>OZ005648.1:324321244-329696244 GCA_963930645.1 Salticus scenicus | reverse complement strand
ACGAAATCCCTCTCCAGCGTGCCCACGTACAGCAGCGTCCGACTGCGGGCGCAAGCCCGGGCGACGTCCGCGGCCCGCAGAAACAGTCGACCGTCTCGGGTACGAAGCATCAGGAAAGTGCAGTCGAGAGGCGGATAACCTGTGTAAGAGAGCGACATGACTGCATCTGATTGTGAGAGAGGTTTCAACTGAGTAAGTTTCAGGGGGGGTGGAGCCAACGGCAGGAAAGGAGGTCAGCCAATGGCTGGGAAGGATCCGCCCACTCCGCCAATGGGAGGAAAGGAGGTCACCCAATGGGGGGAGAAGGAAGTTAACCAATGGCAGGAAAGGAGGTCACCCAACGGCTGGGTCTTCAAAAGTCGCTTCCGACGAAGCCTTCTCTCTCATTCTCACCATGGAAAGAGTCGTGGATATCTTCCCGCAGACGGTTTCGGAGGTGTCGGCGGCTCTCACGCCGCTCTCCACTCCCAACTACAACAATCTGCACGAGGACTCGGATTTGACGCCCTTCATCATCGCCATGACCAGTGCCGACAAAGTCTATTATTACGTTCAGAAGTACAGTCAGCACTATCGGAAGCATTTCGCCGACACGGTGAAAGGCGCCCTCTGCAACCAAGGCGCCCGCGTCAAGCCTTGGACGTATGCCGACAACAAGTTGAAGCGGGTGCCCGACCAGTCCCTGAAACGCAACACGGACGTTCGCACAGGCTTTGTGATGGGTCGGACCTTTCTGGTGAAGAGTGCCTTCACCTTTGGCCACCGCACCGTCAAGCCGGCCACGGGCCACGTTCTCCAGACGCACGTGGCCCCGATCATGTTCCATTTCGTGCGCAGCAAGTCTCCCCTCGGCATCCAAGAGAAACACTTTCATGCGAAGCGGGAGTACGACTACAGTGCTCGGAGACTGCAACCGAACCAAACCTATTACTGTGCTTCCGGACTGGAATACGTGCTCTACACCATCCAGAAAACACTGTTCCGAGTGACGGTCGTGCCTGCCCAAGACGAAGAGTGGCTCGCGAAGCAAGGATGGCTGGATCCCCGAAAAACAGAAGCGGCCTCCCGAAAGCGCCGTCGCACGTCGGAGGACGACTCGACCCGCAAAAAGCCCAAGATCAGCTACGATCCGCCGCAGACACCCTACGTGTACGACCCGCAATCGGACGAAGAGGACACATCATCGGGCAAAAGGTCCTACGTTCCGCCGCCCACTCCTTATGTGTACGACCCGCAACCTTCTTCGGACGAACCTTCGACCTCCTCGGGTCCGCCGCCCACTCCCTATGTGTACGACCGACAGCCGGACGAGGAGCAAAGGCCTGCTTCCGACTACGAGGACATCAGCAGTCCAGAACCGTCTCCTTCCACTGTGCCTAGTGACCCGTCTCCCTTTGTGGTCCCACCTCCTGTTGTGCTACCTCTTACAAGTGACTCGTCTCCCTTTGTGGTGCCACCTCCTTCCACAGTGCCTCCCCTCTCCCCCTTTGTGCTGCCTCCTGCCAGTGACCCTGTGCCTCCTGCCAGTGACCTCTCCCCCTTTGTGATGCCACCACCCCCTGCCCCCCTAGTGATGCCCGACCCCTTGGCGGACTTTGTGAACAGTGTGTCCTTCGAGGATTTAGAGAAGGCGACGTGGTGGGACGAATGGATCGTCTCCGTCGCAGTGCCCCCCACTGGAGGGGTTGTGAGCCCTCCGGCTTCAGTAGAATATGTCAAATTTTACCAGAGCCTGACGGAACCGAAACATTGGAATACTCATTATCCGCCGCCGCCGATATGCCACGGCGTCCAGTCGAAAGAAGCTCCTCTTGACCTCAGCATGTGTAAACCTATCCATGGGTGAGTCTTTTGTAATCTTGTAGATGAAAAATAAATAAGTGGGTAGTTGGAGGTAATCCAACAGCCTAAAAAAATATTATAGTGTTGTTTATTATGATTGTCGATTTTTTAAACTAAAGATAATCCCAAACTTTTTTTTTTTTTTTTTTTTTTTTTTTTTTTTTTTTAAATTGGGATCTCATTCAACTCTGACGGATGACCATAAAAACTGTGGCGCCAAACAAATAAAATGCTATTGCGTTACTCTAGTTGAGTGACAACTAACGCGAAAATGCTAGGGTCATTTAGAAAGATAGGGAAAAATTGAAATAGGCCCTCTGGCGGTGAAAAAAGTGAGGTAGCCTACAGGGTGGGCCGACTCGAGATCTCTCCAACGGTATCCAGATTATGAAGATCGACCCATTAGGGCCCGAGATATAAGCGAAAAACCATAAAAACTCAAAGTTGTCTATAAAACGGCGCCAAATTTTGGTACCAATAAAATTCTGAATAGAACTTGAAGAATGCGTGAAAAAGAAGTCCTAGGCGTAAAAAGCAAATAAAAATTGGGATTAGACCCACCAGTTATGTCATGTTCACTATTAAAATTGGCTCCAGTGGGCGCCAAAACTGCCAAAAATGAAAAAATGCTATTGCGTTACTCTAGTTGAGTGAAAATACACCAAAGGTAAGAACCAACGCGAAAGTGCTAGGATAATTTTGAAAGATACTGAAAAATTGGAATAGGAAAGGCGCCCTCTGGCGGTGAACAAAGTGAGGGAGCCTACAGGGTGGGCCGACTCGAGATCTCTCCAACGGTATCCAGATTATGAAGATCGACCCATTAGACCCCGAGATATAAGCGAAAAACCCTAAAAACTGGAAGTTGTCAATAAAACGGCGCCAAATTTTGGTACCAATAAAATTCTGAATAGAACTTGAAGAATGCGTGAAAAAGAAGTCCTAGACATACAAAGCAAATAAAAATTGGGATTAGACCCACCAGTTGTGTCATGTTCACTATTAAAATTGGCTCCAGTGGGCGCCAAAACTGCCAAAAATGAAAAAATGCTATTGCGTTACTCTAGTTGAGTGAAAATACAGAAAAAGTAACAACCAACGCGAAAATCCTAGGATAATTTTGAAAGATAGGGAAAAATTGGAATAGGAAAGGCGCCCTCTGGCGGTGAACAAAGTGAGGGATCCTACAGGGTGGGGCGACTCGAGATCTCTCCAACGGTATCCAGATTATGAAGATCGGCCCATTAGACCCCGAGATATAAGCGAAAAACCCTAAAAACTGGAAGTTGTCAATAAAACGGCGCCAAATTTTGGTACCAATAAAATTCTGAATAGAACTTGAAGAATGCGTGAAAAAGAAGTCCTAGGCGTAAAAAGCAAATAAAAATTGGGATTAGACCCACCAGTAAGTTAAAATGTGTCATGTTCACTATTAAAATTGGCTCCAGTGGGCGCCAAAACTGCCAAAAATGAAAAAATGCTATTGCGTTACTCTAGTTGAGTGAAAATACACCAAAGGTAAGAACCAACGCGAAAGTGCTAGGATAATTTTGAAAGATACTGAAAAATTGGAATAGGAAACGCGCCCTCTGGCGGTGAACAAAGTGAGGGAGCCTACAGGGTGGGCCGACTCGAGATCTCTCCAACGGTATCCAGATTATGAAGATCGACCCATTAGACCCCGAGATATAAGCGAAAAACCCTAAAAACTGGAAGTTGTCAATAAAACGGCGCCAAATTTTGGTACCAATAAAATTCTGAATAGAACTTGAAGAATGCGTGAAAAAGAAGTCCTAGGCGTAAAAAGCAAGTAAAAATTGGGATTAGACCCACCAGTAAGTTAAAATGTGTCATGTTCACTATTAAAATTGGCTCCACTGGTCGCCAAAAGAGCCAAAAATGAAAAAATGCTATTGCGTTACTCTAGTTGAGTGAAAAGACAGACAACCAACGCGAAAATGCTAGGGTCATTTTGAAAGATACGGAAAAATTGGAATAAGAAAGGCGCCCTCTGGCGGTGAACAAAGTGAGGTAGCCTACAGGGTGGGGTGACTCGAGATCTATCCAACGGTGTCAAGATTATGAAGATCGGCCCATTAGGAGGGGAGATATGAGCCAAAAATCGTAAACACTGGGACCCCAAACCGTCCAAAAACCTCGTCGCTTAGATTGGACAAGACTTAATAAAAATCTACATAAAACTTTCTCTGTAAACATCTCGTATACTTTGTATTCTATTCTTTTAATATTAATCCTATGATTACATTTTGCTCCACTGCATATATGTTTCACACAAGGGAACTGAAACAGATGGATGACCTACATTACAAAGATGGGTCAGGCCAAAGGGTCAGGCCAGGTGTTCGTTGATGGGGACACAATGGATGACCTACATTCAGGTCAGGCCAGGTGTTCGTCGATGCGTTTACAATGGATGACCTACATTGCAAACATTCAGGCCAGGCCAGGTAATGGGTTTTGCAAGGCCTTCTCTAACTAAGAGTAGCTGACCTACTTTCCAGGCCGTTGAACAGGATTGCTTTGCAAAGGCTCAACATCATTTTATTTCAAACGATTGTGAACAGCGATTCAGGTCAGGCGTCGATGCGTTTACAATGGATGACCTACATTGCAAAGATTCAGGCCAGGCCAGGTGATGGGTTTTGCAAGGCCTTCTCTCACTAGCAGTGGCTGATCTACTTTCCAAAGACCCGGTTCGTTGAACAGGATTGCTTTGCAAAGGCTCAACATCATTTTATTTCAAACGATTGTGAACAGCTCAGGCGTCGATGCGTTTACAATGGATGACCTACATTGCAAGGCCAGGCCAGGTGATGGGTTTTGCAAGGCCTTCTCTCACTAGCAGTGGCTGACCTACTTTCCAAAGACCCGGTTCGTTGAACAGGATTGCTTTGCAAAACGATTTCTCTAAACGGATGACCTACTTTGCAGGGCGCGCCTGGCCAATCGCATCGCTTGTGACGTCACCGACCTCGTGAGGCTGGCTTGGCGTTCCCTGTCGACCGTTCATTGCGCTCCCGGCAGCCATTGAAGGTAAGTGTCTTTTTGTCTTTATGTGGTGAATGTTTTTATGGTCTTTAAAATGTTTTTAATAAGAAAATGTTTAAACTATAGTGGTTTGAAAAATATTGGTCAATTTTATGTTCTTATTATGTGCTCCCCATCCATTTTAAAAAATTATATGACTATAGTTTGAAAGGTGTTTTTATAGTTTGACCGCTTTCAACTGAATAAACAAAATCCCCGATTACAAGTTAAATTGTTTGATTAAACTTTTGGAAACTGTAAAATAATAATATGGGCTGGCATTTTTGAAAATAATTGTTATATACTTATTGTAATAACACAAAAGTTTGAAATGTATGGTTCAACTATGGGACCAGAAAGATTTAAATCAAATATGTTCTTGATGAATTTTTCAAAATGGGTCTATTCTCATTTGTATTATGTTGTACACCATCCTTAAAAGGTTGTGAATAATGGTTGAAAGGGATTATGTTTAAACTATAGTTTGAAAGGTTTAAAAAAATATTGGTCAATTTTATGTTCTTATTATGTGCTCCCCATCCATTTTAAAAAATTATATGACTATAGTTTGAAAGGTGTTTTTATAGTTTGACCGCTTTCAACTGAATAAACAAAACCCCCGATTACAAGTTAAATTGTTTGATTAAACTTTTGGAAACTGTAAAATAATAATATGGGTTGGCATTTTTGAAAATAATTGTTATATACTTATTGTAATAACACAAAAGTTTGAAATGTATGGTTCAACTGTGGGACCAGAAAGATTTAAATCAAATATGTTCTTGATGAATTTTTCAAAATGGGTCTATTCTCATTTGTATTATGTTGTACACCATCCTTAAAATGTTGTGAATAATGGTTGAAAGGGATTATGTTTAAACTATAGTTTGAAAGGTTTAAAAAATATTGGTCAATTTTATGTTCTTATTATGTGCTCCCCATCCATTTTAAAAAATTATATGACTATAGTTTGAAAGGATTGGTCCTTAAAATATATAATGTTTTTATAGTTTGTCCGCTTTCAACTGAATAAACAAAACCCCAACTGGGGGCGATTACAAGTAAATTGTTTGATTAAACTTTTTGAAAACTGTAAAATAATAATATGGGAAATAAAAATTTTTCAATTTCCCTCGCATTTTTGAAAACAATTGTTATATACTTATTGTAATAACACAAAAGTTTGAAATGTATGGTTCAACTGTGGGATCAGAAAGATTTAAATCAAATATGTTCTTGATGAATTTTTCAAAATGGGTCTATTCTCATTTGCATTATGTTGTACACCATCCTTAAAAGGTTGTGAATAATGGTTGAAAGGGATTATGTTTTAACTATAGTTGGATATGATTTTGAAAAATTTGAAACTATAGTTTGAAAGGCCATTTTAAAAAATTATATGTGTTTATCTTAAAATGATAGTTTGAAAGGATAAAATGATGTCCTTAAAATATATTATGTTTTCAATAATGAGTTTGAAAGCTTTCAACTGAATAAACAAAACATTTGTTACCCTTTGAATAACAACTATAGTTTGAAAGGGTTCACACCACACCCCACCAAATGGGCGAACCATTTAAAAAAATCCTTAAAATGTCAGTTTGAAAAGTGTATTAATGTTTTATAACTATATTAAAATTTTTTCTCATACCTCCGATGCTCACAGCTCCCTGTTCAAATAAATGTGATTTGAAACACCTGTTCCAAATGTCTTGTAAATGTCCATTCCTCTCACGGTCTGTCTCTATCCGTCCATACAGTGTGTACATATATATGTAAAAAAAAAAAAAAAAAAAAAAAAAAAAATTTTTTTTTTTTTTTTTTTTTTTTTTTTTTTTTTCGTCTATATCAGCGACCCGCACTTCAGCACTTGGCGGAGAGGGTCCCAATGTGCATGTCGGAGGCGGCAGAGTCGAGGAAGGATTCTCGGTGGTCATTTCTAGTGGCTACTTCTGGGAACACGTGCTCTGCCCCCCGAGGCATCCACCTACACAGCCCCCCCCGGGGACTGCAGAGTCGTGGAAGGCTTCCTGGTGGTCATTTCTAGTGGCTACGTTTGGGAACATGTACTCTGCTTCCCCCCCCTCCCCCTCCCGAAAGTCCCCCCTCCCCCCCTCCCCACATTCACACACACTCCACTCGGACCCTTCTGCCAGCTTTAGGTTAGTTTTTTAGTGTGTAAGATACACCGGGCGGTGGAGCTGTCGACATGGATGGTCTACGTTGTTATGCCCGTAGACCCGCAGCTGCCATCTAACACTTCTTTTTTTCTTTTTTTGTTTGGACATTAAAGATTGAAAAAGTGTCTCTGTCTCATTTATTCACACCAACACAAACACCCCACATTAGTTTTAGTATTAGTGTTTTAGTGGCCCCGGGGGAACGCCCTTTCACTCTGTGCGAGCAGTCCCTTTCACTGAAGCCCATCGTTGGCTCCTACCTAAGCGGCAGTCTCGTGCAGTACCTAAGAGGCTGATCCCGGGGTGCGAGAGAGCGCGACCTGCCAGTGTTAGGTTAGGTTTAGTGTTTAGTGGTAGTACATCTAGTGAGTAAGTACATCGGGCGGTGGAGCCGAGGATCAGGCTGCCATCTGACACCTCTATTTTTTGTTTTTTGTTTGGACATTAAAAAGTGAAAAAGTGTCTCTGTCTCATTTATTCACACCAACACAAACACCCTCTTAGTGATGTAAGATTAGTTTTAGTCTTTAGTTTTAGTGTTTAGTTAAGCGCGAGTGTTTAGTTTTTAGTGTTTTAGTTTTTAGTGTTTTAGTTTTTAGAGGCCCCCCGGGGGAACGCCCTTTCACTCTGTGCGAGCAGTCCCTTTCACTGAAGCCCTTGGTTGGCTCCTACCTAAGTGGCAGTCTCGTGCAGTACCTAAGAGGCCGACCCTGGGGGGAGAGAGAGCGCGGCGCAAGAAGTGATCATAAAAGGAGAAAAGGTAAGTCCATTCATTGTTGTTGTGCATAACTGTATGGACAAATGGTTTTCAAAACAAATGATTGTGTGCTTTTCAAAACAAATGTGTGGTTTTAAAAACAATAGTGTCAAATGATTTTAAAAACAAATGTGTGGTTTTCAAAATGACAAATGTGTGGTTTTAAAAAACAATAGTGTGAA
The DNA here is from genome assembly GCA_963930645.1 of Salticus scenicus. Taxonomy (NCBI): domain Eukaryota; kingdom Metazoa; phylum Arthropoda; class Arachnida; order Araneae; family Salticidae; genus Salticus; species Salticus scenicus. Next base: position 329,688,235 of record OZ005648.1, on the reverse strand, counting down.
ATGGTTTTAAAAACAAATGTGTGGTTTTCAAAATGACAAATGTGTGGTTTTAAAAAACAATAGTGTGAAATGGTTTTAAAAACAAATGTGTGGTTTTCAAAATGACAAATGTGTGGTTTTAAAAACAATAGTGTGAAATGGTTTTAAAAACAAATGTGTGGTTTTCAAAATGACAAATGTGTGGTTTTAAAAACAATAGTGTGAAATTTTTTTAAAAACAAATGTGTGGTTTTCAAAATGACAAATGTGTGGTTTTAAAAACAATAGTGTCAAATGATTTTAAAAACAAATGTGTGGTTTTCTAAATGACAAATGTGTGGTTTTAAAAAACAATAGTGTGAAATGGTTTTAAAAACAATGGTGTGTTTTAAAAACAATGGTGTGTTTTAAAAATAATGGTTTTAAAAACAATGGTGTGTTTTAAAAACAATGGTTTTAAAAACAATGGTGTGTTTTAAAAACAATGGTTTTAAAAACAATGGTGTGTGTCTTTTAAAAATGGTTTTAAAAAACAATGGTGTGTGTCTTTTAAAAATGGTTTTAAAAAACAATGGTTTTAAAAATGGACACTCAAATAAGGGTTTGAGGCGACGCCCCCCTGTGTGGGGGCGCCCCGGGTCCCACTGAAAATGAAGGGTGTCACGTGTATGTGGCGGGTGGTGGAGGGAGGCCCTGGGCCCGGGGCCGAGTGTTGAAGGGTGTCACGTGTATGTGGCGGGTGGTGGAGGGAGGCCTCGGGCCGATGGCCCGGGGCCGAGTGTTGAAGGGTGTCACGTGTATGTGGCGGGTGGTGGAGGGAGGCCTCGGGCCGATGGCCCGGAGCCGCGCCGCATACCACAATTGTGTTTAAAAAATTTTTTAACTTTCATTTTCCTTTAGTGGTTTTGCACAATTCAAACACGCACGACAGGATGAAATAGATAATAATTTGTCTTAGAGAACATCGAAAATTCCCACCAGTCCGTGGGACGGTCGAAAATTTTTAGAGGGTCGTATATCGGGTAAATGCTTGACTTGGATCGATGTGCTTCATGGGAATAGTTTTTGTGGGTTGACGTGTTTGTATAGTCCATTCCATGATACCATAACCAATGCCAATCTAAAATTTTTTTTTTCAATTTCAAAAAAATTTTATCCGAGCTTTCAAGATTGACCACAACGTATTCAAAAATTTTTTTTTTCAATTGCAAAAAAAAATTTATCCGAGCTTTCAAGATTGACCACAAGGCATTCAAAAAGTTTTTTTTTCCAACAATTTTATCCGGCAAGAGAAAAGTTTTTCACCGACTCGCCAAAGCTTAAAAAAAAAAAAAAAAAAAAAATTTTTTTTTTTTTTTTTTTTTTTTTTTTTTTTTTTAACCAGGTCAAAAAAAAAAAAAAAAAAAAAAAAAAAAAATTTTTTTTTTTTTTTTTTTTTTTTTTAACTAGGTCAAAAAAAAAAAAAAAAAAAAAAAAAAAAAAAATTTTTTTTTTTTTTTTTTTTTTTTAAAGCTTTGGCAAGTCGGTGAAAAACTTTTCTCTTGGTAGATCTCCGAATAAAATTGTTGGGAAAAAAAATTGTTTTGAATGCCTTGTGGTCAATCTTGAAAGCTTTGGTGAGTCGGAATGTGTTGTGGTCAATCTTGAAAGCTTTGGCGAGTCGGATAAAATTTTTTTGAAATTGAAAAAAAAATTTTGAATGCGTTGTGGTCAATCTTGAAAGCTCGGATAAAATTTTTTTGAAATTGAAAAAAAAAATTTTGAATGCGTTGTGGTCAATCTTGAAAGCTCGGATAAAATTTTTTTGAAATTGAAAAAAAAAATTTTGAATGCGTTGTGGTCAATCTTGAAAGCTCGGATAAAATTTTTTTGAAATTGAAAAAAAAAATTTTGAATGCGTTGTCATGACCGACTCGCCGAAGCTTTCAAGATTGATGACAAAGCATTCAAAAAAATTTTTTTTTCAATTTCAAAAAAATTTTATTCGGAGACCTAGCGAAAGAAAATTTTTTTATCAACTCACCAAAGCTTTCAAGGTTGACCAACACATTTAAAAAAAAAAATTTGAAATTGAAAAAAAAAATTGTTGAATAGTTTGTCAGCGTCGGTGAAAGATTTTTTTGTTCTCTCTCAGTCACCGACTCTTTCCTTTTAAGATTTGAAGTAATTGTTTTCATTTTCTAATACCATTTTATTTGAATTCTATCGATTATATACTGAGAATCCAAAATGGTGGTATCACATCATTTATATTTTGTTGGATTAAAGGTGAGTATAATTTCTGTGAGGTGTTTTCATTTTCTGATACCATATTGAAAATATTACCATTTCATTTTGCTCGCAAAAGTTTTGAAATTATTTATATTATATATAAATTATATATATATATATATATATATATATATATATATATATATATATTATTATTATTATTATTATTATTATTATTATTATTATATAACTATTCGATACTAAGTGACATATATAAAATAGAATAAAAGTGTAACACAGATCACCCTAAGATTCAGTAACATTTATATATTAGTTGTCTTAATTTAATTCACTCTTGATTATATCCGATAAACTTTAAGGAATATGTTTTTTATTTTGAATATCCAATATTGGTAAGTAATTGAATGTAAAAAAATGAGACTGGACAAGGTATTGTGGGGGTTAACCCCCACAATACCTTGTCCAGTCCCATTTTTTTACTTTAAAAAAACAAACAACTTTAAAAAAAACAAACAAACTGTAATAACAATAAAATATTTTTATTTATATACAATTATTTACATTTTTTTATATACACATTTTTTATATACAACATTTTTTATATACAACATTTTTTATACAACAGGAGAAGAAGAAGAGGGGAGGGCTTTCATTACTTCTCTCATAAAGAGTGTGTGTTCTTTTTTCAATTGTAAATATTGTGTATGCAATCTATTTAATTTAAAATTAAAATCTATGGAGTAATTTAAATTTTTTAAGTCTTTGATATGTTTAGCTGATTGGTTGAATTTTTTAAATGATTTTCGTAATTTTTTTTTAAGTTTTAAAGATAATTTTTTAACTAATGGAAATTTCAGGGAACTTACGGATTTTCTTCCTCTTCTTCTCCTGGAGGGGCCGGGGACTGGTGAGGCGGCCGCAGAGGAAGGACTAGGGGAAATGGCTGCGGGAACCGAGGAGCTGGTGATAGTAGCGGCGGATGAGGAGGCGGTGGCAGAGACTGATGAGGAGGGACCAGAGGCGGTGGCGGTGGCAGAGACTGATGAGGTGGTGGCTGATGAGGGACCAGAGGCGGTGGCAGAGGCGGTGGCCGATGAGGGACCAGAAGCAGTGGCAGAGACCGATGAGGCGGTGGCAGAGGCGGTGGATGAGAGGGCGGCCGCGGCTCGTAAACAGTTCCAAAATTCGGGCTCAAAGCGCGTAGCCCGAAGTTCCTGCAGAGAAATAAACTGAGGGCCGGCAGAGGAAGAGGCGGTGGGAGCAGCAGAGGCGGTGGGAGTAGCAGAGGACCCTTCGCTGGAGCGCAGCAGTTCCTCCACGCTCGGCAAATCCGGACTGCTGGAGCGGGAGGTGTCCGACGACAACTGTATCTGTTCAGGAATGTCCAACTGCCCCTCCAGTCCTGCATAGTAGAATTCGAACCGGCAGAGGGGGCACTGGGCTTCCGAATAGCTCCGCGCATGATGGAGTAGGCGCCGGACACATGTCGTGTCGAACATGTGTCCGCAGCGAAGGGTAAACCCATTCCAAGAAGAGAGAGACTCGTAACAAATGGAGCACTCCATCTCGACTGACTCGGTAAACGGAAAGCCGCTCTAGACGTTCGCGAGGCCCCGCCTCCGCGTGTCGGGAGGAACCAATGGGAGCGAGTGGACAACGTTTTATTCAGAAAAAATGATTGAATCTTCACTGGGGATTTTATTTGAGATCAACTTTTTATCCAGATATTAATAAAAAATTATTTATTTATTATTATTATTATTATTATTATTATTATTATTATATCTTCACTGGGGATTTTATTTGAGATCAACTTTTTATTCAGAAAAAATTATTTATTTATTATTATTATTATTATTATTATTATTATTTTATCTTCACTGGGGATTTTATTTGAGATCAACTTTTTATCCATCAAAAAATTATTTATAATTATTATTAATATATATTATGTATATGGATGAATGGGGCCTTTCAAAAGGGTCCCCGTGATGACTCATTGGGGGCAGACAATGAAGCATTGTTCAATGGCCAGGTGCACGAGGGGGGAGGTGCTTTCAAGTATAACGACCAACCTCATTCAACCATGATGTCTTTGGATGAATGGGGCCTTTCAAAAGGGACCAGGTGCATTGAATCCCCGTGATGACTCATTGGCACAACACAATGAACCCTTTCAAAAAGAGTACGATGGCAACAGCTGTTTGGATTGGGGTCACGCAAGCAGCAGATGCCCGCTTTCGGGTATAACGGCCAATCTCATTCAACCATGAAGTAGCTGTTGGATGAATCATTGGGGTGGAGCAATGATGCAATATTTCCGAGGCAATATTGATTATTAATAAACTTTAAAAATTTCTACGAGGGTCCTGGCACCAAATTCTTTTTACAGGTGACTGTATATTAAGAAAATAATCAGTAATGTGAAACAATATTTCGTACAATACATATTACAAAAATATACATCTGGCATGTATATTTTTGTATTACGTTTTTGATCGCCAAATACAAAAAACGCTAAGAACGACAGTGCCTTGAAATTAAAAATTAAAATTTTGTCAATTTGACAGCAAAATAACTCAATCTAACACATGCACATGATAACTAATACATATCTATACCCAAATATGGGGATTAAAATCAGGAAATAATTTTCTTTGATTTTTAATAATTTAAAAAAAAAATCCAATGGGCGATTAACATAGGAAATCTTTTTCTTGCATCCACGGATGGTCAGTGACATCATTCGCTTGCATATTGTCCTGATCGCCTTCTTCATGTTTGTGTTTTTTGTTGCAATGATGGTCGCAATCCAATTTTCTTTTATTTAAATCGTCATCTCTCAATAAAGAATTATCTGAAATATTAGGAAGCGCCTCATCCTCAAGATTTATTGAATCACCGGTATCGCCATAGTGCGGTGTGGATGGCGGATCTCGTGCTACCGAAGTGAAGCCTACAAGGAGGAATTTTAGGGTGTAGTTTGGACCAGATTGGCGACTATATCGCTTCTTTTTATGTTGTTTTTACTCTGTTTTAACTCAGTTGGCGAAATTATACCATCATTCATTATTTTGAATTTTGATTTACTTGTTGTTTTCGCTTAGGCTAATGTTGATTTTTATATTATTTATGCTTGAATAATTCACATTAGAAGATTAGAAAGTTAAAAACGAACTATGCCGATTATATTTTGTGGCAGTAAATGCAATTTAGTGGTCAAAGAACAATTTTTTTGAATAGCTAACATGTTTTCTGGGACTATAGCTGGCAAATGGCGCGGGGGGGAGGGGGAGAAACTTGATATTTTTTTGCTTAAACATAGTAACTCTAAGATTTTCTCTCTCTCTCTTTTTTTTTTTTTTATAATAAATGCTTGAAATATTCCTTCTGCATTTTTGTATTGTAACCAATAAAAAAAAAAAAAAAAAAAGTATCGTTTATCTATTTTAAAGTAGAAAGCTAAATTAACTGGAAATTTAAATAAGGAAAGCTTTAATTAAATTACCCTTAAAGGAAAAAAAAATCATTTATCTATTTTTATCTAGAAAATTAAATTAATTGAAAATTTAAATAAGGAAATATGTAATTAACTTACCCTTAAGGGAAAAAAAAACAAAAAAAAAACTAATACTATTAAAATATTTAAATTCAATGAAAACAGCGATGAACGTAATAATTGTCTTTTTACTTTCCGAACACTATAGTGAGGAAAGTATTGTAATCATGTCAAAAATCCGAATTCGAGATTTTGATGTTTCTATACGTTTTGAGGTCCCCTGAGTCCGTTTTCACTATTTTTACGATGATGTATGTATGTGTGTGTGTATGTGTGTATGTCTGTGAACACGCTAGCGTCTAAAGGCTTTGTTCGATTAACCTGAAAGTTGGTACGTATATTGTAAGTCACCATAGTACGAACCCTATAGATTTTGGTGAATCTAGCACTTATAGTTTTTTTACAGGGACACAAAGAAAAATTCTTTATCATTATGGCCTATGGGACCAAAATCTTAAAAGTGCGATAGCATCTAAACGCCTTATTCAATTGAGCAAAAATTTTATACCCATATTATAGGTCACAGATACTCAATCTGTATAGATTTTGGAGAATCTAGCACTTATAGTTTTTTTACAGGGACACAAAGAAAAATTCTTTATCATTAAGGCCAATGGGGCCAAATTTTTAAAAGTGTGATAGCGTCTAAACGCCTTATTAATCTGAGCAAAAAAATTGTACACATGTTATAGGTCGCATTTGCACCAACTGTATAGATTTTGGTGAATCTAGGACTACAGTTTTTTTACAGGGACACAAAGAAAAATTCTTTATCATTATGGCCTATGAGACCAAATTTTTAAAAGTGCGATAGCATCTAAACGCCTAATTCAATTGAGCTGAAAATTTGTATGAATATTATAAATCACTGTTGCACTAACTATAAGCATTTTGGTGAATCTAGCATCTATAGATTTTTACAGGGACAAAACGAAAAATTCTTTATCATTATGATCTAAGGGCTCAAAGTTCAGTATCGTTAAATAAAACCTCGTGTGATATATGGGGAAAAAAACACTCTATTATGGTTTTCTCTCTTTTGTTTGTTTAGCAATTCCTCTTTCTTTATTTTATCTACAAAACTGTTAGTTACTCAATGTTCGGAAAGTCGAGTGGAGTCACTCCAGATTTTTTTTTTTTTTTTTTTTTTTTTACCCCCTGATTTCAATAGAAAGTAAAACATTCTCCTGTAATAACATAATGCAATACAATTAACTATAGTTGATTTAAAAACTGCTTACAAGTAATTCCTGAAATACGATAGACAATATATTACACTGTTTAATGGCTTCTAATTTTATATAAATATAAAATTAATAAAATAGTACTTTCCATTATGTATTTCAAACTTTTTACATAAATTTTCCGTTTTATTATTTTAAAAGTTAAGGAGGTGCAATTCCTTCCTGGTGTTCTTGTCATGATATATTAAATGTTAAAAATATATTTTGCCTTTTCATTATATTAATGTTCTGAAATTTTCAAGAATAATCAATCTACATTTACATCTATCTGTGAAAATTTGTTGCGCTATGAAAAATAAAAAAATTAAACAGTAAAAAGTAAAAAAATAAAGTCATATCATCATAGAAATTCCTATTGAGAAAGCGCTTAGAATTGCTTCCTCGGGTGTAGTAGGGGCGTGGGCAGGCCTTCACCTGCTCTATTGGCGAAACGGAACAATCGTCAATCCAGTAACCCTATAGAGATCAGTGAATATATCAAGTAGAGTGATAAATGGTAACCCTTGAGAAGGTCCAAGATGAATCATGTGACATGCTCTCCTTGCACCTGCGTAATCGATGGTTCCCTTGGTAACAGCTTATTTTCAGTAAATTTCTATGGCAACGGTTTGGAGATTGTTCTTCGTATAAGTTATAACCACGGATTAGGAGATAACGATGAAACACTAGATAGGCCAGCGAGCGCGAAATCTGAAGCTTCCCATTCCGCATTAATTCAGCTGACTAGATGAAAACGATCCGATCGCCGCCTGGTGTAGTACCTTTGAAACTTATCGGAAGAAAGGGAAAGCCCGCCCCTTCGGCTACAGTCATCCAACGAACGAACAGCCAGAAATGTAAAAACGCGCTGATTGGTGTATTTTCGAGATTTGGTCGCCCTCTATCTGTAAGATGAAAATTACTACCTTTCCGTAACATTAGTAATACATCCTTCTCTTTTAATCCGTGGTTATAACCGCCAATGTTTTTGTTTACTAACGTAGTTTAATATTCTTTTGTTCTAAATCATTTTAATTTTGATTTTACTTCTTTTTTTATTTCGTGTAGTTGAACTTTAACCGACAAAATGCTTAAAAATAGTTGAAAAATTATTATTTGTTGTTAAATTTAGCACTTTAAAAGTTTAAATTTTCTTTTATAAACACTTTTAAACTTTGTTGGGAAACGATGAAAAAAAAGGTATTTTATTATTTTTTAAAATGTGAAATATGTGTAAAATTATTTAAAAAGCAATTTATTTCGGTCATAGGACTGTCATGTTACCTAATAATAATGATAATTTGTCGAACTTATATTTTAAATGCCAAAATAGCGATAAAGGGCCAAACACAGCAACCTATTGGAGCATGTCACGTGATTCATCTTGAACCACGGAAAGCTAGTCTTTCATCCATTGAATCAGCACTCTAATTTATATATCTCGTTGCTTGAGGCCACGGAAGGAGACGTTCAGGGTTATTACTATATAGTAGTCTTATTCAGGGTAAAACCATAGACCTTGTTGGGAAACTAGAGCAGCTGTAATAGTTCCTTCCCCAAGGCCAGCAATAACTGCAGAACTCAGCAGTACAACTCAACTCCTCTCCAGTTGAAGCGAGTGCTACCGGAATGCTTCTGTTTATCGCTACGAAGAATGTTCTGTTTTGATCAATATGTCGCTATGGTGCGAATATTATTCGAATATAATATTACTTTAATTTCCGGGCCCTCTGTATATAATTGTTGTATAATAGTTTGTAAATAGTAATGTTTGTGTTCAACAATATCTGTTTATTGAAGTGTGTGCAGTTTGATTAAAAGAAAATATTGAAATTATTCTATGTTCTATTTCAAGACTCCAGCCTGCTTTATTCTTTAAAAAATGATTGTGAAACCAATATCTGGCGCCCCCGGGTTGGGCCTGGCGTCTTTTAAAGTACAATGATTAATAATTAAGAGGTAAGAAGATTAGATTTTTTCCATTTTGAAGTTTTTCATTGATGATCTAAAAAAAAAAAAAGAAATATTAAAACGAAACTTACGAAGAATATTTCATAAATGAATGCATTTTATTAATGAATATATTATATCATTTAGATAGTATTAGATAGTAATACAAAGTGTATTATTTATTGATATAATGAAAATAGAAATATTTTGAAGTTTATGATTGTCAATTGAAAGTTTGTAAAACGAAAATATTTTGGTTTTGAAGTTTATCTTGTGGTGATTTCAAATTTATGAAAACGAAATTTACTAAAAATAATTTAGTAAAATAAATATTGAGTGAATATTGTATTATATTATTTGATAGTAAAAATGGAAATAATCAAAAGAAATAAAACTGCACACAGAGCTTCCTTTACGAGGGCCTATAATAAGCTAGAAAATATACTAGCAGACGAAATTTCTTCGTTCGAAGAAGTAGAGATCAGTTTAGTTTTATTTAAACAAAAATCTAATACATTAGAACTGACACATAATACATATTTAGATACTTTAAAAGAACAAGAATTTGAAACAGAATTTGATTCTGTAGAAGAATATAGGGAAAAATCACTGAGAATTCAAGTAAGAGCTCAACGCTTTTTAGAAAATCACAAAAAATTAAATGTAAAAGAAAGTAATATTGTTGATTATGATAATCAATTAGAGATTAACAAATTGGGTAAAACATTATGTCAGCGTCTCCCTGAAGTTGAACTTTACACGTTCGGGGGAGATTTAAAAGATTGGCTCACATTTTGGAATCAATTTAAAAGTATTCATGAGAATAAAAATTTAAGTAAAGCAGATAAATTTCACTATTTGATTCAGTCAACTAAAATTAAATCAGAAGCAAGAGAAATTGTTCAGTCATATCCCGTAACTGAAGAAAATTATGATTTGGCTATACAGAGCTTAAAAGAAAGGTATGGTCGAGAAGACCTTTTGATCGATTTTTATGTTAGGGAGTTATTAAAACTCGTTCTTAATTCTAATAATAAGAAAAATGGTTCTTTGAGCGGTTTATATAATAAATTATCTACTCAGTTACGAGCGCTAGGCACTTTGGGTGTTACTAGTGAAATGTGTGGCCTAATTTTATATCCCTTAGTTGAAAGTTCATTACCCATAAATATATTACGTTTATTTGAACGACAGAGAAAAATTCTAGAAACTGAAAATAAAATATCGAGTCTTGATGCCATACTTCTGTTTTTAAGAAATGAAGTACAGTCCGAAGAAAAGATTAAATTGAGCAGAACCGATCTTTGTAATACGCTTCCTGAGCGCGAACATAAAGGTTTAACAACTTGTAAAAATGTAAAAGATAATTATCCATCCGCAATGGAACTAATTACACATGATTCAAAAAGTAATTTATGTTCATTTTGTTCAAAAGATCATGAAATGCGATTTTGTAAGAAAGCATTTTATATTCCTTTAAGCGAGAAACTTTCAGTTATTAAAAATATGGGATTATGTCGAATCTGTTTAGTTAAGGGCCACGTAGCCAATTCATGCAAATCAAACATTAGGTGTCAGATTTGTAGTAAGAAACATTTAAAATTTATGTGTCCCACGTTGGAATCTAATAAAAATAATGAAGGTTCTAGGTCACTTTCGAATCACGATGAAATAAAAGAAAAGTGTGTTGACACACTGTTTACACAAAAAGAAACTAAATCAAAATCGCATGCCACTAATAATGTATTTTTACAAACTTTAGTTGTAATGCTGCATGGAAAAAATGCGAAGCGCAAAGCCAGAGTTGTCCTAGATACAGGGTCTCAAAAGTCATATATATTGAAATCCACTGCAGAAGAATTAAATTTCGATTTTGTAAGAGAAGAAGAATTTTGTCATTCATTATTCGGTGGAGAGAAAACAGATATAAATAAACACATATGTTACAAAATTTATTTGAGCAATCTTCATAATGATTATATTTGTAGCTTAGATGCTCTAGATCAAAATGTTATTTGTAATGATATTTCTGCGATAACTCAAGGAAATTGGATACGTGAGTTAAAAAATAAAGGAATCAATTTAACTGACATTGACAATTCTGGGCCTATCGAAGTTCTTTTGGGAGCAGACGTCGTGGGTAAATTATTTACTGGTAGACGAGAACAACTTAAGTCAGGCTTAGTCGCCATGGAATCGAAATTAGGATGGACTTTGATGGGAAAAGTCCCTCAGTCCAGTAGTTGTAGAGATATAAATATGTCTGTGATTAGTATGCTTTCACAAGAAGACATATCGGTTTCGAAATTATGGGATTTAGAACTCCTTGGCATTAGAGATCCTATAGAACAAAGTAATAGGGAAGATATTGAAAAGGCTGTTATAATACATTTTAAAGAAACAGTCAAACAAAAGCAAGATGGAAGATATGAGGTCCATTTACCGTGGAAAAAGGATCATGCTTGCTTACCGAGCAATTACGAAGTTGCAGTACAAAGATTAGAATCTACTGTTAAAAAGTTAGAAAAAACTAGATATCGTAAAAAATACCATGAAGTTTTTAAAGAGTGGATTGATGATAGAATTATTGAAGAAGTTCCCGTTGAAGAATTGGCACTTGCTAATTCTTATTACCTTCCCCATCGTCCAGTAATTAAGGAAACATCATCAATGACCTCTATGAAAATTAGGCCCGTTTTTGACGCCTCAGCTAAGAAGCCTGGTTATCCATCCCTAAATGATTGCTTAGAGACTGGTATTAACTTTATTGAAACCATTCCTTCGATTTTAACAAGATTTCGCTTATACAAAATTGGGGTTATTTCTGACATTAAAAGAGCGTTTTTACAGATAGCTCTGCACGAAAAAGATCGAGATTTCTTAAGATTCCTCTGGTATGATGACAAAGATGACATAAAGGTTTTCCGTCATACACGTTGTGTTTTTGAGGTAACCAGCAGCCCTTTTTTACTCATGGCAGTTATTCATCACCATTTGTCAGCTGAATCGTTGAAAATAAAGTATTCTGAAAAATTGCTGGAAAGATTGCGTGACAGTTTTTACGTGGATAATTGTGTGGCCAGTGTACATAACATTTCAGAGTTAGATAACTTTGTGAAGTATGCCACAGATATTATGAAAGAAGGGAAATTTGATCTTAGGGGCTGGGAAAGTACAGCTTGTCCTGAAATCTTTTCTCAAGATTCTAAAACACAAGTGTTAGGCTTAATATGGGACAAATACTCTGATACCTTAGAAATAGATTATGAAGTATTAAAATTTGATAAGACAGAAAAACTAACGAAACGAAAAATTTTGTCATTTATTAGTAAAATTTTCGATCCGACAGGTTATATTGCCCCAGCTTTAATACAACCCAAAATTTTGCTTCAAGCCATATGGAAAACTAAAGAACATTGGGATGCGGAAGTTAGTGATGAAATTAAAAAGAAGTTTCTTGGTTGGGTCAAAAATTTGCATTTTTTAAAAGACATAAAAATACCTAGATGGACTGGTGTGACTGAATCGTCACTTCTAAGTTTGCATACATTTGTAGATGCGAGCAAAGATGCCTATGCCGCATGCGTTTTTCTAAGATCTGAGTCCACTAATGGTGTAGTGAACATTCACTTATTGCAAGGTAAATCTCGAATAACTCCACTGAAAAAGATAACAATTCCACGTTTAGAGCTCATGGGAGCTACAATAGGAGCAAGATTGTTCAAATCAGTTAAAGATGCTCTGAAAATGGAAAAAATAGAATCCTATTTTTGGACTGATTCATCTACAGTACTCAGTTGGATTAAGCGGCAAGAACAGTGGTCAGTTTTTGTAAATAATCGCATAAATGAAATTAGGAAACTTACTGATGCTGAGAATTGGTTCCATGTTTCTGGTGAATTGAACCCTGCTGATCTTGCATCCAGAGGATGTGGAGCTAAACAGTTGTTAAAATCTCAGTGGTGGCTGGGACCAGTCTGGTTGAAGAATCCAAGAGAGCAATGGCCTAAGTCAGTCATAAATATCAATGAAGAAGAGATTGCTCAAGAAAAAAGAAGAACTGTAGTTTCTGCTAATAATATTGAGTTTGAATCTGTTGTATCCCGATTAGCGAACAGAGTTTCAAAATTTTCCAAGATTGTTAAAATCATAGCTTGGATATTACGTTTTCAACCGAAATCTAAAGACTTAAGAAAATATCCAAATATTACATCTGAAGAAACTGAAAATGCTCAAAAGACACTTTTTCGTTGTGTATAGACTGAATGCTTTACAGATAAAGAAGGCAAAAGATCTCTCGTAAATTTCCAAACTTTTAAAGATGATGAGGGAATACTAAAACTGAAATCAAGACTTACAAACGAAAATGAAAATTCTGATTTTATTTTTCCTTTGGTTCTTCCGTCCAAACATCCAGTAGTGAAAAGACTTATCGAGCAAGAGCACATTGTCAACAAGCATGCTGGAGCGTCTGCTCTACTTGTTATTTTGAGAGAACGATTTTGGATTTTAAAGGGAAAAAGAATTATTCGAAGTGTCATACATGAGTGTAATATCTGTAAGAAGCAAAAGGTTAAACATCTAGAAGTACCATTTCCTCCTCTTCCAGAAGATCGCACGAAATTAACAGCAGTTTTCCAAGTCTCAGGAGTTGATTTAGCAGGTCCTCTGCTCACCAAGTCCAAAGAAAAAGTTTGGATCGTGCTATTTTCTTGTGCGGTGTTTAGGGCTGTACATTTAGAATTGATTCCATCACTTAGTACGAATGCTTTCATTCAGGCTTTACGAAGATTTATAGCGAGAAGAGGACGGATTTCTGTGTTATACTCCGACAACGGTACAAACTTCACTGGATTAAATAATGCATTGAAGAGTTTGGATTGGACTGAGATTCAACGAACGTTTGAAGTAAAGGAAATTAGATGGAAATTTAACCCACCATCAGCCCCATGGTGGGGAGGGTTCTGGGAAAGACTTATAAGAATTCTCAAAGATTTGCTTCGAAAAAACTTAGGTAGAGCCTCTCTGACACAAGAAGAACTACATACGCTTGTATGTGAATGCGAATCTATTATGAACACTAGACCGTTAACGTACATATCTGAAGATCAAGAACTAAATGTTCTAACGCCTTCACTGTTCCTTCAAGAATTACGAACAAGTGATGTACCTGACTTGGATCAAATTGAGAAAACTGACGTTGTTGAAAGATACAGATATATTCAGAGAGTAAGAGAATCTTTAAAGCAAAGATTCAGAAGAGAATATCTTGGTTTTCTACGTTCGTCGATCCCCAAAAGTCACGACACAGTTCAAATGGGTGATATAGTCTTGATTGGCAGCGACGATAAGAAACGCGTATGTTGGCCCTTGGCAAAGGTCATCGAACTCTTTCCTAGTAAAGATGGAATTATTAGGCTGGTTAAGCTTAGAACATCGAAAGGAGTTTTACTACGACCAATCCAGAGACTCTATCCTCTTGAAATCACACAAAGACTTGAACAGCATGTGCCAAATCCTGCACCAAAAACAAATAACAGTAGTGAGAAGCCTAATGATGGAGAGCTACTTAAGACACGTTTTGGCAGGGTAGTGAGGCCAGTAAAAAGACTTGATGTGTAATTTTAACATAAGATTGCTCAAAAACTATAAAAACATTTTTTTTCTTTAAAAAGTGAACTCTAAATATTTTTTTTTTTTTGGTATTTTTCTTTTTTTTATTATTAGATGTTTAATGTAATTCATATATATATTGTCATTTGTTAACCTTTCTATTGGTATTTTTCAGTGTCATATTCCTGTTGAGCATTTTTGCAGAACGCTCAAGTGGGGAGGATGTTGGGAAACTAGAGCAGCTGTAATAGTTCCTTCCCCAAGGCCAGCAATAACTGCAGAACTCAGCAGTACAACTCAACTCCTCTCCAGTTGAAGCGAGTGCTACCGGAATGCTTCTGTTTATCGCTACGAAAGAATGTTCTGTTTTGATCAATATGTCGCTATGGTGCGAATATTATTCGAATATAATATTACTTTAATTTCCGGGCCCTCTGTATATAATTGTTGTATAATAGTTTGTAAATAGTAATGTTTGTGTTCAACAATATCTGTTTATGGAAGTGTGTGCAGTTTGATTAAAAGAAAATATTGAAATTATTCTATGTTCTATTTCAAGACTCCAGCCTGCTTTATTCTTTAAAAAATGATTGTGAAACCAATAGACCTATTATAAAAGTGGACGGAACATTCCATTATTAACGGAAATTATCACGGACAGTTTCACATATATTTATTGAATAAAAATGAATAAATCCGGTAAAAAAGATAACACATACTGTTGTGTGCTACCCATAGAATAATAATAAAGGAAGAAGGAGCATGCTAATACTCTAATGCTTACAAACCCCTTCTAGTGAAATGCCATCAAAAGCTACTTTTGCTCCTCTCAACTTTGAAGTAGGGCACCCATCCTCAGCACATTTATCGCTGTTTGTTGTGGGTGCTGCCTCGCAGACTGATTGACAGAGAGATGAGACGATTAAAAAATCTCGCCAACAAGTCGCTAACCAATGAGATGGGAGCACTGTTACAACCCTATCCCCGGCATTCCTGGATTTTACAAACCGAAAACAAAACACGTACGCTCCTTCTTCCTTTATTATTATTCTATGGTGCTAGTGCTACAGTGTAACTCCAAAGGATCAAGAAATCCAGAATTAAGCTTCCATTTATTTCCAAATGACAAATTTAAAAGTTCATTTGCTTCGGCTAATGGAAGTAAATAATTAATCAGATGATTTGAAACTAATATTTGTTCAGCTTTAGTTAAATATCTACTTCCGATCGAACTTTGAATAAACTGAAATATTTTTTCCAAAAGCAATCAATTTTCCAAGATGTAATGGCGGAAAGTTTATAGCACGAATAACACAAATAGACAGAAATAGAACAATAATAGATACACGTGGCTATTATATTTACTAACAACAAAAACTGAAAAAGCGCCATCTATCGATCATTACAAACGCGGATAACACTTTATTTTAAGTCCTTATTTATTAGGAATGAAGAAATACATCCATGATTTGATTATTGTAGCAATTTTTAATGCTTCTCTATTATAAAGGTACTTTGATCTGGTCAGCATACCTATCCGCGATTGTAATGAAATGCTCGCCCTCTGATGGACTAAGGTGGAATTACAATATACTGGAAACACAACATAAAGTTGTGTAGCACAATAATGTTTACTTATTTATTTATTTTTTTTTATATAAAATAATCACTATGCTAATTTATCATACAAACATATGAGCCTGTGTGTGTTACTGCACTTGCACGCTGTCGAACAGAAATATTTGATTAATTCAAATTAATATTTAAATAAATAAAAATATGTTTAATGGGAAATAAATATAAAAATAAAAAGATTAGTAGTCTAAAATACGGCAGAAATAGCCCTCATAGCATATTGTTACAAGGGATTGTTGGGCATAATTGATTAAAAAGTAATTGAATTACAATTAAATTACAATTATAATTATTTTACTGTCAATCGATTAACGAATAATTGATTACAAATAAATTGAATTACTTTTGCACAGCTTGTAATTCAATTATTTTGTAATGAAAATAAAATCACTCTTAATTACAATTGACAAAAGTATTTGAAAATACTTGTAATGGATTACAAATTAATGTCATTACGTTTCTTTACAGTTTAATTCAATTAACTTGTAATGCAATTGACAATTAATTCCATTACATTTTCCAAATTGTAATTTTACGTGTTCGCAAACAATTACAGGTTAATTTCAATTAAGTTTTCGAAAATAATTAAATTAACCTGTAACGAAATTACAAATTAATTCCCATTACACCTTATAAAATGTAATTCAATTAATTTGTATTTGAATACAAGTTAATCAAATTACATTTTTCGAGAATATAATTTAATTAATCTAAAATTGAATTACAGGTCAATTCAATTATGATTTCTAAATTATTACATTAAATGGAATTGAATTATTCCAAAATCCGTCAAAAATTAATTTTAATTGCATTTATTATATAATGAATTTTTCTTCGGTTGTTTAGAAGAATTTTGTTATCATTATTTGAAGCGTAATTATACAGCCAAAAAGTCATACATACATATATATATATATATATATATATATATATTTATATATAAAATTTACTATGTTTGTCCGCGATGAACTCCTAAACTAATGAGCCGATTTTAATGAAATTTAGACACTGTGTGCAATTTGGTCCAACTTGAGAGATAGGATAGTTTTTATTGCAAAATTCGCCTCCCAAAAAGGGGGGGGGAGGGGCCAAAACGTGATTTCACAAACAAACAAACAACAACAAAAAAAAAAAAAAAAAAAAATAGAAATGCAGATAGACTGTTCAAAATTGGTATAGATAGGTTTTAGAGGCCTGCAAATCGAATGAGGATATTTTCGAAAGTGTAAAGTTATTAGGAGGGGCGGGTAAGGGGGCGGAGGGGCAAAAAAATAAAAATAGAGTTACATCGCTCAAAATTGGTACATAGAAGTTTTTGATACCAACAAATCGATTGCAGATATTTTCGAATTTGTATAAAATTATTAAGAGGAGCGGGAAAGGGGGGGGGGGCAGAGGAGCAAAATATAAAAATGGAGTTAGATCATTCAAAATTGGTGCATAGAATTTTTGATACCAACAAATCGATTGCGGATATTTTCGAATTTGTAAATTTATTAGGAGGGGCGGGAAGGGGGGCAGAGGGGCAAAAAATAAAAATATAGTTAGATCGTTCAAATTGGTGCATACAGGTTTTTGACACCTACAAATAAACTGTAGATATTTTCGAATTTGTAAAATTATTTAGAATAGTCGGGAGGGGGGAGGGCAAAGGGGCAAAATAATAGAAATAAGAGTTAGAGCTTTGAAAATTAGTATTATTAAGTTTTAAGGCCCGATAAATCGATTGCGGATATTTTCGAAAGTATAGAGTTATTAAGAAGGGCGGGAACGGTGGATGAAGAAACGGTGCGCACGGTTTGCACAGGTATACGCTGCCGCAGGCAGTGGGGGTCCGGACAGATTATTCCACCGATGAGAGAAGTTTTTTTTGTATTTTATATCATTTTCCTTTCGATAATATATGGATTCATTATGAGTGTCGAACATTTTTCCCGATCAGATTTTTTTTCTCTTTTTTTTTCACATGTTAAAAATTAATGCAATTTTTAGAATTTTTTAATTATAGTGAATCATTTAAAAATAGGGACCAGCGAAGCGGGCTACGTCTGCTAAGATCAAGGATGTTATCAAGGATGGTCTTTATTCGTAAATAATAATTTTAATATATTGAATATTTTACTACATTATAATTCAACGTATAACATAGCCACAGCAACGCGTGGCCGGGTCTGCTAGTACATATCTGTACTGATAAGTATAAAGGATTAAGTCCATATTCTTGATTTTTCAGGAGACGAAAAATAAAGTTAAACTAACTAAAAACTAATCAGAAGAATCGATTAGGAAAAAGGGATTATGTTGATTTATACCCTTTATACCATTCAGTGATTGTCAACCTTCATTTAATGAAAGGAAAAAATTGAATTAAATGTTTTATACCAAAGATTAATGCTAAATTTCTGACTTGAATCTTTTTTTACCAATGGATTTTCTCAAAGACTAAATGACATGGATTTAAATCCTTTATACCAATCGATAGAGAATTTTTTTCTGAGTCTGACTATGTACTTAACTCAAAATCGACATTTTTGGACATAAATCATTTATACTTATCAGTACAGATATATATATATATATATATATTTAAGACAATTTTTACGCTCTAATATAATATTGTAATCATGTTATTCGACAAAACATTCATATTTATAAGTACATAACTTCAATAAAACGATATCTAGTTAATTCTTCATTATAGATTTACCATAAAAGTTGTCGAGCTTTTTAATAAATATTAGAAGTTATAGTACTTAGATATAAAATTGAGACTAGATAATACTAATATACACAAATTCAAATATTGAAAACACCACTGAAATTAAAAGATTATCTACTAAAGGTTTGAAATATAAACACAAATTTTAATTTGAACTGTAGCATCTTAGATATATACGGGATTTTCGGTGAGGGGAGCAGCAATGAGAAACTTATTTCAAACTGCAGCCAGGAAAACATTTAATAATTGAGAAGACAATTCAATTCAGTGATATTATTAAAGGCTGTATTTATATAAATAAGTTTTAAACAAGGTAGCATGTAGGACTAAAACAAGTGAACAACTTTTTGAAATAAATAAATAATGTATTGAAAAAATTTAAAATAAGTAAAAGATATATTTCCATTTAAATAAAATATATTAAATTTGAAAAGCATAGCTTAATTATCTCCCCCCCCCTTCCCCTGCGTTAATATTGCCTACCAAGAATCATAAATTCATTAAGTTTTTCACTAAGCAAAATCATAATTAACCCTTTGCCCGGAACATGTTTTCATCATGCTTACCGGGAACACCGGTCTCACAGACCGCTATTTTTAGAAAAAGGTACTGAATGTATTTAGCGAAATTTCGTGGCGATAAATTATGAATTCTTGCAGCCATAACTTTACTTTCTCAATCATGACGTATTATAGGGACGATAGGATATCATATGGTTCATTGGATTTAATGCCGCATTAGTACTGCGCAACGGATAATTGGCGACGGTCTGGGACGCACCCCTAAGGATGGTCCGGAGACGTGCCATCATAATTTTGATCCTGCCCGATTAGGTGACCCCCAGAACTATACAGTCGGCTGCAAAATTATTCGAGCACTAGCAATAATCCTTGCCAAAAAAAAGTACACTTAATACAGCTTTGTTAAATAAATCCTTGTCGAGTCATGTTCTTAATCAGTCTAAGAACATGATTCGACAAGGATTTACTTAGCAAAACAGTCTTAAGTGTACTTTTTAAATATAGGAATTATTGGCTAGTGCTCGAATAATTTTGCAGCCGACTGTAATTTGGTATATTATATGATTGAATCATCTGGTTTCTGAAATTATTCTTTTTTAATATGTTTATAGTGACCAGTTTAGAGTACTTTTATAAATACGAAGAATTAAAATAATTAAACGAATGTAATTACGGCGTTGATTTTTGAATTCTAAATAACCACACTAATAAAAAGTTATAAATAAACAATTTCTTATTATTTTTCGAACTACAGGAAATGAGTCTGCGCTCGGATTGGAAGAAATTTTGTCACCCTGTTTCGACTATTGAGTTACCGAATTTCGTGCACTTTGAGATGCATTCACAAGCGGTATCATCGACAAGATATTAGAGTACACCCCGGACTAGTAACCTTTTTGCTATCCAACATCAGATCTCCACCATTTAGTCAAATCATCCACCAAACCGACATGAAAATTCCACCAAGGCAAGTTTCCTCCACCTTTGTTATCGCTGTTTTATATTTCGATTGGGTGTAAATTAAACATATACCAAACCCTACACTAGCTGAAATGGAAAGCAAGTAACCTAATCCTTGTTAATTGTTTAAAAGCTGTTCCTTTTGAATTTTGTTTGGATGAATGAATGGTTGGATTTTACGTCGCACTAGTGCTGCTCAGATGGGCAATTGGCGACGGTCTGGGACACACCTCTAGAGGTGGTCCGGAGACATGCCATCACAATTTTGATCCTCCACGGAAGGGATCCTCTCCCGTTTTGGTGACCCCGAGAGGGACTTTTGTTTAGAGTTTTGGTGGTAAGAGGAACAAACCATTTAAAACATGCAAAATCCCAAGAACCAGTTGCCAAGACAGCGATTATTACCAAAAGAAGGCGCAAAAACCGTAGTGATGTTCCGGGAATTTTTCTCCATAGACAATATAGGGAATCCGTACTCTACTAGTATATCTGCTCAATGAGGGTTACACAGTCATTTTTTTTTTTTTTTTTTTTTTTTCATGTGTGCAAAGAGTACATTCGTGTGTCTAAGTGATTGCTGAGCTTTCTTGTACAACCGGCAGCAAAAGTATCCGAGCACTAGAAAATAATTCTGATGCCAAACAATTACACTTAACACTGTTTCGTTAAATAAATCCTTGTTGAATCATGTTGTTAGACTAAGAACATGCCTCGGCAGGGTTTATTTAACAAAGCAGTATTAAGTGTACTTTTTTTTAGAGGGATTATTGCTAGTGCTCGGATACTTTTGCTGGTACACACAATGGTAATGACATGCCTCGTCCTGGACCACTTGTTGGGGTGGACTCTAGACTTCCACAAATTGCTCATTACGTAGCTATCATGTGATATTTAAACTAGGGTGACCAAACGTCCTGAAATTAGGGGGTTAACTAAAGGGACTGAATGTGTCAATTTATTGGGGACAGTCACCACTTTTGGCAGTTTGTCACTATGAACAGGATTCGACAAGGATTTATTTAACAAAACTGTATTAAGCGTACTTTTTTTTTACATAGGAATTTTTGCTACTGCTCGAATACTTTTGCTGCCGAATGTACAGTCGGGAACAAAAGTATCCGAACACTAGCAAAATTTCTTATGTAAAAAAAGTACGCTTAATACAGTTTTGTTAAATAAATCCTTGTCGAATCCTGTTCTTAGACTGGCTAAGAAAATGATTCGACAAGGATATATTTAACAAAACTGTATTAAGTGTACTTTTTTTATATAGGAATTTTTGCTAGTGTTCGGACCCTTCTGTTACCGACTGTACTCTTGTCAAAAGCAATGTTATTCTGTGAGGATATCTGTTTCCACAATACCCACTACCTAATATTCTTTTTCCGAAAATTGTTTTTTTGCATTTTATTTTCTAGCCCCCCCCCCCAAAAAAAAAAAAAAAAAAAAAAAAAAAAAATGCAGGTTTTTTTTTTTTTTTGTATTATTATTTTTTATTCAAAAATAAAATGTAAAAAATTAAACTATTTTAGAAAATGAGTGCAAATTTAACGGTTGTGAAATTTTCTAAATGTGAAAATGGAATTTAAATAATCATCAATTGTGGAAGCATATTTCCCCACTGAATAACATCACCTGTCGGTGAAGTTTGGTATTATACAGTCGGCAACAAAAGTCTCCGAACTCTAGCAAAAATTCCTATATAAAAAAAAGTACACTTAAAACAGTTTTGTTAAATGAATCCTGTTTTTAGGCTGACTAAGAACAGGATTCGACAACGATTTATTTAACAAAACTGTATTAAGTGTACATTTTTTACATAGGAAATTTGCTAGTGTTCGAAGACTTTTGTTACCGACTGTACTAAGAAAAGCAAACTTAAGAAACAAAACTTTTAGAAAGAAGTTGCAATTATTGGCAATGTGCTGTTAGCGCTCAAAAATTGAGATTCCTAATATCCTCATGACATTTTACATGTTTGTTTTTTTTCAACATTAAGGGGATTGCCCATTGCGCAACACTAGTGCGACGTAAAACTCATCCAACCAACCAACCAACCGTCAACAGTAAGCGGCACCGGGCCCTGCTTACTCTTCCAATCCCAAAGGGTAGTTTCCTTCTTTGAACAGATTTTACGTTGTACTAGTGCCACTCTGTGGACAATTGGCAACGGTCCGGGACTCATTATAGGGTTGTTCTGAGATATGCCATCCTCTACAGGTTGAGTGTATTTTACGTCGCACTAGTGCTGCAGTTGGCGTCTTCGACGTTTATCGCCAAACGTGCCGGTACCGTATTCTAGGAATCTGCATCCGCAATTCCCTGCACTAAGCCTAACCTTTAGCGGTCTCAGAGACCGATGTTCCGGTATAAGGGTAAAAAAAAAAAAAAATTAGAAGTTTAGAAGTTTAACGGTTATGATAGTTTGTAACAGTGGATATGTAAAGGATCGAGCTATAAAAAGAGTATATTATACGTAACAAAATATAACGATGTCGGGGAAGAAAGTGTACTTAGAATAATAAAAAGTATTTGTAATAGGAACTTTTTCGAATTTTTACTTTAGAAATGCATTCTAAACAGTAAAAAAATAAATAAATAAATAAATAAATAAAAGGATTGGGAAATAAAGAAGAAAAAAAAAGAGATTTATATATACTATATATATATTTGCTATTTACAAACAAACATTTCACAATTCCTCTTACTAATGTAGAAAAAAAAATCCGAGTAACAGATATATCTGACGAAAAGGTGGAGGGATTAATGTAAAACATTTTTATCACTTTTTCTTCGATTGCTGCAAAATTAATGAAGCTGTATTTTGGGAAAATTCTGGGGAGAAAAATAGATGCTAACCGCCTTCGAGGCAAGGGGTGGCTGTGAATAAAAAATGGAGAAGGTTATATATATATATATATATGTATATGTGTGTGTGTGTAAGTATTATTTATTTTTTTTATTTTATTTTTTAAG
The DNA here is from genome assembly GCA_963930645.1 of Salticus scenicus. Classification (NCBI taxonomy): domain Eukaryota; kingdom Metazoa; phylum Arthropoda; class Arachnida; order Araneae; family Salticidae; genus Salticus; species Salticus scenicus. The sequence continues at coordinate 329,664,868 of OZ005648.1, read as the reverse complement.
CACAACTAAGTACACTTATTCAATTCTGATTTCCTTAGATATTCTTGGGAAGCAGAAAGGAGGAGGGAGGGGGGGGGGGAATGGTTTTCGATTCAACACAGCCATGGCGATTCTATACAAGATAGAGTAACAAATTTTGGTGTGCAGGTTGGTTTTAGGACCCTGACCCCCACTAAGACAGAATTTTTTTAACCCCCCCCCCTTTCCCCTGTGGGGACAGAAAGTAAAAATACGTTTATAAGCATAAATCGGCTCTCAAATTACTTCACGGTGAAGAAATTGCAGATGGGGAGACTAGACTTGAGTACTACAAAGTCATTTTCTGCGATTCTGGAAATTTGAATTTTTAAGGGGGAAGGGAGAAAAACAATTTCTATGGGAAATGTAGCAAAATCCTGATTTTTGAGTAGAACTCGTCCAATAATAGTACAAAAATATTTACAACAGCCGTTCGTCTTCTTGAGGATATTTCCAAAAACCTATATATATATATATATATATATATATATATATTGCGATTTTCGATTTTGGTGGGAAGGGGAAGTTTAAGGGAGAAAATTCGAGACCCTCATTTCCTAGCAAAATACAGCTCGTGGGCTTCTGTGGGATATAAAGACACAAATTTTGGTGCGTAGATTAGTTTACGGACCCTGACTTCCACAAAAACGGTATTTTTGCTAAATCCCCCCCTCCCCCTGTTTTGCGAAAACGAAGACAAATACACGTTTGTAAGCATAACTCGACTTCAAATTACTTGACGGTGAAAGAATTGCACATGGGGAGACTAGACTTGAGCACAAAAAACTTTTTTCTGCGATTTTGGAATTTTAAAAGAGGGAGAGACTTGGTTACTACAAGAAAATTCACGAGCGTCCTGATTAGGCAGGACAGTTAAAGATTTTGGAAATGCGTGCTTTAAAAAACGGCCTCTAATTATTTTTTTTATTTATTACTATTATTATTTTATTTATTTACTATGTACATTCTCTTTTGTATATCTTCTCGACATATGCATCAGTTTGCTCTTACAGGAAATTTGCTAGGTGTCTAATTTATTGAAACAATTTTGTGTTTTCTAAATATAATCAATATAATCTTTCCAAAAAGAATGTACAATATGCCTAGTGTTGGACAATGGAAATCGTGTGGTTGTTATACATCAGATTTTTTTTTTTTTTTTTTTTTTTTTTTTTTTTTAAAAAGGGAATATTTTGCAATATTCAAAATCAATAAATATTTAATAATTTAAATAATGACTTTCGTATATATATATATATATATATATATATATATATATATATATATATAGGTAATTTCAATTAAATTGGTACAACATTCACATAGTATTAATGGAAAATAAGCAGTAAGGATTATATATATCTGCGGGAGGGGTTTCGGGTTAGCGGTAGTTTGAATGAAAATAATTGTTTTTATATCTCCTTCTTACCGATTTTAATGAAACTTTGTATAAAAATCATTTATTAATTATGAAAAATTACAGCAAGTGTCACACTTATTTGGAAGGGAGGGAGATAAGTGAGAGGGACAGAGTGAAATAAAATTATTTTTTATATTATCATGTTGCTATTTTAGTGATATCTTATATAATATATCACTTACTGTTTATTGAAAATTACAATGAATGAGTATTATATATGGCAAGGGGAGGGCGCACAAGGGATGCATATGGATTATTATTATTATTATTTTAATCACACAGTTTAAATGAAGCTTTATATAAATAACACTTATTATTTAAGAAAAATTAAAATGCGTGTTACGTATATCTGCAGGAGGGGGCAGAGGGAAAGAAAACTGTTGTTCTTATATTCTCATATCACCGTGTTACCGATTTTGATGAAATTTTGTATAACTGTCACTTATTCTTTATGAAAATGAAAGTGTGTTTTTCATACAGTTGAGGGGGGGGGGGGAGGGTTAAGGAAGGCAGAGGGGAATAAAATATTTTTTAAACCGACCCCCTTATCGATTGTTTGTTGAAATTTTGTGTAAATATTACTTATTGTTAATGAAAAATTAAAGTGAGTGCTACATATGTTTTTTTTTTTTTTTTTTTTTTTTGAGGGGGGAGGGGATAATGTACAGCAAAAGAAAAGAAAGTTGTTTTATATCACTATGATTTTCATTTTAATAAAACTTATTGTAAATACCACCTACTGATTAGGAAAATTTATACTGATCTATACCTGGGGGGAGCAGAAGAGGAAAATGATTGCTTAAATATCATCGTGTTACCGATTTTAATTAGAATTTCAACAACTATCATCTACCTTTAAGGAAAAATCAGAGAGTGCGTTAGATATATCTAGGGGCCAAGGGGAGACAGAGGGAAAGAAAATGATTGTTTTTACGCATCCCCTCTTTACATTTATAGGAAACTTTGTACAGATATCACTTATTGTTCATGAAAAATTACAGAGAAGATTATATCCAGGGGATAGGGAGCATACGGAAAGAATAGGATATTTTTACACCACGCTGTTGCCAGATTTAATAAAACTTTGCTTAACCCTTTGCGGCGCAAGGTAATCGAGATCATTTAGATTGGACTGCCCCCGGAATTCACGAACAAAATTAAAATAGAAGAAATTTTAAGTTTGTAAAAACGGCTTTTTTCTGCTACGTTATAAAAGAAAATTTTTGATAAAAAAATTTCAGAGATGAGTTTTTGCAGCTGGAGCTTAATAATTGCGTCCTCGCAGCGAAGACAGCGGGCCACAAAGTGTTAAATATTACTGTTTATGAAAAATTTACAATGAGGGTTACGTATCATAGTGTCTTTATCTTCCTAATACTCAAAAATTCAGTGTTTGATTAAAATCTCCTAAAAGGTAATTCAAAAATGAGATTTTTTTCGTTTAATCTGTCCTTTTAGTACCCTATCGCAGGAAACAAAAAATTACGTTCTCGTAGATTTGTAGCATGCATTTTACAAGTGGCAATAAGGAAAAGTGTTCATTTTCCACGATCCGGAAGAAAGAGTGGCGGAGGGCATTTTTAATAAATGATACTTGTTAAATATATGTGTCCTGAAAAATACTTCGGAGGGCTATAGGGTGAGAAAAGAAAAAAGATCTTATGATAGAAAAAAAAATCCCGACTGTACTTTAACCCCCAATATATTTGCAAGTCCCAAGTTTTTTTTTTCTTTTGCAAGTAGCATTTGTGAAAAGTCTCATTTTTCCGACGTCTAAAAATAAGGTCGCTTTCCTTAATTATTAATTGTAAAATACATGCTAAACATAAACAAATTTGTAAATATTTTTTTCCCTGGAGAAAAGACAAAGGGGACAGATTAATAAAAAAAAAAAAAGAAGAAGAAGAAAGAGAGAGAGAAAGAAAAAGGTTTTTGTTTTAACTTTTTACAGTTTTTTATCAAAATTTGAAGAAAAATTTTGAATACTAATTTAAGAAAAGAAAAATCACTGTGATATGTAACACTCACTCTCATTTTCCACAAACCATATTTCTGAAAAGTTCAGTTAAAATCGGTAATAAGGCGGTATAAAAAAATCATTTTATTTCAGTGTGTCCCATGCCATCTCTGTATATCTAGCCGTCACAATATTTTTTTTTTAAATAGACAATAATCAATATTTAAGCGAAGTTTTCTATGCATACGAAATGATGTAATGTTGAAGAGAACTTTTGTAACTGCTTTTCCCTCTGCTCCCTTTCGCCCTCCCCCGCCCCCCCCCCGCAACTATATATAATGCTCACTGTAATTTTTCATGAAGAGTAAGTGATAGTTATACAAAGTTTCATTAAAGTCGACGACATGGTCGTACAAAAACAATATTTTTCTCCTTCCCGCTCTCTTTTACCCCCGACGCTATATGTACAGTCGGTAACAAAAGTGTCCGAACTCTAGCAAAAATTCCTATGTAAAAAAAGTACACTTCATACGGTTTTGTTAAATAAATTCTTGTCGAATCTTGTTCTTAGTGTAAGAACATGATTCAATAAGGATTTATTATATTCTACAACCTGTAAAAAAGTAGAATTGTTTGATATCTCTTACTCATATAATTTTTGGATCCCCGCCCTTGCCACCGCTAACGATTGGTGATCACTTGTCCGACAGAAGCCTCATGATTTCCAATCTTTCCCTATCCACATCATAAATGTAAATATTCATTTTAAACTTGTTTTATTAAATTCTAGAATTTATAAAGAAAAATTAAATTCTTTAATATCTTTCACTCATAATTTTTGATGGCCCTTCTCATTTCCGCTAACGATTGCTGATCACACACTCCACAGAAGTCTTTTAATTGTTTAGGATCTTTCCCTCATGTAATCCCCCCTCCCCCCCCACACACACCCGCTCCATTTCCAACAAGCGATAAACGAAGCACAATCCTTTTCCCTAATTTTCTTCTATGTAAATACAAAGCTGATTGTTTGTTTGCTTGCCCAGATTTTTTGTTCGCTATACAAATCTATACCGTTCAACCGACAGCTGCGAAAAATGCCACATTTATTACTCAGGAAAAAAAACTAGCTAACGCCTTTTTTTTTTATTATTATTATTAGCTTATTCGGTAATTGGATCAAAAGATATTAAATAAAAGCAACATTTTAATGGCTCCCTACACTCAGATATATGTAACACTCATTGTGATTTTTTTTTTTTAACAGCAAGCGACATTTACTCTAAATTTCACTAAATCGAATACATTGTGGTATAAAACAATCATTTTTTTCCCCACTGCTTTCCGTGACTCCCCCCCCCCCCCCATTCTCAGATATATGTAAAACCTTTTGTAAATTAAGTAGTTATTTACGAAAGATTTCATGAAAATCAGTATTAAGTTACTTTTTATAAGATTATTTTATTTCTGTACGCTACAGCCCCCCCCCTCCCGAACCCCAGAGCTATATGTAACTCTCGTTGTAATTTTCATAGATAGTAATTGATAGTTTTACAAATTTTCATAAAAATCGGTAACAATTTCTTCCCCTCTGCCCCACTAACCTCCTCCCTCCCAAGTATGCCTAGCACTCACTGCAAATTTTTAAAAATGGTAAGCGATCGTTATTCAAATTTTCATTAACTCTGAACCGGAAACTTGCCGACTGTGAGGCTGCTGTGTCTACGTACCTACCCTCTACGCAAAAATGAACGTCTCCAGTTTTTATCATTCCACTTAATCTTTCACCTAATATGGTGATGTTAATACATTAATATAAAAAAATATGTGTTTAAGTTTACTATTTGTAAACTATTTAAAGCTTTATTTGTTTTCATTTTTATAGTACATTTTTGAATGTCAGCAGTCTTACAGACTGCACGGTTCTGTTTTCGTAACAATTTGCATGTTTCTAGTTAAGGGATATATATACTAACCCGATTAGGTTATCATTTTTTTTTTTTTTCGGCACTTTGTTAGAATACCATGGGTCGCTGAAGATCCGAGGCATGTTAGAATACATAATTTTTAAGGAAAAAATCTGATAAAATTTTTGAACACTCTTAAATTTTTCTACTTTAAGGGCAGACAAAGAATATTACAAAATAAATAAATAAATAAATAAAAAATAAACAAATATTTTACTTTTCATCAGGAACACACCCACTTCCCAAAATTGTAGGTATTGACAAAACAAATTCATAACTTTTGAACAAATTAAGGTATTTGAAACGTTCAAATTGCATAATAAAGCTTAAGAATGGTATATTTACCGAAAAAATCACGGAATTCATGCATAGGTATTCTTTTATATGTCGGCTCTGAGAAATGAGACAAAGAAAAATGACTCGGGTCTCTATGGACCTACGATAACCTCAGCTGGTTAAGGATTTTCTTAAAAATAGTAAGATTACATCTTAAGATATAAAATTGAAATAAATAAAATACCTTTATATATATGTGGAGTTATTTCTTTCTTTCTTTCATTTTTTCAAATGTCAAAAATGAAAAAAAAAAAAAAAAAAAAAAAACAGAAAGCTTCATTCTCCTTATAGTTTAATAGAGATACTCCAAGTATATTTAAAATATAAACACATAAAAACCGAAAATGACAAACGACATATTATATTTGTAATGTTTTGATAAATTTTAAAATATTAATTTTTCCTTTAAAGAAATAAAATGTATTAAATATATGTATATATATATTAAAATTTCATTTCTTTAACTTTATCAGATGATAAATTAGTGCTTCGTTTTTTTAGCTTTTCTAAAAGGCAAATGAAATATAGTTATATGTTCATTTATACTATCAGGTGCTGCATGCTTCGCAGGCCACTATGTTTAAATTAAGACTTAAAATTACACATAAATTATTAAAATCCACCCACCCGCAAATAAAATAAAATAAAATGATTGATTGAAACTTGTCAAAAACCTCAGTCTTTCTGCCCCTCCCCACCCCGCCGAAGTGGGGGGGAAATTAAGGTAAGGCACCGTGGGGGGGTAAGACCCTTTCCCCTTTCAACGGTGCACTCTTTGTCATATTAACAGCAAACCAACTACAAATTTAAAATTTCGTGAAGTTTGGACCATAATTTTTAGTGATAAGGCACCATGGGGGGGGGGGGGGGAAGGCCCTCCTCTCTTCCAACAGTGTAGTCTTTATTATAGTAACACCAAACCAACTCTAAATTTAAAATTTCGAAAAATTAGAACGGTAACTTTCCGAGATAAGGCACCGTGGGAAGTAAGACCTCTTCTTCAAACAGTCTTTGTTAAACTAATACCCAACCAATTCTAAATTTAAAATTTCGTGAAGTTTCGACCATAGTTTTTCGTGATAAGGCGCTATGAGGGGGGAGGCCCTGTCCCCTTCCAACAGTATTCTTCATCTAAGTAACACGAAACCAATTCCAAATTTAAAATTTCGAACAAATAGAATAGTAACTTTCCGAGATAAGGCACCATGGGGTGTAAGACCCCACTTCAAACAATGCAGTCTTTGTTAACATAACATCCAACCAAATCCAAATTTAAAATTTTGTAAAGTTTGGTTCATACTTTTTCGAAATAAGACACCGTAGGGGTAAGAGCCTCTCCCTTTCTATCGATGTACTGTTTGTCATATTAACACCAAACGAACTCCAAATTTGCAATTTTGTAAAGTTAGGATAATAAATTTCCTAGATAAGGCACCGAGGGGAGAAAGGAGGTAAGGCCCTTCCTCTTTCGAACGGTGCAATCTTTGTTATAATAATAACCAACCAACACCAAATTTAAAATTTCTTTAAAGTTATTAGGACTGTAACTTTTCGAGACACATTCTCTTTCTAACGGTGCAGTCTTTGTTATAATAGCACCCAAACAACTGAAAGTTTAAAACTTCATAAAGTTCGGACCATTATTTTTCGAGATAATGTTCCGTGGAGTGTAAGACCCTCTCCCCTTCGAACGGTGCAGTCTTTGTCCTACTAACACCAAACCAACTACAAATTGTAGGTTTCATAAAATTAATGCCGTAACTTTTCGGTCCACCAGCGGCCGAGCGGTTCTACGCTCAAAGCTGGTAGACGTGAAATGCCGGGTTCGATCCAAGGTCGCGCTCGTCTGCCTAGCCGTTCGGAGTTTTCCGTGGTTCTCTCCGAAACTTGCGTAAATACAGGCTTGGATCCCTTAGAAAGACCTCCACGGAAGGCACTCCCCACTCTAGCCTAGGACCCAAGAGTATTCAATCGGCATTCCGCAACACCAACATCGTAACTTTTCGAGATAAGGCAACGTAGCGGGTAAGACCCTTCCCCTTCCAACGGTGTAATCTTTGTTATACTAACACTAAATCAACCCCAAATTTAAAAAACGGTGTAATCTTTGTTACACTAACACTAAACCAACCCTAAATTTAAAATTTCGTTAAGTTTGGAACATAATTTTTCGAGATAAGGCACTATGGGGGGTAAGACCGTATTCCCTTCCAATGGTGCACTCTTTGTCATAATAACACGAAACCAACACCAAGTTTAAAATTTCGTAAAGTTAGGACCATAACTTTCCAACATAAGACATGTTGGGGTAAGAACTCCCCCCCCCCCATTCCAACGGTGTAGTCTTTGTTATACTAACACTCAAACAACTCCAAATTTAAAATTTTGTAAAGTTCGGACCATTATTTTTCGAAATAAGGCTCCTTGAGGAGGAGGGGGGAGAGGTAAGACCCCCCCCCTTCCAACAGTGCAGCATTTGCCATACTAATACTGACTATCCCGAAATTTAAAATTTCGTAAAATTTGTTCCCTAATTTTGGTGAGGTTGAAAGAGATAAAACTCTCCTTCCTTTCAATGGTGCAGTCTTTGTTATACTAATAGCCAACCAACCAGAAATTCAAAATTTTGTAAAGTTTCGACCATAATTTTTCGAGATGAAGTTCCGTGCGACGTAAGATCCTCCCTCCCCTTCCAACGGTTCAATTTTTGTCATACTAACACCAAACTTAAAGTTTCTGAAAATTTCGGACCATAATTTTTTGAGATAAGGCAAGTTGGGATCAGACCCTCACCCTTCCAGGAATGCAATGTTTGTCATACTAACACTTAACTCTAAATTCAAAATTTCGTGTGGATCGAATCATAACTTTTCGTCAGAACATCAGCGAAGAAGTTAAATCGATCTCTACCTAAATGTAATTTGAATTCCAAAGTCACAATTACAATATTATAATTATAATTATATCGTCAGTAATTACAATTACATTTCAATTGCGTAAAATAATTAACCATTAAATTTCATATAATTGTAATCGTAAATTTTTAATTATAAGTACAGAAAAGTAATTATAATTATAACGTTTCTAATTACAATTATATTCTAATTCTATAAAATGATTACCCATTAACATTACATATAACTGTAACTGCAAAATTTAATTATAATTACAGGCAGATAATTATAATTATAATGTTTTTAACTGCAATTACATTTCAATTTTATAAAATGATTATTCATTACATTACATGTAATTGTAACTAAAATTTTTCAATTATAATTACAGTAAAGTAATTATAATTGAAAGCTTTCAGTTACGATTAAAGTAATGATTAATTGCATATGCTCAGTTACAATTACAAGTAATCATAATTGTAATTGCTTACTGTCAATTGAAATGTAATTCATTACAAATTAATTGAATTACGATTTTGCCCAACTCTGTAAGGGTGTACTATAATCAGGTTTACAAACCATGAATTATATATAACCACAAAAAATTGTCTCATGCGGCTGACGTAGCCGGTCATAGCATATTGTAATATTTGGCGTGAAATCGCTGTCATTTTATGGTTGATTAGATAAAATAAACACAGGAAATAACGTAAAAGCAAATATTATGTGCACCACGTATAGTGTTGTTCACATGTAACTAGGATTCAAATATAAAAGGGATACTCCAATTTTTTCGATACTATCTATTTCGAAACTGTTATATAATAAGCACCTAAATGGAAGCTCATTGGTAAACCATTGTCGCAGGTAATAGGGACAGGCGCCCGAGTTTCAGCGGATGACCAAATCGCTACCGATGGCAGCAGGGACCTGAAGCGAGATTTTGAGCAATTTCAGTATTTTATTTTATTTATTTTTATAAAGCTATATAGAAAAGAGTTTCAGGTCAGATCAGTTTTAAAATATTACTTTCGATACTGGCAAGAACCCTATTCATTTGCAACATTCAAATTTAAAAACTTCGTAAGTTATTAGAAATTTACGATTTTCTTAACATGGGAGAATAGGACAAAAAATCACTTAAGCGTGCATTAAATGGAAACTTTTTACTGTAAAAATGTCAGACCAGTTTTAAAATATCCGTTTTGATGCCGGAATGAACATCAGTAACTATAAATATGCTACTTTCAAAATTTCGCAAGTTATTGGAAATTTACGAATTTCTTAACATGGCAGTATAGGGCAAAATTTCACATAAACGTCAATTTTGAGAGATATTTTCCTCGTACAGATGTCAGACTACTTTTGAAATATTATTTAGGACACTGGCATGAATATTAATGACTATGAATTTTCCAATATAAAAATTTCGTAAGTTATTGGAAATTTACGAATTTCTTAAGCTGGCAGAATAGAGCAAAATTTCACATAAACGTCAATCTTGAGGGATATTTTCATCGTAAAGATGTCAAACCCCTTTCGAAATATTATTTAGGATACTGGCATGAATATCATAGACTATGATTTTTCCAATTTAAAAAATTCGTAAGTTATTTGGAATTTACAATTTACTTAACATGTCAGAATAAGGCAAAATTGAGCATAAATTTCCATTTTGAGGATCATAAATACATTAGACAACTTCAAAATTACATTTATGATATTTGAACATGATTGAATACAAATATTCTAATAGGAAAATTTCGCAAATTATTCGTAATTTACGATTTTATCAACATAGCGAAATTGTAAATTTTTCATATAAATATGAATTTTGAGGATTATTGCATTGGAAATAGTAGCATGAAAACTAAACAACGGAATTGACCCTGATAAAATAAATTAATAGATTAGAATAAGATAAATATATCGAAGCGAACGGTGGATAGCCTATTAGGCGGAGATTTCGTTCTGTCACGTATCAAGCTTTGGTCAAATTCATTTTTTTTAACATGATTATAATATGTCTCGCACTAGAAATTTATGAGAACATAAATATGGGGGGAACTGAGCGGAGTCCACCTATGCCAACTAGTTTTCTATTAAAAACAGAAACAGTTGTATTAAGCAATCTCATCTAAATTAATCATTAAAATTTATATTTTTGATAATTAATTTATATTTTAGATAATTAATTTAGTCGTTCTATTAGAATTTTTTTAATTAAATAATTTTAATTAGATCCTTAACTAGCTTATTTTCACGATTATTCACAGAAAGTAAAATCGTTCAACATTACAAGTATTTTAAAATATTTTTTTCTAATGAAAGCAGAAACAATTTTATTAAGGAATCACAGCTAATTTAATTATTAAAATTTATATTTTTGGTAATTCATTTAGTCCTTAGATAATTAATTTACTCTTTCTTTGAAAGTTTTTAAAATAAAATAATTTTAATTAGATCCTTTTTTCTATAATCAGTTATAGAAAAAGAATATTTTTATGTTTAAGGGCATTTTTAATTAGATTTTTCATTTTAAAGCTCAAACAATAGTTCTACATAGCTGCCAAGTTTTAAAATTTATTCCGGAATGTGTTAGTCCGGCCGCTTTTTCCCATCATAATATTTTTAGAGTAATTTTCTTAATATTTAATCGCAATTATATATCGAAGAAATTTTTTCTACAAAGATTACAGAGTGAAAAAAGGGCAGGACTAAGAACATTCTGGAATAAATTAAAAAACTTGGCAGCTATGTATTAAGCAATTTCAATTAATTTAATTATTAAAAATTTACATTTTTAATAGTTAAATTATTTTTGACTTAAATGTATTATTAATGGTTTTTTAATTAATATATATATATTTTTTTAATCTGTAATCATTTATTAAAGTTTTTTAATTAAAAATATTATGGTGGTTGTGGTTTAAGCTTTAAAGCCTATTGAGGACATACAGGTCCTAAGCCTGGATGAAATGCCTTTCATGAGAGTCCTTTCTAATGAGCCCTGGTCTGTATATACGCGAGGTTTTGAGAAAACCATGGAAAATTGCAAATGTCTAGGTTGAAAAGTGGGGCCTTTGATTGAATACGGCAAAAAAAGCCAATCAGAGCCCAGCAGTGTCTGAGCTGTTCACCGCTCAAAGCTAGTAGACGTGAGATGCCGGGTTCGATCCCAGGTCCCGCTCGTCGTTCGAAATTTTCCGTGGTTTTCTCATAAACTTGCGTAAATACGGACTAGGAACCCTTAGAAAGACCTCCACGGAAGGCACCCTCTCAGACCTAGGCCCCTAGAGTAGTCAATCGGCTTTATTTCCAAACACTAACACCAGTCTATCAACTTGGAAAGCAGAACCACTCGGCTACTGAAATAGGTCTTTTAATTAAAAGTCCAAAAAATAGTATAAAGTAATTTGAACTAATTTAATCATAAAAAAAATTATATTTTTAATAAATAAATTTTTATTTTTTAAGTATTATATTTTATTGAATTATTTTTTTTAAACTAGCTTTTATTATTATTATTTTCATTGATAGAAAATAGTATCTTTTAATATTAAAAGTATTTTAATAAAGATTTTTCTATTAAAAGCCGAAATTATAATACTAAACAGTCTTAACTAATTTTATTTATTTATTAAAATATGTATATATATTAGTTAAATTAATTTTCTAGATTTTTTATTTTTATTTATTTATTTTATCACAACAGTGACATCACGTGCGCCTGCTCTATTCTATATAAATGTAGGTGCAATATTCAAACACGACTTGAGTGAGAGGTACCCCCTCCCCTCCCCAACACACACACATACACTTATATGGGGTTATTTGTCAAATAAAACTGTTTCTTAACCCGGTTTGAATTCTTTTTAACGTAGGTTTCTATACAATTAATACTTGTTATCTCGTCCCTTGTTCTGTAGTCTGTTTTTATAAAATTGAATTACAAGATAAGATAAAGCCTTGTGAGTACCATACCAGATTATTAAGTTAGGGAAAAGAACTAAAATACTAGCGCATACTAGCACTCCTCCCACCTCAAGCTACACACTTGAATTACATTACGATAATTATATATTGTAAAAAAAAAAAAAAAAAAAAAAAAACTCTTTGTACGCGTTTTGGGTTTTTTATTTAGTAAATAAATTCAGTTTTGTTAACTCTTTTTAACGAATTTAATCAATGAAGCCCCCCCCCCCAACACACACACACTCCTTACACATAAACACACCTCCTGTGTTGCACCTGTTTTCGGATAGATCCGGTCGGAAATGCTACCCTCAAACAAAAACGGTCGGAACTGCGACGATTTTAACCCCGGTCGGAAGTGCGACACCACCTCTCAAGTCAAACTTGTCTGTGCTATGGTAACAGGCATGAAATTCCGTGATTTAGTACAATGGATTCTCCCAGGGGCTGGTTTGGCGCTGGATGTAAATTGCCAAGTGCTTTATCTGTATATATCTATAATCTGTGATAGCAACTACAATCGGTGTTGCCACACACATAGAAACAAAAATAAAATACAACTTCAACAGTATGAAATTACAATTTCAACTTGCAATTATAACATTAACATTAGTTAACATTTTACCATTTGGGCACCACTAAATTTCAATGTTAATTCTTATGAATTTAGTAAATTGTATTATTTGGAGAGATTTTGGTGACAGAATTTGCGACTTAGCTACAGCGTCTAGAATAAACAGTGTGGAAAGCGGCGAATAAAATTGTACTAAAAAAAATAAGCCTGTCACCAGATGTCATTGTAATCGAAGCTAGTGTCACGACAACAAAACCGAGACTCCCTATTGGTTAATTATATGCTTACATCACGTGATTAAACTGACGAAACTGGGAAAAGCCGATCAGGTCTTCGATTTGAGCAATAGCTTCGATCACAGCGACATCTGGGTAAGCTTAATTTTTGTAGCATCATTTTAACATCACGGTTATAGGCGATATTTTCTTCCCAGGCGAAAACCTCATATTTCTTCACAGACCAATAACTTGTTTCCTCAAGATAAAAAGTCAAAGGAAGCTGTAACGTATTACTCTCAATTTCAATAGTAAATTTTAAATTCTTGCCTAAACCGGCATTCTAAACTATTCACCACAAACGATATTTGTATTAAGACTAACGTATTATTTTAACTTTATATTTTTAAATGATTAATTAAAGCGATTAACATGGTTTTTATATTTTTAGTGTCTTTTTACTTTCTCGTACCCTTACGCTAGAAAAAGTATTGTTTTAGGGTGAAATTTTCGAAAGTGATTTTTTGTTATATTTACATGTTCTGAGGTCTCCTGAATACGAAAATCATGTTTTTAGAGAATGGTCTCTCTCTCTCTCTCTCTCTGTGTGTGTGTGTGTGTGTCTGTTATCTGCATATCTCAAGAACAGATAGTAGCAGAAATTTTAAACTCGGTATTCTAAATGTGTATCATATAGGGATGCTACACTAAGCTTTTCGTTGAAATGAAGCAAATGGTACATGTACAGGGACACTCAAAAGTATTCAAATACATTACGTCTATGGGGGAAATTGCAGGTAAGTAGAGTTTAACATCTATAGACTGCACTAAACCAAATGAAACGAATATACATTTTTTGTAATAGAGACAGTCAACTTGGAAAAAATGTTTGTGTATGTAGGAGCCTCGCCTCCACCCCCCTGGAAGGGAAGTTCCCCCTCGAGGGGAGTAAATTTTCATGATGGGTATCTTTCAAAAGAGCTCGATAATTAATATCTTTAAAACGAATGATTGAACCATCGATCTTGATAATTTAAAATAAAGTTATCGATTTTTTTTTTTAATGTAATATTGAGAATAAATTAAACTTTTTTTGGATGTTTAGTGTTATACTACTTCTCTAATATGCAAATCGTCTGCATTATCATGGAAGATATTTTTTTTAAATAATAGTTTTAATAAATTATTTTTACTGAGTGAATTTGTATAGGAAAATATAGAAGAAAGTCATGTGGTGGCCACAACACACTAGTTATTTGTTGTTAGTGGATGTGCTTTGCTAATAATATTTTACCATTTCTAAGACAGTTGTTCCGGCATTGAAATAAATTCCTCATAGAGATATGGTAAATAATGTATGTTTTAAGGCTTGTTTGGCTTGTTTGTAATGTATGTTTTAAGGCTTGCACGTTTGGAGGCTTCCTGATTACCGTAGTCAAGTTTTTTAACGTTTGATCTTTGTCTGTGTCTCTTAGAGTAACTTAAAAACGAATAATTTTAGGAGATCCAAATGTTGTATTGAAGTTAATATAAGTTTGTTGCTGGAAAAGTTTGATCAAGATTGAAAAGTTTCAATGAATGTTGCGTGTGAAAATTGTCTGTATAATTTTAAGTAAACTTTTAATTTTAATAACAGAATTAAATTCTATATAAATGTAGGTGCATTAATGAAACGGGGGGTTGAGGGGGCGATAGCCCCCCTCACACAGAACTAATTATCGCATAAAACTCTTACGAAGCGTAATTTGAATTGTTTAACATAGGTTTACATAACAGTACTTGTTATCTCACCTCTTAATCTCCAACCTGTATTTATAGTATTAAACTTCAGGGTAAGAGAAAGTCATGTGAGTGACACACCAGATTATTTATTATCGTTTGCACGTGACATTTCACGAAAAATCACTTTTAACTCGTAATTTTTAAGCAATTGAAGCTATCGAAAAAGTTTAAATACAAAAAATGTTCTTTAGGGTAAGACGGTAATTCGCCTGATTTGAAGTTTTTTCCTATTTTCAATATTAAAGAAATTATGAGAAAATGAAAATTTCCACCCCGTTATAGATGGATACCCATCTATGAACTCGACCGAGATTTTTACTGTCCTGACAACATATCCCGAGCTGGCTAAATTTAAATGAAAATTACTCCAGTTATCGTGTTCACAACTTAACATGGGAAAAAGCGTTATACATATATATATATATATATATATAAACTTCTGAACGGAGGGTGGTTTTGGGTTCTAGGGGGTCATGATCGGTGAAGATATGAAGAATTTTTCCAGAAGTCGTGTTATGAAAGTCGTTTTATAAAAGAAAATGAATGTGAAAATAAAGATGATTGATATCTCAATCGGGATTCGAACCCGGCACCTTGTAGTCAAAATATTTCCTTGAGACAGTAGTTTTCGAGTACTTTAATCACTGTCCTATTGAAATATGAACTGATGAATCTATTTTAGACATAAATATGTGTGTGTGTGTGTGTGTATGTATCTCGCATAACTCAAAAAAGGTTGCACGTAGAACGTTGCAAATTGGTATATAGGTTTGTTATGACATCCAGTTGTGCACCTCCCTTTTTGTCTTTCTCTTACTATCCGTTTTGGAGATATTTACGAAAATTATATTTATAATGACAAATATGCCATTATATATGACCTACCATCATAGGGATTTCAAAATAAGCTAATGATAGAGCCCGTAATGATATTATTATGAATGTTGTAAAGATTTGTAAAGACATAAGCAGGTTGTAGTCGACGAATGCATTTTATTTAATAAATATTCAACCCATAAATGATATTTTTATGATGTAATGATATTTTTATTAAAGCTGTCCACATTTTTGCGTGTAGAAAGTAATTCTTAAAGACATAAACAGGTTCTAGTCGATGGATGCACTTTAATGAATATTCAGAACGTAGATAGAGCACGTAAAGATACTGATATGAAAGTTGCCGACATTTTTGAGTGTAGAAAATAATTCTTAATATATAAGCAGGTTCTAATCAACGAATGCACTTTATTTTGTTTTAGTCTTGTTTGTCATTTAAAGAATTTTCGAAGAACTTAGTTCAGCGCTATAAACCAATGAATATTTCCGAAAAATTTCAGGATTCTGCTCTTATTGAAGTTAGAGCTTCTAAACTTTGGCAACCCTAAACTACAATTTTTCGCCAATTTCGGTCGCCAAGTCGCCACATTCGACACAAAATTGATGACAAGACCAAAATTAGTGTTGGCTACAAACTTGGCGACTTGACGAGATTAGTGAGCAAATTTGGCGGCAAATATTGTTTCAGGGTAGCCAGAATTAATAAATACTTTCTCAATTTTAATTGAATTAATTGATTCGGTAAAAATGTATAATTTTTCGCCTCTAATTTTCGGCATTGGAACAAAAGTAGGCTATCTGTGCGAGATATTTTCATTAAACTAAGCTATGTGTTTGCCAATGAGAGATTCTGTAATAAGCCATTCCTGAAAAAACTAGTATATTTGTTTGGCGTATATATAATCCTACTACAGTAGACTCCCGATTATCGGCGGTCGGATTATCCGCTTTGCGGATTATCCGCGGTCCTCAAGGGCCTGAATTTAAAAGGGAATTTAAGAACACAGAACAAACTTATTACAAAAAAAGATCGAAGAGATAAATGACCTTCAAGGCTTCTGGAGATATTACACGATTCTTGACAGCATATATGGCATACACACTGCTTGGGAGGCAGTTAAGAAGTCTGCATTGATAAGGTCTTGGAGAAAAATTTTACCAAATGTGGAAAATACTTTAGTAGAATTTATAGAGGAGGAAGAAATTTCTGCGCAGGATTTGTCAAATTTAGCTAAATCTGTTACTGGAGGAGAAAAAGTCAATGAAGGAAACACTGAAGAGTGGATTAATTGTGACGCCAATAATCCAGGTATTGAACACCTTACAGATGAACAAATTGTGGGCCAAGCATTAGACCCAGTTTCAGAAGATACTGATGAAGAAGAGGAAGAAGGAGATAAAACTCAGCAGATGATGAGCCACGACGCAGCCCTAGCACATGCAGATGGATTTATAAAATATCTCGAGGAACTGGACGATGTATCACTTTGTGACAAAATGCTGATAAAGAAACAGCAATCGAAAATTAAGAAAAAGTGTTTTAATACAAAAAACAAAAATGCTTCACCGATTTTTTTGTTAAAAAATAGAGCAAAATGCAAGTAGAAATTTTTATTAGTATGTTAAATTGCATATGTAGGCCATGCTTAACTGTTAATTAAATAGTATTGCTCAAAAGGCTTTATGTGTTGATTTGACCATTTTGCGGATTATCCGCTGATTCGATTATCCGCGGTTGTCTATTCCCCGTTCACCGCGGATAATCGGGAGTTTACTGTATTATGACTTTTGTGGTTAGAATAGCAGTTTTTCAATTTTTTTTTTTTTTTTTTTTTTGTGTGTGTGTATGTGTGTGTGGTCAGAACTAGAACCTGTCTGTTTAGTTACGAATCAGTTACCTCACACAAAAATGTCAATGTTTTCATAACAATATGCATATTCCAATGGGGTGTATAAGGATGCCATGTGGTGTCCACATCAGATTTTTTTTTTTTTTTTGGTCTCGCGAATGGTATTTTTTCTTGTAGCTTTTAGTTTCTACACAAGCTAAAATGAGTTTTTTTTATATATATATTTTATTTAAAGTTTGCAACAAAAAGTCGTTGAATTACAATTTTTTCAGCTTGATTTCTTTCTTATATTTCATAGTAAACATCAGAATTCAATTTTTAAGGAAATTCAATCTTCTATTTAAATATTCACAATAAATTATACCGTCTAGGAAATTTTTACACGCACTGTACACTTTTAAAATTATGGTAGCAAAAGAATGTTTATTATTGCAATAAAATAAAGAAATAAGTATGAATGATAAACAAAGCTATAATTGATTTATTTGTGCAGGTTTTGAAAGGTGCAAGATGCCAAATAAATAAAATAAAATGGTGTTTTATACGGCACAACAATAATAACATGAGAATGAATAAAAAGGTAATCTAATCTAGATATTTATGATAACATTTTTTCATTGCCACTTCTTTATCATTTGATTTTTTTTCTTCTACTAATAATTTCCTAGTATAATATGATATCATTTAAAGCACAGCATTACGACAGTAAATTGATTTAAACAGCTAGTATATTAGAAACCACAAATATTCTATTAACACACTTGAAACTTTATTTTAGTTTTCTTTGCCCCCTTTCTTTTTGAAGAAAGATGTCCGAATCTGAAAGTCCTCGTCCATTCAAAGGTAATACATCAGTTTTTGTTTTAAATGAAACTTTCCTCTGATCATTTATTATATTTTGTTGACATATACTCCGGCAAGAAAGGTGAAAATGCAGTATTTGAGAAAAATCTTTTTAAAGACAACGATAAAACATTGACTAGCCTGCAATAAAACTGACGCAACTATGTCTCAGGCAGATAAATTGAGATAGACGTGTTAACACTTTTCTTACATGTTGGGGCACTCCACACCCATTTTTTCAATGACAAAATCAAAAGTGCAATTTTTTTTTTTGCTCATGTCACTTTTCTTACTTGGTCTAGTGAATCAGATTAGCGTAGATGTGTTTCCGTGGATACCAATGTTTACCAGCAGTATTCAGCCGATATGCTGATCACTACATTGAAAAAAACATGTTTTTTTCTTTGAATAAATATATATATTGAATGCTAGAATGTTGTGGCCACCACATGACTTTCTTCTATATTTTCCTACGCAAATTCACGCAGTAAAAATAATTTATTAAAATCGTCTATACATATAAGATGTTTGTGTGTGTGTGTCATTGCGTATGTATACCCAGAGCGAAAAACGCCTGATCGCAGAACTACACACATTTGCATGGAGGTTTGTAATGACCTCTCCTGATGCACCTCGAAGCCCGATTTTCGAATTTTTGATTGGTTTTCAATTGGTTTCGGTTATGATGACTAATCAAAATTAATTAAAGATAAAAGTGGCTTGATTTTCACTAATGTGGAATTAAAATTGGTGCTTCATAAATATTTTTGAAAGATGATAAAGATAACATGGTTTCTAATAGATTTAGTTAAAAAAAAATGACTATATGAAAAATTCGAAAATGTAAATTGGAATTAGGTGGTAGAGCGAATTATGCAAATTTGACGTACGAGCAGGGATCAAAAGAAGTATCTTCTTCTTTTAAATCCTTTATTTTTGATATTACAAGCAATCACGTCTAAATTTACGCAGCTCAAAGATTTGGAAAGCAATTGTTTTTGAAATCTTCAAAATTTTTGTATGCTGAGTTATACTCGTGACTTAACATGAATGCGTACGTACAAGAGACATAGGACGTTTAGATCGAAGATAGCTTCGTGTATTCATTAATGCTCTACAAGAGTAGTCCAAAGTTGCTGAAGATTGACGGACAGGGCCCAGGGCCTGATTACCCAAAAGGCTCAGGAAGCACAAGCTTCCCCTCTAAAATTTAAGAGGGGCCCCCAAAATGATTAAAAACAGGTTCTTGGATTTTATGTTTCATATTTTCACCCTCAGATTGAATTTTTTCGGAGAAAGGTCGCCTAAAGCAAGGTAAAATACTCACTATTTCGGGAAAAATCAGTTATTTAGTCTAAAAAATCTGAATGTTCTTAATTAATAAGTTATACGATTTTAATGTTGTGTGTAGAAACCACCCAGGTATATGAATGAAAAAAAAAAAAAAAAATCCGAAATGAAAGGGGGGCCCAGAAATGATACTGAGCTTCCCCTAGCTTCAAAGCTTAATCGGGCCCTGAGGGCCTGACTGTCGCACGGGCACTCCAGGCTCGTGCTCTGGGCACGAAATTCGTAAGGGCACAAAATTTTACGAATAGTTAAAAGTGTCAAACTTGAAACTCCTATATTATTCCTCTAACTCAATCTCGTTTCACTTATATGAAATACATTTCAAAATAATATCTGTCTATAGGCTGCGGGAGTAAGTTTATTTATCTTTTGAACCATAAGTAGAAAGAGATTAATTTTTCAGCCAAATATTTTTTTCATCCTGCCGGTTTGCCTGTTGAAAATTCAGTCAGAACAGAAACCGACCAAAAAATAATCTGGTTCGTCACTCACACGACTTTCTCTTACCCTGAAATTTAATATTACAAATACAGATTGGAGATTAAGGATTAAGGTAGCGAGTACTGGTATGCAAACCTATGTTAAAACAATTCAAATTAGGCTTCGGAACAGCTTTATTTGGCAAGTAATTCCGTGTGAGGGGGGCTACCCCCATCAACCCCCCTAGAATTTCGATTTCTATTACTGTACCTACATGTATATAGAAATCGAAACTGTTATTAAATTCAAAAGTTCATTCAAAATTATTGAGGCAACTTTCGCAACAACATTCCTTGAAACTTATCAATCTTGATCAAACTATTCTAGTAACAAAAACATTAACTTCAAAATACATCATTTGGATCGCCTGAAATTATTTGTTTTTAATTTACTCTAACAGACACAGACAAAGGTCAAACGTTAAAAACTTGACTTCGGTATTCAGGAAGCCTCAAAACGTCTAAATACACAAAAAACCAAGCGATGAAAATTTAGCTTTAAAAAA
This sequence comes from Salticus scenicus, assembly GCA_963930645.1. Lineage (NCBI taxonomy): Eukaryota > Metazoa > Arthropoda > Arachnida > Araneae > Salticidae > Salticus > Salticus scenicus. The sequence goes on along the minus strand of OZ005648.1, from coordinate 329,643,865 downwards.
TACATGATTTACCATATGATTATGAGGAATTCATTTCAATTCCTGAGCAGCTTTCCTGGACATGGTAAAATATTACAGAAAAACACTTCCACTAACAATAAAAAAGAATGTTATGGCTTAAATATTGGCAGCCCTGTATATCTTCTAAAAGTTATGTACACATGACGTGGAAGACATAAATATAATCCTATATTAACAATACATGGCGCAACCTGAAGAACACTTTCATCAATTTTTAAGTATTGTCGTACTATAATCTAGTTCTTTTGTGTAGCCCTGTAAACGAACGGTGAATGATTTCTATACCATATTCATCTACATGAAACATGTTTTTACGTATATAAAACATACATATTTGTTTATTTAATTTAATTTAGTTCAGTCTACAGATGTTAAACTCTATTTACCTGCAATTTGCCCCATAGACGTAATGTATTTGAATTCTCTTGGGTGTTCCTGTACACGAACCATTTGCTTCATCTAAACGGAAAGTTTAGTGTAGCATCCCTATATGATGCACATTCAGATTACCAAGTTTGAAGTTTCTGCTATAATTTGTTTTTGAGATATGCTGATAACAGACAGACACACACACACACACACAGAGACCAACCGCTAAAAACATGATTTTCGGATTCAGGGTCCTCAAAAGGTGTAAATATAACAAAAATTCAATTTTGAAAATTTGACCCAAACACAATACTTTCTCTACCTTATGGGTAAGAGAAAGTGTAAAATTTTCGAAAGTGAGTTTTTGTTATATTTACACGTTTTGAGGTGCCCTGAATCTAAAAATAATGTTTTTAGCGGTTGGTCTGTCTGTGTGTCTGTACGTTATCAGCATATCTCAAAAACAAATAATAGCAGAAAGTTCAAACTTGATATTCTAAATGTGTATCATATAGGGATGCTACACTAAGCTTTTCGTTGATCAAGCAAATGGTTCGTGTACAGGGACACCCAAGAGAATTCAAATACATTGCGTCTAACATCTAGTTTAACATCTACAGACTGCACTAAACCAAATGAAACGAATATATATATTTTATATGCGTAAAAGAATGTTTCATGTAGAATATGGTACAGAAATCATTCACTTATTCGTTTACAAGGCTACACAAAAGAACTAGATTATAATGCGACAATACTTGAAAATTAATGGGAGTTTATTTCAGGATGCGCCGTGTGTTATTAATATAGGATTATATTCATGTGCACCATGTGATGTGTACATAACTTTCAGAAGATATACAGGGCTGCCAATATATAAGCCATAACATTATTTTTTATTTGTTAGTGGAAGTGCTTTACTATAATATACTATATCATATACTATTTAATCATATCCAGGAGAACTGCTTAGGTACTGAAATTAATTCCTCAAAGTCATATGGTAACTAACGTATTTTTTTTAAGCTAAATATTCATCGATCGGTTTCTTGTGTATTTACACGTTTCGAGGCTTCCTGAATACCGGAGTCAAGTTTTATAGATATCTTTACCTGAGTCTGTTAGAGTAAATTAAAAACAAATAATTTCAGGCGATCCAAATGATGTATTAAGAAGTGAATACGTTTGTTACTAGAAACATTTGTTCAAGATTGGTAAGTCACGAGGAATGGTGCGTGTGAAAGTTATCTAAATAATTTTAAATAAACTTTTGAACTTAAAAACACATTTGAATTCTCTGTAAATGTAGGTACAATAATGAAACGAGGGATTCAGAGGGGTGGTATCCCCCCTCACATAGAATTGTTTGTCAAATAAAGCTGTTCCGAAGGCTAAGTTGAATTGCTCTAACATAGGTTTACATAACAGTACTCGTTATCTTAACCCTTAGTCTCCAATCCGTACTTATAGTATTAAATTTCAGGGTAAGAGAAAGTCGTGTGAGTGACACACCAGATTATTATTATTATTATTATTATTGGTCGATTGTAATAAAAAACCAACCAATATATATATTATTTTGGTCGGTGGAAGAGTAGTCTGTCTCCTTGTCCCCCCGCTCGTTATGCCCCTGATAATTTATACAATTTGAACTTTTCTAAAATGGTGCGAAGAGTTCAAAATGCCCTGTGCACAAAAATTTATTAATCGGCTCCTGTTGACGCATGAGCTTCTGTAGTTCATTAAATCCTTCAATCTTGATATCTGTTTTATTTTTCAAATATTATTATAAGATTGCTATTGTGTTTCACGTCACTAGAATTGCTTCTAGTTGTGAAAAGAGAGTCTACAAGCTAAAATTTATAACAAGATCAATTATTGAGTCGGCTCAAAATTGTCAGAACCTTGTTCCTCACAAAGTTTGAATGATTCTCTTTGTAAATATGTTGTGTTGTTTTTATTTTAGCTTTATGGAATAAAATTAGTGATTGAATTACAAGTCTTTAAAACAAGTTTAATATTTTCACCTTTTTAATACCGCTTTCAACACGAGAATGGGACGACATTTGTAGAGTCCGCTCCGCGGTAACCTGCTCTAGTTACACTACTGGTTTTCCTTTAAGTTCTGTAATAATGTATTGATTATTTTTTAATGTAGTTTAAAAGAATATGTAAGTTTTTCATAGTATAAAAATCAGAAAACATGAATATTAATTTTTTTTCCTTAAGAGGACTCTCTACTTATCGTCAACAGAAGCCAATGTTATTCTATGGAGGATTTGGCCCCATTATAATTCGTTAACTAATACATATTTTTATTCCGTTTTCACATTCAGAAAATGCACATCTATTAAACAGTTTATCGCTTTCTAAAATTTGATTTTTTTAATTTTTAATATTTTATTTCGAAGTTGTAAAATACGAATTTTCACAATGTGAAATTTTGTATTTTTGAATTAAAAAAAAAAAAAAAAAAAAAACAATTTTTAGAAAACGATAAACTGTTAAGCAGTTGTGAATTTTCTAAATGTGAAAACAGAATTTAAAAATATGCATTGGTTAATGAGTTATAATGGGGCAAAATTCCCCATATAATAGCATTGGCATCAGCTTTCGGAGACGAGAAGTAGCGAGCCATCGTAGATTATTATATTTTATAACCTTTCAAGTAAATAAATAAAATAAGCATTTATTGTAATTTTTCAATTTGTAATATACCTTAGGGCCTTCGTTTGCTCCAGATTGTTCATGGGAAAATATGACATCTAGATCATGTGTACCAGAAAATGCTCTGTTTCTAAATGGAGAACTAAACGGCGAAAAAATTTATATTGGAAGAGTAAATGATGGAAAATGTGTCTACGTTGGTACGGCTATTCCAAATAAAGGAATTTGCATCTACTTAGATAAGAACCTCCAGATGCATTCTTCCGAAGAATATGAGGTAATAAATTAGATAGAATTACTTATTGTGTTTTAAAGTATACTAACTATATCAATATTAAGGTCAGTACTACCGGTGGCGCTGCTATACTGCCTTTTCCTAATGAACATGAAAGCTACATCTCTATTTTTATAGCGTTTTATAGCATGCACCAAACTTTAGATGCAAGATGGATATTATAAAAAACTGTGGGATTCAATTTGTACGCATACCGATTGATAGGTGAGGATGCTATACTTCAATTTTCCCCATATACGAGAAATCCATATTTCAGCTTCTATAGAGCTAATTTTCTGAAGATTTGAACTTAAATATTACATGTAAGTAGATAATTCGAAATCTCCTTGAGGGAGAGTACGAACATTTTAATGCTTTAGGAAATAGACTTGTTCTCTGAAGTCATATTTTAAATTTAAGCTTTATTGCATATTTATGTTGAGTGTAAATATTGTTGCATTAGCTTCGTTTCTGAAATATTTATAAACTAGTATGCTGTGACCACCACTAAACTTTTTTCGCACCATCTACCGGATACCATGCACAAAAATTTAATCAACATAGCTTCTCATAACTAACGTTTTACATAATATAAAGTTTGATGTGAATTCAACCAATATATGTTAATAAGCAGCTGGAAAATTAGAAAAAAGGAGTAATAGCAAAACTACTTGCCGCCCTATATACATCAAAATTCATTCGGCATATTTTTATTATAATATGCATTTCACATAATAAATTTGGTACATTTTTATATCATTGCAGCTGAGATGCTGTTCCATAAATGAAGAAAATTGCTGCACAGCGATGTTACTTGTCGTCTAATATAATCCTAATTAAATCTGTTCATTTTTTCTCAATAGCCATCAAACACATCAAGTTTGGTGTCTTTATACATTATAGAAGCTTAGACACAGTCTTTTTCGTAAACGGAGAAAACTGACGCATAGTAGCGTCGCCTTTCGATCGTTATATATCCAAAAGGAATTAGACTAGTTTTTCATAATGGTCCTGGTACATATTAAGTTATGTGCACTTATACACTATAGAAGCTGAAATATAGCTTTCCTGTAACTGGGAGAGATTGTAGCATAGCAGCGTTACTTGCATGCCGATGTACGATAGATACCAAAATTTAATCAACACAAATTTGACGAAAGGTTCAACCAAATATAAAATTTTATGGAATTTCACTCATTATTTCGTAAAATACAACAATCTTAAAAGTTTGGTGATACACAAGCACACACACAAATAGACATTTTCTAAAGTTAGTCAAATCGTGATCAGAACATCCTAAAACATGTAAATGCATGGAAAATTAGAAGTCGAAATTTTTCACAAATCCAATATTTTCTTATTGTGCATATAATATAAAGTAAACAAACTATTTTTAAATATTCATATTTTTTTTTTTTTTTTTTTTAAATCTATTGGGTGAGTTTGAAAGTTCTACCTGTTTTAGGATATGCAAATACGTAATGGAATTAATGTCACACATAGCATTGTAATGGCGCAAATGTCGGCCAATCAAACGTGTGGATGCCTCACATATAAATGCATCGTGTCTCACAAAGTTAATCATCTAAAAAAAAAATATCAGAAGGTGTAACATGGAAAGCAATAAGGAGCATATAAGACATTGTCTGTTATACGAGTTCGATAAAAAGAGTACGGCAGCCGCAGCATGTCACAATGTTTGTCAAGTTTATGGGGAGGATGCAATAGACGAAAGCACATGTCGTCGATGGTTTCGTAAATTTAGGAAAGGAGACAGAAGCCACCAAGATCAGGCTAGGAGTGGGCGGCCATCACCCGTTAAAGACGACGATATTGATCAAGTCATAAGGAACAACCTGAATCCAACCGTGCAAGAATTAGCGAAAACCTTCAACGTACACCGGACAATGGTTGAGAGACGGTTGGTTAAGTTGGGTTTTACGAGAAAGTTGGATCGTTGGGTTCCACATAACCTGACAGCTAATCAACTGGATGACCGAATCACCACCTGTGTTTCCTTGTTTTCCCGGTACAAATATAACCCATTCTTGACACGAATTGTGACAGGAGAGGAGAAGTGGGTTATTAGACCGTGGGCCATAAGCTAAAAATGTCATTTAAAAACAAGTTCGTTTCAACTTTTCGGGGACAACCTGAAAATGTTGCTAATATATTCTTTTTAAGATAGGTAATGAAAATATCAAATGTTCAGGAAGTAAACTTTGCACATAAATTTGGAAAATTGATTTCAATTTGAAGGAATTGAGTTTACATTTAGGATGCTGGTTTAAAGCAGTGTGTAATATATTTCTGATAATACTGTGATTCGTTGAATAAATTTTAAAATATCTTGCACACAAGTGCTAAAATCATACTCCTGAGAAAAAGTACTAAAAAGGGGGAAAATATTAATATTTGGTGGATGTGCAGATCAGGAGCCTCAACGTCCTATTTTCATCACTCATTACTCATTAGATCATTGATAGTTTTTATTAATTCCAAATTTATATCTATCATTATCATCATCAATTTCAACCTTTATCAATCCACTGCAGGATAAAGGCCCCTTCTAGGTGATTCCAATCTGCCCTGTTTTCTGCAATTCTTCTCCATTCTCTCTTCCAAACTTCACAATTTTATCTCTTCAACATCACACTGGTCTCTTTCTCGGTCTTTTGTTTTATCTCGGTATCCAAAATAGGAGTGGTGGTCAATCTATCATCATTTCTTCTGGAAGTGCCCAGTCCAGCTCCATTTTAACTTAATTCTAGAAATAACATCAGTAACATTGGTTTGCTCCCTAATCTAATACAAATGTTTCGTTTTCTGTCTCTTCTGGTGAGTCCTAACATGTATCTCTCTCTCTTTATTATATATATGCATACATATATATGACGACTCGCTACATAAACAGATACATTTCTGACGGGGGTTTCCATTCCCCTTTAACTTTCCGCTGAATATCTCTGTCTATATCTGTCTCTCTACATATGTATATTTATATATTTTCCTAGAAACAGCCTTCTATTAATTCCTTGTAAATAATAAAAACTTGTACCAAATTTCCTGCAAAAAGACTGCATAACATATCGGAATTATTTTGTATAACTCTCTAAACTAATTTAAATTATCAATTCTATCGCAAAATTTTTCATAGAAAAACAGGCTTTTAAACATTCTAATAACATTTCATTATATTTAGCGTAACCAGGTTAAAATATATTTTTAATGCATACTATCTATAGACCATAATGGTACAATATTCTTTTGTGTATTCCTTAAAAGGAACTACCGTTATTATGCGCATCACTAAAAATGATACACCTAATTAATTATAACTCACTTATATTTCAACCTAATTTGACATCATTTGAATGATTACAGAATATGATCGGAATTCTTTTGTGTGGTCCTGTAAATAAATTTAGCTTATACATAACTTTTTTTTTTTTTTTAGAGCGACAAAACATGTTTTTAAATATGCTTATAACATATGTTAATTCCACTAAATGCAGCATAAACACGTTAAAATGAGCTTGGGTAAAAATTTGCCCATAGATTCTAATGTTATGAAATTATTTTGCGTTTCTCTGTAAAAGAACTGCAGTAAAAACTTATTCTGTGTTTTTCAAAAATAATTGATCGAAATTTAACAAAATTTGAATGATTACATGACATTGTCGGAATACCTTTGTAAGGTCCTGTACATTAATTATAAAGCCTAAGTACACATATTTTCTACAGAAATCATAAATTTAAGCAACTCAATAATGCACGCTAGTTTAATTTCGTTGAATACAGATTAACGAAGATAAAATTCGCTTAAACGAAATTCACCCCATAGGCCATAATGATAAGAAAATCTTTGGTGTATCCCTCTATACGATCCATGAATAATCTAAGCATAAAAAAATTACACAACTATTTATATACAGAGTCTGAACATTTATACCAAGTTGAAAGTCAATCGGGAATTTTTGAGGGCCGCTATCGCGGTACAAATTCTGTCCATAGGCCGTAATGACAAAAAAACTTTGGTGTGTCCCTGTACACGAACAATAAATGGAAAACACGCTTAAACTATACTCATTCCGCGGGGTTCATGAGCATGTGTACCAAATTGCAAGCCAAGTGCGTGATTTTTGCGGCCGCTATCACGCGAGAACAGACACACAAACAGAACCCAAAATTTTTTTGAGTCTCCATATCCCTTTTAAGACCGGGAACATTTTTACTTTAAAGCATTACATTCTTCTTTTTTTGCAAACTGAAAGAAGAATATGAACTATAACCAACATTAGTAGGTAAAAAAGGAGAGTTGAGAGTCATGCGGGTGGTGCAAGGGTGCAAGGAAAGTCGTGCGGGTGCCGCACCACCCCCTGAGGGGTCTAGATGGGTTGGTATTGACCTTGAGACATTCTCTAACTTAATCGTGAAAGATGACGTGGGTATTAATGAGGAAAATTAATTAAAAAATTTAATGAGTGGTTTATTGTAAAAGGTGACGATGGTTTTAAAGTGATGTTATCGGTAGAATGAAAAAAAGCAGGATATTGTTTGTGACTCATTAGGAAATTAATTAGGAGGTTAATTAAGAAATTAATTAGGAAATTAATTAAGAAATTAATTAAAATTTTTAAAAATTGAGAAATAAATAAGAAATCGATTGAATTTAAGGATGTGGATGCGGATAGAGTATGCAAGAAATAGAGTGGTCTGACTGGGGTTCGAACCCGACACTTTGCAGTAAAAATATTTCCATAAGACAGTAGTTTTCGCGTGTGTGTGTGAGTGATTTTTATAGTATATGTCTGCACTGTTCTTTTAAAACTATGAATGCTAGTGTCCGAAAAGAATTCAATCGTTTTAATGATATTAATTAGAGAATAATAATTAAGAAAAATATTAATTAAGGATCTTCTTGTAAAAAATCATCAAATATTTTCCGAAAAAAAGGTAATGAAAGCAAAAATTAAGTATAAAGAATGAAAGAAAGTTTAGAAACATAGATTTTGACTGAGATTCGAACCTGCTACCTTACAGTAAAAAAATATTTCAGTAGTTTTCGCGTATGTGTGAGTGTTCTTTAGAAATATGCCTATGCAGATCTTTTTTAACCTAAGAATACTATTGTCTGAAAATTAATCAACCATAAAAATGATATTAATTACAGAATAATAATTAAAATAAATTAATAATTGAAGATCTTGTAAAAATTCACCAGATGTTTTTCGAAAACTGAGAGTAAAAATTAAGTTAAAAGATGATTAAAATCTCAAATGTGTAAGTGAAATTAGATTAGGATGAAAGACGAGAATTGTTTTTTGATAGATAACTAAAAAAGAGTGATTAAAATTTCTTATTAATTACTTCATTGAAGAAAGTTCGTTAAAAAAATACTTTTCATCATAAAGATTTTTTAATTGTGAATATCTAGTATCTATTTTAAACTGTATCTATTCTTTTTCGTTATAAATATAATAATATCTTAACATAAAATATAGACTTCATTCGCCAATGGTGACGTCACAATGTTTTGAGGGAAAGGAGGGGACCATTCCTTAGGGTATTTTCTTAGAATTGGGTTGGGTGCAGCATTGTACATTCAATACAAGAAAGAGGAGGAAAAATTCCAGATTACTCGCTGTAGCTACCTTAAGTCGTGTTTAAATTTGATTATTGTTAGACGTTTTAAAAATATAAATTCATTTTCTTTCTATCTTTAGAATAATCTTATTGATTATTTGATATACAATATGGGGATATAATAACTTTTTATAATAGACATTTTCAGTAGATTTTTACAACTTCAGAAAATCAAAAGTTTTTAGGTATAAATTGGAACTTTTTCGAATAATCCTTCACGTATTAGACTAATGATCACTTTAGTTCAATGTATTTTTAATCTATAGTTTAACCATTTTTACTGTAGCTCCCTTACATTTCTTTAGCGTAAACCCGTGAAATTTTTCTAATAAATAAATACATTCATGTTCACAGATGCATACTTAAGTTTTTTAAGTATATTTAAACACACTTAAAAAATATTTTAACCAAGTATTGTAGATTTTAAACATATAATTATAAACTGAAAAGTTTTCACACAAATTATTTTACATGATATAAATTTAACTATCATTTTTAACAAAAATACCATTAAATCACACTCCTTATAGGCTACTATTCATCAACTTACATATATTTTCCTCACTTTTATTAACTTTTATAGTTTAATAATATTTTATACACATCCCTGATTCTTCACATTATTCTAGAGTAAACCTGTACAATTTAGTGATAAATATGGAAATATGAAAACATTTAACATAAATTTGGCTTGATTTAAAACAATTTAGTAATATTTTCGAATACATATTACAAGATTTAGAATGTATTTGGTAGAGTTTAAAATATATTTGGCGATTAATTCAGATTTGACGGGGAACATACAGTATAAATGAAGAATGAACAAAAAAATCATGACTTACTAACTTATTTTTACAGAGTGAAGACGTCTGTTTTTAACCCGAATTCAGTGAAGTATATTAATACTTTAAATCAGTGTTACATAATAATAATAATTTTTCAAGATGGATGTCAGAACGGATATCATTTTGTTAAATGCATTTACTCATATATTCAACAGGTCACATCTGCGCAATTCAGAACTAGAGATTATAAACCAGCTTAAATTTCGAATGAATGAATTTATCAATTCAGAAATTAGCAATCAACTTTATGAAAATGTTGATATGTTATCTGAGGAAAATTTTTATACCTGTTTAGATATTGTCTTAAAAGAAATGATGAAAAATGAAATTAATTGGGACAAAGTTGTAATTTACTTAGTATTTTCAAGTGAGCTTATGGCAAAGCGCTTTAAGAGATCTGGTGACTTTATCATACTTTGGATAAAATTTTTTAATATCTTCCAGAAGTATTTAAGTAATTGGATTATTGATAATCAAGAATGTATAAAAGTCAAAGAAGAAAAGAAATCAATTTTTCAAAGAATGTGGAATTTTATCACTCGATCATAATATGAAAATTGTAAAAAATATTATCTGCTATGTTGAATTATGTTCAGTTCAATCTGTAAAAGAACAATGTTCAAGAAAAATGTATGTATGTAATGTGAAATTCAAAGTAAATAAAGAACTTTAAATGGGAATTTTGTTTAAGAAAAAATTATTTGAAGTAAAATTCATCTTTAAAAAATAAGTTGATCAATGTAAAAAACTGAAAAATTCACTAAAAATATAAGAAACGCATTTTCACAATAATAAGATTGTAAATGTAAGATAAAATCACAAAATTACCAGCATAAGAGACTGTAGGTATTCGAAAAAAAAATTATGAAGTCAACAATTTTGGTGTTAACAGCACATCTTATTTTACAAAGTACTAAGTTTTTTTAAATCATTTAGTTTGAAGTTTTTCAGACATATGCTTATAAACTGAAATTTTTTGTGAATGAAAAATTTTTTACACAAAGTATTTTAGAAAAAATATCATCTCAGAAATTAACTTACTTATTTTTAGAATAAAAATATAAGAAACTTATTTTTACTAATGATAAGAATGAAAATGTAAGGTAAAATCTCATTCATATAAATTTAAGAGACTACAAATATTTGAAAAATCATGAAGAATGGAATTTTAATGTTTCGCATATGTTACTAACGCATCTTATTTTACAAAGTGCTAAGTTTTTTAAAGTCATTTAGTTTGAAGTTTTTCACACAAATGTTTATAAACGAAATTTTTTGTAAATGAAAAATTTTACACAAATTATTTTAATACAAATACTATCACAGAAAAATTAACTTTTTGTTTTAAATTGAAAATGTAAGCTAAAAATCGAACACTTATCAAATTTAGAAGCTGCAGATGTATGAAGAAATCATGAACTTGAAACTTATGTATTAACAACCTTCCTTCTTTGAAAATACTAAACCACGAGTTTTGACAAATCTGTAATCAACTGTTAAAAAAATCATAGATCTTAGAATATTTTTCACCCTAAAAAGTTTAACGTAGATGCGACATTCATAAAAATACAGAGTGAAAGTGTCCAAATTATCTGTTTAGACATGTTGATAAACTAGAATTTTCCACAAGATTCGAGTATTATAGCAAGGTATGAGATAATATTTGGCTAAATTTCCACTAATATTGGCGATAGTTATAAAAATTTGGCATGAAATAAAAGAATTTGGCGTAAATTCTTAAGTAAAACTGATGAACGAAGAAAAAAAATTGAATTAGTTACTACTATCTTTTCTCGCTGTAGAGTTGTCTAAGTTCTCATACTTAGTAGTTTTTAAACATTTTTAAAGTCTTACTTTTAGAGTGATTTTTTATACTTTACTAAACTGAAGTACAAAATGGATAATACTTTATCGTCTGAGGAGACTCACGTTTCTGTTCAACACCCCCCTTCATCAAGTTTTGAAGATGAGAAGTTATCCAAACTTTTTATTTGTCCAACATGCAATAAGTCATTTTTAAAAAAATCCTATCTTACTAGACATGTTAAGGTTCACAATGATATTAAACCTAATATTTGTTACGTGTGTGAGAAAGGATTTGTTACTTTACATCGTTTAAAAAGACATATGGAAACCCATAGAAAAATTTCCATAAGATACAAATGTGAATATTGTATTGAAAATTTCAATCGCAAGTGTGATTTATTTAAACATAAGAGATTATTTCATCAAAAAGTCTTAAATGAACATGTATGTATTACTTGTAAAGATGCTTTTAAACACAAGTATGAATTAGAAAAACACAAGAGGGTGCATTATCGTAAACCTGAGTATCTATGTGAAGAATGTTCTATAACCTTTTCAACTAAACATGCTTTTTCAAAGCATAAGCGTAAAAGTCATAAAAAGACTTTACATACATACTGTTGCGACGAATGTACTGATACTTTTTCAAATAAACGACATTTTTTAAAACATAAAAGAAATATGCATAAAAAATCTTCAATGCAAACTAGATGTGATGAAATCAGTGAAAATTTTCAGTGTAAGTATGAGTTATTGCAACATAAGAGAAAGAATCATCTTAAAGACTTTAACATACGTAGAAATTGTAATGAACAAAGTACTAACAATGAATTACCAACAGTTAATAATGACAGTGAGAATCTGGACTTGTTAAATTTTTTGGATAATTTTCACATTGAATCTATGAATGATGTTTTTGACTTACCTTCCAACAACTTTCAGAATGAAAATATGGACTTAGACTTAAAAATTTTTTTGAACAATTCGAATGTGGAATATACAAGTGAAAATAATATTGATGATTTATCTACCAAAGTTGAAAATAAGGACTTAAATAATTTTAACCTGATACAAACTGATTTACCTCTAGTAAACTGCGACAATGAAAATCTAGACTTGCTAAATTTTTTGAATAACTTTAATATCGAATGTATGAACGATATCCCAACAATATAGATTTGTTGTGAATTTGTTGTCTTGAATTATTGTGAATGAATTTCGAATAAAAAGATTTCAATGAAAATGGTTTGTTTTAATTTTTATTACAAAATCACCTTTTATATAATATTTTCTATTAGAATACAAACTTAAGTGTCATCTTTTTAAAATAAAAACATGTAAAAAGTTTACTTGTGTATTAACGATATACTTTTTCATTACTGTAGTAGAATTGATTGAGTATAATATTTAAACACTAAGTAAAAATTACACACGATAGTAGTTTTATAAACTATCAAACTTACATCGAAGAAGAAAAAATTGTAAAATTGTTTTACCACTCAACTGTAAAGTACTTGTGAAAATCTTAAATGAATTTATCTTATTAACAATTTTCATGAAAAACTAACTTATAAAAATTTTAGATATAATTATGAAGTTAGTATTTTCCTAAGTATCACGTTTGAATCTTACTTTGAATATGCATAATCAAAGTGTTTTGTACTTTAACGAAAATCACAATCTCTATTCTAAAGAGTGTAAAAATAATTTTTGAGTAACAACTTTTATATATAGATACTTTCACGATTGTATTTTAACTTATTTTTAGAATACAGAAAATATTTTATAAGAATTGTGAAAGATTAATTTTAGGAGTTTGTAAAATTTCACAATTTTTTTTTTTTTTTGTCAAATGCTTTCCTGATGTCACATCACTTAGAAAAAATTAATTGTTTTTAGCAGAATCGCTAACACAAAGCATTAAGTTAGAAAATTTGTAGATAAAACTTAAAAGGTATGAAAAACCATATGTGATGTAATAACAGAAATATATATAGTTTCAAGTTTAGACATGGTTGAACAAGCTTGAGCAGACACTAAAACCTGTTGCTGACGTCATAGCGCGTGTGATGGGAGATTATAATCATTGGATACGAGTTCCCCCTAATACACTACGTCACGAACCCATGATGTGACAAAAACAACCATTTTGCTCACACTTCTCACCTTTGTTGGACTTATATTATTTTACTCTACATATTAACGATAATCTGTAAAAAAAATTTGTCGTTTTTACACTTTGTTGTAAAAAGTTTTCGTCTAAACATCAAATGATATATTTTAGACATCTTTTCAGTATAAGGAAAGTTGATACTTTTCTCATGTATAGTAATATTACGATTAATCGAAATACCGATATGACTTAAACCACTGTCCTATAGAAATATTTCAAACATATGTGTTTAAAACACTGATGTTTTATCCCAATGAGAATAATGAGTGTGATTTAGAAGTATTTCAATCATATATACAGCCTCATGTACATGAAAAACTTAAGTCTGAATTAAAAGAAAAGCATACCCTGAAGTGGTATATGGTTATGAAAGTATCCTTGGAACGTAAAAAACCTGATGAAGACATGGAAGAGACACATACATATTTTAGAAGTTCCTGTATTATAGAACTTATTGAAGATACTATTGAACAGCATATTAGCGAAGGATATGCAAAAATTAATATAGCCTTAGAAGAATTCATCCAAAAATTCATTATTTGGAACTAAAAATGGTTAAATACCATCCTCTAGCTGCTAGTAGCTATATTAAGCTACCTTCAAAACTTGCTTAAAAAGATTTGGGGCGTCACATATTTCTACAAATGTGACGGGTGGAGGTGGGACCCCAAATAAAAAAAATTTAAAAAATTTCTATATATCATTCAAAAATAAAACTTAATCTTGAAAAATAGTAGTGTGAATTTGTTTAAGTTCATACGTAAAAACTTGTACACATATATGTACCTTCGTGAATTAATATGCACTAGTTTTACATATCACTGAGTTATGTTTTACTAATTTCAAATTTATCCTTATCTGTCACGAATACATAATTTAACAAAAAGTACTTATGTTTACCCACAATTCTTGACTTATATTATTTTACTTTGTGTATTAAACTGACGACCTGTAAAAAACTTTGTCGTTTTTATACACTTTAAAGTAAACATTTTCGCTCTAAACATCGAATTATCTTTTGCAAACATGAATTGATATGTATTTGTTTTAAATATCACTAAGTTACATTATACCAAAGTATATTTTCTAATATTTAAACAATTTTCATTTTACAAAAATTAACTTGTATGCATTTCTAGGTCTTTAATAAAAATCTTTTAATTTTTTTCTCTCAAAGACTTTAAACTATTGGAGATGTTTGTACTTTAAGTACAATCCAATACTATTTGCATAACAATGTGGAACATCATATGTTAAGAAAATCTTAAATTTTGACTAAGTTGCAAATCTCAGTGAAAGTATTTTAAGATTACTTTGCTAAAATTTACTAAGTATTACAATATTTTTCAGTTATTAAACGAAAAATTGTGTAAAATTTACTAAGTGTTTCACTAAAGAAGAGAATTCCACAAAAAAGTTTTGACAAGAAATACTAAATTCACTAAGTCACATACACATGCTTACAATTATAATCGTTATGAAATATTGTTAAATATTTTTCTACAATCTATAATATAAGAGAAATCTTTAAAACATTATTGCAAAAACGATTTTTTTAAATTGTTAATTTTAGATTGTAAAAAATATTTAATGATATTTCATAATGATTATAATCACAAGCATGTGTATGCGCTATGACGTCAGCAACAGGTTTTAGTGTCTGCTCAAGCTTGTTCAACCATGTCTAAACTTGAAACTATATATATTTCTGTTATTACATCACATATGGTTTTTCATACCTTTTAAGTTTTATCTACAAATTTTCTAACTTAATGCTTTGTGTTAGCGATTCTGCTAAAAACAATTAATTTTTTCTAAGTGATGTGACATCAGGAAAGCATTTGACAAAAAAAAAAAAAAAATTGTGAAATTTTACAAACTCCTAAAATTAATCTTTCACAATTCTTATAAAATATTTTCTGTATTCTAAAAATAAGTTAAAATACAATCGTGAAAGTATCTATATATAAAAGTTGTTACTCAAAAATTATTTTTACACTCTTTAGAATAGAGATTGTGATTTTCGTTAAAGTACAAAACACTTTGATTATGCATATTCAAAGTAAGATTCAAACGTGATACTTAGGAAAATACTAACTTCATAATTATATCTAAAATTTTTATAAGTTAGTTTTTCATGAAAATTGTTAATAAGATAAATTCATTTAAGATTTTCACAAGTACTTTACAGTTGAGTGGTAAAACAATTTTACAATTTTTTCTTCTTCGATGTAAGTTTGATAGTTTATAAAACTACTATCGTGTGTAATTTTTACTTAGTGTTTAAATATTATACTCAATCAATTCTACTACAGTAATGAAAAAGTATATCGTTAATACACAAGTAAACTTTTTACATGTTTTTATTTTAAAAAGATGACACTTAAGTTTGTATTCTAATAGAAAATATTATATAAAAGGTGATTTTGTAATAAAAATTAAAACAAACCATTTTCATTGAAATCTTTTTATTCGAAATTCATTCACAATAATTCAAGACAACAAATTCACAACAAATCTATATTGTTGGGATATCGTTCATACATTCGATATTAAAGTTATTCAAAAAATTTAGCAAGTCTAGATTTTCATTGTCGCAGTTTACTAGAGGTAAATCAGTTTGTATCAGGTTAAAATTATTTAAGTCCTTATTTTCAACTTTGGTAGATAAATCATCAATATTATTTTCACTTGTATATTCCACATTCGAATTGTTCAAAAAAATTTTTAAGTCTAAGTCCATATTTTCATTCTGAAAGTTGTTGGAAGGTAAGTCAAAAACATCATTCATAGATTCAATGTGAAAATTATCCAAAAAATTTAACAAGTCCAGATTCTCACTGTCATTATTAACTGTTGGTAATTCATTGTTAGTACTTTGTTCATTACAATTTCTACGTATGTTAAAGTCTTTAAGATGATTCTTTCTCTTATGTTGCAATAACTCATACTTACACTGAAAATTTTCACTGATTTCATCACATCTAGTTTGCATTGAAGATTTTTTATGCATATTTCTTTTATGTTTTAAAAAATGTCGTTTATTTGAAAAAGTATCAGTACATTCGTCGCAACAGTATGTATGTAAAGTCTTTTTATGACTTTTACGCTTATGCTTTGAAAAAGCATGTTTAGTTGAAAAGGTTATAGAACATTCTTCACATAGATACTCAGGTTTACGATAATGCACCCTCTTGTGTTTTTCTAATTCATACTTGTGTTTAAAAGCATCTTTACAAGTAATACATACATGTTCATTTAAGACTTTTTGATGAAATAATCTCTTATGTTTAAATAAATCACACTTGCGATTGAAATTTTCAATACAATATTCACATTTGTATCTTATGGAAATTTTTCTATGGGTTTCCATATGTCTTTTTAAACGATGTAAAGTAACAAATCCTTTCTCACACACGTAACAAATATTAGGTTTAATATCATTGTGAACCTTAACATGTCTAGTAAGATAGGATTTTTTTAAAAATGACTTATTGCATGTTGGACAAATAAAAAGTTTGGATAACTTCTCATCTTCAAAACTTGATGAAGGGGGGTGTTGAACAGAAACGTGAGTCTCCTCAGACGATAAAGTATTATCCATTTTGTACTTCAGTTTAGTAAAGTATAAAAAATCACTCTAAAAGTAAGACTTTAAAAATGTTTAAAAACTACTAAGTATGAGAACTTAGACAACTCTACAGCGAGAAAAGATAGTAGTAACTAATTCAATTTTTTTTCTTCGTTCATCAGTTTTACTTAAGAATTTACGCCAAATTCTCTTATTTCATGCCAAATTTTTATAACTATCGCCAATATTAGTGGAAATTTAGCCAAATATTATCTCATACCTTGCTATAATACTCGAATCTTGTGGAAAATTCTAGTTTATCAACATGTCTAAACAGATAATTTGGACACTTTCACTCTGTATTTTTATGAATGTCGCATCTACGTTAAACTTTTTAGGGTGAAAAATATTCTAAGATCTATGATTTTTTTAACAGTTGATTACAGATTTGTCAAAACTCGTGGTTTAGTATTTTCAAAGAAGGAAGGTTGTTAATACATAAGTTTCAAGTTCATGATTTCTTCATACATCTGCAGCTTCTAAATTTGATAAGTGTTCGATTTTTAGCTTACATTTTCAATTTAAAACAAAAAGTTAATTTTTCTGTGATAGTATTTGTATTAAAATAATTTGTGTAAAATTTTTCATTTACAAAAAATTTCGTTTATAAACATTTGTGTGAAAAACTTCAAACTAAATGACTTTAAAAAACTTAGCACTTTGTAAAATAAGATGCGTTAGTAACATATGCGAAACATTAAAATTCCATTCTTCATGATTTTTCAAATATTTGTAGTCTCTTAAATTTATATGAATGAGATTTTACCTTACATTTTCATTCTTATCATTAGTAAAAATAAGTTTCTTATATTTTTATTCTAAAAATAAGTAAGTTAATTTCTGAGATGATATTTTTTCTAAAATACTTTGTGTAAAAAATTTTTCATTCACAAAAAATTTCAGTTTATAAGCATATGTCTGAAAAACTTCAAACTAAATGATTTAAAAAAACTTAGTACTTTGTAAAATAAGATGTGCTGTTAACACCAAAATTGTTGACTTCATAATTTTTTTTTCGAATACCTACAGTCTCTTATGCTGGTAATTTTGTGATTTTATCTTACATTTACAATCTTATTATTGTGAAAATGCGTTTCTTATATTTTTAGTGAATTTTTCAGTTTTTTACATTGATCAACTTATTTTTTAAAGATGAATTTTACTTCAAATAATTTTTTCTTAAACAAAATTCCCATTTAAAGTTCTTTATTTACTTTGAATTTCACATTACATACATACATTTTTCTTGAACATTGTTCTTTTACAGATTGAACTGAACATAATTCAACATAGCAGATAATATTTTTTACAATTTTCATATTATGATCGAGTGATAAAATTCCACATTCTTTGAAAAATTGATTTCTTTTCTTCTTTGACTTTTATACATTCTTGATTATCAATAATCCAATTACCTAAATACTTCTGGAAGATATTAAAAAATTTTATCCAAAGTATGATAAAGTCACCAGATCTCTTAAAGCGCTTTGCCATAAGCTCACTTGAAAATACTAAGTAAATTACAACTTTGTCCCAATTAATTTCATTTTTCATCATTTCTTTTAAGACAATATCTAAACAGGTATAAAAATTTTCCTCAGATAACATATCAACATTTTCATAAAGTTGATTGCTAATTTCTGAATTGATAAATTCATTCATTCGAAATTTAAGCTGGTTTATAATCTCTAGTTCTGAATTGCGCAGATGTGACCTGTTGAATATATGAGTAAATGCATTTAACAAAATGATATCCGTTCTGACATCCATCTTGAAAAATTATTATTATTATGTAACACTGATTTAAACTATTAATATACTTCACTGAATTCGGGTTAAAAACAGACGTCTTCACTCTGTAAAAATAAGTTAGTAAGTCATGATTTTTTTGTTCATTCTTCATTTATACTGTATGTTCCCCGTCAAATCTGAATTAATCGCCAAATATATTTTAAACTCTACCAAATACATTCTAAATCTTGTAATATATATTCGAAAATATTACTAAATTGTTTTAAATCAAGCCAAATTTATGTTAAATGTTTTCATATTTCCATATTTATCACTAAATTGTACAGGTTTACTCTAGAATAATGTGAAGAATCAGGGATGTGTATAAAATATTATTAAACTATAAAAGTTAATAAAAGTGAGGAAAATATATGTAAGTTGATGAATAGTAGCCTATAAGGAGTGTGATTTAATGGTATTTTTGTTAAAAATGATAGTTAAATTTATATCATGTAAAATAATTTGTGTGAAAACTTTTCAGTTTATAATTATATGTTTGAAATCTACAATACTTGGTTAAAATATTTTTTAAGTGTGTTTAAATATACTTAAAAAACTTAAGTATGCATCTGTGAACATGAATGTATTTATTTATTAGAAAAATTTCACGGGTTTACGCTAAAGAAATGTAAGGGAGCTACAGTAAAAATGGTTAAACTATAGATTAAAAGTACATTGAACTAAAGTGATCATTAGTCTAATACGTGAAGGATTATTCGAAAAAGTTCCAATTTATACCTAAAAACTTTTGATTTTCTGAAGTTGTAAAAATCTACTGAAAATGTCTATTATAAAAAGTTATTATATCCCCATATTGTATATCAAATAATCAATAAGATTATTCTAAAGATAGAAAGAAAATTTATATTTTTAAAACGTCTAACAATAATCAAATTTAAACACGACTTAAGGTAGCTACAGCGAGTAATCTGGAATTTTTCCTCCTCTTTCTTGTATTGAATGTACAATGCTGCACCCAACCCAATTCTAAGAAAATACCCTAAGGAATGGTCCCCTCCTTTCCCTCAAAACATTGTGACGTCACCATTGGCGAATGAAGTCTATATTTTATGTTAAGATATTATTATATTTATAACGAAAAAGAATAGATACAGTTTAAAATAGATACTAGATATTCACAATTAAAAAATCTTTATGATGAAAAGTATTTTTTTCACGAACTTTCTTCAGTTAAGTAATTAATAAGAAATTTTAATCACTCTTTTTTAGTTATCTATCAAAAAACAATTCTCGTCTTTCATCCTAATCTAATTTCACTTACACATTTGAGATTTTAATCATCTTTTAACTTAATTTTTACTCTCAGTTTTCGAAAAACATCTGGTGAATTTTTACAAGATCTTCAATTATTAATTTATTTTAATTATTATTCTGTAATTAATATCATTTTTATGGTTGATTAATTTTCAGACAATAGTATTCTTAGGTTAAAAAAGATCTGCATAGGCATATTTCTAAAGAACACTCACACATACGCGAAAACTACTGAAATATTTTTTTACTGTAAGGTAGCAGGTTCGAATCTCAGTCAAAATCTATGTTTCTAAACTTTCTTTCATTCTTTATACTTAATTTTTGCTTTCATTACCTTTTTTTCGGAAAATATTTGATGATTTTTTACAAGAAGATCCTTAATTAATATTTTTCTTAATTATTGTTCTCTAATTAATATCATTAAAACGATTGAATTCTTTTCGGACACTAGCATTCATAGTTTTAAAAGAACAGTGCAGACATATACTATAAAAATCACTCACACACACACGCGAAAACTACTGTCTTATGGAAATATTTTTACTGCAAGGTGTCGGGTTCGAACCCCAGTCAGACCACTCTATTTCTTGCATACTCTATCCGCATCCACATCCTTAAATTCAATCGATTTCTTATTTATTTCTCAATTTTTAAAAATTTTAATTAATTTCTTAATTAATTTCCTAATTAATTTCTTAATTAACCTCCTAATTAATTTCCTAATGAGTCACAAACAATATCCTGCTTTTTTTCATTCTACCGATAACATCACTTTAAAACCATCGTCACCTTTTACAATAAACCACTCATTAAATTTTTTAATTAATTTTCCTCATTAATACCCACGTCATCTTTCACGATTAAGTTAGAGAATGTCTCAAGGTCAATACCAACCCATCTAGACCCCTCAGGGGGTGGTGCGGCACCCGCACGACTTTCCTTGCACCCTTGCACCACCCGCATGACTCTCAACTCTCCTTTTTTACCTACTAACATTTGTTGATTGAAAATTGTACTTTACACTTTCTGCTAATTAGCTCGATCGTTGTTTTCCCCTGATTTTATTACATACGACTGTTCCTGGTGCAAAAATGTGAGTGGATATCGTGGATGTCTAACCCGTACAAATGTGCGCTTTCGGTCGGAAAGGGATATGGAGGCCTCCACTGACGCTTCGGTAATAATTTAGCTACATGTCAGAGTAAAACTTACTGTGTAACACTTTCTATGGTAACCTATGTTGTTGTCTAAATACAGTTTGGACAGTTCATTAATTTGAAGAAGAACCAAACCGGTAGATATTTTAGTTCCCCATCATACTAGAGGTATGGGGAACTTAGGTAATCGTGAAAATTTTCGACCTCGGTTTTTTGACTTTTTTGCACGTTTTCAGGTGTGAGGAATCCGAAAATGACAAAATTTCTATGGTGTCTGTCTGTAGGGTGTCTGCTAGTCTGTTAGTCTGTTAGTGTGTAAGTCCGTTAGTTTGTTAGTCTGTGTACACGATATCTTAAGAACAAATTGTCGCAGAGAGGTCAGATTAGTTTTAAAATATTACTTTCGAACCCTATTTATTTGCAACATTCGAATTTAAAAACTTCGTAAGTTATTAGAAATTTACGATTTTCTTAAAATGGGAGAATAGGACAAAAATTCACTTAAACGTGCATTAAATGGAAACTTTTTTACTGTAAAAATGTCAGACCAGTTTTAAAATATCAGTTTTGATGCCGGAAGGAACATCAGTAACTATAAATATGCTACTTTGAAAATTTCGCAAGTTATTGGAAATTTACGAATTTCTTAACATGGCAGTATAGGGCAAAATTTCACATAAACGTCAATTTTGAGAGATATTTTCATCGTAAAGATGTCAGACTACTTTTGAAATATTATTTAGGACACTGGTATAAATATTAATGACTATGAATTTTACAATATAAAAATTTCGTAAGTTACTGGAAATTTACGAATTTCTTAACATGGCAGCATAGAGCAAAATTTCACATAAACGTCAATCTTGAGGGATATTTTCATCGTAAAGATGTCAAACCACTTTCGAAATATTATTTAGGATACTGGCATGAATATCATAGACTATGATTTTTCCAATTTAAAGAAATTCGTAAGTTATTTGGAATTTACGATTTACTTAACATGCCAGTATAAGGTAAAATTGAGCATAAACTTTCATTTTGAGGCTCATAAATACATTAGACAACTTGAAAATTACATTTATGATATTTGTTTGAACATGATTGAATACAAATATTCTAATAGGAAAATTTCGTAAATTATTCGTAATTTACGATTTTACTAACATAGCGAAATTGTAAATTTTTCATATAAATATGAATTTTGAGGATTATTGCATTGGAAATAGTAGCATGAAAACTAAACAACAGAATTGACCCTGATAAAATAAATTAATAGATTAGAATAAGATAAATATATCGAAGTGAACGGTGGATAGCCTATTAGGCGGGGTTTTCATTCTGTCACTGTATCAAGCTTTTGTCAAATTCATTTCTTTTAACATGATTATATCTCTCAAGCTAGAAATTTATGAGAACATAAATATGATGGGGAACTGAGCAGAGTCCACCTATGCCAACTAGTTTCTTTCACAAACATTTAAAACTTTCCACTGATCAGCAAACAATCTCACTTCAGCCCAGCTTATTTGAGAAAAACACGTCACCTTTGAATGTATCTCATCTCCGATGTACAAACAATAAGTAATTTCTTCTGATATTATATTACCTGTAATAATTCTACTTAAAAATAAAGGGAAAAAAAGATTAATAAAACAATTCTATCAAAATGTTAATAATACGCAAGATTATGATGTCGAGAGAAACTTTACATCTTATTTGAGAAAAATATACTACATTTTTGAATTTACCTCATTCCCGATCATTTTTTTCTCACATTATATGAAATGTGAAGATTACTTAAAAATACACGAAAAGAAAGCAATAATAGAATTGGATGAAAATGTCAACAATACTCAAGATAATGTAAACATAAACAAACGTAAACAAAACATATCAAATGCTAGCGTGCGCCGTAACAGCAGCTGCCATTGGGCTAAAAATAACAGCGAAAAGGAAATTACTGTTTTAATTGGAGGATAAGCGAATGAATGAGTAGAGAATTTGACTATCTCTAAGTGTAAGTAGAATAGCAGGACCGCAGAAATGTCAAATTTGTAGAATTAATTTAATTAATTTTAAAATAATGTACACATCTTCAGACCAGAACATTGCGAATTCATAGGTAATAGAATATTCTTTTAATTTTAACATTAATTTGAAATTGCCCTTCGATGACTGAAACAGACTTGAAAGATATCAACCTATGGCCCACGGCCTATATGTACAGTAACATAAAGCGTCGTAGGACTGTGTGTCCAGGCTCCAGGGTTAGAAATAAGCAGTCGTTAGTCGTATTTTGCGACCAGTTTTTTCATTTTGATGCCTAGAATTCCAATCATAGGTGCCATATTTGACGCCTGGATTTTTTCCTCATCATATCTAATAACACTGGTCTACAGTGGTTCGGTAACAACGGTCAAATTATTATTTTTATTATTAATTCCAATTTTTATTTAAATATCTGCAAGTAAAAATGTCCCACCACGTCACATTTTTCTGTTAGAGTATCAGAAAATGGCAATTTTTACGATTTTCACAGTATCACAGGTGGCAACCCTTCCTGCTGGCAACCCAAAGTCCTGGCAACTCAAAGCATAGAATAATAATAGAGGAAGAAGGAGCACGCCAATAGTCTTAATGCTTACAAACCCCTTCTAGTGAAATGCCAGCGAAAGCTACTTTTGCTCCTCTCAATATTGAAGTTTGTTAATAAAGGCTTGTTAATAATCGCTGTTTTTTGTGGCAACACAACAGCTTATGTAGAAACCTTATGCTCCTTCTTCCTTTATTATTATTCTATGACTCAAAGTCCCGGCAACCATGTTTGTTCCATTTTTTTTGTTCAAGTATCAGAAAACGGCAAATTTCACTATTTTTTTTATGATTTTTACAATACAGCCGACAGCAAAAGTATCCGAGCACTAGCCAGTAATTCCGATATCAAAAAAGTACATTTAATACTAATTTGTTAAATAAATCCTTGTCGAATCATGTCCTTAGACTGACTAAGAACATGACTCAACAAGGATTTATTTAACAAAGCAGTACTGAGGGTACTTTTTTTAGACAGGGATTATTGCTAGTGCTCAGGTACTTTTGCTGCCGACTGTATCACACATCACCTTTCGTGCTATCAACCCTGCCTCCTGGCTATCCTCTCTGCTGGCAACCCCTCTTTTTTTTTTTCTGGTATTCTAATTAACAGATATTCTTTGTTAAGTATGATTGTGCTGTTTTATAGTTAAAGTTTCATGTTGAAAATGGCAAATTTTCGGTGTAGAACTTGTAAAACCGTTCTCGATAAGTTTTGCTGCATTTGTGAACTATTCATATTAAAATCACAAGGTAGACATTTAACACAAGACATAAAAAAGCCTATTTTTTGTATTTTGGTTTTAAAATAATAAATAATAACAATCCAACCATTTAGTGTATTTTCCATGTTTTTATGTTCTACTTAGTCTACAATATGTATATTATCTCCATATTAACAGTATTCCATGCTAAATTAATAATATTGATAGTAATAGTGCATGCCTTCTAAAGACTTTTATACATTGCTTTCAGTACAGATTAAATAATCGTAACAAAAAAACTGTACGTGTTACAGATTTTTTACTATTATTTATTAATTCTGCACTACAGAATTAGTTGAAAATAGCTAATTTCATTTCTGTTACCCTCAAAAAATGTTTTTTTGTCGACTAGTGTAATTTTCCCAATCCCATCAGACTGTAAACAAGTCTATTTCAGTCAGATGAACCTAATAAAAACTGATTTAAGAAATCGTATCTCTATGAAAGTAGTTGACAATTCGTTAATGATTAAGTTAAAAGGCCCTAAATTGGAAGATTTCTGCCCAGGAAATTCTATTAAACTGTAGTGGAATGATGTATCTTCTGAATGAAGAATGAATTTGTGATTTTAAATATGTACGTTTAATATTGTTAATGTAATTACATCCATTACATAAATATTTTTTATATAATCTTGCATATATTCTTAAATTATTAAAAAACCCATTTATTTTTAAAAAGGGATAAAAATAAATGTTTTTTTTTAATAATTTAAAACCAATTTAAAAGTGTGAAAATCGCTAATCGAAATTATAATCGCGAATAATTCGTAATTGCCCCTTTAAAGTTTGTTTTCTAGCAGAAGACTTTATAACACAGAAATTAGAAAAGGAACTAAATTATAAGTCGAAATTCGCTGACGCTAGTGCAATTTGCAAGTCTTGCTGCATTAAGCTGCATATTAATTAATCCCAGAAATTCCTTTTAAGAGCCCAGACGATCTATTGGACCAATCAGCAGCTCTGAAAATTAGGTATAAAAGCCCAAACATTAAACAAACGGAGCGATTTGCCACGATTTTGACTTGATAAACAATTCCACGCTGCCCTTCCTCTGAAATTACGGAGTCCGACAAATATCAGCCTTTTCTCCCAGCATAGCATAGAGATCCTACTGACTTTACGATGTGCCGTATTTAATTACTTGATGAAAGAGAGATGACAGACGCAGCACACAATGACGACAAGGCATTTTCGCAGGAAACATCTTTATTGCTTCAAATTTCTAAGTCGGGGCAGGGGAAGACGAATGGAGTCTAATCCGTTCAAACGGCGGCATCCGTTGGGGAGGTTTGTCGGACTCCGTAATTTCAAAGGAAGGGCAGCGTGGAATTGTTTATCAAGTCAAAATCGTGGCAAATCGCTCCGTTTGTTTAATGTTTGGGCTTTTATACCTAATTTTCGGAGCTGCTGAATGGTCCAATAGATCGTCTGGGCTCTTAAAAGGAATTTCTGGGATTAATTGAAGAGCTCCTTTCCAAATGGCGTTAAGTCATTTTTTTCAGTTCTTGAAAAAACGCGATTTTGTTATGTAAGATTTATTATTGAATTTAAGGAAAAGGCATTTTTTCCCTGTAATCTATGGATGATAAGAACACTAAATTACATGTTTAAAAAAATCCTGACAGTATAGTTATTTAGAAATAAAAAAAGAAAGAAATGACTTAATCCCTTTTGGAACAAAACTATGACTTACACCCTTTTGGCATGAACAAATAACGAAATGATATGACTTACTTCCATTTGAAAGTAATGCAAGTACTTTTTTTTTCATGTAAATACTGCATAAATTTTAGCTATACAGTTTTGGAAGGTAGTTAGTTACTACAAATCTTCATATACAAATTCTATTTCTCCATCATTATCATTATTTTAACTTATGTTAACGTTAGCAGTATCGTTGCAAGATTATTCGTAAAAATAAAAACATTCGTGTACTTTGTTAATTTCCAAAGCGTTAAGTAATTTTAAAACATCTGTTTTTCTTTGCTTGTTTCATATTGTTTTTTGGTTTTATTTCAGAAAGGGCCCACGGGAGAATTTTCCCCCCTCGTTTTAGGATATTTTGACGGCATAACGAACCACAGTACGTTGTCTTGATTCCCACATCTCATCTCGCTTCGTAATTTCCAGTACTTTTGCCTCTAAAATCAAGAAACCTTGTTTGCTTTTCAGACGACTATGCGCAAAATTTTTCCAATCTAAATTATTCCACTGCTTCTTGTACTCGAAAAGTTTTCCAACCTTAGAGATATGTTCAAAATATTCATTAGAGAGTAAAATTGTATCCACTTTCTTCCGAATGTTCTATCTGCTGGTAAGTAGGAGTGACCACGCACTGGTAAATAGTATGTAAAGGTGAGGTCCTTTTGAGCAGCCACTGCTGAAAGCATTCCTAACATGTTATAATTTTTATTTGTGTGGTAATTCCTGATTTTGCTTCAGGTCAAAACATATTGTAATTTCACCTTCTCCTATAAGTTTTTTCCCTAAAAGTGAATAAATTTTTTTGCTCCGGTTTTTATGAATCAAAAGTTCGGTTAACAGGGTCTTTTCTTTTTTCTGTACATTTTTCTGAATTCATTTGTATTTTTTTCCCAATACAGAAGGAACAAATGTCTTTTTTCGGGGTTCCAAAACCAAGATTAAAATATCTTAGGAACACATTATAATCCAGGCTATAAGTACATTCCTCTTTATAATTTTACATGGGGAAAAAAATCCTGTCTCAATGTAACAATTTACAACAACATTCTTTTCATTACTTTTGACTTTTCATCTAACGCCAGACAAACCACGTGATTTCAAGGCACGCTACAATTGGTTAAACTTGACTTAATCCCTTTTGGCACAAAACTTACTTGTGACTTAATTCTTTTTGGAAAAAAACACAGATTTCGCTTTCTGTTTTCTTTATGACTAAACTTCGTTTGGAACATCTACTTACTGAAAATATATTGTTAGACGTGTGCTGGAACTTTTTGCAGAGAAAAGTCAATTTTTGTAATTTTTGACTTAACGCCTTTTGGAAACAAGCTCTTCAATTAATATGCAGCTCAATGCAGCAAGACTTGCAAATTGCACTAGCGTCAGCGAATTTCGACTTATAATTTAGTTCCTTTTCTGATTTCTGAGTTATAAAGTCTTCTGCTAGAAAACAAACTTTAAAGGGGCAATTACGAATTATTCGCGATTATAATTTCGATTAGCGATTTTCACACTTTTAAATTGGTTTTAAATTATTAAAAAACCCATTTATTTTTATCCCTTTCATAAATTTTTATTTTCCCTTTTTAATAGAAATCGGGGATTTTTTCGAGAACCCCCCCCCCCCCTGATTTCGGGAAATTTGAAAACCTGTTTGGGGAAATAATTTTCGATCATCTGGCATCACTGGGTTCAACCGTTACTGACGAGATCTTTCGAAAGATACCCATATTGAAAATTTACACCACCCCGGGGGGCGGGGGGTACTTTCCCCCCAACGTTTTTTCCTAGTGTACTTCTACTACTATCAATAATTGATATTAATTTTACAATCACACGTTAAAAATAACTCTCATTATGATATTTATACGAAATTTTGTCCTATACTGTCATGCTAAAAATTTAGAAAAAAAATGGTATCGCAGCGCCACCTGTTGAGCGAATAATCCCCAAATCTAAACAGCACCAGTTTATGTCAGGGTCCAACTAAATACCAAGTTTGATTAAATTTCGGGCATTGGTTCGTGAGATAAAGCATCCACAAAATTTGTGATACACACACAGAGAAAGACAGACAAACATTTTCTAAAAACAATCGAATCGTGTTCAGGACATCCCAAGACGTGTAAATCCATCGAAAACTGGAGTTTGAAACTTCTCACAAATCCAATATTTTCTCTATATATACATATAGAAGAAAGCAAAAATTGACTATAGCTCGCTTTCATATACATATTTAGAAGTGAAGATGGAAAAGAAGAAATCACACTCTTCTTTGTCTTTTATAGGATGTAAAAAGGAGAAAGAAATGAGTGTAGAGAGTGGTAGAAATGACAAAATATTTTTCTTAGATTCAAGATTTTTCATCATAATCCTGTATAGATATGTCTTGCATATGAAGTTTAAGAATGGAATTTAAATTTTGAAATCACAAGAATTTACATTACTCAATTTGTCACTCAGATGAAAATTTTCTCCATACATATGTAAACCTCCAGTCCAATCATGTTGTTAGCCAATGAATGCTTCTAACTGATAATCATTAATTAGAGCAGGCTTTAATATATTATTTTATTCAGGTATCCTCTTTATGTCAAATTTTTCGATACCTCGAAAAAGTAAATATTTTATATAGCATAAAAGTACTTTCATACATAAATGTATTCCCACGCATATCTAGAATGGTACTTCTTGCATAACTTATTATCTTGAATTTATCAATTTTCTACGTAAAAGATAAAAATAAGTGATTATTTATTTGTTCAATTTCAATTCGAAACGTCTTCCGTAAGATAATGTGTTTAACCTTTGTTACTTTACCTTCGGACAGATAGTTATCAAGATGAAGAATTAGAGGGAAATCTCTTTTCTTGCTCTTCGAAAAAAAAAAAAAAAAAAAGGTAGATTTTAAAAATATAAAGTACTAGCAGGCTTTGCGCTGAACATCGTATTTAAACGAGTTCTCAAAATTCCATATCACTATTAATAAAATTTCAATAAATGAATAAATAAATAAAAATCACTGAAATCAGTCGAAACCTAAGTAAAAGTTACTACTGTGTTCGGTAGAAGTTTCCTGCTCGCAACGTGAGTTGTCCGGGTCCTCACTGTCTTTGGCAGCAACTTACCCACTTTTTACTTCCCCTTTCTCAGCGAGAAAGTTTGAAGTTTCGCGAAATCCCACCAAAGTTCATAATGCGTACCCTTAATCAAGACCCAGACACCAAAATTTGCCATTCTGAGAAAATCTGAAGCCAATTCACACGTGAAAACGTGTTTATTGCCCCATCAGACCCAACGGGGGAGCTAATTTCACAAAATCCCTTTAGAGAGCGTGTTGCCTACACATAACCAATCGACGCATGAAAAAATCGCTTTCCTGAGATAATTTGTGGCTGAGTTATGTTTGAAAACGTGTTTTTGCCCCACCCGCTCTTAAAGGGTAGGAGTAGTGTAAAAAGGGGGGTTCACCGCCAGGGTGGAGGCGTAGAGGCGTATTGAGGCGTAGGGTGGTGGCGCGCCTCCACCCTGTCGGTCAACGCCCCCTTTTTACACTACTTAGTCATCATCTTGGACGAGGGGGTGTTGCCACCCGAAGAATAGAAACTGTGTGTTGCCACCGGAAGAATCGAAACTTTTAGATCGTCGGGAGGGGTGAATGAGTCATCACCTTTTACGAGGGTTTCCGCGATGAGTGCTGCCATCTATAGGGAATTTTGAGGAGTTAGATTTATTTTCATAAATTTCGGACTTAGTATTTTTTTCACAATTTTGGGGACTTCAAAATTTTTTCGAATTTTTGCAGGGGGTTAGATTCGAACCGAAGGTAAAATAGTTTCACGGCTTGATAAGTGGATAAGGGTTTTATTTATCAAGCCATGAAGCTATGCTTGTGAGTGCACTTATAAGGTATATAAAGAGAGACGTTGCGTTAGTGAGTCATTGTAAAACGTATCTTCGTACGAGGAAGATATGATGCGCTTTCGTGTGAATGTGAGTCATAATAAAATTTTGTGTTGTAACGATGGAGGTGTATCAGAACCCAAGTCACGCAGGAAGTTTTGGTGGTGTAAATGCCTTATTTCGTGCTGCCAAAGGCAAAATCTAGAAGAAGAAGATTCAGGACTGGCTGAGCGGAGTCGATGCATACACGTTGCACAAACCTGTTCGAAGAAAGTTCCCGACCAATCGAGTGATAGTGTATTCAATCGATCAACAGTGGCAGACCGACTTAGTGGATCTCGGCAGTTTGCAAAAGTTCAATCAAGGGTACCGCTACATCCTGACTTGTATAGACATTCTGTCTAAATTTGCGTGGGCGGTCCCTTTGAAGCAAAAACGGGGTGAAGATATTGTAAAGGCGTTCCGGTCTATTTTTGCAACGAGGAAACCCAAGTCCCTGCAATCGGATGACGGAAAAGAGTATCAAAACAGACTTTTTCAAAAATTTTTGAAAGAAGAAGGCGTGCGGTTTTTTACGACGAATAACAATACGAAAGCATCTGTCGTGGAGCGATTTAACCGAACCTTGAAAACGAAAATGTGGAAATATTTTACCCATAATCATACCTACCGCTATTTAGACGTGTTGGATCAGTTGTTACACAGTTATAATCATACTTACCATTCAAGTATCAAGAGAGCTCCAGTTGAAGTAACCGCTGAAAATGAAAGCGATGTATGGGATACTTTATACGGTGACATGCAAAATGCGAAAAGAAAACCCCGCGTGTTTCAACCGGGAGATGTTGTACGAGTTTCCAAGCAGAAATTAACCTTCGAAAAAGGATATGAAACGAACTGGACGGAAGAAGTGTTTGTGGTGACTGAATGTGTGAGAAGAGACCCTCCCGTCTACCGAATCAAGGACCTGATAGAAGAACCCATTAAAGGAACCTTTTACCCTCAAGAACTTCAGAAAGTGAAACCAAAAGAGAATTATACGATTGAAAAGATTTTAGATAAGCGGATACGGAAAAAGCGTGTGGAATACAAAGTAAAATTTAAAGGTTATCCCAGCAAATTTGACCAATGGATTCCATCCTCTGATTTATTCGCCTTATAAAACAAGTGTTTGGATTGTTGAAAGATCATTTGAAAGCATGTCGTTCTACGTGACGTTACCTTCGGACAGTTCCCTGAATTATTTTCCTGAGAATAAAATTTCTCATTTTCTTACGCGATTACCCGCCCCCGTTGAATTGAAAGGGGAATGGGAAGTAGGCCTCGTCGAATTTATTTACCCTCACACCTGGTATAATGTGAATCAAAATAATAATTTATTTGGTTTCGATTTGAATGACCAGAAATCCCCGTTTGGTAGAAGAATTCCCCCTGGCTTTTACGAATCGGTTGATGACATTTTAAAAGCAATGTCTATTGAAGAGATTAAAAATAAAATTTCTTTCACTTATGATCCGCACACGAAAAAGGTGTGTATTAACGTGAAAGATAAAACAAAACTGATATTGCATGAGGGGATAGCGCAGATGTTGGGATTCGAACCAGGTGAAATCGCCTCGCCGGATATAAATATCGAGCAAACTATTTTTAGTACCTATGTCGCAGATCCCTGTGCGCATTATAGAGTGTTGCTGGTTTATTCGGATATTGTCGAACCCCAAATTATTGGAGATGTGTTAGCACCCCTTTTACGAATTGTCAATGTGAGGGGAAAAGATGGAGAAATGATTTGTGAGACATTTGACCGACCGCACTATTTACCTGTCAGCCGAAAATCGTTCGACTCTTTGGAAATCGTTATAAGGAACCACCTCGGCGAACTCACGCCATTTGAACGTGGGCGCTCGTACGTGAAGCTTCACTTTCGTCAAAAATACCTCTCGTGATGTTTGTTCCTTACCAGTGTTGTGCGAAATCTTTTGAAGATTACTATTCCCATCAGTCGGGTAGTGGTCTAAATTATTATCAAGGCACTACTTTACAAAAGGGATATGGATTCGGTGGACTGTTTCGATCCCTTTTTCGTGCAGCAGTACCCCTCTTCAAATCGGGAGCGAAAGCGGTCGGCAAGCAATTGTTTCATTCAGGCGTGAACGTGTTAAGTGACCTGTCTCGCGGAGAAGACATTAAAATGGCCGCCAAGCGAAGATTAAAAGAAGCTGGACAGACGTTAACCGACAAAGCCGCTACTAAAGTGAAGACGATGATTGGATCGGGCCGCCGGTATAAAAAGAGGAAGCGTTCTACCAAAGCAGTCATTCGACGTAAAGCCAAGAAAGTGAAGGTACAAGATATTTTCGCTTAAAGATGTCTGGACTTATCCATAAAGATTCTGCTGCCTGTGCGAAATCCGAATTGGATTTATTTTTGATCCCACCCACGCAAACGGCTATTGAAAAAGGATACTTTGTTGAATACCACCCTCTTGCGAATATTCGAGACGGAGGACCTGTGGAATTTAATATTTCCGGAAATGGTGAAGACTATATTGATTTATCGGCTTCCTACCTGTATGTGAAAGTGAAAATTACCAAGTTTGATGGATCACCCTTAGCGGAAACGGATGCAGTTGCCCCCGTGAATTTATTTTTACACGCCTTGTTTTCTCAAGTGGATATTAGCCTGAACGAAAAAGTGATCTCCTCGTCGAGTAACACCTACCCCTACCGCGCCTATATTGAAACGCTGTTGAATTATGGAGAAGATGCCAAGAAAAGTTTATTGACCTGCGAATGTTTTTACAAAGATGAGAATTTGGCTGCTACAGATCCTGCTGGAGACAACCCCGGATTGAAGATACGTTACGCACTCACGAATAAAAGCAAAACGTTAGCTATGATTGGACCTTTGCATTGTGATATTTTTCAACAAAATCGATTGCTATTGAATATGGTTGACTTGAAAATTAAGATGACCCGAAGCAAGCCTGAATTTTCCTTAATGTGTAAAATCGATGCGGCGAAACCCATTCCCAACTACAAAGTGATTTTGGAACATGCTTCTATTTTCATACGTAAAGTGAAAGTGAGCCCCGGTGTATTACTGGGTCATGCCAAGGCCTTAGAGAAAAGTACAGCAAAGTATCCCATCGATCGAGTGTTATGCAAGACCTATTCGATCTCAACCGGAAGTAAATCCTTTATGCAAGACAATGTGTTTTTAGGAGCCATGCCGAAAAGAATTATTATTGGACTTTTAGAAAATAGTGCCTACACTGGACAATATGATTTAAATCCCTTTTATTTCTATCATCACAAGGTCAACTTTTTAAGTGTTTACGTGGATGGACAACCCGTACCCAGCAAACCCTTGGAATTGGATTTCGAAGAAAATAACTATATAAGAGCGTATCATCGTTTGTTTTCGGGATTTAACCGGGATACCGGCATTTATCTGACCCGAGAGGACTTTGCGAACGGACATACTTTGTATGCTTTCGACCTGAGCCCTGATATGTGTGACGGACCCCATCTGAATCTACAGCAACAAGGAAATTTACGAATTGAAATCAAGTTTGCGGACACCTTAGAAAGAACCACGACTGTATTGGTGTATGCGGAATTTGAAAACATTATAGAAATTAGTAAAACACGACATGTGTTGTGTGACTTCCCCAACTGAAAATGAATTCTATAGAAATCGAGACTATTTTATCCCACGATCCAGTAACCAAGAAATACTTTTCCGGTGTTTTCCCCAGTGATCAATTACCCAAGAAGATCGAGCGTTATCCTGCATGTTTTGTATGCAACGTGGATAAGTCTACAGAAGCCGGAAGCCACTGGGTGGCATTCTATCTATCCTCCCCTACAGAAGCGGAATTCTTTGATTCCTATGGAAACAAGCCGAACTTTTTTAAAGGACCTATATCGAACTATGTATCTCAATTTTCACGAGTGGTGTTTAATCCACTTCCGCTGCAAAGTCATGTGACAGCTGTTTGTGGTCAATTTTGTGTGTATTATATTTATTGCCGATGTCGTGGTAAAACTTTGAAAGATTTTTTAAAGCAGTTTGTAACTGAAAATATATGTAACGACCATAGAGTCTATAATTTTGTATCCAAACGATTTCGCACACGTGCTCCTTTTTATCAATAAAAAACTATTTATAATGTAAACCTATGTGTCTGTGTTTATTTAGAATGGAGTTTCCACGCTTTCAACACCCTTTTACAATGCTCTTAGCAGGCCCCACGGGGGTCGGTAAGAGTTGGTTTCTGCGGGATTTACTGGCAGAACGACGGCGTATGTTTAACCCTCCTCCCGATAAAGTCGTTTGGTTTTACGGCATCTCTCAAAAGCTTTACGAGGAAATTCCCGACGTAACGTTCGTGGAAGGGTTTCCTTCTAATTATCGGGAATATTTAGGTACCCATTCTTTAATGATTTTAGATGATTTAATGGTGGAATGTGGGGGTGATGAACGATTAACCCACCTCTTTACCAAAGGAAGTCACCATTTAAATTTAAGTATTATTTTTATTACTCAAAACCTTTTTCATAAAGGTAAAGAAATGAGAGGTATTTCCTTAAACAGTCAATACTTAGTACTTTTTAAAAATCGTCGGGACATGAGTCAAATTACGCACTTGGGCAGACAATTATACCCGAGATCAACTCAGTTTTTTCAAGAAGTGTTCGAGGATGCTACCAAACAGCCCTTCTCTTATTTGTTGGTGTATTTAAGGAATGAAACCCCCCGAAGGAATGCGACTCAGAACGCGTATATTACCGGGGGAAACCCAATTTGTGTACGAGCCCAAAAAAGGTTTAAAAGGAAAGCCCTACCGATTTTAATTCATTTGGGATCATGACGTTAACGAGGAAACAACTTCGAGACTTGGAGCTTATAAAGTCTTGTCCTCAAACCTTACGCAAGCATTTGTTAAAAAAATTACCGACTCGATCTGTGAAGGCTATTTGCGAATGTACCCTGAACGTATTAAAAGGAAACGTGCCTCTCTCCTCTCATCAGAAAAGGTCTTTAAGGAAATATAAGACGACTCTTCGAAACATTGGTACCAAGAAAGGAAGTTTATTCAACAAGAAAAAATTGATTGTTCAACACGGTGGATTTTTAAATATTTTAATCCCGGCTGCATTGTCTGTTTTAACCGGCATCATCAATGGAATTCGCAGCTAAGTATGCATTGGTACCGGAAGAAGAATTTTCTAAGCATACGCCTTCTAAAAAGCAAATGACGGAATTTGATTTAGCTATGGCTAAAATATTAAATAGTTCTCTACCGGATCACGAAAAAATTCAGCACTACTACGAACTCTTAAAAAGAAAAATGGATTTGCAAGAATATAATTTGCCTTGGATGTCTAAACAACTCGAAGAAGAACCTGAAAAAGTGGAACCTAAACAAGTGGAGTCTATAAAACAAGAACCCCAAGAAGACTATGAAACCTTTGTGTTATCATCTGTAGCTAAACCCATGAAGAAACAAGCCGAAGCCTTATTAAATTTTCTCAAGTCTCATTCAAACAAGTTTAAGTGGAACCCGAAAGGAGAGATTACTTACAACGGAAGGACCATGGAACATTCTAATTTAGCGGAACTCTTTCATTTCATCTTTTCTGTGAATAAAAAACCACCTATTACAGGACAAAGTGAATTTTTGCAAGCCTTGAAAGATATGGGAGTACCCCAAAGTATTATTAAGAATCGATATTTGTCTTCAAGAAAAAACATTGTCAAACCGAAAAAGAAACTTATTGTAAAAAAACCTGTTGTTAAACTCAACCCTGTAACCTGGGAAACATACTAAATAAAATGAATTTGTATCGATCCATACGTGTGATTATTTATAGAATAAAATACACTTACCTGAAAACACGTCCTACTCCAACGGCTACCTTGAGAGAAATGAATGATAAGGAGACTTCTTATCAGCGACGCGAGGTCACGTGATTAGGGTGACATCACGAGTGATGTGATTGGGTATGCTCAGTCACGTGGTGAGTGACGTCACGAGTTATCTGATTGGCTACCTCTGGTCACGTGACGAGAGTCTTATCTTATCAGAGATTGCTTATCAGCGATCACGGCTCAGTCTACCATTTGATTTCGTGTGTGTTGGTTGTCTCGTCATGTCTGCAGTGAGTTTCACGGAAAACGGACTGAATGTCCAGTATGTTTCAAACTTCATCGAAAAGGAACAAGCAGATCGGTATTTTGTCGAGTTAAAAACTTTACCTTTCTACACGCCAACCTTTAGAATTCATGGAAAAAGTTTTAAGCCTAAAAGACAAGTTCTGGGATACGGCGATTCAACTTTGAATTATGCCTTCAGCGGAACTCATGTGCCTGCTAACCCTTGGACACGTCTGGTATTGGAGCTGCGGGATCGAGTGGAAAAATGGACGGCTTCTACCTTCAACTATGTTTTGCTAAACCTCTACAGCAATGGATACAGCTACATACCTCAACATAAAGACAACGAAAGTGGATTAGATGCAACTTTCCCCATCGTAGTCCTCAGCTTTGGTGCCGAACGAACAATTGAATTCAAGAAGCCTAAAACACCTTCTACTTTGATTTCATTAGAACATGGTTCTCTCTACAGTATGTTAAAGCCTACGAACGAACTGTTTACCCACGGCATTGCACCGAATCCTATCATCAAAGATATGAGAATCAGCCTGACTTTTCGTCACTTAATACCCAACCCTATCATGCCACCTTTAAAGAAACCAAGACTTGATATAAGTGATGCTTCATCCAGTGCATGCGATACTTTGAAAAACTCTCATTGTGATACTTCTGTTAAAAACTGTTCTCAAGACATGTGTGAAAAACTTACTCCAAACGATTGGTTAAACCAATGGGTACGTGAACAATCTTGGGATCCTATACGAGGTGAATTTAATTTAAACTTTAACAGTTTTTTACAAATTGTAATAGAAAAGAATTTTAATGTGAGAATCCACATTCGTAATTTTAAAGAATTACATACAGGTCAATGGATACCTACTAAAGAAGGCGTTGTAATGACAGCTCAGACATGGTATTATTTTCAAAGTAAGATTGAAAATTTTAATTTTGAATCAGTAAATGATAGTTTTATTTCTAACAATCAATTAATAATGGCTTACATAGATGAGGATTATTGTACTTTACAGCAAATGTTTTCTTTAAATCCTTCTGGTTTTTATTTAAAACCGAATGTCATTAAATTGTCCAAGGATCAAATTTTTAGGCTTAGAGAACTCAAAATGAGAATATCTCATTTTATTATTGATGCAATATTCACCGTTCAACTTCCTATGTTAATTCTAAATAAACCCCTTGTGTGTATTTCTCATGAAAATGAGCAAAGTGCTAAGGAAATCTTACTCGATTTTATCGTGTATGAAATTCAGTTAGGAATTGAAAATTTATTTCAATGTGGCGGATGTGTTTTTAATTCAGACGATCAAAATTCACACGAGTGTTTAATGAAATCTATGTTTGAAAAATATCAATTATATCGTGAAGAAATACTTTTAAAATTAAATATGCATGCTATTGTTAAAAAAATTAATTGTTCCTGTCATTACAACGACGGTTTCTTTAAACAATTAAATATGACCTTGTATGAAAAATATATTGAAGATTCTTTATCCAAAAAGTAATGTGTGTTTATGAAAACGACTTCTTTAAACAATTGTATCCAATAAGTAATGTGTGTATATATTTTTATGGAATTTCAATAAATAGATTGAAACTGAATATCTGTGTCTGTCTGTCTTTGAAATATTTTATTGATTTTATTTCTTAAAAGATTTAATTAGAAATATTTTATTTCTTAAAAGATTCAATCTTCAATGAATTTATAAGTTTGAAATGACTATTTTATTTCTTAAAACAACATATTTTTAAAAGATTCACTTTCTAGGGATTCAATAATTTATTTTAAAGATATATTTATTAAATCATATAATAAAACCATTTCCTATGCATTTAATAACTTATATTCGGGAAAAATATTGTTTCGAAAAGATATATTTTATTTCGTAAAACATATAATAAAACCATTTATTCATGAAACAATCCACTTGAAAAAATATTTTTTAATAATCAAATTGAAATAATAATTGTTATTTTCCATTAATTAAAAGTGTAGACATTATCTCTTCATTAGAAATATGCAAATGAGTATGTTTCATATCTCCCGTAAGATATTATACCTGTACGAACACGGAGGGGGTGACTCACCTTGGAAAATCCACGAGGGGAAATATGCAAATGAATCAACCTCTACGATGAATCAGAATTCGAGAAGTTTCTCGTAAGATCTACAGAGCTGAGTCAGGGTGACTCATGGGGGAAACCCCCTTATCTAGATAAGCCGCTGCAAGTCATTTCTCGGTTCATTCGTAGATTATCTACTGCCTAGGCAAGACGTGTGTTTTACTCTCTCCTTTACCGACGTTCGCGAAGTTTTCTTCCGGAAATTTGCTGTGTTTTTACCGCATCGTTTAGTGTTCTTTTCCCGTACCTATATAATGGAAGGATTCAACAACGACAATCAAGCTATGGATGTTGAAAATGCAGTAAGTATATTTATCTAGTAATCATTGATTTTAATTAATTTTCTAACTGTGTTTAATCATTTTTAGTGAAATATGAGATATTAAATTGTAATAAGAATTCTTTAATTTATTATTACTTTTTACGATATGTTAAAAAATAAATTTGATTTACACTATGCAAAAATAGAATGAGTTTCAAATCTATTTATAATGTGTGTTAAAAATAAATTTGATTTACACTATGCTAAAATCTATTTTTATTTATAATGTGTTTAAAATAAATTGAATTTCGAATCTTTATTTTGACAAATGCGAAATCTATTTTATTTATAATGTGGTAAACATAAATTTAATTTCGAATCTTTAATTTGATAAATGCGAAATCTATTTTATTTCATTCAATAAACTACATAAAGCGAAATTTAAGTATGTGTAAAACTTGTTTATGCTTAGAAATTATTTATAATATAAGTGAAAAACTTTGTATAGAAATTTTAATAAGTTTATTTATTTTTTTACAATCATATGACATAGAAATTATTTTATAAGTGAAAAACTTTTTAATTAGAAGATTTAATTAAAACTTATTCTCATAAGTTTAAACTAAAAATTTATTATTCTAATAATTTATTTCCTTACAAAATTTATGACTCATACTTCGTTTAAAGGTGCTTTTTATATTATTCAAATCAAAAAGTTATTATTATTATTGTTTACTTATGAGAAACTTAATTTGCATTCATTATAAATAAAAAATTTAATTATTAACTAGAAAATCAGTTTACTTATAATTTTCATCAACTA
Organism: Salticus scenicus; assembly: GCA_963930645.1. Taxonomy (NCBI): domain Eukaryota; kingdom Metazoa; phylum Arthropoda; class Arachnida; order Araneae; family Salticidae; genus Salticus; species Salticus scenicus. The sequence continues at coordinate 329,603,859 of OZ005648.1, read as the reverse complement.
GTGTTGTTTATTTAATTTCCAACATTCTATACTTTGTGATTTATATAGTAATTATCGCTTATACAATAAAATGTTAGTGTTCAAGTAGATTCATGTTCAGTCATGTTTAGGATGACTCATCGTTTGATGAGTCATCGCATAGCTTATACAATAAAATGTTAGTGTTCAGACATGTTTAGGATGACTCATCGTTTGATAAGCTATCAATTAGATTATACTTATTCAATTTATTTATGTTGTATAAAAGTTAGATTTGCATAACCTTTTGTTTATTAAATCTTTAACTAGGAGAATTTATTTTTCTAAAAAAATTTTAAAATTTGCATACCTAATCCTATGTTTAGTTAAAATAGTGTATTGGTTTATTAAAATGGTAGCGTGTATGTATAAAAGTTAGATTAATTAAATCTTTAACTAGAAGAATTTATGTTTCTAAAAACTTTTAAAGTTGCATCCTATGTTTATAAAATGATTCGTTTATTTAATGACTCATCGAATAGATTAAATTTATTTATTTATGTTGTATAAAAGTTAGATTTGTATAACCTTTTGTATATGAAATCTTTAACTAGAAGAATTTATTTTTCTAAAATTTTTTAAAGTTGCATCCTATGTTTATAAAATGATTCGTTTATTTAATGACTCATCGAATAGATTAAATTTATTTATTTATGTTGTATAAAAGTTAGATTTGTATAACCTTTTGTATATCAAATCTTTAACTAGAAGAATTTATTTTTCTAAAATTTTTTAAAGTTGCATCCTATTCGTTTATTTTCAGTTGGGTATTTCCTTCGGTATACCCGATGACGAACTTCATATGCTTTGTACTGTTGGGGAAATAAATGATGAGGAGTGGCGAAACCCCCAATGGGACGACGCCGCCCAACCTGAAGCCGACCCTGAACCCCAACCTGAGGTCCAACCTGAAGCCCAATCTGAACCTTCTAAGGTATGTATTGTTTTACATTAAAAATGAGAGTGTTTCCTTTTACAAAAGTTTGAAAAATTGTCCCTTTTACAAAAGTTTAAAAAATTGTCTTTCTTATTATAGGTTCAACCTGTTTGCCCTACTTGTGGGAAATCGTTTGCGAGGAATTGTGATTTGACTAGACACAAGAAAACACACAACACAGAAAAAATGTTCGTGTGTCTCATTTGCCATAAGGAATTCTCCAGAAAGGACAACCTAAATAGACACCGAAAATCGCATCAGTCCACGAGTGAATTACAAGAATCTGTAGATCCTCAGCCCGGTCCTTCTAAGGTATGTATTATTTCTTAAAGTTTTTGTGATATTTCAAAAAATTGTAACACTTTGATTAAAAATTGTAACACTTTAATTAAAAAATCGTTTTTTATTCTTTTATAGGGTTTCTCCTGTTCTGTGTGTTTGAAGGAGTTCTCCAGAAAGGATGCCTTAAACCGACATAAGAAGTTGCATGATGCTGACACTTCCACCTATCAATGTGCTACATGCCAAAGAAAGTTTAGTCGCCTGGACGAGTACAACGCTCATCTAAAGAGTCATAACTATCCCTGCAAAGAATGCCAGTCCACCTTCTCCTCTAAGTCATCATTAATGAACCATATGCGACTTCAGCATTCAAATAGCCTAAGTGAGAGCCGGAAAAAACCGAAAACGACTCCTCCACCACTCTCTCGAAGACGACCCTATACGCAAGCTTTGAACACGTTTAAGACGGTGCTCATTGAACCTACTGAAGCCACTCGGTACGATGTGAAAATCTTTTTAGAGTCTATTCGTGCCGAGATACATGAAAACATCCTACAGGAATTGTATGAGAAAGATTCCATCAAATGGTACCTGGTAATAAAAGTCTGCTTTGAAAGAGAGACAGCCGAAGGAGAACTGGAAATTATGGATGCCTACTTCAGAACACCCTGCTACCAGCAACACACTCCTGATTTAATTGATGATCAAATAAGTGTAGGATTCATGAAGATCATTCAAAACTACGAAGAGTTCTTAGAGAGAGGTTCCGGCTGGGTGCTGAGAAACTTCTACTACCTAGAATTCAAGTCTGCTAAATATAATTGCCAGCTAAACTGCTTGCCAAGAAAGCTATCTTAAATATACAGAACAGCGATAACAAGTGCTTCCTATGGTGTCTGCTAGCACACAAACTGAATTTAGATTACACAAGCCAACCTCATCGAGTCTCCCACTATTTACCTCATGAAAATGAAATCAAGATGGGTAATGTTCAGTATCCTGTTCCCATCTCAAAAATAGGCCTCATAGAAAAACTGAACAATCTTAGAATCAACGTCTTCGGCTACGAAAACTCTAAAGTGACAATTCTAAGAATTTCCGAAGTAGAAGATGTTGAAGCTATCAACTTATTACTCTTTGCGAACGAGGAAGGTGCTCACCACTATTGTTTAATCCGGAACTTTTCCAGATTGATGGGAGACCGCACAAAACATGACGGAAAACAGTATTATTGTTATAGGTGCCTGCATGGTTTTTCGACAGAACTTTTGTTAAAAGATCATGAAACAAACTGCAAAAAACACACTGCTCAAGCCATTGAGATGCCCAGCAAGGAGAAAAACATACTAGAGTTCACGGGAACCCATCTTCAACACCCTATCAGCTATATGATCTATGCAGACTTTGAAAGTTTGTTAGAACCTATTGCATCAGCTGCTCCATCCTCATCAAACTCCTACCTGCAACATACAGCCCGTCATACACCCTGCGGTTACGCTTATGTAATCGTAGGGTCTGATGGCAAAGCCGCCAAGCCTATCTTTAGCTATCGAGGAGAGAATGCAGTCAAGCATTTTCTAGAAAATATCATCATGGAAAAAGATATCCTTGAAGACAAACTACGAGAAATTAAGCCTATGAAGCTCTCTACCCAAGAAGAGGAGGCGTTCCAAAATGCTACAAGGTGCAGCATATGTCTTCAACCGCTGTTACCCGGATGCATTAAAGTTCGGGATCACAATCACGAAACTGGAGTTTTTAGAGGTGCCGCCCATGCTAGCTGCAACCTTAATTTTAAGCAGCCTATGAAGATTCCCGTGGTTTTCCACAACTTGAAGAATTATGATGCCCACCATATTATGACAGAATTAGGCCATTTTCAAGACCATCAGATACAAGTTATCGCAACAACGTTAGAAAAATATATATCATTCACTTTGAAGAAACCTAACAGTCCTGTACAACTCGTCTTTCTTGACTCCTTCCAATTTTTGCCTGCTTCGTTAGAAAAGTTGGTGAAGAATTTGGATATTAGTCAGTTTAACATTCTAAAAGACCACTTTAATTCAAGTACCGATCTAAGTCTCCTCACCAGAAAAGGAGTATACCCCTATGACTACATTACTGGATTTGATAAATTCCAAGAAACAGTGTTGCCGCCTCCATCAGCGTTTTTCAACTCTCTCACGAACGAAGCCGTCGAAGAATCTGATTATCAACATGCAAAAAACATATGGGAAGTCTTCCAGATAAGAAACCTCGGCGAGTATCATGACCTGTATGTGAAGACAGATGTTTTGCTCCTTGCCGATGTGTTCCAAAATTTTAGAAGTCTTTGCTAACACTATTATAACATCGATGCTGCCCATTTATACACCTCTCCTGGACTGTCCTGGCAAGCCTGTCTGAAGATGACTGATGTTAAGCTAGAGCTGCTTACGGATATCAACATGCTGCTGTTTATTGAAAAAGGGGTGCGCGGGGGTGTGTCGCAGATTTCACACCGTTTCGCTGTTGCAAACAACCCGCACACTCCTCACTACGACTCAAGTAAGCCCTCTAGTTATATCATGTACTGGGATGCGAACAACCTTTACGGTTGGGCTATGTCCCAGTACATGCCTTATGGCAAGTTTCAATGGATGGACGCCTCTAACATTACTGAAGATTTCATCATGAACATACCCGAAGATGCAGCTGAAGGCTTCATTTTTGAAGTGAATTTGGAGTACCCGACAAATCTGCATGACCTCCACAATAGCTACCCACTTGCACCTGAAAGAATGACCGTGACAGAAGAAATGCTCTCCACCTATGCCAAGTCCTTGTTGCAGAACCAAAAGTATTCAGGAACACCCAAACTCATCCCAAACCTTCACAATAAATCAGAGTATGTTGTACATTACAGAAATCTACAGTTATACCTAAAACTTGGAATGAAGCTATTAAAAGTGAACAAGGTTTTGAAATTTCGACAAGCAACCTGGCTAAAAAAGTATGTAGACTTCAACACAGATAAACGAAAATCTGCAAAGAACAGCTTTGAGAAAGATTTCTTTAAACTGTTGAACAATAGCGTCTATGGAAAGACCATCGAAAATTTGAGGAAACGTCGTAACATAGAACTGTGTAACAATGAAGTCAGAGCCCAAAAATTAGTTGCATCACCGAATTTCACGACTTTTAAAGAATTTTGCAATAACCTCGTAGCTGTGGAGAGAACAAAACCCACCATCCTGATGAATAGGCCGATATACGTGGGTTTCTGTATCCTTGAATTAGCAAAGTTGCTCATGTACGACTTTCACTACAATTTCGTTATGAAAAAGTATGAAAGTCGTGCAACTTTGTTGTTCACGGATACAGACTCCTTGACGTACTGTATCCAGACAGCAGACATGTATCAAGATATGAAGGAAGATCAGCACCATTTTGACTTCTCAGAGTATCCAGAAAATCATCCGCTATATTATACAACTAACAAAAAGGTCCTTGGAAAGTTTAAAGACGAATTTCACAGTCAAGCTGCTTACAAATTCATTGGATTAAAGCCAAAAATGTATGCCATACAGTCAGCTGGTGGTGAAAAGAAGACAGCAAAAGGCATATCAACCTGCATCGTAAGGAAGAAATTAAGTGTTCAAGACTATCAAGAATGCCTGCAAAAGGAGATAGCCACGTATGAGCAACAAACCAGAATCCTACAAGAACGTCATCAACTCTATACAGTTAATCAAAACAAAAAGTGTTTATCTCCTTTTGATGACAAGAGGTATCTGCTAGATGATGGAATCACCAGTCTGGCTTATGGCCATTACAGAATACCGCAGCATCCATAGTGAAAATTTTTGTATATATTGTTCCTGCACCTTGTATATATTTTTAAATTGTTTCGCACCTATGAAGATTGTTCCTGCATCCTGTATATATTTTAAATTGTTTCGCACCTATGAAGATTGTTCCTGCACCCTGTATATATCAATTGTTTTGCACCTATGAAGATTGTTCCTGCACCCTGTATATATCAATTGTTTTGCACCTATGAAGATTGTTCCTGCATCCTGTATATATTTTAAATTGTTTCGCACCTATGAAGATTGTTCCTGCATCCTGTATATATTTTAAATTGTTTCGCACCTATGAAGATTGTTCCTGCACCCTGTATATATCAATTGGTTTGCACCTATGAAGATTGTTCCTGCATCCTGTATATATTTTAAATTGTTTCGCACCTATGAAGATTGTTCCTGCACCCTGTATATATCAATTGTTTCGCACCTATGAAGATTGTTCCTGCACCCTGTATATATCAATTGTTTCTGCAACCATGAAGATTGTTCCTGCATCCTGTATATATTTTAAATTGTTTCGCACCTATGAAGATTGTTCCTGCACCCTGTATATATCAATTGTTTCTGCATCCATGAAGATTGTACAGATTGTTTCGCACCTATGAAGATTGTTCCTGCACCCTGTATATATCAATTGTTTCTGCAACCATGAAGATTGTTCCTGCATCCTGTATATATTTTAAATTGTTTCGCACCTATGAAGATTGTTCCTGCACCCTGTATATATCAATTGTTTTGCACCTATGAAGATTGTTCCTGCATCCTGTATATATTTTAAATTGTTTCGCACCTATGAAGATTGTTCCTGCACCCTGTATATATCAATTGTTTTGCACCTATGAAGATTGTTCCTGCATCCTGTATATATTTTAAATTGTTTCGCACCTATGAAGATTGTTCCTGCACCCTGTATATATCAATTGTTTCTGCAACCATGAAGATTGTTCCTGCATCCTGTATATATTTTAAATTGTTTCGCACCTATGAAGATTGTTCCTGCACCCTGTATATATCAATTGTTTTGCACCTATGAAGATTGTTCCTGCATCCTGTATATATTTTAAATTGTTTCGCACCTATGAAGATTGTTCCTGCACCCTGTATATATCAATTGTTTTGCACCTATGAAGATTGTTCCTGCATCCTGTATATATTTTAAATTGTTTCGCACCTATGAAGATTGTTCCTGCACCCTGTATATATCAATTGTTTCTGCAACCATGAAGATTGTTCATGCATCCTGTATATATTTTAAATTGTTTCGCACCTATGAAGATTGTTCCTGCACCCTGTATATATCAATTGTTTCTGCACCTATGAAGATTGCCTGAACCCATGCTTTGAAGACAACCTCAGAAAACTATGTGATGAGTTCACCAGGTTGATATTTTTTATTTTTTTTTATTTTTTTTTAAAAGGAACTAACTCCCGCCTTGCTCTACGGAGCGAAAAGGGGCACCGCAGGGCCTCGGGAGGGCAGTCTCCCAGGCGCTCAAGGTGAACTCTTTCTTTCTCTTTCTTCTCTTTTTTTCTAACTTTATTCTTTCTACCTTTTTTCTTAAATTTGTATTCTCTTTCTAACTTTTTTCTATACATTTTCCTTTCACTTATTTCTCTAATTGTAAATTTTGTATGTATCTCTTTTCAGGTTAAGTCCCAAAAGATCGTAACGTCATCTCACTTCCCGCTAAACTTCGAAAAAATTTTGAAGTCCCCAAAATTGTGAAAAAAATACTAAGTCCGAAATTAATGAAAAAAAATCTAACTCTTCAAAATTCCCTATAGATGGCACCACCAAACCTCATCCAAGATGATAGTCAAAGTTTCTATTCTTCCGGTGGCAACGCTCTAAAAGTTTCTATTCTTCCGGTGGCAACACCCCCTCGTTAAAGATGATGACTAAGTAGTGTAAAAAGGACACGTTGACCAGCACGGTGGAGGCGTAGAGGTGTAAGGGTGGGGGGCGCGCCACCACCCTACGCCTCAATACGCCTCTACGCCTCCACCGTGTTGGTGAACTGTCCTTTTTACACTACTGGTAGGAAAAGGGTTTAATTTTGGAAAAATCAATTTCCTACGTGTTGGATACGTAACCGACTCACACATCAAAAACCGTTTTTCTAAGATAATTTGGAACAAATTTAAGCTTGAAAATATGTCCCCTCCTTTCTCGGTGTAGAAAATAATTTCGCAAAATTTCTTCGTAGTGTGAGTATTGAATACGCATAGCCAATTGACGCATCAAAAAATCGCTTTCTCAATATAAATTGGAGCAGAGTTACTCTTGAAGCCAAACTTTAGAGGGAGGGCAAATTTCACAAAATCCCTTTATAGTCTGTCTTGGGTACACATAACCAAGCCATACATAAAAAATAATTTTAATATAATTTGGAGCAGGGTTGCTCTTGGAAACGTTATTTATTACCTTTTGACTCCAAGGGGGGGGGGGGGTAATGGGGGAATTTCTCAAAATCTCGTTACAATAGGTGTCGGATACATATAAAGAATTTACGCACCAAATTTCATGACCGCAGATCCTTTAGGTTTCCGAAGACAAATTTAGCGCTAAAAGGGGGTCTTGAAGTTCTCTAAACGCCCCCCCCCCCAAAGAAAAAAAATCGAAAAAAAAAAAAAACTAGTTGGCATAGGTGGACTCTGCTCAGTTCCCCATCATATTTATATGTTCTCGTAAATTTCTAGTGCGAGACATATTATAATCATGTTAAAAGAAATGAATTTGACCAAAGCTTGATACAGTGTCAGAATGAAATCCCCGCCTAATAGGCTATCCACCGTTCACTTCGATATATTTATCTTATTCTAATCTATTAATTTATTTTATCAGGGTCAATTCTGTTGTTTAGTTTTCATGCTACTATTTCCAATGCAACCCAGCAAAACTTATATTGCTGGGCTCGTTATGGCCTACTGCTGGCATCCTGCACTTGCCATCAGTTACCGGTTGCCCCATATAACTCCAGCAGCGGGCCGTTTGTTGTTGCCAGCAGTGATGGAAGCCTAAAGAAAAATGGTCGGTGGCCCAGAAGTGGCATAAACACAGTTGGCCTTATGCAGGCTATCACGACACGGCCAACATCATGTTTTTCATGTTGTGGCCACAAATTATTACGCCATAACCAATTTGTATGCATAGAGGGCGCTGTGATTCTTTTTCTGTTGATTTGAAATTCCCTCGCTGTCCGCCATTTCATAGGAAGTTCTTGTTCGTTGTTGTAGTCTGCGGGTGCAGGTGCGAGATTGAAAATCTCGTAAAAAGAATATATGAGTAAGTAATTCAATTATTAATTTGTTTTTGTATTATTTTTTAAATACTATTTTTTAAAAATGTTTGACTCTAAAGCCATTGTTATAACAAAATGATTTCTAGAACTATATAACAAATATCCAGTTGATCCATTTTAGTAAATTATGATAGTCGCTAACTTTCTAGTATTTTATTATTGTTATTATTATTTTAATTGATTTAATAAAATAAAAATTATGGATCTTGAATGATCCACAAATGTAATCGGGAACGATTTTAATCAAGTTTAGTTAAATAACAAATTTGGTTAAATTTCGTCCATTGGTTCGTGAGATACAGCGTCCACAATTTTTTTTTATACACACTTACAGAGTGAAACTTTCTAAAAATGGTCAAATCGTGTTCAGGAATCTCAAAACATGCAAATACTTCGAAAACCGAATGTCGAAAAATTTCTTCATATATACATATATTACTATACATATATTACCATAAAATGGATTTTCTTTCGAAATTTAGTATATTGTACTTCTTTTAAATGAAAATCGCCTATCTCCATCATAGAAAATAATTTTCACAGATAATAATTTTAATATGTAATTTCTATAAACTATTATAGGAAAAGAAAAAAAAAGTGGTAGCCATAACAAACTGTTTTATTTTATTTATTTATTTATTATTATTTTTTAAATGCAAGTTTGAAAAATAATTTCACTTTTACGAAACTGAAATAGTTTCCCCCTTAATTTCCCGCAACGTATAAGAATATTTTTGTGCATCACTGTTAAATGAACCACAATTACTTATTTTATCATTTTTCATCGGAACCATTTCTTATTGCATCTATAAAATTTATGTTGATCTGTATTTTAGCGTTGTATAAAGATTTTTTCATGCGCTGATAAGAAGTTTCTTTTAAACTGTAATGTATCCAAATTATTTTACGAATTTTTATACTGAAACCATTTGTGTTACCTGTACAACTTTTTATGACAAGCGTCCTGTAGTAAATCTCGAAAACCTGTATAACATATATGAGTTTTATGGAATTCTAAAAATATTATTTAAATAAATAATTGGCGGATAAAACTCTCAAATATTTACAACTACAACGACAAATGCACTTTTCTTTTTCTCCCTAATTCCGTTATCTCTTTACTCAACCGAACGATATATATATTTTTTTTCTTTCAGCTGAAACTGTATTCCCTTCTTCTTTTACCCTTTTCAGAATCTGCTTTCCAAACCTAATGAAAATAAATTGGCACAGGTCAAATGCTCGTCATCTGTATAAAACTGCAAAATCATCTTTCGGTATCGCACGTCGAAAAATTATTCACTCAAGGACATTGAAGAGAGTTGGGGAGGGGTAAAGATCCCATTGGACTATCAACAACACGAAAAAGTTCTTTGTGGCGGCCTGGTTAAGTTTGACAGCTGTGTAATTAATTCTAAATAGCCGATTGCATTTCTCAGTGATATAATTTCTGTGGTTTCAAATGTGCGACTTTGACGATAAACACACAGAGAGAAAAAAAGAAAGCTTGATCATCTGCCTGCTCTTTTAAAAAAAAAAGGAAAAAAAATTATCAATTGGGAAAAGAAAATATTCAAGATTTTCTGGATACTTGAGAGTTATAATGAAAAAGCACCACAGAATTGGTGTTTAAAAGTAATAAGAGTAAACACCATAAAATGTAAGAACTCGCAACAATCGTTTCGGATGGAAAGAAAACATGATCCTTCATCAAGCAAACGAAGTAGGCACGAGTGCGGCAAACAATGCGTTAGCGTAGTTGCTTGCGTTTGGCTTGCAAAATTTTATGGTGTTTATTCAAAGTATTGTACATGTTACTTGAGAGTATACTCCAATTTCTTAAGAAATCGCACCCTCGGGCGGCGTAAGCTAGTTATTAACTAAAAGGGCGTTCGGAATGGAGATGTCCGTTTTTTTTTTATTGCCGTAAATCAGAAAGTGACCTAAAATCCGGAAAAGTCCGAAATCCGGAAAGGCCACGGTACGGACGATTCCGGATTTGAGATTTTGTACTGTAGTAATAAATAGAAAACTTTGTAAATGAACATAATCATTGCCGCCCCCCCCCCCCGCCCCCCCCCCCCCAAAAAAAAAAAAATGCATCAGTTCTTTTAGGTTGAAATAATAACACATCCCTTCGTGAGTTTAACAAAAAGCACGATTGCAGCAAATTACTTTTGCTGCACTCGTGCCCACTTTTTTTCGCCTGATGAAGGGTCTTCGTGCTATTTCAACCGGAAACAATTGCTGCAATTTTTTATTTTTATTTATTTATTTATTTATTTTTTTTTTTTTTTAGTTTATGGTGTTTTTTGCAATGCTCTCTTTATAACAATTTTTGTCTCAATATTTTATAATTTTCACATGTAAAGTTACATTTATTTGTATAAGATATTGAAATTTGAACACTTAAAAGAAAAAAAAAAAAAAAAAAAAAAAAAAAAAAACATAATCTCCTTTATACCAAAAAAATGTAATATAGAGAAATGTTTGCAATGAGAACAAAAAATTAAACTTTTATGATAAGGAAAATGGATCAACTGAATATTTCCTATATACTGCACTAGAAATCCTGAATTTACAACCATAGTGTATGAATCAAATACTTGTAAATAGTATTTAAAAATGAATATGTACAAAATCAAATTAAATATTGGATGCATAGAAAAAACTGGCTGCTACTTCATCAGAAAAAAGAGAGATGAAAAAAAAAAAAAGAAAGAAAAAGAAAAAAGCATTAATAAAATTAAAGGTATCACCAATAAAATAAATATACTAGCTATAACTAAGTCACTTCTGGCCTATTAACGGCCCTCTTCACTTACCGTCTCCGGAAGTCCGAGGCAATGTTATTCTATGGGAAATTTTCTTTACAAATAACTTATTAACTAACACATATTTTTAAATTCTGTTTTCACATTCAGAAAATTCCCAACTGTTAAATTGATGGACTTTTTTTAAAAATGTATTTTTTTTTTTTTTTTTTTTAATATTTTATTTTGAATTTGCAAAATGAAAAATTTCACATATTGAAAATTCATATTTTGCAGCTTCAAAATAAAATATAAAAAAATAATAAAATAATAATTTTTTAAAAAAGGTCCGCCAATTTAACAGTTAGGAATTTTCAGAATATGAAAACAGAATTTAAAAATATGTATTAGTTAATAAGTTATTTGCAAAAAAAATTTCCCATAGAATAACATTGGCTTCGGCTTCCGGCGACGGTGAGTGAAGCGGGCCTTTAATGGGAAAATATAAAGGACCAATGAAGACTGCCGGCAGTAATATAATTTTTTATGTTTGCCACAGCTGGCCCACTGCAGGCTGCCAGCAATAACATAGAAAAATTATGTTTGCCACCAGGTAGTCCAACACTGGCCCACTAACAATTTCCAACCTAATGTCGGTTACCAACAGTGGCCCATTACCTATTTTCGTCATACTGCTAGCTGCCAGCAGCGATCCATTCACTGGCCCACTAACTTATTTTTAACTTACTGCAGGCTGCCAACAATGGATCGATTGAATACGGCCTACTGACGGCCGGCGTAACATATTCCCTGCGGCACCGTAACTTTTGCCACCGACGGGCCAGCTGCAGCTACTGTTGGCAACCAGCACTTGGCCTCGTGTTGGCCGTCATCTGTGGTTTTGCTGGGAATAATCCTCAAAATTCATATTTATATGAAAAATTTACAATTTCGCTATGTTAGTAAAATCGTAAATTACGAATAATTTACGAAATTTTCCTATTAGAATATTTGTATTCAATCATGTTCAAACAAATATCATAAATGTAATTTTGAATATATCTAATGTAATCATCCTCAAAATGGAAGTTCATGCTCAATTTTGCCTTATTCTTACATGTTAAGTAAACCGTAAATTCCAAATAACTTACGAATTTTTTAAATTGTAAAAATCATTGTCTATGATATTCATGCCAGTATCCTAAATAATATTTCGAAAGTGGTTTGACATCTTTACAATGAAAATATCCCTCAAAATTTACGTTTTATGTGAAATTTTGCCCTATACTGCCATGTTAAGAAATTCGTAAATTTCCAATAACTTGCGAAATTTTCAAAGTAGCATATTTAAGGTTACTGATGTTCATTCCGGCATCAAAACTGATATTTTAAAACTGACCTGACATTTTTACAGTAAAAAGTTTCTATTTAATGCACGTTTAAGTGAATTTTTGTCCTATTCTCCCATGTTAAGAAAATCGTAAATTTCTAATAACTTACGAAGTTTTTTAATTCGAATGTTCCAAATGAATAGGGTTCTTGCCAGTATAGAAAGTAATATTTTAAAACTGATCTGACCTCTCTGCGGTCATTTGTTCGTAAGATATCGTGTAAACAGACTAACACACTAACAGACACCCTACAGACACACATCATACAAATTTTGTCATTTTCGGATTCCTCACACCTGAAAACGTATAAAAAGTATGTCGAAATTTTTCACGATTACATAAAACTAAAAAAAAAAAAAAAAAAAAAACCGTAAATGTTTTTTTTTTTTTTTTTGAACTATTCTAAGGAGAACGCGTGACTGTTTTCAATAATACCTTTTAGTTCCCCATCATAATATAGGCATGAAGAACTTAGGTAAACGTGAAAATTATCGACTTCAGTTTTTTGACTTTTTTACAGGTTTTCAGGTATGTTGAATCCGAAAATGGCAAAATTTGTGTGGTATCCTTCTGTAGGGTGTCTATTAGTTTGTTAGACTGTGTACACGATATCTCAAGCATATATAGTTGCAAAGAAGTCAGATCAGTTTTAAAATATTGCTTTCGACACTGGAAAGAGCCGTATTTATTTGCAACATTCGAATTAAAAAATGTCGTAAATTATTAGGAATTTCCGATTTTCTTAACTTGGGATAATAGGGCAAAATTTCACTTAAACGTGCATTAAATGGAAAATTTTTACTGTAAAAATGTCAGACCAATTTCAAAATATCAGTTTTGATGCCAGAATGAACATCATCAACTATAAACATGCTACTTGGTTATTGGAAATTTACGAATTTCTTAACATGGAATGAATATCATAGACTATGAATTTCCCAATTTAAAAAATTCGTAAGTTATTTGGAATTTACGATTAACATGGGAGAATAGAGCAAAATTGAGCACAAACATCCATTTTTAGGATCATAAATATATGAGACAACTTCAAAATAACATTTATGATACTTGTTTGAACATGATTGACTGCAAATATTCTAGCAGGAAAATTTCGCAAGTTATTCATAAGTTAAGATTTTATCACCATAGCAAAATTGAAAAATTTCCATATAAATATGCATTTTGAGGATTGTTGCATTGGAAATAGTAGCATGAAAACTAAACTACGGAATTGACCCTAATAAAATAAATTAATAGCTTAGAATAAGATAAATATATCGAATTGAACGGTGGATAGTCTATTAGGCGGGGATTTCATTCTGTCACTGTGTCAAGTGTTTGGTCAATTTCATTTCTCTTATCATGATTATAATATGTCCTGCACTAGAAATTTATGAGAACATATGATGGGGAATTGAGCAGAATCCACCTATGCCAACTGTTTTTTTTTTTTCTTTTTTTGTATTATTTTTAGTGCAGTCAGTAACAAAAGTGTCCGAACACTAGCAAAAATTCCTATGTAAAAAAAGTATACTTCATACGGTTTTGTTAAATAAATCCTTGTCGAATCCTGTTCTTAGTCAGTGTAAGAACATGATTCGATAAGGATTTATTTAACAAAACAGCATGAAGTGCACTTTTTTTACATAGAAATTTTTGCTAGTGTTCGGACACGTTTGTTACCGACTGTAGATATCTACTAAAAAATGCGGAATTGGTAAAATTTCGCCCCGAAAAACGATTTTTCAATATAAATGCAGCGAAAAAACTAACACAGATAACAAAGAATGTTGAAAGAGATTAGGATTTATTAGAAAGATACATGCAGTGTTATTGTCAGATCTTCATTAAGCTAGGCATTGAGTACCCGGGATTCAACAGCGGCGGCGAAATTTGATATCAATCCTTTTTTTGGCTGCTTAAGAAAGGTAAGAGTTTTTGCTGGACGGGGTGACTTTTACAATAGTATTGTTTTTTATGAGATATCACTTCTTTTTGCAAGTTATGTATGTGCTTTTATAAATATAATACGTATGCATAAGAAAGGTAAGAGTTTTTGCTGGGCGGTGTGACTTTTACAATAGTATTGTTTTTTATGAGATATATATATGTGATTCTTACTCTTCATAAAATACCAGAAAGTAAAAAAATTATCAAAATTAAGCGTTTTTGGCGATTTAGCACTGTTAGGCGATAAGTTCGCTAGCACCGAGATTGCCGAGTACGAACAGAACCTTGGTTTGCTTCTCCGCCAAGTACTCAAAATCAATCGCCTAACAGTGTGAGATCGCCAAATACGCTTAATTTTGATAATTTTTTGTGGTCGCTGTAATTCATTTCAGCCGACAATTTTTCCGCTTTTTGGTTGTAGGAACTTAACTACAAATAATTAATTTTCGACGGACCATCTTCGTTGTTTTAATATTTTTAATTTGTACGATCACATACATCAAGTATTTACACAACGAAGAAATAATAAGTAGCACATAAAATAATAATTGTGGGCGTCAATAAATTTAAAGTTCTTTGCCCACGTCCATTGTACTTGGCTTCTCATAGCCTTCTGCCCGGTGATCCGCGACGGGGTGGCGCGCATGCGTCAACATCCCGCCCGGCCTTGCTATGTTGTCATGCAAGAACTTACAATATTTTTTTTTGCAAAACTTCAAATTTACAATTTCACATAACATGAATAGATAAAATAATAACAAATAAATGAATGTAACATAATATCAATATTTCGCACAACACATAGAATTAGAAAAAAGATTAACTGATTATAATAAGCAGAAATTTTCATAATTAACTAACAAATTTAGAGTAATATATATAATACAGTAAATTAATATAATAAATGTTCATATTCATTTTTACTCCTCGATAGGCAGCACACACAATCTGGAGATGGATCTTTTGTAAATCCCTTTGGTAGTTTTTATATCTACCAATCTAACTTTATTATCCTGACCAGGATATAGCTTTATTACACGCCCTAAAAACCACTTGCATGGTGGAAGATTTTCTTCCCTGACTAAAACCATGTCTCCGATTTTTAAATTTTCTTTATCAATTATCCATTTTCTGCGCTGTTGTAAGTTATTCAAGTAAGAAAGACTCCATCTTTTCCAGATTGCCTGAACTGACTTCGTAATATTTTGCCAAGCACTTAGGCGATTTTTCTCAACATTTAAAGAAGGTTCAACAACAGCCGTTATTGGCCTTCCAATAAGAAAATGGGCTGGAGTTAAAACCTCTAAATCTTCAATACTTGAAGTTAGCGGAGTCAGTGGTCTCGAGTTCAAGATCGCTTCCACTTGAGTAACAAGTGTAAGCATTTCTTCAAATGTAAATTTTGAATTACCCGCTATGCGTTTAAAATGGTATTTAAACGCTTTGATATTTGCTTCCCATAGACCACCCCAATTTGGACTCCTTGGAGGAATAAAAACCCATTCTATTTTTTCCTCTGCAAAAAAATTGAATAAGGATTCTTCCTTATCTCTTACCAGTTTATACAAGGCATTTAGTTCCCTGTTGGCGCCTACCATATTGGTCCCATTATCCGAAAATATTTTATGACACTTGCCCCTTCTCGAAATAAATCTTTTTAACGCAGCTATCAGAGCTTGTGAAGTTAAATCACTAATAAGTTCAAGATGTATAGCCTTTGTTACTAGACAAATGAAAATACAAACATAAATTTTGATTTCTGGACCTTTCCTTCCATATTTATTTTTGATTAAAAAGGGTCCAGACAAATCTACCCCAGTTGAATTAAATGTTTTATCTGGCGTTATTCTTTGTTTTGGCAAGTTTCCCATTTTTTGTACACATACTTTCGGATTTGCTTTAAAACAGACTAAACATCTGTGCACAATTTTTTTTACAAAGATTTCTCCCATGAATGGGCCAATATTTTTGCCTAACCTGAAACAGAAGATGTTGGGGACCAATATGAAAATATTTTTCATGATAATATTTTACAATTAATTCCGTTAATTTATTTTTTGAAGGAAGTACATAAGGATGCTTAATCGAATAAGATAACTGCGAATTTTGCAGTCTCCCCCCTACCCTTATTAAACCATTGTCATCCAAAAATGGGGATAAATTAAAAATTTTACTCTTATGCGATACATTACCGCCACTTTTCAAGGCAGCTATTTCAGTAGGAAACTCTTCCTCCTGCAGCTGTTTCAGTAGGAAGTCTTCTGCCTTTGTCAGCTCTTCAGGCATCAGCGGTCCTTTCTTCTTTTCTAAAGGATTTCTTAGATTGTGAAGAAATCTGAAAAGAAAACTACATATACGTAATATTTTTAAAAATCTATTACTACGATTAATCAGATAGTTCAAAATAGTAAAGTCCTTTTTCAAATTTAGAGTCACTGCATTTTCAGATTTTAATTCAGGAGTGTAGTCTTCCTCATTTAGTTCTGAAAAGTCAATAAAAGATTGTTTGTTTTTCGGAAATTCAGGATCTTTCAGAAATTCAGCACCTGTCCACCATGTGGCGCTGGTTGTTAGGCTTTCAGCAGTCATCCCTCGGGACAACAGGTCAGCAGGATTTTCTTTACTTGCACAATGGGACCAAGAGTTAGGGTTTGTCAGGCTGGCAATTTCTTGAACACGGTTGGCGACAAACTGCTTCCATCGGGTTTTAGTACCCTTTATCCAGAAAAGCACTATCTGCGAATCAGTCCAGTGATATTCAACAGAAGGTCTTTTAAGGTTTACAGTATTTTTCACTTTGGTGATCAGACGAGCTGCGACCAGGGCACCCAATAATTCAAGGCGAGTTAGTGTAACACCGCTGAGGGGAGCTACACGGCTCTTGGAAGTCAAAAGTTTTACTGAAATACCATTTTTTGATTTTGTTCGTACATAAATGGCAGCGCCATATGCTTTTTTGCTAGCATCGCAAAAACTATGTAATTCAACTACATCTTCTGGGGAAGTGGCATCAAGGATGAATCTAGGAACTTCAAGCTCTTTTAACAAGGGTAATTCCGAACACCATTTCATCCACTCTTTTTCGATATTTGGTGATAATGATTCATCCCATTTGGTTTTAGTTGTCCAGATATCTTGAATGATAATTTTTGCCCTGACAGTGAATGGAGAAATTAACCCTAAGGGGTCGAAAATTCTCCCTACGGCTTGAAGAATGGTACATTTTGTAATTTTATTTATGGATATAAAGTTCAACAAACTCTTGATATCTACAATCAAATTATCTTTATTAGTATCCCAAGATAGTCCCAAGATCTTTGTCTGATTTATACCTAAGCTGATGGTAGATTCTACAGGGTATGTATCAAATTTTTCGCTTTTCCACTGCTCTGTTAATTCGGTATCGTTACTTATCCATTTTCTAAGGGACATTCCTGCGGCTTCCATAATATATTTTGCACTTCGTGATAATTCAAGTGCTTCGTTAAAATCATTACCTCCAGAAATTAAGTCGTCTACGTAAAAACATTTATCTAAAAGTCGAACAGTAGCGGGAAATTCTTCTCTATACTTCTCAATGTGATGTCTAATAGTAGCAGCGAGTAAGAATGGACTTGAACACTCCCCAAAATTAACTCGATTGAAACGATAAATCTGTAATTTGGGTTTTTTGTGTGCATGCGGTTCTTCATCACTCCAGAAAAAACGAACAGCGTCTTTATGTTCATCAGCGAGACAGATTTGTAGAAAGGCTTGTTTAATATCAGAACAAAATGCTATTTTGTTTAATCTAAAATTAATTAAAACATCCAAAAGATTCGGATTTAAATTTATCCCCTGCCATAGGCAATCATTCAGTGACAGCTGATTATTTTGATGACTCCCTGCATCAAATACGATTCTTGTTTTGGATGTTAAGCGACCTTCCTTTCTTACTGCCTGATGAGGCAAATAATAAATAGGTTTGTTTAAATTATTTTCTGCTGTACTGGGTTCAACTATTTCTATTATTTTTTGATTTACGTAATCACGAATAATCTCTCTATACTGTTCATATAATTCTCTATCATATTTAAAACGTCTCCATAAACTTAAAAATCGTTGTTTCGCTAACGTGCAATTATCGGAAAGTTCATTATAGGGTCTTCTAAAAGGCAAGTGTACAACGTAGCGTTTGTTTTTAAACTGAATCGTTTCATTAAAAATTTCTATAGCTTTATCACTTTCTTTTTGAATTGGATCGTCTCTTATTCCAATGCTTTCTAGATCGAAAAAGAGTTTAAGAGTGCTACTAAGGGAATCGTCTGACAAAACGAAACACTGTTTCGAATTATTCAGTTCTGTTTCTTCAACCTTTCCACACGCTAGCCATCCTAATTCGGTTTCCTTAAAAAACAAATCGTCATTTATTTTATAAGTATTATCCTTTAAAACTTTGAATAATATATCTGCACTGATTAACGCTTCTATTTCATTCGGTTCAAAAAATGTCTCGTCACTCAATTTCAAAAATTCTGGAATTTTTATGTCTGAAATGTTTAATTTATTTCATGGTGTAAGCCCAGTTATTTTATCTACAATCAAAAATTCTACTGGTTCACTAAAGGAACAATCTTCATTTGAAATAAAGGTATCTAATTTCCACTTAATATTTTGGGTCAATCCATTCAAACCTGAAACTGGAGTTTTTATTTTTTCTCTTTTAATTCCTAAACATTCACTCATCTTTTCAGTTAATACGCACACATTTGAAGCGGAATCCAGAACGCATCTTATTTTTATTCTTTTTTTGTTTTCGGATTGAACATAAATATAAGCTGTGGAAAACAGAATACTTTTTCTATTTTCTTTTAAATATCTGCTATTATTACTCAAAACGGAAGCATTTAATTGCGCAACCCGTTTGTCTATATCTGGTAATTTGGATGAATTTATTTCATCTGAGTCTGGAACCGGGGTTTTGGCACCAGAAGAAAAACATATTAATCTGTTGTGCTTCATTCCGCAGGTGCATTTGAATTTTGATAAGCATTAAGCAATCATTTTTCTTATGGTTTTGCCTAAAACAAACCTCACAAAGCTTGTGAAGGCGTATTATACTTAATCTTTCGTTAATGTTTAATTTCAAAAATGCATCACATTTATAAATAGGGTGATAAGTATTTTTACAAACAACACAATTTTTGTTTTTATTTTCATGCATTAAAAGAGTTTTAGATTTGTTAATAGCCGGAAAGTTTTTGTTAGTATTTTTATTTCCGCTAGTCATATTCGTTCTATTAATAGATAATAAAACTGATTCTCGTTGTTCCAAAAATTTGATAAATTCTTCAAAGGTGGGAACATTTTTGGATTTATGGGACAACTCAAAATTCTTCCTAGATTCTCTGTCTAACTTTGCTACGAGAATATTTATAATGAAAACATCTGATAATTTATTCTGTACATATTTCAGAACTTTCAAGGCACGCAGATTTTTCTGAATACAATCAATCATGTTTCTTATCTCTTTGGGATTTTCAGTTTGAATTTTCTCAAAATTCAGAATATTTTGTACATGAATATCAACAATTAATCGCTCGTTATCATAGCGATTTTCTAATGCATTATATAATAATTCAAATGTATCAAAATTACTAACTAGATTTTTAGCGTCATATTTGAGACAAGATCTAAGATAATATAATTTCTGCGACTGATTAATATGAACATTATTGGTTATTAAATCATCAAATTGTTCTTTAAAAGAACTGAATTCCTCATATTTTCCTGAAAATTCAGGTAATACTAAAGGAGGAATTTGAGTTTTAATTTCAAAGGCATCTTGAGATGCATTTTCAGTCGCATTTATTTTTTTATGAGAATCAAATTTCTTATAAGAATTAATAAGAGTATTAATTCTTACCTCTAATTTTTCCAGACGTTCTTCACATGAGTCAAGGTCGTCATCTATGGTTGCTTGTTCAGCATCTTTCAAGTCTTGAATTTCGTAGTATTTTTGTCGTAATTCATCGATTTTTGTTTGTAGCAGTTCTATGTTCTTTAATTTCACTTTTAATTCCACTATATCTATATCGTAATTTTCGGCATTCGTGCCTTCTACATAGTTTTCAATTCTAGTTATCTTCCCTTTCAAGGAAGATTTCAATTTATTATTTTTATCCATAAGTCGCTGATTACAAGCTCCTTTCTCGACGGAGCCACTTTTTGTAGGAACTTAACTACAAATAATTAATTTTCGACGGACCATCTTCGTTGTTTTAATATTTTTAATTTGTACGATCACATACATCAAGTATTTACACTATATACAACGAAGAAATAATAAGTAGCACATAAAATAATAATTGTGGGCGTCAATAAATTTAAAGTTCTTTGCCCACGTCCATTGTACTTGGCTTCTCATAGCCTTCTGCCCGGTGATCCGCGACGGGGTGGCGCGCATGCGTCAACATTGGTGTTTTATGAAGAGTAAAATCACATATATATTATATATATATATATATATTGAAGACGACACCTTTTGAATGTTTCCTTGTTATTAAATAAATTAGAGCTTCAAGCCCATATTTTTTTTTTTTTTTTTTTTTTTACATATTACGTATTTAATTTGGAAATCCAGTTATTTTAACGAAATTTTAAAAATCATTTTTATGAAAAAACACTTTGAGGTTGCAACTCTTAGGTGGAAAAAAGGGGAAATTCAGTTTATTAACCATTTCCAACAAAGTTGAAAAGTGTTTATGGCTTCGATTTGTACGACTGTCTATCTCTCTGCACTGTAACTCCCGAAAATAATAATGGAATTTCTTAAAATTGATATAAGATCCAATAAGATACTAGGCGAGTTGTAGGAAAACCTAGAAGATAGGTTTAACGCCCCAGCCCACCCATTTCCGCACTTCGATGTATTTTTCTAGTCAATTTTGTCCTTTTATTTATCGGTGTTAGCCGGTTTTTTTTTTCCCCACACTTGACATTGTAATTTTTTTTTTTAGTTTTTATTGCATGCATTTTCTATGGGTTTTTGGCTTTTCACCCCACTTTTTTTCATTCTAAACTGTGGTTGCTCCTACCCACTGACCCCCGAGTATTATACTAGGCGAGTCGTTACAAAGCCTAAACGATAGGTTTAACGCCCCAACCTACCCGTTCCCGCTCTTCGATGTATTTTTCTAGTCAATTTTGTCCTTTTATTATTTCCGGTGTTAGCTGTTTTTTTTTTTTTTTTTTTTTTTTTTTTCCCCCACACTTGACATTGTGAGTTTTTTTTTCGTTTTTACTGCTTGCTTTTTCTATAGATTTTTTCCCTGTTTTTCTATGGGTTTTTGGCTTTTTTTCCCAGGTTTTTTACATTCTAAACTTATACTAGGCGAGTCGTATTAACCCTCGATGATACCCTCGATGATAGGTTTAATGCCTCAACCCTACCCTCCCGCTCCTCCATGTCTTTTTCTAGTCAATTTTGTCCTTTCATTTTTTCCGGTGTTAGCCCTTTTTTTTTTCACTTGACATTGTGACTTTTTTTGTTTTCGTCCCATGCTTTTTTCTATGGAATTTTGACTCTTTTTGTACCGTGTTTCTATGGGTTTTTAGCTTTTTTCCGTTGTTTTCAACATTCTAAAGTGCGGTGGCTCCCACCCAATCCCGAGTATACTATACTCTATTTCCTTTACGCAGTCGCCTGAAGGCCACGCTCAGATGAACTGTGATTTCATTTTCCCCGTCTGTTGCTAGGTTACTGAAGGAACAATGACATCTCACTGGATGGAATTGAGCACGTGATCTCCCTCTCCGCATTCCGTGGCCTTGAAGCGCCTCTGATGGGGAAATGGGTTATAGGCGAGTCGTATTAACCCTCGACGATAGGTTTAATGCCCCAGCCTTACATCCCGCTCCTCCATGTCTTTTTCTAGTCAATTTTGTCCTTTTATTCCTTCCGGTGTTAACCATTTTTTTTTTCCGACCAGCCATTTGTGTACCTCTCACCTCTCGTCCGTCACAAGAGAGAATGTTTGAGGTAGACACGTTCACCTGTCCACTGAGTGGCTGATCAATGGAGGCTTGTTTTCTTCACGGATGAGTCCAGGTTTAGCCTCCGAAGCTATAGTAGACACTGTTTAATTTTGAGAGAACATAAGCGCGCTCTCATCCATTAAAATCTATGAAAGATATTCATATGGAGGAGACAATGGTCTGTGTCTGAAGTGGTATCATTTTCACACAGACCGGCATGCCCTTCCTCGTCGAACCGTGGATTCTCATGTATATCGAGATGACATCCTGGATACTTATGCTCTCTTAAAATAAATGAGTTAATTCACCATGCCAAGTAGGAGTTAATTTTTTTTTTAATCGACTTAAGTTAAAAATGCAGTTCTATTTCGGCTAATTAGTAACTTTTTATTTAAGTGAACTTGAGTTATCGACATTTATCGATACTCATCGATATTAATCGATGAGTTATTTCTGCTCATTCATCCACTTGTAAATGGCAACATCGCTGTCGCTGCAATGCATTTCTTCAGTAGCATGCAAGTGTAACGAGTAACGCCATTGTAAAGTGATCATGTTTATTAAAATCATTAATAAAATACATAAATTATTCTTGTAAAATAAATAACTCAAGTTTGAGTACATTATGTTAACTCATTCAATTTAGTGAATTTAACTCAAGATGTTTGGGCGTGTTTCTTCTTGGCAAAAAAGTGAAAATTCACTCAAGTTGAGTTATTATTATTATTTTTTTTAAGAGAGTGTGCGTGTTTATGCCAGTGCAATAGGTATTAATTTCCTGCTACAGAACAATAGCACTAGACTGCACTGGGCTGGCATCATGGGAGATGTTTTTAAGCACAAAACAATTTTGTGCATGGAATGACCAGCTCGATCACAAGTCTTGAATCCCATAGATCATGTCTGGGATGTTTTCGGAAAACGAGTTGCGGCAAGCTGCTCTCAATTCTTCTTCCCAAACCTTTGTCATATTTACAACTGCTTTGCAAGATCAATGGTTCACACTTCCCAGGGTCAAGTCAAAGAATTCCTGGATCACCTAAGTGACAATATCACACGTCGCTATGTCTGCTGTACTGTATACTCCCTGTTAATGATAGCTTCTCCTATACAAAAATGAAATATTCAATTTCTTAATACTAATATCTAAACAATCATAACTGTCTGTTTTTCAATTCCTACTATTAGTTCACATTCTCCTTATATATATCTTGTACAAATCTTGCAATCGATTTTTAAGTAACTTCCCGACTAGCTAGAAATTTGAAACTTTCAGGATTGCTCAGAACATGGTGACAACACAATACTTGGAAGTCCGATTTTTTAATCTTTTATTATTTTTCTTATAATTAATTAAAATATGAAAATAATAACATCCTAATAGCGTTAAAATAGCCATTAAAATATTAGCAATAATTTAATTGTTGGAAAGAAAAAAAAATTACGAGGTTTTTTTTTTTTTT
Organism: Salticus scenicus; assembly: GCA_963930645.1. Lineage (NCBI taxonomy): Eukaryota > Metazoa > Arthropoda > Arachnida > Araneae > Salticidae > Salticus > Salticus scenicus. The sequence continues at coordinate 329,579,896 of OZ005648.1, read as the reverse complement.
TTTTTTGACATAAAAATAAATACATTTAATTAAACGTGAACATTAAAAAATGTTAAATTATGCGTCTCACAAGAATTGACGTCATTATCACTTTAAAAATTTTATACACATTGATAAGAGCTCGATGATTCATCAGAAAACTTAAAACATGGTATATAAAAAGGTTTTTTTTTTTTTTTTTTTTTTTTGAATCTTATAATTATTTTTATTTCATTTTGCACGCGCGCTTTTTATTTCCTAATTCAAAATTATTAAAAAAAAAAAAAAAAAAAAAAAAAAAACCTTTTTCGATAGTGTTTGTAAGTAGGAATTGACTTTAAAAAATTTTCTTTTATATTACTTGTTTACTTTCCGATCATACATATGTAAGGAAAGTATTGCAATCATGTGAAAAATCTGACTTTGAAATTTTGGTGTTTCTATACGTTTTGAGGTGCCCTGAGTGCATTTTAAGTATTTTTACGATGATGTATGTATGTGTATGAATGTGTGAGTGCATTTGTATGAGTGAACACGATTGTGCCTAAACGCTTTGTTCGAATGAGCTGAAAGTTGATACGTATGTTAAAAGTATAGGCCACCATAGCACAAACCCTACTGATTTTGGTGAATATAGGACTTATAGTTTTTTTACAGGGACTTTTTGAGTAATCGCTACTTTTGTAATTTTTCCTTAATTTTTAGAAACCAGTGTATTTGAATCCAACTGCAGTTAATGTACTTTTTTTTTTCTTAAAAAATCTAGTTGATCTTGATATATCTATCCATGTATATGAAATTTACTATTCTCTCTTTTTTTTTTTTCATTTAGATATTAACAGTAGATTGTGATTCACTGTGGTTCGTAGAAAATTCTTCAATAAATAAAGAACAGCACAACCAATTTGCTGCTGGCATAGATGAAAACGAAGAGATACTGTATGTTGGCCGGTATATTGACGCTAAGTATAATACTTACTATGGCTGGCTACTGAAAGATTTTGAAAAGATTTTTATTCCAAGAGATTCAAATGACGGACCTCAAGTACTCAATGAAGGATTTTCGATACTTATACATAGATACCTTCACAGAATGTGTACTGGTGTCCCAATGCCCGTGAAAGGGGTGCATTACTTTTGATAACAAATATTTAACATAACTTATCGTACTGTCCTTAGTATGAAGACATGTTTCTATTCAAACATTAGTCATTTTTTTCCTGAAAGTTCAAATATATTTTTATATTATACTATTATTATTATATTTATTAATTAATGTAATAAAAGCAAATGTTTCGGACATTTTTTAATCAATAAAATATTTAAATGTCATATGTGAATGTTATTGTTTAGTTTACAAGCTAATAAGAGCAAAAATTTATATACTTTTGCAATCAGATCTGATAACTGTCGCACTAAGACTAAGCTATATAGCACGTATATGTAAGAGCAGCACATATATATGAAATTGTAAGGCTAATGTGTCTGCTTTACCCCAAAATATTTTTTGAAGAATTGTGGGAAAACGACTGAAGAAAATCATTCACTATATAGCTGGATAGTTTTCAAAAGGATCTCAAGCTGAATGAGGGCTAGTGCTTAAGAAGAAAAGGATTTGAAAAAAACTTTAAGGATTATCATATTTATTTTTGTAAGTACTTTACTTTTCAAATTATATGGTTTTTCTTTACTTGCATATTTAGCAGTTCTACTGTCTATCAAAGAATCAACTGAATATTTAATTACTGAATTAACTGAATAAAAAATGACCTGCATCCCTATTCTTCAATCGTGGTTAGTACTGCATTAATCATACTTTTAAAAAATGCTTCTTCTGAAAAGAGGATTTACTAAAGGGAATTTGACAAGTTTTTGGCCACTTAGCATAGATTTAACTAGCAATATCTTTTATAGCAATATCGAATTTTGATTCAGCTATCAAAAAGTTTGAAAGCATAAAATATAAGATAGGTGTGTATAAAGATGATTTAACATACTAATCTATACTAATAATGAACTTTTTAAAATTATATATGCCAAATAAAATATATTGTTGAAGCAATCGGAGTGCGGGCGCCAGTACAGGAAACCAGACGGTCACGTGATGAAAGAGAACTTTTTTTTAATTTTATTATTATTATTTTTGCTCTCTCGGAAACATGTTCGTTTTCGGGCAGTCAAGTCAAACCGTTCGGGTATTCATAATCTAATGAAATCATACCTGATAATTCTAATTCTAATGTTATTCGTTAATCATTATTATTGTTTCATGAATACATTCGTGAAACAAGTCAAGCTTTTGATTTATTCGTAGTCTATTAAATTCATGCTAAATCATGTATGATCATTCTGTATCGAACTTAATTCTCTTTTATTATGTTTTATGGATGCTATCAGTCGAAATAAAAACATTCGTAAATTATAATCGAGTAATAATGACTGAACCATGAATCTGATTCTATATGAAAAATGAACTATTATTCTTTATTTGATATACTTCACTCGTAAAAAATGTACAATATTGCTAATTCGAAAATTTTCTAAATGTGAGTTGAAATAATATTATGTGGTTGTTTATACAACGCTCCTGAATAAGTCGTCATCTATATAATACGTGAAATCAAGAGAAAGATGTGTTTAAGATTTGTCGATCTCATATTCTGATATGTTGTCTTGATATTCTGCAAGTCTGTCATTAAATTCCAGTATATAAGTAATTTAAATCTGAATCTATTTTATGTGTGTATCGTACATTTACTTCAAGCATCCGGGAAATACAGGAGAGAGGTGAGTTAGCTTTTCCTTAATATTATGCATGCTAAAACTTAGTTTCGTTTTAATAAAATGTTTTTGTATGCAGGTCAATTCTTTATGCATGAGTCTAGTTATAATTAATCAACATGTTTTTGGTCCGTCTTAGAGCCATGAGGCTATCGACGATTTATATATATATATAAGAAAAAAAACTATATATATTTAATATGTATTTGATATTCTTATTCTTATTCTTATTCGTAATCATTTATTCTTAAAATGATTTATTTTTGTTCTTGAATGTTTGTTCTGTAATTCGAAGGCCTATAGTTATGTGTATTTAAACTTATATATTATGAAATGCCGAAATTATCTAAGCAAGTTTTATTATTTGAAAATTTATGTAAGGAAATCGATAGTTTTAGAGATAGAGTAAAGGGGTGTAGTAAAGATGAACAATCTAAGGTTAAATTATTAAAAACCAAAGTTCAATCGTATGATCATGAAATCGCGGAAATATTTAAAAATTTATCCGCTAAAGAGAATGAGGATTATATGGATATGTATTTGAGATATAAGGGAGTGGTTTTTGATTTACTGGTGGAGTTAGAGGACAAAACAGAAGTAAACGCGTGCGATTCAGATACTCACGCGGAAAAAAAAGATGAGAAAAATGGTAAATCGTCTCTTATTAAATTACCGAAATTTGATCTTCCGCGATTTTTTGGTGAAACCGAAAATTGGATTTCTTTTAAAGAAATTTTTAATTCGACAATTCTACAGAATAATCAATTATCCAAAATTGAAAAACTGCAATATTTACATTCTTCAGTGCGCGGAAACGCAGCTAAATTAATTCGAGGATTCGCTCTAAAAGAGGAAAATTTAGATCAATGTTGGGAAATATTAAATGAAAGATATGAAAATAAAAGACAATTAGCATTGAGTCAAATTAACAAAATATTTTCTATGAAAATTGTAAAAGCAAACAATGCTAAAACTTTACTTGAGTTATTAGATACTTGTAACGAAGCCGTCAGAAACTTAAAAACTTTGGGTTTAGATTCTAATGCGTTAAGCGACTTAATTATAATAAAATTCATGATGGGGAAATTGGATGAATCGTTAAAACAGAGATGGGAATTAATGTTGGATAGTGATAAATTGCCTGAGGAAATTCGTTGAGCGCGAAGCGCGCGGTGTTGAAGAGATAAAATGTAAACAAGACGTAAAATTCACTAATTCGAAAAATATACATAATGTACTGAGTACAATTGTGAAAAGGGAAAATACGTGCATTCTTTGTAATGAGCATCATGCGCTATTTAAATGTCCGATATTTAATTCAAAACCGGTTAATGAAAGATGGAAATTCGTTGAATTAAATAAATTATGTCAAAATTGTTTACGCCAAAATCATAGGCTGGAGAATTGCAGGATAGACATTAATTGTAAAAATTGTGCAGAAAAACATCATACATTGCTACATGTTTATGGTAGAAATATAAATTCTGAAAGGGCGAATCATGTATCGCCAGACATTTCGGTTTCAAATAGTGCTCAGTTTTATTCTAGTAATGTTTTGTTATCTACAGCACTAATTAAGGTTAAATCAAATAAAAGCAAAATTATGCATTGTAAAGCTTTGATAGATAATGCTAGTCAAAATTCATTAATTACTAAGGAATGTGCTAAGCGACTAAATTTGCCCTTACGGAGCACGTCGCATAGTATAATAGGGATTAATTGCGTTTTAGCAGAAACTGCTCTCAACGAAACAGAATTTAACTTCACTCCGCATTTTTCGTCGGAGTCATTTTCAGTCAGCGCTTTTATAGTTGATAGGGTTACCTCACCTCTCCCTAATTTCCAACTACCGCAACACGAGTGGCCACACATACAGGGATTACAACTAGCTGATCCCAATTATTATGCTAGTGGTCCCATCGATATTCTTCTTGGGGCAGAAATAGTCGCCTCAATCTGCAATGGCAGTCCAATTCAAGGGCCAGCTGGAACTCCTACAGCATTTCCCACTAAATTGGGTTACCTCCTTTCAGGACGAATAAACAGTTTTCAATGTACAAATATCAGTTTAACATGTCATATGACTGTTGATGATGATATCAACAACACTTTAAAACAATTTTTTGATACAGAATCAATTCCAAATGTAGAATCAAAAAAGATAGAAAATGATCCCGTGGAAAATATTTATTTCACAAAAACAAAAAGGAATACGCAGGGAAAATATGCAGTTCATCTACCTTTTAAGCCAGATAAGGCACTAGGTGACAGTAAGTCAGGCGCTATTTCAAGATTTCTTTCCATTAAAAATAAAATAAAAAAGAATCCACAATTAAATGTGGAGTATTCGAATTTCATGAACGAATCTTTGGGTCATATGACAAAATTAAATCAAAACAAATTTAGTGAAACGCCACATTATTATTTACCGCATCATGCTGTGGTAAATGAAAACTCTGAAACAACAAAATTACGTGTAGTATTTGACGCCTCGTTTAAAACAACAAATAACAAATCTTTAAATGACATTTTATATATTGGTCCTAAACTACAGTAAAATATTTTTGACAATTTAGTAAAATTTCGAGCCAACCCTGTAGCGTTCAGTGCAAACATAGCTAAAATTTTTCGTCAAATTTTAATTGATAGAAAAGATAGAATATACCAGAGAATTGTTTGGAGAGAATATCCCAATGATCCATTATCAGTCTATGAATTAAACAGTGTCACCTACCAAGCTTGTGCACCCATTGTTAACTTCTGTATCCGAGCAGCTCCTCCTATCCCACCTACCAATTCTATGCATCATTCCTGTCCCTCACTTGTGGGTTTAGTGCAAAATGCTCGCATGTCTGATTTAACCCTTCACGGTGCCAAAAAAGGTGTCGACAATGTTGATCATAATTCTACATCAATACAAGGTGAAAAATGTGATAAAACTCTGTCCCTAGAACCAGTCTCTACTCTTAAATCATCTGATATTCCAATTAACTGTAAAAAATTATCTGCTTATGAGTCTAATGTTTTTACAGAGAAAAATCTGCCTGAAAATACTTCGATCATTGACTTTCCTGCGAATTCTCATTCCCCTTTTTCAAGGCCTGTTAAAAGAGTACTGATTTCTGCGACTTTGAGTCCAAATCGTTTTATTGATCTTCGAAAACACCTCCTGAGCTATAAAGTTGAAAATACTCTAAAAAATGAAAATACGATGTTAAATAAGGAAAATCTCGCACTTCAGAAAATTTTAGATAATCAAGATTCCCCTACTAAAGACCTCCACATTCATAAAATACCACCCATGTACCCTCTACATTCAGTGGCAGTTCAGGAACAATCTTTTGACAATACCCTTGTAGCAAGCTATAAACCTCCACTCGCTCTGAATCTCCAAGAAGAACATCAAATTTTGTTACCGGAATCCCACCACTTTAAATCCTTATACACCACACCTTATCACTACTTAAGTGCTCATGCTGGTTCTAATTTAGTCTTATTTAGTCTGGTTCTTATTCCAAAAAACTTTTGGATCTCTCACGGGCGATCCACTGTTAAACCAGTCATGAGACAATGCTTGATTTATCTTCGTTTGGCAGAGAAGTCTATACTACCATTAAAATTGCCAGAAACCTCACTAACTGTCATGTTTTTAAGTCTCTCTTCTAGGTGTAATTTTCTTATACAGACGAAAGCGACATTTTGGAGCCGGTGGACTACACAACATCTGCAGAGCCTCAACCAACAGCCAAAACAAGCAAATATGTCAAGCAACTTGTCATCCCTGTTCCAAGTATGTCGACTCCTGCCCCGGTGCCTTCCCCGCCCGCGCAGTATGTTGAAGCAATCGGAGTGCGGGCGCCAGTACAGGAAACCAGACGGTCACGTGATGAAAGAGAACTTTTTATTATTATTATTATTATTATTATTTTTGCTCTCTCGGAAACATGTTCGTTTTCGGGCAGTCAAGTCAAACCGTTCGGGTATTCATAATCTAATGAAATCATACCTGATAATTCTAATTCTAATGTTATTCGTTAATCATTATTATTGTTTCATGAATACATTCGTGAAACAAGTCAAGCTTTTGATTTATTCGTAGTCTATTAAATTCATGCTAAATCATGTATGATCATTCTGTATCGAACTTAATTCTCTTTTATTATGTTTTATGGATGCTATCAGTCGAAATAAAAACATTCGTAAATTATAATCGAGTAATAATGACTGAACCATGAATCTGATTCTATATGAAAAATGAACTATTATTCTTTATTTGATATACTTCACTCGTAAAAAATGTAAAATATTGCTAATTCGAAAATCTTCTAAATGTGAGTTGAAATAATATTATGTGGTTGTTTATACAACGCTCCTGAATAAGTCGTCATCTATATAATACGTGAAATCAAGAGAAAGATGTGTTTAAGATTTGTCGATCTCATATTCTGATATGTTGTCTTGATATTCTGCAAGTCTGTCATTAAATTCCAGTATATAAGTAATTTAAATCTGAATCTATTTTATGTGTGTATCGTACATTTACTTCAAGCATCCGGGAAATACAGAAGAGAGGTGAGTTAGCTTTTCCTTAATATTATGCATGCTAAAACTTAGTTTCGTTTTAATAAAATGTTTTTGGATGCAGGTCAATTCTTTATGCATGAGTCTAGTTATAATTAATCAACATATATATAAAGTTTTTCTTTTTTAATTTTTTAAGTGAAATAGATTATTATTATTATTATTTATTTATTTATTTAATTTTTTTTTTTGCATATTTGTATTGATAATTTTAGGTCATACACAAGTATATGATTTTAAATTTTATTCTAGAAATTTTTTTTCTTTTGTTTACTTTGTATAAAGACCATGCAGTTTGTTTCATAGTGAATATCAAAAAGTAAGTTGTAATTTTATCCTAGTTATAATTCTACACTGCTCTATTTAAGTTGCCTTGATCAAATATATCACACCCCGATAAGGAAAATAAATAAAAAATGCAGTATTTGAAAAAAGTCAGCATCAGGATAACAATAAAGCATTGACTCGCATTATAGTAAAACTGACATAACTATCTCTCATGTGGATAATTTTCGAAATAGAGATAAGATTTTTGTACACGTTAAGACACTTCATACACATTTTCAATTACATAAATTCAAAATTGCCATTTTTTTATTTGTCAGGGTGTGATATCTAAAATAGAATATGTGATGTCTATATTTACTCGTGTTTTAAGCAATTATTTAGAAACTCACTCTTTTTTAAATTCGATTCAGTATTATAGACAGTGAGTCAATACAACAAATTTTAAAATCCAGAGTTATCTCCAACTGTGTGGTCTCAACTTGAAATAAAGTAAGGGGATTTCTATAGTAATGTTCTACTGCTATCTTGTGTTACACACTCTTAATATTTTGAATAGTGAAAAGCAGAGTTGCGATAAATAGGGTAGAACCTCTACAGGCATTGATAAATAGAGCCCCTAATTGCTTAAAAAATTTCTATTTGCAATAAATAACAAAGCTATTTTACTTAAAATATTTTTTTTTTCTCTCGTATGAAAAAGGGAAAAATTATTCTACTTACATGAGTTTAATGACCATCCTTAAAATGTGACAAAAAATAATTATAAAAACATGAAGTCTATTTTTGTTTCCTGAGTGTTAATAGATATAAATTTCTGTACAAAACAGAATTTAATTTAGTACAATGGGACTTTTTATTAAATCCCTTTCCATATAAATGCATAAGGTATCTCTGTTTGGTTCTTTAGCAACAGTTACTTGTAGAGCGTTAGTATAGTGATTTTTTGGGGGAAGGGGGATTTTATTGTGCATAAAGAGTACAAACGTGCATGATAGTGATTGCAGAGGAATCATGCTTTGTGCATTTTGAGATTGATGCACAGTGAAGTTGCAGTACCCAATGATGTTTTTATTTTTGTTTTTATGTACACAAAGCATGCATACGTGTATGATAGTATTTGCTAGCGAAATAAGTTTTTTGTATTTTGAGATCCGTGCACAGCGAGGTAAGAGCATCCGAGGGATTTTTTTTTTTTTTTTTTTTTTTTTTTTTAATATACATACATATTTGTGCATATATGCGTGATAGTGGTTGTTGCGGAACTGAGTTGAGATTCACGCACACTAAGGCAGCGGTATCCAGTAGACTTTTTAAAAATGTATTTATTACTTTCTTCTATATTCAATAGAAGAAAGTATTGGATTCATAAAAATTTTCGACTTCGGGTTTTTGATAGATTTACATGTTTTGAGAACACAATTTGATCATTTTTAGAAAATGTCTGTGCGTGTGTGAAAAAATTTTGTGGCAACTGTATCTCAGGTACTACTGTACAGAATTTCATACATATTGGTATGTAGTTACACATTGACATAAATTAGTGTCTATCAACTTTTGGTAAAAATTGTCCAGAAGTTTCCGTTACCATCCTGCTTTTTCTAAATGTTTAGCTTGGTGGTATAGGACAAAATTTTGTATAAATGTGCATAAAGAGAATTATTTTTTAATAATCATTATGAAATTAAAAAAAATTGTGTATGTAGGAGCTTCGTCTCCCCATCTGGGGGGGGGGGAGGAAATTTTCTTGATGGGTATCTTTCAAAAGATCTCGCCAATACCTTTAAAATGAATGGTTGAACCATTGATCTGCAATAATTTAAAATAAGGTTATAATTTTTTTTTTCATTTTTAACAAAAAGAATTTTTTTTTTTTTTTTTTGTTTTTTGTTTTTTGTTTAAGTGTAATATTCAGAACAAAATTGACTGTTTTTGAATATTTAGTGTTATACTACTTCTCTAATACAGATTTTTTAAAATTATTTTTATAAATTATTTTTACTGAGTGAATTTGTATAGGAAAATATAGAAGAAAGTCATGTGGTGGCCACAACATACTAGTTTTTATTTATTTTTGTTTGTTGTGAGCAAAGTGTATCATTAGCTCTTACTAAATATGCAATGACAGTTATTGCTGCGGAATCAAGCTTTGTGCGTTTTGAGATTCATGCACAGCGAAGTCGCAACACCCAATGATGTTTTTACTTTTGCTTTCATATACACAAAGCATACATACGTATATAATTAATAGCATTTGCTAATGAAATAAGTTTTTTACACTTTGAGATTTGTGCACAACACGGTAACAGCATCTGAGTGTTTTTTTTTTTTTTTTTTTTTTTTTAAATATATGGTTGTGCACATATGCCTGTTAGTGATTGCTGCGGAACTGAGTTGAGATTCATGCTTAATAAAACAGCGACTTTCAGTGAGGTTTTTTTTTTTTTGTGAACAAAGTGTACATATGCGATGATAGTGATTGCTGCGGTATCAAGCTTTGTGCATTTTGAGATTCATGCACAGCGAAGTTGCAACACCCAATGATGGTTTTACTTTTGTTTTCATATATTGTACCACAAAGCATACATATAATGATAGTATATGCTAATGAAATAAGTTTTTTGCATTTTGAGATTCGTGCACAGCAAGGTAACAGCATCTGACTTTTTTTAATACATGTTTGTGCATATGTGCACGATAGTGATTGCTGCAGAATTGAGTTGAGATTCATGCACACTAAAACAGCAGCATCCAATGAAAGTTTTTGTTTTTTTTTTACTGTGAGCAAAGTGTACATATGCGGGTGATAGGGGATGTTGTGGCCAGAATTGCATGCAATTTAGGAATTAGGAGAGTGTATATATTGATAATTCTCTTAATCATTTTACTTAGTATATTCTTACCTCTCTAACCATTTTGTTGGAGTATCTATAATGATAAGTACTACTATAGGAAAATACATTAGAAAAAATCACAATACAATTGAACTCTTTTTTTAAATACCAGTCATTTGTACATTATTACTTATTCAATTTTGTAAAATCTCAATGTTTATTTGATTCTTGAAAGTTGCTTAGAAGAAATTTTTTAATGTTTTTCATTCTGTACAATAGAAAATAATAATAATAAGAAGAAGAAGAATTCTTAAATTTAATCTGTTTTAGGGAAATATATAAGTAATTAGAAAAATTTCCCCACTTGTTGTGCTAGAAATGCAAAAACTTTTTTTTTTTTTTTTATGCATTAAAATCAGGAAAACGATATGTGTATAAATTTTCATCAAAAAATTTTCATTGTAGGAAATTTAACATCAATTTTTTTAAAACTCTAATTAGAAATATTTATGAAATTAAATTGTAAAAGAAACTATACTACTGTAGTAATTGCATAAAATGTCATCCCTTCTTTTTAAAGAACACTTCATTATTTTAAATAATTCTTTAAAAATAGAAATTTTTAAATAAGTTTTCAAACCTTAATTATTTCTCTTCTCAAACTATTACAGGATTATGTACACTGGTTTCCTTAATTTTTCAGCTTGTATATTATGGAAATTGTTTCCAACATTGTACGGATACATTTATCTTAAGTGCTAATTTAACAAAAGAAAGCTTAAATTTCTTTTCAAATTATGATTTGGCTGCATAAATTGATAAATTGAAAATAAAATGATAAATTAAAATAATGTTATAAGCTTATCAGTATATCAAAGTCCTTAAAATTGCCATTTATATTATGTAAACAACTTATTATTTGCTTTAGAGATTTCTAATTCGTTTTTTCCCCGTAAAATTCCCAAAGTTCCCAAATTTCCCAGTTTTTTCCCCAAAACTCCCGGGTTTTTTCCCTTGGTTTTAAATTCCCGGGTTTTTTGCATCTCTATCTATGGGCTCAAAGTGCAGTAGCGTTAAGTAAAACATCGTGTAGTATATGGAGAAAAATACTCAAACACTCTATTATGGTTTTCTCTCTTTTGTTTGTTTAACGACTCCTCTTTCTTTACTTTATCTGCAAAACTGTTAATTACTCAATGTTCGGAAAGTTGAGTGGAGTCACTCCAGATTTTTTAAATATACTTAGGGCCTTATTCACCAACTTCTTAACACTCGGATTAAACCTCGTATCAGTGGTAATCGCTCGATCATACAGTCGTAACAAAAGTGTCCGAACATTAGCAAAAATTCCTATGTAAAAAAAGTACATTTCATACGGTTTTGTTAAATAAATCCTTATCGAATCATGTTCTTACACTGACTAAGAACAGGATTCGATAAGGATTTATTTAACAAAACCGTATGAAGTGTACTTTTTTTACATAGGAATTTTTGCTAATGTTCGGACAGTTTTGTTACCGACTGTACAAAAATCGGTATTCTCCAACAAAAATCCGAGGCAGATCTGTAGAACAGAGGTTCACTGGTGTTTGTTTACATTTTGGCGATATTATCCGTGCGCCAACGAACCAAGGAAATGAATTTATCTTATGGCAACCTTACAAAACGTTTGTTTACGTTCGAAATGAAAGAAATATTAATGCAGACGACTATTTAACGTAATTAAATAAAATTATCGAAGAAATTTCATAAAATGGCGATGGTTAATTAACTTTTTAACTACAATATTTTAATAACTAAGCAAATACTTAACAAAATGAACGTTTTGTCATCGAAGTTTTAAGAGCAAATTAATTTCAACAACACAATAAATGTAATTAAATAAATGAAAAATAAAAATAAAAATATAACTTAAAAGTAATTAAAAAAGCATGAAAACTTACAATATATGCAACATGAATTTTATTTATTTATTTATTTATTTTCCATTTTGAAATTTCTGTTGACTCCATAATCCGCGTTTGTAATGATCGATAGATGGCGCTCTCTGAACACTGCAGTTGTTAGTAAATATAACAGCCACGTGTAATTATTATTCTTTCTCCGCCATTTCATCATGGAAAGTCGATTGCATAATATGAGGATATGCAGTGGTGTGATAATTTCACCTTAGCCCACCAGAGGGCGAGCATTTAATTACAATCGCGGATACGTAAATCACATATCAAATATTTCACTTCGCGCTCAGTTAATTCGTAACATTCGAGGATTTTAAAACCGCATTCAAATGAATCGAAACACATCGGTATAAAAATTATGAGAATATACAAATAAAATAAAAAACATATTTTCAAGTTATCAAATTATACGCTTTCATTTCTCCAGACACATATCGTTTCGAATTTTTCATTAACACTTAGATTTCAGCGGAAGGGAAAATTCCCTAGTTTTCATAAACTTGACCAACAAGTCATTGAGTGAGTGAGTTTTACGTCGAACTAGTGCTACGTTGTGGGCAATGAGTACGGCAACCAAATATCCCCATTTTCTACAGACAACGTTTACTTTATTCGCATTATTATAATTGTTTAAAAAATTATAAAAAGTAAACTATTTAATATTCAAATTTTATTTTTAGTGCTTATGAATTAAAAATGAAAAATTAAATGCATAATTAGTTAATTGTAGCAATTTAAAGCTTCTCTGTTTTAAAAGTTCATGGATCCGGCCACTGTAACGACGGAGGATGAATTGGGACATACCCCTAAGGTATATGAACCAACAAAGAAACATGGCTGTATAAAGCTATGAATCTGAAAACGCACGTAACTCGGCTTCGCGGCAATCACTGTCGCGCATGTTAAAACCAAAAAAACATCACTGGACACCCCTACCTCGCTGTGCATGAATCTGAAAACGCACGTAACTCGGCTCCGCGACAATCACTATCGCGTATGTTAAGACCAAAATTTCCCATAATGTAGCTCTAGTGCAACGTAAAATGCGCTCGAAACAAATGAACCAATCAAATATCGCCTAATTTCCCATAATGTAGCTCTAGTGCAACGTAAAATGTACTCAAAACAAATGAACCAATTAAATATAGCCTAATTACCCATAATGCAGCTCTAGTGCAATGTAAAATACACTCAAATCAATAAAAAACAAATGAACCAATCAAATATCGCCTAATTTCCCATAATGTAGCTCTAGTGCAACGTAAAATACTCTCAAAACAAATGAACCAATCAAATATCGCCTAATTTCCTGTAAGTAGCTCTAGTGCAACGTAAAATATACTCAAAACAAATGAACCAATTAAATATAGCCTAATTACCCATAATGTAGCTCTAGTGCAATGTAAAATACACTCAAATCAATAAAAAACAAATGAACTAATCAAATCTCTCCATACTGCGTCATAATAGAATCGTTAAGTTATGTTTACAAGGATAGGCAGTTTCTTGCTACGGAAGTTCGCCAAGCAGAAAGTGAACCTCTGTTCTACGGATCAACCAAATCGGCTGTTCACCGGCTACTTTAATTCTAGGATTTGCTGATCCATGGTTTAATCCGAGTGTTAAGAAGTTGGTGAATAAGGCCCTTAATAAGATATACATATGTAGCAGACAGAAAAAATGTAAATGGTAACATTTTAAATAAAAAACAGAAAAAAAAAAAATAATTAAAAGTAGTTTCCAATGCTAAAAAATATAAACAATACTCTAGAACTCAAATAACTCACAAATTGGGTAATTTGTAAAATAAATAAAGATAAAACTTGTGAATATATGTAAGTATCTATCACATTTGATTTACTTTCCATTAAATAAATTTTCAGAATTTAATATAAGTCAAAGTATTTCTATAATGTACAGATAAGCGCAGTTAATTCAAGGTTCCCATTATAGGGTGAGATTGCTAGAATTTCGCAATATTTTGAAAAATCTCGTTCAAAAATGTATCATAAGGGGGATTGCCCCTTAATTTTTTCACATTGCTCTGAGTATTTCATAAATTTTTTAGTTCAGTTGGGTAATATATTAATTAGTTCGAAGCCTGTAGTGTCCTTTATTTACTTAACTTTTATAAAAAATTTTGATTAAAAAAAAAAAAAAAAAAAAAAAAAAAAAAAAGGGAAATATTATGTAATTATTTCAGAATACTTTTCAATTATAAATATTTGTTAAGAGGATATAATATATGAAGTGTTTATTATATCAACAAACAACTACAAGGCGTGAAGGCTAAAAATTGCAATAATTAAATGTTAAATAATTTAGGTTATGCCAGTTATTGCACTCTTCGAGTGCTCAAAATAAAAAAATTTCTCACTTAAATTTGAAATATCCCACCTTTTTTTTTTTTTTTTTAACAATAAAGTGCATATGCATTGTTTTATTTTTTCTCTATGTGTAAAGTAAAGTTCATGCGTTTGTATGAGTTCTAGAGTATTGTTTATATTTTTTAGCATTGGAAACTACTTTTAATTATTATTATTATTATTATTATTGTTTCTTATACGTTTATTTAAAATGTTACCATTTACATTTTTTCTCTCTGCTACATATGTATATGTTATTAAGTATATTCAAAAAATTATATATGCTTATGTGCATTATCATTATTTCTATATGGCACCGAAAATAATCAACAAACTATATAGAATGATGGTATTTATTTACTCAGCATAGCGTTTTAAAATATGCAAAGAAAAAAAAAAAAAAAACTCAGCAGTTTGTATATTGCAACCAAAACATACAATTTACAATCGAATTTCAAAAATAAACTAAATACATAATGGGAGTAACTAATAATAAAAATACTTATCTTTGGTGCAATACAAAAATATCGATAAAGCTCGATGCAATTTCGCGAAAATTGTAATAATCTAACATTTTGAATATACTATACGAACACAAAACATTAAAAAATGCAAACAGTAATATTTCATATGAATATATACAAAGTAGTAAAACGGTTAAAATGCTAACAGTAACATTTTAATATAAACGTCTGCAAATGTTAACAGAAACACTAAACAAAATATCTATCACAATACTCTAGAATTCATAACAAATATAAATTTTAAGTAAAAGAAATAATTTAATAACTAAAAAAAAACAATGCATACACACCTTACTGTTCGAAAATTGTGAAATGTTTATCCAATCCGCGATTGTAATGATCGATAGATGGCGCTTTCTCAACACTGCAATTGTTAGTAAACATTATAGCCACGTGTGTTCCATTAGTGTTCTTTTTGTTATTCTACTTAATATTCCGCCATTACATCATGGAAAATTGATTGCTTTTGGAAAAAAATATTTCAGTTTCTTCAAAGTTCGATCGGAAGTAGATTTTAACTGAAGCTGAACAAATATTAGTTTCAAATCATCTGATTAATTCTTTACTTCCATTAGCCGAAGCAACTGAAATTTTAAATTTGTCATTTGGAAATAAATGGAAGCTCAATTCTGGATTTCTTGATCCTTTGGAGTTAGATTGTAGCACGCAACAGTATGTGTTATCTTTTTTACCGTATTTATTCATTTTTATTCTATAAATATATGTGAAACTAAATATCGTGAAGCAATGGCGGCTGTATGGAATTCGAATTGAACCATGTTTATTGTAATTTCACCTTAGCCCACCAGAGGGCGAGCATTTCATTACAATCGCGGATATTGAAAATTAGCATCAGCGTGTTCGCTGTGTAAAAACCATGGAGCAGATATACCATCATCTTGAGTCTCGAGAAAGCATGAGCCAGTCCACTGACCTGAAGAACAACTGGAGGAAATGCTAGACCAGTTTTCGCGTGCCGTTTTTTAAAGGTTTGTCTTCCGAGCGTTGCATGGCAAAAAGCCTTTGATATATTTATATTTCAAAGTAAAATTGTGTAAAGGTTGTCTGTTCGAACAACCATATGCTAAACATGACATTACAATTTTAAATTTTAATTCTTTAAAGATTATAATAGTAATAGACGACCCGACAAATGTTGCTTGCCATGCAAGGCAGGCGAACGATTGCAGAAAAACTGGCACGCACGAACACTGTGTAAAAGTATTGGAAGCATTTGCTCCAGTTGTTATTCAGCTCAGTGAGCCAGTCAGGTTTCTGAATTCGCTCGCTCTAGAAATCCGAAGAGGCTCTCAGCGATTGGTCACCGGTTTCGTCTAAAGACAGGAACAGCCTCCGCGCATGCCCAAATCGTGCGATTTTGGTCTTACAGAAAATCACTTGTGTTTTAATATATAAGATTGCATTTAATTGCAAAAGCCTGAGTCATTTACTTAATTATTTATGTTATTATGTGTAGCTGAAAAATATAAGCTATACTGTTTCTAGAAAAAATGAGATCCAGCTATAGATATTATACACAACAAGTAATTATATGCAAATGTTAATCTTACGTAGAAAAAAGTACACATGCGAAACCATGACATCCCATATTTTTATATTTACTATATACCATGAAATGAGAGTATAGTTAAAAGAAAAAAGCATAATACAACTAAAATGATACTTTGAGAGCAATTTTCATTTATATTCTATCATTTATTTGAATATTTTTGTGTGGTTCTGCATTTTAGTGATTACAAAGTACAAAACTTTGAATAAACACTATAAAATGCAAGAACTCGCAACAGTTGTTTTGTGTCGAGAAAAAACACGACCCTTTGTCAGGCGAGCACAGTAGACATGAGTGTTGCAAACAAAGAGGTAATGCACACAATCATTTTAGGTTGAGGGGAAATGCGACCTTTCTTAAGGTGAACTAAATAGGCACGAATGCTACAAAGTGACAATCTATCTACTTTGTTCACCTGACAAAAGGCCATGTTTTGTTTTGACCTAAACCAGTTGTTGCAAGTTCTTGCATTTTATGGTGTTTATTCAAAGTTTTGTACTTATTACTTTTAAACACCAGTTCTGTGGTGCTTTTTTATAATATTAATGATTAATCATCTGACAGCCTTAAAAATAGCAAAATTTGGGATTTTAACTGCTGAGCTTTTGGATGTAACTAAAATGATGGTTATTTCATTTTCAAATTGATAATATAACGATACATTTAAAGATAAACATTATTATTATGTTTGACCTTCATAATTAAAACATTTTTTGAGAATAGGTTGTCCTTTTTAATTCCCCCTGGTGGCCCTTTTATTCTAGAGTCAGCACTAATTTTCTGAACATGAAAACTTAACTAAAAAAAAAAAATCTGATGTGGGCACCACATGACTTCCTTATACACTTTTAGAAATATACATAATGTTAAAAAACATTGACATTGGACCCGAAACAGTTAGCTAAAAATATTTAAAAAAAAATGAATTATCACCGTGTTCTGAGCTTTTCTGAAAGTTAGCTAAAAACCGATTGCAAGATTTGTACTGGTAACGCTGACGAAGACAGCAGGGACCCGAAAAAATTGGCTAAAAGTATTAAAAAAAGGAAATTTTACCATGTTCTGAACTATTCTGAAAGTTTCAAATGTCTACCTAGTCGGGAAGTTAGTTAAATAATTTTTTTGTTGGACCATATAAACGCTGCCGAAGACAGCAGGGACCTGAAACAGTTGGCTAAAAGTATTAAAAAGATGCATATTCACCGTGTTCTGAACTATTCTGAATGTTTCAAATGTCTAGCTAGTCGGGAAGTTAGTTAAATAAATTTTCTGTTGAACCATGTAAACGCTGCCGAAGTCAGCAGTGACCCGAAACAATTGGCCAAAAATATTTTAAAAATGCATTGTCACCGTATTTTGAGCTTTTCCGGAAGTTTTAAAAGTCTAGCTAGTCGGGAAGTTAGTTACAAATCGATTCCAAGATTTGAACTGGTAACGCTGCCGAAGGCAGCAGGGACCCTATACAGTTGGCTAAAAGTATTTTAAAAATGCATTTTCACCGTGTTCTGATCTAATCTGAACGTTTCAAATGTCTAGCTAGTCGGGAAGTTAGTTAAATAAATTTTCTGTTGAATCACATAAACGCTGCTGAAGGCAGCAGGTATCGGAAATTGTTGGCTAAAAATATTAAAAAAATGCATTGTCAACGTGTTCTGAGCTTTTCTGAAAGTTTCAAATGTCTAGCTAATCGGAAAGTCAGTTAAATTGCAAGATTTGTCTAAACCGTTTTTGAGCTATTACCGTTTTTTGATACATTATGGCCAAATTTTTGTCATTATGAACCTAATTTTCCTAAATATCTCCAAAACGGAAAATCATAGAAAGTCCAAAAAGGGAGGTGCACAACTAGATGTTATAACAAACCTATGTACCAATTCGGAACTTTCTACGTCCAACCGTTTTTGAGTTATGCGACATACCCACACACAGACACACAGACACACATACAGACGTCACGAAAAATCGTGTAAAATCCCTTATATCTCTAAAACGAGAGCTCGTGTTAAGATGACACTTGCAGGTGTGCAACTAGACATCATGAAAGTCACACGTATAAATTGGCAACATTCAGCGATCATTCGTTTTCGAGCAATGTGAAATACAAAATCCATTTCGCAAATCGGGATTACTATACATCCTTATACTTTGTATAAGGAAGTAAAAATAAATAAAAATAAACAATGGGTAATTGTAGAAACAAATTTCCCCATAAAATAACATGAGTTTGGCTTCTGGCAAGGTCAAATATTGTTCATGCATAAGGAGCTCTAGACAGTAGATGAAAAAGGGGATATATTGGTGCCTTTGAAAAAGACTGATGAACAAACGAGAGTTGTAGCCCTCAGTGGAGTGTCCTCTATGGAGGCCTTTCTAGCAGAAAACAAAGGTTTTTCTTAAGTAAAAGATACTTTAATAAGCAATTATGTGAACTATAAATATCTTTTTTTACAGATACTCTACCATTGAGCTATACTGGCTGATTACCAATCGGCATTTCTCACATAATATCCATAGGTATATAAGGTTGAAATTTTTACACTAACTATGTGAAAAAGGCTATTAGAGTTGGGAATTAAACCTGGACGCTCCAGTGGATATTATATGGCATTTGTCGAGTTGATAATAAGTTATATTAAGTACTCGTACGTTAACATTACTCTTAAGAAAAGAAATTAAAAGAAAAAAAAAGAAAACATTTGTGATCGGGTAAAAACTCACATCGGGTCCCCACTGCCTTCGGCAGCGTAGACCCGTGCACTGCGCGCACGTATTCCTTCACCATCCTTGTGATTTCTCAAAATTCCATGTTTTTACTCATAAACTTTCATTCTTAAGAAAAGGAATTGCAAAAAATATCATTTAGCATCGGGTAAAAACTCCCACCGGGTCCCCACTGCCTTCGGCAGTGCAGACCCGTGCGCGCATGTGTGAGGATATACGTGCGCTGTGTATGCATATTCCTACTCAACTCAAACTTTTATTATTAAGAAAATAAAATTAAAAAATATCATTTATCACCAGGTCCCAAACCCATGCGCGCGCACGTGTGAAGATATGCGTGTGGTGTGCGCACATATTCCTTCTGAAATCAAACTCTTATTCTTAAGAAAAGAAAATTAAAAAAAAATCATTTCTCATATGGTAAAAAGTCGGAAAGGTTCCCCACTGCCTTCAGCAGCGCAGTCCCGTGCGCGCGCCTATTCCTTCCCCACCCTTCCATCCCCTCCTAAATAACCTACATATACCAATTTTGAACGGTCTAACTCAATTAGCTGAGATGCAAAAAAAAAAAAAAAAAAAAAAAAAAAAACTAATCAGGAGACCTTAAAACGTGTAAAGCAGGTGAAATCTCGAATTCCAGTTTCTATAGTATAAAAGTACTTTAAAATATCTTTCGAATGATGCATTAAAAATAATTTAGTCATAACTAGAATATGAAATATTAAAATATTCCATCGTCATCTGGCGGTAGAAATTTCTGTAATCTACTGTTCAATTCCAAATCAACAAAGCTTTCAAATGATGTATTACTTATGATATTATTTTAATTAGTAGCTGAGATACAAAAGAAAATCCTAATCAGGACATTTTAAAACATGTAAATCCCGAGAAATCTCTAATTCCATTACCTACGGTAGTCGGTTAATGGAAGTAAAAAGAAAAATAATATTTTTTAGGTCCCCAAAACCTATATATGCGCAAGCGAAGTGATGACGTCACTGGCCATCAGTGGATGCAAAAAAAGAAAAAAAAAAAAAAAAAAAGGATTTCTTATGTTAATCCGCGTTTGTAATGATCGATAGACGGCGCTTTGTGAACACTGCAGTTGTTAGTAAACATTAGCCACGTGTGTTCCAATAGTGTTCTTGTTATTCTACTTAATATTCGTACTATAATTTCTCCGCCATTACATTATGGAAAATTGATTGCTTTTGGAAAAAATACTTCAGTTTATTCAAAGTTCGATTCGGAAGTAGATTTTAAATGAAGTTGAACAAATATTAGTTTCAAATCATCTGATTAATTCTTTACTTCCATTAGCCGAAGCAACTGAAATTTTAAATTCGTCATTTGGAAATAAATGGAAGCTCAATTCTGGATTTCTTGATGCTTTGGATTTACACTGTGGCACACAAAAGTATGTGTTATCTTTTTTACCGTATTTATTCATTTTTATTCAATAAATATATGTGAAACTAAACATCGGCTAGCAATGGCGGCTATATGAAATTCGAATTAAACCATGTTTATTGTAATTTCACCGTAGCCCACCAGAGGGCGAGCATTTCATTACAATCGCGGATCGCAAATTGGATGTAAAAAAATTATTAAAAATCAAGGGAAATTATTTCCTGATTTTAATCCCCATATTTGGATATAGGGCAGTTCCTTGTTTGTAAACAAACATCTCAACTTTTATGAGTGGTTGGCAAAAAGGGCTTGGGAAAAGCATAGCGATGGAGGATCACCAATATAGTAAATTGCGCGGGAAAGTCGAGCGCGCTTTTTTGCCAACCACCAGACGTCACGAGGAAATGCTCTATAGATATGTATTAGTTATAGTGTGCATGCGTTAGATTGAGTTGTTTTTGCTGTAAAATTGATAGAATTTGAATTTTAAATTTCAAAACTCTAGAAAAGAAAATACCAAACTTCCATATTCGATCCGCGTTTGCAATGATCGATAGATGGCGCTTTTTCAGCTCTTGTTGTTAGTAAATATTACAGCCACGTGTATCTATTTTTTTTTTTTTTTTTTTTTGTTATTTTACTTAATATTCGTACTATAATTTCTACGCCATTACATCATGGAAAATTGATTGCTTTTGGAAAAAAAATATTTCAGTTTATTCAAAGTTCGATCGGAAGTAGATTTTTAACTGAACTTGAACAAATATTAGTTTCAAATCATCTGATTAATTCTTTACTTCCATTAGCCGAAGCAACTGAAATTTTAAATTTGTCATTTGGAAATAAATGGAAGCTTAATTCTGGATTTCTTGGTCCTTTGGAGTTACACTGGAGCACACAACAGTATGTGTTATCTTTTTTACCGGATTTATTCAATTTTATTCAATAAATATATGTGAAACTAAGCATCGGCTAGCAATGGCGGCTTGATGGAATTCGAATTAAAGCATGTTTATTGTAATTTCCCCTTAGCCCACCAGAGGGCGAGCATTTCATTACAATCGCGGATTGAAAACATGACCATTTCATTTCAAAGGATGATATTTACACAATAAATATCCAACTAATATATTAATTAAAAAGAAAATTATAAATATTCTATCATAATTTGAAGTAAAATTTGTCTTCAAATGTCTAAATAAATTATCTGATTTAAGATACTCATGTTGCAGCGGAATAGGTTTCATATCTATCATCTTTGGCGGAAAAAAAAATATCGCCAAATTATCTGGCGAACATATTTAATTTCTTTCAAAAATCATGGTTATTTTAACAACTTATATTAAGAGAGTAACGACTAACGAATAATATGAAACTGAGAGGCCAAAGCACAGTGGACAACAATAGACAATAATAATAATAAGACGTTTATTACATGACGGCATAAAACAGGAAGAGAAAGAAGAAAGAACATAAAAACCACAGGTTACAATAATTACAGGGTTACCATAAACCACATAAATCTATACCACATTTGGCGATTGATCGCCGATTTGGCGATGTTTGCGAATATTCTTCACATATGCCCCCCATTCGCAAAACATCCAAAAACACAATTAACAAATTTTAAAAGATTTGACTTTAACAATGCTTTAGTCAGCATATCTGCCACATTAGATTTAGAAGGAACATACGTAATAATTACAGAATTTCTTTTAATTAAGTCTCTAATATAAAAGTAACGAACATCAATGTGTTTCGTTCTATTATTGACTATTACATTCTTTGAAAAAGCAATGTCAGCTTGGTTATCACAAAAAACTGTAGGAACAATATTGAAAGCTTTACTACATTCATTAATTATATTTGCTAAATAATGCACTTCCGTAACAGCCATATTAAGTGCAATGAATTCTGCTTCCATAGTACTTTTAGCAATACATTTTTGAGTAGTTGATCTCCAACCTAAATAAACTCCTCCAATACTCCAAATGTAACCAGATATGGATCTTCTACAATCCACAGATGAAGCCCATGAGGCATCAGAATATATCGTTAAATCACATGAAGTGGCATTAGATACCCCAATAGCATAATTCTTAGTATAACCGACATATTTCAAAATTCTCAAAAGCAAATTATAATGATTAGCAATTAGGATTAGATGAAAATTGAGCTACATAAATTACAGAAAATAAAATATCGGGTCTTGTCCGATTAGCTAAAAATAATAAAGATCCAAACAATTCTTTAAAAGGATAAGGATATATCCCTATACACTCATCATATGTTTCAGAAAAAGCATAATTAGAATTAGAATCCAATGGAGTATACACATTAACAGTTAAATCAACATTAAATTTTTCAATTAACTTTTCAATGTACTTCATTTGATGTATATGTATTTTATCATTACACTTTTGAAATTGAACACCTAAAATGTTAGACATTTCTCCTAAATTAGTAACTTCATAATGAACAGACAATGATAAAAATACACTTTGCAAAGTTTCATCATCTTTTGTAAAAATAACAAAATCATCGACATAAATAAGAATTATACATTTATCCTCTAAATAAAATATGCAAGGATTAAATTGTGATTGATTAAAGTTCAAAGATGTTAGAGTCTTAGCCAAATGTTCATACCAATTACGACCACTCTGTTTAAGGCCGTATAATGCCTTTTTCAGTTTCAAAACACTGTTTTGATCAACACTCTCATAACCTTCAGGAATTTCCATATATATTTCATCAGTTAAACTACCATATAAGTAAGCACACTTCACGTCAAAATGCCTATTTTGCCAACCATTTAAAACTACCAATAATACAAAAAACATTTTAATAATCTCCAAATCTATACCAGGTGAAAATGTCAATTCATAATCTTCTATATATTTTTGTTTATGTCCATGGGTTACTAAACGTGCTTTAAATTTTTTATCTGTCCCATCCTGATCAGTTTTAATTGAAAATACCCATCTACTTGTAATAACTTTCTTAATTTCATCACGCGGGACAATATCCCATACATCCCGTTTTGAAATTGTATCTAACTCTTCCCTCATTGCTTTTTCCCAATTATCAGGATTAGGGGATGAAATTGCTTCTTTATAATTACTCGGGATTTGTATATTTAAAGCCATAAGTACCGGTTCGATATCGTTATTATCCGATTCCTCGGTTTTTAATTCAGTTTTAATTGGTCTAAAATTAAAATGATCTAAATTCACTTCTATGTTTTGTTGTTTTGCATATTTCTTGATATCGTTTAATAGGCAAAGTAAACCCTAAAGTAGAGGTCTGCACGGGCAGGGCTTTCGGCCCGAATTTTTCAATTTGCTCTCTGGCCGGGCCGGGCTCGGGCTCAATATTTTGTGTGTGTACACGGGCCCGGACCGAATCTTTTTTTAAATTCCTCGTTAATCAACGAAAAAGGAAAATGATAAAATACTTTTTCAGTCATTTATTTTACATAATTTTACAGTCTGGTATGTCACATAAAATTTTATTTTGTTAAAAGGTGTCTGTAACTACAATTTAATTGTCTATCAGCTTGACTGTTCGCGATCTGATTTTCCACAAATATTAAACATGTGTCGAAATTAATATATTTTATTTAAAGTAATATTAGATGGTTTCTAATTCAAAATAATATGCATGTTACTACCAGTTTGAGTACATGTAACAAACAAAAGAAATTAGATACGTTACTGTATATAAGGCTTTGTTTTCTATGTTCTGTAGTGTTTAGGCAACACTGACTCTATGGGAGTCGGTATTGGTTTAGGTGGTATGATGGCTATAAAAATCCTTCCGCTGTAACTTTTCCTCTAAGGCTTCTTTTTCTTTTCTCCGGGGCACTGGATGAAGGTAGCATCAATTTCAGCATATGCAAAAGCATCTTTTCTATTGAATGTGGTTGGGTTAGCACTAAAGTTTTGTTTACCGGATCACGCGAAAGATTTGGATACATTACGGTATATAACAGGAAGTGGTTGAAAGTGTATTTTTAGTACTATTAACCATTTTAAATATCTTCCTATATTGTTTGAGGAATGCTATTATTTTCGATTTGACTTTCTGTCTGTCTTTGTGCCTGCTGTACGTCTGCAATAATGAAATACCGTTTATATATAAATATCTTGTAAACATTCAGCAGTTTTGTTAAAGAACATTTTATTGCTTAGCTATATAAAATCTCTGCAACATACATAATAGAAATCTTTTTCGTAGAAAGGCATGATTTTTTTTTTTAATTTTACATATTTTTGAATCGGGCCGGGCCGGGTCGGGCTTGATTTTATCGCTTTTTGTCCGGGTCGGGCCGGACCGGGCCGTACACTAGTAAAAAAGAAAGGGGCCGGGCCTGGGCCAAATTTTTCGATTTCATACCGGGCCGGGCCGGGTAAGCAAACCTTTCCAACGGGCCGGACCGGGCCTGAAAATTTTGGCCCGTGCAGACCTCTACCCTAAAGACAGTTTCGCGACTCTTACTTTGCGAAACTGCTTCCTACCTTACAAGGTATTGGAAAAATCAAATGGCGAGTAAATTAATAATAATATTAATACTATTCCATGGTCGTCACATTGTAAATATTTAGGAATTATTTTAGATCAGATACTATCAAGCGGTCAGAACTATCAAACAACTCATTTACACTGTGCGTAGTAAGTTTCGTGCTGCTAAATGTAAATTATTCTCTTTAATTGCACAGAAAAGTAACTTCTCTCGTTGAAATGATTTGATATAACGCTTAAACATTAACTTTAATCTATATTTTGAATTAATTGGCAACTCACCTTACACACTTAATGCATAAGACCACACGTTAGCTGAAAATCGCTGGCTACAAAACATCGGATTAAAAAAATTCGTTTGCGCTTCGTTTGTGCTCAATCTGCGTCACTCGAGACCAACGAGATATATAAAGTAGAGTGATAAATGGTAACCCTTGAGAAGGTCCAAGATGAGTCATGTGACATGCTTTCCTTGCACATGCGTATTCGGTGGTTTCCTTGGTAACAGCTCATTTTCAGTACATTTCTATGGCAACGGTTTCAATGTTTTTGTTTACTTTACGTAGTTTAATATTCTTTTGTTCTAAACCATTTTGATTTTGATTTTACTTCTTTTTTATTTCGTGTAGTTGAACTTTAACCGATAAAATGCTTAAAAATAGTTGAAAAATTATTATTTGTTGTTAAATTTAGCTCTTTAAAAGTTTAAATTTTGTTTTATAAACACTTTTAAAGTTTGTTGAGAAACGATGAAAAGAAAGGTATTTTATTATTTATTAAAATGTGAAATATGTGTAAAATTATTTTAAAAGCAATTTATTTCGGTCATAGGACTGTCATGTTACCTAATAATAATGATAATTTGTCGAACTGATATTTTAAATGCCAAAATAGCGATAAAGGGCCAAACACAGCAACCTATTCGAGCATATCACGTGATTCATCTTGAACCACGGAAAGTTAATCCTTCATCCATTGAATCAGCACTCTAATTTATACATCTCGTTGCTCGAGACATTATTGTGTCTCAAGATTCCTGATGCCAATAATATTTCACATTTTTATAAACTCTTTTAAAATATTCAAAGTTGTTCTATTATTTAGTAAGACTTGTTTCAAATTATTTTCATAAATAAATATTTATAATTTTAAATCACTGATGTTTTAGAAGTTAGATTTCTTATTAGAACCATCGAAGCTTTGGAAACAACATATTTTTCGGTAGTAAATTGCCGACAGCATGTTGTTGTTTAGGTTAATAAATAAAAGATAACCAATAATTACCTTTCTTTCATTTTGAACTTTATTTTCTCTTGTAAAATACTGATCTAGTGATAAACATGCTCATAAATGCTCCCCAGTGCTACAACTCTACAAGAAAAGGATAATATAAGACCATTATGAATGGGTAATGCATGATATTTACTTCTTTTTTTCCATGAATTTAATTAAAAGTTATTTAAATATATACTCAAATTTATATCAATTTCAAAATTTTACTTTTTCTTTTTATGTTTTAGAAAATATATAATACTATAACTCATATACAGATTTTTGTTGCTATATTAATAACTACAAACAAGAAAGAAACCTTATGCCATTCCCAGAAATTATAACACATTTTTCAACTATAATTACCCGTAACATCGTTTAATCTTCAGTATAATTTGTTTTCGTGATGATCCTTTAAAATGTATTTTGTTTTTAACTATTGGGACGAAATCTCGGGAGAGCTATATTTATAGATTTATTTCTGAAATGAAATCGTCTGTATAGCTTTGTACGTCATCTTTCTAAAATCATAAACATTTTGAAACTAAACACTTCGAATCATTTCCACTTATGTACTCTGATATCTAAATACTAGTTTGTGACCCTGCAAACCAACCGTGTTTTATTCTATAGGAAACACTCTTTTGCCCCTGTAATTAGCAAATGTTAATTTCCGTACCGTATGCTTTGTTTAGTAAAAAGTTGTTAAAATTTTCGTTAAAGAAATTTCTTTCATATGTGGTAATATATGGAATGAATGGTTTTGCGCAGTGCTTTTTATACCATTTTCAATTGGGAACATAAAACTGTAAACCTGAATAAAATATATCGGTTTCAAGGCATTATAAAATATATGATCGGAAATTAGAGCGTGGACGGACAGACACAAATAAACGAACCGAAGTCATAAACTCGTTTCAACATTGTTAGAAAATGTTGGAAAAGAGAAAATAAAAATAAATAAATAAAAATAAAACTAGTTGGCATAGGTGGACTCTGCTCAGTTCCCCATCATATTTATGTTCTCAGAAATTTCTAGTGCGAGACATATTACTAGTAGATCTGCAGATCAGGAGCCTCAACGTCCTATTTGCATCAGACATTATTCAGTAGGTCATTTTTATTTATTCCTTATTATATAATAGTATATATTGATTCGATCGACTTATTACCAAAATCAAATACATTCCTGAGGGGGGCGGCAGCCCCCCTCAATCCCCCGCTGTATCTCTCTTTGTATACCTATTTGTATATGATATAAAGTGTTACGAAATTGTAAATAATTGCATTTATTTTTGTATAAATTCTTTCAAAGAGGTTTAGTAAGTTGATAAAATGCTAATTTTGTGCCTTTATAGTCGTTTTAGCGTTAAAATAGCCAAATTTTCCTTTAAAAACGCATTAAAAAGCTCCTATAAGGGAAGAAATAAATTTGGCGCCAAATTTGGCGACTATTTCCCTCCTTGGCGATTTTTTTGGCGATCTTGGCGAGAAAATCCTTATTAGGGATATACCAAATATGGAAGCTCTAATCTCATTGGCTGATGTGATACGAGAATTTTCCAGAACAGTCTGTTTTCGATAGAAAAGTATAAAAGGAGCATTATTTTCGCCAAGGCGGTCAGTCTCAGATCTATATCAGTTTCGTCAAATGCTTGCTCAATGGGCTCATGAACATGTGTACAAAATTTCAAGTCAATAGCGTGTTTTTTGCGGCCGCTATCGCATGACAGACAGACGGAATCCAAAATCCTTTTGAGTCTCAACAGAGGGCCTCCATTCACATTTCGGCAAAAATTGGAAGTCAATAGCTTGATTTTTGCGGTGGCTATCGCGGTACATACAGATTCTTCCCATAGGCCCTAATCATAAAAAATCTTTGGCGTGTCCCTGTACACGAACTACAAATGGAATACACACCTAAAACTATACAGCTGATTCCGTTGGGCTCATGAACACGTGTACCAAATTGCAAGTCAATAGCGTGATTTTTGTGGCCGCTATCGCGGTACATACAAATTCCTCCCATAGGCCGTAATGATAAGAAAAACTTTGGCGTGTCCCTGTACACAAATTACAAATGGAATACACACCCAAAACTATACAGCAGATTTCGCGGGGCACATGAACACGTGTACCAAATTGCAAGTCAATAGCGTGATTTTTGTGGCCGCTATCGTGATACATATAAATTTCTCCCATAGGCCGTAATGATAAGAAAAACTTTGGCGTGTCCCTGTATACGAACTACAAATGGAATACATACCAAAAACTATACAGCTGATTTCGTGGGGCTCATGAACATGTGTACCAAATTTCAAGTAAATAGCGCTTTTTTGGCGGCCGCTATCGCGCGACAGACAGACAGACAGACAGACAGACACAGCCCAAAACCGTTTTGAGTCTCAACAGTGGACCTCCACTGACGTTTCGGCAATAATGTTAAAAGAAATCAATTTGACCAAAGCTTCATACAGTGACAGAATGAAATCCCCGCCTAATAGGCTATCCACCGTTCATTTTGATATATTTATCTTATTCTAATCTATTAATTTATTTTATCAGGGTCAATTTCGTTGTTTAGTTTTCATGCTACTATTTCCAATGCAATAATCCTCAAATTCATATTTATATGAAAAATTTACAATTTCGCTATGTTGATAAAATCCTAAATTACGAAATTTTCCTATTAGAATATTTGTATTCAATCATGTTCAAACAAATATCATAAACGTAATTTTGAAGTTGTCTAACGTATTTAGGATCCTCAAAATGGAAGTTTATGCTCAATTTTGCTTTATTCTGACATGTTAAATAAATCGTAAATTCCAAATAACTTACGAATTTTTTAAATTGGAAAAATCATAGTCTATGATATCCATGCCAGTATCCTAAATATTATTTCGAAAGTGGTTTGACATCTTTACGATCAAAATATCCCTCAAGATTGACGTTTATGTGAAATTTTGCTCTTATTCAGCCATGTTAAGAAATTCGTAAATTTCCAATAACTTACGAAATCTTTATATTGGAAAATTCATAGTCATTAATATTCATGCCAGTGTCCTAAATAATGTTTCAAAAGTAGTCTGACATCTTTACGATGAAAATATCTCTCAAAATTGACGTTTATGTGAAATTTTTCCCTATACTGCCATGTTAAGAAATTCGTAAATTTCCAGTAACTTGCGAAATTTTCAAAGTAGCATATTTATAGTTACTGATGTTCATCCCGGCATCAAAACTGATATTTTAAAACTGGTCTGACATTTTTACAATAAAAAGTTTTCATTTAATGCACGTTTAAGTGATTTTTTGTCCTATTCTCCCATGTTAAGAAAATCGTAAATTTCGAATAACTTACGAAGTTTTTAAAATCGAATGTTGCAAATGAATAGGGTTCTTGCCAGTGTCGAAAGTAATATTTTAAAACTGATCTGACCTCTCTGCGACAATTTGTTCTTGAGATATCGTGTACACAGACTAACAAACTAACGGACTGACCCACTAACAGACTAACAGACACCCTACAGACAGACACCATAGAAATTTTGTCATTTTCGGATTCCTCACACCTGAAAACGTGTAGAAAAGTCAAAAAACCGAGGTCGAAATTTTTCACGATTACCTAAGTTCCCCATACCTATAGTATGATGGGGAACTAATAAAGAAGCGAAAGGATATTTTGTTACACAGTGTATTAAAAGAATATATTAATCCAATTTAATATTTACAGAATGCAAAATGTAAGCACGCGAATTTAACATATGTATACGTAGATAAACTTATCCATTGTTAATTTGTGTGAAAATTGAGGTAGAACACTTGGCAAAACTACACAAATTAGCATCTGGTTTTCCATTTCTATGAATGTAAACATCTTTAAACAGCACGTCAAAAAGTGAATGAAAACAAAACCTACTCACCAAGATGTTACAATTTAATTAGAGGTAAAAATAAACTCGCGTGATTAGCATCAACAGCGCCTGCATATTTCATGTAGACAGATGTGATTACTATATTTAGAACAAAGGTTTCGAAAAGAAAAGCACCGTGTTCGCAAAACATAAAATCATTTTACATCCTCTTAAAGATGCGCAAAATTACTTACTTTCATTATTTAAGAACCTACACTATTATTCGCCAACAGCCCATAAGCCAATGTTATTCTATGGAGAAATTTGTTAAAGTATTACTCAAAAGCTAATGTATTTTTATTTCCATTACCTGATTACCGTAAGTAATGGAAGTATTGTATAAGGTCTGAAAATTTTACAACGAGTTTTTACCTGATTTACATGTTTTAAGGTCACCTGAATCCAAAAAAGTAGTTTTTGGCTATTGGTCAGTGTGTGTGTGTATGCGTGTGGGGAACCTTTTGACTATCATACCTCCGAAACTAATAAAGATAGAATTACGAAACTTCAGAAATGAGACAAGTATGGTGTACAGATGAATTTTATAATTTTTGGTGCAAATTAGAAAAACAGAAGTGGGACCATAAGTCTGTATCTCAAAAATAGCTCTAACGATTTTCTTCAAAATTACTGTATAAACACTCTATTAGATGTCCTTTTGTATGAATTAGTTGGTTAGTTTAGGAAAATGGACAGGCGTCCTGTATAAATAGCTCAATTTCAGGTCTCGCAAGTGCATTCCTTTAAAAACATCCGTACAGATTTTTTTTTTTTTTTAACCCGCCATATTAACCCCTTTTTAGCTATCCTTTTGTATGTAATTGTTGTTTTCCAGTCAGCAATTGAGTATGCAAAGTTTTGGTAAAAGTCAGTGTCTCAAAAACGGCTCTAACGATTTTCTTAATTGTTACATAAACCCATTTTAGATATCCTTTCTAAAGTATTACAGAAAAATTAATAGTAATCTTGATTAGGTAGGTCAATTTTACATCTCGGAAATGGATGTTTAAAAAAAAAAGCTCTACCGATTTTTTTTTTTCTTATATTTTAACTCGCTATGTAAACTCTGTTTTATGCGTCTTTACACGTCTATCAGCTTTCTCTAACCGGAAAATTCTTAGGTGCCTATTTTGTTAGATCAATTTTATGTCTTCTGATTACATTACCCCCAAAAGTGCATATAATACGTGTAATAGTGGGTAATGGAAGTCGTGTGGTTGTTTCACACCAGACAGTGGCGGATCCAGAACTTAACTTTTTTTGGGATAGGGTGGGGGGTGGAAGGGGGGGAGCTAAGATTTTTTTAAGATGTTATTCCAGATTAATGAACAATTTACGATTGTAATATTCAGTTGTGAATGTCAGTACTTTTGCGCCCCTTAGATCCGCCACTGATACCAGATTATTTTATATGTCGTTTTTATTATCCGAAAAATTCCATGGATTAAAAGGGTAGTTCTTTTTCTAAAAATTATTTTATTTTTATTTTTAATGTTTCATTTTACAGCTAAAGAATACGAAAATTAATTTTTCGTATTTTTAAACTAAAAAAAAAAAAATAATAATAATAATAATAAAAATTTAAAAAATCAATTTTTAGAAATGAGCACACATTTAACGGATGTGAATTCTTTGAATGTTTAAATAGAATTTTAAAAAATACATTAGGTGTTAAATAATTCTATAAACAAATTTCTCCATAGAATAATATTAGATTGGGCTGCTGAAAAAGATAAGTAGTGTAGGACTTCAAGCAAATCATTATCATTTAAAAATTTCTTATATTCAAAGCACCATAATCAAGCAGTTATTACTTTCTCTCTCTGATTTTCTATGAATAATTACAGTTGAAAAAAAAAAAAAAAAAAGTACTAAAGTAGTAAATGAGTAAACTTCTATAGTCTGATACACAAATATAACTAGCAGGGTTTGTCCGCTTCGCTGGTCACTATATTTAAAGGAAACTCTTTTCTGAATCGCTTTATGAACACAATAAATAAGTAAAATACTGAAATTGCTCAAATCTCGCTTCAGGTCCCCGTTGCCTTCGGCAGCGGCTGCTCGTCTGCAGAATCTCGGGTGCCTATTGCTTACGACAATAGCTTACCAGTAGGTTTCCATTTGGGTGATTATTAGATGAGTTTCGAAACGGACAGTATCGAAAAAATTTAAGTAGCCCTTTTATATTTGAATCTCAGTTACTTATGAACAACACTAATATTTACTTTTACGTTATTTCCTGTATTTATTTGATTTATTCGACTAACCATAAAATGACAGCAATTTCACACCAAATATAATATTACAATATGCTATGATCGGCTACGTCTATCGCGTGAGAAAATTATTTTTTGTGGTTATGTATGTTTCATGGTTAGTTAATAGTAGTTGGTATATAGAAAAATAAATAAATAAATATGTAAACTTGATCATGGTACAGCCTTAATATAGCTCCCCTTGGCGACTTTTGTATTTTTGTCCCCATTTTAGACAAAAATACATAATTTATGCGATAATTGTTTCTGTTCCTTTCTCTCTCTCTCTCTCTTTTTCAATATTTTATAATTTTAAAACAGGAATAAACTACTACGTCAGAAACGCCAAAGAAAAATTATTGAGGTGCATACAGCTGTTTCGGTAGCTTAAAGCGTACCGTCATCAGTGCAAAAAGTGCATGCACCTCAATAATTTTTCTTTGGCGTTTCTGACGTAGTAGTTTATTCCTGTTTTAATATTCCAACGCCAAGTCTCCTGCTATTATTTTATAATTTATTTATATTTTTCATGCGCTACCTGGCTTAAAGTGGCTGTTGTGAAAATAGAGTCTTTGTCTAAAAATGTCCGATCTACTTCAGCATCAAAACTTTAAAAATTGCCCAGGAAAACTTTTTAATATAATGCTGAATTAGCTTTCATGCCAAAAGTGATTCATCCGTGCCAAAAAAAAAAAAAAAAAAAAAAAAAAAATCTATAATTGAAGTATATTAAAAAAGGTTATGAAAAAAAAAAAAATTCGGAAGAAATATGCTAGTTTATTATTGTTATTATTTTATTTTAAAGTTATGAAGGCATCAATTTTTCATATGCATGAGCAAATTTAATCTTATATATATTATAAATGTGAATGTCCGTTTATTTGACTGAGTTTCACGCTAAAACTGCTCGATGGATTTCGATAAAATTTGTTATGGAGATAGCTTATACCCTAACTTAGAAAGTTGGCTGCCTTTTATTCCGAAAAAAAACTTTTTTTTGTTATTTTTATGCATAAAATAGCAATTTTGTAAACTAATAATAGCAAAAAATTAGCCATTAAAATTTTAACCATAATTTAATTGTTGCCAAAATTAAATTTAATTATCCATAATTTAATTGTTGTCGAGTTTATTTATTTTTTTCCAACAGGAAAATTAATACATTTATCTAAACGTGAACAATCTATCTATCTATATATATAATAAAATAAGATGTTTGTGTGTGTGTGTGTCATTGTGTATGTATTTCCAGAGCTTTTTAAGAAAACGGCTGATGGCTGAGCTACAAAAATTTGCATGGTGGTTCGTAATGACCTCTCCTGATGCACCTCGAAGCCCGATTTTCGAATTTTGTTTTAGTTTTCTTTTAATTAATTAAAATGTTAAAATAAAAACCTTCTAATTACTGATAAATTGGCCATTTAATTTTAATCCTTTAATTCTTGCCAAAAAAAATTATCATTATTCTTTCGACAGAAAAAAAAAAAAAAAAAAAAAAAAAAAAACGTGAACAATAAATATTACATTTATTTAAAATATTTAATTTTAATCCTTAATTTAATTGTTGCCAAAAAAATTATCATTATTTTTTCGACAGAAAAAAAATCTGGAGTGACTCCACTCGACTTTCCGAACATTGAGTAATTAACAGTTTTGTAGATAAAGTAAAGAAAGAGGAGTTGTTAAACAAACAAAAGAGAGAGAAAACCATAATAGAGTGTTTGAGTATTTTTCTCCATATATTACACGATGTTTTATTTAACGCTACTGAACTTTGAGCCCATAGATCATAATGGCAAAGAATTTTTCGCTGTGTCCCTGTAAAAACCTATAAATACTAGATTCACCAAAATGCTTATAGTTAGTGCAACAGTAATTTATAATACTCATATATATTTTCAGCTCAATTGAATAAGGCGTTTAGATGCTATCGTACTTTTAAAAATTTGGTCCCATAGGCCATAATGATAAAGAATTTTTCTTTGTGTCCCTGTAAAAAAACTATAAGTGCTAGATTCTCCAAAATCTATACAGTTGGTGCAACTGTGACCCATAACACGTGTACAAATTTTTTGCTCAGATTAATAAGGCGTTTAGACTCTATCACACTTTTAAAAATTTGGCCCCATAGGCATAATGATAAAGAATTTTTCTTTGTGTCCCTGTAAAAAAACTATAAGTGCTAGATTCTCCAAAATCTATACAGATTGTGTATTTGTGACCTATAATATGTGTATAAATTTTTTGCTCAATTGAATAAGGCGTTTAGATGCTATCACATTTTTAAGATTTTGCTCCCATAGGCCATAATGATAAAGAATTTTTCTTTGTGTCCCTGTAAAAAACCTATAAGTGCTAGATTCACCAAAATCTATAGGGTTTGTACTATGGTGACTTACAATATACGTACCAAATTTCAGGTTATTCGAACAAAGCGTTTAGACGCTAGCGTGTTCACTCACAGACACACACACATACACACACACATACACACACACATACACACACACATACATACATCATCGCAAAAATAGTGAAAACGGACTCATTGGACCTCGAAACGTATAGAAACATCAAAATCTCAAATTCGGATTTTTGATATGATTACTGTTAGATCAGAGAATTAAAACTATATAAGAACATTCTGAATACTTAAATAGTGGACTGTAATAAAAACTTGACAAACTAGAGGTGATTTAAACATCACTACTACATTTATTTAAAACTTTAAAAATGGGAGTAAAGAAAGATGCCAGCCTCCCTTGAGCGGAGTTACAAACTAACTGAGCTCCGTAACGAAGGAGCGAACTTTACAGAGTGCGCAGGCGCAACATACCGCCCGGCGTTGAAATGCAAATTTCAAAAAGTTACACAAAATTACACATGAGACATAACCATAGAAACATATGTTGGAAATACAAACTGAATTATAGATTAATCACATTGAAAATAAAAAACAATAATTAACACAATTTTAACTTATACATGAAACCATCTATATATGCAAGGTAAGTAAATAAAACCAAAGGAAAACTTATATAGCAATATTAAGAAAATTCAGTATTATTTCTTTCTCAATTTTTAATAGTTTTTCCTTTTTTTTTTTTTAAGTACAATAAATACCTTTTAAATATATATTTTACAATATACCATTTTTTCATTTCTAAATAAGAATAAAACAAATGTCCGTAATATAAACTGTAATTTTTTCTCAATATAATATAAACAGTAAAATGAAGTTAATATTTTGATGATTTAGTTTGTATTAACATTTATCCCTTATAAGAAAATAAAGCAAGAAAATAGAAAAACACTATAATAACTCAACAATGTACAGTTAATTCTCAATTGGCAATACTGCTATTTTTGAAATAGCTCTTTTCATTATTCCATTTTTCGTTCGAATATCTACTACTCTCACAATATTATCCCTTCCAATATAGGTTTTAGTAATGCGGCCTAGTAACCATTTTAGAGGGGGCAAATTATCCTCTTTTATGACGACCATATCGCCTACCTTTACGTTTTGTTTTTCAAAGTACCACTTAGTCCTTTGCTGTAGATTATTTAAGTAATTGTTAGACCAAAATTTCCAAAATGTTTGAGTTAGTTTACAAGTTTGTTGCCACAAATTTAATTTATTGGTTTGAATGTTGGTCAGTGAGGGTTCGGGGATGGCCGTTAACGATCGACCGATAAGAAAATGACCAGGGGTCAAAATTTCCAAATCCTCTATGTCTGCCGAGAGAGGAGTTAATGGACGCGAATTCAACATGGATTCAATTTGAATCATGATGGTTTGAAAGGCTTCGTATGTCAGTTTAGCATCACCTATAATACGCTTGTAATAATACTTAAAAGATTTAATCCCGGCTTCCCATAAGCCACCAAAATTTGGTGCCCTGGGAGGAATAAATTTCCATTCTATTTTCTCATTTAAGGAGAAATTTGCCAAATTTTCATCTTGTTGGGTAATTAATTTAAAAAATTCCTTTAAGTCTTTATTAGCTCGAACAAGATTACTCCCATTGTCTGAAAAGATTTTAGCACATTTACCTCGTCTGCCGATAAAACGTTTCAAGGCAGCAATTAGTGACTCTGAAGTTAAGTCAGAGACGATTTCTAGGTGTATTGCCTTAGTTGTAAGGCAAACGAAAAGAGCAACAAAAATTTTAATGGGAGCCCCTTTTCTTTGATGCTTATTTTTTATAAAAAATGGGCCACACAGATCTATACCCGTACTATTGAATGCGAAAACAGGATTTATCCTCTCTTTAGGCAGATCACCCATTTTTTGAGAGCATAACTTAGGGTTAGCTCTAAAACATTGGACACAATTATGGATAATTTTACGACATGCATTTCGACCATTTAAGGGCCAATATTCTTGCCTAATGTTATAAAGTAATGTCTGAGGACCTGAATGGTGAAGTTTTTCATGAAAATGTTTAATAATTATCTCACTGAACTTACCCTTTGGCAATATTATTGGATGTTTTTTCTTATAGTTCAAATCTGCGTTATGCAACCTACCTCCAATTCTTAATAAACCATCTTCATCTATGAACGGTGCCAGGGGGCGAAGCCTGCTGCTAAGAGAAATACAGTTATTAATTTTTAGACTTGTTATATCATTCCTAAATTCTCCCTCCTGTAAGGTCTTTAGTATAAAATTTAGTGCACCCTTCTTTTCTTCTGGACCTAGGTATCCAGTTTTTCTTTCCCCTGGATGTCTTAGGTTGTTGATAAATCTGAAAATAAACGCTAAAACATGCACAATTTTAGTAAAACTATTACTAATGGTTAAAATGTCATCAACAAAATTGAAAGGTTGGGTAGTTACATAAAGGGAAAATTTAAGTTCAGAATCATTAAGACGTTTTTTAGCTTCAGAAAAATATTCGTCGCTAGAGTCAGTAATGTCATTATTCGAAAATTGTATAGGCTCATGATGAAGAAAATCTGGTCCATTGAACCAGAACTCAGAAAGTTGATGAGGAGGGCTTCCTCGTGAAACAAGATCAGCTGGATTTTCGGTTGATTTAACATGCCTCCAACAAAAATTCTTCGTGAGTTCCTGGATTCGAGATATTCGATTAGACACAAAAACCTTGAGCACGTGGGGTGATGAGTTGATCCATGATAAAACGATTTTAGAATCGCTGTATAGATATACAGAGCTTAATTGTATATTTAATGATGTGATTACCTTTGATATCAGTTTAGATAACAATTCAGCCGCACAAAGTTCTAGGCGAGGTATAGTCAATACTTTAAGAGGAGAAACTCGGGACTTACTACACAGTAAGCTCACATGTACATCGTTTGAACTAGTGATCACACGTAAATAAACCACTGCGCCATATGCATCTTGTGACGCGTCCGAAAAGCCGTGGAGCTGCAGTTCACGACAATTAGAGTTTGAGAACACGAAACGTGGGATCGTAATATCTTTAAGCTCGTTTAGAGCATTTCGGAATTTTATCCATGTGTTTTTTTCTTGTGTTGGAAGTTCCTGATCCCAATCAATTTTCAAAAGCCACAATTTTTGTAGAAATATTTTAGCCTGTACTATCACTGGTCCTACTAGACCCAATGGGTCAAAGAGTCTAGCGATCTCTTTCAGAACACCACGTTTGGTGATTGTATTAGAATAATCTGATGATACCGTGAAACTGAAATTATCATCTTTGGGATTCCATTTTAGCCCTAGTGTTTTCACCGAAGTTTTATCATTTTTTTCGAAGTGATAGTCTTGCTCACTGTAAGGGACTTGTTCTAATAATTCTCTGGCATTTGAAACCCATTTATGCAACTCTAGTCCACCAGCCGATAACATTAACACCAACTGTTTCTGGAGTTCCAGAGCAGACGACACTTCATCAGTTCCCGTTAGAATGTCGTCAACGTAAAAATCCTTAAGTGTGGCGGCAGAAGCTAACGGATAATTAGCCCCTTCATCACTAGCGATTTGTTTTAGTACACGAGTGGCCAAGTAAGGAGCACATTTTGTGCCGTATGTTACAGTTAATAATTTATAAATTTTAGGCTTTTCCTTAGGGGTTTTATTCCAAAGAATACATTGCCAATTACATTGTTCAGGATTAACCCATATCTGTCTATACATTTTTTTAACATCCGCAGTGAAAACTATTTTGTGCGTACGAAAACGTAATAAAATGGCACACAAATCTTCTTGTACTACACCTCCATTTAATAAACAATCATTTAATGATAACCCATTGGTAGTGGGTGAACTGGCGTTGAATACAACCCTTAATTTTGTAGTACTGCTATCAGGTTTAAGTACA
The DNA here is from genome assembly GCA_963930645.1 of Salticus scenicus. Taxonomy (NCBI): domain Eukaryota; kingdom Metazoa; phylum Arthropoda; class Arachnida; order Araneae; family Salticidae; genus Salticus; species Salticus scenicus. Next base: position 329,540,608 of record OZ005648.1, on the reverse strand, counting down.
GCGTGATGTGGAAGAAAATATTTAACAGTGTTTATTTCATTATCATTTAATTCTCGCATGTGGCCTAACTGTTCATATTCATTCAAAAAATTTACATACAATTCAGAAATATTGGGATTTCTATTTAATTGTCTGTATAAATTATTTAACTTTTGCTTGGACGAATGGAAAGAATCTCCCAATTCAGAATTATTTTTCATTGGTAAGTTCACTATGTACTTCCCGTTATCATCTCTGCGATATGTTTTCACGAACTGCTTTTCACACTCTATCTCTTCCTTATTTCTCAAACTAGGTGAATCTAGTATATTTTCAATCTCCCAAAATCTTTTCATAATATTTTCTAAATTGGAGTTATCTGACTGGGAAATAATGGCACAATACAATGGATGTGGAGTGCCTTGAACAGCTCCACTAAGCACATATCCAAACACAGTATCCTGTAAAATTGCACCCGTTTCAGGAATTTTGATTTTATTGGTTAACATTAATTCAAAAAATATTTCGGCCCCAATCAGTAAATCAACATTGTTGTTATTTTTGAATAGTGTTTGATCGGCCAGTTTTATTCCCTTTGGAATATTTAATTTTAATGTATTAGAATAGTTTATTGGTAACGCATCAATAATTTTTGGAACAATCAAAAATTCCAGATTAGCTGAAAACGAATTATTCTCATTTGTTATTAGTGCTTGTGTTTTTGTTTTTATATTTATCGGAATTCCTGACAACGCCGAAAGAGGAATGTTTATTTTTTCTTTTTTCAGTCCTAACTTATTTACAAATTTTGCTGTTGCAATATTAGACTGTGAAGCGCTATCAAGAATTGCAGTAGCTGGGTGATAAAACCCGTATTCATCTAACACAAACACTGTGGCCGTCGCTAATATAACTCTTTTATTTTCAGAAACAAAACATGTAATCGGCGCCGACTCTTTGTTTTCAGTCGATGCACCTGCTTCAAGCAGACGATCGCTATTATCATAGCTTGATGGGGGGGTTGCACTCTCTTTTGATAACGGAAGTAATAAATCTTTGTCTTTATGAAGTAATGAGTGATGTCTGGAGCCACATTTACTGCATGCATACTTAGAATTGCATTTAGCTATTTTATGGAATCCGAAGCAATTTAAACAAAGATTATTCTTTCGAATAAATTCATATCGTTTTTCTGTTGTGAAATTAAGAAATATATCGCATTTATATAGCGTGTGAGAATTATTTTTACATAACATACACAAGTTAGAATTATTTCCTTGGGTTTTTACAACTAAACTTCTGGGATAACCAGACTTATCAGTAGTATATTTTGAGGACTTATGCGGTAAATTTCGATTTACACTGTCTAAAACTGAACACTGTTTTTCTAGGAATTCTAGAAACTGATCAAAGTCAGGAACGTCGTTGTTCTTTAATGTAAGTTCGTAATTTTTGCGAGTTTCCCGATCCAACTTTTGCAAAACAATGTTTAATAACATAATATTAGAAAGATTATCGCGTTCATATTTCAATACTTTTAACGCTCTTAAATTCTTTAAAATACAATCCAATAATTTTCGTAATTCTTTACCAGATTCATGAGTTATTTTTTCATAATTAATAATTGTTTTAATATGAGCATCTATTATAGCTCTTTTATTTTCAAACCGTTGTTCTAATGTTTTTAACAGAGAATCGTAAGTATCATCATTGGTTTCTACTGTTTTTGCTTCGCCTTTCAACGCAGCGCGTAAATAAAAAAGTTTTTGATTTGCAGTTAATAAAGGATTATCATTCATTAAATTTAGAAACTGCGTTTTAAATGTATTCCATTCTTCAAATTTTCCTGAAAATACAGGTAACGGTATTTGGGGTAAATGCATAGTATGATTTGGAACAATGTTTCTTTCCGCTCCTAACGAGCTATTATTTGAGTTTATATTATTCATATTGTCACTACAGTTAATTAGTAAGGTATTGAATCTTACCTCTAATTCTTGAAATTGAGAATCTAGCTCACTTAACTCTTCTTCTATTGTAGGAAACTCATCATCCTTTGCCACTTGATAGTATTCCACTTTTAAATCTTCAAATCTATTTTGAAGTTTTTCTAAAATTGATATTCTCGAAGTTATTTCACCTTTTGTGGTTAATTCGTCATTAGGAATGTTGAGTAACTTTGTGAATTGGGATTTGATATTCCCTTTTTTTCTATTTAATGCGGTTAAAGCCATTTTTGTTTTCTTTATGAAAACGAAATATGCTGGTTACGCTGTGGTCGCACGGACCAAAAAATGTTAGATCAGAGAATTAAAACTATATAAGAACATTCTGAATACTTAAATAGTGGACTGTAATAAAAACTTGACAAACTAGAGGTGATTTAAACATCACTACTACATTTATTTAAAACTTTAAAAATGGGAGTAAAGAAAGATGCCAGCCTCCCTTGAGCGGAGTTACAAACTAACTGAGCTCCGTAACGAAGGAGCGAACTTTACAGAGTGCGCAGGCGCAACAATTACAATACTTTCCTCACTATAGTGTTCGGAAAGTAAAAAAATGTGAACAATAAAAATTACATTCATTTAAAATGAGGAAAGTAAATTAAAAAAATTAGAAATATCCGTCGTATCCGCGTTTGTAATGATCGATAGATGGCGCTTTTTCAGTTTTTGTTGTTAGTAAATATTATAGCCACGTGTATTTATTATTGTTCTTTTTGTTATTCTACTTAATATTCGTACTATAATTTCTCCGCCATTACATCATGCTTTTGGATTGATTGCTTTTGGAAAAAAAATAATTCAGTTTATTCAAAGTTCGATCGGAAGTAGATTTTTAACTGAAGTTGAACAAATATTAGTTTCAAATCATGTGATTAATTCTTTACTTCTATTAGCCGAAGCAACTGAAATTTTAAATTTGTCATTTGGAAATAAATGGAAGCTTAATTCTGGATTTCTTGGTCCTTTGGAACTCCGAAGGACACAACTGGAGCACACAACAGTATGTGTTATCTTTTTTACCGGATTTATTCATTTTTATTCAATAAATATATGTGAAACTAAGCATCGGCATGCAATGGCGGCTTAATGAAAACCGAATTAAAGCATGTTTATTGTAATTTCAACTTAGCCCACCAGAGGGCGAGCATTTCATTACAATCGCGGATCGTTACAAATAAGATACCAAATGAAAAATGCAATTTTTGTGAATCCAACGGATAAAACAGCTTATCGATCGGACAATTAGATTTTTTAAAATTAACTAATGTATGTATTTTAGGTGGCATCGGCAGGAGATTGTATGGAAACCGTTTGGAATTTTTTTTTTTAATGTGCTACTAATTAAGTCACATGTTTTTTTTTTAAGTGGGATTAAAAATTGCAGTTTTGAATTTTTTTTAAATTTTCTTAAAAATATAGTATACAGCCTGTACAACACTAGACCAAATTGAAGTTCAAATTTTATCAATCTATATATATAAAAGAACACTTCCTGAGTGAGTGAGTGAGGGGGTGATCTATCAACGCCCAGACCAAACCCCTGGACCTAGAAGCATGAAATTTCGTGACAATGTTCTTTCTATGACGTAGGCATCCACTAAGAAGCGATTTTACAAAATTCGCCACCCCAAGGGGGGGGGGAGGGGGCAAAACGTGATTTCACAAAATCCTTCATATCTCAAACGAAAAAACAGATATCCGTAAAATTTTTGCTTTAAAATATAGCTAATACAAATGTCTAAAATCCAATTTCTGGAATTTTCCAAATTCGGTCCCCAAGGGGGGCGGGGGGGGCAAAACGTGATTTCACATGCGTAAAACGTGATTTCGCATAATCCTATATATCTCAAACAAAAAAATAGATATACGTGAAATTTTCGCCCTAAAATATAGCTAATGCAAATATCTAAAAACAAATTTTTGGAATTTTAGAAATTCAGCCCCCAGGTGGGGCAGCAGGGGGGGAGGGGCTAAGGGGCAAAAACAAATAGAAATACAGTTAGGGCGTTCAAAATTGGTACAGATAGGTTTTAGAGGCCTGGAAGTCGAATGAGGATATTTTCGATTGTGTAAAGTTATTAGGTGGGGCATGAAGGGGGTAGGGGAGAGGGGGGCAAAAAATAAAAATAGAGTTAGATCGTTCAAAATTGGTATATAGAGGTTTTCGATACCTACAAATCGATTGCGGATATTTTCGAAGTTGTAAAATTATTAGGAGGGGTGGGAAGGGGGTGGGCGGGAAGGGGGGGTATGGGGCAAAAACAAATAGAAATGCAGTTAGGCAGTTAAAAATTTTTACAGATAGGTTTTCGAGGCCTGCAAGTCGAATGGGGATATTTTCGAAAGTGTAAAGTTATTAGGAGGTCCGGGAAGGTGTAGGGGGAGAGGGGGGGGGCAAAAAAATAAAAATAGAGTTAGATCGTTCAAAATTGGTATATAGAGGTTTTCGATACGTACAAATCGATTGAGGATATTTTCGAAGTTGTAAAATTATTAGGTGGGGCGGGAAGAGGGATGGAGCGGTAAGGGGGGCTATGGGCAAAAACAAATAGAAGTACAGTTAGGCCGTTCAAAATTGGTACAGATAGGTTTTCGAGGCCTGCAAGTCGAATGGGGATATTTTCGAAAGTGTAAAGTTATGAGGAGGGCCGGGAAGGTGGGGTTGGGGGGGGCTGAGGGGCAAAAAAATAAAATAGAGTTAGGTCATTCAAAATTGGTACATAGAAGTTTCTGATACCTAAAAATCGATTGCGGATATTTTCGATTTTTTAAAATTATTGGGAGGGGCGGGAAGGGGGAGCAGAGGGGCAAAAAATAAAAATAGAGATATATCGTTCAAAACTGGTGCATAGAGATTTTTGATACTTACAAATCGATTGCAGATATTTTCGAATTTGTAAAATTATTAGGATAGACGGAAGGGGGGGCGAAGGGGGGAAATAATAGAAATAAGAGTTAGAGCATTTTGGGAATTTTTTCCGAAGGCAGTGAGAACCCAGTGCGACATTTTTCCCAATCAGATTTTGTTTCTCTTTTTTTCTTCACGTGATAAAAATTAATGCAATTTTGAGAATTCAGTTATTGTAGTGATTCCTTTAAAAATAGGGACCAGCGAAGCGGGCGATGCCTGCTAGTGTTTGATATTTTTTTTTTTTTTCGAGTGAAAGCATATTTCATTTTATGTTAAAAAAGACTCGTAAACTTTTTTGGCAACATTTAAAAATTTAAAAATGGTTAATTTAAAAACTATTATAAATACAGTGCCAGAATTTATATTTATTTCTTAAATAATTAAATAATTCTAATTTTCTCGAGAAAAACGTACGTTAATTTTATGTTTTCTATCTATAATAAGTAGTTTACAACATAATAGTTTACACCACGTACAGCCTTCATTGGACAGATTTTGAGAACAGTGACATATACATGCATACCTACCTACCTACATACATACAAATATATATATACACACACATATATATATACATGATAGATATTTTAACCTTAATTATTTAGCATTTAATAGATACATGTCAAAATCAACATAACAAAAATAAAACTTGTAGCGCTAAATTCAAACTCTTACAAATATACTAAATAGCCTATCAATATTGAGCCATCTTCCCTGTCATTTAAAATTACATCGGCGGCGTTGTCGCCATTCTTGGCAAAATATCTAATGATATTTGCCGATCCATAAAGTGAAGTGAAATCATTTTGTTTTCAGAAGTCAGTCAGAAGTTCGTCAGCTCTCGCTGAAAGATGTAGTCGTTTTTCGTGTAAAACGCCCCTGTGGCCATGGGCCGCAGGCAGCGGCCTGTAAGAATATTCGTTCTTATGTATCCTAATGTTCTGTTTACTGCGCGCGATGTATATAGTTATTGTGATTGCGCTTTATTATAATTAAAATATTAAATAATGGAATGCCAGTGTTCGTTCTTAAACGTTCTATCATGGAGCCATTCCGTTAAAACTGGCGCCCAACGAAAAATCAAAAATACTCGTAAAATTTATATCTTAGTGGAACGTTTCTGATGGCGCTCATCGAACATTTCCGTAAACTTGTGTTCTGTTCTGAAAGAATGCTTGCTGCTGTCCTAAAATTGCAGTTAAAAAGACCGCGAATCTCAGCTTCGTTTCGTGTGTCCCAAAGAAAAGTGCAATTTTCTTTTTACGGAAAGTCATGACAACGTGAATCATCGTTTATGCAAGTCGTTACGTTAGTCAGCCTATTATATAATAATCCGAAAAAGAATCTAATTTGTTACGTTAAAACATCAAAACTAAATAACAAATCGGTTCTCATTCAGACAAATCCCATTTTATAAATTAGAAATTCACTTCATTCTTCATGTGGTCAGGCTTTCAATACAGATAAAATCTAAAATAAAATACCTAATGAGCAAATTGAAGTACAAAATATTGATATTATTTACAGCTATAATTCAATGTTCTATATATTTATTACTATCAATTTTTTTTTTTTTTTAAGTAAATAAAGTGATTAAGAAAATAATTACATTACAGTCAGTTTCTGAATGCAAATTGAGCAGCACTTTAAACAATTCATATATCAGTTAAAAATGGACAAATAATTGAGGATGAAATATTTTAAGAGTATCGAATCTAATACACAGTATATTAAATCTGCTAACATGTTTGTTATTAAAACAAAATATTTAGAATTTAATCAATTTTCAATTTTTTATTGACTTTGTTTTTAAATAATATGCACTTATTAGCATTTTTATTAGTAAGGAAAATACCAGTATTTAACATTTGCTACATTTTCAATATACATATATATATATATATATATGGGCACATATTTAATAAAGCAGCATTAACTCTTCCCTTTTCTTTTCTTTGCAATTTTACTCTTCCATTCTCTTCTTATAATAATTAAAAGGATATTTTCAAACCATGTACAAACTAATAAGGTTAAAAAATTAATAAATGTTTGAATGCAAATTGGACAAACAGTACAAACAACAGACATATTTGACATTTAATGCAACGTTTATTCTTCAGCATAAGATAAAGAAATCATACTTTATTAAATAATTGAAGTTTTTTATGTTAGCTGTTCTACGAATTAAATAGAATAAAATATATATACATATATGATGTTGGTTATAAACATTTCCGTGGTGATTCAATTATAAAAATTCTTCATAAACAGATACACCGATAACTTGTGTTATACATATAGTAAAACGAAAACAATAAAATACATTATAGCTTTACGGGCAAGCTATCGGTAAACAACATTAAAAGAAAGTTAATTACTTCTAATTCAAGATCATTACATAAAATTTTCTAAACAGATACTTCACTTAGAAAAAGAATATCTAAATTCTGATAGCTACTAGAATGAACTGTAGTTATATAATAAGCATACATAATATTTTTTGCGTTTTCAAAAAAGAAAGAAAAACTTACTTTCGATAGTCTGTACTTTTGAAATCATTTATATTTTTTCTTTCCAATAGATGATTATAATACTTTCAAAGATCCTCGAAATTATAATTTTTGATGATTTTGAAGTAACATATTTTAAAAACATGTCCATCGACGGCCATCTTCAGCGATTGTTATCTGTTAGCAAGAGGTTTCCATCACTTGCAAATATTATCAACTTTCCAGACAGGTTTGCAACCGCTTTGCAATTGAAAGGTTCCGTTTGAATGTAACTGTAACTAACTTGTAATAATATTTAACAAAAGTTATAAAAATATTCATAATTTCAAAATTCCCAGTTTTGGGGAAATTTCAAATTTCCCAATTTTGTCTTAAATTCCCAGGGAAAAAAACCGTTTTTTTTCCGGGAAAAAACCGGGTGTTTTGAAAGCCTTGCATCTCTACCCATAGATCATAATGATGAAGAATTTTTCGTTGTGTCCCTGTAAAAACCTATAAATGCTACATTCACCAAAATTCTTATAGTTAGTGCAACAGTGATTTATAATATTCATATAAATTTTCAGCTCAATTGAATAAGGCGTTTAGATGCTATCGCAATTTTAAAAATTTCCATAATGATAAAGAATTTTTCTTTGTGTCCCTGTAAAAAAACTATAAGTGCTAGATTCTCCAAAATCTATACAGATTGAATATCTGTGACTTATAATATGTGTATAAATTTTTTGCTCAATTGAATAAGATGTTTAGATGCTATCGCACTTTTAAGATTTTGGTCCCATAGGCCATAATGATAAAGAATATTTCTTTGTGTCCCTGTAAAAAAACTATAAGTGCTAGATTCACCAAAATCTATAGGGTTCGTACTATGGTGACTTACAATATACGTACCAAATTTCAGCTTATTCGAACAAAGCGTTTAGACGCTAGCGTGTTCACTCACAGACTTACACACATACATACATACATCATCGTAAAAATAGTGAAAACGGACTCAGGGAACCTCGAAACGTATAGAAACATCAAAATCTCAAATTCGGATTTTTGACATGATTACAATACTTTCCTACACTATAGTGTTCGGAAAGTAAGAATTTCAAAAATAAACTAAATACATAATGGGAGTAACTAATAATAAAAATACTTATCTTTGGTGCAATACAAAAATATCGATAAAGCTCGATGCAATTTCGCGAAAATTGTAATTATCTAACATTTTGAATATACCATACGAACACAAAACATTAAAAAATGCAAACAGTAATATTTCATATAAATATATAAAGTAGTAAAAAGGTTAAAATGCTAACAGTAACATTTTAATATAAACGTATACAAATGTTAACAGAAACACTAAATAAAATATCTATCACAATACTCTAGAATTCATGACAAGTATAAACTTTAAGTAAAAGAAATAATTTAATAAATAAATAAATAAAAAAAAAAACAATGCATACACACCTTACTGTTTGAAAATTGTGAATTTTTTATCCAATATTGAAAATTAGCATCAGCATCTTCGCTGTGTAAAAACCATCATCTCGAGTCTCGACTCGAGAAAGCATGAGCCAATCAGGTTTCTGAATTCGCTCGCTCTAGATATCCGATCATTTTCAAATAACTCACAAGTTCTGTGAGAAAGCAATTTATGCTGCATACTTATTAAATTGACACTTAATTACAACTAAAAAACAAGATTTAAGTAGCGTTCTTCATGTTGCATAATTTTGCAGGCAAAAGATTAATCAGAATTCAAATGAAATTGCGTCCTGCACTTTGTCGTTTTTTCCAAAACAATGCTTTACCTAAAAAAAGATTTTGTTGCAATTTGACCTCCACTGGTGTATGATCCGAGTTATGAGTTTTTTCTTTGATATCCAAATTATTTTTTATGTTATCTTCCTATATGGTCAATTAGAAATATTGTTCTTCTAAACAATATGCAGAAACTACAACCTAACAAATTTTGGTTTATCAGTATGAGACATCAAGAAATGCAAACAACAGTTCCTTTTATTTAAGTGTGTGCATGTGGTGGCATAATGCTTACATCCACAAGTTATGTAAAGTGTTGAGCTATTGTCGCACTAAGCCTGGCATGCTTGAACGATAAATTTGTCGCTAGCTGTATAGGCATATTTCAATTTTAGTTTTCCTGTCGCCTGCTTATGGGAGCACTGATTTTTTTCTTGGATGAAAGTTTCGCAAAATTTTTCTAATTAGAGATTATAAATTATTGTTTTTTCCTTTTTTTCACACTTTTAAGAGAGAAAATTCGTGAAGCTGTGTGCTGAATTTATTTATAAAATGTGATTCTTTAAACACAATTCACATGTGGGGAAAGATGTGTTGTGTGTGTGTGGGGGGGGGGGGTGATTTTTTGTTTATCACATCTTAAAAAGTAAAAACAATATACCTTTACAATGAAGATAAGTTAGGTGTACAGATGTGTTTACCAAATTTTGGTAAAGAATTGGAATGTTGTAAATCAGGTCACAATTTATTTTTATTTGTATCTCAAAAACTATTTTAACGATTTTCTTTAAATTCACCATATATACCATCTTGCAGATGCTTTTTATTGGTTACTTGCTTAAAAATTGTTATGTTCTGATTCCATAGTCCAATTTTAACTCTGCATTCAATTTCTAAAAAAAAGGGGTTCTACAGGTTTGTTCGCAAAATCACCATTTTATCTACCATTTAAATATCCTTTCATATGTATTACCGTAATTTCTGGTAGATACCCCGCAGATTATATAATCCAGTTTTGCACCAGAAATTTAATTGATAAATAAATTTATATTTGTACGAGCTCTTCCATCGAAAAAGTATAGATTTCTCTATTAAATAAAATTTCTGGTGGAGAAATGACACATCTTACCTGCGCGGTATCTACCAGATATTACAATAGTTGATTTCCAGTGTACAGATCTGTTTGTAAAGTTTTGATAAAATTGGATGGAGTATGGAGTACCAACATCAGTATCTAAAAAAGGTTGATTTTCATTAATTTTGCTATAAACCTCTGTCTGAATTAATTGGTTAGCAAAAAAAAAAAAAAAATTATATGTTTCTGATATGAAAGTTCTGAGTGAAAATATTAAGCGAAAATGACTATCACATTTGCAGGCCTCGCAGCGCTCCTATATTTCCTGTACTTCCTACATATTTATGAAACCTCCTATTTTTCCTATATTTTTTAATTGTCGCTCAATATTTCCTATATTTTAGTTTTGACTACTTCCGAATGCCTGATTGAATGCGCTGTATCTACATATTAATATGAAACGTGTTTTGTCTTTATCCACTAACTTGAGAGAACGGCTAGGTGTAAAAATTTGGTGGAGGTGTCTAAAAAAAGGTCTTGGTCTGTAGATGTATCATCAAAAGAGAGGAAAAAAAAGTCGGTTTCCCCCCCCCCCTGGGTGGTAGAGGTTAAGAACATGTTTGCGAGCTTAACTCAGCTCCAAATTACTTCACGGTGAAGAAGTTGTACATGAGGGGACTAGACTCAAATACTAAAAAATCAATTTCTGCGATTTTGGAATTTTCGATTTTAAAGGGGGGGAAGTAGATTTGGGGGAGAAAAGGGGGAAATTATTTTGATAGGGAAATCCGTTCTAAACCCACACATGTAAGCACATCATTTTAAAGGTCTTGAAATTTCATGAAGATTGGGGATGTTTGTATACAATATAGTGCACCCTCTGGTGGTGAAAAATGGAACTAGGTGATTTTGTAGTAGACCCTATCATTTTACACCTTATTTTAAAGGTCTTAGTATTTCCTGACCGTTGGTGATGTTCGTACAGAACACACTGTGCCCCCTGGCGGTGGAAAGTGCAACTAAAGGATTTTGCAGTTGACACCACCATGTGACACCTTATTTGAAAAGTCTTGGAAATTCAAGGCAATTGGGGATGTTCGTATACAACATACTGCGCCCCCTGGTGGAGGAAATTGAATTTTGCATAGCATGCCTGTTATACGGTGCCGCAGACACAGGCAACAGAAACACGAGTGAAAGGTACGTTCGGTTCAAGGTTAATTTTTGAGAATTTTTTCATGTTATTAGTGGCCCGCATATACACTGCCACAGGCACCGGGGTCACAAGGCAGAGTTTCGTTCGGTTCAAGGTAATTTTTTTGTTATTGCTCATTATTTTTTCGCTATGCTTTTATTTAAAAATAGAAATTCAAACAAAATCGAGTTAAAGATATGAAATCATACAAATTTAAGGTTCATTTCTATTTATAAGGATTTTTCCGAAGTTCTATTTTTAAGTGAAATATCATAAATTATATTAGATGTTTTAACTTGAAATATATTTAAATAATGATGCGACGATTTTTGAAACATTACAGTCAATAAAATGACCGTCGAATTCGACGGGTTTCAGCTAGTAACTTTTATGCTTAGCAACCATTTTGAATTTCTTAACTAAGAATGACATGAGCAAAATTTGGATTAAAAGATAAACCACAGGTATTTATTATGTAATTTTGTATACTAAATGTAATATTTAAGAGGACAAATACATAGCATTGTTTTAACAAAATAAAAATGATTTAATATTCTACAAACATATAAATATAAATAATAAATAAGATAGGACAAATACTTACAATTAGGCTTAGTAAACAAGGTGGAGGAAAATATAAATAAAATAAAAACTTGAAAATTAAAATAATCTTATTATTAAATTTAGATTTCAGGCTATGTTAACTGTAAATTAACTACTATGATAATCAATGCACATAATAGTAACATTAAACTTGCAATGCTTTTTAAAAATATCTAGCATAAAATGTGCTTCATCTTTGAAATACTTTTCATATAACTTAAAGTACTTATATTCTATAATTCAATGCATAATGCTACATATTCTTTAGAATGTGTTAAAATAACAGACTATAATAATACTTCCTAAGAAAAATTTCTTGCTTAAGTACTTAATTTCTTTCCATGTACTGTTTAAAAACATATGACAAAATGACACATGCAGATATTTACCCAGATCTTGTGTTCATTAACTAAAAGCAATAAAGAAAATATAAAATATTTTAGAAAAAATAATTAAATATTTAAAGCTTACTTTTAAAATATTTTTCTTAATTTTACAATTTATCTGCTATATTAAATATTTTTATACGGTCCTATTCTTTTACAAAATAATACTAAGTGCATGCATTCTACTTTTCGACTAGAAATAATCTGAATTATTTTCATAATGGCTACATAAAAAACTTTGTAAACATTTTTTCGCAGGTTTTATGGATTTTTACAAAGTAAAATATTCATCGCCACAAATGTGCTTTGCTTTTTTAAAATCGAACTGAGAATTCCTACTGAAAATGTTAAAAACAATGAGTCAAAATAACATTTTACAATTTTTATTGAGTAGCCTACTGTAATGTGTATATCTATACTTTTTTTTTTCTTTCCTCAACATCTTTAAATATTAAGTGCTTTCATTTTCATCAATAAAAAGAAGTGTTTTTTAAAAAAAATTAGCGTTTATAAGATAAAAATAATTTTAACACCTTTAGAGACAGACGTATTAAAGGACTAAATAAAATTACATATTTAAACACAAATATTTTGCACTCAATTCAATCATCAAAGATCAACAATCTGAAATCACATCAGTATTTTGTATATTGTATTTTATTTTACATGTGAACGTAATTGATAAAGATTTGAAACAACATATCATAACAATAAAAATATTATTATTATTTAAAAAATGCAAAACTAATTTCTTCTAAACTAATTATATTTCCTAAGTAGTTCTAAATTGATACCAAAATATTTGGAGAAAAGTAAATAATTATACTTCTAATGATGATAAATGAATTAATGAACTTTTTAAAAATTATTTCTTATTTGATTGAAATAATATTAATTAAAATAATACCACGGAGTAAAAAGACAGGAGAAGAAGGTAATGCTGAAATTTTGTGATGTTGTTTTATAATTTTTACAGATGGCGCCAGCGCACAATACTTCCTTCTCTCCAGCTTCCGCAATGTTATTCAATGGGGAAATGTCTCGTTTTAATTATTTTTTTTTAAAATAATATCAGGCTGAAAAAAGTTCGATTGAAAGCAAATTTCATTAAATAGAGTATTCTAACCAACATGTTTTTTTTTTTTTAAGAGCCATTTTATTCTAATTTTACTTTGAAAGAGAGCTTTTAAAAAATGACGATCTTTATGAACCGAAGCTAGCTAAAACAGACAATTGGGAGGAAGGAGAATGGATGAAATTTTGTAAAGAAAAAAGATAAACTTACTTTAGGTGCAGAAAACACGAACTCGGACATTATTTCTCTCCTGGGGCTTTTTTTATTTTTTCTTACCAGTATCATAGCCTGTTTTACAACTAGGAACGAAGCATTTATTTGAAACATCTGAATTATGCAGTTTTAAGAACTTACAAAAAAATTAAACTGCTTAAATTAAAAAAATTAAAATGTACTCCAGCAAAATTCTATTGAAAACAACACTATATCCGCGCCGAGGTAGGGAGTAATGACAAGTGGCGCCCTCAATATTTACCAAAAATTTACATCACAGTTTCGTAGCTTTCTCCCATTGGACCTTCAACTCCTATTAATATTACTCCGTGAATAATACATTAAAAACAAAATGTTCTTTATTTTTGCACGTTTTCAATCTCCGAGGAAATATTTTCTACTAAACCACGGAGTAAAAAGACAGGAGAAGAAGGTAACGCTGAAATTTTGTGATGTTGTTTTCTAATGTTTACAGATGGCGCCAGCGTGCAATCCTTCCTTCTCTCCAGCTTCCGCAATGTTATTCAATGGGGAAATGTCTCATTTTAATTATTTTTTTAAAAATAATATCAAGCTGAAAAAATTTCGATTGAAAGCAAATTTCATTAAATAAAGTATTCTAACCAACGTGTTTTTCTTAAGAGCCATTTTATACTAATTTTACTTTGAAAGAAAGCTTTTAAAAAATGACGATTCTTATGAACCGAAGCTAGCTAAAACAGACAATTGGGAGGAAGGAGAATGGATGAAATTTTGTAAAGAAAAAAAAATAAACTTACTTTAGGTGCAGAAAACACGAACTCGGACTTTATTTTTCTCCTAGGGCGTTTTTTTGTTTTTCTTATCACTATCATAGCCTGTTTTACAACTAGGAACGAAGCATTTATTTGAAACATCTGAATTATGCAGTTTTAAGAACTTACAAAGAAATTAAATTGCTTAAAATAAAAAATTTTAAATGTACTTCAGCAAAATTCTATTGAAAACAACAGTATATCCGCGCCGAAGTAGGGAGGAATGACAAGTGGCGCCCTCAATATTTACCAAAAATTTAGATCACAGTTTCGTAGCTTTCTCCCATTGGACCTTCAACTCCTATTAATATTACTCCGTGTACTAAACCAAGGAGTAAGAAATAACTGGAGGGGAAACTAGCGTAAAATGTGTGTTATCCAATTATTTGAGTAAAAGATAGCGCCACTCTCGGCTGATGTCCGATCATTCCCATTCCGCAATGCTTTTCAATGGGAAAAACGCTCATTTATTTTATTTTATTTTTTTAACGAAAAGAATGATTTTTGAGAAAATCGGCGAAAAATGAATTTGAATATATAGGGTTTTCTTAACAGCATAAAATTTTTACAAGCGGCATAGGACACTTGTTATTTTAAAGGAGCCAATTTTTATAGGCTTTCGTCAAGATCATAACGAATTAAAGGGACATTTAAAAGGACTAGGGAGGGAAATGATAGCTATAATAAAGAAAAATGTAGATTGAAAAGAAATGCATCGTATAATAAATTTTCGTCGCACACACACACACACACACACACACACACACACACACACACACACATATATATATATATATATATATATATATATTATCATAAATTTCAATTTTAATTTATAAGCAATTTATAAATAAGTAGAAGAAAAACATTATTTTATTTAATATTATTATTATTTTCTTATTGTTATTTTATACTTCTCAGTTGCGGATGATTCTATACATTATTTAAATATCTTAATAGTATAAATGTATTTTATGATTATGATTTGTCATTATTACATTTAGCTGTACAAAGTGGATTTTTTTTCTAATATAATATATGATTTAGTTTCTATAAAATTAATTTATAAACATAACTAATTATTTCTAAAATAATATATATGATTAATTTAGTTTATAAATATTAATATTTATAAAATAATAATTTATTTTTCACCTTATAATATACCAATCTTCACACATTTCTGAGTGGCGTGATACTGCTTTTGAAGTTGGTAGATTGGAAGTGCTGGGTTCGATCTTAGGTTGTGCTCTTCGAATAGCCGTTTGAAGTTTTCCGTGGCTTTCTCTGAAACTCAGGAAAATCTGTGCTGGGATCCCTTAGAAAGTCCCCAGCTTTTCACTCCTTGGGTTATGTGTTGAGGATACATAACTGAGTCACAAAAGCCTCGTGTAGTTAATTGCCTTAACACCAACATATTATTTCGTCTAAACATATACTTTTAAAGAATTTTGTTTTTTCCCTGCCCCACGATTGACCGAATGGCTATGTTCTCAAAGTTGTTTGGCGGGAAGTGCTGGGTTTGATACCAAGTCGCGTTCATTAACCTATCGCACGGTGTTTTCTGCGGTTTTCTCCGAAGCTCGCAGGAATACAATGTAAATATACTTGAAAAAAAAATACTTTGGAGGGCAGGGTATTTACTCAGGTCTAAGACCTGATTGGCCTAAGACTCTAAAATTGCATTCCATCTTAAATTAAAAATATTCATTGCTTTTATGTAGATTTTTTTTAATAGAATGCATTTCGCATTTCGTTGGGATTAAATAATACTAATAATATAATGTAATAAAAAATATCAAATATATTTAAATATATGTAATTGCTTATATAAATTATTTGAAATTGAATATCCCATAGATTAATTTTCATTTTGACGACAGCTTACACAAAACTGGCTTTTTTTAAACAACAAGCCTCGAATACTTCTTGTAAAAAAATATATGTTGTTAAGTAAACCCAGTATAATCTTATTCATTTTTCGGGAATTTCTCAAAAATCATTCTTTTTGTTAAAAATTTTTTTTATATGGACATTTTTGCAAGTGAAAAGCATTACAGAACGATGACAATAAGGCACCTAACGTAAACAGAGTATTTTTCTTTAATATGGTGTCCTTTTCAAGCTGATAGACGGGAAATGTCGAGTTTTATTTCCAAGTCGCACTCGCGGACCTAGCCGATTGGAGTTTTGCGTGATTTTCTCCGCAACTTGCATAACTATTGGCTAGGATCCCATAAGGAGACACACTGAGGTCATTCTACTCAGGCCTAAAACCCAAGTGCTTTTTTCAAACAGTTTACATATAGTAAAATTGCATTTGACAATCAAAAATATTTATTACTTTTACGCATATTTTTTTTTTTAATGGAATTAATTTCATATTTCATTGGGATAAAAAAAAATTATATAAATTAATTGAAATTAAATGTCCCTTTTAATTAATTTTCCTTTTGATGACACCTTATACAAAACTGGCTTTTTTAAAATAACAAATATCACATACTTCTGGTAAAAAATATATGTTGTTAAGAAAACTCTGTGTATCGAATTCAAATTTTAAGAATACCTATATTCGATATCTATATACTAAATTTTAAATAAATTAGTATTCAACAAAATTGATTCTACAAATCTTCATCTAATCAAAAATTTCGTATTAAAAACAAATAGAATCATTTATGTTTCATTTCAATAATAAAAGGTAAGAAAAACTTACCTTCCTTCATCTGTATTGTTCGAGGGATGAAATATTCGTTCTTAATTCAATAATAAGTGGAAACTTTCACTCATGGATCAGTCATTTTCTTTAAACAAACGCATTTTATCTGGTAAATACACAATCACGAATTATTAAAGACATAATACTGATAAAATTACATAAATACTTAACGCGCGCTAACAATACACAATATTTACATTTAGAAACTTAGAACATTCTTCTTCTTGCTATCGAACGCACAATTCCTCTCGTGCGCGCAGGCGCAGACGATCGGATTACAAAAAGTTGAAGTGGAAGTAGCGATTTTCGCAACACACTCCCACCTTTGAGTTTCGAGGATTTTTAGAGAAACTCAAACTTCACTTTTGGCTTTAACAAACGTCCATATTTGGATCGTTTATCAAGTGGAACAGTCTCTATAGGAATGTCCTTTACAGAACTTTTGTCAACTGGCTCAGTAGGTTCAGTCACTGGAACAGACTCAGTTGGAGGAGTCACTAGAACAGATTCAGTTGGAACAGTCACTGGAACAAAGTTATTTTCAGGAGGTTGGATATTCGACTTAGATATTCGTGATGAAAAGAGTAAATCTGCACAACTTTTAGGAGTTACTTCTAGAGGAATTAATCTAAGCACTGGACGGAAAAATTCACCACCTTTCATTTTCACTTTTACTAGTCGAACATGGCCATCTTTAGATGGACAGAGTTCAATAACTTTACCGAGAGGCCAGTCAATTTTCTTGATGTTCTCACTGGATACTATAACGATATCACCAATTTGGATGGGTCGTTGATTTTTAGTAAATTTCGAAGATTGCCTTAAATGCCCCAAATATTCAATTCGAAACCTTTCTCGTAAATCTTCTTTTATTCGCTGTCTATAGGCATATCTTTTATTGAGAGATGATGAATCTAAAACATCAAGATCGGGAATGCCTGATTCTTTAATATCCCGTAAAAACATAGCAGGAGTAAGCGGAGTTAGATCATTAACATCTTCGGAGAGGTAAGTTAAAGGACGTTGGTTAACAATGCCTTCAGTATCACAAATAACAGTATTCATTTCTTCTAAATTCAACGAACTTCTTCCTAAGACTTTTCGAAGAATTCCCTTGATTATACCAATCAAACGTTCCCACCACCCACCCCACCACGGTGCAGATGGAGGGTTGAACTTCCAAATGATCTTCTGAGCTTCACTGTATTGAGAAATGGTATCCCAATTGATTTTCTTAAGTAAATTTTCCGCACCAACGAAATTTGAGCCATTATCACAGTAAATTATTGTGGGTCTTCCTCTTCGAGCTATGAATCTTCGGAGAGCCTGCAGAAAATTTTCAGTCGACATGGATGTAGCTATCTCTAAATGCAAGGCTCGGTAGACGGCACAAGTGAAGATGACTATCCAGACTTTTTGACCTCCTCGAAGAATTAGAGGACCGGCATAATCAATTCCTATGATCTCAAACACTGCTGCTTCCTTTATTCTGTCAACTGGGAGAGGTGCTTCTATGATGGGCTTTGGTCTAGCATCATATCTTTTGCAGTGTACACAATTTCCGATAACTTTTCTTACTGTCTTCCGATACTTTAAAATCCAAAAATCTTCTCTTAAATTATTCATTAGGATCTGGACACCAGCATGATTCAAATTTAAATGTCTGGTTCGGATGAGTTTTTCTACCACTGGATGATTGGATGGCAATATTATCGGATATCGGAAACTTTGTGTATCTTCTCTCATGATGATTCTAGTCTTCATTTTCATAAGTTCATTTGTATCCATAAAACAGTTAAGGGATTTCAGGCGTTTATCTTCAGGACCCGAGAATGATTCTTTTTGTACATTTTTCAACATAACAGTTTCAGCATCATTTATATCTTCTGAAGTTAAGAATCCAAAAATTCGATGTGAAGGTTCAACTTTACAATTATTAAAAAATCTGTAAATCCAAGCAGTGATTCTTAACAATTTATTGTATGACGAAATACGGTTATAAAGCTTCTCACTTGAATCTTCATGATTTGTAGCACTAATTACTGTTTTCTTCTTCTCGGAGTACACTATATCGAAGTCAGGAAGAGCATTAGATCTTGGCCATTCTTGTCTTGGCTTCCTCAACCATTGCACACCTTCACACCACTTGGATTTAATCAATGTTTGGACACTACAGCCGCGAGATGGTAAATCTGCTGCATTGAAAGACCCTGGTACGTGGTGCCAATTTTCAGGCTCTGTCAGAGATCTAATTTCTTTAACTCTGTTAAAAACGAAAAGCGCCCAGTTTTCACTTCCCTTTATCCAATATAGTGCATTTGCGGAGTCGGACCAGAAAAATTTTGAGATATTCTTTATTCGGAGATCATTCACCACAGTCTCAGCTAATCTCGCTCCTATGCAGCAGGCAAGTAGTTCCAATCTTGGAATAGAAGTAGTTTTCATAGGAGCAACTCTGCTTCTAGCCTGTACAAGTTGACAAGACACTGAACTTCCAGTTTCACTTCTTAAGAATATGCAGGTAGCGTATGCACTCTTGCTTGCATCGCAGAAAATATGTAAACTTAAATTTTCTGGCGCCTCATGATTCAGAGTGAGGCATCTTGGGATTTTGACTTCTTTCAATTTAGGAACTTCTTTTCTCCACTGCTCAAACTTCTTGGTAATTTTCTCAGGCAATTCTGCATCCCATTATACTTTCAATTTCCAGCACACTTGCAGGAGAATCTTCGGCCCCAAGGTAACCGGACATGTGAAGCCAAGGGTATCAAATATTCTATGTACCGCACTCAGTATTTTCCTTTTCGTTGCAGGGGTATCATCTTCTAAAGTATCTCGTAAATCTACAGACAAGGTATCATTCTTTAAGTTCCATGTCAATCCCAGGACTGGAATACATCTTTCTTCTGATGGACTGGGGAAATTGTGCTCCCACCCTCGAAGCTCAAATTTAGCATCACTGAGAATTAACTTGGATTCTTCGACAAATTTCACGAGGTCTTCATAGTTTTCAACGCTGGTGATACAGTTGTCCACATAAAATGATTCTAACAACTTGGTAGCTGTTTCTTCAAAATGAGCAGAAGCATTTTTCAGATGATATCGAAGAGTAGCACCGAGTAGGTATGGTGAACAAGAAAGTCCAAAAACAACTCTACGATGTTGAAAAACTTTAGGTTTCGTGGAATCACCTTCCTCCCACCATAAGAATTTCAGAAATGGCCTATCACATTTACTAAGTCCAATTTGTAAGAAAGCTCTTCGGATATCAGCAATTACTCCTATTTTCTTCAATCGAAACTTATTCAAGATTGCTGGAATCAGTTCGACGGTGTTAGGTCCTTTCTCTAAACAATCATTGATTGAAGGTGAATTTTTCTCTTTGGCAGAACCATCAAAAACAGGCCTAACTCTGGTAGTAGAATTTTCTTTTATTACGGCCCTGTGGGGCAAATAATGGTCACTTTCATCATTACCCAGACTTTTAACTTCTTCTATAACACCTTCTTGAATCCATTCTGTTAATACTGTTTCATAAGCTTCTAATGTCCCCTTTTTCTTGAGCGAATCTATACAACCTTTCAATCTTCGTTCTGCAATATTTTTACAAGTGGGTAAAGGAGGATGGCCTTGGATCCATGGGAGATTCACTTCATATCTTCCTTCAGCGTCACGTTTGATATTTCTATTAAAATGCTCTTCGGCTGCTATTTCAAGTTCCTTTCGGCTATTCTTCTCTCCTGGATCCAGAATCCCAAGCACATCAAGTCGCCATAAATCAGAAATTTTCGTGTCATTTACATGTAATGACATAACGCTACTTGTACTATCTGAAACTTTCTGTCCGATTTTTCCCATTAGCGTCCACCCAAGGCGGGTTTGTATTAAGACTAAACCAGATTTTAATGGTTTTATATTTCCAGTGTATAGTTTTCCAATGGCATCAGCTCCAATTAAGCCATGGATTTCATTCGGGGAGAATTCGTACAATAAATCAACATGACAATTCAGGTCAGACAAATGAATTTTATGCTTAATTTCATTTAGAAATGAACCATAGGGAATTTTTGGTATTTCAGAACAAATTTTTTCTTGATTTAACACTTCAAGACTGCAACGATAATTATCATTATAGTCACTCAGACCTATTAAATATTTCTTATGGGTATCACAGTTTCTACTCCACCAAATAAGCTATGTGTCAAATCTTCTTTACCTATGCATTAATATCCCATTTCATTTAATGCAAAAGTTGACAAATAGGACTTGCTGCTGCCAGAATCAAATAATATCCTAATGTATTTCATTTTATTTCCCTTTCTAAGACGAACAATCAGAGTTTGCAAAATAACTTGTCGAGTACTAGTTTTATTTGCTAAAACAGTGTCTTTCTTATTTTCAGAATTTAAATTTTCAAATTGCTGAAATTTAATTCGATGTTCTTGATCGCTTTTCCCAGGGCACATCATCTTGAAATGAAATTTTCCGCAATCACAGGCCGGTATCTTTGCTTTGCAAAATCGGGATAAATGTTTCTTTGCAGCTAAACATTTAAAACAAGCACCTTTTTTCATCAATATTTGCTTTTTATCCTCATAGGATAAACTATCAGCATTTTTACATTCACTGCTTACATGTGATTTATTGCAAAAAATACACATTTCTTTTTTCACGTCAGAAGAATTATATAATTCAACGGCGGTAGGAATAATTCTTTCACGTCGAACGGCTGGCGGATAAGTACTTTTATTCACATTTTCAAAATTAAATCCACTATGAGCAAGTTTCACCTTTTCTTCACTTTCAATTTCATGCCGCAAAAAGTTCATCAAACAATCTAATTTGTTACCCGATTTCAATTCATTATCATTTTCCTGTTTTGCGTAGTTCAAGGTCGAACTCAAATTTCTTTCCCATATTTTTAAAATATCTACAGGTAAGCAAGATTCAATTAACGGGTATAAAATTGATGAATAATTTTCACTTGAAACACCTAGCATTTTCAATGACCGTAAATATGTTTCAATTTTATCATACAATTTAAAAAGTGGCATTTTTGGACCTTTACTTATAGCATTATTCATCATTAACGTAAGAACTTCTCGTATATAAACTTCAATTAACATATCTGTACGCCCAAAACGACTTTTAAGACATTCTATTACATTTTTGTAACTATCTTTTGTGGCGGGATACGATTCAACAATTTCCCGTGCCCTTGAGCCTTTTATTGTGGCCTGCAACAAATACTGATATTTATCTTCATTTGGTATCTCTTCATCGTTGTGTATTTTCTCAAACTGTGCCCAGAATGGCAACCATTCTTTTATTTCACCCCCAAACAATTTAAATTCTATTTCAGGAAGTTTGAATTTTCGTTTCATTATATTTTCATTTGATTGAAAACTGTTTTCAATTTCAAAAGTTTTTCAACTTTTGTTCTTAATTTAATAAATTTTTCTTCATAAGAACTAAAGCCTTCATACTCTTTATCATAATTATCTTGTGTACACTTATCATCTTTAACAAGAACATCTAATATTTCTTTTTCTTTTGGACATAACATTGCCCATTTTTCATTTAATTGAGCATATAAAACTTCAATTTCTTCTATATTCTTATCTTCCTCTATTAAATTATTCTCTAATAAATTAGCGATACGTGTAAACGCACTTCTTAAAGGTGTTCTTTCTTTAGCTAATTTTTCCATTATAATCCTAGGTAAACAGATCCCGGCAGTAGGATGCCAATAAATATCGAATTAAAACTTTAAGAATACCTATATTCGATATCTATATACTAAATTTTAAATAAATTAGTATTCAACAAAATTGATTCTACAAATCTTCATCTAATCAAAAATTTCGTATTAAAAACAAATAGAATCATTGATGTTTCATTTCAATAATAAAAGGTAAGAAAAATTTACCTTCCTTTATCTGTATTGTTCGAGGGATGAAATATTCGTTCTTAATTCAATAATAAGTGGAAACTTTCACTCATGGAACAGTCATTTTCTTTAAATAAACGCATTTTATCTGGTAAATACACAATCACAAATTCTTAAAGACATAATACTGATAAAATTACATAAATACTTAACGCGCGCTAACAATACACAATATTTACATTTAGAAACTTAGAACATTCTTCTTCTTGCTATCGAACGCACAATTCCTCTCGTACGCGCAGGCGCAGACGATCGGATTACAAAAAGTTGAAGTGGAAGTAGCGATTTTCGCAACACTGTGGCTGGGATTGCGGTGCCTCGTTCTTAAGTCTGATCTTAAATCTTACGAACTTTCGTACATGGGCGTGGTTAAGAACGATCTTAACTTGGTATTGCGGTGCCTCAAGCGTAAGTCCTCCGCGTGTCCTCATAAGAGAAAGCCAGCCAGCCAATGGGAGACGCAGAGCGATCTATGTTGTGATTGCGCGCGCATCCAGTTACGATTCGACTTAAGATATCTCTGAGGTCGTCGTAAGATAGTGAGGCGCTGCAATACGACTTGCGTTTTGTTTACATCTTAAGACAGAGTTTGTGCGTAAGATAGTGTTCAGCGAGGCACCGCAATCCCAGCCTAAGTAATCGAATTCATTTTTCGTTGCATAGATATAGTAATAAGACATAGATTGATCAGAGAGGCCGAAAAAGTGATGCCTTTTTTTTTCGGGAAAAGACGGCCATTTTACTCTCTTGTGGATGTCTTTCCCCGACTGAATATACACGGGAATACGCACAGATAATTTAGCAAATAAAATTTATGAATAATTTATGTACTAAAGATGAATGAAAAAACTCCAGATATTTGTTATTCTTTCTCTCTTTTTTTCTTTTTCTTTTCTTCTTCTTCCTTTTTTTTTTTTTTTTTTTTTTGGTATGGAATAACGACATTTAAAGAAATTTATCGTTTCTGTCTACTATTTCTGTCTGGTTAGAAGTTTTTATGGTCGAAAAAACTAAAAAACTATTCGACTTATCCTCATCTTTTGAGATATTAGAGTTAACCCTTTAATTGCCAATCGCAATGCAGTCGGACACTTTTGTTACTGACTGTATAGAGTAGAAATTTATGTTTACCCGGAAATGGTTATAAAGATATTAATAAAAGTTTGGGATAAGTGCTTTTTAGAGACCTAAAACAATTGGAACATCCTTAGCATCAAGAAAATTAGTGTTAACCCTTTAACTGCCAATCGCACTATGTAGTAGAAATTGAGTTTAATCAGAAATGGATATAACGATTTTGTTTAAAGTTTGGAGTTAAGTGTCTTTTTTTTTTAATTTTTTTTTTTTTTTTTTTTTAAGAACTAAAACGTTTGGACATATCCTCATCTTCAGAAAAATTTGCGTTGACCCTTTAACGGCCAGTCGCAACATATAATAGAAATTAGGTTTACTCGGAAATGGATATAACGCTTTTTATAAAAGTTTGGGATTAAGTGTTCTTTTGAGAGATAAAGCGAATGGACATATACTCATCTTCAGGAAAATTCGCGTTAACCCTTTAACGGCCAGTCGCAACATATAATAGAAATTAGGTTTACTCGGAAATGGATATAACGATTTTTATAAAAGTTTGGGATTAAGTGTTCTTTTGAGAGATAAAGCGAATGGACATATACTCATCTTCAGGAAAATTCGCGTTAACCCTTTAACGGCCAGTCGCAACATATAATAGAAATTAGGTTTACTCAGAAATGGATGTAACGGTTTTTATAAAAGTTTGGGATTAAGTGTTCTTTAGAGAGATAAAGCGATTGGACATATCCTCATCTTTATGAAAATTCGCGTTAACTCTTTAACGGCCAGTCGCAACATATAATAGAAATTAGGTTTACTCGGAAATGGATGTAACGGTTTTTATAAAAGTTTGGGATTAAGTGTTCTTTAGAGAGATAAAGCGATTGGACATATCCTCATCTTTAGGAAAATTCGCGTTAACCCTTTAACGGCCAGTCGCAACATATAATAGAAATTAGGTTTACTCGGAAATGGATATAACGATTTTTATAAAAGTTTGAGATTAAGTGTTCTTTAGAGAGATAAAGCGATTGGACATATCCTCATCTTCAGGAAAATTCGCGTTAACCCTTTAACGATCAGTCGCAACATATAATAGAAATTAGGTTTACTCGGAAATGGATATAACGATTTTTATAAAAGTTTGGGATTAAGTGTTCTTTAGAGAGCTAAAACGAATGGACATATCCTCATCTTCAGGAAAATTCGCGTTATCCCTTTAACGGTTGAAGCTTAAGTAATATTCTGCCTCCATAATGACGCCTTAAAATACATTTTGCGTTGGGTATTCCAGAACATGAACCAGTCCCACTGTTTGAAGTATTTTCAAAAGAAAACATGCGGTAGTATACTTGAATAACATTCATACCAATTTGAAGACAGTCAAAAAATATTTACGACAGATAGATTGCGAACAGACATACAAGCAAACAGACAAAGTAAAGTCATAACTAGTCATAAACATAGTTCGAAATTATGTACAGTCGGTAACAGAAGTCTCCGAACACTAGCAAAAATTCCTATTTAAAAAAAGTACACTGAATAGTGTTTTGTTAAATAAATCCTTGTCGAATCCTGTTTTTAGACTGACTGAGAACAGGATTCGACAAGGATTTATTTAACAAAATTATATTAAGCATACTTTTTTTTACATAGGAATTTTTGCTAGTGTTCGGACACTTTTGTTACCGACTGTATGCGTGTGTATATATATATATAAATCCTTAATACAACTTAAAATACAATTCCATTAATTTCGAACTATAGCCCCTAATGCATCTGAATATTTTTGCGTGGCCCTCAAAACGCTAATGCGAATCTCATCACATTCTGTATAAAATGCTTTTAAGCATATGAATAACAGTTGTCTGTTTCATTTATTCTGTTTCGTGCAGTACAAAGGTATTGAAATATGGTTTTTAGAAATTCCCCTCATAGAATGCAAACATTTGAATTTTTTTTGAGTATTCTAATATATAAACCAGTCGTGCTGTTTATAGTGTTTTCAATATAGATTATGCCGTAGTATTATTGAATAACATATATACCATTTTGAAGATAGTTTGAAATTATTTACTGCAGTTAGAGCGCGGACAGGTGGACAAGCAGACAGGCAGAAAAACTAATTAATGTCATAATGTTTTCTTAAACCTTGTTCGAAACTGTAAGAAACGCTTAACACAACTAAAAATGTAATTCTAGCAATTTCGATTTATACCCATATTATGAACGAAATTCGACCAAACTTGTATTCAGTTGGATCTTGACCTAAACTGGTGCTGATTAGATTTGGGAATCAATCGCTCAACAGGTGGCGCTGCCATCCTATTTTTTTTTCTTTTTCTAAGTACTTAACATGACAGTATAGGACAAAATTTCATGTAAATGTATATAATGTGAACTATTTTTAACTCATGAATGTAAAATTTATATGAATTATTGATAATAGTAGTAATAAACTCGAAAAAAAAAAAGGTGTGCATGTAGGAGCATTGCTTTCCTCCTGGGAGGGAAGTGCTCTTCCCCCGGGGCCTGTGTAAATTTTCAATGTGGATATTTTAGAAAGAACTCGTCAATATTTCTAAAACGAATGGTTGAACCATACATCTGTATTAATTTAAAACGAAGCTACCAATTTCTTTTATTTTTAATGTTATATATATATATATATATAGTATAGACATATATATATACAGTCGAATCTCGTTAACGTGAATTACTTTTAACATGAACTGTTACCACAATCCCCGTCAAAATGAAGATTACTTTAGTTATATGACGATCAGTTACTGATAGCATGAACTACTGATAACATGAACAGATTTCTGATCCCCCTTGAGATTCACGTTAACAAGATTCGACTGTATATCTTTTCATGTCTGCACAAAAATGATTTTTTTCAGCATTTATTATTATACTACTTTAAGAAAAAAATCGTCTGCATTCATCATGGAAAATGTATTTAATAAATAAGTTGTATTGCGTAAATTTGTATAGGATTAAAAAGAGAAGAAAGTCTTGTGGTAATACTAGTTATAATATATTAAAACAAGCGGGTGCTCTGCCACTGCTAACAACATTTAAAAGAATTTTGAAAAATCGATATTACTTAATAATATAAAAACTTTAAAAACATTAAAATTAAAAAAAAGTATTTCTATTAAAAATCAAAACAGTATTTAAACCATAATAATAACAAAGCAACTGATTATAAAGAACCATATTTTTCATAAATTAGTTAAATTTAACTTACTTATGAAAACTTATTCCACTTCCTTTCATAAATTTATTTCTACAATTAAATGCCGGCATCTAGTACTTCGGCATTAGTACTTCGACATTTTCAATAAATATCAACCATGTCTTATTACTATATCTATGATATCAACATTCTATTCCATTGTTGTTTTCGAGTTTTATACTCTCTCATCATGGTTGATGCCAAAAACTTTTTCGGCATCAAAAATCTTTGCACGTTAACATGGGGATGATAGATCTATGTATATTACTATATCTATGTTTCGTTGACTTTCTCAAAAATCATTATTTTCGTTAAAGAAAGTTATCCGCGTTTGTAATGATCGATAGATGGCGCTCTCTGAACACTGCAGTTGTTAGTAAATATAACAGCCACGTGTAATTATTATTCTTTCTCCGCCATTTCATTATGGAAAGTCGATTGCATAATATGAGGATATGCAGTGGTGTGATAATTTCACCTTAGCCCACCAGAGGGCGAGCATTTCATTACAATCGCGGATTAAATGAACATTTTTGCAATCGAAAAGCATTACGGAACGAAGATAATCGGACATCTACCGATGAGTGGCGCCATCTATATTACCTAAAAGTATATTGCAGTTTTTTAAGGTTTCGGCCATTGGAGTTTCCCCTCCAGTTATTTCTTAAGCAAGCTTAAAGGTGCCTTAAAGCCCGCTTTATAGTGGCCGTTCCGTTCTGCTGTCCGCAAGCACTGAGCTAGAATATAAGGAGTGAGAACTGTCCATTGAATAAGAAATTGAATAGAATTGAACTGAATAGGAAGTTATCACTCCTTATATTCTAACTCTGTTCTTGCGTACAAATTTGTCAAAGAATATCTAATGAGATAATTATTCTTTGGTATTTTCAACCTAAAAATTATTTTTAATGGGAAACAAAATATTGCCAAGAAGGCGATAAGTAGCAAAAAAAAGTTAGCGCAGCGAAATTTCACGTGATACATGTTGGACACGTTTTCTTCCGTAGAAAAGAATAGGGATTCTCCCTCTACTAGTATAGAGCATTTCCTAGTGACGTCTGGTGGTTGGCAAAAAAGCGCGCTCGACTTTCCCGCGCTATTTACTATATTGGTGATCCGCCATCGCTATGCTTTTCCCACGAATTAGGATACAGGATGATAAACCAGATAGGGCGGTCAGCGTGGGAACGGAGCTTTATTTTCCGCATTAATTCAGCCGAGCGGAGTAAGCGATCCGATCGCCGCCTGGTGTAGTATCTTTGAAACTTAGCGGAAGAAAGGGAAAGCCCGCCCCTTCGGCTTCAGTCATCCAACGAACGAACAGCCAGAAATGTAAAAACGTGCTGATTGGTGTATTTTCGAGATTTGGTCGCCCTCTATCTGTAAGATGAAAATTACTACCTTTCCGTAACATTAGTAATACATCCTTCTCTTTTAATCCGTGGCTTTTCCCAAGCCTTTTTGCCAACCACTCATAAAAGTTGAGATGTTTGTTTACAAACAAGGAACTGCCCTATACCTGCTCGATGGTCTCGATCCGCTCCTCAGATGATCTGTGCGCCAAGCGTAGATTCACGCCAAATACGTCGCTCCAAAGGATAATCGGCTATACAGGCGCTAGTTTTTGCGCTAGTAAATGTGATAGATTGATTGACGGAGTGTTTTGTTTGTAAACACTTTCCTCATGCGCTCTCTTTTACTAGAACCAGCCAATTACCAACCTACTTACCATATTTAATTTGTAGCGGGACCACGGATTAGGATACATCCGTGAGCGGGACGGAAAGTTTTGTTTTCATAGTACAGATTTCCTGCATTTATCAATGTGTATGATTTCGGAATTATATTGTGAAATTTTGTTTTTTTAATTGGTTATTTTCAAATTATGTTTTCAAAAATGTCTCATGTCTCTCCAGAATCAGACAATGAAACTTTCAAGCCTCGTGTTCCTGTAAATAATGAACCTAATAAAGATGAAACTGTAAAAAAAATTTCAACTTTGAAAGCAGAAATATCTACTTTACAGAAATCTGAAAAAGTTCAAAATATTTTTAGCTTCGATGACATCGTTGAGATTTTAGAAAAAGAAAATGCAAGCCTTTCGAAACTCCTTCATTATGAAGAAACGGTAAAAAGGGATAAACTAAAAAATGAAAAGCTTACCCTATCGAGAGATATAGAAGAAGAAGAAAATTTGATCTCTGCTTGCAAAGATTATGTTAAAAATGAATCCTTTATGCAAGAGAAAGCTGTTGATAAAACTCAAGAAATGTTGTTGAAACTGAAAATTCTTCATCAAAAACTATCCACTCTCCTCAAGAAATTCACGCATGACAAATATCCTTTGCCAGAAGAAGAATCTGTTAAATCCACCAGGAGTAAAAGAAGAGTCGATACTAAATCAAAGTCGAAAAAAAGTGTTCTTCACATACTTAAATTGTTATTGCCTGATTTAAGTGTTATAGATACTGATAATATGGAACCACAAGAATTGGAAATTGATAAAACTATGCCTACTGAAACCATAGAATTTTTACTCTCAGCTGATATCATTGAAAAGTGCCCTGATAAACCCAATTATATAAGGTTGTGCGATTGACATATATCTATACATTTTTTTTTTTTTTTTTTTTTTAAATATCTATTTATAAATTGTCAAATTATTTTGCCTGCCAGTTCAAATGATTCATGAACAAACAATTATATTAAAATGAGGAGAGCTGAAACTATAATTGTAAAAACAACTCTTTTTTTTTTCCCCCTAATTTACAATAATTGTCATATATAAAAATAATAAATTTTCAAAACCTTCAAAATTTAGTAAAAAATACTAAATTGGTACTTATGACATAAGGACAAGCTCTATGAGTAACTCACACTGTGACTTATGTTTATTTTGTAAAAAAAAAGTAGTAATAATTTTAAAATGTACTTCTTTTTAATAATATTTCTTTTGATAGTAAATGCTTATTGTTTGCAAGGCCTAATATATTTTGATATATAGAGAAAAATAAACATTCTCAAATGATGCAGCTATATTTATTGTTAGTAGATATTTAGTATTAATTTGCAAGGTCTGATTACCCTTTATTTTAAAGTGAAAGAGTCACCATTTTTTAAGATGCAATTTTATATATTAATAAATCTACAGAAATATGTATATACAGCCAGACCTCATTTTTGTGAATCTTAAAGGGAATAAAAAAAATTCTTCACATTGTCAGTAGTTCATGCTATCAGTAACTCAGAAAACTAATCTTCATTTTGAAGGGGATTTTTGAAACAGTTCATGTTAAAAATAATTCAAGTTAACGAGGCTCGACTGTATGTATATATAATTCTTTTTATTGGAATGAGAGAAAAATCATGCCAACCAAGTCCATTCCACTGAACTAATTTTAGTAATATTTTAATATACTTTACAGTGTTATTTTACAAAATTCTTTTATCTTTAGATCAATTTTTTTCTTTCAACTTTTAAATTTCACTGTTATTCAAATTTCAAATAATTGTTGAAATTTTAAGTACTGTTTATATATGCAATAAATGTCTTTAAAAATATTTATCTTTCATCTAAGTTACTATTTTATATCATTTGAATTTTTTCTCTCTAGTTAGTCAAATTGCGGCTGTAAGGCTCAATAAAGACTGATCAAGGTGAAAATTAGGGTCCATGGTCCATTAAGTGCTTCTTAACAAATTCCATTTCATAAAATGAATCCCTTCACAAAATTCAAATCTATAAAATGGGCTTAAGCATAAAATTTAAATCCATAAAATGAGCACTTTGACTAAATTCAAATTCATATAAATGACCCTTTAATAAATTTTTATGAAAATGATCATTTATTAAAATTTTGTATGTTTTCAGCTTTATTTCAGTTGACAGCCTATATTTGCTTCAGTGAAGCAATATTAACTCGAAACTAAGCATTGTATAGAGTGACTGGACTGCTAAATGAAAGGTTTTAAATTACGCATAATATTTTTTCACAAATATTTTTTTCTTTTTTTTTCATAAAAAATAGACCCCAAAGATTAAAACTTGGATTGATATATCAATCCAATTTATATATACAGTAGAGAGCCAGAAATCTGCCAAAGTCTGAAATCCGCACGGATTGTCAGATGCAAACAATGAAAATCACTATTAATAAATTACAAAACTGCAAATCAGAATTTTGAAAAAAGATCTTGAATACAGATTTTAAGTTTGCATTTTATGATTACAAAAAAGAAAACAAAATAATAATAATATGAAAGACTGCAAGAGCCAAGTTGCTGCTTATGAAATTAACAGTATATTAAATTCATCAAAGAAAATAAGGGTTATTGTGATATGATGATATCAATCAGGTAAATAATAACAAACTAATTTTTTAAAATGCTTTCTGATGAAGGCATAATTTGTAAGGAAGAACTGAATAAAATTCGTAGAAAAATACATTTGTATTACTACTATTTACAATAAATAAAATATAAATAAATCATGCAGGTTCAAGTTTAGTTTAAAACTAGCTGCATGTGAACAGATTTTATCTAAATTTGACAAATATATATATTTTTTCATTTTTATTTATTGTTTTCATTATATATATTTTTTTAATGTTCATTATTATTCTTATGTACCTAGTAATTTAATATTCAGTGTTATTATTCACTAGTATGTGTTTAGTTTGAATAATATTTTGTTTTCATTATTCAAAGTGAAAATCATTTTTTTATGGGCTCCGAAATCTGCAAAATCCTAAAATCTACACAACCTCTGGTCCCAAGGTGTGTGGATTTTTGACTCTCTACTGTATTTATATGAATCTTTTGTTCAATATTTTTTGTGTAATTTCTAAGACAACAGATTCTTTTATAATAAACAAGTATTCTCAGTATTAAGTGTGCCTATTTATTTATTACTTTCTTCCAGATTTGGCACTAGAAAAAAATATTGAGTGGGTTTCTTCCACTCTAATAAAAAGTTTAAGTGGGATCTTTTAAATTTAAGTGAGAAATTACATAATTTACATTTTGCAAATTTCTTCTTAGAGAATTACAATTTCAAATTAAGCAATTAAAAAGGGAAATCGAATAAATGTTAAAAATGGAAATTTATTTATTTTCTTTCCCCTTTTGTTGCTAAGGACAGATACTGCTTCAATATTCAGAATCTAAATTTTCATCAAAAAATGCAGAAGGAATTGCTCAAGCTGTTACTTAATCTGTTTCAAAATTTATTTTCAATTTGATTTTGAGTACTGAAAGATTGCTTGACAGAAATGCAGTAACTGGAATAACCTAAATTTAATATATAATTATTGCAATTTTTTAGCCTTCACACTTTGTAGTTGTTTGTTGATAAAACAAACAATTCGTAAATCCTCTTAACAAATATTTACAATTAAGAAATATTTTAAAATAGTAATTACATAATATTTCCTTTTTTTTTTACTTTTATCAAGCAATTCTTGAGAAGTTAAAAAAAGATAACTACAGGCTTCAAAGCAATTAATACATTACCCAACTGAGCTGAAAAATTGATAAAATACTCAATGAGCAATAATGTGAAAAACTTGGAAGAAAATTCCCCTTATGATATATTTTTGAGTGTGATTTTTCAAAATATTGCGAGATTCTCACAATTCCACCCTCTAATGCAAACCCTGTCTTCTATATTCAATAGAAGAAAGTATTGATTTCTTTTTCTTTTCTTCTAGTTTACGATGTCTTTAATCCTTTTGACAGGTCCAAAATACAATCTGACCATTTTCCGAAAATATCTCTGTGTGTGACAAAAATTTTGTGGTAGCTCAAGAACTAATGCATAGAATATCCCACAAGTTTTTAAAAGGCAGGGTGTTGCAAGTAAAAAAGGTCTCTTTTTAGCTTCTTGAAAGCAGTTTTGAATACTTAGAGCATATTTAATATTTAAAATCTGGAAAATCATTTCACAATTTAATAATAAATACTTTAAAACAAATGTTTTTTAATTTTAACTTTCTTCACATTTGTTTGTTACTAATATGTATAAAAAAAATGCTTATAGTCCTAAAAATAGTGTTCCCATTAGGCTATTTTCTAATGGTGCATTGCCCTGACCTTTTTAAAGTCAGTAAAATGCACCCTGCCTTTGTTAAAAATTGGCAAGCTGCAGCCTCTCTTTTTAAAGTTTGTAAAATGTAATGTCACCTTGCCCCACCAACTGCGAAAAATTTTTTGGAAAAAAGTAAGAATTTCATCAAAAGAATGTTAGGAAGAAAACCAAGATTTTTTATAAACTGTTGCAGAAAGAGAACCCCCCCCCCCCCCCATTGGGGCATATTCCTAAAATCTGTCGGGGGGAAAAAATACAAAATTTTCAGTTTTTCTCCTTTTAGCAGCATTTTTCTTTCCTTTTACAAACTTGGAGCATTCCAGTTTTTGCATTCTATATTCAATAGAAGAAAGTGTTGGATTCATAAAAATTTTCAGCTTCTGGTTTTCCATGAATATACACGTTTTGAGAGGTCCAAAACACATTTTGACCATGATATTTTTAGAAAATGTCTGTCTGTCTATGTGTGACAAAAATTTTGTTCTAACTGTATCTCAAGAATTACTGCCCAGAACTACATATAAATTTGTATGTAGTTGCATCATGACATAAATTAGTATCTATTAACTTTTTGTCCAAATCGCCTTATAGGTGGTGCTGCTGTACTGCAATTTCTTTCATTTAATGGAAGGCTATATCTCAGGTTCTATTTTGCTTAATCGAACAAAACTTGATTTGTGAAAGCGCCATTATGAAACATCAGGTTAATTTAATTTAGGTGCATTGCATAGTGTCCGATAAGTTGCTCTGCTTTGCTGTTATTTTCCCCGAGAAGAGGAAGGCTATATCTCAGTTTCTATCCTATATTATTGCAAATAACTTTGCATATGACAGGGCCATTATGAAACATTATGTGGAATCAGTTTCAGATAACATAGCGAGATAGATGACGCTCCTGTGCTTCAATTTTTTCCGTGAATGGGAAGGCTATATATCAGATTCTATCGTATATAATTACATAAAACTTGGTATATGAGAGGGCCATTTTAAAACAATGTACTGAATCAATTTAGGTGCATACGAGCTGATAGATGGCGCTGCTGTTCTGTAATTACTCCGTGAATAGGAAGACAACATCTATTGAAAGGCCACCTATCTGGAGAGCCAATTTTCTGTCGCACAATAGATGGCCCCCTTAGGGAAATTCGACTGTATATATACCTATGATCAACAGATACAAAGATTAATTTTTTCTTAAGAATTTTCCTTCAGGCACTCTGCGTCTGCACATATGTTTTTTTTGTGGAAAGAAAATATTATACACACAGAGAATGGCATGATGACCTCCAAAAACACGAGGAATACTAACAAATGGAATGGTACACATATTAACAGTAATATTATTAACAATATTGCAGTTTCTGATAAATATCCATATAATAAACTCTATATATACTGCCCCCCTGTCGGGGAGATGGTGTCAACCCGTCGGGTAATTTCTGGTGCCACTACTGGTGTGGAAAATAGTGGTTTAGTGATATGACTACACAAAAAATCAGCATTTGATCAAAGGGTTGCCAGAAGGAGAAGATACAAATTTAGTTTAAAGGTTGCTGCATTAAAAAAATAAAAAATTGCCTAGTAAACATATGTGTTCAAAAGATTGCATGGAAAATGAAATTTTCATTGAATGATCACGTGAAACAATGTTGATTTCTTTAAATGATCATAATGAGCATATCACTCAAGAAATTTGTGCAACATCTCAACTTTTTCGACCATTATTTGGAAAAGTCCATCATATTATGTTGTGTAAAAACTTGGGCGTAATGTTTCATGTCATACGGTCATAAGAAAAGCTTGAATTTAGATTTAGAATCACACGCAAGAAGTGAATTTTGTTGAAGGGCTGTCAAAAAAGATGCATATTTGTTCAAGGAACCAAAACACGCAAATTATATTTAAAAATCCTACAAAAATCTTGAGTTTTGTCAAGAAAGTTTATGTAAATGTGCATGAATTTTCTGAAAAATAGCACAAAAAGTGCAAATTACATCAGAGTCTATGGGGCAAACAAGAGTATTATCAAATAGTCAGCGCACAAATTTGAATTACACTAAGAAATAAAACAATAAACGAAAAAAGCATGAATTTAGTCATAGACTCTCATGTAAAATGTATACATACTGTACTAGTTTTGAAGTTGTAGTGTTCAAAACAATGCTTTTTGCATTAAATCGAGTGTCATCTTAGTGACAAATACTTTGCCATTTTTACTTTCTTATACAAAGTATAGGGAAGCAGTATTGTTATCTCAATTTGCAAAATGGATTTTGTATTTCACATAGCTCAAAAAATGAATGATTGTAGAATCATGTAAATTTATATTTGTGACTGTCATGACCTTTAATTGTAGACTTCCAACTTTGGGTTTGATACAAACTCCTGTTTTAGAGATAGCTACAATTTTACATGTTTTTTCGTGCCATCTGTATGTACATAATACAGAGACATGTCATAAGTAAATAGACACCATTATTTTTAAACAATGTTATTTATTTCACAGTATCAACTTGATACAAAAACAAAATATGTACGTTAGAACTTAGTTGAACCCCCGCTTGCTTTTTTTAAAGCCTTTACTCTGTCCGACATGGAGCCAATGAGTTCTGCTATCTTAGCTTGAGGAATTTTAGTCCACTCCTCACATAAACATTGCAAAAGTTCTTTACGAGAATTAGGTTGTCGTGTAATTTGCTTAACTACATGGTCGAGCAGAGCCCGTACGTGTTCTATGGGGTTCATATCCGGTGACTGACTGGGCCATGGAAGCTCTCGAATGCCCTGTTTTGCTTCCCATTCTTTGGTCCTTTTAGCCATATGGCAAGGAGTGCCATCTTCTATGAAAAGCACCAATGATTTATTCACTACTCCACCTGAGAATATTGGCAAAAAACCCTTCTCCAATATGGCAATGTTTTTTTCACTATTAACATTACCCACACATTCCACTAGCTCTGATTTTCCAGTACTCCAAATCGCACCCTACATGAGAATAGAAAATCCAACGTGCTTTATGGTTGGTTGTAATCGATATAGGCTAAGTTCTTGTGTGGATTTTCTCCAGATCCATGTGCGCCAGCTGCATGAAAACTGAGCAAAAGTAGACTCATCTGAGAAGATGACATGCTGCCAAAATGTCAAATCATGTTTGGACACTGCAGTTGCTCATTCTTTTCTTTTCTTATATCAGCTGCAGTGAGAAGAAGTTTGTGTCTAGCAGCTCTCCCATGATATCCTAACTTATGAAGATATCTGATAGCTGTATGGCAACTCACATCAAGCTGTGCTCCCACATCTGCAGCCTTAAAACAAGGATTCTTTTCAGCGATCCTTTTGGCTACCTTCAGTTGATGTGCTGTTGGTCCAGGTGCACCTGAACGCAGTTTTCTTTTTTTTTTAAGTTTTGAATTGCACAATCACTCGATTGACAGTTGAGAGAGGAATCTGCAGCTTTAAAGCAATTTGCCTCTGACTTCTACCAGCTACATATTAGAGATGTGCATTATTTCATGCAAAATAATAAATAATATAATTTTTGCATTGTAGCCTATTAGCACAGTAATATATTAGTAAAAATATCCTATTAAAAAAATAAATTAAAAAAATAATATTTTCAACTTTATCTCAGCACGCAAAATAGACGAAGAATTTCTGGTGATAAAACTGATATAAAACACTATCATGCAAGTAAAAAGCTTGAATTATTTCTTTTATACAATGGATTTACAAAATACAAAAACAATATTATGAATGCCGACTACTACCGAAATCCAAATCATACGAAAACTAATAGTCCAATTCGCGTCATACGGTAACAAAAAAGTACTGAGTAATGAATAAAACACCCATCTTTTTGCATCTATTTATCGCCGCACCCCTCTTGTTAGATACAGCATCATACATAAACAGATAACGAAGTAACGAGTAAAAGACTCACATCAGAGTTTCCACTCAGATGTTCAAATCGATTCGTTACTTCACGTCTGAAAAAATACCATATCTCGGTAAGGAATACATACAATTTCATGCAACTCTGTTACTCAGTGATATTCTCAGTCAGTAATCTCTTTCCATCATGTTCATAAAATTATTGTTAAAAATATAATACAGCTGCAGCTGTATTATTTTATTAACAATAATTTTGTAACGGTGATTTTTTAATGATAATATTTTCTCTAGAATGTATTACAGAATATTCCTTGTGAAATATATTAATCAAAATAATTTTAATAAGTAAAATAATTTTAACATCATGCTAATATTAAACACGATATTAACTTAGAAATGATTTTTTGGTGTTAATTACTTTCCATGGAATAATAAAATCGTTTGAGCGTAGAGTTAGTTACAGGATTCTCTTGTTTGACAGAACACAGAAATGCTTACAAGAGGGGAAGAATATGACTCATGTTTCTGTTTATGGATTGGGGCATTTTTTAATTAGATTTCGTTGGTAGCTAGAGCTAGGAGGATGTTTATTTGAAATAGATGATGATGGCAGATGGCACTCAAATTATGTAATATCATGTGACGTATGCAAATGTGCTTTGGAAGATTTTACTTTTTCATATGTTTTTATGTGGCGATAAATTCAATAAGAGGATGTATATTTGTATTTTGCTTTTCATTTTCTTATTTATTTTAATCAGTTAATATATTTGATTTTTTTTTACAGAGACTTTTTTATGATGAGTAAAATGATTAATTATTTATGGTTGTATATCCGTTCAAGATCCGATTGGATGCGATTTTGTGAACAAAATTTAAATTTTATAATAACTGTTCCGAATTTAAAAAAGCATTTTAAAAGACGTCATCCCACTGTAATTAAGAAGAATAATTCGGTTGTCAATTTGGAAAGTTTTTTTTTTTTTTTTCCTACCTAAAAGCCATACATCAGCATCTTGTGAAAGACTTTAAAAAAGAAAAAAAAAAGCCAGAAATTTAATTTCAAAGCACGTTTTGTGCCTTAAAACTAAAAATTTTTAAAAATTGTTATTTTTGAATAGTAGTGGCTTTTTAAACAAATAAAGTTATTTTACTTTTCACATACTAAATATTTAATTCTATTAAAAACGTATACATATGTTTTTATAATTAAATTATGTTTTAAATATGCTAGTTAAGTTTTCTTTTTCTAAACGATGCACTTAATAATAAGATAAATTAATCGTATCTTTCGTTGAATAATATATCTAAAAGTCAATTATAACGTAATTATGAAATAATTATGGCAGCATAGTTCTAATGTTATTTTTATTTATTTTATTTTTATGTAATACATTATTTGGCAGTTTAGGATTTGGAATGTTGCAATCTTTTTTAATAAAACATTTTTTTAAACAACTAACATTTTTTGAATAATATAGTTTATATATTGGTATTCTTTGTCACAGGAAACGGATGTATGTTATTCAATATTATTTGCAATATTCTGTTTTCGCATGTGCTTACGTCTTCAGAAAGAACGTTTCATGGACTATATCTTTTACTATTATTATTTTATGATAGAAATTTTATTTTTAAAATAAAAGAAAATACGATTACATTAAGTGAAAATTACTATTCGAAAATGTTATTCAAAAACATAAATCGAATGACTATATAATGCATTTCTTGAAGTCCCATTTTAATTAAGTAGAAATTAGAAATAGATTACAAAAATAATAGGATATTGGAATATATTACCTTAGAAAGTACGAAATTAAGTAACCTATTACTGAAATGTAACTGTTTAGAAGAATACATTAGAAAGTTAAAACACTGCATTAAAAAGTTTCGTGTGTGAATAAGAAAACATTTATCAAGTGAACATTCAACATAAAATTTCATTATCAAAAATGCAAGAAGGGTGCATTCTTTTTTTGATGAGGGCAAGCAGGATGTTAATTTTTTTAGAAAGGAGGTAAGAAGTGTTCTAATTTTTAAACTAAAGAGCTGGCAGGGTATAGCACTCTTCTGGAACTGTCTGCAACTTCACATAAATTAGTGCCTATCAACATTTTCTGAAAATTGCCCAACAAGTGATGTAGGCATTCTATTTTTCAATAATTTTTAATATGGCAGTATTGGACAAAATTTCATATAAATGTGCACAATAAGAATTATTTTTAACCAATCATTGTGAAATAAAAAATAATAGTAATAGTCAGTTAGGGGAAAAAAATGTTTATGTAGGAGCATCATTTCTCTCTTGCGATGTGAATTTTCAGTATTTTTCAAAAACTTATCATTATGTTTAAAATGAATGGTTGAACCATGTGTCTCTGAAAATTTTCAGAAAAACTGTTTTTATGTTTTTCAAAAAAAAAAAAAAAAAAAACTTGTCATTTTTATTTGTAGGACACAAAATTGACTTTCTTTTGACATACTTCATTAAGATTAAATCTACATTCACCATTGTAAATAATTTTGATAAATTTGTACTGCATATTAATTTGTATAGGAAAACGCAGAAGAAAGTTTTGTGATGGCTACAACATTAATGGTTGTACCTGTTGCATACAGTGTGGCAGGGTTGGCCCAGTGTAAACCAACTGTTTTTTTTTCTCATAAAAACCATTTTTTTTTCTTGGGGGGGGGGGGGGGGTCTTTTTCAAAAAATTATAAATTTTTATTCTATTGTCCCTTCTTTAAATTAAATTTACAAATTATTCTTATGTAGATGACTTTTACTTTTAATTCAATTTATTTTACTCGTAATCTTGCTTCATAGGTTTTATTTATGCATTTTATATGTGACTGGCTGGCTGTATTTAAAAGAAAAAAAAAAAGTCCTTCCAGCTTATTCGGAAGGGTAGGTTGATTTCTTTTTCCTTATCAAGTAGCCGTCATTTTGTTTCAAAATGGCGGCTACAAATTATTAACGAATTAGTAGAAATATTGATGTAGGCTATATCTACATATGGAGTTTTAAGCAAATCGGTTCATAAATACTTTTTTATGTGAATTTAAAATTTTCAAGTGGCCGGCGCTTGGAAACAAGATGGTGGGACAAGTTGACAAATATATCAAATGCATTTGTGAGATAAGACTACTGTACAAATATAGTTCGAATAAATTCAAAATCTCAAAAGTCATCGTATTGAAAAATTAAGTGGCTGCCACTTGGATCAAAATGGCAGAGAAAGTTGCTCAGTGAACTAATTTATTTTAAATTCTAATGAGCGAAGAATGTGTTGTAAGTTCCAAAACGGGGATAAGGTGTCATCGAGCGGGACTTTGCTAAAGTCAGAAATTTGAAAGATAACATGGTGAGCGAACAGGCTGTTTCAGATATTGAAACTGGAAGAGGGTGCCACAGGCACTACCGAGTGGGAATTTACTGTGATTAAATTTTTCAATAAAGCTATTTTCACTATACGTCAATAAGCTGTTGGAAGACCTGAAACAAGAAAAAAGCGCTACCGAGCAGGAGTTTCGTAAAGTCGGATTTTTCAAGGATTGCAAACCAGCTGGTTGCCGAAGGCGGCTAGTATACTAATAAAAACCTGGTTTAAACAAATAAACAAAAAAAAAACCCTGCTGAGCGAGTCTTCTTTTAGTGTCTTTTATGAAAGTTATCAGGTGCTATAGATGAAATGATATTTTACTTAATATATTTGAAAAATATTTGATACTTTTCTGCTCAAAAAAAAAAAAAGACATTGCCTCCAAAATATGACCTAATGCAGCAGCAATAATTCATGTGGTGACAGTTATATTATTCGAAAGTTAACATGTTTTGAAACATTTTGCAACATTAACAATTCCAGTACTCTTGATTAAAGTTTATTATTGCAGATGAAGTAAAATATTTCTTTATTATAAGAAATTTTGAAAAAATAAAAAAAAAATCTTATAGAATTGGCAGATCCAATTTTATACATTGATTTCAAAATTCATCTTGGTGATTATGACATAACTTCCCTGTTAAAAAAGAAAAGAAAGAACTTTCTTAATACTCTATTATATTTTCCTTCTTTTCATTATATATTGTATATACATTTTCAGTACAATTTAAATAAATAGCAACCCAAAGCATGTTAGAACTAAAGAGTGTTCAAGTTAAATATACAGAGAAACATCAAATGGTGAAATTAATGCTACATCGCTTGCACATTTTTTTTTTTTTTTTTTTTTTTTTAAATAATTCATTTTTTTATGTTTTTGTATATGGGTAAGAAGAAAATATTAAATTCATGAAAAATTCCAATTTTAAGTTTTTGATGGACTTATATAGAACGTCGTTCGCACTTTATGGAAACGATTTTATAATTTATTTTTCTGCTTTGCAGTTTGAAATAAAAATTTAGCAACTTTAATCATCTACTACTTTTATCTTTTTATGAGAATGTAAAAATAAGATTTATTTTGAAAATGGCTCCTAAAATTTATAGATGGCTCAAAAGTTACATAGCTGCACTTTCCAAGGAGATATATTCGTATAATCAAATTATAAAGCTGGTTATTGCATTTCTAAAAAATAATATACAGTAAAGCATCGTTTATACATCTTTTACATTTATACATCCTTTTAGTGAAGTCCCGATTCATTCCTATTCATTTTAATGCAAAAATTCTTCCTTTATACGCCACTAATATCAGTTATACGTCTTTTCCCCTTTACTAAAATTCACAAAATTTCTCAGCCTGTCACTATTTTCCATTCTAAATAAGACGGATTTTTCCTAGAAAGCATTTCAAATAGAGAAACACAGGAAAGATTGAAGAATACTGATCAAAGAATCAATAGAATTCACAGTAATTCAATATTTAATACTTGTAGACAAGCAGCAAATCAGACGAATATTAAAGATTTTTAATGTTATTAAATAACTATCTGTATGGACATAAATCGTATGCTCATTATTAAAAATATGCAATGTATATAAATAACATTCAAAATGTGTTCATATAGTTAGTTCTAAAGAAATGTAATATAATACACAATATATGATACATGTAATTAGTACCCAATCATGCATTGATAGTATGATTTTTTTTACTTTTTATAATAAATCTTTTTTTACTTTTTTATTAAGAATTATCTTTAAAAAAGTATAATATACATTTACTAACTTAAGAAACTTTATTAATTAGTATTTTCATATAAGTCTTGCTTAAGTGTCATTAAATTTGTAGTAATCAAAATTTCGATTATAAGTCTTTTCATTTATACGTCCTTTTACATCAGTCCCTTGAAAGATGTATAAACGGTGCTTTACTGTATTAAACTTGAAAGAAAAAAAAAATCTTAACTCCAAATGAGAGTAAAAAATGAAAATGACTGCAAAACTTTATTCTAAGACTATTTGAACACAGGTAAATATAAAAAAAGTGAAGTCTGATCCTAAAAGAAAATCTGGTGACTGAAAGATCAATTGCATCAAACCTAGGAATGTCTTCTGGCACTGTAAGTAAAATCATTCATAAAGATTTGAAGTTAGAAAAGATGTTTAAGTTTACACCTAAAGTTGATTGGCTTTTGCCAAAGCATGTTGCCGAAAGAAAAACAAATCGTAGAAAAGTATACGAAAAACACCTAGAAAAATGAAAATTTGTAATAACACTCAATGAGGCATGGATCAATTTTCTATTGCTCAGCTGTTGGGAATGATCATATGAAATGGCTTCGTCAGTGTATAGAAAAGTTCTGAAAGGGATTCATGATAGTTGCAAGATTTTGTTACAAGAAATTTAAAAAAAAAGTCTAAGTAAAGCCAAAATTAATTCACTCTACTATTAGCAGAATATTTTAGAACCAATTTTTGAAAAAGAAATTTCAGCCCTATGTGGAAAGAACAAATCACAGTTGCCAACTTTTACAATTTTAAAATAAGGGTAACCACCACTATATTTTTAGAGAAACTCCTTATATTATTTTTCAGAGATTTAAGATTTTGTAATTCACTATCATAAAATTCTTCCCGAAAATCAGAAAACCTGGCAGCTATGACATAGTTAAGTTTCATATGGATAAAGCCTCTAGTCACTCATCTAAATCAACTGCCACTTATTTAGTAAAGAAAAAATCAAACCAGGAATAAAATGTATCCCATTCAATAAAATACCCGTCTTTCATTGCAGACCAGTTATGCTGTGAACTAAGTTCACATTGTTTCTTTCCAATATTTTTACATCAGCATAAAGATGTTAAATTTCGAGCTGCACAATTCTTTCTATTTTAAATTCAGCAGTTGTGTTTCAAAGTTGCCAATATCAATATTAAAAAGAGAAAAAATTAAGTTACAGTAACATTAAGAAATATTTTAACGAAGGCTAACATTGCTTTAACATTTCTGAATTCCTGAAACCCATTGGAAAAAGCTTTTCTTATTTTTAAAAGTGTTCAGTGGTGTACCAAGGGTGGGGCGGAGGAGGCGATACAGCCCAGGCCTCTAGAGAAACTTAACTTTTAAGTATATATATCTTGTGAAATTGTCATTAAAA
This sequence comes from Salticus scenicus, assembly GCA_963930645.1. Taxonomy (NCBI): domain Eukaryota; kingdom Metazoa; phylum Arthropoda; class Arachnida; order Araneae; family Salticidae; genus Salticus; species Salticus scenicus. The sequence continues at coordinate 329,496,594 of OZ005648.1, read as the reverse complement.
TGCCATTATTTTAACCTCAAAAAATTCCCTGCAATTCTTATTAAAGCTGTAGATTCCTGTCTAAAAAGCCTAAAAGTACAAAATGTGACCATAAAGTGACAACTCCAAAACCAAAAAAGCTGATTTATGTAAAGCCTGACTAAAGCAGGACAAGCTAGACCAATGCTCCTGGCTTTCTTGTTGGGATTTTTGCCTGAATAAAACTTAAAACTTACTTCAGTGCTTTTTATGGTAATAAATTTAAGTGAAAAAGTACTGTGAAGGGCAATATAGGAAGGGCTCCAATTTGAGGGGCCCCATACGAGCTTTTCGCCCCAGGCCTATACAGTTGTCGGTCCGCCACTGAAAGTGTTGTGCTGAATTAGCAAATGTCAATATCAGAATTATTTTCTTGGTGATGTTTCAACAGGCTTAGAAAGTGAAAGCTTCTCTTTCAAAATCTTGAGCAAAAAAAAAAGAGATAATTTGTTTTTGAATGAAATATCTTCTAACATCGAAAAAAAAAAAAAAATGTTTATTTTCACCTGTAATTTGCAATTAAACTGATTTAAATGAGATATAACATCTACTATGAAATAAAATTTTTGGATACACTGATCATTCATTAGTTTTGAATAGTGGATTTTGGATTCATTAGTTTTGGATCCCTTCTTAAAGAGAAATACTGTAATTTTTGCTAATATGACACAAAATGTTTATTAATAACAAAGCAAAGCTGCTTCTGCCAAAACATTTTTTCTTTATAATTAATGCACTTTTTTATGCAGCAAAAGATCTGTGTATTTACTCTTAATTTCAACTAAGAATGCCTTTAATTGGTGATGATTAAGGCATGTAGCTATAATGGAATTGATAATCTTAATCACCAATTCCATAACTTTGTAAATTTCTTCTGGAAATGTTAGCACATAAAGTGCTTCTTGATGACTAATGCAAATTATGTAAATATCTCGTGATCAATTTTCTCTCAATTAGAAACAAACCTGCTTCTTATGTCAATCATATTTTTTGACCCATCTATTGAGATTGAAGCAAATTTATTGAATGGAATATGTTTTTGAAAGTACTCAATTTATAGCATTTGCTGTCTATGTGTTTCAGCTCTTTGGGTAACAGTAATACTAAATATTCTTTAGGACCTGTAGATGAAATAAATTGTATGAAAAGTGAAACTTGCTCTCTATCATTTATGTCTCAAGATTCATTAATGCTATTAATAAAACTGAAACAAATCTAAAATTTTTGACATGCTGGTTAGCAGTCGCGCCAACGTATATGGGTCCATGGGGCATGCACCCACCCAATAATTTGCTTTCCCAGCCTACCCAATTTTCATTATTCTGATTTATAATTCGTTTATCTTTTTGAAGCTTAAAAAAGTTATTTTTGATGAACTTATATCTTTGTTTCTTTTTGGTTTCATGATTATTAGTGTGTTTTAAATATATTTTAATACAAATAAGCAAATATTTTTTCATTTTTGTTTACAAGAAATTAAAAAAAAGATTGTTCAGCTAAAGTATACATAGCAGTACTAATTATTAAATATATATATTTTTTAAATTGATAATATTGAAAAAAAAAAAGCTCAAGAAATTTGCATTTGGATACGGTGGGTTGGACCGCTATCGTTTAATTTTGGATTTCCTGCAAAGGTATAGGCTGAACCATAAAAAACTATTTCCAATAACAAGTCGTCGGCACATTAATTTCTGTCATCAATTGTGTTGGATTTTCCCTTTGTAGAAAAGCATAAGGATCATATTGGCCAAAGGGTGCACATTCTTTATGGAACTAAAAAAATTAATTATTTTTAAAAATAAATAAATAAATAAAAAATATTTTTTTTTTTTTTTTTTTTTTTTTTTTTTAAATTTCAAAAAGTTATTTTTCTTATCTTTAATATTTTAAATTTAAATTACAAAAATTATCAATAGTTTGCAAAAGTCATTAATGGCATCAGTCGTTTATTGAAACTCTATGATATGGTGTAGAATTATCTACTTCATGGAGAATAATAAAAACTTTTTTATCAAGCTTAAATTCATTTAATGAATGTCCATTTTTTTTTTAATTTTTTATATTTGCACTCTAAATTTATTATTCTGTATTTAAGGAATTATAGTAGATATCAGTATTATGTTAGAAAAATTCAATGTTAATGTACTTTAATAAAATCATAACTTTATACTTTAAACAGTATTAAATTAATGTATGTATCCTTACCAGTCTTCATACCTGTGCAAAAAAAAAAAAAAAAAGATATATCATTGTTCCTTGTACCCAAAAATATTTGAGCCCATCCAATCTTTTTCAAAAGTTGGCGCCACTGCTGATTAGTTCCGACTCAAAAACATTTTAACTGTTCTATTCTTCACTATTTAATCAGACAATAATTCTTTAATTTTTTTAGAATATCCGCTTTGTTCTTAAAATACCAAATTCGGCGGAATTTATAAAATACTATTTTATATATCTGCCATCTGTATATGTTTTGCTATTCATAGCAATCTTATGACCAACCACAAAACTTGCAATATTACCATCGTTGGAAGATTGCATCCTATTTTCATACAAAACTTGATTTTTCTTGACTCTTCTGGAGCTCCTCAACTGCTTTCTTCCTTGCACTATTGACAAGATAGTTATGGTAAATGACATGCGTTTACTGTAAAAGCACTTATTTTCGCGAAAATGAATATATCGGTGATTTCGCGAGCTGAAAATTTCGCGAATTTTACATGAACAGAACCGAAAGTTGAAAAATCCTAACGTTAAAAAGTACCAAAATATAGAACCCCTTTTGCATAAGGCATTTTAAGAAATTTCCTTTTGTCCGAAAAGTTTGTCCCCACCTCCTCATCGCTCTAAAAACAACTTATGCTTACAACGGTGCTTATACATCAACTTTGACTTTGGCTCAACGCGCACATTCCACCACAAACAATTTTCTTTCTTAATCCCTTTTTCCTCATGCTGTTTATCAAACTAGGGACTTCTAAACCCCACTTTTGCACCGAAAATGTAATCACCCCACCCCTTCACTTTTCTCGTATTCGGACCGTCAATGCATGTGAGTTTTGGTAATTGAAATTTTTTTTTTTTTTTTTTTTTTTTTGTATTATTATTTGCTGCGAAAAAAAAAAAAAAAATTTCGCGAGGCCTAAATTTTTGCGACTACGATGGGCTCGCGAAAATAAGTGCTTTTACAGTAGTTGTAAATTGTTTCTCCAAATTTGATTTCTTGTTATAAATTAATTTTTCCTTGCAAAAAAAAGACAGGTTGGAAGGCCACTTCAATTTTGAATAAATGTGAAAGTCTCGGTTCATTCAATTTTAAATTTACAATTTTAGTCTTCCATGAAATTTCAATGACACTGTACATGTGATTGGTGACAAAGTAATTTCATTGTTATTTAGTGGAAAAGCAATACTCAAGAGACCAAAGAACCACATGTGGCTTGCGAACTGCAGTTTGCTGACTACTAGCTCAGATATGTAGCTAATGAATATTCTCATCATTTCAAGATATACAGTATACAGGTTGTCTCTATCATGTTTCAGAATTTCTAAGAGAGATAGGGTTCATCCCAAGAACTCGGAATCATATGAGGTGTGGCTATTAAATAACGAGACTATTGCTGCTACAGATGAACTACATATGCACCAAATCTGAATGACCGACAGCTGTGCAGCATAAAGCCTTCTCTTTCAATTGCAGCGCCTCCTGTGTTTGTAGAGAAATCAGTTTGGATGTAACCTTCGTTTTTCTGAAAACATGATAAGTGTAAAAGTAGAGCAATGAATTGTCATGAAATTTCACATGAAACTTGATTAAACAGCTAGTGAAACATATTTTATTGAAACAAGTTTTTGAGTGGTTCAAGCGTTTCCAAGATGGCTGAGAAGACGCTGGAGATGATAACCGCTCGGGCCACTCTTCCACGTCCAAAACGGATGAAAATATCAAAAAAGTCGCTAATCTGGTTCGATCTGACTATCATTACTATTTTGAGGTGCTTGCTCAACTCCATGAAAGAGTAAGAAAAAAACGACTCGAATTGTGGAAGAACAAGTCCTGGGTTCTCCATCAAGACAACATGCCGGCTCACACTGCATTGTCTGTTAAGACGTTTCCAGCCAAGTACCACATCCCAGTTTTAGACCATACGCCTTATTCGCCTGACCTGGTCCCATGTAACTTTTATCTGTTCCCCAAAGTCAAATCTGCATTAAAAGAAACAAGATTTGAGTCAGTTGAAAATGTGAAAAGAAAGTGGCACACCTCATCAGGGGTCTGTCCAGAGGCAAATCTGGGTCCGTTAAAGGACCCTTCACAAAATTATTTATCCTAAAACAGGACCCTTCACAAAATTATTTATCCTGAAACAGGACCCTTCACAAAATTATTTATCATAAAACAGGACCCTTCACAAAATTATTTATCATAAAACAGGACTCATCACAAAATTATTTATCCTAAAGCATGACCCTTCACAAATTTTTTATCCAAAGAAATAGATCTTTGATAAAGCTTTTTCATTTTTAAAACTAATCTTACATGAATCGAACAGGCTGCCTATGAAAAATCAGATGTTTTGCTGTATTTCCCCTGAAAAACTGATATTCAATTTCTAATTTATTAAGGGCTTCTATGCATATATTTAAGTTTAGTTCTATAAAAATGAACTGTCATTGTTTAAAATGAAACTTTAATTATAATTTTATTTTGAAAAATTACATTTCTCACAATTTCACAAAAAGAGGGCCCTAGCCGAAAAGTTCGGAAGAACTTTATTTTTACACAAAATTTAAATTCACAAAAATATGTGTAGAGTTTTTCACAATTTCACAAAAACAGGACCCTGTTCGAAAAGCCTGGACAGACCCCTGCTCATGCAAGAGCTCCCAGAACAAGACTTTGTTTGAATGAGATTATCAGATTCTATCAAATACATTACATTATAATACGCTTTACAAAATGTAACAGTCTCCACACACCTTTTTTTTTTTTTGGAGATATTTTGTCATGTGTTATTTGTCATGTCACTGTGCATGAGTTTGAATGAACTTGTTGGCTTCTGAGAAATACATTCACTGATTTTGTAGAATTAATGGTTATCTTTACTTGCTGAAAAAATTTGAATGTGCAAATTTTTAAGTGCAGAATCAGGTCATATTAACTTGAACAATACTTTAAGAATCAGTTGAAAAGTATTTCTTATAAATACAAATAAACATAAATTCTTCTAGGAGTATATATTTATATGATTTACTAACAAGGTCAAGAAATTTCTATCTCCATGCTCTATATATATGTTATAAACAAATAAAAAATTTTTGAGTCAAACAGAACCAGAGTAGCAGGATTGTAAAAGGATATAACATACCAAATCCCACACAGTTGAATAATTGTTTCATTTGATTTTTGAAAGAACTCAATTATTTGAAATTGACAAGAGAAACAATATTTTTCACAACCATATTTGACAAATGTATGGTGTAATGACAGCTCTGAATATGTTTTATTAAATTAGAAACTATTGTTTTAACGATAAAATTCTCCCTATAAAGTTAGAATGATTCGACATTTTCCACGATTTTTTACTTCCTTATACAAAGTATAAGGAAGTATAGTAATCCCGATTTGCGAAATGGATTTTGTATTTCACATTGCTCGAAAACGAATGATCGCTGAATGTTGCCAATTTATACGTGTGACTGTCATGATGTCTAGTTGCACACCTGCAAGTGTCGTCTTAACACGAGCTCTCGTTTAGAGATATAAGGGATTTTACACGATTTTTCGTGACGTCTGTATGTGTGTGTGTGTGTCTGTGTGTGGGTATGTCGCATAACTCAAAAACGGTTGGACGTAGAAAGTTGCGAATTGGTACATAGGTTTGTTATAACATCTAGTTGTGCACCTCCCTTTTTGGACTTTCTATGATTTTCCGTTTTCGAGATATTTAGGAAAATTAGGTTCATAATGACAAAAATACATAGGTTTTGGCCATAATGTATCAAAAAACGGTAATAACTCAAAAACGGTTTAGACAAATTTTGCAATTTAACTGACTTTCCGACTAGCTAGACATTTGAAACTTTCAGAAAAGCTCAGAACACGTTGACCATGCATTTTTTAAATATTTTTAGCCAACTGTTTCCGATACCTGCTACCTTCAGCAGCGTTTATGGGATTCAACAGAAAATTTATTTAACTAACTTCCCGACTAGCTAGACATTTGAAACTTTCAGACTAGATCAGAACACGGTGAAAATGCATTTTTTAAATACTTTTAGCCAGCTGTGTAGGGTCCATGCTGCCTTCGGCAGCGTTACCAGTTCAAATCTTGGAATCGATTTTTAACTAACTTCCCGACTAGCTAGACATTTAAATATTTCCGGAAAAGCTCAGAACACGGTGACAAAGCATTTTTTAAATATTTTTGACCAATTGTTTCGGGTCACTGCTGCCTTCGGCAGCGTTTACATGGTTCAATAGAAAATTTATTTAACTAACTTCCCGACTAGCTAGACATTTGAAACTTTCAGAATAGTTCAGAACACGGTGAATATGCATCTTTTTAATACTTTTAGCCACCTGTTTCAGGTCCCTGCTGCCTTCGGCAACGTTTATATAGTCCAACAAAAAATTTGTTTAACTAACCTCCCAACTAGGTAGACATTTGAATCTTTCAGAATAGTTCAGAACAGGGTGAAAATGCCTTTTTTTAATACTTTTAGCCAATTTTTTCGGGTCCCTGCTGCCTTCGTCAGCGTTACCAGTACAAATCTTGCAATCGGTTTTTAACTAACTTTCAGAAAAGCTCAGAACACGGTGATAATTCATTTTTTTTTTAAATATTTTTAGCCAACTGTTTCGGGTCCAATGTCAATGTTTTTTAACATTATGTATATTTCTAAAAGTGTATAAGGAAGTCATGTGGTGCCCACATCAGATTTTTTTAATGGTGGTATTCGACCAAAATAACTAATTTTAGTTTTTTTACTCATATTAAATCATCAACAATATTCCCACTAAAAAAAATCAGATAAAAAATAATAATAATAATAAATTGAAAAACTAAATGTGCAGTCCACTTAACAAATTAAGCTTGAATGTCACATAAAACCACAAATAAATAAAATGTTCTCTAATGTCACATACAATTCAAATTTTTAATTTCATTTCAGCTCTAACATCTCCTATCAGCAGTTTCAAATAAAAATATCTCTCTCCCTGCAACATTTCCTTTGTTATAAAAAATTAAGATGGACAACAGCACAGCAAGCAAAAAGTAAATGCAAAAATTCAAATAATCACCTTTTCTGAGCTAACACTTAACTCATGATTGTTTAAATTAATCACAGCAGTATTATGTTAAATGGTGAAATTGCTATACATCGTCAACATTAAAATTCACTGAATATTAATACAGTAGAGAGTCAGAAATCCGCCAAAGTCCGAAATCTGCACAGCTTGTCAGATACAATGAAATTCACTATTAATAAATTACAAAACTGCAAATCAGAATTTTTGAAGAGATCTTGAATACAGATTTTATGTTTGCATTTTATAATTACAAAAAAGAAAAACAAAATAATAATATGAAAGACTGCAAGAGCCAAGTTGATACTAATGAAATTATTGACAGTATATTAAATACATCAAAAGAAAATAATGATTATTGTGATATGATGATATCAATCAGGTAAATAATAACAAACTAATTTTTTAATATGCTTTCTGATGAAGGCATAATTTGTAAGGAAGAACTCAATGAAAATCGTAGGAAAATAAATTTGTGTTACTATTTACAATAAATAAAAAAATAAATAAATCATGCAGGTTCAAGTTTAGTTTAAAACTAGCTACATGTGAACAGATTTTATCTAAATTTGACAAATATATATTTTTTTTTTCTTTCTTTCTTTTTTCTTTATTGTTTTCATTATATATTTTTGTTAATACTCCTTATTATTCTTATGTACCTAGTAATTTAATATTCAGTGTTATTATTCACTAGTATGTGTTTAGTTTGAATAATATTCTGTGTTTATTATTCAAAGTGAAAAATAACTTTTTTTGGGCCCTGAAATCCGCAGAATCCTAAAATCTGCACAACCTCTGGTCCCGAGCTGTGTGGATTTTTGACTCTCTACTGTATTCAATAATAGTTGGTTTAGAATAATATCTCGAAAACAATTGTTTAATAACAAAATATTATTTGAGTCATATAAAATCTTCTAAATTATTAGGTATTATGAATGCTGGTGAGATTATTTCACTGATTCCTTAATTTCACATTAAAAGAGTAGCTTTCATTCAAATAAATAATCTAGTGTTTTGTTAGCATACAATCAGAGATGTGACTGTTCGCTGTGCAAAAATATAAAAAGCTGGAAATGTTATTTAATAGGAATTTGCCAGTAATACATTACTGTGCTAATAGGTTCTAGCACAGTAAAAAAATCATTTATCCTATTATGTGAAATAATGCTCATCTCTATTGCAAAACCTTCCAATTAGAGTGAATCTTATCTCAGCTTCTTTAGTATATAAATGTACAAAACTTGATATGTATAAAATGTATGATAAAAGATACGTTATTTAATTTGTGAGTGTATCAGTTGGCAAGTAACACTGCTATGTTGCAACTTAAACCTGTTTATGGGAAGGCAGTATCTCAGCATCTATAAATGCTTGGTAGGTGTAATGGATATTGTGAAAAACTATGCTGTTTCAATATGGATACATATTGAACACTGCTGCAATATTTTTTATTTACAGGATGACTACATCTTAACTTCTAATATAATTGTATCAAATTTGGTATTTGAAATAGATCTTTTGAAAAATTATGTTTATTCGGTTTGGGTGTATATCAGATAACAGATGGCACTGCTATGTCTGACCATCTATTGATTGGTTAAAACTGCAACACACTGTATTTGTGGAACCTTAATTGTGAGAAGTTATGTTAATTTAATTTTTATGCATCAAACTTATAGATAATATTATTATATAGAATGATACAGAAGAAAGTTTTGTGAGGTCACACACAGCATGCAAGTTTCAGGTATAATTTTATGCCCAATACCTTAATTCCATTAACAATATTCTAAAATCTGTATGATAGTAAACAATGTTGCCCAGCCTATCAGTCGTTGATTTTCCATTGATACCACTTGCTTTAAAGGCTCTTTAGTCAGAGCAACCATCTTGTTATGTGAGAGAAAATAAAATTATCTAGAAATGATAGCTTGATATCTAGACTTATTTATTAAAAGGGTTGTCATAGTAACCATTATACTAGCCACTGGGTTTTCCAATGACTGAAGCTGTGTAGGTTAAATATTAAATTAAATCTATGCAGTTGGGTATTAGCAACAGTCTGGAAGTCGCCCTTAAGTCAGTGTAATTCAAAGATATGCTATCATAATTTTTATCTGCCACAAAAAAAAATGGCTCCTTACTTCAATAACCTGAGAAACTGCATGTAAAGTCAAGCATTGAATAATGCAGATTAATAAAGATCAGAAACAAATGAATTTATTTTTAGCAAATTAAGAAGTGAAAGTAGTCAAGTACAATGCATATATTTTTAAAACTTTGCTTGTAAATGATCTTTGTTTTTAAATATCATTATGGTGGTTGAAATATAAATGCTTCACGATAAAAATAAATTGATTAATTAAAAGTAAATTTAAATGCTTATATTGTCTAATACTACATGTAGTTAAAATATGTAAGTATATGAACATACTTATATCCTTAGTATTTTTCCTTAATCATTTTTATCAAACAGTGTTAAAGAAATTTGTCAATGAATTAATTAAAAAAAGAGAGAACTACCAAGAAAACATGTATATATATTTAAAGAAAACATACAGATAAGACATTTTTTATCTTAAAATACAAGGCTAGTTCTTTGGGTAGTCTGTGAGAGAAAACTACTGCATTAATTTATTTTGGTCCTAAATGAAAGAGATTTTTTCTATAGATGTGCCAAATTTATCATTTTAACCAAAATTACAGTTAATTAAGTCATAATTAACAATTAAAAAATTTAATTAGAATGATGTTATGATTAAGAGGCAATATAAATTTACATATGAAGAAATATTTAGTGAAATTGTCATCATCTATAATAATAAATGGTATTTGAATAAAAAGAAAACATGCATCTGTTTACAAAATTATTTCCCACTCAGTTTATTATGTGTTACATACCCTTAAAGAAATGATTAAATTAGATGCATTCCAGGAGATTTTGAAAATTATTAGTTTCTGTTTGTGATAAATTGTCAGTAAGGGTCATATTTTGTTTTCATCAGTCTCATATAAAACGATATGTATGTATGTATATATATATATATATAATAAAGATGATCTATTAAGCATAGTAGAAGCCAAGCAACAGATACAAGATCACTGAAACACCAATGACCAATAAGATTAAAAAAAAAAAAAAAAAAAAAATCATCAGTGGATGTAATACACTAGTGTAAAGAAACCAGATCTATTAATTAACATCCTGCAAAACAAACGAATCAATAAAGTAAAACAACAAATCTTAACTTAAAACCATAAACTTATCAAAATTATTAAAAAAACAACCCAAGAAACACAAGATAGGAAGAAGGAGGCAGGCGGCAAGACTTGTGACTTGCCTGTGGGGTTACATTAGTTTTACACCGGCAACACTCCCCCAGCCTGCCACAACCAGAACAGGAACCATATGGATTTAAAAAAGCAAAATTTCAAAGCAGATGAACAACAATGAAACTGCGAAGCAACAATGAAAGTCACCGATTGATCACGTTGTGTTTAACAGTAAAATTAGAACATTAAATATAGTTGACAACTCAAAAAGGAAAAATCTGAAATTTTATTGGAAAAAGAAAGTTTGCATAGTAATACAAAGCAAATGCAACAAGCCTTCTACTTTTTTTTTTTTTTTTTTTTAATTTAATTTCACAAACCCACCCAACCATCCAGCCTTACAACACCACCCCACCTCCGTAATCAAACATCTGCCCACCCAATCGCCACCTTTTTTATTATCTTTTATTATTTTATAATTTTTTTGTTGATATACACAAAAGTGTACACAGCTTTATATATATATATATATATATAATAGATAACGTAATAAAATTTAATCTTAAAATTTAGCAATTAATAGAACTAAAACAATAACAGCACACTAAAATATAGAACTGAATTTAACATAGAGGAAAGAATGACACAAAAAGTTGCGATATAGATAAGGAACCAATGAGTTACCATATTAACTTAAAATACTTACGTCGACCTGAAGGATAATAAAAAAGGACCATTAAACTTGTGAAAGAGAAAAAAGATAATAAACCACATAATCAATTGGATATAAATGCTTAAAATTAGAAGCATACTTTTCAAGGGGCGCATACTTCATAAAGCAGAGAAAGCTGCAACGATTTCATAAAACGATATTGCTAATCATAGCAATTTATATCATCTCACGCCCCGATCAATGCAGCAAAAAAACCATAAAGAATGAGAAAAAAGTGAAAAATTAAATTAAAACAAAGAATAAATAAATATTAATTAAAATCTTAAAGGAAACCAAAGTAATAACATGAAATAATCAGAGTAACCACATGGAAAACAGTTAACACAAACTGGAAAAATGGTTGATGCCAAAACCTAAATTGAAGTTAAAATAATAGCTCGACAGATATCGATTAATCGAAAATACTTCAGAACAATTACATTAAAGATAAAATAGACAGAGTAAATATTAAATGATAATGTTAAAATTAATACTAGTAGAGTTAAATTAAATCATACCAAAAATATTAATAATTAAATCGTTTAAGATAAGGACTGAAGAATGAAGGTATAAGACTACTGAGTACAAGCGCCATCTTTCGGTTAGCTATAAAAACATTAAGTCAGTTAAATAAGATGTATTGACTGAAAGATTAAGATAATTTAGAAGTATTAACAGCAAGATTAAGATAATTTTTAAGATTTTTATTTTGAAGTCAAATTATTAAGTGTAAAGTTTAAGATAATTTAGAAGTATTAACAGCAATATTAAGATAATTTTTAAGATTTTTATTTTGAAGTCAAATTATTAAGTGTTAAGTTTTAAGAAGACATAATTACAAGCAATAATGCCAAAGAGCACACATATAAGGATAAGCATTATAATGCGGTCATCAATAATAATTAAAATTAAAAATTAAAATAAAAATATTTTTATTTTGAAGTCAAAGTATTAAATGTTAAGTTTTAAGAAGAGTCAATTACATGCAATAATGCCAAAGAGCACACATATAAGGGTAAGCATTATAATGCAGTCATCATAAATTAAAATTAAAAATTAAAATTTAAAAGATTTTTTTATTTTTTATTAATATTTATAAGATTTTATTTTTGTTATGCAAATAGATGGATTGTTCAAACTTAACAAGGGAAGCCTCAAGTAGCCAGAAGCACATAGTAAAATTTAATGATAAAAGAGTTCAAAATTCATAGTATCAACCATAAAAAATAAGCATGTAACTTACAGCAATCCCCCCACTTTTTTTTTTTTTTTTTTTTAATAAATTTTATTCAGCATCAAACCCTCCCAGCCAACCAACACCACCCTTCCTCCTTAATCAAACATCTGCCCACCCATCCACCTGATTTTTTTTATTTATTTATTTATTTATTTTTCAATTAAACCTTAGTTTTTTTTGTGTGTGTGTGTGTTAGACAGAGACCCTTTTTGATAAACAAGTGAATAAATAATTTTTTTAGGATAACCCATTTTTGTAGCAACATTAATTATGTGAGAGATATTTTTGTTTTTAAACCTATCTGAACAAAGATTATGTATACGAAAGAGGTGATTGAGAATAATATTTCTGTAGACAGAGATATGAAGACAAGAGGTAAATTGTGTAAATAAATTTACTTTGAAACTAAAATCTTGTCTTTTGTCATACAGATCGGTATAAATTTTACTACCATCAAGTTTAAGTTTTAAATCTAAGAAACTAATACAGTTATTGTTGAGATGATTATAAGTTAAGGTAAGGTGAGAAGGATATTCAAATTTAAATAAATTAGGCGAAAAATTATTGACATAAAAAATTATAATGTCATCAATGTATCGGTAAAAATAGACATTTTCAATACATAATCCCTGTTCATAATGGTAAAGGTATAAGTCAGCTAAAAAACTCGAGCTACATCCTCCTTGTGGAATACCGACCTTTTGAATATAGATCTTATTACAGTGTAGAATGTAATTGTTATGAATAATAAAATTTAAAAGTGTCTTAAATGAAGTTGCCGAAAAGCATTTTGGTAAAGAGATTTGACTTTTAAATTTTTCAAAAAGGTTAAAGATGATACGATGAAGATCTGTTAAATTAATATTATTAAATAGGTCAGCAAAATCATAAGTCATGATATCAGTCACATTATTCATAGATAAGACATTGGCTTTAAGTTGATAACCATTTTTAAGGCAAAAGAAATTTTTTGATTTACTAATTAAGTCATAGATTTGTTTGAGAATATCAAGGAGAATTTTGTTAGCATTGTTGTTGTAAGTATTACACCCTACAGTGACAGTTCTAAATTTAATAGGATTTTTGTGAAATTTAGGGATAAGTACAATATAAGGATATTTAAAATTATTAAATGGAAGCTTTAGCAATTTATAAAAGCAGTGAATTTTGCGGTTATTGATTTTAAGATCATTATTGGTAGTATGAAAGTTAGTACTATTAGATATAGATGAACTGAGTAAAGAAAGATAATAATGTTTACAGATTATTGCATAATTATTAGGAGATTTATCGACATAAGTAATAACAAAGTTTTGTTGCAATTCTTTGATAGATTTAAAGAGATTTGATTTATTGTAATGTGTGAGATTTGATCTATGTTGAATTAATTCAGCTTTAAGTTTTGAAATTACTAAAAATTTCCATTGATTGAAATATTCAATATATAAATGAATGTTTGTCTGTATGTCCTTTATAAAATCGTAAACGGCTTGACCGATTTTGATCATTCTTTTTTTGTTTTTTTCCTTATAGGTCAGGGATGGTTTAGGAAAAAAAAAATTGAAAAAATTCACCCCCCAAGGGGGAGGAGGGGGGCAAAACGTGAATTCAGAAAATCCTTCATATATCAAACAAAAAAAAAACAGATATCCGTAAAATTTTTGCTTTAAAATATAGCTAATATAAATGTCTAAAAACTAATTTCTGGAATTTTCAAAATTCGGTCCCCAAGGGAAGGCGGGGGGCAAAACGGGATTTCACATGCATAAAATGCGATTTTGCATAATCCTATATATCTCAAACAAAAAAAACAGATATACGTGAAATTTTTGCTATAAAATATAGCTAATACAAATATCTAAAAACCAATTTCTGGAATTTTAAAAATTCAGCCCCCATGTGGGGCAGCAGGGGCAAAAACAATTAGAAATACAGTTAGGCCTTTCAAAATTGGTACCGATAGGTTTCAATAGCCTGCAAGTTGAATGAGGATATTTTTGAAAGTGTAAAGTTATTAGGAGGGGCAAAAAAGGGGGAAGGGAGGGAGGGGGAGCAAAAAAATAAAAATAGAGTTAGATTGTTCAAAATTGGTATACAAATGGCTTTCGATACTTAAAATCGAATGCGGATATTTTTGAATTTGTAAAATTATTAGGAGGGATGGTAAGGGGGGGGGGGCTATGGGCAAAAACAAATAAAAATGCAGTTAGGCCGTTCAAAATTGGTACAGATTGGTTTTAGAGGCCTGCAAGTCGAATGGGGATATTTTCGAAAGTGTAATGTTATTAGGAGGGATGGGGGGGGGGAGAGGGGGGGGCAGAGGAGCAACAAAAAAAAAGAGTTAGATCATTCAAAATTGGTACATAGAGGCTTTCAATACTTACAAATCGATTGTGGATATTTTCGAAATTATTGGGAAGGGGGGGAGAGTGGTGGGGCAAAAAAATAAAAATAGAGATAGATCGTTCAAAACTGGTGCATAGAGGTTTTTGATATTTACAAATCGATTGCGGATATTTTCGAATTTGTAAAATTATTAGGATAGACGGGAGGGGGGGGGGGCGAGAGGGGAAAATAACAGAAATAAGAGTTAGAGCATTTTGGGAATTTTTTCCGAAGGCAGTGAGAACCCGGTGCGACCTTTTTCCTAATCAGATTTTGTTTCGCTTTTTTTTTTCACGCGATAAAAATTAATGCAATTTTGAGAATTCAGTAATTATAGTGATTCATTTAAAAATAGGGTCCAGCGAAGGAGGCGAAGCCTGCTAGTATATATATAAAATAAAGATGATCTATTAAGCATAGTAGAAGCCAAGCAATAGATACAAGATCACTGAAACACCAATGACCAATGAGATTTTAAAAAAAATTTATCAGTGGATGTAATACACTAATGAAAAGAAACCAGATCCACTAATCAACAGTCTGCAAAACAAACGAATCAGTAGTATATTGTTTTAGTTTATATTTAATAATGTTGTGAGGTACATATGGTGAAATTTTGCTAAAAACATTCAGCATTAAAGAAACAATATATATATATTTTTTTTCTCACCCTAACAATTATAAGTACCCATAAAAAAAATTATAGTTTTTCTTTTTTTCCCTTTTGGGGAGGGGAGGGGGGGGGGGGTCATAATTATTTCATGAATTTTCAATCTTTCACCATCCCATCTTAAAGTTAAAATATTTTCAATGTGTAACCTTCAGTTTTTATGATTATATTTTAAATTCTTAATAACTATTATCATGAATTGTTTCCTAGTTTCTTTGCACTATTCTGATGAAATATGATTTGTATTTCGACTTTCTTATTAAATATGCTGCTATTCCACTATTAATCTGAAGGTGTGTTTTCCTCTTTATAATTCTTTGTGAATTATTTTCACTTTGAAAATTTACTTTTCAAATATGAAACTGATTATTATAATGGTAACTTCTGAGACTATTTTATTAACAACATCTCACTAGTATGTGCTAATATTTGGTAATATACATATTTTAATTTTGTTATATATATATATAATATATGCTGAGTTGAGATTGATAAAATAAAGTTTTACATTGTAGATAGAATACAAATAAGGAAAATTAAAGTCAGCAATTTAAAGAAAATTCACTTTTTAAATTAGCATTTATAAAACATTTCCTTAAATACACATTGGCAGTACAATAACAGAAATATTCATTTTAACTGATTTTGATTGAAGATGTTTTTCTAATGAAATTTGTCAGTAAAGCGAAGGTAAGGAAAAAAAGAAAGCCTAAAACACTAGAGGGGGGGGGGGGGAGAATAATATTCAGTTTCATGCAATGTAATATATATATATATATATATATATATATATATATATTATATATATATATATATATATATGAAATGGATAAAAAATAGTTAAATTTAAATAATTAAAACCCTATTTTAAAATCTAGAAATCGCTAATAATTCGTAAGTGCGCCTTTAAACTTTGTTTCACGGCAGAAGACTTCATAACGCGAAAATCAGAAAAATTGAACAACTTTCAGAATTAAAAGTGCTGAATAAGGGCAATCTTCCTTTTCTTGTGGTTAAGTAATGCATGTTAATTAATCCTGGGCATCCAGGCCTGAGCTGGACTGTCAATCATAAAGTTAATAGCCAATGATTAAGCAGGGCAGGACTAAATATTCCCGCCAAAATAGACGGTATTTAAGCTGGGACACACGAGAAATCGTGGCTTTTTCCGATATTGACTTGCTTAGTAAATCTGTGTTAAATAATACTCTCATCATGTAAAGCTCGCTAACGAAACTCGCGGCCCGGTGGGGCGCCGCTACGGAGACCTTCGGCGTAGTTACAGGACTTATGACGCTCAGGATGTCTAACATTCAAGCCAAGACTGCATCTTGAACTTTAATAAAGGATTATTAGTGATTCTGGACTCCTCATCCTTTCTAAGATGCTCACATGACTGGGATACCGACCCACATAATAATACGACACCCCGTATTTACGTTACAGAAGTCTAACCACCTTCAACAAGTAATAGGCAAAAGAACTATGCAAGAAAAATTTTTAAAAAATCAAAGGAAAAGATAAACATGGTATTTTAAAATTATTACTCTTGAAAAATCATTGGCATTATACTATAAACTATTTGTCATACTTGACCATTTATTTTTATTTACTACTGTTCAGATAAACTTAAAGATCCCCAAATTATAAGACACCCATAAACATACTTATTTTATTTATTTATTTAGTATTATTATTGTTTGCTCAATAATAAAATTTAAGTTAAATTTTTATGTATTGATCCTTATTAAAATTGAAATTCAACCTTTCAAAGTAACCATTGATATCGTGCACTATACCAAAAGCTAAATGAAATGAAAAAATTTCATAAACAAATTAAAATGAAAACAAATAATCAAATAAATTGATTCCGAAATGTCAGTTAATATTTTTAAAATTAAATTTTCTGATCAAATGGGTACCGTGATCAGGAAATAAACAATCCTTGAGACCTCCTGAATAGGAAATAATAAAACCTTGAGACCACCTGAATAGGAAAATAAACTAATACTCATAAAATAAAGCTCCCTGAATTTTTATTAACTTTCGTATTTCAACATGGTGAGAAAACAACACAAATGCTATATTACATATTGTTGAGGGTTTTTCAGGCCAAATGGGATAAAAGCCATGAAACCTCGACAAGTATGAAAAATGCTCAGTGTTTGCTTTCACAAAAATGACTGTAGATAACTAAACAGATTATCTTGTGTATTAGTGTAAATAAGTTTTTTTTTTCCCTTTTATGCATTTACAGCTATATTTACTTTTCACGTAAACTTGTCTACATAAATATTAATCGCATTTTTCTTTTTATTTACTTGCTTTAGATAGGATATCATAAAATTTGAAAGATTAAGTTGTGAACTTTATAAACCACTAAACAAAAATTTTAAATGCTAAGTCGTTACATTAAATGTCAGGCTTTATCTTTCATTAAATGAATAAATTTACTTACTATGGTCTCGTGTCACAAGTAATACTACTTTGCAGCCACTGCAGAGATTGGGGCACCTGTAGTTGTTGTTAAAAGAAAGTACTTACCTGTGGATCTATGGGAAAAAAAAGAAAAAAAAAAAAAAGAAAAAAGAAATCCTATTTTAAAGTTTTTGTAGTGTTTTTATATTTTAGTGTACTTATAGAGGATTTTCTCATATAGTTCCAAAATAATCATTTTATATTTTGATAGACAGATGTACATTTTAATTACTTTACATATTATATATTTTTATTGTGTGATTCTAGGCTCAAGTAGCGTCTAAGTCGTATAGCCATACTATGTCAAAATATTATGTTAATCTTATCTCAGATTTCTACATGTTATTTGTTTTCTTGTCTTTCTCATATAATATTTACAGGATTGTCACTTTATATGCTTTGATATATGTTATAGTTGAATATTTTTATTTTTAATGTTTATTATTTTAGTTTAGCCAGAAGAACAGTATAAGTTCAAGTTTTCATTATAATGTTGTCAGGTTATTCTGTTTTGTATATAAACTATGAACTGGACTATGCCTGCAAGAATTAAATATATCACAAACTTCACCAGGACTATATTAGGACGTTTTGTTTTGTTCTTATAGTTAGCAATATGTAAAGAAAAAAAAAATACTCAAGATATTGTATAGCTCTTATTCTATAACTATATGTTTTTCAATGTTTATTTTACATTATTGAAATGTGTATTTTACAGTCAGTAGTTTTACAGTCAGTATAATTTTTTTTCTTCTCATGTAACATATTTTTATACTGATAAAAAATTGTGCAAAATATTATATCTCTTATGTACAGGCCAAAACATAGGCATCCTGAGCTGGTTAGCAGATAAAAATTAATCCGGTAAAATTTACACTTTTATAAGCTTAAAAAGTCTACAAGTTAGTCCAGCAAAGTACAATTTTATCAGCAAAAATTTTTTTTGGGCCATCTTTCTCACGCCATTAACAATAATATCAGTAATTGCATAATAGTCAAATTTTTCACCTGGGATGTTGTCTACCTCCAGGTGAGCTCCCACGGCTTTGCAGGCAAACCCGGGGGATCTCGCTTGGGAGGGGGGGATATGAAATGGATAAAAAATAGTTAAATTTAAATAATTAAAACCCTATTTTAAAATCTAGAAATCGCTAATAATTCGTAAGTGCGCCTTTAAACTTTGTTTCACGGCAGAAGACTTCATAACGCGAAAATCAGAAAAATTGAACAACTTTCAGAATTAAAAGTGCTGAATAAGGGCAATCTTCCTTTTCTTGTGGTTAAGTAATGCATGTTAATTAATCCTGGGCATCCAGGCCTGAGCTGGACTGTCAATCATAAAGTTAATAGCCAATGATTAAGCAGGGCAGGACTAAATATTCCCGCCAAAATAGACGGTATTTAAGCTGGGACACACGAGAAATCGTGGCTTTTTCCGATATTGACTTGCTTAGTAAATCTGTGTTAAATAATACTCTCATCATGTAAAGCTCGCTAACGAAACTCGCGGCCCGGTGGGGCGCCGCTACGGAGACCTTCGGCGTAGTTACGGGACTTATGACGCTCAGGATGTCTACCATTCAAGCCAAGACTGCATCTTGAACTTTAATAAAGGATTATTAGTGATTCTGGACTCCTCATCCTTTCTAAGATGCTCACATGACTGGGATACCGACCCACGTAATAATACGACACCCCGTATTTACGTTACATATATATATATATAATTCCTGGTTTTTTTTTTTTTTTTTTTTTTAAACAAAATAAAATCATTAATTTTCAGAAAGTTTGCTTTTTATTTTCTTCTACATTCAACAAAAGAAAGTGTTGATTCATAAAATTTTTCGGCTTTGATTTTTGATTGTTTTATATCAGTTTCAAGAGGTTTTGGCCATTTTTGAACTGTCTCTCTATCTGTGTTTGACAAAAATTTTGCTGCAGTTTTAGATCTAGAATCAAGAAATAATGCATAGAATTTCGTAAACATTTATATTTAGTTGCACCTTGAGATAAGTTAGTTTTATCAACTGTATATATCAACAAGTGCATATCGCTCAACAGGTCATGCTGCTATGCTGTAAGTAATAATCCCATTTATATAAAGGTTATATCTCAGCCTTTGTAATACATAACTGTACAAAATTCAGTATGTGAGAGGGCCGATATGAAAAACTAAGTTGATTCAATTTGAGTGCATATTGGTTAACAAGTAGTATTACTATGCTGCAGTTTCACCTGCTTGCTAGACGGCTGTATCTCAGCCTCTGCAATGTATAAATGTAGCCATTAATTGAATAAAAAATAAATCACTTTCTGCTTTTTTTTTTGGGGGGGGGGGGGGGAGAGTAGAGCGCAAGTTACCAATGAATGCTAATTTTCCTGAAATTGCTAGATTTTGTCCTAAGCAAAGCACTAATTATCAGAGAAGCTAATTTTTCTAATGATGCGATACTCTACAGAAAGTTATATATTTTATAATCTGTAAAACACACTTTTTTAAAATGTTTTTTCGTCACTGTACTTTCTTTTTCCCAATCACATTGGCATGCTAATATGTTTGCTTACTTTCATTGTTTCTGAACACTTTGCAATTTACTGATTTTTTTTTTTTTTTTTTTTTTTTAATGCATAATTTATATGCTTAAAGGAAATTTCTAAAATTATTTTTTTCAATTGTGTCAATATTGTTAATAAAACAGAGAAACCAATTTGTGTTTAGAATAGTATAAAATTAAAGTGTCTGTGCTGTTTTCATGTAAAGCATTAATATATGGAGTAAAAATATGTATAAAATATATGCATTTATATATGTATGTCCACCATTTTATATATTTGGCATACTAAATCAAAAGATGGGGAAGGACCACTAAATTTTCATTGCTGGCATAAACTGTAATTGTTACAATCAGAGATATTTAAATAGAATCTGAAATAAAATACAATAGAAATGTATTGACTATGCAAAATAAATGAAAGATCAAATCTACAGCAATAATTGAAACTAATCTCAATAATTGTTTAATTTTCTTTAAAAATTTACAGACCAAACATTCAATAAATTATCATAAAATGAACAAGAAGCTATAATATTTTTGGCATTATATTTGTGAAACTGAGGCAGCAATTTATTACCCAGATCTTCATTGGATATTTCACAAGTTAAATAACTCCAATCAACTCCATATGCTAAAGACTTATGCTCAGTGTAAGATAATTCTATTTTTAATTCTGTGTCTGGGAAAGAAAGAAAAGATTTGCAATATTAAGGTTATATAAAATACCCAATTAAAAAAAAAAAAAAAAAAAAAAAATAGACAAATTCAAATGCTAACCAACACTGTATCAAAGCTTTATTAAAGCACAAATAATACCACAACATTAATAAATCTAAACAAATCACATTACACAGTTCACTCTCCTTAAGTTCAAAATTAATTAATTAAAATGTAGACTTAATCATCATGAATGCTATACTCAAATGAACATCAATATACAGATTTTGGCTATTTTTTGTGAGATTTGTTTCGTAATATAATGTTTTATTTTATGAAGTTCTGAATAACTACAACAAAAATTTCTTTAAATTTAAATTAATTCTAAAATTAATCAGAATAAATTATTAATCAAAAAATGTTTATTTGTCATTGAAATAAATAAACATTCTTCAATGAAATTACTTCGACATGTAGAACTAAAAAAAAAAAAAAAAATAAGAAAATGTAAAAATGCAGATAGCTGTTTTGGTAGTGTCCTATCAGTAGCATAGAGGACAAGAAATGTATATGAAAGGAATCTGATTTTATGGATTGTTTATCAATCAATAGAATTGAAGGGATTTTGGGGAAGTAGTCATTGGGAAATTGAGAACCAGGTGCTGGGAGAACTGCTGAAAATTTTTTAAGAAAGTGTGGTTAGAATGCAAAATTTCCAGCAATCAAACAAAGGAAAAAACTGCAAGTCACAATTAGGAACATTTTAAAAAATTTTATAAATGTAAAAAGTTTCAAAGAAATCAAATTCATGAGCAGTAATTTATTTTAGCTGTATCAAAATTTAAATTTTGGTTGTTCCGTCAGCAATGCTTAGAAATAGCTGATTTTTTTTTTTTTTTTTTTTTTCTGGGTTAAATTATGTGTTCTTTTAAACGAAAGTTGACTGTGTTTGTTTGATCAATGTAAGATAAATTATATTGGCAAGAAGCATTATAAATAGCCTAGGAATTATACATATCTCTAACTGGTAAAGGGTAAGTTTACAGATAGGTGTGAAAATTATTTTAAAGCCGTACTGTTAGGGATAGCAAAACTTAATTTAGAAAATAAGGTAAAATAATACTAATATTGAAAGAAAGAGATTTAGGAGACAAAGTAGAGGAAGTTTTATCCATATTAGAAAGGTTAAAACCTTTGTTAACAGCATAGCAATGGCTTTAAGATGCTTGATTTCAGAGCTTAATACCGCAGAATTTAAACAAATATTAAGTGCATGATTAACCCGAGAGTAGTAATTTTTTATAACGCTATTAGTCACGTGTCGGTCTTTTTGCCGCCACTATTTAGTGTTGGGGGAAAGCCGAAAGAAAGCCAATAGAGAAAGATGAAGTGCCTTTAATTCACGTGAAGTTTTTCCCACAAAACTCTAACCTGTCTGAAAAACCGGAAATGGGGAAAGAAATGAATTGGTCGTGTTGCGGTCAAATAGACCGATTTCAGAAGTAAAATGTTTTTAACTGCTCAAAAAATAACAGGAATGACTTGAAAACATACTATGTTAGAGGACATCCACCCAAGGTCAGGTACACAGAGTTTCCCTACTTTATTTTTAAGGGGTGACCTGCAGGAGGAATTTATATGTGATGGGTGGCAAAAAGACTGATATGCGACTACTAACGGGTTAAAATAAATATAAAAAGCAGTCATTTTGGGGTAAGCGGATGACATTAATGAGCATGGAGAGGTAAAGAGATTGCAATTTTTTTTTTTAACAGACAGTGTACAGAAATCTTTTTTCAGTGTAAGAGACAAAGGTATCAAGAAAAGAAAGTGTACAATTATTTTTAATTTCATGGAGCAGTTGGATATTATTGTCTACTGAATTTATAATTTGTAAGACATGGTGAATATTGTGAAGACATTGTTCAATAACCATGAAAGTGATGTTCATATATAATAGTTCCAATAAAGGAAAGAAATAATCTTAAAAAATGTGTGTATGTGTTTTATATATACTTGACATATGAAAGGTTTCTTATCTTGCCTTTTCTATTGTATTATTAAATAAAAGAACTCAAATAATGCATAAAAAGAATATTTTAAATAAGCCTATGAATTATGTAACACTTCAAATAACATAACTAGAAACATATTACTAAGTGAAAAATGTAAAACTTCCTTAAAAAATTCAAAAATAGAAGTTGTCTATTCACATATTTACTTGATAGTTTTAGTTATATATATAAATAAATAAATAAATAAAAATCAATCATATACAGAAAATAATAATAATAAAAGAATAGAAACGTTAATAATAGCTTAAAATTCAAAATATGAAAAACAACCACACATATTTGTTTATAAACTCTTTATGTATACTTAAACATTTAAATAAAAATTTCCTAAATATACTATAATGTAAATCTAAAAACGGTCTACTTGGAAATTCTTCCTAAACTTTTCGGTGTGGGTCCACACCATCTTCAGGCTTGAATTCTGAAAGTCTTTGGTGTTGTGTCTGCACTTCAGTCAACTTCCCTCTACCCTAGATCAGATATTTCCATTTCTCGATGTCTGTTGATGGCTCGTTTTGGTTGCAACTGGGCACGTTTTTTTATTATCTCTATTGCTTCCCGATTTATAGAGTAACGGTAGTTTTCCTAATTTGCAAGTTTTTCAATATTATCAAAATCTATTTTAATGTTATTGTTTTGAAAAAATTTAGTTAGGGCAGTGGTAGTTTTATTAAATTTTATATCATTTTTATGTTCCTTTAATCTGGTTTTATTAAAGCAACCAGATTAAAGGAACATAAAAACGATAAGCAAGAATTTCCAAGTAGGCCGTTTTTAGATTTACATTATCTTTATGTATAATTCATCTTTGACAAGTTCTTCAGAAAAGTGAATGGTTAAAGATAAGTATAACTAACAGTGATATTGTCAGATGGTAGTCAAAAGTGAAGATATGACATTGACAGATAAGTTGTTATACATTGTTATCTAACCATTTTCTCATCTTGAAAAATATGTTTACAAAGTTATACCTAACATTGTTCTATTGTAAAAATCAATACTTAAAAGATGAGGTCATGACATGGAAAATTCAGATTGGGAAGAAATTGTGCAAGATTGTAGTATACTATGAAGGTAACATGATATTAAAGTAGTAGGACCCACTAGCTACAGAATTTGGAAAAGAAAGCGTTTAAAGTTTCAGTAATCTTTAACTACAAGTTATTTCACAACGTAGACAACGTTCCAGTGGCATGGTCAGCAGAGTAAATGGTTGCCACGAGGAGGGCCCGGGTTCAATGCTACCGACAGGAATGTTTATTCCCCTTTTATATATTTAATCTACACATTTTATTTTACTTTCTCTTATAATTCAATTGTTATTCATAAGCACAAAAGAATGCTTCCTATAGAATATAGAATGGTTAGCATTAAGATTTACAAGACCACACAAAAATATTCAGTTACATTAAGAGCTATTATTAGAAAATTACTGACATTGTATTTTTATTTAAATGAAGCATTTTTTAAACACTTTTTAACATTTTTTAAGCATGAATATCATTAGAATAAGCATATCTGTCTGTCCAACTGTCCATCTGCCCACCTCTAGCATCCATTAATATTTACAGAATTTCTTTAAAATGATATATGATATTAAAGTTTAGGTTCATGTACAGAGACACCCAAAAAATGCCAATGCTTTGCTTTTTAGAAGAGACATTTTTATAAATCACAATAACCTTTCTACTGGAAAAATCATAAAGAAATTGACATTTATTATTTGTATGCTAAAATAATATTTTGTGTAGAATATGATATGCTTAACTTTCAGATTTACAGGGCTACACTAAAATATCCAGATACATTAAGGGCTGCATTTTTATTTATGTGAAAGATTTTTAACATTTTTCAACAACGTATAAAAGTGGTTATGAATTTAATTAGCCTATATGTCTGCCTTTCTGTTTGTCAGTTGTGTGATAACATAGGCAAAGAACATTGAAGGCTATATGATATGAGTATGTACAGTTGGAAAGTATTAATAATTGATGCATACTGTGTGATTTTTCCATTCTTGTTTTTAAATTTATTTACATTTATAACAATACAAACAATAATATTTTAAATATGATAAAATATATTATTAAATCTTTTTTTTTTTCCAATGGCGCAGCACCTGTGACTAAGAATTGGCTGGGAGATCGGCAAATTGATGACCATTTGTGAAGGGTCACCCACTGGTCATAGCTATCCCTAACAGGGACAACACATCCATGCCTTCTCCAGGATTCGAACCCAGGCCCAACCATGTAGTAGTCAGATATATTATTAAATCTACAGCTGAAAGAATAGTAACAAAACTTTTTCATAGAGATCTTGAAAAATGTCATAAAATTTTTTCCTGTAAATAATCAATACAATATATATTCTTAATTACAAGGCTGTTTATTTCCCTCCACTTAAACACTGTGTTGCCTCCCCCCAAATAAAAATGGTTTTGCTGCTCAATCGGGGCATGAACAATATATATTTGCTATTGTTAGCTATATTGTTTTACGAAATCGTTGCAGCTTTCACAACTTTATGAAGTACATGCTCCCTGATGAGATTTTACTTCTATTTTTAATCATTTTTTATTCCAATTATTAATCCATTTTTTTATTCCAATTATTATTTCTGAGGTCCTTTATTTATTTTCTCCATCATTATGTTTAATGGTCCTTTTTTACTCAAGTGGGCGTAAGTAACTTAAATTGATTTTGTCTCTTATTGGATCTTAACATGTATCGCAATATTTTTGTGCTAGTTTTGGCATTGTGTTACAATCAGTTTTATTTTTGTTGTGTTGGTATTGACATGTATCTATTAAATGCTAAAATATTAAGGATAATTTTTTATTAAGATATCTATCATTTAGATATAGATATAGATACATATATAGGGAAAAAAATTAGCAAAATGATAAATTGATAATTTACCCTTTAATGAAAGAATATGAAATCCATTATGCATTGCAGCAGAAAGCAAATATTGACTGTTAGTTGGATGCCATTTTAATCGCCAAATACCTCCACCTACATGCACATCTGATATAGGAGATTTCATTTGCCTTGCGTCCCAGAGTAAAATGTTTTCATCGTAACTAAATATAACAATAATAAAATCTATGAATATAAATTGATTACTATGTAAAACAAAATATTAGATATATAAAATTTTATATAATTTGTTCAATTACATACATATCAATATATAGAGTAGTTTACCTTTTTTTTTTTTTTTTACAGAATTAATAATGTATGTTGTCTTGAAAACAATACAAAGTAAGAACAATAAATTTATATAGAGAAAACAGATTTTGAAGGGTAAATATATTTTTCAGAAGTATTATTATTATTATTTAAATATGCATTTGCAGTTAATTCTATTTATTTAAAACTTTTTGGTCATTGTAATGTTTGAATTCCATTATCTCACCTATAATGAATCCATGGTTTTTCAATTGATTTTATTGAAGTTAATATTAAGTTGAACCAGCATTAATATTTGTAGAATAATATTTCTTTCTAAAAATATTAGTATTCTAACAATGTAAGAAACTCCATATTTTATTTGAATAAAATAATATGTGGCAATTACTCTAAGGAGGAAAAGAGAAAATATAAACTTACACATATTAATATGAAATTATATAAATGAAAATACATCTCAGTCCTCCCATATTTCTTTGAACAACTGAAAGTCTGAAATTCTTCATTTTCATAGTATTCAAATACATGTATGTGAAGAGTTTTCATTTAGTGAAAATATTTTCATTCGAGGATCCCGATTTCAAAAGTATGAGATGTTTCAAACTACTAAAGATGTAATCATATTTTAAAATTCATTCTTTACAATTTTTACATTGAAATACTTAATAATAATAATAATTTTATTTTTTAGATTTAAAAATTAGCCAATGCAAAACATCTTTTAAAACTGCCTAAGGTATTTATGTTATCATGTAAATTAAATACTGAAATGTAAATCATAAAATCAAAATTTCCTAAAAGTCCACAAGAATGAAAGACTTGTAACAATTCATGAGGGTGGAGGAGTACAGAATGAAATTTAATTAGTTTCTTAATTATTAAGTCAGGGAATTTAAATATATAGCTATTAAGGCATGAAATTTCAATTGACGAACATGTAAATTTTGTGTTGAAGTTGAAGGACAACATGATATACTGCAACATTCAGAATGTGACACACAATTAGATTATTGTCCAATAAGTTTATTTTATTTATTTATTTATTTTTTTTTTTGTAGAATATAAGAATATTATTATTTAATTTTTAATCATAAATATATTTCTATAATAATAATTAAAAAATAATAATAATAATAATAAAAACCTTGAAATCTTGAAAGTTCTTCAAATTTGCTCTTTTAAATAAATTGTAGTTACATTTCATTCATAATATTTTTTTTTTTTTTTTCTAAACTGCAAAGTATATACAATGTTTGTGCATTCAGCTGTCATTTTTATTAACTGTAAATTCACTTTTGTTTTTCAACCAATTGAATAAACAGATAATTTAAGCTGACTGGACGGCTTAAATTATCTGTCCTTCTTAACACATTCAACCGCGGCAATGACGCGTTTTCATCCTAGTAAACAAGTCAATTAATTAAGATAATAAATAAATAATTAAAATAAGTTAATTTAGTAAATAAGTCAATGTACACACAAAAACAGTTTAGATACACATTGTATAGAGGACATGTTACCTCGTCTCTAGGGCACAGGCAATAATCTTGGAAGACAAGCTAATTCGTTCGTTGCGGCAAAAGTGTTAAGTAATCTGATTGTACATCACATTCTGAATGGTGCAATACATTTTGTATTCATCCTTCAACTTCAGTACAAAGTTAAATTGGTTGAAGATGAGATTATAACAAACATTTGTGAAATTCACTGACTAATTCATACTTGCCAACTTAACACGGAAGATTGTTAGTCCCGCCCCAATCCGCCTATTTTTTCACACCACTTAATTTTTAGAGTACTTTTCTTCTTATTTAATCATAAATATATTTGAAGGCAATTACTCTAAAAATTAAGTGGTGTACAAAAAGGGACGGGAACTAAAAATGTTCCGGGTTAGGCTGCCAAGTATGCTAATTAGATATATTAAGTTCCCTGATGTTTTTAGGTGCTGCAAATCTAATGCTAGAAGCATTCAAACAAAATCATAGAAAATAGAGATAGGGAAGGAGTTTCAACTATATCATCTCCCTAAATAAATTACAATATTCAGTGGTCCTGGCTTATGCAAAAAGTCACACAGGTCAACTAGCATCGCTGTATCTCTCTAAAGTTTCGATAAAGACAGGTTTATTCAATCTAAATGTCGCGTCACCACTAGTGATGTTTTATATAACTGCTATCGTTTCATACATAATTATTTATGATATTTAGTTGACAATATATTTAATTGACAGATTTAAATTAAGGTCAAATGAATTCTTGATGGGCTGTTATGATTACAGACTTTTCAATTAAGCAATATAAATAAATATTTAAAAAATATAAGAAAAAACAGAGAATTTTTACCTTCCAGTAACTAATAAATTTCCATTTAATTTACTTTTTGAGATGGCTGTGACACCCATAGAATGACTAAATAAGAAAATAAATAACACACAAAATAAATAATTTTGAATTTATTAAAATCTCATGTCAGCAATTTTATGACACAATAATAATAATATTAATAATAAAAAGAAATGTTAACACCTGATATAATAAACTGTCTAATCAATGGAAATTATAAAAAAAGTTTTCTAAATTTGTACTATTTATAACAATTTTATAACATATAATTACAGTTAAATTATCATTAAATAAACTTCAATAACTATTTTAAAACTATATAACTTAAAAGATCTGGGCTTACTTGAAGTTAATTGATGAAAGAACTTTCGTCTGGAATTCCAGGTCTTCTCAGTCATTTTAAGATTTCAATTGTTTCCCTATTTAGGGAAACGATTGAAATCTTAAAAAAACTGATGCAGTTGCGATACCAATGAACCAACGAGAAGAATAGACAAAAACTGGTACCACCTGCTTGAATCCAAAGGAACAGAGATTTAGTTTCGGCAGTGATGACATCAAGGATGGATGACTGAGGAGGCCGGGGATCCCATGCAAAGGTTCTTTCATCGATTAACATCAAGTAGGACCAGATATTTTAAATTATGTAGTTTTAAAATATAAAGTCAACACTCTCAAATACATATCTGCGTGTTGATTATCAATATTTCATGTTTGGAAAAAAATTTGGATTCTTTTATTTCATTGAATTTCTAGTAGTTTTTTGCAATACTAATCTGCTCCAACAAAGAACTACTAGAAATTTAATTAAATAAAATAATCCAAATTTCTGGAAAAGCACATGTATGATAAGGATTTAATTACAAAATTATACAATAACTGTATTAAAAAAGTAAATTATTTTCTCAGTGCACAAAAAGAAAAATCTAAGTAAAATTCACTACTTCTACCCCATATAATAAAGCAGCAGCAAATTAAAAAGAAAGAAAGAAAGGAAAAGATGAAGCAACTAAACATAATATTAACAATCCTATAAAACTAAATAAAAGCCTCTTCCAAAGAATCTGTAATGAAAAAGACCAACTGGCCCACTTGAAACTGCAGATATTTATAATATTGACTATAAAAATGAAAATAATAAACCAGGTGCATATATTGGAATGACAAAGAGAAAAAGTTTAAAAGTTTACAAGAACATCTGAACAATATTAAGTTTAATAAAATAACCATGACCCTAACTAAAGTCAGTCAAAAAGAATCTTTAAAAATTAACTTTAATAACCCTAAAAAACTTGCAAATTATGAAAATAACCAATATGCATTGTGACATGAAACAGTGGAAGTACTGACTAATAATATCGTTTGTAATCAGTATGATCCAACATTCCTCATAGCCAACATTCCTCATTCGAAATGTTGAAATAAAAAAACAACAGACTCTGAAATCTTACAAGCACAGATAAACAATGTAGCTGATGATGCCACAGAGCAGGAGGCAAAAGTTCTCTAATGAATTTTCAAAGGTAAATAAATTTTAGATATATTACACATTTGAATAGACAAAATTACTTGCTTTTTGCAATGAGTTAATTTGTACTGCTAACCTATATAATTTTAGGATACCAGTACAATCTTTACATGTATTGAATTACACAAGTCTTTTGTATACAGAAAGATCTATTAAAAGTTTCTTTTAGTGCACAAAATGCATACATTGTTCAGATTTTATGCAAACAATATATTTAACAATATATGCATGCATACTGATAGCATAAAATCTTAATTCAAAGATTTTGCATATAAATTTCATTTTAAATACAGAGACTGAAGCAAAACTTACTGGAAAAAAAATCTCCATTTCGGACAGATGCCTGCTTTTGAAGATTGATATCTGTTTATATAAACTAAATTGCAGCAATTTTAAAACTTTAAGCACTATAAAACTGCAGAGCAAAACAAACTTTTGAAAGTTTTTTTAATGGATAAATTGTAAATCAGGGTGTGGTCAGAAACGCCACCACAGTAATAAAATATTTCCATGCAAGATTTAAAAATTTATGCTTATTAGTGACATAGCCCACGAACTGACATCAACACATGGGCAAAACTGCACATTGCCAAAGGGCTACAAATCCATGTGTACTAAATAAAAAAACATGTATTTTTGAATTTCAGTTTAAATTTTAACAATAAAAATTTTCAAATAAAAAATATGAAATTTCTCATTCAATAAATTTAATAATATATTATTCAATAAATAAGTTTATAGGAAAAAAGATTAAAGTGCATTAACAGTGAACTTAAATCATATTTCAACAATTTTAGTGGCTGAAAACCACCAATTCAAGTTGTCACCTTTTCTACATTTAAATTTAAGTTATACAAGATCAAAAATTGATATCAATTTAGATTGTATAGATTAAACACTTTCCACACTTTTAGTACAATAAACCTTTTACATGCTTTTTCTATCTGTCTTTTGGATTTGAATGTTGTCTTCCTATCTAGCTTTATAAAATGTGCTACAGCATAGAATTTGTCTTTTGTCAGGCGCAGTGATAACAAGGAACTTAGAATTAAACAATATTTTATTGTGTGAAGCTTAATAACTTCCTTTAAGAAGATGTAAAAAACATTTATATGTTTAATAGTCCCCGGTATGTAAATACTGTTTCTGCATTCTACATATAACTGAATGATGTGATTATTTTGAACTTCCTACCCCGTCAATAACTTTTCTCTGTCCAGGGTCTCAATTTCTCATAATTGGAACTTGAAAAACCCAACTAAATTGATAAAGTCACTTGAGATCAAGGACGTAGGGCAAAAAGATGTTTTGGGGGGTTAAAATACCCCCAAAATTTTGCAGATTTGTGGAAAATGTCTTAGTTATTCTTCCTTTTTATCACTCAACATTATGTGAAATGAAGAATACTAATTGGAAGAATTTTGAGCCCCCGCCAAATTTTTTTGCTGGTTATGGCCTTGCCTGTAATGTTTATAGGTTGTTTATATTCCCTTGTAAAAAATATCTGAATTTAACATTTCAAAGCATTAGAACTATAATGTGATCATTGTTCTAAACAATTTAAAATAATTAATAACAAATTTGATTATAGAACTGATGTTGTTGTTGTTGTTGTCGTATGCCACTCGGAAATTCCGAGCCCTGGAACTAACCGGTATAGAACTGATATTATATTCAATAAAAATCAACTTTTCCCTTTTTTTAAATAAAATAATAATGCAACAAGTTTTATTATATATATTTTTTTTAAAAATCCAATTGACCACTGCAAATTTAAAACAATGAAATAGTATAAAGGGTTAGTATTAACAAGTAATCAATCAGTTATATTTACTTCTTTTTTGAAAAGATAGGGGAAGGCAGACACCTCATGTCCCAAGCTTTATAACAACAGTCATCTCCACCTATAAATGTTTTTTGAAAGAAACAAAATACTTTAGAATAAACTTGAAAATTATGACAAATATGCAAATTAATGATATTTAATTACTTTTAAAAACAAAGCACAATTATAACTGATTATTAGAAACACCCCCCCCCCCCTTTCCCCCATGCCATACAATAGTAATAAGAATCACAATAAAAAAAAATATATTTATGTTTTGCTCAAAAGTAAATTTTAATTTTAATTTTTTTTTTTTTTTTTAAGTCAGATTATCACACATCAGAGTTGCATGGGAAGGAAAGAGCATAGCAAAAAATGCACTAAATTGCAGTAACCACTAAACATTCAAACTGAATGAGAGTGACTACATATGAAAAATGTGTGCAGAACATCATTGAAACACACAAAAGAGGCTTATACCAGCTAAATCAAGCAAAGCTTAGCAAATCTAAATGTAGATAAAGTGGAGTGTAAGGTTGATGAATTAATAAATTAAATTTCTAAAGTATATCTAAATGTGTTAAATCTAATTTACAATACAGTATCTTTTCTGTTTTATTTAACTCAAATGTATCAGTTTAAGAATGACAAAAGCATGAAAAATTAAAACAAATTTAATCTTTACTTTGAAATGAGCAAAACTGCAATTAAATCTTTGTGATAGTAAACAAACAATATAAACAGTGACGAATTAGGGCTTAGGCTTGCGAGGTTTGGCCCAGGATGGAAAAAATTTAAGGCTATCTGAAGGGGAAAAAAAAAAAAGAAGGTTAATTTGAACATAAATTTAAATTTAAAAAGCAACTAAAATTCAAAACCAATTAGTTTTCCTCAACAACACAAACAAATTTCAAATCTTAACCTGCTTTTGCTATCATAAGCCAAAGATATTTTCATTTCATGAGTAGAATTATTTTGTTAAGTTAAGTATATAATGATTTAAATATAAAATATAGAATAAAAGCAATAAAGAAAATATTATGAAGCAAATTATCTATATATATATAAAATTTTTTGTCGTGAGTGAATGAGTGATTCATTAATGCCCAGCATAAACCCTTGGACCTAGAAGCATGAAATTTTGTGACAAAGTTCCTTCTATTACATAGACATACAGTAAGAAGTAATTTAAAAAAATTCGCCCCCAAAACATGATTTTACAAAATCCTTCATATCTCAAACAAAAAAACAGATATCCATAAAATTTTTGCTTTAAAATATAACTAACACAAATATGAGGGGAGCAAAACATGATCTCACATAGTCCTATATATCTCAAACAAAAAAAAAACAGATATAGGGGAGACCCGTGTACCTAGGGCCGCTTTTTTTCAATGCCCAAAAACAGAGCCCTTGACCTGTTTAAAATTATCAAACTGATATGTACATATCTATAAGACTAATTACTTCCTATTGGGATTAATATAAATACCTAAAATAATAAATGTCGACAAATAGAAGGTTTAAAAAAAAACTTCACACGTGGCCCTAGGTACAACACCTTCATTGTACCTGGGGCCAGACCTCATTGTACCTAGGGCCATTCTCTCAGATTTAGATTTCACTTTGTAATGAATAGAAAATAAGCATATAAACATGTATTTTATAAAAGAAACAATATCAAGTAATGTATTTATTTATTATATAATAATTATGTTGTTGCCTTAATTTGAAACACGAAATTTTTCACTTTTTTTTTCTTTCTTTCTTTCTTTTTTTTTTCCTTTGGGATATTCTAATAGAATGTTTTTTTTCTTCAGATTATTTTTTTTCTGGCGTGTCTCTTGAATTTCTAGATCTCTCTGGTTTTCGGTCACATCTTTTCTTTGATGTGGCAGGTTTTCCTTTAGGTAAGGTTTTGCTTAGGTTCGTACCTATTAAAGCATGGCACACGAAAAAATGTTAGGTGTTGAAGGTTTCGAAATTTCATCAGGACACGAAACAGACATCCAGTTCTATCATTATTGGTTCACTTTCTTCCTGGAAAATCTTTTTTTTTTTTTTTTTTTTTTTTTTTTTCCGAAATTTATGGAGGGATCTTGTCTTTCAGTCAAACTTGAACTTAAATATTCGTCCTCAGTGAATGTGTTTTGATTCATTCCCCATATGCCGGATACACGAAAGCCTGATAGAATGTTTACAGGAGTAAAGGCCGATGGATAGGACTTGCCAACATTATTAGCGACGTCATATATAGTGATAGGTTTGCCAGCATCCAATTACTATAGGCTGTACTGTATTTCTTAACACTTTCGTGACCGCTGACATAGATTCACTTTGAAAATATGAAACTCCACCAGTGGGCGTATCTTTTGCAATTTATATGTTATTTGTTTCTAAAAAATATACACAATATTCATATTTGTACAACCAGTATACTATGGATGCAAATACTTTGATTAGAGAGAGTATGATTATAATGCATATCCATTTGTAATATAAATGTGAATACTGAAAAATTTGTTTTGAAAAATTGTAACTTATGAGAAAAACATCCATAGGTGGACCTTACTGTCAAAAAGACAAAAACATGCGGTCACGAAAGTGTTAAAAGGTCCAAACACACTGGCCCTAGGTGCAAGTTTTGGTAACTTCTTTCAAAATGTCTTCCGCTAAAAAATCCACATGCAGAGAGAACTAATTAAATATCTCATTTATTACTCAATATAACAAGCATAATTATACACTATAAATGAAAGAAAAATATTAAACTTCCCTTTGTAAAATAGCAAAAGAGATGAACTGCAAAATTTTACTTCAAACCATGTAAATTCATTTTCTACATGTAACTTGTCAAAACTTTCTCCTCAAAAGTTCCAAAGTAGATGTAAAAGTAGCAATTGGTGTTGTTACTCGCCCATTTGAATATTAAAACTTAAAATTAAATATTATTCAAATAAAGTGGGGGTGGCCCTAGGTACATGATGGCCCTAGGTACACGGGTCTCCCTACTTGAAATTTTTGTTCTAAAATATAGCTAATACAAATACTTAAAAACCAATTTCTGGAATTTTAGAAGTTCAGCCCTAAAGAGGGAAAGGGGCAAAACGTGATTTCAAATAATACTTTATATCACAAAAAAAAAAAAAAAAAAAAAAAATGTGATTTTTGCTCTAAAATATAGCTTACACAAATATCTAAAAACCAATTTCTGGAATTTTAGAAATTTAGCCCAGCTGGGGTGGGAAAGGGGCTTTGGGGCAAATAAAAAAAAAAAAAAAGAAAGAAAGAAATACAGTTAGGCTATTCAAAGTTGGTAAAGATAGGTTTCAGAGGCCAGCAAATCAAATGAGGATATTTTCAATAGTGTAAAGTTAATAGGAGGGTCAGGAGGGGGGGGGGGATAGAGTTAGATCATTGAAAATTAGCACATAGAGGTTTTTGATACCTACAAATCGATTGCAGATATTTTCGAATTTGTAAAATTTTTAGCAGCCGGGAAGGGGCAAAACAATAGTAATAGAGTTAGACTGTTCAAAATTGGCATATATAAGTTTTTGGGACCTACACATCCAATACAGATATTTTCAAGAAGGAAAAATTATTAGGATAGATGGGAAGGTGGTGGGGGGGGGGGGGGGGGGGGGGGAATGGACAAAAATACAGAAATAAGAGTTAGAGCGTAAAAATTAGTATTATTAAGTTTTAATGCCCGATAAATTGATTGCGGATATTTTCTAAAGTGTAAAATTATTATGAGGGGTGAGAAGGGGGGCAAGCACAGGGGCAAAAATAAAGAAATTCAGATAGAACGTTAGAAATTAGTATTTATTAGGTTTAAAAGCCTGAGAAAACGATTGCGGATAAATATTAAGAGGGGTGAAAGCAGTGGGCAAAGGAACATGCGCACGCATATACGCTGCCACAGTCAGTGGAGGCCCGGACCAATTATTCTACATATGAGAGAAGAATTTTTTTGTATTTTATATTTATGTTTTTCCCTTATGATAATATGGTGATTCATTAAGAGTATCGAATATAAATGTGCATGTGCAGTGCATAATGGCCTCTGCTGCCAAAGGCCCGGTGCAACATTTTTCCCGATCAGAATTTTTTTCTCTTTTTTTTCACATGATAAAAATTAATGCAATTTTGAGAATTCATTAATTATAGTGATTCATTTAAAAATAGTGACCAGCAAAGTGGGCGTAGCCTGTTAGTCTACTAATGAAATGAATGCTAGTCTGTTCCTAGTTAAATAAAAATATTAAATTTACCATATTTAATCATAGCTTTGTAGAATAAATAAAACAAATTATTTTCTTAATCATATTAAACTAATTAAATCCTTAATTATAAACTAATTATTAAGTGCAATGTTGCAATGACTGATGTATCAAAAAATAATATTTTTTCTTTTTTTTTTTTACTATAATTAGCATTACATATATGCTAATTAAAAATTAGGAGGGCACCATATCGAAATGGGCCTAGCTAATAAATAAATAAAAATAAAAGTGAAATTTAAATAAATAACAATACCAGAATATATTATATTTGTATCATCATAATTAAAAGCTGCTATCCAAGATTCAAAATCATGGGCTTTCCAGCTATTTATTAAACTGATTTCAGTTTCTCCTATTTCAATATAGTTTAAATATCCTTTAGTATCAGAAGTTATAATTGAAGCAGAACTAGGAAGGAAAAAATATAAATAAATAAACATAAAAATATTGAACAAACATAACTACTTATAGTATATATCATTTTGTTTTGTTTAAAATTTAAATAATAATAATAATAACAACAAATAACAAAATCAGAAAAACTGTTAAAAATGATCAAATATATACATATGAATAAATTACATACAATTTAATTTTCTGTAATATTGTTAATAACAAAAGGTTAATATCAATAAATTATAATTTTGTTTCAATCTTTAATTACATTAAACAGAATTGCATTTAAAAATTAAATATTTGTAGATTATTTTAATTAAAAGGGGGAAAAAAATCTTACTTTTCATTTTGCACAAACCAGTCTAAAGATAATAGCATTTTTTCTTCATTTTTTGCAAGGTCATAATCAGTTAGCTGTGATAAGTTAATTCTTTTATCATTTTCCTTAATAAAGTTTAATACTACTTTTCCATCACTGCAAACTAAAGCTAGGATAGTTTTATCATGTAAAATGGAAGGGCACCATTTCATATCTAGAATTCCACTTGTTGAAATTATATCCTCGACTGATATACATAAAGAAGAGGTAGAACTATTATCTGTACAAGATAGCTTATATAATATCACATTTCCAAGACGAGATTGGCATTTATTTATGGCTGAATCCTAAAAAAATTCACATGTTTCCATAAAAATGTGATTTTAACAGATGAATACAGATGTTAACTACACTAATAATAATTGAACATGCTATGCAAATTTTAAAAGAACAAATAAGTTTAATATAAAGGGGGAAAACCAGAAAACATCATTAAATATTATTAATGATCATCAATAAATATATCATTAAACATACATAAACTTTTATGAAATTTTTAAATATTCTTTCAAAAAATTAAAAATCTTGTAATACATTTACAATTAAAAAATAAATAAATTGATAATAAAGATAAATTTTGTTCAATACAATTATAACAAGATTTTAGCCAAGAAAGGATTTATAGGGTTCATACACACTAAAATTTTGAGTTAAAACTCCTTTCTCCCCTCCCCCCCCCCTTTCATGGAAAGACTCAGCTAATGTGAAAGCTACAGTTTGTGTGTAGCAGATAATATTTACTAGGGTAAAATTAATAGTGGACTCTGGCCATATGGCTATTGATAAATTTGCTATTTATTGGTGGAAACAACAGTAATCGTTTTCTGACTGCCTGCTACATTATTTAAAAAATATAAATTTGTCAAATCCCTACCCAGCCTAAATTCCCTTAATTTGGGGTGAAATCTGTATATTGAGATGTATTGTTATTTTCAGAAAAAAGGTTATATCCTTTATTTAATAAAAATTTGCACTTATAATGAACAAACTATTAAATACATTATCATTCCAAAATTATATTGTCAGAGCTTTTGAAACTGTCTTTCTTCCAGCCTACATTTTAGAAACCAGCGGAGTCCCAGTCCTCGTTGCAATACCATATTCATTCAATTACATGTGATTTTATTTTTTATTTAACTGAGATCAACGTAATTTTTTCTAAAAACTTACTTGTAATTTTAATAACGAAAAATTCTGAAAGAAGTAATCAAGGATTGATCGACTGTACATATACATTGTGGATGACTAAAGAAATTATCTTTATTATTTTATTACATAATAGTGATTGTACACTGAAATATTTTGAAGTGTATATATATATATATATATATTATTTTTTACATTGAGTGGTCAGTAACATGAAAAAATGACCACTAAGAAAACAGAAACTACTGGCCATTAACCAAATTTCATAATTTTCACCTTTAGAGTCAGTTATCATGTTTTTAATTAATTTTATAAAATTACCTAAAAGGTATTTTAAACAGGGTTCCCACTCTTAAAAAAGAAAATAATTCAAAGACTTTTAACTACTTTTCAAGGCCTATTTGAAAATTTTCAAGGACTAGGGAAAAATCACAGAACGCTACGCATATATACAAAACTTTAGTAACTACTTTCATTAGTAATATTTTTTTTATTATTAGAATAACTTTGCCTGTTTTCACAATACACTTTTGATGGATTGACCAAATTAACTTTCACAAGAGTCAAAAAACGATTAGTTTAAGATTTGGAATCATTATGATTATTCCAAAGTTTTTAGGTTTGAGTCCTGGTCTGATCACTTTCTGCTTAAAATTAATGACCAGTCCATCAATCAGGTATGAGACTGGCAAAAAAAACAAAAAAGTTAAAACTATATGCAAAAGCAAGACAATGAAATAAGAATTTTATGACAAAATCATTGTCATTATATATATATATATATAAAATGACAAAATCATTATATCATATTGACAATGGCATGTGGAGATGGAGATAGTTTAGCCTTGACAGAGTTTGCGCTAAGCCCGTCTATTGGAGTGGAAAATTCAAGGATTTTCAAGGACTTTGCACAAAATTCAAGTACTTTCAAGGGCCCTTGAAAAAAAATGAAATTCAAGTACTTCTTAAGGACTTTCAAGGACAGTGGGAACCCTGTTAAAATTCAATTACACCACTGAATTCAACTAAAAAACACAATTAATTAAGAAAAATTTTTTTTTCTTTTAACTTTCTTTGTGTGCGTGTGTAGTATTTAACTAAACATTTTTTTTTTTTTTTTTTTTTTTTTTTTTTGTGAATGTCGATTACTTGTGGAATCATCCCTTAATAGCTGTTTAAATGTATTTATAATTTTATTAATATTAGCAGCAGATTTGATTGACTAATTTTATATTGCTACTAATCTATACAGAAGTTTTTACAGCATATTGTTGTCTTTGCCATTTCTAACTTAAAAAAATAAAATAAAATAAAAAAGTGGCTGGTAAAAAATTGCTTATTACGACCACTAATAGATTTTCTTAGTTTTGTCTTATAATAAATAGTAATAGTTCTGTACAGTTTTTATATCTAACATACACTCATTTATTCTGGAACCCACTCCTTTATCCTGGATTTTTTTTCCCCATGTATATGGCCTTAAGTAGCAACAAAAAGAATCACTTCTAATATAAACATAAATGAATTAATAAATCACTAACAAACTTTAAAAAAATCCTATTCATGTGATATTCTTTTATTATTCTCTTTGATAAATAGTTATACACATTAGAAGTAATTCAAAATTGCCTGATTTACATAATTTATTTTGTATAGCATAAATGTATATATGTATATTTGTTTCGATAATATTATCAAATTTCATTTCAGTAAATGCTTTAGTACTGTAATTAAATTACAATTTGAAATATAACAACTTAAGTTATAAATTTTAATTTTCAAAGCAATATCAATCTGAAGGATTTTAATTTATTTAGTTTAAACGAAAGCTTACTAAAATTCAAAAATAGTGCATAAATTTTAATTTAATCATTCATTGAAGTTAAACTCAAAAACAAGAACAAAAAACCATGCAGTTCACATCGATTATTAACACCGGGGATGCACAACCTTTTCAGGATAAGGGGTCAAAAATGAAAAAGGATCGTATAGAGGGCCAAAGCAGCGCATGAATGTTAAAACATGTTATAAAAGTGAAAACACTAATTTTTTTTTTTTTTTTTGTGGTAATACGCATGAATTACATTTATTACTTTATTTATTTTACTCATGCACAGATTATGCAATTAATAAATAAAACAAAATTAGTAAAAATTAATGAGATGGCTGGGACTGAATATTTGAAGTTATTGATTTTATTTGGTTTAAGATTGGTTGTGGCAATATGTAGAACAGAAGAAAGGTTCTCATCTGCTATTCTATTTCTTATTTTTGATTTGTTTAAATTCATTAGTGAGAAAGTTTGCTCACAAATGTAAGTGCTACCAAAGAAAGTTGCACATGCAGCTGCATTTTGCTTTAAGCACGAAAATTTATCAGGGAAGTCTATAAAATTCTAATATCGGTTTTTCTTGGAATTAATTTTTGAAAAAAATCAGAGCTCT
Source organism: Salticus scenicus (assembly GCA_963930645.1). Lineage (NCBI taxonomy): Eukaryota > Metazoa > Arthropoda > Arachnida > Araneae > Salticidae > Salticus > Salticus scenicus. The sequence goes on along the minus strand of OZ005648.1, from coordinate 329,455,669 downwards.
GTAAATCAATTAAGGCTAACTGCATACTTTTATCCACTAGATTTACATCAACATAAACTGGAGAAGAAAATACATTAATTTTTGTTTTGCATTTTTCAAAATCTGAAAAATGATCATCAAATGCATTATGCAAGATTTGAATTTGATCCTCATACTGCATTTTCATGCATTTTTTGGCAGTTGGGAAAGTGTGCAAAATTTTTAGTTTTCAGCTGATTTTGAAACAAACATAACTTTTGTTTAAATCTGTTTACATTATTTATTAATTGAAAAATGAATTGATTTTTTCCTTATAGTTTTGTGTTTAACTTGTTCAAATGGCCTATTATGTCTGTGAGAAAAGCCAAATCACACTGGAAACTTGGTTCTTTTAAGCGTCTAGTATTTCTACCATGATCACTTAGAAATTTAACAATTTTATCAAATAGTTCCATAAAACGCTTAAGGGCAACTCCTTGGCTGAGCCATCTTACTTTTGTGTAATACAGAATATCAGAAGGCAGATTATCAAATTCCTTGAATTCTCTATGTTTGAGGGCATTACTACAAATAAAGTTAATTGCTTCAGATACACACTGCATTAAGTTTGCAAATCCTAATTCTTTACCACATAAATTCTCTTGATGAATAATGCAATGAAACTGCAACAGTTCTACACCACATTGAGCAAGGCGTTCTTTTACCAAAGTAACCATTCCAATTTTCGTACCAGTCATTGATTTTGCTCCATCTGTGGTAATGCTAACACAATTGTCCATGTTTACGGAAGCTGTATCGCACAAATGTAACAAACTGGAAAGAAGTTCACTTTGTTTGGAAGTTGTTTGCCCCTTCATGGGAAACATTCCAAGAAGTTCTTCCATAACACAAAAATTTTTATCGATTCAACGAACAAACACAAGTAACTGGGCCACTGATGTTCGATCTGTAGATTCATCAACAGCTAAAGATAAATATTCAAAGTTTAAAGCAGCAGATTTTACTTGATTTTCAATGTTTTCATTCAACTGTTGAATTCTTCTTTGAATAGTTATTCTATTTAAGCTTATATTTTCAAATTTACTTTTTGCTTTGGGACAAAGTTTTTCTGATGCAATCTACAAACACTTTTTAATGAAATTGCCATCTGTGAACGGCCGACCTTCTACGCAGGCCATAGGTTGTGCATGCCTGATTAACACATTCCGACTGTTTGTACTCATTGAAGAGAGATACAGAAGGACAGGCAGATAGAATGACTCAATTCATAATTATTCAAACATTGTCGGAAAGAATTAAAAGTATTTTTGAAACAAATGGAAATACAGTTGCAGTAATTTGCAATTGTAGCCCTTAATGTATCTGAATATTTTATCCTGTATACTAAGGAGACAAGTTTAGTTTTCGAATGCCAAGTATATCATATTCTATACAAAACATTATTTTAGTATATTAACAACAAATGTCAATTTTATTATGATTTTTGCTGTAGAAAGTTATTTAAATATGATTTATGAATCTATCTATCTCTAAACATTAACTTTATTAGAATTCACTTAAAAATAAAGGTGGATAAACAAAATTACCTTTCAGAAAGAATATTTTTCTTTGTTCACTCATTGAATTGGATTTAATGAAATATCTTTCTGCACTTATTTAAAGATCCATGTTAACAACACATAACAAAATAAACATATGATTATCATTATTCCTTTAATTTTTCCATATCTAGATATTTTATTTGCGTCTTTAAAAAATATAACACAAAATTTAAAATTTTAGTTGTCAAATATAATAAAAATTTCTTTCATTGTTAACATTAATATATTTTTTAATTAATTATTCTAGTTTTAAATAAGTTGTTCTAATTGATTTTTTAAAGAAATATTTTTTTAAATCTAGTTAAATTAAGGAAAGATGTCTAAAATGAATAGGCAATAAAAATACTAACGTAACAAAGAATGGATACAAAACTTACAAGATATGTTCAAAGGAATGATAAAATGCATCAAAACAATGGTTTTTAGCAAAACAATTCAAAACTCGCTCATAAAATCAAAAAGGTTTTACCTGCTTAGATTATTTTTAAATAACTGTTAAATAAAAAAAAAAAATCATGAATCAAATAAGAATAATTTATACATCGAGTCATTGTTACATAGTTAACTTTACTTGTTAAAGTTTTGTTTTATGAGTTTTGAAACAACTTATGGTTAAGTATTAGTGAGTGTATTTTAGAAAAGCAATCAAAATACAGTAAGTCATTTTTTTTTTTTTAATTAAGTCATAATTTAACTATTAATTGATTTTGGACTATTTTACAAATTACATTTATTTGGAAAGTAAATATGCTCAAAAAATTTTATTATTCAGCTTAATATGAACAAACAATATAAACACTTCCCAATACTTTTTAAATATTTAAAAAATGGCCAAATTTAGAATTATTATTATTTTTTTTTTCATTTGATTTCAATCAATTATCTATAAAATTTAAGATAATTGACTATAAATTAGCTTGTGAGGAAATACAATAACTGTGTGTCGATATGTACAACTTTGGAACTAATTAAAAGATAAAATTTCTTTTTAAATTATCATTATTATTATAGTACTTTGTGAATAAGGATGCAAAATTTTAGAAAGCTTTTTAAATAAGTCCTAAAATGACTATATAATTATAAAATTAAATGACTGTATAGTTATAAATTTATTGGAAATCTCTATTTTTTTTTTTTTTTTTTCCCTTTTCTAGACCCTCATGATGTAAAATGCACACTAAAACAAATTTTAGCATTGCCAGATTTATTCAAAAGTAAAACATTTCTTTATAGTATCTGTAGTTTCACGTGATTTATTTGTTCAATAGATATAAGAAGTATAACTAAATAAGGAAATGGGGGGAGGGCAGAAATTACAGAACTCTTTTATGCACATTCAATATTCAATAACTGTTAACAAAATATTTCTACACATACTTCATCTAATTGGTACGTTCCACAAACAAAAAACTGAGACAACTGTTTAAATGGACACCATTCAACAGAATCAGCATGGTATTGAGTCTTGTCTGAAGCTATTAAATAAGAATTTTTGGCTTCTAATTGATCCATTTATTAACTAAAAAGTAAAATAAATATGTTATTATCACACAATCATTTTAATATTTAAAAGTTTTGTTTTCATTTAAACAAGTTCTCTCACCTAACATAAAAAATAAAAATAACAAATTAATTTGAATAGAATGCGTAGGATAATAGTGAAATAAAATTATATTTTGACGATAGATAGTCAAGAATCAAAGTAAGTTCCTGCCCTATATATTTATATTTAAGAAGGAAGGGGGGAAAATGCAAGGAGCACTTTTTCAATGTCATACAATTTTATTTCTTGTTCTTGATGAATTGTATACCCATAGAAGGATTTTCATTTATCCATCATAATTTATATTTATTAAATTATTTTTATTATAAAAACAACTTCTGGTAGATATGATGAATTGTTATGATTCATGTAATTAATAATTAATTTTCTATAATGTTACTTTAGAAGCTATACAAAACAGTTGCTCTCATTAAAATATATTTTTTAATTATTCTGGATAATCTCAATTTAGTGTTAATTAAAAATAGCAGTTAGGTAAAAAAAAATTTAATAATTCAAAATCTTTAAAAAAATGAATTGTTATAGATTTGGAGATAGATAATTTCAGATTCGGCCAAACCGAATATTCTATAGTATGGATGAATAGGCCAAATACCGAATATATACGGAATATTCCGTACATCCCTAATTTAAAGTAATTTTTAGTGATAGATAGGCTATAAAAACAGAGCAGAATGTTATAAAAGGCAATTATTTACTAGTTTCTTATGACATTTTTTCTTATTTATTTATCCATTCTCTAATTTCCCGTATCCCTCTCTTTCTCCAAAAACTAAGTTAAATAATATTTAAAAAGTTCATTTTAGAATTAAGATATAGTTAAACTTTAAAATGAAGAAAAATTACAATAAAATATAATCTTAAATTCACTTGCTGAATAGAATTCTTATCAACCTAGATTTTAACCAAGTTTTACCGGAGTGGCACTTATGAAAGTAGCATAAATTCACTGATTACAATGAACTAGAGTTCAGAACAGCAGGTACTCAAATTTGTCATGCACTGACAAATTATGTTGAAACTAGCAGTATTTTTTATCTGTACATCAAGAGGCCTTGTTAATAAGTCTACTGTTTCTTTGATAATTCAAAGCCTGATAGGATATTTAGCAAGTATGCTGATAAATCTACAACCATTCTAGAAATTTTTGAACATACAAAACATTTTTTGGCTAGTCACAAAATTAGTTGGGAAAAAAAAAAAAAAAAAAAGTGTTTTTATGCTGTTTTAGTTCAAACATAAACTAAAAATTCTAAAAGCTAAGATTTGTGAAACTATGAAAATTTCTTAGTGATAATTATTACACACCAGGGGTGATTTATGAGTATAAAAAAATTTTCTGGCCAACCCAGCAAATTTTCTGAAACAATAATTCATACACTGATACATATGTATGATTTTTTTTTTCTACACATTGTATACGTACAGTCAGTAACAAAAAAGTGTCCGAACACTAGCAAAAATTCCTATGTAAAAAAAGTACACTTAATACTGTTTTGTTAAATAAATCCTTATCAAATAACGTTCTTACACTGACTAAGCACAGGATTCAACAAGGATTTATTTAACAAAACCATATGAAGTGTACTTTTTTTATATAGGAATTTTTGCTAGTGTTCGACACTTTTGCTACCGACTGTATGTACAAACATAAATATATAATGTGTTTATGTTTTGTTGTATGAATTTATTGCTATAAATTAAAATATTTTGTAATTTTTTTTTTTTTTTCTCTGAACAGACATTTTTAAATTTTCTGAAAAGAACTATCCCTACTACATACTCATTAAGAAGACTATATATTTAATTTTCTTTTACCTCAAAAACTTAGTTATTGTTTCATATCTTGTTATTTCTTCTTCTCCTTCTTTTTTTATTTATTTATTTATTTATTTTTTTAAATAGTTTTTTTTTTTTTTTTTTTTTTTTTTTTTAACACAGTACAATACGAAATTTCTTATAATAATAAAAAAAAATCTTAAAAAATACCACAAAAATCAAACTGAAGTATTTCTCAACTAGTACAGTTAATTGGTTCTACAACATTACCACATTAATAGCAATATACATTCAATAGAAAAAATCTGCAATAGATCTACCAACCATTTTCTTAAAACCTCATGATACATAAATAAACAATCTAATTACAACTGCAGTTTAAAATGGGGAAATATATATATATACACCAGTCAGAAAATACTAGAAAAATAGTCAAGAAAAAGACACTGATAAAGTAAAATTGAAAGCATGTACAAAGTAAGCAGTGCAATATTTATGGAGAATGTGTCCTTCCAATTGTCCACTAAGGTCATATACAATTCTATTTCATGCCAGAAATATTTTAGGAAAAGTGATTGCACTATTAGAGAGTAATTTGCTTGGTAAAGCAATTACATGTAAAATTTTGTATTTTAAGGTTTCTCTAACCTATCCAAGTAAGGTAAATGTTGAGTTTGACCATACATTCTTTTGACTACTCATAATCTGTTTCCTCTAACTGTTTTTCTGTTGCTTGACTACTCTAGGAAATTGGCATTGCTACAAGTGGACATTTTTTGGCATTACATTGTGCTACTTACCTTGTACTCACTTTACTAAAATCTTAAAAAGTTGATTTAAATTTCAATTATATTAGCTTCCTTATTAGTTTCATTTACTATTAAAAATTTACATATAATATATTTAATGAATCTCCCTTTATGGTTAATTTTATAATGGAAACTAAGTTTTAAGCATTCTGCAATACAATCTGATTTATTCAAATTGTTTCAAATCTTTAAATTATTTATAAAAAATTAAATCTTAAAGGAACTGCATTAAAAAAAAGGGGGGGGGAGTTACCTAACTAAATGCACACTGATTAAAATTTCTCCTAGGCATTACCTGAGGGAACATCTTAAAAAAATACTACATACTACATACATACATAAAATACTACACATACATACTTCTAATACAATTTCTTGACCATAACAAAATAATTTTTACTTTGGCTATATTTATTACATATATTTTTGATGAAAAAGCCCAATTCATTTTTACAAAAATGAAAAGTGACCTGGCCAAATTTAAACATGGGATTTATAGCTTAACATCGCAGCCTCAACCACTTTAATTGTCCAGTCAATATCAGACCTGCTCATATGAAAGATTTGAATCCTGGCCTCATTATGTTTCACTTTTACTAAGTTAATTTAGCGTTTCCATCAGAAATATATGGTCAAAGTTATAATTAAAATTATTCATTGTCATGTAAGCAATATGAGGCTAAATAAAATAAATTTTCTTTAAGAGACTGCATCTACAATTGCAGAATAGATGAAAAATTATATCATTCACATGAGCAAATACAGGTCAGATGTTAATCCGGTAGTTCAGTTGGTAGAGCATTGGCACATAAAGGCACATTTCCCAGGTTTAAATCATGGCTTATTCACTTTCTCTCTTGCTTGCCAAAATTAATTTAGTCTTTCCATGGAAAATGTATATAAGCAGATATTTCTGTAATATGGCTTGGGGGAGAGGGGGGAGGGGAAAAGAAGCTCAATACTACTTTAATTTTAATATTTTAAAGAAATTCCAGTTAAGTAATATTTTATTGAAATTTTATTTTTCCGACTGAGTGAAAATAATGCCTGGACCGGGACTCGAACCCCGGATCTCTGACTTACAAGGTCAAGGCTCTACCAATTGAGTTATCCAGGCTGACACCCCGGTCAGCATTACTCACTCAGACAACCTTTAGGCAGAAGCATCTCTGGTCTATCATCTAGATAGCTCGACAGAAATAAGCCGCAGGTGACAGAAATAAGCCGCCCCATTTCTGTCGAGCTATCTACATGATAGACCAGAGATGTTTCTGCCTAAAGGTTGTCTGGGTGAGTAATGCTGACCGGGGTGTCGGCCTAGATAGCTCAATTGGTAGAGCCTTGACCTTGTAAGTCAAAGATCTGGGGTTCGAGTCCCGGTCCAGGCATTATTTTCACTCAGTCGGAAAAATAAAATTTCAATAAATTTGATTTTCTTCCACAGTTGATTGTGTGATTTTAATAAAAAATTGTATAAGTAATATTTTACTTAAACATACTATGTACATTTTTATTGAAATAAATATAGTACTGACACAGCTCCCATAAACATACCAGTTTTAAAAAATTAAGATAGTGCTAATAATTAGTACTTGAATATCTTAATTAATCAACTATAAATACTGTATATATTAATATAAGAAACCTAGAAATAATAAAATTAACCTGAAGACCATATATGTACTTTTGTTTATTTATTTAGATTATTGCATTTTATAATTTCTTAACGCACATATTTTTTTCCCTATAAACAGTAATGTATTGTGTACATGTAATATTCCATTACATTTTGTCTACTTTCAAATTTTCATTTACATATATATACAGAGTGATTCAAAATTAGACAGAAAAAAAAATCTAGAAGGGGCAGGATACATCTAGACGACTCAAAATCACACATAACAATGTACGATCATAAATGCAATCCTAACAAGAGGTAGGGGGGAGATTGTTAGGGGCTGTTGCAGGCTTTTGGGCTATTTAATTATTAGGAAACTCAGACACCTTTAGACAGCCCCTGCCTGCCTGGACTCGGCTAAGCTTAACGGGTTGGATGCCAAAATTATTAGGAAACTCATAATTTATATTAAGCTTTTTGCCTTTAAAAGTCATTCCGTGATCATGATGAATTCATAATTTTCATCCTAACACATCTGCAAGTGACTGTTGACTTTTCTTATAATAGTTCTTAACTTTCATGTATGTAAAATCTACGGGATTTGACCATGGATTTTAAAGACCTATTTCTTGTTTTCTTGATATTTTAAAGAACTAAAAAGCATCAATCACATTATACTATTTAAAATGCATTAAAAAATATCAGGTGAATAAAAATGCCTGTCATTTATATGCTTATTTTAACAGAAGTGTTTTAAATTCAATAAAAATTGAAAACTTTTTGGGTGTGTTTTTAAACAATTATACCACTGTTGCTTTACGAGACTATCTCATTAGGATTGTATTTTCGACCTTGCATCCCTATTCGATTTTGAGTCGTCTAGGTGTATCTTACACCTCCTAAAAATTTGTCCCTCTAATTTTGAATTATCCTTTATATATCATCTAGTATTCTGGACATCCTCAGGATAAACTGATTTTTTTTCCTATTTTCCAGTAGTTTTTCTTTTTTTATCATATTAGATGGCGCCATATGATAAAAAGGGAAAATTGCAGAAAATAAAACATACATTATACATGAAAATTTAACAGAAGAAAAAAAATATTGTTATACGTGTACCTTCAGACGGCAGTAACAACAGTTGTCTTGCTTTATAATGTTTTTATAAGAGTCCCTTTGTGAAAATTAATACAGCTTTTACGTATGCAAATATAACATAAGAAAACTTTTGTCTTGATATTTATTTATGTTTGCAAATATGTTGTATTTTCACATAATCTACAACTTTTTAATAGTCAGAAATATGTTCTAAATTTAAATATACTAATTAAAAATTAATAATGGTAAAATTACTATTTGTATTCAAATGTTATTCACAAATTCCTAAAATTTTGTATAAATTACTTCAAAACCAATCACATGGTTATGCAATGTTTGGATTATATCAATACTTCAGAAGTATATGCTGTTATGGTAATGTAGCATTAAAAGTTAAAGATTAGAAATAATGTAGCAAAACAAGAATTTGTTAATGCCTGTAATGTTTTTTCTAAATGCAGATTTCTAAAGTCATCAAAAATGCAGTCAAACATTATTTTTGACAAGTTTGCAAAAAATACGAAGATATAGATCAGTTTTTTATAGCCAACAGTATAATGAAATATAAATGCATTTTTGAGTATTGTAATATACGAGTGATTTTTTTTTTTTTTTTTTTTTTATGTACTCCTAGTAATTAAGTTAATATTTTTATTAAAATGTGGTACATTTGTGAATTCTGTTGCAAAATAAAAACATCGTAATTCCCAATTTAAAAAACTGTGTAGTGTTTTTTTTTTTTTTTTTTTTTTTGGGGGGGGGGGAGGGGGGGTATGATATTATCATTTTACAATAACACTCACATTGAAATTTTCTTTATTTTTTTTCCTGCTTCAATAATTGTTAAAATGTATCCAGTTAAATATTTTATTTCATAGACTAAACAACTTTGGAAGAAAAGTTATCCTAACAATTAAAGCAATTTTAAAAATTAAAATTCCTCATTCATTGATTTTATTAACAAACATAACAAAAAAAAAAAAATATTTTTTTCTTTCTTTCTTTGCAGTTTTTAACAAAGTGTTTTTATAATGATATTGCTAAAGCTATCATTACACCCAAATGCATATCACATAAAATCATGCACTGGGCATGAATTGAATTTATTTTCCAAGTGAAATCCTCTTAAAATGCTGTTTATTAGGATTTATTAATTTATGTATTGTTATTTCAAAAGAACAAGCAAGTTTTGATAGATGTCTTTAACTTTGATATCATGTAAGTTAAGAAATATGTTTTAATAAAATAACAATAATAACTAGTGTTAACATTTGTAAATATTTGAATTTTCTTTAGAATCAAAGTGCAATATGAAAACTACAAATATGTTACTGCTTTCATGCTTAATTTGTGTCATATTCTTTTTGATAAAGAATTGTGCTTAGTTACACTACTGCTAAAAAAAAAAAAAAAAACTGATAGAATGAATTTTTTTTCAACTTGTAAATTGGTTACTCAATAAAATTTTCTTATACTTTGGAGATATAACGAGACTGTGTTCATCTTTTTCAGTGAAGACATCTTTTTAAATAATAATTAAAGGCTAATAATAAATTCAGTAAATACATATATATATATACATATTTGCGATCACCCTATATTATTAAAACAATGAAATGACATGCGTGTATAATAAATGTTAATACAGACTTTCTAAAATTTCCTCATGTATTTGTGTAAGAATAGCATATCAAATTAAAAAGTTAAGCATTTTTTTTTTTTTAAATGTAAAAAAGAACTCAGTTTTAAATAAATATATAGATATACACAATATGCAGTTTTCCAACAAAATTTAACACTACTTTCTGATAAGTTTGCAAAACTATTTAGATATAATATACTGTAATTCAAATATATCTCATGAAATATGAACACTTGTAGAAAAAAAGTTTTGATTGTGCATGTGCAAACAATTAAAAGGGATAATAATAATAGCTTTTTTTTTTTTTTTTGCATGATTCAAATTTCAACTATCTAGGCCAACTCATACCAAAAGCCTTGTCGAATTTAGTAAAAATTAAAAAAAATATATGCAAAATAAGAAACCATTTTCTAATTATTGATTTAAAATTGATTTTTTAATAAAGAGATATTCACAAGTTCCTATTATGATTATAAGTTAATGCATAATTACATAGCTGATGATTATTTAATTAATAATTATTAATTCAAGAAATTTTTTTTTTTTTTTGGTTATGTAATGTGCAAAATAAAATTTATTACAATATGCATGGTGTTTTCTTCTTCAATTATAAATATGCATATTTAAAACATAAATAAACCATTAAATATTTAAATACAATTATCCCACGATTTATAATGAAAATAACAATTTATGAACATTTCCTTATTAAAAAATCAAACATCTTAGTCAATAATTACAATACGGTTCACTTTTTAGATATAACTTTCTAAATTTCCATGATATTTAACAAGTTTTTCAATATGAGTTAAACAATCAAATTACGGGATATAAAAGTATTTTATTGTTTGCACCTGTGCAGTTAAAACACTTTTTATACAAATACTCATATTTCATGCGGGGGAAAAATAAAAAATATATGCAGTTTGCATGTATTACAAACTCTTTAAAAACTATGCTAACCAGTTATGTCGTTTAACCTTCAATGTATTTTGCGTCCATGATGACACCATAAAATATATTTTGTTTTCAATTAGAAACAAAGAAAACTTTGAAATATTATTTCTATACTTTTTACTTTAATAAAACATAACATCCAATCAACTGTTTTTTAGTAGCTCTCCTGTATGTTGTCTAAAAACAGCAAGGCTACAAAAGAATATATATTTTTTTAACTCTCACAGACTGTAATATATAGGAAATATTAATAAGTCGGTACACAAACCAGTTGTTCTGCTTGTACCATAATGATAAAAATATATATATATATATATAAATAAATGCCATAGTGAACATGAATAATATTTATTTCAATGTATTCAATAAATATCAATGGAAATTTGAGAACAGACAGACTAACTGAAGTCATAATTATTCTTAAACATTATTGAAAAGTATTAAAAATGTTTAACTTTTGATTACTGTGAGTGGTCTTTCCAATCACAAAATTAAAATGTGAATATAAATTCAAATTAACCGATAAAAAATTGATTGTATACAAACATTTATCTATTTAAATATGTTAGAAACTAATTTTAAAAAATGGAGGATAATTAAAAAAAAAAAAAAAAAAAAGAAAAGAAAAAACAAAGGGATAGGATTATATATGAATGTTGATATACAAGGTCAGCAAAACACAAATGGAGGAAATTTACTTATTTAATTTCTATCTATGATAAATATGTAAAATTATAGTAATATGAAAAATAAAAGTGTTTATGCAAAATTGCTTACATAATATAAGTGTTATTTTTATTAAAAAAAAATACTTTATAATTAAAAATATTACATAGAAATTTTTTAAAATTTCCATTTTCATATTTCTGCAGCTTTAATGAAGAACTAAATGCATTAGAATTTACTATGTTTTAAGAGGCCAAAATAACAGTCTCCCTGCACTATGAAGTAGTAAACAACCAATTCTACAATAAATAGACAATAAGACTACTTCTTCACACACCATAAATTTTAAGCCAGCACTACCGGTTTCGAAAGGACGTAGCCTTCCTTCATCAGGTGCAAAAAACACATGCTACTGCCTTGGAGGCAAAAGCAAGACTGAAAGCAGAAGAATTTGTTAATCAAAGAATTTGTTAATCTAACTAAACTCTGTGTTTTTCAAACTACTTTTGAATTTAATAACAAATTTTATAAACAGTGTGATGGTTTAAGTATGGGTAATCCTTTATCTCCTATTCTTGCCGATATCTATATGCATTATTTTGAAGAAAAATTATTAAAGATGTTAAATTTAAAATGCTGGTTACGTTACGTAGATGACACTTTCATTCTTGTTGAAAATCCGTTTAATGTATCTGCCATTCTTAATATTGCTAATGCTATTGATCCCCATATTCAGTTTACCTTTGAGTTAGAAAATTGTAATCAACTTCCCTTTCTTGATGTTTTAGTTACTAGGTGTGATTCCTCTTTTAAAACCTCTGTGTACAGGAAACCTTTCTCTGTTTCCAACCCTCCCCATGCTCTCTCTAATCATCCGGCTAAACAGAAAATTGGCACCTTTTACACTTACGTGTATAGTGCCCTTAAAATTTGTTCTGATACTTCTTCTCTTAAAGAAGAACTCAATTATTTAAAGTCTGTTGCTATTAAAAGAGGTTTTAGATCCTCTATAATTGATAAAGCTCTCAAAAAGTTCAGTAGGCCAACTTATAATTTTACTCTTTCCATTGATGATAAAATTAAACCTGATAATCTTGTTGTCTTGCCTTTTTATCCCCCCTTATGTTTTAAATTAGCCAAAGTTTTGAAGCGTTTCAATTTTCATGTTATTTTTAAACCTGTCAATAAATTCCAATTCCCTTCAACTAAATCCCCTGTTCCAGAGCTTCATAAGTGGGGTATCTATAATGTCCCTTGTAATAATTGTGATTTATCTTATATTGGTCAAATAAAAAGAAATCTTGAATGCCGTTTACGTGAACATTCTCGATATGTTGTTAATCAAGAAATTTCTAAATCTTCTATTGCAAAGCACAGTTGGGAATTTGATCATAGTTTTAATTTTAAGAGTGCCAAAATTATCTTTCATGCCAAATGCATTTCCGAACTGGATTTTTTTGGAAAATTTAGCTATTTACCTTAATCGTGATAAAATTGTCAATGAAAAATCTGATTCCACTTTGCTGTCTACAGCCTGGAAAAATTTGTTTAATTCAATTAAATAATTTCCTTCATTATGTTTATAACATAATAATAGTTCCATAAATTTAATAAGTTACCTTATTTTTGCTTCATTCCTTGTGAGCAGCTTTCGGCTCGGGGCCCCGAACCTTCATCAGACGTTGCTCGAGTGGCAAGTGGTCGCTCCTCTTGATCTTCCTCTTCACCTGTAATTAGGCGGCACCACTGTGTGTCTATTCCAATTCTCGATTCATGGTCATTAATCGAAGTAGGATCATTAATATAATGATTTCTACAGTTTCTCGTTAGTAAGCATAGGTGGAGTTTTCATAGTCAGCTAATTTTTGAACGTCATCGAATTGGATATTTAAGCACCAGAACGATTTAAAATACGACAGAAATACCATCGCGCTATCAAAAAGTTACCGCGAAAACGAAATAAATATCCAATTCGATGACGTTAAAAAATTAGCTAACTATGAAAACTCCACCTATGCTTACTATCGAGAAATCGTAGAAATCATTAATGATCCTAATTCGATTAATGACCATGAATCGAGAATCGGAATAGACACACAGTGGCGCCGCCTAATTACAGATGAAGAGGAAGATCAAGAGAAGCGACCACTTGCCACTCGAGCAATGTCTGATGAAGGTTCGGGGCCCTGAGCCGAAAGCTGCTCACAAGGAATGAAGCAAAAATAAGGTAACTTATTAAATTTATTGAAATTATGCTTCGTTTTAAACAAGCTAAAGTAATAATAATAGTTATAATTAAATAATTCTTAATAAATTAAAAAAAAATTAAAAATAATAATAATAATAAAATAATAATAAATTAATTAATTTTATTAAATTTACTCATTAATTTAAAAAAATAAATAATAAAAATAAATAAATAAATCATTAAAAAACAAATTTAATTGTTTATTCCTTCCCTCCCTCCTTTTGTTTTTCTGTGTGCATGTGTGTGCCTCTCTGATTGGTCCTACATGATGCTTCCTATTGGTTGTTTGTGTTGCTCCTCCCCCTCTGGATTTTGCCCTGCTTTCAGTCTTGCTTTTGCCTCCAAGGCAGTAGCACATGTTTTTTGCACCTGATAAAGGAAGGCTACGTCCTTTCGAAACCGGTAGTGCTGGCTTAAAATTTATGGTGTGTGAAGAAGTCTTATTGTCTATTTATCGTTTGTACACCAGTTTTGCATACCAATTCTACATTTTCTATATTTGATTTGAAGACTGCTAATGCAGATAATATTTGAAGACTGCTCATAAGCATTTATTTCAATTTCACCTGTGTAACTGAACTCTTCTCATATCACACTAATGTTTCCTACATTACACCAATGCTTCCTTACATTCTCAAATTTTGACATTAGTTGACTGAACTATTATAGAAGAAAAACTTTTCATCAAATAATAAATTCTAAATTTCTTCTGGCTGCATTTTAATTCCAGTGTTTGAAGGCTGCTTCAACCCTGGCAACTGAAAAATACTATTAAAAGTTCACTCTTCATTAGTACACTTAAAAAAAAAAAAAAAATAATAATAATAATAATTTAAATAAATAAATAAATATATATACGTATATATGAAAGGATATAAAATAGTTTAAGAAAAATGTTATTTAAAAATTATAAATCTCTATGCAAAATTATGGATCACTAATAAATCGTAAATTTTCCCTGTAAACTTAATTTCATGACTAGACACTTTATAATGAGAAAGCTGAAAAAATGATCAAGTTTAAGAGCAAAATTAGCTGAGTAATGTTTTTTGCTTGTGTCTGTAGTTGTAATATCTAGATACCTGAAAGCCAAGCTAAACTGTCAGTTATCAATTATCAACCAATTAGAAGTTAGTCAGTAGTCTGCGAGACTACTAACAGACAGATGGAAAAACAAATTAATGTCATAAACATTTTCAACTTTGTATAAAAGTGTTTAAAAAAAGGATTATATCTTTTTAAGTCGACATGCTATGATTTCACAAATGCATCAATCAGTATTGGGTAAATAAATTGCATAAATTGTACAGTATCCACATTTACTACAGTAACAGAAAATTTCACTATTGAAAAACTACAGGGTCATCACAGATTTTTTTTTTTTTTTTTTTTTTTTTTGTCAGACCCCTAATTGTTGCTATAATCAAATCTTTACTGAAATATATGAGACAAATCACCTTCTATATATCCAAAGTTTAGATATTTTTTATTTAGTGGACAATTTATAAGTGGTAAAAAAGATCTTTCTCCTTTTAATCATTGCTTTTTCAGCAGGAGTATATTTCAACTAAAATTAAATACATATATTAATTTTATAATATTTGCTTAAATTTTTTTTATTGTATTATATACATAATACAAAAACATTCCCCCCCCCCCTTTTAATCTTGAAATTAAGAAAATTTCCTCTCATCTGTCAGAGCTAGAAAATATTTTTCAGGTCCTGAAAAGAAATAATTAAAATTAAACCCTATGCAGTTTAAATCACTGCATTCTCTAAAAAGTATTTAACAAATAAAAAACAGAAACAAAAATATTTGTTGTTTTTCAATATACTTTAATGACAGAGAGAATAGAGATCACAGATTACAAAAAGGGAAGACCAAAAACTCTACAAAATTTTCAACCCACATTTACTAAACTTTATCACAAAAATGATAAAAATTAATAAATCTTTAAACTTTACACAAATTCACATTGAAACACTTTTCACAAACACCTACTTATTAAGATAATACAAAATTTAAGGTTTTATGAATAACACAACACAAGTCAGTAACTTGAGAACAAACGGATCTGAACATCCACTAACCCATTTGGTGCCAAAGCTCCCGCTGCAGGAACAATTTTTAAAGAATTTTTTTCTCTGTAAGTAATTAAGATAAATATATATATATATATTTTTTTTTACATTAAATATTGAAGCTCCTAGCTTCATTGGTAATTTTTTCAAAAAGTTTGTAATGTAACTTCCATTTTTTCTTTCTTTCTTTTTTTTTTTTTTTTTTTTTTTCAAATATTCAAACAAAGATGTTTGTTTTTCTGCAAAACATCAGTGAAGAAAAAAAATCAGCAAAAATAACTCATTCGAGTACTGGGGTTTAAAACAATGGATATGAAATAAAACAATTTTTTTCTTAAAATATAGTGTCAAATCTCCCATTTTGGAAACACATCATACCTTTTAACTTTTTTTTTTATTTTAATTATTTAAACTATATATGATTAGAAATGCACATTGAAATCTTAAATATACAAAATTTCAGTGGGATTCATATAGCGGCGTTATATGGGTTAAGACAATCTAATTATGTTCAATGTCTACAACATTTGAACTTTATCAAATTTCAATGTGATTTATAGTGATAGATTCTTTTTTTTTTTTTTTTTTTCAACAAATCAAAACAGAGATTTGTGTTATTCTAAATGCAAAAGAAGTTATAAATGATATAGAAATATTTAGGCATAGTTTCATTCATATCAAACAAAATCCTGAAGCTTTTTGTTGAATGAAATTTTAATAATTAATCTATTTTAAACATCATTTCACTTTTTTTTTTATTTAATTATTCACAATAAATACATATTAATCCTCTGACTGCTGCTGACAAACATATGTATTCAATAATTTATTGTTTTTTCCACAATATACTTACAGTTCAAAATTATATTATCTTCATAATAAGAACACATTTTCCCTAGGGGTTATGCTTGAAACTAATATCATAGCTAAAGCAATGCATTGAAATAAAAGAAATAAAATTTTATACATAGTTTAAACAAATAAAATAATAGGAAGAATTTAACAGGGGAAAAAAAAAAAAAAAAACATAATAATAATGCATCATACTGGCAACAACTTAATAAAGGGATGGGGGGGGGGAGCTTGGTCCTTGGTTTAAAATAATAAAATAATTAAAAGAGAAGAAAATAAGATAATATTTAAGTGAACATATCATCAAAATTTCCCTTTATAGCTTTATGTGTGTAATTTCCCCCCACCCCCTTAATAATAATAAAAAAAAAAAAATCATATTGTAATAACATAGTGTTTTTGTGAAAATTTAGTGAATTTTGCAAGAATAAATTTTTGTTTTATGTTTAAGTTTTCGGCCCGTCATAACAAGATTATTGCTATGACAGGAGCATTAACTTTGGAAATACATTAATTGTACACTGCATAAAAGTAGACGGACACGTCTTTACAATTTTTTAAAACCCCGTCTTCGTTTAATAGGAAATGTGAATTAAAATTCTTTAACATGCTTATATTTATCAATCTTCATATTTTTGATAGACAAATAAAAATATTCAATTATTTAAAATTTTAATGTAGGGAAATGCAGAAAAGAGAAAAGATATACATTTGCACAATACTTAAAAAAAAAAAAAAAAAAAAATAGGCGGACACTGGTCAAAAACTGTAATTATCTAAGT
Organism: Salticus scenicus; assembly: GCA_963930645.1. Taxonomy (NCBI): domain Eukaryota; kingdom Metazoa; phylum Arthropoda; class Arachnida; order Araneae; family Salticidae; genus Salticus; species Salticus scenicus. The sequence goes on along the minus strand of OZ005648.1, from coordinate 329,437,991 downwards.
GGGTGTTTCTTGCGCAATACCAGTTTTGCATGTACATGTACATTTGGCATTTTGCCAATTGCTAATGTGCTTGACAAGATGGTTTTACGTATTTAAATTTCTTGGAGATGAATGCACCATGCCACGAGGAATTCCTCTAACTGATTACCAGAAAGGACAGATTATAGCACTGAAAAATGTTAATAAAGGAGTCAGAGAAATTCGTAGGCTACTTCTAATAAGCAAAAGTAGCATCAGCGATTTTCTACGTGCTCCTGAAGCCCATGGCATAAAGAAAAAGAGTGGCCAGCCAAAGAAACTTTCGCTTAGAGACCAAAGAAAAATTTTTACTGAGGTGAAAAAAACTCGAGCATCAATTTCCAGAGTTCGAATAAGCACAGTAATTACTAACGTATCTTCTCAGACAATTTATAACTACATTAAGCACTCAGAGCTCTTTCAATATAAGAAGAGAAAACATCATCCATGCTGGAAGGATCACCACGTGACAGAACGCCTACAGTGGGCTCAAAACCATACGTTTTGGACTACAGAATGGATATCTGTAGTTTTTTTCAGATGAAAAAAAATTAATTTAGACGACCCAGATGGATATCAATATTATTGGCACAGTTTGGAGAAAGAAGACGAAGTGTACTTTACTCGGCAAGTTGTTGGTGGTGGCCCCAGGAGCAGAAAGTGCTTAAAACTGCGACACACGTCGCAGAACAATTGAGGCTTTTGCAGAACATTTCATCTATCTCCTAACTGGATGATGTTGATTGATACAGTTAACATTCTAAAATTAATAAAACCTAGGTATGCTCAACTGACCTGTAAATCTGTTAGCATACTAGAAAATTGCTGGAAACAGTCATTGTTTCAATGTATAGACAAAATCTATAAACATTTTGTAAGTAGTATATCCACATTAATGTGACAATATTAATGCCAAAAGCCATTGAAAAAATTGCAAATTCTGGGTGTATTCCTCAGTTTTAGATTATAAAAATTTTAAACCATGTTTTATTATAAATGTGTAATAAATATTTTACTAATAAGTATTATTTTGATTCTTATTTTGCATTTTACTGTGCTTTGACAAATTTGGACAAAATACCTGCAGTACATCTGCAAATTTTAATGTCTCGTTGCAGAACATCGGATATAATTCTGATCCTGGGGTGGTGGCGTGAGGGTGTGGCTAGCAGCTGGCTATGGTGGAAGGACAAATTTAGTGTTACTACGTAAAAAGCAGACTCACAAAGATTATATTGAAACACTAAGCAGTGAGCTTTTGCCATTTGCATGTGATCTTGGAGGAGAAAACTGGATTTTTTAACAAGATGGAGCTCCAATACACACCGCTAACAACGTTAAAACTGGTTTTATGAGAACAACTTCAACGTTTTACCCTGACCAGCCAAGAGTCCGGGTATGAATCCTGTAGAAAACATTTGGGCTGTACTTGTTCATAAAATTTATGAGGGTGGATGCCAGTATGAATCAATTCACCAGCTCAAAGAAGCTCTTACAAACATTTGGGAAATTTTCTGCCAAAAAAAGATTCAAAATATCATTGATTCGATGCCTAACAGAGTATATGAACTTATTAAAGCAAATGGAAGACGAACCCCTCACTAAAAAACGTTTTATTTTAGAGATACAAGATGTGTCCATCTACTTTTTTAAAGAAAAATTACAGTGCAAATATGCACCATTTTTGTTTCCTGAATTTTTCCACTGCATAATTCAAAAGGATTGAATCTATATCCAAAAAATAATAATATATGATGTCTCAAGAATATAATTATATTAGAGAAATGAACCTCATATCTCTAATTAAAGAAATAAACAGCTTTAAAGTATCATAAGTAAGTGTCCGTCTACTTTTTTTATGCAGTGTAAATATCACTCACAAGGCAGGTAAAAAACAATGGCCAACTAAGTTTTTTTTTTTTTTTTTTTTTTTTTTCCTCCAGGTGTATGCTTTTTCAATCTCGTGAAAACGAAATTACAATTTTGGCCTTTTCAGAGGCAGTCAGAGGTTTAATAAAAAAACATAAAAGTTATACAATGGTCAATCAAGATAAAATAAAAATTTATAAAATTGATCTTTTTCGAAACACATATATTGTTCTAATTTATTTTTCCCTCTAATTTTCTAAATATAGAAGAATCATCAAATATACTTAGCTTGTATAATAGCAATTGTGGATAGCAATAAGTTTATAAGATAATGAGTTATTATGCCTTGTACCTTTAGAAAACAACACCTTTTTTGGTCATTTTCAAAAAAAGGCAAAATCTAGATAATAATTAATCTAGATAAAAATTAAGTAATTATCAATTAAAAATAGTAATATATATAGAGATTCATGAGAATTTTTTTCAGCAAAAGCAAAATTTTGCTTAAAAAAATGAAGGTTTGTTGAAGTTTTGAATAAATTATAGGTATAATTTTTTTAATCTTTAGAATAATGGAGAAATGTTTGAGAATAACGGAGAGTGGAAGACAGTTCCAAAACAATGGAGTCTCCATTGAAATAATTGAGAGTTGGGAGGTATGTATTAATGGTATATCTGAAGTCTTAAACGCACATTTCATGAGCAGTTTTATAATTTGGTACTAAAATTATATACAAAAATAAAAAACAATAATAAATTAACTGATACAACTAAGGAAAGTATTGCTTTTCCAGATCAAAGAAAATTGAGAGAGGTTTTTCAAGATCTAAATGTACGTAAAAATAAATTAATCCATACTGCTACTTTGAAAAATATAAATGCAACCTTAAAGACAGTTTTTTTTAAATATAAATTATGAAAGTACTGTTGAAAATTGATCCACGCTAACTCAGCACTTCAAAGGTAATAGGCATTATGTTGGTTTAATGTCAAATTACTAAACTTATTTTTTCTACCAATTTAAATAAATATTGCAAATGATTTTCATACAATTTAAATAAGAATTTCTAATTGCCATTATAAAAACACAATAGTTTAGTTATTGCCTTGTTTAAATTACGATTAATAAATGATAGTTACATTGATTTGTTTTTCTCCTGTTAGATTATGAATCAAATTAACACTCAAGTGATAAATTATAAACGAATAGTTGTGACGATTTGAAGATGATGGTAGCAAGTTTCTGTTCATTATAAAAATAAAAATATTTATGTCCTTGCATTTCTTTCAGTCTCCATTAAGCATTCACGCACAAGAATTCTAGCATGAACTATTCCTCTTTTCAGTCTTTCTGCAGAACTTCGACTCCCAGCATAAGTTGGCCTAATATCTTTGCCCAATTCTTCAATAATAGCAAGAAGCTGGGAATATTTTGGTTTTGGTTGCTGTCTTGATGAGCTAGAAGATGATGATTGTGGTGGAGGATAACATGAAGTGGATGTAACCAAAGCTATATCATCATTACGATCATTACGTGGTGTTCCTGGATTACTAGGCAAAGGTGTTCCTGGATTACTTTGAGCCGGAGAATCAATTGATTGATTGTCCTCCTCCATTTTTAGGTTACTCTAAAACAAGAAAAATTACATTATGTATTAGCAAATAGAAGTTATGAAAAATGAACAAAAAAATGAAAATTGTAATAACATACCATTTCAAAGTAAACTTTTGATATGTGAACTGAAATTCAACACACTGGACTCACAAAACAGCTAAAATAAAATCATGCAAAAATCATTTCACACGTTTTTGATGTAATAATAACATAAAACTATTGAACATTCTTAACGCAAGTTGCCATCACTAAACAAAACAAAATACCCAATACAAAAATAAATAGTATCTTTCCTTTTATCAATTGTGTATAAATCTTAATTTTAAGAAAATTAAATGAACTTATATTACCGTAAAATCCCAAATAAAAACGATCCCTCGAAAATAAGTCCCCTCCCTACTTTTAGCCAATTTTGAATTTTTTCCATAAACCTAAAAATAAGCCCTCCCACACAATTTTTTCATTTTGAGTAAAAAATTAATTTCTGAAATCCTATGTATATTTAATGATTCTAAATAAATTTATTCTTTAAAATAATTTTTACAGCAAAAATTACTATTTGTTTTAACAAAGTAATAATGAAGTGGGAATGAGAAGTATAAAATAACTATAGCTCTATATTGAAATTGTAAACCTATTTTTCGATAGAAAGCAGCACTAGTCTTTCTTCCAGAAAATGTTCTTATAGGCTTCTTCAATATACAGTAAAATAATAATTGAATGTATAAGTAAACTTTTCTTTATTTACCTTTCATAGTACACTAAACAATAGAGTACTTTTAACGAAGATTGCATTTTTTAAATATTACTAGCCTCTCTTTTAACTTAATTATTTCAATTATAAAGATTGACGAAGCAAAAGACAATCTTTGTATTAGTGAAGTAAGTCATTTGTTTACCTTTATTATCAAAATAAAAAGTTTTCTTGAATGTATATATTTTAAATTATTACATCAATTAATTTATAATGTGCATGTTTGATTATTATTTAGATTTGCTTATTAGATAAGTTCTTCTTGTATCAATAGATGGCACCAATATGCAATTTGTCATTTCTTCTTAAAAAAAGAAAAAGAAGGAAAAATAAAAACATATTTTAGTAAAATGTTATGTATAACAACAATGTATTAAATAAGTTTTATGCATTTGATATTTACCTAAATATACTCTTATTAATTTATATACTTTTAATTAATGTTTGATAAACTTGAAGATTAACTTTAACAATAGCAAAATCAGTCTATAATTTTTTTATTCACCTTTCATATTAACCATACAAAAAAATTAATTTAAATTAACAATAAAATAAATTTTGAATTCCTAATTTAAAATTTATTTTTATAACTTACATTCAATTCTGGATTAGACAACATCTTAGTTTCATTCTCTGGTGATAGATGGCACCATCATAATTTTTTAAAAAATAATTTTCTATAAATCTCGATTATAAGCCCCTTCCTATTTTTTACCGATTTCCATTTGAAAAACGGAGGGCTTATAATCAGGATTTTACGGTATATATATTCTTGATGGGTATTATGGGTTTTAATTATTTTTAAAGTTTGATTACTCTGCTACTAAGAAATGACAGTTTAAAAACAATTAAAATACCTTATAAAATCCTTTAAAAAGAGGCCAATATATTTCGACTCCTACCGGAGCCATCATCAGAGCCTGATGACAAAACAAAGAGCCTGGCGGTTCATTCCTTTATAGTAACTTCTTCGTCCGTCGCTTCTTCACTTCGTTTCTTTATTTCTAAAATCTGTTTCCATTCAGGTGGGATGATACTATGTTCGACGTCATTTATTGCGTCATGGGTGGTTAGGATTTCAAGTGCTTCTCTTTTAAGTGCGTATTTATGTGAGTTAAAAGTTGAAATTTTATGAAAATTAATTGATTCAAGATTAATAGGGTTAGTGTTATTATTCCTTGAGAAGGCTGTGGATGGTTTGATATGTTTTAAGTCAGCAAAGTATTCGAATATTCTGTCTTTAATTTTTCTCTTGGTCATGCCGATATAGCTAGCTTTATTTTGATCGCGGTCTTGAAATGTAATTTTGTAAAAACCAGCAGTTTCATTAAAGGGAAGGGATCTTTCTCGTTACATATACGTTGATAAATGTTTTTATCAGGTTTAATTGGAATGTTAACATTAGGGCTGGACGATATCAGGAATTTTATATCATGATATATCGTCATCCTCATATCACGATATTCTGATATATCGATATCACGACAAATTCAAATAAATATTATGGTTATTAAATCATTATAGTAATTATTAAATTAGCTATTAAATAATTATAATTATTAAATAAGCAAAATTCTGTAAATTGACATATTTATTAAAATATAGGCAGAGAAATACAGAAAATATTTTAACACGTTGACCTGTCAAGCTACAAAATAACTCATAGTTAAACTACGACTAAACTCATAGCTTGGTAAACAATGTAATAAAATTTTCTAATGAAAAATTGTTTAATGCAAAGATCCTTTAGTATACCAAATATAAACACTACTTTCTACAGGTGAACTATCAGAATCATTCATTTCACTGTATGTACGTATAACAGGAGTCAATAGCTTCTTTGAAGTGTACTCACTAAATTTTAATGGATGGTGCACTTTCAAATGAGAAGGTAAATTTGTTGTACTCCCTCCTTTTGCACATACATATTTTTTGCAGAGTTTACAAATTGCCACATCAGTGTTAATAACAGTACCATGCTCATTGGCAGGTATCCCAAAAGTAGACCAAACCTGACTTTTAGTCTTTGATTTAGATACCAAATGATAATATTCTAAACAATCAATAGTATGCCTCATTGTCATTTTAAAAATTTAAGATTTTAAATTAATAAATACAAAAAAAAAATAAGTATATATTTAAATATTGCTTATTTTAAAAGTATTTCAACAAAAACAGACCATAAATACTGATTGGTTTGTAGAAATTTTCGATCGTTCATCTAGTTTTAATATATTCATTTATGATTCAATCATTAATTAGCATCATGAATTATGTATATCACTAAAAAAATATTTTTTTTTAATAATTATATAGAACAAAGAATTCTGTTTATAAATTTCATTTATAAAATAAATTTAGACAAGATTAATTAATTAGCATCGGAAATATACCATTAATTAAATTATATACATGTAAACCTTTTCTTTTTTTAAATATTTTTAGAAGAAAAAAGGAAAAAAAAAAAAAAAAAAACTATTGCAGATACAAAATGATAGATTTTTATTGATTTACTCGCTTTAATCTTTATGTAAGATTCATTTTAGCTCAATACTTACCATTCACTTATTCATTAATATCGAAAAATCGACAATCTTCCCACCAATTCTAATAATCAAATTATGAGTCCAATCAAACAATAAAAATTTAAAGTGCTTGTTCCCCGCCGCCGTCCCGTAATATTCAATCACGATCTCCGGCAATCGTCATCGTCAGTAATATGAGTAAACAAAGAATATTTTCCCTTCTTGAGTGTTTATCGGCTATTCTGTGCAAGCATGATGTTTCTGATTACATTCATGAATGTTTCTGATTATATTCATGAATATTGTCCGCGCCGCTGTGAGTGAGTGAATGTGAGTATAAGTTTATTCGATTAAGGAATCAGAAATCAGCTACATGATTACTACGATAATAAAGCATATTGCCATTGCCGATTCGTTTCACTCATGAGTAGTGGGGATGATTAAGCACTTTGATATTTCGATTTCATTTATGAATGCGATATGGACATGATGTTATGAGTTTTTAGTGAAATATCATGAAATAAATCTTGAATGATTGAAACAAAAGAATAGATTCTTTGATTGAAATGATACTAAAGTGTGACTATCGTTGGAAAAAATCTATCTATAAAGCAAGTTTTTTTTTTTTTTTTTTTCTGTTTTAGGTATAAGATTTGTTATAGGCTTGCTTTATTAGAACAAATAAAAATATTTTAACCCTCAATCAACTTTTTTCTTCAAAATATCAACAAAGAAAATTTGGATAATATAAAATCCCACAAATATTCTCTTTACTATTGCTCAGAGCTTGCTTAAGCCATTTTTTACTTTCGTATATACTCAATACAAGAAAGTATGGGATTCGTACAAATTTTTGACTTACGGTTTTCTATGGATTTACACGTTTTGAGAGATTCAGAACACAATTTGACCATTTTTAGAAAATGGGTGTGACAAAAATTTTGTGGTGAACATATATACGTTACTACTGCACCGAATTGAATATAAATTTATGATGTAAATGCACCTTAACATAAATTAGTGTTTATCCACTTTTGGTGCCGATTGGTCAACAGGTGGCGCTGCTATACAGCGATTTCCGCTGTTTCAGGAATTACAGCATGGAATTGCATTTAAATTTATATGTAGATGCCCCTTAACATATGTTAGTATGCCTATCAAATTTTGGTGTCAACCGCCCAAAATGCGGCGCTGCTATACAGCGATTTTCGTAATTTCAGGGGAGGCTATATCTCAGTAATTACTGCACAGAATTGCATATAAATTTATATGCAGATGCACCCTGATATTTATTAGTTTCTGTCAACTTTTAATGCCAATCGCTCTAAAGATGGCGCTGCTATACAGCGATTTCCACAGTATAAGTGAATGCTGTATCTCAGGTTCTATTGCGTGCAATTGAACTAGATATATGAAAAGGCCATTATGATGATAAAATTTGGGTGCATATCTGCCGATAGGTGGCGCTGCTGTACAGCAATATTCTGCGAAAACGGAAAGGTTGTCATTTTAATAGGCACAACATAGTTTTTTTTTTAAAATCTTGTTTCTAAAAAAGTCCATTTAAGTTAGAATTGAAATTTCCCCCCAAAGAAATATACCTTTATTAAGGGCAATTTTAGCAGCAGGGTAATAAAAAAAATTATTGCTTCTAAAACAGTGATATATGATATAATATAAAATCATTATCATTGCACAACAAACCTAAATATTTCAACAATGAATTAAAATGCACATAGTAAGTTCTGATAAATGGACATCAAAAATATTATTTTTTTCCCCCTTTTTAGCATTCCATAAATTGAAAATGTGGAACAAAAATTAATGAGAAGTTAATTCTATTTTTTTAGAACATTAGTAATTTTCTGTCATTTTTAATTTTTTCATAAAACATCCAAATTTACAAAAATTGGATAAAAACAGTAACAACAACCCCTCTGCTCCCATTGAAAAAATAAATAAATAAATAAAATAAGAACTGTTCTCCTCATAATGAAATCTATGTATGTAAAACTTCTTTTCACCTTTCATGCATGCAATTTCTATTTTTATTCATCTCTATTGTTAGGTAAAAGATGAAAATAAGAAATTATATTGCCTATACATAGCCGATATATCGTGATATGTGGTTGATCACTATCGATTATCATGATTTGTGGTAGATATCGATATTTGACGATATATCGATATATCATCCAGTCCTAGTTAACATTATATTTTTTTGCTTCATTTTTAATTTTGATGGAGGCGCCTTTACAATATGGTATCGCAGAAGTAAAAGATGGTTTAGTTTTTTGTGCATTTGTAATATGGTTAAGGGATTTAAGTCGTTTTTTATAATATTTATCTACTAGTTTAGGGTTATAGTTGGCTTTTTTAGCGATATTTTTAATAAATTTTAATTCGGCATTTAAAAGGGATTTACTAGAGCAGATGAGAATTGCGTGATTAATATAAGATCATAAAGCGGCGTATTTATAAGGGAGGGGGGTACTACATTTGTTGTTAATAATTTCATTATTATTGGTAGTTTTACGGTAAAGAGTAGTGTCAATTGTATGGTTTTGATTTTTAGTGATATATACGTCAAGAAAGTTTAGGCTATTGTTATTTTTAGTTTCATTGGTAAATTTGATAAGAGGGTCATGATTATTAAGAGAAGATTTTCAGGATTAATGTTTTGGGGGATAACTGTAAAGATGTCGTCCACATAGCGGACCCAGAGTTTGCAATTATTAATAATATTATAAGCAGTATGTTCAAAATGTCTCATTTTCAGTTCAGCCAAAATCCCCGAAATTGGAGATCCCATAGGAATGCTCTGAGTTTGTCTATAGAAAGGCCCTGAGTTTGTCTATATAACGTCCTGAGTTTGTCTTTTTTTAAAGGATTTATAAGGTATTTTAATTTTTTTTAAACTAAATTTTAATCCTTTGTAAATTAAAATAATGTATTAAGAAATGACATTTCTTTCAAATGGACTTGTTTGTGTATAAGTAGACATTATTTAACAATTGCTTTTAATATCATAGCAATCAAACACAAAATTATACAAATTATTCACTACTTTATATACATTAGTTACTAATTATTACTAATATTAAAAATAAATTGTTAAAAAGGCATAATTGTTACAGTTAAAACTGCTATATGAATAAGTAAAAACTCTCCAGTCTTATCTCATAAAAGAGAATGTCAAACTTAAATCCTTTCTTCTGGAATCTGATAAGTGTCTGAAAGTGGTGATTCAGGGACTCCCCATTAATACCCACACTGCAGACATCTTACAAAATTTGGAAATTGAAGGATTCATGGGAGTCACTGTGACACAAATGTTCAGGGGCCCAGTTTCGAAGAAAATTGTAATGTCATTATACCATCTTGCTATACCTAAATCTCAAATTGAAGTTGACTCCATATTTCAGATCACTCAACTTATGGGAACAGAGGTCACAATCATAGTTTACCATGGCAAAAAAGGGCCCTCACAGTGTTTCAACTGCCAAGATTTTTTTCCTTCTGCAATTTCATGCAATCTGCCACCCTGGTGTGTAAAATGTGCTGGGGATCATATGAGCAAAAATTACACAAAAGATTTTGGAGACCCTTGCAGGTGTGTACACTGTGGTGGATCTCACCTGGCTAATTTTCAACAGTATCCAAAATTCCTAACTCAAAAAAAAAAAAAATGCTAAATCAAAGCACAAGCCCCATTAGCAAGTCACAGGGTCTCCCATACTTCAAACTTTTACTATTAAGAAGGTTCAACCTTACCAAACTTTTGCAAGAATTGCTATTGGATGTAGCAAGAGCATAGCGCCTCCCCCTTCTAAATCTACTTATATAAAATTCTCGGTTCCAGAAGACGCCAGTTTAGGCATTGAGTTTCTGAATTATGTCATGGTCCTAAAAAAGAATCATGAAAAAAAAAAAAAAAAAAAAAGAATATGTAGTTAAAGCCTGGAAACAGGCACTTCCACAAATTCGTGCGGCATCCACGAGTCTTGAAAGAACTTTTTTCCTTTACAAAAGTTTAATATCTCTCGAGTAATTATGTTAGGGCTCTTCCTCCCTTTTTTATACTTAGGCTATTAATTACTCGATCCCAGTAGAACTTTGAATTTTTTCTCTCTTGGTTTATGGAATGCCAATGACCTACATAGTAAGGCGGCTGAGTTCCATCATTGGGTTTAGTAAAATAATTTTGATATTATTTTAGTCTGTGAGACTCACTTCTCCCAGGGTTTTACTATTAAGGTGGCCAATTATATGATTTACAATGTTGACAGGCCATATAATGGCACCTCTTCTGGCAGCACTGCTATTTATTTAAAAAATGGCTTTAGATTTGGGATTTTAATGAGAGTAGCATTAAATTCCATTGAAGTCACACCAATTATTTGTGAATTCCCCACTATTAAAAAATTACTCGTTGCAGCGGTTCATATCCCCCCTCATCGAAAGAAATAACCTGCTTATGCAAGAATTATCCCGGCTCACTAATATTTATTCAGATTTTATTATTGCGTGAGATTTGAATGCAAAACATATTTCTTGGAACTATCCCTCTAACAATATGAGAGAGAATATCATCAGAAGATGGGTGGATCAAAATCATGCAAAAATTACTGCTCCTCCTGAACACACCACCTTCACTAGAGCCTAATAATATTTTAGATTTTGCTATCACCTGCAATTTTGCTTTTGACCACAGAATTCAAATACTGAATGATCTGAACTTTGTTCACCTGTCTGTGAAAATCTGTTTTTGGATGAACGACTATAATTTACTTTTACCTGCTGCTCTGTCCATCAGATGGAGCCTCTATACTGAGATCTTGGCCGATTCAGAGCCTCCCTCACTTCTTCGATCTAATAAACTCGAAGCTGAGAGTGCAATTAACATGCTTAAAAATTCAATTCAAGATGCCTTTAAGCAAAGCTTACTTCCGAGCAGGGTTGGCAGGTTTTTGACACGTGACAGTTTTTGACGGTTTAAACCATGGTTAAAACCGTCATGTCAAAAACCACCTTGTCAAAAATGTCAAAAACTGTCAAAAACCTATATTTATAATTTAATTGTCGTATGAAAAATTAGCTTAATAAAATATAGTTCATAAGGATTTTTTGAAAAGTAAATAGAATGATGTTCTTTGAAAAACACATTGTTACAACATTTTGATTAATATAAAAAACAAAACTTTAGGCTTTTAAAATTTTACTATGAATTATTTCTATGTTCATTCAAAATATGCTGTTATACTTTTATATATTATTATGAAATTTATTTATAACTATGCTTGATATAGCACATGTTAAACTTAGTTATGCGATACTTTAAAAATATAGTTGTTTTCAATAAGATATTATTTATCAGTATGTTTTAAAAGGTAAACATAATACATATTAATGTTTTTGGAGAAACATTATTATAACATTTTGATTAATATAAAAACAAAACTTTAGGCTTCTAAAAATTTATGATTCATATATCATTGATAGATCATTTTGATTGACAAATCATTTTATTTGCAATACAACATTGCATAGTTCAATTTTTTTAGTATTGTGCTTTTAGTATTATGTATTTAACCAGTAAAATAAAAATGCATAGCCTAATATTTTGTATTTAAATATTTCATAGAAAAATATAACTTTTTTTTTTTTTTTCTTAATGACTGCTGATATTGCAAGTTTTTAAGAAAAAGTAATAATTCTGAATGTTAAAAAAGCTTGAATTGTGTCTGAAATTCATATAATTACCGTGAAACACGAGAAATATGAATGCTTTCTGGACATGTATAAATTGTAATAAATGTAATATTTACCCGTACAGATTAAAAAAAAAAATTATTAGTCTAAGCTGTAGGGCCCACCAGCAGCCAAGTGGTACTACGCTCAAAGCTGGTAAACGTGAGGTGTAGGGTTTGATCCCAGGGCGCACTCGTTGGCCTAGCCATTCAGAGATTTTCATGTTTTTCTCCGAAACTTGTATAAATACGGACTAGGACCCTGTAGACAGACCCACACGGAGGGCAATACCCCTTAGGCTTAAGATACTAGAGTAGTCAATCAGCCTTACTCCCAAAACACCGAACACCAATATAGGTACAAATATTTATACAATCAATAATAATAATAAACAGATAAAAATTCATTAATAAATGATAAGTATAATAAATGTAGATTATAAATATAATTATTTTCAAATTCATATTAATTTACTGCCCACATATATTTTGTTTTACTTAGAGAAAAAAAAAAAAAAAAAAAAATCCAGTATTCCTGTGTTTTCATGTCTTATGTGAAAATTCATAAGTAACTTCGGAATTTTAGAATTTCATAAATATTAATATAAATAAACATAAACATACAAAATATAACTGTATGCATACTTTGTATATATTTCTTAGATTATAAACAAGTATATTTACCTAATTTTTTATAAATTATCTACAAATTGTTTTCAGATTTCTTAATTTATAAACAGCATAATATTTAGATATTCACTTGTATATGGCAAATATTAGTATTACTAAATCCTATTTCTAACCAGATTTTAGCTCATTTATAGATGTTGAATTTTGACAATACAGGTTTTTGATGGTATAGAGGTTTATGACAGGTTTTTGACGGTTTAAACCATGTTTAAACCTTTGTCATGTCAAAAACCACTTTTTGACGTCAAAAACCCAACCCTGCTTCCGAGAAAGAGGGCTGGTCAGTTCTTCCAATTACCAGATGAAATCAGACAGATGATCAGAGAGAGGAATCATGCTCGTAAAAGTTGGCAGGTTTAGAGGCTTCCTTATTTTAGACACATGTACAATGTACTTGCTCGGAGGGCTAAAGCTGAAAATTCAGGAGTACTCAGAAATGCATTTCAGCAATTTTGTCGACCAAAGACAACAACATTTGGAAGGCAACTTTACATATTCTATTCGTAGATCAAAAACAATCATTCCAGCTATTAACAGCCCTTCTGCGAAGGCAATTTCTAACTCTGAAAAGGCTGAGGCTATCACCACCAGTTTTAGAAATCAGTTTACTCCTCATCATGATGTTTTTAATCCTAAAATTAATTCAATGGTTAATAATGTGTTCAAAATTTACTAAACAAAGATATTGTTATTACTCTAAATCCCAGGAGCAGAAAGTGCTTAAAACTGCGACGCACGTCGCAGAACAATTGAGGCTTTTGCAGAACATTTCATCTATCCCTAACTGGATGATGTTGATTGATACAGCTAACATTTTAAAATTAATAAAACCTAGATATGCTCAACTGACCTGTAAATCTGTTAGCATACTAGAAAATTGCTGGAAACAGTCATTGTTTCAGTGTATAGACAAAATTTATAAACATTTTGTAAGTAGTATATCCACATTAATGTGACAATATTAATGCCAAAAGCCATTGAAAAAATTGCAAATTCTGGCTGTATGCCTCAGTTTTAGATTATAAAAATTTTAAACCATATTTTATTATAAATGTGTAAAAAATATTTTACTAATAAGTATTATTTTTATGCTTATTTTGCATTTTACTGTGCTTTGACATATTTGGACAAAATACCTGCCGAACATTTGCAAATTTTAATGTCTCGTTGCAGAACATCGGATATAATTCTGCTCCTGGGCTCTAAATTTTGTCACACCCACTGAGGTTATACATCCACGGATCTACATCTTCCTCAAAATTATAGACCTATTTCTCTTCTCTCCTGGCATGTCTAAAATCTATGAATATATTCTTGTTAAACATCTGAACGAATTTACAGACTCTCATGATGTGATTATACCCAAACAGTTTGGGTTTCGTCCACGCCATTCAACACAACAGTTGTAGAGAATGTGTGAATTCATTCATGATGGCCTCCAATCAGGCCTGGACTGGCTCCTTTGGGGGTCCTCGGATAAAAATCTAAAAGGGGCCCCTTACCGAGGAATTTAAAGTGAACAGGATATCAAAATACGTAATTTTTGAAAATTAGGCTTACATGTTTAAAAAACACATTCATCTTTTTTTTTCCACTTAGAAAACAGTTGAGTAAAAATGTAAGCTTTTTCTGATGTAGTTTACTTACTTTCACAATAAATATTTATATAATTTTTTATACCATATATAAACTAGTTCCATGATAGATTGCTAGATTAAATATGTTTAATAATTAATTAAAAATGACTCATTATTTAAAAATGAGTGAATTATTTTTAGCTTCAGGTCAACCAATCACACTGTTGAAGCCATAATAACCTAATTCCTACTATAAAACCTAAATAAATATTAAAAAGGGACACAATATTAACCCCTTGAACTGAAATGACGAGTTCAGCTCGTCATGAATTTCCCGACACTAATTATGTTCTTATATGTATATGTATATATATAACAATAATTTCATATAAATATGTGAAACAAATATTATTTTTAATAATAACAAATTATTTGAGCAACAAAACCGTAAGTTTCTATATCAATCCCTCCTCTTAAAACTAAGAAAGTTAAATTGTCTGCATGAGCAGTGCTGAATGAAAATAAATTGCAGTTCAAGGGGTTAATAAAATACTAAACATGTCGGGAAAAAAAATGTCCTCTTTAATTGTGATTTAGTTGATATAAATTGTAAAAAATATTTTATAACAAAAACAAAAATGTCTCTACAAAACCTTGGTATAGTTACAGTGAACTATATAACTCTCGCCAAGATCTTTACGTATGCAATTGTGCCAGCCATTTTCATTCATCACCAAAATGACATCGAAAGTTTAAAAGCCGCCAGCCAAGGGGGTTTCTATACTAAAACTGTACCGAATTTTTTTTCAAAATGATTATAACCGTTGCTAAGAAATGAATCAGTTACCACATATTTTTATATGAAAAACTAGATTTAAAAAAAAACTAGTTGGCATAAGTGGACTCTGCTCAGTTCCCCATCATATATAGGTTCTCATATATTTCTAGTGCAAGACATTATAATCATGTTAAAAAAAATGAATTTGACCAACGCTTGATAAAGTGACAGAATGAAATCCCCGCCTAATCGGCTATCCACCGTTCACTTCGATATATTTATCTTTTCTAATCTATTAATTTATTTTATCAGGGTCGATTCCGTTGTTTAGTTTTCATGCTACTATTTCCAGTGCAATAATCCTTAAAATTCATATTACTATGAAAAATGTACAATTTCGCTATGTTGATAAAATCGTAAATTACGAATAATTTACGAAATTTTCCTATTAGAATATTTGTATTCAATCATGTTCAAACAAATATCATAAATGTAATTTTGAAGTTGTCTACTGTTTTATGATCCTCAAAATGGAAGTTTATGCTCAATTTGCCTTATTCTGACATGTTATGTAAATCGTAAATTCCAAATAACTTACGAATTTTTTTAATTGGAAAAATCATAGTCTATGATATTCATGCCAGTATCCTAAATAATATTTCGAAAGTGGTTTGACATCTTTACGATGAAAATATCCCTCTAAATTGATGTTTATGTGAAATTTTGCCCTATACTGCCATGTTAAGAAATTCGTAAATTTCCAATAACTTACGAAGTTTTTTAATTCGAATGTCAATGAAATTTTCAAAGTAGTATTACATAAAAAACTAATCAAGTTGTTCTGTAGAAATTTTATATCAATTTAATTTCATCGATTTTAGAAAAGTGCGTTTCCAAAGTTCATACAAAATCTCACCAAGCAGTGTCGAATATGAATTATTCAATTTTTTTTATATATATATAGTAATTTTTGGAATTTCTGAAAACTGTAAAACACGTCTTCGACAATTTTTAAGGAATTTTGTTTAGTTAAGAAGAAAACAAACGTGTATGGTAGGAGAAGGGAGGGAAACACAAGGACTCAGTGATGGGCAAATTTTAATTTTATAAATGTGAAAATTGGGTGGAAAGAGGGGGAATCTCTGTTAGTTTGATGGAAAGACCTTTTCAAAACAACATTTTAACACAAAATGTTTTTTGTTATAATTATTCGTGAGGAAAATAAGAAAGATTTTTTTTTTTTTTTTAAGTCGTCCCTTGTGTCTCGAGAACACCTTAGAAATTTTAAAAACCATAAAAAAAAAGGGGGGGAGCTTAATCAGTCTTTGTTGAAGGATCTTTGTTCTGTTTGGAAATTCAAACTGTAAAAACAGGGGGCAGCGAAAGGCACATCTTTGAAATTTTAAACAAATGAAGTTCTTTTTTTTTAGTTTGTCGGAAATGTCTTCTACAAACAAAAATATTTCGTAATATATTTTGTTTGCTTTTTTTTATTATTATTAAATATACAGTGCATTAAGAAATTATAAGACCACAAGCGTATTGGTGCATTTCTGAAGAAGAGAGCATAATATGCAAATTTTTAGTTGCGTATTTAAAATTGATAGGAAAATGCATCCCATACTAATTCCAACTTTTAAAATAAATTAAATTTCATTAAAACCGATTCATTTTTCTAAAAATTAAAGAGTGTGACTGTTAAGAAATTATAAGACCACCTGAGAAAATTAGCATATTATACATGACGTAAAACTCAATGTAAAGCGCATGCATCAGTATTTCGTAAAAGCATTACCTAAGAAGCAAAGGTTTAGGTTCTGAATGTGTTATACACGATTAATTTGACGATGCCTCGAGGTAAAGAATTATCGAAGTGCGAAGTGAGAAAATTTTATTTTAGAGATATTGCGAGGTTAATGAACCGTTCTAAAACTGCCATTCATAATGCCATAATTAGAAAAGATTATTCAAACAAAATAAAATGATCTGGTAGAAAAAATATTTGATAATAGACAAATAGACACGTGATAATAGACAAATTTTTCGACTGTCAACTAAAAGAGATCTTTTAACTCGTGAAATTTCAAAACGTTTCAGCAAGAAAACTTCACATGTAACAGTCTGGAAGAGTCTTAAATTAAATATTAATACGAAATTTATAAAACTGAAGAAAAAACTAAAGTTATTGAAATGCCATTGAGAAGAAAGATTAAAATGGACTAAAAATGTCATGTCATGGAATGATGAGTGGAAACAAATTATATTTGCTGATGAAAAGAAATTTAACCTTGATGGTCCCGATGGTTATTAACACTATTGGTATGACTTGAAGAAGGAACCAAAAGAATGCTTCAGTTGACAAATGGGTGGAGGATCAGTAATTATTTGGGGAGCTTTCAGTTATGAGGGGTTGTGTGATTTACAGCGGATTTCGGGTCATATGAATTCTACACAATATCAGTCTATCCTATATGATCATATGATAACGTTTGGACCTTTATTAGGTGGTGCTAACTGAATATTTCAACAGGACAATGCTGCTTGTCATACATCTAAATCCACACAGGAGTGGTTTAAAAAAGAAAATAATAATGTTTTGCCATGGCCAAGTCGAAGTCCAGACTTGAACCCCATGGGAAACCTATGGGGTATATTATCTCGCAAAGTTTATGCTAATAATAAACAATTTTCATCTGCCAAGGAACTGGAAGTACCCATTTTAAAAGAATGGTACAATATTTCTATAACTGAACTTAATCACCTGGTTACTTCAATCAAAAACAGAGTGTTTGAAGTCATCAGGAAAAATGGAGGACCAATATCTTATATATTTTTTATACAATTTTGTTTTTTGATAAGTGGTCTTATATTTTCTTAACAGGTTATTTTTCACTTATTTCTAATATATATTTTAATTAAACATTTATTGCATTATACCAAGTTATTGCAAATTAATTAAAAAAATATATAAAACAATATGTAATTTTATGTATTTAAATTATGATTAGAATCTTTATTTTGCTTATAATTTACAAAATTAAAGTGGTCTTATAATTTCTTAACGGACTGTACTGAAAATAGTCTGTATTATTATAAGAATTACTTTTAACGAAGTTTATAATTCATATTTAAAATTAAAATTAAATACCTTTAACAGAACTTCGTGCTGGCAGAAGGCTTTTTCGGCAGGGGATCCCCTCCTTCGATGGTGCTGACTGCACTTTGTGGTTGGCGGTCATACAAAGGCTGATCTTCTCCTTGAAAGCTGTACATGCGATGCCACACTTTGTCTATTTCTGCCGATTTGTGGTCGTTAATCACGTGATGATTGTGTGCAATTTCTATACTTTCTCTGAGATAGGCATAAGTTTGGTTATTAAAATTAGCTATTTTTGTGACATTATCAAAATCTATTTTTATATTGTTTCCTAGGTAATTTTTTAGCTAAAGCGGTGGTATTCCGGTTGAATTTAATGTCGTTTTGATGTTCTTTTATTCGGGTTTTTATTTTTATTTTAGTAACACCTATGTAATTGTATTCTTTATTTTCATGTTTTTGAGGGGAATTTTGTAAATACCTGCAGTTTCGGTGGGGGGGATTTGATCTTTATCACTTCTTATTAATTGAAAAATATTGGGGTTGGGTTTGATTGGGATGTTTAAATTTAGTTTACCAGCAGCGTTTTTTTGTGCATTGGGAATTTTGTTTAACTGCTTGATCCGTTTTTTATATAATTGATTTACCAATTTTTTTAGGGTATCCTGCTTTAGTCGTTAATTTATTAATGAAGTTTAGTTCTTTTCTTAATTCTGATTTATCGGAGCATATAAGGATGGCACGATTAATGTACTGCGTATTGCATTTATCTTGTACCTTTATGGTGTTTTGCTTTTATTGTTGATAATTTCGTTATTTGCGGTGGGTTTACGATAAACTGTGGTTTTAAAGTGATTATTGTTTCTTATGATTTTGACGTCTAAGTAGTTAATTTCATTGTTGTTCTCATCTTCAGAGGTGAATTTTATATTTTTATTGAATTAAGTTGATTGAGAATTTCTTTGCTATCATGTTTTTCTTTTATTACTGCAAAAACGTCCTCCACATAGCGGACCCAGAATTTAATTTTATTACCTATAAGATCTTTAATTTTATTTTCTATAAGTCTTAGTTTGAACACTGCTAAACATCCCAATATGGGAGATCCCATGGGGACACCCATATTTTGTTTGTACATGGTATTATTAAACTTAAAATAACTTTCTCTTAATATTAAACTGCTGGTAGCTATAAGTGTATTGGCAATAGAGTTTCATATTTTTCTTTGATTACACTATTAATTATTTTGGATATTTCATTTATTTCAACGGAGGAACACAAATTAACTACATCAAAGCTGACTAGGAGATCATTTTTATCTATTTTTAAATCTTTTAGTTGTTTTTAATGAAATCTTCAGTTGAATTTAAGCTGGTATTTGAGGGTGGTAAAAGTCCGCGATATATTTTTGCCATATATTTTTTTAATGGGTAGGTAGGTCCTTCTTTTTTATTAACTATTGGTCTAAATTTTGGAGGGGTTTTATGGTCTTTATAACGGCCAAATAATCGCGGGGTATTGGGGGCAAAATTATTTATGCTAGGAAGTTGATTATTGAGCCAGTTACCCTTTTTAATTAATTGTTGAACTTTACCTATTAGCTTTTTATTGGGGTCAGTTTTTACTTTGGTAGCACCCATCTCTTCAATAGTTTCATATATTTTACTTTCATAGTCGGAATGATTTAAAATGGCTATTTTACATGTTTTGTCAGTTAAAATACAAGTTATAGTGTTATTTTTCTTAAGTTGTTTCAGGGCTTTAAGATCAGCACGATATTACGAATGGTGTTTTTACTTTCGGCGGGGGCTTTATTAATAGCAGTTTCAATCTTGGCTATGGTATCATTTATGTTAATAGGTTGCTCTAAAATGAACTTGGGTCCTAGTTTTAAGAGCGCATCTCTGTGACTATTGACATTGCAATCTGAGATGTTAATATATGGCTGTTCTTTTACTTGTTTACCCTTCAAAAAATCTCTATTAATCTAGCCTCTAAGTTTTTTATTATGTTTTTTAATTGCAATATTCTTTTCAACGTTATTATAAATCTCGATTTTTCCTTTTATTTCATTAAAACTATCATTGTCAATGTCCCTTATCATCCTATTTTCTAGTTCATTCATTATTTTGAGATTATTATAGAGTTCAGATTTTTTGTGTTTTATCATTTTGGAGAGAATTTTATTTTCAAAAGTTCTAACATAACGGGAAAAAAGTTTAGTAATAGTTTTATTATGCACCCTGAAACTTTTAGGTATGACTTTGAAATTTTGACAATGCTGTAAAAAGTTCACACTTTCTTTTGAGACCTCTGAAATTTACCTCTGAAGATGAGAATAACAACGAAATTAACTACTTAGATGTCAAAATCATAAGAAACAATAATCACTTTAAAACCACAGTTTATCATAAACCCACCATGAGTAACAAAATTATCAACAATAAAAGCAAAACACCATATAGGTACAAGATAAATGCAATACGCAGTTACACTAATCGCGCCATCCTTATATGCTCCGATAAATCAGAATTAAGAAAAGAACTAAACTTCATAAATAAATTAACGACTAATGCAGGATACCCTAAAAAATTGGCAAATCAATTATATAAAGAACGGATCAAGCAGTTAGACAAAATTCCCAATGCACAAAAAAAACCCCACTAAATACACATTTTGCATACCATATAATCAAGGTACTTCAAACAAGATAAAAAACGCTGCTGGTAAACTAAATTTAAACATCCCAATCAAACCCAACCCCAATATTTTTCAATTAATAAGAAGCGATAAAGATCAAATCCCCCCCACCGAAACTGCAGGTATTTACAAAATTCCCCTCAAAAATCATGAAAATAAAGAATACAGTTACTTAGATGTTACTAAAATAAAAATCCGAATAAAAGAACATCAAAACGACATTAAATTCAACAGGAATACCACCGCTTTAGCTAAAAATTACCTAGAAAACAATATAAAAATAGATTTTGATAATGTCACAAAAATAGCTAATTTTAATAACCAAACTTACGCCTATCTCAGAGAAAGTATAGAAACTGAGCACAATCATCACGTGATTAACGACCACGAATTGGCAGAAATAGACAAAGTGTGGCGTCACATGTACAGCTATAAAGGAGAAGATCAGCCTTTGGATGACCGCCAACCAAAGTGCAGTCAGCACCGTCGAAGGAGGGGATCCCCTGTCGAAAAAGCTTTCTGCCAGCACGAAGTTCTGTTAAAGGTATTTAATTTTGATGTCTGTATTATGTTCCTATTTCAGGATCACGTCATTTGATCTCGTTGGTTTATATTTAAAAAAAAAGAAGAAAGAAAGAATTTGAAGCTCTATTGAGACAGGAGAAACCTCAGAAGGCAAACATTAAAATTTCAAATAGGAGGGGGATTAGGAGCTCATTTAAAGTTCTACTTAGAGACTCATATTTAATATGCAAAAGATTAATATTTTGTTATTTTTAAATTGTAGGTAGATGCAGAAAGTAAAATGTTGTAAGGATTTGACTGTAATTTTCCAAAATACCTACACCCCGTGACAAAAAGATAGGAACAAAAGGTTTTTTCTTTGATTTTTCATAAAAGAACGTTATCTAAATTGTGCTTATCATTTATTATTATTATAAAATAACACTATTCCTGGACTAATTTTTGTTTTAAGACTAATTTAGAAAAAATTTAAGACTAAAATTTTTCGAATTTAAGACTACACACCGTGACAAAAAGGGTTATTTTGAATATGATTCAAATATTTAATATGTTTTTGATATGATAATATTTTGTTATGATAATTAAAGATCAGCACAATTTAGATAATGTTATTTTATGAAAAATTTAAAAAAACCCTTTGTTCCTATCTTTTTGTTGCGGAGTGTAGTCTTGAATTAGAAACATTTTAGTCTTAAAACTTTTCTAAATTAGTCTTAAAACAAAAATTAGTCCAGGAATAGTGTTATTTTATAATAATAATAAATGATAAGCACAATTTAGATAATGTTATTTTATGAAAAATCAAAGAAAAAACCCTTTGTTCCTATCTTTTTGTCACGGGGTGTAGGTATTTCGGAAAATTACAGTCAAATCCTTACAACATTTTACTTTCTGCATCTACCTACAATTTAAAAATATCTTTTGTTCAATCGATATATCATTTAAAAATTTTTGTTAATTTTTTCTTATCTAGCCAAAATCTATATGGTGAATGGAGCTCTTTAGAAATTTAGTAACACTTTTTTACAAAAACTTTTGTACACAAATTACTTTTTTAAACATTTATTTTAAATGTTCTGTTGAACTATCTAAGAAATAGTTGAACCAATGAACTATTTACAGAGGTTAATCCAGAACAAATTTAGTGCCGCATTGAGGCACTTTCGCAAAGTCAATTTTTAGCAATGAGGTACCTTCATAAATGCAACTTTCAGCAAAGAGGTACCTTCACAAAGTCAATTCTCAGCAATATAACTGCACACTAAAATATTTTATAAGCTTCACTGCATCGAACACAGAAAAATACCCTCAATTTCAGGGGCGTAGCAATTCAAAAATCATGGGAGGGGCTCAAAAAATTTCATTTTAAAAATGAATCAAAATTAATCTTAAGAAAATCAATTAATAATTAGCTGTTAATTAATGTTCACTAATTATTAGTATTAATTATAAAATATCACTAATTACGAACATTTATAAGACATTAATTTCGATTTTATATTGTTGATTCTTTCGTTTGGCATTAAAAGAAAACTTTTTAATAATGAATAGGGGGGGGGGCTTGAGCCCCCTGAGCCCCTCCCTTTCCTAGGCCCCTGCTCAATTTGAATATTTACTGGAGACAATGATAAATATCTAAGTAAACACCTACTTATCTTATATATAAGAAACATCTTAACTCGCCCATATATATATTTATTTTTACAACTGTTTCATTTTATTTTTTAAATGTATTTTAAAATTTAAAAAAAAAAAACTGCTTTACATATTTTAGTTAATTGTTCTGAAGTATCGTTAATTTTCAAACTTACTTGATGTTTCACAAATTATTTTATAAATTCACAAATGGGGCACCATTTTTCCCAGGAGCAGAATTATATCCGATGTTCTGCAACGAGACATTAAAATTTGCAAATGTTCGGCAGGTATTTTGTCCAAATATGTCAAAGCACAGTAAAATGCAAAATAAGCATAAAAATAATACTTATTAGTAAAATATTTTTTACACATTTATAATAAAATATGGTTTAAAATTTTTATAATCTAAAACTGAGGCATACAGCCAGAATTTGCAATTTTTTCAATGGCTTTTGGCATTAATATTGTCACATTAATGTGGATATACTACTTACAAAATGTTTATAAATTTTGTCTATACACTGAAACAATGACTGTTTCCAGCAATTTTCTAGTATGCTAACAGATTTACAGGTCAGTTGAACACATCTAGGTTTTATTAATTTTAGAATGTTAGCTGTATCAACATCATCCAGTTAGGGGATAGATGAAATGTTCTGCAAAAGCCTCAATTGTTCTGCGACGTGCATCGCAGTTTTAAGCACTTTCTGCTCCTGGGCCATTTTTAAAAAGCTGGATTAATCCCTGATTTAATAAATTGAATAAAATAAAAAAACTTTTTTTTTTTAATTTGTAGAAATTTTTGTCATTTTTAAAAGGTACTAAATTATAGCTCTGTAATGTTGCATGTTTCCATCCCTCAAAAAATATTCTTTCTTAAAATTTTTTATTTATCACTTATTATAAAATTTTGAAATTTCATTTTGTTTGTTATTTTGTTTGAATATGACCTAAAAAAGAACACTTTTTATACAGTGTTATAACTCATTACCATGTTCCTTTAATTTTACGTTTTGATCATTAACCCCTAAAATTAAAGTAATGATATCAATACAAAAAACCATTAACGGGTTAAAAGTTTGCGATGTAACACTGTACTTTATGACTATAAGAATTAGAAATACAGGTCTTAAAAATAATGATATCAAATTTTCACTGACGCTTTGCTATTAATTAAAATATACTGTTACGAAATTGTAAATAATTGTGTTTATTTTTGTATAAATTCTTTCAAAGAGGCTTAGTAAGTTGATAAAGTGCTAATTTTGTGCATTTCTAGTCGTTTTAGCGTTGAAATAGCCTTATTTTCCCTTAAAAACGAATTAAAAAGCCCCAGTAATGCAGGTAATGCATTTGGCGCCAAATTTGGTGACTTTTTCCCACCTTGGCGATTTTTTTGGCGACCTTGGCGAGAAAATCCTTATATGGGATATACCAAATATGGAAGCTGTAAGTTGATTGGTTGACCACTTTCTAGAGTTTTCTCGAAAAATCTGGGTTTCATGGAACAGTATATAAGGAAGCGCTTTCCCGCCAAGTCAGTCAGTTCAGTTCAGATCTCAGCCAGCTTCGCTAGTGCTTGCATTGCTCTTAAGCCTCTTTGAGAGAGACTTGCTTCAAGTGTTATTGTTATACAGTTTGTACTGTGGATTTGCTATTGACAGCTGTTGTTTAAGCTGTGGTTACTGCTTGAATTGAAGCTGATAATTGGTTTATTGACCTGTATTTTTCTGGAACTTTCTGTGAATAAATTACTGAATTTTTGTACGTTTGGCCTTTCATTCTCAGACAACTCACGAACCCCCAAGTACGCAACAATACATACATTTTTTTTTTTTTTTTTTGAATTTGGTTTTTTCTTCTATTTATATTTACAGTGTAAACATTATTTTCAACATAAAATAATATATAACATTTACTCACTTATGCCTTTTCATTCACATCTCTTATAATATGAGAATAGGTGTTTTAAAAGAAATGATATGAAATTCCAACAACGCAGTGGTGTTACATTAAATGATTTGTTTTTAAATTCAACTGTAATTATTTTGTTTTGCATATTAGTGCAAATATTGCTTTTAATTTTCAAATACGCTGCCAAATATATCACTCTCATTAAGCTTATATTATGTACTGAAATGTATTTATTTCAATGAATTATTCTATATTTTGTGTCATGCTATCCAAAACGGTAAGTAAAATATATGGAAATGTTTACTTTGTGTCATCTTATCCAAATTAATTGAAAATGCATGCAAATGGATAGTGTGCTGCAAAGAAAAAAAATTGCCAAATTTTCATTTTCAGTTTTGGATGGCGAGATGCAAAAGATAGAATAATTCATTGAAATAAATACATTTTTAGAACAAATATAAGCTTAATGAAAGTGATAAATTTGATAGTGTATTTTAAAAATGAAAATTAAAAGCAATATTTCAAAGTAATATGCAAAACAAAATAATTGCAGTGGAATTTAAAAAGAAATCATTTAATGTAACACTACTGTGTTGCTGGAATTTCATATCATTTCTTTTAAAACACATATTTTTATTATAAGATATGTAAATGAAAAGATATAAGTGAGTAAATGTTATAAATTATTTCATGTTGAAAATAACGTTTACACTGTAAATAGAAGAAAAAAGCAAATTAAAAAGAAAAAAAAAAAAAAAACTATGTATATTTTAATTAATAGCAAAGCGTCACTGAAATTTCATATAATTTCTTTTACAACACATTTTCATATTATAAGAGATGTAAATGAAAAGATATAAGCGAGGACATGTTATAAATTATTTTATGTTGAAAATAACGTTTACACTGTAAATATAAATAGAAGAAAAAAGCAAATTCAAATTAAAAAAAATCTATATATATTTTAATTAATAGCAAAGCTTCACTGAAATTTTGATACCATTATTTTTAAGTCCCGTATTTCTAATTCTTACAGCTATAAAGTACAGTGCTGCGTCACAAACTTTTAACCCGTTAAGGGTTTTTTGTATTGATAAAATTTTACACTCATAAGCATGTATATTTATCTGACATCACAAAAACAACATCCAGAAAACTAAATCGAAGTTAACAAAAATTTTATATAAAGAAAATTCGTAAAATACATAGTTTTCGCTTTAAAGATCACGCAAAGAATATATCAATCTTCAATTA
The DNA here is from genome assembly GCA_963930645.1 of Salticus scenicus. Classification (NCBI taxonomy): domain Eukaryota; kingdom Metazoa; phylum Arthropoda; class Arachnida; order Araneae; family Salticidae; genus Salticus; species Salticus scenicus. The sequence goes on along the minus strand of OZ005648.1, from coordinate 329,411,287 downwards.
AAAAGAAACAAAGAAATTTAAATTATGCATTCATGATGATCTTACCAATCCGTGCAGCTCACAATCACAAAACAAAACAAAACAAGCACACGCTTCTTCTTGGGTCGGGTGGCTAAACGGTTGGTTGGTTTATGGATGAAAAAGTTGTGTGGCCTCTGGGAAGCAATTCAACCGATCCGATTGATCCCTGGGAAATTTAATGTCTTACGCCACAGACTAAGGAATCACTAGACCCGGCCACTGAGCTGAAGAACAACTGGAGGAAATGCTAGACAGGTTTTCGCGTGCCGTTTTTTGAAGGTTTGTCTTCCGAGCGTTGCATGGCAAAAAGCATTTGATATATTTATATTTCAAAGTAAAATCGTGTAAAGGTTGTCTGTTCGATCAACCATATGTTAAATATGACATTACAATTTTAAATTTTAATTCTTTAAAGATTATAATAGTAATAGACGATCTGACAAATGTTGCTTGCCATGCAAGGCAGGCGAACGATTGCAGAAAAACTGGCACGTTCGAAAACTGTGTAAAAGGGCGAGTCCAGCCTCTGGAACACTTCGACCGATCCAACTGGGCTCTGACACATTTGATCCACGACCGGTCGAAAGAAGAGGCTGGACGACTCCGATCCCTCTATTGGATCAAAATCAGTGCTGCCATCTGTAGGCTTAGTTTGAAATTAGCTCTAAAATATTAGAATTAAATTAGCTAAAGAAAAATTTAATTCATTAATTAAAAATGTAATTTAACTATGAATAAAAAAAAAGATAGATGCATATCTATTTTTTTCTATTCTGCATAGTTGGGTACATATGCACTGAGATACAATAATATTAATTATATAATTCTTTTTCGAAAATTATTTTAAAAAAATAACAATAAAATTTTAATTTTAGAAAATTTTCCAGCAAATTTTTTTTTAATTATTTCCCTCAATTATGCATTTTTGTAATTTAACGATATATTGTAAACAATTTTAAGTAATATTTTATGGATTTATTATCAAGCTAATTTTTGTTAAATATTTTTAAGTTGGAATGTTGAAATTTAAAGCAAATATTTAGCATTCAAATATTTGATGTAAATAAGAAGACGGTTCAAGTTTTATTATTATGATCTAAGGTAAGAAATATGAAACTATTACACATTGCCAAAAAAATATAAAGTTTAAATTTTGATTTAAATCAATGATTACAAAAAAAAAAAAAAAAAAAAAAAAAAAAAAAAAAAAACAGTTTTTTAAATTATTACTTCATTGATTGGTTTGTAAATTCAATTAATTATGATTTCAATCAATAATATTTTAAATGTTTAATATATTTATGATTTTTTTTTTTTTTAATTTAAATACAAATTAAATATTGATTTTTAAATATTGTTAATTACATTTATGTTTGAATGCTAAAATTTAATGCAAATATATTAACAAAGAAGTACAAAACATATTTAAAATATTTTGTTAAACTGAAAATTTAAAAATTGTTAGAAGGGAGCCTTTTAAAATTTTATTTTATTAAATTTAAATAATATTCGACGAATTTTAATTTGCATTATTGTATTATATTTCAATCCATGGCATGAATATATTTATACTTCTAAAACAATTATACAGTTCTTTACCAGAAAAAAAAAAAAAAAAAAAAAAAATGCTTTCATGCATATTCGCGTTTGTAAGGACCGATAGATGGCGGAACCAGAGCAATAACCAACGGCCAATCAGAGCAATGTATCATTAAATGGATCAAATGACTCGGAAAAAATTCTTGGTCGATTTGATCCACGACCGGTCGATGGAACACATTACACTGGACGACTTTGATCCAGACCGGTCGAAGAGACTGGACGCATTGTTCCACGACCAATTGGATCGATCCTGGATCGGTCGAGAGCCTGAACCCGCCCAAAGTATTGGAAGCATTTGCTCCAGTTGTTCTTCAGCTCAGTGGATCCGGCAAGGCGGTTCTAAAAGTGAAGCCTCAACTGTAACCGAGCCGCCATATTGGTACAAGCAAAACCACAGACTAGGAATCACCGCGACAGAATATTTTTAAGTTTTCTGCGTCAAACCTTGTTCGGGTAAATCTTTTCAATCAGACAATATTGACATATTTTCTTATTCACACATAATATGTGCATATAATTATACAGAAATCGATATTATTAATAAACTGTTGGCGAAATCTTAAATATAAGACAGGAGTTTCCATTTTTTGCTGAAATTTAGAAATATCTTATTTTTACGGGCAAACCTTTCTGCAAATGACAATTTCTTTTTTCTGCGACAATGTTACTATGTCCCATAAATTCTGCTACAAGGTGTATATATTGAATGATTACGCATTAAAAGGAACAATGAGGGTGTAATGAGCCTTTCAGTTTTTGTATGTTTCATAGGTCTTATCAAGGTTGTATTTAAAAGTGGGAAAGGGATTTGCAAATTTTTCGAAATTTTTTTAATTATACAGTAAATAATTTACTAAATTAAAGTATTTATATTAATCTACTTGTTTAAATACCTGACCAGTGACTACGAGATTTATTTTGTATAAGCTTTATTGAGTTTGCTACTGAATAACATAATCAAGATGCATATAAAACAAATTTTTCAGATACCTGCAATGGTAATAAGTTCTTTTACACTGTACTGTAAAAAAAAAACTTTGAATGCTATATATTGCAATTTCAATTGTGCATTACAATAACACTTTCAAATTTCATGACAACTTTGTCTATTTATAAAAGTTAGAGCTTGGCTAGTCAAATTCAAGTCAATAATCAGTAAGGTTTATAAAATGCTGATAATAAATGATATAATGAAGATTTTCATGAAGAGTCAAAATTTATCGAATTATTCTGGAACGTCAAATTAAATGAATAGCTTGCTGATTTTATTGTGTTTCGTGTAATTTATTTAATGAAAATTTCACTGTAACACGTTGAACTTTAAAAAAAAAAAAAAAAAAAAAAAAAAAAAAATTTATACAAAATGCTAAAGGAGCTGAATATTTTAAAATTAATGCTTCTAAGGTTCCATAAAAAAAAAAAAAAAAAAAAAAATCATATGAATTTGAACAAGAACAAATTTCTATAGTTTGTTCATTATTGTTATTTATGCATGTAATTTTGAATGAGTTACAGTTGACTTCATTATTATTATTATTATTTTAAATTAATATAATTACAGCACTTTATGAAAAAAGAAATTGTTTCCCATGGTTTTCTCCTAAATATGCATAAGTGCAAGCTAGAAACCCTCAGATAGACCCTCTCTTAAAGGGACCCTCTCTAAACCATAAACCATAGCACAGTCAGTTGGCCTTATAATGCTAACACAAACACCGGGAAGCTCAAAATGTGTAAATATAGCAAAAACTGAAAATCAAATATTTGACCCCAAAATATTTATCATTGTATGAGTTAGAGAAAGTAAAAATTAAATTAAATTTGCAATTTTTATTATATAAATTAATAATTTGAATATATATATATATATATATATATATATATATTAATATTATAAATAATTTAAATTTGAAAATATATTTAATTGTACTATTGTGAAATATTAAAATTTTTGAGAAAAATATGGATGACAATGCCACCATGCTCAGGAAATTGTTCCCCAAATTCAGCAGTTGTTCAACAGCAGTTTAAGTCAGAATCAAACTAAATATCTAATTATGTTTCACTGTTTTGCGACATGCAGCATTCACAAAATTCGTCGCATACAGACATTTATCTTCTAAAACTGGTCAAACCATGATCGGGACATCTCAAAACGTGTAAATCAATCTAAACTGGCGGTCAAAAATTTTCGAACTCCAGAACAATACTTTCGTCTCATGTGTATAGAATAAATAAAGGGATAAGATAAAAAGATATCTGAATATATTTAACATGTAAATAAGCCACACACTAAAATTTCTGACCTCAACTCCTATAGATTCCCTCCCCCTGACAAATTTAGCGCTAAAAGGAAGCTCGAATTTGCCCCTGTAACTCCCCCCCCCCCCCCTAATAAAAAAAAAAAATCGAAAATTACAAAAAACCAAAAATGAGTTTTTGGAACTATCATCAAGAAGACACTTGGCGGTTTTTTATATCTTTGTGCTATCATTGGTAGAGTTCTCCAAATCCGTATTTTTCAAAATTTGCCTCCGAAAATCACCCCCCCTCCCCTTAAAAATCCAAAATTTCAAAATCGCAGATAATGATTTCTTTCTACTGGATTCTAGTCTCCCGATCTGCAATTTCTTCACTGTGAAGTAATTTGAAGCCGAGTCGTGCTAATAAAGGTGTTTTGCCTTCTTTCCCCCCCCCCCCAGAAGGGAGAACCGGTGTGTATATCACAAAATCCCGTTTTAGTGGGGGTCAGGGTCCTAAAACCAACCTGCTTCCTAAAATTTGTGACTGCATCTCCCACAGAATCCCCGCGGCTGTGTTGAATCAGTGAGTTTTCTCATATATATATGTACTAGCTGTTACCCGCGACTTCGTTCACGTAGAAATTTTGATGTGTATGTGTGGGAACTGACGGTTTGATCATAATATGTAATGTAATGAAACCTTATCATTGTGGTGCTGTGCAAAATAGAGTCTGATAAAGTATACTCAAAAAAATTTGTAACTCATTGAAAGATCTACGGGAAAAATATACAATTTATTTTTATTTTAATACCGATCTGTATACAACATTAAATGACTTATTATTTTCTGTCAACACATGCAAGTTCTGGGCACTTGAAACACGTGAACAACCAACATATAATTGACCGTGTGAGAAGCATGGAGTTCCTAAATGAATGCCTGCCACTTTTAAGGTTTGCCCCTGGGATTTGTTGATCGTCATTGTAAAAGCCAATTTCAATGGAAATTGCAATCTCTTGAAATGAAATGGCAAGTTGTTGGGAATAATAGGTATGCGGGGAATCAAAACGCTGTCTCCTTTAGCAGTTCCTGTAATAATGGTACATTTTATAATATTAATACCCAGCTCTGTGATACAAAGCCTAGTGCCGTTGCACAGTCTGGGTGCATCAAGGTTACGCATCAGCATAGCTGGAACGCCAACTTTAAGCTCCAACATATGGGACGGTACTCCCGTTAACTCCAGAGAGTTGAGAAATTCAACGGGGTAGGCAGTACTATCGTCATCAGCCATCACAGTGTCTATGGATGTGTATAACTTTGAATTGCCGGCGGTGATGTCTAAAATTCTTTTGTTTATTTTATTGAACCACTCGTTCTTAGGCGATAGCACTGCCCTCTCACACAACCATTCATCATTACTTATATTAACATCTAAATCGGGAAAGACTTGCATGATAAGTTCGTCTTCTGTTGCTACTGGATGGGAAAATTCTTCGGAAAATTGAATTTTCCCATCTGCGTCCGTTTCTAGACGACCCTCACCAATTTTCAAAAGTATATTTGCAAAGACACCTGATTCTTGGTCGTTGTACAGTCGGACGCGCATGTTGCATGTAAGATGGAGCTTTTCAATCCTATACCAGAGTGGCGACGCCTTGAGACATGCGTTTATTTCATCCGCCGGTGTGCCCTTCTCAATAACTGGTAGTGTCTGTCTAAAGTCGCCTGCGAGCAAAACGACAACGCCGCCCATCAACGTATGGTTGCCGCGGATGTCCTGTAGGCTGCGGTTCAACGCCTCTATTGCATGCTTGTGCGACATTGTGCACTCGTCCCATACTATCAACTTGCACTGTTGCAAAAGGACTCCCCGTCCGCTGTTTTTGGTGATGTTGCATGTTGGGGTATCTTCGCTTGCAAGATTAAGCGGCAATTTGAAAATGGAATGTGCAGTCCGGCCACCGTTAAGCAAAGTTGCAGCAATGCCCGAGGAAGCTACAGCCAGAGCTATATTGCGGTCCTTGCGGATTTGGGCAAGCAGAAGATTCAGCACAAATGTCTTTCCCGTACCCCCTGGTGCATCAAGAAAGAATAATCCCTCCTCTCTCCTCTCCACTATTTACTCGGCACAAAATCGTTTCATAGACTTGACGCTGTTCAGGAAGTAATCGTGGTACCATTTCATTGACCTGCGCTTCTAAAACCGCGATATCGTAGTTTAGCTCCTTTACAACATCGCTTGACAATTCCCCTCTTTTCTGAGGTGTGGGTAGGCCGAAATCAGCAAGACATTTTCCAGATATGAAAATCATTTTATCTTCAATCAATACTAAAGCTTCGTTAATGATTAGATCATTGTGAGTGCCATCCAGCCTATATGCAATATCTTCTGATAAAGCGTCCTTGTATTTATCCCACAGCTGGAGCGGGTTTGATAGTCCGCAGGTGCTCACTAAAATCGCAAACAGGTCCCTAACTTTGGCTGCTGAGCGACAAAGGACGGCTTCCGCCATAGTTGCGTCCCACTGGTTGTCATTTTCTAATAGTCCGCGAGCCTCACATGCTTCCCTAAACGTTACTCGCTCTTGACTGTCTACGGTTTTAAGCCTCTGGAAACTTGTCGGGCCCCGCACCTGATTCAGCAGCATTCGCAAGCAAAAACATTCAAAGTTGCTGACGTGCACAGTATATATCCGACCCAATGCGTCTCCTGCCTTCACACCTGGCCAGTTTTCAACCGGTGTTCCCTGTACACGACGCTTCCATTCCTTCCTAGATGCATTCCACGTATAGTACCGTGGTACATCAGAGTAGAGTAGGGTTTTGGCAAAGTTGTCATTTTCGCACAGTTCGAAGAATGCAGTCAGTGTTGTTTTCGGAGGTGTAGCCACTCTGTCTAGAAAATTCTGTTCAGTGAAGTATATTCGCTCGCCATTGGGTAAGTAAATTGCCAGGTGGGTGACAGTGGGGTGTCTCTCGTGCAGCGGTAAGCCCAAGATCCTCCATGCTGCTTCGTTGCTGCTGACGTATCTACCTGCCCTAAATGTTTGCACTTCATCTCTGAGGGTAATACCGGCGTTATTTTGTTGGATACTAAAAACAGCTTGGTCATTTCCTTTGCAAATATATTTGCAAATGTATTTAATCGCTTGCTCAGAACTATTTAAATGTGCATTAAATATTTTAGACAACAGGGGCGAATACGGCACAATCCAACTATTGTCCACTTCAACTTCCACAGGACCGCCACGAATTTTAATTTTAGTAGTCCTACCATCATGATCGGGTGCTCTCCGCCTGTATAGGGGATATCCATTGTTATTTGTCTGCGTATCCTTCAACAGTGCCCGGGGATACCTTTTTGTGCATTTTCCGTCCTTCATGCAAGGAGACAATTGGTTTTCTATGCCGCAGGGTCCGTGAATCATGTTTTTTACAATAATTTCATGTAACTTTTTATCCGTACTCGGGTCAGAGACCTCGGCACTAATAATGCCGTCAATTTGGGTGGGACATATTTTTTCTTTAAGCCACAGCAACAAATGTACGTGGGGCAATCCACGTTTTTGCCACTCAATCGAGTACAAAAAGCATTGAGCCTCTCCATATATTTGGCCTTTAGTAAGTAGAGCTACTAATTTATGGACCTTTATATTGAACACTCGAGCTATGAGATCACGTCTGTCGTTTGCCGTCTGGCCAGGCATGAGCGCTTCAGTTATTTCTGTCCAGGCAGGGTTGCACGTGAACGTAATAAATAGGTCTGGTCGCCCGTAGTTGCGAACGTACGCAAATGCGTCCTGTGTGTACTCGTGAAGGTATCTCGGGCTGTTTACAAAAGATGAGGGAAGGATTACTATTTTCCCTAAATTGTTGGGGTCGACATTACCATCGGTTCTTATGGCGTCCTGTAAATGTACGTAGCTCTCTGCTCGCAGTCTTGTCTGATTAAGAGCTATGTATCTCAAGCGCTCACTTTCTATTTTGACATACATATCCACCAGAAATTGGTTCAAAAGTTGCCTACATCGCAGTAGTAAATTAAAATCATTTCGCCGGAACATCATATGGAAATGGAACGCGTAAAAGTCCATGCAGGATACCTTTTTGTTTGATATTGGACAGCTAGTAGCTGGATTAATTAATTGGATGTCAAAGTGATATCCCTCCTGCCCTTTCCAAAATATGAGTGGGTACTCTAAAGCATCGTAGAACCGGTGCGTGTCGGCGATTCTAGAAAGCGTGCCGTCACGTGCTCGTAGAACAATGTCTCTTGCTGTGGTCTGCTCGCTGCCTGCAATCACGACTGCTATTTCGTTGCTAGTTGGAGCATTGTAGCGTCGCTCGTGTTGTCCGCGCGGCACTCTGTCGGGGTGGACTACTAACTTACAGTTTTCATCGGGCATGTTGTCAAGTGCCGTTTTAAATTCCCTGACTAAGGTGTTATTGTCGTGCAGTACTCGTTGTATTTTACGGACCGTCTCTTTATGAACTCCTGTAATTAGCCTTGACCGTCGCTCAATTTCGGCTTCCTCGTCGCCCATGAAATAGACCTGTAAGAACTCTGGCTGCGTGTTCGAAGTAGGCAGTAGAGACCCAATTCTATGATACACTTGACCTTGAATGGTAAAAGTTGATGAAAATCCTGGCATTGAGATCACTCTGTCAGCACCAAAAGATGTCATATGGAAACATAAATTATATTTTCTAATATTATTCAGAAAACGCCGTGATTCCACTGTCTCGTAAGAAAATAAATATTTTAAAGGCTCCACCGGTTCCTCTATTAAAGGAACGGAAACTTTTTCTCCAGAACAACACATTCCTGCAGTTTCTTCCTTCCATTTAAGTGCCCTGCAAAATTTACACTCTTTACTTATCTTCTCCACTTTGATAAGCCCGTGGCTGGCGTAGTCAAGAGTTGAATCATATTCAAACGCAGCTTTATCAAATACGGACCACGTGTTTCTTGTAAACGTTTGCCGTCGCTGTACCTTCCGCTCAGCAATGGCTCGCCGTCGATTTTCTGCCTCTTCAAGCGATTCATTAACACGTTGGGTTGCCAAATATTCAGCGTGCTGTTGCCGCCTCAGTTGTGATTGCTCCACAGTTTCAGCAGTGCGTTGGGTTGCCAAATATTCAGCGTGCTGTTGCCGCCTCAGTTGTGATTGCTCCAGAGTTTCAGAAGCGCAATGGGTTGCCAAATATTCAGCGTGCTGTATTCGCCTCATTTCTGAATACTTCGGTTTTTCAGCTGATCTAGAAATAGACTGTCGCTCCGCTTGTTCAATTCTTCTAAGCTCCGCTTGAGGAGTCGTCTCTTGACTTCTAGCTACTTTCATAGCCCGAGCTTTATTATTTCTGTTGGAAAGATTAGATTTGCGTTTCCCGGGCATTTCGAAAAACTATCAAATAATAATAATAATAATAAAACCCTTAAAAGGGAACTAAAAACAAAGTACTACTATGAAATAATAACAAATCAAAAGAATTAAAACTACTAACAAATAAAAAGTAAATTATAATTCAAAAAAGTAAGAAAACGCACGTTAAATGACAAAGTGAAAAAAAAAGTTAAAAATGAGAATAGTAATTAACCAAAGATATTGAACGTGTGATGCTTTCTACTTATTTATATAATATTTCTTTAACGTGGTCCAATTACGATATACATGGGGATAAAAAATAATATTTATAAATGGACAATATTTACACACGTGGAATAAGCTCAATAATTTAATAAGAAAAAATGACGACATTTGTCTGGTAAGAGTATTTTATATACTTCATGCTTAGTTAATAGTAGTTGGTATATAGAAAAACAAATAAATTAATTAATGTGTAAACTTGATCATGGTACAGCCTTAATGCCCTTGGCGACTTTTGAATTTTTGTTGCCGTTTTAGACCAAAATAGAATTTATGCGATTATTGTTCCTATACGCAAGAGAAGTGTGACGTCACTGACCGTCCGTGGATGCAAGAAATTGATTTCCTATGCTAATCGCCCATTGAATTTTTTGTAAAAAATTATTAAAAATCGAGGAAAATTATTTCCCGATTTTAATCCCCATATTTGGGTATATATATATATGCAATTAGTTATCATGTGCATGTGTTAGATTGAGTTATTTTGCTGTCAAATTGACAACATTTTAATTTTAAATTTCAAAACTCTGTCGTTCTTGGCGCTTTTTGTATTTGGTGATCAAACACGTAATACGAAAATATACACGCCAGATGCATATTTTCGTAATATGCATAGTACGAAATATTGTTTCATATTATTCATTACTATCTTAATATAAGTTGTTAAAATAATTATGATTTTTGAAAGGAATTAAAATATGTTTGCCAGATAATTTGGCGATATTTTTTTTTCTGCAAAGGATGACCGATATCAAATCTATTCCGCTGCAACATATTAGTATCTTTATCAGACACTTTATTTAGACATTTGAAAACAAATTTGACATCAAATTATGATAGAATATTTATCACTTTCCTTTTAATTAGTATATTAGTTGGATATTTATTGTGCAAATATCATCCTTTGAAATGAAATGTTTGTGTTTTCAATCGAATATGGAAGTAGTTTGCCATTTTTTTTCTAGAGTTTTGAAATTAAAAATTCAAATTTTGTCAATTTTACAACAAAAATAACTTAATCTAACGCATAGCCATGATAACTAATACATATCTATACCTAAATATGGGGATTAAAATCGAGAAATAATTTTCCTCGATTTTTAATAATTTTTTACAAAAAATCCAATGGGCGTTTAACATAGGAAATATTTTTCTTGCATCCACGAACGGCCAGTGACGTCATCACTTCGCTTGCGTATTTCTTTCTATCTTTTCCTTGGCGAAAAATGTCCGATCTACTTCAGCATCAAAATTAAAAATTTGTCCAGAATTATCAATAACAAAATACCTTTAATATAATGATGAATTAGCTTTTATGCCAAGCGTGTTTCATCCGCCGTACTAAAAAAAAAAAAAAAAATCTGAAGTTGAGGTATATAAAAAAATGCTATGAAATAAAATTCAGAAGAAATATCTTAGATTTGTAATATTACTATTTTATTTTAAAATTATAAAGTGTCATTTTCTCATCGACCAATTTAACATTTAGTAATTTTTTATTTTTCACGTGAAAGAATATTTCATTTTATGTTGAAAAATAAATAAATAAAAATACCTCGTAAACTTTTTTGGCAACAATTAAAAATTTAAATGGCTTTTATTAAGTCAATTACCGGTTTATTATTTTCAAAATTACCGGTTTTTCTTTTAAAAATCTAATCAAATTTTCGGTATAAATAGTAGCCTATGTTCTATTCCAGACTACTCTACATCTCTGTACCAAATTTCATCCAGAACCGTTTAGCCGTTGTGGCGTGATTGAGTAACAAACATCCATCCATCTAAACTTTCGCATTTATATATTAGTATAGATATATATACTTTTTTTTGCCCCTCCCCCCCCCCTTGTTGGCGATATTTTTTTTTTTTTTTTTTTTAGATATTCTGTAACATTTGTTTTTAAAATCTTGAAGTTGGAACCTTTTAAATATTTATTTTTTTCCTTGAGAAATAAAGCAAATGTGAAAAATATGTTGTAATCCTGTTCTTGCCCCCCCCCTCCCTGCTCCTTATGGGGGTAATAGTTAAAAAAAATTATACCAGAAACTTTCGGAGGAATGTACTGAACAACTTCCCAAAGTTTCATGGCGATCGGATGAACGGTGTTGTAATGCATAAAGGACAAACAGACAGACGTGAATTCGTTTTTACATGTATAGATTACGTTGTTACTGGTTTCTTGTTTGTACCAATATGGCCGTCGGCCGCTCTGAGAGCCTTATAGTTACTTCATTTTTCCCCATTCCAGTCTGACCGGGTCTAAGTGATTCCTTAGTCTGTGTCTTACGCACTGGCATATTCCTCTCGAATGCTTCGGAATGATTTCGCATACGGAATTCAATGAAGGGAGAATAGAAGTTTCCATACGGATCGGGATTTAGACTAGATTCCGGCTAGTGTCCATTCCGATTACGTTCCATTTTCCGGTTTAGGGAGAATACGGCTCTCTGTCTTATCCATAGAGCAGATATACTAGTGGAGGGAGAATCTCTATTCTTTTCTATGGAAGAAAACGTGTCCAACATGTATCAAGTGTATCAAGCTTTCCGGCATTCGGGATCTGAGAACTTTTATCACTTTTAGACCATTATTTTAACGGTTCTTTCTACTGTACACGCAGATCTTATCTGCAGCTAAACTTTATTTTTCTGGGCTCATACATATAGCTATCATCAATGCATAGACTGGCCGTAAAGTGAATGTCACTAGGTAGGCCATCAACGCTTGCACCAGTTCCCAGTTCAAGTGTTATTTCGTTGCGTTAACTTTTTTCGCTAGTTATCGCTTTATTGGCAATCCGCGTTTGTAATGATCGATAGATGACGCTTTCTCAACTGCAGTTGTTAGTAAATATTGCCACGTGTATTAATTATTGTGCTTTCTTGTTGTTCTATCATTGTTTCAGCGTGAAAGCTATCAGTGGTATGATAATTTCACCTTAGCTCACCAGAGGGCGAGCATTTCATTGCAATCGCGGATAATTTGTTTCCCATAAAAAACATTTTTTTAGGTCGTAAATACCAAAGAATATTTACCTCATTAGATATTCTTTGACAAATATATTATAAGTGTTATGCATTTATTATTCTTAATTATTACTTCTTTTTCCAATGAAAACTCTGCTAAGCGATTTTTATACAAAGGGCGAGTCCAGCCTCTGGAACACTTCGACCGATCCAACTGGGCCCTGAGACATTTGATCCACGACCGGTCGAAAGAAGAGGCTGGATGATTCCGATCCCTCTATTGGATCAAAATCAGTGCTGCCATCTGTAGGCTTAGTTTGAAATTAGCTCTAAAATATTAGAATTAAATTAGCTTAAGAAAAATTTAATTCATTAATTAAAAATATAATTTAACTATGAATAAAAAAAGATAGATGCATATCTATTTATTTCTATTCTGCATAGCTGGGTACATGTGCAATGAGATACAATAATATTAATTATATAATTCTTCTTCAAAAATTATTTAAAAAAAATAATAACAATAAAATTTTAATTTTAGAAAAATTTCCAGGAATTTTTTTTTAATTATTTCCCTCAATTATGCATTTTTGTATTTTAACGATATATTGTAAACAATTTTAAGTAATATTTTATGGATTTATTATCAAGCTAATTTTTGTTAAATATTTTTAAGTTGGAATGTTGAAATTTAAAGCAAATATTTAGCATTCAAATATTTGATGTAAATAAGAAGTAGGTTCAAGTGATATTATTATGATTTAAGGTAAGAAATATGAAACTATTACACATTGCCAAAAAAATATAAAATTTAAATTTTGATTTAAATCAATGATTGAAAAAAAAAAAAACAGTTTTTTAAATTATCACTTCATTGATTGGTTTGCAAATTCAATTAATTATGATTTCAATCAATAATATTTTAAATGTTTAATATATTTATGATTTTTTTTAATTTAAATACAAATTAAATATTGTTAATTACTTTTATGTTTGAATGCTAAAATTTAATGCAAATATATTAACAAAGCAGTACAAAACATATATAAAATATTTTGTTAAACTGAAAATTTAAAAATTGTTAGCAGGGAGCATCTTAAAATTTTATTTTATTAAATTTAAATAATATTCGATTTTTTTTTTTTTTTTTTTTGCATTATTGTATTATATTTCAATCCATTGCATGAATATATTTATAATTCTAAAACAATTACACAGTTCTTTACCAAAAAAAAAAAAAAAAAATCTTGTAGGCATATTCGCGTTTGTAAGGACCGATAAATGGCGGAACCAACGGCCAATCAGAGCAATGGATTTGTAAATGGATCAAATGACTCGGAAAAAGTTCTTGGGCGATTTGATCCACGACCGGTCCATGGAACACATTACACTGGACGACTTTGATCCAGACCGGTCGATGAGACTGGACGCATTGTTCCACGACCAATTGGATCGATCCTGGATCGGTCGAGAGCCTGAACCCGCCAATCAAAATTACAATTTTAAAAAAAGATTAAAAAGAGAAAAAAAATCTTTTGAATAAAATACAGAAATAAAAACATTTCAAATATATAGTATGTTGTGACCATGACAAAACATTCTTTAATGTTATCCTATCCGCGATTGTAATGAAATGCTCTCCCTCTGGTGGGCTAAGGTGAAATTACAATTAACATACATAGCTTTCGAATTCATCTGGACGCCATTGCTGGCCGATATTTAGTTTCACATATATTTATTGAATAAAAATGAATAAATCCGGAAAAAAAGATAACACTCACTGTTGCGTGCCACAGTGTAACTCCAAGAATAAAAAAATCCAGAATTAAGCTTCCATTTATTTCCAAATGACAAATTTAAAATTTCAGTTGCTTCGGCTAATGGAAGTAAAAAATTAATCAGATGATTTGAAACTAATATTTGTTCAGCTTCAGTTAAAAATTTACTTCCGATCGAACGTTGAATAAACTGAAATATTTTTTCCAAAAGCAATCAATTTTCCATGATGTAATGGCGGAGAAATTATAACACGAATATTAAGTAGTAACACATATAGAACAAAAATTAATACACGTGGCCATTATATTTACTAACTACAGAAACTGAAAAAGCGCCATCTATCGATCATTACAAACGCGGATACAAATACGCACAATGTAAATTAGATATAAACTAAAATAATATTTTATTAACATTTCTTTTCATGATGAATGCAAATGATTTTCATTGCAAAGATATATAATAATGGCTAAAGAGAGTTAATTTTGTGTCCAATAGAGTTCTAACAGATGACGTCACGAGCATGTTTGCTGAGGGACAGTTGACCCCACTGACCCATTTTATCATTGCGCAATAGTGATACAAATTTATAGTAACACAGTGTTGTAAATGTATTTATAAAAGCATAAAAAAATTCGACTACTACGTTTCCAAAGGCATGGAAAAATTAGCGTTGTCCTTCAGCAAAGTACGGTTGCTAAGAAGAAAGTCACGTGGTTGTTAGAACTCTATAGACCACATTCATATTTTAAAAACTGCATTTTTCTCCCTAAGTTTTTTATTTATTTATTAAGAAACGAAGAAAAACCCTGATAAACTTGTTTTAAACTATTGTAGATTTATGGTACAACCTAGGGTGCCTACAGGCCGTGTTCATGTATACTCCCCGAAAAGTTCGTGTTACCCAACAACTCCCCAAGCTGTTCACAAGTCCCATTTTGAGTTACACGGGGAGAAAATAAAGCTGTTCATGATTCCAGACCGGGGAGCTTAGAAACTCCCCGATCTCCCCGCGATTTTTCTTTGGGTACTTTGCGGAGATGATGGAAAACATGGCAACGGCATAGCAACGAGTGTAAAATGTAAACATAAACAAATGTTGAAAATTACTACACTGATTTGTAATCACAGTTGTATTTCAGTAATTCTTTTAAATATTAATTTAAATTTTTAATTTAATTTGTGCAACTATATTTAGAAGTATTAACGGCGCTTGATCGAAAAAGAAAAAAGATAAAACGGTCAATTTAGATGACAAAACTACAAATGCAGATTTAAAAAAATTAATGAGGATGCAGCGTCCAGGGGCGCGCCAGCATAGTCAGGCGCCTGTGTGCAGAGTTTCAGTTGGCGCCCTAATATATATTTATATTGGTAATGCATCATTTAATCAAGAATTATTATTTTCAAAATGAATCATTGTTATTCTATCTTGTATTGTTAAGTTAATTTCTTTAACTAAAAACTCATTATTTCATGATATGAATGTTCTAAGTAAGTTTATCGTGCCTGGCAAGAAATACTTTGTTAATAAACAGTATTGTGCCCGGTACAGGAATGTTTATAGGGACATTCCTGGATCGTTATCAAGTTACCTATTGCCTCCTCCTTCCAAACTTGTTTTTAGGAAATGTGATTCGTCTCGCTGCAAGACTTGCCCTAATGCGCTGAAATCCCAACTTTGTGATAATATTAAACTGATTCCTTTTTGTCAGGCCTATAATGTAATTTATAGACTTAGTTGCGGCATATGCAAAATGCAATATATTGGTGAAACCTCTTCTCCTTTACATTTAAGAATAAATCAACACCGCTCAGACTCCAAAAAATTATCTTCTAATAGCATTTCTCTTAAATCTACTCTTGAGTTAAAACATTTTAATCAACACGATTTCTGTTCATGCACCATTGAAATTATAAAGATTCAAAAAAATAAAAGTGTAAGGTTATTCTATGAATCCCATTTTATGAAATTTTATAATACTATTTATCCTTATGGTCTGAATCATGAGTATTTCAATAAAGTTGTAAAGGTTTATTCCAACATTAATCCCCTCCATGATTATTCCCCTATTTACAATGAACTTAATCATAATATCAACCAGAAAACCACAAGATTCAAACGAGGTAAAAAATATTCTGTTTTTGCAATATCAAAAAATGCCATTAATAAACAACTTCATGAAATGCAGTCAAATTATCTTGATAATTATGATTGGCTCTCTGTAAGAAAGTCTATATTTGCTATTAAAAAAAAGTTTTTAACTAATTATCTGCATGAATTTCAAAACCATAGTTATAATCAACACTTTTCTGATATTTTTTATGATATAATTTTATTTCGAATTAAACAATTCAATCTCAAAATTTCTAAAAAACCTCAAAAAATACAATCTAATTCTCAGTTAATTATTAATTTTTCAAATCAAATATTTAATAAAATCAACATCACTTCAATTATTAATGATAAATCTTGTATGTTTCCCATCAATGATTTACATATTTCTCGTACATTTAAATATCCTATTACTCTTGGTCGATTGTTATTCAATTATAATTCAGTGTCAAAATCTAACTTTACTTCTGATGTATCCTGTGGTTGTGATGATCCTTCTTATGCAAAATATGTAGACAAGAACCATGGACATATAATTACTGGAGATCTTGAATTTGTTAATAACCGCAATTTAAAAAAATTTATGCATTATGGCACAAAATTTAGACTTCCTTCAAAAACTAATATTCAACAGATTTTACAGCAATTAGCTTTTGATATTAACTTGTTTATCTATAAAATATCTATCTCCTATAATAAACCTATTGAATATTTTAATCAATGGAAAGTTTTAGTGATTTCGAAACTGAAAACTGAATTAATAAAATATAAAACACATTTAACATATTACAGTAAATCCGATCTACTTAATTCTATTAATGTACTCAAACAAAACTATGTTATTACTTATGTTGATAAATCTCCGAATAACTATGCCATAATATGTAAAAAATATTATCTTTCTCTACTTGAAAAAACCATTTCTTCGAGTGCTAACTTTCATCCCACCCGTTGTGACATTAAAATTAATAACAGAAAAATTCATAACTTTTATAAATTATTAAAGCTTCCATTTAATAATTTCAATTATCCTTATATTGTCCTTATTCCTAAATTTCATAAAAATCCTATTAAATTTAGAACAGTTACTATTGGTTGTAATACATATAATAATAATGCTAATAAAATCCTCCTTGATATTCTTAAACAAATTTATAACTTAATTAGTAAATCCAACAATTTCTATTGTCTTAAAAATAGCTATCAACTCAAAGAAATTGTAAAAACTCTGAACAATGTTAATGAAATTATTACTTATGATTTTGCTGACTTGTTTAATAATATTAATTTAACCGATCTTCATCAAATTATTTACAACCTTTATTTGCGTTTTAAAAGTGAACTTTCTCTTCCTAAATACCTTTGTGCAGCTTCCTTTAAAACTCTTTTAAATTTTATCATTCACAATAATTTTATTCTACATAACAACACTATTTATATCCAAAAGGTCGGTATCCCACAAGGGGGCTGTAGCTCAAGTCTGTTAGCTGATTTATATTTATACCATTATGAACAAAGTTTCTGTAATGATAATGTCATTATGTATAGGTACATTGATGATATTATAATTTTTTATGTTAATAACTCTACTCCATCTTCATTAAAATTTCAATATCCCTCTCACCTTACACTAACACATAATTATATTAACAACAATTGTATTAGCTTTTTAGATTTACAACTTAAATTAAATGGTGGTAAAATATCTACTGATCTATATGATAAACGAAAAGATTTCTGTTTTAAAGTAAATTTATTTACACATTTTAATTCTTGTCTTCATTTATCTGTATACAGAAATATTATTCTTAATCATCTATTTCGAATAAACAGACTTTGTTCATCTCATTACAAAAACAAGAATATTAACAATTTAATTAAAACTGCTACTGCTATGGGTTATCCCAAGAGATTTATTTATTCGATTATTTATCAATAAATGTTCTTTGTCTCACAAAAAAAAAAAAAAATGTATTTATGTATATATATATATATATATATATATATATATACATCTTTATATTAAAAAAAAAAAAAAAAAAAAAAAAATTAAAATATGGCGGATGGGAGGGCAGATGTTTGATTAAGGAGGAAGGGTGGTGTTGTTTGGCTGGTTGGTTGGGTGGGTTGTTGAATTTAAATTAAAAAAAAAAAAAAAAAAAAAAAAATAGGAAGCCTGGTCTTATTGCGATTACGGGATACATCATCTCTTTCTGGTTGATATTGATTAAGTCTCAACAATTCATAATATATTTGCTTCATTTAAAAATAAAAAAAATTAGATCTCATTCAAATTTGGAGTGTTCATACTAAACGTAAAATAAAAATACTATTCAATATTATTAACAATAACTAATAAAATATTAAACTTATTCACCATTTTTCTAATTAATAATAATAATAAAAATAATAACAATAATATATTAATACCATAATACTTAAAAAAAAAAAATTAAACCTATTCACCATTTTCCTACTTAATACTAATACTAATAATAATATTAATAACAATAATAATTATTGAAATTTAAAAATTAAAATTATTCACCAATTTCTTAATAATAATGACTTTATAATCACTTGTTGGTCTTTTCTTCTGTTAGCTTAAGAATCTAAATTACACTCATGTAAATTGAACCTCTAATCGTACACTTTTTCTTACATCAATTAATAGTAACTTATTTTTTCCACGTTAGATGGCGCGCTCATACGTTGTGTCGAACGTATGCCATACAGTGACAATCGTATTGTTCTGCATTATACTTAAATTTCCCTCTAGAAAATTCTTTATTTGTGATTTCAGCTTTTAAATATTAAGCACAATAAATATCACTTCATGCTTACATTTATTTCATTTCAGAAATTATTTCGATTAATCGATTCTCTACTTTTAAACATTTCTTTTCAGTTAGTTCGTTTGGCAACCGCCTGGACTTTTATTCGATTTGGATTTGAATTGCATGTGGCCCTCGTCTTTCACGAATATCATTTTTCATTTTGGTTAAGTTGTTTTATCAGCCATTTTCCTTTTATCTTTCTATTTTATTTTTTTTTTTTTTATGCAAGATTGGAACTAGTATTGTATATTTGCTGAACTAGCTATACAATATTCGAAATCTTGCATCTCATGTTGACAGTACAGCTAGTTTCCTGATGAGAACTGTACTGGGTTTCAACATTTTTAACTCTATTTTTCCTTCATGCATTCCTTTTTATTTCAATAGTATTTTGGTTTATTTCTTGCAATTCTTATCTTGTGTTGCTGAATTTACTCGATAAATGGTTTAAAAAAACTATCTCATTGTTTTAGGCATTAGTGATATCTACGTCATTTCTCTTCTGTGTAAGTATTTTAACATGATTTTACTAATCGGTGAATTTTACTTAAATGGTATTTGTGACAATAACTTTATAAGTAATCCTTCTAAATATTAATATCATTGTTGGTATTTTCATCTTTCTCTTATTTGCTGAGTATTGTAAAGGAATTAAATTATTTATTATATATATATATATATATATATGTATATATAAAGTTTTAAGAATAGTTATCATTCAGAAAGTCAACTAACTTTAATAATAATAAGTTTATTGAATAGCTTAAAAAAATGTGTAAAATAAAATGAAATTTTAAAAGAAACAAATAAAAAGAGCATCTTGCTGAAAGGGAAAAATCTTCTACAGGGAGTCTCAAAAACACGCGGTACAATTATGAAGGCAAATAGAGGAAAACAAAATAGGCAGATTTAGTGTTAATTTGGGGATAAGAATGCTGCGTTGAGGCATTAGATGGCATAGATGAGAGCTGTGAGTGTAAACGTTTCTATTTGTTTGGGTTTAATTTTTAAATAATGTTAAATAAATATTTAAAGCATAAAAAATATTCTTAGTAAACTAAACTTCCTCTGGCTTCATTATAAATTTTGCGAGTATTACACATATCATATAGATCCAAAATAACCATCCGTCTCTACAGTGCGTTAAGAAATTATAAGACCACAATCGTATTGGTGCATTTCTAAAGAAGAGGGCATAATATGCAAATTTTTAGTTGCGTATTTCAAACTGATAGGAAAACGCATCCTACACTAATTCCAACTTTTAAAATTAAATTAAATTTCAGTAAAACTTATTCATTTTTCTAAAAAATAAAGACTGTAACTGTTAAGAAATTATAAGACCACCTGAGAAAATTAGCATATTATACATGACGTCAAACTCAATATAAAGTGCATGCGTCAGTATTTCGTAAAAGCGTTACCTAAAAAAGCAAAGGTTTTGAATGTGTTATCTACGATTAATTTGACGATGCCTCGAGGTAAAGAATTATTGGATTGCGAAGTGAGAAAAATTTTATTTTATAAAAGTTCTGGTAAATCTGAAAGAGATATTGCGAGGTTAATGAACCGTTCTAAAACTGCCATTCATAATGCCATAATTAGAAAAGATTATTCAAACAAAATAAAAAGGTCTGGTAAGAAAATATTTTGACAGCACGTGATAATAGACAAATTTTTCGACTGTCAACTAAAAAAGGGCTTTCAACTCGTGAAATTTCGAAACTTTTCAGCAAGAAAACTTCACATCTAACAGTCTGGAAGAGTCTTAAATTAAATATTAATACGAAATTTAAGAAACTGAAGAAAAAAACAAAGTTATTGAAATGCCATCGGGAAGAAGGATTAAAATGGGCTAAAAATGTCATGTTATGGAATGATGAGTGGAAACAAATTACATTTTCTGATGAAAAGAAATTTAGCCTTGATGGTCCCGATGGTTACAAACACTATTGGCATGACTTGAGGAAGGAACCAAAAGAATGCGTCAGTCGACAAATGGGTGGAGGATCAGTGATGATTTGGGGAGCTTTCAATTATGAGGGGTTGTGTGAATTTCTTTGGATTTCGGGTCATATGAACTC
Organism: Salticus scenicus; assembly: GCA_963930645.1. Classification (NCBI taxonomy): domain Eukaryota; kingdom Metazoa; phylum Arthropoda; class Arachnida; order Araneae; family Salticidae; genus Salticus; species Salticus scenicus. The sequence goes on along the minus strand of OZ005648.1, from coordinate 329,389,987 downwards.
TACATAATATCACTCTATGCTATATGATCATATGAGACCGTATGGACCTTTATTAGGTGGTGCTAACTGGATGTTTCAACAGGACAATGCTGCTTGTCATACATCTAAATCCACACAGGAGTGGTATTAAAAAGAAATAAATAATGTTTTGCCATGGCCAAGTCAAAGTCCAGACTTGAACCTTATGAAAAACCTATGGGGTATATTATCTGGCAAAGTTTATGCTAATAATAAACAATTTTCATCTTCCAATGAACTGGAAGTAGCCATTGTAAAAGAATGGTGCAATATTTTTATGACTGAACTTAATCACCTGGTTATTTCAATGAAAAAAAGAGTGTTTGAAGTCATCAGGAAAAATGGAGGACCAATATCATATTAATTTTTTATACAATTTTGTTTTTTGACAAGTGGTCTTATATTTTCTTAACAGGTTATTTTTCACTTATTTCTATTATATATTTTAATTAAACATTTATTGCATTATACCAAGTTATTGCAAACTAATTATAAAAAAATATAGAGCAATATGTTATTTTATGTATTTAAATTATGATTAGAAACTTTATTTTTCTTATAATTTACAAAATTAAAGTGGTCTTATAATTTCTTAACGAACTGTATCCATATTCTTACCAAAATGTCAACTTTCTTGAGTGAAAAAAGTAATTCGTAAAGAAACAGACAGTTTCTTGTCGACTAATCACTTTCGAAACAACCCAGTAAAACATCGTATTGATATTCAGACCACAAAATCTCATTAAACAGCGTTAAATACACCGCAGAGCAGGAATTTTACTGATTTAGGAATAAGTATAAACCGTTTAAACTAAAATCTCTCAGAGAAGACCGTTCAGAACAGATGTCTAAACACAATTGAACTCTTTGGAAGTGTCTCTTCTCTTTTTTTAATCTCTGTCGAGATTTGACGAATTTCGAGTTTATTCTGTTCCAGAAACCAATTGATGTATCAATAAAATTCCAGAACTCGGCATCTATTGATGATATAGTTTCTAAACTTTAGAGACACTAAATTGTTACTTCTCGTCAAGTTTGGTCGCCATGTCATCAAGTCTGTCTCCAAAGCTGAATACCACCTCCCAACCAGGTTCGTCGCGTTCCTACATTTTTAAGATCGTTTTATTATACTTCCAACACAATTTTTTGAAAGAAAATTTTCTTGACAATTTTCGTGCTGTTATAGCATAAAAATCATTAAGAAAATTTTCTTTTTGAAAATTTTGGTGACAATGTAATAAAATGATCGTAAAAATGTTGGATCGCTGCGACCCTTACTCCCACCCCACTCCCGTTAAAATTGAATGAATTATCTCCTATTTACACTTTAACTGTAAATCTGTTTTTACTGCAACAACACATTTGATTTAGGAAAGTGGTTTAACTCTCTGCAATACTGACAAAATTTTAAAGTTAGCCGTACTATTGCAGCATATTTGCACATATAGATCAGCTTAACATTTAAACTTGTATAGATAAATAATATTTATAAGTATGTAAAATTAGAACGCATAATAAGAAAAAAAAAATCTCGTGAGCTCTGTTTTTCTCGGGTTGGGGACAAAATCTCGCCTACATAAATGAATGGAAATTAAAAAGGAGTTGGTAATTATTAATAATGTTGTATAAAATTTCATGCCAACACATACCTTAGTCAGAGCACTGGCATACACACAAACCCACCACAATTTTTTTTATAAATTTTGCTTAAAAGTGTTTAAAGATTATATTTATTAAAAAATTTTTAAGATTAGTCATAAAGAATTCAATCGTGCTTATAAAATTTCATGCCAACACATACCTTAGTCAGAGCACTGGCATACACACAAACCCACCACAAAATTTTTTATAAATTTTGCTTAAAAGTGTTTAAAGATTATATTTATTAAAAAATTTTTAAGATTAGTCATAAAGAATTCAATCGTGCTTATCTATTTTAAAAACTTAATCAAGGTTTGTGAACAGTGTTCAGCTTTGATGTCAGCAGTAATTTCCAATATTTTAAAAATGTATTTTGAATGGTGAAAAGCAAATGATAAAATAACTTAAAATCAAATATAGATAAAATAATAAAATTCCATTCCGTAATGTATTTATTTATTTATTTACTTTAATTAATTAATATTAATTTATAAGGTCCTGTGGCCTTCACCAGAGATCACACGTGACAGAAATACAAATTTTCAAATAGATCATATTATTTTTTTGACACGATATTTTGTCCGGCGATATTTCGTCCCGCGATATTATGTCCGGATCCCGTTTTTCTCCCTTTCATTGTTTAAAACTCTCGAATAATCTTAAAAATCAAGTTATTAGTATATAACTGTCGATATAATGACAAGATTTGTCTTAGTTCATTATGGAAAGTTTTTTTTTTTTCTTTATTTTTTAATAATACATTTATATAAGGAATAAATAAAGTTATAAGTACTTAAAACAAGTAGGAACATATAATAAATATTCCTTGGTAATTATGGATTAAAAAAATTATTAACAGGGAGAAAAAAATAGTGTGAGGAATTTTGCTCATTATCATTAGCTAAAGATTTTATGTAATTTGTATGTAAAAATGACTAAAATTATACATGTTTTTCCATATACTAAATTTTATATATGGTATTATTTATTGAAATTTATTTTATTTGCTTGAGTTTTTGTAAATTCTGGAACAATATACATCTATTTAACCCAAAATATCTTGTTACTATCGATATAATTACAAGATTTATAATATGTCTGGTGTCATTGTGGAGTATAAGTATTTTTTGATTCTTTTAAGTTTAGAAAAAGATTGTTCCACTAATGCTACTGTTGGTTATAATAACAAAATAATCTCCAAAAAAATTAAAAAGTTTGGACAAGTACTGCTAAGTTGATAAAATAAAAATTCTGAATTGTCTGATTAGAAGATAATTTATCTTTAAAGATTAATGGTTCACAGTATAATTGTTCCTTATACACAAATGGTCTCTGTCAATGTCTATTTGATTCTTGTGAGTTAATTTTTGTTGTAATTTCATAATAAAAGAATAAACATTTTTAAAAATTATTATTCATTTTTTTATTTTATTTTATTTTATAATGTGTTAATAAGTATATTGTGACTATTACAACACTCTTTTTTGCATTTTCCTATAGAAATTCACGTAGTACAAGTTTCTTATTAAAATAATTTTCCATGATGAATGTAGGCAATTTTCATCTCAGTAAAGTTAAAAAAAAAAAAAAAAAAAAAAGTTTAAAAAAATATAAATTTTGTGCCCTAAAGATATCTCAGAAAATTCAATTTTTCAGGAATTTTTCTTTGTTTTATAAAAATGAAAGGAAATGCTAACTTTGTTTTAAATTATCACAGATTTATTGTGCAAACATTCATTTTAAAGGTATTGACGATCTTTTTTTTTTTTTTTTTAAATACTCAAACTGAAATTTTACACTTCCTGGGGTGGGATACTTCCATTCCAGGGGAGAGTAATGCTCTATATTAAATATATATTTAAAAAAAAAAAATTACTATTACAATTGCTAATAAATCTTTTAAATTTTAAAATGATTTGTCAAAAATAATTCTTGTTCTTCACATTTATAAGAAATTTTGTCCTTACTGCCACTAAAAATTAAAACAAAAGAGGATGACAATGCTTTTAGACGATTTTCACCAAGAGTTTACAGACACTCACTAATGTCAAGGTGCAACTACGTATAAATTTGTATGAAATTCCGTGCATTAGTTCTTAAGCTAGAGCTGCCACAGAATTTTTTTCACGCGCACACACTTAGACAATTTCTAAAACTGAGGAAATCATGTTCCAGAACTCTGAAAACTTGAAAATTCATCAAAAACCAGAAGTCGAAAATTTATAGAAATCCAATGCTTTATTCTGTTGAATGTGTAGAAGAAAGTAAAAACTGTAATAACATACTATTTTTATAAAAATAAATAAATAAATAAATAAATAAACCTTTCCTGAGTAGAAACTAATGTTACATCGATGATGCAAAGAGGAAAAAGCTACTCTGAATAAAATCCTCGGCCCGGTCGGTAGAGTACCAAGCTCGTAATTGGAAGATTGCGGTTTCGAACTCGAGCCGGCCAAAGACCATCGTGTATACTAATGGTTGCTAGTGCACGTAAAATCCATCGTCTATGGTCGACGGATTTGTCCATATCGTCATCTTCGGTCATACGTCGTCGAATTATACCTCTGGGGGCCACCGAAGCGGGAGGAGCCATTCCCTCCGTAGAGGATCAAAATTGTGATGGCATTTCTCATAACCGTCTTTAGGGGTGCGTCCCAGACCATTTCCAATCACCCATTGCGCAGCACTAGTGCGACGTTAAATCCATCCCACTAATCAACTAAATAAAATTCCTGGATCTATTAAATTTTCATTTTTGAAATCGAATTACGTTCTCTTTTTATTCGCCCCAATGGTCTTTTTTCGGCAGAAGAGGGGGAGGGAAAAGATTAAGGTGCACTTTTAAGTTTCAAATGGATCCTTTAATATGTTAAAAAAGCCAAAGAAAATTCTGCTGAGGCAAGGACGTACCCAGGATTTTATTTCGGGAGGGGTCCAGAGTTAGGGTTTCATTAAATCACGTGGGGTGCAAGACTGTGACGCTTTCAGGGCCCCTTAACTATACTATTATAAATACATTTTAAACTGAGCATCCTTTTAACTATAGTTGAAAACATTACTTATTAAGTAATTACCATTATTTATGCAAAATTTAAGCTTTTCCTAGAATTTCAGTTTAAGCTTAATTTTTTAAAAACCAAAATTTAAAATTCCAGTTCATACTGAAGTCATACATACTGAATCCACACGAAAAAAAAAAAAAAAAAAAACATTGTTTTAAGTATTTTATATATATCCCATATATATATATATATACTAGCAGACCCGGCCACGCGTTGCTGTGACTAAGTTATACGTTGAATTATACGGCTGTAAACTATTTAGTACAGTTAAATTATTATTTACGAACAAAGACGAAAACGTTGTAGCCGATGTAAAAACCCACAGGGTTGAGATTTGAAACTTAGGTCAAAATTTGGAAGCGATTGATAAAAATTTTCGTAGTGTTGATATTAAGCACAAATTAATTTTATTGTAGGGTCCTATAAATTTTAATGGAGAAGTGATATATATTATTTCTAATGCTACTTTGGATAAAATTGCTAAAATGACTAATATATAAATTAAATTCTATTAAAATTCTATTAAAATAAAAGTATAAAAGAAACAGACGATTTTAAAATCAATTTTTATGGAGGAGTGAAATATAATATATGCTATAATGGATAATTTTACTATTAAATGACCTCATCATTTTAAATATTTTAAAGAGGGCAACAGCTGTAGTTATAAAAAGGAAAACAATAAGGCTAAACCAGAAAAATAAGTAAATTTGATAAATATTTTAAAACTTTAAAATTGGAAATCTTATGAAATATTGGACATTTAAAGTAAATACATGTATCATTTTAAATACAAAAAGATTTTGGAAAAGTTTAGTGTATTTTAACGAAGTGATGAGAAGTTTTTGAGTATGTTAAAATTTTAATAGTAAATTCAAGTCAATAAAGATGGGAAACATTGAGGATTAAGATAAGAATAATTATAAGATTTAAAAAAAAAAAAAAAAAAAAAAAAAACTTTTTATATACCATGCTTTTAAATTTTAATATACTAATAATATACAAATTAAAAGGAAAATGATAAATATTCTATCATAGTTTGAAGTCAAATTTGTTTTCAAATGTCTAAATAAAATATCTGATGTAAGATACTAATATTTTGCAGCGGAATAGATTTCATTTCTGTCATCCTTGGCGAAAAAAAAAGAATATCGCCAAATTATCTGGCGAAAATATTTAATTCCTTTCAAAAATCATGGTTATTTTAACAACTTATATTAAAAGAGTAATGAATAATATGAAACAATATTTCGTACAATACATATTACATGTCATACATACGTACAATGAATAATACATATTACATTTCGTACAATGCATACATCTGGCATGTATATTTTCGTGTTACGCTTTTGATCGCCAAATAATAATAATAATAATAAAAAAAAGCCAAGGGCGACAGAGTTTAAAAATTTAAAATTAAAATTTTGTCAATTTGACAGCAAAATAATTCAATCTAACACCCGCGATAACTAATACATATCTATACCCAAATATAAGGATTAAAATCGGGAAATAAATTTCCTCGATTTTTAATAATTTCTTACAAAAAATCCAGTGGGCAATTAACATAGGAAATCTTTTTCTTGGCTGCACAGACGGTCAGTGAGTCACACTTCGCTTGCGTATAGAACTCATAGATATAGTATAGCATATATAGAATAGAGTGATCATTGGGGAGAAAAAAGTTATTCCTTTTCATTTGGGAAAAGACGACGTTTTTACCAAAATATGGCCGTCTTTCCCCGAGTGAATACACACGGGAATACATACTAATATTTTAGCAAATAAAATTTATGAATAATTTATTTGCTAAAGGGGAATGGAAGACTCCAGATACAGTTTCAAATTCACATTTCTTTCTTTCTTTTCTTTTTCTTTTTTTTTTTTTTTTTTTTTTTTTTTCAATACCACTTAATGGCTGTTTCCAAAGCTTTTATTTTTTATCTTTTTTCGGCATCAAAAATCTTTCTACGATAACATGGGGATGAGAGATCTATATATATTACTATATCTATGATAGAACTACATTAGCACTTTATCAATGTGTATAAAATCTTTAAATTGATTATGACGTCAATTTTCGTGAGATGCATAATTTAACTTTTTATAATTTTTTAACGTTCACGTTTGATTAAATGTATTTATTTTTATGTCGAAAGAAAATGAACTCGTATTTTTTTTTTTTTTTTTTTTTTTTGGCAACAATTAAATTAATGGAACTCACAGATATTTTGGAGCAACTTTAATAAAGGTCTATAATTAACAAATAATTGCAATAAAACAATATTGTGACAATAAATTGAGATAAAAACTATCCTATCTCTCAAGTTGGATCAAACTGCACACAGTGTGCAAAATTTCATCAAAATCAGTTCCTTAGTTTAGGAGTTTACCCCGGACAAACATCGTGACACGTAATTTATATATATATACAGATTAAATTATAAAGTTTTGATCAATGAAGCACAAATAAGTAAAAAACAGGATTAATTTCACTGTATTATCTTCATTATAATATGAATTCAATTTACACTTCAGTCTAAGTAACACGTGGCCGGCTATGCTAACACCAAAAATTTAAAAAGTGGAAATAATTGAATTATACGAAATTTATTAATAGGTTAAAAAGTTGAAGATTCTTTGTGTAGATGGCAGCACCAAATATATTTCAGCTTTCATTTCAACCCAGTCGAAAGGTATCGACATCTGTTAGAATCATTTGGAGTTAACAGATAATTGTGACTGTCAAATAATAACAGACAAATAATTAGCAATAAATTAAAATTGCGACTATAATTTGAGATTTAAACTATCCTATATCTCAAGTTGGATCGAACTGCACATGGTGTGCGAATTTTATTATAATCGGTTAAGTGGTTTAGGAGTCCATTGAGGACAAACATTGTGACACGAGATTTATATATATTAAGATTTCAAATAATCCATTCTCGGATGGCTTCTTTTTTTACCTGGCGCCTGTGTGCGCCGCACACTTCGCACACTGGGTCGGTGCGCCCCTGGCAGCGTCCCATAAATTTATTTTTATTTACTTAAATTTTTTTATTTATTTATTTTATTTTATTTTTGAAGGAAATATTTGAATGTGCTAAATAGCTTTTTATTGATGTGTGTTTTTGAAATATAAACATCAAAGTAATTTATTAAATTTTGTTAATTATTGAAAAATTTTCACACTTTTAAGGTTTATATTTTATAAAATACTATATACAATAATATTTAAGCTTTATTAAACTTTCAATAAGGCTTGAAGCTTTAATTCAATCACTTATTTTAGCTTCCTAATTCTGTATTTTTTCCTGTTACTGGTATTTAATCATATTTTGTAAGATTGATATATATCCTACTTACTTAATTTTTTATTTTTATTTTAATTAAACATCTATAACATCATTTTTAATGTAATACCTTAATTTAAACAAGTAGCATTCACTTCTATCATGCATGAAGCAACCTGCTTTCTTTATCATGTAGTTAATCATACTATTTACATTGTAAGATTTAGATCCTATATACATGAAATTAACTCCCTTCACAAGAAAAATGCTTTGTGTATATTAATAAAGTAATAAATATTAAAAAAGGAAAAAGAAATTTGCACGTCTAAGTCTATAACTTGGAACAGATAATTTTAATTGCTTTTGTATTGAAAGTACAAGTATTAAAGCTTGTGATTGATATTTATTACAAAAACAGTTATATTATTAACTTATAAAACAGATTTGTAAGTTAACCCTGTTAATCTGCTTTAAAATGAATGTTACATGAATAGGGTAAAATAAATAAAACATACATATTAACTGTTTAAAAAAAAAAAAAAAAAAAAAAAAACCTAACTAAAAAAATACAACTAAATATTTGCATAGAACTAATAAAATATACATAAATAAACGTAGACTATTTTTTTTTTAATGAAATGCAGTTTTTTTTTTTTCAATGGAAAAAAATTAATAACTTTGTTTTCAATTATCACTGGGTTCAAACATTTGTTTTATTTTTAAAGATATTATTATTTTAAAGATATTTTGAAATTTTCACACACATGTACTAATCAAAAATGATTCTCATCATGCACATTTATATGAAATTTTGACCAGTATTGTCTGAGTGTTCCCTGGTTTTCTCCGAAACTCAAATATAAAAGAAAAGTTGTCCTCTGTTTTCCATGGTTATCTTCAAAATTCCTGTACAAAATTTGAATGGCGTATTAAATGTATCAGTTTTTAACGATCTAAGGGCATTTCTATATTTTTGCCCCTCCTAATAATTTTATATTTTCAGAAATATCAGCAATTGATTTATCGAGCCTTAAAACCTAAAAGTACGAATTTTAGACACTCTAACTTAATTTCTAGACTTTTGTTCTTTAAAATTAAAATTTTAAAATATTAAAGTGTGATCTGCCAACTAAGATTTGCAACATCTTTGCTTCAATTCCTATTCAAATAAGTTTAAAAATGATATATTAATTATAAAATTGTATAATTAGAAGCTGAGGTGCAAAAGTAATGTAAACATTGTTATAAAAAGATTTGTGTCTGAATTTTCTGTAGTATAGAAAACAAAGAAAATTATACCATTTTTTTAAACATGAAACAACTTTTCACACAATACACACAAACGCACTCTTCACAAACAACTTTTCACACAATACACACTTAAATTAAAACTGATGTAGTTATGTATGTTAGATTTTGGGACATAGCTTTTTCCTAAACAAAAAAGATTACAGTTTAACAGTGCTACATTTCAGACAATATACACACCGATTTAATCACGGTTAAGAAAAACAGAGCAATTGATACATTTTGTTAAGGCTGCAATTTTCAATAGAAGATGTGATATAGCCTCTAACTAAATGGTCGAATATGCAGAATAAAAGTGTCACCTCATGAACTATAAACCCAAATATGACTAAGATTAATTAATTTTATACACGTAAAATTTATACTGTTACTGATTATTCTTTTTTGTCTTAAAATGAAATTACACAAGATTAAACCATTTCTGCGGAACATAACTGTGCCATCTGTAGACCGATATATACACTAAGTTTAAGCTGTTAATGATTAAATCTTTTTCGTTTTAAAATAAATTTACACAAGTTTAATTTATTTTTTGTTTTATTTTTAAAATGTAGAATTTTTAGGGGGTAGATAAGGAGACTGTAGGCGTCACCAGTTTGGGAGTTTTGCAGGATTAGAATTTTTAAAGGTCGTTTGCCCGGTGAGCAAACAGGGTGTTTTCTATCATGAAAGTGGAGAGCACATCGCCGTCGCCACAGAGTGGAAATTTGGTACAGATAAAATTTCAAAGGTATTTGAAATTTTGACTGTGAGCGAACAAGCTGTTGCTGTTGTAGGTTATAAAACAGGGATGAGGCGTCACAGGCGCTACTGATCGGGTGTTCAATATGGTGAGATTTTTCAAGGACTGCGAACCAAGTGGTTGCCGAAGGTGACTAGTATACAAATACAGTTCGTGCACTTCTGATTATTGTATTTATTGTTTATTCTAAATTATTTTCGGAAAAATTTATTCTGTAGCCACCTCTGTGAATTTTTCAAACTTTCACCTATTTGGCGATATTTTGCATTATGCGCCAATTTGCAACACTTGACTACCTGCATAATAATTTTACTAACTTTTTAGGCAAACCAAACAGACTGAAAAATACACTGAAAATAAACAATTCAGTCAGAAATAATATACTGGAAACTAACCAAATCATTACCGTAAAATTCCGATAGTAACCTCCCTCCCGATTATAACCCCCCCCCCCCCTCCCTTACCTTTGGCGGCTAAGTTCGCCACTCTTTCGTTTTTCCCATGAGCGAAGCAAACATACTTTTTTTTTAATTCTGAAGTCTTATATGTTTATTTAGAAACTGTAATTTGCATATAAACGTATCCAAGTGTTATTTTTATTCATCTTTTTAAAGTAAAATAACTCCAAATAAAAAATGTGGCGTTGTTTACATTCTTTAAACTCCAAAACGTTAACTGCTATCTGCAAGCGGCCGTGGCTTTCACAATCTTGCTTATGCGACTCTGTTTTTGCGATCATAACTCTTTTCTAAATTTTTAATTCTCTTTTTAATTTTAAATCATTAACTAGAGTAATAACTCTGTAATAGTACTTGCACATGTAACTTTAATAGTTATCGTTCACCCTGTTTTGTTCTTTCATATCATTTAATAACAGTGCAATTAACTGTTTTTTTAACTGCTAGCGAATTCTAGACTGCTCAATTATTATTCTATGAGACTACTTGGCTAGGCGATCACAATTTGTTTATCACATGTTCGTGTCTGTTTCTGTTATTCCGAATACTTTTTTTTTTTGCTAAAATAAAAATTTAAACTGATTAATACATTTTTTTTTTAATTATTAATAAAATTTAATAAATAATAATCAGTATTATTATATTGTTAATACAATTTAGTAACCATTAATATATATTATAATATTAATAAAATTAATAATACTTCTAGAAAAAGATTGGGAAACTTCAGATTATAAACCCCCTCCCCTTCCGAAATCGTCGTACTTTTCTGGAAACTTCCAAATATAACCCCTCCCCCAGTTTTGACAAATTTCCCCTTGAAAAAAAAAAAAGGGGGGGGTTACTACCGGAATTTTACGGTATATAATATTGTTAATTTGTAATTTAAAAATTACAAAATTATAATATAATCACAGGAAAAAAAAAAGCATGAAATTTTGTAATGCAGCAATTACTATAGTGCACATAACAACCTCTACCCCCCCCCCCCCAAAAAAAAAAATAAATAAATAATAAATAAAATCACTGGATACCCCTAACCAGTGTTGTGCAAGTTCACAAAAAAAACGAACTAGTTCAAACTCAAGTTCATCGTGTAAAAAACGAGCTAGTTCGCGCTCAAACTCATGTCTGAAAGAAATGAACGCGTTCAGTTCAAGCTCATTTTTAAAAACGAGCGAAGCTCACTAAAAGTTCATTTTTACGTACATTTTTTTTTTTTTTTTTTTAAATAGATCTTATCCTCTGTGAACACTTTCATAGGTAATTTCCCCTTTTTTTTCTAAAATTACCAATTACCATGAAAATTATTTTTAATTTTACGCTTAATTAAACTTATTAACTTATAATTCTTAATTATAATTCTTAATTATAACTTATTAATTTAATTGTAGTAAAAATTTATTTAGCAAACACTTCTGAATAGTGTACCCACTGTTTTTGCATGGTTTTTTATTCTCAAATTTTCAATACGTTTGTTTATGCGCATGAGAACTTATTAATCGGAGACAAATTCTATCATTTAGAGGTTTCGTTGTTTTAAATCAGTGTTGCGCAGGACCGCGTTCATGAGTTTTATTAAAACTTTTTCAGTTTTGAGCTGAATTTCGCTCGTTTTTTAAATTGTGAACTTGAGCTGAGCAAAGTTCGTTTTCTCATGAATTTGAGCGGGAAAAGTAACTCAAACTCATATGGATTTTATTCCTTTGGGAAAAAATTTTATATTCTTGGTAGCAATACTTTCTACCCTTTTAATCGCAAGAGAGGACGCATTTCTCACAAGAGAGAAACGCATCGGGTCGGGTAATCGCTTATTACCTGCTTTGCTGGTAGGGTGCAGTTAAAATTTAAAAGTTGCATTAATTTTTATTCACAAAATGTTTTCTCCGAAGATTGTTTTATGCTTTACTTATGAATCGAAACTTTTAAATGAAGAAATTGGATGACATTGTTTTCCTTCCTAGTAATTTAAAGACATGACTGATAACATGAATTTAGTAAACGTTTAAAGCTTTATATGGAAAACAATTTTTTTTTTCCAACCTATATTTTATTCCTTATTTTACTGTCAAAATACTTGGAACAATGGATCTTTTAAATATAAGTTTTAATACAACTAAATGTTTGTTTATAATTAGATAAACACATTGTTGTAATATATTTAATTTTCTGAAAGATTTCTTCAATAATATAATTGTAGTTTGTGTAAAAGAACTTCTGTTCATCTTATTATCTAACACAATTTTAACAATATGGCGGGTCAGATCAGAAGCTGCAGATTCATTTCGTGTTGAAGGTCAAAAGTCATTTTGCAGGTCGGGTCGGCTGCGAGTCAAGTTTACTCGAACAACGCAGGACTCTAAGCTAATCCTTTCATAAGAAGAAATATAAATTCCGCTGGTCACCTGGTACGATTGAATACTTAAATGCCATATCCAGAAGCCTACCGTTTTCCTTGCTACAGTATCTTTTTTTTTTTTTTTTTTTTGGGTGTGTGTGTGTGTGTGTGTGTACCTCAGTTTTCCACGATATTATACTGTTGTCAGTTTTGTATTTCAGTTTTCATGAAATCAAATCCTTGCTATTTCAATATCAGAAATTTATGCGAAATACCTCGTATTATGAAAAGTTATGGAAGTTCTAAGAGTGATTTAAGAAATGTTTTAAGAAAGCCTTTCATTATAAATAAAAGTATAATATTAAATCCCAATAATTAAATCCTGTTTGCTGTTATCATAAATGATATTTTAAAACTAGCTGTACATTTAAAAAAAGAAAAATAATCTTTAGCTTAGTACACGTACTATATTTGAATTTTTGTGGATGTATATATTCATTAAAAAAAAAAAAAAAGAAAGAAAGAAAGAAACATTAAGACAATTTAAATTAGATTATAAATAGCTTGTTGTAATAAGGAGGATTAATATTCTATTTTTATTTTTATTTTCTTATTTTTTATTAAAAATTATTTATTTTTAATTATTATTATTTGCGTTTTCCAGAAAGTGTTAAAAATAAAATAATCATTGATATAAAATCTACATCTCTGACATGAAATTATTTCAATAATCTGAATGCATTTTTATTTTTAGTATAAAAAATTAAAATAGAAATTAAAAACTTTAATATTATTCTATTTACTCTATGTACAATATGTGTTAAACCAGTAATCCTTGTCTAAATGCTTTAATTTTTAAAGATGCTATCTTTCAATGCAAAAGTTATAAAATAAAGATTATTTTCATGAATTAAAGAATTACTTTCGCAAATAACAGGTATCTCATTATTTTTAAAGAAAAAAAAGAGAATATATGGACATGTGACTCAGATATCTAGTTCTGTGAAAGCAGATCCTTTCTCTAGATTAGCATCGTCTTTATCAGAAAACGAAATGTCCGGTACTTTTATGAGGGCTACACAATTTGTCCCACTGCCTCAGGGCTGTGAGGTGTAGTATATACATCTCCCGCGTCTCTGGGTGGTCTGGTCTTGCACCCGCACAAAGCAATGTAATGTTTAGTATAGTAGATTCTCACGCTTTTTTCTTTTGAATCCAATACAATGTCGCCGTGTGCATGTTTTGTCGGAGACGATGCGCTCCCTTTACTAATTATTTTTAACCCATGTGTTCGAATTGTGTCGAAAACATGAAAGAAATCCCTCTCTTCAAAAATGGTCAACAGATTTCCTGAAAAGGAAACTTACCATTGAACTGTTATTTAAAATAAAATGTATTTGTTCACAATGTTTCCAAGAAATTTTATAAACATGTCTCAGATTTATCAATATATATATATAGCAAACAAACTCTAAGTCCTTCTTGACATGTCTTAATTTTTTATAATAATATTTCCAATACATTATGAATGAAAAAAAAAAAAAAAATGTGAGCACTCACAAAGTGGAACACTATACCCCATGACCGAGGTACAGTGGACCAGCCTCTTTTGTTTATATTAAATTATTAGAAATTACTTTCTTTTCTCTAAAATTAATTTCTTATGCTATTCTAGTCTAACAAGTATAATTTAAGCATTTTCCTGAAATAAAATAAACAAAATTAAAATAAACGAATAAGAAATCAAATTCCACTAAGAAAATTTATTAGGTTGAAATAGATGATTGTTTTTTATTTTATAAATCAGATATATTTTTTTAAATTCAGATATTAATAAATATTATACTACTATTCAAATATTTAATATTTTTTTCTATTATTTTGAGGTATAATTAATTTGCATTATATTTGTAGGATAAATTTAACTAAAATGTATGAAGCTACTTTCTTTTGCTTTTCACATGTGATCTCTGAAACCAACAACAATAATAAATTTTTCTACTATTTATTAAATTAGATATTTTTCCTTTTATTAATGCTATATAATTCAAATATTTATTTTAGATATCAGTAATTACTATATTACTATTCAAATATTTATTCTTTTCAGAAATTTATAATTATTTTTATTTATTTTATCATAGCATTAAGATATTTATTACTTTGAGATATTAATACTTTACATTATATTTGCATCTATAAATTTAACTAAAACTAATATAAGTATTAAACTAATTTATATTTTTAGGCACATTGGAAGGTGGTCCACTGTGTCCCGTGCCAGAGTAAAACAGATAATAATAATAAAATATACAGACTAGAAATATGCTAATAATTTTTAGAAATTTAAAAACAGCAATATCTTGCCTTCCTTTAACAGCTATATAGTATTTATAGTCGCTAGTTCAATCTTTATACAATTTTAAAATTCTTCAATGTGGAAAAAGTACTTTGAGCAGTTAAAAAAAAAAAAAAAAAAAACTGCTCAAAATGGTTACCTTACTATTTCCTATGTGGTTTTTTTGGCTGCATAGATACAACTAGTACCATGCTGCCATACATGAGTATCCATATGAACTAAAAGAGTTGCAGGGATGGAACACGGGCGCAGAATTCATACCGGAATCCGTTGAAGAAATTTCTGTACCTATAATATCGCTGATTTAAGAAGTAGAAAATTTTCTTACATTGATAGTGGTATGAATTCTGCGCCCGTGTTCCATCCCTGGAGTTGAATATTAATAGATTTAAATAGGGGTGGTCCACTGTGCCCCGTGCTCCCCTACATTTAATAAAGCTTTATAAATCAAAGACTGAATTTTATTATGTATATTTTCTTTACATAATTAAAGGTTGTAAATGGTCAAGTTAGTGATTTTTTTTCTTAATTGGTTAAGTGAAAGATAAAATTTCTTAAAGATAAAATAATTTCTGTAATAATGATACTTTTGCCGTCCAAATTCTGGTATTTTATTTTATTTATTTCCCCCCCCCCCCCTACATAAAGTTTCAACATATATTTATTTATTTGTTTGTTTGCTTGTCAGTCACATCCCTATATTTTAATATTTGGGTTGAAGAAGAAAAAAAAAAAAAAAAAAAAACTAAAATTTTGATTGTATTTTTTTATTGTTCAAAATTAATTGTAAAATTGCTATTAATTTGATGTTCAAGTTACAACACTTCCAGATCATTTTCAATTGATATTTCTTGAATATGCATTCTAAAATTAAAAATGGTTTGAACTAAGAAGTTTTGTTTATATAATTTCAGGGATGGAACACGGGCGCAGAATTCATACCACTATCAATGTAAGAAAATTTTCTACTTCTTATATCAACGATATTATAGGTAGAGAAATTTCTTAAACGGATTCCGGTATGAATTCTGCGCCCGTGTTCCATCCCTGTAATTTTGAAACAAATTAAAATAATCATCTAAAATATTTTTGAAGCTATAGTAAAATTTTCGTGTACATGCTATTTACAATAGCAGAAATTAAGTTCATGAGTGAGACGTATGTACACACTTCAAGATAGTCCACGAAGAGTTGAGAAGTTTACAAAACTACACATTTTTTCTCGCTAATATTTCTGAAGAAATTGAATAAATCTTAAAAACTATTAAAAAAGGGAGAGAGAGAGACTAATACTGTTTTTAATATGTAGTATTTTGCAGACGAAACTTTATAAGGCGATTTCTTTGAATTTTTGAAAATGCAGATAAAGGCGAACGCATCGTTTTCTATGAACGCTTGCAAACGGGAGGTAAGAGGGAACACTCACCCCTCCCCCAAGTCCTACACACACTATGTTAAAACAAACTGGCACGTTGGTAAATTTCAAACTTAGTTGGCAAAATTCTTAAACACTTTTAAGTCAAAAACTATAATGTATTTACAGATTCTAATTTTGCATTTCTTTCCCCCTCCTCTTTTTTTCCTTTATTCTATATTCAATAAAAGAAAGTATTGGATTCGTAAAAATTTTCGGCTTTCGGTTTTCGATGAATTTACATGTTTTTAAAGGTCCAGAAAACGATTGGACGATTTTTAGAAAATGTCTGTCTGTGTCTGTGCGTCAAAAATGTTTGGGGACTGTATCTCAGGAACTACAGCAAAGAATTACATGTAAATTTATATGCAGATGTACCTTGACTAAAATTAGCGCCTATGGAATTTTAGTATCAATTTCTCAACAGGTGGCGCTGCTAGGCCGCGATTTCCACAGTTTCATGGAAGGTTGTATCGCAGGAACTGCTGCACGAAATTGCATATAAATTTATATGCGGACGCCCTTTGATCCAGATTAGTGCCTTATCAACTTTTGGTGATCATTACTCAACAGGTGGCGCTGCTATACTGCGATTTCTACAATTTCAGGGAAGGCTATATCTCAGGAACTACTGCACGAATTTGCATATAAATTTATATGCAGATGCATTTTTTCATTAAAATCAAAGAAAAGGTAATATAAAGAAAATTATTATCTTTCAATCTGCTCCTTGACTTCCCCTTCCCCCAGGTAGATACTAAGTGAAAATGGTAACAATTTCATTGATTGAAATTTCTAAAAATGTATTATGAAATAATTCTTTAAATTTATTCTTTGATGTTTATTATTTTTGCGATTTGCAAATTGCAAAAATGCCCTTTTTTCCTGGGCCCTTTTTTCCGGGTGCCCTTTTTATGAGTGCCTTTTTTTCCGGGATCCATTTTGTACAATTATTCTCTTTTCTGTCCTTTTCTTCTTCTATTTTCCTTTTTATATTTCAGACAGAAATATTTAATATGAGTTTGAGTTTGAATTGCTTTTTCACGCTCAAGTTCGTGAAAAAAACGAGTTTCGTTCAACTCAAGTTCATAATTTAAAAAACGAGCGAAGTTCAACTCAAAACTCAAAATTTTTGAGCTACGCTCATGAACGCGTTCAAATGAACGCGTTCGTGCACAACACTGCCCCTAACCTAGCAATTAGCATTAATTGAATCTTAAAAAATACATGCAAGTCCGTATTGCAGCAATCACTATAGTGTACCTGAAAATAAATAAAATTATACTTTTAAAAAATTAAAGAACACACTTTTATTGAAATGTGAACTAAAACGCACAAAATATCTGTCTTTATAGTATTAAAATGCAGGGTAATAAAAAATTGTGTGAGTGACACACCATATAACAGGGTGATTATAAAATAATTTAGAATTAAACAAAAAACATTTTTAAAAAATCTTCCCTGACTGGGCTTGAACATTAGACCTTTAGGTTCGTAGCCTGGAGCTTTACCTCACAGCCACAACGTTCACGCAGGGAAAGTCTTTTTTTACAATATCGATTTTTTGTTTGCTCCCAGAGCGGTTACAAACATACATACAGGTGAAGCTAATAAAAGCGTGTTAAAAAAAAAT
Source organism: Salticus scenicus (assembly GCA_963930645.1). NCBI lineage: Eukaryota > Metazoa > Arthropoda > Arachnida > Araneae > Salticidae > Salticus > Salticus scenicus. The sequence goes on along the minus strand of OZ005648.1, from coordinate 329,371,712 downwards.
GACTGGATACAGCTACCTTGCAGTGCACAAATCTCAAAATGCAAAAAATTATATACCGCAGCGGCTGCGGTATATAATTTTTTGCATATAAATAAATATTGCATATATAATTTGCATGCAAATTAATACACTTTATGAGTCATTAGGTTTTCTGTAAGTTCAAACTTCGTTAGATGTACAAAATTGCTCGATATATGTGGCGTAGCGTGCGGGGGGCAAGGGGTGCGCTTGCCCCGGGCGCAAAATTTTAGGGGGCGCCAAATACTGCTTTTCTAAAAACTAAAAATTATCATTGTGATAAATTTCTGAATGTTTACAATTTTATTAGACCCTTCTAAAATTATCTCTGGCTAACCATAGGTTTCTTGAGGAAAATGAAAAAAAATTATGCGCATCATAGCTTTAAATTATTCCCCCTGTGATTATTATAATGTGGGCGCGTACTTTAAATGAACTCTCCTCTCATTTTTACATCTTATATTCATAAATTGGCCAAGTACTTTTGTCAAAGTTTCTACTGGACGTTGAGCTCTACGCCTCTATACATTCATAGTATGGCAATAACTGTAAGCGGCCCTTCTTATTTCGCGTCCATAAAGCGCTAATATACTGATCAATATAACAAAAGCCTACCTTATAGTCAAATACTGGACCCTTTGCGTCTGTAACTTGTTAGTTCAGAAATTCATATAAAAGGGTCATCATCTGCCAGTTGTTAACAAGATGATTGCTGAAAAGAGGCGCTGAAATTTCCAAATCCATAAATGGGTAGTTTTTTACAATCAGATTTTGATAGTGACATTCTTTATCATTTTTATTTATTAATATAAATAAACATTTCTACTAAAAATTGACCAAAGAAAAAAAATACTAAAAACCTTATATATAAAATTTGATACAGTTTCATCCCATAGGTGCTAAATTATATAACTATCACAAAATCCAGAAGAGCACGGTACAACAGCACCACCTTTCGAGCGATTGCAAATAAATTTCATATTATTTTTTTTTTAATAATAAATATTGTACAGGTAAATTTTGTCATGATTCTAAACAAATAGATACGACTATAATAAAAATCGTAAAGAAAAAAGGCAGAGTTTATCTTAGTGTATAAGGTTCCAGGAACTTCAGAACAAGCTGCAAATACAAGGTCTTTAAATTATTCACACTTTGTTGTAGATGATCTTTGGTGTTTGAAAGCAAGGCCGATTGACAATGACCTGGATGAGAGGCCCTCTATGAATGTGTTTCTAAGGGAACTTAGTCTTTATATATGCAAGTGTCAGAGAAAACCACGGAAAACTCCGAATAGTCGACGACCGCGACTTGAAATCAAATCCGTTACTTCCTGTCTACCAGTTTCGAGAGTAGAACCACTCAGCTACTGGTGGGGCCTCCTTCTGCTGTAGAAATAATGGAAAAGGCTGAGAAGGTTCTGCGTAATTTTCGAGTCTGAACTATTAAGTATTCTGTAACATAGTACTGATCAGAAAAAAAAATACTGATATCGATAATACAGGTTTGCGATGAGATGGGATGTGTTTCTAGATGCTGATTAAGAAAAGAATATTCAAAAATTTCCATCCCATACGGTTTTGGACAGATTTTTTTTTTTTTTTTTTGACAGAAATGAGTTTAAAACTCTACTTTTTCAACTCCCATCTCACTTATTTCCCTAAAAATCTAGACGATGTGAGTGAAGGAAGAGAGGCATTTCCTTAAGTTATCGAGAAATGTAAAGGGAGTATCAGAGTCGATGGAATGTTAATATATTAGCAGATTGTTGTTGAATGCTGCATAGAGATTGCCCTCACAAACGAAAAAAAATTAAACGAGCTTCGATCTCAAGAAACTGAGATATTTAAAAGACAGTGTGTAAATAATAGCCTTTTTTAATGCATTTTACACGCAAAGAGTTTCTATACTGTTATAGCCTCTATGTCAGTTCTTCATAGTATTATCCTTACTTTGTGAATAGTATATTTTATTCGGGAAAAACTTAAAAAGTTTAGTAACCAAGCAACTTAGAAAAAAAAAGTCAACAGAAATTAATACACTTTATGAGTCATTAGGTTTTCTGTAAGTTCAAACTTCGTTAGATGTACAAAATTGCTCGATATATCCAGCATTTATGTTTCAAATATTTTGACTTAAACGTCATACTTATGACATTTTGTTAGACGACTTATCACTTTATTTAAAGAAGTCTATTCAGAATTGAGTATTTCTACGACGATACTTTTAAATTTATTACCCTGAATAGCTGAATAAAAGCTTCAAAAAAGTTAAATTAACGTTATGTTATTGTTTTATTATCAATTCCCTTAAGAATTACTATTAACAATGCAAGATGATAGAAGCTTTTAAAAATTAAATTAATAAAACACATATAAACGCTCAATGATGATCAAAGAAAGACTAACTGACAGTATCAATATTTCCAATTGAAAAAGATTTACATATTTTGAGAGTGTAATTTATGTAATGATTCGGCTATAATTCTAACTGGGTGGAAATAACTTATTTGTTTTATAAGGTACTTTTTTTTTTCTTTTCTTACTATTTGGAAACCTTTTTATTCATAGATAACAAAGATGTAATTTTTTATAATTATGAAAAAGGAAAGTATTGATGACTGGAAAGGAAGTAATTGTATTTTATGAACAAATTGCGAATTTATAAATAGCTTTTGAATTATTTATAAATATAGTTTTTTCTCTGTACATATTTAACTCCATAATCTCGGACGAAAGCCACTAATATCCAAGAAGGTCTTCTGTCGAAGCTAGGAGAAAGGAAGTGCCCGATTCGAACTCGGGTCGTACTCGCCAACTTAGCAGTTCTAATTTTTTCGTGGTTTTCACTGAAACTTGTGAGAATGCGGGATAGGATCTCTTAGAAAGACAGCCCCTTGACGGCAATCTATGCAGGCCTAGGATTCTTACACAGTCAGTTTGCTTTAACACTTACACCATCACCGGAAGGAGAGAGGCGCATAATTTTGGACTGCCCCGGGCGCTCCAAACCTACGCTACGCCACTGCCGCAGCCATCCCTGTCACACATCACATGTATGAATGATTTGTGCATATGTAAAACAAAACAGTGTTATAAAAATATTCAGAATACATGTTATAAACGTTTAAAAGCACAAGTTCAAAATATTTTTAAAGCACTGTTTGAAAGATTTGTAAAAACATCAATTGAAAACTTTTTAAAAACACCAGTTAAATACTTTTCAAAAACATCTGTTGAAAGCTTTTTAAAAGCACCATTTATAAAAAAAATTTGAAAGCATTAGTTTTATAAAAAAAATTTTCTTTGTGACCTACACATGAAAATCTATGGAAATCATGTGACGGTGACCTCTAACATAGTTACCTTCCATCTGAATCAAATAAGATGTTTAGAAACCATCAGACTTTAAGAAATTTGAGTCTATAGACCATAATGATAAATAATTTTTCTTCGAGTCCCTATAAAAAAAATATGTCATACATTTATCAAAATCTATACAATTCATATGATCATAATCTATAACATAGTAGGCTATCAACTTTCAGCTAATTTGAAGAAAGCTATTATATGTTATTCTGTTTACTCATATGCACACCATAAAAATAAGAAAAATGAATTTGGGACGTCATGAAACATATATACATATAGATACACAATACATGCCAAAATAAAATCTCATAGTTTTTTGGGTTTTTTTCCTTCTTTTTTGCAATTACTTTTCTTACATAATATATGTTCAAAAAGTTAAAAGAGCAGGAAAAGGAATATAACTTTCACACAGAAAAATGAAAAATCGAAACTTGTCAAGAGACGTGCCATCTTTGTGACACTAAACGTTTGTCAAGTACATTGACAAGTTTGCACAAAATTACGCAAAATTTTAAACAATCAAAACACTACCTGACAATCCTATTTAGTCATGAGACACAAAAGTCGTTTTATTTTACCATGTATCTTTAATGTGTTTCGTCTGATGATCCGTTTTGGCTCTAAAACTTGTCAGATGACTAATTTCCCAGGTGCAGTTTTCATTTTCCTCAAATTTGACCGGTTAGTCAGATGAGAGAATAAAAATAAATTATTCCTATTTTGTCAATTGACTAAGAAGATTTGTTTGGCTAGTCCAAAAGCTCAGCATTATTATTATTTTTTCTTTAATTTTTCTTTTTTTATTTGTTTATTTATTTTTTGTCTCCTTCTGACAACTTGAGTTAGTCAACCGAAATCGAAAAATAAACCCATCGAATTTCGCGGGATAGTGTCAGTTTCATTAATTCTGAAAAAGAAAATTACGCTTAAAGTTATTTGGGAAACGCATATTTTTTATAAGAACTTTGTGTCATGCTAATTCCAGTTTTTGTATTTTTAAATCTAATAAATAATTTTCTAAGTATGACATGAAACTATAGCAAAGGAGATCGGCAATTTTTAATAACAGATAGAAAAAGAGGTTTTTTTTTTTTTTTTTTTTTGAAAACAGACATTTAATTTTTTACCCCAACTAAAATTAAAAGACTGAAATCTGTATTCCCTGCACGAAAACTTAAATAGAAATATCTTTCCACTGAGAAATGACACTAAGCGGCAAAATTTGTTCCAATGTATTAAAAAAAAAAAAAAAAAAAAAAAAAAATCTATACTCAAGTACAATCGAAACATCGAAAGAGATTGCATCATGTAGTAGACGGAAATCTGTCGCCAGGATGAATCAGAGAACTGTTTTTTTATATATATATATATATATATATATATATATATATATTATGTGCCCTTTATTATAAAATAGCAGGCTACGCCCGCTTCGCTGGTCACTATTTTTAAATGAAACACTGTAATTAATGAATTCTCAAAATTGCATTAATTTTTATCATATGATAAAAAAAGAGAAAAAAATTCTGATCGGGGAAAATGCCACCTTCGGCAGCGTAGGCCCATGCGCGATGCGCGCACACGAATGCATATATATGAGCGATGCGCGCGTGTATTCCTTCACCACCTTTATGATTTCTCAAAATTACATGTTATTACTCATTAACTTTTATTCTAAAAAAAAAAAAAAAAAATTCTGATCGGGTAAAAATTTACACCGGGTCCCCCTGCATTCGCCCGCTAGTGGGTCAGTATTTTTTAAATGAACCACTCTAATGAATGAGTTCTCAAAATTGAATATTATTACTCATTGACATCACTCTTAAAAAAAAAAAAAAAAAATCATTTGTGATCGGATAAAAACTCACACTGGGTACCCATTGCTTTCGGCAGCGTAGATCCGTGCGCTGCGCGTGCGTATTCCTTCACCATCCCAATGATTTCTCAAAATTCCATGTTATTACTCACAAACTTTCATTCTTAAGAAAAGGAATTTAAAAAAAATCATTAATCATCGGGTGAAAACTCGCATTGGATCCCCACTGCCTTCGGCAGAGCAGACCCATACGCACACGTGTGAAGATATACGTGCGCTGCACGCTCATATTCCTTCTGAAATCAAACTGCTATTCTTAAGAAAAAAAAAAATTAAAAAATCATTTCTCATTTCATAAAAAGTCGGACCGGGTCCCCACTGCCTTCGGCATCGCATCCCTTGCGCGCCGCGCGCGCCTATTCCTTCCCCGCCCTTCCAGCCCCATCTAATTAACCTACATATACCAATTTTGAAAGGTCTAACTCAATTAGCTGAGATGCAAAAGGAAACCTAATCAAGACACCTTAAAACGTGTAAATCAGGTGAAATCTCGAATTCCCCTTTCGATAATATAAAAGAACTTTAAAATATCTTTCGAATGATGTATTAAAAACAATTTAATCAGAATTCGAATTTGAAATATTGAAATTTTAAAATATTACAGCGCCATCTGACGGTAGAAATTTCTGCAATCTACTGTTCGATTCCAAATCAACAAAGCTTTCAAATGATGTATTACTTATGAAATTATTTTAATTAGTAGCTGAGATACAAAAGAAAACCTGAACAGAACACCTCAAAACGTGTAAATCGGGTGAAAACTCGAATTCCACTTTCGATAATATAAAAGTACTTTAAAATATATTTCGAATGATTCATTAAAAATAATTTAATCATAATTAGAATTTGAAATATTGAAATTTTAAAATATTACTGCGCCATCTGGCGGTAGAAATTTCTATAATCTACTGTTCAATTCCAAATCAACAAAGCTTTTAAATAATGTATTCCTTATAAAGTTATTTTAATTATTAGTTGAGATAGAAAAGAAAAACTAATCAGGACACCTTAAAACACGTAAATCAAGTGAAATCTCGAATTCCATTACCTACGGTAGTCGGTTAATGGAAGGCGACAGAGATTTGTGGCGTCTACTCTTGAAATTCAATTCAAATAAGTTTTAAAATGACATATTACTTTTGAAATTATGCTAATTAGAAGCTGAAATACAAAAATGATATAAACACTATTATAAAACGATTTATGTCTGACTTTTTCGTGGTTTTCTCCGAAACTTGCGTAATTCCGGACTAAGTACTGTTAAAAATCCATAGTATGAAATGTGAACGGAGTATCAGAATTCGAAACTCTGCAAAATATAAAAGAATAAAAGCGTTCTGGGTTTTCCGTCGTTTTCTCCGAAACAACCGTTCCTTTTATACATTTTTGCCCTCCCCCCCCCCTTTCCGTCCCTTCTTACGCTTGAAAATATCCGCAATTGATTTATCTTGCCTTAAAACCTAATAATACCAATTTCAAACGCTGTAACTCTTTTTTTCTGCCCCCCCCCCCTCCTCAAGCCCTTCCTAATAATTCTGCACTTTCAAAAATATTCACAATCGGATTATTGGCCGTTAAAACCAAATATTACGAAATTTCAACGGCATATTTCAATTTAAAATACTACAAAATATTAAACAAAACTTAATCTTACATTGTATTTTGGTCACATGAGTCGTGATAAATATAATTCCCAATAAAAATGTAATTTTTTTGTTTATATACATAATTTCATGAAAATTGAACAGTAGCTTTATAATATGCTGTCTAGGCCGAATATTAATTCAAATGTAACGTGAATGAAAATTTGAAAAAAATTGAAAATTGCAATTCCCCCCCCCCTTTCCCCCCCACTATAAAACACATGACATATTAATCGGTTACAATCATTTCCTTTTTTCATCTCAGACAGTAGTCTGGCATTTGAAATGATGTTGCCACAAAAAATTCATACTTTAGTTAATTTAAAAAAAAATCTAACTGTTGTACCGATAAGCCGCTTGCACTCTTAGATTCAGAAAAATTGTCCCTTTCATTTGGTACCAAATTCGTAACGATTAGACTAATATTTCTAATTTATTTTCCACTTTTTCTGCTTTTAACTCCGTTAATATATCTATTTTTATGCAATCGCGGTGAATTCTCAGTCATTGAGATCGCTTTCTGATTAGACATGAGTCGACATTTTAATTAATATCTCCACAACTAATTAAAATTTTTAAATTATCTTTTGAGGAGGACCTCGGAAAGGCTCCAGAGCATCCGTATGTCAATTTTTGTACTTCTGCGTTCAATAGGGGCAGGGCCTGAACGTATAGAAGAACAGACAGACAGACAAACCTTTCTTTTTATTATTATAGAAAATAGATTCTTTGATGATATAGAATCCTTAGTGGATTTATAATATGTTTTTTGGACCTATGTGGTCATTAATGTAAATATTTGTACATAGTTATTTTTTTATTAAACTTTAATTAATTTGATAATTAATTAGTAAAAGCTCTTTCTATGCTTCTTTTTGCATTACATATATAGACAGATTATGTAAAATTGAATATCACTTTGTTGTCAGAGTTAAATTTTCTGAATAACCTCTATTAAAAGGCCACCTCCCTAAAAGGCTAATTTCATATACCACGGTGTATGGCCCTCTTAGGAAAATTTTATTGTATAATCTTTAAAGTATTGCTAACTGTGGGGCTTTTGAGACTATTTACGTCAGCTTCATCATGTTAGGGACATACGAACATAGATTTAGAAACATCTAATTTTTTGGAAACAATGGTACACGTTTTGTTTTTTTATTAGATCCTAAGACCCCCCCCCCCCCGCACACACACACACACACACACCAATGGCCGAGCGGTTCTGCGCTCAAAGTTGATATAAGGGGAGTGCCGGCTTCAATCCTATATCGTGCTTATCGACTTAGCCATTCGAAGTTTTCTGTGGCTTTCTCTGAAACTCGCGTAAATACGGATTAAGACCGCTTAGAATGACGCCCCCCCCCCCTCATGGAGGGTACTCCCATCAGGCCTAAGACCCGGGTTCAATTACCCAATCAATAGGCCTAGGATCCTCGAAAAGTCAATCGGCCTAAATACCCAACATCAACATACTCTGAGCTTTCATGAACATGTATATGGGAGATAAATGTATGTGATAATGATGAAAAGAAGAATGTTTAAACCAGTGAATTCTTTGTTTCACTGGGAAAGAAGTGTTGGTCAAGGTTTAGTTTCGGTGTAGTTCGAATTTGATTTTTGTTTCTGTTCTTAGAATTACTTTAGGGTCTTTCCAACACTCACAAATTTAAAATAAATAGATAAATAAATGCTTATTTTTGAGGTAACTGAAGTGTACATTTGTATAGTAATGCATATAATTTAAAAAATATCCCTATCGATTATATCCAATAGAAAATAATGGATTTGACTTCGTCTAACTAAGCCTTGCACGTGGTCCTGTATATTGTATATATACTGTACAAAGCACTGAAAATAATAATAATAATAATATATATATATAAATAAAAATGACGTAATACAATTAAATATGCATTTTCAAGCTTATCATTCGTAGCCTGTAATGCATCTGAATTCTTCGAGTAACCCTGCACACAAAACACTAATGCTATACCTCCAATTTTATACAGAAGACAAGCTTTTGTGCAATTCAAAAGCATAAGTTAATTTTATTATCTTTAATTCAAATAAACAAAATGAGGTTAATAATGTACTCTTAGAAATTCTGCACATAGACTACAATGTATAGGAATTATTTTTCGTTTCTGTATATGAACATCCAGTTCTACACATCATTTTAATATAACTTTTAATGAGGAATAACCGTAAAACCCTACCCCATCCACTCTAGTCAATTTAAAATGACTTCATCCTTTAAAATCATTTTTCTGGATTTGGAAGACCTTCATCTGAACTTCGCAATAGAAATTTGTTTACTTAGCTTAGAATAAAATCAATTTACGTGTTTTGTGGCGTTAATATGCACGACTTTATAAAACGAGTAAAGTTATTTTAACATAGGGCCAAAAGGATTCACTCTGAATAAATTAATGTGTAAATTGCACCTAAAGAAGTTTTCACTTCGTAATTATTACATCGCATTATGCTTTTCAACAAATTATTTTAGAAGTGAAATTAATATGATTATATATATTATATGTTTTCTGATTACTTATTTATATATATATATATATATATATATATATATGTAATATAATTAAAAGCTCCATTAAAATTAAAGCCTCATTTTACACACTTAAATGATTCTATCTCCCACTAATCCACCGACAGCTCCCTAATTAATTTTTAATTAATTAATTTTCTAAATGTTTCACTAATTCCAAATTCTTGTTCCGAAAACTTGTTCTCAATTCTTAAACTTATTTTATTATCGGATGACCTGCATCGGGTCGGGTAACACGATTTTACCCGTCGGGTCGGGTTGACAAAATTATTTCTCTTGCTGGTCGCGTTCAGGTTTAGTTTTCAACAAGTCTGATCGACTTGAGAACATCTTTCAAAATATTTCTTATAATTTTAAACATAATGTTGTAGGCATATTTATAATTATAAAACAGATTTAAACATACTGTGTATCGGAGCTCCGTATATATTCGTATCCGTATCCGCGGATATCCACCAGAAAAATAGATCCGTATTTATATCTGGATCCGTTTTCTTTTCTTTAACGAAACTAATACGTATCTTTTGTACAAACTGTGCGAAAATTAGAAAATCCTAAATCTTTTTCACTGTATAACCTCGCATTTACGTTCTAGAAATTAAAAAAAATTCACAATTCACTTTTTTTTTCTTTAACTTTCTTCTATATTCAATAGAAGAAAGTATTCGATTCGTAAAAATTTTCGACTTTCGGATTTTGATAGATTTTCCCACTTTGAGAGCTCCAGAACTAGATTTGATTATTTTTAGAAAATATCAGACTGTCTCTGTGTGTGTGTGACGAAAATTTTGTGGCAACTGTATATCTGGAACTACTGCCCATATTTGCATATAAATATATACGTAAATGCACTTTGATTAAAATTAATGCGTATCGACTTTTGGTGTCCATCGCTCAACAGATGGCTTTGCTATACAGCGATTTCCACAATTTAAGAGAAAGCTGTATATCTCAAAAATTACTGAACAAGTTTGCACATGAATTTATATGTGGATGCATCTTGACATAAATTATTGTCTGTTCACTTTTGGTGCCAAAAACTCAACAGGTGACGTTGCTATACAGCGATTTCCACAGTTTAAGAGAAAGGGATATCTCAGGTTCTATTACGCATAATGAAAAAAATTTGGTATGTGAAAAGACAATTATGAAACATTATGCTGATTCAATCTGGATGCATATCGACCAATAGGTGGCGCTGCTTTACTGCCTTTTTCCCCCAGAACGGGAAAGCTATATCTCGACTTCTATGTTGTGTAATTGTACAAAATTTGAGAGATAGTTGAGATAGCCTTTATGAAAACGCATTTTATAATATAATATTTATAAAATATAAAATTGTCTTTTTTTATAAATTTTGTGTAAGTTTTAAAATAAAAATCGTCTGCATTCATCATTATGGTAATTAATTTTAATGAATAATAGTTTTAATAAATTATTTGTACTGAGTGAATTTGTATTAGAAAACATAGAAGAAAGTCTTTTGGTAGCCACAACATACTATTATATATATATATCTTTATTTTTAGTGAATTTCAATTTTCGCTTTTATGTGAACGAAATTTTGAAATTTTTTTTTCCGTTTATACTTGTATATATAGAAAATATAGAGGAAATACTTGTTGAAACTTCATTTCAAAACTGGTATATTGTGGCCATCACAAGACTTTCTTCTATATTTTCCTATAGAAATTCACTCAGTAAAAATATTTTATTAAAACTCGTTTTTATTAAAATTATCTACCATAGTAAATGCAGATGATTTTCATTTTAGAAAAAACTAGCACTAAATATAAGAAAAGAAAGTTTAATTCTTGATAAGTAAAGTCTTAAAAAATGCGTATTTATAATTTTTTCCTCATATATCAAGTTCCGTACAGTTATATGCCATAGAAGATGAGATATAGCCATCCCATTCTCAGGTAAATATGCAGTATAGCAGCGTCACTTATAGGCTGATATGCATCCAAATTAAATCAGCATAATGTCATATAATGGCCTTCTTACATGCCAGTTTTGTTTGATTATAAACAATAAAACCTGAGATATAGCCTTCCCTGAAATTGCGGAAATCGACTATAGCAGAGCCAACTGCTGAGATATTGGCATCAAAAGTTGTTAGTTAAACACAAATTTATGACGAGTTGCATCTAATGATAAATTTATATGCAATTCTGTGTAGTAGTTCCCGAGATATAGCCTTCCCTTAAATTGGGAAAATCGTTGTATAGTAGCCCCACCTGTTGATCAATTAACAACAAAATATGGTAAGCACTAAATTATGTTTCAGTTGCATCTGCATATAAATTTATATGCAAATTTGTGCAGTAGTTCCTGAGGTAAAGTCTTCCCTGAAATTTTGAAAATCGCGGTATATCAGCGCCACCTGTTGAGAAATTGACACCAAAAGTTGACAGTCACTAATTAAAAACAAGGTGCATCCTCATATAAGTTTATATGCAACTTTGCGCGGTAGTTCTTGAGATATTACCTTCCCTGAAACTGGGGAAAAAACTGTTAGCAGTGCCACCTGTTGAACAATTGGCACCAAAAGTTGATTGGTGCTAATATGGGTCAAGGTACATCTGCATACAAATTTATATGCAATTCTTTGCAGTAGTTCCTGAGATACAGTCGCCACAAAATTTTTGTCTCTGTTCTGGATCTCTGAAAACGTCTAAATACATCGAAAAACGGAAGTCGAAAATTTTTACGAATCCAATACTTTCTTCAATTGAATATAGATGAAAGTAAAAAGTAATGTAAAATGAAGACATTTAGGAAGCAGATTTCATCAAGGCAGATAATATTCTTTATCGTTTACTCTAGAACAAATAAACAATGCATTAATTGCAACTGGAGGAATGTAATTTGCTGACCATTTGAATTTAAAGTGATCCGTGGGAAAGCAAATGTTATCTATGAATCATATCCGTGCTATCTAGATTATTACATTACAGTAAAGTAAACATTCACATCGAACGAAAGCAATAAATAAATATACACTTTTTACTTTATTTTATTTTTATTGATATATTAATTTTTTTTAAGAATATAGGAATTAAACAATGAACTACTGTAATACTGAACTTGATGCATATTTTTGTGTTCTTGAATTCCACAACTCGCATAAATGGTTAAACATTATCATTAATCCACTTTTCAGATTTTTTTTTTTTTTTAAATTTTTAACTTTATACAATAAGTAATTACATTTTGAATTTTTTTATTTCCATTTCCCGACTAACCGTAGGTAATGGAAGCATTGTATTCGGTCCAAAAATTCGATATCGAGATTTCACCTGATTTACATGTTTTAAGGTCTCCTGAGTCCAAAAAGATGGTTTTTGGCAATTTGTCAAACTGTGTGTATGTGTGTGGGGAATCTTCTGACTATCATATTTCCGAAACTTATAAAGATTCAGCTATGAAACTTCAGAATTAAGACAGAACTGGTGTGTACAGATGAATTTTCCAAATTTTGGTGAAAATTGGAAAAGCGGAAGTGGGACATCCGAAATCGGAAGTGATAAAAGACCACTGCCGAGCCACATTCTAGGCGAGTCGTATTAAACCCCCGACTATAGCTTTAATGCCTCAACCCACCCTCCCGCTCGGTCAATGTCTTTTTCTAGTCAGTTTTGCCGCATTACTTCTTCCGGTATAGGCTTTTTTTTTTTCCATACTTGACATTCTGAGTTTTTTTCGTTTCAATCCCATGCTTTTTCTATGGATTTTTAGCCATTCTTTCCTCGTTTTTTTTAATTCTAAAGTGCGGTGGTCCACATCTCAAAAAACGGCTTTAACGATTTTCTTCCAAGTTGCTGTATAAATATTCTATTAGATGTTCTCTCGAATGATATGGTTAGTTCAGGAAAATTGATAGGAATTCTGCATAAATAGCAGACTTTCAGGTACTGCGAGTGAATTCTTTTCAAAACGGCTGTATGAATTTTTTTTTTTTTTTTTTTTCAAACTTGCCATATTAACCCTCTTTTAAATATCTTTTTGTATGTAATTGTTGTTTTGCGGTCAACAACTAAATATGCCAAATTTTGAAAAAATCGGTGTCTCAAAAACGGTTCTAACGATTTTCTTGAAAATTGTTATATAAACCCATTTTAAATACTCTTTCTCATGTTTTACGTGGTTATTACAGGAAAATTAATAGCCATCCTGATCAGATAGATCAGTTTTAGATCTCGGAAATTAGTGTATAGAAAAAGAAAAAAAAAAAAAAAAAAACTTTTTTTTCCCCGCTTGCTATGTAAACTCTATTTTATGTCTTTATGTTTTCATGCGTTTACCGAAAACGTGTATTAACTTTCTCTTACTGGAAAATTTTTTAGTTATCTATTTCATTAGCTCAATTCTGTGTCTTCTGATCACATTATCTCCAAAAGGTTAAAAGTGTATATAATACGTGTAATAGAGGGCGATGGAAGTCGTATTGTTTCACGCCAGATTTTTAAAATAATTTACCGACTGTGTGACAATGGAAATTTACTTTATTTTATATGATGTTATATGACGTTACCTTGTTTTGCATGATTTTTAGATGAATAAGTAATGTTCATTTAGTTTTCGTTTTCCGAGTCGGGTTCGGGTATGAAAAGTCAGGTTCGGGTGTAAAGAAAGCGGGTTCGGGTCGCAAAAATTCTCTATTGCGGGTTCGGGTCGGTTTCCGGGTTGATGAAATTTTTTTTATCAGGTTCGGCCGTTGCCAACGAATGAGTGAGCCTCGGATTCTAAAAAATCTGATGACGTCAGCTTAGCAGGCGATTGGTTTCTTCGTGGACATGCGTGTAAACCTGTAAACACGAGAAGAAAAGCCATTGCATTGCATGCACTTCTCTTTTCTTCCCGTCTTGCGACGTGCGACAGCGAAAAATGATAGATTCGTCGGCTGCGTCTATGAAAGTCAAAGGTTATGAAGTAATTCAAGAAAATATAAGGGTGAGTTCTGAATATTTTTATAAGGTATTAATATTAGAAAAATCTGTACATAACATCAATACTGATAATGTAACGTTAATGATAGTTTATTATACTTTTATCTGTAGTCAAATAAGTGTATGAATTGGAATCAAAATATCTGTACTCGTGATATTAAGCATATTTTAGTAATTTCACTTTATTTGTATATAAAGCTTTTTATTTATTTTAAATGTTTTGATTGTAATCGCATATTCTGCTTGGATTTATTTTTAAAAATTCGCAAGTAAAAATAAGTAAACTAGCTTATAATATAAACAGACATGTTACGTTTCAGCCTTAAAGGGACTCTCTACCTATCGTCTCCGAAAGCCGAAGCCAATGTCATTCTATGGGAAATTTTGTCCCATTATAATTCGTTAACTAATACATATTTTTAAATTCCGTTTTCACTTTCCGAAAATTCACAACTATTAAACAATTTATCGCTTTCTAAAAATTGATTTTTTTTTTTTTAATTTTTAAGATTTCATTTCTAAGCTCAAAAACGAAAAATTTCACGTTGCGAAAATTCGTATTTTACAACCTCAAAATAAAATATAAAAATAAAAAATAATAATTTTTAGAAAGCGATAAACTGTTTAATAGTTAAAAAGTTTCTGAATGTGAAAACTGAATTTAAAAATATATATTAGCTAATAAGTTATAATGGGGCGAAATTCTCCATAGAATAACATTGGCTCTGGCTTCTGAGAACGATAAGTGGAGAGGCCTCTTAAGGCTGAATTCAACCTTTTTAAGCTTGAAAATTATTATTCTTGGGATTAATGCAAATCCGCATTCAAACTTTTTGGACGTGTGTAGGGGGGGGGGGGGGGGGGGGTCAGCCTGAATTTGTGCAATATATTATTAGAAATTTCTATGTGATTGGTTTTCAAGAAATCTCAAATTCAAACTTGGAGAAAATAAAAAAGAAATAGCACTTCAACTGCATCTTCCTAATGAACTTGAACTACATTATTTTACTAATCAATTGCCCCAGCAAACAATGCTTCTATAGATATTCAATATAAGATTTATTGTTCTGATTTGTTTATTGTGTGTACATGTATGCAATCAGATTTATCATTATTTTTATTATTGAAAAATTTATATTGTGTCAGTTGCCTGATACCACTTTTGAGAGGGGGGGGTCGTGAAAAGTTCAGCCTTTTTTTCTGTAAGCTTGCACCATGTCTGTATAAAGAAAAAGCCATAAATATATATATATATATATATATATATATATATAGAACATAACATGCATTTTTACGTATGTTAATTCATAATTATATTTACAGAGCTGCCAACCAAATCCGGCAGATTGTTAGTACCGCCCCTCTGTATTTAAATATGCTAAAGTGAGAATATAATTTTAAGATTTGGCTTTTATTTCATGAACGTTTCTTCAAAAAGTTGTGCAAGATGATATATAAAAACATAGATATAGTAATATATATAGACAGGGCCTGATTATCCAAAAGGCTCAGGAAGCACGAGCTTCCTCTCTAAAATTTAAGAGGGGGCCCCATAAGGATTAAAAACATGGTCTTGAATTTTTTGTTTCATATTTTCACACTGAGATTGAATTTTTTCTGAGAAAGGTTACCTAAAACAAGACAAAACACTCACTATTTCGGGAAAAATCTACTATTTAACCTCAAAAATCTGAATGTTCTTAATTAAAAAGTTGTATGATTTTGATGTTCTGTGCAGAAACCACCCAGATGTATGAAAATAATAATAATAATAACAAGCACACATTTTTTTTTTTTGGTCTATAGCCTTTTTATATTATAATATGTAACAGGAAAACCAGACTTTCCGAAATGAAAGGGGGCCCCGAAATGATGCTGAGCTTCCCCTAGCTTCAGAGCTTAATCGGGCCCTGTATATAGATGTATCATCCCCATGTTATCGAGCAAAAAATTTTGATGCCGAAAAAAAGTTCTAAAATCAGCCATTAGAGAGTATTGAAAAAAAGAAAAATGAATTTGAAACTGTATCTGGAGTTGTTCATTTACCTTTAGTAAATAAATTATTCATAACTTTTATTTACAAAATTATCCGTGTGTATCCCTGTGTGTGATTTACTCGGGGAAAGGCAGCCATTAGAGTGACTTTTCCCGAAAAAAAAAAGGTATCACTTTTCCCTCTCGCTGATTAATCTATGTCTTATTACTATATCTATGTATAAAAACTAGTATGATGTGGCCACCACATGACTTTCTTCTATAATCTATATAGTTTTACACAAAATTTAGTCAATAGTAGTTTCCTAGTTAACTACTACTATTATCAATAACTCATATTAATTTTACAACCACACGATTAAAATAATTCTCATTATGTACATTTATACCAAATTTTGATCTATACTGCCATGTTAAATAAAAACAAGGGTTAAAAATTTAGAAAAAATGCGATAACAGCACCACCTGTTGAGCGATTGATCCCCACATCGAATCAGCAACAGTTTATGTCAGGGTCTAACTAAATACCAAGTTTGGTTAAATTTCGTCCATTGGTTCGTGAAATACAGCGTCCACAAAATTTCTGATACACACACACAGACAGACATTTTCTATAAACAGTCGAATCGTGTTCAGGATATCCGAAAACGTGTAAATCCATCGAAAACTGGAGTTCGAAAATTTTCACGAATCCAATACTTTCTCTATATATACATATAGAAGAAAGTAATAATTTATACTTTAATATTCACCTTATTGCGATTAATAATTTAAAAGTGTTTACATTTAGGTATATTTAATTATGCATGCGAATGTCACATTATAATTTAACACGTTGCTTTTAATATTCTGTAAATATTAATTTAAAACAATAGCTAATAAATAAATGCAGCTTAGAAGTCATAAAATATTATTTTATTTACTAATTTTTCATTTTATTATTACTTTCTTTTATATTCAATAGAAGAAAGTATTGGATTCGTAAAAATTTTTGACCTCCGCTTTTTGATGGATTTAAACGTTTTGAGAGGTGTAGAACACGATTTGACCATTTTTAGAAAATGTCTATCTGTGTGTGTGTGCGTGACATAAATAAGTGCCTATCAACTTATGGTAAAAATTGTCTCGACAGGTTGCGTTGCCATCCCGCTTTTTCTAAATTTTTAACACGGTGGTATAAGACAAAATTTTGTATATGTGCATAAAGAGAATTATTTTTTAATAATCATGAAATTTACAAGAATTATTTATAATACAGATAGTCAACTGGGAAAAAAATTGTATATGTGGGAGCATCACCTTCCCCCTGGGGGGGAAGTCACCTCTCGAGGAGAATAATTTTTCATGATGGGTATCTTTCAAAAGAGCTCGCCAATACTTTTTAAATGAATGGTTGAACAATCGATCTGCGATAATTTAAAATAAAGTTATCGATTTTTTTTTTTTTTTTTCATTTTTAACAAACAAAATATTTTTTTTTTTTTTTTTAATGTTATATCGAGAACAATAATGAACTTTTTTTGGATATTTAGTGTTATACTACTTCTCTAATAAGGAAATCGTATTGCATTTTCATGGAAGATATCATTTTATTAAATAATGATTTTAATAAATTATTTTTACTGAGTGAATTTGCATGGGAAAATATAGAAAAAAGTCATGTGGTGGCCACAACATTCTAGTTTTTATTATATAGTACTAATATACACTATTATATACTAATTTTTCATTTTATGTTTTTTATTTATAAGTGGTGCAATATGCCTGTAGAAGTAATTATGATGAAGATTGTAACTGTACAGATTGCCTCAAGTTGATGATATAAAGAAAGCTTGGATAAAAGCCATTCCAAAAATATCTACGTGTGAGTATTTCTTATATTGCTTTAATATAGATATATTTATTTTTAGCGTGACAGTTTTGAGAACATTTTCTAGTAAATAATTGATAAAAGTGCTTAAATATCCTTGAATAAAGTTTACAATAAACATTTCTTTCAATTAAAAATTCTTTTTCAGTTGATAGTTATTACCATTAGGGCTACCTCGAGTCCCGGCACAAGCTTATTCTGGGGGGGGGGGGGCTTGCAGTGACAAGAGGTCTTTAGGTTGCAAAATTTCTGCTTATGCCTGTTGGGAGGCCCATTCCAGAAGGGGGCCCAAGGGAACTGCCCCAGAGCCCAGTTAAAGAGGGGGCTAAGGGGGCTGTAGCCCCGGGCCCAATGAACAAGGGGGCCCTAGATAGGGGCAAAAAAACCCAGTAAATAGAAACAAGTTTTTTTTTTTTTTTTTAATTCTGTTTTTACAGTTAAAAATTAAATCCTTGATACTGTTATGTAAAAATATTTTAAAAAGACAAATTTTTGAAAATTTCTTTTAGTACTTAAACTTAAAAAAAAAAAAAAAAAAAAAAAAAAAAAAATTTAAGTATTTTTTAAAAATGCATTAACATTTGAAAATTTCAAAAGTCATTCAAGAGATGAGGGGGGGGGGGAGAACAATATATTTATTAATATCACACAATCAACAAAATGGGAAGAAAATCATATTTATTGAAAATTTATTTTTCCAACTGAGTGAAAATAATGCCTGGCCCGGGAGTCGAACCCCGAATCTTTGACTTAAAGGTCAAAGCTCTACCAATTGAGCTATCTAGGCCGACAATTAAATGGGCATTACTCACTCAGACAACCTTTAGGCAGAGCAACTGGTCTATCATGTAGATAGCTCGACAGAATAAGCCGCAGGTAATGGAAAACAACATTAAACAATGGGAGGAATAAATACATTTATTAATATCACACAATCAACAGATTGGGAAAAAAATCATATTTATTGAAAATTTATTTTTCCAACTGAGTGAAAATCAAAGATCCGGGGTTTGACTCCCGGTCCAGGCATTATTTTCACTCAGTTGGAAAAATAAATTTTCAATAAATATGATTAAAAATTCACCGATACATATTTATGATCATATGTTTAAAAACGAGTTAAATGAGATTTTTCCAAATATGTTTATTGCATTAAGTATTTATTTAACTCTACCAATATCAAATTGCGAAGGCGAGAGAGCAAACTCCAAATTAGAGAGAGTTCTATCTCTTCGAAGAACAAAAATGCAGCTGAATAAGCTGCAATGTTTGGCTATGCTGTGCTCAGAGCACGATTTAACAAGCAACCTGGATTTTAAAGATGTAATTGAAATTTTCAGCGCGGCAAAGGCTAGGAAGAAGCCAATTTCATTTTTTTATTCTGCAAAGTATATTCATTAAAGTTTTTGATGCAACAACTTTTCCTTTGGTTGGTGAGTTAGATTCCTTTGTTGTTAATATTTTTTTTTCTGTTTTAATTAATCTTTTTGCAAACAGTTTCAGAGTTTATTTAAATGTAATGAGAATCTTATTCTAACATGACCATTGTAAAATTTTATCTAATGATAAACATTCATATTAAAGAAAAAGAAAAATGTGTGTGTGTGGGGGGGGGGGGGCTCCGCTATTATCACAGCCCCGGGCCCTTAAATGGGTAAACTGGGCTCTGAACTGCCCCGCATGCCCTGGCGTTAATCAGGGCCTGATTACCATCATGATTATTATTATGTCTCTTGTATTTTTATTATGTTTTGTATTACCATATTATTAATACATTTAAATTGTTTTCTCTACAATGTATTAACCCCTTCCACTCCAGGGACGTACGTGCGTACGTCCTAGTGTTAATGGCCGTTAATACCATGGACGTACGTGCATACGTCCAAAGAAAGTATACGATACAGTAATCCCAACGTTGTAGTGATATCAGAGAGAGTTATTTTATTTGTCATATGGTATTTTGAAATTGTATTTTCATTACTGACTACTAGATGGCGTTAGTAGTCTCGGTGACATTAGTTTTGGGTTTCGTGATATCTCGCGGCTGCGGTTGTGTGTAATTTTCGCTCCTCGATTTTGTGTGTTTTCCCGGTGTTTGAAACTGTGAATAATATCTGATTCTTGTGATTCGGATAGTGATTATATCCCCGATTATGACGAACTTGAAGATTCCAGTGATGACTTTACAACAAGTGAAGACGGCGAAAGCGATGACAGTGATGATGAACCACTTACAGCAGGTGACTGGAAATTTATGTCGGATCCTTTTGCCGATGCACGTCCTGAGCAACTGCCTCAACTGAAAAGGGACTTCACAGCAAAATGCACATTGTTACTTCGTTATGTATTGCATTATTTAAAAATTATAATCTGGTATTTCACATATTTACACTACAGCTAGCCTGGAGCGGAAGGGGTTAATTTGTATCAATGTCACATAGTTTTCTATAATAATAATTGAAATATATTATTGAATTACCTTTAAATAAAATTTTACAATTAACTGCGAAAAAATATTTCTTGAAAGGATTTTAAATACCTTAGTAAATTGTATTACTAATAGAATTAGAAAATAATAATTAACATCATTGTTCTTCTGTTAAAATTATTAATTTCTTGTTAAAATTTCCTTGAATTTATTTTATTCACATTAATATCTGCTAATCGCATTTTTACTCCATTACCCTACTACTGTATGTAATGGAAGCGTTATATTCGGTCGAAAAATTCGATATCGAGTTTTTCCTGATTTACACGTTTTCAGGTCTCATCAGTCAAAAAAAAGTAGTTTTTGTCAATTGGTCAGTGTGTGTGTGTATGTATGTGTGGAATCGTCTGGCTACCATATCTCCGAAACTAATAATGATAGAACTACGAAACATTGGAATTGAGACAGGACAAGTGTACAGATGCGTTTTCCAAATTTTGGTGAAAATTGGAAAACCGGAAGTGGGACCGTAGGTCCGTATATCAAAAAGACGCTATATTAGATGTCCTGTCGAATGACATAGTTGGTTAGTTCAAGAAATTGATAGGTGCCCAGTATAAATAACTCAATTTCAGGTCTCGCAAGTACATTCCTTTAAAAACGGCTGTATGAATTTTTTTCAAACTCGCCATATTAACTCCCTTTTAAGTATACTTTTATATGTAATTATTGTTTTTCTGTCAATAATTGAGTATGCCAAGTTTCGGTAAAAGTTGGTATCTCAAAAACGGTTCTAATGATTTTCTTGAAAATTGTTACATAAATCCATTTTAGATATCCTTTCTCATGTTTACGTGGTTATTACAGGAAAATTAAATGTCATCCTGATTAGGTAGGTCAGTTTTATTAGATCTCGAAAATTGGTGTGTCAAAAAATAACTCTATCACTTTTTTCTTGTTTTTTAACTCACTATGTAGGCTCTGTTTCACATGTTTATATATATATATTATCAGCTGTCTCTTATGGAAAATTTGTCAGGTGTCTTCTGCATTAGGCCGATTTTATGTCTTCTGATCACATTATTTCTAAAAAATGCATATAATATCTGTAATAGTGGGTAATGGAAGTCGTGTGGTTGTTTCACACCAGATTTTTTTACATACAAACATACATTTTGATACAAGATTATTCATATTTAAACAAAAATGTAAAATCATAAACATATCATAGATTACCAGACTTTCCAATATTAAGAGCATTTTTGTGCTTCCTTGTATTAAAAATTCGAGGTTGCACATACCAGAGACAAAGAGTACACTAAAATTTCATTCGTCTAAAAAACTTTTATCATGATAAAAAAAAAAAAATCTAGTGTGAAACAACCACAAGACTTCCATTACCCACTATTACACGCATTATATGAACTTTTTAGAGATATTATATTCATTTTTTAGGAATTTTCAAGTAAGAGAAACTTGATAGAAGTGTAAAGACATAAAACCGAGTTTCCTTAGCGAGTTAAAAATTAAGAAAAATTATGAATTATATTTTTAAACACCAATTTCCGAGATCTAAAACTGTGACCTAATCAGAATAACCTTAATTTTCCTGTAATAACCACATAATACATGATAAAGGGTATCAAAAAGGAATTTATGTAACAAACTTCAAGAAAGTCGTTAGAGCCGCTCTTGAGATACCAACTTTTACCAAAACTTTGGCATGCTTAATTATTGACCGGAAAACATTAATTATATAAAAAAGGGTATTTAAAAGGGAGTTAATATGGCGAATTTGAAAAAAAAAATCGCTATATAGCAGCACCACCTGGGGAGTGGTTGACACTAAAAGTTGGCAGACACTCATTTAGGTTAAGGTGCATTAACATAAATTTATATGCAATTTTGCGCAGTAGTTCCTGAGATATAGCTTTCCCTGAAATTGCGGGAATCGTATAGCAGCGCCACCTGTCGATCATAAGCATTCATATTGAATCAGCATAATGTCTCCTAATGGCCTTCTCTTATATCAAGTTTTCATTGCTCATACGCAATAGAATTTGAGATATATCTTCTCCTTAAATTGTAGAAATCGTTGTATAGAAGCGCCACCTGTTGAGCGGTTGGCACCAAAAGTTGATAGGCATTAATTTAGCTCAAGGTGCATCTACATGTCAATTTATATCCAATTCTGAACAGTAGTTCCGAAGATACAGTTGCCGCAAAATTTTTGTCATACACACAGATATTTTCTAAAAATAGTCAAATCTTGTTCCAGACCTCTCAAAACGTGAAAATCTGTCGAAAACCGGAAGTCGAAAATTTTTATGAATCCAATACTTTTTTTTATTGAATATAGAAGAAAGTTAAAAAAAAAAAAAAAAAAAAAAAAAAAAAAAGGGAAGAAGAAGAAAAAGTATTTGAGCAATTAGCTGTGAGTGATTAAACATAAATTTTTTGAATGAGTTGGGTTTTTTTTGCGTCTTAAATTTTGTTTTCACATAACAATTTTAATTTTAGCAATTAATTAAAACTTCTGTTGTTCTTATATTGTTGTTTATAGAAACACAATCATTTCATATTAATTGTTTTTAAATCTAAAATTATGCTTAAACTTCTTTATATTATTTTCTTATTTTAAAATTACTTTGCATTAAAGCAACATACATGCTATTCTTTAGTTTCTTTTTTTTTGTATTCAGTAGAAGAAAGTATTGAATGCAGAAAAATTTTCAATTTCCGGTTTTTGATGGATTTACACGTTTTGATCATTTTTAGAAAATGTCTGTCCATCTGTGTGTGACAAAAATTTTGTGGTGACTGTATCTCAGGAACCACTGGACGAAATTGCATGTAAATTTATATGCAGATGCACCTTGTCATATGTTAGTGCCTATCAACTTTTGGTACCATTACAGAGCAGGTGACGCTACTATATATTGATTTTCTCAAATTCAGGAAAGGCTATATCTCAGGAACAGCACAGAATTGCATATAAAATTATATGTAGATGCACCTTAACATAAATTAGTTTATGCCAACTTTTTACATCAATCGCTCAAAAGGTGTCGCTGCTATACAGCGATATTCGCAATTTAAGGGAAAGCTACATCTCAGGTTGTATTGCGTACAATAGATCTAAACTTAATATATGAAAAGGTTATTTTGAAGCATTATGTTTATTAAACTGGATTTATATATATATACGCAACTTTATTGTAAAGTTGCAAAAAGTCCTCGTGTTTTCTAAGGTAGTAACATAATACATGCTACAGTTTTTTTTTTTTTTTTTAACAGGTTTCTGAGAAACATTTCAAGAAATCGGATGTAGAATATGAAACTTTTGCCTATGATGAAGAGAAATATTGTGTTCCTTTACATCGTCCGTGTTTGAAAGCAGGTGCTATCCCATGTATTTTTCTGGATTGTCTATTAATTTGTCCTCGCAAGACAATATCAAGAGTGAGTCCTACTGAAAAGCATATTTCAAGGGATGATCGTGAAAGATAATTTTCAAATTGAAGATCGTGAAAGATCATTTCATAATTATAAATATTATCTGTTAAATTTGTTTATTTTATGATGTGTTAAAATGTAATTTTATAATTTTTCATATAATCAAGATTGATGCTTAATAAACTTGCTTTATGTAAATTTTTTTTTTTTTTTTCGTGTGTGTGTGTTTGCGCGTGCGCGTATGTGTGTGAATTTATTGTAGTGTTTTTAGCTTTATAATATTGTAGTGATATTAAGCAATTAAAATTTTGGAGAGATGTGAGAATTTGAGTACTGTAGTAAAATTTATAAATAAGTACCCCTTTTTACACATGTTAAGAAACAGTCTATAAACAAAAATTATGCTTAGTCACGCCAGCTCATATTTTATATATTGCAAAGAATTTCAGCTGTATCAAAAATCTCAGTTCTCTGTTATACATAAAGGATAACTTTTCACCCCAAAATTGTGTGTTGTCTGTCAAAAGAGTAAATATACACATTATATATAATTTAAGACACTTTATTATTTATTATTTAATCCAACAAAAATAAATTAATAGATAAAAACTATTTTAATTATTGTTTATTTATTTAGTGGAAACTATATTTTACTTAACTGCAACAATATTGGTATATCATAACCTTTATGGTTAGATACCATTTAAGTATTTATGTCATAATGTAAATTTTTGAATGTCATAAAGTAATCTGTTAACAAATTTGGAGACTGTAAAATTCAAGACCCAGTAATTTTAAGAAACTTTTATGGATTATGAGCAGGAATTTCATATTATACAATTTAATAATAATTTTTTAAAAAAAGCACTAAAGCATGATTTTTTTTTTTTTTTTTTTTTAATCTTAATAATGGTCATAGAAACCTAAATGAAAATTTAACAGCAAATAAATTTTGGTGAAGTTTCTATTTTTAATAAATTCTGTTTTGTTCAAAATAAAAATCTTAAATTTCTCTCTATATATGTATATGTGCTTTACTTTTCTCAATTTTATTTATTTATTTTATTTTTTAAATTGGGGGGGGGGGGGGGATATTGATACATATATATTTTTAAAATTATCATAGATCTATGTTCAACCATTAGTTTTAAAGGTATTGACGAGTTCTTTTGAAAGATACCCATACTAAAAATTTACTCTTACAAGAGGGCGGAAGCGATGCGCTTACATATACAATTTGTTTAGCTGGTTGACTCTTGCTACTATAAACATATTTATTTAATTTCATATTAAAAAGTCAAAAATAATTTCCATTATGTAAACTCATGCGAAATTTTTTCCTATACTACCTATTAAAAAAATTCCGCAAAAACGCGATGACACCACCACATGTTTAGTTGTTGATCCCCAAATGTAATCAACACAATATAGGTCAAGGTCAAACTAAATATCAAGTTGAATTAAATCATGTTCATCGATTCGAAAGATACAGTATCCAGATAAGTTCATCAAAAACTGGTGTTCAAAAACTTCAGGAATCCAGTACTTTGTTCTTGTGCATGTAAAATAATATTAACTTTTAAAGTTTTTTATTCCAATAATTTATTTCCCGTTATTTGGATATTTTTTTACATGATTATTTTATTTGCTTTTTATTTTATTTTTTAACTATATTAGATATGCCTCTTAATATTACATAGTTATTTATTATTTTATCATTGTCCACTGAAATTAAATATGGGAAGAATTCTGTTCGTAAATATCGGAAAACTTGAAAAATTCAGTTTTAAAAAATATAACATTTCAAACTTTTTTTTTTTTAAGGGGGGGGGGGGGGGCGAGTAAGAAAGCATCTTTATAATCTCTTTTAGAAAATAAGTTATTTTCATTTGTAAATGGAACGATATTGCCATTGGAGTATTCTTGTTTGTTTTTTAACTGGTTTTAAATTCAGAAATTTTTGCTAAATCCAATCATCCTTAAATTATTCAAATGATTTTAAATAAAGCAAGTTCAATATTGTAGTTGCGAAAATTTGCTTCTGTTACTACATTCAATTTTTATTTTTATGAAGAGGAAAGGGAAAAAAATCGCAGCTGACACCAAACAAAACGCTCACAGCCGGTGATGATAATGTTCGCCTGTCTGTGATGACGTCAGCCATAAGGCTCTGCGCTCTAAGTTAGTAGACGGAAAGTGGGATTCCAGGAGGCGTACGCCGACCCAGTCGTTCGGTGTTTTCCGTGGTTTTCTCTGAAACTTGCGTAAAATACGGAGTACGACCACTTAGAAAGACCCCCCCCCCCCACGGAGGGCAACGCTCCAATAGGCCTAGGACTCTCGTGATGTCAATCGGCCTTAATATGCAACACCAACACACAATTGATCCCCGAACTTCCATTTCTTGAACATGTGTGCGAGATAAATGCATGTGTTAATGATAAATAAATGTAGGGAAGGAACTAAAATAAATGTAGGAAGTTTTAAACCAGCGAATTCTTTGTTTCACTAGGTTTGTTAAATTTCCAGTATTCATAGCTGCTAACTATTTTAATTGATTCAGGAATTTTGTTAGTAACGCCCTTTTTTCAAATCATATTTGAAGAGTAATTGCCTTCATATTTAATGGGCTCTTCCCAGCGTCGTCTGCTCAATCACGTGATAGAGGAAAACGAATAATCGGATTCTGAGAATCGAATTCAATTAAATATTGTTCTTAAGAACAAAAATGTTAATATTTAATATAAAATAAAATAAAAGTAATATTGTGTATTTGTAAACAATAGAGTAATTGTATTTGTAGATTTAATAATTTTTAAAAAACATTTTATGTGTTTATTTATTTTTACCTATAAGAATCGATTTTTGTATATTGTAGTGTAACTGTAACATTAACTGATCTAGCAATAAATAATAGCTTCTTGTGGAATGTTTATGGATTATAATTTGAAATTTTAAAATGTTTTCATTTAATTTAATTGCATAAAGGTGTTACAACAAGTTAATTAACTTAGTTACTGGTCTGAATGGATTTACGTAGTACGATATTGCACTGTCACTGATTTAAGTACCAAAAATCAGAGTATTTAAAAACAGGTGCGGTGAATCATGCCAAGTGTGAACTGTACAGCCAACTCTGGTACAAAGAACTATGAACAATCGCCGATTTGGCGACCGCGTTATGGCATGGCAACCCAGAAGAGAGAACATTTTCTCCCTCTCAGCCAGAGTCACTTGCACTCCGGAACTTGCACAGCTAACTACCTGTATCGGCCATGTGCCTGTTAGGTTCGCACACCACGTGCGCTAGTAATATTCTTCCTCAAAAGCAATAATTATTTGTTAATATTTTGTTAATAAAATTTGTTAGTTTTCATGTTAAGCAGACAATAATTATTAAGTTTGTCTCACTGGTGACCCGGCAGGAAAAAATGCGCCCTTCTGCCACGATGTTCCAGGTATGTAATTTTGATTGATTCCTCTGTGATTTGGTCAGTATATTATTCCCTTTTCCATTTTTTGCATTTTCCTTCAAACCCTTGTATGTTATTATTTAAAAATGCCGTCTGACGACGAAACAAAAGTTCCCGAACAACACGTGTACGGTGTCGGCGTCAAGCTGCCGCCATTGTGGAAAAACAACATCAAACTTTGGTTCGTACGCGTTGAAAGTAACTTTGCACTTTCCAGAATTACGGCAGATGAAACCAAATATAATAATGTTATCGCTGCAATCGATCCGGAAACTCTAACGGCAGTCTCCGATATCCTTTTAAGCCCTCCCGCGACTGAAAAATATCAAGCTCTTAAAGATCGTCTTATAGACGAATTTTCAGATTCCGCGACGCAGCAGATTCGGCGTCTAGTTTCAGAAATTCAACTCGGCGATGATAAACCGTCCCATTTATTGCGTAAGATGAAGGAATTAGCCAACGGTGCGTTGAATGACGATTTTTTGCAAACATTATGGCTACAGCGCCTGCCATCGGACATTCAAGCTATCCTCTCTGTAAGCTCTGAGCCGTTGGAGAATTTAGCGAAGCTAGCCGATAAGATCGCGGATTGGCGCGGCGAAGCTGCCGCTTCTGGGGTTTGCGCCGTGAGTCACGATACGCACGCCGCGGAGGAGAGACGCTCTCGTAGTCAAGCGACCGCGGCTGCTGGTTTGTCCGCGGACGGTGAACGGAGCGAAATTACGGCCCTGCGGGCGGAAATCGCCGCTTTAACTCGCCAAGTATCGCGTTTATTAGCACGCGATCGCAGTAATTCTCGTGCATCACGTGGTAAATCGCCGCATCCCCGTAACAGGTCGAAATACAAACAAGGCATTTGTTATTATCATAAAAGATTCGGTAAGGACGCGCGCAAGTGTAATTCACCCTGCACTTTTTCTGAAAATGAGGATTCGGGAAACTAAATTCGGCTGTCGATGCTAGTATTTTCGCGACAGCTACACCGATAGCCGCAAAATCATGTCGCTTATACGTGTACGACAAGCGCTCTCACTTAAAATTTTTGGTTGATTCTGGCTCTGATGTCAGTTGTATACCCCCTCCTAAAAATTCAAAAAAACTACATCCAACTGCTTTAAAATTATTTGCTGCTAATAATACAAGCATACTTACTTATGGCTCTAAATTAATGAACATAGATTTAGGCTTAAGGCGTAGTTTTGAATGGAAATTTTTAATTGCTAATGTGCCCATGCCTATTATTGGAGCTGATTTCTTAGAAAATTTTGGTCTTATAATTGATCTCAAGCATCGTAAAATTATTGATAGTATAACTAAACTTTCACAAATAGGAATATTTGCAAAACATACCCAAAATAGCTCCATAAAACTTATCTCAGGTAATTCTGAATATCATAAAATCTTGTCCAAATTCCCAAATTTGACAAAAGTCAATCCAAAACGTGGTCCAGTTTCACACAATACGGTTCATTACATTGAAACATCTGGCCCACCGGTACATAGTAGGCCAAGGCGCTTGAACCCCAAGCTTTACGAAAGTGTACGGAAAGAATTTCAGTACATGTTAGATCAGGGCATTTGCAGACCTTCCAAATCACCATGGTCTTCCCCTATACATGTAGTCTCGAAGAGTTGTGGAAGTATCCGCCCAGTTGGCGACTATAGAAGACTTAACGCTTGCACAATACCAGATAGGTACCCAATTCCTCATATCCAGGATTTTTCAAATGCACTTTATGGCAATACCATATTTTCTAAAATTGATATTGTGCGAGCTTACTTTCACATTCCTGTACACCCAGATCATATCCCAAAAACTGCAGTCTGTACACCATTTGGCTTGTTCGAATTCCCATTTTTAAATTTTGGCCTCTGTGGAGCAGCACAAACATTCCAGAGATTTATGAATGAAATTTTAGGTGACCTTCCATTTTGTTATGTCTATATAGATGATGTGTTGATTTATAGTAAAAACGAGGCGGAGCATAAAGAGCATTTGCGCATTATTTTTCACAGACTTAATTCATATGGTTTAACAATTAATGTTTCAAAATGTGTGTTTGGTGTCCCACACATTTCATTTTTAGGCCATTTAATTTCTGCTGAAGGAACAAAACCTTTGCCAGACAAGGTAGAGCCAATTTTAAACTATCCCCGCCCTAAAACAATCAAAGATCTTAGACGATTTCTTGGTCTGTTGAATTTTTTTCGTCGGTTTTTGCCGCATGCAGCACACAATCAAACCACACTTAATGATTATTTAAAAAATTCAAAGAAAAATGACAATCGTGAGATAAATTGGACAGACCAAGCTAATCAAGAATTCGACGCCTGTAAAACTCTAATCGCTAATGCAACCCTTTTAGCTCATCCAAAGCCTGATGCTAAATTAGTTCTGCAGGCAGATGCCTCTGACTTCGCAATTGGAGCTGCATTATTTCAGGTAGCTGGAGATTCCCTCCAACCGCTTGCATTCTTTTCCAGAAAGCTATCACCAACCGAAAAGAATTATAGCACATATGATAGAGAATTATTAGCGGCATACGCTTCAATTAAACATTTTAGACACATGGTGGAGGGTAGAGAATTCTCGTTATATACCGACCACAAACCCTTAGTTTACGCTTTTCGGCAAAATCTTGATAAATGCTCCCCTAGACAGCAAAGACACCTTGATTTCATATCACAATTTACAACAGATATCATTCATATTAAAGGAACTCAAAATATTGCTGCTGATGCACTTTCGCGGATAAATTCAATAACTATGCCTAACCCTATTGATTATGACAGCATTGCTAAGGCACAAAAGCATGATTCTGAATTGCAACACCTAATAACTAATTCTCAAACATTGCAAATTAAGAAAATGACATTACCAGATTCTAGCACATCTTTGTTTTGCGACATTTCAACTGGCAATATAAGACCTTATATACCGCAACAGTATCGCAAACATGTTTTTGATACATTACATGCTGTTTCCCACCCAGGCATTCGCGCTAGTACAAAATTAGTTCGATCGCGTTTTATATGGCCGTCAATCAATAAGGATTGTAATAACTGGGCAAGACAGTGTTTAGCATGTCAAAAATCAAAAATCACTCGGCATACAAAATCCCCTCTAGGTTCTTTCCCTGACCAATCACAGAGGTTCGATCATATACATCTTGACATAGTCGGCCCTTTACCGCCATCTGGTGGAAATTATTATGTACTAACGATGATTGACCGTTTCACGAGGTGGCCGGAAGCAGTTCCTATCCCAGATATGAGTGCTGAAACTGTCTCCACAGTTTTTTACAACACATGGATTACCCGCTTCGGAGTTCCATCAATGATCACCACCGACCAGGGACGACAGTTCGAAAGCTCTTTGTTTCGATCCTTAGCACAGCTGCTCGGCATTCAGCGAATACGGTCGTCACCATACCACCCGCAGGCCAATGGGTTGGTGGAGGAATTCCATAGGCCACTGAAGCAAGCCCTGAAAGCCTATGACACCGACCGGTGGGCTGCTGCTTTACCAACCATCCTTCTGGGGTTTCGGTCAGTTTTCAGAGAAGGCCTGCAAGCCACGACAGCTGATTTGGTGTACGGCACCAGCCTCCGACTCCCTGGAGAATTCTTCACCACTACTCCCACTGAAGCATCACCGAAGCAACTGGTAGAGGAGCTGAAACAGCATTTCCAGTACATTCGACCTGTTCCCACATCATCACATAGCAGTACACGGACATTCGTGCACCCTCACCTAAAGGACTGTTCCCATGTGTTTGTGCGTAACGATGCAGTACGGAAACCACTACAACCACCATACAATGGACCTTTTAAAGTGTTGAATCGCCACTCAAAAACTTTTGATGTGGAAATAAACAATAAAAAGTGTACCATTTCAATTGATCGGTTAAAACCCACATTCCTCCCCACGACTCCAGATAGTCCTTCTTCAACTATAATCCAGACACCTCCAAAAACTGTCACTACACGAACAGGTAGGAGAGTTCGCTTTCCTAAACGTTACACCACATAGGATGTAACTGCGGGGGGAGTGTGCGGTGAATCATGCCAAGTGTGAACTGTACAGCCAACTCTGGTACAAAGAACTATGAACAATCGCCGATTTGGCGACCGCGTTATGGCATGGCAACCCAGAAGAGAGAACATTTTCTCCCTCTCAGCCAGAGTCACTTGCACTCCGGAACTTGCACAGCTAACTACCTGTATCGGCCATGTGCCTGTTAGGTTCGCACACCACGTGCGCTAGTAATATTCTTCCTCAAAAGCAATAATTATTTGTTAATATTTTGTTAATAAAATTTGTTAGTTTTCATGTTAAGCAGACAATAATTATTAAGTTTGTCTCACAGGTATAAACTAAATGATGATTGTAAATGTATACAGCAAACAAAAGGTGATGAATAATGATATAAAATGAATTAAAAATGATGATGTATAAAAAATAACCCTGATTAAATACGATTGATCAAAAATAAGAACAGAAAATATGTTATTTCAGCAATTGCTCTAGATAAACAAAACTTCGTCTGCTATTTGTTTTTCCTCTATCACGTGACCTCTGACGTCAGGTGGGAAGAGTCCATTGTAATTACATGCTAATGAAAATTACTGTAGAAAGAATATGTTACGAAGAAAAGGGCGAAGCATTCCGTAATAAATTGAAAAAGTTGGCAGCTATGAGTATTTTATTCCAAATGATGGACAAGTAATCTTTTTCAGAAAAGTTCTTTAAATGTTTTTCCAATGTTGAACATCTTGAACGGGGAAAAAAATTAAACGATTACAAAAGTAATGAGGTTAAGACTAACAACAATGCTTTTTCAAAAGCCCCTACAAACAAGTATGAGGCCACTTCCTCATGAAATATGAGGGATTTTAATCTATTAAATTTGTTTGTTTAATCTCTCTCAAATATTATGAGACAGGCTAGTCAAATATATTTTTTTTTTTCGGGCTAAAATTTCTCCACAAATATTATGAGGCAGCTTAGTCAAATAGAGACTAGTTTTCCTTTTCAAATATTACCAGACAGATTAGTCAGGTAAATAGTCTTGACTATCCTGCCTCTTCAGATATTCATTGAAAATTGACTAGCTTGCTTCGTAAGATACCTGTTGGCTGCTGACTAACCGTCTTAATCAAGTGCAGATTCTGACTAACTTGCCTTGTCTGGCAACTGCGGTTGTTGACTAACCTTCCTGGTCAGATAATTATGATTATCGACTAGCCTTCTTTGTCTAATAATATTAACCTTCCTAGTCTGGAGTAGTGTTTTGGTGACTAGTTTAGCAAGTACACTTTTTAGTTTTGGAGACTAGTTCAGCAAGTACACTTTTCAGTTTTGGTGACTAGTTCAGCAAGTACACTTTTTAGTTTTGAAGACTAGTTCAGCAAGTACACTTTTCAGTTGCGGTGACTAGTTCAGCAAGTACACTTTTCAGTTTTGGAGACTAGTTCAGCAAGTACACTTTTTGGCTAGTCAGTTATTTTGGTTAGTCAATTCTGTATTGTCAGCTGAGCATTTTGGCAGGTCACTGTGACCAATTTATTTTTCTGTGTGTTTATATTTTGATTAATTAATGAATATAAGATCTTACTTAAAGTTAATTCATACCAATGATGTCAGCTCATCTTCACAATATTCACAAAGAAAAAAAGATTTGTATCCAAGAAAATGGACCATATTCCTCCTTTGGGTTCGAGACTATAAAAAATCAGCTGTTTTCGGTAAACAATTCTCAACTCTACCATAGCAAAGCATTGTGGCTTGCAAATTTTTATCTTGCAATATTATTTCTAAGAGTTACAGATTACATGAAATTGAAGTAAGAGTGATATAGTGATAACTTTGTTTTGTTTTTAATCCAGTTTTAGTAATATACTTTAATATTAATCAACATATGTAATATTAAAAGTTGCCGTGTGAACTGTGGCGATGTTAACAAATTTAAATGGATGTTCCATTTAGTAAATTCCTTTATTAAAGTGATTGAAATTCTATTTATTTAAGCTTTGATGTCTATATATATGTGTGTGTGTATAAAATGTTCTTATTAATCTTTTTTTCATTATATATATGTATGTATGTGTGTGTGTGTATACATAAAATGTTCTGCAATTTTACGATATAGAATAGTCTTAACTTTATCATTCGATTCAGTTGTTTACATTTCACTTTTGTTCTTGTTTGAACATTATTATTAAGTTTCACTGCAGAAATATTTAGGAAAATGTTATGCGTAACAATAAAATGTCATCTTGAATCTAATTTGTTTACAAAATATCGGCCACGTGTTCGGCGATTTTACCTACGGTGACGTCACAGGAATATTGTCCATTGTTCGACCGTGTAGCAATATATATATATATAAAGCTAAACACCAGAAGAACAATTCGCTTGATATTTCCTTCAGTATAGCATCAATATCAGATCTTCTCAGATGTCATTCAGCACAAATACCTGAATAAAATAAAGAATTGTTGGTAATAAATATTTAACATATAAACATTGAATAATTATCGACATCTTATATAAAAGTTACTACTTTGAAAAGCAAGAGATATCTTTTTCATAGCATATTGTTAATCACATGCAACAGAGGATAAATTAAGTATTTTCAAAATTGAGCTAACATATTTGTAAAGATTCTTCTATATACATGCTTGATAATAAATTAGCTAAAATCTCTTATGAAAAACATTACCCAAATCCATAAAATATATGTAAATATTATAATGACAATAAAAATATGGATGTTATTAAATTAAAAGGACAGCATTTGTAATCTTATTTTGGAGAATGATCAATATTAATAAATTTCTAGCATCCAATAATAATAATAATAAATTCTATAGACAGTCAGTAATATTCTCCAAAGTTAAATAGCACTTCTTTTATGTTCAATTACAAAGTAAATAATAACAAATTTCTACAATGTTTTATACACGTTAAAAAAAAAAAAAAGAAGAGAGAGAGAGAGAGAGAGAGAGAATTCCTGCATAAACGGTAAAAAATAAATAAATAAATATACGAAATATCTTTAAGTTATGCAACAGAAAACCATAAGTAATTAGAAACATACCATTCAATCAGTGTTGAATTGGCTCAGATTCGTTATGATTCGACAGTCTAGGAACAGTATTTTCAGCATACACTTTAATTTTTAAAACTTCTTTTTTCTTCTTATGCATTTCATCAAACACAATCCTGTTACTCTTATTCTGAATTTAAAAAGAGGTCTTTATCATCCATTACACTATCGCTTAAGAAAAATATTAAAAGATGTTTTCCGATGTTCTTTCATACACTTATGATCATTATACTAGTAATGAATTTACATCTCAAGACTCCTATAATCTTTATACATCTATGAGGATGAGCTGTGTATTTCGATACGACACGACCGCCATGTTTTTACCTGAAAAGTCGTTCATGAATCCATCTCCTCGGGTAGTTCCCATCAGAGGATTAGTGACGTCAACTTTTCGGGGAGTTGGGGAATTGGGGAGTATACATGAACACAGCCTACTAGAGTGACGACAGTTCTCAGTGCGCAACCGCTGTGGATGAAATCTTGGGTTGCTTACGTGAGCTACGAGTGGGGTTGATCCTTTCTAGATATGACCGTTATCTTACGTTGGCGAGAAAATGCTTTTGGTGAACGTTTACTTTTCTGGCGGGATATTTAATTTTCTTAGAAGTAAAAAAGACTTAATTTATTCATAATTCGTTTAAATTGTATTGAAATTAAGCATTTTCTTTTCACTAAATTATTTTTAGTTTTGTCCTTGTCAAATAACAAGTTATCGATAGACTTAAATTGCGAAATTTATAAAAAGAAAAAAGAATTGCTCTTAGAAACACAAATTTACGACTTTTAACAATTTTATTTAATAATTATTTTTATTTTTTCTGTGTGTTAATTTTCGATTTATTATTATTATTATTATTATTAAACCATTATTTTTAACTTAGATTTTTAAAAACCAAAAACATACTGAACTAAAGAATTTTTTTGTTTATAGTGAACTAAGGGAAATTTTTCATAGAATTCATAATGCATCCCGATTTAATTTCATTATTTTTTTCATTTTGTAGCACAAAAATTCTTTTAA
This sequence comes from Salticus scenicus, assembly GCA_963930645.1. Taxonomy (NCBI): domain Eukaryota; kingdom Metazoa; phylum Arthropoda; class Arachnida; order Araneae; family Salticidae; genus Salticus; species Salticus scenicus. The sequence goes on along the minus strand of OZ005648.1, from coordinate 329,335,928 downwards.
GTAAACTTTAATATTTTTTCCTTAATAAGTTTAATTTCTGAAATAATAAGAATATAAAAATAAATTGGTCATTTCTAATTCTTTACAGATTTTTTATTTTGATATTATGTTCACGATTTAACGGGGATTGGGGGGGGGGGAGAAAATATTGTCCTACCTTCAAGGTTCTGAAAAAGTGGTACTTTTAGGAAGCTACAGTGCATCGTTGCTTTCACACTACACTTTTGCCTTGTTGATAAATATATGAGCTCAAATTGTTTCTACCCAAAAAAATTATTGCAGGCTTTCATAATTTATGGTTTTTGAATTATTTGTTTTAATTAATTAATTTTAAATTAACTAATTATTTTTTATTTTATTTATTTATTTATTGTTTCTTGCATTTGTGGGAATTAGTGTTACTAAAAAATAAATATATATGCATTTTGTATTTAGAATATTTTAAAAGTAAAGTATGCGCATAGTTTCGTTGTGAAAATATTGACATATGTAGTAAAAATATGTAAAAATATGTAAAATGTGTGCACTTAAAACTTTGACTATTATTTTATATTTTAAACACTAAATAGTATTCTAGGTGATCATTTCCGACCATTAAATTGCCAAGATTGATGCGAACAATGTATAGTAAATTGTTAGACGATTTAACTATGAAAATCACATAATCTCTTAAATGTAATTGAAAATTAATCGCAGAAAGAACTTTCAAGTACATACATAATAAATAAACAATCGAAAATGTAAAAATTCTTACTTCACACAAATAGCTTAGTTGGTTCCCAATTAAGACGTTTAACTTTGGAGGCCCAAAGTTTTCTCCTTTCGGGATCTTTAGGAAACACTTTTAACTTATAGCATTGCTCAGTACTGTTTGAGCAGTTAAAAGCAGAACAGCCCGTCATTTTTTAGCAAAAAAAGAAAACTGAAATTTTGATTACAACAATAATAAAAGTAAATGAACGGTAGAAGGGATGTATATATGAAAATAAGCAATTAGTTTTAGGGAATCATATATATATATATATCTTTTTGAGGATCAGTACAGTAATATCTAATAAACTAATAATAAGTTTTGTCCAAGTTCAATTGTATTAAAAAACAATTTTTAAATGTATAAAATAAATAATTTAAATTGATACTAACTGTCAATTTTTTTATGTGCATGTATGAATGTGCTTAATGGATCTGCGAGGAAGGCCAGGAGATATTGATAAGCACATTTATCAATAAAATTTAAAACGGTAGCATTTTATTTTGCTTTCTTTCTTTTCTTTTGTCTTTTATTTTATTTTTATTTTTTTTAGATTTAAATATATTTAAGCAATCAATCACCTTTTTTACATATTAACTATCATGTTTGATACATTTATACACTATAGAAGTTGAGATCTAGCTTTCCTAAAACATCAGGAATTTCAGCATAGTAGCACCATTCGTCAACTAATATGCACCAAAAGTTCAAAGACTCCAGTTTATGCTAAAATGTGACAAAATAAAAACTTTCGTAAAATATTGTGCATTAGAATCTTGATCTCGAGCTACCACAAAATTTTAGTATCAGAGAATGAAAGAGAGGTTTTTAAAATTAGACTTTATTTATTTATTTTTTAAAAAATTGTAAGCACTATAATTAAACGGGGTGGGGAGGGTTAGGAGTGCGGCAGCTCCCCTCGCATAAAATTTTATGCCAAATGAAACAATGACCTACACCTTTTTTAGATTAATTTTAGCGTACATTGAACTATATTATTTTACCTTACTGAACTTAATATGCGATCTGTCTTTATAACATTGAAATGCAGTGTAAGAAAAAGTCGTGTGAGTGATACACCATATAATTTAATCTAAAATCGTATCATCATTCTTTTTCTAATTAAAGGTATCACCAGATTTAATTCACACCCTGTGTAAACATTTCTAGGAGAGAAATAATATGCCTTCCGCAAAATAAATGTTTTAACAAACAATTAAAAAGAAACAACGTTTGTAAAATATTTAAATATATTTATAAATTTTAATGCTTACAAAACTCACTATTAAAAAAAAAAAAAGAAAGAAAGAAAGAAAGAAAGAAACTAATGAATTAATTTTTAGTTATTTTATTTTTATTTTCAAAATAGTAAATAACTATCAATTTTATTGAAGAAAATTAAACATTAATTCGTAATTAGTCAGACGTAATAAATACGAAACAATTTATTTATTCCTTAGTACATACTCTTAAGGTGCTATCAGACAGAAGACGATATATTCTAAAATATAAGCTATTGTCGCTCAAAAGCGACCAGACGACTTCAGTGGGGTTGTTTTTAAGCATAAATGGAAGAACGAAATCCAGAAATGTAAACAATGGACCCAACATTTGGCTATTATTCTCCCCCAAGGATGCTTAAAAGGGAAAAGAATAGAGGGTGTTCTGTAATCGCGATCCTTTGATTGGAGGATTTCGTTCTAAAGACTACACTACTGTATGTGCTTTAAACAGTCGAAAATGAGTGACTGACGAACATACGTTCTGCAGTTTGTATCAAACGGCATATTTGGATCGTTTCCCGCATGAAAAACCTGTTTATGAGGTATTTTGTGCTAAAGACTATCGTATGGTTCTTCGTTTGATAGCGGCTTTACACATAATACACACAGAGATACACACTTATAAAGCTTTTAGCTTTCTCTGGGAAAAGATGTCAAAACACTGGCTGAGAATCTCTCGCCAAGTAACATGCTAAATATCGCCAAATGTTTCTACTTTGCTTTAGCAATGAAATCATTATTTTTTTTAATTTAAATAGCACAAAAATAGGACAAAAGTAATATATTTAATAAATAAGATGATTGCAGATCAGTTATGACAACAATCATACAGTATTTTTTCTATTTATATCAATTTATAAGCTGTGAAACAGGCTAGTAAAAGAATCTGCCTACCTCGTCCATCAATAAAGTTAATAAAACAGATTAATAATTAACATTATTCAGTTAAATATGTTTTGATATTTTACAAATAATCTTTCTTAATGTATTTCTGAAAGAAAAAACATCAAATTTACTTAATATCAAGAGATAAAAATGCTTTTTTCGACATATGCGAAACTCTCAATGTAAAACCTACGGAGTAGTGCTGGGCGATGTTGAAATTTCTTAAATCGATATATCATTCATCAAAAATACCGATATAAGGATATATCGATTTAAGGCAGCGTTACCAACTATAGGGTATAATCCCTACACGTAATTACTTTTAGTAGTTTTCTTCAGGATGTAGAGGCGGTTTACAGTTAGTTGGTTGGGTTTAACGTTGCAGTAGTCCTACGCTACACTGTTAAAAATTTCGTGTTAGTTTGAACCAAAGATTGTTACTGAAGTAGCTATAACCACCTGATGATTTAACTTTTTACCATGGTTTAGTAATTTTAGATTAACCAAATATTGGTATTATGAAGCAGAAAAAAAATCAAAATTCGACCGAGGCGGAGATTGAACTGAAGACCTTTTTATCTCCTGTCAAACATTCTGACACTGTGCCACGCTTTCTTGATTTTTATGTTTCGTTGATTTCCATAAAAGGGATTAAATTTTCTAGTGTCTTATCGTGACCCATAAGTGAGTTGTTGTTCAAAATTTACCCTTTAGCCTATGTTTTCGCCCACGCTGCAATCGACTACGCGTTTCCGGCGGCAATCTTTAAGAGACAGTGTCCGGAGATGAGAGAAGTCGTGTAGAGCCACACCAGATTGTAAAAAAGTGAGAAAATTGGAGGCTTTAGCCTTTATCACGGTTTTGTGAGGTCTAACTGCAACGTTTACGTTTCCGGCTGCAATCTTTAAGAGACAGTGTCCGGAGATGAGAGGAATCGTGTTTAGCCGCACCAGATTTTAAAAACGTGAGAAAAATGGCAGCTTTGGGCTTTCTCACGGTTTCGTGAGGTCTAACTGCAATAGAGACAGTGCCCGGAGATGAGAGAAGTCGTGTAGAGCCGCACCAGATTTTAAAACAATATACAGTATATAATTATTAACACTTCACATTAGCAAGTTAATTGCATGATACATTATTTGTATCATACAAGGATGGAAAGCGTCTGCTGACGATGACGCGAATTCAATGATTTTTGTTCACCCAAACGTTTTCACTTCAAATGGAAAGCGTTAGCTGAGGATGACGGGAGTTCAATGATTTTTGTTCACCCAAAAGTGCTCAACGCGCCTAAAGAAGTTTTCACTTCAAAAAATCAACTTTCACCGTATTTAAAATTATATTTAAATACCCATAGTATAATAGTATATACTGTTAATAATTAACTTCGAAAGAAGTAGAAATTACATATTTAACTATTAAAATAATTATATCTAAGACAACGCCGTTGTTTGAATTCATTTATTTTTGACAATATGACAATATCATATTCTGTACTGAAATTAATAAATTTAATGAAGAAATATTATTAATTACATAAAATATTAGTAAAGAATAGTTTATTCACCTATCTAATAAACAGAAACTAGGGTTTCTTATTTTTAAATTATAGGAACTGGCAAAAAATATAACAAAAAATAGCAGATGAAAATACTAATATTGATAAAATAAATCTCTAGTAATCACACGAATTTTGAATGAATGAATAATCTCATTCAGAATCAGTTTTTATTTAGCTTCTGCACCTGCGTCTGCGTTTCTTAAAACCGTAATCATGGCTCGAATGACTGAATCTTTTAAACCGATATTCCCTTTTTCCCTGTGCGCCTGCGGAACACAAAATCGAAACGGCACTTCAAATATTCTCTTGATTTTTTGCGGTTTGATTGAGTCAAGATTTTCATGATTTAGCTGTCTATGACTGCGCCAGCTGTAGACTAAAACCGATATCCAGTTGAATGAGTAGCGATCTGGCATTATTCCAGCTTGAATCGGTTTAGTCTAGAATCAGATTTTGCGTGTTTTGATGTTTCTGCATCGATATTTTACGGAAGATGAAATATTTAAATCGAATAAACGATATTAGCGTTAAATCGATATTTTATTTTACATCGATATAAAGCCCAGTCCTACTACGGAGCATCATCCAACAATAGCTCCGGGCGGCTGATGGTCTCGTCCAATGAGAATCTGTCACAGATCTGTCGCCACTCTTATCTTATCGAGGCACCCTAGTACAAACATTAGTTTTAAAGGTATTGACGGGTTCTTATCAGAAACACTATTATTAAAAATTTACATAGCCCCCCCCCCCCCCCCCCCCCCAGTGAAAAGCGATACATCTACATTTACAGCCATTTTTTTTTTTTCATAATTGATTATTACTATTTTAAACAATTCTTTTTAATTCCCAAAGATTCCTTAAAAAATAATTCTCCCTGTGCGTATTTATGCGAAGTTTCGTTTTTATGTTGAAGCAAATAAATAAATACAATAAAATAAATATATACGGTATGACAGCGCTACCTATTGGGCGTTTGGTGTTTTAGAAGTAAGGCTGATTGACTACCCTAGGATTCTAGGCATAAGGTGGAGTGCCCAACGGGGAGGGGGGTCTAAGTGGTCCTAGTCTGTATTTATGCAAGTTTCGAAGAAAACCATGGAAAACTCTAAACGATTAGGTCAACGAGCGCGAGCTGGGATCAAACCCGGCACCTCACGTCTACCAGCTTTGAGCCCAGAACCGATCGGCCACTGATGGGCCATTTTCAGCAACAGCTTATAGAAACTAATTTATATTTTGATGTTAGAACTAAATGTCAAGTTTGGTTAAATTTCGTCCACTTATTTATTAGAGCATCCACAAAAGTTTAGGCACACACAAAGACACTTAAAATAATGCAGTCATGTTCAGGATATGTCAAAACGTATAAATTCATTGGAAACCGGAGACAAACTTTCCATTAATCGAATACGTTCTTCTTAAATATAAAGAAGAAAATAAGAATTAAAGCAAATATCTTAAATAATGATGCATCTAGATTATTAATAAAAATATTATTATGAAGACATTAAAAAATAGAATCTATCCCATTTCTTTTTATATTATTATAATTTAATTTCTTTTACAGTTATAAGATGAAAGTATTCTATTCCTATAAATTTTTGCTCCAATTTTCGATGGCTTTATTTTTTTATGCCATTAGGAATTTATTATTATTATTTTTTTAATTCCGATATCATCAATAATGAAAAAAAAAATATTTTAATTCATAACTCCTATAAGAATTGAAGATCAAGACTACATTTCGATATTTGTTTATAGATATCCCTCGCCAATACACTTGGTGAAAGAGGCTCATCAACAAATGCCAAGAGCTCTGACCACGAGGAAAGATCACAAACCACGCGGGCGCAATACCTCGATGATTCGCCCATGAAGGTAGAAGGACCCTCTGGATTCGGCCAAAGAAACTCTAAAGAAAAAGAGCGGAAGTAGATGTAATAAAATCTTTAACTTTGTGTTAAAGATCTTTAGTTAAGGACAAAGCGCGTATATTCTTAAGCGAAAGCACTCTTGTGAAAAAACTATTCGCACTCACTAGCGCCACTTTCTATCCTGCGTATAGGGGTACATACAAATGAAACACTTCCGGTTGCAAAGCCGCTTGCAATGGAAGTTTCAATACAAACGGAACATATCGCTTGCAAACTGACAGCAAACCCACTTGCAAATCTGCAAGAGCTTTGCACCTCTCGTAAGTCAACTTGCAGTTGCAAATGTGAAAGATGGCGAGTTATTATTTTGAAGAATTAATCAGTTCTTCATATATATATACATGATATTAAATCAATTCTTTAAGAGACAAATAAGATTTATTTAGTTTGGGGTAATGGAAGTTTATTTACAGTTCGTAACCGAACTACGTTTCAATTTTTTATTTTCGTTTTGTTTATACTATGATATATGCACATATATGTATGTTTTCCGAAGTATTATATTATTGCAGTTCATTTTAACTGGTCAACTGACTTCAAATATTCTTTTTAGTTTCAAGTGAATTATCTGTTTGAAGAATTTGATATAATTAATTTTAATCGTTTATGTTTTTTCTATGAACAATTTTAACATTTGCATCATCATCCAAATGTTCACTTTTATAATTAAGTCTATATTGTTTTATACTTTGTATTGAGGTCATAGAACACTAAAATAAATAGAATTGAAGCTAAATTCGAGATTTCTATAAAATTTCAATTATTTAATAAAGTATAATTTCAATATTTTGGAGGCTACACTTTGTATGAAAGTCAAGTGTGTGTGTTATAAACATATTTTTTCAATCTTCATTGAAATCTAAACATTTCTTAAATTTATTACCTTATAATTACATGGTTTGGAGTGAGTAGATGACTAAAACTGCAAAAGATAGAAAGAAGGGAAGAGTTAATGTTGCTTTAACAAGAGTGTATATTGAAATTGCAGTATGTGGTAAGCTCAATATTCAAATATCAACTTTCATTATTAAAATCAAAATCATTAGAAGTTCATAAGCTGTAAGAGTAGATTATATTTTACTTACAATTGCATACGACTGATTTGGTATTGGTGGTAATAGATATACTTATTTTATTTTCTCTCCCAGTTATTTCTGTACTTTTAACCATTATGTATGAATATAAAATTATTTAAAATGCTACTTAAATTTGTATTGAGAGAATCAACTGCAATATAGTTATTTTATATTGTCTTGCTTATTATAACTAAAATCTTTCATTAACTATTTATATTTTTAAATATTGGCAATAAAAATACATAGAGAGTGTTGATTTTAGTTTTAAAATTAGATGATTATGTATTTTATTTTTTAAATATGTGGTTGAGAAGATCTGAAGAGATAAACATTGAAAAACATTTGTAGCTTATTGAACTAACATCTGAATGGCAATTTATGTGTTATGTCAGTTTTACTATTTTGGCATAACATATTAAGCTCTTTTTCGGATGATGATGCTACAATGTTATAAATGCTGAATTTCAAATGGAGTTCTGTTAAAGGTAAGATTTAAATTAAAAGTTTTATTATCAAATGATAAATATTTTTACTTAACTGAGAATGTTACATTTTATGTTATGCATGATAGCAACACCAATTCTATGTGATGTTTATATTCATCTAAGTATTATTTTATTTATTTAAATTTAAATAATTGAAGAATAAGCAAAATATTATAGTAATGTTATAATATTATTTATAATTAATTTTTATTCACCCCTCAATTATTTTATTTTATTAATATTATATGATTTATATTTTGAATACCATTCGATAGAGACTATTATAAAAATTCTGATTTTATAAGATAGAAAAAAATATTAAGAATTATTGTCCTATTCATTTTGACTAACCCTGTATTATTTCCCAAAAGTACATGTAATAGTGGGTAAAGGAAGTCGTGTGGTTGTTTTAAACTACATTTTTGAAGTGAAAACTTCTTTAGGCGCGTTGAGTACTTTTGGGTAAACAAAAATCATGAAACTTGCGTCGTCATCAGCGAAGGTTTTCCATTTGAAGTGAAAACTTCTTTAGGCGCGTTGAGCACTTTTGGAAAATCATGAAATTTGCGTCATCGTCAGCGAAGGCTTTTCATGAGAAGAAACATATTTTTACCAATTTATATTATCGAAAGTGGAATTCGAGATTTCAGCTGATTTACATGTTTTGAGGTATCCTGAATCGGTTTTCTTTTGTATCTCAGCTACTAATTAAAATAATTTCATAAGTAATACATCATTTGAAAGCTTTGTTGAGTTGGAATCGAACAGTAGCTTACAGAAATTTCTACCGCCAGATGGCGCTGTAATATTTTAAAAATTCGATATTTCAAATTCTAATTATGATTAAATTATTTTTAATACATCATTCGAAAGATATTTTAAAGTTCTTTTATATTATCGAAAGTGGAATTCGAGATTTCATCTGATTTACACGTTTTGAGGTATCCTGAATCGGTTTTCTTTTGTATCTCAGCTACTAATTAAAATAATTTCATAAGTAATCAATATTTTTATGTAATATAAGGCTTAGTTCACTTAATATGGGTAGCTACAAATATTGTGCCGAATTATATAATACAGATCATAAACACTTCCTTACAAACCAAAAATAATTCGAAAATAATAATCTAATAGCTCGATGATACAATTCACAAGTTACTTAGTTTTCACTTCTATCGGCAGTATCCAAAGACTGCTTTGATTTTTTTTTTTCTTTTTGAATAGTATCATTTATATTTAGTAATTTATATTTATTTATTTTAAATTATGAAAATTATAAAAAATTACTATTTAGAAACAGTGGTTTACTTCAATGTAGAAAATTCTTAGAAAATATTACTATACCTAAATAGTAGTGATATGCTGAATTCAAAGCGAAGAAAATTATTAACTGTTAGTCTTCTTAATAAACATATAAGTTTTTTAAATAACAGTATCTTGTACCGGGGTTGGAAAAATGACACAAAAATGCAGCATTTGAGAAAAATCAACTTACAAATAACAAAGTTTACATTAAAAAAATGACGCAAATGCCTCTCATGTGGATAAATTGTGAGACATATGTTATGCTTTGCATGCATGTTGGGGCACTTCACACACATAAAAAAAAAGGCAGGGTTAAACAATAAAAAAAATTTGAAATGAAGGACACAAAAAATGAGGAGAAAAAAAAGGGAGGGGGGGATTTAACAAATAAAACAATAAAAAGAAAACAAACTTTCACAAAATTACTTACTTGGTGCAAGAAGAAAAAAGATTTAAAAAAAAGCATCATAGAAGTGATGTAAAAAATAAAAAAGTATGAAACTTTGAATTAACACCATAAAATGCAAGAACTCTCAAAAATTCTTTTGAGTCAAAAGAAAACACGACCCTTTCTAAGGCGAAGGTTGTGCTTACTTTCAGCCTGTAACATTTGTTGCGGGTTCTTGCATTTTATGGTGTTTATTCATTTTTTTTATACTTATTACTTTTAAATGTCAGTTCTGTAGTGTTATTTTTTTTATATTTAATATAAAAATGTTATTAAATTAGTCAAAAATTCTAAATTTATAAGGTTTTATTGAAATATTCAATTGAAATTTAATCACAAAATTAGACCTGCATTTGACTAAGCTTTACTATAAGGTACCCATTGGTAATTCATGACACAGTTATGTGTCATAAAAGTGTATTGACATTTTTTACTAGTAAACTTTTTGTATTGGAACGTCGTTTACATGTCTCAGAACTTTCTTATTGTTTTTTTTTTTTTTTTTTTTTTTTTTTTGCTTCACAGCCCAGCTGAATGATGCTTTTTTTTTTTTTTTTTTTAATGCATTTTTCAGATTTAAAAATTATTTTTTGAGTTATTTTACTTATTTTTTAAATAATTGAAATTATTTAGAAAAGTAAATTGCGTATGACAGTAATTGATGCAGTACAGATATTCATACACAACGAATTAGTGATATTCAGTGATTTTTTCTTTTCGTTTTTACCATGTTTTTATTAACTCTTATTCTTGTTTGCTTGTTTTTTCGTTTGTCCAGTACAAATCTTGCAAACAATTTTTAACTAACTTCCCGATTAGCTAGACATTTGAAACTTTTAGAATAGCTCAGAACACGATGACAATGCATTTTTTAAATACCTTTAGCCAATTGTTTTGTCTCCCCGCTACCTTCATTAGTGTTTATATGATTCAACAGAAAATTTATTTAACTAACTTCCCGACTAGCTAGACATTTGATACTGTTAGAATAGCTCAGAACACAATGCATTTTTTTAATACTTTGAGCCAATTGATTTGGGTCCCTGCTGCCTTCAGTAGCATTTATATGATTCAACAATCATATAATTTCTTGATTAGCTAGATATTTGAATCTTTTAGAATAACTCATAAAACGATGACATTTTTTAACACATTCACACCGGCGTGTCACAGCTACAGTCGGCAGAAAAGTATCTGAACACTAGCAATAATGCCTGGCCAAAAAAAGTACACTTAATACTGCTTTGTTAAATAAATCCTTGTCGAGTCATGTTCTTAGTCAGTCTAAGAACATAATTCGACAAGTATTTATTGAACAAAACAGTTTTAAGTGTACTTTTTTAATATAGGAATTATTGGCTAGTGTTCGGATACTTTTGAGTAGTCTATGTACATGTAAACAAAATGCGCCAGCATGAACGTGTTAAATACTTTTAGCCAATTGTTTTGTGTTCCCGCTGCCTTTGGTAGAATTTATATGATTTAACAGAAAATTTAAAAACACGCTATATAAAAAGTTCTTTTTATTTTTTAATTATTTATTTTTTATTATAATGCTCGTGAAGTGAGCATACATCTGAATATTAACCACTGCAACGGTGGCGTATCCGGGGGGGGAGGGGGAGGGCTGGTGGACTGCAGCCCCTCCTGAAATTTTATGTATGTATAAAATAAAGGCAATAAGCTGATGGGATATCCTTTTCGCGCTTTTTACATAATACTATGCATTGGATTGCCCTTCAGTGCAAATATTGAAGTTGCATTCATAATGAATATGATTCTAATAATTTTCATTACAAGTATTGAAAAATACATATTGAACGTTATAAACAAATAAATAATAATTTTAATCAAACTTACCTGATGGACTGTAAGATGAACTCCTACTACAGTAAGTAATTCTCTGAACAACCATAGTCCATGTGTTTACTTAACAATGAAATTTAGAAAATTCAGGACTAAGTAATATTTAATCACAGAATAAGACTATTTTCCTTAGTAATATTTACATAGAAGGATAAGCTAATACATGGCCTTATGACAAAAAAGGACAGTGCATAAGATTATCCCACTAGTATTAAAAAATAGTAAAAAAAAAATTATATCCAATCCTTTTGAATAATCAGAGGAAAAATATGAAAATGTTTAATACAAAGTTGTATCATGGTCTGTTAGTAGTATATCAGAGTATTTCTGAAATTTAAATAAATTATTCTGGTTATTTATACACTATATTATCCACATTTAAAATGGTTATAAGTTATACATTGATATATAAAATAATATAAAAATGTCAATAATATGTAAGTAATGTGTTTGAACGTAGATTTTGGTTTCGATTTGCTCCATCCCGCCCGACTTGGCTCTTTGCGAAATGAGAGGTGATTTTTTCTCTTTTTGAGAATGTTACTTTTTTTTAGTTAGTTTTCGCGGCCTGTCTTAAACAGGAAGTATAATTTTTTCTCTTGAACATGAAAGTTATGATTTAAATATTATGATCTTGGCTCCTTTATGGAGAAACAATATTACCACCCGAATAATTAATGAATAATTATAAATTGTGAATCAGTTTTTAATATTATGCAAATAATTTCTCTTTTGTGTTTAATCGCTAAATAAAGTATTTATGCTCTCCCAACCTGACTTTATGACTGAAATGAACACTAGAACTATAGATTTATAGATTATAAAGAGTTTGTGATTACATGATTCTGCAAATTTTTTCATGGCGCAGTATATATATAGTTTTTTCATGGTGAACGAAACTCGGGATAAGTGAAATCCCTTGAAAGTGAAATTACCTTTAGATATTAATTTATCTGGATTTGGATTTGAAAGCTTGGATAATTTATTGTGAAAACGAAACTGAAAATAATAATGACTGGAATTCCGGATTCGTTATTGGATAGCTGCCTGGATATGGAACCAGGTAAGCAAAATTTAACTACTATTTATAACATTGATTAAATGAAATTAGAAATTTTAATTATTTGAATTATTTTGTTTGATTATTTGCTCGCTATGAACATAGAGAAGTTAAAAGCTAAGCGTTCTACGGAACGCTCTAATGTAACCAAATTAATTAATAAATTAGAGAATTTATTATTAGATGAGATAGAAAATACAAAATCAGACGAAATGATAGAAATTCAGGAAATGATAGGTGAAAGAGAAATTGCATTAAAAAATTTAAATAATGAAATTGAAAATTTAATAGTAGATATTAAAGAGTATGAAAAAGATATCGCGACCAGCGATAAATACGGCGAGCAAATAATTTCTGCCAAATGCAAAATTAGATTGAGATTAAAAAGATGCAATAACAAAGATGAAAATAATTCAAATTGTTCTGTCAGTGAAACCCAAACAAAAACTGGTTCGGCAGTGAGATTGCCGAAAATGTCCTTACCAAAATTTGGTGGACAAATAGAAAAATGGAACGAATTTTTCGATTGTTTCGAAAATTCAATCCATTTAAATGAAAATCTTACAAAGATTGAAAAATTCACTTACTTGAAAACGCTTTTAACTGACAAAGCGTACAATGTTATTGAAGGGTTTTCACTTACGGACCAAAATTATGATAATTGCATAGAGATGTTGAAGTCACGTTTTGGGCAAAAGGATATTATTATTAATGCTCACATGAATAAATTACTCAACTTAGAATCTGTAAGAAGTTCATCAAATATAACTGCTTTGCGAAAGCTATATGACGCTTGTGAAGTAAATATTCGCAGTTTATCTAATTTAGGGGTGACAAAAGGCCAATATGGTCATTTACTGAATCCAATTTTATTAAAATTATTGCCAAACGATCTAGTAGTTGAATATTACAGGCAAAGTGATAAAAGGAAGGATGAGTCTGATGTGACAGACTTAATTAATTTTCTTAAAGTAGAACTTGAATCGCGTGAAAAATCACTTAGTATGATTAATTATAAAAATGCTTCGGTAATTGTAAATAAAAATAAAGCCGAAATTAATGACAGAAAATTTTCAAATAAAATGAATTCATTGAATGTAGGTGTAAAAAATATATGCATATTTTGCAAGAATTATGATCATCATTCTCTTGAATGTACTAATTTAACTGATGTTTAGAAAAGGTTAAAATTAAAGAAGGATGGCAGGTGTTATAAATGTTTTCTAAAATCTCATCTGTCATCACAGTGCAGGGTGAAATCGCAGCCTTGCGAAAAATGTAAAGCAACAGATCATAACAAATTATTTTGTTTTTCAAAAAACTTGAAACCAGAAGTAGTAGAGAACACTATAGTATCGAATTCACATTTGAAAAATAGTAATCAGGCAGCGTTATTGCAAACATGTCGCGTTATAGCACAATCTGATGCTAGATCAAAAACTGTCAGACTCTTATTGGATTCCGGAAGTGAAAAAAGTTTTATTACTAAAGAATTGGCTCACGAATAAAATTAAACAGTGTAAGAAAAGAAAAGCTAACTGTTTTTGCCTTTGGCATAAATAAAGGTAAAGAAGAGGAATTCGAGGTTTTTAATATTGAACTGCGTAGCAAAATAAATCCTCGTCGGCTCATCCATGTTGAAGTATTAGCTACAGACTTAATAACCGCGACTCCCTTGAAAAGCCCAAGGGGCGAACCAGAAATTGAAAGTTATATTAAAAATAAAAACTGGAAATTAGCAGACAATTCATTAAGTGATTCCAAAATTAATATATTACTAGGAGCGGATTATTTTTGGAAAATACAGAGAGGTATCATTGAAAAAATGAATGATAATTTATATGTTGCTAATACTATTTTCGGATATACTGTAGTGGGGAAATTGAATAATAATAGTACAGAAGTAATTAATTCGCATTTTGTATCTGTAAATAAATTTGACAGTTTTGATTTGCAGCGTTTTTGGGATTTAGAATCACTTGGAATATGTGACAGTAAGAATGATTCTATGTCACAGAGAGACATAGAAATTATTAATTCTTTTAATGAAAATCTAAATTTTGTTAAGGGAAGATATGAAATTCAATTTTTGTGGAAGGAAAATAGAAATGAATTAAAATCGAATATAGAAATAGCCAAAAATAGACTTTGGGGTTTGAGAACAAAACTGTCTAAAAATGAATGGCTTAAAAATGAATACGAAAAAATTCTTGAGGAACAAAAGAAAATGGGTATAATAGAGGAGTGTGAAATAAACAAAAATGAAACTGGTGTATATTATATGCCCCACAGACCGGTGATAAGAACAGATAAGTCCACTACAAAGGTCAGAATAGTGTTTGATGCTTCTTCCAAAGAAAAGTAAGCAAAATCTTTAAATGAATGTTTATTTGCAGGCCCCAATTTAAATCCTAATATTTTGGATATTATTTTGAAATTCCGCCTTCATAAAATTGCCTTTGTTTGTGACATTGAAAAAGCTTTTCTGCAAATACAGGTTGCAGAAAATGATAGAAACTTTTTGAGATTTCTATGGTTTGAGGATATAAATAGTAAAAATCCTCTATTAAAGGTTTTCCGCATGACTCGTGTAACTTTTGGTGTTACAACATCACCCTTTTTGCTCTCAGCTACCATTAAACATCACATAAAAGGATATCAGAACTTGTTTGAGAAAGTCGTTAATATGCTTGATACTTCCTTATATGTTGATGATCTCTTTCATGGCGCTAATTCTGTAAATGAAGCATTTATTTTATCGTCTGGTGCTGTGAAAATACTTAAAGATGCCAATATGACATTAAGAAAATTTAAAAGCAATTCTTACGAATTAAGCAAATTGTGGGAAAAACATGGAATAAACGTTGATGAAGAAATAAATGAGGGAAATATCTCTAAGATATTGGGAATAATGTGGTCAACTAATAATGACACGTTAAGAATAGACTTTCAATCTCTGTTAGAAGGGTTTGATAATGAAATTATCACTAAGAGAATTGTTTTACAAACTGTAGCAAAGGTGTATGACCCTGTAGGGTTTATTTCCCCTTTTATAATAAGAGTTAAATTTCTAATGCAAGAACTATGGGAGCAGGGTGTTGATTGGGATTCTGCTTTACCTGATGCTTTAACACAAAAATTTAAGAAATGGCATAGTGAAATACAGGATTTAGAAAATTTTGAAGTGCCTAGAAAATATTTCACGAATTTTGAAAAATTAACTCCTGAAGCTATTCAAATTTGTGTTTTCTGCGATGCCAGTTTGAAGGGATATGGTACAGTAGCTTATTTTCGTGATCCTTGTTCCCGTGAAACTTCATTTATTATGTCAAAGACAAGAGTAGCTTCTCTCAAAAAACTTACTTTGCCTTGACTTGAATTGATGGGAGCCTTAACAGCTGCTCGATTAGCTCATTATCTTGGGCAGCTATTTTCAATTCCCGTCAAAAACATAATATGCTTCTGTGATTCCCAAATTACCCTTTATTGGGTCAAAGGAAGTGCTAGTAACTGGAAGCCCTTTGTAGAGAACAGAGTGCGTGAAATTCAACGATTAGTAGCCCCGTCTCAGTGGAGATTTTGTCCAGGGGTTAAAAATCCCGCTGATGTGCTATCTCGTGGTTGCACGGCAACTGAATTGTTGAAGAATGAAGAATGGTTAAAGGGACCAATCTGGTTGAAAGAAGAGCACTTACCGACACCACTACCGGAAAATGAAGTCAAAATACCTGACGAAGAGATTTTGAGAGAACAACGGAAAACTACTGTTTGCTCTTTAACTCATGGCAATAATGAATATGAATTATTATATAAGTTTTCATCTTGGTCTAAATTAAGACGTGTTACAGCCTGGTGTCTTAGATTTATCAAAAATACTAAATGTCGATCTGTGCGAAATACTGGCTTTTTAACTATACAAGAACTTGATGAGGCAACTAAAATTATTGTGAAGTTGGTTCAAAGACATGAATTTGGAGAGGAAATAAAGACTTTAAAATCTGGAAGAAACCTGAATGCTAGTAACAAATTCCTTACTTTAATTACTCAAATTGAATCGTGTTTGAACTCGAGACCTCTTGTTGCGCTCTCGAATGATCCAAGTGACTTAAATGCTCTAACTCCAGGACATTTTATCATAGGCACTGCCTTGACTTCAATACCAGAACCTGACTATTCTTCAGTTAACCTAACCCCGCTAGAAAGATGGAAACTTCTACAAAAAATTTTTCAAAGTTTCTGGAACAGATGGTCTTCAGATTACCTATCAGACTTGCAAAGGCGATCAAAATGGTTAATAAATAAACCAAATTTCAAGAAAGACGATTTGGTTTTAATAAAAGATGATAATCAGCCCCCTTTGAAGTGGAAACTGGGTCGCATAATCAAATTATTTCCTGGAGCAGATGGCAAGATTCGTGTAGTTCTGTTGAAAACTATTTATGGGGAGTTGAAGCGTCCGATCGCCAAACTATCTCCTCTGCCATTCTAAACTTTGAACAGAACTCTGAACATTTAGCTCAATTTTATTTTTATTTTTATTTATTTTTTATTTTTTTATTTATTTTTTATTTTTTTTTTCTTGTTCCTGTATTTATCCACTTACTAATCAGCTAGTTACAATGTTTCATTATGTATATTAATCTCTCTTTTTCTTATCTATTTGCAGTTTTGAAGATAGAACATGAAAAACCTGTGACAACATTAATGTTGTTATTGTACTTTTTAGGATATTTTTATGAACCTTCGTTCATGGGGGCGGAGCATGTTTGAACGTAGATTTTGGTTTCGATTTGCTCCATCCCGCCCGACTTGGCTCTTTGCCAAATGAGAGGTGATTTTTTCTCTTTTTGAGAATGTTATTTTTTTTTTAGTTAGTTTTCGCGGCCTGTCTTAAACAGGAAGTATAATTTTTTCTCTTGAACATGAAAGTTATGATTTAAATATTATGATCTTGGCTCCTTTATGGAGAAACAATATTACCACCCGAATAATTAATGAATAATTATAAATTGTGAATCAGTTTTTAATATTATGCAAATAATTTCTCTTTTGTGTTTAATCGCTAAATAAAGTATTTATGCTCTCCCAACCTGACTTTATGACTGAAATGAACACTAGAACTATAGATTTATAGATTATAAAGAGTTTGTGATTACATGATTCTGCAAATTTTTTCATGGCGCAGTATATATATAGTTTTTTCATAATGTCTAAAAAATTATAGCGATCCTCAAAAGTCACAAATAAACAAAGACAAAAACCCACTGAATTTTTCGAATTTTTTGTCGAATATTGTTCGATTCGTGTATTCTTGTTTCCTAATGGTTTATCATTCATCGCAATCGATAATTCTTGCAAGTTGACGTCACCGCCTGCAAGCGTTCCAAATGTATGACTATTTGCAAACCACTTGCAAAATTTACGTCATCGAAGTTGCAAGCGGTTCATTTGCAAGCGTTCCGTTTGTATGTACCCCATAGTATACGCGCTTTGGTTAAGGATCCTTAACAGCGGACATCTGAATCTGGAGGATAAATTCATGGTATTTCTATTGCAGAAATGGCAATAACCCTGAATAAGAAAATGAATCGTTCATTATCATCGATTCATCGTTCATCACATATACCGTTTAAAACGTGTGTAGCTGAATAACGTAAGTTGTCTCTAATCCTTTTTCATCTATAAATTTTTTAAATAATTAAATATTATTTTATTATATTTAGTTAATTAAAGTTATAAATTGTTTTTCTCGGTCAAACTGGTTAGTATTTTGATAGTATGAAATATTAAAAAAATTGATGACTGTAATATCTCCGTAGAGCAAATTTTAATCGGATCGTAATGCAAGAACGCTGTAATATATCTAGTTATTTGCTTCGTTTATAATAAAGATTGGAAAGCAATTACCTGTATAATGTAGTATTTTATTACAATAACAAGTATTATAGACATTTGTTAATGAATTAAGATTTTTAATATGAATGACTTGACAGGACATTTAGTTTATTAATAAGGTCTTTGAAAAAAAAAAAAAATTGTGTGTAATCCATATTTTAATGAGAAAGTAAATTAAGAAGTAGTCGGGTATAATATCCAGGGGTGATTGTGTTCTGGTAATTTACCCAATTGCCAGTATTTTTTTTATTTTCAGTACCAGAATTTAAGTTTTTGATAGTTTAAATTCATAAAATACGATTGAAATATTAAATTCATATGTCTGCAAAACCTAATGAAAATTAATGTTATTAATAAAAAGAGAATTAGATCATCCTGCAATAAATTACATGGACTTACCCATTGCAAAAAATTTTTCTCGATAAAATTTTAGGTATTTTTTCGTGAATTCACAATCGCTCTGGTATTTATCAACTTAGAAAGCTATAAAATGAACAAAACATCTTCTATTTAATATTTATACCAGGGGCCAATCTAAGATTTCAAACTTAATACCTATTTTTGTGAAAAATCTTAACTATATTTTATTTTTGTGAAAAATTGTAGTGCACTCTTTCTCTTTCTCTCTGTGTGTATGGGGGGGGGGTACGTTTGAACAAAGTAGAATAATAAAATTAACCCTCAGCAGCTAGTGTGAGGCTTATAGCAGAACAGGAACCAAAATCCAAAACTTACTTCACTCTGAAGTAAACAGTTCAGTAGAGATAGTGTAAGTAGAAGTTGTTTTTATTTGTGTTAGTATCACTGCAGTATACATGAAATGTACCAGGGAGGATAAACACATCACCATACAGTCACCAAAATGTTAAACCACCTGACAAATCAGCAAACAGTACACTATGGCCACAATTTCAGAGCGTGTCTGTACCGATACACACAAGGATCGTTTTGTTTACATATGCTGCACTGTTTCTTGCCCATAACAAATGCTTGTGTGTAGATTAAAACCAACATTCTGTATGATTCTTGCTTCGCAAATCGCATCAACAGAAATGCACGAATTACTTTCCTTTGAAAATGTGCTAATTAAAAATGTTAGATTTTGCTGGGAGGACTAAGATTTTTGTGAAAGTACCGATTTTAGCTGTATGATTTTTGTGAAGATACTGTTTTTGCCAGGTCGATTTTTGTGAAGGTACCCATAAACGGTAGTAAACTCGACCTGTATTAACCCCTGTATACATGTTATGTTGTAATACGTAAATCGTTTTTCATATCATTTTAGTTGAAGCAGTGTTTAAATATGGAACATTTACTTCAGTTAAATCCTGTTTTCTTTTGAATTTATCAGGGATGAGATTATTTTTTCAGCTGATTTCAGTTTTGTCAACTATTCTTATACTTTTGATATGCATTTAATACACCAGCTAATTAAATACAATTAAATTGAATACTAAAACATAACCATTAGCTCTTCTTTTATAGATTGAAGATTTGAAAATGTATTACTCGAATATAATATATTTTGTCATTAAAATTCTATTATTCCATATCACTGTCTTGTCTTTATCAGAGCTGCCAACATTTTTAATTTTTAAATCGAAATTGACACCAGTATTTTTAAATGGTATATGTTATATATATTTTCGACGATTAATATTACGAAAACAACTATAACAATTTTCCGGTTTGAAGTCTCCCTTGAAAAACAGGAGACTTTGCACCTATGTCTTTATGCCTTTTTACTTTCTTCTATATTTAATAGAAGAAAGTAAAAATTTTCGACATCCGGTTTTCGACGGATTTACACGTTTTGAGAGCTCTAGAACATGATTTGACCATTTTTGTGTGTGTATGTGTGATAAAAATTTTGTGGCAACTTTATCTCCGGAACTACAGCTCAGAATTGTATATAAATTTATATGTCGATACACCTTTAACTAAATTAGTGCCTATCAACTTTTGGTGAAAATAAATCATCAGGTGGTGCTGCTATACAGCGATTTCTGCAATTTAAGGAACGCTATATCTCAGGTTCTATTGCATGTAATCGAACAAGAAGGTCATTATGAGACTTGCTGATTCAATGTAAATGCTTATTGGCCAACAGGTGGCGCTGCTATACAGCGATTTCTGCAATTTATGGGAAGAGTGTATCTCAGGAACTGCTGCACAAAATTGCATATAAATTTATATGTAAATGCACCTTAATTAGTATTTATCAACTTTTTAGTGTCAACCACTGAACAGGTGGCACTGCTGTACAGTGTTTTTTGCAATTTAAGGAAAGACTATATCTCAGGTTTTATTGTGTATAATCAAACAAAACTTGATATGTGCGAAGTCACAGCATAATGTCTCATATGAGACATGCTGTTTTAAACTGGATGCTTATAGGCCAATAGATGGCGCTGCTATACTGGAAATTTCCTCGATAATGGGAAGGCAATGTCTCAGTTTGTATGGCATATAACTGTACGAAATGTGATAGCAAGATAACCATTATAAAAGCATATTTTTAAGATGTTATTTATAGACAATAAAGCTTTCTTTAGATATTTAGTGTTAGCTTTCTCTAAGATGAAAATCATTTGCATTCATCATGTTAGATAATTTTAATAAATAATAGTTGTAATAAATTATTTGTCCTTAGTGAATTTGTGTAGGAAAATATAGAAGAATGTCTTGTGGTGGCCACAACATACTATTTTTTTTTCTTTTCACAAAATAAATATATTAACCTGTGATAATCTTTGATAGTTAGATAATGCAGTGTTCAAATTTTTCAGGAGTGACTTCTGATTTTCATGCTAGTTATTTTGTTTGTATAGAAATTTCTCATTTTGGGTGTTAAATTTGCCTTGTATAAGAACTGTATAAATATAACTCATTATAGGTACATATAAGTACTTTTAATAATAACCTATATAAGTATTTCTCCATTATTCATTCTACAGCGAATAACAGTTTCCAGGGATTTTGCATGTTGGGTAGTTTCATCCCTAATAGTTGTAGGAGCTACATTTTTAGAGATCATATTTCAAAAGAATATTTCATTTGCCATTATTGAAATTCAGCAAACAAAGTGAGTAAATTCCAGGGATCTACTCAATTTACCAATTGATTGTAACATTAGAAATTGGCAATAATACCTAAAAAATTGGAAAAATAATCATTAAAAAAGGTCTTTGGTTTTTATCTTAAGAAATTTGTGAAACCGAAAATCTTGATTAAAGATAATTGTTATTATATAGCTCTTTACTTTCATTTCAACATTTATAAGATTTTCAAGAGCTTTTACATATTTTTCAGGAAGCAATTTTAATGCTTTTTATTAGGTTTAATAGTTACAAAAGATAAAAGTAACTATAGTTAAAGATAAAAGAATGTGAAAAAATAAATTTATTTAATTTTTGCTGACTAATTTGTGCATTTAGTGAAAATTTGCTATATTTTCAGGGGGAAGGGGGGGCGAAAATTGCTGATTGCTTAACAACTGCATTTATAAATATAATAAAATTGTTTGTAATTTTGGTAGTTATTTTTTTTGTGGAACGATATGCCCTTTTTATAAAACATGCCCCTTTTCATCCTCTACAAATGTGCCCACCCTGCTGACCACCCTGCCCCTTTTTCCTTGGTACCAACATCCTGCCCTTTTTCAAACCTAGGGGAACTCTGATATTTCTCATGTATGTAATTATTTTTAGACTTTATTGCTGAAAGTGAATCTATATATTTTTCCTCAATTAAATATTTGTCATATCCATCCCATATGAACATGGGGGAAAATATGAAGACTAGATTTTTTAGGTAGGAAAATTTTTCCCAAGTTAGTGTATGTATATATAGATTCCGTATGGTTAGAATTTAATATAATCAAGTAGTATATTAAAATTAAGTATGTTTTGTTTATTTTTTCTCGTATAATTTGAGATAATAAAAAAGCCTCTGGATACTGCAAAATTTCCCTTTTATTTGCTCCTCCTCTTTCCAACAATTACTGTGCTATTAATATTCTATTTATTGCATAAACTATGTTGTATACAAAATTTCCCTAATTTTGATTCTCAAAGGTTGGCAGCTATGAGAAAACATTTTATCATGTAATAACTAATCTAGAATAAATTTTATAACTTTAAATATCTGGAATAAATATTTAGAATTTAGAAGGGTAGATGTGCAAGTAATAGGCACCCTCCTCATATTCTGGTTTATAAAAAAATAATTAAAAATTCAGCTCTTATTTATTTTTCAACAATTCTCTGCATGTTTTTATAATCCTAGGTTATTGTTAATCTTGATTATTGACTATATTGTTAATTTTGATTGACTATATATATGACTAAGACTATGACTAAGTTTCAAAGCTAAAAATATTTAAAGAATGTTTCATGCAATATTTTAATAGCTTCATTTTAAAGCAACTAAAGCTATTCATATAATTAAATTGTTAACTAAATATAATGCAGGGTTCGCACTAAGGAAAAAAAATGAGTGGGATTCTCCCACTCTAACAAAAAATTTAAGTGGGATTTTGAAAATTTAAGTGAGATTTTTGAAATTTAAGGCAGTAATTACATTTTACAGAAAAAAAAAGTATTTTCAAGAAATATGCAAATTACAGACAAGTGATTGCTGTAAAGGGCAAAATTAACGGTCGCCACCGGCCACATGGCGACTAAATAAAAAAAGATGGCGATTAAAAATTATGCATTGATCGCCACTAAAGTCGCCACTTTTTGTGATCATTAAAAGATTCTAAAAATCGAGTGACGATAGGCAATCGAAGCCTTGTGATTTTCAATCTTTTTCCATCCATGGCATAAATGTCAATGTTCATTTTAAACTTGCTTTATTATATTCTACAACCTATAAAGAAGTAGAATTGTTTAATATATCTCACTCATATAATTTTTGGACCCCCCCCCCCCTCCTTATGGTCTGTGATCACACAGCTTATAGAAAGCTTTATAATCTCTAATCATTCTCCATTTGCTGCAAAAATATAAATATCTATTTTAAACTTACTTCATTAGATTCTAGAATCTGTAAAGAAGTAGAATTGTTTAATATCTCTTACTCATAATTCTTGTAATCCCCCCCCCCCTCCCCCCTCCAACGATTGGCAATTACCTTGTGATTTACAATCTGAAACCTTGTGATTTACAATCTCTCTCCATCCATAACATAAATGTAAATATTCATTTTAAACTTTCTTGATTAGATTCTAGAACCTATATAGATGTATCCCCCCCCCCTGCCACACACACACACACACACATGTGCGCTCCATTTCAACTAGCAGTTAATGATCAAATGTCCTGCAAAGCACAATCTTTTTTCCATTATTATCTCCATAGTATTTAATGTATATTTAACCCATTTAAGATATTTGACAAATGTGTGTATCAAAATTTGATTTGGCTTAAATGTGTATTTTTCAAAAAAAAATTGTATTTGCTTTCTTTTCAGTAGAAATCTTCCTTTTTCCTTCCCATTTTAAAGCAGAAATCTCCCTATTTTTAAAGCTACAAATTTGGCAGCTAAGTAAATTATTTTTAATGAAGCACCTAAGTTTCCATATCTATACTTTTTAAGAGAAAATATTTTAACTCTATTGAAATAAAATCATTTTAAAAAGTGTGTCTTTAAAAATAAGAAAAAATAATAAAACTGCTAAATGTATTTACACATGACCATGTAAAAGTTGTGATGATGATGAATCAGCTGATTCATTTACTAGAAAATATCAATGTGAACTGTGAATGATAACAGCTTATTTCACTTAAATAAATTGAAAAAAAAAAAAGTACTACTGAATTATCTGAAAGATAAAAACTTTTGCTCTTATTATTACGATTTTAATTTAGGATGTGCAATTTAGGATTTTTAAAAAGAGCGTAATTACAAATTACAATTTCAGTGTCCCTGTGTTAATTTTATTATTATATATATTTCTTATTTTCATATTTTTCTTGCGGTAATTATACCGCAAAATGGTGACAATGCTTTTTGCAGTCTGAAAGAAATAGTCTTATGTGAAAAGTGGCCACTAACTTAAAAAAGTGGCTACTAATGAAACTGACAGTACCGGCCACTGGCCACTAATGAATTTTCCCAGTTTTGCCCTTTAGATTGCTGAAATTAGAAATTAGCGGAAAATTTTTCGCTAATATGATTGATTGGATGATTAGTTGAATATTGATAACATCACTTTCAATAAACTGATGACTTAAACATTTACATATATAGTTTTTATCTACATTAAGCATTTTCAGGATTTTTTCATTAGCGTAAAAAAAAATTCTTCAATATACCTGCAATAGATTTTATATCCACATGAAATCTTATTGAAATTTCACACCAAGAGTAAAACAAATTTTTCACACAAATATAGAATATGATTTTTATGTATGTACATTAATCATTCATATAAAAGTAGCAGTAGCTAATTATTAGTTCCAAACGTGAATAAAACCAACTGAGTATTAATTTTCTTAAATTGATTCTGAAAAAAATTTCTTACCTGAAAAATCTATTCTTCATTTCCCCCATGTTTACAAATTTGGTATAGATATGACACCCCATAAAGATTTAATTTAATTGATAAAAAATAAATAGATTCATTAAGTTCAGCACTAAAGGTCTAAAAATAATTACGTATGTTAGAAATATTGAGCACTTCTAATGCTTTATTGTTTCTAGAATTGATCATTGACCACAATCCGTATTCCGAAGATGGGAAAGGGGGTGGGGGAGGGGGGAATAAAAAAAAATAACTACAGAGTAAGAAATATTAAACTCTTTCAATTCTACTTCTAGAATCTAATAAAGCAAGTTTAAAATGAATATTATAACTATAATTTATGTTGCAGATGGGTAAAGATTGGGAAACAAGACTTCTGCAGAACATTTCATTGCTCATCGCTAGATGGAGATAAATAAAGTGGGAGGTGGGCAAAAAATAATTACATGAGCAAGAAATATTTAACAATTGTATTTCTTTACAGGTTCTAGAATCTCATAAAGCAAGTTTGAAATGGATATTGACATTTATGTTGTGGATGGAGAAAGATTAGGAATCAGAAGCTTTTGTAGAATATTTGATCGCCCATTGTTCCATTTTTATTTATTTATTTATTTTTTAACGAACGATATCCGCGATTTTTTTAAAAACGGAAAAAATAAATTCGCGGAGTTCAGTGAATTAGATAAAAAAAAAAAAAAAGATCGCGGAAAATCGCGGGAAAATAAGTGCGGGAAAATCGCGCATATGAAATTTTTTTAAGTGGGATTTATTTTAATATTGCGCGATTCCCGCGATCCTGCGCTCTAGCGCGAACCCTGTAATGTAATGTAATTTATTTCTTAGCAACTTCAATTTAAATAGAATATATTAATTGTTGCATGTTTTATGGTTCCAAAGGGTCAATGTACACAAACTTTTAAATTAAATATAAATTTCTACTATTTTTCATTATAAGGTACCATTGTGCATAGCTTAAATGACAATATTTTATATAATAATAATTGTAGAAAGAATATTCACAACATAAATTGTTATCGGCCGAATCACACTTATTATTCGGCCATGCCAAAGTTTCGGTGAGGTGACCGAAGCTTCGTTCCATCTCTACTTTTAACCATTTTTGCTGTTTGGAGATTAGTTGGCCATTTTGGATTTTCGTTCATTTTGCATGTGAAGGAGTTAACTTTTTGAACTGAGCTGGTTGCTTTTTTTATGTAAAGTTTTTTTGTTTTCGAGTAGTATGCAGCATTTATGTTGATGTTGAATATACTTGAAGCTCTAGAGTAGCCTTTTAATTTAAATTGTGTAAATTTGCCTAGTGTAGATAATTATTTAGAAGTTTTGATGGGGGATTAATTTTGTTATTCTGAGGAAAATAGTGTTTTCTACAAAAGTTTAGAAACAGATAAGTGAAAAATTTCGTTTATATAATACTTATTTGTTAGTTATGTTCTTTCAATTATTTATGGTATTTTTGTTTTGTAAAGTTTAATATTTGATAGTTTTCAGTGATGAAAATTGTGCAAATTTTAAAAATTTGTATTTGTAGTAAGTTTTTAAGTAATTTTTACATATTACTTTTAGCCAGTTGATTTAAAACACATAAAATTGGGTGTTTTCATAAAATCGCGAAACAAAACTGGAAAAACATGCCAAATTGGTGATTTTGAAAAAAGTTGCCAAGCAGTGGGGTAAACTTTACCCGGTAAAGTACATGTTCACCAAATTAATATTTTTTGTGGTATCCTTAATTGCCTTATTCTTGCCATTTTTGAAATACTTTCTAAAATTACAATTTTTCGAACAATTGCACATGTTTTTAATACTTGGCTCAATGCTAAATTGAACGTAGAAGTGCTTTTTTTTTTTTTGTTCCTTAGTGTATATATTATACACACATACACATACTATCTTATAAACTCTAAAATACTTATTTTGTAACTTTCTTATATGTCGGCTTTTAGTTTGTACAGTAAAAAGAAAATGTGGGTTCTAATTTTATTCTTTTGTAAGAATCCCCTTCCCCCCCCCCTCCTAAAATAATTGCCTTGCTCAAATTTAATAAAACAATTCAGAGTTCATACTCATCAGGGAAAACAGAGACTTTGAAATTTGTTTAAAAAAAAAAAGTCAGGGAAAATTGGTTATAAAACCTGGAAAAACAAATATTTTCTTTCTCTCAAGTTATATTTTTCTTGTTTAGCTTCATATCAAAATTCAATTGATTAAGTATTGTAAAAATATGCTTGTAAACAGTGATTTCTATCATGGTCGACAGTAATATGACACCATACAGTGGAAGTAGCTGTGTATTTTGTCCTGTCTAGAGGAGTGTTTCTTGTAATATATCGCTAATATTATCTTGAAAATTGTTTGGGAACTCAGGGAATTTTTTCCCCATATGAGTATGAACCCTGCAAGTGTGATATACATTTTTCTTACCATCCCCCCCCCTCCACTCCCCTTCTTTAAAAGCATAAACATCTTCAAAAAAAATATTCTTTCAGATTTTTAATTAATACAACAAGCATCCCTCTCCCCCATCAACTTTTAGGACAACTGTGATGTAGGATAAATTAAGCATTAAGTATTTGCTTGTGCAAAATTTAATAGAAATGATTCTGTAGTTTGATTTGTACATGAGTAAAGTGTATAAATTTGCAATTTGTATTTTTCTGTTTAGTTGGCCACCACTATGTTTTTTCTGATATTAAATGAGGATTGTTTAATTATTATTTATCAGGTAACTGCACCACACATTAAAATAAAGTTAAGTTATAAAAAAAAAAAAAAAAAAAATAATGGCCCCAGTAGCAGATTTTTCTGTACATATCTGTAGTACAGTATAGGACCCATTATCTGGAATTCCAAAATCCGGAAGATCCAGAATCATTTCAGATTTTTTTTTTTTTTTTTTTAATGATTAAAATACATTTTATATCTAAAATCAGAAAAAAAAAGAAAGAAAATCACCCTAAAATGAATTATTGTGTGTTTTATTAGGTAGTATTATGAAAATTTAGAAATTAAAACAGAATTTCTTCCTTTCATATGGCCAGGGATGTTTGTGGTCCTGGAAAACCCTGGAATTCACAGCAAGCCACATAAAAAAAATAAAAAAATAAAAGTAATGTATTTTATGATAGATTTCCGGTGATTTTTAACTTCTCATTAAGATCTTAAAAAGAAAGAAAAAAATAGAAATTTTTAAAGAAAAATCTTTTTTTTTATTTACTTTTTTTTTAAGCATTCTGCTCTTATGATTGAGACAGTATTCATGTTTAGCAGCATTGATAAAGAAGCAACCATGCCACTCGTGGCAGTAATGTACATGTTTGTATGTATATATATATATACAGTAGACTCTCGATTATCGGTGGTCGGATTATCTGCGGTCCTCAAGGGCCTGAATTTAAAAGGAATTTAAAAATACAGAACAAACTTATTACAAAAAAAGATCGAAGAGAGTAATGACCTTCAAGGCTTTTGGAGATATTACACGATTCTTGACAGCATTTACGGCATACACACTGCTTGGGAGGCAGATAAGCAGTCTACATTGGTAAGGTCTTGGAGAAAAATTTTACCAAATGTGGAAATACTTTGGTAGAGTTTATAGAGGAGAAAGAAATTTCTGCTCATGAGTTGGCAAATTTAGCTAAATCTATTACTGGAAGAGAAAAAGTCAATGAAGGAAACACCGACCGAAGAGTGGATTAATTGTGACGCCAACGATCCAGGTATTGAACACCTTACAGATGAACAAATTGTGGGCCAAACATTAGACACTGTTTCAGAAGATAGTGAAGAAGGAGATAAAACTCAGCAGAGGATGAGCCACGACACAGCCCTAGCACATGCAGATGGATTTATAAAATATCTCGAGGAACAGGACAATGTATCACTTAGTGACAAAATGTTGATAAAGAAAATGCAATCGCAAATTAAAAAAAAGTGTTTTAATACAAAAAAAAACAAAATGTTTGACAGATTTTTTTGTTAAAGAATAGAGTAAAATGTGAGTAGAAATTTTTATTAGTATGTTAAATTGTATATGTAGGCCATGCTTAACTGCTAATTAAATAATATTGCTCAAAAGGCTTTATGTGTTGATTTATATCCCCTTTTTGACCATTTTGTGGATTATCCGCGGTTGTCTATTCCCCGTTCACCGCAGATAATCGGGAGTTTACTGTATATGCGCATTATTGTTTTTTTTTTTTTTCTTTGTGCTAAATTTAATAGAAAAAAGTATCAGATTTGCAAAATATCTTGACTTCCAGTTTTTGATTTATTTGCATGTTTTAAGAGCTCTAGAATATAATTCAAATATTTTTTTAAAATGTCTGTATGTGAAGTAGTTGCTCCTAGAAGTAAATTAGTACCTGTCAATTACTGAGTTATGTTTTATAATTAAGGAAAAGCAATAATGGGAAAAGGACCCAAAATTCCGAAATCCGGAGTTCTTCTGGTCCCGTGGGTTCCAGATAATGAGTCCGGAACAAAAATTGTATAACAAAATTTCTCTGCAATTTAGGAACTCCAGACTAAGTCTGGTATTGCAAGAACTATCACTATTTCATAAAATTTGTATGAACAAGGAAAGCAAATTGTAACATTACTACAAATGCACTAATCTATGCAGGGGCATATGAGGCAATTACCATGGGCCGCAGTAAGCTCTTAAATGTAAAACTAAACTCTTTTTTGTTTGTTTGTTTTCAGTGTGAATAAATCTGCTTAAAGCTCCAATTAGGTAAGTCGGTCCTTGAATCTTAAGTATACAATTAAAATTCTATGAGTATTTTTTATCTTAAACTTTTCTGAGCCCTTTAATCTACTGAAACTAAAACGATCCAATCTGCAATGCTCACTGCCATGCTGTATTGTTTCTGCTACTGAGTGAATAGTTAAAACAATTATAATTATTATGGTACTTTCTAATTGCCCTTTCTTTAATGTTATCCTAATAAATATAGTTGTTGCTAAAACTGAAAGAGTATTTTGTATTTAATCAATTTATGTAATTATATTTTAGAATGGCGGACGCTGCTCCAGCCGGTGGTCGAGGAGGATTTAGAGGTGGTTTTGGTAGTGGTGGAAGAGGTGGTCGTGGAAGAGGAAGAGGCCGTGGTCGTGGCAGAGGACGTGGTAGAGGTAAAGAAGAGAAGGACTGGGTACCTGTTACCAAGCTGGGCCGTTTAGTTAAAGATGGAAAAATTAAAGATTTGCAAGAAATTTACCTGTTTTCACTCCCAATAAAGGTATGGTTTAAAAAAGTATTTTATCTTGTATATCTGCAAATTTTGTTAATGGCCTGAACCCAAACACATAGCCCATGTTACTCTATGGAGAAAATTTTTTGGAGAATTATTTACTACTTAATGTATTTTTTTCTGTTTTCATATTCTGATAATTCACTATAACTATTAACCCTTAAATGCCTAATTATTTTAAAATCAATTTAAAAGTGTTCTATGTCTTTCCTCTCTTAAATAAATCATGGGAAAAATACTTTTAAAAATCACACTTCAACTATGGTTTACAGCTGAAAAGCAATTTGTTGCGAACTGGCAAACATGAGGCATTAAACCTTCAATTTTATTCATAACTTTAAAAGAGAGCTTTTAAAAAATGTCGATCCTTATGAACCGAAGCTAGCTAAAACCAACAATTGGGAGGAAGGAGAATGGATAAAATTTTGTGAAGAAAAAAAATTAACTTACTTTAGGTGCAGAAAACACGAACTCGGACATTATTTCTCTCCTGGGGCTTTTTTCTTTTTTTCTTATCACTATCATAGCCTGTTTTACAACTAGGAACAAAGCATTTATTTGAAAATCTGAATTATGCAGTTTTAAGAACTTACAAAAAAAATTAAATTGCTTAAAATAAAAAATTTTAAATGTACTCCAGCAAAATTCTATTAAAAACACTATATCCACACTGAAATAGGGAGTAATGACAAGTGGCGCCCTCAATATTTACCAAAAATTTACATCACAGTTTCGTAGCTTTCTCCCATTGGACCTTCAACTCCTATTAATATTACTCCGTGGCGTTGTTGCATTGAATGATTTTATACTAAATCTCAGCATATCGTTTCATTTCATTTGCATCCTTATCATAGTTAAAGGTAAAACAAAATTTCAAGACTCGTGGTTGGAAAAAGAATTTGACGGTGTTTTGCTGAGAGAATGGCTTGAAGCTATAAATGGCGACATTTATTCCGCTAAATGTGTTTTATGTTACGAAAAGTTTTACATATCTCCTACTAGCTTAGTAACAGAACTTATGCAACATTGTCGCCGAAATTTTTTTTTTTTTCATAGAATTGAGTCAGTGGTAGACAGAAACTCATGTCTTACATTAATAATTCAGAATTCTTCTGCAGTATAGTAATCTTATACCTTTCTAATTAATTATACATGAGTGGAAATTAGAGGAAAATTGAATCATCTTGCAGAGAAGGTTTAATTGTTTCGGGACGGGTGTATCATATGAAATGGCTACAAATGTTCCTTCCCACTTGGGTGTTTAACATATGACACATCCTTTAAATTCTTTCTGTGGGCAGTCGTATCATACCAAACGTTCTATTTAAATATGATATGCTCGTCCAGAGAAATAATTTAAAGGCTGTATCATATATAACATGCTCATCCCAAAAGAGTTATACTTACACGACATGTCACAGAAAGCATAAAAATTTTAAACCACTAGAGATATCAAGTAAAGGGTTTCGTCAAACCAAGTACTGAAAATGCAGAAAGCATGATTTCCATAAAATAAAATTTATTTTATAAAAATGCAGTCTGTTTTATAGATTATTTAAATTTTGATGGAGTAAGGGCTGTTAATTTTGTTTGGCTCAACCTGAATATATAAAACAACACAATATTTCCAATTTTAACACGTCAATTATTACCCATTACGGATTTAGAAGTTTTACAATATCATCGGTTTTCCCCTAAAATTTTCCTAACATTTTGAAAAAAAATTCCTCACTAAAATATTGAGAAGCCGTAATACTAGGCCTGTAAATCAGTTAATGTAACAGTTACACGACAATATAAAAAAATCGATACTTTCTTGTGAAAATAAACATATAAAGTATTCTTAAAATTTATTAAACTCACGAATACAATTATTCTACTGTTTACAAATGCACAATATTACTTTTATTTTGTATTGAATATTAATATTTTTACTTTTAAGAACAATATAATTTACTGAATTCGATTCTTTGTTTTTCAATATCACGTGATTGAGCAGACGACAATTTTATTTATTTAACGATCATTTATATTTCCATAAATTCTTGGAACTCGTGCAACTTTATCTAAATTGTTTTTTTACTCCATTTTCATATATTTTTTTCATGTGTATGAGCAAATTTAATATTTTACCTATCATTTTTCACGTGAAAGCATATTTCTGTTGGGGGGAAAAAGAAAAATGTAATTTTTTTTTGGTTACAATTAAAAATTTATATGTCCATTTTAAAGATTTTCCAGGTTATTTTCATATTTTTTAAAAATTAATCAAAATTTCGTTACAAATAAGGTACCAAATGAAAGGGGCGATTTTTCTGAATCTGTCGGATTAATTAACTTATTGATCGCACAATTAGATTTTTTTAAAATTAACTAAAGTATGAAAATTTGCTGGCAGCTTGCATCAACATACAAACAGTCCAAGAAAATCTCTTTGCCATTTATATATACAGAGATAGAAATGTTTTTAAAAAGTCCTTTAAATTATCAGCATTAAAAAAACAAAATAAGATTTTTATTTATTTTATTTTATTTTATTTTTTGAAAAAGGAGAAGTTTTAAGCAGATTGATTGCAAAATTTAGTTACACATTCCACTTCAAATACAGTAAAGTATCCATTATCTGGTAATCACAGGACGAACCTGATTCCGGTTATCAGAATTTTCTGGAAATCAGTCCCAGCCAAATACGGAAATATCCCGTCTGCAAAAGCTACCCCCACAAAATTTGACCACAAAATAACTTACCAATAAACTATACTGATAACTTAAATAATAAATTAGAGAAAAGGTAAAGAGAGTGTACTTACTTATCTGTAAAAGAAATTAATAACACTGATATTAGCAAAAATATTTTTTGCTTAACGCAGCAAACATTATTTTTAATACGTAGGTTTTCTTAATATAGTTTCTTGAATCTTAATACAGACATAATATGTTCCTGTAATCATGTTCATTCATCTGTTTCCTTTGTTTTTGTTTTGTTTCACCGAACGTAGAATGCAGCTGGATGGTGGAGTTCAATGTATCTGCACTTTACTGCTAATTTGTATCTGAACTTTGGTTCGCGTTTCTTTTGTTTATTTTCTTGTCGACCATTCTTGTGTGTTTATCCTATAGGATTGGCATATCGTATAGAGCAGGCGCACGTGACGTCACTGCGACAGATGATTCTGCACATACTTTTTAATGTAGGCAAAACATGGGATAAAGCACCATTGGAAAAGCAGATATTTTGTCTACATGCACAAAAGTTGCAGAATAGCGTTGCTTGTTTATAAACATGCACCTGATCTATTGGAATTAGACAGGAATGTTTTTGATTTTTTGAAAGAATGATTTTGCTACCATTTTTTGAATTTCACCTATCGGCTGTAAGGCCTGTAAGCTTTGATAGAATGCACCCATTGGCTATTCATTACACAGTGGTGCTATTTGGTGTATTGTACATTTTTTATTTTTACTGATAATCTTTTCGCATTGGAACTTGGTCTTGGAGTCGGAATTTTGATTTTGTGCCGGCCACTCATTTCTGTTTATCGTGTAGAATTGTATCTTTTTCCTTTATGGTAAAATGGAGTTTAAATGATTTTTTTTTTTTTCCCTTCTTCAGAGCAGAATGCCTTAAAAATATAAGAAAAATATCGGTTTTAAGCAAGAAATATATTCCACTTCACCGGCCATCCCGAGATAACTTGGGGGGGAAACGTAGCCTTCCACACACTACAGTGGCTGGTGAAAGTAGTTAAAATTTACTTTTACATCTTTCTTCAAGTTTGAAAAAAAAATTTTTTTAGATTGAAAATTACAGTCTCTTGGGACCCACCCACCACAGTAAATTTTTCGCGTCCTGCCTTCGATTTGTTGCGTAATTTACGCGTTATAGCATGTAAACAGCATCGCTGTGGGTGTCTTTCAAAAGATCTCGTCAATACCTTTAAAATGAATGGTTGAACTATAGATCTGTGATAATTTAAAACAAAGTTATGGAATTTTTTTTTTTTTTTTTTTTAATCTTTCAACGAAAGAAAAAAAAATCATTTCTTTTGATATTGGCAAGAAATTGACTTTATTTTG
This sequence comes from Salticus scenicus, assembly GCA_963930645.1. NCBI lineage: Eukaryota > Metazoa > Arthropoda > Arachnida > Araneae > Salticidae > Salticus > Salticus scenicus. The sequence goes on along the minus strand of OZ005648.1, from coordinate 329,301,494 downwards.
GCATTTAGTGATATAATTCTGCCAAATAAAAATTGTCTACATTTTATTTATAATGGAAAATAATTTAATAAATAATTTGTATTCAATGAGTTTTGTGTAAAATTTTGTAGAAGTCATGTGGTGGCCACATCATATTAGTTTAATGGTAAAATGAATTATAAAAGTTTGAATAATAAATTTTGGAATAAATGAGTACTAATTTAACAGTTGTGGAGTGGGGAAAAAAAAAAAAAAAAAAAAAAAAACTAATTTGGTGATGAGTAATTTTATTAACAAATTTTTAGATTAGAGTTGGGTTAGATTTGGCAATCGGACTCGGGAAATTGTAAGGAAGAGGGAGGATAGTTTAGAAATCGTGCAATTTCTAAACTTAAATAATAAAAGCTCAAGTGTATATATAAAAAGTTAAAAAAAAAAAAAATAATACAAGTTTGGTGTAATTGAATTTTAAAATTAATCTTTTATATTTCAGGAATGTGAAATTATTGACTTCTTCTTGGGAAGTACTTTGAAAGATGATGTAATGAAAATCATGCCTGTTCAAAAACAGACCAGGGCTGGTCAGCGTACAAGATTTAAAGCTATTGTTGCTATGGGTGATCATAATGGACATGTTGGTTTAGGTGTAAAGTGTTCAAAAGAAGTTGCAACTGCAATCAGGGGAGCAATTATGCTCGCAAAATTAACTGTGATTCCAGTACGAAGAGGATATTGGGGCAACAAAATTGGTTCTCCTCACACTGTACCTTGTAAAGTAAGTTTTTTCAGTCTATGCTAAATTTCATGCTTCATGCTCCTATGAATTGACATTTAAAAAAAAAAAATATTTTTTTTTTCAATTAACACCTGTTTAACAGTTGAATTTTAATTACCAGAACACACCACACAGATAAATTGTTTTAAATTTACTAAGGAAAAATTTCAATGTATATATGTACATTTTTTTTTTTTCATTTTTTTTTTTTCATTTTTTTTTTATAGAATACACAGGTTTACATCTAAAAGTTTGATTTGATAATTTTAGCTGATCTTTGTATTTTTTGGTGTACTGAAACAAATTGAAACAGTTTATGTTTAGATTTTTGTCAAAACAGGTTGTCTACAGACACAATTTCTTCTGTGACTTTCCACCAATAGAATTATATAACTTTTACAGTATTTTTCTATGATTAATTATAATTAATGATGGAAATATACTAGAAACCATCAAAAATGAAGAAATTGTGTCGGTAGACATCCTGCATTGACAAAAAATCTGTATGATATAGAAAAAACGGCTTCAGTTTCAGCATCTCCAAGAACATATATATCAGTTAAAATTACCAAATTAAATTTATGATTTGATTAATGATTTCTAGCCTTACTCCTTCAGTAACTTCTTAAATTTGATATTTTTAATTTCTGTTACATTTTTTTAGTATATGGGTAAAACCAAAAGTGATAGTAGAGGAGAGGAGGGTATTATGAAATAGTCGGGTAATAGGGAATACCGAGGTTTCGGCTCTGATTAGTGCTGCTATCTCTTCAAAATACTATGAATTACTCAAGGATTCCCATGAAGCAATACAGTAAGAAGCAACCGCTTGTTGCTGTTGTACCATTCTCTATAGAACAAAGTATGTTTTGTGATTTTCAAGAGTTTTTGCAGGAACGTTTTCAGACATTTAAACTTACTAGTACACATGAGGTTTAAACATTGATGTTAAGCATAATGTATGCTCAAAGAATTGTAGTTTGTTTTATGTTGGTCGTTTTTTAACTGCAAATATTTTTTCCATCACTTTAAAAGTTTATTTTCAAAGATGGCGTGTTGGGTAGTATGGAATACTATGTATTTCATGGTATGATCTTAAACTGACTTCATGTATTCAACTAAAGAATCAGAAAATAAAGACGTTAAATGTATCTTCTGTCACACAAAATTCTCCGATTTAAACCACCTATTCCATATTACCTGAATATTTCATATTAACCTCCATTTGTAAAGTAAACTTTTTATAAAAAAAAAAAAAAAAAAAAAATTATGAATAATTACACTATGTACTCATCATGATTTTGGGGATTTTTATTAAAAGTAAGTAAAGTTATTTTAAGAAATGTAAATGGTATACAGACAATTGCAATAAGGTTGATAGATAAGATCTGCTACATTTAGCTCATTTATTACCTCTCTTGATATTGGTACCCTAATCACTTGACCAAAATGAACTTAAGAAATGTTATAATCACAGGGGTCGTACTTGTCCTGAAAATCCTGAAAAATAAAAAAAATGTCCTGAAATTACGCAAAATTTGTCATAAATCTATATATATAAAATCATTCTTCCTGACTGACTGAGGGGGTGATTCATCATCGCCCAGACCAAACCCCTAGACCTAGAAGCATGAAAATTTGTGACAATGTTCGTTCTAGGACGTAGGCATCCACTAAGAAGCGATTTTACAAAATTCGCCCCCCAAGAGGGGGAGGGGGGGCAAAACGTGATTTCACAAAATCCTTCATATCTCAAACAAAAAAAAAAACAGATACCCGTAAAATTTTTGCTTTAAAATATAGCTAATACAAATGTCTAAAAACCAATTTCTGGAATTTTCAAAATTCGGTCCCGAAGGGGGTGGGGGGGGGGCAAAACGTGATTTCGCATAATCCTATTTATCTCAAACAAAAAAATATAGATATACGTGAAATTTTTGCTCTAAAATATAGCTAATGCAAATATCTAAAAACCAATTTCTGGAATTTTAGAAATTCAGCCCCCAGGGGGGGGGGGGGCTATTGGGGCAAAACCAAATAGAAATACAGTTAGGGCATTCAAAATTGGTACAGATACATTTTAGAGGCCTGCAAGTCGAATGAGGATATTTTCGATTGTGTAAAGTTATTAGGAGGGGCAGGAAGGGGGGGGGAGTTAGATCTATTTAAATTAGCTCGTTCAAAATTGGTATATAGAGGTTTTCGATACCTACAAATCGATTGCGGATATGTTCGAATTTGTAAAATTACTAGGAGGGCTGTAAGGGCTATGGGCAAAAACAAATAGAAATACAGTTAGGGCGTTCAAAATTGGTACAGACAGGTTTTAGAGGCCTGCAAGTCGAATGGGGATTTTTTCGAAAGTGTAAAGTTATGAGGAGGGGGGGGGGGCAAAAAAATATTTAGATCGTTCAAAACTGGTATATAGAGGTTTTCGATACTTACAAATCGATTGCGGATATTTTCGAATTTATAAAATTATTAGGAGAGGCGGGAAGGGGGGCTATGGGCAAAAACAAATAGAAATACAGTTAGGCTGTTCAAAATTGGTACAGATAGGTTTTAAAGGCCTGCAAGTTTTGAATTTTGTGATGGGACAGCAGATGGGTTCCAATATTTAGCTGGATCAGCCTCTAAAATGTTATAGTTTTTTTTTGTCTTTTAAACTCAGAAAGAAGTTTATTTATATTTTACTCTTATAAACTTTAATTCTTTATATGTGGATTTTTTATTTCAATTAGTGCGAGAGATAAAAGCAGTGTTGCAAAGAATTTACCTTGCGATATTTTTTTTTTTTTTTTTTTTTTAACCTGGCCAAACGTAAATTGTCCTGAAATTTTGAAAAAATTATGTCCTGAAATTTTATGTAGTACCAGTACTACCCCTGTAATCAAATGCATTTAATTTGTTGTTTTGTATAGTTTTGGAAAGCTTAATATAACCAGTGATGTATACTAAATATTTTGATTATATTAATGATAAAATAATCGTCACTACCTCTGAGGTTATTTAGCTTTCCTTATTTATATTTGTGTTACATTTGAAAGTTATTTTGTGTAAGATGCAATATTTAGAAATGTGTAGCTTAATAATATAAAAAAAAGATAGTTTTAACAGAAAATATATTGTAAATAATTGTAATTGTACTGTGACTTGTTATAAGAGTATCACTATCAGTCAGGGCTGCCAGGTTTTGACCAGGCAATTTTTTTTTTTTTTTTTTTTTTTTTTTTTACCGCTTAAAAAAGACTGGCTTTAAAAAAAAAAAAAAAAAAAAAAAAACCTTTATTAAAATTAGTTTTTTCTAAAAGTGATGACTAGAGCAATAATGTAATTAAATTGTATTGTAATAAAAAATTAAATAAAAGTAAAATTATTCAATAATTCTAAATGACAAAATATATATATATAAAAAAAAAAAAACCACTCTCTTTATTAAAAAATCGATTTGGTTCAATGCAATTTAAATTAATAAATAATTCTTGCTCAATAAAAATGCTAAAGGAAATTAAATTTAGCAATTACTTGGTTCAGTTTTTTAATAACAATACATTTTAAATTATTTTTCTGCTTTTTCAGCACCTAAACTATTCTTTAGCCTGTTCTAAACAAAGTGATTTTTTTGTGTAGAAAAATATCTTTTCAGTTGAAATTCTAGAACAGCTCTACAAATTAGCAAAATATCGTATTTTCCTGCATGTAATTCACAGGTCAGCCTAAATAAGTTGGAGTTTTACACCAGAAATTTTAATTAGATAAGGCTATTTTTAAATGAGGTTTTGTCTTGTACAGATATAGCCTTGTCTGTAAATTAAACTTTCTGATATAAAACGGATTTTTCTTACCTGAGGTCTAATAAGTAGAAAAATATGAAAATTAAAAAAAATTATTAATAAACCTTAGTTATTTAATGTCTTAATTTAAACAAGCCTTGATCTTGCTTTTCTGCTGAAAATTGTTGAATTACTCTGAGAACTTAAGAGAGTTAATTTTTCACAGATTCAAGTAGCTTTGAAAATGAAAAGAAATAGAACTTCTCAGTCTTTTCCCAATTTCCACATTCTCTTTTATGAGGAATGTTGTTGTTAGTTTCTAGATCATTAATCAATGCAATTGATTCTTGGATCAGTTCAATCCAATTATGCAAAATGTGTGAAAGCCAAAAATAATTTTCCTTTCTTTCTCTCTGTATAAATGTGAGAAAAAACAGGAATATATATTAGTATTTACTTAGTATATTTTTGTTATAGAAATATTTAATTTTAAGAGAAGTATTTGAAGCTCTGAATATAAAAATGAAAACTATGTAAATTAAAAGGTATCGCACTTCGAAACATTGCCAAAGAATAATAATGGGAGAGGGGAGTATAAGGAGGCAACATCTTGAATCATTTAAAAGAGAAATATTTGATGCAAATTATTTACTCTTACGTGTTAGTTTTTTTTAAAAATTTTATAATAGCACTGTAAACATACATATTTTACTCTTAAGGTGTTTTTTCACTTTGGTACACTTTTCTTTTCTAAAAAACTAATAGAAATTTTACTTTTAAATCATGTATGATGATAGAAAATACTTTTTTTTTTTTTTTTTTAAATGTATTGAACCAGAGCCTCCTTAAGTAGATGCCTAGCGAGTCGCTCGGAAACTTGGCAACAGTACAAGAAAAACATAGGCAGTAGATGGCGCTTGATACCGTGTCGTAAAGTTCTGTTTATTTCCCGCAATTCAGTTGAGTTTCAATTGAGTTCTTCATGGTTTATGTTTTATTAATTTAACAAATGTGAGAGTTTTTTTTTTTTTTAATAATATGGTGTATTGCGTCGTTCCATTTTGTAAATCGGAGAGTCGCCGTGAAAATATAAGTTTTCACGGTTTCATATTTCAAGACAAGGTATGTAAACTGCATAAGTAATTAATGCAAAATTACCAACCCTCCGGATTTTTGAATATCAATAATATTTTTCACAAAAAACATTATTTATTATCGTAAATAATTCTGCGATTAAGACGAAGATAAATTTAAAAGAAATTATGATATAAAAATTCGAAGGGTTGACACCTCTGTTAGTAAGTTATGAATTACATTAGTATGTTATGAATAAAACTATAAAATACTCCAATATAGGAACAAGATTGATTTATATTTTTTTAATACCACTGTTTTTTAAAGACTTGTGTAAATGCGTATAAAAATTTGATTATTTCAGTTAAATCGAAACAAAAGTGTTGGGAATCTTGAAAAGAAAAAATAGAAAATTTTTATTTCTACTTTTGTTCTTTTTAAAAATATTAAGTTTTAAGATTCATAACATTGCTTTTATTAACCTTTTACCACACAAATGGAATATGGAATTAAAAATTCATGTAAAAATTAAATATCATGATTACTGATTTGAAAAATTATCAGATATAACAGAAAGATGACTTGATTTTTTGAAATAGAAATTCTCCACATCCATACACTCACATATACACACACACACATATACTGGCTAATTGCCAAAAATTACTTTTTTTGGACACGTGAGACCTTAAAAATATAAATCAGGGGAAAACTCGATATCGAATTTTTGGACCGAACACAATACTTTCATTACCTACGGTAGTAGGGTAATGGAAGTAAAAATATTTCAAGGATGTTATTAATTTGTCCTTAAATTTGCCAATCTTTATCAAATTTTTCAAATTGAAACCTAATACGAGTTTTAAAATACAATTGTGAATTTCCTGCATTTGTTTGTTTTTAAGTTATTCTGATAATAAATATGCATATAAATCAATCACTAAAAACTAAAAAAAATTTTTTTTTTTTTTTTTTTTTTTTTTTGTATTCAGAGAACCCCAAAACGTGACTTTATTCAAAAACCTGAGTTGAAAATAGAACTTCAAAAAAATACTTTGTTTACTTTTACATTATAGGTTCGAAAAATTAATTTTCCTTCTTCAACAGTATTCGTCGACATAAAGTGTAGCAAAGCACTTCCGTCAATTACATTCTACAGAAAAGAACGTTTAGCTTAATTTTGGATAGCCCTGTATGTTTTCAATAAACTTTGTGCACATCAGATTGTGCATTTAAATTTAGTCTTATATGAAAAACACTTAACACAAAATGAAATACACTTTCAGCATTTTCCAAGTATATCCGAGATAGACAAACCGACGCGCACAGACCAACCGCTAAAAACATTTTTCGTTTCAGGAGACCTCAAAACATATAAACATAACACAACTTTATTTCGAAAATATCTATCAGTTTCGAAAGCATACCCTCTCGGAACTGGTGGAGCTAATAAAATCTTGAAAAAAAAAAAAAAAAAAAAAAAACTTTTCGTGCGAGAGAAAACTTATACTCAAGAAATCCTTAATTTTAAAAATTTAAATCTTAATGGTTATTTATTTATTTTTTGTGACGGACTAGACAACAGATTGTTTTCTTCTACAATTTTTATTACTGAATGTTAACTTATCTCGTTAATGTGCTGGTCTATTTTTCTTATAAATAATATAAAATTCTCGATTTAAGAAAAATAATTCATATTTAATTTTAAATTTCGTTTTTTAATTAATAATATATTTAAAAAAAAAAAAAAAAAAAAAAGTGTTATTTATTTGATACGTTGTAATTCAGTTAGTTGAAAAGCTAAAATAGGTCTTGTCCACTTTCGAAGAAAATTAAACCCTATACTTTTTTAAATATAAATATTTGAATATTTTTTTGAAAATATTTACGATAAAGCACTTTCACATCATTTTTTCAAATTAAAAGAAAAAAAAATACAATTTTGGACTTTAAATTGAAATTAATAGCTAGATTTTATATGAAAAATATAACTTATCTATGAAACAGAAGAAAATTGTTGCTCTGCGTAGGTGCTGTCACCTAGCAATAGTTTTGTTTTTTAAATGTTGTCTAATTTAACATTGGGATTCGAAGCGCGTGGAAGGCATCTACTTAAGGAGGCTCTGATTGAACCTATTTTGTTTTGTTGCTCTTTTTCTTCTTTTTTTTTAATATAAAAAAAATGGCAATTTTTATTTATTAGAAATATGCATTTTTTAACACATATTTATTTCCCTCTAAAATTGCTGAAAGCTCCTTTCAACAGATTTTTCACAAAGTGTACCAATATAAAGAAAAATGACATGTTGAGAAAAATGCAAAAAACAGTTTTAAGCCCTTCAAGTTTAAATGTTTATATATAATTAAAACATTCCTGACCCATAGTCATTTTGAAATAACATTTCTTTTTTTTTTAGGTTGATTTCTTTAGAAATCGACCTATTGCAATCACTTCATTTATCTATATATATATATACTAGCAGACCCGGCCACGCGTTGCTGTGACTAAGTTATACGTTGAATTATACGGCTGTAAACTATTTAGTACAGTCAAATTATTATTTACGAACAAAGACGAAAACGTTGTAGCCGATGTAAAAACCCACAGGGTTGAGACTTGAAACTTAGGTCAAAATTTGGAAGCGATTGATAAAAATTTTCGTAGTGTTGATATTAAGCACAAATTAATTTTATTGTAGGGTCCTATAAATTTTAATGGAGAAGTGATATATATTATTTCTAATGCTACTTTGGATAAAATTGCTAAAATGACTAATATATAAATTAAATTCTATTAAAATTCTATTAAAATAAAAGTATAAAAGAAACAGACGATTTTAAAATCAATTTTTATGGAGGAGTGAAATATAATATATGCTATAATGGATAATTTTACTATTAAATGACCTCATCATCTTAAATATTTTAAAGAGGGCAACAGCTGTAGTTATAAAAAGGAAAACAATAAGGCTAAACCAGAAAAATAAGTAAATTTGATAAATATTTTAAAACTTTAAAATTGGAAATCTTATGAAATATTGGACATTTAAAGTAAATACATGTATCATTTTAAATAGAAAAAGATTTTGGAAAAGTTTAGTGTATTTTAACGAAGTGATGAGAAGTTTTTGAGTATGTTAAAATTTTAATAGTAAATTCAAGTTAATAAAGATGGGAAACATTGAGGATTAAGATAAGAATAATTATAAGATTAAAAAAAAAAAAAAAAAACTTTTTATATACCATGCTTTTAAATTTTAATCTACTAATAATATACTAATTAAAAGGAAAATGATAAATATTCTATCATAGTTTGAAGTCAAATTTGTTTTCAAATGTCTAAATAAAATATCTGATGTAAGATACTAATATTTTGCAGCGGAATAGATTTCATTTCTGTCATCCTTGGCGAAAAAAAAAGAATATCGCCAAATTATCTGGCGAAAATATTTAATTCCTTTCAAAAATCATGGTTATTTTAACAACTTATATTAAAAGAGTAATGAATAATATGAAACAATATTTTGTACAATACATATTACATGTCATACGTACGTACAATGAATAATACATATTACATTTCGTACAATGCATACATCTGGCATGTATATTTTCGTGTTACGCTTTTGATCGCCAAATAATAATAATAATAATAATAAAAGCCAAGGGCGACAGAGTTTTGAAATTTAAAATTAAAATTTTGTCAATTTGACAGCAAAATAATTCAATCTAACACCCGCGATAACTAATACATATCTATTAGTGATGGCACGAAGCACAGTTTAGCCGAAGCGCTGAATACCGAAGCTTCGGCCAATTAATCGCCGAAGCTCCGGCATCATTGTGGGATTGTTTTGCAGAGATCACAAACAATGAATTACTCACAGAACACTCTAAAAGTTCATCGGCTAAAGAGCTGGAAGTATGTATAAACAATCTGCTTTTAAATAGAACACATTGTCTGTTGGAATTGGTGGAGATGGAGAGAGAATAAAAAATATTTCCCAGATTATCTGATTCGGCCAAACGCTGTTTATTTGCTCCAAGTAGCAGTATATATAGCGAAAGGTTATTTTCTGAAGCTGAAAATATGTATGAGGCAAAAAGGAATAGAATATTTCCTAAAAATGCAAAAACATTGATGTTTTTGCATCATAATTTAAATTGTGTGATAAATGATAAAATGAAGTAAAGTTAATTAACCTTGTATGCAATATGATGAAAATAAACATAAAAAACAATTTACAGTATGTCAGTTATTAACCTAGAAAACATTTTATCATGTGATAATCTAGAATAAATTTTATAACTTTAATTATCTGGAATAAATATTTAGAATTTAGATCTAGGGTGGATGTGCATGTGCAAGTAATAGGCACCCTCCTCATATTCTGATTTATAAAAAAAATAAATAAAAATTCAGCTTTTATTTATTTTTCAACAATTCTCTGCATATTTTATAATCCTGGGTAATTGTTAATGTTGATTATTGACTATATATGCAGGGGTGATTGTGACTCAAAGGTAAAAACCCTGTAATTTAGAGCCTCAAATTACCCCCCCCCCCCCCCCCCCCCAAAAAAAAAAAAAAAAAAAAAAAAAAAAAAAAAATCACACAAATTGTTTAGGCCAGAAGCCCTCAATCCTGTTACATTTCATTCACATATCACCTGGATAACAAATGAACAACCAAAGAAAGCAAAAAATAACTTTATAGGAAATATGAAAATACAGATGGGTTGAGTAAAAAACCCTGAAATCAGGTGTAAACTCTGAACACAAACACCCCTGTATATGACTACGACTAAGTTTCAAAGATAGAAATATTTAAAGAATGTTTCATGCAATATTTTAATAGCTTCATTTTAAAGCAACTAAAGCTGTTCATATAATTAAATTGTTAACTAAATATAATGTAATGTAACTTATTTCTTGGCAACTTCCAATTTAAATAAAATATATTATCAATTGTTGTATGATTTAGGGTTCCAAAGGGTCAATGCACACAAACTTATAAATTAAATATAAATTTCTACTATGTTTTATTATAAGGTGCCATTGTGCATAACTTAAATGACAATATTTTATATAATAACAATTGTTAAAAGAATATTCACAACATAAATTTTTATAGGCCGAATCGGCCGAATCACGCTTATTATTCGGCCAGGCCAAAGCTTCGGTAAGGTGGCCAAAGCTTCGGTAAGGTGGCCGAAGCTTCGGCCTTGCCGAAGCTTCGTTCCATCTCTAATATCTATACCCAGATATAAGGATTAAAATCGGGAAATAAATTTACTCGATTTTTAATAATTTCTTACAAAAAATCCAGTGGGCAATTAACATAGGAAATCTTTTTCTTGGCTGCACAGACGGTCAGTGAGTCACACTTCGTTTGCGTATAGAACTCATAGATATAGTATAGCATATATAGAACAGAGTGATCATTGGGGAGAAAGATGTTATTCCTTTTCATTTGGGAAAAGACGACGTTTTTACCAAAATATGGCCTTCTTTCCCCCGAGTGAATACACACGGGAATACATACTAATATTTTAGCAAATAAAATTTATGAATAATTTATTTGTTAAAGGGGAATGGAAGACTCCAGATACAGTTTCAAATTCACATTTCTTTCTTTCTTTTCTTTTCTTTTTTTTTTTTTTTTTCAATACCACTTAATGGCTGTTTCCAAAGCTTTTATTATTTTTTTTTTTTCGGCATCAAAAATCTTTGTACGATAACATGGGGATGATAGATCTATATATATTACTATATCTATGATAGAACTACATTAGCACTTAAGGCGGAGCGTCAGTTTCTCGATAATCTACCTTTTCCCAAGAGATGGCGTTGTATTTCACTTGAGCGATAGTTTTCTGTTTCTGGTAAACTAGTTCTGTTGAGTACGTCATTTCCCCTTTTCCTGTGACGTCAAGTGACGTACGCGGAAAAAAAAAAAGAAAGAAAAAAAAAGGGGGAAAAACAAGTGTGGTCATCCCAGAGCATATATTAGTTCGGTTCATCCTCATTTTCAAGATTTTTTATATTTGTTTTGTATTAGCAGTCACATAAGAAGTTTGTACTGAAATGCGCTGTAACTGTATAAGTGAAATAATTATAATAACTTTAATCACAAGTGAAATGTGTTAGAGGGCAATATAACACTTTAAATTGCAAAAATTTTCATGGTAAAATAATAAAATTGCTGTATAGGTTTTTTGCATTTCAAATTTAAATTTATATTCTCTCAAACGGGAATCAGTGGCGGATCCAGAATTTGACTTTGGGGGGGGGGGGAGGGGGGGTCTAAGATTTTTCAAAGTGTTATTCTGGACCAATAAAAAATTTAATATTGCAATATTCAATTGTGAATGTCAGTGTTTTTTTTTTTTTTTTTTTTTTTTTTTTTTTTTGGGGGGGGGGGGATTAATATTTATAGTGTACTTATTAATGAAAAAACATTGAGTGAAACATTTGTGAAACTCAACTATATCAATACATACAACTCACTGATATCAGTAGAACCTCGCCAATTTAGAATTTTAAGAACAAATTTTTCAACACAATGCGATAATTTATTATGGCAAATTAATTTATATTTCACCGTGTTTTTATTTACTTCGATTCTTGTTTATTTGTGTGTGCAGTACAAATCTTGCAATCGATTTTTAACTAACTTCCCGACTAGCTAGATATTTGAAGCTTTCAAAATAGCTCAAAAACACGGTGACAATACATTTTTTAAATATTTTTACCCAACAGTTTCGGGTCCCTGGTGGCCTCCACAGAGTTTATATGTTTCAACAGAAAATTTATTTAACTAACTTTCCGCCTAGCTAAGCTACACATTTGAAACTTTTAGAATAGCGCAAAACCCGATAACAATGCATTTTTTAAATACTTTTAGCCAATTGTTTCAGGTCTTTGCTGCCTTCGGTAGCATTTATATGATTCAACAATCTTATAACTTCCTGACTAGCTAGAAATTTGAAACTTTTAGAAAAATTCATAACACGATGACACTGCATTTTTTTTTTTTTTTTTTTAAGTCAATTGTTTCGGATCCCTGCTGCCTTCTGTAACGTTTATATGATTCAACAATCATGAACTTCCCGGATAGCTAGCCATTTGAAACTTTTTGAATAAATCAGAACACGATGACAATGCATTTTTAAAATTCTTTTGGCCAATTGTATCGGATCCCCGCTGCTTCGGTAGCGTTTATATGATTCAACAAAACTTCCCGATAGAGTCACCCGACCCGAACCCGATAGATAATTTTAAATCAACCCGAACCCGACAAAAACATTTTCATTAAACCGAAACCCGACCCGAACTCGACAAAAAAAATTTCATCAACCCGGAAACCAACCCGAACCCGCAACAGAGAACTTTTTGCGACCCGAACCCGACCCGAAACATCTAACCCGAACCCGACCCGAAAAATAAATCAACATTACTTATTCATTTAAAAACCATGCAAAACAAGGTAAAATGATATAACATGACATAAAATAAAGTAAATTTTCACTGTCACACAGTTGGTAAATTAAAAAAAGAAAAAAACTGTGTATGTTGTGGCCACCACAAGACATTCTTCTATATTTCTCTGTCAAATTCACTAAGTGCGAATAATTTATTAAAACTATGATTAAAAATATTCAACATGATGAATGCAAATAATTTCATCTTAGGGAAATCTAACACTAAATATCTAAAGAGAGACAGTTTTATCGTCTATAAATAACATCTTAAAGTAGCATGTTGTGTCCACCACATGACTATACAAATTTTCCTATACAAATTTATTTTCCTATACAAATTCACTCAGTAAAAAACTTTATTAAAATTAATATTACAAAAAATTATATTTCATGATAATGCAGTCGATTTCCATATTAGAGAAGAAGTATAACACTAAATGTCCAAAAAAGTCAATTTTATCCTGATTATTATTATTATTATTATCGTTAAAAATGAAAAAATCAATAACTTTATTTCAAATTATCGCAGATCGATCGTTCAACCATTCGTTTTATAGGTATTGACGAGCTCTTTTGAAAAATACCCATCATGAAAATTTATTCCCCTCGAGGGAGGGACTTGCCCCCCAAGGGGTAAGACGAGGCTCCTACATACATTTTTTTTTTTTTTTTTTTTTTTCCCAGTTGAATACCTGTATTACAAATAATTCTTTTAAATTTCACAATGATTATTAAAAATATTTATACAAAATTTTTGCGCATTTATACCAAATTTTGTCCTATACCACCGGGTTAAAAATTTAGAAAAAGCGGGATGGCAACGCAACCTGTTGGATAGTTTTTACCAAAAGTTGATAGGCACTAATTTATCTCAAGATGTAACTACATACCAATTTGTATTAAATTCTCTGCAGTAATTCCTGAGATGCAATTGCTACAATATTTTATCACACACACACAGAGACAGACAAACTGACGTTTTCTAAAAATGGTCAAATCGTGTTCTACAACTCTCAAAACGTGTAAATTCATCAAAAATCCGAGGTCGAAAATTTTTACGAATCCAATATTTTCTTCTATTGAATATAAAAGAAAGTAAAAATTAAAAATGTATTTTTATAATGGTTATCTCACATATCAAGTTTTGTACAGTTATATGACATAGAAGTTGAGATATAGCCATCCCGTTATCGATGAAATTTGCAGAATAGCAGCACCACCTATTGGCCGACAAGCATTCAAACTGAATCAGCATAATGTCTCATAATCGCCTTCTCACATATTAAGTTTTGTTTGATGATACGCAGTAGAACCTGAGATATAGCTTTCCTCGTAATTGTGGAAATCGCTGTGTAGCAGCGCCACCTGTTGAGCAATTTACACCAAAAGTTGGCAAGCGCTATTATATGTTAAAGTGTACCTACATACAAATTTATATGCAATTCTCTGCATAGCCTTTCTTTAAATTGCGGAAATCACTGTATAGCAACGCCACTTGTTGGCTGATAGGCATTCAAATTGAATAAGCGAAATATCTCACATTGGTCTTCTCACATATCAAATTTTGTTTGATTATACCCAATGAAACCTGAGATATAGCTTCCCTGAAAATGCAGAAATCGCTGTATAGCAGCGCCACCTCTCGAGCGGTTGACACCAAATATTGATAGGCACTAATTTAGGTCAAGGTGAATCTACATATGAATTTAAATGCAAGTCTGAACAGTAGTTCCAACGATACAGCTGCCACAAAATGTTTGTTACACCCACACAGACGGACAGACAGACATTTTCTAAAAATGGTCAAATCATGGTCTAGACCTCTCAAAACTTGTAAATCCGTCGAAAACCGGAAGTCGAAAATTTGTACGAATCCAATACTTTCTTCGATTGAATATAGAAGAAAGTGAAAAAAAAATTAAAATGTAATTACTGATTGTATTGAGTTGAAAATTAAAAAATCAAAAAAAAATGTTTAATACTGTTTAAACATTTATGTGAGTTGGGAACTTCAAGATTGTAAAAATGTACTTCAAATTCAGCGTTACTTACTAGTTCGCTGTTTAATGTTTATATTCTGGGAAAAAAAAAAAAAAAAAAAAAAAAAAAAAATGTATATTTATTTATTGCTTTTGTTTGACGTGAATGTTTATAATTATTTGGGACATCTGCTTTCCCACAATCACTTTCAATTCACATGATCAGCAAATTATCTTTCTACAGTGGCAATTTTCGTGTTTTGTTTATTTGTTGAAGAGAAGAATAATATTATTATTATGCCTTGATGGAATCCGTTTCCTAAATGTGTTTATTTTACATTACTTTTTACTTTCTTCTGTATTCAATTGAAGAAAATATTGGAATCGTAAAAATTTTCAGCTTCCGTTTTTTGATAGATTTACACGTTTTGCGGATTCCAGAACACAATTTGACTAGGTATTTTTGGAAAATATGTCTGTCTGTTTGTGTGTGTGCGTGAAAAAAAAAAAAAAAAAAAAAAAAAAAATCTTGTGGCGACTGTATCTCATTGCATATAAATTTATATGCTGATGTACATTGATCTAAATTAGTTCCTATCAACCTTTGGTGTCAATTTCTCAACAAATGGCGCTGCTGGACCGCGGTTTTCACAATTTCAGGAAAGGCTATATCTCAGGAACTGCTACACGATTTTACGTATAAATCTATATGCAGATACACTTGATACACTTTGACATAAGTTAGTGCCTACCAACTTTTGTGTCAATTGCTCAACAGGTGGTGCTGTTATACGTCGACTTTCGCATTTTCAGGGAAGGCTATATCTCAGGTTCTGTTGTGCATAATCAAACAAAACTTGACACGTATCAGTGTAGCCATTACATGACATTACGCTGATTCAGTTTGGAAGCATATCAGCCTATAAGTGAAGCTGCTATACGGCAATTTTCCCTGAGAACGGAATGTGGCTACATCTCAACTTCTATGACATATAACGGTACGAAACCCGATGTATGAGGTAACCATTATGAAGACGCATTTTTTAAGACTTTATTTATGGAGAATTAAACTGTCTTTCTTTTCTTATATTTAGTGTTAGTTTTTATGAAATGAAAATCATTCATTATGGAAGATAATTTTAATAAATAATATTTTTAAGAAAATATTTTTACTGAGCGAATTCCTATAGGAAAATATAGAAGAAAATTTGAGGTGCTCACAGTATACTAGCTTTAAATGAAATCACAAGTATTTCTTCTATATTTGATGTATATACAAGCATAAATGGAGGAAAATTCAAAATTCCGTTCACATAAAAGCGAGGATTGAATTTCATTAAAAGTAAAGGTATTAGAAAAAAAAAATATATATATATATAGTATGTTGTGCCCACCAGAAGACTTTCTTCTATATTTTCTAATACAAATTCGCTCAGTACTGATAATTTATTAAAGCTATTATTTATTAAAATTACCTACCATAATGAATGCAGACGATTTTCATCTTAGAGAAAGGTTACACTAAAAGTACAAAGAAAGACAGTTTTATTCTCTATAAATAATATATTAAAAAATGCGTTATGATAATGGTTATCGCACTTATCAAATTTTGTACAGTTGTACACCATGGAAGTTGAGATATAGCTTTTCCGTTCTCGGGGAAAATTGCAGTACAGCAGCGCCACCTTATGGCCGATATGCATCCAAATTGAATTAGCATAATGTCTGATGATAATGGTCTTTTCACATATCAATTTTATTTTAATTATACACAATAGAACCTGAGATATCTCTTTCCTTTAAATTATTTAAATCGTTGTATAAAACCGCCACCTATTGAATTATTGGTACCAAAAGTGGATAGACAATAATTTATATCATGGTACATCCATATATAAATTTATGTGCAATTTTGTGTACATAAATAGTTCCTGAGATATAGAATTATAAGTAGTAGAGATATAGAATTACAGAATATAGAATATACCTGAGGTAGAATAGATAGAATATAGAAGATGAATATGAGATAGAATATACCTGAGATATAGAATTATAAGTAGTTCCTGAGATATAGAATTGTGGAAATCACTGTATAGCAGCGCCGCCTTTTGAGAAATTTACATATAAAAGTTGGCAGGGTCTAGGTTATGTCAAGGTGCATCTACATATAAATTTATATGCAATTCTCTGCAGTAGTTCCTGAGATATAGCATTCCCTTAAATTGTGGAAATCACTGTATAGCAGCACTACCTGTTGAGCGATGGGCACCAAAAGTTGATAGGCATTAATTTATGTCAAGGTGTATCTATTTATAAATTTATATACAATTATGTGCAGTAGTTCCAGAGATACAGTCGCCACAAAATTTTTGTCACTCACATACAGAGACACAGACTCATATTTTCTAGAAATAGTCAAATCGTGTTCTGGACTCTCAAAAGGTGCAAATTCATCAAAAACCGGAATTTGAAAATTTTTACGAATCTAATACTTTCTTCTATTGAATATAGAAGAAAGCAAAAAAAAAAAAAAAAAAAAAAAAAAAAAAATTGCGAAATCATTTCAATTTTCAGAATGTAAATACGAGGTTATACTGTATTTGAATTTATTAATTTATATATTAACAACAGTCGAGAAAGATTTATAATACTTTTCTAATTTTCATACAATTTCTACAAAAGATACATATTAGTTTCGTTGAAGAAAAGAAAACAGATCCAGATAAAAATACGGATCTATCTTTCTGGCGGATATCCGCGGATACGAATAGGGAGCTCCGATACATGTCTAATATGTGCAGAATGTTTAAATTAGTTACAGATTTATAAACATGCCTATAAATTTATGTTTATAATTGTAAAAAATATGTAGAAAGGTGCTCTCAAGTCGACCCGACTTGCTGAAAAACAAACCCGACCCGAACCCGAACCTGACCCGCAAGAGAAAAAATTCAGTCAACCCGACCCGAGGGTCGGGTCGGGTTCGAGTAAATTCGAGTTACCCCACCCGATGCAGGACTCTACTTCCCGACTAGCTAGACATTTGAAACTTTCAGAATAGCTCAGAAGACGGTGACAGTGCACTTTTTTAAATACTTTTTTTGCCAATTATTTCGGGTCCCTGGTGCCTTCGGTAGCGTTTATATGATTCAACAGAAAATTTAAAAACGTGGTATATGAAAAGTTCTTTTTATCTTGTAATCATTCTACATAAAAAAAATAAAAAATAAAAATAAAATAAAATAAAATCTGGTATGAAACAACCACACGACTTCCATTACCCGCTATTGCACATACTATATGCATTTCTTGGAGATGTGATCAGAAAAGATGCGGTCTGAAGACACAAAATTGACCTAACGAAGAAGAAACCTAAAATTTTTCCCGTATGAGAAACTTAATATAAGTGTAAAGACATGAAATAAAATTTATTGAGCAAGTTAAAAAATAAAAATACGATGGTCGATTTATTTTTTTTAACACCAGAGATCTAAAATTAACCTTAATTATTAATTTTCCTGTAACAATCACGTAGTACATAAGGAAGGGTATCTAAAAATGATTTATGTAACAATTTTCAAAAAAAAAAAAAAAAAAAAATAGTTAGAGCCGTTTTTCAGAAACCAACTTTTACTAAAACTTGACAGTTGACCGGAAAACAATAATTACATATCAAAAGATACTTAAAAGGAAGTTAATATGGCGAGTTTGAAAAAAATCCGTACAGCCGTTTCGAAATGAACGCACTTCCAATGCTTAAAATTGACCTATTTATACAGAACGCCTATTAATTTTCCTTAACTAACCAACTGTGTCATTCGAAAGAACATCTAATAGTGTTTATATAGCAACTTTGAAGATATCATTAGATCCATTTTTGAGGTACGGACTTACTGTCCCATTTTCGGTTTCCGATGACCCACTTCTGGTTTTCCAATTTTCACCAAAAATTAAAAAAAATCTGTACACCAGACCTGTATCAGTTCTGAGATTTCGTAGTTTTGTCTTTATTGTGTTTGGAGATATGATAGCCAGAAGATCCTACTAATACATTCACACATATATTCATACACATACAATGACAAATTACCAAAAACTACCTTTTTAGACTCAAGAGGCCTTAAAACGTATAAATCAGTTGAAAAGTTGATATCGAATTTTTTGACTGAATACAATGACGTTACTTTTTACTTCCATTACTCTACGGTAGTAGGGTAATGGAAGTAAAATGTTACTGATGCTGTTGTACAGAAATTCCCCGACAATCGCGCTATGCTAACATATGTCACAAAAATATAGAACAGAAAATAAATTTACGCTTTTAAAATATTCGGCAAATGATGTATACCATCATAGTATGTTTCGAACTGAACACAGAAACATGCTATAAATACCTTTACTAGTTTGTGTACAGTGACTCACAAAAGAATTCCAATACATTATAATCTGTAAAATTATTTATTTAAAGCATATTTAAATATATTTACATATTGTACAAAATACAAAGAAATTAATATACATCTTTCAGATACAGAAATGCCTATATTCCATGGAATACGGTGTGATAAGTATTAATATGACTGATTTACAAAGATATAAAATATGAAATCAGATACATTATGAGATTGGATGTATAAATATATGGGGTATACAGTAAATTGAATACATGTTGAGATGTCATTTAGTTTTTATTTATTTTGGATGCAGGGAGATAAAAGGAGGGAGATTATTTTTGAATTTGGAAACCGCTTGAGCAAGAAATTTGAAATAGAGATGATACTTTCTAAGGAAATCCTTCATTCAAGTTTTAAAAACTTTCTAACAATGACATTGGACATCAAATCAAAAATGACATTTCACTGTACAATTATGAAAGCAGCTTGAGTTTTCTTTTTCTTTCTTTATATATATATGCAGTAACCGCCGCTTAATCTGATCAAATTGACAAGACCGGAATCAAATCACTGCAAACAAATTTTAAAACCGCCGCTTAATAAAATTCGAATCGCCGGTTAATAAACTCAAAAAAAAAAAAAAAAAAAAAAATCTCTACAGCAGCAAAAGTGTCATTTACGCACACTAAACAAATTTTTATTTACGCTGTGATTTTCTATTTTTGAAATAAAATAGAAAATAAAATACAGCAATCGCTCCGTCATCTCTCTTTGTCAAAAATTTTACATCAATTTTACACGCTCCATTTCTTGTCTTAGTAATAATTTCAAAGAATGTATTCTTCAAAGCGTGGTAATAAGTTAAAAATTTGATTTGATTCACGTTTTTCTAAAATACAGTGAAACCTCTCAAGTTGGACACCCCTCTAAGTTGGACACTTTTTCTCGGAACGTAATGTATCCATTATCATTATGTCTAACCCCTATAAGTTGGACACCTCTCTAAGTTGGACACTTTTTCTTGGAACCGTAGGTGTCCAACTTAGAGAGGTTTTACTGTATATATAATGTTTAATTAAAAAACAATTTTTATTTTTTGTTCTGAAATAACTAAGAGGCAAAAAGATTTTAAATTTAAAAGAAAATCGTGAACTTTTGACAAAGTATTAATGACTTTTCTCAGAGGAGAGCGCGTCCGAACTTGAAATGTGTTTAATTCACATATTTTGAAAAGGAACAATCAAATAATTATCTGTTAAAAATTAATTAATATTGTTATTGTTACCAAATAATGGCATTAAATGCCATTATTTGGTACCTTTTGAAATTTCTTTCCAAATTCAGGTAAATAATACCTTTTTCTTCAGTGCAAGAACGTTCGCCGGATATATAAATCAGTCGCTTAATAAAATAACTTTTGCTCAGAACGAATGTATTTTAATAAGCGGTTATATGGGTACACTGATTATATGTGTACATACTTTTCTTATTAAAAATATAACTTTTAAGATAATAAAAATATATTACTAGTATTAGTATGACAGGCCGTATTATTTCTTTTAGGCAGCAATTTTTCCGTCGTTACTAATTTTTTATCTATCTTGGACAAAAACACAAACATTTTTGCTTTTATTTTAGCGGTTAGTTTGTGCGCGTGCATGTATATAATATGTGTGTTTGTCTGTCTGTCTCTGCGCGTGTCTGTTTTTGGTATATCTCAAAAACAAATATAAGCAGGAACTCCAAAGTATTTTAAAGAAGCTTCCTGTCAGAAAAAGTACCCATGAATGGACGGTGCAAACAACACAAATTGGCCTCTATTTAATAAAAAATTATGAATCTCGATTAAATCCGTTTTCATGAAAAGAGGTACACATTGTGTTTTATTGGTAGAAAAAGAATTAATTAATAATAAATTAGGAACATTGATCTTACGGAAAATTATTAGTCATCAAGTAGAACTTTTGTTTTGTTTTTTTAATCTTTTAGGTTTTGGAACGGGATGTTCTTCGACATCTTTAATTTCTTCAGTAAGATTATCATCACAAACAGATGTTTTATCATCATTTTTAGTTGTGTTTGGGGGATGCACTTTTACTTTTTGTTTTTCTTTTTTCTTTTGAATGGCTTCTAGTATATAATTTGGTTCTCTGATTGGTTTCTTTCTAGGCAACCGTGGATCTATAATTTCTGGGATGCAACATTCCATGTAAAATTGTTGCAATTTTGGTATAATATTTTTCCAAAAATTATCGTTCCGTTTGATGTTAATTATTATTGTGTCCTTTGGACTCCACACAAATAGATCACACCATTGTCTGTTTGTTATGGCTAATTGTCCCTGTATTTGGTAATAATACCTGTGTGTAGTGGGCAGATATAATTGGTTTTCTGTAAGTTTCAGTCCAATGTCATGATTAGACTCCACTACTTCTACTAGATTATCAGAGTTCCTTGCTGAATATGGGCACTTCACTTCTAAAAGTCCATCTTCACCAATGAGGCCATCTGGGCTTGTGCACAAAAAAGGATATTCAGGGTCAACAAACAACCCACAAAGTTTTACTTTTACATTTTTTTCAATCTCGTATTGCTTCACAGCAACTGATTCGTTAGCTTTGCCGTATTCCATAGACTTAGTGGATATATTATCCCGGTAAACAATTCTTTTAACCAAATTTGCACAAAGGGTAGTAGACCTCCTCCCCGCAACATCTTTGAAAAATGACGAAGATATTCTCTTGGAACGTTCGTATCGCCATCTTTCACAGGAAGCTTGGCCATGAGTTAATTCTTCCAACTCTTCTCTAGAATGAACTGCAATGGAAGCCATGTGTGCAAGAACTTTCACTTTAAAGTTTTCTGGATCTAAATCTGGAACATCAGGGTTATCCCCATAGTTTTCATCGCCACCTTTAGCAACATGCTTATTTCTTCTTTTACTCTGGATAAATAATTTTCTCCGGTTCAGTCTTCTAATATGGCATTTCAGTCGTTTACCTATAAACTTAGTATGTGGAGTTCCAGGACTTCGACCTGTCAACGCTTTGATAGCATTGTGTTGCCATTTTTGGGCTGGGTGTTGATAAGCTATTGCTGCTATGTTTGCTCTTCGTTTGATTGAATTTCCTTTGGAAAAATCAATTCTTTTGCCCCCTACAGTTTTGCACAATTGACTCATGTAATTCTCCGCTGGATTGTTCGTACAGTTAAAAATTAAAGTACTGCAGCAGGAGATAAGTTTTTCTCGTACCTCATGCATTATAGCTGAGAACATCCCCGTTTCACACATAATTTTGTAGACGCATGGATCTGGATCAGATTCTTTTCGACTACAGAAGTTTCCACATGAGTCATGATTGCCAAAGCAGTGGGCGGGTCCATTAAGTATTTCTTCAGCTAAGTTTGACACTCTATCTTTTTCTGGTTCCTCTAAATTTGACACGGCATTTCGTTTAATAGCTTCTCTGGCACCCGTTATGAGTCTTGACATACGCTGCTGAAGAAGTTTTCTAACCATGACACCCTTGGCACCATTAAATTTGGAGGTATTTTTCTGAATTCTCTCAAGAGCTCTAAAGTATCTTCTAACAGCATGATTTGCACATTCAATTTTAATAATCCTACCACCAAAGCTAATATTTTCTTGAACTTTCTTCATTAAATTAGTGTCACCATCACCAATGAGTCTTGTACAACGAACACCATGAATTTCGTCTAAGTATTTTATACCTTCGATGATGATATCGCTTTCCATGGCGGTTGAGGGGCCTGACCAATTTTTGGAGCATACGTGGTCTTTCGAAAGAATTCTTCCATTTTTAATGGCTTCACAGATTAAGCACACCTTGTTTCGTACACTTATGAAAATAATTTTTTTCGTTCTCGCACCTATTATTACTGCAACACCACTTGATGCGTTGTAGCCATGGCCATAGGTTCGCTTGCACCAACCCCCATCCACAATTGCACAAACATTGTGATAACCATCATTATCAATATCACCTTTTTCTTTTGCTAATCGCTTTTCTTCGTCTATTGCTGAAATTATGTCATCTTTTGTATATGCATTTATAACTTCACCTGCAGCTTTTTCAGAAGCAGCATAAGTATTTCGTGACATATAAGTCATATTCATTATGCTAAATTTTTGTTCCTCTTGAGAGTATCCACTTCCAGTGGACATTGCTCCCAAGACGGCAAGTTGATTAAGACAACCTTGCCTCTTATCGGTCGTTATTGTTTCTTTGTGCCCACACAATTCTTTGTCGCACACAAACATGTAAGTGTGCACAAGACCACGAGTTAGTCTGTTTTTGTATACGAGCTTCCCATTGAAACTGCATATATAATTATGTTCTTCAAGTTTTCGTGCCTGTGCTATAACATATCCGATGTCACAAATTACTCTGCCAGAGGGAAATGGTGATGGTTTCAAAGAATTTTCTGCTTCAACCACCAATTCTGGAAAGTCTGAAAGGTCTTGAATCTGACATGCACTATGGCTTGGTGAATATAATGGTGCTGGTAATGCAGTACTTGAGGGACATGGTGTTTCTCGAATTTCTTCTAAATGTGTTGTTTCTGATAATACTGCAATTGAGGAACACAACGATTCTCCGATTTCTTCCGAAGACCGTACAGCTCTTGCTGATACTGCATTTACATTTGAACATGACATTTCTCCACTTTTTTCTGAAGAAAATACGGCTCCATGTATTGAATTTTCATGCTGAAGCCCCACTTCATTTATTCCTGGACAGACATTTTCAGGAGTATATCTGAAAGAAAAAAACAGATAATAAATTCTACAGAAAGGTACGAAAGCTTGAGTCGCAAACACTAATTTTAAAAATATATATATATATATATATATTGCCCTGAATGGTAAGGTCGATGCTGAAACAATAAATAATTAGAGGGAAAATCGCATGTGGTGTGTGTATCATTACTTTTCTTTCTCCTTTTTTTTTTTTTCAAACTGTTATAATGCTATTTGGATAAAGATGAATGATCCTATACTTATTTCATATATCTATTTAAAAAAATGAAGTCTGTGCACGTGGAGCCCCCCACCCTTCCCAAGGACGTACTAGTCATACCTTATGTGATAGATTATTTAAACCCATAAACTTTTGAAATCAAAGTTTTCAGCGAATATGCTTTCCTATCGAGATATTTTGGTGTACCCAGACTTATGTAACACCCTGTATATATATATATATATATATATTCAGAGTTATATGAGGAAGCTGAGGGGCAGGCTGAAAAGAGAAGTGTAGAATTTTTATAGAAAACTTCTACAAATTACCACGTAATTTTATATAGATGTCACTCACACTTTAAAGCAAGATAGTGAGGACTGCCAACAGCTTGAGAGGGGTGGAAAGTTATTGAAAAAAATAAATAATTAAATAATTAAACTGCTGATTTTTATTAAAATAAATTTTAATGAAATTAGTTTTTTTTATTCATTACTGTATAATACAGCAAATGATCAAATTATTAGGTTTTTTTTTTTTCTTTTTGTTTTTGTTCGGGACATTTTTCCGATTTTGTAAAAAAAATACCGTACGAAATAGCCTTAAAAATTCAGACATTCGTAGAACATTTATAAACTCACATTTTCTACAATCCATTTAGTCACGAGTACAGTTGGGGGACCAACTACAAATTGAAGAAATGCACTAGTATTCTAAGAACTTTCTTCGAATTTTCAATACAAAAGTTTATGTGTATAAAATGAAAACTAACATAAAAAATAAAAGTATTTTTGAATACCTTCATGACATCATAAAAGAATATTTTTTCTCAAATTTACATTAAATATAACTTTCGAATGATACAACTTTCAATCCTCTACTCCAATAATTAATATGTAAAAATGTAAGACAAATTTAATTTTTGCGTATATATATATATATATATATATATATAAGCAGGTAGGTGGGAAGTGTCGGGTTTGATTCCTGGTCACGTTTTCATTGACCCAGTTCGGAGTTTTTCGTGGTTTTCTCCGAAGTTCGTATAAATTTGGACTAGGACACTTTATAATGACCTTCCACAAAGGGCATTCTATTATTGGCCTACGAACCTGGAGTAATTAATCAGCCATAAAACAATACAACAACAAATATATTATTATAGTAAAATTAAAAATAACAGAAGATTAAATGCCACCGAAATCCACGTTAACCCCCCAAAAATAATAATAATAATTTATAACTAAATTAAAAGTAACCCGTAAAGACTAGTACAGATATGAAAACAATAAGCAATTAATAGTTTTAATAAAATATGAACAATCATAATGAGTTTCTAGTAAAATAAGTAACAGATTTTATTTTAAATTTATCTTATCGTGAATATAATTCTGATTTTATCAAATGAATATAATTCTGATTTTATCTAATTTTATCAAGAATATCCTTTTTCATACATAGGGCATTTGTCCGGGCTAAGTGGGGCAAACGTCCTGTGTAAGTGGTTTTTCTGCCCGGTGGGGTTTTTGTCCGATGGGGCTTTTGTTTGTATCCCATAACAGACACACACACAAACAGCTAGAAATACAATTTTTTGTATTCAGGGGGCCTCAAAATATGCAAATATAACAGAAACTCAATTTCGAAATTCCGACCCTAACCAATACTTTTGAGAAAGAGAAAGTAAAAAAAATTTCTCCTTCTGTTACACCTACTCCTTTCTCAGTTTTTATTATCCTACCCGCCTAATTAACCTACATATACCAATTTTGAACGGTCTAACTCAATCAGCTGAGATGCAAAAGAAAACCTAATCAGGACACCTCAAAACGTGTAAATCTGGTGAAATTTTTCGATAATATAAAATAACTTTAAAATGTCTTTCGAATGATATATTAAAAATAATTTAATCATAATTAGAAATTGAAATTTTGAAATATTCCAGCGCCATCTGGCGGTAGAAATTTCTGTAATCTACTGTTCGATTAAAAATCAATAAAGCTTTCTAATGATGTATTACTTATGAAAATATTTAAATTAGCAGCTGAGATACAAAAGAAAACTGATTTAGGACACCTCAAAACGTGTAAATCTGGTGAAAACCTTCGATAATATAAAAGAACTTTCAAATATCTTTCGAATGATGTATTAAAAATAATTTAATCATAATTAGAAATTGAAATATTGAAATTTTAAAATATTACAGCGCCATCTGGCGGTAGAAATTTCCGTAATCTACTGTTCGATTCCAAATCAACAAAGCTTTCTAATGATGTATTACTTATGAAATTATTTAAATTGGTAGCTGAGATACAAAAGAAAACCTAATCAGGACACCTCAAAACGTGTAAATCTGGTGAAAACTTTCGATAATATAAAAGAACTTTAAAATATCTTTCGAATGATGTATTAAAAATAATTTAATCATAATTAGAAAATGAAATTTTGAAATTTTAATTTATTACAGCGCCATCTGGCGGTAGAAATTTCTGTAATCTACTGTTCGATTCCAAAGCAACAAAGCTTTCTAATGATGTATTACTTATGAAATTTTTTTAATTAGCAGCTGAGATACAAAAGAAAACTGATTCAGGAGACCTCAAAACGTGTAAATCTGGTGAAAACTTTCGATAATGTAAAAGAACTTTAAAATATCTTTTGAATGATATATTAAAAATAATTTAATCCTAATTAGAAATTGAAATATTGATATTTTAAAATATTTCAGCGCCATCTGACGGTAGAAATTTCTATAATCTACTGTTCGATTCCAAATCAACAAAGCTTTCTAATGATGTATTACTTATGAAAATATTTTAATTAGTAGCTGAGATACAAAAGAAAACTGATTCAGGACACCTCAAAACATGTAAATCTGGTGAAAACTTTCGATAATATAAAAGAACTTTAAAATATCTTTCGAATGATGTATTAAAAATAATTTAATCATGATTAGTAATTGAAATATTGAAATTTTAAAATATTACAGCGCCATCTGGCGGTAGAAATTTCTGTAATCTACTGTTCGATTCCAAATCAACAAAGCTTTCTAATGATGTATTACTTATGAAATTATTTTAATTAGTAGCTGAGATACAAAATAAAACTGATTCAGGAGACCTCAAAACGTGTAAATCGGGTGAAATCTCGAATTTCAGTTCTTGCTAAACTTTATGAAAGTGGGGAGGGACAATGTAATGTAGGAACTACGTTCTTGTTTTTCTTCTTTTGTTTATTTTTCCGAGAACTGGAAGAGGGGAAAAAGTTCGATGAGAAAAGGCGACGTATTCTATCTTCAGAAAATCATTTGAGCGATATTCCAAGTTTTTATTTCATTTATTTTTCATGTTTGAAAGCTAATTTTAGATACTCAGAACATTAAAAAAAAAAAAAAAAAAAAAAAAAAAAAAAGGAAGTGATCTCGCATTGGATCTAAAACGGTTACCATACCGGTATACAGGATAATTAAAATGATTGTTGTAAATTATGTAATCGTATCCCGCTCAAAAATATCTTATAAATAATTGTGTGACACCGCTACTTTATTTTATAACTAGAATATTACTAGATGGGTTTGAAAAATATTTCATAAAATATTATTCTAAAATAAAAAATTATAAATTATGCGATTTGATTTACTTATTAATTATTATTATTTATTTATTTATTTTGGGGGGAGGAGAGAACGGCAGTTTGTGTCTAGTGTTTGTTTATTCAACAAACAAAAATTTCTTTTCCGGGTCCGGGCTGATGAAAATTTCTGTCTTGAGTTATTCGGGTTTCAGGATGACTTAAATTTTATTATAATATGAATATTTTTTTTAGAAATATGTACCGTGTAAGATAATTGGTTTTGATATTTGTCATATATATATATATATATATATATATATATATATATGTGTGTGTATATACACACACTTACTTAATCCTTATTTGTTAATTTTATAAAGGTCGGTTTTGTATTTTATATTTCCTGCAATTACACAGAATTACACAGTTTGTCATGGAAGATGGTTTTGGTTTTTTCTAATCTTTAAACTCATATATATATATATATATATATATATATATATATATATATATATATATACACACACACACACATACACATAAATGCAAAAATTCATTTTGGCTCTTCAGGATTGCGGTGGCTTTTTATCATCTGTCTTTTTACATCATACAGCTTTGTTACCATACATATGAACAATAATCCGAAAATCTCGTCAATTCAATGATTTCAAATTTTCGACTTCCTAACTTTTTTTTTTTTTTTTTTTAATACATTTAGCAAAAAAAAAAAAAAAAAAAGGTTTTTTATTACTATTCCTAGTGTATATACACCAATAAAAAACAGATTACTACGCATTTGTTGTATCAAACAATAGAAAATAAAAGATTTGGAAACTCTGTCTTTTATCAATTTCAAATTTCTTAGAAAAAAATTATAGTTTTTTTTTTATATATTTATTCTTTTCGAAGGAAATTTGTCATATTTGTTATTTTGAATTATGATGTACAATTCTATTAATATATATATCAGATATAGAAAGTTAATTACAATTTTGTTCTTATCATTGATTGATTTTGTTTTTACAACTAGTAGGCAAATGTTGACCTCTGAGTTTCATCATATATTTGCTCCCCCCCCCCTTTTTTTTTCTATTACAGAGCGATGGCGAACTATATTCATGGTGAGTAAAAGGAAATCGTTCGATCGCTAATCAGGCTTAGTTGCAGATTGAATTGTCCTACTCATCCCTTTGTATCAATACATTTACTAAATCCTAATTAGATAATTTTATAAAGGTCGATTTTGTATTTTATATTTCCTGCAATTACATAGTTTGTCATGAAAGATTATGTAAAATATTGGTTTATATTTTTGTCATATTATGAAATTCTTACATTTCAAAAGGATTTTTTAAAAATTTCATATTTATAGTAATAATGCCAATTTTAATATCATAAACGATATTTTAAAACTGATACGACATCTTTACGATGAAAATAATCCTCAGAATTGATATTTACATGAAATTTTGCCATATCCTCTCAGCCCCCCCCCACCCCCGTCAAAAAAAAAAAAAAAAAAAAATCGCAAATTCTGAATAACTAAAGAAATTTTCAAATTAGATTTCACAGCTAATCACTTTCATACAAGTATTATATGTCATATTCTGAAACCATTCTCATAATGAATGTCTATGCAAAATTTTGCCTTATTCTACACATTAATGTAAATTTCGAATAACTTATAAAGTTTTCATGTTAGAATGTCGAAAATCAATAGGATTGTTGCCAGTATCATAAGGGATATTTTAAGACTAGCCCGGCTTCTTTATGAATATTTGTTCGTGAGATAAAGACTACACAAATTAACATGGAAACAAACACGCTGACTAAATTAATAACCTGCAGAGAGCAGAGAAATGCCATGAAAATTTTGTTATCTAATATCTCCGCACAAAATGTTTTTCTTAAAAAATAATTAACTAAATAATAATAATAAAATTGAAATTTTTGTACGAATTCCCAAGTTTTCTATTACAATCTGATGAGGAATTAAAAATTTTTTAAAGTACTGTACTTTTACAATGAAAGGGAGATGTGTAAAAAAAAAAAAAAAAAAAAAAAAACAGAAAGAAAAGAAAAGAAGAAGAAAAACCTATCAAAAGGTGGGCTTTTACATTTTTTGTCAAATTTTAAAAACTACAGTCGAAAGTTCTGTTTCCATCAAATCCAAATTAAAATAAATTGACCATGCATACTTAATAAATTATATAAAGACATAAGTACCAACAGCTTTTATAATGTACGTTATAACGAAAGACGTTATGCTGAATTAATAACATGAATATGAAATAAATATATATTAGCTTAATTAAATTCAAATGGAATGATATAGCAAAGTAATTGTTACATATGTGCGTGTGTGAGCGAGAAAAAAAGGCACTAATATTTTTTTAAGAAACTGTAGTAAAACACATTTCTCAGGCCTTATTATCCGTGATAAGTGTTCGACATACTGCTTAAAACATTATTTACAATACTGCAGACATGGGTAACATGAATCATAAAATTACCACATAAAGAATAAAAATATTCTTACCTGGCATTCTTTTCATTCTGGTCTCCATATCTTCGTAAAGCTATTACTTTAGCCAACTTGCTTCTCTTTGTCCTTTTACGAATGCGATATTTGTTCATTTTAGGATGTCCCATATTTAAAAAATAGTAATAATTAAAGTTGCTGTAATAGTCTAGAAAAACAACGTAACGTAATAAGCTCAGTCGATATTTTCTACTGAAATTATAAAACTCAAAACATAAGCGCTCTGAATATTACCGGAACTGAAGCAGACAACTTAGGGTTACTGTAACATTAAAAATATCTGTCATTCTGCTGCAGTATACCATGAAAAAAATCTGTTTAGAAAATAATAAAAGCATTTTCTGAAGGATATTTCGGTATCATATTGCTCTACACATATCCCTTATACAGCTATTTATAAGAAAATGACATAAAATTATGAGAAACATTTAAAAAATGACAAAAATAAAAGCTTTTCAATAAATAGGAGAAACGATTCGTAATAGCAACGCCATCTATTAATAGCTAAAAGAAACAACATGAAATTTTTCGAAAAAATGCAATTTTTGAAAAATTAAAATTTAAAAAAGATTGAGAACACATCTCGTTTTAAAAATTATATCGTCTGAGAGATAAAAGTTATATCTAACGCCGAAAAAAAAATTTCAAACAAATTAATTGCATTAACAATGCACGGGATTGATTTTAGAATTTTAGCATTAGTAATCTAGAAAAGCCGTAACTGACGGTCCCCCTTAATGAATGCGTATAAAATCTTTAAATTGATTATGACGTCAATTTTCGTGAGATGCATAATTTAACTTTTTATAATTTTTTAACGTTCACGTTTGATTAAATGTATTTATTTTTATGTCGAAAGAAAATGAACTCGCATTTTTTTTTTTTTTTTTTTTTGGCAACAATTAAATTAATGGAACTCACAGATATTTTGGAGCAACTTTAATAAAGGTCTATAATTAACAAATAATTGCAATAAAACAATATTGTGACAGTAAATTGAGATAAAAACTATCCTATCTCTCAAGTTGGACCAAACTGCACACAGTGTGCAAAATTTCATTAAAATCGGTTCCTTAGTTTAGGAGTTTACCCCGGACAAACATCGTGACACGTAATTTATATATATATACAGATATATATATATATATATATATATCTATCTATAATGAAAATTTTGTCATCACGATAACTCCTGAAATAATACTCGAAATCGAACCAAATTTGGACAGTGAACTAATCTTATAAATATCTTGGATGAGTTCGTTAACCAAGTTGCTCCGACTTTTTGTTTTCAAGTGGCAGCCACTTGAAAATTTCAAACCGACATTGTAAAAAGCATATTTAAAGCAAGATTTGCTTGAATTTTGTTGTAAATACAGATCACATGAGGGTCTCAATGATGTTTATTAATGAAGTTTATCCGCCATTTTCAATAAAGTGGCAGATATTTTAAGTTAAGCGGGACCACTTGAAATCAGGCTACCACTTGAAAATTTAAAATCCCTATAACTTCCGAAATAATACTCCAAATCGAACCAAATTTGAACAGTGTCTTAACTTATCTTATAAATATCTTAGATGAGTTTGTTAACCAAGTTGCTCCGCCATTTTGTTGTCAAGTTGAGACCACTTGAAAATTTCAAATTCAAATTGTAAAAAGCGTATTCCGATTTTTTTTTTTATTTTGATGTATACATAGATTACACAAGTTTCTCAAATAACTTTATTAATGAACTTTATCCGCCATTTTTAATAAAGTGGCGGATATCTTAAGTTAAGCGGGACCACGTGAAATTAGGCCACCACTTAAAAATTTAAAACCATGATAACTTCCGAAATAATACTCCAAATGGAACCAAATTTGAACAGTGTCTTAACTTATGTTATAAATATCTTAGATGAGTTTGTTAACCAAGTTGCTCTGCCATTTTGTTTTCAAGTGGAGACCACTTGAAAATTTCAAATTTAAATTGTAAAAAGCGTATTCCGAAATTGTTTGAATTTTCATGTAAATACAGACCACATAAGGATCTCAATGAAGTTTATTAATAAACTATGTCCGCCATTTTTAATAAAGTGGCAGATATCTTAAGTTAAGCGGGACCACTTGAAAATTTTAAATCCCTATAACTTCCGAAAGAATACTCCAAATTGAACCAAATTTGAATAGTGTCTTAACTTATCTTATAAATATCTTGGATGAGTTTGTTAACCAAGTTGCTCCGCCATTTTGTTTTCAAGTGGAGACCACTTGAAAATTTCAAATTCAAATTGTAAAAAGCGTATTCCGAATTTTTTAAATTTTGATGTATACATAGATTACACAAGTGTCTCAAATAACTTTATTAATGAACTTTATCCGCCATATTTAATAAAGTGGTGGATATCTTAAGTTAAGCGGGACCGCTTGAAATCAGGCCACCACTTGAAAATGATAACTTCCGAAATAATACTCCCAATGGAACCAAATTTGAACAGTGTCTTAACTTATCTTCTTACATGAGTTTGTTAACCAAGTTGCTCCGCCATTTTGTTTTCAAGTGGAGAGAACTTGAAAATTTCAAATTTAAATTGTAAAAAGCGTATTCCGAAATTGTTTGAATTTTGATGTAAATACAAACCACATAAGGATCTCAATGAAGTTTATTAATAAACTATATCTGCCATTTTTAATAAAGTGGCAGATATCTTAAGTTAAGCGCGGTCACTTTGAAATCAGGCTCCCACTTGAAAATTTAAAATCACGATAACTTTTGAAATAATACTTCAAATCGAATCAAATTTTGACAGTGATATTATCATATAATTATCTTGAATGTTTTCACTAGGCAACTTGTCCCGACATCTTGTGTCTAAGTTCCAGCCACTTGAAAATATGCCATCACGATAACTTTTAAAATACTAAACTGATTCAAATAAAAGTTGGTTAGTGAACTTTTGGTTCAAATATCTAGGATAAGTTCACTTGATGACTTGATCCGCAATTTTATTTTCAAGTGGCGGCCACTTGAAAATTTGTCATTATGGTAACTTTAGTAAGACAGAATCAATTCGCTTCAAATTTGGGTAGTGGATTTATCATTTAAATATCTCAGATAAGTTCGCTAGGCATCTCACTCCACTTTTTTTTACAAGTGGCGCCACCTGAAAATTTCTTATGATTATAATTTTTGAAATTCTGATTTAATTTAAACTAGAACTGGAAAATGAACTTATCGTACAAATATACTGGATGATTTCGATGGGCAAGTTGTTTTTCTATTTTGTTTTACAAGTCGCAGCCACTTAGACTGCCACTTGAAAATTTGCCATAATAATAACTTTTAAAACACGGCACTGATATAAACCACAGTTGGACAGTAACCAATGCTTCAAATATCTTCGATGTGTTTGCTGGAACTTTAGAAATACTTAATCAATTCAAATCAAAGTTGAAAAATGGATTTATCATTCAAACAACAAAAATTTAGAAAATTCACGTAACTCATGAACCAATCACGTTATTGCGTCCATCTTTGGTATATCGATAATAAGTATTTTCTCGCCAAAAGTCGGCAAAAAAGTCGCCAAATTTGGTGCCAAATCCATTACATGCATTACTCTTTTTAATGCATTTTTAAGGTAAAATTAGACTATTTTAATGCTAAAACAAACTAGAAATGCAGGAAACTAACATTTTATCAACTTACTAAGCCTCTTTGAAAGAATTTCTACAAAAAAAAAAATTATTTTCAAATTTGCAACGATATCTTAGATGAGCAACTTTCTCTGCCATTTTTATCGAAGTGGCAGCCACTTAATTTTTCAACACAATGACTTTTGAGATTTTGAATTAATTCGAACTATGTGTGTACAGTAGACTTATCTCACAAATGCATTTCATATATTTGTCAACTTAACCCACCATTTTTTTTCCTAGCGCCGGCCACTTGAAAATTTTAAATTCACATACAAGTGTATTTATGAACCGATTTTCTTAAAACTCCATATGTGCATAGCCTACATCAATATTTCTACCAAGTGCATTAATAATTTGTAGCCGCCATTTTGAAACAAAATGACGGCTACTTGATAAGGAAAAAGAAATCAACCTACCCTTCTGAAAAAGCCGGAAGGTCTTGTTTTTAATTCAGATAATACACTCAAGTTCAGTTTATCTGCAATTTCAACAGAAACTTTTGTGAACTGATTGCCGTGGAAATTTCATCTGCCAAACTTTTTCAGACGAACCATGGTCAATTTAAAAAAAATTGAAGCAATAAATTATATATATTTGTAATCTGCAAAATCTGTACTATTTTTTAAGCCACTAATTGAAAAATCAAAAATTTGAGATGTTTCACCTCCTAGTCCCCTTAAATATGTTCTTCCTCTGATTTATGAAGTCTTTTGAGATTTTTATATAAATTATTTTAGGTCACTGGTAAATGTGGTTCTGTTCTCATGAGACTTATTCCCGCCCCAAGAGGCACTGGTATTGTATCAGCACCAGTACCTAAGAAACTCTTGACTATGGCTGGTATTGAAGATTGTTATACATCTGCTCGTGGCTCTACTGCAACCTTAGGCAATTTTGGTTAGTATATTATACATTTTTATACACGTGTGTCTGAATAATATTTGAGTTATTAGCTTAGTAACATGGTCAATTGTTGTTGATGTCTTTGAATGTATGGAGGAGCTAATAGTTCATTTGACATATAGTTTTTGAAATTTGTCTACATTTTGAAAAGATAATTAATAGTACTTATATCTACATTTAAGTATTTAAAATCAAAGCATTTCTGAATCAACTTATATAAAGAGTTTTTACAATTCAAATTTAAAGATTTATATTTCATGCTTACTAATCTATCACCACTTTTTTTATAATAAATGTATCGCATTGTTTTTCTGCAGTAACATTAAGTGAAAATTGTCGTAGGAAAAAGTTTATATATATATAAAGTTTCCCACTGAAATTGGAAGACGTGGCAACAATATTTACATACCTGCCAACTTTCCGTTATTTCAACAGAGACTCCGTTACTTTCGGACGGTCTTTCACTCTCCATTATTCTCAAATATTTCTCTATTATTCTGAAGATTTTAAAGTTATATCTATAATTTATTTAAAACTTCAACAAACCTTCATTTTTTTAAGCAAGATTTTGCTTTTGCTGAAAAAAATTCTCATGAATCTATATATATTACTATTTTTAATTAATAATTACTTAATTTTTATTTAATAATTAAATTACACTTGCTCATATAACTTTTTAATAATTTAAGCCATGGATTAAGCTGTTAAAATATTGTTATATGTTGAAAACACATCAATGTTTTCTAGGCCTGAAAGTGCCACTTCGCTTATAAAATCTCAGTTATTTTGATTCTTCAATGTTGGCAGGTATGTATTTATGTATTTTTACTTTATTGAAATAGTATAGAGTTTTTCCTAAAACTGAAGTAAATGAATAATACGTGTGAAATGTGAGTGAATTCAGGCATGAAAACTTTTTGTGTGTGTTAACTTGAAAAAAAAAAAGTAATAAAAAATGAATTATTTTTAATGAGCCCATGAAATCTACAATCTCCTTTAACATAAGTATTTACTGGATGCTAGTGCGATAACCCTTTCCAAGCCAAAACATTTTTACCTTAAAATATTACATTCTTCTGTTTTTGCAAACTAAAAGAAAAATATGGACTATAACCGACGTTTGTTGATTGAAAATTATACTTCACACTTTCTGCTAATTAGTTTGATCGTTGATATCCTGATTTTATTACATACGACTGTTTCAGATGCAAAAATGTAAGTAGGTGTCTAACCCTTTTTAAGTTATCTCATTGTACAGGTGCTCGATCATCCTTTCCAGAATGTCTCGGGACAATACTCACTTCGAATTTTAGGGGTGTGCGCGGGTCTGATTTTAACTAATTTTGGGATGGTCGGACACCTAATATGCAAATGACCTTTACACTTACTCTCTGGCATGCGGACTAGTTCACCTTTTCCCACCCTTTCTGTTCCTGTATTCTTTTATATGTACATTTAAGGTATTTTACTCTTAACCTACATTCAGCTTCCCCCTTCCACCCTTAAGTAAATTACTAATTGTTATTCGGGTCTTAATTTAAGCGATTATGGTTCTTGTGGTTCTAATGCTTATGTATTATGTTTCTTAAGGTTATTATGGTTCACTTAGTTTAACATTAAGTTACAATACTCTAATTCTAAACTTTGTCTCAGCCCCTTCCCCAGCTTCCTTTTTAAACCTAACGGTGATGCCAGGGCTTATTTGCCAGGCAACCCCCATCCCCCCCTGGCCGAGGCTTGATTTAATTCAGAATTTGCTTCAAATACGCATTCTCTCAGTACTAGTATTTGTTCTGCTTGAATTCACAGTTTTGCAGCTTCATGTTTCTTAAATCATAAGTATGGATGCTTGGTTGTAATAATCAGTAAACAAAAGAAATAGAAAAAACATTTGACTGTAACCATGTTAAGAAAAATAAATCAATGGTATCCAAAGAATTTTTCAAAAAAGCTAGAATACTGCTTGTACATTTTAGCAAAAAATTTAAAAAAAAAAAAAGATTTTTTTTTGCTGGGTTAAACCGTGCTATCTGAACAAGTTAAGCATTTTTTGTTTCAAAATATGGAAGAAGTAAGGGAGATGTGACTGGCAAAATTTTATAAAATAACAAAATACAAGTTTTTTAGACTGTTCTGTCTTTAACTGTTTCCAAAATACAAAATCAGTACAAATCTAAAGGGAAATTGTGATTGAAAGTTAAAGTGATTAAGACAGCAAGTGATACTTATTAATTTCTTATTCCTTACTATGATATTGCACACCAATTATCTCCACTCCATGCTTTTGTCCAAATTTCCTGTGATGTTGTAAAGCCCCCTTCCACCTTTTTTTTTTTTTTTTTTTTTTCAACTCAACCATTTTTCCCCTTCAAGATACGAGGGGAATGCATGCCCCACTGGAATTATTGCAATAAGCTGCAAATAAGAATAAGGTAACTATATGGGAGAGGGTAGTCTAGTAGTATGTGGGATATTTCAATCCTCGGACTATAAATAGTCAAAAGTTTACTGTTCTGTTCTTAAACCTTTTCTTTCTCTTATGACAAATAATAAGAGACTTAACACACAATGGAGAACTGGGTGTGCCAACTTCATTTTAGTTTGTAACGTTATAAGAAAGAAGTAATTTCTGAATATAATGCTAAATCTTTTGTGAAGTAGTGATAGTGTAAGGCTAAGGATTGATGCCAATTAACTACACTGCATCTGGAGTGATGCCGTCTGTGGGAGATCTTTTCAAGGGAGTCCAAGCATTTGTAAGAGTTTTGGAAACTATGTAAAACTGAATTGCTAGATTAAACAAGAATGATCTGGGACTTACATTTGTCAAAATAGATTACATTTTTATGTAAACGTTTTTCATGTAACCTAAATGACTAGCAATTAAGTTTAAATGGCTTAAATATTTTACTTTCTTTGATTAAAAAAACAAATAAATAAATTTTTTTTATAAACTTTAGAAGCCTGAAAGTTAATACAATTTATATATATGGGTCTGCCCCAAGTTGGTCTTATCTCTTTTGTAAATTAATTTATTTTAAAACTGTAGACATCCCTGCTTTCTAAACTTTTTACTTTCTTATATATTATTTTCTATTGTCTGTTCTATTTTCTAATGCTGTCAGGTCTGAACTACTTCTATAAAATCGTAAACACAGCCATCTTTAATTATAAAATTTTGGGGCAATTTCTTTTCCTTCCAATATTTATAACCAAATCCCCAACTCTGAGAATCTAAATCTCCTTTAATATACATTTTTATCTATATAATGTATAATATTTGTCTGAAATATATTTGGACGTAGAGATGTGAGCAGGGAAAAAACCCGGGTTTAAACCAGGGAATAAACCCGGTTCTTAAGTACAAGTATCAAATTTCATTAATTAATAGGCTTATTCTCTGTTATTGCCGTATATTTATATTTTAGTTCTGACTATATACACACTGAGTTCAATATAACACTTTTTTTTATTATTAGCTATTGAATATTTTATGTATTTTTATGTATAGTTCTATCTGATTTAATGCATTAAAAAATTATCGTTTGAATTCTTAATAACTGAAGAACTCATGTTCGATTTTGTGTGATATTAACAAAATTTCATCAACTATTGTGAAATTTTGTTTGATGAATTATAATAAAATTTAATAATTTTAAAGTATTCTTACCATAATTTAATTTCATTGTATTAACATATTTTATTATGGTATTCATTAAAAAAAGAAAAAATTAAAGTTATTTAAATAGGCAGACAAAACTTCATCATTTATTATTGCAGGGTTCCCACGGTCCTTGAAAGTCCTTAAGAAGTACTTGAATTTCATTTTCTTTTTCAAGGGCCCTTGAAAGTACTTGAATTTCGTGTAAAGTCCTTGAAAATCCTTGAATTTTCCACTCTAGCAAACGCTCGATCAAGGCTAAACTATCTCAATCTCCACACGCACACGTTGTCGTCTAATGTAATGCATTTTGTCATAAAACTCTCATTTCATTATCTTGCTTTTGCATATAGTTTCAGCTTATTTGTCTTTTTTGCCAATCTCATACCTGTTTGGTAGACTAGTCATTAATATTGAGCAGAAAGTGACCAGATCAGAACTCAAACCTAAGAACTTTGGAATAATCATAATGATCCCAGTTCCAAATCCTAAACTAATCATTTTTTGACTTGTTAAAGTTAATTTGGTCAATCCATCAAAAATGTATTGGGAAAACAGGCAAAGTTATTATCAGAGCTGCCAACCAAATCCGGCAAATTGTTAGTACCGCCCCTTTTTCTACACCACTTAATTTTTAGAGTAATTCTCTTCAAATATATTTACGATGAATGAAGAAAACAAATACTCTAAAAATTAAGTGGTATAGAAAAAGGGGCGTTTTTCAATAGGCGTAAACAATTTGCCGGATTAGGTTGGCAGCTCTGTATTATTCTAATTATAAAAAAAATAATACTAATAAAAGTAATTACTGAAGTTTTGTGCATATGCCTAGTGTTCTGTGATTTACTAAAGTTTTGTGTATATGCCTAGCATTCTGCGATTTTCCCCCATAGTCCTTGAAAAATTTCAAATGGGCCTTAAAAAGTACTTGAAAACTGCTTGAATTTTTTTCCTTTTTAAGAGTGGGAACCCTGTATTGTCAATAACGTAAACGTTTTTTTTTTTTTTTTTTTTTTTTTTTTTTTTTTTTTGCAATTTTCTGTAAAATAATCCCATAATTGTTGATAGCACTTTTATTTAAGCAAATAGAATAAAATGATATTGAAACAAGTTGTTTGGTACACCTAAAAGAAGTGAAATTAAATCTAAACATAAAATATTAGTTTCTTCCCATCAAAGTTCCCTAAATTCCCGGTTTAAATCTGAAAATTCCCATGTTTATTCCCAGAAGCAAAATTTCTGGGGTTTTTTAGATCTCTATTTGGACGTGTGCAAGTTTTATAAATTAATTACTATACAGTAGAACCCCGCTAATTCGGACCCCGTTACTCCGGATCTCCGGATAATCCGGATCAGTCTGGTCGATTTTTTTTTTCAAGTTTGAGAAGCGATCAGCAAATTTCCATAACATTATTAACCATACTCGTATCCTGAATAAAAAAGTCTTTTCTGAAATCTTTTCGGAAGAATATCTTACGCTTTCCTATTTAAACTCTTTGATGTTATATTTCATAGAAACAACAATGTATCACTTTAAGTTTGGCAATTCCAATTTTCCCAGTTTTCTATTTAATCCATTTAGAAATGTCATCAGAAGCTTCAGTCACGATAAGAAAACTCCCGAGTCACTGTTCGGATTCTACTACAGCGACTCCAGCCAGGTGTTTCTTATCGGCGCCAGAGAATGTTGTGGTCCATCACGTGTCTGATTCTTTTCATTCCTTTGTGTGCAGTGTTTTTAAGCGTACATTTTTAGCTATGGCGACGAAACGAAAACATAATTTTGTGACTATGCAAAAGAAATTGGAAGCATTGAGTAGAATTGATAAAGGTGAATCCTTAAAAAAGATTGCTTGTGAATTTGGAGCAGGGACTTCGACAGTGTCCGATTGGGAAAAAAATCGAAAAACAATCGAGGATTTTTGCTCGAAATCAATTTCTAACGTCAGTTTGGACAATCGGAGGAATGTTAAAAAAGCTAAAGTTGAAACACTGGATGAAGCGTTATTCGTTTGGTTTTGCTCAGAAAGAGATCGTGGTTTACCTATATCAGGTCCTATAATCTAACAGAAAGCCTTAAAGTTAAATGCAAAGTTGCCTGATGGTCATCCAGATTTTACTGCCAGTCAAGGATGGTTAAATAGATGGAAAAACCGGCATGGTGTGCGCCAACTTACTGTGACGGGTGAGAGCTTGTCTAGTGACAAAATCGCAGCTGAAAAGTTCAAAAAGGAATTTGAAGAATTTGTTAAAACAGAAGAATTAACGGCAGATCAGATCTACAATGCCGATGAATCAGGACTATTCTACCGCATGTTGCCAAATAAAACTTTAGTCTCAAAATTAGAAGAATCAGCTAAAGGGCAAAAGAGCAAAGACAGCCTCATTATAATGGCTTGTAGCATAGCATCAGGAAAGCACAAATTTTCTCTTCTTATAATCGGGAAATCCAAAAATTCCCGTGCACTAAAAAACATAAATCATAAGACTTTACCTGTAGTTTACCTTCCCAGAGGAGTTCTTGGATGGACTGCAAAATTTTTAAAGAGTGGTTCTTTGTCTATTTTGTTCCGGGTGTTACAAAATATTTAAAATCGTGCAACTTACCCATCAAAGCTGTCCTCCTAATTGATAATGCTCCTTCACACCCCGAAGCAAGTGAACTGACAGAAGGAAACATAATGGTAAAGTTTTTTCCACCTAATGTGACAGCTCTAGTACAGCCAATGGACCAAGGGGTTCTTCAGAACATTAAGAAAGTTTACAAACGACAAATGATGAATGAACTTTTAGATAGAGAACAAGGAGTGGTAGAGATTCTCAAATTAATCAATATCAAGAAAGTAATCTATATGATTGCTGAATCTTGGGATCAGGTTGCTGAGAGTACACTCCGAAAGTCGTGGAAGAATTTATGGCCTACAAATTGTGATTTCTCGGATAATAAGCTTGAAACAGAAGGAGGAATAAGCGAGAATGAAAGAGAAATTACACCTGAAGATTTTGTGAGCATATTAAAAAAAATTGATGGTTGCTCTGATGTTGACATCAGCGACATTAACAGTTGGTTGGAAACAGAAAATAATGAAAGTTATACCTCACTTACAGATGACGAAATAATTGCTCTGTGCACAACTGAAGAAAATGAAGATGATACAGACGAAAGTACTATTATCAATGATGATCAACCAAAAATTATTAGCCATGATGAAGCAACGTCTCATTTAGAGAAATTACACCTGAAGATTTTGTGAGCATGTTAAAAAAAATTGATGGTTGCTCTGATGTTGACATCAGTGACATTAACAATTGGTTGGAAACAGAAAATAATGAGGGTTATGCCTCACTTACAGATGACGAAATAATCGCTCTGTGCACAACTGAAGAAAATGAAGATGATACAGACGAAAGTACCATTATCAAAGATGATCAACCAAAAATTATTAGCCATGATGAAGCAACGTCTCATTTAGAGCAATTAATGGATTATTTTGAACGTCAGGTGGAAATTACACCCAAAGAACTACGTATGCTCAAGCAGATGCGTGACCATGCGGCCCGCAAAAGGTATACTTCATTGGCACAGCAGAATATTACTGACTTTATAATAACAAAGTAAACATTTTTACTGTCTGTAAATAGTCTATATT
Source organism: Salticus scenicus (assembly GCA_963930645.1). Lineage (NCBI taxonomy): Eukaryota > Metazoa > Arthropoda > Arachnida > Araneae > Salticidae > Salticus > Salticus scenicus. The sequence continues at coordinate 329,259,046 of OZ005648.1, read as the reverse complement.
TTTCATATAAAGGTGATTTTCTGTAAGTATGTTTTATTTTATTTCAATTTTTCCCATTCTCCGGATAATCCGGATTTTCGATAATCCGGATTGGGTCTGGTCCCAATTAATCCGAATTATCGGGGTTCTACTGTAAATGTTGCTAATACTATTGAAAGGAACTATTCAAATTGAATAGTTTCACAGTGAAGTTTTGAAGTTAAAGAAAAAAATGTCATGTTTAGCAAATTGCATAAAGTGGTTTTTTTTTTTTCTCTCCTCATTCTCATTAGGTTTGCAACTAATAATTTAAGTTGCTCTCTTTTTTTTTTTTTTTTTTTTTTTAAAAGTCATGAGGTTGGCAGCTTTGCATGTTGCATAAATAAGGGCACCACCATCTCTAAACCCTTTAGAGAGATTCCTACAATAGGCACTCCATCCCAAGCCTAGAACACTTGTTTAGCCAATAGACCTTAACACCCAAGTACCACTGCCATCAGAATTTAATCTTAATGTGAATCCTTATCTAAAATTTTATAGATTTATTAAATTTACATTTTATTATTTACTGATATTAATATGGCTTTTGTAGATTTTTTTCTAAAATATATATTATTTTTTTCTTTTCTTTCTTTAGCTAAAGCTACATATTTAGCCATACAGAAGACTTACAGTTATTTAACTCCTGATTTATGGAAAGAAAATGTTTTGACAAAATCTCCATATCAAGAATATTCTGACTATTTAATGGTAACACATAAAGCTGTTGGTGCCGGTCAGCAGCGTCAAGAACAAGTTGCTGCATAAACTTTATAATAAAGGATTTTGAAAGATTTTAGTTGATTATTTTCAAATCTTACACATACTGAAAAAAGGAATGTTCAGTATTCATGATAAGCAAATTTTTTAACACGTTCAGTGCCACACAAAATCTTAAGAAAATCTCCATCAGGCCATGCAGGCTGCTTAGAAGTGCTAGTATTGTGGTATAGCAGAGCATTTTTATGTTTACCGTGTTTCAATAAAATCCATGAAAATGCCTTAATGATATAACCCTGTAATAAATACAAAATAAACTTTCAGTAATTTCTTAAAACAATGTTAATTTTTTAGTTTTATATCATATTTTATACTGTCAGCCACCGGTGGTTGACGTGGCACTCAACGTGTTAATAAAAAAAATAGAAATTCCACTGAACATTTTAAGTTATTTTAAAATTAAAATTATTACTATTACAAGTGTTTCCATTGTCCTTTAAAGTCCCCCTCCACGAAAAAAAAAAATTTTTTTTTCATTTTAGCGGATTAAAATTTTTATTAAAATTTTAAAAAGATTAATTGTGAAACCTGGAAAAATGAATATTTTCTTTCTTTCATTGATATTTTTGTTATTTAGCTTCATATCGAGATTCAAGTAATTAAATATCGATAAAAATATGTGTATATATATAAATCAGGGGCCAATCCAGGATTTCAAAATTAATACCTATTTTTGTGAAAAATCTTAACTATATTTTATTTTTGTGAAAAATTGCAGTACACTCTTTTTCTGTGTGGGTGGGGAGGGGGGAGTTCAAACTAAGTAAAATAATAAAAATAATGCTTAACAGTTGGTGTGAGGCTTATAGCAGAACAGGAATCAAAACTCACTTCTCTCTGAAATAAACAGTTCAGTAGAGAGAATGTAAGTAGGAGTTGTTTTTATTTGCTATTATCACTGCACTACACATGAATTGTACAAGGGAGGATAGACACATCACCATACAGTCATCAAAGTGTCAAACCACCTAATGAATGAGCAAACAGTACACTATGGCCACAACTCCAAAGCATGTCTGTACAGATAAATGCAAGGATCGTTTTGTTTACTTATGCTAAAACATTTCTCGCCCGTACAAAACACTTGTGTGTAGATTAAAACCAACATTGTGTATGATTCTTGCTTTGTGAATCGCATCAACAGAAATGCACAAATAAGTTACTCTTTGAAAATGTGCTCATTTAAAATGCCAGATTTTGCTGGGATAACTAAGATTTTTGTGAAGGTACCGATTTTAGCTGAATGATTTTTGTGAAGGTACCTTTTTTGCCAGGTTGATTTTTGTGAAGGTACCCATAAAAGGTAGTAAACTTGGCCTGTATTAACCCCTGTTAATTATTTCCAGGGCATTTAGTGTGGTCCCTAAAAGTCCCTTAATTTATTTTAAGTCCCTAAAAGTCCCTTTTTTTGGCAAAATAGTCCCTAAGTCCCTTTTTTTTTTTTTCTTTGCCTATGAAAAATCTTAAGAATTTTTAGGTATGCCGGGGGAAAAAAAAACAACATTCAAATGCGATGAAATTGCTTAGGCACATACCGTATATTTCCGAATATAAGCCGATCCGTATATAAGACGAGAGTACGTTTTTCCCTTCAGAAATTTGCCCAAAATTGCAAACCCGTTTATAAGCCGAATTGAAAAAATATTGTTTTAAAGTTCGAGTTTATCGCAGAAACGGCGAAAATATTGCCAATCTATAAAACTTTCAGGTTAATCTAAATGTAAATAAAAAGCATTTTTGTTTTGTTACATGGAGCGCGGGGATATTTTGAACTCGAATCAGCAAAGAAATCGCCATGCTTAAACAAATAAAATGTCTTATTACCTTAGAGAATATATTTTAAGTTAAGTTTGAGTAAAATATTGTTATATTAAGTTTAATAATATCATACAGTCTATTTACACAAATAATTTACTTTTAAAATATATTAAGTTATTAAAAAACAATATAAATTCATATTTTTGTAATAAAAATCTTTAAACATTTCTAGTAATGTTTTTTGTTTAAATTTAGGTTTCTGTGCAATTGCAATGACATTAACTCATGTTCAGTGATAAAGTTGTTTTGTTTCAAACTTTTAATTTTATTATCTAATGCAGCAATTAAATTTTCAGTAGAAATTTTGTTGTTTTTCATAATTTCCGATAATTTATTTACATTTACATTTATTTACATTTTTCTGAATCGCTCAAGTAAAAATTGATTAGTACAGCCATCTACCGGCAGAAAAGCAAAACAGAAATTATAAATAAAATATAGGAATTAGCTTATATGCATTTCGATTTGGAAATGTTTCTTTTTACTATTGCTAGAAATCTTATATGCTGAAACATGAAATAAAATAAATAACTAGAAATTTTCACAAAAATCCTGTATTAAAATAAGCTTAAACAACAAAAAAAAAATTAGAATTGAAATCATTCATGGTAGTAGATAAAATTGTTTGGTGCTGCCATCTATTATCAAAACAGAAAAACAAAAATGGCCGTAAATGTGACCTTTGGCGAAAAGTGTTTCATCATGGGAAAAAAAAAAAAAGAAATAAACACGCGACTACATCGAGCTGCTCTAGAAATAAATTTAAAATTGCTAATTTAAGAGTTTATGCGTGATAATTATTTAAAAATAAGGTTTAATATCACTATTTTACTTTATATATAGTTTCTAAGCTTAAAATACATGTATTCAATCATTGTTTCTAACATACGTTTTTTGCTAGAAATGTGCATCCGTGTATAAGCCGACCTCCCTAATTAAGCTTCAGAAAAATTTCCAAAAATTCTCGGCTTATACACGGAAATATATGGTACTTTATATTATCTACACCTACAGAATACTGAAATGACTAACTTTTGGCAGCCAGTTATCTGATGTGTAACAGGGACACTAATATTCGTAGATAATTCAGCAAATGGGCCATGGGGGAAGGAAAGGCTAAGCTTAAAAGAGGTCATTGTGCTAACTGTCCTCTCACCATTGCATAGCGCGATACCACAGTTAGTTGTACTGCATGCATTAGGTCAGAAGCTCGATTATTTTCAGTTCATGAGTCCCTTCACAAAATTCAAATCTATAAAATAGGCCCCTTCGCAAAATTTAGATTTATAAAAAAAATGTTTTGTAAAAATGATAATTTTTTTAAATTTTTCCATATTTCCAGTATACTTGGTTCAGTGAAATGCTATTAACTTGATATTAAACATCGGATAGAGTAACTGCTAAAATGAAAGGTTTCATACAGTAATAATTTTTTTCACAAAAATAATCAACATTTGACAAAAATAAATAAAAATTTCACAAAAATGGGCCCCAAAAATTAAAACCTGTATCAACCCCTGGTACCGTAACATTACTACTTTGCTTTGGCCTGGTAATAAATAGTTTAGATTTGAATCTGAATGAAAATCTGGTACCTTTAATGCAGTTAAGGGAACACATATCAAAATTTAGTTCAATGAAATACTTCTTAATACTAAATGAACATACCCAAAAATTATCTCAATGCCCAATTGTTGTGCAGTCATCAAAGCCAGGGGTGGCCCCATAAAGTGTTAATGGCATATGATTTCCACTGCGGTCGCATTTTCCACAAAAAGCGTGTATACAGAGAACCACATGTATACAGAATGCGAAAATTAAACAAGAATTTTTTGCTGAAGCATTTTATTAAACTGCTATTAAAAAAAAAAAAAATAAATAAATTTTTAACACAGAATAAAATGAAACAAGAACAAAAAATCATGTGGTACGCATTGATTATTAGCATTTTCCAATTGTACATACTTGTGTCATTATAACCTTCAGTATTCTTAATCTAGATTATCACACAATGAAAAGGCAGATAGGTGTTTCTATATCACTCTTAAACATTGTTAGAAAGCGTTAAAAAGGCTTAATACAAATGGTAATGTAGCCATTAATTTCTAATTGCAGCTGTTAATGTATCTAAATATTTTAGCCTGTGATGCCTTTATTAATGCCTGTAAGTCTGAAGATTAAACATATTATTCTATACAAAACATTATTTTATCACATTCACATAAATGTGAACTTCTTTATGATTTTTGCAGTAGATAGTTATTAAAATGTAATTTATAAAAATGGCTATCCTAAAAAGCAATGTATTGGCCTTTTTTTGGGGAGATGTCCTTGTATACAAACCAAGTTCTGCAGGACTCATGAGTGCTATTTTAAATAGAGAACATTACATAATGAACTTGAATAACATATATCATTTTTAAGAAAATCTGAAAATATTGACGAACACTGGAGTCGAGCAGATAGACATAGACAAACAGACAGCTGGGCAGACAAGTACATTATTTCAAATCTTTTTTATACTTAAAAATTTTTAGAAAGTGTTAAAAATGCTTGAGGTAAACAAAAATGCAATTGCAGCAAATTTTCAAAAATAGTCCTTAATGTAACTGAATATTTTTATAGTCCCTTTCAATTTTATTGCTATTCGTACTACATTCTGTAGAAAACATTTTTTTGTATATATAACATATTTCAATTTCATTAAGATTTGTGCCAAGTGGTAGTGTGTGCCTGTATGTTTTATAGAAATACTTCTCATAGAATGAATGCTTTGGCATATTTTCAAGTGTTCTTGTACACAAATCATTGGTGGTATTTACTCTATTTTCAATGGGAAACATCTGATAGTGAACATGAATAACATATTTTAATTTCATTAAGATTTGTGTAAAGTATATTAAAATCAGGTTTATTGTAATAACACATTAGTTTCAAGAAATTCGATGAATATTTATGGGAAATAGAATATTCATCGAATATTCTATAATATAGACGGACAGACAAACTGAAGTCATTAACACTTTTCAATCTTATTGGAAAGTGTTAAAAAACACTGATATACATTACATTGTTTTACTAATGTATGATCATTGTATGAAATGATGGGCATATTATGCATAGTTCTTTTATCGAGAAATATAAAAGATTTTATTTATATCACATCCTATGGGGACTAATTTTCTTAAAACAAACTTAAGTTATTTAAAAGTATGAAGTGAAACTATTATATATTTCAGAATGTTTCTACAGAATTACCGAAATTGCATGTTTACTATTTATTTTCTTTTGCAGGGATGCCTAAAAACTTCAGATATATTACTTGTATGTTCATTGACGGATATATGAATTTGGGAATAAAAACATACTGACATGTTCACTTTTATTTATTTACTGAAATATTCAGCGGCTCAAATTTGTTTAAACACCCAGTAATTATACTAAATGTTCAAATTGTCCATGGAAGCCACTTCAGATTTTTTTTTTAAAGATATCATTATAAAATTTAAAACTTAGTTTGGAAAAGAAAATTGTAACATAAAGAGACATCTATAATAGCAGTGTTGGGCATAATTGATTAAAAAGGAATTGAATTACAATTATAATTATTTTACTGTCAATCGATTTAACAAGTATTTGATTACATATGCTACATATTTACAACTTGAGGCTTATAGTTACAAAGACTTTTTTTTGTCTCTAATGATCCTTGTGACAAAGTCGTGCTAAATTTCCGTTGGCCTCCATCTTCGCAAAAAAATGGTGACTCCCTTGATTACAAATAAATTGAATTACTTATTCAATTTATTTGTAATTAGTTACTTGTTAATAGATTTACAGTAAAATAATTATAATTGTAATACAATTACTTTTTAATCAATTATGCCCAACACTGTATAATAGCATACGAACAAGTATAAGCCTAATAGTATTATAGTATTTTACTTAAGACTGTTTTTTGATTTTAGCTTTTTCAGTAAAAAAAATTATGAACTCAGGTTAAACCCTGTAGTGGCATGGCAGCCGATGTTGGTATGATTCTTATTTTCACTTGTAGCTTTGAATTGCATTATTTATTTGGCTAATATCCAACTTTGTTAGTAACACAGAATGAAGTGGGCTTGTACCTTTTAATCAAAATGTCATGATTATTATTATTATTTTTTTTTTTTTTTTTGTCACATCATAAAATGCATTACATATTTTGTCTGTCATTCAAACTTTTATAGACATATACTTTTTTCTGTTATTTGCAGCAGTTCATGACAGTTGCATATAGCATAGTTACTGCAAAACTCAGACTGTACCTGTAGCATATTGCGCAATTTTTTCTTTGCACATTTTAGTTTTGCCCTATTGTGCAAAAAATGACCTTAGAGCTAAATTCTTTTAATAGTTAGTATGGTTTTGCTTAGGTTGTTTACAAAAAAGATTTTGAAGCAACAAACCACACCAGTAGCTGAAAGGTTCTCTTCTGAAACCTAGTTGATAAAAAATGCCAGATTTGGTTTACTTGTGGGCCTTGCCTAGCTATTTGAAAATTTCGTTTTCTCTGAAACTTGCATGAATACAGGCTAAAATACCTTAAACGGATCCCCATGGAGGGCAAAACACTCTAGGCACCTTGAGTAGGCAATAGACTGTTTCTCTTGTTGCCCCTCCCTTACACTTAGGACAACAAATTTTGAAGACAATAAATTGATTTGAAAATATGTATATTCTATTTGCCAATCGTAGCTTTAAATGTAAAATCTGAAACTTTTCATTTTGCATCATAAAGAGCAGTAAAAGTGAGCGCTCATCATAGAAATTATTGGAGGACCAAGAGTCTCATGGCTCATATAACTCAATGCCTGTATCTTAAAGTATTCAACAAAACCAAAAGAGTATGAATTCTTTTGACACTGGCTGTGTATATTTTTAAATTATTTGATTTTAGGCATTATACTTGGCTTATACATGGTAGGGGATCATAAAAGAATGTGTATATATGTATATTACTGATATTTAAGCATAAAATAAATAGGTCCCTAAAGTCCCTTTCTTTTCAATTATGATCACAATCGGCAATAACAAACATGTCCTAGAGTAGAAGCAAATTGTCTGGGAAAACTCTGAGAAATTTAGCTAGTGATTTGGGTTGAACAAATGCCCAGTGAGTTGGACTTTATGAAATGGGCAATTGTCCAAAACATTTTTAAGCACTCAAAAAAGTATTATAGACTTTTAATAAGTATTAGAGCTTATATAAATATCATAACAATTATTGTTTACATATATATATAATTTTTTTTTTTTTTTCTTTAAATAAAAATTAAATCTAATAAGCGATATATCTAAAACAAAGTAGAAAGTATTTTTCAATAATTTATAAATGTCTTGGTTGGTACAATTTTATGTAATTATGAAAAAATATTATAAAAAAAACTAATATTCAGAAACAGTGGTTTATATAAATGTAGAAAAACATTAGGAAATATTACTATTATATAGGGATGGACCGGATATCCGGTTAATATGCCCAGAGATGAGATTTTCCCGAAGTCGGAGATTCAATTAGTAAACTTTTATTTTCAAATTGCATTTATGAGAGAATGGAATTATATTTTTGTGTAAATAATTCATTTCTAGTTTCTTAAAGTTGAAAAAATCTGGAGTGACTACACTCAACTTTCTGAACATCAAATAATTAAGAATTGTATAAATAAATTAAAGAGAAAATTATAATAGGGTGTATGAGTAGTTTTCTTCATATAGTATGTTATTTAGTTGAACACTATTGTGCTTAAAATAATTTGAGCTCATAGATAATAATGATAAATTTTCGTTGTGTCCCTGCAAAAATCCATAAGTGCTAGACTCTTCAAAATCTATAAAATTCGTACAATGGTTACCTATAACATGCATATAAATTTTTGGATCAATCGGATGAGAAGGCGTTTAGACGCTATTGCATTTTAAATAATTTGAGCCCATAAGCCACAATTATAAAGTATTTTTCTTTGTGTCCCTGTAAAAAAAAACTATAAGAATTAGAATCATCAAAACCTATATGGTGTCTGCAACTGCAAGGTGTCTACTAGGTCATGAAAATCAACAATGGGTCATGAAATTCAGCAATAGGTCATGAAAGTCGAGAACAGGTCATGAAATTTGACCGTCGGTTTGAGTCACGTGTTGGTTCAGGCAACCCAATTTCACTGGTCGGGTTGAACAATTTTTTTCTCTTGCAGTTTGGGTTGAGTTTATTGAAATTTTTTTCCTATGAGTCGAGTCGACTTGAAAATATCTTTCAAAAAAATTTCTTTAATGAGCAAAAACATAATTCGGCAACGCCTCCTTTGGTGTATTGTCACTTTGCTTGTAGCACTCGTGCCCACTTTGTTCTTTTGATGAATGGTTGTGTTTTTTCAACCCGAAACAATTGTTGCGAGCTTATTACATTTTACGGTGTTCAAAGTTTTGTACTTATTACTAAACTTGAAGCACATTTTGTACACTTGAAGTATACAACTCACCTAAATAGTTAAAAATTATTTATTCTTTTTGAGATTTTAAAACTTTTAACTTGAGGCATTAGTAATTACATTTTAAATTATTTACCAGTTGTATAGCAATAAAAATTTACTTTATAACTTAAATTGCAAGATTTTTAGATGAATTATTAATTTTTATTTTAGGTTTTGTCAGGTCATTAAAATTCTCTATTGTGATTTCAGGTCGATTTTCAGGTTACTATTATTTAGTAACATAAATGTATAAGCATGATTATAAATCTAGTATAGTCATATCTTTGAAAAACAAAATTGTTTTCTATGAAAATCTACAGGCATTCTAACTTTTGTCTCCCCCCCCCCCCCCCCCCCAAAAAAAAAAAAAAAAAAATCTTTGAATTTTTCTTATTAAACATTTAAATTTTCTAAAATTTATGTATGCTTTTTAAAGTTACATTTCTTGGAACAAAAAATTAGGTGGATAATAACTTTCATTCTAAAATTTACTTTATAAAGATAGTCCATATATGCCTGTACAAAATCATTCATTATACTGCTCACTTAAAAAAAAAAATTAATGATAGCAATTTTTCCATTAAAAATCTCTAAATTAATCAGATAAAGAAAAACAAATGTATCACACTTACTTCTCAACAAAGTAAAAGTTTTTTAGGAAGTATTTCTTAACTGCAAAATTTATTGTTTATATCCAAGAAATTTTGCCTTATATAGAGAATTGCGTTATAAAGATCTTCTACTGTATAAGTAAATGAACTACTTTTTTCTAACTTAGACTATATTCTATTTTGAAGTATAGGAAAGACATTGAAATGCTAAGTTTGAGATGTATAGCTACTTTAGTTTAATAATTCTATTCTTAGTCTTTTCGTGGGGTAAAAAATGTTTGTAGATTTGAAAAAAAATTAATACATATGTTTCTCTCCTTAATGCAGGGTGCAAGGAAAATAAATGACAATTTTCATCCCCCAAAAAACTAATAGCTACAATATTATAACATTGCACAAATAGTATACATATGTATGTAGTTACATGTGTCAGTTTTAGATTGATTTCCACTACTATTTACTTAGATTGTTAATAAAAAATAAAAAGATTTTTTTTTTAAACAGCTAATACTGTTGTTGAACAATGATTTTAAAAATAAAGCGAGGAGATATATCATTAAAAAAAAAAAAAAAAAAAAAAGAGAATATGTTAATTAAAAAAGAAAGGTCATGAAAATTTTTTTGAGGTCATGAATTTTTTTTCTGTCAAGTCAGACACCCTGAACTGTGCCCTCTAACATGTGTATGAATTTTCTGTTCATTCAAATAAGTAGTTTAAGCGCAATCACAATTTAAATAATTTGAGCCCATAGGGCATAATGATTGAAGAAAAGTATGTGCTAGATTCACCAAAATGTATGCACTTTTTGCAACAATGTCCTGTAGCATATGTGTAAATTTTCAACTCAAATGAAAAAAGCATTCAGGCGTTATCGCATAAAAAAAAAAAAATTTGGCCTATATAGACTATAGTCATAAATAATTATTCTTTGTGTCCCTGTAAAATAACTGTAAACGCAAGATTCATTAAAAAACTAAGTGCTAGCTTCACCAAAATCAATAGAATTTGTGCTATGGGAACCTATTATTACTTACAAACTTTGAATAAACACCATAAAATGCAATAAACTCTCAACAATTGTTTCGGGTCGAAAAAACACACAACCCTTCATCAGGCGAACAAAGTAAGCACGAGTGCTGCAGTCAAAGCGGCAACGCACAAAATCGTTTAAAATGAAAAGAAAAAGTTTATAAAGTAGAAACTAAATATAGCTACTGGTGTGAGTAGAATTGTACAAAAAACAAGAAAATAAATAAATGAGTGAGATTAAACATATAACAATCTAAGGATAACAAAAATTAAACTAAAATCTAAGTTACGTGAGTAATTTCCAAGCATCAGAGAAGAAAGGAGTGGAAGAAATATCATTAACAAGATTTTTCGAATTTTTAAATATGTAAAATGCTTCATGATGCTTGGAAATTACTCACGTAACTTAGATTTTAGTTTAATTTTTGTTATCCTTAGATTGTTATATGTTTAATCTCACTCATTTATTTATTTTCTTGTTTTTTGTACAATTCTACTCACACCAGTAGCTATATTTAGTTTCTACTTTATAAACTTTTTCTTTTCATTTTAAATGATTTTGTGCGTTGCCGCTTTGACTGCAGCACTCGTGCTTACTTTGTTCGCCTGATGAAGGGTTGTGTGTTTTTTCGACCCGAAATAATTGTTGTGAGTTTATTGCATTTTATGGTGTTTATTCAAAGTTTGTAAGTAATAATTTTTACAACGCCAGTTTTGTGATGCTTCTTTATTAAATATGGGAACCTATAACAAACGTGCCAAATTTCAGCTCATTTAAACAAAGCGTATACATGCGCATACACAAATCATATCATATACATCATTGTAAAAATAGGAATTCAGGGGACCTCAAAACGTGTAGAAACACCAAAATGTAAAACTTGGATTTTTGACATGATTACGATAATTTCCTCACTGTAGTCTTCGGAAAGTAAAATTAAAGACTATATTTATAATCTGTAATATTGGTCATTTTTTTTTCAAAATATCATTTCTCCTTGGTTTTTGTAAAAAAAAAAAAATTGAGGCCCTCCCAAGAAATGTAATTATTGTAATGTTTTTCATGGGTGAAAATTAATTTTCCTGATAATGGCCACTTGTCAAATCGATTTCCCATCTCAAAATATCCTTAACCCTGAATTTTTATCCATTATTAGATCCATTTCTGAGACTATATTTGTGTGTGTAGTATACATATATATATTAATTCAAAATATTAAGCTATATATATATATTAGGATGGTCCTTAAAAAAATAACATTTAAATTTTTGTATGGGGCACGCGCTTATTTTGTTCTATGTATAAAATAATGACTTCCACAAAATTTTAAAACAAGTTTTAAGGGTGACTACCAAGGTTTAAAAAATTTACATACAGTGGAACCTGTCTAAAGTGACCACCCTAGGGACCGGCTAAAATGGTCACTATACGCAGGTGGTCACTTTATAAAGTCTCTTTAAAATTGAAAAATGGTCTCTTTTACAGGTTCCACTGTATTTTGTAATTTTATTATAAATCAACGCTGAGAAGAGCAATAGATTTCCTTTACGAAAGTTCAGTGTATTAAGCAGGGCTTGTGCATGCCTCATTAAGCAGTGAAAAATTCTGTTTCGTATACCAGCCTTCCAGGAAAATTCTTGAATGATAATTTGAAGAGTTAGATATGATTATTTTAGCATTGTTAAAATCATGTAGGTGATTGGTTTCTAGGCATGCTGCACTATTTTAGGATGAATATCACAGTTTTTGAAATTTCATTTATGTTGGAGAATGATGGGAACGGCCAGTTTCTCCAATACAAACAGAACTGCAAGATTTACAAGAAATATTATAAATAACCCCTGTACACGAAAAAGAGGAGGAGGGGGGGGGGGGGGTAACAGATTTAAAATTAGAAAGGAAATTACGAATCAGAAATTGAGGCTTATACAATACAGATATATTAACAGTGCGTAAAAATTTAGCTATAAATTCAGAAATTTTTCTATAGTGTGAAATAGTAACGAAAGATTTAGGTTATTAGGAGGAATTAATATCGTGATTACCAATGTTAAAGTCATATTTATTCAATTTCTTTTAAGCCAGCGAAGGGTATAATTATGTGTGATTCAGTGAACCCCCTCTTCACATAAGTGTGCTGTTTTCCATACTGTACTTCCCCGTGCTAAATCATATTGCTGTACTGAAGAGCTTTTCCAGTTAGAATTAAAAAGAATTTTTTTGGACTTAAAACACAATTATTTTCCCCTATCTGGCTTAAAAGAAAATTAAATGAATACGACTTTAACGTTGATAATCTCGATATTAATTCCTCCAAATTATCTACATCTTTCATTACTATTGTATTCCATACTATAGAAAAAATTCTGAATATATAGCTACAGGTTTACGCACTGTTAATATATCTGCATCTTATAAACCTCAATTTCTGATTCATAATTTCCTTTCTAATTTTAAACCTGTTATACCCCCCCCCCCTTTTCCAGTACAGGAGTTATTAATAATATCCCTTGTAAATGTTGCAGCTCTATATTGGTGAAACTGGACGTTCCCTTCAAACTCAAAATCTCAAACATAAAAGAAATTTCAAAAACCGTGATATTAATTCTAAAATAGTGCAGCATGCCATAGAAATCGACCATCTACTTGATTATAACAATATTAAAATAATCATATCTAACTAGAAATTATCACTCAAGGATTTTCCGAAGCAGCATTTTTCACTGCTTAATGAGGCATGGGCAGTCCCTGCTGAATATGCTGCACTTTCGTAAAGGAAAACTATTCTTCTTCTCAACGTTGACTTTAATTTTTAATGTAATTAAAATATAATAATTTATAATGAAAGTACGAAATATGCCAAATTTCTCAATTTTTTAATTTTTTTTAAACCTCGATATCCACCCTTAACTTGTTTTGAAATTTTTGTGGAAGTCATTATTTTATACATAGACCAAAATAAGTGGGTGCCCCATACAAAAATTTAAATGTTAATTAACCACCCTAATATATTTATATATATATATATATCAAGCAAAAAATTATAAAATCTAGCAATAGATACATGATAATGCATGCATATATATAAAAGATTGGTTGATTTAATAATAAGAGAGATTTATAAAACATTGTCTATTTATTTATATCTCTTATAACCCCCACAGCTGAAATACTTACATTTTTATTTTAATTAAAATTGTCTATGTTTTTCCCAGTGGTTTTTACATTTTTACTTTCTCTTACCCATAAGGTAGAGAAAGTACTGTTTTTGGGTCAAATTTTCGAACGCGAGATTTTGTTATATTTACACGTTTTGAGGTCCCTGAATATGTAAATCATGTTTTAGCAAATGGTGTGTTATCAGCATATCTCAAAAACAAATTATGGCAGAAAGTTCAAACTTGGTATTCTAAATGTCTATCATATAGAGATGCTACAGTAAGCCTTTCGTTAAGATCAAGCAAATGGTTCGTGTACGGGGACAATCAAGAGAATTCTAATACATTATGCCTATGGGGGAAATTGCAGGTAAGTAGAGTTTAACGTCTATAGGCTGCATTAAACCAAATGAAACGAATATATATTTTTTGTAATAGAGATAGTTAACTGGGAAATTTTTTTTTTGTGTATGTAGGAGCCTCGCCTAGTCCCCCCTTGAGGGGAGTAAATTTTCATGATGGGTATCTTTCAAAAGAGCTCGCCAATACCTTTAAAACGGATGGTTGAACCATCGATCTGCGATAATTTAAAACAAAGTTATCGATTTTTTTTACTTTCAACAAAAAAAAAATCTTTTTTTTTTTTTTTAAATATTGAGAATAAAATGGACTTTTTTTGGATATTTGGTGTTATACTACTTCTCTAATATGAAAATCGTCTGCATTATCATAGAAGATAATTTTTTAAAATAATAATTTTACTAAATTATTTTTTAAAAACAGAATTATTTTTTAATAACCGAATTAAATTCTATATAAATGTAGGTGCATTAATGAAACGGGGGGGGGGCGGGTTGATACACAGAACTAATTATCATATAAAAATCTTCAGAAGCCTAATATGAATTGTTTAACACAGGTTTACATGACAGTACTCGTAATTTTACCTTTTAATCTGCAACCTGTATTTTTTGTATTAAATTTCAAGGTAAGAGAAAGTCGTGTGAGTGACACACCAGATTATTATGTATGTGAATGGAATCCAGTTGTAATATAAAAGTCAAATGCCTTTTAAACCAAAATACCTTTTTACAATAATTGTGTGCTCTTAAAAAATTAAAATTTTCATGTGTATACTGGGAAAGGGGACTACTGGATATCCGGTCCATCCCTACTATTATACATAAGTAGTGGTGTAAGGCTGAATTCACAGTCAAAGGAAATTATTAACTGTTAGGCTTCTTTTCTTAATAAACGCACAAAATTTCTTAATGTCTTGTCGCGCCCACTTCAAAATAATAAATAATGCAACCCAGAAATGCAGCATGTGAGAAAAATCAATTTAAAAGTAACAACGTATTGGCTAACCTATTATACTAAAACTGACACAAATGCCTCTCACTTTGATGTGAATTAAATCATGGGATAGAAATGTGATGCTTTTCGTGCATGTTGATGCACTTCATATGCATTTTTCAATGACAAACTAAAAATTGTAATGTATCATTTTTCTTGCCAGATTTGGATGTGAACTCTTGTTTGATTTCTTGAAGTTCCCTAGATGGCAACATCATGTGAATTATGTACGCTCTTTCTTAACTCAACTTTAGAAACAAACATCGTTATGCTGTTATTGATAAAGTCAACTTTTGTTAGATATTATGATTAATAAATTCATTTT
The DNA here is from genome assembly GCA_963930645.1 of Salticus scenicus. Classification (NCBI taxonomy): domain Eukaryota; kingdom Metazoa; phylum Arthropoda; class Arachnida; order Araneae; family Salticidae; genus Salticus; species Salticus scenicus. The sequence continues at coordinate 329,243,440 of OZ005648.1, read as the reverse complement.
CTTTAATGTTACTTGAAACTTGATAAAGCAGTTGTTTTCATTTAAATATAATCTATTTCTTAATTACTCTGAAAAATCTTAATTTAATGATAATTAAAAGTAGAATTTTTTCAGATGATTAAAAGTTTTTAAAAATATTGAATTTTTATGTGTTCAATTATCCAAATAGTTTGATATTCAGCCAAACCGAATATTCGTTATTATGGCCAAATACTGAATAGTATATATTGAATATTTGGAGCATCCCTAAATATAACTTAGGTCATTAGACTGGATATATAAAGATTATAAACCATATTAATTTGATCGATTATATATCACTATATTAGACTTTATCAATAAATATTATCATTATCCCTTAAATGCATGATTTTTTATTTTTTTTTCTTCATAGTCATGGCTTAAATAAATATGGAAAAATATTTAAATTACTTAACATTTTTTATATTGATTATTTTTTTTATTTCTAGGTTTGATGCATATATCGTCATGCATTTAGCACTAAAATGTTAACCACATTATAAAATCATTTACAATAATGTAATTAATAAATATTGGCATAAAACATTTAATTATTTATTGTTTTTATATGATACTGATTTTAATTAAAATTTTATTGAAACTTAATTGTAATTAATCATGTCCAGACTTCATAAAATAAATTAAAATGTTATGGAAATTTAATACTATAGCAAATGTTTTGTACACGAACATTTATTGTCAAATTTATTTTGTATGAAATATGTTACAACAATTTCTATCCTTATTTAGACATAATGCTACAGCGCATTTTTTGCATCCAATAAATGTTTGCAATTTGGCATTTTATGAGTGCGATTTTCGTTCCATATGGGAACATGTTCAATTTTATCCTGTCTGACGCAGTTTGGAGGAATAAAAAAGTTTCATATACCACTTTCTTGATTTCAGAGTTATTTTGTATCTTCCTATGTGGCTATCCAGCAAATCTACTCCCCCATATATTTGTTGTACTGTTTCATAACATTTGGGCAGTCTACAGTAACGTTTCTTTTTTCTTCCTATCGATATCTGTTCAATGGAGTGTTTTTCAGCAAATGTAGACAACAGGAGCACATTCTTATTGTCTTTCCAAAGTAAATTATATATATCTGTTCCATCGCAGTTTGCAACATATTCAACGCTTGTTCCCCATGACTCTTTCTTCAGTTGCTCATCTGTAGGAAGCTTGCAACTTGGAATTCTGTTCTTACACACAGTTCCCAAACAAAGAATACAATCATCAGCTAAACACTTCATTGTGTCAATTGAAGTATAAAAGTTGTTGAAATACAATTTGAAATTTTGGTTTTGAGGAATCTCTCTACAAAGTCTAATCGCAACATTTCCAGTGCCACCAAAATCTGCAATATTTGCTAAGCAATTGTGAGGTAGACTTTCTTAGCCTGTGTATACCTCAAACTTGTGAGCAAATTCATCCAGTTTATAGCCCCATTTGTGGGGTTTTGCAGGAATATATTGCTTGAGATGGTGTCTAATTTTCATAGCACAAATTTGTTCATCAATGGAAAGGCACTCTGATTTTGGAATAGATGCAAATCTGTCATTCAAATGAGTAATTATAGGTCTAACTTTATGTAACTTGTCATATCCGGGAAGTGTACACCAGTTTGTTGTTATTAAAGTGTAAGAATTTTCTTATCGTTTCGAATCTGTTTACAGACATGGCAACTATTATCACTTGATTTTCTAAGACATTGTATGATCGTATACTTGGGAGATGGTTGATAGATGTCATAATACACACGCCTATATATCGTCTAATTTCATGTGTTGTGACAATGATGGGACTACATTAGTTATTTTGAACAAGCATACCTGTTGGTCTCAAAAACAATGTTCTCTACTAAATTGGGTGTAAAAAAAAAAATTTAAAAAAAACTGAAATTGATTTTGTAGTGCAGTTAATGTTGAGGGTAATACAGTTTCTCCCAGAAAAGGAAAATTTGGAGATACAGAAGACCGATTTTTAGCTTTCCGTATGAGATTTCTTGTTTTAGGTAGGTGCTGTTTTGCGTTTTTTCCAACCCACTGAGCTCCATTGTAACAGGAGAGCTGACTTCCTATTCCCTAACGTTATCTAGCGCGGTCAGCGAGTATGAATACAGTGCCGATAGTTTTAGCTCGCATTCGGGGCAAAAGAAAGAATTTTCTGTATAGACTCCTTTGCTTATCATGCAGTTTTTTCTTTCATTCTTTCTTTTTTGAAATGAGATAGATTTATGAATTATTAAGTATGGTTAAAAGCTGCTCAGCCTACGGCTGTACAAACCGCTTTATATATATATATATATATATAGTTTAATGTATTTGATCACTATAGTTGAAATGAGGGAGTAGGAACTTAGTATTAAATGGCAAATTTTTAACGCAATTTGTGAATATATATATACACACATATAAAGTTAAAAAGTGTGTATAGGAAAAGTGTGTAAAGTGAAAAAGTGTGTAAAGTGAAAAAGTGTGTATTTTTTTTTTTTTTTTTTTTTAATTAAGCAAATGCTTTCTTAGTTTAATTATAATTTAATTATAAATATTTTTCAACTTGCATTTAAGCTTCTATTTCTTTTATCTTATCATTTACATAAATATTAATTGTATATTATTAAAACTTTTACAGTGGTTTGAAAATTTTATTTTGAGTTACTTTCAATAGAATTAGTGCAAGTAAAAATCCATTGGTCGTTTAAAATTGCAAATTTGAGAAAAATAATAAGAGAGGTGGGAGACAGATACTTTAAAATATATCCTGATTTAATCATCTGTCTGTAAATATAAAAGGTTTTATGAAATAAAATATCTTTCAAATACTCAAGTGTCTGTGTTCATTTATTTAACCCATATTTTTATTGTTCATTACAATTAATGAACAATGTAGAAATTTAATATGTTATTCTAATTAATTTAACATTCAATTTATAAATAAATAAAGCCTACTTCTTTTTTTTTCTGTTATTTGATAATTTTTTGAAATTTTATTAATACTCAATTTTTTTTTTTTTTTTAAAGATTTATTTAAATGAGATGACTGTAAACGCCAAGTTTTTTTTTTTTTTTTCATCTATTAATTTAACTTTTACTTTCTGAACACTATAATTGTTGACATGATTACAATACTTTCCGCACTAAAGTACGGTAATTATACCAAAAATCAAAATTCGAGATTTTGGTGTTTCAACATGTTTCCAGGTCCTCTGAACTCATATTTAATATTCTTACGATGATGTATGTGAGTGAACACGATAGCGTCTAAATGCTTTGTTCGAATAAGCTGAAAGTTGGTACATATGTTAAAAGTCTGTCACCATAGCACGAAGCCTATGATTTTGACCAATCTAGCACATTTTTTTTTTTATACACAAAAAATTCTTTAACATTATGGTCTATGGGCCCAAATTTGTTAAAGTGTGATAGCGTCTAAATGCCTTATATGATTGAGCTGAAAATTTATACGCATGTTACAGATCACTTTCACACGAACTGTATGAATTGTGGAGAATCTACCACTTATAGTGTTTTTACAGGGGCTCAAATTATTTAAAGTGCGATAGGGTACAAAAGTCTCATCCAGTTGAGCTGAAAATTTATATAATTGTTATAATTCACTGTTGCACAAACTGTATAGATTTTAGTTTGTCCAGCATTTGCAGCTTTTTTACAGGGACACAATGAAAATCTCTTTCATTGTAGATAAAATACATATTTATCTAAGCGTGAAAAAGTGATAAGAAAATTTTACACAAAATCATCTTTATATCTGTCTGAAAAAATATTGTAAGGTTAAAGAAGTCGTTTACATAGTTTTTGGAAAAATGAGAGGGGTAGAATTTGCTATAATATTTACCGTTGTAAGATTTTTAATAAATTTAGGGAGAAAACATGTCTCATTTTATTTATTTAAAGCAAAGTACATAAAAATCTTTAAATTTTAATTTAAATATGATTTAATAGTAATGATGAATTTGCACTATGAAATTTCTGTTTTTTCTCACTATCGCATACAGCAATTAAAACTTTGAGGGAAAAAAAAAAAAAGTAAACTTATTTTCAATCGGATTTTTTTGCAACTTAAATCCTAGCAAAAAATATTAGTCATCTGGATTGCATTGCTCTTTTAAATTTATGCTTTTACATTTTATAGTTTTTATAAACTCAAATCTCAACCTCTCTAAAATGATTTTGTTGTTATTTTAAAATATCTGAAGTAAATATCAAACTAAATGCATATTAAAATGTTCTGTTATTTAAAGATTATGATCTTAAAAATTTAACGTTTAACGAAATTTTTTATTATTTATTATAATGTTATAAAAGTAAATAACCAATCATTTAAATGACCACCTCCCCCAAAATAATTAATAAAATAACCCCTTTTATTTTAGCAGTGAATGTTCGATATTAAATAATTTCCGTAATATATCAAAATTGGGGGGGGGGGGGGAAATAGAAAGAAAGAAAAATACGGTTGAATAAAACTAAAAGTAATTGGGTTGATAGAGTAGTTTGGAACTCAAAATGTTAGCTTGAATTTAAAAAGATTCTTCGAATTTCGAATACAACACTGAGCTACAAATTGTTACAATGGGGCTCAGTGGAATATAAGCAATTCCATTTATAAGCAAGTTGTATAAAATATATCTCCAGTAACCATTAAACTAAATGCATATTAAAATAATCTGCTACTTAAAGTCGCAAATTCACTTTATTTATTAACAATATGTTGGAGAATAATGAAATAATAAACAATAACAATCGAGAATTCATACTGTCAGACGCATAGTAAAACGGACTACTTTTTTTCTTTTTGCCCCCTATGCATTCATCAAGGCGTAATTCGTCTAGTAGACGACTGACCGCGAAGTCAGCTCTCCTGTTACAATGGAGCTCAGTGTTCCAACCACAGCAGGTGTCGAGTTACTTTTTGATAACAATGTGGGTGAAATAATTGAAGCATGTGCATCTGTAACACCACTCGTTTCTGGCAAGGTATTTGTAGTTCCACAATTCACAGCATTATGCACAGGTGAACTTTCGGTATCACTATCAGACTCACTTGAATACTATTTTCTTTACTGAATGATGGATCATTATCAATATCACTTTCTAGAAATTCAAAATCATCTTCACTGTCAGACAGCAAGTTGTCCCATACTTCCTTTAATTCTTTGTCAGTCAAATATTTCTTTCTTGTACTTCTGATAATCTCACTCATACTAAATATATATATATATTAATAAAATAAAAATTCAGTTTAACTTCAAGCTGAAATTCTAACATAGAAATTTATTAATAAAATAAATTCAAGTTATGTAATTCACAAGTATCCATCAATTTAAAATGGTTTGAAAACAATTACTTACTAAATGAACATAAAGAAAGAAAATCATAGGAATTTTCAATACAAACAAACAATATACATACTACATAACTAAAGACATAAAATTAATATTTTATGTCTCTAATTAACAACAATGCATGCAAATAATATCAAGTGAGTTTTGCGAATATAAAAATTAGCATGAAATAGAAGGTGTTATGAAGTTTTATAGTTAAAATTCCACTCCAAATTGTAACCTGATTCATAATGCTAGAGATGGGCGTTATTTCACGTAACATAATAAATAATATTATTATTGCATTGTAGCCTATTAGCACTGTAATATATTACTAAAAATATCCTATTAAAAAAATATTTTCAACTTAATCTCTGCATGTGAGATAGACAAGAAATTTCTGGTGATAAAACTGATATAATACACCATTATATAAGTAAAAAGCTTGAATTATTTCTTTTATATAATTACTTTATTTTATTTTATTTTATTTACAACATACAAAAACAATATTATGAACGCCAGCTACTACCAAAATCCAAATCATACAAAAACTGATAGTCCAAATCGCGTCATACGGTAGGAGAAAAGTAACGAGTAAAACACCCATCTTTTCACATCTAACAATCCCTGCACCCCACATGTTACATACAGCATCATACATAAATGGGTAACGAAAAGACTCGTATCAGACTATTCTAACTTTGCTCTGCGGCATCTGGACGATAAGACAAGATACAGTAATAGAATAAAATACACGAGAAGCGAGACAAATTCCAGAGCACCATTTCATTACTTCAAGTCTGAATGAATTCGTGTATCTCAGTGACGAGTTTGATACAGCTCTGTTAATGGTATTCTCAGTCAGTAATCTCTTTCCCATGGTTCATAAAATTATCGCTAAAAAAATAACACAGCTGAGCTCTCGAATACTTTCTAGAATATATTACAGAATATTTCTTGTAAAACATATTAATCAAAATAATTTTAACATTTAGGACAAATACAATTGTGGTGATATTAACTTAGAAATGATTTTATTTGGTGTTGATTATTTTTCATGGGATAATAAAATCGTTTGGGTATTGAGATACTTTGATACCACGGTTTAACGAAATAGTGTTAATTTATGCAGCTAGCATGAGATAGGTAAGGGGTGATTATTAGATGTTGATTACTATTTCGTCATGAAGGTGAGGAATGGGATTACACTTGCTGGGTTTGGATTCGCTTGAGTATTGGAAACATGTGTCGGGAGTTCGATAATTGAAAGGAAGGAGTGTTTGTTTATATTTTAATTGCTTATAGCAGATTTAATTGAAAATGCATAATGGCATACAGCATTTATTGTGGTTTTATCAAGAATATTGTTTAAGTTTAATGAAGAATAGTTTGAGAAGAAAATTGAATATTTATTTATTTTTACTGTCTAGCTTTTCTTCACTTATTTATTTTTTTTTTTTTTTAATCCGATTTTTTCTTGAGACTATTTTTTTAGATTTAAAATGAGTAAAAGTGTTAAGAATAGTTAATTATGCTCTTATGTTAAAATTAAGTGTCTGAGAAAATACATCATTTCATGCAATTTTTGTAAGCAAAATCTATATTTTTAAACAAGTGTTTCTAATTTTAGAAAACATATTCAAAGTGACTGTTTGCTAAGTATAAGTGAAAAACATTTATTTTCTTGTCAATCCGGAAAGTTCAAATTCTTCAGAAAATCAAAAGAAATATTCGCTCGGTAGTTTAAAATTTGGGATGCCTTAAAGATATTTCTTAAAAATTTGCTATTATTTTTTCATTGTTTCTTAATTACATATATGGCTTATAATTTGCGAATTCTTTTTTTTTTTTTTTTCAGAAAACGACTCTTGTGTATGTGTTTCTTGATATTATTTGAAAGATTCTGTTTTCGTGTTTAAAGGAATTGGTTTAATGAACCTTAAGCTTACTCGATTGGGACAAATGTTTGTGTAAAATTTTGACTCTACCACTATTTCATATCAGTGTTTTTTTTTATTGAAGAAATTCTAGTGAAGATTACTATTCGAAAGCATTGGGACTTAAAAACATGAACCGCATCCACTATGTAGGAAGTTTAATAATAAATGAATCTAACAGAAAAAATATTTCAATTTAAAACAATTCTGTGGTTAAATCTTAACATGCAAATGAAAAATACATATCTTCAGTTATATGGAGAAAAGTATTTATGTCTTTAATATTGAATGCATGAATTATCCAAAGTTAGCTTTCTTTACCACTGAAAAAAACAGAAATGAATTCTGAGCTCTTGCATGGTTCATACACTTAGGTGTAAAAAAAATTCAAGCACTTTCAGCCAGGATTTTAGATGCGTCCACATCTTTTTTTTTTTTTTTTTTTTTGAGGTGGGGGGGTGGGGAGATTATTTACTTAAAAAACCCAGTATTAAATGTGTTTATTTATTTTTTAACATAACTAGGGGGGCTCTGCCTCCTGCTCACTCCACACGGATGCTACTTGATACTAAGTGCATTTTAGCATAAACAGTTTGGTGGGTCACTCATAGCTTTAAAAGCTAAGGTCATTCGAAAATGCAGTTTTCGTTGATTTTTTCCATGTTTTCAGTCTGAATATCTGCTAAGGCCATGAGTGTCCCATAGAAATAATTATGGGGTTAATTACACACCTTAGTACAGAACTTAAAAATATTTAAAATTGCATGGGTCACTCTTGGCTTTAGTAGATAAACGGTCTCAAAGTTGAAAATTTTCAAAAAAAGGCGTTTAGATGCTATCGCCTTGGTTAGAGGGAAACTCGCGTAAATACGGGCTAGGACCCCTTAGAAAGACCCCCACGGAGGGCATTCCCCCCCTAGGCCTAGGACATATCAGGAGTCAATCGGCCTTAAATCCTACAACCAACCAACCAACCTTAGTATAGAACTTAAAAATATTTAAAATAGCATGGGTTACTCTTGGCTTTAGTAGTTACAGTCTCAAAGTGGAAAAATTTCAAAAAAAGGTCAAATTCGATGGTAAATTACTTTAAGCCATGAGTCAGTAACTATGAGACACAGTTTTAATTATACCCTAGATGGTCTAGTTTTAGACCCAAGTTACAAACCTATGGGGCTTGCAAGATATTTTTAGATACAGTCCATTTTATATCGCCAATGTGTACCTCTTCTATCTAGTACAAAGGGCTTGAGACCTAATTTTGCAATACATTAATGCTTGTTTAAACTTCCCATTTTACATTTCAGAGGCCAGCATCAAAATAATTATGAAATTAAAAGATCACATAGGGGAGACCGGGGCAAGTTGAAATATGAGATAAGTAAGATAAAAATACAATTTTTAAGTTCTTATTTACTGCTAATAAAGGGAAGTACAGATACACAAAACCTACTTTACAATGTAGAAAATAAAAAGTATGTAAACATCTGTCTATTTTATGACGATAAAACTGTTTTAGAGTACTGTTTCTTTACTGTGAGTAAAAATTCAATCTTTTAAATGATGTTGCATTTTATGTAACATAAATTAGTGAATGCTTCTGATTGATTCAGCGCTTATAGTGTATAGTTGCAGCTTGCTAATCATATGATTTGAAACGCCCACGTTCATAAGTGCTGGTAGCATAATATCTCGTGAAGATAAAATTGTGGGCAGGGGCCAGCTGAAAGAAATATAAGGGGGCTACATGAAACACCTGTTTCAATTAGCCCCGTGCACAAAAGAAATGCAAAAGCACTATAAAATTAATAATAAAATAGTTTACACTGCAGTGGCTGTATCTTTATTTATGGTTTAAAATAATTTTTCCCAGTAGCTGTTATCAGCTTCCTGTCGAAGATTTCCGGTGTCGCGTGAGCATGAAAGATAAGGAAGTTGTTATCTTTGATGAATATTATTTTAAGAGAACTTTAATTATCGATTTTTACTTCCTTATACAAAGTATAAGGAAGTATAGTAATCCCGATTTGCGAAATGGATTTTGTATTTCACATTGCTCGAAAACGAATGATCGCTGAATGTTGCCAATTTATACGTGTGACTGTCATGATGTATAGTTGTACACCTGCAAGTGTCGTCTGAACACGAGCTCTCGTTTTAGAGATATAAGCGATTTTACACGATTTTTCGTGACGTCTGTATGTGTGTGTGTGTGTGTGTGTGTGTGTATGTCGCATAACTCAAAAACGGTTGGACGTAGAAAGTTGCGAATTGGTACATAGGTTTGTTATAACATCTAGTTGTGCACCTCCCTTTTTGGACTTTGTATGATTTTCCGTTTTGGAGATATTTAGGAAAATTAGGTTCATAATGACAAAAATACATAGGTTTTGGCCATAATGTATCAAAAAACGGTAATAACTCAAAAACGGTTGAACGTAGAAAGTTGCGAATTGGTACATAGGTTTGTTATAACATATAGTTCTGCACCTCCCTTTTTGGACTTTGTATGATTTTCCATTTTGGAGATATTTAGGAAAATTAGGTTCATAATGACCAAATATACATTGGTTTTGGCCATAATGTATCAAAAAACGGTAATAACTCAAAAACGGTTTGGACAAATCTTGCAATTTAACTGACTTCCCGACTAGCTAGACATTTGAAACTTTCAGAAAAGCCCAGAACACGTTGACAATGCGTTTTTTTAATATTTTTGGCCAACTGTTTCCGATTCCTGCTGCCTTCGGCAGCGTTACCAGTACAAATCTTGCAATCAATTTTTAACTAACTTCCCGACTAGCTAGACATTTAAAACTTCCAGAAAAGCTCAGAACACGGTGACAATGCATTTTTTAAATATTTTTAGCCAATTGCTTCGTGTCACTGCTGCCTTCAGCAGCGTTTATATGATTCAACAGAAAAATTATTTAACTAACTTCCCGACTAGTTAGAGATATTAAACTTCCGGAATAGTTCAGAAACACGGTGAAAATGCATTTTTTAACACTTTTATCCAATTGTTTCGGATCCGAAGTCCCCCCCAAGGCCCAACTTTAACATGTCCCCCCAACTTTGACATGAGTCCCCCCCAAGATACAACGTTGACATGAGTCCCCCCCAAGGCACAACTTTGACATGAGTCCCCCCCAAAGCGCAACTTTGACATGAGTCCCTTCCCCAAGGCACAACTTTGACATGAGTCCCCCCCAAGGCACAACTTTGACATGAGTCCCCCCAAGGCGCAACTTTGAAATGAGTCCCCTCAAGGCCCAACTTTGACATGAGTCCCCCCAAGGCCCAACTTTGACATGAGTCCCCCCCTCAAGGTACAACTTTGACATGAGTCCCCCCAAGGCACAACTTTGACATGAGTCCCCCCAAGGCACAACTTTTACATGAGTCCCCCCATGGCACAACTTTTACATGAGTCCCCCCCCCAAGGCACAACTTTAAAATGAGTCCCCTCAAGGCACAATTTTATTTTTTATTTATTTTTACTTCCTTATACAAAGTATAAGGAAGTATAGTAATCCCGATTTGCGAAATGGATTTTGTATTTCACATTGCTCGAAAACGAATGATCGCTGAATGTTGCCAATTTATACGTGTGACAGTCATGATGTCTAGTTGCACACCTGCAAGTTTCGTCTTAACACGAGCTCTCGTTTTAGAGATATAAGCGACTTTACACGATTTTTCGTGACGTCTGTATGTATGTGTGTCTGTGGGTGTGTGGGTGTAGGTCGCATAACTCAAAAACGGTTGGACGTAGAAAGTTGCGAATTGGTACATAGGTTTGTTACAACATCTAGTTGTGCACCTCCCTTTTTGGACTTTATATGATTTTCCGTTTTGGAGATATTTAGGAAAATAAGGTTCATAATGGGCAAAATGTATCAAAAAACGGTAATAGCTCAAAAACGGTTTGGACAAATCTTGCAATTTAACTGACTTCTCGACTAGCTAGACATTTGAAATTTACAGAAAAGTTCGGAACACTTTGACATGAGTCCCCCCCCAAGGCACAACTTTGACATAAGTCCCCCCCAAGGCACAACTTTGATATGAGTCCCCCCCAAGGCACAACTTTGACATGAGTCCCCTCCCCATGGCACGACTTTGACATGAGTCCCCCCCAAGGTACAACTTTGACATGAGTCCCCCCAAGGCACAACTTTGACATGAGTCCCCTCCCCAAGGTACAACTTTGACATGAGTCCCTCCCAAGGCACACGAGTCCCCCTCAAGGCACAACTTTGACATGAGTCCCCCCCAAGGCACAACTTTGCCATGAGTCCCCCAAGGCACAACTTTGACATGAGTTCCCCCCAAGGCACAACTTTGACATGAGTCCCCCCCCTAAGACACAACTTTGACATGAGTCCCCCCCAAGGCACAACTTTGACATGAGTCCCCTCCCCATGGCACGACTTTGACATGAGTCCCCCCGAAAGTACAACTTTGACATGAGTCCCCCCGAGGCACAGCTTTGACATGAGTCCCCCCAAGGCACAACTTTGACATGAGTCCCCTCCCCAAGGTACAACTTTGACATGAGTCCCCCCCAAGGCACATGAGTCCCCCCCAAGGCACAGCTTTGACATGAGTCCCCCCCAAGGTACAACTTTGGCATGAGTCCCCCCCAAGGCACAACTTTGACATGAGTCCCCCCCAAGGTACAACTTTGACATGAGTCCCCCCCCCAAGGTACAACTTTGACATGAGTCCCCCCCAAGGCACAACTTTGAGATGAGTCCCCCCCCAAGGCACAACTTTGACATGAGTCCCCCCCAAGGCACAACTTTGACATGAGTCCCCTCAAGGCACAATTTTATTTATTATTTTTTTTTACGTATGCATGCATTTTTACTTCCTTATACAAAGTATAAGGAAGTATAGTAATCCCGATTTGCGAAATGGATTTTGTATTTCACATTGCTCGAAAACGAATGATCGCTGAATGTTGCCAATTTATACGTGTGACTGTCATGATGTATAGTTGTACACCTGCAAGTGTCGTCTGAACACGAGCTCTCGTTTTAGAGATATAAGCGATTTTACACGATTTTTCGTGACGTCTGTATGTGTGTGTGTGTGTCTGTGTGTGTGTGTGTGTGTATGTCGCATAACTCAAAAACGGTTGGACGTAGAAAGTTGCGAATTGGTACATAGGTTTGTTATAACATCTAGTTGTGCACCTCCCTTTTTGGACTTTGTATGATTTTCCGTTTTGGAGATATTTAGGAAAATTAGGTTCATAATGATAAAAATATATAGGTTTTGGCCATAATGTATCAAAAAACGGTAATAACTCAAAAACGGTTGAACGTAGAAAGTTGCGAATTGGTACATAGGTTTGTTATAACATATAGTTCTGCACCTCCCTTTTTGGACTTTGTATGATTTTCCATTTTGGAGATATTTAGGAAAATTAGGTTCATAATGACCAAATATACATTGGTTTTGGCCATAATGTATCAAAAAACGGTAATAACTCAAAACGGTTTGGACAAATCTTGCAATTTAACTGACTTCCCGACTAGCTAGACATTTGAAACTTTCAGAAAAGCCCAGAACACGTTGACAATGCGTTTTTTTAATATTTTTGGCCAACTGTTTCCGATTCCTGCTGCCTTCGGCAGCGTTACCAGTACAAATCTTGCAATCGATTTTTAACTAACTTCCCGACTAGCTAGACATTTAAAACTTCCAGAAAAGCTCAGAACACGGTGACAATGCATTTTTTAAATATTTTTAGCCAATTGCTTCGTGTCACTGCTGCTTTCAGCAGCGTTTATATGATTCAACAGAAAAATTATTTAACTAACTTCCCGACTAGTTAGAGATATTAAACTTCCGGAATAGTTCAGAAACACGGTGAAAATGCATTTTTTAACACTTTTATCCAATTGTTTCGGATCCGAAGTCCCCCCCAAGGCCCAACTTTAACATGTCCCCCCAACTTTGACATGAGTCCCCCCCAAGATACAACGTTGACATGAGTCCCCCCCAAGGCACAACTTTGACATGAGTCCCCCCCAAAGCGCAACTTTGACATGAGTCCCTTCCCCAAGGCACAACTTTGACATGAGTCCCCCCCAAGGCACAACTTTGACATGAGTCCCCCCAAGGCGCAACTTTGAAATGAGTCCCCTCAAGGCCCAACTTTGACATGAGTCCCCCCAAGGCCCAACTTTGACATGAGTCCCCCCCTCAAGGTACAACTTTGACATGAGTCCCCCTGTTGACGATACTTTATGAGTGGACTGTATATCAATTTAATAATTACTATTCTGAAGCTATTACTTCACAAACATTTAATTAATGTATTATTTACATATCGTATGTACATATTTACAGTTATTAGAGGACGTATTATTAACGTATTCAAATATGTTGACACCATAGTCAACGCAAACTATAAAAAAGGTGAACCATATCACCGAACAAGATAAGCAAGAGAGATGTTACTCTTATAACGAAAAACAATACAACTACTCCGCTAAAGCGGGAATGGAAGTGAACAAGAGATGCGCGCCAAGGTTGCGCATATAGCCAAACTAAGGTGAGCGGCAACATACCGGCCCACCTTGAAACATTGTTTCAAATTTACAGTTCTTATTTGTTATACCAAATTATAATTAATTATACGAAAATATTATATATGCAATTTAAATAATAAAACTTATACAAGAGAAATATTAATAACATTGTAAACAATAAAATAATACAAATGAAATACAATAAACAAATTAACTTTAACTAAATACATTATTCATTTTCAAACATTTTTTTTTTTTTTTTTTACTTTTCCAAAGGCAGAAGAGCAATTTTGGAAATAGGTCGTTTATATGTCCCATTTCTTGTTTTAACGGAGACTACGCGTATTTTGTTATCCTTTCCTGGAATAATTTCTACTATTCTACCCAAAATCCAACTACATATGGGCAAGTTTTCTTCCTTTAATAATACCATATCCCCATTTTTAATGTTATTTGTTTCAAATTTCCATTTGTTTCTTTGTTGTAACGTATTTAAATAATGACATTGCCATTTTTTCCATATTCCTTGAACTATTTTAGTTAATTTTTGCCAGGTATCTAATCGATTATCTGGAATGCCAGAGAACTCGGGTTCGATCACCGCTGTGATGGGTCGACCAACTAAAAAATGGCCGGGAGTCAAGACGTCCAAATCTTCGATATCGTTTGAAAGGGGGGTAAGGGGTCGAGAATTGAGGATTCCCTCAATTTGACAAACAACGGTTAAGAATTCCTCATATGTTAATTTAGCGTTTCCTACTGCGCGTTTCAAATGATACTTAAACGATTTTACGCCTGCCTCCCATAGCCCTCCAAAATTTGGGGCACGGGGTGGCAGAAATTTCCAATTAATATTCTCTGAATTTAAAAAATTAGTAAGGTTTTCATCAGGCTGAGTAGCTAATCTATGTAACCTTTTTAATTCATTATTTGCACTAACAAAATTTGTTGCATTGTCACTGAATAATGTTTGGGCTTTGCCTCGTCTAGCAAAAAATCTTTTTAAAGTTGCGATAAAAGCTTCGGATGTTAAATCGCTAACTACCTCTAGATGCACGGCTTTAGTAGGCATGCAAATAAAAATACAAACAAAAATTTTGTTATAGATTCCTTTTCTTTGACCCCGATATTTAATTAAAAAAGGGCCACAGAAATCTATACCGGTACAATAAAATGGATGAGTCACATTTACTCGTTCCTTTGGCAAATTTCCCATAAGTTGATTGACCGTTAAAGGTTTAAATTTGTAACACGTTACGCAGTTACGAAATATTTTCCGAGCTAAAGATCTCCCACTAACTATCCAATATTTTTTCCTAACGTGGTATAACAAAGCTTGAGGTCCTACATGAAAGAATTTTTTATGGAAATGTTCCATAATCATGGAAGATAATTTATGGTCGTGGGGCAACAAAAGGGGATGTTTACTATCAAAATTTAAATTAGCATTTTCCAGCCTTCCACCGACTCTTAGGAGTCCCTGAGAATCTAAAATTGGATTAAAACAATTTAATTTACCTGATACGGGCTTCTTTTTCTCTAAGCAGATCAATTCTGCGGCAAACTGTGTATACTGTACCTGTCTGATTAAATGCATTTCAGTTTCGTTTAATTCGGTGCTTCGGAGTGGTCCAGTTACTTTATTTGCCTTTGCTCTTGTATTCCTAATAAATCTAAAAATAAAACTACATATTCTAATTAATTTACAAAAATTATTTGTTAATGAAAACAAATGATTATAAAAGTTCTGGGAAGAATCCGTGGATTGGATTAATCCACACAACACTGCAGGGTTAGCGTCACCCTGGTGATTATTTTTCAACTCACTAATCACAATACTATTATCACTGGGGGACAGATAGTCAGAGTCATTGTTTATGATACTACTGGATTTACTTAGAAAGTCTGGTCCCTGCCACCACAACTGATTATCCATTAAATCGGTGGTAGTTAGACCTCGTGAAATTAAATCTGCAGGATTTTCCGCAGAGGACACATGGTTCCATGTGAAGTTTTTAGACAGTTCTTGAATTTTGGCAACCCTGTTGCCAACAAATGTTTTCAATTTCCAAGGCTCGGTTTGGATCCAGGCAAGAGCTATTTGAGAGTCTGTATAGAGATAAATATTATTGATCTGTAATCTCAAAGATTTCAAAATTTTCACAATTAATTTGCATAACAAAAGACAACCAGATAACTCGAGTCGAGGGATAGAAACAGTTTTTAGAGGTGCAACTTGAGATTTGCTGCTAACCAAATTGGAGACAATTTCAGAATTATGAATAGACTGAATATACACGGCTGCTCCAAAAGCTAATGACGATGCGTCGGCGAATCCGTGTAAGTTTATTTGTTGTGCTTCAGGAATTAAAACATAGCGATTTATTCTAAGTTGTTCAAGAGCTTTTAACGAAGTGGCGAATTCTAGCCAATTTTGAGCAATAGGGCTTGGAATAGGGTCATTCCAGTCCAATTTTAATTTCCATAGTTCCTGCATAAACAACTTGGCTTTGACAATAACAGGACCGATGAGACCCAATGGGTCGAAAATGCGAGCAATGTCTGATAAGATGCTTCTCTTTGTCATAGACTTTAACTGACACAAATTTATTTTAAATGTGAAAGCATCTAAATTGGGTTTCCAGGCAACCCCTAGGGCTTTGGTTTCCTTATCAGAGAATGTGTACTCAGGGTATGTCTCTTTAGAAAAGTCAAGTAAGGAAATATGATTTGCATTCCATTTATGTAAATTCATTTCAGCGCTTTCTAACAAGTGTATAAGTTGTTTTTGAAGCTCCCTAGTAGATTCTAGCGATTCTTCCCCACTTATTATATCGTCCATATACGAATCATGTAGCAAAATATCGGATGCCTTCGGATATTTCTCGGCTTCTTCAAGGGCTAATTGCTTCAACGTTCTAATGGCTAAAAAAGGGGCACAAGCGGTACCGTATGTTACGGTATTAAGTTCATAGGTTTCAATTTCTGAGTTCACATTATCTTTCCATAAAATTCTTAATAATTTTCTCTGATCCTCGGTAATCATTATTTGGCGATACATTTTTTCAATATCGGCCAAAAACACAAATCGGTGTTGTCGAAAGCATAACATGATTTCATATAAATCTTCATTAACTACACCCTTATATGTGATATCGTTTAATGATATTCCACTAGTTGTCGGACTCGAAGCATTAAACACAACGCGAAGCTTCGTAGTAGATTTTTCGGGCCTATAAACGCCATGATGCGGTAGATAATAACAGCTAGATTCATTTAAATTATCAACAATTTTTGTCATATGATTCAAATTAGTGTATTCTTTAATAAAATCACAATAAAGATTTCGCATTGTTGGATTCTTTTCTAAACGATTCCATAACTGCTGGAGCCGTTTTTCTGCGATAGATTTAGACTCCCCAAGGACCCTAGCATCTTCCTTCAAAGGCATGGCTACCATAAATCTTCCCGATTTATCTCTCCGATAAGTTTCTAAAAAATGTTTCTCACACAATTGTTCTTCCTGACTAATTGGACGTAAGTCAATTTCAGGAGCTTCTATTTTCCAGAATTTTTGAATGGTTTCATTAAGATAATCATTGCATGCAGTAAAACCGCAAAAAGTATTTTCAGATACATTGCGGTCTATGGTTCCCGCAGCAATATACCCAAAAACGCTATTCTGAAAGGTGAATTGTCCTATTTTAAATTTATCTGCTTTTAATATTTCATAGAAAAATTCAGCACCAACTAAAGCATTTATTTTAGATTTTTTCCAAAATTCACTATCAGCTAATTCAAGGTCATGTGGTAGATTTAAACTTCTTATGTTTATATTGTGTGAAGGAATGAATTCTGTTATTTTAGGTGTAATTAAAAATTCAATTGGTTCACTAAATGAATCATCTTTATTGGAAATAATGGTACGTACTGAAGATTTCACATTTGTCATCTTACCATTAAATCCTGAAATATGAATATCGCATTTCCTTTTTTGCAAATTCAATAAATGAGCGAGTTCTCTGTCTAACAGGTTACATTGACTACCATTGTCAATAATTACACGAACCGGAATCTTTTTTTTATTGCTACTTTCCAAATAAACTATAGCAGTTGACAGCAATACATGTTTTTTACTTTTTAAGATGGGATTATTAATCTCGTTATATAATGTCATCGAAACCTCTTTTTTTTTCTTCTGCAATTGAGAATATGAATCATCATCCGAAGGAGACAGGTGCCGTATGTCTGCATCTGTCTGGTTATTTGGATTTTCTGTTTGCGGTTTAGATGGAAAATTATTACTTTTTGTTTCCGGCAGAAAACGATGTAGGAGTGTATTATGTCTTTTAGAACACATATAACAGGATTGCTTACTCTTACAATTCGATACCTGATGCTTCGATTTCAAACAATTAATGCATAACAAATATTTTTTGACTGTTAGGAATCTGTCGTGTTCATTTAATTTTAAGAATTCACAACATTTAGCTAAAGAATGATTTCTTTTACAAAGGGGACAGGTTTGATCGTTAAAAGAATCATTTTTAGAAAAGAAAGTTTTTATTCTAGTACTCTTTTCCGCATTCATTAATTTCGGTTTCGTATTCGAAACGCATTGTAAATTTTCTAACACCAAACTTCTTTTTTGTAAAAAGTTAATGAAATCGCACCATGTTGGCAATTCTGTAGAACTTAAAGATAATTCAAATTGTTTTTTGGATTCTTTATCTATTTGTTTAAGAATCACATTTATGAATAAGGCCTCCGTAAAGGGATTCATTTCCAATCCTATACATTTGAGTGCTCGAATATTTTTTTGACAACTATCTGTAATTGTTCTCAAATTTTTAACTAAATCTTGAGACAGATTCTCTACGTTTAATATCTCATTTAAGTGAGAATTTACAATCATTCTTTTGTTTTGGAATCTATCTTCCAATGCTTTAAAAAGCGAAATATATGAATCGTCTTCGGTAATTACATCTAGTGCTCTTCCACAAAGTGTAGATTTTAGATAATATAACTTTTGGTTATCTGAAAGTTTATCATTCTGATCAATTAAGGTTATAAATTGATCTTTAAAACTATACCATTCATTATATTGTCCATTAAATTTGGGTAAAGGAATTTCAGGTAAACGAAAATTGATAATAGGATTATCTTTAGATTCATTTAAAACACTTTCATTTTTACTAATGTTATTAGAGAGTAAGAATTTTCGAAGCCTTACCTCTAATTTTTCTGTCTCTTCTTCCAATTCTGCGAAGGCGTTCAATTGAACTTCCAGTTCCGATTCATCAGCTATTTCGTAATACTGGATTTTCAAATTATCCAGTTTTGTTACTATTTTTTGCAGATTATCCTTCTTTATTTCTAGAGTTATAATGTCTTTATTGTCGTCACTAACAGTCTCTAAATATGTCACTATCTTAGTCAATTGGCCTTTCAAGGTTCCGCGTTGGCGATTAAGGATAACTAATTTATTTTTATCCATAATTAATTTTCATCAATGAGCACCACTATTTTTCATTATATTACGATTGATCTTCCTCCGGTTCTACTAGACCAAATGTTGACGATACTTTATGAGTGGACTGTATTCAATAATTACTATTCTGAAGTTATTACTTCACAAACATTTAATTAAACTATTAAACATATCGTATGTACATATTTACATATATACAATTTATAGATAACGTCTTATTAACGTATTCAAATATGTTGACACCATAGTCAACGCAAACTATAAAAAAGGTGAACCATATCACCGAACAAGATAAGCAAGAGAGATGTTACTCTTATAACGAAAAACAATACAACTACTCCGCTAAAGCGGGAATGGAAGTGAACAAGAGATGCGCGCCAAGGTTGCGCATATAGCCAAACTAAGGTGAGCGGCAACACCCCCCAAGGCACAACTTTGACATGAGTCCCCCCAAGGCACAACTTTTACATGAGTCCCCCCATGGCACAACTTTTACATGAGTCCCCCCCCCAAGGCACAACTTTAAAATGAGTCCCCTCAAGGCACAATTTTATTTTTTATTTATTTTTACTTCCTTATACAAAGTATAAGGAAGTATAGTAATCCCGATTTGCGAAATGGATTTTGTATTTCACATTGCTCGAAAACGAATGATCGCTGAATGTTGCCAATTTATACGTGTGACAGTCATGATGTCTAGTTGCACACCTGCAAGTTTCGTCTTAACACGAGCTCTCGTTTTAGAGATATAAGCGACTTTACACGATTTTTCGTGACGTCTGTATGTATGTGTGTCTGTGGGTGTGTGGGTGTAGGTCGCATAACTCAAAAACGG
The DNA here is from genome assembly GCA_963930645.1 of Salticus scenicus. Lineage (NCBI taxonomy): Eukaryota > Metazoa > Arthropoda > Arachnida > Araneae > Salticidae > Salticus > Salticus scenicus. The sequence goes on along the minus strand of OZ005648.1, from coordinate 329,223,257 downwards.
TTGGACGTAGAAAGTTGCGAATTGGTACATAGGTTTGTTACAACATCTAGTTGTGCACCTCCCTTTTTGGACTTTATATGATTTTCCGTTTTGGAGATATTTCGGAAAATAAGGTTCATAATGGGCAAAATGTATCAAAAAACGGTAATAGCTCAAAAACGGTTTGGACAAATCTTGCAATTTAACTGACTTCTCGACTAGCTAGACATTTGAAATTTACAGAAAAGTTCGGAACACTTTGACATGAGTCCCCCCCCCAAGGCACAACTTTGACATAAGTCCCCCCCAAGGCACAACTTTGATATGAGTCCCCCCCAAGGCACAACTTTGACATGAGTCCCCTCCCCATGGCACGACTTTGACATGAGTCCCCCCCAAGGTACAACTTTGACATGAGTCCCCCCAAGGCACAACTTTGACATGAGTCCCCTCCCCAAGGTACAACTTTGACATGAGTCCCTCCCAAGGCACACGAGTCCCCCTCAAGGCACAACTTTGCCATGAGTCCCCCCCAAGGCACAACTTTGCCATGAGTCCCCCAAGGCACAACTTTGACATGAGTTCCCCCCAAGGCACAACTTTGACATGAGTCCCCCCCCCCTAAGACACAACTTTGACATGAGTCCCCCCCAAGGCACAACTTTGACATGAGTCCCCTCCCCATGGCACGACTTTGACATGAGTCCCCCCGAAAGTACAACTTTGACATGAGTCCCCCCGAGGCACAGCTTTGACGTGAGTCCCCCCAAGGCACAACTTTGACATGAGTCCCCTCCCCAAGGTACAACTTTGACATGAGTCCCCCCCAAGGCACATGAGTCCCCCCCAAGGCACAGCTTTGACATGAGTCCCCCCCAAGGCACATGAGTCCCCCCCAAGGCACAGCTTTGACATGAGTCCCCCCCAAGGTACAACTTTGGCATGAGTCCCCCCCAAGGCACAACTTTGACATGAGTCCCCCCCAAGGTACAACTTTGACATGAGTCCCCCCCCAAGGTACAACTTTGACATGAGTCCCCCCCAAGGCACAACTTTGAGATGAGTCCCCCCCCCAAGGCACAACTTTGACATGAGTCCCCCCCAAGGCACAACTTTGACATGAGTCCCCTCAAGGCACAATTTTATTTATTATTTTTTTTTACGTATGCATGCATTTTTACTTCCTTATACAAAGTATAAGGAAGTATAGTAATCCCGATTTGCGAAATGGATTTTGTATTTCACATTGCTCGAAAACGAATGATCGCTGAATGTTGCCAATTTATACGTGTGACTGTCATGATGTATAGTTGTACACCTGCAAGTGTCGTCTGAACACGAGCTCTCGTTTTAGAGATATAAGCGATTTTACACGATTTTTCGTGACGTCTGTATGTGTGTGTGTGTGTGTGTGTATGTCGCATAACTCAAAAACGGTTGGACGTAGAAAGTTGCGAATTGGTACATAGGTTTGTTATAACATCTAGTTGTGCACCTCCCTTTTTGGACTTTGTATGATTTTCCGTTTTGGAGATATTTAGGAAAATTAGGTTCATAATGATAAAAATACATAGGTTTTGGCCATAATGTATCAAAAAACGGTAATAACTCAAAAACGGTTGAACGTAGAAAGTTGCGAATTGGTACATAGGTTTGTTATAACATATAGTTCTGCACCTCCCTTTTTGGACTTTGTATGATTTTCCATTTTGGAGATATTTAGGAAAATTAGGTTCATAATGACCAAATATACATTGGTTTTGGCTATAATGTATCAAAAAACGGTAATAACTCAAAAACGGTTTGGACAAATCTTGCAATTTAACTGACTTCCCGACTAGCTAGACACTTGAAACTTTCAGAAAAGCCCAGAACACGTTGACAATGCGTTTTTTTAATATTTTTGGCCAACTGTTTCCGATTCCTGCTGCCTTCGGCAGCGTTACCAGTACAAATCTTGCAATCGATTTTTAACTAACTTCCCGACTAGCTAGACATTTAAAACTTCCAGAAAAGCTCAGAACACGGTGACAATGCATTTTTTAAATATTTTTAGCCAATTGCTTCGTGTCACTGCTGCCTTCAGCAGCGTTTATATGATTCAACAGAAAAATTATTTAACTAACTTCCCGACTAGTTAGAGATATTAAACTTCCGGAATAGTTCAGAAACACAGTGAAAATGCATTTTTTAACACTTTTATCCAATTGTTTCGGATCCGAAGTCCCCCCCAAGGCCCAACTTTAACATGTCCCCCCAACTTTGACATGAGTCCCCCCCAAGATACAACGTTGACATGAGTCCCCCCCAAGGCACAACTTTGACATGAGTCCCCCCCAAAGCGCAACTTTGACATGAGTCCCTTCCCCAAGGCACAACTTTGACATGAGTCCCCCCCCAAAGCACATGAGTCCCGCTCAAGGTACAACTTTGACATGAGTCCCCCCCAAGGCACAACTTTGACATGAGTCCCCCCAAGGCGCAACTTTGAAATGAGTCCCCTCAAGGCCCAACTTTGACATGAGTACCCCCAAGGCCCAACTTTGACATGAGTCCCCCCCTCAAGGTACAACTTTGACATGAGTCCCCCCAAGGCACAACTTTGACATGAGTCCCCCCAAGGCACAACTTTTACATGAGTCCCCCCATGGCACAACTTTTACATGAGTCCCCCCCCCAAGGCACAACTTTAAAATGAGTCCCCTCAAGGCACAATTTTATTTTTTATTTATTTTTACTTCCTTATACAAAGTATAAGGAAGTATAGTAATCCCGATTTGCGAAATGGATTTTGTATTTCACATTGCTCGAAAACGAATGATCGCTGAATGTTGCCAATTTATACGTGTGACAGTCATGATGTCTAGTTGCACACCTGCAAGTTTCGTCTTAACACGAGCTCTCGTTTTAGAGATATAAGCGACTTTACACGATTTTTCGTGACGTCTGTATGTATGTGTGTCTGTGGGTGTGTGGGTGTAGGTCGCATAACTCAAAAACGGTTGGACGTAGAAAGTTGCGAATTGGTACATAGGTTTGTTACAACATCTAGTTGTGCACCTCCCTTTTTGGACTTTATATGATTTTCCGTTTTGGAGATATTTAGGAAAATAAGGTTCATAATGGGCAAAATGTATCAAAAAACGGTAATAGCTCAAAAACGGTTTGGACAAATCTTGCAATTTAACTGACTTCTCGACTAGCTAGACATTTGAAATTTACAGAAAAGTTCGGAACACTTTGACATGAGTCCCCCCCCCAAGGCACAACTTTGACATAAGTCCCCCCCAAGGCACAACTTTGATATGAGTCCCCCCCAAGGCACAACTTTGACATGAGTCCCCTCCCCAAGGCACGACTTTGACATGAGTCCCCCCCAAGGTACAACTTTGACATGAGTCCCCCCAAGCCACAACTTTGACATGAGTCCCCTCCCCAAGGTACAACTTTGACATGAGTCCCTCCCAAGGCACACGAGTCCCCCTCAAGGCACAACTTTGACATGAGTCCCCCCCCAAGGCACAACTTTGCCATGAGTCCCCCAAGGCACAACTTTGCCATGAGTTCCCCCCAAGGCACAACTTTGACATGAGTCCCCCCCCCTAAGACACAACTTTGACATGAGTCCCCCCCAAGGCACAACTTTGACATGAGTCCCCTCCCCATGGCACGACTTTGACATGAGTCCCCCCGAAAGTACAACTTTGACATGAGTCCCCCCGAGGCACAGCTTTGACATGAGTCCCCCCAAGGCACAACTTTGACATGAGTCCCCTCCCCAAGGTACAACTTTGACATGAGTCCCCCCCAAGGCACATGAGTCCCCCCAAGGCACAGCTTTGACATGAGTCCCCCCCAAGGTACAACTTTGGCATGAGTCCCCCCCAAGGCACAACTTTGACATGAGTCCCCCCCAAGGTACAACTTTGACATGAGTCCCCCCCCAAGGTACAACTTTGACATGAGTCCCCCCCAAGGCACAACTTTGAGATGAGTCCCCCCCCAAGGCACAACTTTGACATGAGTCCCCCCCAAGGCACAACTTTGACATGAGTCCCCTCAAGGCACAATTTTATTTATTATTTTTTTTTACGTATGCATGCATTTTTTTTAAATATTTTTAGCCAAATGTTTCGGCTCCAGTGACAATGTTTTTTAGCATTATGTATATTTCTAAAAGTGTATAAGGAAGTCATGTGGTGCCCACATCAGATTTTTTTTAAATATTTTTAGCCAAATGTTTCGGCTCCAGTGACAATGTTTTTTAGCATTATGTATATTTCTAAAAGTGTATAAGGAAGTCATGTGGTGCCCACATCAGATTTTTTAATATTTTTGGCCAACTGTTTCCAATACCTGCTGCCTTCGGCAGCGTTACCAGTACAAATCTTGCAATCGATTTTTAACTAACTTCCCGACTAGCTAGACATTTAAAACTTCCAGAAAAGCTCAGAACACGGTGACAATGCATTTTTTAAATATTTTTAGCCAATTGCTTCGTGTCACTGCTGCCTTTAGCAGCGTTTATATGATTCAACAGAAAATCTATTTAACTAACTTCCCGACTAGTTAGAGATTTGAAACTTCCGGAATAGTTCAGAAACACGGTGAAAATGCATTTTTTAACACTTTTATCCAATTGTTTCGGATCCGAAGTCCCCCCCCCAAGGCACAACTTTGATATGAGTCCCCCCAAGGCACAACTTTGACATGAGTCCCCCCCCAAGGCACATGAGTCCCCCCCAAGGCACATGAGTCCCCCCCAAGGAACAACTTTGACATGAGTCCCCCCCAAGGCATAACTTTGACATGAGTCCCCCCAAGGTGCAACTTTGAAATAAGGCCCCCCAAGGCCCAACTTTGACATGAGTCCCCCCAAGGCACAACTTTGACATGAGTCCCCCCCCCCAAGGATTTTAAAATGAGTCCCCTCAAGGCACAATTTTATTTATTTATTTTTTTTTTTTTTTTGCGTATGCATGCATTTTTTTTTTAAATATTTTTAGCCAACTGTTTCGGGTCCAGTGACAATATTTTTTAACATTATGTATATTTCTAAATATACTTGTATAAGGAAGTCATGTGGTGCCCACATCAGATTTTTCTTAATTATGATCTTAAAATTAATTTTAAACTTAGAAAAAACTTATGGAAAATTTAAATATTATGATTTTTAAAAAGAGAATTTTAATCATCGGTGGTGTTGCCATCTGTTAGTCGATTTGAGAGAATTTAACGGGATAAAAATAGGCAATGTATTTCGAGGACTTAGCATTTTTCGCGATTGTCAGAGAATTTAATAGAGCATTTCCTCGTGACGTTATGTGGTTGGCAAAAAAGCGCGCTCGAGTTTCCCGCGCCCCGCCCACCATTGATTTTCCGTTGGTAGTAATCAAGTAATCGCCATCGCTATGCTTTTCCCAAGCCTTTTTGCCAACCACTCATAAAAGTTGAGATGTTTGTTTACAAACAAGGAACTGCCCTATTGAATGAATTTAAAATGTAGGTGTTGCCATTCGGAGATTGTAAATTTATATTAGTAAATTTTTACAGAGTTTATAGAACATGTCGATTTAGGAGAAAATAATTATGGTAATGAATAGTATTATAAAATTAAGTGTTTTTTATATACAGATATTTTTGAGGTACAATGAACCAATCAAAAGCATGTATTTTTAATGAATAGTTTTATAAAATTAAGTGTTTTTTATATACAGATATTTTTTAGGTGCCATGAACCAATCAAAAGCATGGATTTTTAATTCATAGTATTAGCATTATGAAATTAGGTATGAGGGTTTTTAAGGGATTTTAGTACGCAAGTTTCAGAAAAAACCACGGAAAACTTTAAATATCTACCAGCTTTGAATCTCGTATAAAGAATGGGTTTAAATTATGATGAAATTTAATTCTATCTAGATAATAATTAAATTTCTACTATTTAAACGATAAAGATTTTTCTGTCATATGCAGTAATAGAGTGATTAATAATTGTGTAATCCACTGTTTATCTTTGAAATAGTGTATTTAAAGAACTTTATCAGTGCACTCCCACTTTCTTAAATTACAGGATGTTGATATTATCTTTTACACTTGTAATTTTTAGTTTGAACTTCCATTTTATAATAAAATAGTTATATTATCTTCTAGCCTAATATATTTCAAATAAATAGAGAATCTTGTAAATAAGTTGTCTTAGAAATTTGTGAAGGAAAATTTAAATAATGTGGTAAGTGCATATTTTCGGTTATATGTAGAAATAGTGATTAAGAATTGTGTTGTCGTCTGTTTATCTTTGCAATTCAGGAAATGGTTAAACATGTATTCATGGGATCTTGCTCATACACTTTTAAATAGATAAGGAATCTTTTAAATGAGTTGTATTAAAAATTATGTAAGAAGGTATTTTTATGTAGATAATTGCTAGATAAGTAGTTTTCGTTTAAAAATATGTGATTTAGGATGAAATTTCGAAACTTTGATAGTGAATTCACATAGATAATTACTGAGTTGCGATAACTGATAGCGTTTTCCAAATATTTAAAGTGTTAACCAATATCAGTTGTTTTTATTTTCTCGTATAAAGTCTATCGATATATTTTTATCAACTAGCTACTAATAGTGAAAAGTTTAACTAAGAATTAATTAATAATTGCGTTGAGATTTTGAATGTGTAATGATGAGATTGGATGATATTTTTAGACATGTACTCATCTTTGATATGACGTAGAATTGAACCCGTCACCTTTCAACTGTTGTCTTAACCATTTAAAAAACGTAATGATTTTTTAATCGAACCCGCTATACTTTTCAACTTAAGTGGTCATATTTAATATTGTATTTTTAAATGAAATGAGTGATTATTAAAAGTTAAGCATAATAGAAAAAGTAACATAGGAATACACCCTAATGAAGTGATTTAAGATTAAAATTAGACTAAATTTGAAATATTTAATCTGTGTTTAATGAAATGAGTGATTATTAAAAGTTAAGCATAATAGAAAAAGTAACATAGGAATATACCCTAATGAAGTGATTTAAGATATAAATATGTGTTTAAAGCTGAACAGTACTTAGGTTATCCATATTAAGAAAATTTAATCTATGTTTAACGAAATGAGTGATTATTATTTATTATTAAGAGTTAAGCATAATAGAAAAAAGTAACATAGGAATACATCCTAATGAAGCGATTTAAGATATAAATATATGTTTTAAACTGTATGGTATTTAGGTTAACCATTTAAAAAACGTAGTGAATTTTGAATCGAACCCGCTATACTTTTCAACTTAAGTGGTCATATTTAATATTGTAGTTTTAATTGAGGACCCACCCGCTGCATTTTTTATTTTTATTATTATTATTATTATTATTATTTTGAGTAAATTTTAACATCCAGTTTAAGGCACTGTTTTATATAATTTTTAGTGTGAAAAAATATTAAATAGATAAGGTTTAATATGTAATTTTGAAATAATAAATAGTAATAAATGAATAAGATATAGTTTTTGACTTCGAATTCTGATGATTTAAACAAAATTTTTTAACCTTATATGTATTTATACACATATCATTTTAGCTGTATAATCTTTTAAAGCGAACTTTCAAAAAATATTTTACATTATAAATGCACTTTTAATTTGATTAGCATTCATATATATATATACAGTCGGCTGCAAAATTATTCGAGCACTAGCAATAATCCTTGCCAAAAAAAAGTACACTTAATACAGCTTTGTTAAATAAATCCTTGTCGAGTCATGTTCTTAATCAGTCTAAGAACATGATTCGACAAGGATTTACTTAGCAAAACAGTCTTAAGTGTACTTTTTAAATATAGGAATTATTGGCTAGTGCTCGATAATTTTGCAGCCGACTGTATATATATTCGTGCATTACCGTTTAAAGTGTACGCACAAGAATTTTTTTAAATTAAAATAGTCACTCGAATTTATTTTAATAAAGGAAAAAGTATAAATGTAACTTATTAGATGTACAATACTTATAGATGATGCAAAAATGTTGAAGCACATTAAGGTTTAATAGTTGCTTAGTTATATTTTATGAATTTATGTACCTTATTAGATGAACAATACTTATAAATGATGCAAAAATGTTGAAGTACATTAAGGTTTAACAGTTGCTTAGTTATATTTTATGAATTTATGTGCGTATATAGTACTTTTTGTGATGCGAGACAAAATATTCCCGGGGGATAGTAGTTTTCAAGCGATTTAACCACAGGAATACACTCCGTTTAATATAAAAATAGGTGGACTAGTATTCAACATGGTGGCTTCTTTTGTGGTCACGTGATTTTTTTTCGACCAATCAGAAGCATGGAATTAGGTTTCTAAGTGATTTTAGTACGCAAGTTTCAGAAAAAACCACGGAAAACTTCAAATATCTACCAGCTTTAGAATCCGCAATGCGCAAATCATTTGTTTTAACATGTTGGTAAACTAGATTGCATTAAAATGATATATATTTGGCGTGATTAACAAGGTTATAAAGAATTTGGCTGCGTTTCCTAGTGTATGAATTTAGGATATATTTGGCGTGATTTCACCGATAATTACAAATTTGGTGGTAAACCTACAATATAAATGCAGTCGCAAAGAAAATTTTGTCAGTTGCTGCTATATTTCTGAGGAGCGCGCACGTTTAATTTTGTAACTTGGATTGGATTTTCTATAACACTCTACTTTCTAAAATTGTAGTGAGAGATGGATTTATCTGAAAAGATGCCTATTTCAAATGAGTTGTCATCAAGCTTGGATACTAAGAAAGTTGAAAGTACCAAAAACTTTTAGCTGTGTTTCTTGCAGTATGGTATTTAAACGAAAATGGGATTTGCTTCGTCACATAAAAATTCATCTCAATGAAAAATCTTTTATTTGCAATGTATGCCAGAAAGCATTTACCAGATCAGATGAGTTAAAGAGACATTTAAAAATTCATGAAAAGACTCCTATTGAACATAGATGTGAGCAATGTAGTGAATCCTTTAATCGCAAGTATCAATTGCTGACGCATATTAGAAAAAACCATCGAAAACCTTTACCAACACATTCATGTGATGAATGCACAGAAACATTTAGACAAAAATATAAACTTTTAGAGCATGTTAGAGAAAATCATCGAAAACCCTTATTGCAAGCAACATTAAAGGGAATGTCAAATTCTGACCGAGATCTACTCAAGGAGAAAATTATGCATTTTAAAAGAAAAAATGCTCTTAATACATTTACAATAACCACATTTGATAATAAAAACAAAGATTTGGATTTGTCGTCATTTTTTAATAATTTAAGAACTGACATTTTAAACGAATGAAACTTTCAATTGAATGACCAAGGAACATTGAAATGGTATATTAATGTAGAAGTTATTTTTAGTTGTATTTATGAAAATTGAGAGAAGGATTTTATTACTCAAAATTTTAGGTCAAAAAGTATAACAACTCTTTTAATAAATGATTTGAATAATGATCTTGAAAGCGCTTTTAACAAGATGAAAAAGTGTTTTGATGAATTTAGCGAACAAGGATCAGGTTGGACATTAACAGATATTTTCAAATTAGAAATTGTATGACTAAATATGGTTCTTTTCAAATGTAATATCTGATTTTACCATATATATTAAAATTTGTTAGTTGAATCTTATAAAATTATTGTAAACTTTGTTACAAAAACGATTGTATAAAAATGATGCATGTAAAAATCTTATAATTTGAAAAATAAAAGTATGTGTATAAAAATTGTATTTTTAATTATTTACCTCATATAAAAATTTTACATAAAAGTTTAAACAATTAATCGGATTTTTTAAAATAAATGCACTTATGTTAATGTAGAGGTTTTTTTTTTTTTTTTTTTAATATGATTTTAAAATTATATATTTTAATATGATTTTAAAACTACATATTTTTATAAAACGTTATTTCATAAATAAATTGATATTTTATAGTAAATATCATCTTACCAATTTTAGAGATTGTATCAAAAAATCATGAATTTTGCAATTTTAGCATTAACCATTTGACATATAGTCTAGGGAAATACTAACCTGCTTAAAAGTTTAACTTTACTGCATGCTTGAAATTAGTCATGAACAAATTATCTGTTTTAACACGCAGATAAACTAAAATATTTTACGAGATTTTTTAATGTGTTTGAGTATAAAATAGAATATTTTACAAGATTTAGCTATTAAAGTAACATATCTGCCAATATTTGGCGAGATTTTTTATGCATTTTGGCAGTAAATACTAATTTGGCATTAAACATATAGAGTATAAATTCAGTCTCAGAGGAAATTTTATCAGTTGCTGACTTGTTTTCGTGGAGTTGCTTCAGTTTTCGTACAACATTTTTAAAGTTTTACTTTGATTATATTTATAAATCATAAAGAAAATTAAAAAAATTATTTCTCATCGGTTTAAAAGTAGGACCGGGTCCCCACTGCCTTCGGCAGCGCAGTCCCGTGCGCGCTGCGCGCGCACAAGTTAGGGGATACGCTCGTGGTGCACGCCTATTTTTTCCGAACCCTTTCAGCCCCTTCTAATTAACCTACGTATTCCAATTTTGAACGGTCTTACTCAATTAGCTGAGATGCAAAAGAACACCTAATCAGGACGCCTCAAAACGTGTAAATCTGGTGAAAACTTTCGATATATAAAAGAACTTTAAAATATCTTTCGAATGATGTATTAAAAATAATTTAATCATGATTAGAAATTGAAATTTGAAAATATTACAGCGCCATCTGGCGGTAGAAATTTCTGTATTCCACTGTTCAATCCCAAATCAACAAAGTTTTCTAATGATGTATTACTTATGAAATTATTTTAATTAGTAGTTGAGATACAAAAGAAAACTGATTCAAGAGACCTCAAAACGTGTAAATCTGGTGAAATCTCGAATTCCATTTTCGATAATGTAAAAGTACTTTAAAATGTGTATCGAATGATGCATTAAAAAAAAAATTTAATCATGATTAGAAATAGAAATATTGAAATTTAAAAATATTACAGCGCCATCTGTGGTAGAAATTTCTGTAATCTACTGTTCGATTCAACTCAACAAAGCTTTCAAATGATGTATTACGTATGAAATTTTTTTAATTAGTAACTGAGACAAAAGAGAAACCCATTTCAGGACACCTCAAAACGTTTAAATCAGGAGAAATGTCGAAATATCGAATTTCTGTAATCTACTATTCAATTCCAAATTAACAAAGCTTTCAAATGATGTATTACTTATGAAATTATTTTAATTAGCAGCTGAGATACAAAAGACGTGTAAATCAAAACGTGTAAATCAGGTGAAATCTCTAATTCCACTTTCGACACTTTAATTAGTAGCTGAAATACAAAAGAAAATCCATTCAGTTGACCTCAAAACGTGTAAATAAGCTGAAATCTCGAATTCCACTATTGCGATGCAAAAGAAAATCTAATCAGGAGACCTCAAAACGTGTAAATCGGGTGAAATCTCGAATTCCCCTTTCGATAATGTAACCGTACTTTAAAATGTGTATCGAATGACGTATTTAAAAAAAATGTAAACATAATTAGAATCTTAAATATTGAAATTTTAAATTATTACAGCGCCATGACACCTCAAAACGTGTAAGTCAGGTGAAATTTCGAATTCCATTATCTACGGTAGTCGGTTAATGGAAGTAAATAGAAAAAGAAATATTTTTACCTTAAGTGTATTTGTGTCGTTTTGAAACTGGCATCCTCTTTCGACAGATAAAATGTCAGGCGTGTAAAGATAAAATTTAATTTGCAATTAAAATGTAAATCTTTTGTTTATTGACCAAACTCGATGAAATTTGAACTGCAAGTTTGTTTTGTGGTGTTAAGATTATATACTAAGTGAAATGTGCGAATTTTGAAAAATTGAAGAAAATAGAAAATTGCAATTTTTAATAGCAGTATCAAAACACGTGACCTCATTAAATATCAGATGTGTTTCTTTTCGTTCAAGACTGTAGACTATCGTCTGCAGAGCTAAGATTCTTGTGATTTGTTTCCAACATTTTTTTATAGTTCAGTTAATTTTAAAAAATCTAATTGTCCGATCGATAAGCCGTTTAAACCATCGGATTGAGAAAAAAAAGCCCTTTCCAATGGTATCTTGTTTGTAACAATACGACTGATATTTCTAATTTATTTTCCACTTTTTCCGTAAAAATGTCGCTTTTTAAGCATTTAATCATGAATTCTGGGTCATTTTTCGGTAGACATGGGTCGACATTTTAATTAATATCTCCGCTAATTAGGGTCGCATCGCTTAGCGAATTATCGCGATGTCGAGATGAAGAAATTCTGCGTCTGTCGACATCGGTTTCGAGGCGATGCGACCATTAGCGCCGGAGTTTTAGCGGTCACAAGGCATTTCTCACAGACAGACAGAAAGACAGACAGACAGATGCGCACAGATTTTAATAATATAAGGAGACTAGCGAGCTTCGCCCGCTAGCGGGTCAGTATTTTCAAATGAATCACTATAATTAATGAATCACTAACAGTAACTTTTAGTCCTAAGAAAAGAAATTAAAAAGAAAAAAAAAACCTTACTGATCGGGTAAAATGTCGTCCCGGGTCCCCACTGCCTTCGGCAGCGCAGTCCCGTGCGCGCTGCGCGTGCACAAGTTAAGAGATACACGCGCTGCGCGCGCGTATTCCTTCCCTGACCCTTCGTGCCTCCCCCCCCAAAAAAAAATTATTTCTGATCGGGTAAAAACTCACACCGGGTCCCCACTGCCTTCGGCAGCGCAGACCCATGCGCGCTGCGCGCGCACGTGTGAAGGTATACATGCGCTGCGCGCAAATATTCCTTCTCAAATCAAATTTTTATTCTTAAGAAAAGAAAAGAAAAAAAAATCATTTCTCATGGGGTACAAAGTCGGCCCGGATCCCCACAGCCTTCGGCAGCGCAGTCCTGTGCGCGCTGCGCGCGCACAAGTTAAAGAATACACGCGCTGCACGCCCGCATTCCTTCCCTGACACTTTGTGCCCCCTAAAAAAATAATTTCTGATCGGGTAAAAAATCACACCGGGTCCCCACTGCCTTCGGTAGCGCAGACCCATGCGCGCTGCGCGCGCACGTGTGAAGGTATACGCACGCTGCGCGCATGTATTCCTTCTCAAATCAAATTTTTATTCTTAAGAAAAGAAAATTAAAAAAATTATTTCTCATCGGTTAAAAAGTCCGACCGTGTCCCCACTGCCTTCGGCACCGCAGTCCCGTGCGCGCTGCGCGTGCACAAGTTAGGGGATACGCGCGCGGTGCACGCCTATTTCTTTCCCACCCTTTCAGCCCCTTCTAATTAACCTACGTATACCAATTTTGAACGGTCTTACTCAATTAGCTGAGATGCAAAAGAACACCTAATCAGGACGCCTCAAAACGTGTAAATCTGCTGAAAACTTTTGATAATATAAAAGAACTCTAAAATATCTTTCGAATGATGTATTAAAAATAATTTAATCATGATTAGAAATTGAAATATTGAAATTTGAAAATATTACAGCGCCATCTGGTGGTAGAAATTTCTGTATTCCACTGTTCGATCCCAAATCAACAAAGCTTTCTAATGATATATTACTTATGAAACTATTTTAATTAGTAGTTGAGATACAAAAGAAAACTGATTCAGGAGACCTCAAAACGTGTAAATCTGGTGAAATCTTGAATTCTATTTTCGATAATGTAAAAGTACTTTAAAATGTGTAACGAATGACGCATTAAAAAAAATTTAATCGTGATTAGAAATAGAAATATTGTACTTTAAAAATATTACAGCGCCATCTGGCGGTAGAAATTTCTGCAATCTACTGTTCGATTCCAACTCAACAAAGCTTTCAAATGATGTATTACTAATGAAATTTTTTAATTAGTAACTGAGACAAAAGAGAAACCCATTCAGGATATCTCAAAACGTTTAAATCAGGAAAAATGTGGAAATATCGAATTTCTGTAATCTACTTTTCAATTCCAAATGATGTATTACTTATGAAATTATTTTAATTAGCAGCTGAGATATAAAAGAAAACCCATTCAGGAGACCTCAAAACGTGTAAATCAGGGGAAATCTCTAATTCCAATTTCGTCACTTTAATTAGTAGCTGATATACAAAAGAAAACCCATTCAGGAGACCTCAAAACGTGTAAATAAGCTGAAATTTCGAATTCCACTATTGCGATGCAAAAGAAAACCTAATCAGGAGACCTCAAAACGAATAAATCGGGTGAAATCTCGAATTCCCCTTTCGATAATGTAACCGTACTTTAAAATGTGTATCGAATGACATATTAAAAAAAAAAAAAATTAAACATAATTAGAATTTTAAATATTGAAATTTTAAATTATTACAGCGCCATGACACCTCAAAACGTGTAAGTCAGGTGAAATTTCGAATTCCATTATCTACGGTAGTCGGTCAATGGAAGTAAATAGAAAAAGAAATATTTGTACCTTAAGTGTATTTGAGTCGTTTTGAAACTGGTATCCTCTTTCGACAGATAAAATGTCAGGCGTGTAAAAATAAAATTTAATTTGCAATTAAAATGTAAATCTTTTGTTTATTGACCAAAATCGATGAAATTTGAAATGCAAGTTTGTTTTGTGATGTTAAGATTGTATACAAATTGTATACTAACTTCGTGCCCCCTAAAAAAAATCATTTCTGATCGGGTAAAAAATCACACCGGGTCCCCACTGCCTTCAGCAGCGCAGACCCATGCGCGCTGCGCGCGCACGTATTCCTTCTCAAATCAAATTTTTATTCTTCAGAAAAGAAAATTAAAAAAATTATTTCTCATCGGTTAACAAGTCGAACCGGGTCCCCACTGCCTTCGGCAGCGCAGTCCCGTGCGCACTGTGCGCGCACAAGTTAGGGGATACGCGCGCGGTGCACGCCTATTTCTTCCCCACTTTTTCAGCCTCTTCTAATTAACCTACGTATTCAAATTTTGAACGGTCTTACTCAATTAGCTGAGATGCAAAAGAACTAACATTATGGCCTGTAGGACCAAATTTTTACTTTCTTCTATATTCAATAAAAGAAAGTATTGGATTCGTAAAAATTTACGACCTCGGGTTTTTGATGGATTTACATGTTTTGAGAGCTGTAGAACACGATTTGACCATTTTTAGATAATGTCTGTCTGTTTGTCTGTCAGTCTCTGTGTGTGTGTGTGACAAACTTTTGTAGCAACTGTATCTCAGGAACTACTTCACAGAATTTCATACAAATTGGTATGTAGTTGCACCTTGACATAAATTAGTGCCTATCAACTTTTGGTAAAAATTGTCTTACAGGTTGCATTGCCATCCCGCTTTTTCTAAATTTTTAACGTGGTGGTATAGTACAAAATGTTGTGTAAATGTGCATAAAGAGAATTATTTTTTAATAATCATTATGAAATTTACCAGAATTATTTATAATAGAGATAGTCAACTGGGAAAAAAATTTTGTATGTGTAGGAGCCTCGCCTTCTCCCTCCCCCTGGGGGTTCCCCCCTCGAGGGGAGTAAATTATCATGATGGGTATCTTTCAAAAGAGCTCGCCAGTACCTTTAAAACGAATGGTTGAACCATAGATCTGCGATATATTAAAATGAAGTTACCGATTTTTAGGTAGATTCCTTATAGGAGATCTACCTATTGCAATGGTTCTCATGACACGACTTCTGAAAAATTTCTTCATATCTTCACCGATCATGACCCCTAGAACCCAAAACCACCCTCCGTTCAAAAGTTTATATATATATATATACATATATATATATAGGTATATATATATATATGTATAACGCTTTTTCCCATGTTAAGTTGTGAACACGATAACTGGAGTAATTTTTATTTAAATTTAACCAGCTCAGGATATGTTGTCAGGACAGTAAAAATCTCGGTCAAGTTCGTAGATGGGGTATCCAGCTGAAAGGGGGTGGAAATGGTGGGGGGTGGAAATTTTCATTTGCTCATAATTTCTTTAATATTGAAAATAGGAAAATACTTCAAATCAGGCGAATTACCGCCTTACCCTAAAGAACAACTTTTGTATTTAAACTTTTTCGATAACTTCAATTGCTTAAAAGTTACAAGTTTAAAAGTGATTTTTCTTGTGATGAATCCGACATTTTCTATAGCTTTCATTGCGAAAATTTTTAATCTGATGCTTATGTCACGCGTGCAAATGATAATAAAAAAGATCACTGAAAATCACGGAGTAATATTAATAGGAGTTGAAGGTCCAATGGGAGAAAGCTACGAAACTGTGATCTAAATTTTTGGTAAATATTGAGGGCGCCACTTGTCATTCCTCCCTACTTCGGCGCGGATATACTGTTGTTTTCAATAGAATTTTGCTGAAGTACATTTAAAATTTTTTATTTTAAGCAATTTAATTTGTTTGTAAGTTCTTAAAACTGCATAATTCAGATGTTTCAAATAAATGCTTCGTTCCTAGTTGTAAAACAGGCTATGATAGTGATAAGAAAAAAAAAAAAAAAGCCCTAGGAGAAAAATAAAGTCCGAGTTCGTGTTTTCTGCACCTAAAGTAAGTTTATTTTTTTTCTTTACAAAATTTCATCCATTCTCCTTCCTCCCAATTGTCTGTTTTAGCTAGCTTCGGTTCATAAGAATCGTCATTTTTTAAAAGCTTTCTTTCAAAGTAAAATTAGTATAAAATGGCTCTTAAAAAAGACATGTTGGTTAGAATACTCTATTTAATGAAATTTGCTTTCAATCGAAATTTTTTCAGCTTGATATTATTTTTAGAAAAATAATTAAAACAAGACATTTCCCCATTGAATAACATTGCGGAAGCTGGAGAGAAGGAAGGATTGCACGCTGGCGCCATCTGTAAACATTAGAAAACAACATCACAAAATTTCAGCGTTACCTTCTTCTCCTGTCTTTTTACTCCGTGCTGAAAATATAATAAAATTTTAATCATGCTTTTAAACAATATAATAATCTGATTTAAAAAAAAAAAAAAAAGTTTAATTTAACAGAAAATATGACGTCACAATTACAACAATGTGCTCAGAAAAATGAAATAAAATTTTATCCGTGATTTTAAACAAATAAAATAAAAGTTAATAAAAAAATAAGTAAATAAAATCAACATATCTTAGGGCTAAGCATATTTAGATCATAGAATAATAATAAGAAGAAGGAGCATGGCAATACTCTTAATGCTTACAAACCCCTTCTAGTGAAATGCCAGCGAAAGGTACTTTTGCTACTCAAAACCACGGAGTAATATTAATAGGAGTTGAAGGTCCAATGGGAGAAAGCTACGAAACTGTGATCTAAATTTTTGGTAAATATTGAGGGCGCCACTTGTCATTCCTCCCTACCTCGGCGCGGATTTACTGTTGTTTTCAATAGAATTTTGCTGGAGTACATTTAAATTTTTTTATTTGAAGCAATTTAATTTCTTTGTAAGTTCTTAAAACTGCATAATTCAGATGTTTCAAATAAATGCTTCGTTCCTAGTTGTAAAACAGGCTATGATAGTGATAAGAAAAACAAAAAAGAGCCCTAGGAGAAAAATAAAGTCCGAGTTCGTGTTTTCTGCACCTAAAGTAAGTTTTTTTTTTTTCTTTACAAAATTTCATCCATTCTCCTTCCTCCCAATTGTCTGTTTTAGTTAGCTTCGGTTCATAAGAATCGTCATTTTTTAAAAGCTTTCTTTCAAAGTAAAATTAGTATAAAATGGCTCTTAAAAAAACATGTTGGTTAGAATACTCTATTTAATGAAATTTGCTTTCAATCGAAATTTTTTCAGCTTTATATTATTTAAAAAAAAATAATTAAAACGAGACATTTCTCCATTGAATAACATTGCGGAAGCTGGAGAGAAGGAAGGATTGCACGCTGGCGCCCTCTGTAAACATTATAAAACAACATCACAAAATTTCAGCGTTACCTTCTTCTCCTATTAAATATTACTCCGTGCTCAAAACCTTAAAGTAGGGCCATAGAAAAATAATAATATCGCTGTTTGTTGTGGCAACACAACAGCTTATTAGAAACACTTATGCTCCTTCTTCCTTTATTATTATTCTATGATTTAGATTTAGCTTTTTGCCATAGATGCTATAATGTAAAAGATAAATGTCGTTTAAAAAAAAAATCTTGTAAATCGATGCTAAACGAATTAAACTGGCATGGTAGAGAAGGTAATAAATTTGGGGACATTTAGGTATCCCTTTAACAAATGAACTAGGGACGATTTTAATGAATTTTTCGTTGAAGTTTATTTTCACGAAAATTTAAATTTAAATTAAAGTATTTCATTACTCGAATTCCCTTATTTTGATAAATAAAATTATACCATTTAAAAAAAAAATAAAGAACACTCTTTTATTGAAAAACGAACTAATAAAGGTTTTAGAAAACTATAGAGCATTTCCTCGTGACGTCATGTGGTTGGCAAAAAAGTGCGCTCGACTTTCCCGCGCCCCGCCCACCATTGATTTTCCGTTAGTAGTCAGTGGCGCACCCACGGAGGGGGCTTAGGGGGCTCAAGCCCCCTCCAGAACCAGCTGACATGGTAAAAAATTTTAAACATGCATGAAAAAAACATTATTCAAACACAGATATTGTAAGCAAAAATAAAGTTCATAAATTATACATTAAAAAGTATTAGGAATTTTTGAAATTCTTACTGTCAAACACAAAAAGAATGAACTAGTTCATTGTTTTTTAGTTGAAAACATTCCATTGCAGTTTTTAGGCAAGGGCTTCTAAGGTCCTAAAGCATATATACTGTTTTCATGAAATCGAGAGAGTATCTAAAAAGTCAGGCAAAAGAAACAATCGGATGTGAAAGTAAGCAGGGATGTATTTATCAGAAAAATGGGATACCAGGCTCATACAATTTTGTATTTTAGCTTTTGAGTATTTATAGCACATTTATGAAAGTTTGTTTTGTCCTTGGGCAAAATTAACACATTCGCATTGGCAAATGAAAATTCTCGCTAATATAAAATAAAAATTAGCCCTGCTCTTAGTCGTTCCTCTAAAACAATATTTTAAATTGTAAATGGAATTTGCATATTCATGTTAAACTCTGTAAATGCCACTAGCACATAAACATGCTAGCAAAATTTCGAATCAATTGCTGAAGATAAAATTTAATTGATTTAATCACAAATACGTAAAATTATTTCTCTAAAAACATAACAATTTAGAGGAATGGCAAAAAGCGTAGTTTACTGTTCAAAATAGAAAAATACCCCGTTAACAATAAGTTATTTTACAGATGCTTGGGAGGGTGGGATCTCTTAATTTTTTTATTACGTTACGCAACGCAGAACATTTCATTTTTGCCTCTGATGTTAATGAAATCTAAGCTCCGTTTTTAGATAATGCAATTTTTGCCTGTTATAAAAATTCAAATTCCATATATATATATAATACTGGAATACAATATCTTGTAATGATATTACTCAGAAAGGTAACGCTTGAAATATTTGCTAACTGAACAAAATAAAATTCTAAGTAATATATTACATATAAGAATCAATGTTTTAGAATATGAAGAGGTTCTGCGCCCTGCTTGCTGTGTTAACTACACCCACAAAGACTACGTCCGACTTGTTTCTGTTAACCCAGGGGTGGCCAACCCGCGGGCCGCATGCGGCCCACCGCGTAGTTTCTTGAGGCCCGCGAGGAGACTAACGATATTTAAAGTTTGACAACTTTGGTTAACGAATCAAAAATTAATATATACGTTCTGACTTTTCGAAGTGAAAATACCTTTCAACGATTATGGTAGACAAGAAACTGTTGTAATGGAAAGTTATTAGATCCATTATTAATTCTTTTTATTATAGTTTTAATATATAGTCGTAATCTTTTTTTACAATTCCATTGTTAATTTATGAATGAAAATAATTTAAATTAATGTATTCTTCTCCGAATTTTCACCCTGCCCTTCTCCGAAAAAAGTATATACATACATGAATCATATACTCACAAACATATATACACACATGCATATGTACAGTCATAAAATAATATTAATAATAATAGTAATAATTTCCTCCCCGACTAATTTCGCCGTAAATCATGGTAGGTTTTAGCAGCTGATGCCTAACGATCGGTAATGACATCTAATTTTTAATCCAAAAAGCTTGTCGAAATTGCGGGCTGCCTTAAAAAAAAAAAAAAAAAAAAAAAAAAAAAAAAAAAAAAATGAAGTTGATGCCAGTTTTAATATGTATACATCCCTTAAGCAAAATCTAACTAAAGCGTCTAAACTAGGCCTTATTACTAATCGATTGGCACCAGTCGCAAGTCTCTACATTAATTTACGGCGGAATTAATCGGTAAAGCAGGAGGGGGGGGGATTTTTTTTTATGACTGTACATACAGTGTGGCCCGAATGAATAAAATATATTTCTAATGCGGCCCACCAAGTGTTTTGTGTTGGACAGGCCTGTGTTAACCGAACCCAGAAGAATCATTGCCCCCATACTCCAGATAATTAAATAAAAATAGCCTTGTAAAAATTTTCACTGAAATTTTGTTAATTCCTACATATCACAACTGTATCTTTTATTTGGCTATAATTATTAAAATTTCTTAGTTACTTATGTGTTATTGCATTGCAAAGGAGTATTAAATTTGATCATATTTTATTTTCAATGAAAGTATGGGGGGGGGGAGGGCATTTCATTTCGGGCGAATTTTATGTTCACCAGCTTGTCATATTGTACACATTTTTTTTTTTTTTTTTAAATCATAGATGAACCTACAACTTTATGTTTGCAAGCTTAATGCCAACCTCAACTAACCAAATTACTGTAACTTAGCATATTTATATACTGATATAAATTCAGTGTCACTCATTCGTTTATTTATTTCAAAAGAAATACTTAAAGCAGGTTTTTTACTATATGTACAGTCGACACTGTCGACAGCAAAAGTATCTGAGCACTAGCCAATAATTCCGATATCAAAAAAGTACACTTAATACTTCTTGTTATATAAATCCTTGTCGAATCATGTTCTTAGACTGACTAAGAACATGACTCGACAAGGATTTATTTAACAAAGCAGTATTATGTGTACTTTTTTTAGACAGGGATTATTGCTAATGCTTAGATACTTTTGCTGCTGACTGTATGTGCGCGTATAAGCCCATGCCCATAAACCTATTTCTATACTAAAAGGCCCAATTACAAAGCTGCCAACCTAATCCAGCAAAATGTTAGTACCGCCCCTTTTTCTACACCAGTCATTTCTTAGAGTTTTATTCTTCTTAATTCATCGCAAATACATTTGAAGAAAATTACTTTAATAATTAAGTGGTGTAGAAAAAGGGGCAGTACTAACAGTTTCCCGGATTAGGTTGGTAGCTCTGCAATTATTCTTCAGCCCCCTCCAGACGGAAATTCTGGGTGCGCCACTGTTAGTAGTAATCAAGTAATCGCCATCGCTATGCTTTTCCCAAGCCTTTTTGCCAACCACTCATAAAAGTTGAGATGTTTGTTTACAAACAAGGAACTGCCCTATTACATACTTTTAAATCTTAATTAAAAAAAATTAATTGTTGCCACTCGACATTATACAAATACATCCAAATCCTGTGTCACATACGATAGTTTTGTATAAGTATAGATTTTTTTGTTTGCCCTTGGAACCTGCACCTGATAGGAAAAGTGCCTGGAAACACTTGTATCTAGTATTGTCATTGATTATGAAGTCGTGTGCAAAATTTCTGGTCCTTTGGACGACAAGAAGTTGCCGAAAATTGAATTGCAAAATTCCGTTACATACATTAATAGTTGCATCATATCAAGTTAATAAAAGTGTGTTAAAAACCTTGTTAAACGCTTTAATTAATCATTTAAAGATATAAAATTAAAATAATACGTCAATCTTAATACAAATATCGTTTGTGGTGAATAGTTTAGAATGTCAGTTTAGGCAAGAATTTAAAATTTACGATTGAGAGTAATACGTTTCAGCTTCCTTTGACTTTTTATCTTGTCGAAACAAGATATTGGTCTGGGAAGAGATATGAGGTTTTCGCGTGGAAAGAAAATATAATGACGCCAAAGCTGCTTTTCTCCATCGCCAAGCTCGCCAAGTCAAAAATTTCGTCGTCAACTATCAACTTTTGCCGCCAAATCACAAATTTCATTGCTAAGTCGCAAGTTTTGCCACCAAAAATCTCGCCAAATCATACAATTTACTAAATTCATAACAACTAACATTGAAATTCAGCGGTGCCAAATGGTCACATGTTAACTGATGTTAATGTTAATGTTCCAGCTTATGTGAACCAAAACAGTTTCACTTTACAAGTTTTACTCATCTGACAATAAGAATCACAAAAACACAAAACTTTCAATAATTCAATAAAAATTACAATGAAATAACTATCCAAAAACCGCTACCACTTATCTGTATTTGACGAACTAGTAAGATCACAAGTGCATTTTCACGTTTCTATTACTTTTTCTTTTAAAAGAAAGATATTGAACAACAGTTATATAGATTTTAATTAAAAATTATAATTTTGATTAAGCCCAATTTGATTTTGGTGTAGCCCAGTAGCCCCCTCTGGGATTCACCATTGCTGGGATTGTATACCTTTCTTATTTGTTGAATGATTATGAGCTTGAATTTAAAAAAAATGAAACATTTACAAACCAATAAATTTAGCCTAAAATTTTAAGTAGAATGAATAAAACCCTTTTGTAGTTGAAAATTAGATTTCTTGAAAACAGAATAGTGACGTAAATAATGCAATGTGTGGGAACAAAGCCATTGGCTAGGTATTAATGCATATGTAAAATTTCTTTACAATTATAACATTAACGTAAAGGAATCTACCTTTGCCTTTAAGCTTGCCGAAAAGGGATTTTTTTCATTTTTAACAATATATATATATATATATATATATGTGTGTGTGTGTATGTATATATGTATTTTTTTTTATGTAATATTGACAATAAAATTGACTTTTTTTTTGGATATTTAGTGTTATACTACTTCTCGAATATGGTAATCATCTGCATTATCATGGAAGATAATTTTTTTATATAATAATTTTAATAAATTATTTTTACTGAGTGAATTTTTATAGGAAAATATAGAAGAAAGTCATGTGGTGGCCACAACATACTAGTTAAAAGTGCGATAGCATCTAAACGCCTTATTCAATTGAGCTGAAAATTTATATGAATATTATAAATCACTGTTGCTCTAACTATAAGCATTTTGGTGAATCTAGCATTTATAGGTTTTTTTACAGGGACACAACGAAAATTCTTTATCATTATGATCTATGGGCTCAAAGTTCAGTAGCGTTAAATAAAACATCGTGTAATATATGCAGAAAAATAATCGAACACTTTATTATGGTTTTATATCTTTTGTTTGTTTAAGAGCCATTTTTTTTTAAAGCTGGACAAAGTCTATGGAGGTGTGATAGTTGACATTTTCAATTTTCCCGAAACTTTCAGGATATGTCAGTAGTACTGTGATAAGAAAAAGTGAAATTTATTTTTTTCTGAATTTCATTTGTTTGACCTAGAGAGGGGGTCAAAGTCTGAGGCCGTAAATAAAGTGTGCCATTTTAATATCATTTTACTCCTAAAGCCATGAGTGACCCATGTCAATTATTTTTAATACTGATACTACTTGATACTAAGTACATTTTAGCATAAACAGTTTGGTGGGTCATTCATGGCTTTGAAGGCCAGGGTCATTCAAAAGTGCAGATTTCGTTGATTTTTTCCATGTTTTCAGTCTGAATATCTGCTAAGGCCATGAGTGCCCCATAGAAATAATTATGGGGTTAATTACACACCTTAGTACAGAACTTAAAAATATTTAAAATTGCATGGGTCACTCTTGGCTTTAGTAGATAAACGGTCTCAAAGTTGAACATTTTCAAAAAAAGGCGTTTAGATGCTATCGCACTTTTAAAAATTTGGTCGCATAGGCCCTAATGATAAAGAATTTTTCTTTGTGTCCCTGTAAAAACACTATAAGTGCTAGATTCTCCAAATTCTATACAGACTGAGTATCTGTGACCTATAATATGTGTATAAATATTTTGCTCAATTGAATAAAGCGTTTAGATGCTATCGCACTTTTAAGATTTTTGTCCCATAGGCCATAATGATAAACAAGTTTTCTTTGTGTCCCTGTAAAAAAACTATAAGTGCTAGATTAATCAAAATCGATAGGGTTCGTGCTATGGTGACTTGCAACATGCGTACCAACTTACAGCTCATTCGAGCAAAGCATTTAGACGCTAGCGTGTTCACTCACACACATACACACACACACACACACATACATATATCATCGTAAAAAGAGTGAAGACGGACTCAGGGAACCTCGAAACGTATAGAGACATCAAAATCTCAAATTCGGATTTTTGACATGATTACAATACTTTCCTCACTATAGTGTTCGGAAAGTAATAACCTAAGATACATCTGAAATGTGCATATTGTTATATTATGTAAAACATATATAGGGTGATGAAAACAAGACTGTATACAAAATAATAATAATAATAATAATAATAACAATAATAATAATAAAAATTGCGCATGAGACTAATTGAAACAAGTGTTTCAAGTAGCTTCCCCTATATTTGTTTCAGCTGGCCCCTGCCCACAATTTTCACTTCACGAGATGTTAAGCTACCAGTACTTATGCTCGTGGGCGTTTAAAATCATATGATTAGCAAGCTGCACCTATACACTATAATTGCTGAATCAATCAGAAACATTCACCAATTTTTGTTACATAAAATGCAACATCACTTAAAAATTTGAATTTTTACTCACAGTATAAAACAGTACTCAAAAACAGTTTTATCGTCATAAAATCGACAGATGTTTGCATACACATCTTTTTTTACATTGTAAAGTAGGTTTTGTGTATCTGTACTTCTCTTTATTGGCAATGAATAAGAACTTAAAAATTGTATTTTTTATTTCCATGTTTCAACTTATCCCGTACTTCAACTTGCCCCTGTCTCCCTTATGTAATTTTTATTTTCCGAACACTATAGTGAGGAAAGTATTGCAGTCATGTCAAAAATACGAATTTGAGATTTTTATATTTCTATACATTTCGAGGTCCCCTGAGTCCGTTTTCACTATTTTTGCGATGATGTATGTATGTGTGTGAGTGAACACGCTAGCGTCTAAACGCTTTGCTAAAATGATCTTCAAGTTGGTACGCATGCTGGAAGTTACCGTAACACGAACTCTATTAATTTTCATGAATCTAGCCCTTATAGTTTTTTTTTTTTTTACAGAAAAATTCTTCATCTTATGGCCTATGGGACCAAAATTTTAAAAGTGCGATAGTATCTAAACGCCTCATTCAATTGAGTAAAAAAATTATACGCATATTATAGGTCACAGATACTCAATCTGTATAGATTTTGGAGAATCTAGAAGTTATGGTTTTTTTTACAGGGACACAAAGAAAAATTGTTTATCATTATGGCCTATGAGGCCAAATTTTTAAAAGTGTGATAGTGTCTAAACGCCTTATTAATCTGAGCAAAAAATTTGTACACATGTTATAGGTCACAGTTGCACCAACTGTATAGATTTTGGTGAATTTAGCACACAGTTTTTTTACAGGGACACAAAGAAAAATTCTTTATCATTATGACCTATGGGACCAAATTTTTAAAAGTGCGATAGCATCTAAACGCCTTATTCAATTGAGCTGAAAATTTATATGAATATTATAAATCACTGTTGCGCTAACTATAAGCATTTTGGTGAATCTAGCATTTATACGCTTTATCTACAAAACTGTTAATTACTCAATGTTCGGAAAGTCGAGTGGAGTCACTCCAGATTTTTTAATTTTATATTTATTTTGATGCTGACCTCTGTAATGTAAAATGGGAAGTTTTAAACAAGCATTAATGTATTACAAAATTGGGTCTCAAGCGTTTTGTACTACATAGAACAGGTACACATTGGCGATATAAAATAAACTATATCTAAATAAATCTTGCAAGCCCCATAGTTTTGTAACCTGGGTCTAAAACTAGACCATCTAGGGTATAATTAAAACTCTCTCTCATAGTTACTGACTCATGGCTTATAGAGTAATTTACCATCAAATTTGACCTTTTTTTGAAAATTTTCAACTTTGAGACCGTTTATCTACTAAAGCCAAGAGTGACCCATGCAATTTTAAATATTTTTAAGTTCTGTACTAAAGTGTGTAATTAACCCCATAATTATTTCTATGGGGGCACTCATGGCCTTAGCAGATATTCAGACTGAAAACATGGAAAAAATCAACGAAAACTGCACTTTTGAATGACCCTGGCCTTTAAAGCCATGAATGACCCACCAAACTGTTTATGCAGCGTGAAAAGGAAAAAAGTAATATATAAAGAGAAAAAAAAATTAATTTGTTTTCGGAAATTACCATTATAGACATATTTCTTTACTGATTGAATTTTTAAGATTATGTACTCATATCTCATAAAATAAGATTTATTTCGTTAAATAAGACAATAAGTCGCATAGATTTCAAATGAAAAAAAAAAAAGACTTGTTCGTTATTTTTAGAACTATCATTAGAGCCTTAAGAAAAAAAAAAAATCTAATTTTTAAAGCAGAATATATAAAACATTTTAAACTTTATAAATTATAAAGCTTGCTTTCGAAATAGTGCATGTAAATATCTGCGACAATTGGGAAGAGAGGGGAACCCGTGGCTAAACCTTCAGACTGACGATAGAATTTATTCTGGAAAGAAAAAGTGGTTTGTGATAAACAAATGAGGGTAAGAGAAATTAATTCTTGTATTTCAAAAGATGTGAAATGAAACTCTTTTAATCTATTTTCGAGACAGCAGAGGGCGCCACTTATTGGAACATTAGTGAAAAGAGATTTTACATCAAAAGAAACCATAGTGAGATTAGTGTGAGGGCAGTTTTGAATATTTTTTGCAAATTTTATGGAATTCTTCACAGTATAACTTAGCAGCAAGAAGTGGAGCAAAAATTGTGGTGAGATAGCAAGCTTTTTAAGAAACTATCTTTTCCTTTTTGGACACGTTACGTTGACGACACCTTCACGCTTATCGACATATCTCGTCAAAATATTGAACATATCTTAGAAACTTTAAATTCAATTGACAGTAATATCCAGTTTACATATGAAATAGAAAATAATGGCTCTCTTCAATTTCTTCATACCCTCGTCTCTCGCACGCGAATTTACGCATTGTACTCGAATGGACCAAATCAAGCCAAATTTTGGCGAAAAACGCCTTGGCGTAAGGTTGATGAATTACAAAATATGGCAATGTTTAATATTGGGAATCAGAGCGCGTGCGCGTCCGCAGCGAATGTCTTTACTCCAGTGTTGCCAGACTTGGGGATTTCTCCCCATTTTGGGGAGTTTTGAAGCTTCAGGGGAAATATTTGGGGACAGAGAATTTGTGGGGAACAGTTTGGGGAAAAGAAAAATTTGGGAGAAATATATGGGGATTTTCTTTAAAATTAGTAAAATGTGATTTTTTCCTAAAATCCAATAAAAGCAAAAGAAAATAATCAATTCTGGATGCTATTTCAGAAATAGAAAAGCAACTTCTTCAACTTTCTGATTATAAAATTTATCCTGTTTTTTTTCCCCACTTGTAAGCCCAGATTTCAGGAGTTATTTGTTTGGTGTGTGCTGTAACAAGCATAGTGAATGCTTGATACGTATTGATAGCTGCTTCGATTGAATAATGAAAAGTTAGCTGGACCAGCATGTACTTAGATGCTTTGTCTTAGGCTAGCTTGAATTAAATTTGCAAGGGTGAAATATCAAGTTTGATGCTAGCTCTTTAAGCTGTCTGTATATACCTTGTTTTTCCTTGATTTTAAAATTAAAAAAACTGTTATTTTTATATACTTATGGGTTAAGTACAAATGATTAGAGACGAAGAGAAGAAACTAAGGAAGTTAGACAAACTGGCAATAGACTCAAAAAATTACACAAATGTAAAATTTTTCAAAAACTAAGTGTTACCAAAAAATTATTTTGGTAAATGGGGATTTTTTTTCTATAAAGAGCTTCGTTTGGGGAAAAATGTGAACAAAAATTTATTAAATATTTTTTTAACTTTTTCAAAAAAAAATTACATTTTTATTAAAATTGAGTTGGGGATTTTTTTGGAAAAAACCTTTGATTTGGGGAAATTTGAGAACTGTTTGGGGAAATTCACTTTCCACCATCTGGCAACACTGCTTTACTCTTTATTTACCGCATTAATGGGGTAAGAAAGGAATTGGCTTCTGCGAGTAAAAGACTAATAATAATTATAATTA
The DNA here is from genome assembly GCA_963930645.1 of Salticus scenicus. NCBI lineage: Eukaryota > Metazoa > Arthropoda > Arachnida > Araneae > Salticidae > Salticus > Salticus scenicus. Next base: position 329,194,917 of record OZ005648.1, on the reverse strand, counting down.
ATCATATTTATATCAGTAAGTAAGTGTTTTTAAAATATATTTGTAGTGTATATATATATATATATACTGTATAAGTTAAGTATAATGATATATTGATTATTAGTCTGTGGTACAGATTTATTTTGCATTCTGAAATTGAGCATGTGTAATGATATTGCATTTTCTATATTACTATATTGTCTTGAGGCTGTAAATTTCTTTAAGTTCAAAGCTAGGTTTTGAGTATTATTCGATAAGCATAAATTATATAAATAATGTAAACTGTTTTTTATCTTTTACAGAAATTTAAAGTAATGTAAAGTAATTGTTACATATTTATTAGGAATGAAAACAAAATAATGTGGAACGAAATGTGACTGTACTACGACTGTTTGCAAACAAAAAATTATTTAATTCTTTTTTTGCAGTTTTATCTAAATATTAGAGTAAGAATTGTTTCATTGATCTTTTCTTTATTTGCATTGTAATTAATACAGTATATGTGACCTGACTAATTGAGGCCGGATATGTTTGCGAATTTTAGAATTTTACATATTTTAGTGATTTTGTTAAAAATATTTATAATAAATCCTTATACCGATATAAGTGATACTCAAAAAAAAAAAAAAAAAAACGGATATACTGTAATAGTCTTCGTAAGAATTTAATGTATTTCATTTTACACATTCTCTTACAATTTTTCAAATAGTAAGAGTTGTATACACAAGTTCACAATAGTAGATAGTTTCGAAACCTTAAAATTTCGTTTATTTTTTTATTGCTGTTTGTATAATAGTGCTAATTTCTTGTTATGTAACATAACTTTGTTTTTCTGAAATTTCAAATACTTACTGATTTTCTAACTATTCCTTGGTTGAAAGTGAATATAGAGTTCCCATGGGTCACGAGTTTCATTACTATTTTGTCTTTTATGTCACAAGCTATGTTATGTCTTATGTTGTGAGTTTTTTTTTTTTTTGTCACAAATCAAATTTTGTGACCGGAATTTTCTAAAAATACATCTGGAAAAGTCAGGTAATTTTATTCTTGAAATTGAGTGGGAACCCTGAATATTTCTTCTTTGCAATCTGATTCTGTAACTGGCAGTGATGGTGTGTAAATTTTCTTTAATGATCTTAGGATTTTTTTGCAATTACTATTTCAGTAACTGTTAGGGAAAACCTTGTAAATTATAAATTCAGAAATATCTTTTGTAATTTACTGGTATTTTAGATTTACTTCAAATGGAAATATATAATTTTTTATAAATTATGTAATACATAGGTGTCAACTTTTTAAAAAATCTGGGGGGGGGGGGCGAGTTTCAGTGGAGCTATGTTCAAATAAGATTTAAAAAACTTAAGAATTTATATATATCGCATGTGATACCCCTCATGTGGGCCCCTCGCATGTGATACCAACAATACGGCTATTAAAATGCATTCTTTATAAAAATTTTAACTTTCTATAAAAGGAAAAACACAACTGATTTAATTGTGAAGCAATGAACAAAATAATGAAACAAATCAGTAGGCAAGAAAAAGGAAAACTGATCTAATTGTGAAGTAATGAACAAAATAATGAAACAAATCTGTAGGCAAGAAAAAGAAATATTTAATCCGAACTGATATCAATCTTATCAAAAAGTAATAAGGTGAAATACAATTTCCGTAACTTTAAATTAAAAAAATTCTAAAGGTGATAAATGACTGGATTGAACCTGGCTACTGAACTAATAAGTTCATTAATGAAAATAGAGACTAATTTCTTTTCATACATACATATGAAACTAGTATGTTGTGGCCACCACAAGACTTTCTTCTATATTTTCCTATATACATATTTAATCAGTAACAATATTTAAAAAAAAAAAAAATTACGATATTTTTTTCAAAGTTTTTTTTTTTTTTTTTTTTTTTTTTTTTGTTAAAAGTAATACATATTCAATCAGTAACAATATCTAAAAGAAAAAAAAAAAAAAAAAAATTTTTCTTTTTGCTAAAAGTAAAACAAATCGATAACTTTGTTTTAAATTATCACAGATTTATAGTTCAACTATTCATTTTAAAGGTATTGACGAGATCTTTCGAAAGATACCCATCTTTCGATCGGGGGGGGGGGGGGGGGGCAAGTGATGCCCCCACATGCACAAAAATATTTTCCTAGTTAACTATTACTATTATCAATAATTCATATTAATTTTACAATCACAAGTTAAAAATAACTCTCATTATGTACATTTATACGAAATTTTGTCATATATTGCCATGTTAAAAATTTAGAAAACATGAGATCACAGCGCTACCTGTTGAGCGATTGATCCTCAAATGTAATCAGCACCAGTTTATGTCAGGGACCAACTAAATACCAAGTTTGGTTAAATTTCGTTAAAAAAAAAAAAAATTCTGTTTTTTTTTTTTTTTTCATTAAAAGTAAAAAAAAAAAAATCGATAACTTTGTTTTAAATTATCACAGATTTATGGTTCGACCATTCGTTTTAAAGGTATTGACGAGACCTTTCAAAAGATGCCCATCTTGAAACTTTGCCCCGGGGGGGTACTGCATGCACAAACTTTAACAGTATTTAGCACAGAATTACGCAAGTTTCGGAGAAAACCACGAAAAAGTCAGACATAAATCATTTTATAATAGTGTTTATATCATTTTTGTATCTCAGCTTCTAATTAACATAATTTCAAAAGTAATATGTCATTTTGAAACTTATTTGAAATGAATTTCAAGAGTAGACGCCACAAATTTTTGTCACCTTCCATTAACCGACTACCATAAGTAATGGAATTCGAGATTTCACATGATTTACACGTTTTAAGGTGTCCTGATTAGGTTTTTCTTTTGTATCTCAGCTACTGATTAAAATGCAGTGGAACCTGTCTAAAGTGACCACCCTAGGGACCGGCTAAAATGGTCACTATATGCAGGTGGTCACTTTATAAAGGGTCTTTAAAATTGGAAAATGGTCGCTTTAGTCAAGAAAATGGTCACTTTAGTCAGGTGGTCACTTTACCAAGGTGGTCACTTTTACAGGTTCCACTGTAATTTTATAAGTAATACATTATTTGAAAGCTTTGTTGATTTGGAATTGAACAGTAGATTACAGAAATTTCTACCGCCAGATGGTGCTGCAATAGTTTAAAATTTCAATATTTCGAATTCTAAATATGATTAAATTATTTTTAATACATCATTCGAAAGTTATTTTAAAGTACTTTAAAATTATCGAATAACCTACATTAAATTTATCCAATAGAGGGCGCTAATCGCAATTATTTGAGATTTCACCTGATTTATATGTTTTAAGATGTTCTCAAGGCGGGCAAAAAATTAGAAATTGAGTTAGACCATTCAAAATTGGTATATATAGGTTTTGGGTGCCTACGAGTCAAATGAGGATATTTTCGAAAGTGTAAAATTAAGGAGGGACAGGAAGGGTGGTGAAGGAATACGCGCATGCAGCAAGCATATATATGAATTCGTGAGCACTGTGCGCACACAGGTCTACGCTGACGAAGGCAGAGGAGACCCGGTATGAGTTTTTACCCAATGAGAAATGACTTTTTTTTTTTTTAATTCCTTTTCTTAAGGTTTATGAGTAATAACATGGAATTTAGAAAAATCATAAGGGTGGTGAAGGAATACGCATGCGCAGCACTCATGTATATGCATTTGTGCATGCGCATTGTGCACGGGTCTACGCTGCCGAAAGCAGTGGGGACCCGGTGCAACATTTTTCCCAATCAGAGTTTTTTTTTTTTTTTTTTTTTTTCACATGATAAAAATTAATGCAATTTTGAGAGTTCATTAATTATAATGATTCATTTAAAAATAGTGACCAATGAAGCGGGCGTAGCCTGCTAGTTACTAATAAATGTAAGTCGCCCCCCTCCTCCCATCCACTAGTAGATCAACTAAACTAACTCGCTTCTAACACATTTTTCATCTGTGTTAGAAGAAAAAAAAAATGCTTTCATTCAATACACCATAAAAGCATATAAACATTAAAAAAAAAAAAAAAAAACTTTTAATTTTTGTTTATATAAAGTGAGGAAGAAAATTTTGGAAAGTACAATGCCTCTTCCTCCCTAAGAAATTGCAGAAGCATGTGCTTCTGAAGTCTGCTACTTGTAAGTAACAGTCTTTATTATATGCAGGGATGATAGTGAATTCAGGAAAAAAATACCTGAAATTTCGACGAGAAAAAATTTTCGTATAGGTAGAAAACATATATAATTCATTACAGAGAGCTCCAATCCTCTCATTATAAAAAATAAGAATTTTAATTAGGTTTAGCAGCAGGGTTGGCAGGTTTTTGACACATGACAGTTTTTGACGGTTTAAGCCACAGTTTAAACTGTCATGTCAAAAACCCTGTGTCAAAAACTCATGTCGAAAACTGTCAAAAACCTCACATTTTACACTTCTTGGTATATTTTAACAATGAAGTAGTCATATTTAGAGAAATAAAAAATTGTGATTTTAGAAAAGAGTGTTTAATTTATGTCTCTCATGGTTAAAAATAATTCTTAGAAGTTTATTATCTGTTTCCTATGAATGCTAATGATTTCTATTTAAGTACAAAAAATTTATATTTATATCTTTACAAAAAAAAAAAAAAAAAAAAAAAAAATTCGAACATAGGAATTTGCATATTATAAGGTGAACTAAATTTTAATATGAATTACATAAGGCAATTTTAAATTAATCATTTTTAATGAAAGGGATGGTGGACAGATCTCTTTCGTAAATTACTGCCTTAAAGGTATGAAAATCTGCTTTATATGCATTGAAATATAATATTAAATACATTAAAATTTTGAGTGAAGTCACTCCAGATTTTTTAGTACTCTAGGCTAATTTGGCTGGGTGCTACACCTAACGGCTCTTTCAAACACATTTTAGCACCCAGTGGCCTTTTTCTCACTGTTTTTAGCACCCGGCGGCCCTTTTAAAACCTATTAGTACCAAGTGTTTTTTCTAATATTTTAAATGTTAGAAGCCTTTAAATACTTTTCTTCCTGATATGTAATCTTCTAGCAGTAGTTTTACAGCATTTCTGGAAGAACAAATGCATATAGTCTACATATATGCATGTAAAATTAATAATTTACTTTTGTCACATGCAAAAATCACAACATAGAAGACTGCAAATTATACAAATAAAATACCCTTTTTGAAAATAGTTTGCCCTTTTTATTGAATTCCCCCAGGATGCTCTTTTATTCTACAGTCAGCATATTTTTTGTTTTTTAAATATGTTTGAATGCTAAAATTTTCATTGAAATTTCAGCACTTAACATAATTTTAAAAATTAACCTACCTACCTTTGAATTCACAAAGTAATAACCTAATAATGCATTTAATATATTTTTTTTTAAACCATAATAATGCTAAAGCGAAGAGGAAAAATTAATAATTAGCAGGAAAATTTTTTTAATTTTAAACATTTTTTTTTTTTAAATTCAATTTGTTTTAAAGAATTTATATACTTAATTGTATTATTATAATTTACCACCTATATATGCAAGTTTGTATAGCTTTAAGACAATTTACGAAAAAGATTTATAACGTTCACTCTTTCCTTAAGATGATGCATTGATATGTTACCTAACATTTCCTTTTTTTTTTTTTTTTTTTTTCCCCTAAAAAAAAACATTATATATATATACAAATAATGTTAATTTATGTACTTAGTACATTGCAACTTAAAAATATGCATAAAATCATTTTAACATTATACTTTAGATTTTTCACCTATGGTTTTCGACAGTTTTTCACGGTTTAAACCAGTTTTTGACAGTTTAAACCAATTTTTGACACATGTCACGTCAAAAACTAGTTTTTGACGTCAAAAAACCAACCCTGTTTAGCAGTCATATGAAATTTATATTTTAGTCTTATTATATAAATTTAACTACGAAAAAAACTGAAAATATAGTACTAGAAAAAAAAAAAAAAAAACAGGTAAAATACCTGAACACAATGACCTTTGTACATGTTTACGCATAGGTGTAACTTAAGCGAAAATTTTGTGTGTGTGAGGGACATTCCCTTAGACACTTTATCAAAATAAAAAAAAATCTACAGTGACTCCACTAGGCTTTCCGAACATTAAGCACTTAACGGTTGTATAAATAAAATAAAGTAAGAAAAATCATTACATACACAAAAGAAAAAATTATGATATGGTGTATCAGTACTTTTCTTCATATAGTATGCTGTTTAATTCAACGCATGTTACGCTTCAAGTAATTGAGTCCATAGATCATGATAGATTTTCGCTGTGTACATGAAAAAAAGAAAAAAACAATAACTCCATAAATGACATATTACATATGACATTGTATTCAAAGATTACTACATTACCTATAGATAGCTAAACTTAAATTAGTATTACTCTATCACTAATCATTTGGCTGATTAAAATTGCTTAATGATTCATAATACTATATTAAAAAATAAAAAAGTAGGTTAATAGTGTGTATATATATATATAGAGAGAGAGAGAAAGAGCTAGATAGATACACAGGGTTCCAACTAAAGTGCAAGAACCCTGCATGTTTTTTTATTTTCTCACATAAAATTTTTAACATTGAAACAAATTTGTGCAGCCTTGTGGAGCCAATTCATTAAAATTTTTGGTCCGAAAACAAACACTCATAAAAAAAAAAAAAAAAAAAAAATTGAAATGAAAAATCTTTCATCTTTCACAAAAATTAGCAAATTTCAACAAACCCTTCACAACAATAGAATGATTTAAAAGAGTTTTCGAAAAATTTTGATAACAAATTATGTATTTTGCTGATAAGCTTCAAAAATACATTATATTATATTTCTTTGATAAACACCAGAAAACTTGGAATTGGATAAATAAACTTGTACATATATATAATATATATATATTATATATACAAAGTTTCATCAATTTGCAGTGCAATAACTATGTCAGTGATTGACAGTGAAAAAAAGACGTTTTTAAGCAATTAAATGTAATTAAACTCAAATTATACAAATGAGCTGTAAAATTATGCATCATTAGCAATGGACGACTAGAACGGGGCGTGGCTTAGCACATATGGTAAACATATGATCTTTGTTTGTGGGCACGAGAGTCTTTTGCCCACATAGCTATACACGAGGGAATTAATATAATAATGGCGTCTTGCTCGAATTACGTTGGATTAACATGGGGAAAATCATTAAAAAATCTTGAAACCTTCCAAAATTTACATATAACAAAATTTATTGAAGGCTGCGGCAGTCAGCGATTACTTAGAGAAGGTTATAGTTTGTTTGTGTCATCCTATGTGAAGGACGTGTGGACAGCTTCATCGGAAAATTCTGTATTTTTGAAAGCAAAGTAATGTTTATTTTTATTTAACGTAACTTTTTGCATGTTTTAATCGATTGCATGTTTAATAACTATTAATCTGATTATGTATTTATGGCGAAAATTGGAGTAAACCAACTTTGTTTATGTTAGTAACATTCAGTTCTTGACACTTTATTCTCTGTACAGGTATGTATGTAATACAATGTATTGTATATGGATCATTTAAAATTTTGCTATCATATATGTAATTTTATTTAATTATTTCTTTATTTTTTAATAATCGAAATGTTGCACCAAAAAATTACTAAGAAATGTTTATTATTATCAAGTTATTATATTTGATGTGATGAATCAAAAACCAATGTATACAGCATTATGTAGAATTTATATTAATGGTTTTGTAGGTCAGAAGCTTGAACATCCCTCTTACATTACATATTACTGAGCAGATCATTTTTATTTATTTCATATTAATTTAAATATTGATACTTTACATAATATTTCAAATAATTATAAAGTATTTTATTCTTGCACCTTATTTAATATAATGATAAGGATCAGTGTTCGAAATTAGCCGTCGTTAGTTGTCAAGTATGACTAAATTATTGCATTTAACGACTATAAAATTTTTTCTAGTCATCAAATTTGACACCTAGCTTTTTTTAAAGACTTATTTTTGTTTAACTTTGAAAGCTCCATGATTGTATTGTATATTTTTCCCCTGCTGTGCAAGGAATATGTTGTTTAAACATCTGCGTATTTGGGGCATATTACATCCCTCCCTTTACAGAGATAAAAAAGAAAAAGTTTTCCTTAATCCCTTTTAATCTTTTCTTAAAACTGCAATTTGCAACCCTCTCACCACACATGCGTATAAATAACCTATGTAACAAACACATTACACCTGTTTCTGTGTGCACATTCCACCCCAGAAAATACTATTTTACTCAGAATCACTCGATTAGTCATGTTAAAAGTGAATTTCTGAAATTGCAACTAGAAATTTCAATTTGGCACCTAAAATATTTGCAGCAGGCGTCATATAATGCCTTCCCTTTCCTTCCCAGTTTCTATCACTGATAAGCATTCAAAAAGGTGATTGTTGAAACAGAAATGCACTGTTAATTTTTTCTGAAATCTAATTTTTAAAACTTCATTCCAAAAGTTTTAATTTTGTGAAAAAAAAGCACACCTGTGTGCTCAAACTTTAAGCATTTTGATATAATAGGGGCTGAACGTATAGATGCTCAGAGAGACAGACAGACATCTTCTTTTATTATTATAGATTACATGCTTAATTATGTGTGCCATTTTCAGAGATTTCAAAATTTTCTCCTCTCATTCTTATAGATTCCAAGATTTATTTGCTGTTATTTTGGGAAAAGAAAGAAATTCTGAAATCGACTGGCAGTTCTGATGGATGTCTTGAATTATATGAAGAAGAAAAACGAATATATTTTAAGAAAACTTCTTTTATTAGCATGATGTTACTTTATCATATGTTGTGCTATAAAGAAGTTATCTTGAATCTTAAGAAAGTTATCTAGCCTGCATGGAGCCCCGAAAAGGAAGAAGGTGATTTATTTTATTTATTCTTCATAGACGGTGCAGTATCACCTATATTATAATATCTTATGACTTGTACTTTTATAAATTTTATAATATAAAATTCTTTTAGTTAAAAGTGTTTCACTAAACACATTTTTTCTAATATGTTCAGCTGTAACATATAATGTTGAAATTATTTTTCCAAATATTGGGTGCATTTAATTTTTTTCTCTTCAATTTTCTCTTATTTATTATTATTTTTTTTTTTCTTGTTGAATTTAGGTAGTATAATAATAGACAGGTGATATTTTAGGTTTGTGTCAATAAATTCTAAAACTAAGGTGACAGAAATTATATGTCATAATGGAACTCAAGTATAGGTCCCACTGTCTTAAAATTCATTATGAGATTCTCTCACTATTTTTTTTCCCCTCATTCTGTTTAGTCTAAACTCTATTTGTTTTCGGACCCATGGGCAGTTTCAGAACTTGGTGGAAGAAATTGTGGCGCTTGGTGGAAAAAGGTATGTGGGGGGGGGGGGGGTGCTCTCTTTTTTAAAAGTTTCATTTTTCTTACTTTTTTCTATACTTATTTTTGGTTTGACTGCTCCTTTATTCCCAGTCCCTTGGCCCTGGACAATTGCAAGCTGTTTGTGTGTTCTTGTCGTCAGAGCAATTGAAATAAACAAAAACATATTTAGGTAGAGTAAGCGAGAATGACTTATTTTGATTGAATGTGGTTTAGTTAGTTATAAGCTTGCATAGCTAATAAAAATAAAAATTTATTAAATTAAAACCTATGGTAAAAATTGTAAAGCTTTTACAATATTACAGTTGACATAGTTACAATAGTAAGGTTAAATATACTTTACTTGCAAATAATCTGTTTTCAGTTATTTGTATTTGATTATTCTTTGTTGCCATCAGTCAGCACCCCCTTTCCAACAAGCCCTTTACAGCTGCCAATATTTTGTAGTCAATTTTCTTAGTATATTTTACTACAATTTCATGGCTATTCAAGAGTACACAGAATTGCCATACTTTTTTTTGTCATTACTTATAAGCAGTGATCTTTTGTAGTATGGTTATATGACTGAAAAAAGCAAAGATTTCTATACAAAAATCATGGTGGAAAAAATGTGAGTGGTGGCAATCCTGCATATAAAAGCATGAGCGAAGACAGACAAACTAAACTGATAAACGTTTTTCAACTGTGTTGGGAAGTGAAAAAAAAATAAATAAAGGAAATTTCTTTCAATGCACCATGAAAGTAAATTAATTTGAAATATCTATCCAATCTTTAAAAATTTGGTACCAAATGATAGGGGTGATTTTTCTTAATCCAGGACTGCAAACAGTGTTTCAACATGACAATTAAATTTTTTTTTATTAACTGAAATATGAAATTTAGATGGCAACACTTCGTTATTTTATTTATCGATTTTTCAGTGCCAAACATATTAGCTGGCTATTCTGTCGGGAATATAATTGCTTTTCAACCATATGAGAAGGTACCAGAAATAAAAAAGCAGATTTTGAATTTTTTCAATTTTAAATCGATTTAAGCAGAAATTCGAAATCACCTGACGTTATTGCTCACCTGTCTGCAGTTTAAAAAAAGTAAAAAAAAAAAGGTTAAAAAAGCAAAGTTAAAAACTAAAAAAAAATAGACATTATATTTATTTAAATTCATTTTTATTTCATTTGTTTATGTAAAGAGAAAGGTTATATTTAACAGAATAATAATGCTCTTTTTCTTCTGAACTGGGCTGTAAAAAAGCAGATTTGGATTTTCTTAAATTTTAGACGAATATTTTTTCTTAAATTTTGCCTTTGATAGATTAGCAATTTTGAGTCTAAAATATATCAAAGATATTCATTAATATTGTACATAATACATCAGTTGAAAGATATTTTAAAGTACTTTTATTGCACACTATTTCTATATGAGCCGGGAGCCGCTATATAAGCTGTATTGCTATATAAGGGATATAAGCCGTTCAAACTTAGTATGAAACTTTTGGAGAAAACTATGGAAAATCCAGAATGTTTTTTATATTTTACGAATTTCGAATTCTGGTTTCCACTCATGTTTTGTACAAAGGATTTTTAACTGTATATAGCCCACAATTATGCAAGTTTCGGAGAAAACCACACATAAGTCAGACACAAATTTTTTTAATAAAATGTTTATATTATCTTTCTATCTCAGCTTCTAATTAACACAGGGGCGCACCGACCCAGTGTGCAATGTGTGCGGCGCACACAGGCGCCAGGCAACTAAAGGCGCCTACCAAGAAGTAATTACTGAAAAAAAACAAAAAAACTTTTATAATGTCAATGCTACACAATGTGAATGATGTTTCGTAGCTAGGTGGTGGTGGTAAGAGGGGCCACCCCCCCAGCCACCACCGGATCCTTACAACCCCTTCCCACCATCTGGAAGGAGTTCACCCCCTCCCCCCCTAAAAAAATGCTGATTTGTCTAAAATATTTTGAGCTAATCGTCATTTTTCTTTATCGAAGCGAATGAATAACATTTTCAAAGAAATGATTTTAAGTAATTATCTAACATAGTTAATAAATAACCGCAATAAAAGTATTTCCTGTTTTCTCTTTCTTTCCTCCCATCTTTTCTGTTATCGCTGAGAAATTATTAAGTCAGCGTTTTGTGTTTAAATTTGCACCTGCAGCCGAAACGAGCAAAACATTTACATTTAAAGCTTGTCAGATACACGTTTGGTATTCTACGATTAATATGTGCTTGTACATTCATTAAAATCATTCTTTTGCTTAGATTTGAACTATTTTAATGTTTTAAATATTTTAATATGTCACAAAAAACAAAAAAGAAACAAATCATATTTTCAGAAAAATGAACGGGGAGAAGATTTATCTTATTCCAATATTGGTAAGATATTATTTTTACATTTATTTTGATATATCGTTATTTAATGTACAGTAATCTTGGTTATCTTTGATAGATCTGTTTTTATGAAATCCCACTTCTCTTTAAATTTAAAAAAAGTATTTCCAACTTAGTCGAAAGAGAAGAATGATTTTGTTACCTTTTCAAGCAGGCGCCAGCGCTATTTTGAAACAAAGTAGCGGATCGAATTAATTTAATACACTTAATTTAGACCTTGATACGAGCTATGTATTTATCGAGTTTCAAGAATATCTGCTCATAAATACGCGGTTCAAATTTTCGAAATACCTGCCATTTTGAAACAAAGATGGCGGATCAGTCTATCTAAAGAACTCGTCTGAGATATTTCTATCGTAAGTCCATTCATTGTTCATGTCTAATTATGGTTTGAATTATTTCAGTATTTCGAAAACTAACTTGATGCAAATTTTACATTATATATAGAGATAAATTAAACGATTATAATCGACCAATTTCTATATAAATAATAAACCCAGAACTAAAAACATATCATTTTCAATTTTTTGCCAAATGTGTTTCTACCTTTTTTTTTTTTTTTTTTTTTTTTAACTAGTATTAGAAAAAGGCATTGTACATACATATACATTAATTGATTTGATTTCCTGATATAATAATATATTACCACACTATATTTTGATTGTTATCCCTTTCCTTGTACTACATTTTAAAAAAAAGAAAGAAAGAAAGAAAAAGCGCATAGATACAATGGAATATTTCACTTGTAGGTAATGTAAGAGTATTTACGTAACTATACCTTCTGAATATATATATATGATCGGGCCACAGCATGGAATAAATGTATCAAAACGTTGTAATATTAAAAGCGTACAACTTAAAATTATCAAATTAAGTAATTACTATTTTGAATTTTATAACTGGTATTATATTTGGCCAAAAATTTCGATATCGAGTTTTCACCTGTTTTAAGGTCTCCTGAGTGAAGAAAAGAAGTTGATTTTGGCAAATTCGCCGTTGTGTAAGTGCGTATGTACGGGTGTATGTGTGGAATATTTTAACTATCACTTCTCTAAATATAATAAAGATAGAACGATGAAACGTCAAAATAATGTATGTAAATGTCATGTATAAATAATGCCAGGTTTAATAATGTACGTATGGTTTTCCTTACTTTTGGTGAAAATTGGAAAAACAGAAGTGTTGCCATAGAGGTCCGTATCTCAAAAACGGCTTTAACGATTTTCTTCAAATTTGCTGTATAAACACCTGACAAACGTCTTTTATTAAAAAAAAAAAAAAAAAAAAAAAAGCAGTTTTACGCATTTTCTTCGAATTTGCCATATTAACATCCTTATAGATATATTCTTTCGTATATAAATGTTAGGTTTGGGTGAGAAGACCAGTTTGCTAAGTTTTGGTGAAAATCGGCAGTAAAACCAAAAGTCGGTTTCTCAAAAACGATTTTCTTCAAATTTGCTACACAAACTTATATATTCTTTAGTGTATGTTATTTGGTTACTACAGGAAAACTGACAGGTGTTCTGATTAGATAGGCCAGTTATAAATCTCATAAATGAGTATTTCAAAAAACAGATCTAACGATTTTTTTTTTTCTTTTTTAATTCGCTATGTAAATAATCTTTTGTATCCCTTCACAACGTCCGCACTATTTCCCCAAAACAGCATATGTGTAGTAGTGGGTAATGGGAATCGTGTAGCTGTTGCGCACCTGATTTTTTTTTTTTTTTTTAACTCATGAATTTATCAAATTTTTCAAATATCTTAAACAGATATTGAAGTTTCTTTTTTCTTTCTTTTCTTTTCTTTACCAACTTTATCAAATTTTACTAAATTTCTTTTCTTTACCAAATTTACTACTGAAATTGAAATAGCTCACTGATCATTCCGCAATGATGTACGTTAAATGGTATTCCAACCCTTCTACAAAAATTAGTTATTTCTTGCTTTTATATTTGATAATAATAATAATCAAATATTCACTGTAAAAAAAAATTTCGGCATTTTACAACAAAAGTTGCTGGCACCGCGGCTGCCAGCACAGTTGCTGTAAAATTCACAAGTTGCTGTCTTTTATGGTGCTGTAAAATTAACTGCACTTTGCTGTAAAATTCACAAGTTGCTGTCATTTATGGTGGTGTAAAATTAACTGCACTCTGCTGTAAAATTCACAAATTGCTGTCTTTTTTGGTGCTGTAAAATTAACTGCACTTTGCTGTAAAATTCACAAGTTGCTGTCTTTTATGGTGCTGTAAAATTAACCACACTTTGCTGTAAAATTTCCAAGTTGCTGTTTTTAACGGTGCTGTGTAATTTACTGCAAGTTGCTGTATATTTTACAACATGCTGTTTTTAACAGTGATGTGAAATTTACTGCACTTTTCTGTTAATTTTAAAAGTTGGTGTTTTTAATAGTGATGTGAAATTTACTGCACTTTGCTGTAAACTTCATAAGATGCTGTTATTAATAGTATATTTTATTTAAAAGTTTGTATTTACATTTAATATTTATAAATTTCGTTTGTTCAATAAAATATGTATTCAGGCAACAATTCTCATGGTTTTTGAGAGACTGTTTTTACAGATTTGAAATCTTTAAATAGCGTTTTCTCAGTTTACATTTTTTCATGAATTTATGATCTTCAAAATCTAAGACTTCCAAAGATATTTAAGAATATACTTAATGTGTATGGATGTTTAATAGAACTTAAAAGAATTGGGGATCGATTTTTGCAGTATCTTTAAAAGAAAAATTAAGAAAAATCTCCCCCCCCCCTTTCTTCCCAAATTTTACCAAGCACTTTTTAAGCTTTTTTTTTTTTTTTTTTTTTTTTTTTTTTAACTAATGAATAAATTTCAAAACCCATACGTAATTCTTTTTAAATTGTTTCTCTTAAACATGCAAAAAAGTTGCCAGTTCTTTCCTAAATATCTCAAAAAGTTTTAGCTGTTTGAAGATTTGAAGATTATTAATTCATGAAAAATTGCAGACTGAGAAAACATAATTTATAGATTTCAATTCTGCAAAAAAAAAAAAAAAAAAAAAAAATATTAAAACCACAAGAATTGGTTCCGGAACATATATTTTATTAGACAAACCTAATATAGTCCAGTTTAAAAATATTAAGTGGAAATATAGGCTATTGTATAAAACTTACTTCAATAATAATTATAGAACTTTGGATAAACACCATAAAATGCAATAAACTCGCAACAGTTTTTTGGGTCGAAAGAACTCACGATCCTTCGTCAGACGTACAAAGTAGGCACGAGTGCTGCATTCAATAATGCCGTCAAAGGGGCCATGTCATCTTAATTCAGTTGCTGCTTCAGATTCTGAGCATTTGTTGAGAATTGTACAAGATCTCATTTTTTATAATTCTGAAAAATTCACTACATTTTGTAGCAAATTTTACAGGATGGTGATAAGTGGTGAGCTATAAATTTCACAACACTGTTGTAAAAAAAAATTACACATGAAAAGATCGGTTTCTTTCTTTTTCATCTTTCTCTCCACGTCTCTCTCTCTCTCTCTCTCTTTTTTTTTTTTTTTTTTTTCTTTTCTATAAAGTCATGTTAAGCCTGAAATAAAGCTTCAGAAAAGTATAACTGAAGACATAGACTAATAATTTAAACTATTTTTGGAATGTAGTATTTTACACTTTTCCTCACTCAATAGAGAGTTAGACCTGTTGATTTCGTATTATGGTTTAAAGATTAAAGAAGCATTTTAGCTTGGTTCGTCAAATTTTAGGTACTCTGATTAAAATATCTTCAAAATTTAATGCCATGGATAATTTTTGAAAAATATTTTTTTTAATATAATATTTATTTTCTTATTGTATTTGTAACTTAATTTTTTGTTTGACAATAATAATAATAATAAATAATAATTCTTCTTCTTCTTATTATTATTATTGCTTGAACGTGCTTGCTTTTCATGTTTATTGTTACAGATTTAAATTCCGAACCAATTATAATAAATTTTTAATTCTGCTTCCGATTTTTTGTTCAACTTTTTGCATGGTTGCTGCATCCTTTCTATAATTAATTGTTCAATGTTTTTTTTTTTTTTAATGCAGGGTTTGACACAATTACTTTTTTTAAGTACAATGTTTAATTTATTTTTAATTATTATTTTTTTTTTTTTTTCAAAAAAAAAAAAAAAAAAAAAAACAATGATTTTTATCTTTCTAACAGCAGTTATCTCTGGTCGAATATTACAGACATTACTTTATAAAAATAGTGTTATTGAAGAAGTGATAGTGCCGATCCCTGTCTTATATTTAATTGCAGAGATCACAAAATATTTCTTATTTTTATTTATTTATTTATTTATTCTGTTTATGACGAAGTCATGAAAAGAATAAAGTATTTTCGCGCAGATGCCCTAACAATACACCCCCAGTACATCTTTGTGATGTCTCTAGGGAATGTTCTTTATTTCTCAAGATATCTCAAGGATGTCCTGGGGAGAACACCAGGGGAACTGCAATGTAGGTGCGCCATCAAAATTATAAAGATAAGAATAGGGAAAAGATGTTTGATTCTCTATGAAAACATGATTCTGCTAGGAGTAATTTACGTTATGTTTTTCCAATGTGAATATTAGATATGTTAGGTCTACCGGAAAGTTTTGTATTTTTTAATTAAAATACTTACATCGGAAAGTTATCTTGGATAACATTTAAGGTATTCTTGTGTAACTCTCAAGATGATAATTGTTAAATGAAAATTTTCATTTTATTAATTCAAAAGGACAGAATTTTCCAGTAAACCTAATATTTTAATGACAATTTTCTAGATGACACATTTGTTATTCCTAATCACAAAATTGATGCTAATTATTCCGAATGGAGATAATTGTCGTTACACTGACAGGAATCCTACCTATTTAATTATTCCTTGTTTATTACCCTTTGATCATTTTCCAATTTCTAGAAAATTCTACCCAGTGTTGCCAGATTGAGGACTTTTTTTATTCAACTATCACCAATAATTTTGAGAAATGATATTTTATATAAATAATAGATGATTTATCTTCGAAGCGATTAGGTAACCGTTACAATTAAAATTTAGTGGTAGTAATTGAATAAAAAAAAAAGCCCCCAAACTTGTAACACTGATTCTATCTCACAAAATTCTATAAAATTACCATTTTAATTCTTTCTAAAATATATCATTTAAACTTTATTATTCCCAATCTAACTGTAGTTATGAATGTCATTTTTTTACAGTGTCACACTTGGTCAACTAAAAAAAATTATCCCTTTCTGTAAGTGAATAGTTAAATGTTATTCTTTTGGAATGCCACAATGCTGCTAATTTACTCTCTTTTTATTATCATTTAAGAACATAGCAATAATTTTCACTTTTTCACTCCTGAGCATAGCAGGATGAGTAAACTTAGAATCAGATATATGTTCTATTAAGGATTCAAATGACACAACTCTGGGGGAAAAAAATAATAATAATGTTTTGTATAGAATATGATATGATTAACTTTCTGATTTACAGGGCTATACTAAAATATTCAGAGAGATCAAAGGCTGTAATTATAATCTAATGACTGCATTTTCTTTTGCGTTAAGTCTTTTTAACACTTTCCAAAATGCGTAAAAGTAATTTTAAAATCAATTAGTTTATCTGTATATTTTTCAGTCATTCTGTTTGTTGTGTGGTAATGTAGGCAAAGAATATTAAAAGTTATTCGATACGACAATTACGTGCAGTTGGAAAGTGTTACTAATCAATGCGTACTGCATGATTTTTCTTTCTTGTTTTTTTTTTTTTTTTTGTTTTTTTTCTTCAATATATTTTCTATACATACTGTATAGTTATCAACTCTTCTGCTATTCCCGAAAGATTACTCTCCATATGAATATGTACAGTCTTAAAATAATAATAATAATTTCCTTCCCCGACTAATTTCGCCGAAAATTAACATAGAAACCGGCAGTTGATGCCTAACGATTGGTAATAACATCTAGTTTTTTATTCAATTGCTAAATTTTGTTTAGGGTGTCATCTCCTTATATTATTAAAATCTGTACGCGTGTGTGTGTGTGTGTGTGTGTGTGTCTGTCTGTGAGAAACGGCTTGACGCAGCAAAAGCTCGGCCGCTAACGGTCGCACGGACTTCGAACAGGTACCGATCGACAGAGAATTTATCGCAGATCTGGGTTATCTAATTTGCTAAACGATGCGACCCTAATTAGCGGAGATATTAATTAAAACGTTGACCATTGTCTACCGAAAAATGACCCAGAATTCATGATTAAATGCTTAAAAAGCGACATTTTTACGGAAAAAGTGGAAAATAAATTAGAAATATCAGTCGTATCGTTACAAACAAGATACCATTGGAAAGGGCTTTTTTTTCTCAATCCGATGGTTTAAACGACTTATCGATCGGACAATTAGATTTTTTAAAATTAACTAAACTATAAAAAAATGTTGGCAACGAATCACAAGAATGTTATCTTTGCAGACATTAAGTCTACAGCATTCTTCAACGGAAACAGATCTGGTATTTAATGGCGTCACGTGTTTCGTAGTGCGATTAAAAATTACAATTTTCTATTTTCTTCAATTTTTCAAATTTTACACATTTTATTTAGTATATATTATTTACACCACAAAACAAACTTGCATTTCAAATTTCATCGATTTTCGTCAATAAACAAAAGATTTACATTTTAATTGCAAATTAAATTTTATCTTTACACGCCGGACATTTTTGCGATATTCTAATACGCGTATTTCAATTTCTAATTACGATTGATTTATTTTTTATACATCATACGAAAGATATTTTAAAGTTCTTTTACATAATTCAAAGTTTTCAACAGATTTACACGTTTTGAGGTCTCCTGAATCAGTGTTCTTTCATGGCGCTGTAATATTTTCAAATTTCAATATTTCAATTTCTAATTATGATTAAATTATTTTTAATGCATCATTCGAAAGATATTTTAAAGTTCTTTTATATTATCGAAAGTTTTCATTAGATTTACACGTTTTGAGGTTTCCCGAATGAGTTTTCTTTTGTATCTCAGCTACTAATTAAAATAATTTCATAAGTAATACATCATTAGAAGGCTCTTTTGATTTGGAATCGAACAGTGGAATACAGAAATTTCTACCGCCAGATGGCGCTGTAATTTTTTCAAATTTCAATATTTCAATTTCTAATTATAATTAAATTATTTTTAATGCATCACTCGAAAGATATTTTAAAGTTCTTTTAAATTATCGAAAGTTTTCACGAGATTTACATGTTTTGAGGTGTCCTGAATCAGTTTTCTCTTATCGTGCTGTATTATTTTCAAATTATTTCAATTTCTAATTATGATTAATTTTTTTAAATACATCATTCGAAAGATAATTTAAAGTTCTTTTATATTATCTAAAGTTTTCACCAGATTTACACGTTTTGAGGTGTCCTGAATTAGATTTCTTTGTATCTCAGCTACTAATTAAAATAATTTCATAAGTAATACATCATTAGAAAGCGTTTTTGAACTGGAATGGAACAGTGGAATACAGAAATTTCTACCGACAGATGGCGCTGTAATTTTTTCAAATTTCAATATTTCAATTTCTAATTATGATTAAATTATATTTAATACATCATTCGAAAGATATTTTAAAGTTCTTTTAAATTATGGAAAGTTTTCGCCAGAATTACACGTTTTGAGGTCTCCTGAATCAGTTTTCTTTTATGGCGTTGTAATATTTTCAAATTTCAATATTTCAATTTCTAATTATGATTAAATTTTTTTAATACATCATTCGAAAGATATTTTAAAGTTCTTTTATATTATCGAAAGTTTTCACCAGATTTACACGTTTTGAGGTGCCCTGAATTAGTTTTCTTTGTATCTCAGCTACTAATTAAAATAATTTCATAAGTAAGACATCATTAGAAAACTTTTTTGAATTGGAATCAAACAGTGGAATACAGATATTTGTACCGCCAGATGGCGCTGTAATATTTTCAAATTTCAATATTTCAATTTCTAATTACGATTCAAATATTTTTAATACATCATTCGAAAGATATTTTAAAGTTCTTTTAAATTATCGAAAGTTTTCACCAGATTTACACGTTTTGAGGTGTCCTGATTACGTTTTCTTTTGCATCGCAGCCAAATGAGTTAGATCGTTCAAAATTGGTATACGTAGGTTAATTAAGAGGGCCTGAAAGGGTGGAGAAGAAATAGGCGTGCACCGCGCGCGTATCTCTTAACTTGTGCGCGCGCAGCGCGCACGCGACTGAGCTGCCGAAGGCAGTGGGGACCCGGTGCGAGTTTTTACCCGATCAGAAATGATTTTTTTTTAGGGGGCACGAAGGGGCAGGGAAGGAATACGCGCGCGCAGCGCGTGTATCCCTTCAGTTGTGCGCGCGCAGCGCACACGGTACTGCGCTGCCGAAGGCAGTGGGGACCCGGTGCGAGTTTTTACCCGATCAGAAATGATTTTTTTTTTAGGGGGCACGTAGGGTCAGGGTAGGAATACGCGCGCGCAGCGCGTGGGGACCCGGCCCGACTTTTTACCCAATCAGAAATGATTTTTTTTTTTTTTTTTCTTTTCTTAACACTAAAAGTTTCTGTTAGTGATTCATTATTTTTAGTGATTCATTTGAAAATACTGACCCGCTAGCGGGCGAAGCCAGCTAGTGCACATATTAAAACTTGTACAAGCTTCTTCGTCTTCCTTTTTTTTTTTTTTTTTAATTTCCCGAATTGTAACACCCATTTTTGACTACGTATTCGAACTTCTGAGGTCAAGGCGATTCGAAAAAAGGAATATTTTATATTCTTTATATCAAGTTTTCATCGAGCAACAAGCAAAAATTTATCAAGGGTAAATCTCTATATTTAAAAAAATAAAATTCAGATATCACACAGAAAAGTATTATATCCATTCAGATAATAATCGGAAAATAAATATAACAATTTTAAATATAAAATAATGTAAAGTAATGCTAATTAAGAAATGATGTGTACGTCTAAACTTACTTCAATAACTATTATAATCATGCGCAAGCAAAGTAGTATATGACACAAAAGATAACGAGTGACAGCCCGCTAAGAGCAATAAAAATTGAAATATCACTATAATTCGAAAAATAATGATAGGAATTAACTGTAACCCATATTTTTAATGATGCCCATTCTATTCGTGCAAAAATTAAGGCAGGTCGTAACTCATAATTTTTTGAAATATGATTTTATTAATTATTTTCATAATTCAAAAAATGTTTTTTAATCAAAAATATGCATGGAATATATTTGGATTAATTCATAATAACGTTAAAAAAAAAGAAAGAAAGAAAGAAAGAAATTTTAATCTATTAGTTTTTTGGGAAGACATGAATTAATGTTTATTGCATTCATTTAACATTAGCATCTCCATATTTTAACAAATTATATAACTCTGAGAAAAATTGATAGAAACATATAAACTATGTCATTTTCTGAGTTGATTTGTACCAAGTAATCCAAAAAGCTCGTCGAAATTGGGGGGTTGCCTTTGAAAAAAAATGAAGTTGATGCCAGTTTTAATATGTAGACACCCCTTAAGCAAAATCCAACTAAACCGTTCTAAACTAGATCTTATTACTAATTGATTGGCACCAGCCGCAAGTCTCTACACTAATTTACGGCGAAATTAGTCGGGAAAGGAGGGGGGTGATGGCTTTTTTTTATGATTGCACATACAGTGCGGCCCGAATGAATAAAATAGATTTCCAATGCGGCCCACTAAGTGTTTTGGGTTGGACAGGTCTGATCTAGAGAGTTTTAAACGAAAATTACTCCTACTTTCAGATAATCTGAACAACACTTTTGAAATAATATACTACAATTGGAATACAAATACCTTTCTATCTCAGGAAATATGAACATTTTTATGAAAAACGCTTCCATTGTGCATGCGCGAAAGATAGAAAAACTTTTATTACACAGGGTTGAATGCTAGATATATTGGGCAACTTTGTCAAAAGTTCATTTATGAACAGAGTAAAAATTTAACAAAAAGAACTAGCTAGATTTTAGATATTTTTCTAGAGTTGAAATTTAACAAAGGGTTTTTCCCGTGTTGTGCAATTAATTTGAAGATGCAGTTATTTCAACCACGCTCCAAAAGTACTCTTTTGTGAAAAAATTTTTATAAGCCTGTAGACCTAACTTATTTTTGTTTATTTACTAAGATTTGCGAGATCATAAGGGGCTTTTCCCACAAAAAAGAACTTTTACAAAGAGATGGAAATAATTGAATCTTCAAATTAATCATGCGCCGTGTAAAAAGTCCTTATCAAATTTCAACTCAAAAAAAAAAAAAAAAAAAAAAAAAAAACCTAAAATCTAACTCGTTCTTTTGCCGACAATTTTCTTACTTTTTACTCTATTCAAATGAACTTTTGATAAAAGTTGTCCAAATATCTAGCTTTCAGCCTACGTATTTTTTTTTAATCTTTTTCGCATGCGCAGTGAAAACGTTTTTCATAAAAAGACTCACATTTAATGAGACGTTTAAAATATTTGTATTTCAATTGCAGCATATTGTTTCAAAAGTTTTTTTTTTTTTTTTTTGAGTAAATAAATGCTTATATCTCCGTTATTTAACTTGCTATCGTCACACAAATTCATCCACAAATTGTAATTGGTTTAAAATAAAACATCCTAAAGTTACAGATCATTTCTTTCATTTAATAATACAGGGTGATCACAAACATTATAGATTTTGCTCAATTTGTTCCTGCTTTTAAATGTTGTCTGAAACCAACCTTCACAGAAAAGCATGAGGAAAATACACTTCTTTAAACACCCAATGTTTGAAAACATTTCATTAAGAGATAAGTTTTTAAATTGAAAAACTGATCGTTTGCAAATCTTGTTAAACTTTTGAGCAATAACGTATCAAGCTTTCAACCCGCGTAATTAAAAAAATCTACTTTTAGCGCATGCATAGTAAAAAAAAACTTCAAATACTCAAATCGTAGCGAATACTACCCATGTTAATTTTGTGTTTTGGAGTACTATTTCTTTAAGTTTTGTAAAAATGTTTTGAAATGCATTCTTGTTATAAACAAAATATTTGCCAAAAATAATTTAATGCTTTTTGAAAAAAAGATATATCTTCCTTAATAATAGTACGATTTAAAAAAAATAAAATAAAATAAAATGCAAATATTGTACATTGTACATATAGAGTGCAATAATGTGTTAAAGTTACAAGTTATTTCTAGATATTTATAATATAAGGTGATGAAGAATGTTTATGCTTTTCTTCAGTGTATAGTTTGTCCCCTAATTCCATTCGTGACTAACTTGACAGTATAAAATGTAGTTTATAAATGTTCTTTGCATGTTTGGAGTTCCATGCCACTTCATCCAGTATTTTTATTTATTTATTTATTTATTTATTTATCTTTGAAAATCGAAAAAATGTCAAAATTACAAGTATTTCTAATACTTTTTTCACCCACTGCATATAATAAACCATTTAAAACAAAAGGACTCATACGAAGAAAACAAAGTATCCAAATTCAACATAAAAGTAAGAAATTATTCTTACACCAATTGCATCTAAAAATGTTTTATTTAAAGCAAAAAAATTTATAAAGAAAAATTAACGTGAAATTTTTTTAAGGCCGTATATGTACAGATTCCTTCAAAGAAATTTCCAAAACACTTGTCAATGAAGAAGTCTTGTACCTTAATCTTAAAAAGTAAAAATATAAATAAATAAATAAATAATGAAAATAAAGCTTTGATACATAACAATTAAATATATATATATATATATATATATATATTTAAGAATATAATTATTACATTTAATCCTATCAGGATTAAATTCAGGATAATTTGTCTTCCTATCAGGAAGTTCAACCTTAAAAAAAAAAAAAAAAAAAAAAAAAAAACGAAATACATGATAATTTTACAACTTATGTTTGAAGTACTGAATAATTTCGTCGTTAGATGTCAAAATTTATGTTTAAAAATGTAAATCATTTCCAAAGTTTACAATTTTTTCTCCAATCTCATCTATAAAATTCGCAATTTTTCGAAGTTGTTTCCCGAAATATGCATCAATTATGCAACCTATTAAAAAAATGTGCAAGCATTTCACTCTTCTTTGTTAAAATTTACGTTTAATTGCAATTAATTACTGAAGCAACTTTTTTTTTTGTTGTTGTTAATCAATAAAATTCGCACATTTCCCCAACTTTTGTATCAGTTTGTACTATTTATATTTACAGCTTTAGATGGTAACTACTTTACTGAAACCGCTATTATTTTTAAAGCTAAGAGATTAACGGTGAGAAAAGCTCGATCTCGTATAGTTGTTGTTGATAATACATATAATGTAATATGTATAATATTGATGTAATATGTATAACAAAAATGAGATTTCCTAACACTAATTACCATATCAATTAATTTGAAAAAAAAAAAAATAATAATATATATATATATATGTATATATAAATATATATAATAAATATATATAAATATATATATATATATATACATAAATATATATAATAAATATATATAATATATATATATATATATATATATAAATATATATAATAAATGTTTCTGTAATAGAAACAAGGGTAGTTAAAAAAGAAAAAAAAAAAATGTCGAATGTTATCCGTGATGCATGCTAAAATTCTTATAAAGAAATAGTTGATTTCATAATTAATATAACGATAGATATATTTCCAGTGTTATATGAGACAGGAGCAAAAAGTACTTGCTTATAAAGCAAAATAGAAAACTAATGCCTTTAGAAGTTGAAAGATTGTTTTGTAAAATTTCTAAATTTAAAATCAGGATTTGACTTTAATATTACAGTTCCATTAATGCCTGACTGTTTTGTTTTCAAATAAAGTAAATTTGCACAGAAATTATTATATTTGTGTTCGAAGTAGCAAATGCTTATCTACTCAATTTAAAATAAATAAAAAGAATCTTCAATTTATATCTAGCTAGAAATAATTTAACGAATTTGACCTAAAAGTCTGTAGACTAGACTACTAGGTTCAAACATAGTTCATAGCCATCATCCTAGTCCTGTAAAATATTCTGTGATTTCCCCCAAAACTCACAGGAAAAACGCCATGAAATGCACTCCTCCAAAGACCTGGGTCTCAAAGGCAGACAAGCAGGTTAGATTCTGCCATTATTCCTGATACGTTTAAATCAGTCCATAGATAGACGCAGAATAGATTATTAGACATTTTTATTAGATTTATTAGATTACACAGGCCTACAAAAATGAAGTTAACAAAATTTGATTCGATGATTTCAGCTGATCTTTGTTTTTTGATATGATGAAACCGAAAATGCAGCCCATTTTTCTCTATCACGAAAAGATTTTTGACAATACAGGGTGTTTACCAACACAATTTCTTACATATACCATCATAACAACAGGTTGGTTGGTTGGTTGATATGTTTTTAAGTCGCACTAGTGCTTCGCAGTTACAACAATAGGTATCTATGATTAATTAATAATATAAACATACTATAAAACTTACCATATAATTATATTGGTAGAAGAGTAACGGAAGAAATTGTATAGGCAGGCACCCTGTATTGACAAAAATCTATACGTGATAGAGAAAAACTGGCTTCATTTTCGGTTTCAACGCACCAAAAAACATAAAGATCAGCCAAAATTATTAAATCAAAATTTTACATGTCGACCTGTGTTATCATTTATACCCAGATTCATATTTTTTTTTTTTTTTTTTTAGAAAAATGAAATATTTCTTAATAATTATAGTAGTTTTTATATAAATTTATCGCACTAAGGCTATTATGAAACCTAAAATCGTTATTTTTTGGCATGTTAGAAAAAATCTCTTTCATTCGTAATCAGAAGAATAGGCAGGTATCTTATTCATTCACTAAAAATCTCGCTGTTTTTATTTAAATGTAAAAACAAATGATTTTTGACAATAGCGTATCAAAAAGATTATTATTATTTTTTTTTTTTTTTTTTTGTGTGTGTGTGTGTGTGTGTGCCGAAATATGTTATATTCTTGATTTAAAAAATTTATGTTTAATTACAGCTAATTACTCGAACACGGATTTATTTTTATCATCCATTGCTAAAATATGGAATTATATCTGTGTTTAAGCGTCAAAAATCGAACTGTTTTGCTGATTCCAAAAAAATTAAATATTTACCAATAAATCAGCATATTTCAGAATTAAGGTGTATGCTTACTAAAATATGCCATTAGATTTTTATTAACTAACGCTTAATACAAGGAAATGCTATTTATTTATGGGTATTGTATTATATTGAGGGAAAAAAGAATAAATAAGTGAACAAACAAATAAAGAAAGAAAGAAAAGGAAAAGAAAGGAAATAGTATTTAAAGTCCTTATTATCATTATTAAAATCTTAAAACGTGAAAAAAATTAAAAAGTAGTACTGTGTAAGCCGAGTTTATATATATATTTATATTAAACGCGCAATAAAATGCATTAAATCTAATGATAGACAGTTATTTTACACTTGGAAATAATTTATAGCAGGCTTATCAATACTATGTGCAATAGATTAAAACCATCTGTGTCTGTGGTTAGTGGTTATCGTCAAATGCCCTTGATAGAAAAACTTCTGAGCTCGAGGCAATAAATGATATAATTGTTTAGGTTGGGACGTTGGGAGTGGATGACCTTTTTTAACCTTTCGTACAGTATTTGCTGATCTTACATTCGCAAATTTTTTATTTTTGTTTTTCTGTCGTAACAATTACTCTGTTTAATATTTAATATCAAATTAATATTGTTTCATTTAAACAATATATAAATATCTACGTCTTAAAACCCCCAGAGAAGCCTGTTCGCTCCCCTTAAAATTCTGATCGTAGCAAAATTGCGTGATTTTACACTCAAAGAATTCATTAATAGCATTACTATTTTTATAGTTCCAATCTTTAATTTAAAATTTTACAAATCTACCTTCACCGCTTTCCCTACTTCGCTGTAATAATTTTAGCTCTTCGAAAGTATGTGTCCACATTTATGTACCCCCCCCCCCCCCAAAAAAAAAAAAAAAACTCTGTTGCACGGATTTTCTAAGCCTAACACTTAATGTCGAAAGAAAGTCAATTTTATGAAGACATCTCAGTCTATATATATATATATATATATATATATATATATATATATATATATATCTTTTTTTTTTTTTTTTTTTTTTTTCAAAAAAGAATTTTTATGAAAAATAATAATAATAAATTTGTTTTAAACAAATTATTCGTTTTAAGAGTATTGACCAGTTCTTTTGAAATATATCCATACTGAAAAATTACATACTTCCTGGAGAAGGGCGCAATTATTCTCTCGAAAGGAGGGGGGAGATGCCCATACACAAATAACTTTTCCTTGCTGATTATCACAATCATATATATGTATATATATGTCATATGTACATAATACATTGAAAAATAAAAATAATTCTCATTATGTACATTTATACGAAATTTTTCCCTACACTGCCGCATTTAAAAAAAAAAAAAAAAGAAAAGAAAAAGAAAAACAGTATGACAGCGAAACCTGTTGAGTGAATGATCACTAAATGTAATCAAAACTAAGCTAAGTCAAGGTCCAACTAAATATGATTTGGTTAAATTTTGTTCATTCGTTCGTAAGGTATGGTGTACATAAAATTTTTGATACACATTGACACACATGCATACTCATACATAAAGAGAGAGATTTTCTAGACGTGGTCTAATCGTGTTCAGAACGACTGAAAACGTGTAAATCCATCGAAAACCGGAAGATCGAAAATTTTCAAGAATTCAGTAAGAAGAAGAAGAAAAAAAGATAGTTTTCTTTTGATTAAAATATTCCAAAAGGGTAATAAATAAATGAATAAGTGTAAAAATAGCTCAGCCTTTTTCTTAAAATATAAAATTACGTTCATTGGCAACGGTTACTTATATAAACCTTTTAAAATTTGTTTTACACTTTTCTATTTGGTGCCAAAAGAAAAAAAGATAAATCGTTTTCAATTGCTGTATTTTACTGAAAGAAATAGATTTCTTGTCCTAATGCTTTTCTTTATAATAGAAATTCAGAGCTCAAAGTCTCCACCGTTTTCATTCACATTTTCCATCACTAAATTTAACCCTTTCATTCCCCGTGATATCAGTTGGAATCATAACAATTCAGATTTTATTTCTTACCATCCAACACTCACGCTGATTCAGAATAAACAATATTAAAATTTCTATACATTTTCCCACCGAAAATATATATATTTTAGATGATTTCACTATCCTTGTTGATAAATGAAAGAATATATTTTACTCTATTCTGATAATAATATTGGAATCAGTTTCCTGTAATCTAAGTAAATTAACTGTTTGAAATATTCTTTATTTTAATTTTTAATTTTTATAATTTGTTTTTCAATTAATTAGAATATGTATTTCTTCCAAAATTTTGACATTTTTATTCATTGAAAAGTTATGATTTTAAGTGGTATCAGTTGTTATATTAAACATAAATAAGTACATTTCTAGTTGCTATGTTATCTATATAAATTCATACTCTGCTATTACTCCTATTTTAAATACATACATACATACATATATATATATATATATATATATATATTACCTTTGAAATAAATTTATCACTAAATATAAGATTTATTGTGTTATGGATGGAAAAAGTTGGGAATGAACGGGTTAAATACAATTTTTATCATAAAATTTTATCAGAATATATTGATACTGAATTGGAAAATGTCCTTAAAAAAGGTGGTATTTCGAGCTCTACAAAAATTAAAAATTCAAAGAAGCATTAAATGTAAGACAATATAAAATAGCACATAAATTTAATAAAAAATAGCTTCAAAATAAGTATATCTGTTCGATGGCAGATATCCATTTTGAAAATTAATTAATTAAATTACAATAAATAAATAAAAGTTAGAGAAAACTATTCTGAGATTCAAAATACCATATTATCTCATACATTTCCCTTCTTAATAGAATTCCTCGCTATGTCATCTTTCGGGAGTTTTCTCAAGGATCGCAAACGACCTGTTTCCAAAAGGGGTTATTAAGATATACTGAAATAAAACAATTTTCATTTTAGTTTAATTAAATTATCTAAAATTTGTTATATTTTTACCTCTATTTAAACTGGAATTAATATTCTTAAAATGAAAGAAAATGTAAAATTTTGAATTATATTTTCATTTTAAATGACTCAACAATTTTCAAACTGATCTCTGCGCAAGTTAATATATTTGAAAGTAATTCATTTTAATTAATCAACACAAAATATTAATATTGTAAAAATTAACAACAAACCTTTTCCACGAATTCTCATTCTATGCATGCCTCGCTCGCCGTCAGTTAAGAAGACAAAGAGCATCTACTACAAAGAGACAGTGAGACAGATGTTATGTACCCGCGCAGATGTTTCAGTCTAAAGTCCAAAGGAAGTCCCGCTGCTATTGGTTACGACAGTAAGAAATAAATTTTTACAAGATTTTCTGCTGTATTTTTATTTGATAGTGCAGGTGCTTGAAAAAATACAGCAGAAAGTGCAGGAAAAATTACAACATTTTTTTACAGTGTTGTTCAATTCACTTATTGGAAAACATTTAATTATTATCTGCCTGTTTATCCGTTTGATGAATTGCCTTTTAAATTTCATATATAAACAATGGAAAATGTTACAAAATGACAAAATTAATTTGTATTATTAGGATTCATTATGGGCTAGTGAAATACCATATTCATATCAGTAATTCGTATCAGTTCTCATTCGTTAACAGCGTCCGTCACAGGGAAAAAAAATCAGATACTTCAAAATCAATGAATATAAAAAAATTAAATTCAGTTTAATAATGTAAAAACATTTCAGATTAAGGGAAATTTATATAAGCTATCAAATTAAGACATATTTCGCATAAAATATTTATATTTGCCAATTATTGTTTATATACCGGGTAATATAAAAGATAAAAATATAGCTGTAATTTTATTTTTTAACTAGCAGGCTTCGCCCGCTTCGCTAGACCCTATTTTAAATGAATCACTATAATTACTGAATTCTCAAAATTGCATTAATTTTTGTCACGTGAAAAAATCTGATTAGGAAAAATGTCGATTTGTAAGTATCGAAAACCTCTATGTACCAATTTTGAATGATCTAACTCTTTTTTTTTTTTTTTTGCCCCTCCGCCTCCCCTCCCGTCCCTCCTCATAACGTTACACTTTCGAAAATATCCCCATTCGACTTGCAGGCCTCTAAAACCAATCTGTACCAATTTTGAACGGCCGAACTGCATTTCTATTTGTTTTTGCCCATAGCTCCCCCTTACCGCCCCTCCTAATAATTTTAAAAATTCAAAAATATCCGCATTCGATTTTAAGTATCGAAAACCATTTGTGTACCAATTTTGAACGATTTAACTCTATTTTTATTTTTTTGCCCCCCCCCCATCCCCTCCCCCTTCTCGCCTCTTCTAATAACTTTACACTTTCGAAAATATCCCCATTCGACTTGCAAGCCTTTAAAACCTATCTTTACCAATTTTGAATGCCCTAACTGTATTTCTATTTGTTTTTGCCCATAGCCCCCCCTTACTGCTCCACCCTTCTCGCACCTCCTAATAATTTTACAAATTCGAAAATATCCGCGATCGATTTGCAAGTATTGAAAACCTCTATATACCAAATTTGAACGATCTAACTCTATTTTTATTCTTTTGCCCCCCCCCCCTTTCCCCTCCTAATAACTTTACACTTTCCAAAATATCCCCATTCGACTTGCAGGCTATTGAAACCTATCTGTACCAATTTTGAAAGGCCTAACTGTATTTCTAATTGTTTTTGCCCCTGCTGCCCCACCTGGGGGCTGAATTTTTAAAATTCCAGAAATTGGTTTTTAGCTATATTTTATAACAAAAATTTCACGTATATCTGTTTTTTTTTTTTTTTTTTGAGATATATAGGATTAAGCGAAATCGCGTTTTACGCATGTGAAATCCCGTTTTGCCCCCCCTTCCACTTGGGGACCGAATTTCGAAAATTCCAGAAATTGGTTTTTAGACATTTATATTAGCTATATTTTAAAACAAAATTTTACAGATATCTGTTTTTGTTTGAGATATGATGATCTTTTGAATTCACGTTTTGCCCCCCCCCCTTGGGGGGCGAATGTTTTCAATTTTTTTTTTCCCTAAACCATCCCTGACCTATAAGGAAAAAAAACAAAAAAAAAATGATCGAAATCGGTCAAGCCGTTTACGATTTTATAAAGGACATACAGACAAAACATTCATTTATATATATATATATATATAGATAATATTTAATCCTATTACGAATTATTAACGATGAAAATTTATAATATGTTTAATGTTTGGCAAAGACATTTGAAACATAATACAAGTGATTGATTTATTTAATTGATTTTTTTTATTACATACTTTTAAAAATAAATGTTGAAGGGAATAATTATATATTTTTTAAATAAACTTATAAAAGAGATTTTAAACATTTTTGATTGTGAAATAATTTTTGGAATTTTTTTAAGTAAACATTTTAATTATGTAACTCCAAGCTGATCTAAATTTTACTATATTACGTTACTTTGTATAAAGTCTGCAAAGTACATATAAATTGGTATATTGCTGGTTATGGGAGAAAGATCAAAGTGCGCTTGTTTGTGTTCGGGTATTCTACATGTATAGTTTTGTATATTATTTAGTGCGTATAAAACTTTAACCCATACACTGGGATGCACAAAAGATGAACATTTAATAATTATGCTGTTTATTTTCATGTCGGAGTTATATCCATGCGCCAAGTCTGTATCAAATTTGATTTTATCAGTATAGTGATGAAAGGAGAAAAAGAATTTTTAATATTTTCAACTGCAATCCTTCAGTGCCAGCTTAGATTCAGAGGTTACCCCTTTTTTCGGAGTAGTCGTCTCCTTTTCTTATGACTGTCATCCGTGAATGAACAGCAGATATAACAATTACTAATAAAATATTATAACATTTTAATAATGCAGTCTAATGTGACCACGGAATACACACTAAAGTTACAGTTGAAAATTTGCCTTTTGCACACGCCTTTAACCCTTTCAGGGGCGGTGGCTAGAGGGTCTATCCACCTACTTTAGAAATTTTTCTCTAAGTGTGCAGTGGCTACTTTTTTTATCCACTTTTATGAAAATTTAATGTGTACTTCTAAAATTGAAATAGAGATGGCAGAACTACAGTAACTTTAAGCAGGATGTGCCTGTGACTTTTTTAAATGGACAAGTTGCGGGAAAATTTTTTGAAGTTTCTTTTATATATTTTTATGAAAAATAATTTTTTATTCAAAAGTATTTGGTAATGTAAATATACTGTAATGCACCTTTTAAATACAACAGATTTACACATTATCTTAGATTATTAATTTTAGTTTGATTTTTAGGAGCATCTTTTAGGTGGATAGACACAGTGGCTAGAACGCCTAGCCACCACCCACAAAAAAATCCCCACATGCTGAATTTTTTTCTTCATCAAATATGACTTGTAGGGGATGTTTACTTTATGATATATATATATATTTAAAAGGAAATTCAATCATTTTTACTTAGTGCCCCTGAAAGGGTTAAATAGCTATGAATATTATAACACCATATTCTTGGAGGTAGATGCTGAAGTAAATATCAGTAATGTGTACCAATAACATCACTATTAAAATTTACTTTAAACTATTACTCCCCTAAACCAAAATGCATCCAGTTTTTTAGAATGCACCTATGAAAGAAGTATAAAAGCAATGCACACTATTTTCATGCGATCATATTACAATAAATTTCAATAAACTTAATTTCTTTTATCAGATACTATTTACGAGTCCTGGAGCACGGGCAGTTATATAAACCAACATCAGTCATACATTTTTGAAGTATACTGACAAATGTTAAAAAATATTTATCATTTACTATGACAAACAATAGTAAAATTGTAAATAATAATAAAACATTAGTATTACTATGAATAATAGTATTTTTACAAATTAAGCTAAATACATATTACAACTTACTATAGCTGTTAGGAAAAATTAATTTTTTGTACTTTTGCTCTTTGTAAAGTTTGGATTAATTTATCGAATTAAGATTAATCTGAATTCTTACCTATTAAATATGCATCTATGTTAATTGGAAATCAGTTCTGTTAACTTTTTAAGATTGCTCTTAATACTAAATTTTCCATTTTCTGATAAATTCACAACGTTATTTTTAATAGTGAA
Source organism: Salticus scenicus (assembly GCA_963930645.1). Lineage (NCBI taxonomy): Eukaryota > Metazoa > Arthropoda > Arachnida > Araneae > Salticidae > Salticus > Salticus scenicus. The sequence goes on along the minus strand of OZ005648.1, from coordinate 329,161,798 downwards.
TATGTAACTATGTGAAATTTAAAACAGGAATAAACTACTACGTCAGAAACGCCAAAGAAAAATTATTGAGGTGCATACAGCTGTTTCGGTAGCCTAAAGCGTACCGTCTTCAGTGCAAAAAGAATTCTGAATCTGGAGAAGTGCTCGTATATATAGGAGAGGGACTGGATTTAGTTCAACCAATATGATTACAGAAGAGGTGGGGAGTATGGCCAATAGGAATTAAGGAATGTGCAGCTGTGTAAACAGTAGAAAAATTAAGGAAATCTGGACTGAATGTAAAATTTCCAACAATCAGACAAATAGGGAACAGCGAAATCACAATTTACAAGGTTTTTAAAATTTTTATAAATATGAAAAGCTTCAATGAAATCGAGTTCATGAATGGATTTAGGTCTGCAAATTTTAAAATTATGATTTTCCTCCCAGCAATGTTAGTCCACATTTCCTTAATTTTTCTACTGTTTACACAGCTACACATTCCTCAATTCCTATTGGCCACACTCCCCACCTCTTCCGTAATCCTATTGGTTGAACTAAATCCGGTCCCTCTCCTATATATACGAGCACTTCTCCAGATTCAGAATTCTTTTTGCACTGAAGACGGTACGCTTTAGGCTACCGAAACAGCTGTATGCACCTCAATAATTTTTCTTAGGCGTTTCTGACGTAGTAGTTTATTCCTGTTTCAATATTCCAACGCCAAGTCTCCTGCTATTATATGTGAAATTTACCTGTATTTTTATTCATGTTGATGTTTATTGTAATTTATTAATATTTTATTTTCTATGTCGAATGATTTTTTGGAAAATTTTATGAAAATTAAAACATATTAAGCCGTTATCTCGGATTAAGTGGCATCGGGGAAAAAAGAAAAAGAGGAACTAGCTAAGTCGCAATATATTCTGCATTTATTAAAAGAAAAAAAAAAAAAAAATTGAACAGAAATATCTAAAATTTTTATAAATATATCATACAATGTAAAGTAGCTTTTGAACGTGCCATAAAACTTTGCGTTGCTGAAAAAAAAAAAAAAAAAAAAAAAAAAATTGAAAATACTGTTAAAATAAAATTTTTTTAAACGAGTCTAGCGGAAGTCATCTTTGGCATTTTGTAGCAATAATAAAATTATGTTCGGAATAATCTTTGAGAAGCCGTGGTAGATAGATGGTAAAACATTGAGCTGAGAACTGGAAGATTTCACGTTCGATACCTAGAAAAGGCATTATATTTAAATCACTATAATTTATGCATATAAAATCTGTCGTGGCTTCAATATCATCCATATTCCGTACAGTCAATACTTCCCCGAATGACCAAATTTTGAGAGCTATCTTCCGGCAAAAGGGTGTGTGTGTGTGGAGGGGGGGGGGGATTTTAGTAGACACCTTGTCTAACATAGGGCGCCGACTGACTCTCTGCACACAGGCGCCTGACACTGCTGGCGCGCCCCTGAATTAACATAATCTCATAAGTAGTATGTCAATTTAAAACTTATTTAAATTGGAATTAAAGAATAGAGATTACAAATCTTTGTCACCAGATGGCACTTTAATATTTAAAATTTCAATATCTCCAATTCAATTCTAATTATGATTAAATTACTTACAATGCATTATTTGAAATACATTTTATTGTTACTTTTAAACTGATATAAACTGTACAATTCCGTGCAGGAGTTTCAGTGCAAAACAAGAATCACACAAAATGCCTTTATTCCACTATCTCTCATTCTGATTAAATTACTTATAATATATCATTCGAAATATATTTTACATCAATTTTATTGCGAACTTTTAATCTGATATAAGCCATTACATTCAGTACAGGAGTTTCAGAGAAAATCATGGAAAACCTAGATCACATTTATTATTTTTTATTTTACAGACTTTCGAATTCCCACATTCTGCTTACATTCCTTATTAAGGATTTTTTAACATTATTTAGAACACAATTACACAAGTTTTGTAGGAAACTACAGAAAAGGCAGACACAAATCTTTTTACAAGAATGTTTATATTAATTTTGTATCTCAGCTTCTAATTAACATAATTTCATAAGTAATATATCATTTAAAAAGTTATTTGAATTGGAATTGAAGAGTACACGTTGCAAATCTCTGTTGCAAGATGGTGCTTTGATATTTTAATAATTCAATATCTCCAATTATGATTAAATTATATGGGAGTAGATTAGGAGACCACTGGCTCCATCAGTTTGGGATTTTCTACAATTAGAATTTTCAATGTTTTTTTACACGGTGAGAAAACAGGCTGTTTCAAATCATTAAACGTAAAAGGGTATCGTAGCCATCAGTGTGTGAAAATTTGCTACAGTTAAAATTTTCAAAGCTATTTGCATTATGAACGAGCAAGCTGTTATAACTTCTAAAATGAGGATAAGGGACCGCGGGTGACACTGAGCGAGACTTTGCTAGCGTCAGGATTTCCAAAGATCATAACTTTCATAGCATAGTTGTTAGCAAACAGGTTGTTTCAGATACTAAAACAGGAAGAGAGCACCGCAGGTGCTACCGAGCGGGAATTCACTACAGCTAAAATTTTCAATAAAGCTATTTGCACTATTAAAGTTTTCAGTAGTCAAAAAGCATAGAAGTTGGCAGATATATAAATTTTTAAAGGATTTTTGTTTAATTATATTAATAGAATGTAGTAACGACTATTATAATTTTACTATTTGAACAATTTGCCTGAAAGTGTAATGCAAATGTAATAATAATTTAAGTAAAATCTAAAAGCACACTGTGCATATTTCTTCCTACAGACTGAATTCATCTGATCTTTTTATAAAACAATTTTACACGTTTCAGCCTCATACTTATCTATTTAGTAAAATCATAAACCAGTTCTTAAAGGAAAAAAAAAAAAAAAAAAAAAATCTTTAAAATTAATGGAGGTTCAAAACAAAATCCTGCAAATATAGAAAAGTTAATATTTTGTGTACAATGACCTGTAAAAGAATTTAGGTACATTGCAGGCGGTCATTGTAAATACTGGAAAATATACTCTCAATTGTGTTGTGAATTTTTATTTATTTACAACAGGTAAACAAATTGTAAAGTGACAAATATATATACCGTAAAATTCCGATTTTAACCCCCTTTACTTTTAAAAACAAAAATTGTTAAAATTAGAAAGTGTGATATTATTGCAAATTTTTTAAAAGCTGAATATTTAGGAAAAACTTCAGATTGTAACATCCAAGAGAACGGAAGGTTTTTGAAAAATGAAAACACCTGAAAATCACAGAGCAAGATATAGTTGGGTGGAGGGTTACTATTGGAATTTTACACTAATTAAAGCATGAAATAGTTGAAAATACACTGCTACACAGTATTTCTTTACTGACTGTTGGTAGTGATGTGGGGTAGAAAATTCTGAAAACCAAACAAGTAATTTTTTTTATTTCACTTTTTGCAAGACATATTAAACTTTTCTTAGTCACAGTGTAGATAATAATTCCATTAATATCAGATATAGTATTAAAAAAAAAAAAAAAAAAAAGTTTATTAAAAACATTTTTTATAAAGATGGGAAACTCACAACTCTAACTGTTGGTTAAAAAAAAAAAAAAGGTTAAACTAATTTTTATGCAGAATATATATATATATATATATATTTTTTTTTTTTTTGGGGGGGGGGGACAATGTTTATGTATATTATGCATGTCTACTGATCACCAATTAGGAAATGTAAGTCACTGTTGGCAACTGTACTTGTTAAACCCTGATTTCAAAGAGTGATTTTAATACATTGAGAATGTGTTTAAAACAATTATAAAATTATTTTAAATATATGTACATAAGACTCCCTCTGATCTACAAAGCAAGTCATGAAATAATCAATTATTAATTAAAAAAAAAAAAAAAAAAGAACTTTTAGAAGAAATTGAAATTACTATCTAATTAAGAATAACATCACATTTCATAAAAATAAAAGGAGGTTTTAGAACTTTCATTATGTTAATGAATCATACTTCCACAGATTAAGAGAAACTCAGTATAAAATGATAAAGAAAAAAAAAAAATGTGAATGTTACTACTTACATTATGTTAACTTGCTGTATCAGAAAGCTTTCGATATTGTATGAGCTATAAGTTAGGAAAATTTTCTTCATTTCAGATATTTTTATGCTTTTTTCATCCAATTCAGCTCTTCCAGAGATTGTATTAAGAAAACTTCTTCTTAGCATAGTTTGTTTTGAAATAAACTTATGCTGTAAAGAAATTCACTTAACATTTTTCTATACTTTCAACGCTTTATTAGACAACATATTTCATCAGTACTTTTTTTCTCCCTCCTTTTTCACACAAATTCCTAAACTCATTCTAAATATTATAAAGAAAAGTAACAAAATCATAAACATCTAATTTCCAAAGAATTAATGCACAAAAAGAAACAATATAATGTCATACTACAATATTACTTTTAATTTAATAATTACCTAATCAACAAAGCATCTGAAAATTTTAAAGAACTTACCAAAGCCTGCATTAACAGAAACTGCATCAGTCGGTAGATAATCTTCATTCTTATAAGTATCCAAGAAAGCAAAATCCTCTGTCATTAAATGTCTAAGAAAACTTCTTTATAGCACAATGTATTATAAAATGACAGTATGCTAAAAAAAGAAATTTTCTTGAAATATCTTCTTTTTCTCCATCTACTTTATAAATGAATAGAAATTTCCTTGGTAACCTGGAGATGCCTCTACATCATTTAATGATACTTTTTATCTCTCATTTGAAAGCACTACGACACCATTACAACATGAATATACTTTGTATGTATTTTATGATTACTGTAATAAACACATGTATAACATAACAACTGAATGTGTGTATATATATATTAGAAATACTAGTAAGAGTTGTAGATAGCACTTATGCCCTCACTTACATTGTTACTAAAGTCCTAAAATCAATTATACTACCTCATTTTCATATCTTCATAATATAAATAAAGAAAAGTACACAGAATAACTGATCAAAGATATCCTGGATGTGTACTGCTCTTAAACAAAAATAATATAGTTACACTAATGAGATTTGTTTACAGTCTTAGAGCAGAACTTTTTTATTAAGAAAGTGCATAGTTTTATATTAAAAAAAATAAATAAAAATCAGGTACAATGAATCAGGCATTAGTGTCAGTGCTTATATTCTATATGTTAATTATAAAAGTAAAAAGTAGTTTGATGACATTGAAATAAAAAAAAAAAAAAAAACAATCTACAGAAAGCATTTATGTGTTATAACACACATCAATAATTACATGCTCAGAATTATTGCTCAAAAAATATTTAAAAATACTCACTTATTTTAAATTCTAATTGCGCATTCATTACGTGTGCAGCTTCTAACTCTGCTTGTGTAGCTTCTAATTTTTTTTCAGTGGCTTGTAATATCTCTTCTGTATCTTGTAATTTCTCCTCCATCTCTCTTAACTTATTTCCCAGATTTGTTTCTTCAGAAACACAAGATTCCATATCAATTTCATCTGCTGACACCTATACATTTAAAAAAAAAACAATTGCATATTTACAAAATTATTACAAATGAAGATTTTGAAATCTAACGCTACATAGCACTTAATATTATGTCAAAATCGACTGTTCATATGCTCATTGATGTTTCCCCATAAGGTAGAAATTTTTGTGCTGAATTTAACATTAAGAACTGCTATAAAGGTAATATATATATATATATATATATATATATATATATATATATAAAAGGGATATGTTATTTGATTAAACAACACTGTCTAATATGTGGAAATTAAATGCCTAATTATCGATTTAAGTAACTGTTCTCGCAGTTAAATAACTTTTACATAGTAACTTAAATTAAATTGTGTAGTTTGCATGCTAAAACGATAATTCCTGCTGTAAAATCAAACTGGTCTACTACTATTTCTTTGACCCATATTTTTTATTTACATGTATATACTTATAAGAAAGACATATGTAAGCAAAACATATTGCAGTTATATCTTTGTATAATGTAAAAATAATGTTAAAAGAAGAAAAACAACAACTATGTAATGGGTATGTAACATTTTATTTTTATTTTCGTATTGGCAACACCTTTTTTACTACTTCAACTTCTACTTCGAGAAGCAAGCTCAGTCGAGCTGTTATTCTGTTTACCTGTCGCTGCGAGTGCACGATGTTTCTAATAAATATGGATTAGTTGCTGATATATGCTTAATTAGTTTGTTTAACTTCTAAATTCAATAGGTTATGGGTTTTATGCACGCTGTAATGCGCTGCAGTGATAGAAAAGTTTGTTTTTAAAATGTAGAAGTTTTAGAATCTTTGCAAATCAGCAGTAACCCTAACCACGCGGTCGGCAAGAACGGCAAAGTTTTTTCTCCTCATGTTTAAGTCCTAAAATCAAATTTTGTTTAAAGAAAGCTCTAGATTGATTGAAGTGGATTTAATATTCAAGTGTTCACCAGCCTTTTTTTTTGTTTACCGTTAACAGCGAAGAACAGCACTTAGTGAATTATGGAGGTAGGAAAATTGCAGTTGAAACCACTCAGTGGAGAATCGGACTGGCCGATGTGGAAATATCGTATTAAATTTGCTTTGAACTATTATGCCGACGCTTTAGAGATCGTCGAAGGAAAAATAATAAAACCAGATCAGCCACCTACAGGAGCTGATGAAGCAACATTGAAGAAATACGATATTGATCTCGCGAAGTATAAAAAGGGTAACACATGTGCTATGATGGTGTTAACTAATTCCATGACTGAAGAAACAATGCAAAAAATAATGAGGTTTGATACCGCTAGAGAAGTTTGGCTGGAACTTCACAAGCTCTTTGAAGCAACATCTGACAACCAGTTATATAACATTTGTCTACAATTTTTCCAGTGTAAGTGGACAGTGAATGATAACATGGCAGCACATTTATCGAAGTTAAAAAATATTTGGAATGAATTGAACTTAGGTCTTCAAAGAAAACAAGAATCTCAGTTGCCTCAGATGTTATTGATATGCAAAATTCTGGATACACTACCTCAAGAGTATCGTTCTTTCAAGTCAAGCTGGCTACTTTTGAATGAAGAAAAGAGGACCATTGATGAACTGACTACACAATTATGCTCTCAAGAAAGAGAATATAAAGAAGAAGGTTCAAAGAATGATGTACAGAGTCAACATGCATTAGAAGCTAAAGCATTTAAAGTAAAAGGAAATGCGAAAAATAAAAAACAGATAGGAAAATGCAATTACTGTCACCAGAGTGGACATTGGGTCAAGTTCTGTCGAAAGTGGATTGCTGATGGAAGACCTCCAAAGAAGACTTCAAATGCAGCATCAGCAAACATAGCATTGATGTCCATATGTGAAGAGGCCTGTGCAGTGGATAGCAGTTCAGCATACTGGATCGACAATGGAGCAACAAAGCACGTCACAAACTGTTCCACATACTTCATTGATTTTACGAAATTCAGTAATCCTTGTGGCATTAAGGCTGCCGGTAACGAAATGCTAGAAGCACTAGGTAAAGGCACTATTAAAGTTAGAGCAACCATTCGTGGAAGAAGCCAAGAAATTTTCCTGAAAGAAGTCTGGTATGTGCCAAAAATAAGCAGAAATTTATTTTCTGTACTTGCTGCTCAAGACAGAAATCCAAATAGTGAATTTGTTTCAACACCTACAGAGTGCTGGCTGAAGATCAATGGTGAAGCAGTGTTGCATGGATCTCGCACTGTAAATGGAACATTATTCAAAGCAGATATTGAGCCCATTCAACTTGAAGAAATGACAGAAGTGCATACTGCTGAAGCTGAAAGCTCCTTGTTACAGCTGTACCATGAAAGATGGGGTCATCAGGACAAACGTCACATAAGAAATATGCTTGAAAAAGAATTAGGCATTAGTGTAAATCTAGATAAAGAATTATGTGAACCATGCATTTATGGCAAAGCACACAGGTTATCATTTGGCACCAGGAAGAAAGCATTTGAGCCCGGTGAATTAATTACTGCTGATGTGTGTGGACCTTTTGACTATTCCTTTCAGAAGAAAAGATACTTTGTTCTCTTCAAAGATAGTTTTACCAAGTTTCGTTATGGCTATATTATTAAAGAGAAGTCAGAAGTGAAAAATGTGATGAAACACATGCTCGCACATGCTAAAGTATTGGGACATTCCATAAAAGAATTCCTGAGTGACAATGGTGGTGAATTTGACAATGAATATATTCGAGAGAGCCTGAAGTCGAAAGGAATCACCCCAAGACTGACAGCACCCTACACTCCACAACAAAATGGAAGCAGTGAGCGTGAAATTCGCACTATTGTTGAAATGGCCAGAACATTTAGATATTCTAATCCTGAAGCCGAATTCCCTGCAGCAATCTGGGCAGAATTAGTTAGTTCAGCTATCTATGTCCTTAACAGGACAGGCAAGTCATCTGTAGAAGACACGAGTCCCTATGAGCTATGGTTTAAAAAGAAACCCCGAATAAAACACCTACGTATAATAGGATGTACATGCTATGCACATATACCTGCTCAAAGAAGAAGAAAGATGGACAGTAAAGCTGTGAAAGGCTACCTTGTGGGATATGATGGTGATGAGCGCTACAGAATCTATGACAAGAAAAATCACTGTGTAATTCTATCAAGAGATGTGATCTTTGAAGAAAAAGCTAGTAAATGTGAAGACAGAACTGAGTTGGCACTACAAGACGAGAAAGAAGAGTCAAATCACAAAGACCAGGTTAAAGAAAATGTAAAAGAAGAAATTCAAGATCCAGCAGAATTTCCTTTGCCTGAACCTGAGATACCAGAAGTTGAAAATGAGGGGAAGCAAGATCTAGAAGTTTCTGATGAGTCTAGTTCTGAAAATGAAGATGAGAAAGAATCCCCTTCAATGAACTTAAGAAAGCGCAGTGAGTTAAAGAAGCCTAAATGTTTTGAAGATTATGTAATGGCATCCCAAGCATTTATACATGAAGTGAATGAGCCACAGTCATATGAAGAAGCCATTAATTCTAAGGAGAAAAATTTCTGGATAAAGGGCATGGAATCAGAAATAAGTTCCTTGAAGGAAAATAAAACATGGACACTGGAAACTCTTCCAAACAATGTAAAAGCTCTTCCTTGCAGATGGGTCTTTAGAGTCAAGAAAAATCCAGATGGAACTGTAGACAAGTACAAAGCAAGACTTGTAATTAAAGGCTTCAAGCAAAGACAAGGTATCGATTATGATCAGACCTTTAGTCCAGTCACAAAGCTTGGAACTGTGCGTTCACTCATAAGCATTGCAGCCAATGAAAGTATGCATCTTATGCAATTTGACGTATCAACCGCATTCTTATATGGTGATCTAGATGAAACCATTTATATGTATCAGCCTGAAGGCTATAATGATGGCACCAGTAAAGTATGCAAACTCAAGAAAAGTTTGTATGGGCTAAAACAAGCTCCTCGATGTTGGCATAAATGTTTTGGAAAATTCTTATCAGACCTTGGCTTTACTATCAGTGAAGCAGATCCATGTCTGTTTATTCGAGAAGAGAACTGCAAGAAGTTACTCGTAGCACTCTATGTGGATGATGGTCTGATTGCTGCCACTGATGAAGAAGATTCCAGGAATTTCATAAACCAGCTGAAGTCAAAGTTCAAAATTACCAGCAAGCCAGCATCATATTTTCTAGGATTGGAAATAAAGCGTTTTGAGAATGGAACCATCAAAATAGGACAAGAAGCATATGCCACAAAAATTCTTCAGCGGTTTGGCATGACTGATTGCAGGCCAGTTTATACACCCATTTTGAAGGACAAAGAAATTTATAAAGAAGAGGTGCATGAAAAAGATTTCCCTTATCGTGAAGCTGTGGGAGCGTTAATGTATTTGATGATGGGGACAAGGCCTGACCTTGCATACTCTGTTAGTGTTTTGTCACGCAAATTAGAAAATCCCTCTAAAGAAGACTGGATCAGAGTGAAGCGTGTTTTCAGGTATATTGCTGGCTCCAAGGAAAAATGCATCATCTACAAATCAAGCTACAAACCAGGAGTTTTAGAATGCTTCAGTGATGCTGACTTTGGTGGATGTCCTCAGACAGGCAGATCAACTAGTGGAGTAGTGTGTCTGTATGCTAGTGGAGCGATATCTTGGTTGAGTCAGCGTCAGGCCATGGTAGCAACGTCAACAACAGAAGCAGAGATAGTTGCAGCAAATGAAGCTGCTAAAGAACTGATTTGGCTGAAAAGACTGATCAGTGGAGTTTCTCCTTTAAAAGAAGTTCCAACAGTCTGTGTTGACAACAGTGCTGCTGTTAGACTGGCTCAAAACCCTGAATATCATCGCAGAACTAAACACATAAGTTTGAAACATTTCTTCATCCGTGAAAAAGTATTAGAAGAAGAAATTAATGTGCAGCAGATTTCCACGGAAATGCAGATAGCAGACCTGATGACAAAACCCTTGCACAAACCAAGACTGTTGATGCTTTGTGAGAAGATGGGACTTGTATAGACTTTAAATTCTTGTTTATACATCTAGAACTCTTAATTTGAAAGTGCCAATTTAGAACTCTAACTTGAAAGTGTTTATTTATTTTTCTCTTTTAACAAGGGGAAGTATTGCAGTTATATCTTTGTATAATGTAAAAATAATGTTAAAAGAAGAAAAACAACAACTATGTAATGGGTATGTAACATTTTATTTTTATTTTCGTATTGGCAACACCTTTTTTACTACTTCAACTTCTACTTCGAGAAGCAAGCTCAGTCGAGCTGTTATTCTGTTTACCTGTCGCTGCGAGTGCACGATGTTTCTAATAAATATGGATTAGTTGCTGATATATGCTTAATTAGTTTGTTTAACTTCTAAATTCAATAAAACATTCTAGAATTAACTCAGATAAGCTAAAAGGAATAAACACTTACGTTTGATGAGGAAGCAGCACTTGTAGTGTCAAATGCCTTTCTTATCAGGGAACGACGACGTTTCAACTTTCTAGGAGAAGTAAATGAAAAGACTGAAGGCACATCATCTTTCTGCATATTTCTTCGTTTTCCATTTTTTGAAGTAATAAAATCAGTATCCAAAAAATGTGTTGAGCATTCCCTTATAGTATCCGAAACTTCTACATTTTTTTGTTCATCACGTGGAATTTTTACAAGCCATTGTTTTCGCATATTTCTATCCCTTGGGAATGAAAAACACGAAATTCCCTTTAATGTAGCGTTGTTGCTGCATTGTGGAACAGCACAATGTTGCACCATCGTCTTTTTTTTTAAATTTTTTTTATAAAATCAAATGATCAACGAGCAGCATCAAGCTATCCAAAACCGAAACTTCCAGCGCTGCGCCCACAAACAAACGCCAGTGACGTCGTTGTGACGTAGGTGGGCGTGTCTCGTTCTAATCGTCAATTCACATTAATCCAGATTTTTTTTTTTTTACTCTTCTGCTCTTGCATTCATTAATTCACACACAGTTTTTACCTTTGATGAAATCCCCAATATACATTAAAAATGAGAAGCATTGGGCTCTAAAATACTCTTAAAAAAAAAAAATAATAATACAGTGATGGATACAAATATTATCTCACAGCTCACACTCCCTTTCAAACTCAAATAATCAATTACATTAAATATTGGCACTGTTAAAAATAGGTCTAATGAAATAAACAGATCTTACTGCTATTTCATCATTCATAATGGTCAGCAGCCATTTTGAATCTTTCAATAATGACATGAGCAAAAATCAGGATTGAAAGATAAACCACAGGTAAGTTTTGTATTATTTTATATACTAAATGTTACAAGTAAGAGAAAAAAATATACAGTATTGCTTTAACAAATTAAAAAAGAATTAGTATTCTATAAACATTTAAATAAGAATAATCACGGGAAAAAAATACTCACAGTTAGGCTTAGTAAATAAGGTGAAAGAAAAAAAAACAATGTATATTAAGACTTAAAAATGATCTTATCTTATTAATTATTTTAATATTAGAATATTTTAATTGAAAATTAACTAGTATGATAATCAATACATATCTACTATAATGATTACACTGAATTTGCAATGATTTTTAATATCTAGTATAAAATATCCTTCATGTTCAAAATACTTTTCATACAACTTAAGTATATTGCATAATTCTATACATGAAACATATACTGTAAAAATGTTAAAATAAATTATGTGTTATACTCTAACAATACTTTCTATTAAGAGTTTAACTTAAGTACTTAAATTATCTAACTACTTAATTTCTTTCATGTACTGTTTAAAAACATGACAAATGATGTAGAAATTTACTATGACCTTGTGTTTATTAACAGAGAGGGAAAAAGAAAATACAAAATATCTTAAAAAGAATAAATTGATATTTAAAGCTTACTTTAAAGTTATTTTTCTGTATTTTACAATGTAAGCTTAGCAGTTATTGTTTGTTTTAAACCTAACAGACAAATTTCTTAAAAGTTTAAGAACAATAATAACAAAAGATTGTAAAGAAAAAAAATTAGGCCTTTGACGGTTGATTTTCAACCTGACACCTGGAGTCTCCTCCATAGCTGCATTGTGTAGGGGTTTAGTTGTTTTCCAGGTGCCGGCCCCTTCCCTACACTAGGCTATGGATTCTTCGACTTCAGCTATAGTAAAATCCATAAGTGTATTCATCTTTTATAGATTACTAATTTTAAAAATGAGGTCTTTTACCATGTAAGTAAAATTTATAATTATATTCTTACATGTACAGTAACTTGTCATAATTCCTTATTAAAAAGTTTAAGTTATTTTTGTTAGTATTTTTTTTTTTTTTTTTTTTTTTTTTCAAAAAGTTTACAAAACACTATCTTTATAAATAAATAAAAATATTTTTTTAACTAACATAATCAAAGTAGACATCAAATTAAATCTTATGAAATTCTCTTTAAAATGAGGAGACCGAAATTTCTCTATCTCTTATAAAACATAATGTGTTTATTTAAGCTAAAAAATGCCCAATTTTCAAAATCAAAAGATATAAAATATTTTTAAGAGCATTTTATTATTTATTTCAAAAAGAGGAATGATTCCTGAATGTTTAAAACTAAAACACACTTGGCATGGGTTGATTTTACAAACAAAACAATTTGTAAAGCATGTGTAGCACAAAATAGCCTGCCTTTAACTAATTCAATAAATATTAGAGATTATATTTTAAACAGGGCTTTGCACAGTACTTTTAAACTTTTTAATGCATAATTTTCTGCAAATTAACCTTTATTTATAGATACTGCATTAAAAATTAATTTAAATACAAGTGGTAGATGATAAATTTGCGATTAAGCTTACTTTTATCTGTTTACACTGTATTTCAATAAAACAACAATTCATAATCTAAACGTAATTTGCTTCTTTTTTAATTTAATTTAACAGCATCCAGTTTCAAATACGTTAAGTAAATATGTAAAATTAATATTTACAAGAGGATTATTAAAGAGTAAACTTTTGACAAAATTGTTACATCATCATTCTTTTTTTTTTTCTTTTCCAAAATAAAAAAGCCTTAATTAAATCAAATACAAAACTAATCTGTCTTTCTTTCCTTTTTAATTAACAAAAGATATATACATAATTAAACAGTTAAATATTTAAAATTATACATGTACAAGTAACAAGCAACATACTTAAGCATTTTATGAAAGTCCGTTTCTTAAATATCCTAATCTGAAAACACATGGACGAACCCATTTTTACAAAACAATTTATATAATTCAAACTTCACGCTACTAAAATATATATTACAAGCTTTAAAAATATGCAAGTATCACACTCAAAATTTTGTTAAATTTGAAATATTGACGTTCAGGTTGACATTTCCGTGGAATTGCCTTATTATGAATCAACAGCTATATAATAAATTAATGTCAGGCACACTTAAGATTATATATGAAAGAAAAAGATATACAATCAACTTATTCAAAAAATACTTCGATGTAGATTTTTCATTTTAAAATTTATAAATTTTTTATATGTTTACAATAAATTTTGGTGAGTATTATATAATAAGACGATTAAAATATATATAGCAAATAAAAGTAGTCTTAAAGATACATAATGAAGTTGCAGCAATCCAGTGTTGCCAGATGGTCCAAAGTGAATTTCCCCAAACAGCTCTCAAATTTCCCCAAAACAAGGGTTTTTTCCAAAAAAATCCCCATCTTAATTTATACTAAAAATGTAATTTTTTTGGAAAATCTTAAAAAATATTCAATAAATTTAAGCTCACATTTTCCCCCAAATGAAGCTCTTTATAGAAAAAAGTCCCCATTTACAAAAATAAATTTCAATACGCTAGTTTTCAGAAAATTTTAAATTTGTGTAACTTTTGTCTATTTGTCTAACTTTCTGAGATTCCTTATGTCTAATAATTTGTACTTAATCCATAATTATATATAAAAACAGTTTTTTTTTAAATGCATGAAAAACAAGATATACCCAGGGAACTTAAAGAGCTTTCGTCAAACTGAATATTCCATCCCTGCAAGTTTAATTCAAGCTAGCTAAGACAAAGCATCCAAAATTTATGCTATTCCAGCTTACTATAAGTTTGATTATTCAAGCGAAGCAGTAATCAATAAGTATTTAGCATTCACTATACTTGCTACAACACATATAAACCAAATAATTCCTGGATTCAGAGATTACAAGTAGGGGAAAAAAATAAAAATAAAAATAAATAAAATTTATTATCCAAAGGATGAAAAAGTTGCTTTTCTATTTCTGAAATACAAATAGCCTCCAGAATTGCCCATTTTTTTGGTTTTTATTGAATTTTAGGAAAATGTCATCTTTTACTAATTTTAAAGAAAATCCCCGTGTATTTCCCCAAAATTTTTCTTTACCCCAAACTGTTCCCCACTAAATCTCTGTCCCCAAATATTTCCCCCGAAGCTTCAAAACTCCCCAAAATGGGGAGAAATCCCCAAGTCTGGCAACACTGCAGCAATCTTATAAACAATACACCCGCGAGATATTCATCAAACAAACCCCCACATTCAGATGCCCGCTGTTAAGGATCCTTAACTAAAGATCTTTAACTCAAAGTTAAAGATTTTTCCTTAAAATGCAATTCAGACCGGTCGAGAATAAAGATCCTTAACGGCTACGTCACGATTTCGGGCTATCTCGGCTTTCTTTACTTCCGATTTTATCTTCGGCAATCTTCGGGCTCTAATATCGATTATACGACTGATAAGCCAATTAGAATACAGAATCGCATCATACACATATCGAATAATTCGAATAAATCTCGAATTTGAATAAGTTTGTTGTTATTATTTACAATTTACAGATCGTAAATTTAGATTTCAGAAGAAAAATTTTAATATTTTTTCTGTTGATACATTTTGTTACAAACATCTATTTATCTGAAATTATAGATAATTTATAATATATTCAGATTACCTTGATTTTAAAACAACTTCGTTAAATAATACTTTAATAAATAATTTTATATATGTTTTGTTTTAATTATAAATGTAGGATATTTTGGGGATAAAATATGCATTTGCATATTATTGAAAATTTATTGGAGAAAAGACTCTAAAAATATACTTAGTAGTGAGAACTGATGTATGATAGTTTATTATGCAAATTGTTTATATGCGTCTGCGTTTTTCTTCTTAAAATAAAAAAATGTTTCTAAAACATGGTTTTATCTTTTCCAACAAACAAAACAAACCCGTACCCAAAAAAATTCAAAGGGGAAGATATATATATATATTTGTTTTTATATCATATAATAGTTTAAACTTATTATCTTTCCAATGATGTATCACACATGTTTATGTATATAAAATGAATGTTAATTTTTTTTTTTTCTAAGTACACTTCATAACTTACTATTGTCAATTAAATCATTAAATGAGTTTTTATCAAACACAGGATTTTTCAGCTTCATGTTCCTATTTTTTAAATATCTATGAAACTTTAGAACAGATTTTTACTGACACTTATATTAGGTTATATTGTATCTTAACCAGGGGTTTGATGATTTCTTAAGAATTATTTATTTTAGGCAGTGAAATTTTACCAAAAATGTTAATTCAAAAGTGATTTTCAATAAGTAATTATTAATATTTTTTTAGTTTCACAAGAAAAAGAATGGTCTATTATTAAAGTATCTAAAACATGCTATTCTGACTGCCATGAAAAATTTATGACTATTTTTCACTAATTCTTAGAGAAAGGTATATAAAGTTAATGAATTTAACATGGTGTGGGATAGGACTTTTCCGGTTTGCTTAAAGGACAAATTCAACACAAAAGACAATTTTAAAAAATAGTTTTCTTCAAAAATCATGAAATTCCATAGATATTAACAAAAGTATTTTAAGCATTGGATATAAATACCACACAAATACCTGTTATTAAACATTTTAAAAGCTCTAATAAATATCTAGTTCATTGTTGTTTCGTTCAAATTTTCAAAAACTCGCCACAATGGCAAAATTCTGTGTTATATCTGGAGTCTCTTTTACTGCATATATAAGATATTATCCTTTTTTGGCAAACCAAAAAAATTAACTAAATATGTTGAAAACAAACAAAATCATCAATAATGTCTTTTCGGTTTCATCCCAGAATCCAGTGCCCCCAAACTGGCGGTAACGCACTGTACCTGGCAAACCCATCGGGCGGTCGCGAGAATTTGTTCTCCTTCCTTCTCCTTGTGTAACCCTATCGGCACTTCCATCTCATTAGTTTAGCCGCTTAGCGGGAGCTTATTGGTTTTGCTTTCATAACAGAGGCAATTTTTAATTAAATTAATCAAAAATCTTCCATTTGGCTGAGGATAATTAATTGTTTTAGGTGGCTTTTATTTTCGCTTCTGTTTCTTTTTTGAAACCATCATCATAGTATCTGTAAATAAGATTTTAGTGTTTTAAATGTTTTTTTAAGGTTTAAAACTTAATTTTTTCAGTGTATTTTATGTTTTTTAATTATATTAAAAAGACGGGAAAGGGAGACATGATAGTCATTGCTACAGTATAGATTTTTCATGCATTTTCTGCACTTCGTATTATATGTAAGATTTTTTAAATCATGAACCATGATTTAGGTGCATTTATTGGTTATTGTGTACTAGCGGGTCAGTATTTTCAAATGAATCACTAACAGTAAATTTAGTGTTAAGAAAAGAAATTTAAAAAAAATCATTTCTGATTGGGTAAAAAGTCGCTCCCGGTCCCCACTGCCTTCGGCAGCGCAGTCCCGTGCACAAGTTAAGGAATACACATGCTGCTTGCGTGTATTCCTTCCCTGACCCTTCGTTCCCCTAAAAAAAAAAAAAAACTCACACCGGGTTCCCCACTGCCTTTGGCAGCGCAGACCCATGCGTGCTGAGCGCGCACAAGTTAGGGGATATGCGCATGGTGCATGCCTATTTCTTCCCCACACTTTCAGCCCCTCCTAATTAACATACATATACCAATTTTGAACGGTGTAACTCAATTAGCTGAGATGCAGAATAAAACCTAATCAGGAAATCTCAAAACGTGTAAATGGGGTGAAATCTCGAATTCCACTTTCGATAATATAAATGTACTTTAAAATATCTTTTGAATGATGTATTAAAAAAAATGTAATCATAATTAGAATATGAAATATTGAAATTTTAAAATATTACAGCGCCATCTGGCGGTAGAAATTTCTGTAATCTACTGTTCGATTCCAAATAAACAAAGCTTTCAAATGATGTATTACTTATGAAATTATTTTAATTAGTAGCTGAGATACAAAAGAAAACCTAATCAGGACACCTTAAAACATGTAAATCATGTGAAATCTCAAATTCCATTACATATGGTAGTCGATTAATTTAAGGCGACAGAGATTTGTGGCGTCTACTCTTGAAATTCAATTCAAATAAGTTTTAAAATGACATATTACTTTTGAAATTATGCGAATTAGAAGCTGAGATACAAAAATGATAAAACGATTTATGTCTGGCTTTTTCGTGGTTTTCTTCAAAACTTACGTAATTCTGGGCTAAATACTGTTAAAAATCCGTAGTATGAAATGTGAATGGAGTATCAGAATTCGAAACTCTGCAAAATATAAAAGAATAAAAGCATTCTGGATTTTCCGTCATTTTCTCTGAAACAACCGTTCCTGTTGTTGTTGTTGTGTGCCACTTGGAAATTCCGAGCACCGGTAGTGGAACTACCGGACTTATTTTAAGGCATGAGGGTTTCGTCTTCCGTTATTAGGAGAGCCTCATAGGGAGGAAGTACGACTTCTAGCTCCATAAGCTGGTGAAAGATGGCAGCACCAGCCAAACAACAGAAACTCGAATTTTGTTCCGGATCAGAACGAGTTAAACTCATGTTTATACATTTTTGCCTCCCCCCCCCCTTACCGTCCCTTCTAATAATTTTACACTTGAAAATATCCGCAATCGATTTATCTTGCCTTAAAACCTAATAATACCAATTTCAAACGCTGTAACTCATTTTTCTTTTTTTTGCCCCTTCCCCTTCTCAAGCCCTTCCTAATAATTCTACACTTCAAAAAATATTCACAATTGAATTATCGGGCGTTAAAATTAAATATTATGAAATTTCAACAGTATATCTCAATTTAAAATACTGAAAATTTAAAACAAAACTTAATCCTACATTGTGTTTTGGTCACATGAGTCGTGATAAATGTATTTCCCAATAAAAATGTAATTTTTTTTGTTTATTCACACATTTTCAAGAAAACTGAACAGTAGCTTTATAATACGCTGTCTAGGTCGAATATTATATCAAATGTAACGTGAATAAAAATTTGAAAATTGCAATCCCCCCCCCCCCCCACTATAAAACACATGACATCTTAATTGGTTACAATCATTTCCTTTTTCCTCTCAGACACTAGTCTGACATTTGAAATGATGTTGCCACAAAAAATTCATACTTTAGTTAATTTTAAAAAATCTAATTGTTGTACCGATAAGCCGCTTGCACTCTAAGATTCAGAAAAATTGCCCCTTTCATTTGATACTAAATTTTTAACGATCAGACTAATATTTCTAATTTATTTCCCACTTTTTCTTTTGATTAGACATGAGTCGACATTTTAATTAATATCTCCACAACCAATTAAAGTTTTTAAATTCTGTTTTCAGGAGGACTTTGGAAAGGCTCCACAGCATCCGTATGTCAATTCTTGTACTTATGTGTTCAATAGGGGCTGAACGTATAGAAGAACAGACAGACAGACAAACCGTTCCTTTTATTATTATAGATTATCGCAGATCAATGGTTCAACCATTCATTTTAAAGGTATTGGCGAGCTCTTTTGAAAGATACCCATCATGAAAAATTACTCCCCTCAAAGGGGGGGGGGGGGGGCTTCTCCCCGCTTCTACATACACAAAAAAATTTTCCCAGTCGAATATCTTAATAACAAAAAATATATATTTGTTTCATTTGGTTTAGTGCAGTCTATAGATGTTAAACTCTACTTACCTGCAATTTCCCCCATAGACATAATGTATTTGAATACTTTTGAGTGTCCCTGTACATGAACCATTTGCTTCATCTCAACAAAAAGCTTACTGCAGCATCCCTATATGATGCACATTTAGAATACCGAGTTTGGAATTTCTGCTACTATTTGTTCTTGAAATATGCTGATAACAGACACACAAACCATTCGCTAAAAACATGATTTTCGTATTCAGGGCACCTCAGAACATGTAAATATAACAAAAACTCACGTTTGAAAATTTGACCCTAAAACAATACTTTCTCGACCCTATGGGTAAGAGAAAGTAAAAATATGTTAAAATACTCACTTTTAACCTTTTATGAAAAATAGCTTTAGAAATAATAATAATAATGTAGTACATACATATGCGTATATATATATATTTTCTTTATTAAAGGTTTTACGGAATATTTTAAAATCTTTATCTTTTATTTAGTATTTTTGTTTGGATTAGAGATGGAACGAAGCTTCGGCAAGGCCGAAGCTTCGGCCACTTTACCGAAGCTTTGGCCTGGCCGAATAATGAGCGTGATTCGGCCGATTCGGCCTATAACAATTTATGTTGTGAATATTCTTTCAACAATTATTATTATATAAAATATTGTCATTTAAGTTATGCACAATGGTACCTTGTAATAAAACATAGTAGAAATTTATATTTAATTTAAAAGTTTGTATGCATTGACCCTTTGGAACTATAAATCATACAACAATTAATAATATATTCTATTTAAATTGGAAGTTGCTAAGAAATAAGTTACATTACATTATATTTAGTTAACAATCTATCTATATATATATATATATATATATATAATCGTTCTTCCTGACTGACTGAGTGAGTGAGGGGGTGATTCATCATCGCCCAGATCAAACCCCTAGACCTAGAAGCATGAAATTTTGTGACAATGTTCTTTCTATGACGTAGGCATCCACTAAGAAGCGATTTTACAAAATTCGCCCCCCAAGGGGGGGGAGGGGGGGCAAAACGTGATTTCACAAAATCCTTCATATCTCAAACAAAAAAACAGCCGTAAAATTTTTGCTTTAAAATATAGCTAATAATACTAATGTCTAAAAACCAATTTCTGGAATTTTCAAATTTTGGTCCCCAAGGGGGGCGGGGCAAAACGTGATTTCACATGCGTAAAACGTGATTTCGCATAATCCTATATATCTCAAACAAAAAAATAGATATACGGGAAATTTTTGCTCTAAAATATAGCTAATGCAAATACCTAAAAACCAATTTCTGGAATTTTAGAAATTCAGCCCCCAGGTTGGCAGCAGGGGGGGGGGGGGGTATGGGGCAAAAACAAATAGAAATACAGTTAGGGCGTTCGAAATTGATACAGATAGGTTTTAGAGGCCTGCAAGTCGAATGGGGATATTTTCGATTGTGTAAAGTTATTAGGTGGGGCAGGAAGGGAGAGGGGGGGCAAAAAAAAAATAAAAATAGAGTTAGATCGTTCAAAATTGGTTTATAGATGTTTTCGATACCTACAAATCGATTGCGGATATTTTCGAATTTGTAAAATTATTAGGAGGGGCGGTAAGGGGGGGGGGCTATGGGCAAAACCAAACAGAAATACAGTTAGGCCGTTCAAAATTGGTACAAATAGGTTTTAGAGGTCTGCAAGTCAAATGGGGATGTTTTCGAAGGTGTAAAGTTATTAGGAGGGCCGGGAAGGGGGGGGGGCGGAGAGGCAAAAAAATAAATAAAATAGATCACTCAAAATTGGTACATATAGGTTTCCAATACCTACAAATCGATTGCGGATATTTTCAAATTTTTAGAATTATTGGGAGGGGCGGGGGAGTGGAGGGGCAAAAAAAATAAAAACAGAGATAGATCGTTCAAAACTGGTGCATAGAGGTTTTTGATACTTACAAATCGATTGCGGATATTTTCGAATTTGTAAAATTATTAGGATAGACGGAAGGGGGGGGGGGCGATGGGGAAAATAATAGAAATAAGAGTTAGAGCATATTGGGAATTTTTTCCGAAGGCAGTGAGAACCCGGTGCGACATTTTTCCTAATCAGATTTTGTTTCTCTTTTTTTTTTCACGTGATTAAAATTAATGCAATTTTGAGAATTCAGTAATTATAGTGATTCATTTAAAAATAGGGACCAGCGAAGCGGGCGTTGCCTGCTAGTTTAATTATATGAACAGCTTAAGTTGCTTTAAAATGAAGCTATTAAAATATTGCATGAAACATTCTTTAAATATTTCTAGCTTTGAAACTTAGTCATAGTCATATATAGTCAATAATCAAAATTAACAATATTGTCAATAATCAAGATTAACAATAACCTAGGATTATAAAACACGCAGAGAATTGTTGAAAAATAAATAAAAGTAAAAAATAAATTTTATTTATTTTTATAAACCAGAATATGAGGAGGGTGCCTATTACTTGCACATCCACCCTAGATCTAAATTCTAAATATTTATTCCAGATAATTAAAGTTATAAAATTTATTCTAGATTAGTTATTATCACATGATAAAATGTTTTCTAGGTTAATAACTGACATACTGTAAATGGTTTTTTATGTTTATTTTCATCATATTACATACGAGGTTAATTAACCTTACTTCATTTTATCATTTATCACACAATTTTAAATTATGAGGCAAAAAAATCAATGTTTTTGCATTTTTAGGAAGAATTCTGTTCCTTTTTTCCTCATACACATTTTCAGCTTCAGAAAATAACCTTTCGCTATATATACTGCTACTTGGAGCAGATAAATAGCGTTTGGCCGAATCAGATAATCTGGGAAATATTTTTTTATTCTCTCTCCATCTCCACCAATTCCAACAGACAATGTGTTCTATTTAAAAGCGGAATGTTTATATATACTTCCAGCTCTTTAGCCGATGAATTTTCAGAGTGTTCTGTGAGTAATTCATTGTTTGTGATTTCTTAAAAACAATCCCACGATGATGCCGGAGCTTCGGCCGAAGCTTCGGCGATTAGTTGGCCGAAGCTTCGGTATTCGGCGCTTCGGCCAAACTGTGCTTCGTGCCATCACTAGTTTGGATGTAGCATTAGGTTTGTACTGAGAAGAAATTCTTCACAATCGACAACAAAACAAAATCATGAATAAATATATATATATTTTTTTTTTTCCTTTGACAATTATATTCTTATGTAATTGCAATACATAACACACCTGTTAAATATATATAGTATATATACACACATGAATTTTAAATTAAAATAACTAATACACAGAGTAAGTTATGTTTTAAATATGCAAAGCAAAAATAAAAAGAATAATTCAGAACATGTGAGCCAGCTTTTATAATTATATAAAAATGCAGAATACACACCTTTATTTAGTTTGATTTTCATCAACATCGAATTCTAAACATTCTTCTTTTAAATGCCAGCAAGTAGTCATCTTGGATGGCATGGTAGTAAACATTACATGCCTTCCAAAATTATACTAGCTAGCATGAATGTCCAAGTTGAATAACGCTTCCTCCACGTATGAAAGTTATTCAGATATTCATACATACACAGTAATTACAAAATTTAAATTAGAAAGTATACTAGGTAATAAAGAGACTTTAAGTATGCACACAGGTCCCTAAATAAATCTATGAATACTAAAAATAAAAAGCACAACTTATGTGATGAAACTTATATAATTAATTACATATTTTAAAAATGCCGAATGGAATACATACCTTAATTAGCTCTTGATTACCATCTCTGTTTTAAGGACAGCACATTCTTCATTTTAAAGCCAGCAAGTAGTCATCTTGCAAGGCATAAAGTAATAAAATTTAATACCTTGCAAAATTCTACCAGCTAGCGTGACTGATGATATTCTCGACTTCCTCTGGCTCAGGTAGCATCTTCTTCTATTCTAATAATCAGTTTCTTTTCCATACCGTCATATGTGATTTAATGAATATTATTTTTAAAAATTCTATTTATTTCTTCTGAGAATGTCTTAAATGAGTGTTAGTATAAATTTTTATTATTAACTATACAAATTAAATTATGCTTAATAATTTTTACAGTCATGAAATTCATAGTATAGGTAATAAAAATATTTATCATAGATAACTACATAAAAATATATTCACGTATATCTTACAAATTTATAATAAATCTTATGAATAAGTGTTTTCATAAAAGATATAAAATTTTCGTATCTGTAATTTAATAACCCTCACTTCACTTATTTTGGAATCAGAAATATATCAAACAGATGAAAATAGCATTTATTTACATTCTTGTTCAATATGAACATAACAAAATTTTGAATATTCGTATGTATATAAATTCAAAAAATTTAAGTGAAAATCTGCATGGTGTGGGAAAGTATACTTCTTTTAACAAATATAAACTTACTACGATTATCATGATAGTAAAAAATTGAAATGTTTTCAGGTCTTTTTATCTTTTCTCAAAAAAAAAAACAAACAAACCTGTTCATGTGGTTATTCACTGCAGAAATATCACTCAATAAAATCAGTCACACATTAAATTTATACATTACAAAAGATGGAAGATTAAACGTAAACAATAATAATATTATTGTATCATAGGATCTTAACTGAAGCAATACCTTATAAAATGAGCATATTATGAAATTGACTATTTAAATAACCATGCTATTTAATAATAAGTAAACAGTAGCTACAGTCAAATGAATACTTTCTATATTTCATACTTCCATGAAACAGATTAAACGTAAACTATAATAATCTTTTTGCATCAGGATCTTAACTGAAGCAATATCTTATAATAATGAGCATGTTATTATGGAAATGACTATTTAAATAACAATGCTCCTTAATAATAATAAGTAAACGGTACCTACAGTCAAATGAATACTTTCTATATTTCAAACTTTCATGAAACCGATTAAACGTAAACAATAATGTTATTGCATCAGTATCTTAACTGAAGCGATATCTTATAATAATGAGCCTGTTATTATGAAATTGACTATTTAAATAACCATACGGTTTCATCCTATTATACGGTACCGGTAGCCCATTGAAAGAAATGAAAAATGAAATCGTTTTTGAACGGAATGACAACTATTTACTTTTAACTATAGATAAGCCATGCGAGATAAGCCTTGTTCGCGTTCGCAGTGCATACGAAAAATATCAAAATTGTTTTATTAAGGCAGTACAAATGCATCTATAATATCTCATACAGAAGGACAGTATAAGAAAGGACTTGAGAAAAATACTTTATTACTTACTTTATTCGAAAAAAAAAAAAAAAATGATAAAAATAATGCAAAATCATCACACACAGAAAAACAAGATGGCTGCCGATCTTTAAGTTTAAGGAGAGGTGTAGAGCTATCCTTAAGAATTTAAGGATCCTTAAAGTTAAAGATCTTTAAACGGACATCTGAATTTCTATTTTAAGGAAAGTCGGAAATAAAGATTGTTTACATTTTGATTGACCAATGAAAATGCATCTTTTTAAAGATCTTTAGTTAAGGATCCTAAACAGCGGACATCTGAATGTGGGGGAAAATCTACTCAATTTCAAAGTATCCAAATCAAAAGAAAAGGAATAACTTGAAAAAATATAAATATGTTTTAAATGAATAATAAAAATTTTTTCTCTCAAATCGCTCACACAAACAAAACAAACTATCCATCCTTCCAAATACGTTTAGTTAAGCGGAATTCGTATTTGTCAGCAAAGCTGATTGGTTCCGTGGTGTAAACATTCCATGACGTACGCAAACCACTGACAAGATGCGCAGAACAAATGTCAAGAAGATTTCTTGATCTTTGAGGCTCCACGGTCTTGTGCAACCTAAGACTACTATATAACAGGCTGAATCATTCGCCGCCATTTGTACGTCAAGTCCGTCACTGCTAAATTTAAGATTACTATATAATAGTCTTATATAGTCTCATATCATAATCTTATATGGTAGTTCGTAACTGCCAAACCTAAGACTATTATATAACAGTCTTATATAATCTCATATAATAGTCATATACAATAATCTTAGTTTTAGCAATGACGGACTTGACGGACAAATGGCGGCGAATGATTCAGCCTGTTATATAGTAGTCTTAGTGCAACCCTGCTCCCGCTCAGGCGAAATCATTCTCGCCAACATTTGGCTTGATTTGGTCCATTCGAGTACAATGCGTAAATTCGCCTCTCGCACTGTAAATGGATTTTCAACCACCGTATATCGTAAAAATTTTGGTGTCTCCCTTCCTCCCCATGCCCGTTCATGTCACCCACCTAACCAAAAAATGGCTGCTTTCTATACTTTTGTAAACCGTGCCCTTAATATTTGTTCAAATCCTATTTTATTAAAATCTGAAATTAAATACCTGAAAGCCATTGCAATTGATAGAGGTTATGACCCTTCCATTATAGACAAAGCTATCAAAAAATTACAACTCCCTCGTATTTCGTCTACTAAATCAGTCTCTTCTAATATCAGTATTGTTTTACCCTATTTTCCTAAATCCAGTCAAACCATAGCTAAGATTCTCAAAGAATATGATTTTAAAATAATATTTTCGCCTTCCAATAAACTCACCTTTTCTCAGTTAAAAAATCCTATTGATATGCATAATTCTTGGGGCATTTATAGTATTTCCTGTCAGTGTGGTTTATCATATATTGATCAAACTAAACGTAGTCTTAAATTTCGTCTAAAAGAACATATGAATTATGTCGGCTAACAAGAAACCAATAAATTGGCTATTTCTAAACATTGCTGGGAGGAAAATCATAATTTTAAATTTAATTCAGTTAAATTAATTTGGAGACCTAAATCCATTCATGAACTCGATTTCTTTGAAGCTTTTCATATTTATAAAATTTTTAAAAACCTTGTAAATTGTGATTTCGCTGTTCCCTATTTGTCTGATTGTTGGAAATTTTACATTCAGTCCACATTTTCTTAATTTTTCTACTGTTTACACAGCTAACGTTCCTAATTTCCTATTGGCCACACTCCCTACTTTCACGTTATCCTATTGGTTGAACTAAATTCGGTCCCTCTCCTACATATACGAGCACTTCTCCAGATTCAGAATTCTTTTTGCACTGAAGACGGTACGCTTAAGACTACCGAAACAGCTGTATGCATCTCAAATATTTTTCTTTGGCGTTTCTGACGTAGTAGTTTATTCGGGTTTTAAAAGAGCATAGTCATGATATCGCTACCGGAAAAATAACTGCAGCTTTAAAGCAGGTAAATAGGGATGAAAATATAAATATTAAATTTGAACATGTAAGAAAAATAGCATATTATCAAAACCACAAGTACGCCGCAATCAGGGAGTCTGTAGAAATTTTATCTCATCATAACAATTGTAATGACAACGATGGGGCACTACGCGATCGTCAGCGGCGCCGAGTTTTTTAAAGTGGTGAAGCTAAGAGAGAACGTCAGTTTCGTCAAACGTCAAGCACCGTCCTGCAGGTGAAAAAGTTGGGGCGCCCCATGTGAAACTAGTCCGGCACTCAACATGAAGAATTAAAGGTTGTATGTTTTAAATTATGTTTATAGTTATACTTCATGGTTTAGTTTTTTACAAAGAATTTTTCGCTGTGTCCCTGTAAAAATCTATATAAGTACTAGATTCACTAAAACCAATGCATTTTCTGCGACGGTGACTTTTTTAAATGTATATAAATTTTCAGCAGAATCAGATAAGGCATTTAGATGCTAGCTCACTCTAAATAATTTAAGCCCGTAAGCCGTAATAATATTTTTTTTGTTCTGTACTTGTAAATAAGTATATATATATTTAATAGTTAGATCTCCTAAAATCTATACAGTTTCTGTGATAGTGATTTGTAATATGTATATAAATTTTCAGTTCATTCGGATAACGCATTTATTCATTATATATTTTTTCGTATTTTTATTTACATAATTAATTTTTCTTATTAATTTCCACAAAGCATTTATAATATTAAAATAATCTTTTTTTTTTTTTTTTTTTTTTTTTTTTTTTTTTGTAATAAATGCTTTTTATAAATGCAATATCTGTCAAAAATTATGATATACTAGCTTTTAATTTGCTTTCTTACTCTAAAACGATTTTTAAATACTTTTTCATTGAATATTTTAAATAAATAATATAGTTGTATTAATATTTGCAGTAAAAGTTTTAATATTGCATCTAAGTAAAGCAGGGAAGGAAGCCCTAGAAATTCATCATTGTTGGAGTGGGCCTGTACATTTTCTCTCACACCCGGGTCTCCAGCTTACTTGTTACGACACTGACTAACAATATACATTAAGTATATTTTTCTTACTTAGCTAATAAAATAAAGAAAAAAACATCGAGGTATCCATCCAAACGTTATACCTTTCTAAATATATATATATATACGCCTAATTATATTTTTAAACGGCACATTTTTTTTTTTTTTTTTTTTTTTTTTTAAATTCCATTTTATTTCTTAAAATTTATCTCAAAAATTGTTGAAGAAGATATAATAAAATATATTTATAAAGATACACATAAGGCCAAATAAAATAATGCTACACTGTAGAGTAAACATAGGATTTAAATATCTTCGGAAAAAACCTATTTATTATAAACATGTATTAGTATGATGTAATTTCAATTGTAGACAGATACATTTAAAATGTTAGCAATGATTAAAAAATCTGGAGTGACTCCACTCGACTTTCCGAACATTGAGTAATTAACAGTTTTGTAGATAAAGTAAAGAAAGAGGAATTGTTAAGAGGAATTTTTTTTTAAAGTTGGACACTTTTGATAGTTGACATCTTCAATTTTTCCGAAACTTTCAGGATGTGTTAGTAGTACTGTGATAAGAAAAAGTGAAATTTAATTTTTTCTGAATTTGATTTGTTCGACCTAGAGAGGGGGTCGAAGTTTGAGGCAATAAATAATTGGTGCCATTTTAATATCATTTTACTCCTAAAGGCATGAGTGACCCATGTCAATTTTTTTAAATACGGATACTACTTGATGCTAAGTACATTTTAGCATAAAAAAACAGCATTTGAATAACTATTCCAAACATATATATTTTTATTAACATTACTAGTAGGCAAAAAGCGTAAACACCAGCAGTCATACATAAAATCTCTTACTTATGCGGGAGAAAAACATAAATTATTTTTAAAAGCATAATTTCCCTTTTTATGTTTACAATCCTATTTTAATTATACAGTCGGCTGCAAAATTATTCGAGCACTAGCCAATAATTATTATATTTAAAAAGTACACTTAAGACTGTTTAGATAAGTAATTCCTTGTCGAATCATGTTCTTAGACTGATTAAGAACATGACTCGACAAGGATTTATTTAATAAAGCTGTATTAAGTGTACTTTTTTTTGGCAAGGATTATTGCTAGTGCTCGAATAATTTTGCAGCCGACTGTACATTCCAATACTCTCATAATCTTAGTATACTAAATAGCTTCTTGTCATCTCAAAATATTTCTAAATTCATTTACAAAGATGTGCATGAAAAGTGGCCTAAAGCATGTGACGTTACAATCATCTTGGAAGGCCTTGATTAGAAGGTTGAACTAACACCTCCTGTAATAATGCCTTCGAGCTGAACAACACGTCATGGAAGATTGGCCGATTTTATCCAATCAACTCTTCCCATGATACATGTTGGATCGTGGGGATTGGATGAAATCGGCCGATCTTCCGTGACATAGAGCTCAGCTCGGAGGAACGAAATCGCTACACTTTGGAGTATCGCTCCACGGACGTCCAGTGATTTTCATTTTCTCCTGGTCCTGACACAGATGTTTTTATCGTGTTCACGATATCTCCTCGATCTGATCGATCTCCTCGCTAACTCCCCAAGCTGTTCACAACGTCTCCCCGATCTCCTCGATCAGATAAATAAGCTGTTCACGACTTCTGACCGAGGAGATCAGCAACTCCCCAATCTCCCCGGAAATTTTCTTCGGGGAGAAGATTGAAAGCGTGGCAACCGCGTAGCAACAGACGTAAACAAATGCTGGATATCATTATGCTGATGTGTTTCTGTTTTGCTGAAATATTTTAGTAATATCTTTAAGAAGAATATGATTTTTTATTAATTGTGCAATTACATTTTTTTAATTTTAGAAATATAGGCCGCGCACGATTGAACAAGATAGAAAATGCAAAATAGATATCAAAACTACTACTTATGCACTATACACATTCAAAAGTTTTTGCCAGAAAATTGTAGTTCTATTGTTGTATTAATAAAATACTTTTTTTTTTTTTTTTTTTTAAGTTAACGATATTAATTATTTTCTTAATGTTTTAATTTTATTTTACTTACTTTTTTTTTCCATATTTATAATTTAAAATAGCTTCCAATTTCATGCAAAATAATAACTTAAAATTAACTAATTATTCAAACACATTTAAATAGTTTTTACATATTAAAAGACTATTTTAAACAATCACTTATTCCACTTAAATAAATTAGTATTTTTTTCCCCTATAACTATTTTATCATACTTTGTAGGATTAGGTATATATGTACATAGGATATATATGATTTGAGCCTTTTTTGCTGTACAATATAATTTTTAATATATCTTAATTTAATCAAGAACCAATTACTTATATTTAACATTTGGTTAATCATACAATTTACATTCCATGATTGATTGTGAATCATATATAAATAATATTTTTTTCTCAACAAGACATAATGTTTTGTGAATTTTCAAAAAGAGGGAAATAATAATAAAGACTTATTATACAGCCTTGCATCTGTAGCTTGAACATATAATTTTAATTGCTTTTAGATTCAAAATGCAATTATTAAAGTTTACAATTGTGTTCAATTAAATTGTTACAAAAACAGTTATATCATTGACTTACAAAGGAGATTTGTAAGTTAATTCTTGCAGGAAAACTAAAATACGAAAGTGATACAAAAGTTACTCAGAAAATTAAGGTAAATGCATCAAGTAAATAAACTTATTTCTTTAAGAGTACTTATAGCTTTTTTCAGAAGATGCCATTGTAAGAGGCAACGTTAAAATCGATTTTATGAGTTTTTCACCTCTTAGAAAAAATCTTGAAAGCCATCATAATTAAGGTAGTAATTTAATAGTATAAGAAATATTTGAATAAAGATTGTTTAAAATAAAAATTTAAATACCTTTAAACTCAATTATTTTAAACTACTCTTTTAATTCAGACAACGTTAATGTTATAACAAATTCAAAAGATAATATGTATTTCACATCATTATTGCATACTGTTTATTCTTCAGTTAGAGTCACAAACAAACAAGGATAATTCTACTACAAGAATAGAATTGCCCATGTTTGTTTGTGATTCGGATCAGAAAACAAACAGTATGGGAAAATAAATAAAATAAAAAACAGTATGTCTAAAAGAAAAAAGAAAAACTTTTCCATTCTCAGTTGAATATTCACATTTATATCATTAAATGTTCAATGAGAGCAACTTATAACTTCAGTATTAAGTATTGAAATAATATTAAAAAGGCATTTAAAATGCATATTAACATTAAATAGTAAAATTTTAGCTATTTATTAGGCAATTATAATTTTAATTATAATATCCTTAATTTTATTTTATGCACTTTCACTGCCTTTCAAAATTTTAATAAGCTGTTTATCGTAAAAATCAGTTTAAATTTTGCAATTTTCAAAGTAATTATTTTTATACTTCAACGTAGAATAAACACCTAATTTATAATCTAACATGATTCAAATTAGAAGATTGCCAATTTCAAAATTATGAAATAGCAATACCAGGGATGGAATGCTGGTGCAGAATTCATGCCGGTATTTCTGTACGAAATTTCTCTAGATATAAAATCGTTGATTTAAAAAGTAGAAAACTTTGAGTTCTGCACCAGTGTTCTATTTCTGAAATACAAAGTATCCTGAAAAATTATGTTATAATTAATTTTAAAAAAACTATCAAACAGGTTTTCACCAAGCATAACTAAGAGCCATCCTAATTAAATCGGCATTCTTAAAAAAAAAAATCCTAAGCCAGTGTTTGATTTTTAAGTAATAGATACAAAATTCTGCACAAAACAGAATTTAATTTAGTATGATAAGACATATTTTAATCTATTCTTTCATATAAAGGCATGCAATAACTCTGTTTCATTCCTTAGCATCGTTACTATATTCATTTCTTAAAATTTCTTTGGTATAGCTTTTGCATAGGAACCCCTCGGATCTTGGCAGGGACTGTTTTAAACATCTCGGGACCTGGGGACCCTTTACCACCAACTTGAATTGTTTTGTTAGTAAACTTAAAGGATATGTTAATAAAAATGCCATTTAAAATAACCTATAAATCCCCCGCTGAGTGCAATCTTTCAGCAAAATTTGATGTAATGCTTCTGCCATCAAATAGCATTGTTATTTTCATATTTTTTAACTGAAAATAACCAATCATTCATGCTGGATGGCAGAAGCAACATGTAAAATTTTGTTGGAAAGACCCTGACATTAGACAGTTTTCAAGTTTTTGCGTTGAACCGAGAGTTAAATTTAATGGTCAATATACGGCCATTAGACGCTATCGTGTTCACTCACATACATACATCATCATAAAAAAAGAGAAAAATTCAACTCAGGGGACTTCAAAACTTAGAGATACACCTAGAGCTGTACCAAGTACAGTCGGTATATACTCGGCCAAATTTAGGCTAAGTATTTGGTCAATGCCGAGTAGTTGAGGGAATTTCCCTATTTTTATGCATTATTGAAAGAAATGTGTCAATGATAGATATGTATTTTATAACTAAACAAAAAAGGTTATGAAAATATAAATACAGAGTCATTATAATTAAAATTTTTGCTATAACAGCTTTCTGCAGTTAAAACGGGCTGCCACTAAATTTGTTTTAGAGACAATTCATGACATGAGCTTGTCCATTTTAGCTATAAGAATTTAATTATAACTATCTTATATGTATGTAATATGCAATATTTTATAAAAACTTAATATATAAAATTGTATCTATAAATCAAACAAAAATAAAATATTTTTTAAGAAAAGAACCCTCATGTAATATTAACACAAAATTTTATTTATACATTTGTGTAAGTGAAAGTAAGACACATTCAAATCAGTAAGAAAAAGATTGATTTTGAATCAAAAGAAAAATATACACTATAAAATAATGTAAAAAACTTATCTATATGGATACAGTCTACTGCTCGGAATTTATTTAGTATTTTAAGAACAAATAAAATTAATGTAAAAAGAGGGAGGGGGGGGCATTTAACCCAGTAAAGGTGTTTTTACGGTATATATAA
Source organism: Salticus scenicus (assembly GCA_963930645.1). Taxonomy (NCBI): domain Eukaryota; kingdom Metazoa; phylum Arthropoda; class Arachnida; order Araneae; family Salticidae; genus Salticus; species Salticus scenicus. The sequence goes on along the minus strand of OZ005648.1, from coordinate 329,128,984 downwards.
AAAAGATAAATACACTAAAACATCATTTAAAATATATTTCAATAATCAAATCTGTAGTTTTGCCAACTATGGCCTAAAACCGCCTATCATTTTACATTTCTACGATCTGAAGATTAATGAAGCCTATCACGTTTGAAATAATTTATTTTAATGTTCTCATTTAATATGTAAATTTCATATATTTTAATTCTTAATGCATAGGAAGCTTTGTATTCTCTAAGAATTATCTGAGGATAATTTCGCATCTAAGAAAGATTTTAAGAATAAAGTTATGAGTTATGCTTTTAATAATCCACTCCACTAAAAGTATCAAAATATAGCAATGAACCTAATTTTGTATATATATGTATGTATACTACAAAAGTTCTACATGAAAGCATGCTGTTTGCCATTTAGCTAAATTTTAAACTCAAAAGGCTCCCCCCCCCCCATCCCCCAAGATGTGCAAATTTCTTCATATATGCATCAATTATTCTTTCTTACAACTACTCTGTATCAGTGCGGATTTAAAAAAAAAAACATTGACATTCACAATTGAATATTGCAATAATTTTTTATTGGTCTAGAATAACACTTTGAAAAATCTTAGCTCCCCCCCCCCCCCCCAAAGTCAAGTTCTGGATCCGCCACTGCTTGGTATTTGGCCAAAGTGCTACTTCGTGCACTAGACACACCTTTCTATTAAAGTTGAATTTTCGTTATGTTAAGATTACAATACTTACCTTACATATGTATGTTTAGAAGGTAAGAAAGATTGCATGAAAGTAAAGGGCAAAATTAACGGTCGCCACCGGCCACATGGCGACTAAATAAAAAAAGATGGCGATTAAAAATTATGCATCGATCGCCACTAAAGTCGCCACTTTTTATTATCATTAAAATAATCTAAAAATCGAGCGTTGTGCAATCGAAGCCTTGTGATTTCCAATCTTTTTCCATCCATGGCATAAATGTCAATGTTCATTTTAAACTTGCTTTATTATATTCTACAACCTATAAAGAAGTAGAATTGTTTAATATGTCTCACTCATATAATTTTTTGGACCCCCCCCCTCCCTTTCCCTCCCCCTAACGATCTGTGATCACACAGCTTATAGAAAGCTTTATAATTTCTAATCATTCTTCATTTGCTGCAAAAATATAAATATATATTTTAAACTTACTTTTATTAGATTCTAGAATCTGTAAAGAAGTAGAATTGTTTAATATCTCTTACTCATAATTCTTGTAATCCCCCTCCCCCCCCTCCAACGATTCGCAATCACATGCTCCACTGAAGTCTTGTGGTTTACAATCTTTCTCTATCCATAACATAAATGTAAATATTCATTTTAAACTTTCTTGATTAGATTCTAGAACCTATAAAGAAGAATATAGATGCACCCTTCCCCCCCCCCCCACACACACACACATGTGAGCTCCATTTCCACAAGCAGTTAATGATCAAATATCCTGCAAAGCACAATCTTTTTCCATTAATATCTCCATAGTATTTAGTGTATATTTAACCCATTTAAGATAGTTGACAAATGTGTGTATCAAAATTTGATTTGATTTAAATGTGTATTTTTCAAAAATTTTTGTATTTGCTTTCTTTTGTGTAGAAATCTTCCTTTTCCCTTCCCATTTTAAAGTAGAAATCTCCCTATTTTTAAAGCTACAAATTTGGCAGCTAAGTAAATTATTTTTAATGAAGCAGCTAAATTTCCATATCTATACTTTTTAAGAGAAAGTATTTTAACTCTATTGAAATAAAATCATTTAAAAAAAGTGTGTCTTTAGAAATAAGAAAAAATAATAAAACTGCTAACTGTATTTACACATGACCATGTAAAAGGTTGTGATGATGATGAATCAGCTGATCCATTTACTAGAAAATATCAATGTGAACTGTGAATGATAACAGCTTATTTCACTTAAATAAATTGAAAAAAAAAGTAAATTATCTGTAAATTATCTGAATTATCTGACAGATAAAAAGTTTTGCTGTTATTATTACAGCCCTAAGCAGATTTTAATTTAGGATGTGCAATTTAGGATTTTTAAAAAGAGTGTAATTACAAATTACAATTTCAGTGTCCCTGTGTTAATTTTATTATTATATGTATTTCTTATTTTCATATTTTTCTTGTGGTAATTATACTGCAAAATGGTGACAGTTGCTTTTTGCAGTCTGAAAGAAATAGTCTTATCATGTGAAAAGTGGCCACTAACTTAAAAAAGTGGCTACTAATGAAACTGACAGTACCGACCACTGGCCACTAATGAATTTTCCCAGTTTTGCCCTTTACATGAAAGAAATGTGACCCATTCAATTCTATTATGCTTAATAACAAATTCTTAAAAGGTATTAGTGACTATGAGAAAAGAAATGATAATGCAATTGAGAGCAGTGGAGGATTAAAATTAAAACTACAAAATATCGCTTTTGAATTTACCCACAGAATAATTCAGATTTATTAAATATTGTAAATATTGCTGATTTTATCATGTCTGTTTTCCAATATTTAAAATGGTTGTATATACATATTAATAAAGAATTGTTTTATGTGTATGAAAACAAGAATATTTTTTAATTTACTACTCGCAAATAATTAATAGTGGATGTAGATGAAATAGTATTTTGTCTGGACAATTTTAATGAAGTGTTTTCTACTATGGAAAAAACCTGAACAACTCTAAGCATACAGATAATAAAATATGCTTAAAGAAATACCTTTCATAGACCTGAAATATCCAAATATTTTTATTGTAAGTGCTTGTACACAAATGTGTAGTACTATGAATGTAATTTTCAATAAGAAACATGCTATAGAAACCTCCCTGTGGCAGAATATTTTTATGCTTTCTGTGACAAGTTTCATTCATGCAAACCTTTTCTGCAAGATGACAATTTTTAATTACATAGATAGATATTAATATTATTAATATACTGTCGAATTCTTAAATGTCACACAAATCTCCGTTTTCTATTGAAATATGAGAATATCTGTAATTATCAATAAACCTTTCTGAAAGCGAAAATTTCTTTTCTGTGGCAGTGACACAGTATCGCTAAATTCTGCCTCAGGGATAAACCTAAATAACATACATCAATTTTAAGGCATTTCAATATATTTACAGAAATGGAAGTGCACATAGATTTGATAAACTAAAGTGATGAATACTACTACAAAACTTTGAAAGTGTTAAAACTATAATTAGTCATTTCAAATTCTCTACTATATTAGCAACATGATTAGAACTGTAAAGGATTTATGTACATTTGAATGAATGTTACAGTAAGAAATTAGCTATTTAAATATTTATTAAGTTAAATATGAAACAATATAAGAAAAATATTTTATTTAAACAATCACAAATTTTACTTAAAATATTTCCTCTGTAATTTAATTCAAATATGCTATAAAAAAATAAAACAGAGGGAGGGGGGGGGACATGACCCTGCTTCTTTTTTTGTAATAATACTTAGTCTTATATAAAGTTAATACATACCTATGAACTCCAATTTATCTTTAGAGAGAAAGGTTGTATCTAAGAGAACTGCTCTACTGCGTGGCAATATAAATAAAACCAAACACAGAAGAACAATTCACTTGACATTTCCGTCACATTAGTAGAAATTCTCAGGTGTAGAACACAGCACAAGTATAAAATACGAGTATGTAGCATTCAATATTTATTGATATGCTCATGTAAATCTTACTGGGGAAAAAAAAAAAAAAAACTTTTCACAGCAAAACTATAATTACGTAAAATAAAAAATAACAGCACTACTTTCGAAAAATTAAATATTTTCAAAACTCAGTTCATATATTGTAAAAAATCTTAATATTCAGCTTTTATCTAAACGGAAATAACTTTTAAATACGTTTAGTTGTGAAACTGAATTCCATCGAAGTAATTTTGGAGCAGAAAATTTGACAGTCTAGGAATGATATTTTCAATGTATCCTTCAGTTTCTTTCAATTTCTTCTCTTCACACACTCTTCATCAAGTACAGTCTCTTTTACTCAAATTTTAAACTTCAAAATATATCTATTTTTTATTATATCATTTAAAAGCGATATCAAAATTCATTTATGGTAAAAGCGTTTACTTTAGCCGCCATGTTTCTACCCAAAAACAGACCGAAAAGGCGTTCAAGAATCATCTCCTCGAGTAGATCAGTTTGGTGATTTGTGACGTCAACTACTCGGGGAGTTGGGGAGATCGAGGAGATATCGTGAACACGCCCACGGTAGTGAACCCAGTCAACCCCCGTCCTCCTGAAAGATGTTATGTTTCTTTTTTCTTTAGCAGACACGTATGAAATGAATAAGTTTTGACTATAATGAGTTTATGAATGTTCAATTGACATACTTCATTTTGTTTTCAAAAAGTAAATTAATTTTGTTACATCATGGTTAACGAAGATGCATATGAAACGAAACATGATGATAATAACAGTGTTATGCAGCATAAGGAAACTGATGTTAATGATCATCAAAAGACATTTACTTTGGAAAGTATCCTTATATCCTACTTTAATATCTTAACATTTACTCAGATTACAATTCAACAAAGTTTTTAAATGACTGTAAGTTTTATTTTAGAGTTAATTTGATTTAATTTTAATTTTTAATAAATCTAAAAAGGTATGTTTACCTTCTATACGTTAAGGTATTAGTATTTTATTTCACTATTTCTCTTTCGGTCCATAATGAAGCTCTTAAAAAACAAAATATTTTGTGAAATAGAGCAGAAAATTTTATGTGAAAGCTTAATATGTAACCTTAATTACATATGTACCCCTATTTTAATCAGCTCAACAAATGATCCTATGTATGATAATCAAAAAGATGTATATAAGAAAAGCTGGTAAATAGCATTTATCTTTTGATAATATGTTGATTAAGTTCGTTCAATCCCTTTCGTGAATAATATTGCACTTATATAGGTCATTTAAATATCATGGAATATTTTGCTAGCTTTTCGGAATATCTTTAATAGAAATTGTTTGGAAGTATCAGTTTGAAGATTCATGATGGCTGATGTTAAATTTCGATATTTTCTTTTTTATATTCGATACTAGCCACCTTCGGCAATCAACTGGTGTGCAACCCCTGAAAAATTTACCTTCTTTTTGTGTTGGACACCTTTCGTCTGTTCAGCAACCACCAGTGATGCTGCTAACCTTTCAAAATCCTGGGTCCTTGGGACCAAAAGTTCCAAAAACCTGGGTCCTTTTTTCAAAAAGTTGGGTCTCCACTTAAGTAATTTTATATATTAAAGATATAAATTAAAATTTTATCTTATTGTAGATGAAAAAAAGTTTTTTATGAATTTTTAACCAGCTCTTTTTGAGATTGTCTTAAAACTAATATTATGTAGGAGGTGGCTGATCTTAAGAAACAACTGAAAACATTAGCCTAGTGTCTTTTCTTTATCTGCTCTGCAACAGAAAAAAAAATTGAATAAGAGGAAATAGAGTATAATAGCAAACTATTAATAATATTTTAAACTAAAAACATTTGTAAAAAAGCCTTGGGACAAAAAAACAAAATGGGAAAAAAGGTTGTTTTTTTTTGGGGGGGGGAGGGTAAGAGAGAGAGTTAGTAGATAAGCAGGATTGATTACAAATTTTAGTTAAACATTCCACTTCAAATACAGTACAAGATCCATTATCCAGCAATCACGGGACTGACCTGAATCTGGTTATCAGAATTTTTTAGATATCGCCCTCTGTCGAAAACCGAAATATCATGACTGCAAAAGCTATCCCCAGTGCCCCACTCTCCTTTAACCACAAAATAACTTACCAATAAACTATACTGATAACTTAAATAATGCATTAAAGACAACAATAAAAAAAGTGTACTTATCTGTAAAAGAAATTACTATAATAATAATAACATTCTCATACTAGCAAATTGCTTTTTGCTTAACACCGCAAATATATTATTTTTTTTACTGTATAGGTTTTTCTTAATAATAAAGTTTCTTGGATTTTAATACAGACACATGTTCCTATAATCACATTCTTTCATTTGGTTTTGGCTTTGTTTAAAAACCAAACTTAGGCTGCAGCAGAGTGATGCGATTCAATGTATTGGCACTTTTAACTGGTATAACGTTTTTGTATGCAGAACTTCGTTTTTGCAATTCAGAACTTTGTGTTTGTTTTTGCACCGTCCACTTGTGTTTATCAAATTGGGATGGTATATCGGATAGGAAATTTGATTTTTCAAAAAAAATGGTTTTGCGACCATTTTTCGAATTTCGTATTTCCTCTAAGCTTTGGTAGTAGGCACCATTGGTGATTCGCTATGCGGTGATGTGATTTGGTGTATCATACACTTTTCACTGATAATATTTTCACATTGGAACCCCATTCCGAAGTCAGAACTTTGTTTTCGATTTCACACCGCATCGGCTGTTCGTTTGTGTTTATCATATGACTTTTTTTTCCCTCTCTAAGATGAAGTTTTAAAGGATTTTTTTTTTCCTTCTTCAGAGCCGAATGCTTTAAAAATGTAAGGAAAATATCAGTTTTAAACAAGAAATATATTTTTAAATTTTTTTTTTTGTTTCCTTCCAGTTTGTTTGAATTTTTTTTTTTTTTTTTTTGTGAATGAAAATTCTTATATGCGTCCTGGGACCCGCCACAATAAATTTTTCGTGTCCTACCTTCGATTTTTTCACGTAATTTACGCGCTATAGTGCGTAAATGGCAAATACTACCAGACTGTTCACTACCGTCGTAAATCCTATTTATGTGTAAGTTCCTACTGTTGAAATCTTTTCTTAGTTTTGCAAAGATTTTTTTTATAATTACTCTCCTACATTCATTTTCTTCATCATTTTCATTCATCATAAAAAAACAAATAGTACAAATTCTTATGAAGCATTTTTTAAACCAGAAGCTTAAAACTATAATTTAATTTAAAATACTTTACTGTAGCTTCTGTTGTTTCATTTATCCATAGACCTTTCGAGAGAGTGCCTCCTCATCTTCGGTGGATTCAACAAGTGGAATGCTTCTTGCAGCGAGCCTCATCCTTTCTCTTTGTTGTTCTATCAACTGTTGCCATGATCGGCACAAACCTACTGTCGGCTCATTGCTATTAATTGAATTACTATTTGTGAGGATTTCAACTGTTTTGCGATTCAATGCATATGTATTGTTACGTACCCATAACAATATGTATGCGTTGAATTGCGACTGTCGTAAGTGGAAGGGGAAACATCTAGTAAAATTTTAAATGGATGAAAACGTGGTCGATGAAGTAAAATAATACATCTATTGCATATTTAAATGTAGTCAATTAAAAATGCAATGCAATACATACATAAATTTTAAAATACAGTATTGTTTAGTAAAATTTAACAAAGCTATCCATGCCATTTGTCAAAGGCCACTAGTCGTTTGGGGCAGGGCTTTTTTGGGACTACTTCAATTTATCTAGAACTCGGTTAGTCGGGGTTCAGATAATTCCGACTCTACGGTAGTTAAGAATTGTTTTAGAAATCCTTTTGTTATACATACATATATTTCTGTGTCGGGCCTTCCACTTCCTTAACCCCCACCTGAATATACTAGCTATATTTATAAAAAAAATTAAAGCTGTTATTAAATATATATATATTTCAAATAATTCAGTCAAATTTCCATCACACGACTCCTTGACCAGGGGTCGATCCAGGTTTTTTTTTTTTTTTTTTTTTTTTTTTTGGGGGGGGGGGGGACTATTTGTGTGAAATTTCTTATTTATTTTGTGAAAAAATTACTATTGTGTAAAATCTTCTACTTTTAGCAGTCATGCTATATGATGTTATATATCAAGTTAATAGTGTTTCATTAGGCCAAGTGCAGGTAATCATTTGAAATAACGCAAAACATGGAAAAATGTTATAAAAAGATAGTTCATATATATATAATGATATATATATATATTAAGGCTGTTTTTATGCATTTTAATTTTGTAAAAGAATAGAAAAATACCCCAATTTTTATCTAGGTTGGTTTCTGTTGACACATATTGATCTTTGTCAAACATTTCAAGTTCCAACCTCATATGATCTTCAAAATACCTAATTTGAATTTCTGCGATTATTTGTTTTTAAATTGTGCTGTGAAAGATATATATACATAGACCAAGTGCTTAAAAGGTTATTTTTGTATAAAGGTAAGATCTTAAAACCAGTAATTATAGCAAATAGTCATAGTTGAAATTTGGAATCCAAATTTGTACTTTGCCTACCATATGGGTATGAGAAATTACTTATTCCTAAACATTTTTTATAGTAAAATTTTATAAAACAGTTTCCTCAGTTACATTCAATACACAGTAATTGGAGGTGCATTTCACCAGCCCGCACACTTTTGCAATTAAAAAAATCAATTATGTCATTCAAAAGTACTCCGATAGTACCGGTTAGTACTGCAAACATTTTCGTTAGTACTGACACCAGTCCCAAGTACTGAAGAGTACAAAAATTCGGGCTGGTGAAATGGTAGCCCGCACACTTTTGAAATATCAAATATCAACGATGTCATTCGAAAGTACTTTGTTAGTACTGACACCAGTACCAAGTACTGAAGAGTACAAAAATTCGGGCTGGTGAAATGGTAGCCCGCAAACTTTTGAAGTATCAAATTTCAACGATGTCATTCGAAAGTACTCCGTTAGTACCGCAAAATTTTTCATTAGTACCGACACCAGTACGTAGTACTGAAGAGTACGAAAATTCGGGATGATGAAATGGTAGCCCGCACACTTTTGAAATATCAAATTTCAACAATGTCATTCGAAAGTACTTCGTTAGTAAAGGTTAGTACAGCAAAAATTTTCGTTAGTACCGACACCAGTACCAAGTACTGATGAGTACAGAAATTCGGGCTGGTGAAATGGTAGCCCGCACACTTTTGAAATATCAAATTTCAACGATGTCATTCGAAAGTACTATGTTAGTACCGGTTAGTATCGCAAAAATTTTCATTAGTACCGACACCAGTACCAAGTACTGAAGAGTATAAAAATTTGGGCTGGTGAAATGGTAGCCCGCACACTTTTGAAATATCAAATTTCAACGATGTCATTCGAAAGTACTCTGTTAATACTGGTTAGTACCGCAAAAAAATTTCGTTAGTACTTCTTCCAGTACCAAGTATTTAAGAGTACAAAATTTCAGAAGCAATTCACAAATAATAATAGTAATTCACTATAATTTATTAAAGAATAAAATGACATTTTATAACTTCGGATTTGATTCAGGAAAGTATTGTAATCATGAAAAATTTCAAATACGAAATTTTGATGTATCTATACGTTTTAATTTTTTCTGACTTCATCTTTTGCCATTTTTACTGTTATTTAAGTACGTGTGTATACGTATGTGTGTATGCGTGTCAGTGTGAGTGAACTTTGATCGATTTAGCACTTTGATCGATTGAGCTAAAAGTAGGTAGATATGTTACAGGTCACCTTTGCACGAATTGTATAGGTTTGGATGAATCTAGCACTTATTATTATTATTAATAGTTTTTTATTTAACAAGAACACAAAGAAAATTCTTTATCATTAGGGAAAGGAACTTAAAACATGTTTAATTGTATCCCGCACACAGATTACTACTTACTTTTTTTTTTTTTTTTTTTATAAATTTTCAATATATATATATATATATATATTATTTTAATTTTAGAGACATAAAGTCAAGAACAATGTATTTAAAAAAAAAAAAAAAAAAAAAAACCTTTTTTAAATATAACAGCAATGTAAAAAAAAAAAAAAAACTTTTAATAATCAAATTTAGTTTTAATGGTGAAAATCTAATAATCTCCTGTTACTGCCATAGAAGCCTGAATGTATCTAAATCACATCATAAATATAACATCTAGTTTTACAACATATATTTGAGCTGAAACTTTCCATGACAAATCGGACTGATTTTAGAAGTAATGTATCATTGTACCCTGACTTACCATATATAATTTTTAGTTCTAATAAAAAGACATAAAGGAAAATTCTTTATCATTATGGAAAATGAACTCAAATTATTAAAACGCGATAGCCTCTATACGCCTTATCCGATTCAGCTAAAAATTGGTAGGTATGTTATAGATCACCGTCATACAATGTGTATTGCTTTTGGTGAGTACAAGATTTACAATCCTTTTATAGAGACGCAAAAAATTTCTTTATCATTATGGACAATGGATACAAATTATTTCAAGTGCATAGTGTCTAAACTGTGCATTCGACTAAAATATAAATTGGTTGGCACATTATATAAGGTATGATTACAAGAACCATACAGATTTACATGAGTGCAGAACTTTTTCTTTTTTAGCAGTATAGAAAATATAATTTTTATACATTTCGGTCTATAGGCTCAAATTATTAACTTTATAACAAAAAGCAGATAAATATTTGATATTTCGATCTTATCAAATATAGTACTTGTACAGTCACCCAAAAAAAAAACGCCACCCCCCCACCTAATTTCGCCGTAAATTATCGTAGAAACATTTGACTGGTACCGATCGATTTGTAATAACGTCTAGTTTATAACGGTATAGTTAAATTTTGCCTAAGGGGTCGTCTACATATTAAAACTGGCATTAACTTCATTTTCTTCAATGGCAACCCCTATTTTTGACTTCATATTCAGATTTCTGAGATCAAGGCGGTTCGAAAAACATACCTATTTATATACCTTAAATCAATTTTAAATAGAGTTACACGTGAAAACAGGGCCGGCTCGACCATATAGGCAAACTAGGCGATGGCCTAGGGCGCTCAAATCTAGAGGGCGGCACAATCCAGACAACAAGATATATTTTATTTATTACTATCTAACGGCACTTTAGAATAGATAAAATGTAGTCTTGGAAACACAGCACTAATGTTGTGTGAAAATTTTAAACACTTATAATCTTTGTCTAGAAAGGACTAACAGGTACAAGTCTGCTGCTATGACTTGGAAACATTTACTGAGTTTTTCTTGGTGTGTTTTCAGTTGGACGTGTAAAAATGAAGTAAATGGATAATCCTCAAATTGACTTTTCAGGGCATCAAAGTCAATCTAATTTATCTAATGAGAAGCGCTAGAGAAAGTGTCACAAACAACTGGCTTGATTTTACCATAATAACAATCTATTTATTTCAAAAACTTACAACGTCGATTTGAGTTTTGAAAACAGCCTGTCATTAAATCTGTTCATCTAATTGTTAACAGCTTTACACTATATCTAAAAGTCACCAAGTCATAATTTAATGGGGCTGTACGTTATTGGAACTATAAAGTTTTGACTTTCCATTCAAGGGTCTAAATTGTACATCATGTTTTTTATAATTTTGAACTGACATAAAAAGAAAATAATAATAATAATAATAAGGTTTGAAGGAAGCTAGCTCTAACTAGAAAGAAGTTTTAGCTCTTTAGAATAGGTGACTTTGTAGGGGCTATGCGTGGGAGCTTTTTGGAATTTTACAAAGTGATTCTGTTAAAGTTTCTTTTTCTAGTAGCTCAACTTAGTAATAAAATGTGAAATTTCGTTTTCAGTACAGTTGATACTTGAGACTAGCTGTTAACAGAAAAAAAAAAAAATTGGAGTACAATTTTGTAAGAGAAAAATAGAGAAAAAAATATCATTAGCAAAGCAAATTAGGCTCATTTGAAAAGTTATTTTCGTCCGAATCCTAAAGAAACACTATCAGGATAATAATTTGAAAAAAACAAAAGATTTTTCCACCTGAATCTGAATAAGCAAAAATCTTGCTTCATCTTCCAAAATAATTAGTAAATAAACAATAGTTTGATATGAAATAAATAAAGATTGAGGCTTTGATAAACAGAAGATGGAAAATGCTTCTGGTTTCACTTTGAGTTTATGTATACTTGCAATGTGAGAAAATTCTATGGTTAATCTGCAGCGAATAGACGACATGACTTTCTGACGTCATTCAAAGTCCTGACGATTTTCTTTTATTTTACCTAAGTCTCCTATATATATGAGCTGGCGCATCAGGCATTTTGTTGCCTTAGGGTTTCTACATGTACCCAGCTCATTTCTCTGATAAACAAACGACAAACATTTTTTTTATCGTCTTATGTTACTTTAGAGTAACTTGTTATATTATATTTCATAATTTTAGCTAAGTAAACTATGATATGGAAGTTTGTTTATCGATAGACTGCTATAATCATTCAAGAAGTGAATATAAAGTGTTCACAGACCTTCTATTACTGTGTATTTGAGTTTTGGCGACATTTTGTAAAAGAAACAGAAACCGCCCTAACAACCCTAACAGCACAGTTAGGGTTAACTTATCCACAGTACATCTTAAGGACGTTTCTGGGATGTCTTTTCATCCAGAAGACATCTTGAAGATATCCTGGGGAGGCGATGTGCTGTCTGGGAACACATCTTACCCCAGTACATCGATAGGATATCCTCAGAATAATATGACATCCTGAGAATGTACTGTGAAAAAAATGTGTTTTTAGGAATATTATTGTTGCTTATTGCTCTTATCTTGACCGGATTAGCTTCAGATCAAGATTTCTTAAAATCATTAGGGAAGCGATAAGGACGCCAAGCGGGAATGCTGTCCTCTTCGGAGACAAAAAAATGGCGGTGATGCACCGGCCTATTATTTTATTTAGGGGCTCTAATTTAACCTGTAGGAGTCTTCTTTTAACCCACAAACAGTGGAATGTAGCCTATCATAGCACAGCTTTTTCCCACAAACATTGAAAGCTCCGCCTCGTTCTAGTTGTCCATTCTCGACGAACATAAGCCAGATCATGTATAAAAAATGTTAATTTCCTATTAGAAAATAAGTGAAGAAAGTTTTCATCAGTATATAACAAAAGACGACGCGCCAATGGTGAAAATGTGACCCAAACTCCACTACTAATGCACTACTAAAAACAAAATTTTTTTCTTGGAAACTGTAAAAGTGATTTCGGATTTGATAAACAGGAGGCATTTTCAGAAGAAATTAATACAGTGAAACTTGAATAATTCGAACTTGTTTAATTCGAAATTCTGGATAATTCGAAATTTTTATACGATTACCTTTAAAATATTACAGTAAAATTTGTAACCAGAGATTATTCTCAGCTAAAGTGCAATATTTTTTTAACAGTCTTTTAAAAGAACAATGAGGAAATACACGAGTATTTCCTACCTAGTGCATCAGAAGAAGATATGGTCCATATACATGAACTTCGAGGTTTTTTTTTTTAATAGAAAGCCATGTCTAATGTAGAATATTCTGTTTTTGTATCAATTGATAGGTTGAAGTCATATGCTATGACACAAAGATTGTACTTAAAGAAGCAACCAAAAATATCTATTTTTTAAAAAGTAAGGAATAATTAAGCTCGTAAAAAAATATTGATTTAATGGAGGGGGGGGGGGATGTAGCAGTATTCTTAGGTATAAAGTTTATGTGTTAAATCTTTGATCGTAGAGTTTTATTTTTTTTAATTTATCTCTTCTTTTTGACAAATGTAATTCGAAGTTTTGGATATTTCGAATTTTTCTCTGGTTCCTCCAGCTTCGAATTATCCAAGTTCTACTGTATTGCGATATCATTCCCATCGGAGTCAAAGCCAGCCTGATTACGAAAAATGAAAAAGAAGTTTAATTATGCAGTCAGCTGATAAATAACAAGTAAGGCTAAACATCATTTTAAGATTAATTTTCATATTTCTTTTCTTGATACAGCAAGAAATTCGAATGATGAGAAGTTCAAACAGACGAAAAAGATAAATCGTGTTTTCTGATGCCTTTCTAAAGATTGTGAGTCGTAAAAAAAAAAAAAAAAAAAACTTTTAAAGTGATTTTGAAATTATGCAGAAGATTAGGAGATTATCTGACTCAAGGATAGGGTTGGCAAAAACCCGTGTTTTTCTAGAAAAACCTAACCCACTTTGGTTTTTCTGGGTTTTTTTGGGCATTTGTGGGTTTTTGTTTGAATACAATGGGCTCTTCCCACCTGACGTCAGAGGTCACATGATAGAGGAAAAACAAATAGCAGACGAAGTCTTGTTTATCTATAGCGATTGCTGAAATAACATATTTTCTATTCTTATTTTTGATCAATCGTATTTAATCTGTTTTTTTTTTTTTTTTTTTTTTTTTTTTTATATACATCATAATTTTTAATCCATTTTATATCATTATTCATCATCTTGTGTTTGCTGTATACATTTATAATCATCATTTAGTTTCTATTTGTTATTGATGTTCTTGAAGAACATGTTAAATGCTCCGATTTTTGGTACTTAAATCACTGACAGTGCAATATCGTACTGCGTAAATAAATATAGACCAGTAACTAAGTTAATTAACTTGTTGTAACACCTTTATGCATTCAAATTAAATGAAAACATTTTAAAATTTCAAATTATAATCCATAAACATTCCACAAGAACAAGCTATTATTTATTGCTAGATCAGTTAATGTAACAGTTACAAAAAACGATTCTTACAGTTGAAAATAAATAAACACATAAAGTGTTTTTAAAAAATTATTAAATTTACAAATAAAACTATTCTACTGTTTACAAATGCACAACATTACTTTTATTTTATTTTATATTAAATATTAACATTTTTGTTCTTAAGAACAATATTTAATTGAATTCGATTCTCAGAATTCGATTATTCGTTTTCCTCTATCACGTGATTGAGCAGACGACGGTGGGAAGAGCCCATTGCATTGCAATGTTAGATATATGTTATTTAGCATATTAGTTGTAATACACCTAATTATATTAAACTACTAATTAATAATTAATCTAATATTTATCTTAGAAATAAAAATTGGTTTGATTCTAATATTAAAATAGTGTTAATTAGTAAGATTAAGCTATATTTTATTTTAATGTATGCTTATTCAAAACAAATATTCTTAATGACAATAACTGATAAAATAAAAGAATTTAAATTCTTAAGTACAATACATTTTTTTTTTTAAATAAGTTGCATTGATTTAACCTTTTTTATTACTTTTATTTTTTAATTTTTTTAATAGTTGAAACACTTATAGAAGAAAATTCTATTAGATTTATAATTATGTTGCTACTAAAATTAAAATAAAATTATTACAAAGTTTTAAAACTAAACAATTTAATTAGTTAAATATTGATTACGCACAACATTTATGTCCGCTGTTAATCCGTTAGTAGTCGCTATAGACAGTGCCAGCTATTACAGATTGAGCACTTTTTATTTAACTCTCACCAATAACTTTAAGAAGGGATGTGACCGACGTTTCTTCGATTTTTATTCTACTTTTATGTATATCAAATGCCACTTCTAAAAATTTTTGGTGGCTTTTGAATAAAAAAATCTGATAACACTGAAGGATGGGCGGCAAATCGACCAACTAGCGACTACTAACGGGTTAAAGAAAAATATCATTAGATGTTACAGGGAAAGGAAAATTGAACGAATAGGCTCTTCTCACCTGACGTCAGAGGTCACATGATAGGTGATAAACAAACAGCAGACGAAGTCTTCTATACCTATAGCGATTGCTGAAATAACATGTTTTCTTTTCAGAAAAGTATGGAGTGGAAGGCTGATTTTTTTTTTATACCAACTATGTGAAAAATACCAGAGCCGGGAATCGCAGCTTGATGGTTTGAGCATCCGTACGTAAAGCGGAAGGCCCGGGTTCGATTTCCGGCTCTGGTATTTTTCACATAGTTGGTATAAAAAAAAAATCAGCCTTCCACTCTATAATTTTCTGAAATGAACTTTCAGGCTTGATGAATAAATTTCAAAATTAAATGGACGACTAGAACGAGGCAGAGTTTCCCTTTGTTTCTAGGGAAAAGCTGCGCTATGATTGGCTATAGTCCTTTATTTGTGGGCTAAATTAAGACTCCTATAGGTTAAATTGCATCATGACGTCGAATGACGACAGAAAGTCAAGTCGTCAATTAAGATATTTTCTATTCTTATTTTTGATCAATCGAATTTAATCTGTGTTAATTTTTTATACATCACCATTTTTAATCCGTTTTATATCATTATTCATCATCTTTTGTTTGCTGTATACATTTACAATCATCATTTAGTTTATATTTGTTATTGATGTTCATGGAGAACATGTTAAACACTCTGACTTTTGGTTCTTAAATCACTGACAGTGCAATACCGTATGGTGTAAAGCCATTTAGGCCAGTAACTAAGTTAATTAACATGTTGTAAACACCTTTATGCAATAAAACTTATTGAAAACATTTTAAATTTTCAAATTATAATCCATAAATATTCCACAAGAACAAGCTATTACTTATTGCTAGATCAGTTAATGTAACAGTTACACTACAACATACAAAAAATCGATTCTTACAGGTAAAAATAAACACATAAAGTGTTTTTTAAAAATTATTAAATTTACATATATTATTATTCTATTGTTTAAAAATGCACAATATTATTTTATTTTATATTAAATATTAACACTTTTGTTCTTAAGAACAATATTTAATTGAATTCGATTTTACATTATTCACACATCACGTGATTGAGCAGACGATGCTGGGAAGAGCCCATTATAGAAGATAAACTTGCTTTTATTATATTTATAATTGTAGTTACTTTTTAAGTTTAATACTACTTTCTAGAAAATAAAAATAAGAGTCTATACTTTACTTTATAGATGGGATTTGTAAATTATAAATAATTTTTAACAAAAACTCACTTATTTGCAAACACCCAGTGGGTTTTTGTTGATGGGCCCAGTTTGCCAACCCTGCTCAAGGAGACTCTAAGGATGTTGATGAAACTACACTACAGGAAGTTTTAAATAATTTTTGTGAAAACGAACTAGTACATTGTGCATTGAATTTAGTAACAGCAATAAAATTGTTGCTGACACTTCCTGTGTCTGTGGCCAGTGGAGAACTCAGCTTCATATAATTGAAATTAATAAAAACTTACTAGCGTTCTATAGTGACGTGAGAACGATTTGTTATCAACCATTTGTTATCACCATTATCAACAGCTCAAGATGAAGCTAAGACAATTCATTTGAAGGATATTGTTTCTACTACCGCTAAAAGTAGCGACGAAAAGCAATAATATGCAATATGTGATAAAAATAATTAGTTGATTATTTATTACAGTATTTGTATGTGTATAATTGTCTGCGTGTCTTACATTTTTAAAAAAATTGTTTTAATGGGGCGCCACGAAAATGTTTTGCCTAGGGCGCCAAATTTGCTCGGGCCGGTACTGCGTGAAAATGTATTAGGGGTCCGTCTATACATTTAGAAAATATAAATCACGATCTACCACCCGGTATACATTATATATTAAGTTTCACACCGGAAAAAAATTTCAGAAATGTTAATTATAAAATAAAAAAAATGACTAATTCACAGAACTTTCTGAGTTAGTTTATGAATTAAAAGATTTTTATTGGTTTCTATTGATTAAACATCAGATAGTTCACTTCATGCGAAAAAATTAAATAGCTTGAATAGATATTAAAATATCTATCAAAAGAAAAAAAAAATGGTTTTAAATTTGTTTGAAAATTAAAAATTATTTTAACTCAAGCTGAAACGGCGGCACTCAACCTGGTTCCCACGGCCGTTTCACAGTGACAATGGGAGTTTGTTCTGATACTGCAGTACTTTCATTTTCTTTAATTGACTTTTTTAAAATATTAAAACAGATTTTTTTATTTTTATTTATTTATTTTTTAATTAATTATTACTATTTTTTTTTTCATGACATTACTAAAAACTTTTACATAAATCTCCACGATATTCTTTTGCTTTTATATTTTATAATGTGTAACAAATTAATATGTAAAATAATAAATCCTACTACTTAATGGGATGTTCTAAAATTCTACACTTTAACACAGATACCGAAGTGGACGGTGGGTGTAGAAAGGCTGACTACCCTTAATCTAAATCTTCACTTGAAAAGGTCAAAATGTTACATAACTCTTTTTTTTTTTTTTTTTTTTTTTTTAAGGAAAAAAGAAGAAAATAAGGAGGAGAAAGAAAGATCAAAACGAATATAAAGCATATTAAACGTTAATACCCTTTAAACACTGGAAAAAGGCGGGGTTTTCTATTGTGTGTCATTTGGGAGCTGTAGAGTGCCAGAAAATTACTTTATGTAATAAAACTTTTCATTTAAAGGGTATTTAAAGCAACATTATATTTAATACATAGACTATTCAGAAAAAAAATACCATTCATCTGGTTCATGAAAAATAAAGAACATTTTCTGGCATTGCTCTATGTATATACATTCTTGTCAACCAATCCCGGAAGATTACTGGTCCTGCCCCTTTCCGTACATTTTTTTCACATCAGTCTTTTTAGAGCCGTGTCAGCCATCGGTGGCTGACACTGATCTTTCCATTTAGGCTAAGTCAGTCGGCAGTGTAAAATATGATATAAAACTACAGAACTTACATAGTTTTAAGTAATTACTAACAATTTATTTAAAATTTACTTCATGTTTTTTTTTTTTTTTTTTTTAATAGGATTTTTATAGGATTATATCGTTAAGGCCTAATGGGGTTTATTGAAACTCGATAAACATAACACGCTTCTAAGCAGCACGTGTGGCCTGAATGGGATTTCCACAAGAATTCGCGTGGCGCTCAATGAGTTAATCGTAAACGTATTTGAAGTTAATTACTCTAAAAATTAAATTGTGTACACACAGGGGCGGGAACTAACAATGTTACGGGTTAGGTTGGCAAGTATGCATATATATTTTGCTTGATTTATAAAAATTTATAACACATTTTCTTCTTTTTTTTTTTTAGTATTTTGTGTTTATATCTCTCATTAAAAATAAATACAATATTCATATATAAACATTTCCATATAGTAATGTATATAAACATATTGATTAAAGAAGATTTGTTGATATTATATAATTATTCTTCTATCTGTATAGTATATTAACACAAATATATTTTGTAAATTTCGCAGCATCGAAAAACAGCAACATAGCTTCCATATCAAGCCTTAATGTAAATAGCCACGCCTTTTCACAAATTTTCTAAAACTTTATAATATAAAGCAAAATAATTTTGCATATTTGTAATTAAATCATTTAAGTTTTGTCTTCAATAATCGATGTAGTAAATACCATTGTGATTTATGCATACCAGCGTCACATATAGAGTCAAATAGGAATATGCAAATTTGTCTTTTTTTTTAAATAGTGTTTCAGCGAATCAGAGGCGGGGCTTCTTTTCTTTTGAAATTCTTTCACAATCCCTCCCCTACATTGTGATAACTTTATAAAAATATGCCAATTTGTATAATAAACATCGAAATATTGCTTAGGAAACAATAAAAATAACATAAAGGTAAATTAAAATAGTTTTCCGTCAAATTAATACAAACATTTACTTATAGAGGATACAGATTATAACAAGTGACGGCCCCCTAACAGGAATAAAAAGTGAAATATCACTGTAACTCAAAAAATAATGTTAGGAACGAGCTGTAAATTTGGAAACCTATGTTTTTGATGATGCCCGTTCTATTCGTGCAAAAATTAACATAGGTCATAATTCATAATTTTTTCAAATATGAATTTATTAATAATTTTCATAATTCAAAAAATGTTTTTTTAGCAAAAATTTGCATGGAATATGTTTGGGTTACTTCATTCTAACGAATAAAAAAAACAGAATTTAAATATCATAATTATTTCGGAAGATATGATTTAATGTTTGTCACATTCATTTAACATTAGCACCCCCAAACTTTGACAGCTTATAACTCTATGAAAAATTGAGCGAAATATATAAACTATACCATTTTCCGTGATGATTTGATCCAAAGAATTCAAATAAATTATAAAAAATTGGGGTTACCATTGAAAAAAATGAAGTTGATGTCAGTTTTAATATGTAGACGACCCCCTAAGTAAAATCTAACTATAACATTATAAACTAGACGTTATTACAAACTGATTGGTACCAGTCGCATGTTTCTACGATAATTTACGGCAAAATTAGGTGGGGGGGTGGCGTTTTTTTTTTGGGTGACTGTACATGACGTACAAAGAAAAAAAAAATCATACATTATTATCCATTAAATGACATGCATCTTGGAAGAAAAATACTCAAACGACCTATTAGGATTTTCCTTTTAGTTCATTTAATGACTTCACTCATTTAAATTTATATAAAAAAAAAAAAAACTAAATTCTGGGAAAGTCGTGTGAAATGATTTTAGATTTTTATTTTTAGATTATTTTTTAAATGTAAAACTAGAAAGAAAATCAAAAATTTCGGGGCCCATAAAAAATGATTTTCACTTTGAATAATATACTGTTTTTATTATTCAAACTAAACACATACTAATAAATAATAACACTGAGTATTAAATTACTAAGTACATAAGAATAATAATGAACATTAACAAAAATATATAATGAAAAAAAAAAAAAAATGAAAAAGAATATTTGTCAAATTTAGATAAAATCTATTCACATGTAGCTAGTTTTAAACTAAACTTGAACCTGCATGATTTATTTATTGTAAATAGTAGTAACACAATTTTATTTTTCTATGAATTTTATTGAGTTCTTCCTTACAAATTATGCCTTCATCAGAAAGCATTTTAAAAAATTAGTTTTTTATTATTTACCTGATTGATATCATCATATCACAATACAGTATAGGATCCGTTATCCAGAATGTTCCGAAAACCAGAATGCAAAATGCCAACTACCAAAATTTTTAATTATTGTAAAATTTAAGAATTAAAGTTATACAATAACAGCAGTCAGAATTATAGTTTTATAACCTACTTTATTTAATGCTAATGTGTTATTCTGAGGAAATAGGGTGAGCACAAAATTGCTCGCTGAAAATTTTGCAAATTATAGTTAGAAAATGAATTTTTATTGTATTTTTTAATAGATAAACATTAATAACACATACTTCTTAAAGTGCCCAATAGCAGATGAATTTTATCCTTGAACTCAGGTCGCATGCATGCAGTCCTAATTGTTATAAAAATTTTAAATAGTTTTTATTAATTTCCATTATTTTTAGAATTCATGTCATAAAATATTTAGCATTATGTGCTAAAAATATTATAAACATTTATGAACTATTAGTATCAGAGCAGAGACACACTGTAAGCAAAAAAAAAAAAATATCATAGAAATTTTTGCAAAATCCAAATGAAAGGATGTTACTCTCAGGTCCGAAATTAAATTTTATATATGTTTATTTATTTTTCATTTATTATTACTATTGTTATTTATAGTTTGAAATTATGTTATTTATAGTTTCTAATTAAGAATGTTTTTTTATTTTGTGGAAATAGTTTATTAAATGAATTTATTATTAATAGGTAAAGTGTTTACATATTCATGTTACATATTCATGTTACATATTCATGTTTATCACTGCTATTCATGAAATTATTTTGTACCATTTTTATACATATAATAAAGTGTTCCGAATTATGGAAAAACCCCTTATCCAGAACATCCCAGGTCCTAAGCTTTCTGGATAACAGATCCTATTACTGTAATCATTATTTTCTTTTGATGAATTTAATATACTGTCAATAATTTCATTAGCAGTAACTTGGGTCTTGCAGTCTTTCATATTATTATTTTTTTTGTAATCATAAAATGCAAACATAAAATCTGTATTCAAGATCTTTTTCAAAAATTCTGATTTGCAGCTATGTAATTTATTAATAGTGAATCTTATTAATAGTTGTTTGTATCTGACAAGCTGTGCGGATTTCGGACTTCGGCGGATTTTAGGTCGGTGGATTTCTGGCTCTCTACTGTATATATATATATGTTTAATATTTTTTAATAGTGTTGTAATGAATATTATTAATTAAATATTTAAAAAAAATATGTTTTCACTTAACAATATTTAGTATTACATATAATTAAAGAAGCACAGCAGCAACATGGGCTTCGTCACGGAGATTATCAACGTTACAGGTAAATTTAATGATTTGAGTGTTTATATGATTTTTAATGTTATAATGTAGTAATGAAATGTTGCAATTAATTAAAATTACACTTATTGATAATTATTGTTGCTGTAGGAGCTATTGCAGCCGTAAACTTAGACGCATCAGAAAATCTTTACATTTTATTCAATCATCAAAGCACAGATTTCAGCAGAAAAAAGTTACAGAAGATGTTTTGACTGATGTTCGGTAAATTTTTTTTGATCAAATTTTTTCAGTATTTTACACATCTAATTTTGATAAAACAATATTTTTCTAAATGTTGATAAGTTTGATGTGATTTATTTTATTTGGATGGGAAAACATTGCTATGTTTATTATTTTCTTTATTTCAACATTTTCTTTATATTACTTTCTTTTTGTCAATAAATCATGTTAAATCTAGGCCTAGATAACTGAACAATAGTTTAATAGACTGCACACCCTGCAGGTTTTGCAGATATTAGAGATGTTCCTGTTAGGCTCACTTCATTTGCCAAGAACGCAAAAGCTAATTTTTATCTTCTTTTTACTTTTTAATTGAAATATTGTAATACTTTTCTTAAGATAAACTAAATTTTGTTTGAAATAAATAAAGGAAATATAAAAATATACTTGTTTTTAATCCGTAGACTATGAACGAATGATTAGTTACAGAGCAACATCGATTTTAAATTTAGTTGTCTAGGGATAATTAACAGTAGTTTTTCTTGTTAAACAAGCATTTATTTTTGTTGTGTATATTATTTATTTTGAATATTTTTTATTTGAATTTTATGCATCTAATACTTCTTTTCAGATGAATGAAAGAAAGCAAGATTGCAGCCTACTCAGATATATAATGAAAGTTATTTTGAGTGTCATATTTGCATAACTTAGAACTTTTTGCCATCACCATACTTAAGAGCATACACATATATATATATAAAGAGTATTGACAAAGAATTGAGAGTTTGATTATTATACACTCCTGCTCAAAAGTTTAGCAAATTTTGCAAAATATTAGTTTTTTTTTTTCAATTTAAAAACTTATTTCTTGATGAAATCTTTTTAAACATTGGGTATTTAAAGAACTGGGTCTTCCTCATGTTTTTCAGTGAAGATTGGAAGATTGGTTTAACCCTCTCAGCATGTGACCTCAAATGACATTTCTACTTAAAAAAAAATCTTATTGACTACTCTAGCTTCATGATTTTAAGTTACAATTTTATGTCCCGCATGATTTAGAGAGAGATTTCTTGCTTTACAAAAATCAGTCTCAAACCGTTTGAAGGGTGTCTATTTGAGTTACAAAAATCTGGTTCAAATACTTAGAGGGTTAAGACAACATTTAGGGGGCCGGTAACAAATTGTGCAAAATCATTAATGTTTATGATCACCCTGTATCATTAAATGTACGAAATAATCTGTAACTTTTGGATATGTTAATAAAGACCCAGAGTCCGCTTTACATTTTTGGCAGCCCCTCTAATAGATATGCCAAGGCAGCTGAGTTTCATGTGACTCCAAGTGAATTTTCTATGACTCCAAACCTCCTCTCCTCCCCCCCCCCCCCCCCCCAAAAAAAAAAAAAAAAAAAAAAAAAAAAAAAAAGAACACTAGAGCAATTTTTTGTTTTTTGATTATAAGTTACTATAGTAAGACTTAACTTATACTATAGAAGTATAGAATCGTTATATGGAATCCCGTTATCCAGAATGTTCCAAAAACCAGAATGCAAAATGCAAACTACCAAAATTTTTAATTATCGTGAAAAATGAGATTGAAAGTCAATCAGAATTATATTTTTATAATTCTACTTTTTATAATTATATTTTTATAATTCTACTTTCGTTAATGCTATGGTGTTATTCTGGGGAAATATGGTGAGAGCAAAACTGTCCAAATAATTATTTGATAATTTTCCAAATTTAGGTTAGAAAATGAATTTTTATGGTATTATTTATTAAATAAACATTAATAACACATACCCCTTAGAGGACCCATTAGCAGACGAATTTTAGCCTTGACCTCAGGTCTAATGCATAAAATCTCAACTGTTATAAAAATTTTAAATAGTTTTTATTAATTTCCATTATTTTTAGAATTCATTTCATAAAATATTCAGCATTATGTGCTAAAAATATTTGAAACATTTATGAACAATTAGTAGTACAAGACACACTACACAAAAAACTATCATAGAAATGTTTGTAAAATCCAAATAAAAGAATTTTACTTAAAAGTCCCAAAATTAAATTTTATGTATGTTTATTTATTTTTTATTTATTATTATTATTATTTATAATTTAAAATTAAAATTATTTTTTATTTTTATTTTGTGTAATTAATTTATTAAATGAAGAAATCTGTAAGTAATGTGTTCATATATATTATTCATGTATATCACTGCTATTTATTAAATTATTTCATACCATTTTTATATTGGGTGTTTGAATTAGTTCGTAGCGTTTTCTAATAGATGGCGTGACAAGTGGCATTTTCCAATAGATGTCGTGACTAGTATTCCACGTAAACCTACTATCATTGAGCATCGTTATTAGTATATGTCATTTGGTTGAAGCGTAAATAACAAAATTTTTTACTTCATCAAATATGTCTAACTTTGTGCTGGATAAAGTGTTTTTGCGGGGAGTTCTACTTCATTACTTTAACATGAAGAAAAGCGCTGCCGAAAGTCATTGAATTTTAGTGGAAGTTTATGGAGAGCATACACTAGTTGAACAAACGTGTCGGAAATGGTTTGCTCAATTTAAAAGTGGTGATTTTGAGCTGGAAGACAAGGAATGACCTGGGCAGCCGAAAAAATTTGAAGATAAAGAATTGAAGTCATTGCTCGATGAAGATCCATGCCAAACGCTTCAAGATTTAGCTGAATCATTAAGAGTTGACTTTTCAACAATCAGCAAATGTCTGAAAGCCATGGGAGTGATCCAAAAGTAGGGAAATTGGGTCCCATACGAACTGAGACCTAGAGACGTGGAAAGGCATTTTTTCAGATGTGAACAGCTGCTTGAACGACAGAAAATGAAGGGATTTTTGCATCAAATTGTGACTGGAGAGGAAAAGTGAATCCACTATGACAATCCCAAACAGAGAAAGTCATGGGTTATGTCTGGCCAACCATCAACATCAACGGCGAAGTCAAATATCCATGGATCCAAACTTATGCTCTGTATTTGGTGGGATCAGTGTGGTGTGATCTACTATGAGCTGCTTAAACCAAATGAAACGATCACGGGGGAGCGTTACCTAAAACAACTGATATGTTTGACCTGCACATTAAAGGAAAAAGGGCCGGAATATGGCGATAGACACGACAAAATCATTTTCCTCCACAACAATGCTCGTCCGCACGTCGCAAAATCGCTCAAAACCTGCATCGAAACGACCAAATGGGAGGTCCTACCTCACCTGCAGTATTCTCCAGACATTGCTCCATCTGATTACCACTTGTTTCGATCGATGAGCCATGGCCTGTCTGAGGAACACTTCACTTCTTATGAAGATTGTAAAAAATGGGTCGATTCTTGGATTACCTCTAAAGACAATTCGTTCTTCCGACGCGGAATCCGTATGCTGCCAGAAAGATGGGAAAAAGTAGTGGCTAGTGATGGTCAATACTTTGAATAATCTATTTGTAATTATTTTTGCACAATAAAGCCTCAATTAAAAAAAAAAAAAAAAAATCGCTATGAATTAATTCAAACACCCAATACATTCAGTAAAATGTTCCGAATTACGGAAAAACTCCTCATCCAGAATACCCCAGGTCCCAAGCTTTCTGGATAACGGATCCTATAGTGTAAATGAATACAAATAATTAATATATATAAAAAAAAACAAAAAATAATAATAAAAAAATTGCAATTTGTAAAATTTGAGTTGGACAGGGTGTATTTATGAATAACAAAAAATAAATTGTCTAAATCAAATTTTTAGCTTTTCTACTTTCATAAAACTCTTTGCTCTTCACACTTGCTTGAACCTTATTGTGGATGTGAAATGAAATTTTCATTAATGTTACACTTTACGAATAGGTTTATCAGATGAAGTTATGTGTGAGCTATTACTAATTCCAAACAAGTTATTTTAGTACATAATTACAAGCCTTTTCATTCATAAATGTCCAACATAATTAGGTATTTTTATTTAGATACAATGATATGAATCAAGAAGCATTAATCAAAAAGTATTTACTATTTCTGTATGAAGGTAAAGCCTTTTGCAGAAAAGATTGCTTTTTTTTTTTTTTTTTTTTTTTTAATTTTTATTTAATTTTTAAACTTTTGTATTGAAAAGGCATTATTATTGTAAGATTTAACTTGCTGTAACTCAGTTTTATAAATTTTATAAAGTAAAGTTAATTCTTTACTTTATAAATTAACGTTTTTGTGGAACTGGTGGGAGGTTAGAAAATTTTTCTACAAACCGACATATAAAAATAGGTATAAATACGTTGACCAGTGGCCGATCCAGAACTTGACTTTTTTTTTGGGGGGGGGGGCTAAGATTTTTCAAAGTGTTATTCTGGACCAATAAAAAATTTACAATTGCAATATTCAATTGTGAATGTCAGTGTTTGGGGGGGGGGGCTTCAGCCCCCTAGCCCCCCCCTTAAATCCGCCACTGACGTTGACTACCCTTGGTCTAAGACAATGCTTTAAACAGATTTTCTAGACATGATAGTGGAGAAAAAGCCTCCGTATATAATTACTTTACTTTTTAATCTTAATTTATTTATTTTGCTTATTTTAAATCTGTTCTTAAGACTGAATTTGACTGAATACCTATCTAAAATCTGAACTATTTTCTAGCATATTTGTGAAGCTATTTTTTTGCATGTGTAAAAAAATGTTCAAGTATTTTTATTTAGATACGTAAAAATTGGATAGTGTTTTCTATTTTCGTATTATGATTTAAAAAAAAAAAAAAAATAATAATAATAATAATAAATAAATAATCTTAAATTGGATAAAAAGGGATAATTTAGGACTATTTTTAAAATTCAACAGTTCGGGAATGATCGATGGGAAGCAAATCCTTACAATAGGGAAAGTATCAATATGTCAGAAAATAGCCATTGGTGATTTAAGAATTGTGAAGAACTTAAATTTAAAATATGAAATTATATTAATTTAAAATTGTACAATGCACTGTTTATTTAAACCTTTACTGTCTACCTATATTTAAGAAAGTAAAAATGGAAGTTAAATAGATTCATATATCACTATAAAAAAAGTCAACGTAAATAAAATATAGTTTACTCTTACAATATCATTTGCTACATACAGGGTCCGCTTTACCCTTTTGGTGGCCCTAGGCAATAGAAATTTGGCGGCCCCCTCTTATACGCCAGGGCAGCTTATATATTTCATGTGACCACAGCTAAATTTTCTGAGACTTCGGTACCCCCCCCTCTCTCCACAAAAAAGAAATCACAATAGAAAAAATCCTTTTGATTATGAATAACTACATAAAGAAGACTTAACTTATACTAAGAATAAAAGTGAACATAAATAGAAAACATTCACAGTTTTTGTAAAAATTCGGTTGGACGGGGCCATATTTATGAATAACAAAAATAAACAGGCTGAATCAAACATTAGATTTTCCACCTGTAAGTGCTAAGCGATTGATTTGGAACCACAGCACATCTTCTACCCAGGATTTCTTCACAATATCTTCAGGATGAAAAGACATCCCAGAAACATCCTGAAGATGTACTGTGGGTAAGTGTGCTGTTAGGGAAATTGACTGAAAATTTCTGTATGTACAAACCCGCATTCTGTACAAGACATCACATCACAAGCAGTTTTGTGGAAGTTTTAGAGCAGAGATGCAGGTACAGGTGCAGTATATATTCGGATGCACGAACGAACGTTGGGAGAAATTTTGAGAAGAAAATGAAATGTAAATAACAAATCTATTGAAACAGTAAACTAGGAGCTGTTTCAATAGATTTGTTATTTCTGTTTTATAAGAGCTGTATTATATAAAAAGCACCATAGAGCTGGCGTTTAAAAGTAATAAGTACAAACTTTTAAATAAGCATCATTAATTGGACGAACTTGCAGCAATTCTGCTTTTTTTGCAGAACTCATGCCTACTTTGTTTGTCTGACGAAGGATCGTGTGTTCTTTCTACCTGAAACAATTGTTGCAAGTTTATTGCATTTTATGGTGTTTATATTCAAAGTTTTGTAATTATTACTCGTGCCTACTAGTTCGCCTGATGAAAGGTCGTGTCTTCTTTCGACCCGAAACAATTAATGCGAGTTTCTGCATTTTATAGTGTTTATTCAAAGTTTTCTATTTCTTAAAAGCTGCATTCTTATGTTACAATTCGTACTTCTTCTTTAAAACATTTGTTACGTACAATAAATGACTTTGTAAAAAAAAAAAAAAAAAAAAATCAGCATTCAAAATAGAATATAGGATTGCAAGAAACGCTCACAATTTTCTGAAATAAAATCTATCTTTATAGGAATTCCCCCCATCTCTTCAAATGCATTATGATCAGTGCGTCGTAAGTAATTAAAAAAAAAAAAAAAAGGAAGAAAGAAAAAGAAGGAATACAAATAAAATTATGTGAGAGCATAATTATCCTGCAAAGTATCTGAAATTTTACAATAAATATTTCATAATTATTTAAACTAGAGAAAATAACAAATCTCTAATTGTTTTTGCAATTTAGCTAACAAGCCACAAGATTCATCACAAAAGACACATAAATAAATAAACACTTTGATGGAAGGATGCATTACGTAGAGTCAAAGTTAATAGACTCAGAGGAGAAATTGTGTTTATTTACTTTAATCAGTGCTGAAAGGAAGTGAAAAGGGAAAGGCTAAAGAATAAAAAGCATAATTTCTTTTTGCAGTATTTTGATTTTCATTTAATTTAGTGGAAAAGGGATAAAAATGGGTATTATAGGACAATTTTGAAAACTTGATTTTGAAATTCGGGAAAGCAATTCATTATAGCAGGAAATTCATCCGGCTTAAGATACTCTGAAAAAGGCCGTTTAACTCTTAGGCCCTTAAAAAGTCACGTTAGAAAATTTCATACATTTATGTATTTTTGAATGAAACAGGCTTTCAGAATATATCAGAAAATAGCCAAATGTTATTTAAAAAGCTTAAAACTTAAATTTAAAACATAAAATCATATTAATTTAATATCCTACAATAAATTAATTATTAAAAAATAACGTATCCTTATATTTTTAAAAAAGTTATATTGAGAGTTAAAAGTAAATAGATTTATGGATTATCACAAAACAGTAGTCAACGTAAATAGAATATAGTTAACACTTACAATTGTATTCGTTTCATAACAGCAACATCAAAACCAAAAGTATAGAGTAATCTATTATTATAGTGCAACTTTCCTGGCTTTTTTCTTTGCAAATTTGTTAATTAGTTCTGTGTAATCAATTGAGCTTGCTATATCATTTTCAATTGAAATCAGTGATACCCCAGATAGTCTTTTTTGAGACATGTGGACCTTAAATATGTTTTTATCAATTTTAATTTCAAAAAACTGCGTTCAGCAGATGCAACTGTCACAGGTATAGTTAAAAAAATTCGTAATATTATGGTTAAATTTGGGAGAACTTCATCAAGTCTATTTGTAAGTAAATACTGCAAATACTGAGTGGGAGATGTGTTTGCATTTTGTATAATAATGTTGCTTAAAGTTCTAATTTCAGTGAAAAGATTTATTCCTTCAATAACACTTGTTGCGTTATCATCCTTGTGCGCCAGAATTTTTTGCAAATTCATGCATTTATCTGTCAAATATGAATCAGTTACACTTTTAAGGGCTGCAATATCAAAAAGAAAACCAAAGTTTTCCTTAAATGCTTCATACTGACGAAGTCTTTCATCCAAAGGCATGATTGCCTGATTGAGTAAGGTATTAAAAAATTTTATTCGGCAATGTTCTTCTTGATCGATCACTGCTGAATCATTTGTTTTATATGAAAACTGTTTGCAGATGCATTTTCTTCTAACAGATAATTTTGCAAGAAACGCCATGTCTTCAGAGCTCATTTCCAGTTTTTTTGCTAACTCTAGCTGCTGTTTTGGCATTTTCAAAGTCTATATTTCTATATTCACTCAAAAAACTGGTAGTTTTCTCTAGAAGATGCAAAGATTCATCTATTGCTATATTTTGAGATTGCATCAATTTACTTATCAAATTTAAATAATAATGTAAATGTAATGTAAATTTAGTCCTTTTGTGTAATTTAATATGTAATGTTTGTTATTTTATATGGTTACTATTTTGTAATACTTTTTATTGAAATTGGTAAAATTTTCTTATGTTAAGATTAAGACAGACATTTTATCTTTAAACTTATTTGAAATTATTATATATTAATTTTATCAATACAATTTTTTGTGTTAATAATAACTCAATTTGTATCTGCAGAATATAAGTACAAGCAAATAATGACTAACAATCTATAAAATTTGATAATTTGCAAAATGTCTGGTCCCAAGCACTGTAAATTAGAGTTGAATGTGTTTAAAAATTATTGCTAAGAACTACATAGTCAGTGGTACCATGAGGGTAGTGTTAAATACACTAAGTGATGAAAAAATGTTATTAAAAGGCAGACATATTTTGATAATTAAAAGAAAAATTATAAGCAACTCATAAAAGTGCGCTCACAGAGAATTTACATGTTTATTAACTTAACTGTTGCCATTTAGCAGATACAAAAACTAAACACAAATATTAAAGAACATTGAGGCTGTAATTATAGCATTGCTTTGGCAGGTAATAATGAACATAATAAAAATGATTAAATTTATTTCTAACACTAAGCTGCTTTATTTATTAACTTTAAAAATATATATGTAATCATTTATATTTTATAAGTACAAATTTTTTAACACATGTGATTTGCTTTTAAAATTTTTAAAGATTCCTCTACATTCCTTTAATGATGGCTGAAAGGGCTTGGGGTTATGCCATGCAATTGAAGCAAGAAGCAAACACTGAACCTAGAAAAAAATTTCACTTAATAGCAAGATTACAAAAGGCCTCTAAGATTGCTTCTGATCTAGAAAGTTTGTGTGACAGTGCA
The DNA here is from genome assembly GCA_963930645.1 of Salticus scenicus. Lineage (NCBI taxonomy): Eukaryota > Metazoa > Arthropoda > Arachnida > Araneae > Salticidae > Salticus > Salticus scenicus. The sequence goes on along the minus strand of OZ005648.1, from coordinate 329,097,895 downwards.
AAATGTGATGCAAGAACAAAATTAGAAGCTCAGGTATTAAATATAAGTATTATTTTAAAAATAATTGTGCAATTGATAACTCTTATTTATTTTCCCCTGGCATCATCTGCAAGACTATCAAATAAATGTTGTGTTGTCTTAAGGACTATTTGTCAACTTACACAGAACAATATTAATCATACACATTCTAATTTGGGATATAGAAATTCATAATTGAATTATTATTGCCTCCAGTTATTAATCACTAACAGGCATCGCCCACTTCACAGGTCACTAAATTTAAAGGAATTTTTAAGAAATTTTATTCACTATTTTTTTAATATCACTTTATAAATAAAAACTAAAAAAAAAAAAAAAAAATTCCCCTGAAATCGCTCTGAAGCTCGTTATGGGTAACCTGCCCGAGCTGGGGTTGGGTTCTGCCCATGCTGCATTGGATCTAGGTTGCCACTGCCTGCAGCAATATCTTTCCCTGGCACTTTGATTTGAATATTTATTGGATAACAGGTGGAGCTGTTATTATTCAAGAACTAGGATTTTTAAAGATGACTGTGTCTCAGCATCTATTATACATTTTAGTTTGGCACCGTGTGTTTTATAAAAGCCTTTGCTCTTTCTAGTATATTACCATTTGACCAATACAACAAACTATAAAAAGAAAAAAAAAATCATTCCAAAGGAATTAAGTAAATGTTAATAAATTTAACCTTTTCTGTTGTACATATTACCATTTTTTCCTATAAATACAATAAATTAAAGATAAAAAATCCCCTTTCAAAAATATTAATTAAACAAATGAAAAATAAATAGTGTAACAGCCATTGCTATGTGACACAGACAATTGAAATGAAAGAATAAATTGTAAGGAGCAGAAAAGTAAATGGAGAAAATTGAGAAAAAAATAATTTAAAAAATTTAAAATTTGAAAATGAAAAAAATCTTAAGTGAACCTCTTCAGGTTCCAGGCTACTCCTCTACCAAGTTTTGTAGCTCTGCAATCAGTAGTCTGCATTCCAGAGTGGAGACAGATACTCAGACACACACATACTTCTCTTTACTTATATAGTTTACTCTAAAAATTTCATTAAAATTTGAAATTTATAAACTGTATGTGGTAATTTATAATAGTAATAAATGTTTAATATAAAATGTGCAAAAATATGTAAATATGTTTGAATTTTTAATCATGGAGAATATACTAAATATTATAATGTTTCTTATACTAATATTTATATAAATTTCATTGTTAGAAAATATGAATTTTCAGTAATTTCTATAGTTTATAGTATGTTGAGGCGACAAACACTAAATAAGTAATTGCTTCATTTCTAATTTCAATTTGAAATAGTTACTGAGGAAGTAGTAGCATTTATAGAAAAATTTTCAGGAATGAGCAAACTTAAAATTGCAAAAATTTGTCATATTTTAGAAATTCAGTTACTCATATGATCAGTTGCTTGACTAGTTGGTTAAGATAATGAAGCAAATGAAATGAAAGAATAAATTTTAAGAAACAGAAAAGTAAATGGAGAAAATTGAGAAAAAAATAATTTAAAAAATTTAAAATTTGAAAATGAACAAAATCATAAGTGAACCTTTTCAGGTTCCAGGCTACCCCTCTACCAAGTTTTGTAGCTCTGCAATCAGTAGTCTGCACTCCAAAGTGGAGACAGATACTCAGACGCACACATACTTCTCTTTACTTATATAGATTACTCTAAAAATTTCATTAAAATTTGATATTTATAAACTGTATGTGGTAATTTATAATAGTAATAAGTGTTTAATATAAAATGTGCAAAAATATGTAAATATGTTTGAATTTTTAATCATGGAGAATTTACTAAATATTATAATGTTTCTTATACTAATATTTATATAAATTTCATTGTTAGAAAATATGAATTTTCAGTAATTTCTATAGTTTATAGTATGTTGAGGCGACAAACACTAAATAAGTAATTGCTTCATTTCTAATTTCAATTTGAAATAGTTACTGAGGAAGTAGTAGCATTTATAGAAAAATTTTCAGGAATGAGCAAACTTAAAATTGCAAAAATTTGTCATATTTTAGAAATTCAGTTACTCATATGATCAGTTGCTTGACTAGTTGGTTAAGATAATGAAGCAAGCCTATGTATCAGCATCTACTACAAACAAAATTTTAAACATGGACAGAATTCATACAGAAACAACAAACGATAATTTACCTCCCCCCCCCCCCCCCCCGAGTCTTCCACCAGTATTCTTGGAGAAGAGACTTCTTTTATAGGCTTATTTTAAGACAAAAATTGATATTCAAAATTAGTGATAGAAGACTCAGGAAGAGGGAGTGGTGAAGATTGTAAGAATGCTAATGAAATTTAAGCCAAGATATTTTGTTTGCAAAAGTCACAGATTATTCCAAGCCCATCCAAACCTGAAAAACTATGTGAAGTCAAATTGAATTTGCAGCTGAAAAGGAAAAATTAGATCCAACCTGACCCATGGGTTGGGCTGGTTTGACTCTGTGATATAAATTTTGTGTGACAATTTAGATCATCATGGGATTTTTAATGACATAATTTCAAAGCTTTAAATGATTTTTTTTTTTTTTTTTTTAAGTGGTTTTTCAAAAGGGGACTATTGCCCCTAAGCCTTGCCTCATATACCAGTGCCATGTAAAGAGCAAAAAATAGACATATCTGATAGTATATTTTTACATCATTAGTTTTGAATTAACCCGTTAGCGCCCAGTGTCCTCATTTGAGGACAGCTAATAAAATGGCACGCATATTTTTTGTGGTTTTTTGGAATGATTTCTGCTTTTTAGTGACAGTTTATAGCGTCACTCTAAATGATCCCTGAAAGCTTTATGTGCCTACTATTAATTATTACAGTGGAGCACCTTTTATACGTTTCCCATTTATGCGTTTTTCTCATTTATACGTTTTTCAACTTCAGTCCCAAATCATTCAATTGAAATCTAATGTTAAAATATTTCATTTATACAACACGAGTCAAGTCTTAATTTCACTTGCACGTTTTTTTCCCCTTGTAGAATCCCAAGTTTAAGTTTCATTCCAGGATAAAAAAAAAAAAGATGTATGCTCTCTATGTTCTATTCTTATCTTTTTTAATGATTTTTTCTTAGAACTATAGTACATACAAAGTGCAATCTGCAATGATATCCTGAGGGAAAGAGGGAGGTAGGTGGGTGTAGAGAAATTTTCAGAAATAAGCATTTGGGTACAAATAGCCGGATAGTGGCAGCTTTAAAACTCTCTCCTTTAATTGATTCCAGGAATAGGGTACGAAAAGAAAAGAACCCAGAATTTTATAGGCATTTTGTAAACGTGAAGATTTACTACTCACTTCCGTTGGGTGACTTGAATAGGATACTGGAAGATTTCCTATTTCTTATCGTGTTTATTTGACATTACCATTGGAGAGACAAGTTTTTTTTTTTTTTTTTTTTTCCTTTTTCTCTCTCCTTTTAATCGTTTGCAAAAATGAAATGTCATCTTCATTTAAAGAACGAAAGGTTTTGTCTTTAAAGGTTAAAATCGAAATCTTAAGGGAATGTTTTTGATTTTCTATATTTAATTATCATTTAATTTTTATCCTATCCTTTAAAAGTGTTTTAAATTTAATTCAAAATATATCTTAGTCAAATAAATGCAAACGAAACAACGAAAATTTATTAGACTTTTATTATTAATATGACATTTTATTGTGTATTAATGTTAAAACAAATTTTCAGTTGTACGTTTTTTTCAGTTATATGTTTTTTTAGGAACGGTCCATTGAAAAGCGTATAAACGGTGCTCTACTGTATTTCATAATTTGGATAGTTTATGATTTTTCATTCCTCGCACATATATTTGCTTTTTGTGCAGGTATACTAACTTAAATCAAGTTGAATAATAATATATATTAAAATACTTTACTTCTGAGATCTTTGTCAACATATAATAGGAAATTAATCTGTTATCTCAAAGTTTTTCTATCTTGGAAGTTTTCTTGCTAGAACACTAAACGTCAATAAATGAGGATAGGCTTTAAATTTAAAACTATCAGAAGAATTGTTTAAGTTAATATAGTATAGGATCCATTATCCGGAAACCCGTTATCCAGAATGTTCCGAAAACTAGAATGCAAAATGCCAACTACCAAAATTTTTAATTATCGTAAAATTTAAGAATTAAAGTTATACAATAGCAGCGGTCAGAATTATAGTTTTACAACCTACATTCTTTAATGCTACGGTGTTATTCTGAGGAAATATGGTGAGCACAAAATTGTCTACTGAAAATTTTGCAAATTTAGGTAAGAAAATGAATTTTTATTGTATGTTTTAATTGATAAACATTAATAACACATACTTCTTAAAGTGCCCAATATCAGATGAATTTTATCCTTGAACTCAGGTTGCAATGCATGAAGAAGTCCCAATTGTTATAAAAATTTTAAATAGTTTTTATTAATTTCCATTATTTTTAAAATTCATTTCATAAAATATTTAGCATTATGCGTTGAAAATATTTTATGAACTATTAGTATCAGAGCAGAGACACACTATAAGCAAAAAAATATCATAGAAATTTTTGCGAAATCCAAATGAAAGGATTTTACTCTTAGGTCCAAAATTAAATTTTATATATGTTTATTTTTCATTTATTATTACTATTATTATTTATAGTTTGAAATTCTAATTAAGAATATTTTTTATTTTTATTTTGTGGAAATAATTTATTAAATGAACAAATATATATAGGTAAAGTGTTTGCATATATATTATTCATGTTTATCATTGTTATTTATTAAATTATTTTGTACCATTTTTATACATATAATAAAGTGTTCCGAATTACGGAAAAACCCCTTATCCAGAATTTCCCAGGTCTCAAGCTTTCTGGATAACAGATCCTATACTGTATATTTTACTGTCAGTTGTCTATATTAATTTGGAAGTGTAAAATATTAAATAATCTACTAATGTTAAAATATTAAATAATCAGCTAATAATATTTTGCAAAATTAATTCGGGCATTAGCAGGTTAAGAGAGAAATATTAAATTATAGAAATACAGTAAAATATCATAACAAAATATAAATTAAATTTATTATGCTGAAAAATTTATTTATGAAGATTTTTGCTATTGTGGATTTTGGATTAAATTTAATTAGTTACTAAAATAAGCAAAGTTATACTATGACATATATAATAATTTTTGCTGGTGAGCAAACATCTATTAGCATAAGAAAAAAGAATAAATTTGAAATAAAGAATAACTTTTTAAAGTTAATGTAGAATATATTAAAGTGCATGTTTTTAATCTTAACTGTTGTAAACATAAAGGAATGATTACAATCCCCTATCCACAAAATAAATATATGTAAAAAGAGAGAGAGAGTCTTGCAATTAATATGAATTTTAAATTATTTTCTTTTAAAAAATATTTCTTTCTTTTTCTTTTTACTTGTTATTTTATTGTATATGCTATTCATAATACATATGTTTGTTTATATAAAGGGTGATCAGTTCAAAAGAATACCCGTTAGTTTTTCTTATTACCCTTAAATATGACGGATGTGGCAACTATTCTAACACTGAACTATAATTGCTTGAACCTTGTTTAAGTGTGGGTTGGGAGACAATTTCCAACATTGTTAGACTGTTACAACTTTATTTGTGAGGTAAAACAGAAATGGAGACGCTCAATTTTTTTTAATTCTGTAATAATTTTCATTATGAAAAACAAAATTTAATTAAAATTTTTTACATTGCATTACATTTACATTATCATTTTTACATTATCAGTTCATAGGCTTTTCCAGAGAAGTCCTGCAAACATCGATGAATTAAAGCAGATACATAACTGAAGAAATCTCGTCAATAACGCCAACAATGCTGCAAAGTGTGTCAAAAACCTGGTTGGACGTGTTCATGTTTGCATTCAAAATGGTGGCGAACATTTTCAACATTTTCTGTGAGGAATAATAATGTAAAAAAATTGAACTAAATTAAGTTTTTCAAAAATAAAATCATTACAGGATTTAAAAAATTGTGCGTCTCCATTTCTGTTTTACCTCGCAAATAAAATTGTAATAGTCTAACAGTGTTAGAAATTGTCTCACAAACTTAAACAAGGGTCAAACAATCATACTTCAATGTTAGAATAGTTACCACATCCGTCAGATTTAAGGGTTATAAGAAAAACCCACAGGTACTCTTTTTAAACCGATCACCCAGTATAATTTATCCTTTCTCCCAATTAAGGCATATACTGCATGGATAAAGGGATCGCTATTTTTTGAATTACAAGAGTGGCAGAAAGCTATAGAATTTTTTAGGATTTCGCAGTAAGTTATCTATATATCTGTTTGAAATTTATTATTTGAATTTTTTTTTTTTTTTTTTTAATTCATTAAAATATAGTGACCAACAAAGCCTAGTACTTTGTAATATTTTACATTTCTCTTCTTGTAGGACTATATATGAAAAGTTGTCTGAAGCTCTTAATGAAGATGAAATTATTTTGTATAAACAAAGAGTAGAAGAATTGATTCCTAACATCCGATATTGTGCTTATAATATTGGTGATGAAACAGCAATTAATGACTTAATGAAATTGAGACTTTCAGGAAAAACATCTGGTGAAGATTTGTTGGCTGCTGATTTAGATGTTAGAAATTTCATACTTATTATCTTAGGCAGAATACTTAAATATTTAATTTTACTTTTCTAATGATTACAAAATCTTTTTTAAAATTCACATTTTAAAATCTTTTTCAACCTAAAATATAGTTAAAATTGGTTTTTATGTTCTTGATTCTCTTACCAACTTGTTACACATAAAAAAAAAAAATTGTCTTGCTTAATCATTTATATTCTTCAATCTTAACAACTTGTTTTATAATATCACATTACCTCTATTTTAATAGGAAAATTACATACATTTGATCAGTTTCTTTCTTTTTTGAGAAAAAAACAGAAAAAGAAAACTATTGAAGATATTATATGCTCCAAAAAAAAAAAAAAGATAAAAGCCCAGAATCTAATATTAATTGTTTTAACTGAAAAAAAATCCTTCTCAGGAAAAATGAGTGTAATTTAATAGTGTTTCATATAACAATCACTCTCTGTTATATTTTCCGATAAAGATATTATGTCAATTATGCAAAGCAATTTCAGCTGCTTTTAAATCAAACTCTGTTATTATTTTACTTGGCTGGATACAACATCAGAAATTTTTCGGTTCTTTAGATGACATTATAACCCAGGTTGACTGTAATTATTGTATTTTATATTAAATTTTTCAATAACTTTATATATTTTTACCCATACAGCACAGAATGTTTTAGATATGTTGCAAAAAGCTTTTAATCTTTCAAAAACACAACACATTTAAGTATGCTCTCTGAAACTTTTCTAAAACATTTGCATTTTTTGATGTTCCATCTGTTAAGTATTTGAAATGTTTGTTACATATCCGATTTTTTGTTATGATCGTGGACATTTCTACATTTTTTAAACTAATCGGAAAGCAAACTGAAAGTTTTGAAACCTTTCTGAAATATTTCCAATGTTTTGATGTTATATGATTGTTACATTTCTGGAACATTTTGTGCTGTTAAGGTAATTACATCATTTTCCAATCTCCCATTTGCAATTTTTTCATTTTAAAACAACATGAAACATGCCAAATATCTATCTGTTCAATAAACCAAGATTGAGATATTTATAGATGAAATAAAGCTGAGCCCTGAAATGATTTACTGCAAGTTTAACATATTAAGTAATTATAATAAAAATTAATAAAAACACTATTTATTTAAGAATTTTTTAAATAAATTGATAAAAAAATCTAATCTAAACAAATCTTTAATAACCTTTGTTAGATGCAATATGTACCACAGAACTAATATAAATTCCAAGAAGGGAAAAATAATTGTAAATTAAAGCTTAATAATCAGTAATTTGCAGACTGCCTATATCATCACAAAGTTCTGAAGCACTTTTAAAGTGATGCATCATTTTAAAGAAAATAACCAAATCACATTCATGTTTTTCATAGCTAGTCAATACTGTAAAAATTTTTAATAGCACATCAACAATGTTTCACTTAGATAGCTAATGAATTTATAAAATATATATTATTGTATAATGGTCCGTAGAGAAAGTTGAATTATAAACATGTTTAACTAACTTCATTCAGAAGTTTAAATACTAACAAAATAAATTAATTCTTTGTAAATGTAAAATGTCAGCATTCGGTGAACTCACTTAATCAATCTTAAAAATAATGTGTTTGTTAATGGATAATAATAATAATAATAAACAAATCAAAACAGTTTTATGTTGCGACATTTTAATGAACTTAATACTCTATCTGGTCTCAGTTTATACATATGCCAGAAAAATGTAGGAATTAGATGGCTTTTAATAAAATTGTCGCTGTTTTAAATTATTATTCTTTATGTAAATTTATAATTTTGTCTAACCTGTCGTTATTTTCAGTCATAAAGACCATGTTAGTATTATTACTTAAAAAAAATAAAAAATAAATAAAATAAATATTATTATCAGAATGCCTAGTTTTTCATCTTAGTTCTGTGTGAAATTTACATTTTAAAAACGCCTGGAGCTTGACAAATTGAGATAGGTGTGACACTTAAAATTATGATAGATTTCAAAATAAAATATGCACAGAATAAATTACACAAGCTGGTAGTTTTTCAGAAGAAGCTAGTTCTTAAATATTTTCTTTACTGGTGATATACCATATGAAGCTCTGAAATTGCTGTTTGTTATCTGATATTCTTAATATTTAATGTATATTTCCTTAATATAAATATGCAAATTATGTCTGAAAATCAATAACCAACAGATGAAATTTAGTTAAGGGATGGCTATATGGATAATCTGGAAGAAACTACAAAATTCTAAAAGTATAGTTGTCAACTTTAATGATTTTATCAAATAATTCCAATTGCAAGGATGGCATTCATTCTTTCTTTTTCCTTTTCTTTTCTTTTTTTTTTTTTAAGCACAACAGGTCGTATTATTTTTTTTCAGGCAATCCAAATGTTGCATTTTGAAGTTAATACGTTTGTTACTAGAAAAGTTTGTTCAAGATTAATAAGTTTCAAGGAATGTTGCATGTGAAAGTTATCTGAATAATCTTAAATGAACTTTTGAATTTAATAACAGATTTGAATTCTGTATAAATATATGTACAGTAATGAATTGGGGTTTGAGGGGGTGGTAGCCCCACTCACACTGAATTACTTGTCAAATAAAGCTGTTCCGAAGCCTAATTTGAATTGTTTTAACATAGGTTTACATAACAGTACTCCTTATCTTACCCCTTAATCTCCAATCTGTACTTATAGTATTAAATTTCAGGGTAAGAGAAAGTTGTGTGAGTGACACACCAGATTATTAATTTTCATCATTATATTCACATCAGCTACATACTTCTGTAAGCCTCTTGGCATATTTTGAAGCTACACAAAGTTTTCAATTCATTTCCTCTAAACAAAAGAAAATATGTGAATTGTGTTTATTATTATCATCATCATTATACAAAATTATTTCATGAATCATACTTTAAACAGTATTATTGCTAAGTTTAGCATGAACTAATGCTTATACTGTCAGATTTCTAATTTTCAGGTATCTAAAATATTTCTGTATGTGTTTTAAATCTCATGACAATTGATGATAAATTATTCCAGTATCAAAAGCTCAAGTTTTACACGGTTTTTTCATATGTTTTAAAATGTTGGGTGAGTGCAAAAGGTCTACATGTTTTTATTACCCATAAAGAAGAGCAAATAAATGTAAAATGAACAGTACCTATTACTGTGCATAATCCCCATTGCTATCTATGACCTCTTGCCATCTTTCTGGTAGGAGATGAATCTTACGGCAGTAAAATTCCAGCGGTTTCGAGTCAGAAAAGTCTTGTATGGCAATTTTCACAGCATCAAGATCATCAAATATTTTCTGACTGAAGGAATTATTCAACGCACAAAATAGGTGATAGTCAGTTGGTGCCATGTCGGGAGAATAGGGAGGGTAGGGTAAAACCTCCCTACCAAATCCTATTAACTTTTGGCCAGTGATGACAGCAGCATGTGTCCTGGCATTATCGTGATGAAGGATAACACCTCGACGTTAAATGAGACCTGGCCACTTTGCTGCCAAATTTGAATGCAGCCTGTCTAACTGAAGACAGTAGAAGGCAGCATTGATGGGTTTGGTTGGGTGGCAGGACCTTCCATTGAATTATTCCCTGCACATCCCACCACACACTCAATAAGACCTTGGGATGAAGTTCAGCTTTCAAAGTCGATGCAGGCAGATCAGAGGGGCGACACACAGTCCTATGACGCTTTGTATTACGGTATATAACCCACTTCTCATCTCCTGTCATAATTCGTGTCAAGTATGGGTCATTTTTGTACCGAGAAAGCAAGGAAACACAGTTGGCGATTCGGTCATCCAGTTGATTTTGTTCGGGTTGTTCCTTATGGCTTGGTCAATATCGTCATCTCTAATGTGTGATGGCCATCCACTCCTATCCTTATCTTGGCAGCTTCTGTCTCCTTCCCTAAATTTATGAAACCATCTACGACATGTGCTTTCGTCTATTGCATCCTCCCCATAAACTTGCCAAACATTGCGACATGCTGCAGTTGCCATACTCTTTTTATCGAACTTGCATAACAAAAAATGTCTTATGTGCTCTTCCTCACTTTCCATGTCACACCCTCTGATATATTTTTTTAGATGATTAACTTTGTGAGACACGATGCATTTATATGTGAGGCATCCACACGTTTGATTGGCCGATGATTCGCGTCATTACAATGTCATGTGTGATGTCAATTCGATTGCAGATTTACATATCCAAAAACGGGTAGAACTTTCTCACTCACCCAATAAATTATGTACAGAGATATTTTGAAATGTAACAGTAAAGCATGTTTGTTCTTTTTAAAACATTATTCTCTTAAAACTTACTATAATGGCATGTATTTCAATTTATTTTAGCATTTAATTGCTCAAACAAGGGAGAAACAAGCTGTAACTCTTTCTGAAGTTGAATGGAGGAATCGTAAAATTCCTGTACGTCATGAAAAAATTAGAATATTTTTGTTAAATGTTCAAGATTCACAGCAGGAATTAGAACAAGCTCCTGATTTGCAAGCTAAAATAGCAGTTTATGAACGTCTGTTGTTGGACTGCAAAGATGCCTTACAAGTTGTCAGAGATGAAATTAAAGATCAAGTAAGTACTACTAAAATCCATTTATCAGTTATTGTTTTTAAGTAGAATTGAAGCTTTAATTTTGTTAATGGTAAGGGAATTCTTCACCTATTGTCGATGATAGTCACAGCCCATGTTATCTTATGGGAAAATTTGTGTAACAAAATTTCTCACTGCTTATAATATTTTTTAAAATTCCATTTTCACATAAAAAATCTCCCAACTGCTAAATTTTTTCTTGTTTTCCAAAAAAATATTTTTAAATTTTAATATTTTATTTTGAAGCTAGAAAATGTGGAACGAACTAAATGCATTTTTTCCACTTTATAGTTTAGTTCCAACAGAACAAATTTAATAGTTATGAGTTTTCTAAATATGAAAAAATTAAAGGTTTCTTTAACAGTAATGAAAATTTTTCGAATGTTTATATTGTAGGATTTTTAAACCAATGCAACGTCATTTATAGAAAACTTGACATATTACAGTAGACACAACATACAACAATCAAAATATAAAAATGTTAGATATCTAATGGAATATGAGCATTTTTATTAAATTTTTGACTGCACTTGTGCTAACATTAACAAAATTTCTTTTGCATAATTTATTAGTTAAATGTATTGAGTTATCACTTAAAAAAAAAAAAAAACATACAAATTTATGAAAATTCAGAAAGTTATTGTAAATAGAATGAATTGAATTTGTTTCTCACAAAATGAAGCAAATCTATAAAAGATTTTATCAATATTTTTATTATGAATCAACACACACTATATTATTGTTAATTAATTCAAGATAAAAGTATGGATTAAACCTCTTGCCTTATTTTGAGAAACTGGAAATTAACTTATTCTATCGATAATATCTTTTGGAATTTTATCAATATTTACATCTTTTTAAGGGTAACTCAAGACATTTGGCTAGTAAATTATGCAAAAGAAATTTTGTTAATGCTTGTACATTCACAGTTAAAAATTTAGTAAAAATGATCATATTTTATCAGCTATATAATATTTTCTTATTCAGCTTGCAGTATATTATACCTACTGCAGTATGTCAGTTTTTTACTTTCTTCTGTATTCAATAGAAGAAAGTATTGGATTTGTAAAAATTTTCGACTTCCGATTATCGATGGATTTACATGTTTTGAGAGATCTAGAACACAATTTGACCATTTTTAGGAAATATCTGTCTGTGTGTGTGACAAAAATTTTGTGGCAACTGTATCTCCAGAACTACTGCTCAGAGTTTTATACAAATTTTTATGTAGATGCACTTTGACTTATATTAGTGCCTATCAACTTTTGGTGTCAACTGCTCAACAGGTGGCACTGCTATACAGCAATTTCTGCAGTTTAAAGGAAGGCTATATCTCAGGTTCTATTGTGTATAATCAAACAAAACGTGATATGTAAGAAGGCCATTATGAGGCATTATGCTGATTCAATTTGAATTCTTTATCAGCCAACAGGTGGCACTGCTATACAGCGATTTTTGCAATTTATGGGAGCGTTATATCTCAAAAACTACTGCACAGAATTAAATATAAATTTATATGTAGATTCACCTTGACATAAATTAGTGCCGATGAACTTTTGATGTCAACCACTCAACAGGTGGCGCTGCAACGCAGTGATTTCTGCAATTTAAGGGAAGGCTATATCTCAGGTTTTATTGCGTATCATCAAACATAACTTGATACATGTGAGCAGAGCATTATGAGACATTATGCTGATTCAATTTGAATGTTTATCGGCCAATAGATGGCACTGTATGCTGCAAATTTCCTCGATAATGGGAAGGCTATATCTCAGATTCTATGGCATATAACTGTACGAAACTTGATATACAAGATAACCATTATAAAAATGCATTTTTTAAGATGTTATTTATAGACAATAAAACTGTCTTTCTTTGGATATTTAGTGTTAGTTTTCTCTAAGATGAAAATCATTTCCATTCATCATGTTAGATAATTATAATAAATAATAGTTTTAATAAATTTTTTACACCTAGGGAATTTGTATATGGAAGAAAGTCTTGTGGTGGCCACAACATACTAGTTTAAAAATGATGTAGCTTTGGTTCATAAAATTCGTACGTTTAAAAAAATTAAAAACCGGTTCAAAAATTTTTTGTCATTGTTAAAGAATTCTTTATAGTTTCATAAGTATGCTTACTATTAACATACAAATGAATACAGATAATTATAAGAAGGAATTTAATCCTGAGCAAAATTAATCAATTTGTTCATTTTTTGAATTTGAAACAAAATTTTTGCTGAAATATACTCGGCATAACATGTTCTTTATACCCCACAAATTTGGAATATCAAATAGGAAAAAGTAAAGGCATAAAAAGGAAAAGAAATGTATAATTTCTGCATTGAATCTACTAATTTATGTACCTCTGAGTGAACTTAACTGTTTTTTAAATTATGATTACTTTTTTTTTTTTTTTTTTTTAATCCTTTCTTATGTTAAGACAAGTTAATCATGTGATTTGATGTTATATATATGTTTATGTATCAGGTTTCTCGGAAACAACTTTAATGATTTTGATGAAAGTTTTGGATTAAGGTTTTTTTTTTGGGTGAAAAATAGATTGGACTTACCTCATCTTCAAAAAATTCATGTTTACTGTTAGCCCTTTATCTTCTGGTTGCAAATATAGCAGAAATTACGCTAACTTAAAAATGGATACAACAATGATGATGAAAGTAAGTTTTTTTTTTTTTTTTTTTTTGAGGGGGGGGGGGATCGACTGGAATCATCCTCATCAACTTTTGCATTTGCTGTTAACCCTTTATCCATCAGTTGCAGAATATGATGGGAAGTGGGTTTACTCAGAAATGGATCTTACTATTAAAAAAATAACTTAGGGTTAAAGGTTTTTTGAGAAGACTAAATCATCGGACTTACTTTCTTCTTTAGGAAAATTTCTTTAGGAAAGGGTTAGAAACAGAGAAAGGTTTCCTGTACACAGAGGTTTTATATTGCTAATGCTATTGATCCCGATATTCAGTTTACCTTCGAGTTAGAAAATTGTAATCAACTTCCCTTTCTTGATGTTTTAGTTACTAGGTACGATTCCTCTTTTAAACCTCTGTGTACAGGAAACCTTTCTCTGTTTCTAACCCTCCCCATGCTCTCTCTAATCATCCGGCTAAACAAAAAATTGGCACCTTTTACACTTACGTGTATCGTGCCCTTAAAATTTGTTCTGATACTTCTTCTCTTAAAGAAGAACTGAATTATTTAAAGTCTGTTGCTATTAAAAGAGGTTTTAGACCCTCTATAATTGATAAAGCTCTCAAAAAGTTCAGTAGGCCAACTTATAATTCTACTCTTTCCATTGATGATAAAATTAAACCTGATAATCTTGTTGTCTTACCTTTTTATCCCCCCTTATGTTTTAAATTAGTCAAAGTTTTGAAGCGTTTCAATTTTCACGTTATTTTTAAACCTGTCAATAAATTCCAATTCCCTTCAACCAAATCCCCTGTTCCTGAGCTTCAAAAATGGGGTATCTATAATGTCCCTTGTAATAACTGTGATTTATCTTATATTGGTCAAACTAAAAGAAATCTTGAATGTCGTTTACGTGAACATTCTCGGTATGTTGTTAATCAAGATATTTCTAAATCTTCTATTGTGAAGCACAGTTGGGAATTTGATCATAGTTTTAATTTTAAGAGTGCCAAAATTATCTTTCATGCCAAATGCGTTTCCGAACTGGATTTATTGGAAAATTTAGCTATTTACCTTAATCATGATAAAATTGTCAATGAAAAATCTGATTCCACTTTGCTGTCTACAGCCTGGAAAAATTTGTTTAATTCAATTAAATAAAATAATTCTAATTAAATAAAGAAAAAAAATATATATAATAATAATAATTAATGGATAAATTTTATTAAATTTACTTATTGGTTTAATATTATTGAAAAAAAAAAAAAAAAAAAATGTTTACTCCTTTCCTCCCTCCTCTTTTTGTGGTGTGTGTGTACTTGTGTTCCTCTCTGATTGGTCCTGCCCTGCATGTTGCTTCCTATTGGTTGTTTGTGTTGCTCCTCTCCCTCTGGATTTTGTCCTGCTTTCAGTCTTGCTTTTGCCTCCAAGGCAGTTGCACGTGTTTGCACCTGATGAAGAAAGGCTATGTCCTTTCGAAACTGGTTGTGCTGATTTAAAATTTATGGTGTGTGAAGAAGTTTTAATTTCTTGCTAAAAACTTAAGGTTTTCATCAGATGACAAACTCATCTGACTTATTCTTATTCAGAAAAATTAGCAAGGTTTCCAGTCAGTTGTCAAAGTCAAAATCTTTTGATGGACTGACTCTTTTGTCACTTGAAACACCAAATACATTTAGTAGTGTACAGACTTCTGTTAGTAATTAGTTTAGAGTTTTATTAATATTTAAAATATTACTGTTTTATTATGCACACAAGTACATTTCTATAAATAAAATAATGTATGGTCAAAATTGATCTGTTGCTAATTGCATATGAATAACCACTAAAAAAAATTATTAATTGTATATATTTAATTTAAAATTATTTTCAGGTTATTTATTTGAATAATTTTTTCAGGCTGCCAAAGGGCGTCCAGAAACAGTGAACACTAGCCTTATGATGCTTCAATCTTATTTGACTTATATTAGACTGTCAAAAACTGTTGAACGTAATCTTCTATTTATTGAATCACTAAAGCAGAATATGAGTGTAGCAGAAGGTGCAGCAGATGGGAAGAAAATGACAAAACCTCAAGATTTAGTCCGGCCTTATGAAATAATTATACAGGTTTGTCATTTCAAATTACTCATTTCACTCTTGCAAGTGAATGTGTTTACATTGCTTTTTACTTATTTTTAGAATCTGCATGAAATGACCCAGTTACCTGGTATTGAAAATGATACAAAGTTTCTTGAAGAAACAGAAGCTAATATTATGGCTTATAAAGCTCAAAGGTGATATTTATTATATTCATTTGTAACTCTGTTTTTGAATAATAATAATTATTATTATTGTAATGTTAGAGGAATGCTAAATGTTTGCTTCACTGCAAATGTTTACAGTTTAATGTGCAAAAATGAGCAACGAACAAAAATGCAACATACAGTGAAATACGTTTAACACAAAAACACTTAACATGAAAAATCAGTTAACACGAAATGATATAGCGGTCCGGACAGTGCACTATGCTATTTATAACATTTTTTTCTTTTAACACAAAACAAAAATCGTTTAACACGAAAAAAATTCGCTTTCGATCTTCAGTGACATGTTTGCTACAACAGAGATGCCACCAACATTTTAATTTATTCCAGAGCATTTTTAGCCTCGTCTTTATTTCCATACCACTTTTTTAAGAGTAATATTTCCTTATTTTATCGTAGTTGTATATTGAAGGAAAACAGTCTATAAATAAAGTGGTGTGGATTAAAAACGGGGATAAAAATGCTCCGAAATAAATTAAAATGTTTGCAGCTATGCTACGATATGTTGCCGTCGATAACCATGTGTGTACACTTACGTAAATTTTGATGACGAATCTGAAAACTGAATCAACGATGCAGTTCTTGTCCCCTCTGCTTCAGAAATGAAGAAAATAATAAGTATCCTCAGTTATTCAGATGAGCTTTCGAATTGAGAGATGAATAAAACAATGGATGATCTCGATTAATTTTTGAACAATATGGTGCTGAAAAAGACACTTCAGTAAAATATATTTGATATTTTTTTTCCAAAAAACAATAGTATTTGTACTTGGTTTTTATCCTAATGGATGCAAGTTAGTAGTAGTTTTACAGGAAATGGAAATAAAAATTGACGACATGGAAAACATTTTTGAGTTTTGTACTTTTTTAACGAATCTTTTTACACGAAATTCTTTTAACACGAAAAAATATTTCAGTCCGTTCAGTTTCATGTTAAACGTTTTTCACTGTATTTATGAAATGTTATATAGGTTTTCTTAATCTCATATTTACAATGGAATAGGGAACCAGCAACATTCATACAATTTTAATGTGATTAATAAATATACTAGATTTTTAAATTAAAATGTGCATTACTTATTTCCATTTAAAAGGTCTTTATGCATATTCAAATTTAAACCTCTCACTAAGTTTTGACTTTAACGTTTCAGTTTGAATGTGTACATGAAGTGTACACATTTGTGTGTGTTCATGAGTACAGAAATATTTTTTTTTTCTAATAAGAAATATCTCTTGGATATTTAACCCTTGAATTTATTATTGCTTTTTACTCTCTGAACATATATACCGTGAAAGAAAAATATTGTAATCATGAAAAAAAAAAAAATAAATAAATAAAATTCTGATAATATTTTAATATATCTATAAATTTTGAGTGACCTGAATTCATTTTTGCTATTTTTATAGTGATGCTTGTGTGTATACACAATAGCGTCTAAACATTTTATTCAGTTGTGCTCGAGTTTGGTAGGTATTTTATAGATATAAGTATTGTACATATTCTACAGATTTTCATTAGTGTAGGATTTATGTTTCTTTAACAAGAACACAAAGAAGAATTCTTGAACATTTTGATGTATAGGCACAAATTATTAGAGATGCACTTATTCCTAAACTCTTCATTTGATTAAGATCAAATTGAGTAGATGTATTATACTTCATTGTGCCAAGAACTGTATAGATTTTCATGAGTATAGCACTTGCAATCCTTTTGCATGGATACGAAGTATAATTCTTTTATAATATGGTCTATAAACTGAAAATATTTGAAGTTTGTCTTAGTAATGTTAAATTATTGAAAACAGAAATTTTTTTATGTATATGTTGCATTGTATATTACATATATATATTTCTTAATTATAATCATTATGGTAAGTAACATGCATATTATAATTGTATACGTATTGCATCCCATCGATTTAATTATGTGCAATCCATTAAATTATTTAATGAGAATGATGCTAATATCTCTTAAAAATATTGTACATTTTGGTTCTTACTGGAAATTGTGTACTTACCATACATAATTATTTTACAAGACTACACAAATGAATTCAGATACATTATGGCCCATTGTAAAAACAGACAATGGACAGATCTTGTGGAGAAATACTCAAACTCTATTTTATAATTTACTAGCAGGCTTTGCCCGCTTTGCTGGTCATTATATTGAAATGAAGTCTCAAAATACCATATCCTTAATAATAATAATAATAATAAAATCATTGAAATCAGTCAAAATCTAAGTTAAAGTTCTCGATACCTTCGATAGCAGTTTTCCCACTCGCCACACTTCACAAAATCCCTTTATAATGCATGTTGCATACACATACCTTGCCCACATATTAAAAAATCGGGATTCTAAGATTATTTGAAGCAAAGTTATGTTTTAAAACGTGTTTTTTAGCCGCCCCCCCCCTCCCGCCAAGGGAAGGTAGGGTAGAGTTTCACAAAATCAATTTGTAGTGTGTGTTGAATACGCATAAGCCGTCCACGCATCAAAAATTGCCATTCTAAGATAGTTTGGAACAGAGTTACGCATGAAAACATGTTTTAAATAACCCCCAACCCTCAAGGGGGTGATAGCACAGAATTCCAAATAATCCCTTTGTAGTTTGCGTTGAGCACGCATAATCAATCAACCTATCAAAAAATCGCTTTCCTGAGATAATTTAGAGCAGAGTTACTCTTTAAAACGTGTTTTTGCCCCCCACCCCCACCCCGCTTTTAAAGGTAGGAAAAAGAAATGTTCACAAAAATCCCCTTATAGTGCATGTTGGGAACACATAATGAGCCCGCACATAAAAAATCATCTAAGATAGTTTGGAGCAGAGTTACGCATGAAAACATGATTTTGCCCCATCCCACCGGCCACCCCCCCAAGGGGGATAAGGTGGAATTTTACAAAATCCTTTATTAGTGTGTGTCTTGAGTACGCATAACCAATCGACATATCAAAAACTCGTTATTATGAGATAATTTGGAGCAGAGTTACTCTTAAAAGTGTTTTTTGCCTCTCTCCCCGCCTTTGAAGGAGGGGAAGAGGAATTTTCGTAAGATCCCTTTATAATGCGTGTTGGGAATGCATAAACAACTCACATGTAAAAAGTAATCTTACTGAGATAATTTGAAGCAAAGTTATGCTTGGAAACATGCTTTTTATCCCACCCCTACCCTCAAGGGGGGGATAGGATGGAATTTTACAAAATCTCTTTGTAGTATGTGTCTTGAGTACGCATAACCAATTGACATATCAAAAGTTGTTATCCTGAGACAATTTGGAGCACAGTTACTCTTATAAGCGTGTTTTCACCCCCCCCCCCCCCAACTTTAAGGGATGGAAGGGTGAAAATTTGTAAAATCCCATTACTATGGAAAAGCATAAACAAACCACATATACAAATTAATCTTACTGAGATAATTTGAAGCAAAGTTATACTTGGAAACGGGTTTATATTGCCCCCCCCCAAGGGGAAAAGGGGGGATTTTCGCAAAACCCCATTACAGTGGGTGTCAGACACACGTAAGTAAGCCACTCACTAAAATTTGTAACCTCAGGTCCTATAGATTTCCCCGGATGAATTTAGCGCTAAATAAGGGCTCGAATTTGCCCCCTCATAACTCCCCCCCCCCCCAAAAAAAAAAAAAAAAAAAAAAAAAAAAATCGAATATCACAAAAAACCAAACATGATGTTTTGGAAATATCCTCAAGAAGACTCTTGGCGATTTTCTATATCTTTGTGCTCTTATTGGAACAGTTTTACTCGAAAACCCGTATTTTGCTAAATTTGCCTCTGAAGATAGCTTTTACCCCCTCCCCCTCTTAAAAATCCAAAGCTCAAATCGCAAAAAAATTCTTTTTTTTGCACTCAATTCTAGTCTCTCTCTTTGCAATTTCTTCACCGTGAAGCTATTTGGAGCCAAATTATGCTTATAAGGGAGGTTTTGCCTTCTGCCCCCCCCCAGGGGGAGCGGGAGGATATTTTGCAAAATCCCGCCTTAATGGGCATCATGGTTCTCAAACCAACGTGCTCACCAAAATTTGTGAGTCTATCTCCCATAGAATTGCCACAGTTGTGTTGAATCTGTGAATCAGTGATTTTACTCTGTTATTCCCCACCATGCCCCCAAAGGGGTAAAGAGGGGGCTTTCACAAAATCCCGTTACAATGGGTTTTGGACACACGTAAATAAGCCACACACTAAAATTTATGACCTCAGCTCCTATAGATTTCCACGGACGAATTTAGTGCTAAAAGGGGCGGGGGGTCGAATTTGCCCCTTCATAACTCCCCCCCAAAATTGAAAATCAGAAAAAATCAAAAATGAGTTTTTGGAAATACCTTCAAGAAGACGTTTAGCTTTTTTTTTTTAATCTTTGAGCTATTACTGTTAGAATTTTACTCGAAAATCCATATATTGCTAAATTTCCCCCCGAAAATCCTTTTTACCCCCTCTCCCCCCTTAAAAATCCAAAATTCCAAAATCGCAGAAAATGTTTTTTTTTTTTTTTTGTACTTAAGTCTAGTCTCCCCATCTGCAATTTTTTCATCGTGAAGTAATTTGGAGCCGAGTTATGCTTAAAAAGGTGTTTTTGCCTCTTGCGCATCTGAAAATCATTTTCACCCCTTTTCCCCCTTAAAAATCCAAAATTCCAAAATCGCAGAAAATGATTTTTTTGTATTCAAGTCTAGTCTCCCCATCTGCAATTTCTTCCTCGTGAAGCAATATGGAGACGAGTTATGCTTATAAAGGTGTATTTGCCGTCTGCATCTCCGAAAATCATTTTCACCCCCTTCACCCCTTAAAAATCAAAAATTCCAAAATCGCAGAAAATGATGTTTTTGTATTCAAGTCTAGTCTCCCCATCTGCAATTTCTTCACCGTGAAGCAATTTGGAGCCGAGTTATGCTTTTAAAGGTGGTTTTTGCCTTCTGCCTCCCCCGGGGGGAAACGGGGGGGGGGGGGGGGGGGGGGGGGGTTATTTCGCAAAATCCTGTCTTAGTGAGCGTCAGGGTCCTAAAATCAACCTGCTCACCAAAAATTGTGACTCTATTTCCCATAGGATCACCACAACAGTGTTGAGTCAGTGAATCAATGAGTTTACTTTTTTATATATATAGATAAGTTTTGTTTATTTACTGATTCAAATTTGTTTAAACACCTATTAGCTATTAAATATTCAATGAACTCATTTTCAGATAAATTAGAGATACTATATATAATAAAATGCTACTGGATATTCTTCAACAAATTTACAATTGTACTTGTGAAGTTGATAATTTACACTGCCTTAAAAATAGCTTTCAATTAATTCAATACATTAATTCGCTCGATAAAATAGACAATATTATGACGTTTGACTTTCAAGATATTTTCAATAATATTGACTTATCAGATCTAAGTAACATCATTTACAGTCTTTTTAATGAATATAAAACTCATATTAATCTTCCTCGCAATTTTAAAGCAGAAAAATTCAAAACATTTCTTAACTTTGTTATCCATTATAATAATATTATGGACAAAACAACAAAATCTATTTGCAAAAAGTAGGAATCCCACAAGGGGGATGTAGCTCCAGTATTTTGACAGATTGTTACCTTTATTATTATGAAAAGAACTTTTGTTATGGTGATGTCCGGCTTTATTGTTACATAGATGATATTATTGTATTTTATCTTAACAAAAAATCACAAAATACCTTTTCCTTTAATTATTTATCTTACCTAAAGCTAACTGAAAATACTCTAAATAATCAATCAATTAACTTTAATGGTAGTAAAATTTACACAGATATCTATGACAAAAGGGCAAGATTTTAGATTTAAAGTAAACTTTTTTACACATTTTAATTCCTGTCTACATCTTTTGGTATTTAGAAACATCATCATTAACCACTTATTTCAAATCAATAATTAATGGTCTCCAAAGTATAAAAACAAAAATATTAATAAATTGATCACAGCCACTGCTAAAATGGGTTTTCCTAAAAACTTTTTTTTTATAATCGATAACTATGTCTCTGTCAGCACGTTTATTATATATACTACCAGGCTACGCCCGCTTCGCTGGTCACTATTTTTAAATGAATCATTATAATTAATGAATTCTCAAAATAGCATTAATTTTTATCATGTGAAAAAAAAAAAAAAAAAAAAAAAAGAACTCTGATGGGGAAAAATGTCGTACCGGGTCCCCACTGCCTTCGGCAGCGTAGACCCGTGCGACGCACGAATGCATATATATGAGCGCCCTAATAATTTTATAAATTCGAAAATATCCGCAATCGATTTGTAAGTATCAAAAACCTCTATGCACCAGTTTTGAACGGTCTAACTCTATTTTTTTTTCCTCTGCCCCCCCCCCCTTCCCGGCCCTTCTAATAACTTTACACTTTCGAAAATATCCCCATTCGATTTGCAGGTCTCTAAAATCTATCTGTACCAATTTTGAATGGCCTAACTGTATTTCTGTTTGATTTTGCTCATACCCCCCCCCCTTACCGCCCCTCCTAATAATTTTACAAATTCGAAAATATCCACAATCGATTTGTAAGTATCGAAAACCTCTATATACCAATTTTGAACGATCTAACTATTTTTATTTTTTTGCCCCCCTCTCCCCTCCCCCCCTTCTCGCCCCTCCTAATAGCTTTACACTTTCGAAAATATCCTCATTCGACTTGCAGACCTTTTAAACCTGTCTGTACCAATTTTGAACGGCCTAACTGTTAGAGATGGGATAAATAGTTACTTTTCAATAATAGGTTACTTCGTTCCATACTTCCTTTGGTAATAGGTTTTTGCAACATATTATTTTTATAACCTATTACTTTTTAATTTACATATGGCTAATGTATTTCTAATCCTTTCTGGATGATATACAATATATACATGTGTCCTACATAGTGGATGCCGTTCATGTTTTTAAGTCCCAATGCTTTCGAATAGTAATCTTCACTTTATTTAACACTAGAATTTCTTCAATTAGAAAAAAAAAATAAAAAAACGCTGATATGAAATAGTGGTACAGTCAAAATTTTACACAAACGTTTGTCCCAATCGAGTAAGCTTAAGGTTCATTAAACCAATTCCTTTAAACACGAAAACAGAATATTTCAAATAATATCAAGAAACACGTACATGAGAGCCGTTCTCTGAAAAAAAAAAAAAAAAAAAAAAAAAAAAAAGAATTCTCATATTATAAGCCATATATGTAATTAAAAAACAATGAAATAATAATAGCAAAATTTTAAGAAACATCTTTAAGGCATCCCAAATTTTAAACTACCGAGTGACTGTTTCTTTTGATTTTCCGAAGAACTTGAACTTTCCAGATTGACAAGAAAATTAGTGTGTTTCACTCATACTTAGCAAACAGTCACTTTGAATATGTTTCTAAAATTAGAAACACTTGTTAAAAAATATAGATTTTGCTTACAAAAATTGCATAAAATGATGTATTTTCTCAGACACTTAATTTTAACATAAGAGCATAATTAACTATTCTTAACACCTTTATTCATTTTAAATCTAAAAAAAATAGTTTCAAGAAAAAATCAGATAAAAAAAAAAAAAAATGTGAAGAAAAGCTGAACAGTAAAAATAAATAAATATTCAATTTTCTTCTCAAATTATTCTTAATAAAACCACAATAAATGCTGTATGCCATTACGCATTTTCAATTCCATCTGCTATAAGCAATTAAAATATAAACAAACACTCTTTCCTTTCAATTATCAAACATCTGTTTCCCAATACGCAAGCGAATCCAAACCTAGCAAGTGTAATGCCATTCCTCACCTTCATGACTAAATAGTAATCAACATCAAAAGCTCCGTTCACATGAAGCAACTTCAACCCGTGTCAAAACGACCCGGGAATTTGAAAAGCGGGGTTTTACAGAGTCAAAATTTAGGCTGTTCACACTATCAACCCTGGTTAAAAATCACTGTAGCAGCGTCATACGTTTCTTGAATTCTGATTGGCTGTTTGCAAGATTAACGCATGAGTTCGGAGAAAAGAAGCGAAACCGTATTGTCCGTGAAAACATTAATTTAATTTCATGTTTGACTTTGACAGCAGCTGAGAATAAAAGGATTACATACATTATTTAATTTTAGGATTATATATTTTATATTATTCTTCATTATTAATATTTAATTTTACATTAAGTTTTTAATGCAAATTTAATATTACAAACAAATCATTCTGAATTTAATTTTTTAAACATGAAAATTTCAGTATCTTTTTTATATGTAGTAAATATATATATATATATATATATATATAATAAAGATGATCTATTAAGCATATTAGAAGCCAAGCAACAGATACAAGATCACTGAAACACCAATGACCAATAAGATAAAAAAAAAAAAAAAAAAAAAAATCATCAGTGGATGAAATACATTAATGTAAAGAAACCAGATCTATTAATTAACAGTCTGCAAAAACAAACGAATCAATAAAGTAAAACAACAAATCTTAACTTAAAACCATAAACTTATCAAAATTAATGAAAAAACTATATATATATATATATATTATGTATTAGAAATTTAATTATTAATATTATTTTGAATATTAAGATTGTAAACGGGATCGGGAAATAAAATAAGTTTTGATATTAGCAGGGGCGCGCCAGCATTGTCAGGCGCCTGTGTGCAGTGTTTTAGTAAGCGCCCTACAGGTTGATTCAAAATTAGTGTGACCAATTTCAGAGCATCATATATTTTTGTTGAATTAAGTTATTTGCATGAAATTTTCAATATATTTTCCCTTAGCATAGTACATTTTATGTAAATCTTTAGGCCAAGCCAAAAGAGCTTTTTCGACCATTTTTAGGGCTATTTTCTCTTTCATAAAAAAGCACCACAAAACTGGCGTTGTAAAAAATATTACTTACAAACTTTAAATAAACACCATAAAATGCAATAAACTCGCAACAAGCGTTGCCGCTTTGACTGCAGCCCTCGTGCTTACTTTATTCGCCTGATGAAGGGTCGTGTGTTTTTTCGACCCGAAACAATTGTTGCGAGTTTATTGCATTTTATGGTGTTTATTCAAAGTTTGTAAGTAATATTATTTACAACGCCAGTTTTGTAGTGCTTTTTTATTATTTAAATTTGTTGCTTCTTTGGGCTTTTAGCCTCGAGTAAGTAATTTTGCGAGTGTTTCCAGGTGCGTTGCCGCTTTGACTGCAGCACTCGTGCTTACTTTATTTGCCTGATGAAGGGTCGTGTGTTTTTTCGACCCGAAACAATTGTTGCGAGTTTATTGCATTTTATGGTGTTTATTCAAAGTTTGTAAGTAATATTTTCTCTTTGATTGCTTTTTGAAGCCCTTGAAGTGTTCTTACTTTACGTCTACTTAATTGTTTTTTTAAGTATCCCCATAAAAAATAAACGCAAGGAGCACAGTCAAGGGATGATGGTAGCCATTTCTCAGGAGGAAGAAAATTTATTTATTTTTTATCTTTTAGCCATTTTATAGTTGATTTTGCAGTATGACTTGGTGCAGAATCTTGGTGAAGAACAAAGTTTCCTTGTGGGTAAAGACGTTTACTTTCTTTGATCATGTGCTTCAAAATTTTATTCTGATAGTATTTAGCATCAATTTTAGCCTTTGGTTCTACAAAAAATGGTTTCGTTAAGCCTTGGGAGGACATTCCCATCCGTACCATAACACCTGAAGGCCAACTTGCCTTTTGCAAAACAGTTGCGTCTTTGCGACGCTTTTCGGGTGAAATATATTGTATCTTCGTTTTGCCATTCGTGGATGACAGATAAGAGTGTGCTTCATCCGATGCTATCCATATTTTGTATCTAACTTTTGCGTAACATTAAATACAGAGACCAAGAACGTTTTCTTAGTTTTTCTACGGTATTTGCAGACATTTGATGACAGACTGGTTTATTCGCTTTTTTTATAGCCAATTTTCTTTATCTGACGACAAATTGTGGATTGCGATACTTGTAGTTTCTTTGCTAAAGTTCTTTGAGGCAGAGGATTTTCTACAGCGATAAGTCTTTTCAGCTTCTTTTTTTAATTTTTCACCAAGGACTTCCTTTCGTCCACATTTTTTCCCTGGAGCTTTTGATTTTCAGCCAAATTTTATTTCTTTTCGAAGTTTAGATGCTAATCCATTAGAAAAATGTCTTTTCTGATTTTTAAATGCTTTATTTTTAACAGAATTTGAGCAATTATCCTTCAAAAGCTTTAAAATTTCGTTTCGGGCTTGAGGATTTAATTTTGGAACCATAATTTACTCCCACTAATAAAAATAGTTAGATTGGTATTTTAAACATCTTACTTTTAAAATAAAATTGATGGTAAAGCGATTAAAATATACCATAAATAGTTACATCCTTTTAAAATCGGTCACACTAATTTTGAATCAACCTGTATATTAACTTTTTTTTTTTTAAGTTTTAAGAATAGTTATCATTCTGAAAATCAACTGAATCTCGAACCTTAATAATAATAAGTTTATTTAATAGCTAAGAAAAAAAGAAATGTATAACTCAAAATGAAATTTTAAAAGAAACAAATAAAAAGGGCATCTTGCAAAGAGAAAAATCTTCTACAGGGAGTCTCAAAAACGCGGTACAATTATGAAGGCAAATAGAGGAAGACAAAATAGGCAGATTTAGTGTTAATTTGGGGATAGAAATCCCGAGTTGAGGCATTAGATAGCATAGATGAGAACTGTAACTGTAAACGTTTCTATTTGTTTGTGTTTAATTTTTAAGTAATGTTAAATAAATATTTAAAGCATAAAAATTATTCTTAGTAAACTAAACTTACTCTCGCTTCATTACAAATTTTGCGAGTATTACACATATCATATTGAGCCAAAATATCCGTCTGTCTGTATCTATATTCTTACCAAAACGGCAACTTTCTTGCGTGAAAAAAGTAATTCGTAAAGAAACAGACTAGTGCACTTTATTCAAGGATTATTCTCGAAACAACCCATTAAAACATCGTACTGATATTCACATCACAAAATTTCATTAAACAGCGTTAAATACACCGTAGAGCAGGAAATTAAACTGATTTAAACTGATATAAACAGTTTAAATTGAAAATATCTCAGAACAGATGTCTGAACACAACTGAACTCTTTTGGAGTGTCTCTTCTCCTTTTATAATATCTGTCGTGATTTGGCGAACTTTCGAGGTTATATAGCTCCAGAAACCAATTGATGTATCCAGAAAATTCCAGAACTCGACATATTGATGATAGAGCTTCTAAACTTTGGAAACACTCGAGTTTCTTCACCATGTCATCAAGTTTGTCTCCAAGGCTGACTATCATTTCCCACCCGGGGTCGCTGCGTTCCTATATTTTTAAGATCGTTTTATTATACTTTCACCACAATTTTTAGAAAGAAAATTTCCTTGAAAATCTTAGTGCTATTATAGCATAAAAACCATTAAGAAAATTTTCTTTTTGAAAATTATGGTGACAATATAATAAAATGTTTGCAAAAAAGTAGAAATGCTGCGATCCCTGCTCCCACCCCTCTCCCGTTAAAATTGAATGAACTGTCTCTTATTTGCACTTTAACTGTAAATCTGCTTTTACTGCAACAGCACCTTTGATTTAGGAAAGTTGTTTAACTCTTTGCAGTACTGACAAAATTTTAAAGTTAGTCATATTATTGCAGCATATTTGCACATATAAATGAGTTAAATATTTTGTGATTGTATAGATAAATAAAATTTATAAGTATATAAAATTAGAACGCATAATAAGAAAAAAAATCCGTAGTGAGCTTTATTTTTTCTCACTTTCATTATTGAAAACTCTCGAATAATCTTAAAAATCAAGTTTATAGTACTATATATCTATCGATATAATGATAAGATTTGTCTCAGTTCATTATGGAGAGGTTTTATTTATTTTTTAATAATACATTTATATAAGTAATAAATAGACTTATAAGTGCATAAAACAAGTAGGAACATATAATAAACATTACTTGACAAATATCAGTATAAAAAATATATATATACCGATAAAATATATATATATATACTTAACAGGGGAAAAAAATTAGTATAAGGAATTTTGCTTATTTTCATTAGCTAAAGATTATAAAATCTTTATGTAAAATTGACTAAAAGTATACGTGTTTTTCTATATAGTAAATCATATATATGGTATTATTTAGTGAAATGTATTTTATTTGCTTGAGTTTTTGCAAATTCTGGAATAATGCACATCTATTTATCCAAAATATCTCATACTATGGATATAATTGCAATATTTAAAAATATGTATGGTGTCATTGTGGAGAATAAGTATTTTTTTATTATTTTAAGTTTAGAAAAGATGGTTTCACCAATGCGACTGTTGGTTATGGCAAAATAATCTCCAAAACAATTAAAAAGTTTGGACACATATTGCTAAGTTGATAAAATAAAAATTCTTAATTGTCTGATTAGATGTGAATTTATCTTTAAAGATTAATGGTTGACAATATAAAGTTTCCTTATACATAAATGGTCTATGTTAATGTCTATTTGATTCTTTTGAGGTAATTTTTGTTGTAAATTTTATAATAAAGGAATAAACATTTTTTAAAAATTATTATTTAATGTTTAGCTATTTTATTTTATTTTTTATTGTGTTAACTAGCATGTTGTGGCTATTTACAAAACTCTTTTCTGTATTTTCCTGTAGAAATTCATGCAGTACGAGTTGCTTATTAAAATAATTTTCCATGATGAAAGTAGGCAATTTACCTCTCAGTGAAGTTAAAAAAAAAAAAAAAAAAAAAGAAGTAAATTCTGTGCCTTAAAGATACCTTTGAAAATTCAATTTTTTAGGAATTTTTGTTTGTTTGTTTCATAAAAATGAAAGGAAATGCTAACGCTGTTTTAAATTATCACAGATTTATTGCTCAAATATTCATTTTAAAGGTATTGACGATTTTTTTTTTTTAATACTCAAACTGAAACTTTACATTTTCTGGGGAAGGGTCTGGATACTTCCATTCCACGGAGAGTAATGCTCAACATAAATAAATAAAAAATACTAATAAAACAATTAAGATATATAACCTTTTACTTATCTTCACGTTACATCTTGGTATACTAGTTTCATCTGGGGCGCCCCAGCTTGGTCACTACCTTTGCTTTGGTGTTCGAAACTGTGGTCTTCTTGTTTTCTTGTTCTTTTAAAGACTTTTCGCCATTGGCGGTTAAGGATAGCACCTTCGTTGCCATTACAACTGTCAGAATTAGCTAAAATTTCAATAGACTCCCTGATCGCTGCGTATCCGTGGTTATTATAGTTGGCCAACTTTTTTACTTCATCAAATTTGATATTAATTTCTTCATTTTTGTTTACTTGGGTTAAAGCTGTGGTTAATTTACCTGTTTTTATATCGTGTTTATGTTCTTTTATGCGAGTTTTTATTTTTCTCTTTGTTTTTCCTATATAACATTTTTCTTTATTTTGTTCGTTATTGTATGGTATTTTATAAATTCCTGCAGTTTCTAAAGGTTTAGTTTTATCCTTGTCACTTCTTATTAATTGAAAAACGTTAGGGAAAACCATACAATAACGAACAAAATAAAGAAAAATGTTATATAGGAAAAACAAAGAGAAAAATAAAAACTCGCATAAAAGAACATAAACACGATATAAAAACAGGTAAATTAACCACAGCTTTAACCCAAGTAAACAAAAATGAAGAAATTAATATCAAATTTGATGAAGTAAAAAAGTTGGCCAACTATAATAACCACGGATACGCAGCGATCAGGGAGTCTATTGAAATTTTAGCTAATTCTGACAGTTGTAATGGCAACGAAGGTGCTATCCTTAACCGCCAATGGCGAAAAGTCTTTAAAAGAACAAGAAAACAAGAAGACCACAGTTTCGAACACCAAAGCAAAGGTAGTGACCAAGCTGGGGCGCCCCAGATGAAACTAGTATACCAAGATGTAACGTGAAGATAAGTAAAAGGTTATATATCTTAATTGTTTTATTAATTTAATTGCTTCATGGATAAAATGTTTCAAGTATAAAAAAT
Source organism: Salticus scenicus (assembly GCA_963930645.1). Classification (NCBI taxonomy): domain Eukaryota; kingdom Metazoa; phylum Arthropoda; class Arachnida; order Araneae; family Salticidae; genus Salticus; species Salticus scenicus. The sequence goes on along the minus strand of OZ005648.1, from coordinate 329,067,587 downwards.
ACTATTTCAATTATCAATAAATCTTTTAAATTTTAAAAGGATTCGTCAAAAATAATTCTTGTTGTTCACATTTATAAGAAATTTTGTCCTAACTGCTATATTAAAAATTATGACAAAAAAGAATGACAATTTTTTTTGGACGATTTTCACCAAGGGTTGATAGACACTCACTTATGTCAAGGTGCAACTATATATAAATTTGTATGAAATTCTGTGCATTAGTTCTTGAGCTAGAGCTTCCACAGAATTTTTCTCACGCGCACACACTTAGACATTTTCTAAAACTGAGGACATCATGTTCTAGATCACGGAAACATGTAAATTTATCAAAAACCAGAAGTCGGAATTTTTTAGGAATCCAATGCTTTATTCTATTGAATGTGTAGAACAGGCCTGTCCAACCCAAAACCCTTGATGAGCCGCAGTAGCGTAGCTAGGGTGGGTGACACCCGGGGCGGATATAAATGGTGTCACCCCTACATGGATTAAAAAAAAAAAAAAAAAAAAGATTATTGTGTTATTTAAAATATCCAATTATCTTTTAATATATAGTTGATATAAATCCAGAAAAAGGGTATAAAATATACACCTTGTCCAATAACGGTACATTGAGAAATAAATGACGACTTTCAAATTTTTATTATTATTATCATTATTATTATTATTAACTTCAATTAAATTGGTATAACATTACTTAGTACATATTTAAGAAAAACATGTATAAGGGCAGGGGGCAGGGATGAAAGAGTTCCACCTTTTCTGCCACCAGTATTTCTATGCAGAAATTTTTATCATTTTTACAGCTGTTTTTGCAATCTTATAGGAAATAAAATTTTTGTAAGAAAATACTGATGACAGAAAAAACAGAAATATTTCATCCCTGAGTAATGGCCACATAGACTCGAGGGAGCTAGGAGGGCTGGCAGCACATGGAAAAAAAAAAAAAAAAAAAATATATATATATATATATATTTTCCCCTTCTTGTTGTTTGTTTGTCACCTTGTTATCAATTTTAATAAAATTTTGTATAACTATCACTTACTGTTTATGAAAAATTACAGTGTTTGTTAATATACCTGGAGATTAGAGGAGGAATGGGAAAACAAATGATTCTATTTATGCCTTCATGTTACCTCTATAATTGTGAGTTACTAAATAACGCTCACTGTAAGTTTTTATAAAAAGTAAGTGATATTTAAAAATTTATTGAAATCGTTAGCAAGTGAAATACATACAATTTCCTTTCCATCTGTCCTTTCTCTTCCCCAAGTATAATTATTCCTCAATGTAAATTTATACAAACAATTAATATTTATACAGACAATTGATAGTTATTCAATAGTTAACTCCAAATGGATGAATTGATTTTAATGCGGTTTGTTTTTGTTAGAACGCTGGTTTAGTCACGATGTTTCTTAAGTGTGTTTCATAAAAATCTGTTTGATAGATTTGTTTAAATTTGTAAATAAAATGCGATTTTACAGGCCCAATTTGCATTCACATTTTAAATTTTGCGACTAATAAGTATCCCAAACTGATTTCATATCATAAATCGCATGGTTTCTTAAAAAAAGAACCCTTTTTTTTTCTTCTTCTTCCGGTAAATTTTTAACTCATTAAAAAAAAAAAAAAAAATGCTATAAATAATGATTATGAGTCCACAGTCCAGAAAATTCTTCATTTGATTGCAAATCACAGATTTTAGAAAAATGATATTTAATTAAATTCAAGATCAGCTTTGGCTGGTTTAATCAGGATTTTTCATAACTATATTTATTGTTTTTTACTTTACACATAGGAAACTTTTATTAAGCTAACATTAGATTTGCTCAAAATCAACAGAAAATCTTATTTGTTAAGGTGTGAATTTCGTTCTATATTGAATAAAAGCTTAGTTAATTAAATGAGTGATTACCTGTTGAAAATTAACTAAAAATTAAATTTTCTGACTTTAAGCTATGCAAAATCTACACTTTTTGCAGACTTTATATAGAGCTATAAAGTTCAAATAAGACTGATAGTGAATTGTTGACGGCTGAATTATTTATTAGCTCTATTTAATTTCTCTTACCCCTCTATATGGTAGAAAAAGTATTGTTTTTTGGATGAAATTTTTGAAATTAACTTTTTGTTATATTTACACGTTTTGAAGTTCCATAAATCCAAGAATCAGTTTTTCAACTGTTGGTCTGTCTGTGCCTGTGAGTGTGTTATCAGCATATCACAAGAACAAATAATAGCAGAAAATTCAAACTCTGTACTCTAAACATATATCATATCACTGGGATACTACACTAAACATTTTGTTGAGATCAAGCAAATGGTTCGTGTCAGGGACATGCAAGAGAAATCTAATATATTAGTCTATGGGCAAAATTTTTGGTAGGTACAGTTTAACATCTATCGGCTGCACCAAACAAAATGAAATGTACTTATATTCTTTTTTTTTTTTTATGCATATAAGCAGTATCGTATCCAGGATTTTATTTCGGGGAGGGCTGAGTTAAGCTTGATAATGTTACATATTGTACAGAAATCATGCATATTACTTTTAATCTTTAATTTTAAAACATTCTGTAAAATTTCGGGAGGGGCTGTAGCCCGTCAGCCCCCCCCCATCTGGATACGCCACTGCATATAAGAATGTTTCGTGAAGAATATATAACATCTATTGGCTGCACTAAACAAAATGAAATGAACTTATACTCTTTTTTTTTTTTTTTTTGTATATAAGAATGTTTTGTGAAGAATATAGTAAGAAAATCATTCACCATTCGTTCACAGGCCATGAAAAAAAAAAACATGTCCTAGGAACTCTTACTCTGGTTCAAACTACATTTGCTAAAGGTTTTTCAAATACTGTCTCTATAGATTGACTGTAGGTCATTAGATGGCTGCTCTTAAAAAACTTTTGATTAACCCACGAATGTGTTGACAAGAAGAGTGTTACATCCCTAATAAAATTGTGTAACAAAATAACTGTATTTTAAGTCTAAATACAATTGTTTGAAATATCACAGGGTGCACCAACAACATTCTAGGGTGCACAAGTACATCTTGATGCATTCCTAGACAACAACTGCATTAATGGGCTTAACCCAGGCAGTTAAACATCTTTACTGTTCGTTCACTTTCGTATTTAAAAATCAAACTTCAGAACCAAAGATGCAGAAATAATCGCTGTTATATTGCAATTTTTATTTTCATAATTCAGACTGAGCATTACTTCCTCGAATGTTATGTTTTATGTGGTTTTGTTTACTTTACTCATGGCAAAGTAAACACATGGTATAAAATGTCAATGTCCTGTTTATGAGTTGTAAGTTGTAGCTTTGTAGATGTTATACATACAGACAAGATGCTAGGACAATAGCACAAAATGTTTTTGTATTGTATTTTACTATATCTTTTTCAATAAATGTCTCTTATTCAATTGTTTTAAACATTTTAAACTAAATAAATAATACACTTTTCATTCTTTAAGAAAAAAAAGACTATTTTAAAAATAAAGTGCTATATCTCTTAATGCATAAACTAGCCGTTCGGAGTTTTCCGTGGTTTTCTCTGAAACTCGCATAAATACAGGCTAGGACTCCTCAGAAAGACCCTCTCACAGAGGGCACTTCTCCTAAGCTTAGGACTCAATTAGCCTTAACCCCCAACACCAATACTACTTAATGCATAAAGCTAGATGTTATAGGTAAAAATTTATTTTATAATATTTTTATGTATTTATTCAACATTTCTAAAAGAAACATTTTTATAGGATTTTTCATTTAATCATACAATCGGGTGTCACCCCGGAAGGGTGACACCCGGGGCGGACCGCCCCCTCCGCCCCCCCCTTAGCTACGCCACTGAGCCGCATTGGAAATTATTTTATTCAGGCGGTCCGCGCCGCATGCATATATGTCTATGTATATATGTTTGTGAGCGTGTAAACCATGTATGTATATCCATTTTTCCGGGATGGGCAGGGTTAAGATTCGGAACAGTATGCATTAATTTAGATTATTTTCATTCATAAATAAACAATAGAATCTTGAAAAATTTATGATTTATACATTTATAACTCTAATAAAAATAATGAATAATAGATCTAATAATATTTCATTACAACAGTGTGATTCTTTAACTACGATAACCGTTGAAAGGTATTTTCACTTCGAAAAGTCAGAACGGATTTATTAATTTTTAATCTGTGTGTCCAGACCGTTTAGGGGTGTGTCCCAGACCATTGCCAATTACCCATTGCGCAGCACTAGTGCGACGTTAAACCCATCCCATCAACCAACTAAATCAAATTCCTGGATCTATTAAATTATCGTTTTTGAAATTGAATTACGTTGTCTTTTTATTCGCCCCAAAGGCCTTTTTTCGGTAGAAGAGGGGATGGAAATAGATTAAAGTGCACTTTTAAGTTTCAAAGGGATCCTTTAATGTGTTAAAAAAGACAAAGAAAATTTTGCTGAGGATAGGCGCATCCTCACCAAGTAAATGCACTTTCAACGCACCCTTTTGCAAAACTGTTTCCGAGCTCAAGTTTTGCCAATACAGTTTCCAAGGCGCCTCCTTTGGCCACACTAGTCACATGGCTTCAGATCAGGATTATGCAATCCAATTTAATATATATATATATATACAGTCGGTAACAAAAGTGTCCGAACACTAGCGAAAATTCCTATGTAAAAAAAGTACACTTCATACGGTTTTGTTAAATAAATCCTTATCGAATCATGTTCTTAGACTGACTATGAACAGGATTCGACAAGGATTTATTTAACAAAACCGTACGAAGTGTACTTTTTTTACATAGGAATTTTTGCTAGTGTTCGGACACTTTTGTTACCGACTGTATATATATATATATATATATATATATATATACATTTTTTTTAAAATAATCCATTCTCGGCAGGCGCCTTTATTTACCTGGCGCCTGTGTGCGCCGCACACTTCGCACACCGGGTCGGCGCGCCCCTGGATATTAGTTTTATTTATATTGTTATTACAATTAAACTTAGTCAATTGAAATACTAATATAATTAACTTTACAATACTTTGATTTTAAATTAGTTAGAATAAATTATGCATTATAATTATATTAAATCTAAATGCATTAAATAATAAAATAAATGATTAAACTTTTAATTCAGATTTTATTACCTTAAAGATTTAAAGTAATATTACTACATTAATAAATACTAGGTCAGATACTTATTTCATTTCTTGCTATCATAACTAATAGATATTCTTAAAAATATTTCAACATAAATCTTTCATAAATCTTTATCTTTTATTATGCATCGAAATAAGAATTCATAAAAAAAAAAAAAAAAAAAGTATTTTTGTGCATCTGTAATAAAAACTATAAATTAGAGTTTTGTGCATATATATTTTATTATTAAAACTCCTTTTGTAATTAAAAATATTCTGTAACCAAAAGTATTAAAACCAAAATTCAATAGAAAATCACGGAACCTCTTAAATAATCCGAAACTAAAATCCAAACCTCTTAAAATAATTTTGTGGAGGGCATTCCACCTAGGCCTAGAGCCCTTGTGATATCAATCAGCCTTAACCCTTTGCGGCGCAAGACAATTTGAAACATTTAAATTATACTGCCACCGGAATTCATGAACTAAATTAAACTAAAAGAAATTTTAAGGTTTAAAAAACCGGCCTTTTCTGATATGTTATAAACGTGAATTTTTGCTAAAATATTTCCGGGATGAATTTTTGCAGCTGGATCTTAAATTTTGCGTCCTCGTGGCGAGGACACCGCGCGTTAAGGGGTTAATGCTCACACCACCACTTAATTTTTTTTTTTTTTTTTTTTTTTTTTTTATTAAATATGTCGATAATTATATATATATATATATATGTGTGTGTGTGTGTGTAAAAACAGTAGCAATGGGATACAATTACCTATAAAAAAAAATTTTCAATGAAATCTCTAATATAGTAAAATATAAAACGGATCATGAAATACATATTATTCAAATCTGTTCCCAAATAGTTTATCTATTTATAACCCACTTCTAAAGTTAAATTTTATACGTGAACTCAAGATATAGGTATTATAAATTTGTTCTGTTTATATAATTAAAATTGCTTCTCTTCCTCCTACCAGGAAAAAAATATATATAGTTCTTATAACTGTTATTAACCCAACAAAATTCGATATATTGGCCATACTATTCGGCGAATAAATATGGGTATCGGGTTCGAACCATCGTCGGTCTGATCTTAATAGTTTTCCGTCGTTTTCCCTAAAACTTCCATGAGTATGAGCTAATTTCCCTTAGAAAGTCCCCCTAAAAGACATTCCACCCAGTCCAGGCTCTAGTGTGTACAATGGATTTTAAATATTTTACAGCAACTCAGAAATATTTTATAAATACATTTGGTTATTACTTTGTAAATTCATTGGTAAGTTAAATCTTTATATATATATTAAAGATTGGCTGATAAATTAATTTCTTAAAATGATTATATATGTATGCATATATATATATATATATTGTTTGAATGCTGGAAATTAAATGAAAAAAATTAGTATGCAAACATAAAAACATTTTTCAAAAATTATTTTATCAATTAATAGAGAAAGCAATATTCAAACATGTTTAGAATATATTGTTAAATAAATTATAATAATGTAAAATAAAGAGAAATGTTAAAAATTGTTTAGCAGGATTAATTTTTAAAAAATATATAATTTTTTAATTTAATTTTATTGAATTTAAATAGTTTTTGAGAAATTTTAATACTTAATATTGTTATATTCCAATGTATATGCATACAAAATGTTTATAATTCTAAGAAGTTATTTACAAAAGAAAAAAAAAATGTGTCTACCATTTCCTTAAATAACCTTTATAATACAAAAAAATTATTCATATTGTAAAACAATATTAATTTACTATATGTTAGTTTACGGAGAATTTTAGAAATTTCAATAAAAAAGGAAAAAAGAAAAGTGCGAAACACTGTGCCCGTTTTATATTTTTCATTTATATAATATCCACGCATTATTTTAAATTCCTTCCTCTAGTATTATTATTCTTCAATTAACTTCACAGAACAATACGCACACACAAAATAATAATAAAATAAAATAATAAAAAAGAACGCAGTTTATCTCTTGAAAATAGTGCACAATTCGCTGTCCCAGTATTGAAGCAGAAAGAAACAAGCGAAAAGCATTCTGGGTAATTCGCGGGTTATTCCCTCTTATCCCCTAGTATATTGCGGGGTTGATTTCGAAGGAAAAATGACCCTGGTCTAACCCTGCTTTTACGCGGGATGGAAGTATGTGAACAGCTTCGCGAAGATTGACGCGGGTTTGACCCGGGTAGAAACTGCTCATGTGAACGGGGCTTAATAATCACCCCTTTCCTATTTCTGCTAGCTGCATAAATTAACACTATTTCGTTAAACCGTAATATCAAAGTTTTTTATTCAAACGATTTTATTATCCCATGAAAAATAATCAACACCAAATAAAATCATTTCTAAATTAATATGAGCACGAAGCTATTTGTCCTAAACGTTAAAATTATCTTGCTTATTAAAATTATTTTGATTAATATATTTCACAAGGAATATTCCGCAATACATTCTAGAAAATATTATCATTGCAAAATGATCGTTAAAAAATAATACATCTGCAGCTATATTATTTTTTTAACGATAATTTTATGAACTTGGAAATGGAAAGATATTATTGATTCAGAATATCACAGAGTAACAGATTGCATGAAATCGTTTGCATTGCTTACTGAGATTTCAGACCTATTTTTTTTTTCAGACGTGAAGTAACGAATTGATTCGAACATCTGCACGAAAAGTCTGATGCGAATCTTTAGCCGGCGTTCATAATTTTGTTTTTGTATTGTAAATAAAATAAAATAAAATAAAATAAAAAAGTAATTATATAAAAGAAGTAATTCAAGCTTTTTACTTGTATAATGGTATATTATATCAGTTTTATTTCTTGTCTATTTCGCGTGCAGAGATAAAGTTGAAAATATTATTTTTTTAATAGGATATTTTTTGTAATATATTACAGTGCTAATAGGCTACAATGCAATAATAATATTATTTATTATGTTACGTGAAATAACGCCCATCTCTACTAACTGTATTTCTATTTGTTTTTGCCCATAGCCCCCACTTACCGCCCCACCCCCCCTTCTCACCCCTCCTAATAATTTTACAAATTCGAAAATATCCGCAATGGATTTGTAAGTATCGAAAACCCCTATAAACCAATTTTGAACGATCTAACTCTATATTTATTTTTTTGCCCCCCTCCCCCCTTCTTGCCCCTCCTAATAACTTTACACTTTCGAAAATATCCCAATTCGACTTGCAGGCTTTCAAAAACCTATCTGTACCAATTTTGAACGGCCTAACTGTATTTCTATTTGTTTTTGCCCATACCCCCCCCTTACCGCCCAACCCCCCCATCTCGCCCCTACTAATAATTTTACAAATTCGAAAATATCTGCAATTGATTTGTAAGTATTGAAAACCTCTATATACCAATTTTGAACGATCTAACTCTATTTTTATTTTTTTGCCCCCCCCCCCTCTCCCCTTCCCCTGCCCCTTCTCGCCCCTCCTAATAACTTTACACTTTCGGAAATATCCCCATTCGACTTGCAGGCCTTCAACAACCTATCTGTACCAATTTTCAATGGACTAACTGTATTTCTATTTGTTTTTGCCCCTAGTCCCCCCCCCTCGCCTTGCTGCCCCACCTGGGGGCTGAATTTCTAAAATTCCAGAAATTGGTTTTTAGATATTTGCATTAGCTATATTTTAGAGCAAAAATTTCACGTATATCTGTTTTTTTGTTTGAGATATATAGGATTATGTGAAATCACATTTAACGCATGTGAAATCACGTTTCCCCCCTCCCCCCCCCCCTTGGGGACCGAATTTCAAAAATTCCAGAAATCGATTTTTAGACATTTGTATTAGCTATATTTTAAAGCAAAAATTTTACGGATATATGTTTTTTTGTTCGAGATATGAAGGCTTTTCTGAAATCACATTTTGCCCCGTCCCCCCCCCTTGGGGGACGAATTTTGTAAAATCGCTTGCGGCGTTGCGTTTCTCGGGTCGTAAACATTAATTGTGCGGAATTTGGTCCTGCTCGGTGAAACGGCCTAGGATTCTATAGCAGACAGACAGACACACAGACTCTGCTCTTATATATATATATATATGGATATATAAAGAGTGCGCTTTTGTGTATCATAACCAAAAAAATTATGAAACAATAAAAGACAATAAAAAAGGTGGAGGTTGGGTGGGCAGGTGTTTGATGATTGAGAATGGGTGGTGGTGTTTGGCTGGATGGTTGGGTTGGAATATGAAATTATATATATATTTAAAAAAAAAGACAGAAGGCCTGTTGCATTTACCTTGTATTAATATGCATTCTTTCTTTTTCCTTTAAATGTTCAATTTTTTCATTGTTGAGTTGTAGCTGTTCTTAAAATTAGTAATCATACTCTTACACACATGATAATCAATCAATAAATATCCATGTTGCTGTATAGTGCCATTATTCTTTATCAGCTATGAGCCACTAAACCTTGAATTTTGCTTGTTTTACTCTGTGAACAACTAAACCCCTGGATTATTTTGCTTGTTTTAATCCATGTAACTCCAAATGTATCATCCTGTGAGTATTGTTTGTTTATTATGGTTGTTTTCTGTTAGATTCTCTGTTATTTTGAACTTAATTGTTTATTCCACTTTAAATTTCCCTTCAATTATTTTCATGAATGATAGGGAGCCCGCTAGTGATTTCCTATTATAGCCACTAGTGGACGAAATCGTACATTGGTGCTCAAGGGTGAAAAAGGTCTCCCCTGATGAATTTTTTTCACCTTTCTGAGCTTCTCCTACTTGAAAAATAATCATTCTTATTGGTCTATGTGGTTTCAGTGATCTCTAGTGATCTGTTGCTTGGCTTTTACTATGTTTAATAATTCATTATTAATAATTCATTAATATATATATATATATATAAATTAAAATAAAATGAATAATTTGTTCAAAGCTTGTAAAAACAATTAAATTGAAAGAGTTTACATGTCAAATGTTAGTTAAGTACTTTTATTATGGATCCATTTTTTTCTCTTAGGTTTGAAAAGGTGCACACATATTTATGTAACGTATTTAATTACTTGATGAAAGAGAGATGACAGGTGCAGCACATAATGATGACTAGGCTTTCTTTCAGGAACATCTTTATTGCTTCATCATTTCAAAGTCGGGACGGAGCAAGACGAATGGAGTCTAATCCGACACTCTGCCGATTTGCACCAGCAGTTCAGGTCGCACCTGGGCCTCGGGCCGCCAAATCTGTTAGGGAATGATTGTAAGATTTACATTAATTTCAGAGGAAGGGCAACGTGGAAAATGTTTAACAAGTCAAAATCGTGGCAAATCGCTCCGAATGTTTAATGTTTGGGCTTTTATACCTAATTTTCGGAGCTGCTGATTGGTTCTGTAGATCGTCTGGGTTCTTAAAAGGAATTTCTGGGATTAATTAATATGCAGCTCGAAGCAGCAAGACTTGCAAATTGCACTAGAGTCAGCAAATTTCAACTTATAGTTTCGTTCCTTTTCTGATTTCTGAGTTATAAAGTCTTCTGCTAGAAAACAAACTTTAAAGGGGCAATTACAAATTATTCGCGATTATAATTTCGATTAGCGATTTTCACACTTTTAAATTGGTTTAAAATTATTAAAACACCCATTTATTTTTATCCCTTTCATATAAATACAGTGGAAGACCATAAATCCATATAGTTTGGGATTGGATGTTTTCAGGTCATGACAGAAATATTATTACATTTAAAATAGAAAGACCATATTAATCTTGACAAAAAAAAGAAAGCACGCAGTAGCAGTATTTAAGCACTGTAGGTAGAAGTTTGAATTTTTAAACAGAAAAAAAAAAAAAATAAATAAATATAGCTACTACATATAAAGATAATTTTTATTGTTAATTTTGGAAACATCTATTTAATTATTTATTTCAAAACTGTAATATATATTAGTATAAAAAAGATTTTTGCTGGAAATATATATGCCAGTATGTACATACAATTTATGCTCAGTTATATAACTCTATTATTCTAAACTTTAAAGATAGTAATTTCCTACCGTAATCTTTCAGGAAAAAGCATTTTTATACCTATTATTGAATTTTACTAAGAATGTCCTAATTGTAAGGAATATCTTTGCCTTGATTTAAAGTCTTTTTGCTGCTTTTGTCCCAAGAGAATTTCTACTATACATAAAAATATTTTGTGTGGTATTTTGACTTAAAATAGCTTAAAAAAATTAAAATGCTTAATATTCTGTTTAGCTACAATTTAAACTGTGTTTATAATTTGATTCTGAAATGGGATTTCTAAATACTTGAACTTACAAATGCAAACACTTAAATTTAAAATACCTGTCTTGTTTACAACAACAAAACTGTGGGGATTTCAGAAATTTGTGGATTTTAGATTGGCAGATATATATATGTGTTTGTATATAAGCAATTTAAAAGTGTATCAATATATACCATACCATATAATTGATACATTTATTGTTTATATTATTGTTTAACATTTTAATTGAAAATTTGTTGGTAAAATATTTTTAAATGTTATTATTTAGATGTTATTACATTGCTGAAGTATATGCATCTGCAAACAAATGGGTTGAAGCTATGGCATTATATGGGCGAGCTGAAGAATATATAAAACAAGCTTCACAGAATTCAGCCTTAAAAGACAAAGTAATTACTTTTTGTTTTTAAGAAATTCTATTTTTGAAGCATATATTGCAACTTGTAGTCTTTGTGGTTATAATGTGGTACAAAATTATAGAAATAAGAATAAATTCAGAAGAATGTGTTAGAAATTACTTTCAAAAAAAGACATGCATAAATTTACCATAAGAATTTTGTTATAAATATTTAAAGGTCAATTTTCAGTTTATATTTCATTAGCTTTTAAGATCCTGACCATTTAGTAAAACCTCTCTTAAAGGCTACCTTTATTCAAGGGTTGCCTCCTTTCAGTGATTGATTTATTTGACTTGAATTCTTTGATTTGACTAGCTTTGTCCTCCATAGAACTAAGATCAATCTCCCTATGTGGGATAATTTGTGTGTAGAGGAAAGAAGTGCATGCTACATTTTCATATTTCTGAGAATGCATACTTAGAGATGAAGTTTTTATGTCATAATATTATTTTAACATTAATAAATTTAATGTAATAGTTTTGTGTAATGCTGATTTAGATGGCAAAATAAAAGTATTAAACCCAACCAAGATTAAAAATTAAAAGCTAAAATTGGTGATTTCGTTCAAGAAATTTTAGTAAAAATTAACAGTTTAATGGGGATATCTTTCACACTCATAAATGATGCTAAATTGAATAATTTGATCCAGTTTATAAAATTGTTCTTGTAAAACAAAATTATTGCTAAAATAACTTTTAAAATTCCGAGTAATGTTAATGATTATTACAAAGCTATATAAATAAATAATTGAAATAGCTTAATTCATAAAAATTGTCTGGATTTTGATTTTGTATACTTCTATTAAAAGGCCAACTCTCTGAAGAGTCAATTTTCTATGACACGATTGGGTTTCCAGAAAGAGCATAAATTTTCTATAGCACAATAAGGCTTCTGATAGTTGGGAGGTCTCATAGTATTTTAATTTCTGTCAAGACTATAACAAAACTTGTATAAAAAGAAATTAAAGGAATTTGTAAAAAATATATATTTGAAAATTATATCGACACATTTTTAATTGAATACTTTAAGATATACTTGGTAGTAAATTAGTTTGTTTATGATTTCTTAATACAGACATGTTACTTTTCAGCCTTTTTAATCTTGAAAATTATGCTTGGGATCAATGCAAATCCACACTAAAACTTTTTGGGCATGTGCAGGAAAGGAGGGGGGGGGGAGGTCAGCCTGAATTTGTGCAAGATATATATTATTAGCAATTTCTATGTGATTGGCTTTCAAGAAATGTCAAGTTCAAACTTGGAGAAAATGAAAAAGAAATAGCACTTCAACTGCATTTTCCTAATGAACTTGAACTACATTATTTTGCTAATCAATTGCCCCAGCAAACAATGCTTTGATAGAATAAACTTATTTTCAAGTATATGTAATAAGTTTGTCTGTTTTTTAAGCACTTACAACTATTTTAATTATAATTAATATGATATTCAATATAAGCTGGTTTTATTAAAAATTGTTTTGCATTTGCAATTTTGTATCTTTTTTTTTTTTTTTTTTTTCTCCAAATAAAGAGTTATGCTTTACTATTTCAATCCATTACAACTGTTGCATGATTTTAGCATCTAAAAGTTTGCAAAGTTCTTATTCTTCAAGTAAATCACTGCCAATGTTTTTTTGTTTATTTATTTGCCATTTTACCCTAGCAGTATGGATTTCGAATGGCAAAAAAATTCATGACAATCTTTGATAGGAGCTCAGTATCAAAATTTTAATTTTAGAGATTTATTTCAAAATTAGTTTGGTCACTACATGACATAAATGGCTTAGGTAATTTACGTCTTTTCAAATGCTGCATTAGTTAAATAAATAAAGTTTTTTTGTACTAGTAAAATTCCAAGTAAGTTATTCTCACACTTTAAATTCTTTTAGTTTAGCTTGCGATAAAATCTAAAACAAATCATTAAAGTAGAACTTCAATTATTCGAAGTAAATAGGACCAACAGTGTTTCAGAAAATTGAAATTTTCGGATAATTGAGAATGCTTCAATTTTAAGGTTAAGGAAATTATACACACTGATTTCTTATCATGGTAACAAGTGCTTAATAAAAATAAAGCAATAGCAAAGTAGAAACGAAAATAAATTACCTGAATTTTAAATTAAGTACCTTTTACATATTTCACAAGGGTTTGAAATTTTTTTTTTTTTTTTAAGTGAAGTTTTGATTGTCTTTGCTTTGCAGCTCTATCATGAAGTGTTTTTAATACTATTAGTTCATTATCATTACAAACCTTTTGCAAAACAACCAAAAACTTCTGAATTGCTATTTTTTCATTTTCTTTGCCCACATCATTGCCCTGATCAGTACATGTTCCTCAGATATCATCGGTGATTTCTTCATCTAAGAAAGGGGATCCAAAATATTTAACTGTACTCGGGGTTTGGAAAGGACCGCTTGCACTCAAGTAATGTAATAGCAAAAAAAAAAAAAAAAAAAAAAAAACCTTTAAAAATGGATTTTCATTAACCAAGAGTTTTGGTTAATAGTTTCAGAGAATAGAAATTCTACTGTATAAGATTCATATTTTATATTCATATATATGATTCATTTATGTGAAGCCAATATATTATATTCATTAGTTATCTTCAAATACATAGTTATTTTAATAACATTAAAGTAATCCTTATTTTAGTACATTGTTCAAAAACATACAGTTATAACATTACAATTTTGCACTTTTCTAAGGCAGTCAGAGGTTTAAATGGGACTATCTATTCTTCTTTTTCTTCTCCCTTCCATATATATTTCTCTCTTCTGCTTAATTTGTGCATTAACACTATGCAATTTATGCATTAAAGCTATTACTGTATTATTTAAGCTGCATAAATCCATAACATTGTTTTAAAGCTGTTTACTCTAGTGAGATTTTAAAATATCTTTTAATAATTTATTATTATTATAGAATAAATTGTTAAATAAGAATTTTAAAACTTCCAGAAGCTGAAAGAATTGTTAAAAGAATTGGCTTCTAAGATAGAAGGAAACAAATATCATGTTTATTCATTAAGTATTCTGGGAAATGAAGATAATACTACTCTTTCTGAGGGTAATAAAGAAAGAAAGGTAAGTTTTTTGTGCAGATTTGTTTCTCTTTTATTAATGATTACACAGGCCTGTGTTTGAAAAAAAAAAAAAAAAAAAAAAAAAATGAATTGATAGCTGAACTTAATGTATTTTTTTGTGCTGATTAAAAAAAATATAACGAAATATTTCTATCATGTCACGTTTTCTTGAAAAATTCAATTTTACTTACTTTGATTTTTAACATGTACATAATATTTGCTCCTCTTGGTCAATCATCTATTTTATGTAAAGTTACCTTAATAAAAACAAATAAAACAGTATGTTGATTTTCTTTTAGAAACTGCACCATAATTTAATGTAAAAAATACCCAAGGGAACTTTTCGTTTGTCTCTCAACCAGAGGCGGCTTGTGCTATTTAGCAGCAGTGGTTTTCATCTATTTAAACCTATAAAAAATAAAATGATTGCTGAAAAATCAAATTGCTACACCAAGAATTGATCATTTTATATGGATTTAAATGGATAAAAACCACTGTTGCCAGATAGTACATGCAATATTGTTCGGGGGAAAAAATATATATATATCAATATCGATTTTGCAAAAAATCTTGACGTGATGGGAAAAAAAAATGGAGGTCATTTTCAAAATCAACACCCAAATAGCATAAAAATTAGCGAAAACTTCTCTTGTATTTTTCAAAAACTTGGATTTCTCAGGCCTGTAATATATTTATTAAATTTAATCATTATCTAAATTTTAATGATTGTTTGTTTTTATTTATAATGATATTTGAAATGTTTCAAAAATAAAAAATAAATACTTGTTAAATGATACCTGGTTAAAGAATATTCAGACTAAAATCGGCAACTTATGATGTAGCAGCTTGAGCTTTCTGATTTGTTTGCAATTGCAATTTTATGCATGTGGAAGAAAAGAGTAACGGCGAATATTAGTTTCTTTTCTAAACAGAACCTTGTACATTTTTTTTTTTTTTCTTAAATCATTAGGTAATGTGTATTTCTGAAAATTGTTATGCCCAAATTTTACATTTAGTATGTGAAATCAATAATTTAGTCAATTTTATGTGCTGCCCTTCTTCTTAATGTTGCATTTCATTTGTGCTTATTATCTTGTGCTTATTATTGCAGAATTTTAAAAATTCTAATTAATTAAATTTCTCTATAAGATTAAATAGATTTATATTGATTATAATGGATTGTCAAATTCAAAAGATTATTATTTAAAAGCAAAGGATTTTTTTAAATATGTTATAATTCTAATTTAGAAATTTATTCATCAACCATGAAAATTCATTTCAGAAAATTTTGGAGTGAAAGGCTGATATTTTATACCAACTATGTGAAAAATACCAGAGCCAGGAATCGAACCCGGGCTCGGTTTGATTCCTGGCTCTGGTACTTTTATTGTTAAAGACCATTAGAAGTGGTCTGTCTATTAAAATTTAATATTAAGCAAAGTTATTGCACAATAGAAACATTTGAACTTTAAGTTTTTGAAAATGTAAAATGACTAGTGACTAGAAAACTTGATCTCAGTAAAAACAAGGAAAATTTAAAACTTAACAAAATTTATTAATATAAAAAAAAACATATGTAAATATATATAACAAACTTTTAACAGTGGCGTAGCGTAGGGGGCCCCGGGCGGCACTTTGCTGGGGGCGGCAAATTTTGATATCAGTCGAGTTTTTATCGGCTCAAATTTTTAATTTATAAAATTTTTAATCTGTTTTTTTTTTCCCTCCAAAATTTGCCGAATTTCCCCGCTTGCTCTTGTGTTAACCAGAAAACAAAAAAAGCGTATGTGTGTGGGGGGGGGGGACTAAAACAATTCACTGAGATGAAAAATTGTAAAGAAACGTCAATGGCTATACAATTAATCTATTGAAGACATCTTCCTCTCTTTTTTCTTGGTATTATTTAGGGAGGAAAATAATCAATAAGCAGTTCTCCTATCTCCATTCCCTATCCATACCCCACGCTATATAAACATGACGCAGTCATAGAAAGCGATATATATTTTAATATATATATATATTGGGTTGTTCGGAAAGTAATTTCTTTTTTTCCTTCTAAAATGAAAGACGATTTTCTTATATTGTATAAATATTTTAATGAATTATATATTCCCCACTTTGATCGGTTTCTTAGCGATCTCACGAGTTGTTATTTGGCAGTTTTTCATAAATCAATACTTTATTTTGTCTTCATTAGCACAAACTGGTTTTCTAGAACGTTATGCATCTTCAACTCAAAATTGCCAGAACAAAATTTGGTAAACCAGTTTTGACAATAGTGTTCTTTAAATAAATTTTCTGTGCACACATCGTATACTTTTTTTCCTTGTTTGAATAGTATTTTCGCATTTTTGATAGCAAAACAAAATATGCCGAAAATGTCGCTTCTGATTTTCTTTATTTGATAGGGCACCAATCAAAAACTATTGAGCAGAATAAAACGACCTTTTTCACAAGCAAGCCTTGCTATATCAGCTGTCACAATATGTAATGGCAATGCAACTTAAATGTGAAAAGGTGTGAAAAAAATACAATTAAATCCTCTGCTGAAAAAAACGAAATGACTTTCCGAACAATCCAATATATTAATTTTTAATGCATCTTCGTCTTCCTGGTTGCGTATTTACAGAACATACATTGTTTAGGAACCACCTTGGCGATCTTTGCTTTTGACAGGGATAAAATCACGCCATGGTGTCTCGCGAATGGCAACACAGTTGACCTCAAAGCATAGAAGATGGACGTGTTCAATAAAAAGACGTTGATCTGCCATACAGATGCATTAATTTTAAAACAGATGATGATTCTTCAGAAATTTAAAGAAAAAAAAAAAAAAAATGTTCTTTATTTATACACATAGACAAATTGACTACTTATTATTTAAAAAATGGATTTATTACTATATCTTCTATAAAAATGGATTTATTACTGCATATATTAAAAGAAAGTATAAGATTCAGAAAAAAATTTGATTTCCGGTTTTCGATGAATTTACAAGTTTTGAGATTTCCTTGCATTTCATTTAACTGAAATTGACTACTTATTTTTTATAAAAGTGGATTTATTACTTGATTCTGCATATATAAGTAAAAGGTAGAAGATACGGAAAAATTAAATTTCCGGTTTTCGCTGAATTTACAGGTTTTGAGATTTCCTTGCATTTCATTTAACTGAAATTGACTACTTATTTTTTATAAAAGTGGATTTATTACTTGATTCTGCATATATAAGTAAAAGGTAGAAGATACGGAAAAATTAAATTTCCGGTTTTCGCTGAATTTACAGGTTTTGAGATTTCCTTGCATTTCAATTAACTGAAACTGACTACTTAATTAAAAAAAAAAAAAAAAAAAAATGATTTATTATTCTATCTTCTGCCTATATTCTGCCTATATAAGAAGAAAGTATAAGATTAAAAAAAAATAAATGATTTCCGGCTTTCGATGAATTTACACATTTTGAGATTTCCTTACATTTCAATTAACTGAAATTAACTACTTATTTTTATAAAAGTGGATTTATTACTAGATTTTGCATATATAAGAAAAAAAAGTTGAAGATAAGAAAAAAAAAAAAAAATCAATTTCCGGTTTTTGCTGAATTTACACGTTTTGAGATTTCCTTGCACCTTGCATTTCAATTAACTGAAACTGACTACTTAATTAAAAATAAATAAATAAATAAATAAATAAATGATTTATTATTCTATCTTCTGCATGCACAAGAAGAAAGTATAAGATTAAAAAAAAAAAAATGATTTCCGGTTTTCGATGAATTTACAAGTTTTGAGATTTCCTTGCGTTTGAATTAACTGAAATTGACTACTTATAATAATAATAATAATAATAATAATAAAATGGATTTATTATTATTCTATGTTCTGCCTATATAAGAAGAAAGTATAAGATTTAAAAAAAAAAAAAAAAAAAAATCTGCTTTTCGATGAAGTTACACGTTTTGAGATTTCCTGAACTCAATTTGACCATTTTTAGAAAATGTCTGCCTTTTTAAGTTCGAACACTGTACTTCATGAACCAATAGACTTAATTTAACCGAACGTGATATTTGGTTGGAACTTGGTTTGAATTGGTTCCGATTAGCTTTTGGGCTATGTCATCCAACAAG
Organism: Salticus scenicus; assembly: GCA_963930645.1. Lineage (NCBI taxonomy): Eukaryota > Metazoa > Arthropoda > Arachnida > Araneae > Salticidae > Salticus > Salticus scenicus. Next base: position 329,048,554 of record OZ005648.1, on the reverse strand, counting down.
GATCGCTTCCACGTTGCGATTTCCTCTCATTTCAGAAAAGGCTCATCATCTACAGTGTACCAAACTTATAGGTATATATTAAATAATCTCTGCTGATTCAGTTTGAGTGCATATCGGCCAACAAATAGCGCTGTTAAATTGCAATTTAATCCCATTTTAGGGACGACAATAAGCTTCTATAGTGTATAAATGTACGAAATTTGCTGTAAGAGATGGTTATTAGGTAAAACTATGCTGATTCATTTTGTATGCATATCAGACGATAGGTGGCGCTGCTATTAAGCAATATTTTCCGTTTACGGGAAAGTTATATCTCAGCTTCTATCCTATATAAATGTACCAAACTGGTTGTGTCAGTACATATTAACAAAAATTATTTTTATTGTTAATATTTTAATACGGTTTCTCCTTGCTATATCTCAGCATCTGTTGATGAAAATTGAACTGAATTTTATGAGAAAATATATTCATTAATTTTTTTTCATGTTAATCGGTAGGTGGCGCTGTCATCTAAAATGGTTTAGAAGAAAGTATTGGATACGTGAATTTTTTTTTATTTCCGGTTTTTGATGAATTTGCACGTTTTAAGATGTCCCAAACGTGACTCGCTCATTTCTAGAAAATAATTATTTGTCTGTGTGTGTATGATGCGTTAGGGACATTTTACAGTATCTCGTGAATCAATAGGCGGAATTTAAACATGATTAACAATTGGTTAGACTTTGGTTTAAATTGGTGCTGCCTGATTAACTGTTGGAATATATCACCCAAAAGGTGGTGTGCTATGTTGTGATTCATTCCATTTAAGTTAAGGCTACATCTCAACTTCTGTAGTGTATAAACGTACCAAACATGGTATATGATATGGACATTATGTAAAACTATTCTATTTTAATTTGAGTGCATATCGGCCGACAAATGCACTGCTGTGTTGCAATTTAATTCTGTTTATGAGAAGGCAATTACTTTGCTTTGAAAATAAGTGGTCGAGTTTCGACCAATGAGTGAAAATATATTTAATAAAATTTTCTTTTCCAGTTTTTAATCATTTTTAATTTTAGAAAAAAATATTACAAATTCGTAAATTTCAAATTTAATAACCCCGGCAGTGGGCCAGTTGGTAAAGTTCGGTTCAGTTTAGAACACCGAAAGCAAAGCAGCACTGGTCGCGGTTAGTGCTTCGGAGGGGGATGCCTCTGTACTGGTCTACGAAAGAGGCCGAGGGTGAGACGACATCACCGTCAAGTGCTGGACTTCTGTGTAGGTCGTCGGGCTATTAAAACGCGAGTGCCATCCCTCCGTAGAGAATCAAAATCGTTATGCCATGTTTCCGGACCGTCACCAATAGCCCAATGTTCAGTCTAGTGCGACGTTAATCAATCAACCAATCTAATTTAACATTTTATCCACTTTGGAAAATTTTATAATTATAATAGTCGTATTTTCTCTGGGTGTAGAAAGGGGGCGGCAAATGTGGCATCTGCCCCGGGCGGCAGAAACCTATGCTACGCCGCTGACTTTTAATTAGATACATTAACATAAAATAGCAATATGAGCTGGATAATTACCTTGAAAACATTAGCTTGGAAAAAGGTATACAAGCATTCAACTCTTGATACAGTATTCTGAAGAAAAAAACATCTTGTCCCACAGTCCCCTTTTAAACAAAAGTTTTTATGCACAGTTAATACAAATCAAGGTCGCCAAGTTGACCATTGAAAACGTAAAACGATACCAATAGAAGATAATGTAATTAAAGCAAACGAAAACTGTAGATAGATGGTCGCCTAGTTGCCCATCGGGGAAATAATCATGAAGCTAAATTAACATCCCTAGGGTCGCCCTGTTGACCACTAAATAAATAAATATCACTTTAAGAAAAGCACAGCCATTGTAGATAACGATCGAACAAAAGAAGATGTAATTAAAGCGAACAAAGATCGTAGATAGATGGTCGCCAAGTTGACCATCGGGGAAATAATCATGAAGCTAAATTAACATCCCTAGGGTCGCCCTGTTGACAACTAAGTAAATAAATATCACTTTAAGAAAAGCACAGCCATTGTAGATAACGATCGAACAAAAGAAGATGTAATTAAAGCGAACGAAGATCGTAGATAGATGGTCGCCAAGATGACCATCGGGAAAATAATCATGAAGCTAAATTAACATCCCTAGGGTCGCCTTGTTGATCACTAAGATATAACAACAAAAAGTCTTTAAAGTTCATAACAGAAGAAATTTATCATCTTTAAAACAATAAGGAACAAGGACAAGAGTTCAAAAAAAACTTTAACTTCATTCAGAATTTAGTTACTAACTATTTTAACTTCATGGTAAACCAGCATCAATATATTAAAATTTAAACTTCGTAAATAAATTTCATTTGTTTAAACTTTTAATTAAATAAAACAAACTTTTAAACTCCAAACCAGCAAACATCTTATTTAAACAGGAGACCAGCTCACTGGAAAACACACTAATGCATTTTGTTGCTGCACTGCTGCTACTGCTCCCGTACTACGATCGAATCGAACTTTTATATCATTAAAGAATACAATATTTGCATAAAACGATCAGAAAAACATCGATAATAACGCCATCGTGTGGTCAAAACCAAAACAGTAAAAATAATGATGACGCCACCTTATGGCCAAAGTTGAAACATTTCATAATTAATTTAATGAATTAAGATACGATGGCAACAAGGAGAAAAAGTTATTTTAACAGTGCAGAGAATGGCAACAGCTAAAAAGTAAACAAACCGCGATGTTTGCCGCGAAGTAGCATGGAGTAAATAAAAGATATAAAAGGATGAATTAAACTTGAAAAAAAAGTAAATAAAAGATATTTTAAGTTGTATACTGTAATGACTTCAGACTAATGACTTTAAGACTCACGAGAGGGCGCTGTTTGTTCAGCACGGTGAAAAGATTTTCGAATTGAAGAGAGACTTTAGTTTTGAGTTTGTTTTGAGAAAGGGATGATGCAACGCCGAGAATAGCGATGCCTGGTTTGAGTGCCGTTCATGTTTTATTATTTCGGTCCAAAGTTTAGCGACCATTTTATGCAATATGTGCTACGTGTTTTCGTTTACACTTTATGTATGTGTGTTGTGTCGTATAGTGTTTGTAAATGAGAAATAAAAAATATTTCTCTAAAGAAAAGCAATCTTCTCTTGATTTCAAGCCTACGATACATCACAGTCTACTGTTATGGTAGCAGCTAAAGGAATACGTCTGACGCTACAAAGAATTCACGCTACTAAAGGGGTAAGTGCCTTTATGTATGAAACAGTGCCTTGATTTAAAAATAATATAATAAATACCTCAGTTCTTGTATTAGAACGTGAGAAAATATTCTTTTTTTAAAAGGGGTACTTTAATTCAGATTATGTATTTAAATCATGAATCATATAGCACTGCTTATCCCTATTCATTTAGTAAAAGTATTGTTTTAAGATGAATTATTATTGTAGAGAAAATATATATATATTAAACTGATTTATCCGTTAGTTAAAAGAAATAAAAAAAAAAAAAATAAAGGAAGAAAATCTTTCATTTTTTTTTTTTTTTTTTTTTTTTGTCGATGTATTTCGAAAAAAATAAAGTTGATGAATCAGTGAGAAATAAATGAATATATATGTTTTTTCTTTTGTTTAATGGTATATTCCTAATAATAATAATAATTAAAAAAACTTGCTATAGAGTAACTAAATGTTACTACGTTTTGCAGGAAATTTAGGTTTTAAACGGAATTGCAAATTTTGAGAACAGATTTAAAAAAAGTACCTGTTCTGTATTTTATGGAAGAATAAATATTCTTGTTTAGTAATCTGTGGTTTAGAGCTTTGAGAAAAAAATAAAAATGAATGTATTTATTATCGAATTAAAAAGAAAAATGTTGAATGATTCATATTAATGTGCATTTCAGGTCATTTTTATTTCTGATATTTTATTGGATTTATTTTTCTTTCTGTCTCTTTTTACTGATTTGGTATTTCTTTGCTTAATAATACAAAAATAAATGGGTAAATAAAGAGTGAATGAAGGATAAAAATAGAAAAGAATTTAGTTTTGATTTCATGTAAAATAAATCTGTTTTGGTTTGAAATAAAACATTTTGGTTTCGTTTTGATTTTAGTGAAATATTTAATGATTAGATGTTCATTTTAGTTATTAATGTTAATGACTATGGTAATTTATGTTATTTAAATCGAATTTGGTTGAAATTGCTCTTTTTTTGATAAAGCAAAAGAGTTTCGATTTGAAAACGAAACTATTGTTTATTTTTTTTTGGTTTGAAGAAAAATATTAGTTATTCTGTTTCCCGAGAAATATGTGTGCAAAAAGAATCAAATAGTTTTGCAAATAAAATAATTTATTTCTGTTTTGAACTGAAATAATGATTGTGTAGGAAGTAGTACTTAGTATGAGAACATACTTGGTTTAAAATATTATTTTGAATATTATTTTTGAATATACAATTTATTTAATAAAAGTAATTTGTGTGACTGAAAATTTTAATATTTTCTGTTCTTTAAGAAGAAAAGTACTGTACACGTGTTTTTTTTATGAAAGAAATATATATATATTAAAAAAAAGTGTTCTCTTGAATAGAGAAAAATAAGGTATTTTTCATAAGTTATAGATTCCATTAATTGGGTTGGATATTATTATTTTTTAATTAATTACAAAGCTTAATTACCCTCATTATCTTATTTTATTTGTGTGTTTGATTGATTTTTGAAAAAAAAAAAGGGGGGCAATAGAGAAAAAAAAAAAAGAAAAAAAGAAAATAATAATAATTTTTTTGATAATTTTATTTGTTTATATTTTATTATCGTATTGAGAGCATTCTGGTTTTGTTTGGGGTTTACAAACATGGCATTTTTAGCTAAAGCTCGAAAACATGAATTGGTTCAAATTTGTGAAGAAATCGGTGTCGAAGTAGATACTTCCAGTAGAGTTATTGACATCAAGAAATTAATTTTATCTAGCAAGTCCTATAATGAGGAAGAAGTAAAATTAATATTGGAAAGGCTTCTTGAAGATAAAAAAATACAAGAGGAAGAGAGAATAAGACAAGAAGAAAGAGAGGAAAGAAGGACCCGAGAAACTCAACAATATGAACTTGAATTAAAGAAATTGGAAATTTCAAAAGAAAATCCTGAAAGATTATTAGAACCAGAAAGGGTGATTGAATCGGTTCCAAGAATACAGTTAACGCAAATTACCCCAAGATTTGATGAAAAACATGATGAAATGGGTTTATATTTAATAAATTTCGAAAGAAGAGCGGAGATGGCATGAGTTCCAAAAAAGGATTGGGTGGCCTACCTGTTAGCAGTTTTACCGCCAGAACTTTCCAATATGTTGGCCAGAGAGTCGCCAACCGATGCGACAAATTATGATTTTGTTAAAAATATCATTATGAAAAGATATAAATTAAATAGTGAAAAATTGAAACAATGTTTTTATAAGCACCACAAATCGTCCGAAAAATCTTGGAGAAATTATGCCCAAGAGCTCTCTAGTTATTTTACGGAATGGCTCACAGAATTAAAGATAGAGAATTTCCAACAGCTGAAAGACCTAATAGTGACTGAGCAGTTGAAGTTTCGAGTGCCTGCTGATGTAAGAGATCATTTCTTAGAAAACTGGCTTACATTCATGACACTTATGGACTTAGCTGAAAAACTAGATGAGTTTGAGAGTATTAGGGAAAGTTTCAAAAGGAGGGATATGCCCAAAAAGAACTTTTCAGGCCTCCGTAATCAAAGTGGAAACTTTCCTAGTAATAAAAAGAAAGACCACAATAAAGAAGTCAGGCCAAAATTTCAGGCCAAACTCGAAACATTCCCAGAAAATCAAAGAAATAAAGAATTTGATAAAAGAAAAATTGCTCGTTGCTATGAATGTGGTTCTACTAATCATCTTAGACCTCAGTGTGATAAATTAAAGAAAAATGAAGAATTTATTTCACATATTATAACTGAGGCTGGTTCTGATGAATCAATGACACCTTATGACTAGTTTAGGTAAAGTGAATGGTGTTGAGATGAAAATAATTCGAGACACGGGTGCTTCATGTGATCTGATAAGCAGCAAGTACGTGAAACCACATATGTACACAAATGAGAAAGTGTACATTAGAAATCCATTAGAAGTGGATCCTGTTTGCCTACCACTTGCAGAAATTGAATTAGATTGTAAAATGGGACACATAAAAACTAAAGCAGCTGTCCTACAAAATTCCTTTTATAGTAACAAGTATTTGTTAGGAAATAAAACTGCTGCAATGTTCAAAAATTGCAAATCAAAAGAAAATTTACAAGAGCGTAAGCTAAAATTAGTACAAACAAGAAATGCTAAGAAATTTTTAAAGGTGAAGAAAAATATTCAAAATAAAGATGTTGCTCATTTTCACCAAAAGTTGATTGAGAGCAAATCTGAAGATGAAAAGAAAACTGGGGAGGTAGAAGAAATCCTGCCAGAATTTTCATGGCCAGAACTCAATAAAACCTCTCCAAAAGTGTTTGTTGAAGAACTGCAAGATATGAAAGAAAATCAAAATAGAATAGAAAATGAAGTTGTTCTTAAAGAGAAAATAAATTTTGACCATCTCAAAACCGAAAATTTCAGATTGTTAAATGAAATAATAGGTTTGAAAGGGGAGATGGAAGAAAAGAAAATTAAAGAACAAGAACTGTCTCTTGAAAACAAAAAACTTACTGAAGAGTTGGAACATACTACGAAAAATATTTCGGAACTAAATAATGCCTTAAAAGACCTTAAACAAAAAAATGAAGACTCTAATTTTGTGATGGAAAAACTAAAAGCAGAAATAGAGGCTTATCTGAATAAAAAATGCTTAGAATATCAAAAGCAGATAAATGAAGAAATTCAAGAGAAAGAAAAGTTTGAAAATCAGTTAAAAACTCTTCGTCTTGATTCACAAAGTGAAAAGAAGAATTTTCTAAATCAGTTAGAAATTTTGAATGTTGAAAAGAATCATTACAAACAAGATCTGGAAAATACGAAAATTGAAAATCTTAAGCTGTCGAATGAAATTAACATAATGAAAGAAGAACTCTTAAGAATGAAAGGTAAAGAAAATGAAATTTCTCTTAAAAATGAAAAACTTGTTCAAGAAAGAAATGAAATTAATATAATTAATTCTAAACTAGATTACCTGTTTAATATTCTTGAAGAGAAAGAAAAAATTTCTAATGCTAAATTGGATCAGTTGACAGCTGAATTACAAAAAAATAAATTAGAACTTATGCAATTATCTGAAAAATGCTTAATTTATGAAAAACAATTGAAGGAACAAAATTATTTGAAAGAAAAGCTTTCAGCGACTACAATGAGTACATTCAAGCCCATGAACAATGTACCAAAAGATTCTAGTCAACTAATGGCAAATTTATTGAAAGACCATGAAAAGTGTCCAGTGCCATATAGTGAGAAAGTCGCCAATTTTCCTAAAACAGGGAAAAATCATGTAAAACACCTAAAAGACATTTCCTACAAAATAAGTGCTACTAAGTTGCACATCAAATCTTCTAACTGTCAACCTACTCGAGCTCATGTGAAAAATTCCAGACATTTAGTAGGCCAGAGGTTGAAAACTCCAAGTGAAATGAAGGTTCGAGACAAGAAAGATTTTTCGTCTCATACTACCAAGACTCATGTGATAGACTTTTTGAAATTAGCTGAATACTATCAAAAATGCATTCCTGAATTTTCTGAAAATGCAGCTTTATTGTCAGACTTACTAAAGGATTGGACTCTAAAATCCATTGACTCAAATAGCTCTTGCCAAAGTGTATTTGAAGAACTAAAGGATAATTTATCTCAAAATCCTATTTTATTTAGTCCTAATTGTATGGGGCTACCATTCATGTTCCTGAGAAAAAGAAAAAAAAAAAGACCAAATCCCAGACTTTTACTTTGGGAACTCTATGCAGATTGTTTAATTAGGAGGTTGTTGAGTGTATAGAATTACAATCTCTGAATGCTGATAGATTAAGTCTTATCCCTTAGTTTAAAAGTTTATGTATTTGTTTAATTATTGCTATAAATCGTATTTGTTTAATTATTGCTATATATATTGTATTTGTTTAATTATTGCTACATATATCGTATTTGTTTAATTGCTATATATATATACATATGTGGTATATAATTGTTTTCACTATCTATATTTTACTTTGCATATCTATTTAGTGTCTCTGGTATATTGTGTGTAATAATATTTAATTTTCTATTTGGTATATGTTTTTTGCATATTTAAAATAAGTTAAATAGTGTGTTTAATTTAAAATAGAGATAAGTCTGGTGCATTTAAATATATAACCAGGTACTGTTTCTGCATAGAATTGGTGCTTGCTCGTATTTTCTTAATTTATTACTTGTTTTAAATTAATTACGATATTAAGAAAATGGACCAATATGTTGAACATTGTGACTATTGATTTTGAATATAGACTTATCCTAATGAAGTATCATTTAACCAAACTTTTCCCTCTACAATAGTGAAAAGTTTCTCCCCTGAAGGGAGGAGGTCTGTAATGACTTCAGACTAATGACTTTAAGACTCACGAGAGGGCGCTGTTTGTTCAGCACGGTGAAAAGATTTTCGAATTGAAGAGAGACTTTAGTTTTGAGTTTGTTTTGAGAAAGGGATGATGCAACGCCGAGAATAGCGATGCCTGGTTTGAGTGCCGTTCATGTTTTATTATTTCGGTCCAAAGTTTAGCGACCATTTTATGCAATATGTGCTACGTGTTTTCGTTTACCCTTTATGTATGTGTGTTGTGTCGTATAGTGTTTGTAAATGAGAAATAAAAAATATTTCTCTAAAGAAAAGCAATCTTCTCTTGATTTCAAACCTACGATATATCACAATACCTATATAAAGATAAATTAAGGAATGTTTTTACATTAAATGTGAGGACTAAAAGATAACTAAAGTTATCAAAGCCCCCCACCGCAACATATAAGAAAAAAACATTCAAATATTAACCAACTTAACAATTAGTTTAAACGATTTATATGCAACAATATCATTAGTAAAAACTATTTAACAACTAGCATTAAAAAACTCAACAATCTAGTATAAACAAGTTAACAGCTAGCAAAAAGTGCAATAAGACGAATTAACAACTAGAAAAAAAAAGAGTTGACAACAAGAGCTAATTGTGCATATACATGCCACCCAAGAAAATTTCAAAGTCCATGAAAAAACTGTACCACTAAACGGCACACAACCTGACAAAAGTCAGTGTAAGAAAAATGTACTTCAAAGATAGTACATAAAAAAATTTTAAACATGTACTTCGAAACAGCACATGAAAGTAATTTTAGATTAAATTTAAATTTCATTTTATAATTAATTTCCCCCCTTTTTCATTATAAATATAATCAAACGCAGTTTCCCCACAATGCAGATACTAAGCAGAAAAATACATTATAAATACTCAATACAATTTATATGATTATGTATATGACCTATATTCTAAATATGCAACAAGAGATAATATAATTTATATACAATATGTACAAGACCAATGCAAAACACAATTCTAATATACAATACTAAATTACTATAAATGATGAAATAGATGAAAAAATTTATATACATTATATACAACACATATGCACAAGCGTTTGTGACTCACATACACACCAAGAATTATATACATATATACAAAAAAAATATCCGCAAAGTGGAGAAGGAGAGTTTTAATTACTAGAATTTTGAAAGAAAACTATATTTATAAATTTTAACAATTCATTTTTGGTAAGTGGCTTTGTGAATGGATCGAAAAGATTGGACTTAAAAGAAACATACTGAAGGTTAAATTTCCCTTCATCAAACCAGTCCCTCACTATCCACAAAATTTCGAGAAAAAAGCATTTAAAGTTTCAGTAATCTTTAAATACAAGTTATTTCGCAAGCGAGCAAGCGCCCCAGTGGTGTAATCCTGAAGTGCGACACTGCTAGTCAGACGACTTGGGTTCGAGGCTACCTCGAGACTACTTTTTTTCTTTTTTCTTCTTTAACTTTTTATGTAATCTGAACTTTTTATTTATTTTTACTTTATTTTACAATTCAATTCAAAATTTGGAAATTTTAATAAAATATTTTTTAATTTGTTTGAATATAAAATAAATAAATTTTTCTATTTTTAATATTTATAACTTAAAAATACAATAAATTTCTATAACTTAAAAAATAAATTTTAGTTTTATTTTAACTGTAAAATAAGGTAAAACTAAAGAAACTGTTTTTGATTATTTATCGAAATTTATTTTATTTTAGGTATGCTTGAAACAATAGTAAATTTTGTTTTTTAAATTTAAAATCATAATAATAATACAGAGAAATGATCATTTTAATTGCATATATAATTACTATCCAAATTAAATAATTACTTCTCCAATCAATACAGTTTCTTGAAAAATCATAGTATAGGTCTACAATGCTATTAAATTATTACAGGTAAAGAAAAGTTATCTTTAAATGTAGATTTTAAATGTTAATGAACATTGTTTCTTTTTCGACAACGACTTCCATTTTTTTTTATCCTTCCTTACACAAAATAAAATTACACCTGCCCTTTATTATTAACAAGCTAGAAGCGTTTACGTAATTTATACACATTCAAACAAAATCAGGAAGCTCAAACCAAGATTTAAGTAACACCTGCTAACTATTTTACACTTTGTTTACAGATTGCTTATTTTTTAATTATTTAAATATTTGTCTGTTTTTCTTTATGTTTCTTATTTAGGGTTTTGTAAAACTAAACTTTATTTTTTAAGTTATAGAAATTTATTGTATTTTAAAGTTATAAATATTAAAAATAGAAAAAGTTATTTTATACTCAAGAAAATTAAATAATTTATTAAAATTTTTAAATTTTGAATTGAATTGTAAAACAAAGTAAAAATAAATCCAAAAGAAGGGGAAAAAGAGGGATACCCCAGCAGTTCCCACAGAGGAACATCCTCCCGCTGCGGAGGCAGAAAAACCTCTTAATGTAGCGGAATGTGAAGCACCCTCAAGCTCGGTAGGCACGACTGGAGGGGTGGTACCAAAGTATTCGGACCATGTTCGAAGCGCCGTGTCTGGGGACTTTTCAGTTCCGAAGGGGTCGAAGAGGGAACGAGCGTCATCCCGAGGGAGAGCTCGACCCGGCGCGTCAGCACGTCGCTCGACGGCCGAGGTGAAGCATCTGCTTATTGTCCGGCCGCGTACGGACATAACCTCTGAGGCCCTGATGACGGACATAGCCAAAAGGATTAACCCAATCGAAGCTAAACTAGCGGTTAGAGGGATGCGGCCAGTAGCTGGCAACGGAGTGTTGATCTCTGTTAACAGCGCTGCGGACCTCGCCAAACTAGAGGCTAAGATGGGCGAAACGGGGCTAGCGGCGGATAATGAGCTTACGAAACCTGGCCCTCGTATACCAGAGATCATCGTCTTTGGCATCGAAGACTCTATGTCTGCAGAGGAGATCACAGAAGCAATAAAGCTTCAGAACGCAGTTATGGGTTCGAACTGCGAAATCCGGGTGAAGAAGATCTTTCCCGGTAAGAATGGGCATAACGTGATACTCGCTCTGGACAATGAGACGATGACGAAGCTGGCCGGAGAGAAGTGGCTCAATGTTGGATGGAGACGTTTGGGATTCAAGCGAAATGTACGGCCGTTGATGTGCTTCCGGTGTTATAAATACGGGCACACAGCGAAGGTCTGCCGCGGCAAACCCCTCTGTGGGCGCTGCGGACAGGAGGACCACCTGCAAAGGGACTGCAAGGGGGAGCCTGCATGTCCCAATTGTAAGGTTAGCAACCGAGGCCGATCGGGTAATAAACTGCCCGTTAACCATAGGGTGGGTTCGAAGGAGTGTTCTGTCCACAAGGCAGAGGTTGAAAAATTGCGGGCAGTGAATCATGGACCGAAGCCTTAGATTCCTGCATCTTAACTGCCACCACAGTTATACCGTGATGTTCAACCTCGCTAAAACGATAGAGCGAGACTCTGTGGACGTGGCATGTCTGAATGAACCTTACCTATTTGGCGGACTCACTGTAGGGTTGCCGGCAGGGTACTCGCAAGTGAACCCGAGTTGTAGTGACGGTCGAGTCGCTCTTTGGGTGAGCCAGCGAGTCACCTTCTGTCAGGTCCTCGGTGATCGAGACGTACTAGCTGTCCGAACGAAGGTGTCCAACTCGAATGTGTTAGTGGCCACGTGCTACCGCGCACCGAGGGAAGATACTGCTCCGAACCTGGAAAAGCTGGAGGCGCTGTTGAGACGTTACCCTGAGGACCGAGTTGTCCTGGTGGGTGACTTCAACGCCAAATCCACGCTCTGGGGGAAAAATCCAACAGATCCTAGGGGGAGTTTGTTAATCTCCTTCGCTTCGAACAATGAACTGGATATTGTGAATGACCCAGATAGCGAACCCACCTTCGTGGGGAGTCTTGGCACCAGCTGGATCGACGTCCTGTTGGTCCGCGGTTGCCTCGAGCTCATCGCAAACTGGGAAGTCTCTGATGAAGAGATGCTGAGTGATCATAGAGCCATGAAGTGGACCCTTCGGGGCAAACCAGGCTCCATGCACCCTAAGGAATCCAGCCGTCGCTGGAGGCCGAGGGATCTGGTTTGGGAGGCCTTCCTCCGCGATCTGCGCACTGCAGATCTGGCTTCTTATGATTACTGCTCCCCAGACACAGGAATTGAATATCTGATATCGACTTTGACGAGGCTATGTAACAAGCACAGAAAGGCTTCTGGCCAAGACAGAAGCAAAGAGTGGTGGACGGTAGGTCTGACTGCCCAGAGGTCCCGGCTGCGCGCGCTGAGGCGGCTCTACCAGCGAACGCTGGAGTCGAATCAGAGGGTGAGGCTTGAGGTGCTGTATAAGCGGAAGCGGGCAGAATACAAGAGATCGATCTTGCGAGCTAAACGTCAATCGTTTAGGAAATATCTCTCAGATACGCTCTGCACTGATAAGTTTGGTCAGGTGTGTTGTGTGGTGAAAGGGAAGTGGAGGCGTGAAGCCCCAGAGAAACTAAAACTGGCAAATGGCGAAGAAATCTCCTCGTGGGAGGAGATACAAGCAGAACTGGCAAGTTATCACTTCACACAAGCAGATGACGTATCGCAGATCGATTCGTCTAGAACCGACGATCCCGAACTGTTTGCTATCGGGGAACTGGAGTTTGCAGTAGAGTCGCTGCCGCCTAACAAGGCACCCGGTCACGACGGCTTCAGCTTGGAAATCGTCCGAAAGGTTCTCGAGTACCACCCTCGGTGGCTACTCTCTTTGTATAATCACTGCCTCAGCACCTCTTGTTTTCCGCGGGAGTGGAAAAGGGCTCTGGTAGTCTACTTCCCGAAGGAGGGAAAAGACAAAAGCCATCCCGGCTCCTACCGCCCGATCTGTCTGCTGCCGGCCTTAGGGAAGGCACTGGATAAGATGTGCGCAGTGCGTCTGGCGACCCATCTGGAAGCGAGGGGTATTCTGAGCGAGAAACAGTTTGGTTTTCGCAGGAACTTGGGCACACTAGATGCGCTCAAGAGAGTGGTGGAGTTCGTAGCCGAGTCGAAGAGAGGTGGCAGACACTCATGTCTGGTCACCCTTGATATTAAGAACGCTTTCAATAGTGCCCGGCGTACGGAAATTCTCCGCCTCCTGGTGGAGTATGAAGTACCGTCGGACCTCCTGGGTCTCGTGGACTCGTTCCTTAGGGACAGGACCATACTTTCGAACGCAGGGGAGTTCAGCTATAATGTTGGCGTTCCGCAGGGCTCATGCCTAGGGCCGATTCTCTGGTTGGTGCTCGTGAATGAATTGCTGAGCAGGCTTCAGTCCACTCCAGACTTGGTGGTTCAGGCTTTTGCCGACGACATCTTCCTGATGGCGAGAGAGGAGCGGGTTTATAAGTTCAACAGAATTATAAACCCAGTGTTGGATGAGATATGTGAGTGGGCACATAGTGTGCAGTTGGAGTTTAGTTATGAGAAGTGCTTGTACACGGTTATTCCGGCTGTTGGGAAGATGAGGTACGCGCCTTCGTGGCCGATACGTATGAAGGGACACAAGGTGTCATTTAGTTACGAGATAAGATACCTTGGAGTGCTGATAGACACTGCTCAGAGTTGGATGCCTCACCTGAACTATGTTCAGGAGAAAGCATCAAAGCTTCAATACAAGTTGATGCGTTACACGGGCGCTAATTGGGGATTGAAGCCTAAGGTCCGGAAGGCAGTCTACTCGGCCGTCGCTGAGAAAATTGTACTGTATGCGGCTCCTGTCTGGTTCACCAACCGTGTAAAGTTGAATAACAAGCTCAACACCATACAGAGAAATCTGTTGTTGTGTGTGACGAAATGCTACCGCACGGTGTCAAGTGACGCACTGAATGTGCTTGCAGGGATTCCACCTCTGCATCTCCGTGCGGAATTTGAGCAGTTGTATACTGGCTTAGTGAGATGGGGTGAAGGCGTTGAAGACACCAATCTCACGCCGGAAACGGTAGAGACTTGGAGATATCAGCTGAGACGTGAAGACCTCTGGAGACTGCCTTGGACTCGAGACGTAACGCCCAAATCAGCCTCGTGTTATTACACGGACGGCTCGAAGATGGAGGACGGCAGGGTTGGCTGCGCGTTCCTGCGGGTCTCTGGGGGAGAGATCGTCTCGGAAGACCAGTTTCGGATTACCGACCATAGCTCTGTATTCACGGCGGAGGTCATAGCGATCAGGGAAGCCATCAGAGATGCTATGGAGTCGGGGCTCAGTGAGATGGATGTCTACTCTGACTCCAGATCGGCGCTGCAAGCGCTTAACTGTCTGAAGCCTAGGCACAAGACGGTTGCTGAGACCAAGGACCTGATTAAGAGTGGCGGGATAGGAATCACGATGCATTGGATCAGAGCCCATGTGGGTCATCACTTTAACGAACTGGTCGATGGCTCTGCTAAGGTGGCAACTGCACGTGAAGACGTAGATCTTCCAGTCAAGCTTAGTGTGAGATGTGCAAGGGGCGTCCTGTTTAGGCGCCTCATAGATAGATGGCAGTGTCGTTGGGATGGCTCCACGAAGGGTAGATTCACGCATGAAGTGTTTCCGAAGGTGAGCAGTCGGAGAGTGCAGGGAGATTTCTTTGTTAATCAGGTCCTCACCGGACATGGTTCATTCGGAGTTCACCAGCACCGCTTCTTTCAGAAGAACCCTGCATGTATTTGCGGGGCCAGCGCAAGCTCGGTAAAGCACGTGATGCTAGAGTGCGCACGGTGGCGGTCGGTCAGGGAACGTTACTTCCCGCCGAACTACCACCTTCGAACGCGGCGGGATTTGTGCCTGGACTACTATTGTAGGAAAGGAATCGCAGTCATCATGACGGATCTCCTGGACTGGGCACTTAACCCGCTTGGTGGTGGACGACGGATTCTCGAAGCGTCTGAGCCTAACGCCCCAGAAGAGCCTCCTAGAAGGTCTCTTCGGTTGGTAAGTGCGACGGTGAGACGATGAGAGTTGGTGATGAAAAGGTGTGAGAGTGGTGGTGTAACGAAGTGTAGAGTGACGGCGAGATGGCGAGTGTGAGATGGTAAGTTGGCAAGATGGCGAGTGTGAGTTGGTAAGTTGGCAAGATGGCGAGTATGAGTTGGTAAGTTGGCAAGATGGTAAGTTGGCGTGTTGGTAAGTGTGTGGTGGTGTGACGGTGAGTTTGAGTTGGTGAGACGGTTGGCGTTGGTGTGGTGTGGAGAGAAGGGGGAGCATGTGCTCCCTGTCTACCGAAAGGTAGAAGCGCTGATTCAAAACAGCCAATTCGGACTGTCTAAAAGGGAACTTTTTGTTGGCATCGCACGAACTCGTAGCAGTGCTCTCCGCCTGTGCGTTTCGGGGAGAAGTATACCCACGTGGTGTGAGGAGGTCTGTCTTAACTGACTGGTGGTGCATGACCGGACGGCGGGACTACCCTGGCGGACATCGGTGCTCACATAGGGTTGTGATGGCCCGAGCAAACAGGGGCTGTCCAGGTGTCCTGGGTGGGGCCTTCCGAGTGGCAGTATAAGGAGGCTTAGCAAAACTGGGAAGCGGTGCTGATCTTACTAGTCGGCATGGATGTGCGTTATCGGCTAGGGGTGAACTCCGTTGGGAGAGCGGGCCTGGTGGACGGCCTTAGGTCGTCCTCAGAAGGCAAACAAGCCTTCTGGCCGCCAAACCGAGGTCGGCCAGTTACTAGGGCCCTCAGCCCCAACTTTGACCAACTCCGGTTGGTCCGGAGGGGCGATATGAGCCTTGCTATAGCTGATTGTCGAACCTTACCTGGGCCACTTCCCTGCTGTCGCGAAGTTGGTATGTTGCTGTCGTAGCGGCTAAGGCCTGCACGATGTTGGGTCGTCTTGAGACGGGACAGCATGGATACCCTCGTATCTGGGTCAGTCGATGATGGGGCGCGCTTGCGTGTCACCTGTCTTACATAAAAAGTTAAAGAAGAAAAAAAAAAAAAAGTTGTCTCGAGGTAGCCTCGAACCCAAGTCGTCTGACTAGCAGACTCGCGCTTTAAGATCACACCACTGGGGCGCTTGCTCGCTTGCGAAACAACTTGTATTTAAAGATTACTGAAACTTTAAATGCTTTTTTCTCGAAATTTTGTGGATAGTGGGTCCTACTGCTTTAATATGTTATTACCCTCATAGTATACTACAATCCTGCGCAATTTCGTCCTAATTTGAATTTTCCATGTCGTGATCTCTCCTTGTTAGTGAATCTAATGGCAGCCTGGTTATCAGCAAAAAGTGTTGGTACATCAAATTTTCCTTTAATAATTTTTAAACCTTGACATTCTAATAATATGTTATAAAACCAGTCTTGTTCCCTAACACAATCGCACATTGAAATAAACTCCGACTCCATTGTAGAAATGGCCACACCCTTCTGTTTATTTGAGCGCCACGAAATGGCAGCATTATCCAGAAGTACTAATTGACCACCCATAGAGACTTAATCGTCCCTATTAGCTGCAAAATCTGCATCAGAGTATGAAAGTAATTTAATGCTTTTACAAATTAGAGAAAGTTTATAATGAATGGTAAATTTGATATAACCTAATAGTTTAAGTAAGCCCTGCCAATGTTTAACTCCTGGATTCTGTTGGAACTGTGAGAAAATATTAGTGGCATATGCAATGTCAGGTCTAGTGCGATTTGCAAGAAATGAAATACAACCCAATAAATTTCTGTAAGGTAAACTTGATGCTTCATCTATATCTGCCTGAACAACTGGACAATCACTTTTAGAAAACTGAACACCTTTAATTATAGGCAAAGAAGAAACAGGAACACGGTGATTTCTAAACCTCTCACCTATTTCACCAATGTATTGGTTTTGGTGAATTAACACACCTGCATCTGTATATTCAAATTCTACACCTAATAATTTACGGGTGATACCTAAAACCTTCATATCAAATTTAGATTCTAAAAGTTCTAAAATGGTTTTAGTTTGTGACTGTGTTCTAGCAAAAATGACGATATCATCCACGTACACCAACAGAACTGAAAAATCAAGATATGAATATGCACAATTACAATTTTCAAATTTATTAAAACCAAGTTCCAACAAAACTTTATTTAATTCATAAAACCATAATCTGCCAGATTGGTGTAACCCGTACAATGCTCTGTCTAATCTACAAACCCAACTCTCTTTGCCTTTTTCAGCAAACCCAGTTGGTTGTTTCATATAAATTTCATCCTTTAATGGGGCATATAAATATGCACATTTTACATCGCATTGTACGTTCACCCAGCCACAACATGAAACTAATAGGGCAAAAAAGAACCTGACTACAGAAAAATTTATAACTGGCGCAAAAGTTTCATCATAAGACTCACCCTGTACCTGGCTGAAACCTTGCGCAACCAATCTTGCTTTGTACCTTGCTATGGCACCAGATTCATCGCGCTTAACTGTATAAACCCAGCGGTTTCCTAACACAGACTTGTTTTCAGAGAGTTTTACTAAATTCCAAACCTTTCTAGCAGCCATACATTCTAATTCTTCCAGCATAGCCTCATGCCATTTATCCGCCTGGGCAGATTTCAGGGCTTGTTTATACGTTCTAGGGACCACCACCTCTAGTCAACTTAAGGTGCTGGACGCAGAAGGTATAACATCAGAATTAACTACACCAGAAAAAGTATTAAATTTTGAAAAATCAAAGTCGGCAGGGTTGTAATTAATGCCATTAGCTAAACAAAACTTTTCAATATCACTTGGAGATCTTTGAGGGAGCCTCTTACCCTCTCCATCAGGATAATAGTAGATGTCAATTTTATCTCCTTTAGGCCTGGGAACAACTTTCCTGTACCAGATTGGATTAGATATCCAGCTCGGGGATGACAAAACTTGAGAAGGTGTAGAACTTGTATGAGGAATGGCTGGGACGACATCCTCAGTCTCACTGGGCATGACACCAGAAGTGCCAGGCTCCGGATCAGGAAGATAAAACTGATCAACGGGCCATGGCTGATCCTCTGGGACATACACCAACTCGAAAGAGGAGTCGCCCATCACCGCTCCACTGCTCGGAAAGTTTTTACTCTCAATGAACGAAACATTAATGGTTTCAACAACCTTCTTATCATCATCTAACCAAACCCTATATCCACGAGTACGCAAAGCGTATCCAACAAGGACACCTTTCTTTGCCTTCGAATCCAATTTATGTTTACGCCTAGCCTTAGGAACACCGACATAAGCTACAGTACCAAAAGGTCTTAAATGACGAACAGA
Organism: Salticus scenicus; assembly: GCA_963930645.1. NCBI lineage: Eukaryota > Metazoa > Arthropoda > Arachnida > Araneae > Salticidae > Salticus > Salticus scenicus. Next base: position 329,029,730 of record OZ005648.1, on the reverse strand, counting down.
CGGTTTATTACCCGAATAGAGTTCAAGAGGGGTCTTCGTATTTTTCCCATGGCAGATTCTATTCTAAGTGTAAGTGAAATGCATACACGCTTCAGGCCAAAAATTGGCAGACAACCCGCTGGATTTCAGCATTGCCCGAACAAAATTCATAATGGTCTGATTAAAACGTTCGCATGTACCATTTTGTTCTGGTGTAAAAGTATTTGTCAGCTCATGGATCACACCTGTTTCATTACAAAAAGATCTAAAATGGTCATTCTCAAACTCACTACCATTATCGGTACGTATGGCCTTCAACTTGGTACCCAAAAACCCCTCTCAGCCCTTAAAACATGTCTTTTAAAAATATCAAAGACCATGGACTTCTCTTGAAGGGGGTAAACAGCAGATTTACCAGAATAGTCATCTATTATGGACAAAAAGAAACGTTCACCTTTTTTCACATTTACTTTAATAGGTCCCCAAGTGTCAAGAAACAGCCTTTCTAATGGTTTTTTAGAAAAAGAATGACCTATAGATTTAAAGGAAACACGATTTTGCTTACTCAAATGACAAGGATCACAAAAAAAATTATCTACAGACTTTAAAAAAGGGAGACCTTTAACAGCAGAATTACGATTAGTGTTAAGAATGAGTTCAGGGCTGATGTGGTCGAAACGTAAATGCCATGTGTCCAAATCTTTAATATTGACGGACTTATATGTAGGTGAAGCTGAAACTTCAGAATTAGCAATTTCATTTACATCTTGCCCCCCATTCACCTTAACATCATGCCTGCTCCTAATAACTTTGGGAAAAGTGTAATAGATCCCGTCATAGAGCTTTGCAGAAAAAAGAAATTTGCCAAACTTATTGATCACATTCAACTTGCCAGACTTACCAATGAATTTAGCACCACCCTGGTCGAATCTAGAACCACTCAAAAGATTTTTCCTTAAATTAGGTGAAAATAACACATTCCATAACTTTATTTCAACACCATTAAAGTTCAGTTCCACTTCACCTTTACCAGTAATAGGAAATGTAACCCCGTGAACAGCCATGTGTAACTCATCACCAGACACTTCAACAAAATTACTAAAAAGGGCTTTATCTTTACAAAAATGATGAGAGGCAGCGGTATCAAAAGCCCAGCATCCCTCTCGATCAAAACTGCTAAGGTTTGCCTCAGCAATAAAATTTTGAGCTTTACGTGGGGGAGTTTTATCACGTCGAGACTGTTGACTGGAGCCAGCCTTCCTAACAAAATTACTCTTAAGTGGTTTCTCTTTTGCAGCAGAAGAATTATTTTCAAGCTTAACCCGACAATCCTTAATACCATGGCCTTTTTTACCACACCTCCAACAAACAATTACAGATTTTCTCTTAAATTTAGCACTTTGAACCTCAATTGTACATTCAACTTTACTTTTATCAAAAGTGCGTAGTTGGAGTTGTGTCTCTTCAGAGCAAAGTTCAACTACAATATTTTTATACGAAAACTCTTTATCAGGCCATCTTAAAATCTGTTGAACTATTTGATCAAACTTGTCAGGTAAGTATCTTAAAATTATGAAACAAATATATTCGTCGCTTATTGGTTTACGAATAGCTTTTAACTGATCTACAATTTTTGAAATTCTAGCTACAAAGAGACCAATAGATTCGCCAGGTTGAAGAAAACATGTCATTAACTCTGAAAACAATTTCATATGGTGACTCTTACTATCTGGTTGGAAATTGACTTTTAAAACTTTCCAAGCCTCTGAGGGGTTAGAACACTCACTTATTAAACCGCAAAATTCTGGTTCTATATTCAAATAAAGTAAAGACATAGCAGCATTTTGTCTCCTTTTAAAATCATTAACTACCTCCTCAGATGCTTTCTCACCAGGTGATTTTTCTACCCCAGTAACAATTTCATATGCATTCTTTTCCATTAACAAAAATTTAATGTCATTTTTCCAACCAGCGTAGTTTGTAGATCCAAGCTTTTCAATTTGGGGAGTCAAATTAAATGCCATTTTCCCAATTTTCACTGAGTCAAAAAAAACACTAGTCAAAGACAATTAAAGAATTCTATACATACAAAAAACTTATCCAAAAAAAATTTTGGGCCCATAACCCTATTGTTAAAGACCATTAGAAGTGGTCTGTCTATTAAAATTTAATATTAAGCACAGTTTTTGCACAATAGAAACGTTTGAACTTTAAGTTTTTGAAAATGTAAAATGACTAGTGACTAGAAAACTTGATCTCAGTAAAAACAAGGAAAATTTAAAACTTAACAAAATTTATTAATATAAAAAAAAAATATGTAAATATATATAACAAACTTTTAATTAGATACATTAACATAAAATAGCAATATGAGCTGGATAATTACCTTGAAAACATTAGCTTGGAAAAAGGTATACAAGCATTCAACTCTTGATACAGTATTCTGAAGAAAAAAACATCTTGTCCCACAGTCCCCTTTTAAACAAAAGTTTTTATGCACAGTTAATACAAATCAAGGTCGCCAAGTTGACCATTAAAAAAGGTAAAATGATACCAATAGAAGATAATGTAATTAAAGCAAACGAAAACTGTAGATAGATGGTCGCCTAGTTGCCCATCGGGGAAATAATCATGAAGCTAAATTAACATCCCTAGGGTCGCCCTGTTGACAACTAAGTAAATAAATATCACTTTAAGAAAAGCACAGCCATTGTAGATAACGATCGAACAAAAGATGATGTAATTAAAGCGAACGAAGATCGTAGATAGATGGTCGCCAAGTTGACCATCGGGGAAATAATCATGAAGCTAAATTAACATCCCTAGGGTCGCCCTGTTGACCACTAAGTAAATAAATATCACTTTAAGAAAAGCACAGCCATTGTAGAAAACGATCGAACAAAAGAAGATGTAATTAAAGCGAACGAAGATCGTAGATAGATGGTCGCCAAGTTGACCATCGGGGAAATAATCATGAAGCTAAATTAACATCCCTAGGGTCGCCTTGTTGACTACTAAGATATAACAACAAAAAGTTCATAACAGAAGAAATTTATCATCTTTAAAACGATAAGGAACAAGGACAAGAGTTCAAAAAAAACTTTAATTTCATTCAGAATTTAGTTACTAACTATTTTAACTTCATGGTAAACCAGCATCAATATATTAAAATTTAAACTTCGTAAATAAATTTCATTTGTTTAAACTTTTAATTAAATAAAACAAACTTTTAAACTCCAAACCAGCAAACATCTTATTTAAACAGGAGACCAGCTCACTGGAAAACACACTAATGCATCTTGTTGCTGCACTGCTGCTACTGCTCCCGTACTACGATCGAATCAAACTTTTATATCATTAAAGAATACAATATTTGCATAAAACGATCAGAAAAACATCGATAATAACGCCATCGTGTGGTCAAAACCAAAACAGTAAAAATAATGATGACGCCACCTTATGGCCAAAGTTGAAACATTTCATAATTAATTTAATGAATTAAGATACGATGGCAACAAGGAGAAAAAGTTATTTTAACAGTGCAGAGAATGGCAACAGCTAAAAAGTAAACAAACCGTGATGTTTGCCGCGAAGTAGCATGGAGTAAATAAAAGATATAAAAAGATGAATTAAACTTGAAAAAAAAGTAAATAAGAGATATTTTAAGTTGTATACCTATATAAAGATAAATTAAGGAATGTTTTTACATTAAATGTGAGGACTAAAAGATAACTAAAGTTATCAATTTTTCACATAGTTGGTATAAAATATCAGCCTTTCACTCCAAAATTTTCTGAAATGTTATAATTCATTTCAAAATAATTATCTTTGATTGATATCAAACCATTTTCTTGCATTGTAGTCTTCAATTTCATTCTGCCTGCAGATTGCACAAATGTTATGTTTTGCTTTTCATTTCTAAAAAATTTTAAAAAATAGAAAAATAGCATATTTTTAAAATATTTTTTTTTAAAGCGAACAACTTTTTTATGTATTTTTCAGACAAATATAGACCAAAAGAATTTTTTTTTTCTTTGGCAACCAGTTAAAAATATTAAAATTGAGGGGAAATTTGTGAAAGGAATTAAAAGAAATGAATATAGAGTAACTGTTGCAAAAGAATGTAGCTTCATGTTTTATATTGAAGAATCAGTCTTAAACTTTCTGAATATTTAAATCAAAAGATGACCATTGCATTAAATTATATAGAATAATTACATCAAACGAGTGAAAATTACATTATTTGACACAATCTTACAGAAACTTAAGCCATTGTGGGATGAATACCAATTTCGTAGATATGGAATTTAAGTTATCTCCATAGGTTTTTAAGTTTTTTTTTTTTTTTTTTTTTTTTTCCTTTTAATATTTTTATGAATATAAGAGGTTTTTAGCACTGATTAAAATCTGTAAAAGACAAATTTATTAGGACCAGAGAACCATTTCTTTCATTCACCAAAAAAGCATCATTATCTTACATGAATACTTTGAATAAAGAAGGAAGTCCTGCAATATACAGTTTAAAGAAATAATAGGTCTTTCATACCAAAACTAAATCATGTTTATAACATAATTTTTTATGTAAGTCTTGATCATTTTGTGAATTTTATTTATTTTTCTTTATTTTGTTTAACAAATCTATCTTTTCTGTCTAAGAAAAAAGATCCAAATATTTAAAGTAAAGCATATTCACAAGCACAACAAACAAATTAATAACAACATTGTAGTTTTGTCACAAAAGAACATGCATCAAGCAATTCATTTAAAATACTTGAATAAATAAGCTAAACAGGACTATCGTAATAGCCTAAAAGATAAAATTGCATCAAATTTCATAAGTAAATACAGAATAATTTTCTTTAGGTCGACAAATTTTTAGTTGTTGTTCTTAAGAAAGAAAGGAGAAAAAAAAAACAAAAAAACTGGTGCTATATGTCATTAATCCAATCGCAACAAATGGTGAACTTTTGGAGTTGCTTTAACATTTAAATCTGGTTATGAGCTCAAATCGCTAATGCTCAGATGTCAGTGACTAGTTGGGTATTTAAATTTGATGTCATTTGGTTAATATATTTTACATTTCTAGTTTAATTTCAACTTTATTTTGTCTGGATTTTTAAATTATTTGTTCAGAAAATTATTGAAATAAAAATTTTATCTTCATTTAAAACTTATTAAATATTAATTAATGATTAAGACAAAAAGAAGAAGAAGAATAGCTTTAATTAGTTTAAATAAAATCTCGTAATAGTTATTAGTAACTTGTATAGTCTCTGATAAAGATGTCTGGTTCGTCTTTTACAATAGAATACATTAGCTTCATATAATAAATATGAAACTATTCAGTAAGCAATTATTTTGTCAAGCTATCTACATGATAGACGAGATGTTCCTGCCTGAAGGTTGTCTGAGTGAGTAATGCCGACCAGTTGTCGGTCTGGATAGCTCAATTGGTAGAGCCTTGACCTTGTAAGTCAAAGATCCGGAGTTTGACTCCTGGCCCAGGCATTATTTTCACTCAGCCGGAAAAATAAAATTTCAATAAATATTCAGTAAGCATTTCAAAATAAAATGTTTTTAAGCAATTAAGAGTAATTTGCAGAGTTTTTTATGAAATTTAATTTATCAGATGTTTGCTTTATTCAGAACAAGTTTTGTTATTTTTCTAGCGACTGATGGATAGATTGGAGGAATATTATGAAGATCCTTCCTTAGTTTCTCAACAGCCAAGAATCGCACAGTTTCCACCTGATTTTAGACCAATTCCTTGCAAGCCGTTATTTTTTGATCTAGCATTAAATCAAGTTGAATTTCCCTCCCTTGATGACAAAATTGAACAAAAGAAAGGTGGTGGCATCACTGGATTTGTTAGAGGGTGGTTAGGAGGTTGGAAATAGCCATCCTGATTATTAAAAAGTATTTCTGTAACACTTTTGTAAGTCTTGAGATTTAATTAAAAAAAGGTGAAAAGTTTGTGTTGCTTATTTTTAAAATCTTTCGTTAATCATAAAATTTTTGGAATCAGTTATTTAAATAAATGCAAAATGAATTAATGTGCACCAACATTGATGTAATTGACGACTAGAACGTCTGTTGTCATTCGACGTCATGATGAAATTTACCCTATAGGAGTCTTAATTTACCCCACAAATAAAGGACTATAGCCAATCATAGCACAGCTTTTCCCCACAAACAAAACGAAACTCCGCCTCGTTCTAGTCGTCCATTAATAATTTATTAAAATTCTCTATTTTTTACCATGTTTTTATTAACTCGCTTTCTTGTTTCTTTATTTGTCCAGTACAAATTTTGCAATTGATTTTTAACTAACATTTGAAACTTTTAGAATAGCTCAGAACGCAATGACAAAGCAATAACTCAAAGCCCAATTTTCGAATTTTTGATTAGTTTTCTTTTAATTAAAATATGAAAATAATAACCTCTTAATAGATTTAAAATTAGCCATTTAAATATTAGCAATAATTTAATTGTTGTCAAAAAAAAAAAAAAAATTATGAGTTCTTTTTTTTTTTTTTTACATAAAAATAAATACATTTAATTAAACGAAACATGAACAATAAAAAATAGTCTGGTGTGTCACTCACATGACTTTCTCTTACCCTGAAATTTAATACTATAAGTACAGGTTGGAGATTAAGAGGTAAGATAACGAGTACTGTTATGTAAACCTATGTTAAACAATTCAAATTAGGCTTCAGAAGAGTTTTATATGATAATTAGTTCTGTGTGAGGGGAGCTACCGTACCCCCCCCCCTCAACCCCCCGTTTCATTAATGCACCTACATTTATATAGAATTTAATTTGGTTATTAAAAAATAATTCTGTTTTTAAAAAATAATTTATTAAAATTATTATTTTAAAAAATTATCTTTTATGATAATGCCGAAGATTTCCATATTGGAGAAGTAGTATAACACTAAATATATATTAAAAAAAAAGTTGAATTTATTCTCAATATTACATTAAAAAAAAAAAAAAAAAAAAAAAAAATTTTTTTGTTAATTATTTGTCCCCTCGGGGGAGAGGCGAGGCTCCTACATACACAATATACTTTTCCCAGTTGACTATCTCTATTACAAAAAATATATATTCGTTTCATTTGGTTTAGTGCAGTCTATGGATGTTAAACTCTACTTACCTGCAATTTCCCCCATAGATGTAATGTATTTGAATACTTTTAAGTGTCCCTTTGCACAAACCATTTGCTTCATCTCAACAAAAAGCTTTCTGTAGCATCCCTATATAATACATGTTTTGAATACAGAGTTTGGAATTTCTACTACTATTTGTTCTTGAGATATGCTGATAACAGACACAGACCATTCGCTAAAAACATGATTTTCGTATTCAGGGGACCTCGGAACATATAAATATAACAAAAACTCACATTTGAAAATTTGACCCTAAAACAATACTTTCTCGACCCTATGGGTAAGAGAAAGTAATTATACAAAGTTAAATTAGGCAACTCACAAAAATTGACGTCATTATAACTTTAAAAATTTTCTACACATTGATAAAGTGCTAATGCAGTTTATGATGCTAATATATGTTGTTCTAAAAGGATTAATATTTTATTTTTTAAACCAACATTTATAATTTAATTGTTGCTAAAAAAATTTAAGAGTTCTTTTTTTTTTTTCCGACAGGAAAATAAATACATTTACTTAAACGTGAACAATAAAAAATTGTAAAAAATTAAATTATGCATCTCACAAAAATTGACGTCATCATCACTTTAAAAATTTTATACACATTGGTGAAGTGCTGAAGCTAATATAGTTCTGTAACTACCCGACTAGCTAGACATTTGAAACTTTTAGAATTCTTTTAATACTTTTATTCAATTAATAAATGTTTGAAAATTTTTTATAATTTCTCTCTTTATTATGGATTTGATCATATTCTTTTAAGTTGATGGGATAATTCATAGAAAGAATTTTAAAGTATTTATTAATACATAGAATTGTCAAGTGTATAAGATTCAGCAAAAAATTTAAAAACATGATTTATAAAAAGTTTTTTTATCTTTAATTATTTTACAGGATAATTTTTTTAGTAGAAAATTGAAAAAATTAGGAAAATATATCCAGGTGATAAAATTTATACATTGATTAATTATATAAAAAAATATTTCACTTGTAACATTTTTAAATAGAAAATTTAGAAAAATATCATTAGGTAAAAATATTCAAGTAGTAAAATTTATACATTCATTGTATAAAAATTATTCCAAAATATTTTAACTAGTTTAGTTTTTTCTTAATAAAGGTATATAATATTTCTATTTATTTCTGACTTTCTTTTCCCAGTTAAGATTTTTTTTTTTTTTTTTTTTAAGAGTAGAGGTGATAGTCAAATTTCTTTGACATCTTAAATTTGTTTTTCATTAATAGAAAGTTGCTAAAACTCTGGAATTTCTTTTCTGTTTTTTTTTTTTTTTTTTACCCAGTACAAAATCACATTTATTGCAGCAGATGAAAAGTAAATCAGTAACATGTCTTGATCAGTTAAATTTTGTATATTGTTATATGTTTAACCAACTGCAATAAATGACATCTATAGCCAAAGTCGTGCATTTTTTGACAATATACAAGCAAATTATGACTATAGCCATCTTGAAAACTTTTATTTAAAAAAATAATATATCGAGAAAAAAAAAAAAAAAACATTGTTAGTATAGACTGTATTAATGCGTCTATTTTTCTTCAGTAATATATTGAACAAAAATGATGCAACAGTCTAGATAACATGCAAGTTTATTTTGTGTTCAAGTTTCTTATATGTAATTTGTTCCATGAATTAGCCTTTTTTTTTCCTTTTTTATAAGCAAATTAAATTACATATAATACTTTTATAATGTGATGAATAGAAATGTTTTGTTTGTAAATAACACTGCTCGGCATGAAAATTGTCTCTGACACCATTTCAGCATATTCTTAAAATGACCTCCTGAATCCGAATATGACGCCCATTTTGCCCTATCCCGCACCGTTTTTTACAAATGGCCTCCTATTCGTATCATTTTTCAGTGATTTTATGGCTATAAATTTGTTTTTTAGGAGGGGGGAGGATTAGTTTAACAGTTAAATATATTTTGAGGGGTTACAGAGTTTGAAAATTCTAAAACATGGACATTTGCGACAAGGGAAAAATTTTGGGGCAGGGGGGGGGGGGGGGAATTTGCCATTGAAATTATGCATTACATATCTTATATTTTTCTAATCTGCTATGAATGTTATTTTTTAAACTTAATATATTTTTGTTTTTAGGTGTTAAATTAATTATTTTTTATTCTTCAAATTAAATTTATGGTCATAAAATTATCGCGCAGGGAAAGAAATTGAGGGATGGGGTAGCGTATCTAGAAAACGATGGGGGACTGGGCAAAATGGGAGTCATATTCCGATTCAGAAGGTAATTTTACATAAGAATCAGCAAGAATGGTATCGGATCTCGAAAAAAAAAAAATTTTGCTGAGCAGTGTAATTTGTTTTTGTTAAACATATAGGCAGGGCTCATGAAATATGGTCGCCATTAGCGACCAATATATTTTTTTTAACTGGCGACTATATTTTCAAGTTTAAGAAAACTCGATATTTTTAAAAAAAAAAATTTCAGTATTTTGGTGTAAAAATTGGTCTCAGAATCGGTTCCTATTCCACTCATGATGTAGTCTTAACTGACATCATTTTAATTCTCGCTCTTTTCCCTATGTTTTGAGACTGTATGTTGAATGAATGTACTATTAGATTTACACCACTTTTCTTCATGCATGTTTCACAAACTCAGTGTTAAATTAGTGACTGTTTTAGGGAAGATATTTTTTTATAGGCTACCAAATTTTTAGCTGGCGACCAGTTTTTTCAAATTTCTGGAGCCCTGCATACAGACATTTAAAAAAAAAATCTGATAAACATTTACATTTATGGAAGCTAATTTATAAAGCTCACAGTGACAGTAACCCTCGTTCGTTTATAGAAACAATTTTTGAGTTTGTAAAACAAATGAGAAAAAATGTTACAAACAATTTTTTAAAAAATATTGCATTTCTAGCCATGATTTTAAAACTAAGAATGTGCAGCAATTGATTAATATATTCTTGCAATTAAATTATACAGAAGGTCATTCACACTTTATAAAATGATTTTAGTAGTTGAGTTTTTGAGTATAAATGCCATGTTTTTTTGCATCAGTTTGCTTCTATCTCATGGTTCATGACAAGAGTTCTAACTCAAATTTTTCATGAAAGTAAATTTTTTCTTCATACTGTCCCCAGGGCCTGATTAACCTCTGAAGATAGGGGAAGCTCAGTATCATTTTGGGGCCCCTTTTTACAAGAGTAAAAATTTCTAATCTCAACATACATATAAACAAATTTATTAATGCTGCAAATTTTCATACATATCTTAGTGTAATTCATTATAAAGTTCCTTTCTCAGCTACATGTTGTCATATTAAAATATCATATAGACCAAAAACCAGTGGCTGTATTTATAGTTATTTTGTATTCATGCATGCAAATTGTTTCTATTCTTAATATCAAGATCAGATATATTTGGTTAACAAATTATTGATTTAGAGCATTCAAATTTTTATGATTAAATAATATAACTTCTCCCAAAATCGTGTGTATTCTCTCACACTAGGTAGAAAAAATAATTACGAAGTGAAAGTCTGAAACTGGGAATTCGAGATCCATATTTTCAGTCATTTTGGGGCCCCTATTTAATTTTAGAGGGGAAGCTTGGGTTGTGCTTCCTGAGCCTTTTCGGTAATCAGACCCTGACTGTCCCATCAATTTTTATCCCAAGTCTGATCAATGTTCTTGGATGCCATTTTCCTAAGGCTCGTTTTAATAAACTAAATGTGCAAAAGTCCATTGGAAAAGTCTCGGGTGATTTTACAGGCAGGGGCAGATTTATACTTCTGCCACCTATAGGCTAACGACATCTTGCCGCCTCTCCGTCTTTCCAGCGATTCCCCCCCCCCTCTTCTTTTTAAAGTTATCCTTGAAAAAAATATATATCCTGCTGAATAATGGCCATTTACAATAAAAATGTATGAAATTTATTGATTGAACTATTAGAGTGTTTAAGAATGAAACTGTCTTTGTATTTTTTCTCTAAATATATTACTTCTTATGTTATAAATGAGCAACCCTCAATAACTTTACAGAAATATTTACATCTTTAGAAATTGATCTAATGCCAACCAAAAGAAAGGGAATCGGTTCAATTTTGTGTAATTCGAGTAGGAATACTTGAAATTTAATGCAATTATAAAAAAAATGACTTTGTGAATCTCACAATTTACAGCAAAATATTATTTTTGTGTTCACGTTGACATTTTTTTTTCTAGTAAATGCGATATCATTATTAAAAAAATAATAATAATTTTTAAAATTATGAATAAAACGATTTGCCAATTTCATACATTTGTGAATGAAAATTGGCTTCGGAAATATGTCAGATAGTAGAAAACTTGAAACTTAGGTCAGGGCTTCTTGATGGTTACTCAGGCACTTGGAGCCTTAATTTGGAATCCATATTTTATTGATCTTGAATTTTGTGAATGGGTACATTGTCTTGCTCTCTCCAGATATTATCAGTGGTGCCTGTGGCAATAAATTTTCTCCAAGAATATTTTTATAAACTTCCAAATTGGTCTTTATTTTCAGATAAGCAATTGTTAGTATTCTGTTGGCAGCAATACTGCGCAAAATCATCACAGAGGTATCACCAAACTGATGCTTTGAGAAAAAAGATTGTTCACACCAAAGATCATGCTAGTATTATTTAAAACTGTCCAGCTATCAAGTATTTTTTTTCTTTTGAGAAACATTTGTTTTGCCATTTGTCTTTCAAAGCATTGTGTTTCTTTACAAACACTAGGCATGCCATTTCATGTCTCTTACTGTACTTAGAGATGGTTGATATTTCATTTTACTGTATTTTAAATTTGGATTTTTTACATACAGTTCAACTTGTGCAAGAAAGCATCAGATCATTTACAATTTAAGAAGAAGCTCTTTTTTTTTTAATTGCTTGCCTATCAACAATTCTTACTTGTTGACGAATCAGTGCAGCAGGACATCCTCTGCTTTTCCACTGTTCGTAATTATTACTATTTTTTATAAAGTTATTAGCTGTAGTTTCAGATCTGCTTAATTTTCTGGGAATATAAACCACATTGTTTAAAACTCAGAATCTTATCTTGTTTAGCCAAGATTAATTGCCGCCTACCTCTTCCCATTTTCACAAATCCTGAAATTTTTGTGTGATGTCATATGTGTGATTTGTTATAGCAGCTCTGTAGAAATAATAAAATACTGCAGAGAATAAATAAAATGAGAAAAGCTATAAAAGTAAACTTGACCTTATTGCTACACATTATAAAATAATAATAATTTTTAATTAAAAAGTAACTGAATTTGTCATAACATTTTTATATGTATGATTAAAATTGTTATTTTCTGCATTATTTTTAAATTTGCATGAAATTCAAATAAGAAATGGTGAAAATCTTTTTTTTTTTTTTTTTTGCTTGACTTAACATTTTTTTCCAGCACTGTCTGTAACTAAGTTATCGAAAATTGCATTATTTTCAAGAAATTGTGAAAATAAAGTAAACAAATAACATAAGTATTTTTTCATGAAAATTTTCTTGGCCTCAGAACTGAAGTTATTATTATTTTTATTTTAAGAAAGACCTATTTGCTTTTTTATAAAAAACAAGTTGAATTAACAAAGAAAGTACATAATGTACGTTATGTTATCATCTAGGAAATTGTAAGAGATCAGAGAAAGATCACATGTTAGTATCCATCTAACAATTTTTAAGTGTTATTGAGAAGCCTAACAGTTAATAATTTTCTTAGCTGTGAATTTATCATTTTATTTATGTGTAGTAATATTTTTTAATTTTCTACTTTTAAATAAACCATCATTTCTGAATAGTAATTTTTTATAACACATTTTCATGATTTAAAGAAGAAATTGCTACTAAATGTAAATGGTGGTGTTGAAAAAGTAGAAAAAACCTAGCACATTGACATCTGAATGAGTAATCATTTAGCCGAATATTTGGTATTTGGCCAAATAGTTACTATTTCTTTGCTGAATACTTACTATCCTATTTACTATATATTCAGTATTCAGCTGAATAGTTAGTATTTGGTGTTTGGACAAAACCATTATTTGGTACATCTCTATTTACAATATAAGGCAATTTAGACAAAAATGATAGGAATTATCACCGAAGGGCCAATATAACAATATATGTGAATAAATATGAAGAGATTCCTCCTGAAATTGCATCGATACCAACTGCTGCATGTAATAACAATTTCATGTCACTTTCTTCATGTGAACTTTATGGGGCTGTGTTGTGATGAGAGTAAGTGCAAATTCTTCCCGACTTACCAAAATATGCATGTTTCATAGCAATAGTTTCAGATTGGTTCCTTTGTAACGGACATTTAAATTCAATATTTGCAATTTTCTGCTGTAACTCCTTCATTTCTTTCTTGTTTGCACATCAGACATACTGAAGAAACCACTTTTTAAACACTTTTAAATTATATCAGGTGAGTTCAATATCTGATGCAGCTTTATGGGCTGTAGAGATATCGAGTGTATTGCCATTAGGATATGTTACATTTTTTGTACAGCATGGCAGACGTCAAGACTGTGACAGTATTCAGGATTAACTGTGTACTGAGCTGTATCTGGAGAATATCATCTTTACTTTAAGCAATAGCAACAATTGGGTTTTTTATTTTATTATTATTATTTAGCTTTACCAACTGCGAGCTTCCTGAGACAACTTGCGTGCATCTGACCATCACAGAAGAAGTATTCATCTCTCTTGAATAGAATGGTGTGCTGCTTTCTATCTGAGATGGTATTTATCTGAGTTTCACTGTCATAGCATTTTTCCGTATGTTCAAACTTCCCTTTGTGAGTGGTATCTACATAACAAGTTTGATACCATGATGTCCTTTTTTTTTGTCAGTGTAGCAGCAGTCATTCTACATAGATGAATGTTATATGAAATTGAAGAATAACAACCTCACTTCCCGTCAAAAATTTCATGGCTTACTTACCCAGCCTCAAAAACAGGGGGCGAATTTTAGCAGTTTGCTTACCCCACACACTTAAAGGTGAAACCAGTGCTAAAATGTAAAGAATAATATGCTCTGCAAAATGGCGTACGGTTGTGTGGTCAAAACCATCAAGTAATAGTGGTCAGCTTTGAAAATAGGGGGTGAATTTTAGCAGTTTACTTATCCTACACATTTAAACACTTCACTGGCCACTGTAGTGTGTGGAAGGCTACATTTCCCCTGAGTTATCTCGGGATAGCAGGTGAAATGGTTAAAGATGGAACTGGTGCTAAAATGTATAGAATAATAAGTATGCTCTACAAAATGGTATAATGTTGCCTGGTCAAAACCATCAAGAAATAGTGGTTTCTTGAAAAAATGAAATTCTGAATATTTAAAAAATGAAATTTGTGCCAGAATGTAGAGCATAGATGTCAAATCTATCAAGAAATAACAGTGAGCCTAAAATATAAAATAAAATAAATTTTAAAGGCTTTTAACACAAAGTGCAAGGATATTCTTTTATTAATATTATTCATGCTTCTTTCACATTCTGTTAAAAACCTTTAAATTTCACTAATATTTTCGAGACTGACAACTATTTCTTGACATATTTGACTAGGCAAGAGTATGCCATTTTAAAGTAACATCTATCCTCTACATTCTGGCACTAGTTTCATCTTTTAAATATTCATAATTTAATCTTTATTTTGTTTTAATATGTTTCGTACTTTGCGTTAAAAATAGAGTTGCACTGAATATTTGGTTACTGTTTGGTATTCAGCTGAATAAATAGCTTGTTGATGTTTGACAACCGAATAGTGCAATTAAAATTAAATTAAAAATTAAGTTAAAATATTGAAATTGTTAAAAAATACATTTTTTTTTTATCATATGATTATTATTTTTTTATTATTATTATTATTCTTTTATAGCCTTTTGAATAATAAATTAATAAAATTATATTTAAAAAACAATCTATGAAGTTACATTTAAAAATTATTTCTGTGTTTTGAAATTAGAACAAATTATGTATTTTATTTAGTCTTCATTTCATCATCAGTCAAAATTTAAAAAAGATAACCCATACAGGAATTATCTGTTCTCTTAAAAGTATTTTATTTTATTTTTAGGAAGAAAAAAGAATTTTATTTAAAAATTATTTATGAGTTTTCAATACTTAGTACACTTAGTACAATCATATTGTAGCAACTACATCAAATTATCGAATGTGCAAAAATTCTTTTATCATATTCAATGTTTTGCGCTTACTTTTTTTTGCACTAGAATGGTATGTACAATGCACAGACAAAATATTCTCAACAATACAGAAAACATACAAAATTAGGTTATTTTTCTTGGTGCTGGTTTTGAGTTTACGATTACAACAGATTGAAAACAGTCTTGAAAAGTAATATTTTCACTTTCAATAGTTTAACATGGTAACAACAGTGTGTGTGTGAAACAGTTATTAGATAATTATGTTTAAATTTATTATTTTTTCACTGTGGAGCTTACAACACATTTTTAGTTTATATATCTATATGTGCCTGCATAAATAAGATTAATTTAAAAAAATTCAAAAAGGAAAAAATTTCGATTTATTACTATTTAATATATTTCGCTGTCTTAGTCTGTTCAGTGAAACTCAAATGATATTTTATTATTTCTCTAAATTTAAAATTTATCTTTTAATGCTTAGATTTTATGCTGATATTTTTTATTTCATATTGTATTATTATTAATTTTTTTTTTTTAATGTAATAAATGATAAAAATAATTATGCTATTTTGGATATGAAAAAATATTTACATTGAAATTTAAGTATTTGACCGAATTCCGAATATTCAATCAAAATATTTAATGAATATTCAGTATTCGACAAAAATCACTATTCGGTGTAAATCTAGTTAAAAACTTTTAAAATTTGCTAGTTTTTTTTTTTTTTTTTTTTTAGGTCGACCACTATATCTTGACAGTTTAAACCAGGCAACCTTACGCCATTTTGTAAAACATATTATTCTCTACATTTTAGTACCAGTTACATCTTTAAACATGTGGGTAAGTAAACCACTAAAATTGACTCTGTGTTTTTAAGGTTCACCACTATTTCTTGATGCTTTTCACAAGACAATACTATGCCATTTTAAAGAGTGGTTATTTTTTACATTTTAGCACCAGTTTCATCTTTAAGTGTGTGAGGTAAGTAAATCGCTAAACTTTGCCCCTATTTTCAAGGCTGACCACTACGGGGTAAATAAACCATGAAATTTTTGATTGGAAGTGAGGTTGTTTCTGTTAAACCTTGCTTTGGCCAAGCAGTCTTATCAGATTTTCATTGTAACAATGAATTCTATTTGTATACAAAAAAATAAATAAATAAATAAATAAAATAAAAATAAAAATCAGCTTTTAATTTATGAAGTTGATTTTTGCAGTCATCTCTTCTTCTATCTCTAAGCTAGTAGATGGGAGGTTCGAATCCAGGTTCTACATTCTTCAGCCCCTAACCCTTTGGAGTTCTCTGTGTTTTTCTCCAAAATGTAAATATGAGCCAGAATGTCTTAGGAAGACTCTCTCCGTGGAAGACAATCCATTCAGGCCTAAATCTTAACTCCTGTAACATATCAGCACCTTGCACACTTCGTAAACTTCTTTCATAAAGGAATTTCTGATTACTTTTTGTAAATATCTTCATGTATTATATATAGAGCATACTTGAATTACTTTTTCAGCTTCTTCGATTCTGATTTATGAATAAGGATATGCTTTAAGGAAATGCTTTCGAATTAACTTAGAAAAATTACAGGAATTAGTTTATATTTTAACTTAATTCACCGGCAAATATTTAGCTGTTGAAACACAAAAAAATTGTTAAATTTCATGCTTTGAATTTGAAATATATAAAACTCAGACTACATTAACTTTTATTAATGAAAAGAAACTAAATATATCCAACAATTTTAATTCTCAAAATGTGATCATATGTCATATTTTATCTAAGTTTTTCATTTTTCTTTTACATTAGTTTGCAGATGGTATAAATAAAATGAAATCATATTAGAATAATTTATATAAACATTGAAATCAGTACATTCTTAGCAATTCTTTTAGCAGCCATAGATAAAAATTACAAGCATACAATTGCCAATATGGCACTTATTTAGTGATATCATAGACATGAACTCATTTCTAGTACATATAAAACCTCTTTTATCCGAAACTCTCCATTAACTAAAATAAATTTTTAAAGCTTTTTTTTTTTTTTTTTTTTTAAACTAATACATTTCTTGTGCACTACAAACAAAACATTGTTTCAAACATCTGAGAAATAAGTAAAAGGTACTTAATTTCACAATTAAAAGTCAGGTAATTTATTTTTGTTTCTATTTTGCTATTGCTTTCTTTTCATTAAGCACCAACTTATTCCCATAATAAGAAATAGTGCATATATATTAGTTCTTAATCTTAAAACTGAAGAATTCTCTATTATCCAAAAATTTCAATTTTCCGAAAGATGGTCAGTCCCAATTACTTTGAATAATCGAAGTTCTTCTGTAATTTTTTTCTTGCTTCTCTACTGCGACTCAGCAGCTAATATTTCTGGAAGGCACTATACTTGATTAAATCTTATGCCATAAACTTTTCTAGAGAATTGGTGATTAGAATTGAAAATTTCCTAGTAAGATACATCTATAGAAATTTGTTTTAGATCACAAAGGCTATTCCTTTCAATTTGCGATAAAAGCATTCTTACCGTTACCCCTCAAACCTGGACCCTAATAGAATGAAATACTTTTGCATATTATAGTTACAACCATGTCCAAGTGCACATCCATCATAAATTCTGAAACACTCCCATATTTACAGGGGAAAATAGCCATTATGAGCGAAGCTACTGAAATCTGTAGTAACCATAAATTTAAAGTTGTTTTCAGTTATTTATTTTAATTTAATTAAGTAAATGTATTAAAATATATATATATTTTTTTTTTAAGTAAATGTCTAAACTTCAGTTTTTACACAATTTGCATTATTTCCAATAACAATTGTAATAACTATGTTTGGCATTGCTACATTGATTATTACTGTTGAAATCACTCCTTGTTGAGATTATAAAAAAAGTAAGTTGAAATGCTCATTTCCTTTAAATATCTTCGCCAAAACATTCCCAAATTTGGATATTTTTGCGGCAATTTAGTAATAAATAGTAAAAATTTTACGTTTAATTACCATTAATTAAATATATATACATTTAATATGCTTGTATATATATTTTTTATGCTATTTTTCCCATTAATTGGCAGAATTCGTGATATTTTTATGGTTGATTGCCAAAATACGTAATTATTTTGCTGCAAATTTACAAAATCTACGTTTAATTGCAAATAATTGCTTATATCATAGTTTTGCCACTAATTGATAAAATTCACGCTTTTTTCAAAGCTGATTCCAAAAATTTGCGATATTTGTGTGGTCAAGTATATTGAAAATGGGGTCAATTATTAACGAAATATACAATTATCTGGCTGGTAATTAGCGAAATTGTGCCCTTTATAAAGCTACATTCCCAAATATTAAAAAACTTTGCCAGTGATCGATGAAATTCACATTTTTTAAAAGCTGAATTCACAAATATGTAAAAATTTTGCTGAATCCAAAAATACTGGATTATTTCAGTCAAAAATGTATGTTTGCCCGAAACTAAACTATTATTTTTCTACTAATTGATAAAAAGTTGCGCCTTTTTTCTCAAAGCGGATTCCTGAAATACGCTATTATTATGCTGCCGATTGCCGAAACATGCTATTATTTAGCTATTAATCTGGGAAAATCGCTTTCTTTTGAAAGCTGAATTTCAAATACTCAACTATTTTGCCACTAATCAGTGAAATTTGCACTTTTTCAAAGCGGAATCTCGAAAATAGGGAGTAATTTTTTAAGTAGATTTCGGAAATACGGGATCGTTTACCTACAGGGGTGCAGAATATGTCCGAACGCACGAACGATGTTCGAGGGAAATTTTAAATATTTATTTTCTTAGAATAAAATAAAAATGAAAACGGAAGTAAAAAAAATAAAAATTACTGAAAAAACAAACATTCTAATATTAAACAAAAACCTAACAGCTGTATTCTTCTGTTACAAGTGTATTTCTTTTAAATACTTATTATCTCCCTCTTCCTCCTCACCCCCCCCCCTCCCACACACACACAAAATAAAAAGTGTTAAATATTTGAAGTTTGATGATAAATATCTGGTGATTCATTCAATTTAGAGAAAATATCAAATCTTCAACTTTTTTTTTTTTTAGTCTAATTAAAAT
The DNA here is from genome assembly GCA_963930645.1 of Salticus scenicus. Classification (NCBI taxonomy): domain Eukaryota; kingdom Metazoa; phylum Arthropoda; class Arachnida; order Araneae; family Salticidae; genus Salticus; species Salticus scenicus. The sequence goes on along the minus strand of OZ005648.1, from coordinate 329,010,297 downwards.
ACTGCAAGAATAACACTGCTCTGCATGAAAATTTCCTCAACACCATTTTTGCAAATTTTTATGTAAAATGACCTCTTGAATCCGAATATGGCACCCATTTTGGCCCTATCACCCACCGCTTTTTAGGGACAGCCCCCTATTTTTATGACTTTTCGGTCATTTTATGGCTATAATTTTGATTTTTTTTTGGAGGATTATTTTAACTGTTAAATATCTTCTGAAGGGCTACAGAGTTAGAAAATTCTAAAATATGAATATTTGCGGCAAGGGGAAAATTTAGGGGGTGATTTGTCACTGAAATTATGTATTACATTTCTTATATTTTTGTAATCTATTATTAATGTTATTTATTAAACATTATTTATATATATATATATATATATATATATATTTGTTTTTAAGTGTTAAATGATTTTTTTTTTTTTTTTTTTTTTTTTTTTTTATAATAAAATAAATAATAAATTATAAACAAAATAAAATTCCCCCATGGCCATAAAATTACCGAACAGTGATAAAAATTCAGCGAGGAGGTGGTGCTCCGAGAAAACGGTGGGTGATTGGGAAAAATGGTAGTCAAACAATTTAAATTTAAATTCCGTATATTTATCCTTTTCATAAAAGTCAAATTCGGATTCAGAAATCATTTTACATAAGAATCAGCAAGAATGGTATCAGAGCTCGAAAATTTTTTTTTGTTTTTGCAGCACAGTGTAACTACCCAATCCACATATATAAATAAACACTTTAATGACAGGAGGCTGGGAGAAATAATGTGTTAGTTTACTTTAGCCGATAAAAAAAACAGAAGAAGAAGGGGAAAGAGAGGTAGGAAAGACATTTTTTTGCATCGTTTTGAGTCTCATTAATAGAAGCTCAGTTATGAGTTTTGATTATGCATTCAGCAATTGCTTCTCCCTCCCAATCGAACTACATACACACACACATAGGGGGAAAAAAAAAAAAAACGAAGAAAGAAAAAGTATTTGAGCAATTAGCTGTGAGTGATTAAACATAAAATTTTTGAATGTGTTCATTCTTTTTTGTGTCTTAAACTTTAATTTTCACATAATTTTAGCAATTAATCAAAACTTCTGTTGTTCTTTTATGGATGTTTATGGACAATATCTGTTTACTTGGGTTCGAGGCTAAATCATACCCAACATGTCACTTCTAATTCTTGATTTCCTTACACATTTCTCTCTGGGATACAAATAATTCCCTATAAAATGCAAACATTTCCCCATAAAACATAAATGTAAACATTATAATTCTGCATTTTTCACTTTAGTAGTCACGTGTCAAGGGTTTATTACGTAATGCGGATCAAGATCAAGTCCATTATCTCCTTATATTATTAAAATCTGTACGCGTGCGCGTGTGTGTGTGTGTGTGTTTGTCTGTCTGTGAGAAACGGCTTGAATTAGCAAAAGCTCGGCCGCTAACGGTCGCACGGACTTCGAACAGGTACCGATGGACAGAGAATTTATCGCAGATCTGGGTTATCTAATTTGCTAAACGATGCGATCCTAATTAGCGGAGATATTAATTAAAATGTCGACCATTGTCTAACGAAAAATGACCCAGAATTCATGATTAAATGCTTAAAAAGCGACATTTTTACGGAAAAAGTGGAAAATAAATTAGAAATATCAGTCGTATTGTTACAAACAAGATACCATTGGAAAGGGCTTTTTTTTCTTAATCCGATGGTTTAAACGGCTTATCGATCGGACAATTAGATTTTTTAAAATTAACTAAACTATAAAATAATATTGGCAACAAATCACAATAATCTTAGCTTTGCAGACGATAGTCTACGGCAGTCTTCAACTGAAAGAAACACATCTGGTATTTAATGAGGTCACGTGTTTCGTACTACGATTAAAAATTGCAATTTTCTATTTTCTTCAATTTTTCAAATTTTACACATTTTACTTAGTATACAATCTTAACACCACAAAACAAACTTACAGTTCAAATTTCATCGATTTTGGTCAATAAACAAAAGATTTACATTTAATTGCAAATTAAATTTTATCTTTACACGCTGAGATTTCCACGGCAACCACTTCAACGATATCTGATGGAAAGCGAAAAAAAATAAAAAAAAAAAACTTGAACGGCAAGAGAGACATCTGGTATTTAATGAGGTCAAGTGTTTTGCTACTGCGATTAAAAATTGCAATTTCGAGCAAATAAGTCATTGGGTTAAAAAAAAAGTAAGTAATCTTTTTTTCATCACATCTTTTTTTTTAATTAATTAAATTGAGTTTTAAATTTTTATTTGGCTAACAATAAAAACTATTTTTGCCGTAGATAACAACAGACTGATGTCTAATCTTCTCTAATCCAATAGTGGGAGGTTCCGGGTTCGATCCCAGGTCGCGCTCATCGCCCTAACCTTTCGGAGTTTTCCGTGGTTTCTTCCGAAACTCGCTTAATTACAATTTTTAAGCTCAACCCAGTACGCAAATAAGTCATTGGGTTAAAAAAAAAAAGTAAACATACATAAGTAAAAATAACTAACAGTGAAACAGTAATCTTTTTTTTTTTATTAATTAAATTGAGTTTTAAATTTTTATTTGGCTAACAATAAAAATTATTTTTGCCGTAGATAACAACAAACTGATGTGTGATCTTATCTAATCCAATAGTGAGAGATTCCGGGTTCAATCCCAGGTCGCGCTCATTGCCCTAACCTTTCGGAGTTTTCCGTGGTTTCTTCCGAGACACATGTAAATATGGGCTAGGACGATCATTCGCCCTAACCGTTCGGAGTTTTCCCTGGTTTCTTCCGAAACTCACCAATTTCTAATTATGATTAAATTATTTTTAATACATCATTCGATACACATTTTAAAGTACTGTTACATTATCGAAAGTGGAATTATATTATCGAAAGTTTTCACCCGATTTACACGTTTTGAGGGCCTCTGATTAGGTTTTCTTTTGTATCTCAGCTACTAATTAAAATAATTTCGTAAGTAATACATCATTAGAACGCTTTTTTCATTTGGAATTGAACAGTGGAATACAGAAATTCCTACGGCCAGATGGCGCTATAATAGTTTCAAATTTCATTATTTCAATTTCTAATTATGATTAAATTATTTTTAATACATCATTCGAAAGATATTTTAAAGTTCTTTTATATTATCGAAAGTTTTCACTAGATTCACACGTTTTGAGGTGTCCTGAATTAGTTTTCTTTTGTATCTCAGCTACTAATTAAAATAATTTCATAAGTAATACATCATTAGAAAGCTTTTTTGAATTGGAATCGAACAGTGGAATACAGAAATTTCTACCGCCAGATGGCGCTGTAATATTTTCAAATTTCAATATTTCAATTTCTAATTATGATTAAATTATTTTTAATACATTATTCGAAAGATATTTTAAAGTTCTTTTAAATTATCGAAAGTTTGCACCACATTTACACGTTTTGAGGTCTCCTGATTACGTTTTCTTTTGCATCTCAGCCAAATGAGTTAGGTCGTTCAAAATTGGTATACGTAGGTTAATTAAGAGAGCCTGAAAGGATGGAGAAGAAATAGGCGTGCACCGCTGTGCGCACGCACGGGACTGCGCTGCCGAAGGCAGTGGGGACCCGGTCCAACTTTTTAATCGATGACAAAGGATTTTTTTTATTTTCTTTTCTTAAGAATAAAAATTTTATTTGAGAAGGAATATGTGCGTTTATGACTTATGCGAAGAACAATCTCCAAACCGTTGCCATAGAAATTTACTGAAAATAAGCTGTTACCAAGGGAACCATCGAATACGCAGGTGCAAGGAGAGCATTTCACATGACTCATCTTGGACCTTCTCAAGGGTTACCATTAATCACTCTACTTCATATATCTCTTTGATAAATACATTTATCTAAACATGAACAATACTACACACTACTGATCACAGAGCTTCCAAATTTGACATATAGGTACCTGGGACCCTGCAGGTGTGCACCTCATCGAGATTTTTTCGAATTTGAATTTTTTAAATTAATGTTTTTACGATTTTAAACATTGGCTTTTATGTTTCATTTTTCATCAATTTATTCTTCGATTGTAATCGTCTGCGTATCTTAGCAACGGCTATATTATGCAATTTATTTTTTATTTGATACATTTATTTGAGGGCGAATCTTTTTTCTCTTTTTAATTTATTATATTTATTGGAAATAAATTGGTAATGCAGTAGAAAAAATTAAATATATTAAATTTAAAAACGTATTTATAGCAGTTATGTTTATGTATAATTTTTATAGTATAACAAAAATTATTTTTCATTTGTTAATTTAATTTCTTTAAAAGTTTTTTTTTCTAATTTATAGTATTTGTCAGGAAATAATGGTAGTATATAGTAGAAAGGATTAAACTGATTGGAATTTATTTGTTTTTTATGTATTTAATTCCTTCTGAAAGAAAATCTACTTTTTATTTTATTTCATTACATTGGTCGGAATCAAATTGTAATATGTAAATAGCATAGGAAAGAGATTTCTGCAGGCAGTGGGAACCTGCTCCCGATACAGTGCGGGCAGAGAAAGAGCTGCCGTAATCAGCGAGTACCCGATGCGAGGTCTAGAGCGATTCCAATGTAATTATTTTAGTTTTTATTTATAATGTGGTGTGAAAAATAAATAATGATCCAATTCTTTTGGAGATTCATTTAAATATAGTGGCCAGCGAAGCGGGCGTAGCCTGCTAGTTTCATATTAATTGTATTAATCTTAAATTATGCTTAAGCTTCTTTGTATTATTTTCTCAATTTAAAATTATTTTGCATTAAAGTAACATACATACTGTTCTTTAGTTTTTTTTTATATTGAACTAGCAGGCTTTGCCCACTTCGTTGGACATTATACTTAAATGAGTTGTCAAAATCCCATATCATTATTAATAACTTAAGTTCTCGTTGTATTCGGTAGAGGCTTTTCTCGTTCGCAACGTGAAGAGTCCAGGTCCCCACTGCCTTAGGCAGCAACTTACCTGCTTCTTACTTCCCTTCCCCAGCGGGTAAGTTCGAAGTTTTGTGTAATTCCACCAAAATATATAATGCGTACACTTAACATCCACACACCAAAATTTGCCATTCTAAGATAATTTAAAGTGAATTCAAACAGGAAAACATGTTTTTACACATGTTTATTGCCCCCCGACCCTGAGAGGGGGGGGAGTAAGGGGGAATTTTGTAAAATCCTGTTACAATAACTGTTGGATACATATAAACAATTTAAGCACCAGAATTTCGTGACCGCAGATCCTATAGATTTCCCAAGACAAATTTAGTGTTAAAATGGGGGTCTTGGATTTGCTCCGTAACCGAAAATCACAAGAAAAAACGAAAATGTGTTTTTGGAATTATCCTAAAGAAGACACATGGCTGTTTTCAATACCTTTGTACCATTTTTAATAGAGCGCTACTCAAAAATCCAGAATTTCTTAAATCCCCCCCCCCTCGAAAAAAAACGATTTTTCCCCTCGCTCCTGTAAGAATAAAAAATTCCAAAATCGTACATAATGTTTTATTTATACTTTATACTTGAGTCTAGTCTTCTCATGTGCAATTTCTTCACCATGAAGTAATTTGGGGCCGAGTTATGCTTAAACTTTTTTTTGGTTTCCTGCTCCCCAGGGAAAAAGGGGCACGGATCACGACAAATCCCGTTATTTTAGGGGTCGGATACATATAACAATCCAAGCACCAAACTTTGTGACCACAGCTCTCTTAAATTTCCCAGGACAAATTTAGCAATAAAAGGGGTGTCTCGAATTTCCCCTTCGTAGCACATACCCCCCCCCCCCCCAAAAAAAAAAAAAAAGACAGATTACAAAAAATCAGAAACGTGTTTTGGAAATATCCAAAAGAAGACGCATGGCTGTTTTCAACATTCTTTACTCAAAAATCCGGAATTTACAAAATTTCCCTCCATAAAAATCGATTTTCCTCCTCCCTCCCCTTAAAAATCGAAATTTCCTGATTCACAGATAATGTTTTATTTGTATTCATGTCTAGTCTCTCCATGTGTAATTTCTTTACTGTGAAGTAATTTGGAGCCGAGTTATGCTCACAAACGTGGTTTTGACTTTTTTCCCCTCCACTTCAAATTATATCTATCAAGACTTTTGCCCCCTCCCCTCCTACAGAGGAGAGTTTCAAAAGTCTTGATAGATATAATTTGAAGTTGGGTAAAGATCTAAGTTTCTAGCAAGTACCGTTGTATTCCGTAGAGCCGTTCTCAAGTGATACCTGGACAAAAGTAGCGTTACAGACACCATGACACACACACACAGACAAAATTTTCTGAAGTCATTTTTGGCGTTCATGGTGTGTGAAATGTGAAAATACAGATATCACAAAATTTTGACAAATTTACAGACGAAAGTCTGATTTTATTAATATAGATAGAAAAAAGTATTGTATTCATAAAAATTTTCAATTTCCAGTTTTTGATTGATTTACACGTTTTGAGAGATCCAGGACATGATTTCACCATTTTTAGAAAATTTCTGTCCGCATGTGTGTATGACAAAAATTTTGTAGCAACTGTATCGCAGGAACTACTGCACAGAATTGCATATAAATTAATATACAGATGCACCTTGACATAAATTAGTGTATCAATTTTTGGCGACAATTGCTCAACAGGTGGCGCTGCTGTACAACAATTTCAGAAAAGGCTATATCTTAGGAACTATTGCCCAAAATTAAATATTAATTTATATACAGATGCACCTTGACATAAGTTAGTTCCTATCAACTTTTGGTGTCAATTGTACAACAGGTGGTGCTGTTATACAGCAATTTTTGTAATGTAAGGAAAAGCTATATCAGGTTCTATTGCATATAATTGAACAAAACTTAATATATGAAAAGGCCATTATGAGACATATGTTTATTAAATTGGGTGTATATATGCAAAAGTTGGCGCTGCTATACTGCAATTTTCCCGAAAAATGGGAAGATATCACTTGCACAGTAAAAATTCACTTCTGTTGGACATTTAGACTAATACCTCTCTGAGGTGAAAATCGTCTGCATTAATAATAGATAAAGAAATAAAAAATAATTTCTTTTGCATGAATTTGTATAGGAAAATATAGAAGAAAGTTTGTTTTGTGATATTCTCAACATAAGTTGTTTTTTTTTTCCCTCCCTGGGGGAAAAAAAGGCAGGGCTTAAAGCTCTTTTATACAGGGTGATCAGTTTAAAAGAGTACCCGTGAGTTTTTCTTATAACCCTTAAATCTGACGGATGCGGCAATTATTCTAAGATTGAAGTATGATTGTTTGTACCTTGTTTCAGTTTGTGAGACAATTTCTAACACTGTTGGTCTGTTACAACTTTATTTGTGAGGTAAAACACAAATAAAGACACACAATTTTTTTAATCATGTAATAATTTTGTTTTTGAAAAACATAATTAAATTCAATTTTTTTACATTATCATTCTTCACAGAAAATGTTGATTATGTTCACCACCATTTTGAATGCAAACATGAACATGTCGAACCAGGTTTTTGACTCACTTTGCAGCATTCTTGGTGTTATTGACGAGATTTCTTCAGTTATGATCTGCTTTAATTCATCGATGTTTACAGGACTTTTCTGGAAAAGCCTATGAAATGATAATGTAAAAAATTTTAATTAAATTTTGTTTTTCGTAAATAAAATTATTACAGGATTAAAAAAGTTGTGCGTCTCCATTTCTGTTTTACCTCACAAATAAAGTTGTAACAGTCCAACAGTGTTGGAAATTGTCTCTAACACTTAAACAAGATTCAAATAATTATATTTCAGTGTTAGAATAGTTGCCACATCCGATTATAAGAAAAACCAACGGGTACTCTTTTAAATTTATCACCCTGTATATATACATATATATTTTCTTGTAATGATACACATCAACAAATGTCTTAATTAGCTGCTGACTCTGTCATTCAACATTTGCGCACTATTTTCTCAGACTATATGCTCAAGGTTAAAATTTGTCCATGTTTTGTACCTCTATAGCAATGTCTCATTTTTATAGCCTATAACTTTTTTTTTTTTCAGTTTGTACAGCTTTTGTTCAGTTTTGTGCATATCAGTTAAGTCATATTGCTTACTTTTCTTGCTGTATCCCACAATAATTTAAATTCATCTTTAAACAGAAAATTATAGAATTTTTATTAAATGATTATGGTTCATGCATGTTTGTCTTATTCTTGATATTTCACAATTCTGTAATAAGAAGATATTTTAAATTTTCAAAGACAGTAAAATGCAATAAAACGAAGCAGCATTAATTTATTCATAATTATGCACTATTATATAAGAAATAAAAAATTGTTAGTTAATAAATCTAATTATGTTAAAATTTTTAATTTTCCATCTGGTGGACATTAATAGCAACATTAAATTTTGATGTAATTAAAAAAAAAAAAAAAGTTTATAATATAGTGGCATAAAAAAATCTCCCTCAATATTTGGGAAACTCGCGTAAATACAGGCTAGGACCCCTTAGAAAGACCCCCATGGAGGGCATTCCTCCTGTAGGCCTAGGACACTTTAGGAGTCAATCGGCCTTAAATCCTACAACCAACCAACCCTCAATATTTGGACTAAAGAAAGACTTTCTGATAATAGGTTTATGCATTATTTTGGGAGAAATTCAGAATGTGTTCATTGGAAATTTCAGGGGTCTGAACATTTTCTGCACCCCTCCCTGTACCCACTAATAATAAAAAATTTACATTTTTTTATGCTATTATTTGACTGCTAATCGACAAAGGTTGCCCCCCCCCCCCACACACACACACACACTTTTTTTTTTCTCTCTTTTAAAGCTGATTTCCATAAATTGTGATATTTTTGTTGCTGATAATGGAAACTAGCAGGCTACGCCCGCTTCGCTGGCCACTATATTTAAATGAATCTCCAAAAGAATTGGATCATTATTTATTTTTCACACCACATTATAAATAAAAACTAAAATAATTATATTGGAATCGCTCTAGACCTCGCATCGGGTACTCGCTGACTACGGCAGCTCTTTCTCTGCCCGCACTGTATCGGGAGCAGGTTCCCACTGCCTGCAGAAATCTCTTTCCTATGCTATTTACGTATTACAATTTGATTCCGACCAATGTAATGAAATAAAATAAAAAGTAGATTTTCTTTCAGAAGGAATTAAATACATAAAAAACAAATAAATTCCAATCAGTTTAATCCTTTCTACTATATACTACCATTATTTCCTGACAAATACTATAAATTAGAAAAAAAAAAAAAAAAAAAAAACTTTTAAAGAAATTAAATTAACAAATGAAAAATAATTTTTGTTATACTACAAAAATTATACATAAACATAACTGTTATAAATACGTTTTTAAATTTATTTGACTGCTAATCGACAAAGGTTGCCCCCCCCCCCCACACACACACACACTTTTTTTTTCTCTTTTTTAAAGCTGATTTCCATAAATTGTGATATTTTTGTTGCTGATAATGGAAATATACAATCATTTCACTGCTAATTAACAAAATTTATGTTTAATCACAATTAATTGCTGAAATAAGCTTTATTTCGATGCCAATCGGTGAAATTCTTGTTTTTCTCAAACATGATATGCAATGTAAGTATAATTTTGTGGCTTTTTTAAAAAATGCAGAATTATTTTATAGTTACTTTATAGCTAATTTTTAAAATTACGTGAATTAATTGCTAAAATAGGTCTTACTTTTCTAAAAAAATATGTAATTATTGTCATAAATCAGGAATTTTTTTTTTTTTTTTTTGGTAATTGATTATTGAAATATGTCATATTTTACTGCTGAAAGTACGCAATTTTCTCGTGCAATTTTTGTGACAAATCCATTTTAAATCCGACGATTTTTGTGAAAGTCCTATTTTCAGATCCGAAAATTTCTTAGAATTACCCATGCACTATAAAAACTAAGCTATAACGTATTCAGTTATCCCAATAAAAAACACAGAAAATTTTCTTTCTCCAATGATACATACTTGGTCTGTTAAAGTTTGTAGTTTTCCATGATTTTCTCCAAAAGTTGTATGAATACGGACTAAAACGCTTTAGAAAGTTTCACATGGAGGACTATTCTTCCATCTGTCTTTATAGTGATTTTCTCCGAAACTCGCACGATTACAGTCTAAGACACTTTAGAAAGTCTCCGACAGAGAATACTTTTTCATGGCCTAGAACTCTTGCATTGTCAATCAATAGGTCTTAAAGTTCAGTAGCTTTGAATCCATTAATTATTTCAATAAATAATTCAGGGATGAGATTAGCAAAAATACAAAAAAGCTGAAACTGTATGCAAAGACAAGATATTGAAATGAAATACTAAAATTTTGATGACAAAATCTATTATATTAGAGTAATACATATTTATTTTAAGCTTTGTAGCGACGTCATTCTAATGTAGATAATCCTAACTTACCGATGGACAATGGGTTAACCTTTTGTCCAGAAGTACGTCTCTGGATTACTACCTAGACATCTTCGGTTCGAATACAACCTACCGCAACACACATTTTCCTTCATTGGTGACCGCGGACGAAGCAACAAGCTTTCAACTCTGCTCTATGGCAATAGATGGTAGCATAAAAAAGCCTGTGAATTGCTGTTCTCACAGCACAAAGTCTGTCACGCCCGTCGCCTTCAACTCGCCGCTGCTCCTTTCAACTTGGCATAACGGGGCAACTGACAGCACCAATCTGGTCATCGCTACCGTCTACAGTAGTAATTTCGCTCGTACGACGGTGTACTCACTGGAGGGGGAGTACTGTAGCGACGCCATCAACGTCATTCTAATGTAGATAATCCTAACTTACTGATGGGCAATGGGTTAACCTTTGTCCAGAGGTACGTCTCTGGATTACTACCTAGACATCCTCGGTTCGAATACAACCTACCGCAACACGTACTTTCCTTCACCTTCAGTGTATAAAAAATGAACAAATACACATCAGAAACATAAAAAAAAAGCTGGAAAAAAAAAAAAAAACAGCTGAAAAGTTACTTTACAAATTTCCGAAAAAGCGGAAAAATCTCATCCCTGATTAAATTCCGTTCTGAATCAACAATATTTCGATTACACATTTACTTTGCACTGGAATTTTTTTCTTTACTTTTGTAATTAAACCTAATTTCTTTTCTTTTTTTTTTTTTTCAATTCGTTAATTATGTTAAAATGATGAATTACATTGTCAATAGATTAAATAAACTGTGCACAATTTGACGAATCTTTTAAAAAATGGTATTAATTATGCAAAAAGAAAAAAATTAGAATTTATGAACTGATCAGCAGAAATGTATAATGCACACAAACAGCTGAGGTTTTCTATTTTGCAGAAAAGTTTTTGCTTTACCAATAAGAAATAATAATAAAAGTTAAAAAATACTTATGACATTACACTACTTTCTGGTAAAAAAAAATAATGGCATAGAAATAATGACATTTTTCAATTATTTCCTGCTCTATTTACAAATATTTGTTTTGTTATAATTTATTTCGCATTTCACGTTGCACCTTTCTTGCAGAAAGTCTCAATTTATATTTTATGTTTGTAAAGTAACATTTTATCAAAAATAGTTTATCAGATGTATTACCCCCCCCCCCTCTCCCCAAAAAAAAACACTATCATGTATTAGAGTAACAAAATTTTAAACAATTTTTTAAAATTATATACACTCCTTCTCATATTTATAAGGACACTTTATGATATGAAATAACTAATGTAAAAATAATTGTGCAAGATTATTAGGGATGAAACGGATATCCGGAGGAGAAAATTCAAGCTTAAATTCCCCTCAGATGAAAAATTTGCGACATTTTTTTTTTTTAGATCAGTTGTAGCTTGTAAAGGTAAAAAAAAAAAATTGCAAAAGTCGAATTTGGCCACTTTAGCTAACAAATTTAGCAAAAAGTAGCTTCAGGTTTAAGAGATATAGAAAGCCTTTTATTAATTTTGTGCAGAGTTAGCTAGGATTTTCCAGAGTTATGTATAACATTCCCCCTAATCTTCCCTATAACAATAAAAAGAGCTGTTCATTGTTGTTCTTGAACAAATAATATCCATCCTCTGCAGTGCATATAACTCTTGTTTTCATGACTTTTGTTTAATAAGTTGAGAATGTTTAGTAATATTGTTAGTCTTGGAAGAAAAAGTTGTTAGATTGTTTCGAGAATGAGTCAAATAATGTGCATTTATTGACTAGAACCTGCCTATTTATTTACAATCCACTTTTCCTTACACAAGAAAGTTATTTTTGTGACCATATATTTATACTAGCAGACCCTCTAGCATCATTGTCTGTGCCATTACCTATTCAATTAAACATGTCATCTACCTATTCGATTTGGATTTAAAAAAATAAGCACTGCAATTTTATAAATGTGCACTTTTAATGGAATATCTTGCTAAAACACCTGAATTTAGAATTTCCCATTGTGCTGCATAGATATAGTCCCAAAAATTAAAATTACTTCAAAAAGAAGTAATATTTAAATTTTCAGGAAATCTGTATTTTCATTTTCAGATTGTTAAACAATTAAAAAAAAAAAAAAAAAAAAAAAGCTAAAAAGTTTATGATTTTGAACATTAGAAAAACTGAACTTATTTTTAATTCAAGAATTTTAATAAATAATCTAATTTTTTTTTTCTTATCTGTACAGAATATAAAAATATAAAATAAGTAAAAAGCATTTAAAGAAACAGAAATATAAATTTGTTTTGAATCATTACTTTCTTCTATATTCAATAGAAGAAAGTATTTTATTCGTAAAAATTTTCAATTCCCGTTTTTGGTGGATTTACGCATTTTCAGTGAACAAGAATTTTGAATTTGACCGTTTTTAGAAAATGTCTGTCTGAAAAGCGTTTTGTGTAGCAGCTCTAGTTCAAGAGTTAATGCACAGAATTTCATATAAATTTATACATAGTTGCACATTAATAACAAACAAAAAGTGCCCATCGACTTTTGGTGCAAATTACTCAATAGGTGGCGCTACTATACTGTGATTTCTCCCATTTAAAGGAGGACTATATCTCTTCTACTGTGTATAATTAAAAAAAGACTAAGTATGTCAAAGGGCTATTATGAAATATGTTTATTTAATTTCTGTGCATATCGGCCAATAGACGATGCTGTTTTGCTGCAATTTTCCCGTGAATGGAGAAATTATCTTGGATTTATTTGTATATAATTACACAAAATTTGGTATGTGAGAGGGCCATTTTATGAAACATCATGTTGATTCAATTCTGGTGCATATTGGTTGATAAGTGGCTATACTATGCTGCAATTTACCCTGTGAATGGGAAGGCTAAATCTCAGCATCTATAACATTTAACTTGATATGCAAGATAAATAATAAGAGAACGAAAGCTAGCTTAATTTGGGTGTATATTGACCAACAGATGTCACAGTTGTTCCTCATCTTCTATGATTCTCCACTTGGCTACATCTCACAATCTTTTGATTAAAATTGCACTAAACTCCATATCTAAAATCTTTATTGTGCGAAGCTATTATTCAGTTTCTTCTGTGCATGTTAAACAGCGTGTAGCTTTGTTATGTAGAGTGATATAAAAGAAAGTTTTGTAATGGCCATAACATATTAAGCCATTGAAGCTTTTATTTATTTATTTTTTTTTTTTTTTTGGCGTCTTTCTTTTATGTTTTCTTATAAATGTCTCAAACGAAAATATTGGATTCATAAAAATTTTCTACATTTGGTATTCGCTGGATTTACACATTTTAAGAGGTCCACAACCTGGTTTGATCAGTTTTAAAAAAATTGTGTTTGTATGTGTGTGTGTGACAAAAATTCCGTTCAACTCATGTCGGCCTTATTTAAGTGTATATCAGCCGACAAGTGGATCTGCTATTATGATTTTTCACAAGCCTATATCTCAACATCTATTGATCAAAATTGCACCAAACTCCATATGTAAAATATTTATTGTGTTAAGCTATATTTAAACTTTTGCACAATTTAAACAGTAAGTGGTGTGTGATGGCCACAATAAATATGTTTCTTATGAAAATAACCAACCCTTCAACTATGATTATATCAGTAAAATATTTTGTATCTTTTTTTTTTTTAATACATATCAAACACACATTTTTTAGTACTGTAAAACATGTGTAAATGATAAGTTTTTGTTTTCTAATTCTGAACAAAATCTATATATTTGTGACAAATTTGCTGGATATCCATATACCGCAGGCAAAGGAGCTCCGGATATCCGATATCCGGCAAAATCACTATCCGTTTCATCCCTAAAGATTATACTAAGTGCACTTAACATATCTAGTATTCTAAAAACCAAAACTGCTATAATTTTTTAATATGAAACAAAATTAATAAAAAATAATGCAAAATATTTTTTCTCCACATTTTTAGATGTTCATAATATAGGGACAATCAAGATTTTTTCATTTTATTTAACTTACAAGCAGATAAATTACAGTTAGCATGCAAAATTGTTAACTACTGGGCAAGATTAATTCATATATAAGTCTTCCATTTTTCTTGGACGGACATTACTGATAATTCCTCGAAAAAAAGAACGTTCATATAGTGATAGTGAAGTATGATAAATGTGTTTTTTAAGTGGAAGGATAATTTCAATCCGCCCAATTTCTAATGAAATTCAAAAGATTTAAAATTGCTAAAGGAAATGTGATCAAACGTTGAACTGCTGGTTCGATAGGAGAGAGATCTGATGCAAAATCAGAACTGTTTTACAGAGATCGAAGACGCATAATTCCTCTTACTGTTCTACTCATAATGACTGCTGCTGAATTTGCTCGTAATTTTTAACGAAAGGTTGGGGTCCACATTTATGCATGTTTAAAATAATTAATAATATGTTAAAATGAATAAGAAACCTGTAATTATTAATAAGCGTTTAATGGGGGAAAGAATGTCTTTGTTAAAGTTGAATAAAGACAATATTAAATGGTAAAATGCTGCATTTTCGGATGAAAAAAATTTAATTCTTGATTAACTAAATGGTTTTAACAGTTACTGGCAAGATCTGAAGATAGCAAAAGACAGAGCAGATTTTTTAAAGGCAGAATGAATTTAGTAATTTTTTCTATTATTATGAACATCAAGATAATACCTGCAAATTTTAAATGTGGGATTCTCAGATTTTTGTTAGATTTTGGGGGGTAATAACATTTTTTTTCCAACAAGACTTACATGTTTGCTCTACTTCTAGAGCAATAGGAAATAGTTTTAAGAAAGAAACTTCTGTATTATTGCCTTTCCCGTGGCCTAAAAGTTAAAAAAACCTTATCATATTAGAAAAGTGCATGCAAGTGGAAAGCAATTTTAAATACAGTCGACACCGGTTATAACGTACCTGGGATATAGCGTACTTTCGCTTATAACGTACTCAGATGCTTGGTCCCGAATGAAACCCTATATAATGTAATGGTTTACATCTTCATCTGTAACGGACTATGCAAAAGCCTTAATCTGGTTATAACGTACTTTTTAGACTGGAATGAAAAGCCAAAATTGGATGTCAACCTTGTATTTCTGGTTTGGAAATCGGTATATTTTCTTGGATACCGTCTTTTGATGTCTCCTTTATCGCCTTATCCTTTATACCTTTAAAACTTTATCGCGGTACGTTGAATTCCATACTGACTATTCAGAGACTCTGCAAAGTTCCATTATAAATATTGAAAATGTAATTTTTACTGTGTCATCTAATCAAAGAAAACAACGAAAAATAACAGATTATTTTTCGAAATAAACATGTTAGTAGTAAAATGTTTTTTTTTTTTTTTTATTTATTTTATTTTGAGAAAATCATAAACTTTCTATTTAAAATCTCTATTATTGCGAGTGCTATTATGCCCCTTTTTCTTTCGTTAGACACTAAATTATATTGGAAATAATGCTTATAACGTACCATATTTTCTGGTCCCCTGACAGTACGTTATAACCGGTGTCGACTGTAGTTTAAATCTATTCAGAATATCATATATGTTGTATGAAATGGTATTGAAACGGAAAAAAAAAAAAAAAAGTGTATATATATAACAGAGAATGTCTGATTGTTTCACCCTAAAAGGAGACCACATAAAATATTCATTTAAAGAATAAGTAATAACTGAAAAAAATTATTCGAGCTCTCTTTATAATTGTGAACACCTGAAAAATCATCTTTTGACCGTATTTAAAGTTTTTTAAGATAGAAAAACAATAAAACTTTTTAAATATAGTCTATCAAATTAATAAAAAAGTATATTTGTTTAAATAATAGTGTTCAGTATTTAGTTAATATAGTTAAACGGGTATCCTTATAATTATGAGAACCAGTGTATTGTTTCACAAAAATAGATCCCCTGACTACAGGCACAGACTTACAAAATATTTGGGGGGGGGGGGGGGAGGATCCTGGAGTTCTTAGTTTCAATCATAGAAGTGAAAAGACTAATGTTGTAAAAATCTGGCTTGACTGAAGTGATCAGTCCAGATGTAGTTTTTTTTTAAGTGACCAGATATTAATTTTGTATCTAGTCACTTGCTGGAAAAATTTACATTTGTATTAAACTTTTTTAACACTTTCCAACAATGTTTACGAGTAATTATGAATTCAATTAGTCTATCTGTCTGTCTCTTGTGTGATAACATTGGCAAAGAATATTGGAGGTTAAATAATGCAACAAGTACCTACAATTGCAAAGTGTTAATAATAATCAATGCATACTGAATGATATTTTGTTCTTTTTTAAATTTATATTTATTTTCAAAAATTAGATTATTTTGAATAACATGTTATTGAAAGCAATGATTATTAGATGTTCTGTAAAAAGCTGTAAATAAAGTATAACTTTAGTGGACTTTACAAGAAATGCACGCTGCAAAAAAAAAAAAAATATATATATATATACTATATATATATATATACATATATTTCTTAAATTTAATAAATGCAGCTTAAGAATTTTAATATGTAATTATTTGAATATTTGCTTTTGTACCCATTTTTTAGAATATAAATGGCAATAGAAATCATGTTTTTTTAGTGTTGAGAAAATTTATTTTCAAATCAGTGCACAAACAATTATGTTTATTGAAAGCTATACATATAAATATGAGTGAAAAATTACAAATTGTACTTATTAACTGTAATAATCCATTCTTTATCTTTATCAACATAGCTTCAACTAAGATAAATAATTTATTTTTTATAACATACTGTGAATAATAATAAATTTCCACGCAAAGAATGGGCATAACAGCTAGGGGCGTAGCAATTGGAGGGGCTCGAAAAATTTCATTTTAAAAATGACATCAATAAGGGAAAAGCTTGAGCCCCACCCTCTCCTATGCCCCTGACAACAGCTATTATTGTAATGAATAATGTATATTACAATTTTATGGCAATTCAAGCATATTAACAGTTGCTGATGCCTACAGTTTTTCACCACTATTTATGAAAAGCAAGTGAATCTTTAGTAATATGTGAGTGATCGGAAAAACAAAAAGATTTCTATACAAAATTAACAGTGGAAAAACACGTGACAGCTGTAATTCTGCATATTTAGAAACAAAAACATATGCAAAGACAGATGAAATACATTTTTCCAGCTGTATTGGAAAGTAGGGTGAAAAAAAAAAAAAATTCAACACACTATAAAAATAGGACATAAATAACAAATTTGCTGTGAAATTTTATTTATTTACTTAAAGTACAAAAAGAAAATTTTGGATGGGGATGATAATCCCTTTGACAATGTTCAGAGAGGACAAATGCCCTCAGTAGTTTGCATCTACACTCCTGATGGTACTAATTGTGGCTATCACAGGCGTGATTGTGACTCAAAGATTAAAAACCATGAAATTTAGAGCCACACACACACACAAAAAAAAAAAAAAAAAAAACCTGGAATATCATATAAAAAAAAAAAAAAAAAATCATTTAGACCAGAAGCCTTCAGTCTTTTTACAATACATTTACATATCACCTGAATGACAAATGAACAACTAAAGAAAACAGAAGATAACTTTATAGTAAATGTGAAATTACAGACAGATTAAAAACCTTGAACATTTCCCACTAACGCACATATAGAGAACAAGATAATAAATTTCTCCTTTTACCATTATTAAATGCACATAAAACAAATATTTTTAAAGAAAATCAAACTAAGCTAACATGAAATAACTAATCATTTCATAAGATGCATGATTAACATTTCATGTATAAATATTAATACTTCAAACATTAATTCACATTTTTCTTAAGGGTTTACTATAATAATTTACAGATAGTGATAGTTATAATAAGCATCAATTACCAGTAAGTTAAACTTAATAAATTCAGAATGTACGAATTATTGAAATTGTCTGTTACTCATAAAAATAGAAAATATAAACAATGAAATAATTTATAAGACTGTGGAAATAAATTGGAAAAAATTATATACATTATAAATTTCAAATAATTTATAAATAGGCATTAAACAGCAGTTCCTCTTTCAAGATTTTGCTTAATTTCTGCTGTATACTGTCCGTAAAAACGCTCCAACTTTTTGTTGAATCGCATATTTCGTTCGTTTATGTAGTTTATATCTGCATCATCATTGTATCGTCGTCTTCGACTGAATTTTGAGTGTCTATCAATTTGTTTTTCAAGATCTTCAACCATATTATTAATATTTTCTTCACTATCTTTATGCAAACCATGAATAATTGTATCTTTACTAGGGTAAAAGGCATCGCCCATGACTTCTTTTTCTTTTTCATAAGACTCCATATTTGGTTTCATTTTTTTTGTCAACCTTTCATACTGGCGTACGGCAGCATCTTCGTAATTAGAAAATCCAGGATCAGGATTTTTCTTTTTCTTCATCCGTTCCCATTTTTCTGCGTCTTCTGCTGTTACATCTAACAATTTAACTCTGCTGTAATCTACACCTTTTGCTGCAGCGTCTTGTTTTTTTTCTTCTTGCTCAATCAAATACTGCGCCCATTTATTTTTTGTTTCGTAGTTCGGTGGTAATTTTAATCGTCGATCTTCCTCAACAACTTCCTGATAATTCAATTTACGTGATTCTTTTCTTCGAAATTGCAACTCCTTAAATTTCTTAAGCCTATCTTGCATGCCATCTTTACTAGTAGTAGCCATTGTCCAAAAAATATTTTTTCTCACTTTTCAGTTATTAATACTTGTTAATTCTTCTCACGATATAATATGTAATAAAATATTTAAATATAAATATAGACTACAACGATGACATCACGTAAATCCGTCAAACAGAAATACACAACAAAAACAAAAATAACAAATTTTAAAAAGTGAAAGTTGAAGTAATTTTAATCTTCCTACAGTAACATGCAAACGTAACACTTCCGCTTGCAAAACCGGTTGCAATGCAAAATCCATAGCTATGGATCCGCGTTTGTAATGATCGATAGATGGCGCTTTTTTAGGTTTTGTTGTTAATAAATATAATAGCCACGTGTATCTATAATGTTCTATTTGTGTTACTACTTAATATTCGTGCTATAATTTCTCCGCCATTACATCATGGGAAATCAATTGCTTTTGGAAAAAATATTTCAGTATATTCAAAGTTCGATCTGAAGTAGATATTTAACTGAAGCTGAACAAATATTAATTTCAAATCATCTGATTAATTCTTTACTTCTATTAGCCGAAGCAACTGAAATTTTAAATTTGTCCTTTGCAAATAAATGGAAGCTTAATTCTGGATTTCTTGATTTTTTGGAGTTACACTGTGGCACACAACAGTGAGTGTTATCTTTTATACCGGATTTATTCATTTTTATTCAATAAATATATGTGAAACTAAACATCGGCATGCAATGGCGTCTCGATGCTATGCGTGTTAATTGTAATTTCACCTTAGCCCACCAGAGGGCGAGCATTTCATTATTATCGCGGATTGTAAAAAAACTGTATTTTTTTTTTTTTTTTTGTAATCATTGATTTAAATCAAAATTTAAATTTCATAATTTTTTGGCAATGTGTAATAGTTTCATATGTCTTCTTACTCGGTCTTACCACCACCTTAGATCATAATAATAAAACTTGAATCTACTTCTTATTTACATCAAATATTTGAATGCTAAATATTTGCTTTGAATTTCAGCATTCCAACTTAAAAATATTTAACAAAAATTAGCTTGATAAAATACATGAAATATTACTTAAAATTGTTTACAATATATCGTTAAAGTACAATAATGCATAATTGAGGGAAATAATTAAAGAAAGTTTGCTGGAAAATTTTCTAAAATTAAAATTTTATTGTTATTATTATTATTATTTTTAAAAATAATTTTCGAAAAAGAATTATATAATTAATATTATTGTACAGTCGGTAGCAAAAGAGTCCGAACACTGGCAAAAATTCCTATGTAAAAAAAGTACACTTAATACACTGTAAAAAAATAACTATTACCAGCTGCAATCTGTGATTTATTTTATCCAATCACAGATTGCAGCTGGTAATAGGTTTTTTTTTACAGTGTACTGTTTTGCTAAATAAATCCTTGTCGAATCCTGTTCTTCGTCAGTCTAAGGACAGGATTCGACAAGGATTTATTTAGCAAAACTGTATTAAGGGTACTTTTTTTACATATGAATTTTTGCTAGCGTTCGGACACTTTTGTTACCGTCTGTACATTGTAGCTCACTCTCAGTGCATACGTACCCAACTATGCAGAATAGAAAAAAATAGATATGCATCTATCTTTTTTTTTTATTCATATTTAAATTACATTTTTAATTGATGATTTAAATTTTTCTTTAACTAATTTAATTCTGTAATATTTTACAGCTACTTTCAAAATAAGCCTACAGATGTTAGCACTGATTTTGATCCAATGAACAATATTCCTGTGACGTCACCGTAGGTAAAATCGCCGAACACGTGGCCGATATTTTGTAAACAAATTAGATTCAAGATGCCATTTTATTGTTACGCATAACATTTTCCTAAATATTTCTTCAGTGAAACTTAATAATAATGTTCAAACAAGAACAAAAGAGAAATGTAAACAACTGAATCGAATGATAAAGTTAAGACTATTCCATATCGTAAAATTGCAGAACATTTTACGTATACACACACACATATATATAGTCATCAAAGCTTAAATAATTAGAATTTCAATCACTTTAATAACGGAATTTATTAAATGGAACATCCATTTAAATTTATTAACATCGCCACAGTTCACATGGTAATTTTAATATTACATATGTTGATTAATATTAAAGTATATTACTAAAACTGGATTAAAAACAAAACTAAGGTATCACTATATCACAGATTATTATACAGATAGGACACTCCCAGTAAGCAAATGGCAGTTGAACGTTGAAAACAGCTCACAGCACCATGGCAACCGCGCATAGCAACCAATGATGGAGGGCACGCTGTACACGTTGCCATGCTGTTATCAGCTGTTTGCAACTGACCTATTGTTTACGAATTTAATTGTTGAAAGCAATTTATTTTAAGAAGCAAGTACTAAATATTAAGCAAATGAATTTCGAAAATATACATAAACCAGAAATATTTTTTTTTTCGTTTTAAAGCATTTTGTATTATTTACACCACGCAATGTTAAATATTTAAAATTTCATACCATACTGCTATTTCAGCATTACAGTTTGTTATATTAATTTGTACTCTTGAACACGAATGTGTTTGAAAAAATTTATTTTCAAACATAATAAAAATTAGTTTTATTTCTTAGAAAATAGCTGTGAATGTTATGATTTTGTAAATTTAAAAGTAGTAGAAAAAGTGAAGGAAAGAAAACTTCGCATACGCTTTCGTTATTATTGTTTACAAACTTGATTGTCAAAAGCAATTTATTTTAAGAAGCAAAGAAAATAAACTTTGAAAATATACATAAAATAAAAACATTTTTTTTTTTTTTTTTCATTTTAAGGCATTTTGCATTATTTAAACCAAGCAACGCTAAATATTTAATGATTTCATACTGCTATTTCAGAATTACAGTTTGTAATTTTAATTTGTACTTGAATATGAATATGTTTCACAAAGCATATTTTTAAACATTATAAAAAATAATTTTTATTTCTTAGAAGAATAACTGTGAATGTTTTGAGGATAATTTTGTGAATTCAAAAACAACAGAAAGTGAAGAAAAAGAAAACTTCCCATACTAACCTGCTACTAACTACTCGCGAAATAGAAAAACAATTTTCGATCAAAGATGCTATTCTTGTAGACTTAACACATGTAGTTCCCCTCTGTTGACACTAGTGGTGCTACTATATTTCCGGTTCGCGATTTAGCTTCACTGTCCTATCTGTATGATAATCTGTGCACTATATCACTCTTACTTTAATTTCATATAATCTGTAACTTTTATAAATAATACTGCAAGATAAAAATTTGCAAGCCGCAATGCTTTGTTATGGTAGAGTTGAGGATTGTTTCCCTACCCAGCTGATATTCTTGTAGTCTCGAACCCAAAGTGGAAATATGGTCCATAGACAATAGAGGGATCGGAGTTGTTCAGCCTCGGCTTTCGACCCGTCGTGGATCAAGTCTCAGGGCCCAGTTGGATCGTGTTCAGTAGAGCGCCCGAGATGGATCAGTGCGACCGGGCGATGACGTCACTGATCCTGGATCGGTCTTGGACCAGGCTAAGGCTCCTATATATACGAGCTGGCGCATCCGACATTTTTTTGCCTTAGGGTTGCCGCATGTACCCAGCGTGATAAACAAACGGCATCCATTGTTTCTACCGCCTTGCTCGTAATTTTAGTGAAATAAACTGCAATATGGGAGGTTGTTCAGCAATAAACTGCTGTAAACACTCCAGAAAAAGATACAAAATGTTTTGGTTTCCTTCGGATAATGCAAGAAGGAGAAAATGGGCTGCGAATTGTCGTCCAGATTCTTGGATCCCGGGACCTAATGCACAGCTTTGCATAGTAAGTTTTATTGTTATTCACTCAGGCCCGGACTGGCTCCTTTGGGGGCCCTCGGCTGGAAGTCGAAAAGGGGCCCCTTTCTGAGGAATTTAGAGGAAATAGGATATTAAAATACGTAACATTTTAAAATTAGGCTTACATGTCCAAAAAGCACATTTAGCTTTATTTCCATTTGGGAAATAGTTGAATAAAAAGTAAGCTTTTTTTCTGATTTAATTTACTTATTTTCTCAATAAATATTTATGTGTATTTTATATACCATACCTAAAAGTTCCATGCTGGAAAAATAAATATACTTATTAATTATGAGCGGTTCATTATTTAAAAATGAGATTCTGAAATGCTTTTAGTTTTAGACAACCAAACCAAACTGTTGAAACCATAATAATCTATATCTTACTGTAATACCTAAACAATTATTAAAATAAGACACAATGCTAATGAAACACAAAGCGTATTTAAAAAAAAAAAAAAAAAAAAAGTGTTTTCTTTAACTGTGATTTAGTTGATACAAACTGTAAAATAGACTTCGTACAGACATAATGAACTAAGTAACTCTCGCCAAGATCTTTACTGGGGGCCGTGGTAGCCCGATCGAGCGCCGGCCTCGTTATTGGAAGATTGCGGTTTCAATA
The DNA here is from genome assembly GCA_963930645.1 of Salticus scenicus. Classification (NCBI taxonomy): domain Eukaryota; kingdom Metazoa; phylum Arthropoda; class Arachnida; order Araneae; family Salticidae; genus Salticus; species Salticus scenicus. The sequence goes on along the minus strand of OZ005648.1, from coordinate 328,986,676 downwards.
CTCGAACCGGCCAAAGACCGTCGTGTACACTAATGGTGTCTGGTGCACGTAAAATCTGTCGTGGCCGCAATGTCCTGCATGTTCCCATAAAAAATTATACCTCTGGGAGTCACCGAAGCGGTAGAGTCATCCCTTCTGTAGAGGATCAAAATTGCGATGGCATTTCTCGGGACCATCTCTAGAGGTGAGTCCCAGACCGTCGCCAATTGCGCATCTGCGCAGCACTAGTGTGACGTAAAACCAACTATCCATCAATCCATCCAAGATCTTTACTTATGCAATAGCGACAACCTTTTTAATTTATCGCCAAAATGACAATGAAAGTTTCAAAGTAGCCAGGGTCTTATAATAACGATGTACTGAAGAAATTTTAAGAAACGAGTATAATAACCGTTGCTGAGGAACGAAACAGTTGCTGTATGGAAAAATACATTTAAAGAAAGAAGCCCTGTCGTACTAAATTAAATTTTGTTTCGTAGAGAATTTTATATCTGTACTTATAAAACAGAAATAAGCTTCGTTTTTATTTCCGTATAAAATCTGTAATTTTATAGGGGAAAAAAGCTGTAGGGACACTTTCTGGGCATGAAAGCTGCTTCCAAGGGCAGCAGGAACCCAAATCGAAGTTTTGATTGATTTCAATGAATTTTGTGTGTGTTTATGTTTGTGTGATTTTAATGCTGATAATTAATATGGAATTTTATGTCATTTAAATATAATGATCTGCAGATAAGCAAAACAGGTAAAGCCTACTAAAACCTCAGCAACATGTGGCTTTGTTCATCTAGTTTTTAAATAAAATGTCTAATTTTCACCCAAAATTAAGAAATTCTAATTTTAAAAAATAATTTTAGAAAATCAAATAATACAATTGTTTTGCTAGTTTTTTTTTTTTTTTTTTTTTTTTTTTTTTTTTTTCCAGTAGATAAATGAAAACTTAGTGTAATACCTCAACTTCCTATATTATATTCTAAAACAATAGCAAAATAATTCAACTGTTCAAAACAGTTTTATTCGAAAAAATAATTTTGATTTGAAAGGGCCGACAGCTATATGAAAAGCGAAGTGTTGATGATAGTCACTTGATTTGTACTTCTATTATAATGATTTTAAAGGCATTACAAAAAAACAGAAATAAGGGCCTGGCTCAAATTACCCAGCGTGAGGCTGTTCTCATCCAAGTCATAGCTCTGGGGGTCACCAAAGTGTGGGATTCATCCACTCCATGAAGGATCGAAATCGTGAGGGCATGTCTCTGGACCATTTTTAGGTAAGTCCCAGACCGTTGCGAAATGCTCGTAGTGTAATACTAGTGCGACGTTAAATCCAACCAACCGACTATGTGGAAGGCACTTAAGTATTATTTTTATATAAAATCTCTATTTTTCGTCTGGAATTAAGTACCTCCAATATTAAAAATTAATTTTATAAAATTAAATAACATAATCGTTTTGCTTGAACTTATGAACTAATAAACTACTTTGAGTTACTTGTATTTAATGTATCACTATTATCCCTCAAAATCCGACTCAGAAGTGGAACTAGTTAACCAAGTGTTTAGACATTTGGAAATTTTTTCAACATCTAAAACTTTTTTCTTTTCTTTTCGAAGCGCCACTTTCATATACACGTTTCATGTTGACATATTTCAGACATTGCTTTAAGTACAACCCTATTACGAGACTTAGCGAGTGAGCGTCGCAATAAAGAAGTTAGTTATATTAGGTAAGAACAACAATTGCAGCTCCAAAGAGACGTAACTATCGCAATCTAGACACCACATTTAAAATTTATCGGCTGCTTAAGATTGGAGAAAGTAAACATGCAGAAAAAAGTGATTGGCATAACAACGGCGGTGCGGAGAGAGCGGGCCACCTTGGGCCTCTGGTCTTGAGGGGGCCTCCGAAAAAATTTAAGTTTTAAGTATATGTATCTGTTGAAGTTACTGCGCCGTTATTTTCACCTGAATCATTCGTTGCAATTCTCCTTTAAGCTTGTTAGACTGAAGGAGCGCGCTCACCGCTATAAATCAGATTAGAGCGATTGTTCCGATATAAAAAGCTCTAATGTAGAAAAAGTGACCGACGAGCGACAATACAAAACTAAAAGAACCTTTTATGCAAGGTTCTAATGCCCTTGGCCCCCACGTTGGTTTGGACTTTCGAATCATTTTTAAAACTGACTTTAAATGCCTTTTTATGGTTAAAAAATTAAGTGAATATATAGAAGGGGGCCTCCAATTAAGGGGTATCAGTTAGACTTTCACTCTGTGTCTCTAGAATTGTATTTCCGCCACTGGATGAAGCATGAAGCAGCGTACTCCAAGAATGAAACATTCTCGACTTGACTTGCGTGCGATTTCTAGATGAAAACAATGAAGAAAAGACAGTGTTTTCGAAAGACAATCGCAAAGCTTCAATACTTGTTTGCATTTACGTCGTTTGGTCGCAAACTTGTCTCAAATTATGAGCACTACACAACACATAATGAATCAAAATTGATTGTAATTGCGTAAGATTATTGGAAAATAAATAGTGAGATTACTCTGATGTAACTAATTATAAAGTAGTATATTTTGAGGGGTTTTCTGGGGCCCCCTTGCTACGGGGGCCCTCGGCAATCGCCGACCAGCCGACCTGGCCAGTCCGGGCCTGTATTCACTTATACTTTTCTTTGCATTTCTGACATTTATAAAGTAAAAAATTTTTAAAAAAAGTATTATTTAAATCTAAATATGTATTTTAATAACCATAAATTATTTTAAGAAACGCTTTTTTACTGTGTGTTTGTAGAGTCTTGGAGACGTTTTTTTGGTTCGCCAAAGTTGTCTTGTTTCCGTGTCCTAATAGTATTAGGTCGTTGAAAAAACTTTCCAATTTTAATTGGTACGCTCTTTTTTTTTTTCCCCTTTAAATGTTATGAATTATTTAAGAAACAGAAACAGATTACTTGTGTTGCTTATCATTTTTGGTCGATTTTATTTTTAGATGAAAATTTCTTAAAACCACCAGTGAAGCGATAAAATCGCCAAGCGGAAATGCTGTCCTCTTACGAGGCAAAAAAATGGCGGTGATGCGCCGGCCTATTATTTATTTAAGGGGCTCTAGACCAGGCCAGGCGTCTATAAGACTACTATATAGTAGTCTTAGTCGTCTACTGAACGATATGGAACAATTCTGATGTAATTGGAGCAGCGCCATCTATGGTTGAGTTCACGATACACAGCCCGGGCTTGGGCTTGGGTATGCACATTCCCCGAAAATGACGTCATAACTTTAACCTGGGTAATCGTTTTCGTGAACCCACTCTCCATTTCCCCATTGTTGTTGTTGACGCTAGCAAATCAACCAGATAATTACAAACATGGCGGATTTCGTCGATGTTTTGTGTATATTTTAAGATTCCAAAAAGAGGAGTCACAAAAAATAAATAGCTTAATAAAAATAAATTATCTTCCAAGAATAAGATATATGAAAATTATAAAAGAAATGGATGATTAAACAAGTTTCAGGAGATATTTCATACTAAATCGTGAAACAGAAGCTGTTGTTGGAAGCATGGTATGTTTTTTAAATCGTATTTTCAGACGAATTGACGATTAGAACGTCTGTCGTCATTCGACGTCATGGTGAAATTTAACCTATAGGAGTCTTCATTTAGCCCACAAATAAAGGACTATAGCCAATCATAGCGCAGCTTTTACCCACAAACAAAAGGAAACTCCGCCTCGTTCTAGTCGTCCATTCTTTTCTTTAGTTTAAATTATTTTATACTGAGAAGTATTTGAGCGGTTAAATCACATTTTCCGGTTTATGCTGGTATTATTTATACAGGTTTCTTTTTTGTATTTTACATTAGATTAAATAGCACTTGTTAATTGTGCAGTTGTACTAGTGTGACTTCGTAATGCATATCAGATTTAACAGATTCATGCTTCGCGTGTTAATTTGGTTTTATGTATTACTATCGTTTGAGAAAAATGTAATTTCCTATAAAATGTACATGCTAATGTTTTTATGTTGAAATTTAAAGAAGTACTAAATTTTATGGATGATCAAGTTTACATTGAAAAGATTGAATTAAAACCGGATACTTTTCATCACGTATATGTTTTATTGCGTCTTATTTAAAAAATAAAATTGTGTTCAATTTTTTAGAATGTTATCTATTTTATAATGTATTCAACAATCTTTGTTTTATGTAAGTAATTACTTTGGTTTATGAAATATAATAAATGATATCCTGATTAATATATATATTACATTCTTATTAAGTGATGCTGTGTATGTAGTGGAGTTACTATTAATTATAAATTATCATTTAAAAATTTTTGTGTGTGGAGAGAATTTTTCAATCATTGAATAAAACCAAAAATAAAAGAAAAATTTAAAAGTCCCAGAGAACGTAGTGATTTATGCTTTATGCATTTATACTTTGTTTTTAGCATAGGCATAGATTTGATATGTTGTCCTTGGGAATCGAAAACATACATGACATGTGTATATTTTCATGATATATATTGGGCAAAATATTGTTTCATATTACTGATTGCTCCCTTAATATACATTATCAAGATAATCAGGATTCTTCAGAGGAATTAAATATGTTTGTTAAATAAATTGGTGATCTCTTCTTTTTCACTAAGGACAACAGATATTATATCTTTTTCTTAGCATATTTATCACATTATAAAATTTTGCAATTTAAACTTTAAATGTAGTTATATAATGTAAACTTTATAAGGCCTGGGATCCTCGAGTACTCAGTTGCCTTTAATCTTAAAACACCAAATACCAATGAAAACTTGATCATCCATAAAAAAAAATAATAAATACTACTTTAAACTGTAAAAAAAAAAAAAAAAAATCCAAATTGCATTTTTTTAAAACAGAATCTATAAAATCTGAAATGTATTGTGAAGTCTGGCTAATACAGCTGCAATTAACAAGTTTACTTTAATGTAAAAAAAGGAAGAAATGTATATAAATACCAATGTGAACCGAAAAATGTGACTTTTCGTTCATCTGCTTAAGCACTTCCAGTATAAAGTACTAATAGAAACTAAAGAAATGTGTTCAACTGTAAATACAATTGAAAAATAAAAAAAAAACTAATATTTTCACAAGAGCTTCTAATTCCTGAGCCTAAAGTGTCTTCTGAAATATGATAAATCTTTCACTTCTTTTATAATATTGGCTGCAAGCATGCATTCAAATAGTGTTTAATAGTGCAATTCACATTTTATAAGGGAAAAATTAGTCTGTTGGTCCACTTGGTCCTTTTTTTTTTTTTTTTTAATTATTAATATTTTACCATTCTGCATACTGTACGCAGTTATAATAGCCCATTGGCGGCATAAGATAGTGAGCTTTTCAGTGATCTAACTAATCAACAAAACATGTTAGGAAAAAAAGCAGTTTGATCAGAAACAAACATAGAAAACAAGAAAAATCATCTTCAATACAATTTTTAATAATTTTATTAAAAATTATGAAAGTATAACAACCAATTAGAAAGAAAATGATATAAATCTTTATCGACTACTAGCAAAGCCCTGGTTCAGAAACGTACCGATTTCCGAATGCGGGAAAAATTTCAAAATCAAACTCGATATTTACAAAACTCGGCCTGCATGCCAATAGATCAAAGTTTGTTAACGAAACCATTTTTTAATTAATGAAATCAATGAAGGTAGTGAATCAACGAAGGCTTTTCTTGCTTCGCTGGTCACTATATTTAACACATTCACGCCGGCACATTTTGTTTGCATAGTCTACTCAAAAGTTTCCAAGCGCTAGCCAATAATTCTGATATCGGACAAAGTACACTTAAAACTGTTTTGTTCAATAAATCCTTATCGAATCATGTTCTTAGACTGACTAAGAACATGATTCGTCAAGGATTTATTTAACAAAGCACTATTAAGTGTACTTTTTTTTGGACCGAGATCATTGCTAGTGCTCGGATATTTTTCTGCTGACTGTAGCTGTAACCCACCGGTAGTTCACGCCGGCGTGAATGTGTGAAAGAAAACTCTTTTCTATATCGTTTTACAAACAAAAATAAAATTTAAAGACATCATGAAATTACTTTAAAGCCCGCTTTGGTTTCCCGCTGCCTTTGGCAGCGACCCACTCATTCTCGGGTGTCTGTCCCTATTGCCTGTGACAATAGCTTACCAGTGGGCTTCCATTTGGGTGCTTATCAGATCACAGTTTTGAAACAGACAGTATCGAAAAAATTGAAGTAAAATGTCCATTCTTAAAGCTTTTACCAGGTTATTATTTTCACATTTTAATTAATTTAAAAAAAATCTAATCAAAGTTTCGTTACAAATAAGGTACCAAATGAAAGGGGCATTTTTTCTGAATCCGTCGATTTAATTAACTTATCGATCGGACTATTAGATTTTTTAAAATTAACTAAAGTATGAACTGGTGGCAACTTGCCTCAACACACAGAGTCAAAAATCTCTTAGCCATTTATTTATATAGAGACTAGCAAGCTTTGCCCGCTTTGCTGGACACAATATTTAAATGAGTTGTCACAATCCCTTATCGTTATTAATTAACCTGAGTTAAAGTTCCCGTTGTGTTCGGTAGAGATTTTTCTCGCTCGCAAAGTGAGGAGTCCATGTTCCCACTGCTTTCGGCAGCAACTTACCCGATTCTTACTTCCCCTTCCCTAGTGGCTAAGTTCGAAGTTTTGCGAAATCTCGACAAAGTACATACTGCGTACACCTAATAAACATCCACACACCAAAGTTTGCCATTCTAAGATAATTTAAGGCAAATTGAAATGTAAAAATGTGTTTTTACACGTGTTTATAGCCCCCTCGTCCTCAAGTGGGGGGGGGGGATTTTGTAAAATCCCATTACAATAAGTGTCAGATACATATAAACAATTTACACACCAAATTTCGTTATTGTAGATCCCATAGATTTCCAAAGACAAATTTACCGCTAAAAGAGAAGGGGGGTCTTGAATTTGCTACTTTAACCCCCCCCCCTTTCCCAAAAAGTAAATAAATAAATCGAAAATCACAAGAGAGAAAATAACTTTGTAACATCTTTAATAAAGCTACTAAAAAATCCGGAATTTCTGAAATTTCCCCCTAAAAAACGATTTTCCCCTCTCTTTTTTTAAGAATCAATAATTAAAAATGGTATTTGTTTTATATATACTCAATTCTAATCTCACCATGTACAATTTCTTCACCATGAAGCAATTCGTTTTTTTCTTCCTGACCTCCAGGGGGAAAGTGGGGGTATTTCGATAAATCCCGTTTCTTTAGTTGTCAGATACATATAAAAAATCCAAGCACCAAACTTCATGACTGCAGCTCTCATAAATTTCCCAGGACAAATTTAGCCCTAAAAAGGGTGTCTCAAATTTGCCCTTTGTAACACATACAATACCCCCCCCCTCCCCAACCAAAAAAAAAACAATGGCAGGTCCAAAAAATTAAAAACGTGTTTTGGAAATATCCTAAAGAAGTCGCATGGCTATTTTTTACATTTTTGTTCCATTCTTTGCAGAGTTTTATTCAAAAATCCAAAATTTCATGCCAAAAACGGATTTCTCCTATCCCTCCTCTTAAAATTAAGGCAAATGATTTTATAAATAAGATGTGTTTGGGAATAAAGCCTACTAGCTGAAACCCGTCGAATTCGACGATCACTTTATTGACTGTAATGTTTCAAAAATCATCGCATCATTATAAATGTATTTCAAGTTAAAATATGTAATATATTTTACGACATTTCACTTAAAAAAAAGAAATTCGGAAAAATACTTATAAATAGAAATATTATATATGACATCACTTTCTACAAAGTACTGTCAATGTGACGTCAAACTGACCCAAATAAACAGTTGCTATCTTTTATTTTCTATTCCGTTAAATACTACATGTTAGCTGACCCAACTGGCGTTGTTCGGGCCTATGGTAATAACCTTAAATTTGTATGGTTTTACATCTTTAACTCGATTTTGTTTGAATTTCTATTTCTAAATAAAAGCATCGCAAAAAAATAATCAGCTGTAACAAAAAACATTACCTTGAACCGAACGAAACTCTGCCTTGTGACCCCGGTGCCTTCGGCAGCGCATACGCCGGTCGCTAATAACATAAAAATATTCCCAAAAATTAATCTGGAACCAAACGAAAACGCTCGCTGTTGTCCGGGCCCATGATACCTTAAATGAACCTTAAATTTGTATGATTTTATACCTTTAACTCGATTTTGTTTTTAAATATTAGCATCACGAAAAAAATGATTAGCTGTAACAAAAAAAAAAAAAAATTACCTCGAACCGAACGAAACTCTGCTTTGTGATCGCGGTGCCTGCGGCAGCACATACACGAGCCACTAATAACATAAAAGAATTCCAAAAAAATAACCTGGAACCGAACGAACCCGCCCGGCAATGCCAGAGCCCATGATAATAACCTTAAATGAATCTTAAATGTGTATGGTTTTATATCTTTAACTCGATTTTGTTTGAATTTCTATTTTTAAAAGAAAGCATCATAAAAAAATAATCATCTGTAACAAAAAAAATTACCTCAAACAGAATGGAACTCGGGCTCGTGACCCGTTGCCTGCGGCAGCGTATATGCAGCCCGCTAATAACGTGAAAAAAATCTCAAAAATTAATCTTGAACCGAACGAACCTCTAGACTCGTGTTACCGCTGCCTGTGGCTGCAGCACTGTATAGCAGGCATGCTACGCACACGCTGCAAAATCCACTTTCCTCCACCAGAGGGTGCACTATGTTGTATACGAACATCACCAATTGCCTTGAATTTCCTAGACCTTTCATATAAGGTGCCACATGGTGGTGTCAACTGCAAAATCCTTTAGTTGCACTTTTCACCACCAGGGGACAATGCGTGTTCTATACGAACAACACCAACGGTCAGGAATTACCAAGACCTTTAAAATAAGGTGTAACATGATAGGGTCTACTGTAAAATCACCTAGTTCCGTTTTTAACCACCAGGGTCGCAATATATTGTATACAAACATTCCCAATCAACATGAAATTTTAAGACCTTTATCACCAATCGTCTTGAATTTCCAAGACCTTTCAAATAAGGTGTCACATGGTGGTGTCAATTGCAAAATCCTTTAGTTGCTCTTTCCACCACCAGGGGGCACAGTGTGTTCTGTACGAACATTACCAACGGTCAGGAAATATCAAGACCTTTAAAATAAGGTGTAACATGATAGGGCTTACTGCAAAATCACCTAGTTCCATTTTTCACCACCAGGGGGCGCCCTATATTGTATACAAACATCTCCAATCAACATGAATTTTCAAAACCTTTAAAATGCGGTGCTACATGTGTGGGTCTAGAACGGATTTCCCTCTCAAACTAATTTCCCCCCTTCCTCCAAATCTACTTTCCCCCTTTAAAATCGAAAATTCCAAATTCGCAGAAAGTTATTTTTTAGTATTCGACTCTAGTACCAAAAGGTACAATTTGTTCACCGTGAAGTAATTTGGAGCTTAGTTAAGCTCGTAAACGTGTTTTTAGCCCGTTTCCCTCCCCCCCCCCCCCGAAACCGTTCGGCTTTTTTTTAATTTTTCTCTTTTCATAGCACATCTACAGACCAAGACGTTTTTTTAGACACCTCAACCAAATTTTTACACCAAGTAGTTCTCTCAATATAGTGCAGACAGACAAAAACATGTTTCAAATTAATATATAGATTCTTTCCTGTTGCCACACTGTAAAAAAGGCACAATAATTAAAAAATAAAATGATAACACGTGAACTTTGCTTTTATAAGGCAATAAAAATTCTAAAAATTCAGATTAACTCGCTGTATTTTTGCATTTCCAAAAATGAAATAAAGAAATAAGAGAAAAAACGGGGAAATAAATAAATATTTTTTCCTGTTGCCACACTGTAAAAAAGGAACAATAATTAAAAAATAAAATGATAACATGTGAACTTTGTTTTTATAAGGCAATAAAAATTCAGATTAACTCGCTGTATTGTTGCATTTCCGAAAATGACGTCATTCTAAAAAATTGCATTTTTCGTATATTAATTGGGACGTTCGACTTTTTTTTATTTTTCTCTTTTCATAGCACATCTACAGACCAAGACCTTTTTTTAGACACCTCAACCGAATTTTTACACCTAGCCGTTCTCTCAATATAGTGGAGACAGACAAAAACATGTTTCAAATTAATATATAGATTGACTGCACAAGCGTCCTAGGCGTGAGAGGGAAGGCATTACATGGAGGTCTTTTTAAGGGATCCTAGTCCGTATTTATGCAAGTTTTGGAGAAAACCATGAAAAACTTAGAACGACTAGGCCGACCTGGGTTCGAACCCGGTACCTCATGTCAACCAGCTTTGAGTGCAGGATAATTTTAACTATTCATATTTACATTATTCATCTATATACATAAATATATATTTCATAATTATTGCCTATTATTAGTTTATTCGAATTTTAAAAGCATTTTAGCAATGATTTTGTTTTTCTTATTATATTAACATACTTGAACTAATTCTTCTACAAAAACATTTCTAAGTGGAGAGATTCTTCTCTCTGGTAGACAAGAAGTGCCACGTTCAATTCCAGGTTACGCTCATTGACCTTGCCGAGCTCGTATATATATCTTAACCGAGTTCATTAATCAAGTTTAATCACCACCTTCTTTAAAAATAGTGACCAATTCCAAAAAAAGAAAACTATTCTTCCAATTGATCCAGAAGGACTTGTTTTTAATGTATTTTCTAATTCAAGGAGGAAAAAAAAATCAAATTTTGATGTGTAAATTGTTTATTCTTAATATCTTAAGAATAGATTAGAGTATAATTTAGTTATTTTTACCGAATTTTAAAAGTATTTATCAGTTTGTACATGTTTTCATATCCATATATAATGTATGTATTTTTAGAATTCCATTAAATATATATGTTAGTCAGTTTTCAGAGAAATCGTAAGATGATTTCTGTTAAAACTAGTATGTAGCATAAATTAAATTAGTTTGTATAGAAGGACTCAAAGCCAGACCGCCTTTATTACAATACAGTAAGACCCTGCTTAACGCTGTTTCGGTTTAGTGCTCTTTTATTTCAACCCGGGGATTCCCCGAAATTGTGCGCGCGCAGCGCTAGGTTTCCAAATAACATATCCGAAACAATGTAGTTGTGTTTCTTGTTTAGTGCGGTGCTGTACGGACGCATTTATATTTTTATACGGACGCCTTGTTTAGCGCTGTTTGGCATTACGCTCTACTTTGATGAAACATATCCCCCGCGTTAAGCGGGGTCTTACTGTATCTCTAATTATAAGTATGATGCAGGCTTTCGAATTCCGATACTCCACTAAAGCAGGCTTTATAGTGGCCGCTCCGTTCCGCTGTACGCAAGAACAGAGCTAGAATATAAGGAGTGATAACTTCATATTCAGTTGAATTCTATTCAATTTCTTATTCATTAGATAGTTGTCACTCCCTACATTCTAGCTCAGTGCTTGCGGACAGCGGAACGGAACGGTCACTATAAAGGCACCTTCACATTTCGTATTGAGGATTTTTAACACTATTTAGCCCGCAGATGCAAGTTTCAGAGAAAAATCAGATACAACTTTTTTTATAACAATGCTTATATTACCTTTGTATCTCAGCTTCTAATTAAGATAATTTCATAGGTAAAATATCATTTTAAAAGTCATTTAAATTGAAATTGAAGAGTAATATATTTCAAATCTTTGTCGCCAGAGGACGGTTTGACATTTTAATAATTCAATATCTCCAATTCTGATTATGAGTGAATTACTTACAGGGAAAAGATTGGGAGACCATAGGCCCAACCAGGTTGCAGATTTGCCACAATCACAATTTTCAAAGGTCCTTTACATAGTGAGCGAACAGGCAGTTTCAAATCATGAAACGTAAAGCAGCGCCTTAGTTGCCACAGAGCAGAAATTTGCTACAGTTAAAATTTTCAAAGCTATTTGCAGTATGAGCAAGGAAGCTGTTGTAAGTTCTAAAATGGAGATAAGGCACCTTCAAGTGGGACATTGCTAAAGTCGGAAATTTCAAAGATCATAACACGATGAGCGAACAGGCTGTTTCAGATATTGAAACGAGAAGAGGGTGCTACCGAGCAGGAATTTACTGAGATTAAATTTTTTAATAAAGCTACTTTCACTATATATCAATAAGCTGTTGTAGGACCTGAAATGGGGAAAAGGTGCCACTGAGCGAGAGTCGGAAAGTCGGATGATTTTTCAAGGATCGTGAACCAGCTGGCGGCTAGTTCATAATAAGATAATTACAAAAAATTAAACATTAATTATACATTAAAATAAAAATTTCTAAAGTCTTATTATGATTATGTTATAAAGTAAATTTTTTTTTAATTATATAATTGTTATTCTAAAATTCTGTTTATCTGCCCTTTACAACAAAAAACTGGATTTTAATAATTATTTAGTGTTGCTTTATTAAATTTTTCATAGTCAATAAATTCTCATAAAATATTTTTAATTATTGCCCCTCTACGTTACTTAACAGTGTTGCACAACAGTTTTCAAGACGTTTTTTTTTTTTAATTTAAATTTTTTTTTTATATTCCTCGAGTCTCACAATTTTCTTTATATTAATAAACAACTTTTTACTTTCTTCTATATTCAATAGAAGAAAGTGTTGGATTCGTAAAAATGTTCAACTTCGGATTTTTGATGGATTTACATGTTTTGAGAGCTGTAGAACATGATTTGACCCTTTTTAAAAAATGTCTGTCTGTGTGTGTGACAGAATTTTGTGGTGACTGTATCTCAGGTACTACTGCACAGAATTTCATACAAATTGGTATGTAGTTACACATTGACATAAATTGGTGCCTATCAACTTTCAGTAAAAATTGGAAAAAAAAAATTGTGTATGTAGGAGCCTCGCTTCCCCTCCTGTGGGTAAAGTTCCCCTCGAGGGGAGTAAATTTTCATGATGGGTATCTTTCAAAAGAGCTCGCCAATACCTTTAAAACGAATGGTTGAACCATCGATCTGCGATAATTTAAAATAAAGTTATAAATTTTTTTTAATGTAATATTGAGAATAAATTCCACATTTTGTGGATATTTTATGTTATACTTCTTCTCTAATATGGAAATCGTCTGCATTATCATGGAAGATAATTTTTTTAAATAATAATTTTAATAAATTATTTTTATTGAGTGAATTTGTTTATGAAAATATAGAAGAAAGTCATGTGGTGGCCACAACATACTAGTTTTTCTTGCTTTTGTGTTGGTAATTTTTTATTATGTTTTAATAAGATAATTATAATTTTTTTCCATGGGAGATTTTTTTTCCTACAGAGCAGTTTGAGAACCTCCAATATTTCTGAAAATTCTTTGTTCATGTTCTATTAATGTACATAATATTTGTTTTATATTTATAAGTTTATTATAAGTTAGATAAAAGTGGAATTTTAAATAAGGACTTTGAAAAAAACACTTGGGTTTTTTCAGGTGGGTTTTATTGGGTCGGATAAAATCAAGCCAACCCTGCCTTCTTTCTACTAAAGTGAAAATAACTTTCTTTATTGAGAGGTTATCATACAATTAAGCATAAATACATTAGCACAACACACTATACATCAGGCCTATGATTATGGAAACCATTCACTTGTATCTCCCAAATATGACTGTTTACTAGTTGGCAAATTGTATCATATAGTCAGTAACTAAACACATCCGAAAGTAAATTTGCTATGCTAGGAAACAAATTTGACAGTTAGTGATTTAGTCTATAACAACCTTGTGTAAAATATTACTCAATGCTGCAAAGCTTTAAAATTACCTTCAAAAAATGACATGTGATATGTCGTTTTATTTTAAAATATAAAGAGATATCATTTACAATCATTGCAGTATTGAATAATAACAAGCACATTGAATACAGTTTCACCTAACACAAATAAATTTAATGAAATATGTTCAGGAAAAATATAATTGCTGACATCAAATGACTTATCAGCATTTCTTTGTATTTGACTTAAATATATATTAATACTTTTTATCAAAATATAGTGAAAATTGTAAACATTTATAAGTATGTTTCAACTTTACAAAATCTTTTAGATTAGTACAAACAATGGAACAGAAGAAAACTAAAACTGCTAAGATTGAGTGATAAACCCTGATTAAAATCAAATGAATTTAATAGCATAAAAATGAAAAAAATATTTATGCAATCAATCTAAACCATTTGTAATGGAGTCAGCGGGTGAAACTATTTGATATGCAAAACCCTCCTAAAACTGCTACATGAATGTAGAATGATAGGCAATGGCAGACTTAATGATATCATATGGCTATTATTAATAGTACAAGTAGTACTTATCATAAGTGATATTTAGAGGATTCTTAATACATTACAAGGTAAATAAAATATCCGAAATGAGAAATCTCTAAAATACAACAATAATTCAACATGAAGTTCAAGGATAGCATTTTTTTCAAAAACCCTGAATACAGGGGTAGCCCCTGAAAAGTTTCATACCTGTATCATCAAAATAATTTGTGAAAATGTATAAAAAGAAACATAAATATTAATTTGAAATAATAACTCAAACCGCTCATCATTATTTAACGCACAGTTCATATAAATGAAATCTAGTTTATAAAAATATTTTCATTTTAAAACAAATGATTAAATATAGATTAATTACTGTAAAGGTGTATATTATGAAAATATTTCTTTATTTAAAATTTTATGAAATAAATTTTTCTACGTCTGTTGAAATACACATGTGTTGCTGAAATTTTCAAGGGATAAAATTGGTAAGAAAAAATAACTTAATATAAGTGAGGTATAACATTCTAATACAACGAATAAAAATCGTAATTCTCATCAAATATTACGATGTTGACAAACAACATGCATTTTACCCATCACGTGACCACTTTCCCCAGAAAATTTTTCTGGGTTAAGTGTGCAAAGCCCGGGCTACCCATTCACCAGCTGTGAACGCCTTGGGCACGCATGGGTAACCCGAAAATGATCACGTGATGCCGTCTGTGAACGGTGTGGGTTAACCTGGGCAAGCCCGTGCTCGCCCAGGCTGTGTATCGTGAACTCAACCACAGTCTTCCTAGAGCCCTCGATTTACAGAGTAGCGACACGCTTTTCTCTTTGCCGCTCGCTCTCAGATTGGTCAAGAAGGGTAAGTGACGTCACGGGCGCCATTTTGTGGATAAACTGATACTTAGCCATTGCATGTGTATTGAAGAGATCACTTTCGTTTTAGATAATTACAATTTAAAAGAAAGATGACTTTGAAAACCCTTTTTCTATAGTAATGATAAAAATTTCAGTTCCTGATTGTAAAGAGTTTAAAAGATGCCTAAGTATTATTATTTTAGCTCAGTTTTTTTATGGTGGTATGAAGGGAAGTTATGAGTTTGATGAAAATTCTGAAAAGGATTATGTTTATATTTTCATGAGTTTAAATCCGAGAAGGAAAATAAAGAAAAATAGAAAAAGAAAATACTTTGGAAAGAAAACTTTTCTTTCATAAACGTTTCAGAAAATCAAGTATAAAAATAAATGATATTTCAGAAAATATTTTTTAGAAAAACTGTGTATCGACATCAGTTTTGAAAAACATTTATACAAATTATTAATATCTGGGGACATATAAAGTCATAGAGACTTGAAAATAAGAAAAAGCTAAAAAAAAATTTCATATAACCTTGCTGGATGTATAATTCATAAAATTGCAAAAAAAAAAAAAAAAAAAACACAAAATTTGTTTTTCAAATTACAAATTATCTGACTACTGATGATGATAATAAGAAAGTCATTAAATTGCAATGTTAACATATTTGAAAAGTTTCAAAAATAAATTTTATGTATGCATCAAATATATATATATTTAAATTATTTCTCGAACTTGAAAATAATTTTCAAGGAAAAGAAAAGAAGAGAATCTATGATCCTCAACGCTAAATATAACAACACTATGTAAATATGTGCAAGAATTTTTATTTTTATTTATTTTTTAATTCCAACTTGTTCCATTTTTAATTAAATTATTTTTAGTTTTATTAAACATCGTGTATATATTTTTATTAAAATGAAAAACAACTATCATTAACATATTCATTCCAAAAAGGGTTACAGCAAAAGCTTAGGCATGAGAATTGTAGCTTCTGATATTTAATAAAATCTATGTTTTTCTCTTTTTTTTAGTACGACAGGATTATTGCTCTTAATATAACATTTCGCTTCGTCATCATTTGCTTTTATCTTTACCTTTTTTTTTTTTTTTTTCATATGTAAAGATGTTTTTTTCTTTTGGCAACAAGTTAAAAAAATATTAAATTTAAATTGATATAGCACCTGCAATAGAAATTTTGATAGTAATCACTGCTAAAGAACGAAACTTTATATTTTAAGAATAAAAAGAAAAATAAATAAATAAATCAGTTATTACAATTTTCTTTTTATTAAAATCACACAATCAACTGTGGAAGAAAATCATATTTATTGAAATTTTATTTTTCCGACTGAGTGAAAATAATGCCTGGAGCGGGACTCAAACCCCGGATCTATGACTTACAAGGTCAAGGCACTCAGTCGGAAAAATAAAATTTCATTAAATATGATTTTCTTCCACAGTTGATTGTGTGATTTTAATTTTAAAAAAAATTGTATTTCTTTCTCCCATTGTTTAATGGTGTTTTCCATTTTCTGTGGCTTATTTCTGTTGAGCTATCTACATGATAGACAGAGATGTTTCTGCCTAAAGGTTGTCTGAGTGAGTAATGCTGACCGGGTGTCTGCCTGGATAGCTCAATTGGTAGAGCCTTGACATTGTAAGTCAAAGATCCGGGGTTCGACTCCCGGTCCAGGCATTATTTTCACTCAGTCGGAAAATTAAAATTTCAATAAATCAGTTATTTATTATTTATTTACTTATTTTTACACTTTTTGTATATTTAGACCAATTAGAAAATGTTTTTTAGTCGCATCAAGTAATATATATATATATATATATATATATGTGTGTATATGTATAATGATAGTAAATATATATATATATATATATATATATATATACATACATACATATATACATACATATATATATACATATATATATATATATCTATATATATATATATATATATATATTAATTTAAAATGCAGTAAAATAAAGAATAACAGATGATCCAATGCCACAAAAATTCAAAATATCCGAATGGAATTATTCAAAGGAAAGAAAACCCCTAAAACTACAATAGTAATTAATTTATTTGTCTTTATCAATTAAACTAATTGAAATTATTCTCTTCAGACTTAGATTATTTTAACCCAACGTATCTATATACAATTAAATTAAGAAAACTCGCGTTAAAAAATTAAGAAATGAATGCAGTAACCATTGCTAAAGAATGCAACACAGTTACCGAAAGACTTTATATGGAAGAATAGACTAATAAAAGTCCTGTCACACTAAATTAAATTCTGTTTGGTGCAGAATTTTTTATCTTTTACTCAGAAAACAAAAATAGGCTTCGGTTTTTTTTTTTTTTTTCATTATTTATTTATTTGAAAGATATATCCAAAAGATCAAAATCCAAATAAATCCAAATATCCATTGTAAATATGTAACTAAATTTATGTTTTATATTAATTAAAAAAATCATATGCTTATCAAATTTTAATCAAGTTTTATTTATAAATTTAAATACTTAGTTTTGCATTATTATTACGTATGTAATATAAACTGATTATATTTTTTGTAATGTTAGTTTTACCCTTTCTCTATACAACATGGCTATACTGAATAAAAGCGTTATTTTCTATGTATAAACAAATGTTACTATTTCAATTAATTGTAAAAATACAATATTAATATTCTGTTTTAGTGTTACACAAGCACAATAAAAATATTGTTTATATATATAATAAACCAATCTATTTATTCTAGATTTTTTCTTTTCTTTTCTTTTTTTTTTTTCTTTTTTTTTTTTTTTACTAAAGTCGGTCTTTCAGTTTCAGTAGCTTAAAAAAATAGATATTTTTGTCTTTTAAAGGAAGTTGTGAAAATTTGACCAGCAATAAAGTAGGAATAATTAAAGAAAAAAAAGTATTTTATTAATTAATTCATTCATGCATTTCACAATTTATGCTTAAAAAAATTGAAGAGTACTTAAAAATAACATACATTTAAATATATGCGATTTACAGAAGTCCTTGTTGATTTCAGTCTTTTAATCCCTTTCTTTTTCCTATTGAAATACGGGGAGATTGGAGCGAGCTTATCTCCAAAATGGCGCCCGTTCCTCCCGTGTCGCTACTCTGTAAATCGAGGGCTCTAAGTCTTCCAACACAAAAGTAAACATCCGCCATTGGAACACTGATGCATGCTGGGGTAGTTTTGTTACGCATGCTCAGTTTCGTTAAATGTAGCGCTGGGAACACGGTGGGAATCTGAACAGCTTTTTAAAAGGCACAAATGCGTGTTTGTGTCTCTCACCGAGATTGAAGTGAGATCGGTGCCTTTCACATTTAGTTGTGTCTTCTACATTTCTTCCAGTATCAGAGGCACTTTGACAGTGAGCTTCGTATATTAGAATAATAGAAGGCATAATTTACTTGTGCCTTATATTTAAGAGCTACAGTTTTAAGAGTGTATCAAATCCAAAATCACTTTTACAGTTACCAAGAAAAAAAATTTGTGTTTAGTAGTGCATTAGTAGTGGAGTTTGGGTCCCATTTTCACCATTGGCGCGTCGTCTTTTGTTATGTACTGACGAAAACTTTCTTCACTTATTTTCTAATAGGAAATTAACATTTTTTATACATGATCTGGCTTGTGTTCGTCGAGAATGGACAACTAGAACGAGGCGGAGCTTACAATGTTTGTGGGAGAAAGCTGTGCTGTGATAGGCTACATTCCACTGTTTGTGGGTTAAAAGAAGACTCCTACAGGTTAAGTAAAAGAAAATCGTCAGGACTTTGAATGACGTCAGAAAGTCATATCGTCTATTCGCTGCAGATTACCCATAGAATTTTCTCACATTGCAAGGATATGTTACCGCTAAAGTGCAGAAATCAGTTAATCTGCAGATTAGCTAGGTAATCTGCACATTAACTAGGGTGATCCGTTAAAGTGGGGAAAATTGTTTTATTTCTCAAATTACCTAGATAATCTGCACATTACCTACTAGGCACTCGTTAAAGTGAAAATAAGATCTCTGGTGGTATAATTTTACTGCACGCTGTGTTGTATTTGTTTTTATCATTCGGGAAAAGAAAAAAAAAGATTAGTTTTCTTTTCTTTTCTTTCTTTCTTTACTTATTTTAATCTGTATGTGTTTTAATTTTTATGTGTTTTAAAGTTATATTTGTTTTATTTATTTCAGCTTTTTTATTCTGTCAATATAAGTTTGAAGATGTTATGCATTTTTAATATGAAATATAATATCTTTAATAGCTTTCAATAAAGTCTATTTTATAAACGAATGTTAGAATTTTAATACAGTAACGATTTCTTTTCAAATAAAAACATTTAACAATTTAAATAAATAAAAAAAAACGTTTTATTAACAACTTATATTGCTATTACTATATTAAAAAAAAAATATGCACCAATTTTTAATTAGCTAAAGAAATATTAAATTAGACAAATCAGAAGCATTTTAAGAAGTACTTCAAATAATTAAAACTGCTTTAAAAAATTTTTAGAACGCATAAAAATTAAAATGACAGTTTTCCAATGCTTTAGTAAACTATATTTTGCAGCATACATATATCTGTACAAGTTTAGGAAATATATTAATTTTACAATTTAAAAAAAAAAAAAAAAAAACTTTATTAACACATTTTATGTGATAAACTACAACGAAATTATTTGAAAAAGCGAACAAAATTAAAAATAAAAATATAATCATAGTATGTAAAATATATAAAGGAAACTTGAAATTGAAAGAAACAAAAAAGAAAAATTGTAATGAAATGCTAAAAAATGCATAAAAATTTCATTTTAAGTATTTATTGAATAATGCCATAATATTGAATGCCATATTTTCCAGAGTTAAAAAATAATACATCTGTTCTTTTTTTCAGTAAGTAATAGTAATTTAAATCAATTTTAAAATAAAGTAGTTTTAAAAAGTTGTGGTTTAATAGTTTTATTTCGGGAGAAAATAATTACTGTGCTGTAAATTTAAGATTCATAATTTAAAATGAAGTTTCACGAGAGAGAGCTTTTAATTAAGATTATATTTTTTCATTAATAAAATGCAGACCCTTATCAAACTTATATATTGACAGAATTAAAAAAGAGAAGAAATAAACTCAAAACAATTATAACTTACTTGTACTTTAAAATTTGTGTTGGTCATAATAAGTTGGTCATAATAAGAAATCTAATGTCATAGCTTCGATGATCCACGTTTTGTGTTTGTGCTTACTGTTTATCACAGCGGAGAAGAAGGGATAAAAGTTTCGGTTTGTGTTTGAAGGTCAATCGCGTCACAGACTAATCTGGGATTCGCGTATCTGTATCACATGACTGTTTGACGTCATAGTAATGTAAAAAAAACTAAGGCTCGAAACAAACATTAGAACTTTAACGACACAGAAGTCGTTAATCTGCAGATTACCTAGTTAAAATGCGGAAAACTCTTTATTCCCCACTTTAACGGGTCATTTTAGTTAATCTGCAGATTAGCTAGGTAATCTTCAGATTAACGGGTTTCGCGCTTTAACGGTAACAGATACATAAACTCAAAGTGAAACCGGAAGCATTTTCCATGTTCTGTTTATTAAGGCCTCAATCTTTATTTCTTTCATATCAAACTATTGCTTATTTACTAATTATTTTGGAAGATGAAGCAAGATTTTTGCTTATTCAGATTCAGGTGGGAAAATCTTTTGTTTTTTCAAATTATTATCCTGATAGTGTTTCTGTAGGATTCGGACGAAAATAACTTTTCAAATGAGCCTAATTTGCTTTCCTAATGATATTTTTTTCTCTAATTTCCTCTTACAAAATTGTACTCCAATATTTTTTTTTTTTTTTTTTTTGTTAACATCTAGAAAAGAAATTTCACATTTTATTACTAAGTTGAGCTACTAGAAAAAGAAACTATAACAGAATCACTTTGTAAAATTCCAAAAAGCCCCTACGCATAGCCCCTACAAAGTTACATAGTCTAAAGAGCTAAAACTTCTTTCTAGTTAGAGCTAGCTTCCTTCAAATCTTATTATTATTATTTTTCTTTTTATATCAGTTCAAAATTATAAAATTAAAATATTTATAACTTTTCGTATATAAAGTAAATATAAAACAAAAAGTAATAAGATAAATAATAATGTAATACTTATACACATTCTTACTTTCATAATCTTTTTCAGTCAATCATCTGCGTCAGACGTGCATACAAAGGTAATCTGAAGTAATCCTCTTTTCCTTCGATTGCTGGTAAAATTGCTTTTCTATGAGCTGAGCAACTGAGAAAATTCAAATCAAAAAATATCTTTTGTGTGCAAAACACACTCAAAGTTAAAAAAAAAAAAAAAAGCTGAAGTTTCATCTTTTTTGTCAGTTTTTTATAATCATTAAACTTAACATTGTGCCAATACATTAAACCTCTTTGCTTCATAAAATGTGCTCTTGCAGCAAAAGCAAATTTACAGTTAAACTTGAAACAAAAATGACAGTCTATACATTTCTATTAAGGTCGACCTTGACAAATTGTTGAGTATTCAGTAAAAAATGGTAGTTTCGAGTTGCTAAAGTTTCGAAGTTCTAATTTCAATAGAAGCCGAGTTCTGGAATTTCCAGCTACATTTTAGCATAGAATTAACCCGATATTTTACCATTTGTAGTCAAGAATTTAAAAAGAGGCTGATTAACTCCCGGGAAGTCGATTGTATTCAGTAAATTGTTCTGAGTAATCGTCTCATAGAGATTGTGCTTCAATCATTTGATTATCATTCCTGATCCTGAATAAGTGAAATTCCTGCTCTATAGTGTAATGTAATTAATGCTCTTTACTTTACTTTTGTGATACAAGTGACTGCTTGCCCCAGGATTTGAAACAGTCCAATAGGACTATTTCGAAAATACTCTTTAAAATCCTAGTTTTATTTGTGTGTTTCGAGAATATTCATTGAATTGACAGTTTTGCTGGACTGATTCGAGAATATGAGTTAAATAAAGCTCATTAATCGACTTGAACCTATGTGTGCATTTACGATCTTCTTTTCTTGAACAAGAAAGTCGCTGTTTCGTAACATTTGATTTGACGCCTGATGTAAGGCAGATACACTTAATGATTTTGACTAGAAGTATTGCAAAAGACATGAAAGAACTTGAAGCTTAGACTGTCTAGTTAAAAGTAAGACTACTATATAACAGGCTGAATCATTCGCCGCCATTTGTCCGTCAAGTCCGTCATTGCTAAAACTAAGACTATTGTATATGATTATTATATGAGATTATATAAGACTATTATATAATAGTCTTAGGTTTGGCAGTGGCGAAACTACCATATAAGATTATCATATGAGACTATGTAAGACTATTATATAGTAATCTTAAGTTTAGCAATGACGGAGTTGACGTACAAATGGCGGCGAATGATTCAGCCTGTTATATAGTAGTCTTATTGAAAGCTGGACAAAATCATATGATAGCAGCACAACATGAGGTGAAAATCGGACATGAAGAGATGAAGGATGGATAAAAGAAGATGAAAGCTAGACAACATGAATTGAGAGAATAGCTGAAACCCTGACAAGAGGAGTTAAGGATAAAATAGAAGCCATGTAAGAAGAGATACGTTGAAAAGTTAAAGTAATTCAAGAGAAAATGCCAGAGCGAGAGAAATTTTTGAAGAAAAAATAAAATTTACAAAAATAAGACAATTCAAGCAAAGTTTCTAGAAATTAAAGGTTCCAACTGCCCATATGTAGCACTAGTGCAACATAAAACTCACTTTCCTACCCTCCAGAAATAAAAGAAGAGGAAAGTATTTAAAGATAAGAAAGATGTACAAAGGAAAGACCGAAACATAAAAGATGTGCAAGGGATGATTCATGAGATGAAACATGATGTGCAATTTAGACCCTTGAATGGAAAGTCAAAACTTTATAGTTCCAATAAAGTACAGCCCCTTTAAATAATGACTAGATGACTTTTAGATATAGTGTAAAGCTGTTAACAATTAGATGGACAAATTTAATGACTGACTGTTTTCAAAACTCAATTCGACATTGTAAATTTTTTAAATAAATCGATCGTTATTATGGTAAAATCAAGCCAGTTGTTTGTGACTCTTTCTCTAGCGCTTCTCATCAGATAAATTAGATTGACTTTGATGCCCTGAAAAGTCAATTCGAGGATTATCCATTTACTTCATTTTTACATGTCCAATTGAAAACACGCCAAGAAAAACTCAGTAAATGTTTCCAAGTCATAGCAGCAGACTTGTACCTTTTAGTCCTTTCTAGACAAAGATTGTAAGTGTTTAAAATTTTCCCACAACATGAGTGCTGTGTTTCCAAGACTACATTTTATCTATTCTAATGTGCCATTACATAGTAATAAATAAAATAGATCTTGTTGTCTGGATTGTGCCGCCCTCTGGATTTGAACGCCCTAGGCCATCGCCTAGTTTGCCTATATGGTCGAGCCGGCCCTGATTCCACTGTTATCGGGGGATTTTGGATCCCGATGTTTTATTCATCATTACACAAAACAGCAGATCTATTTTTCCATCAAATCTTTGAAGTAGGCTAATGCTGTCTTTTATATGTAAAATTATTGATGTTAATCAGATAGTCACCGTAGACAACATAGACTTTCCATCATAGAACAATTTGAAGATGATACTGATATATTCTTAGTAGGCAAGTGCTTATTGATAATCATATAGATTATCACTGTAGATCACATCCATTTTGAATCATAAAACCACGGCCTTACTAGATCACTCCTCGGCGCCAACACGCCAACGTCGTAAGCGGCCATAACAAAACTGCAAAGATCAATGCATGTCGCGGAATCAAGTAGATGGCGCTCGCTGCCAACCCTGAAAATCAGTTTGTGTTATCGATTCCAATTGTAAACAAACGTGAAAATAAGCATTGTATCTTGTAAAATGGTGTAGTACATCAAGAAGGGGTAGGGATCTGTATCCTCTTATTATTATTATTATTCCTTTAAAAAAATCTTAAGCGATTGTTTTCTTTTTTTCTTTCTAGTCCTTATTTCATTTCTTTCATGCAAAACAAAAATTTTAAGAAGAGTATATTTTATTTAGGAGAAAACGACTAATATCATTTATTATTTTTCAATAAATTGGTTTAAAATTATTGCCACAATTACTTTTATGATTCATATATTTTTGCGTATCGGAAGACTGCATTTTAAATTTAATTAAATCAATTTGAATGCTCTGCAAACGGAAAAAACTTATGCAGCTTCATATACAAAACTAAGTTAGTTCTGCCGTGGCGGCGCTGTGCGCCAACCCTAACTTCCAATGCATTTGATTCCGGAAAAATCGTCGATTGTTATGGCCGCTTTCACGACGTTGGCGCCGAGGAGTGATCTAGTAGGGCCGTGCATAAAACACTTAACGGCGATGACGTTTTACGGAGATGACATTGGTTTTCGATCATAAACACTTGTATAGATTATCACTGTAGATGGCATCCATTTTCAAATCATAAAACACTTAACGAAGGCAATGACGTTTTATGGAGATGACATCGATTTTCAATCATAAACATTTAACGATGGCGATGATGTTTTACTTTCAGGTGATGTCCAGTAGAGCTTAAAATAATTTATGTTGAGCCAAACACATTAAAACCATTTTGCCTCCACACCATAACCCAAGCCTGGTGTGGAATTTCTCCTTTCGATTGTCGTTCAGCAGTTTTGGTGTTTAGCTCCCCCCCCCCCCTTTTTATTTGACCTTCTCAATTAGGCATAATTCCGAGTGCACAACTTATCATTTTGGCTCCCCTTGCGTTTTCCCCCTACCAAAAATTCAAAAAATTAAGTAAATTTTAATTAACATTAATTTTTTTTTCCTTCCTTCTGGTTCTCTGATAGTGTGCACATTTTCAAAATTTCTGCACCCAGGTAGCGTGCCTGTGCGCTTCCTACCTTGTGCGATCTGGAGGTGTGGTGTGTCAGTCGAGCATTATGTGTCCAGAAGCAGAAGTCGCAACCCTGTCTTAGCAGAGCTGTCTTGTGATGTCACCTTGTTGCCTAGCAGAAGAGTGGTCCTCTCTCGATTGAAGTTAGAAGTCTGAACGAGCCATCGGACACAGCTCATTCTCTGTTGCGACTAGATTACTGTCTGGCAGTAGGCAGCTATCATGCAGTGATCCGGCGATTTATTCGCTCCGGCGGATAGCATCCAACCCGTTAAGCTTGGCACGTCCAGGCAGGCAGGGGCTGTCCAAAGGTTTCAATAAGCCTGGTGTGGAAGAACGATTAAATAGGAGGTATAGTTAACAATTATATATGATTAAACAATGTAAGCCAAGGGCTAAAAACAAAATGGCTGAAAAAAAAGACAACAAAAATACTGTTGTGAGATCGGTAACCACAGCAAAGAATGTCGGGTTCCGAGACCCCACATGACCTAAGATCCAACATCGACCCTAGGCATGCAAACCTCCAACCACAAATTCCTGCCGAGCCTGTGGAAAGCAGATCACTCTCTCCACACATCCTACCACCACCAGGAAGAAATTTAGTCAGACCATACCACACCACAATACAGAAGTAGCCAGCTTAAATTATAGTTCACATAAATTCAACCTTAAAAACAAACTAAATATTATAACAACCAACATTAACTGAATACCCATCCGCCTGACACACATTCAAGACCCAGCACACGAATCAATAACAACAATTTGGAGTTAAAGTCCTACAACCAAAAAAAAAGGGGGGGGAAAGGGGGGGTACATAAAAGTAAAATTTTGCCAAACGTAGAATTTACTGATTCTAAGAATTTCTCAAATATGTTAATTTTGGGAAAAAGAGGAGAACATGCACATGATCCCTTTTTTTTTTTTTTTTAAACCTCCACATTGATCGAACTGTTACAGCTCTTTACAAGAAACATAGATACAAGAAAATACCAATTATTTCTACATTTTTTTTTTTTTTTACATGATTGAGCAATAACTATAAAAGCATAACATTTTTCAATATTATACTGTTGGAACTCATTCCTAACTCACAGTCTTGATAAGGGTAACATTACAGGGGGTAAAGAAAATTTCTTGTCAAATCTATTATTAAAATGTTCATTATCTGAACGCAACAGTCTGATATACAGTGAAAAGTTTATATTTTAATTATGTGAGCAGTTGCTTAACATAAAATGTTCATTAATATTTTGTAACAGACTACTAAAATTTACAGTTCATGATCATTGTTTACACTGTTCAAAGGTAAATTTGATAGAGTTTGTGGAAAATAGTTCATAAAGTCTTTTTCCATCTCTTGATTTACATACAGTCTTGAGCAGATGGCGCATAAGCATTCAATTCACCATGATACAAATTTGGAACAACCTTGCTTTCTGCTCATCACCATAAAATACCCAACAAAGCTGCCAAAAATATTGTGCACCCAGAGAGTACATTGAAACTAAATATATCCCAATAGATTATTAACCCCTTCCGCTCCAGGCTAGCTGTAGTGTAAATATGTGAAATACCAGATTATAATTTTGAAATAATACAATACATAACGAAGTAACAATGTGCATTTTGTTGTGAAGTCCCTTTTCAGTTCAGGCAGTTGCTCCGGACGTGCATCGGCAAAAGGATCCGACATAAATTTCCAGTCTCCCCGTGTAAGCGGTTCATCATCACTGTCATCGCTTTCGCCGTCTTCACTTGTTGTAAAGTCTAATCTTCTTGTCTAACTTAATCTTCAAGTTCGTCATAATCGGGGATATAATCACTATCCGAATCACTAGAATCAGACGTTATTCACAGTTTCAAACACCGGCAAAACACACAAAATCGAGAAGCGAAAATTACACACAACCGCAGCAGCGAGAAATCACGAAACAACTGGCGTAGCCGAAACTAATAGGTCACCGAGACTACTAACGCCATCTAGTTGTCAGTAATGAAAATACAATTTCAAAATACCATATGACAAATAAAATAACTCTCTCTGATATCACTACATCGTTGGGCTTATTGTATTGTATACTTTCTTTGGACGTATGCACAACGGATGTATGCGTCCATGGTATTAATGGCCATTAACACTAGGACGTATGCACGTACGTCCCTGGAGTGGAAGGGGTTAATTATATAAGTGCAATCACTAACCCGATTAATATATTTTTTAACATTTTTCTATTTTTACCCTTTTTTTTTTCTACATTTTTATTTTTGTATAAATAATCGAGGATTACAAAACTTTACCCCCCCCCCCCCCCAAAAAAAAAAAAAAAAAAAAAAAATTACCTCCCACTCAACAGCTTTAGGGACCAACAATTTACCCCAAACATTTTTTTTTTTTTTACATGATAATTTCTACAATTTTTTTTTTTTTCTGACCTCAGAAAATATTGATGCTTAGGAACAGTTTCCACCTTCTTAGCATTTGACGTATCCTTTTTTGAATACCAACCTTGCTCGGCCTCCCTAACCGTAGGCGACATGGCCATGGGACTTTTGCCAGAGGAGGGACTAGCCTGGGACACCTGTTCGACATCAGGCTCAATCTGAACACCAGCCCTGTCTGTAGCTGAGACAATATTGGTTGGGACATTCTGTGGCTGACTAGCGGAAACAAAACCTAATAAATTTTCCTCGCCAGCACTAGTACCAAACACAAGCCGGTTCCTTTTTCTCTCAAGCCTATCATTTCTACATTGTTCGTAAAGATCAACAAAAACCTTGCCCTTACCAGAGTCCACATCCCTAGTAGTAGTTACCCCCATACCAATGTCACTAGCATTACTTCTAACATAAGCAGGGAAGACAGGTTTACTAGTAATTTTTGTCAGCCTATCCACATGGACTATTTGGACATTCTTATGGATTGCATAATTCATGTATTTCAAAATTTACAGTGCCTAGCTTGCGAATAGCCCGAAACGGACCACTATTGAACCTATTAAACAATTAAACGTTTTGCATAAATCTGGTTTTATGGAAGGGGTAAACAGCATGACAAGATTCCACACATTTATCTTCTTATCCACAGCACTCTTACTTTGTAACTTTTCTTGATTGTTAGCCACTTGCTCTAACAAAAGTTTAGTTTGAGAAAAAACCTGCTGTAAAGAGTGGATTAACTGATCACAATAGGAGGGACAATCATTATAGCTAACAGGGTGACTAGCCCCAAGAGTGTTATAAGGTATTTTAATGTCTCTTCCATGTGTTACAAGAAATGGAGTTTCATCAAAAGTCGAGTGAATGCTGGAGCACAACGTCAACAACACATACTTCAACTTATCGTCCCAATCATTATGGCGAATATTCACAAGATGCACCAGAGCATTATTCATAGTGGCATGGTTGCATTGGACTTTCGCGTTGGAGCAACGATGGAAACTAGAGGTATGTACATGCCTGATTCCTAACCGTTCATAAACCTGAGCAATAGCTCTACTCATGTAACTTGTTCCCCGGTCAGTAATTAATTTATCGGGCGTCCCATGTCTACACACAAATTCCGCCAATGCATCAGCGACAGTATCAGACATGTTGGGCATAGCAAAGGCCTCAGGCCACTTAGTAAAGCTATCGATAAAGACAATGATGTATTTGTTTTCCTTTTCAGTAGTGGGATAAAGCCCACAAATATCTGAATGAATTGTTGAAAAAGGGGACTCAGGGATTTCTAATCTCTGGAGTTCAGCCAACCTCTTGGGTTTATGGGCTCTGAACTCCAGACAAGACTGGCAAGAGGCCACAAGTCTTTTTATATCAGCACACATACCCTGCCAATAATAATTTTAATTAATCCGGTGGAGAGTTTTGAAAAACCCCGCATGACAAGCAACATTAGATTCATGAGTAAGACTAAATGTACGACTAAACCCATACTTGCCAACTTTTCCAGTTTTCCCGGAAGACTTTCGGTTTTTTATCGTATCTTCCGGTCTTCCGGACAGATGATGAAATCTTTCGTTTTAAAAAAAGTTGTGGATATTGTTCGTTTTAAAAAGAAACCCCAAATGTTCTAGGAAAACTCATGATTCCCAATCTTTCTCCATCCATATCATAAATGTCAATATTCATTTCAAACTTGCTTTATGATATTCTAGAACATGTAAAGAAATAGTATTGTTAAATATTTCTTGCTGGTGTAATTTTTTTTTGCCTCCCCCCCCCTTTATTTATCTCCAACTATACTCGGGGCAAAGCTAACTTGAGAACACTGTCATCAAAGGCTAGGGCTGTATAATTCCGCTAAGGAATATATAGTTCTTTTTATTTACTCATTTGTAGTGTTGAAAATAAATTGAATTTAAAAGAAAATATCGGTATTGTATTTGATAATATCTATTAAATCTATCTACTCAACGTAAAGTGGCGGTTTTAATGATTTAGAAATTGTTTTTAAGAACAATAAATGATACGTCACAATCTACTTTTCCAGTTATAAACTTTCTTTCTTTGGCGATTTACTGAAAAGTAGAAACTTCCAGCAACCCCCAATCCCCACCCCTGGATCTTCTCTGTGGTCATTCATTACTCGGACACCTGACACTTCCTTTTCTTCCACCCCCCTTTCTTCAGTTACTATAGCAGTAAACCCTCTTTTCTTATCTGTCAATCAATAAATAGCCTCTTCTTGAAATGAATTTTCGCTTAATTTTCAAACTCGCAGGAAAGTAAAAAAATTATAAGCTTGGAGGACGTAGTCCCATGAAATCATCTGATAAAGACAAAAGAAGAAGGAATAATATATATATATATCATTACAGAAACATATTTTATGCAATATATTTTTCTTTTTTTTCTTTCCACAAAATTGATGCATCATTTGCTAAATTTCATATGTTATGCAAATTTTTATTTTTAGGTGTCGGAAATCTGGTTTTAAAAATAAATAATTAAAAAATAATTTTCTTAGCACCAAAAAAGACTTAATTATATAATTTAGAGTACCTTAAGATTTTTATAACTTTATCATCATTATTTAACTAGCAAGCTTTGCCCACTTCGCTGGACATTAAACTTAAATAAGTTGTCAAAATCCCATATCTTTATTAATAACCTAAGTTTTCACTGTGATTGGTAGAGGTTTTCTCGCTCGCAACGTGAGGAGTGTAGGTCCGCACTGCCTTCGGCATCAACTTACCCACTTCTTATTTCCCCTTCCTGAGCGGGTGAGTTCGAAGTTTTGCAAAATCCCACTAATGTACATAATGCGTACACTTAATCAATATCCACACACCAAAATTCGCCATTCTAGGATAATTCAAAGCGAATTCAAATGGAAAAACATGTTTTTACGCATGTTTATTGCCCTCTGACTCCGAGAAGGGGGGGGGGAATTTCGAATTTCGTGAAATCCAGTTACAATAAGTGTAGGATGCATACAAACAATTTACGCACCTGTTGTGACTGAGTGGAATTAGATTAAATGTTCGATGAGACATCTATCTATATAAAAATGAATGTTTGTCTGTATGTCCTTTATAAAATCGTAAACGGCTTGACCGATTTCGATCATTCTTTTTTTGTTTTTTTCCTTATAGGTCAGGGATGGTTTAGGAAAAAAAAATTGAAAAAATTCGCCCCCCAAGGGGGGGGAGGGGGGTAAAACGTGAATTCAAAAAATCCTTCATATCTCAAACAAATAAAACAGATATCCGTAAAATTTTTGCTTTAAAATATAGCTAATATAAATGTCTAAAAACCAATTTCTGGAATTTTCGAAATTCGGTACCCAAGGGGGAGCGGGGGGGGGGGGGGCAAAACGGGATTTCACATGCGTAAAACGCGATTTCGCATAATCCTATATATCTCAAACAAAAAAGCAGATATACGTGAAATTTTTGTTATAAAATATAGCTAATACAAATATCTAAAAACCAATTTCTGGAATTTTAAAAATTCAGCCCCCAGGTGGGGAAGCAGGGGCAAAAACAATTAGAAATACAGTTAGGCCTTTCAAAATTGGTACAGATAGGTTTCAATAGCCTGCAAGTCAAATGGGGATATTTTCGAAAGTGTAAAGTTATTAGGAGGGGGGGGGGTCAAAAAAAAAATAAAAATAGAGTTAGATCGTTCGAAATTGGTAAATAGAGGTTTTCGATACTTACAAATCAATTGCGGATATTTTCGAATTTGTAAAATTATTAGGAGGTGCGGGAAGGGGGTGGAGCGGTAAGGGGGGGCTATGGGCAAAAACAAATAGAAATACAGTTAGGGCATTCAAAATTGGTACAGATAGGTTTTTAAGGCCTGCAAGTCGAATGGGGATATTTTCCAAAGTGTAAAGTTATTAGGAGGGACGAGAAGGGGGAAGGGGATGGGGGGGGGCAAAGAAATAAAAATAGAGTTAGATCGTTCAAAATTGGTACACAAATGGTTTTCGATACTTAAAATCGAATGCGGATATTTTTGAATTTGTAAAATTAGTAGGAGGGGCGGTAAGGGGGGGGCTATGGGCAAAAAGAAATAGAAATGCAGTTAGGCCGTTCAAATTGGTACAGATTGGTTTTAGAGGCCTGCAAGTCGAATGGGGATATTTTCGAAAGTGTAACGTTATTAGGAGGGACGGGAGGGGGGGGGCGGAGGGGCAAAAAAAAAAAAATAGAGTTAGATCATTTAAAATTGGTACATAGAGGTTTTCGATACTTACAAATCGATTGCGGATATTTTCGAATTTTTAAAATTATTTGGAAAGGGGGGGGGGAGAGTGGTGGGGCAAAAAAATAAAAATAGAGATAGATCGTTCAAAACTGGTGCATAGAGGTTTTTGATATTTACAAATCGATTGCTGATATTTTCGAATTTCTAAAATTATTAGGATAGACGGGAGGGGGGGCGAAGGGGAAAAACAACGGAAATAAGAGTTAGAGCATTTTGGGAATTTTTTCCGAAGGCAGTAAGAACCCGGTGCGACATTTTTCCTAATCAGATTTTGTTTCGCTTTTTTTTTTTTCACGTGAAAAAAATTAATGGAATTTTGAGAATTCAGTAATTATAGTGATTCATTTAAAAATAGGGTCCAGCGAAGCGGGCAAAGCCTGCTAGTATTATATATATTGACAAGACTTTATACTTCACAAGACGATTACATTACACATAACATTGAAAAAAAACAGACTAGCGATTCATGATCATGATCGCGCTCGAACAACAAATACCATGGAGACTGGAACAACTACATTGAGTAGAGTTAAGTAGTTCGTAGCCGGCATTACAAGTTGAGATGTAATAGTTCTCCCACACTTATGAAATGACTAAATCTTGTAGGTATGCCGGAGGTTTTCGATTTCTTGTCGGACGCCTTAATACTGGATTATCACAGCTAGAATTGGAAACTGATGTTGGAGCAGTTGTAGGCTTGTCAGACAATTCAGTAGTTGGCAATATGACCAAATCTCCCCACTGTGGAACCTTAGGTTGCGTTGAAGACTGTGGAATATTAGTTTGAATTGAAGGTGTTGGATTAACTTTAGATGATAACTCTGGTGCAAATGATACTGATTTGCGACTGCACGACTGCACTTGACATCGGTTTTGTATAGTTGATTAATGTGCCTCTTAAACACATAGCCACAATCAAGTCTAATTAAGTAATGTAGCTGACCCAGTTTCTTGATAATTTGTCCCATTTCCCATTTGGCCTTATTATTGCTATAATATCGTGCTTGAACCCTATCTCCCACGCTTAATTGCCTTGTTTCAGAGTTTGATACTGGAGTCTTTTCAAATTTTGTAGGCTTCAATGCATCTAACTTGATTCTAAATTCTCTTTGATAAAATTGTTCAGCTGGTGTTCGACCATTGGCAAGAGGAGTTGCGCGATAGCGGAAAAGAATTTCTCGAATTTTCTGCTACATTGTTTGATGTTCCGCTTCCATGGCAGCTAACCTATGTTTTAACGTTTGAATATTTCTTCTGGCTAAGCCATTAGTAGAAGGATGACCAGGAGCTATAAGTTTCTGGAATATGCCTGCTTCATTGCAAAATTGTTGAAATTGATCGCTGGTAAATATTGTTGCATTGTCAGATACCATGACATCCGGAAATCCTGTGCGAGCAAATACATTCCGCAGCATTTCGATAGTAGATGTCGATGTAGGAGCAGACTTGATAATCTCTATCTCAGCCCATTTTGATTTTGCCTCGATGATCACAAGAAAAACATAATTTTGAAATGGGCCAGCAAAATCTATATGAATTCTTTGCCAGTTTTGCTCTGGTTCTGCCCATGGATGTAACGGAGCTTTTGGAGGGCTTGATCTAGTGGAAGTACACTCGGAACATGACTGAACCATTCTTTCGATGTCTTTGTCGATTGACTTCCAATATACATAGCGTCTAGCTAGTTGTTTCATTTTGGTTGTGCCTAAATGTGTTCGATGAAGTTCTTCCAATACGGCTGGCTGGAGACTTAGGGGAATGACAACATGAGAGCCTCTGATCAAAATGTCATCCTCTATAGTAAATTCAGAATCTACAGTTGACTCCTCTCGCAGTTGTTTTAACATGTTTGCCCGCGTGGGTTCGAATCCCATCCTCGTCGCCAATTTGTTGTGACTGAGTGGAATTAGATTAAATGTTCGACGACGATGAGACATATTATATATATTGACAAGACTTTATACTTCACAAGACGATTACATTACACATAACATTGAAGAAAAACAGACTAGCGATTCATGATCGCGCTCGAACAACAAATACCATGGAGACTGGAACAACTACATTGAGTAGTTCGTAGCCGGCATTACAAGTTGAGATGTAATAGGACCAAATTTCGTGACCACAGAAGTCTTTAATAGAGAATATTACAAATAAATAAATACAAAAAGCACAGCTTTAGTATGGGACCCCTTTGGTGACTTTAAATATTTTAAGCCATTTTTGCAAGGAACTGAATTGGCTATCTCAATTGTGCAATTAAAGATCTTGGCGAGAAACGTCCGAGCTACTTTGGTGCCGAATTTTAAATTTTGCCAAAGGGATCTAATACTACAGCTGTTGCACACACAAAATAAATAAAATAATGAAATAAAATAAAAACTCTTTTCTGATATTTACAAAATAAAAATAAAAAATCTTAATAAAATCCAAATTATAATAATTTACAATTAAGGGGACAACATAAAAAAACATCATAAGGTACATAATAACAACAAAAATTTTTGTTTTACTGCAGGAAAGAAAAGTACTGCTTAATTAAATAAAATAATTTAAACTAATGCCAAATATCTCTGAAAATATTTTTCCACACACAAATTCCTGATAAAAAAAAAAAAAAAATCACCAACTTTTGTAGGTATTTTTCTCTCTAATTTTTATTATTTTTCACGTGAAATTAAAAATATTTCATTTTATTTTTGGAAAATAAAAATATATATAAATCCAACGAGATATATAAAGTTGTATATCTCGTTGTATCTCGATTTATAAGGAGTGGATCAAGACAGCACATTTGCTCCTTTGAAATAGACATCTAAATTTTTAATTGTTGCCTTTAATTTTTTCAAACATAAAATAAAATATGCTTTCACGTGAAAAATAAATAAATAAATAAATAAAATATCAAATTTGTTCATGCATGTACTTACGGATAATACGTAAGTATCGTAATTTCGTGCACTTTTGCGATTCAAACACATCAAGGTAGGGGCATCCATTTTTTTTTTTTTTTTTTTTTTTTGGGGGGGGGGGGGAGAGTTGTGTGCGCAATAGTGATTTCAGCGAAGAAAGTTACATGAGTTTTCAGATTCATGCACAGCTAGACAGGGGTGTCCAGTGATGTTTTTTTTTAGTTTTCATGTGAGCGAAGCGAACATACGTGCGTGATAGTGATGGCTTCGAAAACGAGTTACATGCGTTCTCAGATTCATGCACAGCGAGGTTGGGGTGTCCAGTGATGTTTTTTTTTGGTTTTCATGTGAGCGAAGCGAAAATACGTGCGTGATAGTGATGGCTTCGAAAACGAGTTACATGCGTTCTCAGACTCATGCACAGCGAGGTTGGGGTGTCCAGTGATGTTTTTTTTTGGTTTTCATGTGAGCGAAGCGAACATACGTGCGTGATAGTGATGGCTTCGAAAACGAGTTACATGCGTTCTCAGATTCATGCACAGCGATGTTGGGGTGTCCAGTGATGTTCTTTTTTGGCGTGCGTGATAGTGATGGCTTCGAAAACGAGTTACATGCGCTCTCAGATTCCTGCACAGCGAGGTAGGGGTTGTCCAGTGATATATATATATATATATATATATATATATGTGCGCGAAGCGTATATATGTGCATGATACAACACAAGTTTACGTGTTTTCCAATTACATCTTTCGTTTTCTATTTCCTTACTTTTAGTGGAAGCGTCTAAATTCATAACGGGGGTTTCAGATAGCAGGAGACTTTCTTACAAAAGAAAATATCTAATCAGCATTTTAAAGCATTTGAATGTCAAAAGAAAATATTAATATTTTATTTTTTATTTTATTTATTTTACTTTTTTCAAGTGAAAGCATATGGTTGAAAAAATTAAAATAAAGGCAACAATTAAAAATTTAGATGTCTCTTTCAAAGGAGCAAATGTGCTGTCTTGATCCACTCCTGATTTATATATCTCGTTGTATAAATCTACACTAATATGCGAAAGTTTGGATGGATGGATGTCTGTTACTCAATCACGCCACAACGGCTAAGCGGATCTGCATGAAATTTGGTACAGAGATAGAGAATAGTCTGGAATAGAACATAGGCTACTATTTATACCAGAAATTTGATTAGATATTTTAAAATTAATTAAAATATGAAAATAATAAACTGGTAATTGAATTAATATAAGCCATTTAAATTTTTAATTCTTGACAAAAAAAGTTTGCGAGATATTTTTATTTATTTATCTATTTCTTGTTTTCAACATAAGATGAAATATGCTTTCACGCGAAAAATAAAAAAATACTAAATGTTAAATTGGTCGATGAGAAAATGACACTTTATAATTTTAAAATAAAACAGTACAAATCCAACATATTTCTTCTGAATTTTATTTCATAGCATTTTTTTAATATACCTCAACTTCAGATTTTTACTTTCCGAACACTATAGTGAGGAAAGTATTGTAATCATGTCAAAAATCCGAATTTGAGATTTTGATGTTTCTATACGTTTCGAGGTCCAATGAGTCCGTTTTCACTATTTTTGCGATGATGTATGTATGTGTGTGTGTATGTATGTGTGTATGTATGTGTGTATGTCTGTGAGTGAACACGCTAGCGTCTAAACGCTTCGTTCGAATAAGCTGAAATTTGGTACGTATATTGTAAGTCACCATAGTACGAACCCTATAGATTTTGGTGAATCTTGCACTAATAGTTTTTTTACAGGGACACAAAGAAAAATTCTTTATCATTATGGCCTATGGGACCAAAACCTTAAAAGTGCGATAGTATCTAAACGCCTTATTCAATTGAGCAAAAAATTTATACACATATTACAGGTTACAAATACTCAATCTGTATAGATTTTGGAGAATCTAGCACTTATAGTTTTTTTACAGGGACACAAAGAAAAATTCTTTATCATTATGGCCTATGGGACCAAATTTTTAAAACTGCGATAGCATCTAAACGCCTTATTCAATTGAGCTGAAAATTTATATGAATATTATAAATCACTGTTGCTCTGACTATAAGCATTTTGGTGAATCTAGCATTTATAGGTTTTTTACAGGGACACAACGAAAAATTCTTTATCATTATGATCTATGGGCTCAAAGTTCGGTAGCGTTAAGTAAAACATCGTGTAGTATATGGAGAAAAATACTCAAACACTCTATTATGGTTTCCTCTCTTTTGTTTGTTTAACGACTCCTCTTTCTTTACTTTATCTAAAAAACTGTTAATTACTCAATGTTCGGAAAGTCGAGTGGAGTCACTCCAGATTTTTTTTTTTAGTACGGCGGATGACACGCTTGGCATAAAAGCTAATTCTGCATTATATTAAAGGTATTTTCTTACCAATCTGAACATTTTTTTAAATTTTGATGCTGAAGAAGATCGGACATTTTTCGCCAAGGAAAAGATAGAAAGAAATACGCAAGCGAAGTGATGACGTAACTGGCCATTCGTGGATGCAAGAAAAATATTTCCTATGTTAAACGCCCATTGGATTTTTTGCAAAAAATTATTAAAAATCCAGGAAAATTATTTCCCGATTTTAATCCCCATATTTAGGTATAGATAGGTAGTAGTTATCATGTCCATGCGTTAGATTAAGTTATTTTTGTTGTAAAATTGACAAAATTTGAATTTTTAATTTCAAACCTCTAGAAAAAAAAAAACGGCAAACCTCCATATTTGATTAAAAACACAAACATTTCATTTCAAAGGATGATATTAACACAATAAATATCCAACTAATATACTAATTAAAAGGAAAATGATAAATATTCTATCATAATTTGAAGTCAAAATAAAGTATCTGATATAAGATACTATTATGTTGCAGCGGAATAGATTTGATATCGGTCATCCTTGGCAGAAAAAAAGAAATATCGCCAAATTATTTGGCAAACATAATTTAATTCCTTTCAAAAATCATGGTTATTTTAACAACTTATATTAAGAGAGTAATGAATAATATGAAACAATATTTCGCACAATACATATTACGAAAATATACATCTGGCAAGGAATGTATATATTTGTATTACGTTTTTGATCACCAAATACAATAAGCGCCAAGAACGACAGAGTTTTGAAATTTAAAATTAAAATTTTGTCAATTTGACAGCAAAATAACTCAATCTAACACATGCACATGATAACTAATACATATATATATATATATACCCAAATATGGGGATTAAAATCGGCAAATAATTTTCCTCGATTTTTAATAATTTTTTACAAAAAATCCAATGGACGATTAACATAGGAAATCATTTTCTTGCATCCACGGACGATCAGTGACGTCACACTCCTTTTGCGTATAGGAATAATAATCGCATAAATTATATTTTGGTCCAAAACGGCAACAAAAATTCAAAAGTCTCCAAGGGCATTAAGGCTGTACCATTATCAAGTTTACATATTAATTAATTAATTTATTTTTCTATATACCAACTACTTTTAACTAAGCATGAAGTTTATATAACCACAAAATAATAATAATAATTGTCTCATGCGATAGAAGTAGCCGATCATAGCATATTGTAATATTATATGTGGCTTGAAATTGCTGTCATTCTATGGTTGATCGATTAAATCAAATAAATATAGGAAATAACTTGAGAGCAAATATTATGTAGTACATCACGTATAATGTTGTTCGTATGTAACTGGGATTCAGATATAAAAGAGCTACTTCAAATTTTTCGATACTGTCCGTATCGAAACTGTCATGTTTGATAAGCACCCAAATGGAAGCCCACGGGTAAGCCACTGTGGCAGGCAATAGGAACAGGCAGGGGAGATTGCAAGGACGAAGAAGCTGGTGCCGAAGGCAGCGGAAACCAAAAGCAAGCTTTTGACCGATTTCAGTTTCTTTCTTTCTTTTTTTTTTTTTTTCCATAAAGCTATATAGGAAAGAGTTTGCCAGAGAAGCGGGCAAAGCCGTCCAAAATTGTTTAAGAACTAAAATATTATTCAACGATTCGCCGGGAAATGAAAAAAAAAAAAAAAACATTTCTTTGTTAAAAATTGTTAATCATTTCTTTGTTTTTTAGTATACTTTATCAGACTCTGTTTTGCACAGCACCACAATGATGGTTTTATTACATTATGGTTTCATTACATTACATATTATGATCAAACCGTCAGTTCTCACACATACACATAAAATTTAAACGTGAATGAAGTCGCGGGTAACAGCTAGTGTGTATATATAAATATAAAATCTTCTACCGAATCTGGGTTGAAAACGGAAAAAGGGTAAAATAAATTAGAAATATCATACGTATATTTATAAATTTGATACTAAATAAAATGAAAGGGGCGATTTTTCTGAATCCAGGCGTGCAAACAGTTTTTCGATGCGACAATTAGATTTTTAAAAAATAACTAAAGTATGAAATTTAAGTGGCAACGGAAAAAGGGAAAAATAAATAAGAAATATCAGACCTATCGTTACAAATTCAGTACCAAATGAAAGGGGTGATTTTTCTGAATCCTGGGGTGTAAACAGTTTTTCGATACGACAATTAGATTTTTTAAAATTCGCCAAAGTATAGAATTTAGATAGCAACACTTCATTTCAATCTTTTCATAATTTGTAGTGCGAATCACGCGAATAAAAAAATCTTTAACTTGAAAATTTATTTTTATATTTTATTTTTCCATTCAAAGCGTTTTAGTGAAAAAATATTTATGGCGCATGCGCAGGCGTTTTTTACCCACAATTTAAACACTAATCATAATTTTGAAAATTTCTATAGAAATAATTTTAAGTTGGGTGAAGACCTAAGTTTCTGCCAAGCACTGTTGAATTCCGTCCAGCCGTTCTCGAGTGATGCCCGGAAAAACGTGTTTTAGTCTTTTACCCCCCAGGGGGAAACGAAAGGAGAATTTCTGAAAAGTTGATAGATATAATTTTAAGTTGGGTGAAGACCTAAATTTCTGCCAAGTGCCGTTGAATTCCGCCGAGCTGTTCTCAAGTGATGCCCGGACAAAAAAAGCGACATACAGACACGATGACACACACACACACAGGCAAATTCCCCCACGCTCCCCCCTGGGTGGCAAAAGACAGAAACACGTTTGTCCAGGTATCACTTGAGAACGGCTGGACGGAATTCAACGGCACTTGACAGGAATTTAGCTCCTCACCCAACTTAAAATTATATCTATCAACTTTTCCGAAATTACTCCCCTTTCTCCCGCTGGGGAAGGCAAAAGACTAAAACGTGTTTGTAAGCATAACTCGGCTCCTAATTACTTCATAGTAAAGAAACTGCACGTGGGGGGACTAGACATGAGTACAAGTAATACATTATCTGCATTTAGGAATTTTCGATTTTTAAGGGAAGGGAGGTGGGAAATATTGAAAATTCCTGATTTTTGAGTAGACCTCTACCAAAAATGGAACAAATATATTGAAGAAAGGCTATGCGGCTTCCTTAGGATATTTCAAAAAAAAATTTTTTTTTTTTTTTTTTTTTGGGGGAGGGGGGGATGTTACGAGGGGGTAAACTCGAGACACCCCTTTTAGCGCTAAATTTGTCCTGAGAAATCTATGGGATCTGCGGTCACGAAATTTGTTGCATAAATTGTTTATATGCATCCGACCCTTATTGTAACGGGATTTTACGAACCCCCCCTTACCCCTTTGGTGTCGTGAGGGCTATAAACACGTGTAAAAACACGTTTTCCAATTTCAATTCGCCTTAAATTATCTTAGATTGGCGAACTTTGGTGTGTGGATGTTGATTAGGTGTACGCATTATGTACTTTGTCAAGATTTCGCAAAACTTCGAACTTAGCCACTGGGGAAGGGGAAGTAAGAATCGGGCAAGTTGCTGCCGAAGACTGTGGGAACACGGACTCCTCA
The DNA here is from genome assembly GCA_963930645.1 of Salticus scenicus. Lineage (NCBI taxonomy): Eukaryota > Metazoa > Arthropoda > Arachnida > Araneae > Salticidae > Salticus > Salticus scenicus. The sequence goes on along the minus strand of OZ005648.1, from coordinate 328,945,917 downwards.
CGTTGCGAGCGAGAAAAATCTCTACCGAACGCAGAGGGAACATTAACTCAGGTTAATTAATAATGATATGGGATTTTGGCAACTCATTTCAGTATTGTGTCCAGCGAAGCGGGCAAAGCCTGCTAGTATATAATAAAAGCATCATTTAACCTGAACTCTATCTTAGGGAGGGGAGGGGGAATTATATTACGTTATCTGTAAAACAAAATATATATATATATATATATATATATATATATTATAAATATTTAAACTGTATTTTCTCTTCAATGCATTTTACAAAAGTATTACTTTAAAATATATTTATTTTTTTATAATTTTCCAAAGTTGAAAAATGTCTATGACTTTAGTCTGTCTGTCTGTCTGCGCTCTGATTTCCGTAAATATTACTAGAATGCTTTGAAACTGATATATGATATTCAAGTTCACTATTCAAGAACTTATAGAGACAAAAATTATGGCATTTCACTATTCAAGAACTTACAGAGGGAAAAATTATGGCCATTTTGCAGGCCTTTCATAAAATTTGAATCTATAAAATGCACTTCTTCATAAAATTGGTCCTTTCACATAATTCAAATTCTTACAAAAGCTGTTTCACAAAATTTAACTTTATAGAAAATAATCCTTAAAATTTTTCATCTTTTCAGTATTATTTCAAACTATTCCGTACACTTTATTTAATAAAACACTGTTAAATCAATATTTGACATTATATATACCAGTAACCGCTAAAGTGATAAGTGTTACACAATAATACATTTTTCACAAAAATAACTAAAATCCATTAGAATATCTCGCTTATTTATTCCCCCCCCCTTAAATTTTTTATACTAAAAAAATAAACTCCAAACATTAAAACCTGGATCGAACCGCAAATTACTAAAATTATATTTTCAGTCGTGTTGTTTGTTTCAAACATTTTTCAACAAATTTTAAAACTGATTATGAATTCGTTTTGTCTATTTGTCTTTGTACGAGCTGCAATTTAAGTAAATAATTTTAGAATACCATGAAAGTGATATGTGTTATCAGTTTTTACAGTATTTTCATTATTGAAAATGGTATAAATAGTTCAGTTTGTGCACAGAAATACACAAAAAACTTCTAATGCATTAAGGTCTATGAATCAATTAAAACATATTTTTTTAAAACATATTTTGATATCTTTACACATTACACATTAAATTCTTACACATTATTAAAATCCACAAAATCTTTTTTTCTTAAGAATAAGATATGATTAACTTAATTATTTGATTTACGGTTCCACACAAATGTGTTAAAATACATATTGAGATATAAAAGGAAATTACTCAGGGTAAATTTTCAGCATTATCAGGATTCTATTTATTTATTTATTATTAGTGTGTAATTATTATTTACTAGTATATAAATATAACACCGTCAAAAATGACGGAATGTGAAATCAATTAAGGTAGTGAATCAACGACTTCTTTGCCTGCTTCGCTGGACACTATATTTAAAGGGGACTAATGTGACAGTTGCACCTGACGGGACTAATAGGCAAGTTGTACCTGACGGGACTAATGTGCAAGTTACACCGAAGGAACAAACTATTTCTTTTAACGAAAATACCTACTAACCCAGAACTATAGGTCTAATATAACGTATCATATTATATATCGTATTTATCGTAATATAACTCAGTACTTATTTCGCTTCCTTCTTTGACTCGTTTTAATAAGTATTTTTTATATGCATGGGCAAATTTAATATTTTTTAATTTTTCGCGTGAAAACATTATTTCATCTTATGCCCCCCGCCCCCCTCAAAAATATATATATATATATATATATATATATATATATATTAACAAAATCAGACTTTTGTCTGTAAATTTTTCAGAATCGAAAAATTTTGCGATATCTTCACGTTTCACACACCGTGAAAGTCGAAAATGACTTCAGAAAATTTTGCCTGTATATGTGAGTGTGTGTGTCATCGAGTCTATGTCGCTTTTTTTGTCCGGGCATCACTTGAGAACGGCTGGACGGAATTCAACGGCACTTGGCAGGAATTTAGGTCTATACTTAACTTAAAATTATATCTATCAATTTTTCAGAAATTCCCCCACGTTCCACCCTGGGGGGTAAAAGACTAAAACACGTTTGACCGGGTATCACTTGAGAACGGCTGGACGGAATTCAACGGCGCTTAGCAGGAATTTAGGTCTTTACCCAACTTAAAATTATATCTATCAACTTTCAGAAATTCCCCCACGTTCCCCCCTGGGGTGCAAAAGACAGAAACACATTTGTCCGGGTATCACTTGAGAACGGCTGGACGGAATTCAACGGCACTTGGCAGCAATTTAGCTCCTCACCCAACTTAAAATTGTATCTATCAACTTTTCAGAAATCCCCCCCTCCGTTTTCCCTTGGGGGGGGGGGAGACTAAAACACGTTTATCCGGGTATCACTTGAGAACGGCTGAATGGAATTCAACGGCGCTTCGCAGAAATTTAGGTCTTTACCCAACTTAAAATTATATCTATCAACTTTTCAGAATTTCCCCTACGTTCCCACCCTGCGGGGCAAAAGACAAAAACACGTTTGTCCGGGTATCGCTTGAGAACGGGTGAACAGAATTCCACGGCGCTTCGCAAGAACTTAGGTCTTTACCCAACTTAAAATTATATCTATCAACTTTTCCGAAATTACTCCCCTTTCCCCCCTGGGGGAAGCAAAAGCAAAAACACTTTTGTAAGCATAACTCGGCTCCTAATTACTTCACAGTAAAGAAATTGCGCATGGGGAGACTAAACATGAGTACAAATAATACATTATCTGCACTTAGGAATTTTCGATTTTTAAGGGAAGAGAGGGGGGAAATATTGAAAAGTCTTGGTTTTTGAGTGGACCTCTACAAAAAGTGGAACAAATATATTGAAAAAAGGCTATGCGACTTCCTTAGGATATTTCCAAAAACACATTTTTTTTTTTTTTTTTTTTTTTTTTTTTTTTTTGGGGGGGGGGGGGTTACGAGGGGGCAAACTCGAGACACACCTTTTAGCGCTAAAATTGTCCTGAGAAATCTATGGAATCTGCGGTAACGAATATTGGTGGTTGGTATGTCCATATGTATCCGACACCTAAAGTAACGGAATTTATCGAAATCACCCCGGTCCCACCCCCCCACCCCACACACACACCAAGGGGAACAGAAGGTAAAAACACCTTTGTAAAGATAACTCGGCTCCAAATTACTTCACAGTGTTAATCTCTTGCGATCTTTTTTTTTTCTTTTTTGAGGGGGGGGGTTACTATGCATTATGAAGGGCAAATTCGAGACGCCCTTTTTAGCGCTAAATTTGTCCTGTGAAATTTACGAGAGCTGCGGTCACAAAGTTTGGTACATGAATTTTTCATATCCGACCTTTATTGTAACTGGATTTTACGAAATCCCCTCCGTAACCCCTTGGTATCGAGAGGGCTATACACACGTTTTCCCTTTTGCATTCGCCTTAAATTATCTTAGATTGGCGAACTTTGGTGTGTGGATGTTGATTAGGTGTGCGCATTATATATACTTTGTCGAGATTTCGCAAAACTTCGAACTTAGCCACTGGAGAACGGGGAGTAAGAAGCGGGTAAGTTGCTGCCGATGGTAGTGGGAACACGGGCTCCTCACGTTGCGAGCGAGAAAAATCTCTACCGAGCACAGCGGGAACTTTAAGTCAGGTTAATTAATAATGATATGGGGTTTATAGTATGGTAATATATATGATACTAACTGTTACCCGCAACTTCGTTCACGTGGAAATTTTGATGTGTATGTGTGGGAACTAGAGATGTGAAAAACCCTGGAATTTTGCTTCAGGGGAATAAACATGGGAATTCTCGGGTTTAAACCGGGAATTTTGGGAACTTTGGAAACTTTGATGGAAAGAAACTAATATTCAGTGTTTAGATTTAATTTCAATTCTTTTAAATGTAGAAACAACTTGTTTCAATATCATTTTTATTCTATTTGCTTAAATAAAAGTAATACAAAAAATTATGTGATTATTTTGCAAAAAATTGTAAATAATTAAACATTTACGTTATTGACAATAATAATTGAGGAAGTTTTGTCTGCCTATTTAAATAACTTTAGGACTTTTTTTTTTTTTTTTTTTTTTTTTTTTTTAATGAATATCATAATAAAATATGTTATAAAAATAATACAATGAAATTAAATTATGGTTAGAATACTTTAAAATTATTAAATTTTATTATAATTCATCGAACAAAATTTCACAATAGTTCATGAAATTTTGTTATAATCAGTTAAAGAGCACGGGCAACAAAATCGAACATGAGTTCTTCGGTTATTAAGAATTAGAGCAATAATTTTTTAATGCATCAAATCAATACACAGAATATTCAATAGCTAATAATTAATAATTTGGCTGTTATTTCTTTCTTTCTTAATTTTTTGCGCATTAATATTGTTGAAATTTTAATTGAAATAATATTTTCCATTGTAATATTATTGATTGTTTTAGTAAATGCTGAATATTTTCAAGCATTTTTGTTTTATTTTTGAAATAAAATGTTAAAGATATACAACTGAATCATGATAAACTCCGATTGCGATAAAAAAAAAAAAAAAAAAAGTGTTATATTGAACTCAGTGTGTATACACATACAGTCAGAACTAAGATATAAATATACTGCAATTCGCGTTTGTAATGATCGATAGATGACGCTTTCTCAACTGCAGTTGTTAGTAAATATTGCCACGTGTAATAATTGCCACGTGTTTTTATTATTGTGCTTTCTTGTTGTTCTATCATTGTTTCAGCGTGAAAGCTATCAGTGGTATGATAATTTCACCTTAGCTCACCAGAGGGCGAGCATTTCATTACAATCGCGGATAACAGAGAATAAGTCTGTTAATTAATGAAATTTGAAACTTGCACTTTTTAAATTTATAGACGTTAAAAGCACTATTTAAAAATCAAAAGATCATAAAAAACATCTAAATGTGAGATAACATTTTGAAATGTCTTAGAACATATCTAATCTCAGAAAAAAAAAAAAAAAAGCTAAATTCGTTACTTTTGAAAACTTTCAAAATTCCCTTGTTTTGGAAACTTTCAAATTTCCCTTCCCAAAAAACCGGGTTTATTCCCCGGTTTAAACCCAGGTTTTTTCCCCGCTCACATCTCTAGTGGGAACTGACGGTTTCATCATAATATGTAATGTAATGTAATGAAACCTTATCATTGTGGTACTGTGCAAAACATTTTCTAATAAAGTATACGCAAAAAAATTTGTAACTCATTGAAAGTCAAAATAAAATGCCAAAATAAATAAATAAAAAGTTATCGCCGACATGGCGATAAAAATTTAAAATTCGTTCATAGGGATCCTGTACTAAAACAGTACTGCGTTGCTGAAGTATAAAAACTGGGTAGTCAATTATGAATTTTATTTCGAAACCTTTCTTTGTATGATTTTAGTTCACTATTGCACAATATTAATCTGGTTCTAATAATAATTTGGTGACTGGTGAATTAAAATTTTAATTATGTGGTGAAATTCGTATAATATTTATGAGTTTCAAATTTCTAAGTTTTTTTTTTCATCTCCCGGCGAATTGTTGATTAGTTCTTAAACATTTATTGATGGCTTTGCACGATTTGCTGGCAAACTCTTTTTTATATAGCTTTATGAAAAAAAAAAAAAAAAAAAAACCCTGAAATCGATCAAAAGCTCGCTTTGGGTTCCCGCTGCTTTCGGCAGCAGCTTCTTCGTCCTTGCAATCTTCGGTGCCTTTCCCTATTGTCTGCGACAATGGCTTACCCGTGGGCTTGCATTTGGATGCTTATCATATATGGCAGTTTCGATACGGACAATATCGAAAAATTTGAAGTAGCTCTTTTATATCTGAATCCCAGTTACATATGAACAACATTATACGTGATGTATATAATATTTGCTCTCAAGTTATTTCCTATATTTATTTGATTTAATCGATCAACCATAGAATGACAGCAATTTCAAGCCATATATAATATTATAATATACTATGATCGGCTACTTCTATCGCATGAGACAATTATTATTATTATTTTGTGGTTATATAAACTTCATGCTTAGTTAATAGTAGTTGGTATATAGAAAAATAAATAAATAAATTAATATGTAAACTTGATCATGGTACAGCCTTAATGCCTTTGGTAACTTTTGAATTTTTGTTGCCGTTTTAGACCAAAATATAATTTATGCGATTATTGTTCCTATACGCAAGCGAAGTATGGCGTCACTGACCGTCCGTGGATGTAAGAAAATGATTTCCTATGTTAATCACCCATTGGATTTTTTGTAAAAAATTATTAAAAATCGAGGAAAATTATTTCCCGATTTTAATCCCCATATTTCAGTATATATATGTATTAGTTATCATGTGCATGTGTTAGATTGAGTTATTTTGCTGTCAAATTGACAAAATTTTAATTTTAAATTTCAGAACTCTGTCTTTCTTGGCGCTTATTGTATTTGGTGATAAAAACGTAATACGAAAATATACATGTTCGCCAAATAATTTGGCGATATTATTTTTTTCTGCCATGGATGACCGATATCAAATCTATTCCGCTGCAACATAATAGTATCTTATATCAGATACTTTATTTTGACTTCAAATTATGATAGAATATTTATCATTTTCCTTTTAATTAGTATATTAGTTGGATATTTATTGTGTTGATATCATCCTTTGAAATGAAATGTTTGTGTTTTTAATCAAATATGGAGGTTTGCCGTTTTTTTTTTTTCTAGAGGTTTGAAATTAAAAATTCAAATTTTGTCAATTTTACAACAAAAATAACTTAATCTAACGCATGGACATGATAACTACTACCTATCTATACCTAAATATGGGGATTAAAATCGCGAAATATTTTTTTTCGATTTTTAATAATTTTTTACAAAAAATCCAATGGGCGTTTAACATAAGAAATATTTTTCTTGCATCCAACGAACGGCCAGTGACGTCATCACTTCGCTTGCGTATTTCTTTCTATCTTTTCCTTGGCGAAAAATGTCCGATCTACTTCAGCATCAAAATTACAAAAAATGTTCAGAATTATCAATAAGAAAATACCTTTAATATATGCTGAATTAGCTTTTAAGCCAAGCGTGTTTCATCCGCCGTACTAAAGAAAATTATAAAGTGTCATTTTCTCATCGACCAATTTAACATTTAGTAATTTTTTATTTTTCGCGTGAAAGCATATTTCATTTTATGTTGAAAACAACAAATAAATAAATAAATAAATAAAAATATCTCGCAAACTTTTTTTGTCAAGAATTAAAATTTTAAATGGCTTATATTAAGCCAATTACCAGTTTATTATTTTCATATTTTAATTAATTTTAAAAATTCTAATCAAATTTCTGGTATAAATAGTAGCCTATGTTCTATTCCAGACTATTCTCTATCTCTGTACCAAATTTCATCCATTCAGCCGTTGTGGCGTGATTGAGTAACAAACATCCATCCAAACTTTCGCATTTATATATTAGTATAGATAATGATATGTAGTTTATATGATAGTAATAATCAATCAAAATAAAATATTTATATACACTGATGGAAAAAAAAAAAAAAATCCCAACACCAGGAAGGAGCTGTGCCAGATAAACGAAATTTGGTAGGCGTGTTTATACATCTGAAAGATGACGTCGATTCAAATTTCGAGCTACACGCATAAGTGTGGCGCTAGTAGCGACACTATGAACATACAAATGAGGTTTGTTTTAAATAAGCACTGTAGGGTTCGTGATCGTTATTTACAGTTGAGATTTGACGTAGTGGGTTAATGTTAGTCAAGGATGCCTCTAAGAAGACGAAGAAGCCATTATCAACAGCTCACTGAGTTTGAACGAGGTCGTGTAGTAGGGCTACGAGAAAGTGGGTTTTCTTTCCGCGATATTGCAGAAAGACTTGGTAGGAGGATCCACTGTGCATGAGTGTTGGCAGCAGTGGTCAAGGGAAGGTACTGCCTCAAGAAGACCGGGTTCCGGGTGGCCACGTGGCACTACTGAGAGGGAAGACTGCCGTGTTCGGCGTATAGCTGTGGCTAATCGTACTGCGTCTGCAGCTGAAATTCGAGATTCAGTTGGCACCACAGTGACACAACGAACTGTTACAAATCGGTTACTTCAAGGACAGCTCCGAGCCAGACGCCCTGTAGCGTGCATTCCACTGACTCCAAACCACTGCCGTTTGCGACGTGAGTGGTGTCAAGCTAGAGCTCATTGGAGGACAAAGTGGAGATCTGTTGTGTTTTCTGATGAAAGCCGGTTCTGCCTTGGTCGCAGTGACAGCCGTGTGTTGGTTAGAAGGAGGCCAGGTGAACGCCTGCTAGCGACCTGTCTGTGGCCTAGACACACAGGGCCTACTCCTGGAGTTATGGTTTGGGGAGCAATTTCGTATGACAGCAGGAGCAATCTCGTGGTTATCCCACGCACCCTGACTGTAAATTTGTACGTCCGTCTAGTGATACAACCTGTTGTGCTGCCATTCATGAACAGCATTCAAGGGTGTGTTTTCCAACAGGATAACGCTCGCCCTCATACCGCTGTTGTAACCCAACATGCTCTACAGAGTGTCGACATGTTGCCTTGGCCTGCTAGATCACCAGATCTTTCTCCAATCGAGCACGTATGGGACATCAATGGACGACAACTCCAGCGTCATCCACAACCAGCATTAACCGTCCCTGCATTGACCGCCCAAGTGCAACAGGCATGGAACTCCATCCCACAAACTGATATCCGACACAATGCATGCACGTTTGCATTCAAAATTATGGCGGTTACACCGGTTACTAATGTACCAACATTTCACATTTCAAATGGCTCTTCTCGCCAATGGCTCTACCTGTGACCTTGAAACTTTAATCAATTAAATGTGTTACCTAGACAAATGTATTGCTGAAATTTCATTACTGTACAATAATTTTTTCTTGGTGTTGGGATTTTTTTTTTTCCATTAGTGTATATGTAGAAGCATCACTCCCTCCCCTTGGGAATTAAATTGATTTTCTTTTGACATTTAATTATGCTTTCCTGAAATATACGAGATCATCTGTGCTTACTGTTGAACATAATTTTGAGACATTGCATTTACAAATTTGCTTTAGAGTTTTTCGCCAATAAGTTGAATATTTGAATGTAAAGCAAAACCAAGTAAAATCCACCTATGCAGTAATATCCTATAATCTAAATTATATGAATTTGTTTATAGGAAAAATATAGAAGAATGTTTTGTGATGGCTATACCATATTAGTCCTTAAAATAACTTGGCGCTTGATATTTATTTTATGTATAACTCCTATCGTGTATCACGAGTCCAAAGAAACATCTCTTCCATCAAACAACAACAAAAGAAAGATCTAAGTAAGGATTAAAAACATGAAAAATTATAAAATCTTTGTAAGCAAACACTATAAATCGAAGAAAAGTGTAGTAATTGTTTTGAGGTGAAACAATTAAGTATAATCCTTCATCAGGTGAAAAAAAAGTGTTGTGGCCGCCACAAGACTTATATTTTCCTATACAAATTCACTAAGTGCAAATAATTTACTAAAACTATTATTTATTTTAAAATTATTTAACATGATGAATGCGAATGATTTTCATCTTAGAGAAAACTAACATTAAATATCCAAAGAAAGAGAGCTTTACTGTTTATAAATAACATCTAAAAAAATGCGTTTTAATAATGGTTATCTCATATATCAAGTTTTGTACAGTCATGTCCCATAGAAGTTGTTGCCTTCATGTTACCGAGGAAAATTTACAGTATACCAGCGCCACCTATTGACCGATAAGCATTCAAACTGAATTAACATAATGCCTCAACATGACCTTCTTACATATCAAGTTTTATTTAATGATAAGCAGTAGAACCTGATACAGCCTTCCCTTAAATTGCACAAATCGTTGTGTAGCAGCACCACCTGTTGAGCGGTTGACACCAAAAGTTTACAGGCACTAATTTATGTCAAGGTGAATCAACATACTGATTTATATGCAATTCTGTGCAGTTGTTCCTGAGATACAGCCTTCCCTTAAATTTCGGAAATCGCTGTATAGCAGCGCCACCTATTGGCCGATAAGCATTTAGATTGAATCAGCTTAATGTCTCATAAGGACCTTCTCACATATCAAGTTTTGTTAGATTTTACGCAATAGAACTTGAGATTTACCCTCCCCTTAAATTGCGAAAATCGCTGTATAGCAGCACCTCCTGTTGAGCGGTTGACACCAAAAGTCGTTAGGCACTAATTTAGATCAAGGTGCATCTACATATAAATTTATATCCAATTCTGAGCAGTAGTTCCGGAGATACAATCACCACAAAATTTTTGTCACACACACACACATTTTCTAAAAATGGTCAAATCATGTTCTAGACCTCTCAAAACGTGTAAATCCGTCGAAAACCGGAAGTCAAAATTTTTTTACGAATCTAATACTTTCCTCTATTGAATATAGAAGAAAATAAAAATGTAAATACAATAGAAGTAACAAAACCCACCATTATAATGGGTGCTTTGAATATAGCAGTCAAAACTTGAAATATGCGAGGTCAAAAGAACTGTTATGTGATGATACAATGTACATGCTTAGGTTGCGAAAGAGAGAGCCTTTCTAATAGCTATATTTGCGTAATGTCGTACTAGAAAAACGAACAAGAAGAAAATCAATCTTTACCTCCTCCCCCTCCCCCCCTTTAATTTTGGTTGAAACACTTGGAAAATTGCCCTGACGGCTGACAAGAGTACCTTACTGACTTGAGGGCAGAACTGCATGCCTTCTGTAACACTACACAAAAATTTAAATTAAAAGAAAATCTATATAAAAAAAATTATGTTTAAACTGCAGCACTGTGTATTGCTGCTCTCATACTGAGCTTGTACCTATTTTTCTTTCTTTTTCCTAGACGAAAAATCATGCATAATTATTTTGATTCAAAACACTATTTTATACAAATTTACGACATTTACTTATAAAGGTTTTATTTTTCACCATTCCACACCAGTGTTTGGTGCATGTTATTGCAGCAAAAGCACATTCAGAATTGCTAGAAAAAAAAAAAAAAATTTGCTCTTTTTACAGGTAAAAAATACCAACATGCTCCCACAACAATATCATATCTAGGGTATATTAATTTACTACATACAGTTGGCATAAACCATTATCAACTAAATCTATTTTTGAAGTGAAAACTTCTTTAGGTGCGTTGGGCATTTTTGAGATGGGAAAAAAACATTTAACTCACGACACTGTTACCGTAACCGACACCTCTGTATATAAGTATGCACATACATTGTGTTACGTACATAGATACACATGCATGTTGGTATTTTTTGAGATGGGAAAAAACCATTGAACTCGCGACACTGTTACCATAACCGACACCTCTGTATATAAGTATCTACATATATTGGCCCCATTTACACAAGAGTTGAGTTTGGTTTGAAATACATTGATAATATGACTATATATAATATAAACATAGATATAGATTGTGTATATATGTACAACATAGATATATATTCATGTCGGAACTTTTCGAATCGGGAAAAAAAAAAAAATTCCCTGTTATAATAAAAATTTTTTACATTCCGCACCTTTTCATATGCTAACTAATGCACCCATGCAATGTATTTCTACCTTACAGACGACGAACAATCTAACACACTTTCGATTGCGAGAATCGCATAACCATTCAGTATATAATTCAACGCACGTTTCTGTTAATTCAACATAGATACAGTGAAACTTCTCAAGTTGGACACCCCTCTAAGTTGGATGCTTTTTCTCGGAACGGAATGTATCCATAGGGTTAACATTATGTCCAACCTCTATAAGTTGGACACCCCTTTAACTTGGAAGTTGGACAGTGAATACTGTCCTAAGTTGGACACTTTTATCTGATGAGACAGAAAAAAAGGAAATAAATCTTCCATTTTATCACTCTTACTTTAGAAATTTTACTTATCCCTTGTAGAAAAAACTGTAAATATCTAAAGAAAACAAACAAACAAAAAAAAAAAATGTTTCTTGTCATAATATATTTACCAAGAATCTTTCTTTTTATTGAATTGCATGAATTATCCTTGCATTATATCTATATTAATAAAATCAGAGTTTTGTCTGTAAATTTGTCGGAATCGAAAAATTTTGCGATATCTTCACGTTTTACACCCCATGAAAGCCGAAAATGACTTCAGAAAATTTTGCCTGTGTGTGTGTCATAGTCTCCGAATGTCGCTTTTTTTTGTCCGGGCATCACTTGAGAACGGCTGGACAGAATTCAACGACGCTTGGCAGGAATTTAGGTCTTCACCCAACTTAAAATTATATCTATCAACTTTTCGGAAATTCCCCCCCTAGGGGGTAAAAGACTAAAACACGTTTGTCCGGGCATCACTCGAGAACGGCTGGACGGAATTCAACGACGCTTAACAGGAATTTAGGTCTTCACCCAACTTAAAATTATATCTATCAACTTTTCGGAAATTCCCCCCCGTTCCCCCCTAGGGAGTAAAAGACTAAAACACGTTTGTCCGGGCATCACTCCAGAACGGCTGGACGGAATTCAACGGCGCTTGCCAGAAACTTAGGTCTTCACCCAACTTGAAATTATATATATAGAAATTTTCAAAATTATAATTAGTGTTTAAATTGTGGGTAAAAAAAGCCTGCGCATGCGCCATAAATATCTTTTCACTAAAATGCTTTGAATGAAAAAATGAAATATAAAAATAAATTTTTAAGTTAAAGACTTTTGTATTCGCGGGATTTTCACTACAAATTATGAAAAGATTGAAATGAAGTGTTGCCATCTAAGTTTCATACTTTAGTTAATTTTAAAAAATCTAATTGTCGTATCGAAAAACTGTTTACACCCCAGGATTCAGAAAAATCACCTGTTTCATTTGGTACTGAATTTGTAATGATAGGTCTGATATTTCTAATTTATTTTTCCCTTTATCCGTTGCCACTTAAATTTCATACTTTAGTTATTTTTTAAAAATCTAATTGTCGCATCGAAAAACTGTTTGAACCCCTGGATTCAGCAAAATCGCCCCTTTCATTCGGTATCAAATTTATAAATATAGGTCTGATATTTCTAATTTATTTTACCCTTTTTCCGTTTTCAACCCAGATTCGATATGGAACAGCTTTAGTATTGGATCCCTTTGGCAAAATTTGAAATTCGGCACCGAAGTAGCTCGGACGTTTCTCGCCAAGATCTTTAATTGCACAATTGAGATAGCCAATTCAGTTCATAGCAAAAATGGCTTAAAATATTTAAAGTCACCAAAGGGTTCCGATACTTAAGCTGTGCTTTTTGTATTTATTAGTGCTAGAGGCCTATTTCAGTCGGTACAGTTGTCGAATTTTTATAGGTCACTCTTAATTAGTGCTAGAGGCCTATTTCAGTCGGTTTATTGAATGAAGTCCCCCCAGGGCCCAACTTTGACATGAGTCCCCCCCCCCAGGCCCAACTTTGACATGAGTCCCCCCCAAGGTACCCCTATTTCAGTCGGTACAGCGTTGTCGAATTTTTATAATACACTCTTAATAGTGCTAAGGGCCTATTTCAGTCGGTTTATTGAATGAAGTCCCCCCCCCCCAGGCCCAACTTTGACATGAGTCCCCACCAAGGTACCCCTATTTCAGTCGGTACAGCGTTGTCGAATTTTTATAATACACTCTTAATAGTGCTAAGGGCCTATTTCAGTCGGTTTATTGAATGGGGATTTATTGAATGAAGTCCCCCCAAGGCACAACTTTGACATGAGTCCCCCCCAAGGTACCCCTATTTCAGTCGGTACAGCGTTGTCGAATTTTTATAATACACTCTTAATAGTGCTAAGGGCCTATTTCAGTCGGTTTATTGAATGAAGTCCCCCCAAAGCACAACTTTGACATGAGTCCCCCCCCAGGCCCAACTTTGACATGAGTCCCCCCAAGGTACAACTTTGACATGAGTCCCCCCAAGGCCCAACTTTGACATGAGTCCCCCCCAGGCCCAACTTTGACATGAGTCCCCCCCAAGGTACAACTTTGACATGAGTCCCCCCCCCCAAGGCACACCTTTGACATGAGTCCCCCCAAGGCACACCTCCCCCTCATTGGGAAAAAGAGAAAAAACGTTGTTTTGCGGCTATAAGACAGTTAGGACTTCCAACGTTATTTGTTACAATATCTGCAGCTGAAACACATTGGTTTGATTTAATGAAAACTTTATCATGGAATTTAGATCGTCACGAATTAACTAAAGAAGAATTTGTCGATATTAACAAGTTTAGCAGTAGGCCTCTGGCACTAAATTAAAATCTGTCAATGTCAGATTTTCATGTTTTAAATAATGAAATAATGTCGTGTCTGTATAATTTTTATTTATTATTATTATTATATATATTTTTTTTTTTATAATACTGTCTATTAAAGACTTCTGTGGTCACGAAATTTGGTGCGTAAATTGTTTGTATGCATCCGGCACTTATTGTAACTGCATTTCACGAAATTCGATATCCCCCCCCCCTTCTCGGAGTCGGATGGCAATAAACATGTGTAAAAACATGTTTTTCCGTTTGAATTCGCTTTGAATTATCTTAGAATGGCGAATTTTGGTGTGTGGATATTAAGTGTACGCATTATGTACATTAGTGGGATTTTGCAAAACTTCGAACTCACCCGCTGAGGGTGGGGAAGTAAGAAGTGGGTAAGTTGTGCCGAAGACAGTGGGGACCCAGACTCCTAACATTGGGAGCGAGAAAACCTCTACCAATCACAGCGAGAACTTAGGTTATTAATAAAGATATGGCATTTTGACAAATCATTTAAGTTTAACGTCCAGCGAAGCGGGCAAAGCCTGCTAGTATATATATTCCACAGAGAGCTTACAGGCATGTTTTGACTTAGACTGTTTAAAAATTGGCTTTTAGAAAATACATTTTGGTTGGTAGAGTTCCTCTTCATTTACCCCTTTTATTTTTCCTACCAAGTAAACTTGAGTTTATAGTTGCACTCAACTTAATATGAAAGAGGTTTGTTGTGAACAACGATGTTGATTCAATTTGAATGCATATCAGCTGACAAATGTTGCTGCTATGCTTCAGTTTTCCCCATTCACCGGAAAACTATATCTCAGTTTCTAGAGTGAATAAATTCACCAAACTTCATACGCGAGATAACCGTTATGAAAATGAATATCAGCTTAATTTGGGTGTAGATCAGTGCTACTTTTACTCACATTCTCTGATTTTCCACATGACTGTCTCAGCATCTATTGAATAAAATTGCACCAAAATGGATGGGCAAAATCTTTATTGTGAGAAGCTATATTGATTAAATTTTCTTGCATGTTAACTGGTAGGTAGCGTTATTATATAAAAAATTATTGAAGAAAGTATTATAATGGCCACAACATAATTTAAATTTAAATCGGCAAATTAATTACTTTTTGTATATAAGTCGTGGATACTTAATTATATGTGGATGTGATTAAAAGTTAAAAAGCATGCATAGATACAGTTTAATTAAATCAAGAAAAGTAAGCACCCCTATAAGTTGGACACTTTTTCTTGGAACCGTAGGTGTCCAACTTAGAGAGGTTTTACTGTATTATAATTGTGACAATTCTTGAAATCCATTAAAATATTTTTCTTCTTCTTTGATTTAGATAGCTACAAATAATGTATCATACAATTAACTTACTAATGTGAAGTGTTAATAATTATATACTGTATATTGTTTAACCCTTTCAGCGTTAGCCATTTTTTGGTATATCTGTTTAATGATTCATAAAATTAATACTATGCACAGTATAAATATGAAAATTTAATACAATACCCTATACATGTTTATTAATCTTATTTTCTCGAAAAAAGCAACATATATTTCAAAATTTAGCCATACCAGCCTTTTGTTTTGACTATGGTTGACGGAAAAAGACGGGCTTAACGCTTATAGGGTTAAATAAGAAATATTGTATTGCAATGCTTTTGAGTTTGAATTTGTAAATCTATCATTGCTGATATATTAATAGAACTGCTGCTCATCATCACATAAGTAAACAATTACTTAAATAAATAAATAAATTTATGTACATTATTTTTAATTACAAATGAAAAAAAAAGCTAACACATGGATAAAAATGTGTATCACTATATATGTACACGTCAGCCGTCTCTTTCTTCTTATGTTGGTCATGAGATCTGTACCAACTGTTACAGTGCAGGAATGCAGCACATGGTTGTGCCCTCTCTCTGCTTTTAAATTTTGAATACCCGAACATTGAGCGCTAAATTTAAAACGTTATTATTGATGATTTGCCAATGATTTTGAATGGGGATTTCAACATAAACTTTGCAGATGATAAAAATCTACAATTAATTGAATTTTTAAAAAGAGTTTGATTTAACGATGGCCAATGATCACAATCTTAGCACAACGAGATATAAAACTACAATTGATGCAGTCTTTACAAGATATTTAAATAGATTCGAATCTAAATTGTTTGTTTCCTATTTTAGTTATCATAAGCCTATAGTATCAGATTTGGAATATAATGATGATGATGGAAGAGTTGTTGAAATTGTGGATGAAAATTCATAAGTTTCATTGGTATTCATTTCAAAGAATACCAATTAATTAAATTTTATATTTCATGTATTTGTAGATTTATGTTTTAAGCAATAGATTGTAATTTTAAAAATAAAATGTAAAATAAAATTTGTAAATAATGTAAATTAAATTTGTAAAATAATATGCATTATTTTTCATGTACAATAGCGCATTAAATAAAAATTTAATATAATTTTTGTAGTAGTAGTTTATATTAATGAATAAAAAAACATTTCATTTAAAAGTGTTTCTTGCACAATAAAATATTTCCTGATGATTCAAGAAATACACATGTAATCGTTTAAGTTTTCACTTCTGTCGGCACTCCCGGAGTGCAACTTTTCTTCTGTTAAGGGGATGCAAAACAGAGTTGCCAACCCTTTGGATTTTTGAACACCAATAACTTTTTAATGCAAAAATAAATTTCATTAATAATTTTGTGAATAAATAAGGCAAAGATAACTTAAAAAAAAAAAAAAAAAACAGTGGTGCGAGTTGGCATAGGTGCATTTTGCTCAGTTCCCCATCATGTATTTGTTCTTAGAAATTTTTTACGAAAAATGAATTTCGCCAATTGCTCAACATAGTTGCAGATTGAAATGCCCCACCTTGTAGGTTACACACCATTCAATTCAATACAGATAATTTATTGTAATTTGTTAACTAATTTTATTATGGTCAGTTTTGTATTTAGTTTTCATGCAGTTATGTGTTATTTTTAATGCAAAGAATATAATGCATGTTTATGAAAAATATTGCTTTTTTCTGATATGTGATAAAAATCTTAACCATTAAATGCCGTGTGTTGCCTTTTGGCAACATACCCAATTTTGTCTTCTAGAGTATTATTAGAATAACATTGAAGCTGTAATGCCTCATGTTTGCCGATTGACAACAAATTGCTTTTTAGTTGTAAACTACAGTTAAAATAAAGTATGGATTTTAAAGTATATTTCCCGCAATTTATTTAATAGAGGTAAAAATGAAACATTTTTAAATTGATTAAAAAAATAATCAGGCATTTAAGGGTTAAATTTTGAATAGCTTACCAAGTTTTAATATTAGAATACTCATAATGAATGATGTTCAAGACAGTATTCATAAATAATGTTTTAAACGTGCTCTGTCACCTTTATGATGACAAAACTAGACAATTTATAATATTTGTACCCTGGAGCTAAAGGCCACCATGTCCATTTTGTGAGAAGAGTTACCATCATGTCTTTGATGTGCTACAATGAAATATACCTATTTGTAATGAATAAGAAAAATGGACATAGGTATGTGAAAAATACCAGAGCCGGGAATCGAACCCAGGCCTTCCACTTAACGCATGGATGCTCTACCACTGAGCTACCCTGGGTGATAACCAGCTAGGCATTTCTCACATAATATTTGTTGGCAATGTTACCGAGTCTGCAAACGCAGATATAACAGGTGAGACAATATTAATCGTCGCACAACTCCAATAGACTACGAAATTCTAATTCAGAAATTTTTTATTCATCAACCTTAATTCATTTTAGATAATTTGGAGTGGAAGGCTGATTTTTATACCAAGTACTATATGAAAAAATACCAGAGCCGGGAATTGAACCCGGGCCTTTTGCTTAACACGCAGATGCTCTACCACCGAGCTACCCTGGGTGATAACCAGCTAGGCATTTCTCACATAATACTCATTGGTAAGGTCAAAGAGTCAGCAAACGCAGCTATATCGACAATATTAATTGTGGCACAACTGCAATAGACCACGAAATTCTACTTTAGAAATTCTTTATTCATCAACCTTAATTCCTTTTAATTTGGAGTGGAAGACTGATTTTTATACCAAGTATGCGAAAAATGGTCTATTGGAGTTGTGCCTTTGATTGTCACTTGATATAGCTGCGTTTGCAGACTCAGTGACCTTGCCAATGAATATTATGTGAGAAATGCCTAGCTGGTTATCATCCAGGGTAGCTCAGTGGTAGAGCATCCATGCGTTAAGTGGAAGGCCGGGTTCAATTCCCGGCTCTGGTATTTTCCCCATACTTGGTATAAAAATCAGCCTTCCGCTCCACATTATCTACGATGTCTCATCTCCTTTATGGTAACTGGACATTAGTGCTCAATGCCTCTATATAAATCAAAAAATGCACATAAAAGACATGGTGCTAACTCCTTTAAAAAAATGGACATGGTGTCCTTTAAATCTGGGGCACAGATATAAAAATAAAATTGAAACTTTATTATTATTAAAAAAAAAAAAAAAAAAATGTTTTCCATGTTTTTAAATTCGCTGAATTTTCCATGTTTTTGCAATAAATTTTGAAGTTATCGGTTTTCTCCAATTTTTAATAGATTTTTCGAATTCCATGAGTTTCCCAGGTTTTCTCTAAATTCCAGGCACTGTAACAACAACCTTGACATAGCAGCATAAGTCAAGAGAGAAAAAAGAAATAAATATATATAATGAATTATTATATCAGTATACGTAGAAATTCTTGAAATCTTTGTGCTTTAACGGTAATATAAAATAAAAAACACATCAGCTTGTATATGTTTATGTTTTATTTACATATATACAAAAATTTAATTAACCATTAGTTCAAAAAAAAAAAAAAATAAGTATTACAGAAACATTTATGAAAGGAACTAATAAAATGAAGAAATGACAATAATAAAAAGAAAAAAAAACATTTGTAAATTACTGCAAGACAACAACAACAACAATATATATATATTGATGTATATATGCAAAAACAAGCTATAGAAAAGGGCAAAAGTAATAAACTTTGAAATAAGAGGGGTGGGGGAAGATTATAATGATTGTATGTTTTTTTTTTTTTTTTTTTTCCTGTATCGAGTTTTAAATATAGTTTATTTTATCAGAAGTACTGAAAAATTTTACAACTACATCATTCACAAATCATATCATATATATATATATATATATATATATATATATATATATATATATATAAGGAATTAGGTAAGTTTCCAAAGTGATATAATGCCATACTTTTTTTTTTTTACATTGGTTAATACAAAATTTACTAATTTGGGAATAATATTTATTCTTTGGCATTCCAATTGAAGACCATGTCATGTATGTGAAAGGAAAAAATCCTCAATAAAAATACATACATATGTATATTAATAATAAGCTATATACAAAAAATCAAAATAGATGCAAAAATCCTTAAAATTTCTTTATTTTCTCTATTCATATGCTAAAAATAGAATTTAAAAAGATTTAGAATACATAAAATGAGAATTCAGAATTTCATAAAACTTTAATTTAACAAGAAAAAAAAATATTAATTCAATTAATTTTGAACTATATATATATATATACATATATATAAATATTACAATACAATAACTACATTATATAGTCTCCCAATAGAAAAAAATCCAAATCTCATCAAAAAAAAAAAAAAAAAAAAAATTGTTTACATCCCCCCTTCCCTCTTAAAGAAAAAAGAATGCATTATTATAATTCAACATAATTCTAGTATATACTTGCTAGATAGATAGAGAGAGAGAAATAGTTTTTAAATGTATGATTAAACAAAATTAGAATACAAAAATTAATGCCTTTAGAAAAGTGAGAAAGCAAAGATTTTTTACTTTCTTCTTCCTAAATACACTGGTGTTCAAAATTAAAGAAACAACCTGTTTTCTCATTTTCTTCTTCTGTGCATAATTTTTAAACAAATAAACGTAAAATTTGTATGACATATTTGCTATTATATCATTAATACAATTTTATATAACTTTAAAAATTTTGAACTTATAATTATTTAATTTTTCTCAAAAGTAAGTTTTGGAAAAAATGAAAAATTTCAACAATTTTAGAAAAGAAAACTCAATGAAAATCCCGATTTTTCTTTTTATAACTGATTTAAAAAAAAAAAAAAAAAAAAAAAAAATGTATTTACCAATTTGTAAACTATGAACATCACCAGAATAATAAAAATGTCAATAAATAATTTTACAATGAACGTCTTATCCAATTTTCATGTTTGTATAAATATATTTTTAATAAGTTATTCACATGTGAAAAAAAGAAGAAACAGAAAAATGAATACAAGAGGAAAAACCCAGTTTCAATCTAACACATGGATGCATGTGCATCTTCACCTATCAGTAATGCATCCTTGTGATATGACCATTTTTCATTAAGTTTTCTTTTCCAGAATTGTTGAAATTTTTCATTTTTTCCAAAGCTTATTTTTGAGAAAAATTGAATAATTATCAGTTTAAAAATCATTACTTATGCTGAAATTATATAAAATTCAATTACTGATATGATAATGAACATGCTTTCCAAATTTTATATTTAAAAGTTATAAGCAAAAGAAGAAAATGGGAAACATGTTGTTGCTTTAATTTTGAACACCAGTGTATATATAAATATTAAATATCAGAAAGAAATAGCTATAACTGTTTTAAAATACTTTCAATTCACTGTATCATAAGTTTTTAAAATGATGATTTAGAAAATATTATTTGTAGTATTTAAGTTGGTTTAGAGGCAAAGAAATTTATATTTCTAATCTCATTTTTTAAATATTTCTAGGAATATATTTTAAACAGCAATAAATAAAAATAAAATAAATATTTATAAACAGTTTTAAATATTCCATTGTTTTTAAAGGTATTCAAGGACTAAATTACGTACATTTTTGTAAATAAAATTAAAACATCTTAATTACACAATACCATCTATATAACTTTAATAATTTAAAGCCTTTTATAGAAAGATCGTTATGAAATAAAATTTATGAAAGTAGACAAATAATAGCATTTTTTGTTTCTCATCACTATCTAAAAAGTAGATAATTAAACTAAGTTAATGAATTTTACACTTTTATTATTAGCCTTTAACAATGTTTAGAGTACTTTCACAAGACTAATGAATAAAATTATACACAAGTGAAATATACAAAGAGCAATTTAAAGTAGTTCACACAACGACCAATTATAAAATTGATAAAATTAGAGAACGTCCCATTATAGGTTTATTATTCAGTTCTCGAACAGCTCTTTGAGCATCTCGAGGGTTCTGAAAAGCAATTCTAGCTTCGCCAGTTGTTAAGCCTTTATCATTATATTTCCTTCTAATACTGTCTTTAGTAATTCTATAATCCCGGAAAAAATCTAAAAGTTCTTCTAGGCCTGCTTTAAAATGTAAATTATTTATTGATACAACACAACCAGGGGCTCCAAAGTCTTGTAAGCCACGTTCAGGTGGTGGTGGAGGAAAACGGCCCTCTGGTCTATTATATGGTCGATTAGGCCAAGGTGCTCGCATTCTTCCAGGTCCAAATGGTCTAACTGATGGTTCCATACGGGATCTTTCTCTGAATGCTCTCTCATTAGGACCTTGAGGTAATAATGGTCCACGAGGTCTTTCATCACCAGGGGCTGATCGACGAGGTCTGTCAACATCAACAGGAAGAGGTCGGTGAGGTCTTTCAATATCCCCTGGTGTTTTTAATAAAGCAGGAGGAGTAGGGGGTGGAGGCATAAGACTAGGTCTTCCTAAAATCTCTGACATTTCTTGAAATGAAATTGGTTGAATAGAAACACAACTACCCCTCATGAGATTTCCATCCAATTGTAAAGCAGCATCTATATCAGTTGGTAACCCAAATTCAGCAAAAGCATCACCAGATGGGGTTTTATCAGGACGTAACATTATGTGAACAGCACGTGGCATAACATTCATCTGACCTAAAAAGTCAACAATATCTCTATTTGTTACACCTTCAGGTAAACCTTTCATAGAGATACAAGGAGGCGGCCGATTTTGAATTGGTGGGGTTGCTTGCCTCCCTTGATTTATTTGAGGCCCAGGTGGTCTAACATGATTAGGTGGAGGTCTACTTTGATTTACTACAGAATTTGATGGACGACCACTGTTAGCAAAGCGAGGTTCAGAATGTCCAGAATCAAAATCTTCACCACGAGCAAAGGCCATCATTTCTTTACTAGCAATTGATACAGTAATATATCTAGGACCAATCATTTTACCATTCATAGCTAGAGCAGCACGAAAATCTTCAGGTTTTCCAAATTCAACAAAACCAATTCCAGAAGCTCTTCCATCAGGTGCAATTTCAATAAATAAATCCAAAATACCTAATCCATCAAAGAAATTTACAATATCTTCTTCTTTACATGAAAATGGAAGACCACGTAATTGTACTACTAAATCTTC
The DNA here is from genome assembly GCA_963930645.1 of Salticus scenicus. Lineage (NCBI taxonomy): Eukaryota > Metazoa > Arthropoda > Arachnida > Araneae > Salticidae > Salticus > Salticus scenicus. Next base: position 328,923,038 of record OZ005648.1, on the reverse strand, counting down.
ATCTCGAGGTTTCAATTTTGGCCTGGGCTTTTGGGAACGTGGAGCACTATCAAATGCTGCAGCAGCACATGGAATTAATTCACAACGTCCTTCATTAATAAACTGTCGATTTCTTCGCAAAGCTTCCTCAAAATCAGCAACAGAAACAAATCGTATAAATGCTTTTTCTAAGCCCAAATCATTAGCTTCAATACGAATATTAGCAGCCGGCAAAGGAATTCCATGGAAAAGATCTAAAATATCCTCAATTCTGGCATCAGGAGGTAAACCTCTTATTTCTACAGTCAAAGAAGGTGGTATACGAGCAGGAGAATCATTGTGCATTGGTTGACCTCGACCATCAATGTGGGATGTTGGTCCTCTATCTCGAGCTGGTGATCTTCTATTTTCGCCATGTGATCTTGGTCCTCTATCTTGCACTGAAAGTGATTTGCTTTCATTATGTGAAGTTTGTCTTTTATCTTGCATTGGACTTGTTCTATTTTCCCCATGAGTTATTGGTCCTCTTTCATTTTGTGGCGTTTGTCCTCTATCTTGCATTGGGTGTGCCCTATTTTCACCATGAGTCATTGGTTCTCTTTCATTATGAGACATTTTCCCTCTATCTTGCATAGGTTGAGTCCTATTTTCATCATGAGCCATTGGTCCTCTTTCACCATGTGGGACTTGACCTTTATCTTGCATTGGGTGATTCCTATTTTCACTGTGAGTCATTGGTCCTCTACCATGCATTGGATGTTCTCTGTTTTCATTAAGTGATAGAGGTCCTCTGTCTTTCATTAGAAATCCTCGATTTTCGTCATGTGTCATTTGTCTTTTATCTTGCATTGAATGTATCCTATTTTCTCCATGTGACATAGATCCTCTTTCTTGCATCAAAAGTGCTCTATTTTCTCCATGTGACATAGGTCCTCTGTCTTGCATTGAAAGTGGTCTGTTATCTCCATGTGGCATTGTTCTTCTATCTTGCATTGGAAGTGTTCTGTTTTCTCCATGTGACATAGGCCCTCTATCTTGCATTGCAAGTGTTCTATTTTCTCCATGTGACATAGGCCCTCTATCTTGCATTGCAAGCGTTCTATTTTCTCCATGTGACATAGGCCCTCTATCTTGCATTGCAAGTGTTCTATTTTCTCCATGTGACATAGGCCCTCTATCTTGCATTGCAAGTGTTCTATTTTCTCCATGTAATACTGGTCCTCTTTCTTGATGAGAAAGTGACCTATTAGTGCCCCGTGATAATGATTCTCTATCTTGTAATGATAAAACTTCCTTTTCACTATGTGTTACAGGTTCTCTATCTTTTATAGGAGTTTTCCTATTTTCATCATGTGAAATGGGTCCTCTATCTTGATTTGGATGCCCTTTATCAACAGGTATCGGAAATCCTCTGTTATCTCTTCTCGGATCAATATTTCTTGTTGGTACATCATTCAAAATAGGACCTTGAGGTCCTCTACCATGAGGCAAAGTCTCATGATATTTTTCTTTCTGAGTAGAAATATCAGATGGTGACTGATCAACATCCATTTGCAAAAAATCTTTACTTTTGGGTACAGATGGATTAAGCAAATTTTCTTGCTTTTCATCCCATGTCCTAGTTCTATCAATTGGTTCCTGTGGCCAAGTATGTCTGTCTTGATAGTTCCTGGGCATGTTTCTCATATCATTATAAGATGTTTCTTGCTGATTTTGAAGAATAGGTTTTGAATCATTTGCAGGGAAATGTGAAGAAACTGAAGTCGGACCAAATTCTGGTTCAAATCGAGTACGTCGTCTGATTTTTGACATAGGCTGTTCAGAAGAAATTGAATTATCTTTCCTTGTTGATTCAGAAATTAATCCATGATAAGATGATGAATCATGTGGGTAAGCTGAAGGTAAAGGATACTTTTGATCCCTTACAGATTGAAAATCCTGTGGCTTATGAGATGTTATCTGCTCAGTTTGTGGTAAGCGACTGGGCAAATTAGCAGAAGTAGATGTATATGACTCTTGGAAACCTTTAGCTGTCTGTAAATTCAAATAAGGATAAAGCCCAGCATTTATTTGTTCATATGGTGCCATGTTTCTAAATCCTTCTGTCGCATGCAACTGTGATTTACTATTAACATTATCAGCGTCTGGATATCTTTTCGATTCTTGTATTGGATCTCTTTCAGAATGTCTATCATCACGATAGTGTGAATCATCATAATGTCTATCATCTCTCTTAAAGCGGTCGCTTCGGCGATCCATATCTCTACTTAAACCTCGATTATTTCGAGAGGGACTCTCGCTACGCTCTCTTTTGGATATATGCCTTTCACCTGCATTGTGTCTATGATCTCTAATTGGTGATCTATCTCGAACAAGATGATGTGGGCTTGGGCTATGACCTCTTCTCTGTTCAGGCTCAGAAGTTGGAGCCATAATTCTTCCTGGCTGTGGTTGTAATGAAAGAATTGGAGTTGGTGGAACAATCATTTGTGGTTGAGTAATTACCATATTTTGTTGTCGAGCTTGTTCGATGACACGCATCATTTCTGTGCGACTACTAAGTAGAAGTTTTATTTGCATATCTTTAATCTTGCCACCATCCTTTTCCATGGCAAGTCTTGCATCTTCATCTGTACTAAAAGCAATAAAGGCATCTCCCATTTCACCACCAACTATATGCACTCCACCTTCGGGAATGGATAGTCCAGAGAAGAATCGTCTTATGTCTAATGAGTTTGCAGACCATGGTAAATTTTGTAATCGAATTATAATCGACATTTTCTGAAAAAAAAAAAAAAAAAAAGTATTTTAAAAATGTTACATACATACTTAAACCTCACAATTTTATCATTATGAATAAAATAACAGAATTGTTGACACAAATATATTACATACAAAAATTATTTCAAAATATGTTTTAAAAATCTTATTCTTTAATTTAAAAAAGTCTCCAAATACATTTTCCCCCTTATAACTAACTCATTTTATACTTTTAAAAGTGTTTGAATGACTTTTTCAATCAAAAACCATTAAACAATATTTTAGAAATGTAATTCCAAACTAGTTAGCACAAAGGTATTTTTGAGGAATGATTTTGATTCTTAGATAGTTATTACAGTATTACAGTAAGAAAAATAATTTTACATAAAAGCTGAATTCAGCTCAATGCTGAAAAATCTCATCCCTTAGAAAAAGCCCAATAAAAATTAACTTTTAACTGGTTTTACATTTAACTTTACAATCAACTAAAAAATTCAATCAACCAAAAAATTTCAATTTTCAACCTGATCACTTTGGATTTCAATGAAATTTTCAGGTACTACTCTCCTTGATGATATAAATGAGAATATACTTTAAAAAATTTTATTTCATTAGATTTTTATTTTATGAATTTTATTAATTTAAAACAATCTGCATTCTTTAAGCTTACGTGAACACTTTCAATCTTAAATTTTCCACATTCCATAAAGGATAGAAACGTTTCTGACCCATCATTTTAAAGAGAATTTTATAAGGTTTAATTTGATATACAACTTGATTATGTTATTATTTTTTTTTTTAAATATAAAATTTAAAATTTTTTTAAAGATAGTGTTCTTTAAAAAAAAAAAAAAAAAAAAAAAAACTATGGCTTTTTATAACACTAAAAGCTATACAACCTGAACTTTTTAGAATGGAATCTCAATGAGATCAAAGGAGTTATGATTAAAATTCAAAGTAACTGCATATGTAAAAATGTACTATAATTACTATATATATATATATATATATGATAAAAAATTTAATTTACCGGAAAAACTCGACTTCTGGTAATAAGAAAAAAATAATAATCCATGAAATCAAGTAAATTACCTTAACACAATCACCCCTGGATCATAAAACTTATATTTCCCTAATGCATTTTTCATAACCTTTAACATTTGTAAATTTAAGTAATACAAAATGTTTAGATTGTTATATTAAAGACAATTTCAGATAATAAATTACTATACTTATAGACAAATTAGTTGTAATTAAAAAGAATCATAATAAATAATCAATGCACCAGTTAAGCACAGATGTTCGGTTACAACATTTATTTCTGTTTTATTTATTTGGCTTTATTACTTCCTTCTACGTACATAAGAAGAAAGTACTAGATTCCTGAGAACTTTTGACCTCCAGTTTTCAACAGATTTACACATTTTAAGATGTCGTGAATATGATTTGACCAATTTCAGAAAATGTTTGTATGTGTTTTTTTTTATTGCCTGAAGACCCAAAACTGGTTTTCTTTTGACATTTAATGTTATAATAATTGCAAAACTTTGAATAAAGATCATACAATGTGTTGCCACTTGACTTTCTTCTATATTTTCCTGTACAAATTCACTCAGTAAAAATAATTTATTAAAATTATTTAAAACAATTATTTTCTATGATAATGCAGACGATTTCCATGTTAGAGAAGTAGTATAACACTAAATATCCAAAAAAGTTGAATTTATTCTCAATATTAAATTACTTTTTTTTTTTTTTAAATGAAAAAATTCGATAACTTTATTTTAAATTACCGCAGATCAATGGTTGAACCATTCGTTTTAAAGGTATTGGCGAGCTCTTTTGAAAGATAAACATCTTGAAAATTTACTCTCCTCGAGGGGGAACCTCCTCCCCCCCAGGGGGGAGGCGAGGCTCCTACATACACAATTTTTTCCCAGTTGACTATATCGATTATAAAAAATATATATTAGTTTCATTTGGTTTAGTGTAGTCTATAGATGTTAAACTCTACTTACCTGCAATTTCCCCCATAGACACAATGTATTTGAATACTTTTTAGTGTCCCTGTACATGAACCATTTGCTTCATCTCAACGAAAAGCTTAGTGTAGCATCCTTATATGATACACATTTTGAATACTGAGTTTGGAACTTCTGCTACTATTTGTTCTTGAGATATGCTGATAACAGACACACAGACAGACATACACACACACACACAGACCATAAAAAAAAAAAAAAAAAAACATGATTTTCGTATTCAATGGACCTCAGAACATGTAAATATAACAGAAACTCACTTTCGTAAATTTTACCCTAAAACAATACTTTCTCTACTACAAGGGTAAGAGAAAGTAAAAATTGAAAGTTGCAATTTATGACTGAAAAATATTATAGTAAGTTCATGTGCTATTATTTAAAATAAATATTTTTCTTTATTTTTAAAATCGATACAATTTAAGAAAATTAAAGTGACTTCTATATCTGGCTTCATCTGAAATAGCATTTTTTGGATTTTACCGTAGTGCTGCCATGTAGTGCAAAGAGAATGAATAAGTGTTTATATTCTATTAACACTTAGTAAAAATACTGAAAGATTGCTGCAAAAAAATTTGCTATGTTTCGTTTCTGGGCGAAACCAATGAACTTTAAAGTTAAGGCCAGATGTAGTTGTGGACACAGCTCGGCACTCTCCCAAATTCAGCGGCCTAGCGGTTCTGCGCTCAAATCTGGCAGACGTGAGGTGCCGGGCTGCGTATCTCCGAACTGTTGGCGCACGCAGAACAAATTCACAATTTTTCGCCAGAGAATGCGATTTTCGCCAAATCTGGAAGTGCAAAGAGAAACTTCACGCCGCTTAACCTGTATAAATAAACATCCGGCGTTTTTCTTTCTTTCTTTTTTTGTTATTAATTTTTTTTCTTCTGATTATTAATGTAGGATTTAAATCGCAAAACGAAACATATCTTGAAATTGAGAAATAGTTATCCGAATAGAGAAGTAGATAATAATAATGGTAATATATTAGCATTGAGATCCGATTTCATGTATAAGGCCAAAAAGTTTGTAAAAATTGTTCAAACAAATTACAAATTCTTAGTAAAATGCATGAAAAATGTTCATAAGTCCAAATCAGTAGTACGCCATTTTACATTTCAACTATTTTTATTGTCATTTTGTATTTAAATTTTTAAAATGTATGACTTTATAAAATATCTCTCTTACGATGCAGTGCTTGAATTTTCATAAATTATCACCTTATATTTATCTATTATGTATTTTTAAAGAGCATCTTAATCATAATAAAATAGATATTTCGTGTTAAATTTTATGGTTGAAATTCATAAAATTTTCTAAGTATAATTTCCTCCTCGGACATGTCCATTTCTCATTCTTTACCCACCCCCCCAACCCCAACATACAAAGTTATAAAATAAAACGTTAAACATTTTATTAATGCTATTCTATTTGTTTTTCAGTAATCATAAACAATCTAACTTAATATGTTATACAAATCAAAGTAATAATGATGCGCATAACCATTTTCATCCTATATTTGTTACTAATTTCTATTGAGAGCGAAATGTATTCATATTAAAAGGAATGAGTATGATAGAACACTCAACACAGTTGCAGACTGAAATGCCGCACCTCATAGGCTACCCTCTATCCGATTCGATAAATTTGATTTATCGTAATTAAATGACTAATTTTATTAGGATTGTTTTCGTACATTAATTTCCAACACAACTGATCCCCATATTGCAAGTTCGTGGGAAGTATTGGCCTAATTTGTCAAATGAAGGAAACACAATATTTAATTACTAAAGTTTCAAATTAAAATGTTCATATTTAATGAAGTGTAATAAAAAATATATTTTAAAATATTAGTCTGACATGTTTACGACAAAATATTGGCATAATGGACGTTTAAACGAAATTTTGCTCTATTTTGCCATGTTAAAAAGAAAACGTAAATTTTGAATAACATGTGAAGTTTACAACTTACATTGTTCCAAAGCAATATTGTCCTTATCAATGACATAAGTGATATTTAAAAACTGATGCATCCATTTTACAAACTCAATATCTGTAATACACACAGACAAGTCACATAAACCAACCACTAAAAACATAATTTTTGGATTCAGGAAACCTCAAAACATATAAATGTAACAAAAATTCAATTTCGAAAACGTGATCCGAAAACAATACTTTCGCAACCTTTTACGGATAAGATAAAGTAAATTAGAATAAGAGAATAATTTTAAATTAATTAAACTTTAATTGCATTTATTACATTGATTTTTATTTATAAAAAGAAATGCTTTTATTTAATTTGGGGTAGACCTGTATATTTACTATATATTTTACAAACACAATATAGTGTACTAATTTAGCACAGAATTTAAAACACATAGCACGACATGAAATGACCTTTCAGCAATTCCATTGTATGAATATATCTGAATTCTTTTGTGGGGTTCTGTGTAAACTTCTAATAAAGGATATACATTCTACATTGTATACGAAACATTCTTTCATGCACATAAAATAAATGTTCAATTTTTTTTTTTTTTGTTTTTTTTTGTTTCATTCAAAAATATTAAATTGTATTTACCAGAAAATTCACACATAGACTTAATGAATTTGAATTCTTTTCTTAGTCACTGCACACGAATTACTTAATATTTCATCCGAGTCCCAATATCTATTCTTGAGGTATGGTGATAACAAACACACAGACACACACATTCAGGCAACCGCTAAAAACCTAATTTTTTGTTTCATGATATTTAAGCAAATGTAGCAAAAACTCAATTTCGAAAATCTGAATCAAAAATAAAACTTTTCTTACAATATATGGGTAAAATAAACTAAATAATGATGCGTAATAATGATAATCTGGTGTGTCACTCACACGACTTTCTTTTTCACCCTGCATTTCATGCACATTAAAGCTTAAGATCAATAGCGTAAGAATGTAAAGTTTAATGTACTTTTCAAATAATCTAAAATAGGTTTAGAAACAATTTTATTTGACGAAGAGAAAGTAAATAATAATAATAATAAAAATAATAATAAAACAGAATAAAATAAAATAAAATAAATGTATTTCAAGGATAATTTTAAAAGCTTTAAAATCATAATATTACAAATATACTTCTTCATTAATCTTGATAAAATAAATTTAAAGAGTTTTCTAATAAATTTTGGCATTAAATTATATTATCTAAAAATAACGATACAAAGACTCCATTGACACATTTTTAACAATTATGATTCAGGGAGCCTCAAAACGTGTATATATAACAAAAATTCAATTTCGAAAATTTGACCCCAAAACAATACTTTCTCTACCATATATGTTGGTAAGAGAAAGTAAAATAAATAAATAAATAAATAAATGTATTTCAAGAACAATTTTAAAAGCTTTAAAATTAGAATATTACAATTTTATTTCTTCATTAATCTTGCTAAATTAAATTTAAAGGGTGGAGGATTTCTAATAAATTTTTGCATTAAATATATTATTTAAGAATTACGATACTAAAACTCCACTGACACATTTTTAATAGTTTATTCTCTTTGGGAAAAAAAAAAAAAAAGATTGCTCGAATCCTTAACGAATCATGAATGAAGTGGAAAGAAGGGTTGCTTTGCGACAGAGAGGGTTGCGGCGCGAGCTACAAAAATTCGCCAGGTTGACCTGTATGCGCCAACATTTCGGAGATACGCTGCCGGGCTCGATCCCAGGTCGCGCGCGCTGGCTTAGCCGGTCGGAATTTTCCGTGGTTTTCTCCGAAACTTGCGTAAATAGGGGCTAGGACCCCTTAGAAAGACCCCTACGGAGGGCACTCTCCCTCAGGCCAAGGACCCCAATGCAGTCATTCGGCCTTAATAATCACAGCCCAGCCCATATTCAGAGTGATTTCATTTCACTCAAAATCTAATCGGGATATTACGTAGGTTTTTTTTCTTCTTTCTCCAAAAATTTTAGGAGAGATTTGCATTTTTTGCAGATCAGATGCTGAATTCAAATAAAGGCTAGCCTTGATATTTCTAAGATTATCACCCAAGAGGATGATTAAAATGTATCTACAATTTAACTCATTTTTACTTCCATTACCCTACTACCGTAGGTAATGGAAGTATTGTATTCGGTCTAAAAATTCGATATCGGGTTTTCACCTGATTTACACGTTTTAAGGTCCCCTGAGTCCAAAAAAGTGGTTTTTGGCAATTGGTCAGTGTGTATGTATGTGTGTATGTATGTGTGTGTGTATGTATGTATGTATGTGGAGAATCTTCTGGCTATTATAGCTCAGAAACTAATAAAGATAAATCTACGAAACTTTAGAATTGAAATACGTCTGGTGTACAGATGAAATTTCCAAATTTTGGTGCAAATTGAAAAACCGGAAGTTGGACATCGGAAACCGGAAGTGGGACCGTAAGTCCGTATCTCAAAAACGGCTCTAACGATTTTCTTCAAACTTGCTATATAAACACTCTATTAGATGTCCTTTCGGATGATATAGTTGGTTAGTTCAGGAAAATTGATACGCGGCCTGTATAAATAGCTCAATTTCAGGCCTCGCAAAGGCGTTCCTTTAAAAACGGTTGTACGGATTTTTTTCAAACTCGCCATTTTAACTCACTTTTAAATATGCTTTTGTATGTAATTATTGTTTTCCTGTCAATAATTCAGTTTAACCGGAAGTGGGACATCGGAAACCGGAAGTGGGACCGTAAGTCCGTATCTCAAAAACGGCTCTAACGATTTTCTTCAAACTTGCTATATAAACACTATATTAGATGTCCTTTCGAATGATATAGTTGGTTAGTTCAGGAAAAGTGATAGGCGTCCTGTATAAATAGCTCAAGTTCAAGCCTCGCAAAGGCGTTCCATTAAAAACGGTTGCACGTATTTTTTTCAAACTCGCCATTTTAACTCACTTTTAAATATTCTTTTGTATGTAATTATTTTTTTCCGGTCAGTAATTGATTTTTTTTTAAAGTTGGTATCTCAAAAACGGCTCTAACGATTTTCTCTTTAGGTCACTTTTTTGTTTTCTGATCACATTATCTCTCAAAAATGCATATAATACATGTAATAGCGGGTAATGGAAGTCGTGTGGTTGTTTCACACCAGATTTTTAATAAAATAGTATGTTATTGAATTGAAGCCCCTATATTTTTCAGAGATAAGTTGTTTTTAATTGATGATACACACTCACAAATCTATAAATATATATTGCAACAAAGTAATATACAAAGCGGCCTAGAAACACTTTACACAGCCGCATGGCGGTGAGAGGCCTGCTTTCGTCGGTCGATAATACGTGATATGAAGTTTTATTAAGTGATGTGCAATTATATTAATAAGTGATGTGAAATTATATTAACAAGTGATATGAAAATAAAGCATTAAAATAATAATAATAATAATAATAATGTTCAGATTTTTCAACGGACCACAGGTTGGCGACCACTGTTCTAGTGTCTAATATCTCCTATTAAAAAAAAAAAAAAAAATTGCCCTTCAAAAAATTCTTTGTTATTTTTAACTCCAACGTCTTTTTAAAACTTCTAAAATGCATCTTTTTCAGAACCCTTTGATAAAGCATTTGGAACATGGTTGATTCTTTAGTAGCAGAAAGTTTATTGAAAACTTAAAAAAAAAAAAAAAAAATCTGGAGTGACTCCACTCGACTTTCCGAACATTGAGTAATTAACAGTTTTGTAGATAAAGTAAATAAAGAGGAGTTGTTAAACAAACAAAAGAGATAAAACCATAATAAAGTGTTTGAGTATTTTTCTCCATATATTACACCATGTTTTATTTAACGCTACTGAACTTTGAGCCCATAGATCATAATGATAAAGAATTTTCGTTGTGTCCCTGTAAAAAACCTACAAATGCTAGATTCACCAAAATTCTTATAGTCAGAGCAACAGTGATTTATAATATTCATATAAATTTTCAGCTCAATTGAATAAGGCGTTTAGATGCTATCGCATTTTTAACTAGTATGTTGTGGCCACCACATGACTTTCTTCTACATTTTCCTATACAAATTCACTCAATAAAAATAATTTATTAAAATTATTTTAAAAAAATTATCTTCCATGATAATGCAGATGATTTCCATATTAGAGAAGTAGTATAACACTAAATATCCAAAAAAAAAGTCAATTTTATTGTCAATATTACATTAATATTTATATATATATATATATATATATATATATATATATATATGTTAAAAATGAAAAAACTTCATTTTAAATGATCGCATATCTATGGTTCAACCATTCGTTTTAAAGGTACTGGCGAGCTCTTTTGAAAGATACCCATCATGAAAATTTACTCCCTTCGAGGGGGGAAGGGGGGGGGGGAGATGGCGAGGCTCCTACACATACAAAATTTTTTTTCCCAGATGACTATCTCTATTATAAATAATTCTGGTAAATTTCATAATGATTATTAAAAAATAATTCTCTTTATGCACATTTATACAAAATTTTGTACTATACCACAATGTTAAAAATTTAGAAAAAGCGGGATGGCAACGCAACCTGTAAGACAATTTTTACCAAAAGATAATAGGCACTAATTTATGTCAAGGTGCAACTACATACCAATTTGTATGAAATTCTGTGAAGTAGTTCCTGGGATACAGTTGCCACAAAAGTTTGTCACACACACACAGAGACTGACAGACAAACAGACATATATTTTCTAAAAATGGTCAAATCGTGTTCTACAGCTCTCAAAATGTGTAAATTCATCAAAAACCTGAGGTCGAAAATTTTTACGAATCCAACACTTTCTTCTATTGAATATAGAAGAAAGTAAAAATTTGGTCCCACAAGCCATAATGATAAAGAATTTTTCTTTGTGTCCCTGTAAAAAAACTGTAAGTGCTAAATTCACCAAAATCTATACAGTTCGTGGAACTGTGACCTATAACATGTGTACAAATTTTTTGTTCAGATTAAATAAGCGTTTAGACGCTATCGCACTTTTAAAAATTTGGCCCCATAGGCCATAATGATAAAGAATTTTTCTTTGTGCCCCTGTAAAAAAACTGTAAGTGCCAGATTCTCCAAACTCTATACAGATTGCGTAACTGTGACTATAATGTGTGTATAAATTTTTTGCTCAATTGAAGAAGGCGTTTAGATGCTATCGCACTTTTCAGATTTTGGTCCCATTGACCATAATGATAAAGAATTTTTCTTTATGTCCCTGTAAAACTAGTATGTTGTGGCCACCACAAGACTTTCTTCTATATTTTCCTATATACATATTCAATCAGTAACAATATTAAAAAAAAAAAAAAAAAAAAAAAAAAAAAAAAAAAAACGATTTTTTTCTTTCTTTTTTTTTTTTGTTAAAAGTAATACATATTCAACCAGTAACAATATAAAAAAAAAAAAAAAAAAAAAAAAAATACGATTTTTTTTCTAAGTTTTTTTTTGTTAAAAGTAAAAAAAATCGATAACTTTGTTTTAAATTATCACAGATTTATAGTTCAACTATTCGTTTTAAAGGTATTGATGAGACCTTTCGAAAGATACCCATCTTGAAAATTTACTCCCCTCAAGGGGGGACTTCCCCCCCAGGGGGGGTGGCGTGGCTCCTACACGTACAAAAAAATTTTCCCAGTTGACTATCTCTATTATAAATAATTATTGTAAATTTCATAATGATTACTAAAAAATAATTCTCTTTAAGCACATTTATACAAAATTTTGTCCTATATCACCATGTTAAAAATTTAGAAAAAGCCGGATGGCAACGCAACCTGTAAGACAATTTTTACCAAAAGTTGATAGGCACTAATTTATGTCAAGGTGCAACTACATACCAATTTGTATGAAATTCTGTGCAGTAGTTCCTGAGATACAGTTGCCACAAAATTTTGTCACACACACACACACAGACAGACATTTTCTGAAAATAGTCAAATCGTATTCTACAGCTCTCAAAACGTGTAAATCCATCAAAAACCCGAGGTCGAAAATTTTTACGAATGGAATACTTTCTCTATATTACATATAGAAGAAAGTAAAAACTATAAGTGCTATAGGGTTCGTACTATGGTGACTTACAATATACGCATCAACTTTCAGCTTATTCGAACGAAGCGTTTAGATGCTAGCGTGTTCACTCACAGACATACACACACACATAAATACATCATCGTAAAAATAGTGAAAACGGACTCAGGGGACCTCGAAACGTATAGAAACATCAAATTATCGAATCCAGATTTTTGACATGATTACAATACTTTCCTCACTATAGTGTTCGGAAAGTGATAATAATAATAATAATAATAATGAATGAATGAATGAATAATCTTTATTATTTTCACATTCCAAGAATTGAACTAGGGAGAAAATTAGAGTTTTTGGCCCCTTCACAAAATTCACATTTAAAAAGTGTTTTTTCACAAAATTTACTTTTTATAAAAATGTTCCTTTAATGAAATTCTTCCAGGTTTACAGTACTATTTCCACTGACTGCCTGTAGGCTGTACTTGGTTTGATGAAACACAATTTTAATGATTTTAATTAAATTTGTCTTTTTATAAGTGTTTTAAAGTGTAATTTTATCAAATTTGTAGTTCTCTACCAGGACACGTGTTTCTGGATATCTCTATATGGGATGTGATTTCATATGAAGAAACACTATTCACTTGACTTTTAACATTAAATACAGTAACTACTAACTAAAATGGAGAGTTTTACATGATATATTATATATTTTCCACAAACGTATTTTGCTTTAAACATTTTGATTTTCGTAAAAAAAAAAAAAAAAAAAAAAAGGCCTCAACAATTGCCGAAACGTCAGTGGAGGCCCTTTGTTGAGACTTACGGTTTTGGGTTCCGTCTGTTTGTCTGTCTGTGTGTTGTGTTTGTTGCGCGATAGCGGCCGCACAAATCCCGCTATTGACTTGCTATTTGGTACATATATTCATGAGCCCAACGGAATTAGCTGTATAGTTTTAGGTGTGTATTCCATTTGTAGTTCGTGTACAGGGACACGCCAAAGTTTTTCTATCATTACGGCCTATGGGAAGAATCTGTATGTACCGTGATAGCCACCGCAAAAATCAAGCTATCGACTTCCAATTTTTGCCGGAACGTCAGTGGAGGCCCTCTGATTAGGGTGCCTATATTACTATCGAGGCACCCTACCTCTGATGAGACTCAAAACGGGTTTAGTTCACTAGCGTCTCGCCGCAGCGCCGGCTCCCTACGAAAATGTTGAATAAATTGCCTTGGCAGGTTTGGTATGCTGTAATTTAGCGATGCACATGCGTTAGATGTGTATGGTAGTTCATACTGAATTGAATTACTTTTTTTTTTTTTTTTAATTTATTTATTTATTTTGTAACAGTAACTTTATTTTTAGGAAAAATAACAGATAATTTTAAAAAATTAACTTTTTTTAGAGACGAAACTGCCATTTCCTTGAAATATCTTCAATACACATTGAAATTTATTGATTTTTTTTTTTTTTTTTTTAAACCTCTTATACAATTTATTATTATTTTAACTTAGCTTAAAAAAAAAAAAAAACTTGAGTTACAATACAAATTTAAAATGTGTAAAATACTTATTTTTATGTTTAAATAGTAAACAAAAATTATTTTATTTAAATTTTAATTATTATTTATACTTGCTTAAATTTGTTAAATATGTTATTTAAATTACTTCTTTTTAAAATTCCTTTAATGCAAAAATGTTTCAAATGACAAAAACACTCCCCTCCTAAATATTTCTTTCCATATTTTATTACAATAATTGCAATTTATGAATTAATAGACTACAAAGAGAATTTGAAAAATAGACCAAGTAAAATGTTTTATTAAAAAATAACAACTTTTTTTTTTAAGGAAAAAATAATAGATAATTAAAAAAATTCTTTAAAAATGAAACTGCCATTTTCTTAAAATATTTTCAATACAAATTTAAATTTATTACATTTTTTTTTTTTTTTTTTTTTTAAGCCTATTAAACAGTTTATTTTATTTTACTTGGGTCAAAAAAGAAAAAAAAAAAGTGGGTTACAATAAAAATTTATAATAGAATTTTTAAATATTTACATATTTAAAAATTCTATTATAAATTTTTATTCTTATTTTTATGTTTAAATAGTAAACAAAAATTATTTTATTTAAATTTTAATTATTATTTAAACTTATTTAAATTTGTTAAATGTGTTATTTAAATTATTTCTTTTTAAAATTCCTTTAATGCAAAGATGTTTCAAATGATAAAAATGCCCCCTCCCCCCATAATATTTCTTTCCATATTTTATTACAATAACTGCAATTTATGAATTGATAGACTACAAAGAGAATTTAAAAAACTGACCAGTTTTAGTAAAAAATAACTTTTTTTTTTTTTTTTTTAATCTTTTAAACAGTTTATTTTATTTTACTTAGCTTCAAAAAAAAAAAAAAAAAAAAAAAAAAAAAAAAAAGTGGATTATAATAAAAATTTATAATAGATTTTTTAACGACGTAAAATATTTATTTTTATATTTAAATAGTAAACAAAATTTATTTCATTTAAATTTTAATTATTTTTTAAATTTGTTTAAATTCGTTAAATTATTTCTTTTTAAAATTCCTTTAATGCAAAGATGTTTCAAATGACAAAAACAACCCCCCTCCTAAATATTTCTTTCCGTATTTTATTAAAATAACTGTCATTTATGAATTAATACACTACATAAGATTTTAAAAAATAGACCAGCTAAAAAATGGAAAATTAATAGTTAATTAAAAAAAAAAAAAAAAAAAAAATTAAATAAATAAATAAATAAAAAAGGAGGTAAAAATTCTCTAAAAACGAAACTGCTTTTTAAATATTTTATTTAAATTACTTCTTTAAAAAAAAAAATAAATAAAAATGCCTCAACAAACATTTCTGTACTGATAAGTATAAAGGATTAAGTTCATATTCGGGTCATTCCATGTCAAATCAACCAAAAAAAAGATGATTTGACACCCATAATCTCAGATTTTGACGAAACTTGGTGTATTTGTTCCTTTCATGGATTTAAATGAGGAAAAAAAATATTTTTGCTCTATCTTAAATAGTTTAGGTTTTACAGCTAGTTAAAGATTTGTGAATTTCATGTTTTTTTTCGATCAGGAAGAGAAAACGCAATTTGTTCTTTCATAAAGAATAATTTTTATCTCCCTTATTTACCAACTAATGTTGATGAGATTTTTTATGAGTATGCTTTAATATATAAGAAATACAGGAAAAAATAAATTAAACTAGCAAGTATTTGCACATGGCCAGGAAAAATTCCTGAAATGTTATTTTGAAATTTTTTTTTAATGAAATACAGAGTTCCACTCCAAATGGATTATCATCATGAGGGAAAAGGATAATCAAAAAAATTTTTTTTTATTATTGCTCTAAAAGATGTATTCTAAAACATGAAAAAATAAAATAAATGGCTTTTTGCATCCTTCATTATTTTCTCTGCCTTCAAATTTAAAATTTCCAATTCCCTCATTTTCTTGAAATCGCCAAATTAGAAGTTCCAATTTTAGTAAAATTATATAAAACTTTGAACTAAAATGTTATTTATCAAAAAATTTCAGTTTAAAGGTTTTTGAAATAAAATGAAAAATTGAATTACATAATTAGGTGGTGTATGATTAAAACAACAAAGTAGTTTTTAAGAATGTTAATTCAACATGTACAGAAAGATACATACATAAATGCTATTAAATTGAATCAACAAAATTATATCTAAACTGAAATTTCAAAACAAACAAAAAAGTTTCTAAATTAATATTAAATGTTCTAATTAATAGAAATTTGCATTAAAATTTAATTTTGTTTTAAAAACAAGATCTAAATTCTAATCATTTTACTACTCATTGCTATTTCAAATGTTAATCTTATTGTAAACAACCAAACCATTCAAGTTGCAACAATACAATTAAGTGATATTCTGTCTACTGTGTAGGTACATGTTTAGATGTCTGAATAAGTCAAATTTTGTTTGACATGCTTAACCCTTTAACGATCATTGGTTTTGCAGCAAAATCAAACATTTGACATAATTTAACAATTTTTATGCAGTAGATTTTTTATTATTTCTCCCTTGTTTTAATCAGGTTTTAAACTTTTGTTCCTTTTCTGCTTTGTAGATAACAGCACTATTCCAAAATTTAACAAATAATGCTTCAAAGGAAGCTAAATGCATAAGTCACTTGACGTTTCTTAGTGTGTGTGGGTGCGAACTGCTGGTTTCATGATGCACTCATGTCTAGTTTTTATCATTTAATGAAGAGCTGGACTATTATTTTCACCTGAAACAACTTTTATGAGTTTTCATAGTCGATAATTTTTACTTACAAAGTGTTTTATTTATTAAATTAAATATTATTTGAATTTAATAAGGTTAACTTATAGATGTTTCAAACCAAAAATTCTCAAAAAGGAACAATGCTAATTTTGTTATTTTTTAAATATTTACGATCAGCTACGTGTCAAAAAGCCATTTTTAAAATTAGTTTAGTAATTTTTAAAATAAATTAAGTAGTGAACGTTAAAGGGGTAAACAAGTGAGCTTGCTCAGTAGCAGAAACAAAACTTGGCATCATGTAATTAGTCAGTCACAAGCTATTGTATATGTAACATGCATTATTGAGGCTATACTATTTTGAAAAGAATTATTGTTAATTATTTTTTTTATGTTATAGTATGTTAGAAAAATGAGAAGTGCAGTGCGGGGGAAATGACTCAAAGTGATTGTCATTTATTATACCATGTTAGGAAAAAAACCTTGCAAACTCTTGATAAACTATTTGGAACTGATTTAACTCTCTTAAAATTGGACAGAATTAAGTTGTGAATTAAAAACTATTTGTCTTCTTCATCACCAAAGTGTGTTAAAAAAAAGCAGAAGGCTTGTTGCATTTACTTTGTATTACTATGCAAGCTTTCTTTTTCCAGTACAATTTCAGATTCTTCCTTTTTGAGTTGTCAACTATCCTTAAAATTCTAATTATACTATTAAACACAATGTAATCGATCAGTGAATTTCATTGTTGCTTCGTGGTTTCATTGTTATTCATCTGCTTTGAAATTTTGCTTTTTCAATCCATATGACTCCTATTCTGATCGTGGCAGGCTGGGTGAGTGTTGCCGGCGTGAAACTAGTTTAACCCTACAGGCAAGTCACAAGTCTTGCCGCCTGCCTCCTTCCTTCCTATCTTATGTTTCTTAAATTATTTTTTCATAAATTTTGATAAAGTTTATGGTTTTAAGTTAAGATTTGTTGTGTTACTTTATTGATTCGTTTGTTTTGCAGGCTGATAATTAATAAAACTGGTTTCTTTACATTAGTGTATTTCATCCACTGATAAAATTTCTTTTTAATCTTATTGGTCATTGGTGTTTCAGTGATCTTGTATCTGTTGCTTGGCTTCTACTATGCTTAATAAATAGATCATCATCATTATTATATATATATATTAAAATCTTTTAAACTGAAATTAGTTGACAAATAACATTTTCTGCTTTCGTTGCAGTACTCGTGCGTACTTTGTTTTCCTGACGAAGGATCGTGGTTTTTTTTTTTAACTCAAAACAATTGCTGAAAATTCTTGTATTTTATGATGTTTATTCAAAATTTGTACTTATTAAATAACATCTTGGTTCAAATTTTTGTATAATTTTACTAAAATTGGAACTTCTAATTTAGCGATTTCAAGAAAATGCGGGAAATGGAAATTTTAAATTTGAAGTCAGAGAAAATAATGAAGGATGCAAAAAGCCATTTATTTTATTTTTTCATGTTGTAGAATACATCTTTTAGAGCAATAATAATAAAAAAAATTTTTGATTATCCTTTTCCCTCATGATGATAATCCATTTGGAGTGGAACTCTGTATTTCATTAAAAAATTTTTCAAAATAACATTTCAGGATTTTTTCCTGGCCATGTGCAAATACTTGCTAGTTTAATTTATTTTTTCCTGTATTTCTTATATATTAAAGCATACTCATAAAAAATTTCATCAACATTGGTTGGTAAATATGGAAGAAAAAAATTGTTCTTTATAAAAGAACAAATTGCAATTCTTCCGCCTCATCGAAAAATAACATGAAATTCCCAAATCTTTAACAAGCTGTAAAACCTAAACCATTTAAGATAAAGCAAAAAAATTTTTTTTCCTTATTTAAATCCATAAAAGGAACAAATACACCAAGTTTCGTCAAAATCTGAGACTATGGGTGTCATGGTGTGGTTGAATTGACATGGAATGACCCATTCTTGATTTTTCAGGAGACGAAAAATAAAGTTAAACTAACTAAAAACTAATCCGAAGAATCGATTAGGAAAAAGGGATTATGTTGATTTATACCCTTTATACCATTCAGTGATTGTCAACCTTCATTTAATAAAGGGGAAAAATTGAATTAAATATTTTATACCAAAGATTAATGCTAAATTTCTAACTTGAATCTTTTTTTACCAATGGATTTTCTCAAAAACTAAATGACATGGATTTAAATCCTTTATACCAATTGATAGAGAATTTGTTTTTCTGAGTCTGACTATGTACTTAACTCAAAATCGACATTTTTAGACTTAAATCCTTTATACTTACCAGTACAGATTTATGAATGCATTTTTAAGGAGTTTAGTGCTTTATCTTGGTGCTAATTGCAACGGCCCCAGGTTCCCATGCTATAGTCAGGCTTTGACTACAGACGAAAATTTGTCGTCAAAACCTTTTTAATATTTTTTATTTATATGGAAAAAACAAAATAATAAAAATACTACCAAAATATCAGTTTTAAAAAAAAGCCTTTTTAGAGTTTGAAATCTGTATTTCAAACAAATTTCTTATTCTAAATTTATTGCACTGGCAAAGAGATTCTGTCATCAAAGGTGATAGATGGTAGGTGCTAGCTTTGAATCAGGTACACACTTGTTAACCTAGTTGTGCGACTTTTCTATGGTCTTCTTAGGAACTCGCATTAGAATGTGCTAGGTCACCTTAAAAAGACTGCCCAGAGAACATCTCACTCAGGCCTAATCCCACATTGAGAAACAAACTTTTAAAGATTCTGTAGAAAAATTGCTGCAATATGCTGATGCATTCATGTTGCAGATTTGCCTGGTTTTTTTTTTTTTTTTTTTTGGTCTGATGGTGAGTCATGTTTTACTAAATTGAAAAAATGTTGAATTGAAAACTGTTGAATGCTTTTATAATTTGAGGGGTTTCTTATTTTCTTCACATTAATTAACTTAAATAACTCTCTCTCTCTCTCTTTTTTTTTTTTTTTTTAATTTATATATTTTTTTAATCTTCGCAGGAATTTGTATTAAATAAAAAAGTAATTCTCTATTTGGTATATTAATTCATAAATTGCAGTTATTTTAAATATTTAGGGGGGGGGGGGGTGTTTTTGTCATTTGAAACATCTTTGCATTAAAGGAATTTTAAAAAGAAATATATTTAACGAATTTAAAGAAATTTAAATAATAATTAAAATTTAAATGAAATAAATTTTGTTTACTATTTAAACATAAAAATAAATATTTTACATATTTAAAAATTCTATTATAAATTTTTATTGTAATCAACGTTTTATTTATTTATTTATTTATTTTTTTTTTTTCTTAAGCTAAGTAAAATAAAATAAACTGTATAATAGATTAAAAAAAAAAAAAAAATGCAGTAAATTTAAATTTGTATTGAAGATATTTTAAAAAATTTGCTGTTTCGCTTTTAAAGATTTTTTTTTTCTTTTAATTATCTATTATCTTTCCTAAAGAAAAGAAAAAAAAAAGAAGGGTTGTTATTTTTTAAATAAAACATTTTACCTGGTCTATTATTTTAATTCCCTTTGTAGTGAAGGGGGGGGGGTGTTTCTGTCATTTGAAACACCTTTTCATTAAAGGAATTTTAAAAAGAAGTAATTTAAATAACATATTTAAAAAATTTAAACAAGTTTATATAATAATTAAAATTTAAATAAAATAATTTTTGTTTATTATTTAAACATACAAATAAATATTTTACATATTTTAAATTTGTATTTTAATCCAAGGTTTTTTTTTTTTTTTAAGGTTAAGCAAAAAAATAAAAAAGTAAATAAACTAGATAAAAGATAAAAAAAAAAAAATAATAAATAAATTTAAATGAAGATATTTCAAGGAAATGGCAGTTTCGTTTTATAAAAAAAAATTTAGTTAATTTTTTTAAATTATCTATTAATTTTCCTACAAATAAAGTTAATGTTAAAAAAAAAAAAGAAAAAAAAAAAAAAAGAAAGAAATATTTAGGGGTGGGGATAATTTTGGCATTTGAAACATTTTTGTATTAAAGGAATACACATAAATTAGGAAAATGTGCTAAAAGGGTGGTGCCGCGCCAAACTCTGTTTATTTTACTAGAATCCAAAGTCTGCACGCATGCTCAGTTAGCATTTTTGTAGGGAGCCGGCGCTGCGACGAGACGCTAGTGGTTTAGTTCCGTCTGTTTGTCTGTCTGTGTGTTTGTTGCGCGATAGCGGCCGCACAAATCCCGCTATTGACTTGAAATTTGGTACACATGTTCATGATTCCTATGAAATTAGCTGTATAGTTTTGGGTGTGCATTCCATTTGTAGTTCGTGTACAGGAACACGCATAAGTTTTTCTTATCATTACGGCCTATGGGAATAATTTGTACGAACCGCGATAGCGACCGCAAAAATCCTCCGATTGACTTGTAAATTAGCACACACGTTCAGACTCTGTATAATTTTTTATGTCTGTATTTTTTATGAACTGTGTACAGGGACACGCAAAAATTTCTTATCATTACGGCATATGGGGTGAATTTCGTTTAAACACATTTTAACATCATTACTTTGCAATCAACAAAAGGAAATTAGCGTGCATTTGTGTGATGTTTAAACTTATGTTTTTTTTTTTTTTCTTTTCTTTTCCAGAAAATATGTGCTGTTAGGCTTCCTAATTAATGTACAGGACCAGGACCTTACAAAATTGTTCTGACAATGTCACGTAATCATCCAAATTATGTCAAATTTCGAACAATTATTCATGAAAAACGTAGAATAAGCTGAATAGTTTTTACTGGTGTATACAATGTTTATGGTTCGTTTACAGAGACACACAGAAGAATTTCGTGACATTAGAGTCTATGGACAAATTTTTATTTAAGCGCGCACTTTAATGCTTTTATGCTGCACTGAACAAAACAGAATTAACATACATTATATAGATGCGTAAAATCATGTTTATTTTTAAGAAAGGGTATGTATAGACTAAATAATTTATGGGACCACACAAATAATTCCGAGGACGTACTGTAATCATCCAAATGATGTCAAATTAATTTGAAAATTTAATGAGTTATAATTAATTAGGTGTATTCTTATTATTGGCGTTTATAATAACTGTGGCTCCTTTTCCGGGATACATAAAAGAATTTCGTACTATTACGGTTTATAGTCGGTATTTCTTAAAAGTGTATTTTAACATGGTTACACCCCATTAAATATACTGAAATTTTATTAGAATTTTAAAAGCATGTTTTTCTGTTAAAAACTGTGGGCAACGAATTGGTATTTAGTTTTACAGGGTTATGCGAAATATTTCGGATATGCTATCTTTTTGCATGAAACTTGGTACAAATATATATGAATTTCAGGGAAATAATACAAGACCGTCGGTTATTAAGAATGCATATATATCATATACAGATAGGTATAGAAAGAGGGATACAGCGGGGGATTGAGGGGGGCGGTTGCCCTCCTCAGAAATGCATCTGATTATAATAACAAGTCGATGATCGTATCAATATTCGATCGATTCTGTTATATAATAAGGAATAAATAAAAATGACCTGTTGAATAATGTCTGATGCAAATAGGACGTTGAGGCTCCTGATCTGCAGATCCACTAGTTAAATCTGGACACTGTTTTCGCACTATTTCTCCGAAAAATGCTTAATTTTCATAAAAATATTTTATAAACAAAATAAGAAATTTATATCTTGAATAGTGTATTATAGCATACATACTGATTTTTGTAGGTTAATGTTCTGTAGGGAAGGCTTCTTTTGTAAGATGTATTTCATTTCATTAAATTTTAATATGAAATGATCAATGATAGAAAACAATTGCTTCTAAATATGCAACAACCTTATACATAATGTGGTTTTTTTTTGTTAGCAAAATATTTGTTAACAAAAATATAACTACATAACTGCATATTTATTTAATTTTTTCCCCTTGCGTTTACATGAAAAGAACAGTAGGTTTAAATATGCGGTGTAGTCCAACTGCGGCCCGACATACCAGGTGTTTTAATTCCCCACCTATACCAACTGTGGCCAGCCTTTTTTAATTCCTTATGTCAACTGCGTCCGGACTGAAAATATCGCCAAGTACGACGAATCGCCAAATAAAGATAATAAATTGTACTAGTAATATTTCAGCATAAAAGGCTTGATAAATCTCGCACTTTTATTAGGCATAATTTGTGCGAACAACTTTTATATATAAACTGCTTTATAGAGATTTGAAATCTTTAAATTGTGTTTTTCCAGTTTAAATTTTTTCATGAATTCACGATCTTTAAAATACTAAAATTTCTTACAGGCTTCTAAAGCCTTTATATATACATATATATATATATATATATATAGAGAGAGAGAGAGAGAGAGACAGTGAGAGGGGGGGGGGGTGCTTAATAGAACCTACTTAAAGGAATTGGGGATGGGTTACTTTTGAAGAAAAAAAATGTATGCCTATGTAAAAATTTGGAAAAAATATGATTTTCGTTATATTTTAATTTTTTTAATTTCTTTTTATGTTAAAGATATTGCAAAATACATACCTAATTCTTTTAAGTAGTATTATACATTAATAAAGAAAATAATAAAGTATTAAGTGTTTTATTTTTTATTTTTTAATATCTGTATAAGTTTTAGCCTTTTGAAAATTTTGAATCCATGAAGAAATAAAAACTCAGAAAAAGCAATTTAAAGATTTTAAATCCGTATATATATATATATAAAACCATAAGAATTGTTGCCTGAATATCTGTTTTATTATACAAACAAAGGATTTTAAAGATTTTTTTTTTTTTTTTGAGAATGGACATTTAGAATCATTTTAATGCTGCTTTTCAATCCGAACTTGTGCTTTGTGGCATATTTCCGAGTTTAATCCTTAATTTTAACACTATAGATAGGTACATAACATTGTCCATAAATTAGAAAATCGAGAGCGCTTCCAAGGGGACTACTCGCAGTTTATTTAAAAACTCAAAAAGGGGAAAAAATTACAAAATTCGCCAGGCTTTAGCCTGGCGAATTTTGTAAGACAGTGGGCGATGATTCAGAAGTTAAAATTGCCGGGCTATGCCCCACGCGACAGGTGGCATGAAGTATTAAAAACATTTCAGTGAATTGGTGATTTTTCTGTATTGACATTAGTTTGGTTTAAACAATTGTTGAGACAGATAATGTTACCCCCCCCCCCCCAAAAAAAAAAAAAGGTACGGCCGTGGTAAAAAAAAAAAAAAAAAAAAAGTAGCAAATTCGAAGAAAATCGCTTTGAATATAAAATCCTTGCAAGTTGGCAACACTGGTTTTAAGCTCCATAACTTAGCATGAAGTAATTCAAATATTATTGTGAGAGGATTAGTAAGCACTTCCACTTAGAAATAATTTATAAAAGTGAGTATCCCACTATACTGGAAGTTTCTTAGATACTTTACACAACTGTTTCCAAGAAAATTTTAACATGCAGTAAATTGGTCGTAGATGCGGTAGGTAAATTAAATTTTTAATGAGAAATTTGTCATTAAGACTCAGTACACTTACATTTTTAAGTTACAGTAAGCAACGTTTCATCATTAAAGTGATCTGGCAATAGTCCAGACTTGAGTCCAATTAAAAACGCATGCTCTGAAATAAAATTCATTTACTTATGCGTGAGTACTTATCACAGTAAGAAAATTTCATTTATTTATACAGTGTGCAATGAAATAGCATGCTAAGAGCCCAATGAGTGACTACACAAATAACTTTTAAACGAATATAACAATTTATTAAGTTAATAAATATTTAAGTAATAGAAAAGAATAAGTAAGTTTTAAAAAAGTATAAGTATCTCTTGTCCAGTAGCGGTTCTACATTGAGGGCCAACGGGCACGGCCCCACCTAAATTTTTTCTCGATTAAAATAGTAATAATAATAATAATTTTGTTTTTTATAACTGTTCAAAAACATATATACAAAATTACTACGTCTATCTTTTTCTTAACCTTCTTTCATTATCATTTATTTGTCAATATATTTTTCCAGCTGTCACAAATCACTAATCACTGAGAGAGAGACCGTTACTTCCCTTTTCCTTATCTAATACAGCGGGCCGGGCCGCTTTCATTCAGCCCGAAATTGGCGTGTTTATTTGTACAGTTTATTCTACTAGACGATTAGGTTAACATATTTGGCGACTAATTGCTTGATCAGTTTAAGCACGCTGTAATTTTCTCGTCGATGGGCCAGCAGATTCCTGCCCTTTGGAGCAAAACTATACGGAAAAAAACTGTCTGTTAACCACGGGTAGTATTTGGCGACTTCTGCATTACGTTTTTCTTTCTTTCTTTCTTTCTTTTTTTTTTTTTTTCCTCATTGATTTTTCGGTGAATTTTTTTGAGTTATATATGACAGTTTAAAATTTTAGTGTTTAAAAAAAGAAATCTGGTAATAGTCAAAAATATTTTCTTGACTAGCCTTTGAGATAAAAGCTTGTATAAGAATTTAAGACCTCTTTAACTAAAGTGTTTTGAATTTAAATGGGGGGGGGGAGAGGGGGGAATGAAAATTAAAATAATATGCAATTTTTTCTTTTTTCTTCAGAATAGTGTATTAAAACTTTTATGTAAATAAATTGTAAAATTTTTAGATAAATAATTGATGCATTAACATGGATAAATGGATTAAATAGCTGCATAAAATTGTGATTTATTATTATTATTAAAGGATTTTTCTTGTAAATGCGATTTAATAGAAACACCCGCAATGTTTTTTTTTCTTTCTTTTCTTTCTTTCTTTCTTTTTTTTTTTTTTTTTTTTTAAGTGGTAGCCCGTTTTATTTCTTTATTTATTGAAAGTTAATTTAAATTATCTAAAATTAAGTGAGAAACATGGTGTTTTTTTTTTTTTTTTTTTTTTTTTAATATGTATCCACATTACATTAATCATGAATTTCTAAATTCCAATAGATAAGAAACATGAATATAACACTTGAAATTCTATAATTAAAAGATTTAGGGATATAATTAGCGTAAGCTAAATATTATTACACTCTGAGACATTTGAATTTAAATTTTAATAGTGTGCAGTGTTAGGGTTAAAGCCAGTTGACTAAAAGAGGGCCCTAGACCTGAGTGGTGTACTCTCTGTGGAAAGTCTTTCTAAGTGTTACATAGCCCTTTTTATTTGAGTTTTGGAGAAAACCATAGTAAACTCCAAATGTATATGTCGACGAAAGCGATCTGGTACCGAACTTGGCAATTTCCGTCTACTAGCTTCCAGATATTTAAATTTTTATATTCCATTGATCAGAACATTGCAGAATTTTTCAATTGTATTTATGAAACTTTAATTTTTATGATAATTTTATGCAATGTTTTCCCATAGTGTTGAATTTAAGATTCGCCATCATAAAAAAAAAAAAAGAAATCCGAAATTTCGTTTTACATCCCATTTTATTAATGTTTGAATAATGAATAGTATTAAAGTTAAATTACGCATCATACGATGGATCGGGCCCTACCTGTGAAAATTTGCACGAGCCGCCACTGATCTTGTCTATTTTTACGTTTAAACATTGCGTTACAAAATGTAATCTGCGTGATTTATCTAGAATGAAAATAATAAAACTTATTTTTCTTACACAGCAAAATGTTAATTTCTTTCAAGTGAATATGGAAAGAAAATCATAAAGAAACTAGTTGGCATAGGTGGACTCAGCTCAGTTCCCCATCATACGTATGTTCTCATAAATTTCTTGTACAGGACATATTATATACATGTTAAAAGAAATGAATTTGACCAAAGCTTGATACAGTGACAGAATGAAATCCCCGCCTAATAGGCTATCCACCGTTCACATCGATATATTTATCTTATTCTAATCTATTAATTTATTTTATCAGGGTCAGTTCCGTTGTTTAGTTTTCATGCTACTATTTCCAATGGAATAAACCTCAAAATTCATATTTATATGAGAAATATACAATTTCGCTATGTTGATAAAATCGTAAATTACGAAATTTTCCTATTAGAATATTTGTATTCAATCATGTTCAAACAAATATCATAAATGTAATTTTGAAGTTGTCTAATGTATTTATGATCCTCAAAATGGAAGTTTATGCTGAATTTTGCCTTATTCTGACATGTTAAGTAAATCGTAAATTCCAAATTAAAAATTTCGTAAGTTATTTGGAAAAATCATAGTCTATGATATTCATGCCAGTATCCTAAATAATATTTCGAAAGTGGTTTGACATCTTTACGATGAAAACATCCCCCAAGATTGACGTTTATGTGAAATTTTGCTCTATTCTGCCATGTTAAGAAATTCGTAAATTTCCAATAACTTACGAAATTTTTATATTGGAAAATTCATAGTCATTAATATTCATGCCAGTGTCCTAAATAATATTTCAAAAGTAGTCTGACATCTTTACGATGAAAATATCTCTCAAAATTGACGTTTATGTGAAATTTTGCCCTATACTCCCATGTTATGAAATTCGTAAATTTCCAATAACTTGCGAAATTTTCAAAGTAGCATATTTATAGTTACCGATGTTCATTCTGGCATCAAAACTGATATTTTAAAACTGGTCTGACATTTGTACAGTAAAAAGTTTACATTTAATGCACGTTTAAGTGAATGTTTGTCCTATTCTCCCATGTTAAGAAAATCATAAACTTCTAATAACTTACGAAGTTTTTTAATTTGAATTTTTCAAATGAATAGAGTTCTTACTAGTGTCGAAAGTAATATTTTAAAACAGATCTGACCCCACTGCGACAATTTGTTCGTGAGATATCGTGTACACAGACTAACAAACTAACGGACTAACAGACACCCTACAAATTTTGTCATTTTCGGATTCCTCACACCTGAAAACGTGTAAAAAAGTAAAAAAACCGAGGTCGAAAATTTTCACGATTACGTAAGTTCCCCATACCTATAGTATGATGGGGAACTAAAAAGTGCTTACATGAACTTTCAATTCTCTTTGTATAGACAACAATAGAGCATAAAGCTTTTAAAGTTTTAATCGACGTACAGCCGGTAACAAAAGTATCCGAACACTAGCAAAAATTCCTATATAAAAAAAGTAGAGTTAATAATGTTTTGTTAAATTAAGTATTAACTCTACTTTTTTTTATATAGGAATTTTTGCTAATGCACTGTCACAAAAGAGTGGGAACCCAGCCGAACGCATTTCTACAGCTGTGAAGAAAAGGAAGGAAAGTGAAGGAAAGGAAAGCTGCTGTGAAGGCAACGGGAATCTTAACTGAGATTTTGACCGATTTTAACCCTCTGTACCATACTGTAGACTGTAGGCAACATACCGTTCGATCGTGGTTCAAATTCAAAGAATCGGTTCTACAACGTAATCACGCACTGTAGCCTGTCGTATACACTCACAGTTGTTTTTTCGAAATTTATGAGAAATAAAAAAAAAACCTGAAACACGTGTATTTTATTTTTTTCCAATTATTACGAAACAAATAAACACAAAAATATTAAAGGTCATGAGTTACAGAGGGTTAAGAAAATTCTTTTTCCCTCTTTCTTTTTTGTAATTTTTATATTATTAAGTTATACATTATTTTAAGGCAGTGATCAGCGAAGCAGGGAAAGCTTGCTAGTCTACTATAATGGAAAAGATTAAGATTCTAATTATTCTACAGAAATAAGAATAAATTATATCGCGTTACTTCAAAAAAAGGTAGTGTCATGTTAATAATATTAAAAAATTTTAAATGGCTAAATTCATTAAGCAAATGTATGTTCCTAATTTATTTATTTATTTTTAAAGTTTTAGCAATTTACATTTTAAACGCTAAAGAATTATGTAATTAGAAAGATGTATTTTCACTACAACAGAATAAAAAGTAATTTTAAAAGAAGAATTGAATAAGAATTTGCACAATAAAAACAGTATGGAAATTGTAGACGTACAGTAGGTAACAAAAGTATCCGAGCCTTAGAGATTTTTTGCACTTTAGATGAGATAAGAGACCTATTGATTATAGTGGATTCAGAGCAGTTATGAAATCTACACATGAACTATAGACCGTGGGCCATAAGCTAAAAATGTCATTTTAAAACAAGTTCGTTTCAACTTTTCGGGGGCAACCTGAAAATGTTGCTAATATATTCTTTTTAAGATAGGTAATGAAAATATCAAATGTTCTGGAAGTAAACTTTGCACATAAATTTGGAAAATTGATTTCAATTTGAAGGAATTGAGTTTACATTTAGGATGCTGGTTTAAAGCAGTGTGTAATATATTTCTGATAATACTGTGATTCGTTGAATAAATTTTAAAATATCTTGCAGACAAGTGCTAAAATCACACTCCTGAGAAAAAGTACTAAAAAAGGGAAAAATATTAATATTTAGTGGATCTGCAGATCAGGAACCTCAACGTCCTATTTTCATCACTCATTACATCATTGATAGTTTTTATTAATTCCATATTTATATCTACCATTATCATCATCAATTTCAACCTTTATCAATCCACTGGTCTCTTTCTCGGTCTTTTGTTTTATCTCGGTATCCAAAATAAGAGTGGTGGTCAATCTATCATCATTTCTTCTGGAAGTGCCCAGTCCAGCTCCATTTTAACTTAATTCTAGAAATAACATCAGTAACATTGGTTTGCTCCCTAATCTAATACAAATGTTTCGTTTTCTGTCTCTTCGGATGCATCACTCTCTCTTTATTATATATATGTATACATATACACTGATGGAAAAAAAAATCCCAACACCAAGAAAAAAATATTGTACAGTAATAACTTTCAGCAATACATTTGTCTAGGTAACATATTTAATTGATTAAAGTTTCAAGATCACAGGTAGAGCCATTGGCGAGAAGAGCCATTTCAAATGTGAAATGTTGGTACATTAGTAACCGGTGTAACCGCCAGAAATTTGAATGCAGGCATGCAAACGTGCATGCATTGTGTCGTACAGGTGTCGGATATCAGTTTGTGGGATGGAGTTCCATGCCAGTTGCACTTGGGCGGTCAATGCAGGGACGGTTAATGCTGGTTGTGGATGACGCTGGAGTTGTCGTCCAATGATGTCCCATACGTGCTCGATTGGAGAAAGATCTGGTGATCTAGCAGGCCAAGGCAACATGTCGACACTCTGTAGAGCATGTTAGGTTACAACAGCGGTATGAGGGTGAGCGTTATCCTGCTGGAAAACACCCCCTTGAATGCTGTTCATGAATGGCAGCACAACAGGTTGTATCACTAGACTGACGTACAAATTTGCAGTCAGGGTGCGTGGGATAACCACGAGAGTGCTCCTCCTGTCATACGAAATTGCTCCCCAAACCATAACTCCAGGAGTAGGCCCTGTGTGTCTAGGCCGCAGACAGGTCGCTAGCAGGCGTTCACCTGGCCTCCTTCTAACCAACATACGGCTATCACTGCGACCAAGGCAGAACCGGCTTTCATCAGAAAACACAACAGATCTCCACTCCGTCCTCCAATGAGCTCTAGCTTGACACCACTCACTTCGCAAACGGCAGTGGTTTGGAGTCAATGGAATGCACGCTACAGGGCGTCTGGCTCGGAGCTGTCCTTGAAGTAACCGATTTGTAACAGTTCGTTGTGTCACTGTGGTGCCAACTGCAGCTCGAATTTCAGCTGCAGACACAGTACGATTAGCCACAGCCATACGCCGAACACGGCGGTCTTCCCTCTCAGTAGTGTCACATGGCCGCCAGGAACCGGTCTTCTTGAGGCAGTACCTTCCCTTGACCACTGCTGCCAACACTCATGCACAGTGGATACATTCCTGCCAAGTCTTTCTGCAATATTGCGGAAAGAAAACCCACCTTCTCGTATCCCTACTACACGACCTCGTTCAAACTCTGTGAGCTGTTGATAATGGCTTCTTCGTCTTCTTAGAGGCATCCTTGACTAACATTAACCCACTACGTCAAATCTCAACTGTAAATAACGATCACGAACCCTACAGTGCTTATTTAAAGCAAACCTCATTTGTATGTTCATAGTGTCGCTACTAGCGCCACACTTATGCGCGTAGCTCGAAATCTGAATCGACGTCATATTTCAGATGTATAAACACGCCTACCAAATTTCGTTTATCTAGCGCAGCTCCTTCCTGGTGTTGGGATTTTTGTTTCCATCAGTGTATATGACGACTGGCTACATAAACAGATACATTTCTGACAGGGGTTACCACTCCCCTTCAACTTTCCGCTGTATATCTCTGTCTATATCTATCTCTCTACATATGTATATTTTCCTAGAAACCGCCTTCTATTAATTCCTTGTAAATAATAAAAAATTGTAAAAAATTTCCTGCAAAATCTCAATAATGTACCGTAATTATGTACCTGAATAATGTACCCTAACAATGTATCCCTCTTTTCCATCTCAATAATGTACCCTAATTTAATTTCGTTGAATACAGATTAACGAAGACAAAATTCGCTTAAACGAAATTCACCCCATAGACCATAATGATAAGAAAATCTTTGGTGTATTCCTCTACACGATCCATGAATAATCTGAACATAAAAAAAAATAACACAACTTTTTATACAGAGCCTGAACATTTATACCAATTTGCAAGTCAATCAGGGATTTTTGCGGACGCTATCGCGGTACAAATTCTGTCCATAGGCTGTAATAATAAAAAAAACCTTTGGTGTTTCCCTGTACACGAACAAAAAATGGAATATGCCCTCAAACTATACTCATTCCGCGTGGTTCATGAGCATGTGTACCAAATTGCAAGCCAATAGCTTGATTTTTGCGGCCGCTATCACGCGAAAAACAAACACACAAACAGAATCCAGATTTTTTTTTAAGTCTCCATATCCCTTTATGTCCGGGAACATTTTTACTTTAAAGCATTACGTTCTCCTTTTTTTGCAAACTGAAAGAATAGTATGGACTATAACCAACATTTGTTGATTGGAAATTGTACTTTACACTTTCTGCTAATTAGCTCGATCGTTTTTTTCCTGATTTTATTACATACGACTGTTCCAGATGCAAAAATGTGAGAGGATGTCTAACCCGTACAAATGTACGCTTTCGGTCGGAAAGGGATATGGAGGCCTCCACTGACGCTTCGGTAATAATTTAGCTACATGTCAGAGTAAAACTTACTGTGTAACACTTTCTATGGTAACCTATGTTGTTGTCTAAAGACAGTTTGGACAGCTCATTAATTTGAAGAAGCAAATCTGTAGATATTTTTCTTTCACGAACATTTAAAACTTTCCACTGATCAGCAAACAATCTCACTTCAGCCCAGCTTATTTGAGAAAAACACGTCACCTCTGAATGCATCTCATCGCCGATGTACAAACAATAGGCAATTTCTTCTGATATTATATTACCTGTAATAATTCTACTTTAAAAGTAAAGGGAAAAAAAGAGTAATAAAAGAATTCGATCAAAATGTTAAGAATACGCAAGATAATGATGTCGAGAGAAACTTACATCTTATTTGAGAAAAATACTACATTTTTGAATTTACCTCATTCCCAATATATAGACAATATGTCATTTTTTTCTCACATTATATGAAATGTAAAGATTACTTAAAAATACACGAAAAGAAAGCAATAATAGAATTGCATGAAAATGTCAACAATACTTAAGATAATGTAAACATAAACAAAACATATCAAATGTTAGCGCGCGCCGTAACAGCAGCTGCCATTGGGCTAAAAATAACAGCGAAAAGGAAATTACTGTTTTGATTGGAGGATAAACGAATGAACGAGTAGAGAAATTGGCTATATCTAAGTGTAAGTAGAATAGCAGGACCGCAGAAATGTCAAATTTGTAGAATTAATTTAATTAATTTTAAAATAATGTGCACATCTTCGGACCAGAACATTGCGAATTCGTAGACAATAGAATATTCTTTTAATTTTAACATTAATTTGAAATTGCCCCTCGATGATTGAAACGGACTTGAACGATATCAACCTATGGTCCACGGCCTACTAAGACTAAAACCCATCACTTAGCACCATTCTTCAACTAAGATGAACCATGAGTTATGAGAATCTGCCATATCTCTTTAAAACATTTTATTCTGACAAATTTTTCACTATTATTGTACTGTGTATTCAATTTTGATTCCTTAATAAAATATAAAAATTTTGTTTTTGAATAAACCATTTGTTCTTGCCAGTTTCCTCCCATATTTCATTACTGAGACAAATTTTTGCTATTTTTTCAATGCTTTCATGTTACTTTTTTTTTGCATCTTTTTGTAAAATTTAAGGCTTTTTAAGTAACATTTTTCATTGCATTTCCTCATGGTAGCTCTGTATAGAATAATCTTTGTGAATTAAACATATTCAGTAGAAGATAACCATATACATATACCTGGTTTTTATGTGATAAAAGTATTTCTTTGGTACAGTTTCCTTTCTAGTACACATACTTTTTAATTAATTAATTAAATATATATATATGTTGATATGATCATTTAAACAATTTTTGATTAATTGCACACATACAGAATATTTATGTGAATTTTATGGATTATTTATTGCAGATTTAAGTTCTTATTAGCATTATTTATTAGTTTCTGCCAGTTATTGCCACTTACTGGCAAAAACTAGTTTCTGCCATGCCGGTTTTAACCGCCCTGGTTATGTGACACTAAGGAACCCACACACACACACAAAAAAAAGCCGTATTTGGATTTTTTTTTCCCTCCACTGCAAATTTTATCATAAAAAAAAAAAAAAAAAAAAAAAAAAAAAATCGAATAGATTTTATTGTTCGCCACGTAAAATTTAAGATTAAGCTAAGTATCCAAAACAAACTAGTATGTTGTGACCACATGACTTTCTTCTATATTTTCCTATACAAATTCACTCAGTAAAAACTAGTATGATGTGGCCACCACATCACTTTCTTTTATATAATTTTACACAAAATTTATTCAATACAAATTATTTATTAAATTATCAAATTATTTTCCATTATAAATGCAGACGATTTTTATCTGACACTATTATCACTAAATGCCGAGTTTTGCAAATCAGAGGAAATAAGTTTATTTTCGTTAAAAGACAAAAAAAAAAAAAAAAATCGATAACTTTGTTTTAAATTATCACAGATCTATATTTCAACCATTCGTTTTAAAGGTATTGACGAGATCTTTCGAAAGATACCCATATTGAAAATTTACACTCCCCCTCTCATAATAATTTTACAATTACGCGATTAAAATAACTTTCATTATGTACATTTACATTGAATTTTGTCCTATACCTGCCATGTTAAAAATTTAGAAAATATGCGATCACAGTGCCACCTGTTGAGCGAATGATCCCCAAATCTAATCAGCATCAGTTTATGTCAGGGTCCAACTAAATACAAAGTTCTTACAAACTTTCGTTCATTGGTTCGTGAGATACAACGCCCACAAAGTTCGCGATACACACACAGACAGACATTTTCTAAAAACAGTCGAATCGTGTTCAGGACATTCCAAAACGTCCAAATCCATCGAAAACTGGAGTTAGAAAATTTTCACGAATCCAATACTTTCTCTATATATACATATAGAAAGTAAAAAGCAATGTTTAAAAAATGGATTTGTGTTTTTGTTAAGAACCAATAAGAAATTCAGAAAAAGTGTTTAGCAATATAATTTCTTTGAAAACAATGTAGCGACGTTTAAGCAAAGCAGGTTTAAAAGTCAGAAGATCTGAAAATAAAGTCATTATTAACGAATTAATAAAACAAGATTTCAGTGGGCCAAAATTTTTTTTAAATGGTCAGTTAATTATTGGGTTCTAATGGTTTTCTCTGATGACCCAATTTTAACTTATTTACAGATGATGGAAAAAAGATAATCAATCGACAAAAATGTGATCTACTTAATGAAAATTGCACTCTTAAAACAGTGACACATTCTCCGTACAATGGGAGTGCATATGTTTTAAGGACTTGGGCAAATTTCAATGTTTTCGCCAGTCTCATGCTTCTAGATGCAGGGGTTTGGGCTGAACGATGATGAATCAATCAGTCATCACAAACGATTAATAAGTATCTATGGCCTTATATGATAAATCATTTTAAAAACAAAGTATACATCCTTTGCATTTTTAAATACATAAATATTAAATTATTCGCTACTAAGCGCATTTTATGAAATCATTGACAAGCAGAGGTCAAAGCAATCAAATAGCAAAATATAGGAATTTTTTCATAGAAATATAGGAACATAATTTCAAGAGAAGATTGAGAGATTCAGTAGAAACGAACTTTGTCTAACATTATTTTGTAATCTTCCAGTGATTACATGACTGTAAATAAAACACGTAAAATAAATGAACAGATCTATTACTGTTTACTTTTCATATTTATAAAAGAACATAATTCCAAATTTATCATCACTTGCTTGTTTGGCTTTCATAGCAGTGTATGTTATTTAACACCATTTCACATTTTTTTTTAATAATGACTTCTTTTTTTACATCATGCTTAAAATGTGGGGAAAAAAAAAAAAAAAAATCCCAACCCTTCAATCTAACTACATATAATTGATTGAATATGTTTTGAGGTTGCTGTCGGGGCTTATTTAATGAATTGCACCCAATAAATAATAAAAAGTAAAGATAAAGTGAAAATATTAAAATGGTAATGGAATTACGAATTCTTTTAATGATTATATGAAAAAAAGTTTCTTGTTTCAAATGATATTATATATATTATTCTAAAATATCTTTATTTTATTCGTTTGAAGTCATGGGTAAAAATGTGCTTTATTTATTTATTTTTATTATTATGCCTTCCATTACATAGATAAGGATTTATTATTCACTAAATAGTTGCAGCTATGAAGTCAAAGTATCCAGTGGATCATAATGGATAGATTCTTATTATGAAAATACTATATTGAATGAAATACTGTAATGAATGTCTACTTGCGTTGTTATTATGAGAATATTTGTAATTTTTTAAATTTAAGAAAAAGGATTGACAGTGAGTGTGTAGATGCTATGTATTTAAATATATACCCATTTCATCACAAATAACAGATAAAAAAAAAATAACAATCCTGTTGTTTCAGCATTACACAATCAAATACAGTAGAGTCCCTGTTATCAGAGTCCCGATTAACAGAATTCCGAGCTTGTCCCGAAAAGGTCACAACACGGAGGAGGTGTGGCTTTTGACAAATTTTACTATACAGCACTTACATAGGAATGTATTATATTTTCAACTAACTATATTTAAATATGTATTATTTTACTTCATTGACTACTTTTTCACCCGTTTTAAACTTTGCCGTCTATTTCCCACTCAATTTATGACAGTCTGTGTTATCCGAGGTACCCTCGGTCCACATTATCTCGAATAAGCGAGGTTCTACTGTAATTTAAAAATCATAAAAACTCTAAGCAATCTTAGTATAAATACACCAAGCGATGAAAAAAGAAAAAAAAAAAACCGCACTTGGATATTTTCCTTTTTATCTTCTACAACCGCCAATTTTATAGTTTAAAAAGCAAATTTTCGAACAGATTTTGTTATGTTGTCCTTCACATACACTTTAGCATTGATTTCAGTGTTAAAAACAAAATGCAATGGTCAGGAAAACTGTAATTTTAGAAATTATTTCAAAAATGGTAAGAATAAGGCAGTTAACGGTGCCACAAAAAGTATTATTTTTTTAATGAAAATCAAAAAATATTTCAATACATGAGATGGCAAAATAATTAAATGTTAACGAAATATTGGTAAAATGGTTTTTAGCAAAATATAAAATTTTTTGGCCGTTTAAACCGGAAATTTGGCTTTAGGCGGCCACGTTGTTCATTCAAGCAAGATAACCGCAAGTTACAAAGCAAATGTTTAAAAAATCGATTTGTATCAGGTTCAGAACTAAAAAAAAAAAAAAAAAAGATTTTTGCACCTGTGTATTCGATGGTTCTCTTGGTAACAGCTTATTTTCAGTAAATTTCTATGGCAACGGTTTGGAGATTAACGCCAATGCTTTTGTTTACTTACGTAGTTTAATATTCTTTTGTTCTAAATCATTTTGATTTTACTTCTCTTTTATTTCGTGTAGTTGAACTTTAACCGACAAAATGCTTAAAAATAGTTGAAAAATTATTATTTGTTGTTAAAGTTAGCTCTTTAAAAGTTTAAATTTTCTTTTATAAACACTTTTAAATTTTGTTGGGAAACGATGAAAAACGAAGGTATTTTATTATTTATTAAAATGTGAAATATGTTTAAAATTATTTTAAAAACAATTTATTTCGGTCATAGGACTGTCATGTTACCTAATAATAATGATAATTTGTCGAACTGATATTTTAAATGCCAAAATAGCGATAAAGGAACAAACACAGCAACCTATTCGAGCATGTCACGGGATTCATCTTGAACCACGGAAGGTTAATACTTCATCCATTGAATCAGCACTCTAATTTATATATCTCGTTGGTTAATTATAGGGCGGAACTGAGTATCTCTGATCAGTCAAGTTTAATTTATTTCGAGCTCTTGAAAAAAACTACTAGGACGGTAAAAATGGGACTGACTTAACGAACACTACTCTCTTAAAACAGTGACACATTCACCGTACATTATGGTACGGAGGTGCATACTTTTTCAAAGAATTAAACAAATTTTCATGCTCAAGGGATCAATTAACTCAAAATAAAACACGGTGATTATAAAAGACGCGCCTGACCGTCTATTTTGGCGGTATTTCAGACTTTTCTTCAAACAGCATTTCAAGATGATAATGCACCTTGTTGTACGGTTTCTGTGGTACGTCAGTTTGAATCAAATTGTTAAAATTATCTATCCATTCCCATGAGCACCTATAATACTGTAAGCAATAATATATTTTTTCACTCTAAGATAAATCCCACAAAGAATATCGTAGAATTTCTTCTTTATTAGACTTGGAAACAGTCCTAATCTCAATTCGCTCGAAAATGGTTAGTCATAAAAAGGCGCGGGGAGAGAGAGGAGGATTCGAAATTTGCAGCCTACAACTTTGCAAGAACTAGAAAAATTATTTACAATATTTAGTACAGTGAATTTTTAAGATTTATATAAAAGAACGGTATAATACTATGCCACTGTGCATTAAATCAGTAATTTCATATAAAGGTGGAATTAACCCAATGCAGAATACGTATTTTTTATTAAAAAATTGCTTAGATCTATCAAATCAATAGTTTTATTTCATATATTAAAATATAACTTGTTTATTTCTTATAATAAATCATAAACGAATACAAAGTATATAGCTATTGCATTATGTTTAAAAAGAAACTTTTATGTAGCTTTTTATAAAGTACTTCGTAGAGCGAATTACTAAATCGAAAATGTACATAGGTATCATTTCATCCCTTTGGTATTATGCAAACATGACAGTTTTTGTTTCAACCATTAATTTTAAAAGTTATTACAAATAAAAAAAAAACATGTCATTTTTTCTGCAGTGCGGTTTTTTTTTTTTTTTTTTTTTGTCACTTAGTGTATATTTAAATAAAATTGATTAAAGTTTTCTTTATCTTAAAATTATAACGTGTGCAATATGATTTATATATGATAAATTATGCAAAATATGATTTCTAATCACATTATCAGAGTGAATGTTAAGAAGAAAAAGCAATTATTTTCGCTATGAGTAGTATTTTATGGAAAGATACGAGAATTTAAATAGGATGTCTGGAAGTAAAAGCAGAAAACAAGCAAGAAGAAATTAAAATGAAATAGTAGAATATAGGAAAAATGTAAAGAATTATAAAATACAGGACGTTTTTCATGATTATATATAAGAACCCTTTCAGCCCTACAGACAGATTTCTGTCAGCCATTGCTACAATAACAGACTGAAAGGGCTAAATCCCCTTAACATCAGGGTCAGATTAAGGCATGGGAACACAGGGTACCCAAATCTTGGGGGGGAGATGGAATCTATAAATAATGTTTTAAAATTTGTCGCTGCTTTTATATTAAACGACAGGAAAACGTAAACGTTATATCATGATAACAATTACAAAACTTTGAATAAACACCATAAAATGCATAAACTCGCAACAATTGTTTCGGTTCGAAAGAACACACGACCCTTCGTCAGGCGAAAAAAGTGAGTATGAGTGCTACTGTCAAAGCGCCACACCCGAAACAAATATTGCGAGTTTTTTGCATTTTATGGTGCTTATTCAAAGTTTTGTAATTACTTTATATCGCCAGTTCTTTCTTATTATTAAATCATGATGTTTTTTATTAACTTTATTCGAAAATTGCTAAGCTAAATTAGATACATTAATAAGCTACAATATCTATATAGGCTCAAGCAATTTTTTCTGTTTTGCATTTTCCTTCTTAATGCCTCCAAACTGTGAATTTAACAGTAGAAAAGGTATTCCATATCTCCATTTGTTTCGAGTTTTACAAGCATTTTATGCTAAATCTAATGTTGCAAGACGAAAACAGTTAATAAAATCAGCTTTCAAAGCTTCCTTTAGAAATAACTTTGACTTTTTGGTATATTGAAGAAACACAACACGGTTATACAAATAGTTAAAATGGAAGTTTTTACAAAAATAGGCCATCTGTACTCGAATGTTTTTCATAGTAAGCTGTGCATTTGCCAATGACAGGTGCTGTAATAAGCCGTGGAGTACTATTAGTGGAAAAAAAATAAAAAAAGTAATAGTACTACATTTGTCTCGGCGATGTGTATAATTATATTACCGTACATTTATCGTTGGAGTAGCAATTTTTTTTTATTTTCAGGAATGTTCATGGTCTAAAACCTGCCTATTTATTTACGAATCGGCTATTTCGCACAAAAATGTCAATGTTTTCATAATAATATGTATATTCCAATGGGTGTATAAGGTGGTGTCCATACTAGATTTATTTTTTTTAAATAAATAATATAGGGTATTTTCTAAACGAAAGCAACATTTTTTTTTTTTTTTTTTTTTTTTTTTTTACTTGACACACTGCAGTAGAATAACGCAATCAGAATATAAAAATATTAAATAACTGATGGAACATGAGTATTTTTAACAAATGTTTAACTGTGCATGCATCCACTTAACAAAATTTCAATTGCATAATTTATTAATTAAATGTATTGAGTTAGTTACACTAAAACTCCCAAGCAAATATAATGAAAATTCAATAATTTATCCTTAGAATAAACTGAATCTCATGTTATATGGAGGGCAAGGGAGGCAAAGCCGTAACTGATTTTACACATCTTAAGGGTAATATAGAGTGGAGCACATTTTATATGTTTTTTATTTTTTAAACTTTGGTCCTAAATCATTGCATCTTCTCGTATTCTAATGTTAAAATCTGTCGTTTACGCAACACAGGTAAATTCTTAATTTCCGTTATAAGTTTTTTCTTCTAAGAATCCTTAGTTTGAAATCCATTCCAGCGTTGAGTGCTTGCTTGCTTTCACTTCCCACATTCCTCCTTTACTTTTCACATAGCCTCATATACACTATCTACCAATAAGTATTTGGATACTTTCGAATTTAGAGATTTTGTTAAATACCTAGAAAAATTCTTGTGAAATTACTTTGAAACTTTAGTAACATAAAGAACATGGTATAACCTTATAACTCATATATTTCAGCAAAAGTTTTGTCCGGAAAAGGATGAGTAAAAAATTAAACAAAAGTCAAAATGTTTTGGATCTCTCTGTAAAAAGTAATGCTTGAAATGCGTTTTTGCTGTAGCATGTGATTTCCAGGATTGTTCTAATTAGCTGTATACAATTTTCATGAGGATATCACATATATTCATGGAGATATAATGGTTTCCTTAAAAAATTGCAAAATTTCACATTATTATTATTATTATTATTATAGCACGTAGGGTATTGGATCCAGTGCAAAGTCATTTTTAGGTAACTTGGTATACTATATTAGGCACAGCATACTGCAATCAGAACGCAAAAATGTTAAATAATTAACGAAATATAAGCATTTTAACTACGCATGCGCAAACTTTAAGCGAAATTCCATTTGCAAATTTAATAACAAAATGTATCGAGCTAATTGTATGAAAGTCTCAAACAAATATTGTGTAAATTCAAAAAGTTATGAGTTACAGAATGAGCAGAATTCCAGTTCCTTTCAAAATGAAAGATAAAGTATAAGGGGTTTTACTCACATTTTGATTCAATGTATGCCCAATGGTAATACAGTGTTCGCTGGTTATAAATAAATACTAATAAAACCAGGGCCCGATTAAGCTTTGAAGCTAGGGGAAGCTCAGCATCATTTCGGGGACCCCTTTCATTTCGGAAAATCTTGTTTTCCTGTTACATATTGTAATATATAAATGCTATTGACCAAAAAATAGTGTGTTTATTATTATTTTTTTTCATACATCTGGGTGGCTTCTACACAGAACATTAAAATCATACAACTTTTTAATTAAGAACATTCAGATTTTTGAGGTTAAATAATAGATTTTTCCCGAAATAGTGAGTGTTTTGTCTTGTTTTAGGTAACCTTTCTTAGAAAAAAGTCAATCTCAGTGTGAAAATGTGAAACAAAAAAATTCAAGACCATGTTTTTAATCCCTTAAGAGCGGGCCCCTCTTAAATTTTAGAGGGGGAAGCCGTTGCTTCGTGAGCCTTTTGGATAATCAGGCCCTGGATAAACCTCCCCTATTATTTTCCTTTTTTTGAGAGAGAACTAAAATTCTGTTCATTCTATAACTCCCAATTTTTCGAATTTACACGATATTTGTTTCGTGTTTTCATGTAAGTAGCTCAATACTTTTGGATATTAAATTATGCAGGTGACATATTTATAAAAGCTTGCGCATGCGCAGTTAGTAAAAATGTTCATATTTCTTAAGATATTTAACATTTTTGTATTCGGATTGCAGTATGCTGTGTCTAATGTAGTATGCCAAGTCACCTAAAAACGGCTTTGCACTGGGTCTAATACCCCACATGTTATAATAAAAAATCCAATACTTTCTCTATATTACATATAGAAGAAAGTAAAAAATGGCAATTTTTTAAGGAAACCGTTATAACTCCGTGAATATACGTGGTAGCCTCATAAAAAATTTACACGCATAATTAGAACAATCCTCAAATTCGCATGCTTCAGCAAACACTCACTTCAAGCAATACTTTTCACAGGTTGATCCAAAACATTTTGGCTTCAAATTTTTTTCTGGTCTTCTTTTCCAGTTCCGGACTGAACTTTTGCTGAAATATATGAGGTATAACATGTTCTTTATACGCTTAAGGTTTTAAAGATAATTCCTGCAGAATTTTTCTAGATATTTAACGAAACGTCTACAGTAGGTGATCAAATTATTAGAAATTTTTTTTATTTTGACATTTTTTCGATTAAAAAAAAAAAAAAAAAAATACTGACGAATTGACCTGGAACTTCACACTTGCAAAGAACATTTAAAAACTCATTTTCCATCACCGATTTAGTCCAAAGTGCAATTAGGGGAACAACCACAAGTTGAAGAAGAGGAAAATACTTTAGATCACTCTGCATCATAAAAAGCTACAAATGATTTGCAACTTTAATACATTATTGCACATACTATGTACAATATTTGTATGTTTTGGTGCGGGAATTGAGCAATTATTTAGGCGGATATAACTTTTTTTTTTTTTTTTTTTTCAAAAATTACTAATTTTTTGCTTATAACTAGAACGGATTTTCATAGAATTTTACAAAACTTGCCGAAAAATTGACAAAACAAGAGAAACATTATTCTGAAACATAAAATTCACACGTATAATAGTCGTTCAGATATGAGCATTTTTAGTGAATATTTTACTGCGCATGCGCAAAAAATAGAAATTTTTTTCTTGCATAGGTTGGAAGCTAAATATATTGAGCAATTTTTTGTCAAAAGCTCATTTGAATCGAGTAAAAAGAAAGCAAACTGTCGGCAAAAGAACGAGTTATTTTGAAAAAAAAAAAAAAAAAAAAGCACATACTACGTGCAGTAATGTATTAAAAGTTACAAGTCATTTGTAGCTTTTTATGATACAGGGTGATAAAAGTATTTTCACTGTTCAATTTGTGGTTGTTCCCCTAATTGTACTCTGGACTAAATCGATAGTGGAAAATAT
Organism: Salticus scenicus; assembly: GCA_963930645.1. Lineage (NCBI taxonomy): Eukaryota > Metazoa > Arthropoda > Arachnida > Araneae > Salticidae > Salticus > Salticus scenicus. Next base: position 328,879,814 of record OZ005648.1, on the reverse strand, counting down.
GAGTTTTTAAATGTTCTTTGTATGTATGAAGTTTCAGGCCATTTCGTTTATTTATTTATATATATATATATATATATATATATATTTTAAAGATAATCGGAAAAATGTAAAATATGTATATGTTTTCCGTTGTGTTTATTTAGAAAAAAAAAAAAAAAGCTGCTGCCAATATGAAAAACTTTTACCTGTTCATTTTGTTTTTAAAATATTTTGAAAAGAAAAGAAATATAACTGCACGTAAATTAAATTGAAATAAAGCTTTGTGAAAAGCTAAACTTGCGCGGTAAGTCTGACATCAAAGTATCTGTTTTTCTAATTATATAATTTATTTAATTCTAAGAATTAATGTTTAAACTAATGTGTGTACACGAAATTAGATTAAAAAAAAAAAAAAAAAAAAGTTAATCTCATTAGACTAATGTCGCCATTTTTTCTTATTATATAATTGAACTCAGTCCACGAGCTTTCATATTGTTAACTTGTAAATCTTATATATTACTTTTTATTTCATTTTGCACACACGCTTTTTTATTTCCTAATTCAAAATTATATATATATATATAAAAACTTTTTCGATACTGTCCGTTTCGAAACTGACTATTATTAATTTTCTTTTCTTTTTTTCTTCTATTCCATCAAAAAAAGATTTTGATGAAATTCTGGCAAAAGCAGAATTTAGTTTAGTACGGAGGACTACTAGTTTTTTTTTTTTTTTTTTTTTTTTTTTTTTTAATTATAACATCGCTTTCAAATTATTCAATTATATTTTCGATAAATGTCTAACTATTGTAAAAATCCATAGATTGAGACCAATAGTCTTCAGTCCTTAAAAAAAAAAAAAAAAAAAAAAAAAGTATGTTGTAGCCACCACATGACTTTCTTTTATATTTTCCCATACAAATTCACTCAGTACAAATAATTTATTAAAATTATTTAAAAAAAAAAATTATCTTCCATGATAATGCAGACGATTTCTATATTAGAGAAGTAGTATAACACTAAATATTAAAAAAAAAAAAAAAAAGTCAAATTTATTGTCAATATTACAAAAAAAAAAAAAAAAAAGTTAAAAATGAAAAAAAAAAAAATTGATAACTTTATTTTAAATTATCGCAGATCTATGGTTCAACCATTCGTTTTAAAGGTATTTGCGAGCTTTTTTGAATGATACCTATTATGAAAATTTACTCCCCTCCAGGAGGATCCCCCCCCCCCCAGGAGGCGAGGCTCCTACACATACAAAAAAATTTTCCCAGTTGACTATCTCTATTATAAATAATTCTTGTAAATTTCATAATGATTATTAAAAAATAATTCTCTTTATGCACACTTATAAAAAAAATATACATATTACCTACTGTACAAATACTTATTGGTACATAGTGCAGTATAAGGTCTATGGCTTTTCAGGAAAGGAGTTTAAACTAAGGAAACTCCTATAGCTTTACAAGGGGTCATTCCATGTCTCATTGGAAAATTTCATCCCCCCCCCTTATTAAAATATATTCAAATCTTTCATATTTACATTATAGTTTCAATTTCAGTAATTTTTTTAGAATGAAAAATCTAAAAATCTATATATATATATATATATATATATATACAGTCGAACCTCGTTAACGTGAATTGCTTTTAACATGAACTGTTTCCACAATCCCCGTCAAAATGAAGATTAATTCTAATAGAATGAACAATCTCCCTCCCCCTTGAGATTCACGTTAACAAAATTTTTTTTAGAATGGCATTTAAATGGATATTAATACGATGATTTCGATACCACCGTCCGAATCCCGAACCAAAATGCTAGGCTTGATTGGAATATCTTTCTAAATATGAGATTATGAACATGTTTCCCCACAAAAAGTTAATATTTTTTTCAATTTCTCTAAGAAATTGTGCATTTCAAGTGTATTCGATCAAATTTTTGTTTGCCGAACGAAACTAGATTGATCAATCAGATAAAACCTTACGACAAAATCTAATTTTAATTGGTCCACGTTAGAGAAATATATAGATATGACACCTTTTTATGTTAAAATTTTTGTTCACGCGTTTTCAAGAAACGGCTCTATGAGAAACGTAAAAAAGGTGCTCCATTATATCGCATATGTTGATTGTAAATAAATATGTATAAGCACATTTATTGTTTTCCTTTTTTCTAGTTCCTTTATCAACAACTTTTTGAATTTTCACAATATCTTCTTAAAGTTTTAATGTAACCAATTTAAAGTTAGTAATGCAAATGAAATTTTGTTAAAAATTGCGCATGCAGAAATAACAATTTTGTGAGACCACTCGTATTTCAGATATTTAATAATCTCTGTTCGTAGTATGCTGTTTCTACTGGAGTATGTCAAGTTTTCAAGAAATAACTGTATAATTTTGAAAAACCCTGCATGTTTATATACAGTCAACTCGCGTCTCAACGACCCCGTCGGGACGACTCAATTTTGGCGTTATATCAAATAAATCGAAAAATAATTTTTCAAATGATGCCTTTTTACGTTCTCTTACCCATAGGGTTGAGGAAGTATTGTTTTAGGGTCAAATTTTCGAACATGAGTTTTGTTATATTTACATGTTCTAAGGTCCCCTGAATACGAAAATCATGTTTTTAGCGAATAGTCTGTGTGTCTGTTATCAGCATATCTCAAGAACAAATAGTAGCAGAAATTCCAAACTCGGTATTCTAAATGTGTATAATTAGGGTTCATACTCAAAATATGGGAAAAAAATTCCCTGAGTTCCCAGACAATTTTCAAGAAAATATTAGCGACATATTACAAGAAACGCTCTTCTAGACAAGACAAAATACAGCTACTTCCACTGTATGATGTCATATTACTGCCGATCATAATAGAAATTCAGGTAGAAATCATATTTACATGCATATTTTCACAATAATTCATTATTTAAATTTTGATACGAAGCTAAACAAGAAAAACATAACTTGAGAGAGAAAAAAAAATTGTTTTTTCAGGCTTTATAACTGATTTTCCCTGAGTTTTAATGAAAATTTTTATTTTCCCTGACTTTTTTTAACAAATTCCAAATTCCCTGAGGAGTATGAACCCTGTATAATATAGGGATGCTACAGTAAGCAAATGGTTCATGTACAGGGACACTCAAAAGTATTCAAATACGTTACGTCTATGGGGGAAATTGCAGGTAAGTAGAGTTTAACATCTATAGACTGCACTAAACCAAATGAAACAAATATATATATTTTTGTAATTGAGATAGCCAACCGGGAAAAAATTTTTTGCGTACGTAGGAGCCTCGCCTCCCCCCTGGGGGGAGTAAATTTTTATGATGGGTATCTTTCAAAAGAGCTCGCCAATACCTTCAAAACGAATGTTGAACAATCGATCTGCGATAATCTATATAAATAAAGAGAAGTGTCTGTGTGTGTATCTGCGCTCTGGTGCTCACACTACTAATCGCAGAGCCTCCAAATTTGGCATATAGGTACCTGGGACCCTGCAGGTGTGCACCTCATCGAGATTTTTTCGATTTTCGAATTTGAATTTTTTAAATTAATGTTTTTTCGAATTTAAATATTGGCTTCAATGTTTCATTTTTCAGAAATTTGTTTCGTTTCAAAAGTCTGCGTATCTTAGCAACGGCTATTAAACTATTTATTTATTTGAATTCATTTGAGGAAGAAATCCTTTTTTTATTATATTTATTGAAATCAAATAGTTATACACATACAGTAGAAAAAATTAAACATATTAAATTTTTGCATATAGGTACTTGGGTCCCTGCAAGTGTGCACCTAATCGAGATTTTTTCGAATTTGAATTTATTAAATTAATGTTTTTCCGATTTTAAATATTGGCTTCTTTGTTTCATTTTTCATAAATTTAATATTTTGCTTCAATCGTCTGCGTATCTTAGCAACGGCTATTACGCAACTTACTTTTATTTAATACATTCATTTAAAGGCGATTTTTTTTTTTTTATTGGAAACAAAATCCGCGATTGTAATGAAATGCTCGCCCTCTGGTGGGCTAAGGTGAAATTATCACACCACTGCATATCCTCATATTATGCAATCGACTTTCCATGATGAAATGGCGGAGAAAGAATAATAATTACACGTGGCTGCTATATTTACTAACAACTGCAGTGTTCAGAGAGCGCCATCTATCGATCATTACAAACGCGGATTGTAATGCAGTAGAAAAAATTAAGTATAATTAATAGTTTTAATTTTAAAAACGTTTTTATAACAGTTACGTTTAAGTTTTTATAGTAGACCAACTTCTTATTTTTCATTTTTTAATTAATTCTTTTAAAAGAAAAAACTTTTTATTATTATTATTATTTACAGTATTTATCGGGAAAAATGGAAGTACATACATAGCAAAAAGGATTAAATTGATTAAAATTTATTTGTTTATATATATATATTAATCTACTTTTTATTTTTATTTATTTTATTACATTGGTCGAAATCAAATCGTAATATAGTGTAAATAGCATGGGCTTATAAAATACATGGTTCAAAACTAAAATATTTAATAGATGCTGAGATACAGTCATCTTTAAAATCGTAGTTCTTAAATAGTAGCAGATCTTTCCTGTCGTCGATAAATATCCAGATTAAAGTGCCTGGGAAAGATCTTTCTGCAGGCATGGGAAACCTAGACCTGATGCAGTGCGGGAGGGAAAAGAGCTGCCGTAGACAGCGAGTACCCGAAGCGAGGTTTGAAGCAATTTTAGTTACTTTTTTTTTAGTTTTTGTGTATAATGTGTGGTGTAAAAAAATAAATATTGATAATTCTTTCTAAAATTCATTTAAATATAGTGACCAGCGAAGCGGGCGTAGCCTGCTAGTTTAAAATAAAATTATCGATTTTTCTCATTTTTAACAAAAAAAAATAAATAAAATTTTTTTTTGTATATTTAGTGTTATACTACTTTTCTAATATGGAAATCGTCTGCATTATCATAAAAGGTATTTTTTAAAAATAAGTTTAATAAATTATTTTTTAATAACAGAATTAAATTCTATATAAATGTAGGTGCATTAATAAAACGAGGGGGTTATATAAAACTCTTCTGAAGACTAATTTGAATTGTTTAACACAGGTTTCATAACAGTACTCTTTATCTTACCTCTTAATCTCCAACCTGCATTTATAGTATTAAATTTCAGGGTATGAGAAAGTCGTGAGTGACACAGCAGATTATTTTTATTAAATTTGGTTTGATAATGACTGCAAATGACATACTGCATGTAAAATATGAATTGTATTTTAGAATTTATAAGTGAAATAAAATTTTCAAATTAAAATCAATTAAAAATATTAACCAATGGGAAACAATTTTCTCAAATTTGACGAAAATGAAAATGATTACAGATTACTATTTGAATTAGTTATACAGTATATGTGTACCATAAAGTATAAATGGTACCATAAAAATTTTAAATGAAAGAATAATTTTATTTTGATAAAATTTACATACTAAAACTGAAAAGGAGTATTAATTGTGATTGCGTATATTCTATCTATTTAAGAACAACTAATTACATATTTAATATTTTATGAAGAAAGTAATAAGCGAGTTTTGATGTAATTTTGAAATGGAAAGGAGCTTTTTTAAAACGAATGGTATTTTCAAATTATTCATTTCTGTAATTTTGATTTTCGAAAATATCAGAAAGTTTGCTTGTAGGATTACTAATTTTTGGAATACGATTGATGTTTTCATTATTCTATACATTTAACATACCCTTTGCCTTTCTACTGTCAATTATCTTCACAAGGAACATTCCATGAATTTTCTTCACACTCCCTGAATATGAGAAAATCTGTTTGTTGGAAGTGATTTCAGATGGTTTCTTGGAAATATCTTACCAAACAGCTTATGTGGTTCAGATTGCAATTATAAGGCTAACATCAAACTGCATCTCATTTTCCCGATGAAGTAAAATTCGTGGGATTCTCTCTTTTTTACTTTCTCTTACCCATAGGGTCGAGAAAGCATTGTTTTAGGGTCAAATTTTTGAAAGTGAGTTTTTGTTATATTTACATGTTCTAAGGCACCTGAATACGAAAATAATGTTTTAGCGAATGGTCTGTGTGTCTTACTCAAGAACAAATAGTAGCAGAAATTCCAAACTCTGTATTCTAAATGTGTATCATATAGGGATGCTACACTAAGCTTTTCGTCGAGATGAAGCCAATGGTTCGTGTACAGGGACACTCTATTCAAATACATTATGTCTATGGGGGAAATTGCAGGTTAGTACAGTTTAACATCTATAGACTGCACTAAATCAAACGAAACAAATATATATTTTGCATAATAGAGATAGTCAACTGGGAAAAAAATTTGTGTATGTAGGAGCCTCGCTTTCCCCCCTGGGGGAAGTCCCCCCTTGAGGGGAGTAAATTTTTATGATGGGTATCTTTCAAAAGAGCTCGCAAATACCTTAAAACAAATGGTTGAACTATCGATCTGCGATATTTTAAAATAAAGTTATCGATTTTTTTTTTTTTTTTTTAAGGAAATTTTTTTTTTTTAATGTAATATTGAATATTTAATGGCATATTTTTTGGGGATATTTAGTGTTATACTACTTCTCCAATATGGAAACTGTGTGCATTATCATGGAAGATATTATTTTTAAATAATAATTTTAATAAATTATTTTTACTGACAAGGAAACATTCAAAAGGTGTCATCCTCAAAAAGTATTGAAAAAAATATATGTGATTCTACTCTTCATAAAACATCAGAAAATGAAAAAATTATCGGCTGAAATTAATTACAGCGACCACAAAAAATTATCAAAATTAAGCATATTTGGCGATTTAGCGCTGTTAGGCGATATGTTTGCTGGCACCGAGATTGCCGTGTATGAACAGAGCCGTGTTTTGCTTTTCTGCCAAGTACTCAAAATCAGTATGAAATTGCCAAATATGCTTAATTTTGATATTTTTTTGTGGTCGCTGTAATTAATTTCAGCCGATAATGTTTTCATTTTCTTGTGTTTTATGAAGAGTAGAATCAAATATATTTTTTGTCAATACTTTTTGAAGATGGCACCTTTTGAATGTTTCCTTGCGAGTGAATTTGTATAGGAAAATATAGAAGAAAGTCGTGTGGTGGCCACAACACACTAGTTATTTGTGAAAGCTATTCGGGAATTGAAATAAATTCCTCAGAGATATGGTTAATAATGTACGTTTTAAGCTAAATATTCATCGCTTGTTTTTTGTACATTAATGAAACGGGAGTTGAGGGGGGCGGTGTAGCCTCCCTCGCACAGAGCTAATTATCATATAAAACTCTTCCTAAGCCTAATTTGAATTGTATAACATAGGTTTACATAACAGTTCTCGTTATCTTACATCTTAATTTCCAACCTGTATTTATAGTATTAAATTTCAAGGTAAGAGAAAGTAGTGCGAGCGACACACCAGATTATTTTTTTAATTTCTGATTACATAATTTGAGCACAACGCGATTTCTTAAGGAAATCCCCATCAGACCACGCATGCTGCTTAGAAGCACGGTATGTTTAGTGTTTCAATAAAATCCATTAAAATGCCTTAATGATATCGTGTAATAAATAAAAATTAAGTGAATTTAACAGTGTAGATTTTTTATTAGTTTTATATCACATTCTACACTGTCAGCTACTGGTGGTTGACATGATGTTAAACTATAAATTGAAGGAAGTACAGTCGTTTACTGGGTCGTTATTAGAGTTGCATTCGGTTATTCAATACGGCTTATTCGGCAGGTAACACCGAATACTCGGTTTGGCCAAATATCTTAATGTTTGTCGACCGAATAGTTGAATTAAATTAAGTTTAAATATTGAAACTGTATTCTATTATGATTTATTATATGAAATAAACAAGTTATATTTTTTTAATATACGAAATAAAACTATTTGTTAGATCTAAGCAATTTTTTTAAATTAAAATATGTATTCTGCATTGGGTTAATCCCACCTTTATATGGAATTACTGCTTTAAAGCATAGTGGCATAGCATTATACCCCTTTTTTTTATATATATAAATCTCAAAATTTTCACTGTGCTAAATATTGTAAATTTTTCTAGTTCTTGCAAAGTCGTAGGCTGCAAATTTTGAATTCTCCTCTCTCTTCTCGCGCCTTCTTGTGACTAAACATTTTCGAGCGAAATGAGATTAGGACTGTTTCCAAGTCTAATAAAGAAGAAATTCTACGATATTCTTTGTGGGATTTAACTTACAGTGGAAAAAGATATTACTTACAGAATTATAGGTGCTCATGAGAATGGATAGGTAATTTTAAACAATTTGATTCAAACTGACGTACCACAGACACCGTAAAGCAAGGTGCATTATCTTGATATGCTGTTTGAAAAAAAGTCTGAAATACCACCAAACTAGTTGGTCAGGAGCCACTTTTACAATCACTGTCTTTTATTTCGAGTTAATTGATCCCTTGAGCAAGAAAATTTGTCCGATTCTTTGAAAAAGTATGCACCTCCGTACCATAATGTGCGGAGAATGTGTCATTGTTATTAAAACAGTTATTAGAGCAGTTTTTATTAAGTCAGTCCCATTTTTACCATCCTAGTAGTTTTTTTTCATCAGTTTGCAATAAATTAAACTTGACTCATCAGAGAAACTCAGTTCAGCCCGATAATTAACTGCTAATTTTTTTTAATATTTGGTCAACTGATGCCTTGTTTTTTAATATTTGTCCTTAATAATGACTCTTTTGCAGATATAATAATGACGACTTTTTTGTAGATCTAATTGTTTTTAACCTGCCTTGCTTCCGGACTATTTTTGAAGTACACTTTTTTAAGTTCTGAACATGATACAAATCGATTTTTTAAACATTTGCTTTGTAACTTGCAGTTATCTTGCTTGGATGAGCAACGTGGCCGCCTAAAGCCAAATTTTCAGTTTAAACCAGCCAAAAATTTTTATATTTTGCTAAAAACCATTTTACCAATATTTCGTTAACATTTAATTATTTTGCCATCTCATGTATTGAAAAATTTTTGATTTTCATTAAAAAATTAATACTTTTTGTGGCATCGTTAACTGCCTTGTTCTTACCATTTTTGAAATAATTTCTAAAATTACAGTTTTTCTGACAAATGAATTTTGCTTTTAACACTGGACTCAATGCTATAGCGTATATGGAAGACAACATAATAAAATCTGTTCAAAAATTTCCTTTTTAAACGATAAAATTGGCAGTTGTAGAAGGGGAAAAGAAAAATATCCAAGCGTGTTTTTTTTTTTTTTTTTGTCACTTAGTGTATATATAATTTTTATTATTTTTTTTTTTAAATCATCAGTGTTATGATGTCAAAGAATATTAAATAAATGAAAAATAAATATTTATCACATTAATTTCAGATCTAAATTAAAATAGAATCTGTATTCAGATATGATACATTTCAAAATAATCACTAACAGTAGCAGTTAAATGAAGAGGAAATTGTGACAGCATATATAAAACTATATTTACCTATAGCCAGTACAAAGTACAAATCAACTAAAAAAAATAATTAAGGATAGAAAATAGTTTATCAAAAATCAATCTTTGTACTTAAATTTTGGTAATTTATGATGCAGGAACAAACATTTTTCTGCATGTTTTGGCTGTATGAGTTTGTGAGAGAGAGCTAGCTTGTTGTTGTATCTATTAGATAATTTTGTTTTGTTTTTTCACTCTTATTCTGAAATAACTAAGAGGCAAGAAGCTTTAAAGGAAATATTTTAAATTTAAAAGAAAAACATGAACTTTCAGCAAAGTACTGATAATGTTCCTCAAAGGAGAGGACATCGGAACTTGGGATGTGTTTAATTCACTTATTTTGCAGGAACCATCAAATAATTATCTGTTAAAAATTAATTAATATTATTTATTAGTTCCATTATTTGGTACCTTCTGAAATTTCTTTCCAAATTCAGGTAAATAATACCTTTTTCTTCAGTGCAGGAATGTTTGCCGGATATAAAAATCACTTTTGCTCAGAACGAATGTGATTTTAATAAGAGGAGGTACTGTATTCAGAAAATTTTCTGCATATTCTAAACAGTAGCTCAGAAATATCTCCTTTTACCCAATTTTTATTCCCTCTGTGAAGGAATTAAAATTGTGATGGCATATGATCCCAGACTATCCTCAGGAAAGAGTACCAGACAGTCGCCAATTGCCCATAGCACAGCACTAATGTCATATAAAAACAATCAACCACCCCTCCTTTCCCGATTTCATGTTTTGTAAGTTTAGTATCTCGGTTAAAATCTTGTAGAATTATCAAAAGATATTATTAGCAAAATTGTTTCAACCACTGACAAATTATGTATGCAGATTTAGTATGAAAAACGAATTTCTTCTGACAGAAAATTACTATTGATTAGTGTACCATGTCTTAACGTAACTGGTAACCTAACCAATGTTGTTTTATGAAAATATTTGTTTATCTCTATATATAAAAGAACACTTCCTGAGTGAGTGAGTGAGGGGGTGATCTATCAACGCCCAGACCAAACCCCTGGACCTAGAAGCATGAAATTTCGTGACAATGTTCTTTCTGGGACGTAGGCATCCACTAAGAAGCTATTTTACAAAGTTCGCCCCCCAAGGGGGGGGGGGGGGGGGGCAAAACGTGATTTCACAAAATCCTTCATATCTCAAACAAAAAAAAACAGATATCCGTAAAATTTTTGCTTTAAAATATAGCTAATACAAATGTCTAAAAACCAATTTCTGGAATTTTCAAAATTCGGTCCCCAAGGGGGGCGGGGGGGCAAAACGTGATTTCACATGCATAAAACTTGATTTCGCATAATCCTATATATCTGAAACAAAAAAAATAGATATACGTGAAATTTTTGCTCTAAAATATAGCTAATGCAAATATCTAAAAACCAATTTCTGGAATTTTAGAAATTCAGCCCCCAGGTGGGGCAGCAGGGGGGGGGGGGGGCGGGGGGCTATGGGGCAAAAACAAATAGAAATACAGTTAGGGCGTTCAAAATTGATACAGATAGGTTTTAGAGGCCTGCAAGTCAAATGAGGATATTTTCGATTGTGTAAAGTTATTAGAAGGGGAAGGAAGGAGGGTAGGGGAGAGGGGGGGGGCAAAAAATAAAAATAAAGTTAGATCGTTCAAAACTGGAAAATAGAAGTTTTCGATACCTACAAATCGATTGCGGATATTTTCGAAGTTGTAAAAATTATGTGGTGGGGCGGGAAGGGGGGTGGAGCGGTAAGGGGGGGGCTATGGGCAAAAACAAATAGAAATACCGTTAGGCCGTTCAAAATTGGTACAGATAGGTTTTAGAGGCCTGCAAGTCGAATGGGGATATTTTCGAAAGTGTAAAGTTATTAGGAGGGCCGGGAAGGTGTGGGGGGGGGGGGCGGAGGGGCAAAAAAAGTAAAATAGAGGTAGATCATTAAAAATTGGTACATAGATGTTTTTGATACCTACAAATCGATTGCGGATATTTTCGAATTTTTTAAATTATTGGGAGGGGCGGGAAAGGGGGGAACGGAGGGGCCAAAAAATAAAAATAGAGATAGATAGTTCAAAACTGGTACATAGGGGTTTTTGATACCTACAAATCGATTGCGGATATTTTCGAATTTGTAAAATTATTAGGATAGACGGGAGGGGGGGCGAAGGGGGAAAATAATAGAAATAAGAGTTAGAGCATTTTGGGAATTTTTTCCGAAGGCAGTGAGAACCCGGTGCGACATTTTTCCTAATCAGATTTTGTTTCTCTTTTCTTTTCACGTGATAAAAATGAATGCAATTTTGAGAATTCAGTAATTAGAGTGATTCATTTAAAAATTGGGACCAGCGAAGCGGGCGTTGCCTGCTAGTCCAATATATACAGTAGAACTTGGATAATTCGAAGTTGAAGGGACCAGAGAAAAATTCGAATTACATATACTATTTTGTCAAAAAGGAGAGATAAATAAAAAATAAATAAATAAAACTCTACGATCAAAGATTTAACACATAAACTTTATATATAAGAATACTGCTACATTCACACACCCCTCCCCCAATTAAATCAATATTTTTTTACAAGCTTAATTATTCAACATTTTTTAAAAAATAGTCAGATATTTTTGATTGCTTTTTAAAGTACAATCTTTGTGTCATTATATATGACTTCAACCTATCAACTGATACAAAAACAGAATCTTCTACATTAGACATAATTTTCAATTAAAAAAAAAAAAACCTTGAAGTTCATGTACATGGACCATATCTTCTTCTGATGCACTAGGTAGGAAATATTCTTGTATTTCCTTATACTTCTTTTGAAAGACTGTTAAAAAAAAACAATGCACTTTAGCTGAGAAAAATCTCAGGAACAAATTTTACTGCAATTTTTTAAAGGTAACCATATAAAAAATTCAAATTATCCAAAATAGAATCTGAATTATCCATAATTTTTTAACATTATTTTAATACAAAATTCAAAGGACAGAGTAAAAATTTTGAATTATCCAGAATTTCGAATTATTCAAGTTTCACTGTATATGTATTTTTTTAATTCCACTTTCACATTTAGTAAATTTATTTTTAAAACTAATATTTCACTTTGAATCTATAAAGTGGATAAAATGCACTTTGTTCATTTTTTGCAGTAGAGCTTTTAAGGCAACAAATTTTAAATTAATTTTTGGAAAACAAGAATCAATTTAACAATAGTGAATTTCCTAAATGTGACAATAGAATAAAAAATAAATAAAAACATTAGGTTGAGTAATTTGTATTGCTAATTCCCTTATAGAACAGCACATAGTTTGGCTGCTGTGACGACAAATAAATATCCCCTTGAGATAAAACATTTTGCAAATCTGTACATCAAAATTGTTACTTTATCAGAAATAGGAAGTTCGTCAATGTTCATTTTATAATATTTCCAATAGATTTAAGTTTCACTCTGATATATGTATAGATATATTTGTTCGTTTATGTCTTTCACATAATATAACCCCTCCCCCCTCCCCCAATCAAATGTTTAAATCAGCATGCATGAGGAAAATTTCAATTTAAAAATTAGACATTTTTCTTTCAAAAGAAAGTAAATTGGTACACTATTGTTTATCAATAACATTCTTAATACATAGTTAGTATAAATTGCATAGAGCAAAAAGATTATATATATATATATATAATAGAAACCTATAAATTTTACAAGACGTCCATAAGAAAAAGAAAAAAATAGTCAACATGTAAAATGTATCCCCATACCCAATTTGCTGTTGTAGAGAAAAATTGCATATACCACTTTCTACTGCCAAAGAAAGTTCGTGGATGGTAAAAGTCACTATGGTAGATCACATTTCAGGAGTGAATTTTACAAGTGAAAACTCAAATTAATAAACATATTTTTATTTTTAACTAATTCTAACTTAATTTTTTGATGAAACAATGTTCAAATCATGTATATAACTTAATTAGGATACGGGGCACCCCCTTTACTCATTAGATATTTAATGCATCTGTAAAAATTTGTAATTCTTGAAACTGAATCACTGAAACTTTGAGGTTGTTTCTATGCTTTTTTGAATTGGCAAGAAGAAAAGATTAAGAATGTATTTGAATATTTTTAATATATATATATATAAATATTTTAATACATTTAACTTACTAGTTAACTGGAAACAATTTAAGGCAAGCTTTAAAATTGACATCCATGTCAGTTAATTGTACTTTCTAATTTTACATATCAATCACAAAATTGTGCAATGTATTAATGTTTCTTAATTATAAATTTCACAATATATACAAATATAAAATAATAAACAACAAATAGCAGTTAACATACTTAAAGAAGAAATTTTTGAATTAGAAAAGTTGAAAATCCATATTTTGTAAGGGGGTAAAAGCTTGGAAAATAGTATTTGGTATGACTTAGTGCTGATTCTTTTGGCAAGGAACAATAGAATTCTGTGAATTAACTACTTGTAGATTACAGGCATACTACATAGCTATATTTTGAGACAATATGTTAAATCTTTGTCACAGATTAACGAATAATAAATAATGATTTTGAAGGTGCTACTTTAAGCTTTAGAATACTATTTGCTTTATGTAGTTCTTGTTTTCTTTTCGAAAATTTTATATTTATTGGATTTTGCTTTGTTTTTTCAACTTTTTCTAGGCTGTCAGTAAATACAGGTTTTTGTTTGATAAAGGTATGGAATAAATCAGGTGAGTGGATGTAATTTTTTTTTTTTTTTACTATTATGTGTGATAAATTGCTATATCTTGAGATTCCTGCACTTTGAGATGGCAGTATACAACAATTTCATCCTCTATATGTGTGATACTGATTGTGACAGAACTGAATTTTGTGCATTTTGAGGAAAAGGGTACCCCCAGTGACGTTTCTTGTGGGTTTTCATATAGAGTGAAGTTTAGTAAGAGTACCTTAGCTTATAATTCAACTGATAGGCTAATTTTGAAAATAATACTCATCACATCTACTTGCTTGAATCTTAGTTATTCTTAATTTAGGAAAGCAAATCAAATATGCAATAGTAAGTTTCAGAAGTTCAAAATACTGTTTGCGTTTCCACCCTCTGAAAGAATGCCCTGTCTCAAAATTTGAGTTTGCCACTGCTGTACTTGTGAAGTGAAATTCACAGTTTTTGGTAAGGAAACTAAGTTTTGTATATGGATTTTGAATATAACTTTCTTAAGTCCTTTGGGGTTTTTTTTCACCTATGGTTACATCTGTCCAAAGTCCCAAGTACCTCAAAGTAAAAAAAAAAAAAAAAAAAAATAATAATAATAATAATAAATTACTTTTTTTTTTTTTTTTTTGGGGGGGGGGGGGTGTCTTTTAATTTTGAATGAAACCTAATATCCTGAACTTTTTTGAGATTTTGTTAGTGTTAAAATGTTTAAGATCTGAAGTTCTAATTGAAGATGTATGGGAAAAAACTTATATTTGCAGATTTCTTGAAGTTTTCACTATCTGTAAACTAAACTTAAATATACATTAATGACAATGTACTCTGTATAACTGCCCAAGGGCCCCAAGTCATGGGACAAGTGAAACCACAATGCACAAACTTTTCATCATTTTTTTTTTTTAAGTAACACATTGTTAATTTATATATATATATAAAAAAAAATAGTTTTTAAAATTCAATTAGTTGTAGTTAACGCCTAAAAATTTTCAAAAGTTTAAGAGAAACTGAACAAATAAAGTAAAAGTCGAACTATGCCAAAATATGTTACACTTGCTTTACTTAACCCTAGTGTAGTCATAAAAAAATTTCCCCTCCTGACTAATTTTTCGGCAAATTGCCATATAAATATATGCAGCTAGTGCTGATCAATTAGTAATAATGTCTAGTTTATAATGGTAGATATTACTTAGAGGGTGGTCTATGTGTTAAAAATTGTTCGAATTTCATTATTTCAAATGGCAACTTCTATTTTTAACATTTTTTTTTTTTTTTTTGAGTTACTTGGATGAAATCAACATGGAAAATGGTAACTTTTATATATTTCTTTCAAATTTCCAGAGTTATAATAATCCATCAGTCTGAGAATGCAAATGTTAAGTGGACTTGATACCACTAAAGGTTTCATATAAAAACTTATAATTCAATTTAATAATGATAAATTGAACTATAATTGGTTCATTCAATAAAACATATATTCAGACGACAATTCTTATAAGTGATGATATATTTTTTACAGATTTGAAATTTAAATTGTGTTTTCTCAGTTTGCACTTTTTCACAAATTCATAATCTTCAAAATGCTAACACTTCTTCAGACATTTAAGGAATTTTTTTTTTTTTTTTTTTTAATGTTCAAAAGAGCCTACTTTAAAAGAATTAGGGATGGATTTTGAAGTTTATTAAAAGTGCATATCTATGTAAAAAATTGGAGAAAAAAAAAAAGTTATATTTTTAATATATTTTCTTTTAAAGATGCTGCAAACTGAGAAAACACAATTTAAAGAATTCAAATTTGTAACAAACGTATCAGAAATCATAAGAATTATTACCTGAATATATATATATATATATATTATTAAACAAACCTAATATAGTACAATATTTATATATTAAATGGAAATATAAGTTTTTATATGAAACTTTCAGTGATGACAAGTCCCCTTGAATGTGACATAACTGTAATTTATATCTCCTCCCAAAATTATTTATTTTTTATGCGTTAGAATGAGTGATCAAACATATTTCGTTTATATTTTTGATTTTAAAAATTATTATAAATTCATATTCTAAAAAAATATTAATTTTACCAATAAATTAATTTTTGCACAAATAGAATATGCATAATCCAAAAAATGGGTTTTAAAATGTACAGCTCACTTTTATGATTGAGTTATATTAATATTTCATTTCATATTGGCATGTCATGTGTTTCTTTTATCTATAACTTTGCATTGTGTGGATGATTTTTTAATACTTTTCTGTTTCTAAATGTATTAAGAATAATTAAAAGCAGGGGTAAAAATAATATCGCAAAGCTTCACTGGTCTGGTGGACCATTAGAATTTATCATTTGCTGGTCCATTGAATATTTTCAAGGTCCCAGATCAAAGGGCCACTGTTAATTTCAAGTCTTGAAAAGTATATAAACAACTATACATTTTCCTGAACTGTCTTGATCTCAGAAATTTGAATATGAAGTCAAAAATGGGTGTTACCATAAAAAAAAAAAAAAAAAATAATAATAATAATAAAATAAATAAACAAATAAAATAAAGTTCATGCGAATTTTAATATGATGTCCCCTAAGCAAAATGCAAACATAGCAACAATAACTAGATGTTACATTACTAATCAACTAGTACTAGACACAATTTCCCACAAAATTAGTAAGGAGTTTTTTTTTTGCTAAGTGTACATGAAAAATACATATGTGCACAATAGGGATTGCTGCAATACCAAATTTTGTGTTTTCCCATCATGCAATTATATATATATATATTATAAACTGATTAGTTCTTTTTAACTTAAGCCATCTTAAACGACGCTCATTTATAGTCATTCTTGGTTGTAAATCCAGGGAAAAGACTAAATAGTGTTACATTGGGAATTTATTAGAATCACACCAAGCAGTACCATAAACTGCATTTCGTTATACTTACTCCATGAGTTTACTGTAAAATTTTATCTCCGATATGTGAAGAGAGTGGGGGGAGACCTAAACAGGTTTGTTTTACGATGCTATTTTTAATATGACTTTTATATTAATTTCACTTAATTTATTTTTCCTTTTCTTTTTTTTATAAAACTGGAATAATGGTTGATTTAAATTTTGTATAGAAATTAATTTAAAAAGTATAATGTATGTCCAAAATTTAAGTTTTCAAGAGATTTTTGGGTACCAATATTAACTTCTATGTGTTTCCGTTAAAGTGCTAGTACTAATAATTTTTTTTTTTTTTTAAATATTTTACTGTTCTGCCATAACAATATATTTCTATAACCAGTAACATTTTAAGAGCTTAGACAAGACTAAAGTGGCAGTTTATGAACCTCTATTACAACCAAGAAAGAAAGGGATGCTTGGGAAAAGATCCTATTCCATTAAAATAAATAATTAGTACAAAATATTTTTTAATCAAAGTTAATCAATTAAAATAAATAAATTGTAGTTAAGGGGATACTTCATCTAATTTGACTGACAGTTTAACTCCATGTTATTTTATGGAAAAATTTGTTTTCAAAGTTACTAATTCCTTAATGTTTTTTTTTTTTTTTTTTTTTAACTTGTTTTTACATCTAGAAAATTCACAAACTTAAAATTTTTCTCACTTTCTGAAAAAAAAAAAAAAAAAAAAAAAAAAAAAAAGAGCATTTTTTGCATTTCATAGTTTTAAATGACATATTAAAAATCTATTTTTGGAAAACGAGAAATAATTTAATGGTTGCAAATTTTCCAAATGTGAAAACATAATTTAAAAATAAATAAATATATTAGGTAATTAGTAATTTATAAAAGAAATTTCTCTATAGAATAATAAGGGGGGCTAGACTCCTGGTTAAATTAGGTGATGTATCACTTTAATATTTAGGACAGGTGTTAAATTGGTAACAATATCCATTAGTACAATTGTTATTGGGTTGTTCGGAAAGTAATTCCATGTTTCCTAACAGAGGAATTGTATTTTTTTTCATACCATCTGCACAATTAAGCTGCATTACTATTATATATTATGACAGCTGATATAGCAAGGCTTGCACGTGAAAAAGATTGTTTAATTCTGTACAATAATTTTTGCTTGGTGCCATATCAAATAAAGTCAGAAGCGACATTTTGGACATTTTATTTTTTACTATCAAAAAGGCGAAAAGCAAGAAAAAAAAAATACCCAGTATGTATGGCGAAAATTTATTGACAGAATGCCAGTGTCAAAACTGGTTTACAAAATTTTATTCTGGCAATTTTGATGTTGAAGATGAATTGTATTCTGGAGAGCCAGTTGATGCTAGTGAAGACAAAATAAAGTATTGATTTATGAAAACTGCCAAGTAACAACTTGTGAGATCGCCACAAGATCGATCAAAGTGGAGAGTATATAATTCAATAAAATATTTATACACTGTAAAAAAAGTCTTATTTAAAAAAAAAAAAAAAAAAAAAAAAAAACGAAATTACTTTCCGAACAACCTGATATTTTTTTTCATTAATTGTTTGTATGAAAGCTTAAAAGGATTAGAATGCTTAGAAGGGGGAAAACTCGAAATTAAATCATGCATGTTTCAGTAATAATGAACAACTGGAGAGCTTAGAAATATCAGATAATTTTTTTTTAAATGAAGATGAATGTGTGGGGATAATTTTTTAATAACTACTGATAATTATAAACGAGTAGTAGCCTAATCTTTTCAAGTTTATAAACATTAAATTTATATATATTAAAAAAAAGAGTTGCTTCTCTAAATATATCTTAAGAATTTTACTGTGTGGAGTAAAAAATAGTTTTCAGAATTAACTAATTTACATACCTGCCAGCTTCTCACTGGAAGAATCTAGAAGATTAAGCTCAAAAAACAAGAAGATTTTTCTCTATATAGTAGGTATCATTTTTTTACTAATCCGATCCAAGAAAATGCACATATGAAAAATTTAGGGTTAAAAAAAAAAAAAAAAAAAAAAAAATAGAATCAATGCCTAAAATTTTCCTAAGATAAGCCCATAAGCTAATAACATTCAAAATCTGAGGAACAAACAGAATAGTACAGTAAGAATGATTTTAATTTATGTTTTAATTCTTTAAAAAGGAAATTCTATTGCATATGCATCAGGAAATGCCTGTTTACATTGCTCCTTCTTCGCAGTATTTATTTTATTTTTAATGAATATTTTTTAATTCAAATAAAAGTATGCCAGGGGTGCAGAATATGTCTGAACGCCCGAACAAGGTTCGAGGGGAAATTTAAACTGACTGGGGAAATTTTGAATATTTTTTTTAAGAGAAAATAAAAATGTAAATCAAAAATAACAATTTGCTACTTTGAAGTGCTTATACACTAACAGCGATATTTTTATGCTACACTGTATACTTATTCTCTTAAAGATTTATTACATAGAACAGATGACTTTTGTATAGCAAAGTAGATTTTTGCATTATTGAGGGAAATTTATACTGTGTTTGGGGGAAATTTCCGAGGTTTGAACATTTTTTGCACCTCTGAAGTATGCTATATTTCATGCAGGATAACAAGCATACAATCTGCAGTAGGTTTGTTCTCATGTAAACACATGAAGCAACAACATGAATGTGGGAGAATCTCCCAGCTTTATCAGGGATTGTTTGTTTTGTTCTCTAATCTAAAAGGCAAAGTTATGATGTATGCTACACAACATTATGATCTGTTTCACAAAAGCCATTTTAAGATGCGGTTAGTATTTTGGAACAAATCTAATCTCATTATGCTGTTTCAATTAAAACTAAAAATTTACACACAAAAATCAGATTTTCGTGGAAAATTTAAATATATATATAATAATGATGATCTATTAAGCATAGTAGAAGCCAAGCAACAGATACAAAATCACTGAAACACAAATATAATCCTTTGGATAGTACAAGCAAAGAATGAGAACGAAGAATAGTTAGTCAAACAATTCACCAAAGGGACATACACAAGCCAAAACAATATATATATATTAATGTTTTTTTCTTCTTCTAGAGATTAAAATAAAATACACGGAAAAATCAAGAAGATTTCATTTTCTGGCAAGAAGAAAACATAAAAATCAAGAAGACTTGGCAGCTATGAATTTATTAGTAACTTCTGTATAGTTTGAGATTGTTTCCCAATGTTTGAAATTTCTCATTTACATATGTAATAAACTACTTTAGGATATTGAATTTAATCTATTGAAACAAGTTTAGTTTAAATAAAATATCCATGCCCCCCCCCCCAAAAAAAAAAAAAAAAAAAAAAAAAAAAAACATTTGATAATAATTTTATATATTTTAAACAAAAATTATTTTAATATAATAATAATAAAAAAATAAATAAAAGTTATCTTGCACAAAACAGTATGTTGTTTTGCACATCCATACATTTTTCATACTGTATAATACTACCTTGGTGCAGATGTATTAAGCTGTTTTAGCACTAATTTGAATAAATCCTGTTTTCATTCGAAATAATAATTTTATCATATAAATGAGTTTTAGTTAAAAAGTATTTCATAGATATAACCTTGGTTTTCTATATTTTCTGAAGATAAATGTTAAACGCAATACAAATATGTTTACAGTGATCTAAGCTTCCACTAGCTATTTGAAACAATCTTATTGTTGCAGTTTCTTTCATATTTTTCATTATTGTGGTATTTGACATGTTGTTTACTTTGTACAAAAATCTTTTGGATCTTTGCCACACTAATACAAATGCCCCAACAAGACTTGGAGGACACTGTCCACTAATATGAAATAATTTTAAAAATATCAACAGCTTCAAAAATCTGGAACAATAACTGGAATTTTTGCTATAAGTTCTTTGGTATTGTAATTAGAAAAGTTTTGGCACTTAAATTGGTAAAAAATAAGTTATGTTATAAAGTTTCGTATTAAAACTGAATTTGAAAAGATGTGTAATTATTAAAAGCAGTTGCTTAATCATTTTATCAAATTACTTCTTTTGATACCCTTAATGATATGGCCGTGTTGTTGTGCACTTAATTTGTTAAAATTATTTTTCCCCCCTTTTCTTGGAGTTCAATTTTTTAAAGTACTTTTTATTACTTTTGCTTTTTTAGAATTTAGTAAAAGGAAAATAGTTTTAGTTTATGATGTTGATGTATGGTCATTTAGTGTGTTTTGAACAAGTACCTATAATATTTCACATGTGGCTAAAAACCCTTATGAAACTGATATGCAGCATCCCTACCTCCCTTTCTGTTTTTACAAAACTTATTGCAGTAAAGATAACAATACAAATAAATATGGTACAAAAAAAAAAAAAAAAAAAAAAAAAAAAAAACGTGTGGCACTCGGGGACTGCCGTGGTAAAGCTATTGCATAGCATTTTTTATCAACTTATGCAATTATAATTATTTATTTATTTTATTTTTCACCCTTCCGCTCCCTTCCCCCTTTCCCGCCCCCTCCCAATAATTTTAAAAATTCAAAAATAATCTCCATTCGAATTGCAGGCCTCTTAAACCTATCTGTACCAATTTTGAACTGCCTAACTGCATTTTTATTTGTTTTTACCCCATAGCCCCCCTTACCGCCCCACCCCCCCTCCTAATAATTTTACAAATTCAAAATCATCCGCAATCGATTTGTAAGTATCGAAAACCTCTATGTACCAATTTTGAACGATCTGACACTATTTTTATTTTTTTGCCCCCTCTCCCCTCCCCCCTCCTAATAACTTTACACAATTGAAAATATCCCCATTCAACTTGCAGGCCTCTTAAACCTATCTGTACCAATTTTGAACGGCCTAACTGTATTTCTATTTGTTTTTGCCCATAGTCCCCCATTACCGCCCCTCCTAATAATTTTACAAATTCGAAAATATCTGCAATCGATTTGTAAGTATCGAAAACCTCTATATACCAATTTTGAACGAACTGTATTTTTATTTTTTTTGCCCCCCCCCCCCCTCCCAATAACTTTACACAATCGAAAATATCCCCATTCGACTTGCAGGCCTTTAAAACCTATCTGTACCAATTTTGAACAGCCTAACTGTGTTTCTATTTGTTTTTGCTCCATAGCCCCCCCCCTTGCTGCCCCACCTGGGAGCTGAATTTCTAAAATTCCAGAAATTGGTTTTTAGATAGTTGCATTAGCTATACTTTAAAGCAAAAATTTCACGTTTATCTATTTTTTTTGTTTGAGATATATAGGATAATGCGAAATCACGTTTTGCCCCCCTTGGGGACCGAATTTCAAAAATTCCAGAAACCGATTTTTAGACATTTCTATTAGCTATATTTTAAAGCAAAAAATTTACGGATATCTGTTTTTTTGTTTGAGAAATGAAGGATTTTGTTAAATTACGTTTTGAAGTGCTGAAGTCTGCCGAACTGTGTTAGGTTTTTTTTCGTTACGGAATTTCTTGATTCAGTCTCCGCGCTCAAAGCCCGCGATAGAAGCTATGCAATAGATTAAAAAAAAGTTTGGCAAATATCAGGGTTGTAGTGATTTAAATTAATTGATTTTTTTTTTTTTTTTTTTTTAAAGTCAATGATTTAAATCTTTTTTTTTTTTTTTTTAATAAGTTATTGGCTTTAATGGAATGAAACTGTTTATCAAACTTTAAAGGAATATTTTTTATGTAAATTAAAAATATAATTTTTAAAATACATAACAAAATATTTCGTTAAATGAACTAATATCTTCCAAATCTTGAGTTTAGATTCATGTGTAGTAACATTAAACACAAAAATACATTATATGTATAATTTATTTTTAATTGTTCCTACATTTTTAAAGAAAACACAACTTAATGATTAGTGTATGAATTGTACAGTGTATAATTGGCCTTTGCCTGTCTTGTGGTTGATATTTAGAAAAGGAATATATTATTTCCTTATTTGTTCAAGTCTCATACCAGTTTGCCATTGCCTTATATTTACATGATAAAAAAAAATCCTCATTATCAACAACCCTGGAAACAATTGAGTTTTTCGCAATTTCTGGTGTTTTGTGTTTTTCAAAGTTTTTATATTACTTTTTAATGCCTATCCTCTGGTATATTTTTTCTTACTAGTTTGATACTTTATCAGTTACAGTGAATAGTTGCCAAAAGTGTACTTTTATTTGCGTTTAGATATTACAGATAAATGAAATTGGTATATTAATAGTGTTTGTATATTATTAGTAAAATTTTAGCTCATATACAGGGCTGCAAAAAAGATGTACATTTAATTTTTATGCTAGTTATTTTCATTCATATCAGAGTCAGATCAAGTGTCAAATCTGTTGTGATTTTATTCAAAAGACAGAATAGATCTTTACCTCTTTTCAACCTCACTATTTCAATACCAGCGTAGCCTTGGTGGTTACACCTTTTTCCTGTTTTTTTACGACTGTCATCCACGAATGAACAGTGTATGTAATAATTACAAATATTACAACATTTTAATAATGCAGTCTGTGAAATTCATAGTAAAATTACTGTTCTAAATTACACTGCTCAGCATGAAAATTGCCCCAACACCATTTTTGCAAATTCTTATGTAAAATTGCATCATGATTCTGAATATGATGCCCATTTTGCTCTATCACCCACTGTTTTTTAGGGACAGCCCCCTTTATCACTTTTCGGTAATTTTATGGATATAAATTTAATTTTTAGGAGTAAGGAAGATTATTTTAACTGTTAAATATCTTCTGATGGGCTACAGAGTTGGAAAATTCCAAAATATGAACATTTGCAGCAAGAGGAAAATTCAAGGGGGGGGGGGGGGGGGGGATTTGCCACTGAAACTATGTATTAGATTTCTTTTTCTTTTAACCTATTATTTATTAAACATTACATATTTTTGTTTTTAGGTGTTAAATTAATTCTTTTTCATTCTCCAAATCAAATTCATGGTCATAAAATTACCGAACAGTGATAAAAATTGAGGGAGGGTGTGGTGTCCCAAGAAAATTGTGTGTGACTGGATAAAACGGGAGTCATATTCGGATTCAGGAGGTCATTTTACATAAGAATAAGCAAGAATGGTATCAGAGATCGTTTTTTTTTTGCAGTGCAGTGCAGTGCAGTGTTATCTATTGATTTCGAATAACATCTTCAAAAATCTTAGACCCTTCCAAAAATTAAATTCTGTATCTGACAATGAATAAGTCCAAAATTTCTAGCCAAATGGCTTATACTGGAATTGTGTTTGGCATGAAATTTAGTCTATTCTTACTGTGAAGATATTACATTGAATAAAATATCCAAAATGCATGCCAGGGGTCGATCCAGGTTTTAATTTTTGGGTCCCTTTTTTGTGAAAAACAAATTATTTTTGTGAAATTTTTATTTATTTTTGTGAAATATAAAATATTTTTGTGAAAAAGTAAAATATTGTGTAAAATCTTCAGTTTTTACAATCACTTTATGTAATGTTTAATATCAAGTTAATAGAGTTTCATTGAGCCAAATTAAGGCATAAATTAAAAATAATACTGAAAATATGAAAACATTTAATAAAAGGATCATTTTTATAAAACAAAATCTTGTGAAGGGACTCATTTTATAAATTTGAATTTTGTGAAGGGTCCCTTTTTATGAATTTGAATTTTGTGAAGGGTCCCTTTTTACTATGTGGAATTTTGTGAAGGGGCCGCAAAAGGGACCCAAATTTTGCCTGGATCGACCCCCTGCATGCATACACGCATTTTTTCTAAAGAAATATTATTTATATTTTTATAATTTAAGCAAAATGACTCAGTGTAAATATTATGTATATGAATAGTTAAAAAAAATTGATTAAAAAAAAAAAAAAAGCAACAATCCTGGCAAATATGTTTTGTAATTATAAAATTGAAAAATATTCTTAAATCAGCAGACTGTTATCTAGGAAATTTTGCAAACCTTATCTGCAAAATATATATATATATATGTAAGTCTGTTTTACGGTTGTAATATGTGTAGACTTTTCTCAATTATAAAGTTCTACATTCACTCATACATTAAAATTTCACAACAAAGTAATTAATCGGTTTAATCTATATTTTTTCACAAAAATATAACTTAAATTCACAGTAAAAATATTCTGGGGGAAAAAAAAGCTGAAGAAACCCCAGTGAGTTATAATTTAAAAATTATATAAGATTTTAATACAATTTTATAAGCATAATTTTTTATAAAGTGTGTATTAAAGGGGCAATTCAGGTTATAATTTTTGTGGAGGAGAAACTTTCAGTTTCTTTAGACATTGTGTTTTCTGGTTAATATCAAGCTAATATTATTCTTTTTTTTTTTAATTTTGTGAAGTGACAACACAGTCCCAATTTTTTATCTGGACTCTTCCATGACACCAATCAGCATATTCAACATGCTTTATATATATATATATTGATAACAATAAGAATGCGAACGAAAAATAAACAGATGAACAATTTGCCACAACAATCTACAAAAGCTAATATGACCAGCATTTTTTAAATTTAGATTTGAAAAATAGAACACTCATTTTAAATTATATATTGTAATTAGAAATTAATTTATTATACCAGTATTAATTTCAAACAATTTACAAAATGAATAATATTTGATTTTGAAATATACGTGTATGAACACATGTCTTTCGTAGCAGCAATGTAATTTTAGATATAGCAATATTATAACTTTCAGTTTCTCAAAAAAAAAAAAAAAAAAAAAGAAAGGAAGAAGAATATGTAAATAAATAAATCAGGTAAAATTATTCAGTTTTAAATCAAAAATTTGCAAAATAAATATAAATTAGGAAGTAAATGTGAATCAATATTGATCACATTTCAATCAAGTGTAACGGCTGTAAAAATTTATGTTTCAAATAAAAAGATTAATAATAAACAAGATACCTCTATAATATGGATCAAGATATACAAGACCTTTTGGTATGTTGATTCACTCTAAAGCCTACTTAGAAAACAAAAAAAGGATATGAACAGAATATTTCAGTAAGTAATATCGGTACAACATGCATCTGAAAATGTGAGGGAAAATTCAAATTATAAATATTCATATTACAGATGAAAATCATTGTGCCATAACTTTTATCATACTACATATTCACTGCTACAATATACATAAGAAAAGGTCTATACATTTTTAATTCACCAAGAATTTAATTAAGTGGCAAATGTATGATAAAACTAGCATAGAAGATCAAAATATGATAGTGTGACCTGTGCAGTGTTGTCAATTTAGCGGAACTTCCACTAAATTTAGTGGATTTTTGACATGATCAATGGAAAATTATAAAGGTTTAGCGGATTGGATTTTACATTGCACTAGTGCTACACTATGGGCAATTGAAATTTTAACAGATTTTCATGTGTACTTTTAGCGGGGAAAAAATGTTTGTGTTGGCAACACTGGACCTGTGGAGGGTTTAAAAAATATAGTGACCTCAACATTAGATATTTATGTTTTTCCATCAAATATAACAGCAGCATTCAGCAATTGTTTTCATAAAGCATATACTTGCATTATGATATTTTTAAACTTATCTTTGGTTACCAACCCCCACCCCCCTCTCCAAATATTGCATCTATGTGTAAATTTATCTCACAATGGACTCTGCATATAGAAAAAATATTCTTCCAAAAACAGAACCCTGTGTCAATATGCAGCACTAGAATTAAAGCAAAATTCATCTGGAATAGGCTTCTGTTCAGTACACTTAGTAGTGTTCGACAAAGCCCATTATAATATAAATTTATTGTAGCCCATATGTCAAACAAAATTTTCATTTTCATTGTTGGTTAGACTGAAGGGGAAAAAAAATAGTTACATTTTGCAATTTTTAGAAAAGAAAGGAAAAATGTTTATTACTAAATTTATACAAGTTAATATAAATATAATGGAATCTTTAAAGGAAGTTACTCTCTCTATAAACTATTACTAAATTATGAAATTGTATGAAATTACATCTCTTATAGAGCTATTTAGAAACCACGTGTCATTGTAAAAAACTACTAATTTGATAAAAATTACACTTTGATAAAAATTACAAAACATACAAAAGACAAATTTAATTAAAATTATTAAAAATTCATGTTGTTAAAGCTTTTCGCCCTGCTTATCAGGGCATCATCAGGACAAATTCAAGCCATGTTTAATTAAAAGTGCAGAAACAGTTCAATTATATACCAATAAAAACATGACAGTTACACTTAATTTTGATAAAACAGTCAAATTGTAAATTCGGAAATTTAGCTGAGCTTCACTGGATCACCATGGTGCCACTTACAATCTGGAGGTAAAGGAACTTGTATTTATTTGGAGCTTTACAGGAAACATGGAGAAACTTTGAAACTGCAATGGTTGAGGCTCTTTTATGGAGATTTCATCGGGTAGAGTGTGAGAGGCATACTGGCAATAACATCGTAATGACAGACAACAAAAAGTTAGCTTGGAGTTAAAATTCTGAAGTTAGTTGGTGTTTTGGGTGACCTGGAGGCATATTTACTACCTTTACTCAAGCTCAAATGGGGATGCAGTTCGTCATTGCTGATTAGTTTTTGTTTTGTGTGTCATATCTGACGTCAAGCTTTCTGCGAAAATTTGATGAAAGATTCTATCTCGTAAAGTTTTAATGGTAATATTTTATTGTATTTCGACTTTATTTGTCTGTATTTTCAGAGTCAAAATTTCCTCCATCATTCATTCATGAAATTGAATCTATCGTATAATATATAATTACAATAAGATAATATAATTACAATTCGCAGTAATATAAAAAAAATTTAGATGAGTGTAAAAAATGGATACAAGAGTTTGGCGAGTTGACAAATACCAAGTGGAATTCAAGATCATTAAAGCCATCAGCTCAAAGAATTGCTTGCTCGTAAGTATTAATGTTTTTTTTTTTTTTTTTCCCATCAGACATGAGAGTGCAGAAAATTGAAAAAAAGAGGAAACACGCGTGTTCATAAAATTAATTTTAAATGAAAAATAATGCGCTCACAGAAAACTACACAAATCTATTAATAAAATTTATTTCAAATGAAAAATAACATGCATAGGGTAAAACTATACAAAATATTTTAAAAGTGGCAAATTAAACTAAAAGAATAATTCACATCAACACAAAAAAAAAAAAAAAAACATTAGCTAGCAATCAACATTTAATCATTGATTAGTGGTGGAAAATGGGAGGGGGGGGGGGGAAAGTAGTTCATGAGAGAGAAATATTAAACACAATTCTACTTCTTTATGGGTTCTATAATATCATAAGTTTAAAATTAATATTTTTGCTGTGGATGGATAAATATTCAAAGGCTCATATATAAAGGCTCCCCGTGGAATGTTTGATCGGCGATGGTTAGAGATGGGAGGGGGGGGGGGGGGACAGGGCAAAAAAAAAAAAAAATTACATGACTGAGAAATATTGAATAATTCTGTTCTTTTATATGCTATAGAATCTGATAAAGCACGTTTAAAATGAATATTGGCAATCATATTTTGGATGGAGAAAGATCGAGAATCTAAAGTCTTTCGTGGATCGTTTGAACACTGATCATTTTTGGAGTTTGACAAAAAAAAAAAAAAAAAATTATACAGACACAACATTATTTCATTATTTAAAACACGAAAATCTGACATTGACAGATTTTAATTTAGCGCGAGAGGCCTACTGCTAAACTTGTTAATATCGACAAATTCTTCTTTAGTTAATTCGTGACGATCTAAATTCCATGATAAAGTTTTCATTAAATCGAACCAATATGTTTCAGCTGCAGATACTGTAACAAATAACGTTGGAAGTCCAAACTGTCTTATAGCTGCAAAACGTTTTTTCTCTTTTTCCCAATGAGGGGGAGGTGTGCCTTGGGGGGGACTCATATCAAAGTTGGGCCTTGGGGGGACTTCATTCAATAAACCAACTGAA
The DNA here is from genome assembly GCA_963930645.1 of Salticus scenicus. Taxonomy (NCBI): domain Eukaryota; kingdom Metazoa; phylum Arthropoda; class Arachnida; order Araneae; family Salticidae; genus Salticus; species Salticus scenicus. The sequence goes on along the minus strand of OZ005648.1, from coordinate 328,850,748 downwards.
ATAGGCCCTTAGCACTATTAAGAGTGACATATAAAAATTCGACAACGCTGTACCGACTGAAATAGGGGTACCTTGGGGGGGACTCATGTCAAAGTTGTGCCTTGGGGGGGACTTCATTCAATAAACCGACTGAAATAGGCCCTTAGCACTATTAAAAGTGTATTATAAAAATTCGACAACGCTGTACCGACTGAAATAGGGGTACCTTGGGGGGACTCATGTCAAAGTTGTGCCTTGGGGGGGGGGGACTTCATTGAATAAACCGACTGAAATAGGCCCTTAGCACTAATTAAGAGTGACGTATAAAAATTCGACAATGCTGTACCGACTGAAATAGGGGTACCTTGGGGGGGGGGGGACTTCATTCAATAAACCGACTGAAATAGGCCCTTAGCACTAATTAAGAGTGTATTACAAAAATTCGACAACTGTACCGACTGAAATAGGCCTCTAGCACTAAAACAAAAAATCACGGAATTAATGGAAATCACAAAAAAGCAGAAAATTGCAGATTCGCGGAAGAATCTCAAGCCTGTTTCCTTCAATTTTAATTTTGTATGTATCGCAGTTAAGTATTTTTAAAGAAAAAACTGTAATGTAAATAATAATAATAAATAGATAAATAAAATAATACCTTTCCTATTCTTTTAATTTAGTTATTCATTGCATTAACATGCTACAGTTATGCAGTTACGATTGAATTTTATTGCATGAATTTTATTCTGCAATGCTATATTTTTGCAAACATTTTTAAAAATATCTTTAAAATATTCAAAATATGTTTAGAGTCTATAGAATCAGATTATAGTTAATGCACTTTAAATATGATATTTATTTATTTATTTTATTTTATCTATATATTTTGTATTCTAGATTTTACAAGATATTTTAAATTATAGTTTATAAGGATACAAATGAAATTTATATGCAGCTGTACTCTATGTTACTTTCTTTTTATGTATACAGGTTTTTTTTTTTTTTTTTTTTTTAACTTTCCTAACTATTTTATGTTGCAATTTTTATTTTAAAATATAATATATATTTTTTATTTTTTTTTTATGTCAGATAATATCGTTTTAAATTGAGTAACTTATAACAGAATAAATGGTTTTCAATAACAAATATTTTATAACTTGAATCTTATTTAGAATATCTAAAAATTTTGTGCATAAATGTTTTTATATTATTTTACTATGCAGAAAGAAAAAAATAAATAAATTATATTGACAAAAGAGCTTTATTTTATTTACTATATATTTTTTTTGGTTTAATCTTCATCTCAGAGATAAATGGTGAGAATAATAACAGAAAAATTATTTTTAATGAAATTCTCCAAGTAAAAAAGCCTCAACCATTGCATTTTTAAAGTTACTCTATGTTTCCTATAAAGCTCCAACCAAATACAAATTCCTTTACCTCCAGACTATAAGTGGCTCCATATTGACCCAGTGAAGCTCAGCTAAATTTTTGATTTCAGACTGTTTTATCAAAATTAACTGTAACTGTTATGTTTTTATTGGTATATAATTGAACTGCTGCTGTACTTGTTAACAAATTAAACATGGCTTGAATTTGTCCTGATGATGCTCTGATAAGCAGGGTGAAAAACTTTGAAAACATGAATTTTTAATGATTGTAAATAAATTTGTCTTTTTTGTGCGTGTTTTAAAGTGCAATTTTTATCAAATTAGTAGTTTATTACTAAATTATTTAACAGTTCCCCAAATTATCAAAGCTTTTATGCTATATATATTTTTAAGTGTAATATGTATTGAAATATATAAGTTCATAACTTCTCAATTCAGACTGGGTTACCAACTGTCTTGATTTGTAAATCCAGAAAGGCTAACTTGGAAATTCTGCAAAACTTTTCAGTGTGGATCCACACTGAAAAGTATTGCAGAATTTCCAAGGAGGCCTTTTTGGATTTACATTTATACTTAGCATTTAACATTACATATTAAAATTTGAAACCCCTACAAAATTTTTACTTTCTTCTATATTCAATAGAAGAAAGTAATGGATTCGTAAAAAATTTCGACATCAGGTTTTTGATGGATTTACACGTTTTGAGAGCTGTAGAACATGATTTGACCATTTTTAGAAAATGTCTGTCTGGTCTGTGTGTGTGTGACAAAATTTTGTGGCAACTGTATCTCCGGAACTACTGCACAGAATTTCATACAAATTGGTATGTAGTTGCACCTTGACATAAATTAGTGCCTATCAACTTTTAGTAAAAATTGTCTTACAGGTTGCGTTGCCATCCTCCTTCTAAATTTTGAACATGGTGATATAGGACAAAATTTTGTATAAATGAGCATAAAGGGAATTATTTTTTAGTAATTATGAAATTTACAAGAATTATTTATAATGGAGATAGTCAACTGGAAAAAAAATTTTGTATGTGCAGGAGCCTCTCCACCCTCCCTTGGGGGGAAGTCCCCCCTCGAGGGGAGTAAATTTTCAAGATGGGTGTCTTTTGAAAGGTCTCGTCAATACCTTTAAAACGAATGGTTGAACTATAAATCTGTGATAATTTAAAACAAAGTTATCGATTTTTTTTTTTTTACTTTAAAAAAAAAAAAAAAAAATTTTTTTTTTTTTTTTTTTTTTTTTTTTTAAATATTGTTACTGAGAGAATTTGTATAGGAAAATATAGAAGAAAGTCTTGTGATGGCCACAACATACTAGTTTTGGCTATGAACTTGGTCTTTAGAAATGGTACAGTCAACTCCCTCTAATCCGCAAAAGTTTTGTCCAGAGGTTGTGCGGATTATAGGAATTTGCAGATTAGAGGTCATTGTATTTGTTTACATTTTTCTTTTACAGATACAAAGTCAGTTATTCTTATTAATTCTTAAATAGACATCAAAATAGAAAGACGCCTTCTAATAACTTTTAGAATAAAATATTTCTTTAGTATCAATAAAACTAATCAATCATATTCATATTTGATGGTAAATAATTTAACCATATTCAAATAATATGTACCAATAAAATGTAAACAAACGTATTTAAAAGAGACAAAAGAAAATATTTTTTGAAGTACAGAAATAATATTCATCACTCATTATTTTTAGTTTAGTTAAATATTGATGTGATATGTAGCGATTTGTTTTAAATTTTTATGTACTTTCCTGACATTCTTTGGCTTGACTCAGCACAAGTTTGCATGAATTGCAGGATAATAAATACAAAAATGTTACTGTTTTTTTCTCTCCCCAATGGGCTCTTCCCACCTGACGTCAGAGGTCACATGATAGAGGAAAAACAAATATCAGACAAAGTATTGTTTATCTATAGGGATTGCTGAAATATCATATTTTCTATTTTTATTTTTGATCAATCGTATTTAATCCGTGTTATTTTTTATAAATTATCATTTTTAATCCATTTTATATCATTATTCATCATCTTTTGTTTGCTGTATACATTTACAATCATAATTTAGTTTATGTTTGTTATTGATGTTTATGAAGAACATGTTTAACACTCTGATTTTTGGTACTTAAATCAGTGACAGTGCAATATCCAGGGTTCCCACTCTTAAAAAAGAAAAAAATTCAAGGACTTTTCAAGTACTTTTCAAGGCCTATTTGAAAATTTTCAAGAACTAGGGGAAAATCGCAGAGTGCTAGGCATATACGCAAAACTTTATTAACTACTTTCATTAGTAATATTTTTTTTATAATTAGAATAACTTTGCCTGTTTTCACAATGCATTTTTGCTGACTGACCAAATTAACTTTTACAAGATTCAAAAAACGATTAGTTCAAGATTTGGAATCATTAGAATTATTCCAAAGTTTTTAGGTTTGAGTCCTAGTCTAGTCACTTTCTGCTCAAAATTAATGACCAGTCAATCAAATAGGTATGAGACTGGCAAAAAAAAAAAATAAATAAATAAATAAATAAATAAAAATAAAATAACTTGAAGCTATATGCAAAAGCAAGACAATGAAATAAGAATTTCATGACAAAATCATTATATTAGACAATGGCATGCGCATGTGGAGATGGAGATAGTTTAGCCTTGACAGAATTCGCGCTAAGCCCGTCTATTGGAGTGGAAAATTCAAGGATTTTCAAGGACTTTGCACAAAATTCAAGTACTTTCAAGGGCCCTTGAAAAAGAAAATGAAATTCAAGTACTTCTTAATGACTTTCAAGGACCGTGGGAACCCTGAATATCGTACTGCATAAATCCATTTAGACATAGGTGTCAACTTTTTAAAAAATCTAGGGGGGCGAGTTTCAGTGGAGCTATGTTCAAATAAGATTTTAAAAACTTTAGAATTTATATATATCGCATGTGATACCCCTCATGTGGGCCCCTCGCATGTGATACCAACAATACGGCTATTAAAATGAATTCTTTATAAAAATTTTAACTTTCTATAAAGGGAAAAACACAACTGATTTAATTGTGAAGCAATGAACAAAATAATGAAACAAATCAGTAGGCAAGAAAAAGGAAAACTGATCTAATTGTGAAGTAATGAACAAAATAATGAAACAAATCTGTAGGCAAGAAAAAGAAATATTTAATCCGAACTGATATCAAAGTAATAAGGAGAAATACAATTTCCGTAACTTTAAATTAAAAAAATTCTAAAGGTGATAAATGACTGGATTGAACCTGGCTACTGAACTAATAAGTTCATTAATGAAAATAGAGACTAATTTCTTTTCATACATACATATGAAACTAGTATGTTGTGGCCACCACAAGACTTTCTTCTATATTTTCCTATATACATATTTAATCAGTAACAATAAAAAAAAAAAAAAAAAAAAAAAAAAAAAAATACGATTTTTTTTTTCAAAGTTTTTTTTTGTTAAAAGTAATACATATTCAATCAGTAACAATATTTAAAAAAAAAAAAAAAAAAAAAAATTTCTAAAAGTAAAACAAATCCATAACTTTGTTTTAAATTATCACAGATTTTTGTTCAACCATTCATTTTAAAGGTATTGACGAGATCTTTCGAAAGATACCCATCTTCAAAATTTACCCCCCCACTTGGGGGGTACTTCCCCCCAGGGGGGGAAGCGATGCCCCCACATGCACAAAAATTTTTTCCTAGTTAACTATTACTATTATCAATGACTCATATTAATTTTACAATCACAAGTTAAAAATAACTCTCATTATGTACATTTATACGAAATTTTGTCCTATATTGCCATGTTAAAAATTTAGAAAACATGAGATCACAGCGCCACCTGTTGAGCGATTGATCCCCAAATGTAATCAGCACCAGTTTATGTCAGGGACCAACTAAATACCAAGTTTGGTTAAATTTCGTTAGAAAAAAAAATTGTTTTTTTTTTTTTTTTTTTTTCTGTTTTTTTTTTTTTTTAAGTTTTTTTTTTTTCATTAAAAGTAAAAAAAATCGATAACTTTGTTTTAAATTATCACAGATTTATGGTTCGACCATTCGTTTTAAAGGTATTGACGAGACCTGTCGAAAGATACCCATCTTGAAACTTTGCCCCCCCCCCCCCCCCCCCCCCCCCCCGGGGAGGGTGGTACTGCCCCCTCCCAGTTGGGGGGAACCGATGCCCCCACATGCACAAAATTTTTTTTCTAGTTAACTATTACTATTATCAACGAGACCTTTCGAAAGATACCCATCTTGAAAATTTACTTCCCGGGGAGGCCGCCCCCCGAAGATTTAAAAGTGGGGGGGCCAGCCCCCCCTGCCCCCCCGTAGTTTACGCCTATGCATTTAGACCAGTAACTAAGTTAATTAACTTGTAGTAACACCTTTATGCAATTAAATTAAATGAAAACTTTTAAAATTTCAAATTATAACCCATAAACATTCTACAAGAAGCTATTATTTATTACTAGATCAGTTAATGTTACAGTTACACTACAATATACAAAAATCGATTCTTACAAGTAAAAATAAATAAACACATAAAATGTTTTTTAAAAATTATTAAATTTACAAATACAATTATTCTACTGTTTACAAATGCACAATATTACTTTTATTTTATTTTATATTAAATATTAAAATTTTTGTTCTTAAGGACAATATTTAATTGAATTCGATTATTCATTTTCCTCTATCACGTGATTGAGCAGACGACGCTGGGAAGAGCCCATTGTGTTTCAAAGCAAGGATTAAGCTAAAAATTTGATTTAAAAAAAGTAAAAATACGAGAAATGTTGCAAATTCTTTTAAAATATGAGATGTAAATTTCTTTGTTTACATTCAAAAATCAATTGCAGATTATAGGTCTGCGGATTAGAGGAAGTTGATTGTATTTGTAATTCCATATTAGAATAAATTTTAATAGTAAAGCCTAATATGGAAGATAATGCCATTTTCAATAATTTTCAGTTTTTTTTTTTTTTTTTTAAGCAAAAGTGAAACATACTCTGGTTCATTAAAAGATTAATTTGAATTGTATTTGATTTAAAATATGTAGAATGTTTCTTATTTAATTTGCAGTTTTATGTCTTATTGTGTTTTTATAACTATCTAAAAAAAGATTTTATGCAAAATATTACCTCCTGTATTTTAAGAGATTGTCATATTTTTAAACAATAATTAAAAAATAAAATAAAATTTGAAATAGTCTTCCTTTTTTTCAAATCACATTGTTCATGATACGACATAAATCAATAAGATCCAAATATAAGTGAAGTAAAAATTCATATATTTGTGTGCTAAGGATATATACATTAATATTATTTATATATTTTATTTTATTTATATATACAGTTTCATTAATTTTGATTTTTAAATGTTAGCAGCCCTGCTACACTTATAACCCTTTCTACTTTCTTCTATACATTTAAGAAAAAAGTATTGCAGGGTTCATACTCAAATATGGGGAAAAAATTCCGTGAGTTCCCAGACAATTTTCAAGAAAATATTAGTGACATATTACAAGAAACGCTCCTCAACTTCGATACGAAGCTAAACAAGAAAAACATAACTCAAACATTTGTTTTTCCAGGTTTTATAATTTATTTTCCCTGACTTTTAATGAAAATGCTTATTTTCCCTGACTTTTTTTAACAAATTCCAAATTCCCTGTTTTTCAGCTTTTCCCTGAGGAGTATGAACCCTGTATTGGATTCGTGAAATTTTTTGACCTTAGATCTTAGATGGATTTACACATTTTGAGATGTCCTAAACATGATTTGGCTATTTTTAGGAAATGTCTATGCATCATAAATTTCGTAGATGCTGTATTTAAAATGAATAAATGAACAAATTTAACCAAACTATGCATTTAGTTGGATGTTCACCTAAACTGGTGCTGATTATATTTTAGGATCAATCACACAACAGGTAACGCGATCATCCCATTTTTTCATATTTTTTAAATGGCAGTATAGGACAAAATTTTGATAAATGTATATAATGATTTCTTTTTAATGAATGATTGTGAAATTAATATAAATTATTGATAATAGTAGTGATAAACTCGGGAATAAATTATATGCTTGCAGGAGGACCGCTTGCCCTTGGGGGAGGAGGAGGAGGAAGAAGTATCCCCCAGGAGCGTAAATTTTCAATATGGGTACCTGTCAAAAGAACTGAATATTTTTAAAACAAACTATTGAATGACAGAACAATTGAAACAAAGTTTTTCTTTTTTCATTTTTAACAAAAAAAATAAAGAAGAAAAAATGCATTTTCTATATGGAAGGAATCTTTGGTACAATAGCATAAAATCCCCCTTTTTTTTACATTTAGTGTTAACTCTCTGTGATAAAAAATTGTCAGCATTTATGATGGAAAATAACTTTAATTGTACAGGAATATATAGAAAGTCTTGTTTTAGCTACAACATACTAGTCTTTTATTTAATTACATACCAACAAATCTTTCCTGCATCATGTATGATGCAATATTTGAATTTTAAAAGATCAGATAATATTACACATGTTCATCCAACAAGTTTTAAATAGAATGTGATTAACAGACTCAAGAGCTTTAACTTTTCTTTTTTTTTCTTTTGAAATAGCTTTTTATGTAGTAATAAGCATAGCTCTTTTAGTGAAGGAGGAATAAACTTATTAATAAGCCAATTTCACTGAAGTCTGATATACTGTAAGAATGCCTCCCAAAAATGGGTGTTTTGCAGAAATAAATTGTTTAAGTGAAAGACAACTTAGAAGCAAAAAATTGTTCATTGGTTTAATGAGGTAATTTTGATCAACTTTATAAAAACTGGAGGAAGTGTGGAGGAAAGACAAGTAATCTTTGAAAATATATCCTTTTTTCTTCTCCTGGGCCCAGTAGCAGAAATTTTTGTATCTACCTGCAGAAAGATGAAATTTATCTGTGATCCAGAAATAAAGGACCAAGTATTAGCAATTCAGAAAATACGTAAAATTTGCATCTACAAAAGAAAATACAGGCCTCGCAGCGTTCCTAAAATTTTAGGAATCATTTTGCTACATTGTCACCACTATTTTAAAAGAACACTTATTTACTTAATATTTTAACATTAAAACCTTCAAGAAAAAAGTTTTTAATGCTAGTGGTGTCAGTATAATAAAACACAAGTAAAATGTTAGGAATGCTGTGAGGCCTGAAAATAAATTAAGAATATACAAGTACACAATAACATAGATAAGTAAGGTAAATTATAATTACAGTAAGTCTAGCTTTTTTTTAGGGGTGGGGGGGGGGGGAATTGTTAAATTAATCTTCAGAACTTTAAACAATCTGCAGTGCTTTCATGCTGCATTGTTTCTGCTACTAGGCTCCTGGGTAGTTTTCAAATTTGCCATGTGAGCTATAGAGTAGAATTTTAAATTTTTCAATGCTACTTTTTTTTAGACACTTGATTTCCATTCTATATTTCCATTTGAAATCTGAACAAGACCAATGTCTGGTAATAAAAAATAGTGAAATAATAGCTTCTTTTCACTACAAAAATAAAAAACAAATATTGATCCATACGATAAAGAATAAATTCTTAATCATTTATAACAAGTTTTTTTAATATTTTTTTTTACTTAAAACCTTTATTTGAAAAGTTGGATGGATTTGTGTAGCACAAGTGATGTTAAGATAAATCACCTTTCTTTTACCATTGCTGGTCTTAACCCTGCTGTTCTGTTCAGGTCTATTTGACCCAAAATGTTTTTGTAATTCTTTATAAAGAAATGACAGTTTAGAAATATTTTCTAGCCATTTTGTGACTTTGTTAGTGTGGGTCATATATTAACTTAATGAAAATATTTTTATTTTACTTATAGTTTTATATTTTTTAAAATGGTAAAAATGTAATGTATAGTAAATGGGAACAGAACAGCAGGGTTAATTATTGTGGTTATTCCCCCCCCCCCCCCCCCCAACAAATCACTTCTATCAACTAAAATCTTTGTGCAAATAGCTGTGTTATATTATTTCACATTTTTGGCTTGAAACTCGTGTCCATTTTATTTATTTTTTAAACCCAAATTACTCTCATTTTATATAATGTTTTTCTGTTGTTCTGCTAAAATGCAAGAATAATTTTTTCTTGATTTTGTTTGTAACATTTAATTTTCCTGTATGTGGAGTTATTCTTTTTTTTCTTCCCCAACTGTAAAATTTAGAATGGCATCTGCAACTACCAAGATAACTGCAACTACCAAAACATAACTGTAACTGTCTGTGACACAAATCAGTTGCATGAATAAAAAAAATCTGGTGTGAAACAACCACATAACTTCCATTACCCATATTATATATATATATATATACTTTTTTTTTTTTTTTTTTTTGAGATAACATGATCAGAAGACATAAAATTGACCTAATGAAGTGGAAACCTAAAGTTTTTCCAGCATGAGACACTTAATATACGTGTAAAAACATAAAACAAAATTTACATAGCAAGTTTAAATAAAAAAAAAAAAGTAGTTATTTTTTGAAACACCAATTTCTGAGATCTAAAATTAACATACCTAAACAGTAAAGGACAAAACTGGGAAAGTTCATTAGTGGCCAGTGGCCGGTACTGTCAGTTTCATTAGTAGCCACTTTTTTAAGTTAGTGGCCACTTTTCACATGATAAGACTATTTCTTTCAGACTGCAAAAAGCATTGTCACCATTTTGTGGTATAATTACCACAAGAAAAATATGAAAATAAGAAATACATATGATAATAAAATTAACATAGGGACACTGAAATTGTAATCTGTAATTACGCTCTTTTTAAAAATCCTAAATTAAAATCTTTTTAGGGCTGTAACAGCAAAAGTTTTTATCTTTCAGATAATTCAGTAGTACTTTTTTTTCCCCAATTTATTTAAGTGAAATAAGCTGTAATCATTCATAGTTCACATTGATATTTTCTAGTAAATGAATCAGCTGATTCATCATCATCACAACCTTTTACATGGCCATGTATAAATACAGTTAGCAGTTTTATTATTTTTTCGTATTAAGACACACTTTTTTAAATGATTTTATTTCAATAGAGTTAAAATATTTCCTCTTAAAAAGTATAGATATGGAAACTTAGCTGCTTCATTAAAAATAATTTACTTAGCTGCCAAATTTGTAGCTTTTAAAATAGGGAGATTTCTACTTTAAAATGGGAAGGAAAAAGGAAGATTTCTACTCAAAAGAAAGCAAATACAAAATTTTTTGAAAAATACACATTTAAGCCAAATCAAATTTTGATACACACATTTGTCAAATATCTTAAATGGGTTAAATATACACTAAATACTATGGAGATAATAATGGAAAAAGATTGTGGTTTTCAGGACATTTGATCATTAACTGCTAGTTGAAATGGAGCTCACATGTTTGTGTGTGTGTGTGTGTGTGTGTGGGGGGGGGTACATCTAATACTTCTTTATAGGTTCTAGAATCTAATCAAGAAAGTTTAAAATTAGGGGTGGGAATCGATTAAGAGTTTTAACTGGGTTAATCGTAGTTCATTAATCGATTAATCGGATTTTTAATCGGCTTTCATTTTTCTTCATATAATTTTATTTTAATGATGAATAACTCTCATAATGTGTGTGTGTATATATATATATATATATATATTACTCATAAGTTTGACTGTTTTTTTTTTTTTTTTTGTTTAATCAATTATATCTGTTTCATAACTGAAATTTAAATCAATTTTCAGAGCAATAATTGGTGAGTTTAAGCGTTAATTTTGTATAAATATTTTCACTTATTCAATTTTATTTATTATTATATTATTTTTAAATTAATTAATTTTTCGATTCCTTTTGAAAGAAACATTAAACGAATTTACACACATTTTAGTTTTATATTTGCAGGTCTTGTCCATCTCGCTTGTCACTATTTTTAAAGGAATTCGCAAAATTCCATATCATTATCATAAAAATCTTAAATTTTTATATTTTAGTTCTTCTTTGTCACTTCGGACTGGAACACAGAATGTTATTTTCTGTTTCTACTTCAATAGTTACTATCAGCAATTCTGAACAGAGAATAAACGCTTGTGAAACTCTGTTCACATTTCCCCCATCAGAGGAATAGTGGAAATCTCAATCTCTTCTTCTTCTTCTTTTTTTTAATCTTTAGCATTTCTACTTTTTGAAAGCTTCTTGTTTCTGAGAATACTATTACCCTAGCCAACACTTTCTGTAGAAGGCTAGACAGGTGTTGTTGTTCCAGCATGCACATGAAGCGGCATTTTGTTTAATAACTGCCCTCCCCCTTTTCTCTATCAACAAAAGTGTAACAACAACTTTAGAGATGTTTTATTTTTATTTATTTATTTATGTTATTTATTTTTATTTATTTTATTTGCTTTTTCATTATTTGATGGATGTTTCTTAGAATGTTTATTAGCAAAGAAAAATATTTTGTAGGCAGAAAAATATTTTTACTTTAATTCGTAGTTTGAAAATTTTAATCGGATTTTTAAAAATTTTAATCTAATTAATCGATCCGATTAACTCGATTAAAAAAATTGATCGGGACCAATCATTGATCGATTAACCGAACGGATTAATCGGCACAGCCCTATTTAAAATGAATATTTATGTTATGATGGAGAAAGATTGTAAATCACAAGGCTTCAGTGGAGCCTGTGATTGCCAATCGTTGGAAGGGGGGGGGGGGGATCGATTACAAAAATTGTGAGTAAGAGATATTAAACAATTCTGCTTCTTTACAGATTCTAGAATCTAAAAAAGTAAGTTTAAAATAAATATTTATATTTTTGCAGCAAATGGAGAATGATTAGAAATTATAAAGCTTCCTATAAGCTGTGTGATCACAGATTGTTAGGGGAGGGAAAGGGGGGGGGGGAGAGGGGGGTCCAAAAAATTATATGAGTGAGATATATTAAACAATTCTACTTCTTTATAGGTTGTAGAGTATAATAAAGCAAGTTTAACATGAACATTGACATTTATGCCATGGATGGAAAAAGATTGGAAATCACAAGGCTTCGATTGCCTATCGTCGCTCAATTTTTAGAATCTTTTAATAATCACAAAAAGTGGCGACCGATGCATAATTTTTAATCGCCATCTTTTTTTATTTAGTCGCCATGTGGCCGGTGGCGACCGTTAATTTTGCCCTTTACTAAACAGGATGATTGGTAATTTTCCTGTAATAATCATGTTTCATGTAGTACACAAGAAAGGATATCTAAAATGGATTTATGCAACAATTTTCAGAAAATCATTAGAGCCGTTTTGGAGACACCACCTTTTACCAAAACTTTGTATACTCAATTATTGATCGAAAACAATAATTACATACAAAAGGATATTTAAAAGGGAGTTAACATGACTAGTTTGAAAAAAATCGGTACAGCTGTTTTTAAAGGAACGCACTTAGTGAGACCTGAAATTGAGCTATTTATGCAGGATGATACCTATCAATTTTCCTGAACTAACCAACTATATCATTCAAAAGGACATCTAATAGAGTGTTTATGTTGCAACTTTGAAGAAAATTGTTAGAGCCGCTTTTGAGATACGGACTTCCGAACCCACTTCGTTTCCGATGACCCACTTCCGTTTTTTCAATGTTCACCAAAATTTGGAGAATTTATCTATACATCAGACCTGTATCAATTCTGAAGTTTTGTAGTTCTATCTTTTTTAGTTTCAGTTAAAGGGCAAAACTGGGAAAATTCATCAGTGGCCGGTACTGTCAGTTTCATTAGTAGCCACTTTTTTAAGTTAGTGGCCACTTTTCACATAAGACTATTTCTTTCAGACTGCAAAAAGCATTGTCACCATTTTGCGGTATAATTACCACAAGAAAAATATGAAAATAAGAAATACATATAATAATAAAATTAACACAGGGACACTGAAATTGTAATTTGTAAGTACGCTCTTTTTAAAAATCCTAAATTGTACATCCTAAATTAAAATCTGCTTAGGACTGTAATAATAACAACAAAAGTTTTTATCTTTCAGATAATTCAGTAGTACTTTTTTTTCCCCAATTTATTTAAGTGAAATAAGCTGTTATCATTCACAGTTTATGGAAACTTAGCTGCTTCATTAAAAATAATTTACTTAGCTGCCAAATTTGTAGCTTTAAAAATAGGGAAATTTCTACTTTAAAATGGGAAGAGAAAAGGAAGATTTCTACACAAAAGAAAGCAAATACAAAAATTTTTGAAAAATACATATTTAAGTCAAATCAAATTTTGATACACACATTTGTCAACTATCTTAAATGGGTTAAATATGCACTAAATACTATGGAGATATTAATGGAAAAAGATTGTGCTTTGCAGGACATTTGATCATTAACTGCTTGTGGAAATGGAGCTCACATGTGTGTGTGTGTGGGTGGGGGGGGGGGGGGAAGGGTACATCTATATTCTTCTTTATAGGTTCTAGAATCTAATCAAGAAAGTTTAAAATGAATATTTACATTTATGTTATGGATAGAGAAAGATTGTAAACCACAAGACTTCAGTGGAGCATGTGATTGCCAATCGTTGGAGGGTAGGAGGAGGGGGGGGGGGGGGGGGAATTACTAGAATTATGAGTAAGAGATATTAAACAATTCTACTTCTTTACAGATTCTAGAATCTAATAAAGTAAGTTTAAAATAGATAGTTATATTTTTGCAGCAAATAGAGAATGATTAGAAATTATAAAGCTTTCTATAAGCTGTGTGATCACAGATCGTTAGGGGAAGGGAAAGGGGCGGGGGGGATCCACAAAATTATATGGGTGAGATATATTAAACAATTCTACTTCTTTATAGGTTGTAGAATATAACAAAGCAAGTTTAAAATGAACATTGACATTTATGCCATGGATGGAAAAAGATTGGAAATCACAAGGCTTCGATTGCCTATCGTCGCTCGATTTTTAGATTATTTTAATGATCATAAAAAGTGGCGACTTTAGTGGCGATCGATGCATAATTTTTAATCGCCATCTTTTTTATTTAGTCGCCACGTGGCCGGTGGCGACCGTTAATTTTGCCCTTTAGTTTCAGTGATATGATAGACAGATTCCACATATACATACATAGACACACACTGACCAATTGCCAAAACTACTTTTTTGGACTCAAGGCCTTAAAATGTGTAAATCAGGTGAAAACTCAATATTGAATTTTTAGACCGAATACAATACTTTCATTACCTATGGTAGTAGGGTAATGGAAGTGATATATATATATACACACATATATAAAGAATGCTTTAAAAAATCCTCACTCTAGAATCCACTAACATGCTTAAGTTTCTGCTACTGGAGGTAAAGGGCAAAATTAATGGCCGCCACCGGCCACATGGCGACTAAATAAAAAAAGATGGCGATTAAAAATTATGCATCGATCGCCACTTTTTGTGATCATTAAAAGATTCTAAAAATCGAGCAATGATAGGCAATCGAAGACTTGTGATTTCCAATCTTTTTCCATCCATGGCATAAATGTCAATGATCATTTTAAACTTGCTTTATTATATTCTACAATCTATAAAAAAGTAGAATTGTTTAATATATCTCACTCATAATATTTTGGACCCCCCATCCCCACCCCCACCCTAACGATCTGTGATCACACAGCTTATAGAAAGCTTTATAATTTCTAATCATTCTCCATTTGCTGCAAAAATATAAATATCTATTTTAAACTTACTTTATTAGATTCTAGAATCTGTAAAGAAGTAGAATTGTTTAATATCTCTTACTCATAATTATTGTAATCCCCCCCCCCCCTCCAACGATTGCCAATCACACGCTCCACTGAAGCCTTGCGATTTACAATCTTTCTCCATGCTCCATCCATAACATAAATGTAAATATTCATTTTAAACTTTCTTGATTAGATTCTAGAACCTATAAAGAAGTATAAAGATGTATCCCCCCCACACACACACACACATGTGCGCTCCATTTCAACTAGCTGTTAAGGATCAAATGTCCTGCAAAGCACAATCTTTTTCCATTATTATCTCTATAGTATTTAGTGTATATTTAACCCATTTAAGATAGTTGACAAATGTGTGCATCAAAATTTGATTTGGCTTAAATGTGTATTTTTCAAAAATTTTTGTATTTGCTTTCTTTTGAGTAGAAATCTTCCTTTTTCCTTCCCATTTTAAAGTAGAAATCTCCCTATTTTTAAAGCTACAAATTTGGCACTAAGTAAATTATTTTTAATGAAGCAGCTAAGTTTCCATATCTATACTTTTTAAGAGCAAATATTTTAACTCTATTGAAATAAAATCATTTAAAAAAGTGTGTCTTTAGAAATAAGAAAAAAATAAAATAAAACTGCTAACTGTATTTACACATTACCATGTAAAAGGTTGTGATGATGATGAATCAGCTGATTCATTTACTAGAAAATATCAATGTGAACTGTGAATGATAACAGCTTATTTCACTTAAATAAATTGAAAAAAAAGAGTACTATTGAATTATCTGAAAGATAAAAACTTTTGCTGCTGTTATTACAGCCCTAAGCAGATTTTAATTTAAGATTTTTAAAAAGAGCATAATTACAAATTACAGTTTCAGTGTCCCTGTGTTAATTTTATTATTATATGTATTTCTTATTTTCATATTTTTCTTGTGGTGATTATACCGCAAAATGGTGACAATGTTTTTTGCAGTCTGAAAGAAATAGTCTTATGTGAAAAGTGGCCACTAACTTAAAATAGTGGCTACTAATGAAACTGACAGTACCGGCCACTGGCCACTAATGAATTTTCCCAGTTTTGCCCTTTAACTGGAGGTACATTCGATTGACAGTTTTCATTTGTCTGTACATGTATTGCTAGAATGTTTTCTTGCTTTATGTTATGCTTTTCAATGGAGATTTCATATCGGAAAGTTTTTATAAATGTTTTCATTTTGAATAATGGGGTGACACTTATGGCTATTGTTAAAAGTATTGGAGTGGTAGTACTAGCATAAAGTGAAATTTCAGGGCAAAATTACTAGTCTACCCCTCTTAAGCAAAACGCCTGGAATTTACTGTGCATGAACAAAAAAAAGCTAGTTTAGCAAAATTTGAAATTTTTTTAGTTATGCTTCATTTTTAACACTCTACAGAATGTATTAAAGTTTGAACCTCCTATGAAAATTATTTCTGGCTACGACCTTCAAAATTTTTCTTCTTATTAAAATGTCTAACAAAATGGCATGCATAAATGGAATAAAAATGGGACATTTGGCTCAAGAGCAATTGAAGCGTCACTAAAACATGATTTATATATAATTTCAAAAACTTTCTTAGATCCCCCCCCCCTTTTCTCCATGACATCAAAAACTGCATGTCCCTTGCAATTTCAACTTACTTAGAAGAAAAACAATTTTTAAAATGTTCTTATAATTGATGACACATATTACATTAGAAACAATGAAATAATAAAACAAAATGCTTTGTTTATCATTTCAGGAGAGTAGGGGGCAACCCTTTTCCTGGGTTCTAAAATTATGGGCCTTGTTTATTTTAGTGCATCAGAAAGTAAACATCCCCCCATCAATGCAATGACAGTAAAATGCACACACACACACACACAAAAAAAGGTGCTAAAAAGCAATCAACTTTGTAAGCAAGCACCATAAATTGCAAAATAATCATAAATTGTTTCATACTAAAAAAAAAGTGTCTAAACCTTCCTGGTGTGAAAGAACCACACGACTTCCATTACCCACTATTACACATATTATATGCATTCTTTGGAGATGTGATCAGAAGACATAAAACTGACCTTACGAAGTAGACACCTAAAAATTTTCTGGTAAGAGAAACTTGATACATGTGTAAAGACAAAATAGAGTTTACACAGCAAATATAAATACAGTAGAAGATCTTTATAACACAATTCTATATAATGCAATTCTCTATATAACGCACAATTTCTCAGAATAAACAAATTGTGCAGTTAAGAAACACTTTGTAAAAAACTGTTACTTTGTAGAAAATTTAGTGTAATACATTTGTTCTACTTTATTTCTTAATTCAGAACTTTTAATAAAAAAAAAATTATCATTACAATTTTTTTTAAACATGTCATATAATGAATGATTTAGTCCAGCATATATGGACTATGTTTATAAAGTAAATTTAACAATGAAGAAACTTATGATTCACTCAACTTCTGTTCCAAGGAATGTAACTTAAAAATACCCTACTCTGTTTTGATATGTTTCAACATATTTGGCCATATTTATAAAGCAAGTTTAATAATGTGTGAAACGTGATCTATATAATGCAAAATTCTATATAACGCAAAACCTTGTGTTTTTAGGTTTGCGTTATAAAGATCTTCTACTGTATATATATAATTCTTTTCCCCTAAAATTAAATAAAGGACTTTATTGTTATTAAGCTGATTGGCTATTAAATTATAGGGTAAATAAAAAAAATATGTTACACATTTAACATTCATTCTAAAAAAAATAAATAAAATTTCAATTTATTTTAATTGAATTACAGTACACTCCCGATTATCCGCGAGTCTAAATATACACTTTTTTTTTTTTTTTTCATTCCCATCCTTCAGATGGAACTTATTTCTGCAATTTAAGATGAGTTTTCGACCGTTTTTACTAAACATAAATTCCATTTAAACATGTGAAACAGTCACGTGCACAAAGCAGGTGTAGGTAACCCGTTCGCAGGGATAAACAATGTAAGGGTTGATATAGGCTGGCATGCAATTTAGTACTGCATTTTTATCTCCGAGCCACTGACAATACGCAGGTGTTCGCGCCAAGGTCGCTGAACTCCCCCTCCTCTTTCTCTCTCGCCTACAGCGTTAGGCCCCGCCTACTCACGTGTCCAAACTATCCCCTCTCATCTGACACTTCAGTACTGAGTGAGTGCTGACACTGACCGGTCGATGTTTAACAGTATTGTTCGTCTTTTATCGTGCTTAGTGATTGTGTTGCCTGGTTTGGTACATTTTTCGTTGCGGATTTAAAATGGCTGAAAAGCGAAAGAAGGTTGTGTTGACGATTGCCCAAAAACTGGAAATGATTTCAAAATTAGAAAACGGCGCTTCAAGGAAGCATATGTGTTTGGATTATGGAATCGGGGAAACAACAGTACGTGACATTTTAAAGAACAAAGAAAAATTGCTGAACTTTGCATCAATGTCAGACAGTGCTTCCGGAATGAAAAAATGAAAAACTATGAAGAAGTCTACATTTGATGAACTAGATACGGCTTTGGCGGAGTGGTTAGCTCAGGTGCGAAGTTAGGGAACTCCCGTAAACGGTCCTATCATTGCGGCTAAGGCAAAAGTATTTTTTGATTTGTTAGGCATGGAAGGCAAATTTGATGCATCATCTGGTTGGTTAACTCGTTTTAAGCAGCGTCATGGAATTCGTGAGATTGGAATTCATGGGGAAAAACTTAGTGGCGACCAGCAATCAGCGGACGATTTTCAACAGGAATTTGGAGCATTAGTGTCAAAAGAGAAGTTATCATTTGAACAAATTTATAATGCTGACGAGTCTGGACTCTTCTGGAAATGCTTTCCCACCCGCACGTTAGCATTTGAATATGAACGTCAAGCGCCTGGACACAAAAGTAGCAAAGAAAGATACACCATCGTGTCGTGCAGTAATGCTACAGGTAGTCATAAGCTTAGGCTTGCTGTCATTGGAAAGGCTAAAAAACCGCGGTCGTTTAAAAGCACTAGAGCAGAAAATTTGCCGGTTGATTATTTCAATCAAAAAAGAGGATGGATGGATCATTCAATATTTAAACAATGGTTTGATAAGATCTTTCTTTGTTGTTGAAGTGCGAAAACACCTCAAAGCAAAAAAAATTGCCAGAAAAGGCGGTGCTGTTGATCGACAACGCACCTTCTCATCCCAGTGCAAGTGTGCTTAAGTCTTCTGATAGCAAATTTTTTGCAATGTTTCTCCCCCCCCTAATGTTACTGCTCTAATTCAACCGATGGACCAAGGAGTGATTGCGTCAATGAAGAGACAATACCGCACCAAACTTCTAATGACTAAAATTGAAGAAGGTTGTGATTTTAAACAGTTTTGGAAAGAATACACAATCTTGGATAGCATCAACGATATTGCGTCTGCATGGGAATCAGTAAAACAACCAACCCTCATTAAGTCATGGAGGAAAATCTTTCCCAAAATTGAAGAAAAAGTCGAACTAAATGAAGACAACAATGACAAGGGTGAGGAGGATGTGGACATGCCTACTGCAACGCTGGCCGAGTTAGTAAAAACTGTTCCTGGTGGTGCAGTGTTTCTGCTACGGTAGCATTTTTCGCGAAATGCTAAAAGACTTATCCAAAATGCGCAAATGAAGTAACATGTTTTCGCTTTTTTGCTAAAGCATCTTACTAAACACAAAAAAAAAAAAAAAAAAAAAAAAAATCTTCAGCGAAAATATTATAACGAATCTTTCATGGAAAAAAAATCGCAACATTGATCAAGAAAAATGCATTGGTTCATGCATATAAGGAAAATCAAACACTGAACTACACATAAGAATCGCATACAGGAAATCAACTTGTAAATAAACATGAGGCATTTGTAAAGTGGTCTAATATGAATTAAAGAAAAATTATAAATTGTAAACCAAAAAGCTTTGAATAGTAATAAACAAATTTCACTTATATTACTTACTTTATTTTTTATTTTGGTAAGTTATGTTTTTATTTTCAGATACAGTATAAGCTTAATGTAGTTTTACATGCTATAGTGATAATTATATCTCCAGAAAAAGAATATAAGTCGTATCTAAGACGTTCATATTACTTAAAAAAAGTTTACAATATAAAGTAATAATCTAAAAAGTTTAATGTTTTTCATGTCTGCCAATAAATGAGTTAAAATATATGCTTGTACAATATTCGATTTTTCGAATATTGTACAAGCATATATTTTAACTGGTTACAGTCTTACTTTTTTGTTTTTCATTTCAAATTAAAAAAAAATTTACCTTCTGTGTATAACTCTTTAAAGACCTGATTAAAAACTTTTAAGTTTAAATGACAAATGGAAATCAAACATATCGAGGTGTTTAGAATAATGTGTAAACTGATATTCATCTTTTACTACTATTTCTGGCATTTTAGCATTTTGCTAAAGCTTTTCTTCCGATTTTAGCTATTTTGCTAAAGAAAATTTTTACTCAGCTTAAACCCTGTGGTGGTGAGAACGTCAACGATGAGAACATTAAAGAGTGGTTGGAGTGTGACGCCAACGATCCCGGCTTTGAAAGGTTGTCGGATGAGGAAATCGTTCAAAAAGCAATGGGTGAGGTTCAGAGTAGAAGAGCGGCAAAACGAGAGCGAAGAAGAAGATGCTAATGCACAGGCGCGGATGACACACAAAGAGGCTTTACAACACGTCGACGGACTGCTCCATTATTTAGAGGAACAAGACGAAGATGCGCAGTTGGCTGAAAAACTTATGCTACGCAAAATTCAATCGCAGATCAAGAAAAAATGTTTCCAAAGCAAGAAACAAAAACAAGTGACTGACTTTTTTAAGAGGGTGTAAGACTGACTTTTTTAAGAGGTAAGATTATTTTACGTCTTACAGTATGGTAATACTGTATTACATAAACTGATTTTTCATGTTATAATTGTTTTCTCTTTTATTCTCTTCTATTTTCAACATTTTTGCGGATTATTCGCGATTTTCGTTATCTGCGGCACCCAATACCCCGGATAATCGGGAGTGTACTGTATTATATTTTGCACCATTTTAATGAAAACTCGTAACATAATTTCCATAATTCTTTTACTACAAATGTACCCATATTTTATCGACTGACTGTCAAACCTCTGATAACAAGTTCTTGTATAATTTGGGGGGAAATTTGAGGTCTGGGCATTTTCCGCACCCCTGGTATATATTGCTGCATTAGTAGTTAAATGTATTTTGTAAATTTAATGTATTTGGTTTAATATATTTAATTAAATGTATTACATTATTACATAAAGTTAAATTTATTTCAATGTCAAACACAAGAGTATTTCAGATATGATTAAATTTTTGTTTATTTACGTCACAAATGACTTAAATTTACAAATAAACTCTGCCATCTAAATAAATTTCTTATATTCTTGAAATTGAATTGCTATTTTGGTATTCTGTATTTGTGTAAGAATTACACTTTATTGAAGCAAACTTTTAAAAACTAAAATGGTAATAATATTCTGTGATTTTTGGAGAAGGTTTCTATTTAAGCTGGTATTAAGAACAAATGTAATAATGTGTAATTAGGATTTGCAAAAGTGATTATATTCTGTCAACCTATTACACATCGGCAGCAAAGTTACTGAAGCGCTAGCAATATTTCCTATGTAAAAGATGTGCACCTAATACTGTTTTGATAAGTAAATATTTGTCGTCTTGCTGTTTATAAAAAAGTACGTTGATAAAAATTAACGTTCAAGCTAAATATGTATATGAAAAACATGGATGTGTGCTTCAATAATTTTGCTGCCGACTGTTAAAACCACTGAGAAACATATTCTTGTGTTGAGCATATGCATATCTATTTTAAGTGCATATTTCAGAGGTGACTGTGAATTCATGAGAAAACACCTGAAATTTTAGCAAGAAAAAGTTTTTGTATAGGTAGAGAACATATAATTGGTACAACTATAGTATTTCCCCTCAGCTAGATTTGGCGATTTTTCTTTGGTGCCGATTTGAACGATAACGATGTTGTTCTGGATTGTTTGCGATATCATATGGCAGCCTGCATGCTATTTATTTTGGATTTATGATTTATAAT
This sequence comes from Salticus scenicus, assembly GCA_963930645.1. NCBI lineage: Eukaryota > Metazoa > Arthropoda > Arachnida > Araneae > Salticidae > Salticus > Salticus scenicus. The sequence continues at coordinate 328,828,557 of OZ005648.1, read as the reverse complement.
TTAGCTTACAATTTTATCATTTATGCTATATGATTTTTAGATTTATGATTTAGCCATATTCACCAACGAAAAATCGCCAAATCTAGCTGAGGGGAAATACTATAGTTGTTCCCTTTTATGAATTCAACTACCAGAAAAACTGAAATTCTGGTACTGAAAGAGAAAAAAAAAAAAATAAGCCTGAAATCAAGTAAATTACCTGAACACAATCACCCCTGATATTTGTTAATTATTCTATTAGGAGGGGACAATACCTAATCTATCAGACAGCTGTTTGCCAATGTTATTCTATGGGAAAATTTGTTCCCACACTATTCATTACCTAATTTTTTTTTTTTTTTTCCCCACAGTCAGGAAATTCATAAGTGTTGAATTTAGTACTCATTTTTGAAAAATTGATAAAATGCAATTTTTCCCGAAGTGCATTTTGCTCATTTTTTAGTAGCAAAATGAAGTACTTACTAAAAATTCATAAAATCAATTTTTGGAAAATAAATACTAATTTAATGCTTATGAATTTTCTGAATGTGAAAACAGAATTGAAAAATACTCATTTGGTGATGAGTAATTATAGAAACAGATTTTCCCCATAGAATAACATGAGCCATGGCTGACGGCGAGATTAGGTACTGTCTGCTCTTAAATGCATGCTACCCCCCCCCCCAACTCTTGCAGGGTTTATACTCAAATATGTGAAAAAAATTCCCCGAGTTCCCAGACAATTTTCAAGAAAATATTAACGACATATTATAAGAAACGCTCCTCTAGACAGGACAAAATACAGCTATTTCCACTGTACGATGTCATTGCCGATCGTGACAGAAATTCAGGTAGAAATCATTGTTTACATGCATATTTTCACAACAATTAATCATTTGAATTTTGATATGAAGCTAAACAAGAAAAATATAACTTGAGGGAAAGAAAATATTTGTTTTTCCAGATTTTATAACTGATTTTCCCTGACTTTTAATGATAATTTTTATTTTCCCCAAGTGTTTTTTAACAACAGGGTTCGTACTCATATATGGTAAAAAAATTCCCTGAGTTCCCAGACAGTATTAGCGACATATTACAAGAAATGCTCCTCTAGACAGGGCAAAATACACAGCTACTTCCACCGTATGGTGTCATATTACTGCCGACCATGATAAAAATTTAGGTAGAAATCATTGCTTACATGCGTATTTTTACAATACTTAATCAATCGAATTTTTATATGAAGCTAAACAAGAAAAATATGAAAATTTTTATTTTCTCTGACTTTTTTTTTAACAAATTCCAAATTCCTTGATGAGTATGAACCCTGAACAAATTCCCTGTTTTCCAGGGTTTCCCTGGTGAGTATGAACCCTGTCTTGATGCAAAATGCAAGGACAATATGACATTTGTCTCCATTTTGCATTTAAAAATTTGGTCATCTTAGCTAGAGACCCTATACGATCTACTAGAGATCTTACATGATCTATTCAGGGTCTCTAATCCTAACTATAACTGAACAGGGTGTGAGGGGGCTCACAGAATTGTATGTCAATACTGTTTCTAAACCTATTTTAGATTATTTTAAATGTACATTGAACTTTGTACTTTTTTATAAACCTTATTAATCTTAAGATTTAACCCATTTTCAGCCAAAGGTGCGTAAACGCACCATTTCAGTAAATATTTTTTAATTAACACTGTGACGTATATTTTTCACTAATTTTATTTTTCAGCTATTTTTAACTGTTCTGAAGACATCTAAAAAATATTCGTAATTCATTTGGAGTAAATACTTTCTCTTGAGAAATTTTTAAAATACGCAAGTGTACTAACTTGAAACTATTATTGAAAAATTCTCCTTTTTGAAAATGTATAATTATTCCAATTGAGATTAAGCATATGCTTTTATAATGGATTAGTGTTCCAAGTTGTGTAAATAGAATACAAATAAAACAAATGGCATAAAAATTTTAGAAATTTTCATTTAAATTTATTTTTTATTTAAATATGCATCATTTTATTTCATAACTAAAATATCATTTTTCATGCACGAAACTTTTTTTGTGTCTTAATAAATGTAATTTAAGCATATTTCAATGAAAATACCAAATTTTATAAAATTTCTATGCTTGCCCTAAAATGGGTTAATATGCAATCTGTCTTTGAAGTATTAAAATGCAAGTCAAGAGAAAATTTTATGAGTGACACTTTTTTTTTCCTTTTACAAAAATAGGCCAAAAAATAAAATCTGGATCAATCTCTGGTGACTGACATTCCTTTCTTAGGCACCATAAAGCACTACTTTCGTAAAATAATCAAAATTATTCATCTTATTAACCTGGGAATTATTTTGTGTAATAGAATAAATAACATTAGCCAGCCTATTATAACACAGACTATATATTACCGACAAATCCCTATTTACTTATAAGCAACACTTAAATTTTTATCTTTTTGCATGGAGAAGTCACATCACTGGCATTATGCAAAATTATTATTTTAACAGGAAATGAATGAAATACTACACAAACACATGTAATACTTTCAATTCTCAGGCAGAGTGTTTAACTATTCTAAAAGAATAAGAAATGAATGAATCAGTAAAATAATATTGCATTCATAATAGCTATAAGATTAGATTACACTAATATTCAGGGACTTTTAAAATGTTAATGATACATAAACCATCAGTATATTAATTTAACCACTTCACCAGCCACTGTAGTATACGGAAGGCTATGTTTTCCCCGAGTTATCTCGGGATGGCCAGTGAAGTGGTTGAACCCAGCACCAGAAAGAGTGCAGCATGGTAGCGAGCACTGCAGATAAATTTAATTACTCAAAAAAGAAATGTTAAAAAAAAAAAAAACTTATAAATTTATAATGTGTTTCTAGATTACTGTACTTGTTGGATATTCTTAATTTATTTTCTTTTTCAGACACAAATTTTACATGCTTTACTAATTGATATACTCTTCTTCTGATATCTAACTTGCTCAAACATTTTTTACTTGTGGATAAATTTTGAAGATTTTTACTGCAAATGATACAGAAAATCCTGCTATTGAAAATCTGAATAACCAAAACATGTGTGAAGAATACTTCATGCATGGTTAATTAGGCTAATAAGCTTTGTGTTTGGGGATGTTTATAGTTCCTTGCTGTGGATCGTCTGCTATTGCCTCTTGCACTCTTTAATAATTAACTCTGTGAAAAATGTTGATTCTCTTGTCAATTTGGAATATTCAAGTTCTTCCGAAAATCAAGTAAAATAATTATTCAGCAGTTTGTTCTTTGGAATACAACGTTTTTTTTTTTTTTTTTTTTAATAGCTGTCTTGAACAGTGGTATGGTTTACATACTGAGCGTTCAATGTTATGGAAAGTAGCACTTGTGTGTTTCCACAGTAGTATTTGAAATATTCTGGTTATTAAAATCATAGCCGCCATCTTTAAAGTTAAATAGCGCGGCGCGTCTGATCGATCACGCCACGCCAAGGGAGCGTCCTTTAAAAAAAAAAAAAAAAAAAAAAAAAAAAAAACAGAATTTTTTTTTTTTTTTAACTTATTTGTGCTATATCCAAAGTGAAAAATAAAAACAAATTGTAGATGAGTTTTCATAATAAATAATTAAACTGATGTGCGTACTTTGTTTTTCACACCCAAGATTCTCAACATTTTTAATAACATTCTTACGAAAATTTTAAGTATTTATAGTAGCTAATTTTCAACCCTTTTTACCAGCAGCGAAACATAAAGATTACATCGATTACAAAATTGTGAGCAGAAAAATAACATATGAATATAAAACCGAAAGAAAAACTGTCAAAAAGCTGCTGCGAAATCAACTTTTTTTTTTTTTTTAACAATAAAGCAGCTCTAAGTTAAACACTTCCGTTTATTCTCATGTGGTTGGAGTTTTACCTCATGAAAAAAAATGAGCATCCCAATTTATGCGAAAACCTTATAATCATTTGGATTGATATATGCATGTTTAAAACGTTTTAGACATGAAAATGTATATTTCAAAGTTTTATCTTAAAAGTAAGATCTTATATGACATAGATAGAGAAAGAGTAATGCATGAAAACAAGAAAAATGTACAAAATAATGTTGTAAGAGATAGCTAGGGCATACAGAACTAACGATCTAGCTTTTTAGAATTTACTGAGTGATTATGATCATTAAATAAAATAGTTTTACACTAAATTTTATCATTTTAAACATTAACATAAAATACTTAAAAATAAGTAATTTAAACGAGCTACAAAACATAATAAAACAACAGAACATTTCAAGTAGAAAAATGGCGAATCGCGCTCTAATAAAATGGCGCTTCAAGATGGGAATTTACCTTCTATATAATTTAAACTGAAAAATACTTCTTCAAATTTCTTTAGTCTGTTAAGAAAAACTGGAACGTAGACCTTCAAAGTAACAAAGCTTGCTATAGCAATTATTTATTTACAAAGATATAGAAATCAACTCCTAATAACAAAACAAATAAGAAATGATCACACATGATAATTGATAACTCCGAAAATTCATCAGAACTTCAATACAATACGACAATGTTGCCATTTTAGTATTTATTTAAGAAAATAGAAAATATTTTACTTTGGCTGCGTTCAAGCGTCGGAATCGATCCGACCGAACCTGTATCAATCCGTTGATCATCCATGGATGCAAGAAAAATATTTTTTATGTTCATCGCCCATTGAATTTTTTGTAAAAAATTATTAAAAATCGAGGAAATTATTCCCCGATTTCAATCCCCATATTTAGATATAGATAAAGATATGTATTAGTCATCGTGTACAGGCGTTAGATTAAGTTGTTTTTGCTGTAAAATTATAAATATCCAACTAATATCCCTAACAGCATACTTATCCACAGTACATCCTGAGGATGTCCCTTGGATGTACTTTCATCTATAGGATATCAGGAAGATGTCTTGTGGATGAGATGTGCTGTTAGGGATACTAATTAAAACCCAAGTAAAACGGAATGGTTGGGAAACGGTTGGCCTAAGCAGTGGCGGATTTAAAGGGGGGCTAGGGGGCTGAAGCCCCCCCCCCCAAAAAAAAAAACATTGTCATTCATAATTGAATTTTGCAATTGTAAATTTTTTATTGGTCTAGAATAAGGAAAGGGCATGTTTACAAACAAACGAGCCATCAGCCAGAGTCTGACACTCACGAGTGGCAAAAGGACAACCTCTATTGGTGGAAATACCAATGTTTTGCCCTGAATAGAATGTTTTGACCTGAGCGTGACGTCAGCTGCGCTTTCCTTATAACACTTTGAAAAATCTCAGCCCCCCCCATCCAAAAAAAAAGTCAAGTTCTGGATCTGCCACTGGGCCCAAGACTACTATATTATCATCTACTATATTATCAAAGTGCTTGTTTTAGACAAGACGTTAAATCGCGCCCATCACAAATGCTCCAACTCGTTCCTTCTTCTAATGAGCATGCGCGGGGACTTGCCCAAGTTGCCGGCCAAAATCAAGTAGGTCTAAGAAATTGATTCGCAGCCGGTGCTACCCTCTATTAGATATTAATTTAATCAAACATTTTCACTTTCAGAAATTTTTATTTTATTTTCCCTTTCAACCTTTTTTAAAATAATAAAAATATAAGACTCAGAATCTTTTATTTTATTTCAAATTTTATTTTCCACCAATTAAAAATAAAAATGATAATAATAAATAGGGTTTAGAAAAAGATAAATGTTTGAAAGTGTAGGAGGCTCTTCATTTATGAAAATATTTATAGATAATAATAATAATAATAAAAATAAAATAAAAAATCAACAATATTTTAAAAAGCTTAATAAAATAGCAGAAGTGTATGAGATATAATAATTCAAAATCAAGTTTAATAGTGCTTTATGATTGTGTTTATATTACTTTTTCACATCAAATGCTTTGAATGAAAGCTTTAAATAGAAACAAACGAAGAAGAAAATTGGTTTTAAGTTAAATTATGTATAATTTCCTATTCTTCGTATAATACTGCTTATTAATATTTCCAATTAATTTATAACAATAAGAAAAAAATACATAAAATATTTCAGTTTTAAATTGCATTATATTATTATCAGTAAATTATAAAGAAAGTAAATTTAAATTAATTTAAATCCTATATATTTAACTAAAAATATTATACTATATTATGCATGACATAGTAAAATTACATATGATTTTTTCTAACAAGTATTCGAGATATTCCCATTAATATTAAATAAGAATTTTATTAGATTTAACAAAGTACTTAAAAGTACGTATCTTAAAAACTGAGCAAATGAGAGTTAATTTTTATCAATAACAGTAAGAGGATTAGTAAAGCTGTTTATTTTCTCCCCTGCAAATATTTACAATTATTATTATTATTATTATTAAATCTAATTTAGAAGCTTTTAGCTATATAGAAATTTAATTTCATATCAGCATTATTTATAAATATTTTACATATATAAGTCGTAAACACATTTTATTTTATTTTATAGCTTTTCTAGTCATAGTCATGCCTCCCACTGTTTAATAAATAATTAAGTAAAATAAGCAAAAAGCATTAATTTACTTTAAGACATGGGTTTAATATATTCTAATTATTACAGTTTATGGCTCCAACAAAGAATTTTCTATATTTTTAAATGAAAAATTATAAATAATATAATCAAATGATAAAAATTTGAAATTTATTCGAAACAATAATATTTATCAAAGGGGATCAAATTCTTTAACTATATATCATATTTGAGGTTAGCACTGAAAATAAAATTGAAATTGATGAAATATGTTAAAACTTTTTTATATTGTCTTATGACATTCTGATTCAAACAAGGAGGAAGGGAAGAGGATAAACAGTTTAAATGACCCTCTTAATGTTTGTTAGTGAAAAACATTAACTCTCATTTGCTTAGTTTTTGAATATGTCTATTTTTAAGTACTTTAATAAATTTTTGATATAATATTGATGAGAATACTTCAAATATAGTTAGAAAATTTTTTATGAAATTTTTCTGTGTTATGCATAATATAGTATAATATTTAGAGTTGAATATATAGGATTTAAATTAATTCAAATTTACTTTCTTTATAATTTACTGATAATAATATAATGCAATTTAAAACTGAAATATTTTATATATTTTTTCTTAATGTTATAAATTATTTGGAAATATTAATAAGCAGTATTATACGAAGGATAGGAAATCATACATAATTTAATTTAAAATCAATTTCCTACATCATTTGTATCAGTTTAAAACTTTCATACAAAGTATTTGATGTGAAAAATTAATATAAATACAATCATAAAACACCAATAAACTTGATTTAGAATTATTATATCTCCTACAATTATGTTGTTATTTTATTAAATTTTAAAATATTGTTGATTTTTTTCTTCTCTAATTATCAATGAATATTTTCATAAATGAAGAGCCTCCTGCACTTTCAAATATTAATTTGAATCTTTTTCTAAACCCTACTTTCTTTCTTTTCTTTTTTTTTTTTTTTTTTTTTTAATTTTATTTAATTGGTGGAAAATAAAATTTAATTTAAAATATAAAAAATTCCGAGTCGGAGATTTTTATTATTTTAAAAAAGGTTAAAAGGGAAAGTAAAATAAAATTTCTGAAAGTGAAAATGTTTGGTTAAATTAATCGCTAATAGAGGGTAGCACCGGCGGCGACCTTCACGGTTTTGGCCAGCAAAGCAACTTCGGGAACAAGTCCCCGCGCATGCTCATTAGAAGAAGGAACGAGCTGGAGCAGTTGTGATGGGCGCGATCTAACGTCTTGTTTGTTTTAGTGTTCCTGGGAACGACGTTCCCTCACCACTAGTATAAGGAAAGGGCAGTTCACAAACAAACGCTCCGTCAATCAATCTTTGCCACTCTCGAGTGGCAAAAGATCAATCTCTATTGGTGGAAATACCAATGTTTTGCCACTTTACCCATAATTTTACTGCGAGTGACGTCACGTGCCCTTTTCTTGTTAGTATGTGAATCAGAAAAAATAATGACCATCCGCGATTGTAATGAAATGCTCGCCCTCTGGTGGGCTAAGGTGAAATTATCATACCACTGATAGCTTTCACGTTGAAACAATGCTGGAACAGCAAGAAAGAACAATACACGTGACTATTATATTTACTAACAACTGCACTTGAGAAAGAGCCATCTATCGATCATTACAAACGCGGATAGCCACAGACCAGCAAAACAGAACACTGGTGACATTAAAATGGAGGCGTAATAAAGCCCTCAAAATTTAGGAAATAATATAAAAGAAAAAGGCAGTGTACAAAGAATTATGAAATAAAGAATATAAATATGTAAAGGAACATAAATATGAAAAAAAAAGTGATGATAATAATAAAATAATAGTAATATTTACATGATAGAAAGATAATGCCATGGAAGGTGTTGAAGTTCTAGCAGTAGGGAAATAGAAATAGGAGCTTTTAACCAGGGTTAAAACCTTCTGGAAGGTACAGGGTGGCACGTGGTCGTCTATAACTCGCAGGAGCATCATAATCAGTGATGTTGAAAATCTCTTCGTTAAGAATACAGGGTACCCAAGTAGCACCGAAACGTTCTCTGAACGTTCAAAAATTGTTCTGTACACGTTCTAAGAACGTTCACTTTGAACGTGTTATAGACGTCTATCTGTCCATCTTGAAGACGTACAATAGTACGGTTCAGAGAAGGTTCAATGAACGTGTAACTATCACCATCGGTGTTATAGAGGCGTTCTGAGATCGTTCTATGTATATGGTCTCAGAACGTTTTTAGAACGTTTTCAAAACGTTATACACATTTTCAGAACGTTCTAGAAAACGTACTGTAAACGTTCTAAAATATAGTGTAGTTAAAAAAAATATAAAAAAATGACGTCATTATAAAAAATCAACTCAGTACGGGCGTTTAGAAGTTTAAATTACATAGCTGATGACGAATAATGATACAACACATGAACAGGGATATGAATTACTTTTTTTTTTTTTTCAATTCAAATAATGTTTCAGAAATTTTAACATACTTACTATTCCTTTAATTTCAACGTATATGCATCAAAAATTCTATATTCTATGACAGTTTTCCCCAAAAAGTGTCATAACGTCTCTTTATACCTTAAAAAATTTCTTAAATTTTTGCATTTTTTAAAAATTTCTTTTTTTCCCCTAATCTGAAGATAATGAAGTTATAGTATTAATTACAAAACTTTGAATAAACACCATAAAATGCAAGAACTCGCACCAACTGTTTCGGGTCAAAAGAAGACACAACTCTTCATCAGGCGAACATTGTAGGCACGAGAGCTGCAAACAAGCACGTTGAGTGTGTTGAATGCGTTGTCGCTCTGTTTGTAGTAGACGTGCTTTGTTTGTAGCAGTCGCGAGTTCTTGCATTTTATGGTGTTTATTCAAAGTTTCGTAATTAATACTATAACGTCATTATCTTCAGATTAGGGGCAAAAAGAATTTTTTTTTAAATGCAAAAATTTAAGGAAATTTTTAAGGGATATAGACACGTTATGACACTTTTTGGGAATTGCTGTCATAAAATATGGAATTTTTCATACATATACGTTGAAATTAAAGGAATAGTAAGTATGTTAAAATTTCTCAAACATTATTTGAATTAAAAAAACAAAGTAATTTATATCCCTGTTGCTGTGTTGTATCATTATTCTTCATCTGCTATGTACAACTAAACTCTTGAATTATTCTGCTTGTTTTAATCCTTGTGATTCCGAATGCGTCATCCTATGATTAATGTTTGTTTTTCATGGTTGTTTTCTGTTTGATTCTCTGATTTCTTGAAGTAAATAATTTATTCCAATTTATTCTTCATTTTTAACTTCAATTAATTTCTTGTACGATAGGGTGCCCGCTAGCAATTTGCTATTATAGCTGCTAACGAACGAAATCGTACATTGGTGCTCAATGAGGAAAAAGATCACCCCTGACGAGTTTTTTTTTTCTACCGTTCTAAGCTTTTCCTAAAAAAAAAAAAAAAAAGTTTAAAATGCTGTCTTAATTTTTTTATTTCCTCGTTCCTTGTTTGTATCTTTTGATTTTAGTTTCATGTGGTTTTTACGCACCGGCAAAATTATTAAAATTGCAACTAACAATATAGGAATAAATTTATGATTAGACTGAAGTTAAATAAAATAAAAATCAATAAATAAAAAATAAATGTTTCAATAAATCACAATCAGTCTCCCCAGGTTATTACTTTCTTCTATATGTAATATAGAGAAAGTATTGGATTCGTAAAAATTTTTGACCTCGGGTTTTTGATGAATTTACACGTTTTGAGAGCTGTAGAACACGATTTGACCATTTTTAGAAAATGTCTGTCTGTCTGTCTGTCTGTCTGTCTGTCTGTGTGTGTGTGTGTGTGTGTGTGTGTGTGACAAAATTTTGTGGCAACTGTATCTCAAGAACTACTGCACAGAATTTCATACAAATTGGTATGTAGTTGTACCTTGACATAAATTAGTGCCTATCAACTTTTGGTAAAAATTGTCTTACAGGTTGCGTTGCCATCCCGCTTTTTCTAAATTTTTAACATGGTGATATAGGACAAAATTTTGTATAAATGTACATAAAGAGAATTATTTTTTAGTAATCATTATGAAATTTACAAGAATTATTTAAAATAGAGATAGTCAACTGGGAAAAAAAAATTGTATGCGTAGGAGCCTCGCCACCCCCCGTGGGGAGGGGAGTCCCCCCTCGAAGGGAGTACATTTTCAAGATGGGTATCTTTCGAAAGGTCTCGTCAATACCTTTAAAACGAATGGTTGAACTATAAATCTGTGATAATTTAAAACAAAGTTATCGATTTTTTTTACTTTTAACGAAAAAAAAAACTTAAAAAAAAAACTCTCTTTTTTTTTTTTTAACGAAATTTAACCAGACTTGGTATTTAGTTGGCCCCTGACATAAACTGAGGCTGATTAGATTTGGGGATCAATCACTCAACAGGTGGCGCTGTGATCGTATTTTTTCTAAATTTTTAACATGGCAGTATAGGAAAAAATTTCGTATAAATGTACATAATGAGAGTTATTCTTAACCTGTGATTGTGAAATTAATATGAATTATTGATAATAGTAGTAGTTAATTAGGGAAAAAATCTGGGGCATCGCTCCCCCCCCCGGGGGGGTGTAAATTTTCAAGTTCGGTATCTTTCGAAAGGTCTCGTCAATACCTTTAAAACGAATGGTTGAACTATAAATATGTGGTAATTTAAAACAAAGTTATCGATTTCTTTTACTTTTAACGAAAAAAAAAAAAGAAAAAAATCATTTTTTTTTTTTTTTTTTTTAAATAGTGTTACTGCGTGCATTTGTATAGGAAAATATAGAAGAAAGTGTTGTGGTGGCCACAACATACTAGTTTAAATTTGTTGTAATTTCCTTCTCATTGTTCTATGTGGTTTCAGGGACAGGGCCGGTGACAGGAATTACGGGCCCCTGGGCAAACAAAAGTCAGCCCCCCCCCCCACACACACACACATAATCACTTATGTAATTTTAATCGAAAAATAGTTTAAATTTTTGGGTACTGCGGTATTTCAAATAGCTCCAATAAAATAAAGTGATACAGTAAGTAGTGCATTATCGTACTATACATTTATACGATGAAATTTGATTAAATAAGAAGGCTGATTCATTCATTCATGACAAAAACATACAATTACTTTGCATTTCATTCTCAATATATTAATTTACAAAAGAAGACTTGTGATCAATCAGCGATTGATATATGCATTACCTATTGTACTTTAAAGTTTAATATAAATTTTTAAAATAAAGTTATCATGATTGAAATATAAATGTAATATATTTGAAAAATGATATTTTAGCTAAAAATTTCTTTTAGAAATTCTGGATTTCTTTTTGACAACCTTGAGCCTTATTTATTTAATAAGCTATCCCCTGAAAATTTGTTTGGTCTATAATTAAATATTTAAAAAATTAACTTTTGAATGAAGTGAACATTAATAATTACCGAGTGGGCTGAGTAGATTCATAAAAGTATATACTATTGGCAGCAAAATTATTCGAGCGCTAGCAATAATTCTTATATGAAACTAGTATGCTGTGGCCACCACAAGACTTTCTTCTATATTTTCCTATACAAATTCACGCAGTAACAATATTAAAAAAAAAAAAAATACGATTTTTTTTAAAGATTTTTTTCGTTAAAAAAAAAATCGATAACTTTGTTTTAAATTATCACATATTTATAGTTCAACCATTCGTTTTAAAGATAATGACGAGACCTTTCGAAAGATACCCATCTTGAAAATTTACCCCCCCCCCGGGGGGTACTTTCCCCTGGTGGGGGAAGCGATGACCGAGATTTTTTTCCTAATTAACTACTACTATTATCAATAATTCATATTAATTTCACAATCACAGGTTAAAAATAACTCCCCATTATGTACATTTATAGGAAATTTTGTCCTATACTGCCATGTTAAAAATTTAGAAAAAATACGATCACAGCACCACCTGTTGAGTGATTGATCCCCAAATCTGATCAGCCCCAGTTTATGTCAGGGGCCAACTAAATACCAAGTCTGGTTAAATTTCGTTAAAAAAAAAAAAAAAAAAAAAAAAAAAAAAAAAAAAAATACGATTTTTTTTTAAAGTTACTTTTTGTTAAAAGTAAAAAAAAATCGATAACTTTGTTTTAAATTATCACAGATTTATAGTTCAACCATTCGTTTTAAAGATATTGACGAGACCTTTCGAAAGATACCCATCTTGAAAATTTACTCCCCTCGAGGGGGGACTTCCCCCCCAGGGGGGTTCACGAGGCTCCTACTCATACAAAATCTTTTCCTCAGTTGACTACCTCTATTATAAATAATTCTTGTAAATTTCATAATGATTACTAAAAAATAATTCTCTTTATGCACATTTATACAAAATTTTGTCCTATATCACCATGTTAAAAATTTAGAAAAAGCGGGATGGCAACGCAACCTGTAAGACAATTTTTACCAAAAGTTGATAGGCACTAATTTATGTCAAGGTGCAACTACATACTAATTTGTATAAAATTCTGTGTACTAGTTCCTGAGATACAGTTGCCACAAAATTTTGTCACACACACACACAGAGACAGACTGACAGACAGACATTTTCTAAAAAGGGTCAAATCGTGTTCTAGAGCTCTCAAAACGTGTAAATCCATCAAAAACCCGAGGTCGAAAATTTTTACGAATCCAATACTTTCTCTATATTACATATAGAAGAAAGTAAAAAGTACATTTAATAATGTTTTATTAAATAAATCGTTGTGGAATTATGTTCTTAGACTGACTAAAAACATGACTTCACAAGGATTTCTTTAACAAAGCAGTATTAAGTGTACTTTTTTACACAGGAATTATTGCTAGCGCTCAAATAATTTTGCTGCCGACAGTAAGGCTGAAAGTTTTCTGATAATTTCTTTTCAGTCTCTTTTTTACTTTCTTCTATATGTAATATAGAGAAAGTATTGGATTCGTAAAAATTTTCGACCTCGGGTTTTTGATGAATTTACACGTTTTGAGAGCTGTAGAACACGATTTGACCATTTTTAGAAAATGTCTGTCTGTCTGTCTGTCTGTCTGTCTGTGTGTGTGTGTGTGTGTGACAAAATTTTGTGGCAACTGTATCTCAAGAACTACTGCACAGAATTTCATACAAATTGGCATGTAGTTGCACCTTGACATAAATTAGTGCCTATCAACTTTTGGTAAAAATTGTCTTACAGGTTGCGTTGTCATCCCGCTTTTTCTAAATTTTTAACATGGTTATATAGGACAAAATTTTGTATAAATGTGCATAAAGAGAATTATTTTTTAGTAATCGTTATGAAATTTACAAGAATTATTTATAATAGAGATAGTCAACTGGGAAAAAAAATTGTATGCGTAGGTGCCGCGCCACCCCCCCTGAGGGGGAAGTCCCCCCTAGAGGGGAGTAAATTTTCAAGATGGGTATCTTTCGAAAGGTCTCGTCAATACCTTTAAAACGAATGGTTGAACTATAAATCTGTGATAATTTAAAACAAAGTTATCGATTTTTTTTACTTTTAACGAAAAAAAAACTTAGAAAAAAATCGATTTTTTTTTTTTTTTTTTTTTTTTTTTTTTACGAAATTTAACAAGACTTGGTATTTAGCTGGCCCCTGACATAAACTGAGGCTGATTAGATTTGGGGATCAATCGCTCAACAGGTGGCTCTGTGATCGTATTTTTTATAAATTTTTAACATGGCAGTATAGGAAAAAATTTCGTATAAATGTACATAATGAGAGTTATTCTTAACCTGTGATTGTGAAATTAATATCAATTATTGATAATAGTAGTAGTTAATTAGGAAAAAAAATTTGGGGTATCGCTTCCCCCCCCCTAGGGGAATTCCCCCCCCCCCGGGGGTTGTAAATTTTCAAGATCGGTATCTTTCGAAAGGTCTCGTCAATACCTTTAAAACGAATGGTTGAGCTATAAATATGTAGTAATTTAAAACAAAGTTATCGATTTTTTTTTACTTTTAACGAAAAAAAAAAAAAAAAAAAACTGAAAAAAATCGTTTTTTTTTTTTTTTTTAAATATTGTTACTGCGTGAATTTGTATAGGAAAATATAGAAGAAAGTCTTGTGGTGGCCACAACATACTAGTTTTTTCTGTGTTTAATAAGATTTAAAATGTTTTTTAAACAAGCAAAAGTAAAGGCATAATCAGTCTTTTATTAATTTAAAGGCTTTTATTATTATTATTATTAAATATGCATATTTAAAATTAGAAAAGGGAAAAAAAAGGAAAGAAGAAAAGCAGTAAAAGAAAATAATAATAAATGATTTTTGTATTTTTTTAAGCAATAAGTAGTTCTTTTAAGTTTATTTTTTTAGAAATTGATCTTTCTTGCTTTTTTAATTGCAAAATCATTTATAATGTCATTAAAATTCAATTTTCTGGCAAGTTCACTTTCAATTGATAACGTTGTTAAAGAACATTCTATTACTTGGCTATATAAAACTGCTGCAAAACACATATTAAAAATCTTTTTCATAGAAAAGCAAGTTTTTTTTTGTTGTTTAGTTATTTTACATATTTTTGAATCGGGCCGATCTGGGTCGGGCCTGATGTTATCGTTTTTTGTCCTGGCCATGCACTGGTAAAAAGCAAACGGGCCGGGCCGGGCCCGGGCCGAACTTTTCGATTTTATACCAGGCCGGGCCGGGTAAGCAAAGTTTTCGAACGGGCCTGGACCTCAAAATTTCGGCCCGTGCAGACCTCTAGTGCTGGGTTCGATCCTAGGTCGCACTCGTCGACCTATCCGTTCGTAGTTTTCTACGAAACTTGCATAAATACAGGCTAAGACTTCTTAGAAAAAAACTCCACAGAAGGCATTTCCCTTCAGGCCTTGGACTCTAGTGCAGTCAGTCGGCCTTATTCCCAAACACCAAAAATACCATCCCAATTACACATTTCTTTGAATATATCAGGTTGGACATGTGAAGTGTAACAGGTTGTTTTGAAAACTTTCGAAGGAAGTCGGGCACATGCGAAATATTTTTCTTATTCCACTCGGAATGCTTTGGCTTTGTTCCTTCCCATAATGATTTCTTTAAAAGTATTTTTTTTTTTTTTATTGATTGTGAAATTTTACTAGCAACAGTTTACCCCCTCAATTCTGAGTAGTTGATACTAATGTTTTTTCCAAATGCGAAATGCGTTAAAGAAACGATTAAAGAAAAGGAAATGAGGCTTCCTTATTATTCGACATCTACTAGTCTATTTGTCCCTTCCTGCATCTACTTCCAGTGGCAGCACTTAGCCAACCCCCCCCCCCCCCCAGTAAAGTGTTTGAAAGGACTTTTCTAAAAAAAAGAAATTATAATGCATCAGATAAAAATATCGCTTCCCTGTTGAGCTCCCCTTAGCCCTTAGGTCCTAAATCCCGCCGCATCGCGTCGCGGGCCCATTATCACCGCTAGTATTTAGGACTGATAAGCGGTTTTTATCTAAATTTGTTATTCCTTTTCTCATGTTTTTGAATTGTGGAAAATATCAAGAAAAAAAAATGTGAAACTTCATATTTTAAAATTTAGATTTTTGTCACTTCTGTTCCGATTGTTCCGGGCCCCCCCAACACCCGGGCCCCTGGGCAGTTGTCCCCTGTGCCCCCCTGTCACCGACCCTGTTCAGGGATCTTATATCTGTTGCTTGGCTTTAACTAAGATTAAAAATTCATTTATACATACATATATATACATACATACATATATATATATATATATATATATATTTTTTTTAATACAGGGTGCAAAGCATTGTGACGAGAATACCTTTATCTCCGCAACTATTGGTCGCAAATATATAGTTTCAGTTACAAAATGTTTTAAAGAATATGAGCATTTGTGGTGTTGTAACATGTTTAAATTTAAAATATCTATTTTTTCAAAAATACAAAAACTAGCTTTTTACATAGTCCCAGATCCCTATAGTCATATTTAGAAAAACTGACACTCATCCTAACAAAAAGTTTCATTTCTATTCTCTCAAAATAGAATAAGATATTTAAAGTTTGGATTTTCTAACATACAGTCGGCTGCAAAATTATTCGAGCACTAGCAATAATCCTTGCCAAAAAAAAGTACACTTAATACAGCTTTGTTAAATAAATCCTTGTCGAGTCATGTTCTTAATCAGTCTAAGAACATGATTCGACAAGGATTTACTTAGCAAAACAGTCTTAAGTGTACTTTTTAAGTATAGGAATTATTGGCTAGTGCCCGAATAATTTTGCAGCCGACTGTATTTCGGCCTTCAATAAGGGATCGGTTTAAAAATCCTAATTGGACTTTGTTTGCATTTTCCGTGGGTTTATTAAAGAATTTTTCATTGACTTTTTAATAAAGCCCAAGAAAATGCGAAATAATCCTAAATTTTGAAACTAACTATCTCAGACAATTTTGGGTGCACAAAAGTGAAACTTTTCGTGTTATATTTTTTAGGTTGGAACTCAACTTTTACTATTAGCGTCAAGAAAATTGTATAAAAATTATCAGTTTTTGTGATTTTTAATAAAATGATTTTTTTAATTTAAATATGTCATATAATAAATGCTTAATTTTTTAAAAAAATACATTTTCTTATTGGGGGATGTCTGAGACCAATTGTTGCGCAAATAAAGGCCTGTTCTCGACTTTGCACCCTGTATATTCTAAACATTTCTGGGTACTACTTTGTAAGTCCATGGATAGTTTATAAATATATTTGAATGCTGAAGTTCACAGAAAGTTTTAATATTCCAACATAAAAAATAATTTTGAAAATGAATGTACCAATACACCGCTAAAATAATATATAATTGAGTTTAGAATATATTGTTAATTTATAATAATAAGAAATTGAAACGAAAAATTAAAAATTAGTTAGAAGGAAGAAATTAAAAAAAATTCCAAATACTTAAATATATATATATATATATATATATATATATATATATATATATAATCAAAATATTTTTCTAAAATGTTTAACATACTTCATATTTTTAAATTTCAGTGTATGTGTGTATACATATTTTCAGTTTACAGCAGCAGTTTACAAAAATGATGTTTGCAGGTATTTAAATTTATTCCACATGGCAATGTAATTGGTATTCTTTAAATTGAGTCAACGCAATTTTTACTCATTTGATGTAATTATGCTATCATGGCATATTAAATAATTAATAAATGTAAATATTATTATTATTAATAAATAATATAGTAAATCGGCCTTTTTTTTTTAAAAAAAAGCAGAATATCTTTTTTTTTTTTATATAAAGATGTGGAATAAAATTGAATTGAATCTTTGTTTTATTATGCAGTTAAACAAGTTCATATATTTTATTTAATAAATAACAGTAAAGAGATATTTAAAATTATAAGTCGGTGAAACTTAGGATATTATTTAAAAAATATGCAATTTGCATAACCTAGATTGTATATATATTATCATATAAACATTAAATAAATACTTCAGAATTTAAAAAAAAAAGAAAAAAAGAATTACGAACCTTCTTAATTTTCTTCATAAGAATTTTCAAGAAAATACCCTTGCAACTAGCATTTTAAAATACATAATGACCAGTCTGGAAGGGCACTCACTTAAAATTAGCTCTTATCTTGTAAACTCTTTATGTTACTTCTTCATTCAGAAACATAATAACCAAAAATAATTATTTTAACAATTTCCATCTCAGAAGACTAAATTAATAAAATGAATCCATAATTTCTAAGCGGTTTTCTGTAACAGGAGCAGTTTTTTCTGCGATGCAACGCTGCTTACAAGTATCAAAAGTTAGGCTTAACACGTTCGCTGCCGGTCTCACGTGACTAATAATGCGAACGGCGTTTTTTCCCTTTAACCTGCCGATTATTTTTGGCGTATAGAGTTCTAACAGATGACGTCACGAGCATGTTTGCTGAGGGACAGTTGACCTCACTGACCCATTTTATCAATGCGGAATAGTGTTACAAATTTATTGTAACACAGTGTTGTAATTATATTTGCAAAAGCATAAAAAAATTCGACTACTACGCTTCCAAATGCATGGAAAAATTAGCGTTGTCCTTCAGCAAAGTACGGTTGCTAAGAAGAAAGTCGCGTGGTTGTTAGAACTCTATTTCGCAAGAGCGCTAAATCGCCAGATGTAGCGCGTGTGTTTAAGCTTTGTGTTTACCTTTGTTTGCGTCATGTGTTACGTCAATACGCTGTATTACGTCAAACGTGTAAAAATTCATTTGCTCTTTACAAGCAAACTCTGGAGTTAATGAGTAATAAGTTAAATTTCCATAGCAAATAGTTTCGTTTGTACTGAGCAGATAAAATATCTTGCTGACGTCATCACTTCAGTTGCATACTGATCTAAGACTACTATATAACAGGCTGAATCATTGCCGCCATTTGTCCGTCAAGTCCGTCATTGCTAAAACTAAGATTATTGTATATGACTTTTATATGAGATTATATAAGACTATTATATAATAGTCTTAGGTTTGGCAGTGACGAACTACCATATAAGATTATTACATGAGACTATATAAGACTATTATATAGTAATCTTAAGTTTAGCAATGACGGACTTGACGTACAAATGGCGGCGAATGATTCAGCCTGTTATATAGTAGTCTTATACTGATCATATGTGTTTTATTAGAGAGAAAGTATTCTATTTTGAAATACCCTTCCATGGAGGATCAAATTTTTGATGGCATGTTTCTGGACCACTTCTAGGGGTGAGTCCCGCGAATTTGGAAAATGCCGACTCCTCAGTACCTTGGCGACAGAAGCTTGGCGCGAAACGTTATTCTGAGATGATAAATCTGAAATGTGGAAACTAATCATTGATTGAATCAAACCAGTCAGAAATGAATCAATCATCGATTCATATCGTTCGTAATTCGTATTTGTAGTATGTAATTGTAAACATTAAGTAAAACATTTTGCTTAAATAAAAAGTAACTTTCTTCACATTTTATTGAATGAAATGCGATTATTTTACAAGAAAACATTTTTTTTTTTTTTTTAAATAATTTTTAAAATGTGCTAAATAAAAATACAAATCTATTACACATAACTTTTTTTAACAATAAGTAAATGTATCACAATAAATTTCTCCACTGATTTATTAATTTTACCATTCAATATTTTTCTTTATACAATATAAATTAATTTTATCCAAATAAATTAATTTATACTGTTACATATTTATTTTGAAGTATTCTTTTTTTCTGTCTCTTTTTCTGTAAGAGGAAAAAAAATCGCAATAATTTGTTAAGTAATGATGAACTTAAGTATTTTGTGAGTAATTATAAACATAAGTAATTAAGTAAAATTTATTTGTCAGATAATGTTAATTTTGATTAATGGAGATTTTTTTTTTTTTTTGCCTAACTTTGAAATTAAGCTATATTAATTTTTAAAATAGCAACACATTGATTTTCTTTTATTTACTTATTTAGATTAATAAATAAAGAATGCTCACTTTCTAAAAATCGAGCAAATTCAAATGTTTGCATAGGTATAGATTGATTACATTTATAATATGATTAATTATATGTATAATCTCTTCCTTAAAATGAAATTTCTAATTTTTTTTATGTAAATGATTTTTAACTGAATTTATTTCAGTAGTAATCTTGCTTCAGTGAAAATGAACTATATCCAAACATTTAAAAGTATTTATATAACCTTTATATAAAACCTTTCATTTATAAAATTTCATGCAAACAATTCTGCATTCAAAGACCTTTTTTGTTGAGTTTTATATCGTTACAACTTGACAAAAAAAAAAAGATATTTGAAACTTAAATTTTTATTATTGAGAAATTTTTAGTCTTCTTGATGCAGCAGATTGCGCCAACAAGTCATATAATTTAGGATACTTTGATATAATTAATATACAAGTGCTTAAATAATGCCACAGTCATTTTCTCAGCATGTAGAGTGTTGCCAATACAAAAATTGAGTTTTAGAACTAGAAGTTGGTGTTACTCACTAGTTGCTCTTAATTTTGTGTGTATAGTATTTTCCCCCTGATGATCACATGAAAATGGAGATATTAATAGCAATATTTTATCTGTATAAACATTATGTGAATTGTCATAATAGATTACCATTCCAGTTTAATGCTTTTAATACTACACAAATCCAAAGCAAGCAATAAAAATCCAAAGTATTTTATTGCCAAATTTCACAAGATCGGATTAACACTGTTGTCTGCTTTAGACAAACTTATTTTTAAATTAAAATAATATTTGAAGATAATAAGTATAAAGGCAATACTTTTATAAACACTAATAGTTTTTTAAATCGCGCATAATGAGTATTTTTAATGAAAATGTTACAAAATAAAAAAATATATATATGTTATTCATCGAAATTTTAATCATAATTCACTGTAAGAAAAACATTGATATCAGTGGTAATTTAAATGCATTCATCAAAATAACTTCTTTTAACAATAAATGTTAAATTTTGCTATCTAAAAACATGAAGTTAAAAAGTAAAATTTACAGTAATTAAGGATATCCACTTAATTTTCGAAGTGTACTTCATATTTTTACTCTAATAAAAACGTTGATATAAGTATCAATTGAGATGTATTCACCAAAATAACTTAGTCTAACAATAAATAATACATTATAAAAAAGCATAAAAGAAATGGCACTTAAAAGTAATAAATACAAAACTTTGAATAAACACCATAAAAGCAAGAACTCGCAACAGTTGTTTCGGGTCAAAAGAAAACCTAGCCCTTCGTCAGGTGAACAAAGTAGAGTGCTGTACACAAAGCAGCAACACAGTGCAACCTGCAACAGCGTGTTGTTGCTGTTTTTTTGCAGCACTCGTGTCTACTTTGTTCGCCTGAAAAAGGGTCGTGTTTTCATTTTGACCTGAAACAATTGTTGCAAGTGTCTGCTTTTATTGTGTTTATTCAAAGATTTGTAGTTATTAATAAATAATGCATTTTACTATTCAAAAACAGGAATTTAAAAAGTAAAATATACTGTCATTCACTTAATTTTCAAAGTATAATTGACCATTTATTATTATTATTATTATTTTTTTTTTTTTGTTATAGATTTGGTAAAATAGAAACTTTGACTATTCATAGTTAGTTCTTTGTATGTTATCATTCTTTCTATCAAGATACTCTATAATATATCCATAACTATCTATATCCATAACTTACCTGTCAAGATTGCAGCCATGTTTATTTTAATAATTTAAACATGAAAAAGAAAATCATTATTAAATGAAGAATTAATTGCCTTAACCATGTTACACATACATACATTTTAATAAATTATAGCTATATTTTAATACAGTTGTGCATATATATTTTTTAATACACGTACATTCCTGAATATGGAAGCCTATTTTTAAGATTAATAAAACAAATATTTAAAATTGAATTACTTCACTATGCATAGAAATCTGTACAGCAGCGATCACTACCATACATGTGTGCTCACTCTGCAACCATTAAATCCAAAAGAAAAAAAAGGAATACTGGATATAGCTTATTCATTTTGCATGAAAATCTGTGTAGCAGTAGCAGATCTAGGGGGCTGAACCCTCCCCCCCAAAAAAAGCACTGACATTCACAATTGAATGTTACAATTGTAAAATTTTCATTGATCTGGAATAACATCTTGAAAACACTTAGCCCCCCCCCCCTCCCAAAGTTAAGTTCTGGATCCGCCACTGAGCAGTGGTCATGGTACCATACATGTATGCTCACTTAGCTAGCATTTAAAAAAAAAAAAATCTCACATGGGGACCATTGGAATATACATGTCCACAAACATTCCTGAAAATAAGCCAAAAAAAAAAAGTCCTAGTTCATTAGGAAGGGTAGGTTGATTTCTCTTTTTATGAAGGCGGCTGTAAATTATTAATGGACTTGGTAGAAATACTGATTTGGGCTATGTACATATAGGGTTTTAAGCACATCGGTTCATCGGTACTTTTTATGTGAATTTGAAATTTTCAAGTGGCCACCACTTGAAAACAAAAAAGAAAACGAAACAACTTGGTTAACAAACTTGTCCAAGATATTTATAAGATAAGTTCACTGTCCAAATTTGGTTCAATTTGGAGTATTATTTCGGGGGTTATCATGATAACAAAATTTTCATTATAGACAGATAAATAGATATATAATACAGATAAACGAAGAGATTGCAATAGGTCGATTTCTAAAGAAATCAACCTCTTAAAAAAAAAAAAAAACTGCTACTCCAACCACAATAGTCTTTATGATAGGATTATATATACCACCTATAGTAAATTTTTTATAAATAATACTTCATGTCTTATTACAGAAAATACCATTGGCAAATATTTAGCTTAGACAGTAAAAAATAAATAACTGGTGTACAATGGCTATTTAAATTTAAAACACTTTCTCCCACACCATAAAATTAATGAAAGCACTACCAGTTTCGAAAGGACGTGACCTTTCTTCTTCAAGTACAAAAAACACAAGTCTTGCTTTTTTCTCCAAGGTAATAGCAAGTGTTTTGCACCTGAAAAAGAAAAGCCACATCCCTTCGAAACTGGTAGTGCTTTCATTAATTTTATGGTATGTGAAGAAGTTTTTAACTATTAAACATAGCTTAGTGTTCAATGAAAATCATTCAAGTACAGATGGAATACTTTTGTTCTCTTTGGCAAAAATTAGTGGTAAGAAACGATGCATTTTACCAAAACAAATAACTCTGTTAAAATTGAGAAGTAAGGTTTACTAATTTTGGCTATCCTGAAACAATATTTGCTGCCAAATTTGATCGCTAATTTCACCAAGCTGCCAAGTTTGTAGCCAACACATATGTTGGTCTTTGCATCAATTTTAGCGATTTGCTGAAAAATTTGTAAATAATAAGAAAAAACCTTACATTACAGGTTCGTAAAAATCTGAATAGCTGCTCTCATGAGGGGGGGGGGGGCCTCCTTCATCAGCTTACTTCCTCGTGGTCTATGCCATCGCTAGTGGATATTTTCTTCTGTCTCTTACTCTCTCTTTAAGTAGATGGTGCCACTGTCAGGAAGCATATGTGCTGAAATCAAAGCAGCAGCGTCCGTTGCCACTTTCATGCAGCACTGGTGCTTACTTTGTTCGCCTGACAAAGGGTCGTGTGTTCTTTCGACATAAAACAATTATTACAAGTTTATTGCATTTTATGGTGTTTATTCAAAGTTTTGTACTTATTACTTTAAAACTGTGAATTTACTGTTTTGTGGTGCTTTCTTATTATCTTCTCTTCTGTTTTCTTCCGTTTCATGATATTTGTGAAATATGCTAGCAGACCCATAGCTGCAGGTACAAAAGCTATCTTGTGCAATGAAGATATGTTCCAGTTAGCATAGGATGCAAAAACTGCACAACTGGAGGACTTACCGAGGGAAACTGTCCTTCCTTTTCTTTTTAGTCTTCCTTAAACTGCAACTGTTTAAACACACATTTCACTTTTTAAACGTTTTAGGATGATATGATATGCTTTTTTTTCTCTCTTTCTCTTTCCATAGTAATAATAATTATAAATTTATACACTTAAACTGCAATTTTCAAATTTACTAGATGAGGCTAAGTCTGAAAAAACAATTTGTTAAAAATGAAGTACAAACTTAAAAATTTTCAAGAAATTTGTAAAATTTTGGGAGCGTAGTGATTAAATCTACAAGTCTCTCATGACAAAGGTCTTAGCAGAAGAATTAAAAATTATTTTGCATGGAGCAATTTTTAAAATTTTATCTTATTAAATTTAAGTAGTTTCTGAGAAATGTGTAAAATTTTGGATCAGGAAGTGAAAGCGGTGAGTTGCCCAATTAATGAAAAATATGTTTTTTCTTTGGATTAAAGCTGAATAGACCAAACTTATGTTCGATTTGATTGAAAGAGTTGAATAATACCATGAAAATTAAGTAATACCAAATTAAAAAGCATCATAAAATTCAAAAGCATGCAAAAGTTCAAATGGAAAACAATTGCACAATACAAGAAAGTAAAATATTAAATGTTTATCTATTTTAAGAAAATTTTTCTTTACTGCACGCCATGATGAACAAACATTCTTTCTTCAATAAACTTTTCCTTCCTTTTCTTCCATCTGACATCGGTGTTAATGAAATGAGCTAGCAAGCCCATATCTACAGGCACAAAAATAATTTTGTGCACTGAAGATATGTTCCAGCTGGCATAGGATGCAAAGACTTCATAAATGGAGAACTTTCTGGGGAAAACTGCTCCGTCTTTTCTTCTTCACTCTTTTTTTAAACATTATCTATATAAAATATATATTTTAATATTTAAGGATAATGTGTAATTTTTTTAAACTATAGATATATACACTGAAATTGCTTATTACAAATTCGTTAGTTGAGGCTATGTCTGCAATAAATAACATTTTTAAAAAGGAAATACAACTAAAAAATTTTATAAACAAACACCATAAAATTAAAAAACACACACAAAAGTTTGAATGGCAAACAACTGAAAAGGATACAAGAAAATCAAATGACAAATTTAAATGTTATTATTTTTAGATTTATTTACACCATGTCACAAAGAACTGGCTGTCTTCAATAAGCTTATCCTCCTCTTCTTCTATCGGATGTTGATATTAATAAAATCGCTAGCAAGCCCACGTCTACAGGCACGAAAATAATTTTGTGCACTGAAGATATGTTCCAGCTGGCATAGGATGCAAAGACTTCATAAATGGAGAACTTTCTGAGGAAAACTGCTCCGTCTTTTCTTCTTCACTCTTTTTTTAAACATTATCTATATAAAATATATATTTTAATATTTAAGGATAATGTGTAATTTTTTTAAACTATAGATATATACACTGAAATTGCTTATTACAAATTCGTTAGTTGAGGCTATGTCTGCAATAAATAAAATTTTTAAAAAGGAAATACAACTAAAAAATTTTATAAACAAACACCATAAAATTAAAAAACACACACAAAAGTTTGAATGGCAAACAACTGAAAAGGATACAAGAAAATCAAATGACAAATTTAAATGTTATTATTTTTAGATTTATTTACACCATGTCACAAAGAACTGGCTGTCTTCAATAAGCTTATCCTCCTCTTCTTCTATCGGATGTTGATATTAATAAAATTGCTAGCAAGCCCACGTCTACAGGCACGAAAATAATTTTGTGCACTGAAGATATGTTCCAGCTGGCATAGGATGCAAAGACTTCATAAATGGAGAACTTTCTGGGGAAAACTGCTCCGTCTTTTCTTCTTCACTCTTTTTTTAAACATTATCTATATAAAATATATATTTTAATATTTAAGGATAATGTGTAATTTTTTTAAACTATAGATATATACACTGAAATTGCTTATTACAAATTCGTTAGTTGAGGCTATGTCTGCAATAAATAACATTTTTAAAAAGGAAATACAACTAAAAAATTTTATGAAATACAACTAAAAAATTTTATAAACAAACACCATAAAATTAAAAAACACACACAAAAGTTTGAATGGCAAACAACTAAAAAGGATACAAGAAAATCAAATGACAAATTTAAATGTTATTATTTTTAGATTTATTTACAGCATGTCACAAAGAACTGGATGTCTTCATTAAGCTTATCCTCCTCTTTCTTCTATCTGATGTTGATATTAATAAAATCGCTAGCAAGCCCACGTCTACAGGCACAAAAGCAATTTTGTGCACTGAAGATATGGTCCAGCTGGCATAGGATGCAGACTTCATAACTAGAGGACTTTCCATGAAACACTGCTCCTTCCTTTCTCTTCGATTTTCTTTAAACTGTGATTGTTTATAATTTTGAGCTTTTCAACTGAATTTTTTTTTAATTGTACTTTATGCATTTTTTGCATTTAAATTTTTCTTTTAAAATGTATTTTGAAGCAATTTTATTTTCTACCATTCTGAGTAAGGCATTCTTTGATAAACTTTCCTAAAAGTTTGTAAATCTCAAGGATAATAGTAAAATTATGTCAAGTTAGTTATTTATTAAAAACACTAAGTCATATCATAAACTGTATTATTATCCACAATTAACAAATATTAGTTCTTGTTTTTATAAATTTAAATTAACATCACTCAGAAAGTATGTGTACAACTTAATCCGCAGTCCACATAATGCAATCTATTCTATGTAAATATATCTTACTATACTATTCAAAATGTAATGTGTAATAAATAAATTTATTGAAATTATCATTATGAAAATGATTGAACTGATAATTAGATGTTTACATGTAATCATCAGTTCAATCGGTTTCATTTCAAAGGGTGATATTTAACAAAATAAATATCCAACTAATATACTAATTAAAAGGAGAATGATCACTATTATATCACAATTTTAAGTCAAATGTCTAAACAAATAACTTGATGTAAGATAAGCTATCAGGATAGTATTAGATACTAACATTCCAATAAGTTATAGCAATAATATACACAATATTACTTTTAATTAAAATATATATATATATTAATTCTAGGCACTTATACAACTTACAGACATTAAATTCAACTTTAACAATTATAAAACCATTGAAACTTGTGTTTACGTACATACCTCGCATCTTGCAACAAGTTGTTCACACACACACACACAAAATAGAACATTTGAATTCCAGCACTATTAATTAATTATTCATTTAAATGCAGATGTGAAATAATAACATACATCGGCAAAATATAAAATAAATATACGTCAATCTCTTTTCACGTTTATCTATGCATAATATAAACACGACAATTTTATGTTTAGTGTACATGTAAGATGTTTCCAATTACCTACCTGTGAACGTTTCCATTTTAAAACCCGGAAAAGCTTGTATAGAAAACAAAAATATCTATTCAATTACCAAATAAATGTTTTAAATCATACTTCAAAGTATCCAAATCAGGAGATAAAAGCATCTAAAATTTATATACATATTTTGTAAAGTATTAAACAAATTTCTATTGCTGATATATGATGAACTCTGACGTTCGTTTCGTCAATCGTCATCAACATTCACATTCAGATCGATTCAGTTCAGATGCAACCCTTGTGTTTGTCATCGCGACTCGCGCTCGCTCGCCAAAGCCCGATTATGTCTTTTCGCCAAGGTTCTGAGGAGTCGGCATTTTCCAAATTCGCGTGAGTCCCTGACCGTTGCCAATCGCCCTTTGCACTGCACTAGTGTGACGTAAAGCCCAACCAACAGTCTATTTTGAAATACGAATATTTGTGATGTTTGCGTTGCGAATTTGGAAAATGCCCACTCCTCAGAACCTTGGCGAGAAAATTCTTGGCGCACAACATATTTTAAGGGAAAAATATGAAAATGTGGAAACCACAGACTAAGGAAATACTTAGACCGGGCAAGGCGGTTCTAAAAGTGAAGTCTCAACTGTAACCGAGCCGCCACATTGGTATAAGCAAAACATTAATGCGTTTTTCATACAATCGTATTGGTATTATTCTATATTAATTGTAAAGGAGGCTATAAATCGTGAAAAATGGCTTGTGCAGCCTATGGTTGCACCAATAGACCATCTAAGAAGGTTCCGGGAATCAAGAAGGTTCCGGGTTTCACAGGTAAGTTTCAGTAAATATACTTGATCAACAAAAAATTTCCATATTTATTTTAGCGTTATGAGGTGTGGTAGACATTTGCCAGACAAGCGTTGCAGATTAACCATTACGTCGCTGAATAGAATATTGGATATTTATTTTTTTCATTGAGAAATAAAACAAATGTGAACTAGTATGTTGTGGCCACCACAAGACTTTCTTCTATATTTTCCTATACATATTCAATCAGTAACAATATTTTTAAAAAAAAGTCCGATTTTTTTTCTCAGTTTTTTTTTTTTTTTTTTTTTTTGTTAAAAGCAATACAGATTCAAATAGTAACAAAAAAAAAATTAAAAAATACGATTTTTTTTTTTTGGTTAAAAGTAAAAGTAATCGATAACTTAGTTTTAAATAATCACAGATTTATAGTTCAACATTCATTTTAAAGGTATTGACGAGATCTTCCGAAAGATACCCATCTTCAAAATTTACCCCTCCCCCTGGTGTGTGTGTGGGGGGGTACTTCCCCCCCCAGGGGGGTAACGATGTCCCCACATGCACAGAAATTTTTTCCTAGTTAACTATTACTATTATCAATAACTCATATTAATTTTACAATCACAAGTTAAAAATAACTCTCATTATGTACATTTATACGACATTTTGTCCTATACTGCCATGTTAAAAATTTAGAAAAAATGAGATCACAGCGTCACCTGTTGAGCGATTGATCTCCAAATGTAATCAGCACCAGTTTATGTCGGAGACTAACTAAATACCAAGTTTGGTTAAATTTCGTTAAAAAAAAAAAAAAAAAAAAAACTATTTTTTTTCAGTTTTTTTTGTTAAAAGTAAAAAAAAAAAAAAAATCGATAACTTTGTTTTAAATTATCACAGATTTATGGTTCAACCATTCGTTTTAAAGGTATTGACGAGACCTTTCGAAAGATACCCATCTTGAAACTTTGTCCCCCCCGGGGGTACTTCCCCCCAGTGGGGGGGAACCGATGCCCCACATGCACAAATTTTTTTTCCCAGTTAACTATTACTATTATCAACGAGACCTTTCGAAAGATACCCATCTTGAAAATTTACTTCCCCGGGGGGGGGGGGGACCGATGCCCCTACATGCACAAAATTTTTTTCCTGGTTAACTATAACTATTATCAATAACTCATATTAATTTTGCAACTCATATTATTTTTGGTTCGTGAGGTACAGCGTCCACAAAAAAATGATACAAACAGACAGACAGACTGACAGACAGACAGACATTTTCTAAAAACTATTAATTCGTGTTCTGGACATCCCAAAACATGCAAATCCATCAAAAAACGGAGGTCGAAAATTTTCGCGAATCCAATACTATATTACATATAGAAGAAAGTAAAAAATATGCTTTAATCCCGTTCTTGCCCCCCCTTCTCCCTGAGGGGGGCTATATTAAAAAAAAATTATGCCAGAAATCTTCGCGGGAGTGTATTCGACAATTTCACAAAGTTTCATGGCGATCGGATGAATGGTGTTGTAATGGATGAAGGATAAACAGACAGACATGCATTCGTTTTTACATATATAGTTTGCAATGTTACTGGTTTCTTGCTTGTACCAATATGGCCGCCGGTCGCTCTAAGCGCCTTACAGTTACTTCACTTTTCCCCATTCAAGAAAGCCGTCTGACCGGGTCTAAGTATTTCTTTAGTCTGTGGTGGAAACTAATCATTGATTGAATCAAACCTCTCAGAATGAATCAAGAATGAATGAATCATCGATTCACATCCACCGTACTGGACAATATTCCTGTGACGTCACCGTAGGTAAAATCGCCGAACTCGTGGCCGATATTTTGTAAACAAATTAGATTCAAGATGCCGTTTTATTGTTACGCATAACATTTTCCTAAATATTTCTGCAGTGAAACTTAATAATAATGTTCAAACAAGAACAAAAGAGAAATGTAAACAACTGAATCGAATGATAAAGTTAAGACTATTCCAAATCGTAAAATTGCAGAACATTTTATGTATATACACACACACACACATATATATATAATGAATAAAGATTAATAAGAACATTTTATTCACACACACACATATATATATAGACATCAAAGCTTAAATAATTAGAATTTCAATCACCTTAATAAAGGAATTTAATAAATGGAACATCCGTTTAAATTTGTTAACATCGCCACAGTTCACATGGCAACTTTTAATATTACATATGTTGATTAATATTAAAGTATATTACTAAAACTGGATTAAAAACAAAACAAAGGTATCACTATATCACTCTTACTTCAATTTCATATAATCTGTAACTCTTATAAATAACATTGCAAGATAAAAATTTGCAAGCCACAATGCTTCGTTATGGTAGAGTTGCGGATTGTTTCCCTACCCAGCTGATATTCTTGTAGTCTCGAACCCAAAGTGGGAATATGGTCCCTTGCATTCGTATCATAGTATAAAACACGGATCTAGAATCTATAGGATGATAAACGAGATAGGGCAGCCAGCGCGGAAAAAGGAGCTTTCTTTTCCGCATTAATTCAGCCGAGTAGACGAAAACGATCCGATCGCCGCCTGGTGTAGTATCTTTGAAACTTATCGGAAGAAAGTGAAAGCCCGCCCCTTCGGCTTCTGTTATCATCCGATTTCCGAGAACGACCAATGAACCGCTACAAATTTACACAAACGCGCTGATTGGTGGATTCTCGAGATCTGGTAGCCCTCTATAGGTGAAATGAAAATTACTACCTTTCCGTAACACTCGTTATATATCCTATAGACTCTCCTAATCCGTGGTATAAAAATAAAACATTTTGTTTAATAAAAAAAAAAAAAATAATTTTCTTCACATTTAATTGAATGAAAAGCGATTATTTTACAGAAGACATTTTTTTTTTTCTTTTATGTTTAAAATGTGCTAAATAAAAATACAAATTTATTACAGATAACTTTTTTTACCAATATGTAAACGTATCATAATAAATTTCTCCACTAATTTATTAACTTTATCATTCAATATTTTTCGTTATTAAATATAAATTATTTTTATTCAAATAAATTAATTTAAACTTTTACATATTTCTTCTGAAGTATTCTTTCTTTCTGTCTCATTTTCGTTAAGGGAAAAAAATTGTAATCCTTGGTAAAGTAATGATGTACTTAAGTAATTACAAACATAAGTAATTAAGTAAAATGTTTGTTAGGTAATGCTAATTTTGATTAATGCAGATTTTTTTTTTTTCTTTGCCTAACTCTGAAATTAAGTATAGCATGCACAGTTTTATTTATTAAGCTCGATTAATTTTTAAAATAGCAACACATTGATTTTCTTCTATTTACTTATTTAGATTAATAAATAAATAAGGCTCACTTTCTAAAAATTGAACTAATTCAAATGTTTGTGCAGGTATAGATTGATTACGTTGATAATATGATTAATTGTATGTATTATAATCTCTTCCTTTGAATGAAATTTCTAATTATTTTTATGTAAATGATTTTTAACTCAATTTATTTCAGTAATAATCTTGCTTTAGTAAAAATGAACTATGTTCAAACATTTAAAAGTATTTATATAATCTTAATATATATATATATATATATATATATATAACCTTTCATTTTTAAAATTTCATGCAAACAATTCTCCATTCAGAGGCCTTTTTTGTAGCTTTTTATATTGTTACAACTTGAATGAGGGCAAAAAAAAAAAAAAAAAAAAAAAAAGATATTTGAAAATTAAATTTTTATTATTGAGAAATTTTTAGTTATGTTGATGCAGTAGACTGTGCCAACTAGTCATATAATTTAGGATACTTTGATATAGTTAATATACAAGTGATTAAATAGTATCACAGCCATTTTCTCAGCACATATGGTGTTGTCATTACAAAGATTGGCACTAGAAGTTGGCATTTACTCACTAGTTGCTCATCATTTTATGTGCATATTATTTTCCCCCTGATAATCGCATGATAATGATGAAATGAATATTTTTAATGAAAATGTTACAAAATAAAAGAAATATAAAAATATATTTAATTTAGAAATATATGTTATTCATTAAAAGCTTAATCATAATTCACTGTGAGAAAAACATTGATATCTGTGATAATTTAGATGGATTCCTCAAAATAACTTCTAAAGGCTACATTTTGCTATCTGAAAGCATGAAATTAAAAAGTAAAATTTACAGTAATTAAGGATATCCACTTAATTTTCGAAGAATACCTGATATACTCTAATAAAAATGTTGATATAAGTATTTGAGATGTATCCACCAAAATAACTTATTCTAACAATAAATAATCTCTATATATAAAAGAGTAAACTCACTGATTACTGACTCAACACAGTTGTGGCGATTCTATGGGAGATACAGGTGCAAATTTTGGTGAGCACGTCGGTTTTAGGACCTTGATGACCACTGGGACGGGATTTTGCAAAATCAGAGAGCAAAAACATTTTTATAAACATAACTCTGCTCCAAATTGCTTCGAAAAACTTTCAGAGGGAGAGACTAGACTTGAGTACAAAAAAAAAAAAAAAAAAAAAAAAAAAAAAAAAAAAATATTTTCTGCAATTTTGGAATTCCAGATTTTTAAGGGGGTAAAAATGATTTTTAGAGGCAAATTTAGAAAATACGCATTTTTTAATTAAGCGTCGCTTTCCCAACATCAAGGCGTTACTGCAGAAAAATCGCTTTCAGGTGCCGCTTGGCATAATTGGCGAAAATCATCAGCAGAGCCCCTTTTTGTACAATTTAGAAGTTGCAACATTCCACTGGTTATGTTTGCTATCTCTGACGAATTAGCACACTTCTTGAATGAGGCGGGCTTAACTAAATTTCACTTCAAAATGGGGTCAGTGATCCCATCTTGGGAAAGCGAGGGTTAAACTGTACCAATAATAGCACAAAGATATAGAAAACCACTAAGAGTCAACTTGAGGATATTTCCAAAAAATCATTATTGGTTTTCTGCAATTTTCGATTTTGGGGAGGAGTTACGAGGGGGCAAATTCAAGTCCCCCTTTCAGCACTAAATTTGTCCGGGGAAATATATAGAATCACAAATTTTAGTGTGTGGCTTATGTGTGCCTGACACCTATTGTAACGGGATTTTGCGAAAGTTCCCAATTGGGGGGGGGGGGCAATAAACCTGTTTCCAAGCATAACTTTGCTTCAAATTATCTCAGCAAGATTAATTTTATGTGTCGGTTGTTTATGCCTCCCCAACACGCACTGTAAAGGGATTTTTACGTAATTTCTTCCTCCCTCATTTGCAGGTGGATAGGGAGGCAAAAATATGTTTATAAGAGTAACTCCGCTCCAAATTATCTCAGGGTAGTGATTTTTTAACATGTCGATTGATTATGCGTTCTCAAGACATATACTACAAAGAGATTTTGTAAAATTCCACATTATCCCCCTTGGGGGTTGGAGAGGAGAAAACATATTTCCAAGTGCAAATCTGCTCCGAACTATCTTAGGTGATTTTTTATGTGCGGGCTGGTTATGAGTTTCCAACACACACTATGACGGTATTTTGTGAAATTTCCCCTTTCCTCCCTTTAAGGGTGTTGAGTAGGGGGCAAAAGCACCTTTTAAAGCGTAACTGCTCCAAATTACATAGATACCAAGTCTACTGTTTTTGGCGGGGACTTCAGACTGGAAAAATTTTATAGCTGATTTTAGTAATACTAATCGTCGAAAATATATATAACATATTCCATTTAAAAATACCAATGTGAATTTTGATTTAAAAGATTAAAAACAGCAGCTATGAAATTATCTCATGAAAGTGATTTTTTGATATGTCGATTGGTTATGTGTATTCAACACACACAAACTACAAAGAGATTATTTGAAATTCCGTGCCATCTCTCCTCTTGAGGGTTGGGGGGGGGAGATTAAAAAACATGTTTGCATGCATAACTCTGTTCCAAATAATCTTAGAATGGCAATTTTTGATGTGTGGACTGCTTACGCATATTCCACACACACTACAAAGTGATTTTGTGAAATTCCACACTACCGCCCCTTAGGGGTGGGGGTAAACTCTGCAGTAACTCTTCATGCGTAACTCTGCAGTAAATTATCTTAAGAAAGATATTTTCGATGTGTGGGTCAGTTATATATATCGAACTCATAATATAAAATTATTTAGCAAAGTTCCCTCCTCCTTCTTCCATTTAAAAGCAGGGAGGGGGTAAAAACACATTTTAAAATATAGTGCTGCTTCAAATAATCTCAGGATCCTGATTTTTAATGTGTTGGTTAGGTATGTGTATGCAACATCTACTATAAAGGGATTTTGTGAAGTGTGGCAAGTGGAAAAACCTTTACCGAAAGTAGCGAGAACTTTAACTTAGATTTTGGCTGATTTCAATGATTTTTTGAAATTATTAATGGTATAGCGTTTTGAAAATTCATTTCAATATAATGACCAGCGAAGCAGGCAAAGCCTGCTAGTACATTATAAAAGAGCATCAAAGAACTGGCGTTTAAAAGTAATAATTACAAAACTTTGAATAAGTACCATAAAAGCTAGAACTTCCAACAGTTGTTTCGGGTCAAAAGAAAACCTAGCCCTTCGTCAAGTGAATAAAGTAGGCACGAGTGCTGTAACAAAGCGGCAACACAGTGCAACCTGCAACAGTGTGTTGTCGCTTCTTTTACAGCACTTGTGTGTACTTTTTTTGCCTGATGAAGTTTTTTTTTTTTTTTTTTTTTTACCTGAAACAATTGTTGCGAGTGTTTGCTTCTATGGTGTTTATTCAAAGTTTTGTACTTAGTAATAAATAATACATTTTCCTATAAAAAAAAAAATTTAAAGTGTAAAATTTACTGTCATTCACTTAATTTTCAAAGTACACCTGATCATTTTTTCCCCCATAGATTTGGTAAAATAGAAATTTTGGCCAATGACAGTTCTTCGTATGTTGTCATTCTTTCTATCAAGGCACCCTAGTATAACTTACTTGTCAATATTGCAGCCATATTTATTTTAATAATTTAAACTTGAAAAAGAAAATCTTTATTAAATGACGAATTAATTGCCTTAACGATGTTACACGTACATACATTTTAATAAATTATAGCTATATTTTAATACAGTTGTACATATTTTTTATTAATACTTCCTTAATATGGAAGCCTATTTTTAAGATTAATAAAACAAATATTTAAAATTTAGCTATTTCACTATGCATAGAAATCTGTATAGTAGCGATCACTTCCATGCATGTGAACTCACTTTGCAACCATTCAAACCAAAAGAGAAAAAAACATCACTGGATACAACTTAAACATTTTGCATGAAAATCTGTATAGCAGTGGTCACGTTACCATACATGTATGCTTGCTTAACTAGCATTAAAAAAAAAAAAAAAAAAGAATCTGACGTGGACACCACGACTTCCTTATACATCTATTGGAATATACATATGGTTATGGAAACATTGATATTTTTGTGTGAGGTAATTGATTTGTAAATAAACAGGCAGGTTCTAGTCCATGAACATTCCTGAAAACAAGCAAAAAAAAAAAAAAAAAAAGCTACTCCAACCACAACAGTCCTGATGATAAGATTATATATACCACCAATTGAAAATTTTTCAGGATTTTTCTATAGCTTATTACAGAAAATACCATTGGCAAATACTCAGCTTAGACAGTACAAAAATAAAAAAAACTGGTGTACAATGAATATTTAAATTTGAAAAACTTTTTCATACACCATAAAATTATGAAAGCATTACCAGTTTCGAAAAGACATGGCCTTTCTTCTTCAGGTACAAAAACCACCAGTCTTGCTTTTTTCTCCAAGGTAATAGCAAGTGCTTTGCACCTGAAGAAGAAAGACCACGTCCTTTTGAAACTGGTAGTGGTTTTATTAATTTTATGGTATGTGAACAAGTTTTTAAGTTTAAATATTAAACACAGCTTAGGATTCAATGAAAATCATTTCAGTATAAATTGCCTACTTTTATTCTTGTAGGCAAAAATTAGTGGTGAGAAATGATACATTTTACCAAAACAAATAATTCTGTTAAAATTGAGAAAAGGTTTACAAATTCTGGCTCTCCTGAAGCAATATTTGTCACCAAATTCGATTACTAATCTCGTCAGGCTGCCAAGTTCGTAGCCGATGCAAATGTTGATCTTGGCATCAATTTTAGCGATTTGCTGAAAATTTTTGTAAAGAATAAAACCTTACATTACAGCTTTATGGAAGTCTGAATAGCTGCTTTTGTGAGGGGGTTTCCTCCTTCATCAGCTTACTTCCTCGTGGTCCATGCCATCGGTAGTGGATGTTTTCTACTGTCTCTTGCTTTCTCTTTAATTAGATCGTGTCACTGTCGGTAAGCACAAATGCTGATATGAAAGCGGCAGCGTGTGTTGTCTCTTTGCTTGCAGCATTCGTGCTTCCTTTGTTAACCTGATGAAGGGTCATGTATTCTTTCGATCCAAAACAATTATTGTGAATTTATAGCATTTTATGGTGTTTATTCAAAGTTGTGTACTTATTACTTTAAAACGCCAGTTCTTTCTTATTTTCTCTTCTGTTTTCTTCCGTTTCATGATATTTGTGAAATATGCTAGCAGACCCATAGCTGCAGCCACAAATATTTCACTTTTTAAACATTTTAGGATGCTATGCTTCTTTTACTTTCTCTTACCCATAAGGTAGAGAAAGTATTGTTTTTGGGTCAAATTTTCGAACGCGAGATTTTGTTATATTTACACGTTCTGAGGTCCCCTGAGTACGAAAATCATGTTTTTAGCAAATGGTCTGTGTGTCTGTCTGTTATCAGCATATCTCAAAAACAAATTACGGCAGAAAGTTCAAACTTGGTATTCTAAATGTGTATCATATACGGATGCTACAGTAAGCTTTTCGTTCAGATCAAGCAAATGGTTCGTGTACAGGGACAATCAAGAGAATTCTAATACATTACGTCTATGGGGGAAATTACAGGTAAGTAGAGTTTAACGTCTATAGACTGCACTAAACCAAATGAAACGAATATATATATATATATATTGTAATACAGATAGTCAACTGAGAAAAAAATTGTGTATGTAGGAGCCTCGCCTCCCCCCTAGGGGGGAAGTCCCCCCCTCGAGGGGAGTTTTACGTTATTCCTTTTTTAATAAAGAATATCTATTATGCTATCAGCATATCAAAGGACTGTAAATGCAAACTCAGAAAAAAAGGTTTATTCAAAAGGGAAAAACATCACAGAATTCAAACTTTTTGCATCGGACAATTTTTTACATTCGAACACAAAACCTAAAAACAAAAAAAAACCTCTGTTGCCACTCAAAAGTAAACAAATGAATTATAAAAAGCACCATGGCCTTGACATCCTCCCACCTTAAGTTGGCGGAAGGCAACTTAACTAACCAAAACAAATAATAAAATGAAAATTTCAAAATACAATAAGACAACACATTTCTACTTGATATTTCAAGGACTTTCACAACAATTTTAAAGTTCAGAAGATAAATAAAGTTTTATAAGTCCAATTTTAGAAGAGGTTTAACCACTCTCCACTTCTAGTTTTTATTGCTGCATTTATCATTTTCAGTTTGATTCAAAAAACAAATGATAGGCAAGCTACTGGATGTTGGGCTCGTTTTTCTTCTTTCTTTTAGAATAGCTTGTTCATCGAAAATGGGTTTGGTGACAGGCCATTTATCTTTAGTTTCTCGAAGCCAAGTAGGTCCCTCCCACCATTTACTGTCTGAGAGTTGTTGGGCAGAGCACCCCCTTGAAGGCAAGTCGGCTGGATTTTGAGCTCCAGGAAGATGTTTCCAAAGGGTAGAATCAGTTAATTTTCTGATCTCTCGTATTCTATTATTGACAAAAACAGCCCAATTTTCTTCACGCTGAATCCAGCTCAATACAGTAGTTGAATCTGTCCAGAAATGTTGTTCAATACCTTCCCACTGGAGTGCACTGAGTACGGATTTACATAATCGAGCTCCCACCGTTGCAGCTAGTAATTCGAGACGAGGAATAGTGATGAGTTTAACTGGGAAAACCCTTGATTTCGCCGACAAAAGAGTTACATAAACATCAGCATATTCGATGCGAATGAAAACAGCTGCTGCGTAAGCAAATTGACTAGCATCGCAAAACGTATGAATGCTAATGCTATATTGACTAGTTACATCAGGAAAAAAACAACGAACAATAGTCAAATTCTTCAAGATATTCAAACCTTCAAACCATCTTACAAATTCTCGTCTCATACTATCTTCAACTTCCTTATCCCACAGGATATTGTCTTTCCACATTTTTTGTAATATTAGCTTGGGAACTAAGAGGACAGGGCATAAAAACCCAATTGGGTCAAAAACTCTTTGCGCAACAGAAAGAATTACTCTCTTCGATACAGTTTCAAGTCTGTATGTATTCAACCAATCCAAATTGATCTTCAGTTCGTCTTCTCTGCGATTCCAAAGCAATCCTAAAACAGAAGTAACCTGTTCTGAATCTTCATCTCCTGTATACTTCCATCCTCTTAAATTGAATTTTCCTTCAGTCAAAATATGACGAGACTGTTCAACAAATGGTAATATTTCTGATTTGTTATTTAAACTTGTAACTAGATCATCTACATAAAAACTTCGAAGAATAATCTCAACATATTTTTGATTATATTTTGAATTATTCAGATATTTTTTCAAATGATGCTCTAACACAGCTCCTAAAAGAAAAGGGCTACTTTTCACACCAAACACCACACGAGAATGCCGCATTATCTTAGGATCGTTATTTTCTTTTTCATTCCACCAAAAAAACTTAAGGTAATTTCTATCTTCTGGTCGTACACTTATCTGTAGAAATGCTTTTTCTATATCAGCAACAATTCCACATTTATGTTCTCTAAATCTAAGAAGAAGATCAGGGATTAATTCTAAAAAATTAGGTACAGATTCTAAACATTGATTCAATGATGGTGATTCGACTTGTCTTGCAGATGCATCAAAAACTGGACGCACTTTCGTAGTTCCATGTTGTTTCACAACAGGTCTATGAGGTAAGTAGTGTTCAAAAGGGTGAGATGAGGATTGGATTGGGTCATCTTCAATTATACCTAATGAAGCCCATTCCTTAAACACATTATCATAAGCTATGTACAAATTTTCTTGATGTAATTTTCTAGTTGATGTTATTAATCTTTTCATGGCTAGTTCTTTATTGGTGGGTAGGGGAAGATGATCCTCTTTCCATGGAAGAGCAATTTCATATCTTCCATCTTCATTAATTCTTAATGTTTCTTCAAAATATAGCTTGGTCAAATGCTCGTTTTCTTTTTTGCTCTTCATTTCGACAGGATCCCTGATTCCTAAAACTTCCAAACTAAAAAGATCGGAAATAGTTGCTTCTCTAACAAACAAGGAAATTACCATCATGGTAGTATCTTCTTTTACAGAAGGTGAATTGGTTTTCCCCATAAGTGTCCATCCTAGATAGGATTCCACAGCTACTAGCCCACTAGATAGAACTTTTCTCTTTCCAGTAAAAAGTCTACCAGCAACATCTGCTCCAATGAGAACATCAATTGGACCCGAATTATCTTCTGTATCAAAAATGTGTATATTCATAGATCTTAATTCATCAATCCATGGGCCACACGAAACAGATGGAACATCATTGCAAATAGTTTCTTGATCAACTACATCAAAATTGCAGTAAAAATTTCCATTTAAGCTTCCAAGTTCAATTTTATATACATTATGAAGTTCGTTGTTGCTCTTTTCACCTCCAAACAGTGAATGAGACAAACGTTGCTGACGCAGAGGTTTCAAATTTAATTTAGATGCTATTTCTCTTCTAA
Source organism: Salticus scenicus (assembly GCA_963930645.1). Classification (NCBI taxonomy): domain Eukaryota; kingdom Metazoa; phylum Arthropoda; class Arachnida; order Araneae; family Salticidae; genus Salticus; species Salticus scenicus. The sequence continues at coordinate 328,788,562 of OZ005648.1, read as the reverse complement.
CGTACGATTTTTGAGATCCGGAATCATACAGTGCTCTCACGACTAAAGTACTGTTCTTATATTTTAAATTAACTTTCAAAGTTTGCAGCAAAACTTGGGGAGATTTGGATATGGTTGCCAAATTCACAGATTTATTCTGCTCTTTAATTTCCTTTTCCGGATTATTTGATGTAGACTTATTTACACTTTTTTTTGATTCTGTACACATAATAGCAAAATGTGTTCGGTTACAAATAGTACATTTCACAAAACATCGGCATTTTTCTGCCTTATGGCCAACTTTTAAACATCTAAAACAATAACCTTTATCCTTTAAAATTTTTATTTTTTCATTATATGACATTTTTCGTGCTTTAAAGCAATTCGTCGATTCATGTTTTCCGTTGCAGAAAGTGCACAACTTCTCTGCACGTGCATTAGTAGTTAACAAACTAGCAGCAGTACAAATTTTCCCTCTGATCTCTTTATTCCCTTTACAAGAAGAATCATTCAAATCAAAACCAGCCATAGCTAAGTGAATTCTTTCCTCAGATTCTACTTCCGTTTTTAAAAAGGCTAACAAACTGTCAAGCCTTTTTTTTGGATCATTACCATGATCAAAATGTGAGCTTCTCTGCCAAGCTCTAAGGAAATCTTCAGGCATACATGATTCAACCAACGGATAAAGTAATGCTGCACATTTATCAGTTGTAACACCAAGTGTTTCCAGTGCACGAATTTGCTGTTCGAGATTATCATACAGTACACATAAATTGTTTGAACAAAATTTTGAATTGGCATTCTTCAAAACTAATTTGAACAATTCTCTAATATAAATTTCAATTTGTAATTCATCACGACCGAAACGGGTTTTCAAGCAGTCAATTGCTTTTATATAATTATCGCCAGTTGGCGGAAAACTTTCAATAACCTCTCTAGCTCGTGATCCTTCAACAGTAGCTTGTAATAGATACTGAAATTTATCAGAATTAACTATAGTAGAATCGTTATGAATTTTTTCAAATTGGCTCCAAAAATAAAGCCATTCTTTAACATTACCATCAAACCGTCGTAATTCTATTCTAGGTAATTTAAACCTTCTTTTCTCATTAATATTTTCTACAGAATTAACAATAACAGATTCATTCTGAATTGGACTAAAAGCAGTACTTACAGTTTGATGAGTATCAATTATTCTTCTTACTTTTGTTTCAATTCTTATTGCTTTATCTCGATAATCCTCAATTATTTCAAATTCTGTGTCAAATTCTTTTTCAGAGAGAACTTCAAGAATACTTGCATGCGTTACTTCCAGGCGATCAACTTTCGATTTAAAAACACTTAATTCGGATTCCAGTTCCGCAAGGTCAACATCTTGTGAGGCTATCAATTCTTCAACTTTATTATATGCTTTCGAGAAAGCGGCTCTTTCAGCCTTTTTAGCCTTTTTCAAATTTTCTAAATTAGCCATATTCACAATTACTGTGCATTTACAGTCCCGCCGAGGGTACCAAAAATTTTACGTTATTCCTTTTTTAATAAAGAATATCTATTATGCTATCAGCATATCAAAGGACTGTAAATGCAAACTCAGAAAAAAAGGTTTATTCAAAAGGGAAAAACATCACAGAATTCAAACTTTTTGCATCGGACAATTTTTTACATTCGAACACAAAACCCACGGAGTAAAAAGACAGGAGAAGAAGGTAACGCTGAAATTTTGTGATGTTGTTTTCTAATGTTTACAGATGGCGCCAGCGTGCAATCCTTCCTTCTCTCTAGCTTCTGCAATGTTATTCAATGGGGAAATGTCTCGTTTTAATTATTTTTTTAAAAATAATATCAAGCTGAAAAAATTTCGATTGAAAGCAAATTTCATTAAATAGAGTATTCTAAGTCAGTAGTTCATGCTATCAGTAACTGATCGTCATATAACTAAAGTAATCTTCATTTTGACGGGGATTGTGGTAACAGTTCATGTTAAAAGTAATTCACGTTAACGAGGTTCGACTGTATATATATATAACATTAAAAATAAAAGAAATCGGTAGCTTCGTTTTAAATTAATACAGATGTATGGTTCAACCATTCGTTTTAGAAATATTGACGAGTTCTTTCTAAAATAGCCACATTGAAAATTTACACAGGCCCCGGGGAAGAGCACTTCCTTCCCAGGAGGAAAGCAATGCTCCTACATGCACACATTTTATTTTTCAAGTTTATTACTACTATTATCAATAATTCATATAAATTTTACATTCATGCGTTAAAAATAACTCACATTATGTACATTTATATGAAATTTTGTCCTATACTGTCATGTTAAGTACTTAGAAAAAAAATAGGATGGCAGCACCACCTGTTGAGCGATTGATTCCGAAATCTAATCAGCACCAGTTTAGGTCAAGGTCCAACTGAATACAAGTTTGGTCGAATTTCGTTTACATTAGGGGCTATAATTCGAAATTGCTAGAATTTCATTTTTAGTTGTGTTAAGCGTTTTTTTACAGTTTCGAACAAGGTTTAAGAAAATATTATGATATTAATTAGTTTTTCTGCCTGTCTGCTTGACCACCTGTTCGCGCTCCATTTCCGAGTAAACCCAATTTCTGCTGTATGTTGTGACTGGCCGTTGAAGGGTTAACGCAAATTTTCTTGAAGATGAAGATATGTCCAATCGTTTTAGCTCTCTAAAAAAACATTTAACCCCAAAATTTAATCAAAATCATTACATTTGTTTCCGAGTAAACTTAATTTCTATTATATGTTGCGATTGGCAGTTAAAGGTTTAAAGCAAAATTTCCTGAAGATGAGAATATGTGCAATTGTTTTAGCTCTCTAAAAAAAAAAAAAAAAAAAAAAAAAAAAAAACTTAACCACAAAATTTAATCAAAATCGCCACATTCAATTCCGAGTAAACCCATTTTATGCTATAAATTGCGACTGGCCGTTAAAGGGTTAACGCGAATTTTCCTGAAGATGAGGATATGTCCATTCGTTTTAGCTCTCTAAAGAACACTTAACCCCAAACTTCTATAAAAAAAAATCGTTATATCCATTTCCGAGTAAACCTAATTTCTATTGCGACTGGTCGTAAAAGGGTTAACAGGAATTTTACTGAAGATGAGGATATGTCTAATCATTTTAGCTCTCTAAAGAACACTTAACCCCAAACTTTTATAAAAATCGTTATATCCATTTCCGAGTAAACCTAATTTCTTATATATATTGCAACTGGTCGTTAAAGGGTTAACTCGAATTTTACTAAAGATGAGGATATGTCTAATCATTTTAGCTCTCTAACGAACACTTAATTCCAAACTTTTATAAAAACTATTACATTCATTTCCGAGTAAAACTAATTTCTATTATATGTTGCGACTGGTCGTTAAAGGGTTAACGCGAATTTTCCTGAAGATGAGGATATGTCCATTCGTTTTATCTCTCTAAAGAACACTTAATCCCAAACTTTTATAAAAAATCGTTATATCCATTTCCGAGTAAACCTAATTTCTGCTATATGTTGCGACTGGTCGTTAAAGGGTTAACGCGAATTTTCCTGAAGATGAGGATATGTCCAGTCGCTTTATCTCTCTAAAGAACACTTAATCTCAAACTTTTATAAAAATCGTTATATCTATTTCCGAGTAAACCTAATTTCTATTATATGTTGCGACTGGCCGTTAAAGGGTTAACGCAAATTTTCCTGAAGATGAGTATATGTCCATTCGCTTTATCTCTCAAAAGAACACTTAATCCTAAACTTTTATAAAAATCGTTATATCCATTTCCGAGTAAACCTAATTTCTATTATATGTTGCGACAGGCCGTTAAAGGGTTAACACAATTTTTTCTGAAGATGAGGATATGCCCAAACGTTTTAGTTCTTAAAAAAAAAAAAAAAAAAAAAAGACACTTAACTCCAAACTGTCAACAAAATCGTTATATCCATTTCTGATTAAACTCAATTTCTACTACGTGTTGCGATTGGCAGTTAAAGGGTTAACACTAATTTTCTCGATGCTAAGGATGTTCCAATTGTTTTAGGTCTCTAAAAAGCACTTATCCCAAACTTTTATTAATATCTTTATAACCATTTCCGAGTAAACATAAATTTCTACTCTATACAGTCGGTAACAAAAGTGTCCGACTGCATTGCGATTGGCAATTAAAGGGTTAACTCTAATATCTCAAAAGATGAGGATAAGTCCAATAGTTCTTTCGACCATAAAAACTTCTAACCAGACAGAAATAGTAGACAAAAACGATAAATTTCTTTAAATGTCGTTATTCCATACAAAAAAAAAAAAAAAAAAAAAGAAAAAGGGAAAAGAAGAAAAGAAAAAGAAAAGAAGAAAAGAGAGAAAGAAAAATGTGTATCTGGAGTTTTTTCATTCATCTTTAGTACATAAATTATTCATAAATTTTATTTGCTAAATTATCTGTGTGTATTCCCGTGTATATTCAGTCGGGGAAAGACATCCACAAGAGAGTAAAATGGCCGTCTTTTCCCGAAAAAAAAAGGCATCACTTTTTCGGCCTCGCTGATCAATCTATGTCTTATTACTATATCTATGATTAAAACATATCTGTAATCACTATCTGAACTTTGAAACCTCTGAACTAAACCATAGATATAGTAATATACATAGATCTATCATCCCCATGTTAACGTGCAAAGATTTTTGATGCCGAAAAAGTTTTTGGCATCAGCCATGATGAGAGAGACTGTTTTGGTGAGGCGTATCCGCGTAGCGATTTATGAAACACTCCTAGCTACGACCATTTGAGGTGTGGTTTGATGACGTCACTACCGAAGGAGGAGTTTATTTATGTTGAATGAATCACGATTCACGAACTATGGACGGCACTTCAATGGGCTCTTCCCACCTGACGTCAGAGGTCACATGATAGAGGAAAAACAAATAGCAGACGAAGTCTCTTTTATCTAGAGCGATTGCTAAAATAACATTTTATATTCTTATTTTTGATCAATCGTATTTAATCTGTGTTATTTTTTACATATCATCATTTTTAATCAATTTCATATCATTATTCATCATCTTTTGTTTGCTGTATACATTTACAATCATCATTTAGTTTATACCTGTTATTGATGTTCATGAAGACATGTTTAAAAACTCTGATTTTTGGTACTTAAATCAGTGACAGTGCAATATCGTACTGCGTAAATCCATTTAGACCAGTAACAAAGTTAACTAACTTGTTGTAACACCTTTATGCAATTAAATTAAATGAAAACATTTTAAGATTTCAAATTATAATCCATAAACATTCCACAAGAAGCTATTATTTATTGCTAGATCAGTTAAAGTTACAGTTACTGTCCCGTCAGGTTTTATAAATTTCATAAGAAAGAGGATAAAATATTTCTTACCCGACAGGTCTTGTTCTTTTTCGCCGGCTTATTCTAAGTAATCACAAAAGAGTTGAAATGAACACAGCTGAAGTTTCACGACACAAACGTTTAATTAGACGCACTATTTACATTTTATGTACATAATTGTTTCATTAATATCTGCAGCTATCACAATATTTAATATTAGCTGCCAAGCATTTGATATTAGCTGTCGAGCGTCAAAAGAACGCTCTTCCATATCCTTGCGGATTCACAATCCTTCTTTTACAACAGAAAAACAAAACTTTTTATCATCAGCAAAAAACATGTTGCCAATCAATAAAACATAAAAAAAGGCAGACGATCTCCAGTGGAAGAACAGCCCGCCTCCTGACGGCAAGAATGGGTCATCCTCCCACCTTTGATTTTGGCAATCTTGTACAAAATCAAACTAAAAAAGAGAAAAAAGACACATTAATAAACATTACATCAAGCAAAAATGAAAAGGAACAGAGAGAAAAGGAAAAAAAAAAAAAAGGTAAATAAAGTTCTATCAGTCAATTATAAATTCAGTCTATCTGGAGCTCTAATGGATCTACCCCTCCTGGTAAATCGTGGTTTTTCGTCAGGTATCTCAACAGATTTCTTGACATTCTTTGAAACAGTTCTAGACAGTTCAGAGGGGTGAGTTCTACTTTTCGGTGTAGAACGAGTAGGTATCAAAGTTCCATTTGCAGCATACTTTGCACGAAAATCACTAGATTCATCAGAAGAGATCTCTAACGGATAAAGTCTTTGAACTGGGCGTATCAAAAACCCATTTCCTGTCTTGATTTTTGCCACTCGAACTATTCCGTCTTTACCAGGATAAGTTTCCACAACTCTGGCTAATGGCCAGTTGATTCTTTTTTGATTATCATGACCGACGAGAACTATGTCTCCTACAGCAATTTTTTTGTCAGTCTTAGCGATACCCTTTGAATTTTTTAATTGTCCTAGATATTCAATTCTGAATCTTTTCCGTAAATCTTTCTTCAATTTTAGCAAATATCGAAGTCTTCTTTTTAAATTCACATTTTCGAAGTTATCTAGGTCAGGAAGACCAGTTTCTTTAATTCCTTGCAAAAACATGCTCGGAGTCAATGGAATTAAATCATCGGGATCCTCAGAAATAGTAGTTAATGGTCTGGAATTCATCAAACATTCGATATCACATATAATTGTGTAAAGTTCTTCAAAATCTAGAGCTGCTCGTCCTAATACTCTTCTCAAAATTTGCTTTGTACAGCCTATTAAGCGTTCCCACCAGCCACCCCACCATGGTGAAGCTGGGGGGATAAACTTCCATATTATGTTCTGTACTAGGGCTTCCTTCCGTACTTTTGCAAGTATAGGATCAGTAAATAGCTTCGAAGCTCCTGAAAAATTTGTGCCTCGATCGCTGTATATTACAGAAGGTCGACCCCTTCTCGCAACAAATCTTCGCAGGGTTTGCAAAAATGCTTCAGAGGATAATGATGTTAATAATTCAAGATGTACCGCTCTGTAAACAGCGCAGGTGTACAGCACAATCCAACATTTTTTACCATTTTTCAAGTACAAAGGTCCGGCTAAATCAACCCCGGTAATTTCAAAGATAGCAGCATCTCTGATCCTGTCTTCCGGCAAGGCGGTGATTTCAGGCTGAACAGAATTTACGGTGAAGCGTTTGCATCTTATACAACGTAAGGTAACTTGCCGTATGGACTTTCTGCACCTGAGAATCCAATATTTTTCTCGGAGATGGTTCATTAATATTTGTACTCCTGCGTGGTTTAATTCGTTATGTTTCCATTCTATCAATTTCTGCACGATGTAATGATTTCCTGGTAAAATGATAGGCAAACGAAAGTCTGTATTATCTTTACTTCTAAGTATAAGAGACTTTACCCTTAGAAGGCCATCTTTGTCAACGGTGGGATGAAGTTTTCGTAAACGATCATCTATTCCTTTAGGAAAGTCTTCCCTTTGAACCATCTTTAACAGGATTAATTCAGCATGTTTAAGTTCTTTATTTGTAAGATCCCCAGAATTTCGTTTAGAATGATTTCGAAGATTAGAGATGAATCTGTATATCCATGCCGTAACTCTTAATAATTTCACGTAAGACGAGTATCTCTCATAAAACTTCTCAGTAGTTTCAGTACTTAGGGCAGAAATGATCGACCTTTTTTTCTCTGAATTGACAATCTGTATTTCGGGTGAGATTTCTTGTCTCGGCCATTGACTCGTTGGTGTCTTCAAAAATTCCGGACCCTCCCACCAAAGGGATTTGAGTAAAGCATCAGCATTGCAACCTCTTGATGGAAGGTCAGCTGGATTTAAGTTACCCGGGACGTATCTCCAGTCGTTGGGATGACTCAAAGATCTTATTTCTCTGGTACGATTCAGCACAAATACTCCCCATGGTTCTTGATTTTTTATCCAGAACAATGCGTTCATGGAGTCAGACCAATAGAAAGTTTGAACTTGGCTGTCACAGAAGTCTCCTTTTATAGAATTCATTAATCTAACACCTAAACAACATGCTAATAATTCTAGTCTCGGTATGGAGACTGATTTCAAGGGTGCTACTCGAGCACGAGCTTGAACCAATTGACATCTCACATGAAAATTATTTTCTTCTCTGATATATATACAAGTTGCATAAGCGTGGCTTGAAGCATCACAAAACACATGGAATGACACATTTGTATTTAGAGCATGATTTTCTAATATCCTTCTAGGGATTCTAATGCCTTCCAAGCATTTTAATGCATTTTCCCATTTCAGAAATTTTTTCTCGATGTCATCTGGTAGCTTGGCATCCCAGGGCAGTTTCCTACGCCAACATTCTTGCATTATGATCTTTGCAATTAAAGTGACAGGACAGAGAAACCCAATGGGGTCAAAAATCTTACTTGCTAAGGACAGGATAAATCGCTTACTTAGATTTGCATTTTCGCACTCTTCAAACCTTAAACTACAGTATAGAGTATCTTCCAGAATATTCCAATTTAAGCCCAAAACTGAGACAGTCTCTGGAAAATCTTCTTCAGGAATTCCGTACACACTTGGTGGTAGACCATTACCTATCCATCCTCTAAGATCAAAACATCCCGCTGACATGATTTCTTTAGATTGTGCCATAAAATTAACTACTTCTTCTTCGGAACTGCAACTTGTAACACAGTTGTCGACATACATAGAGCTTTTAAGTTTAGAAGCAGTCTCTTGCAAATAATCTGGAACATTACTTAAGGTGGAAATTTAGAGTAGCTCCTAAAAGAAATGGGCTGCAGTTTACCCCAAATACTACTCGACGATGTCTGTAAATCTTCACTTTATTAGGATCACCGCCCTCCCACCACAGAAATCTTAGAAAATCACAATCTTCTTCATTTATTTTTATTTGTAGAAATGCTTTGCGAATGTCTGATACTACCCCATACTTGTTCAAACGAAATTTATTCAAAATGTTAGGAATCAACTCCATGTAGTTTGGACCTTTAGCTAGGCAATCGTTCAAAGAGTAACTGTTCTTTTCTTTTGCAGAAGCATCGAAAACAGGACGAATTGTTGTCGTTGAATGCTCTTTTATAACTGCTCTATGAGGCAGATAATGGCAATCTATCTTCTCGAGTTCATCAGTATTTACTTCTTCAATTATTTCTTCACCAAGCCACTGACAAAAAACTTCTTCATAATCTTCAATAAGACCCTTATTCTTCAGAGTCCTCACAGTTGATTTTAGCCTTCGTTCAGTAATTGTTTTGTTATCTGGGAGTTCTTGGTGTCCTTCTATCCATGGTAATTTTACAACATAGCGTCCGTCACCATCTCTACTTAGAGTTTTCTCAAAATGATTTTTGGATGCTTCTTCAAGTTCTTCTTTTGACTGTTTCTCTGCAGGATCCTTAATTCCTAGGACATCTAGTTCCCACAGATCAGAAATTTTTACTTCTCTAGCTAACATCGAAGTGACTACAAGGTTTTCAGTATCTTCAGTAAACTTCTTAGTGCGTCCCATAACAGTCCAACCTAGCCTTGTTTCAATAGCGGTCAGGCCGGATTTCAGATTCTTCAGCTTTCCTGTCATTAATTTGCCAGCTACATCTGCACCTATAAGGAGCTCTATGGGGTTAAGGCAATCTTCTAAATATATCCCCGTACCTGATAAATCATCTTCACACAGTTCTTGAGTGACCGGTGGCATAGTAAAACAAATTGTAGGCTGACTCAAAACTTCAAAATTGCAACGATAAGTTTCGCTGACATCAGAAAGGTAAGCTTTGTAAACATTGTGTGTCAAAGTATTCGTGTTCGAACCACCAAATAAGGAATGCTTCAGTTTTTCTTTTCTTATTGGCTTGTATCCAATCCTTTTTGCAGTGTTTTCTAAGATGTAAGACCTTTGGGAAGCGGAATCAATAATCGCCCGAATTTTTAAAATTCTGTTTTCACCTCTTAAATTAATCACGAGTGTCTGTAGCAAAACACTGGGAGTTGATGAAACATTTGATAATGTTGTATCTTGATCGGAAGTATTCTTGTCATTTTTAACCCTTTGTGCGTGCGCAGCTGATTTCGGATCATTCTTACAGAGAAGAGTATGGTGGGGTTTCCCACAAATCGCACAGTTACATCTACTTCTACACGAACTAGAAATGTGGTTCAATTTTAAACATTTAAAGCAGCCTCCCCGTTTCATAACATTTTGTTTTCTTTGATCATAAGTCAAGTTTGCTACTTTTCTACATTCCGCACTTAGATGTGGCTTATCGCAGAACACGCACTCTTGCTCTCGGTTTTGTTTACCTTGGGACGAGGTTAAAAGTTCCATACCTGTTGGAATAATTTTATTGTGTGTTAGAAAATTTTTAGATTTCATTGTGTTAAATTTCTTGGGTTTGTTTTCAAAACCAAATCCACTTGTCGCTAAATTAATTTTTTCTTCACCTTGAATTTCATTACGTAAAAACTGCATTAAAGTTTCTAATTTATTAAAAGATTTATCTTCCGAACTAAGAGAAACAGAATTCAAGTGTCTTTCCCAAATACGCAAAAGATCTATTGGTAAACAAGATTCAACTAATGGGTATAACATTGAGGCATATTTATCGCTTGTTACACCAAGCATTTTTAAAGATCGTAACTGTGTTTCTAATTTATCATAAAGCTTCACAATTGGTAATTTATGTTCCTGATTTACAGTATTACTTAGCACAAGGCTTAATAATTCCCTAACATAAACTTCAATTAGTACATCTTCCCTGCCAAATCTTGTATGTAAACAATCAACCGCTTGTGAATAGTTCTCAGCTGTTACGGGAAAAGATTCTACGACTTCTCTGGCTCTAGACCCCTTTTGAGTAGATTGAAGTAGATACTGAAATTTATCTACCTCCGAAATATTTGGATCTTCATGAATTTTCTTAAATAATCCCCAAAATGATAACCAGTCCTTTAAATTACCATCAAACTTTTGTAATTCAATTTTTGGTAATTTAAAACTTCTTTTAGAATTACCTTCGTTTTCTAGTACACTTGAATTTAAATCCGAAGGTAAATTTATTCTACGTTCAAGTTTTGTTTTTAAATCAATATAAGTACTACTATAATTATCAGCACTTTCGATTTCGCTATCCAACATGGTCTGAGTACATTTTTCATCACCTTGTAAATTTTGAAGAATTTCTTTATCAAGCGTTTCAACTTTGGAATATTTTTCTTGTAACTGTGCTAAGAACCCAGCACAAGAATCGATGTCACAAGTTTCAGTTTCTAAAAGGTTTTTTACCTTTTCAGTAAATTTTGTAAAGGTACCTCGATAAGAACCGCGTAATTTAGTTGCGGCTTCCATAATTCAAATAAAGACTGATAAAATAATAAACAAACACTTCAAATCAAAGCTTCATAAAACGAGAACAAAAAATATTCCGAAATCGAAAGTAATTCTGGGAAGAAATTTTAGAATTCTAAATAATGTTTTGAGAACAAAAACATTCAATTTTCGAACACTTTGATTCAAAATAACAATTTTCATATAAATTAATAATCTTCTTTATTAAATCAAAATATGCAAAATCAATGTAAAATCAAAATATGCATTCATAGAATATGTATTAACATTTTCTTCAACATAAACAAATTCTTCATATTGTTCCAAATATCAAATGAGCAGTTCAAAAATAAACATACATTTTATGTTTTCAAAATTATTCTCAATAATACTTACAAAAAGTATTTCAAATTTTTAATGTTATCTTCTCATAAAAATGAGATCATATTTCAATTAGAATAAATTATATTCTATTTCTATACTTTATTCATTAGAACAAATTAGAATTTATTACTTAGAACAAATTTTTCTACCGGCGTCCCTGTTCGGGCGCCATTAAATGTCCCGTCAGGTTTTATAAATTTCATAAGAAAGAGGATAAAATATTTCTTACCCGACAGGTCTTGTTCTTTTTCGCCGGCTTATTCTAAGTAATCACAAAAGAGTTGAAATGAACACAGCTGAAGTTTCACGACACAAACGTTTAATTAGACGCACTATTTACATTTTATGTACATAATTGTTTCATTAATATCTGCAGCTATCACAATATTTAATATTAGCTGCCAAGCATTTGATATTAGCTGTCGAGCGTCAAAAGAACGCTCTTCCATATCCTTGCGGATTCACAATCCTTCTTTTACAACAGAAAAACAAAACTTTTTATCATCAGCAAAAAACATGTTGCCAATCAATAAAACATAAAAAAAGGCAGACGATCTCCAGTGGAAGAACAGCCCGCCTCCTGACGGCAAGAATCCGCGTTTGTAATGATCGATAGACGGCGCTTTGTGAAGGCCGTGACTACGCGACCGGCTGGTCCGGTTTTCCAGATCTCCGGTCTCCCTGACCGGCCGACGCAGTAGGCTACTGCGCTTCGCTGTGTTTTGGTTAGATTTTCTGCTAGCCAATGAAAAGTGTACAATGGAGGAAAAAGAAAATATGAAGAAAAAAGTTGATTACGGTAACCTCATTCCTTTTCCAGGAGTAGGGTTGATAGATATTATGATGTATCACTATCTGGCTCAAACAAATGATTGCTATTGTATTGTATTTTATTTTTTTTTATTTATTGTTTGTTTGTTTACAGGAATCTGTGATCCCTGCTTGAAGGTAAAAGTTATTAAAAAAAAATGGAACAATCGCATTTTTTTTTCTTTTTAACACTTACAAATTTGTTAAAGCAGTAATGTGCAGTATTGTAAAAACACTAAAATGACTAAGAAATAGGAAAGGGATACATTAAAAATTTAAATTTTATTATTTTCAAAAAATGTTTTATTTATCCTTCTTACTTCGTCCATATTACTTCCAATAAATATCCTGATTTTTTCTTACTATAATTTTACACAATATAAATGCATTTTATAGCTTATAATTATGAATGAGAGGTAACAATTTCTTTATTTGGAGTTTGTGAAAAACAGGCTATTCTGGAAGGAATTTAGATACTGAAAGTAAAAAGAAGTTTTTTAAAAAAAACTTCCTTATGAATTTAAATACAAAATACTTCAGACTTCTCAAAACGTAAAATTGTCTAAATGATTAGAAACTCTTTACCATTTCCAGAATTTAGTAAAATTTCATAAACAAGTTACCACTGAAAAATAGTTTGAAAAACAATTTTAAATAAAGTATTAGTGTTCTTTTGTATCTCCATCACAGTCGTTTTGTTTTGCAAAATAGTTATCCAAAGTGCAATAGCTAAAGGACAAGTTTTCACTTATATTAAGTATTTCTGACCATTAGCTTTTTAGTCACCTAAATTTAGTAAAAAAAGAAATTGAAAACAGGCTGTCACTAAAAAATGTAAGCCATTTATGAATGATATATATTATTATTATTGAAGGCCCTGAAATTGGATTTAATTTTTAAGAAGAATTCATAAAACTGATTGCCATGAATATATGTATATATCTAAATAAGAAAGCTTTTTCAATAAGTTTTATTTATTTTTTCAGCTTCTGTTATATTATTATATGTAAAGTATAGTATAAGCTTGATATAAAGCAGATTTTATAGTACAACATTAACTATATGTATATCCATTCAAAAAGGTTATAAATCAAACACAACTAAGATGTTCAAATTGATTTAAGATTTAACATTATTCAATTATAATGCATTATATACAATATTTCCCTATTGTCCCATCATGTTAGGCTTTTACTGTATCTTATTAAACAGTGTGATAATTATTTTTTTATTTCAAAATTATTTTTATTGATGTGTAATAATAGTTCTTTCAGCATATCATGACTAAATTTTAAAAGTAAATTTTCAAATTAGAGTTGAAACATATAGAGAAATCCAGAATAGTATGCTAACTCGCATTCATAAACTTATTGTTTGCTTTAAAAAAAAAAACTGATTTTAGCTTTTTTGTTAAATAAATTTTAAACCATGACACTTGTCGTTTCTTTATTCCTATAATCATCTGTGTAAATTTAAAATATTAAATTGCATATCTTCCTGTTAAACATATTCATATTTGAATAATTTGTTCAGTTGAAATCTGCTCATATTCAACTAAGTTAAATTGAAAGATATTTATATATTTATCATGCATTCCATCATAAATATTTGTTTAATTGGATTTTACATGATACATTAAAAAAAAAAAAGTTAACCACATTATTTTTCATGATTTGATTATTTTTTATATTGAATAGTTTTTAAAAGTTAAATTAGGAAGCTTTTGCAAAAAGTGTTTCATGTATGATTTAATCCCCCCCCCCCCCATAAGTTTTTAAAAAGAAACTTCCTGTATTCAGCTAAATTAAACTGAAAGATGTTTATATATTTATCATAAATTCCATCATAAATATTTGTTTAATTGGGTTTTACATGCTATGCTACATTTTTTAAAAAGTTAACCACATTGTTTTGCATGATTTGATTATTTTCAATATTGAGTAGTTTTTTAAAGTTAAATTAGGAAGCTTTATCAAAAAGTGTTTCATGTATGATTAAATCCCCCCCCCCCCAATAAGTTTTTAAAAAGAAACTCCCTATAAACTAAAGGAAGTTTTTTAAAAGTGTTTCATATATGATTAAATCCCTCCCCCCCCATAAGTTTTTTCAAAAGAAACTTCCCATATTCAACTAAATTAAACTGAAAGATGTTTATATATTTATCATAGATATTTGTTTAATTGGGTTTTACATGTTATGCTACATTAAAAAAAAAAAAAAAGTTAACCACATTGTTTTGCATGATTTGATTATTTTCTATATTGAGTAGTTTTTATAAGTTAAATTAGGAAGCTTTTTCAAAAAGTGCTTCATGTATGATTAATCCCCCCCCCCCCCAGCATAAGTTTTTAAAAAGAAACTTCCTTATGAATTTAAATACTTCAGACTTCTCAAAATGTAAAATTGTCTAAATGATTAGGAACTCTTTACTATTTCCAGAATTTAGTAAAATTTCATAACCATATCACTTACAAGTAGTTTGAAAAACAATTTTAAATGAAGTATTAATGTGCTTGCTGTATCATTATCTCTATCACAGTCATTTTATTTTGCAAAATGCGAAAAGTTATCCAAAATGCAATACCTAAAGAACAAGCTTTTCACTTTTTTACCATAGAATTTCATTAAGTACCACTATTATTCAAAAAATCTTCGCCGAGAATGTCACAATTAAAGATGAATCTTTTTTTTTTTTTTTTTAAAGTATTGGGATTTCTGACCAATTGTGAAAAAGGCGTTTCAGTTACATAAATTTAGTAAAAAAAATAGAAATTGAAAACAGGCTGTCACTAAAAAATGTAAGCCATTTATGAAAGATGTATATTATTATTGAAGGCCCTGAAAGTGGATTTAATTTTCAAGAAGAATTTCTAAAACTGATTGCCATGAACATATATATATCTAAATAAGAAAACTTTTTCAGTAATAAGTTTTATTCATTTATTTATTTTATTTTATTTTTTTATTTGCTTCGTTTCTACTATATTATTATATATAAAGTACAGTATAAGCATGAGATAAAGCAGTTTTTTTACTACAACATTAACTATATGTATATCCATTCAAAAAGATTATAAATCAAACACAACTAAGATGTTCAAATTGAGTTAAAATTTAACACTATTCAGTTATAATGCATTATATAAAATATTGCCCTATTGTTCCATGATGTTAGGCTTTTAATGTATCTTATTAAACAGTGTGATAATTATTTTTTCATTTCAAATTTATTTTTATTGATGTGTAATAATAATTCTTTCAGCATGTCATGACTAAATTTTAAAAGTAAATTTACAAATTAAAGTGAAACATATAGAGAAATCTAGAATAGTATGCTAACTTGCATTCATAAACTTATTGTTTGCTTTAAAAAAAAAAATCATTTAAGATTTTTTGCTAAATAAATTTTAAACTCAACTTAAACCATGACACTTGCTGTTTCTTTATTCCTATAATCATCTGTGTAAATTTAAAATATTAAATTGCATAGGGTCAGGTGGGGTAAAATAGGTCAGTTAAAAAAAAAAAAACTTAAAAAAAACATCCAAATATTTTTTAAATTATAATTTTGCTGGTTTCATATAATATTATTTAAATTAGTCTTCATTTGTATACAAAATTAACTGTAACTGATACGTTTTAGTTACAGCCAGTAATTATTCGTGTGTTTCGTATTAGTAACTTGAATGTGTTGCTAAGAAAAACTTTGGTTTTGAACTAATTCAAAAGCAAATTTTACAGTTTTTCATTATCATATTCCAAAAAGCACATTTTTAAGATGAATTTCCTAAACTTCCGTGAGAAAAAAAATGTATATACAATAGAGAGCCAGAAATCCGCCGAAGTTCGAAATCCACACAGCTTGTCAGATACAAACAATGAAATTCACTATTAATAAATTACAAAACTGCAAATCAGAATTTTTTAAAAAGATCTTGAATACAGATTTTATGTTTGCATTTTATGATTACAAAAAAGAAAAACAAAATAATAATAATATGAAAGACTGCAAGAGCCAAGTTGCTGCTAATGAAATTGACAGTATATTTAAATTCATCAAAAGGAAATAATGATTATTGTGATATGATGATATCAATCAGGTAAATAATAATAAACTAATTTTTTTTTTAATGCTTTCTGAAAAAGGCATAATTTTTTAGGAAGAACTCAATAAAATTCGTAGAAAAATAAATTTGTGTTCCTACTATTTACAATAAATAAAAAAATAAATAAATCATGCAGGTTCAAATTTAGTTTAAAACTAGTTATATGTGAACAGATTGTATCTAAATTTGACAAATATTTTATTCATGTTTATTTATTGTTTTATTTTATATTTTTGTAAATGTTCTTATGTACCTAGTAATTTAATATTCAGTGTTATTCACTAGTATGTGTTTAGTTTGAATAATATTCTGTTTTTATTTTTCAAAGTGAAAATCATTTTTTATGGGCCCCGAAATCCACAAAATCCTAAAATCTGCACAACCTCTGCTCACGAGCTGTGCAGATTTTTGACTCTCTACTGTATTAATATTTTGGAGTAAGAAAACACATGTGAGGTAAAATAGGTCAATTGTTGAATCATGTTAGGCTTATGTTAAGAGGGAAAAACAAAAAGACAATACATATTGAAATTGAATCAAAGCATTCAGTTTGTAGGTGTAATTCAAAAAGTTGTTTCATTCCAGCTTATTTAAGAAAGGTGCCACTTTTTCATACAAATGGCAGGCAGGACACAGCATTCTCCTGAAACTCTGCAGTTTAGCATCAACTTAAAATGCAAGAGTGGGTGAATCTAGATCATCAATCTCCAATTTGACAAATTAATTCTAGTGCGACTTCAACAGTCATGGAAGAGGATACTATTTATATATTATCCTTTTAAGTACATAAAATCTGCTATTATAAACACTTTATCACCCAATCAAACATTGTCTTCCAAAGATACTTTGGAAAATGCACACAAAAATCAGGAGTAATTTTAACAACCAACTTATTTTTCAATTGATTGTATGATGAAAAAATCAACAGAGATGCTAAAATCACAGAAACAACAATTGTAAAAGAAACAAAAAGCAAGTCTTTCTCAAGAAGAAAATTTGGACAGCATCAGTACTAATCAATTCGTAAAAGTTGGAAAATGTGTTAAAGTAGAATTTCCTGGGGAAAGATCAAAGAAAATATTTCATGGCATTATTCTTTCGCCCAATCATGAATATTCTGAAAAATTTGAAGTGATAAATAAAAGTGGAAATGGAAGTTCCTACTGGAATTTTCCAGAGAAAGATATTTCTGATGTAGATGCATCGTACATAAATTCTAAATGTTTTTCCTGAGCTAATGATGGACCATACAGACATTTTTTTCCCTTGAAAGAACACAAAATCAAGTTTTTATCAAAAAAAAAAGGAATATGTATGTGTAATTTTATTTGCATGAAGTAAGTTGTATTAAAATTTAAAACAGTTTTAAAGGATGACTTATTTTACCCCAACCCATGGGGTAAAATAAGTCACAAACAGCATATTTTAAAATTTATTTTTCAGCACAAATTTTTTTGTTTTTTGAGAGGTATTTCTCTTAAGATGTCATAAGGAATATTCATTTGCATATTTTGTGCAATTTTTTAACAAATGGAACCAATACATTTTCTGCTGTTTAAGTGCATATGTAAAATATGCTGTTTTTTGATCTATTTTACAACACCTGACCCTATCTTTCTGTTAAACACATTCATATTTGAATAATTTGTTTAGTTGAAAGATGTTAATATATTTTTCATAAATTCCATCATAAATGTTTGTTTAATTGGGTTTTACATGCTACATTAAAAAAAAAAAAAAAAAAAAAAAAAAAAAGTATGCTACATTGAAACCTTATTATTTTGCACAATTTGATTATTTTCTATATTGAGTAGATTTTAAAAGTTAAATTAGGAAGCTTTTCCAAAAAGTGTTTCATGTATGATATCCCCCCCCCCCTCTCCGTACTTAGAATTTTTCCTCATTTATAATGAGTGAATATTTTTATTTTACTTTAACTGTAATAGTTTTAATTTTCTGTTTACATAAATTTTTTGTTTATCAGTCAACTTCAATAAATTGATTCTCTATTTTAAATATATTGATATATTGTTATTAAACACAAATTTTTTAAAAGCAATAATATGTAGTATTGTATACTCTAAAATATAAATAGCAAAGAAATAATAAAATAATGCATTACAATTTTAATTTTGTTATTTTCATTCTTATTTTGTCTATATTACTATAATATGGACTAATAATAATTATATTATTGAACCAACTGAATTTGAAAGAAAACAAATAAATTAGATTCCTGAAAATTTTCAATGGTGACAAACTGTAGTATAAAACTTTGTAACCTATGTTATTATCCTAACTTGCAAAGAAAAAATTAAGATTAAATTAAAATGTATTTTTACATATTAAAATATGCCTAATCTGTGAGCATCTATAATGTATAATCCACATTAAATCTGAATGAAAGAAATTGAATTCTTGGAAAATTTCAATGGTAACAAGTTTTTTTTTTTTCCTCCTCTGATATTTTAAAAATTAATTTGTACTTTGAGACTGTGACATTTTTCAAATATTTACTAATCATTTACTGTCAATATATGGTGTTTTTGCACATCTGTCAAAAGTATTATAATAGCCAACACATCTTTTTGCAGATTAACTGTGAAGAAATGATGGTTTTATTTATCAATTATTTTTATTTCTTATATTTTTTGTATTGTTTATAAAATTATGCAAAAAATTCTCCCCCCAAAATTAATAAATAAACTTTTTTTTTTTTCTATTATTCATCAACAAAACTTATTAGATGCTTTGCCTTTTTGTTCTAACTGTTGAGTCTTAATTTTTTCTCACCTTAAACCTAAACTATAATGAAAAACAGAAAACCTTTTTATTTATTTCTTTAAGATATATATTTAGTAGAATAATTTAATGCTAAAAGCGAAATAAAAACTTCTAAAGTTCATTTTTATTAATAGAGGGCGACACCAGACATTGTTAAAACATCTTCTGCCTTACTGAATGAGAAACCATAAGTAATCTTCGTATAGTTTAAGCTAAAATCTAAATCAGAGGTGGAGTTATTACAAAAGTTTTATAGCAATATGTATAAGAGCCATGGGGTAATATTTAGTATGTACTATTACTTCGTGATAAGAACTGTTATGGAAGTTGTAAAAAAGAAAATGAAGACAATAAAACAGGATTGGATTGGCAGAAAAAAAAAAAAGTCACCGGAAAGAAAGTCAAGCGAAAAAAAAGTCACCAGAAAAAATCTATTAAAAGAGAATAAATAGATAAAAATGTGTTTTAAAAGCTTGTAAGAATGTTTTAATTTAGAGTGAGTATGTGACGAGTACTTATATTTAGTATAACTAAAAACTATGTGAAATAAAGGCAGTGTTCAAACAAATGAAACTCAAACAAAACTAAGAAAGAGCAGAGGCCACCACGGCTTAAGACGGGTGGAGCAGGATAAACAAATTTTACCGTCGCTTAACTTTCCCCAAAATCTCTGCAGACCATATTATAAGTCAGAAAAGGTTAGGATTAAATTATATTTATTCTTAGGTTAAGAGGCCTCTCCACTTATTGTCCCCAGAAGCCAGAGCCAATGTTATTCTATGGCGAACTTCGCCCATTATAACTTATTAACTAATATATATTTTTAAATTCCGTTTTCACATTCAGAAACTTCACAACTATTAAACAATTTATCGCTTTCTAAAAATTATTTTTAATATTTTATTTTGATGTTGTAAAATGTGAATTTTCACAATGTGAAATTTTTCATTTTTGAGCTTAAAAATGCAATCTTAAAAAAAAAAAAAAAAAAAAAAAAATCAATTTTTAGAAAGCGATAAATTGTTTAATAGTTGTGAATTTTCGGAAAGTGAAAACGGAATTTAAAAATATGTACTAGTTAATGAATTATAATGGGGCAAAATTTCCCATGGAATAACATTGGCTTCGGCTTTCGGAGACGATAGGTAGAGATTCCCCTTAATATATATATATATATATATATATATATATATATAATTACTGATATTTATAAACCAAATTTATATGAACTAAATCATTCATATATGTTATGAGTTACAGAGTTAAAAATAATGATTTATGATTATATATGTGTGTGTATGTATTATTAGATGCTTTTGAAAGATATATGTATATATTGAAATACAAAAATTCAAAATTTTTAAGATTTTATTTAAAATTAAAAATTATCTTTATAAGCAATAATAAAAATTTATTAATTTTTAATTTCTTAAAGTATAAGAAGTTTTTAATTAAAAATATATATATCGTTTTCGCGATGTCGTGTACACATACTAATAAACTAACAACACTATAAACTGTATCAGTTTTATGATCTTTAGATTTCCATTTCTCACACCTCAAAACGTGTAGAAATGTAAAAACAAGCGATGTTGAACATTTTTATCACTGCCTAAGATCCTTATAACTATAGTATGATTTATAATGAAAAATATGTACAGATTGATAAATATTTTATATTATTGTTAGTAGTATTTTTTTTTTTTTTTTTTTTTTTTTTTTTATGGAGATTTCTTTAAAAATGTCATACGACGAAACTTTAAAAATGTAATTGATTTATTTATACAATGAAATAATTTATTATTAAAAAAACAACTTTTTCTCACTATTACCTAATAATAATTTGAAAGTAATAAACCATATGTGTTTTTTGTAATTTTAATTTATTTTATTTAATTTATTTATTTATATTTATTTTATTTTATTTTATTTATTTTTTTTTTCATATTTTACCCTTATTTAATTGATATGATACGAAACAAAATATATTAATCGATGACAAAACAAAATATATTAATTCCGGGTGACCTTTTTTTCTGCTTACCCTTGGTTGGACCATTTGGTCTGTTCCAACGGGTTTAAAAAAAAAAATGAAAAAACTATAATTTTGCCCACATTAAAGGTTTTTTTTTTTTTTTTTTTTTCAATTTTATAAGATATTCTTCGATAAAATTAAGAAAAATATTAAGCAATTTTTATTTACAAAATTTTTATTTATTTATTTACAAAACAGACAATTTACATAAAAAATTAATTTTATTTTTAGTTATAATTTTTACAGATAGAAGATTTAACATTATATTCAGATTCTTACTACAGTAGTGCTACAACCAAAAACTAACTGGCATAGGTAATATTTGTCAATTCTCCATTATATATTTACTCTCATAAATACTCATTATGGAATATATTGTATGCTAGATGGCTACGCCAGCTTCGCTGGTCACAGTATTTAAATGGATTTTCAAAAGAATTGGATAAATATTTATTTTTTTACATCACATTATAAATAAAAACTAAAAAAAAAATTACATTGTAATCGCTATAAACATCACTTTGGGTACCCGCTGCCTATGGTAGCTATTTTCTGTCCGCACTGCATCGGGTTCAGGTTTCCACTGTCTGCAGAAAGCTCTTTCCTGGGCATTTCAATATGGATATTTATTGACGACAGGTGGATCTGCTATTATTTACAAACGATGATTTTAAATATGACTGTATCTCAGCATCTATTAAATATTTTAGTTTTTGAACTATGTCCCCGCTATTTACACTATTTTACAATTTGATTCCGACCAATATAACGAAATAAAATAAAGTAGATATTTTTTTCAAAGGAATTAAATACATGAGAAACAGATAAATTTTAATCAGTTTAATCCTAACTACTATATACTACCATTGTTTTCCGATAACTGCTAATAATAATAAAAAAAAAAAAACTCTTTTAAAGGAATTAATTAAAAATGAAAAATAAAAAGTTGTTATACTATAAAAATTATACATAAACATAACAGTTATAAATACATTTTTAAATTTAATATTCTGAATTTATTTTACTGCATTACCATTTTATTGTCAATAAATATAATAAGTTAAAAAAAGAAAAAACTTTGTCTTTAAACGAATGTATTAAATAAAAAATAAATAGCATACTAGCCGTTTATAAGATACGTAGACGATTACAGTAAAAGTATAAATCTGTGAAAAATGAAACAAAGAAGCCAATATTTAAAATCGAAAAAATGTTAATTTAAAAAATTCAAATTCGAAAAAATCTCCATGAGGTGCACACCTGCAGGATCCCAGGTACCTATATGCCAAATTTGGAAGCTCTGTGATCAGTAGTGTGAGTGAGCACCAGAGCGCAGACAGACACACATACACAGACACTTCTCTTTATTTATATAGATAAGATTAGAGCCAAGAACTCTGCTGATGGTCATTTTCCAATTAGCAAATGAAATGCCCCGTCCACCAAAGCTATCCTTCACCCGCTTAGACACATTTACCTTAATGCTGCTTAATCTTATAGATCAGATGTCAATTTTGTATTTAATTTATCATACAATAATTCTCATAATGCACATATATTTTAAATTTTGTTCTATTCAGCTATGTTACAGAAATTTTAAATTTTGTTCTATTCAGCTATGTTACAGAAATTTTAAATTTTCTATAAATTTAAAAAGATTAAAAAACAACCACACGACTTACATTACCCACTATTACACGTATTGTATACATGTTTTGAAGCTATTATATGCATTTTTTGGAATTTTCCAGTAAGAGAAACTTGATACACGTATAAAAACATACAAAACAGAGTTTACATAGCGAATTAAAAAATAAGGGGAAAAAAATCGATTTATTTTTTTAAACACCTATTTCCAAGATTTAAAATTGAACTACCTAATCAGGATGACCATTAAAATAATCCCGTAATACATGAGAAAGGGTATCTAAAATGGATTAATGAAACAATTTTCAAGAAAATCGTTAGATCCATTTTTGAGATACCAACTTTTACCAAAACTTGATATATACAGTTATTAACCGGAAACAATAATTACATACAAAAGGATATTTAAAACTAAGTTAATATGGCGAGTTTGAAAAATAATCCGTACAGCCATTTTTAAAGGAACGCACTTGCGAGGCCTAAAATTGACCTCTTTATAGAGGACGCCTATCAATTTTCCTTAACTAACCAACTATATCATTCGAAAGGGCATCTAATAGAGTGTTTGTATAGAAACTTTGAAGAAAATCGTTAGAGCCGTTTTTGAGATACGGACGGTTTTCCAATTTTCTCCAAAATTTGTAAAATTCATCTGTATACCAGACCTGTACCATTCCACACATACACACACACTGATTAATTGACAAAAACTCCTTTTTTGGACTCAGGAGACCTTAAAACTTGTAAATCAGGTGAAAACTCGATATCGAATTTTTGGACCAAATACAATACTTCCATTACCTACGGTAGTAGGGTTATGGAAGTAAAAGCAGTTGATTCCAGAATCCAACTATACAGAAAAGCAATAGAATATAATAATATGATTGAGGTGCGTATTGCGCAGGTCTTGCTTCAGCCAAGTTAGAAACTGTCTTTAGAGAGGGGCTGTGACAGCAGTTGTCACGCTTCACCATGGGATTTCAAAAGAGCCCCTTTCTAAAGGTTATTAGACAAATGCGAGGAATTAAAGAAATTCTGGTGTGTAGCAATTAACTTTTGTTACCCGTTACTCTGTAAATATTATACAGATTTTGGGGGATAGTGAATAGTGTGCTCAGAAGATAATAAATAAAATTCAGCTAACCAAATGTCAAGCAATCTTCCTGTAGTAATGAACTGATTCATGCATTATAAAAGAGAATTTATAGAGCAAATTTAAAGAAAATCGGTAGAGCTGTTTTTTGAGACACAATTTTCTTGGATCTAAAAGCTGACCTACGTAATCAGGGTGGGTATTAATAAGTACAAAACTTTATATAAACATCATAAAATGTAATAACCTCTTCAAAAGTAGGCAAGCTCTGTGGTGCTTTCTTACTATATAGGGTGGGTATTAGTTTTCTTGCAGTAGTAACCAATAATAACCAAGTAATATATACGAAAAAAAAAAAAAAAAAATCTAAAAAGATATTTATGTAGCAAATTTGAAGAATTTTTTTAGAGCCATTTTTGTGATACTGACTATTTTCAGTCCCAAGAGTTCTTCGGCATCCTCATCAATACAATGCATTATAGATTCTACCCATATGTTTTAAATATATATATATATATATATATTTCAAGTTAGCGTAAGTATTTTAAAATGGTTTTATAAATTAACTGGTACTACAAATGAATAATTAAATATATATGCCATCAACTTAATATGTATGATGTTGGTATCATCATATATCTTTTAATTGGTAAATTTTAAAACGATTTTGAAATTATGTTTATATATATATACTCTGCTTGAAACACAGCTTTCATTTTCTATTACATTCTTTCTCACCATATTTGAACTATCAAATCTGAATCCTCCTGTATATCAGTAATTTTACGTGTTTTTAATAAATATTTTATATTTTTTCTAAGAAATACTATATTTTACTCTAGTGGGACCCCTGTAAACATTATTAAGCCGTACAGTTTATATGCATGTAAGGGTAATATCTGAAATTAAAAAACAGGTTTAAAATTATTTTTCATTAATCAAAATCTAACACTATCCCTTAATGCTATAGGCTATAATTAACTTTAGGGGGAAAAAATCGAAATTTTAATATACACCTAGTAGCCGAGCCCCAAGCAGTTCTCCGCTCAAAAGCTGGTAGACGGAAAGTGCCGGATTTGATTCTTGGTCGCTCTCGTTGACCTAGCCAATCGTAGTTTTTCGTGGTTTTCTCCGAAACTCGCGTAAATAGGCCAAGAGCCCTTAGAAAAACCTTCATGGATGGCGTCTTCCCTTAGGACCAGCTCCCTAGTCTAGACAATTGACCTTAAAATGAAAACTAACGCTTACCAACAACCGAGCGGTTCTGCGCTTAAAGCTGGTAGATATGACGTGCCGTGTTCGATCTCAGGTCGAGCTCATCGGTCTAACCGTTCGGAGTTTTCCGTGGTTTTTTCCTAAACTTGCGTAAATATGGGCTAGGACCCCTTAGAAAGACCCCACGGAAGTCATTCCCCTCAGGTCTAGGACCCTAGTGCAGTCAATCGGACTTAATTCCCACAACCCAAACACTAACATCCTTAAAATAGATCCCCAAGCATGGCATCATTTTACTATGCCGGTATCCCTAATGTAGACAATTAGCCTTAAGAGGATACTTCACCTAATTTTATCGGCAGTTTAACGCTATTCTATGGAGAAACTTGTTTTAGAAATTGCTCATTACCTAATGTAATTTTTTCTTTTTTCTCAATTCTATTTTCGCTTATAGAAAATTCCCAACCGATAAAATGTTTCTCTTTTTACTTTCTCTTACCCATAATGTAGAGAAAGTATTGTTTTTGTGTCAAATTTTTGAAAGTGAGTTTTTGTTATATTTACACGTTTTGAAGTTCCCTGAATCCGAAAATCATGTTTTTAGCGGTTGGTCTGTGTGTATGTGTCGGTGTGTCTGTCTGTTATCAGCATATCTCAAGAACGAATAGTAGCAGAAAGCCCAAACTTGGTATTCTAAATGTGTATTATATAGGGATGCTACACTAAGCTTTTCGTTGAAATGAAGCCAACGGTTCGTGTACAGGAACACCCAAGAGAATTCAAATACATTACGTCTATGGAGAAAATTGCAGGTAACTAGAATTTAACTTCTATAGACTAGACTGCACTAAACCAAATGAAACGAATATATGTTTTTTATATCCGTAAAAACATGTTTCACATGTAGAATATGGTAGGGAAAACATTCACTGTTGGTTTACAGGGCTACACAAAAGAACTAGATTATAGTTGAAAATGGATGGAAGTGTACTTCAGGTTGTGCCGCGTATTATTTCTATAAGATTATATTTAGGTGCACCATGTGGTCTGTACATTATCTTCAAAAGATATACAGAACTGCCAAACATTTAAGCAATATTATATATATATATATATATATATGTGTATATTTTTTAATTGTTAGTGGAAGTGCTTTACTATAATATTTTGCCATGTCCAGGAAAGCTGTTCAGGAATTGAACTAAATTCCTCATAGACATGGTAAATAATGTATGTTTTTAAGCTAAATATTCATCGCTTGTTTTTCGCATATTTACACGTTTTAAGGCTTCCTGATTACAAAAATCAAGTTTTTAACGTTTGATCTTTGTCTGTATCTGTTAGAGTAATTTAAAAACGAACAATTTCAGGAGATCCAAAAATTGTACTTTGAAGTTAATCTAAATTTGCTGCTGGAAAAGTTTGATCAAGACTGGTAAGTTTCAAGGAATGCTGCGTGTAACAGTTGTCTGAATAATTTCTGTATAAAAATGTAGGTGTAGTAATGAAACGGGATGTTGAGGAGGGCAGTAGCCCCCTCACACAGAACTAATTATTATATAAAACTCTTCCGAAATCTAATTTGAATTTTCTAACATAGGTTTATTTAACAGTACTCGTTAGCTTACCCCTTAATCTCCAACCTTTATTTATAAAATTAAATTTCAGGATAAGAGAAAATCGTGTGAGTGACACACCAGATTATTCAAATATTGGTTTTGTTAATTTTTAATCTTTTGTTTTAAAGCTGTAAAGTGCGATAAATTAACTAAGACCCATTTTTTGCATTTCATGGCTTTTTGGAAAATGAGAAACATTTTAACAGTTGTGAATTTTTTTAATATAGAAATAGAATTTATATATATATATATATATATTAGATAATGAATAGTTTATAAAACAACATGTTTCTCTCCATAGATGATGTTAGAATGTCGATCAAATAAGCTGAAGTACCCCCTAACCTAAACATCATCATCAAAATTTCAATAATTTAATTTAAAATCTCATAATCGCTATTAAATAATTAAATATTAAAATTCAAGCCTATGTCAATAAAAAAAAAAAAAAAAAAAAAAAAAAAAAAAAATACACGTTCATTTTTATATATTTACTAGCAGGCTTTGCCCGCTTCGCTGGTCAGTATATGTAAGTGATTTCTTTTTAACTGAATTATTGAAATTTTTCAATAAATATATTTCGATTGCCGACTATTTTCGTCACAGCTTTAGAATGGGACCTCCTTGGCGATATTAAATATTTTTTGAACTTCTCGAATCTGTACAGCAAAACTCTTGAAAACGAATATTCTCGAAAACAGTCCAATAGTAAAGTTAATTCTTCGAATATTCTGGAAACAGTTGAAGCTGTTACTCGTGCAGCAAAAATCACTATTTGATGAATGTTCTGGAACAGTTTAAAAAACAGCCACTTGCTTCACATGAGTAAAGCAAATAGCATCAAATACTCCAGAGCAGAAATCTTCGCTCTCTAAGGAAAATGTCCAGTCGCTTAAAGCTCAATCCCTAAAGTGCAATCACTCAGAACAGGTCTCTGAATAACTCTGAATCTCAGTGACTACATACTCTCTCGCAGAAATCAACTCACCCTTATTTATATAACGCTTGGCGATGATTCCATCGAGAATGCCATGGAAAGCTCGAGATCTATGCTCCCCTGCGTTGGAGAGCTTCGAAAATTCGGGAGCCCTCTAAACTACCATTTTTCACCAAATTTGGTCGCCCACTCACAAATTTTGTCTTTAAGGCTGACCCCACTGAAATTGAATGAACTGCTTCCACTTTGCCTGTAAAACTGCTTTCATTGCAACAGTACAATTGATGCAGGGCAAAGAATTAATCCCTTATAACAATATACTATGAACACTATTTTCTGCCTCATTTTAGACAAGTAATGTTTTTATGGTTATATATCTCTCCCATTAAACGTATTTTTATTTATTTATTTGAATATTAATTTGAATTAATCAAATATTTCTACCCGACGGCTTTACAAGTGCAATCACACACAGCAGCTCATTTATTTCTATGCTAAATTAGCGTAGTGACTGGTGTATGAAAAATAAATAAATTAAACATTATCGTGCTACACAACTTTATTAAATTTCTCCCTTGGCGGCTTTTGAATTTTTAACGCCATATTATCGATGGCTTCTTCTTCTTCTTCTTTTTCTTAATTTCTTGTATAAGAAGGGGAACCCTATTTTGCTGACACTTTTAACGGACACATTTTCGTCAATTTATAAGAATTCTTCATATTCTGTTTATATTTTTAATGGTTTTTATACTTAAAATAGTGCTTGCTGAAATAAATTTTCCATTTTAAAACTGCATTTCCCCCCCCTATAAAATTATCTACTCACAATCAGATAAAAATAGATCATTTGTGTGTCTACTATTGCGGTTTATTTATTTATTTCTTTTTTCTTTTTGTAATACAGTGCGGCCACATATCCTAAAACTAGCAGTAAGGACGCGTCCAAAATGTTGGAGGGATGCCAGCGTGACCGACAGTTTGGAATTTGGAAAACATCAGTAATTCCGCGTTCTGTTATTGCTCATCTTCTCTGAGTCAGATGACTGTCACCCCTATTTTAGCATTGGACTCGTTGAGTTAGCACTTGCGCAGATGCTTCTATGGTTTCATGAAATGTGGTCGAAGAATATTTTATAATTTATTTATATTTTTGATGCGCTACTGAGATTAAAATGGGCTGTTGCTAAATTAAACTTCTTGGCGAAAAACATTCGGTGTATTTCAACATCAAAATTTAAAAAATCGCCCCGTAGGATCTATAAATAAAACTGATAAAATAAATTTATAGTTCATAGAGTTTATTGTAGTAAAGAAACGCTACGCAGTCGAATGTGACGTCATGGGCAGTTTTTTTTTTTTTTTTTTTTTTTTTTTAATAACAACTTGACTGTAAAAATATAAAAAAAATAGTAGTTAAAAAAAATTTCATTTTAGAACTATATGTAATAATATCATAAAGTGTATTAGCACTTAATCAATGTGCATAAAATTTAAAATTTTCAAAATGATAATGACGTCAACTGTTCAGAGATGCACAATTTAATATTTTGTATTTTTTTTTATTGTTCACGTTTAAGTAAACGTATTTATTATCCTGTCGAAAAAAAAAATGAATTCCCAATTTTTTATTTTATTTTATTTATTTATTTGGCAACACTTAAATTATGGATAAAATTTAAATGGCTATCCACACACACACGCAAACACTGCCTTTTATATATATAAAGATAACAACTTGACTATAAAAAAATAAAAAATAGTAGTTAAAAAAATAAAATCGTTTTAGAACAATAGAGTTCTAACAGATGACTTCATGAGCATGTTTGCTGAGGGACAGTTGACCCCACTGACCCATTTTATCATAGCGGAATAGTGTTACAAATTTATTGTAACACAGTGTTGTAAATGTATTTGTAAAAGCATAAAAAAATTCGACTACTACGCTTCCAAAGGCATAGAAAAATTAGCATTGTCCTTATCAGCAAAGTACGGTTGCTAAGAATAAAGTCACGTGGTTGTTAGAACTCTATATGTAACAATATCATAAAGTATATTAGCACTTTATCAATGTGCATAAAATTAAAAATTTTCAACATGATAATGACGTCAACTTTTCAGAGATGCATAATTTAATATTTTGTATTTTTTTTATTGTTCAAGTAAACGTATTTATTATCCTGTCGGTAAAAAATGTATTCCCAATTTTTTATTTTATTTTATTTATTTATTGGCAACAGTTAAATTATGGATAAAATTTAAATGCCTTAAAAAAAAAAAAAAAAAAAAAAGATAAATTAGGTTAATATTTTCATATTTTAATTAATTAAAAGAAAATAAATCAAAAATTCGAAAATCGGGCTTCGAGGTGCACAAGGACCTCGAAACACGTGAGTGTCCGAGCTACCGTCTTTGCGCTACGCTGTCCACACACACACAAACATTGTTTTTTATATATATATAAATTTTTACTTTCTTCTGTATTCAATAGCAGAAAGTATTGGTTCATAAAAATTTTCGACTTCCGGTTTTCTATGGATTTACACGTTTTGAGAGGTCCAGAATACGGTTTGACCATTTTTAGAAAATGGTCTGACTGCGTGTGTATGGCAAATATATTGTGGCGATTGTATCTCAGGAACCAGAGCACAGAATTATATAAAAATTTATCGATGCACTTTGACATAAATTTGTGTCCATCTTTTTTTTTTTTTTTTTATGCTAATCACTCAACTGTCCCTGTCAGACAGCGATTTCCTCAATTCCAGGGAAGGCTATATCTCAAGAACTACTACACGAAATTGTATATAAATTTATGTGCAGATGCGCCTTGATATAAGTTAGTGGCTATCGACTTTTGGTGCCAATCGCAAAACTGGTAGCGCTGCTATACATGCGCAATTTCAGCGAAGGCTATATCTCAGAAACTACTGCACGGAATTGCATATAAATTTATATGTAGATGCAGGTAGACATAAATTAGTTTATGTCAACTTTTGGTGCCAATCTCTCAACAGGTGGCGCTTTTCTACAATGATATCTGTGATTTAAGGGAAGTTTATATCTCAGGTTCTATTGCGTATAATCGATCAAGATATATGAAAAGGCCATTATCAGGGGTGAAACTTCCTAACATGTCAAAACTCTGAAAACTGCTACTTACATGCAAATCAAGGAGACTTATTAATTATATACCGTATGGCTGTCTATAAATAATGGTATTTTGAGAATTTTTAATACATTATAAGGCAAAAGTAAACATTTACATTTAAACATTTTGACAAAAACAAAATAATTTATCATGGAATTCAGTCACAGTAAAATCTTTAAAAACCCTGAATTCAAGGGTAGCCTCTGAAAAGTTTCATCCCTACATTATGAGACATTATACTGATTAAACTGGGTGAATATAAGTGGGGCTGAGATATACTGCAATTTTATCCCAGAATGGGAAGAATGTCATCTGCACCGCAAAAATTCACTTCCGTTGGATATTTAGTATAATACCTTTCTCGGATGAAAATCGTCTGCATTCATAAAGGATATAAAAAACAAAAAAAATAATAATAATAATATGGTGTGAAACAACCACCCGACTTCCATTACCCACTATTGCACGGATGATATGCACTTTTTGGAGATCAGAAAACATAGAATGGAACTAATGAAATAGACAACTGAAAATTTTCTGGTAAGAGAAATTTAATACACGTGTAAAGACATATAAAACAAAATTTACACTTTTTTTTTTTTTTTTACATTAAGTTCTGTGATCTAAAATTGATCTATCTGATCAAGATGACTATTAATTTTCCTGTGATAACCAAGTAAAGCATGATAAAGGATATCGAAAATGGGTTTATGAAGCAATTTTCGAGGTAATCGTTAGAGCCGTTTTTGAGATACCCACTTTTACCAACGCTTGGCATGATTATTGTTGACTAGAAAACAACAATTACATGCAAAATGATATTTAAAATATGGTTAAATGGAAAGTTTGAAAAAAATTCATGCAGCCGTTTTGAAAGGAATGCACTTGCAGGACCTGAAATTAAGCTATTTATACAGGACACCTATTAATTTTTCTGAACTAACCAACTATATCTTTCGAAAGGACATCTAATAGCGTGTTTTACAGCAGTTTTGAAGAAAATCGTTAGTGCCATTTTTGAGATACGGACTTACAGCCCGACTTCCGGCTTCGAATATCCCACTTCCAGTTTTCCAATTTTCACTAAAATTCGGAAAGTTCATCTGTTCACCAGACCTGATTTAATTCTAAAGTTTCGTAGTTCTATCTTTATTAGTTTCCGAGATATAATAGCCGGAAGATTTCCCACATACATACGCACACATACATATTGACCAATTGCCAAAAACCACTTTTTTGGACTCAGAAGACCTTAAAACATGTAAATCAATTGAAATCTCGATATCGAATTTCTGGACAGAATGCAATTCTTCCATTACCTATGTAGGGTAACGGAAGTAATAACAAATGATTTTTACTGCGTGAATTTGTATAGGAAAATATAGAAGAATGTTTCCGTGATGGCCACAACATGCTAGTTTTATTTTTATTAATTAATTAGTTTATTTTTTCATATGAAAAGAAATATATTTTCATGTGAATAAATAATAAAACTAATATAAAGCTAAGTCAAAAATTAAATTTGCACGGTATTAAATTGACATAATTTTAGCTTCAAAATCAAACCTCATAACAGCCATGAAATAAAAAGAAAAAAAAAAATCTGGTGTGAAACAACCACACGACTTCCTTTACCCACTATTACACATATTATATGCATTTTTTTGGAGATAATGTGATCAGAAGATATAAAAGTGACCTAAAGAAATAGAAACCTAACATTTTTGTAGTAAAATAAACTTTATACACATGTAAAGACATATAAAACGAAGCTTACACATAGCGAGGTAAAAAATAAGAAAAAAAAATGGTAGAGTTATTTTTTGAAACACCAATTTTCGAGATCTACCTGAACTTCTGACCTACCTAAACAGGGTAGCTGTTAATTTACCTCAAATAACTACGTGATACATAAGAAAGAAATGGATTTTTACAACAATTTTCAAGAAAATCGTTAGAGCCGTTTTTGAGATATCAACTTTTACCAAAACTCAATTATTGACAGGAAAACAATAATTGCATACAAAATCATATTTAAAAGTGAGTTAATATGGCAAGTTTGAAAAAAATCCGTACAGCCGTTTTTAAAGGAACTCCCTTGTGAGACCTGAAATTGAGCTATTTATACAGGACGCCTATCAATTTTCCTGAACTAACCAATTATATCATTCGAAAGGACATCTAATAGAGTGTTTATATAGCAAATTTGAAGAAAGAGCTGTTTTTGAGTTACGGACTTACGGTCCCACTTCCGGTTTCCGATGTTCCACTTCCTGTTTTTCAATTTTCACCAAAATATGGAAAATTCATCTGTACACCAGACTTGTTTCAATTCTAAAGTTTCGTAGTTCTATCTTTATTAGTTTCCGAGCTATAATAGCCAGAAGATTCTCCACAAACACACACACTGACCAATTGCCAAAAACCACTTTTTTTGGACTCAGGGGACCTTAAAACGTGTAAATCCTGTGAAATCTCGATATCGAATAGACCAAATACAATATTTCCATTACCTACGGTAGTAGGGTAATGGAAGTAAAAATTAAAAATGAAGCTAAAACAAATAAAAAAACAATTTTTACTTTTTTTTTTTTTTTTGACATGAAAAGAAATATATTAAGTGAATAATAAAACTAATAGAAAATTTAATAGAAGAAAGTATTGCATTCGAAAAAATTTTTATTTCCGGTTTTCAATGGATTTACACGTTTGAAGATGCCCAGTACACGATTAGACCATTGTTTGGAAATGGGTGTCTGAGTGTGTGATAAAAATTTTGTGCCCTTTGTATCGTAGGAATTACTGCACATAATTTTATATAAATTTATATGTAGTTGTACCTTGACATAAATAAGTGGTTATCAAGTTTTGTTACAAATCAAGCAACAGGTGGCGCTACTACAATGCAATTTCTATGGAGACTATATTCCAGGTTCTATATGCACACAATCATTTCCTAGTTTACTACTGCTATATAATGTTAATAATTCATAAGTGTTATATAATCGGGGCTCCAGGAATTGGGAAAAAAACTGGTCGCCAGGAAAAAAATTTTGGTAACCAGTAAAAAAAAAACTGTCTTTATTTATTTATTTTCAGTTTTGCAATTTACTTGAATATAGAAATTAAAATTATGTGTATAAAAATCAAACATTAAATAGGACTAGATTATACATCAGGAAACACCTGTTTAAACTTAACATCCTCAAACCGGTTGTATTATTTTCTCTAAACCAAGACCCCGTTGCCATCGACAGTTCATTACACTGGTCTGGTGGTGCAACAATTCAGCACTAGGTCGCAAAGTGAGCGGTGTGAACGATTCAACTCCGGGTTGTTAAACATGCATAGTGGGACACGGCGTAAATTCCCTATCGGTATATCCGTTCAACATGACGGAGTGCGAAACTATCACAGATAGCCATAAGTCGCTGCTTTCCTACTTGTTTCTTACATGAATTGATACTACACTGTAGTTTAGCACAGGTTTCGGCATTCGATTCTAGGCCCATTTCAAAAAAAAAAAAAAAGGCTGAGTTTTCGTTGAAAAGATAATATATATATTGGTCGCCACTGGCGACCAAGCTATCGCATTTCATGAGTCCTGTTTATAATCATTTGTTAAATTCCCTAAATAACTCTCATGATGTCATTTATATGAAATTTTGTCTTATATTGTCAGATTAAAAACATTATAATTTAAATATAATAAATTATTGGGTGATTTCCAAAAACAGAATATCACTATGAATTTTTATATATGTATATAATATAGGTCATAGAAAAAATCTTTTTATAATAAAAATATTTTGAAATAATCTTTTCAATTAAAAGCCAAACGATAGTATTTAAGCAATATCGGCAAATTTAATTATTAAAATTTATATTCTTTATAATTAAATTACTTTTTCAATTGGATTTTTTGAATAAAATAATTTTAATTATCTCCTTTTTTCTGTTAATGATGGGGAAAAAATCTTTTATATTTAAGAGCAATTTAAACAGGCTTTCTATTTAAAAGCCTAAGCAATAGTGTTAAACAATCTCAACTATTTTAGTTATTAAAAAATTATATTTTAATCTTTATTATTTTTGCAATAAATTGCTAATTGGTTTTTTAATTATTATTATTATTATTTTAAGTAATTATTTAGAGAAATAATCTTTTTATACTAAAAATAGTTTCGTGGTGTAAGTGTTAAGGCCGACTAACAACACGCGGGCCCTACGTCTGGGGAATATGCCTTACGAAAGTGGGGGGGAGGGGGGGCGGTATTAAGAGGCCCAAACCGGTATTCACATGGGTTTCTGAGAAAACCATGGAAAACACCGAACAGCTAGATCAATGAGCGCCACCTGAGATCAAACCCAGCACTTTCAGTCTACCGGCTTTGACAGCAAAACCGCTCAGCTAGTGAAATATTTAAAAGTCCAAATTGATTAGAAGTTGATAATTAAAACTGCAAACTATAGTATTAAGCAATCTCAATTAAATTAGTTATTGAAAATTATGTTTATAGTTCCCCATCATACTATAGGTATGGGGAACTTAGGTAATCGTGAAAATTTTCGACCTCGGTTTTTTTACTTTCTTACACGTTTTCAGGTGTGTGGAATCGGAAAATTACAAAATTTGTATGGTGTCTGTCTGTAGGGTGTCTGTTAGTGTGTTAGTCCGTTAGTTTGTTAGTCTGTGTATACGATATCTCACGAACAAATGATCGCAGAGGGGTCAGATCAGTTTTAAAATATTACTTTCGATACTGGCAAGAACCCTATTCATTTGCAACATTCGAATTAAAAAACTTCGTAAGTTATGAGAAATTTATGATTTTCTTAACATGGGAGAATAGGACAAAAATTCACTTAAAAGTGCATTAAATGGAAACTTTTTACTGAAAAAATGTCACACCAGTTTTAAAATATCAGTTTTGATGCCGGAATGAACATCAGTAACTATAAATATGCTACATTGAAAATTTCGCAAGTTATTGGAAATTTACGAATTTCTTAACATTGCAGTATAGGGCAAAATTTCACATAAACATCAATTTTTAGAGATATTTTCATCGTAAATATGTCAGACTATTTTAAAATATTATTTAGAACACTGTCATGGATATTAAGACTTTGAATTTTCCAATATAAAAATTTCGTAAGTTATTGGAAATTTACGAATTTCTTAACATGGCAGAATAGAGCAAAATTTCACATAAACGTCAATCTTGAGGGATATTTTCATCGTAAAGATGTCAAACCACTTTCGAAATATTATTTAGGATACTGGCATGAATATCATAGACTATGATTTTTCCAATTTAAAAAATTCGTAAGTTATTTGGAATTTACGATTTACTTAACATCTCAGGATAAGGCAAAATTGAGCATAAACTTCCATTTTGAGGATCATAAATACATTAGACAACTTTTATGATATTTGTTTGAACATGATTGAATACAAATATTGTAATAGGAAAATTTCGTAAATTATTCGTAATTTACGATTTTATCAACCTAGCGAAATTGTAAATTTTTCATATAAATATGAATTTTGAGGATTATTGCATTGGAAATTGTAGCATGAAAACTAAACAACGGAATTGATCCCAATAAAATAAATTAATAGATTAGAATAAGATAAATATATCGAAGTGAACGGTGGATAGCCTATTAGGCGGGAATTTCATTCTGTCACTGTATCAAGCTTTGGTCAAATTCATTTCTTTTAACATGATTATAATATGTCTCGCACTAGAAATTTATGAGAACATAAATATGATGGGGAACTGAGCAGAGTCCACCTATTTAATAAAAAAGCACCACAAAACTGGCGTTGTAAAAAATATTACTCACAAACTGCTTACTTTGTTCGCCTGATGAAGGGTCGTGTGTTTTTTCGACCCGAAACAATTGTTGCGAGTTCATTGCATTTTATGGTGTTTATTCAAAGTTTGTGAGTAATAAGAGTCCACCTATGCCAACTAGTTAATAAATAAATTTGTTTTCTTTTATTAGAATATTTTATTAAATGATTTTTAAACAGCTTTCATTTATATATATATATATATATATATATATATATATATATATAAAGTAATAACTAATAAAGTATAATCAATAGTAATTCTTAAAAGTGATTTATTTTCAACATTTTCCTTTGAATGGACAAATTATCGGAGACGGAGAAACTTTTTTTTTTTTTTTTCTTTATCCTCTTTTCGTCACCCCAAATCCACCCCGGGAGATATCTATCGGTCAGCATTCCAGTAAACTCTCCAATCGGATAAGAGACAAGACCCAGTCAAACAACTTGACCACTTGACCTTCACTCGCCTTCACCTTACTTTAAAAAATTTTTTCCTTACACATTTCATTTATATGATAGAGATAGAGATAGAGAAAGTAGTAGTAGTACTGCTTTTGGATCAGATTTTCGAGTCTGTGTTATTTTATTTACACATTTTGAGGTCGAATCATACAGAAAATCATGTTTTTGTGGTTAGTCTGTGTATGTATCTCTGTGTGTGTGTGTGTGTGTGTCTGTTATTAGCATATCTCTTGCTTATATCTCTTTACATTAAATTGATTAAACAAAAAAAAAAATGTTGATCAAATGTGATCAAACGAACTGCATATTTGTTGTTTCTCTCATGGGAGGAGGGCTAATTTCCGCAGGGCGCAGGATAGAATACCGTGGGACTATGCTTGAAACTGACTGGAAGTGCATTAATTTTTCATACTCAAACGGTAAACGAACTATTTTTAACACTTTCCAACAAGGTTGAAAAGTGTTAATGACTTCAGTTGTCTGTCTGTCTGTTCGCGCTCTAACTCCCATAAATATTCTTGGAATTTCTTGAAACTGATATATGTTATTCAAGTTTACTATCGAATGTTCCCTATTAAAAATGGAGTGAACACCTTTACTCGTTTGTATACAGGGACACCCGAAAGTTTTCCAAAGCATT
The DNA here is from genome assembly GCA_963930645.1 of Salticus scenicus. Classification (NCBI taxonomy): domain Eukaryota; kingdom Metazoa; phylum Arthropoda; class Arachnida; order Araneae; family Salticidae; genus Salticus; species Salticus scenicus. The sequence continues at coordinate 328,750,618 of OZ005648.1, read as the reverse complement.
GTGTCCTATGAGAGGTATTTCTAAAAACCGTATTTTTATACTGTTACTTTATACAAATCTTCATGAAATTGAAATATGTTATTCAAGTCTACTATCGGATGTTCCCCCATTGAAAATGAAGTAAATACCATCACTAGTTTGTATACAGGGACACCCGAAAGTATTCCTAAGCATTGCGTACTATGAGAGGTATTTCTATAAACCAAATTTGAATGGAATTTCTTGAAACTGATATATAATATTCAAGTTCACTATCGGATTTTCTTGGGGAGGGGGGGGGGGAGAGAGAGAGAATAAAAATGTTCGTTTTATTAGTTTCCTATTTTATTGCAATTTTAATATAAGGATGTGTCTATTCTTGATGGTTTCATGAGTTAAAAAGCAAAATACAGATTTTTGAGCGCTTCGCACATTTAAGTCATTAGCGGTTACTATAACATGAGATATTACTTTTATGGGGTCTATCACTATAATTTTTGCACGTGCAATTTGATTTCCATCCTTGTGCACTTTATACCCAAATAACATGATTAAAATAGTCGAACTAAATTCTACTAAAACATCAGTGGCCGAGAGATTTTACTATCAAAGGGGACATGGCAAGTGCTTAGTTCGAAGCCATATCGCATTTGTAAGCCTAGTTGTTCGGAGTTCTCCATGTTTTTTTTCCGAAATTCGCCAAATTACGGGCTTTGAAAGACCCTCACTCACATTGGTCAATCGATCCAGGCCTAGAACCTTCGAGAAGTCAGTCAGCCTTAATCATCCACACCACACAAATATCTACCAAAATGTGATTACGAAAACTATTCATACATCGATATCAGGCAGTGGTGTGCAGTATTTTTTTACTTGTATTATAGTATATTAGATGTGCATTTGTATATTGTATGTTTAAAAATATTTTGAAATGTATTTGTACATTATATCTAATATACATTTTTCCAAGTCTGTTGTATATTTTTAAAAACTTAATGTACAATACAAAGTATTTTGTCTCAAAATTCTAATTTCTGAAAAGAAAAAATAATAATCGAAAAAAAAAAAAAATCTGGTGTGAAACAGCCACACGACTTCCATTACCCACTATTACACGTATTATATGCATTTTTGAGAGATAATGTGATCAGAAAACATAAAAGTGATCTAAAAAGAAAATCGTTAGAGCCGTTTTTGAGATACCAACTTTTAGAAAAAATCAATTATTGACCGGAAAACAATAATTACATACAAAAGGATATTTAAAAATGAGTTAATATGGCGAGTTTGAAAAAAATCCGTACAACCGTTTTTAAAGGAACGCCTTTGCGAGGCCTGAAATTGAGCTATTTATACAGCACGCCTATCAATTTTCCTGAACTAACAAACTATATCATTCGAAAGGACATCTAATAGAGTGTTTATATAGCAAGTTTGAAGAAAATCGTTAGAGCCGTTTTTGAGATACGGACTTACGGTCCCACTTCCAGTTTTTCAATTTTCACCAAAATTTGGAAATTTCATCTGTACACCAGACGTATTTCAAATCTAAGGTTTCGTAGCTCTATCTTTATTAGTTTCTGAGCTATAATAGCCAGAAGATTCTCCACATACAGTCTGTAACAAAAGTGTCCGAACACTAGCAAAAATTCCTATGTGAAGGAAGTACACTTCATACGGTTTTGTTAAATAAATCCTTATCGGATCATGTTCTTACACTGACTAAGAACAGGATTCGACAAGGATTTATTTAACAAAATCGTATGAAGTGTACTTTTTCTACATAGGAATTTTTGCCAGTGTTCGGACACTTTTGTTACCGACTGTACATACACACGCACATACATACACACTGACCAATTGCCAAAAACCACATTTTTGGACTCAGGGGACCTTAAAACGTGTAAATCAGGTGAAAACCCGATATCGAATTTTCAGACCGAATACAATACTACCTACGGTAGTACGTTCCATTACCTACGATAGTAGGGTAATGGAAGTAAAAAAGGCTCATGTCAGAATTTCATAACGCAATCTCTGTTCAAATCTGCCTTTCTTTCGAAGACCGAGATGTTTATTATTGGCTCTATAAATTATTCATAAACAATGTGAGGGTCTTTTTTTTTTTTCTCTTTTTTTTTCTTTTTCTAAAACGTATTTAATAATCCAATAACATCCAGTTTAGTATAAAATATTTGTATATTGTTTTTATTTATTTTATTATATTATACTTCATTTATACAATATATATTTTATAACAAAAAAAGTGACGCGCCAAGAAGGAGTAATGCAAACTGGACACAAATTGACATACATACAGATTTTGATGGAATCAAGCACCAATTCATCATTATCGTCGTTCCTACTTGCAACTGGTACTTCAGTGACTTCAAATACCCTTAATAGACGGCTCAGTGAAATGGGATTGAGCTCAATCCCCGGAACTCTCTTCCACTGAGGACGTTTGGAGCAGGGGGGTCCTACAACCAGCTCGGGATTTCACCAATCTAACGCAACAATTGGACAGAATTTGGCACGATACTTCACAGAAGCACAACTGCGTAGATAAGAGCCAGAAGTGGACCAACGCGTTATTGACTTGTTTACTTTGTGAGGCCCTTTCTCTTGATTAAATCATTCAAATTTTCTGAAACTGTAATCAATTGTTTTTCTTCACATGTACATCACATCTACCAATTTTTGTCCCATTCGGACCTCCCATTCCACCCCATCTACCAATTTTTGTCCCCACTTCTTCTTGGTGCGTCGCTTTTTTTTGTTATAGAGTGCATTTATTTCCTTATACAAAATATAAGGAAGTACATATTATAATCTTGATTTGCGAAATGGATTTTGTGTTTCGCATACCTCAAAAATGAAGGATCGCAGAATGTTGTAAATTTATACGTGTGAATATCATGTCTAGTTTTACACCAGCTTCCATTTCGGAGATATCAACGACTTTACACGATTTTTCGTGACCTCTGTATGTACGTACGTATGCGTGTGAATGCGTATCTTGCATAACTGAAAAACGGTTGGGCGTAGAACGATGCAAATTGATATATTGGTTTGTTATAAAATCTAGCTGTGCATCTTCCTTTTTGGATTTTATGTGACTTTTCGTTTTGGAGATATTTAGGAAAATTATATTCCTAATGACCAAAAATACAAAAGTTTTGGCAATATATGAACTACCATCATAGAGATTTCAAAAGAATTTAGCACTGATAGAGCCCGTAATGATATTGTTATGAAAGTTGTCGACATTTTAGCGTGTAGAAATTAATTCTGTGAGACAAAAGCAGGTTCTAGTCATTGAATGCACTTCATTTAATCAATATTCAGTCCGTAGATAGAGCTTGCAATGAAATTGATTAAAAATAAAAGTTGTTGACATGTTAGCGCGTAGAAAAAAAAAATTCTTAAAGACACAAGCAGGTTCTAGTCGATGAATGCATTTTAATGAATATTCAGCACTTAGATAGAGCTTATAATGATATTGTTATGAAAGTTGTTGATATTTTTGTGTGCAGAAAGGAATTCTTAAAGACATATGCAGGTTCTAGTCGACGAATGCCGTTCATTTATTGAATATTCAGCGAATAAATATTGCTTGTAATGATATTAATAGAAACGTTGTCGACATTCTAGGGTGTAGAAAGTAATTCTTAAAGAAACAGGCAGGTTCTAGTCCACTTATGCATTTTATTTAATTAATATTTAGCAAACACTTGAATAAATCTCTTTTCGTGCTACAAAAATTAGTTAATGTTCGTGAATAATTCAATGAAATGGTCATTTTTTACTACAAAAATCAATAAACATTATTAAATTTACTACAGAGCATAAACTACGCTAAATTAGGAACAACCGAATATTTAGAAGTCTAGATGGAATTTGGTAGCATATACATCAGATTTGTATGCTTGACTCGTAGTCCTCTTGTAAATCTTCGTCAGATAATTACAGACGCCACTCGCCACATGACAGAATTACAACGCGAAGAAATGAAAAAACACCCAGGGCCAGCGCGGGAATCGACCCCCTCTCCTACGCTCGAAGGCGATTAGCAGTGTGGTGACATAACCACTCGGCCACGGAGGGCCCATGGGATTTGAATTCATGAGTAATGTCAGTGGTTTTTGGAAATTTCAAGGTATTTCTGTCGTTCTGTGCGATAAACCAATACATCATTACATAATTTCAAAACTACACTCCTATTGAAGAAGTTTCCAAATTTTGTGAATCCCGATATCCCGTATTATCACTTTTCGCCACATTTGAATGCTTAATTTGACGCTAAGTCAATATTGTTTTCGCTTTTACTGTAATACCTTATGGAAAGTATCTCATAAAGATATAAAGAAGTTCTAGTCTATAATCATCAACAATCACTCTTCCTTTTTTTAGAGTCTTATGAGTCATTTATAGAATTTTCGGAAAATTTAGTTCTGCGCTATAAATCAATGAATCTTTCAAGAAAATTCTAGAAATCTCTTCTTATTGAATTATTATTATTTATCTAGCTTCCAAATTTTGACAACCCTAAACTACAGATATTCGCCAAATTTAGTCGCTAATTCACCAAACTGAACGCCGAATCGCCAAATTCGATGCCAAGACAAAAATTCTACGCCGGTTACTAATTTGGCAGCTTGGGGAGATTAGTGATCAAATTTGCGGGAAATAATTGTTTCGGGATAGCCAGAAACCCTTTCTCGATTTTAACTGATTTAATTGATTCGGTAAAATTTATCGTTTCCAAACCCAGACAGCACATCGCCTCCCCAGGATACCTTCAAGATGTCTTCTGGATGAAAAGACATCCCTGAAACGTCCCTAAGATGTACTGTGGATAAGTTAAGCCTAACTGTGCTGTTAGGGAAGAGATTTACCAAAGAGAACAAAACTGGGCCATCTACACTCGAATGATTTTCATTGAATTCTAAGCTGCGCATTTGCCAATGAAAGATTCTGTAATAAGCCGTGGAGTATACTATTCCTGAAAAAACTACTTTATTTCTCTCGGCGGTATATATAACCTTATTATCGTGACTTTCATGGTTGGAATAGCAGTTTTTCTTTCTTTTTTTTTTTTTTTTTTTAGGAATGCTTTTGGAGTGGAACCTGCCTGCTTATTTACGAATCGTTTACCTCGCACAAAAATGTGAATGTTTTGATAACAATATGCATCTTACAGTGCGGCCACATATCCTAAAACTAGCAGTAAGTCCAAAATGTTGAAGGGATGCCAGCATGAAATTTGGAAAACATCCAGAAATTCCGCGCTCTGTTATTGCTCATTTTCTCTGAGTTAGATGACTGTCACCCCTATTTTAGCATTGAACTCGTTGAGTTAGCACATGCGCAGATGCTTCCATGGTTTCATGAAATGTGGTCAAAGAATACTATGGTTGTAAAAGGAAGTCATGTGTTATCCACATCAGATTTTTTCATCTGACCATTTAAAGTATAGTTTTGATAAGATTAAAATCTTCCGGGGGAAAAAAATATCTTTTAATACAAATGCAGTCTATTGTAAATGTTATTAATTACTATAGAATTAAACAACCACTGATTACTTTGAAAATTTTATTTTGGAGATTTTCAACTTCCAATATTTTCACTTTAACTCTGTTTTCAGTATCGGAATATTATATGAGATCAAAATATAATTTCGTGTTTCTGAGTTTGAAACAACCTGTACAAACTGATACAGTCAATGCTTAATCAAGCATTTTTATAAGTTGCTCGTCTACATATTTGTCTGACACCTCTACAATTGTTTGTGCACTAGAAAAATTTGGATTTTTCACTTTGAAAGGACATCATCAAACTCCAAAAGGGGCTGAAATGGTTAATTTCTCAAAGTTGGTAGACGGGTGTTGCTGTGTTAGAATCCAGGTCACGCTCGTCAGCCTAGATGTTAGGAGTTTGCCGCATTTTATCCATAAACCCTGTATGGGATGGGATTCAAATTCGTGAACTGGTGGATTATGATTTGTTACACTGTGAAGAAGTGCATAGAAAGTGTTAAGAATTACAATAAGGACAGTGGAATCACTGGTGTTAAATTTCAAAAAAATAAATAAAATGAAGGAAAAAATCCACAAAATAAGAATAAATGTGGACAGGAGTTCACATTTGAGAACAAATGAGAATATGTTACTTTCTTTGAGTACCAGAAGACATAATTTGAAAACTGAGGACTGTCCTCAAAAAATGAGGACGGCTGGTCTGGTCACCTTAGTATACGAATCATCTCCAAGGTTGGATCACAGACAAACAACTGTGTAATTGTAATGTAACGTTAAAACCATTCAACTTAAACCTTCCTTTTTTTAGTTTCCTATGAAGTGATTGGTTCATTGATGATTAGTACCATCAACGAGATATCAGAGTAGACTCCGGACTAGTAACCTTTTTGCTTTTAACCATCACATCCCCACCATACTACCAATTCATTCGAAAAATCAACTCCAACAAGGCAAGTTTCCTCCACCTTTGTTATCACTGTTTCATATTTCGATTGGGTGTAAATGAAACATAAACAATTACTTACACTAGCTGAAATGGAAAGCAGGTAATCTAATCCTTGTTTTTGATTGAAAGCTGTTCTGTTTGCCTTTTCTTATTGGAGTTTTGGTGGTAAGAAAACAAACCATTGAAAAAAATGCAAAATTCCAATAACCAGTTGCCAAGAAAGCGATTATCACCCAAAGAAGGCGCAAAAACCGTCAAAAATGTGACAAAACCTCGTTCGTACAGTCGGCAGCAAAAGCATCCGAGAACTAGTAAAAATTCCTATGTAAAAAAAGTAATCTTATTAATGTTTTGTTAAATAAATCCTTGTCGAATCATGTTCTTAGACTTACTAAGAACATGACTCGACAAGGATTTATTTAACAAAACAGTATTAAGAGTACTTTTTTGACATCGGAATTATAGGCTAGTGCTCGGATACTTTTGCTGCCGATTGTACTTAACAAAACAGCATTAGATGCCATCTTTTAAGTAGGAATTAGTAAGCTAAGAATTTTTGTAGAATTTAAGTAGGCTAGTGTTCAATAAATTTGCTTCCGACTATATGACTCTTTAACAATGATTCCCAGACCGTCGCCAATTGGCCCATACGTAAATATAGTGCGACGTAAAATCTATTCAACTCGTTTAAATTTCTCTCCTTCGATTGAACAGGGGAGCAGCCCCAGCTCACCGCTCGAAGAGCGGTGTTGAGCTATGCTAGGACCGAAGTCCACGTGGGCTGTCCCGAGACGTTTATTGAAAAACAGAAGGGGAAAAAAAAAAAAAAAAAAAGGAAAAAAAAAATTTACAGAATTCATCGCCAGGCTTTTTTCTTATTGCCTGCACGCGACAGGGGGCGATGATTAATGACAGATAGATAAATTTACAGAACAATGTTGACCAGCATGCCGGACCCAGCCAGTCCCACGCGACAATTGGCATGCTGTCTGAAGTTGATGCTGTGGATGATAGTCCGGAGCTCCATTTAATGAAGCAGATTCTCCTACTCTTTATTGAACAGGGAGCAGCCCCCGCTCACCGAGCTCTGGTAAGAATCTGTTGAGAGAAAAACTTGAGGGCGTCCTTGGTGTGCTACTTCAAACTTTGGGTCAATTGAACAGGTGATAAAGGCTTATGAAGAAATTGTACAGACTACAACTTCTGTGGTTTGGGATTGGGTGGACATGGAAGATCATCAGCAGCACCGCAGACAACCATGGAGAAAGGTAACATCGTTAAAAAAAAATTTAAAAAAATATAAGGTTTAATAATTTGGAGAAGGACGTTAATAGAATATTTTCATATTAGTCAGTTAAATTAGTGAGGTTCATAAGGTATGAGTAGATATTATTAAGTTTTTTAATTAACGGTTTTCTAGTTACTATTTCATTTAGCCAGTTAGGGGGTCGAGGGGTTGGATTTCGTAGATGGTCTGATTCAGTTAGTGGACAGTAAAAATAGTAATGCAGTGGAGTACCCTCCTCTCCACAGGGACACAGGGATGATCGTCGGCAGTGAAATCTGTACAGATAGGAGGGGAAGGGCCCATGGCCGGTAAGAAAAGCAGTGATAGGGGGAGATAGGGACCAGAAGTTTGCACTGGCCTGTGGAATCAGGGAGAAGGTGTGTCTCCCCTTCTCGGAGCTGTTCCATAGGTCTTGCCATTTAAGCTTTATGATTTTGTGAATTTTACTTTTTACATAAGAAGGGGGTGCAGGAATTGATGAGCATTTTGTGGGGAAATTAGTAGCCTGTTTTGCTTATGTATCTGCAAGCTCATTGCCAACAACACCCCTGTGGGCAGAAACGTGTGCCAGGGAGCAAATTAGTTCGGAATTTAATAAAAGTTTTTTAATGTGTTGAATCTGTGGGTGTCTGCTCCTATGCCTAGCTATGGCCTGAAGACCCGAGAGACTAACGCTAAAGATGTTAACTTGCTGATTTTTGTATGAAGTGCTGGCCCATTCTATGGCCTCAGCGATAGCGTGGATCTCGGCTTGAAAAACCGTGTTAAAGTCTTCGAGCCTGCATGCCCACTGATGGCCCGCGACACCATGTACTAGCACGCAGAAAGCGGCTGCCACCCCGGTGTCCGTCTTGGAACCATCAGTGTAGATGGCAACCGGAGCAGAGGGAAGGAAGCTATTTTTGTTACAATTGGTTATACTTGGAGCAACATCCTTGCCTGGGTGAATATCCCAACTGCAGGTCAAGGATTGAATGGGGGTTTGTGGGAAAATAATATTTGTGAGTTCGGGGTCTTTTAATTGTAGAATTTGAGTTTTGATGAACGTTTGAGAGACCTGCAGGTGAGCATGGGGAATCCCAGTAATCACAGTGAGGACATCAGTGGAGATAGTTTTGTATCCTCTTGCAATTTGCAAGAGGAAAGGTCTTTGTGCCGAGTTTAGACCTGTTATGGCGTCGGATCGCAGGTGTCCACCCCAGATGGCGGCTCCATATGTTAAAATCTTTTCAACAATGGTCCTATACCATGTCTTTAGGATGGAGGTGGAGATACCCCACCTTCTTCCCACCATTCTTGTTGAGCTATGGTAGATACTCTGTGTTTTGAGTTTGAGTTCTTTAACGTGAGCCAGCCAGTTGAGGTGGCGATCAAATGTTATGCCAAGAAGTCTCATTTGATCGACATGGTTGACACTGATGCCGTCAATGCGCATCTTGGGATTCCGATTACGTTTGAGGGCTTTAGGAAATGCTAAGGTTAAGGCTTTAGTTTTGGAGGGGGAAAGTTTAAGGTCAAATTCCTTTAAAAGTTTACTTAGAAGGGACAAAGCCTCCTGGGCCTGGTCCTCCAGGTTTTTTCTGACACGACCCGAGAGAATCAGGGAGAAATCATCCGCATAGGCAAATGTGTTGAAGCCCGCAGAGTTCATGCGCTTGAGGATGCCGTCAGCAATTAAATTCCAAAGAATCGGGCCAAGGCATGAGCCCTGAGGGCAACCTTTTGTTTGAGGGTGTGCTGTGGAGCCCTCACCCCAGTTCACAAGGATTTTTCGTTGAGAAAGATACGAGCGGATGACTCCTGCCAGATTAGCCGGGCAGTTAAGATCATGTAAGGCGCGAAGGATATTTGGCCACTCCACGTTGTCGAATGCTCCTTTAATGTCTAGCGAGACGATAGTGGTGTAGTTTGATGCTTTGCAGCTTACGGCGCAGGAACTTTTAATTGCTTGCAAGGCTTGGTCGCATGATCTGCCCTCCCTGAACCCAAATTGGTTTGGATGTAGCAGATTATTTGATTCAAGAAAGAAGTTAAGTCTCGTTACTATGAGTTTTTCTATTAATTTGCCTAAAGTGGGGAGGAGGCAGATCGGTCTATAGGAAGAGGGTTCAGAGGGTAATTTGCCTTGCTTCAAGAAATACACCACTTCGCCTCTTCTTAGTGTTTTTGGGAAGTGCTGATGTTTGAGACATAGGTTGGCCCATTGCAGGAGTAAATGGGGTAATGTTTTGTGCACGTTGCGTAGAATTTTGAAATCTATGTTATCAGGGCCAGGAGCCTTGTTGATGTTGAAGCTGTAAAGAGTGGCTTTAACCTCAGACTCCGTGAAGGGAACATCCGAGGGAGCCGAGAACGAAGGTGCTTCGTGGTGTGGATAAGCTGTTTGTGGGAAAAGGGTTTTGGTTAGAAATTCTAGATTTTGTTTTTTAGAGGATTGTCCTGGAGGACGTTCGAGTTTCAGTTCTGTGGGAGTGAAGAATTTATTGCTGTAGAATTTTTGGGCAGTGCCAAAGATTTGTGTCTGCGAGTTGCAAAATTTTATCCATGCGGCGTGTTTGGCTTCATTTACGCGTTTTTTAAATATAGCTGAGTGAAATTTAATTTTCTGTTTATGTTGTTGGATTTGTGAGGGTTCGATGTATTTTAGCTGTCTTCTCAGAGCAGTCAGATGATTCCGCATGGATCGTAATTGAGGTGACCAGAAGGAGTAGGCATACCGACGTCCCGATTTCTTTAGTCTGAAAGTGCTTCCCTAATGATTTTAATAAATCTTGATATGAAGCTAATCCGGTCAAGATAAGAGCAATAAGCAACAATAATATTCCTAAAAACACATTTTTTCCCCAGTACATTCTCAGGATGTCATTTCATTCTGAGGATATTCTATGGATGTACTGGGGTAAGTTGTGTTGTTAGGGCGGTTTCTGTTTCTTTTACAAAATGTCGCCAAAACTCAAATACGCAGTAATAGAATAGAAGGTCTGTGAACACTTTATAATCACTTCTTGAATGATTATAGCAGTTTATCGCTAAACAAACTTCCATATCATAGTTTACTTAGCTAAAATTATGAAATATAATAAAACAAGTTACTCTAAAGTAACGTAAGACGATAAAAAAAAAATGTTTGTCGTGTGTTTATCAGAGAAACGCGCTGGGTACATGTGGCAACCCTAAGGCAACAAAATGCCTGATGCGCCAGCTCGTATATATAGGAGCCTTAGTGAGAACGAGTCCAAATTTTTGGAGGGAATGCAAAATTGGCCGAGAGATTGTTATTTGGCAAACATCCAGTTATTCGGTGTTCCCTTATCGCTTGTTTTCTCTCAGTCACCCCTATTTTAACATTGGACTCGTTCAATCCGCACTTGCGCAGAGACTTTCATAGTCGCAAGAAATGTGGTTAAAGAATATAAGGAAAGGGCATGTTTACAAACAAACGCTCTTTTAATCAATCTTTTCCACTCACGAGTGGCAAAAGGCCAACTCTATTGGTAGAAATACCAGTGTTTTGCCCTGAGTATAAGACTACTATTATATAGTAGTCTTACCTAAGACTATATGATAAGAGCTGGCGCAGTGTCCGCCATTTTCTAGCCCGTCTGGGAAAGTGTTGGCGGTAGAAAAAGCTAGGTTACCTGATTAGCGTTGTTATCGCCTTTCAGCTTCTATACAGATCAAGTGAGCTAGAACTTCTTATCACGAAACAAACAAGTTGGCAATTTTAAGAACATCGCCAACATTCTCAAAACTGTAACCCTTCACGTTAAAATAAATGTAATTTTAAAAGAATTTAAAAACAATAACTTAAAAAAACAGTACATTCATATTAAATTTGTCAAACAACTTTGAAAATTAAATAAAATAAGAAAAATCTTTCGCTACAAAGTTGCTCAGGGTATCAGCTTCTGCTCAGGGTATCCGCGAGCTTCATCTGCAATTTATAATCCACTTTTTCCTTCTTTCTGGATTAGAAGAAAATATAAACAGGCGGTGCTCTATTCTGGAGTTTTGCGTGCAATCTATTGCCGAAAAACCAACAATAATAAATCGTCATCCGGTCTTGTGGGCTAGAAAATGGCGGATGCGTCAGCCTATCAATGTAGGAGTTCTAGCCTTACCTGAGTTAAGACTACTATAAAACAGGATGAATCATTCGCCGCCATTTGTCAGTCATTGCTAAAACTAAGACTATTGTATATGACTATTATATGAGATTATATAAGACTATTATATAATGGTCTTAGGTTTGACAGTGACGAACTACCATATAAGATTATTATATGAGACTATATAAGACTATTATATCGTAATCTTAAGTTTAGCAATGACGGACATGACGTACAAATGGCGGCGAATGATTCAGCCTGTTATATAATAGTCTTAACTTGAGTAGAGTGTTTTGCCCTGAGCGTGACGTCAGCTGTGCTTTCCTTATTAGAATCAAAATTATGATTGCATGTTCTGTTCAGAAATAACGCAAAGGGGATGAATCCCAGATTGTCGCCAATTACCATTGTGCAGTTCTTTTGCGATATTAAAGTCACTCATTTTCAGCCTTCATTTCCTCGTTTCCTATTTAGTAGTAAATTTGTCGATCTTTGGTATAGCCCAATTTTCTTTTAACCATTTTTCAACATAAATAAAAAGTGTTTATGACTTCGTCTGTCAGTTTTCCTATCCGTCCTCTGACTACCATAAATACTTATGGATGGAATTTCTTGAAATTGATGTACACTATTACAGTTAACAAGAAGACATTCCCTAATGAAAATGAGGTAAATATTTCTATTGTTAAAACCAAGGAAATCTTCAACGTCTTGAACGCCAAAAGGAAAAATTGGAAAGCAGACAATTGTTTCGGTAACATTTAGCTGAAGAAATTAGAGAGAAATTCTCATATAGACAGGAAAGCAATCGAATTCTGATCAACCAATAGAATCACGTGAAATGTGAAGGATTGACCAATAGGAATTTGGGAAACACAAGTTGTGAAAAATGTAGAAGAAATTAAGAAAATGTGAACTAAATGTGAAATTTCCAACAATCAGACAGATGAGGTACAGCGGAATCACAAATGGCAATATTTTAAAGATTTTTATAGATGTAAAAAGCTTCAAAGAAATCGAGTTCTTAAGTGGACTTAGGCCTGCATATTGCAATCGGCAGCCAAAATATTCCAACGCTAGCAATAATTCCTATACAAAAAAAGTACACTTAACACTGTTTTGTTAAACAAATTCTTCTAGAATCATGTTCTTAGAATGATTCGACAAGGATTTATTTAACAAAACAGTATTAAGCGTACTTTTTTTTTATATAGGAATTATTGTTAGCGCTCGAATAATTTTGCAGCTGACTGTATTTTAGTTGAATCAAATTTTAAATTATGCTTTTTCTCCCAGTTTTCCTCAGAAATAACCGATTTATTGGTTTCCTGCTTATGGACGCAACTATTATGCTCTTTTAGACGGAATTGAAGACTGCGTTCAGTTTGACCAATATGTATATTAAACCTCATTGACAGAAAATACTATAGATTCCCCAAGAATTATACATATCTATAACTGAGAAAAAACTAATTATTCTATACAGTACAAATATACCTCTATTATAGACAATAACTCTATAGACAAACTATAAACTCTGTAGAAATTAATATCAAATTCACAAATGAAATAAAAAATAATGGATCACTTCTATTCCTTGATACTCTTGTCTCTTGCACTGAAAAAAGATTTCTCACCGCTGTCTATCGTAAAAAATTTTTGCAGTCTTTCTACCTTCCCATACGTTCATGTCATTCACCTATTCAAGAAATGGCAGCTTTCGTTAATCGTGTTCCGATTCTGTTTTATTAAGCTCTGAAATCAAATATCTGAAAGCCATAACAATTGACAGAGGTTATAACCTTTCCATTTTAGATAAAGCTACCAAAAAATACAATTCCCTCGTACTTCGTCAACTAAATCAGTCTCTTAATATCTGCATTGTTCTACTCCATTTTTTAAAATCCAGTCATGTCATAGCTAAAGACCTTAAACAATATGATTTTTTCGCCTTCCAATAAAATCACCTTTTCTCGTTAAAAAATCCTACAGATCTATACAAGGTCTGTTCAAAAAGTATCCGACCGATGGCCACAAAAAATATCTTATCTACTCTGCAGGAATGGGATCCTAATCCCCTTCAAAGTAGGCCCCTTGTGCTTCCACACACATACATAACCCAGCGTTCCTTTCATTGCCGAAAAACACTTTTGAAAGGCTTCTTTTATAATGGTGTTCAACACCGCCGTCGCGTTCTGCTATATCTCATCTCTACTCTGAAAACGGGATGAATGCGATGGCGCATTGTCATGATGCATCTGTCAGTTTTTCGCCAAACGGTGACAAAAGACTACTATCTAGAAGTTCTTTGCTGACTCCGTGATGCAGTTCAGCGCCAAAGACCAGACCCATGGATTGCGTAAAACTGGCAGTATCATCATAACAATGTGCCATCACATTCATCACACCTGATTCAAATATTCTTGGCGAAGCATGGAATTCCAGTCGTTCGCCAATCTCCCTACTCCCCAGTCATGGCTCCTTGTGACTTCTGGTTGTTCCCGAAATTGAAAATGTCATTGAAAGGACCCCGTTTTCAGAGTAGAGATACGATAATGCAGAATGCGACGACGGAGTTAGACACCAATGCTGGACTAAGTGTGTGGAGGCGCAAGGGACCTACTTTGAAGGGGATTAGGATCCCAATCCCGCAAAGGAACTAAGATATTTTTCTGGTCAAAGGTCGGATACTTTTTGAACAGACCTTGTATAATTCTTGTGGCATCTATAGTATTTCGTGTCTATATATGGTTTAACATACATTGGTCATTTGTTATGTATTGATCAACATATTAATTACATTCGTAAGCCGGAAACTAATAAATCGGTTATTTCTAAGCACTGCTAGGAGAAAAACCGTAATTTTAAATTTGATTCAATTAAAACAATTTGCAGACCTAAATCCACTCAAAAACTCGATTTCATTGAAGCTTTTTACTTCTATAAAAACTTTAAAAAGATTGTCAATTGTGATTTCGCTGTGCCGCATGTGTCTGATTGTTAGAAATTTTGCATTCAGTCCACATTCTTTTAATTTCTTCTGAATTTTTCACAACTTCTGTTTCCAAAATTCCTATTGGTCAGACCCCAACATTCCATGTAATTCTGTTTAGGTCCCGACTATGCTATTTGAAGACCCGGGGCACTGATGCTATTTGGAGGCCCCTTACCCTGCTCTAAAGAGCTCTCCAAAAGTACCCATTCTCAAAAACAGAAATAAATAAAATTAGTGCATTTTTAAAAATTCTCCTTCAATTATACCTTCTATTTCCTCATTTTTTTTTTTTAGCAAACTATAACAAAATCATTAGTTTTATGTTCAAGACAAATGAAAACTGAAGCATATTGATCATCCAATGTTTAGGAAATTATTCACAAAATTTAACAATTTTTTAAGCTCTTTAATAAAATATAGAAAGAAAAAATTAATCAATTTTGTTTTTAATAGACATATAATGAAAAAAATTATACTATTGCTTCTCAATTTTTGGAAATGAGGCCCCGTAAATTTGAAGGCCCTGGGCCAGTGCCCCGTGCCATAATCTGGCCCTGATTCTGTTGGATAATCAGAATTCGATTCGTCTCCGATATACAGTCGGCAGCAAAAGCATCCGAACACTAGCCAATAATCCCGATGTCGAAAAAGTACACTTAAAACTGTTTTGTTAAATAAATCCTTGTCGAATCATGTTCTTAGACTGACTAAGAACATGACTCGACAAGGATTTATTTAACAAAGTAGTATTAAGTGTACTTTTTTTAGACAGGGATTATTGCTAGCGCTCCGATACCTTTGCTGCCGACTATATACGAGCACTTCTCTCTTTATCTATACGCTGAAGACGGTACGCTATATGCTACCGAAACAGCTGTCTGCTTTCCAATTTTTTCCCTTTGGCGTTCAAGAGGTTGAAGACTTCCTCAGTTTTAATAATCTCGCGCCAAGTCGTCTTTTTATACAAAATACCACTATTAGTTTATGTAACAGGACACCCAAAATAATTTCAAAGCACTGCATTCTCTGAGAGGTATTCCTATAATAATATTTTAATATAGTTATTTTGTGCAAATCAGAATAAAATTGATAATTATTATTTATATATATAAAAAATGTGTTCTGCATAATGTAGTATGATTAGCATTAAGATTATAGGCAATACAAAAATATTCTAGTACATTAATGTCTATGACTGGAAATTGCTTGATTTGTATTTTTAGTTGGATAAAGTGTTTTTAACACTTTTTAACAGTGGAAGGAACGCTGGGCTAAGTGTATGTTTTAGAGTGATTAAAATTTGAAATAGTTTATCATTCTGTTCGTCTCTAGTATCCGTAAATGTTTTCAGAATTTCTTCAAAATGATATTTTTTTAAAGTTTTCAATGACATGTTATTTTAAAATGGTATAAATAGCACAACATGTATGTGTACAAGAAACCCAAAAGAATGCCAATGGAATGTGTTCTATAAAGAGCATTTTTGTGTCAAATATTTAAATAACTTTATGCTGCATAAGTGACATTTATACTTCACACGCATAAAAAAATGTTTTCCATAAAATGTAGTATGATTAGCATTAAGATTTATAGGGACACGCAAAAATATTTAGATACATTAAGGGCTATAATTGCATTTTCGTTTTTATGAAGCCTTTTAACGATGTTTAAGAATGATTATGATTTTAATTAGTCTGTCTGTCGTTTTGCCCGTCTGTGCAAGCTCTAGCACCGGTCAATATTTTCAGAATCTCTTTATATTTCAACAAAATGATATGTTATTCAAGTTTACTGTGGTGTGTTCCCCATTTAAAATAATATAAATATCCCCATTAGCTTGTGCACAGGGATTCTCAAAAGAATCCCAATGCATTGCGTTCTATGAGAAGCATTTTTATAAATCATATTTAAATAAGTTCGTACCACACAAATCATAGTGAAATTGGCATTTATTATTTACATAGGGGAAAAATGTTTTATATAGAATGGTATGTTTAGCGCTCAGATTTACAGGCCTACACTCAAATATTCAGATACATTACGGGTTAAAATTGGAAATTGGTGGAACTATATATACTTCTGTTTGTGTTAAGTGTTGTTAACACTTTTCAACAATGCTTAAGAGGGATCATAAATTTATTTATTCTATCTATCTGTCCATTGTGTGATCACGTAGGGAAAAAGTACATTGAACGTTAAACAATGCAACGAGAACGCATAACTGGAAAGCATTAGTAATCTATGCGAAACGCATGAGTTTTCGTTCTTCTTTACTTTTAGCGTATGTTGCCAAATTGCAGGCGCTATTTTTACCGGGCGCCATTTTTTTATGGTTTAGGTTCCATGTTCTATCGCAAAAAACTTAAAAACAAAAAAGCAGTTTTTATGTGCAGTATAAGTATTTTTTTATTCATATTAAATATATTGCAATATATAATATGATTGCCGAAAAAAAAAGGCGGGGGGGGAGGGGAGCCATACATTGTCTATGGATGAAATTTCTTGTAGCAGCAGCAGCAGCAGCTTTATATGTTTGGCAGCACTACACAAAACAAAATTAACATATATTTCTTAAATGCACAAAACCATGTTTCACATACAATTATTTTGAAATTTATCTTTAATTTACAGAGGCATGCAAAAGAGCTCTGAAAGATTTGTGTTATATTTGTAAGTGGAAAGAAGAGCATTTCAAGTTATGTCCCTCTTTTCTCTCTCTTTCTCTTGGTGTTAGTTTTAAATACATTGTACGGTACATAAAATTTGGTGGACGATATACAGGGCTAATCAAAATTAGTCAAACAAGTTTAATAAAGCAGGATGGCCGACATTTTTCTGAATAAGTTGAAGTAAATTAAAAAGGGCAGTAGCTCTTTTCACACAGAAGTGCAATTTAAATAAAAGTGTTTCTAAAATCATTTTGAAACGTTTTTAAAGTACAATAAAATTGTTCAAATACAGTACATTCTATCTTTGATCTTAAATTGCAAAAATGTGTCTTTATAGTAATGCATGGTAACAGAAAGTAGCTTATGGGGTATATCGTCCAACAGGTATGCTGCCATGCTGCAATTTCTCTCATTTAATAAGATGCTAGAGCTCAGTTTCTATAGTGTTTAATGAAAGAAAAAAACATGACACGCATGATAGCAAGGAAGAGAAACTATGTTGATTTCGTTTGGGTGCATATTGCCTAACATGTGGCGCTGGTATCGAGCAATTTAACCCATTTACGGAAAAGCAATATCTCAACTTTTATAATATATAAAGACCTACATTTGGCATGTGATAAATTTGGCTATTATAAAAAACTATGTTGATTCGACTGAATGCATACCACTTCATACAAGTTGGATACCGAACCAGTACAAGCATCCAAGTCTTTAATGGAATTTGAAGCCAGCACGAAAGACAGAGCATTTCATCACTAGGCGGACCCTTCTAAGAGGATAAAGTGAGAAAAAAGGGGTATACTGCTGCTGCGCAATTTCGAAAATTGGATTTCAAATAATATTTCGTTAACCATATGTATATAAGCAGTTTTCCTAGATTCGGTGAAATATAGTAAAGCATAGCAATTTCATCAATTATATTCAACAAAGAATGTTTTCGCTTAATTTTGAGTAGCTCTGTCTATTGTCTATAAATTATATATAAATCATGTAGTTTAAATTTAGTATAGTATGGAAAACATATAGCATTACTTGAAATGTACTTCGAGCAATTTCCATGCGAAATATCTCCGAATTACTTTGTGAGACTCTGTAAAATAATGATGATGATGAATGACTAACTGAATTTTATGCGAAACATGCTATTATTAGTGCTAGAGGCCTATTTCAGTCGGTACAGCGTTGTCGAATTTTTATACGTCAACTCTTAATAGTGCCAAGGGCCTATTTCAGTCGGTTTATTGAATGAAGATTTTGTAGATAATTTGATTACTCATAACAAAGGTTACAAGTTTTTAAAAAATATAAAAAATTCTCCCAAGGTACAACTTTGACATGAGTCCCCCCAAGGCACAACTTTGACATGAGTCCCCCCCCCCCAAGGCACAACTTTGACATGAGACCCCCCAGGCCCAACTTTGACATGAGTCCCCCAAAGGTACAATTTTGACATGAGTCCCCCCAAGGTACAACTTTGACATGAGTCCCCCCCCAAGGCACAACTTTGACATGAGTCCCCCCCAAGGCACAACTTTGACATGAGTCCCCCCAAGGCCCAACTTTGACATGAGTCCCCCCCAAGGTACAACTTTGACATGAGTCCCCACAAGGCCCAACTTTGACATGAGTCCCCCCCAAGGTACAACTTTGACATGAGTCCCCCCCAAGGCACACCTTTGACATGAGTCCCCCCCCCAAGGCACACCTCCCCCTCATTGGGAAAAAGAGAAAAAACGTTGTTTTGCGGCTATAAGACAGTTTGGACTTCCAACGTTATTTGTTACAGTATCTGCAGCTCAAACACATTGGTTTGATTTAATGAAAACTTTATCATGGAATTTAGATCGTCACGAATTAACTAAAGAAGAATTTGTCGATATTAACAAGTTTAGCAGTAGGCCTCTGGCACTAAATTAAAATCTGTCAATGTCAGTTTTTCATATTTTAAATAATGAAATAATGTCGTGTCTGTATAATTTATTTTCATTTATTTTTGTTTCATGCAGTCTAAATATGTTAAACAGTATTTACAAGGTATTACATCCACAGACGTGATGAATATGAATTATCTTGGAGGTAACTGTGCAGGACCCCCCCCCCCCCCTTTTTTTTTTTTTGGTTTCAACAAAAAATTTCAAGCAGCATCCTCGTATGATACAGATTCAAAATACTGAGCTAGACTTTGTGTTTTTAAGTTATGCTGATAATAAACAGATACACACACAGAACAAACGCTAAAAATCTGATTTTCCGACTCAAGGAACTTCAAAATGTGCAACTAAAAAAAATAATAATAAAATAGAAAACACAAATTCAAATTTATTTTTTTTAAAAATCTACCATTTAACGGGTAAAAGGATGAAAAAACTGCTTTAAAATTAATATACATGCATCAAAAATTGCAATGTTCCCATCATTGTAGGTAGTCTTGTTATTACCTAAACAAAGATTCATTTCTGGCATGTAAAAATCGTAAAAATGATAAATTTTACTTACATTTTGTTTGCCACAAAAAAAAAAAAAAAAAAAAAAAAAAAACTTTCAAATAGTTATAATTTTAAAAAGTAATATTAAAATGGATAGTTGGAAAATTCTTTTTAATTGAAGAGAAAAAAAAATCTGTATCTACTTTTAATTAAAATAATTGAAAAAAAAAACTAGTATGTTGTAGCCACCACAAGACTTTCTTCTATATTTTCCTATACAAATTCACTAAGTGCAAATGATTTATTAAAATTATCTAACATGGTGAATGCAAATGCTCTTCATCTTGGTGAAAACTAATACGAAATATCCAAAGACAGACAGTTTGTCTATAAATAACATCTTAAAATATACGTTTTTATAATGGTTATCTCACATATCAAGTTTCGTACAGTTATATTCCATAGAAGTTGAGATATAGCCTTCCCGTTATCGATGAAATTTGCAGTATAGAAGCGACTATTGACCTATAAGCATCCACATTGAATCAGCAAAATGACTCATAATGGCCTCTCCCATATAGTTTGGTGATACGCGAAATAGAACCTGAAATATAGCTTTCCCTTAAAGTGCGGAAATCGTTTGAAGCAGCACCACATGTTGAGCGGTTGCCATCAAAAGTTGATAGGCACTAATTTATGTCAAAGTGCATCTACATACGAATTTATATGGAATTATGGGCAGTAGTTACTGAGATACAGCCTTCCCTTAAACTGCGGAAATTGCTGTATAGCAGCGCCACCTGTTAGCCGATAAATATTCAAATTGAATCAACATAATGTTTCATAATGGTCTTGTCACGTATCAAGTTTTGATTGATTATACGCAGAAGAACCTGAGATATAGCTTCCCTTTTAATTACAGAAATCGCTGTATAGCAGCTCTACCTGTTGAGAAGTTGACACCAAAAGTTGATAGGCACTAATTTATGTCAAAGTGCATCTACATACGAATTTATATGGAATTATGGGCAGTAGTTTCTGAGATACAGCCTTCCCTTAAACTTCGGAAATCGCTGTATAGCAGCGCCACCTGTTGGCCTATAAGCATTCAAATTAAGTCAGTATAATGGCCTTCTCACATATCAAGATTTGATTGGTTATACGTAATAGAGTCTGAGATATAGTATCCTCTTAAATTGCAGAAATTTCTGTATAGCAACGCCACTTGTTGAACAATTGACACCAAAAGTTGATAGACACTAAATTAGGTAAAGATGCATTTACTTATAAATTTATATATAATTCTGAACAGTAGTTCCGGAGATACACTTGCCATAAAATTTTTGTCTCACAGACACACACACACAGACAGACAAACATTTTCTAAAAATAGTCAAATCGTGTTCTAGACCTATCAAAATATGTAAATCCGTCGAAAACCGGAAGTCGAAAATTTTTAGGAAGTCAGTAATAAAAGCATTATAATAAAACTAATAATAAATGCAAAACACCATCTTGTTTTATTTACTTGTGATATTTAAAAAAAAAAACTTTTTAAAGAATTTTGGTGTTTTATATTTTGCTTATTCTAACCTTTTTTTTTTTTTTCCATTTTTTATGAATTATTAGCATTCAGCTAAAATTGTGAGGTATTTCTGTATTATGCTTAACAACTATGCAATTTTCAACATTTAAAAATGAAATTTTAATTTAAGTTGGCTTCACGAGTGGTTGACAGATTCTGCTGTAGAAGCAAGAAGGGGGGAAGAACCTGGTTCGATCTTAGACCTAGTCGTCTTAAGTTTTTGTCGCTTTCTCCGAAACATGCGTAACTACAACTAACAATTTAGAATAACCCTAATAGTCCTAGAACTAGGACCTTCGTGTAGTCAGTTGGTCTTTATTACCAAATACACACACCTAATTAAAGTTGTTTCAAGCTTCTAAAACCCAGTTTTAAACGTCAAAAACTTGGTAGATGTGAGATCCCAGGTCACGCTCGTCGGCTGAGGCATACAGAGTTTACCGCGTTTTTCACTGAAACTTGCGTAAATACGGGCTAGAGCCCCTTAGAAAGACCCCAGTGTAGAGCACTCCTCCCAGGTCTAGTGCAGTCAATTGTCCCTCAATCCTAACACCATCTAAAACAAAACCTAGTTCGTTTTTTTAAATAATTTAACCATTACGACGTATTATTATGTTTTGATTTAAGAAAAATGAATAGTCCGAAGTGATTTTATTATTACAGTCGGTAACAAAAGTCTAACAAAAATTCCAACACTAACAAAAATTCCTATACAGAAAAAGTACACTTAGTACAGTTTTGTTAAATAAATCCTTGTCGAATCCTGTTCTTGGTCAGTCTAAAAACAGGATTCAACAAGGATTTATTTGACAAAACTGTATTAAGTGTACTTTTTTTAGATAGGAATTTTTGCTAGTGTTCGGAGACTTTTGTTACCGACTGTACTAATAAATAAAAATTTTAAATACAAAAATGAATTTGTGGAAGAATACCAAAAGAAAATTGTCTAGTGTCGCCCTCTGTGCTTACAAATGAGTACTAAACCTTGACTTTTATTTTACATTTCTTTTCCTTTGCATATTTTAAATAATAATTCATCTTCAAATTTTAAAATATTTTTAATTTATCATTGCAATTTACGGAGAAAAAAATAGTTAGATGTGAACAATAAAAGTTAAGAATATAACAAGCTTCATTTACAAAATGAAATAAAATCCCCCCCCCCCCAGTCTCTAAGCTAAACAAATGGTTGGTACTGCCATCCATAGACATAAATTACTACTAAAAGTAAAAGGAAAAAAATTAGCTTTGAATTTTCCAGCAGCATACACCATTTATTGATTTATAACTCAAGTACAAACACAGTCCTTTAAAATATTTCAAATTAAGGATAAAGAACATATTGCCTTAAAGTCCTTGATTTAAAGCAGATACTTTTTAATTATTTATTTTAATAAAAACTGAACTTGAATTCTGAAAGTATTTTATTTCAGGGATAAAATTACAATGAATTTTAAAGTTAAATGATGTAGGGTAAAATACAATAAATTATCAAGGATACAAGTCTTCTTCAGTCAGTCCAGCTATTTTTTTTTTTTTTAAATTGTCACTTACCATCTAATTTAAGGTCATTTAATTAGTATTTTGATACCTATGGGTTAATGAATATGCAATGTGAAATGATAAATGCATCTACATCATGTACAATCTTTGTCTTCACACACTGTCTACCGTCAACATATTTTTATTTCAATTGATTAGATTTTTAAAATAACAAGCATTGTTGATTCATTCAATCCATCTGTCTCATATAATGTTATATTTAAAGTGCTAGCAAGCTTGCATACAGACAGAAAATTAATTTTATGCCTGAAAAATGTAATCGAACTGGAATGAAAATTCACAAATGGAAAACTTTTTTTTTTCAAAATTCATATTCATCATAATTTAAACTATAAAACAGGAAATATAAATGCACTAAGTTTTAAGAGTTCAAATTTCAAGTGTCAAATAAACATTAAATTAATATAACTAAAACATCAAAGAGGCAGTGTTTTATAAAATACTACTAGAAATCTTTTGGAATTAATTACTAAACTATATGTACAAACAAAACAATTACACAAACCTTTTCTATATATATTCATATATCTCTGTAAAAAATTATCTCAGAACAAGGAGTGAACATGTGCAATAATAAAAATAAATTATTAATTGTATATTAGACATAACAGCAAAGTAACATGATATCTAACATTCATATTTCTACTTGATTTTTTTTTAGTAATTCTTTGGGTTCTAGCAGGAGGAAATATACAAAATTAATAAAGTTTTTTAAGTCTTCTTATTGAGGATTATTAAATAACAAAATAAATAAATATTTAAAAATCTACATTAAAAATGGATTATGTTTCAGACAGGAATATATATAAATCAATTTTTAGGTAAATATTGGTCATATATAATATCAGGGTTGGGTTTTAGACGTCAAAAAGGGGTTTTTGACATGACAAGGGTTTAAACCGTCAGAAACCTCTTACCGTCACAAACCTGCATTTTCAAAATGAAAATCTATAAATGAGCTAGAATCTGGTTAGAAGTAGGAATTAGTTGCCATATACAAGTGAATATCTAAAAATTATGCAGTTTATAAATTAAAAAATCTTAAAACAATTTGTAGATAATTAAAATTTAGGTAGATATGCTGTTTTATGACCTAAGAAATATGTACAAAGTATGCATAGACATATTTTGTATGTTTATTTATATTAATATTTATGAAATTCTGAAATTCCAAAGTTACTTATGAATTTTTTCACATAAGCCATGAAAACACAGGAATACTGTTTTTTCTTTTCTTTCAGTAAAACATTGTGTAGGCAGTAAATTAATATGGATTTGAAAATAATTATATTTATAATCTATATTTATTACTTATTTATACTAATAATTTTTTATCTATTTATTGCTATTATTGATTGTATAAATATTTGTACCTGTTTATTGCTTGGACTATTAGTGTTTGGTATTTTGGGAGTAAGGCTGTTTGACTACTCTAGGATCTTAGGCCTAAAAGGGAGTGCCCTCCGTGGGGGTCTTTCTAAAGGGTCCTAGCCAGTATTTATACAAGTTTTGGAGAAAACCACGAAAAACTCTGAATGGCTAGGCCGACGAGTGCACCCTGGGATCGAACCCGGCACCTCATGTTTACCAGCTTTGAGTGTCGAACTGCTTGGCTGCTGGTGGGACCTACAGTTTAGACTAATAAATTTTTTTTAAATCTGTACGAGTAAATATTAAATTTATACACATCCAGAAAGCATTCATATTTCTCTTGTCTCGCAATAATTATAAGAATTTCAGATGCAATTCAAGCTCGTTTAACATTCAGAATTATTCTTTTTTCTTAAAAACTTGTAATATCAACAGTCATTAAAAAAAGAACAAGATATATTTCTCTATAAAATATTTAAATACAAAATATTAGGCCTTGCATTTTTATTTTACTGGTTAAATACATAATACTAAAAAAATTGAAATATATAATGCGGTATTGCAAATAAAATGATTTATCAATCAAAATGATCTATCAATGATTTATAAATCATGAATTTTTAGAAGCCTAAAATTTTGTTTTTATATTAATCAAAATGTTATAATAATGAGTTTTTCAAAGAACATCGATCTATTTACTTTTCAAAAAATCTTTATAAACTATACTTTGTTAAATTAAGTTTTTATATGACAATTAAATTATAAATATAGGTTTTTGACATGACGGCTTTAACTGTCAAAAACTGTCATGCATCAAAAATCTGCCAACCATGTATAATATACAGTTGAACCTTGTTAATCTGAATTACTTTTAACATGAACCGCTTCCACAATCCTCGTCAAAATGAAGATTAGTTACTGATAGCATGAAATTTTTTTTTTTATCCCCCTTGAGATTCATGTTAACGATATTTGAATGTATTCTAAAATGACCCTTAGCAAACTATGTTGTGATAACAGTTGTGCTATAACTATGTTAATAATTGGAGAACAAATAGATTGTGTTTGCATGTTAATTTATGAAGCATATAATCAATGTGAATGATTTCTTTGCTGAAAGTTGTTTTCGTAAAAGTGCACCAAATTTGCTTTAGATTAACTTTTGAAAACTTAGTTATATATATATATTTTAGAAAGAGAGAGGGATAAAATGAATTAATTTTAATTGTGCTATTTTAAATTAAAAAAATTTTATTTCTCCAAATTTGCCACTTACCATTTAAGGTTATTCTCTTGGTATTTTCATTTACGGGATATATGAGGTGTGCTTCTGCTTCATCATCTTCTTACACTGTCTGCTCACATTTTTATTTAAGCAGACTGATTTTTTCAATACCAAATGTTGATTCATCATCCAATCCAGCTCCACCATATAATGCAATACTTGATTTGCTAGCAAGATTACATCAATAGACAGAAAAATAAATTTTATGCCTGAAGATGTAATCCAACTGGCATGAAATATAAAAATTCATATGTGCAGGAATTTTCATGTAAAGTTCATATTCTTTATAATTTAAACTATAAAACATAAATGCATTAAAGATTAAAGAGTTCAAACTGTAAATGTAAGAGAGACTCTTATAATACACCTCTAGAAATCTTTTGGAGTTATGTATATAAAATTGATAAATTGTTTATACAAGCCTTCATACTGAGTTTTATTAAACTGATGAAATAAATACATAAATATACATTTAAAATGGATTATGTTAGAGAGAGAGAATGAATTTTTATTGTGTATTTTTAAAATAAAGAATGTTACTTTTCTAACTTTGCAACTTACTATTTATGGTCATTCTCTTGGTATCTTGATTTACAGGATGTATATGAAATACTTTTACTTCATCTACTATCTCTGGCTTCTTACACTGCCTGCCTAGATTTTTATTTAAGCTGATTGACTTTCTGGGGTACAGAATATTGATTCATCATCCAATCCAGCTCCATCATATAATGCAATACTTGATTTGCTAGCAAGATTGCATCAACAGACAGAAAATAAAATTTATATCTGAAGATGCAATCCAACTGGCATGAAATACAAAAATTGACACATGCAGGGATTTTCATGAAAAGTTCATAATCATCAAGTTTAAACTAGAAAGATAAAAATATATAAAGATAAAATATATTTTAGAGTCCAAATTTTGAATGTGAAATAATACAAATCATAAAAGTTCACAAGCAGAAAATATTTCACATTTTTCTGAATATGTAAAATCTCAAAGTGAACATATGCATTTTTTTTTTTTTTTCTAATTGTATTTTTACAGATTATGAATGTAAAATAACGATAAAGACACATTACATGTAACACTCACATTTATTTTTAGTACTTAAAAAGGAAAAAAAAAAAAAAAAAAAAAAAAAAGGAATTTTTTAGCTTCTGACAGTTTTTTTTTTTCTTTATGAAATGAAGAATCTCTATATTTCTTTTTTGGTTGTTTTAGCCTGAAGTCTATGAAAACATGTCATGAAAATATAAGTTATTTGGCTATTTCAAATGAATATAGAGATCAGTGGCAGATCAACTTGACTTTTGGGGGGGGGGGGGGGGGGGCTAAGATTTTTCAAAGTGTTATTCTAGACCAATAAAAAATTTACAATTGCAAAATTCAATTATGAATGACAGTGTTTTTTTTTTTTTTTTTTTTTTTTTTGGGGGGGGGGGGGGATCCGCCACCGATAGAGATATCCATATTATATGTTATTTTATTTTTGCTATGAAAAGCAAAAGTGTTTCTAAGAAGTCCTAGCTTGTTTTTACCCCCAAACATGGAAAACTCCACACGACTAGGCCAATGAGCATGACCTATTTAAGATTGAACCAGGCACTTTCTATCCATCAAGCGCACTGTTTCAAATATGAACATATATAATTTTTGTGCAAATATTGATTGTATATTCTAAAAAGACCCTCAACAAACTATGATAGAAGTTGTGTTGACTGTGTTAAAAAGTGAAGCACAATAGGATTATGTTTGCCTCTAAAGCAGAATACTTTTAAATGTTCTGCAACAAGTTTTCAGATAATCAACATGTTCCACAGGACACACATGCATTTTACAAATTTACTTTGACAATATATTATTGACACACTCATAAAAATACAAATCTTAGAATTTGATGTGCTATAATATATGTGTATAATAAGAAAACAATAATAGTAAAATAGCATTCAAAGATATTTTTGTTGAAAAAAAAAGAATATATAAACCAAGGCTGAATAGAAAATTCTCCATGCAATCAACTAACAACTTTAGAAATATTTTTGAGAAATTGTTTCAGTGATTGATTTTTAATAAATGTCCACTCTTAAGGCTATAATACAAATTTTTTTTCCTACCTAATTTCTAAATATCTGCAATTGTTATGCAGTAAAGCTGTTTGTTCTGCAACATACGTTCTAAACTGTGACATATTCTGCTTTGAGGATGTTTGCATGTAAAATTTAACACATGTTATTTAGCAAATAGGAACTAATTGGTAACGGACAAGAACAAATTTAAATAAAACTGCACAGAGAATTCAAATAATACTATGTAGAAGCATGAGAAACAAATAAACACATTTTAAGTGAAATGAACAAAATCTTGTATATAAAAAAAAATATCCTGCATGCAAATCAGAAATAAGAGTATACATAACCGAACCGGCCGGTTTATTTCAAACCTAGCATCTAACAAATTATCGAACATACAAATAATTATTTACTAAGAAAATGAACACATTATTAATTTATTTAAATGCAAATAACGAGAAACAGACAGCAGAATTATTCCAAACCATCATGAATAAAACATATCATGCTTTTATGCGTCCGGCCGGCTGGATTCAACAATTAAATTACTTAGTACACATTACTAATTAAAATAAGATATAAGATTCTTATCTAATTATTATGAATAAAATTAATATGTAACAAAAAATATTTTTTAAATATAAACTACTAGAAGGAAAAAAAGCTACCCAGCCGGTATATTTCAAACAAAAGACAAGACAGCCACCCGGTTTATTTAAAACTATTTTAAAAACATTTACATTATCAAACATATGTAATAAGTTATACAATAATAATAATAATAAAGAAAAAACTATTAAGGAAAAGAATCTAACTAAAATGCTCAAACAATAATTCAAAAATCAACAACCACATGCAGATTAAAAAAAAAACCAAATATTAATTTATTTTCAAAACGAAACGCAAGAAAATTTAAGTACATTCAAAATAAACCGAATTTGTACATTACAGAAAAAGAAAATCATATTAATTATAATAAATAATTGCTAGAAAAAAATTCAATCACTTATCTTACTTAAAATCCAAACCAAATGGCATAAGCGCGGGAAACGGGATAGGGGGGGGGGAGCAAAAAACAGAGCAAATTCACGCCAAGCCAACATCGCCAGAATATTATTCGCCAACAAGACGGACGTACAAAACATAAACAAACCAGCCGGCAGGTTATCCTGGAAGACTACGTTTACGGCTGGCAGCCGGCAGCGTAGACACTGCGCTTTGTGAACACTGCAGTTGTTAGTAAACATTAGCCACGTGTGTTCCAATAGTGTTCTTGTTATTCTACTTAATATTCGTACTATAATTTCTCCGCCATTACATTATGGAAAATTGATTGCTTTTGGAAAAAATACTTCAGTTTATTCAAAGTTCGATCGGAAGTAGATTTTTAACTGAAGTTGAACAAATATTAGTTTCAAATCATCTGATTAATTCTTTACTTCCATTAGCCGAAGCAACTGTAATTTTAAATTCGTCATTTGGAAATAAATGGAAGCTCAATTCTGGATTTCTTGATGCTTTGGATTTACACTGTGGCACACAAAAGTATGTGTTATCTTTTTTACCGTATTTATTCATTTTTATTCAATAAATATATGTGAAACTAAATATTGGCAAGCAATGGCGGCTATATGGAATTCGAATTAAACCATGTTTATTGTAATTTCTCCGTAGCCCACCAGAGGGCGAGCATTTCATTACAATCGCGGATGGGTCAGTTACACTACAATATACAAAAATCGATTCTTATAGGTAAAAATAAATAAACACATAAAATGCTTTTAAAAAATTATTAAATTTACAAATACAACTATTCTACTGTTTATAAATGCACAATATTACTTTTATTTTATTTTATATTAAATATTAAAATTTTTGTTCTTCAGAACAATATTTAATTGAATTCGATTCTCAGAATTCGACTATTCGTTTTCCTCTATCACGTGATTGAGCAGACGACGCTGGGAAGAGCCCATAGAAAAGGTATTTTCACTTATTTTTCCTGGTAAGCTTATTTTTAAACATTAAATTTCTTAATCTACTCGTTTTATATACATAGAACGATAGAATATCGAAAACAAGCGCGAACGTCCATCTTAATTTAATGGAGACTTGCAATCGACGAATCTATTGTGTAATGTAAATGCAAAACTAAGGTAAACAATAGAAATTACTTACTGCATTCGAGATTTATAGATATGAATTAGTTATACAATTAGATATCAATGTCATTACCTGCTGAAAAACATTGCTAATATAAATAACATGTTCGAAATTTGTTTGCCACGTTTATAAAATTAACGTTGATGTAAATATACATTTGTTTTGTTACGAATATATTCATGTTTTAAAAATAATTTAGCGTTATTTCAGATTTAAAGATTCTGAATAGATAAATTGGGATAAAAAATATCCATGTTTCTTTGCAATAAGAGATAAAATTTGCTTTTGTGTTATCAAAATTTTAATGTAATGTAATTAGTTGCTGCATATAAAGTTTTTATTTGTGCTGCTGTTAGTGGCTGTTAATGTTTGAAAGTGTTAGTTATGCAGGCTGTCTGTTTAAATTTTTATAGTTTATTACTTTTATTTCCTTTCTATGTGCAGTGCCTGATTTAAGGCAGGGCATTAGGGGCACGTGCCCAGGGCCCTCACAGTGAAGGGGCCCCCAAAAAATTCTATCATACATTTTTAAAAATAGTTAAAAGGAAAAATTCCAAATTTTACTATAATGAATGTTGTTTTTTTGTTTTTTGTCAATGGATGGAGGACTTACTGTGCTGTTTTATTAATCGGCGTGATGATCTTTAAAGAAAACTATCAACTCATCAGAAAAATTGCAATATTTTCGCTAAACGCAAATATAATTGCATACATCTGATACTTGCATTCCAAACTTTTACTCTAGTGTGACGTAAAACCCAATCAACCAAACTTTTACTAAGATAAACTAAATCCGAGGCACGCACCGCAATGCAGATACACTGGGACGACGTACGTCGATCCGATAGACAAGTGACAATCTTGTTTAGCCTTACTTTTACCAACAAAATGAAATGTGAAGTGAATTTTTAGACGGTGAATTGGAAATAAGCAGTTTATTTTGTTTGTTATAATATTAAAATACGAAAAAAAGGGGCCCATTGAACACGAGTGCCCTGGGCCTCCAAGTGAGTAAATCGGTCCCTGTCTATGTGTGTACAATTATTTATCATTACATATATCTATGCTTAGCTAAGAAAATAAACTTCATTTTTTATTTCACAGAATCCAAACATTTATTTCAACTGAATTAATATTGCCTTATGTATGTGATTATTAAAAATGTACGTACAAAGGTATTATCGATTCGGTTATTAACAACTTGAAGACTTCATGTAATGAAAGTATCCACCTGCATCTTACGAGGGAAATTCCAGCCACTAAGGGAAAAAAATAGATGCTAACCATAACCTTCAATGGTGAGTTAAAGAGATTCATTAATTTAATTATTATTGAATTAGTATATATTTTTATTATTGAAGAAATAATCTGTTTCTTATTAACTTTATCTCTTAATTATATATGACGTTAATATATAAATCTTGATTTTCATTATGTATTTTATTTGGATATTTGTAAAAAGTAAATAAAATATTTTGAGAACAATCATTTCACATAAATTGATTTGATTTATATTTTTACTGAAATGTGAATTTTGAGGTAAATAACAGAAATATAATGAAAATTTGAATTATTTAGATATTTGTTTGTGTTATTGTGGAATTTTCTAGTGGTAATTTGAAAAGTCATAATAACTGCAAACATGGAATATTTTAGAGGTAATTTCTTTATATAAATTTTAATTCCTATTTAATAATATTATTCTATTCAGTGAATTAAAATTAATGTTTAAATAAATATTGTGTAAATAACAGATATTTTGCATTTTAAAGATGTGTGTGTTTCGAACAAGAGTATTTTGAAAGGGGAAGATTATATACAAATGTAAATTAATATTGAAATTATCTGCTGCTTTAAATTATCATACATTATTGTACATGTATTTTGTATTTAAAAGGTGATTTTTTTACATCTGTATAATCTGTCTTTTTTTGTAATGGGCGCTTTGATTTTCATGTGCACAAAGCACTAATACATATGTTACAGTAATTACTGCAGTATGTTATTTGATGCATTTTATGAACATCTCATGCAGAGTGAGGTAGCAGTAACCAATGTTATTTTTTCTTTTTAATGTACATGGAGCGTAGATACATGCATAATAACAACTGCTGCATACTGGGATTTTGTGCATTTATATTGTTCAATCATATATATTTAATGATTTAAATTTTTTATTTAATTGTAGTTGGTTATAATTTTGTTATTTTTACTTTCTTCTATATTCAATGGAAGAAAGTATTGGATTCATAAAAATTTTCGACCTCTGGTTTTTGATGGATTTACACGTTTTTAGAGCTGTAGAACATGATTTGACCATTTTTAGAAAATGTCTGTGTGTGTGTGACAAAATTTAGTGGCAACTGTATCTCAGGAACTACTGCACAGAATTTCATACTAATTGGTATGTAGTTGCACCTTGACATAAATTAGTGCCTATCAACTTTTGGTAAAAATTGTCTTACAGGTTGAGTTGCCATCCTGCTTTTTCTAAATTTTTAACATGGTGATATAGGACAAAATTTTGTATAAATGTGCATAAAGAGAATTATTTTTTAGTAATCATTATGAAATTTACAAGAATTATTTATAATAGAGATAGTCAACTGGGAAAAAAATTTTGTATGTGTAGGAGCCTCGCCTCCCCCCGGGGGGGAAGTCTCCCCTCGAGGGCAGTAAATTTTCAAGATGGGTATCTTTCGAAAGGACTCGTCAATACCTTTAAAAGGAATGGTTGAACTATGAATCTGTGATACTTCAAAACAAAGTTATTGAATTTTTTTATTTTAACTAAAAAAAAAAAAGGGAATTTTTTTTTTTTTTTTTTTTTTTTATTGTTACTGAGTGAATTTGTATAGGAAAATATAGAAGAAAGTCTTGTGGTGGCCACAACATACTAGTTAAATGAAAATTTCAGTATTTATGTATTAACCGCCTGCCAGAGATTAACTGCTGGCATGTGGTTAATACAAAATATATATTACATATGTATTTCAATATTTATATATATGTTACCGCTAAAGTGCAGAAATCAGTTAATCTGCAGATTAGCTAGGTAATCTGCACATTAACTAGAGCGATCCGTTAAAGTAAGGAAAATTGTTTCATTTTTCAAATTACCTAGGTAATCTGCAAATTACCTAGATAATCTGCACATTACCTACTAGGCACTCGTTAAAGTGAAAATAAGATCTCTGTTGTTGTAGTTTTACAGCACGCTGTATTGTATTTATTTTTTTCATTTGGGGGAAAAAAAAATAGTGTTCTTTCTTTCTTTCTTTACTTATTTTAATCTGTATGTCTTTTTAATATGAAATATAACTTTAATAGCTTTCAATAAATTCTATTTTATAAATGAATGTTAGAACAGTAACGATTTCTTTTCAAAATAAAAATATTTAACCATTTAAATAAATATTTAAAAAAAGTTTTATTAACAACTTATATTGCTATTACTATTTTTTTTTTTTTAAGTTATGCACCAATTTTTAATTCGACAAAGAAATATTAAATTAGACAAATCAGAAGCATTATTTAAGAAGTACTTCAAATAATTAAAACTGCTTTAATGATTTTTAGAACGCATGAAAATTAAAATGACTGTTTTCCAATGCTTTATTAAACTATATTTTGCAGCATACATATATCTGTACAAGTTTAGCAAATATATTAATTTTACAAAAAAAAAAAAAAAAAAATTATTAACGTATTTTATATGTGATAAACTACAACAAAATTATCTGAAAAAGCGAACAAAATAAAAATAAAAATGTAATCATGATATATAAAATATATAAAGGAAACTTGAAATTGAAAACAACAACAAAATGTAATGAAATGCTAAAAAATGCATAAAAATTTCATATTAAGTATTTATTAAAGAAAGCCATAATATTGAATGTCATATTTTTCAGAGTTAAAAATTAATACTTTTTTTTTTTTTTCAGTAAGTAATAGTAATTTAAATCAATTTTTAAATAAATTAGTTTTAAAAAGTTGTGTTTTAATAGTTTTATTTCAGGAGGAAATAATTACTGTGTTGTAAATTTTAATATTCATAATTGAAAATGAAGTTTCAGGAGATACAGCGTTTAATTAAGATTAGATTTCAATAATAAAATGCAGTGCAGACCCTTATCAAACTTATATTGACAGAATTAAAAAAGAGAAGAAATAAAATCAAAGTTAAAACAATTATAACTTACTTGTTACTTTAAGTTTTGTGTTGGTCATAATGAGAAACCTATAATAATCATGTCTTCGATGCTCCACATTTTACGTTTACCAATTGTCATAGCGGAAGCGGAGTGGAAAGGATGAAAGTTTTGGTTTGTGTTTGAAGGTCATTCGTGTATCTGTATCACACGACTGTTTGATGTCATAGTGAATGAAAAAAAACTAAGGCTCGAAACAAACATTTGAACTTTAACGACACAGAAGCCGCTAATCTGCAGATTACCTAGTTAAAATGCAGAAAACTCTTGATTCCACACTTTAACGGGTCATTTTAGTTAATCTGCAGATTAGCTAGGTAATCTGCACATTAACGGATTTCGAGCTTTAACGGTAACATATATATTTACATATAATTATCATAGAAGTAATCCTATAAAATATATTGTACTTTCTTACATATTTGTATTTATGCATATGAATAGCCTGCCAATGACATGCAGTTAACACGTAAATACCAAATTTTCTTTAAAAACTGCTTTGTGGTGATTTGTAGGGGCAAAAAAAAAAAAAAAAAAAAAAGAATTACAGCGTTTTAAATTGATATTGTTAGTTTTTAAGGCAAGATAAATCGATTGCAGATATTTTCAAGTGTAAAATTATTAGAAGGGACGGGAAGGGGCAAAAATGTAGAAAAGGAGCGGTTGTTTCGGAGAAAATGGCGGAAAACCCAGAACGCCTTTATTCTTTTATATTTTGCAGAGATTCGAATTCTGATACTCCATTCACATTTCATACTATGGATTTTTAATAGTATTTAGCCCGGAATTATGCAAGTTTCGGAGAAAACCACGAAAAAGTCAGACATTATGAAACATCAATTTTTTCACAAAACATTTCATAACTCAAAATCTTTTAAGAGAGAAATCCTTTTTTTTTTTTTTTTTTTCTTCTTTGCATATAGATTTTAAATTTTAATTATGACTAAATTATTTTTAATACATCATAAAGAAGATACTTATACTTTGAAGTACTTTTATATTATCGAAAGTGGAATTCAAGATTTCACCTGTTTTAAGGTGTCCTGATGGGGCCGTGCCCTTTGCGGAAATCTATAAACCCGTGCCCTTAGCGGAAATGTTATCCTCCCTCGGTGGCGTGCTTTTAGCATACGTGCCTTTAGCGGAAATGTATAATAAATTTCAAAATAAATTAATAAATAAATAAAAGAACTCTTCAGTTTACCTCCACACTTTATCCGCATTTAGCACTTGGCTGTATTTTGCTTCAGAAGTAAACTGTCGCAAAAACAAGTATGCGTACTGTAGAATACCGTTATTTGAGGGAACGGTGATCTGTAACCATATAAAGTTTAATGAATCACAGTACTCTATACAAAAACGTACATTACTGCTATTTTATGATTTTATTATGTTTTTGAAAATATAATTAAACATTAGACCTTTTTAAACTAAAACAAAAACGAAAAATCAGGAGGTACACATTGATTATCAGCATTTTCCAACTGTACTTACTCATTGTATCGTATAACATTCTATGTTATCTGTCTATACTATCACACAATAGACAGACAGACATATAGAATAACTGAATTCATAATTACTCTGAAACATTGTTGGAAAGTGTTAAAAATGCTTAACACAAACAGAAATGCTGCTCTTAATTCCCTATTTGCAGTACTTAAGTATCGAAACATGTTTGCGTAGCCCTGTAAATCTGAAAGTTAAGCATATTATAGTTTATACAAAACATTTTCTTAGCATATAAACAATGAATGCGAATTTCTGTATAATTTTTTGAGGAAGTTATTTAAATGTGATTTAGAAAAATGCCTCCCATAAAGCGCAATGCATTGGTATTTTTTGGATGTTCATGTACACAAACCAGTGGCATATGTTCTGCTAGAGCCATTTTCAGTAGGGAATATTCAATAATGAATTTGAGTAACACATATTATTAAAAAAAAATAAAATGAAATGAAAATAAAAATTAGTAAGTTGTGGCCACCACAAGACTTTCTTTTATATTTTCCTATACAAAATCACTAAGTGCAAATAAATAATTTTTATCTTAGAGGAAACTAACACTAAATATCCAAAGAAAGACAGTTGTTTTATTGTCTATAAATGACATCTTAAAAAATGCATTTTTATAATAGTTATGTCACATATCAAGTTTCGTAAAGTTATGAGCTATAGAAGTTGAGATATAGCTTTCACATTGTCGAGGAAATTTGCAGTATGGCAACGCCACCTATTGGCCGATAAACACCCAAATTGAAGCAGCATAATATCTCACAATGGCCTTCACATACATCATGTTTTGTTTGATTATACACAATAGAGCCTGAGATATAGCCTCCCCTTCAATTGTGGAAATCGCTGTATAGCAGTGCCACCTGTGGAGCGGTTGACACCAAATGTTGACAGATACTCATTTAGGTTAAGGTGCATCAACATATAAATTTATATGGAACTCTGTGCAGTAATTCTTGAGATATAGCTTTCCCTTAAATTGTAGAAATCGTTGTATAGCAGCACCACTTGTCGGCCCATAAGCATTCAAATTGAATCTGCATAATGTCTAATGGTGGCCTTCTCTCATACCAAGTTTTGATTGATTATACGCAATAGAACCTGATGTATAGCTTCCACTTAAATTGTAGAAATCGTTGTATAGCAGTGCCACCTGTTGAGAGGTTGGCATCAAAAGTTGATAGCTCTAATTAAGCTCAAAGTGCATCTACATGTAAATTTATATGCAATTCTGAGCAGTAGTCCCGGAGATACAGTTGCCACAAAATTTTTGTCACACACAGACAGACAGACATTTTCTAAAAATAGTCAAATCGTATTCTAGACCTCTCAAAACGTGTAAATCCATCGAAAATCGGAAGTCTAAAATTTTTACGAATCCAATACTTTCTTCTATTGAATATCGAAGAAAAATAAAAAATTCTTAAAATATTTACGGGCGCTGGAGGCGAACCAACGGACAGTAGAATAGACAAATACACTAATTCAAATCATATTTACATTTAAAAAAATGGTCGAATAAACGCTTAATGTAAAAGAAAATGCATTTCAGAAAATTTCCAATAATAACCCTCAGTGTAACTGAATAATTTTGCCTGACTCTGTAAATCTAATGCTAATCATACTACATTCTATAGAAAGAATTATTTTGTGCATTTGAATAACTTATTTCTATCTTCCACATGCACATCTTCTTATTTCCGCTAAGGGCACGGCTTCTTCTATTCCTCCTTCTTCCCTTTCATCCATTCCGCTAAGGGCACGACACCGTCCTGATAAGGTTTTATTTTGTATCTCAGATACTAATTAAAATAACTGCACACGGGTCTACGCTGCCGATAGCAGTGGGGAACCAGAGCGACATTTTTCCTGATCAGATTTTTTTTTTTTTTCACATGATAAAAATTAGTGCAATTTTGAGAATACATTAATTATAGTGATTCATTCAAAAAATAGTGACCAGCGAAGCGGGCGAAGCCTGCTAGTATTAAATATAAAGAGTATATCAAATATTTATATAAAATAATGAACATAAATACTAGATTTTAGTTTTGTATTATTTCAAACTCTAAAATTCATTCATTTAACTCTTAACATAACTGAATTAAGCTACTTTGGCAACTACCCCAGCTACTATTTACATGGTGGTCCAGTTTTAAAAAATGTGCAATAGATGAAACTTTCACAAATCTTGTTTGTTACTTGATGGCAATGCCTGTTAGATCTGCTGGAATTGAGAGAATCTTCTCAAATTTCTCATTTGTGCATCACAAATTGAAAAATCGTTTAGGTTTAGAAACCGCATCAAAACTTGTATTTTGTTATAGAAGACTGAATAGTGTAAACAATGTAAACTTTGATTTTCAATGGCGATAACATTGTAAATGAATTTTTTTTGGTTAACATTTAATTGATTTTCCTATGCATTATCTTCCTATGCATGCCCATAATTATTTTTATGTCATTTTCTGAGTAGACCCGTGCGCGATGTGCACGCATGAATGCATATATATGAGCGCTGCGCATGCGTATTCCTTCACCACCCTTATGATTTCTCAAAATTCCATGTTATTACTCATAAACTTTTATTCTTAATAAAAGGAATTAAAAAAAAAAAAAACATTTCTAATCGGGTAAAAAGTCACACTGGGTCCTCTCTGCTTTCGTCAGCGTAGACCCGTGTGTGCGCAGTGCTCACGAATTCATATATATGCTCGCTGTGCGCACGTATTCTTTCACCACCCTTTCTGTCCCTCCTTAATTTTACACTTTCGAAAATATCCTCATTCGACTCGTAGGCACTCAAAACCTATATATTCCAATTTCGAACGGTCTAACTCAATAATTTTTTGGCCCCCTTGAGTATATCTTAAAACATATAAATCAGGTGAAATCTCGAATTTCGATTAGTGCCCTCTATTGGATAAATTTAATGTAGGTTATTCGATAATATAAAAGTACTTTAAAATAACTTTCGAATGAAGTATTTAAAAAAAATTAATAATATTTAGAATTCAAAATATTGAAATTTTAAAATATTGCAGCGCCATCTGGTGGTAGAAATTTCTGTAATCTACTGTTTAATTTTAAATCAACAAAGCTTTAAAATGATGTATTACTTATGAAATTATTTTAATTAGTAGCTGAGATACAAAAGAAAACCTAATCAGGTTACCTTAAAACGTGTAAATCTGGTGAAATCTCGAATTTCACTTTTGATAATATAAAAGCTCTTTAAAATATCTTTCGAATGATGTATTAAAAATAATTTAATCATATTCAGAATTCGAAATATTGAAATTTTAATATATTACAGCGCCATCTGGCGGTAGAAAAGTCTGTAGGATCTACTGTTCAATTCCAAATCAACAAAGCTTTCAAATAATGTATGACTATAAAATTATTTTAATTAGTAGCTGAGATACAAAAAAAAAACCTAAACAGAACACCTTAAAACGTGGAAATAACGTGAAATCTCGAATTCCATTACTTACAGTAGTTGGTTAACGGAAGGTGACAGAAATTTGTGGCATCTACTCTTGAAATTCAACTTAAATAAGTTTCAAAATGACATATTACTTTTGATATTATGCTAATTAGAAGCTGAGATACAAAAATGATATAAACACCATTATAAAACAACTTATGTCTGACTTTTTCGCAGTTTTCTCCGAAACTTGCGTAATTCCGGGTTAAATACTGTTAAAAATCAATAGTATGAAATGTGAATGGGGGTATCAGAATTCTAAACTCTGCAAAATATAAAAGAATAAAGGCATTCTCGGTTTTCCGTCGTTTTCTCCAAAACAACCGTTCTTTTTCTACGTTTTTGCCCCTTCTCCCCCATTTCTGTCCCTCTTAATAATTTTACACTTGAAAATATCCGCAATCGATTTATCTTTCCTTAAAACCTAATAATACCAATTTCAAACGCAGTAACTTTTTTTTCCCTTCGCCCCCCCCCCCCCTCCTCAAGCCCTTCCTAATATTTCTACACTTTCAAAAATATTCAGAATCGAATTATCGGGCATTAAAACCAAATATTGCAAAATTTCAACGGCATATCTCAATTTAAAATATGTACTGCAAAATATAAAACAATTTAATCTAATTTTTTTGTTTGTCCACATATTTTCATGGAAATTGAACACTAGGTTTATAATATGCTGTCTAGCCCGAATATTAATTCAAATGTAACATGAATGAAAATTTGAAAAAGTTTGAAAATTGCAATTTTCCCCTCCACTATAAATCACGTGACATCTTGATCTGTTACAATCATTTCCTTTTTCATGGCAGACGGTCGTCTGGCATTTGAAATGATGTTGCCACAAAAAATTCATACTTTAGTTAATTTTTAAAAATTTAATTGTTGTACCGATAAGCCGCTTGTACACTTAGA
Organism: Salticus scenicus; assembly: GCA_963930645.1. NCBI lineage: Eukaryota > Metazoa > Arthropoda > Arachnida > Araneae > Salticidae > Salticus > Salticus scenicus. Next base: position 328,710,486 of record OZ005648.1, on the reverse strand, counting down.
TTCAGAAAAAATTCCCCTTTCATTTGGTACCGAAATTGTAACGATCGAACAAATATTTCTAATTTTTTTTTTTTTTTTCCTGCTTTTAACTCCGTTAAAATATCTTTTTTTATGCAATGGCGGTGAATTGTCATTCATTGAGATCGCTTTGAGATTAGACATGATTCGACATTTTAATTAATATCTCCACAACTAGTTAAAAATTTTAAATTCTGTTTTCAGGAGGCCCTCGGAAAGGCTCCATAGCATCAGTATGTCAATTCTTGTACTTCTGCGTTCAGTAGGGGCTGAATGTATAAAAGAACAGACAGACTGACAGACAGACAAACCTTTCCATTTATTATTATACATATGTCGTTTATTGTATCTTGTTATTTAAAAACATATTTTAAATTACCTTGGATATACTCCGGATAATATATTTTGGGATAAAAACATTTTAGTCAAATTCAAACTCATATGAAGCATCTTTTAATATCCTAATGATAATTTTTTAACTTTACAGAGTTAGATATTCTTTTTTTTTTTTTTAACAAGGACTACAAATATGAAATCTGTTCCTCGAGTATCCTTCGTTATTTTGAGAAATAAGCAGGAAAGAATTGAAAATTGAAGCTGTGGGGCATTTTTGCAACTTAAAATGAAAATAATGAAATTATTTCCTAACTGTATATTAGAAATATACATATAGAGTGTTATATATTGCCCTAAATTAACTAAAAAATTCAATAGTGAAAGTTATAAGCATTAGAAAAAGTATGTACTAGATTTTTTATAAAAAACAATTATCAAAAAAGTCGTTGTCAAATAGTGAAAAAAATTTAAATGTCGCCAAAGGGAATCATACTAAATCTGTAGCACAAAGTGGTCTAGATATAACAAATTTTCTTCTATTCTTAAAAAATAAGTTACTGATTTTTAACACATTTTATTTTGTCGTATTATTTTTTAAATGCTATTAAATGTTATGTTGTTCTATCCAGCATTGGATATGGGGATTTCTATAATATTTTTCTGCTTTTGTCTTATGAAATGCACTATTTATATTCATATTTATTGCATGGAAAAGCAGCAAAGAGGTAGGAAGAACCCCGCAGGTGTTAATAAAGCAGAGTGAGTCAAGGATTGGTGAGTAGTGGAGTGAGGAGGCAGGAACCCCCCCCCCCCCGCAGTTATGTTTAAAAAAAATAATAAACACATTTGATACTAGGTTTTTTATGCAGTTAATCATCCCCCCCCCCCTCAAAAACAAAAGTGTGGACAAATCTGAAATCCTGGTTGAAAGTGCTTGAAAATTTCCTGGGAAGTGGTTGAAAAGTACTTGATAACTCCTTGAATTTTTTTTACTCCTAAGTGTATGAACCACAGAATAGTTACTATTTATTTAAATCAAATTGGAGTGTAAAGGTTGATATTTTTATTTATTATGAACTATGCGAAAAATACCAGAGCTGGGAATCGAACCTGGGCACCTCCGTTTAACGCAATGATGCTCTACCACTGAGCTACCATGGCTGACCTGATATATCTGCGTTTGCAGACTCGGTGACTTTCCCAACGAATATTAAGCGAGAAGTGCCTAGCTGGTTGTCAGCCAGGGTAGCTCAGTTGTAGAGCATCCATGCGTTAAGTGAAGGTGCCCAGGTTCGATTCCCGGCTTGGGTATTTTTTGCATAGTTGGTAATAAATAAAAATATCAACCTTTGCACTCCAATTTGATTTAAATAAATATTCACGGTTGATGAATTCACGAATAAAAATTTCTAAATTGAAATTTCTTGGTCTATGGAGTTGTGCTACGATTATTATTGTCTCACCTGATATATCTGCGTTTGCAGACTCGGTGACTTTCCCAACGAATATTATGCGAGAAGTGCCTAGCTGGTTGTCAGCCAGGGTAGCTCAGTGGTAGAGTATCCGTGCGTTAAGCGGAGGTGCCCGGGTTTGATTCCCGGCTCTGGTATTTTTTGCATAGTTGCTAATAAATAAAAATATCAACCTTTACACTCCAATTTGATTTAAATAAATATTCACGGTTGATGAATTAACGAATAAAAATTTCTAAATAGTTACTATTTAGTTTAAAGGATATTTGGTATTCAGCTGAAGTTAGTATTTCGTTGGCCGAATATTCGGTATTTGGCCAAAACTGATATTTGGTGCATCCCTAAGAATATGCACTTTGGTGGGATTTTATTATTACTAACTTATCTAACTGGGAAGCGGGGAGTAAAAAGTGCATAAGTCGTTGCCAAAGGCATAGCTGCCAACCTTTGAGAATCAAAATTAGAGAGATTTTGTATGCGACATAATTTATGCCATAAATAGAATTTTAATAGTATAGTAATTGTTGGAAATAGAAGGAGCAAATAAAAGGGAAATTTTACAGTATCTAGAGACTTTCTTCTTATTGCAAATACATATGAATAAAATAATAATAATAAATAAATAAAACATACTAAATTTAAAATACTGCTAGATTATACTAAATTCTAACCATACTGAAACAATTTTTTTACATGCATACATTGATTTGGCGAAATGTTTCTGACCTGAAAAACCTGTTAATTTTTTCCACATGTTTCCACATCCTATAGATATGACATGTAAATATTTAATTTAATTGTGGAAAAATAAATAGATTGATTAAGATCAGCAATAAAGTCTAAAAATAATTACATATGTGAGTAATATTCACTTTTATTGCTTTATAGATTTTAGAGTTGCTCACTTTCCAGAGATTGGAAAAGGAGGAGGGATAGAAGAATAATTACAGAGTAAGAAATATTAAACTCTTTCAATTCTACTTCTAGAATTTAATAAAACAACTTTTAAATTAATATTATCATTTATGTTACAGATACATAAAGATTGGGAAATAAAAGACTTCTACTGAACACTTGATTGCCGATCGTTAGTTGGAGATAAATTTGAAGGTGGGGGGAGGAAATAATTAAATGAGAAAGAAATATTTAATAATACTATTTCTTTACAGGTTCTAGAATCTCATAAAATATGTTTCAAACGAATATTGACGGTAGATGTTGTAGATGGTACAAGACTGGAAATTGGGAGCTTTCGTAGAACATTTGATCACCGATCGTTCTATTTTTAAAATGAACGATATCCGTGACTTTTTTAAAGATTGAAGAAATAAATTCACGGAATTCTGCAAATTAGACAAAAATAAATAAATAATAAATAAAATAAAATAATAATGAAAAAAAAAATAATGAGCATAACTGAGTTTTTTTTTCTTTTCTAGCAAATACAGTGCAGCATTACAAAATGGGTTTGGAATTTCATTGCTTGATTTGGGTTGTTAAAATAACAATAAGTAGCACAACATCTACAAAATTTTAGGAATTTAAGACAACTTATAATTAGGGTCTTTTAGGACATTTTTTAATTTTTTCAGGAATTTCAAAAAGTCACAAGTAACATGCAATACACTATGTTTCATAAAAATAAAATCATCATAATTTTATGAAAAATAAATATTTACTAATGAAATTGAGATAGAACTTTCAATATGAAATTCAGTGTACATATTTTTCCACAAGATACCAGGTAAGATTTTTTTTTACCTTTTAGTTATACAAACACATGGCAAGATAAAATATTTTAATGCACATTAAAAAAAAGAGGAGGCTAAGGCTGGCTTTTTTAACGTTATCATAAAAAGCATGAAAGTATTTTTATGACAATCTTTTTTAATCTGGATATTAATGAATCATTTTATTTATGTAAGTGACTAAATAAATGTAAATAAATAAGTAAGCCAACCAAAATACAGGATTAATAAAATATGGTATATTTATGTTTAATGGAAAATACCGCTTCAACTAATATATGTGATAATTACAGTGCAATAATTACTACATATTTCAAAAATTTAATACAGTTAATCTGAACAACTTTGTGCTGTAGAAATAAGAATTTTTAAGAAATTCAATAAAACCGCTGTACTCAAATTAACGTTTTATTTTGTATTTGTAAGTGTTAGCGATAGTCTACGAAGACGGAGCCACAGATTACAAGACGTTAAATCGCGCCCATCACAAATGCTCCAACTCGTTCCTTCTTCTAGTGAGCATGCGCGGGGACTTGCTCAAGTTTCTTTTCTGACCAAAATTATGAAGGTCTAAGTAAGATATTGATTCGCCGCCGGTGCTACCCTCTATTAGCGATTAATTTAACTAAATATTTTCACTTTCAGAAATTTTATTTTATTTTCCTTTTTAACCTTTTTTAAAATAATAAAAATCTAAGACTCAGAATCTTTTATTTTATTTCAAATTTCATTTTCCACCAATTAAAAAATAAATAAATAAATAAAAGGATAATAATAAATAGGGTTTAGAAAAAGATACAAATAAATATTTGAAAGTGTAGGAGGCTCTTCATTTATGAAAATATTTATAGATAATAATAATAATAAAATAAAAATCAACAATATTTTAAAAAGCTTAATAAAATAGCAGAAGTGTGTGAGATATAATAATTCAAAATCAAGTTTAATAGTGCTTTATGATTGTGTTTGTGTTTATATTACTTTTCTTTGCATGAAAGCTTTAAATTGATACAAATGAAGTAGAAAATTTGTTTTAAGTTAAATTATGTATAATTTCCTATCCTTCGTATAATACTGCTTATTAATATTTCCAATTAATTTATAACAATAAGAAAAAATATATAAAATATTTCAGTTTTAAATTGCATTATATTATTATCAGTAAATTATAAAGAAAGTAAATTTGAATTAATTTAAATTTTATATATTGAACTGTAAATATTATACTATATTATGCATGACACAGAAAAATTACATATGATTTTTTCTAACAAGTATTCGAGATATTCCCATTAATATTAAATAAGAATTTTATTAGATTTATCAAAGTACTTAAAAGTACGTATCTTAAAAACTGAGCAAATGAGAGTTAATTTTTATCAATAACAAACAGTAAGAGGATCAGTAAAGCTGTTTATCTTCTCCCCTGCAAATATTTACAATTATTATTATTATTAAATCTAATTTAGAAGCTTTTAGCTATATAGAAATTCAATTTCATGTCAGTATTATTTATAAATATTTTACATATATAAGTCTTAATTTTTTTTTTTTTTTTTTTTTTTTTTTAATAGCTTTTCTAGTCATAGTCATGCCTTCCACTGTTTAATAAATAATTAAGTAAAATAAGCAAAAAGCATTAATTTACTTTAAGGCATGGGTTTAATATATTCTAATTATTACAGTATATTTTTAAATGAAAAATTATAAGTAATATAATCAAATGATAAAAATTTGAAATTTATTCGAAACAGTAGTATTTATCAAAGGGGATCAAATTCTTTAACTATATATTATATATGAGGTTAGCACTGAAAATAAAATTGAAATAGATGAAATATGTTAAAACTTTTTTATACTGTCTTATGACATTCTGTTTCAAACAGGGAGGAAGGGAAGAGGATAAGCAGTTTAAATGAACCTCTTAATGTTTGTTAGTGATAAACATTAACTCTCATTTCCTCAGTTTTTGAATATGTCTACTTTTAAGTACTCTAATAATTTTTTGATATAATATTGATGAGAATACTTCAAATATAGTTAGAAATTTTTTAATGAAATTTTTCTGTGTTATGCATAATATGGTATAATATTTACAGTTGAATATATAGGATTTAAAGTAATTCAAATTTACTTTCTTTACAATTTACTGATAATAATATAATGCAATTTAAAACTGAAATATTTTATATATTTTTTCTTAATGTTATAAATTATTTGAAAATATTAATAAGCAGTATAATACGAAGGATAGGAAATTATACATAATTTAATTTAAAATCAATTTTCTACATCATTTGTATTAGTTTAAAGCTTTCATACAACGTATTTGATGTGAAAAATTAATATAAACACAATCATAAAACACCATTAAACTTGATTTGGAATTATTATATCTCATACAATTCTGTTGTTATTTTATTAAAATTTTAAAATATTGTTGATTTTTTTCTCTAATTATCTATGAATATTTTCATAAACGAAGAGCCTCTTGCACTTTCAAATATTTATCTGAATCTTTTTCTAAACCCTACTTTTTTTTTTTTTTTTTTTTTTTTTTTTTTGTTGGTAGGAAATAAAATTTAATATAAAATAAAAAGATTCTGATTCTGAGATTTTTATTATTTTAAAAAAGATTAAAAGGGAAAGTAAAATAAAATTTCTGAAAGTGAAAATGTTTAGTTAAATTAATCGCTAATAGAGGGTAGCACCGGCGGCGAATCAGACCTTCATAATTTTGGTCAGCAAAGCAACTTGAGCAAGTCCCCGCGCATGCTCACTAGAAGAAGGAACGAGTTGGAGCATTTGTGATGGGCGTGATCTAACGTCTTGTCCACAGATTAGCCATGTTTGTGTTGATTTGATAGATTCATGAAAAGAACGATTCATTGAATTGTCAGCTTTGGCTCCTCCTACAGTAATTACGTCTGTCCAATCGCTGCCTTGTATTTGCTTAATCTTCGTCGCTGAAATTGTTTCATAAATCGCCGCAGACTCTCTGTGACTGGACTGGGTTACCAAGGTAACAACGGAAACGGACGACTGCAGCATTTCATTCTGGAAATCAGTACTGAACGAAGGTCGCATATTCAATTCAATGGTTTTATGGCTAAAATTAAAAAAATTATAACTCATTCAGTTTTTAAAATTTTCTCTCAATCTTTTCGGAATTGAATTATGGAAGCGAGATGTAATATACAAAAAAAAAAAAAAAAAAAAAAAAGAAATAATTTATCTCTAAACGCTTTTGGGTTATAGAATGTTTTGTGAAAAAATCGACGTTTCGTAAAATCTAAAAATATGGATCGCTAATCCGTATTTTGTAAAAATGTTTATATGGTTCGAAAGAGGATTAAATGTCCTCTCTGAAATATACCAGTTGTTAAGAAATGGCACAGTTACTCGGTTGTACAGGGCGTTTAAAAAAAAAACGATCGAGAAAGAGAAAATTTCGACCCTTTTTAATTTTTTTTTAAAAATACAAAAAATCTGTATTTTTTAAAAAAAAATTGTACCGTAAGAATCGGTAATAAATGCTTTTTCTCGTGGTGCAGGTGTATTTTCAATATTTCCAACAGATCGGCAGCGATCGCTTTACAAAAACCCACGAAATTTCCTCTTCCTCCTTCTTCTTTTGAGGTAAGCGGTCCCGGTCGAAAATGATGATCGTGAAGTGTGTTGCTTAACACTCAGTTATGTAATGGCGTGTCGGCGTATTTGAATTAATGACTCCAATGTAGAAAAATAAACTATTTATTAACATAACGAAGAACTATCTACAAGCAAACACACTTCTCTCTTTCGAACATGGCAGAATCCAAAACAAAACTTTTTACAGAGAGAAAAGTTGTAGTGCTTTTCGTGCGCTTGCAGCGCCATCTCATAAAATGCACCAGGGAGGATAGATAGAACACCATAGAGTATCCCCCCAGTGAACAAGGTGAACGATAAAATGCAAAAGTTCAATACAATAAATGCTTGATACAGTATAATATGTAATAGTAACATAGTAAGTAATGCAAAATAGAAATACAATGAACAATATATAATATTAAAAAGTGTAAGATAATATATACAAAACTATATTACATATTCAGTCACCAAATGTTTTGGGAAAGTGACTTTACGTCCAGAGCGTGTTTTGTTGACAGGAGTCGGCTCTGGTGGTATTTCGAATGATTTGTTGACAGGCGTTGGCTCAGATGGTTCTTGGTTAGGAACAGAGTTATTTGTCACAACAGTATCTGACCATCTATAGGCGGGTTTTACGCGATCTATAGAAACTGTTGTGTTTTTACCATTTATATCAATGACAAAATTTTTATTATCTCTGTTTATGACAAGGTGAGGTCCAGTATACGGCGGTGTTAATGGACGAGTTACTTTGTCTGATCTTAAAAATACATGTGTACAATTCGACAATGCAGGATTTACGAAAACACTAGGACTGCTATGTAAGGAAGTAGCAGTTGGATTAAGTGTCTGCATTGTTTGTACCAAGTTGGAAACATAATTGGGATCAATCGTTTGGTCAATTTGTTTTTTATCAGTAATAAGATCAGAGGGTAATCGTAAAGTGGTACCATATACTAATTGTGCAGGTGTTGCATTAATGTCATTTTTAAGAGCTGAGCGCAAACCTAGTAAAACAATTGGAAGGGTTTCAGTCCATTTAGTGTGATTATGTGCCTTAAGAGCATCTTTTAAATGTCTATGATAGCGTTCTAAAATTCCATTTGACTGGGGATGGTATGCCGAAGTCCGAATGCGCTTACAGCCTAAGATATGCATAAGTTCTCGAAATAGAGTAGATTCAAAATTACGACCTTGATCTGTGGTGATAGTGACTGGGCATCCGAATCTAGAGATCCAACCATGCAATAAGGCACGAGCGGTTGTTTCCGCAGTCATATCAGGGGTCGGAATTACCTCGGGCCATCTGGTAAATCTGTCAATGATTGTTAAACAATACTGATTTCCATCTGATGGGGGAAGAGGGCCAATGAAATCTAAATGAATATGGGCAAAACGGGCATCCGGTAGGGCAAATGTTCCAACTGGTGACTTGGTGTGCTTTGTTATTTTGGCTCTTTGGCAATTAACACAACTGCGAACCATAGATTTGATATCTTTATGCATGCCAGGCCATACGAATCTTTTAGCAATTAAATTTATGGAGGCTGACATACCTGGATGTGAAAGGAAATGCAAATTTTCAAAAACCAATTTTCGCAAACTTTGTGGAACGAATGGACGGGGATGTTTTTGAGATGTGTCGCAATATAGGTCAATATCCTCAAGGGGAAAATAGTGTTTTTCTAATTGTAAGGATGTGGTATTGGATTGCAAAAGTTTTTGAAGTTCTTGATCAGTTGATTGTGCAGAAGCAAATTCTTTAAAATCAAGTACAGTTGGGGAAATTTGATTGATCTCTATGCGAGATAATGCATCGGCTACATGATTTTCAGAACCTTTCATATATCGGATATCGGTAGAAAATTGGGATATATAATCGAGATGACGTAGCTGTCGAGGACTGCACTTTTCAGGATTTTGTTTGAAAGCGTATATTAAGGGTTTCTGATCAGTGTAAATGAAAAAGTTTCTACCTTCTAGTAAGTGACGAAATTTCTTTATAGAGGAATATATGGCGTAAAGTTCACGGTCATATGTCGACCAATTCTTTTGAGACTTACTTAATTTGCCAGAATAAAATGCTATAGGTTCCCATTGATTATCAGACATTTGCATGACAGAGCCACCAACAGCGACGTTTGATGCATCTACCCATAAGCTTAATTGGGCACCAGGAATAGGATGTTTTAGAAGCGTTGCATGAGAAATTGCTTCTTTTGATTTCGTAAATGCAAAATTTTCTTCGTCGTTCCATTCTAATTGCTCCATTGAAATTTTGGCATTGGAACGCGGATGTTTCCTTTTATTTTTGTGCCCTTCGAGGAATTTAACGAGGGGTGCTAAAATATCAGCAGCTCTGGGAATGAATCGTCTGTAAAAATTAAATATACGTAAATATCTACGAAGTTGAGTAATAGTTGTAGGTCTTGGAAATTTTAAAATGGCTTCAACACGGTCAGAAGTTGGTGAAAGACCATCTTTTGACACTGTAAAACCTAAAAATTCCAAAGTGGGAACACCAAATATGCATTTTGAGGGCTTAATTGTAAGGCCGTAATGATCAAGTCTGGAAAATAGTGCTCTGAGATGTTCAATATGTTCTTCGAGGGATTTGGATGCAATTAAAATATCGTCTATAAATGGATAAACACCTTTTAAATTTCTTGTAACTTCATCAATAAATCTCTGAAATGTGCTGGAAGCATTGCACAAACCAAACTGCATCCGAGTGCTCTCGAAGAGTCCGAAAGGTGTACATATGGCAGTTTTGTGAACATCCTCGGGAGCAATCGGAATTTGATGAAAAGCTTTAACTAAATCAATACGTGAAAAAATTGTGGTTCCGTGAAGTTCACTAGTAAAATCAGCAATGTTGGGGATGGGATATTTATCCTTTTTAGTGTGAGCATTTAGTGCTCTGTAATCTCCAACAGGTCGCCAGTCATCGCTGTTTTTCTTTGGAACCATATGCAAAGGTGAAGCATAATTGCTGTTGGATGGACGCATGTGTCCCAAATCCAACATATGCTGAAATTCCATTTTTGCAATTTTTAAACGGTCGGGGGCCAGACGACGTGGTTTAGCGTATACCGGTGGGCCAAAAGTTTCGATATGATGCATAACAGAATGTTTCACAATTTGGTTTGGGCTAGGAGATTTACTGATGTTAGGAAATTCACTTAAAAGATTAGAAAAAATATCATTACTTATGATAGATTTCACTGAATATATATCAGAATTATGTACAACACAATGAGAATTTAAGCTTGTGACATTATCAAATAAAGAACGTTTTCTAAGATCTGGCTTTAAATTAAAGTAATGTAAAAAATCAGCACCTAAAATAGGGGTTGAAACATTACAAACATAAAAAGGGTAAACAAACTGTTTTCTTAGACCAAGATCAATAGATAATAATTTACGTTTATATACATTAATTAAAGTACCATTAGCTGCAACAAATTTTTGAATTGGAATAGACATTTTGTCTATTTTTGATGCTGGAATTAATGAACAGTCACTTCCTGTGTCCACTAAAAATTTTAGATTGCTTCTTTTATCTCGTACAAAAAGGCGACGAGAAGTGGAAGGCGAGGCGTATGTCGCCGCTACTCCTTGCCGTAGTCGTTTCCCGCGGAAAAAGTACAGGGAGGTACGCACTTTTTAGCTTTAGAGCTAAATTTCTGATGATACCAGCAAAATTCTTTATTAACTTTTGGGCTTTTGTGCCGAAAATTAGATCGAGATAGTGAACGAGAATGACTTCTGGAACGTCGCAATGAAGCCACTTCTTCTCTTAAAAGTTTTAATTCTTTTAAAAGTTCGGAATCAGCACTCGAAGAATTAGTTGTACTAACAGCACTTACCTGTGGTGGAGATACATCCAAAATTTTATCAGCTATTTCGGCAGCTTTAATGGGTGTAAGGTCTTGCACTGATGCTAAAATAAATTGCGCATTTGAAGGCAGTTGTTGCAAGAATAGTTCGAGCAAAAGAGTGTCGGATACCTTATGGTTTTCAGCTCTTCTCTGCATGACGCGAAGTAGTTCTGACGGTTTTCTATCCCCTAGTTGTTCACCAGCTAATAATCGGCGAATTTCCTGCGATTTTGTTTCACCACAACGTTGAATTATTTCGTCCTTTAAGTTTTTGAATGGATCGGAATTATCAGGTGAAATTATTACGTCACGCACAGTCATTGCAATTTCTGGAGGTAAATTCGCAACACAATAGTTATATTTTGTTCTAGAATCCGTTATTGGTTTCGGCACAGCTAGTTGAAATGTTGATTCTACCATCGTGAACCACAGGGCCGGGTCCGTAGGGATGAATGCAGGGATTTTCACTGCAGCTGTTTCATTCACTGCAGCTGTTTCATTCATGTTGAAAACAGAAACGAAAACACTTATAATCCAAAATAAGAACAGTTTATCCGGGTCACCACTGAAGTGTGTTGCTTAACACTCAGTTATGTAATGGCGTGTCGGCGTATTTGAATTAATGACTCCAATGTAGAAAAATAAACTATTTATTAACATAACGAAGAACTATCTACAAGCAAACACACTTCTCTCTTTCGAACATGGCAGAATCCAAAACAAAACTTTTTACAGAGAGAAAAGTTGTAGTGCTTTTCGTCCGCTTGCAGCGCCATCTCATAAAATGCACCAGGGAGGATAGATAGAACACCATAATCGCATGCCATTTTGAATTGTTTTTTTTTGTTAGACATGGGTCGACATTTTAATTACTATCTCCGCTAATTAGGGTAGCATCGTTTACCAAATTAGATAACGTACATCTGCGATAAATTCTCTGTCCGACGGTTCCTGTCCGAAGTCTGTGCGACCATTAGCGGCGGAGCCTTAGCTGTTTCAAGCCGTTTCTCACAGACAGACACACACATGTACAGATTTTAATAATATAAGAGATGTATGTTAAAAATGAAGTGTAGCTTGAAAATTTTCAACAAATCTACTTTTTTTTTTTTTTTTTGGAAGGAGGAGGATGGCAATTAAATCAATTCAACCCTTCCCACTCTCCTTGGCTTAGACCTTGCCAAAAGCTCAACCCATCGATCATTATGGTAGAATTGTATCTTAGCATGTATAAGAGAATCAGTAACTGTTGAGATTTTCAGAAATTCAGTTATTAACCAAAATCATTGAAAAATATTTGTTATTTTTGGTAGGCACTGCATTGTACTTACACCTAGAAATTCCATTTTTATTTGGGACTCACCCACTGATAGCTTGTCTCCTGACCACCTTAGGGGGTGTGTCTCAGACCATCGGCAATTACCCATAGTGTAGCACGAGCGTGATGTAAAATCCATGCAATGATATATTGTATTCTAAAGTGTGGTGGCAAGAAGTCTCATGTAAAAAGGCGAAAGTCTTTTCAAGCACATTTCCACTGCATTTTTGAATATAAAAATTGAGGAAAAAACCTAAAATTCCATACAAAAAGCATGGGATGAAAATAAAAATACACTACGTTAAGGCCGGGAAAAAAAAAAAGGTTAACACCAGAAGGAATAAAAGGAAAAAATTAAGTAGAAAAAGTCATTCAAGAACAGAAAGGGATTTGGGTTAAGGCATTAAACCTTTTGTCGAGGATTTAATATGACTCGTGTAGTATGTAGTAATAAATTTTCTTTGGGATAATGTTAACATGTGCCAAATTGACAGGAAAATCCTAATATTAGAATTTTGCTAAAAACTGTTTAGGGTCAAACAGAAAAGAATTGGAGGATATGCATATCAGTGGCGGCTCGTGAATTGAACATAGATAAGTGCTGAAGAATAACATTAAAGTAGTTATGCATAACTTTAACGAAAAGTACCCATTTTATTTAAATGTAAATTCATACTTTATAAATGAGTACAGTGTAAAATATTAGATGAAGTGCTTCTTCACCTATTTTCGATCCACGAGCTGCCGCTGATGTATATCGGATTAAATATAATTCCCCCTCATTTAAGGGACACCATAATATGTAAACTATATATATTGTATATATTAATAAATACAAGTGAATTCGAAGGCAGATGATGGATATTTGTATGTGCTGAATTACTTTGTAAACAAAGAGGCAGGTTCCAGTCCATGACAGCTCATATAAAATTATTTTATTTATTTTTAAATGAATAAAGTGAATTTGATGGAAAACAGATATTTGTGTATGTCAAACTATTTGGTAAACAAAGAAACAGGTTCCAGTTTAGGACTGTATATATAATTTTTTATGAATATGAACGAATTTAAAGATAGGTGATACCTATTTGCAGGTGTTGAACTATTTGGTAAACAAAGAGACATTTTCCAGTTCATGACTGTTCATATAATTAATTACTTTCTTCTACGTTCAATTGAGGAAAGTATTGTATTTGTAAAAAAATTTTAACGTCAAGTTTTCAATGGACTAGAACACAATTTGATCATTTTTAGAAAATGTGCGTGGCAAAATATTATGGCAAATGTATCTCAGGAACTATTGCTCAGAATTTCATAAAATTTTATATGTAGTTGCACCTTGGCATATATTAGTGCCTATCAACTTTTGGTGAAAATCATCCAGCAGGTGGCATTGCCATCCCACTTTATTTCAGATATAACAACTACAGTAGGATCTTCATTAATTTGTATTAATATTAGAAGAGAAAACAAAAAGAACAATCAGTTTCACTAACTTATCTTATTTGAATTATTAAAATGTAGATAACATTTAAAGGCTAAGCTTTACTATAAGGCACCCATTGGCGATTTGTGACACTGTGATGCGATTCAGTGTATCGACACTTTTTAATGTATCGTAACTTTGATTAACCATTTCGGAACTTTGTTTTTCTTTTTGCACCGACCATGTTTATTGTAATGCGGCCTAGCTGAATGATTTTTTTTTAAACGTGTTTTTGAGATTTAAAAATTATTTTTTCGAGTGTATTTTATTATTATTATTTAGAGAAAAATTAGTGCATGGTAGTAATTAATGCAGTACAGATGTTCATGCATTTTCCGATGCATGCACCACATATTAGGGGTATTTAGTGATTTTTTTTTGGTTTTAATATCGGGATCCTAAATTCTGCAGTACATATTTTTATGCATTTTCTGGTTCATGTGTTACGAATTAAGGATATCAAGTGATTTTTTTTTTTTTTTTTTTTTTTTTAATATCGGGATACTGACCGCTGCAGTACAGATTTTTTATACATTTTCCAATTCATGCGTTTATGAGTTAGGGGTATCCATCCAGTGATGTTATTTATTTATTGCGATTGTTTCTATACAGATTTTTATTTTCCTACATTTTCAGATTCATGCAAGGATGTAATTTTGAAAATTTGTGGAAAATATCTTCAATTTATACATAAATCATAACATTGAATTTTATGTGCTAAAGCTTGAAAGCCCTCTGATATATTTATTTATTTTTTGTGGTGAAGTAGCTCAAATTTCTATTAATTACTGTTTATTTTATTTTATTAATCTTAAATAGGCTACATTTTTTTCAGTGAATTTCAGAACAAGCACCAGAGTGAAACAATAATTTACTTTATTTAAAATGCATTTTTGATGTTTTGTAATGATTCAGAGTAACGATCAGGGTTGGGTTTCTTCCGGAAGAAACTATAAAAAACCAGAAGAAACCAACCAAAAGACAAAACAGATGTTCAAAATTAAAATTTATGAACTATATAAACTCAAAGCATAAATATAATGCCAAATCTAAACTATAATTCAATTGATATTAAAAATATCTTTAGAAAAATAAGTTATTTGATAACAAACACTAAATATACACAGGTGATGGGTTTTTACCTTTCAATGCTAATATTTTTAGAACTTTTTGCATACATACTATCTCATAATATTATTATACGTTCACACAGTACAAGTGATAGTAATTATTGAATTTTTAGCCATAATATTTGCACTTTTTTTTTTTTTTTTTTAAGGGCACAATTTTTTGTATAAACTCGAAGCTGGTACCCAATGAATCAATAAGTAAGATACCTACTTTTAAACTGTCCTGCAAGCTCTCTAGGATAAAAAAGAAAAAAATCCATAGTTTGTATTTATCTATTTTAAGTTGAAAAATAAAGTGCAGTATTGAACTACGAAAAAGTGTTTCATTTGTTTTACAGGCAACTCCCTCTAACGATCAAAAGTTTTGTCCAGAGGTTGTGCAGATAATAGAAATTTGCAAATTAGAGATCATTGTCTTTGTTTACAGTTTTCTTTTACCGATACAAAGTCAGTCATTATTAATTAAATAGACATCAAATGGAAAGAGGATTTTTAATAATTTTTAGAATAAATATTTCTTTAATATTAATAAAACTAATCTATCACATTCATATATGATGGTAAATAATTTAAGCATATTCAAATAATAGGTAAATACAAAATGTAAACAAACATATTTAAAAAATACAAAACAAAATATTTTTGAAAGTCTGGAAATAATATTCATTGTTGATTAATTTTGTTAAACATTCATGTAATAGTGGTTCATTTCCAGCGCTAGTCTGTATGAATTGCAGGATAATAAATATAAGAATGGTTAATCCCCCCCCCGCCCCCTTTCCCATTTGTGTTTCAAAGTAAGGATTATGCTAAAAGTCTGATAAAAATATAATTATAAGATAAGAAAAAAACTTTTTACATACCATGTTTTTAATTTTTCTGATAAGTCATTAATAAAATATGCGAGGCTAAAAAATAATATTTTATCAATATTTAAGCATGCGGAATCACTTCAGTGAAATAA
This sequence comes from Salticus scenicus, assembly GCA_963930645.1. Classification (NCBI taxonomy): domain Eukaryota; kingdom Metazoa; phylum Arthropoda; class Arachnida; order Araneae; family Salticidae; genus Salticus; species Salticus scenicus. The sequence goes on along the minus strand of OZ005648.1, from coordinate 328,694,500 downwards.
TAATAATAGTGAAAAAAAAAAAGTTGGTTTTAAAAATAAAATATTACTCTTTTTAGAACAACGTATATTAGCACTTATCAATGTGAAAAAATTTCAAAATTGATAAAGACGTCAATTTTTGTGAAATGCATAATTTAACTTTTTATAATTTTTTCACATTCACATTGAATTAAATGTATTTATTTTTATGTTGAAAGAAAATGAACTCGTAAATTTTTTTTGGCAACAATTAAATTATAGCTAATTTTTAATGGCTATTTTATTGCTATTAAGAGCTGATTATTTTCATATTTTAATTAATTAAAAGAAAACTATTCAAAAATCTGACTTCGTAGTATTGTGTTGTTACCGGGTTCTGAGTTACTGTGAAAGTTTCAAATGTCTAGCAAGTAGGGAAATTATTTAAAAATAGATTGCAAGATTTGTACCGAATAAACAAACAAGAATCGAAGTTAATAAAAACATGGTAATGAAAAGTAAAAATGTGAGAAATGTAATTTTTTTTAAAAATATGAGATCTAAATTTCTTTTAGATTAAAAAATCAATTACAGATTAGAAGGATTTGCAGATTATAAATCTGCAGATTAAAGGGAGTTGACTGTACTGTATGTGACTATAAGGAAAATAAAGTTTTTGATGACATTTTGTAATACAGTAAAAGTAATTATTGCATACTGGTATTTTAATTAACTGGATTACGTTAAGAGCTGTTTGATCAGAAAGTATAAGCAAGTGATCCAAATTATTATTTATTACCAGTTAAAGAAACAAAATTGTCTAAATTATAAAACTTTATATTGTTTAAATTGAAATTGATTATTTTACCGAATTTTGAGTATTTTGGAACGTGATCATCAGATACCTAGGCTCATTAGCTCATTTTGATTAAAAAAAACCTCATAATTATTAACTAAATAGGTTATTAAATTTGTATAGGTACAGTAAGACCCCGCTTAACGCGGGGGATACATTCCATCAAGTAGAGCGTAATGTTAAACAGCGCGTGTACAATTTCAGGTAATCCCCATACTGCTGCGAGCAATTTCGGGGAATCCACAGGGGAAATAAAAGAGCGCTAAAGTGAAACAGCGTTAAGAGGGGTCTTACTGTATATTTAAAGTCACTTAAACTTGTTTATAAGATCAACGCATCCATTGTATCTTACAAATCTGCAATTTATAGGATAAATTTTTAAGAAAAACAGTTTCTTCCACTTGGAAGAAACCTATTTCTTCCGGCCGGTTTTTTCCACCTTTGAAGAAACTTGCCAACCCTGGTAACGATTCACGATTTTTTTCTTACTAGATAAGTAAAATAATCATTTATTTCCTAAAATTTTGTTTTAAATGTTCCATAATGATGAAAAGTATTGTTTCATGACATTTTTATTTAATTCACGACATTGTGAAACGATTCACAGTACTGACTCACAAACAAAATCAAAACACTATCATACCGCTTGATCAAAACATCGGCAACAGCAATAAGCAATGGGTGCCTTATAGTAAAGCTGTTCCCATTTAAATCTAGCAAGTTCAACTTATTCATATGTCTATGCAATCGTACTACATGTAATATAATGGGAACCACTGCATAATGGTCAAAATGAATATATCTAAATTTTATGCAAATTGAGCAAGATCAACACCATTTTTAAAAATAAAGTTAGAACCAATAAAGTAGACTAACCAGTTTTCCATTGTTATATATATAGATGTATAAAATATTACAATAGTAATTATTCATGAGGTTACAGTAATCACACTCATAACAGGAACTGGGCATTTTAAAATTAGTGGAATTAAATAATTTACCTTTCTTTAGATATTTAAAATCTGTGTGAGAAGTAGTTAAAAAAAAAAAATGCTTACAAATAAATTACAGATTTCAAAAGTTGTACTTCTTTCAAATTTAAACAACTACCTGGATTGGTTTATACCCTCCCTCTCAGTATGTTTAAAAAGAGAGAGAGAGAGGAATACAGAAAGTTTACGTAAATAGGAATTTATACCAAGGACTATTTGTAAAAAACTACAGATGTATAATTACAAAACTAAATCAATATTTTACACAATTCATATAAGAAAGATATAAATTAGCTAAAAATATTTATTACTTCACTTTTTTTTTCCTGAAAAAATTTACATTACGGTGCAACAGATTTTGTTTACTTTGTGGAAATACTGAAAACTAACACTATCACATCGGATTGCAGTTTTCTTTCCTCCCCCCCCCCCCCAAATACGATAAAAAAATAAATGAAAATCATTTTACATTTTTAAATTTAACCATGGATAAGTTTAATAAGACAATTGAGGCATTGACAATGAAAATAAGGAAAGTGCCAAAAATTAAATTTTACAGGAGAAGCAACAGAAATTTTGATGGTCCAATATCAAAATGAATAATCACGCTCTTGACTACAAATGGTTTATTGAAGCAAAAGACATAACAGGTAAGTGTGAAAAGAAAAAAAAATATTTTAATTATTAGAAAAATTCCGGCAACGACTGAAACTAAATGAAGCTCGTTAGGCACTTGCCTCTTTTTCGATGCTATTGGCGTTGGAACATAGATTATTTTCAGTGAAAAAACGCAGTTTCGCAAATTTTGGCACTTACCTCATTTTCATTTTCAACGCCTCAATTAGAAAATTAATAAATACAAAAAAGGGAATCTGAATAATTTCAGAAACTGGGCAAAGTTTATATTTAATTTACTTTAATATATATTCTGCAATATATTATTTTTAAATAAACGTTAAAATAATGCTGGAATTATAAATAACTAAATAAATCCAGTGTTCATTATTAATTAGTTTACATATTTATGGATACATAATTACTTTTATATAGAGAGATACACATATTTTAATATGCCATAAATTTAATATTTAATATACGTTCTTCAGACAAAATATATTTTTACTGTTTTTAATACACAATCATTTAATCATCTCTTCAATATATTTTACTGCTTTTAATATAGATTCATTTAGTCATTTCTTATTACATTTATAACATAAATGTTATTTTTCAAGAGATACGAAAGCAAACACAAGCCTGGTTGCGTATCTAGTAAAAACATGTTTGTAAACAAACTAAAATATCTGGCGTTCTATGGTTTTCGCCAAGAGATCGATCGCCAAAAACCACGTGACTGAATCGACCAATGAGATGGATGTATTTGATATGACTGCAGATTTGTGCCTTCTATTTAGAATTTCGCTTACCGGATATGTCAGTTGTAGGATCTGTATGATGTTTGTAGGACATCCAATGGATCCTTTTGGTTGTATGGGAAAGTTATTCATGAAAAACAATGTTTAAAACACGGATTAGGAGAGTCTATAGGATATATAACGAATGTTACGGAAAGGTAGTAATTTTCATCTTACATATAGAGGGCTACCAGATCTCGAGAATTCCCCAATCAGCACGTTTGTTTAAATTTGTAGCGGTTCATTGGTCGTTCTCGGAAATCGGATGATGACAGAAGCCGAAGGGGCGGGCTTTCACTTTCTTCCCATAGATATAGTAATATACATAGATCTATCATCCCCATGTTAACGTGCAAAGATTTTTGATGCCGAAAAAGTTTTTGGCATCAGCCATGATGAGAGAGTATAAACTCGAAAACAACAATGGAATAGAATGTTGATATCATAGATATAGTAATAAGACATGGTTGATATATATTGAAAATGCCGAAGTACTGCGCGGCATTTAATTGTAGAAATAAATTTATGAAAGGAAGTGGAATAAGTTTTCATAAGTAAGTTAAATTTAACTAATTTATGAAAAATATGATTCTTTATAATCAGTTGCTTTGTTATTATTATGGTTTAAATACTGTTTTGATTTTTAATGGAATACTTTTTTTTAAATTTTAATATTTTTTTTTAAGTTTTTATATTAGTAAGTAATATCGAATTTTCAAAATTCTTTTAAATGTAGTTAGCAGTGGCAGAGGTAAAACCCGCTTGTTTTAATATATTATAACTAGTATTACCACAAGACTTTCTTCTCTATTTAATCCTATACAAATTTATTCAATACAAATTATTTATTAAGTTATAATTTATTAAAGATATTTTCCATGATGAATGCAGACGATTTTTTTCTTAAAGTAGTATAATAATAAATGCTGAAAAAAATCATTTTTGTGCAGACATGAAAAGATATACAGTCGAATCTTGTTAACGTGAATCTCAAGGGGGATCAAAAATCTGTTCATCTTATCAGTAGTTCATGCTATCAGTAACTGATCGTCATATAACTAAAGTAATCTTCATTTTGACGGGGATTGTGGTAACAGTTCATGTTAAAAGTAATTCACGTTAATGAGGTTCGACTGAATATATATATGTCTATACTATATAGACATTATATATAACATTAAAAATAAAAGAAATTTAAATTAATACAGATGTATGGTTCAACCATTCGTTTTAGAAATATTGACGAGTTCTTTCTAAAATATCCACACTGAAGATGAGGATATGTCCAATCGCTTTATCTCTCTAAAGAACACTTAATCTCAAACTTTTATAAAAATCGTTATATCCATTTCCGAGTAAACCTAATTTCTATTATATGTTCTGACTGGCCGTTAAAGGGTTAACGCAAATTTTCCTGAAGATGAGTATATGTCCATTCGCATTATCTCTCAAAAGAACACTTAATCCCAAACTTTTATAAAAATCGTTATATCCATTTCCGAGTAAACCTAATTTCTATTATATGTTGCGACAGGCCGTTAAAGGGTTAACACAAATTTTTCTGAAGATGAGGATATGTCCAAACGTTTTAGTTCTTAAAAAATTAAAAAAAAAAAGACACAACTCCAAACTTTAAACAAAATCGTTATATCCATTTCTGATTAAACTCAATTTCTACTACATGTTGCGATTGGCAGTTAAAGGGTTAACACTAATTTTCTTGATGCTAAGGATGTTCAAATTGTTTTAGGTCTCTAAGAAGCACTTATCCCAAACTTTTATTAATATCTTTATAACCATTTCCGAGTAAACATAAATTTCTACTCTATACAGTCGGTAACAAAAGTGTCCGACTGCATTGCGATTGCAATTAAAGGGTTAACTCTAATATTTCAAAAGATGAGGATAAGTCCAATAGTTTTTTCGACCATAAAAACCAGACAGAAATAGTACACAGAAACGATAAATTTCTTTAAATGTCATTATTCCATACAAAAAAAAAAAAAAAAAAAAAAAAAAAAGGAAGAAGAAAAGAAAAAGAAAAGAGAGAAAGAAAAATTAGTATCTGGAGTTTTTTCATTCATCTTTAGTACATAAATTATTCATAAATTTTATTTGCTAAATTATCTGTGTGTATTCCCGTGTATATTCAGTGGGGGAAAGACATCCACAAGAGAGTAAAATGTCCGTCTTTTCCCGAAAAAAAAAGGCATCACTTTTTCGGCCTCGCTGATCAATCTATGTCTTATTACTATATCTATGTTTCTTCCGATAAGTTTCAAAGATACTACACCAGGCGACGGTCGGATCGTTTTCCTCTACTCGGCTGAATTAATGCGGAAAAGAAAGCTCCGTTTTCCGCGCTGGCTGCCCTATCTCGTTTATCATCCTATAGATTCTCTTAATCCGTGGTTTAAAAAAAAGAACAGCGTTTAAAAAATAATAATATTATTCTAAAACTAAAAAGTACAATTTATTTGTTTTAACTGAAAAATGATGTTATGTACACTGTAAAAAAAAAACCTATTACCAGCTGCAATCTGTGATTGGATAAAATAAATCACAGATTGCAGCTGGTAATAGTTATTTTTTTACAGTGAGTTACCGCTGCACATGAATGATTCGTATTCGTCTGCTAATTGTACGCATGCGCAATTGGAAAGCGGCACAAATTTTGTATTTACTTTTTTTAACCACAATTTACTCTGTTTTTCAGGAAGAAAAATATGATTAACAATGGTAGAGAAAACGAATATGAAATATTAAAAACATCTATGATTTCTTTGAAACAGAAAGGTATTAAGTTAGGTCTATCAGAAACAGAAATTGTTCGTTTAATCAAATCAAAAATAGAATATGACAGCTGTCAAAATAAAGCACATTGTTCAAAATCATTTTTAGGCATTAATTTTACTCTACTCCTACTGATTATGGTTTCTGTTTCGGCTATAATGTTGAATGGAAAAGAGTTTAGCTTGAGTCGATGTATAATAGACAATAATTATTTTCTAATGGAAATGACACGACCGATTGCAGATTGTAAGATTTGCAAAAATGTTGAAAATTTTATAGTATTAGAAAATATTTCTAAAGAAGAATTTTCTTCCTATGCCTATTTAGGCCATCCTTTGCTTGTTAAAGGTGGTTGTTTAAATTGGACTGCTCTTAATGTATTTGATTTCGATTTTTTCAAATCCTTATATTCTTCTATGCCGGGTGCTTTTGAAAGTGTTGAAGATGAATGCCAATTTTTTCCATTTCGCACAACCTTTTTAAGTCTATATGAAGTTCTTAATATGCCAGAAGAAAGAGCGAAAATGTCTTCTCCTGATGCAGAAACTTGGTACATAGGATGGTAATGTTTCTATCTTTGAATGCTACTTGATTAATTTAGACTAATATTTTTCATCGCGTTTCTAATTATAAGGAAAAGATGTCGCTCTATTTTTCTTTTTGATTGTCCATGGATTATATACAAATATTGACGCTGTCCTACAGTTGCTCTTTTCTTAATTTTGATTATTACATAAAAAAAAAAAAAAAATTTGAACGATAACGATGTCGTTCTGGATTGTTTGCAATAAAATATGGCAGCCTGCATGCTATTTATTTTGGATTTATGATTTATAATTTAGCTTACGATTTTATCATTTATGCTATATGATTTATGATTTTTAGATTTATGATTTAGCCATAATCGCCAAATCTAGCTGAGGGGAAATACTATAGTTGTTCCAAAAAATGTTGGTACTTTTGTTTTATCACATGCCATTTGCGGCATATGTAAATATAAATGTATGTGTATGCTATACACAACATATTACATAGGATAATTTCTATAGCACTTATAAATAAATAGATATATAAGTAATAAAATATAAATTTTGTAATAACTGCATGTTAGCTAGCGAATAATCGCTGGCATGTGATTAAAACAAAATGCTCAAGAGCGGGACTTCAATTCTTCCCTCCTCAAAGTTTTCAAGATTTGTCAAAAAATTTTGAGTTTTAACATTTTAATTAATATTACAAAAATTATTTATAAGGTAAGTTAAATTCAATATATTCCTTGATGGAAGAACTTGCAGGTTGGTCCACAACTCTATTTGGCAATTTTCGGAAATGGTTCCATGGATTCTAAATGTAAACAAAACAAAAACTCATTTTTCAAAATGGCATCTAATTCTAAATTAGACAATAAAAAAAAAAATACTACTAAACTTGAATTAAAGAATAAACTAGAATAATAATAATAAAAAAAAAATCTGGTACATTCACCTTCTTTTCCAAAATTAGGCCTATCTTTTGTTAAATAAAATAAAAAAAATAGAATAGAATACTGAATCTTTAAATGTTGATCAAGTTGTCTTCATAAACAAATAGAATGCTAATTGCCATGGTCATAAAAAATAAACAGCAAACAGGTTGCTATATCATATTGCTAAAAATCCAAAACAACAACATTATCGTCCAAAATGGTGCCAAAAGAAAACCACCAAATAGAGTTTTGGACCAACCTGCAAGTTGTACCCAGTTGTCGAAAACTGCCAATATGATATGCATACCTGCCAACATTTGAAAATGACAATTAGTATCACACCAATTTTAAAAATGGATTGGATGGTTGGTTGGTTCATTTTTATCATGCAACAAACAAATCCTAAACAAATAAATGTATATTACCTACTGTATTTTCTTGTGTATAATCCATGGGGTACTATTTTCAGCCCTGATGAAAATTTTTCCATAGATAATACGCACTGCCGGCTTTTATTTGCCACAGCAATCTGGCCACATTATGTTAAAATGTTTTTACCTCCCCCCCTCCCAGATTAAATATTTTTAAAGTTATTATTTTTATTGAAATAATTTGCATTAGCGTTCATATATAATGAAAGACTGTACTATTTAAGAAACAAACAAGATTTATGAAATCAGGTGTAAAATAATTTTATTCTAGATTCAAAATTACTCTTTTTACACTATATTCAACCATTTATTAAAATTCAGCAAAAATGCTAGCCAATCAATAAATATTTTTGTTGTGTGTTTAATTATGTGCATAATTTTAAATATAAATTATAATTATTGCAAAAAATTTTAATCTTAGCATTGGTATAATTATTTTTAAAATATTAAAATATAAATATTAAACACATTCAAAGGCATTTGATCATAGATTGCTAGGGGAGGGGGGAGGTAAAAAAAAAAAAAAACAGTCAGAAATATTGAACAATTGTACTTCTTTATAGGTTCTAGCATCTAATAAAGTACCATAATTTTGCGTATATAACCCGCGGGTAATCTATAAAAAAAAACCTGACTTTGTATGTCTTGCGGGCTATCATCCGGTGCGGGGTATCTATCGCGAACAAGGAGAAAATCAAAGCATCTCTAGTGAAAGTAGCTGAATGTGTATTTAACGTTTGGGACTCTATTACTATCAAAACGGTAAAATCTGGATTAAAAAAACCTAGATTATAAATGTATAATGACAATGAAATTGAGGACAGTGAAAAGGAATTTGATGAGGAGGACAATAAGGATGATGAATACGGACTGTTCCAAACAATATTGCAGTATTTTAATTCTGATACAGAAAAATCCTAATTCGATGGATTTGAATGAACTTTGTAAATAAATTTATTATTAATCTACAATTTTCTTATAAATTGAATAAAGGTGTTAATCATTAGAAGTTACTCCAGTTTATAGTAATTTATATAGAGACAAAGATTAATAAAAAGTTATAATTATTTGCTCTTTCATTATAGGTAAGTAAATTTATTTGTTTATTATTTATATTTATTTGTATATTTGTTTATTATTTGTATCTTTTCCTACTTATTAGTAAAATAATAACAATTGGTATTGAAATTACAAACGGCGATTGCCGACCATGTGGTTTTAGAAGTGCGGGCTATCTTTCGGTTATAATTATTTTTAGATAAATTTGTTATGCTGCGGGTTACCTTCTGTCGCGGGTTATATACGCTAAATTACGGTAAATTAAAAAAGAACATTGACATTTATGTTGCGGATGGAAAAAGAATAGGAATTCCAAGGCGTCGCAAGGCGTTTGTTTGCCGATCGTTAGGGGGTGGGGTGGGGTGGGGCACGAGGGGGGACACAAAATAATACACAATTGAGAAATATTTAACAATTCTATTTCTTTATACATTCTAGAATCTAATAAAGCAAGTTTAAAATGAAAATTGACATTTATGGCGTGGATGGAAAAAGATTGAAAATCCCAAAGCAAAACGTAGTCCGAAACAGGGTTGCAGAATATGTCCGAACGCCCGAATGAGGTTCGTGGGAAATTTAAACTGACTGGGGAAATTTTGAATATTTTTTTAAGAGAAAATAAAAATGTAAATCAAAAATAACAATTTGCTACTTTGAAGTGCTTATACACTAACAGCAATATTTTTATGTTACACTGTATACTTATTCTCTTAAAGATTTATTACATAGAATAAATGACTTTGTTTAGCAAAGTAGATTTTTGCATTATTGAGGGAAATTTAAACTGTGTTTGGGGGAAATTTTCGAGGTTTGAACATTTTCTGCACCCCTGGTCTGAAATGTTGCAGTTTTGGTGCTAGAAAAATATTCGTAATTTTGAACCGATTTTTGTAGCATCATAGTTTACGGCCCAAATTCGTAGCAACTACGAATTATTCGTAGCAGTTGGCAGGTCTGGATATGGCAGCTCCATCCCTAACGAAGGTGAGGCTGACTGTGAGAATTTTTTGCATGGCTCGTTCCTCCAAAACTCATTATTCATCCTACATTTAAATCTAACACAATCATTAGTCTTATGGATGATATATGCAATAGAGATCCAGAAATCTGCTGAAGTCCGAAATTCGCACAGCTTGTCAGATACGAACATTGAAACTCACATTAATAATTACAAAACTGCATATCACAATTTTTTAAAAAGATCTTGAATTGCAGATTCTGTACTTGCATTTTATGATTTGTTTACAAATAATAATAATAATGATAATATGAAAGACTGCTAGAACCAAGTTATTGATAGTGAAATTATTGACAGTATTGTAGGAAAATTATGATGATAATGATATCAATGAAGTATACAATAACAAATTAACTTTTTAAAATGCTGATTAAAAAAAAAAAAAAAACTCACTAAAATTCTTAGAACAATGGATTTGTGTTAAAAAATGAGAATTGATGACTATTTATAATAGACAAAAAAAAATCTCAGTGATGTATGTATGCATGTTCAAGTAACATTTAAAACAAGCTACATGTGAACAGGTTTCATTCAAATTTGACAAATATTTTTTCCTTTTTATTTTTCGTTTTTGTTATATATATTTTTAGTTCCATCATACTATAGGTATGGGGAACTTAGGTAATAGTGAAAAATTTCGACCTCGGTTTTTTGACTTTTTTATATGTTTTCAGGTGTGAGGAATCCGAAAATTACAAAATTTGTATGGTGTCTGTTAGTGTATCAGTCCATTAGTGTGTTAGTCCGTTAGTTTGTTAGTCTGTTAACACGATATCTCACGAACAAATGATCGCAGAGAGGTCACGATCAGTTTTAAAATATTACTTTCGACACTGGCAAGAACCCTATTCATTTGCAATATTCGAGTTAAAAGACTTCGTAAGTTATGAGAAATTTTCGATTTTCTTAACATGGGAGAATAGGACAAAAATTCATTTAAACGTGCATTAAATGGAAACGTTTTACTGTAAAAATGTCAGACCAGTTTTAAAATATCAGTTTTGATACCGGAATGAACATAAGTAACTATAAATATTCTACTTTGAAAATTTCGCAAGTTATTGGAAATTTACAAATTCCTTAACTTGGCAGTATAAGGCAAAATTTCACATAAACGTCAATTTTGAGCGATATTTTCATCGTAAAGATGTCAGACTACTTTTGAAATATTATTTAGGACACTGGCATGAATATTAATGACAATGAATTTTCCAACATAAAAATTTCATAAGTTATTGGAAATTTACGAATTTCTTAACATGGCAGAATAGAGCAAAATTTCACATAAACGTCAATCTTGAGGGATATTTTCATCGTAAAGATGTCAAACCACATTTTAAATATTATTTTGGATACTGGCATGAATATCATAGACTATGATTTTTCCAATTTAAAAAATTCGCAAGTTATTTGGAATTTACGATTTACTTAACATGTCAGAATAAGGCAAAATTGAGCATAAATTTCCATTTTGAGGATCATAAATACCTTAAACAACTTCAAAATTACATTCATGATATTTGTTTGAACGGGATTGAATACAAATATTCTAATAGGAAAATTTCGTAAATTATTCGTAATTTACCATTTTATCAACATAGCGAAATTGTAAATTTTTCATATAAATATGAACTTTGAGGATTATTGCATTAGAAATAGTAGCATGAAAACTAAACAACAGAATTGACCCTGATAAAATAAATTAATAGATTAGTATAAGATAAATATATCGAAGTGAACGGTGGATAGCCTATTAGGCAGGGATTTCATTCTGTCACTGTATCAAGCTTTGGTCAAATTAATTTCTTTTAACATGATTATAATATTTCTCGCACTAGAAATTTATGAGAACATAAATATGATGGGGAACTGAGCAGAGTCCACCTATGCCAACTGGTTTTAATGGGGGTTCTCGACCCTCAATATCAGAAAAAATCCTCTTGACATTCCAAATTTAATACTTTTCTTTCTTTTTAAATAAAATGTTTTGATAAAATATCAAATGAATTTGTAAAAATAAAAAATAAGTAGGTAAAAAAGACTAAAATCAGGCACATTGCATATATTGCAGAAATCTCTCCAACATTGCTAGCATTTTTGGTTAAATATTAAAAAGATAGATTTTACACATACTAACATTACATAGTATATTAAAATTTCATATCACAATTGAAAAAGAAGTTTAAGAAATTGTGTAAAGTGAGTATGAATCTGATGTCTTTTGCTAAGGCCTGTAAAGAAGCTATGAAGTTACACATTTAACCTTTTTTTTTTTATATAATGTACTTAATTTTTGCATGTTTCTAAAGTTCTCTTTTCTTTGAATTGTTTAAACATAATTAATAAAAAAATTTTAAAACTTCTTAACACACCATAAATTTTAAGCCAGCACAACCGGTTTCGAAAGGACGTAGCTTTCCTTCATCAGGTGCAAAAAAACACGTGCTACTGCCATGGAGGCAGAGGCAAAAGCAAGACTGAAAGCAGGGCAAAATCCAGGGGGGAGGAGCAACACAAACAACCAATAGGAAGCATCATGCAGGACCAATCAGAGAAGAACACACACACACACAAGGGAAAAAAAAAAAAAAAAAGGGGAGGGAAGGAATAATCAATTAAATTTTTTGTTTAAATAATATTATACTAATAAGAAAGTTTTATAAAATTTATTTTATTTTTTTTTTAATTAGAATTATTTTATTATAACTATTATTATGTTATGAACATAATGAAGGAAATAATTTAATTGAATTAAACAAATTTTTCCAGGCTGTAGACAGCAAAGTGGAATCAGATTTTACATTGACAATTTTATCACAATTAAAGTAAATAGCTAAATTTTCCAAAAAATCCAGTTCGGAAATGCGTTTGGCATGAAAGATAATTTTGACACTCTTAAAATTAAAACTATGATCAAATACCCAACTGTGCTTTGCAATAGAAGATTTAGAAATTTCTTGATTAACAACAAACCGAGAATGTTCACGTAAACGGCATTAAAGATTTCTTTTTGTTTAATCAATATAAGATAAATCACAATTATTACAAGGGACATTATAGATACCCCACTTATGAAGCTCGAGAACAGGGGATTTAGTAGAAGAGAATTGGAATTTATTGACAGGTTTAAAAATAACGTGAAAATTGAAACGCTTCAAATCTTTGGTTAATTTAAAACATAAGGGGGGATAAAAAGGCAAGACGACAAGATTGTTAGGTTTAATTTTATCATCAATGGAAAGAGTAGAATTATAAGTTGGCCTACTGAATTTTTTGAGAGCTTTATCAATTATAGAGGTCCTAAAACCTCTTTTAATAGCAATAGACTTTAAATAATTGAGTTCTTCTTTAAGAGAAGAAGTATCAGAACAAATTTTAAGGGCATGATACACGTAAGTGTGAAAGGTGCTAATTTTTTGTTTAGCCGGATGATTAGAGAGAGCATGGGGAGGGTTAGAAACAGAGAAGGGTTTCCTGTACACAGAGGTTTTAAAAGAGGAATCGCACCTAGTAACTAAAACATCAAGAAAGGGAAGTTGATTACAATTTTCTAACTCGAAGGTAAACTGAATATGGGGATCAATAGCATTAGCAATATTAAGAATGTCAGAAACATCAAATGGATTTTCAACAAGAATGAAAGTGTCATCTATGTAACGTAACCAACATTTTAAATTTAACACCTTTAATAATTTTTCCTCAAAATAATGCATATAAATATCGGCAAGAATAGAAGATAAAGGACCCCATACTTAATTCATCATTAACTTAATTACCCATACTTAAACCATCACACTGTTTATAAAATTGTTTATTAAATTCAAAAGAAGTTTGGGAAACACAGAGTTTAATTAGATTAACAAATTCTTTGATTTCAATGTCAGAATAATGAAATTTGCGTAATTGTTTCGAAGATCAAGTCTCTGCTTTTGAAGATTAAGTGTCCGTGTTCTTATAATTAAGATGCTGCATATGTTTGCCCCCATTGTTTGAAAAAAAAAACATAAAATTTATTGAAATAAAATAATGTTGCATCAAAGAATACAGTTGTGCCATTTACATTGATTCAGAACATTTCAGAAATAGCAATATTTTATTAAAATAAACTATAATAAGGCATTGAATCTCCTATTTCTTACATTACTCTTTTTGGAGATAGTGTGGTCAGAAGACATAAAATTGACTTGACAAATCGGGCACCTAACAATTTTCTTGTAAAGGCAAACTAATATATAAGGCAGAGATAACATAACGAGATAAAAAGAAAAAATCAGTAGAACTATTTTGAAACACCCATTTCAAGATTAAAAATGTATCTGCCTAATCAGTATGACAATCAATTTTCTTGTAGTAATCAAGTAATACATGCAAATGGACATCTAAAAAGGGATTTATATAGCAAACTAATATATAACCCCGTCAAAAATGATGGAATGTGAAATCAATGAACATTGTGAATCAACGAAGGCTTTGCCTGCTTCGCTAGTCACTATATTTAAAGGAAACTCTTTTATATTGTTTTATAAACAAAATTAAAATAGAAAACAAATCATGAAATTGCTTAAAAGCTCGTTTCCTGTCCCCACTGCCTTCGGCAGCAGCCCACTCATTCACAGACTCTCGAGTGCCTGTGACAATAGCTTACCAGTGGGCTCCCATTTGGGTGCTTATCAGATGACAGTTTCGAAACGGACAGTATCGAAGAAATTGAAGTAGCAATTTTACATTTAAACTCCAGTTACATATGAATAACACGATACGTGGTGTACATAATATTTTCTTTCACGTTATTTTCTACATTTATTTGATTTATTCGATCATCTATAAAATGACAACAATCTCACGCCAAATATAATATGCTATGATTGGCTACATCTATCACATGAGAGAATTTTTTGTGGGTATAATAGTAGTTGGGTTAGTTAATAGTAATTGCTATATAGAAAAATAAATAAATATGTAAATCTGATCATAGTACAGCCTTAATATAGCTCCCCTTATCGACTTTTGAATTTTTATCACAATTTTGGACAAAAATACATAATTTATGCAATCATTTTTTCTATTTCTTTCTTTTCTTTTTCCTTTCCTTTCTTTTTTGTTTTTCAATATTTAATAATTTATTTATATTTTTGATGCGCTAACTTGGCTTAAAGTGGCTTTCACAAAAGGAGAGTTCTTGGCGAAAAATGTCCAATCTGTTTCAGCATAAAAAATTTAAAATATTACCCAGGATTATCAATGAATTTGCTTTCATGCCAAGCGCGATTCATCCACGCCAAAAAAGTTTAAACAGAACTATATAAACAAAACAAAAAAGAAAAAAATCTAAAATTGAAGTACCGTATATTTCCGAATATAAGCCGAGAGTACATTTTTCCTTGCAGAAATTTGCCCAAAATTGCAAACCCGTGTATAAGCCGAATTGAAAAAATACTCTTTTTAAAGTTCGAGTGTATCGCCAAAATGGAAAAAATATTGCCAATCTATACGACCTTCAGGATACTCTGTCCAATGAAATTGTGCGAAATGCGTGCTTATCCAATAGAATTCCTTACCTTGCTTAGAGAATAACGTAAAACTTTCGCAGTGTGTTCGGCAACGACGATAGTTTTAACTCTGGCAACCCTATCCTAAGGGAGGCAAACACAGACGCGAACACAAGTCCCGGCAGCTGAAAACGATGGTTACCAGGAGACCTAACCCTAACGTCGATGAAGCAATGCATGTTTACATAAATAAGCCGTGTAAAGACCGATTGCATTGATTTTTTTTAATGACGAATCTAAATTATTTTGTATATTTCTACTTTTCAGTATTTTTATCAGTGCTTCAAGGCAATCTTCAACAAAATAAAAATACTTCTATAAAAAAAATGAAGCTTTGCCGCTTTTGCTAGTGTAAGCCTAGAAACATTTTAAACAGAGATGATTTAAATTTAATTGTATAAATTAAAAATATGATCGCTAGTCCTGTTTTTTCAAGTTTCTCTTATACTATTTCTGAATCAGACAGAGAATTTACTCCGTTCATGCACTCTGCCGATGACTTCAGTTACCTACCGGCAGGTCAAAAAGAAATGTAAACACACGTGACTACATCGAGCGTTTCGTGAAATAAATTTAAAATTGCTAATTTAAGAGTTTTATATGTGATAATTATTTAAAAATAAGGTTTAATATCACTATTTTACTTTATATATACTGTTTAAGCTTAAAATGTATGTATTCAATCATTGTTTCTGAAGTATGTTTTTTGCTAGAAATGTAGATCCGTATATAAGCCGACCACTATAATTCAGCTTCCGAAAAATTTCCAAAAATTCTCGGCTTATACACGGAAATATACGGTATATATAAAAACAAAAAAAGCTATGGTTGTTTTTTTATTCCATATTCATATACATGAGGAAATATAATTTATATAATATTTCTCTAACATGGTCAAGTTACGATTAATTTTTTTTTTTTTAGAAACGATACGATAGTGACTTAATAAAATATGTGAGGATAAAAAATAATAAGTAACCAGTATTTAAGCATGTGGACTCAGTTCAGTGATCTAATAAAAAATGACGACATTTGTACGATGAGATCATTTTATAGAAAAAAATGTATTTTTAAAGGTTGCATTTTTACAATCTTTGCAAGCATCATTTTAAATCTAGCAATAATTTAATGATATCATCCCCATATGAACTTTTGTCATAAATTGACTAAAAAGCGCAATAATAAAAAAGTATAATCAAAATAGGTATTAAGTTTTTTTAACACAAAATTGTGCAAAAATAAATTAATTAATTAATAAAAATGTATCGCTGACATGGTCACAATGACAAAAATTTAAAAATCGCCATGAGGGTCTTATACTAAATCTGTCCTGCCTCATGAAGTATGAAAATTAGGTCATTAAACATGAATTTTATTTTAAAGTCTTTCGTGAATGATATTGGTTTGATTATCATTAGCATTTCATCTCACAATATTAATTTGTTTCTAATAATAATTTGGCTCCTGAGGAATTAAAATTGGGTGGGAAATTTGGCTTAAGGTTTATGAGTTTCAAATTTTAAAGGTAAATAAAAAAAGAAATAAAGAGGAAAAGTTTCGCACTGGTTTGCTATTATTTTATAATTTTTTATTTTTCGCGTGAAAGCATTTTTCATTTTATGCAAAAAAAAAAAAAAAAATAAATAAATAAAATAAATGGCTGGTAAATTTTTTTGGCAACAATTATAAATATAAATGTCCAAATTTGAAGTTATTACCAGGTTATTATTTTCATATTTTAATTAATTTTTAAAAATCTAATCAAAACTTCGTTACAAATAAGGTACCAAATGAAAAGAGCTTTTTTTCTGAATCCGTTGGACTAAACAGCTTATCGATCGGACAATTAGATTTTTTAAAACATAACTAAAGTATGGAAATAGGTTGCAACTTGCTATATAGATGAGTACAAACCGGAATCATCATCTCTCTTGCAAATTATATATAGAAAGATTTCAATAAAACTGTTAGGGTGAAGTGAGGCAATTATGGCAGGTAAACGTAAGCCTTAACTGCTTATATTAAAAAATATTATAACATTTTTTTCATTTTGACAAATACCATAGCAATTCTATGTTATTTCTTTGATATTTGTATGAATTAAGAAGAAAATCTCTAACTCCTGTAAGAGGAGTTAAAGAATATTTTTTTTGAACACCCAATTGCCAGAATTGCCCCAACTCTGGGGCAATTATAGCAAAGTCCCCTAGTTTCTCCTGTATTTATATTGCGCTAATCCTATAGCAATCATGGTATAAGCCTCTTTTAACTGTTTAAATGGATGTTTTAAAATGTTTTCTAGCTCCATTTATAAGGAAGTTATGAATAAAATCGCCAGACAGTACAAGCAGCTGTTAAAGAAATACAAGCAATGTTTTTAACTACCTCTTTTACCCCCCCCCCCCCCCATTTTATAAATGCTTACAAAGGCATAAATTAAGCTGACCTCAAACTGGATCTCAATAAGTATTATTTTGATACAATTTATTCTTCAGTTTTTTATATTCTTGAAAAAGAGAACGCTGTCATAATTGCCCCAGAGCATAATAAAATGGGGGCAATTATAAACTTGGTAATTCATATCAATTATTGTAATAACTAATTTTATTATTTTATTTTTATTGTGCTCAGGGTTGGGTTTCTTCCGAAAGAAACCAGTTTCTTCCAGGACAGTGGAAGAAACTGGAAAAAATTGAAGACATCAATCTGAAGACAAAACAGATGTTCAAAATTAAAATTTATGAACTGTATAAACTCAAAGCATAAATATAATGTCAAATCTAAACTATAATCCAATTAATATTAAAAATACTTTTAGAAAAATAAGTTATTTGATAACAAAAAGTAAATGTATGTAGATGATGGGTTTTTATTTTTCAATGCTAATATTTTTAGAACTTTTTGCATAGATACTATCTCATATTATTATACATTCAACAGTACATGTGATAATAATTACGGAATTTTTAGCCATAATATTTGCACTTTTCTTTTAAAGATACAATTTTTTGCATAAACTCGAAGCTGGTACCCAGTAAACTGTATCAATAAGTAAGATACCTACTTTTAAACTTTCCTGCAAGTTATCTAGGATTAAAAAAAAAAAAAAAAAAAAAAAATCCATAGTTTGTATTTATTTTAAGTTGAAAAATAAAGTGCAGTATTCAACTACTAAAAAACTTATCATTTGTTTTATGGTCAACTCTCTCTAACTCTTAAAAGTTTTGTCCACAGGTTGTGTGGATTATAGGAATTTGCAGATTAGAGATCATTTTCATTGCCTTTGTTTACAGTTTTCTTTTGCATATACAAAGTCAGTTATTATTAATTCATAAATAGACATAAAAATGGAAAGACGATTTCTAATTTTAGAATAAAATATTTCTTCAATATTAATAAAACTAATCTATCATAATTCATATATGATGGTAAATAATTTAAGCATATTCAAATAATAGGTACCTATAAAATGGAAACAAACATATTTAAAAAATACAAAAAGAAATATTTTTGAAATTTCAGAAATAATATTCATCACTCTCACTGATTAATTTTGTTAAACATTGATTGTTTTAAGCACTAGTCTGTATGAAATGCAGGATAATACGAATACAAGAATGTCCCCCCAATTGTGGCCCACCAGCGGCCGAGCGGTTCTGCGCTCAAAGCTGGTAGATGGGAGGTGCCGGGTTCGATCCCAGGTCGCACTCATCGACCTAGCCGTTCGGAGTTTTCCGTGGTTTCCTCCGAAACTTGCGTAAATACGGGCTAGGACCCCTTAGAAAGACCCCCACGGAGGGCATTCCCCCTCTAGGCCTAGGACACATCAGGAGTCAATCGGCCTTAAATCCTACAACCAACCAACCAACCCCCCAATTGTGTTTGAAAGCAAGGATTAAGCTAAAAATTTGATTAAAAAAGTAAAAATGTGAGAAATGTGAATTTTTTGAAATGTGAGATGTAAATTTCTTTTACATTAAAAAATCAATTACGGATTAGAAGGATTTGCAGATTATAAATCTGCAGATTAGAGGGAGTTGACTGTATTGTATATGATTATAAGGAAAATAAAGTTTTTGAGGACATTTTGTAATTGAATACTGGTTCTTTTAATTAACTGGATGTTTGTTAAGAGCTGTTTAACCAGAAAGTATAAGCAAGTGATCCAAACTATTATTTGTTACCAGTTAAAGAAATAAAATTGTCTAAATTATAAAACTTTACTGTTTAAATTGAAATTGATTTTTTTACTGGATTTTGAGCATTTTGGAACGTGATCATCAGATACCGAAGATCCCTTCGGTAAAAATCTCATAATTATTAATTAAATTTTTATAGGTATAATTAAAGTTACTTAAAGTTGTTCATAAGACAAATGCATCCATTGTATCTTACAAATCTGCTTTTTACAGGATAAATTTTTAAGAAAAGCAGTTTCTTCCATTTCTTCCACTTGGAAGAAACCTATTTCTTCCGGCCAGTTTTTTCTGCCTTGGAAGAAACTTGCCAACCCTGATTGTGCTTTAGATCGTGGTAAAAACACCTACATCAATTTAAAAAAATAATAATAATAAAACCCTTAGCTAAAAAGTTCATGCGGCGGGCGGAAGCAGTTTTTATTTTATTGATTATAAATAACAGTTTCTAAATTCAATGTTTTTTAAAAATTATGCTTGCATTGTGAAGATATTATGCTAAAATAAGACATTCTACACAATTTAGCTATAAGAATACATAGAAATTATAGCCCATTGCCCCGTGCCATAATTGTCTTGCGTCACCCTATAGCCATTTTCAAGATACAGATTTTTGGCCTCACTTCCAATTTTCACCAAAACTTGGCAAATTCATCTGTTCACTGGAAACCAACAATTACATATGAAAGAATATCTAAAATGGAGTTAATATGGCAAATTTAACAAAAAACTGTTTTTAAAAGAATGCACTTGTGAGATTTAAAATTGGCCTACGTAAAGAGGACACCTATCAGATTTCCAAAATTAGCTAATTAACATATACGAAAGGACATCTAAAAGGGTGTTTATATAACAACTTTGAAGAAAATCTTTAGAGTCATTTTTGAGATCTGGACTTTTGGTCCCACTTCTGGTTTTCCAATTTTCGCCACAAATTGACAAAATCATCTGTACACGTACACTAGACTTGTCCTAATTCTGAAGTTTTGTCATTCTATCTTTATTCACTTTAGAGATATGGTAATTGGAAGATTCCCCCTTCCTTCCCCCAATACTCACATACACTCTGACCAATTGCCAAAAACCACTTTAAACTCAGGAAACCTTAAATCATGTGAAAACTTGACATCAAAATTTTTGACCAAATGCAATACTTCCATTACTTATGATAGTCGGGTTAATGGAAGTAAAAATGTTACATGTTAGAAAATTTGATGCTCTATTGAAAGAGCATTTTAGAATTCTGCAACTATAACTATAAAGACTTTAATTTTTGACATAATTTTCTGTAGTTTTTCCATAATGTTGAATTAAAGATATGCTGTCATATTAATTAATTACAGTCGAACCTTGTTAATAGTAATCTCAAGGGAAGTAAAAAATTTGTTCATGTTACCAGTAACTCAAACTAATCTTCATTTTGATGGGAATGGTGAAAACAGTTCATGTTAAAAGTAATTCACTTTAAGTCGTTAAGTGTATTCACGTTAACGAGGTTTGACTGCATTATTATTTTTTTAAATATAAATTCAGGTTTTATCTATTACTAGCAAAGCCCCGGTTTGGGAACAAACTGAATTCCGAATGCGGGAAAATTTTCAAAATCAAACTCAAAATGTACAAAACTCGGCCTAATGCTGCCTGCGTGCCAATAGATCAAAGTTTGTTAACAAAACCACTTTTAATTCATAAAATCAATGAAGGTAGTAAATCAACGAAGGCTTTTCTCCTGCCTTAAGCAGCGATCCACTCATTCGAAGACTCTTGGGTGTCTGTCCCTATTGCCTGTGACAATAGCTTACCAGTACCAGTGGGCTTCCATTTGGGTGCTTATCAGATGACAGTATCGAAAAAATTGAAGTAGCCATTTTATACTTGAATACCAGTTACATATGAACAACACTATATGTGGTGTACATAATATTTTCTTTCATGTTATTTTCTATATTTATTTGATTTATTCAATCAACCATAAAATGACAACAATTTCACACCAAATATAATATTACAATGTGCTATGATCGGCTACGTCTATCGCATGAGACAATTAATTTTTGTGGTTATAATAGTAGTTGAATTAGTTAATAGTAGTTGGTATATAGAAAAATAAATAATAAAATATGTAAACCTGATCATGGTACAGCCTTAATGTAGCTCCCCTTGGCGATTTTTGAATTTTTATCATCACTTCAGACAAAAATACATAATTTATGTTTTTTTTGTTTTCCTTTCCTTTTCTTTCTTTTCTGTTTTTTAATATTTTATAATTTATTCATATTTTTTATGCGCTACTTGGTTTAAAGTGGCTTTTACGAAAGTGGAGTCCTTGAAGAAAAATGTCTGATCTATTTAAACATCAATTTTTTAAATTACCCAGGATTATCAATAAGTAAAGCTCTTTAATGTAATGCTGAATTAGCTTTCATGCCAAGCGCAGTTCATCCGTGCCAAAAACATACTATTTAAACAAAAGGTGAAAAAAATCTAAAATTGAGGTATATTATTATTTATTACTAGCAGGCTATGCCCGCTTCGCTGGTCACTATTTTTAAAGGAATCACAATAATTAATGAATTCTCAAAATTGCATTAATTTTTTATCATGTTGTTAAAAAGAGAAAAAAAGATTCTGATCTGATCAGGAAAAATGTCGCACCGATTCCCCACTGCCTTCGGCAGCGTAGACCCGTGCGCTGTGCACGCGTATCCCTTCACCATCCTTTTGACTTCTCAAAATTCCATATTATTACTCATAAACTTTCATTCTTAAGAAAAGGAATTAAAAAAATATATCATTTAGCATCGCGTAAAAACTCACACCGGGACCCCACTGCATTAGGCAGCGCAGATCCATGCGCACGCACGTGTGAGGACATACGTGCGCTGTGCACGAAAAGTCCTTCTCAACTCAAACTTTTATTATTAAGAAAATAAAATAAAAAAAATATATATATATATATCATCGGGTAAAAACTCGCATCGGATCGCAAACGCATGCGCGCGCACGTGTTAAGATAACGTGCGGTGTGCGCACATATTCTGAAATCAAGCCTTTATTCTAAAGAAAAGAAAATTTAAAAAATCATTTTTCATCAGGTAAAAAGTCGTGCCGGGTCCCCACTGCCTTCGGCAGTGCAGTCTCGTGCTCGCTGCGTGCGCCTATTCCTTCCCCACTCCTCTAGCCCCTCCTAATTAACCTACATATACCAATTTTGAACGGTCTAACTCAATTAGCTGTGATGGAAAAGAAAACCTAATCAGGACAGCTTAAAATCGTAAATCAGGTGAAATCTCGAATTCCACTTTCGATAATATAGAAGAACTTTAAAATATCTTTCGAATGATGTATTAGAAATAATTTAATCATAATTAGAATTTGAAATATTGAAATTTTTAAATATTACAGCGCCATCTGGTGGTAGAAATGTCTGTAATCTGTTGTTCCATTCCAGATCAACAAAGCTTTCAAATGATGTATTACTTAAGAAATTATTTTAATTAGTAGCTGAAATACAAAAGATAACCGATTCAGGAAACCTCAAAACGTGTAAATCAGGTGAAATCTTGAATCCCACTTTCAATAATATAAAAGTACTCTAAAATATCTTTCGAATGATGTATTAAAAATAATTAGAATTTGAAATATTGAAATTTTTAAATATTACAGCGCCATCTGGCGGTAGAAATGTCTGTAATCTGTTGTTCCATTCCAGATCAACAAAGCTTTCAAATGATGTATTACTTAAGAAATTATTTTAATTAGTAGCTGAAATACAAAAGATAACCGATTCAGGAAACCTCAAAACGTGTAAATCAGGTGAAATCTTGAATCCCACTTTCAATAATATAAAAGTACTCTAAAATATCTTTCGAATGATGTATTAAAAATAATTTAATCATGATTAGAATTTGAAATATTGAAATTTTAAAAAATTACAGCGCCATCTGGCGGTAGAAATTTCTGTAATCTACTGTTCGATTCCAAATCAACAAAGCTTTCAAATGATACATTACTTATGAAATTATTTTAATTAGTAGCTGAGATACAAAAGAAAACCGATTCAGGAGACCTCAAAATGTGTAAATCAGGTGAAATCTCGAATCCCACTTTCGATAATATAAAAGTACTTTAAAATATCTTTCGAATGATGTATTAAAAATAATTTAATTAGAATTTGAAATATTGAAATTTTACAATATCTGGCGGTAGAAATTTCTGTAATCTACTGTTCAATTCTAAATCAACAAAGCTTTCAAATAATGTATTACTTATAAAATTATTTTAATTAGTAGCTGAGATACTAAAGAAAACCTAATCAGGACACCTTAAAACGTGAAATCTCGAATTCCACTACTTACGGTAGTCGGTTAATGGAAGGTGACAGAAATTTGTGGCGGCAACACTTGAAATTCAGTTCAAATAAGTTTCAAAATGACATATTACTTTTGAAATTATGCGAATTACAAGCTGAGATACAAAAATGATAAAACGATTTATGTCTGACTTTTTCGTGGTTTTCTCCGTAACTTGCGTAATTCCGGTCTAAATACTGTTAAAAATCCATAGTATGAAATGTGAAAGGAGTATCAGAATTCGAAACTCTGCAAAATATAAAAGAATAAAGGCGTTCTGGGTTTTTCGTTGTTTTCTCCGAAACAACCGTTCCTTTTCTACATTTTTGCCACTTCCCCCCTTTCCGTCTCTTCTAATAATTTTACACTTGAAAATATCCGCAATCGATTTATCTTTCCTTAAGACGTAATAATAACAATTTCAAACGCTGTAACTCTTTTTTTTTTTTTTTTGCCCCTTCGCCCCTCTCCCTTCCCCCTCAAGCCCTTCCTAATAATTCTACACTTTCAAAAATATTCAGAATCGAATTATCGGGCGTTAAAACCAAATATTATGAAATTTCAACGGCATATCTCAATTAAAAAAATATATAATACAAAATTTAATCTAATTTTTTTGTTTATCCAGATATTTTCATGAAAATTGAACAGTAGCTTTATAATATGCTGTCTAGGCCGAATATTAATTAAAATGTAATGTGAATGAAAATTTGAAAAAAATTGAAAATTGCAATTTTTCTCCCTACTACAAAACACGTGACATCTTGATCGGTTACAATCATTTCCCTTTTCATCTCAGACAGTCTGGCGTTTGAAATGATGTTGCCACAAAAAATTCATACTTTAGTTAATTTTAAAAAATCTAATTGTTGTACTGATAAGCCGCTTGCACACTTAAATTCAGAAAAAAATCCCCTTTCATTTGATATCGAAATCGTAACGATCGGACAAATATTTCTAATTTATTTTCCACTTTTTCTAATTTTAATTCTGTTAAAATATCTTTTTTTATGCAATGGCGGTGAATTCTCAGTCATTGAGATCGCTTTTAGATTACACATGAGTGGACATTTTAATTAATATCTCCACAACTAATTAAAATTTTTAAATTCTGTTTCGAAGAGGAACTCGGAAAGGCTCCAGTGCATCCGTATGTCAATTCTTTTACTTCTGCGTTCAGTAGGGGCTGAACGTATAAAAGAACAGACGGACAGACAGACAGACAGACAAACCTTTCCATTTATTATTATAGATTATTATTATTATTATATTTTTTTTTTCTCCATTTTCATATTTTTATTTTTTCATGTGCAGGAGCAAATTTAATATTTTTTTTTTTCCGTGTGAAAGCATATTTCATGTTATGTAAAAAAAAAAAAAAAAAAAAAAAAAAGGCAACAATTAAAAATTTAAATGTTTATTTTTAAAGCTTTTAAAAGGTTATTATTTTCACATTTTAATTAATTTTAAAAAATCTAATCAAAATCTCGTTACAAATAAGGTACCAAATGAAAGGGACATTTTTTCTGAATCCGTCGGTTTAATTAACTTATCGATCGGACAATTAGATTTTTTTAAATTAAATAAAGTATTAAAAGCTGGTGACAACACACCGACAAACAGAAGAAAATCTCTCTTAGCCAATCAACTTGCGTCAACACACAGACAAACAGGAAGAAAACTCTCTTAGCCATTTATATATAGAGAGATCTTAAACAACTTGTTTTCGTGTTTTGAATAATGAATTGTGTTAATATTAAATTCCATATGTTGTATGAGACGCTGAGCCTCACCTGAGGAAATTGGCACAAGCTGCTACTGTTTGTATGCCCAATCCAAAACGAGAACAATTAATAAATTTTCTAGCAATTATTTATTACAAAAAAAAAAAAAAATTTTTTTCTTTAACATTAAAATGAAAAAGACATCTGCACAGTTTATCCTAAAATAAATAAATAAATAAATAAAAAATAAAATAAATAAATAATTCTGTCTTTGACAGAATTTAATTTAGTATGACAGCACTAGTTTATGTATTTCAATCTTGTAACAAATAAATAAATAAATAAGCAGATGTATAGAAACTATAACCAACTATTCAGAAGACATCCCCATTCAGGGGTCTGTCCAGAGGAAAACCTGGTTCCGATAAAGGACCCTTCACATTATTTATCCTAAAAAACACTCCTTCACAAAATTATTTATCCTGAAAAAGGACCCTTCACAAAATTATTTATCCTGAGAAAGACCCTTCACAAAATTTATCCCCTTAAAAACAGACCTTTGATAAATGTGTTTCATTTTGAAAACTAATCGTCTATGGTACAAAGAAGCCGCCTGAATAATATCAGATGTGCTCTGCTGTATTTCCCCAGAAAAGCTGATATTCAATTTCTAATATATAAGGTTTCTATACATATGTGTGAGCTTAGCTCTAAAAAAGTGAACCATCATTCTCTAAATTAAACCTTAACTGAAATTTTATTTTGCGAAATTACATTTTTCACAATAAGTGGACCTTAGCCAAAAAGTTTGGAAGAACTTGACTTTTACACTAAATTTAGATTCACAAAATTACATGTAGATTTTTTGCAATTTCACAAAAAACAGGACCCTGTCTGAAAAATCCGGACAGACCCTTGCCATTAAAAAGATGTAGCTATCTATCCAGAAGTCATTATCAAAACATATCCAGAAGAAATAGCCAGCAAATATTTAGAAGCCATAGTCCATGCATATCCTAGAGGCCTCAACATCAAATATTCAGAAACTATATATATATATCCTCAAGTTATCGCCAACAAATATTAAAAAACTATAATTATACATATCCTTAAGCCAACAAATATTCAAAAGCAATAATCAATACATATTCAGAAATATCGCCAACACATTGTAAGAAGCCATTTATGTACTCCGAAGATATCACCAACAAATATTCAGGAGCCATCATCAATATATATTCAGAAGATATCGCTATCAAGTATTCAGAAGACACCATCAATATATATTTGGAAGATATAGCCAACAAATATTCAGAAGCCATGATCCAGTTTATGAATATTGATGGTCTAGGATACCAAGATCGGCAGGTTTCTACATGCGATTGAGGAAGAATCACTAGCTTTAGAGTAGGTTTATGTAAATGTAAAAATTTTTTTTTACAAATATGACAAAATATTTTAAGATATTTTATGTAATTTGGAGTAAAATATTGATTTTTTATACCAACTATTTAAAAAAATGCCAGAGCTGGGAATTGAACCCAGGCCCTCCATTTAATGTGGGGATGCTTTCTCACTGAGTCACCCGGGATGATAACCAGCTCAACATTTCTCATATAATAACCATTGGCAAGGTCACCGTATCTGCAAAAGCAGATGTATGAAGAGCTGGTTATCAGCCAGAGTGGTTCAGTTGAAGAGCATCCGCATGTTAAGCGGAGGGCTTGGGTTCAATTCCCGGCTCTGGCATTTTTCACATAGTTGGTATTAAAAAAAATAATAAAATCAACCTTATATTCTAAACTACTTAAAACGAATTTTTACAGTTGATGAGTTTATCAATAAAATTTCTAAATATTTTAAGATAATTTAAGAAATTAAATGGTAAATTTGGATATTGGCAGGCAAATTCAAGGTGATAGACCGCAAAATGGTAACAATGCAAAATCCCAGATTGAAAGATATAATCCTGTTGTACTATTGTACTTAAAAAAAAAAAAAAAAAAGAAAAAGCTTGAAAAACAAACATTTTTTAACTTCTTTACTAAATCTATCATTAAAAAAAAAAAAAAAAAAAAAAATGTTCTCTTAAGAACTAAATAATTACTGAAAGCCAACTAAACTAATCATATAATCTCTCCCACCTGTTGTGGTGTTTCATCATAGATCATATGGTGTTTGTATTTATTATTATTGTAAAATGATTTGTTATTTAAATTTATTATAAATATTATTTTATGGTTTCCTTTAATTCAGATAAATGTTTTGAACATAATTTAACAATTTCTCACAAGGGCTGTGAAAGAAACATGCCAAATCACAAAGTTACAGTTGTCATATCATGGAAAAGTACTATAAATTCAAATGAAATAAACTGAGTAGCAGAAACAAAGTGCAACACGGCAGTGAGTGCTGCAGATTAATTTAACATCTCAAGAACAATGCCAGACTTAAAAATGCAAATGCAAAATCAAATCATATTATGTCCCATTAATATACATATATAATCACATTATGTACCTAGATTTCTGTACCTCCTGTTGTATCTTTGTAATTTATTTTCTTTGTAGATGCAAATTTTACATATTTTATGAATTTCTAATACTTCTTGTAATACCATAGTCCGGCATTTCTCGATTGCAGGCAAATTTTGTTTTGCTGCAGATACATATAGAAAATTCTGCTACCAAGGGAATAAATTGACAATATCTGTCTATAATTAAAAATTAAGAACAATTAATTTACAAACTTTATAATTTTTAAAGGAGCTATATAAATAGGTAAAGCTATTAGATTGATGCTGAGGGAAAACTTTATGTTTCTAAGAATTTCAAAATATACATTTTGAGTAATTTTTTATGCTAGTTATGAATATGCTATAAAAACTTCTG
Source organism: Salticus scenicus (assembly GCA_963930645.1). Classification (NCBI taxonomy): domain Eukaryota; kingdom Metazoa; phylum Arthropoda; class Arachnida; order Araneae; family Salticidae; genus Salticus; species Salticus scenicus. The sequence goes on along the minus strand of OZ005648.1, from coordinate 328,665,801 downwards.
TATGGTATGTCAAACTATTGAGTTGCTAGAGGGTGCACATTTAAGTTTTAAATATTGCAAAATAAATATTTTGAATCATTTTTGACATTATGAATATGCTATTTCTGCTTCTCTAAGTCGAACCATTTAAGCATTAGGGGTCAAAAATTTATTGTCAGTTTATGCACTCTGCCGCCTGAACAGTTAAAAATCATTAGCGTATTCATATTCACCATAAAAAAAAAAAAAAAAAAGAGAGAGAGAGAGAGAGAACAGAGAAATATGTTGAAATGTTTAGAAACATCTGTATTTCATTCTGAACCATTTATATATATATATATACATACTATATGTATCTAATTAAATTTAAAAACATTTCTTATTACTCTACTTTTCATAAATGACTGCACACTTTCAATTTCAGTAATGTAAAGAACATCTTATGCCTCATATATTTCACTGAGAGCTTTGCCCCAAAAGCAAAAGGGGTACCAGTAAAAAATTAAAGAAAAATCAAAATGTTTGAGATCACCCTGTAAAAAAAGTAATGCTTGAAATGCGTTCTGGCTGTAGCATATGATTGTCAATCTTCTTTTTATCATCTGTATAAATATTTTTGAGGCTATCACATATATTCATATGGAGAAATATTAACTTTAAAAAATTACCACTTTTTAATTATAATATACAGGGTATTGAAGTATCAGTTACTCTTAAAAATAAGAAAAATGTTTAGTCGGTTTCATCAATATTTATTTACAATCAACAAGCAATATATTACCATTGAATGAATCAAAATAAAAATACAAGTAAAACCCCCTTATAGGTTGGCTTCTTATTCTTTTTTAAAGGAAAAAAAAAAGGAATATTACTTCATTCTATCACATACATTTTTTTGAATTTACACAGCATTTAGTTACGGTTTTTATATAAGTAGCTTAATACATTTGACTATTAAGTTATGCAAAGGAAATTTTATTAAAGCTTGCGCATATGTATAATTAAAAATTATTTAGTAAAAATGCTCATAATTTAATTTAAATTTTTAAATGAAGCATAATTAATTTTAATTAATGTGTAAATACCTTACTTATTTGCTCCATTGCATTTGCAAAAGCTTTTCACAGGAGAGCCCTCCTTTTCCTCAGTGTATCTTGCTGTAGTGGATAGCGACTGTCTAACTCTTCTTCTTGATCTTCACTTTCAACTTCTTGATCTTTACTTTCAAGTAGGTGCCACCTACTTGAAAGTAAAGATCAAGAAAAACAGTTAGACAGTCATTATTCACTACAGCAAGATGCACTGAGGAAAAGGAGGACCCTCCTGTGAAAAGCTTTTGCAAATGCAATGAAGCAAATAATTAAGGTGTTTACATATTAAATTAAAATAAAATAATCTGGTGTGTCACTAACATGACTTTCTCTTACCCTGAAATTTAATACTATAAATACAGGTTGGAGATTAAGAGGTAAGATAATGAGTACTGTTATGTAAACCTATGTTAAACAATTCAAATTAGGCTTCGGAAGAGTTTTATATGATAATTAGTTCTGTCCCCCTCAACACCCCGTTTCATTAATGCACCTACATTTATATAGAATTTAATTGGGTTATTAAAAAATAATTCTGTTTTTAAAAATTAATTTATTAAAATTACTATAAAAAACTTTTATGATAATGCAGACGATTTTCATATTAGAGAAGTAGTATAACACCAAATATCCAAAAAAAAGTTGAGTTTATTCTCAATATCACATATTTTTTTTTTTTTGTTAAAAATGAAAAAAAATCGATAACTTTATTTTAAATTATCGCAGATCGATGGTTCAACCATTCGTTTTAAAGATATTGGCAAGCTCTTTTGAAAGATACCCATCATGAAAATTTACTCCCCTCGAGGGGGAACTTCCCCCCAGGGGGGGAGGCGTGACTCCTACATACACAAAATTTTTCCCCCCCAGTTGACTATCTCTATTACAAAAAAAATATATTAGTTTCATTTGGTTTAGTGCAGTCTATAGATGTTAAACTCTACTTACGTGCAATTTCCCCCATAGACGTAATGTATTTGAATACTTTTGAGCGTCCCTGTACACGAACCATTTGCTTCATCTCAACGAAAAGCTTACTGTAGCATCCCTATATGATACACATTTAGAATACCAAGTTTGGAATTTCTGCTACTATTTGTTCTTGAGATATGCTGATAACGGACACACAGACCATTCGCTAGAAACATGATTTCCATATTCAGGGGACCTCAGAATATGTAAATATAACAAGAACTCATGTTCGAAAATTTGACCCTAAAACAATACTTTCTCGACCCTATGGGTAGGAGAAAGTCAAAAAATGCTCTTATTTCATTAGATATTGTAAGGAGACTTGCAGTAAGCTTTAGAAATGTCTGTGCACCAGACATGCTTTATTGCTTCAACAAGTGCTGTAGCAGTGGATGGTTGCTTTTCGGCGACTTTATTTTTCACAATACACCACAGATTCTTTATTGGATTCAAATTTGGGCTGTTACCTGGCCAGTCAAGCACTTTGGCATTCTTTGCTCTCAGATACTTCTTGACAATTTTCACCCTGTGACATGGAGCCCCATCATGCATGAAAATTGGACATTTATGAACACGCATGTGAAGCTTCAACTTCTCACATAACAAATTAAGGTACCACTTTCCGTTCGTAGTGGTTTTAGGTGGTACAAAATACAGACTAGCAGTATCAGACACAGGAATTGCACCCCATATCCTTTGGCTTGGAGGATGTTTCACAGTTTGAATCGTATGTCTCTCATCATATCTTTTTCCCCTTGGGCGACGAACACTTGTAGCATGTGCAGAAATTTGTTGAACACTTGACTCATCCGAAAATAAGACCCTACTATACTGCTGTACTGTCCAATTCTGATATTGTCTGACGAAAGTCAGTCATTTCTTTTTTATATTTGGAGTAAGTCGAGGTTTCCTTGCAGGTTTATGATATGATAAACCAAAATCTTTGGCCAAATTTCTTGAAATAATGCTCAAACTGACGTTGGTGCCTTTTGCAGCCAGAGAATGACTAATTGTATTGCAGGAGGTTCTTGGATCTTGTACGACCATCCTTCTTATCACATGATCATCACATGCACTCGTTTTTCTAGGGCGACCTCTTCTCTTAAAGTCCACAAATTTTCCCGAAATTTTAAATTTACTAATAGCTTAATGCACAGCTGTCTTGCTCATGTTTACCCTTGAACTTATTTGACGTTCAGAAAATCCAATTGTATGTAGGGTCAATATTGCTTACCTTTTTGTAACAGTAAGTGAAGGTTTTTTACCCATTAAAATAATTACACAACAGCACTGTCTACGACAAAATCCAATAAACAACTGGCAATAAATGTGCTGGCCACCTTTATTTGCAGCAGTAAAATGCGTCTGATGCAATCTGCATTATGAGATGATGGAATAATCTGTGCAAATGATGCAATGTTTTAAAATACTGAAAATCGGCTAATGGTCTTAAACTTTTGCGAATGGCTGTAGAAGAAACATAAAAATTTAATGTTTTAATAATTTATATCAAACATGCTCTAGCACCCTCTTCAAAGTTGTGAAATTTTTTCATGTATGTGAAATTAGTAGGGGATTAATTTTCAATATGGGTATCTTTCGAAAGATCTCATCAGTACCTTTAAAACGAATGGTTAACTATAGATCTATGATAATTTAAAACAAAGTTATCGATTTTTTTACTTTTAAAGAAAAAAAAGTTAGAAAAAATCTCATTTCTTCTGATAATTGCAAAGAAAAAAACTTTTTTTCGGCATTTAGTGATATAATACTGTCAGATAAAAAATGTCTGCATTTATAATGGAAAATAATTTGTATTGAATAAATTTTGTGTAAAACTATATAGAAGAAAGTCATGTGGTAGCCACATCATACTAGTTTTTTTTTTTAATTGAGTTTTATTAAAAGTAAATTACAAGTTGGGTGAAATTCAGTTAGATCCGCTGTTATTAGAATTTGTTTCCCGAAATTCTTTTTTAAATCTTGTTTAATTGCTGAAAATACAATATTCCAAGTTGGTTGTAGAGTTACTCTATGAATTCTTGTACTTAGTATTATATTAAGTGCAGAAATATGGAATTGAAAAAGTGAATTTAGTTTTGATGAAGATAATAGTGTTGTAAATCTGTTCAGAAAAGGTTTATATTGTAATTACATGTTCTCAGATGTTCTCTCAATCCCTCTTTATGCATATTTTATTATTATTATTATTTAATGCATAGTTTTAGACTAAAATTAGAGATTGATTTAATATCTAACTATTTAGTATTTTTTTTTATTTAGTTCAGTTTTAATAAAGCTTTCTTTTCTAGGAGTAATTGTAATCCTGACATTTCTCAAGTATTAAGACAGCATTATTCAAAACCATATTTTCTGCCTTCTGATTCAGAGTTGAGTGCTATTGATTGGATATTTATGGGTTATAAAGGTCAAGGAGCTAGTATGCATCTTGATTATGTTAGAAGACCATCTTGGCAAGCTCAAATTAAAGGGAAAAAATCTTGGTATCTTTTACCCCCTCCAGAATGTGAAAATGTCTGTACTGCTGTGAATATAACTGTTAATCGTGGTGATATAATACTTGTTGACACAAATCAGTGGTATCACACGACTGTTATCGAAGGTGATGAAATGAGTGTGACTTTAGGTTCCGAATATGATTAAAGATACCCAGTGTGTTTGATCTCATATACATTTGAAGTATTTAAGTCTCAATACAGTAGAGTCTTGATAGTTGAATCCTCAATAGATCGAGTTATTCATGAGCTCAAGATAGTAAAATAATAAATACCTGGTATTTGTAAGCTGGATTTAAAATTTGATAGCTCTGAAAAAAAAAGAAGACTGCTAACAATTTAAATATTTTAGCACATAATTTGAAAAGAAAAAAATACCACCCAGTTGAATTGATTAAAAAAAAAAAAAACAAACAAACAAACAAAAAAAAACAGATGCTTTAGACCAGCAGTCCCCAATTTTTCTTTAACTGCTTGAACCACTAGATTCAGAATTACATTCATAATTTAAAATCATACAGAGCTTCAAAATTTAAAATCCCATGAAACTTTAATATTCTCAAGGAACAAATATATTTCTGGAATAACCAGAGAATGCCCATTTTAAACATATGAAATAAACTTGTTTAATCTAAAACATTACAAATGTTTATTTTATTATAAGAAAAATTCAAATACTTATTTAATCATAAGAATAATGCTTAAAGGTTGTTTGATTGTAATAACACACTTATAGGGGGAAAATATGAACACATTTTTATTGCTTCCATATTAAAAGAAACTCAAATGAAACATTTAACTACAGAGATAAATTTCTATTTCCACATATAAAACTCTATTTACTAATCCAATAGGGTAATTTTATGGCAGAAGATAGTGTCAGTCATAGAGAAAGATGAGATTTCCTATCACTATGACATTATGATACACATACAGAAATCTTTATTGTATTTTTACATTTGTGATTAAATAGGTTAGTGATTATTGTTAGAAAATACTGGTGGAAGCAGAAATATCCCTGTGTGTGACTTACTCTACATGTGCATTGAATTACCAATATTCTATTTAATACTTCTGTAATGTGGACCAGTTACGATTAAATTTTCTAAAAACGATACGATAGTGACATAAGGTGTTATCTGATTGGTCAACCAAGTCTCGATTTATAAAGCATAAATTCGGCTGCTATATATAGATTTTGGCTACAAAAATTTAATACATTTAAAATGCACATTTTCATAAAGAAATTGAAAATATGTTAACTTTTTGTGTTGAAACATATGCTCAAAATTTCATACTTTGAAGTATATTTGAAAAAAATTAAAGCCAGTTAAGCCTAGCTTTTCGGTTGTGTATTCAGGAGAGAGATATCTATTGTGCAAAATCAAAGTCATTATACATATTAAGTTACATTCTTAAAATATGATTCGCAATAAATTTTTGAAAGACAAAATAATATATTTAGATTTTTTCTCTTTAATAAAAATGAACGTTATTTTTACTTTATTTATTTTGTAAATACATTTATTAACTATGAAAATTCTGTTATATATGGTTATATGGTAAATTCTGCCAATTTAATTTTTAATATAAGAGTAATTTATTTCTAAGAATTTTTAATTTAGCATGGAAAAAATTATTTTCTAAAATTGAAATTATAATGCAAATATCAAAGATTTAAATATCTTTTATTGGAAAAAAAAACTGAAATTGACTATTTGGCAGGACGGTGGTGGTACCATCTATTGATTGAAATGTAAATCATCATAAGATACAATTTTAAAATGCTATTCTAAATAAATTTTTAAAAGCCAAAATTATATATATATTTTAGATTTTCCATTCATTATAAATCAAATAAATGTTATTTATCAGCGAAAAAAAAATGTTTTCTAAAATTAAAAGTATAAAGAAATTATAAGCAGAAATTTAAATTTCTTTTATTGAGGGAAAAAAAAAAAAGAAGAAAATGGAAATTTTCTAATGATTTTATTTATGAGAGTTTTCTGAAAATCATATTATAGTCTGTTCAACTTAAACTGATACCGAAAGTAAACAAAACCACATGTTGTTTGGCGACATGGATAATGTCACTGTTACTGTTAGTGCTAGCCATGGTCACTCATTTCTCCCTTCTTTGTTAGAATTTCCCCACCTCTTCTTTTGTTACCTTAACGATTTTCTCTTACTTTAATGGGTCTTTCATTGTTGTATGTTTTGTAAGGTACAAATGTTTGTCATAAACGCCAAAGCACAAAAAAGGAGTGGTGATGGGATAGTTTTATCTTTTAATATGCTCTTTATTGTTTGGAGGGGGGTTGGCTAAGGGATTAATCTTAACACTTAACGCATTTTTTTTCATGAATAACAAAAGTCGCCATTTCTGTGAGAAAGACACAAAAGTGGAATACCTTGGTAACCCGTTTGTTTACTTCTGGTATCACTTTAACTTGAACGGACTATAGGTATTCACGTACTATTATGCAGATGATCTGTGTGGGGAAAAGTTAGTATGTATATTATATTGTTAGATTATTAAATTTGTATGGGAAATTGTATTTTTGATGTACCTATTAAACCTTTAAAGAATATGAATATTTTAAATAATTTAGAACAATTTCTAGTTAAGTATCAAATGCAAAAAAGAATTAACTATGCCTGCTACTTACATTCAAATTTTTGTGATAGATTATTCTATTTATCCTTTCTCTCAGTGAAAAAATTCTGAAGTCTTCTGATGTAAATATGAGTTACTCAGAAAAACTTGAAGTTAAAATTAACATCAGTATAATTTTTAATAACACGAGGTACGTGGATGTTTTTGTTTATTAATATGCATTTGAATAAGATATTTGGGCAAGTAAAAGTTTAATTCGGGCATGTATCCTCCAGATTAACATGCCCGACAGGACATTTAAAATTTTTTAGGTCTTTCAAGCCCTGGTACATATGTGTAGTACATATAACCTAGTTTTAAAATTCCTAATTCCTTAGTTCCTAGGATAGATAACTGTTCCAAAAAAGTTTAACATTGAGTTCTCACTTATTTCAGAGATGGAGTGATTCTATTTTAGAATTGAGCTTACATTTTTTTTTCTTTAAAAAATATATAAGGTAAGGACACCGATGTTCACCACCCATAAAATTTGCACCAGTAGACCCCACCCTAAAAAAATGTTAAAATAAGCATTTAATAGCATCTATGAATTTGAATCCGCCCGAGCTAGATTCTACGGTACTAGGAAACCTAGCGTGGGCATATTCAAATTCATTGCTGTTATTAAACACTTATTTTAACATTTCTTTTGTGAGGGTAGTGACAACTAGTGTCTTTACCATGTACTCAATTTGCAAGGGTGAATTTCATTTGCAAAAGGGTTAATTTCATTTGCTAAAGAATACAGGTTTTTCAAATGAAATTCAGTGTTCTGGCCTTCAGTTCCCAGGTGTCAGCTTTGAATCCTGGTTCAAGCATGGATGTTTGTAGTGGTTCAAAATCCACTTTAAGCTAGAGGTCCTAATCTAATAAGTCTTAATGTGCAAAAAATGACCATAGAGCAACAACAACTCAAACAACCGTCTTCTCTAAATTTGATAGATCCAACGTTGTTCAACTCAAATTATCAAGACTTTACTGTATGTTCGTTTGATGCACAGTCATGTTAAAATACATGTTACTAATGTTCCTAAAAAAAACTAAACTGTGTATACTATTAGCAACAATCGAACTTTTATAATAACTTTTCATGTGTGTAATAATAAATATGTTATTTATATTATTTACTCTAATAAAATATTTTTAAAAAATATTTCACTGGGATTGAGAATTGACTTTATTTTCATCACTAATTTGGAGATTTTTATTATTTACTTTACAAGTTCTATCCTTACAAATAGACTTTAAGCAGTATGTCTTGGCCTAATTTTCACTAATATGCAGAAATAGAGAATAAAATTAAATCTTTTTTAAAAAAAGTGTACTGGTGCTCAAAATAAGTGCTAATTGATCTTTTTTAATTGATAGAAAAATAAGGAACATTATGCTTTGTGTATAAATTATTAAACACTTTTGATCTATTTTTTATTCCTCCCTTCTCTCCCTCCCCAACATAAAAAAAATATTGTTACAACACTTTCATATTTTTTTTATAGAAGATCTGTGAAGAAACATATTCACCCAGATTGAAGAATTGGCTGTATTCTGAAAAAAGAAAAAGATACATTCATTTCAAATTAAATGATATGTGTGAAGATTGTAAAACAAGTCTAAACTTAGCATTTTTTTTTTTTTTTTACTGACCTTAACCCGTTAGCTCCCAGTGTCCTCATTTGAGGACAGCCAATAAAATAGCACGTATATTTATTATGATTTCTTGGAATGATTTCTGATTTTTAGTGACAGTTTATAGCGTCACTCTAAATGATCCCCGAAAGTTTTATGTGCCTACTATTAATTATTATTTCATAATTTGGATAGTCATTTTATGATTTTTCATTTGTCGCAAATATATTTGCTTTTTGCACAGGTATACTAGCTTAAATCAAGTTGAATAATATATATTATAATACTTTACTTTTGTGATCTTTGTCAACATATAATAGGAAATTAATCTGTTATTTAAAAGTTTTTCTATCTCGAACACTAAACATCAATAAATGAGGATAGGCTTTAAATTGAAGACTGTCAGAAGAATTCACTTCGATAATTGGAGTGGAAGGTTGATTTATACCAACATATGTGAAAAATACCAGAGCCGGTAATCGAACCCGGGCCTTCCACTTAACGTGCATGCATGGACAAATTTTTAAACATGGTTCATCCGCATGTTAAGCGGAAGACCCGGGTTCGATTCCCGGCTCTGGTATTTTTTACATATGTTGGTATAAGTCAACCTTCCACTCCAATTATCGTAGTGAGTTTCAGTGTTCATGTTTGAAAATTCCTAAATTAGAATTTTGTGGCCTATTGGAGTTGTGCCATGTTCAAAAATTTGTCACTTGATATAGCTGCTCTAATGCAGTCTCGTTGACCCTAACCAACATCTATTATGTGAGAAGTGCCGAGCTGGTTGTCAGGAAGGGTAGCTCACTTGTTTAGAGCATCCACACGTTAAGCGGAAAGCCCGGGTTCGATTCCCAGCTCTCGTATTTTTCACATATGTTGGTGTAAATCAACCTTCCACTCCAATTATCGAAGTGAGTTTCAGGGTTGATGTTTGAAAATTTCTATATCAGAAGAATTGTTTAAGTTAATATATTTTACTGTCAGTTGTCTATATTAATTTAGAAGTGAAATAATCAGCTAATAATATTTTGCAAAATATTTTTCTATAAAAATACATAGATGTATAATGAATAAGATGTTGTGTACATATTTTGGTTTCGGTTTAAAAAATCTAGGAATGCCGTGTATAGGGTTGTAACAATTCTGCAATCTGATTAGTTGGCGAGTTGTTGTCAAGATTTTTGAATTGTCTCGTCTCTCTGTCAATCAGTCAGTGAGGTAATATCCATAACAAACAGCATTAAATGTGTCAAGGATGGATACCCTACTTCAAGAAACTGCGTCGCAGGCGTAACATTCGCTGGCAATTCACTAGAAGGGGAATGTAAGCATTTGACATACTTGCCAACCAATTTTAATAAAAAAAGGGAAGATTTTTGTTGAAAAACCAGAAGATTTCATAAAAAAAAGGGAAGATTTTTTTTTTTCTCTTTGACGTATTAAACAATACAGTTTTACAATTTTAATATTTAGAAGCAATCTATAAAAACGTTTTACTATAGATTGATTATTCTAAATATATAAAAGTTTTAAAAGAAGTTATTCCTTTAGAAATTTTTTATTCGTGAATTCATCAACAGTGAATATTTATTTAAATCAAATTGGAGTGTACAGGTTGATATTTTTATTTATTACCAACTATGTGAAAAATACCAGAGCCGGGAATCGAACCCGGGCCCTCCGCTTACCGCACGGATGCTCTACCACTGAGCTACCCTGGCCGACAACCAGCTAGGCATTTCTCACGATTGACTTTGCCAACGAATACTATGTGAGAAATGCCTAGCTGGTTGTCGGCCAGGGTAGCTCAGTGGTAGAGCATCCGTGCGTTAAGCAGAGGGCCCGGGTTCGATTCCCGGCTCTGGTATTTTTCACATAGTTGGTAATAAATAAAAATATCAACCTGTACACTCCAATTTGATTTAAATAGAAATTATTCCTTTTCAACATATAAATATCTACAAAACAGAATCTGTAAGAAATTCATTTAACAATAGACAAAAAAACTTAGTTAAGTTAAAGTATTATAACTAATTTTTTAAATAAATACAGAATATGATTTTTGTGTATGTACATTAATCATACATATAAGAAATAATAGCAGTAGCTAATTATCAGTTTTAAACGTGCACTTAAATTGATTTGGAAAAAATGTTCCTACCTGAAAACATTATTCTTCATTTTTTCCCCATGTTTACACATTTTGTATAGATATGACATAAAAATATTTAATTTAATCGAGGAAAAATAAACAGATTCATTAAATTCAGCAATAAAGATCTAAAAATAATTACATACGTGAGAAATATTGAGCACTTCCATTGCTTTATTGTTTCTAGAATTGATCACAATCCAGGGAAAGGATGGTGGGGGGGGGGGGGGGGGGAAGGATACAAAAATAATTACAGAGTAAGAAATCTTTCAACTCTACTTCTAGAATCTAATGTAATAACTTTAAAATTAATATTATTATTTATGTTGCAGATGGATAAAGATTAGGAAAGAAAAGACTACTGCAGAACATTTGACTGCTGATCACTAATTGTAGATATATAAGGGGGGGGGGGCAAAAAATAATTACATCAGCAAGAAATATTTAACAATTCTATTTCTTTAAATGTTCTAGAATCTCATAAAGCAAGTTTGAAATGAATATTGACATTTATGTTATGGATGGAAAAAGATTGGGAATCAGGACGTTCGCGATTTTTTTAAAAACGGAAGATTTCATCATCTGTCCGGAAGACCGGAAGATACGTTAAAAAACCGGAAGTCTTCCGGGAAAACCGGAAAAGTTGGCAAGTATGATTTGACTATTGACGTGTGCCATCTTCCTTGATTATTAGTCTATGTAAAAATATGTCATTTTCAGATGAAAAATGCTAGCTTGCAAATTATGAAATGTCAATGCATGGCTGGACATAAATTTAATTAAATATTATTTTCTATGAAATCTTTTAATTTTCAGCTGTATTTAGAGATTTTTGGACTGTTAACTCACAATCACTATTTATAAACATTTTTTAATTTATTTTTAAATCTGAAAATTTGAGATTTTTACAAGAGAACTTTTTTATTCTCCAATCCAAAAACCATGTGTTTTGGAAACTGTAAGATTGACAGCTCGCAAATTGAAACATATCAGTGCAAAAGTGACTAAGAAAAAGTCACCTGTTAATCAATTTTGAAAAGTCCATCAAACAGATTTTGATGGACTATATATAGTGGGTAGTATAGATTGATGTCCTTTTGATAGCTGTGATAGTCTAAAAAAATTAAGGATCAAATGCGATGTGGCAATAACAATCCAGATTGCTCGAAAACTTAGATGATTATTTTATTGAAGAACTGTTACATATAATTTTTAATTGGGATGAAGAAATTGTTCCACAATAATAATACCCCAAACAGTCATGAACAATAAAACATACTGTCTAATCTAAATAAATTTTACAGAAGAAATTATTAGATGAATATATGTAGATACACCTTTTTGGATAGCAATATCTAGATAGGCACGGGGAGTACAGACAAAACAGCGAGGCTTCCCTTTAACACTGAAGCTGAAGCAAAAGTGATAAAATGTGAACTAGAAGTTTGGCAAAAACATTAATTTCAAAAAGAACTTTCGCCAAATTAGGATGCTGCAGCAACATAAGTTTTTTAAGTCAGTCAGGAAGATTTACATATATTATTTTCAAATATTGTGGCTTAGATTTTTCTCACCATAAGTACGTTATACTTTATATGTTAACCATAAAATTCGTTGAGTTATTGTGATAAATCAAATTGATTTAATTCTGAAATTACGGAATATCAAGTTAGATTACACATAATAATTCATGCTGACGCCAGATATAATTACATATTTCCTTGAGTCTCGATGATGAATTGATAGATTTAGTATTATGAAAATAATAATAACTTTTATTTCTCGTGTTTCAAATCTATTTCTGAAAATGTATATTAACCGATGATAGAAGTATTGGACTAATTCGATATGCATTAATTAATCACAAGCAGCTGCAACATACAATGGTACTTATGATTTCCATTCCGTTATTATACATTTATTTTTTTTGTTGGAATGAAGAGATGACTCAAGGCTTTTTTTTTTTTTTCTTACCTGCAATATTTGAAAGAATGTAACATTTGTTTTGGGAGAAAATAAATCTAATTCATTCAGAAAATTTTGGAGTGGAAAGGCTGATTTTTTTTTTTTTTTTATACCAACTATGTGAAAAATACCAGAGCCGGGAATCGAACCCGGGCCTTCCGCTTTACGTGCGGATGCTCAAACCATTGAGCTACCCTGGCTGATTACCAGCTAGGCATTTCTCACATAACATACGTTGGCAAAGTCACCGAGTCTGTAAACACAGCTGTATCAAGTGACATTAATATTCATGGCACAACTCCAATAGACCACAAAAATTTTTTAATTATAATTTAGAAATTTATTTATCAACCTTGAAAGTTCATTCAGAAAATTTTGGAGTGGAAAGGCTGATTTTTTATACCAACTATGTGAAAAATGATATCTATCAATTGTCCTCGCACATAAAAATTGTTAATTTTATAAATATAAATGCTTATCTTTTATTATATAACTGTTAACTTACCTTTTATTTGAATTTAAAAGTTTTCTTTACTTAAACTCGGTCAGCCATCTTTTACTTACATCGCGCCATTACTAACGATGTTTTGTTTACATTGTTGCCGTTGCCAAACTTGCTCTGCATAATTTTCTTAATTTTTACTGTTGCTACTGCTATTGAAATGCCATTACTAACGATGTTTTGTTTACATTGTTGCCGTTGCCAAACTTGCTCTGCATAATTTTCTTAATTTTTACTGTTGCTACTGCTATTGAAATGATTATAGTAAATTGTATTTTCGGCTATGACCGTTGAGTGGCAATGGTAATGCATTGTTTATATGTAGATTTTTGACTTTGCAGTCAGTATAAAAAGATCGCGATGCGTGTGTTAAAGGGCAGTTATCGGCAGTGTTTAGCAATGGCCAGCTTGTCTTCAATTAGATATGAAGCAGTAGTTTATGAGTAGTGTGAGTAGCTTTAAGCTGTTGATGGCCAAGCAACGATGTATGTGCTTATAGTATTGTTCCAGCTAAGCTAGTAATGCTCTTTGGCTATTGCATTTTTAGAAATGATGGCTGCCGTTGTTAAGTTTTTTTACATATGTTAAGTTTCTGTTTGCTAAATTGTTCCTTATTAAAGGTTAAAGTTTTCCGTCATTCATGGGTGATGGAAGTTTTGAATTAAATTGATAATCGACGCCCTTTTGAGGCGAGACTGTTATATTTGCTATTTTTAATGATGTTATATCTTGTTTAGTCGCTTTTTAAGCGACGATTGTTAAGTTTGATAAAAGTTAAAAGTTAATTAAAAAAGTTAAATGAAAGTTTTCTAAATTAAATCGTATAGTGGATGAGCATAATCGTCTTCATTTCAACTTTATATTATTTCGTCTTGTTTCACTTTCGCTGATCAACCCGGCGATCGCGGAAGTATATTTCTTCATCATATTTTCCCGCTGATCAACCTGGCGATCGCGGATGTTCTGCGACGGTTCTTGAAGTGTATTGTCATCTGCTTTTGATTGTGTTTATCACTATGTCTAGCTCAACACCTGTAAAGGTAATCATGTTTTTGTTATAAATTTGAAATCTTAATATATCTTTATATCTTGTTGAATAAAATTGTTTTTTTTTGTTAAAACTTTGGTCTTTGATGTGTTATAACAGTTGAACACTGGTCGGGTTATTTTTTATTGAAACCCTTAAAACTTAAATATTAATGTTTCCACTGTATTTAATCTGCTTAATAGTAGTCAATTGAAACATAGACTTTTAGTTTATAATATTTGGTTATGGGCAGGTTTTTTTGAGGGTATCTTTTAAACTTGACCAGTTGTTCTTTTCTTGTTTTCTGTATAATTGATAATTAAGTAACTGTTTAAAATGGCTTATAATATTGTACCTCAAATCACCAAGTTAAATGCCACTAACTACTCTGGTTGGAAGTGTGACATTAAATTTTTACTTATGGAAAAGAATGCTTATGATATCGTCACTGGTGACGAAACTAAGCCTAAAGTTAGTGAAACCGTGTCTGAGGAGGCAGTGCAAGACTTTAAAAGAAGGCAGAATGCTGCCATGTCAATTTTATATTTGAATATTGATAGTGAGTTTAGAAGTTTAATAAGTGAATGTACTGACCCCTCAGAGGCGTGGAAAATCTTAAAGGTTAACTTCCAGCCAGATAGTAGAAGTCATCATATGAAATTGTTTTTTGAAATAATGACATGTTTTTTAGAACCTGGCGAATCTATTGGTGTTTTTGCAGCTAGAATATCTAAAATTGCTGATCAATTAAAATCCATTAATAAAACTATTGCAGACGAATATTTATGTTTTCAAATTTTGAGATACCTACCTGATAAATTTGATCAGGTTGTTCAACAAATTCTTCGTTGGCCTGATAAGGACTTTAACTTTAAAAATATTATTGTTGAGCTGTGTGCCGAGGAAACGCGCCTTCAACTTAGAAATTTTGATAAAAGTAGAACGGAGTGTTCTATTGAGGCCCAAAATGTAAAATTTAAACGTAGGCCTGTTTTTACTTGTTGGAGGTGTGGGAAAAAAGGCCATGTAATTAAAGATTGTAAAGTTAAGTTAAATAATGATCTAGCTCAAAAGAAAAGGAAAAACCACTCAGAAGTAATTTTTCTAAGAGGGGTGGCTCTAGTCAACAGTCAAAACGTGATAAAACTCCTAAAGCTCAAAATTTTATTGCAGAAGCAAATTTAAGTAGTTTTGATAGAGAGGGAAGCTGGGCTTATGATACGGCGGCCTCTCATCACTTCTGCAAAGATAAATCTTTCTTTTGTAATTTTTCTGAAATTTCCGGTGATGAGTTACACGTGGCTGTTGATGGTGTCACTTTCCCCATTATTGGTAAAGGTGAAGTGGAGCTGAATTTTAATGGGACTGTTATTAAACTCTGGAATGTTTTATACTCGCCGAACTTGAGGAAAAATCTTTTGAGTGGTTCTAGATTCGACCAGGGTGGTGCTAAATTTATTGGTGAGGCCGGCAAAATAAACGTGGTCGACAAGTATGGTGATTTCCTTTTCTCTGCTAAACTCCATGACGGGATTTATTATACATTTCCAAAAGTACTTAAAAACAAGCACAGTGTTAAATTGAATGGGGGGCAGAATTCTAATGAAAATCTAAATGATAATACTGAAATTTCAGCTTTTCCTGTAATAAAACCTGTAAATATAAAAGATTTTGATACCTGGCATCTTCGTTTTGATCATCTAAGCCCTGAGTTAATTTTTAATACTATCCGTAATTCTGCTGTTAAAGGTCTGCCCAATTTAAAATCAGTTGATAATTTTTTTTGTGATCCCTGTCATGTGAGTAAGCAAAATCGTATTTCTTTTAAACCTTTAAGTCATTCTTCTTCCAAAAAACCTTTAGATCGACTTTTCATGGATACTTGGGGTCCAATTAAAATTCCTGGCAAAAAGGGTGAACGTTTTTTCTTGTCTATAATAGATGATTTCTCTGGTAGGTCATCCGTTTACCCCCTCCAGGAAAAATCTATGTGTTTTGAGGTTTTTAAGAGACATGTTTTGAGGGCCGAAAGGTTTTTGGGAACCAAGTTGAAGTCGATCAGAACTGACAATGGCAAGGAGTTTGATAATGATTCTTTTAAGGGTTTTTGTAGAGAAAATGGAATAAATCATGAATTGACCAACTTTTACACACCAGAAGAAAATGGAGTTTGTGAGAGGTTCAACCAAACAATTATGAACTGTGTTCGGGCAATGTTAAAGTCCAGTGGATCTGATGATTTTTGGCCTGAAGCATGTTTACACTTTAATTATACGTGGAACCGTATTTGTCACGGTGGGAACTCTAAAACTCCATTTGAACTCTATTCAGGAAATAAACCTTCTGTTCGACATTTAAGACCATTCGGTACATTGACATATGTGGGTGTTCCAAAGGTTAGACGTAAGCACAAGTTAGACTCCAAATCAAAACGTGGTGTCCTTGTGGGCTATGCTTTACGTACTCGTGGTTATAGGGTCTGGTTGGAAGACGAGAAGAAAGTCGTGGAAACTATAAACGTATCTTTTGTTGAAAGCGGTGATGTTTTACGCAGGTCAGCCATCTTTTACTTACATCGCGCCATTACTAACGATGTTTTGTTTACATTGTTGCCGTTGCCAAACTTGCTCTGCATAATTTTCTTAATTTTTACTGTTGCTACTGCTATTGAAATGATTATAGTAAATTGTATTTTCGGCTATGACCGTTGAGTGGCAATGGTAATGCATTGTTTATATGTAGATTTTTGACTTTGCAGTCAGTATAAAAAGATCGCGATGCGTGTGTTAAAGGGCAGTTATCGGCAGTGTTTAGCAATGGCCAGCTAGTCTTCAATTAGATATGAAGCAGTAGTTTATGAGTAGTGTGAGTAGCTTTAAGCTGTTGATGGCCAAGCAACGATGTATGTGCTTATAGTATTGTTCCAGCTAAGCTAGTAATGCTCTTTGGCTATTGCATTTTTAGAAATGATGGCTGCCGTTGTTAAGTTTTTTTACATATGTTAAGTTTCTGTTTGCTAAATTGTTCCTTATTAAAGGTTAAAGTTTTCCGTCATTCATGGGTGATGGAAGTTTTGAATTAAATTGATAATCGACGCCCTTTTGAGGCGAGACTGTTATATTTGCTAGTTTTAATGATGTTATATCTTGTTTAGTCGCTTTTTAAGCGACGATTGTTAAGTTTGATAAAAGTTAAAAGTTAATTAAAAAAGTTAAATGAAAGTTTTCTAAATTAAATCGTATAGTGGATGAGCATAATCGTCTTCATTTCAACTTTATATTATTTCGTCTTGTTTCACTTTCGCTGATCAACCCGGCGATCGCGGAAGTATATTTCTTCATCATATTTTCCCGCTGATCAACCTGGCGATCGCGGATGTTCTGCGACGGTTCTTGAAGTGTATTGTCATCTGCTTTTGATTGTGTTTATCACTATGTCTAGCTCAACACCTGTAAAGGTAATCATGTTTTTGTTATAAATTTGAAATCTTAATATATCTTTATATCTTGTTGAATAAAATTGTTTTTTTTTGTTAAAACTTTGGTCTTTGATGTGTTATAACAGTTGAACACTGGTCGGGTTATTTTTTATTGAAACCCTTAAAACTTAAATATTAATGTTTCCACTGTATTTAATCTGCTTAATAGTAGTCAATTGAAACATAGACTTTTAGTTTATAATAAAAAATACCAGAGCCGGGAATCAAAGCGGAAGGCCCGGGTTCGATTCCCGGCTCTGGTATTTTTCACATAGTTGGTATAAAAAAATCAGCCTTTCCACTCCAAAATTTTCTGAATGAACTTTCAAGGTTGATAAATAAATTTCTAAATTATAATTAAAAAATTTTCGTGGTCTATTGGAGTTGTGCCATGAATATTAATGTCACTTGATACAGCTGTGTTTACAGACTCGGTGACTTTGCCAACGTATGTTATGTGAGAAATGCCTAGCTGGTAATCAGCCAGGGTAGCTCAATGGTTTGAGCATCCGCACGTAAAGCGGAAGGCCCGGGTTCGATTCCCGGCTCTGGTATTTTTCACATAGTTGGTATAAAAAATCAGCCTTTCCACTCCAAAATTTTCTGAATGAACTTTCAAGGTTGATAAATAAATTTCTAAATTATAATTAAATCTAATTCTTTTTGTTTTGAAGTAGCCTTTTAAAAAAGGAAAAAATAAATGATTTTAAGAAATTAAATGCAATTAAATTTTAAAAAAGAATATGAGATTTCCAATATCACACAATTTGAAGAAATTCTGAAGATATTTATGAACGCTAGAGTTCGGATAGACGGACAGGACAGGAAGACAAAGGTAGACTAATTGAACTCATAATCGCTCTTAAACATTGTTAGAAAATATTTAAAATGCTTAATAAAAACGGAAATGCAATTCCAACGATTTCCAACTATAACCCTCAATGTAGCTGAATATTTTTGTGTGATCATATAAACTAATCATATCATCTAATCACACTATGTTCAATAAATACCCTTTTTTTTTTTGTGTGTGTGTGTGTGTGCATATGAATAATAAATGTCAATTTCATCATGATTTGTGCAAAATAAAGTTATTAAAATATGATTTACAGAAATACCTCTCGTAGAATGCAACACCTTGGGATTCTTTCGGGTGTTAAGTACACAAACCAGTGATGGTATTTACCGTTATTAATTACACTGGTATGTGAAATGTTCAGTAGGAAGCATCCTATAGTGAACTTGAATAATACATATCAGTTTCAAAGAATTATATGAACATTTACAGGAATTAGAGCACTGATAAGACAAACAAGGCCATAGCAAGAAAAAATTTCGGAGGAGGTTCAGGCTTTACTGAGTGTTAAAAATGATGTATAATTCAAAACTTTCTACAAATTTTCAAAATTTCGGGGTGAAAGGGAGCTTGACTACAGCCTTCAGACAAACCGGAGTCATAAACATTTTTATAATTTTGTTGGAAAGTGTTAAAAATGCTTTTCCCTTCACTTAACTTGAACCTTTCCCTTATTGTAAATGTGAAATAAAATTTTCATAAATTCATATATTTATCAGATGAAGTTTTGTGTTGGCTCTTATTAAATTCCAAACTAATTACTTTCAAACACAAGTCGTGTGTTTGTCTTTTCATTTATAAACACACGACATAATTAAATATTCTTATTTAGATATGATTATAATACCATATGAGGTACATATGATGATACAAATTGAAGTAGCGTTTACTTTTCCTGTATGAAAGTAAAGACTTTTTTAGAAAAGAACTGTCTAAGCCAACACTTTAAATAGATTTTCTAGATACGATAGTGTAGAAAAAGTCGTCCTTATATAATTTATATTTATTCTTATTTATTTATTTTAATCTTAATCCGTATATTTTGTGTATTTTTTATCGAGACTTTCTGAAATCTAAATTATTTTCTGACTTATTTAAGAAGCTATTTTTTCGTAAATGTATAAAACTTTCAGGTATTTTTATTTAGGTATGTAGAAATTGAATAGTGTTTTCTATCTTCTTATTCTTGGTTCAAATGTTTAGTTAACTATAAATTAATCTGATGTAAAGAGTGGGAATTTGAAGTTGGATGAGTTTGAAAAATAAGGCCCTCATGAGAAACTGTGGCAAAAGTTTGAGTGATATAAAAAAAGGAGCGCTCCAATTTTTTCAGATTTAGTATAACTATCGCGAATGAATTCTGTGAATTTAAAGATCTGTTGGGTAGTGGAATATTTAGGTCTAAAACCAAATTGTTCAGTTTGCAATTGCAAATCATTTCACCCAACATCCCTTTTCCTCTTTACCATCTAATTTGAAAACGATCTAGTTATCATTCACATATGTAACTTTTAACATTGTTTACTAAAAGTGAATATTTTATTACCTTATGGTATTTTTACGCAAAGTTAAAACTTTAAAGATGGTTACTTTTAATTTATGATTGAATATACACATATATGCCTTAAAAGAGAAAACACAAAAACTGGTTTATGATTTTAATTTTTTTTTCTTCCTTTCTTTCTTTCTAATTTTTTTTTTTTTTTTTTCTGAGTAGGATTTTTGCAGTCACACTCTCTAACGAGAACGTTGCTTTAGATGGCAAAATAAAAATATTAAATTTAGTAGTGATAGCTTAAATCAGTATTTTCTGCCAGAAACTTTTAGTCGTAATGTATAGATTAACAGAGACATCTTTTCTATTTAGAAATTATGCTAAGCTGAAAAATTAGTTTGAGTACACACAAACAAATTGCTTTGTAATTTAAACAAACTAATAATTATGACAATTAAAAAGCTACAGAGAAAATTAATGTAAATTACAATAATTAAAACAATTTAATTAATAAATTTTTTTGCCTAAATTAAGATTTTCTCAACATTTATCAAAAGACCACCTCTCTAAAGGGTCAATTTTTTGTGGTACGGTGGGTGGACCCTTTGGAAAGTTTCACTGTATATATCCATAATTAACTCATTTAAAAATAGAATGTTTCTTAAAAATTTTCCTATATGCAACCTGTATATATTTAATACCATGGAAAGAAAATAGTATCTTTCCATGCAACACAAGTTGTATAGCGTTCTTCAAAATGGCAAGAAGCACTAACAAATGAAATGGTGCAAAAATTGATAATAATAATATTGCAGTGAGTATTTGGCATAGCAGACACAGAAATGGCATAATGCAGCAGCATGTTAAATTTGCAAAGAATGATCTCTATATACAGTGTCCCCTAGTCGAGGAATTTCTGACACCTTCAGTTCTTATAGCTGTATCACACGAGAGATTTTCGCTCAACTTTTTACTAAACGCAACATTATACCCAACACACTCAGCCTGACCTTGTTCAAGGACAGCACATTTTCGGATGGTCAGCTTTTACAACGAGCTTTAGAAAAAGTTGACTATGTTCAGCGTGCTCATCAAAATTGACCAATAAGAGGAATGGACAGGATTTTTTCCTGCAATACCCTTAAAGAAGGGAAATGTCATACAATCAGTTCGGGGAAACCCTACAGACAGTTGATCAGTTTTCTCGTTCGTTCAGCTTCCACAACTTTGAACGACACTGGGTGAACATGTTGAGTATAATGTTGTGTTGAGTATATATGCTCCCGTATGATATGGGCATAAGGCTTTGAACACAGTACCTATCAGACATGAGTTAAACACTCTATCACAGCACCACATATTTCTGCCCACCATTTTTGTTTTGTTTGTTGCACTAAAAACAGCTAAAATGTTTAGGGTTAAATTTTCACCCAGGGATACAGATACACAAAATTTATATTCTGATCTTTGTTTTCGACCATGCTTTTTTAAATTTAAGCTTGGTTTGGATACAATAGGAATTTTACTGATTCATACTTCCCTTGTCAGTCAAGTAATTTGAGTTTTAAAACATTAAAGTATTATAATATGATTACAAAAATAATTTTTTTTTTTTTTTTTTTTTTTTTTTTTTCAAAATTTAATTATTAGCTTATAACCAATGACTTAAAAACAAGTTTTTATGACACAACAACGTCAGTTAGAGAAACAGGAATAGAAGTTTCAATAATTTCTAGACTTGGCATTTTTTGTAATTCCTCTTCCAGCAGATGTTTGCTGTTTTCTGATACTCGTAAACCCTTTATATTCAAGTACCTGATTATAAAAAGAAGAAAATAATCAACATGATAGATAATACATGAAAGATTTTATACTTCACAGTAAATCTTTACTGATAAATGTATTTAAAATCTTTAAATATGTTTTTTTATTTTTAAATTTTTATATCTTACAGACAAAATTATATAGCCTAATATTGAAACAACTGTTGTAATTGGGCTTTTTGTTGGATGGATAACCCAACCATTGGTAAATCATAGGCCCTTATACAGCATTGTACGTTGGCAATTACATTGTGGTATTTACTTTTTTTTTTTTTTTTTTTAATGCTTTTTCAAAACAAAAAAATATCCTTGACATTATTTTAATGTGTGTAATAAAATTATACATTCTCTTTGAAGTTATACCAAGGTTACAAATGAGCCCTTATATACACATTTAATACACCAATTACTGTCAGACTCGCATATATAGGGGAGACCCGTGTACCTAGGGCCGCTTTTTTTCAATCCCCCAAAACAGAGCCCTTGACCTGTTTAAAATTATCAAACTGATATGTACATATCTTTAGGACTAATTACTTCTAATTGGGATTAATATAAATACCTAAAATAATAAATTCTGAGAAATAGAAGGTTTTTAAAAAAAACTTCACTCATGGTCCTAGGTACAACACCCTCATTGTGCCTAGGGCCATTCTCTCACATCTAGATTTCACTTTGTAATAAATAGAAAATAAGCATATAAACATGTATTTTATAAAAGAAACAATATCAAGAAAACTATTCTTTTATCGTATTATAATTATCATGTTGTTGCCTTAATTTGAAACACAAAATTTTTCACTTTTTTTTTCTTTAGGATATTCTAACAGAATGTTTTTTTTCTTCAATTTCTTCTTTTTCTGGAGTGTCTGGGATTTCTAGATCTCTCTGGTTTTCGGTCATATCTTTCCTTTGGTGTGGGAGGTTTTGCTTTAGGTAAAGGTTTTACATAGGTTCGTACCTGTTAAAGCATGACACATGAAAAGATGTTAGATGTTGAAAGTTTCGAAATTTCAATAGGACACGAAATAGAGACATCCAGTTCTATCATTGTTAATTCACTTTCTTCCTGGAAAATCTTTTTTTTTTTTTTTTTTAAATTCATGGAGGAATCTTGTCTTTTAGTCACAGTCGAACTTAAATATTCATCCTCAGTGAATGTGTTTTGATTCATTGGCCATATGCCGGATACACGAAAGCCTGATAGAATGTTTACAGGAGTAAAGCCGTCGGATATGACTTGCCAACATTTTCAGCAACGTCATATATAGTGATTGGTTTACCAGGGTTTGCGAGCATCCAATTACTATAGGCTGTACTGTGTTTCTTAAAACTTTCGCGACCGCTGACATAGATTCACGTCATTTGAAAACATGAAACTCCACAAGTGGGCGCTTCTTTTGCAATTTGTACGTTATTTGTTTCTAAAAAATATACACAATATTCATATTTGTACAATCAGTATATTATGGATGCATATACTTTGATTAGAGAGAGTATGATTATAATGCATATCCATTTGTAATATAAATGCGAATACGGAAAATTTTGTTTCGAAAAATTGCAACTTAATGAGAAAAACGCCCACAGGCGGACCTTACTGTCAAAAAGATAAAAACATGTGGTCGCGAAAGTGTTAAAAGGTCCAAACACAATGGCCCTAGGTACAAGGCAGCTACGTGGCCCTAGGTACAAGTTTTGGTAACTTCATTCAAAATGCTGTCCACTAAAAAATCCACAAGCAGAAAGGACTAATTAAATATCTCATTTATTACTCAATATAACAAGCAAAATCATACACTAAAAATGAAAGAAAAATATTTGACTCGCCTTTGTAAAATAGCAAAAGAGATGAGCTGCAAAATTTTACTTTAAACTATGTAAATTCGTTTTCTACATGTAACTTGTCAAAACTTTCTCCTCAAAAGTTCCAAAGTAGTTGTAAAAGTAGCAATTGGCATTGTTACTCGCCCAAATGAGTATCAAAACTTAAAATTAAATATTATCCAAATAAAGTGGGGTGGCCCTAGGTACACGGGTCTCCCTTACAGAGCTGCCAACCTTGGTGGGTAAAAAAACAGGAGATTTTACATAATTTCAAGGGAGAAAAAGGGAGATTTTACATAATTTCAAGGGAGAAAAAGGGAGATTTACGGTTTCGTGGAGAAATACAAAACAAAATTATTTTATTCAATACATGACACTTTTTTAATTAAAAAGACCTAATATAACTTATGTTTGATAATTTATATTTTAAACTTATTGGGGAAAAACAAATAGTTAACAAGTTCATTAACAAAGTCTAAAAATAACTACATATGTAAAGAATTTTGAACCCCTATATCGCTTCAGTTGGTTCTAAAATCTAATAAAACATTTGGATCAAATGTTTTTATGAACATTGATCCAGAGTTTTCCCCAGATAATTTAAGGAGGGTGCTGCACCTCGCCTGATCTTTGTTTGGAAGAAAAAAAAAAGAAACACTTTGCCCCAATCTATCCCCCCCCCCTCCCCCCGCCATTACTGCATTTGTAAAAAATAACCTAAATGCTGTAAATATAAATAAAACTATTGTGTGTGACAATCAGCACATGAACAACAAATAAAAGTACAGAAAAGTTTAAAAGTTAGTTCAGACTTTTTTCTTTTTGTATGCATATTTATAACTAAATTTTTAAATTAAGTGTTTGGATTTTAAATGCCAAATGTGTCCTTAAAAATTCAAATTGCCCTCAAGAATCTAAAAAGTGTTTTTTTTTTATCTTTTTTTTTTTAACTAGCAGTACCCTATATTTTTTAAAACCGAGGGGAAAATGTTTGATTCTTTTGTTGTAGAATGTGAAAGCTAATTGGAGAATGGTATTTTTTATTTTTTTTTTTTTTTGGGGGGTGGGGGTGGGGGGGGGGGGAGTCAAACAATAATTACATGAGTGTAAACTGTTAAACTTTCTACTTCTTTATAGGCTCTAGAATCTAATAAAGCGATAGAGAAAGAATGAGAAACAAAAGAGTTCAAAAGAGCATTTGATCACCGATCACTAGTTGGAGATAGGAAAATATGGGGCGAGGGGGAGTTAAAAATAATTACGTAAGCGGGAAATATTGAAGGATTCTGTTTCTTTAGAGTTTCTAAAATCTCATAAAATAAGTTTTAAATGAATATCGATATTTATGTTGTGGATGCAGAAAGATTGTGAATTGGAAGGCCTTCGTAAATCTGAAAAGATGGCACTTACGAATTGTCCAAAAATTAGCGTTTTTAGTTCGATTTTTCGAAAATATTAGAAAAACGGGAGAAATACACATTAAAACGTAAAAACGGGAGATAGGGTTAAAAAATGGGAGTCTCCCGTGAAAAACGGGAGAGTTGGCAGCACTGCCCTTATATATATTTATTTGAAATGGCTACTGAATAAACAAAATGCCAACGAAGGTGACAAAGAATGTTCCACTGGCTAATCAAGTGTTAACCCTGTGAACCAAATAAATGTTGATGGCCCAATGACTCATAT
This sequence comes from Salticus scenicus, assembly GCA_963930645.1. Lineage (NCBI taxonomy): Eukaryota > Metazoa > Arthropoda > Arachnida > Araneae > Salticidae > Salticus > Salticus scenicus. The sequence continues at coordinate 328,640,147 of OZ005648.1, read as the reverse complement.
TTGCAGGAAATCACTCAAATTTTTGAAGAGGATATAGTATTTAAATATTAATATAATTGACATAATTTTAATCCACTGACTGCTTTAAAAAAGGAGAAATTTGTAGTATTGTTTTCACTGTATGATTTTACAATGCACTAAAATTAACTCCTTTATGATGGCATTATTGTACTGAAAACTGTAATAAAATTGCCTACAAAATTGTACTTAATACTATATAATAATGGCAACTAGTTCAAAATCAACCAATTATCATCCATTTTAAATTCATTAAGCTGGTGCTACTATGCAACAGTTAAAATAAGAAAAAGAAACAATTCTATGGGATATGAATTATATTAATATATATTTTTGGTATCTCACTTTTTATCACTCTAGCTTGAAATATAATGGGTGTGAGAAATAAGTACAATCTCACTTCATAATTTTGATGGGAACAACATGGAAGTGGTTGAGGTTATTTCAATGAGAAACTAAATCTGTAACAATACAACTCAAGTACTGCATGATTATTACACTACATTTCCATAAATGACCGGACACTTTCCATTTCAGATATTTTGTCAAATACCTTAAAAATTACTAGACAAATAATATTGAAACTTGAAGAGTGTAAAAAATATGCTATACCTCATATATTTCAATGAAATTTTTGCCTCAATGCAAGAAGAGACCAGTGAAAAATTAAAGAAGAATGAACTTGGAATAATACTGTAAAAAGTAATGCTTTAAATGCATTCTGGCCGTAGGATGTAATTATGAAGCTTTTACATATCATTTGTATAAATTTTAATGAGGCTATCACATGTAGTCATGGATATATAAAAGTTTCTTATAAAAAAAAGGCCGTTTTTTCAGTTATAACATGCATTAAATCCAATGCAAAGCCATTTCAAGGAAACATGGCATACAACAACAGATGTAGCATATAGCAATCAGAATGTAAAAATATTAAATATCTATTGAAATATGAGCATTTTTACTAATTAGGTAGATTCCTTATAGGAAATCTACCTATTGCAATGGCAAGGATAAAACAGCTTGATCGCCACTTTGGAGTACTTAAAATATCTTTTTGGAGCAGCTAAATATCCATTTTGGAGCATATTGGAGCAGAATAATTATGGATTTGGAGCAAATTTATAATTAATCCGGAGCAAAATAATTATGGTTTTGGAAAATATCAGAGCAAAATAATTTGGAGCATATTGGAGCAAAATAATTATGGATTTAGAGCAAATTTATTATTAATCCGGAGCACATTTACCAGAATAATCTGTGGTGCTTGTTTATTGAAAAATTAAAAATTCTGCAAATAATTTTAGCTATTTTCCCACTTAGTTAATACATAAAAATGAACATCTTGACATCATATGTAAAATAAAATACACTCTGAAAATTTATAGCAGAAATGAGAGAGTGAAATTTCTTAAACTTGCACCACCATATATACAAAAGAAAAGCTAAAATGTAGGTAAACATCAAGCTTCATTTACTATTTGGTATGCTGAATATTCATTCTTCAGTAATAATCAAACATTTAGAGCATGCCTATTCAAAAGAAACTTGTTTAATTACAAAAACAAGACAATTGATGTGAAAATGATTAGAATGCTATACTTCAAATTTATACAAAAAATGGATTTTTTTTAACAAAATATTAAAATTTTTAGAATAATAATAAAATCAAAATAATGGACAATTTTAATTGTTTAGATATTAGAAAGTATAATAAAACTGAATTTACGATAAAATAGTCATTGTTATTACGGATGGAAAACGATTGAAATTGTACAACATTATAAAATTCAATTTCGGTGCAAACTGATAGTCATGCATTTTTCTGAAACGTTTTTTCTTTTTTAAGATTATTGCTAAATATAAAAATCGGGAGTTTCATGGAAAAAGAAAAAAAAAGGTAGAATTGCATCTATATAGAAAAAAGGTTAATCTTTAAAACTATTAAAATATTATACAATATTATAAATTATTTATATTCTGACATAGGATAAATACTCCATAAAAACAAAAAACATCTATATAACACAAAATATTTTAAATAAATAAATAATCTCACACAAAACAAAATTCTTGTACTTTTGTAATATTTTCTAAATTACGTAAAGACTGTTTTTATAGCTTTATTACAGTTCAGACTTGCACTTACATGTACTTTAAGTTTATTTGCAAAATATGCCTTAATTTTGCAGTCGATTGTTGAAATATTGAATTGTTTCACAATAAATGATAAAAGTTTGATGTTTAATTACCATTTATTAATTAAATATGCCTTTCTATTGTAAATCGACAAAATTCGCGATATTTTTACAGCTGGTTGCTGAAAAATGTAATGATTTCGCTGTAAATTTACAAAATCTACGTTTACTGCAAATAATTGCTAATATATACCAAAATTTTGTTACTAATTGAAAAAACTCCTGCTTTTTTCATAGTCGATTCCCAAAATTCATGATATTTTTGTGTCAGTTTAGTAATAAATAGTCAAAGTTTTATGTTTAATTACCATTAATTAAATATATATGTTATTTTCCCCATTGATCGGCAGAATTTGCGATATTTTTATGGACGACTGCCAAAATATGTAATTATTTCGCTGCAAATTTACAAAATCTACTTTTAGTAGCAAATAATTGCTAATATATGATACCTTAATTTTGCCACTAATCAATAAAGTTCACGCTTCTTTCAAAGCTGATTCCTAAAATTCGCAACATTTTTGCGGTCAATTATATGGAATTATTAAAACAAAATATACAATTATCTATCTGGCTGTTAATCAATCAAATTTTTGTGCCCTTTCAAAGCTACATACCCAAATACTACAACTTTGCCGTTAATCGATAAAATTCGCACTTTTTTCAAAGCTGAATCCAGAAATATGTGAAAATTTTACAGATGAATTATAAAATACCGGATTATTTCACAGCTAATTGTCAAAAATGTACGTTTGCCCGGAAGTAAATTATTTTTTTTTGCTCTTAATCGGTAAATTGTGCCTTTTTTTCAAAGCAGATTCCTAAAATATGCGATTATTATGTGGCCGATTGCCAAAACACCCCATTATTTAGCTACTAATCTATGAAAATCACATTCTTTTGAAAGCTGAATCTTAAATACTGGAGTATTTTTCTGCTAATCAGTGAAATTTGCACTTTTTCTCAAAGCGGAATCTCGAAATCGGGAATAATTTTGAAGTAGATTATACAGGATCGTTTACCCACTAATAATAAAAAATTTACATTTTATATGCCATTATATATCTGCTAATCGATAAAAGTTGCTTTATTTTTATTTTTTTATTTTAAGTTGATTTCCATAAATCGCGATATTTTTGTAGCCGAAAATGGAAATATGCAATCATTTTGCCGCTAATTAACAAAATGTATATTTAATCACAATTAATTGCTGAAATAGGCTTTCTTTCAATGCTAATCGATGAAATTCTTTTTTTTTTTTCAAACATGGTTTGCTTTATACGTATAATTTTGTAGCTTTTAATAGAAATACGGATATATTTTATAATTACTTTATTGCTCATTTTTTTTAATTACGTAATCATAAACTAATTGCTAAAATAAATGTTATTTTTCCAAAATATGTAATTATTTAGTCATAAATCAGCAAAATTCTTTTTTTTTTTTTTTTTAGCATTTAATTACTGAAATAATGTCATTTTTTTTGTGGCTGATTTATAAAAAAGACGCAATTTTCTCCTGCGATTTTTGTGACGAATCCATTTTAAATCCGATGATTTTTGTGAAAGTTCCGCTTTCAGATCTGAAAATTTCTTAGAATTACCCATGCACTATAAAAACTAATGTAATTTTGGCCATTACTAAACTTAATTATTTATTATTTTATTCACTTTATTATTTTTCACATTCAAAATTTAAAATCAAAGTATTTTATTTTTCTTGATATCTAGATTTATTTTGCTTATACTGTTATCAACGGCGACTTTACAAATTAGATCAACTCATTTCTTACATCAATTTCTACAATCACATCAATTTATTAGTGAAGATACAACTTGAAATCTAGATTAATTTTGCTTATAGTGTTATCAACGGCGATTTTACAAATTATGTCAACTCATTTGTGAATCTACAGAACGATATTCTACGCTTATAAAAATATTTTTTTACGTTCTTAGATAAATGAATTAACGATGTAATTTACATATCTTTTTTTGCTGGCCAGCATTCTTAGTACCTTTAGTGTCTAATCTTCAATAAATGTCAAGTTGTGCCAACGTTCTGTCTCTTTTTTTCTGAGGGATGGTGAGTGATTTATTTTAATTATTCTTTTCAGCTCAAGTGTTATTTTCCTAATTCCATCGGATCATACAACTAACCACTATACAATATAAGTATTTATCCTACATTTTACACATCAATTAGATATTTATCTCCAAATTGAAATTCCTAAATTTTCTAAATTTAATACCATTTTTAAATTATACATAAATCATTTTAGTGTAACAACTAAGCTATCGCATATTCAGTTAACCTAACAAAAAGCACAGAAAATATTCTTTTTTTTTTTTTCCAACGGTAGATACTTGGTCCATTAAAGTTTGGAATTTTCCATGATTTTCTCCAAAACTTGTTTGAATATTTCAGCTTGTAGTTTTAATTAAACACACTCTTAGCTAATGTAAACAAATACTTGTTTCCGTTCTGGAGTCAGTAATATTTCAATTATGCAATGCCTTGACTTGAATTTTTTCTTGTTTTTTATTTATGAGTATTGTAGAATGAAGCGCATGGTTCTTCAGCTAGATTGTAAAAGTAATTAGATTTGTTATTTTCTCTATTTTCAAGAGGCATTGAGGCGGTATCATAGATAATAAAATTCAATTAATCATGTTTCATGTGGCAAATGGCAACTGTTGGAAATGCAAAATCAAAGGTTGATAAGGATCGGATCGTGATTTCCGTCTATATGTGTGAAAGAAAAAAAAAAGAAAGAAAAATAAGATTAGTATTAAGTTTCTAAAAAAAAAAAAAAAAGGAAAAATATAAGCTCAGTAGACCCTGCTTAAACCGAGATCACATCGATGTTTTGACACAAAAAACAGAGTTCAAAACCTCTGTTTTGGCTTTGAAAATGAAATAGCAAAAGCCATCATTTGGCACAAACAAGTTTTAAGCAATTTGGTGCAAGCGAATGCAATTTTAGGGCAAAACGACCTTTTTTGAAGCAGGTTTGTGCAGAGGTACCGAATTTGCACAGTTTGCTGCAATTGGCACAGCTGTTCCATCCCTGCAGTGGTTCTTGTGACACGACTTCTACAAAATTTCTTCATATCTTCACTGATCATGACCCCTAGAACCCAAAACCACCCTCCGTTCAAAAGTTTACTGCTAAAATGGGTTTTCCTAAAAACTTTGTATTTTCTATTTTATATCCTTAACCATGTCTCTGTCAGTACTTTATTAAAAAAAAAAAAAAAAAAAAAAAAAGCTGTGTACACTTTTGTGTATATTGACAAAAAAATTATAAAATAATAAAAGACAATAAAAAAGGTGGTGGTTGGGTGGGCAGATGTTTTATTATGGAGGTGGGGTGGTGGTGTAAGGCTGGATGTTTGGGTAGGTTTGTGAAATTAAATAAAAAAAAAAAAAAAAAAAAAAGCAGGCGGTTTGTTGCATTTAACCAGCTCGAAATATGTTGTCAGGACAGTAAAATCTTGGTCGAGTTCATAGATGGAGTATCCAACTCTAAAGGGGGTGGAAATTTTCATTTGCCCATAATTTCTTTAATATTGAAAATAGGAAGAAACTTCAAATCAGGTGAATTACCGCCTTACTCTAAAGAACAGTTTTTGTATTTAAACTTTTTTGATAGCTTCAATTGCTTAAAAGTTACAAGTTAAACCAACTTTAATTTATTAAATTTATAATTTGATGCTTACGTCACGTGCAAACGATAATAAAAAAGATCACTGAAAATATAAAAAACATGGTAACAGCTTTAATTAATCATTTAAAAATACAAAATTAAAATAATATGTTAGTCTTAATAAAAATATCATTTGTGGTGAATAGTTTAGAACACCGGTTTAGGCAAGAATTTAAAATTTACAATTGAAATTGAGAGTAATACGTTACAGCTTCTTTTGGCTTTTTATCTTGTGGAAACAAGATATTGGTCTGTGAAGAGATATGAGGTTTTCACGTGGGAAGAAAATGTAATGATGCCAAAGCTGCCACTCTCCATCGCCAAGCTCGACAAATTTTGTCATCAAATAACGAATTTCGTCGCCAACTATCAAATTTTGCCGCCAAATGACCAATAAATCTAGCCTAAAATCTTAAGTAGAATGAATAAAACCCTTTTGTAGTTGAAAATTAAATTTCTTGAAAACAGAATAGCGGCCTAAATAATGCAATGTGTGGGAACAAAGCCATTGGCTAAGTATGTGTTAATGTATATGTAATATTCCTTTACTTTTGTAACATTAACATAAAGGAATCTACCTTTGTTTTCAAGCTTGCCGAAAAGGGATTTTTTAAAAAACTATACACGTGCAAGCTTTAACAAAATTTCATTTGCATAATTAATATAATAACCAAAAATACTGAGCTACTTAAATGAAAATCACAAACAAATATCATGTGAATTGAAAATGTTTTGTGTGGCAGAATAAACTAATATTCAATTCTGCTCAAATAAAGCTAACTTTAAGGAGTTTTACTGACATTTTTATTTTGATGCAATCAATGGTAATATAGTGTTCACTGATTGTAAATAAATATTGATAAAATCCCCTTTTTATTTTCCTTATTTTTGAGAGAAATTGAAATGAAGTTCATTCCATCATTTTGAATATACACAATGTTTTGCAATTTTTTCAAAGAAACCATTATATTTCCATGAATATATGTGGTAGTCTCATAAAAATTTATACAGATAATAAGAAGCCTCATAATCACATGTTACAGCCACAACACATTTCAAGCATTATATTTTACAAGGTGATTCCACACATGTTCAATTTTTTTTTTTTTTTTTTTTTTTTTTACAGGTCCTTATTTACTTTCAGGAGCAAACTTCCACTACTAATATATATGAGGTATAACATCAAGTTTCAAGATGATTCATCCAGTATTTTTTGAGACAATTGACAAAATGCCTGAAATCAAAAGTATCCAGTCATTTATGGAGAGCTCCTAAGAAACAAGCTAAAATTCCTAATTATGTAATTTTAAAATTATAAATATTTTATAAAATAATAATAATAACAGCTCAGTGAATAGATATATCTGGTTTTGCCAGTCAGAAGGTTTTCAAAGTATATACTGAATAAAAATGAATTAGCATTTTTAACATCTTATAAACTAAATCAAGTTCATAATTTTATTTGAAAATGAAGTTTATACTACTTACACATGAAGAAAGATGTAATTATTAAGGTGACTCATTAAATTTTTGCCTAAATGTTATTTTTTATCACTGTTAATTGGAATTATAATATTTGTATTTTGCATTAATCCATTTGGTTTCATAATTTATTTTAATTCAAATAATGTTAATGGAAATAATCATCAATATGCAAGAAAACTTTTGCATTATGATTGTACTGTCATTGAAATAGAAATTTTCTTTAAAGCAGACATGATTATAAGCACACTGTAAAAAAACAGGTTCAAGTATTCCCCAGTCATTAGCTTGTAAATACAGAAAATATACTTGAGTAAAAAAAAAAAAAAAAATGAATTATCTTAACATATGCAATTCATAATTAAATGTCCTCATTTGTACTTAATACAGTTATGCTTTCCAAAATACTTTAAGTTAGACATATACATCTTCATGTCTGTGAAATAAATATGATCATAAAAAAATATGCAATATGCATAACAAACAGTTGTTCCTATAAAATGCCTGGTCACAACTGTGATGTGCTTTATTCATTTTTATATTGAATGTTAATTAAACAATATTAACTACCCTAAATTTTATGTACAAGATATAAACTCAACACAAACAAAAATTAAATATTGCTGTTAATTGATTAATACCTACACACACTTAGATAAAGTATTCCAAAAACATCATTAAGATTAATCTTTTGAAAAGTCTTATTTAAATTTACATGGAATTGTGAGAGAAGGACATGATGCTATAAAATACCTTGAGAAAAGAAAAACATCAGAGAATTATTTACAAACTTTACAAAAACAAAAATACTTAATTTTTTTAAATTACTTAATTACTTTACAATTTGAGATAATCAGTAAGAAATTAAAATAATAATACTGATATAATTTCCATAATTTTTGTAATCATGCAAATACTGTTCCATACTTTCCTTATTATGCAAATACCGTAAGACCTTGATATAAGGTCACCCCTTGAGATTCCACAAAAATGACCTTATAAGCAGGGTGATTTTATAATCAGTTAATGTGACTTTGTCAATAAATAAGCATATAAATAAAAGTATGCAAGGTAAAGATTTAAAGTTAAAGCAATGATAAAATATTGTTGAATGTAATCTTTGATAGTTCCTGCTTCTTTGCAAAACATGCTTTCGATGAATTAGATTTTTAAAAATCTTCAGAAAGCTCCTATTACTTTACCTTATTTTATTTTTTTAGACATCTTGCACATACAAAAAAAAGGGGTATAATAAGATCCTGTACTCAGACTTGATGTTGAACAAATCAAAGTGCACTTGTTGGTCTAGCCATTATTATTATTTTGTGTGTGTGTTTTTCTCAGAAGATTGCGGAATAGATCGCTAGAACCATTTTGAAAGACACCATTTGAATGAGGGAATCCTACCTCATGGCTAGGTCCCACGAGTAGACAATAGGCTTTAAATCTAACAGTGGCGGATCCAGTGGTTAAATCCAACAGTGGCGGATTTAAGGGGGGGCTAGGGGGCTGAAGCCCCCCCCCCTCCCCAAAACACTGGCATTCACAACTAAATATTGCAATTGTAAAATTTTTATTGGTCTAGAATAACACTTTGAAAAATCTTAGCCCCCCCCCCCCCCCCAAAGTCAAGTTCTGGATCCGCCACTGCAACACAACATACAACAGACAGACATGTAATTCCTTATGAAAGCCGTGCCTATCAAAAGGTGCAGAAGGAGAAAGTAAAAAGTGAGGATAATTGTTGTGTTGAGGTTGTGGCTATATGTTCATTTTTTGCACTTTAAGGCTCATGAGACCAAGACTTGCAATTTAAAGTGGATTCCTTAATTCTACAAAAATTCATGCTTGAATTGAGACTAGAAACCTACACCTGAAAACTAAAGACCAGAGCAACTAATCATTCAGCCACCAAATGAGCAGGAGTAAGGATGGAGAAATGACCTTTCCCCAAAGAAAAATCATGTTACACTGGTTGATTAAGCCATTCAGATTTTTTTTGTGGTTTTTCTCAAAAAATCGCTAGAACTACACCATAATGTTGATGACCATTTTGATTAATGACTGTAGAGGGACAGCCCAACTCTACAGTCATTTTTTGTACATCAAGGCTCCTTAGACCAGTACCTACAGCTTAAAGTTGAAACCAAACCACTACAAACAATCATGCTTGAACAATGTTTCAAAATTGGCACTTGGCTACTGAATTCCAGAGCTTTAACCAGTTGGTTATCAGATGGGCTCTTTACCACAAAAAACCTATTGTTAATCGTCAAGCTTGTTACATGCTCAGATATCAGAGAAATCTCTGAATTTACTTACAAGGGAAGTGTGAATCAGTAAAATTGCTATTGAAACCAAACCAAGCTTAAATTAAAGAGCATGGTCGAAAACATTGGGTACAGTACAAATTTGCTGCAACCACTCCCATGGGGGCGAGATATGACCCCCTAATAGTTTTAGTTATGTCTATAAAAGCCAACAAAACACACACCAAAGTGAGAACGGCATAGTGGTAGCATGCTTGACTTCTATTGCGTAGGTCCTGGGATCGAATCTCCGCAAGGGCGTATTGTATTTTAGTTTTTTATTTCAACTGAAATATTTATTTTTTACATTTTTAATTAAATTAAATCATTATTTTAAGAGAAAATATTAATTATATTAAAAAAGTTTTTTTTTTTTTTTTCCCAGTGCAGATAATTTAATATTTTTGTAATTTTTAACCAATTTATTTATTTATTTATTTATGAAATTTAAAGAAATTAATAATTTACCAGAAAATACTTTTATATTACATTTAGATAAGATTTTTTTCATGATTACATTCAGATAAAATTTTGTCAATGATTATGTCTTATGTAAATCTTTAATTACTATTTTTTAATGATGACATTAATAGCAAGAGTTAATCGTCTGCTCTCAATTCCATTATTTATTCATGCAATTTTTTGCATGAAAAGTTCTGAATGAACAACAGCTGTTGCTTAACTATTTGACGTCACATTTAACTTTTATTTCAAATATTTCATTAAACAACTGTGAAATTTGGTGTTGTCGGAAGAACTGATGATAATATTGAACACAATGACAAATTTTCTCAAAATGATTTTACTAATTTATAATATTAGTTTACACCTCAAAAAATTCAAAATCTGGGTAAATGAATTTTACAAATCTAGTAATCTCGACGAAAAGCCAAATATTTAACAAAATGTTCGTGATGAATAATAATTGACATTGAACAAAATTGTAATTCAAATAATTGTGATCAATCTTTTTATATTTCTTGTTCTAATTGTGAAAAATACTTATGTTTTCATGATTTTTCTACTTTTAATTATAATTGTTATAAATTAGAAACTATATTCGTAGCTTTAAACATGATTTTTTTTTTTTTTTTTTTTAAATAAAAAAATAAAAATATATATTTGTTAAATTCATGGTCAATACTTCATTAATTGGAATACTCACAAAAAAAAAAAAAAAAAAAAAAAAATCTTCTTAATGTAATAAATATTTTCTCTTAAAATAATGATTTAATTTAATTAAAAATGTAAAAAATAAATATTTCAGTTGAAATAAAAAACTAAAATACAAAACGCCCTTGCGGAGATTCGGTCCCAGGACCTCCGCATCAGAAGTCAAGTACGCTACCACTATGCCATCCGTTCTCACTTTTGTGTGTGTTTTGTTGGCTTTTATAGACATAACTAAAACTATTAGGGGGTCATATCTCACCCCCATGGGAGTGGTTGCAGCAAATTTGTACTGTACCCAATATTTTCGACCATGCTCTTTAATTTAAGCTTGGTTAGGTTTCAACAGCAATTTTACTCATTCATACTTCCCTTGTTAGATGTAGAAATCATCTAAAAAAAATAGACTAAAGTGACTTTATAAACAATTATAGTACTCAAGACTTAGGCATATATTTGATGAATCAAAACACAGAAATCCTATTCAATCAGCTGGGACTTTCAAAAAGTGACCTTATATGTCGTGGGTGACTTATATCAAAGTCTAACTGTATATATATATATATATATATAAAGCAACTTTATCATAGCTTGATAAGTAAAAAAAAAAAACTAAAACAGAAGAAATTAAAAATACTGCATACAGTATGAATTCTTTACAAATTAACGGAATTAAATAAACTTACTTCAATTGAGTGAAGGCACTAAATGGCATAACAGCATCGTCATAATCAATTAAATGCTTAAAACAATTTTCAATATTCAGAGCTTGTAAACTATGCTTTAAATATAAGAGAATTTCAAATGTTCTAAAATAAAGAATTAAAAAGAATAATATTTTTAAACCATACATTTTAAAGCAATATTACATGTATCAGATATGAGAGAAAAAGAAATATAAATTCTAGATCAGATTATTTGTTTATACAGCCCTCAGAGGCACGCCTGTGTGCAGAGTTTTAATTGGTGCCCTATATTTTCTTTAAAAAAAAAAAAAAAAAAGTTTGTTTTTTAAAAATTGAAACATAGTAATCATAAGTCTGTCGAACAACTGCAAACAAAAAAAAAAAAAAAAAAAAAAATTATACTGCATAAAAAAAAAAAAAAAAAAGAAAGAAAGAAAGAAAAAGATACTATCATCCCCTTGCATTACAAAAACAATAACAAAGGTTACTATATAGGGATGACGAAAAGAAAAATTAAAACCTGTATAAATGAGCACAGTAACGATATAAGATTTGGAAAATATACTACAGCACTAGCCCAAACCAGCAAAAACGAAAATATAGAAATTGATTTCAATCAAGTTAAGAAAATCGCAAATTACAATAATAATCAATATGCCTTATTCAGGGAAACAATAGAAATTCTTAATCAGCTGTTTGCATGCAACCGTGAGGAATAGGTGAAAGGAACTGATGCCAACTGGCCCAACCTACTTAACGAAAGAAAGGAGAACAACACTTCAAAAGAAATTTCATGGGAGAACACCACTGCAGATGTGATGGGTGTCGACGATGAGGGGGATCCCCCCTACAGAAAGTACTTCACCACTACAAGTCACTAAGTGAAGCTGAAGTAGGTTTTAATTATTTAATATAAGTATTAAGTGTATTTTTTTTATATCGAAATTAATGGCTAGTGCTTGGATACTTTCGCTGCCGACTGTATCTTCAATTGTAACAGACTGCTTTAAAAATTCAAAGCACCTGATCCAATATAAAATTCAAATTAATCTAAAAGAAGTACAATGAAACGTCCTATGGTCATTCATTTTAGCACAGAAAAATAGCCCTTTAGAGAGACAGCCTTCTAATCGAAGATGATCAGAAAATTACCATTCAAGCAGTGATAATAATAAAAAAAGTGCTTTTAAGTGGTCAGTTTATATTGTTTGTCTATACAGCTTGACAATGAATCATTATGAGTAGTTTCTTTGGCTTTTAAAAGATTTTTGTCAATAATATTGCTTTCTTAGAATTTATTTATAGCCAAAATCATATTAGAAAGAAATTAAAACTTCTTCACACACCATAAATTTTAAATCAGCACAACCGGTTTCGAAAGGACATAGCCTTTCTTCGTCAGGTGCGAACACGTGCAACTGTCTTGGAGGCAAAAGCAAGACTGTAACAGTCTTGCTTAAGGGAACTGACCTTCAAATAGAAACTGGCATTTACAGATATATCAGTCTATATAATATTTCTCTAAAGGGGACTAGTTACGTTTAAATTTTGTCGAAATGATACGATACTGACGTAACTAGTCAATACAGACCCAAAGCATAAATTTGACTACTAGAGGAAAAGCGATTATACATTTTAAGTAGTTATTTTGGCTGCAAAAATTTGATTTAATATGCTTAAAATGCACAATTTCTTAAAGAAATTGAAAAAATTGAACAGAATTTTTAACTTAATTGAACTTTTTGTGCTGAAACATATGCCCAAAATATCATATTTAGAAACATATTTGGAAGAATTTAATACCAGTTAGGAATTGCATTTAACAATGGCTAGTCGGCAGGCCAGTGATGGCACCATCTACTATATATATATATTTATTATTTTTCATTCCTTATAAATAGAATAAACATTATTTCTTTTAATAAATTTATATTTTTATAGTCAACTGGGAAAAAAAATTGTGTATTTAGGAGCATCGCCTAACCCCCTGGGAGGGGAGTAAATTTTCATGATGGTATCTTTCAAAAGAGCTTGCCAATACCTTTAAAACAAACGGTTGAACCATCAATATGTGATAATTTAAAATAAAGTTATCGATTTTTTTTCATTTTTAACAAAAAATTTTTTTTTTTTTTTTTTTTTTAATATAATATTGAGAATAAAATTGACTTTTTTTTTTTTTTTTTTGATATTTAGTGTTATACTACTTCTCTAATATGGAAATCATCTGCATTATCATGAAAGATATTTTTTTTAAATAATAATTTTAATATATTATTTTTACTGAGTGAATTTGTATAGGAAAATATAGAAGAAAGTCATGTGGTGGCCACAACATATTAGTTTGCTTTGATAAAGACATGTCATTTCCATTAATTTGTTGGACATGGATACATTTAACATGCTCTAATCTATAAGAAATAAAGTATTCTATACTGTACTATTGAAAATAGTTTCTGAATAGCTGAATTTTTTTCAATGTAATTTTATTTATAAGTTAATTAAAGCAAAACAGATAATAACTTTGGATTCTTCATAAATGCAAGCATTTACCTTTCCAAAATATGCTGCTTTTGAGAAATATGTTTCTATAGGTGATGAAATAACATCAGTTTTTCTCGCGGATAATGCGAACCAATTTTATAGGCGAGTCCTAGACCAACGCCAATGACCCATTGCTGGATTTCACATGATGCATAGCTATAGAATGACTTTAAACCAACTCATATGCTTACTAATGATGAAATGGTTAATGAAATTAAATGTAAAGAACACACTGATTCAGTAAACTATTTGCACTGTTCGTCAGAAACAGAGAAAGAAGAATAGGACGGCACTTTTATATGAATAAAATCAACATCAAATAAAATGTTTAACACTCTAATAAAAAAACTAAGTTTATTTGTGATGTAGGCAGAAAATTCTAGTGAAACATCTGATGTTGCAGATGTTTTTTTTTTTTCCTTTTCACTTTTATCAGATTGAACAGAATTAATTACTCATAATGTAATTTTAAACAAATACGGAGTGTTGTTTGATGTATTTCTTATGTATGTACTTTTTTTCGGTATTTTTAATGTATAATATTCTGAGTTACTGATTATATAAACAAAATTTTAATTCCCCTTGAGATTCACATTAAAAAGGTTCTACTATATTTTTAAACATACCTAAAGCACTAATTATAAAAATTGTAAAATTTTATCATTACAGAGAATTTAGATTATTGATCGATCTCATAAATATGTATATATATATACAGTCAAACCTTGTTAACGTCACGCTTAACATGAATTACTTTTAACATGAACTGCTTCCACAATCCCCGTCAAAATGAAGATTAGTTACTGATAACATGAACAAATTTTTTTATCCCTCTTGAGATCACGTTAACAAGGTTAGACTGTATATACATATGAGATAAATAAATATATATATTTATGAGAAGCTTTATAATTTTGTTGTCGGTAGTGATGGTAATCTATTATCTGTTAGCATAAAAACTTTATACTTTTCTATTATTTAAAAAGAACAATGATAAAAAACCACATTGTGTCCTACTTTCTGCTTAAATTATAATACTAGAACACACATTTGTTAAATACATACTTATCATAGCTAACTACACTCATACAATACTAAGTTGTGTAAATTATGTTAAGCTGCTGCATTTTTTTTTTTTTATTTTTTTTTTTAACAATAATAATATATACATTTAAAAAAAAAAAAAAAAAAAACATTTAATCACTATAATATGCACTATTCTATTAAGTTACTTTTCTAAATTTCTCTAGTAGTTGAGTAATTTCATGTAACTAATGAATTTCTGAGGTAGCTAAAGAACTGATACAATTGATTTTTTAAATAATTCACAGAAATAAAGTTTTTAACTGTCAAAGCTGTTTTTTAAATGATTGCCAAAACATGATAGATCCAACAAATTTATTTTTCGGCTAAAACATCCAAGCCAAATTGAAAAAAAAATTTTATTGAATTGCTGAAGACATATATATTTTAACAATGTCCCAGTGAATCGAATACATTGTCTTTTCTGTTTGTTAATTCAGGCACCTTTCACTGAATACTATCCATTTAGTTTTGAATTGTATTTCAGAAAATTAATGGTCTGGTTTCCTAGTAACAACTCATCATAAACAATTCTGCCTTACTAAACGTATATCAAAATCTTCTTCAGATGTAAATTGACTTTACAGCTGGTTGAAGGAGCATGATTACATTTAGATAATGATCTCTTGAGCTTAACTTTGTTATATGTAATCAACTGCTTAAAAAATGAATAAATTTTGTTGTACTTCAAGAATAATTTACAAGCAGAAATTCTGACGAAACAATTTTGTTTTTAATTTATGTGAATCCAAACATTGCTTTGGTAACCATTCCAAGTGGACATAATTATCCAACAACTGTACAATATCTTATTTCTGCTAAATAATTGAACACAGTGCCAAAAAGTGAAAAACTTCTGAATTGACCTAATATATTTTACAATTTTATTACTGAAATAAGCAGAAAGATCAAGCTACTTCTTCAATAGCTGGTACAAATTATTATTATTTTTTTTTTTATCTATATTAATAAAATCAGAGTTTTGTCTGTAAATTTGTCGGAATCGAAAAATTTTGCGATATCTTCACGTTTCACACCCCATGAAAGCCGAAAATGACTTCAGAAAATTTTGCCTGTGTGTGTGTCTGTGTGTGTGTCATCGTGTCTGAATGTCACTTTTTTTGTCCGGGCATCACTCGGGAACGGCTGGACGGAATTCAACGACGCTTGGCAGGAATTTAGGTCTTCACCCAACTTAAAATTATATCTATCAACTTTTCAGAAAGTCCCCCCCGTTCCCCCCTAGGGGGTAAAAGACTAAAACACGTTTGTCCGGGCATCACTCGAGACCGGCTGGACGGAATTCAACGGCGCTTGACAGAAACTTAGGTCTTCACCCAACTTGAAATTATATCTATAGAAATTTTCAAAATTATGAATAGTGTTAAAATTGTGGGTAAAAAACGCCTGCGCATGCGCCATAAATATTTTTTCACTAAAACGCTTTGAATGGAAAAATAAAATATAAAAATAAATTTTTAAGTTAAAGACTTTTTTATTTGCATGATTCGCACTACAAATTATGAAAAGATTGACATGATGTGTTGCCATCTGAGTTTCATACTTTAGTTAATTTTAAAAAATCTGATTGTCGTATCGAAAAATTGTTTACACCACAGGATTCAGAAAAATCACCCCTTTCATTTGGTACTGAATTTGTAATGATAGGTCTGATATTTCTAATTTATTTTCCCCTTTTTCCGTTTTTCCGTTGCCACTTAAATTTCATACTTTAGTTATTTTTTAAAAATCTAATTGTTGCATCGAAATCCTGTTTGCACCCCTGGATTCAGAAAAATCGCCCCTTTTATTTGGTATCAAATTTATATATATAGGTCTGATATTTCTAATTTATTTTACCCTTTTTCCGTTTTCAACCCAGATTCGGTATGGAACAGCTTTAATATTGGATCCCTTTGGCAAAATTTGAAATTTGGCTCCGAAGTAGTTCTGACGTTTCTCGCCAAGATCTTTAATTGCACAATTGAGATAGCCAATTCAGTTCATCGCAAAAATGGCTTAAAATATTTAAAGTCACCAAAGGGTTCCCATACTAAAGCTGTGCTTTTTGTATTTATTAGTGCTAGAGGCCTATTTCAGTCGGTACAGTTGTCGAATTTTTATAGGTCACTCTTAATTAGTGCTAGAGGCCTATTTCAGTCGGTTTATTAAATAAGGATTTATTGAATGAAGTCCCCCCAAGGCCCAACTTTGACATGAGTCCCCCCCAAGGCACACCTTTGACATGAGTCCCCCCCAAGGCACACCTCCCCCCCAAGGCACACCTCCCCCTCATTGGGAAAAAGAGAAAAAACGTTGTTTTGCGGCTATAAGACAGTTTGGACTTCCAACGTTATTTGTTACAGTATCTGCAGCTGAAACACATTGGTTTGATTTAATGAAAACTTTATCATGGAATTTAGATCGTCACAAATTAACTAAAGAAGAATTTGTCGATATTAACAAGTTTAGCAGTAGGCCTCTGGCACTAAATTAAAATCTGACAATGCCAGATTTTCATGTTTTAAATAATGAAATAATGTCGTGTCTATATATTTTCTTTACTTACTTTTTTTTTTTTTATTTATAATATTTTCTATTAAAGACTTCTGTGGTCACGAAATTTTGTGTAAAAATTGTTTGTATGCAACCGGCACTTATTGTAACGGGATTTTACGAAATTCGAAATCCCCCCCCACCACCACCACCTTCTCGGAGTCGGAGGGCAATAAGCATGTGTAAAAACACGTTTTCCGTTTGAATTCGCTTTGAATTATCTTAGAATGGCGAATTTTTGTGTGTGGATATTGATTAAGTGTACGCATTATGTACATTAGTGGGATTTTACAAAACTTCGAACTCACCTTCTGAGGAAGGGGAAGTAAGAAGTGGGTAAGTTGTGCCGAAGACAGTGGGGACCCAGACTCTTCACGTTGCGAGCGAGAAAACCTCTACCAATCACAGTGAGAACTTATGTTATTAATAAAGATTAATGACAACTCATTTAAATTTAATGTCCAGCGAAGCGGGCAAAGCCTGCTAGTAGTTACATAAGAAGACAAATGAAGTTAACAACTTTACTATGTTATATGTTCTGGAAAACATTTCGTAGTGTAATGCAACAAACTGAGGTACATTTACAATATTTAGATATTTATAAAATAAAATGATTCTCTTTAATTTACAACATATGCCAAACTTATATTTCTATAATAATTCTTTAAAAATTATACATAAATGGGCCAGGTAAATGCATAAATCTTTAAAATTTGAATGACATGTGCATATATTTTATTCTGTGCAATTTATGACTTTAATATAATAATACTTTAATATAATATATTTTATTATATATACAGGGTGTTTATAAAGTCCCGGATTCATTTTGATGTTTAATAACTCATAAAATAATGAAGATATAAACAAACTTATGGCATTTATTGATGGAATAACTCATATATTTTCTTTTCAGGTTTGAATATCTTTACTTTTGTAAATATCGTCTGCGCGTGTGGTTAATTTCAGATAATTTCATTTTCCAGTCTACATAGCTGTACTTTTCTAAATATCATCTGCTTATTAATTGCATTTTTCTCTATTTTGTTTTTGGCAACTATTGCAATGTTATGTTTACTTTTGATGTGTTTGTTCTATGTAGTACTTTTGTATGTGATATTTTATTCGAGTGGCAGTTGAATAATTACCTAAAAGTCAGAATTAAACCGCAATAGCCTCTGTGGATGCCGACATGCTTGCCGCTACCTGGCGTGAAATTGACTATCGACTTGATATTCTCCGTGCGACAAAGGGGGCACACGTGGAAGTTCATTGACAAGGGTCGTGAAACTTTTTGAGTCTATCTAACCATTTATGTTATTAATTTTAATCTATTTTTATTATTTTATGAGTTATTAAACATCAAAATGGGTCCGGGACTTTATAAACACCCTGTATATTGAACAGTGTCAATTTTCCTCACCTTTTTTCTTGTAAAGAATTCTCACTGACGTCTAAATATTTAAGAGAATTGGTTACAGACAGCTCTCTTAAAAATTCAAGGTCTTGAACAGACAAATTGCAAGAAGATATATCAAGAAGATGCAGTAATCCACTATGAAGAAAGCAACAGTCTGGAGCAGAGACACCAAGATTCCTTTTACAATATTCAAGAAGCAGTGTAGGCAGCATGTGAAGCAAATTTGTACCTTTCAGAACAAGTCTTTGCAAGTTAGTTAACTCTGTCAATTGTAAAGCAAGCTTCCTTGCTCCCTCTTCTGATGTCAATAAATTTAATAGATAAGAGAAATTTATACATTTTACAGATCTAAAGAATTTTAATGTAGTGAAAAATGAATCAAAACTTGGTAAAAGATTAGCAAAGGTAAAGGCCACCAGCTGTAAATTCTGAAAATAAATAAAAATAAATTTGCATTACAAAAGGAAATAAAAAATTAGTTATATCAATATTAAAAATTAAATAAAAGATCATTTAAATTCAAATGCTTTTCAAATGTGGACCTATCAGCAGACAAACACAGAGACAACTTTTATAGAAATTTATACTTTTAGATATCATGCAAGAAAAACATTATGAACCTCTAAACCTTGAACTTTGCTTGTTTTAATCCATGTGAATCCTAATGTATCATCCTGTGAGTATTGTTTGTTTATCATGGTTGTTTTTCTGTTAGATTCTCTGTTATTTTGAACTTAATAGATTATTCCACTTTAAATTTCACTTAAATTATTTTCATGTATGATATTCATTGTTGAGTTGTCAACTATTCTTAAATATGTAAACATGCTCTTACATACATATTAATCAATCAATAAATGTCCATGTCGCTGTATAGTTTCATTATTCTTTATCAGCTATGAACCACTAAACCTTGAACTTTGCTTGTTTTACTCCATGAACAACTAAACCCCTGAATTATTTTGCTTTTTTTAATCCATGTCACTCCTAATGTATCATCCTATGAGTATTGTTTGTTTATTATGGTTGTTTTCTGTTAGATTCTCTGTTATTTTGTACTTAATAGATTATTCCACTTTAAATTTCACTTCAATTATTTTCAAATACGATAGCACCCCCACTAGTGATTTGCTATTATAGTCACTAATGAACAAAATCACACATTGGTGCTCAACGGTGAAAAAGGTCTCCCCTGATGAATTTTTTTCACCTTTCTGAGCTTCTCCTAATTGAAAAATATTCATTCTTATTGGTCTATGTTATTTCAGTGATCTTGTATCTGTTGCTTGGCTTTTACTCTGTTTAATAATTCATTATTATATATATACATATATGTATATTACACTACTTTATTACAATATATATATATATATATATATATATATACTCTATAACAAAAAAATCGACGCACCAAGAAGGAGTCATCCAAATGAGACGAAAATTGGTAGATTTGATGTACATGCGAAGAAAAAAAAATGATTACAGTTTCAGAAAATTTGGATGGTTTAATCAAGAGAAACTGTCTCACAAAAGTCAACAAGTCAATAACACATTGGTCTGCTTCTCACCCTATGTAAGCAGTTATTCGGCTTGGTATTAATTTATAGAGTTGACAGATATGCTCCTGCGGGATAGCATGCCAAATTCTATCCAATTGGTGTGTTAGATTGGCAAAACCCAAAGCTGGTTGTAGGATCCTTTTCATGATGCTCCAAACGTCCGTAGTAGGAGAGAGATCCGACGACTTTACTGGCCAAAATAGCGCTAGGCAAGCAAGAAAACAAGCTGTAAAAACTATCTCTGTGTGCGAGCGGGCATTATCATGCTGAAATATGCTGTCAGGATTGTGTGATATAAAGGGAAGTACAACGGGACATAGAATGTCGTCGACGTACCAATATGCTGTAAAGATGCCATGGATGACAACCAAAGGGGTCCTGCTATGAAATGAAATGACATTCCAGACAATCACTCCTGGTTGTCGGGCCATATAGCTGTCGACAGTTGGGTTAGAATCCCCTTTTTTTTTCCAGGCATCTCCAGACGCGTCTTCGCTGATCATCGGGGCTCAAATGGGAGTGGTACTCATCACTGAAGACAATTCTACTCCATTCAGTGACATTCCAGTTTGAACGATCCTGATATCACTGTGAATGTGCTTGTCGGCATACAAAGTTTAATAGTAGCCCATACAAGGGACTCCGTGAGCTCAACTCCATTTCCCGGAACCGTCTATTAATGGTCTTGTAACTGTAAGTCACTGAACTACCAGTTGCATGTTGCATGTAGGATCGATGATAATGATGAACTGAGGCTTTGAGTACTGCTCTGATGATTGATCGGTTCTCACATTCCATACTCTCTCTAGACCGACCACTTCCTCCCTGATACTGCATTCAGCCATTTTTCACCCATTCCTGTCAATATCATCTAATAGTGGCATCACATCTATCCAACTGTCAAACAAACCACAGATTAAACCAACTGGTTTCATTGAGCCCAACTACACACCTGTCTCAAATGCTGTCATCTGCACATATTGTTTGCGCACCTGTATGCGCGGCATAGTTACAGTCTATGTGAGTAAACGGAATGAAGTTCTCGAAGAATTTATGACCTGGAATCAAAATTTCTCATTTTTAATATTCTGCCAAGTGCATAGTTAAGATGCTCTGCAGCGTCACATGCCCATTTGATGACAGCTAAACTTTGCATTTTCCATCAAAACCTGTATTTATGTCAATTTGTGTCCAGTTTGCATTACTCCTTCTTGGTGCATAGCTTTTTTTGTTATAGAGTGTATATACAGGGCCCGAAATTTCAACTCAGATTACACTCGCCGAAAAAAAAATTTACTCATCACAAAATAGGGTTGTCATTTTTTTATATTTTTTTACGTATTTTGGGTTTTTTCTTTTTTCCTAACTATTTGAAAGGCTTTTATAAATAGTTAGGTTTTTATTAATATTAAAAGTGTGTCGCATATGATCATGTTTCATAATCATCTATAATTAAAAATCATTATATTGTATTGCATTTGAGATTTGAAAAAGATTAAAATATCTAATAACATAAATGCAAAGAGTCATTAAAGAAAAAATCTGATGTGGGCATCACATGACTTCCTTATACACCTTTAAAAATATATACAAAATGTTAAAAAGAACTGTCATTTGACCCGAGACAGTTGGCAAAAAGTATTTAAAAGATGCATTGTCACCGCTGCAGAAGGCAGCAGGGATCCGAAACAGTTGGCTAAAAAAAATGCATTTTCACCGTGTTCTGAATTATTCTGAAAGTTTCAAATGTGTAGCTGGTGGGGAAGTTAGTTAAATAATTTTTCTGTTGAATCATATAAACGCTGCTGAAGGCAGCAGTGACTCCGAAACAATTAGCTAAAAATATTTTTAAAATGCATTGTCACCGTGTTCTGAGCTTTTCAGAAAATTTCAAATGTGTAGCTTGTCAGGAAGTCAGTTAAAAATCGATTGCAAGATTTGTACTGGTAACGCTACCAAAGGCAGCAGAGATCTGAAACAGTTGGCTAAAAATATCATAAAAATGCATTTTCACAGTGTCCTGAATTATTCTGAAAGTTTCAAATGTCTAGCTAGTCGGGAAGTCAGTTAAAAATCGATTGCAATATTTGTCCAAACCGTTTTTCAGTTACCGTTTTTTGATAATGGCCAAAACCTTTGTATTTTTGGTCATTATGAACCTAATTTTCCTAAATATCTCCAAAACGGAAAATAATACAAACTCTAAAAAGGGAGGTAGACAACTAGATGTTATAAGGAACCTATGTACCAATTCGCAACTTTCTACGTCCATCCGTTTTTGAGTTATGCGAAATACACACACACATACACACGTCACGAAAAATTGTGTAAAGTTGCTTATATCTCTATAATGAGAGCTTGTGTTAAGACGACACTTGCAAGTGTAAAACTAGCCATTATAACAGTCACACATATAAATTGGAAACATTCAGCGATCATTCGTTTTTGAGCAATGTGAAATACAAAACCCATTTCACAAATTGGGATTATTATACTTCCTTATACTTTGTATAAAGAAGTGAAAAAGAAGAAGAAAAAATTCTTTGTCAAAGAATATCCTGTGAAAATCTTTTTATTATGAAATATTAAGCTTCCTTGTTATTTATTTACTTAAAACTTTTTACATTAGAAATGTCTTTATTGTCCATTTTGTTTTTGTAATCAGACGGAATGTATTCTTCGATCACTTTTCATGAAACCATGGGAACATCTGCGCAAGTGCTAACTCTAAGAGTCCAATGCTAAAATAGGGGTAACAGTCATCTGATTCAGAAAAAATGAGCAATAACACACAGAATGCAGATTTACTGGATGTTTTCCAAATTTTAAACTGTCAGTCAAGCTGGCATCCCTCAAACATTTTGGACGTGTCCTCACTGCTAGTTTTAGGATATGTGGTTGCACTGTATGTGTATAACTCGTTCATAGTTGTCATTTGAAATAGCCGTTTCGGAATAACTTTTTCGATAAAATCGTTGTTTACAAATCATTACAAGCACAAATCATTGCCGTTTCAGTAAAAAACTCAAAAATATAAACTGTGTTTTGATCATTATTTGACAAAATAAACACAGGCAGTATCTTAAAAAGGGCTCGAGCTCATTTTCATGAGGCAATATCGCATAGGCAAACTGATATCCATCAGTGTTCTCATATTAAATAAAACATCTGAATTTACTTATTTTCATTCAAGAAAGCATTTAAAACTTACCTTTTCCTATTTTTAAATCCTTTTCCATATTTAAAACTATTTTGCTTTCATCTTACAAACATCGTTATTCTGTTTACTATATCGGCGTTGCCATTTCCAGTCTGCATAATCTTTTCTATTTCTGCTGTTGCCACTTCTTGAAAATTGTTATTTTAAATTATGTTTTGGTTTTTCCCACCGGATGTCTTGGCGTGGCAGTCAATTTCATTATGCAGATCAACTTGTGTAGAGTAGTATATAAGGCCGTGATGTTTGAAGATACTTCAGTTTCAGCTGAGTTCAGTTCTAGTTTAAATGAGCTCCAGCTAGTTTTGACTTGGAGTCCCGGTTCCGTTGAATAGCTGCTAGTGGCTGTTCTGAACTATGAATATAAATTGTGGACTGCTCATGTTTTATATGCTGAACTCAAGTTTAAATATAAAGTAAATCGATTGTTGAATTGTTCTGTTAAGTTTAATAGTTTCATGATGTTGAATATTGTTTACAATGGTTAAGTTTAGAAATTTTTTTCAATCTACAATATTTTCTTCAGAAGTTTAAATGAACAGCTTTTTTCATGAGGACTTCTTTTTGTAATGCCAAGTTTTTTTAACTTTATTTAATTTTTTTAAATCATTGGTCATGCGGCAACCATGAATTGACTTCGATCGTCTGCTAAAAGAAAGTTAAGTTTAACTGAGGTCCTTCTAGCTATTCTATTCATTGGTCATGCGGCGACCATGAAGTTTGGGATCGAGTGCTCTAATTCTATAGCATTCGCTGGTCATGGGCGACCACGATCTTCGTTAAATGTATTGAGTTTTGATCTTCTATTAGTTTCGTTTTCTCTTCAATATGATTTCTAAGTTACGTTACGTGGTGTGTGGTTAGTCACTCTTCAATAAAAAATGGTGAAATGCTTGTGACAGTAATGTTTTTCTTGTCCATTTTTCCACATTGGTCATGTGGCGACCATGTAAATTGACTTAAGTGTTATACCAAAGACTTTTCTTTCTACAATGTGCCAACAAGTAGCGTTAATGTGTTAAATGAAGAGGTAATATAATTTTGAATTGTTGTTGAAAAATAATTTTGTTATACTGAATTTAAAATTTGTTATATATCTTTATATTAAATCGTTTTCTAGTTATTGTTATAATTGTTTTGAATTTATTATATCTTCATGAATAAATTCTTTTCGTTTAAACTTTTTTTTGTATTTACTGAGTCTAACACCTTTTTACATACTAGTCAAATTAGTTTAATCAAAATCCTCTAAACTTAAATAATTCTACTGCAGTATTTATCTGCTTAATATAAATTTATATAAAACAGACCTTAAAGTGTCTGACACAAACTTTCCCCTATATCCTCTCCCAGACAATGGGCGACAGGGAAAGAAACTCTCTGCTATCTATTCTCACTCTGCTTGGAGAAATAACAATGCGAGAAACAAAACTGCCGAGGAGATCAAAACTTTTATGTATGCACTATGCATTTTTCTTTTCCCAGGCCGGAGCGATCTCGGGCAACACACATACAGATACGGCTCATCGAGAGTCTAAAAAGGAGAGGTTAAATACGAGGTAATAAAAGGCAAGATTTTGCCATACTTAAATCTATAAAAAGAATGTTTTCTGCCACTGTATCGTGTATGAATTCTTCTTATAACTTGACCAAATTTTTACTCACCACAGTAAAAATTCCACTCGCCAATGGCGAGCTGGCGAGCGGAAATTTTGCACCCTGGTATATATATATATATATATATGAAAGGATAAGAAGAGGTTATTTTATTATTTTAAATTAATAGTGAGCAATAACTTAAAGAAAATCCCATTAAAAATTCTTAACTTGAAATTAATCCTAAAGTTTCCCCTGTAAAGTAAGTTTTATTACAATGCACGATCATAACGCGAAAGTCAGAAAAGTGAACGAATTTGAGGATAATAAAGTGTTGAACAAACGCAACTTTCAGTTTCTTGTGGTTAAGTGATGCATATTAATTAATCCCAGAAATCTGGACCTCAGCTACGCTGTCAATCATTAAGTTAATAGCCAATGATTAGACGAAGGAGGGGTGAGGATTCGTGCAAAAAATGCCGATATTTCAGAGAAAACGCATGGGGAATGAGGCCTCTCTCCGTGTGTGCTCTTGCCTAGTAAAATCACGTCAAAATAACGTCCTCGGGAAGTGTTTGCGTTTGACTGCTGGGGTCTACGTCCTCGAGGATTGGGTCGGGGATCACTAGTCCTGGTTGGTTGATTCTGATAGGAGTATCTCATATTGGGTCTATGTACATTAAGGAACCGATAACTCCAAGGTTGTGGTTAGAGAGGGTATTGAATAGGGGCCCCAGACTTGCCAACCAATTTTAACAAAAAAAGGGAAGATTCTTGTTGAAAAAACAGAAGATTTCATAAAAAAAGGGAAGATTTTTCTCCTTTCTTTCTTTTCTTTTTTTTTTTTTTTCTTCCGTGTATTTAAACAATACAGTTTTACACTTTTAATATTTTGGAGCAATCTATAAAAATGTTTTACTATAGATTGATTACACTAAATACATAAAAGTTTCAAATGAAATTATACCTTTTCAACATATAAATAACTACAAAGCAGAATCAGAATCTGTAAGAAATTTTTTATTTAAAATCAAATAAAAGGTAAAATTTAAAATATATTAAAAACATTTAAAACCGTTTAAAATTACCTCACAAGCGCTTTCAACTGCTTCAGCAGTCTTCCTCAGGTGTGCTCTGATGAACACGTTCGTCGGGTGTATCTTTTGTTTAAAAACTTCAGCAAAATAGCTTACTATAACAATTATCAGTACGCCACAAAAAGAGAAAACGTCGAAATTATTGCGAATCACGACGCATACAATACTGAGCCAATGGAGATTGACGCCGGGTGGCGCACTATCCTAGAGAAGAAAGGTGGAGGAAGAACAAAAGATACGCCCGACGAACGTGTTCATCAGAGCACACCTGAGGAAGACTGCTGAAGCAGTTGAAAGCGCTTGTGAGGTAATTTTAAACGGTTTTAAATGTTTTTAATATGTAAGAAATTTATTTAACAATAGACTAAAAAACTTTGTCAATTTAAAGTATATAATAAAAAAGTAAATAAAATGAAAGAGAATTGATACCTAACAGTGTAGAAAGAAATGCAGTCACTATAAGCAGCTGTCAAATATGTCCTATTAAACATTTTTAGTTTCCATAAGCTGTTTCAAGCATTCCTCCCTTCCCCAAATCAGACTGCTAAAATTAGAAACTAGCTGAAAAATTTTCACTAACATGATTGGTTGGTTGATTAGTTGAACATTGATATGACAAACATTTATGCATATAGTTTTTAACTACATTCAGCATTTTCAGGATTTTTTCATTAACATTAAAAATAAAAATAAAAAATCTTAATATAACTGCAATAACTTTTATATCCACATAAAACTTCATTAAAATTCCATGCCAACAGAAGAACAAAATTTTTAAACAAATATAGAACATGATTTTTGTGTATGTACATTAATCATACATATTAAAAAAAAAAAGTAGTAGTAGCTAATTATCAGTTTAAAACGTGCATAAAATCAACTGAGTATTAAATTGTTTAGGAAAAAATTTTCCTACCTGAAAAATGATTTCATTTTTCCCATGTTTACACAGCTGGTATAAATATGACATACAAATATTTAATTTAGGAAAAACAAACAGATTCATTAAATTCAACAATGAAGTCTAAAAATAATTACATAAGTTAGAAATATTGAGCACTTCTATTGCTTTATTAAAGGGGGGAGGGGATACAAAAATAATTACAGAGTAAGAAATATTTAAAATTCTTTCAGCTCTACTTCTAGAATCTAAAGAAGCAAGTTTAAAATGAATATTATCATTTATGTTGCAGCTTGATAAAGATTATTAAACAAAAGACTTCTTGCAGAACATTTGATTGCCAATCACTAGTTGGAGAGAGATAAAGAGGGGGGGGGGGCAGGGGTGCGCCGACCCGGTGTGCGAAGTGTGCGGCGCACACAGGCACCAGGCAAAGAAAGGCACCAGCCGAGGATAAATTATTTGAAAAAGAAAAAAAGAAGAAGAAATAAATAAATAAACAGAAGAAAAAAAAGTACACATATATAAATATTGCTTTATTAAATCTGATTTCATAATGCCGACCTGAAGCCATGCGACTACTGTGGCTAAATGAGGCGACTTGAAAAATATACTGGCAAAACTTGTGTTCTTCAAATAGTTTAAGTTTTTTTTGTGAAAGGGCACGTTAAAAGAGGAATAACTTCGCAAAGATGCGCCTACCTTCAGCAAATTTTTCTTTTTTAACATATTAAAGCACTCTATTGAAATTTGAAAGGATGGCTTAATCTCTTCCCCCCCTTTCTTTTCTGCCAGAAAAAGACAACATAATTCGATTGCAAAAATGAAAATTTAACATAACCGGAGATTTTATTTAGAGTAGTTTTTTCCCTTTTGAATTATCGATGTGACATCTATATTAACAAAATCAGACTTGTCTGTAAATTTCTCAAATTCGAAAAAAAAATTGTGATATCTTCATGTTTCACACATCGTGAAAGCCAAATGTGTCTCAGAAAATTTTGTGTGTGCGGTCGTTCTGTCTGCATGTGACAAGCATGTCTATAACATTTTTGTCTGGGTATCACATGAGACAACTGGACAGAATTCAGCGACACTTGGCAAGAATTGCCCAACTTAAAATTATATCTATCAAATTTTGTAAATTTTGCCCCCGTTCCCCCCTCTCTGGGGAGGAGAGGGGAGAGACAAAGACATGTTTATAAGCACAACTTGACTTCAAATTACTTCACCATGAAGAAATTGCGCATGAGGAGTCTAGATTTGAGCACAAATAAATAAATAAAAAGTAATAATCATTGTCTACGATTTTGGAATTTTTGATTTTTAAGGGGGGAGGAAGAAAATCGATTGTCGAAGGGAAACTTATTAAATTACGGATTTTTGTGTAGAAATTTACCAAAAATGGTACAAAAATTTTGAAAACAGCCATGCATTTTTTTTTTTTTTTTTTTTTAAGGATATTTCCAAAAACCCATTTTTGGTGTTTGTAATTTTCGATCTTGGGGGGGGGGGGGGGGTTGCGAGGGAGCAAATTCAAGAACCCCTCTTTTAGCCATAAAGTTGGTCCTGGAAAATTTATGGGAGCTCCGGTCACGAATTTTGGACGTGTATTGTTTAAATGCATCCAATGCTTATACTGACGGAATTTTACGGAATTCTCCCTCACCCTTTTCAAGGGAGAAAGGAGACAAAATACACGATTCTAAGCATAAATCGGCTCCAAATTACTTCACGGTGAGGAGATTGTATATGGGAAGACTAGGCTTGAGTAGAAAAAAAATATTTTCTGCAATTTGGAATTTTTGATTTTTAAGGGGGGGGGGGTTGATTTTGGGGGGAAATTTCACAAATTCTGGATTCTACTAAAAAATTCTACCAAAATAATTCTACTAAAAATGGTACAAAGATGTTGAAAACAGGTATGCATCTTCTTTAGAGTAGTTCCAAAACCCTTTTTTTTTTTTTTTTTTTTTTTGTTCAAAGCGTAACCTTACTCCAAATTATCCCAGCAAGGATAAATTTTATGTGTGGACTAATTGTCTTCGAGATTATTTCGTCATCGTCATAATTACCAGTAGCATCAGTGGAATAATCTTTTCTAAATTTAAAATGATCAAAAAATACACTCCAAAATGGTAACAGACAGATGTTTAATTTTTGCAATTACATCGATAGACGATAGTATAAGTTATTTTGGATCAAATGGATACATATTATTCCAGAATTCACAAAAACTCAAGTAAATGAATTGCATTTCACTATATAATATTATTTGTTAAAATGTTCATATAATCTACTTTAAAACTTAATAATTTTTAATATTATTCATATCATATTTTATTTACAGTGTTCGGAGACTTTTGTTACCGACTGTACTTAGAAAATCTATTATTTTTATCTGTGCAGCGTACAAACATCGCTGAAAAATAGTTTAAAATGGATTTTTGTATCTTACTACTAGATGAAAAAACACGTGTAAATTTACATACAAATTACATAAAAAGTTTAGATGATGAAAATGGGCACAAAATTCCTTTCACTAGATTTTTTTTTTTTTTTCTGTTAAGTAATTTTTATCCATATTTACTAAGAAATATTTATTATATGCTCCTATTTTATGCATTAAAAAAAAAAAAAAAAAAACTTTATGGGATTTTTTTTTTTAAAGTACGACAGGACTATTTTATTCAGACAGCAATTTTGCGTTGTCACAGTTCTAACATCCCAGGATGCCTGCCAATATCCAATTTTACCATTTAATTTCTTAAACTATCTTAAAATATGTAGACATTTTATTGATAAACTCATCAACCGTAAAAATTCCTTTTAAGTTGTTTGGAGTATAAGAGTGATATTTTTTTTTTTTTATGCCAACTATGAAGAAAATACCAGAGCCGGGAATTTAACCCAGGCCCTCGGCTTAACGAGTGGATGCTCTTCCACTGACAAGGAGAGGTCACGACATGGAAAATTCATATCGGGACGAAATTGCGCAGGATTGTAGTATACTATGAAGGTTATAACATACTACAGCAGTAGCAACCACTAGCCACAGAATTTTGAGAAAAAAGTGTTTAAAGTTTCAGTAATGTTTAAATACAAGTTATTTCGCAAGCGAGGCAGCACTACAGTTCCGTGCTTAGTTAAGCACTTACTTAGTAGTAAATGTTGAGCTTGTTAAGCCAGGGTGGCTAATAACTTTTTTCTAGTTACAAGATAGCAATGTATAAATTAGTCCTGCCATACTAAATTAAATTCTGTCAAAGACAGAATTTTTCTTTTCTTTTATAATTTATTATTATTATGAGTTCTAATTTTATATACTTATAAATTTGATTTATCTGTACTAGTTCAAAATGTTAAACTCATTTATATGTGCAAACATACTGCTGTAGCAGTAGTATGACTAATTAAAAAACTTTTTCATTATAGTATTGCAAAGAGTTAAACCACTTTCCTAAATGAAAGGTGTTGTTGCAATTAAGGCTAATTTACAATTAAAGTGCAAATAAGGAGCAGTTTATTCAATTCTAACGAGGGTGGGGTGGGAGGTGATTGTCAACCTTCGACACAGACCTGGCAGCTTAGCGATGAATTTGGAGACATGGCGACCAAACTTGGCAAGAAGTAATCATTTAGTGTTTCCAAAGTTTAGAAGCTCTATCTTCAATAAGAGTCGAGTTCTGGAATTTTCTGGATTCATCAATTGGCTTCTGGCACAGAATAACCTTGAAAGTTCGTCAAATCACGACAGAAATGATAATAATATTATAGTTTTAAAAAATTAAAGAACACGCTTTTATAGAAATGTGAACTAAAAAGCACAAAATATCTATCTTAGTATTAAAATTCAGGGTAAGAGAAAACCGTGTGAGTGACACACCGTAATATTTACATACATTTAAATCTTTAATTAAAATAACTTAGAATTAACAAAAACCATTTTTAAAAAAACTCCCCTGACGGGGATCGAACGCTGGACCTTTAGGTTCGTAGCGCTGCACCTTACCTCTACGCCACATCGTTCACATAGGGAAAGTATTTTTTTTACAATATAAATTTTTTGTTTGCTCCCAGAGAAGTTACAAACAAACATACATACATACATATATACATACAGGAGAAGCTAATAAAAGCGTGTTAAAACAGAAGAGACACTCCTAAAGAGATCAGTTGTATTCGGACATTTGTTCTAAATGTTCATTTCGGTTTAAATGGTTTATATTTATTCTTAAATGAGTGAATTTTATACTCTGTGGTGTTTTTAACGTTGTTTCATGACCTTTTTGAGGTATGAATTTAAGTATGATAATTCACTGTTTTTTTTCGAGAATAATCCTTGAATAAAGTATGTATCTTTTGACAAGAAACTGCCTGTTTCTTTACAATTACTTTTTTCACTCAAGAAAATCGACATTTTGGTAACAATATGGATAGAGACGGATATTTTGGATCAGTAGGATATGCGTAATACTCGCAAAAGATGTAATGAAGTGAGGCAACGTTTAGTTTAGTAAGGCTATTTTTTTGTGTTTAAATATTTTCTGAAAAGTTAGACCCAAACAAAT
The DNA here is from genome assembly GCA_963930645.1 of Salticus scenicus. NCBI lineage: Eukaryota > Metazoa > Arthropoda > Arachnida > Araneae > Salticidae > Salticus > Salticus scenicus. Next base: position 328,608,031 of record OZ005648.1, on the reverse strand, counting down.
ATAAATGTTTACACCACTGAGTTGAAGAACAACTGGAGGAAATGCTAGACCTGTTTTCGCATGCCGTTTTTGAAAGGTTTTTCTTCCAAGCATTGTACGGCAGAAAGCATTTGATACCTTTATATTTCAGGGTAAAATCATGTAACGGTTGTCTGTTCGAACAACCATATGCAGAACATGATATTACAATTTTAAATTTTAATTCTTTAAAGAGAATAATAGTAATAGACGACCCGACAAATGTTGGCTGCCATACAAGTTCTGACTCTGTGCGACAAACGATTGCAGAAAAACTGGCAAGCATGAACACTGTTTAAAGGTATTGGAACCATTTGCTCCAGTTGTTCTTCAGCTCAGTGGTTTACACTTACAACTCTCATCTAAACCATCTATAGTAATGCCTCAACGTGACATTTCTGCAACCACATTCACATTAATTCTGCCTATTTTGGTTTGCTCTATTTACCTTCACAATTGTACCTTGTGTTTTTGCAACTCCCTGTATAAGATTTTTTCTCTTTCTGCAAGATGCATTTTTTATTTGTTTCTTTTTAATTTTGTTTTATTGGATATTTTTCTTTCTTTATTAGTTATTCAATTGACATTTCTGCTATGGATGGAGAAAGAGTAAAATTGGAAGCTTTTGTAGAACATTTGATCGCCGATCACTTCATGGAGTTCCTTTTTTTTAAACGAATGATATCTGCGACTTTTTAAAAAACAGAAGATTTCATCATTTATCTGGAAGATGGGCTAAAAAAAACAGAAATCTTCCTGGAAAACTGGAAAAGTTGGCAAGTATGGACCTTTCAAAATATGTAAATCTGTAAAAAACTGCAACTCTTTTTCTTTTCTTTTTTTTAAACCAATACTTTCTTCTACAGTGCATAATCTGTATCAAGTTGAAGTAATTACTAATGAGGCAAACATTCATAATGGAATTCAAGTGCCATTCAAGTACCTTGCCACCTGGCACCTACTAGTCTTCTATTTTTCAAATGAACTAACAAATGTTTATGAATACCTGAAAATTATGCCATTATAAAAATCTATTATTGGGATACTGTCAGATGAAAAAAAGAGTTCATAATACTTTAGCTAATTAATGTATATTTAAATATGCATTACGAATAAGAATCAACTCACAGTCTTTTCAAGACAGTCAAACAGCTTTATTACTTCTACATCTGTAAGATGATCGTTGTAGAAGCAAACTCCAATAATCTTCAAATCAAATCCTAATGAAGCTGATTTTTCAGCACACACTCTTATAATATGTAAATCTGTAGGATTTTCAACAGCTACAGTACATTTTAAGGTATCTGGAAGAAAGTACGAAAGCATTAAAATAAAGTAACTTATGTTGAGATTTATTATCAATAAGTTAAAAAACAAAAAAAAATTCAAATCGATACACATTAAACTATATAACCTATATACAGGGAAGGGATTGGATTCAGCTCAGGATGATCAACCAATAGGATTACACAGAATATGGGTGATTGGCCAATGGGAAATTACGAAACACCAATTGTGAAAATATGGAAGAAATTAGGGAAATGTGGACTGAATGTAAAATTTCCAACAATCAGACAAATGGAGTACAGCGAAATCACAATTAACAATATTTTTAAGATTTTTATAAATATAAAAAGCTTTAAAGAAATCAAGTTCATAAGTGAGTTTAGGCCTGCAAATTATTTTAGCTGAATCAAATTTTAAATTATGGTTTTTCTCCCAGCAATGCTTAGAAAAAGACGATTTATTAGATTCTTTCTTAAGGACATAATTAATATGTTCTTTAAGGTGGAATTTAAGACTGTGTTTAGTTTGGACAATGTATGATAAATCACACTGGCAAGAAATGCTACAGATGCTCCAAGAATTATACATATCTATAGGATCTTTTAATTCAAAAAAGGTGAGTTTATTGGAAGGTAAAAAAATTATTTTAAAATCATATTGTTTGAGAATTTTAGCTATGGCATGACTGTATTTAGGAAAATAGGGTAAAACAATACTGGTATAAGAAGAGACTGATTTAGTAGATGAAGTACGAGGAAGTTGTAATTTTTGAATGGATTTATCTATATAATAGAAGTGTTGGAAAAGTAGAGCAGCTGGAATCTTTCCTCCCCCAACGTCAGCGACAACTTCAGAACTCAGCACAACAACTAAACTCCGCTCCAGTTGAAGCGGGTCAACCGGAATGTTTCTGTTTACCGCTACCGGCAGTTGAGAAGGAAGCTCTGTTAATGTAACATGCTACTGCTGTGCGAGTGTAAGAATTATTTTTTAATTTACTTTAATTTTGGGCCCTGTGTATATTTGTAAATAATAATAGCTATACACAGTAATTATCTGTTCATCTTAATATCTTCTTTTATGAAATATGTGCAGTTAGATTAAAAATATTGAAATTGTTCTTTTGTTCTTCATGTTCGTTTTTAAGACACCAGCCTACTTTATTTATTGAAAATGGATAGAAAAGCAACATTTGGCGCTTGTGGTTAGGCCTGGTGTCTTTTACAACAATAGAATGATTAATAATTAAGAGGTAAGAAGATTAGATTATTCACATTTTGAAGTTTTTTGTTGATGATCTGAATAAAGAATATTAAAACAAAACTTACTTAGAATATTTTTTAAATGAATACATATAGTTATAGAATGTATTATCATTTAAATAGTATTGGATAACAATACGGAGTGTATTATTTATTGATATAATGAAAATAAAAGTATTTTGAGCTTTATGATTGTCAATTGAAAGCTTGTAAAACGAAAATATTTTGGTTTTGAAGTTTATGTTGTGGTGATTTTAAATTTATCAAAACAAAATTTACAAAGTAAATTTAGTAGAAGAAATAGTGAATGAATATTGTATTATATTTTTTGATAGTAAAAATGGAAATAATCAAAAGAAACAAACTGCACACACAGCTTCCTTCACAAGGGCATGTAATAAGGTAGAAAACTTATTAGCAGATGAAAATTTTTCGTTCGAAGAAGTTGAAATCAGTTTAGTTTTATTTAAACAAAAATCTGATACATTAGAATTAACACATAATACAAATTTAAATAGTTTAAAAGAACAGGAATTTGAAACAGAATTTGATTCCATAGAGGAATATAGGGAAAAAGTCATTGAGAATTCAATTAAGAGCTCAACGCTTTTCAGAAAAATCACAAAAAATTGAATGTAAGAGAAAGTAATATTATTGATAATAATAATCAATTAGAGGATAACAAATCGGGTAAAACATTATTTCAGCGTCTCCCTGAAGTTGAACTTTAACGTTCGGAGAAGATTTAAAAGATTGGCTCACATTTTGGAATTAATTTAAGAATATTCATGAAAATAAAAATTTAAATAATGCAGATAAATTTCATTATTTGATTCAGTCAATTAAAATTAAATCAGAAGTGAGAAAATTGTTCAGTCATACCCTATAACAGAAGAAAATTATGTTTTAGCTATTCAGAGCTTAAAAGGAGTAGTCGAGAAGACCTTTTGATCAATTTTTATGTACGTGAATTATTGAAGCTTGTTCGTAATGCTAATAAGAAGAAAAATGATTCTTTGAGTAGTTTATATAGTAAATTATCTACTCAATTACAAGTGCTAGGCACTTTGGGTGTTACTAGTGAAATGTGTGGTATAATTTTACATCCCTTAGTTGAAAGTTCTTTACCCATAAACACATTACGTTTATTTGAATGACAGAGAAAAATTCTAGAAACTGAACACAAAATATCTAGCCTCGATGCCATACTTCTGTTTTTAAGAAATGAAGTACAATCCGAAGAAAAAATTAAATTAAGCAGAGACGATCTTTCTAATACGCTCCCTGAATGCAAACATAAAGGTATAGCAATCTATAAGAATTTGAAAGATAATTATACATCCGCAATGGAACTAATTACACATGATTCAAAAAATAAAATGTTCAAAATGTTCGTTTTGTTCAAAAGATCATGAAATGTGATTTTGTAAAAAAGCATTCTATATCCCTTTAAGCGAGAAACTTTCAGTTACTAAAAATAAGGGATTATGTCGAATTTGTTTAGTTAAGGGCCACGTAGCCAATTCATGTAAATTAAACATTAGCTGTCAGATTTGTAGTAAGAAACATATAAAATTTATGTGTCCTATGTTGGAATCTAATAAAAATAATGAAGGTTCTAGGTCACTTTTGAATCACAATGAAATAAAAGAAAAGTGTGTTGACACACTGTTTACACAGAAACAAACAAAATCAAAACCTCATGTAACTAATAGAGTATTTTTACAAACTTTAGTTGTAATGCTGCATGGAAAAAATGTGAAATGCACAGCGAGAGTTGTCCTAGATACAGAGTCTCAAAAATCCTATATATTGAAATCCACTGCAGAAGAATTAAATTTCGATTTTGTAAGAGAAGAAGAATTTTGCCATTCATTATTTGGTGGAGAGAAAACAGATACAAATAAACATATGTTACAAAATTTACTTGAGTAATCTTCATAATGATTATATTTGTAGCTTAGATGCTTTAGATCAAAATGCTATTTGTAATGATATTTCTGCGATAACTCAGGGAAATTAAATATGTGAGTTAAAAAATAAAGGAATCAATTTAACTGACATTGAAAATTCTGGGCCTATCGAAATCCTTTTGGGAACAGGCGTGGTGGGTAAATTGTTTACTGGTAGACGAGAACAACTTAAATCAGGCTTAGTCGCCATGGAATCGAAATTAGGATGGACTTTGACGGGAAAAGTCTCTCACTCCAGTAGTCATAGAGATATAAATATGTCTGTCATTAGTATGCTTTCTCAAGAAGACATATCGGTTTCGAAATTATGGGATTTAGAACTCCTTGGTATTAGAGATCCTACAGAACAAAGTAGTAGGGAAGATACTGAAAAGGCTGTTATGATACATTTTAAAGAAACAGTCAAACAAAAGCAAGATGGAAGATATGAGGTCCATTTGCCATGGAACAATGATCATGCTTGCTTACCGAGCAATTATGAAGTTGCACTACAGCGATTAGAATCTACTGTTAGAAAATTAGAAAAAACTGGATATCGTAAAAAATATCATGAAGTTTTTAAAGAATGGATTGATGATAGAATCATTGAAGAAGTTCCCAAGGAAGAATTGTCACTTGCTAATTCTTATTACCTTCCTTATTGTCCAGTAATCAAGGAAACATCATTGATGACCTCTATGAATATAAGGCCTGTTTTTGATGCGTTAGCTAAGGTGCTTGGCTATTCATCCCTGAATGATTGCTTAGAGACTGGTATTAACTTTATTGAAACTATTCCTTCAATTTTAACAAAATTTCATTTACACAAAATTGGGATTATTTCAGACATTAAAAGAGCATTTTTGCAGATAGCTCTGCATGAAAAAGATCGAGATTTCTTAAGATTCCTCTGGTATGATAACAAAAATGATATAAAGGTTTTTGTCATACCTGTTGTGTTTTGGGGGTAACCAGCAGCCCCTTTTTACTGATAGTAGTTATTCATCACCATTTGTCATCTGAATCGTTGAAAATAAAGTATTCTGAAAAATTGCTGGAAAAATTGTGTGATAGTTTCTACGTTGATAACTGCCTGACCAGTGTACATAACATTTCAGAATTAGATAACTTTGTGAAGTCTGCCACAGATATTATGAAAGAAGGGAAATTTGATCTTAGGGGCTGGGAAAGTACAGCTTTTCCTGAAATTCCTTCTCAAGATTCTAAAACACAAGTGTTAGGCTGAATATGGGACAAATACTCTGATACCTTAGAAATAGATTACGAATTATTAAAATTTGATAAGACAGAAAAACTAACAAAACGAAAATTTTTGTCATTTATTAGTAAAATTTTCGATCCAACAGATATATTGCCCAGCTTTAATACAACATAAAATTTTGCTTCAAGCCATATGGAAAACTAGAGAACATTGGGATGCGGAAGTTAGTGATGAGATTAAAAAGAAGTTTCTTGGTTGCGTCAAAAATTTACATTTTTTTAAAGATATAAAAATACCTAGATGGACTGGTGTTACAGAATCGTCACTTCTAAGTTTGCATACATTTGTAGATGCAAGCAAGGATGCCTATGCTGCATGCGTTTTTCTAAGGTCTGAGTCCATTGATGGTGTGGTGAACATTCACTTATTGCAAGCTAAATTTTGAATAACTCTGCTGAAAAAGATAACAATTCCTTGTTTAGAGCTCATGGGAGCTACTGTAGGTGCAAGATTGTTCAAATCAGTTAAAGATGCTCTGAAAATGAAAAAAAATTGAATCCTATTTTTGGATCAATTCATCCACAGAACTCAGTTGGATTAAGTGGCAAGAACAATGGTCAGTGTTTGTAAATAACTGCATAAATGAAATTAGCAAACTTACGGATACTGAGAATTGGTTCCATGTTTCCGGTGAATTGAACCCTGCTGATCTTTTATCCAGAGGATGTGGAGCTAAACAGTTGTTAAAATCTCAGTGGTGGCTGGGTCCAGCCTGATTGAAGAATCCAAAAGAGCAATGGCCTAAGTCAGTTGTAAATATCAATGAAGAAGAGATTGCTGAGGAAAAAAGAAGAACTGTAGTTTCTGCTGATGATATTGAGTTTGAATCTGTTGTATCCTGATTAGCTAACAGAGTTTCAAGATTTTCAAAGATGGTTAAAATCAAAGCTTGGATACTACGTTTTCAACCGAAATCTAAAGACTTAAGAAAATATCCAATTATATTACATCTGAAGAAATTGAAAATGCTCAAAAGACACTTTTTCGTTGTGTACAGACTGAATGCTTTACAGATAAAGAAGGTAAAAGATCTCTCGCAAATTTCCAAACCTATAGAGATGATGAGGGAATACTAAAATTGAAATCCAGACTTACAAACGAAAATGAAAATTCTGATTTTATTTTTCCTTTGGTTCTTCCTTCCAAACATCCAGTAATGAAAAGACTTATCAAGCAAGAGCACATTGTGAATAAGCATGCTGGATCATCTGCTCTACTTGTTATTTTGAGAGAATGATTTTGGATTTTGAAAGGAAAAAGAATTGTTCGAAATGTCTTTCATGAGTGTAATATCTATAAGAAGCAAAAGGTTAAACATCTTGAAGTACCATTTCCTCCTCTTCCAGAAGATCGAACGAAATTATCAGCAGTTTTCTAAGTCTCAGGTGTTGATTTAGCAGGACCTCTGCTCACCAAGTCCAAAGAAAAAGTTTGGATTGTATTATTTTCTTGTGCGGTGTTTAGTTCCGTACATTTAGAACTAATTCTATCACTTAGTACAAATGCTTTCATTCAGGCTTTACAAAGATTTATAGCGAGAAGAGGACGAATTTCTGTGTTATATTCCGACAATGGTACGAACTTTACTGGTTTAAAGAATGCCTTGAAAAGTTTGGATTGGACTGAGATTCAACGAACATTTGAAGTAAAGGAAATTAGATGGAAATTTAACCCACCATTAGCCCCATGGTGGGGAGGGTTCTGGGAGAGGCTTATAAGAATTCTCAAGGATTTGCTTTGAAAAAACTTTGGAAGAGCCTCTCTGACACAAGAAAAACTACATACTCTTGTGTGTGAATGTGAATCTATAATGTACAATAAACCATTAACCGACATATCTGAAGATCAAGATCTAAATGTTCTAACACCTTCATTGTTCCTTCAAGAATTACGAACAAATGACATACCTGATTTAGATCAAATTGAGAAAACTGACGTTGTTGAAAGATATAGATACATTCAGAGAGTAAGAGAATCTTTAAAGCAAAGATTCAGAAGAGAATATCTGGGTTTTCTACGTTCATCGATACCCAAAAGTCATGACACAATTCAAATGGGTGATATAGTCTTGATTGGCAGCGATGATAAGAAACGTTTATGTTGACCCTTGGCAAAGGTCATCAAACTCTTTCCTAGTAAAGATGGAATTGTCAGACTGGTTAAATTAAAAACATCAAAAGGAGTTTTATTACGACCAATTCAGAGACTCTATCCTCTTGAAATTACAAAAAGACTTGAACAGCATGTGCCAAATCCTACACCGAAAACAAATGATAACACAGGTGAGAAGCCTAATGATGGAACTGCAATTAAGACACGCTGTGGCAGGGTGGTGTGACCAGTAAAATGCTTTGCTGTGCATTTTTAACATAAGACTATTCAAGAACTATATGAACTTTTTTTTTTTAATTAGAAACTGAACTCTAAATATTTTTTTTAAGTATTTTCCTTTTTTTTTATTATTAGATGTTTAATGTAGCTGATATATATACTGTCATTTGTTAACCTTTCTATTAGTATTTTCAGTGTCACATTTCTGTTGAGCATCTTTCAGAACACTCAAGTGGGGAGGATGTTGGAAAAGTAGAGCAGCTGGAATCTTTCCTCCCCCAAGGTCAGCAACAATTTCAGAACTCAGCAGAACAACTAAACTCGGCTCCAGTTGAAGCGGATCAACCATAATGTTTCTATTTACCGCTACTGGTAGTTGAGAAGGAAGCTCTATTAATGTAACATGCTGCTGCTGTGCAAGTATACAAATTATTTTTTCATTTATTTTAATTTTGGGCCCTGTGTATATTTGTAAATATTAATAGCTATGTGCGGTAATTATCTGTTGATCTTAATATCTGTTTTTGTGAAATATGTGCAGTTAGATTAAAAATATTGAAATTATTCTTTCGTTCTTCATGCTCGTTTTTAAGACACCAGCCTACTTTAGTTATTGAAAACGGATAGAAAAGCAACAAGAAGGATTATAACCTCTGCCAATTGATATGGCTTTCAAATATTTGATTTCAGAGCTTAATAAAATATGATCGGAACAAATATTGAGGGCACAGTTAACAAAAGTATAGAAAGCTGACTTTTTTGGGCAGGTGGGTGACATGAATGTGCATGAGGAGGTAGAGAGATTGCAAAATTTTTACTACAGACAGTGGTGGAAAAGCCATCTACAGTGTGTGCGACAAGGGTATCAAGGAATGGAAGTGAGCCATTATTTTCTATTTCATATGTGAATTGGATATTACTGTCTATAGAATTTAAAGTTTGTAAGACATGGTCAATATTGTGACGATATCTGTTGATAAGCATGAGGTGTCATCAACATAATGGGTCTAAAAAGGAAAAGACGTTTTCTTGAAGAGTATACTTTCAAAATAATGCATATAAATATCAGCGAGAATTGGGGAGAGAGGCAAATCCATGGTTAAACCTTCAGATTGATGAAAAATTTGCTTTGTAATGAAAAGGTAGTTTGTGATAGACAAATGTGGGTGAGTGAAATTAATTCTTGTATTTCAAAAGACGTGAAATAAAACTCTTTTAATCTCTTTTCAAGACAGGAGAGGGAGCCACTTACTGGAACATTAGTGAAAAGGGATTTTACATCAAAAGAAACCATAAGATTAGTAGTGTGAGGGCGTTTTTGTGTATTTTTTGCGAATTTAATGGATTTCTTTCACAGTTTAAATATTTGTAGAAAGAAGGGACGCAAAGATTGTAGTGAGAAATTTAGCTAAATGCTAGGAAGCAGTATGAATATTAGAGACTATGGGACGAAATGGGATCTTGAGTTTGTGGACTTTTGGTAGTGCATAAAATCTGGCACAGTTAGCTATGGAAGGGATCAGATGAGATTTAGTTGAGTTCAACAACAAGGGGCAAGATTTTATAGCAAGATATTTAGTTAATTCTTGAGAAGAGGGATCACGGGACAGAAGAATATATGGGCCATCATTAATTTGTTTACACTATTGATATATATTGATAGTGTAACCAATGAAAAATTTTACGGAAAAGTATAATAATAAAAATAAAAAATCTTAAAAACTTTTTAAAGCATTATTTTCTGAGAGAAAAGTGTTCAATTTTCATTTCTTATAAGGGGTAAAAACAATGTTATGTTATTCTTCTCTTTTACATGTTAATAGCTTAAAAAAAAAAAAAGTTTTTTTTTTTTTTTTTTTAAATTAAAATATATTTACACTTATAATGATAATAAAAATGTTTAAAAAGAAAAAAAAAACAATAATTGTAAATTTAATAATACTATATGAAATGAGTATATGAAGAAATAAAATACAGGTATCATCAAACATTAAATATTTTTTAATTCCAAATTATTTTCTTTTTTTTTTTTTTTTTTTCCGTTTAAAGAAACTGTAAAATTTAAATATTTTACATTTTCAATTATTTCAATTATATTAAAGAAAAACAATTAATCAAATGATTATGTCATTTGTCAATTATATATTTTATTATATGAAGAATTTATCAATTATTAAATGATTACATGAAGAAATTTATAAAATGATTGCATGAAGTAATCAGATATATGAAGTAGCATAATTAAAATTGAAACATCTGACAATCTCTAAGCTGGTAGACATGAAGTGCCAGTTTTGATCCCAGGTCACGCTTGTTGAACTAGCTGTTCATAGTTTTCTGTGGTTTTCTACAAAACTCATGTAAATACAGGCTAAGACCTCTTAGTAAGAACACCTATGGTAGGCATTACACCAAGATGGAAGTAAACTTTCAAAAAATATCAGAATCAAAGAAATCAGCTATATCACAAAACATTATTTAATTTCGAATTATAGCTTTTTTTTTTTTTTTTTAAGGGAATTGTAATTTTTAAATATTTTACATTTTTAATTATTTTAAAAATATAATGATGATGTTTATAAATTAAATAATTTATAAAAGGATTACACAAAGAAATCAGATATAACATATGAAGTAGAACGATTGAAACTGAAACATTTGAGAATTTCAGAGCTGATAGACGTGAAGTGCCCTGTTCGATCGCAGGCCACACGCGTCAACCTAGCCATTTGTAGTTTTGCATGATTTTCTCCAAAACTCATGTAAATACAGGCTAGGACCTCTTAGAAAGACCTCTGTCCATAAAAAGCATTACATTTTGGGAGAATTTTTCTTTTTTTCTTTTTTAATATTAGAATCAGGGAAATCAGACCTGTCATCAAACATTTAACTTAAAATTTCGAATTATTGCTTTTTTTTTTTTTTTTTTTAAAGAGAAAGAAATTATGGATTTTAAATTCCATTTTCTTTTTTTCTTTTTGGCAGATCTCTATCTTTATTATTATGAAAAGCAATTTTGCCACGATGATATTCGATTTTATCATTACATAGATGATATTATTGTATTTTATCTCAACTAAAACTCACAAAATGAATTTTCCTTAAATTATCCACCTAATTTAAAGCTAACTCAAAATACTCTCACTAATCAATCAATTAACTTTTTAGATCTCAAAATAATCATTGATGGTAATAAACTTTACACAGATATCTATGACAAACGGCAAGATTTTAGTTTTAAAGTAAACTTATTTACACATTTTAATTCCTGTCTGCATCTTTCAGTATTTAGAAACATCATCATTAACCATTTATTTCGAATTAATAATTTATGCTCTGAGAAGTTTAAAAACAAGAATATTAATAAACTGATCACAGCCACTGCTAAAATGGGTTTTCCTAAAAACTTTGTATTTTCTATTTTATATCCTTAACCATGTATCTGTCATTACATTAAAAAAAAAAAAAAAAAAAAGAAAGAAAGAAAACTGTGTACTAGGGTGGTTCAAAAAAATCGATTTTTTTATTTTGGAATCGCGTTACCTCTCAAAAGTTGTAGTTTAGTATCCTCATTAGGGGAAAAATAACAAAAAAATTCTAAGTTGACATCTTCAGTTCGCGCATGAGGCTGAAAGTTTGAAAAAATATGTTAAAATTTGAAATTTTCAAAAAATAATAAAATTAGTTTTTTTGTAATTTTTTATAATGCAACAGCCATAAATTGTCAGTATATAGCGTAGTTTGCACCTAAAAATATATTTTATAGCTTTTACATTATATCTTTAGTTCGCGCATACGCCTTAAATTGGGCTAAAATCTTCTAAAATTTGAAATTTACGTGTTTAATATACAATAATACATACATGGCTTATTTACGTTTCAAAAGTATTTTAAAAATTCTAAATTTGTTAAATATAACCTGTTATTACAGCATTATACGTACAAGTATAGTTACACACACACATTTATATGTATATATTAACATTGCATGTCCTAGCTAATTATAGAATGATATGTAGATTTTACCTATTTTTTGTGTCTTTTAGATTCCTCAGATGTGTTAAGCATTGTTTTAAATTGAGATTTATAGTCAAATAATGGCATAGTTGACTTTCAGAGCAAAGTTGGCCTTATGAAACAATCCCTGTTCTCTTCTCCACTTTAGTACAAGATTCTGCTAAGAGTTTTACAATTCTTTTGACACTTCGCGTGTGGCAAAGAAATTTAATTAGCTCGAACTCTGGGAGAACATTAGTATTAATAAGTTCTCCTAGGCTTTGCATTGACACATTGCTCATTATTGGAAGAGGTGTAAGTTTGCACTTGGATCGATCATTAAGTTCAATGTAATTTGAAGCCGCAAAATTGATGGGCAGTGGATGAAAAGTTCGCAACGATTTCCCTTTTGTCTCTTGTTTTCTTGCTTTTAGCAATCTTCGAAAAGCTAGCTGTCTTACGTGCACTCTCTCATCTAGTACCATTGAAATTGAAAGATTTTCGGGATGACAAAAATACGCATTCCTCTGAATGACAGGATGAATTATTTTACGTAACCTCTCGGGCAGCTGTCAAGTCTTCTGTACTAATTTATACACGTGAACTGCTCCAAACTTTACGGAGGGATGCATTTTAATTCCAAACCATACTGGAGCGTATATCTTCATAATATAGCTGACCAGAAGTTTAATTTCGTCAGAAAATTTTACTTCCGAAATATATAGTCTTAAGATCCTATTTGCACAAGTTAACCACCTAGATTTACTAAGAGGACCAGGATCTTTCACAGCGAGATCTGGTGCACACTCTCCTGTATTGACTGCTCGATAAATATTAAGTAAATACTGTTGGTCCTTGTTTAAGTCAGTTTTGGTCACCTTTATCTCCTCAGTATTAGTCGTTTCAAAATTAGCAACAGAGTGTTTTTCACAGTCAGTCAACTTCTTGCCAATTTGTCCTGAGAAATTATGCACATAAGGCACGCCAATAAACTGAATAGACGAAATGGTCGAGAATTTCTTATTTACACATTTCTAGATGGTGAAACAATATTCTGAATATTCCGAATTTTTTGCATTGCGAGAAATTCGCACTTGATTTCCTAGAATTAGGTCATACACCAAGATTATAGTTGCTGAAATCCGCCTCTTGTAGTCTCATTTATTTGCCGAGATTATTAAATAACTTTGCCCTCGAGAATATAAGAAAATGCTCTAGAATTCTAATACGGGCTTCTACAACATGCTTGTCAAGGGGACTAGAATTTATAAGGATGACATGGAACTATTTTTTCTAGAGCTACAATTTAGATTCTAGATGTCGGTTGCAGAATTTTTCCTCAGTGTGCCTAGACAAGTCGGCAATGTAATAAGAATGCGACAGCGCGGCGCCAACTTTGTGCTTGCCGGTCAGTTACTGTTCGTGTTCAGTTTTTGACATTTTTTTTTTCAAAGCCTCATGCGCGAACAGAATATGTCATCTAAATGTTATAATTTTCTTTAGGTTGAAACTATGCTATATACTAACAATTTATGGCTGTTGCATTATAAAAAATTACAAAAAACTAATTTTATTATTTTTTGAAAATTTCAAATTTTAACACATTTTTTCAAACTTTCAGCCTCATGCGCGAACTGAAGATGTCAACTTGGAATTTTTTTGTTATTTTTCCCCAACTGAGGATACCAAACTACAACTTTTGAGAGGTAACGCAATTCCGAAATAAAAAAATAGATTTTTTCGAACCACCCTACTGTGTACGCTTTGGTGTATATTAACAAAAAAATTATAAAATATTAAAAGACAATAAAAAGGTGGCGGTTGGGTGGGCAGATGTTTGATTACAGAAGTGGGGTGGTGTTGTAAGGCTGGACGGTTGAGTGGGATTGTGAAATTTAAAAAAAAAAACAAAAAAAAAGAGCAGAAGGCTTGTTGCATTTACTTTGTATTACTATGCAAACTTTCTTTTCCCAATAAAATTTCAGTTTCTTCTTTTTTGAGTTGTCAACAATTCTTAAAAAACTAATCATACTATTAAACACATTGTAATCAATCAGTGAATTTCATTGCTGCTTCGTGGTTTCATTGTCATTCATCTGCTTTGAAATTTTGCTTTTTTAAATCCATATGACTCCTATTCTGGTCTTGGCAGGCTGCGAGAGTGTTGCCGGCGTGAAACTAGTTTAACCCTACAGGCAAGTCACAAGTCTTGCCACCTGCCTCCTTCTTTCCTTTCTTAAGTTTCTTAAATTATTTTTTCATAAATTTTGATATAGTTTATGATTTTAAGTTAAGATTTGTTGTGTTAGTTTATTGATTCGTTTAATTTGCAGACTGTTAATTAATAAATCTGGATTCTTTAAATTTGTGTATTTCATCCCCTGATTTTTTTTTTTTTTTTTTTTTTTTTCATTTTCCTGAACTTCTCAAAGAAATTTTTAATCTTATTTGGTCATTGGTGCTTCAGTGATCTTGTATCAGTTGCTTGGCTTCTACTATGCTTAATAGATCATTATATATTTATATTTATTTACCTCATTTTTAGAATAATTTAAAAAATAATAAATTTTAAAATTCATAAGTTTTGGATGTAGTCAATATTTTATTTATTCATTAATAAATTACTCAATATTCTTTTTTGCAATGTAATTACCGTAAAATCCCGATTATAAGCCCCCCTCGAAAATAAGCCCCCTCCCCACTTTTAGGCAATTTTGGATTTTTTGCATAATCCTAAAAATAAGCCCCCCCCCCTCTCCATTTTTTTTCATTTTTAGTAAAAAATTATTTTCTGAAGTCTTATGTATATTTAATGATTTTAAATAAATGTATTCTTTTAAAGTATTTTTTTACCACAAAATTTATTAACTCCCTTCTTCTCCTTCTGTTTTAACAAAATAGCAATGAGGTGGGAATGAGAACTATGAAATAAGTATAGATCTATATTGAAATTGTAAACGTTTTTTCCAATAGATGGCAGCACCAGTCTTAATTCCAAAAAATTTTCTTACAGGCTTCCTCAATAGTCATTAAAAATATTATAATAATTGAATCTATAAGTAAACTTTTCTTTATTTACCTTTCATATTCTAAAGAATAAATAGAGTTCTTTTATTTACTTACTATTTAATAAAGGTTATATTTTAAAAAGATTATTAGCTTTTCTTTTAATTTAATTATTTCAATTAAAAAGATTGATGTCCTATTTTTGTAAAATGTTATGTTTAACATAAAATGAGTTTTATGCATTTAATATTCACCTAAATATGTATACTCTTATTAATTTATTAACACAAAATTAATGTTTGATAACCTCTCAAGATTTACTGTGCCTTTACCAAAATCAGTCTAATTTTTTTTATTAGTCTTTCATAGTATTAACCATATGAAGAAATTAATTAAAATTATCAATTTAAATTAATAATACGATAATTTAAGATTTATTTCTGTAAGTTACATTTAATTCTGGATTAGATAATAAATATTAGTTTCATTCTCTGGTGGAAGATGGCGCCACCACAACTTTTTTTTGAAAAAAGAAAATTCTTATAATCTTGATTATAAACCCTTCCCTATTTTTTATTGGTTTTGCATTTGAAAAACGTGGGGGGGGGGGGGGGCTGGCTTATATAATCAGGATTTTACGGTACTTTTATTTATGTTTCATATATATTTTTACATATTTTTTCTTTACTTTGCTTTTCTGTACATTTTCAATGAAATTACAGTAGTTTCCATTTTCTTTTTAAATCTAGGAAAAACCTCTTTTCACTCTATAGAAACTATCTCAGATTTTTTTTATTCATATAGGATTGAAAAAGATGATAATTATATTTTTCATTGCTATATAAATACACCAAAAAAATAGGAATATTGTTTTTTTTTTTTTTTTTTTTTTTTGTTCATACAAAAAATTATTACATTTTTATTTAAAAAATAACATGTATATTTTTTTTTTTTTACATTCAATTTCAATTTAATGATAGTCTGGGATTCTTTATGAGATATGGATTTTTACTGTTAATTTATTAAATTGGTTTAATTAGAACAATATAAATATACAAAAAAAAAAAAAAAAAAAAAACTATAGCATAGTGTTTTTTAAGAACCACTAATAAAAATTTAGTAATAGCAATTAAAAAGATTTCTACACTCTTAAAATCAAGTACTAATGCAAAAATTCTATAAACAACATAAGATTGTTCCATTTTCTACTATATGAGAGTAATGGCACGTGATGGATAACAGCTCAATTAAACCAAAACATGCTTTTTAGAGAATCGGGCAAGTAGAGAGTAATAAAGTGGTTAGTGGCTTAATAGACTAAAGGATTTAATCATTGATTGTGTTAGTCTACTTCACTTTTACTCTCTAATATATTTTTTTACTTAATTTGTTTTTTCTAGTTCCTTTTCCTCTATTTTTAGGGGATCCAAAAATGAGTTTTTGAGCTTTTCTATAGCATGAAGTGGTGAATATAGTCAGCCTGTCTAAATACTATCATAAATAATGACAAGGCTCTGTGCCACAGAGGACCATCATTAAACATCCCAGTATCTTTTCCAAATGCTTTCTGTTTTATTTATTTGCATGTTTTACCTTTTGAAAATTTTGGGCTCTCTTTTGATAATTTTTTCTTGATGAAAAGAAAGCACAAACTGAAGTACTTACTTATAATTTTTGGTGTTTATAATGTTGGCTTATTGTTGAGCTATACTTAACTAAATGAACTTGAATATTAATAAGAATTAAAAAAAATCTTCAAGTTAAATGTAAGAGAGTAATGCAAATAAATATGTTAAATGATTCCATACACAGAAGGGGGATTCACAAAAATGATTTATTTAAGTAGCCAGGCTTTGTCCATTTAGACAGTTGTTTTTAATTCCCCATTGCTTTTTAGCAGTGTATATAACCATGCTTCTTCCACTATCTATGTATAAGACAGAAATAAATAAGCATAAATTAAAATTATCTTATAAATCCTGTTTAGAATTAAATCACAGCTTACATGTTCTTGTGAAAAGAGGAATTCTTGCTCTTTCCTGGAACAGAAATTCATGAATTCTGATTAAAGCATATTTACCTAAAAACAGAATAGCAATATTTTTTATATAATAATTTTTAAAAAATATTAAAAAATAGATTTTACTTAGACTAAGGCAATTTAAAATAAGTAAAGAAACAAACAAAATCTTTAAATTTTAAGATTATGAAGACAGGAATTAGGCAATCATTATTTAGAAAATAAAAATTGTCTGATTTTTATGTAAATCAAATTCAGAAATTCATAATCATCAGATATAAATTTTCAGATCTTTATTCTCGCATTTCTATAGCAATCTTTATAGCAACATAATGGATTTAAATATAATAATTAGCAAATAAAATATAAGAAACAATTGCTCAGACAGTATTTGCTCTAAAAAAAAAAAAAAAAAAAAAAAAAAGAATATATATATACATAAAAAATATTAATTTTTAAAATGGAAGAAAACAGAAAAGGGAAAAAGAGGATAAAATAATCTTATTCTGTCTGGGCTATTTTTTATTCTTGGTTTTATTTTGCTTGGGCAAAAAAGCAAAAAATAATATGACAAAATGATTAAAAATTGAAAAGTGTCTTTCAAATATTTTTATTTGCTTAGTGAATTTCATGATTGGAAATGGATTTCTTTAAACCATTATTTATTTCCATAGCAATTATGCTGCAGTTACAGTTTTCTTTTAAAAACACATACTGAAATAACTGTTCCTAACATTTTATTTTGACTTTTGGCTAAATATGTTTCTAGCTGCAAATGATTTATCAATGTTTGCTAACAAAACATTATTTAACTACCAATTCTGATAACAGATGACAGTACCATACAATATTACTTATATTTTTAATTAAATACTTTCCTGCTAGGTTTGCATGGCTTTATAGTATTGTCCTGATAACCTGTGAAAAAAAAAAAAAAAAAAAAAAAAAAAAAAAAATTGAAAATGAAAACTTGTATTGACACATTATCAAGATGATGATACATTTTGTTTTTAAATAAGCTTGAGTTTGTAAAATTTGCAATAACATGAAAAATTCATTAGGAATTATAGCCTATAGCTTATATTGGTAGACTTATAGCCTATATTGATAGAAATAAGCAAGTAAATTTAAAAAACAAAATAATAACTTTTAAATGTCCAAATTCAGTGTTTGTTAAAGCCATCACACTCAGAAATAAATGCTTCTATACATTGTGACATTAAATCAAATAGGTTTGAAATGCATATTAGAGAGAGAACAATTTAAATTGTTTCTATTCAAGCTCAAAGTTAATCTGTATCAAATACAGGATGAGCATTACGAGCAAGATGCTGACCATACAGTAGGTGATGTATCTGATAAACAGGCAGGCAAAGGAAGAAACTTTGGATTCCAGAACCTATCTGTAGTACTGTTAATTTTCAATTGGGGTTCACACCAGCATGGCAATACAGTGACAATTGTCGCTGATTCATCAACAAATGTCACCAAATGTACATGGTCAACAAATTTGTTACCAAATATATTTTTTATAAATCTACCTTTTATATTTACAACTTATATACACCCCACAACAAAAAGATAGGAACAAAGGGTTTTTTCTTTGATTTTTCATAAAATAACGTTATCTAAATTGTTCTTATCATTTATTATTATATAGAATAACACTATTCCTGGACTAATTTTTGTTTTAAGACTAATTTAGAAAAGTTTTAAGACTAAAATTTTTTTAATTTAAGACTACACTTCGTGACAAAAAGATAGGAACAAAGGGGGTTTTTTTATTTTTCATAAAATAACATTATCTAAATTGTGCTGATCATTTATTATCATAACAAAATATTATCATATCAAAAACATATTAAATATTTGAATCATATTCAAAATATTCATATTCAAAATAATCATATAAAAAAAAAAAAAAAAAAAACTTTGTTTCTATCTTTTTGTCGTGCTGTGTAGTCTTAAATTAGAAAAATTTTAGTCTTAAAATTTTTTTTAATTAGTCTTAAAACAAAAATTAGTCCAGGAATAGTGTTATTTTATAATAATAATAAATGATAAGCACAATATAGATAACGTTATTTTATGAAAAATCAAAGAAAAAACCCTTTGTTCCTATCTTTTTGTCGCGGGGTGTATAAAAAATAATGAAATCGAATATATTTTGATACTTACAAAATGCCAATGAAAATCAAAATCCATGTATTTGAACAAGCACCTAAATCTAATTTTTATCATTTTATTTAGTAAATAGCATTAATGGCTGAAAAATTTACTAATTCCTCTAATATTTTTACAGCATCATCTCAGTACACCCTAATTACACATTGTGCATCTGTTAATGAGAGCTGTAGCTTATTGACAATAATTTGTAGGCATTAGTTTTGATACATAAAGATGAGATTTTTCAGCTGAATGCAGCTTTTTTTTTTTTTTTTTAAGATTTGTTTTGCTTTCTGCTAGTATTAGTAACAAAATTTATATTATTTGATGTGTATTCCTATTACATTAACTAATCAAATAAAGTTTTATGTCCTCAAGTTAGTGAAAAAAAAATATATATATATTATCCTTTTATATATCTATAGTTTAAATATATAATAATAGATTTCTTTCCATAACGTATATAGTCCATATATTTTTTTTGCCATCCGAGTTCTTGTATTTTGCTTAAATGTCTATCTTTTGCATAAAGTTTCGCCTTTTTTACTCTTTTACTAATCGCATCCTTGAATACATTTATATCATTATCATTTAAAATTCACTTTATCTGGAGATTAGTTAGAATTTTACTTGATGTGATATGTTTACTAACTTAATTTTAAAAAAAATTGTATAATCTATATATTTTGATTTGACAAGTGGTTGTAAAAATAAAGTTTGGATAATTAAAATACTTTCCATCCTATATCATATGCTCAAATTATTTCAGTAACCAGGGCCTGAATTAGACACATTTATGGCCTCTTCCCCCTTCCACACATAGAAAAATTTATAATGAGGGCTCTAATCATGCTATTAAAATTTATAACAGAATAATTAGTCATATAAAAATTTGTACAAATGGATGGGAAAACTTGTTTAAAATATGTGTGGGAGTAGATAGACACAAGCACAAACCCCTGAATTTCATTTTAACGTGACTATGACCTTTTTTTTTTTACAATCTCAAGTGTACACTTTAAAGAAGAGAGCAAGATGAAAATAATTAAAAATAGTAGCTGTTCTAAAGATATGAATGTAAACAAGTAGCAGTAAATCTGCTGTGAGTTTTAGTATGTGTAACCGGCACTGTTCTGAATTAAAAATTCATCTTTTATATCACTATTGAAATCCTGCTTTCCACATATGCATTCATAAAACTTAAAAATTCTTTCAAAATTAAATAATACTTTTTATTACAAAAAGATGTAGTACTAATATAAGAACCTTTTAGAATAATAGTTATGTTGAACGATTTTTGAATTCCTATAAAAAAAAAAAACGGATGGTTCTTGATATATTCTTTAAAAATAATAAAGTTCATCAGATTTTATTGGTTTGAATAAGATTATTAAAAAAAAAACTATTCTCTACAAACTCTTATAATCAGCTTAACATGGCAAATGACTGATCCTCCACAAAATTATATCAATAAAAAGAGGAATGCTGATTATCAGAGCCTTTCATAGTGTTTTTACTTATAAATATCATTAAAAAAAAATCCTAGTATGTAAATCTTTGGTCCCTGGGCACACGTGCAGTAATCACTCTGTTAAGAGCACTTAACTACATCTATGCAAATAACCTTCAAAGCAACAAATCCACTAAGTTTAAATAGGGCAACTAAAGCAGCGTGCGTAATGGAAATGATGTCAGTTTTCATAAGTACTTGTTCAGTTTGCTCAGCTATTTCAGTGAAAACTATTTTGTATTTGAAAGTAAAAAATTAAATTTGCATATTGAGTTTTCTTTACTAGAAATCATAGTCATGAATGTAATTACCTTTTCATGAGCACAGTAACTAAATATGCATATATAAGCAGTTATAGCATTAATACATTTAGAAAAATTCCCCGAAAGAGATATTCCCCATGCAAATTTGCAAAAACATGAAATCAGCAGCAATAGAAATATCTACTACCTTGACCAAAAACAACCATTTTTCTAGTTATAATTAGCACAAGAATACAACTAATTTTTATAGAAACTTAGTCTAATAATTCCAACATCAAAGTTACAAAAACTGAAAACTATTCAAATAACAGTTTTTGCTGCTTCAACATCAGTTATCCAAGTTTATACATTAAGTAAATTATATAAAACTATTTCAAAATTGAAATTGACCAGGATCGTTCTTACTACTGACATTACAAATTAAATTAGTTTTATTTATTTTATTAATTATTTGATTATAAATATTATTTACTTGAAATCTGCTTTGTCTAAAATAATACAATTTCAAGAAAATATTTAAATCAATCATAAGAAAAATATTATTGATGAACTTCACATATTTTTATAGCAAATAAACATATGTTCAATCAGATAAATTTGTAATATAGAAAAGCTTTCATGAAAAATTATTATGAAGAGCATTAGATAACAAATGATAGATAATTATTCATTTATTAAGTTTGCTTCATAGAAAAAATATTTAATTATAAATAATTTTGTGAAATCAAAAATTATAAATCAAACTAAATTGTTTACAATTTGATTTATCCAAATAATGCTAATCAAAAATAAATTAATCATACTTACATAGTGGGAAAAGGCCCAAATCCAGAATTTGCAATTCAGAATTGCTTTTATTTTGCTTAATTATATCAAAGAATACAGATAACATTGTCATGGAAATTCTCGTAACATCTATTATTTCTTTCTTCAATGCACAACTTTTAATCTGAGGAAATGTGTGCAAAGATTTCAGTGCATCTGGAATTGGCATTTCCAGTACTTCATATGGACAAAATTTCATAAGCTGTTCCACAGATAAAGTTCTTTCTGTACAAGAAAATAGGATAAATAAATTTCAGGCTTCCCACAAAAAAGCTGATGCAAAATAAGTGACCAAAAAAATATATCTTATTTTTTAGGAAAACAGTGAAGGATTATTTAGATGACAAAATATTTTTCTATTTTTCTGTGGAAAATTGTTGTCATAGAAATAGTAATTAATTTACAGGTTTACACAAAATAATTCCGATTGCTACATAATTTTTTGCATGAAATTAGGTACAAATATTTATAAATTTCAGAGAAATAATACAAGACTGTCAGTTATTAAGAATACATATATATGATAATACAAACAGGCAGGGGTGCAGAATATGTCCGAATGCGCGAACGATGTTCGGTGTGTGTGTGGGGGGGGGGGAGGGGAATTTTGGCTGTCTGGGGAAATTTCGAATATTTATTTTCTTAGAATAAAGTAAAAATGAAAACTGATAAAAAAAAAAAAAATCTACTGGAAAAAAAAAAAAAAACTAACAGCTGTATTCTTCTGTTATCCCTTTGTGGTGCAAGACAATTCGGATAATTGAAATTATACTACCACTGAAATTCATGAACTAAATTAAACTAAAAGAAATTTTAAATTTTAAGGTTAAAAAAACTGGTCTATTCTGATATGTTATAAACATAAATTTTTGCTAAAAATTTTCCGGGATGAATTTTTGCAACTGGATCTTAAATTTTGCGTCCTCGCAGCGAGGACAGCATATATTTCTTTTAAACACTTATTACATAACTCCTCCTCCCCCCCCCCCCCCCCCCCAAAAAAAAAAAAAAAAAAAAAAAAAAAAAAAAAACATTTTGCAGTGTTTTGAGTCTTATGTAAATGATATACAAAAGTTCAGCTATAAGTTTCCATTGTGCATTCACCAACTGCCCCCCCCCCAAAAAAAACAACTGAACTATACACACACATACAAAAAAAAAAAGAAAGAATGAAGTATTTGAGCAATTAGCTCAGATTAAACATATGTTTTTGAATGAGTTGCTCAGTTTGTATCTTAAAGTTTAGTTTTTACTTAACTATTTTAATTTTAGCAATTAAACATCTGTTGTTTTTTTATGGTGTTTATAGGAGTTTTCATATTAACTGTTATAATCTAAAGTTGTTTAAACTTCTTTACATTATTTACTCAATTTAAAATTGTTTTGCATTAAAGTAACATACATACTATTCTTTAGTTTTTTTTACTATTCAACAGAATAAAGTATTGGATTAGTAAAAATTTTCGATTTCCGATTTTTGATGGATTTAGATGTTTTGAAAGGTCCAGAACACGGATCTGACCCTTTTTAGAAAATGTCTGTCTGTCTGAGTGGGTGTGACAAAAATTTTGTGGCAAATGTATCTAAGGAACTACACAGATTTCAGGAACTACAGCACAGGTGCATCTGCATATTAATTTATATGCAATGCATGTAAATTAATATGTAGATGCATTTTGAAATAAATTATTGTTTTATCAACTTTTGGAGCCAATCGCCCAACAGTTGGCACTGCTATACAGCGATTTTTGCAATTTCAGGGAATATATGCTATATCTCCGGAACTACTTTACAAAAATTGCATATAAATTTATATGCAGGAGCATCCTGACATAAGGTAGTTATTATCAAATTTTGGTGCTAATCAATCAATAGGTGGCGCTGCTATACTGCGATTTCCGCAATTTAAAGGAAAGTTATGTCTCAAGTTCTATTGCATATAATCAACAAAACTTGATGCATGAAAAGGTCATTATGAAATATTATATTGATTAAATTGAGTGCACATACGAGATAGGTGGCACTGCTATACTGCAATTTTCCCAGAGAGTAGGAAAAATGTCATCTGCAAGGTAAAAATTCACTTTAATTGGATATTTAGTGTAATACCTCTCTGTCTCTGAGATGAAAATTGTCTGCATTAATAATGGATAAAAAAAATAATGATTTGTATTGCGTGAATTTGTAAAAGAAAATATAGAAGAAAGTTTTGTGATGGCCACAACATATTAGTTTTTTTTTTTTTTTTTTTTTCCTGGGGAAAAAACAGGTTTATACATTTTCTTCTTCTTTTTTTTTTGTAATGATACACATCAACAAATTGCTTAATTATCTCCTGATTCTGTCATTCAACATTTGAGCACTATTTTCTCAGACTGTATGGATTCATATGCTAAAGATTGTAATTTGGCCACGTTTTGTGCATTTATATCTTTACAGTAATTTGTCTAATTTTTATAGCATAAATATATATGAAATGGTGGGGGTGTAATGATTGCGAGATGTCTGTCGTGGCACACAATAAACACGTGAAATTCTTTAACGAAACAGCTTTATTTCTTCAATATGGCAAAGTTGGATGCCATGGCAAGGCAAGGCCTATCTCCGGAAACTTCATCGATTGCTGAACTGGACTTTATGCCTCTCGGTGTACTCTGTTAGGAAAACTATCGCTTCTTCATAATTTCGGAGGAGAACGCAGCGTGAAAGTGTTTAACAAGTTAAAACCGTGGCAAGAGTCCTCCGTTTGTTTAATGTTTGGGCTTATATACGGAATTTCTGGGCTGCTGATTGGTTCTTTAGATCATCTGGGCTCTAAAAGAATTTATAGGATTAATTAATATGCATGATCGATGCCGCACGAGCCGCAAATTGCGTTAACATCAGCGAATTTCAACTTATAATTTCGTTCATTTTCTGATTTCTGAGTTACAAAATTTTCTGCCTGGAAACAATCTTTAAAGAGGCAATTACGAATTATTCAAGATTATAATTTCGACTAGCGATTTTTATACTTTTAATTTGGGTTTTTTAATAATTTAAATTTATTTATTTTTATCCCTTTCATATACATGTATATATTTTTCCGGTTTGTACAGCTTTTGTTTAGTTTTGTATACAATAGTTAAGTTATATATTGCTTACTTCCTTATACTGTATTACACAATAATTGTAATTCATCTTTAAACAGAAAAGTATAGAATTTTTGTAAAATGCTTGATTTTGAAATTCTGTAATGAAAAGGTATTTTGAATTTTCAGAGACAGCTAAGTGCAATAAAATAAAGCAGCATTAATTTATTTATAAATACATATTATATAAGAATTATAGCCTTAAAAATAATATGTGTTAATTAGTCTGATTGTGATTACCTTAAACTTTTTAATTTTCCATATGATGGCATATTAATAACAAAAAAAATAAAAAAAATGTCAAACTGACTGTCAAACCTCTGATAAGTTCTTGCATTTTTTTTTTTTTTTTTTAATTTGTGTGTGTGTGGGGGGGGGGGGGGGGGGGGATTTAGAATGTGTTCGGGGGAAATTTCAGAGGTCTGAGCATTTTCTGTACCCCTACAAATAGGTATAGAAAGAGAGATACGGTGAGGGGGGCAGCAGCCCTCTCAGGAACATATCTGTTTTTGTAGCAAGTTAATCGAATCAATATATATATCATATTGAGAAAGGGTGAGTTTATTTTAAGGTAAAAAATTATTTTGAAATGATATTGTTTGAAAACTTTAGTTATGGCATGGTTAGCTTTAGGAAAATAGGGTAAAACAATACTATTACTAGAAGATATTGACTTAGTAGATAATATACAAGGAAGTTGTAATTTTTGAATATCTTTATCTATAATGGAAGGATTACAACCCCTGTCAATTTCAACAGCTTTCAGATATTTTATTTCATAGCTTATTAAAATGGAATCTGGACAAATATTAAGGGCATAATTAACAAAAGTATAGAAGGCTACCATTGTTTAGGTAGGTTGATGACAAGAATGTGCACGAAGAAGCACTGTTTACCTCCACATGTGACTCATGTATCAAACTATGCCATAACTAAAGTTCTCAAATAATATGATTTCAAAATAATTTTTTTGCAATAAATTCACCTTTTCTCAGTTAAAAGATCCCATAGACATGCATAACTCTTGGGGTATTTATAGTATTTCCTGTCAATGTGACCACCTTGGTCAAACAAAACACTGACTTAAATTCTGTCAAAAGAAAACAAATCAATTACATCTATAAACAAGAAAAGTATAATTTAACCATTTCTATGCATTGCTGGGAGAAAGAGCATAATTTTAAATTTGATACAGCTAAAATAATTTGCAGGCCTGAATCAAGACTCAAACTCGATTTCTTTGAATCTATTTACATCTAGAAGAATCTTAAATAATATATTATTAATTGTGATTTTGCTGTACCCAATTTGTCTGATTGTTGGAAATTTTACATTCAATCCACATTTTCTTTTTACAACTACCGTTTCTCAATTTCCTATTGGCTAATTCTATCGACTTAACAGAATCAGCTTCCTTTCTTATATGTAGGTGCACTTCCCTTTAATTTCTTTATACACTGGTGACAGTGCACTAAATGCTACTGAAACAACTGTCTGCTATTCTAACATCTCTTTGGTATTCAAGGTGCTGAAGATTCTTCCTGTGTTTAGTTAAAATATCACCCTATTTTGTCATAAAAGCATAGTGACATCTAACGTAATGACAGTGTTGCCAGACTTGGGGACTTTTTTATTCAACTACCACCAATAATTTTGAGAAGTAAAATTTGACATACATAATAGACGATTAATCTTCGATGGGATTCGGCAACTGTCGCTATAAAAATTTAATGGTGGATGTTGAATAAAAAAGTCCCCAAATCTGGCAACACTGTGTTATGAGTACCACTAGCAAATAACTGGACACTTATTTCCAGCACTTTACTATAGCCTCTATTTATGCAGAATCAGCAGCAGTTCAGAAGATGATGGCTCTGGAATTCTAATCATTTGAATGGAAGAGCACTAGTTTGCATTTGCTGAAAGTGATTCCATCATGCATGTAATTTTTACAAGCACAAGTTTATATCAATAACTATGTCTTCTACACAGTGGCCATAGAAATTTTCTTTAATTGACAACATCTAATTTAGTATAGCACACTATGGTGACATCAATTAATGCTATATTCAGTAATTAAAAAAAAAAAAAAAAAAAAAAAAACACCAAAGAAAAAGTTATAAAAGAAATAGGTAAGAGGAAGGATATTCAATCAGAATAACATTTATGAGGTTATTTGTGTTTTCATTTAAATGGAAATGTTCTGAAAATAGTAATAATGAATGAATAATGAAGTATATAATTAAAAGTATTGTCTTTAAGAAAATTTAGTTATTTAGTTAAAATTTCAATACATTTTTTACAAATTTCTATTACATTTTCAAAATGAAAAGAAATTAAACATCCCCATTTCTGCATAAAAATGTAATTCTCTTGGAATACTTTTTACTTCACTTTCAGCTTTTATTGCCAAATTCACAGCAAATTTTGAATATTTAGATTAGACAAAAATAAAAATCTAAATGTAACAAAATACTTTCAATTGTTGTTTTACAACAATTGTGACAATCTACTTCAGCATATATGTATTAAAAAACAAAATTATTAAAAATAGAAAAACTCTAAGAAACATCAATAATAATCAAACTCATAAGAAATGGTGTGATTTGCATTTGTTTATAAACATCATTTAATTTTACACTCAAAGAAGAATGCTTACTTTTAGCAACAGCTGTAGAAAATATCAATGAGTGAATTGATTTTGGTAGTTTATCACAGTACTTTTCCACTAACAATACATCAGTGACTAATTTTTCAGCACATAAAACTGTTAATTTTTTCACATTTTTTGTACATGGTTTAATTTTATCAGGATCAAGAGTAACCCATAAGACATCATACCCTTCAAAAGGCATTATTGTTGAGTTATTTGTTCAATGTATGAATCCCTAGAAAAATAACATTAAAAACATTTTTTTATTTATTGATATTTAAAAGAAATCTAACAAATAAAAAAACAAATTCAGTTTTGTCAATAAAATCAATAAGCTATTAAATAATGAAAAAATGTGACAATTACATACAATAAAATCCTTAACACTAGAACCAATCTTTCAATTCTAATTTGGATGACAGAAAAATATGGATAGAGAACAAGTTCTTGAATATTTTGGAAAGAAAATTTAGCATTTGCAAAAAAGAAGCAGGGAAAAAAAAAAAAAAAAAAAAAAAAAAAAAAGTTTTACCTTGCAGAATAATAAAATATACCATTTGATTGGGAACAATGTCATTTTTTAAATATAATGAATAAAACAATTTTAAATACAATATGGAGCCATTTATCTGGAAACCAGTTATCCAGAATCACGCTTTTGACAGTTAACTTCCAGTTAAAAAAAAAAAAAACTGGAAGTAATTCTAGTAGTTCAGTAGGAATAATTCCCTAAAATTCATTTTTTATACTGAAAAACCAGTTTATCCAGAATAGTCTTGTCTTGTCCCAACCATTCCAGACAATTGGTTCCCTACTGTAGTAATTTTTTATACTGAAATAGCAGTGTTTCTTTTTATTTTAGATTTCATCCTTTATATAGTTGCTTTCTAGTTGTTGCAAAAATGAAATTTTTTTGTTTATGCTTGAAAAAGTTACCAAAGTTGCTTAGTTTTAATTATAACTTTGAGAATATGTATTACATCTATTTTTTATGAAAACGCCAAATTAATTTTAGTAAGAGCATAAAGTGAGCAGGCCAGGATTCAAACCGGGATTTCTTTGACAAAACATGATACTGCTCAATCAATTGAGCTATTATCTTATGTAAAAAAAACCAGTTTCAAATTCTGGCTTTTTTTGTTTCTAAGTAAAACTGTAAAGTTGCCTAGAATATAAAGAAAAAAGGAGCAAAATGTTGAATTTAAATAGCCCGAGGCAGCCCTAGCATTTTTTTAATTTTGAGTAATGCCAATTCTATCCAAAGAAAAATAACACTATTTTAGTTTTTTTTTTTTTTTTTAACAATTAAAATTTATTTTATTAATATAGATTTAAAAAGACACAATTTTCAATTCAATGATTATTTCACTATTTACCAAGGTAATTTACTGGAGTAAGGCTTCTTTTTGTTCATGCTTTCTCCTCCCTTCTCCCACATTATTACTGTTCTCCTTTATTACCAACTTTTCAGTGCATTCAGATTATGAAAGACTCATTTAATTAACAAGCAAGATAATGTCGCTAGTCCTTTTTCCTCAGGCAGTGGCAGGGTGAGATAAAAATTGGTAGTGGGCAAGATGACTTTCGCGAGGCTCCCTTCAGTTTTTCTATCGAAACCTTTTATTGTGTTTTAAAGTGAAATCGGACAAGCATTAAAATGTAATGGAAATTACTGTCGTTATTTGTATTGTTGCACATTCATATGCAATTAATAATTGTCAGTGTAAGTCAAACTGGTGACAAGTTTGGTCAAATAATGCAAAATTTGGCGCTAAAAATAAGTTTTGAGAATAGCACCAAACTTAGGATTAACTAGCAAATTTGACAAAATTCCCATTGATATTCCATAATGGTTTCTTCTAAATTAATGTCTTGTTTACAAGTCATTTAGGGAATATACTGTATTAAAATTTTCAGTTCTAGTATTTTTGAATAATTAACTTTGATTTTTTTAAATACAGAATTTTTGCAATTAACCCTCGCTTTCCCAAGATGGGGTCATTTTGACCCCATTTTATAGTTGAAATTTAGTTAAGCCCACCTCATTCAAAAAATGCACTAATTCGCCAGAGATAGCAAATGTAACCAGTGGAATGGTGCATGACGATTTGTTCTAAATAATTAAAAAAAAGCGCGTTGCTGGTAATTTTCGCCAAACGTGGCAAGCGGCACATGAAAGCAATTTTCTGCAGTAACGCCTTGATTTTGGGAAAGCGATGGTTAAATGAAACCTGGGTTACCTTACTGGGAAAAAAAAAAATGGTGTAAAAAAGAAAAAAAAACTTATAAAGGACACTTTTTAATATAAAGAATAGAAGAGAAGAACAAACAATTATTTAAATTATTTATTCTTTTTCATTAATGTTAAAAATAATGTAATGTAGAATACAGAAATTAAAGAATGACTTGAGCCTTATTGAAATTATTAAAATTTTTAATAATCAGGTTCGGAGGATTTTTCAATAGGTATAATTGCCAAAGCATTCAGTCTTTTTTGGTTCTTTGTACAAATATAGGGTGTAATGTTCTATTGGTTATGCAACATGAGATAGCAACAGATTCTTACAGATATCGCCACATGAGAATTTCATTACCTCACTCTCGCTATAGCATCATAGCTTAAGCTTAATATCACAATTACTTAATATTGTTTTGACAGTGGAACATTAAAAAAGTTTTATTTCTTTAATCATCTAATACAGAGCAAACTGGAACTGATATAAACATTATTGCATTTCATAGTATAGAGTACTTTAAATCCATTCTGAGTCTAGGTATTTTTTACAAATAAGAAAAACGAGGGTTTCATTGCAGAATAAATCTTAAAAGAGTTTAAATATTTCAAAGATAAAATGAGAATTGAAAGTATAACTTGAGTAAAATATTGAGATATTATGATTTGTAAATGTACATAATTAAAAATTAAAAAGACATTTTGAGATTCAAAAGATGTTATGAAAACAATGGTGTAAAGCTGTTACGAAAGGTCTTCTCTTTAACAGAATGCGAACTAAATAAATTTAAATGGGTTGGAAAGCTTCAAAGTATTTATGGTGTTAAAATTAATTTTAAAAGTTTATAGTGATAAGACTTATTCAATTGTAAAACTACTTTTAACGTAGAACATTCTATAAGGGTTTTTAACAGAATTACATTTCCACTGTGCAGTACTATGTATTAGATATCTTACAAATCTTTAATAATATATCAGTTTTACAACTAATTTATCAAAAAGACAAGGCAACCATGATAGCCTGGTGGGCAGAGTGTCAACCTCGTAAGATTAAGATAATCGAGCCATCTAAAACTGTTGTGTATATTAACAGTGGCTGGAGCACTTAAATCAAAATCTGAAGGGACTGTCTGTAATGTCCTCCATGTTTCCATGGCAAGTTGCACCTCTGGTGATGACCAAAGCAGAGGAAACATTCCCTCCGTGGAGGATAAAAAAAAACTGATGTCATGTCTTCAGATCATACTTAGGGGTCAGTCCCAGACCATCTACAATTGCCTATAGCATATAGCACAAGTGCAATGTAAAAACCACAAGAAAAAAAAAAAAAAAAAAAAAAAAAAGAATTTTTTTTTTTTTTTTTTTTTGGGGGGGGGGGGGGGGATTTTTATTTTAAAAATATTTTTTGAGCTATGATACTGTATTCAAAGACCGCTCATGGTGAGTGTCAAAACTCTCACACTAATGATATCTATGAGAAACTGCAAATATCTCAAGAAGCTATGTAACTATAGTCTGTTCAACTTAAACTGATACCAAAAATAAACAAAATCACATGTTGTTTGGCAACATGGATAATGTCACTGTCACTGTTGGCGCTAGCCAAGGTCACTCATTTCTCCCCTTCTTTTGTTAGAATTTTCCCACTTCTTTTGTTATCTTACACTTGTTCTTACTTTAATGGGTCTTTCATTGTTGTACGTCTTGTAAGGTACAAGTTTTTGTCATAAACTTCAAAATACAAAAAGAAGTGGTGGGGGATAGTTTTATCTTTTAACGAGCTATTGTTTGTTTGAAGGGGGGGGGGGTTAAAGGATAAATCTTAACACATTCTTTTCATGAATAACAAAAGTTGCCATTTCCGCGAGAAAGACACAAATGTGGTATACCTTTGTAACCCATTTGTTTACTTCGGGTATCACTTTAACTTGAACGGACTATAGCAGAACAATCTATGCTTTAAAGATATATCTATATATAAAGAATTTTATCGCATCACTATACTGTAAATAAACAAGATTAAAATTATTAGGAATTTCAAATACAATCAAAACGACTGAAGATAACATTAAAAAATATAAATTTAACTAAAAGACGATGAAAGAATGAAAATTCATAAAATAACTCTCAAATAACAAAGAAAAAACTCAAAAAGTCTAAGAAGAAAAGAAACAGTTCTAGTGTCATTAGGGGTACTTACAACTTTTAGGGTTAAAAAAAAAAAACATTGTTTTTGTAATGGTGAAAGCTTTTAGCACATATATTTATTTAATAGCAGGCTTTGTCCACTTTGTTAGTTACTACAGCTAAATTAGTTAAATGAAGTCTCAAAATTCCATATCATTATTAGTATAATCCTTAAAAATTAGATTTAAAAAAAAATAAAATCAATAAATCAATAGAAACCCAATTTAATGTTCCTGTTGTGTTTGGCAATAGTTTTTTCCACTTGCAACTTGCGGGTAAATTAGAAGTTTCACAAAATTTCACCAAAGCGCATATTGCTTACACTTAATCAACACCCACACAACAAAATTCGATATTCTAAAGTAATTTGAAGCAGATTTAAGCTTGATTCCATGTTTTTTGCCCACCCACCTCAAGGGAGAAGGGGAGTAAATTCATAAAATCCGTTTATAGTGCGTGCTACATACACATAACCACCTGACACACTAAAACATTACCTTCCTGAGATAGTTCCGAGCAGAGTTAAATTTAAAACTTATTTTGCTTCCCGCTCTTAAAGGATAGGAAGCAGAGAATTTCACAAAAATCTCTTTATACCTCGTGCTGGATACGTATAACCAGCCCATGCATAAAAAATTGCTTTTCTAAGATAATTTAAAGCAAATTTAAGCTTTTTCTTGCCCCGCTAATTCCTCTTATGAGGGGAGGAGATAGTAAGTGTAATTTCACAAAATCTCTCTGTAGTGTGTGTGTTAGGTATGCATAACCAATCGACATATCAAACAATTGCTTTCCGGAGATAATTTGGAACACATTTACTCTTGAAAACGAGTTTCCTCCTGCGTTTAAAGGGAAGGGGGATGTCACAAAATCCCTTTGAAGGTGTGTTGAGTATGCATAACCAACCCACTGATAAAAATTAATCTTACTGAGATAACTTGTATCAAGGTTGTGCTTGAAAACTTGTTTATTGTTCTTCCCCCGAATCTAAGAGGGTCAAGAGGGAAAAATTCATAAAATTCCATTACAATAGGTGTCGGATACATATAAACAATCCATGCTCCAAAATTCGTGAACCAATTCCCAAATTCCCATAGATTTACTGGACAAATTTAGCGCTAAAAGGGTGGGCTCAAATTTGTCTCCTCGTAATGATCCTTCCCCCCCCCCCCCCAAAAAAAAAAAAATAAACAAATAAAAATTTAAATCACACATAAATCTAGTTTTCTCCTTCCCTGCTTAAAAATCAAAAATGCTAAAATCGTTGAAAATGTTTTTTTTTATACAAGTGCAATTTCTTTACCGTAAAGTAATTTTAAGCCAAGTTACACTTAACGGGGAGAGTTTCGCAAAAGTTGACAGATATAATTTTAAGTTGCATACAGACCTAAACTTTTTAGCTTAGGTCTTTTTAGCTTAGGTCTTTTTAGCTTAGCTTTTTACGATGAGTGAAACATGGAGATATCACAAAGTTTTTTTACACTTAGAAATTTACAGAAAATGTCTGATTTTACTTATTTCAATTTAAGTTTAAAAAATTTTCTCTCAAACTTTTAAGCAGTGTTGCCAGATTTTGCGACTTTTTTATTTAATAGTCACCAATAATCTTGAGAAGCAGAGCCGTCTTAACACATGCAAGCGCCTAGGGCTAACAAATTCAGGTGACTTTCGCTTTGAAAAAAATTAATGGAATTTAAGTTTAACTAAAAATTGAAATATAATTTAATTTTTAATTTAAATGACTAATTTAATTCAAATTTAAATAGCCATTAAAATTTAAAATTCAAATTTAAATTTAAGTATTTTTTATTTTAAACAAGAACGAAAAATCATGTGGAACACATAGATTAACACTTTCCAACTGTATGTATACTTGTTGTATCGTATAATTTTCAATGGTCTTTGCCTACGTTATTTCACGATGGACAGACAGAAGTACTGAAAGCAAGGTGGCTTGCAACCTGGAAATCTGGGAAAAGTTAGGTAATTTCACAATACTGGAAAAGTCAAGGAAATGTCAGGGAATTTGATTAAAATTTGAAAAAGTCAGGGAATTTCGATGAAGTTTTGAAAAAAAAAAAAAAAAAAAAAAAAAATCGCGAAACTTTATTTATACCAAGGAAATTCTAGACAAAAAAAATCAATTTATGAAATGTCTTGCCAAAATAGAAGAAAACAACCTGAAGAAGTTGGGAAATATCAAAAAGATCAAATGCTAGCCACCCTGGAAAAAGTATACAAATAGACTAATTTAATTCGTAATCACACTTAAATATTTTTGAAAAGTAATAAAAATGTTTAATGCCAAACAAACAAAAAAAAAAAAAAAAAAAAATGCAGCCCTTAGCCTTTAACTGCAGTTCTTAATATAACAGTGTAACCCTTTAAATAAGTTAATCATATCATATTCTATACAAAACCTTATTTTAGCATATTAAAATAATTAGGTGTTAATTTCTTTATGATTTTTAATGTAGAATGTTATTTAAATATGGTTTATAAAAATGCCTGTCCTAAAATGCAATGCATTGGCACTTTTTTGGGTGTCCTTGCACACAAAACAGTTGTGGAAACCCTATTAATGCCATTTTAAACAGGGAACATTTGATACTGAACTTGTATAACATACATCATTTTTTTTTTTTTTTTTTTTTCTTTTTTAATTTCTTCAAATATTTAGAGATGCTGGAGGCGGGCAAATGGACAGACAGATACACAAAATGAAATCATATTCACACTTAAAAATTGTCATAAAGTATTAAAAACGCTTAATGTAAATGAGAATGCAATTCCAGCAAATTGCTAATAATGGCTCTTAATGTAACTGAATATTTTTTGTGTAGCTTTGTAAATCTAATTTTAATTATACTATATTCTATAGAAAACATTCTTTTCTGTATATGAATAACATATTTCAATTTTTAAAGATTTGTGCAAAGTAAAGTTATTAAAATTTTATTTATAGAAATACTACATCTCACAGAATGCAATGCTTTGGAATACTTTCGGATATCCCTATACATAAACCAGTAGTGTATTTACTCCATTTTCTATAGAAAACAACCGATAGTGAATTTGAATAGCACATTTCAATTTCATTAAGATTTGTGTAAAGTAAAGATATTAAAATATAGAAATACCTCAAGTAGAACACAATGTTTTGAAATACTTTTGGGTATCCCTATACACAAACCAGTAGAGGTATTCACTTTATTTTCAATAAGGAACATCCGATAATGAACATGAAAAACATTAATCGGTTTAAAAAAATTCCATGAATATTTATGGGAGTTAGAGCACAGAGAGACAAACAAACCGAAATCATTGACACTTTTCAACCTTATTGAAAAGTGTTAAAAATAATTTTTCCATTGGAAATAATAAATTAGAAATTTTAGAAAATTAATTTATAAAATTGTTGTTCAGTATATTAAAATATTTTTAATGAGCAAAATAACTTTTTTTATCTAATTATTTACAAATTTATTAACTGTAACTCATTATCAATTTATTTTAACCCGTCTGCTAGAATGCTTCAAGTATTAAAATTATTCTATCGAAATTCAGAATGAAGTTAATTTTTTGTAATCAAATATATATAATGTTGTTTCAAAATATCATGTCCAAATGGCATGTGTGTGTGTCAGGTCATGAGGAGTAAAAATTACATAGGAACTGGGAGATGGAATCGCTATTGTAACCCGAAAGCGGACGGTAAGCTCTGGTCAACTTGCACGCATGCAAAAAGATACAAGTGACAATGTGTAGTATGCATCGCGGCTAATAGGGTGTATTTTGAGCACTTATTAGCTGTAACATTTTCTATTAGTATTTTGTACTTCAATTACATTTTATGCAAAATAAGTCTTTTTTATACCGCTTGTTACAGTTTCTTTGTGTGACGATCATGATGCAATGGCACTGTGATGATCGTGTTT
The DNA here is from genome assembly GCA_963930645.1 of Salticus scenicus. Taxonomy (NCBI): domain Eukaryota; kingdom Metazoa; phylum Arthropoda; class Arachnida; order Araneae; family Salticidae; genus Salticus; species Salticus scenicus. The sequence goes on along the minus strand of OZ005648.1, from coordinate 328,571,971 downwards.
CTGACTCCCCACTTCCTATATAATTTTTACTCCTCATGACCTGAAACACCCAGAAGTGCCATTTGGGCACACATATATTGAACCAACCTAATTATATAATTCTGCAGCTAAAAAAATAATATGACAGATACATTTCTTCATTTGTTTTCTACAATTTTTTTAAATATAAAATTTACTCAGATTTAGTGTTATTGGTCTCTTTTTATGACTAAAATATTGATGTAATTTTAATTTGATTTGCCTGAACAAAGACTCAAAAATGAAAATGCAATCAATAACAAAAAGATATATATCACATCGAATACGACTTTGAGGTTTTAGATGGCACTGGCGAGATCTATAAGTGAAAACATATCTATGGTTGTAATTGTCATTTTCCACATGAATTTCTAACAAAATGCATTGTATCACCTTCCTGTTCTGGTGTAACATAAAGAACATGATCTGTAAGTCTCAATGAGTTTGAAGAGGATTTGGTTGCTAAACTATTATGATAGCAACCAAGGGCTTAGCTAGATGGGGAGCAGTGGCGGCTCGTGCACCAAAAATAGGTTAAAAGGCATACTGTATTTTACACAGTATTTATTTATAGAATATAAATTTACATTTAAATGAGTATTTTTAGTTGATTTTAGTTAACACACCATGCTTAATAAAAATTATGCATTAAAAATACTTAAAATATTATTTTTGAGCTCTTCACCTATTTTCAGTTCACGAGCCGCCACTGATGGGGAGTTGGTTGGTTGGTTGCCGTTTACTGGCATAAGGTCCACAATGGGACATACTGCGCCAAACAAATGTGTAAAATTAAAGTGTAGCCTCTGGGTAAATGGTCACTAAAAAACAAATCTAAAATTAAAACAAGAATGGGTAAAAAGTTAAAAAATAATGAAGTCAAATAATCAAAAATACTAGAAAATGATGCATAAGATGAAATAATGTAAAAGTAATGAGCAGTGTACACAATAAAACCAGAAGTAAAAAAATGAATAACAGAGTAAACAATAAAAACAGACGTAAAAAATGATGAACAGTGTAACAAATAAAATCAGATATCGTAATAAAAATCAGCCTCTTTTAAAAAATTAGACAAATTGTACCACTGATGGGGAGATGGGGATATTTCAGAATTAAATAAATTTTCATTTTTGACCTTTTAAACAAATCAGGAAATCAGTCTCAGCCGCCTAAATTGTTGATAACATCTATGGTTATGCCCCTGTTAGCAACCAGCTAAACTATCATGATAGTAACTAGTAGAAAGGGGATAAACAGTTACTTTTCAGTAATACGTTACTTCGTTCTGTACTACCTTTGGTAATAGGTTCTTATAACAAATTATTTTTATAACCTATTACTATTTAGTTTATATATGGCTAAAGACTTTCTAATCATTTCGGGATGCCCAATATATATATGTGTCCTCCATAGTGGATGCGTTTTATATTTTAGTCCAAATGCTTTCAGAGAGTAATCTTCACTTTATTTAACACTAGAACTCCTGGAAATAAAGAAAAAAAATGGTGATATGATATAGTGGCGAAGTCAGAGTTTAAAAGTTTTACTTAAATGTTCATCCCCAGCGAGTAAGCATGATTCTGTTAAATTACGTACTTCCATTTAAATTTTAAACACTAAAACCGAATATTTCAAATATCAAGTAACATGTATGAGTGCCATTTAATGTTAAAAAAAAAAAAATTGCTCATATTTTAAGCCATATAATTAATAAATAAATAAATATTAATAACAAATCTTTAAAAAACATCTTTAAAACATACCAAAATTTAAACTACCGAGTAATTCTCTCTTTTGATTTTCGGAAGAACTTGAACATTCCAGATTGACAAGAAAATTATTTTTTAATCATATTTAGCAAACATTCACCCTGAATGTTTTCTAAAATTAGAAACACTTGCTTTAAAATGTAAATTTTGCTTACAAAAACTCCATAAAATGATTTATTTTCTCACACTTAATTTTAACATTCAACTATATTCAAGGCCGTAGCCAGGATTTTTTTTCGGGAGGGGCCCATTACATTTCTAATACAAGGTCATCGAATATGATATAATAATACGCACACACGAACAAGGGCCTGATTAATACAGGGGCACATGTGCACCGGGCCCTGAGTAGCAAAGAGCCCTAAAACTGGCCCTGAAAATGCCCTTTTGCCTCTAAAAAGCAGTATCATAAAATGCAAAATTTTGTTATTTTAGTTTCATACACAGGTATATATATGTACTTTTGCTGATTCCTGCACAGTTCGAATGGTGGGGGGTGGAGCCCACAAAAGTGTGTTTACCCTGGGCCTCACACGAAGTTAATCAGACCCTACATAAAAAGACCCTGATTAACTTCATGCGAGACCCGAGGCACACATAGTTTCGTGAGCCCGCCTTCTCCTCGCACTGTGCACCAATAAACACAGGTACATATATACCTGTTTATGGGAGTAATATGTCAGAATTTGCACTATATGATACCATTTTTAGAGCATAAAAGGCTAAATGGCATTTTCAGGGCGAGTTATATGGCCCCTGCTATTCAGGTCACATGTCTTACATGCCCCTGCTTTAATCAGGCGTTGCACACAAATCTTTCGTTTATATTTTCCTATACAAATTAACTCAATACCAATCATTTTATTAAAACTTTTATATATTAAAATTAATTTCCATGATGAATGCAGATGATTTGTTTCTAATAGAAATGTAACACTTAATGTCCAAAGAAAGTCAATTTTATGTTCACTAAAAATATCTTTAAAGATGTTTTTTGCCCTTTTTCGTTTTGTTAAAAATGAGGAAAAAAAAAAAAGAAAGGAAAACTGAGATTCAAATTATCATACATTAATAGTTCAACTGTTAGTCTTAAAAATACTGACGAGTTCTTTTAAAAGATACTCATATCGAAAAGATACCCATATCATGGGAGGGGGACTTCAGCCCCAGGGAGAAGCGTTGCTCCTATGTGTCCAAAATTTTTTGCCTACTTTATTATTACTATGATAAATAATTCTTATTTCGTACACTTATAAGAAATTTTGTACTATACCGCCAAGTTAAAAACTGAGAAAAATTCAGACGGCAACGCCAACTGTTGGACGATTTTCACCAAAAAGTGTTAGGCACTAATTTATGTCATGGTGCAGCTGCATATAAATGTATATGTAATTATGTGCAGTGCATGCAGTAGTTCCTGAGATATAATTGAAACAAAATATTTGTCACACACAGACAGACATTTCTAAAAATGGACAAATCGACCTCTCAAAACATGTAAATCCATCGAAAACCGGAAATCAAAATTTTTTTTCGAATCCAATACTTTCTTCTATTGAATACAGAAGAAAGTAAAAAGATTGAATTCATGACATAGGACAGTCCATTATAGCTTTGACAAGAAGGTGGATGAAATTAAGCAAATAAATACAGCAAGGTTAAGGTTGAATGGGTTTTACGGCACTCTAGAGCTTAAATATAGAGAAGAAAGAACGTAATGGGAAATTTAATTAAATTAATAGGATTTATTAAATTATTTTTAAACACTTTTTTTCTTCAAAAAGCCAATGTTTGCCTGACATACTACATGAAATTAGTCTTTCATCATTTATTTCGGGAGGGGCTTGGGCCCGTCGGCCCCCCCCCCTTGCCTACGGCCTTGACTATATTTAACTATTCTTAACACCTACACTCATTTTAAATCATTAAAAATAGTCTCGAGAAAAAATCAGATAAAAAATCAAAAAAAAAAAAAAAAAGAAAAGAAAAGCTAGAAAATAAATAAATAAATATTAAATTTTTTAATCAAATTATTCCTGATAAAAACACAATAAATAAATGCTCACCAACACTACCAGTATGCCATATGCGAGTACGCATTTTCAATTCTAGCTGCTATAAGCAATTTCCAATATAAACAAACACTCGTCATCTTTCCGCTCCTTTGCCACACATTCTTTCTAAATATCTTTCATTATTTCCTGAAACTGTTACCAATACGCAAAGCGAATAAACACCTAGCAAGTGTAATCCCATGACGAAATAATCAACATCAAATAATCACACCTAATCTATCTCATGATGGCTACTTAAATTAATATCATCTATATATATAAAAGAACACTTCCTGAGTGAGTGAGGGGGTGATCTATCAACGCCCAGACCAAACCACTGGACCTAGAAGCATGAAATTTTGTGACAATGTTCTTTCTATGACGTAGGCATCCACTAAGAAGCGATTTTACAAAATTCGCCCACTAAGGGGGGGGAGGGGGGGCAAAACATGATTTCACAAAATCCTTCATATCTCAAACAAAAAAACAGATATCCGTAAAATTTTTGCTTTAAAATATAGCTAATACAAATGTCAAAAAACTAATTTCTGGAATTTTCAAAATTCGGTCCCCAAGGGGGGCGGGGGGGCAAAACGTGATTTCACATGCGTAAAACGTGATTTCGCATAATCCTATATATCTCAAGCAAAAAAATAGATATGCGTGAAATTTTTGCTCTAAAATATAGCTAATGCAAATATCTAAAAACCAATTTCTGGAATTTTAGAAATTCAACCCCCAGGTGGGGCAGCAGGGGGGGGGGGGGGAGGGGCTAAGGGGCAAAAACAAATAGAAATACAGTTAGGCCATTCAAAATTGGTACAGATAGGTTTTAGATGCCTGCAAGTCGAATGGGGATATTTTCGAAAGTGTAAAGTTATTAGGAGGGCCGGGAAAGGGGGAGGGGAGAGGGGGGGCAAAAAAATAAAAATAGAGTTGGATCGTTCAAAATTGGTATATAGATGTTTTCGATACTTACAAATCGATTGCGGATATTTTCGAATTTTTAAAATTATTAGGTGGGGCGGGAAGGGGGGGGCTATGGTCAAAAACAAATAGAAATACAGTAAGGCCGTTCAAAATTGGTACAGATAGGGGGCAGAGGGGCAAAAAAAAGAAAATAGAGTTAGATCATTCAAAATTGGTACATAGAGGTTTCCAATAACTACAAATCGATTGCGGATATTTTCGAATTTTTAAAATTATTGGGAGGGCGGGAAGGGGGGGGGGAGTAGAGCGGCAAAAAAATAAAAATAGAGATATATCGTTCAAAACTGGTGCATAGAGGTTTTTGATACTTACAAATCGATTGCGGATATTTTCAAATTTGTAAAATTATTAGGATAGACAGGAGGGGGGGGGGGGGCGAAGTGGGAAAATAATAGAAATAAGGGTTCGAGCATTTGGGGAATTTTTTCCGTAGGCAGTGAGAACCCGGTGCGACATTTTTCCTACTCAGATTTTGTTTCTCTTTTTTTTCACGTGATAAAAATTAATGCAAGTTTGAGAATTCATTATAGTGATTCATTTAAAAATAGGGACCAGCAAAGCGGGCGTTGCCTGCTAGTGACAATATATTTCATTAAACAGTGTTATTAAGGTATCTTCAACATTAAATGTATATATTTGTGATATCAAAAATCACATATTCAAGACTATACTATGTTAAATTAAACTAATGCACAATAATGTTCAGTTTAGAATAGTACTTTGAATAAAATATTAGAAAGATCTAAAACAATCAAAGTCATTACTTATTTCAAAAGAATGTTTGACTAATATGTAATCTACAAGGTTAAATATCACAGGCAGACTATACTAGAGCTGTAGCAAACCGTATCTATTCGTTACTGAGACACAGGTATTCTTTCAAACTCGAAGTAATGATTGGTACTTTAGAATTTGACTCGTTACTTTTGTTACTGTATCCTGCACCACAGAGCACAGTTCGAACATTTGTGCGGGAAAAGTCTGATGTGGAAGATGCAGTGTCTTATTCATTACTTGTATGACGCTGTATCTAACATGCAGTATGCAGGGGTTGTCAAATGCTGAAAGATGGGTGTTTTATTTGTTACTCGTATGATGTGATTTGGTCTACTTGTTTTTGTATGATTTGAATTTCGGTAGTCACATGTTCTGTTCATAGTTTTGTTTTTGTAAATTCATTATGGGAAAGAGAATAGTCAAGCACATTACTTGTTTGATGCTGCATCATATAAGTTGTTCATGTATGATTTGGATAGCATTTGTAATTTTGTTTTAGAACATTTATTATACAGAGGAAAAGAAGTAAATTTTCAAGTTTTTTTTTTTCCTAAAAATATATAATTACAGAAGTACATCCATTTACTCAAAAAAAAAAAAATACGTGTGGCACTCGAGGACTGCCGCGGTAAAGCTATTGCATAGCATTTTTTATCAACTTATGCAATTATAATTATTTATTTATTTTATTTATGCAGTATTTTTTTTCTTTGATATTAATTCAAGTTACATTTTTTGAGCGTGGTGACCGATAAGAAAACAATTTTGTTTCTTTTATTGAATAAATGAGAATATATCCGCAATGAGACTATATTAAAAATATCCGCAATCGATTTGTAGGTATCGAAAACCTCGATGTACCAAATTTGAATGATATAACTCTATTTTTTGAGAAAAGGTATTTTAATAGGTTTTTAAAGGCCTGCAAGTCGAATGGGGATATTCAAGTTTTTTCTTTGATATAATTTCAAGTTACACTTTTTGAGCGTGGTGACCGATAAGAAAATAAATTTTAATAGAGAAAAGGTATTTAATAGGTTTTAAAGGCCTGCAAGTCGAATGGGGATATTCAATTTTTTTCTTTGATATTAATTCAAGTTACACTTTTTGAGCGTGGTGACCGATAAGAAAACAAATTTTAATAGAGAAAAGGTATTTAATAGGTTTTAAAGGCCTGCAAGTCGAATGGGGATATTCAAGTTTTTTCTTTGATATTAATGAATAAGATAACAATAATGATAAGAAAACAAATTTTAATAGAGAAAAAGTATTTTAATAGGTTTTAAAGGCGTGCAAGTCGAATAGGGATATTCAAGTTTTTTCTTTGATATTAATTCAAGTTACACTTTTTGAGCGTGGTGGCCGATAAGAAAACAAATTTTAATAGAGAAAAGGTATTTAATAGGTTTTAAAGGCCTGCAAGTCGAATGGGGATATTCAAGTTTATTCTTTGATATTAATTCAAGTTACACTTTTTGAGCGTGGTGACCGATAAGAAAACGAATTTTAATAGAGAAAAGGTATTTAATAGGTTTTAAAGGCCTGGAAGTCGAATGGGGATATTCAAGTTTTTTCTTTGATATTAATTAATAAGATAACAATAATGATACGATAACAATAATGATAAGAAAACAAATTTTAATAGAGAAAAGGTATTTTTATAGGTTTTAAAGGCCTGCAAGTCGAATGGGGATATTCAAGTTTTTTCTTTGATATTAATTCAAGTTACACTTTTTGAGTGTGGTGACCGATAAGAAAACAAATTTTAATAGAGAAAAGGTATTTAATAGGTTTTAAAGGCCTGCAAGTCGAATGGGGATATTCAAGCTTTTTCTTTGATATTAATTCAAGTTACACTTTTTGAGCCTTTGAGCGTGGTGACCGATATAAAAGAAATTTTAATAGAGAAAAGGTATTTAATAGGTTTTAAAGGCCTGCAAGACGAATGGGGATATTCAAGTTTTTTCTTTGATATTAATTCAAGTTACACTTTTTGAGCGTGGTGACTGATAAGAAAACAAATAGGTTTTAAAGGCCTGCACGTCGAATGAGGATATTCAAGTTTTTTCTTTGATATTAATTCTAGTTACACTTTTTGAGCGTGGTGACCGATAAGAAAACAAATTTTAATAGAGAAAAGGTATTTTAATAGGTTTTAAAGGCCTGCAAGTCGAATGGGGATATTCAAGTTTTTTCTTTGATATTAATTCAAGTTACACTTTTTGAGCGTGGTGACCGATAAGAAAACAAATTTTAATAGAGAAAAGGTATTTAATAGGTTTTAAAGGCCTGCAAGTCGAATGGGGATATTCAAGTTTTATCTGATCTACTTTATACACAAATTTTACGCGTACAGCTATTCACTGTTGTACATAGATGATAGATACCTATACACCTATATACTTTCTCACAAACAGCTAGCTGCTCACGTATTCGTCCGATTTCGGAGCTGCTCGTCTCGATCCGTGCGAGCTTCGTACAGCCGAAGTCTACCGAAGTCTGCCGAACTGCGTTAGGTTTTTTTTTCGTTACGGAATTTTTTGATTCGGTCGCCGCCCTCAAAGCCCGCGATAAAAGCTATACAATAGCTTAAAAAAAAAAAATGTGTTATTATTATCATTATATTTATTACAACAGGCACATTTTTTGCACAGAGAAAAAATATAATAGAATAAAAATAAACAAAAAATAAACATTAACTTTGAAAGCGACTTAAAATAGCAACTAAATTATCAAAATTATGCACAGTGAAAGAACAAAATTAAAATTGCATCCTAAACAGAATTTGATTTAAACAAGAGTTTTATTTATTTATTTATTATTACTATGACAAAGATTAGAGAAATGACTCTCTCCCTCTCTTTTTGTGTGTGTGTGCTGAGAGACAAGATGGAAGCGTTATTTATTATATAATCTTTTCAGTAATATATTTCAGTGAAAATAGGTTCTTATGTAAACAGTATTATTTATCTTATGTGAAATAATGTCCATCTCTAGTAACCAGTAGCAATTGCATCTACTGCTGGAAATGTCTTATATTTTAGTGAATATACCCCAGTACATGTGCCACAACTGAAAATCTTGGTACTTATTTTCTAGCACAAAATGGTCTTTTCTCACCCAGTAAAAACATTTAAATGTGTTGCGATTTGTCAGCTATGCCTGCTATAAAATTGCTCCTTATACAATCTCTTAGAAGCTGCTCCCTTTCTGTTTGCTATCCCATAAATGATCACCATCATTATCTCGGTCTGTGTTTTTTAGGTTCTACAAAGCAATGAACATTTTTTTTTTCTTCTTAGCAAATTTAAAAGTTTTTTTTTAATAGAAATTAGGTAATTATTACTATAAATTTACGCTTCTTTATAATTAATTTTAATGCACATAATTATGTTTTGGAGATATACACTGTGTAAAAAAAGTAGAAGGACACTAGATATTTTTAGATAAAAGGGAATCTTTTACTTTTAACGAAATTATTTTTATGTGTAGCATTTCAAAGATCATTTAACAAGAAAATATCAGTATCATTATCATTATTTTTGAAAATAAATTATTTAAGGACAACAAAAACAGTTTTTACGTTTTTAAACTCTGTAAAAAAAGTAGAAGGACAGTAATACAAAATATAAGCGATATTCGTAAGTAATACTCTTCCCATTAGCTCTTTTAACTTCAAATACTATATCTGGAAATGAATCATACAATGATTGGATTCTTGTTTGGCAAAAATTAGCCTATGAGCTATTCAAAGCTCAGCAAAGTTCAGCAAGGAATTCAAACATTTTTCCACCAACATATCCTTGACGAACAAGCATTCGCCATATGTTTTCCATGTTGTTAAGATCAAGGCTTTTAGCTGACTTTGCTAAAACCTGCACATTATTTGCAGAGAACCAATTTTTAACTTCATTGTTGGTGTGAATGGTGGTTTCATCTTGTTGAAACATCCACTCTTCTCCTCCTAATTCAGAGCCATAAGGAAGAAGCTCACAATTCAGCACTTTAATATAGCCTGTATATTTCTGCCTACCACTGAAAAAGACCAGACTTGTTCTTCTTCCATATCCAAATGCTTAAAATCCCCCCCCCCACACACATCCTCCCATTTGTCGAGTTGAATAAAATTCTTCTGCATTACTCAGACAATAGCAGTGTTATTGGTAACCATCTGAATCGTTTAAGTTAAACTTCTTCTAATCTAAAAATGTTATAGAAGTCCCATCTGAGGTCCATGACATGTTTTAGTTGACCCATGATAAACGATAATCAATCTGTATTTTTTTCCACTTTGGGTGATGCTTTTGCTTTTTGAAAATTAATTATTTGAATCTTGTTATGTAGTTGTAAACTGTTTGCCTTGACACATCAGTAAGTTCTGATTGATTTTGGACCTTTGCGATATTTCTACTGCTTTTTTTAAGCTCATGAGCAACTTTTCTTCTATCCCAAGGAGTTAAATTTTTAGACCTACCAGTCTTCTTTCTTTTCCTATTTCTATCTGGCTCTCTGATAAAGGTAGAAACTGTATTGGGGAGGACGAGCAGTATGCGAATAATCTGTCTAACACCTTTACCATTAATTTTATATGTAACAATTTGCCCCTTTTGGAAATAATTTAAAGGCATTCTTCTAGGAAGTCTGAAAAGAAAATAACAATGCAATTTTTAACAAAATACGTTTTCCTCAACAAAAGCAGTTAAAAAAAAATTCAATATTTACTCTTTTATTCGTGCACAGTCTGCCAAATAACAAATTTTGAAAAGTGTCCTTCTACTTTTTTTACACTCTCAAAATCATGAATATTAGTTTTTCTACAATACGTAAATTAGCATTTGTAGTAGAGATTTCATTTTTACGTGAAATTAAAGAAAACTTTGTTAAACAAAATCTGTATAAAAATCTAATAGCCAAGATAAAAATACAGAAAATAATTTACAAAAATGGACTGTCCTTCTACTTTTTTTACACAGTATATCAAAGGGTAGACGGAGGAGCTTTTACTCACTGATTGTTACATTTTTCAGTTTGTAATCTTCTCAGATAAATAAAGAGATTAACACTTACCAATAAATTAGTTCATAAATTTTCAAACGAAACATTAATGGACATACTGTGGGTTACATAATTAAGAAATAGAATGTAAAACTTAGCTCTCAAACAGAAATATGTATAAAACCCAACATTTTCATGCCTTAATCCACCCCCCCCCCCCCCTCAAAAAAAAAAGTTTTTGTAAATGCCATTTTTACAAATGCAGCAATTTTTTTTTTCTCCTCTCCTGCTGATGATTAATACAGCCTAACCCTAAACTACCAGTCAATCCATAGGCTGCAAATTGGTGACTACTGGGCCGCAGATTGTGCACTTCTACCCTAGAGCTACAAGATATGCAATTGGTGAAAGTCTGAGACTCAGACCTAGGGATGCTCTTGAGATGCTCAATTTTTAGTTACCTCCCAATTTCATACGGTGGTTTTCTGATATGATGTTATGGATTTTGCTGACTATTTTTCCAGTCTTTGCTTCAAATGGATAACTAGGAAGCTCTATGATTATTGTGCTTGGACAGCCACCAAAATATTCATGCTGAAGAACAATTGATTTGGCTAATGGACAATTGAAATGCCACAAACTTTATAGTTCATACTTTCTCCAGGTCGATACATTTCTATCGTCTAAGTTACTACGTAATTTTATATGTGTCAGCTTTATATGTTAATCTTTGCGTAATATTATATTATTTTCCATGCAATAATATCTATAATGTAAGTACATGCAAAATATTGTTCTATTCTGCTACATTTAGTTTTGGATAACTTGCGAAATTTTTAAAGTAGTCTTGATATTTAATATATTCATACAAGTATCTTAAATGATATTTTAAGACAAGTCTGACTACTATATCACGAATGTAATCATTATATAGTCGAACCTCGTTAACGTGAATTACTTTTAAAATAAACTGTTTCCACAATCCCCGTCAAAATTAAGATTAGTTACTGATAGCGTGAACTACTGATAACCAGTGGTGGCGTCAGAAATTCCCCGACGGGGGGGCCCCGGTTCCCCGACAGGGGGGCACTGTATGTAGAAACATTTTTACAGGCATATTTAACACCATGCACCTTCCTGTCAGGTTGGTTGGTTGTAGGATTTAAGGCCGATTGACTCCTGATGTGTCCTAGGCCTACAGGAGGAATGCCCTCCGTGGGGGTCTTTCTAAGGGGTCCTAGCCCGTATTTACGCGAGTTTCGGAGGAAACCACGGAAAACTCCGAACGGCTAGGTCGATGAGCGCGACCTGGGATCGAACCCGGCACCTCCCATCTACCAGCTTTGAGCGCAGAACCGCTCGGCCGCTGGTGGGCCACCTTCCTGTCAGTGTCTATCCGCTATGTCAAATATACAATGGTATTTTTTTGTTTGTTTGTTTGTTTGTCCGTTTTTTTTAAGTGCTTCCGTACCGTATTATTTTTAACACCAACTAAGATAAGAAAGAGGAGTGGGTTATAAGTTTGAAGCCTTTGTACGTTTGAGGCACTGTAACATCCAAACGAATAGACCGTCTTTAATGCAATTTTCCCCTTATTAAAAAAAATAATAATAATAATAAAATAAATAAAGGCTGATTTAATCGGGATGGTTCTTAGTAAAATTCTGTTCGATAGATATTTTTTGTTTTTTTTAATTAATTAAAATGTAATTTTTCAGGTCACTTTGCATTAAGATTTTAAAATTTGCGTGCCAGCAGTATTCCTTTTTTCATATTATTCGGCTAAGACATGCGAGCTTGCAATCTTCCGAATTTAAATCATGTTAGATTATAAATCCCGTATTTTATTTATTTATTTTTTTATTTATTATTATTAATATATATATATATATATATATATATTTTTTTTTTTTTTTTTTTTGCATTGGAGCTGAAAAACAAGTATTTTAAAAATCTTGAATTGTAAACCGATTTTGGCAAGAGTTAAAAATTGGTTAAAAATAATATGAGTTCACAGTCAAACTTTTTTCAATTCATTTCAAAATTACTGAGTTTTAAGATATTTTTAAAATATTTTAAAATGTGATTTTTTTTTCCCTTTCAGGCCACTTTGCATTGACATTTTAAATTAATTTTACAAGCTGCCAACCTTTTAACTTCCAATTCATGTTAGATGATAAATCACATTATATCATTATCATTATTATTATCATATTATAGAAATGTATTGTTTTTAACAAAAAAAGAAACTTTTAATTGGTTTTGTCAAAAATTAAAAATAATGATTATGAATTCACAGTAAAAAACTCCTAAATTCAGTTGAAAATTGGAGTTTTTAAAGACAAATTATATTTAATTAAATTCATTACCAGTGCCACATTCACATTTCATAATTTATAAGCTAGAGTTCTTCCAGCTAAAAATTAGAGATTTTATGGAAAAATTAGAGTATTAAATTCAAGGTAGATTGTTTTTATAAAGTTAGGTTTTCACTTAATCGCTGTGTCATCTCGTCGATGTATCGAGCAATTCCCTACCCTCCTAAAATAATATATATGTAATATGTATATAAAAAAAGAAAAAAAAAAAGTAAATCATACATATTAGAGCATGAGCATAGTTGTGAAAAAATAAACAGAGTCAAAGACATCCAACAAATGTTAGATAAAACTTCCTTCTTAACATGGTATACATTTCATTTGTATCCAAGTATATTACATTTCTCTTAATTGTTTAAATTTTACTTACAATATGCTGATTTAAATATGCACTTAAGGTATAATTTTCTCATAATCATACAACATCAATATTAAAATTACGTTATTTAATCTTCATAATGTTAAATATTTCATGAACAAATGCAGTAGACTTCCAGAAATCCGCATGTTGTAACCAATGTAACTATCAAACCGACAGTAAAATTTTTAATATGAAAAGGTTAAGATAGCACTGATATTAACAATGATTCATCAGAAATTGAATCTCACGAAACACAGAAAGTCAATTTTATGCAGATTACTTTCCGTTGATGATAAATTTTAAATGCATTAATGCTATAAACAAGAAATAATAATTGTTCATAAATAACAATAAATAAATAAAATAAAAAACTATTTTTGCCTATATTTAAACAAAAGTAATAAAAGGTAATATACTTGTAATAGAAGCTTATATTGTATCACATGTTGTGTAAAATTTTGTATCTTACTGTATTAGATAAATTTTAATTTCTTAATTCAAGAAAAAATTAAATTAATTTTCATTATATGCATATTTTTTTCTAAGTTGCTTATTCTCTTTAATTTTTTCTTTTCTTTTTTAATTATGTTAATTATTTTCCAAGCATACTTATTTGTATTTTTCCTCATTTTTTATGCATTGCAGTATCAAAATCTCGTTTCATAAATGCTAATTTTCACAAAATTCCAAAATACACATAATTTTTTTTCCAATTTGTGTGGATTTCTGGGAATCTCCTGCATAAACATTAAATTTAAATTTAAAATTAAAAAAATAAAATCCATTTACGTATTATTGTAACTGAATTCGGCTTTTGGGATAGGTTTTATCAAATATTGTTACTATTATTTCTAAATCTAATTTCTTTGATCTTGCACTGTGAATCCCTAAAATCATCAAATTTTGCAACCTGCTTTCTGCACTGCAAGTTCTGAGGTAGTTTTTCACTATTCTAACATTTATAAATTGAACCGACAGATGTTTCAGTCGTTGGCTGAATTATTTCATAATTATTAATATATTTTATAGTTGGTTGGTTGGTTGGGTTTTAACGTTGCACAAGTGCTGCTCAATAGACAATTGGCGACGGTCTGGGACTCACCCTATCCTTAAGGATGGCCCGGAAACATGCCATCACAATTTTGATCTTCCATGGAGGGGATACTATTTTTTTATAAAAAAAAAAAAAAAAAATGCTGAATGAAAAATTTCAATATGACTTTTGAAGATAATAATAAAATATAAACATTCATGAGCGGCTGAATTGATAAAATAGAGCAAGAATATTCTTTACTGTTTCCGAAATTTTTGATTTTCATACAAACAAGCATTAAAAATCGGTAAAAGTTGTATTGTTCCCCGGTTGCCTTTTTTTTTCTTCCCTTTTGTTCCCTGACTCTCTAGCAAAAAGTAATTAAAAGTAAATTTTAAAAAGAGAAATTAATTTTTAATTTGTTGGTGATGCAGAGTGTCGTGATGTAAAATAAATATAACAATTTTAATTTCAATTATTAAAACGACTCTTAATTACACGGAAATATTTTAATGCTTTGAATTTGACAGATATTAAACAAATTATCGTTGTAAAATTTCACAAATAGTTAAAAGAATTTTCTCTTTAGAAATAGAATGCAAAAAACAAATCTTATTAAAAAGTCTCAATTATTTTACTTATTTCATTTCTCATTGTTAAAGCTGTCTTTAAGTTCTAAAGCAAAAGCGACACATCAGCCGACACAGACACACAATATTTGAAAACAGTATCCTGAATAAGAATTAGTAGAATTAAAGGAAATGTGACTTAAATCAATATGCAAATTATATTTTCGTGATCTATTTGAATAAAATTTCTTTCTTTTTTGTTCCTATTAAGGAGGGGGGGGGGGGGGTTAATTAAGATTGTTTTTTCCAATGTACTTTTTAAAGAGATATCTTATTCTTAAAAATTTCCAGGGAAGAAAAAAAAAAATCATATGTGTGTGTGGTCTAGTTGCTGTTCACAGACAAAAAGGGAAATGGAAACACACGTAGCCTACATACTTTTTGTCCATTTCAAAGAGAGCTGGATAATAGGCAATAAAAAAGCGACTTCTTCACAGAAGCATCGCAAGTGTGATTTTAGAAGATAAGGAATAGATAAGGAATGGGTCAATTCTTGTAATAATACTCGCCGCTTTCTTTCCTGTTGTCGTTCCCACCAACTGACATAGAAGAGGAATACATAGTATATCAATGCTAGCAAAGTCATCGCAGTTGCATGCCATTAGTTTTTCTGGGGAAAAAAAAAATTCTCTAGAAAGACAAACTCCGAATGATGAAAAGGAAAAAAATATTTTGTTGCTGAACAAAGGGGAAAAAAAGGGTATTTTTTCCCAGACAGATTTTGAGAATCTGCCCCGATGGGGGGGCACGAACTCCCCGACAGGGGGGCCTGTGCCCCCCCCCCCCCGGCCCCCCTTCTGACGCCACCCCTGCTGATAACACGAACAAATTTGGCTAGCACAAATTTCTATTACCAGGGGTCTGTCTAGAGGCAAACCTGGGTCCGTTGACCCTTCACAAAATTTTATATCTTAAAAAATGACCCTTCACAAAATTATTTATCCTAAAACAGGACCCTTCACAAAATTATTTATCCTAAAACAGGTCCCTCCACAAAATTTTTATCCTAAAACAGGACCCATCCTAAAAAAGGATCCTTCACAAAATTTTTCTCTTTAGGCCTTTCATAAATCTTTCATTTTCAAAATTAATCTTCAGTGGAATGAACAGACTACCTGAATAATCAGATGTTTTTGTTGTATTTCACCCGAAAAGCTGATATTAAATTTCTAATCTATAAAGGGGCTCTATACATATGTGTGAGTTTAGTTCAATAAAACTGAACTGTCATTGTCAAAAATAAAACCTTAATTGTAATTTTATTTTGCAGAATTACATTTTTCACAATGTCACAAAAAGAGAGCCCTAGCCGAAAAGTTTGGAAGAACTTTATTTTCACACTAAATTTGGATTCACAAAATTACGTGTAGAAATTTTTGCAATTTTACAAAAACAGGACCCTGTGTGGAAAGTCTGGACAGACCCCTGATTACTGTTTTAAATGTTTATTTTCTTAAATTTTTCAGTGAATTTCAAAACAAGCACCAGAGTAAAATGATAATTTATTTTATTAAAATGTATTTTTGATGTTTTGTAATGATTCAGAGTATCGATTCGCAGTATCGACTCAACTGGTGAGCTGTACATCGGCAATAGCAATGGGTGCCTTATAGTAAAGCTGTTCCAAAAATTTTTTATCCCCCTTGAGATTCACGTTAATGAGGTTCGACTGTATTGTAAATTTATGCCAAAATTTATCTTTTTGCTGTCATGTTAAGAAAATCTTAAATTTTAAATTACTTCTGAAATTTTCAAAGTAGGATGTTAAAATTTAATAGGTTCTCAGATACTATCATAAATAATATTTTTAAAATGGTCTGAAGTCTTCACGGTTAATAATTTTTGAGATGATGTCTACATAGACTGACAAACAAACTTACAGGTGAACATGATATTAGTTTTTATTTTTGGATTTTTCACAAATTGTTCAAAAATTTCATAAATGTTGAAGTTCCCCATACTTATAACATGGTGAAGAAATTAATAAAGTATGCAATAGGTTTTTAAGTGTCTTCCCCCCCCCCCCCTCAAAAAAAAAAAAAAAAACTTCATTCGCGCTACGCCTATGGGCGGAGCAAAGCATTACTGCCTATAGAAACAATAAAATATCGGTTGTGTTCTCCCCCTACTGAAATCTTGGAAATGCGGAATTGATGTAACTAGTGCTTTTCACATTTTTATAAAAAAAAATTACCAAGTGCTTTTAACAAGTTTCAAACCTGTACTTTCAAAAAGTTATAAAATGGTGTTTTAAAAATGTTTCTAACTAGTACTTTAACCCTTTCAGCACTAGCCATTTTTTGGTACATCTGTTTAATAATTTATAAAATTAATACCATGCACAGTATAAGTATGAGAATTTAATACTGTATACAGCACATTTTTAGTAATCTTATTTTCCTGAAAAAAGCAACATATATTTCAAAATTCAACTACACCAGCCTTTTATTTTGACTATGCATGCCGGGAAAAGACGGGCTTTATTCTTATAGGGCTAAAAGGGGTTTTTAACTGGTGTTTTAATTAAAACTATTTCAGCTAGTACTACTTTAAAAAAAAAAAAAAAAAAATTAAATCACTGCTTTAAAAAAGTTTTTAATCAGTACTTTTGTGCCTTTTATAACCATTGTTTTGGATTGCTGGTTTTATTCTTTTATGGATCAATAGCTGTGGAATTTTACTATTTTTAAAGTGAATTATTTTGAAACTGTGTTTTGTGAGGATTTTATGAGTTGTGTGATGTGATAAATTAAAAAAATAATAATAATGTTATTCAGAGACAAAATAATAACTATAAAACTGTAATTATTTATTTTAATGAAATATTAATTACTAATGAAAGTTTATTTACTGCAATTTGAGGAGGAAAAAATTTCTTATTGAACTTTTAGAGAAAAAATGTCAGAACTGGTTGAAATTGAACAATTAGATAATTTGGATTTTATTTATTTTTTTATAAAACTTAAAAAAAAAAAAAAGGAATAAAAAAGGAATAATAAATGTCATGGAAGAACAATAAATTAGGTAGAAGACAAAATTTACATTTTGACTTTGTTTGATAAAATCAAATTGTTTGACAGTACAGTTGTGAATCATTTTATTTTTTTATTTTATTTTATTTATTTATTTATTTTTTTTTTTTTTTTTGGGGGGGGGGGGGGGTTACACTAGGGGTTATGAAATTATAAGGATCAAGAAAAGATATGGATTGGACACTGTAATATAATTACATTGCTTTGCCTAAACTATATTTTTTCTTGTCATAAAAATAATATAAGTTTCAAATAATAATAAATCTAATGTATTGAACTTTAAATAATAACTTCACTCGATTGAAAAAGCTACTTTAAAAATTAAACAACACGCTACAAAGCTATTGATGTATATATATATATATAATTATCAATTTAGTATTCACTTTGTTGTAATTACTTTTACTACTGTGTACTACTTTGGTGTACTATACAATTACAATAAACACTGGAAAGCTGATTCGGCAGACAGACAAAAAATTAAAAAAGTTTCGTACTGAATCACATAATGGTGAAGACACATTGACTAACAGAAAAAAAATTCTAATAGTTTTCACGTTTTCAGTTCACAAGAAGAGGTTCACATCACCGGTCGGCGTTAGTTCACATCCATCGGCAGTCGTGACGTCAGAAGGGGGTGTGTCTAAAGAGTTAAAAGGAATCCGGCAATTTTGCATGGATTTTATTTTGTCGTTGTCAAAGCTTAGAAAGGTAGTTTTGTATGTTCTGTTTATGCCAGAATAATGAAATATATATGCAGAAATAATAATGAGATTTCGTTTGAGGAATTTATAATTGTTTTGCAAGAACAATATAACACGAAATTAAAAATTATCTAAATTTGTTTGCTTCAAAAGCGACAAGGTTTTCATTGAAGTAAAATATAGTACAATCGTAAAATTCTGATCCATTAGTGATTCTTTTCTAAACATTCAGAAAAAAAAAAAAAATGTTTTTAATGCTTTATTGACAATCTGCTTGTGATGTTTAATGGTTAATTTCATTTGTGACAGACATATCACACAGCTTTCTTGTTCAATTTTAAATACTAAATTTAAATTTAATGAATTTTGGTGTTCCGTCATATCTATATGTTTTTCTTATAAATAATACATTTTTTTTTTTTTTTTTTTTTTTTTTTTTTAAAGAAAAAATAATTACATTTACTAAGGTAAAGTTATACCTTGACAAACATGACAACAAAGCATGTTTTCAGTAATTGATCTTTGTCACTCATTTGCTCTAAACTGAAATACATCCGGAGTCCAGAGATTTTAATTTACACACACAGGGCTTTTGTCTCATTAAAAAAATAAAAATAAATAATAATAATTGTGTGACAGACATTACATGTATAAAAAGATTGGAATTATTTTCTGCTTAATAAAAAAGAAATAATGATCTATATTTTTTAAATATATGCAATGTGCTGTATTACTTGATAGGTTTTTTTATTTCAAAAAAAAGAGAGAGAAATGTTTGATATTTTTTATTTTATTATTATTTTCATTTTTTAAATATCTTAATTCATTGTTGAAATCTTTGAGTTATTGGGCAATGACAATGATACTACACAATCTGGTATATTACTGTGCTAAAACCAACTCATTTTCTATTAACCTACTGCTATAGTCCTTGATAAAGATATAGCTGTAATTTTGTAAATTTCAAAATTATTTTTCAGTATTTATTAACTTTTCTATATATTTTGCTTTGAAGTAATTGCTTATTGATTTATTCAAGTCTTTCTTCCTGGTATTTGATCATCATAATTATGAAATATTATTATTATATTATAAAAACCTTTTCAAACAATATACAAGAAATATTTATATGTATAAGAACAGATAATTTTTTGTGATAAAGGAAAAATTCAAACAAATAAATTAGAAATAGCATAAGAAATGAAGATTAATCCTATGAAATTAAAACAATAGACGGATTATTATGAAAAAATACTCATTTGACAACATCTTGCTCAAGGGAAAATTATTACAAAAGGGAAAATAATACTAATATCTTTCTGATAATACCAATTTATTAAAAAATCCAAAATATTGCTAATTAGTTTGCCCAGTATCAGTAAAAACAAAATATACCAATAATTTAATGAAGAGTCATTACAAAGGAATATTAATTTAGAAATTTCTTTTTTCCTGCTTTACTTTTTACTTTATTTTAAGTGGGTGGTTGCCCCCCCCCCCCCAGTTTCTTCAAAATTAAATAAATTTAATTTTTGACTATTTAAACAAAGACTGCTAATGCTTCTTTTTTTTTCGCCTTAGCCCTCTGTTACCATACACACAAAGTTTAATATTTACGCATCTTTAATATTTAAACGAATCATTTCATTATAGAAACTATGTCAATCAAAAGCTGAAATTTTTGAAATCTTACATTATAAGAATTGTAAAATGTACCATTTTCGAAACTAAAAGGTGACCATTATCAGCAGAACTAAGAAAATGTGTTGAGTAATAATTAAGGTCAAATACACTGCATAATATATTTTTGTACAGGGCTCCAGAAATTATAATTACTTTCTCGTACTTATACGGCAGACAATATTTTGTTTTGGAGTCCAATTTTTGATTTAGGTGTGTTTGTGTGCAAGGCCGACTGGCAACACATGAGTCCTAGGTCAAAGGTGGTGTGCCCTCCATGGAGGCCTTTCTAAGAGGTTCTAGCCCATGTTTATACAAGTTTCAGAGAAAACCATGGAAAATTTCAAATGGTTAAGTCAATGTACGCAATCTGGGATCGAACCCAGCACTTCCCGTCTACCAGCTTTGAGGTCAGAGCTACTTGGTAACTGGTTGGGCCATTTTTGACTTAGAATTTTGCTACAATTGCACGTTTTGAGGTTTTCTGAATACATATATCAGACTTTTAGCTTAGAGTCTGCTATCATTATAAGTTAAAAACATGAAAATTATAGAAGTTCAAATTTGGCATTTGAAAGATTGTATGGGAATGCCACTTGAAATTTTTGACTTAAGATCTATAAGTTTCCAATAGTGGGGTGAGTAAAGTTCTGCGAATAATTTTAAATGTATATTTTAGTTTTATAACAACCATGAATATTTCATGAATGTTTGTTAAACATTCAAATAAGGAATGAAGGTGATGATAGATCCTCCCATCCCCCCCCCCTTACACACGGAAATATATGCCACATTAAAATGCTTCTATAACTAGAAAGTTAAGAGAAGGAAGTGTGTGTGTCACCCCATATTTTTTAATCAATAGCATACTAGTAATAATTAGAGTACTATTACTTAACTCAAATATTATTATTTACTATTAATTTTAAACTACTTATAATACTTTTAGAAAACTTCCCAGGACTTAATTATTAAGATTACATATTTCAAAATTTTCTTTTCTTTGATTTAGGGAAGTGAAGAGAGGTGCCTATAAAGGGAAAATTTAAAATTAAGATAAGTTGAAAATTGCAAAAATTTAAAGCTAAAAATTATAACTCTTATATGTGTGTATATATATATACATAAATTAAATAAAAAAAAAAAGAGAGAGAGAGAGAGAAATATGTATTTCACTTTATGTATTCTGCATATTTATGTAGAGTGAAAGTTCTTAGGAAATGCATTTATTATTATTAATTTATTTTTCAGTATTTAAATCAAAAAGTAACACAAAAATACTTAAAATATATGAAAAATGAACTTAAAACACAAAGTTACAAAATGACACAAAAATTCCAACTTCAGGATCGAACCGATGTACTCAGAGATCATAGTTGGATGTGCTATCCACTGTGCCATCGATACTCGCTAAAACGCACGATAGAAAATAATCATGAAGGTAAACTGCTAGCAGCAACCGATGACGCAATCTACTATTTTGATCATGTGACAAGAAGTGACGACGTCACGACTGCCGATGGATGTGAACTAACGCCGACCCACATCACCGATGTTGTAAAACTTAACGTTGGTTGGTTGATAGTATGGTATGGAATAGATAGGTTGAGGTTGACTTAACGAGAATGCGCCAGTGACGTCATTGCCCGCACTGGCTGGCAAAACAAAGGTTGTTTTCCATGTTTTTTCGTGGGACATACCAGAATAAATAAGATAGCAGCGTGAAAGAGCTGCTAATTTAACGTTATGCTATAATGTTGTGATTTGTGTTATCATATGTTTTGTGGCCTCTTAACGTACAGTCGGTAACAAAAGTGTCCGAACACTAGCAAAAATTGACACCTTTTTTAATCGGGAAAAGACGGCCATTTTACTCTCTTATGGATGTATTTCCCCGAGTAAAGATACACGGGAATACACATAGCTGTTAAGAGTCATTTTTTTTAAAGTTGGACACTTTTGATAGTTGACATCTTCAATTTTCCTGAAACTTTCAGGATATGTTAGTAGTACTGTGATAAGAAAAAGTGAAATTTATTTTTTTCTGAATTTTATTTGTTTGACCTAGAGAGGGGGTCAAAGTTTGAGGCCGTAAATAAATGGTGCCATTTTAATATCATTTTACTCCTAAAGCCATGAGTGACCCATGTCTATTTTTTAAATACGGATACCAGTGGCGGATTTAAGGGGGGGGCTAGGGGGCTGAAGCCCCCCCCCCAAAACACTGACATTCACAATTGAATATTGCAATTGTAAATTTTTTATTGGTCTAGAATAACACTTTGAAAAATCTTAGCCCCCCCCAAAAGTCAAGTTCTGGATCCGCCACTGACGGATACTACTTGATACTAAGTACATTTTAGCATAAACAGTTTAGTGGGTTACTCATGGCTTTAAAGGCCAAGGTCATTCGAAAATGCAGTCTTCGTTGATTTTTTCCATGTTTTCAGTCTGAATATCTGCTAAGGCCATGAGTGCCCCATAGAAATAATTATGGGGTTAAATACACACCTTAGTACAGAACTTAAAAATATTTAAAATTGCATGGGTTACTCTTGGCTTTAGTAGATAAACGGTCTCAAAGTTGAAAATTTTCAAAAAAAGGTCAAATTTGATGGTAAATTACTCTATAAGCCATGAGTCAATAACTATGAGACACAGTTTTAATTATACCCTAGATGGTCTAATAATAGCAGGAGACTTGGCGTTGGAATATTAAAACAGGAATAAACTACTACGTCAGAAACGCCAAAGAAAAATTATTGAGGTGCATACAGCTGTTTCGGTAGCCTAAAGCGTACCGTCTTCAGTGCAAAAAGAATTCTGAATCTGGAGAAGTGCTCGTATATATAGGAGAGGGACCGGATTTATTTCAACCAATAGGATTACGGAAGAGGTGGGGAGTGTGGCCAATAGGAATTAAGGAATGTGTAGCTGTGTAAACAGTAGAAAAATTAAGGAAATGTGGACTGAATGCAAAATTTCCAACAATCAGACAAATAGGGAACAGCGAAATCACAATTTACAAGGTTTTTAAAATTTTTATAAATATGGAAAGCTTCAAAGAAATCGAGTTCATGAATGGATTTGGACTGATGACGGTACGCTTTAGGCTTTTTGCACTGATGACGGTACGCTTTAGGGTACCGAAACAGCTGTATGCACCTCAATAATTTTTCTTTGGCGTTTCTGACGTAGTAGTTTATTCCTGTTTTAACATTTGATCCATTTACAAATCCATTGCTATGATTGGACATTGGTTATTGCTCTGGTTACGCCATCTATCGTTTCTTACAAACGCGAATATGCATACAAGTTTTTTTTTTTTTTTTTGTAAAAAACTGTATAATTGTTTTAGAATTATAAATATATGCTTGCAATGGATTGAAATATACAATAATGCAAATTAGAATTCATCGAATATTATTTAAGTTTAATAAAATAAAATTTTAAAATGCTCTCTGCTAACATTTTTTTTTAATTTTGAGTTCAACAAAATATTTTAAATTTGTTTGTGAACTACTTTGGGAATTTATCGATCAGTTAATTTTTATAAAACATTTTCATGTTTGAATACCAAATATTTGCATTAAATTTCAGCATTCAAACATAAAAATAATTAACAATATTTAAAAATCAACATTTAATTTATATTTAAATAATAATAATATTAATAAAAAAATCATAAATATATTAAACATTTAAAATATTATTGATTGAAATCAGAATTAATTGAATTTAACAAACCAATTTAATGAAGATTTGAATCAAATGAATGATAATTTAAAAAACTGTTATAAAAACTTTTTTTTTTTTTTTTGTAATAATTGATTTAAATTTAAATTTCATAATTTTTTGAAATGTTGTTCTTACCTTAGATCATAATAAAAATTGAACCTACTTCTAATTTACATCGAATATTTGAATGATAAATATTTGTTTTAAATTTCTGCATTCCAACTTAAAAATATTTAACAAAAATTAGCTTGATAATAAATCCACAAAATAAAACTTAAAATTGATTACAGTTTATCATTAAAATACAATAATGCATAATTGAGGGAAATAATTAAAAAAAATTTTGCTGGAAAAATTTCTAAAATTAAAATTTTATTGTTATTATTTTTTTATTTAAATAATTTTCAAAAAAGAATTATATAATTAATATTATTTTATTTCAGTGTATATGTACCCAACTATGCAGAATTAAAAAAAAAAAAAAAAAATGTTATGCATCTATCTTTTTTTTTATTCGTAGTTAAATTACATTTTTAAATAATGAGTTAAATTTTTCTTTAATTAATTTAACTTTATAATATTCTATAGCTAATTTCAAACTAAGCCTATAGATGGCAGCACTGATTTTGATCCAATAAAAGGATCGAGTCGTCCAGCGTCTGCTTTCGACCGGTCGTGGATCAAATGACTCAGGGCCCAGTTGGATCGGTCGAAGTGTTCCAGAGGCTGGACTCACCCTAAATCTTGCGGGTAATTTTAGAGGAGTCGGAGGGTAAAAAGCAAATTTCAGATTGGCAACACTGGGAACGGTGCACGAGCACGTGGAAACTGAAAAAACTGATGATTATATTTTAACGAGGAATTTCAACAAGGATTACAGAAAAATGACTCATTTATCTGATAAATCTTCTCATTTCAGGAAATTAACAGGTATTCATCATGAGTGGGATTGTGAAATTAATCAAATGAGAACAGAGGAAATAAAAGATGGCCTTACACTACATGAATTTCTTATGGAAAATTTACGCAAACCTACAGTATGTAACAATCAGTTATCTGTAAAGCTAGCAAAAACTGATTATTCCTTACGCTATCCCATATATAATTTTTTCATATTAGAAATTGCAGAACCTTTTTTAGAAAAGGCAGATTTATTAAATAAATTAAGCAAGATACAATTTTATACTCAATTAGATATGATGAATCAAGATGTTGAAGGAAAAAAAATTATTCTGAACTATGATTGTACGTACAATGTATCTGAATATCTATTTAATGACGATTTGTTGAACTTAATCACAGCGTTTGATGAGTCTAAGAAATGTACTATTCGATCTTCAAATTCCTCAAGTAATCCTGCAAAACGAAGTACAAAACTTAATGAATTATCTAAGACTAATGATGCCAAATGTATAAGATTAGAATAAATTGATTTTTTGTCAGTACATAGAGTCATTAGTTATGTGATTGTAACAAGATGGTACATGAGAGATTCTTATACTGCTTAAAGAACTAAAGTTAGTACTTTTTGGTGTAAGTAGCCCTTTACTTCTCTTTGTTGTTTTGAATCAACTTATTATTAATAGACGTTACTAAAAAATTACAACCAACCCCATTTCTCATCCCCCAAACCAAATGTTGTGAGAACTTTTATTTCTGTCCTGCAACTGCATAGACTAGTAAATGTTTCTCCTGTCAGTATTTTATTCACAAAAGATGCTGTTTTAATTTTTGTCATATTAAATTAAGAAAACTTTACTATTCTATTATTTGTGTAAATATATTTCAGAGAAGATTTATGCATGTATGTAAATAAATAATAAAACTGCTCTTAACAAGTAGAAAAACAATTTCCATTTCATTCTTTTGTATCAAAAGAAAAAAATATATTAGAGAACATTAAAAACTGTATTGCAGGAAAGCAGTGTACAGTGTAAATAATGTGTAAACAATTTTAGTACAACAGAAGCAGTCTGTAAACATTTTGTTTATGACTGGTTCAGGTTTTTAGTCAGTCTTTCTATTTTGATGAACTTGCTCGAACATAACTGATAATCGATGGTTTCCTTTCCATCACAAAAGTTTTTGAATATGAATATGTCGTAAACAAATTTTTATTCACTGATCCTGTTCTATAAATATGCACCAATATTGCATGAGCTTCTGACCAGGGTTGGCTTTTTGACGTCAAAAACCAGTTTTTGATGTGACATGTGTCTGAAACTGGTTTAAACTGTCGAAAACCATATGTGAAAAATCTAAACTATTATGTTAAATGATTTTATGCATAATTTTAAGTTGCAGTGTACTAAGTACATAAATTAACATTCATTATTTGTATATATATACATTATTTGTATAATATTTTTCTAGGAAATGTTAGGAAACATATCAATGCATCATATCTTAAGGAAAGAGTGAACATTATAAATCTTTTTCGTAAATTGTCCTAAAGCTATAAAAATTTGCATATATAGGTGGTAAATTATAATAATACAGTTAAGTGTATTAAAAATTCTTTAAAACTAATTGAATAATAATTTTTAAAAAAAATCAAAATTAATTTTTTTTTTAATTTTTCTTCTAATTATTATTATTAATTTTTCCTCTATGCTTTAGCATTATTATGGTTTTAAAAAACATATATTAAATGTATTATTAGGTTATTATTTTGTGAATTCAATGGTAGGTTAATTTTTAAAATTATGTTAAGTGCTGAAATTTCAATGAAAATTTTTAGCATTCAAACATAATATTTAAAAAAAAAAAAAAAAAAATCCTGACTCTAGAATAAAAGAGCCCCTAGGGGGAATTCAATAAAAAGGGCAAACTATTTTCAAAAAGGGTATTATTTGCAGTCTTGTAAGTTGCATGGGACAAAAGTAAATTACTAATTTTACATGCATATATGTTGGATATATGCATTTGTTATTCCATCCAGGAATGCTGTAAAACTATTGCTAGAAGGTTACATATCAGGACAAAAAGTATTTAAAGGCTTCTAACATTTAAAATATTAGAAAGATCACTTGGTACTAATATGTTTTTAAAAGGGCCGCAGGGTGCTAAAAATGGTGGGAAAAGGGCCACTGGGTGCTAAAATGTGTTTGAAAGAGCCACCAGGTGCAGCACCCAGCCAAATTAGCCTAGAGTTAGCACTAAAATATCTGGAGAGACTTCACTCGAAATTTTAATGTATTTAATATTATATTTCAATGCATATATATATATATATATATGCAGATTTTCATACCTTTAAGGCAGTAATTTACGAAATCCACCATCTCTTTCACTAAAAACATACAATTAATTTAAAATTGCATTATGTAATTCATATTAAAATTTAGTTCAGCTAGTCATGCAATACAATACCTCAAATTTTTAATCATGCAACATTATAACTCAAAATGAAAGAACATGATGCAATATTTAATAGCACAATAATTTCATTCATTGGAGTAAAATACTTATATCACCTTTTAATTATCAATCAGCATATATTTAGTAGAGCTTATTTTTTTTTAAAAAACAAGACAGTAAAATTTTTATAACTTAAAATGCAATAAGTAGTTTACCTTAGAATATACAAATTCCTATGTTCGAATTTTTGTTTTTTGTAAAGATATAAAATATAAATTTTTTGTACTTACATAGAAATCATTAGCATTCATAGGAAACAGATAATACACTTCTAAGAATTATTTTTAACCATGAGAGGCATATAAATTAAACTCTCTTTTGTTAAATTACAATTTTTTATTTCTCTAAATATGACTACTTCATTGTTAAAATATACCAAGAAGTGTAAAATGTGAGGTTTTTGACACAGGGTTTTTGACATGACAGTTTAAACTGTGGTTTAAACCGTCAAAAACTGTCATGCGTCAAAAACCTGCCAACCCTGCTTCTGACCCTCTTTTTCCCAATTCTATTTAGCAAAACTTGATGTTTACACTTGCTTGATTTCACAGCAGGGTTGGCTAGATTTTGCTCGACCTGAAAAAACCTGGGTGGGGTTTTTCAATAAAACCCAAGAAATAGCCCAAGTGGGGTTTTTCAAAATCCTTGTTTAAAATTGTACTTTTGTCTAACTTACAATGAACATACAAATATAAAACAAATATTATTGTACATTATTAGAACATGAACAAAGAATTTTCAGAAATATTGGAGATGCTCAAACTGCTGTATAGAAAAAAATTCTCAAAAATTCCCCAAGGAAAAAAAAAAGTATACCTAATTATCTTATTAAAACAGACTAAAAAATTATATTAAAAAAATAAAAGCAAGAAAAAACAGTTGTTTTTCAATATAAAGAAAACTGTAGGACTCTAAGAATGTAAAATATAAATAAAAAAATTCTGAAAATTTTAACAGTGCAGCACTGTTATGTAATGTAAAGAGTCAATAATTAAGAATGTTTTATGAAAATCTATTGACTATGAAAAGTTCAATAAGGCAACATGAAATACAAATTATTAAAATTCAATTTTTTGTTGTAAAGGGCACATAAAGAGAATTTTTAGAATATTTAAAGTACAATTATTTAATATTTAAAAATTCTTTATAACTTAATCATAAAAAGACTGTAGAAAGTTTTAAATTATCTTATCATGAATAACATATTTAATGTTTAAAAAAAGGAAGAATGAAAATATTTCTGAAAGCTCTGATAAAACCCGAAAAAACCTGTTTTTTTTTTCCAACCCTGTTTCACAGTCACACTAGATTTCACCCGTCTTGCCTTCAAATGGTCACAGAAAGAAATTGCAGTTTAAAGTAATGATTTGAATTTCCGATTCCATTGATGGCCAAGTATTTGTTGACACCTCTCTGTTTACCTGCACATAATTCTTTTAAAATTACATTTCTTTTAACGTGAAGGGTTGCAGTTTTGAGAATGTTGGTGATGTGCTTAAAATTGCCAACTTGTTTGTTTTGTGATAAGAAGTTCTAGCGCAGAGATCTGAGTAGAAGTATAAAGGCAATAACAATGCTAATCAGGTACCCTAGCTTTTTCAGCCGCCAACATTTTCCCAGATGAGATGAATAATGGCAGACACTGCACCAGCTCGTATTATATAGGAGCTTTAACTGTTAGATACAGTCAACAGCAAAAGTTATCAAATCCATTCATAAACTCGATTTCTTTGAAGCTTTCCATATTTATAAAAATTTTAAAAACCTTGTAAATTGTGATTTCGCTGTTCCCTATTTGTCTGATTGTTGGAAATTTTACATTCAGTCCACATTTCCTTAATTTTTCTACTGTTTACACAGCTACACATTCCTTAATTCCTATTGGCCACACTCCCCACCTCTTCCGTAATCCTATTGGTTGAACTAAATCCGATCCCTCTCCTATATATACGAGCACTTCTCCAGATTCAGAATTCTTTTTGCACTGAAGACGGTACGCTTTAGGCTACCGAAACAGCTGTATGCACCTCAATAATTTTTCTTTGGCGTTTCTGACGTAGTAGTTTATTCCTGCCTAGATGATCTAGTTTTAGACCCAGGTTACAAACCTATGGGGCTAACAAGATTTATTTAGATATAGTCTATTTTATATCGCCAATGTGTACCTGTTCTGTAGTACAAAACACTTGAGACCCAATTTTGTAATACATTAATGCTTGTTTAAAACTTCCCATTTTACATTTATAATATTCATATAAATTTTCAGCTCAATTGAATAAGGGAATAAGGCGTTTAGATGCTATCGCACTTTTAAAAATTTGGTCCCATAGGCCCTAATGATAAAGAATTTTTCTTTGTGTCCCTGTAAAAAAACTGTAAGTGCTAAATTCACCAAAATCTATAAAGTTGGTGCAACTGTGACTTATAACATGTGTAAAAAATTTTTCTCAGATTAATAAGGCGTTTAGACGCTATTACACTTTTAAAAATTTAGCCCCATAGGTCATAATGATAAATAATTTTTCTTTGTGTCCCTGTAAAAAAACCATAACGTCTAGATTCTCCAAAACCTATACAGATTGAGAATCTGTGACCTATAATATGTGTATAATTTTTTTACTCAATTGAATGAGGCGTTTAGATGCTATCGCACTTTTAATATTTTGGTCCCATAGGCCATAATGATAAAGAATTTTTCTTTGCATCCCTGTAAAAAAAAAAAAAAAAAACTATAAGGGCTAGATTCATGAAAATTAATAGATTTCGTGCTACGGTGACTTCCAGCATGCGTACCAACTTGCAGCTCATTCAAGCAAAGCGTTTAGACGCTAGCGTGTTCACTCACACACATACATACATACATCATCGCAAAAATAGTGAAAACGGACTCAGGGGACCTCGAAATGTATAGAAATATCAAATTTGTATTTTTGACATGACTACAATATTTTCTTCACTATAGTGTTCGGAAAGTAAAAATTACATAGGGGAGACCGGGGCAAGTTGAAGTATGGGGTAAGTTGAAACATGGAAATAAAAAATACAATTTTTAAATTCTTATTTATTCCAATAAAGGGTAGTACAGGCACACAAAACCTACTTTAGAATGAAAAAAAGATGTGTATGTAAACATCTGTCGATTTTATGAGGATAAAACTGTTTTTGAGTACTGTTTTTTACTGTGAGTAAAAATTCAAATTTTTAAGTGATGTCGCATTTTATGTAACAAAAATTGGTGAATGCTTCTGATTGATTCAGCGTTTATAGTGTGTAGGTGCAGCTTGCTAATATGATTTGAAAAGCCCACGAGCATAAGTACTGGTAGCTTAACATCTCGGGAAGTGAAAATTGTGGGCGGGGGCCAGCTGAAACAAATATAGAGGAAGCTACTTGAAACACCTGTTTCAATTAGTCTCATGCGCAATTTTTATTATTATTATTATTATTATTTTCTATACAGTCTTGTTTTCATCACCCTATATATGTTTTACATAATATAACAATATACACATTTCAGGTATATCTTAGGTCCTCACTATATATACTTTAATCCTCACTATAGTGTTCGGAAAGTATTGTAGTCATGTCAAAAATCCGAATTTGAGATTTTGATGTTTCTATACGTTTCGAGGTTCCCTGAATCCGTCTTCACTATTTTTACGATGAT
This sequence comes from Salticus scenicus, assembly GCA_963930645.1. Taxonomy (NCBI): domain Eukaryota; kingdom Metazoa; phylum Arthropoda; class Arachnida; order Araneae; family Salticidae; genus Salticus; species Salticus scenicus. The sequence continues at coordinate 328,540,723 of OZ005648.1, read as the reverse complement.
GTATGTATGAGTGTGTATATGTGTGTGAGTGAACACGCTAGCGTCTAAACGCTTTGCTCGAATGAGCTGTGTTGGTACGCATGTTGCAAGTCACCGTAGCACGAACCCTATTGATTTTGATGAATCTAGCACTTATAGTATTTTTACAGGGACACAAAGAAAAATTGTTTATCATTATGGCCTGTGGGACCAAAATATTAAAAGTGCGATAGCATCTAAACGCCTTATTCAATTCAGCAAACAAATTATGCACATATTATAGGTCACAGATACTCAGTCTGTATAGAATTTGGAGAATCTAGCACTTATAGTTACAGGGACACAAAGAAAAATTCTTTATCATTGGGGCCTATGGGACCAAATTTTTAAAAGTGCGATAGCCTCTAAACGCTTTATTCAATTGAGCTGAAAATTTATATGAATATTATAATAAACCACTGTTGCACTAACTATAAGCATTTTGGTGAATCTAGCATTTATAGGCTTTATTTACAAAACTGTTAATTACTCAATGTTCGGAAAGTCGAGTGGAGTCACTCCAGATTTTTTAATTTTATATTTATTTTATATTTATTTTGATGCTGACCTCTGTAATGTAAAATGGGAAGTTTTAAACAAGTATTAATGTATTACAAAATTGGGTCTCAAGCGTTTTGTACTACATAGAACAGGTACACATTGGTGATATAAAATAGACTATATCTTAATAAATCTTGCAAGCCCCATAGCTTTGTAACCTGGGTCTAAAACTAGACCATCTAGGGTATAATTAAAACTCTCTCTCATAGTTATTGACTCATGGCTTATAGAATAATTTACCATCAAATTTGACCTTTTTTTTGAAAATTTTCAACTTTGAGACCGTTTATCTACTAAAGCCATGAGTGACCCATGCAATTTTAAATATTTTTAAGTTCTGTACTATGGTGTGTAATTAACCCCATAATTATTTCTATGGGGCACTCATGGCATTAGCAGATATTCAGACTGAAAACATGAAAAAAAAACAACGAAAACTGCATTTTCGAATGACCTTGGCCTTTACAGCCATGAGTGTGGTGTTTCCCCCACTTCATATCATTATTTTTTTTGCCATTTTAAAATTATACCATGTTTATTTCCAGTTCTTGAGAAAAAGAAATCATTTTGTTTTTGTTTATGTGGCTTTATTCAAAGCACGGATTAAAAGAGAAGGATGTATTACTAATGTTACGGAAAGGTAGTAATTTTCATCTTACAGTTAGAGGGCGACCAAATCTCGAAAATACACCAATCAGCGCGTTTTTACATTTCTGGCTGTTCGTTCGTTGGATGACTGAAGCCGAAGGGGCGGGCTTTACCTTTCTTCCGATGAGTTTCAAAGATACTACACCAGGCGGCGATCGGATCGCTTACTCTGTTCGGCTGAATTAATGCGAAAAATAAAGCTCCGTTCCCCACGCTGACCGCCCTATCTAGTTTATCATCCTGTATCCTAATCCGTGATTCAAAGTAATATTTTAAATATCAATGTATCTTTAATTCATTTTCATTGTTCTCAAAATCAATGAAATTCTTGTTCCTTTTTCAAACCCAAACTTTTCAGATTGTTCCATTCCTTCTAGAAACTTTCTTTATTTAAAAAAAAAAAGTAAAACAATATTATAAAATAATAAAAAAAATGTATCTTTAAATTTCAGCCAATTATATTCAGTGTCTCCCATCATACGTCATTTCCATTATTTGAAAGCGAACGGTTCTTTTTTAACTCTAGCCAATGAGAAAACTAAAATATAGATAATATGTCACTTCCTGTTTCAGTTTAATCAGTCACTGTCCTTTATTTTTGGCTAATTATCAGCCTTCTTTTGTTTAAAATTTTCATAAGTTAAATCTTTAAGATGCTTGGTTGGCTACATTTAGCTTTTTTTTAATTCTGCCATTTGGCGCGTTTGTTTTCTCCGGCAACCCTGTTCGGCGTTAGTAAAAAAATTAGAGGATTCCCCTATAAGCTCGCTCTCTTCTCGTTCGAGTCGACATGCAACGTACGAACTTCAGAAGAATGTGGTTGCAACAGGAAACAGTAAACTCACGTATTCTGTTTTTTTTTTTTTTTTTTTTTTTTTTTTTTAAGATGCGATAAGTTCTGAAAAATGATACATCTAGAAGGAATGGTATGTAAAAAAGATTTCTTTTGTAATAGCACAATAATGCAGATTATTTATAATTTCAATAATGTGATTAGACTATTACATAAATGGACAATCTTTTGTATGAGATAATTTGTCTTGGTATTGATATCTATAGCTCAATAAATGCAGATTATTTATAATTTCAATAATGTGATTAGACTATTACATAAATGGACAATCTTTTGTATGAAATAATTTGTCTTGGTATTGATACCTTCTATTTGATGTCCAGAAACAAAAAAAAAAAATAAATAAAAATAAAATAAACTAAATATTTCATAATCGAAAGTGCCTGGTGTATTAATTCATTGGTTTGATTTTGTTATATGATTCACGATACGGCCTAATATAACTTTTCAACCAAATTATTTCTCTAAATGAAAAATAAAAACAACTATATATTTATAAAATTTAAAACATTACATTTGGTTCTGTGACCTTCTTCTAGACATCAAAAAAAAAAAAAAAAAGTATGACGCAAACAAAAATTAGATAAAGATTTATTATGGAATTCTGCAACTTCGTATATATTCATAAATATGAAACTAATTGAATTTTTAAAATGCTTATAATTTAGTAATGTTTCTTGTTGCAATTTATATGTGTATGAAGTCAAAAAAAAATTTTTTTTTTATAATGATAGTTGAAAACATTTAGTGATTAGTGATAATTGCATACTTATATGAATAAGTTTTGATTTACATCATCAGGGTCCGCTTTACCCATTTGGCGGCCCTAGGCAATAGAAATTTGGCGGCCCCGCCTCTAATACGCTAGGGCAGCTTATATATTTCTTGTGACCACAGCTAAATTTTCTGAGACCTCGGTACCCCCCCTCCTTACACACACACACACACACACAAAAAAAAAAAAAAAAAAAAAAATACGTGTGGCACTCGAGGACTGCCGCGGTAAAGCTATTGCATAGCATTTTTTATCAACTTATGCAATTATAATTATTTATTTATTTTATTTATGCAGTATTTTTTTTCTTTGATATTAATTCAAGTTTTTTCTCTGATATTAATTCAAGTTACATTTTTTGAGCGTGGTGACCGATAAGAAAACAATTTTGTTTCTTTTATTGAATAAATGAGAATATATCCGCAATGAGACTATATTAAAAATATCCGCAATCGATTTGTAGGTATCGAAAACCTCGATGTACCAAATTTGAATGATATAACTCTATTTTTTGAGAAAAGGTATTTTAATAGGTTTTTAAAGGCCTGCAAGTCGAATGGGGATATTCAAGTTTTTTCTTTGATATAATTTCAAGTTACACTTTTTGAGCGTGGTGACCGATAAGAAAATAAATTTTAATAGAGAAAAGGTATTTAATAGGTTTTAAAGGCCTGCAAGTCGAATGGGGATATTCAATTTTTTTCTTTGATATTATTTCAAGTTACACTTTTTGAGCGTGGTGACCGATAAGAAAACAAATTTTAATAGAGAAAAGGTATTTAATAGGTTTTAAAGGCCTGCAAGTCGAATGGGGATATTCAAGTTTTTTCTTTGATATTAATGAATAAGATAACAATAATGATAAGATAACAATAATGATAAGAAAACAAATTTTAATAGAGAAAAAGTATTTTAATAGGTTTTAAAGGCGTGCAAGTCGAATAGGGATATTCAAGTTTTTTCTTTGATATTAATTCAAGTTACACTTCATGCGCGTAGCCAGGGGGGGTGCCCTGGGTGCCCGGGCACCTCCCCGCTCACGCACACACATTCAGTATATTTAACAAAAACATGTTGAAAACAGAAAAAAAAAGATTTGATGGTTTTAAAAAAAATTGTTATTACCAATACCAAAGATTCTACGCAAAGACACTTCTTAAACATGGTGGTAAAATATATTTTAAAGAATAATCTAAATTGTTCATAAATCCAAATTTACTTGCACATTTCTTACAAAAATTTGCAAAGTAATTTTTCTTGGTAAACAAACAAAAAAAAAAAAAAAAATGAAATTAGTAGTTTGTTTTTTCCTCAAGGAAAAGCAGGAAAAGAGGCGATAAAATTATTTAGTTTATTTAAACTTGTGGCCTTAACAGAGTCAAGTTTTTTGTCATTTCTTTTTAATAAGCATAACTTTCTCTTACCCATACATGTTGGAGAATGTAATGTTTTACGGTCCAATTTTTGAATATGAAATAGTTTTACAATAGTATGTCTTGAGTTCCGCTCACTTGTATAACCAGGTACTTGTGATTAGTCTGCATGGGCATAACTCAAAAGCAGGTATTGGCAGGAAGTCTAAAAATCGTATTCAATTTATATCCTAATGATCCGTATACTATGGCATGCAAACAGTTCAAATACGTTATTGTTTAAGTACAAAATTTCTAGTTGGTACATATTAACAACATTTTTAAAGTGGACTAAACATAATGAAACTAACATATTTTATTGATACAAAATAATTTTCGTATAAAAGATTGTAAGAAAAGTTAGGTTCGATTAAAAGCATTCATACCAAATTATACTGCATCCAGTAAAAACGTTTAAAAATAATAATTACTTTCCCTTACCATGAGTTACAGAAAGTATTATTTACAGGGTCGAATTTTCCAAACTAATTATTTGTGATAATTTCAGGTTTTGAAGTTCTTTGAATACAAAAATAATATTTTTAGTAATTGTTGATTTGAATGCATGTCTGGTAGGTATCATAATAACTTAGCGGATAAATTTTTTCGATTACACTAGTCTGCGAAATCGTACTTTTAAAAGTTTTTATGTACGGCATTGGGTGTCTGTAATGTGTTTTGATAATCAGAATTCAGAAATGATTATTTTTTTTTCCTAACACGTAAGAAATTTTCAGAAAGTAAGGATGAAAATCGGAAGAATTCGTCTAGAAGTTATAACAAATTCGAAACAATTTATCTAAAAAATGCATTGAAATAGGCTATTATTTACACATTATCTTTAAAATGTATTTCTTCACATTGAATCTCCATTTAGAGCATTTTACCCTGTGCAAGGCTTGAGGGTCTTCTCTCTGTGTGTGTGTAGGGGGGGGGGGGAATTCTCTATGCAACATGTAACAATATTCTGCTAACATGTTAAAAAAATATCGTTTTTAATACCTGCTTTCCATTTCTTTGATGGCTTGATGAAACAGCTCTCCTTGTTCTTCACTCTCACATCATCCAAATTTTATGGGAAATAATTTAGTTGGGAGTAGAAAAAAAATAGAGCTTTAAGCTCAAACAATTCCTTTTTTTTTTTTTTTTTTTTTTCAAAATTGTACATGAGGAAAATTTTTAAATATGTTTTCCTTAAACAGCATCCAAATATATATCAGAAAAACATATCAACCTGAAGAAAAAAAAATTTTCGTCGGCCTGTCTTATTTGCTATTTTTTAAAAAAGACAATACTGGAAAGTTCGAATTAGTATTGTAAATCTTGTCATAAGCAGACTTTTCTTGAAAAATTTACTGTGGGTGAAAGTTCTTTGAATCATTTAAAAAATATTTTTAATTTAAGCCTTAAATGTTTTAAGAATGCAGGTAGAGTAATCAAACAGAGGGTTTTGAAGGATGCAATAGACATGCTTCCCCTTCACAAAAATACATGCCAAACAAAATTGTTTCTATAACAATTTTGATTTTAAAAACACCTCAGAAATGGTCGGTCATGTATACAATATCTTATTTTGTGACTAAGTGCCCCATTTTATTTATTTATTTATTTAATACCTTATTTAAAAGCTGTCACTCAAATTTAATAATAATAAAACATTTTATTATCGTTTGCATTACTTTGAACTTTGACAAACGATTTATTGCTAAAAAGAACTTATGTATTTATGAACAGACGATTTTGTATTTGTAATTAATAAAGAAAGAAAATTATTAAAAATTAGGCTACAGTGTAAATATTTATTCGAATTCCTTCTTCGCATGCGATTTTATAAAACAATTTCCTCTTTCCTGAAAATCATGGATCTGGAGAAGGTGGTGTATAATTTTATTAAAGCTGTATTAAATGACTAAAAAAACGAAAAACTGTTCTGGAATCATGTGCAAAAATGTGAAGGACTTGATAATTATTCCAACCAAAGAAAGAGAGAGAGAGTTTGAAGAGGAAGCTCAAGACAACACAGAAAATACAAACATCAAAGAAAGGTATGCGCAAAATATGCTCCATTATTTAGTTGCCGCCCAGGCGGTATAGTGGTTAGCAGCACTGACTTCTATACAGTTGGGCCCGGGTTCAAATCCCGGGTAAGGCATGGATGTATTGTCCTTGTTTATGTGTTTCATGTATCTGTTCTGTTCTTGTTATAATAAAAACTTATAAACCCTTGTGGTGTGGATTTTTCGAGATATAAGCGGCCTTAGAGGCAAGCAATAAATCTCAGTACTCATCAAACCAAACCATCCATTATTTAGCCTTTTAATTTTTTAAATAGCAAAGGCGTTTATTTGTGTGGGTAGAAAAATTCTGACATTATGTCATGATGATTTTTCGTGCTATTTTATTAATGAAAGTTTCTGGATTCGATTATGTATGCAATTTTGAATTGTGGTGGTTGCTAGACAATATTTTCGGCTGATGGCCAGTGCACGGTCGGGTACTGAGACATCCCCCTAGCTTTTTATCTTTTCTCCATTTTGATTTATGCAATTTTTCATGGAATTCTTATGTACAGTGGTAATTCGTAAATGTATTTGTCTAATGGTCAGCGCTTGGTCAGGTCTGTGGCGTGTTTCGACACTTTCCCCGATTCGATACATTTATTTAATGCTGATTTTATTTTTTGCGACTTTTACACACATCACATGTTTATATTGTGGTACACACAACAGTTTATTACAATCCTATTAATAAGTATCACTTTAATTTTATAGCGATCACAGTACCCGTTTGTAGTATTCTGTTTGAAACTAACATCACAATTGCAACAATGTTTTAAAATATAGAAAATAAATGTTATTCATGAATATGAAAACTAATAAAATAATAATTTTAAAAAAGTAGCAACAAGATTGTATTAATTTAATATATATATATATTATTTATATATAAATATATTTAATTAATATATATATATACTAGCAGGCAACACCCGCATTGCTGGTCACTATTTTTAAATGAATCATTATAATTAATGAATTCTCAAAATTGCATTAATTTTTATCATGTGAAAAAAAAAAAAAAAAAAAAAAAAAGAACTCTGATTGGGAAAAATGTCGCACCGGGTCCCCACTGCCTTCGGCAGCGTAGACCCGTGCACGAAGCGCACGCGCGAATGCATATATATATGAGCGCCCTAATAATTTTACAAATTCGAAAATATCCGCAATCGATTTGTAAGTATCAAAAACCTCTATGCACCAGTTTTGAACGATCTATCACTATTTTTATTTTTTTTATCCCTCCGCTCCCTCCCCCCTTCCCAATAATTTTAAAAATTCAAAAATATCCGCAATCGATTTGTAGGTATCGAAAACCTCGATGTACCAATTTTGAAAGGCCTAACTGTATTTTTATTTGTTTTTGCCCATAGCCCCCCTTCCCGACCCTACTAATAATTTTACAAATTCGAAAACATCCCCAATCGATTTGTAAGTATCGAAAACCTCTATATACCAATTTTGAACGCTATAACTCTATTTTTATTTTTTTGCCCCCCCCTCTCCCCTCCACCTTCTCGCCCTTCCTAATAACTTTACACTTTCGAAAATATCCCCATTCGACTTGCAGGCCTTTAAAACCTGTCTGTACCAACTTTGAACGGCCCTCCTAATAACTTTACACTTTCGAAAATATCACCATTCGACTTTCAGGCCTCTTAAACCTATCTGTACCAATTTTGAACGGCCTGACTGTATTTCTATTTGTTTTTGCCCCATAGCCCCCCCTTACCCGCCCCTCCTAATAATTTTACAAATTCAAAAATATCCGCAATCGATTTGTAAATATCGAAAAAATCTATGTACCAATTTTGAACGGTCTGACACTAGTTCTTTTTTTTTGCCCCCCCCCTCCCCTCCCCCCTTCTTGCCCCTCCTAATGACTTTACACAATCGAAAATATCCCCATTCGACTTGCAGGCCTTTAAAACCTATCTGTACCAATTTTGAACGGCCTAACTGTATTTCTATTTGATTTTGCTCCATACCCCCCCCCTTGCTGCCCCACCTGGGGGCGGAATTTCTAAAATTCCAGAAATTGGTTTTTAGATAGTTGCATTAGCTATATTTTAGAGCAAAAATTTCACTTATATCTTTTTTTTTTTTTTTTCAGATATATAGAATTATGCGAAATCACGTTTTACGCATGTGGAATCACGTTCTGCCCCCCCCCCCCCGTTCCCCTTGGGGACCGAATTTCAAAAATTCCAGAAACCGATTTTTAGACATTTGTATTAGCTATGTTTTAAAGCAAAAATTTTACGGATATATGTTTTTTTGTTTGATATATGAAGGATTTTGTGTAATTATGTTTCGCCCCCCCCTCCCCCCCCTTGGGGGGTGAATTTTGTAAAATCGCTTGCGGCGTTGTGTTTCTCGGGTCGTAAACATTAACCGTGCCGAATTTTGTCCCGGTCGGTGAAATTGTCTAGGATTCTATAGCGGACAGACTGACAGACAGACACACAGACTCTGCTCTTTTATATACATAGGTATATGTTCATAATTTGAAACTAGCAAAATAAAAGAAATGAAATGAGATTATAAATAAAGTAAACCTATCATTATAATTCTAATTTATCACTTTGTGTGTGCAATTTAAGTTCCGTAGTATACGTTTTTCCGTAGTTTAGTTTTTAGCTTTTCGTTTATAACTTAAGGCTTAAGATTTTTATTTAACCTTTTAACGTTCATTGGTTTCGTACTGAAACCAAATATTTGACACCATTTAATATTTTTTATGCAACATTCTTTCCTTGTTTTAATCAATTTTCAAACTTCTGTTTCTTTTCTGTTAGACGGATAGCGGCACTACTCTGAAAGTCCAAACTTTATCATATGATATTTCAAAGAAAGCCAAATACACCGATTTACGCTACCGAAACTGCAGTCTGCATTTAACATTTTTTTTCCATTTTTAACGTTGTGTAAATATTGACATTTCTGTTCTGCGTCTAGTTATTTATTCTAAGAGGAAGTTACTTAATTTATATGTTAAAACGTACGTGTGTTAACTTGTGTAACATTTATACATGTGTTAAAAGTTAAAAGGCACACATGGATACATATGCGCACTATGTTCATAATGTTGTATTCATATTGTAACTTTTAGTTTAAAATTTGGGCACCCCCCCCGCTCGTTAAGCTGGCTACGCCTATGCACTTTTTGAGCGTGGTGGCCGATAAGAAAACAAATTTTAATAGAGAAAAGGTATTTAATAGGTTTTAAAGGCCTGCAAGTCGAATGGGGATATTCAAGTTTATTCTTTGATATTAATTCAAGTTACACTTTTTGAGCGTGGTGACCGATAAGAAAACGAATTTTAATAGAGAAAAGGTATTTAATAGGTTTTAAAGGCCTGGAAGTCGAATGGGGATATTCAAGTTTTTTCTTTGATATTAATTAATAAGATAACAATAATGATAAGATAACAATAATGATAAGAAAACAAATTTTAATAGAGAAAAGGTATTTTTATAGGTTTTAAAGGCCTGCAAGTCGAATGGGGATATTCAAGTTTTTTCTTTGATATTAATTCAAGTTACACTTTTTGAGCGTGGTGACCGATAAGAAAACAAATTTTAATAGAGAAAAGGTATTTAATAGGTTTTAAAGGCCTGCAAGTCGAATGGGGATATTCAAGCTTTTTCTTTGATATTAATTCAAGTTACACTTTTTGAGCCTTTGAGCGTGGTGACCGATATAAAAGAAATTTTAATAGAGAAAAGGTATTTAATAGGTTTTAAAGGCCTGCAAGTCGAATGGGGATATTCAAGTTTTTTCTTTGATATTAATTCAAGTTACACTTTTTGAGCGTGGTGACTGATAAGAAAACAAATAGGTTTTAAAGGCCTGCACGTCGAATGAGGATATTCAAGTTTTTTCTTTGATATTAATTCTAGTTACACTTTTTGAGCGTGGTGACCGATAAGAAAACAAATTTTAATAGAGAAAAGGTATTTTAATAGGTTTTAAAGGCCTGCAAGTCGAATGGGGATATTCAAGTTTTTTCTTTGATATTAATTCAAGTTACACTTTTTGAGCGTGGTGACCGATAAGAAAACAAATTTTAATAGAGAAAAGGTATTTAATAGGTTTTAAAGGCCTGCAAGTCGAATGGGGATATTCAAGTTTTATCTGATCTACTTTATACACAAATTTTACGCGTACAGCTATTCACTGTTGTACATAGATGATAGATACCTATACACCTATATACTTTCTCACAAACAGCTAGCTGCTCACGTATTCGTCCGATTTCGGAGCTGCTCGTCTCGATCCGTGCGAGCTTCGTACAGCCGAAGTCTACCGAAGTCTGCCGAACTGCGTTAGGTTTTTTTTTCGTTACGGAATTTTTTGATTCGGTCGCCGCCCTCAAAGCCCGCGATAAAAGCTATACAATAGCTTAAAAATCACAATAAAAAAAAACTCTTTTGATTATGAATAACTACATAAAGAAGACTTAACTTATACTAAGAATAAAAGTGAACATAAATAGAAAACATTCACAGTTTTCGTAAAAATTCGGTTGGACGGGCCATATTTATGAATAACAAAAATAAACAGGCTGAATCAAACTTTAGATTTTCCACCTGTAAGTGCTAAGCGATTGATTTGGAACCACAGCACATCTTCTACCCAGGATTTCTTCAAGATATCTTCAGGATAAAAAGACATCCCAGAAACATCCTGAAGATGTACTGTGTTAGGGAAATTGATTGAATATTTCTGTATATACAAACCCACATTCTGTACAAGACATCGCATCACAAGCAGTTTTGCGGAAGTTTTAGAGCAGAGATGCAGGTACAGGTGCAGTATATATTCGGACGCACGAACGAACTTCGGGAGAAATTTTGGCCAAATGGGAAAATTTTGAAAGTATATTTTCTTAGAAGAAAATGAAAGGGAACTAACAAATCTATTGAAACAATAAACTAGGAGCTGTTTCAATAGATTTGTTATTTCCGTTTAATAAGAACTGTATTATATAAAAAGCACCACAGAACTGGCATTTAAAAGTAACAAGTACAATACTTTAAATAAATATCATTAAGTGGAAGAACTCGCAGTAATTCCGCTTTTTTGCAGCACTCGTGCCTACTTTGTTCGCCTGACAAAGGGTCGTGTGTTCTTTCTACCTGAAACAATTGTTGCGAGTTTATTGCATTTTATGGTGTTTATATTCAAAGTTTTGTTATTATTACTCGTGCCTACTAGTTCGCCTGATGAAGGGTCGTGTCTTCTTCCGATCCGAAACAATTAATGCGAGTTTTTGCGTTTTATAGTGTTTATTCAAAGTTTTGTATTTCTTAAAAGCTGTATTCTTATGTTACAATTCGTACTTCTTCTTTAAAACATTTGTTACATACAATAAATGACTTTGTAAAATAAAAAAATAATCAGCATTCAAAATAGAATATAGGATTGCAAGAAACGCTCACAATTTCCTGAAATAAAATATATCTTTATAGGAATCCCCCCCCCCCTCCTCTCTTCAAATAATGCATTATGATCAGTGCGTCGTAAGTAATAAAAAAAAAAAAAAAAGAAGAAGAAGAAGAAGAAGGAATACAAATAAAATTATGAGAGAGCATAATTATCCTGCAAAGTATATGAAATTTTACAATAAATATTTCATAATTATTTAAACTAGAGAAAATAACAAATCTCTAATTGTTTTTGCAATTTAGCTAACAAGCCACAAGATTCATTGCAAAAGACACATGAATTTAAATAAACACTTTGATGGCAGAATGCATTACGTAGAGTCAAAGTTCATAGACTCAGAGGAGAAATTATGTTTATTTATTTTAATCGGTGCTGAAAGGGAGTGAAAAGAGAAAGGCTAAAGAATAAAGAGCATAATTTCTTTTTGCAGTATTTTGATTTTCATGTAATTTAGCGGAAAAGGGATAAAAATGGGTATTATAGGACAATTTTGAAAACTTAGAAATTCAGGAAAGCAATTCATTATAGCAGGAAATGCATCCCGCTTAAAATACTCTGAAAAAGGCTGTTTAACTCTTAGGCCCTTAAAAAGTCATGTTAGAAAATTTCATACATTTATGTATTTGTGAATGAAACAGGCTTCCTGAATATGTCAGAAAATAGCCAAATGTTATTTAAAAAAGCTTAAAACTTAAATTTAAAACATGAAATCATATTAATTTAATATCCTACAATAAATTAATTATTAAAAAATAATGTATATACTTATATTTTTAAAAAAGTTAAATTGAGAGTTAAAAGTAAATAGATTTATGGATTATCACAAAACAGTAGTCAACGTAAATAGAATGTATTTTAACACTTACAATTGTATTCGTTTCATAACAGCAACATCAAAACAAAAAGTACAGAGTAATCTATTATTATAGAGCAACTTTCCTGGCTTTTTTCTTCGCAAATTCGTTAATTAGTTCTGTGTAATCAATTGAGCTTGCTATATCATTTTCAATTGAAATCAGTGATACCCCAGATAGTCTTTCTTGAGACATGGTGGACCTTAAGTGTGTTTTTATCAATTTTAATTTCGAAAAACTGCGTTCAGCAGATGCAACTGTCACAGGTATAGTTAAAAAGATTCGTAATATTATGGTTAAATTTGGGAGAACTTCATCAAGTCTATTTGTAAGTAAATACTGCAAACACTCAGTGGGAGATGTGTTCGCATTTTGTGTAATAATGTTGCTTAAAGTTCTAATTTCAGTGAAAAGATTCATTCCTTCAATATCACTTGTTGCGTTATCATCCTTGTGCGCCAGAATTTTTTGCAAGTTCATGCATTTATCTGTCAAATATGAATCAGTTACACTTTTAAGGGCTGCGATATCAAAAAGAAAACCAAAGTTTTCCTTAAATGCTTCATACTGACGAAATCTTTCATCCAAAGACATGACTGCCTGATCGAGTAAGGTGTTAAAAAAATTTATACGGAAATGTTCTTCTGGCTCGTTCACTGCTGAATCATTTGTTTCATATGAAAACTGTTTGCGGATGCATTTTCTTCTAACAGATAATTTTGCAGGAAACGCCATCTCTTCAGAGCTCATTTCCAGTTTTTCTGCTAACTTTTTAGCTGCTGTTTTGGCATTTTCAAAGCCTATATTTCTATATTCACTCAAAAAACTGGTAGTTTTCTCTAGAAGATGCAAAGATTCATCTATTGATATATTTTGAGATTGCATCAATTTACTTATCAAATTTATTTGCGACAAAATATCATACCAGACACATAGCATAACAAGAAACTGATATCTTTTTAACCCATTTGCCAATGATATCGATTCTGTTTGGCATTTACGTCATTTGTTGTCTCAGACACTTCCACAAGTGCGTCATAAACTTCTCCTATTTGATTTCTTAATGCCTTAACGATTTCAATTTTAGCTTCCCATCTTGTATCACATAATGGTTTTAGTGTAACTTTGACGTGGCTGAGTAAAATTTGCCACTGTTTAGTAGAGGATGAAAATAATACATAAACTTGTTGTATGATACCAAAAAGTGTTCTAGCATAAACTGACGTTTTTGCCATATCACTTAGCACTAAATTTATGTTATGACAGCCACATGGAACATAAAATGCCCTAGGATTGATTTCCAAAAGTCGTGCTTGCAATCCTTGTTTATGGCCACGCATAGATCCATTGTCATAACCTTGTCCTCGGCAGTTGTCAATTGACAAACCTAATTTTTCTAGATTTTCTAAAAGTGTTTTTAGAAGGCCTAATCCAGTCGTTTCATTGACAATTAAAAATCCAACAAACCTTTCTACTATTTCAAATGCTTTTTCTTTAAACTGCACGAAACGTAGGATGACTGACATTTGTTCTTGGTGGCTAATATCGGGAGTACAGTCTAATATAATTGAAAAATATTTAGCTTTGACTATGCAGCTGACAATTGTTTTTAATATTTTATCATGAATTAATAGGATAAATTCATTTTGAATATTCTTACATAAATAATGATCTTTAATTTCAGAACTAGTTATTCTACGAAGATGTTCACGCAATGCAGGGTTAAATTTTGCAATAAGTTCCACCAGTCCAATAAAATTTCCATTGCCGTGCTCAAAGATTTTTTCATGTGCTCCTTGAAAGGCTAAATTTCGAGAAGCCTAAAACTGCACAATTGCTAAAAGTCGTTTTAACACACTACGCCAGTGCTGCTTCTCCGCAGCAATAATGCGCTCAAAATCTTTATCGATTACACAATTTTTAACTAAACGATTTTCGAAATCTAGCCATTTATGTAAAGCATATAAATGCTTTATGGTAGATTCGTGCTCCTTAAGTAATTTGGAAATGTTTCTCAAGTCATTTGAACCGAAGCTACAAAATTTACTTTTTGAAACGGAAAAGAGTCCGCAACAGAAACAAAATGCAGTGTCTTTTTGTTTGGAATAGACAAGCCAGCGTCTGTTAACAGTTTCTCCGTTTGAAAGTTTTCTTGTATAAAATGATGCAGAAAAATGTCTATTATTTACATCTCGGGGAAATTCAAATTTTGTTACCCTGTTTGGTCCAGTTTCAATTATTTCAGTTATTTGATTTTTTGACAGTTCTAACGGCCATATCCAATGTCGCTCAAGTCAATGCTTAATAAATGACTTTCTTTTGGATTTTCTTTTTCATGCTGCAAACTTAATTCCAGCTCTGGAGTTTTAGATTCGAAATTTGAAATATCAGAATCTGTGGACGGAGAAATATTAGATGTAGATGTGCATTGTTCAGGAGTATCTCTTTCTGCACTAGATTCAACTAAAATATTAACCGTCTCGTTTCCAACCTGACTACAAGTTTCTTCATTCTCATTTGCTACTTTTTTTAAATGCTTAAAAATTGCTCCTTTTTGTGAAAAAGATAATTGCTCTATCAATTTCTTTCTTTTTCTTTTGTCTGCTCCACTATCTTCTTTGCAACCGCGCACTCCAGACATGTTTAAATTGCATACTGTATAAAATCAGTTATTTTTAAAATGAAGCAAATGCGGCTACTGTACAATAAAAATGCGTATAAAAAGATAAGATGATAAACTATATTAAAAGCATATTAATATTATGAAAGCACATTAAAATTGTGAACATAACTACCGCAACTACAAAGAAGGAACCTCATGAATAAACATCAACCTTAAAACCATATGCTACCACGGAATTACATTTGCACATATTATTTAGAATTGCTAATGCATTTTGATGTTTTAGTGAGTTGCTATTGAGCAGACGATAATGCCATTTTTTTTTTTTTTAAGAGCACAGTCTTTTCTCTCGTAGACAATTCTTTAAGCATTAATAAAAAACAAGTCTTCTTTTAACTCAGCGTATGTGTAAATAAAATATATCAATTTCAGAGTTGCTAGGAGTTAAAAATGAACATACTTTAACACTAATATAATAATAATAATAATAATAAAAGTACTTTGATAATAGCAAATAGACATAGGCTTTGTTCTTTTGACTTTTATGTATTTGGGAAATAAAGAATTTGTAAACTTAATAGTATATAATAATAATTCATTTTTCCGTTTTTCACTTCTGGCGCCAATAAAGGATTGCCTTAGCAGTGAAATATTTTTTAATATATCTGTCTATGTATAGACAGATATATTTAAAAATATGATAAACATGGACTCTATGTTTATTATCATCATCATTAAATCGTAATCCAATGGCGCCATTTTATTATCATGTTGCAATTTCAAATTACTTCATCCCCCCTCCTCTTTTCCCCGTAATTTAAAAAAAGATCTATTCTTCATTCATTATCGCAATGCAATTCAAAGCGTATATTTATTAAATGTAAATATTTTAGACTTTATTGTGTTTTTATGCTACGATAAAATCATCAAAGAATGCTACTTTTAATTTACAATTTAACATGCCTTAAAAGAGAGAAAGTCAAAAATCAGTTTATGATTTACGCTCTTTTTTTTTTTTTTTTTTTTTTTTTTTTTCCGATACTTTTTTTTTTTTTTTTTATGTTTTTATGCAGTGTTTTAAATTTTTCGGCGGCCCTAAGCAACCGCTTAGGTTCGCCTAATGGTAAAGCGGGCCCTGTACATCATGCCTTCGAAAAGCAACTTATCCTTGAACATATTACCGTATGACGGTAACCCAAATACTGTTTCATTTTTTTTTTGGATCAATTACAAGACATTCAGGAATTGAATTCTTACAATGATAAAGAAATGCTGGCTTTATTTAGATCTAAAATACAAGGTCCGGCATTAAACTTTTATCTAGAATCACAAGCTGTAAATAAAACTAATAATTTAAAAACACTACGGACCGAATTTGAGAATTTTTTTTCAATTAAGGTGACAAAAATATCCTTCTACAAAACTTTGAAAATATTAAACCTGAACATGACGAATCCGTGCGTAACTTTGCTTATAGGCTGTACAAACAGATAAAGCTGGCATATCCAAATGCCGACGATTCAGTTTTACATGCAGTAAAATTCAATTTATTTGTCAAAGCGTTACCAAAAAAAACTTAAACTAAAAATCTTAGAGGAAAATATCACAAATTATGATGTCGCGCTAAATCGCGCGGAACAACTTCAGGACCTATATGCTGCTTTTGCGTCTCCTGTCAAACAGTATGAACAAATGCCAATGTTTCACATTGATAAACAAAGTGAAATTGATAAGGATAATACAAATGATGACATTCCAGGAAGAGTTAGTCAGCAAAAAAAATATGCTGGTAATAAATTTGCATATAAAAAAAATTGGTATAACAGAAGTAATTTTCACAATTTTCAGGATAAGTATAAACAAAGGAAATTTTCATCACAAAGATTTCATCAGAGAGGCAGACCAAACACATTTACTAACCAACATTGTGCATTTTGCGGACGTTTTAATCACCTTCTAAAAAATTGTTTTAAATTTAAGAATTTTTGCCGGAATATGCATACACAAAGTGATGAAAACAAATTAGTAAGTAATGAGGCATTACAGCCAAGTAGCCATTCTTGTCAGCATACTAATTTAAACTAAATATGGAGGCAGACATATCTGGCACTCTGCACTCCAATTCTTCTTTGCCAGAAATTAAATCCAACCATAATTCTCAACATAATGAAACTACTCAAGTCACAGAATTTGCACAGGCTCAAAATAATGCAAATACAGAAATCAAAGAAATCAAAACTGTTGAAACCGACAGTTGCAATAAACCAACTGAATTAGATAGACATGTTATTTATAGTTCATTTCAAAATAATGAATTCCTGCCATGTATAAACATTAATATGCAAGGTCAGAATTTAACTTCATTAATCGATACTGGCTCATCTGTCTGTTTAATTGATCAAGAGTGTTTTAATGCCATAAAATCTAATATTACATATAAGTTTTTGGGTCGACGGGTGACTCTTTCAACTATTAATTCACAAATAAAGTTTGCAGGGTGTGTAAAGTTATGCTTCAGGGTGGAATATTTTTTTTTCATCATAATTTCTTTATCACCAATATTGATAATAACAATTTTCAAATCATATTGGGCTATGACTTCATTAATAAAAATGGAATATCAATTATACCTTCTTTTAAATCTGTATTAATTAAAGATTTGACAAAAATAATGAAAATGATGGTTGTTCACTAAATAATATAATACACCATAATACTTTATTTGTAGAAAATAATCCCAATGTTGAATATATGGAATCTGACAGATTAAGTGTACATCAAAAATTTAATACAAAAGATGTGACTTGTTGTGATCATAGTAATGAAAAATGGTATTCTCAAAATTACTCGTATAATTTAAATTATACAAACAATCATATCATTGATAATTATGTAACTTCATACCAAATGTATGATAACTCAACCAATGACTCTGGGAATCAAATTATGAATCATAGTGAACATAACAAGAACCATAATCAAAGTATTCATAAAGATGTACAAACTAACAATATTTATACAACACGGAAAATCATCCTACCTCCGAATGCATGCTCTTATGTTCAAGTCAAATACAATTCTACCCCCCAAGAATATTTCCTATTTTCTCCAACATTTAATCATAAAGAAATTACTGTACATAAATCTATACATTCTCTGTCTCACATAAAAAATAATGTTTTTCTTATTCCAATTTTTAATACATCACAACAAACTGTTCATATCAGAAAAAATATCCTTTTGGGATATTATATACAAATGTAGAACTTGGGGATATTGAGGAATATGATTTTCAACAGGATGAGAATGAACATTTTTGCAATTTAATACAACCTTCTAGAGATATTGTTGAACAAAGAGAAAAAGATTTTAATGAAAATGACTTTAAGTTAGAACATTTGATTGATTTAGAAAGGAAAGAAATGTTACAATTACTTAAGAAAAAAGCCCAGGTGTTTTTCCAAATCTTTAAAAACTCTTGGTCACACAGACTTGATAAAACCTGAAATAAATATGATAAATGCACATCCCATTAAAGCCCTTCCTTTTCCCATACCCCAGGCCTTAGAACAAGAAGCCCTTGATCAATTACAAGAAATGATTGATGCTAATATTATAAAAAGATCAGATTCGACATGGGCTTGCCCCATGCTTCTGGTCAAGAAAAAACAAACAGACCCTAAAAAACCTATCAAGTACAGATTGACTTTGGACCTACGTCTGTTAAATGCTATTGTTATACCATCAAATTACCCACTACCAAAGATACAGAATTTACTAGTTAACCTTTCAAAATTTAAATATTTTTCAACACTAGATTTACCATCTGTATATTGGCAGATAGATTTACCCAAACAGATGCAAGATAAACTGTCATTTACTACACCATTTGGTGTATTTACCTTTTTAAGACTCGTCTTTGGCTTGCGCACAGCAAGTTCATGTTTTCAACACTTGATTGGTACCATAATACAGATTTCTCAGGTTGGATGTTATGCTTATCAAGATGACATTGTGGTAGGGGCAAACTCATTTCAAGAAATGAAAGCAAAAATTACTAAGCTTTTAGAAACCTTAATTGAAAATAACATAACATTGTCACCAGAAAAATGCACATTTATGCAAACTAACATAAACTTTTTGGGTTTTAAGATTGACAATCACAAAATTTTACCCATTTCAAGTAATATAGAAAAAATAGTCTCCTTTCCACGTCCAAAAACTAAAAAGCAAGTAAAATCATTTATTGGAACATGTTCATTTTATAGGAATTTAATTGAATCATTTGCAGAATTGGCTTCACCCCTAATTGATCTTACCAAACCAAAAACAAAATTTGCATGGACAGATATTCATGAAAATGCATTCCAGAAACTACAACAATGTTTCTTCAAGAAACCTATACTAAACTTACCTAATTGGGAGAAAGAATTTTACGTTAACACTGATGCATCAAAGAATGCAATCTCTGCAGTATTGATGCAGAAGTTTGATGAGGAATTGTTACCCATTTCATATTACTCAAAAACGTTAACTGATGCAGAAAAACGTTATCCTGCCATAAAATTAGAATTATATGCAATATATAAAGGACTTAATGCTTTTAAATATTATATCTTTGGAAGACATTTCTTCATATTAAGTGATGCAAAACCTTTAGATAGATATGCAAAATCATCATCACCTGCAGATATAACCACACGTTGGTTATCAGAAATATCGGAATTTTCCTTCACATTTACACACATTGCAGGAAAAGATAATGTGCTTGCCGATTACTTAAGCAGAACTACGAATCTACCAACAGATAACCTAAACAATAACCCAGATATCATTTTTTCACAAGAAATAATCCCAATTACTGATCAAACTAATTTACATAATGAAATAGAATTGCAAATGCAAAATTTAAAAGAAAATGAAAATAAAAAAGAAAATTTATTTTGTTTGACACAGAATCCTGTCACTGATACTAATTTGGAAATATCTGAAAATACTATTTTCAATGAACAACAGAAAGATACTGAGTTTAAAAAAAATTTCCAAGACATCCAACAAAATAAAATAAACAAACGTAATAAAGGCTATTATATAAATCCTCAAAATAATTTATTATGTTATAATAATTTTTTTTACTCCAGAAAATATTGACTTACATAGGGTAGTTTTACCCGAGTCTTTAAGAGAGAAAGCAATTCGAATTGCTCATATTTCCCACCCTGGTATTAAAAAAACTTTTGAAAATTTGAGAAAAAGGTATACGTGGAAAACAATAACTGCAGATGTACATAATTATGTGCTGTCATGTGAAACATGTCTGTTGAATAAAAATCACAAACATAACATAGCACATTTTATGGCAGCTCCTGCACCTACTGAACCTAATCAAAAAATTTCAATGGATATTCTGGGTCCTTTAAAGAATCATACCTACATCCTCACAGCTCTTGACTATTTCTCAAGACACTTGGAATTATATGCATTACATAACATAACTGCTCCAGCTGTTACAAATGCTTTAATACAATACATTGCAACTCATGGTAGACCTGAAATTATCCTTACTGATCAAGGATCACAATTTACGAGCAATATGTTTGATGCTTTTAATAAACTTTTGGGCATATATTTAAAACATACAACAATAGCCCACCCTCAGGCAAATGGATGTTCAGAACGTGTCAATACTCAAATAAAATCCTCATTAAATGCCATGGCTTCCCATGGTTTTGATTTAGCAACAGCTGCAAAAATTCATCAAAGTATTTATAATAATACAACCCATCCTGCAACAAAATGTACGCCTAATTTGCTACACTTTGGTCGAGAAATTAATGATGTATATTTAAACTATAAAGGTCACCCACAGTGGAAAATTTTAGACTCAGCATATGACATCCATAAATTAATTGAAGTACTTGATAAAACATACTACCAAGCATATATGAATAACAAAGAAAATCGACAAAAGATCAAGACAAAAGAATAAGTTTTCTCCAATCAGAGTTAGTGATCATGTGTACATAAAAGTTCCTAATGTTTTTGAAAAAAAAAATTACAAGGGCCTTTTCGTGTTGTAAAAGTGATTTCATCTGTGATTCTCCAAATCCAATCTATCAAAGATCAAAATCGTTCTCCAATGTTAATCCACACCAATAGAGTTATAAAAATACAGAAAAGAAAAGACAATTTAATGTATGGTTCAGGGAATATGCAAGCTCCATTAAACAATAATGACTCTAATACACCAATCCAGGAACTGGTCTCTCCTACCCCTAATTTGCAGGATAGAAATAGACAGTGCCACAATGATGACAGTTCATTGTATACCCTCAGGCCACGAGATAAAATTCAGAAAAATGCTGATACTCAATATCATTATTATTAATATTTTTTTTTCTTTTTCCTTAGAGGCTGTGTTCGTCTACATGCTTTGGAGTGCTGCAGGTGCACAGGCAGCGTTTCACTGTTAATCATCCTTTTAATTATAATTTTTTTTTCTCCTCTACTTTCTGCTGGTCAGAAAAATCTGAGGTATGTGTTATTATTTTATGATTTTTTTGTGGACAGACACACCTTCTAACTAAGATGTGGTAAGGGAAATAAAATTCTAATTCATAATAGATTTACAGATTAATTATTGTTGTTTACATTGTTTTGGGTTTTTATGTAATTATTTTCTGATAATTTCAATTTATTTGTCACCTATCAATACATAAAATTTCATCAGTTACATCTGTTGTAAATTGAGAATCCTTATACTTTTTTTTGTATGCAAAAATAAGATTTTTTTTTGGGGTAGATATAAGATAATATTTTTTTTTTCTGATGTATAAGACAATCATTTGGCACTATTGTATGTCATCATTTTTCATAATACAATTCAATATCCATATTAAGAAAAATTAATGTTATTATCATTTCATATCTGTGACCGTCTATCAAATGCAAGGTCCTTTTTGTCAAAAAAAAAAGGGGGGGGGGGCAAAGAAAATAATGTGCCACCCATTGACAGATTTTACACTTCCTTATTATACTGATTTCACTTTAAGGTTAAGCCATTATTATTGTTATGAAGGGTGATTAAAAAAAAAAAAAAAAAAATAGAGTGATAATCTTGTTACTATGGAAGTAATGAAACTTCTTAAAAGATTATATATATTAAAATTTGTGTAAACATATACTTGTGATGTTTTCTGAATTGTTTTCGATCTGTTCTGATGGTACATATTTTTTATTTTATTTTTATCTCAGCATAATATTTATTTTAAACTAATTGAAATAAAGGAAAAAAAGAAAACGTCTGATTGTTATGCAGGCATGTTATACATTCATTTGAACAATGTTTTTCAATTATGTATGTTATGTATCTGTGGATTTATATAAGCTTCTTAGATACATTTTCAAAGAAATATCACATTTATGTCATTGCATTTACTTACAGTTTACATTTAATTTAGAGATAGATATGTATTTTTTTCACAAAAATTAATCAACAAATATTAGAAAATACTTGATTGTGTGGTTTTGTCGGATAGCAAAAATTTTCAGTGTATTTCACAGCTCAATAAAATTGCTGAAATTTTTTCTGAAATAAAAAATAAAATAAATAAATAGAGTAATAATTAGTTTTTTTTTTTTTTTTATGGTGGTATTAGATATATGTAAGTGGATTTTAAAACAATGCCACTGGAGATTTTACCAATGTATATATGCATTTTTCTTTTATTCAATGAGTACTCTATTAATGTAATACTGAGTATTATTGGTCATCATTAAATTCTGTTTATGGTTACTATTACCTTTTCTGTGTATTATTATTGACACAGTTTTCCTTTTTACCGTACTATTATAACACATTATACCTTTTGTGTATATTTTGTGTAATACAATATATTCTTGCACATATATGGTTATATCTTATTCCCAATTGTGTTATGGTAAAAATATAGAATATCAAATTGGTTTATCGGTTAAAAAAAAAATATATATATATGTATGAATATTCAAAAGCATGCCTAATCAAAATGGTATTATGAGATCTCATGGTATTTTGTATATGATTGTACGTGTATACAAAGATGATTCTATAAATAATTACATGATCATGTGTTTTGTTAAATAAGCGTTAAAAATTTTTTTCGGTTACTGGCCAGATATTGTTTTGAATGTTATAATTTTACTGGTATATGATACAATTATTTGTATTATTGTATGTGTGTGCTAAAATGTAAAATATATAGAACTGTAAATTAAATTACTTCATCTAACAAAAATGGTGATGATAATGATAATATATATATATATATATATATATATATATATATATATATATTTGTGCATAACTTGACTTCATGCTATGGTATATGATTATATTATTCATATTACTGATTTCAAGTGTATGTAATTATTATTTGATTTTTTTTTTCTCTCACAATTATTGAAATGGCAAGATATTTCTTTTGGAAAAATTGTTGTTTAAATATAGAGAACAGGATTTACATTCGTAATGATTTCGAATGAATATTGTTTATTATTTACATCTTGAGATATTTGTTGCTCTTGTGAATGTATAAATAGTTTTTGAGGTATTTATTTATTCTCATTTTTTCTTCCTAGTGGTTGTATATTGACAAGATCATTTTGAATACAGTATATTTTATTTGAAATTGTCTTTTATAGATAAATATTTTTTTTTCTCCTGATAAAATGACAACATACCTTTATATATTTCTTGGTGTATTACATATAACATGATCATCCAATATGTATGTCCAATTGATATTTTTGCATTGTGTATAATTATTTCAAATTGGATCCTGTTATGAACATCCCTATTGCTTGTCCTAATTGAATATAACAATGATAAGTAAATATAAATTTAAAAAAAAAAAAATCTCTGTTGTGTAAAATATTACACCTTTTACGTTCAATTTTTTTTTTTTCCTGGCTGTCAGGTATTATGTGGTGTTTCCCCCACTTCATATCATTATTTTTTTTTTTTTTTTTTGTCATTTTAAAATTATACCATGTTTATTTCCAGTTCTTGAGAAAAAGAAATCATTTTGTTTTTGTTTATGTGGCTTTATTCAAAATAATATTTTAAATATCAATGTATCTTTAATTCATTTTCATTGTTCTCAAAATCAATGAAATTCTTGTTCCTTTTTCAAACCCAAACTTTCCAGATTGTTCCATTCCTTCTAGAAACTTTCTTTATTTAAAAAAAAAAAAAAAAAAAAAAAAAAAAAGTAAAGCAGTATTAGAAAATAATAAAAAAAAATGTATCTTTAAATTTCAGCCAATTATATTCAGTGTCTCCCATCATACGTCATTTCCATTATTTGAGAGCGATCGGTTCTTTTTTAACTCTAGCCAATGAGAAAACTAAAATATAGATAATATGTCACTTCCTGTTTCAGTTTAATCAGTCACTGTCCTTTATTTTTGGCTAATTATCAGCCTTCTTTTGTTTAAAATTTTCATAAGTTAAATCTTTAAGATGCTTGGTTGGCTACATTTAGCTTTTTTTTAATTCTGCCATTTGGCGCGTTTGTTTTCTCCGGCAACCCTGTTCGGCGTTAGTAAAAAAATTAGAGGATTCCCCTAAGCTCGCTCTCTTCTCGTTCGAGTCGACATGCAACGTACGTACTTCAGAAGAATGTGGTTGCAACAGGAAACAGTAAACTCACGTATTCTGTTTTTTTTTTTTTTTTTTTTTTAAGATGCGATAAGTTCTGAAAAATGATACATCTAGAAGGAATGGTATGTAAAAAAGATTTCTTTTGTAATAGCACAATAATGCAGATTATTTATAATTTCAATAATGTGATTAGACTATTACATAAATGGACAATCTTTTGTATGAGATAATTTGTCTTGGTATTGATATCTATAGTTATCTATATTGATATCTATATCTATCTATATTCAATAATGTGATTAGACTACACGGAGTAAGAAATAACTGGAGGGGAAGCTCCAATGGCCGAAACCTTGAAAAACTGCAATATATTTTTTGGTAATATAGATGGCGCCACTCGTCGGTAGATGTCCGATTACCTTCGTTCCGTAATGCTTTTTAATTGCAAAAATATTCATTTAATAACTTTCTTTAACGAAAATAATGATTTTTGAGAAAGTCAACGAAAAATGAATTCGATTACACCGAGTTTTCTTAACAACATATATTTTTTACAAGAAGTATGTGATACTTGTTATTTTAAAAAAGCAAGTTTTGTATAAGCTGTCATCAAAAGGAAAATTAATTAAAAGGGACATTTAATTTCAAATAATTCATAAATATTTTTAAAAAGTATTTTTTATAATTTTTATTATATTATATAATTATTATTATTTTTATCCCAATGAAATATAAAATTAATTCCATTCAAAAAAAAAAAAAAAAAAAAAAAAAAAAAACTACGTGAAAATATTAAATATTTTTGATTGTCAAATGCAATTTTTCTGTATGTAAACTGTCTGAAAAAGTAAATTTTAGACCTCATTCGTCGTGTGATGTTGGGATTGGGTTTTAGGCCTGAGTAGAATACCCTCAGTGTATCTCCTTATGGGATGGGATCCTAGCCAGTAGTTATGCAAGTTGCGAAGAAAATCATGGAAAACTCCTATCAGCTAGGTCCGCGAGCGCGACTTGGAATTAAACTCGACATTTCCCGTCTATCAGCTTGAAAAAAACACCATATTAAAGAAAAACACTCTGTTTACGGTAGGTGCCCTATTGTCTTCGTTCTGTAATGATTTTCACTTGCAGAAATGTCCATATAAAAATGTTTTTTAACGAAAAGAATTATTTTTGAGAAATTCACAAAAACTGAATTTGATTATACTGGGTTTACTTAACAACATATATATATTTTTTTACAAGAAGTATGCGAGGCTTGTTATTTTAAAAAAGTCAGTTTTGTGTAAGCTGTCGTCAAAATGAAAATTAATCAAAGGGATATTCAATTTCAAATAATTTATATAAGCAATTTTTTTAAAAAAAATATATATTTTATAATTTTTATTACATTATATTATTATTATTATTATTTAATCCCAATGAAATACGAAATGCATTCTATTAAAAAAAGTCTACATAAAAGCAATGAATATTTTTAATTTAAGATGGAATGCAATTTTAGAGTCTTAGGCCAGTCAGGTCTTATACCTGAGTAAATACCCTGCCTTCCATAGTAGTTTTTTTTAAAAAGTATATTTACATTGTATTCCTGCGAGCTTCGGGAGAAAACCACAGAAAACACCGTGCAATAGGTTGGTGAACGCGACTTGGTATCAAAAACAGCACTTCTCGTCAAACATCTTTAAGAACATAGCCATTCGGTGAATCGGGAGGCAGGTAAAAACAAAATTCTTTAAAAATATATGTTTAGACGAAATAATATGTTGGTGTTAAGGCAATTAATTACACGAGGGTTTTGTGACTCAGTTATGTGTCCTTAACACATAAATCAAGGAGTGAAAAGCGGGGGACTTTCTAAGGGATCCCAGCACATATTTACCCGAGTTTCAGAGAAAGCCACGGAAAACTTCGAACGGCTATTCGACTGCACAACCTAAGATCGAACCCAGCACTTCCAATCTACCAACTTCAAAAGCAGTATCACGCCACTCAGAAATGTGTGAAGATTGATATATTATAAGGTGAAAAATAAATTATTATTTTATAAATATTAATATTTATAAACTAAATTAATCATATATATTATTTTAAAATAATGAGTTATACTTATAAATAAATTTTATAGAAACTAAATCATATATTATATTTAAAATTAAAAAAATTAAAAAAATTCCACTTTGTACAGCTAAATGTACAGTCGGCTGCAAAATTATTCGAGCACTAGCAATAATCCTTGCCAAAAAAAAGTACACTTAATACAGCTTTGTTAAATAAATCCTTGTCGAGTCATGTTCTTAATCAGTCTAAGAACATGATTCGACAAGGATTTACTTAGCAAAACAGTCTTAAGTGTACTTTTTAAATATAGGAATTATTGGCTAGTGCTCGAATAATTTTGCAGCCGACTGTAATAATGAAAAATGATAATCATAAAAAACATTTATACTATTAAGATATTTAAATAATGTATAGAATCATCCGCAACTGAGAAGTATAATAACAATAAAAAAATAATAATAATATTAAATAAAATAATTTTTTTCTTCTAGTTATTTATAAATTACTTATAAATTAAAATTGAAATTTATGATTAAAAAAAAAATATGTGCGACGAAAATTTATGATATACGATACATTTCTTTTCAATCTACATTTTCCTTTATTATAGATATCATTTCCCTCCTCAGTCCTTTTAAATGTCCCTTTAATTCGTTATGATCTTGACGAAAGCCTATAAAAATTGGCTCTTTTAAAATAACAACTGTCCTACGCCGCTTGTAAAAATTTTATGCTGTTAAGAAAACCCTATATATTCAAATTCATTTTTCGCTGATTTTCTCAAAAATCATTCTTTTCGTTAAAAAAATAAAATAAATGAGCGTTTTTCCCATTGAAAAGCATTACGGAATGGGAATGATCGGACATCAGCCGAGAGTGGCGCCATCTTTTACTCAAATAATTGGATAACACACATTTTATGCTAGTTTCCCCTCCAGTTATTTCTTACTCCGTGTTAGACTATTACATAAATGGACAATCTTTTGTATGAGATAATTTGTCTTGGTATTGATACCTTCTATTTGATGTCCAGAAACAAAACAAAAAAAATAAAAATAAAATCAACTAAATATTTCATAATCGAAAGTGCCTGGTGTATTAATTCATTGGTTTGATTTTGTTATATGATTCACGATACGGCCTAATATAACTTTTCAACCAAATTATTTCTCTAAATAAAAAATAAAAACAACTATATATTTATAAGATTTAAAACATTACAATGAGTGACCCACCAAACTGTTTATGCTAAAATGTACTTAGTATCAAGTAGTATCTGTATTTTAAAAAATTGACATGGGTCACTCATGGCTTTAGGAGTAAAATGATATTAAAATGGCACCATTTATTTACGGCCTCAAACTTTGACCCCCTCTCTAGATCAAACAAATGAAATTCAGAAAAAAATAAATTTCACTTTTTCTTATCGCAGTACTACTAACATATCCTGAAAGTTTCGGGAAAATTGAAAATGTCAACTATCACACCTCCATAGACTTTGTCCAGCTTTAAAAAAAAAATGGCTCTTAATATTATGAACTTTCAATTAACTATTCAATTAACAATCGATAGATTCAAAGCTAGGTTGGTGGTAAAAGGTTTTTCACAAAGGAAATGAGTAGATTATTTTGAAACGTTTAGTCCGGTGGCACGTTTTGAAAGTATCCGCGCTTTGATCAGTGTTGCTGCAAATGAGGGCTTGGAGCTGACACAGTTTGATGTGAAAACTGCCTTTTCGTATGGGACATTAGAAGAAGAAATCTACATGAAACAACCAGAAGGTTATGATGACAACTCAAGTCGAGTATGTCGATTAGTAAAAAGTTTCTATGGACTAAAACAATCACCGAGATGTTGGAATAAGTGATTCAAAGAATTTCTAGAAAAGTATGGTTTAAAGGCAAGTAATGCTGATCCATGTCTGTTTTCCAACAATGACAAACAGAAGTTATTATTAGCATTATATGTTGATGATGGGCTTGTTGCCACGACTCCACAAATAAAGAATGATTTCCTTCGGAAATTGCAGCATAAGTTTAAAGTGACACATAAAGATGCTGAATACTACCTTGGCTTAGAAATAAAAAAGCTGAAAAGTGGTGATATTGCAATCAGTCAGAAAAATTATGCTAACAAGGTTTTGGAAAAGTTCAACATGAAAGATGCCAACCCTGTTTCTACACCCATGGAAAGAGGCAATCTTTCAGGGGAAGATTCTTTAAAAGTTGATGTGGAGAAAATCCCTTACAGACAGGCTGTTGGAAGCTTGATGTACATGGCAGTTGCTACTCGCCCTGATATTGCCTTTGCTGTATCATATTGTTCGCAATTTTTAGATAAAGCTGAACAAAGACATTGGTCAATGGTTAAAAGAATTCTGAAGTACATCAAAGGAACATATAATATAGCATTGATATTCACATCTGGTTTCCAGCCTGGAACCTTGGAGGCATATAGTGATGCAGATTACGCAAGTGAGATAACAACGAGAAAAAGTGTCTCTGGTATTGCGTTTAGATATAGTGGAGCAGCCATTGGCTGGGCTAGTCGTCGACAGCAATGTGTGTCATTAAGTACCACAGAAGCAGAATATGTAGCTGCATGTGAGGCAACTAAAGAAATAGTTTGGTTGACACGTCTCTTTGATGACATTGCCCCACTAGCAACTATACTTACCCTGAAAGTGGATAATGCAAGTGCAGTTCGTTTGGCGAAAAATCCAGAATTTCACCAACGAACCAAACATATTGGCATCAAGTTTCATTTTGTACGTGAAAAATATTTATCTGGTAAACTCAATATTCTACATATTGATAGTGAACATCAACTTGCAGATATTTTTACAAAAGCGCTGCCAAAAGCACGTTTTGAACTATTAAGAAATGCTCTTGGTATGGTGAAAATAACAGAATTGTAAGTTCAAGGGGAAGTGTTAATATTATGAACTTTCAATTAACTCCTTACTCCATGTACCTGCTCGTGATCGTAAAGCTTTTACATATAACCTTTTCTTTGTGCAGATGGCAAGTTCTCTTTCCTGTTCAGTTTATTGATGTTGTAGCATTCGTATGGCGTTTGGTTTATATCCTAATGTAACTACTACAAAATTTGTCGTTTTCTGTAACTACGTTAATTAAAACTCAATATCTAATCTCTGCTACTTAATTTTGTTAAAGTGTTGACAATAGCAAATAAAATTTATGAACAAAAAGAGAATGAAAAACTCTAGATACCCCTTTTTCTTTCTTTCTTTTCGTTTTCCTTTCCTTATTTTTTTTTTTTTTTTTTTTTTTTTTTTTTTACTATACTCTAGTTATAACCTTATCAAAAACCGTAATAGACTTCGTAGGCTATACCAATATACTTGCGATCCCTTTCTTAAGCTATTAATAGAGTGCTTATAAAGATTATTAATAATCTTAATAACCGTATCAAACAGTGTATTATAAAAGAAAAACAAACTAGCTGGTTTAATTTTCTTTCAAACTTATCTCCCGAGGATAACTCTCTTTGGCAGATCAAAAAACGACTCAACAACAATCATACCAATATTCCATCACTTTTCTTTAACCCTTTGCGGCGCAAAACAACTCGGATCATTTAAATTATACTGCCACCGAAATTCATGAACTAAATTAAACTAAAAGAAACTTTAAAATTTAAAGTTAAAAAAACCGGTCTTTTCTGCTATGTTATAAACGTAAGTTTTTGCTAAAAATTTCCCGGGATGAATTTTTGCAACTGGTAGGTGGTATAAAATATATACAACCGTCCTTGAAAGGGTTAACAATTGTACTTCCTATACCGATGTTGACAAAGCTAACGCACTCGTCTCATCTTTATGAGATCCAATTTACTCCGAATGACTTCCAGGCTGATTTGTCTCATCTTGATCATGTTAATAATGAAGTTGACTTATTTCTATCCAACCCTGCCCCTCCACCTGATTCAAATGTCTAATATTATGAAATTTTACACATCATTAAAAATCTGAAAAACCGCAAGGCCCCTGGGATTGACAAGATCTCCAATGTTGCCATCAAAAACCTTCCTATTAATTTTATTCACCACTTAACTTATATTACAAACAATATTCTTAAGTATCAATATTTCCCCAAAATTTGGAAAAACCTCCGTGATTTCCCCAATTCCTAAAACTGGCCGTGATCTTTCCAACCCCATCAACTTTAGACTCATCTCGCTCCTCCCTGCTCTTAGCAAAGTTGTGGAACGCGTCATTAGAGCCCAGCTCAACAAACACCTCTTTAACAATAACCTGCTTATGCCCGAACAATTTGGTTTTAGACCCAAACATTCAACCCAACACCAGCTGCTTCGTGTTGTTGAATTCCTCTGCGAAAACTTCAATGCAAAAATTCTAGCAGCTGCTATATTCCTTGACGCTGCTAAGGCCTTTGACAAGGTATGGCATGAAGGCCTTACCCAGATAGCAAAGGACATCGAAATCACTCGTTGGAAAATGATCGGTAATCATTTGAGGACATTCTCAAGATCTTGTTTCGATCTTTCGGAGCGGTTTCTTATACTGGCCTCAAACAAAAGCAATCATTGATAGAACATCTGAATAATGTGCCATATCAATTAGTCGATAAATAATTCATGCGTGATATCGGCCCATATTCCAAAGGGAGCGAAATTCGAACCATTTTTTTCTGCTTTAAACACCCCGCTTGCTTGTGGAATTACCCCCGGTGTTCCTACACTTCCGGACAAATGTAACGCGATTACATCGCGTTACCTCCCGGGGCCGTTAGGTCTCCGGACCATTTCTGGGGGTGTGTCCCAGACCGTCGCCAATTGCCCATCTGCGCAGCAATAGTGCGACGTAAAACCCAACCATCCATCCCGGGGCCGTTATTTGAACGTGACTTTACTAGGCAAGAGCACACACAAAGAGAGGCCTTATCCACGCGCGTTTTCTCTTAAATACCGGCATTTTTGGCGGGAAATCTCACCCTTCCTTCGTCTAAGCATTGGCTATTAACTTAATGATTGACAGCTTAGCTGAGGTCCAGATCGCCGGGATTAATTAATATGCAACATCTAACCACAAGAAACTGCAAGTTGCGTTTGACAGCCCTTTATTATCCTAAAATTCGTTCACTTTTATGACTTTCGCGTTGTGATCGTTCATTGTAATAAAACTTACTTTACAGGGGAAACTTTAGAATTAATTTCAAGTTAAAAATTTCTAATGGGATTTTCTTTAAGTTATTACTCACTATTAATTTAAAATAATAATTTAAAATCTTACCTCTCTTTATCCTTTCATATCCCCGCTCCAAGACGATGTTCCCCTAGGCTTGCCTGCAAGTCTATGGGAACTTATTCAGAGGTAGTAGATATTCCAGGAAAAAAGGTGGTGTGTTTTATTGTGTAGAAGGAGTGCGGAAATTTCCCCTTAATTCCTTATTTAGTCCCATTTATTGATTTTTTTTTTCTTTTTTTATGTTTTTAGTCTTGCATGTTCCACGTGCTCTGGCCGATACATACAATAATATTAGTAATAATAATATAAAAACATAAAAAAAAATAGAACATAATGTGCAACTCCTATATAAAATTTTATCAAAAACATAAACAATTTTTTTTTCCCAACTAGTTAGTGAAGAATAAAGACTGGTGAATGTTTTTTTGCTGTTCATACACAACGAACTATCATGAAAATGTCCTTACACAATAACTTTATGTAAATTCGTTGTTGAACTGTTCGTTAATAAAAATAGTTTTTGTTTTTGCTAATAGCCTTTAGTTTTATTGTGCACGTAGTCCCAACACTACACAAAATTATTATGAAGTATAACAACATATATGACACTTCTGCAAGGAATCTTTAAAAAAAAAAAAAAAAAAAAACATACGGAGCTTGCAATGTTCTAGAAAGTCCACATAGCTAAAAAAAAATGACGCTATAAATACTTTTCTATAGTTCCCCAGACAGCACAGAGAACTTGCATTAAGCTATCATCAACATTGACAACTCAAGTCAAGAAACTTGCATTTAGCTTGACATCTCAAGCCTGTAAGTTTAATGCAAGTCAAGATCAAGAATCCTAGTTTACACTTGTCCCACTTGCTTTAGACTTGATAGTTCAAACATGAATCAAGTAGTATCAAGCATGCACTAAGTTTGCCACAGCTCACATGAATCAAGTAATAAACATCAAGTATGAATTATACTTGCTGCACCAAGCATGAATTATACTTGATGCACCAAGTATGAATTATACTTGCTGCATCAAGTATGAATTATATTTGATGCAGCAAACGTGAATCAAATTTTACTTGCCAAGCATGTTCTTAACATGATACAGTCGTCAGCAAAAGTATCCGAGCACTAGCAAAAATTCCTATGTAAAAAAAGTACACTTAATACTGTTTTGTTAAATAAATTCTTGTCGAATCATGTTCATAGACTGACTAAGAACAGAACTCTACAAGGATTTATTTAACAAAAGTGTATTAAGTGTAATTTTTTTACATAGGAATTTTTGCTAGTGCTCGGACACTTTTACTGCCGACTGTACATCAAACGCAAAGGAACTTTCTACTTATCGTCGTCGGAAGCCAGCTGCAGAGAAATAATCCTCTTCTCTACTCTACAGCATACATGAAGCAAATATTGCTTATCAAGCGTGCTTTTAATGGCATGCATTCTTAGCCGACAGCTAAAGCTTATGTTATTCTATGCAGAAATTTATTTACAGAATGACTCATAACCTAGTGTATTTATTTAAATTCCTTTTTCACTTTTGGAAAAACCACAACCGTTAAATACGTTCTCGTTTTCCAAAAAATTATCTTTTAAATTTCAATAACTCCTCGTACAGAAAAAGAAGCAAAAAATTGCAATTGTATAATTTTTCGTATTTTTAAAGTCAAAAATGAAAACTTTATGAAACTACTTTTAGAAAACATATACAAATTTAAATATTGTGAATTTTCCCAGTATGGAAATGGATTAAAAAAAAAAAAAAAAAAAAAAAAAGGTAATGAATTCTATAAATAAATTTCCCCATAGAATAATATGGGATTTGGCTTTTCGAGAAGACAGTTATTCTACGCTCTTAACCTGATGTAGATAACTTAATACATTCTTATTTCTGGGACGACCAATCACATTTTATGTAGATTATTGGTGAGTTATCCAAATTTAATTTTTACAAGAACAGAAAATCATTTTGTCCAGAATTTGAACTTGGGCACTCCCTCCCAACCCTCTTTCAACTAAGTTCTAGGATGATAACTCACATGGCTCGTTCATATGAAAGTTAAAAATTTTCAATTTGTCTGTTTTGGGAATATGAACTCAGTCTTACAAGAAAATTATTTATTTTAACTCCATAGCTGTTTGATGGCAATTAGATATTTCGGATAATAATTTCCACCATTTATACAATAATTTTTAGGTGTATTAAATAAATAAATTTTTACAGGAGCGAAAAGTGAGACAGCGTTAGGACATTAACTCAGAGGATCTAGGTCTGAACTTGGCCTGATCCCTTTTCGTTGTTGTAAAACATCAACCAACATATTAAAAATTTATTGCATAAATGATCAAAATTATTTTTCTAATTACATTGCTGCGCCGGTACATTGCCTCTGACACCATTTCAGCATATTCTTATGTAAAATGACCTCCAGAATCCGAATAGGACGCCCATTTTGCCCTATCATGCATAATTTCTTAGAAATGGACCCCTTTTTTGTTATCATTTTTGGTGATTTTGTGGCTATATAAATTTGATTTTTAGCAGGTGGGAGGATTATTTAACCATTAAATATCTTCTGAGGGGCTACAGAGTTGGAAAATTCTAAAACATAGAAATTTGTGACAAGGGAAGTTTTTTTTTTTTTTTTTTTTTGGGGGGGGGGGATATGCCACTGAAATTATGCATTACATATATTATATTTTTTTAATCTGTTATTAATGTTATTTTTTAAACTTTATATATTTTTGTTTTTAGGTGTTAAATTAATTTTTTTTCATTCTTCAAATCAAATTCGTGGTAATAAAATTATCGAACAGGGAAAGAAATTGAGGGGGGAATGGTGTATTTAGAAAACTGTTGGTGATGGGCAAAATGGGAGTTATTTTCGGATTCAGGAGGTCATTTTACATAAGAATCAGCAAAAATGGTATCAGATCTCGATTTTTTTTTTTTTTTTTTTTTTTTTTTTGCAGAGCAGTGTTATTCATTACTATTCAGTAATTATGGAATTAAAATTAAATGAATTTCTATCATGGTACTGTGTTTGTATTGGCAGAAGAAATGGAGAAAAATAAATAAGTAAACAAAATCAACTGTCTTATCAGCAAATCATGCAGGTCAGTTCTCATTCACGATTCTTCAGTTGATACAGCGTTTGAATCGTTAACGCAAAAGTCTTAGATTCAAATCCTGACCTAGACGCTATTCATTCTCGTAAATTTTAATTAGATAAATCCATTAAATATCTATTGCATATTTTGTCGAAGTTATCATAGTAATTGGACTGGCAACATAAATTTAAGTTGAACTTCTAGATTCCCCCCCCCTCTCTCTCTCTTTTATCTCTAAGTGTGTGTGCATGTAGTCAAACTACTTTTAGCATAGCTACCAACATTTTAATTTACCCCAGCTTTATTCCGCACTACTTTATAAAAAAAATTTCTCCGGTGTGTAACTACAATAAAATAGGAAAAAATTACTCTTAAAAAATAGGTAATATGAAATAAAGGCAGGGCTAAAAATACTTCGAATAAATTAAAATGCTGGCAGCATTGCTTTTATAAGGAAAAAAAAAAAAAACTTGCCTGAGAATGTTACTTTTTAATGCAAAGCTATATTATTCTCTTATATCTTTTGGAAGGTGATGAAATATTGAGTTAAAAGTTTGAAAGGAGGGGGGGAGAATTGCTTTTTTTTTTTTAGGCGCGGGGGGTGGGGGCATTGTTACACTGGAACCTACGGTTTAAAGTAGATTTCAAACAAATGCGAATGTCCATGTTTGTACGGGAATTTAAAAGTGCCATGTTCGAATTCTGCTTTAGGCATAAATTTTCGTGGTGGTTAGGATTTTCTTTAAAAAACACAGATTTCCGAAATTAAAATATCTAACTATTTTTCTAACAAAAATACTGATAATCCACTTATTTTTCTAAATTTACCATTTATTTTAATTTGGAAAATAAATAAAATATATTGTATCTCCCTTAAAAATAAATAAAAATAAACATTTATACAATCAAATGAAATTTAATATTTCTCGCAAAAGATATAAAACTTGTAATTTTTATTAAAAGAACATTCTCTGGAGATTTCAGTTGTTAGATCTCAGTTGTTTGTACAAATGCTTTGAAGTATTAATTTTATTTTATTTTATATAAATATATATATATATATAGGGGAGAGTCGGGAGGGTTGGGACACCTAAAATTGTTCTTAAAATAAACAATGTTTTTAATTTCTGTCACTTCCACCAGGTAAAGTAACTACAGCCCCATATGTGTTGCTATGTATCATTTTATTGTAAGAATTCTGTAAGTTTATGTAACAAAAACACTATTTTATAACACCAAAAGTAAACAATTGCTTAATTTTAAAGGCAAGTTTTTAACGTCACTCACTGATGTTAGCATAATTACTTTTCAAATTTTATATACCTAATAATATAACTTTTATAAATTAGTAGCTAAATCAAGCCTAAAAGTTGCATGTGTCTCATAATAATTTTTTTTTTTTTTTTTTTTTTTAAATAATGAAAAGGGAGTGATGGGACATATCAGTTCATTGAGGGATGGGACATATAAGAAAAGGAAGAAGAATGAAGATTCTGTTACTCCATAAACAGAGAATATCAAGAGGAAAATGTATGAATAAATGGAAGAGAAAATGCAAGACATAAATTCAAAATAATGGAAAATAATTGGTGTGGCACTCACACGAGTTTTGTCTACCCTTTTAACTTTTAAAAATACTTTATTTACCATATATGTATGAGGAATTAATTTTCATTCCCGAGCAGTTTTCCTGGATATGGTAAAATATAGAAAAGAAATTACATTCATCAAGTACAGTTAGGATTTCTTGGTAATATTTGGTCTTGAGATATGCTGATAACACACACAGACTAGCCACTAAAAACCTTATTAATGTTCAGGGAACCACAAAACATGTAAATGTAACAAAAACTTAATTTTGAATATTTGAACTAAAAACAATACCTTCTCTGCTAGAAGTAAAAAAAAAAAAAAAAAAAAAAAAATGATGAACTAATCGAGCATTTGAAAATTTTATTTAAGTGGTACATTATATTCTAATGTTGGATAAAATAGATGTTATTAATAATTAATTAACCTTACATACACAGTGACCCACTGTTTTTGTCCTTTTTCATAGTATGCCTGCATATTATGTACTTATTTTAACTTTATAAATCTGTCCCATCCCTCCCTCATATAAGAGAGGGATGGGACATTTTTATGACTATGTTATTTGGCTTATGAAATTAATGTTTTAATAATTACCATCAAATTTATATTTTTAAAAGATGTTAAAGTGTTTCAATTTGGCTTTACATTTATAAAAGTAACTAAAAACTTACTTTTAATATTGAATTGTATTGCCACGACACTTTATAACATGAAATACAGGTTGTTCCATGGAATTAATTAAGCATTGAAATTACAAAAGGAGATATTTCATGCCAGGCTTCCTAAATTGCAGTTTTTAAGTCATTTACGCACTGCTTTCCATTTTCATATATTTTACGAGAAAAGATCTTCCAGTACTTTTTTGAAATTCTGGAAGTTGATGCAATTGCACGCACTGATAAATTATCAACTGAAGCCTTATTTAATAACATTCTATCATCACATAACGTTGTTTTCGACTCGCTTTCGAATATTCCATGTTACACCTGATCTCCTGACTCTATAAATACTGCTCAAGGATCTCTTTATTCTTCTCAATATTTGTACAGGATTTTGTCCTTGCGCTTTTAATTGTAAAATCTTAATAATTTCACCTTTAGAAATTTCTTTAGAAAGTGGCATTTTTTTTTTTTTTTTTTTTTTTTATCAGAATACGCAGAAAACGTCTTTTCCGAATCACAAACAAAGAGCGTGTTCAGTAGAGCGCCCGAGATGGATCAATGCGACCGGGCGATGACGTCACTGATCCTGGACCGGTCTTGGATCGGGCCAGGAATCTACTGAACGCTTTGGAACAATTTTGACGTGATAGGAGCAGCGCCATCTATCTAATTTGACCTGTATTACAAGTTATTTATTGTATTTCTGTTGTTTATTTTGTCTGGACTTTTAATACGTAATTCCATAAAATGCTAAACTATATTACGTTTTTTCTTAAAAAAAAAAAAAAAAAGAAAGAAAGATCTTTTATCCAATAACAGTTTTACTTCTTTCTTATTAATGTAGAATTCTGTACTCTGCTAACAAAAAATAAGAAGCTATTAATTGATTGTACTGACAAATTACTAATATACATTACTTTGGCTATGATTTTTCTAAATTCACGTATAAATTTTAATCATGAAAATGTTAAGAATGTTACGTTACATTTATTTTTAAAGGAGCAGAGTAGATTTATCTTAAATGAGCACTTAAAACACCTTTCTTTCTCTTCGAATTTTATTATGAACAGAAATGTAAAACAAAAACGTTTTTGAAAAAAAAAATAAATAAATAAATAATAAATAAATAATATAAAATATGAAATATACTGTTCAGTTAATATAATGGATTTATATAAAAAATAATCTTATTTTCTTCTTCGATTTATGAATCAATATAAAGAGCTTTTTCTCTTATTACCAACTGAATATTAAAATAAACTAGCAATGTAAACAACACTGCATAATTTTATAGCTACTTTTTTTACAGTCTGTTTTGTTTATTAAATTTAATAATTGACATCTTAAACTTATTTTTACCTAAATTAAAAATATGTGGAAGGATTTTAATTTATTTACTTATAGTTAACTTATTGTTTTAAAGGTAAAAAATACAATCGTTTACAAACTTTTTTATTTGTAAACAAAAAACAATCGCATGAATGAAAAGCTTTGTCTGAAAAAAAAAGAAATTAAATTTTCCCCAGCTTATTTTTATATATTAAATTAACAAAATATGATAGCGTCCGAATTAAAAAAATATATTTTTTTTTTGTTTCAATTAAAATTGTGTAAATTTTTGTTTTAATTTTATGTTTGAATGTTACGTTCATCAATAAAAAAAATTACGTATTGAAAATCGTTATTACATAAAAAATCTTTTTTACACAATAAATAAATAAACATAATATAGTTTAGCATTTTATGGAATTACTTACCTTATTTTTTACAGCACAAACAATGCATATAAATAGGTACATCTGTATTAATCCTCAGCTAATCAAACAAATAAACAATCATTGTCAAAGACAG
Source organism: Salticus scenicus (assembly GCA_963930645.1). Classification (NCBI taxonomy): domain Eukaryota; kingdom Metazoa; phylum Arthropoda; class Arachnida; order Araneae; family Salticidae; genus Salticus; species Salticus scenicus. Next base: position 328,501,316 of record OZ005648.1, on the reverse strand, counting down.
ATGTTCATTGTTCAGGTTTTCACTGCGTAATGTCAATCAGAGCCTGATTTTCAACCTATTGCGCATTTGATCCATCACGTGACCCAATGGATCAAGAAATTTTTCTGGGCTTTCTGATCCACGACCGGTCGAGATCGGTCCATTCCACTGAACGATGTAACTCTGGATCGGTCGACACCACTGAACGCTTTGGCTCGGAATCTTTCGACCGGTCGTGGATCGGGCGCTCTACTGAACACGCCCATTACAATACATTGAACTCATTAAATTATTATGCTAAATATATAGCAGACGATATTTCAATTAAAGGAAAAAATTATTCTGCATTTATAGAAGCAGACGACAATAAAAATATTTTATTTTGTGAGCAAAAATGTAAAAGAAAACATCCAATGCTGTATTGTGCCTATACATTTGGGACAGCACATTTTATCATTTAATGTACGTTTTATAATTTCAAACCTTTGATCATAACTCATATATGTGTATATCAGCAAAACTGTTTTTATATATCGCCTATCTCACGAATTTTAATTGAACGTTATTACTTTTTATGTTAATGCAAATTTTATTGATTGTCTAAAATTTTGGGACACGGTGTACACTTTCAAGCATTACCGCTTGCTTTATTTTATTTTATTTAGGCAAATTATTATAAAAATAAATCAATAATCATTTACCTTCACTTTAATGTCACCCGCACTTGCTTCGTATTTCGCGAGATGATGACAACATGATAGAACAGATTTAGCAAGGCTACTATATGCAAATAAGAAGAGCATGCGCGGGCAGTTACTTGACGTCAAGGAAATTTTAAGCCAGTAATATGCTTGATTTGGCATGCGTAATTTTCCAAACTTGAAGTTGATCTGAGATATCCTTGAATTAGCAACTTTGCTGTGTCATGGTAAATTCATTTGAAAGCCAACCTTGTTTCAAGGAAGTGTGCTGTGTGGGTCAAGATAATTGACAATTTTTCTTGTTTACTACTACTAGCAGGCTACGCCCGCTTCGCTGGCCACTATATTTAAATGAATCTCCAAAAGAATTGGATCATTATTTATTTTTCACATCACATTATAAATAAAAACTGAAATAATTACATTAGAATCGCTCTAGACCTCGCATCGGGTACTCGCTGACTACGGCAGCTCTTTCTCTGCCCGCACTGTATCGGGAGCAGGTTCCCACTGCCTGCAGAAATCTCTTTCCTATGTATTTCAATATGGGTATTTATTGACGATAGGTGGGTCTGCCATTATTTAAGAACTACGATTTTAAAGATAACTGTATCTCAGCGTCTATTAAATATTTTAGTTTTTGAACCAAGTACTTTATTGCTCATGCTATTTTACACTGTATTACAATTTGATTCCGACCAATGTAATGAAATAAAATAAAAAGTAGATTTTCTTTTAGTAGGAATTAAATACATAAAAAACAAATAAATTCCAATCAGTTCAATCTTTTCTACTATATACTACCATTATTTCCTGACAAATACTATAAATTAGGAAAAAAAAAAAAAAAAACTTCTAAAGAAATTAAATTAACAAATGAAAAATAATTATTGTTATACTACAAAAATTATACATAAACATAACTGTTATAAACACGTTTTTAAATTTTAAATTTAATATATTTAATTTTTTCTACTGCATTACCATTTTATTTTCAATAAATATAATAAATTAAAAAGAGAAAAAAGATTCGCCCTCAAATAAATGTATTAAATAAAAAATAAATTGCATAATATAGCCGTTGCTAAGATACGCAGACGATTACAATCGAAGAATAAATTCATGAAAAAGGAAACATAAAAGCCAATGTTTAAAATCGAAAAAACATTAATTTAAAAAATTCAAATTCGAAAAACTCTCGATGAGGTGCACACCTGCAGGGTCCCAGGTACCTATATGACAAATTTGGAAGCTCTGCGATCAGTAGTGTGTAGTATTGTTCATGTTTAGATTAGATAAATGTATTTATTTTCCTGTTGGAAAGAAAAATAAACTCGTATTTTTTTTTTTTTTTTTTTTTTTGGCAACAATTAAATTATGGATTCAATTTAAATGGCTAATTTTTTTCTATTACATAGGCGTAGCCAGCTTTCCGAGCGGGGGGGTGCCCAAATTTTAAACTAAAAGTTACAATATGAATACATTATGAACATACTGCGCTTATGTATGCATGTGTACGTTTTAACACATGTATAAAAGTTACACAAGTTAGCACATGTACGTTTTAACATATAAATTAAGTAATTTTCTCTTAGAATAAATAACTAGACTTTGCGCAGAACAGAAATATCAACATTTACACAACGTTAAAAATGCCAATGTAAAAAAAAAATGTTAAATGTAGACTGCAGTTTCGGTAACGTAAATCGGTGCATTTGGCTTCCTTTGAAATATCATTTGATAAAGTTTGGACTTGCAGAGTAGTGCCGCTATCCGTCTAACAGAAAAGGAACAGAAGATTGAAAATTGATTAAAACAAGGAAAGAATGTTGCATAAAAAATATTAAATGGTGTCGAATATTTGGTTTTAGTACGAAACCAATGAACGTTAAAAGGTTAAATAAAAATATTAAACCTGAAATTATAAACGAAATCCTAAAAACTAAATTACGGAAAAACTTATACTATGGAACTTAAATGGCGCACGCAAAGTGATAAAGTAGAATTATAATGACATGTTTACTTTATTTATAATCTCATTTCATTTCTTTTATTTTACAAGTTTCAAATTATGAAACTATATATATATATATATATATATATATATATATATATATATATATATATATATATATATATATATATTAATTAAATATATTTACATATATATTAAATTAATACAATCTTGTAGCTACTTTTTTTTTAAATTATTATTTTATTCGTTCCCATATTTATGAATAACATTTATTTTCTATATTTTAAAACATTGTTGTATTGTTGTAGTTGTGATGTTAGTTTCAAACAGAATAGTACAAACGGGTACTGTGATCGCTATAAATTAAAGTGATAGTTATTAATAAGATTATAATAAACTGTTGTGTGTACCATAATATAAAAATGTGATGTGTGTAAAAGTCGCAAAAAATAAAATCAGCATTAAATAAATGAATCGAATCGGGGAAAGTGTAGAAACACGCCATAGACCGGACCAAGCGCTGACCATTAGCCAAATAAATTTACGAATTACCACTGTACATAAGAATTCCATGAAAAATTGCATAAAGTAAAATGAAAACATTAAAAGGGACACACAGTGTATCAAAATGGAGTTCAGATAAAAAGCTAGTGGGGTGTCTCATTATCTGACCGTGCACTGGCCATCAGCCGAAAATATTGTCTAGCAACCACTACAGTTCAAAATTGCATACATAATCGAATTCAGAAACATTCATTAATAAAATAGCACGAAAAATCCTCATGACATAATATCGGAAATTTTCTACTGACACAAATAAACGCCTTTGCTATTTAAAAAATTAAAAGACTAAATAATGGAGCGTATTTTGCGCATACCTTTCTTTGATGTTTGTATTTTCTGTGTTGTCTGGAGCTTCCTCTTCAAAGTCTCTCTTTTTCTTTGGTTGGAATAATTATCAAGTCCTTCACATTTTTGCACATGATTCCAGAACAGTTTTTCGTTTCTTTAGTCATTCAATACAGCTTTAATAGAATTATACACCACCTTCCCCAGATCCAGGATTTTCAGGAAAGGGGAAATTGTTTTATAAAATCACATGAGAAGAAGGAATCCGAATAAATATTTACACTGTAGCCTAATTTTTAATAATTTTCTTTCTTTATTAATTACAAATACAAAATCGTCTGTTCATAAATACATAATTTATTTTCAGCAATAAATCGTTTGTCAAAGTTCAAAAGTAATGCAAACGATTATAAAATGTTTTATTATTATTAAGACAGCTTTTAAATAAGGTAAAAAAATTAAATAAATAAATAAAATGTGGCAGTTTAGTCACAAAAATAAGATATTGAATACTTGACCGACCATTTCTGAGATGCTTTAAAAAAGTTGAAAATTATTTTAGAAAAATTTTGTTTGGCATGTATTTTTGTGAAGGGGAAGCATGTCTATTGCATCCTTCAAAACCCTCTGTTTGATTACTCTACCTGCATTCTTAAAACATTTAAGGCTAATTTATTCACATTAAAAATATTTTTAAAATGATTCAAAAAACTTTCACCCACAGTAAATTTTTCAAGAAAAGTCTGCTTATGATATGATTTACAATACTAATTTGAACTTTCCAGTGTTGTCTTTTTTTTAAAAATAGCAAATAAGACAGGCCGACGAAGAAATTTTTTTCTTCAGGTTGATATGTTTTTCTGATGTATTTTTGGATGCTGTTTAAGGAAAACTTAAAATTTCCTTCATGTACAGTTTTGAAAAAAAAAAAAAAAAAAAGAATTGTTTGAGCTTAAAGCTCCATTTTTTTTCGACTCCCATCCAAATTATTACCCTTGAAATTTGAGTGATGTGAGTGAAGAACAAGGAGAGCTGTTTCATCAAGGCATTCAAAGAAATGGAAAGCAGGTATCAGAGACGATACATTTTTAACATGTTAGTAGAATATTGTTGCATGTTGCATAGAAAATTCCCCCCACTCTCGCACACACACAAACGCACACACAAGACCCTCAAGCCTTGCACAAGGTAAAATGCTCTAAAGGGAGATTTGATGTGAAGAAATACATTTAATAGATAATGTGTAAATAATAGCCTATTTCAATGCATTTTTTATATGAATTGTTTCGAATTTGTTATACGTCTAGACGAGTTCTTCCGATTTTCATACTTACTTTGTGAAAATTTCTTACGTGATAGGAAAAAAAAAAATAATAATAATAATTTCTGAATTCAGATTATCAAAACACATTAGAGACACCCAATGCAGTACATAAATAATTTGAAAAGTACGGTTTCGCAGACCAGTGTAATCTGGAAAAATTACCCGCTGAGTTATTATGATTCCAGACATGCATTCAAATCAACAATTACTAAAAAAATTATTCTTGTATTCAAAGAACTTCAAAACCTGAAATTATCGCAAATATTTAGTTTCGAAAATTCGACCCCGTAAATAATACTTTCTCTAACTCATGGTAAGGGAAAGTAATTATCATTTTTAAACGTTTTTACTGGACGCAATATAATTTGGTATGAATGCTTTTAATCGAACCTAACTTTTCTTACAATCTTTTACACGAAAATTATTTTGTATCAATAAAATATATTAGTTTCATTATGTGTATTTCACTTTTTAAAAATGTTGTTGATATGTACCAACTAGAAATTTTGTACTTGAAAAATAATGTATTTGATCATTTTGCATGTCATAGTATACGGATCATTAGGTTATAAGTAAATTGAATACGATTTTTAGACTTCTTGCCAATACCAGCTTTTGAGTTATGCCCATGCAGACTAACCACAAGAACTTGGTTATACAATTAAGCGAACCTCAAGACATACTATTGTAAAAACTATTTCATATTCAAAAACTGAACCGCAAAACGTTACATTCTCCAACATGTATGGGTAAGAGAAAGTTAAAAAAAAAAAAAAAATACTTTTACCAAGAAAAATTACTTTGCAAGTTTTTGTAAGAAATGTGCAAGTAAATTTGGATTTATGAACAATTTAGATTATTCTTTTAGATATATTTTACCACCATGTTTAAGAAAGTGTTTTTCTATTGCATAGAATCATTGGTATTAGTAATAGCATTTTTTTTTTAACCTTCAATTTTTTTTTCTGTTTTCAATGTGTTTTTGTTAGATATACTGAATGTGTGTGCGTCAGCGGGGTAGGGGGGGTGCCCGGGCACCCCCCCTGGCTACGCGCATGTATTATAAGCTTAATATTTTCATATTTTTATTAATTAAAAGAAAACTAAACAGAAATTCGAAATTCTGACTTCGATGTGCACAATGATCCTTCGGGGGGCACCTTTGTGTTAAATCTCGTGACTGTCCGAGCTACCGTTTTCGAGAACAGTGAAATATATATGTTACCGCTAAAGTGCAGAAATCAGTTAATCTGCAGATTAGCTAGGTAATATGCACATTAATTAGGGTGATCCGTTAAAGTGAGGAAAATTGTTTTATTTCTCAAATTACCTAGGTAATCTGCGGATTACCTAGATAATCTGCACATTACCTACTAGGCACTAGTTAAAGTGAAAATAAGATATCTGGTGTTGTAATTTTATAGCACGCTGTGTTGTATTTGTTTTTTCATTCGGAAAAAAAAAAAATAGTTTTCTTTTCTTTTTTATTTATTTCTTTACTTATTTTAATCTGTATGTGTTTTAATTTTTATATCTTTTAAAGTTATATTTGTTTTATTTTTTATTTATTTCATCTTTTTTATTCTGTCAATATAAGTTTGAAGATGTTATGCATTTTTAATATGAAATATAATAGCTTTAATAGCTTTCAATAAATTCTATTTTATAAATGAATGTTAGAATTGTAATACAGTAACGATTTCTTTTCAAAATAAAAGTATTTAACAATTTAAAAAAAAAAAAAGTTTTATTAACAACTTATATTGCTATTACTATTTAAATACTAGAAATATTAAATTATATAAAATATTACTAGAAATATTAAATTAGACAAATCAAAGCATTATTTAAGAAGTACTTCAAATAATTAAAACTGCTTTAACATTTTTTAGAATGCATGAAAATTAAAATGACAGTTTTCAATGCTTTATTAAACTATATTTTGCAGCATACATATATCTGCACAAGTTTAGCAAATATATTAATTTTACAAAAAAAAAAAAAAAAAAAAAAAACCTTTATTAACACTTTTTATGTGATAAACTACAACGAAATTATCTGAAAAAGCGAACAAAATTTAAAATAAATAAAAATATAATCATGATATGTAAAATATGTACAGGAAACTTGAACAAATGTAATGAAATGCTAAAAAATGTACAGAAATTTCATATTAAGTATTTATTAAATGCCATAATATTTTTCAAAGTTAATAATTAATATATCTTTTTTTTCAGTAAATAATAGCAATTTAAATCAATTTTAAAATAAATTAGTTTTAAAAAGTTATGGTTTAATAGTTTTAGTTTGGAAGGAAATAATTTCTGTAATGTAAATCTAATATTCATAATTCAAAATGGAGTTTCACGAGAGACAGCTTTTAATAAAGATTACATTTCATTAATAAAATGCAGACCCTTATCAAACTTATATTGACAGAATTAAAAAAGATAGAAATAAAATCAAAATTAAAACAATTATAACTTACTTGTTACTTTAAATGTTGTGTTAGTAATAATAATAAACCTAATCATGGCTTCCATTCTCTACATTTTGCGTTTGCCGTTTGGTTTATCGGTTTATCATCATAGCATAGCGGAAGTGCGGAAGGGAAGGGGAAAAAATTTTAGTTATGTTTGAAGGTCATTCGCGTATCTGTATCACATGGCTATTTGACGTCATAGTGAATGTAAAAAAAACTAAGGCTCGAAACAAACATTTGAACTTTAACGATACTGAAACCGTTAATCTGCAGATTACCTAGTTAAAATGCGAAAAACTCTTTATTCCGCTCTTTAACGGGTTATTTTAGTTAATCTGCAGATTACCTAGCTAATCTGCAGATTAACTGATTTCGCGTTTTAACGGTAACATATATACAAATATTGCTCACTTAATAGTATAAGATAAAGAGCTTTTAATAAAATGCAAAACAAATTTTCAAACAATTATATCATGACATATTTATAAAGAATTATATAAAAATACTTACTAAAAATACACACAGTAATAATATTAAGGCTGGGATTGCGGTGCCTCGCTCAACACTAACTTACGCACAAACTGTCTTAAGATGTATTGCAGTGCCTCACTATCTTACGACAACTTCAGAGCTATCTTAAGGCTGGGATTGCGGTGCCTCGCTCAACACTATCTTACGCACAAACTCTGTCTTAAGATGTAAACAAAACGCAAGTCGTATTGCAGTCATAGAATAATAATAAGAAGAAGGAGCATGGCAATACTCTTAATGCTTACAAACCCCTTCTAGTGAAATGTCAGCGAAAGCTACTTTTGCTACTCAAAACCTTAAAGTAGGGCCATAGAAAAATAATAATATCGCTGTTTGTTGTGGCAACACAACAGCTTATTAGAAACACTTATGCTCCTTCTTCATTTATTATTATTCTATGATTGCAGTGCCTCACTATCTTACAACAACCTCAGAGCTATCTTAAGTCGAATCGTAACTGGATGCGCGCGCAATCACAACATAGCTCGCTCTGCGTCTCCCATTGGCTGGCTGGCTTTCTCTTACGAGGACACGCGGAGGACTTACTCTTGAGGCATCGCAATACCAAGTTAAGTTCATTCTTAACCACACCCATCTTCGAAAGTTCGTAACTTTTAGGCTGGGATTGCTGTGCCTCGCTCAACACTATCTTACGCACAAACTCTGTCTTAAGATGTAAACAAAACGTAAGTCGTATTGCAGTGCCTCACTATTTTACGATAACTTTAGAGCTATCTTAAGTCGAATCGTAACTGGATGCGCGCGCAATCACAACATAGCTCGCTCTGCGTCTCCCATTGGCTGGCTGGCTTTCTCTTACGAGGACACGCGGAGGACGAAAGGTGCCTTTATAGTGGCCGTTCCGTTCCGCTTTCCGCAAGCACTGAGCTATAATGCAAGGAGTGAGAATTTCAATTCAGTTCTATTTAATTCAATTTCTCCTTCAATACGCAGTTATCACTCCCTACATTCTAGCTCAGTGCTTGCGGAGAGCGGAACGGAACGTCCACTATAAAGCGAGCTTTACGCTTAAGGCACCGCAATACCAAGTTAAGATCGTTCTTAACCACGCCCATCTACGAAAGTTCGTAAGATTTAAGATAAGACTTAAGAACGAGACACCGCAATCCCAACCTAATAATACCAAAAATTTTACAATTTATTTACACTCAAAAACAACCCACACAACACACTTCATCCCGATTAGGTTGATATTACGTAATCGCGATCAAATATTACGTCCCATTACGTTGAAATTTGCTATCTGCTTTGGTTGATTTTTGGTTGAAATGTCACAAGCAAAGTTGTAACATGGCCCCAAATGAGACTTAGTTGGTACGTAATATCAACCTACTTGTTATGTAAGACATCCAGAGTTTGTTCAATTCATGTAAAATCAACCAAATTTGGATGTAAATGCAACATTGTGTTTTCAGCCATTTCATGTAATATCAACTAGATTTGGATGTAAAATATACATCCAGATCTCATCTAAATCATGTAAAATCAACCAAAATTGAATATGGAATATACATCTAGATTTCATCCAGGTTTTATAGAAATTACGTAAAATCAACATAGCTGATGCATTTTTCTTTTCTTCTTTCTTTCTCTTTTAAGAATTTTAATGCACTTATTTTAAACGGGGGAACCAAAAGCATTGACCTTGTTTTTTATAATGCAGAGATTAATTTTAAACATAAATGTGATATTGATTTTCAACATCAGGATTTAAAAATATATGCTTAAAATCAATACCTGTATATTTTTGTCTAAAATTAATATTTGCATAATAAAAAGCAAGACCAATGCTTTTGGCTTCCCTGTTTAAAATAAGTGCATTAAAATGCTTAAAAGAGAAAGAAAAAAAAAGAAAAATGCATCAGTTATGCTGATTTTACTAACTTCTATAAAACTTGGGGATGAAATCTAAATGTATATTCCACATCCAATTTTGGTAGATTTTAATGGAATTCATTACCCAGGCAGAAAATTTGGCAAGATAGCTTTTTTTTTTTTTTCAGATAAAACTTTGTATATCATCTTATTAGAATATGAGACATATTTTACTCATTGCAAAATACTGTTTTTTTTTTTTTTTGTACAGGCGACAATTATTATTTTTTCAAATTCCTTGAAAATTTCTAGTTGGTTTCATAAAATTCTGCACCAATTTTTACTTCCACATACAAAGTATAAGGAATTATAGTAATCCCATTTGCGAAATGGATTTTGTATTTCACATTGCTCGAAAACGAACGATCGCTGAATGTTGCCAATTTATATGTGTGACTGTCATGATGTCTAGTTGTACACCTGCAAGTGTCGTCTTAACACGAGCTCTCGTTTTAGCGATATAAGCGACTTTACACGATTTTTCGTGACGTCGTACGCATGTGTGTGTATGTCACATAACTCGAAAACGATTGGATATAGAAAGTTGCGAATTGGTACATAGGTTTGTTATAACATCCAGTTGTGCACCTCCCTTTTTGGACTTAGTATGATTTTCCGTTTTGGAGATATTTCAGAAAATTAGGTTATAAATGACCAAAAAGGTTTTGGCCATAATGTAACAAAAAACTTTAACTCAAAAACTGTTTGGACAAAAATTGCAATCGAATTTTAACTGACTTCCTGACTAGCTAGACATTTGAAATTTTCAGAAAAGCTCAGAACACGTTGACAATGCATTTTCTAAATATTTTTAGCCAACTGTTTTGGATACCTGCTGCCTTCAGCAGCTTTTATATGATTCAACAGAAAATTTATTTAACTACCCGACTAGCTAGACATTTGAAACTTTCAGAATAGTTCAGAACACAGTGAAAATGCATTTTTTAAAAATACTTTTAGCCAACTGCTTAAGATACCTGCTGCCTTAGGCAGCGTTACCTGTACAAATCTTGCAATCAATTTTTAACTAACTTCCCCACTAATTAGACATTTGAAACTTTCAGGATAGCTCAGAACACAGTGACAATGCATTTTTTAAATATTTTTAGCAAATAGTTCTAGGCCACTGCTGCCATCGGCAGCGTTTGTATGGTTCCAACAGAAAATTTATTTAACTAACTTCTCGACTAGCTAGACATTTGAAACTTTCAGAATAGTTCAGAACAGTGCGAAAATGCATTTTTAAAATACTTTTAGCCAATTGTTTCGGATCCGTGATGCCTTCAGCAGCGTTACCAGTACACATCTTGCAATGATTTTTAACTGACTTCCCGACTAGCTAGACATTTGAAGCTTTCAGAAAAGCCCAGAACCGGTTGTAAATGCATTTTTAAAATTATTTTTAGCCAACAAGCCAACTGTTTCAGATACCTGCTGCTTTCAGCAGCATTTATATGATTCAACAGAAAATTTATTTAAGTAACTTTTGAACCAGCTAGACATTTGAAACTTTCAGAATAGTTCAGAACACAGTGAAAATGCATTTTAAAAATACTTTTAGAGAACTGTTTCGGGTCCCTGCTGCCTTCGGCAGCGTTTATACAGTTTCAAAAGAAAATTTATTTAACTAACTTCTCGACTAGCTAGACATTTGAAACTTCCAGAATAGTTCAGAACATGGTGAAAATGCAATTTTTTAATACTTTTAGAGAACTGTTTCAAGTCCCTGCTGCCTTCGGCAGCGTTACAAGTACAAATCTTGCAATTGATTTTTAACTGACTTCTTGACTAGTTAGGCATTTGAAACTTTCAGAAAAGCTCAGAACACATTGACAATGCATTTTTAAAATATTTTTAGCCAACTGTCTCGGGTCTAATGATAATGCTTTTTAACATTATGTATATATTTCTAAAGGTGTATAAGGAAGTCATGTGGTGTCCACATCAGTTTTTTTCTTTTGCAGAAGTAAAAGATCAGTATTGGTGGAATAAAATCTGAAATTAATCTTGGGAACAGGAGATTGTATGCAAAGCCTAACTATCTATTTCTTGTTGACTTGTAATATCATGCACTTTTAAAATGACATATTTTCTGAAAATCTGTTGATATTTTTGAAGATTACCTGCTATGAAAATTAACAGCATTTATTCTTAATATTAAAAAAGTGAAGATATTACAAAATCAAATGTCGTAAAGCAATAACAGAAGGTTTAATTGCAACATTAAATTTATGTACATATATATTTTTTTTTTTTTTCAAAAGAAAAGAAAAAAAAATCTGATATAAGAGTAGGTTTTAGTAGCAGAAATAGTACAGCATAGCAGAGAGCTCGGCAGATTAATTTAAAAACACACACACAAAAAAAAGCCAGACTTCAATAAAGTACTTAAATAATCTGGTGTATCACTCACACGACTTCGTCTTTCCCTGCATTTTAATATTATATAAGTAGATTGCTTAAGTCTTGAGATAAATAACGTAGGATAATAAAGTTCAATGTAATTCAAAAATAATTTAAAACTGGTTTAGGAATAGTTATTCGACATATAATTGTATGTAAGAGGGATACCAACCCCTCAAGCCCCGCTCAACAGTAGTGCTTAGTTATTTAAAAAAAAAAAAAAAGGGCTGTTATTAATTTGACTTCAAACTTACCAATTTTGATCAAACTGTTAAGTGGCAACTTAAAAAGTACTTCAAAATATCAAATTCGAATTTCATGCAGTTACTTTTTTGTACTTTCTCTTCCCACATAGGTAATGTATTGTTTATCAGTCAAATTTTTGAAAGTGTGTTTTTATCATATGTACACATTTTGAGGCCCCCTGAATCCAAAAACCATGTTTTTAGCGGTTAGTCTGAGTGTGTATCTGTTATCAACATATCTCAAGAACAAATAATAGCAGAAAGTTCAAACTTAGTATTCTAAATGCGTATCATATAGGGATGTTACAGTAAACTTTTCGTTGAGACCAAGCAAATGGATTGTGTACAGGAACATCCAAGTGAATTCAAATACATTGTCTAAGGGAAAATATCTGGCAAATACAGTGTAACATCTACAGGCTGACTTAACCAAAATGGAATATATATATATATATATATTTTAATTCTTAAAAGCATGTTTTGTGTAGATTGTGGTATGAAAATTATTCATCATTCATTTACAAGGCCAATTAAAGTATTTAGATGGGGCTATACTTGGAGGAATCATAATTCCTTTTGCGTTAAATGCTTTTCAAAGAAGACTAATTTTTAATATAAAGTATTCTTAATAGTGCATATTGATTATAGACAATATACAGGGATACTCAGAATTAAGCAAAATGTTCTTTTCTATTGAATCTAATTAACAGAAGTGGTTTGTATATTTTACTGTGGTGCCGGACACTGCACAATTAATGTTTCATATGCATAGTGTAAATAAAGTAATTTTTGAAGTTTTATTTTCAACTTTGTTTTTTGTATTATATCATGTTTTGAAGTGGCCTGATTACGAAAGTCCAATTTTTAGCAGTTGATCTGTATGCTGTATGTGTATCTGTTATCGCATAACTTAATAGTAAATAACTGCAGGAAATTCAAATTTAGCACTTTGAATTTCATATTAGGTTACTGGCAAAAATTTTATAAAGACTGGCAAGTTTGAAGGTAAATTAATAATAGCCTAGTTTTTTTTTAATAATTCTATGCACAAAACTGCATATCAAATAAAATTGTTTTTAAAACTATTTTAGAATGTTCTAAAAGTATATTGAATTTTATTATCTCATGCTATTGAACTTAAAATTTAATATGCAATCAATCATTATAATATTGAAATGCAGGGAAAGAGAAAGTGATGTGTGTGACACACCAGATTTTTTAAGATATGGTAATATAAATACATACAGATTAATCACTAAAAATTGGACTTTTGTGTAATCAGGTTACCTCAAAACATGATATTATACAAGAAAAAACAAATTTAAATTTCAAAAATTACTTTTTTTACAGTATGAATCTGAAAAACTAATTTTTCTTTCTGAGCAGTGTTCGTCGACACAGTAACGTGCATCGAAGCACTCTCATCAATTACACTGAATATAAAAGAACATTTAGCTCAATTTTTGGTAGCTCTGTTGTCATATTGTCTATAAACAATATTGTGTACTTAAATTTAGTCCCAATCAAAAAACACCTAACAAAAAATGAATTACTATTCCAGCAATTTTCAAGTATAGCTAGGCTGACCTGATCAAAATACCTTTATAATAGAGAAGCGTTAAAAATTGCTACAATTATCCAATTATGGGTGTATTTTTTCATTCCTAATACATAAGGACTAAAAATAAAGTATTACTGATTAATAATTTACTTTCTACAATTATTTAAAACTTAGAAAAATGCCTTCAAAAAAAAAAAAAAAAAAAAAAAAAAAGGAAGTCCCCATTTGTCCCCAGAAAATGGAGACGTTTGGTCAATATAAGTATAGCCCCAAATATCCAAATATTTTGGGTAGCCCTGTAAACAAAAGATGAATGATTTCCATATCACAATATACACAAAACATGTTTTTATGCATTATAAAAAAAATTGTTTAAGTCAGCTTAATGCTGTTACACTGTACTTACTCGAAATTTTTCCAAGGATAATATGTTTGAATTCTCTTGGATGCCCTTGTACACGAACTACTTGCTTGATCTCAAAGAAAAGTTTAGTGTAGCGTCCCTATATGATGCGCATTTTGTTCATTACAGTTTGGACTTTCTGCTACTATTTGTTCTAGAGATATGTTGATAACAGACAGATATACAGACTAACTGCTAAAAACATGATTTTCAGATTCAGGGGACCTCAAAACATTTAAATTCAACAAAAACTCAATTTCAGCTATTTGATTCAAAAAAAAAACTTTCTCTACCATGTATACAGATAAGAAAAGTAATACAATTTACATCATGTCTCTAGATTACTGTTCTTTTGTACATTCTTTGTTTTCTTTTTATATGCAGATATTACTTAATTTATTAATTGCTAATAGCTTAATGTGATTTAAAACTTAGTTTAGCAGTTCTATACTGCAGTCTGCAAATCATTACAAAAAATTCTGTCTGTTGGGGAGTAAACCCCCCCCCCCCAACACACAAATATAAAAAAGTATCCCTGCAGTTTTAAATTCATAAAATAGATAATCAGCCTTATCCCCTAGTAATAGCAATATTACTTATACTCTACAAATATAAATATGTAAAGAAAATATTGTAATCATGACAAAAATTTTACTTTGAGATTTTGGTATTTCGATAGGCTTTGAGGTCTCAAGAGTTCATTTTTGCTATTTTCACGATACTATATGCATGTGTGTGTAGTATATATGTGTGAGTGAACATGATAGCATCTGAATGCATTGATGAATTTACCTGAATGTTGGTATATATGCTATAGGTCACCGTAACACAAGACCTATTGATTTTGGAGTATCTAGTGCTTAGTTATTTTATAGTGACACAATGCGAAATTCTTTAACATTATGATCTACAGGCTCAAATTCTTTAAAGTACAATAATGTTAAAGAACACACTATATGGAGAAAATTACTCAAATGCCCTATTATAATTTTCTCTTCTCTTCATTTAACAACTTCGCTTACTTTAATTTATCAGAAAGTCAAACAGAGTCACTCCAGATTTTTTCATATAAAATTAATTTAGCATACATGGATCACCCACTGAGCATAACCTAATCTAAAAGAATCACATCTTTAATAGTAAAATTTATGTCTATAAATAACAAGTTTTTCTTTAATTAACAACTAATGAACATTAATTATTATTCACCTAATTCCTTGTAAATAATTTTGAGCAATTTTTTAAATAACATTTTTTGAACCTTTCTCATGATTTTTGAATTGCTACAACTTTGTCTTAAAAGCTTATAATAAAAACATTACATTCTTCCAATTTACATTAAACTGATATGGATCACAAATATGTCAAATGGAGACACAGAATCCGAATTAGAAAAATGCATCAATTCCACATTTTACTATTACTAAAAAACATGAAACTTTTATACTGTAATTAAAGATAAAACTTAATAGCTTTATTCAGAGCTAATATATATAGCATTATTTCCAGATCCAGAACTTCCTCAGCACATGTTTTAGGTGATGTTGACAGTTGAAACTGATTTTTTGTCACTCTCCTTTTTTGATCTCAGTAAATGGCACCACTTTCAGTCTAGGACCAGAACTGGTTCATTATAGATGCAGCTACAAACCGGTTCCAGGCATAGACTGAATGTGACACCATCCACTGAGATCTGAAGTATTTTGGAGAACTTTCCGAACCAAAAATTTTTTTCAGTCTCCAGAAATTAGAGCAAAAATCGGTTCAAATGTTGTGCAAAAAGTTTTTATGTAATAGCAGCATAAGTGTACTGTATATACAATTTTCAAATATTTTAAATACCACCATATAAATTTTATCTTTATGAACATATCCATTCCCATTGTCTCTCTAAGTTGCATCCCCTTTTGATGCTTAAAGGACTTGACTCTTGGGGGTACATACAAATGAAACACTTCCAGTTGCAAAGCCATTTGCAGGCGTTCCAAATGTATGACTGCAGTCGGCAGCAAAAGTATCCGAGCACTAGCAAAAATTCCTATGTGAAAAAAGCACACTTGACACTGTTTTGTTAAATAAATCCTTGTCGAATCATGTTCTTAGACTGACTAAGAACAGGATTCGACAAGGATTTATTTAACAAATCTGCATTAAGTGTACTTTTTTTACATAGGAATTTTCGCTAGTGCTCTGTTACTTTTGTTGCCGACTGTATTTGCAAAAAACTTGCAAAATTTACGTCATCGAAATTGCAAGCGTTCCGTTTGTATGTAACCCTTGACTTTTTTTTTTTTTTTTTTAGCAGCATTTCATACCACCTGGCATTCAACAAAGTTGGATCACATTAATTACATGCAGTTAAATTCCTGATTACCTCCATGTTTTCTCATTGTGATGCATAATGGTGATCGTGAAGTAAAACTGTAAAGTTAATCACTAATTCAAATCACTGTAATTAATATGATCCAACTTTTTTGGACGACAGGTTGTATCAATGAAATGCAGCTAAAAAGAAGCCAAGAATCAAGTCTCAGTGAACGTCAATATTAGAAACAAAATTAAACTCAGTGCAATTATTAGATAAAATATAAAAACAAGAGAAAAAATTTAGAAAGTACTTACGTAGCTTAAAAACACACATATTTTTACCAAAACTGATTTGCTTTTTTTTTACATATGCTTTTTTTTTTTTTTTTTTTTTTTTTACATATGCTTATATATATACATATACATACATACATATTTTCTATTTGATTAAACATATTAATTTTATTTGTGCTTTGTTCCATATGCTGAATTTGTTTTAATTACTACAAATTGTGGACTGTTCGGCAAGATACAACGAAGGACTGACTTCCAACCTACCTGTATTGGTTTGAGATTCAAATTTCAAAAAGAATCAAAAGAAACAATATGTATTTATGCATTTTTATTTAAAAAATTACATAAAATTTCTTTATTTGCATAGCGAAGCTAATTGAACATTACTAATTTAATTCAACATCTAATGTTTTTCTCTGTAATAGACAAGTTCTCGCAGCACCTGCAGAGAGAGAAAATAAAAAACATTTCAAAAGGAAAAATAAATAAATAAATAAAAACTGACAGTTATGTTCTCCCATAAACCAAAAATTATATTCAATAACAATATGCAAGTTGTGGTATTTATAAGAAACAATTTTGTATGATTATTTAATTGAAACCAATCAGTTTTGAATTTTCTCATCTACAATAAGTACTAGATTTTTCAATAATACGAGTAAATCTTCATATATAAAAAAGACAGTGTCTGGATGTGTGTCTCCAGACAGCATAACACTAAAATGGTAATAAGGACAGTCATGTGATTCAACACGAAGATACTTACTGAGATGTCCTAGTACATTATGAAGCCCAATTTTTCAAATTTTTCATCATTTTTTAATTAATTGAAACATGATAATAATAACCTTATATTAGTTTTAAATTAGTTGACAAACATATTAAAATTAAACGTGAATAATAATAATAATTATAAGAGAACATCATTATAGCTTAAAAATTTTGAAACAATTATTGATAAACGTTAATATATATACTTCATGATGCTAAAAACAAACAGCTATTAAAGGTTAGTTCTATTATAATTAATTTTTTCTAATTATTTTTTATATTTTTACTGTGAAATTGTAGGTAATAAACTGTCAATGATATCACATTTGACTGAATAGCATTCTAAACTCTACGAATCAAATTTTATTTTATAAGCTTTATTTATCTTAGGCTTATTGCTTCCTAGGTGATTTTTTTTAACATGATTTATACAGATCACATAATGCAATGATCTCTATCCAAATGTATGGAAAAAAATATAAATTAGTTTAAAAGCTACTAAAAAACAGAAAAAGAAAAGCAGTTCTGCAGACTATGGAATATATTTTCCTTTACATTTATTGCCCAGAGGGGACAAGTTTTCACCATGGGTATCTTTTAAAAGAGCTTATCAATACCTTTAGTGTGATAGTGCCACCACAAGACTTTCTTCTGTATATTTTAATTATACACCAAAGTCATAAAATAGAAATTTATTAAATTATTTTCCATATAAATGTAGACGATTTTTATGTGACAGAGTTACATCACTACAGGAAACGAAGTTCTCAGATGCACATTTCCCTCCCCCCCTAATTTATTACTACTATTATCAATAATTTATATTAATTTCACAATCATTGATTAACAATTATTAATTAACAATTAATTTTATAATTACATTGTTTAAAATAACTCATTTTGTAGAGTTATATGAAATTTTGTTTTGTTCATGTTAAAAATTTAGAAATAATGGGATTACAGCCCGACCTGTTGAACAATTGATCGCCAAATCTAATCTGTATCAGTTTATGTCAGGTTTCAACAAAATTCCAAGTATGGTTAAATTTCATTAATTGGTTAATGAGATGCAGTGTCTACTACATTAGTGATACACACACACACAGAGAGAGAGAAAGACTGACTGACAGACAGACATTTTCTAAAATCAGTTCAATCGTGATCAGAGCATCCTCAAACGTGTAAATCCATCAAAACTGGAGTTTGAAACTTTTTACTAATTCAATACTTTCTCTTTATATGCATACGAAAAAGAAAAAAAAAAAAAAAAAAAATAAGAAGAAGAAATGGCTGAACCACTGATCTGCGTTAATTTAAAACAACATTATCGATTTTTTCTTTCATTTTTGCCATAAAAAACTTAGCAAAAAAAAAAAAAATCTTATTTTTACTGTCTTCTATGTTTGAAGGAAGTATTGGCTTTGTGAAAATTTTTAAACACTTTTTGATGTATTTACATGTTTTGAGATGTCCTGATCACAATTTGACTGCTTTTAGAAAATGTGTGTCTGTGTGTGTGTTACAAATTTTGTAGGTACTGTATCTCAAAACCCTTGAACGAAATTTGACGTTTGGAATTCGTTAATTTTCAATATGGGTATCTTCGAAAGAACTCGTCAACACCTTTAAAATGAATTATCAAACCATAGATCAGTGATAATTAATACTATGTTATTGATTTTTTCCATTTTTAATGAAAAAATAAATAAATGAAATAATGGGAAGAAAATTCATTTCTTCTCATGTCTGAACAAAACTGATTTTCTTTTGGCATTTAATATTAAACTACTTTCAGATAAAAATCGTCTGCATTCATCATGGAAAATAATTTTAATAAATTATAATTTAACAAATAATTTATATTAGGTAAATTTGTACAGGATTATATAGAAGAAAGACTTGTGATGGCCACAGCATACTAGTTAATATGATAAAAACGATGTTTTAAGAACTTTTGAATAGTAGCAATATAAAATTATACAATGCAAATAAATACCCTAATATGTATTACTAAAATTATAAATACTTTAAAAAAGTTATATACTTTTAAAAAGTTACAACCAAAGTAAACAATGAAATTTATAGTTTTTGTGCTTAAATAAAAAGTAATTTCAAAGAATAAAAAAAAAAAAAAAAAAAATGAATAATAAAAAAAAAAACATTTGTCTATACTGCAAACAAGTAAAAAAAAAAAAAAAAAAAAAAAAAAACTAAAATCCATAAAATTTTCAAATTTGCAGTCTCTGGTCCCAAGTGCTATGGATTTCTGGGAGTGGATTTCCTACTGCATACACATGATATAGCTAAAATTAATCAACTGAGGGAAACAAACATTTTTTGTGTGTGTGTGTGTGTGTGTGTGTGAAAATTGCAGCAGGTAGCCAAACAGTGGCCATTGTGGTGGCTACCCGCAGCAAATTTATTAGTGGCTAATTCTTCAGTAGTAACTGACCATGCGGCCAGAGCTAATTTTGCCTTGTAAAGCTAATGAATAAAAACTTTGTATGCAAACGCTATTAATTGAGAATCTTGCAACAGGGTTGTAGTGATTTAAATCAATTGATTTAAAAAGTAAAAAAATAAAAACTATCACTGATTTAAATCACTTTTTTTACATATTAAAGTTAATGGCTTTAGTGGAATGAAACTGTACATCCAGCTTTTAAAAAATGTGGTTTTTAAATATTTCTTATAGAAATTTAAAAATATAATTTGTAAAATATAACAAAATATTATTAAACAAGCTAATATTTATATTGGATACCTTGACTTTAGATTCGTCTCTACTAAGCAACATTGATAAATAAAAAAATAAATTATACCTTAATTTTCTTAATTATTTATACATTTTAACCATTTATTATATTTTAATTATTTATACAAGCACAACCTTATGACTGATGTATGAATTATAAATATTTAGTTAGTGTAGAATTAATTGATTAACCCTCGCTTTCCCAAGATCATGGCATTACTGCAAAAAAATTGCTTTCAGGTACCGCTTGGCACACTTGGCGAAAATCACCAGCACAACACCTTTTTATATCGTTTAGAAGTTGCAAAATTCCACTGGTTATGTTTGCTATCTGTGGCGAATTAGCACACTTTTTGAATGAGGCGTGCTTAACTAGATTTCAACTTCAAAATGACCCCATCTTGGGAAAGCGAGGATTAATATATATATAATATGATAGTTTGTCTCTGCCAGCCTTGCAGTTGATATTTACAAAAGAAAACATTTTCTTGCTTATTTATAGTTCTCATATCAGTTTATATCTTTTAATATTGGCACACATATTTTAAAAATAATGGCATATTTTACATTGTAGTGTTTAAAAAGCCCTGAAGCCCAGCACCTGACTTATGGCAGAGCATTCAGGGCACATGCCTTGGGCCTTCAAGAAATTCCACCATACATTTAAAGAAATAGTTAGAATGAAAATTTTCTGTAATGATCGATAATTTTCATTTTTTCGTCAACAAATGGAAATGGTATTGTGCTGTGTGCCTCTTATTTGTCGTACCATATTTGAAAAAAAAAAAAAAAAAAAGCAATACAAATAAAGTGATGTTAAAAGGGTAGGTATTTACAATCCTCTGGAATAAATTAAACTGTTGGCATGTTTGCAATGCTGTCTAATTTAGTGCATGAATCAGTTTACAGATAGTACATTGGCTTCATCATAAGTTACACTTTTTTGTTTATTGATTTTTTATCCTATAATATATAAAATACATTTTTTTTTTTTTTTAACTAATTGTGAATATTTCCATTGTGTGCGCTATGGAAATTGATCATTGTTTGTATTATTTCGAACAATATATACTTTGCCGTAAAATGATAGTATGTTAAGTTATCAGTTATTTAAATATAGATAATCAGTGTTTAATCATTTGGTAAACTGTATAATCATGTGCAGAAAAAAATATTTACCTTTAAAATATCTTCTCTGTATAGATTAATAGAATAGAGGATTATAAATATTAAAGTTTCAGAAGAAAGGGCCCATTAAACATGAGTGCCCTAGGCCTCCGCAGGAATAAATCGGTCCCTGCTGAAGCCTCCAAATTTTTTTTAAAAACTCCATAACCATTAAATTTAATTATATATAATCAGTTACATACAGTTCAAGGCAGCTGTCACTGCTTGTTTAATGAATTGTCCCGACTCAATATAGAAAAGTTATAAGAATAAGTGAAAGTATTAAGATGGTAATGAAAATGTGAATTTTGTTAATGGGTATAGTGTGAAAAAATTTTCTTGATTCAAATTATATTAGTTTAGCCTAAATATAAGTTTTTTAAGATATCCTACTTTTTTTTTTCTTAACTCCTTATTCTCTTTATTTTGTTTGGGAAGTGTGAGTAAAAGTTTCCTCTTAATACATTGTTTCAGTTATGATGTCATTTTCCCTAATAAATTACCCTTTTCCAAAATTATTTTATCCGTTCCATAGCATGGATAAGATTTTAGTGTGGGCGAGGGTAATTCCCGATCAAAAAACACAAACATCTAAATAACTCTAAAAATATCACAATTGATGTTAACCAAATTTAGCATGGTTAAAGCTTTATCATGTGTTTATTCAATAAAATATAGACTTTGATTAAAATGTTTTAAAAGTTTGTTTAATTGAAAAAATTCATTGATCAGTAATTGCCCCAGCAACCGGGTAAATATCGATCGCACCCCGACTCAGGGCAATTACGGATCAGGACATTTTTTGTTCAAATGATAGCTATATTGATTAATTTGGACTACAAATAATGTCATTTTTAACATAAACCTGATTTTAATTACATATTATCAGGAGCAGGGTTTAAACTGCCATTCATTTTTTTAGCATTTTGCTAAAAGGTATCATATTTTGCTAAAACAAGTCGGTCAGAATTTCGCTAAAATGCTAAAACTGGATAACTGTATAAAATATCTCTATATAATAATTCAGAATTTATTTTATTTTATTTTTATTTTTTTGTAATATTTGCAGGCAAAAACTACGAAAGGACTGAAATTATTGGGAATCCTTATTTATATAGTAATTTGGATTTATTTTTAATTTTCAATGATTGAATTTAAATGCAAAAATATTTAAAAGTATGTTAGAATTCAGAATTTGCTTCATAGAAGCATTTTTAGCACTAGTATTTCACGATTATCTACCACTACACTTTACTTGATTTTTAATTTGCTTTTTCATTTTACACATATGATATGAATACCTCTTTTTCCATTGATAAAATCAAAACATAGTTTCCCTGATTCATATTTTTAAAGTCACAAATATGGATGCTTGGTTAAAATCATCAATGAACAAAAGGAATAGAAAACAAAACTGAGGATAACAAAGCTAAGTAAAAGAAATCAATGGTATCCAAAGAATTAACTTTCGAAAAAACTAAAATAGTGCTTGCCTATTTTCGCTAAAATGCTAAAGTAATTTTTTTGCCAGGTTAAACCCTGATCAAGAGTCAATCCATGTTTTAATTTTTGGGTCCCTTTTTTGTGAAAAACAAAATATTTTTGTGAAATATAAAATATTTTTGTGAAAAAGTAAAATATTGTGTAAAATCTTCAGTTTTTACAATCACTTTATGTAATGTTTAATATCAAGTTAATAGAGTTTCGTTGAGCCAAATTAAGGCATAAATTAAAAATAATACTGAAAATATGAAAACATTTAATAAAAGGATCCTTTTTATAAAACAAAAAATCTTGTGAAGGGACTCATTTTATAAATTTGAATTTTGTGAAGGGTCCCTTTGTATGGATTTGAATTTTGTGAAGGGTACCTTTTTATGAATTTGAATTTTCTGAAGGGCCCCTTTTTACTGTGTGGAATTTTGTGAAGGAGCCGCAAAAGGGACCCAAATTTTGCCTGGATCGACCCCTGATTATAAATGTTTTTTTTTTTTTTTTTTAATAAGCATAGTAGTTAATTTACTATTTTTATTTGTTTTGAAATTACATCCAAACTTATTGGCAAAACACTTTATAACATTTAAAAGCATAATGTATATAGCATTACTGTCCTAATTTTATTATATATTTTATTTCAACCATGCATTTTTATTATATCCTTAATAAATAAAACCATTTATTATTATTACAGTTTATTTTTTACTATGAAATAAAGATAAACTACTACGTTTTTGATATGAACTTTTCTTTGATTTATAGTTAAGTATTGCAATTACCCATTAAAAATATTTCAGTTTTATTATATATTTTAATTTAAACATTTAGTTAAAAAAACCATTTACTGTTATTACAGTTTTTTTTTACTATGAAATAAAGATAAAATAGTTGGCTTTCATTTGAACTTTTCTTTGATTTAATGTATTGAAGTTAACAGTTAAAAATAAATAACTTTTTATGTAACTGTATAATTTAAATCACAAGTGTGTACAATAAAATACAATTTAATTTATTAGCATTCAGTACAATACTTAGTAATCTTGATCTTAATTAGTCATTAGTCATGCTTACTACAAAATTTTGAAATAGCTTGAAAGATAATTTTGATTTTGATATGAAACCTATAACAAAACCGGTTTTAATTTTAAGCAAAATACATATTATGATTTTTTGATGTGCATTAATGAATATATATTATAGATGCACACTACATATATGTACATTGATAAATATGTCTAAAATAATTTTAAACATAGGTAAAAAAAGAATCTGTTGTATAAATCAATATAGTTGTATAACCAGTATACTAAATTACAGAAACATTATTAACGTAATTTAAAAGCTTATATTATATCTGTACTGATAAGTATAAAGGATTTAAGTGCATATTCTTGATTTTTCAGGAGACGAAAAATAAAGTTAAACTAACTAAAAACTAATGAGCAGAATCGATTAGGAAAAAGGGATTATGTTGATTTATACACTATATACCGTTAAGTGATTGTCAATCTTCATTTAATAAAGGGAAAAATTGAATTAAATATTTTATACTAAAGATTAATGCTAAATTTCTAACTTGAATCTTTTTTTACCAATGGATTTTCTCAAAGACTAAAGGACACGGATTTAAATCCTTTATACCAATTGATAGAGAATTTTTTTCTGAGTCTGACTATGTACTTAACTCGAAATCGACATTTTTGGACTTAAATCCTTTATACTTATCAGTACAGATATATAGTTGTAAAATAACATAAAAAAAAAAAAAAAAAAATAGAAATGTTGTGCTACTAAGAATCTAAGTAAAATGTGTGATTTTCAGAAACAATCTTTTTTCAAGATGCTTTTGTAGCAGTTTAATATATATTTTTATTTATTAATTTTCAGCAAAGATGGCGACTTTTTTTTATTTTGTACATTAAACTACAATGTTCTTGAATTGTTAACAATACTTTCTAATTTTTGTTTAAGCATACTATTATAAGCTGGGTGAACATTAATTAACCTAGAAACACATTGATCGAGAATTACCGCAGTCCACCAGACTTTCTTTATTTCAATACATTATAGTACTACAAATTCTCAGGTTGAGTGGCTCGTACTACAGCATTTGTGACTGTTATAAGATTATTTCTTATATTATAATGATACTAATTTGAATAGAAATATTGGTAATAAATGCCTACATGGATTTTTTCTATCGGAATAGAATATTATTTATAATTTAAGTAAAATGATTGATAGTGTAAATATTTACATATATATACATAAAAATACACAGAATAAAATACAAGTGTTGCACAATAATGTATGAATAGTTTTAAAAAATCATTAAAATCAAATAAATCTTGATTAAAAAAAAAAAAAGAACAGTCTTGCAATGATTAGTACTGAGTTATATGCAGAAAGTCTTACTTTTTAACTTGCAATTTAAACTGAAGGGCTGCTAGGAGACTGCAGGCCAAAGCTAGATTCCTTACATATTCATTAACATCTTAAATAAATAATCTGGGAAGAAAAATACAAAAGGCCAAAATTAAAAAAAAAAAATAGCTTATAAATATTGTATACAGGATGAAAAAGAAAAAAAAAAAAAAAAAAAAAAAAAAAACATTTCAGAGTTTACATTCCAACTGTAGGAGGAAAAAACATATCATGAGTAATAGTTTACATTTAATAATTACCTCCAAGAAAAATCTAATTTTTAAAAACAAAATTTAAGCCTAATCAAAAAATACCATCAACACGAAGTTACAATTTTCATAGTTTACATAATGTTAACTGTAATTTTGAACTTTATATAAATATACGTATACACATGTGCACAGGAAGAATTTTTTATCTATCTACAATAAAACAAAATTCTGCAATCAGAGAATCATATCTGGTATAATCAGAGATCAGGTCTGGTATAATAAAAAGAAATAATATAATTCATAAAATGTGCAAAATTTACATTTACAAAGGAGAAAGTATAACTCTTTAGCTACGGCATTGATTTATTATTAAGTGTATCCCATTTATGGATTGTTAAATTAACAGTGTTGGCTCAACTGTTTCTGCTATTGGTATTAACACATAAATAGCAGAAGACTAAAAATACCAATTTAAAATCATTAAATAAAAAGTGAGAGAATGAGAAATTAATGGTTTGGCTTCTCTTCTAATTGTAACTTGCACATATATATTTAATATATGTGCAATAAATATAATATTTACAACATTTAGAAAAAAATTACTCTTGACAAAAACATAACTAAATTTAATAAATTAAAGAGTATACATATTGTAGATAAGAGATTCAAAACAGAGAAAGAGAAATTAATGGTTTGGCTTTTAATTGTAAATTGCACATATATAATATTTAATATATATAATATTTACAATATTTAGGAAAAAAATTACTCGTGAAAAATAAGTTAAAGAGTATACATATTCTAGATAAGAAAATCCAAACCAGTACAAGCAGTTCATTAGAAATCTTTGTTTATTCTCATTTTCTATGGTTCGTTCGAAAATTTTACTGTTGTTATTGACATAAATTAACTTCAGAATTACTGAATTTCTCATACTTAAATAACAACTTTCATTAATGAAATCAATCTTAAATTTTTTTTTATATAATTTGAGAGAGTTAAATAAAACTACAACAGTTTTAAAATAAATTTAAGCTTTCATGAACACATTTTTGCATTGTTTATCAAAGTTAATCAACTGATAAAGGCATGCTTGAATGGTTAAAAAGCAATGGAAATTCCGATTAAGTTTACAAGAAAATACTTCTACAGATATTTCCATTCCTGCTTAAAATAAAAGAAAGGTCCATTAGGCCATGTAATAATATTTATGGATCGATAAATCAATGGATAAGAAATGATACACAACAAACAAAAACTAAAACCACCCATGAAATTAAATTTTACAAATAATAAACCTTTTCAGGTATAATACGCATTATTACATTAAAGTCAAATATCAGAAATGAAAATAAAATAAAATTATTTTAGATACTTACATATGACAATTATTTTCAGATCGCATTCACATTCTGTATAGAACAAGAATGTAAAATCGTTGTCACAAGCTTGGCGACGGTGGACAATACAGCATATATGACGATATCTTCGAAATCTACAATCATAACATTAATTATACGACGCAATTATTTCTTCTTTCGCATTTTCACATAATCAAAATGACAACATGGCGGCGGGCGAAAGCGAAGCCACGGACGAGAGGAAAAGTGGAATGGTTGGTTGAATGCGCATGCCCAGTTGCTCGTTCCGTTTTAGTAAAAAGTACGCTGCATGCTTGTTGAATTCAACGTAAAAGGACACTTCATTGTGGCTCAATTGTGGAACACATTACTTCCAAGATATTTTTCTAATAATGTATGTCCAAATTTGGTTACTCACGACACATACTTTCAACATGATGGTTGAATTTATGTGAGCATGTGACAAAAATGGGATGTCAGTTCTCTGGAGGGACGTGTTTTCAACGTACGAGACGAGAAATGAACAAAATTTGGACGTATGTGCTGTGTGGGAACTTAATTACTCTCTATTAGTAATTATTTGTTTTCAAAAGACTATACGTTGATATAAAATTCAAGTTTGGCAAGCCAAAAAAATTATATGGTGGGTACATTAACCCTTGAAACTCTGAGAAGGTTAAGCCTTTCCAAAAAAGTACTTTGGGGATAATGGGGGAAACTGGCTAGCACGGAGTCAAAAGACAGGAGAAGAAGGTAACGCTGAAATTTTGTGATGTTGTTTTATAATGTTTACAGATGGCGCCAGCGTACAATACTTCCTTCTCTCCAGCTTCCGCAATGTTATTAAATGGGGAAATGTCTCGTTTTAATTATTTTTTTTTAAATAATATCAAGCTGAAAAAAGTTCGATTGAAAGCAAATTTCATTAAATAGAGTATTCTAACCAACATGTTTTTTTTAAGAGCCATTTTATACTAATTTTACTTTGAAAGAGAGCTTTTAAAAAATGACGATCCTTATAAACCGAAGCTAGCTAAAACAGACAATTGGGAGAAAGGAGAATGGATGAAATTTTGTAGAGAAAAAAAAATAAACTTACTTTAGGTGCAGAAAACACGAACTCGGACATTATTTCTCTCCTGGGGCTTTTTTTTCTTTCTTCTTACCACTATCATAGCCTGTATTACAACTAGGAACGAAGCATTTATTTGAAACATCTGAATTATGCTGTTTTAAGAACTTACAAACAAATTAAATTGCTTAAAATAAAAAATTTTAAATGTATTCCAGCAAAATTCTATTGAAAACAACACTATATCAGCTCCGAGGTAGGGAGTAATGACAAGTGGCGCCCTCAATATTTACCAAAAATTTACATCACAGTTTCGTAGCTTTCTCCCATTGGACCTTCAACTCCTATTAATATTTTTCCGTGCTGGCTAGCTTCTGCAGAGAGCACGGAAGAAGACTGTATAGGAATTAAAACGAGATAGGGCAGCGAGCGCAGGAACCGTAGCTTCTTTTCCGCATTAATTCAGACGAGTGTAGGAAAGCGATTCGATCGCCGCCTGGTGTAGTATCTTTGAAACTTATCGGAAGAAAGGAAAAACCCGCCCCTTCGGCTTCAGTCATCATCCGATTTCCGAGAACGACCTACGAACGAGCAGCCAGAAATGTAAATACGCGCTGATTGGTGTATTTTCGAGATATAGTCGCCCTCTATCTGTAAGATGGAAATTACTACCTTTTCGTAACACATCCTACTCTTTTAATTCGTGGCCACGGAGTAAAAAGACAGGAGAAGAAGGTAACGCTGAAATTTTGTGATGTTGTTTTCTAATGTTTACAGATGGCGCCAGCGTGCAATCCTTCCTTCTCTCCAGCTTCCGCAATGTTATTCAATGGGGAAATGTCTCGTTTTAATTATTTTTTTTTAAATAATATCAAGCTGAAAAAATTTCGATTGAAAGCAAATTTCATTAAATAGAGTATTCTAACCAACATGTTTTTTTTAAGAGCCATTTTATACTAATTTTACTTTGAAAGAAAGCTTTTAAAAAATGACGATTCTTATGAACCGAAGCTAGCTAAAACAGACAATTGGGAGGAAGGAGAATGGATGAAATTTTGTAAAGAAAAAAAATAAACTTACTTCAGGTGCAGAAAACATGAACTCGGACTTTATTTTTCTCCTAGGGCTTTTTTTTTGTTTTTCTTATCACTATCATAGCCTGTTTTACAACTAGGAACGAAGCATTTATTTGAAACATCTGAATTATGCAGTTTTAAGAACTTACAAAGAAATTAAATTGCTTAAAAAAAAAAATTTAATGTACTTCAGCAAAATTCTATTGAAAACAACAGTATATCCGCGCCGAAGTAGGGAGGAATGACAAGTGGCGCCCTCAATATTTACCAAAAATTTAGATCACAGTTTCGTAGCTTTCTTCCATTGGACCTTCAACTCCTATTAATATTACTCCGTGTTCGTGGCAGAGAGGAAAAGCAAATCAGTTTTCGCGCATGAAGATAGAGGGGAGGAGGGAAAACGAGATAGGGGATTCGGCAGCAAAACGGACCAGAAAATTTAGTTAATCAACAGGCCGCTAGATGGCGAAAAGGTTAGCCGTGATAGCAGATTATCATTGAAAGCTTATGGAAATAATTGTTTAAAAAAAATTTAAGTAATTTTAGGTACTTATTTTTAAAAAATTGGCTAGAAATTGTCATGCCATTAATGTGAGAATGTACAGAAATAAAGGAATTATTTGAACATTTTTATTTTTATTTTTAAATAATTAATTCTAAATGCTAAGATATATTACTTTTTCATGTAGAAATTATTTAAAAATTTTATCATTTTTATTTTAATCAATTAATTTTGAAAACTAAGATACATTAGTTTTTTAATAATGAGCATAAAAATAATAAGTAATAAATAAAATTTTCCAAAAATAGTTAAACTGATTTTTTTTTTTTCTAATTTTCATTTTTTTCCCCTCCCATCTTTCTACATATATATAAATATATATATATAATTATACACACACATATATATATATATATATATATATATAATATATATATATAAATTATATATATAGATAAAATATTATATATATGTATATAATTTTAGATGATTTATATTAATTGTAGCTATTTAAAAATTTTAATTGGGTGTAACATTTCTTTTTTTTTAATTAATGAATCAAAGAGATAAATAAATAAATAAAAATAGAATAGTAATTTAAAAAGCCCCTTTTTATCTTTTGATTAAAATTGTTTCGTTTTTTAAAAGCTAATGGTATAAATTTTTGAATTAAAATTGGAATGACTAGAAAAAATAATTTTAGCACGGAAATAATGTAAGTTTTGATTCTGATAAAATTTTAAAATCATTTTTACATCACATATAAAGCATATATTTCATAAGTTTATTTTTCTTCGAAGTAAAACATACTCCAGCTGTAGCAGTATGGGTCTGCTCTCAAAACTAGTCAGTGGGAAGTGCTTGGTTCGATTCCAGATCATGGTCGTCAAAATAAACGTTCGGAATTTTCCGTGGTTGGACTTCAAAACTCGAGTAAATACTAGGTCCCTTAAAAAAGACCAATATGAAGGCAATCCACCTAGGTCTAAGACCTAAGTTAGGTAAAACAATATCATGGAGGGGGGGGGGGAGTGAAGTGAATGTTTTGATTATTTTGCAAGAGATTTTTGCACAGTAAGTTTATCGCATTTAATATATTTTATTCATTTTTTCGGTTATCAGTTCAATAAATTTAATTTTTTACAACTTTTTTTTTTAACATTTTAAAAGTTGTTGATGTTTTTAGGATTGAGGCCGATTGATTGCACTAGGATCCTAGGCCTGTGTAAGAGTGCCTTCCATGGGGGTCTTTCTAAGGGATCTTAGCCGTATTTAACTTAGTTTCGGAGAAAAATCACCGAACACTTCAAACGGCTAGGCCGACGAGCGCGACCAGGGATCAAACCCAGCACATCATGTCTACAGCTTCAATGACCTCTTGGCCGTTAGTGGTTCCTAGCATTCTAAAAGCTAAAACTTTTTAATTATTATTTTTTTGTAAGAATAAAAGATAAATTTGGAATAACGGTTTAAATAACCACATTTCTCCCTTTCATTAAAATCATTATCATTTTTTAAAAAGTTAATGGTACAAATTTTTGAATGACTAAAAAATATAATTTTGCAGAGAAATACTTCACAGTTTTATCTAACACAATTTGCATTAACTTTTACACTGCATACATTTTATCAGTTAAATAAATTTCTTACTTTAAAATAAACTGGTTGACGTTAAGTGACTGGTTCAATTCCTGGTTACACTCGTTAACTTCATCGTTCGGAGTTTTCATCAAAACTCGAGCAAATACAGGCTAGGTCTTTTTTAAAAACCAATATAACCATTATTATCATATTGTGGGGAGGGGGGGGGGGGTGAGTAAATGTGTTGATCATTTTGCAAAGAAAATTTAATTTTCATCACATTCATTTAATGGATTTAAAATTCTTTAAAATAAACATGGAAGCATTTAAATATACGAAAATGTATAAAAAATAATTGAAATTTATTCCTAACATCGAAAATTATATTAAATAAAATTGGGAAAAATAAGAAAGAAAATAAAGTATTATTATATATATATATTCCTACGTGAGTTTTATTGACACCCCGTAAAATAAGTCAATTATAAATCAAATACAATTTATTTATTTTCTTCCCAAATTCATTTAGAATTAATGTTGCTTTAGAAAGTGCTCATTAGATGGCGCGAGGGTCAGCCGGTGTAGCAGCTCAGTTGGAAATCAGGACCATTTTCAAAACGCGGTGTTGGTTCTCCTCTTCTCTAGCTTCATGTTTTCGCGTGTTCTCCGAAAACATCACAATGGTGAAGATCAGAAGACCACGAGAAAAGAGACTGTTTACAGAAAGGGGGTTTTAGGAGCAGAGGATCCTAATTTCACGAAATCGTCTACATGATATTTGAGAGAAGAAAAAAAATTTAAATAAACCTAAAAGAAAAGTAAAAAGATTTGTAAAAAAGAAAAGTTAAGGGCACGCTAATGTCACTGAGTCAAAGAAAGGAGTCTATATCTCCCGACATCCCTCCGATTTCTCGAACTCAGCAAGGATCCTCATCCAACGTGTAAGGAAAGATAGGAAAGCAAAAAAAAAAAAAAAATACATGGGACAGGAAGCTGATACCTAAATAATTTATTCATGACTTAATTTAAAAATTTGAGTATTATTATAGTACCTTAACTTAGATGAATGGACAATTTCTGAATTTCTCTTAAAATGGGGACTGGGTTTGTCGATTTCAAAATTAACCTCAGATAACTGTTTTAAAATTTTATATGGGCCTGAATAAGGTGAACTTAATTTACGTGTATTTGGATATTGAAATTCCTCATAAATCACTTCATCACCAACTTTAAATTTTACAGGGAGAAATCGAGCATCATATCGGACTTTGTTTTTATTATGATATTGTATTGTTTTTTCTTTTGCTATTTTTCTGGCTTCATCAACTGAGGGGTAGTAATTATTATTCACTAACAAGGGATCATACGGTAATTCTCCTAATAATAAATAGCTAGGTGGAAACTGAGTTACAGAATGAAGTGTTGAATTATATTGATTTAAATCTTCAAGTAGTTTAGTCCAGGGAATTTTGTTTGAAGAAGAATTAACTTTACACTTTAAACGCGTTACAATAGTCTGATTAAGTCTCTCGATTTTCCCATTGCACTCAGGATGATGGCTACTTGTTAATAAATGTTTTACATCATAATTTCGAAGAAATTTTTTGAATCGGGATGAAGTAAATGCTGCATTTCTATCTGTTAACAATTTTTTAGGCACTTGAATTTGAAATATTTGTTTTAAAAAGTTTGTATAAGTTTCAGTGGTAAAGCTTTTTGATGGAAATCCCCACACATAACGGCTTGCATGGTCCACGACCAAATGCAAATACTTTTTTGTAGAACTAGCAGGCTACGCCCGCTTTGCTGGTCATTATTTTTAAAATCAATCACTATAGTTAATGAATTCTCAAAATTGCATTACTTCTTATCATGTGAAAAAAAATAAAAAGAGAGAGAGAGAGAGAGAAAATGTTAGACCGGATCTTCACTGCCTTCGGCAACGCAGGCCGTTGTGCGAGTGCATTTTATGTTCGACACTCTTAATGAATCACTATATTATCGTAAGGAAAAAATATAAATATAAAAAAAAGTTTTCTCCCATTGGTGGAATAATCGGTCCGGAACCCCACTGCCTGCGGCAGCGTATACAGACGTGCAGGTTCCTTTACCTACCGTTCCCGCCCTTCCTAATTATTTTAGACTTTAAAAAATACTTGCAATCGTTCTCTCGGGCTTTTAAAGATAATAATACTAATTTACAACATTCTATCCGAATTTCTTTATTTTTACCCCTTTGCCCGCCCCCCTTCTTGCCCCTCGTATTAATTCTGCACTTTTGAAAATATCTGCAATCGATTTACTGGGCCTCAAAACCTAATAACACTACTTTTCAGTGCTCTAACTCTTATTTATATATTCTTGCTCCTTCACTCCCATTTCCCGTCTATCCTAATAAGTTTACAAATTCGAAAATATTCGCAATCGATTTGTAGGTATAAAAAATTTTCCTGTATCAATTTTGAGCAACCTAACTCTATTTCGAAAATATCCTCATTCGACTTGCAGACCTCTAAAACCTATCTGTACCAATTTTGAACGGTCTAACAGTATTTCTATTTTTTTTTGCCCCATAACCCCCCCCCCCCCTCCTTTCTCACCCCATCTGGGACGAATTTCTAAAATTAAAGAAATTAGATTTTACGTATTTGTGGGATCTATATTTTAGAGCAAAAATCTCACATATATCTTTTTTTTGCGTTTGTGATATAAAGGATTATTTCAAATCACGTTTTGCCCCCTCTTGGAGGCTAAATTTCTAAAATTCCAGAAATTTGTTTGTAGGTATTTGTATTAGCTTAGCAAAACTTTCATGTATAGCTTTTTCTTTGTTTGAGATATAAAGGAGTATGCGAAACCACGAACCACGTTTTGCTCCCTTTCCTCTAATGGGGACCGAATTTCTAAAATTCAAGAAATCAGTTTTTAGTTATTTGTGTTAGCTATATTTTAAAGCAAAAATTTTACAGATATCTTTTTTTTTCTTTGAGATATGAAAGTTTTTGTGAAATCACATTTTGCCCCCTACTCCACCTTGGAGGGGGGGGGGGGGCGAATTTCGCAAAAATCGCTTCTAAAGGGGTGCTTAGACTGTATGTTCTATAATCTGACCCAGTTTCGAGTCAGTGGCTCCAGTAGATTTTGCTGTGCGTTGATGAGTCAGTGAGTGAGTGAGTGGAAGTACTCTTTTATATGTATAGATTATAATAATTAAATCCACCAACAGTGTCTAAAGACAAACATTCAAAAGGTTTATCTATTGACGGTACCTGTTGTAACAAACCAAATCTTTTTGTTTACATTTTTTATTTAATTCACAGATATGACAATATTTCACAAAATCTCATAATTATTAATTAAATGTGTAATTAAATTTTTATAGGTATAATTAAAGTTACTTAAAGTTGTTCATAAGACAAATGCATCCATTGTATCTTACAAATCAGCAATTTATAGGATAAATTTTTAAGAAAAACAGTGTCTTCCATTTGGAAGAAACCTATTTCTTCCAGATGGTTTTTTCCGCCATGGAAGAAACTTGCCAACCCTGCTGAAAATGCATGAAAATCTGTAGGACAGAAGTAATCACAAAAAAAAATATATATATAAAATCGCAGGATGTAGCTTATTCGTTGCACACAAATCTGGAAATGCAAGAAAATCTGTCCTACAGCAGTCAGTATTCTAATATTAAAACCAAAAACACATCACTGGATACCCATAATTTGAGGTGCATGAATCAGAAAATGCATAAAAATCTGTACTGCAGCAATCGGCATCCCGATAAAAAAAAAAAAAAAAAAAAAATCACTGGATACCCCTAATTCATAGCGCATGAATCAGAAAATGTATAAAAATCTGTACTGCAGCGATCAGTATCCCGATATTAAAGCCAAAAAAACATCACCGGATACCCATAATTCGCAGCACATAAATCAGAAAATGCATTAAAATATGTACCGCAGTGGTCAGTATCCTGATATTAAAGCCAAAAAAAAAAATCACTGGATGTGGATACCCCTAATTCATGGTACATGCATCGGAAAATGCATGAAAATCTGTACTGTATCAATTACTACCATGCACTAATTTTTTCCTAAATAGTTCCATTTATTAAAAAAAATAATAATAAAATAAAATACACCGGAAAAATTAATTTTTAAATCTCAAAAATGCATTTAAAGAAAATCATTCAGCTGGGCCGCATTACGCTAAAAATACATGAATGGTCGGCGCAAAAAGAAAAAAAAGTTCTGAGATGGTTAAACAAAGTTTTGATACTCAAAAAGGTTACTATTAAAAAGTGTCAATACACTGAATCACACCACAAATAGCCAATGGGTGCCCTATAGTAAAGCTTAGCCCATTTTTCTTTATTAATTGTTTTTTTCACAGGCCAAAGAGAGAAAACTGATCAAAATTGAAAGAGAAAATATTAGCTGATACAAAAGGTCTTTACTCGCTGCATTACCCCCCCCCCCTCTCTCTCGCTGCACCACTGGTTCATTTTACAATTTTTTGCTTTATTTCTTATTTCATTAATTTGATTCATATTAAACAAATTACACTGTCTTATCATAAGTTAGTAAGATTAAAATAACAAACAGTCCTGTATCAACATTTATTTATTTATTTACAACTTTTCAAACAAGAGTACCAGCTGCTGCTCTCTTAATAGAAAATATTAATATACAATTAGAATAGTAAAAAATGTAAGAAATATACAAGTGTTACACTCAATTATATTACAAAATGTACAAACACATAGGGTAGGTGCTCTAGTGATTGACATCATCCCAAAATAATTAATAAATAAGAAAAATAAGAAAATCATATTTTACATATAAGAATTTTAACATTTTATGTTAAACACTGGAGCACAGAGTGCTAATAACTAGTAAAATGAATAACTAGCAGTGTCAAACACTGGAACATAGGGGGCCAATTACTGATAAAATGAAAAAACTGGCAGTATCAATTACTGGAACATTGAGTGGGTGTCAAATAAAAATTCATAAAAAAAAAAAAAAAAAAAAAAAAAAATTATCAAATGTTTTAACATATATGTGGTTCTGAATGTCATTCATACCATATGTACAAACTTAAGATTTCTAAAAATATTTTCTGATGACTAGAACATTAAAAACATTAGAGATTGCTCTAAAAGTGTCAATCACTGGTGCACTTACCCTAATATCATAAACCTGACTAAGTTGTAAATATAAAATTTACTATTCTAAGGAATTGCATAGCTAAAAAAAATAATAATCATGTTTGTTATATTACTGCAAATTTATTTTTAAATTTAATATTTTACCTTAAAAAAAATGAGAAGGAGAAAGAAAAATTACAGTATTTTGAAGGGGGGGGGGGGCCTCTGAATTTCTAGAGTTAAAAATTGTAACTTGACTCTTAAAAGCATATATCTAACTGCATGTTAATCATTAATTGG
Organism: Salticus scenicus; assembly: GCA_963930645.1. Classification (NCBI taxonomy): domain Eukaryota; kingdom Metazoa; phylum Arthropoda; class Arachnida; order Araneae; family Salticidae; genus Salticus; species Salticus scenicus. The sequence continues at coordinate 328,464,496 of OZ005648.1, read as the reverse complement.
TAGAGGAAAAGCACCAAAATGAAATATGTTAAGAATTTTGAACCACAACCAATTCAATAAAAAATGCACTAAGTTCATTTTTCACATTTTTTTTTTTTTTTAATCTCTAAAATAAAATTTTACAAATATTACAATATTAATAATAATAATAATAAAATTGTACAACTTAAGCAAGCATGATTTTTCTGCATGTGAAAACAAAATATAAAGATATACATAGATAATAAACAATCCCATAATCAAATTTTCCTGTAAAAAAAACATGGGTTTGACTATCAACAAGAATAAGTATCATGTCTTCTTACAAGTAAACTTATGTAACAACATTGAGTGCTTTACTGAAATTTTTTTTATAGATATCTGAATATTAACATTTTATCTATAACATGAATTTTCTGAAAATATATTTTATTTAGGTGATCAAAACCATAGTTTGTTTATTTATTTAAGATAATAAATAATCTAAGAATAATGTTGCATTTTAATGAGGATTTAATCTTTTTTGTATTCTATGAGTATTAACACTTACAAACTAAGTTAGTTTAATTAGTACCAGGGGTACAGAATATGTCCAATCCAGCAATCTATGATCGGAGGAAATTTTAGCCATCAGGGGAAATTTTGCAGAAAAATATACAAATGCTATCGATTTGAACAATGAATTACAAAAATCAGTGATAACTTCGTTTCCCCATTTTGAAGAAATTTTTATACGGATTGGTGGAAATGTTGGGGGCAAAAACATTTTCTGCACCCCTGATTAGTGCTACTAATTTACAATAAATAATACATTTAAACACACACACACACATATATATATAAATATTTACTTTCTTTTCAGGCACTTAAAATAACTGGAAAGATCATTATAATCTATACTATTAATTATTTCATTAAAAAGGGTATTTTTCCCTTAGCATGGGATTAATGTCAAGATCACCAGTCCCTTACCTATTTTTAATGTTTACATCTTAGAAGGAGAGGTCACGACATGGGAAATTCAGATTGGGACGAAATTGCCCAGGATTGTAGTATACTATGAAGGTAACAACAAATTAAAGCAGTAGCACCCACTAGTCACAGAATTTTGTGAAAAAAGCATTTAAAGTTTCAGTAATCTTTAAATACAAGTTATTTTGCAGTTCAGACAACATTCCAGTGGCGTGGTCAGTAAAGTAAATGGTTGCTATGCAGAGGACTCAGGTTCAATGCTACCGGCGGGAATGCTTTTTCCCCTTTTATTTATTTAATCTAAACATTTTATAATTCAATTCAAATTCTCTAATTTAATTCAATTAAAAATTTGAAAATTTTAATAAATAATAATTACTTTTTTATCTTGAACTTAAAGAAGAAGGGAAAAAAATGTAGGTTTTAAAAATTTAACTTAAAAAATAAATTTTAGCTTTGTTATAATTATAAAATGAGGTAAAAATAAAGGGAACATTTTATTTAAAATATATAAATGCATACCTATATATTTATTTATCTAAGCATTTTATTTTATATTAAAACAAGTTAAAATTTATTATAGAAAATAATAAATATTACATTTACATACATAAAATTATAACTATATAACCTACATATTTTTAAAATCACAAAAATTCAATAATCATTGTTCATAAATTTTTTTTAATTTCAGGTTTTATTCAAAAGATTAAATTTTACAATCATTCGCCCTTATGCTATTGTTTAAATGCAACTTTAATAGCAAAATAAGTAAATGGATGAAATAATCGAATAAAAATAAATAAGTTAAATATACAAACAAAACCCTGAATAACAAAAAAAAAAAAAAATAAATAAATAAATAAACATAAATTATTAAAAAATAAACAGACGTGTAAAACAGCAGGTGTGTTTAAATCTTGGTTTAAACTTCCTGATATGGTTTTAATATATGTATGAATTACTTAACCGTTTTAAGGTTGTTAATATTAGAGGGCAGCTGAAATTTTATTTTGTGCAAAGAATAATAAAACATACATTGATTAATATTTAAAATCTACATTTAAAGATAATGTACATTTCGGGTATTTGTTTGTCTGTAATGTAATTCAATATAATCGGAATGCCGTATTATAATTTTTCAAGAAGCTGTAATGATTGGAGAAGTAATTAGTTAATTTGTTTGGGACGTAATTATATGTACAATTAAAATCATTGTTTCTCTGTAATATATTTTTTTAATTTATTAAAATTTTCAAATTTTGAATTGAATTATAAGAAAAAGTAACAGTAAAAATAAAAATAAAATGTTTAGATTAAGTAAATAAAAGGGGGAAATAAACTAAAGGGCAAAATTAATGGTTGCGACTAAATAAAAAAAGATGGCGATTAAAAATTATGCATCGATCGCCACTTTTGTGATTATTAAAAGTTTTTAAAAATCGAGCAACAATTGGCAATCGAAGCCTTGCGATTCCCAATCTTTCTCCATCCATGGCATAAATGTCAATGTTCATTTTAAACTTGCTTTATTATATTCTACAACCTATAAAGAAGTAGAATTGTTTAATATCTCTCACTCATATAATTTTTTGGACCCCCTTTCCCTCCACCCTCCACCTAATGATTGGTGATCACACAGCTTACAGAAAGCTTTATAATTTCTAATCTTTCTCCATTTGCTGCTTAAATATAAAATATCTATTTTAAACTTGGTGTTTAGATTCTAGAATCTATAAAGAAGTAGAATTGTTTAATACATTTTACTCATAATTTTTGTTATCCCCCCCCCCCTTTCCCTCCTCCGCTAAGGATTGGCAATCCCATACTCCACTGATGCCTTGTGATTTCCAGTCTTTCTCTATCCATAACATAAATGTAAATATTCATTTTAAATTTGCTTAACTGGATTCTAGAACCTATAAAGGGATAGAAATACTCTCATTCATGTATATTTTTTTTTTTTACTCCTCTCCCTCTCCATTTTCAACTAGCAGTCAAAGATCAGATGTCCTGCAAAGCACAATCTTTTCCCATTATTATTTTCTCCATGGTATTTAGTGTATATTTAACCTATTTAAGCTGTTTGGCAAATGTGTGCATCAAAATTTGATTTGGCTTAAATGTCTATTTTTCAAAAATTTTCGTTTTTGCTTTCTTTAGGGTAGAAATCTTCATTTTTCCTTTTTATTTTCAAGTAGAAATCTCCCTATTTTTAAAGCTGCAAATTTGGCAGCTAAGTAGGTTATTTTTAATTAAGCAGCTAAGTTTTTATACCTATTCTTTTTAAGAGGAAATACTTTAACTCTAGTGAAATAAAATCATTTAAAAAGGTGTGTTTTTAGAAATAAGGAAAAATAATAAAATTGCTAACTGTATTTATACATGACCATGTAACAGTTATAGTGATGGTGATGAATCAGCTGATTCATTTACTAGAAAATATCGATATGAATTGCGAATGATAACAGGTTATTTCACTGAAATAAATTTGAAAAAAAAAAAAAAGTACTACTGAATTAATTAAAAAATAAAAACTTTTGCTGTTATTAATACAGCCTTAAACAGATTTTAATTTAGGATGTGCAATTTAGAATTTTTAAAAATAGCAAAGTTACAAATTACAATTCCATTGTCCTTGTGTTAATTTTATTATACCACAAAAAGGTGACAAAGCTGTTCGCAATCTGAAAGAAATAGTCTCATCATGTAAAAAGTGGCCACTAACTTTAAAAAGTGGCTACTAACAAAACTGGCAGTACCGGCCACTGGCCACTAATGAATTTTCCCAGTTTTGCCCTTTAAAATAAACATTCCTGTAAGTAGCATTGAACCCAGGCTCTCCGTGTGGCAACCATTTACTCTACTGACCATGCCACTGGAATATTGTCTGAACTGCGAAATAACTTGTATTTAAAGATTACAGAAAGTTTAAATGCTTTTTTCTCAAAATTCTGTGGCTAGTGGGTACAACTGTTTTAATATGTTGTTACCTTCATAGTTATACTACAATCCTGCGCAATTTCGCCCAGATCTGAATTTTCTATGTTGTCACCTCTCTTTGTTAGACAAGAAGTATTCGATAAAATTAAAATAAAATAATAAAAGAAACACTTAACAAATACTCTAAAAAACATTGATTCGCATCGTATTTATATTTTTAAAAATTTATTTTATACAAAAAATATAAAATACTGATGGCAATAAAGCACTTGATAATAACTAATTTTATAATTCAAGCAAACATTCACTCCAGGAACATAATTATATTTTGTGTTTTGCAACATGATTTCAAACAGTTGCAAATATTCCACAAGGAAGTTTTCTAAAATTTAACAGATCAGTTAAATGTAAAACAGAAATACTTTGTAAAATATTTATTACCGATTTATAATAAAACATATGAAAAATTAATAAATCTAAAACTCAGGCATACACTAAGAATATAGTAATTTACTATCTTTCAATAACTTTTCATGCTAAATATTGTGATATTAATGTAGATGGACTATTTAAAAAATGTTTATGAAAATTTGGTTCATACATTGAAACAGCTGCTTTCAGCAATTTTTTTATAGATTTATGGCCTAAACACATTTAAAGGCCATTTGAACGTATCTAGGTTAAATTAATTTACAACTATAGTTGGCCATAGTCATATAATTGACTAGTCACTCACCTTCATTATCATAAAGGGGGAAAAAAATATCTCCAAACTATGAAATTATTTTCTACATTCCATGAATTTTCCTCATTTTTGCAATAAATTATGAACCCCCAAGTTCACCCTATTTTTAAAATGGATGAAATATTCTGCAAAACACACAGTTGTTCTGCGGCATACATTGCAGTTTTAAGCACAGATAGTATACTATCCCATCATCCCACGACCACTGCCACCTAAGGCTCCTATATATACGAGCTGGTGCATCAGGTATTTTGTTGCCTTAGGGTTGCCACATGTACCCAGCGCATTTTTCTGATAAACAAACAACATTTTTTTTTTTTTAATCGTCTTACGTTACTTTAGAGTAACTTGTTTTATTATATTTCCTAATTTTAGATAAGTAAACTATGATATGTAAGTTAGTTTAGTGATAAACTGCTATAATCAAAATCATTCAAGATGTGAATATAAAGTGTTCACAGACCTTCTATTACTCTATATTTGAGTTTTGGCGACATTTTGTAAAAGAAACAGAAACCGCCCTAACAACACATCGTACATCCATAGGATATCCTCAGAATAAAATGACATCCTGAGAATGTACTGTGAAAAAAAATATGTTTTTAGGAATATTATTGTTGCTTATTGCTCTTATCTTGACAGGATTAACTTCAGATCAAGATTTCTTAAAATCATTATGCAAGCGATAAGGACGCCAAGCGGGAATGCTGTCCTCTTTGGAGGCAAAAAAATGGCGGTGATGCGCCGGCCTATTATTTTATTTAGGGGCTCTACTGCCCCCAAGCATAATTGCAGGACAGAGAAATTGGCGCAGAATTCATACTAATATTCATTTAAAATATTTATCTATTTATTAAATCGTTTGTTTCATTTATTGTGGTATGAATTCTGTGCCAATTTTCCACCCCTATAATTGGAAAAAGAAGTAAAATGAACATTTTTAGGAAAAATATGTTTGCTTTATAATATAACATTAAAATTAAAATCTGCAAACAATTTTATTAAATAAATATATAGACATGTAATTAAATTGAGAGAAATACCTATATTACAAAAAATATTCTTAAAAAAAAAAAAAAAATTGTCTTTTTTGGCTTATACACTAAAAACTGCTACAGAACAAATTACAGAATTTTATAGATACCCAATAAAAACCCGGAGGGGGGGGGGGGAATTCTAATATTGTTTATTACATGTTACTATTTAGTTATTCTAATTTATTTGACAAAATATATATGTATTTTTTTTAAATATTCTATATCCCCTACACCCCATTTCAGGATTTTTTTTTTTCAATTTATCTGTATATCGGAAATATTTTGAATGGGCAATTACTTTTATGCTTCAACTTTTGCTGACAATTTGGCAATATATGAATCCTGCCAAGCCAAGGTAACAGAAAAATACGAAAAAGACAAATAAGCTTAGCTTAGATTTACAAAATTTCTTTAAAATATCCCGAAATTATTTGAAAGGAAATCAAGAAAGAGGGTTACAAATATTTTAATAATTGAATTTAACACATTGTAATAAAATATAATAAAAAAGTCTTACAAATAAAAAATATATATATATTGATTTGAATTTCCATTAATTACCCAGTAGCAGAATTTTCTGCATTTATCTGCTGCTGCAAAACAAAATTTGTCTGCGATCGAAGAATACTGGACCAAGTCTGCCAGCATAAGAAATATTAGCAATACATAAAATATGCATCTAGAAAGAAAATAAATTGAAAATATACAAGTACAATAATGTAAAGGCATAAATGTAAATTATATTTGTATTTTTTAAGCCTGGCATTTCTCACTGAAATGTTAAATTAATCTGCATTGTTTCTGCTACTGGGATTAATTATATCAGTTTTATCACCAATCTAGCACTAAAAAAGAAGTTGGAAATATATAATATTAGATATAACTTTGATATCTGCCATCCTTGGCAGTTTTTTAATTTGGCGTTTAAAAAGATAATATAGTACGAAGCCGAAAATTCGGAATCTCTAAAAATCCGCACAATTTCAGCCGTGTTAATCATCATCACCAACAGTTTTTTTTTTTTTTTTTTAAGTATAAATATATCTAAACAAAAAGAACTGGAAATGTATTTTATTTCTTATTAATCTTCAAAACCGGCATTTGGAAAGTCTGGAAGAGGAGGGGAAAGAAAATTATAATAATAGTAACAATTCTTAAACATTTATCTAACTGAGAGTTAAATTCTATATTCTATTTCAATTATGCCCAAACTTTTAATTGAAGAAATCTAAAATAATGCTTAAAAAAAAAAAAAAAAAAAAAAATCACTGAAATGTTTTTTTCTTATTTATTTTCTTTTATTGTAACTTGTACTAATTTTTGTATGCAAATATTTCATTAAATCTTTTGTTTTTCCAATTTAATTTATAATCTTATTTATTTTTATTTATTCATTGTTATAGTTCATAAAAAGAAAATTACAGAATATGTTTAAAAATCGTAATAAATTATTTTTTACTTGAATTTGCATATTATCCAAGTACTTATATTTTTTAGGCATGACCAAAAATCAGGAATCGCTGCGGTCCTGACAATACCGGATTTTCGACTTTGTACTGTATGAAAATATACCACACACATGTGTATTTTTGTAAAACGAAATATTGCTCTATGTTCTTTATTGCTCTCTTAATATAGCCTATATATAACCATGATTTTTGAAAAGAATTAAATATGTTCATCAGATAACTGAGCAAACTTTTTTTTTTTCCCCCACCAAGGATGACAAATACCAGATCTGCTCTCTATATATTGTCATTTGAAAAGTTAATTTTATTTTCAAAGAAAAATAATCACTTTTTAAAACTTGTGAAAACCCTGAAATATCTTTTTTACAAAACAAATCAGTAGATTTTTATCCTTAAATGTTGAATTGTTCAATGGAACGTAACAATTTTAAATCTTGTAAAATTGCAAGCATTTCATCATTGTTTCCAACTCCAGCATACTGACTTTTACGCGACCTTCTATCTACTGGTAACTGATGATAAAAACGATTTGCAGCATTAATGCAAGAAGATATTGATTCACTTTCTTGTCCCATATAGTCTACACTTTTCTTTATTAATTTTAGGACTTCTTTAGGACAAAAGTCATTATGGCCTCTTAAGGTAGAATCTAAATCCTGAATTAGATCTAGAGCAGATTTTGGAGAACAATCTGAAGAAATTTCTTCATTTTTCATAAGCACTGTAGCTAAGCTAAAACAAATATTTTTCCCAGTCAACTCATCAGATAGTACAGCAAGTCCAACTAATTTGCTATTTAAAGAATCATTTCCTATTTTTTCTTGGAGTTTTGAATGTATAGATGAATAAAGATAGTCTTTATTCACATTTTTACCCAACAGTTGGTCTGACGATGGATTGAAATGAAAAATCTCCTCCACCAATTTAACAAAGTTGTTGCTGTTTTCTAATCTTACAACGACAGTGGATTGTAATTCTGGAGTTGATGAAACAAGTAAAAAGAGTTCTTCATCAAATGGGTAAAATATTGCAACATCCTGTATTTTATTCAACACAGAAAGGAGTTCCTCGTGTTTTTCCAAAAACTCTGAATCTTCTATAAATTTATCATTTGAATTTTCAGTTGCTTTGATGTGTTCTGTAATAACAGGTTTTAATGAAAGCAAAATTTCAATTTCTTGGTTGCATAGAATTTTTGGTGCAAAATTATCAATAAAATAATCACCAATTAAAAGATCAAGGAAATAGATGGGACATAAATTAGTAATGTTAGATGTTTTATGTTTGTAAGACTTCCCTATGTTGATATTTGAAGTTTTTGACCACTCATCTGATGTAATTTCATTTTCTTGTTCACATACAGACCTAACAGTTTGCAATACAGCCTTACACTTAGCATGAAGTAGGCTCAAAGATTTTGAAAGGGAACTGCAATCGGCAGTTTGTTTCAAAAACTGTAAAGTTTTATTCTCATTTTCAGAATTACTTTCAGCAAACTTAAAAGATGGAAATTCTCTCCTGGCAGCCCATTCCAAATAATATTTATCCTTTGTATCTCTGACTGATTTTGAGTAGCGACAATTCCAGCACATGTGTTCATCATCTATTTTAACATCATCCATGTTCAAGCAAGCACAATGTTGCCAAGTTTTACAAAAATCGCATTGAACCATTTTACCTTCGTCTGCAGTACTATTACAAATGCAAACGACACTATCGTCAAAATCTGCATTTTGATTGAAGCCTATTCCTGAAGCATGTCTCGATCTTTTCCTAGACTGATTTACTTCTTTCATTTTCGACATCTGAGAAATATCTAAATTAGAGCTTACATCCTTTAGAACATCATTATCATTTGAGAACGATTCATTCTTGGATTTTGTTCTGCGACGTTTATTTCTGCCCGATAAAACAGCTCGTCTCATTTTCTTCTTTAAACCAAAGAGATTACTTCTTTCATGAAGAGAATCTTTATAACGAGTGCACATTACATGAGTAGGCAACACAGTATTTTCTTTAAGTGTTTGACTTCCAAGAGCATTATTACCAAAAGAGCTATTAGTTTTATTGGAGATTACACTACCCTGATTGCTTTTCATAGAGCCCATTGTAGCTTTAGTTGAAGTACTAGGAAAATCAGATGTGGATGTAACTCTTTGAAATGAATTTGAATAAACTTTAGGCTTAAAGCCAAGTTCATAAGAATTAGATATTTTGTTACTGTACTCTGGATGATGAGGAGGTGAATCCTCAAAATCCTTATTTTCTGGTTCGTTGGCAGAAATTGTTGCTTCAGAGTCAATATCTTGCTGATTGCTTTCATCAGGAATATATTCAGAAGTTTTTGGTTCAAGGTCATTGGCAGCAACTAAATTAACAGACTTAGGACTGCTAATATCTTCATTTATTTTTGAAGATGATTGGGTTTGTATATTTGTTTCTTCAACAAGTTTATTTTCTTCATCATTACTTTTACAAACTGATAACTGATTCTCAGATGCTTGTGCAGTTTTGCATTCTAAATTTTCAATGTTTGATTTTAATGAAATAGCTTTGTCATTATCACAAGCATCTTTATCAGTTTTAGAAGATTCTTCTTTAGGTTCTTTAATGTCATAGCTTTCAGGACATGTTTTGGCATCTGAAGTTGTTTTATCATCTTCAAGCAAGTCTTCCTTCTGTTTTTCTGAAAAGCCTTGAGATAATTTCTTAAAAGGTGTAATTCTCAATCGATTTCTGATAGTTTTTCTAAGATCTCTGGGTTTCTTTATAGAATATGATGCTGATGAATGTCTTTTTAACTTTCTATTCATTTTGTTGTGTCTGTAAGATCTGTTTAATTTTTTAATATATGGTTTGGGCATTCGATAAATTCTCTTCGAAGCAGGTTTCAAATTATCAGAAGGTAGTTTATTTTTAATATTAGGAGATAAATCCCGGGATGTTGAGGTACCTTGATTTTGGGAAGATGATTCTTTAATGTCATTTGAAATTCTAACTCTTTTGTTACAAGACTTGTGTAACTGTTTAATCAAAGGAGTAGTCAAATAAATATCAGAATTAGCAAATTTAGCAGGTAGTGAAACTTTTCTTGCAAATGAACGTCTAGGAGTAAGATTAATTTCAGGCGGAGATTTTCGATTTATTTTTCTAGTGACAATGTCTTTTTTGTCAGGCTTCTGGATATTAGCATTAGTAATTTCTTTTTTATTATGCTCAGTTGCTTCAGTTTTGAAAAGAGTTTCATTATTTTTATAGTTGTCTTCTTTACTTTGGTTATCTTCAGCTATGGATTCAGTTTTTTCAGCAGGTCTATTCTGAGCCTGATTTGATGTTTTAACTTTCTGAATTTTATCAAATGATTTACGTAATTTTGGCTTCATATCTTTAATAGAAGACCCTGGTTTTGAAGTATTCCCATTGTGATAATGCTTTAAATGTGAAGCTAACAACTTCTCTTTGCGAAAACTCTTGTTACAACCACTCACAGTGCATTTAAATTCATTATGATCTTCTTGAATTTTAAATTCTTTAGTGGCAACTTTGACAAAATTCTCTTCAGGAATAACAGGTGCTTTTAAAAATTTCTTACTGTCAATTTCTTGAATATCAGTTGCATGTTTCTTTCGTTGAATACCATCAGCGACAAAAGAAATAATATATTCATCATTTGCTAAGCATTTTTTAACTGTAGCAGCATACATGTTGCTGTCTTTCCATCTGGCTAAAACATTTTGTCCTACACTGAACTTCTTGAATGATTTTTTCAAAGGTACTTTTGAAGCATCAGATGATTTAATATTCTCGCTGGTCATTGGTAACCAAGAATCATATCTGGAATTCCAATTTAAATAATGAATTTTAACTCTTTCCTTAATAAAATCTAATTCAACAATCCTTGCATCATACCATTGCAGTTTTTCCCGAACCTTCAAGGGTTCACCTATTTTCCAAACAATCCCAGATCTTTGAGGTACAGAACTAGGAATACTATCTGGAACATTTATTTCTGGGCGCAATTTTTTCCGCCCCTTACGATAATGACCACTCTTTTTGCATGAGTCACTTATTTTTGAATCATCAGATTTTGATAGAAATGCATCGCTATTTCTACTATTACTGTCATCCTCTGGAAGACTTGGTTCCGTACTTGAGTCATCAATTAATGAGGTAAAATTACCCTCCAGGGATTCTTTAGAATTAGAATCACAAATGTTTGACAAAGAATGAATAGAACTTTGAGATTCAACCAGTGACTTATGACTTTTGTCGTCATACGAATTTGTATCACAAACGTTCGACAGAGGAGGAATAGTACTTTCAGATTCAAGCAGTGATTGATGGCTTGTGTTGTCATCTAGATTTGAATCGCAAACATTCGGCACAGAGTAAATAATAGTATTTGATTCAATCAGTATATTATGACTTCTTATGTCATCCAAATTTAAAGATTTATGAAGAATATCATCAGCGATTAATGATTTGAATGAGATAGCTATCTCATCATCTTCCAAAGATGAAGTGTCCTTACTTTTACTACTGCTAGCAACTGGATGCGATTCAACTTTAAACCGTTCTTCCATTGTTAAAGGAAATACGGCATTATATGGCAAAAAAATAATCAAGAAATAATGAGAAAAGTTATTTTTTGTTACTTCATATCCTAATTTCTATTTCAACTGTCAGAAAATGCGTAGCTTACTTCTGTATTTCGAGAGGAAACAATTCAGGCAAGCTTGAATTCAATATCAAGGCTGATTTAACAAATCGATAGAATTCCCGCTTAAAATGAAACTTCTGCAGTAAAAAAAGATTAGTTTCAACAGATAATAAAATCTTAAACAAGAGTAAGAGAATAAGCATTAAAAGAAAAATAATTGAACATCATTTTCGAGTATGTAACAAAGTAGGTAGGTAGGTAGGTAGGTAGGGGGATACTGAGATATGTGCTATGTCCCAAGGGACAGCTTCATCTCGAAAAATCCAAAAACGCAAACCAAAACAATGTTAAATTAGGGCGAGAAAGCTAGTCGAGAGAAGAGGATCAGATGCGCCAGCGACCATTTCGAACCGAAGGCAGCCAAGATAACGTCGCCATACGACGGGTTAGGGCCCAGATGAAGAGCATTGAACAAATTGTGGCGAGGGGTAGAGAGCTTGGAGCAATGGAGCAAGATGTGTTCGGGAGTTTCCAAATCGTAGCAGAAGTTACAGAGAGGGGAAAAGGTGAGGTTCATCCTATGGAGGCGTTGATTGGTTAGAATAGTTTTTGACCTCCAACGAGCCATCAGAACATCCATTTTGCGAGACGGGACCCAGCTGGGGAAGGACCTGTCAGGAAGGAGGAAGGGGAGAGAGATCGCGTAGTCGCAGCTTATCCAAGAATATTCTTGCTCAACCTTCCAGGTCTTCCGGACCTGAGATCGGAGATCTTCTGGGGCTATACGAAGGAAAGGGGCGCATAGATATGGCCCATTTTTGGCACGGGAGTCTGCAAGTTCGTTGGGAGGAATACCACAATGGCCTGGGCACCAGACAAAGGTGATATGATAGCCGCGAGTGTTAAGCTTCTGGATTTGGGAGATCAGCAGTAGGATCACCTTTGGCGAAAGAATAGACCAGTCCTCAAGGGCGCGAAGCACCGACAGACTATCAGACATGATGACAATGTTCGGATGGGAAAATGGAAGAGTAGAGAGAGCAAGATATACCGCCAGAGCCTCGGCAGTGAACACCGAGTTATCGTGAGGAACCAAGGTTGCAAAAGAAGTGTTACTAACAGGATCTACAGCAGCGATGGCGGTTTTAGCACCGTCTTTCGAAGCGTCGGTAGCTATAAAAGAGCAGGGGGGGAGAGAGGAAAACCATTGATGCCAGGCGTGAACTTTAGTAAGAGCCGGGAAGTCCGGACACTGAAAATCGAGACCGTTCGAAATCACCCGAAACTGGGCACAGCATGGGGGAGGAGGCCAGCAGAGACGGATAATGTACGAGAGGGGACAGCCCACCTGGGATTGAATCTCTTGTAACGATACCCACCACTTCCACAACGGAGCAGGCTGGGCAAGAGCAGCATGAGCAGCTTCACTAAGGCGCAGTCCAGGAGGGGAGGCGAGGAGGCGGAGAAGAAACATCTTTGTGAGGAGGAGGAGGCGACTGGACACACTAGGAACCCCGGCTTCCCGACGGAGAACGGGGATGGGGGTGCATTTAGGAAGACCGGTAGCCAATCTGAGGGCAGCGTTGTAACTGACCTCAAGGGTATTCAAAGCTGAAACAGGAGAGTCATAGAACAGAGGAGCACCATATTCTAGAATGCTTCGGATGACGGAATTGACAATCTTTAGCATGTGGGAACTATTAATACCACGGGAGCGGCCCGTGATAGCCTTTAAGTAGTTCAGCCGGCGCTGGGCTTTGCACTTGATAGCAGTGAAGTGAGGGGTGAAACACAAAGTGCGAGAGAACCAGACACCTAAGATTTTTATCGGGGAACCCCAAGGTATCTCCACGCCCCGAAGGGTGAACGGAGCCCCCTGGTCCCTGCAGCGAGAAAAGTTGATTGCCGAACACTTGGCAGGGGCAATACTCAGCGCATTCGAGGAACACCAGCAGGTAACTCGCAAAAGGGTATCCTGGAGTTTTCTCCGAGCCTGGGTAGCATCCGGACCCGTGACATAGATAAAGAGGTCGTCCGCGTAGACGATCATGCGAACCCCGTCTTCCAGCGTCTCCACAATATCCAGCATATAAAAAATAAAAAGAAGCGGGGAAAGAACGCTGCCCTGAGGAACACCCTGGTTGCAAGGAGCAGTGTCAGAAATAGTAGCCTTCCAGCGAACTTGAATAACCCGAGAGTTCAGGAACGAAGCTAGCCAATGGCCCATGGTACCTCTAATTCCAAGAGTTGCAAGTTTGTAGATGAGTGTGTCAATATGGACAGAGTCATAGGCCGCTTTGATGTCAAGACAGATTGCGGCGACGTACCATTTACGAGAGCGGGCTGAAACAATATCGTTTAAAAACGTGCATAAAGCTAGGGTGCAGTCCCTAGTAGGTATGAATCCAAAATGATCTTGGTGGAACAAGTGCCGCTGCCCGCCCCAAGCAAGGAGTCTGCGGAGGATTATGCGTTCCAATAACTTGCACCCCGCCGAAGTGAGGGCTATCGGGCGGTAGGAGTCGACTCGATGGGCAGGTTTGCCAGGCTTCCGGATGGGAACGATGGTGGCAAGCTTCCAGGAGTTAGGGATTTCCCCCGAACCAAAAGAAAGGTTAAAGGTGTTCAGCAGGGCTTCGAGGTGATTCTCGGAAAGCTTCTGAAAGAGCTTAATGGAGATGCCATCAGCGCCCGGAGTAGTGGGACGCGAACGTTTTAGAGCGTGGCGAAGTTCATCCAGGGAAAGGGGGGCGTCCAGAATCGGATCCCCATCACCAAGATCAACCGGAATAGGGTGAGAAAGGTTGGGTTTTGAGAAATATTCTAGGAAGGCATGAGCTTGGGTTTGGATAGACGCGATGGGAACAGGATCTTTGATAATATTGTCGCCAGAGGGGAGGTCACGACTAGCAAGGCGTTTCAGGATTTTGAAGATTCTCCCACTTTCGCAACTGCCTTGGCAGAGGGAATCCCAGAAGCTGCGAGCAGCTTGTTTGACATACCTTCGAAGTTTGGCCGCATACTTCTTGTAGAGAATCCAATCTTCCCTGGAGCAATGCAACCGGGCAAGGCGGAGATGTTTCCGCTTCGAACGCAGGAGTGACCGGCAGGTAGAGTCCCACCAAGGACAGCCCGAGCGACTAGGCGAACTCAGGTAAGAGGAAGTGGAATCCATAGCCTCTTTGCAAGTGTGCTCAAAGACCTGATAAGAAGAGGTCGGAAGATTATCTATCTTGTTCAGAGCAGCAGAGGCTCTAGTCCAGCTGTAAACGCGACGAGTGGCCGTTGGAAGGCCCACAGGGGAGTAGGCCAAGAGAATGATGGGGTGGTGGTCCGAATCGAACAAGTCAGGGTGGACGTAAAATCTAATTCTAGACTGGATAGCGGGAGACAGCATGGTGAGGTCTAAAAGGGAGGAGGAACCGAAAGAGCCAGAGCGAGTGGGGTGATCAAAGTTCAGAACACAAACATCCTGGGCGCTAGCCCAGTCAAGCAGAAGTTGGACCCGCCTAGGGACGGGGGGGGAGCGGGAAAGGATGTTGATATTGAAGTCACCGACTATAATAACGGGGAAGTTCTCCGAGAATAGGATTTCAGTAAGCCAATCCGACGGGAAGTTGCCTGAAGGGGAGTAGCAGTTCAGTACAAGTGTCCAGCAGTTATCCAAGAAAACTTTGACCCCAAGAACTTCGAAGTCCTGGACAGGGCAAGGAGGGAGAATAGCCAGGTAGGAAGCCATTGAGGCGTGAACAGCAGTGAGGAGACCACCACCGCGAGTATCAACTCTATCAGCCCTGTACACCGTCATGTCAGGGATGACAAAAGTATCCTGGGGAGACAAGAATGTTTCCTGAAGGCAAAGCAGCCGGGCATGGAGCTCAGGGGTAGAGCGGAGCCAATGACCATTAGCCCTAAGGCTGCGACAGTTCCATTGTACCAGAAAATTGCTAAAACCCATAACAAACAGAAACAAGAAAAGAGGGAAACAACAGAAAAGGGGACTTACCCGTGAGAGCACCGTAAGGCATGGCACGCTATCCCACCGGGGGAGACTTGTCTGTCGAAACACCAGGGCGAGGCGGGTCTTGCGACGAGGTATCCATAGAAGTGGAGGGATCATGTGCAAGGCGAGACAAGGAAGAATCCATGATGGTTGAGTCTTGGGGCTGCAAGCGCAACTTCTTCGACTTTTTCCGGAGGACTTCAGTGAACACATCCGCCAGGGCAGTCTCTGATGTCTTTTTTGGTTGTACCGCCTGCATGATTTCAGAGAGAGGCTGAAAGATAGCTTCAGCCAGCACTTGCAGTGATTGCTGGAACTCAGCAACGAGGGTTTGGACCATGTTGGTAAAGTGTTCAGTAATGCCCTGTAGGGCCGTGTGGAGATCGGCTTTAGACACAGCGTCTTGTGGACTGCTAGCCGCCACCGTCGCAAACGACCTATTTGAAGTTTTCCTTGATTCCTTGTAAATGCGCCTCGCTTCCGACATTGTGAGGTGGTTCTCAGTTCTAAATTTTTGTATTTCAGCTTCCTTTTTGTACTCCGGGCATGCTTTGTCAGATGCTGCGTGTAATCCCTTGCAGTTAATGCATTTAGGGGAAGCAGCCGTACACTCCTCCGAATGATGTTGAGCACATCGAGCACAGAGCTTT
The DNA here is from genome assembly GCA_963930645.1 of Salticus scenicus. Classification (NCBI taxonomy): domain Eukaryota; kingdom Metazoa; phylum Arthropoda; class Arachnida; order Araneae; family Salticidae; genus Salticus; species Salticus scenicus. The sequence continues at coordinate 328,448,038 of OZ005648.1, read as the reverse complement.
TGGCTCCGACATGATTTTGTCGAGTGCCCGAACCTGTGACAATTGAGGCAGGCACGGGGCCGGTCATAGAAGGGGGTGACAGTGTGGCGAACATACCACAACTTGACGCTTGTTGGAAGGTTAGTACCGACAAGCGTAACCAGGACGGTTTGGGTGGGTGTTTCTACACCCTGTGATTTCCTCATAAAGCGGCGGACCTCCAAGGCCGCTAGCCCTTGGGCCGCAAGTTCTTCGGCAATGTCTGCACAGGACACACACGTCTCGATATTGTGCAACAAGAATCTTGATGAAATGGTATCGGTAATTACGTATGGGTCCACAGCGACCCCCAATAGCGAATTAATGCTAAGCAGTTTTTGGCCAGCAGCAATTGATTTAGTTGTTATCAGCAGTTTACCCTGCCTGGTTAGTTTTAAGTCCTCAATGACTCTGTTATCCACAACAATATTGGTAATTTCATCTTTTAAAGTTTTAGGATGAGCATGTGGTATTGAGCCATTTTTAGCAGCGATGATTATAACAATGGAGTCATACCCGTCGTTTAGGGCAATACTAAGCGAATCTGCCAACCCACCGGCGTTGGAAAAGTGATTCAATGAACATGGCGGCCTATCAAGGGAACCGCCTCCGGACATGTGGCCAAGTGATAACAAGCGAGAAGAAAATCCCCGCGACAGAAAATAAAGACAAACTCACACTCCTAAGCGTGAAAGAAAAGGAAAAAGCAAAAAACTTACCAACTTTCGACTAGAAAGCCGGGATAAAATACAAACAAAACTCACCGCGAAGAAAATAGCAGCAACGCGGCAGTAGCCGGGAAAGTAAACACACTAACGAGTAGAGTTGAGCAGACCAGGAGCGACCAAACCCAACCTACCTACCTCGGTGAAAAAACTCGTTTTCAACGTATTTCTGTAACAAACAAAACAAACAGAACATCACTATCACTTCAGCCTGTGTTACCAACAAGAAATAAATCTAACATCTGACGAAAAAGAAAAGGACCATTAACATTGGGTGAGTCCACAGATTATCATACAGATAGGATAGGACAGTGAAGCTAAAATGCGAACCGGAAATATAGTAGCACCATTAGTGTCAACAGAGGGGAACTACATGTGTTAAGTCTATATGAATAGCATCTTTGATCGAAAATTGTTTTTCTATTTCGCGAGTAGTTAGTAGCAGGTTAGTATGGGAAGCTTTCATTTTCTTCACTTTCCATTTTTTTTTTAATTCACAAAATTATCCTCAAAACATTCACAGCTATGCTTCTATATATACTAAGAAATAAAAATTAATTTTTATAATGTTTAAAAATATGTTTTGTCAAAGATATTCATATTCAAGTACAAATTAAAATTACAAACTGTAATTCGGAAATAATAGTATGAAATCATTAAATGAGGAGCAAACATTCAAACCGTGTTTTCTCCAAAAATAAAAAAAAATGAGTTAGTGATTTTTCTGTGAACTCAATATTAAATAGCACAAAATTATACTATTCTTTTAAACCAAAAAAATTTTTATCACATTATAAACGCTCTTAGAAAGTTGGGGTTTCAATCAAACAGTGTTTCCTCCAGAGCCTGTTTTCAGTCAAACTGTGATTTCTCCAGCCGACCAGTCAGAACTGTTCTTTCTGGTCGCGTGACTCGTACATGTACCAGCTTTTTATCTTTGTTTATTTCGTTAGTTCTATCTTGTTTTCTTCATTTTAGAGGAGTGTGTTTTTTTAATTTCAAATGGAAGAATTAATAGGTGGTGCATTAGTGAGTACTTCTAATTATGGAACTAGAAAAAGGCAGAGAATTGATGGAAAAAGAAAAGAAGCGAAAAAGAAACGATATTCAGCATCTTCAGATAACGTTTATGCTCCATGCAAACATTCTAGTAATACTTTTTCCTGCACTGATGTTAGACCTAATGACGTTAAGAAGTTTCGGGATAGACTTTACAAAATTGCGGACAAACAGCGACAAGATTCTATTATAGCCTCATTGGTTGTTACAAAAAATGTAACTCGACGTAGACCTAATAACCCAACCCAAAATAAATCGCAATCATCTAGCTCACAGCATGCATTTTCTGCTTCTTATTTTATTACTAGTAGCAGTGGTAGGAGAATTCCTGTGTGTAAAAACAATTTCATGGCTATAACTAAAATAGGTCGTACAAGGCTAGCCAATATTGTTACTAAAGTACATGCTGGTGAGCCTGTTGAGGAAAAGAGAGGAGGCGATAGAAAAAGCCACTTAAGCATTAATAAAAAAAACAAGGTAAGAGAATTCATCTCAAACTTAAAGGCATCAGAAAGCCATTATGGAAGACAAAAATCGAAGCGATTGTACTTGCACTGTACATTAAGTATAAGGAAGTTGCATGAAGTTCACAACAAGAACTGCAACGACGATCTGGACAAAGTTAATTTTGCTATGTTCAGGAGAATATTCATAAATGAATTTAATATAGGCTTTAAGTCTCCTTCTAGCGATGTTTGCAGCACGTGTTCTTTACTTGACCAAAAAATAAAGTCCTGTCCTGCAGGGTCTACAGAAAAAGTTGATCATATGACTGACAAAAGAATTCATATACTAAGAGCCAATGCATTTTATTCCATTATGAAAGAAAAAACAGATGAATCAGTTGTTAGTTTATGTTTTGATTTACAACAGATTCAACATCTGCCAAAAACAAATATTCAAGATGCTTATTACTTAAGGCAGTTCAACTTTTACAGCTTATGCATAATGAGTTTGGATGGTCTAATTACAACATTTTATACTTGGTCTGAGGAGTTAGCAGGCAAAGGCAGCACTGAAATATCGTCGGCTTTATATTGTCACCTAAACAAAATGGACCTTGAAGGTAAAAAATGTTTGCGGCTCTTTAGTGATGGTTGTATTGCCCAAAATAAGAATAGCATAGTTCTTCAAATGCTATTGCACTTTCTGTACACTACAACGTCAAGCATTGAAAATATAGTATTGTACTTTCCTGTCAGAGGATATAGTTTCCTTCCAGCAGATCGTATATTCGGTCGTGTTGAGAAGATCCTCAGAAAAAATGAAACAATAACATCAAAAGAACAGTACTATGAACTGTATCAGAAAGTTGGTGATGTAAAAGTATTGGGGATGGATTGGAAACTTTATAATATGAAATCACTTAATGCTTATTTCAAAAATTTCCCGTACATATCAGAATTGAAAAAAATAGTTTTAGAAAAAAATAGAGAAAGTGTGATGGTCAAAGGATTCAAAAACTATAAATTCGAAGCTATAAAAGAACAATCTGGAGCAAAACTTTTTAGGAAGGGGATTAATACTGCTATTATACGAAATGTTGTCTTACAATGTCTTCCTCTGAGTCATGGAATATCACTTGAAAAGAAAAATGATGTAGACAAACTTTTAAAATTGATGTATGGTGAAGAGTGGAAAAATCAGCCTGATTTTAAATGGTATAAAGATATCATTACAAATAACTTTGATGTAGAATATGAAGAAACAGAGGAAGCATGCTTATGTGAAGATATTGGTTTAAAAATTTAAATTTCAAATTGGCTTAAAAACTTTAGTTCTTCCCTACAATTTGCAGGAGGATTTTTCACGTGTAAATATTTAATTTAATTTTATAATTACATAACAAAGTCTGTTCTTTTAATTAGTTTTATTTCATTAAGAATGTTATTTCATCAATATGCGAGTTACATACTTTTTCATTCAAAAAATGTTTTGTCCACATTGGAAACATTCAAAACATGTTTTCTCCCCTGTGTTTCGGTCAAAACATGCTTTCTCCAAAAATCGAATGCATTTTTCTAATTAACTCTAAGTTTATTAGGTAAAGTATGACTACAGATCTTCCTACTAACCAGTAATGCGACTAAACAAACGATAATTAGGGTCTAAGAAGGGTTATTTTTTAATTTATCAGTTTTTTGTGTTTTCTGAAAAATTGTATTTGAAAGAGAAAACACGGTTTGAATGTTTGCTCCTCAAATATTTAACGTTGCTTAGTTTAAATAATACAAAATGCTTTAAAATGAAAAAATGTTTTTATTTTATGTATATTTTCAAAGTTTATTTTCTTAATATTTAGCACTTGCTTCTTAAAATAAATTGCTTTTGACAATCAAGTTTGTAAACAATAATAAAGTTGCCAAACGAAAACGTATGTGCAGTTTTCTTTCCTTCACTTTTTATACTACTTTTAAATTCACAAAATCATAACATTCATAGCTATTTTCTAAGAAATAAAACTAATTTTTATTATGTTTGAAAATAAATTTTGCCAAACACATTCGTGTTCAAGTGTACAGATTAACACGTTCGCTGCCGATCCCGCGCCAGCGCGGGATGTGACGTATTGCTTTACAGGTGAAAGTTTACTTTAGGCTGCCGCTTGGCGAAATTTCGAAAATCGCCAAGACGGCGCCATTTCGCATCGTGTTCCGAATAGCAACCTTACACCGGCGGCATACGAAAGCGAGCTTTTCGGCGATCTAACCTAAAAAGAAAACGCGTCTTGAAAAAAAAAAAAAAAATCCGAATAATAATAATACATAGGACAAAAGGAAAATTTTCATAAAATGAATTAAAAGAAAAAAAAAAAAAAAAAAAAAACGAAATAATTATGAATTTATAACTAATCACAAATAAAACTAGTATGTTGTGGCCACCACAAGACTTTCTTCTATATTTTCCTATACAAATTCACGCAGTAACAATATTTAAAAAAAAAAAAAAAAAAAAAAAAATTAATTTTTTTTTTTCGTTAAAAGTAAAAAAAATCCATAACTTTGTTTTAAATTACCACATATTTATAATTCAACCATTCGTTTTAAAGGTATTGACGAGACCTTTCGAAAGATACCGATCTTGAAAATTTACACCCCCCCGGGGGGCGGGGGTACTTCCCCCTAGGGGGGGGGACGCGATGCCCCAAATTTTTTTCCTAATTAACTACTACTATTATCAATAATTCATATTAATTTCACAATCACAGGTTCAGAATAACTCTCATTATGTACATTTATATGAAATTTTTCCTATACTACCATGTTAAAAATTTAGAAAAAATACGATCACAGCGCCACCTGTAGAGCGATTGATCCCCAAATCTAATCAGCCTCAGTTTATGTCAGGGGCCAACTAAATACCAAGTCTAGTTAAATTTCGTTAAAAAAAAAAAAGATTTTTTTCTAAGTTTTTTTTTTTTCGTTAAAAGTAAAAAAAAATCGATAACTTTGTTTTAAATTATCACAGATTTATAGTTCAACCATTCGTTTTAAAGGTATTGACGAGACCTTTCGAAAGATACCCATCTTGAAAATTTACTCCCCTCGAGGGGGGACTTCCCCCCCAGGGGTGGTGGCGAGTTTCCTACGCATACAAAATTTTTTTCCCAGTTGACTATCTCTATTATAAATAATTCTTGTAAATTTCATAATTATTACTAAAAAATAATTCTCTTTATGCACATTTATACAAAATTTTGTCCTATATCACCATGTTAAAAATTTAGAAAAAGCGGGATGGCAACGCAACCTGTAAGACAATTTTTACCAAAAGTTGATAGGCACTAATTTATGTCAAGGTGCAACTACATACTAATTTGTATGAAATTCTATGCTGTAGTTCCAGAGATACAGTTGCCACAAAATTTTGTCACACACACACACACACACACACACACAGACAGACAGACATACAGACATTTTCTAAAAATGATCAAATCGTGTTCTACAGCTCTCAAAACGTGTAAATTCATCAAAAACCCGAGGTCGAAAATTTTTACGAATCCAATACTTTCTCTATATTACATATAGAAGAAAGTAAAAATAAAACTTAGATTATACAATCACACCAAATGTCCCTGAAAAGTGTGTTGCTTTAGTAATTGATGATAAGTGTTTAGATGATAGTTTTTTTATTTCCAATAATTTAACAGCTATAAGTACAGTCGGTAGCAAAAGTGTCCGAACACTAGCAAAAATTCCTATGTAAAAAAAGTACACTTCATAAGGTTTTGTTAAATAAATCCTTATCAAATCATGTTTTTACACTGACTAAGAACAGGATTCGACAAGGATTTATTTAACAAAACCGTATGAATTATACTTTTTTACTTAGGAATTTTAAATTTAAAAGTTTTCAAAAGTTGTATAAAGTAAATTATTTATCATTAATATTTTATTTATAGTCCTCATTCATTAGAATTGAAAAAATAAATCCGCAACTGGATAATTATAGCAAATTTTAACGATTCTCTATTATAATGGTACTCTGATCTGTTCACTATACCCCTATCTCAAAATGCATGAAATTAGAAAGTATACAAAATTTTGTACTGTAGCAACCAGTATTGGCATGAAATTAAAAAATATGCCTCTAAAATTCAGGACCATGGTTGCCCAGACGGTAGAGCGCCGGTCTCGGAATTCGAAGATTGCGGGTTCGGTACTCGAGCCTGCCAAAAACCATTGTGTATACTAATGGTGGTTGGTGCTCATAAAATCTGTCGTGCCCGCAATGTTTTCCATGTTCCCATATTAATTATACCTCTGGGTGTCTACGAAGCGAGAGAGTCATCCCTTCCGTGGAGGATCAAAATTGTGATGGCATGTCCCTGGACCACTCTAGGGGTGAGACCCAGACCATCGCCAATTGTCCATTGCGCAGCACTAGTGTGACGTAAAACACAACAAACCAACCTCTTAAATTCAAAAGTACCTCTTAAATTCCAACTCTATTCAACCAGCCAAACAGTACTAACGCAAACATCACAAATATTCATATTTCAAAATAGATGGTTGGTTGGGTTTTACGTCACACTAGTGCTGCGCAATGGGCGATTGGCAACGGTCGGGGACTCACCCCTCGAAGTGGTCCGGAAACATGCGATCAAAAAATTGATCCTCCTTGGAAGGGTATTTCAAAATAGAATACTTTCTCTCTAATAAAACACGTATCATCAATATGCAACCGAAGTGACGGCGTCAGCGAGATATTTTATCTGCTCAGTACAAACGAAACTATTTGCTATGGAAATTTAACTTATTACTCATTAACTCCAGAGTTTGCTTGTAACGAGCAGATGAATTTTTACACGTTTGACGTAATACAGAGTATTGACGTAACACATGACGCAAACAAGCAAAGGTAAACACAAAGCCTGTAACATCTGGCGATGTAGCGCTCTTGTGCAACACGTCAAACATATTCGGCGGGTTAAAGGAAAAAAACGTCATTTCAAATTTTAGTCACGTGAAACCGGCAGCGAACGTGTTAATATAACAAACTGTAATGCTGAAATAGCAGTATGGTATGAAATCTTGGAACAGCTTTACTATACGGCACCCATTGCTTATTGCCGTTGCCGATGTTTTGATCACGTGGTATGATGGTGTTTTGATTCGGTTTGTGAGTCGGAACTGCGAGTCGTATCACAACGTCGTGAATCGAATCAAAATGTCATGAAACGATACTTTTCATTATTATGAAACATTTTTTTTATGTTTCACTATGTTTTCTGCTGTTTGCTCGCTTCGCGAGCATTGAAACAAAAGAAACATCATTGGACGCCCCTAATTCGTGGAGCATGAATCAGTAAAAGCATGAAAATTCATGGAACAGCGGTCACTATGTTTTCTGCTGTTTGCTCGCTTCGCGAGCATTAAAACCAAAAAAAACATCACTGGACGCACCTAATTCGTGGAGCATGAATCAGTAAAAGCATGAAAATTCATGGAGCAGCGGTCACTATGTTTTCTGCTGTTTGCTCGCTTCGCGAGCATTAAAACTAAAAAAAAACATCACTGGACTCCCCTAATTCGTGGAGCATGAATCAGTAAAAGCATGAAAATTCATGGAGCCTCGGTCACTATGTTTTCTGCTGTTTGCTCGCTTCGCGAGCATTAAAAAAAAAAAAAAAAATCACTGTATACCCCTAATTAGCGATGCATGATTCAGTAAATGTTATGTTTCGATAGAACAGAAAAAAGTATCGATACTCTAATTCGGGTCTCGAATCACCATCATATCACACGATCAAAACATCGGCAACGGCAATAAGCAATGGGTGCCGTATAGTAAAGCTTAGCCTATTTCTGGTTTATGTATATTTTCGGAAATTATTTGCTTAATATTTAGTATTTGCTTCTTAAAATAAATTGCTTTCGACAATCAAGTTCGTAAACAATAACAAAGTTGCCAATGCCAAACGTAAACATCAATAGAATGGTTAGTTGGTTGGATGTTGGGTTTAACGTTGCACTAATATTACGATATGAACATAGATACAATAAAAATAAGACGAGCGATTGCGTAAGCTGGAGAGCTCAAGAAACTTACAGCCGTTGACAATAGGGTCGTTGCAGTCAAATTTTGGTTACCGAAGAATATACGGGAGTGTCCTATCTGTATAATAATCTGTGGGGTGAGCGCCCGATCCACGACCGGTCGAAAGATTCCGAGCCAAAGCGTTTAGTGGTGTCGACCGATCCAGAGTCACATCGTTCAGTGGAATGGACCGGTCGTGGATCAGAAAGCCCAGAAAAATTTCTTGATCCATTGGGTCACGTGATGGATCAAATGCGCAATAGAATGAAAATCAGGCTCTGACTGACATTACGCAGTAAAAACCTGAACAATGAACATCTGTTTTTGACAATGATTGTTTATTTGTTTAATTCGCTGAGGATTAATACAGATGTACCTGTTTATATGCATTGTTTGTGCTGTAGAAAATAAGGTAAGTAATTCCATAAAATGCTAAACTATATTATATTTATTTATTGTGTAAAAAAGATTTTTTACGTAATGACGATTTTCGATACGTAATTTCTTTTATTGATGAACGTAACATTTAAACATAAAATTAAAACAAAAATTTACACAATTTCAATAGAAACAAAAATTCTTTTTTTTTTTTTTTTTTTTTTTTTTTTTTTATTCGGACGCTATCATATTTTGTTAATTTAATATATCCGCGTTTGTAATGATCGATAGATGGCGCTTTTTCAGCTCTTGTTGTTAGTAAATATTACAGCCACGTGTATCTATTTTTGTTCTTTTTGTTATTCTACTTAATATTCGTACTATAATTTCTCCGTCATTACATCATGGAAAATTGATTGCTTTTGGAAAAAAATATTTCAGTTTATTCAAAGTTCGATCGGAAGTAGGTTTTTAACTGAAGTTGGACAAATATTAGTTTCAAATCATCTGATTAATTCTTTACTTCCATTAGCCGATGCAACTGAAATTTTAAATTTGTCATTTGGAAATAAATGGAAGCTTAATTCTGGATTTCTTGGTCGTTTGGAGTTACACTGTAGCACACAACAGTATGTGTTATCTTTTTTACCGGATTTATTCATTTTTATTCAATAAATGTATGTGAAACTAAACATCGGCTAGCAATGGCGGCTTGATGGAATTCGAATTAAAGCATGTTTATTGTAATTTCCCCTTAGCCCACCAGAGGGCGAGCATTTCATTACAATCGCGGATAAAAATAAGCTGGGAAGAAAAAATTATTTCATTTTTTTTTTCAGACAAAGCTTTTCATTCATGCGATTGTTTTTTGTTTACAAATAGAAAAGTTTGTAAACGATTGTATTTTTTACCTTTAAAACAATAAGTTAACTACAAGTAAATAAATTAAAATCCTTCCACATATTTTTAATTTTGGTAAAAATAAGTTTAAGATGTCAATTATTAAATTTAATAAACAAAACAGACTGTAAAAAAAGTAGCTATAAAATAATGCAGTGTTTACATTGCTAGTTTATTTTAATATTCAGTCGGTAATAAGAGAAAAAGCTCTTTATATTGATTCATAAATCGAAGAAGAAAGTAAGATTATTTTTTATATAAATCCATTATATTAACTAAACAGCATATTTTATATAATTTATTTATTTTTCAAAAACGTTTTTGTTGTGCATTTCTGTTCATAATAAAATTCGAAGAGAAAGAAAGGTGTTTTCTTATATCAAGAAGTGCTCATTTAAGATAAATCCACTCTGCTCCTTTAAAAATAAATGTAAAGTAACATTTTTAACATTTTCATGATTAAAATTTATACGTGAATTTAGAAAAATCATAACCAAAGTAATGTATATTAGTAATTTATCAGCACAATCAATTAAAAGCTTCTTATTTTTTGTTAGCAGAATAAAGAATTCTACATTAATAAGAAAGAAGTAAAATAGTTATTACATAAAAGATCTTTCTTTCTTTTTTTTAAAGAAAAAACGTAATATAGTTTAGCGTTTTATGGAATTACTTATTAAAAGTCCAGACAAAATAAACAACAGAAATACAATAAATAACTTGCTAATACAGGTCAAATTAGATAGGTTGAGTTCACGATACACAGCCTGGGCGAGCACGGGCTTGCCCAGGTTAAACCACACCGTTCACAGACGGCATCACGTGATCATTTGTGGGTTACCCATGCATGCTCAAGGCGTTCACAGCTGGTGAATGGGTAGCCCGGGCTTTGCACACTTAACCCAGAAAATTTTCTGGGGAAAGTGGTCACGTGATGGGTAAAATGCATGTTGTTTGTCAACATCGTAATATCTGATGAGAATTACGATTTTTATTCGTTGTATTAGAATGTTATACCTCACTTATATTAAGTTATTTTTTCTTACCAATTTTATCCCTTGAAAATTTCAGCAACACATGTGTATTTCAGCAGACATAGAAAAATTTATTTCATAAAATTTTAAATATAGAAATATTTTCATAATATACACCTTTACAGTAATTAATCTATATTTAATCATTTGTTTTAAAAAGAAAATATTTTTATCAACTAGATTTCATTTATATGAACTGTGCGTTAAATAATGATGAGCAGTTTGAGTTATTATTTCAAATTAATATTTATGTTTCTTTTTGTACATTTTCACAAATTATTTTGATGATACAGGTATGAAACTTTTCAGGGGCTACCCCTGTATTCAGGGTTTTTGAAAAAAATGCTATCCTTGAACTTCATGTTGAATTATTGTTGTATTTTAGAGATTTCTCATTTCGGATATTTAATTTACCTTGTAATGTATTAAGAATCCTCTAAATATTACTTATGATAACTACTACTTCTACTATTAATAATAGCCATATGATATCATTAAGGCGACTCTTCATCTACGGCGGCCATTACGAGTTGTCCCATGTTAACCAATGGAAAAAATTACATTCCTTTTTTAGAGAAAAATATCTTAATTAACGGATTAAAAATTTTTGCAATCGTTAAAACAGAAGTTTATTTACTAATTTTCTTTCTCGTATTATTTTTAAAACGTTCAGAAATATTTTTAATTTTAGCTTAAAGTCAGCCAAAAATGTCAAAATCTAAAATTTTGACTTTAAAAAATGATAGAAAATCAGTGAAGCGTCGTAGAGACATGAAGAAAAATACAAATAGTACCCAAGGAAGTCCTCTTTCTCAGGACTGTAAAAAAAAATTAATTAATTAATTTTTAGCTGATTTATTAGAGTATTTTCGAAAGGTAGTCTATTAATCCTGGCGTGCGGAGGAATACAGTGCTTAATTTTAGTTGCATCGTGCGAAATGGGATGGGGGGGTCATCGGAAAACTACCTCCAAGCTAAGTATCATGTAACAAAGAAAAGGGAGGAAAAGAAGAATAGTCTTTTATTGCTTTATTGCTTGTTGCTATCCTCTGGTCAGACGGTCAGAGTTGAAATCTCAGAAACAGAAATGTTATTTTTTTTTTTTCGGAAATTGATCTTGTCCTCTGACGCATTTTTTTTTCTGTTCCTTTTTTCCTTCGTTTCTATGTTTTCAGTTCATTTTTTGATAGTTCAATAAGTCTTTTTCTATTAGTTATATTTCATTATTTTTCATACTGTTTTTTTCTTTTTTTTAATTCTTTAGTTTATTTATTCCTCTTTTTAAATATGTATATATTTCAAACAAATTATTCTATGTTCGAATTACAATATATTCTGTCATGCAAATTATGAGAATTTGTTTACATGGATTTGTCTCATAAGCACTTATGAAAACAAATTTTGTGCAGTTATGATTATTTAAAACTTTTTGTAGTTCAAATTATATGTGTACCATTTTTTACAGTGTACCTCCTCTACATTGCACATAATGAATGGCAAAAATCTTTAAAATATCACCATGCACATTGCGCACAAAGTATGCCATATTATACATGAAATGTGTTGTAGAATTTAGTTTCTCATTGAACTAATATATCTGCAACAAAAGCAAATAATTTCATTTCACATAAAACATTAGTTTCATTTACACGATTATATGCCAGTTAATCCGTAATACATACCTGCCAATAATCTAATTGATATTCCATAAAATTATTACTACCTGCTCCTTTTTTCTACACCATTTTAATTTTTGAGCATTTTTCTCTAATTGTAATTACGATTAAAGAAAAAATATATTAAAAAAAAAAAAAAAAAAAGACTGGCATGAATGAAAAAAAAAGGGGGGGGGGTACTAACAGTTTTATGGAATATTAATTAGATTGTTCGCAGTAATGGTAATGTATAAAATTTTAATTATTCCGTGAGATATGTATGTAAAGGATTAATTAGCTCTTTAACCATATGCATATATGTAATAATTTTAAATAATTTTTTTCTTATATCTCATTAGTAATTTTTTTTTTTTTTTTTTTTTTTTTTTTTTATCGTTAAATTTTTTATTGCATTTGATGAATTTTGCGCGATATGTTTCAATAACCGTTAGTAAGTATAAGATAAATTTAGAAACAGTCGAATCATCCTGATTGTCTGTAGGTATAACGCTATCAAAACACCATTTCAGTATATCTTTAACTTAGTTCATATTAAATTTTATCTCTTCTAATACATCAGAAAAAGTATTTCACTCTTAGCTGCAGACAGAAAAACAACTGACTAATTACATGAATAACTTAATATTTTTTTCATAGCATAGTTCAAAAAGACTCTTATAAATGAAAAACCTATCATTATTTTCCCATTCCTCATACCGACACTTTAAAAAATTAAGTGTAACTGAAAGTCGTGTATGATGGACAGTCATAAATGAGAGGTTATAGCGAGAAGTGAAAATATTCGAGGTAAATTTATATTTTATAGAACATACATTATATATATATATATATATCTATATATAATAATAATATAATGGAATCTTAACGGATCCTAATTTGTACTTGAACACCTTAAAAATTGTATCACGAGCAAATCTAAGCAGAAAAGAAAGTTTATGTTCGTGTAACAAAAATCTAAAAAAACCCGAGAATATTCAATATTATATATGTATATATATATATATTATATGATGCGACATAAGAAATCAAATCATACATTTAATTTCAGAACTGAAATATGTGGGGAAAAGGGCAATATTCAAACAAAGGAACTGAAATAACCATAAGAAGGAGAAGAGGCTACCACAGGTTATATATACATGAAGGAAATCTCAAAACAAAAACCGGAAATCAAATGTTTTTTCAAATCTTACACTTTCTTCTTATACAGTAAAACCTCTCTAAGTTGGACAACTGCGCTGCGGTTCCAGGAAAAAGTGTCCAACTTAGAGAGGTGTCCAACTTATAGGGGTGCTTACATTTTTCGATTTAATTAAACTGTATCTATACATGCCTATTAACTTTTAATCATGTCTAAATATAACATAATTAAGTATTCATAACTTATATACAAAAAATAATTAATTTGCCAATTTAAAATCTAAATTTAAACTGGTACATTGTGACCATAATAACACTTTATATATATATATATATATATATATTAACAACGCCATCCACCAGTTAATATGCACGAAAATTTAATCAATATAACTTCTCACAATAAAGATTTTGTATATGCATTTTGGTGCAATTTTATTCAATAGACGCTGTGATAGTCATATGGAAAATCAGGGAATGTGATTAAAAGTAGCACCACTTTGTCTACCGATTTACACCCAAATTAAGATAACATTCATTTTCATAATAGCCATATCACTTATGAAGTTTGGTGAATTTATTCGCTCTAGAAATTGAGATATAGTTTTCCCGTGAACGGGGAAAACTGCAGCATAGCAGCGATACCTGTCGATTGATATGCACCCAAATTGAATCAAATTGAATCAGTGTATTTTTCACTATAGATAGGTCTCTCACATATTAAGTTTAGTGCAACTATACATTCAAGTAAAACTTCGTAGGAAAAATAAAAGGGACAAATGACGAGGAACCCTAACAGCCGAAATGCATTGTCTAATCCTCATTTCAAAACAGTCTAAGTCAAAACATGCCTGTAGGTTCTCTACTGGATATTTCCTGGAGAAAGGGAGAAAAACAATTCCCGCAAATCAATAAAAAGAAAGATACTTTCATTATGCGCCAAAATTGAACAATTTGTAAAATTTTCAATTGAAGAATTTTTTTTTTTTTTTTGCAAGATGAGACAGAGGTGAATATATTGTGACAAGAAACATTATTTTTTAGATATTTACAACCATTTCTACAAGGAATAAGTAAGATTTCTAAAAAAAAGTGATAAAATGGAATTTTTGTATCTTTTTTTACCTGTCTCATTGGGTAAATGTGTCCAACTTAGGACAGTTTTTGAATGTCCAACTTCCAAGTTAGAGGGGTGTCCAACTTATAGAGGTTGGACATAATGTTAATCCTATGGATACATTCCGTTTCGAGAAAAAGTGTTCAACTTATAGGGGTGTCCAACTTGACAGGTTTCACTGTATATGCAGAGGATAGAATAATAAAGCAAAAAAAAAAAAAAAAAAAAATTGTAGCCAATTTCATTTAATTGAAATGCAAGGACATCTCAAAACGTGTAAATTCATTTAAAACCGGAAATCGAAATTTTTTCCGTATCTGCTACTTGCTTCTTATACATATAGAAACTAGTAATCAATCCACATGTTAAAAAATAAGTTGTGAATTTCAGTTAAATAAAATGCAAGGAAATCTCAAAACGTGTAAATTCATCAAAAAACAGAAATCGAAATTTTTTCTGTTTTCTAATGCATTCTTATACATGCAGATGCTAGTAATAAATCAATTTTTTTTTTAAATAAGTAGCCAATTTCAGTTAATTTGAAATGCAAGGAAATCTCAAAACGTGTAAATTGATCGAAAACCAGAAATCGAAATTTTTTCCGTATTTTCTACTTTCTTCTTATGCATGCAGAAGCTAGTAATATATCCGCCTTTTTAAAATTAAATAAGGCCTTACAGTTAATTGAAATGAAAGGAAATCTTAAAACGTGTAAATTCATCGAAATCCGGAAACCTAAATTTTTTCCGTATATTCTACTTAAATCCACTTTTATAAAAATAACTAGACAATTTCAGTTAATTAAAATGCAAGGAAATCTCAGAAAGTGTAAATTCATTGAATACAGGAAATCAAAAGTTTTTCCAAATCTTATACTTTCTTCTTATATATGCAGAAAATAAAATAATGAATCCCCCCCTTTTTTTTTTCAATAAATAGTCAATTTTAGTTAATTGGAATGCATTATGTTTTAGTTTAAAAATATGTCTTAAAGTTACAGCTGACATAACTCATAAAAAAATAAATAAATATATAAATAAGTAAAGAGAGGAAGGAAGAAATGAAAGAAAATAGTAATTAGATCTTAAACAAATAAATAAATAGAATTCATACATCTTTTTTAATTTCCATATATTTTAAACAGTATAAACTTTAGATCTAACACTCATTCACTTAAATTTCTATTATTCTAATAGTTATTTTCTCTTAGGAGACAAAAAAAAAAAAAAAAAAAAATCTGTAGTCGAAAGTATATTGATGCTATGTCTATACAAATTACTGTGTCTTTGTCTATGGTTTTATATGAGTTTTAAGAAATTGCCAGA
The DNA here is from genome assembly GCA_963930645.1 of Salticus scenicus. Lineage (NCBI taxonomy): Eukaryota > Metazoa > Arthropoda > Arachnida > Araneae > Salticidae > Salticus > Salticus scenicus. The sequence goes on along the minus strand of OZ005648.1, from coordinate 328,432,123 downwards.
TTTAACAACTTTCTACTTTAGGTATTTTTTAATATAAAAGAATAGCTGTATAAGATGGCAAAATGCATAATAAATAAAAGCATTTTTAAATACCTTCTTGACATGGTAAGAAAACAATTTTTGTAATCTGCAAATCTGGTTAATCATGTCTTTCGAATTATACCATTTTTAAACCCCCTGCTCCCATAATTAATATGTTAAAAATGTACCACAAATTTTATGTTTACCTGTTAATTATACAGATTTACGTTTTAATGCATCATTTATTTTATTTATTTATTTTTTAACGAAAGTCCTTTTTGCTTAGATTTTTTCTTATATTACTAGTTAATAACAAATACTTTCTCACGTACTTTAGTTAATCATCTCAAGTTCATTATGAACTTCCTATATAGCTCTATTGCGTTTATAATATATACACTAAGCGACCAAAAAAAAAAAAAAGCCGTATTTGAATATTTTCCTTTTCGCCTTCTACAACCGCTAATTTTATTGTTTAAAAAGCAAATTTTCGAACAGATTTTATTATGTTGTCCCCCACATAAACTTTAGCTTTGAGTCCAGTGTTAAAAACAAAATGCAATTGTCAGGAAAATTGTAATTTTAGAAATTATTTCAAAAATGGTAAGAATAAGGCAGTTAACGATGCCACAAAAAGTATTAATTTTTGAAGGAAACTCAAAAAATAGTTTAATACTTGCGATGGCAAAATAATTAAATGTTAACGAAATATTGGTAAATGGGTTTTTAGCAAGATATAAGATTTTTTAGCCGTTTAAACTGGAAATTTTTTTAAGCGGCCACGTTGCTCATCCAAGCGAGATGACCGTAAGTAAAAAGCCATTGCTTATAAAATCGGTTTTTATTATATTTAGAACATAAAAGAGATTCAGAAAAAGGGTTTATCAGCATAATTTCTTTAACTACAGTACAGCAACTATTAAACGAAGCAGGTTTAAATGACACAAAATTTGAAAAAATTCCATTCTTAGTGAAAAGAATTAGTAAAGCAAGACCTCAGATGGCTAAAAAAAATTAAAAAATGGTTAGTTAATTATTGGGCTGAACTGTTCTATTTGATGAGTCAAATTTAACTTATTTCGAGCTAAAGAAAACAAGCAGATCTGACAACGAAAATATGACCGACTTAATGAAAATCGCTCTTTTAAAACTGTGGCACATTCTCCGTACATTATGGTAAGGAGGTGCATAATTTGTCAAACAGTCGGGCAAATTTTTATGCTCAAGGAATCAATTAACTCGAAATAAAGCACAGTCTTCATTCAAATGGTGCCTGACCGACTATTTTGGAGGAATCGGGGACATTTCCGTAAACTGCATTTCAAGATGATAATGCACCTTACATACACGGCGTCTGTGGTAAGTTTATTCATTTCAAATTGTCAAAATTTCCCATCCATTCCCATGAGAACCTATAATTCTGTAAGTAATCATACCTTTTTTCACTTTAAGTTAAATCCCATAATAGAATTCAGTACAATTTCTTCTTTACCAGACATGGAAATAGTCCTAATCGCTATCCGCTCGAAAATGTTTCGTCTATAAAACAGCGGAGGAGAGGGGAGAGGATTCGATATTTGCAGCCTATAACTCTGCCAGAACTAAAAAAAATTATTCTTGATATTTGACACATTGAAATTTCTGAAATTTATATTAAAACACTGCGTAAAACTATGCCATTGTGTATTTAAGCAGTAATTCCATATAAAGGCGGAGTTAACCCAATGCAGAATACGTATTTTTAATAAAAAAATTGCTTAGATCTAACAAATAAATAGTTTTATTTGATATTTTAAAATATAACTTGTTTATTTCATATAATAAATCATAATGGAATACAAAGTGTATAGTTATTACATTATGTTCAAAAAGAAAATTTTATGCAGATTTTTAAAAAGTACTTCGTAGAGTGCAATAAAGCGAATTATTAAATCGAAAATGTACATAGGTATCATTTCATACCTTTGCAAACAAAACACTTTTATTTGTTTCAAACATTAATTTTAAATTTATTACAAATAATAAATCTGGTGTGTCACTCACACAACTTTCTCTTACCCTGAAATTTAATACTATAAATACAGGTTGCAGATTAAAAGGTAAGATAACGAGTAATGTTATGTAAACCTGTGTTAAACAATTCATATTAGACATCTGAAGAGTTTTATATGATAATTAGTTCTGTGTGAGGGGGGGCTACCGCCCCCCTCAACCCCCGTTTCATTAATGCACTAACATTTATATAGAATTTAATCCGGCTATTAAAAATTAATTCTGTTTTAAAAAAATAATTTATTAAAATAATTATTTAAAAAAATTATTTTTTATGATAATGCAGACGATTTCCATATTAGAGAAGTAGTATAACATCAAATATCCATAAAAAGTCCATTTAATTCTCAATGATAAAAAAAATAAAATAAATACGATTTTTTTTCTAAGTTTTTTTTCCTTAAAAGTAAAAAAAATCGATAACTTTGTTTTAAATTATCGCAAATCGATGGTTCAACCATTCGTTTTAAAGGTATTGCTCTTTTGAAAGATACACATCATGAAAATTTACTCCCCTCGAGGGGGACTTCCCCCCCTCAGGGGGGGGGGAGGCTCCTACATACACAAAATTTTTTTCCAAGTTAACCATCTCTATTACAAAAAGAAAATTTTCGTTTCATTTGGTTTAGTGCAGTCTATAGACGTTAAACTCTACTTACCTGCAATTTTCCCCACAGACGTAATGTGTTAGAATTCTCTTGATGGTCCCTGTACACGAACCATTTGCTTGATCTTAACGAAAAGCTTACTGTAGCATCCCTATATGATACACATTCAAAATACCAAGTTTGAACTTTCTGCCATAATTTGTTTTTGAGATATGCTGATAACAGACAGACACACACACACACGCACACACAGACATACACACAGACCATTTGCTAAAAACATGATTTTCGTATTTAGGGGACCTCAAAACGTGTAAATGTAACAAAATCTGGCGTTCGAAAATTTTACCCCAAAACAATACTTTCTTTACCTTATGGGTAAGAGAAAGTAAAAAGGTATGTCATTTTTTCTGCAGTGAGGCCTTTTTTTTTTTTTTTTTTTTTTTGTCGCTTAGTGTATATATGCATTGTTCCTTTTATAAATCTTAGTACCATTCCTTTCATATATATATATGTATGTAAACGGATTACAAATTATATTAAAAACAAATCTGATAAAAATGGACAAAAATATGTTTCTCACAAACATTATCTCTCTCAGTGTAACTTATTTCTAGAGGCAAGAAACCCCTTGTACCAATTCTATTACGTTTTTGCCACAGAGGTAATTTGATCTCCCAGACCCCCTCTCGTGAAAGAAATACAAGAACCGATCTTCTGTACTATTCTGCAAATTACGCGGGTTCTGAGAGGTAGAACTATTTTCTTTAAAGGCAGGGATATCTCAGGACCATAGGGGTGAATAGGCAGTCTGTAGAACTTCTCCTTTTCCCCAGTAGAGGTCGCGGTTCTCGAATCTGACTTCTCTGGAGGATGAAGAGTCCCCTTAAGTCTGCCATTGCCTTTCATTCTACATTCATGTAGCAGTTTTAGGAGGGTTTTGCATATCAAATAGTTTCACCCGCTGACTCTATTACAAATGGTTTAGATTGATAGCATAAATATTTTTTCATTTTTATGCTATTAAATTCATTTGATTTTAATCAGGGTTTATCACTCAATCTTAGCAGTTTTAGTTTTCTTCTGTTCCATTGTTTGTACTAATCTAAAAGATTTTGTAAAGTTGAAACATACTTATAAATGTTTACAATTTTCACTATAGTTTGATAAAAATTATTAATATATATTTAAGTCAAATACAAAGAAATACTGATAAGTCATTTGAAGTCAGCAATGATATTTTTCCTGAACATATTTCTTAAAATTTATTTGTGTTAAGTGAAACTGTATTCAATGTGCTTGTTATTATTCAATACTGCAACGATTGTAAATGATATCTCTTTATATTTTAAAATAAAACGACATATCACATGTCATTTTTTGAAGGTAATTTTAAAGCTTTGCAGCATTGAGTAATATTTTACACAAGGTTGTTATAGACCAAATCACTAAATGTCAAATTTGTTTCCTAGCATAGCAATTTTACTTTCGGATGTGTTTAGTTACTGACTATATGATACAATTTGCCAACTAGTAAACAGTCATATTTGGGAGATACAAGTGAATGGTTGCCGTAATCATAGGCCTGATGTATAGTGTGTTGTGCTAATGTATTTATGCTTAATTGTATGGTAACCTCTCAATAAAGAAAGTTATTTTCACTTTAGTAGAAAGAAGGCAGGGTTGGCTTGATTTTATCCGACCCAATAAAACCTACCTGAAAAAACCCAAGTGTTTTTTTCAAAGTCCTTATTTAAAATTCCACTTTTATCTAACTTATAATAAACATATAAATATAAAACAAATATTATGTACATTAATAGAACATGAACAAAGAATTTTCAGAAATATTGGAGGTTATCAAACTGCTCTGTAGGAAAAAAAATCTCCCATGGAAAAAAATTATAATTATCTTATTAAAACATAATAAAAAATTACCTACACAAAAGCAAGAAAAACTAGTATGTTGTGGCCACCACATGACTTTCTTCTATATTTTCATAAACAAATTCACTCAATAAAAATAATTTATTAAAATTATTATTTAAAAAAATTATCTTCCATGATAATGCAGACGATTTCCATATTAGAGAAGAAGTATAACATAAAATATCCACAAAATGTGGAATTTATTCTCAATATTACATTAAAAAAAATTTATAACTTTATTTTAAATTATCGCAGATCGATGGTTCAACCATTCGTTTTAAAGGTATTGGCGAGCTCTTTTGAAAGATACCCATCATGAAAATTTACTCCCCTCGAGGGGAACTTTACCCACAGGAGGGGAAGCGAGGCTCCTACATACACAATTTTTTTTTTCCAATTTTTACTGAAAGTTGATAGGCACCAATTTATGTCAATGTGTAACTACATACCAATTTGTATGAAATTCTGTGCAGTAGTACCTGAGATACAGTCACCACAAAATTCTGTCACACACACAGACAGACATTTTTTAAAAAGGGTCAAATCATGTTCTACAGCTCTCAAAACATGTAAATCCATCAAAAATCCGAAGTTGAACATTTTTACGAATCCAACACTTTCTTCTATTGAATATAGAAGAAAGTAAAAAGTTGTTTATTAATATAAAGAAAATTGTGAGACTCGAGGAATATAAAAAAAAAATTTAAATTAAAAAAAAAAAACGTCTTGAAAACTGTTGTGCAACACTGTTAAGTAACGTAGAGGGGCAATAATTAAAAATATTTCATGAGAATTTATTGACTATGAAAAATTTAATAAAGCAACACTAAATAATTATTAAAATCCAGTTTTTTGTTGTAAAGGGCAGATAAACAGAATTTTAGAATAACAATTATATAATTAAAAAAAAATTTACTTTATAACATAATCATAATAAGACTTTAGAAATTTTTATTTTAATGTATAATTAATGTTTAATTTTTTGTAATTATCTTATTATGAACTAGCCGCCTACGGCGACCAGCTGGTTCACGATCCTTGAAAAATCATCCGACTTTCCAACTCTCGCTCAGTGGCACCTTTTCCCCATTTCAGGTCCAACAACAGCTTATTGATATATAGTGAAAGTAGCTTTATTAAAAAATTTAATCTCAGTAAATTCCTGCTTGGTAGCACCCTCTTCCCGTTTCAATATCTGAAACAGCCTGTTCGCTCATCGTGTTATGATCTTTGAAATTTCTGACTTTAGCAATGTCCCACTTGAAGGTGCCTTATCTCCATTTTAGAACTTACAACAGCTTCCTTGCTCATACTGCAAATAGCTTTGAAAATTTTAACTGTAGCAAATTTCTGCTCTGTGGCAACTGAGGCGCCGCTTTACGTTTCATGATTTGAAACTGCCTGTTCGCTCACCATGTAAAGGACCTTTGAAAATTGTGATTGTGGCAAATCTGCAACTTGGTTGGGCCTATGGTCTCCCAATCTTTTCCCTGTAAGTAATTCACTCATAATCAGAATTGGAGATATTGAATTATTAAAATGTCAAACCGTCTTCTGGTGACAAAGATTTGAAATATATTACTCTTCAATTTAAATTTAAATGACTTTTAAAATGATATTTTACCTATAAAATTATCTTAATTAGAAGCTGAGATACAAAGGTAATATAAAAAAAGTTGTATCTGATTTTTCTCTGAAACTTGCATCTGTGGGCTAAATAGTGTTAAAAATCCTCAATACGAAATGTGAGTGGAGTATTGGAATTCGAAAGCCAGCATCATAATTATAATTAGAGATACAGTAAGACCCCGCTTAACGCGGGAGATATGTTCCATCAAAGTAGAGCGTAATGCGAAACAACGCTAAACAAGACGTCCGTATAAAAATATAAATGCATCCGTACAGCACCGCACTAAACAAGAAACACAACTACATTGTTTCGGATATGTTATTTGGAAACCTAGCGCTGCACACGCACAATTTCGGGGAATCCCCGGGTTGAAATAAAAGAGCACTAAACCGAAACAGCGTTAAGCTGGGTCTTACTGTATTGTAATAAAGGCGTTCTGGCTTTGAGTCCTTCTATACAAACTAATTTAATTTATGCTACATATTAGTTTTAACAGAAATCATCTTACGATTTCTCTGAAAACTGACTAACATATATATTTAATGGAATTCTAAAAATACATATATTATATATGGATATGAAAACATGTACAAACTGACCAAAACCAAACTGATAAATACTTTTAAAATTCGTTAAAAATAACTAAATTATACTCTAATCTATTCTTAAGATATTAAGAATAAACAATTTACACATCAAAATTTGATTTTTTTTTTTCCTCCTTGAATTAGAAAATACATTAAAAAACAAGTCCTTCTGGTTCAATTGGAAGAATAGTTTTCTTTTTTTGGAATTGGTCACTATTTTTAAAGAAGGTGGTGATTAAACTTGATTAATGAACTCGGTTAAGATATATGTATGAGCTCGGCAAGGTCAATGAGTGTAACCTGGAATTGAACAAGGCACTTCTTGTCTACCAGAGAGAAGAATCTCTCCACTTAGAAATGTTTTTGTAGAAGAATTAGTTCAAGTATGTTAATATAATAAGAAAAACAAAATCATTGCTAAAATGCTTTTAAAATTCGAATAAACTAATAATAGGCAATAATTATGAAATATATATTTATGTATATAGATGAATAATGTAAATATGAATAGTTAAAATTATCCTGCACTCAAAGCTGGTTGACATGAGGTACCGGGTTCGAACCAGGTCGGCCTAGTCGTTCTAAGTTTTTCATGGTTTTCTCCAAAACTTGCATAAATACGGACTAGGATCCCTTAAAAAGACCTCCATGTAATGCCTTCCCTCTCACGCCTAGGACGCTTGTGCAGTCAATCTATATATTAATTTGAAACATGTTTTTGTCTGTCTCCACTATATTGAGAGAACGGCTAGGTGTAAAAATTCGGTTGAGGTGTCTAAAAAAAGGTCTTGGTCTGTAGATATGCTATGAAAAGAGAACAATAAAAAAAAGCCGAATGGTTTTGGGGGGGGGGGGGGGGGGGGAACGGGTTAAAAACACGTTTACGAGCTTAACTAAGCTCCAAATTACTTCATGGTGAAGAAATTGTACCTTTTGGGACAAGAGTCGAATACTAAAAAATAACTTTCTGCGAATTTGGAATTTTCGATTTTAAAGGGGGAAAGTAGATTTGGAGGAAGGGGGGAAATTAGTTTGAGAGGGAAATCCGTTCTAGACCCACACATGTAGCACCTCATTTTAAAGGTTTTGAAAATTCATGTTGATTGGAGATGTTTGTATACAATATAGGGTGCCCCCTGGTGGTGAAAAGTGGAACTAGGTGATTTTGCAGTAAGCCCTATCATGTTACACCTTATTTTAAAGGTCTTGATATTTCCTGACCGTTGGTGATGTTCGTACAGAACACACTGTGCCCCCTGATGGTGGAAAGAGCAACTAAAGGATTTTGCAATTGATACCACCATGTGGCACCTTATATGAAAGGTCTAGGAAATTCAAGGCAATTGGTGATGTTCGTATACAACATAGTGCGCCCTCTGGTGGAGGAAAGTGGATTTTGCAGCGTGTGCGTAGCATGCCTGCTATACAGTGCTGCAGCCGCAGGCAGCGGTAACACGAGTCTAGAGGTTCGTTCGATTCAAGATTAATTTTTGAGAATTTTTTCATGTTATTAGCGGGCTGCATATACGCTGCCGCAGGCACCGGGTCACGAGCCAGAGTTCCATTCTGTTTGAGGTAATTTTTTTTTGTTACAGATGATTATTTTTTTTTATGATGCTTTCTTTTAAAAATAGAAATTCAAACAAAATTGAGTTAAAGATATAAAACCATACACATTTAAGATTCATTTAAGGTTATTATCATGGGTTCGGGCATTGCCGGGCGGGTTCGTTCGGTTCCAGGTTATTTTTTTGGAATTCTTTTATGTTATTAGCAGCCCGTGTATGCGCTGCCACAGGAACTGCGGTCACAAGGCAGAGTTTCGTTCGGTTCGAGGTAATTTTTTTTTGTTACAGCTAATCATTTTTTTCGTGATGCTAATATTTAAAACAGAAATTCAAACAAAATCGAGTTAAAGGTATAAAATCATACAAATTTAAGGTATCATGGGCCCAGGCAACAGCGAGCGTTTTCGTTTGGTTCCAGATTAATTTTTGGGAATATTTTTATGTTATTAGCGACCGGCGTATGCGCTGCCGAAGGCACCGGGGTCACAAGGCAGAGTTATGTTTGGTTCAAGGTAATTTTTTTTGTAACAGCTGATTATTTTTTTTGCGATGCTTTTACTTAAAAATAGAAATTCAAACAAAATCAAGTTAAAGATGTAAAACCATACAAATTTAAGGTTATTACCATAGGCCCGAACAACGCCGGTCGGGTCAGCTAACATGTAGTAGTTAACGGAATAGAAAATAAAAGATAGCAACTGTTTATTTGGGTCAGTTTGACGTCACATTGACAGTACTTTGTAGAAAGTGATGTCATATATAATATTTCTATTTATAAGTACTTTTCCGAATTTCTTTTTTTTAAGTGAAATGTCGTAAAATATATTACATATTTTAACTTGAAATACATTTATAATGATGCGATGATTTTTTAAACATTACAGTCAATAAAGTGATCGTCGAATTTGACGGGTTTCAGCTAGTAGGCTTTATTCCCAAACACATCTTATTTATAAAATCATTTGCCTTAATTTTAAGAGGAGGGATAGGAGAAATCCGTTTTTGGCATGAAATTTTGGATTTTTGAATAAAACTCTGCAAAGAATGGAACAAAGATGTAAAAAACAGCCATGCAACTTCTTTAGGATATTTCCAAAACACGTTTTTAATTTTTTGGACCTGCCATTTTTTTTTTCTTTTGGTTGGGCGGGGGGGGGGGGGGGGGGTATTGTATGTGTTACAAAGGGCAAATTTGAGACACCCTTTTTAGTGCTAAATTTGTCCTGGGAAATTTATGAGAGCTGCAGTCATGAAGTTTGGTGCTTGGATTTTTTATATGTATCTGACAACTAAAGAAATGGGATTTATCGAAATACCCCCACTTTCCCCCTGGAGGGCAGGAAGAAAAAAACGAATTGCTTCATGGTGAAGAAATTGTACATGGTGAGATTAGAATTGAGTATATATAAAACAAATACCATTTTTAATTATTGATTCTTAAAAAAAGAGAGGGGAAAATCGTTTTTTGGGGGGAAATTTCAGAAATTCCGGATTTTTTAGTAGCTTTATTAAAGATGTTACAAAGGTATTTCCAAAGATATTTTCTCTCTTGTAAAATTCAATTTATTTATTTATTTTTTGGGAAGGGGGGTTTTCAAAGTAGCAAATTCAAGACCCCCCCCCTCTTTTAGCGGTAAATTTGTTTTTGGAAATCTATGGTATCTACAGTAACGAAATTTGGTGTGTAAATTGTTTATATGTATCTTACATTTATTGTAATGGGATTTTACAAAATCCCCCCCCCCCCTTGAGGACGAGGGGGCTATAAACACGTGTAAAAACACATTTTTACATTTCAATTTGCCTTAAATTATCTTAGAATGGCAAACTTTGGTGTGTGGATGTTTATTAGGTGTACGCAATATATACTTTGTCGAGATTTCGCAAAACTTCGAACTTAGCCACTAGGGAAGGGGAAGTAAGAATCGGGTACGTTGCTGCCGAAAGCAGTGGGAACATGGACTCCTCACTTTGCGAGCGAGAAAAATCTCTACCGAACACAATGGGAACTTTAACTCAGGTTAATTAATAACGATAAGGGATTGTGACAACTCATTTAAATATTGTGTCCAGCGAAGCGGCAAAGCTTGCTAGTCTCTATATAAATAAATGGCTAAGAGATTTTTGACTCTGTCTGTGTGTTGAGGCAAGTTGCCACCAGATTTTCATACTTTAGTTAATTTTAAAAAATCTAATAGTCCAATCGATAAGTTAATTAAACCGACGGATTCAGAAAAAATGCCCCTTTCATTTGGTACCTTATTTGTAACGAAACTTTGATTAGATTTTTTTAAAATTAATTAAAATGTGAAAATAATAACCTGGTAAAAGCTTTCAAAATGGACATTTTACTTCAATTTTTTCGAAACTGTCATCTGATAAGCACCCAAATGGAAGCCCACTGGTAAGCTATTGTCACAGGCAATAGGGACAGACACCCGAGAATGAGTGGGTCACTGCCAAAGGCAGCGGGAAACCAAAGCGGGCTTTAAAGTAATTTCATGATATCTTTAAATTTTATTTTTGTTTGTAAAACGATATAGAAAAGAGTTTTCTTTCACACATTCACGCCGGCGTGAACCACCGGTGGGTCACAGCTACAGTCAGCAGAAAAATATCAGAGCGCTAGCAATGATCTCTGTCCAAAAAAAGTACATTTAATACTGCTTTGTTAAATAAATCCTTGACGAATCTGTTCTTAGTCAGTCTAAGAACATGATTCGATAAGGATTTATTGAACAAAACAGTTTTAAGTGTACTTTTTCGATATCAGAATTTTTGGCTAGCACTCGGAAACTTTTGAGTAGACTATGCAAACAAAATGTGCCGGCGTGAATGTGTTAAATATAGTGACCAGCGAAGCAAGAAAAGCCTTTGTTGATTCACTACCTTCATTGATTTCTTTAATTAAAAAATGGTTTTTTCCCGCATTCAGAAATCGGTACGTTTCTGAACCGGGGCTTTGCTAGTAGTCGATAGATTTATATCAATTTCTTTCTAATTGGCTGTTATAGTTTCATAATTTTTAATAAAATTATTAAAAACTGTATTGAAGATGATTTTTCTTGTTTTCTATGTTTGTTTCTGATCAAACTGCTTTTTTTTCCAACATGTTTTGTTGATTAGTTAGATCACTGAAAAGCTCACTATCTTATGCCGCCAATGGGCTATTATAACTGCGGACAGGATGCAGAATGGTAAAATATTAATAATTATAAAAAAAAGCACCAAGTGGACCAACAGACTAATTTTTCCCTTATAAATGTGAATTGCACTATTTGAATGCATGCTTGCAGCCAATGTTATAAAACAAGTGAAAGATTTATCATATTTCAGAAGACACTTTAGGCTCAGGAAATAGAAGCTCTTGTGAAAATATTAGTTTTTTTTTTTTTTTTTTCAATTGCATTTACAGTTGAACACATTTCTTTAGTTTCTATTAGTACTTTATACTGGAAGTTCTTAAGCAGATGAACGAAAAGTCACATTTTTCGGTTCACATTGGTATTTATATACATTTCTTCCTTTTTTTACATTAAAGTAAACTTGTTAATTGCAGTTGTATTAGCCAGACTTCACAATACATTTCAGATTTTATAGATTCTGTTGTTTTAAAAAAATGCAATTTGGATTTTTTTTTTTTTTTTTTTTTTTAACAGTTTAAAGTAGTATTTATTATTTTTTTTTTATGGATGATCAAGTTTTCATTGGTATTTGGTGTTGTAAGATTAAAGGCAACTGAGTACTCGAGGATCCCAGGCCTGATAAAGTTTACATTATATAACTACATTTAAAGTTTAAATTGCAAAATTTTATAATGTGATAAATATGCTAAGAAAAAGATATAATATGGGTCATTCCATGCCAAATCAACCACTCACTCAACCTGACCCCCTCAGATTTCTATGAAACTTGCAGGAATCATTCTCCTTGATGATATAAATGAGAATATATTTTTTAAAAAATTTTATCTTGTTCGATTTTTTTAAAATAATTTTTTTAAATTTAAAAAAATCAGCATTTTTTAGCTTGTATAAGCATTTTTAATCTCAAATTTCTCAAGTTGTATAAGGGATAGCGAAGTTTATGACCCCTCATTTTAAAGAGTATTTCACAAGGTTTAATTTGATATGCAACATCATTATGTTGGGTAAAAATTTTAAAAATTATTAAATTTTAAAATTTAAAAAATTTCAAAGATAGTGTTTTTTAAAAATTTTGAAAAAAATATATGTTTTTGGTTATACTAAAAGCTATATAACCTGAAACTTTTAGAGTGGGATCTCAATGGGATCAGGAGTTATGACAAAAAACCTAGCTACTCTACATGGTAAATTGTATTACAATAATCATATAATATGCTTACTTTATAAAATATCTGTTAATTAAAATTCACACATACAGTATTGCACGCTAATATACAATTAAACATGGGGGGGATCTATATTCAATGTAATTGTGCTTAATAAAAAATAAACAACAATTTTTTTGATAAAATTTTGTTAAATTATTAAAAAAAAAAAAAAATTTTTTTTTTTTTTTTTTTTTTAATTACTGTGAGTTTTATAGTTGGAATGTTTTAGAGTAGGTTCTTACTGCGATTAGAAATTATAATAAAGAAACAAAGGTATGTATAATACATTGTTCAGTTAAAATTACTGGAAGCTTTACGACATCCAATACATGTTTTTACAAATTTGGCTATATCTCAAAATGTTTTCATTTATTATAAATGAAAACATATATAAATATAAATATTTTCATTATTACAAATCACAAACTTTTTTTATAATAATCATGGCCAGCTTTCTTGAATGGGTTATAGCAATATATAGAAAAATGTTTTGGATGTGCTAGGTTTACTCATCTTTACACAAAGTCTTAATGATCATACAAATTTAATCATACATTTAATCATAAAAATCATACTAATTTAAAGTTGTAAGAAGAAATAAAATTTCTTACATCACAAAAGTAAAAACTAAATAGAATTGTTTAAATTAAATATGCCAAAAATGTTTGATTAAAAAAAAAAAAAAAAGCTTATTTTACTTCTACTTAAAAGAGTATGGTAGGGTTGTCAGGGAGAATCTGGAAAAGTCAGGGAATTTGAAATTATTGAAAAAAGTCAAGGAAATGTCAGGGAAAAATCACAAATATTGTCTAAAAAGCTGGGAAAATAATGATATAAACCTGGAAAATGCTTTTTGAGCATTCAGTGTATGTTGCGGGTCACATGACTATGCTGTCTTTTATGTTGCAAGCTGTTTTATGTTTTACGCTGTGAGCCTACCTTTTATGTTGCAAACTAAATTTCATGACTTGAATTTTCTAAAAATAGACCTGGAAAAGTCAGGGAATTTTATTTTTGAAATTGAGTTGGAACCCTGTTATGAACCCAAAATCACAACTAACTTTTTCTACATTGAGATCTCAGAAGAGATATAAAAAATTAAACTACAGTGGAGATGCAGATGAGTCATATGCCAGCAACAACATAAATAAAACAATCTTTAAATAAAGACAATTTTGAACAAGAGCATCTCTAATTAGCAAATGAATTGATCATTATTTACTTACTTATGATTTATGCTGTCATTAATTTGTAAGTGTAGTAATTTATTATCTGAATGGCTTCTGATATAAATTTATAACCTTATATTGTAATCATTTTGTAATCTGTCTTTAAAAAAGTGCGTAAGTTTTAAAACCATCACTAATGATTATAATCTTAAAAATTTGAAACTTGTAGAATTACACACACATTTAAAAAAAAAATCAAATAATTAAATTTTTAATGATCTTAAAAATTTTCCTGAAGAGAACTTTTTTTTACTATTTTACTAGTCATAAATATGAACTTTCAAAATAATGTCTTTTATCAAGTAAGCATATTATATGGTACAATTGAACCTCGAAAACCCGGACATCCAAAAATTTCTAAAATCCAGAAGATTTTTTAATTTTAAAATAAGACTTAGCTGTATCTTATTTCCATATTTTTTGTGCAATGCAGTTTAAAATTCGTTTAATTGAACACTGAATACATAAATTTGAACATAATCTGACATATTTTTATATTGTTTGATTGTGAATTAAAGATTTTATTTTTTTACAAAAAAGGTGGGTTATAAAATGGAAAAAAATAAAATAAATAAAAAATAAATAAAATAATAGTGAAAAATAATTACTGAAATATTAAAAAAAATTGTTTCCTTAGTTTATTAGCAGTTATTTAGGAAGCATTATCAGTTGTTTATTATATTTTAGTGTAATATATCTGTTTTAATTTAACATAAGTCTTTTATATTTATATTTTAATTAACCAATTTGATTTGTTGTTTATTTTCATTAACATAAAATTGCAGTTTGTATGTTATTATAATATCACAAAAAATTAGTTTTCAATAAATCTCTAAAATCTGGAATCGCCGTGGTCCTGCCAAATCCGGATTTTTCGAGATTCAACTGTAATTATAATACAATTTAACATGTAGAGTAACTAAGTTTTTTGTAATAACTTCTGATCCCATAGAGATCCCACTCTAAAAGTTTCAGGTTATATAGCTTTTAGTATAACCAAAAACATATATTTTTTTCAAATTTTTTAAAAAACACTATCTTTGAAATTTTTAAAATTTAAAATTTTAAAATTTAATATTTTTTAAAATTTTTACCCAACATAATGATGTTGCATATCAAATTAAACCTTGGAAAATACTCTTTAAAATGAGGGGTCATAAACTTCTCTATCCCTTATAGAACTTGAGAAATTTGAGATTGAAAATCCTTACACAAGCTAAAAAATGCTGATTTTTTGAAAATTAAAAAATTAATTTAAAAAAAATCGAAAGAGATAAAAATTTTCTAAAAATATATTCTCATTTATATCATCAAGGAGAATGATTCCTGCAAGTTTCATAGAAATCTGAGGTGGTCAGGTTGAAAATTGAAAATTTTTGGTTGATTTGGCATGGAATGACCCATATCTGTTGTCCTTAGTGAAAAAGAAGACATCACCAATTTATTTAACAAACATATTTAATTCCTCTGAAGAATCCTGATTATCTTGATAATGTATATTAAGGGAGCAATCAGTAATATGAAACAATATTTTGCCCAATATATATCATGAAAATATACACATGTCATGTATGTTTTCGATTCCCAAGGACCAACATATCAAATCTATGCCTATGCTAAAAACAAAGTATAAATGCATAAAGCATAAATCACTACGTTCTCTGGGACTTTTAAATTTTTCTTTTATTTTTGGTTTTATTCAATGATTGAAAAATTCTCTCCACACACAAAAATTTTTAAATGATAATTTATAATTAATAGTAACTCCACTACATACACAGCATCACTTAATAAGAATGTAATATATATATATTAATCAGGATACCATTTATTATATTTCATAAACCAAAGTAATTACTTACATAAAACAAAGAATGTTGACTACATTATAAAATAGATAACATTCTAAAAAATTGAACACAATTTTATTTTTTAAATAAGACTCAATAAAACATATACGTGATGAAAAGTATCCGGTTTTAATTCAATCTTTTCAATGTAAACTTGATCATCCATAAAATTTAGTACTTCTTTAAATTTCAACATAAAAACATTAGCATGTACATTTTATAGGAAATTACATTTTTCTCAAACGATAGTAATACATAAAACCAAATTAACACGCGAAGCATGAATCTGTTAAATCTGATATGTATTACGAAGTCACACTAGTACAACTGCACAATTAACAAGTGCTATTTAATCTAATGTAAAATACAAAAAAGAAACCTGTATAAATAATACCAACATAAACCGGAAAATGTGATTTAACCGCTCAAATACTTCTCAGTATAAAATAATTTAAACTAAAGAAAAGAATTCGTCTGAAAATACGATTTAAAAAACATACCATGCTTCCAACAACAGCTTCTGTTTCACGATTTAGTATGAAATATCTCCTGAAATTTGCTTAATCATCCATTTCTTTTATAATTTTCATATATCTTATTCTTGGAAGATAATTTCTTTTTATTAAGCTATTTATTTTTTGTGACTCCTCTTTTTGGTATCTTAAAATATACACAAAACATCGACGAAATCCGGCATGTTTGTAATTGTCTGGTTGATTTGTTAGCGTCAACAACAACAATGGGGAAATGGAGAGTGGGTAAAAGCGTTCACGAAAACGATTACCCAGGTTAAAGTTATGACGTCATTTTCGGGGGATGTGCATACCCAAGCCCAAGCCCGGGCTGTGTATCGTGAACTCAACCTGTATATCGCTTTTATTGAAGTTAACACGATAATACGAAACAATTTCTTGGACTAGAAGTAGCCAGCATGAAAAGTGGATAGAAAATTACTCAGGGATAAAGTAAGTAAGCATATTTTGCTAAATAACAGTTTTATGTATTTGAATTTTATTTTAAAATTTAAATATAGTTCGTGCGTTGTATGCCACAAATATATATATTTTTTTTTCCTTTAAGTATGGTAAAAAATATTTTAATTTTGCATTCAGGGATGAAATTTATTAGAATTATAATAACTTATTTTTATTCTCCCTTTAATGATATGACACATAACAAATTTTGTGCTTTGTAAACTTAAGTTTTATCTGATGAGTATTTTTGCTACATCATCTTATTGAATGAGATTCTATATGGTGATATCAGTGAAAACATAGTCGATTTTTATATGTTAAAGTAATTTAATTCTGCAGCATGCTTTTTCATTACATTAGTGACCTGACCGTAAGGGGGGTCCGTGGGGGTCTTTCTCAGGGAGCCCGTCCTGTATAATTATGCAAGTTTCAGAGAAAACCATAGAAAGCTCCACTTAGATAGGTTTACGAGCAAACCTGATATAAAACCCAGCACTTCCTGTACATCGCTTAATTTGAAGTACATTGCTTAAATTTAAGTTTGAACGATGATATAAAACAGTTTCTTGTATTGGGCGAAACCAGCATGAACAGCAGTGGCGGATCCAGAACTTACCTTTTGGGGGGGGGGGGCTAAGATTGTTCAATGTGTTCTTCGAGATCAAAGAAAAGTTTACAACTGTAATAGTCAATTGTGAATGTCAGTACTTTTGCCCCCCCCCCCCCCCTTAAATCCGCCACTGATGAACAGTGGATAGAAAATTACTTAAAGATATAGTAAGTATTTTTTACTAAATAACAGTTTTATTCATTTGAATTATATGTTAAAATTTAAATATAGATCGTGCGTTGTATGCTCCAAGTATATACATTTATTACTTTAAGTATGCTAAAAAATATTTTAACTTTGAATTCAGGGATGGAATTTAATATGTTTATAATAATTTATTGCTTTCTTCTATATGTAATATAGAGAAAGTATTGCATTCGGGAAAATTTTCGACCGTCGTTTTTTGATGGATTTACACGTTTTGGGATGTCCTGAACACGAATTAATAGTTTTTAGAAAATGTCTGTCTGTCTGTGTGTATCACGATTTTTGTGAACACTGTAGCTCACGAACCAATGAATGAAATTTAACCAAACTCGGTATTTAGTTGCACCCTGACATAAGCTGGTGCTGATTAGATTTGGGGATCAATCGCTCAACAGGTGGCGTTGTGATCGCATTTTTTGTAAACTTTTAACAAGGCAGTATAGGACAAAATTTCGTATAAATGTGCATAATGAGAGTTATTTTAAACTCGTGATTGTAAAATGAATATGAATTATTGTTAATAATAGTAATTAACTAGAAAAAAATCCTGTGCATGTGGGGGCATCGCTCCCCACCTGGGGGAAGTAACACCCCGGGGGGGGGTTAATTTCCAAGATGGGTATCTTTCGAAAGGTCTCGTCAATACCTTTAAAACGAACGGTTGAACTATAAATCTGTGATAATTTAAAACAAAGTTATCGAATTTTTTTTTTTTTTTTTTTTTTTTTTTTAATTGAAATTTAACCAAACTTGGTATTTAGTTGGTCCTTGACATAAACTGGTGCTGATTTCATTTGGTGATCAAACGCTCAACAAGTGGCTCTGTGATCGCATTTTTTCTAAATTTTTAACATGGCAGTATAGGACAAAATTTCGTACAAATGTACATAATGAGAGTTATTTTTAACTTGTGATTGTAAAACTAATATGAATTGTTTGTAATAGTAGTAGTTAACTAGGAAAAAATTCTGTGCATGCGGGGAACCCGCTGGGGGAGGGGGTAAATTTTCAAGATGGGTATCTTTCGAAAGGTCTCGTCAATACCTTTAAAACGAATGGTTGAACTATAAATATGTGATAATTTAAAACAAAGTTATCGATTTTTTTTACTTTTAACGAAAAAAAAACTTGTAATTTTTTTTTTTTTAAATATTGTTACTGAGTGACTTTGTATAGGAAAATATAGAAGAAAGTCTTGTGGTGGCCACAACATACTAGTTTTTATTCTCCCTGGAATGATGTGACACATAAAAAATTTTGTGCTTTGTAAAGTGAAGTTATTTTATGATGTGTGTTTTTGTTACATCATCTTACTAAATGAGGTTTTACATGTTGATTAAAAAAAAAAAAAAAATACTTACAAACTTTGAATAAACACCATAAAATGCAATAAACTCGCAACAATTGTTTCGGGTCGAAAAAACACACGACCCTTCATCAGGCGACTAAAGTAAGCACGAGTGCTGCAGTCAAAGCGGCAACGCAGGTGCTACAGGTGCGTTGCCGCTTTGACTGCAGCACTTGTGCTTACTTTAGTCGCCTGTTGAAGGGTCGTGTGTTTTTTCGACCCAAAACAATATTTATTGCATTTTATGGTGTTTATTCAAAGTTTGTAAGTAATTTTTTTTTTTTTTACAACGCCAGTTTTGTGGTGCTTTTTTATTAAATTTACATGTTGATATTAGTGAAAATATAGTCGTTTTTTATATGTTAGAATAATTTATTTCTGCAGTGTGCTTTTGCCATCTGATATCCTGCTGTTCGGCTTAAGACCAGTTGTCTACACTAGTAACCTGAGCCTAAGGGGTTGCTCTCCATGGGATGTCTTTCTAAGGACACCTGTCCTGTATATTTATGCGTCTCAGAGAAAACTACAGAAAGCTCCAAATAGTTAATCTGACGAGTGCAACCTGGGATCAAACCCATCACTTCCTGTCTACCAGTTTGAGCACATGGCTACTGATGGATGACTTATTTTCTTAATTTATTTATTTATTTATTGTAAGTGTACATTTTACGCATTTTATCAATTGCTTACTCCCCTTGATACTAAATGTAATCCGGTATTCCAGAATCACTAATAAATTTTGCTTTGCTGCAGGTAGATACAGAAAATTCTGCTTCTGGATGTATAATAACATAACAATTTTTTTTTTTATATATTTTAAGTAGTTTCATTTATGCATATTATTTAAAAAAATATTATCTAACAGATAATATCATGTGATTTATCATCACAAATTTATCATGAATAAATATAAAATCATTAAGCATCTTTTTTTTTCTTTTAGGTGATAAGCAGAAGAGGCCAGTGTCAGAGTATATTTTATACTGAACTTCCCCGTAACATGGAGTCAATTTTTTAGATTAGTTCAAATTGTAACTGTTTATTCAAAACAATTTCTGTCAAATCATTTGATTAAAATATTTAAAATGTTGATGCGAATGTTAATAAAATGTAATTTTTAAATTGGCTATTATTTTATATTTACTACATATTCTAAATATTTAGCAACAAAACTCTAACAAATTTTATTTTTATTCCTTTATTCATTAGGTTATCAGTGGTACTTAAACAGAATTAAAAATGTTATAATGATTTTAGTAAGGAAATCTGAAGAAAATCTGGAGTGACTCCACTCGACTTTCCGAACATTGAGTAATTAACAGTTTTGTAGATAAAGTGAAGAAAGAGGAGTTTTTAAACAAACAAAAGAGAGAAAACCATAATAGAGTGTTTGAGTATTTTTCTCAATATATTACACGATGTTTTATTTAACGCTACTGTACTTTGAGCCCATAGATCATAACGATAAAGAATTTTTCGTTGTGTCCCTGTAAAAACCTATAAATGCTAGATTCACCAAAATACTTATAGTTAGTGCAACAGTGATTTATAATATTCATATAAATTTTCAGCTCAATTGAATAAGGCGTTTAGATGCTATCGCACTTTTAAAAATTTGGTCCCATAGCCCATAATGATAAAGAATTTTTCTTTGTGTCCCTGTAAAAAAACTCTAAGTGCTAGATTCACCAAAATCTATACAGTTGGTGCAACTGTAACCTATAACATGAGTGCAAATTTTTTGTTCAGATTAATAAGGCGTTTAGACGCTATCACACTTTTAAAAGTTTGGCCCCATAGGCTATAATGATAAAGAATTTTTCTTTGTGTCCCTATAAAAAAACTATAAGTGCTAGATTCTCCTAAATCTGTACATATTGAGTATTTGTGACCTATAATATGTGTATAAATTTTTTTCTCAATTGAATAAGGCGTTTAGATGCTATCGCACTTTTAATAATTTGGTCCCATAGCCCATAATGATAAAGAATTTTTCTTTGTGTCCCTGTAAAAAAACTGTAAGTGCTAGATTCACCAAAATCTATACAGTTGGTGCAACTGTAACCTATAACATGAGTGCAAATTTTTTGCTCAGATTAATAAGGCGTTTAGACGCTATCACACTTTTAAGAATTTGGCCCCATAGGCCACAATGATAAAGAATTTTTCTTTGTGTCCCTATAAAAAAAAACTATTCGTGCTAGATTCTCCAAAATCTGTACAGATTGAGTATTTGTGACCTATAATATGCATATAAATTTTTTTCTCAATTGAATAAGGCGTTTAGATGCTATCGCACTTTTAAGATTTTGGTCCCATAGGCCATAATGATAAAGAATTTTTCTTTGTGTCCCTGTAAAAAAATTATAAGTGCTAGATTCACCAAAATCTATAGGGTTCGTACTATGGTGACTTACAATATACGTACCAACTTTCAGCTTATTCGAACAAAGCGTTTAGACGCTAGCGTGTTCACTCACAGACATACACACATACATACACACACACATACATATATCATCGGAAAAATAGTGAATACGGACTCATTGGACCTCGAAACGTATAGAAATATCAAAATCTCAAATTCGGATTTTTGACATGATTACAATACTTTCCTCACTATAGTGTTCGGAAAGTAAAAATACTAATATTTCATGTTTATCTCCTTTATGAAAATAGCAGTGCTGAAATTTTAGTTATTGAGTGCAGGAGTCGCAATGTTCCTATATTTTATATGTATTTTATTATATTGTTACCACTATTAAAAAAAAAAAAAAATCTTGAAGTTTTAATGTTATAATATTTTAAAAATTATTGATCTCAAATAATAGCGGTAAAAGACTAAATTAACACATACAGATATAGCAACACTGTGACCCCGCAAATGTTCTAAATAGCAGAAATAGTAAACTGACAAACAGTAAAATAATTATTGTAGGAATACTTTGCTCAAAAGAATTTTCTTTTCAGCAGCATCTTTCAATTAAATAATTTTTTTCAATTAAGTTTTTTTTTTTTTTTTCCAGAATTTAAAAATTTTTGTATTCAACAAATTATTCTGCAATTCAAGTCAAATTACTTTCTCAAAAAGAAAGAACTAGGAAGAAAAGTAAAAGAAGAGGGGGGGGGGGGATAGAATGTACTGGATTTTTTAAATGCATTGCTTAATTAACTGTAATTTACAAACATTTTAAATTTTATGATTATCAATTTCAATTTCATAAAGGTAGTGTTAATATGTGAAGTTAAGAAACTAATTGCAAATTATGAGATATTCGACTTAAATTTTATTAATTTGTATATATTTTAATTTTTAATATGTTAATATTAGTTGAACTGAATATAATATAATTGTAAAGTACATGCGCATACGCATACGCAACAACGTTTTAAAGATTGAAAAAAAAAAAAAAAATGCCATAAATGGAAAAAAGCAAATAACAGTTGTTTTGGGTCAAAATTATTAAGCTTGATGCACCATCAGGAAAAAAGAAATGTTGGCTAATTCTTTTCAAAATACAGAAATTTTGCTACGAAAACAGCATGAAAGCTGCAACAAATGTTGTGGCTTTCATGCTGCATCTTTTTCTCCCCCCCCCCTTCTACATGAAAGATTGAGTTTAATTCAGAAGCGTAGTTAATGAGCTATATTCATGGGCGTTTCTATAACTACTTTTTTGGTCACTTCTTATGAATAATATATATTTTTTTGCATCTGATCCATGCAAGCTAACATATACATAAGCTTAACCCCATAAATTGGGGGGAAATATACAATTATTTATGTCCAAACAACCATAAACCTTTTAGTAGGTAGGTGCACCAATGATTGACATGCTCCAGTAATTGACATCCATCCCAAAATAATTAATAAATAAGAAAAAAAAGCATATATTTTACACATGAGAATTTGAACACTGTAAGTTAAACATTGGAGTATAAAGTGCTAATAACTGCTAAAATGAATAAATAGCAGTGTCACACATTGGAACATAGGGTGTCAATTACTGGTAAAATGAAAAACTGGCAGCGTCAATTACTGGAACACTGAATATGTGTAAATATGGTAAATAAATAGTATAATAAATCAGCCCCCCCCCCAAAAAAAAATAAATAAATAAGTAAATAAATAAATAAAATATTTATTTTATTTATTTAATTTATAAATAAATTACATATTTATCTTATTTATAAATAAATAAATAAAATATTTATTTTATTTATTTATTTATTTATTATTATATATACATATTTTTAATAACTCAATGTATAAATATAACAAAATTTTTTTACCAGAATTACTTAGTACAAATTACAAATTGAGCAGTTTTATAAGTTGGAATATGTCTAACTCTCTGTAATACTTACACAACGTATAAAGTAAAACTAAATGTAGAAAAAAAAACCCTAACATTTATTTTCTTAAATGTATAAATATAATAAACTTCTAACAATGTATTTTCAAGGCATTCATTACAGGCAAAAGAAAGCAGGTGTTCATGCAATGTAAAAACAGCAACACCTAAAACTAAATCAAATGGCCCAATAAAGAAAATCGAAAAATTATGTTTTATAAATATTTTTCTTTAACTAGTTATTTGATTAGAGTTGTTGATTTTGTGACACTTGTGCTTATTGTCTTTCACCTAATTGACGAATGTTGCCATATTATTTAAATTTATGCTCTTTAATATATATATATATATATATAATGTATTCTTTTTTTTTTTTCAAAAAATATTCACTTATAATTTAAAATCAGTTTATGGTGCTTTTTATTATTGCAATGCAATAAAGTTAATTATTAAATCGTATTTTTATTTAAACTATTGAATGATGATAATTTCTAAATTTTATATACAGTCGAAGCTCGTTAACATGAACACGCTTAAAGTGAATTAAGTTATCATGAAATGTTTGCACAATCCCTGTCGAAATAAAAAGCAATTTCTGAGTTACTAGTAGCATGTAACATGAACAAACTTTTTATTTCCCTTGAGATTCACGTTAACAAGGTTCGACTGTATAACGATGTTACAATTTAAAGTAAATAATATACTTTTATTCCCTTCTTTTTCTAAAAAAAGTTACAATTAAATAGAGGTTGAATACATATTACTTTACAAAAGAAAAATCTGAAAACCAGTGGAAAAATTGAGAGGAAAACTTTCAAATGAGTAAATACAGGTCAAGATCAATTAACAAGCTTGGAAAACTTAATATAGCAACACTTTTATTGAAGCCAATGGTTTCGGGTTAATTTCCTTTTCTAGACACTTTTTTTTTTTCTTTTAGCTGGAAAGTTTCAGTTTGTCTTTCTATTAACATAGGTTGCAATAATTTTAAAATGAAAAGATTATGCATACATCATTCAGTTATTTGTTATTTTGATGAATTATGAGCTGTGTTTTGTCAGTACAGTAAAATATTATTAACAAAATATTACTGAAATAAATCTGTGTCAACTAAATCTTTTGGTTTTAGTAGAGCATTGCCACGCGAGAGTTTTGGGAAAGATTGATATTACACGTGATTGACATTTTACTGAGAATTTTATACTATAAAAGCATTGTAACTTTAATTAATTCCAGTTTGTATTAGAGTAGATTAATTAAATCAGATTTATTTATATTATACATTTTTTAAATAAGTTTTTAACAATTACCTACATGATTCTCCGTTTTATACTGTCATTCATACATTTTTTGTCATATTATCTTGTCCATTTTACTATATATTTTCTTCTGCAAAATTGTAATTTCCATTCATCAAAGTTCTAATGTTAGCTATCTATAACTTTTTCACCTCCACATTTATTTAATTTACAAACCTGTTTAAAATAATTTCAATAAGTATTTTATCTACATTATCTATATTTAGCATTCGCTTTAAAAAAAAGGGGGGGGAGGGATAAAAATTATAGTTTTAGGAGGAAAAAAAGTCGTACTAATTACATCATAAGAAATGTCATCATATTATTCAATATATGTTAATTAGAACTACTGGTAGAAGTCACTGAAAATGAACTGTCAAATAAGAAGTACTTAAGGCTCCTCAAAACCCTCTTGCAATTTCCTTGTCTTCAATCTACAAATACAATGCAACTATATGGGGAAATTTGTTTATAGAATTATTTATCACCTAACTCTTTTTTTTTTTTAATCAAAGCTCCATTCAAAAAAAAAATTACAACCATTAAATTAATACTTGTTTACCAAAATTTTATTTTTTACTTTATTTTAGAGACATGAATATATGAGAAAATGCACTTAGATAATATTCGCATTTTTGAATTCAAAAATTATAATTCTAAAAAATCAATTTTTAGAAAACTAGTACTAATTTAACTGTTGTATTTTTTCCGAATAGAAAAATGAAATTAATAAAAATACGTTAGGTGATGAGTAATTCTATAAATAAAGATTATCGCATACAGAGATAGAATTTCATGACGGGAGGAGAGAGAAGAGCCTTTCCGTGTTAACTTATGGGAGTTTTGTTGCTTCGTATTGTAAGGATATTTGATTCAAAAATGAAGTTTTTCAAATTATGTCTTTTGAATATGTCGCCTTTTAGTTTGTCATAGTTTTTTTGAAAAAAGAAAATTATATATTTTATCTCATTAAGTAAATTTAGAACTGTAAGTTTGGATTTCTAAATAAAATATTTAAATTTATTTTTTCAAACAATTGCTCATAAGCTAAAAGGCGACTTTATACAAAGAAAACTTCTCAAAAGACAGAATTCGAAAAATTCATTTTTCAACGAGATATTCTTATATAAAACGTAACAATAAAGTCCCATTCGATAACACGGGAAGATAGAAAGAGGTAATCTGATTGTGATGTACAGCCTTAACGGCCCTCTTCACTTACCGTCGCCGGAGGCCCTATTCAATGTTATTCTATGGGAAATTTCCTTTACAAATAAATTATTAACTAATGCATATTTTTAAATTCTGTTTTCACATTCTGAAAATTCCCAACTGTTAAATTTACGGACTTTTTTTTTTTTTTTTTTTTTTTTTTTTTTAAAAAAAAAAAATATTTTTTTAATGTTTTATATTTTATTTTGTAGCTGCAAAATACGAATTTTCAATATGTGAAATTTTGTATTTTGCAATTTCAAAATAAAATATTAGAAATGAACAACAACAACAAAAAAAAAATACATTTTTAAAAAAGGTCCGTCAACTTAACAGTGTGGAATTTTCAGAATATGAAAACAGAATTTAAAAATATGCATTATTTAATAAGTTTTTTGTAAAGAAAATTTCCCAAAGAATAACATTAGCTTCGGTTTCCGGCGACGGTGAGTGAAGCGGGCTCTTAAGTTTAAAATCAGGGCTACGATGTGCCTCTTAAAAGAAAATGTGTGCCTTTTTAATTTCAAAGGCACGAGGTGTCTCTTAATTTCAAAAGCACCACGTGCTTCTCAATTTCAAAGGCTGGTGCCTCTTAAATTCAAAGGCAACAGGTGCCTCCTAATTTTAAAGGCACCCGTGCTTCTTAATTTCAAAGGCACCCTCGTGACTCTTATTTTTCAGAGGCAAAAAAATTCAAAATGTGCCTCTTGTATCAGAAGCACAGTTTTAAGAGTGTAAACAGGAGGCATTTTCAGAAGAAATTAATATCGCGGTATCATTCCCATCGGAGTCATAGCCAGCCCGATTACGAAAAATGGAAAAGAAGTTTAATTATGTAGTCAGCTGATTAATCAACAAGTGATGCTAAACATCATTCTAAGATTAATTTTCATATTTCTTTTCTTGATACAGCAAGAAATTTGAATGATGAGAAGTTCAAACAGACCAAAAAGATAAATCATGTTTTCTGATGCCTTTCTAACAATTATGAGTCATAAAAAAAAAAACTTTCAAAGTGATTTTGAAATTATGTAGAAGTTTAGGAAATTATCTGACTCAAGGAGACTCTAAGGATGTTGATGAAAGTACACTACAGGAAGTTTTGAATAATTTTTGTGAAAACGAACTAGTACATTGCGTATTGAATTTAGTAACAGCAATAAAATTGTTGCTGACACTTCCTGTGTCTGTGGCCAGTGGAGAACCAGCTTCATATAATTGAAATTAATAAAAACTTACCAGCGTTCTATAGTGACATGAGAACGATTTGTAGGACTATCACCATTATCAACAGATCAAGATGAAGCTAAAACAATTCATTTGAAGGATATTGTTTCTACTACCGCTAAAAGTAGCGCCGAAAAAATAATAATATGCAATATGTAATAAAAATAAATAGTTGATTATTTACTATAGTATTTGTATGTGTATAATTGTATGTATAATTGTCTGCGTGTCTTACATTTTTAAAAAATTTGTTTTAATGGGGTGCCACGAACATTTTTCGCCTTGGGTGCCAAATTTGCTCGGGCCAGCGCTGAGTGGAATACTAAATTCCGATCATAATTTATTTTGAGTGTAATCTGCATTTTTACTTCCATTACCCTACTACCGTAGGTAATGGAAGTATTGTATTCGGTCTGAAAATTCGATATCGGGTTTTCACCTGATTTACACGTTTTAAGGTCCCCTGAGTCCAAAAAAGTGGTTTTTGGCAATTGGTCAGTGTGTATGTATGTGTGTGTGTGTGTGTGTGTGTGTGTGTGTGTATGTGGAGAATCTTCTGGCTATTATAGCTCAGAAACTAATAAAGATAGAGCTACGAAACTTTAGAATTGAAATACGTCTGGTGTACAGATGAAATTTCCAAATTTTGGTGAAAATTAAAAAACCGGAAGTGGGACCGTAAGTCCGTATCTCAAAAACGGCTCTAACGATTTTCTTCAAACTTGCTATATAAACACTCTATTAGATGTCCTTTCGAATGATATAGTTGGTTAGTTCAGGAAAATTGATAGGCGTCCTGTATAAATAGCTCAATTTCAGGCCTCGCAAAGGCGTTCCTTTAAAAACGGTTGTACGGATTTTTTTCAAACTCGCCATTTTAACTCCCTTTTAAATATGCTTTTGTATGTAATTATTGTTTTCCTGTCAATAATTGAGTTTAACCGGAAGTGAGACATCGGAAACCGGAAGTGGGACCGTAAGTCCGTATCTCAAAAACGGCTCTAACGATTTTCTTCAAATTTGCTATATAAACACTCTATTAGATGTCCTTTCGAATGATATAGTTGGTTAGTTCTGGAAAATTGATAGGTTTCCTCTATAAGTAATTCAATTTCAGGTCTTCTAAGCGCGTTCCTTTAAAAACGGCTGTACGGATTTTTTTTTAACTCGCCCTATTAACTCACTTTTAAATATCCTTTTGTATGTAATTATTGTTTTCTGGTCAATAATTGATTTTTTGTAAAAATTGGTGTCTCAAAAACGGCTCTAACGATTTTCTCTTTAAGTCACTTTTATGTTTTCTGATCACATTATCTCTCAAAAATGCCTATAATACGTGTAATAGTGGGTAATGGAAGTCGTGTGGTTGTTTCACACCAGATTTTTTTAGACAATAATTGCATCTAGCAACAAATCATGAACGATATAAATATAGACTAATATACTGGCAATCTTGAATGATATATACTTTTCTATCGGTATGAATCGTCAATTTATGGTACAACTTCGTTCAGTAACAGCTTATCATTTATTTGATATTGTTTTAATTAATATTGAGCTAAAATGTATGAATTAAGTTAATGTTTTATTTTATGGCTGACCAACTTTCTTTTTTGAAACAACCAAATAATGTTTAGTAAATAAAGAAGCAAATATGAATCCTTCTGTCTTCATTTTGTCAGTAAGTTGGTGAGTCAATTTTTCTTTCGTATTTTGTTTGCAGCTCAAGCCCTTACTTACTATTGGATCATATTCAGTTCAGAGCGAGTTAACCACTATACGTATGGTTAGTAAGAAAAAATTAGAATTAAAGTCTTTTCAAGGGTTTGATTTAAAGAAATATAAGTTCTAGGTTTTTTAATGATAATCCTTTTTTTTTTTTTTTTTTTTTATTTATTAATATTTTGATCAAAGTAATTATTAAGGATTGGATTCAAGTTAAAATTTAATACCTCAATTTTAATTAATTTTCCAATCTTGATCTCCTAAATAAAACATTTTAGTAGCTCAATCGAATAATGAATTAGAGAAAAAAAATAAAATATTTTATTTAATTAATTAATTTTAAATCCTTTTTCAACCAATCAAAATTTTTTTTAACATTTTACAGTTTTTATTGTAGAGGTAAGTTAGGTTTTGTATTACTATAGTTTATGTATTTACAAATATTATTGGGTGAGTGCAAAAGTTCATGCGGAGTTTGTGAGTAAAAGTCACACAGTGATTAGGCAAACAAAGTTTTTTATTCAATCAAAGATATATTCTCCATCGTTTTCTATTATCTGTTTCCAATGTTCTGGCAGCATACGGATGCCCCAATCATAAAAATTGTGTGGTTTAGATTCGAAGAACGAAGACACGCCGTTTTTTAAGGCATCCAAAGAGTCAAGTTTTTTTTCCATTTAAATGATTTTGCAATGACCGGAAAGAGTGATAATCAGATGGTGCGATATCAAAAGAATACGGTGGATGAGTTAGGACATCCCATTACAGGCTGTTCAGTTTGCGCAGCATCTGTCTCGAAACGTGTGGTCTGGCATTGTCGTGATGAAAGACTACACCCTTGCGATTTGACAAAATCGGACGTTTCTGTTTGATTTCTCGATTCAGATTGGTTAACTGGCGACAGTACTTGTCCGAATCAATCGCTTGGCCAGCAGGGAGAAACTCAAAATAAATTATGCCCTTGCAATCCCACCAAACACAGGGCATCACCTTCATCGGGTGCAAACTGGCCTTTGCCATTGCATCACCATGTTCACCTGCCTGTTTCTATGTGCGCTTGCGCTAAACATTGTTGTTGTAAGGATTTTTAATGGTTTGCCATGCTGTTTCAAAAATTTTTAAGTTTTTTTTTCTTTAACTTAATTGTTTTTTTTATAAAAAAAAAAAAAAAAAAAAAAAAAAAACTTGCTGTGTTTAATAGCCTTTAACTTTGCTAATTATAAATGAACGTTTAGAATTTCATTAATTGTTTACTTAAATATATTTATAAATTAATTTGTCGAACTTTACTTACTGTTTTCCAGCTTGTTTACTTGAACGGCTGGTTTGTTTCACAATTTAATCTTTAAGTCATTAAAACTTTCTACTGGCACTAAAAAATATAAAGACATTGTTTGTTTACGTTCCTCCGGCTTTTCGACCGGGAGTTTCTTTTTGCTTATCGCTACTTCCGTATGTCTGCCAGAAGTAGGTCGTTGACCGATGCGTTTGACGTCACTGTCAATCATCGGGATCTCCCGTGTTTTGACCATCGTGGTGGACGCTGATTTGTTATGACGTTTACTGTCTGCCGTTGGTAGTATCTTTCGATCGGTATAAAAGCAGTAGTGAACGTTTGTTCTCTCTCTCTTGCCTCTTGCATCTCTTTAGAGATGGTTTAGTGCTGTTGAAGCGGTTTTTAGTTTGAAACGCCGAGTCGGCGATTTCTTTTTTTTTCACGCTGGTCGTGAATCAATATGCAGTTTTTATAAAAGATGCTTTTCAATTTTTGCTGTCCTGGTTTCCTGGAGTTATCTGATTAAGCATTTGTTGCCGCTCACCTTAGTTTGGCTATATGCGCAACCTTGGCGCGCATCTCTTGTTCACTTGCATTCCCGCTTTAGCGGAGTAGTTGTATTGTTTTTCGTTATAGAGTAACATCTCTCTTGTTCATCTTGTTCGGTGATATGGTTCACCCTTTTTATGGTTTGCGTTGTTGACTATGGTGTCAACATTCTTGAAATACGTTAATAATACGTCCTCTAATAACTGTAAATATGTACATACGATATGTATAAAGTTTAATTAAATGTTTGTGAAGTAATAGCTTCAAAATAGTAATTATTGAATACAGTCCACTCATAAAGTATCGTCAACATTTGGTCTGTCGAGCCGGAGGAAGATCAATCGTAATATAATGAAAAGTGGTGGTACTCATTGATGAAAATTAATTATGGATAAAAATAAATTAGTTATCCTTAATCGCCAACGCGGAACCTTGAAAGGTCAATTGACTAAGATAGTGACATATTTAGAGACTGTTAGTGACGAGGATAAAGACATTATAACTTTAGAAATAAAGAAGTATAATCTTCAAAAAATAGTAACCAAACTGGATAATTTGAAAATCCAGTATTACGAAATAGCTGATGAATCGGAACTGGAAGTCCAATTGAACGCCTTCGCAGAATTGGAAGAAGAAACAGAAAAATTAGAGGTAAGGTTTCGAAAATTCTTACTCTCTAATAACATTAGTAAAAATGAAATTATTTCAAATGAATCTAAAGCAGATAATCCTATTATCAATTTTCGTTTACCTGAAATTCCATTACCCAAATTTAATGGACAATATAATGATTGGTTTAACTTTAAAGATCAATTTATAACCTTAATTGATCAGAATGATAAACTTTCGGACAATCAAAAACTATATTATCTAAAATCTACACTTAGTGGAAGAGCACTAGATGTAATTACAGAAGACGATTCATATATGTCACTTTTTAAAGCACTAGAAGACAGATTTCAAAATAAAAGAATGATTGTTAATTCTCATTTAAATGAGATATTAAACGTAGAGAATCTGTCTCAAGATGTAGTTAAAAATTTGAGAACAATTACAGATAGCTGTCAAAAAAATATTCGAGCACTCAAAAGTATAGGACTGGAAATGAATCCTTTTACAGAGGCCTTACTCATAAATTTGGTTCTTAAACAAATAGATAAAGAATCCAAAAAACAATTTGAATTATCTTTAAATTCTACAGAATTGCCAACATGGGGTGACTTCATTAACTTTTTACAAAAAAGATGCTTGGTGTTAGAAAACTTACAATGTGTTTCGAATACGAAACCGAAATTAATGAATTCGGAAAAGAGTACTAGAATTAAAACTTTTCTTTTCTAAAAATGATTCTTTTAATGATCAAAATTGTCCCCTTTGTAAAGAAAATCATTCTTTGTCAAAATGTGGTGAATTTTTAAAATTAGATGAACACGAAAGGTTCCTAACAGTAAAAAAATATTTGTTATGTATTAATTGCTTGAAATCCAATCATCAGGTATCAAATTGTAAAAGTAATCAATTTTGTAATATGTGTTCTAAAAAACATAATTCACTTCTACATCGAACCTTGCCGGGAACAAAAAGTAATAATTTTCGATCCAAATCGCAAAGTCAGACGGCGGCACAGATAGACGCCGCCGCGCACCTGCTTCCATCAAATGATTCATATCCTGAATTGCAGAAAGAAAAAAATCTGATGTGGGCACCACATGACTTCCTTATACACTTTTAGAAATATACATAATGTTAAAAAACATTGACATTGGACCCGAAACAGTTGGCTAAAAATATTTAAAAAAAAATGAATTATCACCGTGTTCTGAGCTTTTCTGAAAGTTAGCTAAAAACCGATTGCAAGATTTGTACTGGTAACGCTGACGAAGGCAGCAGGGACCCGAAAAAATTGACTAAAAGTATTAAAAAAGGAATTTTACCATGTTCTGAACTATTCTGAAAGTTTCAAATGTCCACCTAGTCGGGAAGTTAGTTAAATAATTTTTTTGTTGGACCATATAAACGCTGCCGAAGGCAGCAGGGACCTGTAACAGTTGGCTAAAAGTATTAAAAAGATGCATATTCACCGTGTTCTGAACTATTCTGAATGTTTCAAATGTCTAGCTAGTCCGAAAGTTAGTTAAATAAATGTTCTGTTGAACCATGTAAACGCTGCCGAAGGCAGCAGTGACCCGAAACAATTGGCCAAAAATATTTTAAAAATGCATTGTCACCGTATTTTGAGCTTTTCCGGAAGTTTTAAATGTCTAGCTAGTCGGGAAGTTAGTTACAAATCGATTCCAAGATTTGAACTGGTAACGCTGCCGAAGGCAGCAGGGACCCTATACAGTTGGCTAAAAGTATTTAAAAAATGCATTTTCACTGTGTTCTGATCTAATCTGAAAGTTTCAAATGTCTAGCTAGTCGGGAAGTTAGTTAAATAAATTTTCTGTTGAATCGCATAAACGCTGCTGAAGGCAGCAGGTATCGGAAACAGTTGGCTAAAAATATTAAAAAAATGCATTGTCAACGTGTTCTGAGCTTTTCTGAAAGTTTCAAATGTCTAGCTAATCGGAAAGTCAGTTACATTGCAAGATTTGTCTAAACCGTTTTTGAGTTATTACCGTTTTTTGATACATTATGGCCAAATTTTTGTCATTATGAACCTAATTTTCCTAAATATCTCCAAAACGGAAAATCATAGAAAGTCCAAAAAGGGAGGTGCACAACTAGATGTTATAACAAACCTATGTACCAATTCGCAACTTTCTACGTCCAACCGTTTTTGAGTTATGCGACATACCCACACACAGACACACACACACACATACAGACGTCACGAAAAATCGTGTAAAATCCCTTATATCTCTAAAACGAGA
This sequence comes from Salticus scenicus, assembly GCA_963930645.1. NCBI lineage: Eukaryota > Metazoa > Arthropoda > Arachnida > Araneae > Salticidae > Salticus > Salticus scenicus. The sequence goes on along the minus strand of OZ005648.1, from coordinate 328,398,641 downwards.
ACTCGTGTTAAGATGACACTTGCAGGTGTGCAACTAGACATCATGAAAGTCACACGTATAAATTAGCAACATTCAGCGATCATTCGTTTTCGAGCAATGTGAAATACAAAATCCATTACGCAAATCGGGATTACTATACTTCCTTATACTTTGTATAAGGAAGTAAAAATAATGTTTCGATGGCATTATATAACGGCCCACGTGAACTTCGGTTCTGGAAGCGCTCCAAACCGCTCTGCGAGTGGTGAGCGGGGGCTGCGCCCTGTTCAGGCATTATATAACGAGATTAATGATCCAATCTTAAAAAGTAAAAAACATATATTGCTGTCAACTGCTATAGTTTATTTGGAAAGTAGCAATAAAAAAAAGTTTCCGGTTCGTGTAATTCTTGATAATGGTAGCCAATGTAACATATTAGAGAGAGAACTCGCTAATTTATTGAATTTGCAAAAAAGGAAATGTGATATTCATATTTCAGGAATTAATGGTAAGATGACAAATGTGAAATCTTCAGTACGTACCATTATTTCCAATAAAGATGATTCATTTAGTGAACCAATTGAATTTTTAATTACACCTAAAATAACAGAATTCATTCCTTCACACAATATAAACATAAGAAGTTTAAATCTACCACATGACCTTGAATTAGCTGATAGTGAATTTTGGAAAAAAATCTAAAATAAATGCTTTAGTTGGTGCTGAATTTTTCTATGAAATATTAAAAGCAGATAAATTTAAAATAGGACAATTCACCTTTCAGAATAGCGTTTTTGGGCATATTGTTGCGGGAACCATAGACCGCAATGTATCTGAAAATACTTTTTGCGGTTTTACTGCATGCAATGATTATCTTAATGAAAACATTCAGAAATTCTGGAAAATAGAAGCTCCTGAATTTGACATACGTCCAATTAGTCAGGAAGAACAATTGTGTGAAAAACATTTTTTAGAAACTTATCGGAGAGATAAACCGGGAAGATTTATGGTAGCCATGCCTTTGAAGGAAGATGCTAGTGTTCTTGGGAAGTCTAAATCTATCTCAGAAAAAAGGCTCAAGCGTTTATGGAATCCTTTAGGAAAGAATCCAACAATGCGAAATCTTTATTGTGATTTTATTAAAGAATACACTAATTTAAATCATATGACAAAAATTGTTGATAATTTAAATGAATCTAGCTGTTATTATCTGCCCCATCATGGCATTTATAGGCCCGAAAAATCTACTACGAAGCTTCGCGTTGTATTTAATGCTTCGAGTCCGACAACTAGTGGAATATCATTAAACGACATAACTTATAAAGGTGTCGTTAATGAAGATTTGTATGAAATCATGTTACGCTGTCGACAACACCGATTTGTGTTTTTGGCCGATATTAAAAAAATGTATCGAAAAATAATGATTACCGAGGATCAGAGAAAATTATTAAGAATCCTTTGGAAAAATAATGTGAACTCATAAATTGAAACGTATGAACTTAATACCGTAACATACGGTACCGCTTGAGCCCCTTTTTTAGCCATTAGAACGTTGAAGCAATTAGCCCTTGAAGAAGTCGAGAAATATCCGAAGGCATCCGATATTTTGCTACATGATTCGTATATGGACGATATAATAAGTGGAGAAGAATCGTTAGAATCTACTAGGGAGCTTCAAAAACAACTTATACACTTGTGAGAAGGCGCTGGAATGAATTTACATAAATGGAATGCAAATCATATTTCCTTACTTGACTTTTCTAAAGAGACATACCCTGAGTACACATTCTCTGATAAGGAAACCAAAGCCCTAGGGGTTGCCTGGAAACCCAATTTAGATGCTTTCACATTTAAAATAAATTTGTGTCAGTTAAAGTCTATGACAAAGAGAAGCATTTTATCAGACATTGCTCGTATTTTCGACCCATTGGGTCTCATCGGTCCTGTTATTGTCAAAGCCAAGTTGTTTATGCAGGAACTATGGAAATTAAAATTGGACTGGAATGACCCTATTCCAAGCCCTATTGCTCAAAATTGGCTAGAATTCGCCACTTTGTTAAAAGCTCTTGAACAAATTAGAATAAATCGCTATGTTTTAATTCCTGAAGCACAACAAATAAACTTACACGGATTCGCCGACGTATCGTCATTAGCTTCTGGAGCAGCCGTGTATATTCAGTCTATTCATAATTCTGAAATTGTCTCCAATTTGGTTAGCAGCAAATCTCAAGTTGCACCTCTAAAAACTATCCCTATTCCTCGACTCGAGTTATCTGGTTGTGTTTTGTTATCCAAATTAATTGTGAAAGTTTTGAAATCTCTGAAATTAGAAATTGAGAATATTTATCTCTATACAGATTCTCGAATAGCCCGTACCTGGATCCAAACCGAGCTTTGGAAATTGAAAACATTTGTTGGCAACAGGGTTGCCAAAATTCAAGAACATTCTGAAAACTTTAGATGGAACCATGTGTCCTCTGCTGAAAATCCAGCTGACTTAATTTCTCGAGGTCTAACTGCCACCGATTTAATGGATAATCAGTTATGGTGGCAGGGACCAGACTTTCAAAGTAAATCTAATAATAATATAAACAATGACTCTGACTATCTGAGAGAGTGATAATAGTAATAATAGTATTGCTTTGAGTGAATTGAAAAATAATCTACAGCGTGACTCTAACCCTGCAGTGTTGTGTGGATTAATTCAATCTACGGATTCCCCCCAGAACTTTTATAATGATTTGTTTTCAATAACAAATAATTTTTGTAAATTAATTAGAATATGTAGTTTTATTTTTAGATTTATTAGGAATACAAGAGCAAAGGTAAACAGAGTGATTAGAGCACTCCGAAGCACCGAATTAAACGACACAGAAGTGCATTTAATTAGACAGGTACAGTATACACAGTTTGCCGCAGAATTGATCTGCTTAGAGAAAAAGAAGCCCGTATCAGGTAAATTAAATTGTTTTAATCCAATTTTAGATTCTCAGGGACTCCTAAGAGTGGGTGGAAGGCTGGAAAACGCCAATTTAAATTTTGATAGTAAACATCCGCTTTTGTTGCCCCACGACCATAAATTATCTTCCATGATTATGGAACATTTCCATAAAAAATTCTTTCATGTAGGACCTCAAGCTTTGTTATACCACGTTAGAAAAAAATATTGGATAGTTAGTGGGAGATCTTTAGCTCGGAAAATATTTCGTAACTGCATAACGTGTTATAAACTTAAACCTTTAACTGTCAGTCAACTTATGGGAAATTTGCCAAAGGAACGAGTCAATGTGACTCATCCATTTTATTGTACAGGTATAGATTTCTGTGGCCCCCTTTTAATTAAATATCGGGGTCAAAGAAAAGGAATCTATAACAAAATTTTTGTTTGTATTTTTATTTGCATGCCTACTAAAGCAGTGCATCTAGAGGTAGTTAGCGATTTAACCTCCGAAGCTTTTATCGCAACTTTAAAAAGATTTTTTGCTAGACGGGGCAAAGCCCAAACATTATTCAGTGATAATGCAACAAATTTTGTTAGTGCAAATAATGAATTAAAAAGGTTACATAGATTAGCTACTCAGCCTGATGAAAACCTTACTAATTTTTTAAATTCAGAGAATATTAATTGGAAATTTCTGCCACCCCGTGCCCCAAATTTTTGAGGGCTATGGGAGGCAGGCGTAAAATCGTTTAAGTATCATTTGAAACGAGCAGTAGGAAACGCTAAATTGACATATGAGGAATTCTTAACCGTTGTTTGTCAAATTGCGGGAATCCTCAATTCTCGACACCTTACCCCCCTTTTAAACGATATCGAAGATTTGGACGTCTTGACTCCCGGCCATTTTTTAGTTGGTCGACCCATCACAGCGGTGATCGAACCCGAGTTCTCTGGCATTCCCGATAATCGATTAGATACCTGGCAAAAATTAACTAAAATAGTTCAAGGGATATGGAAAAAATGGCAATGTCATTATTTAAATACGTTACAACAAAGAAACAAATGGAAATTTGAAACAAATAACATTAAAAATGGGGATATGATATTATTAAAGGAAGAAAACTTGCCCATATGTAGTTGGATTTTGGGTAGAATAGTAGAAATTATTCCAGGAAAGGATAACAAAATACGCGTAGTTTCGGTTAAAACAAGAAATGGGACATATAAACGACCCATTTCAAAAATCGCTCTTTTACCTTTTGAAAAGTAAAAAAAAAAAAAAAAAAAAAAAAAAAAATTGTTTGAAAATGAATAATGTATATAGTTAAATTTAATTTGTTTATTGTATTTTATTTGTATTATTTTATTGTTTACAATGTTATTAATATTTCTCTTGTATAAGTTTTATTATTTAAATTGCATATATAATATTTTCGTATAATTAATTGAATTATGGTATTACATATTAGAACTGTAATTTTGAAACAATGTTTCAAGGTGGGCCGGTATGTTGCCGCTCACCTTAGTTTGGCTATATGCGCAACCTTGGCGCGCATCTCTTGTTCACTTGCATTCCTGCTTTAGCGGAGTAGTTGTATTGTTTTTCGTTATAAGAGTAACATCTCTCTTGTTCATCTTGTTCGGTGATATGGGGTTCACCCTTTTTATGGTTTGCGTTGACTATGGTGTCAACATTCTTGAAATACGTTAATAATACGTCCTCTAATAACTGTAAATATGTACATACGATATGTATAAAGTTTAATTAAATGTTTGTGAAGTAATAGCTTCAAAATAGTAATTATTGAATACAGTCCACTCATAAAGTATCGTCAACAGTATTGTTTTAAATTTTTTGAATTAGTGCTAGTGTTAGAACGATATATTGTTTCAAATTGACATTTAAACATCATTTTTTTAAGTTTGAAAATGTCTTTGTTTATTTAAGTTGCCTAGCAATATATATATATTCCTAAATGTTAAATCCTTTATTCTCATGTTGCTTATTATCTAAACTCTAACCTTTTGTTACGTTTTTGAGTTCAAATAAATGTGTTTGTTGTTAAAATATGACTCTGTTTTTAATTGCTAAATCATTTTAATCAAACAATATTTTTTAAAACAACAAAAATCTGGCTTCCACTTATGCAATTAATATATCTGCTATCTGCTACTAAATTTAAATGGAACTTAAAATTTTCCAACATTGGGTTATGGGCATGGTATTATGTAAACAAAGTTTATATTAGTTTTAACTTTGATTTTTCCTACCAGTTTTTTTTTGTTTATAACCCTTTTTCTGTTTGAAATTTATTTGAATTTAGCAAAGTAAGATTGTTTTTTTTCAAAATGGCGGTTAATATATTGCCTGCTATTGAAAAACTTAATGCAGATAATTATGCAACATGGGTTAAGGATGTAAAGTTTATCCTCTTGGATAAAAATTGTTGGGATATAGTAAATGGTACTGAAAAGTTGCCTGTGTTAGGAGATAAATATAACAGTAAAAGATATTGAGTCATTTAAAAGTCGTTCTCGTACAGCACTAGCTACTTTATATTTGCATATTTCCCCAGAGTACAGAAATATTATAAATGATTGTGTTTGCCCAGTTGAGGCCTGGAAATTGTTAAAAAATACTTTTATATCAGACTCCAGGGCCAGGCATATGCAGCTGTATTCAAAATTATGTCAGTGTGTAATAAATCAGGGTGAAACAATTAACCAGTACTCTTCGTGACTTTCTCAGATAGTGGATCAGTTGAATGATATAGGACATCCTGTTCCGGAAAATTATGTTTGTTTTCAGGTTTTGAGATTTCTTCCTCATAAGTTTGAGTCCATGGTTCAATTCATATTAAGGTGGCCGGATAAGGATTTCGATTTCCGGGGTATCATTTCAGCATTGATATCTGAAGAAACAAGGCTGAACTTGAGGGCAGATGATAGAAGGACTGAGCTTGCCTTGGAAGTACAAAACGTGCAGTACAAGAGTAAAAAGTTTCCTTCAAAAAGAACTATTACCTGTTTTAGATGTAATCGTCCAGGTCATTTTAAAAAGGACTGCCGTGTGAAATTGAACCATGAGGGAAAGAATGTTAATGACACTGTTCCCCGTGACAAAGGTAAACTTAAAAAGTCCCCTCAATCTTTTCACTATTTAGCTCAGTTGCATTACAGCAGTTTCAATGATGATGATAGCTGCTGGGCTTTCGATACGGCAGCATCTCATCATTTTAGTAAAGATAGGAAGCTGTTTCTAAATTATACTCCTTTAGAGGGTGAAAACCTTGTAGTCGCGGTGGATGATGTCAGTTTTCCCATAGAGGAAAAAGGCTCTGTTAAACTTTCCTTTAATAATTGTGAATGTATTTTTGATGATGTTTTATACTCCTCAAAATTGAGAAAAAACTTGATCTCAGGTCCTAAAATGGATATGAACGGTGCTAGATTTTCCGGTGGGAGGGGTAAAATTTCGGTGTTTGGTAAAGATAGGAAATTTTTGTTCACAGCTAAATTAAAGGACGGCATTTATTATACTTACCCCAAAGTTTTCAAAAATGATGGGGGGCCAGTTGATTGTAACATAACTAAGGAAGAAAAGCCAGTTTTGTCTAGTGTGAGTAAAGATAAAAATGTCAAAAATATTGAATTCTGGCACTCACGTTTCGGACATATTAGTCCAGATTTAATTGTGAGCACACAAAATAATGGTGTTAAAGATCTTCCTAAGTTAAAACATAAAAGTATTAGCTGTGAGCCATGTAATTTAAGTAAACAAAAACGAGTTTCTTTTAAGCCACTCAATGAATCAGGTTTAACTGAGCCATTAGAGAAAATTTTTATGGATGTATGGGGACCAACAACAATAACTGGGAAAAATGGCGAGCGGTACTTCCTATCCATAATTGATGGTTTTTCAAAAAGGACTGCTATATATCCATTGAAGGAAAAAACACAAGTTTTTGATATTTTCGAAAAACATGTTGCTAGGGCTGAAAGGTTTTTAAGTAAAAAGGTGAAGGCTATACGGACAGATAACGGCACAGAGTTTAAAAATGAACTTTTCAACAATTATTGTAGTAAAAATGGTATTAAGCATGAGTTCACTAATACCTTTACGCCTGAGCAGAATGGGGTATGTGAACGATTAAACCAAACGGCATTAAATTGTATGCGTGCCATGTTGTCCGATAGTGGTCTCCCTTTTAAGTTTTGGCTCGAAGCTGCTTTGTATTTTTGCTACGTGTGGAATAGGGTTGTACACCGCGGTCAAAATAAAACACCTTTTCAATTGTACACTGGTAACAAACCTTCTGTCCGACATTTCAAGCCTTTTGGCTTAGTTTGTTATGTTAGTGTCCCAAAACAAAAAAGGTTGAATAAGTTTGATTCTAAATCTAAAAGAGGGGTCATTTTAGGTTATGCATTAAAGACCAAAGGTTTTAGAGTTTGGGTTGAACAGGATGATAAAATAATTGAAACTATCAATTTAAGTTTTACAGACTTCCTATACAAGAAGCACAGTGGAGCAGTGATGGGCCCTCCATTGGACGTGATGATTATTGGAGATCCAGGTGAACCAGCTTTTCCTGACCCTATGGAAGTTACCTTGGACTACAGACCTCTACCGTCCGATGAGGAGGATGAAACCGACACGTCTCTAACTGTACCTGAGAAAGAGGTTGTCTAGCGGAGATTCCCTGTTCCCAGGAAAATGGGTAATAGAATTGACATTTATTACTATCCTGAAGGTACCAATACTCGGTTAAGGTCTATTAATGAAGTAAAAACATATTGCAGTAAAAATAAAATTAAATATGATCCATCTTTGTTTGATTTTTCGGGTAAAAATACTTTTGAAGGTATTGTTAATCAGGACTTTCCTAATTTGGTTGAAAGTTCCCCAGCATCTAATTTAACAAGTAAATCTTCTGAATCTGCCTCTACATGACTAGATATAATTATTCCCAAAACTTATAAGCAAGCAATAAAATCAAAACAAGTCTCAAAATGGCAGGAGGCGATGGAAGAGGAAATGAAAAATATGGGAGATAGGAAAGTTTGGCATCTGGTAGAATTACCCAAAAATAAGTCGGTTCTTGGAAACCGGTGGGTTTTTACTGTTAAAAAGGATGAGCAAGGAAAGATAGCACGCTATAAAGCGAGGCTAGTTGCTCAGGGTTTCAACCAGGTTAAAGGTGAAACTTATGATGAGACTTTCTCACCTGTAATTAACTTTTCTGTTATACGTTTCTTCTTTTCGTTGCTTGTCTCTTGTTTCAATTGGGAAAATGTACAATGTGATGTGAAGAGTGCATATTTATATGCTCCTTTACATGAAGACATATATATGTCTCAACCACAAGGTTTTATTGTTGAGGGAAATGAAAAACTAGTATGTAAATTAGATTTGGCACTTTATGGACTCCATCAGAGTGGCAGATTGTGGTACTATGAGTTAAATAAAGTTTTGCTTAATCTGGGTTTTAAAAAATTTAACTGGTGCAATTGCTCTTATTTTTTTGAAGATTACTTGGTTTTGTTGGTATACGTCGATGATATAGTTATTTTTGGAAAGACTAAATATCAAATCAATAAAATTATGAGTTCCTTAGAAACAAAATTTGACTTGAAAGTACTGGGTAAAACTAAGAAGTTATTGGGGGTTGAGTTTCAATATGATGATAACAATGTTCAGTTGTCTCAAGAACTTTATATTGAGGATGTATGTAATAGATTCCAAAGCTTTAAAATTCCGTTCTCCTCACTCCCTATTGTTAAAGGTTGCAAGTACTCTAAAAAGGATTGTCCCACTACTCAGGATGAAGTTGATGAGGCGTCGAAGTTCCCTTATCGTAATCTTGGATGCTTATCCTTCATTTCTAGTAGAACTAGGCCAGACATCACATATGCAACCAACATTTTTAGTCAATTTCAAAGTAACCCAGGAATAATTCACTGGAACGATTTATTGAAATTATTGGGGTATGTTTCGTGTACCCACAATTATAAATTGAATCTTTCATGTAAAAATCCTAGATTGACTGCATATTCTGATGCAGATTTTGCTAATAATCGGGATGACTTTGTTTCTTTAGGAGGCCAAATAGTTTTCTTAGACAATAGTCCTATATCTTGGCGAACCTTTAAGGAAAGAGGAGTAAGTCTCTCCACCATGGAGAGCGAGTTTATCGCAATGTGTGAATGCGTAAAGGAGCTTGTTTGGTTTGATCACACATTGGAGGACTGTATAAAGTTTAACTTAATTCCCAGTCAACATAACTTACCCATACTCTTAGCCGACAATCAGGCTGCCATTGATTTTTCAAAGTCCCCTATAGAAAATGGTAGATCAAAACATATAAATGTTAAATTATTTTTTATAAGAGAGTGGCTATTTGACGAAATTTTTGAGCTAAAATATATTCAAAGTAAACTTAATTGTGCCGATCCTTTTACCAAGGCTCTCACCGGAAGTGACTTAGCAAAATTTAATAGCAAAATTTTTGTAAATATAAAATCTTAAATTAATTTTTTTTGGAATATGTTTCCCTTTGTATATTTGGGGTGTTTTCTAGCTTTCATTGTCTTTGTAGTGTTAAACATTTTTTTTAAAAGAAAGTTTCTTATAATTTGGTATGAATGTTAGCAGGCCTGCGAGAATGTACTTACGTGTATGTTATACGTGTATTAATTGTTATGTATTATATTACGTTATATTTTTTACAATGAAAGTGGGAAAATGTATGTCTTGTATATCTGTATAGTAATCATTGCCATTCAATTTTTCCAGTTGTTGCATGATCTAAGTAGTATTGTTGATCTCTGAAGATTGTTCTAATGATTTTACTGGACTAGTTCTGAATGTCTTTCATATGCACTGGTGTCTGCTTGTTTTGGAGTTCCTCAGGCCTTGCTTGAAGATCTAAAATTGTCAAGACCTATGAAAAACTACATTGTTGTATATACTCGGAAAAGTTTTTTTTATTTGTAAATTGTTTGGCAACTATATATGTATATATGTTTTTTTTTTTTTTTTTTTTTTTTGAAACATAATGGTGGGGGGCACTGTTAGGATTTTTAATGTTTTGCTATGCTGTTTCAAAAATTTTTAAGTTTTTTTTTCTTTAACTTAATTGTTTTTTTATAAAAAAAAAAAAAAAAAAAAAAAACTTGCTGTGTTTAATAGCCTTTAACTTTGCTAATTATAAATGAACGTTTAGAATTTCATTAATTGTTTATTTAAATATACTTATAAATTAATTTGTCTAACTTTACTTACTGTTTTCCAGCTTGTTTACTTGAACGGCTGGTTTGTTTCACAATTTAATCTTTAAATCATTAAAACTTTCTACTGGCACTAATAAAGACATCGTTTGTTTACGTTCCTCCGGCTTTTCGACCGGGAGTTTCTTTTTGCTTATCGCTACTTCCGTATTGTGGGTTTACTCTTCTGTTAGTTAATTAAAAACCCAAATGCAGAGTAGCAGCAATAAGCTCCTTCCCAATGTAGAAAATTTTCTGCCACTGGACACGTGAGTACAAGTAAACTCATATATCTCATTAAATAAAATGACATCCTAGTTTAAATATAGACTGACAAAAGGATGAATGAGATTGAAAAATATGTATTCACGTGCCAGTAGTCGATGTTCCTGTACTGGTGTAAATTTCATAATGAAGGAAACAGTCTTGAAAACTACTATTTTTATTAAGATTCAACTTGAATCATGCAATTTAACTTAAAAACTTTAAACATAACTTTCAAAAAGAAAACAATTGATATTTGTTTAATTAGAGTCATTCACCTATTGCGACTATAAGCCGAAAAAGAAATTTTTAGAAAATGAATCGTGCATTACGCAACCGGCAGCATCCAAAAACATCGTCGAAAAACAAAGCCAGCTGATGTGTCGTACACACCCCTTTTAAATGAACCGCGATGCTGTCTAGAAGATTCGCTGGCAGTTAAAGAAACAGTTAGCTGTACTGCCATTAATTTCATATGCAAATTTATGCAATTAAAAAAATAGGAAAAATAGGTGAATGATTTTATATTTTGTACTCAAGTGCTATTTAATTGATTAATAGTTACAAATTTTGAATAGAAACTAAATTAGATAATTGCGATCGCAAGAAACCGAGTTGAATTAAAAATACTGCGAAAGCAGCGCCGCTTGCTTGGTGGTAGCGGTTAGCGTTTGAGTTAACTAGAAGAATATAAACAAAGCGGCATTTTTACCTATTATAGTTATTTTACATAAAAAGGAAGTAAATTAATTTAGCACTTGAATACATTTTGCTAGAAATAAAGTTACTTAAATATAAAACCTCCGGAGGTAAAGAAAAGAAAAAATAAGTGTTTGTAACGCTGACGGGAAAAATGAGAGAATGGCGAATTTAGCCAACAAAATGCCTCCCTTTCCCGACAGAGTTACAAAAAAAATTTTAGGTAGAAAAAAAAATATGTAAAACCAAGTTCACAGATGACCTAGACATTTTCTAGGGTTTAAGCAAAAATTACAATTTTTAATAATATGTAGTTTTTTTTTTTTTTCAAGTCCATTTGAAAGTATAAGTCCCAAAAGACAGTCTATAAAATTTATAGTTCATTAATTGTCCTTGATTTTTTTTTTCAATTACATTTTATGCTAGAAAAGACTGTCTTAGTTTTAGAAAAGCGTCTTTGGGTAGAGCTTTCGTGATAATGTCCGCTGTTCTTAACATCTATCTCACCATTTTCATACATTTCTCGTACAAACATATATCTCAAGTCAATGTACCTATTTTTAATGTTTTCAGCTCTACATTTTGTAAATTGCACACTTGCAGTATTATCGCAGAAAAGAATTGGTTTTTGTATTTTTATAGTAGTAAATAGCTGAAGATCTTCAATTATGTTTTTAATAGTAGAGGTAAGATATTTTATGTCCTTTGCTGATTCGGAAGAGGCAATAAATTCGGACTCCATCGGCGAAAGAGCAACACAGGTTTGTTTAATTACTCGCCATGTTAGTGGCATATTATTGATGAAAATTATATAACCAGACCAGGAACGACGATCATGGGGATCACTGGCCCAGCTTGCATCTGAGTATGTAGTAAGCTGAAGAGGTTGCTGGTTTGATGATAAACTAAGTCCTAAATCTTTTGTGGAGGCTAGGTACTTTAATATCTGCAGTAGTCTTTTCCAATGGATAGATCCAGGATTTTCTACAACTTGTGAGAGTGAGACGACAGCATAGCTAATGTCAGGACGGCATCTTCCGGCAATGTAGAGGAGGCATCCAAGAAGACTTCTATATGGCACCTTCTGCATTTGAAGACGCTCAGCATCAGTCTGAGGCATTTCCTGTAGAGAAGTTACTGTGCCTGCGTTAAGAGGAAGAAAAGTATTAATATGATGGAAAATTTTAAACTTTTTGAGACAGGAATTTATATATATTCTGGGCAATTAATTATAATCTTTTCATCTGTGATATTGAAGTTTATTCCCAATAATTTTGTTATTGGGCCAAGATTTTCTAGTTCATAAATTGATTCTAGTAGCTTTATTACTTCTTTTAGATCTGTTTCAGATTTAGCAAACACAGGTAGGTCATCAACGTAAATTAAAACTATAGCTCTATTTTTATAATTATAGACACAAGTTAGACCTTTAATTTGATGGAATCCGTTTGTTATTAATTTATTGTGTAATTCCTCATACCAACACTTTCCTGCTTGATGGAGACCATATAGAGCTTTCTTTAATTTTAAAACATGATTTTCTTTTCCCTCTATTATATAATCTGTAGGTTGGGCTATATAGATATCTTTATCAACATTGCCATAGAGATAGGCACATTTAACATCAATTAAACTATGTTTCCACTTCAATATACAGATAAAAAGGATCATAAATAAACGGATTAGGACAAAATTGACAACTGGTGAGAATGTTTCCTCATAATCTTGACCTTCAGTCTGATTATTTCCCAAGGCAACGAGCCTAGCTTTAAACCTCTTGGATTTATCTTTATTTTTCAGGGTGTAAACCCACTTCGTCCCCAGAATTTTAGTGGTTGGATTTGGTTTTGGTACTGGTTCCCATACTTGCCTCTTTATCATCATGTCAATTTCCATGTCCATGGCTTTCTTCCATTCCTTTGCTTCTGGTAGTTTCTTTGCCTCCCTAGGTGAATGGGGAATTATTATTTCAGCACAATTTGCCTCTTCTTCACTACTTACCTCTTCAGTGTCTTTTCTTTTAAGTGAAAAATCATTAGTTATTTGACAATATTTGGAAAAAACGCCTAGTGAAGGATCATAATTTATATTATGTTCTTTACAGTAGTTTTCAAGTTCTATATTACTTCTCAAAGTTTTTCCATCTGGAGCAAATACATATATATCTTCCTGTCCTTTAGTCTTTCCCTTTTTTCTAGTTTTTGTGTATCTTCTAAAGGTTACACACTGGTCAGATTTTAGTTCTGTTTCACGACTCGTACTCGGCTGTGGTTCTTGTTCTGAACTTTCACTGCCTGAGCTTTGATCTTCTACATTTGTATCAGTTAATTCATCATCATCATCAAATTCTGAAGCAACCACTTGCCCGTCTTTTTCTATTCCTAGCTTTTCTTCATTGAAAGTTACATGTTTGCTTTCTATTAGGGTGTCCTCCTCGGGTATCCAAATTCGGTAGCCCCTTGTTCGCATACCGTATCCTATCATTATTCCTTTCTTGGCTCTAGGTTGAAATTTATTCCTTTTCTGTTGCGGGATGTGGACATAAGCAATGCAACCATATCTTTTAAGATGTTTCAGAGTTGGTTTCCTTCCATACCAACGTTTAAATGGAATGCCATTTATAGACCGATGGAAAATTCGATTTCTAATATAGTTGATAGTATGAACTGCTTCTAACCAGAGATTTTCAGGAATGTTGGAGGACTGTAGAAGAGTTCTCATGCCGTCAAAAAGTACTCTGTTCAATCTTTCTGCAGAACCATTCATTTGAGGAGAATACGTATTGGTTCTCTCATGTCTAATTCCTAGTTTTCCTAACAATTCTTCTACAGGGCGGCAACAATACTCAAGTCCGTTATCACTCCTAATGGCTCTTATCTTTTTGCCAGTTTGACGTTCTATAAATTCTATGAAACTTTTTAATTTAGTGCAGACTTCATCTTTAGTTCTCATAGTATAGCAAAAGGATCGGCGACTGTAATCATCTAGGAATGTGAGAATGTATCTAAACCCATGCTTAGACGGAGTAGGGGCTGGTCCCCAAACATCTGTATGGATAAGTTGGAGTATTTCTGTTGAACGAATATTACTTGACCTTGGGTATTCTGCACGTGTATTTTTACCATATATACACGGTTCGCACCTAGATTCTTCCCCTTTTAACTTGACTGATGGCTCAACTAAACTTTCATTAAACATTTTCTTTATTGTAGGAATGTTACAATGCCCCAAGCGTTCATGCCAAATCATAATATCATTTTTATCTACTGAATAGGCAAATTCTATAGTTTCATTTTTATTTTCCTTTCTAGATTTAATGCCGTCTTTTTCAATTTTCCTTTTAGTTAGTTTTGGGGACATTTTGTTTTCTTTAATTTCATTTTCACCTCTCCTTTTCAATGGGAGCCCTTTTATAACATAAAAATTATCTTTTAATTTTGCAGACCAAAGATATTTCCAATGAGGGGAAAAAATTTTAAAACCATGGTCTAGTTTGGCGTGCATACCAGCTTTATCCATTTTAGACATGCTTATAAGATTTCGATGAATTGTGGGAACATACAAAGTATTAAAAAGGGTTACAGTTTTTATGTTTTGACCTTCTTTTATTGTAAATTTAACTGTCCCTATGCCTTCAACCTCATGGGGAGTAATACCCATTTTTACTGCCGAGTTGTTTTGAGGTTTTCTCATCTCTGTAAAGAATTCCCTGTTCTGGCAGATGTGCAATGTGGACGCACTGTCCAAAGTCCATTCTCTAGTTAATATTTCATTTGCCTGACCACTGTTTAAAAATTCAGAAACATTGCTTTCTGTTGTAAATGCCCCTCCATGAGTTTGTTTAACTTTGTCTTCAATTCGTTGTTTCTTCTAACATTCTCGTATTGAATGGCCTAATTTATTACAAAATTCACATTTTACTTTAAATTTTACATTAGGTTTCAAGTTTTCAGTTGCTAAACATTCTACTTTAGTTTCTTCCCTCAAGTTTCTTCTTGTATATTCCTTCAGGATTTCACTTTTAATTTTTAGAAATTTAAAATCATTTGGCTCATAGTTCTCAATTTCACGGGCTAAATAGTCATATTCAATGGGTAAATTTTCAATTAAAGCATAACATTTATAGTCTTCTGAAATATTTTCCCCAATATCTTCTAACCTTCGACAACTATCCTCAATCCTAGCTATAAAGGTTGGCAATTCTTCCTCAGGTAATTTCTTAAGGGATTTAAACTCTTTTAAACAAGAGATTCTATATGACCTATCTGAGGTAGTTCCCCCTATACTGGTTTTCAAGATTTGCCAAATTTCAGCTGGATCATCCAAATGATTAATTTCTAAACAAATATCAGGACTACAATAAGATTTTATTAATCCACATGTTTTAGCCTTGCTTTGCTCTAGTTTAAATTTAGAAATGGGAGGTAATTTTTCCTTTTCAGTTTCACTCTCTTGAGGCCAATTTTTCTTATCTATCCAAACAATTAAACCTTCACTTTCTAGTTTAATTTTTATATTTCTAGACCAAGAACGATAATTATGTCTAGTTAATAAATGCTGTGGATTTATGTTTGTAGCCATCTTAAAATTTATCTACTTATATTAATTTCTTTAAACTAGGGAAGGGCTCTGGGCCCATAACCCTCTTCTGGGTTTACTCTTCTGTTAGTTAATTAAAAACCCAAATGCAGAGTAGCAGCAATAAGCTCCTTCCCAATGTAGAAAATTTTCTGCCACTGGACACGTGAGTACAAGTAAACTCATATATCTCATTAAATAAAATGACATCCTAGTTTAAAATATAGACTGACAAAAGGATGAATGAGATTGAAAAATATGTACTCACGTGCCAGTAGTCGATGTTCCTGTACTGGTGTAAATTTCATAATGAAGGAAACAGTCTTGAAAACTACTATTTTTATTAAGATTCAACTTGAATCATGCAATTTAACTTAAAAACTTTAAACATAACTTTCAAAAAGAAAAAAGAAAACAATTGATATTTGTTTAATTAGAGTCATTCACCTATTGCGACTATAAGCCGAAAAAGAAATTTTTAGAAAATGAATCGTGCATTACGCAACCGGCAGCATCCAAAAACATCGTCGAAAAACAAAGCCAGCTGATGTGTCGTACACACCCCTTTTAAATGAACCGCGATGCTGTCTAGAAGATTCGCTGGCAGTTAAAGAAACAGTTAGCTGTACTGCCATTAATTTCATATGCAAATTTATGCAATTAAAAAAATAGGAAAAATAGGTGAATGATTTTATATTTTGTACTCAAGTGCTATTTAATTGATTAATAGTTACAAATTTTGAATAGAAACTAAATTAGATAATTGCGATCGCAAGAAACCGAGTTGAATTAAAAATACTGCGAAAGCAGCGCCGCTTGCTTGGTGGTAGCGGTTAGCGTTTGAGTTAACTAGAAGAATATAAACAAAGCGGCATTTTTACCTATTATAGTTATTTTACATAAAAAGGAAGTAAATTAATTTAGCACTTGAATACATTTTGCTAGAAATAAAGTTACTTAAATATAAAACCTCCGGAGGTAAAGAAAAGAAAAAATAAGTGTTTGTAACACTGACGGGAAAAATGAGAGAATGGCGAATTTAGCCAACACGTATGTCTGCCGGAAGTAGGTCATTGACCGATGCGTTTGACGTCACTGTCAATCATCTGGATCTCCTATGTTTTGACTATCGTGGTAGACGCTGATTTGTTATGACGTTTACTGTCTGCCGTTGGTAGTATCTTTCGATCGGTATAAAAGCAGTAGTGAACGTTTGTTCTCTTTCTCTTGCATCTCTTTAGAGATGGTTTAGTGCTGTTGAAGCAGTTTTTAGTTTGAAACGCCGAGTCGGCGATTTCTTTTTTTTTCACGCTGGTCGTGAATCAATATGTAGTTTTTATAAAAGATGCTTTTCAATTTTTGCTGCCCTGGTTTCCTGGAGTTATCTGATTAAGTATTGTTTTAAATTTTTTGAATTAGTGCTAGTGTTAGAACGATATAATGTTTCAAATTGACATTTAAACATCGTTTTTTTAAGTTTGAAAATGTCTTTGTTTATTTAAGTTGCCTAGCAATATATATATATATTCCTAAATGTTAAATCCTTTATTCTCATGTTGCTTATTATCTAAACTCTAACCTTTTGTTACGTTTTTGAGTTCAAATAAATGTGTTTGTTGTTAAAATATGACTCTGTTTTAACTGCTAAATCATTTTAATCAAACAGTATTTTTTAAAACAGCAAAAATCTGGCTTCCACTTATGCAATTAATATATCTGCTACTAAATTTAAATGGAATTTAAAATTTTCCAACAGTTGTACAAGACCCATTTCTCATCGCCCGTCACTAATCGATCCAAAAACGGCTTGTTTTTGAGCCGCCCAAGTAAAGAAACAGCAGCGGAAATTCGCTTAATTTTGTTCCTCTGTCAGCAAATGGGGCACCCATATATCGAGCTTCAAATCTAATCCCATGTTTTTTAAATGCCGAAAAGCGGTTGATCGGTCAACATTAAGTGCTGTAACAACTTCCTCTGTTGAAATTCGTAGTATTCTGAACTAAAGTATGCACAACATCATCATCAATGTCTGAAGGTCGACCTGAGCGTGGCTTGTCTTCAAGGTTAAACTCTCCGCGTCGAAGTTTCGCAAACCATTTTTCCACAGTTCGTTTAGCTGGTGCTTGATCTTGATAAACCTCTTGAATGTTTTTTACGGTTGCTGCAATGTTTATTCTCTTCCGAAACTCGTAAAGCATAACATGCCGTAAATGCACCTTATCAACACTCATTTTGAAAGTAATCTTTCTCAAAGCAGTTTGTATCTACACAAATTATTTTGTTTGAAATGAAAGCTGCACACGTCACCTTTCCAACGATCTGTCTTACGTAGATGGCAGTATTAATGACAACACTTTACGCCGCTTCTAACACCATCTATTGCACCTCCACACGGACTTTTGCACTCACCCAATATTTTTTATGAATGTTCCATATTAAAAAAATTATTCCATAATAAAATACTTTGTTATTATTATTTTTTAAATTATAATTTTTCTCCAACTACTAATCATTAATATCATCACATACATTTATTTCAAGCACAGAAAACTAGTTTGTATAGATAGATTTTATTCAGTTCCCAATCATGTGTTTGTTGTTATAAATTTCTACTACAGGGCAGACTATATTCATGTTAAGAGAAATTAATTTGATCTATTGCCCGAGGCTCGACGCAATGACAAACTGAAATGCCCATCTTAATAGGCTACCAGACTTTCAGTTCGATATAGCTATCTTATCCTAATTTGTTACTTAATTTTATTGGGGTGAGTTTCGTATTTTAATTTTCATGCTATTCCATGCTATTTTCAATGCAGTGATCCTCATAATGCAAGTTTGTGTAGAATATTGCTCTATTTTGTTATTGAAATTTTATTTTTCCGACTGAGTGAAAATAATGCCTGGACCGGGAGTCGAACCCCGGATCTTTGACTTACAAGATCAAGGCTCTACCAATTGAGCTATCCAGGTCGACAAACTGGTCGGCATTACTCACTCAGACAACCTTTTGGCAGAAACATCTGGTCTATCATATAGATAGCTCGACAGAAATAAGCCGCAGGTAATGGAAAACACCATTAAACAATGGGAGAAAGAAATACAATTTTTATTAAAATCACAAAATCAACTATTTTCACTCAGTCGGAAAAATACAATTTCAATAAATATGATTTTCTTCCACAGTTGACTGTGTGATTTTAATAAAATTCTATTTTGTTATGCTAAGAAAATCTTAAATTTCGAATAACTAACAAATTTTTCAAATGAGAATATTCATAACAAATGATGTTCAGACCAGTATCATCAATGATATTTTAATGATGAAAATATCCCTCAAAATAGACATTTACATGAAATTTTGCACTATCCTGCTATGTTATGAAATTCATAAATTTCGAATATCTTACGAAATTCTCAAAGTAGAATGTTCATATTTAATGATGTTCATTCTAGCATCTACACTGATAGTTAAAAGCTGGTCTGGCAACTTTAAGATAAAAATACACCTTTTATTGCACATTTAAACAAAATTTTGCCCTATTCAGCAATGTTAAAAAATTTGTAAATTTCAAATAATTTACGAAATTTTCAACATAGAATATTCATAGATTATGATGTTCGTGCTAGCATTATAAACAATATTAAAAAATGCTGGTTACACATTTTTACGATAAAAATATTTCTTTTAATGCATGTTTAAGTGAAATTTTGCCCCATTCTCCCATGTTAAGACAATCGTAAATTTTGAGTAATTTATGCAGTTTTTAAAATAGACTAATACAAATCAATAGAGTAGTATTTGCCAGTGTCATAAGAGATATTTTAAGCTGGTCCGACTTCTTTACAGTCATTTGTTCTTGAGATATCACGTACACAGAGTAACAAACTAACAGACACTCTACAAAAGGACACCATATCAATTTTGTTATTTTCAGACTCCTCACACCTAAAAACATAAAAACCTCAATTTTCACGATTAAGTACATAAGTTCTCCATACCTATAGTATGTTGGGAATTTAAAAGAAAAAAAATCAGGCTTTGTAAGATTAAGATTGTTGTTGAATTATATATCCACTAGTAATTTGATCTATTTTCTGTTAATAATGAATCCATGATAGGTCATGTGAAAATAAATTTTATTTATTTTTTATGAATGATTTTATTAGTGAAAACTGTTGTGAAATTTAGAAATTCTTAAGTTATAAGTTACATAAACGACCAATGAAATTTCTAATGATGCATAAAAAAATGGAAATAATGACCAGATTTTTCTGCATACCACCAAAATTTTCTTGCTGACTCGGCGACCAACGATTTGCATATTTAATTCTGTAAATTATAATATCAGTAAATAGTATATTTTAATGTTATAAAAGCTTTTTAAAACTTAAAATTGTTCTTAATATTTACCAATGATTTATTCCAGATATATTTGATCATGTTTACCAAGGGTAACTTTTACAATATGTAAAATGATCTATGTAATGCAAAACTTTGAAATATACACTACTTGTGGTCCCAAAGTGTGCATTATAAAGATCTCCTATTGTATTAAGCAGCATATTTAGGAGGAAATCATTTTAAAATTCATTTATATTTTCTTGATAACTCTTTGTAACTTGTAGTTTTTTCCTTGATAAAAATGACAATAATTAAGTAATTTATTATGAAGCTTGTATATATAAATTATTTTCCTCCAAATTCCCTGACATTTTCAGAACCACAAATTCTTTTATTTTTCAGGTTTTCTGGACATCCAGTTACAAGGCCGTAGGCAAGGGAGGGGCCCGACGGGCCCAAGCCCCCCCCCCCCCCCCCCCCCCCGAAATAAATGATGAAAGACTGATTTCGAGTAGTATGTATCAGGCAAACATTGCTGTCTTGAAAAAAAAAAAAGTACTATAAAACAATTTAATAAAACCTATTAATTTAATTAAATTTCCCATTACATTCTTACTTCTCTATATTTAAGCTCTAGAGTGCCGTAAAACCCATGCAACCTTAATCTCGCTATATTTATTAGCTTAATTTCATCCACCTTCTAGTCAAAGCTATAATGGACTGTCCAACGTCATGAATTCAATCTTTCTACTTTCTTCTGTATTTAATAGAAGAAAGTATTCGATTCGAAAAAAAAATTTTGATTTCCAGTTTTCGATGGATTTACATGTTTTGAGAGATCCAGAACATGATTTGACCATTTTTAGAAAATGTCTATCTGTGTGTGACAAATATTTTGTTCCAATTGTATCTCAGGAACTACTGCACTGCACAGAATTACATATACATTTATATACAGCTGCACCATGAAATAAATTAGTGCCTAACACTTTTTTGGTGAAAATCGTCCAACAGGTGGCGTTTCTGTCTGAATTTTTCTCAGTTTTTAACTTGGCGGTATAGTACAAAATTTCTTATAAATGTACACAATAAGAATTATTTATCATAATAATAATAAAGTGGGCAAAAAATTTTGGACACATAGGAGCAACGCTTCTCCCTGGGGATGAAGTCCACCCCCCGGAGGGGGACAGTTAATCGATATGGGTATCTTTTAAAAGAACTCGTCAGTATTTTTACGACTAACAGTTGAACTATTAATGTATGATTAATTTGAATCTAAACTTCCTTTTTTTTTTCTCATTTTTAACAAAACGAAAAAGGGCAAAAAACATTTTTGAAGATATTGTTAGTGAACATAAAATTGACTTTCTTTGGACATTAAGTGTTACATTTCTATCAGAAACAAATCTCTGCATTCATCATGGAAATTAATTTTAATAAATAAAAGTTTTAATAAAATAATTGGTACTGAGTGAATTTGTATAGGAAAATATAGACGAAGGATTTGTGTGCAAGGCCTGATTAAAGCAGGGGCATGTAAGACATGTGACCTGAATAGCAGGGGCCATATAACTCGCCCTGAAAATGCCATTTAGCCTTTTATGCCCTAAAAATGGTATCATATAGTGCAAATTCTGACATATTACTCCCATAAACAGGTATATATGTACCTGTGTTTACTGGTGCACAGTGCGAGGAGAAGGCGGGCTCACGAAACTATGTGTGCCCCGGGTCTCGCATGAAGTTTATCAGGGTCTTTTTGTGTAGGGTCTGATTAACTTCGTGTGAAGCCTGGGGTAAACACACTTTCATGGGCTCCAACCCCACCATACGTACTGTGCAGGAATCAACAAAAGTACATTATATACCTGTATATGAAACTAAAATAACAAAATTTTGCATTTTATGATACCATTTTTAGAGGCAAAAGGGCATTTTCAGGGCCAGTTTTAGGGCTCTTTGCTACTCAGGGCCCGGGGCACCATTTGCCCCTGTGTTAATCAAGCCCTTGTTTGCGTGTGCGTATGTTTTTTTTTTCGTTGGGTATGCGTATTATTATATCATATTCGATGACCTTGTATTAGAAATGTGATGGGCCCCTCCCAAAAAAAAATCCTGGCTACGGCCTTGTCCAGTTAAAAGAATTTCGCAAGTACCAATAATTTTTAATGACATAGGTATCAATTTAGCATCGGAAGCTGCTGAGAAGCAGCTTTTGTGAGAATTCATTCACAAGTCTTTTTTTTCTATTTCTTTAAAGTATCATGTAATTATTTATGGTCTTAGCTCTTCTATTTAAGACATTTTATAAACTTTAGAGTTATTGTTTACTTATTTATGAGCTTAATTACTGTTTGTTTTTTGCTCCGGAGTCTAATCTGCACTGCCCTGCATGCGTCAGGTCTGCTGTGATTTTTCAAAATGGAAATGAGAGAAGAGAAGGGAATGTTATACGTTAACAGATGCATTTGTTCAGCATCTGCATAGTTTCAGTGGTCACCACTTTTCAGAAAAGAATCATATTGGTTTGTAAATGACTGGCATCTGTAAACAAATAGTATACATTCAACATTTATTTTAAAATATGAAGTATCTGAAAATTAAGTGATGCAGTAGGTCAAGGTATAACACCTACAAACAGAATTAAAAATTGTAAGAAAAACTGTCAATAAGCTTCTATTTGATAAACTGCTATAAATGAAAAATGTATTACCTGTATATATTATATTTAAAGAAAAAAAAGAAATATATACTTTTCAGTGATATTTTATTTAAGTTTGCACATCAGTCAGATTCATTGTTTCTTCTTCTCTGTGTAATCTCATGAAGTTTTTGTAGCTTCATATTTTATAGATATTATTAATTTTTTTTTTTTTTTTAAAAAGGCGTTTTCCAAATTCTTTTTTCAAACTTGTTGCCTTTTATATTAATGGGTAATTAAAATAAATGTTCACATTTCTTGTCAAGATTGATAATTAGAGTTCTGGGTTTACATAGCAAAAAATTAATTGAAATATATATTTAAAAAAAAAAAAAAGCTAACTAAGGTAAAAGGTGACATGTTCAAAGAGAGAGAGAGAGAATCCCAATTTTTAATGATACATACTTAAAATGTGAAACAACAAAATCCCCACAGTATTACAAAGGAAAAAGAAACTGTGAATCTAACTGTTGTACAACTTTAAATCAAAAAGTAAATTAGTAATTTAATCATTGAAAGAAACACAATGAAAATATGCATTTTCATTGAATTTTTCAATCTTTAATGCATTTATTAAAAATATAGCCAAAATATACATATAATTCAAAGTCTAGTAGTTACATTACAATAAAATTTCCTTAAAGCAATTAATAATTGTAACTATTTGTATCCTGAGTTTTTATTTCTTCTATAATGACAAGAGATATAGCTTGTATAATGTGTCAGGTGCGAGCATAAAAATATAGTAAAAAAATCAACACAAAACATTAAGATATAGACATTTATTTTTTCATTTTGTAACTTTTTTGACTGGAATTTAATGGCAAGTGCCTAGTTAGAAAGAAGAATAAAGAAAACAAGAGATCTGAACATACTTCCTTACATAAATAACTAGACATACTAAATTATTTATCTTATTACTTCAGAAGAAACATTACATAATATTAATAAAATTTATAAACAAGGAAAAAAATATTTCCAAAATGCAAATGTATCTTTTAAATATACTGAGAAAAGAAAAGAAAAATAAATAAATAAAACTTTTCAAAATAATTGAAGAACATTAAAAAAAATAATAATAACACAACATAAAATCTGAAAACAAACATAATTTAATACAAATAAACAATTATAAAAACAAAATATTTAAAAATGACTAAAACTAACATTCAATACTTGAAAATGGAATTTTTTTTCTCTCCCTTATTTAGAAAAACAAACTATAGTAAATGACTAGAATAATATTGAATAATCACGAAATGCAACATGTGAGAATGTAAAATGCTGCCACAAAATACTACAATTGATAATTTAGTTCTCATACATATGATCAAAAAACTAATAAATATATGCATCGGAACCATTTTCTTGTTTCATAATAAAAGCAACAGTTTTAAGTAAAGTCAAATGACTATACAATAATGTAAACCGAAACTATATCTGCAGCAGCATATAAGTAATAATAATTAAGACTAATATTCTGACAAGGCTAATATTATATTTGCATAGATATTTATGTAGAAGAGACTTTTAAATCTCTTTCTGTAAGAAGGCAAGACAGCACTGAAACATGTAGGTTTTATGTAATTCAAAGTAAATACAATTCAAAACAACATCACAGAATTCATTAAGGTAGAACAAGGGCAGTAAAATATATATATGTGGACAATGGACTAAGTTGTACCCTATAGTATAATATTGCCATTTAATGTCTCTGGCACTAAAAGATGCCAGAAGATTTCACTTAACATATCTAGAAATGGATGAGGCATTAGGTTTTTTGGAAAATTTATGCCTCTATAAAACAAGTAAAATAAATAAATAATTCAAATTTCAAACTGATAAAATATAGCTATTGTTATACAGATAGTAATGAAAAAAATGTATGTAACACAATTTTCTGAAAATATATTTTCAACAATAAATAGAAGCAAGAATATACTGCTACTTTTAAATAAATAACAAGGTTGCAATAACAAAAGAAAATAAAGTTGAAAATTTTAAGAATATATATATAAAATAAATTGAATAATCTATAGAAAAATAAATTGTTTTAAATACATTGTGATTTCCATGCAAGAAAAGCAACACATAATTCTCTGTTATTTACTCACATGCAATTTCAAAAAGCAGCTAGTAGTTCATGTAGAATAAAAATTTTGTTAAAAAAAAAAAAAAAAAAAAAAAAAAAAAACCTGGAAAAATGCTGAACAATTGTTTTGAATTAAAATAATTAAGCACACCCCTTCATCAGGCCCGATAAAATAAGCATGAATGCAGAATAGTACATTACTGTTTTCATGTCTATTTTTCTTCATCAGATGAAGAATTGTGATTAGCTATATTGATCTGAAACAATTGTTACAGTATTTTTTTTTTTTAACAAAGTTTTTATTCTTATTATTCAACACCAGTATTTTGTGCATTTTATTGCATTTTGGTACATTCATGTGTTTGCTAAGATATAACTCTGTATTCATTATACATTGATATTACCTAAATTACTAGCAACTTCTACAGAAAAATATATCCTTTAAGATGCACTGCATATTTTGTTTATTCTTACCTTGAATACATAAGTATTAACTTAAACATTATTAGAAAATCCTCTGATACCTGTAATTAAATGACAGTAACAGTGTCAATTAGAATCGAGTTATTAAATATATTCAGAAGTATATGGAACAAAACTTAAGGAACTATGGGAGGAATAGCGTAATTGTATTTATATATTTAAAGTAAACGTAAAAAAAATTAATTCCTAATTCATTCATGCTTGTGGAGGAAATGACCTTGGTTGATGGTATGCAAAATGTAAATTTTAAAATTATATATATATATATATATATATATATATATTTCATGGATTTCTTTCTTTTTTCTTAAGCACCATCTTGTGTACACTATGAAAAGAAATTTAAAAAAAAAAAAAAAAACATACGTATCATTTAAAATTATACATAATCGTAATATATCATAAAATATATTAAAAACAATAAATATAGAGCAATAATCGACATCATCCAATTTATAATTAAAACACATTTAAAATATAACACATTCAGATCTCAAATGATCTCTCATCAGTGTAGCTTGCAGTATCATGTCAACAAAACTGAAACAACAAAGTAATACATTACATACTAAGTTCATACTCACAAGGTAACATACCGAAATCTTTAACAAATTTCTGATGGTATACAAGTACTAACCCTCTAAAAAATGTGTTGATATTCATTCTGTTGATAGTTTTAACACACCACCCGATACGCATAAAGTTTTTATGCAAGTTATGCTCTTGTCGTTTCAGCTGTCCTTACATAAAGCTGTACTGATGAAGCCTCCTTTGAGATCAGTATTTTTAACTACTTTTGTAAAATGATTTTGCTTAAAAGCAACAAAAACATATACTTCTCTGCAGCCATCTATTACAATTTTATCGCAAATAAATAAATAAATAAATAATAAATAAATAATAATTAAAAAAATAAAATAAATAATAATAAATAAATAAATACACTTCATTTACTCATGGTATTTCTTTACATTTTACACTTGCAAATTTTGTAAAACTAAAATTATTCTTGATTAATAACACAACAATAAAACAATAATCTGAAATACAATGATTTTCACTGAAAGCAGCAAATCTGCAATCAAAGTTTATGTGTTACTTTTCAGCAATGAATGGGGAAAAATATTAAGCAAAATATTTACAGAGGGAAACAATATATTTGGCAGATGAAAAGCCTTAAACTAGTTCTTACTGATTTTTTTTTTTTCTCTTTTTTAATTATTTTGTACAAAATCTTGCACAGTCACTAAAAAAATA
Source organism: Salticus scenicus (assembly GCA_963930645.1). NCBI lineage: Eukaryota > Metazoa > Arthropoda > Arachnida > Araneae > Salticidae > Salticus > Salticus scenicus. The sequence goes on along the minus strand of OZ005648.1, from coordinate 328,372,030 downwards.
ACTCAAACATTCATGTTGTTTACATACACACAACAAAAATGAACTATTTTTATAGACAGTAGACAAAAATAACATCTAACAGAATAAACAAAATTTTTGTAAGTGATACACAGAAGAGACTAGAATATAATGTCTGCTTACTATATTATACAATTAAATGCACATGAGGTGTCAACAGGCAAACTTGCTTGCTATGAAATGTAAATGATTAGGGAAAAAAAGAAAGAAAAAGACACAAAAGGGTTGCCAACAATGTGCTACCATTGATAAAAAACAATCAAAACAATTTATTAAAATTTCATTGATATTATTAATTTCTGTTTAAGAATTTGTATTTTTGATTTCGCACTCTCTCATACACACACATACACAAAAAGAACCCAGCACATACCTTCAAACTATCAACATGTATAAACATTACTTTCATGTAACTCTGATTAATGATTGAAGAGTTTCAAGTTAAAACAATTATATATATATGTATGTATTAAGAACAATATTCACAGTATTTAGGATAAAATCTCTGTTTACAAATTTGTATACAAAGTTTTTTGACTAACAAAGTAAAAAACATTAATAAGATATCAAGTATATATTTTGATTAGAAAATCAAAGAGGATATTTGAAAAAAACATACTGAAATTTCAAAATTGGCAACCCTTTATTACACAGGGATCAAAACACAGGATTTAACATTTAAAAGGTAAATCCAGATGAATAAGAAATATTTAAAGGGCTACAAGAGTGACCACTACATTGGTCTAAATCTTCGTTGTTTACAGATTGCTGAAGTCCAGCACCTTAGTAGTATTGAAGAACACAGAAACACCATATGACCCTGTGTGATGAATGGGGGGAAAGAAGAAAGTTCCTTATTTGTACAGTTCTTAGTTTATGTATGTGAGAATGTTATACATAAGAGGTCATTATGTATTCATGTGAATGAAAATATTCTAATAATTAGGTTTCTTAATTCTATTTTTCTACAATTTTTAATATTTAAAATACAAACTGTAAATGGGACTAATACAGGCATTTCTCTTTTTCTTATGGAGTCTGCTACAGAATTTAATGTGTCAGTTTTTTCGTGATTCCTCACTATATCAGCGACATAATTTCAATTCAATAGTTTGATATGCATCAACATACTATGTAATATCACTAATATGTTGTATGCATGAATCTCTCTAAATTAAACTTCTTGTCGTGGCGTCTAATTGAGCGATCCTTAGAAGAACTAAAACTATTTATAGATAACTAAATTCGTTAAGCTAATATCAGATAAAATTCATAGGCAACCACTAAGTTTTCCTCTATCCGTAATTTTTATTTATAAATTGGAATAAACTATACTTAATTTAATGTGCATTTGGCATAAGAAAAATTATGCTCATAAAGCAGAATAAAATAATTAGATCATTAGTTTAATATTACAAGTCCAAAAATATTAATTTTCACGTATAAAAAATAAATGTACATAATAAATATTAAGATTAAGTCCAATGAAGTTTTGTTTTTTAACAAAGCCTACCATTGTAAAAAGAATCAAAAAATATTTTGAGAAACAAAATAATGAATTTTGGACAAAGCTTTATAATGAGATGTTTAAGTAAAATGATACTTAAAATAATGAATACACATGACAAAATGGACTGTATAATCTGAAGAAAATACAAAATGCAGCCAAACACAAGAGCCAGCCAAGAAGCAATTCTGTGTTCCCTCTTTCTAAGGTGTAACTGTACAAGTCATAACAGTTTAGGACATAGTTTCTCTTGAGATGGGAAACTTGAAGAAATGCATAGTGACTAAAATCTCACTTTTTTGTTTCGGAGAGTGGATTTTGAACGCATTATTTGCTATATAAATGTGCCATTATTCTAAGGGCACTGTTCACATTTCTAATATTTCCCCCCCAAAAGAAATATATAGAACTGTTTTATAATTGCTAAACAGGCATGGAACTTGTGATCTAGGACTGACTTTTAATTTACAAAAAATAAAATAAATAAGATCATCAGCTTCATTAGCTGACACTATACATATAAAGTCATTCAAATATTTATACATTCTAAAATGGTAACTGCGAAATATGTTGCAAAGGAGAAATAATTTACAAAGTCCGCTTTAGTTTCCCATTAAACCTTTACATGGAAGCTTCAAAATTCTTTGACCCAGCAGAAATAATCAAATGATGCTTGCATGAGTTAGAAATTAAGGAATCCCCCAGAAAACTTGTTGGCAAGACCTCCAAGGCCACCACGACTCAAATTTGATATTCTTCCAACCATATTTTGGGTGACATTCTTTATGCTGCTGACATAGCTCTCTCCACCTTCCGCATCACGCACCACTGACTTGGCTTTAGTTCCTCCTTCAGCTTCAGTATCTCTGAAAATGAAAATTGGCAATTTAATACTCTCTTGAGAAATAGTTTGATCTTTTGTAAACATTCCAACATAAATATCTCACATATTTACTTGATAATTACAACAAATAAAAAAAAAAAATTTTAATCATCAGCAGTACTTAATGATCCTTAATATCTCTCTCTCTCTCATATATATATATACATAGAGTAAAACACTGTTTATGCATCTCTCGTTTATATGTCTTTTAAATTTATACATTCTTTTACTGAAGTCCCGATTTATTCCAATTCCTTTTAATGCAAAAATATTTTGTTTATACACCACTAAATATCGGATATATCTCTTTTCTGCTTTCTGAAATTCCCAAAATTTCTTGACCGGACATTATTTTTGTATTCTAAATAAGGTTTGTGAACTGTTATACTAATATCATGCCTTTTTGAAGTTATTCACAATCGATGAAGTAACTGGAGACAAACTATCTAATGCTAATTTAAATGATTATGATGTAGAATGTGAAAAGCTATTCCACCTTCCTTTAAAGACGCAATGGATTGCATTGAAAAATTTCGAGCAATCTTCTTTCGATACAAATATTCTTTTTTCGATTTTGTTTCACAAAACACAAGTGAAAAACATTTAATAAACTAATTCAATTAAAATGCAGTTATTAATACTCACAAAATGTCAGGCGAGTATTTAAGATTTTCTAATTTAATTAAATAACTACCTGTATGGACATAAATCGTGTAGTAATTATTATTACAGATACGTAATATTAATAATAATAATGACCATCTTCTGTCAGGAACGATTCTGGTTTAGGCCGTTTCAAAACAGAGACTTTTGGTAGCAATTTTTTTTCCCTTAGAAATGCTATATATTTTTATTTATTTATTTATTTTTTTTTATTAATCTGCATAAATGTTACATCATTAGAAAGATCTTTCAAAACTGAAAATTTTTTGTGCTTGCACCCCTTAATCTCAATATGTAAAAAGATTTCAATGAAAGTTTATAACTACCATTGCAATTCTAAATACACATGGAGGATAAAATTAAAATGCAATATAAAATTCATTCAGAAAAATTATGGGCTAATAGTTATTACATCATTTTCTTGCAATCATGATGATGTACTTATCTGATATAAACAAACAGTTGATTGTGATGTCATATTTATCAAATTAGTTAAAATAAATGAAGTTACAAATAAGGTACCTAAGGTTACTTCATTAGAAATATGGTACCTTTCATTTGGTACCTTATTTGTAATGAAGTTTTGATTAGATAGTTTAGAATTAATTAAAATATGAAAATAATTTCAAAATTGGACATTTAAATTTATGACTGTTGCCAAAAAAATTTACCAGTTATTGTTATAAATCTGTAGTAGCAAGTTCTTCTTTTTCCCCTGACCTGGTTTTCCCGCAACATTGGAATCTAAAGCTATTTGATTTCTCTTTGCCGTTCCTGAAATCCAAGGCAGTTTAGTTTCTGTTTCCCGTAGTCAGCCGATCATGTGACGCAGTCTCGGAATATTGAGGGAAGTGCCTGCTGCTGACGTGGATGGTGTTACTTCCTGTTTGGCGCGGCTGCTAAGAGAGCGCTGAAGGAACGACATTCAGTTTTCGACGGGGCGTTCAGATGGAACGTATTGACTGTTTTCTTTTGAGTTTTCGACGAGACTTTTGACGGAGCAATGTGCTCAATAGACGTAATGACTGTTTTTAGATTACTTCGTTTTTTCTACGTTTGACGATTTTAGTGAAATGCTAAATGATGTAATTATTGACTACTGAACTTACTTCGATAGTTAATTCTAAATGCTTATTAGCATTCCTGTATATATGTAAATAATTTGATCTTTTATTAAATTAATAATCAGTAAATAAGTATTAGTTTTTGTTTAACGCCTACAAAAGTGTGCCATCCCACAAGTCAGAAGTGGGATCAAGAATAAAATCTACTGGATAAAGAATAAAATCTACCTCATAAATGATAGAACGCGAATTTTAATTTTAATTTAAAGTTTGGATAGAACGCGAATTTTAATTCTAAAGTGAATTTTGATTTTAACGTGAATTTTCGAGAAACACGAACTTTAAAAAACAAACTTTATATAAACTTTTATAGACTGAACTTTTAATTGATTTTAAGACTGTGATTGAACTGTGTGTCTACGGTGTTGAATCACACTGAAGCTTCTGTGCGGAGTACTTTTTCTATTCTGCAATTTATAGTGGATGATAAAATACGTAAAGTGTGTTCTGTGGATGCTACAGAATAGCTACGGATCGTCTGGATAAAGGTCTGAACAAGAAATTTCTTTTCGACAAAGTGCGAAAGATGTTCTTCAAGGTTCTCGAGGATTAAAACAGCATGTCTACTAAATGGAAATTTTAAATAAAATTTAAAACAACAGCTGTTTCGACTCTACAAAGGTACGTACACTTTATCTTCCTATAAAATGGTATCTCTGGGAGATATTCCCAAAATTGGTATTGCACTAGGAAAAGAAAAGTACAGTAAAATTAAAATTCTGCATCGGTTTCTCTTTAATGACGAAGGAGATCGTAAAAGCCGATGCAGAATAAAAAAATTTTCCGGCTTTAACTTTGTCGTAGATGATGAAAATTATATAAAGAAACAAAAATTTATCGACGAAAATTTTTCATTGAATGAATTGATTACTATTAGTAATGTATTAAATGTCCCTTTTGATGGGAGTAAAGATGAGTTAAGAGATAGATTGTTGCTGAATCTGTGCGATATAGAATTGTTAAAACGGGAAAATTCTGAAAATAATTCGGATGAGGAAGATTCGGAAAACGAATCGAACAGTGAATCCAAAAGTAGTGGCGATAATGATATTGAAAAAATTGACTCCTCTGTGCAATGCCATATCAGCAAAAATAAGTGTTATAATGATAGTGACAATGTTATTGATGATTATAATAAGGGTAAAAAAAGTATAAATTATAGTAATAATGTGAATAATGGATCACTTGGTGCAATTTCTTTCAATGATTTTGAAAATTCTATGTCAAAATTTAGCGGCGAGCCGCATGAGAACATAATTGAATTCTTTAATGAATTTGAGGTCTTTGAGCGGAAATGCTCTGTTATTTGTAAAATCCGAAAAAGGATTATTAACGTATAAGAAACTAAAAAATGCACTTATCGAAGAATTCAAGATCGAAATAAATTCTGCCTCCTTGCATGACATTTTAAGTAAAAGGAAAATGAAAATTACTGAAACAGTTACAGAGTATTTTTTAAAAATAAGAGAATTAAGTAAAAACGGGCACATTGAAGATGCAGCGTTAATGCATTACGTGATCCAGGGAATAAACGATAAAAGTGAAAATAAACTAATTTTGTATGGGGCTAAAAATATTCGTGAATTTAAAGAAAAAATTAAGTTATATGAAATATATAAAAAAGATAATGAGAAAAATAAATTCAGATTTAATAAAGTAGATTATAATGTAAAACCGAAGCACGCAGCCTATAACGTACATGAAAAATTTGGTCCTAAAAATGAAGTAAATAAATTCTGTTATAATTGTGGGGAAAAAAACCACTTATCTAGAGATTGCCCCCATAAGGCCAAAGGCCTTAAATGTTTTTCCTGCAAGCAGTACGGGCATAAAAGTTCGGAGTGCCCAGGTTCAAAACCAGAAGTTGATGCACTGTGTATTAATGTAAATCAAAATATGAGTAAAATTATACAAGTAAATGATGTAAATTTTATTGGAATTATTGATACAGGAAGTGAAGCAACATTGTTGCGTAAAAGTTCTTTTGATAGGTTGAATGTAAATAAATTAAATTTAATAAGTACCACTTTGATGGGGATCGGAAAAAGTTCAATAAAGCCGTTAGGCTCATTCGACGCCGATCTTAAAGTTGATGATTTTAAAAATAAAACTGATATTTATGTTGTACATGATGATTTAATTCCCTATGATATAATCCTTGGTATGAATGTACTAATGTTAAGTGAAACAACAATTAATGAAAAGGGTATTTTTGTGAAAAATAAGTGTAATTCTCTAGAGGTAAATTTAGTAACAGTACTCCCTGTAGATAAATATCAATGTGAAATTAAAACTCCCCAACCTTGTTATGCTGTCAAAAAATCATTAGAATCTCCCGAAAAGGCCATAAGTGAAAATGACGAAAACGACGAGAGTGATGACGATAAGATGCTTTTAAAGGATGATATTAGTGTAAATGATGACAGTGATGAAGAAGAGGAGCCTCGACGACAGAAACAAAACCAAACGAGCATTATCCAAATAGATGATGATAGTGATGAAGAGGAGGAGCCGCGACGAAAGGGACGAAGTCAGACGAATGTTTCCAGAATGAAGTCGCTAAACCTTGAAAACACTTATTTGAAGAGAGATGAAAAACAATTCCTACTTAGAAAAATTTCACAGTTAGCCAAAGAGTTGGAAAAATTAAAAGGAAAAGTTGACGAGAATTCCGAACTCCTTAAAAGAAAGAAATCGAGAAAAAAGCCATTGACAATAGATTCCACTGAATGTAAAAGACAGAATTTCCCAGAAGAAGAGACTGCCGGTATAGATCCGAGAAAAGTGTTGATTCCGTCACTTTTATTGACGACCACGATTGGTGAAATAGCCATATTATTTCCCAAAGCTGTACAAATAAAATTTGAAGTTTTTCCTACATATAAGACTGCCATTATAGACTTTTCGACTGAACTTGATGCAACAGAGGCCTTAAAAGGCATTAAAACCGAAAATGATCGACTAGAGGGTCTCAAGTTCGAGTCCCAAGATAACTTTGAGTTCCGAAGTAAAGATTTGCGTAAACCTGCTAAAGAACTATGTGTTAAAGTTAAAAAGAAGAATAAAGCAAAAAATAAATTGAGTAAACAACCACCAAAAACTAGTGAACTAAGCGACCAAGTTGCCGTAAAGCCAAAACGGATGTACTTTTGTAACTGTACGACTGTAAAAATTAAAAATGATAATATTGATGAAAAAGTTAGAAATGGATGCCATGAAGGCTCCTATTGCATACCCACTCATGTTGAGTTTCTCAAACAGTGGATGGCCTAAAAGCAAAATATGAAAATTCTCAAAAATTTGTAAATAAGTTGTAAATATTTTGTTTTTATTTTGTGTTGCTTTTGTGTTTTTTTTGTATTTTTCAGTGTGACCGCCTGGAGGTCCAGCCGGATGCAGGACGGCCGAATCTGTAGTAGCAAGTTCTTCTTTTTCCCCTGACCTGGTTTTCCCGCAACATTGGAATCTAAAGCTATTTGATTTCTCTTTGCCGTTCCTGAAATCCAAGGCAGTTTAGTTTCTGTTTCCCGTAGCCAGCCGATCATGTGACGCAGTCTCGGAATATTGAGGGAAGTGCCTGCTGCTGACGTGGATGGTGTTACTTCCTGTTTGGCGCGGCTGCTAAGAGAGCGCTGAAGGAACGACATTCAGTTTTCGACGGGGCGTTCAGATGGAACGTATTGACTGTTTTCTTTTGAGTTTTCGACGAGACTTTTGACGGAGCAATGTGCTCAATAGACGTAATGACTGTTTTTAGATTACTTCGTTTTTTCTACGTTTGACGATTTTAGTGAAATGCTAAATGATGTAATTATTGACTACTGAACTTACTTCGATAGTTAATTCTAAATGCTTATTAGCATTCCTGTATATATGTAAATAATTTGATCTTTTATTAAATTAATAATCAGTAAATAAGTATTAGTTTTTGTTTAACGCCTACAAAAGTGTGCCATCCCACATATATATATATACTTCTTTTTTTTTGAGGGGAGGGGGAGGCATAAGATAAAATAATGTTTTCATGCAAAAAATTAAAAAATATTAAATTTGCCCATGCATATAAAAATTACTTAATAAAATGAGTCAAAGAAGGAAGCGAAATAAGTACTGAGTTATATTACGATAAATATGATATATAATATGATAGGTTATATTAGACCTATTGTCCTGGGTTAGTAGGTATTTTCGTTAAAAGAAATAGTTTGTTCATTCGGTGCAACTTGCACATTAGTCCCGTCAGGTACAACTTGCATATTAGTCCCGCCAGGTGCAACTTGCACATTAGTCCTTTTAAATACAGTGTCCAGCGAAGCAGGCAAAGCATTCGTTGATTCACTACCTTAATTGATTTCACATTCCGTCATTTTTGACGGAGATGTATACTAGTATATAATTAATAATCTTCAAATAAAATTTCTACTATAAAGTAATATACTAGTTACTATCTTAAAAAAATTATTAATTAGTATTTCACATAAATTTTGCTTCAGTGCCCTTAAATTTGTAGTAATCAAAATGTTATTCTTTTTTTTAAATTTTGATTCTACATTTTTTTCATTTATACATCCTTTCACTTCAGTCCCTTGAAAGACGTATAAACGGTGCTTTACTGTATATATACATATATATGTATATATATGTGTATCATCTTTCGGTATTTAGAAACATCATCATTAACCATTTATTTCCAATTAATCATTTATGTTCTGCGAAGTTTAAAAACAAGAATATTAATAAACTGGTCACTGCCACTGCTAAAATGGGTTTTCCTAAAAACTTTGTATTTTCTATTTTGTATCCTTAACCATGTCTCTGTCAGTACACACACACACAAAAAAAAAGCTATGTACACTTTTGTGTATATAAACAAAAAAATTATAAAATAATAAAAGACAATAAAAAAGGTGGTGGTTGGGCGGGCAGATGTTTGATTACGGAGGTGGGGTGGTGTTGTAAGGCTGAATGGCTGGGTGGGTTTGTGAAATTAAAAAAAAAAAAAAAAAAAAAAAAAAAAGCAGAAGGCTTGTTGCATTTACTTTGTATTACAATGCAAACTTTCTTTTTCCACTAAAATTTCAGTTTCTTTCTTTTTGAGTTGTCAACTGTATTTAAAATTCTAATCAATCTGTGAATTTCATTGTTGCTTCATGGTTTCATTGTTATTCATCTGCTTTGAAATTTTGCTTTTTAAAATCCATATGGTTCCTGTTCTGGTCGTGGCAGGCTGGGGGAGTGTTGCCAGCGTGAAACTAGTTTAATCCCACAGGCAAGTCACAAGTCTTGCCGCCTGTCTCCATCCTTCCTATCTTGTGTTTCTTAGGTTATTTTTTCATTAATTTTGATAAGTTTATGGTTTTAAGTTAAGATTTGTTGTGTTACTTTATTGATTCGTTTGTTTTGCAGGCTGTTAATTAATAGATCTGGTTTCTTTACATTAGTGTATTTCATCCACTGATAAATTTTTTAAAAATCTTACTGGTCATTGGTGTTTTAGTGATCTTGTATCTGTTGCTTGGCTTCTACTATGCTTAATAGATCATCTTTATTATATGTGTATATATATATATGGATTCTATTTTAAATAAAAGAAATGCTCAAACAAGTGACAATATTGAATAGCAAGATTCTACAAAATACAAATTAAATATATGTGTAAAATATAATTAATAATCTATATAAATTTTATTATCAAATATTATATTGCCTCATATTTTAATTTTTTCTGCATATCATTTCATAATGCAAAAACTAAAAGAAACAATCAAATTTCAAAATTAGTAATACAAACTAAGTGTAATATTAATTTAATTGCAATTTCCCCATGTATTTAATACTAGCAGGCTTTGCCCGCTTCGCTGGGCACTATATTTAAATGATTTCTTTGTAATTGTAACTGAATATATTTTGATTGGTGACTATTTTCGTCGCAGCTTTAGTATGGGACCTCTTTGGCAATATCAAACATTTTTTGAACTTCTCGAATCTGTACAACAAAACTATTATTAAAGCAAATATTTTCAAAAACAGTCCAATAGCTGGTGCTAATTCTTCGAATATTCTGGAAACAGTTGAAGCTGTTACTCGTACGGTGTAAGTCATTATTCGATGAATGTTCTGGGACAGTCCAAAAAATAGTCACTTGTTCTACAGGAGTAAAGCAAATAACATCAACTACACCAGAGCAAAAATTTTCGCTCACTCACGAAAAATGTCTAGTCGCTTAGAGCTCAATCCCTTAAGTGCAGTGACTCAGAATAGGTCTCTGAATAACTTTGGATCGCAGTGACTACATACTCTTTCGCAAAAATCAACTCACACCTACTTGTAACTTTTGGCGATGGGGCTTGGAGATGACTCCATCAAGAATCCCTTGGTAAGCCCAAGGTCTATGTTCCCGTGTGTCGGAGAGCTTCGAAACATCGGGAACACTAAACTACCATTTTTCACCAAATTTGGTCACCCAAGTTTGCCGCCAAGACTATGCTTTCTATTAAACATATCTTTATTTAGTTATTTAAATATTAATTTGAACTAATCAAATATTTCTGCCCGGCAGCGTGCAAGTGCAGTCACACACAGCAGCTCATTTATTTGTATGTTAAATTAGCGTAGTGATTGGTATATATAAAAAAAAAAAAAATAACTAAACATTATTGTGCTACACAACTTTATTATATCTCTCCCTTGGCGGCTTTTGAATTTTTGTCGCCATATTAGCGATTTTTTTTTTTTTGTATAATTTCTTGCATAAAAATAGAAAGCGTTTTATCGGACACCTTTTCGTTAGCATATAAGAACCCTTCATATTCTGTTTATTTTATTAATGGTTTTTAGGTTTAAAATAGTGCTTGATAAAATAAATTTTCTATTTTTAAAACTGCACTTTCTTTTCCATAAAATTATCTACTCAGATAAAAATAGATCATTTATGTGACTACTATTTCAGTTTATTTTTTTCGTTTAGTAATATTTTATAAATTTTATATTTTTCTTGAACTACCTAGATTAAAATCGCTGTTGCTAAATTAAACCTCTTGGCGAAAAATGTTCGGTGAACTTCAACGCAACAATTTAAAAAATCACCCAGGAGGATCTATAAATAAAACTGATTTTAGTACAACATATATTAGCATCGTAAACTATATTAACACTATAACAATGTGTAAAAGAAATTTTAAATTAAAAATGTCATAAATTTTTGTGAGATGCATAATTTTTTTTTTTTTAAATTTTTTATTGTTTACGTTTAGATAAATGTATTTATTTTCTTGTAGGAAAAAAAAATAAACTTTTTTTTTTTTTTCTTTTGGCAACAATTAAATTATGGATAAAATTTAAATGGATAATTTTTTGCTATTATTAGCTTACAAAATTGCTATTTTATGCATAAAAATCACAAAAACGAAGTTTTTTTTTCGGAATAAAAGGCAGCCAACTTTGTAAGTTAGGTTATAAGCTATCTCCATTACAAATTTCATCGAAATCCGTCGAGCAGTTTTGGCATGAACCTCAGTCAAATAAATTCACAGACATTCACATTTATATTATACATAAGATAAACATACGTTAAGCATATCTGTCACTCTATATAAGCTCACTAAAAATCAAAATCTTAAGTTGCCAATTAAAATTAATATTCTGCTCTCATCTCCTTATGATGATCTATGGAAATTGATAATTTCTCTAAATAGAATAAACTTTGGAAGACACTATTTGGAAAGAGGAGTTTTACAAAGCTTAACCTCCGGTAGTTGCTAAAAATTTACTTCTTATAAGGATCACTATTTCTCACAGTTTATCAAACTTGTCTTTCAGGATGCTCTAAACTTTAACTCATGCTGTGAATTATAAATTAAATAAAAAACTAATTCCAAAATCAATGAAAGTTTCCTGTTATTAATACAATCTACTAAGATTGGCTATTAATATTTTAATGTCTGCAATATTATTATCCATGTTACAATGCAGACACACATATACATTTTTTGAAGCACTTGGATTAAAAGGATTTTTATTTTCAACACGAATGAATAGTGTATATAATCTAGGAACTTTTAGTATTTTAATCTGTAAATCTGTATAAAGAATTACAAATAGAATACAGAATTCTGTTACCAATAAGATACTATCAAAGAATAGTAAAAATAAGTAAAATAGAAATAATAAATAAATAAATGAAAGAAATTTTAGAAATACTCTTTAGAAATTTTAATAGAACTCTCACACAATTTTATTTCCAACATGAGAGAGAAGAATCAAGGACAGAAAACAAACTTAGAGACCTTTGGGTTAAAGTGTCAACACTGTACCTATTAAATTATTTTGGACATTTTTACTAGCAATGGAAGAATGAATCAGTAAAACCCCTACTGAAACCAAACCAAGTTTAAATTTAATCTATATAAATGAAAATGTAATTTTTTTTTGGTTCAATCAAATATGCTTATGTTTTTATATAGTATGCAGTTTTGCAAAATTCTTCTCCTTTCACCACCTGGGGAGGCAAGTGGCAACAACACGTTTGCAAGCATAACTCAGCTCCAAATTACTTCACACTGAAGAAATTGTACATGGGGAGACAAGAATTGAGTACAAAAAGAACATTTTCAGTGATTTTGGAATTTTCAATTTTAAAGGAGAAAAAAATAAAAAATCAATTTTAGGGTCAGGAGATTTCACAGAATCAGAATTTTCAAGTAGAACTCTACCAAAAATTGCACAAAGAGGTTGTAAATGGCTGTGCTTTTTCTCAAGTATATTTTTTTAAAAAAAAAAAGAAAAAAATTTAAAAAAATCTTGATTTGTCCTGGAGAATCTATTCATGAATTTCAGCATATCAGGCATGAGAGTGCAGAAAATTAAAAAAAGAGGAAACACGTGTGTTCATAAAATTAATTTTAAAAGAAAAATAACGCGTGCGGGGAAATCTATACAAATGTACGTTCATAAAATTTATTTCAAATGAAAAATGTTGCTCACAGGAAAATACTATACAAAATATTTTTAAAGTGACAAATTAAACTAAAAGAATAATGCACATCAACACAATAAAACATGTGTTTAAAAAAAAAAAAAAAAAAACGTTAGCTAGCAATCAACATGTAATCATTGGTTGGTGGTGGAAAATGGGAAAGGGGGGGGGGGAGTAATTCATGAGAGAAATATTAAACACAATTCTACTCCTTTATAGGTTCTAGAATATCATAAAGTAAGTTTAAAATTAATATTGTGGATGGATAAATATTCAAAAATAAAAGGCTTCCTGCAGAATGTTTGATTGGTGAGAGATGAAAAAAAAAAGGGGGGGGGGACAAGAAAAAAATTACATGAGTGAGAAATATTGAATAATTCTGTTCTTTTATATGTTATAGAATCTGATAAAGTATGTTTAAAATGAATATAGACATTTACATTTTGGATGGAAAAAGATTGAGAATCTTTTTCGTGGAGCGTTTGAACAATGATTGTTATTAGAGTTTCATTAAAAAAAAAAAAAAAAAAAAGGAATTAACGAATAGCGGAAAATTGCGGATCCGCGGAAAATTCTCATGCCTGTCATATAGGTTGGTTTTATGCATGCAACACAAACTGGAGGAAAATTTCCCTCCTTCCTCTCCTTGGGAGTGAGGAGGAAGCAAAAAAACACCTTTTGAAGTGTAACTCTTATTCAAATTATCCAAGGAGGACAATTTTTAATGTGTGGGTTGTTTATGCGTATTCAATACACACTACAAAGGGATTTTGTGAATTTCTTCCCTTTTCCTGTTTGGGATGGATGGCAAAAAACCAGTTTCTGAGAATTCTGCACCAAATTATCCCAGGAAGGTGATTTTTTGGTGCCTGGTTTGTTTATGTGTATTCAACACACACAATAGAGGGATTTTTCCAAAATTTTCCATTTCCTCCCCTTTGAGACTAGGGGGTGTCAGACAGTGTTCGAAATTAGCAGTCGTTAGTCGTCAAATGCGACTAAATTTTTGCATTTGACAACTATAAAAAATTTTCCGGTCATCAAATTTGACGCCTTGTTATTTTTTAAGCCTTATTTTTGTTTAACTTTGAAAGCTGCAAATTTGTATAGTATTTTTTTTCGCCTGCTGAGCAGGGACTATGTCGTTTTGATGCCTGGGTATTTGGGGGTATATTTCATTCACCACTCCCTTTACAGAGATAAAAAAGAAAAAGTTTCCTTTAATCCCTTTTAATCTTATCTTTTTCTTAAAACTGCAATTTGCAACCGTCTTGCCATGCATGGTTTTTTTTTTTCAAAATAAAAATAATGAAAGGAGAACAGCCCTTTTGTTATTCTACATTTCGTTTTATGCCTCTAAAATCGATCATCAGTACTTGAAACAAAGAACAAGGGGGAGAGGGGAGGAAGACAGTTCATATTCTAAAATCAAGATGCATACAAATAACCTATGTAACCAACAAATCTGTGTGCACATGCATAATGTATAAGAAATATACATACAAATATAAATTAAATTGTGTTTCAAAAATTTTGAAGTGTACTTCAGAAAATATTGTTTTACTCAGAATCACTCTTGGTTAGTCATGTTAAAAGTGAATTTTAGAAATTGCAACTAGAAATTTCAATTTGCCGCCTAAAATATTTGCAGCAGGCATCATGACGCCTCTCTTTTTCTTCCCAATTTCTATAACTAGCGCCAGAAAACATATTTACAAGTGTAACTCTGTTCGAAATTATCTCAGAAAGGCGATTTTGGGTGTGTGGATTAGTTTTCGAATATGGGAATTGATTGAACTTACTTTCATGCCAGTAAAATTAAAATGGGTATATGGAAAAGGGTGCAAAAAGTGTGCATATGTATATGCTATAGCACACAAGTGGATTATGGGATCCAACATAGTACAGGTGGGAACAAGCTGACCAAGACATTGGTGACCCAATCGAGGTTCATGAGATAATACTTTGCTTCATGCATACTCAGGTAAGACACTAACGCAGGCAGTGTGGACAGGAAAGCCAATACTGAAAGCAGCAAGAATGAACCCAAATCGATGTTTTGACTAATTTCAATGAAATATTTTTGAAATTGTTTCATTAATAAGTGATACGGAATTTTAAGAATTCATTTAAATAACCAGCGAAGGGGGCAAAGCCTGCTAGTGTCACGGCAATACATGGCCAAGTACATAACATGTTCTGTTTATTTTATTTACTTATGTATAGCTTATTTGAACATAGTAAGATTAAAAAAAAAAAAACGATTTATAATGATGAATTAGACTTGATTATTTCGTGAAATATAGCTAATCTAAATAAAAAAATAGGCATTAAATCGGAGGCTTTAAATTAGATTATTTTTACTCAAATTTAAAATAAAATTCCTTTTGAATACTAATTCAAAAATTTCTAAAAATCAAACACGGCTGAAAAATAACATATTTGTAATTACTCAATTTGAACAATTATTATATTATTTTAACCATAATTTTATTATTAAGTTTATTTAAAATTTTATAGTTAATCTGTGCAAATATTTGCCCTAAGACATTTATCTTACTTATGCAAAATTTAATTTGCATGCCCTAAATAAAATATTTCTATTTACACTTCTATTAAAAAAAATGGACTCACCATTAAATAATTTTATAATCTAGAAAGTAAACCTTATTTCAGAGTTTTCCCTGGGTTTAAAAAAGGGCAGGGTGCTGCTAGTAAGAAAAGGGCACTTTTTAAGATTTTAAGGGCAATCTGGTATTCTTCAGGCCATATTTAACATATGAAATCCACACTCATTTCAAAATTTTATTACAAGTATGCACAATATAATAAATACTTTTTTAAATTAACTTTTTTTACTTTTCCTTGTTACTAATAAATAAATGTGTCGAAGGTCCAGGCCTAGGAGTGCTAAAGCATTCTTGAAAAAGAGAGAAAAGAGACTAAAAAGCAGGGCCGCCGCTAGGCATTAAGCAACTCAGGCAATGCCTGAGGGCGGCAGTTGTCTAAGGGCGGCACTCGAAACGTTAAAACGAAGACAGAAAAATAAAAAATTATGCAAGACTGAAAAAAAAAGTACAAAAATATAGATTGATAAAAAGGCCCTCTTCCCCCTCCCCCCGCCCCTGCTCCTCACAAAAGAATCTAAATTGGTTGATAAAACTGGCTGCTAGTAAAATTCGTCAATAAATAGAAAACAAGATGTGTGAAAAGGAGGGTATGAGAAATGTGAAGGCACAAAGCATTCTGCTTGGAATAGGAAACTATCTTGCTTACATAGGTCCGATATCCGATTCCTTGGAAGATTTCAAGATAACAGATAACACCTGGCTTGCCTAGGCAGATACATTCTGAGAAAGCTTTAATTGGGAGACTACAGATGAGTATAGAAACCCAGTGCTGTCGGTAGGCAACAGAAAAGCTGTTACTGACCGGATATTGTTAATTTGAAAAGAAATAAGGGATATGTATATAGTGTATGAAATTCTACACGGGTGATCTTAAGAAAAAGACAATATTATTCTACAAGTATGAAAGAGAATAGAAACCATCAGTGTGAAAGAAAAATAAAACACTGAATTTGAGATACAACATTTTAAAAGAATCATTAAGTTTAAACTAAACTATTTTTACTTTCCTAACATATTATGTAAGGAAAATATTGTAATCTCAAAAATTTATGAGATTTTGGTGTAGGAGACACGTTGTCCCCTGAGTTCATTTTTACTGTTTTTAGATGTGCGTGTGTGAGTGAACATGATAGTGCCTAAACGCTTTGTAAATCATCATAGCACGAACTCTATTAATTTTGGTGAATCTAGAACTTATAGTTTTTTACAGGGACACAAATAAAAGAATTCTTTATGACTATGACCAATGGGCTTAATTTTTTTTTTAATGCGATAGCAAACGACTTATTCGTCTGAGCTGAAAATTTATACACATGTTGTAAGTCATTACGCACGAACTGTATAAATTTTCGTTAATCTACTACTTAAAGATTTTTTACAGGGACACAAGAAAAAATTCCTTAGCATTATAGTCTACGGATTCAATTTTTTAAAAGTGCGATAGCGTCTAAAGCTGCCTTCAAACTCTGGCAACTTAGAAAGCTGCAAGTGCGGCTCTTGATATGTCTTTGATCTGGTTTAGGAGAGTCGACACTCGCTGGAATCGAAGCTCACAAACCTCCTACAGCGATAATTGCATGAGAAGGGAGCCTCTTCTGTAAAGGAGCAATAAAAAGTAATGTCCTTCATAGTAAATGTGTGAAAAATTTCAAGGATCACTTTCGGACAATGGATAATTTATGACTTTTGAAGCTCTGTATCGTTGCCAGAGTTTGAAAGCAGCTTTAATGCCTTACTCGATTGAGCTGAAAATTTATACTCATATTATAGGTCACAGTCACACGAACTGCATAGATTTTGGTGAATTTAAAACTCATAGATTTTTTACGGGGAAAAAACAGAATTCAAAAAACTTTATTTTTGAATTCGATATTCGATGTCCTTATAATACGCAGCAACAAGAATCCCGTAGGATAACAAGCAAAAAGGAGTAAGAGAAAATCTGACTACCAACGCCTTAATGAAGTCAACTTATACGCATTCCTAATATAATGTCATTCTTAAATTTTTAGCTTAAGACGAGCAATTTAAAAAATGATATCATTGGAAAACGTTATATATTCTGTAATGTTACGATCTGCTAATACATGAAGGATTAAAACAAGAAATTTAATACAACAATACCACTATTTTACATGATATCAATTTCAAAAGTTTTTCATCAAATAAATTTAACGAAAAATTTCTTTTAGTTAAATGACGTTTTCAATAAATATAGATGAAATCTTTCATTTTCACTCTAGAAATGGATAATTACTTACCGGTTGATAACTTTCCTTAAAACATATTTCTCGAACTTTAGTGCAATTTTTGTGCTGAAAATAATAAAAATGCTTTTCGTTAGATTCGACAATGATGTAGGATTTTCGAGGCCGGTTAACAACGCTAGGGTCCTAGGCATATGGGTGGAATATCTTCAGTGGGGGGTTTTCTAAGGGGTCCTACCCGTATTTACGCGAGTTTCGGAGAAAATCACGGAAAACTATGAACGGTTAGGTGGATGAGTTTGACCTGGAATTGAACCGAACACTTCCCATCAACCAGCATTGAGCGCAGAACCACTCGGCCGCTGGTGGGCCATTAGATTTGACAATGTATTTTCTATTTGTTTTACAAACCTGTGTAAAGTTTCATGTGCCTAAATCAATTTATTTTAAAACCATTTTTTATGTAATGTTTGATTAGTCTACTTAAAATTGCGGATTTTAAAAAAGTGACAACACGCGAAAGTGTGTGTGTGTGTGGGGGGGGGATGCTAAAATTTTTAGAATAAATCTAAAAGAAGACCGTGAATTTTTTTAAACATTATATTTTGTTACGGTCTTATGCACACTTAAATTTCGTTAAACCAAATTTAAGTGTACATAAGTAACCAAAGTCTTAATGACTAAGAAGGGAAAATGGAGTTACCATTATAAAAACTTTGACTGACGAAAAATTTCGAGTTATAAAAATTCGTCTAAAAAAAGTTTTAGCATATAAAGGGGCGGCGAATTGAAGCTTGCCTGAGGGCGGCAGAATACTTAGCGACGGCCCTGCTAAAAAGAAACAACTTTTACCTTTCAGTATATATATATATCTGGTGAAGCTCTCGTGCCATTATTTTAATTTGAAACAATCCCTGCAATTCCACCTTTAAGTCACAGGTTCCTGTCAAAGGAGCTTAAATGTGCACAATGCGTCCATAGAATGTTAATTCCAACCTTATTTTACCTTTACTGACATTGGTGTTGATTAGCTTTTGAGATGCATCATGCAACAGGTGGAACTGTTATAGTGCAATTTCCCTCATTTAAGGAAAAATTATATCTCAGCTTCTATACTGGTATGTGAGGTGAATATTATGTAAAACTATGCTGATTCAATTTGAGTTTATATCGGTCAACAGGTGCAATGCTATGTATTATGTACAAAACTTTGAACAAGCACCATAAAAAGCAATAATCTCACAACAATTGTTTTGGGTCAAAAAAGCACACAAGATTACGACCCTTCGTCAGGCAAACAAAGTAAGCACAAGTGCTGAAGTCAAAGCGGCAACGCACAAAACTGTTTTAAATGAAGAGCAAAAATATATAAAGTCGAATGTAAATATGAATACTGGTGTCAATAGAATTATAAAAAAAAGAAGAAAAGAAATAAATTAAAAATATAACAAAATCTAAAAAATATCAAAATTAAAATAAAATCCAAGTTATGTGAGTAATTTCCAAGCATCAGAGAAGAACGGAGTGGAAGAAATATCATTAACAAGATTTTTTGAATTTTTAAATATGTAAAAAGCTTCATGGATATCTAAATACAAAGAAGATATAGGAGATGAAATTATGTTAGTTTTAGAAAAATCAAAACAGTGACCATGAGTCCAGCAGTGGGAAGCAAAAGAAGATTTGGAAATATCTTCATTTCGAACATTCCAACGGTGCTCATTTATTCTATATTTCAAACGCCTCCTAGTTTGACCAATATAACTTAAATTGTATATATAAATTGGAAAAACCTTGTTAATGATATTTCTTCCACTCCGTTCTTCTATGATGCTTGAAAATTACTCACATAAGTTGGATTTTCTTTTAATTTTGATATTTTTTAGATTTTTAGATTTTGTTATATTTTTAATTTATTTATTTTCTTCTTTTATTTCATAATTCTGTTGACACCAGTATTCATATTTACGTTCCACTTTATATATTTTTGCTCTTCATTTAAAACAGTTTTGTGCATTGCCACTTTGACTGCAGCACTTGTGCCTACTTTGTTAGCCTGATGAAGTGTCGTGTGCTTTTTCAACCCAAAACAATTGTCGTGAGAGTATAGCATTTTATGGTGTTTATTCAAAGTTGTGTACGTAATACTTTTAACGCCAGTTCTGTGGTGCTTTCTTATTATTTCAATGCCATGTAGTTTAATTCTATTTACAGGAGAGCAATATTTCAGCTTCTATGATTTAAAAATGTACCAAACTTGGTATATGAAATGGACATAATAACTATGCTCATTCAATTTGGGTTTTGGGTGCATATCAAATGACAGGTGGTATTTGTATGCTGCAATATTTTTCATTTTTACAAAAAGGTTATATCTCAGCTTCTATGTTATATAAGCAGGCCCTGACTAACGGCAGGGCATACGGGGCAAATGCCCTGGGCCCCCTTCTGGAAAGGGCCCCCTACAGGCGTATGCAGAAATTCTGCAACCTAAAGAGCTCTTATGCCACTGCAAGGGGCCCCCCTGAATAGGCTTGCCCCGGGGCTCCAGGTAGTCTAAGTCGGGCCCAGTATATAAGTGCACCAAACTTGGTATATGAGTATTATGAAAAATTATACTAATTCAATTTGGATGCACACTAACCCTCAGGTGGCACCGATATAATTTTCTGTAATTTTCCAAATGATTATATCACAATTTGGTATGATAGGTGAAAATTGTATCAAACTGCATATACAGAATATTAATTGTGAGAAGGTAAGTTAATTAAATTGCTGTGTATGTTCATGTGAATATTATTGGCAAAAGCAAATAATTAGCAGTTCTTAGAAAAGCCCAAAGTAATAAGTAGAGAGTAAGATACCGAAGATAATAAGTAGAAAAAGACATCAAAAATCTGTCATCTTGTTATCTGAAATTGCAACACCAATAGATTGTTATTTGAAAGGGCAGGAACTAAAAAAGAAATACATATATTTCTAGTAATCTAGTAAGAAGCAACTTGGAATTTGATACTAGACATCATCAGCAGACACTCTGGGTATGTTAAAGGCCTGGCAAAAAGTTTTCAGTCTTCAAATCAAAATTTTATAAAAACAATTGATCTATTAAAATGTGCATATTACTTTATATTTGGGTAAAGTACTCTTTAAATATAGCTTGAAATTTCATCTTAATATAAAAAATATCCTTAAAAAATACTCCACAGAATGATAAAAATGCACCCTTGTGATAACTAGATATACAAGGGTAGAAATTAAGAAAAGTATTGGTCTAATTTTAAGATTTCTCTATTCCATACATGCTTTCACTAGTCTGTTCAGCTGTTTTATTAAATAAAATATATACTTACAAATTTGTAAAACAAAATAAACTTACATGACAAATATAATTAATTTAAAAATACAAAGAAAGTCTTGCCATGTATAATTAAAAATTTATGTTTCAATAAATGGATTAAATGTTACATATTTACCATAAATGGTGTATTATATTAAGAATTAAAAGAAAAAAAAAAAAAAAAAAAAAAAAAAAACAGTTATTAAAATGAAATTACATGAAAAATTACTGAGAATATATATAATGTTGAAATGAGAATAAAACTTTACTGGTAATAGGAGAAAAGTAAAAAAAATAATGAAATGAATTGAAAAGCTTTACTAGACCACTATAATTTATACTTTGATAGTACATTGAATGTTTTTGTTATCTTGGACCACAGTTACTTTCGAGTCCTGTCATATACCATTTTAATAAACTAACAATGAGTACTGAATGGACAACCCTAGTAGCACACTCATCCACAGAACATCCTGAGGAGGTCCATGAGATTTCCTTTGTATCCACAGGACATCCTGGGGATGCTTTTCGGAGAAGATGTGCTGCTGGGGAAGAGCAAGTTCTTCATATCATTAGATTTGAGATGTACACTATTAAAAGAACTTTTCACGATTGGAAACTTTCACTGTCACCATTTTTACATGCAAAATCATCATTTGAAAAGAGACCAAAATCACACTTTGATTCACTATTATTTCAATTTATTTAATTTTTAAGCTATTGCATAGCTTTTATCGTGGGCTTTGAGCTCGGCGACCGAATCAAGAAATTCCGTAACGAAAATAAACCTAACACACTTCGGCAGACTTTGGCACGGTGTTTGTGTGCGTGCGACTAGACGTATGCGTGTAAAATAGCTGCTAACTGCTCATAACTGATTCTATCTCTTTTAGACACAATGCTAGGTGAGACAGCGTGCTTTTTGGCCGCGTCCATGAGTGAGTTCGAGCCCGCGACTAGTTGAACCTTAACGTGCATGTATATGGTACGACTGTACGAAGCTCGCACGGATCGAGACGAGCTACTTCGAAATCAGACGAATACGTAAGCAGCTGTTTGTGAGAAAGTATATAGGTGTATAGGTATCTATCATCTATGTACAACAGTGAATAGCTGTACGCGTAAAATTTGTGTATAAAGTGTTTTAAATATGAATAAACAAAGTACATTTATTAATGAAGAAAGTGATGAAAAAATAGTGAAAGAAAATGAGTGAGTACTCTATATACATACATTTTATTATTATCACAAATGCAGTATTTTTTTTTTTTGAATTTATATATAATACTGCTATAAAAATAACCTAAATTTTTTATATTAAAACTAGTATATAACCCCGTCAAAAATAACGGATTGTGGACGATAAATCTTGAAAACAATGTTTAGATCATGAAGATTACCACGTGATCATTTAAATGTATTTTCAATTTTTGTTTATAAATCAAATGTGTTTCGATATTTTATAATTTTCGTTCTGAAATTAAAAAAATTCTACCCGATCAATAAATATGAATGACAATAAAAAAAACTGCTGGTTGACAAAAAATATAGGCCCGACAACACAACAGCAACAATACATCCCAGTGTTCCGTTAAGTGCTCTATTTAAAGTCCTCATAATAAGAATAATCTGGTGTGTCACTCACACGACTTTCTCTTACCCTGAAATTTAATACTATAAGTACAGGTTGGATATTAAGAGGTAAGATAATGAGTACTGTTATGTAAACCTATGTTAAACAATTCAAATTAGGCTTCGGAAGAGTTTTATATGATAATTAGTTCTGCCCCCCCCTCCTAAACCCCCCGTTTCATTAATGCACCTACATTTATACAGAATTTAATTCAGTTATTAAAAAATAATTCTGTTTTTAAAAAATAATTTATTAAAATTATTATTTTAAAAAGTTATCTTGTATGATAATACAGACGATTTCCATATTAGAGTAGATAAGTAGTATAACACTACATATCCAAAAAAAAAAAAAGTTGAATTTATTCTCAATATTAAAGTTAAAAAAAAAAAAAAAAATGTTAAAAATGAAAACAATCGATAACTTTATTTTAAATTATCGCAGATCGATGGTTCAACCATTCGTTTTACAGGTATTGGCGAGCTCTTTTGAAATATACCCATCAGGAAAATTTACTCCCCTCGAAGGGGGGTGGCGAGGCTCCTACATACACAATTTTTTTTTCCCAGTTGACTATCTCTATTACAAAAAATATATATTCGTTTCATTTGGTTTAGTGCAGTCTATAGATATTAAATTCTACATACCTGCAATTTCCCCCATAGACGTAATGTATTTGAATACTTTTGAATGTCCCTGTACACGAACCATTTGCTTCATCTTAACGAAAAGCTTACTGTAGCATCCCTATATGACACACATTTAGAATACCGAGTTTGGAATCTCTGCTACTATTTGTTCTTGAGATATGCTAACAGACACACAGATATCCATACAAACAGACATCCACACAGACAGACAGACAGACACACACAGAGACCATTCGCTAAAAATATGATTTTCGTATTCAGGGGACCTCAGAACATTTAAGTATAACAAAAACTCACATTCGAATATTTGACCATAAAACAATATTTTCTTGACCCTATGGGTAAGAGAAAGTAAAAAACTATTCACTTCATTTTACCAAAATCCTTTATTTTTAAGACTATCGAAGATCCTGTTTTCAAATAGGCAAGCGAAGTGTGTTGTCACTGACCGTCCGTGGATGCAAGAAAAAGATTCCCTATGTTAATCGTCCATTGGATTTTTTGAAAAAAATTATTATAAATCGAGGAAAATTATTTCCCGATTTTAATACCCGTATTTGGGTATAGATATGCTATCGTATCCATGTGTTAGATTGAGTTATTTTGCTGTCAAACTGACAAAATTTTAAATTTCAAAACTTTGGCGTTTTTTGTATTTGGCGATTAAAAACATAATACGAAAATATACATGCCAGATGTTTATTTTCGTAATACGTATTGTACGAAATATTGTTTCATATGTATAATTCATCGCTCTTTTAACATAAGTTGTTAAAATAACCATGATTTTTGAAAGGAATTAAATATGTTCGCCAGATAATTTGGCGATATTTTTTTTTTTTTTCGCCAAGGATGATAGATATATTAAATCTATTCCGCTGCAACATATGAGTATCTTATATCAGACACTTTATTTAGACATTTGAAAACAAATTTGACTTCAAATTATGATGAATATTTATCATTTTCTTTTTAATTAGTATATTAGTTGGATATTTATTGTGTAAATATCATCCTTTGAAATGAAATGTTTATGTTTTGAATCGAATATGGAAGTTTGCATTTTTTTTTTTCTAGAGTTTTGAAACTTAAAATTTAAATTTTATCAATTTTACAGCAAAAACAACTTAATCTAACGCATGCACACGATAACTAATACATATCTATGCCGAAATATGGGGATTAAAATCGGGAAATAATTTTCCTTAATTTTTAATAATATTTTACAAAAAAATCCATTGGGCGATTAACATAGGAAATCTTTTTCTTGCATCCGCACTGACGGCCAGTGACAACATCACTTTGCTTGTGTATTTTCTAACTAACTATCCAATAATTACAGACACTCCATGCTAACTCAAATTCACCTCTACTCGATACTTTCAACCAGCTATCTCACCCACAACATTGCCAATATATCCAGGATACAGCTAGGGACTTTCTCATTCTCAACCGAACATTTTATCTTGACTCGACATTATCACCTTAGACTACTCTACTTTCAATACTCATTTCAACTGGTGACCTTTACTTGCCCAACCAAACATTCTATCCCAACTATAACTTTACACTAATTTCAAAACTAAAATCAACTGGCGACATTTACGTACTGAACTTAACGCCAATCATACCTTACAATGTAAACAAACAATGAAGCTTGATAAAAAAATTTAAAGACTTTAATATGTTTTTACAAATATTTTAAGAGTTTTAAGGCTTTAATATGTTTTAGAAATACTTTAAGCGTTTTTTTTTTTTAAAGAAACAGTCAAAGAGTCGTTCATTCGGAATTAAAGAGTTGTCCATTTGGAATTTGTATTTTCTGAATGGCAACAGTTTTGGTTTGTTTTTATTTGGTATTGCGATGCTTACAATCATGAAGTTACATAATTCTATTTGTAGGTTCATGTTTATAATAGCCAGTGATCCGTTATATTTAACTTAGACCTTTAAACATTACAATTGAATAGTTTTTCAAGGTTTTTGAGGAAATAAATAAAAATACGTGCAATACAAAACATATTATATGTATGTTTCCGTAAGTTGAACCAGCTCAGTGAGTTGAACAAACAGAAAAAAAATGGCTGCCAAAAGTTTCTGTTTTGAAGCGGTCTAACAGGAATCGTTCATGACAGATGAGGGTCATTATTATTATTAATGAGCAATCTTAAAAGTAGCCCTCTTTTATACACACAAACACACACACACATATAGTTTAAATTCTCAATTTAGATTCTCAATATGTATGTGTGTATATCATTCTTCATCTATATATATATAAAAGAGCAGAGTCTGTCTGTCTCTGTGTGTCTCTCCGCTATAGAAACCTAGGCCGTTTCACCGAGCGGGACCAAATTGGGCACGGTTAATGTTTACGACCCGAGAAAGACAACGCCGCAAGCGATTTTACAAAATTCGCCCCCCAAGGGGGGGGGTGCAAAACGTAATTTCACAAAATCCTTCATTTCTCAAACAAAAAAACAGATATCTGTAAAATTTTTGCTTTAAAATATAGCTAATAGAAATGTCTAAAAATCGGTTTCTGGAATTTTTGAAATTCGGTCCCCAAGAGAGGCAGGGAGGCAAAACATGATTTCACATGCGTAAAACGTGATTTTGTATAATCCTATATATCTCAAACAAAAAAAATAGATAAACGTGAAATTTTTACTCTAAAATATAGCTAATGCAATTATCTAAAAACCAATTTCTGGAATTTTAGAAATTCAGCCCCCAGGTGGGGCAGCAAGGGGGGGGGAGCTATGGAGAGAAAACAAACAGAAATACAGTTAGGCTGTTCAAAATTGGTACAGATAGGTTTTAAAGGCCTGCAAGTCGAATGGGGATATTTTCAATTGTGTAAAGTTATTAGGAGGGGCAAGAAGGAGGGAGGGGAGGGGGGTGGGGCAAAAAAATAAAAATAGTGTCAGATCGTTCAAAATTGGTACATAGAGGTTTTCGATAATTACAAATCGATTGCGGATATTTTTGAATTTGTGAAATTATTAGGAGGGGCGGGTAGGGGGGGCTATGGGGCAAAAACAAATAGAAATACAGTTAGGTCGTTCAAAATTGGTACAGATAGGTTTAAGAGGCCTGCAAGTCGAATGGGGATA
Source organism: Salticus scenicus (assembly GCA_963930645.1). Lineage (NCBI taxonomy): Eukaryota > Metazoa > Arthropoda > Arachnida > Araneae > Salticidae > Salticus > Salticus scenicus. The sequence continues at coordinate 328,345,285 of OZ005648.1, read as the reverse complement.
TTTTCGATTGTGTAAAGTTATTACGAGGGGCGAGAAGGGGGGAGGGGAGGGGAGGGGAGGGGGGTGGGGCAAAAAAATAAAAATAGTGTCAGATCGTTCAAAATTGGTACATAGAGGTTTTCGATACTTACAAATCGATTGCGGATGATTTTGAATTTGTAAAATTATTAGGAGGGGCGGGTAGGGGGGGCTATGGGGCAAAAACAAATAGAAATACAGTTAGGCCGTACAAAATTGGTACAGATAGGTTTAAGAGGCCTGCAAGTCGAATGGGGATATTTTCGATTGTGTAAAGTTATTAGGAGGGGCGAGAAGGGGGGGAGGGAAGGGTGGGGCAAAAAAATAAAAATAGTGTCAGATCGTTCAAAATTGGTACATAGAGGTTTTCGATACTTACAAATCAATTGCGGATGATTTTGAATTTGTAAAATTATTAGGAGGGGCGGTAAGGGTAAAAACAATGGGGCAAAAACAAATAGAAATACAGTTAGGCCGTACAAAATTGGTACAGATAGGTTTAAGAGGCCTGCAAGTTGAATGGGGATATTTTCGAAAGTTTAAAGTTATTAGGAGGGGCGAGAAGGGGGGAGGGGAGAGGGGGGGGGGCAAAAAAATAAAAATACAGTTAGATCGTTCAAAATTGGTATATAGAGGTTTTCGATACTTACAAATTGATTGCAGATATTTTCGAATTTGTAAAATTATTAGGAGGGGTGGTAAGGGGGGGCTATGGGCAAAAACAAATAGAAATACAGTTAGGCCATTGAAAATTGGTACAGATAGGTTTTAGAGGCCTTCAAATCGAATGGGGATATTTTTGAAAGTGTAAAGTTATTAGAAGGGCTGGGGAGGGGGAGGGAGCGGAAGGGTAAAAAAAAAAAAAATAGAGATAGATCGTTCAAAACTGGTGCATAGAGGTTTTTGATACTTACAAATCGATTGTGGATATTTGCGAATTTGTAAAATTATTAGGGCGCTAAGTTGATAAAAAATGCTATGCAATAGCTTTACCGCGGCAGTCCCCGAGTGCCACACGTTTTTTTTTTTTTTCTTATTTTAAAATAGCAAATCATCAAGGAAGAAATGTTCAATATTTTAAATTTTGCTGAAACAAGTCCCCTTTCCGGGGGGGAGGGGGGGGGGATTGTCCATCCACTAAATCTCCCAAGTAGCTCAACAATATTGATCAATATCAAAAAGTAATAACAGTCAATGTTAAATAATTCCTGTACATTTTAAAAATAAGTAATCCCTATATATTTTAATATGACATGTTCATTTAATTTTACTGCCAATATTAGATACACTGAATATCAATAGGTAACTTCAAATAAAAAAAAAAAATTATGTTTTTTTTAAATAAATATGAGCGATATTTCTAGATGTTTAAAAATATTGTTTTTTGAATATGGAGAGATATTGCTAGATGTCCTAAAATTGCCTGTCATTAAAAAATCAGAGTAAAGAAAGTACTCATATATAACTACTCGTAAATAAAAGAAGGTCAAAATGATAGATGATATGATTCAAAACTTACTGACTCAATACTTGGAAAGAATATATTTACAGTACCTTGCAGTAAAAAATGAATAACTCTATAAAAGTTTGGAATCCTTTTTTTTTTTTTTTTTTTTTTTTTTAATATTTATTCACAAAGTCATCATAACTGAGGTATGATATACAGTAACCTATGAAATAAAGATTAAGTATATGATTTAGATTATCATAAACATGAGAGACAAAAATTAAAATATAATATAATCCAACATCTTTCAAAAAAAAAAGTGCAATAATGTTTTTTCTTAGGCACCATAAACTTACGAAACTTGTAAACTTTAAGCACATAACAAAAATTAATTTTTTAATAATAATGTGAGTTTTTTTTTTTTTTTTTTTTATAAAAATTTTATAATTTTTTACAAGATCACTAAGTTTTTAGTATTGTTGCCATTTGAGCTCAGAACAAGCATGATTAAACTAACTGAAAATCAATATTTCATGCAAACTTAAAAACACTTAGTTTTCCTTTTATCTACTTTGACACAATGATAAAATTGTCTGATAATTTTTCAAATATTAATAGATCGGGTAAGCTTAATGAATCACAATTGGAAAAGTACATGTTTTATACATTATATAATAAATCATGCTTTCTTAATTTCATTTTTTTCTTTTTTATATTACTTTTGAAAAAATGCAGAGACAGAAACTCCAAAAATTTAAATCAGAAATAAATTTAAAGAAACAGATTGAGTAGCAAGATGGGACCTTTAAGGAAATACTTCACCTAATTCGACCTGCAGCCTAATTCCATATTATTCCATGGAGAAATTTGTTTTATAAATAACTCATTACCTAATGTATTTTATTTTTTAATTCTGTTTTTAGATGCTTCTTGTTTTCCAAAAATTGATTTTTAAAATTTTTAATAACTCATTTTGAAGTAATAAAGTGCAAAAAATGCTTTTAATTTTTCATACTTTACAGCTTTAAAACGAAATATTAAAAAATTATTGGTTTTGCATTGAAACCAAATATTTGACGACATTAAAATTTTTTTATGCAACAATTTTTCAATATATTTTCTTTGTTTTAATCAATTTTTTAAATTTTATACCTTCTCTTTGTTTAGTAGATAGCAGCACTACTCTGAAATTTAACAAACAATGTTTCAGAGAAACACAAATATAGAAGTCACTTGAAATTTCTTAATAGGTGCGAGTGCACCATGCCGCTTTGAAGATGCCTGGGTGCCTATAGTTTTTTTTTACCCAATGAAGGGCCATGCTATTATTCTGACCTAAAACAACTGCTGTGAGTTTTTGCAGTTCAGTATTTACTTACATAATTATTTATTGATTAAATTACTATTTAAATTCACCCAAGTTAACATATATACATGCTTCAAATATAAAATTTCTTTAATATTTCAAAATGTCAGTTTTTTCTTTTTATATATGTATGATCAGTTATGTGTCTGATAGACATTTTAAAAATGAGTTTAAGAATTTTCAAAAGAAACTGTGTATAGAATGTTAAAGGGCTAATGAAAAAGTAAATTCAAGATAAGATATCAGAAATAGTTACTAAGAGAAATCATTCAAATAAAACCCATTGTACAACAGGAAAAGTGGACAACTTCCAACCATCATCTCTAATCAGAATGCTAGCATTTTTCTCAATGTGAATAGAAAACACAGTAAAATGAGTAGCTAAGTGAGTGTTTCACATCTAAATGCTTATTCCTTTCCACCCCTCTTTATTTAATTTTCAAATTAAAATTTTAAATTTTGTAAATATGCTTATTGATGTTTATTGATATGCAGGAGTAATCTTAATACAAATCATTTTTAAATATCTTCTTTAGATATATAATGTTCAATTTGCAATCTATCTCAACAAAACCTATTCATTTAAATACATCAGTTTTATTTTAACATAAAAAAAAAAAAAAAAAAAAAAAAAACATAAAACAAAATTTCTAAAAAAAATTTGAATAAATTATAAATAAGGAAAAACATAAAATAATTACTTACAAGAAGAATTCAAAACTATCTGAAACTAAAAAATAAAAAAAAGATTAAGGACTGGTAAAAGAAATCAAAAACTAAAAAGAAACAAAATTGAAACAAGTGGGGACAGATCAAAATAAAAAATAATTCAACATAAAGTAAAAATTATTTAACCCTCTAAGCATCTGTTGTCCTTCCAGTTACTTTTATAAAAATGTTTATAAAGCTATGTAACTTTTTTTTTTCTGCTTAATAATAAATGTCTTTAAAAAGTACAGATTTTAGATATTTCAAAAAAATAATAATAATAATAATAAAAATAAATAAAAAAATAAAAATAAAAAATAAATAAATAAATAAATAAATAAAAATAATAATAAATATTTTTGCTTACAGACAATTTAAGATATTTTTGAGGAGGTAAAATGTATATTACAACAGCAGTCACTTAAAGGGTAAACTGAGGCAACAACAAAACAAAGCAATCTAACTAAATAATAAATATTTAAACTTAGGAAAAGAACTTATAAGCAAAATTAATAAAGGCAAAAAGGAAAAATAAATAGAATTTAATTAACCCTCACTTTCCCAAGATGGGGTCATTTTAATCCCATTTTGTAGTTAAAATTTAGTTAAGCCCACTTCATACAAAAAGTACACTAATTCGCCAAAGATAGCAAACGTAACCAGTTGAATGTTGCAACTTCTAAACAATACAAAAAGGCACAGTGCTAGTGATTTTCACCAAACGTGCCAAGCGGCACCTGAAAGAAGTTTTTCTGCAATAATGCCTTGATCTTGGGAAAGCGAGGGTTAAGTTAAATACTCAAGCAGTAAATTCTCTTCAGAGTGTATTTTAGTCTTCTTTCCCAATATATTGTCATGAACATAAGTGTAGGCACACTTTTAAAATTTGATGTCTTTGGTAAACATCTAAAGTAATAGCACATAAATTTTCTTGGAACTTCAGGGTAAAAAAACATGTTATACCTCATATACTCCAGCGAAAGTTTTGCTCCAATGACACAAAGAAAATCAGTTACAAGCTAAATAAAAAATATAATGTTTGGGATCAGCTTATAAAAAATAATTGTTGAAATGTGTTGTAGTTGTAGCATATGATTATGATGCTTTTTTTAGCTCATATATTCATGAATAAAGGTTTCTGAAACAACTTCGACAATTTTTTGTGCATTTTCTGTTTATAACATACAGGGTTTTTCATTAATTTGGATTTGCATGAACCAATACAGAGTAGAAAACATAACATACTACATTAGACAGAACATAATGCAATTATAATATAAAAATATCTGCATTTTTACACGAAATGTTCATGAAATTGAATTCATTAAATAGGAGCATTTTTAACTAAATAATTTTTAACTGCGAATGAGCAAGCATTAACCGGATTTCTTTTCTATAATTTACTTGCTAAATGTATAGAGTTACTCTTAAAAATAAAAATAAATAAACAAATCAAATATAGTGAAAAATCAGAAAAATATTATTGATAGAAGAGTTGAATTTCAAATACTTTCAAAAAGAAGCAAAATGGTAAAACTAAATATGGGTAAATCTATTCCTTTGTAAAAGAATCAATGAAGTATATTTTCAGATATTTCACAAAAATGTTTAAATCTGAAAGTATGTCCATGACTGTACTGTATACAGATAAATGATATTTAATCTGTAATCTTGATCTAATATTTGTTATTGGAAAGATCTTCAATCATTCATTTTAGAAAAGGTTTCTCATATCAATCACACTTTGATTATGCTTTGCAAGTTTAGAAATAAAGCACAATACATAACGATAGCTGTAATAAAATTTAGAGTTGTAATTTACTTACCAACCAGAAAACAGGGTGCTCTCGCTAGCATAAAACTGAATATTTTGTCATTAATCTTAATACAAATGAAAATAGCACAAGAATATTAACAAACAAAATGTGATGACGACATAAATAGTAACTGTTTTCAAACAGCACTGAATTTGGTACTGGATATTTCATTTGATGTGCCACCATCCAGCACCATTGACACAGAATGACAGTGCATTACTTTGATATAACAATTTCAGTTCTTGTAATTTTATAATTAAAAATCTGAATTGACTTCACTCAATTTCTTCTGTCTTCTCAATTTCACTCAGATTTCTTCTGTTTTAAATTTGCCTTACGTTATTGTTTGTATGTAATATTAATAAAAAGAATAAGATATAAATAAGATATTTGTAAGTATATTTGGTTTTAATTTACTATTCTCATTCTTATTAAATTTTTTAAGTTTATTATAATCATTTTAACTATTGTTTCAAGGCTGCTACTAAATCTTTTCAACAGAATTTAGCAGTTTACCATAAGGGCCATAAAAGAAACTAGCCAAATCGCCAAGCAGCAACAATATAATGGAAAAGTATTAATTTTGCCAACATTAGCACATATAGTTATAGAAAGTTGAGAGAAAACTTTGCTAAATTTGCTTTTTTGTTATTTTGCTGAGACTTCATTTTTGCAAGGTGCCATAAATCAACACTAAATTCACTCTTTATAGACTCCTGAAACATAATCTAGGGATCTGTTCAGGACAAATTTTGATCTGTTCACAAAACTTGTCTTCTTAAAAATGGACCCCTTCACAAAACTATTTATATTCTAAAGGTATTTTTGGCTTCTTTGGTGTCTGAAATGTAAAGATGTTTAATCTTTCCATTCCTTGTGATTTACTGACAAAAGTCTCATTGTGCATTTACAAATATTTTTTGTCCATATCTCTAAATACAGTGAACTCTCGTTAAAATGGCCCCGTTTAAGATGGATTTCTTGTTATTACATACAAAAACAGAATCCTCGGCTAAGGTCCATAGGAATTGCATGTAATAAACATCGCTTTATACGTGTGTCATATCGTAAATATGACATTTTTTTTAATATACCCCGCCGAAATAATTCAATAATTAAATTGTCCGTTTAAAGTTTAAATTTATTTAAAAATTATACTTTCCCCCTTTTTAAATTAACGGTCATATCCCCTAAATTAATTGTATTATTTCATTACGTTTTTAGTTATTCAAATTTTAAATTAAATAGCTCCGATTTTATAATTAACTTATAACAATATTAATATTTATATAAATATACTTTTAATTATCTAAATTTATAATTATCATTATTTTTCCTTAAAAAAAAAAATAAATAAAGATTCCGGCCGACGTCCATGTTTTTGACGATCAAAATAAAACACCTTTTGAAGGGAGCGCTGTGATTGGCCGGAAGCCCGCAGAGCGTCTTTTTTTCTTCTTCCCGCCCAAGCTACCGCCGTGAACGGTCGTAGAAAAGCATCGCTCCAGCGATGTGTTTATTTTGGCGTTCGCCCCTCGGTTCCCTAGTATTAATTTAACTAAAGCAGGTGAAATGACTGAGTAATTTTCATTCAATCGGCTCCTACAATTTCTTCCCCTTTTATCTTCTTAAAAAAAGGAATTAAAGTGTTCGTTAGATCAATTCCGTTTTATGATTGACTCAATTAGCCAAGAATTCATTTTTTCCAGGACAAGTGTCATGATTGTAAAGATATAAAAATTTGCTCCAACTGCACAAGGAAAAACTGTAAGTAAAAAATTTATTAATTATCACCTTCGGCCATTACGTCTACCATTTAGGAGCGAATACATTTTACCAATGGTCATATAAAAAAATACAACCATAAATGTAGAGAAGATGATTGTTTTAATTGTCTAATCTGATTGTTCTCCCATACTTATATCACGAACAATGTGATATTTATGGTGCCGAAATCTCTCTCGCAGGCAGACGTAATGAATAAGATGTATTTTTATGTTTGTTTTTTTAAAAAAAAAACCGTTACGATCTGTACGGTGAAATAGAATGCCTTCAATACCAGAGTAATCACAATAATTGAGAAAATGCTTACGTTCTGAAAAATTTAAGTGTAGAAACGTATATATATTTATTCTTATAGTAATAGTTTGAGATATATTTTGTAATTAGTTATAATTTAACATGCATAGTAATAGAAATAGGGGGCGAAAAGCCCGTAATGCCGTAGTAGCGGCAAACACTGCTATGCCGATATTACAACCGGCGATCGCCGCATCTGTTACTTTAGATAATACAGTAACTAATAATAATCAATCAAATAACTTGGCTGTTAATATACAAAACTTCGATGGAGATGCAAACAAATTAAATTTCTTTATTTCTCAAATCAAAGAAAATGCAACTTTGTGCAATTGGACTGATAGATATACATTGCTCTTTACTAAATCCAAATTAATTGGAAAGGCACTTGACCTAGTCATACAAACACAAGAGGTCGAAAAATTTAATACCTCTGAAGAATTATTCAATAAACTTTTATCTTTTTTCAAACCCCCTTCAGATGCCCAACATATTCTGAACTTTGAAAATTTTAAAATGCTAGAAGGAGAAACCATAGAAAACTTAACTCATCGACTAAATATTTTGGCACAAAAAGCCTATATAAATATTAAAGACCAACAAACACTCAATGAAATTAAATTCAATAAATTAGTCAAAGTTTTGCCATCTTACATTCGTTTAAAAATTCGTGAAGCGGAAATTAAGGATTACAACGAAGCAATCAAGAAAGCAACTCTGATACAAGAATGCATCGAAACAAATGACATTTTAGAAAACAATAACAAACCTTCTACTTCAACAAAAAGCGACGAGTTGTCACAGCTAGTCAACTCTATACAGTTGGATTCCAAATACTCGAAAAATAAAGAGTATTCTCGGAAACAAAAATTTCAACATTTTAAGGATTCTAACTACAAATCCAGGAACTGGAGAGGACAAAAAAGATCCTCATTCAAAAATCAAAATAACTTTAATCCAAACTTTCAAAATACAAGAAACAGAGTGAGGAACACATTTTCTAATTATAAAAATGGGAATCGAGGAGGTGTAAGATGTCAGCTGTGTTCCATTTTCGGACACAGTGCACCTCAGTGCTACCTTTTTACAAACCCCCCACCCCCCCTTAATGCTAATTTTACTCCCAATGTCCCCCAAATCACATATGACCCAAATGTGTAGCTGACGTCCAGCAGGCTGGAGTGCTGGAGAGTCAGCGAATCAATCTTTCTTCAGCGAACAATTGTCATATTTACGATATGACAACGTGCAATTCATTCTTTAAGATGGATATTTTTTCCCTTTAAAGCTTACTTTCTTCGAAAAAGAGTCAGTTCTCAAAATATTTTCAAAGTTTTTTTTTTTTAAACATGAAAAGGTAATAACAAAAGGGTTAATCTCTTTCAATCTGCACTATTACACCATGGGAGGTAAAAAGTATTGATTGACAGTGACAGTTGAGGTCAACAATTTGCATGTGTCTCCAGGAGACATAGCAAAGGATTTTGCATCGGGATGTGATATTCCGACAGAAGTAGATGCTAATGATTTTGTAAGTTTCGATGACGATGTCGGAATTGTTGAGAAATTGACCGACCAGGGACTATTTGATGAAGTAATGGAAAGTCCGGGAACATCAAGTAACAGGGAAAATGAGGAGGAAACAAATGTACTAGAAGTCCGTCATATGCTGGTGGCAATTAGGACATTTTATCAATCGACTGAAAATGTTCCAGATAATATTTTTGAACAATTGGCTAAAATTGAAAATGACATTGAAAGAAGATTGTTTACCCTAAAGATACAAAACAAGGAAACTTTTTTTAAGATAGACTAACAAACTATTATGTACTATCACCCTTTTTACTTTATGTACTACATCAAGTTGTACTATATTATACTATAGGAAGAAAAGAAGTTTTGTAAATAAGTATAGTTTTTCCTGCGTTCATATTTTTAGTGAATAAAAGAGTTTGAGGAAACAAATTTTAAATTTTTTTACATAAAGTTCATAAGAACTTCAGTTTATTAACTCCTATTATAATGGACTCTCGTTAATATGGACAAAAACTGCAGGCCCTTGATTGTCTGTTTAAACGAGAGGTCACTGAATAGCAAAATTTTTTTAAATAGTCAACAAGGTATAATTTTAAGTTAGGTTCAGGCTTAAGTTCCTGTGAAGTATCTTTTTATTGTATCCAGACACTTTTACATGATACCTAGATTTAAAAAAAAAAAAAGTGTTACAAATACACACATACCACATAGAAAATATTCTGAAAGAATTTTTAACTTCCTTGATATCAGAAATGTATAGATATTGCAAGTATTTTTCAATTCTATGCATTTTTAGAGACGTAAAATTTCCGGAAATTTTGAGGCAGTGGAAAAAAACAAGTTTTTTTTCTGGAAAAATTGGAAAAAATTTAATTTTTACAGATATAAATAGGGTTTCTTAATAGTTATAATATATTAGAAAATATGAAGTGTTAAATATTTAAAAATACATGCAATCCATATTGTTTTTTCTTAACAGAAACATGCAAAAAGCTTTTACTATTAAAAAATGAGCCTTTCTGTTTCATAACTGCCAGTGACTTTCCTTGTACAAAACACCAAAAACTAGTCAAATCCTTTCAACCATTAATTTTGCGTAGGGTGTGCATTCCTATGGAATGTTCATCTCCCAGCAGCATTGATAAAATGAATTTAGATTAGAATCAAACCAACAAAAAAATTTCTTTTTCACTGACCCAAACCTGATTCTTTTTCATATCCGAAAACTAAATTAAATTTAATGATTCATCTGAAAATCATGCAAAACTTTTAAAGTTATAAAATAAAATTAATGTTAATTGTTACAGAGTTAGCAAATCATTTTTTTTTTTTTTTTTTTTTTTTTTAATGGAACTGATACACAAAGTTATAAATTTAAAAATCTGAAAAATAGATTAATAATTTTTAACCATTTATGTGTGTTATGTACTACAAAAATATGCTTTAAGTTTAGTATATACATGATTTTTCTTTGTTTATTGCCTTTCTGTAATATGTATGTAATAATTTGTGTGCATGTATATTTAATCATAGGAATATGTAATATGTTTATAATTATATCAAACAAATTTCTGTTTATTATGATAAAATTTTTTGAAAGATGTTTTTAAGTTGACCCAACTCATTGGAAACTTAAACCTAAAACCGCAGAAAAAAAAATCAGTCAACCTAATCCGAATCAGACCCACAATAAAAATAAATCTGACAACACAGCCACCAGGAAAAAAATTCAGTCAATCTGACCCATAAGAAAAATAAATAGGTCAACCTGAACCGAACTTAATATGCAAGAGAAAAAATTTAGTCAACTAGACTTAAACCTGATTGCATATCAGGTTTACCGATTTACTGGACCTGAGGCTGGACTGTTAATACAGATTTTCACTTAAAAAGAAATTAATCACAAAGATAAAATAAAAGTTTAAAGTTAATTGAACTTCAGAAATTTAGAACAACATTTTATTATTGATTTATTATTATTTTTTTTTATAAATATAAAACTTATTAACTAAGGTATAAAGGACATAAATCCAGTAGGTTTTTGCACAGGTAATTTTTATAAATTGTGAAATAAATTTTTTGATAGAAAGTAGTAGTTTTTTTTTTTTCTGTTACATGCATTTATATGTGTGTGTGTGTGTATAATATATATCCACACACATTAAAATAATAGTCAGACAAGGATATATATTTAAAAAAAAAAGATGAAAGTATAAAGGAACTTGAAAAGAATAAGTAATTTCAAATGAATGTGATGGTAGGGAGGTCACTGTAATAGTACTTAAATATTTCAGGATTACCATTTGATTACATGGTTAAAACTTTATTTTTGAAATATGAACATTATCAGAGTCAGTGTTTTCATGTAAGATACTGAACATGAAAAAATACTTCACGAAAAAAGCATTGGAATGTAAATATTATAAACTTTTAAACACGTTATTTTGTTCTAGAAATTTCAAAATTTTCAATTTTTCTGGGCGGAAATAAACCCCTTTGGAAAAATCCCGAAAAACAACTGTTTTTTTCCCCCCCAAAAATTTCCATCTTTATGCATTTTACAAAGTAGAGTTTATTGAGCATATACAAATACTATTTGCCCATAGCTCAAAATCTAATAAAAAAATTCGAAATGGTAGATATAATTTTTCAGGTTTAAAGCCTTCCAATGTCCATCCAACCATTTTTATGTGATATCTGGATGATATGACAGATATGGCAGATTATTATATAACATTTCATTCAGAAAATATTTATGCATCTTTTAAAATCTGAATTTTTTTACTTCATACAAAAAAAACTTATATTAATTGAACAATTCAAGAGGTAAATACGAAATTTCTAACATTTTATTGTGAAAATTTATCATTAAAGGAATTTGAATTTTAAAATGTTGTTTTCAGAAGCTATTAAAAATCAATAAAAGCATAACAAAAGAAAAATAAATAAATAATATAAATTCTATATTACTCGGCATCATCTTTTTCTCTAGCACCACCATCACATACAGAAGCCGTAGCTTCTTCCAACTGTAAACGATTTGTTATCGTTTGATACGTTTTAGAATTCAGTTTTTCTTCTTCAATACCTTGCAGCTCAAAATCAGAATACAATTTCTGCAAGAGAGGAGAAAAAAAAAAAAATTATGTGTATAAAATATTAGAAATTATATTTTACATAAAAATGCTTCAAAGTTATTGAATATCATACATAGTAAAAATATTTTTTAAAGTAATTCTTTAACACATCCTATAAGATTTTGATAACATTTTTTTTTTTTTTTTTTAAGTATGAAAGAAGTAAACAGCTCTAAATTACTAACTTTATTGCTATTTTTATGGTAAACATAGATTAGAATTTCATTGTATCCTAAGAAGTGCCAATTTAATGGCTTGGAGTTTTTTTAATTAATAACATTAGCTTTGAATTCAGCATTATAAAAGCTTATTGTAAAGGTTCAACTGTACACAAATTCAAAAAACATATACCAGAGAATTTAGGTTGAATGCATTTTAAAGGAAATACTTTTTTTTTTTTAATTTGGCAGTTAGTTGAGATTTATGGTTGGTAGAATAATCCTGATGGAGTAGTTACCCACTCAAGAATCTTGCAATAACCATATACCAATGAGTAAAACTTCAAACATTTTATTTAAAAAATTATTGAAAGTCTTTTAAACCCTGAGTTTTAGAAGTAAACCAATTGTCATGTGATTTATACAACTCAACTCTACTTGGCAGCCATTATGAATAGTTTGTTTTTGCCTGTCTGCTGGCTTGCCTGTATGCTATGAACTGTGATGTCGACGTACAATTTTGACCTGCTTATTTTAATTTATGATTTATGAAATAAATATATTTCATCTGTAATGTGTTTTAATTGATAGTAATAACATGACATGGTGTCAGGACTGTAAATTAATGAAAGTTCTAAATAATAATTCACGTATTAAGTGAATGTAGGGATGACCACGTGCTGTACTGCTGTCGCTTGTGCAACATGGATACTTTCAAGCCTCCAGGTGAAATGCGGTTTACCGTAGGAAATGTGGCAGAAAATTGGAAAAGATGGGTCCAGAAGTTTCATAATTTTATGCTAGCATCTGAGAAAAATACGAAATCCGAAAATGTCAAGATTGCAATATTACTTAATTTCTTAGGAGACGAAGGTGTTGCTATTTATAACACCTTTAAAAAGACTGAAGGAGAAAAACTTGACGATGTGCTAGCAAGTTTTGAAGAACATTGTAATCCCCATCAAAACATTGTATTTGAAAGATACAAATTCTTTTCATGTAAACAGCGTGAAGGTCAATCATTTGACAATTACCTAACGGAACTGAAAACACTGGCAACTACGTGTGAATTCGGCGTTCAGGAAGAAAGTCTAATCCGTGATAGAATTGTATTAGGTATCCATGATTCTAGTCTGCAGGAAAGAATGCTCCGGGAGCCATCTTTGACGTTACAGAAAGCAGCGGAATTTGTGCGAGCAGCGGAAACAAGCAGAGAACAGTTCCAGTCAATGAGGGCCAGCAGTAGTGGTATAAACGCAGTTAAAACTTCTAAATCTAAAATGACTTATAAAAAGAACAATTTCAGTGAATTAACTTATGACTGCAAAAAGTGTGGACGTAATCATAAAAAAGCTAACTGTCCTGCATATGGTAAAACATGTTCGAAATGTAAAATGAAAAATCACTTCGCTGTTGGGTGTAAAAGAAAAAATGTTCATGAACTTGAATCTAGAAATCATAGCAAACTGTATAAGAGGGGTATTCATGAACTTGAATCTAGATGTGATGATGAATTGTATGTTGAATCCCTTTCGGTGGGACAAGTAAGTACAAATATTCATAATAATGTAGACTTGACTTGGTATAAAATAATACAATTAAAAATTGGTAATAAATCAACTGAAATTGAATTTAAACTTGATACAGGAGCAGAGGCTAATGTTATTCCTTATAATATGATAGAATGTTTTAATGTTGATTTAATTAATACTGAAACTGTGTTAATTGCATATGGTAATTTTAAGATTAAGCCTATGGGTAAATTAATATTTGAATGTTATGTAAATTCTAATAATGCTATTCCTATTGAATTTTTTGTTATTGAAAAGTATTCAACACCAATATTAGGACTAAATGCTTGCATGAAATTAAATTTAATACAAAGAGTAGATAATATATGCATTGAAAGTAAATTAGATATTTTGAAGTTTTATGAAACTGTTTTTGTAGGCCTTGGTAGATTTCCAGGGGAGGAATATCATATAGAATTAAAACCTAATGCAAAACCAGTAATACACCCACCTAGGAGAGTCCCACAAGCGTTGCAAAATCGTTTAAAAGAAACATTGAGTAGGTTAGAGGCTAATGGAATCATATCAAAAGTAAACAAACCGACAGACTGGGTCCAGAGTTTGGTAATTGTAGAGAAACCAAATGGTCTTTTGCGTTTATGTTTAGATCCCAGGGACCTGAATAAGGTTATTAAAAGGGAACACCATCTGATACCATCGGCAGAGGACATAATTAGTAGACTTGAGGGAAAAAAATTATTCACTGTTTTGGATCTTAAAGATGGATTTTGGCAGGTTCCTTTAGATAATGAAAGCTCATATTTGTGTACTTTTAACACACCATACGGGCGTTATAAATTCAATGTTATGCCTTTTGGGATTGCTTCAGCTCCAGAAGTGTTTCAAAAGAGAAATGAAAAATTGTTTGGGGACATAAATGGGGTGGAAATATACTTTGATGATATAATTGTAACAGGAAATGATAAAGTCTCACATGATGCAGCTTTAATTGAGGTTCTTAAAAGAGCTGAAGCTCTTAACATTAAATTTAATGCTGATAAGTTGCAGTTTAGAATGTCAGAGGTAAAATATATGGGTCAGATAATTTCAGATAAAGGAGTAAAAGCTGATCCAGAACACATTAAAGGTATAATAGATATGCCTACCCCCAATTCAAAAAGTGAGGTGAGACGATTACTAGGCATGGTGAACTTTTTATCTAAGTTTATACCAAATTTATCTCAAATCACAGCATCATTAAGGGAGTTGATAAAACAAAATGTCGAGTTTAGATGGAAAAATGAACATACTGTGTCATTTAATCTGATTAAGAATCTACTTAGTTGTGCCCCAGTATTAAAGGTATTTAATGGGTCTGAAAAAATCATTATACAGTGTGACAGCTCAAAAGATGGTTTGGGTACCTGCCTGATACAAAATGGGCAGCCAGTTTCTTTTCTGTCTAGGAGTTTGACAGAATGTGAAAAAAATTATGCTCAGATAGAGAAGGAACTTTTGGCAATAGTTTTCTCATTTGAAAAGTATCATAATCTTGTGTATGGTCGACATGTAATTATAGAAAGTGATCATAAACCTCTTACATCGATTGTCAATAAACCCATGTCTAAAATATCATCTAGGTTACAACGAATGTTATTGAAACTTTTAAAGTATGATTATGAAATTAAGTATACACCTGGAAACAAAATGTATTTAGCAGACACACTGTCACGAGCATTTAAGATTGATACCCAGATTAAAGATGACCCTGAAATGAGTAATATTGTGCATAGTATAACCAAGTATTTGCCAATGAGTAAAAGTAGATTGAACCAATTTAAATATGAAACAGATCAGGACAATGAATTAAAAACTGTAATTAAATTTGTTAAGGAGGGTTGGCCGAAAACAATTAAAAATATGTCACAGGAATTAAAACAATATTTGAAGTTGCGGAGTGACCTGCATACAAATGAAGGATTGTTGTTTCTGAATGATAAGATTGTTGTCCCTTGCAAATTAAGAAATCAAATGTTAACATTAATTCATGAGGGTCACTTTGGTATGGAAAAATGCAAACAACGAGCTAGGGAACTTATGTATTGGCCAGGTATAAACAGAGACATTGAAACAATAGTCGCACAGTGTGAGATATGTGAAAAGTTTAGGCGTTCTAACACTAAAGAGCCTTTGCAACCTCACTTAATTCCTGATAGACCATTTGAAAAGTTAGGAGTGGATATTATGGAATGTGGAAATTTAAATTATTTGGTAATAATGGACTATTACTCTAAATGGATTGAAGTTTCAGAGCTAGTTAATAAAACTGCTACTGAAGTCATTAGAGTTCTTAAAGAGACTTTTTCAAGATATGGGATTCCAAACCTTGTTGTTTCTGATAATGTACCATTCAATAGCCATTTGTACATAGATTTTGCTAAAGCTTGGGACTTTGAATATAATTTTTCTAGCCCACATCATCATGAAAGTAATGGCCAGGCTGAAAGGGGGGTGGGTATAGTAAAAATGATAATGAAAAAGGCAAAAGCAGATAATGTGGATTACTTTGTTGGTCTAATGGAATATAGAAACACACCCATTTCAGGATTGGGTCTCTCTCCCGCTCAGTTAATGTTTAATCGAAGACTGCGAACAAAATTGCCTGTTACAAATAAATTGCTTAACTCTGAATTATTTCATAATGTTAAAGGCCTGTTGACTAAACGTCAACACATTCAAAAACGGTTTCATGATCGTACAGCCAAATCTTTGAGTAAATTGAGCCCGGGAGATAATGTGCGTATGCAGAACATGAAAAATAAAACTTGGGAATCTGCTCAGATAATATCTGTTGATCCAAATTTGAGATCATACACTGTTAAAAGTGAATCTGGCAAAATATTTAAAAGAAATAGAAAATACCTAATTAAGACACATGGTAGATTTAACGAAAAATTTGATTATAATGAAAATTCTTTGTCTGATGGTTCAGTTAGCAATAATATATTAGATCAAGGTAAATGTACTACTGTAGGTAATTCAGATGTAATTGTGACTAGAAGTGGGAGAATTTCTCGAAGACCGAAATATTTAAGTGATTATGTATAAACTTGTATGTATAACTTCAGTGACTGTTTGTGTAAAGTTTCTTGTGTAAATATGATGTGAATTTTTAAGATGTGTGGTAACTTTATAAATTTGTATTTGATTGAATAGTAATTTTGTATATTTGTAATTGGCTGTGTACCTTTTTGAATGTTATCATATTCTATGTGATTTTGTAAAATGTGTAAAATTTTTACATCTCAAAGGGGGATGTCATGTGATTTATACAACTCAACTCTACTTGGCAGCCATTATGAATAGTTTGTTTTTGCCTGTCTGCTGGCTTGCCTGTATGCTATGAACTGTGATGTCGACGTACAATTTTGACCTGCTTATTTTAATTTATGATTTATGAAATAAATATATTTCATCTGTAATGTGTTTTAATTGATAGTAATAACATGACACCAATTTCTTTCCAAAGAAGTCAGATAAATATAACGAAGCCAAATCATATCTTCCACATTTCCTGTGCAATTCATATAACATTGCACCCAAAAGCTTATGTTGAATAACATGTTCTGCCACTGGGTGGCAAACAGCACTTTTTTTTTATTTTCTTTTTTAATTTTTATTTCTTGATTAGCTTGAAATGAAATTTTATAATTTTATTTACAGTTACTATCTATGGATTTTACAAATTTTGCAGAGAAGTAGGAAAGATTTATTTTTAATAATTATTATTTTTTAAGTGTGAGAAGCAATTTTAGATATAAAAAAAGGTGAGTATACCTTTGTTAGTCATGCATTTCTTGCCTTTTTCTCCTCCAAATGTAAGTTTTGACATTTTATTCATTTTTAATCGTGTGACTTACTTTAAATGCATAAATATTAAAATTGTGTTTTTCATATCTCCTTTTAATAATAGAATAAAAATATTTTTGAAAAGTACAAAAATGTAATCTAAAGACTATACAGATCACTATGAAATAAACATATTTTATTATTAAAAAAATATGGAGTAACTCCACTCGACTTTCTGAACATTAGGTAATTAACAGTTGTATGAATAAATTAAAGTAAGAGAATTCTTTAAATAAATAAAAGAAACTATCATAATAGGGTGATTGAGTATTTTTCTGAGATTGTATGTTCTGTAATTTAATGCCATTGCCTTTCAAATGATTTGAGGTCATAGATCATATGATAAAGAAATTTTCGTTATGTTCCTTTTAAAATCTATAAATGCTAAAGTCTCCAAGATCAATACAGCTTGTGCAACAGTGACCTATAGCATGCATATAAATTTTCAGCTCATTCAGATGAGGCATTTAGATGTTATAGCACTTTAAATAATTTGAGTCCATAAGACACAACAATAAAGAATTTTTTTTGTGTCCCTGTAAAAAAACTATAAGTGCTAAATTCACCAAAATTCATACAGTTCGTGTGACAGTGATATATAACATGTATATAAATTTTCAGCTGAATCGGAAAAGGCATTTAGACATTATTAAACGTTAAAGGATTTGAGCCGATAAAGCATAATGATAAAGAATTCTTCATTATGCATCTGTAAAAAAAAAAAAAAAAAAAAAAAAAAACTATAAGTGCTACATTCACCAAAATATATGCAGTTTGTGTAATGATAACCTATAACATGTGTATAAATTTTCAGCTCAATCGAATAAGGCATTTAGACACTATCACACTTTAAAAAATTTAGGCTGATAGGCCATAATGATAAAGAATTTTTCTTTGTGTCCCTGTAAAAAAAGTGCTAGATTTGGCAAAATCAACAAAGTTTGTGCTATGGTGATCTATAACATATGTACCAACTTTCAACTCATTCGAACAAAGTGCTTAGACATTCCTTACATGTGTATGTTCGGAAAGTAAAAAAAAAGCGTCTGCTTTTTATATCATAATTAAATGTTCTGTACTGTAAGCAAATTTTTGCAATAATATCTGGTGCAGGCTTAAAAAAACTCAAAACTTGCAAAAGAATAAAAAGAAATTTGGCAGACTCAAAATGATCATTTTGCTCATTCAAATCATGATTTTTCTCTTTCTTATAACACACTTCCAGATTTCATACCATAGCATTCTGACTTTACTTGATTAATCTCATTCTTTTTATGAGGTTTTAATACAAAATATAATTTCATTCAGAAACTGTATGATACATACTTTAACAATATGAGATAAAGCCGCAAACTGAAAGGAGTGTAGACCATGATCTATTCTCTCGGATAACCAGGTACAGATCATTGTAACCTGGGCTGCATACCAATCCTATAAAATTAAGAAGACAAAAATTTAAACAGTTTGAATTTGATAAAACATTACAAGGAAGAAGGAAAAGTAAAAGATATATGCGTTTCCAGATGATATCTGATTTATAAAAATGTACTTAATTTACTTAAAAAAAAAAAAAGCAAAATTTTTAAGTTTTATCTTGCTGATGTGTATATCAGCAAGATAATTATTATAAGTAGTTTAATTATAAGTAGTTTAGTATTTGTATGGTGAACACTTAAAAATGTTTCAAATTTATAATAAATTAATTTTGTTAAATAAGATAAATTAAAAGATACCACCAAAACAAATGCTACTATACAAAAAATAAACTAATGTCTAGAATTAATAATAATAATAATAAAATAAATTAAAATAAATATATTTATAATGCAAATTTTCCACAGAAAATATGAAACAGATATGTGATTAAGTTGATTTTCAACAATATTCCATGATTTAATGAAATAACACAATTGAAATTCAACTGAAATTTTTCTCTTATGGAGAAAGAAAAAATCATTTATTCCACAAAAATACATAAATAAATAAATTACACCAATTGAATTATAAATAATAAAAGTACCAGAAAAATATTTGAAAATACAAATTATAAACACTAAGCACAATGAAAAGTTAAATTATACTTCCTAAAACCTCTTGATGCCCGTGGCCACATATATGCATATTTATATTTTTATAATCATAAATGCTATCATAACATCAATAAAAAGAAAAAAAAAAAAAAAAAAAAAAAAAAAAAAAATTTGATATAATAAAATTAAAGTGGATTTGTTATATTTGTAAGAAATATGAATAAATAGTATGCCCAGAATGTATTAGCTTTTTTACAAGGTCAATGAATGAAATTCATACTTATGAAGGTCATGAGTGGAAAAAAAAAAAGGCAAGTTGTTTATTTATTTTTTATGTTACTACTTTATTAATTTTGTTTGGGTAACAAATGGATATTTTCATGTCTAATACAGGTATTAATTTGTTAATGTAAGCATATACTTTTGCCGCAATAATGACAAACAATAAAATTTTAATAAACTTAGACACCCATGTACACTGTCAAACACTTTAAGAGGTTCAATTAAATGTAAATTAAGCAAATATGAAATTTAAAATTTTATATAATGAATAAAAATACACTTACTTCAAATAATCCAAGAACCCAGAGCTCATCAGTAACCTTCTGCCTCAATTGCTCCATACTGTTACGAGCAAAATTGATGTAAGCCAGCCCAACTTCTTTCCCAGAGCTGGATACACCCTGCTTATACTAGGAAAAACAAAAACATGATATATGTGTATATATTATTTAGGTGTACACATAAATGTTAAAATTAAAGATGCTTTATTAATATTATAAAAGCTTTATTATTATTATTATTATTATTATTATTTTGTGCATATGCTGTTTTAATCAAATAATATATATATAATGGTGCCATTCAAAAGTATTTGCTCACCATCCAAACAATGCTAAAAGGTGTTTTAGTAATCATTTATTGTGACAATTCTTAATGTTTATTCAAAAATACACATGCTCATAAACTAGAAGAAAAAACAAACTAAATATTTAAATCATATCTTTGATTCATTAATATGGTTTCCTCTTTCCCTTATTAACTCCTCACATAATTGTGGCATTTTTAATTAGTTTTTCCAATCAATTTTGCTGATTTGGTTCCATTTTGTTTGTAAAAGGCTCCAGAAATATATAGTTTATGTTGGGCATGATTTTCTTACTTGTTTGTCTAATTCCTCCCCAATCAATTCAATGGGATTCAGATCAGAGGATTACAGAGGCTGTATCATTACTTTCAAGACATTCCAAAAGCAAATTCTGCGAAACTTTCTTTTGTGATTTTCATAAAATCAATCCAATTCTAGCAAAATTATTATATTTTACTTAATTTGGCATATTTAATAATGATTTAATGTGTATTCTATTGGGTGATAAAAATTAAATCTGTTAAATAGTTAAACTAATGGACTCCTCATTCCTTTCCTGAGATGTGTGCCATTTCCCTACATTACATTACATATACCGGGTGATCCAAAAGTCAGGACAAACTTTAAAAATGAATATTTCGAAAACGAATCAAGATACAAAGATACGGTTTGCACCAAACGGATGGAAAAGAAGCCGGATTTTGTGTGGCAAAGAAAAAAAAAAAAATTAGTTCTGTTGGCGACCAATAGATGGTGCTGTCGTATTTCTGATGTAGGATTATGCAAAGCAACAAACGATATAAAAAGGAACAACTACAGCAGGTAATGGTAGTCGAAGCTTATATGCATCGAAATATCGCATTCTCAGTCGCTACTTTAATCACGCATGGCCTCTAAGTTCTCCCGATCTGACACCCTGTGACTTTTGGCTGTCGGGATTCTTGGAAGTCAAAAAGGTACCACGACCAACCGGAATTACTAGCAGCACTGAAAGATGCCATCAGCCAAAATGTGTCTGCCATAACGCAAGAAATGCTACTAAATGCTGTGAACGATGCGGTGAATCATCTCACAACTGTACTTCTAAATGATGGACATTGAACAGTTACTGTAGTAGTACTAATTAACTGTAATTAAGGTGACTTGTAAGTTGTCACCATTTTTTTTTCATTTGTAAATCATCTTTTGGTGAAATAAAACACAATAGCGCCATCTGTTGGTCGGCAACAGAACTAATATTTTTCCTTTGCCACACAAAACCCGGTTTCTTTTTCATCCGTTTGGTGCAAACCGTATCTTTGTATCTTGATTCGTTTTCGAATTATTCATTTTTAAAGTTTGTGCTGACTTTTGGATCACCCGGTATATATAACAAATTACTATCTAGAAGAATAACCATAATTAAGAAAAAATAACAAAAACAGAAGAATCGTGAAATAAACTGCATCATAATAAAACAATCTCTAAAGACACACCAATATCTCCTAGGAAGAAATGAATTAGTGAATATCAACATAAGTCCTGTGTAGCCTCATTTATAGTCTTTTTAAAATAAAGAAGAAGGAAAGAAAAAACATTGCTCAACCAATTTTAGTAGTTTTTGTGTAATTTCAGCTTCTAACTACTCAAAGAGCCTCAAACATTAATATCCTAAAAGAAGTATTTTGCGACTGATATCATTGAAAAATATTGCAAAATCTATTAAAATCATCCATTCATTATACAAATTATTTCATAAATAAATCTTCACCTTAGTATCTAAATACAGTTTATGAATGAAATATTGTAAAATAACATATAATAAATAAACCTTTATCGCACACACGTAAAAAGTAGTAATAAATGATGACATATGAGCAAAAACAATATTTTCAGGAAAATATAACAAATTTCAGCACTAGATAGCTTATATTAGGAACAAACTTTAAAGGAATTTAATATAATATATATGCAATGTAGAACTTATTCTGATTATACAAATATCTTTTAAAATTGAAAAATGAATGTTAAGTACAGTGAAGCATCCATAATCCGGAATTCTATAATCTGGCAGCACCCATAAACTGGCACTAATGACTTTTTTTTTTCCACTTCCTTTTTTTTTTTAGCCACCGCCTGCAAATCGTAGTAGTACTCAACTTGTTATTTGCAGCATGCTTACGATCTTGGATTGTTAGTAAAGTTTATGGATTTTCATTTAATTTTATTGATTTACGGACTAGCGTGGATTTTTTACAGATTAATCAGGATGATGGCAAAAATCCCCCCCCCCCCCCAAAAAAAAAAAAAGAAAAAAAAAAAAAAACGAAATTTTTGTCTTGCTATGGCAAATCTAAAAGTTGTTAATAAAAGAGATCATTTCTATTCATGATATCGAAAGTCAATCGGTCACCAGTTACTAGGACATGAAAAATATGATTTTATCAGCGATAACCAACTAATGAATGTATACATGTTAATCAATCAATTACAAACTGAAAAACAAAAAAGAATGAAACAAATGAAATTGACAATAGAATGCAGAATTGTTAAACTCCTTATCTTATTTTTTATTAAACCAGTTTTAATATAAATTTATTATTATTATTATTATTTGCACAAAAATAAACAATCAGTATTATTGTTTTATAATTGTTATTTTAAAAAGTTTAATTTATTTCAAACGTTATTTTAATTATTTTCATTTTTGACAAGGCTTTGTATACATTTTTTTAAACAATTTTTTTTAAATGTTTCTTTAGATGCTCTGACTGATATATGATTTCAATATACATTTTCAGAACACCTATAATCCGGAAAAATCCGTAATCCAGCAATGTCTGTTTCCCATCGATGCTGGATTATCGATGCTTCACTGTAGTTAAACTTGGATTCATATACCAGATTTAGAGCAAAACAAATAAAACAAAACATTATTATTATTTTTTTTTTAGATAAGAGAAAGATAAACATTTAAATATCATGTTCTCATGTTGCATACTTACAGTGAGGGATAATATAGGTGCAAGAAGGCTACCTTCATCATAACGAGATAACTTATTCAAAGTTAACTCTAATATGCTAGTCAACTAAAATAGGGGGGGAAAAAATTAAGATTAAATTTCAAACAATAAATGACAAAATAATAAGTGTTACAATTAAATGAAGAATGAATAAAAAATATTTGTCTAGTGAAATATTTGAGGATAAAAGTAAATTGAATTTCAGATAATTATCAAATGACTTATTCAATACAATTACTCACAGGGCCTGGGCCTGCTTTACAATTTTAGCGGCCCTAGGCAATATACTTTTGGTGGCCCCCTCTAAAAGATATTACACAAGGGCAGCTTACATATTTCATGTGACCCCATGTAAATTTTCAGACTCAGATCTCCCCTTCCCCCTACAAAAAAGAAGGTCACACTCGAATTTATTATTACTATTATTATTATTGTAAGTTATTATATTAAGACTCAACTTATTCTAGTAGTATAAGCGAATATAAATTTGAACAACTTTCTCATTTTTCGTAAAAATTTAGTTGGACAGGGCATATTTCTGAATAAGAAAAAATAAACAGGTTGAATCAAACGGACCATGCTAAACATTCGATTAGGAAAATGCCTCAAAATTTCTGCCTATAAGAATCTCCATTTTGTACATGGCATCACATGTATTGATTCCCCAAAAGCTGTTGGCCGAAATTTTGCGTAAAAACATATTGTTATGGAATGAAACAGAAAATTGTACTGTTTTTGATAACGTATGCAGTCATAAAATCAATGGCAGTTGTGTACGCCTCACTAATATCACCCTACAATTTCTGCCTTCCAATACAAGGAGCAAAATTTAGCCTTTAGATCAAGGCATAATTTGATCTTCCAAAGCACTTTACCAAAGACAAATTATGGAAGAGCTTTTCTATCATTTGGATAATACTGAATCCTTTGCTAGCATTTTTAAGAAAATTAACCTTCAAACAACCACACCACACACTTTTCTAAAAAAGCATGGGACAACGTGCCTGTAAAAGTAATTGAAAATTGTAAAAAAAAAAAAAAAAAAAAGTAAAATCTGTAAATTTGTAAATTGCCAAATGTGAAATATAGGATTATGAAAGATTAATTTATGATTTTGAGGACAGTGAAATTTGGGATTTTGGGGAATTTGAGACAGGCAATTTCAGATACATGAAATTCATTCAAATGGAGCTGAAGAAATTTATAGAATTGATGAAAACAAGACAATGAAGAAATGATCACATCTTCCTCACAGTGGCAAATCCAGAGCTTGACTTTTTTTTTTTTTTTTGTTTTTTTTGGGGGGGGGGGGGGGGCTAAGATTTTTCAAAGTGTTATTCAAGACCAATAAAAAATTTACAATTGCAATATTCAATTTTGAATGTCAGTGTTTTTTTTTTTTTTTTTTTTTTTTGGGGGGGGGGGGTGCTTCAGCTCCCTAGCCCCCCCCCCCCTAAATCCGCCATTGCTTCCTCAGAAGAAAAAAAGAGGAAAATGAAAGAGGAGATGAGCTGAATGAGCCAGCCCCCCCCCTCTCCCCATCTCTAAAAGTAGTAAATGAGACAAATGCTACAACTTCTCAATATTTTGAGGCTTGTGCAGGTGACTATAATCTACTTTATAAATTAGAAAAAGAATTGCAGAAATGTTCAACATCCATGAAAAAACAGTCAAATATCATAGCTTTCTCCCAGCCAAAGTAATAGTACTACATACGTACATAAATTTCATTTGCTAAATTAAATGTCTATAGGTATGTATAAGATCTGATTTTACATTTTTGCCTTTTCGTATTTTTTAATGGCAGTGTTATTTTTTTATTATGCTACAAAGTGTTACTTCACCATATTGTCATATATTTGTCTCCCCAGATATTCGAATATCTCGATTAAGAGAATACCTCGCTTAATTGAATACAACTTGACGGAATCGTAAATATTCATTTAAGTGGAGATGATAGTATGTATACTTACACAGCTGCAATGTACTTTTTAACAAAATACTTCAAAATAAAATTTGAAAACTCACTTTTGAAATGAGCCCCGACATCATCTGATTTAAGCTTTTATCAACCAGATCATCAATCTTAGCATGGTATTGATGCTGCAATTTAAATTATAGAATTAAATCATAAAAATCCTCTATTAACATATAAAACAACAAAAACAATATTAAAAGCAGCAATATTAGTACACTGATGTAATTCACTTCAGAAAACTTAATTTTTCTCTCATAAAATATCCCACTACAGCTCATTTAATAAAGAAAGTGAAAATTGGTTTTTTAGCAAGGTTATATTTCAAAAAGTTATAATATCCAATAAGGTAATAGTATAAATTACAAAGCCTTTTAAGCCCTTGCTTGATCATACATTTGACCTTAATGTATGATTTCACATAACACATACATATTCATACACAGGGAAACAGAGCTTTGTATATATGTGCCTTTTTGAAATAAATAAATAGCAAGCAAGGGAGTTCTTAACATTAAAACATAGTTAATCAAACCAATTGGAGTATAAGATAAAACTGTAAATAAAATATTATACATTAAATAAATACTGTTACAATTTTTTTTTATAATAATGCCTTCTGTTTTTGAAAAATACCTACTAAGAACAGAATTCATACAGAAGAAAGAATGAAAAATAAATAAATAAATAAATAAAATAAAGATAAAAATAAATAAATCAACATAAAACAATTTATAACTTATATGCTTTAAACCACAATATAACATAACTTATACATTTCTAAACAATTTAAATTTAAAAATAAGATACCTGCAATGTTTTTTACTTTTCAGAACTGTATATCCCCCCCCCCCCCCCCCACACACACAACTATTAAATTGTCAACAATTTTCACTCATATACAGGGTGATCAGTTCAAGAGTAACCGTGGGTTTTTCTTATAACCCTTATATCTGACGGATGTGGCAACTATTCTAACATTGAAGTATGATTGTGTTTGTGAGACAATTTCTAACACTGTTGGACTGTTACAACTTTATTTGTGAGGTAAAACAGAAATGGAGACGCACAATTTTTTTAATCCTGTAATAATTTTATTTTTAAAAACATAATTTAATTCAAATTTTTTACATTATCATTCCTCACAGAAAATGTTGAAAATGTTCGCCACCATTTTGAATGCAAACATGAACACGCCGAACCAGGTTTTTGACACACTTCACAACATTGTTAGTGTTATTGACGAAATTTCTTCAGTTACAATCTGTTTTAATTCATTGATGTTTGCAGGACTTCTCTGAAAAAGCCTATGAAATGATAATGTAAAAACGATAATGTGATAATGATAATGTAAATGTAATGTTGGAATGATAATGTATTTAATTAAATTTTGTTTTTCATAAATAAAATTATTACAGGATTAAAAAAAAAATTGTGCATCTCCATTTCTGTTTTACCTCACAAACAAAGTTGTAATAGTCCAACCGTGTTGGAAATTATCTCCCACGCTTAAACAAGGTTCAAACAATTATAGAATAGTTTGAATCTTGAATATGTTAGAATAGTTGCCACATCCGTCATATTTAAGGGTAATAAGAAAAACTAACAGGTTCTCTTAAATTGATCACCCTGTATATTATATTTCAAATAATAATAATTAAAATTGTGCATTAACTTACCAAGTCTACACCCTCAACAGTGCAAAGCTTTAAAGACTGAAAAGGAAAAAAGAAGAAAAATGTTAAACAATCATTTATGAATAAAATACTTGAAGTAAAAATAAAGATTACAAAAATGACAAGTAAGATAACAAATAAGATTGTTGAAAAGAATAGGACAAAAAAATATATGGATGTTCAGAAGCGAAGTGTAAATCAAAAAAAAAAAAAAAAAAAAAAAAAGACTTATGTGCAGCAAATTATTGTGAATTACAAGTTCTTTTATAGGCATAAACAAGTAAGTGAATTTCATTATTAGCAGTCAGATAACAGCACTATAAATGTGTAATGAACTACTGAATTTGTATTGTAATTCTATAATAATTCCTTTTCTCAGTTTCAGTTTTTTCTTTTGTCTTACATTGATTGACTTAACAACCATTCATATAGTAATTCCTTTGAAAGAAATTATAATGAATAAATAATTTTGTAAAGTCATTGAAAATATTTCGTTCAGGTGATTCAAAGAAAAAGACTTCAGTTTAAGCAGGACCACAAACCTATTTTATTTCTCATGTTTAGTTATAAACATAAAATTAATTATTAGTTCTAATGAGAAAGAGGTAATCAAAGCAGCAATTGACACTGTACCAGACAGGCTTTAACTTCCAGAGTCAAAACACACAGAATATTGTGCCAAGATGGGAATTTAAAAAATGCAATTGGCTAAAATTGCTTTTTACTTAAAAAATCAAATAAATACATAATTTATTTTAATGATCATTCCGGACTAATTTATTTTTTAACTATAAGTTGACTGTTATATGCAATTAATGCACAGTGGTTGA
Organism: Salticus scenicus; assembly: GCA_963930645.1. Lineage (NCBI taxonomy): Eukaryota > Metazoa > Arthropoda > Arachnida > Araneae > Salticidae > Salticus > Salticus scenicus. The sequence goes on along the minus strand of OZ005648.1, from coordinate 328,317,218 downwards.
TGTGTAAAAGAATAATAACAAATATAACATAACTAAAGAAAATTATATTATTATGAAATGTATACATGTTTCAAAATATAGTAATGTGTGTGTTTAAAGGTGGGGGGGGGGGGGGGCACCATAGAAAAATATACCTAGGGTGCAATCTAACTTAAATCTGCCTCTGCTTGTGATCCATGTTTTTTTCAGCTTCAACTTTCCCTCTCTCTCCCTTCTTTTCAGTTTGCTTACGATGTATTGCCATTCGGATGGGATCATACTATGCTCTTTTTCATTAACAGCAGAGTTAGTTGTTAGTATTTCAGTGACTTTGCGTTTTAGAAACACTAACAACTAACTCTACTGTTAATGACCTAGAGCATAGTATAATCCCACACAAATGGCAACACATCATAAGTGAACTGAAAAGAAGAAGAGAGAGAGAGGGAGATGAAGTCGAAGAAAACACAGATAACAAGTGCACTGATGATGTCTGCAACTGACAGTCGAAGCATATTTGCTGCACAAACCAAAAGGATTTTTTTTTGTAAGGTAATTGAATAGCTTTCTAAAATGTTAATATATCCTTTCTCTATTATGAAATAACTGAACTTATTTCACCAATCTCCTTGGCATCAAAAACAAATTTGGCTGAAACCATTTTTAAAATTTTTATTTTGTAAGTCTAAAGGGTAGATAAACGATTGGTTTGTATTTAAATTAAGTCATAATGATATCATTAAATTTTGTCAGGTTAGTAAGAAAAGGCTAAACTCGCGATTTTTATTGACAAGAGTATAAAAACATAATGTGAGCTATTTCATCATATAACGGAAAGATTTCCCCCCCTTTTTGGGCAGGAAATGCAAATAAAAAAAATTATTTAAAACCACAACAAAAATTAATGATTTATAAAATAAAATAAATAACCTCACTTAGGCTTCACCTTTAGCAATAAGCTTTTCTGGGGAGGATCCTCCCCCTTTGTCAATTGCAACTAGTGTTTTCTGGCGCCGGCTATTTATAGCTTCACTTCTTTCACGCAGCAAGTAGAGCCACTGCGGATCAATTCTGGTCGATTCGTGGTCATTAATGGTGCTGCTATCGTTAACGATCTCGACGCTTTCACAGAGAAAAGCATACGTAGGATTATTATAGTTAGCTATTCTTTCAATGTTATTAAATTCTATTTTTATTTCATTTTCACAGTATGCTTTGGTTAGCGCTGTTGTAGAACGGGCAAATTTTATATCGTTTTCATGTTCCTTTAAACGGGTCTTGATTTTCCTCTTAGTAACTCCTATATAACTTCCTTTTCTTTTATCGAGATATTCGATGGGGATTCTATAAATACCGGCAGTTTCGAGGGGGGCCCGTTCTACAACAGCACTAACCAAAGCATACTGTGAAAATGAAATAAAAATAGAATTTAATAATGTTGAAAAAATAGCTAACTATAATAATCCTACGTATGCTTTTCTCCGTGAAAGCGTCGAGATCGTTAACGATAGCAGCGCCATTAATGACCACGAATCGGCCAGAATTGGTCCGCAGTGGTGCTACTTGCTGCGTGAAAGAAGTGAAGCTATAAATAGCCGGCGCCAGAAAACACTAGTTGCAATTGACAAAGGGGTAGGATCCTCCCCAGAAAAGCTTATTGCTAAAGATGAAGCCTAAGTGAGGTTATTTATTTTATTTTATAAATTATGTTTGTGCTTCGTTTGAAATTAAAGATAAAAATTAATGAGTTTTTCTTTCTTATATATATATATATTTCTTAATGATTATTTGGTGAGCGTAGCATGAAAAAGTTATGGTTTAGAATACTGGAACATCAACAATAAACTATACAAAATTACAGATTAATAAAAAAAGAAGAAGAAATAAAATTGCTTTAAAATAGATTAAATTAATTGAACGAAAATATATTAGATTATTTTAGAATAAATGATACATAATGTTTGATTGCATTTTAAGTTAATAACATGTAATTTTAAATTATTACTATTATTATTTCTTTTTTAAATAAAGGATATGAAACTGACGCAAGCATCACACCACCAACTGGCCCAGGCTGAGAAAGCCCATACAGTCCATGTTATATGGCCACAGGGCCGGCTCGACCATATAGGCAAACTAGGCGATGGCCTAGGGCGCTCAAATCTAGAGGGCGGCACAATCCAGACAACAAGATCTATTTTATTTATTACTATCTAACGGCACTTTAGAATAAATAAACTATAGTCTTGGAAACACAGCACTCATGTTGTGGGAAAATTTTAAACACTTACAATATTTGTCTAGAAAGGACTAAAAGGTACAAGTCTGCTGCTATGACTTGGAAATATTTACTGAGTTTTTCTTGGCGTGTTTTCAATTGGACATGTAAAAATGAAGTAAATGGATAATCCTCGAATTGACTTTTCAGGGCATCAAAGTCAATCTAATTTATCTGAGGAGAAGCACTAGAAAAAGAGTCACAAACAACTGGCTTGATTTTATCATAATAACGATTTATTTATTTCAAAAACTTACAATGTCGAATTGAGTTTTGAAAACAGTCCGTCATTAAATCTGTCCATCTAATTGTTAACAGCTTTACACTATATCTAAAAGTCAGCGAGTCATTATTTAATGGGGCTGCACTTTATTGGAACTATAAAGTTTTGACTTTCCATTCAAGGGTCTAAATTGTACATCATGTTTCATCTCATGATTCATCCCTTGCACATCTTTTATGTTTCAGTCTTTCCTTTGTACATCTTTTCTTATTTTTAAATACTTTCCCCTTCTTTTATTTCTGGAGGGTAGGAAAGTGAGTTTTATGTCGCACTAGTGCTACATATGGGCAGTTGGAACCTTTAATTTCTAGAAACTTTGCTTGAATTGTCTTTTCAACTTTAATTTTCGTAAATTTTAATTTTTTCTCAAAAATTTCTCTCGCTCTTGCATTTTTTCTTGAATTACTTTAACTTTTCAATGAATCTCTTCTTACATGGCTTCTATTTTATCCTTAACTCCTCTTGTCAGGGTTTCATCTATTCTCTTAATTCATGTTGTCTAGCTTTCATCTTCTTTTATCCATCCTTCATATCTTCATGCCCGATTTTCATCTCATGTTGTGCTGCTATCATATGATTTTGTCCAGCTTTCAATTCTTTTAACTAGACAGTCTAAGCTTCAATTTCTTTCATGTCCTTTGCAATACTTCTAGTCAAAATCAGTAAGTGTATCTGCCTTACATCAGGTGCCAAATCAAATGTTACGAAACAACGGCTTTCTTGTTCAAGAAAAGAAGATTGTAAATGCACACATAGGTTCAAGTTGATTAATGAGCTTTATTTAACTCATATTCTCGAAACAGTCCAGCAAAACTGTCAATTCAATGAATATTCTCGAAACAAACAAATAAAACTAGGCTTTTAAAGAGTATTTTCGAAATAGTCCTATTGGACTGTTTCGAATCCTGGGGCAAGGAGTCACTTCTATCACAAGAAAAGTAAAGAGCATTAATTGCATTACACTATAGAGCAGGAATTTCACTTATTCAGGATCAGGAATGATAATCAAATGATTGAAGCGCAGTCTCTATGAGACGATTGCTCAGAACAATTTACTGAGTACAATCGACTTCTCGGGAGTTAATCAGCCTCGTTTTAAATTCTTGACTACAAATGAAAAAATATCAGGTTAATTCTGTGCTAAAATGTAGCTGGAATATCCAGAACTCGGCTTCTATTGGAATTAGAACTTTGAAACTTTGGCAACTCGAAACTACTGAATACTCATCACTTTTTTACTGAATACTCATCAATTTGTCAAGGTCGACCTTAATAGAAATGTATAGGCTGTCATTTTTGTTTCCAGTTTAACTGTAAATTTGCTTTTGATGCAAGAGCACATTTTATGAAGCGAAGAGGTTTAATGTATTGGCACAATGTTGAGTTTAATGATTATAAAAAACTGACTTTTTTTTTTTTAACTTTGAGTGTGTTTTGCACGCAAAAGATATTTTTTGATTCTAATTTTCTCAGTTGCTCAGCTCGTAGAAAAGCAATTTTACCAGGGTATAGCAATCGAAAGAAAAAAGGATTACTTCAGATTACCTTTGTATACACGTCTGACGCAGATGATTGAAAAAGATTATAAAAGTAAGAATGTGTATAAGCATTACATTATTATTTTTCTTATTACTTTTTGTTTTATATTTACTTTATATACGAAAAGTTATAAATATTTTAATTTCATAATTTTGAACTGACATAAACAGGAAAATAATAATAATAATAATAACAAGATTTGAAGGAAGCTAGCTCTAACTAGAAAGAAGTTTTAGCTCTTTAGACTAGGTGACTTTGTAGGGGCTATGCATGGGGGCTTTTTGGAATTTTACAAAGTGATTCTGTTATAGTTTCTTTTTCTAGTAGCTCAACTTAGTAATAAAATGTGAAATTTCGTTTTCAGTACAGTTGATACTTGAGACTAGCTGTTAACAAAAAAAAAAAAAAAAAAAAAAAAATTGGAGTACAATTTTGTAAGAGAAAATTAGAGAAAAAATATCATTAGCAAAGCAAATTAGGCTCATTTGACAAGTTATTTTTGTCCGAATCCTAAAGAAACACTATCAGGTTAATAATTTGAAAAAACAAAAGATTTTTTCCCTGAATCTGAATAAGCAAAAATCTTGCTTCATCTTCAAAAATAATTAGTAAACAAACAATAGTTTGATATGAAAGAAATAAAGATTGAGGCTTTGATAAACAGAACATGGAAAATGCTTCCGGTTTCACTTTGAGTTTATGTATCCTTGCAATGTGAGAAAATTCTATGGGTAATCTGCAGCGAATAGACGACATGACTCTCTGACGTCATTCAAAGTCCTAACGATTTTCTTTTATTTAATCTGTAGGAGTCTTCTTTTAATCCACAAACAGTGGAATGTAGCCTATCATAGCACAGAAAACTAAATGCAAAACTGGTGTACAAACGATAAATAGACAATAAGACTTCTTCACACACTGAATGAAGGAACCTGATGAAGGAACTCTACGTCCTTTCGAAACTGGTTGTGCGGGCTTAAAACTTATGGTGTGTGTCTTATTGTCTATTTATCATAGCACAGCTTTTTCCCACAAACATTGAAAGCTCCACCTCGTTCTAGTTGTCCATTCTCGACGAACACAAGCCAGATCATGTATAAAAAATGTTAATTTCCTATTAGAAAATAAGTGAAGAAAGTTTTCGTCAGTTCATAACAAAAGACGACGCGCCAATGGTGAAAATGTGACCCAAACTCCACTACTAATGCACTACTAAAAACAAAATTTTTTTCTTGGAAACTATAAAAGTGATTTCAGATTTGATAAACAGGAGGCATTTTCAGAAGAAATTAATATTGCGGTATCATTCCCATCGGAGTCAGAGCCAGCCCGATTACGAAAAATGAAAAAGAAGTTTAATTATGCAATCAGCTGATAAATCAACAAGTGATGCTAAACTCCATTTTAAGATTAATTTTTATATTTCTTTTCTAGATACAGTAAGAAATTTGAATGAAGAGAATTTCAAACAGACCAAAAAGATAAATCATGTTTTCTGATGCCTTTCTAACAATCGTGGGTCATAAAAAAAAAAACTTTCAAAGTGATTTTGAAATTATGTAGAAGATTAGGAGATTATTTGACTCAAGGAGACTCTAAGGATGTTGACGAAAGTACACTACAGGAAGTTTTGAATAATTTTTGTGAAAACGAACTAGTACATTTCGTATTGAATTTAGTAACAGCAATAAAATTGTTGCTTACACTTCCTGTGGCCAGTGGAGAACCCAGCTTCATATAATTGAAAGTAATAAAAACTTACCAGTGTTCTATAGTGACGTGAGAACGATTTGTAGGGCTATCATCATTATCAACAGATCAAGATGAAGCTAAAACAATTCATTTGAAAGATATTGTTTCGACTACCGCTAAAAGTAGCGCCGAAAGAACAATATGCAATATGTAATAAAAATAAATAGTTGATTATTTATTACAGTATTTGTATATGTATAATTGTCTGTATAATTGTCTGCATGTCTTACATTTTTAAAAAATTTTGTTTTAATGGGGCGCCACGAAAATTTTTCGCCTAGGGCGCCAAATTTGCTCGGGCCGGCGCTGTGTGGCCACGAAACTTAGAAAGTCCCAACCGCTATGACAGCAAGTACTAGCCCAGATATGGACTGCAAGCAAAGAATACGAAGCCTCCACCATCTCTCCGGACCAGCTCCATAGGCAAGTCAATTACAAGCTAGGCTGCCTCAGTTCCCAGCAATTCCCCGATTTGACAGCCAGAAGGGCCAGTTTTACCTTCTGAGGACGTCTTCTGCCGTCTATTCAGCCAACGGCGTTCACCACACTAGCCGATCCACGCCAACTAGGCAGATCTACACTCGCTTCTCCTTTCTATAGGCCAGCCTCCATTGTCGCACGACAGGCCCCACTTAGGACACCTGGACTTGCCCCTGTTTCCCAGGCTATCACCCCCATATGGGAACCACGTTAAACCAGCACAGACATTAAACAGAAGAGTCATGCACCACCAGACTTACTCCACCACTTTGAGATTACAATTAAAGCCATGTCCAGAAATGCTACAACGTATCTCAGTTATGCAGGTACCAGAGATGTTATTGGTACCTAGAAGGATTGGCTGTTTGGTATCAGCAGGGAAAAACCCTCGAGTGGGCGAGGTAAAAACCCCATTCAACTCCATACTGTTGAGATGAGAACTTGGTGTTCTTTGCGTTCAAAACCAACACTTTAGGCAGTTGGTGTGGGAACCGAGGCTCCTTGCCTTCTTGGATTCCTCCTGAGAGGATGAGGGCTCTTCGACCATTCTGGCTCCTCCACCATGTGGGTCTAATGCCAAGCAAAGAAGATCAGACATGATAATCACGATCCCCTGCCTACAGTAGTAGTCCAGGCACAGATCCTGTTGCGCTCGACGCTGGAAGTCCGAGGGGGAGTATTTCTCCCTCACTGACTTCCAGCGGGCGCACTCATACAGAACATGTGTTACACTTTACTTTTTCATAACATTCCTTTTTTTAAATTAAAGTAGCCGAAAACATCACTACTTAAATGAAAATAACCAAAAACATCATTACTTAAATTAAAATAGCCAAAAAACATCACTACCAAAATTAAAATAACTATAAACAACGTTTAAACAAACAATTTTACAGAAAATAATTATCATACAGTTTAATCAGACTTAATTAAAATTTAATTTAATAATTTAGGTATTTAAAACATCAATTACGTTAATAAAACTAATTTTCAGACTAACTAAAACAGTTAACATAAAACTACGATCAGCTAAAAAGTAAAATATACTATAATTAATAAACATGGAAAAACCTTAAAACATTACTTCGTGTGTCGTTGTTTAAATTTTTCAGCCAGGTACCCAGCCCTCATTAGAACGACATCATCTGTGGAAGACTTGAACTTGACTGTTGTTGATCTTCTTTCACCATAAGGTGGCGCCATACAAGGTCTGGTGCTACTGTGCCGCTGTCGTTGCATGCCTCGTTATTGGTTATAATTTCAATTGATTCTTAGAACATCGCGTAGTAATAATCATCATAATTTGCAATTTTACTGGCTTTATCTGCAATTTTACTTTGACTGGCACAACAGTCAAGCTCAAGTCTTCCACAGAGGATGTCGTTCTGATGAGGGCCGGATACCCGGCTGAAAAATTTAAACAATGACACACAAAGTAATGTTTTAAGGTTTTTCTATGTTTATTAATTAAAGTTTAATACTTTGTTTTTACTTATATATTTAAATTATACTATTTAACGAAAAGTAAAGTTAATTAATTTTAACCATTTTGCTGTGTTTTCCTCCCAGTTAATTATGAAAATAAAATTTGATCTGTAAGTATTTTGGAAATTCCGTTGAAACAGGATTAATCTACAAGTGATAAGCTTTAAAACGGTACCTCCCTTATCAAAATACGTCAAGAATTGAACTTTTCAGCTTCAAATTTTTATTACAGCAAAATTGGAGAATTTAAATACACGCTAATGTTTTTCGTCGATTTTTTCAGTCAGCCATTTTCTTCACATTTTTTTGTTCTTCCCGCGCGGCCAAGGGGGGATGCAGTTGGGGAAGATCTTCTGGAGCAATCTGGAATGTTTGTCGGAGGTGACGGTGCGTTCATTTTCCGGTAGGTTTTATTAGCTTGCGCGGACTCTGATTGGCTGAGGACGGCGCGTCGTTTCAAAATTCGGGAGCAAAAAGAGTCGGTTTCATCAGTTCCAGAAAGAAGCCGAGTGTCATCAGACATGGTAAGTGGGACCCGGCACTTTTGCCATGGCTACCGATGCCAATGTACCATTTTGTTTTTCTGAGCAGCAGATAGTCAATTTTTTTCTATGAAGATTTTCTTGCTAACTTGTCCTCGTCCTGGATTAAGGGGCAAGTTTAAGATGTTTTATATCCTTACCTAGAGAAGAAATTATTTTTTATATTTCATCGAGAGATAACTTCGAAATTGTCATCAGGAAGGGAGGATGTACAGATTCCATAACTTAACGTCTCTGAAGACGTTTGCCTTCTTCTAATATAGGCATTAAAGATTGGTATGTTTCTATGATGCAACATCCACGGCGATACAGAATTATGACAATCAATAAATGATTATATCGACTTATATTGACATCAATGAAAATAAAATAATGTATGATATCCTACAACATTATCTCAAATTTGATCATACATGCCAATATCTACATAATCCAAAGTTTATCCTCATTTTATCACGATATTAACTAACAAAGTGCATGATCATCTCTGTGACTTTTACGAACTGTGTCGGATTTTAACAACAATCAAGACATATTTATGAGTTCACGGTTTATGGTAAAGTTTATTATCATTTTATTATGATATCAATTCTGTGATTTTCACCAACTGTGCTGGACTTAAGAACTATTGAAATATAGTTACTAAGCAAATGATTTCCTGATTTATGGTATCGATGTAAGTTGATCAAATAATTGATGTTTTAGTATAATGAAATTCCGGCAACCAATAAGAGAATGAATATCAAATATCACTTATGTATTCATATTACTTTTCAACTGGCTAGTTTTAATATTCCAATTTAGTGTGTTGTTATAATAAAGTATTATATCACAAATATGATTTCATCATCACATTATTCCAGCAAATTGGTGAGCATTTTTTTTTCTTTCTTTTATTCCTTTTATTACATTTTTCTTGCTCAAGCTGTTTCATTGGATCATACACTAAGAATAATGCACTACCACTAATCTAAAATTTAATTAAGTAATGAATCTGGTTTAAATGTTAGAAATCTTATTTATTTTGATAAATTTTTTTTCACGGCAAAGTAATTGCTCATATCTGCTAATTTTAATTTTGACTTCTCATTAAAATTCACTTAGAAAATTCTAGAGCACGAAGTAAAAATGAAGTAGATAATTTTTTTTTTTTTTTAATATTACAACATGACTGACTGAGCTGACACTTGTCCAACATATACATACAAAATTCTTCTGGAAGAAGTGTTGCTGGTGGGGCCCAAATGAGCCATATCCCGTCAAGACCTGGTTAATGAAGGAGTCACCCTAAATTCGGTTCGTGCCGACCTTTGGGAATACTTCCTGCATGAATCTCCCCAGCATCGAGTCATCCCACTCTTTTTGCCATGCTAATAAAGTTCTGCTTTTTAGCATTCTTTTGACATGAGATTTGCCAAGTCTCACTTCTATTTCAATGCTGTCCCTCCAAACAGCTGTTTTGGCAGCTAAATAAAAGATATGTGATGTTTTCAACATCACAGCCTCTGCTGAGTTTCCTAGTTCTGCAATCAGTAGTCTGAACTCCAGAGCACAGACAGACAAATTTTTTTTATTTGTATAGATTACACTATTATTTATATATAAATAAAATTTTACTTTTTTCATTTTAATACATTTTTGTAGCTAGGACGTTAATTTCAAGCATGACTAGTGATAAATTAAGGTTATTCTTATTATTAAGTGTTACAAACACATGCATAACTTGAGTTCTGATAAGAAAGACAGTAGTTACAAATGCTAAAATTCTAAACAGCAAATATATAGATGTGCATGCAATGGTCAGAAAAATAAATACAAAAATATTTAATCAAAATAAATTTAGATATTTTTATTTAAGATTTTAAATGATTTAGAAAAACAATGTAACTAAGCAAGTCTATATGAACATACAAACCTGATTTTTGGCTTCAAGAACAACATTTATCATAGCGCACATTTCTGAAGGAACTATGTAATCTGTACTAGTCCATTTACTGCCCTTTTTTTGCCACTGCTGAAATGCCTGCAATGTTCTAAAAAATAGGAATTAATAATTTAGATAACTCATTAATATTCAGTAATAATTTTTTTTTGTAATTAACATTTTTACATTATTATTATTATTATTTAGGGAGAAGATGACAGTAACTTCTTTATTTAAACATGATTTAATGTATGATCTCTTATCAAGAAGATAGAGAATTTACAATTTATCTACAACATTACATACAATTTTAATAAAAACTTACAATGCTAAACATTAAAGGCAGATAATACTTTGCTTAGCCAGAAGTTTTATTTACCTCTTACCCCTCTCCCTCTCCCTCCCCAATTTCAAAATTCATACATTGAAGAGCACTGGGTAAAAAACTAAAGTCAAAATTCATAGAATTAAATATTGCAGATTACAATACATTGAGTAGTTCTATCTCAGGGTTAAATTTCCTCTATAACTATCATTTATGCAGCTAATAAAATATCAATTTTTAAAATAGAAAAGTTGTCTCAAAACTTTAAATTATAAAAATAAAAAAATATGAAACACCTATAAATTTTAATTTTAGAGAACTTCTATATACCTAGTTGTGCCATAAGTTCTGATGCAATTATAAAGGACTTTAAATAAACTTTGTAATCAAATTTCAAACAAAATCCTCTTAAAAGTTTTATTTTACCTTTAAATTCAACATATTACACCTTTTATTCAAAACAGGGTTTAAACTGCCATTAGTTTTATTAGCATTTTGCTAAATTATCAATAACAATTTCACTAAAAAGCTAAAACTAGATTACTTCATAAAATATCTTTATATAACTACCTCTAGTTTTTATACAAATATTCGTGGACGGAAATTATAAAATCACTGAAAATATTGGGAATCATTATCTATTTAGTATATTCGGATTTAATTTCGACTTTTAATAGGTGAATTTAAATGCAAAAATATTTAAAAACATAATTAAGAATTTGCTTCATAGATGTATTCTCAGTGCTAGTATTGCATTTGTTGAAATCGGAACAAAATTTTGCTGATTCATTTTTCTTAAATCGCAATTATATGCTTGGTTAAAATCGTCAGTGAACAAAGCAAACAGAACACAAAATTGGGGATAACCAAGTTAAGAAAAGGAAATCAATACTATTCAAAGAATTAATTTTCGAAAAAAACATTTATGTGAGAAATATTGAGTACTTGTATTGCTTTATTGTTTCTAGAACTGATCATTGATAACTATCCAGTTATGGGAAAAGGGAGAGGGGGGGGGGGGGGAATAAAAAAATAATTACAGAGTAAGAAATATTAAACTCTTTCAATTCTACTTCTAGAATCTAATAAAGTAAGTTTAAAATTAATATTATCATTTATGTTGCAGATGGATAAAGATTGGGAAATAAAAGACTTCAGCAGAACATTTGATTGCCAATCGCTAGTTGGAGATAAATAAAGGGGGGGGGGCAAAAAATAATTACATGAGCAAGAAATATTTAATGATTTTATTTCTTTACAAGTTCTACAATCTCATAAAGCAAGTTTGAAATGAATATTGACATTTATGATGTGGATGGAGAAAGATTGGGAATCGGGAGCTTTTGCAAAACATTTGATCGCCGATCATTCATTTTTTTTTTTTTTTTTTTTTTTTTTAAACTAACGATATCCGCGACTTTTCTAAAAATGGAAGAAATAAATTTGCGGTATTCGTCGGATTAGATTAAAAACATTTGAGGATTTCCGTGAATTCGCGGAAAAATCAGATGCCTACGTTAGCATGGGGAATATAGAGGGGGTAAAAAAAATTAGATTTTGAAAACTTCGGGAGATATTAATGGAGTTCGGGAGATTGCCACAAAATTTGGGAGTCTCCTGAATTTTTCGGGAGAGTTGGCAGCTATGCTACATATTTATCTGAATAAAGGTTACCTAGGTTTTGTGCAATTTCAATGAATTTTCCTTTTAGTTTTTTTATTTATAAAGTAACATAAAAAATAGTGATTCTTTTTCTAAAAAATTCATTCAAATATACTGACCAGAGAAGCAAAGCCTGCTTATTAATATATATATATGTGTGTGTGTGTGTGTGTGTGTGTGTATGACAGTTTATAAATATTACTCTGGAGAAAATTTTAATTGCAGCAGCAGACTATAGAAAGCATACTGTGCAACTAATTATAATGAAATTGTCAGTACACATGGGAGTAACATATATTCTCTGATACATTATACATGGCAAGAGGGGAGGGAGATGAAGAAATAAAGGGGAAAAATGAAAAAAGTTGGAAACCTTTTATATAACAAAAGATGTCCCCCCCCCCCTTTTTTTTTTTTTTTTTTTTAAGGGAGGGGGGCTAATTCTGAATTTCACATAATAAATTACAAAAATTTAATATCATGCATGAAATTTATGAATAATAACATATGATTTAATAATTAAGTTACCTATTAATACATGATTCTATCATATCACAAGCCATGAGTTTTAATCTTTGTTCTAAATGTTTGGCGAAAACTTCATCAGGCCAATGTAAGTCACGTATAAAAGACTGAAGAGCATCAAGTTTCCAAAATAAATCTTCAGAAGTTATACATCCATGGCTATAGGATTAAAAATATAAAACAATAAATTTATTTTGAAATAGGCATTTGATCAAACTAGAAGTTAAAAATACACTGAGAGAACACTGCTAAAAAGTAAAAAATAAAAATTTGTAAGTAAGCAAGAACCATTATTGGACAAAAAAAAAAAAAAAAAAAAAAAAAAAAAAAACTTTAACAATTATTTTTAATGTAACTATAGCATGGCCCTTCGTCCCAAACAATAAAGATAGGCACAATGCAACATCCAAGTGACAACCCATAAAACTGAGAAAAGTGATGATATTAAATAAATAAATTTGAGGTTAATAATAAATATCAGTGTGGCAAGAATTAAAAAATATATGTATGAATTTGTGAAGTTTTGTGAATCAATAAATTTCATTGTTGCTCCATAATATCATTATTATTCATCTGCTTTGAAATTTTGCTTTTTTAAATCCATATGACTTCTATTCTGGTCTTGGCAGGATGGGGGAGTATTGCCGGCGTGAAACTAGTTTAACCCTACAGGAAAGTCACAAGTCTTGCCACCTGCCTCCTTCCTTCCTTTCTTAAGTTTCTTAAATTATTTTTTCATAAATTTCGATATAGTTTATGTTTATAAGTTAAGATTTGTTGTGTTAGTTTATTGTTTCGTTTGTTTTGCAGGCTGTTAATTAATAAATCCGGTTTTCTTTAAATATGTGTATTTCATCCCCTGATGAAAATTTTTTTCATTGTTCTGAACTTCTCCTACATAAAGAAAATTTTAATTTTATTGGTCATTAGTGTTTCAGTGATCTTGTATCTGTTGCTTGGCTTCTACTATGCTTAATAGATCATCATTATTATTATTATTATATATATATATATATATAGGGTAAGTGCACCAGTGATTGACACTTTTAGAGTAATCTCTGATGGTTTTTAATGTTCTAGTCATCAGAAAATATTTTTAGAAATCTTAAGTTAGTACATATGTTATGAAAGACATTCAGAACCACATATATGTTAAAATATATACATTTGATAACAATTTTTTTTTTTTTTTTGTGAATTTTTATTTGACACCCACTCAATGTTTCAGTAATTGACACTGCCATTTTTTTGTTTTATCAGTAATTGGCACCCTATGTTCCAGTGTTTGACACTGCTAATTATTCATTTTACCAGTTATTAGCATCCTATGCTCCAGTATTTGACATAAAATGTTAAAATTTTTATATGTAAAATATATGATTTTCTTATTTATTAATTATTTCGGGATAGATGTCAATTACTGGAACATGCCAATCACTGGAGCACCTACCCTATATAATAGGATAAAAAAGAGGTAAGAATTAAATTAGTATTTTTATATTTTAAATTATTATTTTAATATTTTAGAGTATTATTTTCATATTTTAAATTAATATTGCAAGATGAATTAAAGGAAATCTCAAAAGGCAGTGAGTTACTTTTAAATAATAGAAAAAACAAAATGGAAATTCCAAATCGTGTTCATTTGAAAATGATGAGTGTAAAAAAATCTGGTAAAGTAAATTGGAATAAACAAGTCAATAAGTTAAGTTTAATGAGTAATGAATTAAGTTTAATGAGTAGCTGGTGCTGGCAAGATTCAATACAAGAATTAAATGAATGGTGTTAAAAGAAATAAAGGATTAATGTTATAAATTAGGGTTTGATTACTTATGTCAATTATAAAGCTATAAATATTGTTTTTATGACTTGGCGAGTTGGCAATTTGGTGCACCAATTGGTATCGCTCTGTCTAGCAAGCACAAAGTCATTAAGCCAATATGACACAAAGAAGTGGTGTGTCAGTAATTAATGTAACCAATAAAAAAATAAGGGAGGAGTTTAAGATTATGCCAGAAATACACCAAAATTACGAGTATAAAACATGAAACTCGCCAAAATTAGAAAGACTCAAGAGACTTCTTCAACTATCGAATACTAGAATAAACTAATGAGTTTACGTCGATGCCCGGGACCGCCATTGGGCCCCAGGGCAGACTATACCTCAATTCCGACTGTGGCAGTCGTTATTTTGATCACGTGATGTCACATTCCGCCTTTTGATTTGACGACTGTCGTTGTTTAAGGACTGTCGCTATGGTAGTCAGATCTGAGAATACATGCCCAGGCCCAAAAGCGAAATGACGATGAGTTCGGTAACCACGTCCAGGGAAACTCCAATTGGAGTCCATGCTTAGCACAATATGGCCCTTCCATTGCCATCAGCCATATTTAATCTTAATTTGGATAATAAAGATGATTGCCACAAGTTATTTGTAGTTCGTGAACCCTGACTGCTAATGATGACCACAGAAACAGGGAAACGGAGTACACCAACCCCTTATTATTATTATTATTATTATTATATACTAAAAAATAAAAAGCAGTAAAAATGGCTACACATAAAAAATAAAATAAAATATAAAATGAAAAAGATACAAGAAAGAAAATAAAGAATAAAAAGCAATAAGCAAGAGAAAATTAAGTCAGTAATTCCTAAGCACCAGACACGAAAGGTGTAAATATGCTACAGAATTGCAATATTTCCCTTAAAAAAAAATTACGCTAAAATTTAAAATTTTCCTACGAAATAAGTATATCATTTTTTAAATGCTAGAAAATCTTAGATTAAAACATTTTAATACTACAGACTGATTTAATTTGCAATAGTCAAAAGTTAAAAATTTTAATTTTCAAGAAAAAAAAAAAAAAAAACTCAGGTTTAGTTTTAATAAGTAGAATTTTTTACTAATCAAAATTGTAGGGTTTATTTTTTCTTCCCTTTCATATATTAGAATAATAACATTCTATATATTTTAATCTCTTAATTATATTACATTAACAGAAAAACCTTACTTGAGCTTCTTTAATTTACCACAATATTTTCAAGAGGGGCCATTCTCTTCATCTGTGGTACTGCAGTCGGATGTTTCCTTGCAACTAACTTCTTACCTTAAAGAATTTAGTCGCAACGAAAGCTCCCACTGCAGCATCACAGATGAAGAGAAAGGTCCCTCTTGAAAGTACACTGATAAATTAAAGAAACTCAGTCAGGGTTTTTCTAAAAAGATAATTAAGTTAATAAAATGCTTCTTAAAAAAAAAAAATAATAATAATAATAAGCAAATATAAATGTCTAACAATTGAGTTTTAAAAGTTGAGATCTGAGCAAAGTGGCAAGTTTTGCATTGGACTTGTGCTGTTGTCGACTGTAGCTTATTATAACTTGATTAAATTATCTTCATCTATTTAGTGAATGTTATATTAATATGTTTCATACATTCATTCTTTTTGGTTTTAAAATACTTTTTAATCCATTTAGTAGATTAATTGTTTACTCTTTTACTGTTTATAACACTGATCAATTAATGTATAATAAGGGAACATTGTGTAATGTTTATATCATATCTCATAAAAAATATATTGATTAAAACCACATGTAACATTCTAAAATTTGAAAAATGACACTTTAAAACATGTAAATTAAAAAAAATATATTTAATTTAAAGACATATTTATGTTAAAATACATTTTCAAAAGCTTTTCGCCTTGATCATCAGGGCATCATCAGGAAATTATTTGTAACAAATTAAGTTTCTAAAGTGCAGCTCTCTCCGTCCATGTATACATATATATATATATACTCTATTTTATATCCTAACCATGTCAAAAAGCTGTGTACACTTTTGTGTATATCAACAAAAAAATAATAAAATAATAAAAGACAATAAAAAAGGTGGCGGTTGGGTGGGAAGATGTTTGATTACGGAGGTGGGGTGGTGTTGTAAGGCTGGATGGTTGGGTGGGTTTGTGAAATTAAATTAAAAAAAAAAAAAGCAGAAGGCTTGTTGCATTTACTTTGTATTACTATGCAAACTTTCTTTTTCCAATGAAATTTCAGTTTCTTCCTTTTTGAGTTGTCAACTATATTTAAAATTCTAGTTATACTGTTGGACACAGTGTAATCAATCGATGAATTTCATTGTTGCTTCGTGGTTTCATTGTTATTCATCTGCTTTGAAATTTTGCTTTTTTAAATCGATATGACACCTATTCTGGTCTTGGCAGGCTGGGAGAGTGTTGCCGGCGTGAAACTAGTTTAACCCCACAGGCAAGTCACAAGTCTTACCGCCTGTCTCCTTCCTTCCTGTCTTGTGTTTCTTAGGTTATTTTTTCATTAATTTTGATAAGTTTATGGTTTTAAGTTAAGATTTGTTGTGTTACTTTATTGATTCGTTTGTTTTGCAGGCTGTTAATTAATAGATCTGGTTTCTTTGTATTAGTGTATTTCATCCACTGACAAACTTTTTTTAAATCTTATTGGTCATTGGTGTTTCAGTGATCTTGTATCTGTTGCTTGGCTCCTACTATGCTTAATAGATCATCTTTATTACATATATATATACATATATATTCATATTTTCAGGTTACAAATACAGTTAAGTTTGATTTATTGGAAATATGAATGTATTCACAGAAGCCAATATTGATCGAAATTCTGGAGTCAAATGGATGGAGCTTTTTTGGTTTAAAAAGAGGCAACACTTGAGGTTTTGGAACTATTGAGGAACTTGCTCGGAGAAGCAAGTGGATCCTTTCCAGTTCCCATCCACTGACTTCTCTAAGTAAGTTCCTCAATAGATCCAGAACTTCAAGTGTTGCTGTCACTAGGACTGGGCTTTATATCGATGTAAAATCAAATATCGGTTTAACGCTAATATCGTTTATTCGATTTAAATATTTCATGTTCCATGTAATATCGATGCAGAAACATAAAAAAATGCGAAACTCTGATGCCAGACTAAACCAATTCAGCAATGCTGGAATAATGCCAGATGGATATTCATTCATTCAGTCGGATACCGGTTTAGTGTAAAACATGCGTAGTCATAAACAGCAAAATCATAAAAATCAAACTGCAACAAATCAAGAGAGTAATATTTAGTCGTTTCGATTTAATGTTGCGCAAGCGTACTTTGAAGAGAATATCGGTTTAAGATCCGACACGAGGAAGCATATTCTTTCGAATGGATTACGGTTTTAGGAACGCATGCGTAGTAACGAAATGAAAACCGAGAAATGAGATCTATTCATTCATTCATTCATTCGAAATTCGTTTGATTACTTTAGATTTACTTTATCAATATTAGTATTTTCTTCCGCTATTTTTATTATAGTTCCTGTTCCTATAATTAAAAAATAAGATACTCCAGTTTCTGCTTATTAGATAAGTGAATAATTAACTATTCTTGATTAATATTTCCTGTAATTAATAATATTCTTTCATTAAATTTATTAATTTCAGTAAAGAATATGACATTGTCATATTGTCAAAAATAAATTAATTCAAACAACAGCGTCATCTTAAATATGATTATTCTAACATTTAATTATCTGATTTTTATTTATTTCGAAATCAATTACTTAACAGTATATAGTATGAGTATTTAAAAATAATTTTAAATATGGTAAAAGTTTATGCTTTTTTTTTTTTTTTTGTCTTCAAGTGCACCAAACTGTTTTTCTTTCTATTACTAATTTTCTTCCGTACACTAAGCCAGTTATTAGTCTTTTTGTGTGTTGTAATATTTGATGTAATTTAATCTAACATAAGTAAAAATTTTAAACTTCAATAAAAAAAAAAAAGAAAATCTCGTGAATTTTGAAAGAAAGTATATTTTAGAAAATTGTAATTAAGATTTAGATTTATTAGGAGATTCAAAGCACTATAGAAAATTTAATATCTTGTGTGAAGCCATTTTGTAATTCGTTTGCAAGTAAGTGGGGAATGTAAATATTTTAATGCATTAAAAAGTAATAAGAAATAATGAAATTCTGAATTTATCAATTAGTTAAAAATTAAATAAATAAATTGGGGTGCTTCATATTTTCTAAAGGTTACTGACGAAATGTCACATCACGAGTCAATGGGAAATATTTCTGTGATAAAAATAATAATTTTGAGGAAAAAATTTAATTTTGTCAAACTAATATATTTTTTTTTATGGTCCATTGTTGATTTTTGCATTCTTCTGTAGGTATTCATTACAAGAAAGTACTTATTTATATCTTCTGGTTTTCAATGAATTTACACGTTTCAAGAAGTCTAAAGAACGTTTTGACTATTTTTAGAAATTATCCATCTGCTTGAGTGTGAAAAAAAAGAAAATTCCAACGACTTTAGCATGAAAAATAATACACAGAATTTTCCTAAAAAGTTTTACATATTTGCACCTTGATATAAATTAGCCCTTGTTCATATTTTGTACACATCAGTATACAAATGACACTGTCGTCCCGTTTTAGAACATAAGGAGGTAATAAATACTTTCCAGTATATGATAAATTTTTCTATAAATGTATGAAATAACAGTAAGGAATATTGTGAAACTAAAAAACAATATTCTGTAATAGTAATAGTCAACTAGGGTAAAATTCTTGAATGTGTGAGAACATGACTCGAGAAGGATTTATTTAACAAAGCAGTATAAAGAGTACTTTTTTTTAATTTTTTTTTTAGGCATTATTGCTAGCGCTCTAATACTTTTACTGCCAACTGTATATGGAGTAAAATTATGAGCAATATCATAAAATGGTTCAACCTCTTTTTTTTAGTTTTCTACTTCTTGTGATTGAATTTAAGTTACGCCAAAACTTGGAGCTACCACACATCCACTTACAAAGGAAGTATGAATCAGTAAAATTCCTATTGAAATTAAACTAAGATTAAATTAAAGAGTGTGGTCGAAAACGTAGGATAAAGGGCAAATTTTGTGCAACAACTCACCCATAGGCCAAGATAAAATCTTAGCAAATTTAATCCCTTTTATTAAAATGGTCGAAACTTAATTTGTGGGCAAAAAAGCATGGTACAGTGCCAGATTGTTTGATTTGAGACAAGAAGGTTTTCAGTTCAATCCCTGTCTCTATGGATTTTTTTTTTTTTTTTTTTTTTTTTTCTTTTTAAGGCCTTATATGTGTAGGGGCTAATCCCTACAGTTGGTAATGCTACATTAAATCGATATATCCTTATATCGGTATTTAAGACGAACAATATATCGATTTAAGAAATGTCAACATCGCCCAGCACTAGCTGTCACAATGTGAAAAGTTAATTTGTGGTGAATGGTACATAAGTAAGTGATAGGTAGGATTGATTTATTATCGGTTGAAATATCTTGAATGATTACTTCAGAGGATTGGTACGATTACTTTTGGACAGTTAGTATAGTGAAAGGAAAATTTGAATAAAGTTAGTTTTATCGTGATAAAAATAGTTAAATGAATTGAGTTTCAATACAAAGGAAAATGTTAAACAAAATGCTGATATTTGTTGTGTTTGCATGGTTTTATAGGTCTCACTGTGATGCCATTGGAAAGGGTTTCCAAATCCAAAAAAATTATAAATAAAAACAGTCTTACTTGAATGAAATTGGTGAGTCAGAAGAGAGACAAACTTCTTTTGGAGAGTATTTAAATAGCTTTTTGATTGATTGATGATTTCATTCCTAGTAAAAGTAACAGTTTCAAAGGGAGATGGCATTGACTCCAGTCATGATTTTTGGGTTAATGCAGATCTTAATGAATTCTTGAATTATACACATTAATAATATGTAGTCCATTTTCAGTATATGCATTTTAATCCATCTTGATTTAGAGTAAAATCCTTGTCTATCAGAAAATGAATTAACGTTATGAAAGGGTGTTGCGTCCATCGCTCAAATGAATGACTGTGCCCCCACGCAGAATCACACTGCATCCTTACATTGCTGAACCCAAGACGTAAGTGACGCTCACTTCAAACTCAAAATGCGGTGAGAGAAGCCACACACTGCATCGGCCAATCAGCTAGAGAGAAATTTAAACTTACTCATGTGATCCAAGCTTCATTCAAACTGTTATCAGGAGCATTGTGCAATATGGCTAAGAGATAAAAAGCACATCGGCCAAAAATGAAGAACCATTGAGGGAAAAATATGATCTGGTTTTGCAAAACAAAACCAAAGAGATCACGTGCTATGGAATGCTTTTAGAAGTTCGTTAAATGCCGAAATAAGTTTGTTTGAAATGTTAAGAATGACAACATTAATGAATAAATAAATAACCAATTAAATCAAATAATTAATTTCTTACTTAATTAAATTTTTTAATTATTTACAAACGGAATTAATTTTAAAAAATTGAAATAAGGACAAATGGTTATTTTAATTGGATACTTTAAAGTGCTTAAAAAAAAAAAAAATTAAGAAAAAGAATTAATGAAGAAAAACGTTGTCATACAACATGACAGTTGCCTCGTTTTAAACTTAAAAATGCTCCATCCAATCAACTCCATAATTTCAATCAATATTGGCTTCTGTGAATACATTCTTCATTATAAATCAAGCTTAACTGTATTTGTAAACAGAAAACGTGCTCTCTCTCTCTCTCTCTATATATATATATACACATGGACGGAGAGAGCTGCACTTTAGAAACTTAATTTGTCACAAATAATTTCCTGATGATCAAGGCGAAAAGCTTTGAAAATGTATTTTAATATAAATATGTCTTTTAATAAAATATATATATATTTTAATTTATGTGTTTTAAAGTGTCATTTTTTAAATTTTAAAATGTGTAATGAATGTTTAATAATATTTTTTTATGTTTTTGAAGAATTTAGTTGCAAAGAAAGCTTCAACTACAGCACTACAAATAAAGAGAGGGGTCCCTTTTGAAAGTACGCTAGTAAATTAAAGAAGCTCAAGTAAGGTTTTTCTACTTATATAATTAAGTTAATAAAATGCTTCTTCTTTTTTAAAATAAGTAAATGTTTTAATCTCTTCTTCACTATTATTTTTAGTCAACTATTCATATACAAAAAGTTTCTAATAAGCCAATCAATATCAAGCTACCAACTGAAATTCTAAAATGAAATTTCCTGATTTTTCCAGGTCTATTTTTTATAAAATTCCAGGTTACAAAATTCGGTTTTTGACACAAAAGATAGCTTGTGACATAAAAAGAAAAAGCCTACAGCATAAAAGATAACATAGCTTTGCGACATAAAAGATAACACAGTACATTTTAAATTGCATGCAAAAAAAGCATTTTCGAGGTTTTTGAGCAATATTAGCAATTTCCGTGACTTTTTTCACTAATTTCAAATTTTCTGACTTTTCCCAGGTTCTCCCTGAAAAGTGTGAATCTTGCTAAATCTACTATAGGTATTATGTGAGCAATAAAAGATGTCAAGATACCCTTTGAGTTCCCATCTTTCCTTTTCATAGCCTTTATGAAGGGACTGGGCTATAGATGATTCCATGAGGTCAACATAACGCACAACTTGAGGAGCAAATGTATCACGCAGATGCTGGTGAAATCGTCCTCCGCATAGATTTTCTACAAAAAATGTCAAAATGTTTGTAATCACTATTAATAATAATACAGCACTTATGGAAAAAATGAAATACAAATACAAATGATAAAATAAAAACAAAGTAAGTTCAATATTAAAAATATTAGTCTGAAACACACATATATATATATATATATATATATAAAGATTTAAAGCATTTAATTATAGGCAGAAACCCATACTAATTGCATTAGAGCATATATTTATTTTTTTATATCACTTTGTTAATTGTCATTTGTTTATTATTATTTTTTATTCAAGTACTTAGTTTAATAAATTCTAACACAATTTTCTAATTACATTATAAATATGGTTAAAACATAACATGATATATTTTATTTCCTTTTAGCATATTATGTTTAATCAATAACTCATTTTTATTTATATTATAAATTATTTAAATTTAAACTATGTTTAATACAACATGCATGCATAAAATATTTTTTTACATACATTCAGTAGAAGCCTAACATAGTATGGTTATTAGGGGATGTAACATACATTGTTAATGGAGTAACACTTATAGAAACAGAAAAGTGTGTACGGGGAAAAAAAAAATCAAACATATTTGCAGGTGCACAATATCTTAAAATTATATTGATTTATTTTATATTTTTATGCTTGGATTTTATTTATTTATTTATTTATTTTTTTTTTTTTAAGAAAGGGTTTTATTACAGACAGTTTCTTTTTTTCACAGAATTTATTATATGGAATGTTTTACAATAATTATGAATCACGTCTTCTTTGAAAGACAAATTTACCATTGCAATAGTAATTAGTAAATTATTATAAAGAATTCCACATAATAATATTAGTAAGTAAATAATAATAGTAAATTTATATAATTTATATATATATCATATTACTACACAGGCTTCTACAGTATGTATATGTATGAATGCCCACAGGCAAGGTTTATCCAGTATTAACAATAAAAAGCATAGCTTAATCTCGCTAATAGCACCATTCAAAAATGCCTATGGCTAGGTAAGCACAAATGCATATTTTTCAGGCAAATATCATGCACCATATAACACAAAACAAAAGTTAGACTACATTACATTTAAATCAACAATGTCAAAGCACATAAATAAAAATTTCACAATAAGCATTAACATGCAAACATCACAACAACTTTTCTTTGAGGAGAAAAAAAATTCAAATCCTAGAATCTTTTATTGTACAAAATTAAAAAATTACTTTTTAAGTTTTAGATATTTCTTTATTTTTTTAGATTAGTGAATTTAAACTTTTATCTTTTTCCAAAGCGAGAGCTAGCTGAATAGATTCATGAATATCTAATTGTTATTAATGTTGTTTTTTCACTTGTGAGCATATGAAAGGAAAAAAAAAAAAAAAAAAAAAATCACGGAGAAACTTAAATAATTAAAAAGGTACTATAATCAATATTAATAGGAAACAAACTAAGCCACAAGCAGGAAAAATGGCAAAAATGCAGAAGTGGAGTTAAAAAAAAAAAAAAAAAAAAAAAAAAAACACCCAATTATGAGTAAGATAAACTCCTTGATGCTGCTTTGCAATGTAAGTAGCATTATTTAACATTTGCTGATCATGTTTTTAAATTTAAACAGCAAAAAGTTTTATCATCAAAGTTAATTTTTAAGTTTATATGCATATTTTAGAAAAAAGAAAACTATGATATACATATTTTTAATTTTAAAGATACGTAGTATTAAGAAAAGTGAAAGGCTTAACTCAAAAAGATGGTGGGCATTTGCATTTTATAACATTAAAATAAAAAGAAACAGAGGCAGGTATATTTGGCATTTGTGTATGTATACAAAAGAAAGAAGGAAAGGAAATTTAAAGCTATTAATGATAAAACACATGTAGATTTAATACAGTAATACAGTTTTAATTTTTTCTCATTTTTGTAAATATTGCTGTTAATAAATAAAATAAAATTATAACTTAAAGAATTAAAAATATATCAATATAAATCTGTATTCCAAATTAAATAATAAATACCATCTATACGAAGATAGTCATTTAACACTTGGAAGACTGGAAAACTGTCCCAGGTGTCTGGTGGTTGTTCAGCTAAAACTGTGTCCATGTCCACAGCAAATAATGACCAAAATATTTCAGCGTGCTCAACAAGAAGATCGCTGAACCATGCAAAGGCCTAATAACATAATAGAGTATAGATATATGTATTGTACATCACTACTTTAAAGTGATATCTTGCAATGCTTTCAGACACATGTGCATGGTTGAATCCGTAAATAGATTTAAATACGTACTCAATGTGTGCAAATTATTTATAATGTAGTCTTTTATATACAGAATTGCTTTCAACACATTAAATTAAAATAAAAGAGTATCTAAATAAAAGAACATTTTTGCACATGTAATGGATATGTAGATAAATTTATTATAAAAGATATTCTAACACTTAAAAGAAAAGAAATTTAAATGTAATTTTTAATAAAACATTCAAAACGAAAAAAAATATGATGAAAATAATATGATTATTATTACTTTAAATCTAAAACAGTGTTAAAAAAAACATTAATTATATTTTTAAAAATCAAACAGAACAGTAAAAAAGAAAAAAAAAGTTAAATATAGGGTGAAGTGAGGCAAGTATAACCATGGGGTAAGTGTAACCTCGGTTTATTACTCAACTGATAAGCTGAATTTGTACCTAATAGTTTACATTTCTGTTTGTTTGAACCTTTCATTCTTATATTTAGCCTTAAGAAACAAAATAAATTATGAAACAGTTATAGTTTTAGAGGTATGATAAATTGCTTACATTTCCCTGTACGGCAAAGTGCTTGTCTCAAATTTGAAGTTTTGGCATTATTATACTTGTTAAATAAACACAATTTTAAACTAATTTTTGTATGTTGATTTTAAATTTAACTTCACACTTGTTTTACTTCTTAAGATTTTTGGTTTGTCACTTATGGTTTTATAGCTCGGGCAAGTATAAATTGTGTGTTTACATTTCTCCCAAGCACCTCAACTGCATTACTTGTATCTTTTTTTTTAACCCTTTTCTTTTTTTAGTTTTGTCTTAATTTTTAATGAAATGTAATATCCTCATTATTATTTTTTTTCTTAAGGTTTCTTTGGAGCATTAAAAAATTTAAGGTATAAAGTGCTAATTGGAGACATATGGAAAAGTTTGCAATTCTTTAACAAATTGAGACATTTTAAAAATTCAAAAAATCCCAGATCCATGAAGGTTTATACTATCCGTAAACTTGATTTACATATCTCTTAATGTGCTGAATATGGCCAAGATTACAATTTCCTTAAGCCATAAAGCAAATGGAACTATAAAAAAATATTTTTTTTTAACTTTAGTGGTACATTTTTAAATTAGAAAAAGTTATATTAAAAAAAAAAAAAAAAAATAGTTGTAGTTTATGCCTAAAAATTTTTAGAAGTATAACAGCAAGTGAACAAAAAGATATCAAAATTTAAATATACCAAAATGTAATTACACTTGCTGCACTTCCCCCTGTATGAAAAATAAAATTTTAAACAAAGTAAAATAAAAAAAAAATAAAAAAAAATCTAATTAAATCGTCTTAAAAATTAATTTATAAATATAAATTAACATTAATAAGAAACAACTAAAAGAGACAATCTATGCAGTGATAAAGTTCTATTCTTATTTTCACTACTCAGTATCATCCCCCCCCCCCCTTAAACTGTAACATGATATTCATAATTACAGACATAAGAAATCTGATCTGCTAGATCTAATTATAAATGTTAGATATTTGAAATAGGAGTGCACTAATTTTTAATCTTATTATGTTGAATTGCATACGAATCTAAAATCTAAGATTGTTACAAAAAAAAAAAAAAAAAAAATAATAATGTTAGATTATTGCAACAGCATTTTAATTATTGCAATTACGAAAAATTGTCATGCAAGATTAAAACAGTAAGTTTAACCCTTGAGTTAAAAAAAAAAAAAAAATAGGAATTATATTTCTTGAATCTTTTTATAATAGCCACAGATAGTTATCAAAATAATAGAAACAGTTATCAGTATGTGCATGTGTGTGTGTTTTCTTAAGAATGCTTACTGAGCAAGCAGCATGTGATAATATATATATATATATATTTAATGTTCTAATTATACTGTTAAACACAATGTGATCAATCGGTGTCGTGGTTTCATTGTTGTTCATCTGCTTTGAAATTTGCATTTTTAAATCCATATGGTTCCTGTTCTGGTTGTGGCAGGCTAGGGGAGTGTTGCCGGCATAAAACTAGTGTAACCCCACACGCAAGTCACAAGTCTTGCCGCCTGCCTCCTTCTTCCTACCTTGTGTTTCTTGGTTGTTTTTTCATTAATTTTGATAAGTTTATGGTTTTAAGTTAAGATTTGTTGTTTTACTTTATTGATTCGTTTGTTTTGCAGGCTATTAATTAATAGATCTGGTTTCTTTACATTAGTGTATTTCATCCACTGATGATTTTTTTTTTTTTTTATTTTATTGGTCATTGGTGTTTCAGTGATCTTCTATCTGTTGCCTGGCTTCTACTATGCTTAATAGATCATCTTTATTATATATATATATATATATATATAAATATTATGTATTTAAATATATATATATTAATAATATGAAACCAGGAGATATTAAAGCTGATGATTTTTTTTTTCTTGATAGAGAATTTTTGTATAAATTTTATATTTAATAAAAGAGTTATTCCTCTAATAAACTGTGTACTACTGAATGAAACTTTATTATTAGTCTTACATTTCTATCACCTATAATTTAACTATATCAGGTAACATCTCAATAACTAAACAATCTTGAAAGGAAAAAAATTCTTAATACATAAAACTTTCATAATAGAATTAAATTTGTCATACTCATGATATTCTAAATTATGGTTTTTTAAACAAAATAAAATTTAAGAATGTTCTCTAAATATAACATGAGAATGGGAAAAGACCAAATCCAAATAAAAACTTATAAATTTATTTCATAATATATATACTAGTTAATACCCGTCAAAAATTGACGGATCATGTGCAACTTAAATCTTTTCATGGTGTAAAGTTTTAAACATTCCTGTTTTAATATTTCGCATTGCTACCAGTTTAATCAATTATTTTTTGGTTGGAGGGGAAGGGAGAATAAATTTCAGGAAATTTCAATATACAAAATTTAAGCGTGCTCCATATAATAAAAATAAAATCACAAGATTTTTCCTAATTTTACTCTAAATATGACCAAAAGAATGTGAGGAGTAATTGAAAGAAAAAAATTATAAATTATGGTAAGAATGGTAAAAAAAAGCACACATAAATGCTTTTCATACATAGTTTTTTAATTTGATTGATAATTTTTATCTTTACCTTACTTTTCTACAAACAGCATATGACAAAGAACATGACTCGACAAATATTTATTTAACAAAACTGTATTGAGCGCAAATCTTTAAATACTAATTATTGCTAGTGTTTCAATAATTTTGCTGCCGACTGTACAAAGAATGAAAATATTCCATTTCAGTTACAATATGACAGTGGTGCTATCTATAATCTCTCGATTAAAAAAAAGAAATCACAGTTTTTTTTTTTTTTAAATAAAAGTATTTTTAAAATCACACAAATTTATAAGGCAAAATAATTTAATTTAAAATAAACTTTAATGATGTTTTATGTTTTCTTTATATTCTATAATTATAATTTTGTTTACACTTAGAAATAGACTATGTCACTTAAAAATAAATGAATAACAAAATTAAAGCACTATATTCTATCAAAATAGTATATTTCAACAAAAGTATACTATTAAATAAATAAATAAAAAATAAGAATGAATCTAATATTTTAGCAAGTTAATTTGCCCAGTAAATTTCTTATAATAAATGTAATTTTTACTCGCATAAATTATCAATATTTTAAGGTTATCCTTTCTAAATTATTTTTTCTATAATATAGTATGAAAATGAAATATCAGAAATTATAATAATTAGATAAAAAAAAAAAAAAAAAACTTTTTTGATTTTAAATATCTATTTCCATTTTTTTTTTAAAATGAAGTTTTCAAGTGATAAAAGTTCATTTTTAAATAAACTCTGAGAATTTGTTAATTTTAAAAGATTTTATTTTTCTTAGATGGTGCCACAGTATAAAAATTTGAAATACAATCCTGTGTAAGGAAATTTTTGGTGAAAATACACAAGATGGTAACCAATAAGAATTTGCAAATTGGTTTATTTTAATATACTACCTTGGAAAATATGAATCAATGAATTAATCGATGATTGAGCTTTAATTAGGCATCTACCATAGACATATGAAATATTACTGTCGTCTGCTCGATCTCTATCATCAGTATTCGTATTCCACTGCATAAAAAGAAAGAAACAGTCTCATTCTGAATTGGTTCAAAATTTTCTTGCGCATGCCCAGATCGTACAATTTTGGTCTTACGGAAAGTGCTTTGTGTTTTAATAATATATATATGTATACATATGTATGTTACCGTAAATACCTGAAATCCATTTTTATGTGTAATTACTACTAAGAATGTGAAATATCTATGAGCATCCATAATTTGGCATTCTTACTAGTGAAAACAGGTTATTGTTACAGAGATTAGAAAAGACAAAAATTAAAAGTTTAATTTGGCAATTTACTGCAACTTTCAGCTAGAACCTTTCTTACTACTTTTGTTAATGATAATCAATGCTCTGCTTGCATTTGGTTACATCTGTTCACAGGATGATTTCCCAAGACAGGAGAAATTGATCTAAAGAATCTGGCAGCGTCTACCCTATCATAGAAAAGGATCCATATTATCAAGTCGGAAATTATTATAATTTAATGCAACACTTTTCTTTTTTTTTAATTGTTTGAAAATTGTTTGTTTTGCCAGTTTTTTTACCTTAAAAAATAAACAGTACTATATTAAGTGAGAGAAAAGAGTATTTTATTAATGCTTTACTAAACAGAAAAAATGCCAAATTATCTAAACATACTGTTATGAACAGAGAATTGCATTATGAATTTTGTTTTCTCAGTGTTTCTTATTTTTTATATAATTTAATTTTATAAATTTTAATTCGATACAAATATAATTTTATTAAAAATTCTGATTCAATTCTTGAATTAGACACAAGATCAAAAGATAAAACAATTTAAATTTCACCAATTGTAATTAAATTTTTACGTAAAAATTTATGCCCCATGAATCAAATAAATTTACTGCCACAATCCCTAGCATTAAAAAAAAAAAAAAAAAAAATTCATATCTGAGCCGTAGGCTCAGGGTGAAGAAACTGCATCAGAAATTGGTAAGGAAAAATCTGCAAAGAATATAGCAAAGCCATATATTTATCCTTGCTTTAACAACAAAATTTTATTAGATTTAATTATAATCATGTAATAACATTAAAACAGGGATAACTATAAATACTCAAACATGTACCACATTAACAGGGTATTTTACCTATTTATTTTCCATTCAGTTCAGTGATAAATGATTATATAATAATTATTATATTATTACTATTAATACAGGGCGCGAAATTTCCGCTCGCCAGCTCGCCATTGGCAAGTGGAAATTTTACTGTGGAGAGTAAAATTTCGGTCTAAATAAAGATAAAATTCTTACAGTATAAGGAGCTATCAGTATATATATATATATATATATATCGATTTAAAAACGTAAAATCATGCTAATCTTAGGTAAGGTGACCAGACATCCTCTTTTTAAAAGGATAATCTTCTTTTTCAACGCTCTGCCCTCTTAAACGAGAAAAACATTACAGGACTAAAAAGTCCTCTTTTTTATGTTTTTCGTTCTCTGTACTCTTTTTCAAATTAAAAAGATTTAGTCCTTAATTAAAAAATTTTTGCAAAACTGGGAATCTCAATCGGTTGTTGGCTGTATCGAACGGTGAATACTAACTTTTTCTGCGTTAGGTTCGCAAAAGAACAACTTTCTAATAAACTCGCCAAAGTATATAATATGGTTTGTCTATTCAGATTCTTCGAATCACAGAGAAATAAAAATATTCTCTATATTTGAACGGTTCTTTGATTCAGAACACAGAATCACTATTGAAATTGTCATGAAATCTGTTCGATTTCCACCATACAGTCATATTCGATTCCAAACATAATCGAATTCCGCACTCAATGACACTTTCTATTTAACTGTTTTCATCTCAACTTTACTTTTTTTCTGTTCAACGGGTACGAACATCTCAACTCTACTCGAACAGAAACCGAAAAGAACAGTTTATTCTTTTTCATCCGCACGATAGCTTGCATGCTATCTTTCACATTATTCTTTCGCATTAATTCCGCATTGTTACTTTACATTATTATTGTTTATTACTAAATCGCAATGATTTATCGCACCTCATGTTTTCCACGCCTATTTACATCTGTGTATTATATGTAATATAGTTTTGTTTTGTGAATGAAAAAATATAAGTGTTCATTATTGTCTTCACATCACATTACATAACATTTTCTGGAGGCACCGGCGAGATTTTTGGTGAACATGTGTGAATTTTCGCTAGCTTACAAATTTGGATATCCAAGCGCAGCTATTAAGGAATAAAACAGATAAGTACTTATTTTCCTATTTTACAAGTTTGACTTTGGTTTTTCGCATTACTCCATTACGTAGTAATGGCAAGCAAAAAGAACAATGACGATGACAGTAATGAAACTGTTGCTTTAGAAGATGCTGAAAAAATAGCAAAACATTATCGAGGCAGAGCGAAATCTGCGCTTACTAGAATTATGAATTTCATAAATAATGAAAATCAAATTTTTCAAAAACATGATCTCTTAAATAAACTTGAAAAGATTGAAATTATTTATTCTGATTTTGATAAAGCCGATTCTGAATTACCTGATGAAATTTCAGAAATAGAAGAATTTGAATTGAAATATTATGAAACCAAAGCCAAGCTTCAACAAAAACTTGAAAATTTATCTGTAAACATGCAAACAAATATTTTAAATTTTCAAAATCCCCCCATTAATACAAGTGCTATATCTAGTAATTTTCGGTTGCCTAAATTAAATATTTGTCCGTTTTCTGGAAATTATAAAGATTGGATGTCTTTTAAGGATTTGTATATATCATTAGTTCATGAAAATGTTAATTTATGTAATGTACAAAAATTTCAATACCTAAAGGGTTTATTAAAAGACGAACCGGCTTCTATTATTAAACACATTCCAATATCTGAGAATAGTTATCTAGAAGCCTGGGAAAAATTACTTACTAGGTATGATAAGAAAAAACAAATTATTTCTGCACTTATTAAAACCTTTACGGATCAACCAACTGTAATACATGTTAATGCATATAACTTACGTAAGATAGCAGATACTTCGGAATAAGGGGATTAAAAACTATTGACACTAAAGCTACTGAAAGAGATGTATGGTTAATTTATATTTTATTACAAAAACTTGACCATAAATCACGTGAAGAATGGGCACAATATTCCGCAAAAATTGATTTTCCTACTTTAGAGATCTTTTTACAATTTATTAATGATAAATGTGCATTTATGGAATTATGTAATGAAAATGAGAGTAAAGAGAATGAGTATAAACAAAATAAGGATAAACAATTTAAGTTATCTAAGTTTCATTCTAACGTTAATTACAAATGCATTTTATGTAAAAACAATAATCATTTCTTGTTCAAATGCTTTAAATTTAAAGAACTTCCTGTTAAGGATAAAAAACAATTTGTTAGAAAGAACTCATTATGCAGCAATTGTTTATCTACTAAACACTCTATCGCTCAATGTAATTCCACTTATACCTGTCATTTTTGTAATGCAAAACATCATTCTAGTATATGCGATAATAATTTGAAAACTTATACAGCTTCGGCTTCATCTGCTGGTAATAATTTTGAAAACTCTGAGAATCGTACAGAGCCATCTGGCATATCTCAATTCCAAACAAGTACTCATAACCATTCTATACAAACATCTTTCGCTTTACTTCCTAGAGCTAGCGCTTATATTTATGATTCAATGGGTCAGAGACAGGTGCTAAAAATTTTATGCGATTCAGGCTCTGAAAGTTCTTTTATCACTGAATCATGTATGAGTATTTTAGGTTATGAGAGAAAAAATGCAAGATTTCCCGTCAAAGGGTTAGCAAATTCAAAGATTGCAATAACTAAAGGTTATACAGACATTAATTTAATTTCCATTCACGATTCCGATGTCAAGTTATCCATGCGAGTTTTTATATTAGATAAATTAACAGCTCCATTGCCACCAGAGAAAATAAACAAGGAAAATTTTTCGCATTTAAAAAATATGCAACTCGCCGATCCCAAATTTGAAATTCCAAGTAAAATTGATATGATTTTGGGATCTGATTACTTTTTTTCTATTTTACTTCCTGGTCAAACAATTTGTACTGAGAATGGTTTAATTGCTCAAAATTCAATTTTTGGTTTTCTCGTATCCGGAAAATTACCTGAATCTCAGACAAAATCTAATTCGATTTCAAATTTACATATTTACGAAACTAATATTGATAGTGAGTTAAAACGTTTTTGGGAATTAGAAGAAGTTTTTAATCCAAGTGAGAAGTTACTTTCACCCGAGGAACAGTTTGTGGAGTCACATTTTCAGGAAAATTATTCAATTAATCCAGAAGGCCGTTTTGTGGTGAAACTACCATTTTATAAATGCAAATCTGAATTATGCAATACAAAACCCGCTGCACTTTCCCGATTATATGCAATGGAGAGGAAATTTTCTGAAAATCCGGAATTCGAACAACAATATAAAGATTTTTTATATGAATACGAACAATTAGGACACATGGAGGTAATTACTCAGAATTCACTAAATATTTCTCAAAGGGAACAATATTTCCTACCTCATCACGCAGTTATTAAACCTTCTAGCACTACCACTAAATTAAGAGTCGTTTTTGACGGTTCCTGTAAAACTTCTGATGGTAAATCATTAAATTCAGTTTTAGGTGTTCACCCTAAATTACAACGAGACATTTTTGAGATCTTACTTAATTTTCGATTACCGGAGATAGTTTTTTCTGCAGACGTGGAGAAAATGTACCGCCAGGTTTTAATTTCTGAGGACGATCAAAATTATCAAAAAATCCTTTGGAGATACAACCCCAATGAGGAAATAAAGGAATATAAATTGAAGACTGTTACATATGGCCTTGCTCCAGCATCCTTTTTGGCCACAAGGTGCATTAAGCAAATCGCTCTAGATTATAATCAAAATACACACGTCTCGCGTACTTTGTTAAAAGATATATATATGGATGACTTGATATCTGGTTCAAACTCAGTTAATAGCGCAATATCAATTGCTAAGGAAACTGCTAATGTTTTGGAAGAACATGGGTTTCATTTGAGAAAGTGGAATTCCAATTCGAATGAATTCCTTGCGGAATTTCGAGAAAATTGCATCAAAGATACAGACTTTAAAATAATACCAAACAACAATGAAAGTTCTAAAGTTCTAGGGCTTTACTGGAACTCTTTAGCAGATACATTTATTTTCAAAACCGCACTTACTCTCAAACCACCACTAACAAAAAGACGCATTTTGTCTGAATCCGCACGCATTTTTGATCCTCTAGGGTTAATTTCACCTTGTACAGTAGTGTTAAAAATATTTTATCAAAAGCTATGGTTAACAAAAGGAGACTGGGATTCTCCTATTCCGCAACAATTTGAAGAGGAGCTCATTAAATATGAGAATTCATTCAATAAAATTAGCCAATTTTCTGTTCCTAGATGCGTCACGCTTTCATCCGATAGTACATTTGAATTACATGGTTTCAGCGATGCGTCAACACATGCTTACGCCGCTGCAATCTATTGTCGACAGACTCATGATAACAAATCAAAAGTCTCACTCTTAGTTGCCAAAACTAAAGTAGCTCCTATCAAGCAAATTTCCGTTCCCAAGTTGGAACTTTGTGGTGCTCATTTATTATCTAAGTTATTTTCTTCAGTCATAAAAATATTAGAAAATTATAACTTTGACATTTACGCATGGACAGATTCAACAGTTGTTCTTTCTTGGTTATCCGCACATCCACGTAAGTGGAAAACTTTTGTTGCAAATAGAACGTCACAAATATTAGATGTTCTTCCCACAAAACATTGGAGACACGTTCCATCTAAAGAAAACCCCGCTGATATCGCTTCTCGGGGCATAGATCCTAAAAGTTTACCTGAATGCAACTTGTGGTGGAATGGCCCAAGTTGGCTACTTTTGGATCCTACACATTGGCCTAATGATGCGCCTAAGTCTAAGGAAATCGAGGATCAAATTTCGGCTGAAAAGAAAGCTGATCCCATTTTGTCTTACCATATTGATACATCTAATGATCTTTATGATCAACTATTGAATAAATTTTCTTCATTTTTTAAAATCAAACGCATTCTGGCATATTGCCTAAGATTCATAAATAACTGCAAGTCAGCAAGTAAAGTTCATGTCTCAACAGATGATTCTTACTCCCCTCTTACATGTAGGGAAGCTAAACACGCCGAAGAGAACATCATTCGATGGGTACAAAATAAATACTTTCACGAAGACTTAAAACACATCAAGAATCAAAACATTTTGTCTAGGAAAAGTCCTTTACACTCTCTACATCCATTCATTGACCAGAACGGTCTGTTACGGGTGGGAGGTCGCTTACAAAACGCCCAATTATCATTTAACGAAAAGCATCCGGTAATATTGCCGTCTAAACACAAATTGAGCGACCTTATTATACAAGAGAAACATATTGCACACTTATGCTCTATTAATGTTCTCACCCCATCACATTTTCTTACAGGTGATGTCATGCTTTCACCTGCAGACGAACCATTATCCTGTAGCAGGAATCTCAAGAACCGATGGCAACATCCTGCAACAAATATCAAGGAAGGAGAATTGGAGATTATCATAGACCACAGCTGCTCACCTTTATCCTGGCCAATTGCTGTTCTTCCTTTATATCAGGACTAGCGCCCTGATAGGGTGGGAGTCATGTTCGATTTCCACCATACAGTCATATTCGATTCCAAACATAATCGAATTCCGCACTCAATGACACTTTCTATTTAACTGTTTTCATCTCAACTTTACTTTTTTTCTGTTCAACGGGTACGAACATCTCAACTCTACTCGAACAGAAACCGAAAAGAACAGTTTATTCTTTTTCATCCGCATGGTAGCTTGCATGCTATCTTTCGCATTATTTGCAAATATTACTTCGTATTATTATTTACGCATTATCTTCGCATTATATTGTTTATCGTAAATATTCAACCGCAAGAAACAGTTTATTCTTTTTCATCCGCACGATAGCTTGCATGCTATCTTTCACATTATTCTTTCGCATTAATTCCGCATTGTTACTTTACATTATTATTGTTTATTACTAAATCGCAATGATTTATCGCACCTCATGTTTTCCACGCCTATTTACATCTGTGTATTATATGTAATATAGTTTTGTTTTGTGAATGAAAAAATATAAGTGTTCATTATTGTCTTCACATCACATTACATAACAAGTAAAGGTGGTGCTCCTTTACGTCTCCCACCTTCTTAATACACATTAAGAAGGTGGTGCTCCGGTTGGTACGCGGTGGATTGACGTGTGTTCTCACTTTTGCATGAATAACATTTCTCATGAAAATAGGCCCACCAGTGACCGAGAGGTTCTGTCCTCGAAGCTGGTATACGTGAGGCACTGAGTTTGAAACCTGGTTGCGCTCGTTGGTTTATCCAATAGAAATTTTCCGTGGTTTTCTCCGAAACTAGCATAAATATGGGCTAGGACCTTTTAGAAAGACCCCCACGGAGAACTCTCCTACTCAGGCCTAGAGTCTTAGTGCAGAAAATTGGCCTTAATGATAACACTACCACCACCTCACAAAAATATGCAAAAAGTTAGTTGAATTCATTTTATGTCCTCCTGGTAAAAACGCTCCCACAACGCAACTGTTTTCTTCAATGAACAAATGTAGACATGTGAAAAAAATCCCCTTTATATACCTACTTTAAAAACTTATTAACTACTAACAAGGAAACATTCAAAAGGTGTCGTCTTCAAAAAATATTGAAAAAAATATGTGATTCTACTCTTCATAAAACACCAGAAAATGAAAAAAACATCAGCTGAAATAAATTACAGCGACCATAAAAAATTATCAAAATTAAGCATTTTTGACAATTTAGCGCTGTTAGGCGATAAGTTTGCTAGCACCACGATTGCCGTGTATGAACAGAACCGTGTTTTGCTTCTCCGCCAAGTACTCAAAATCAATCGCCTAACAGTGTGAAATCGCCAAATATGCTTAATTTTGATACTTTTTTGTGGTCGCTGTAATTCATTTCAGACGATAATTTTTTCACTTTCTGGTGCTTTATGAAGAGTAGAATTACATATATTTTTTCCAAAAATTTTTGAAGACGACACCTTTTGAATGTTTCCTTGTAAGACTAATTTAGGTTATACTTGTGAGAACTTTTATAAAATGTTGATAAAGAATGACTGTTCGTTAAAACAAATTGTTTCATCTGCCGAATATTAATTTTATTTTTTCAATAACAACTTTTTTTTATGTAACTGCATGAAAGTACCACCAAAAAAAAAAAAGTTTTTGTCTGTGGCAAAAATTAATAATGATTAAAAAAAATCCTATATTGTCCAGTGTCACCTCTAAAAATTAGGACTTTTTTTTCCCCTCGTATCCGTATATTATTGATTTAAATTAAGGTGTACTGATCCAAATTCCTCATTTGAGATAAAAAATATTTCCACCGCTTAAAGTAGCTTTTGAATCGGTTTTTATAATCGTTTTCATTCAATTTTGTGTCCTCTAAAATGACCTCTTTTTCAAAATTGAATGTCTTCTATTTTCTTATAAAGTAAAAGACATTGCGTAATTTCTCCTCTTTTTCTAATAAAAAATTCTGGTCACCTTATATAAAAACCTTATGTAAAAAATAGAGTAAGTTAATCAGATTTTGTGGCGAGTAACATTTTTTTTTCAGCGAGTGCAATCTAAGTTGAAATTTCGGGCCCTGATTAATATATATTATATTATACAATTATATACATATATAATTGTATTATACAATAAACAAAATGCATTATTTCGATTTAATTTAGAGAAATTGTACCAAATTATAAAGTAGCATCATTCTTTATTTCTTGTATTAGTTCAATAATCAAATAAAAACTAGAGTTACTCTTTTCATATACATTACAAACATTGAAATTTTAACATTTTTAACACAAAATTAGACATCTATCATTTTTAACACAAAATTAGACATCTATTTTTCTAACTTTTATAATTACATGCAAAAGCATTTTACAATGTTTCCTTTTGACAAGGCACCACCAATGGCCAAGAGGTTCTGCTCTCAAAGCTGGTAGATGTGAGATACTGGGTACAATACCAGGTCATGCTAGTCGGGATAGTCTTTTGAAGTTTTATGAGGTTTTTCTCCTAAACTAACGTACATATGGCTAAAGCCCCTTAGAAAGAGACACTACAGAAGGTTCTGACTTCAGACCTAAGAATCTAGTGCAATCAACTGGCCTTAACCCTAACACAAACAACAGTTGACAGGTTTTTCTTTTACTAAATTTTAGATTCATCAAAACTTAATATCAGATTAATTATACAGGAAAAATATTAAAAAGCAATATAAAATTTTATTTATTCTAGTAAATTAAAAAATTTTAAGTGAAAATTAAAACTTTTATCTAATAAGAGTTTATCATTGCCAGTTCATATTTCAATTAATACTTTTTTAATATGAATTAGAAATTTATGTCTTAACTTAAAAAATTTTACTTGATTTAGACTGACTAAAAATCTGAGTTAAATTAAAGGTAAATGGGTAGCTTAACCTTGAGGTGATGTAAATGCTAGAAATTACTTATATGCTTTAAATCTGTTTGATACAAATATCAAACAAATTATCCAGATCATTTTAAGATTTTTGTATAATGCAAATAAATTTATGAAACATTTGAGAAATATAGAATATCTACCTTAATTAAAAAAAATTATTTTATCTATCATTCCCTCTTTTTAAGGCTTGAATAAACTACTTTTTATTCAGGCATAAAGCAAACTTCAAATAAGGGACATCCAGCTTAGGATTCAGTTAGCTATGCCATCTTTGACCATTAACAATTATTTCTTCTCCAGAGCAGAATGATTTGGAAAAAGTCATTGGTGACGTTAAATTTAACAACGGCAGAGACTCATGGATAAGTTTTAAACATAGAACGTGATTGTCAAAAAAAAAAAAAAAAAAAAAAAAAGGAATCAGAAATAAGAAAATATATTTTGCTTTAAATGCAGTGCTATCTTAGATGCTAACTTTGATCAAAACTGTCACCTGAATTGTACAAATGAGATAAAATTACAATAGCATGGCCCAAAGTAAGCATATCATTAATTGAACAGTTAAAAACATGAAATTATTCAGTAACAAAATGCACATACTAAATAATGTTGGCAACAATGTTAAAATAACTATTCCTGATGAGGACAAAATTAAAGGTAAGGTGCATTGAGAAATATAATAGCTGATGTTTTATTAAAGACCAGTAAAGTGTTATAAATCATCTGTACATCACATTAAAATTTGATATTAACTGTTATGCAATTAAAAATGTCATATTAGTGGTTCATGTAAATAATAAAGAAATCAAATGTGTTTCACAATGCAATGAATAATCTTTCAATCAATCTTATTTTATTCTGTACTTAGAAATCAATTTATTTTTTTAGCTGCTTTCTGTTATACGTGTAGTGACAACAGGTTCTAACTGAAAGTTTCAATAAATAGCCAAATTTAAATTTTAAATCATGTTTTTCCTAACCTCCGTAGTGATAACCCGTTGTCACTAGTAAGAACGCAAAATTACCGATGCTCTTAGACACTTTGCATTCTTACTACTAATTATACGTAATAACGGATTTTGAGTATTTATGGTAACATATATATTTAAATGTAAAACTAACTTCAAAATCCCTCCTCCATTTTCTTTCCTTTTTAAACCTGAAATTCTGAACACTAAGAGTCACTGACCAGAAATAGCACTTATAAATTATGTGCATTTTTCTAAATTTACCATTTTCTATCAGTACTGAAAATAATAAGATCCAATATAAGTACACCCTTTTTTTATACATGGCAACAAACACTTTTCGCATTATCTCATTTAGTGAGGTAAATCAAAATATTTCTTAATGATTTATTTCCTCCCTCACCCTTCCGTCTGAAAACATCTTTTGCTTTCATAATAAAATAATTCTATTTAATATAAATGCTTTAAAATATTCAAATGCATATATTTTTTAGATAAAAAAATTATTCTACCACAACACTGACTTTTAAACTTTTCTTTTGGATGATAGTAAGAATTGATTAAAAGAACAAATAAAATACTGAATCCCATAAGCTAAACTTGATAAGGAATTTTACAATCTAATTTAAATTTTTCATCTGTCCCTTTATAAAAAAGGTTTAATGATAAAATTTAAGAGGAAAAATATTAATTGTCGTACAAATATCCTATTTGAGCTTTATGGAAATTTCACACTTTTCTTACATAAAAATACAATAATTGAAAAATCTCACGTACATTCAAAATATTTTTTTTGAAAGGCATGGCACAAAAACAAACTAAAAAAATATAATTATAAAAAACAATCTTTTCCATATAATAACATATTCAAATTTAGATAAATGACTATTTTTTCTGAAAGTTTCCTGAGTTAACATAAAGACAATCTTAAAAAAAAAAAAAGAAAACTGTAGGTATGATCATAGATTAGAATATGCATAACATGCACCAAAGATATTGCTACATTTAGAAATTTATGTGAATTCAAGGAAATCTTTTTATCATTTAATTTAACACAAGTGTTCATTTACTACAATAATTAGGTCTCTCATTCTTGCTTGGGAAGAATCCTAAACCTGCTTCTACCAAAATAATTATTTCACAATAATAACCAATTTTTTTTTTTTTTGCTTTCATTAATCTTTTATACTATAATTTTAAAAATAATATAATAAAATCTAAACAGTAGTGCACTAAATTCTTTCTGTCTCTTATATGAACTTCTATCTGTAAAGGTTTTATATTTTTAATTGGCATTTTAAAGAAGTTTTATAAATAAAATAATTTATTACAGTAAAAATTATTATTATTATTATTATTTTGATTCCTAGCATACTTAAAATACAATAAATAACAAGCAGGTTTCATTGTTTTAGGGATAATTTAACATTTAATAAACAAGTTTTATAGGTAAAGCACATTTATACTCACCGCATCCTGCAGAAAGAAGCGAACAAGGAAACATACAAACATTTAAGTACACAGAAAAAAAAATGCAAATATAACACACATTGCAAAAATAAAAGTTCACTGCATGCAAAAAAAAAAAAAAAGTAATTAATTAGCAGTGAACATCAAACATGCAATACAACATCAAAATATTACATTAAGTAAAAAAAAAAAAAAAAAATCAGCAATATAAGTTTTCCAGATATTAAATTACAACACATATTTAATATTTTTAAGGTTTATAGTAATCTTAATAATCCTAAAGAGAAAAAAAAAAAAAAAAAGTCCCCTTAATTTATTAAGTATTTTCAATATTAATCACTTTTCTAAAAAAAAAAAAAAAAAAAAATTACGCTTTTCAGCCCATTATTAGGTGTTAGTTTTAGAAATTTAAAAATATAAGCAGTTCTTGACACTCGATAATTTACTGTTTCACTCCCTCATTTTTTTTTAAACTCTTTAATTATTCTTCATTTTTATTAAAACTGGTACTTATTAAAATCAAAGTAATTTACTTTCTACTTACATTTATAATTTAAAGTTAATAAACATTTAAAAGCTTATAGTTTATTTAAAATTTATTTTAAAATAAAATAGTTCATTTAGCATATTAAATGCATTTGTAAAGGTTTAGGCAGAAATACATTAGATGGTACTGCTAAAATGCAAATATAATTCTATATCATCTGCTTGAGTGAAATAAATAGCCGAAGCCGAAAATGATAGTGTGGCTTTTTACGTGCTAATGCCAGTAGCTAGTATGGAAGGGGGATATTTTTCCTCGTTCAGTTTTTATGCCTCCATGTTAATCCCAGCATTATTGAAGCATGTATGAAAAATGATTTTTATCATTGAGTTTCTGCTTTCACAATAACTGCAGCAATATCGCAGCTTGTGTGGAAAGCAGCCTTTTTCAGAGGAGGTTTAATACATATTAATTCAATGATAATATCAGTTTTAATATAAGCTACATTAAGTAACTATAAATAATCTGCGTTGAAAAATGTAAGATAAATCTTCTAAATGTTTTACAGTTTTATTTTTGTTTACCACATTTTATTTTACTAGAAAAATCAATCTAGTTTTTAAATAAATGCTTTTATTTAAAAGAAAACTTGTCATATTTTTATCTGCTCAATACACATATTCCACTGAACAGTGTTTTAACTCTGCTTAGCTTTTGAAGCTTTAAGATATCATCTATGAGGTTGATAAACCTGACAGTAGGAAAGCAGAACTAATTATTTCACAAATCATACACTTTTTTTAAAATATGAAATTTATTTACTCTCATGCAAATTCACTTTTGCCAAATATTATTATCTGTATATATAATACAGGAAGGTGTTTGTGTGTATGTGTTGGTTGCTTTGCGGGCAAATGTATGACCACAGAGATACAGAATTTTGTATGGAGGTTCTTTTAACCTCTCTTGATGCACCCAAAACCTGCTTTTTGAAATTTTGCTTAGCTTTTAATAATAAAATAATTAAAATATTAAGTAATAAAAGTAAGTAAAGTAATTAAAATATGAAAATGAAAACTTTATAGTAGCTTAAAAATTAGCTTTAAAAAGTATATTAACCCTCTAAGTGTTTGAACCAGATTTTTGTAACTCACACAGACACCTTTGAAACGGTTTGAGACTGATTTGTGTAAAGCAAGAAATTTCTCTCCAAATCGTGCAAGACGTATGATTGTATCTTAAAACCATGAGGCTAAAGTAGTCAATAATATTATTTTTCAGACAAAATTATATTTTAAGTAAAAATGTCATTTGAGGCTACACACTAAGAGGGTTAACCTGA
This sequence comes from Salticus scenicus, assembly GCA_963930645.1. Lineage (NCBI taxonomy): Eukaryota > Metazoa > Arthropoda > Arachnida > Araneae > Salticidae > Salticus > Salticus scenicus. The sequence continues at coordinate 328,274,701 of OZ005648.1, read as the reverse complement.
TGGGGAAAAAAAAAAAAAAAAAAAGGTTTATGTGTCCATTTTTTTTTTTTTTTTTTTTTTTTGGGGGGGGGGGGGGGGGGGGATAAAAAGAAATATATTTATTTTAATGTAAATAATAAAGATTTATCAAAAACTAAATGTGCTTATGCATCTAACAAAACTGACATCATCATAACTTAAAAAAAATTAAGTATACTGGTTAAATTGTTTTTCAATTTAATCCTTCATGTGTAAATAAATCAATATATTTCTATTATGTCAGTAAATAAATAAATAAAATTTATTTAATTAATTAATAAAAATAACAAGTGGCCAGATATAACTTAGATTTTATTGAGAGTGTACATTTAGTGAAGCATATACTGCTTTCTGTTTATTCAGTAATAACTTTTTTTCTCAATTTTAATGTTTAAATAAATTTTATACTAAGACTTAACAGTCATATAAATATTTAAAACTTAGATTTTGTATTTATATTTAAATAAATAAAATTATTTAAAATGGGAAGTAATATTAAACCACTCAAAGCATACTATTTGGCAGAAAAATGCAGTCACTCGATGATTGACTGAATAATATGCAAGTAAAAAATAATAATAATAATAATAACAATAAAAATATATCCTTACGTTTAATACAGCTACATATAAAAATAATATTTTGCTGTAATATGCAGTTATTTTAACCTTTCATTGACAAAAAAAAAAAAAAAAATCTTACTTTTTTTTCATAAGCAGATTTGTAAACATGTGATACTTGATCTCACTAAAATGTAGTGCCAAAACTATTAATGTTCAGTATATACTGAGATATAGCCATTTATAAAAATCTTGAATAATAACAGTGCCACCTGTCATTTAATAAGAACCTAAATTGAAGGTGCAAATGCAAGCAGGTGTGATCTCAATGAATTTCTTATCAGTTTTTAGTTATAAAGGAATATAAAATATCATATTACTTAAATATACCACATTTTTTTAAAACAACTTCTAAATATTGCTAAGTATTAATAAAGTTAGGAATTAAAATTTAAATAATTTTATTTAGTGTAAAAAATGTTCTGGACAGGTATTGCATAAGGAGCAATGTAGATATGTTGTTGTTATTGCTGCTAATCCCAGATGGTCCATCTCTATGATTCCAGAAAGTCTAAAAGAGAAGAGTGTTCTTTAAACCTTTGTCTAATGTAAAATTTAAGCACTTAAGAACATCAGAGGGCAAAATCTGGTCAGCTTTACAGCATGGGCACATTGGGCTATGAGTCTTCAATGTAGATATTGTGTACCCTTACACTCTTTATAAAAAAATGCAAAATTTTAATAAATATTTGATTGACACAGTTTTTATTCTAGCCTCTTATAATTTTTAAGATTACAGCAGTCCATTCTTCTAGTTCATATAGTTGTATTTTTCATTTATTTATTTTCTTACTAATTTGGCATTAAAAATTTGAATTAAATTACATTTAAATAAAAAAATTATAAACACCATATCTGAAGTAGAGGAAGCTTTATAGTCAAGACCCAGACAATCCTCAATGCTACAATGATCTTCTGGCTTGGAAATCTTATCTTTTTTTTTATTGTTGACTTCGGATGGAGAAGGTAGCATCATCTCACATCCATATTTTGGTTGGGTTTGGCACAGTTATATTGATGTTTGCTGGCTAAAATTTCAACGGTTTCTCTGTTTATTGTGTAAGTATAATTCTTGTAATTTGCTAGTGTTTTTAAATTCTATCTTTTACCATGTTTTTATTAACTTCTATTCTTGTTTGTTTGTTAGTATGTTTGCTTGCTTGTTTGTTTGTTTGGTACAAATCTTGCAATCAAATTTCAACTAACTTCCCTACTAGCTAGACATTTGAAACTTTCAGAGTAGTTCAGAACCCGGTGACAACACAATACTTCGAAGCCCGATTTTCGAATTTTTGATTAGTTTTCTTATAATTAATTAAAATATGAAAATAATAACACCCTAATAGCGTTAAAATAGCCATTAAAATATTAGCTATAATTTAATTGTTGCCAAAAAAAAAAAAAAAAAAAATTACGAGTTCATTTTCTTTCGACATAAAAATAAATACATTTAATTAAACATGAACATTAAAAAATTATAAAAAGTTGTGCTCTATGATTCATCAGAAAATTTAAAACATGGTATATAAAAAGTTTTTTTTATCTTATAATTATATATGTTTCTCTTTGTTAACTTTGGTTAATGCTATTGTGGTTCTACCATATTTGATATCTGCTTCATGTTTTTTTATTCTATTTTTTATTTTTCTCTTTGTCAGATGCTGTCCAAAGTCTACAGCGGAGGAAGGTACAAATTCCAAGCCAGAAGTATATCGTTGAAGTGTTGAGGATGGTCAAGACCCCAACATGGAATATTGCTTGCTCTCAAATTTTATCTAAGAAGATTTGGAAATTGGAAAATTGAAATGATGTTTTAAAATTTGCATACTGGCAAAGTGGCCTACATAAATTAATTTTAGAAAAACTATCAAACAGAAATTCATCAGACATAACCAAGAAATATCCTGATTAAATCAGCTTTTTAGTAATAATAATAATAAAAAAATTCGTCCATTTGTTTGGAAGATACAGTGCGAGTGCTACAGACAGACACAAAGGTTTCAAGAATATAACATCCCTCATTTTTATCGAGGTTTGAAAATAACATTGTTTGTGTAGTGCCCTCTCGAAGGTGTAAAATGCCCATCAGAGGCAAGGGATATAAAATAAACACTATATGTGTGTGTCTATCTTAAGGTAAACCTGTTTTGTTTTCTCAAACTATTTAACTTACAGGAAAAGTGTTCTAGAGCAAATATTTACACAAAAAGAATCTGAACCTAATTTTTTATCACAGCCATATTATTATCATTCTGAAAACAATAACTTTTAAGTATTTTATTTTTGTGACTCTAAGTCACCAGATTTGATACCAAGTAGCCAAATTTGACACCAAAGCCAACCTCTGTAGAAGTGAAATAACTGCCATTTGTTGTAGATTTACATTAACTGTAAATCTACTTTTTCTACAACAACAATTTTGATGCAAAAAAGAGGTATAATCTTTTGCAATTGTTGTAGTGAAAATAAATGTAAATGCACAGGGAATATAATAGCATTTTTTTTTTTTTTTTTTTTTTTGGGGGGGGGGGGGGGGGGGGGGGGAAAGCTTCAATGAAGGTTTGAATTGGTGACAAACTTCGTGACTTGTTGAATTTGATGACCAAATTTGGTAGAAAATAATCAACAGTTTATGTTTGCCAGAATTTGGAAGCTCTTTTCTCAATTTGAAAAGAGTAAACTTTTTAGTATACGAGGATTGCTATTTATATTTCTGGCCTAATAATGAAAAAACAAATATGTAGGATCGAAATTGGTTTTATTGTTTTTCAAAATATTCTCCATGATGATCAATACACTTTTGCATGCGTTTGAACCAATTTTCAAAGCACTTTTTCCAGTCCGATTGAGGTAACTCCAAAACATGCGTTTTGAATGCATCAACCGCTGCTTCGGGGGTCGAAAATCGTTGTCCACGTAATTTATTTTTGATGTGTGGGAATAAGAAGAAGTCACTGGGTGCCAAATCAGGGCTGTACGGCGGATGACCCATCAGTTCGATCTTTCGCTCAGTCAGAAATGCATTTGTTTGAGTCGATGTGTGAGAGCTCGCATTGTCATGATGAAGAATGATTCGCCTGTTCTTCTGCTTTTTTCGAATTTCTCCGATGACTTCTGGCAAACAAATGGTCGTGTACCATTCAGAATTGACTGTCCTGCGTTGCTCTAACGCCACTGTTGCCACATGACCGTTAATGCCGAAGAAACAGGCAATCATTTGTTTCGATGTGCTTCTTCCTCGAACAACTTTTGTTGGTTTTGCCTCGCCTGGGAAGACCCATACAGTTGATTGCTGTTTTGTTTCCGGCTCATATGCATAGATCCATGATTCGTCACCTGTGTAGATGTTATACACAGCCTTTGATGTACCTTGAACGTATTTTTCCAACATTTCCTTGCACCAATCGACACGAGCCTTTTTTTGAGCGTTTGTAAGATTATGCGGGATCCAACGTGAACAAATTTTTTTTACGCTCAAATGTTCATGCAATATTTTATTGATGCTAGTCATACTAATGTCCAAAGACGCCTCAATCTCACGGTATGTCACATGACGATCTTGCTTTATCAATTCACGCACAGCATCGATCTTTTCTGGCACAACAACGGATTTTGGATGACCTGCACGGGATTCGTCCTGGATCGAACATCGACCACGATTAAATTCGTTATACCAATTTTTTACAGTGCTGTAGGATGGCGCTTTATCGCTGTATAAAGAATTACGTTCATCGAAGCACTCTTGTCTTGACAATCCACGTCGAAAGTTATGAAAAATAATCGCACGAAAATTTTCACGATTCAATTCCATTTTTTGAAAGAGAAGAACTTTTCAATTTACTGTCAACAACACAAATAAAGCTATAATGGTAAATCGTCTGCTGAATTTACGTTTAAAAATATCAAACTTTCGATTAAAATCGTCTGCGGTCACCTAGCAACACTTACTGTTGCCAAGGCCAGAAATATAAATAGCAACCCTCGTATTGTATCATTTCTCGCCACTGATTTTCGCCAAAAATGCCATCTTCACTTAACTGGGATTGATAATCAGATTCCCTCTTTGTCCTCTCTCATGTAATCCCATGAGATTTTGTGGGTTTCATATAATAAAGACATCTCATTTAAAAATATCATTCTTTGAATTTCATTCCTTGTCACCTATTTAAAGTCACCTTTTATTTTAGGAGCCCCCCCCCCTTTTTTTTTTAATGAATTTAAATATTTTGTTTTATTAAGCACACTCTCAAAGCTCTAATTTTCAAACTTAAATTTTTTTTTTTTTTCTTTCTAAAATAAATAATGACATTATATTATCGTGATAATAATATATTTAATTTGTGAAAAAAATGACATGTTCAAAGAGTGGAATAAAAAAAAATTCTTTTTGAACAAGATATCCTTATAATATGAAGTAATAAAAATTTCATTAGATTACATGGGAAGGAAGAAAGAAGGAACCTGACTACTATCATCCCCTCTTAAGTGAATTCCACTGAACCATTGTAAGCTGTGAATTTGCCAATGAGAGATTTTGCAACAAGCTATTGAATACTGTTCCTAAATAAGCAATATTAATGCTCTGCAATATATATTTAATGCTATTATTGTGACTTTGTGGTTCAAGTAACAGTTTTATTGGCTTGTTTGAAGAATATTCATGGATTAGAAACCGCCTGTTCATTTATGAACCACACTTATATCACATGAAAATGTTAATATTTCATAATAATAAGTATATTTCAATGGGTGTGGAAGTCATGTGGTGTCCACATCCACATCAGATCCCCCCCCCACACACACACACACTTTTCATAGATGTTTTGCAATGTTACATAAAGCAGCTTTTAGGCTGTACTCTTCCCCCTTACCCACCCCAATAAAAATTGTATTTATTTCTTAGGATATAAAATAATGGTTTTTGCATTTTAGGGTGTTTTTTACAGAGTTCTCATGCTTCATAAACTCTAGTTCTCATTTTATAAATCAACAAGGTAAGATATGTATTGCAGAAATATATATATATATATATATATATATAATTTGTTTTCATATTTAGCTTGCTGTTGAAAACTGAAGGGATAGGGTATTTCATTTACCTTGATTTAGTGCACCTTTAATATAGAAGGATATATCAAATTGGTAAATGAATAAGTACAATTTTTTCTTATATTTTAATCATCTGCTGTACACAGAACTATTAATAAAATCATTATTTTACAAATTCTGCCAATGACTAATTTTTACTAAACTCACTTCTACTAATTATTGTTAAAAATTAAGTTTAATTTTTTTTTTTTTTTTTTTTATGATTTGATAAATTAAACACTAGTTGAGATTATAAATTTTAGAGAAAGAGTATTTTCATAAATACTTCAGTTTATTAGCAATATATAGAAAATTACAGAATAAACATTTTTAAATTTTATTAATGTGGCTTGCATCTGATATAATTGTATTATTTCTAGTATCAAAAAATGTATGCTCTCCAAAGAAAAAAAAAAAAAAATGCTGTGTATTTTTACTTTTTTCTATATATATAAAAAGAATGTATTGGATTTGTGATAAATTTTTAACCTCATTTTTTAATGTTTTACACATTTTGAGACCATAATTATATGTCGTCTACAGAAAATATTGTGGACATTATATTTCGCAAACTAATGGGTGGAATATAAATTTATATTTGGTTAGATCTTGACTTAAGGGTCCCCAGTAGTCAGACACCTTCCTTTCTCCTTCCCCATGTAATCCAATTGGATTTTTTTGTTTTGTATTAACAGGATATCTCTTTCAAAAATAAAGTGTTTTGAATTCCACTCTTTGAACATGTCACCTTTTACCTCATACAATTAAATGAATAAATATTTCTTTTTGAGAGTGAAAGTTAGACCCTTGAGTTTGCTTAATGAAATAAAACATTTAAATATATATATATATATATATATATTTTAAATTGCTCCCTAAGAAAAAAAAGTGATATGTCCAAAGAGTGGAATTAAAAAAAAAAACAGAATTCGAAAAACTGATTTTGAACGACATACTCTGATAATACAAAGCAACAAAAATCTAATGGGATTACATGTCAAGTTGATGCTGATTAGCTTTTAGGATATACTTCCTAACAGGTGGGGCTACCATGCTGCAATTCCTCCCATTTAATGGAAGAGTGCATGTCAATTTCTTTAGTGTATAAGCACACAAAACTTGATATGTATAAGGACTATGATACAAATGCTATATTAATTCAATTTGGGTGCATATCTACCCACTACTATTCAGCAATTTAAACCCATTTATGGAAAGGTAATATTTCAGTTTCTATGACATAAATGCACCAAACTTCATATGTCAGACTGATATAAAGAAAAACTATGTTGTTTCAATATGGATGCATATCTGGTAACAAGAGAGACACTGCTATGAAGAGATTTAACCTCATTTATGGAAAAATATTATTTCAGCTTCTATGATATGCAAATGCACCAAACTTGGTATGAAAGATGGATATTATGAAAAATGATGTTGATTCAGTTTATGTGCATATCAAACAAGAGATGGTGGTACTATGCAGCAATTTAACCTCATTTACAGGAAGACAATATCTCAGGCTTCTATGATATATAAACGCTCCACATCTGATAGGCGAGATAGATATTATGAAAAATTATTCTGACTCAACTCAGATGTATATTGAACGACAAGTAATAGGGATATTTACTTTCTATGATTTTTCAGATGGCTATATCTTAGTATCATTGGTTAAAGTTGCATCAAACTTCCTTTTTATTGAGAGATGCTACGTTCTATAAATATCTCATCTGTGAAAGTTAATCAATAGAAAGTGCTTTTATAGAGTGATATAGAAGAAAGCTTTATGATGGCCATAGCATATTAGTTTTACAGTGTGATCAGTTACAAACCTTACTTTGAATATCAAAAAACACACAAGCAATCACAATGCACCTAGTGTATAATAATTTTAAATTCTACTTTTTCACAATTTCATTTATTTTTCTTTAACAGTATGGATGGATATAACACTTTCAACAGAATTATTTGAAGAAAAAAGTTTTATAGCATGATTCTCAATAGAAAAAGCACACTTACACGTAAAAATATTTTTAAAAATAATAATACATATTGAAAATTCACTTCCATCAGATACACTTAATAAATGTAATATTATAATTCTTTGTGCTGCTTTGTGTAAGATTTAATAATTTTAGCATATAATATAAAATATATGTTAAAATTTAATTTACTTGAATATGCACTATAAGTCATTATTACACATTAACTATAAAATATTCAATTCTTTTTATGGAACTGTGGAAAGAATTAATTTTATGCTCATTATTTTCAATCTGTAACATATCAGACTGCTCCTTAATAACAGAAAAAATTTTCATTATCTTCAATTTAGCCAGCACCCTCTAAGTGCATTTTAAAAGATTATTTTTTTAAAAATACATATATAAACTTCTATTTAGGACTAAAAGACGGCATAACGAAGATTTTCTTTCAATCCATGTTTGAAATGTCCAGTTTATTAGGTTTAGATTATTCATGTTTAGGTTCTTCTAGATTAGTTTGGGTTTATTAGATTTAAAACTAAATTATAAAAAAAAAAAAATCACCCAAATGTTTCTTTGCAAAACAAAAAGTATTACGATCTAATCGATTAAAAAAAAAATACAAACCAAAAGTGCTTTTTTTTTTTTTTAACAAGTTATAAGTCCTATATAAAAACTTTTAAGTCCACCATAAAGGATAATAAATTTTGAAAAAAATATTTTTAAACTTGAAAAATACATGCTCTATGTAACAAAATTTTATAATAATGAATACTTTTAGATAAGTACTATAACCATTCATTTAGAAAAATAAAAAATAATAATTAAAGACACTAATGAATCTAGTTTTACCTATAATAAGCAGATTACACAAACTAATAGTCTGTTATGATTATTTTTTTTATAAAATACTAAATTCTGTAATATATGCATGTTATGTTAATATATAATTGTTCTATAAATCCATTATATTTATAGAATATTTAAAATAACATAACAAATGAATATCTAATAAATTTCGTTCACATTAAATAATAGATAAGAATATTCTTATAACATGGTAATTTAAACATACATTTTTTTTCAGCAGGAAAAGAACACAAAAACATCAATTTTGCAGGAATTATAATTTATTTTAAAGGAGGTAGACATTTGGTAGAGAAGGGAAAACACACAAAAATTAGAGATCTAAAATGGCTAAAATTCAGTCACAGATCAAAAATTTAGCTTTTTAAAATAAATTAATATACTAAAATTTCAATATTCCTTTTGCAACTAAAACAGAAATTTCAACACCATGTCACAATATAGCAGTGCTAAACTTCCAACCACTTAGATCTCTAATATCAATGTTGCATCAGGAGGACAAACTCACCGATCGAAATGCCTGTAGGAGCAGATTTAAGGCAACACCAACAATGAAGGGGAGAGCAAGGTAAAGAGAGACAGATAAAGAGAAAAAGAAAACACAGAATTACGTTAGTACAACAATAAATCACAACAATAAACAAGAATCATTATTAATGAGAAACATGCAAAGGAGAGAGAAAAAAAAAAGATATTAAAAATGCACAGCAGCATTCCACATGCAATTATTCAAAAACATTGAGAGCTGATAAAGGGTTGGAAACAATGAAACCTACCTCTATAAAAAATTATTTGATTCTTCTGTTGATTTCACTTACTTTTAGAATACAAACACTGAAAATTATCGCGCAAGCATTAAAGCATAAATCAAGTTTTTAACATTTAAACCTTACAACATTAGTTTTTTACTACAATCTAAAAACTGCTATATTAACGTACAATTAATAAAGTAAACTTTAAAGAATTCTTTTAAAAGGAAATTTTTTGCAGTAATAATTGTTAAAGATTAATTTTAACAACAATGAAACTAATAGAACTTAAATTGATGAAATATATGAATATATAAAGATCCCAAAAATATATATCTTAGAAATGCAAAATTTTTTGCTACACATAAAATGCCAGTTATTTTTATGCGTTCTATTCAGATCACTGAATCAGACAAGGAATTTCAAAACATATGTAATCTAGATTGACAAACACTTCAAATTACAAAACTTACTTTACATACACTCCCTTCCCTCCTAGATATTAAAAAAAAAAAAATATTTTCAATGTTTTAAAACTTATAGAGCAAACAGGGAAAAAAAAAAAAAAAAAAAAACTAATATATTTAGTAGAGTTACTAAAAGTTTTCTAATAGAATTTAATTATTGAATTAGTAAGTTATTTACATTCTAACATTAATATTTGACTTTAAAAAATATTTATACTTAATTTCTAAAAATATTTCATACATTTAGATTTTTTACACATATATATATATATATATATATATATATATATATATATATATATATATATGTGTAATAAAGATGATCTATTAAGCATAGTAGAAGCCAAGCAACAGATACAAGATCACTGAAACACTAATGACCAATAAGATTAAAAAAATCATCAGTGGATGAAATACATTAATGTAAAGAAACCAGATCTATTAATTAACAGTCTGTAAAACAAACGAATCAATAAAATAAAACAACAAATCTTAACTTAAAACCATAAATTTATCAAAATTAATGAAAAAACAACCCAAGAAACACAAGATAGGAAGAAGGAGGCAGGCGGCAAGACTTGTGACTTGCCTGTGGGGTTACACTAGTTTTACGCCGGCAACACTCCCCCAGCCTGCCACAACCAGATCAGGAACCATATGGATTTAAAAATGCAAAATTTCAAAGCAGATGAACAACAATGAAACCACGAAGCCACAATGAAATTCACCGATTGATCACATTGTGTTTAACAGTATAATTAGAACATTAAATATAGTTGACAACTCAAAAAGGAAAAATCTGAAAATTTATTGGAAAATGAAAGTTTGCATAGTAATACAAAGCAAATGCAACAAGCCCTCTACTTTTTTTTTTTTATAAATTTAATTTCACAAACCCACCCAACCATCCAGCCTTACAACACCACCCCACCTCCGTAATCAAACATCTGCCCACCCAACCGCCACCTTTTTTATTGTCTTTTATTATTTTATAATTTTTTTGTTGATATACACAAGAGTGTACACAGCTTTTTTTTTTTTTTTTTTTTTTTTTTTGTACTGACAGAGACATGGTTAAGGATATAAAATAGAAAATACAAAGTTTTTAGGAAAACCCATTTTACCAGTGGCTGTGATCAGTTTATTAATATTCTTGTTTTTAAACTTTGCAGAGCATAAATTATTAATTCGAAATAAATGGTTAATGATGATGTTTCTAAATACCGAAAGATGCAGACATGAATTAAAATGTGTAAATAAGTTGACATTAAAACAAAAATCGTGCCGTTTGTCATAGATATCTGTGTAAAGTTTATTACCATCGATGATTATTTTGAGATCTAAAAAGTTAATTGATTGATTAGTCAGAGTATTTTGAGTTAGCTTTAAATTAGGTGGATAATTGAAGGAAAAGCCATTTTGTGAGTTCTTGTTGAGATAAAATACAATAATATCATCAATGTAACGATAAAATCGAACATCATCATTGCAAATTTGCTTTTCATAATAATAAAGATAGAGATCTGCCAAAATACTGGAGCTACAGCCTCCTTGTGGGATGCCTAATTGTTGCAAATAGATAGCGTTGTTGTGGAAGATATAATTATTATGGATAACAAAGTTAAGAAGAGTTTTAAATTTTTCTGCTTTAAAATTGTAAGGAAGATTAATTTGAGCTTTATATTCTTGAAAAAGACTGTAAATGATATTACTAAGATCTGATAACTCAATATTATTGAAAAGATCTTGAAAGTCAAAAGTCATAATATTGTCTATTGAATCGAGCGATTTTATGTATTGAATTAATTGAAAGCTATTTTTAAGACAGTGTAAATTATCAACTTTGCAAGTACATTTGTAAATTTGTTTTAGAATATCCAGTAGAGCTTTATTAGCATTGTTGTTATAAGTGTTACACCCAACAGTGACAGTGCGAAATTTAATTGGAGATTTGTGAAACTTAGGTATGAGAACTATACATAAAAATATACATTAACATAAATATATATTAATGTAATATAATAAATATAAAAGAAATGAACAATTTCTTATATGCATAAGAAATTGTGCATATGCCTTTCCTGTTTAGCTCTCATATTAGTTTAAACCCTTTAATAACAGTTAACATGATATTTTAAATAATCTATATAAATAAAGAGAAGTGTCTGTGTATCTGTGCGTCTGCGCTCTGATGCTTACACTACTGATCGCAGAGCCACAAAATTTTGCACAGGGGTACCTTGGACACTGCAGGTGAGCACCTCATCGAGATTTTTTCCATTTTAACTGTTGGCTGCTAGCTTCCTTTTTCTAAAATTTATTCTTTCATTTCAATTATCTGCATATCTTAGCAATGGCTATTATGCTATTTATTATTTATTTAATTCATTCATTTGAAGGCAAAATCTTTTTTTTTTTTTTCTTTTTTTAATTGATTATATTTATTGAAAATCAAAAAGGTAATGCAATAGAAAAAATAATTTAAAAACTTATTTATAACAGTTATGCTTATGTATAATGTACAATTTTTATAGTATAACAACTTTTAATTTTTAATTTTTTAAATTAATTTCTTTGAAAGGGATATTTTTTTAAATAGTATTTATCAGAAAAAATGGTAGTATATAATAGAAAGAATTACATTTATTAAAATTTAAGTTTAATTAAAATTTATTAGTTTTTTATTTATCTAATTCCTTTTAAAAGAAAATCTAAAGAAAAAGTAAAAGAAAAAGTAGTGAAAGAAAACGTAGATTATCTGCTTTTTCTTTTATTCATTATATTGGTCGAAATCATATGGTAATACAGCGTAAAGAGCGACTGCTATAAAATAAGTGCTTCAAAAAATAAATATTTAATAGATGTTGAGACACAGTCATCTTTAAAATCACAGTTCTTAAATAATAGCAGATCCACATGTTGTCAATAAATACCCAAATTGAAGTGCTCAGGAAAGACCTTTCTGTAGGCAGTGGGAACCTGGACCTGATGCAGTACGGGCAGAAAAGGAGCTGCCGTAGGCAGCGTGTACCCGAAGCGAGGTTTGAGCGATTCCAATGTAATTTAGTTTAGTTTTTATTTCTAATGTGATATAAAAAATAAATAGTGATTCAATTCTTTTGAAAATTCATTTAAATATAGTGATCAGCGAAGCGAACGCATCCTGTAAGTAATGAATATTTTACATCATAATATCTACATCATGATGTTTCAAAGTTTAAAAAGCTGCCAGAAAAGGTATATGCTTATAGATTTATTCCTCTACTTAAGTTTGGATGTTCTAATTTTGTTAAAAAAGAAAAATAAATAAATAAAACATTTATAAGTTGCTTGGTGCTACAGCAGATTATTGCAATGCAAGTATAAAAATAATTTTTAAAAAATCACGACGATTTATTTTTTTTATTTGTTTAATAAATAACTATTATTTATTAGTAACTGGCATTCTGAGGAAAGAAGGAAGGTATAAAAATATTAAATTCAAGAAAGTAATTAGATATTCAGAAAGATGCATTGAAATATGAAGAAAATAGGCAAATGAGAAACATATTTGAAATATCAATTTAAAAATGATAAATGAATTTTGAAATATATTAATAAAGAAATTAATACCTCTCAAATATGCATTACAAGTTAAACTTAGGTTATATTACACAAATTAAACTTTTTGATAATGTATATCAACAGTTTTCAACAGATGTACTACCATAGTACACTAGTGTTCTAGGAAGTAATTTTAGATATACTTCAAAAAATTTTAAGATCCTTAATTAAATTATTAACTTTTTATCAATTGACAACTAATTCAAAATATTACAAAACAATAATGATAGAAATACTCTGTTTTTAAATCCATATTTGTGTACAAGTGAACCGATTTATGCTAAATGAAAAAATACATAAAATCAAAAAGATTTTATAGCATATCTACCTTAATAAAGCTATACATTTACAGAAAAAGAGAGGAGGAGACAAAAAAGGTATTTTTCAGCGATCTTTAAAAAGTTAAATTAAATATAAATAAATATTTTTATTTAAAACTGTATAAATATATATTTTGTTGATAAGTGGTTGTTTTGGTACACTTTGATTTAATATTAAGCAAATATATAGGAAAAAGTGCACTTCAATTTTATCATAATTTAATGGCCGTATTCACCCTTAACTTCAACTCCCGGTTCAATGAAAAAACTTGAAAAGCGTCTAAAGGCAGGGTTCAGCTTTCTTAAAAAATTGACCGGCTCCTTCTGCCATCTAGCGACGAAGATTTCATATAATTTTTGATTGGTTATTTTCCGCTAAAAAATCGAAAAGTAACTATGCTGCTAGATGGCGTAAGCAACACATCCAACTCTGCTGAAAAGTTGTACCCTAACTTTATGCGTTTTTCAAGTTTTCGTGTTCAACCAGGAGTTGAAGTTATTGGTGAATAGAGCCATTCGTGTGTCATAAAGTTTAACTATAAAATTTTTGTGAAAGTCATAGGACAATAATAATAAAAATAATAATAAAAGGTGAAAAACACCGGTGTACAAAAATTATGCTTACACTGCTTTTGAAAGGTAGTGAATTTAGTGAACATTTTAAAATTCATTGTTAAAGATTATTCTAAAAATTACTTGTTAATAGTTAAATTATTATATAGTATTATAAATTGATTTTGAGTGCTAAAATATTGTGCTAAAAGTTTGTAAAAAAATCTTCACACACAAGTACTATGAAAGAAAATTTAAAATACTTTCAATTTAATTAATGCAAGTGAGTGACATAGTTTAGTAAATTGGTATTTTTTCAGTAATCTAGAACTGAATCTAGCTGCATTGTTATTTTTTAGTACTGCTTCAAATTTACTAATTTTCTGTTAATAGTATAAAATTAATTCTACGTAATATTCTGAATAGTTTTTATTTCTTTTTTAGCTTTACATATAAAGAAAGATGTAGAGCATGAATGAACGCACAATAATAAATCATAAATTTTTAATGAATTTAATCTTAATATCAATAAAAAAATATTCCACATTCTGCAAATTGCCAATTCTTCGTAAATATATATACAAGATGTTCCAGCACCAGGTTCCTAGTCTTAGAAAATATAAAACACACAAAAGGTGGTATCAGACGAAAGAACATATATTCTAAAATATAAGCTATTGCCACTCAAAAGCTACCAAACAACTTTATCAGAGTGAAGTAGGGTTATTTTTAAGCATAAACGAAATCCGGAAATGTAAACAATGGACCCAATATTTGGCGATAATTCACTTCAAGGATGTTTAAAAGGAAAAAGGTTAGAGGGTACTCTGTAATCGCAATTCTCTGATTGGAGGACTTCATTCTAAAAATTACCGTATATGATTCTAACAGTCGAAAATGCATAAAAGAAGAATACACGTGAGGCAAAAGTATCAAGCGATTTCGTCAGTTTTCCTCATGAAAAATCAATTTATGTGGTACTATGGGCTAAAGCCGTTTATATAGAACTTCGTCTGATAGCAGCTTTAGATGAGCCTGAATTGCATAGGCAAGCTGAAGACGAAATAATATAAGGATACAATACATGGCAATGCAAGTGCAGCAATTTGTGTACAGTACACAGTTGCCAACTTTTCTGATTTTTAAATTAATTTTTCAGCTTCCAATTTTTGATTAATTTCTTTCAATTTTTAAAACAATATCATTTAAAAAAAAAAAAAAAAAAGAAACAGTAACTATTGGTGATCCATCAAGTAACGGAAACCTTGTGATTCTTAATCTTTCTCCATCCACAACATGAATGTCAATATTCATTTTAAACTTGCTTCTTTAGATTCTAGTATTCTAGAACCTATAAAGAAGCAGGATTGTACAATATTTCTACTTATATAATTACTTTTTGACCCCCAACCCCCTCCTCCTCCTTTTTTTCCAACTAGCGATCAGCTATCAAAACGTTCTGCAGAATCCTTTTGATTCCCAATCTTTTACTGTCTATAATAATAAAAGATGTCTGTCTGAGCATATATACGTTCAGCCCCTACTGAACGTAGAAGTAAAAAAATTGACAAACAGGTGCTCAGAAGATTTCCCGCAGGATAGTGAAAAAAGAATTTTAAAATTTTAATCAGTTGTAGAGATATTAATTAAAATGTTGACCTATGTCTAATCAAAAAGTGATCTCAATGACTGAGAATTCAATGTGATAGCAGAAAAAGTGGAAAATAAATTAGAAATATTAGTCCGATCGTTACGAATTTGGTACCAAATGAAAGGGGCGATTTTTCTGAATCTAAGAGTGCAAGCGACTTATCGATACAACAATTAGATTTTTTAAAATTAACTAAAGTATGAAATTTGGTGGCAACATCATTTCAACTGCCAGACGACTGCCTGCAATGAAAAAGGAAATGATTGTAACCAATTAAGATGTCACAAGTTTTATAGTGGGGGGGGGGGGGGGGGAAATTGCAATTTTCAAACTTCTTCAAATATTCATTCACGTACACTTAAATTAATATTTGGCCTAAACAGCATTATTATAAAGCTACAGTTCAATTTTCATGAAAATATGTAAAACCATAGAAAACCCAACGCACCTTTATTCTTTTATATTTTACAGAGTTTCGAATATCAATTTCTGCTCACATTTCGTTCTAAGGATTTTTAACATTATATAGCCTGGAATTACGCAAGTTTCAGAGAAAACCATGGATAAATACGACACAAATCTTTTTATAAAAATGTTTATATTAGCTTTGTATCTCAGCTTCTAATTAACGTAATTTCATAAGTAACATATCATTATAAAATTTACTTGAACTGGAATTGAAGAGTATATGTTGCAAATCTCTGTTGCCACAGGGCGCTTTGATATTTTAATAATTCAATATCTAGCATTCTAATTATGATTAAACTACTCTAGCACATCATTTGAAATATTGTGGACTTTTAAACTGATATAAGCAGTTAAATTCTGTATGGGAGTTTCAGAGAAAACCGCAGAAAAGCCAGAACACCTTTATTACAATATCTCCAATTCTAATTATGATGCAGTCTTTCTAATTCAGATACTCCGCTCACATTTCGTATTAAGAATTTTTAACACTATTTAGTCCACGGTTACGCAAATTTCAGAGAAAAACCATGAAAAAATCCGGCATTTTTTTTTTTATAACAATGCTTATATTACCTTTGTATCTGAGCTTCTAATTAACACAATTTTATAGGTAAAATATTTTAAAAGTCGTTTAAATTGAAATTGAAGAGTATATATTGCAAATCTCTATCACCAGAGGGCGCTTTGACATTTTAATAATTCACTATCTCCAATTCTGATTATGAGTAAATTACTTATAGGGAAAAGATTGAGAGACCCTTAGGCCCCACCAGGTTGTGGATTTACCACAATCAGAATTTTCAAAGGTCCTATACATGGTGAGTGAACAAGCTGTTTCAAATCATGAAACATAAAGCGGCACCTTAGTCACTACAGAGTGGAAATTTGCTACAGTTAAAATTTTCAAAGCTATCTGTGGTATGAGCGAGGAAGCTGTTGTAAGTTCTAAAACGGGGATAAGGTGCCACTGAGCGTGACTCTGCTAAAGTCAGAATTTTGAAAGATCATAACATGGTGAGTGAAAAGACTGTTTCAGATATTGAAACGGGAAGAGGGTGCTGCAGGCGCTACCGAGCAGGAATTTACTGCGATTAAATTTTTCAATAAAGCTATTTTCACTATATGCCTAAGCTATTGTAGGACATGAAACTGGAAAAAGGTGCCGCAGGCACCATCGAGCGGCAGTTTCGTAAAGTCGCATTTTTCAAGGATCGCAAACCAGCTGGTCGCCAAAGGCAGCTAGTTTATAACATGAATGTCAGCATTCATTTTAAATTTGTTTTTATTAGATTCTAGAACCTATAATGAAGTAGAATTGTTCAATATTTTCCACTCATATAATTATTCCTTCCCTTTCCCATCATTAACAAGTGTTCAGAGATGAATGTCTGATTCTCTTCTTTCTTAGACTACAACAAAAGTATCAGTGTTCGTAATAAACTTGTTTTATTACATTTCAGAACTAATAAAGATATAGAAGTGCTCAATGTTTCTCACATATGTAATTATTGTAAAACTTAATTACTGAACTTGTTGAATCTACTTACATTTTATCAATAAGTTTAAAATACTATGTCATCAAAGAAAGAGTATGCAAGTTCTTATGCAAAGTCATAACAGTAGTCACTGAAAATGTAAGATAGGAGATGTACAATGCAGATTTCTAATGGATTATTACAAAATTTTTCCTCAGTTCAAAATACTGTGTCACTAAATTATTCAGGCTATCAAAAGTTTTACTTCAGAAATACTGACTTTGAGTAATAAATATATATACATGCATCAGATATTACAAAAAAAAAAAAAAAAAAAGCTGGCTTTTGTTCATGTTTTTATTATATTACAATCTGACCTGGCAAATTTTTAAAGACTTATTATTTTATTGAAGTTCAAACCTGTCATGATCTTCTATATATTTCAAACTTTGTCATGAAATATTAGATATTTTGCAGTAAAAAAAAAAAAAAAACGAAAAAACTAAGTTTTTAGTATATGACTTCTGCATTCATAGAGTAGAGGTCTTTGTGATACACATCACAATAACTGCTTTAGATATCTGAGACCAAGCCAAAACTTTTCAAGAATGTTTCGCAATCTCTATGTACCAAAGATATGAGGCCTGTATCAGAACTCATAAAAAATAATCTAAACACCTACTTGATTTTTTATTACATTTAACATTTTCTCTTTTTCTCAAGTAAGTTTATTAGTGCAAATTGATGATTAAATCGCATATTAACTAATATAGTGTTATGTGTTTTCTCTGTATACACTACTGCAAACCTATGTCATTTGTGTCCACCTTACATATGTAATTCAGACATATTTATGTGTAACCTAGCCTTCTTAAAAGTCTGGGAACCAAATGCTGGGGCATCCTGTAGACGAGAAAATTAAAATATAAAAAGACTATTAAAAAAATAATGTTTTTGAAACAATCATAAAAATGTAATTAACAGAGAATAAAGTGGTTTAAATCAAAAACTGAAGAACTCCCTTCACTGATTAATTGCAAGATGATTTTGTTTAACAAGTGAAAATTCCTCATTTTAAAAATCTACTACTAATATTCAATAATAAGATATTTGGATATACATCTTGCTAATAAAAATACTACAAGACTCAAACAAAATGCTGAGATTATGAATAAACTTTTATTCATGCTAAAATCTAAAGTTCATAAAAAATTTCTGAAAATTTTCTAGTTGTAAGAAGAATAAAAAAAAGTCATGCATATTTCAGAAAGTATGAAATGATTTAAAAAATATATATATATAATTTTTTTTAAAGGATGATATATCTTAGAAGTAGTAAACATAATACAAAAAACATACCTCTGCATAATTTTCATTGTTTTGCTGTAACAAATCGACACATAATTCAGCTAAATGTATTAAGTCCTCAAGTTTTTTTGATGGAGATGCATTTTCATCCATTTCTGTTTCTGCAATAAAAGAAAAATTAATTTTGAATATCATGAACTTTGAGACACCATTTTCATATTAAAGTGTATATATATATATATGTATGTATGTATTAATCTTTTTATAGTACTAATTATGATTCTTTATAATACTCCAAATACTGTATATTTTATATTTGTACAGTTAGAATTCTTAATTAATAACCAGTTCATGAATATCTTCACTTTTACATGTTTTCCCATAAGCATTTTTAACAGAAAACACACAATTATTCATTAAAATTATGTTACAGTTATAAAAATTAATTAAAATTCGTACTTTTTACGAGAAAGAACAAAATACTAAATTTAAAGATGGATTTTAGAAAACTTAAATCAGAATGGCTAGCATTTAAACTTTTCTAAATTCCCTGACTATTTTTCGAGATTTTCCCCTACTTTTCCTTGACTCTTACTATTTATTTCATATGAAAATTTCATGACATTAGTGAAAAATTTAGCGATTTAAAATAGCATTAATAATTTAATGATTGTTAATCATTAATATATCTTATTTTCCTAAAATTTTCTGAAATTCCCTGACTTTAAATGAAATACAGTGATTAATCTCTGACTTTTGTAGATTTTCTAAATTCCCTGACTTTCCCCTAATTCTTTGATTTTTCCTAACTGCTAACCACCCTGTAATCATTTGATATTAAAGAATTATTGTCTTCTAACACCTGCTTGCATTGCAAAATATTTTTTAATGATTTTAATTGTGCACACGCTGCATACATACTGATGCTATGAGAAAATGACATTAGAAAATTAATCAAAATATTTCTTTCCTTCCTTTTCATGATAGGTGAAATGTGTGAAAAATGATCTAAGCAAATGAAAATTAATAGAAGAATTTGCAAATTTATATACTACTTTATGAAAATAAAAAAACTAATTGACATAGGTTGACTTTGCTTATTTCCCCACAATATATTTGTTCTCAGAAATAACTATTACATGGCATACTATATGTAGAACAGAAATTAATATGGTCTATCATTCAAAAGGCTTATAGACTGAAATGTTCCACCTAGTATGCTATCCTTCATTCAATTCAATACACTTAGCTTATCCTAATTTGCTAACTAACTTTATTAGGATTACTTTAATATTTTAGTTTTCATGAAATTCCATACTATTTCCAATGCAAGTTTATGTGAACTATTGCCCTATTTGACAAATTTTGTCTAATTTTAAATTTCAAATAACTTGTGAAATTTTCAAATTACAATGTTCATAGTTAATGATGTTCATGATGTTAAATTAAAGATACTAAAATACTTTACTTAGTTCTCCAATGAAATTTTTCGGTCAGACACCAACCATTTTCAGCAAACTTATTTAGTTGGCTGCCAGTACTTTTCCTTTTTTCTATCTTCATCAAACAGCACCATCTCTGGTCAAGAAGTTGACCAAAATCTACATAACTGCATGTGTACTCGTTAGCCATGATCTTGATCGTTTCACATATTATTATAATAATGAAGTAGATTATTATAGCGGCATGACCAAAAGTAGAATCATAACAGCCTTAACAAAAACTAACAGTAAATCAGTAATAGATATTGACTTTAAAAACATCCATAAACTATCAAATTATAACTACAAATATGCAATCACAAAACTATCGAGATCATGGCCAATAAAGCACGTGCAATGTAATAGATTCTGGTCAATAGCTTGACCAGAAATGGGGCTGTTTGATGACGATAGGAAAAAGAAAAAGAAGTGTTGGCAGTCAACTACAGAAGTTTGCTGAAGATGGTCAGGCATCTGACTGAAAAGCTTCATTGGAGAACTAAGTAAGGTGCATCAGTATTTTTAATTTGATTAAGTTAAGTTTCTCCTTTAAGACTTCAAGTTTATAGTCAATGATGTTCATGATAGTATCATAGAAGATATTTTAAAAGTGGTATGGTATCTTTATGATGAAAAAATTCCTCATAACAGATGTTAATTTTGCTCACTTCTGCCATGTTAAGAAAATCGTAAATTTCTAATAACTTACAAAGTACTTACTCATAGTAAATAATGTTCCTGCTAGCATCATAAACGATATTTAAAAGCTGGCCTGATATCTTTAATAATACAAATATTCTTTTTAATGCACATTTAAGCAAAAACTTTTCTTATTCTCTAATGTTATAAAAATCATAAATTTTGAATAACTTACAAAGTTTCAAATTAAAATGTTACATATCAATAGTATTCTTGCAAGTATCATAAGAGAAATTAAAAAAATTATCAAACCACTTTACAATCATTTGTTCTAGAGATAATGTGTATACAGATCAACTAACTACAGTTGACGATCAAATTATTTATTATTATTATTATTTTGACATTTTTTCTAATTTTTAAAAAAATGCTGGACTAAATAAGCCTTGAACTTCAGACATGCACAAAACATTTATAAACTCACATTTTCCACATCTGATTTTCACAAGCGCAATTAAGGGAGCAATCACAAATTGAAGAAAAACACAGATACTTTAGATCACCCTATCATAAAAAGCTACAAATGACTTATAACTTTGACACATTGTTGCTGTTATTATGCACAATATTTTTACATTTTTGTGGAAATTGCACTATATATATAGACAGATATTTTTTTTCCCCAAAATTTATAAATTTTTTTTTTTTTTTTTTTTTTTTTTGTCAACTTTTTTGTCTATAACAAAAATTTATTTCAACAAAATTTTACAAAACTTGCAGAAAAACATTATAGAAACACTATTCTGACACATAAAATTCACATGTGTAATTTTCATTGAGTTATGAGCATTTGTAGTAAATATATATATATATTTTACTGCACATGCGCAAAAGAAAGAAATTTTTTATTTCATAGGTTGAAAACTAGATATATTGGGCAATTTAACTCATTTGATTACAATAATTCATTTATAAAGCATCATACCATCACACAGGTCGAATAGAAAAGAGCTATCTGACAAAGATGAAAAACAAAGCTGAAAAGTGAGTTTTTCGATAGGTAGGTAGGAGGAAAACTGAGACATATGCTATGCCACAAGAGCAGCTTTGTCTCAAAAAATCTGTTTTTGAACCAGAACTACAGTGCCTAGAAGTAGCCACACTTGTAGGAACTGTAATAAAACATAGCTATCCTAAATTATCTTTTAACAACTACAATTTTAAAGATGACTGTATCTCAGCATCTATTAAATATTTTAGTTTTTGAATCATGTATTTTCTAGCCCTCGTTCTTTACACTACATTATCATATCATTCTGAACAATATAATAAATGAAATAAAAAGCAGATTTTCTTTTAAAAGGAATTAAATAAAAAAATAAATTTTAATTAAACTTAAATTTTAATCAGTTTAATCCTTTCTACTATATACTACCATTTTTTACCCCGATAAATATTATATATATATAAAAAAATTCTTTTAAAGGAACTAATTTAAAAAATGAAAGATAAAAAGTTGTTATACTATAAAAATTATACATAAACATAACAATTTTTTTTTTCTATTGCCTTACCATTTTATTTTCCATAAATAAAATTAATTAAAAAAAGAAAAAAAAAAATGATTTTGCCTTCAAATGAATGAATAAATTAAATAAATAAAAAATAAATAGTGTAATAGCTGTTGCTAAGATAAGCAGACGATAGAAATGGAAGAACAAATTTCAGAAAAATGAAACATTGAAACTAATATTTAAAATCGAAAAAAAAATTAATTAAAAAAAATTCAAATTTGAAATAACCTCAATGAGGAGCACACCTACAGGGTCCCAGGTACCCATCTGCCAAGTTTTGTAGCTCTGCGATTAGCAGTATGTGCACCAGAGCGCAGACAGACACACACACACACAGAGAGACAGAAACTTCTCTTCTAAGTGTATTTTAAAGGGGTTTTTTGGTGACTTGGGATATTGTCTTTCTCTACTCCTTTTGATAGTGGAGCAGCACTTAAAAACACTGCTAAAAATATAACTTAAACATTCCCATTAAACCAAATCCGAATATATACAAACTAATCCGTAATGACAAAGATCTAATCCCCCCTCTAGAAACGGCAGGTGTTTACAGAATCTCTTTCAAACATTCCAACAATAAAACAGGTTGCTACATCGGCATTACAAAAAGAAAAACATCCACTAGAATTAAAGAACATAATAATGATATAAAATATGGAAAATCAACCACTGCCCTCACCAGAATTAACCAAGAAAATAAAATTGACATAAATTTTAATGAAACCCGAAAAATCGCCAACTACAATAACCCGGACTGTGCATTTTACTGTGAAACAATTGAAATAGTTAGTGACCAATCAGCATGCAACGGGCACAAGTCTCATGCAGATCTACACCAAGTGTAGCACCATCTTCTAAAGAAGCAACAGAGAAGGAATCCTACAACAGTATCAACAGCAGCGGACGACACTAAAGGTTTCTTAGGAAAGGGCGGTACCGCCCAGAAAGTACTTCGACCGATGTCCAAGAGCTTTATGAAAAGTATTGTTTTAGATAATTAAAAATGCTCTTGTAAAATTTAAAAAAAAAAAAAAAAAATTAATTTTAAAATGTTATTAGTTCATTGAAAATGTGTTTGAATGAAATTTTTTGGAACAGTTTTTTACTTTCTATTACCCATATATATGGCAGAGAAAATATTGTTTTTGGATCAAATTTTCAAAATTGAGTTTTTGTTATATTTACAAATTTTGAGGTCCCATGAATCCGAAAATCATGTTTTTAGCAGTTGGTCTGTGTGTGTTTGTTATTAGAATATCTCATGAACAAATAGTAGCAGGCAGTCCAAACTCTGTACTCTAAATCTGTATCATATAGTGATTCCACACTAAACTTTTTGTTAAGATCAAGTAAATGGTCCGTGTACAGACACATCCAAGAGAATTCAAATATATTACGGCTATGGGGGAAATTTTTGGTAAGTACAGTGTAACATCCAGGGTTGGCAAAAACCCAACCCACTTGGGTTTTTCTGGGTTTTTGCGGGTTTTTCTGGGCATTTGTGGGTTTTTCTGGGTTTTTGTTTGAATACATTTGCATTGCAATGTTAAATATATGTTATTTAGCATATCAGTTGTAATACACCTAATTATATTAAACTACTAATTAATAATTAATCTAATATTTATCTTAGAAATAAAAATTGGTTTGATTCTAATATTAAAATAGTGTTAATTAGTAAGATTAAGCTATATTTTATTTTAACGTATGCTTATTCAAAATAAATATTCTTAATGACAATAACTGATAAAATAAAAGAATTTAAATTCTTAAATACAATACATATCATTTAAATTTTTTAGTTCCCCATCATGCTATAGATGGAGAACTTAGGTAATCGTGAAAATTTTCGACCTCGGTTTTTTTACTTTTTTACACATTTCCATGTGTGAGGAATCCGAAAAATGGCAAAATTTGTATGGTGTGTGATGTGTGTTAGTTTGTTAGTCTGTGTACATGATATCTCAAGAACAAATTGTCACAGAGAAGTCAGATCAGTTTTAAAATATTATTTTCGACACAGGCAAGAACCCTATTCATTTGCAACATTCTAATTAAAACACTTGTAAGTTATTAAAAGTGTATGCTTTTCTTAACATGGGAGAATAGGGCAAAATTTTACTTAAATGTGTATTAAATGGAAAATTTTTACTGAAAAAATATGAGACCAGTTTTAAAATATGAGTTTTGATGTCGGAATGAACATCAGTAACTAGAAACATGCTACTTTGAAAATTTCGCAAGTTACTGGAAATTTACGAATTTCTTAGCATGGCAGTATAGGGCAAAATTTCACACAAATGTCAATTTTGAGGAACATTTTCATCGTAAAGATGTCAGACCACTTTTGAAATATTATTTAGGGTACTGGCATGAATATCATAGAGTATAAATTTTTCAATTTAAAAAATTCGTAAATTATTTGGAATTTACGATTTACTTAAAATGGCAGAATAGGGCAAAATTGAGCATAAATGTCCATTTTGAGGATCATAAATATATCAGACAACTTCAAAATAACATTTATGATACTTGTTTGAACGTAATTGACTACAAATATTCTAATAGGAAAATTTTGCAAGTTACTCGTAATTTAAGATTTTATCAACATAGCAAAATGAGGGGGATATCCCATATAAATATGCATTTTGAGGATTGTTGCATTGGAAATAGTAGCATGAAAACGAAACTACAAAATTGATCCTAATAAAATAAATTAATAGATTAAAATAAGATAAATATATCAAAGTGAACGGTGGATAGCCTGTTAGGTGGGGATTTCATTCTGTCTCTGTGTCAAGTGTTTGGTAAAATTCATTTCTCTTAACATGATAATCCTGTTAAGAGAATGTCCTGTACTAGAAATTTATGAGAACATATATATGATGGGGAACTGAGCAGAGTCCACTTATGCTAACTAGTTTTAATTATAAAAATAAGTTGTACTGCTTTATCCTTTTTTTTTTTTCTTCTAATAGTTGAAACGGTTATAGAAGAAAATTTTATTTTATTAGATTTATAATTATGTTGGTACTAAAATTAAAATAAAATTATTATAAAGTTTTAAAACTAAACAATTTAATTAGTTAAATATTGATTCTGGACAACATTTTTGTCCGCTGTTTAAAAAAAATATCGTTCGGTTTTACAGGAAAAGGAAAATTGAACCAATTATAGAAGATAAACTTGTGTTTATTATATTTATAACTGTAATTACTTTTTTGTTTAATACTATTTTCTAGAAAATAAAAATAAGAGTTTTTCTTTAAAGGTAAGGTGTTTTCTATAATTTATAGATATGATTTGTAAATTATAAATAATTTTTAACAAAAACCCGCTTATTTGCAAAAACCCAGTGGGTTTTTGTTGCTGGGCCCACTTTGCCAACCCTGGTAACATCTATAGCCTGCCCTAAACAAAATGGAATAAACATATTTTTCTATATGAATAAATACATGCTTCGTGCAGATTGTGGAATGGAAATCATCATCATTTGTTTGCAAGGCTACTTAAACTATTTGGATATATTGGGACTATATACGGAAATTGCTGGAAATTTATTTCCTTTTATGTTAAAGGTTTTTCATATAAAACTAAATTTAAGAACAGAATACGATGTGCATATACTTTATAGAAAATATACAGGGCTAACTAAAATTAAGCTGAAAATTCTATTCCATTTAACGTAATTTATAAAAATGCTCTGCTATATTTTACTATGTTCACGAACACTGCCTATCAGTTTTAAATAAATTGAAAGAAACGAAGTACACTAATACATAATAAATATAATAAAACCTATCTTTACTTCGTGGCTGTTCTGAGATCTTTCAGCGCCGGGCACCCGGGCCTCTTCAGAGAACGTTATCACTGTGCTGGAGATTTGGACTTCTGGATGCTTCTTTGTTGACTTTCCAACAGGTGGCTCCATGCCCTATTTGGGGCTACTGCGCCGCTTTCGTTGCATGTGTCTTCATTGGTTGATATTTCGATTGATTCTCGGTACATGGCGTATTGATAATTGTTGTAATCGGATATTTTAGTGGTTTTATCGAATTCTATTTTAATGTCATTATCTTTATATGTTTTGGCTAGGGCTGTATTGAATCAAAACTGGAAAATTCAATACAGCCCTAGCCAAAACATATAAAGATAATGACATTAAAATAGAATTCGATAAAACCACTAAAATATCCGATTACAACAATTATCAATACGCCATGTACCGAGAATCAATCGAAATATCAACCAATGAAGACACATGCAACGAAAGCGGCGCAGTAGCCCCAAATAGGGCATGGAGCCACCTGTTGGAAAGTCAACAAAGAAGCATCCAGAAGTCCAAATCTCCAGCACAGTGATAACGTTCTCTGAAGAGGCCCGGGTGCCCGGCGCTGAAAGATCTCAGAACAGCCACGAAGTAAAGATAGGTTTTATTATATTTATTATGTACTGCCTATCAGTTTTCCTGAAGAAACCGACTAATGCAAACAAACAGATATCTAAAAGGGGCTTTATATAATGACACTGAAAAAAAAAGCTTCATTTGAGATGCAGATTTGTCTTTTCTCGGTTTTCCTTGTCCCATTTCCAGTTTTTTTTTTTTTTTAAATTTTCGCCAAAAGTTGAAAAATGAAATTTTAAATATTAAGTTCCATCATTCTATCTTTAGATTTATAAGATTCATCAGTCCTTGTCAGAAAGTACATGCCCACCCCCTACACACACATATACATAATGAATAATTTCCAAAAACCACTTTTTTGGACCTTAAAACATGCAAATCAGTGAAAAATCTATATCGAAACTAAATACATTACTTCCATTACGTACGGTAAATGGGTAATAGAAGAAAAATTGTTACATATGTACTTAAGAATTATAGATTTTTTGAAGATCCGTATCCATATCTGCAGATCTTGAAATAAATTATCCGTATCTGTGGATATGGAAAAACTGATATCGTATTCATATCCGTATCCGCAGATCACAGTTTTTGACGATCTGGTATATCCCTAATAGAGACTAGCCACTATGTTTAAATGAATTTTCAAAAGAATTTGATCAGTGTTTATTTTTTACATCGCATTATTTTTTTTAAAAAAAGAAAAAAACTAAAAATATTTTATTGAAATTGCTCTAAACCTTGCTTCGGGTACCCACTGCCTACAGCAGCTTTTTTTCCCACCCGCACAGCATCGGGTCCAGGTTCCCACTGCACTGCCTACAGAAAAGTCTTTCCCGGGCATTTCAATTTGGGTATTTATCGATTACAGTTGGATCTGCTATTATTTAAGAGCTACAATTTTAAAGATGACTGTATCTTAGTAGCTATTAAATATTTTAGTTTTTGAACCATGTATTTCATAGCCACCGCTATATTACAATTTGATCCCGAGCAATATAATAAAATAAAATAAAAAATTAATTTTCTTTTTAAAGGAATTAAATACATAAAAAACAAATCAATTTAATCCTTTCTACTATATACAATTCCCCCCCCCCCCCGATAAATATTATAAATAAATAAATAAATAAAGATTTTTTTAAAGGAATTAATTAGAAAAATAAAAATAAAAAGTTGTTATATTATATAAATATACATAAATACAACTGTTATAAATAAGTTTTTAAATTTTATATTTAATATACTTAATTTTTTCTACTGCATCACTATTTTATTTTCAATAAATATAATAAATTAAAAAGAGAAAAAAGATTTTGCCTTCAAATGAATCTATTAAATAAAAAGTATAATAGTCGTTGCTAAGATACGCAGACGATTACAATGGAAGAATAAATTTATTAAAAAAATGAAACATAGAAGCCAATATTTAAAATTGAAAAAAAAATTTATGATTAGTTATATTTATATTATAATTCGATACATATTTATATTATATTTATATTGTGATTTATCTTTAAGAATTTGAAAGTGAAAATACAGACTTTTTAAAAATTTAAATATGTACTTTGAAGTAATTTTAATTTTGGGGAATATATCCATGCAACGAAACAGGGAATTCTAAATTCAGGTGCTTCAGCAAGATATTCCATTAAAAGTGCAAATTTATATAAATTGGAGGGTTTTTTTTTCTAAATCCAAATCAAATAGGTAGATGGCACAGGCAATGCAGAGGGTCTGCTTGTATAAATATATGGTCACAAAAACAACAACTTTCATGTGTATGGAAAAGTGGATTGTAAATAAACAGGCAGGTTCTAGTCAATAAATGTACAATATTTGACTCATTCTCGAAACAATCTAACAACTTTTACTTCCCAGCCTAACAATATTACTAAATAATCTAACAACTGATTAAACAAAAGTCATGAAAACAGAGTTATATACACTGCAGAAAATGAATATCATTTGCTCAGGAACAACAATGAATAGCTCTTTTTATTATTATGGGGAAAATTAGGAGGAATGTTACAGATCACTCTGGAAAAACCTAGCTAACTCTGTACAAAATTAAAATAGGGTTTCTATATTTCTAAGATATTATATGAAAAATTATAGGAAATTTTGAACTTTTCTTATTTCTTTGAATTTTGAGTGATTTAAATGATTAATGGGGGGAAAGTAAATTAAATAAATAAGAGCCAAACTATTTTTTGGAAGATTTGAGGAAAATTAATTAAATTCAAATAGTGTTAAAATTTTTAAATTTTAACAGTGGGAGCATCGCTTCCCCCCCCCCCCTCCTTGGGGGAGTAAATTTTCAATATGGGTATCTTTCGAAAGATCTCATCAATACCTTTAAAACGAATGGTTGAACAAATTATCTGTAATAATTTAATACAAAGTTATCGATTTTTTTTTATCTTTTAACGAAAAAAAACTGAAAAAAAATCATTTCTTCTGATTTGCAAAAAAAAAAAAAAAAACATCTTTCAGCATTTAGTAATAATATAATACTGTCAGATAAAAATCATCTGCATTTATAATGGAAAATAATTTGATAAATAATTTGTATTGAATACATTTTGTGTAAAATTATATAGAAGAAAGTCATGTGGTGGCCACATCACACTAGTTTTTTCCATTACATGCTACCACATTGGAAATTTACTTTTGTACTGTTTTGAAAGTTGTATTTATGAAGAGGCACCTCACTATTGGTAAATCACTGGTTATCCGAATTTGGAAGTGTTGGTTGACTTTTTCTAGTTAACAAAAAATGTATTGGCTATTGCTTGGTGAATATTCTCTTCCCATTTAGCACAGGTCTTAGAATGTGTTTGCCCATATAACAATCAATTGCCAACCAGAAACACAAGCTCGAATGGCAATCTGGAAGCAGAAAGTGTGTTGCTTGGCAATGGTTGGGTGACTATTACGAAAATACTGTCTTAAAATAATTTTCAAGTTAAATTTGCTTTTATTAAACCAGGTTAACTTTTCCTTAACTTTCAATTAACTTTTTTATTTATTCATTAAATTATAATTGTTTTTCATTTATATCACAGTATAAGAATGAGTTAAATTTTAAGATAGGGGAGGGGGGGGATGTATCAAAATATACATATATGGCAGAAAAGAATTACACAGGAAACATTTTTCCTTGATTTTACAAGCTTATTAAAGCCAGTAAAACATAAACTATTCAAAAACAGTAAGAATAAATGTCTTCTTGTATACTTACATAAAATAATCATGAATATATTTTGTCAATTATATGCCATTTATAATAGATGGTAAAATTAAAACTTGATTTGATAACACCAATAAAATTCATATATACACATAGGTGCCAAGTCTTCGTTATTTTCAATGGAGATTTCATATCGGAAAGTTTTCATAAATGTTTTCAGTTTATTTAATTTTATGTATTCGTCGAAAATAAATGCAATTTGTTCCTCTTTAAAAATACTGGTGGATGAATCTGATTTAACAATTAGTAATGTTGGCAGTTATGTATACATCATAACCATGAAATGAATAGAAAAAATCTTAGCAACTTCATTAGCAGCATAAAACCAACAGAGAGGGAATACATATATTTTAAATAGGAAAGAATTTTATTATTATTATTATTATTATTATTTTTTTTTTTTTTTTTGGTATGGAAAAGGAAAATAAGTAGCTAACAGAATTTATAAAGACAAAACTAAAGCAGATGAAATTTACCTTGTTCCTCTTGGAGTTGTTGTTGTTGCTGCTGCTGTTGTTTTGCAGCTTCAGTACCTTATAGCCAAAAACAGCAGGAAAAGAAGAAAGACAGAGAAAAGAAGAAAAGGTAAATAGAATAAAAGATTTAGAAAAAGCCAAGAAAGCAAGTAAAGAGATATTACATTACAAAAAGTATCATATTTATGAAGGACTTGACTTTATGTTGTATTTATTGAAAAATTATAATAGTACACATATACAACCCTATTAACAATAAATAAATACACACTGGACATTATTTATTAATTGATAATAATAAAACCTTAGTAAAGTTGCATTTAAAATAATGCTTTCTTTCATAATGTCTATCCTTGTTACCACTAAGATTAATTAAAAATTTTGAATTTAACATTAAAATTTAATCATTTTACTGTAATTTTTTGAACATTTTTTACTTAAAATATAAAGTTTGAAACAATGTGTAATAATGAGTATAAACAGAGAAGACATAAAGGAAAACTATGTTAAAAACATCTATAGTTTTTAGATTATTTTTCAGATATACTTCCTTTTATTGTCTTCATAAAAAGATTAAAACACCACATATTATTAACATTAAAATATAATAGAAATTACTTTAAAAACACAAATCAAGCTGCCAAATTAGATACCAACATTCATAGAAGTAAAAAGATTGCTCTGTTTCCATTTTAATTGTAAATCTACTTTTTCTGCAACAAAACCTTTAATGCAAGAAAGGGGTAGTTTGCAAGAATATTGTTATAAAGATAAAACTCCTTTCTTTTATTAGAATTGTTGAAGGGATTACACTAGAACATCAAAAAGGGCAGGGTGCACATTACAAAATAAGGGCACTATTATCCAGAAGGCAAATGATTTTATTCAAAGGGCACTTTCACACATAATGTATACCAGGAGTAGTCAACCTTTTGTTACTTCTGCCCGATTTTGTATATCTATTAGTATTAAAATTTTCTAACTGCCCACTGATTACACAAAAACTATGATTTATAAAGTAGAGAAGTTATTTTATATAATAAAATTTATAAAACAGAGTTATAGCAAGTTAAAGCATAGAATAATAAAGCATTTTTCCATTTTAATGTTTTTAAAAAGTCTATTAAATTTTTAAAAATCTGGAGTGACACCACTCGACTTTCCGAACATTGAGTAATTAAGAATTTTG
Source organism: Salticus scenicus (assembly GCA_963930645.1). Classification (NCBI taxonomy): domain Eukaryota; kingdom Metazoa; phylum Arthropoda; class Arachnida; order Araneae; family Salticidae; genus Salticus; species Salticus scenicus. Next base: position 328,242,510 of record OZ005648.1, on the reverse strand, counting down.
TAGATAAAGTAAAGAAAGATGAGTTGTTAAACAAACAAAAGAGAGAAAACCATAATAGAGTGAGTATTTTTCTCCATATATTACACGATGTTTTATTTAACGCTACTGAACTCTGAGCCCATGATCATAATGATAAAGAATTTTTTGTTGTGTCTCTATAAAAACCTATAAATGCTAGATTCACCAAAATGCTTATATTTAGTGCAACAGTGATTTATAAAATTCATACAAATTTTCAGCTCAATTGAATAAGGCGTTTAGATGCTATCGCACTTTTAAAAATTTGGTCCCATAAGCCATAATGATAAAGAATTTTTCTTTGTGCCCCTGTAAAAAAACTGTAAGTGCTAAATTCACCAAAATCTATACAATTTGTGCAACTGTGACCTATAACATGTGTACAAATTTTTTGCTCAGATTAATAAAGCGTTTAGACGCTATCGCACTTTATTATTATAGCCTATGGGGCCAAATTTTTAAAAGAATTTTCCTGGTGTCCCTGTAAAAAAATTATGAGTGCTAGATTCACCAAAATCTATAGGGTTTGTACTATGGTGACTTACAGTATACGTACCAACTTTCAGCTTATTTGAACAAAGTGTTTAGACGCTAGCGTGTTCACTCACAGACATACACACATACATACATACATCATCGTAAAAATAGTGGAAACAGACTCAGGGGACCTTGAAGCGTATAGAAACATCAAAATCTCAAATTCAGATTTTTGACATGATCACAATACTTTCCTCACTATAGTGTTCGGAAAGTTAACGAGGTTCGACTGTATTACCATTTAGCTTTTTGTCTTAAAACTCATAATTTTTAATATAAATAAATAAAATACCTTCTATTTTGGCTTGTTCAGATATGCGTGTATAATTTACTAGAGCAGCATTTTCTAAACATTTTTTTATCACTGATCTAACCTCATCAGCTGGAGCAGGCGTCATCACGTCTTTCATCAAAACCTGGAGAAATAATTTATTAATCAGTATACAATGTTATTTTAACATTTTTAAAAATATAAATACATTATAAAAAGGCTTTTTTTTTTTTTTTTTTTTTGAGGAAACATAATTTTAGAGATATTATATAAGCAATTTTGTTAATTTCTTCAATAAGAACAAATGAGGAGGGAAAGAAAAGGGAAATAATTTAGCATTTATATAATATTATGACTACTTTCATTATTCTATATTAATTAATAAGAATGCAAATTTCATAACCATTTTAAACAATTCAAGGTTATTATTAACGTTTTTTTTTTTTTTTTTTTGGCTTAATGCAACATTGTTCTACCAACAAACCAAACCTGTTAGCATTTAACTGGTACTATTGACTTACTTTGTAAGTTAGAAATACTCTTCAGTTCTGTGAATAATAATGCATCCATTTGTAAGATTACTTCATTATTATTATTAAATTTGCATTTCAGTATTGATTTTTATCTTTAGAAAAACAATAGGATTAAAAAAAAAAAAAAAACTTATTAAAATAAAATTATAGTATTAAAAATGAAAACTTAATATATATATATATATATATATATCCACCAATTTTGATGAAAAGTTTTTAAAATTTAGAACTAGCTTATATGCACTTAACAAAATTAAATCATTTTTTCATATACTTATCAATCATTATAATAATTTAAAAAAGAATATGAAAGATCTCATACCCTTTCGAGCAATGATAATGCAGCTTTTAATGCACCTTCAGGTCTTCCAAATGGAAAACAATACCTAAAAAATTTAAAAAGTAAATGATGTTAATAAAAATATGTGTCTGTGGTTTTCTGTGGTTTCTATCACCTACGATATGCATGAATGTAGAGTGGGAATTCAATACAGTGTAATATATCAGAACCCATAATAGATATCTCAGATAGGGATATATCGTTTCGACTAACATCAAATCTCTTTCCTAGTAAACACACCTGCTGATTATAGGTATGAATACGCATTAATAGTGAATGGATTGTGATATTGGAGTATCTCTGATGAATTTTTTCTGAAGGGGTAGAACCGTGACCTTGAACGAAGTCAGCTTATTCATGGGATAATCAAAGCAGATGGCTTTCAATAAATACTGGTTTATTTTTTTATTATGCGGTGGCCTTTTTAAAGCAGTGGTGTTTAGATTTGAGGTTATGAAGGATGAGGAAGTATATGTATTGCAATAGAGATCGTTTGGCGTGGGGTTATTTTTTCTAGTTTATCAGTGAGTAATTAGAGGAAAGTAGAAAATGAGTATTAGAATAAGATATTCGGCGCTTTTTTTCTTCGGGTCTTGTTAGCTGTTGTATGTTGGCTGATCGGGTTTCATTCGCTAGAGTTTCGTTCACTCGGGTGCGCACTAGGCAATATCGTTAAAGGGATATATTGGCGGAGCTAGATCTTAAATATTGCTATCGGGATATTGAAAAAATATCGATACTTGGGGATATATTGATAAATAATCCAGCCCTAATAATGACCCTAAGCATACGTGCATGATTGTGAAGACATGGACACAAAAAAAATTCATGCAATGAAGTAGCCCTCACAATCACCCGATCTCAACCTGATTGAAAGCCTTTGGAATGAACTTGATAAATGTGTATGGATGCATAAATACTCAAATGCCACTGATTTTTTTCAAAAATTGCATGAGGAATGGAACAAATTTACTCTTGACATGTATTTTAAATCCATCATTTGAGACATTTCTATTTTATTAGATACAGTTACTTTTCATTATAATACATTATCTTACTATTATTAAAATCTGTGAGCGTGTGTGTGTCTGTCTGCCTGTGAGAAACGCGTTGTCATAGCTAAAGCTCTACGATTATCTGTCGCAGAACCTCAACATCGGTATTAAAAGACCCATAATTTCATTTTGATGTTTCAATAATTTGCTAATTGATGCGATCCTAATTAGCAGATATATTAATTAAAAGGTTGATCAAAAAATGATGGCTAATTGCTTAAAAAGAGATATTCTAATGGAAAAAGGGAAAATAAATTGGAAATATCAGGAGTCGTATCGTAACAAATAAGGTATCAAATGAATGGGCCAATTTTTCTGAATCCGACGGTTTAAACAGCTTATCGATCGTACAATTAGATTTTTTTAAATTAACTAAAAAGGTGGCAACAAATCACAAGAATCTTAAACATCCCAGATGACTATCTCCAAAGTGGAACAGAAAGAAAACATCTGAAAATCATTATGGTCACCTGTTTTTGAAGTGGGATTAAAAATTGCAATTTTCAAAATTCTTCAAATTTTCTCTCTCGAACACAAAATTTACTATACAGCCTGTACATCACAAGATCAACTTGCAGTTCAAATTTCATCCATTTTGGATAATAAAGAAAGAAGTTACTTTTTTTTTTTTGCAAATTAAATTTTATTCTAACTCTCTCTCGAAAGACGATGCAAGTTTCCATAGCAACGAATACAATTCAAGGTAAAAATAATTATTTTTCTTTATACTTCCATTAACCGACTAAGGTAGGTAATGGAAGTATTGTATTTGGTCCAAAAATTTGATATTGAGATTTCACATGATTTACATGTTTTAAGGGCCTGCTTCACTCACCGCCGCCGGAAGCCGAAGCTAATGTTATTCTATGGGAAATTTTTCTTTACAAATAACTTATTAACTAATACATATTTTTAAATTCTGTTTTCACATTCTGAAAATTCCCAGCTGTTTAACAGATGGACTTTTTTTAAAAAATTATTGTTTTAATTTTTTATATTTTATTTTGAAGCTGCAGAATATAAATTTTAAATATGTGAAATTTTTCATTTTGCAATTTCAAAATAAAATATTAAAAATTTAAAAAATACATTTTTGAAAAATGTCCGTCAATTTAACAGTTGGGAATTTTCGGAATGTGAAAACAGAATTTAAAAATATGTATTAGTTAATAAGTTATTTGTAAAGCAAATTTCCCCATAGAATAACATTGGCTCGGGTTTTCGGCAACGGTAAGTGAAGAGGGCCGTTAAGGTCTCCTGAGTCCAAAAAAAAGAGGGGGGGGGGGGGCAAAAAATTAGAAATTGAGTTAGACCATTCAAAATTGGTTTACATGGGTTTATGGGGCCTACAAGTGGAATAAGGATATTTTCGAAAGTGTAAAATTATTAGGGGGAGCGGGAATGGGGGGCAAGAGCGGCAAAAAATTAGAATTTGAGTTAGAACTTTGAAAATTGGTATGTATAAGTCTATGGGGCCTACAAGTTGAATGAGTATATTTTCAAAAGTGTAAAATTATTAGGGGGTGGAAAGGGGGGCAAAAAATTAGAAACTAAGTTAAAGAGTTCAAAATTGGTATGTATAGGTTTATAGGGCCTACAAGTCAAATGAGGATATTTTCGAAAGGGTAAAAATATTAGGGGGGGGGGTGGAAAAAAATTAGAAATTGGGTTAGACCATTCAAAATTGGTATATACAGTACAAAGCCAAAAATCCAGAATTGTCGGGACCGCGGCGATTCCAGATTTTCCAGATTTTTGGTCATGCCTAAAAAATATGATATTTTGCTTTAAGTACTTGGATAATATGCAAATTCAAGTAAAAAATAATACATTACAATTTTTAAATATATTCTATAAGATATTTTAAGAAGGGGGAAAAAGTTAGAAACTGAGTTAGACCATTCAAAATTGGTAGGTATAGGTTAGTGGGGCCTACAAGTCGAATGAGGATATTTTCAAAACTGTAGAGGGGGGGCAGGAAGGGGGGGAAAAGTTAGAAACTGAGTTAGACCATTCAAAATTGGTATATATAGGTTTGTGGGGTCTACAAGTCGAATGAGGATATTTTCAAAAGTGTAAAATTATCAGGGGGCAGGGGCACAAGAGGCAAAAAATTAAAAATTTATTAGGCCATTCAAAATTGGTACATATGTTTTTGGGGCTTACAGGTCGAATGAGAATAGTTTCGAAAGTGTAAAATTATTAGGAGGGGGGGGGCAGACAAGGGCCGAAGGGGGCAAAAAATTAAAAACTGAATTGTATATACAAGTTTGTGGAGCCTACAAGTCGAATGAGGATATTTTTGAAAATGTAAAATTATTAGGGGTGACAGAAGGTGAAGGGAGCAAAAATGTAGAAATTGAGCTAGACCGTTCAAAATCAGTATATATAGGATTTCGGGCCTACAAGTCGAATGAGGATATTCTCGAACAAATGAAATTTTTAGGAGGGGCGGTAAGGGTGGGCAAAGGAATACGTACTCAGAGATGCACAGGTTTGTGCTGCCCAAGGCAGTGGAGATCCGGTGCGAGTTTTTACCCAAACAGAAATGAAACTTTTAAAAATTTCTTTTCTTAAGAATAAAACTTTATGAGTGATAACATGCAATTTTGAAAATATAATTAACTAGCAGGCTTTACCCACTTCGCTGGTCATTATATTGAAACGAATCCTCAAAACACCATATCATTAATAATAATAAAAAAAATCTTAATTATTGAAATCAGTCAAAATCTAAGTTTAAGTTCCCACTATTTTCTGTAGCAGTATTCCCGCTCGTCACAGTCGAGTCTGGAGCCCCAATGCCTTCGGCAGTCTCTTACCTGTTTTTTACTTGTCCTCAATCGTGGTTAAAGTGGAAAGTTTTGCAAAATCTCATCAAAGTGCATATTGCAACACATACACACCAAAAATCACTATTCTTAGGTAATTTGGACGGATTTAAACTTGAAAATGTGTTTTTTGCCCTGCCCGTCCCAAAGGGGGGGGGGGGTGTGTAAATTCCCAAAATTACTTTATATTGCATGTTGCATACACATATCTAACCAACATATACAAAAATCGAGATCCTGAAATTATTTAAAGCAGAGCTATGTTTTAAAACGTGTGTTTTATCTCCCACCCTCCAAAGGGCGCTAGGGTGGAATTTCACAATATCCCTTTGTAGTGTGTTGAGTACTCACAATCCACACATAAAAAATTACCAAACTTATAAGATAATCTGGAACAGAGTTGCGCATGGAAACATGTTCTTTGCCCCCCCCCCCCCAACTCGATGCCCCAGGGGGGGTAGGACGGAATTTCAAAAAATCCCTTTGTATTGTATCTGTTGAGTACAGATAACCAATCGACATATTGAAAAATCACTTTTATGAGATAATTTAGAGCAGAGCTAGTCTTAAAAATGTGTTTTTGCTCCCCCACCCCGCCCTTAAAGTGGAAAAGCGGAAATTTCCCAAAATAAATTCATAGTGCATGTTGGGAACCCATAATAATCCTACAGAAAAAAAAAAAAATTGCCTTTTAAAGATAGTTCGGAGCACAGTTACACATGGAAACATGTTTTTTGTCCAGGGCTGCCAACCTCTGGGAGTGCTAAAGTGTAGTTAAAAAGCAAAAAAAGTGTAGTTTTAAGCTACAAAGTGTAGTCGCTAAAAAATTAGAAAATACTTAAAATATAAATAAGCATAAAATATTTTGTTTACATTATGACTTACTTTCTGAAATTTATTTATTTTTAATAATCAAACATTCAAAAATAATAGAAATTTTATCCAAATTTACCTTTTATATTAACATGGATACATGAAAATACACTAATTCTAATATAATACACTAATATGCAGGGTTGCCAACTTTTCAAAAACAGTTTGAGGAGTATTCAGAGAAATTTTGAGGAGCATTTCGGCTACTTTGAGGAGCAATTTTAAAAATTAAAAAGAAAAAGAAAGAAAGAAACTACTAACAAAAATAAATTAGCAATAATCATATGAAATTAAGTGAAGAAAAAAAAAAGGGTAAGATGTAGGTATGCATCAAATTTTTAGTTATTCAGTATACTGAATATTCATTATTCAGTAATAATCAAACATTTAGTGCATGCCTATTCAAAAGAAACTTGTTTAATTACAAGAACAAGACAAAGATGTGAAAATAATTTCAATGCTATACTTCAAACAGAAACAAAAATTGGATTTTTTTAAACAAAATCTTAAATTTTTGGAGTAACAAAAGTCAAAATAATGAACAATTTTAATAGTTTAAATATTAGAAAATGTAATAAAACTGAATCTAAAATAAAATAATCATTGTTATTAAGGATGGAAAAGGATTGAAATTGTACAACATTAAATTCAATTTCAGTGCAAACTGACAGCCATCAACTTTTCTGAAACTTTTTTTCCCCCTTAAGATTATTGCTAAATATACCTAAAAAATCGAGTTTCCGTAGAGGGGGGGGGGGTAGAATTACGTTTTTATCATTAATTAAATAAATATGCTATTTTTCTCGTATTTGACAGAATTTGCAATATTTTTACGACTGATTGCCGAAATTCGTAATTATTTCACTGCAAATTTACAAAATCTACGTTTAATAGCAAATAATTGATAATATATACTATAATTTTGCTCTAATTGATAAAATTCACTCTTCTTTAAAGGTAAATCCTAAAATACGCGATTATTATGCAGCCGATTGCCGAAACACGCTATTATTTAGCTACTAATCTATGCAAAATACGTTCATCTAAAAGCTGAATCTTAAATACTCAACTATTTTGCCACTAATCAGTGAAATTTCCTTTTTTTTTTTTTCTTTTTCAAAGTGTAATCTCGGAAATCGGGAATAATTTTGAAGTAGTTTTCGCTAATACGGGATCGCTTACCCACTAATAATCAAAAATTTACGTTTTATATTCTATTATTTGGCTGCTAGCCAATAAAGGTTTTTTTTTTTTTTCCCAGTTGATTTCAGTAAATCGCGATATTTTTGTAGCCGATGACGGAAATACGCAATCATTTCACCGCTAATTAACAAAATTTATGTTTAATCGCTGAAAAAGGCTTTATTTTGATGCTAATCGATGAATTTCTTGGCTTTTTATAGAAATACGGAATTATTTTACAGCTAATTTTTAAAATTACGTAATCGTAAACTAATTGCTAAAATAGATGTTATTTTTCTAAAAATGTCTAATTATTTAGTCATAAATCAGCTTTTTTTTTTTATTACTGAAATGTCATTTTTTGCGGCTGATTTATAAAATACGCAATTTTCTTGTGCTATTTTTGTGGTGAATCCATTTTAAATCCGACGATTTTTGTGAAAGTCCCATTTTCAGATATGAAAATTTCTTAGAATCACCCACGCACTATAAAAACTAAGTTATCGCGTATTCAGTTATCCTAAGAAAAAGCACAGGAAATATTCTTTTTCCTTCTCCAACGGTAGATACTTGGTACGATAAAGTTCGAAATTTTCCATGATTTTTTCAGAAACTTGTATATTAAAACACTTAAGAAAGTTTCCTATTACAGAGGACAATTCCTCCGTTAAAGTCCGACTTTATACTGTTTTCTCCAAAACTCGCGTGATTAAGGCTTCAGCCACTTTAGAAAGTCTCCCACAGTCCTGGTCTTAGTTTCCTTGCGTTGTCAATCGTACTTAAAGTTCAGTAACTTTGAATCCATTATTTTTATCGATAAATAATTAAAATAAACAATTTTTTTCATTAGAAAGTATTATTTTTTAGCGACTTATTAAGCATTAAGATAACTGAAACATTGATAGAGTTTAAATGAAAATCAAAATACAGCATAATCATAGCCATGAAGATAATCATAGCATTCGGTTTCTTTCTCCCCCCCTTTCAGCTTGCGGTGTCTGTGCTTGCGGTTTTAATTAAGCACACTCTCAGCTAATGTAAACAAATACTTGTCCCCGTTCTGAGTCAGCAATATTTCGATTACGCAATGCCTCGCAGTAGAATGTTTTTTTTTTTCTTTACTATTTATTTATGAGTATTTACGATGAAGCATGTGGTTCTTCAACTAGATTGTAAAAGTTAGATTTGTTATTTTTATATTTTCAAGAAGCACTTTCATACATAAAAAATAAAATTCAAAGAATAATGTTTTATGCGGCAACTGTTGGAAATGCAAAATTAAAAGTTGATAAGGATTGGATTGCGATGGAAAAGAAAAAAAAGAAAAGAAAGAAAGAAAAAAGATAGTTTTTTTTTTTTTTTTTTTTTCCCAGTGTCTGCCACTATTCAGTTTTATATTATACTTTTTTAATCCGTGGTGAAATCGGAGTTCGCTCATTGTAAACAAGATGACGATGGGGAAAGGAAAAGCGTAGCTTTAAGTATACGATGCGTAGAGTGTAGTAGAAACAGGCTAAAGCGTAGTTACTACGCCAATTGCGTAGTTGTTGGCAGCCCTGTTTGTCCCAACCCCCAATGGGGCAGGGTGAAATTTCACAAAATCCTATTGTAGTGTGCGTTGTGAGTACGCATAACCAATCGACATATCAAAACATCGCTATCCTGAGATAATTTTGAGCAGTCTTATTCTTAAAAGCGTGTTTTGGGCCTCCTTCCCTCGCCCTTAAGGTTGGTGGGGGGGGGGGGGAGAAATTTCGTAAAATCTTTTTATGGTGCGTGTTGGGAATGCATAACTATCCCATACATAAAAATTAATCTTACTGAGATAGCTTGAAGCTAAGTTATGCTTGGAAACGTGTTTATTGCCACACATCAACCCCACCACCACCACGTCCACAAGGGGGTAAAGGGAGAGATTCTGCAAAATCCCATTACAATGGGTGTTGGATACATGTAAATAAGTTACACAGTAAAACTTGTAATTTCAGCTTCTTTAGATTTTCTTGGACGAATTTATCCCCTCGTAACAAATAACCCCCCTCCCTCAAAATCGGAAAAAAATAATGAGTTTTCGGAAATATCCTCGCAAAGACTCTTGGCGTTTTTTTATATGTTTGTGCTATTATTGGTTGAGTTCTACTCGAAAATCGGTATTTTGATAAATTTCTCTTTGAAAATCGTTTCTGTCCCCTGCCCCCTTAAAAATCCAAAATTCCAAAATCGAGGAAAATGATTTTTTTGTACTCAAATCTGATCTTCCCATCTGCAATTTCTTCACCGTGAAGTAATTTGGAAGTAAGTTATGCTTATAAAGGTGTTTGCGCCTTCTGTCCCCCAGGGGGGAATGGAGGGGGGTATTTAGAAAAATCCCGTCTTAGTAGGAGGGGGGTCAGGGTCCTAAAACCAATCTGGTCACCAAAATTTGTGACTATCTCCCATAGAATCGTCATGGCAGTGTTGAGTCAGTGACTCATCAAGTTTGCTCTTTTGTACAATACAGATTTGTTTATATTTTTTACTTGGCTTAACTTGGCTTAAGGTGGCTATCACGAAAATTGAGTCCTTGGAGAAAAATGTCCTATCTACTTCAGCAACAAAAGTTAAAACAAGTAATATAAAAGAAAAATTTTTAAATCAATTTCTACTTACAAGCACAATTGAAAAAGTTTTTTTTTTTTTTTAATAATTTTGAATTAGGAAATAAAAAGTGTGCATGCAAAATGAAATAAAAATAATTATAAGATAAAAAAGACTTTTTATATACCATGTTTTAATCTTTTGATGAATCATAGAGCTCTTATCAATGTGCATAAAATTTTTAAAGTGATAATGACGTCAATTTTTGTGAGAGGCATAATTTAACCTTTTATGTATTTATTTTTATGTCAAAAGAAAATGAACTCAATTTTTTTTTTGCAACAATTAAATTATAGCTATATTTTAATGGCTATTTTAATGCTATTAGAATGTTATTATTTTCATATTTTAACCCTTTGACGGTTAGGGAAATGAGCAGTTTTCGTTTACTTAGTTCGCGCAGTATTACGAGTAAACAGAAGTCGAAAGTGGCAGGTGTTTTCTCCCGCCGTTCTTCCGAAAATGTCAACCTTCTCTGGCGATGCCGTAGATAGCTCGCCTCACGCGTTTTAAAAATTTCTTAAAGTATTTGTAGTACATAAATAACAGTTTTTACGTACTTTAAAATAATTAATAAATAATAATTATTAAATAGTAAATTATAAATGATTATAATCAATTATATAAATAATAGTTAATTATAAATATAAGACAAATATTAAATTGAAAGGACTAAATAAATACAACTAATGTAAAACTTTATGGAGCATTTAAATACAGTAATTACCTAAAAATCTTTTTGTGTGTGATATACTTTAAAACATGGAATTGCACATAATGGGGCATTACACTCTTTGCAATAAGTATGTGTTTCACGGCGAATTCTTTTTCCATGGGCATCATTTTTGCTGCAACATACCACACATCGTCTAGTAGGTTCTTTCTTTTTTTCTGTAGGTGGAATATAATCAGGAAAGTGGTGTGCTGATAATCTTAAAGTATTCGAAACTGTTTTAGCAGGTTTTGATTTCACATGTCTGTGAGTGTGATATTTTCAACAATTCTTTCAGCTAGTTCAAGTCTGAATTAAAAATTTGATTTTTTATTCCCTTTTTTTTTCCACAGCTGAAAAGCATTAAAAATTGTTATGTCCAATAAATAATGAAATATTTTCTTGTAATATTTTCTTTGACGAGATCGAGTTACGTCATAATATCCAATTTGCTGATCCATGCGATCTACACCGCCCATCGTATTATTATAATCTAAAGCAATCTTAGGCTTCTCTATTTCCACATTTTTCAATTTATTTGGAACTTTTACGATTTCAGGATTATGAATTGAGCTTATAAAATGAACATATTTTTTATCTCTCCATCGCATGATCATCATCTTACCTCTTTGATAGGCAAGTAAGTCTCCCTTTTTAAGCTTTTCTGTTTTCAGTTCCTTCGGTAGATCTTTCCTGTTAGGTCTTAATGTTCCAAAAAAATCAGTTTTAGATTTCAATAACATTTCCCCTAACTCAGGAGAGTTGTAGTAATTATCCATAGTAAGGCAGTATCCTTTGTTTAATAGCGGCTTAGACAATGTCAAAACTACCTGAGTAGAAAACGAACATTCTTTATTTTCTTCAGATATATCTGTGCCTTTACCGACATAAATTATAATAGACCACACGTATCCACTATGAGATTCACATAACATAAACATTTTGATACCGAATCTGGCCCTTTTAAGTGGTAAGTATTGGGTCCAAGAAAGTCTCCCTTTATACAGCAATAGACTTTCATCAATACATATGTCTTGTTCGGGTGTATAAACTTCCGAAAATTTTTTCTGTAAGTAATTTAAAACGGTCCATATTTTTTTTAGTTTTGGCTGAGGATGGGAAGAATCAGTGTTTTCATTCCTATCAAAATGAATAAATTGCATAATAAGGTCAAACCTTCTCGAACTCATGAGGTTAGAAAAACTAGGAGTTTCAATTAACTTTCTTTTTGACCAATACATTCTTACATTTGGTTTCGTAATTATTCCTTGCAAAATTAATGTTGCAAAAAATACTCTCAATTCATTCGCATTAGTTTCATTCCAATGATGAGTTCGGGAATGTTCTTTACTCTTAAATTTATTTAAATTTTCAGCAGCAAAAACGTTGGTTTCAGTAACAATATGATTTACAATCTCATCAGTAAAAAACAGCTCGAAGTACTCTAGTGGATCAGAAATATTTGTCACGCAAGCTTTCATGCCCACATCACCAGTAAAACTAAATTGGCTAGGAGCGGGAGAACTAGAATCAATTTTACACCACTGCCGAACACTCGAAAAATCTTCCTCATCGCTTGAATCGTCCTCTGAGCTTGATATACTGTGAATAAAGTCTTCATCAGACTCAAAACTTGATAAGCTTTCTGTATCACAATCATAATCATCATCATAATTATCTAACTTTCGCTTTTGAGCCATTTTACTTTAAAACATCCTAAAAAGCGCGCCCAAATACGCATAAAAAGAACAAGGTAAAAAAAAAACATTCCCCCTTCATTATGAAAAGAAATTCATGGAACCCGTACTGCCATCTGTAGACAGTAAAACTAACTAAATTTCGCGAGTAGGATTCGTTTGTAACGTAATCAATGCAGAATAATACTGGCAAATGAGCTCAGCTCGTCAGCGCGCATTGGGGAAAAATTTCAATACGCGAGTAGTGCTCGTTTCTAACCATTTCGGTTGAAATCTTGCTCCCGAGCGGAACTCGTTCGCGCACATTATGAAGCACGATTCGATTGCGAGCTGAACTCGTTCATAACCATCAAAGGATTAATTAATTATAAGAAAACTATATATATAAAAAAAAAAAAAAAAAAACATTGCAAATCGGACTTTGAAGTATTGTGTTGTCACAGTGTTCTGAGCAATCCTGAAAGTCTCACATTTCTAGCTAGTCGGGAAGTTAGTTAAAAATCGATTGCAAGATTTGTACAAGATATATATATAGGGAGAGTGTGTACTAATAGTAGGAATTGAAAAAATACCCAGGATTATCAATAAATAAAGCTCTTTAATATAGATCTGAATTAGCTTTCATTTTATTATTATTTAATTTTGATAATGATGTCATTTTGTCACGTGCCTAAGCAAATTTAATATTTAATTTTTTTTTTTCTTTTTAATATTATTATTATTCGTGTGAAAATATATTTTATTTTACATCAAAAAATCAATTAACTCATAAATTTCTTTGGCAACAATTAAAAACTTAAAAAAAAAAAAAAAATAAAATAATTTAAAACTTTATTATAGAAAAAATATCACTATTATGTAGAAGATAATATAGACAACATTTCACTTCCCCCAACCCTCTCCCCTTGGGGACTGAATTTTTAAAATTCCAAAAATTGGTTTTTAGGTATTTGTGTTAGCTATATTTTAAAGCAAAAATTTTACAGATATCTGTTTCTTTCTTTGAGATATAAACGTTTTTGTGAAATCACGTTTTGCCCCCTGCCCCCCATTAGGGGCCAAATTTCTAAAATTCCAGAAATTGGTTTTTAGGTATTTGTGTTAGCTATATTTTAAAGCAAAAATTTTACGGATATCTGTTTTTTTTCTTTGAGATATAAACGTTTTTGTGTAATCACGTTTTGCCCCCTGCCCCCCGTTAGGGGCCAAATTTCTAAAATTCCAGAAATTGGTTTTTAGGTATTTATGTTAGCTATATTTTGAAACACAAATCTCACATATATCTGTTTTTTTCTTTGAGATATGAAGGTTTTTTAAGAAATCACTTTTTGCACATGTGAAATCCCATTTTGCCACACACCCCCTCTTGTGGACCGAATTTCTAAAATTCAAGAAATTGATTTTTAGGCATTTGTTTTAGCTATGTTGTAATGCAAAAATTTCACTGATATCTGTCCCCCCCCCCCACCTCCCTTGGGGGACGAATTTCGCAAAATCGCTTCTTAGGGGGTGCTTACACTACATGTTCTACAATCTGACCCAGCTTCGAGTCAGTGGCTCCAGTAGATTTTGCTGTGCATTGATGAGTCAGTGAGTGAGTGGAAGTACTCTTTAATATATATAGATTATAGTGATTCATTTAAAAATAGTGACCTGTTAGCGGGTGAAGCTTGCTAGTTTTTTATTATTCACTGAATTAAATAAAATGAAAAGCTTATTACACTGGAAAAGTAATTTTTATAAATAATGGTAAAGATATATTTTATGTAGCTTTCTCTCAAAATGAGTTCTTTTCAGAATTTCATGATTTAAAAAACTTCCTCTGACTTAATTTTAGACTAAATCCTATAAAAGTTATAGTGAAGATTCCATATAAACATTCATATAAATTTATGTATCCATTTGAGTTTCTTAATTTAGATTTTAAAAACAATTTTAAGTGGAAAAATTTAAATCTGCGTAAAACTTCGTCATTCAAATGCAAAAATATTTCTTATAATTAACTTATCAAAGGATCCATAAAGTAATACATAAATACACCCACACAATTATATTTTAACAATAATCATGTTGAATCAAATTAAATTTTTTAATCTAATTAATTTAGATAGTTTTGAATAAATTTTAATATATTTAATATGTTTAGAATATATGTTTAGAATATATGTTTAAACAATAATAATGTAAAATTGAGGGGGAAGGGTATCATAAAACATTTTAAAAATTTTCCTCCCAAAATTAAAATTTTGAATTTCATTTTTTTTAAACAGTTTTGCAAGAATTTTAATATACTATTCATAATATTTCAGTGCATATATATGTAAAATTTCATTTTAGATGGTAATTGTAATTAACCAAAAAAAAAAAAAAAAGTTATGTGTATTGTTTCTTTAAAAGTATTATAAACAGGATTAAAATTAACAACTTACCTAAAATGAGTAATTTGGTTTTCGAGGAGAATCCTTAATCTTTCTTTAATTTCAGCAAACAAATCTTTTTCTTCAACGGTGACAGTTCCAATGCCTTCCGGCCTTAAAAAATGTTTATAAACTATAAATATGCAAGTAATTACTTATAAGCTGCTTACAAAAAAAAAAAATTATTATAGTTAACAAGGAAAATTATCCTAAGAGCGAAAAAAGAAAATGCAATAAAACAATTCGTTTACAGGAAAGCAAGAGAAGAATTGGTATTTTACTTCATAATATTAGAAAAAAGGGAGTGAAGAAGAATCAATAGAGAGGATGAAGAAATAAATAGGTAATAATTAAGCTAAACTGCTCAAAAAAAAAAAAAAAAAAGAAGTAAATTTGAAATTTTTATATGTATTACATGTTACATATTACCATGATTTATATTTCTTAATGATAAGAAAGAAAATATGTCAATAAAATTGAAATATTTTGTTACTACTGACACACACACACACATATATGTATATATATATTTAAAGGACATTAATAGACAGACAATGATTAGCTTTATATATGTGTGTGTGAGTGTGTAGGAAAAATTTATATCATGAACAAAACCATCTGCACAAAAATCATTAATCTTTTTAAGAAACATCAGTGCTACACAAAACACATAAAATTTACAAACTATAAACAATTATCATAATAAATAGAAGATTTACATCAATAAAGGCAAAAACTTCATGCAAACATATTCATTCCACATTATTTTCTTTAGAACAAAGAAATAACAGATTGACACACGCATTACTAAATTTTTCTTTAAATATAAAATCGCTACTCACCATTTAATCCCGTAGTTACTTTTAAAATATTTTTTTAAGGTATTATTACATGAAATCACCAAGTTCATAAAAGCATATTTTTAAATATAAACACTACTTTATCCAGACGTATAAATATGAATAAATTTACAGTGACTTTATAGTATAATTTAAGACATTATATAAGTTAACGTCAATTATCTCATTCGAGGACCTATGAATAGGGAAAAATGCTCTTTTTGAGGTTCTTTTTACGTGATCCTAGTCAGTACTCCAATGAGCTTTGAAGAAAACCACAGAAAAGTCTGAATGACTTACATAATGATATAATGATTAATGATATAATGATTAATCATATGAAGGTCATTAAATTATTTAAGAGAAACTAAAATTGGCATATGTTTTAAAATTTTTCTACATAATGGTCATTGCTGGAAACTACTTTCTTAGAGGGATACACATCAGTGGCGGATCCAGAACTTGACTTTTGAGAGGGGGGGGCTAAGATTTTTCAAAGTGTTATTCTGGACCAATAAAAAATTTACAA
Organism: Salticus scenicus; assembly: GCA_963930645.1. Classification (NCBI taxonomy): domain Eukaryota; kingdom Metazoa; phylum Arthropoda; class Arachnida; order Araneae; family Salticidae; genus Salticus; species Salticus scenicus. The sequence goes on along the minus strand of OZ005648.1, from coordinate 328,226,039 downwards.
TTGCAATATTCAATTATGAATGTCAGTGGTTTTTTTTTTTTTTTTTTTTTTTTTTTTTTTTTTTTTTGGGGGGGGGGGGGGCTTTAGCCCCTAGACACCCCCCCCCCCTAAATCCGCCACTGATACACATAAGAATTAGATACATAATTATCCATTGCACAAGTATTCCTGTTCGAGGAGAAATATTCAAATGCCATATTGCACTTTTCCCTTTTGATTATTTATTGAATTATTCAATGATTTAAATTTGCTTAACTGCCTGATAATTATCAAATTTTTAGAAAGTGTTTAGTATTTGATTTTTCAGTCAAGTTGTAAAGTCACCCCAGACTTTTATATACCAAAAATCTATTTTTTGAGCTACTTTTTACTTCCAGAACATATGCTACGGTAAAGAAAGTGTTATAATTGTGAAAATATTTGGCTATGAGATTTTGGTGTGCATACACATTATAAGGTTTACTGAAATCATTTTTGCTATTTTTTCAGTGATGTGTATGTATCTGTGAGTGAACATGATTACCATGTCTAAATGCCTCATCCAACAGAAGTAAAAGTTAATAGGTATGTTATATGTAACTATCACATGATCTGAATAGATTTTGATGAGTGAGGAACTCAGTTCTTCTACAGGGACACAAAGAAAAATGCTTTTTTATTACAGTCTATAAACTCAAATTATTTGAGGTGCAGTAGCCTCTGCAAGCTTTATCAAATTAAGTTAGAGTCAAATTAAGCTAAAAGTTGGTAGGTATGTTACAGGTCATCTTTGCAAGAAATATACATATATTATGCGAGTAGAACTTTTTTTTTTTTTTTTTTAAACAGATAAAAAATAAAATTCTTATACATTATTACCTATGGACTCAAATTAATTGAAGCTCATTTTAATAATGTTAAATGATTTAAAACATTAAATAAAACATAACATGTTACATTGCTTTTCTAGTATATGATCATTAAGGGAAATCATGTGCACATTGTTCACAGTTCTTTTACAGGGAAGTATAAAATAACTTGCATACATCGCATCCTATTGGGGCAAATTATATAAAGTTCTTTAAATCTTTTAAAGGAGAACACTGATATATGTTTTAGAATTTTGCTGCAGAATGGTTGTTACTGGATAAAGTTAAGTAAAATTTTTACTTTTCTAGAAGGACGCACAAAAAATTTGAATATAACCCTTTTCAACCCAGATTGCACGACTGTGCGGATTAGAAATCCACGACATCCACATACATTTTTGCATCAGGAACAGTCATATGTAATAAAAACAGGAAATGAACGATCGTGCTAATTCGCAGAAAGTGTAAAGTACCATTTTCAATCAACAAATGGTGGTTGTAGTCCATGTTTTTCTTTAAACCAGCAAAAACAGAAGAATGTAAAGTTTTTAGGTAAAAGTATTTCAGGTCGGAAAGGGATACTATCACCTATTAAATAAATTATAGCAACTTGAGGAAAAATATTTAAATGTTATACTTTTTATTTTGATTATTATTTACTAAATTCCACAATGATCCAATTTAGTTTAAACACCTAATAACTGATAAATGTTTGGAAAGGCTAGTGCAGCCACTCCAGATTTTTTTTTTTTTTTTTTTAAATCATTTTTTTAAATGAAGAAAAAAAACTTAAAAAATTAAATTTTATTTATGTATTTATTATTATATTATATACATTTTTATCTTTAAATATTTTTTATTAATCATACTAGATATATATATATATATTATATATATATATTATGCATTACCTTTCCATAAATGACCGGACACTTTTGAGTTCAGACACTTTTTTAAAATACCTTAAAAAGTACTAAACAAATCCTTTTGAAACTTCAGGAGTGTGAAGAACATGTTATTTCTCATATATTTTAGTTAAAGTTTTGTGCCGAAAGTGATAGGGGGACCAGAAAAAATTAAAGAAAAATGGAAGTGTTTCGCATTGCCCTGTAAAAAGTAATGCTTGAAATGCAATACTGCATGCTCTACTGCATGTGATTATGGGACTCTTACTCATTATCAGTTTAAATTTTTAAGTCTCTACTGTATATAATCAGGGAGATATAAAGGTTTCTTTAAAAAATTGCAAAAAACATTTTCACTTTTTTAACTATAACATGCATGGTATTAAACACAGTGCAAAGCTATTTTCAGAAAACTCTACAAACAATATTAGACACAGCATACTGCAATCAGAATGAATTATGAGATATTAATGAAAAAATATTAATATCTAACGAAATATGAGTATTTTTATCAAAAAATTTCTGACTGTGTATGTGTAAGATTTTGCAAAATTTCATTTGCATAATTTAATAGCCAAATGTATCGAGCTACTTATATAAAACCCCCAAACAAATATTGTGTAAACTCAAAAAGTTTTATGCTATAGAATGAAATGAATTTCAGCTGTTCCCAAAAATAAGAAATTGATAAGGGGGTTTTCTCAATATTTATTTACAATCAAAGTAAACTGTATTACCATTCATTGAATCAAAATAAAAATGTGAGTAAAACCCCTTATAGTTTAGCTTTTTTTTCGAGAGAAACTGAATAGCAGTTCATTCTATGGCATAGAACTGTGAGTTTACACAATACTTGTTTGAGGTTTCTATATAAGTAGCTCAATGCATTTGGCTATTAAATTATGCAATTGAAATTTCGCTTCCCGAAATAGCCTTGCACTGGGTTTAATAACTTGTGTGTTATAGCTAAATAAAAATTTAAAAAATGTTTTTTAAACTTTATAAAAACATTTAAAAATACCTTAAAGTCCTTTAATTGAGCAGCATTACTATATATTTCGACTCGCTAATCGTGGTCGTCATCAGGTTGAAAAGTTGCTGCTTTAATGACCATCTTGTCACTGGCTTCTTCATCTTCTCCTTCAGTGCTTCATCCTAATACTATAATCACCACTAAAATCACCCATTATAATTCCCATAATTATGCCTTAAAGTGTGAATTCCTGGAAATTTTGACATTAACACTGCTATTAATGAGAGAGAGCACAGCGTAATATGATAAAAAGAAAAAGAAAAGACCGCAAAATCGAACACATTAATGATTTAAAAGATAATAAAACCTCCATCTCTTTATCCCATACTCATATCAATAACCCAATAAATCCTAATACTATAACTACCACTAAAATCGCCCATTATAATTCTCATAATTATACCTTAAAGCGTGAAGCCCTGGAAATTTTGACATCTAACACTGCTATTAATGAGAGAGAGCACAGCATAATGCCGAAAGAATGGCAACAACTAATTAAAAAGAAACAACCGAATTATGACGTAGGCACTGAAGGAGAAGATGAAGAAGGCAGTGACAAGATGGTCAGTCAAGCAGCAACTTTTCAACATGATGACGACCTCAATTAGCGAGTCGAAATATACAGTAAAGCTGCTCAATTAAAAGACTTTAAGGTATTTTTTAAAATGTTTTTAAAGTTTAATTCGTTCTTTTATATATAATTTAATTCAGTTTTTTAACATTAGAAGCTTTTTATTGTGAAGCCCTAAAAAGCATAAAATAAAAATTTATTGTAGCAAAGACATTCTGTAAAGAAATGAATGTTTTAACACTGAGAAAATTTTAGAGAAAAATATAGACATTTCACTTTTACAAGAGATGAAAATTTTTAAATATTCAAAGTATTTTAAAAAGCATTCGAGAACAATATTCTAAGTTGGTAGTTTTTTATGTAATTATTCGTTAAGCCATAAATTTCAAAGGTCTAAAACTTTCTCAGTGTTAAAACATTCATTTCTTTACAGAATGTCTTTGCTACAATAAATTTTTATTTTATGCTTTTTAGGGCTTCACAATAAAAAGTTTCTAATGTTAAAAAATGTTTTTTACTTAAATTTTTATTTTGTGCTTTTTAGTTATAAAAAAAGCTTCTTAAAAAACTAATCAAAATTTCTTAGGATACTGTGTAGACAACTAAAGATTTTCTTTTATCATTTGACATATTTTCTTTTAATTATCTGAAAAAAAAAAAAAAAAACCCATAGGCCTTTGAGAATCGAACCCACGACCATTACATTATCAGAATGACGTTCTAACCAAAAGTCAGAGAACAGTCAAGAAAAGTTATAGAACATGCTAGAAAAAGCTAACAAATACAAAAAAAATATTGTTCTTGAATACTTTTTAAAATATTTTGAATATTTAAAAATTTTCATCTCTTACAAAATTGAAATATCTATATTTTCTTTTAAAATTTTCTTATTGTTGAAACTTTTATTCTATTATAACATGTCTCGGCAAGAACAAAATTTTATTTTGTGCTTTTTAGGGCTCCACAATAAAAAGCTTCCAGCATTTTTTTTTTTTTAAGTTTTTCTTTTAACAAATTACATCTTTTCTATTAATTATCGTCAAAAAAGTAAGAACTCAACCTTCCAGGACTGAAACCACCATCATCGCATTATCAACATAATGCTCTATTCAACTGATCCAACGAGCAATGCAAAAACTTGCTTACATTTACTTTAGAGTGGACATGCCTTGTTTAAGCATGACACAAAGACCCGATAATAAAATCCAATTTCAATAAAAAGCTTCTAAAAAAATTATTTATGGCTTTTTAGTAACTAAATAAAAAGCTGTTTAAAAAAATCTTCACAAATTATTAGGATACCGTGTACACAACAAAATAATTCCTTTTATCAATTGACACCTTTTCTATCAATTATTTTCAAAAATTTATACCTCGGCCAGGCGAAGATCAAACACATGACTCTCTCATTATCAGCATGATGCTCTAACCAACTGAGCCATTAAGAGATAAAAAAAAAAAAAGTAAGAATTTATTGTAAGTGGAAGCATCTTGTTTTTTAGCGTGACAGAAAACACCAAATCCAATTTCATATAATAATATATATGTATATAAAGCTTCTAAAAATATTTATGTATGTTTTACTTAAAACTTTTTATTTTGTGCTTTTTTTAATATCTAAAATATCTAACAAAGAAAAAAAAATCCTTCAAAACTTCTTAGGATATTGTGTGGTCAATGAAAAATTTTCTTTTATCAATTAACAAATTTTCTACTAATTATCTGCAAAAATTAACATGCCAGACTTTCAAAGATCGAACTCTCGACTACCATGTTATTAATGTGATGCTCTTACCAACTACGCTCTGGAGTGACAAACTGAACAGCTTATACTTATTTTTGATACAATGGAGTAGAAGGCTGATTTTTTTTACCAACTATGTAAAAAATACCAGAGCCAGGAATCGAACCCCGGGCCTTCCGCTCAACATGCGGATGTTCTAACCACCTAGCTACCCTGGCTGATAACCAACTTGGCACTTCACACATGATATACGTTGGCAAGGTAATCGAGTCTGCATTAGAGCAGCTATATCAAGAGACAAATTTGAAAATGGCACAACTGCAATAGCCCACGAAATTTCAATTTAGAAATTTTTTTTTTAACGACCTTGAAAATTTCTTTTTGATACAATGGAGTAAAAGGCTGTTTTTTTGTTTTGTTTTGTTTTGTTGTTGTTGTTAAGCGGAAGGGTTTGATTCCCGGCTCTGGTATTTTTCACATAGTTGGTAAAAAAATCAGCCTTCTACTCCATTGTATCCAAATTGAATTTTCCAGGTTGTTAAAAAAAATTTCTAAATTGAAATTTTGTGACCTATTGGAGTTGTGCCATGTTCAAATTTTTCACTTGATATAGCTGCTCTAATGCAGACTCAGTGACCTTGCCAACATATATTATGTGAGAAGTGCCGAGCTGGTTATCAGCCAGGGTAGCTCAGTGCTTAGAGCATCTATGCATTTAGCGGAAGACCCAGGGTTCGATTCCCTGCTCTGGTATTTTTCACATAGTTGTAAAAAAAAATCAGCCTTCTACTCCATTGTATCAAAAAAGAATTTTCGAGGTTGTTAAAAAAAAAAATTCTAAAGCTTATATTTAATTTAAAAAGGAGGCGCCTTGTTTATTAGCGTGACACGAAGACACAGTAACAAAGTCAATTTCATATAAAAATTTTCTAATAATAATAAAAATATTTATTTAGCGTGTTGCCTCAAACGACATTTTTACTTAAAATATAATTTTATTGTCTAAAAAAGTAATCTTATTCTTTACTTTAGCTTCATGATTTTAAGATACAATTTTACATCTCACACAACTTGGAGACAGATTTCTTGCTTTACACAAATCAGTCTGAAACCGTTTCAAAGGTGTCTATGTGAGTTACAAAAATCTGATTCAAACGCTTAGAGGGTTATTATCTAAAATATTTTGTGTTTCTTTAATATCTAAAAAAAAAAAAAACTTTTCAAAAATTCATAGGATACTCTTTTGTGTGTGTGTGTGTGTGTGTGTGTGTGTGTGCTTTTTTAATATCTAAAATATTTTGTGTTTCTTTAATATCTAAAAGAAAACTTCTTCTTCTTCAAAAAAAAAAAAAACTCTTCAAAAATTCTTAGGATACTGTGTAGTCAACAAGCATTTTTTTCTTTTTCTTTTAACCAATTAACACCTTTTCTACTAATTATCTGCAAAAAATCAACACACCAAACCTCGACAACTGCAGTATTAACGTGACGTTTTAACCAACTAAGCCATGGAGCGACAAACTGAACAGCTTATATTTACTTTAAAATGGAGGTGCCTTGTTTATCAGTGTGACACGAAGACACAGTGACCAAGTCAATTTCATATAAAAAGCTTCTAAAAAGCGAAATTTTTTTGGTAATTTTTTAAAGAAACCTTTATATCTCCCTGATTCCATGCGGTAGACACTTAAAAATTTATACAGAAAATGAGAAAGAGCCCCATAATCACATGCTACAGCCAGATCGTATTTCAAGCATTACTTTTTTACAGGGTGATGCCAAATACTTTCATTTTTCTTTAATTTTTTACTGGTCCCCTTTCACTTTCGGTGCAAAACTTTAACTGAAGTACATGAGGTATAACATGTTTGTTACACTCCTGAAGTTTCAAGATAATTTGTTTAATGCTTTTTGAGATATTTTTAAAAACGTCTGAAATCGAAAGTGCCTGGTCATTTATGGAAAGGCAATGTATTTTAATGATCTTTTTGTTAATTCAGTGCTTAACATATTCTAAAATGTTAATTTACCTTTTCAACAAAAAACTCAATTTAACACACTTCAAAATTTCCAGAAAAACTTATTATAATACTAAAAAACAATATACTAAAAATTGCATAGTTCCAAAATGCATTGAATTCCTAAATAGAAAATTTAAATTCAAAAAAGTGGAAATATTTTTACATCTTTTACTGAGAAACATTACTAAAGATAAATAGATAAATTAAATCAGTAATTGGGGAAAAAAAAAAAAAATGCAATTTGAATGAAAAGTGAAATAGTTAAAAAAATAATATATTGAATAAATAGAAACAAATAAAGGTACAATTTGAAAGCTATTAAAGCTGTGAAATTTGATTATAATGAAAAAAATTGTGCATAAAGTATTACAAAGAGAAAAAAGCATATTAAATAAGTTTGTCATTTATCAATTATTTTTGTTCATAATAGTGAATTTTATTTAATAAATAAATAAATATATATATTAAAAGGAAGGTTATGTGATTTTCGACCCTAAAAACAACAGAAGAAATTTATCAATTAAAATACATGTTTAATGATAATTAAACATATCTGATATCAAACACATACAAATATAAATCATGCATACATTAACAACAAAAATATGAATGCAAATCTTATTTAACTATATATATATATCATGTCAATAATATGCAAACTGGATAGTCTCTTAAAAAAAATTTAATCTGCCTAAAATTAATTTTCTTAAAGCAAATATATTACATACCTAAAATATTTTAAATGGGGGGAAAATTACCTGTAAAATTAAGCAAATTAAATGTTATTTTAAATGTATATTCTGTTTTTCCTTACAGAAAATTATACATAATTGTATTAAAATGTACCCTGCTATTTGTGCTTCATATATAGTTTAATTATTAAAAAAATCTTTTTTAGAATAGAATTTAGGGTGTATTTTGGATAAAAATCTGGAATTTTTTTTTTTTTTTTTTTTAATGACTCAAAAAGTCTACATTTTAAATGACTTTCAATGATATTGGTCCCTAGAGTTAATTTATCAGTTTTATGAGGAATAAATCTGTATTAGGGTGTATTATTGAGTCATAATGATTTTAGTGTTGTCTAGTTCAATGAATTTTTTTTTTTTTTTTAATAAAAATAATTATTTGAACATCAATAATTTAAAGTAATAAAAAATTATATTGTTTTTGCCACAAGAAAGAATAAACTGGTGATACAGTTAAAAGAGAGATCAACAGACAAAGAAAAATAAAATTAGTTCAGTACCTAAAATCTGATGTGTGAAAACAAAGATAGGATGATTTGAAAAGAAGAAAATTGTCAAGACTTGATAGCAAATGAAGAACACATTTTGAAATTGAAACTTTAAAAAACTATATCACACATGCAAAGTTATAAACAGTATTTAAATCTTAAACTACATTTTATGTGCAGGTAGAATAAAATTTTCATCTACTCAGAATTAGTTAAACTATGCCTTTAAAGTGTGCATACAAGACAAAAAAATATATGCAGCCAGACCAAAACAGTACCAATGCATGAAAAAATTATTATTGGGCAAACAAATTTCTTTCTTAAAAGTAATATATATATATATAAGTATTTGCATCATAACTGTTACCTAAACTACACAAGAACGCACAGAATCAATTGCCTTTCACTGGGAAAATGATAAATCACAGAACAGATAACACAAGAGATGTCAAAGTTTTGTAATAAAAAATGCAGTTTATTATTTGCTTAAAGATGACAAGAATTGTTCAGATCCAGAATAAAACTAGTTGGTATAGGTGGACTCCGCTCAGTTCCCCATCATATTTAAGTTCTCATAAATTTCTAGCGAGAGACATATTATAATCATGTTAAGAGAAATGAATTTGACCAAATCTTGACACAGTGACACAGTGAAATCCCCGCCTAATAGGCTATCCACTGTTCACTTCGATATATTTATCTTATTCTAATCTATTAATTTATTTTATCAGGGTCAATTCTGTTGTTTAGTTTTCATGCTACTATTTCCAATGCAATAATTCTCAAAATTCATATTTATATGAAAAATTTACAATTTTGCTATGTTGATAAAATCGTGAATTACGAATAATTTACGAAATTTTCCTATTAGAATATTTGTATTCAATCATGTTCAAACAAGTATCATAAATGTAATTTTGAAGTTGTCTAATGTATTTATGATCCTCAAAATGGAAGTTGATGCTCAAATTTGCCTTATTCTGCCATGTTAAGTAAATCGTAAATTCCAAATAACTTACGAATTTTTTAAACTGGAAAAATCATAGTCTATGATATTTGTGCCAGTATCCTATATAATATTTCGAAAGTGGTTTGACATCTTTACGATGAAAATATCCCTCAAGATTGACGTTTATGTGAAATTTTACCCTATTCTGCCATGTTAAGAAATTCGTAAATTTCCAATAACTTACGAAATTTTTATATTGGAAAATTCATAGTCAGTAATATTCATGCCAGTATCCTAAATAATATTTAAAAAGTGGTCTGACATCTTTACGGTGAAAATATCCCTCAAGATTGATGTTTATGTGAAGTTTTGCTCTATTCTGCCATGTTAAGAAATTCGTAAATTTCCAATAACTTACGAAATTTTTATACTGGAAAATTCCTTGTCAATAATATACATGCCAGTGTCCTAAATAATATTTCAAAAGTGGTCTGACATCTTTACGATGAAAATATCCTTCAAAATTAATGTTTACGTGAAATTTTGCCCTATTCTGCCATGTTAAGAAATTCGTAAATTCCAAATAACTTGCGAAACTTTCAAAGTAGCATGTTTATAGTTAATTATGTTCATTCCGGCATCAAAATTGATATTTTAAAACTGGTCTGACATTCATACGGTAACAATTTTCCATTTAATGCTCGCTTAAGTGAAATTTTGCCCTATTCTCCTATGTTAAGAAAATCATAAATTTCTAATAACTTACGAAGTTTTTTAATTTGAATGTTGCAAATGAATAGGGTTCTTGCCAGTGTCGAAAGTAATATTTTAAAACTAACCTGGCTTCTCTGCGACTATTTGTTCTTGAGATATTGTGTGCACAGACTAACAAACTGACTAACGAACTAACAAACTAAGAGACACCCTACAGATGGACACCATACAAATTTTGACATTTTCAGATTCCTTACACCTGAAAATGTGTAAAAAAGTAAAAAAACTGAGGTCGAAAATTTTCACGATTACCTAAGTTCCCCATACCTATAAGTATGATGGGGAACTAAAAGAAATGATTTGAAAAGTAAACTTATAAAGTTATTTTTATAAAACGATTTGGTGTTAAGAAACAAATGCAACATTCACATTCAAGGAAAAAAGAATTAATCTGCTCTCATGAAGTTTGCAGACGTTACTTTTGAAGAAAGTTCATTCCATTGAATTTTTTTTCTTTTGTTAAATCATTTCTTTTTGATATAAGCCTTGAAAAAGACTACAACGAGCACATTTTAAGCAAATAAGCAATGATAGCATAGGCTTCTTTTATGAGTATATATAAAATGATAGAAAAAATAATCAAAATGTTAAACCATACTGAATATAAATAGAATTATTGATGTTCAAAATTGTAAGAGAGATCTGTGTAAGGTTTAAGATGTGAGAGCATTAAAGAATAAATGTGAAGTGCATAATATGTTGTCAAACAAGGCAAACAGCCAAATAAGTGTTCTTAAAATAATAATAATAATAATAATGGCTAAAAAATCAGAAACATGAATATAACATAAAAATGCAATCATGCAGCAATCAATTTTTATTTTTTTGCACTATAAAAACAATACATTAATAAACATTGTACAATACATGCAGAACACGTAAAATTTAAAATGTTAGCTTAAGCAAAAATGAAATATTAAAAATAAATATATGCTAAGTACTTTTTCTATAAGCAACTTAGCTGACAAAGTGAGGAAGGGAAACTAGGTAAAGTAATTTAATTTTATCATTTAGAAAAAGAAAAGTCAAATATACAACCAGTAACTTCTTAAATATGATAAGCTAAGAAAATATTTGCTCTTAGAAGAAATTTGAATGATTTAACATTTGCAATCGTCGAATAATTAATATTATAGGAAAAATACACCTCCCCCCCGCTTTTTATTTTTTTATTTAAAGTAATTATAATAAAAATGCTGTTACTTAAAAAATAATGACAAAGCTATCATCATTTATTACCAAAAGATTTAAAACTTGAATAGCTTGTTTTAATACATTAAAAAAAAAAAAAAGGATGGGATTTCTTTTTTGGTTTTCTTTATCATCCATATTTTCCATTTTTTTTCTTTTGGAAGGACTATGATTAAATGAAATATGTACAGTTAGCATTAGTAATTATATTTAAAATTTAATGAAATTGTTTTATTGAATATGATTAAACATTTTTCAAATGCTTTTATTTTTAAAAGAGAGAAAAGTAAATCATTTAAGGAATTAACAGTCTCTATTTTACAAATATATGATTTTATCCCTTTCACTAAAGCTAAAGAGAAATGAAAACTACAAAGCTTATAAAAGTATAATAAATTTTATAAACAAAGTATAATTTATCATGCAGTAATCAAATAGTTAACAACAACTTACATTTTTGCAACTACAATAATTTTAATTAAAAAAGCATGCTTAATTTAAAATTAATGTGCATGTGCATTTTGTATATAAAATAATTTAAATTTATGCAAGGGATAAATAAACAAATAAATAAAACAGTAAAGTGCATAATGCATGAGCACAAACATGCAAGTAGATGAGAACATACTTCACATCTGTGGCAATTGGTCCAGCAGTTGGGGCAGTACTTTTGTGTGTGAAGTGTGAAATAAGAATCAGTATGTTACCCATATTAAAAATATACATTTAAAAAAAATTTCTTTTTATTATTATTATTTTATTTTATTTTTTTTTTTTTTCACAACACTTTTTTTTTTTTTTTTTGTAATTATAAACACTGAAAAATATTTTAAACATATTACAACAATACAGATATTACATACTTAAATACCATTAAATCTCAAATTTCACTTGCAAAAAAATATTAATCATACTGTAGCAAACTGGCATATATCATATAATTAAAATACAAAGAACTCTTGAACAATTAATTTATTACTGACAAAATGACAACTTCAGAGACTAACTAAAGGTCTTAAGAAAAAATTAACAATTAATTTAATATCAACAAATTTTTAAAACATTTAAAACCTTTACACAAGAATAGAGATGTAAAATTTCGGAAATTTTGAGAAGGTGGGGAAAAAAAAACCAGTTTTTTTTCCTGGAAAAAAGGGGAAAAATTGAATTTTTACTAATAAAAATAGGGTTTCTTAATAGTTATAATATCTTAGAAAATATAAATGAGCCTTTCTGTTTCATAACTACCAGTACCTTTCCTTGTATAAAACACCAAAAACTAGTCAAATCATCATTCAACCATTAATTTTGGGTAGGATCAGGATGTGCATCCCTATAAAGGGCAAAATTAATGGTCGCCACATGGCGACTAAATAAAAAAGATGGTGATTAAAAAATTATGTATCGATTGCCACTACAGTTGCCACTTTCTGTGTTTTATAAGAATTTTAAAAAGCTAGCGATGACGATTGCGATCAAACACCTCACGGAAGCCATGTAATTTTCAATCTTTATCCATCCATAGCATAAATGTCAATGGTAATTTAAAACTTGCTTCGTTAGATTCTAGAATCTAAAGAGAGATAGATTTGTTCAATATTTCTCACTCATGTAATTTTTTCTCCCCCCACCCCTTCCCCCACTAATGATCGGCGGTCAAATAAATTGCAGACACCTTGCAATTTCCAGTCTTTCTAATATCAGCAATTTAAATCTTAATTTTCTTTTTAAAACTTACTTTATCTTTATTAGATTCTAGAATCTTTAAAGAAGTACTTAGAATTGTTCAATATCTCACTTTTGTGCCCCCCCCCCCCATTTCCGATAACAATCGGCATTTTTTCTCCTATTTTCAAGTAGAAATCTTTCTTTTTTTAATGCTGCAATGCTGACAGCTATGAAGGTTATCGTATGTTTCTCTGTATCTATACTTTTTAAAAGAAATTACTGTAACTCAATTGAAATAAAATCATTTAAAAAGACATGCCTTCAGAACAAAAAAGTAAAAAATAAATAAGTAAAATAAATAAAAATAAAATTGCGAATTGTCTTTACACATGAGCATGTTAGGTATTGATGATGTTGAAATGTGTGTGAAATAAGAAACTATTTTGTTTAAATAATAATAAAAAGGTGCTATATATTTTAATCAGCTAAAAGATAAAAAACATTACTTTTATTATTTCAGTCCTAAAGATATTTTAATTTATGATCAGAGGCTTATTTTTAAAACATGGGTAATGTTTTGTAGCAAATTACAATTTCATTGTCCATTTGTTTATTTTATTATTAAATATATTAAAATTAGTCTTTTTTTTTTTTTTTTTTCCCCTTTCCCCTATGGTGTGCAAAAAAATGTGAATGTTTTTTCCTGTCTAAAAGAAATAGTCCTCTCCCTCTCATCCCCCCAAAAATGTGGCCATTAATTTAAAAAAGTGGCTACTAATGAAATTGATAGTACTGGCCGCTGGCCACTAATGAATTTTCTCAAATTTGCCCTTTACATTCCTATGGCATATTCATCTCCCAGCAGCATGGATACAATGAATTATTGAATCAAATCGACAAAAAATTTTTTTTTTCATTGACTTGAACCAGATTTCTTTATATCCGAAACCCAAAAACTAAATAAAATAATTCATCTGAAAATCATGCAAAACTTTTTAAAGTTATAAAATAAAATAAATTTTCATTGTCACAGAGTTAGTAAATCATTTTAAAAAAATTTAAAATGGAGTTGCTGATACACCAAATTAAAAATTTAAAAATCTAAAAAATGGATTAATAATTTTTAACCATTTATGTGTGATGTGTACTTCAAGAGTACAAAAATATGCTTTAAGTTTAATATTTATATATATTTGATTTTTATTCGTTTATTGCCTTTCTGCGATATCTAAGTAATACTTTGTGTATATGTATATTTAATCACGGGAATATGTAGTATGTTTATATCAAACAAATTTTTGCTTATTATGATAAAATTTTTTGAAAGATGTTCTCAAGTCGAACCGGCTCGTTTGAAAACTTAACCTAACCTGCAGGAAAAAAATTCAATCAACCTAATCCGAACCTGACCCAGAAGAAAAATAAATCAGTCAACTCAGCCCCCAGGAAATAAATTCAGTCATCCGACCCACAAGAAAAAAAAACTCAGTCAACCCGAACCGAACAGAACCACATACACAGGAGAAAAAATTTAGTCAACTAGACCCAAACCTTATTGCAGGTCAGGCTCAGGTAAAATCGGTTTACCAGACCTGATGCTAGACTCAATTCAGATTCTAACAGAATGAAGTTACTCACAAGGATAAAATAAAAGTTTAATTTAAAGTTAACTGAACTTCAAATATTTAAAACAACATTTTATTGCTGATTTATTATTATTATTTTTATAATATAAAAATTATTAACCCAGATGTAAAAGGCATAAATCAAGTTGTAGGTTTTAGTACATATAATTTTTGTAAACTGTGAAATAAATTTTTTGACAGAAAGTAGTTGCTTAGTTTTTTTTTTTTTTTTTTTTTTTTTTTTAAACTGTTACATGCATCTATATATGTGTGTGTGTATATATTTCCACACACATTAAAATAATAGTTAGACAAGTCTAAGGATATACATTCAAGAAAAAATACTGAAGTATAAAGAAACTAGAAAAGAATAAGTAATTTCAAAAGAATGTGATGAGAAGGAAGTCATTTTGATATTTAAATATTTCAGGATTACCATTAGATTATATGGTTAAAACTTTATTTTTGAAATATGAACATTATCAGAATCAGTGTTTTCATGCAAGATACTCATCATAAAAAAATATTTCATGAAAAAAGCATTGGAATGTAAATATTATAAATTTCTAAATATGTTAATTTATGTTAGAAATTTCAATTTTTTCAATTTTTCCAGATGGAAATAAATCCTTTCAGACCCCCCCCCCCCCCCCCCCCGGACAATTCCCATCTCTAAACAAGAATCCTATTAAACCCATATCAATCTTAAACCAAATAATTCTCATAAAAGATAAGCACTCATTAAACATATTCCAATAGGCTGAATATTTTTATTTCTCTAGAAAAACAAAAAGATAAAATCAACCTGACAAAACTTAATTTGTAATTTTTTTTTTCTGTAATTCTTTTATAATTCTTATTGTTTTTATTATCCTGCATTCCTTCTTCCTTTCATTTAAATCACCTTGCAGTTACATATTTAGTTTAGTCACTGATGGTAAAAACTTGATAGTGCTATTAAATTTCAGATTTTTGCTAGAGGTCTTTGAAAACAAATTTTATGCAACCAAAAAACAATTAGCTGCTTAATCAAGTTTTTAACAACTTTTATTGTGTTTTAATAATTCTTCAAAGATAATGCTGTTTCCATGCATGTCATTCCTTCACAAAGTTAAAATAAAAAAATAGTAATAACAAGGAAAAAATACACTTAGTTCTAATAATACAGGAGTTGTGAAATTATTAATATATTTTTTAGAAATACCAATTCAAATAATTATCAAAAATGATGTTTTAGTTACATTATGAAAATTGTACCTTATCTAATTAGAAAAAGATAGATAATTTATATGATTATTGTTTATGTTTTATTAATTTTTTTCAATATTTTATAATTCATTTACATTTCTGATGTGTTACTTGGCTTACAATGACTTTTGCGAAACTACAGTCCTTGGTGAAAAATGTCTGATCTATTTCTGTTTCAGATTTTAAAAAATCACCCAGGAGGATTGATAAAGGCTGTTCCTAATAATGATGTCAAAAACATACTATTTTAAAAAATCTAAAATTGAGGTATAATTAAAAAAAAAAAAAAAAAAAAAACCTTACAAAACAAAATTCGGGAAAAACATACTTTTTTTTTTTGGGGGGGGGGGGGGGGGGGGGGGGGGGAGAGTATCAGCTAAAACACAAATTCACAATTCCTTATTATCCTTAGTTTTGATAACATTTACATGTTTTCTTCTATTACATCTTCTCTACTTAAGTTTGTGTTCACCATTAAAAGAATTCTATCAACAGTTTAAAATAATAATAGTAAATGCTTATACTATTAATATAATTACTCTATTTTGGTCATAATTACAAATTTTTATTGCTTTTACAGCCCGTATTTTAATAATTAAATTTTAATTTGTGGTTTCTTAATATTGTAGACTCTTTAAAATACACTTCTCAAAACAATTAAAGGATACTGAGATTATGGGTGATTCTTGCGGCTAGGCAATTGTTTAGATGATTGATATATAATCGACAGACGTGGTAGTCTATATGAGAGGGGAAAAATGCACATGCTTAGCAGAAAATAATGCATTTTATTGAGCATTTGGAAAAAAACACAAGGAAAACAACACAATTTGTGCATGTGAGAAAAAACGAATTAAAAAAGATTTTTCCTTGTAAGAAAATGTTTTTACTAGGGGTTATGATTTCCCCGGACTGCCAACAATGCTGAATACCTTTGAGGCATGGAATCGATGAGGCTATTAATGAGGAACTGGGGTATTCTTCCCCACTCCTCCAGAAGAGCTATTTCCAGTTCTCGAAGAGTATGTGGGGGTGGTAGGTGGCCAGCAACTCCTCTCCCTAGATTGCCCCAAACATGTTCTATTGGGTTCATGTCTGGAGAATACGCTGGCCATTCCATTCATATGATTCCTTCCTCGAAAAGGAAGTCATCTACCAAGCGTGCACGATGTGGCCTGCAGTTGTCATCCATTAGCATGAAGTTATCTCCAATTGCAGCAGTATAAGGGACTACAAAAGGTCTGAGAATCTCATCCCTATATCGACGACCAGTCACAGCTTCATTCCGAATGATGTGGAGATCGGTACGTCCATCAATGAAGATACTAGCATAAACCATCATCCCCTGCCGAATCTGACATTTTCAAGCACAAACGCAAGAGTGTTTCTAGTGATGATGAAAGATGAAAGAACGCCTATTATCAGGATGAACAGAAAAGTGGGTCTCGTCAGAGAAAAGAATATTGTGCCACTCATTTCTCGTCCAGTTGACATGCTCTGTTGCCCACTCCCTGTGGGCCCTATGATGCCTTGCTGTTAACCTAACACATACCATTGGTCGGCGAGCATACAGACCTGCATTGTGGAGTCGTTTTCGGACATTTTGAGTTGAAACTCTTGTGCCAGTAGACGAGTGAAGTTGTTGAAGAAGAGTGGCATTCATATTTCAGTGTCTCCGAGCCATCAGCGCTAAATATCAATCTTCAATGGGCGTTGTTGCAAATCTACAACCTTGCCTTGGTCTTCGTCTTACATTTCCAATCTCTATGAAACAGTTCCAGGTCCTTGATATCACACTTTGTGCGACTCCAATGGCTTCTGCTACTTCGACTTGTGTTTGGCCCCCTTCTAACCGACCAACAACTCTCCAAGCTTCTGATTCAGTTAAAATCCTTCGTTGAGACATTGCACTCATCAAAACAAAGCACTTACGGAATGTCGATCATTCTTTTCCTCTTTATCTTTTATTAAGTTGAAGGCCAAATTTCATTCGCTACCATTAAAGTGTCGTTTTTGATGTCAAACTATAAATTTACATATTCCAAAGTTTGAAAATGTGAAAAATTCTTCCATTTTCTGCAAAAAAAAATTTCTCTTATACCGTTGTTTTACATAAAACTTACAATATCCTTTGATTGTTTTGAGCAGTGTATGTTTTTAATGTAGTGTTATATCAGTATTTTTTGTTTGATCATAATTGTGTACCAGCAACTTTGAAAAACAATATAGCTTATTATCTGTAATGTATTACCTAAAAATTATGCTAGCAAATAATAAGGGGAAAAACAGTAAATACGGTAAACAGTAAATATAAACATAATTATAATAAAACATATTGCAATTTTTAAAAATACAAAAACATACCTATTTCCGTGGACATGTGAAGCACAAAATGCATAACTATAATGTATTAGAGTAGGATCAATCATTATTGATTTTTCTGCTCTATCCAATAAGTCATGCAGATAACAGAGATGCCGATAGCATGGGCGGACTCCATATCGGGCACAATATTCATCAAGTACAAATAATTGACCAGGGCTAAACCAGCCCTATATAATAATAATAAAGAAAAAGAAATTGAATATTTACTTAAATAATTTAAATAAAAATAAATACTTTCTTTATTTCAAACTTCATGCATTTTCTATTTGTTTACAAAATAATCTGGTGTGTTACTCACACGACTTTCTCTTACCCTGCATTTCAATACTATAAAGATAGATTGCATATTAAGTCTTAAGATCAATAAGTTAAGATAGTTAAGTTCAATGACTTAAAAAAAATAATCTAAAATAGGTTTAGAAACAGCTTTATTTTGCATGTAATTTGGTGTAGTTATAGTGCTTGCATTTATTTAAAAAAAAAAAAAAAAAGAAAACAAGTTTGTAATTAATCTGCCTTCAAAATCGTCAATCTTGATCAAATTTTTCAAGTGGCAACCTAATACGAACTTCAAAATACCAAATTTTAATTTTCTGCTGTTATTCGTTTTTAAGTGATGCTGATAACAAATATTTATACAAATCAACTGGTGATAATTGGACTTTCATAATTAGGGCATCTCAAAACATATTATACAAAAAAACAGAGTTGAAAACAGAATTTAAAAAAATACTTTGTTTACTGAATGGGTATAAAAAATGAATTTTCCTTGCTGAGCAGTGTTGGGTAGCCCTGTATAATGTCTATAAACAAAATAAATGCTATAAACAATATTGTGTACTTGAATTTAGTTTTGTATGAAAAACAGCTCACACAAAACAAATTACAATTCCAGCAATTTCTAAGTATAGTCCCAATATATCCAAAAACTTTGGGTAGCCCTGCAAGCGAATAATGAATGATTTCCATACCAGAATCTACAAATTATTTTACATGCTTTTATGCATATAAAAAAAAATTTGTTCATTCCGTTTTGTTTAAGGTAGCCTGTAGATGTTACACTGTACTTACCAGAAATTTCTTCATACACGTAATGTATTTGAATTCTCTTGGAAGTCCCTTGATCTCATCGGAAAGTTTAGTGTAGCATCTCTATATGATACACATTTAGAATACCGAGTTTGGACTATCTGCTACTATTTGTTCTTGAGATATGCTGATGACAGACACACAGACCAACCACTAAAAACATGATTTTTGAATTCAGAGGGCCTCAAAACGTATACAAATAACAAAAACTCAGTTTTGAAAATTTAACACAAAAACATTACTTTCTCTACCATATATATGTGTTTTATGTATGTTATATGCATTTATACATGTGTACTAAACTTTTAGAACAAGTACTGTTTACTTGCATTTTTCACAAGTGTTATGAACAACTAAAATGAACAGCTAAATACTATAATGAACAACTAAAAGGATTTAACACAATTAATAAAAGGCACATACATAATTAACTTGTTTTTTTAGAAATTAAAATAATGATATTGAAAATGCATATAAAAAATCACAGAATTAAATAATAAAATAAACACTGCAGTTATGAAAAATGCCAAGACAAGTATTGTTGCACAGTAATGGTAATAAAGTTTTTTTTTTTTTTTTTTTTTTAAATAAATAGAGGGTTATGAGTTTTCTCCCTATGTTGTACTTAGCTGGTGGATAATGACACATTCCTATCAATCCAAAAGAAGCAGAAAAATTGGTTTCTCAGCCCCATCCTCCCCACAATATTCAATCGTACAATAAGAAGAATTCTGCATAAATATAAAACATATTTTGCTAGTTATTATTTAATTTTGATGATATATTTCCAAAAGATAAAGATGAGCACATGGCTTATTTAGAAAAATT
Source organism: Salticus scenicus (assembly GCA_963930645.1). Taxonomy (NCBI): domain Eukaryota; kingdom Metazoa; phylum Arthropoda; class Arachnida; order Araneae; family Salticidae; genus Salticus; species Salticus scenicus. Next base: position 328,205,923 of record OZ005648.1, on the reverse strand, counting down.
TATGCTAAAAGAAAATTTCAAATTAATTGTTGTTTAAATACACTTTTATAAAATGAAAAATTTATTTTTTAGAATGGTCACACTTTCTATGGTACAATCAACCCTAGCAATGCTAATATTGAAACCAAAGACACAACCAAGGGAAGATTAAGGAGACTAAGCATCCCCTTGCCCTCCCTTCAAGAGTAAATTTATAATGATAATCTCAAAAAATTTTGAACTGGAATAAAACATGTTAAAATATTGTTTGCAGGAAACATAATTATACTATTCTTATAGTTATATTCCAAAAAGATGGAATACATCAACAAAATATATCTTTGTGAAATTGTAAATTATGACTGATCGCAAGTTTGTGCAAAAAAAATTATTCAAATTTATGATTTGATTAAAAACTTTAAAACGAAAGTACATTGTATTAGATCCTCTCGATGTGATGGATGAAAAAATACATACATACACACAGAAAAATAAAACTCGTAATATCTTGAAATAGTGTTCTTGTTAAAATAAAATTTATATATATTTGGAAATTCATACTGTTTTTTTAACTTCATCTGCAAATATTTGCTTTTTTAAAAAGAAATAGAGACTCATAAAAAAATTCATGCATACAAAAAAACTGTATTACTCAAAGTAAGCTTTAATTAATTTGCTTCAAATTGGGAGGTTAGCATACCAGTGATCGCAATGTTTTAAATACAGTTGGATCTCTTTTTAATACCACACTACTCAATGCTGACCTCAATTTGAAGATAATTTTTTGCAGTCCTGAACTCTTGCTGTAGAAAAATTTCTATTTAGGGATGACATTATTTGATGAGAAAATTTTTTACATATTACCTTTTTCTGCTACATCTTACCTTCAGCATCTTTGATAGAAAGAAACAAATTTGGTTGCAATGGGTACAGAACAAAAAAAGTAAGCAATCATTAACTGTTCTAAGATTTCAATTTAATTGGCAGGTTAAAAACCTCTTACCGAAAATCTTAAATTAGAAAATTGTTAATCAATTTGAATGACAATAAGAAATTTAGAAAGTTTACAGTCCTGGAAGCCATGCACATGGTGATGTCAATATAGAAAGAAGTTTTTTCCTGCTCAGTTAAAAACTTCTTTCACACAGCTGGATTTTAAAAAAAATAATAATAAAAATAATAAAATATACATGCAAAAAACAGCAAAATACAAATGCAGAAAACACAGAAGACATTACTCCTAAAGAATGGAAAAGTCTCGATGATGAGGATGTTATATTACTCTGTCATACCGCTGACACACTATAGCGCATCAAAATTACGCAAAAAATGACCCGATATTTGAAACATAACACATCAAAAAGGATGTGCTATTTTCCCTCTAGATTTTCCTTTATAAATTTCTTAAAAGTATGAGCAGTCTTAATTATATTTTGTTTGCTGTTTCAATGATAAACCAACTTCATGAAATAAAAATCTCTCATTTGTTTATTAATGAAATTGTCAATAAAATGAATGTAAAGAGTCCTACTAAAATATATACCTGCATTAAACATTGTAGGGATATTTTTTAATGTTCAGCTATTCGTGGTATCAGCTTTTTTAAATATTATAGCAAATTCATTTTTTGAATTTGTTTTGATATCAGGTACTGATGTTACAGCTTCTGAATATTCATCACAATTTTTCAAAACAATGTTTTCAATTTGTAAATTGCTCTCAAGTAGAAGAATATCTGAAAATTATTTTTTAAATGACCAATAACGATACCAAAAGTCAAATTTTAACAAGGCGTATGTAATAAATAAGCACCAGATGCTTAATCAGTGTTGGACCACATAATAGCAACTTTTTTCAATACAGCAAGATAATATGATACAATTCTAAAAAATCTTTAACTGTGTTGCGTCTTTGAATTTCCCTTGTAGAACACACCTGCTTCAGTGTTAAAATGTTTATATTGATGGATATTTTTGTTCAACTGAATCTACCTATTTAGGGTATTAAAAAATCATATGTTTTGTTACATATCCCATTGTAGTTTTCAACAAAAAGAAATCAACATGATAGATATAAAGCCTGTAATCCCAATGTACATTAAGTGCTTTAGGAGCTTTCATCTATATGTAAGCTTAAACGTCTTTAAATTGACATTTCAATTGAAATGCTCCAACTTAACCTTAAGCAATAGGTCATTTAATACTTATTCTTGAGGAAGTCATAAAATTTATCATCAACTTACTTAAATCATTACTGCCAAAGAGATGGATTGATAAAAATTTTCTCCCTCAGAACTAGATTTTTCGTGTCCATACTGACCTCATGATTTTGATAAAATTGCATATAAATCTTAAACACTAAAATTCTTAAAAAATATTGTAATAAAAACTTTTTAGTTTGTGAAACATGTGTTTTTTTATTTAAGTCCAAACCAGAAGAACATTTTAGTTTATCATTTTTACTTGTTAGAGTTCTCTTTACATGCAATTTTGAACTTTTAAAATCTTACATTCAATAAACAAATTGATGGTGATACATAATATAATTCCTTAAAATTTTATATTCTGAAAAATGTTATTCTTTTGAATGGCAGTGGAATATATTATTTCCATTTAAATTTAATTACCAAGTGCAAGAATTCATGCCAGAATTAATTTTTTAATGTAATTTGGCTTTTAAATCCTTAGCAGGGAAAAAAAATCATTTATTTCATTTCTTCTAACTTTGTTCATAAATTCTGGTGCTTTCCATATTATTATTAAATGAGTGTAATTATTTTGCCCCTCAAAGGGTTAAATACATACACAAATAAATATACAGAAGGTTGTTCACACTTAATTTTTACTTATGGGCAGATTTTGTACAATGATTTGCTTTTATTTCATTGTATCGATTCTTAACTATAAGTTTCAGTTTTCATTTTTCATAAAAGCAAATGATAAAACTCATAAGGGACATAATTTTATAATTATTTTATGAACTGGGATTTTTTTAAATATTTTTTCTAATTATAACCTGTCTTTAATAAGCAGCAATTATCTTAAACCTGTAATGGGAAAATTTATTCCTATGAATTTCAACTTTAACTCTTTCACTGCCCCCAAATATTGCCTGCCATCTGTTGTCTGTTTTTTTTTATAACTAATCATTAGCTAAGGGTGTGGCTTAGTTGCCACATAGCTGGTGGCACCCTGAGTGAGAATTGAGCAAACACTGGAAACGAGTTACCTCGTCAGTGGCGAGTTATAGCAAGGAGTGGATTGTAAACAATAGTAGTCATTTAATAATAGTCGATTGCTAAGACAACTTGTCAGTGGCAGGGAAAGGATTAATCAAATAGAAAAACAAATTGTAAAAATTTATATAAAGAGTAGTAGTGATAAAAGGAAATTTGCACTAAAACTTCATGAGGTGTGTATGTATTTAAGTTATTAAAATATAAGGGGGAAAAAAGCAATTTGACATTTGCCGTCTGTTGAAAGTGACTACACAAAACAGGTTTGTCATTGTACAAAAAAGTTTTCAAAAAGGAAACATGGCAATTGTGGCATTTTGCTACTATAGTTAATTATTTAAAAAAGTACCCCCTCCAACCAAGTAAAGCTAAAATTAGTTTACTATCAACAAAGTATTTTAGAGAGATCATAAGGCTGCTTAAAAAAAAAAAAAAAATCAACTTTTGTGCATATTTTCATTTGCCTTTTCATCAGCAAAAAAATTAGCTCATAAGGGGCACTGGAACTCACTGGATCCCCCATCATTTTGCCACAGTGAATTACAAATGGATATGCTCTAACAAAGACTGAATTGAATAATATTATTTCATTATTACTTAGTTCATGACTGCTATACCATACATTATATATATACTAGCAGGCTTTGCCCGCTTCGCTGGCCACTAAATTTAAAGGAAACTCTTTTCTATATAGCTTAATAAAATAAAATAAATTACTGAAATTGTTCAAAAGCTCGCTCCAGGTCCCTGCTGCATTCGGCAGCGATTTGGTCATCCCCTGCAACTCGGGCGCTTGTCCCTATTACCTGCGACAATAGTTTACCAATGAGCTTCCATTTAGGTGCTTATTATATAAAAGTTTCGAAATAGATAGTATCAAAAAAATTGGAGTTTCCCTTTTATATTTGAATCCCAGTTACATGTGAACAACACTATACATGTTGTTCACATGTAACTCGGACTGGACTCAAATGTAACTGGGTTTAGACAACATAATATCTGCTTTTACGTTATTTCATATGTTTATTTTGTTTATCCAATCAACCATTAAATGACAGCAATTTCACACCAAATATTACAATATGCTGTGACCAGCTACGTCTGTCGCATGAGACAATTAATTTTTTGTGTTTATATATAATTCATGGGTTGTAAACCTGATAGTACAGCCTTAATATAGTTCTCTTTGGCGGCTTTTGAATTTTTGTCACCATTTTAGACTTAATCCATTGTAACAATAAGACTTAATCCCTTGTAACAATATGCTATGAGCGCTATTTCTGCCGTATTTTAGACAACTAATCTTTTTATGGTTATATATATTTCCCATTAAACATATTTTTATTTATTTATTTAAATATTAATTTGAATTTTTCAAATATTTCTGTTCGACAGCGTGCAAGTGCAGTAACACACAGAGGCTCATTTGTTTGTATGATAAATTAGCATAGTGATTATTATATAAAAAAATAAATAAATAGGTAAACATTATCGTGTTACACAACTTTATTATGTCGCTCTATTGGCGGCTTTTGAATTTTTGTCGCCATATTAGCGATGGATTTTTTTTTTTTTTTTCTTTTTTTTTTGTATGAAAAGGGGAAGACTATTTTGCTAATAATTTTATCAGACTCTTTTTTGTTTATACATAAGAATCCTTTATATTCTGCTTATATTTTTAATGGTTTTTAGGTTTAAAATAGTGCTTGTTGAAATAAATTTCCTATCTTTAAAACTGCATTTGTTCTGTAAATTTTGTGTAAAAATAAATCATTTATGATTTTATATATTTGATGCGCTACTTAGATTAAAATGGCTGTTGCTATATTAAACTTCTTGTCGAAAAACGTTCGGTGTACTTCAACACCAAAATTTAAAAAAAAGCCCAGCAGGATCTGTTAATGAAACTGATAAAATAAAAATATGGTTCATAGAGTTTAAATAATCTATTTAAAAAAACTTTTAAAACCCAAATTATTAATGTATCGTATCACATACATAGATATAGTAATAATATATAGATTGATCATTGGGGAGAAAAAGTGATTCCTTTTCACTTGGGAAAAGACGGCGATTTTACCAAAATATGGCAGTCTTTCCCCATGGGAATACACACGAATGTTTTAGCAAATAAAATTCATGAATAATTTATTTACTAAAGGTGAATGAAAAGTTCCAGATATAGTTTCAAATTCATTCTTCTTTTTTTTTCCTTTTTTCCTTCAATACCACTTAATGGCTGATTCCAAAGCTTTTTTTTCGGCATCAAAAATATTTGCACGATAATATGGGGATGATAGATCTATATATATTATTATATCTATGATCACATAAATCTTTTCGAAGATAGAATAAAACTTAATTTGAAAAAAAAAAAAAATAACTTTTGTTTATTAACCAAAATAATTGATGAAATTTGAAATGCAAGTTGGTCTTGTGGGGTACAGGCTGTATATTATATTTTTGTGTTCGTGAGAGAAAATTTAAAAGAATTTGAAAACTGCAATTTTTAATCCCACTTTAAAATCATGTGACTTAATGTGAAGCAGATTTTTCCTTTTTTTTCTCCTAACGGTTTCCATACAATCTTCTGCTGTTGCCACCTAAAATTCATACTTTAGTTAATTTAAAAAAATCTAATTGTTCGATTGATAAGCTGTTTAATGCATCGGATTTACAAAAAATTTTCCTTTCATTTGCTATCTTATTTGTAACGATGCGACTGATATTTCTAATTTATTTTCTAATCTTTCTGATTTATTTTCCTCATTTTAAATAAATGTATGTTTTTTTTTTTTTTTAATTATTATTATTTTGTCGAAAAAAAAAAAAAAAAAAAAAAAAAAAAAAAAATGGCAACAATTAAATTATAGATAAAATGTTAAAATTTAAATGGCTTATTTATCAGAAATTAGAAGGTTATTATTTTCACATTTTAATTAATTAAGAAAAAACTAATCAAAAATTCGAAAATCTGACTTCGATGTGCACAATGACCCTTCGGGGGGCACCTTTGTGTTAAATCTCGTGACTGTCCGAGCTACCGTTTTCGAGAACAGTGAAATATATAAATAATGCTCACTTAATAGTATAAGATATATTAAATAAATAAAAGTAACTTAAAAATTAAATATAAGGAACCAGCTTTGGCTTATTTAAGGAAAACACATACCAAAGAACAATATGGGTCATTTAAACGATAGTCTAAAGCTGTTGTCTGAAGTGTTCGAAATAATGCATGATGTTGAAATTTGCATGGATCAGCAGATATAAATTCATCCATGCCATGTTTTCTTGCCCGATCAGCATCTAAAAAGAAACAAAAATACCACAACAAAAATATAAGATATTACAAATGAAAATTTATTTAATTACTATACAAAATTAATTAAAATAAAGAAAAAAACCAGAAATCTAATTTAAAAAAGTTATATATAATTTTTAAAGCACAAACTTATAGGAGTAATTATCCCCCCTCCCCCCTCATCAACCAAACTGGGAAGAAAATTCATATTTACTGATGTTGAATTTTGATATCATCAGTTTTATATTTTATGATAGCCAACTTTGGCAACAAGCTAGTTCGCAACTCTGAAAAATTCTAATTGTAGCAAACTTCCGCTCAATAGCATTTGCAGCGATCTCATTTCAACATAACCCCACAACCTACTTCTATTCCCCATATTGTTCCTCTTTCTTTTTTTTTCTTTTTGAGAGTGACTGCAGTTTAGTTCATTGTATTAACAATAACTTTAATTTCCCCAATATTTGCTTTGGGTTTTTACAGAAGTAGCTCAATATATTTGGCTAATAAAATATGCAAATGAAATTTTATTAATACTCGTACATGCACAGTTAAAAATTTAGTAAAAATGCTTTTATTTCATCAGATATTTAACATTTGTATATTCAGATTGCATTACAATGTGTCTAATGCAGTATGTCAAGTATTCTAAAAATGACATTGCATTGGGTTAAATACTCTGCATGCTATTTAAAAAAAAAAAAAAAAAGACTTAAAAAAAATTGTTAAGAAGTCTTTACATCTCCATGTATATATGTGCTATTCGGATACAAATGAATAAATAAAAGAAACAATCACATACTACAGCTATATGCATTTCAAGTATTTTTTACAGGGTGATCCAAAACATTTTTCTTTAATTTGTGACTGATCCCTTTTTAACTACGGGACTAAAACCTTTGCTCACTGGAATAGATGTGGAATAGCATGTTCTTTCACACTTGACATTTGAAGCAAATCCATTAAGTATTTCTTTAGATATTCGACAAAACATCAAAATACTTTTGTTTATACAGTGGAATTCACTTGTTTTGGATTTTCAGGAATATTTTTGCTGCAAAATAAAATTTTGCATAATTTCTGCTGAGTTTTAAATTATTTGACCTGTTTACATTGAATCATTGCAAATAAACTACATTATACTATATATGTAAACACTGAAAATAATCTGGTGTGGCACTTGCATTACTTTTTCTTAACCTATATTAATAAATATGTTACAGTTTAAGATGCAAGATATCAGGTGCTCTATTTGTACTTTAAAAACAATTTAAAATAGTCTTATTTGGTATATATTTCTGTATCAAGGAGGTTATTACTCTTTCTCAGTCCTCTGTTTGAATACTGTAGTTACATTCATCAAACAATTAAGGCTATTATTACATTAAAAAATTTGTTTTGAATATTTTAGAGAACTTTTGCCTCTACCCCTCTTTAAAATTTATTCGACTAATTTTGAGCAGTCCGGTATATGGTCCATAAATTAATAGTGTGCTTAAACTTCAAATGAAAGAGGCACAAACTTAATGATTTTTAAAGTAATAGATAAACTAAAATTGAGAGTTTAAAGATTAGAAATGATTACTAAATATAAAATTAGTGATTAAATGATCAAACTGTAAATTCCGTTCTAATGTGTTAACCACTTTTGATGATCGTTATTTGAGACATATTTTCAAATAAATTTATTTATCTTCTTTTTGAACTAAAAAATAAAAAGCTAAAAATAAATAAGGAAAAAATATAAGGAAAAAAAATCTGGAGTGACTCCACTCGACTTTCCGAACATTGAGTAACTAACAATTTTGTAGATAAAATAAAGAAAGAGGAGTTGCTAAACAAACAAAAAAGAGAAAACCATAACAGAGTGTTTGAGTATTTTTCTCCATATATCACACAAGGTTTTATTTAACGCTACTGAACTTTGAGCCCTTAGATCATAATGATAAAGAATTTTTCGTTGTGTCCCTGTAAAAATCTATAAATGCTAGATTCACCAAAATGCTTATAGTTAGTGCAACAGTGATTTATAATATTCATACAAATTTTCAGCTCAATTGAATAAGGCGCTTAGATGCTATCGCTGGTCTCATAGGCCATAAAGATAAAGAATTTTTCTTTGTGTCCCTGTAAAAAAACTGTAAGTGCTAGATTCACCAAAATCTATACAGTTGGTTCAAATGTGACCTATAACATGTGTACAAATTCTTTGCTGAGATTAATAAGGCGTTTAGACGCTATCACACTTTTAAAAATTTGGCAAAGAATTTTTCTTTGTGTACCTGTAAAAAAACTATAAGTGCTAGATTCTCCAAAATCTATACAGATTGAGTATCTGTGACCTATAATATGTGTATAAAGTTTTTGCTCAATTGAATAAGGCGTTTAGATGCTATCGCACTTTTAAGATTTTGGTCCCTTGGCCATAATGATAAAGAATTTTTCTTTGTGTCCCTGTAAAAAAACTATAAGTGCTAGATTCACCAAAATCTATAGGGTTCGTACTATGGTGACTTACAATATACGTACCAACTTTCAGCTTATTCGAACAAAGCGTTTAGACGCTAGCGTGTTCACTCACAGACATACACACATACATACACACACACATACATACATCATCGCAAAAATAGTGAAAACGGACTCATTGGACCTCGAAACGTATAGAAACATCAAAATCTCAAATTCGGATTTTTGACATGATTACAATACTTTCCTCACTATAGTGTTCGGAAAGTAAAAAAAAGCTCACCAATTGAAGATGCATAAATGAAGAATACATGCAATTTTTATTGAAAACTTTCAAGACACAAGATTTCTCTATAAAATTATTGTATATTACATAAATATTCTTGGAAAAAACATAAATTAGAATTTATGACTACTGAAATATTTTTTCGCATTACATCAATTGGTAAACTCTTGAAGTCACACAAATCAGTTCTTAAGTTTTTTAGCAGTTCACAAAATAGTTCTTTCATCACTAAGTCACACTTAAGCTGCATTTTCATAATCACAACTGGCAATCATGGTTGGAAAGCTGTTTTTCCTTTTGAAATGTAATTCTCATTGTATTCATAAAACACAGTTAAACAGACTATATTTGCATCAAAATATTTGAAGATTCATTAAAATATCTTTCCAAACAAGGAAACAACATTATTGAAAATTAAAAATACATTAAAGAAGATTGGACTAGCCATCAATCCTTTTTGCAAAAGCTTCATTACTCAGGAATATGACCGAAACTCATTGCATCGCTTAGAGGAGTGGCCACACCAGCCACCTCATGGCAAAAAAACTTTTGGACTTCTTCTTCCAAGATCTGCTGCAAAAGTGATTGGCAGGGAAGGAAAATTCCCAAATGCTGGAGCACATTGCCAAATGCAAATTGAAAATTAGGGAGAAGAGAGAGAATAATTATTGAGTATAGAGAGGAAGCTTGATTCAAAATAGCTGTTTTTTGTTATTTTATCAATTTTGAAAATGGAACAATTTGTAAAAGGAATTTATTTATTTATTTTAGCTGAATAATTTATAATTAATTTAATTATTAAACAATATATTTTTTAATATAATCAATAATTTTACCTTACTTAAATCCTTACTAAGTCCGAGCTTCATTATATATTTCGGCTACCTAATGGTGCCATCTTCAGAAACACTCGGTAAAAAATGATTTGAAGGTGCTAAATTTGGACGACTTGTTTATCTATTGTAGTTTCTTCTTTGATTTCTTCATTTCTCTTGTTTTCTTTATATAGCTGTTGCCACTCGGTAGGAATAATGCTATGTTCGATATCATTGATAGTTATTCCTACCGAGTGGCAACAGCTATATAAAGAAAACAAGAGAAGTGAAGAAATCGAAGAAGAAACTACAATAGATAAACAAGTCGTCCAAATTTAGCACCTTCAAATCATTTTTTACCGAGTGTTTCTGAAGATGGCACCGTTACGTAGCCGAAATATATAATGAAGCTCGGACTTAGTAAGGATTTAAGTAAGGTAAAATTATTGATTATATTAATAATCCTTCCTTCAACATTTTTGTAAAGTATTTTTTAATATATTGGAAATTGTTTTTGAATATTTATTTATTTATTTTATTATTAGGAGATTAATTTGGTTAGGAAGGGTACAAGTGTACAAATTTAACATTTTTACACACAGCAAAATAATTTATAATGCAATTTGAAATAGACTTAAAATCTTTTCCAATTATATCCCTAACTGTTTTTTTTTTTTTTGGTCCAGTAAACAAAGAATTAACACTTTTCTTACTATATTCTATGGAAAACATGCATTTGTGCATATAAAATATATGTTCATTTCATTTTGTTTAATACATTGTAAATATGCTGAAATGCATTAATAAGAAATTTAGCTCACAGACACACTGTATTAGAATTTTTTGGTATGTCTCTGTTCATGAACCTATCGTCAAATCACAATTTAAAAGAAAGTTTAATATCTCTATATGATATATATATTTAGAATATCAAATTCACTTTTTTTATAATATCTGATTTTGAATTATACGATAGAAGTCTCACACATGCACAGACCAAATGCTAAAACTTTGATTTTCAGATTTAGGAGACCTCAAAACAGTTAATTATAGCAAAAACTCAGTTTTAAAAATTTTACTCCAAAACAATACTTTCTCTACTATATATAGGTAAAAGAAAGTAAAGAGAAAGAAACTTTAATTACATGTAATTTTCATCAGCATTAAAAAAAAATAACATACCTCCTTGTAATCTTGATATAGTTGAGTTTTTGCTACTTTGAGGCTGTACAAGAGGTGTTGGCTTATGCGACTGCCCCGTCGCTCTGTACATTGCCATCACCCAAAGATGACATTCATTTTCATCATCACTTGCATAAAGTACACTGTCACCTTCTTTGACCGCATTGAAGAAAAACCTCCCACCTTCCAGATCTATTGATAAAAACTTACATTAACATTGAAAAAAAATTACGGATTAGACATTGTTAGACATTTAAATTCATTTGAATGCTAATAGATAACTCAAAAATTACAGAATATATATATATATATATATATATATTTTTTTTTTAACTACAAAGAATAAAAAAAAAGTTAAGTAGCATAATTATTATTATTATTATTATTTATTTATTTTATTTATTTATTTTTTTTTTGCTTCTCTCCCCCCCCCCCCCCTTAAAAAAAGTACAAAAAGAAATTTAATAGATTATTTATTTTAACATCATTTGTACTTATTAAATGATTACATTTTCTTCCCCTAAATTAATAATATATTGTATATATTAATTTAAATTATTCTAATGGACACAAGGATCTATCTAACATTTCATTCATGCTATCTATTTTTAATAAAAATGCATTTTTTTTTATTACATATATGTATATAAATATATATATCATGTAAAACTTACAATTTTCACAGTCACAATATTTTATGCTTAGCATCCCGATATATATTTAACAAGTTAATGTTTCACAAATCAACGTATATGGCTATTTAAAGTGGAAATATATATACATAGTTTCATGAAATCAAATATATGATATATTCAAAACAGGGTTCAGTCATGGAAAAAAAATTCACGAAGGAAATTATTTTTATATAATGAAATTTTGGGAAGAGACCATTTTTATGAATTTAAATTTTGTGATAATGCTTTTTCATAAAGTGAAATTTATTTATTTATTTTGATAAATATTGTTAAACCACAAAATACAAAAATATACCTGGCACAGGCTCGACATAATCAACAGTGTAACCATCTAGCTGCATCATTTCTGTAGGTTCTGTTTTTTTTTCTCGATAACTACACATTGCAAAAGTATATTGGGAAACCTAAATAGAAATGTATTTATAGAGAGATTTGATAAATAGTTAAGTATTTGAGAAAAATGACATATTTTGTAATAAAGTTTTTTTTTTTTTTTTTTTTTTTTTTTTCTATAATATATTTACTCAATTTAGGCCTCACAGCATTCCTAAAGGTATTAGAAAAAAAAAAAAATTAAGATATTTATATATAATACTAAATATATAATTCTTTTATAAGTGGGTTAAATTAAGACCTTTACATTCTAAAATACATATAAAATCATTGCTATTAAATAATATTTCTTCAATGCATAAAACTCATGCATAGATAAGCAAAATACTTTTGAGGTAAGCACAAGAATAGTAGAATTAATAAATAAGTTGGGATGAAAACATAGTAGAATTAATAATTACGGATGGAAACAATATTTATAATTTGAGATATTAGATGTTTTCCTCCTCATTATTTTTTAATGAAAAAGTGCAGCTTCATTTTTAAAATTGTCATTTCAGACTTGTACATTTAATCCTTTGATAATTTGATATGGTTGTTCGGACTTCTGTGCATGCCGAACGAGTTCCGCAGGTTTTTGTGGTCATGTGACCATAATAAGATCTCAGTATTAGTTTGGTTTTCGGCTGCAATGGCAGACAAATTTGCATAGTGAGTTTATCCCCATACTGTATCAGCAAGTTTTATCCCCTAAAGGTTTAATTAGTGAGTTTATCCCCAAAATGTAATGGTGAGCTTTGCCCCCTTCTTTCTTCATGCAAACTATGCATAGTGTGTGTTTTGTTTTGTACTGTGAGGTCTATTACAGTTATGGAAAAGAACTAGAATCTATCATCTCTCAAATAACACACACATACACACACTCTCTAACAAAGGTAATGTTTGATATTTAACAAATATCTTTCTTTGAAGCATACAGTTATGTAAAATTGTGAAATAAAAAGTTTTAAACATTAAATTGTGTGAAATTATTTTATGTTAATGGTAAGTAATTAACAAAATATGTGGAAAATGTCTATGTCTCAAGCTGCTGGTTAACTGGAGCAAAAAAGGCCTTTGAGTTCAAAAGGTTGATTCTAAAAGGATCTGTCTGTATCCATTATTTTATTTCACAAAAGATGATAACATACAGGCCTAGAAGTGATATTTAAAAAAAAATATTATAGGAAATATAGGAATTGGCTTGTCAAAATATAAGAATTTTATAGGAATTAATTTAGAAAGGAGAAACATATATGCACGCAAAAATTATGTATGAAATATTAAAATTATGTATACAGTATCAGGGTTTTCACAAAGGGCAATTTTTATATTTTAATATAATTATTTTACATTTGAATATTTGTTGATAGCTATTTTGAAAATATTTCTATTTAAAAGTAGTGGTATCTAAATTTCCCTCTGTGACAGCCCTGTACAGTACCAAAAGTCTGGATTTTTCAAAGAAATGTGTATCATTGTTATAAAAAACTGAGGCTTTTCTGACGAAGTCTTGCGTGAATCAATCCTAGAATTAGCCACAGCTAGAGGGTAGCTCAAAAAATGTGTAAGAAACACCTAGATTTTGGATCGTGGGGGAAGAAACTCTCAAACCGTATTAAAACTCAATATATATTTTTTTTTTTAATACTGCATCGTTGAAAGTGGTAAAGAACTGTCTTCCACTTCCTGATTCTGAAATATTTTTCTTTGGGAGAGGATGATGTTTTAACCCTTATCGCTTGTATGTCCTTTCTGAGGGGTCATAAAAAAATCAAGCCATGCCTTAAGGTGTTCCTCTGCAAATGAAATGGTATTTTTCTAAAACGTGTAACAATAGGCTACCTTTCGGCTACCAGAAAATTTTAACAGAAAGATTTATTTTATTTAATGATGAAGTAAATAAAACAAATTATTACAATTTTTCGGTAGCCAAAAGGTAGTAAGTTGGAAACTATACATGTGATGTTTTAAAGGAACGCCAAAAGGTGTGTATTACTGTTCAAAATAGGAAAATATGCTGAGCGCAAAGGGTTAAAAATGCGACTTCTTTTCTACTTTCCGTTTTAGAACTTCGGAGCGGCATTTATCTCCTTCGCTATTAAGAACAGCAAATATTACAAGGTGATAAATTAATTTGTAGTTAAATGTTTTAATTAATATCTGAATAACAAAGTTCTACATCTAAAATTTAGATTTGATAATTTTGGCTGATCTTACTTTTTTTTAGTGAGTTGAAACCGAAACTGTAGCAGATTTTCTCTATCAAGTGCAGATTTTTGTCAATACAAGGTGTCTTCTGACATAATTTCATCTGTGATTTTTCTACCATTATTGTTATATGGTAACTTTTAATAGTATGCTAATTATAATTAATGATGGAAACACACCAGAAACTACTGAAAAGGGAAAAAATGTGTAGGTAGTGCATTGACCAAAAATCTATACATAATAGATAAAAATTAGTTTCATTTTCAATTTCAGCACACCAAAAAGACATATGTATTACTAAAATCATCAAATGAAATTTTGCAAACATTATTTTTGGCAGACATCTTCTTAGTATCGATAAAGCTGTACACAAATTGGTGTTATATCTAAAAAACAAGCAATTACAAAAAAGCTCAACCGCAGCTGTCCTAATGTTAAGCCTCAAAAACTTTATAAATTCAATGGAAATGACATTAGAAAAACCTTAGTATTTTAAATAGGCAATATCCTTTTAAGAGGCACCTTACACTTTTGAGTATAAGATACTGGCTCAACTTCTAGGAGTTGCTTGTATAATGAGAAACTGTGATTTCTCTAAAATGTAAAACTGCCAATTTTTGTAGATCTATGACGTGTGGTGATAATAAGTTCATTGCGGTACAAACATATGCACATAGAGACATACAGTTATCTCGTTTTATTAATATCGATATGTTTCATAATTTTTTTCTTTGTTTTACATAATTAATATTCATTAGAAATAATTTTGTTAAACTTTTGTGAATAATTCTTAAACAAGGACGTACAAAATAATTTGAATTTATACTACACAGATTCTTTATGGTTTATTTTATATCATAGTATTTTATAATTTTAATATTACAGTAAACATTTCTTGAAATGCATTTCCAGTGATATTCATTTTTTAATTACATATACACTTAGTATTTTATATGGTGTATGTATTAACTGTTATTCTGATATAAAATGGCACAAAATAATTTGAATGCAAAGGTACCTCATAACAATAAATATTTGAAATCCTTATTCGTGATGCTAAAAATTTATAAGCAAAACTAAATTTCTTTAATAGTACAAAAATCTGAAGATTACATAAGCACTAACTGATATGTTTGTTTACAACTTTTCTTTGATCGTGTCAAAGTATAAAGATTGCATAAATTTTTTTTAGCATTGGAAACTGTTTCATAATCTATTCGCGAAGCATGATTTTTATTATTTTTTTCTTTCAAAAATTTTTTAAATATTTATTTATGTCTTGTTTGGCAGTGTTTATGTGTATGTAAGTACATTTTAATAATGCTCTTTTTTTTTTTTTTTTTTTTTTTTTTTTTTTAATGACAACATAGGGAGCATAATAAAATATATTAATAAAGGGCACCGAAATTTTTTTTTTTGCCTATGGGTGCTATGTAACCTTGCACTGGCCCTGTTCTTGGCCAGATTTAGAGTTAAAATTCATATACTGCACATTCAGACATTCGGAAGTAGTCAAAACTAAAATATAGGAAATATTGGGCGACAATTAAAAAATATAAGAAAAATAGGAGGTTTCATAAATATATAGGAAATACAAGAAATATAGGAGTGCTGTAAGGCCTGTAATATAATATATTTACTTGAACCAGCACAAAATATCTTTTCTTCCATTTTTTCCATACTTGCTTTCCTTGAGCAAATAGGTATCTGCAAAAAAATATTAAAAATTAAATGCATATGAGTTAAGGACATTTTAAAAATTATTTTAGACCTTTCAATTTAAATTAGAATTAAATTACACAGTTTTGTTAATGTTTAGATTATGAAACAAGCATAAACTACAAATTAACGGATTCAATAAAACACATTAGTTAATATAAAGACTGGGGTCTTCTACTGGGTTAGAAGCAGGTGATAGGCAACTGTAATAAGATATGAATAGACTTTCAATCAGCTTTGCAGGGAAATGCTTATTGCCATATAACTAAATATCCCCCCCCCCCCTCAAAAAAAAAAAAAAATATATATATATATATAAATATATATAAAATAATGATAATCTATTAAGCATAGATATATATATACTAGCAGGCGACGCCCGCTTCGCTGGTCCCTATTTTTAAATGAATCACTATAATTACTGAATTCTCAGAATTGCATTAATTTTTATCACATGAAAAAAAAAAAAAGAGAAACAAAATCTGATAAGGAAAAATGTCACACCGGGTTCTCATTGTCTCCGGAAAAAATTCCCAAAATGCTCTAACTCTTATCTCTATTATTTTCCCCCTTCGCCCCCCCTCCCGTCTATCCTAATATTTTTACAAATTCGAAAACATCCGCAATCGATCTATCTCTATTTTATTTTTTTGCCCCTCCCAATAATTTAAAAAATTCAAAAATATCCGCAATCGATTTGTAGGTATCGAAAACCTCTATGTACCAATTTTAAATGATCTAACTATTTTATTTTTTTGCCCCTCCGCCCCCCTTCCCAGCCCTTCTAATAACTTTACACTTTTGAAAATATCCCCATTCGACCTGCAGGCCTCGAAAACCTATCTGTACCAATTTTGAATGACCTAACTGTATTTCTATTTGTTTTTGCCCATAGCCCCCTTCCTGCCCCTCCTAATAATTTTACAAATTCGAAAATATCCCCAATCGATTTGTAAGTATTGAAAACCTCTATATACCAATTTTGAACGATCTAACTCTATTTTTATTTTTTTGCCCCCTTCTCGCCCCTCCTAATAACTTTACACTTTCAAAAATATCCCCATTTGACTTGCAGGCCCTTAAAACCTGTCTGTACCAGTTTTGAACGGCCTAACTGTATTTCTATTTGTTTTTGCCCCATAGCCCCACCCCCTTACCGCCCCACCCTCCTACCCGCCCTCCTAATAATTTTACAAATTCAAAAATATCCGCAATTGATTTGTAAGTATCGAAAACTTCTATGTACCAATTTTGAACGATCTGACAATATATATATTTTTTTGCCCCCCCCTCCCCTCCCCCCTTCTTGCCCCTCCTAATAACTTTACACAATCGAAAATATCCCCATTCAACTTCCAGGCCTTTAAAACCTATCTGTACCAATTTTGAACGGCCTAACTGTACTTCTATTTGTTTTTGCTCCATAGCCCCCCCCCCTGCTGCCCCACCTGGGGGCTGAATTTCTAAAATTCCAGAAATTGGTTTTTAGATAGTTGCATTAGCTATATTTTACAGCAAAAATTTCATGTATATCTATTTTTTTTTGTTTGAGATATATAGGATTATGCGAAATAACGTTTTATGCATGTGAAATCACGTTTTGCCTCCCCCCGCCCCCCTTGGGGACTTAATTTCAAAAAATTCCAGAAACCCATTTTTAGACATTTATTAGCTATATTTTAAAGCAAAAATTTTACGGATATCTTTTTTTGTTTGAGATATGAAGGATTT
Source organism: Salticus scenicus (assembly GCA_963930645.1). Taxonomy (NCBI): domain Eukaryota; kingdom Metazoa; phylum Arthropoda; class Arachnida; order Araneae; family Salticidae; genus Salticus; species Salticus scenicus. Next base: position 328,187,925 of record OZ005648.1, on the reverse strand, counting down.
TGTGAAATTACCTTTTGCCCCCCCCCTCCCCCCCTTGGGAGGCGAATTTTGTAAAATCGCTTGCGGCGTTGTGTTTCTCGGGTCGTAAACATTAACCGTGCCGAATTTTGTCCAGGTCGGTGAAACGGCCTATGTTTCTATAGCGGACAGACACACACACACAGACTCTGCTCTTTTATACATATAGATATTTATTAATGATATTTTTTGAAAATTATACAAAAAGAAAAAGTATTAAAGAATGGAGCATTAATAATTTAACCCCTTGGGTACACATAATTAAATATAAAATAAACCTATCTTTACTTCGTAGTCGTTCTAAGATCTTTCTGCACCGGGCACCCGGTCCTCTTCGGAGAACGTTAACACTGTGACGGAGACTTAGGCTTCTGGCTGCATCCTTGTTGACTTTTCCACAGGTGGTTCCATGCCCTATTTGGGGCCACTGCGCCGCTTTCGTTACACGTGTCGTCATTGGTGGATATCTCGATGGATTCGCAATACATGGCGTATTGATAGCTATTGTAATCGGATAGTTTAGTAGTTTTATCGAATTCTATCTTGATATCCTTTTCGTTATATGTTTTAGCCAAGGCTGTGTTGAATTTTCCGGTTTTGATGTCATGTTTATGTTCTTTAACTCTGGTTTTTATTTTTCTTTTGGTGACGCCAATGTAGGAACCGGGTTTATTGTTTTGATCTGTATACGGAATTTTATATATACCTGCGGTTTCGAGAGGGGGGATGGGATCTTTGTCACTACGGATTAGTTGAAAAATATTCTTGTTTGGTTTTATAGGAATGTTTATACCGTATTTACTAGCGGTGTTTTTTATTTTATTTGTGGCTCCGCGATCGAAGGGGATGGATGAAGTGAATTTAATGGGTTGTTTTTGATAATTCGGTATATGGTCCAGTTTTTTTAGTCTATTTTTGATTAATTTGTTTACGATTTTATTTGGGTATCCTGCTTTTCTTGTTAGACATTTAATAAAATTAAGTTCTTCTTCTAGGCCTTTAGGTTCATTGCAAATCAAAATGGCGCGATTGACGTAAGATTGGATAGCGTTTGTTTTGTATCTGAAGGGTGTTTTACTTTTAAAATGGATAATTTCATTGCTATTGGTTGGTTTTAAAATTATTTTTATTCCGGGTTATTGTGACATCAAGGAAATTTAGTTTAGATTCTTTCTCTTCTTCATATGTGAATTGAATGTTTTTATCGTGATCATTGATATCGTTAAGGATTTTATTGACATCGGTTTTCTTATTAACTATGGCAAAAACGTTGTCGACGTAGCGGTACCAGTACAAAATGTCGTTTTTTAAATTTCAAATTATTTGATTTTCTAGTTTTCTTAATTTAAATTCTGCTATGAAGCCTGATATAGGTGACCCCATGGGCACACCTTTAATTTGTTGATAAATTTTATTGTCGAATGTGAAGTAGTTTTTAATATTAATATTTAATTTTATGCACTCGGTTGCGCTTTCTGCGCTAATCAAATAAAATGAAAGTAATTATTCATTTGTTCAAAAACAGAAGTAATGAAAATTATTGTGATGTTAATAACATCACTTCTTTTTAAATATTAAATAAGATCATTTTCTGCACTTAAATGCATTGTTTCTCTCAGCTGGCTCAACTCACCCTGTTGTGTTTGCTTTACTGCAACACACACACAGGAGAAAAATTGGTTCTTCTTTCCTAGTGGTGATGTCATATCACACCATGCTGAGAACCAATAGGGTGATGGTTCTGACTCCACCTTCTGTTATTCCGGCAGTTTTAAATTCAGTTGGGTTTCAGCAGCTCTCAAGAGAAGAACATGGGGTGAGAAAGATTTGTTTTGCTTCTGTTTTAAAATAATGACCATTTTATCATTTGGAGAGAGAGTGCCTACTTATTAATAATAAATATATATATATTAGTTTATATGAATACTTATTCAATTTTTAAAAACCATTAATTTTTATATCCTACTTAATTTGGAATTACTAGTGTGGTTGTGAAAATAAAAATAATTAATTTTGATGCAGCAGTTAGTTTTATTACAAACATTATTTTTGTATGCATTTTTCTTTTTACAGCATTCTAGCCAATAAGTAAATTGATTCCTCTTTTCTCTTATGTAAATAAAATTATTTGTATATATATATTTGACCTTTTGACCCAAAGAATAAAAAGGGTTAGTGGCCAGAACGCAATGTACGCCATGAGGTTCTTTGATCCTCACTAAGTAACTTCTGTTGCTATGAAAATTAAAAATATTAATAAAATTAATTTAAAATATGGAAACATAAAAGGTAAATGAATTATTTACACCACATTTGGTGCCGGAAAGGAATACTTGATTATTGTTCTTAAGAATAAATGGTACTGTAGAGATTGTTTATTTTGAATAAGTCATTTTATTTTTATTGCTAGAATTACTGAAATTATTTTTAAAGTCATACATAACCAATAACATTTTTTTTTTGTGTTTGAATATATACCAAGTGACCTATAAGACAATTCCCTGTTTCAAAAATTGTGATATGCTAGAACTTTGTACAAATGAAAATTTTTTTTGGTTCAATATATTTTGAATAACTGATTAAATAAATAATAGTCAACAGAACTTTGTATTGTTGGCTTAAAAAAAAAAAAAAAAAAAAAAAAAAAAAAATTTGTAGGTATCTCTCTCTCTCCTCAACTACGTGAATTTATTATATGCAAATAGCCATCAACACATGTAGTTTTATAGCCAATATAGTAGTTTCATATATATACAAAAAATAATGGCTTCTAACAAAGGATTGACAAGAGGATTACCATTCAAAACTTTAGTAACGCCATTTTCTGGAGACCCTCATTTATTGTATTTTTTTATTGAACAAGTGAAATTTAAAATTGAGAACAGCAAATGGGAAGAATCCCATGCTTTAGCTTTTGTGAAATCAAAATTGGCAGATACTGCTCTTAAGTTTTATGTCTCCTCCCCAGCTTGCCAAAAAGCCAAAAATACAAAAGAGTTATTTAATATATTTAAGAAATATTTTAAGGTAGAGTCGGCAACTGCAATAGCACAACAATTTAACGAATTTAAGTTTGAGTCCGATGTCAATATTAATATTTTTGCTAATAAGCTTGAAAATTTAGTGAGAAAACGTTTTCCTGATATGGAAGAAAAAGCCCTTGAACAATTACTAATCGCAAAATTCAATGATCTCATTCCGCCCCACTTTAGAATTCATCTACTATCACAAAAAGCCACAACCTTTTATCAGATGGTGGAATGTCTCGAAAAATTCCAGGAAATTTATAACTTGCAAGTAAACCCTGTCTTACCAGGAACATCTTTTGCTACTATTCAGAACTTCAATCATAAAATAGATAGTGAAGTGATAGGTACAAACTCAGAAAACAATTTGACTAAGATTAACAATTCATCTTATAGCAAGCGGCCATACAATAAATTTCCACAAAATAAAGGTTCGCACACGATTCAATGCCAATGGTGTGAAAGACCTGGACATTCTGCTCAGAGGTGCTTTGCACTCAGAAAATTACAAAATAATAAGTTTTCTCACAGATATCGTAATGGGCAAACTTTCTCTAGACCTTATAGAGACATGTCATGGAGAGCCAGGGCCCCTAAAACATTTAAATCCAACTCCCCTCAAACCAAAAGTAGTCATTCACAATGACTAGAAGTGGAGAATGGTAGAAGTGACACTAAACTCCTAAATACAAAGAGTTCCTCATATAGGTCAGGTTTGAATAAAGTCAGTTACCATAACAACTTTTCACAGACTAACTCAACATATTCTAATCTACCTAATAATTTTTTTGTAAATAACAATGAAATCATTCTGAGATCTCCAGAAACACAGGCAAAGTTCCCTTTGTCATTAGAACGCAAAGTCAAATCTGTTGCGATACAGACAACATCTCCTGTACTGGTAACGTCCCCGAGTGTGGAGGAAAATGGAGACTGCATATTAGTTAATTCACTGGAATTCTTGTTACACACAGACAATGATCTGCCCAATCTCCCCATCATACAATTACTGTTAAACAAAACATTAGAGAATTTTCTTCTCGACTCAGGAGCTTCTGTGTCATTACTCTCAAAACATTACTTCTTACAAAATCAAAACAAATTATATTACAAAAGAATTGCTTCAAGAGTCAAGATATCTACAGTAAACTCTATAGTCCAATGTGACGGATGTGTTTGCATTTCCTTTAAAATAGGGAAAACTTTTTACAAACACACCTTTTTTCTTATTGAAATACCAACTGAATCTAAATTTATTGGTATACTTGGCTTTGATTTTTTAAAGTCCCATCACGTAGTTATCAATTTACACAATAACAAAATACAAATTAATGAAAATGCTTTAGATATTCTAGACACTGTACCCTCTTGCAGTCTTCTATCATCTGAATCTGATATGAATCGGGCATCACATAAGATAGCTACTCATATGGATTTTCCCCAAACTGGATATAAAAAATCTAAAATTGATGTTCATAAAGAGAACTTACCCTCTGATCAAAAATGTTGGCTTACCCAGAAGATTATGATTGATCCACAGGATACTATATATGTGCCTGTGCGGTCCACGCTTATTCCAGAAAATCAGTTAGTAATGTTTACATCGTCTAACAAGCATTGTCCACTTGTGTCATATCCTTCTCTTATGGAGGTACAACATATCAAGGAAAATTCTACTAAACAAGAATTAATTCAATTTTTTATTCCTATGTATAATAATTCGAGTAAGAAACTGCATATAAATAAAAATACCGTTTGCGGATACATTTCAGAGATAGATAAAATAGAAGAAAATTCCTTGGATCTTGCAACAAATACACCTGATCACATGTGTAATCTAATTAAGGCTACACCAGAAGTTTTATCCTTAAGACAGAAAGAATTTAATGTAAATAATTTTTCTATTCAGCATTTAAAACCTACAGAAAGGGTAATAATGCAAGATATTCTTCAGAAATTTAACTCTGTATTTTCATGTTCACTAAAGTCGATTGGACACACCGATCATATCACTCCACATATAAAATTCATTTCAGATATTCCCTTAAAAACTTACCCTTTTCCTATTCCACAAGCTATTCAAGAAGAGGCAAAAGATCAACTTGACAAATTACTGGATGCAGGGATCATTGAGAGAAATATCTCTGAATGGGCATGCCCAATGCTCATGGTTAAAAAGAAAGCTGTGTCTAAGGAGGATAAACCTTCCTTTAGATTGGCCCTAGATTTAAGGTTAATCAACTCTATGATTCGATGCTCCACTTATCCTCTTCCAAGAATTGATACGATAATAAATAACATCTCAAAATTTAAATATTTTACAACATTAGACTTTCCCTCAGCGTATCATCAAATTTCATTACCTAAAGAATACAGACGACGTCTCTCATTTACTACACAATGGGGAACTTATTCATTTAAAAGATTAATGTTTGGGCTGAGATCAGCCGCATCAACATTCCAAATGCTTATTGACACAATTATACAAGAGTGCAATTGTTCAGGCATATATGCTTACCAGGATGACATTATTATAGGAAGTGACTCTTTCCAGGAAACAACAGAAAAATTACAAACACTTTTAGCTACTCTACAAAAGTACAATCTGACATTGTCTCCAAAGAAATGTAAATTCCATCAGTCATCTATTGAATATCTCGGTTTCAGCATCCAAAATCAGAAAATACATCCTATTTCTTCCAACATTACAAAAATTACTCAATTTCCTATCCCAGCAACCAGAAAACAACTAAAAAGATTTATAGGATTGTGTGGATTCTACAGAAAACTCATTCCCTGCTACTCGCGATTAATTGATCCTTTGATAAAATTAACATCTCCGAAAACTACATTTAAATGGACAGAGGAACATGCTGAAGTCTTTAAACAAATACAGAAAGTTTTTTTCTCTAAACCTTTTCTTTCTTTACCCGATTGGTCAAAACAATTTTTTCTTAATACAGATGCTAGCAAAATTGCTATTTCAGGGGTTCTTCTACAAGAAAAGGAAGGCATTCTGCTTCCTGTTAGTTACTTTAGTAAAACACTATCTAAATCAGAACAGCGATATTCAGCCATCAAGCTTGAGCTGATGGCCATAGCTAAGTCAGTCAGTGCATTTAAATTTTTCCTTTTCAACCGACCTTTCACCATTCTCAGCGATAGCAGACCACTCGAACACTATAAGAAAATTTCCTCTCCTGCTGATCTAACTACTAAATGGCTAATTGAATTATCAAACTATCAATACACATTCAGATATGTAAAAGGTAAAACAAATGTTTTGGCAGACTATTTTTCAAGAGAAGACTTTTCTGCATACACTCAAGATCTTAACTCAAACCCAGAATTAATTAAAGAGGCTAACAATTTACCCATTTCTTCAGCTTCTCCAACAATTGAACTCCATCATTTCAATGTCACACAAAAATCTGATAAGTCACTCACCTCATCAGAGCCTCATCGTTCTTCCTTACCTCAGTTGTTAAGCAACGATGCTGCTCCACTCAGTCGTTCCTTAAACAGCTCTGACGCAGATAATCTTATGATGGAAATCTCAGAAGAATGTTTTTTTAAAGAGCAAAGAGAAGATGACTTTCTGCTAAAAATTATTGTCGATATCACTTCGGAGAAACCTTCTCCTAAATATAAAAATTATTTTGTCCATCCGGACACAGGTCTGTTAATGATCAAACGAAAGTTTCACCAGCCTGAAAACTCTCCAAAAACAAAAATTGTAGTACCACAGAAGTTAAAACCTAAAGTATTAAAAATTTGTCACATGCCTCACTTTGGAATTAGAAATACATACAGAAGAATACTTAAACACTTTTATTGGACAGGATTATTTGAAGATGTAAAAAACTTTGTTCTGTCCTGTACATTATGTATTCAATATAAACCGCACAGAATTCCACCTGCTCCACTGCAGGAAATGTTTGTTCCTTCTGCGCCGAGTATGTTAGTTTCCATGGACTTTTTGGGTCCTTTCTCTAATGGCTTCCATGTGTTAACATTCCTCGATCATTTTTCTAAACATATTGAATTGGTACCAGTAAAAAATGCAACAGCACAAGCTGTAGTTAAAGCCATTACGGGATACATTACTACCTTTGGTCGACCCTCTGCGATACTCTCAGACTTAGGCCCACAGTTCACAGCAAACATCTTTAACAACTTGGCACAGACATTGAAAATTACAATCTCCCATTCATCATCAGGACACCCGCAAACACAAGGCTCATCAGAAAGAATTAATACCAGCATTAAATCCTCAATTTCCACTCTTACCAAGGAAGGATTTGATTTTCATCAGGCTTTGATGATACACAAGAACCTGTATAACACCACCGTTCATTCTTCAACTGGATATTCTCCAGCCTTTCTGCATTTTGGCAGGTCACTAACAAGCATCTTTGACTTGTTTGAAGCTCCTCAGTTAGAAACACTGGAATTTCCATATGAATACCATAGGTACATGGAATCAATGAAACAGATCTTTAGGCAAGTGCATCATAACATGAAGTTTTACCAAAACCAACGTAATACTAGACAACATAAAAAAGCAGTTCTCCGGAAATTCAAAGAAAATGATATGGTCTTTATAAAAACCAAAGATACATTTAAACCAAGATTCATAGGCCCATATTCAGTTCAAAAAGTAATATCTGACGTGTTACTCTCCGTCAGAGAATTCGAAAATGAAGGGGCTGAACCATTCACTATTAACATAGACCGTGTCATCCTGGCGCATAAAAGAAAGCAACATCTCATTCCACAAACAATTCTGACAGGTCAACCAGCTGGGATTGTTCAACCGCAGTCTCATTATGATCTCAGACCAAGATGCAAAACTTAATTTTTGTTTTTTTGTTTCCATTTTCACAAATGTTCTTTTAACATGTTTTTTTTTTTAAGTTTTTTTTTAGGGGACTTGATAAGCAATTCATTCACCAAAGTTGCCTGTTGTAAACATGTATGAGTTGGTACAGGTATATTTGATAAGTTGTATTTTGTATATTGTCCTATTATATATTGTGTAGTTATATATATATATATTTTTTCTCCTGTGGCAAATGTTGAATATCTACAAAAACTTAGTTAAGTGTGTATTGTAGTTAATATGAATATAAATCTTCTGTTATGCTGATTTATTTTATATATTGTCTTATTTGTTAAATTTGATAACTATACTATAATTATTTACTGCTCAAAATGTACAGTATGTGTGTGTTATATGTATCGGAAACTTGCATATTTATATGTGTATACATAATTTTTCTTCTTTCTTTTCATATATTAATTCCTACACATTGTCATGTTTATAAATATATTGGGTTATTAAATACAATTTCTGGAAGCTTCCACACCATTTTCACAGACACAGACATCACTTATACAACACAAGTATACACTACATCCACACTATTACACAATCAAATTAATACACAATCCACACATGATATGTATATAAATGTGTATAATGTTTGATAAAATTTTTTGTTTATTGTGATTATTGACATTACAGTTTTGTTTTGGTTATATCTGATAGTATGTTTATTTGAGTATTATTTGACGTTTATATTAAGTGCATTTTTGATTTTGTTTAGTAATCTAACTTGGTGGCCTCAGTAGCCACTCACATTTATTATTTCCATTTATAATATGTATATTCTTTAAATAATAATAATAATAATGGTAATGATAAAATTAAAAAAAAAAAAAATCTTATTCGAATATTATACTTGAGTACTTGGAATGCCTTTTCCGTAATGTAATATTTATCTGTAAGATTATTTTGACATTTGTATTGATACTTATTTTGATTTTGTTTCTCCTTCATAATGATGCTTCAAGAGGTCATCTGTAAATATTTTATACTGAAATATAACTGATTTTGTTTTTTCAGTTGTTAACAAGATTTCTTTGACATTTATTTAGTATAGTTGTTCTTTCATGTGTATACTTATACATTGATTAATCGGTAGATGGTATTTAATATCAAGACTATTGGTTAAATATTTTTGTTGATATTGCACATCCACTGAAATTCTTTTGTCATGTCATACATTTTTTTATTCTCGTTAACTAATTATTTTTACAAATTTATAAGAAAGCAAATTTTACAGCAATTAACATGCTTTTCAATATTTCTGTTATAATACTATTTTTTTTAAAAGGTATCAATATTTTTTTTTACTCATGTCATTTGTTGATAAAAGCTGTGTCTGTTTGCATTTATAGATATATTTTATTAGTTGTCAATATCCTAATAAATATTGTTAGATATGTCACTGACCACTTTTGTATCAATAAAATCTTTTATTTGAGAATGTCTGTAACCACAGTGCTGAAATAGTATTGTTTTTGATGAAATGGTGTATTCCTCGCCTATTTTGGTAGAATTGATCACCTACCAGGGTAGGCGTTGATATTGGGTTGTTTGTCGGAATTTTATTGTTTCAGCTTTACTTATCGATTTTGTATTGTGTTTGGTTCAGATTTTGTGTCACATGTACATTGTTCTCAAAATTTCCAAATTTTTTATCAAAGGCATGTTATTAAGAGTATTGTAAGACCTTTCAGTTGCTTAAAAATTTGCTTTGTTACATTCATGCCTTTAATGGCCGTTCCTATAATATTATGTAGTCAATATGGATATTTTTTTTTCACATGTAAGTAAAAAAAAAAAAAAAAAAAAAAAAAAAAAATTGTAATCCTTCATGTAAATGTAGGTATGCACTCTCCATTCACATTTTTAGTCTTCCAAATTTTTTTAATGGTCGTTAGGGGTAATGTGATGTTAATAACATCACTTCTTTTTAAATATTAAATAAGATCATTTTCTGCACTTAAATGCATTGTTTCTCTCAGCTGGCTCAACTCACCCTGTTGTGTTTGCTTTACTGCAACACACACACAGGAGAAAAATTGGTTCTTCTTTCCTAGTGGTGATGTCATATCACACCATGCTGAGAACCAATAGGGTGATGGTTCTGACTCCACCTTCTGTTATTCCGGCAGTTTTAAATTCAGTTGGGTTTCAGCAGCTCTCAAGAGAAGAACATGGGGTGAGAAAGATTTGTTTTGCTTCTGTTTTAAAATAATGACCATTTTATCATTTGGAGAGAGAGTGCCTACTTATTAATAATAAATATATATATATTAGTTTATATGAATACTTATTCAATTTTTAAAAACCATTAATTTTTATATCCTACTTAATTTGGAATTACTAGTGTGGTTGTGAAAATAAAAATAATTAATTTTGATGCAGCAGTTAGTTTTATTACAAACATTATTTTTGTATGCATTTTTCTTTTTACAGCATTCTAGCCAATAAGTAAATTGATTCCTCTTTTCTCTTATGTAAATAAAATTATTTGTATATATATATTTGACCTTTTGACCCAAAGAATAAAAAGGGTTAGTGGCCAGAACGCAATGTACGCCATGAGGTTCTTTGATCCTCACTAAGTAACTTCTGTTGCTATGAAAATTAAAAATATTAATAAAATTAATTTAAAATATGGAAACATAAAAGGTAAATGAATTATTTACACCACAATTATGAGCTTACCTTTTTCTGTTCTGAGGAGTCGGCTGTCCCATGAACCTGTAGCTCAATGTTTTATTCATTATTATTATTTGTTATTCTTCTCTGTAAAGTAATAATATTATTAATTGTTTGAAGAAAGCACTTTGAGATCATCTTTGATTTTAACTTGTATATTTAATGAAAAGGAAAAATAAAAGTAAAATAAAAAAGCAAGCGAGAATTAATCTCACTATACATAATCAAAATTAAACACTAACTGAAAGTATCAGAGTCTATTCCGATGAAAAACATACAGGTGTGGAGTCACGTGGTACAGTTCTAAAAAAAGATCTTCACCCCTTCAAACCACGGAGGGGATGAAAAGTTGGGAGGGTGAAAACAGATACACTTTTAATCTTATTAAAATGTTCGTTTTTTACAGAACACATTTTGGAATAAAGGAGTCTTTTCGAGTTTGTAATTTTCTGTCAGCCCTCCTCAAACGAGGAATACTGTTCCAAATTGTCTCGGTGTTTCAGAAAAATCGGCTTAGGAGTAGGTTTGGTCAACACATCTGCAGTCATGAATTTACTCTGCAGATATTGTAGAGAAATTGTTCCATTTTCACATAGGTTTTTCACGCAGTGAAAACGAATATCGATGTGCTTGGAGCGTGCTGTGTGTTTGGGCGATTCAATCATTTTGATGGTTGACTGATTGTCTTTGAATAATTTTATCGGCAGTTCCTGTGGTAAGTCAAGGTCCTCTAACACTCTGGTGAGCCATGATATCTCTTGTCCAGCGTTTGCGGCTGATATGAATTCTGCTTCTGCAGAAGATAGAGCTACACACGTTTGCTTTTTCGATGTCCACTGGATTGGTGTCTTTCCTACTAAAAATAGGTTTCCTGTCATCGATTTGCGATCAGATTTATCACCGGCCCAATCGGCATCGGCGTAACAGGCTAGTATAGGCTTTTCCTTTCTGCTTATAACCAAGTTCAATTTTTCAGTGGTTTTTAAATAACATATGATCTTTTTCGCAGCATCCCAGTCTTGCTGCCTGGGCTTCTCGTTGCGTCTACTCAGAATATTGACAGCTGCTGCAATGTCAGGTCTAGAGATAGTAGCTATATATAATAGGGATCCGATGGCTTGTCTGTATTTTGTATTGTTGTTTAGTAGATTATCGTCGGAGGCATTATCCAGATAACCAGGATTCATAGGTATATTCGTGGGCTTAGCGTTTTAAAGATTGAATTTTTCCACTAGTTCTTTAATTTTAGATCTTTGGTTTATAAAGTATTCTCCTTGTTTAGATTTTTGTATATTAATGCCGAGGTAGTAGCTTATTTCCCCGAGATTTTTGAGCTCGTATTTTTCACTAAGTTTCTCGATAGTTTCTTCTATTTGTTGGTCCGACCCTGATATTAAAAGGTCCTCCACGTAAATAATTATATGTATGGGGTTTGTTTCATTTTTCCTAAACAGGCAGGCATCTGCTGTGCTTTGTGTAAAACCGAATTCTTTTAGAGTTTCACCAATTTTCAAATGCCATGATCTGGCGGCTTGCTTAAGACCATAAAGGGCCTTTTCAAGTTTCCAAACTTTGTTTTCGTTTCCTGGTGAAATATAGCCTTTAGGCTGTTCCATGTATACTATTTCATCTAGGTCTCCATGCAGGAAGGCAGTTTTAATATCAATATGGTGAACCTGTCTGTTTCTGTGAGCAGCACTGGCTAAAAAAGCTCTAATTGTGCTATGGGATACCACCGGGGCAAAAGTTTCGTGAAAGTCTTCGCCATATTTTTGGCTGAAGCCCTTCGCAACCAATCTTGCTTTATATTTGGCTATTTTGCCTGAGGAGTCATATTTGACCTTATAAGTCCATTTGGACCCAATTACTTTTCTTCCTGGTGGAGGTTCTACCAAAGTGAATGTTTTGTTTTGGATCAAGGAATTCATTTCTTCCTGCATTGCGTTTAACCAGTTCTGTTTTTCTTGTGGGTTTATTATGTTGAGAAAATCATTATAATCTTTAGGTTCATTTGCCTCAAAATTTTCTGTTAAGTAAATAAGCCTTTCGGGAGGTACACCTTTATTGTGTCTATTTGACCTTCTCAAGGTGTCATTTGTGTTGTGTTCACTAGTGATATTTTGATCTGGTGAACTTATGTCAATTTTGACAATTTCGCGCCCTATGTGCGATTCTGTGTCGGAGTGTTCATTTGTATTATTTTCTGAGAGTAATTTTATTTCATTGTTTTCTCCTGAATTGTTTATAGTATTTTCAATGAATTTAACTGTTCTTGCAAGTATTACGTGGCCATTTTTCATGTAGATTCTATACGCTTTAGCGCTGTTATCATAGCCGACAAAAATGCCTTCTTGGGCTTTGTCATCTAATTTACCCCGTTTACTTTTATAAATGTAAGCATAGGCTTTACAGCCAAAAGTTTTTAAGTGATTTAAATTTGGTTTGCTACCATGCCATAATTCGTAAGGAGTTTTTGTAGTGGCTTTTGTAGGTAGTCTGTTTTGGAGGTAATTGGCGGTGTTTAAAGCTTCTCCCCACAATTTTTTGTCTAAGTTAGCTTCTGATAAAAGTGTACGTGTCATTTCGATCAGTGTACGATTCTTTCTTTCCGCAACCCCATTTTGGGCTATGTGGTACGGTGAGCTGATGGTGAATACCATTTTCTTTAAGAAACTCTTCTACATTTTTGCTCATGTACTCACCACCATTATCTGACCTTATTGTTTCTGGTTTCTTTCCAAATTTGTTTGTGGTAAAGTTGACGTATTCTTTTAATTTCTCGATTACTTCGCTCTTTTTACTTAGAAAATAAATCATTGTATACCTAGAATAATCGTCAACAAAAGTTAAGAAATATGATTTACTACCTATTGTTGGTACCTGAATAGGTCCGCAAACATCGCTATGTACTAATTCTAGTATTTGTTTTCCCCTATTTTCTGCAGTTTTTGGATACGGGGTGTCAGTCAGTTTTGTTTTGATGCAAGTTTCGCATGTTATCTCGTGTTTGCAGTTATTGATTTTTATTCCCAGAATTAACTGATTTTTGTTTAGTTCTTTAATGGAGTTGAAATTTTTATGTCCCATGCGTTTATGCCATAGAGTAATACAGTTAGGATTTTGGCATTCTTCAGTCAGGTATGTGTTATATTTGTTTATTGGCATGGGCAAATTTAACTCATATAAGTTGTTATTTTTTGTACCCTCTAAAATTGTTTCATTTTTCATAGAGATGTAACACTTTTGTTTAGTGAATGTGACTTTACAGCCATTTTGGGTGGCTTTGTGTACAGATATTAAGTTTGCCTTTAATTCTGGAACATATAAAACATCCTTTAGTGTTAGTTCCCTTTTTTGTTTATTTGGATCTAGGTATTCAATTTTTATTTCTCCTGAACCAAGTGAAGTGAGGGTGTTACCGTTTGCTACACATACTTGCGATTTTTGTGACTCATCTAAATTAACGAAAAGGTCTATATTGTTGCTTATGTGCGATGAGGAACCACTGTCAATTATAAAGTTGTTCGTCATTGTGTTTTGAGTCATGGAAGCCATTTGTTTTGTTTGTGATGTTATTTGCTTCATTTGTTTTGAATGGCTTTGTTGTTGTGTATGTGTGTGTGGCAACTCATCATTGTGTGTCACTAACTGTGAGGAATTGGTTGTTCTGAATTTATTTCTAAATTGTTTGTTTTTAGTGTTATCAGCATTTCTGTTTTTCAGATGCCAGCACTCCGATTTATTGTGGTTTGTTTTCCTGCAGTACGTGCAGTATTTATTTTCCTTTTTGAAGTTACTGTTATACTGTTGTTTTTTATTTATGTGAAAAGCTTTAGAAGAATTTGAATTGTTTTCGGAGGCTTCTTTTCGACAATTGAATTCATCTAGCAATTTGCTGCTAACATAGTTAGGTGTGAGTTCATTTTCAGGGCGAGCTTCAAGGGCTATAATCAAGGTTTCATAACTTTTGGGTACGGAGCATAGTAACAGTGCAGAAATGTGCGCGAATTTTATTTCTTCCCCGATTGATTTCAATTTATCTATGATTTCCAACATTTTATTTATGTGGATTTGCATATCGCCACCTTCTTCTAGCTTCGTGCTATATAATTTTCTCAATAAGTATAATTTACTACTTAAGTTCGTTCTTTCGTGGATATCACGCAATTTATTCCATGTTTCTAGAGCTGTTTGGCATTGTTTGATGTGGATGATTTGAGCGTCATCAATGAACAAATTTATGATTGCTCGCGCTTTATTGTCTTTTTTTCGCCATACATCTGTTATAGGATTTGGCGGGTCATCTGTAATAACCTCATATAATTCATCCTTCATGAGATACATTTGCATTTTAAACTTCCAAACTGAATAATTTTCAGAATTTAGTTTCTCAATTGTTGGACTTTCCTTAAAGGATGACATTTTCTGATTTCTTTTTATTTATAGTAAATACTACATCCTTGAGGAGAATTTATTTTGTTTTGTTTTTATGATATTATTAATTCTTCAATTTTTCAGAAAACAGGGTTTCTTAATTTTCTTAATTCAAAAAAATGTATAAATGCATTTAATTTTTATTTTGCATTTTCTTAATATGATTTCAAACACTGAATATACTTTTGTTTTACTTTAAACAAAAATACTTTTGTTTTGTTAAATAATAATATTATTTAATATTCATGTTTTATTTTCATATTAATTTACTTTTATATACTTTTCCCTTTATCTTTGGGACAGCCAGACAATTTATAAAATACTTATATTTTAAAGGTAAGCTTTAATATGTTCATTTAAGAACAATAATACATTTTTCATCTATTTAATATTCTATCAGGCGCATAATCTAATATTAATATTTAATTTTATGCACTCGGTTGCGCTTTCTGCGCTAATCAAATAAAATGAAAGTAATTATTCATTTGTTCAAAAACAGAAGTAATGAAAATTATGAGCTTACCTTTTTCTGTTCTGAGGAGTCGGCTGTCCCATGAACCTGTAGCTCAATGTTTTATTCATTATTATTATTTGTTATTCTTCTCTGTAAAGTAATAATATTATTAATTGTTTGAAGAAAGCACTTTGAGATCATCTTTGATTTTAACTTGTATATTTAATGAAAAGGAAAAGTAAAAGTAAAAGAAAAAAGAAAGGAGCGAGAGAATGATCTCACTATACATAATCAAAATTAAACACTAACTGAAAGTATCAGAGTCTATTCCGATGAAAAACATACAGGTGTGGAGTCACGTGGTACAGTTCTAAAAAATGATCTTCACCCCTTCAAACCATGGAGGGGATGAAAAGTTGGGAGGGTGAAAACAGATACACTTTTGTTCTTATTATAATGTTCGTTTTTTACAGAACACATTTTGGAATAAAGGAGTCTTTTCGAGTTTGTAATTTTCTGTCAGTTTTCCCTAAGTAAGAAATTAGTGGTGGAGTTTAATGTTCGGGCTATTTCAGGATCGGTATAATTATTGTCAATGGCTTCTTTAACTATTTCACAAGCTTCTTTAATATCTATTGAAGGATAAAGGTTTATGACGTCAAAACTAACAAGGTGATAATTATCGTTGTTTTTTATTTCCCTTAATTTACTAACGAAATCTTCAGTTGATTCTAAGCAGTGAGGTGAGGGGGGAATAATTTTCTGATAAATGTCTGCCATGTATTTCTCTAAAGAATAGGTTGGGGCTTCATTTTTATTTACTATGGGTCTGAGTTTAGGGGGGGTTTTGTGATCTTTGTACCTGCCGAATATTCGTGGGGTATTAGGTGCGTGGTTTATTATTTTACGGGGGGTGTTGTCGGGCCATTTACCATCTTTAACAACACCCCCCCCTAAAATAATAAACCACGCACCTAATACCCCACGAATATTCGGCAGGTACAAAGATCACAAAACCCCCCCTAAACTCAGACCCATAGTAAATAAAAATGAAGCCCCAACCTATTCTTTAGAGAAATACATGGCAGACATTTATCAGAAAATTATTCCCCCCTCACCTCACTGCTTAGAATCAACTGAAGATTTCGTTAGTAAATTAAGGGAAATAAAAACAACGATAATTATCACCTTGTTAGTTTTCACGTCATAAACCTTTATCCTTCAATAGATATTAAAGAAGCTTGTGAAATAGTTAAAGAAGCCATTGACAATAATTATACCGATCCTGAAATAGCCCGAACATTAAACTCCACCACTAATTTCTTACTTAGGGAAAATTACTTCACATTCAACAATAAAATTTATCAACAAATTAAAGGTGTGCCCATGGGGTCACCTATTTCAGGCTTCATAGCAGAATTTAAATTAAGAAAACTAGAAAATCAAATAATAGGAAATTTTAAAAACGACATTTTGTACTGGTACCGCTACGTCGACGACGTTTTTGCCATAGTTAATAAGAAAACCGATGTCAATAAAATCCTTAACGATATCAATGATCACGATAAAAACATCCAATTCACATACGAAGAAGAGAAAGAATCTAAACTAAATTTCCTTGATGTCACAATAACCCGGAATAAAAATAATTTTAAAACCACCGTCTACAGAAAACCAACCAATAGCAATGAAATTATCCATTTTAAAAGTAAAACACCCTTCAGATACAAAACAAACGCTATCCAATCTTACGTCAATCGTGCCATTTTGATTTGCAACGAACCTAAAGACCTAGAAGAAGAACTTAATTTTATTAAATGTCTAACAAGAAAAGCAGGATACCCAAATAAAATCGTAAACAAATTAATCAAAAATAGACTCAAAAAACTGGACCATATACCGAATTATCAAAAACAACCCATTAAATTCCCTTCATCCATCCCCTTCGATCGCGGAGCCGCAAATAAAATAAAAAACACCGCTAGTAAATACGGTATAAACATTCCTATAAAACCAAACAAGAATATTTTTCAACTAATCCGTAGTGACAAAGATCCCATCCCCCCTCTCGAAACCGCAGGTATATATAAAATTCCGTATACAGATCAAAACAATAAACCCGGTTCCTACATTGGCGTCACCAAAAGAAAAATAAAAACCAGAGTTAAAGAACATAAACATGACATCAAAACCGGAAAATTCAACACAGCCTTGGCTAAAACATATAACGAAAACAATATCAAGATAGAATTCGATAAAACTACTAAACTATCCGATTACAATAGCTATCAATACGCCATGTATCGCGAATCCATCGAGATATCCACCAATGACGACACGTGTAACGAAAGCGGCGCAGTGGCCCCAAATAGGGCATGGAACCACCTGTGGAAAAGTCAACAAGGATACAGCCAGAAGCCTAAGTCTCCGTCACAGTGTTAACGTTCTCCGAAGAGGACCGGGTGCCCGGTGCAGAAAGATCTTAGAACGACTACGAAGTAAAGGTAGGTTTATTTTATATTTAATTATGTGTTAGTATAACTTCGTTTTTCTCAATTAATTTAAAAGTTTAAATGTCGACCCTTGGGTACATTTGACATCTGAGACACGTCATTCACTTTTTTTGTTTTTTATTTTTGTTTTGCAATTCTAATTACTTGAAGACATCTTAATACTACATATGTCCCCAATATTTTAGAAATAAATAAATTTTTACGTAAAATGTACTGCTTTTTCTTACTACTCCAAGCAACCAAAAATTATATCCGTTCAACATGCAAATATTTTCTCAAATAAATCCGTACCCAAGGGGTTAATAATAATTAAAAAAATAATAATAAATAAATAAAAAAAAAAAGACTGAACATACATTTTAAATGATATTTTAGATTTGTAGTTTGCACAGGAAAAAAAAAAAAAAAAAACAAGCAATGTAGTACTGACAAAAATTTACTTTACTGTTTTGCAAAGAATGTAATGATAGATAATAGAAGTCTCGTATTTTTCTTTTACTCTTCGACAAATTTTATTATTCATTTTTCTTTTCCTTTTCTATTTTATAAACAGGCATATCTTCTTGCTCCAAGTAATTAAATAATGTCTAAGCATGTACATCAATGTGATTTAATTTTTACTTAGGTAGTAGATATTTGTCATAAGTCATAAGATTGTAAAATATTCATCCCCCCCCCCTCCCAAGTAAATTGTTTTAAGGCTTTGGATAACACTTTTATTCACATTCACAGATTGGACCTCAGCAGGGGTTAATCCAGGTTTTTGAAAATGGTACCCCATTTGTGAATTTTGTAAATAATTTGTGAAAATTTTTTTTACTAATTTGTGAAAATTAAAAATGCCTAGTGAACAAATTAACCGAAGTGCACAAAGTAATTTATACAGTTTTAAAATACCAATAAAAATATAAAAGTTGTAAAATAGAGTTATATTTATGTTGATTGGGTAAATACCTAAATTGAAGCTGTTTATAATTTTTTTGTAAAATATTTGAGTATGCATATTACGTGACATTTCAAACCATCTAAGACATCACATATAACAGACTCGTTTCAAAAGTCACAAATTTTAAAGATCTCAACTAGCAATGGATAAATGCTTTATTCTCTAATAAGCAAATAATATTCATCATACCAAATGCTATAATATAAAGCTATTATATATACGCTCTCCCTCCTCTCATTTTGTGTCACTTTGACAATTTTTAAACAGTAATGAAGGAAAAGCTAAACGTCCAATTTCAGGGTATTTGGGAAAATCCTGGGTCCTCAGGACCCATGAGTTCCGAAGATCTGGGTCCTTCTTTCAAAAAAATGGGTCGTATATACTATAAAGATATAAATTAAAATTATCTTATTGTAGTTAAAAGATATTTTTTTATGAATTTTTCATCAGCTCTTTTTGAGATTTCCTTAAAACTATTATGTAGGAGGTTTTTGCTGTTTAAAAACAACTGGAAATATTTAGCCCAGTGTGTTCTGGAACCAGAAAGGAAAAATTAACAAAAGAAAGTACAGTATAATAGCTATACATGTATATATTTACTAAATACATTTTATTTTCAGTGATATAAAATGCCATTTAAAAAAAAAAAAAAAAAAAAAAAAAAAAAAAGGGAAGGAAGGAAAAGAAAATTTTGAAATAAACTAATGTTTGATTACAAAGATTGTCAATATTTTGAATTTTTAAATAACATTTTTCACCACTTTTCTAAAATAAAACTGAAATTATTTTTATTATTATTATTTAACGATTAAATTAATTAAAAATTATTTTAAAAAATAGTCTGTTATGGCCTTCACAAAACTTTCTTCTGTATCATTCTATATTACAGGGCCACTTACTGTTTAACATGCACAAAAATTCAAACATAGCTTCTAACAGTAAATACTTTTATTTATCTGTGGAATTTGATGCAGATTTAATCAACAGATGCTGAAATGTAGCCACGTGGAAAATAACAAAAGGTGAGTAATAGCAGCGCCACCTGTAGGCCAATATACATCAAATTAAGTCAATAACTGTTTTGGCGCATTTATATGCCATAGAAGTTGAAAATTAGTCTTTCTATTTACGCGCGCAGCAGCGCCACCTGTCGGCCGATATGAACCCAAATTGAATCAGCATAGTATTTCACAGTAGTCCTTTCATATACCAAGTTTTGTGCAATAAATGGTAATAGAATATGAAATATAGTCTTCCCATTCAAGGGAAAAACTGCAGTATAACAGCGCCCCCTATCGGTCGGTATGCACCAAAATTGAATGAGCATAATTTTTCATAATGGCCTTCTCACTTATCAAGTTTTGATCGAGTATATATGATACAACCTTAGATATAGTCTTCCCTTAAATGGAAAAAATCGTATCGTCACCTGTTGAGTGATTTGCACCAAAATTTGATAGACACTAATTTATGTCAAAGTGCAACTACATATAAATTCATATGAAATTGTGTTCTCTAGTTCTTGAAATATAATCGCCACAAATTCTTGTCCCACACAAATAGAATTTTCTAAAAATTATCAAATCTTGTTCAGGACCTATCAAAACGTATAAAACCATCGAAAACCGCAAGTAAAAAAAATATTTATGAAACCAATTTGTTTTTCTATTGAATACAAAATAAAGTAAAAATTGAAGTATGGCGTTTCCGGAAAAAACGGGAAAGTTGGTAGCTATGTTCATGCCTTTCATTTCACTGGAACAACCAGACGTTAACAGCGACCTGCGCGATTAATATGAAAAAATGTATATTATTTTCGTCCTTTTGTAAAAACTTATTAGATTATAATTACCGAAATAATTATTGAAGTAATAATTTATCATGGTCCTCTTAAATCCGGAATTGCAAGGATCGCGGCAATTTTGAATTTTACAGATTTGTGAAAACTGATTTTTGATAATAAAAGAAACATGCCACATGCTATTTTTACTCCTTAAAAGCAAATTATACTTAATTTGGCGAATTAAATAATAAAATAGGAGACATGCACTCCGGAATTTTATAAAAACCCGTATTTTTCAGTTTCTTGGGGGGTGGGGGGAATTATTAAAAGTATAAAGATAAATATTCTATGATTTTGTATAATGTCAATAAATTTTAATATTATCCCTTTTATAGTTAGTTCTTAGCTCTCAAAAGAAATAAAGATGTACAGATGAGAGTTACGCTAGTCTGCATGCGGCCTGCTTCAAGGTCAAAGAGCAACGTGTTATGTAGAAGTAGGTCAGCGATTCTGTTAGGATCTTGAAGGAGTGTGTTTATTATCATTTAGCCAAGTCAAGAGATAACGGAATATTGAGCGTTATTTATTTATTTTATTCAGTGATTTTATTATTAAATATAATAGATACTTTTACTATGATTAAATATTGGACAAATGAGCACGCGTTTCCGGAAGTCACCGTGGAATGTCCATGTCCAACTGTCTTGCAGAAACCATTTATAATCTAAGTAATTGTTATCGCAAAATCGAAACAACATAAAAAAAAATCAAAAGCTATTTTTAAACGCATGTGAACGATTTTACAGAACGCTCATCCCACACACACACAAAAAAAAAATCTTTCTTTCGTTTGAGGATGAATTTTATTGCGCATCCCCTAGGCACCATATTAGTATATTTAGCTTCCCACCTTTGATATTTTTTGTGTAATTTACGCGCTATAGCGTATCTGTGGCATTAATTTACTCCATTTACTAACTTCTTTTATACCTCATTTCTCATTTGTAAAACTTCATTGCAGTAGAAAATTGAGAAATTGCATATATGTTGACAGGTTAACACCAAAAAATGTCAAGTCAAATTGTTAAAAGATAGAATAAATGTATAAATAAATTGCATTAAAAAAAAAAAAGTAAAAACTTAAACACAGTTTTCCAACTTTTTTTAATCATCTGTAAAATTATATTTATTTAACCAAAAGAAAATGTGATAATTTATTTTAAATTTTATGTTTTCGCAAAGCAATAAAACAGTAAAATCTTACTGAAATTCTTTATGGAGTTAGACCCTTTATAAAAATTCTTGAATTGCATATACAGACTACTGTAATCACATTTGCTCAACCATTTTATTTCTTCCAATGAACTTAGAACGCAGCAGAAAAGACAGAGGCTAAGCTTTGAAACAGAGCTTCTGTTGGCGATTCATTACGTGAGGATGCGATTCGGAGTATCGGCACTTTTTACTATAACCTTTTTTAATCGGAACTTTCTTTTCTCGTCTAGAAACATAGTTTCTTTTTTTTTTTTTTTTTTTTTGGGGGGGGGGCACTAGTTGCCTGTGTATGTTTATCATATTGCAGAGAAATACTTTTTTATTTTTTGAAAGAATGTGGT
The DNA here is from genome assembly GCA_963930645.1 of Salticus scenicus. Lineage (NCBI taxonomy): Eukaryota > Metazoa > Arthropoda > Arachnida > Araneae > Salticidae > Salticus > Salticus scenicus. The sequence continues at coordinate 328,165,562 of OZ005648.1, read as the reverse complement.
TTTTCGACCATTTTCGAAATTTCGGCTGAGCGCTGAGCTTCGATACAGGGCACGCATTGGCGATTCGTTTTGTAGTGATGTGATTCAATGATGAGATTCGGTTATGCGGCACTTTTTACTAGTAATCTTTTTGTATATGAATCGGAACTACGCTTTTGCGTCTCGGAACTGTTTTTGTTTTCGAGCCGACCGATCGTGTTCGAGTGTGTTTTTCGTACAGGATTGATTCTTTTTCTTTACAGCAGAAAAGGGTTACAAAGGATTTTTGTTGTTTCTTCTTCAGAGCGAGATGTTCCAAAAATATAAAGAAAATGTAAGTTTCAAGTGAGATTTTTTTTTTTTTTTATCACTAAGAATGGACTTTTTGAAAGTGCCGTTTTGCCGAAAATTTATTTTGTGAAGGTACCGCATCGCTGAAAATTCATTTTGTGAAGGTACCGCATCGGCGAAAATTGACTTTGTGAAGGTACCGCATGGCCGAAAATTGAATTTGTGAAAGTGCCGCAAAGCGGCACTAAATTCGTTCTGGATTAACCCCTGCTCAGTTATCATATTTAGGGGAAGATACTTCACAATGATATTCCCCTCTTCCAATTTTATAATTTCTTTGCTCGAGTGTTTTGTGTGGTGCAATGTTCAGCAAAACAGCAGCTTTTTGAGTTGGTGTGATCAAATTGTTTTCATATGTCAGGAACAACTTTATTTTAAATCACTTATAAAACAAATGCATTGTATTCATCTATGTTGATTTATTTAAGTAATAATTTACAAGCAAACTACAATCATTCATTTAATATAAACATAAAAGTGATTCTGCTATAGAAAAAAGGGGAGGTATTTTTTTTTTTTTTCTATTTCTTAAAAACAATGTAATAATAATTATATATATATATATATATATATATATATATATATATATAATAAAGATGATCTATTAAGCATAGTAGAAGCCAAGCAACAGATACAAGATCACTGAAACACCAATGACCAATAAGATTTAAATAAAAAATCATCAGTGGATGAAATACACTAATGTAAAGAAACCAGATCTATTAATTAACAGCCTGCAAAACAAACGAATCAATAAAGTAAAACAACAAATCTTAACTTAAAACCATAAACTTATCAAAATTAATGAAAAACAACCCAAGAAACACAAGATAGGAAGAAGGAGGCAGGCGGCAAGACTTGTGACTTGCCTGTGGGGTTACACTAGTTTTACGCCGGCAACACTCCCCCAGCCTGCCACAACCAGAACAGGAACTATATGGATTTAAAAAAGCAAAATTTCAAAGCAGATGAACACCAATGAAACCACGTAGCAACAATGAAATTCACCGATTGATCACATTGTGTTTAACAGTATAATTAGAACATTAAATATAGTTGACAACTCAAAAAGGAAGAATCTGAAATTTTATTGGAAAAAGAAAGTTTGCATAGTAATACAAAGCAAATGCAACAAAAGCCTTCTACTTTTTTTTTTTTAAATTTAATTTTACAATCCCACCCAACCATCCGGCCTTACAACACCACCCCACCTCCGTAATCAAACATCTGCCCACCCAACCGCCACATTTTTTATTGTCTTTTATTATTTTATAATTTTTTTGTTGATATACACAAAAATGTACACAGTTTTTTTTTTTTTTTTTTTTTCTTTTTGTACTGACAGAGACATGGTTAAGGATATAAAATAGAAAATACAAAGTTTTTAGGAAAACCCATTTTAGCAGTGGCTGTGATCAGTTTATTAATATTCTTGTTTTTAAACTTTGCAGAGCATAAATTATTAATTCAAAATAAATGGCTAATGATGATGTTTCTAAATACCGAAAGATGCAGACATGAATTAAAATGTGTAAATAAGTTTACATTAAAACAAAAATCTTGCCGTTTGTCATAGATATCTGTGTAAAGTTTATTACCATCGATGATTATTTTGAGATCTAAAAACAGGGGCATAGCTTGAGGGGGGGGGGGAGGGGGGGAGCCCCCCAATGTTTTAAAAAATAGGGCGGTATATTGAAGTTTCTGGGGGCGCTGTTTTGCGACTTAAAGTTCATTTGAAAGTGGATCATAATTTTGTTGATTATCGTTATTTAACAAAAACACTTAAGAGTTTTATGTATCACAAGCTGACCAACTGGTTCACCGACCAGCAAAAAAGTTGTGTCTGACTGTAGCAAACTCCCGTTTGGTGGCGCCTGCGGCGCCCTCTAAACTAGTTAGACGCCTAAAACAGCCTGTTTTCCTATCGTGCAAACGACCCTTGAAAATTCTCATTGTATTCATGACGCTTAAATATCTGATCATAACGAATTCCTGTTTGGGGGCGCCTATGGCATGAGTTCCCGTTTTGTTCACTTACAATAGCCTGTTCGCTTACCGTACAAAAGACAGTTGAAAATTCTAATCGTATTCGGGACTCTTTAAGAGTAGCAAACTCCAGCTGAACGGCGCCCTGCCCTGTTCAGGCACCTTCAAAGGCATAATGAGGTTTCTGGTAGTGTTGACTCTAGGCCGATTTAGCAGGGCGCAGCGCCCGGCGGCCCATTACTAACACATTTTTGCGCCCCGCGGCCCTTACTAACTTATTTCTAGCGCCCGGCGGCCGTTACTAACTCATTTTTAGCGCCCGGCGGCCCTTATTTGTATTTTTTACAGGGTTCCCAACTGCTCCGATTTCTGCGAAGTTTCTCCGAAAAAATTAAAAAACTCCGAGTATTTTTTTTATGCTCCGCAAATTCAGCCTTGACCACCTAGCTAAATATATTTTATTGAATACATAAAACTGGATAGTGGCAGACACTGGAAAAAAAAAAAAAACTATTCTTTTTTCTTTTCTTTTTTGCCTTGCACACATATCGCGATCCAATCCTTATCAACTTTTGATTTTGCATTTCCAACAGTCGCCGCATAAACAGAATTCTTTTAATTTTATTTTTTATCTATTATTATTTATCTATTTTCAACTCCTTTTGAAAATAATAATAATAATAATAACAAAAAAAATAACAAAACTAACTTTTGCAATCTAGCTGAAGAACCAGATGCTTCATCGTACAATACTCATAAATAAATAGTAAAGAGAAAAAAAAAAAACATTCTAGTGCTAGGCATTGCGTAATCGAAATATTGCTGACTCAGAACGGGAATAAGTATTTGTTTACATTAGCTGAGAGTGTGCTTAATTAAAACCGCAAGCTGGAAGGGGGGAAGAAAGAAACGGAATGCCATGATTGATTATCTTCATGGGTTATCTTAATGCTTAATAAGTCGCTTAAAAATAATACTTTCTAACGAAAAAAATTGTTTCTTTTAATTATTTATTGATAAAAATAATGGATTCAAAGCTACTGAACTTTAAGTACGATTGACAACGCAAGGAATCTAAGACCAGGAAGAGCTATCTTCCGTGGGAGACTTTCTAAAGTGTCTTAGGCCGTAATCACGCGAGTTTTGGAGAAAACTGTATTTAGTCAGACTTTAACGGAGGAATTGTCCTCTGCAATAGGAAACTTTCTTAAGTGTTTTAATATACAAGTTTCTGAGAAAATCATGGAAAATTTCAAACTTTATCGTACCAAGTATCTACCGTTGGAGAAAGAAAAAGAATATTTTCTGTGCTTTTTGTTGGGGTAACTGAATAATAACTTAGTTTTTATAGTGCGTGGGTGATTCTAAGAAATTATCATATCTGAAAATGGGACTTTCACAAAAATCGTCGGATTTAAAATGGATTTGTCAAGAAAATTGCGTATTTTATAAATCAGCCGCAAAAAATGACATTTCAGTAATCAAATTAAAAAAAAAAAAAAAAAAAAAAAAAAGCTGATTTATGACTAAATAATTACACATTTTTAGAAAAATAACATCTATTTTAGCAATTAGTTTACGATTACATAATTTTAAAAATTAGCTGTAAAATAATTCCGTATTTTTATAAAAAGCCACAAAATTATACGTATAATGCAAATCATGTTTGAAAAAAGCAAGAAATTCATCGATTAGCATCAAAAGCCTTTTTCAGCGATTAATTGCGATTAAACATAAATTTTGTTAATTAGCGGCGAAATGATTGCGTGTTTCCGTTATCGGCTACTAATGTATCGCGATTTACTGAAATCAACTAGAGGAAAAAAAAAAAAAAAAAAAACTTTATTGGCTAGCAGTCAAATGATAGCATATAAAACGTAATTTTTTTTTATTATTAGTGGGTAAGCGATACCATATTTGCGAAATCTACTTCAAAATTATTCCCGATTTCCGAGATTCCGCTTAAAAAAATAAAATAAAATAAAATAAAATAAAAAATGCAAATTTCATTGACTAGTGGCAAAATAGTTGAGTATTTAAGATTCAGCTTTCAGAAGAACGCATTTTTCATAGATTAGTAGCTAAATAATAGCGTGTTTCGACAATCGGCCGCATAATAATCGCGTATTTCAGAAATCTGCTTTGAAAAAAAAAAATGCGCAATTTTTTACCTATTAGGAGAAAAAAATAATTTAGTTCCGAGTAAACGTAATTTTTGACAATTAGCTGTGAAATAATCCGGTGTTTTTTAATTCATCTGTAAATTTTCACATATTTCTGGATTAGGTTTTGAAAAAAGTGCGTATTTCATCGATTAACAGCAAAGTTTGGTATTTGGGGGATGTAGCTTTAAAAAGGGCTCAAATTTCATCGATTAGCAGCCAGATAATTGTATATTTCGTTAATAATTAACACCATTTTCGATATAATTAACCGCAAAAATATCGCGAATTTTAGGAATCATCCTTGAAAGAAGAGTGAATTTTATCAATTAGATTCAAAATTATAGTATATTATTAGCAATTATTTGCTATTAAAAGTAGATTTTGTAAATTTGCAGGGAAATAATTAAAAATTTCGGCAATCGGTCATAAAAATATCGCGAATTCTGTCAAATACGGGAAAAATAGCATATTTATTTAATTAACGGTAAAAACGTAATTCTACCTCCCCCCCCCCCTCTCCTCTACGAGAAACTCTCGATTTTTGAGGTATATTTAGCAATAATCTTAAGAAAGAAAGAAAAAAAAAAGTTTCAGAAAAGTTCATGGCTGTTAGTTTGCACTAAAATTGAATTTAATGTTGTACAATTTCAATTATTTTATTGTAGATTCAGTTTTATTACATTTTCTAATATCCAAACTATTAAAATTGTCCATTATTTTGACTTTATTATTACTCCAAAAATTTAAGATTTTGTTTAAAAAAATTCAATTTTTGTATCTGTTTAAAGTATAGCATTGAAATTATTTTCACATCAATTGTCTTGTTCTTGTAATTAAACAAGTTTCTTTTGAATAGGCATGCACTAAATGTTTGATTATTACTGAATAATGAATATTCAGTATACCAAATAGCAACTAAAAATTCGGGGCTACATTTTGTAAGTGATATATTTCATTCAAAAGTGTAAAAAATTTTCAAAATTGTTTCTCAAAAAAATCTGATTTTGTCTTGGTGCATTCTATGATATAATATTATTTGTACAAGCTTTTTTTTTATATCTGATTTTTCTTTTCTTTTAAAATTTCAGTATTTTAATTCCATTAATTAATTATTTTAATTTCATTATTTTGTTTATTTATTTATACCTTTGATACATTGCTGCTATAAAAAAAATTAGTAAGTTTTTTTTTTTTTTTTTTTTGGGGGGGGGGGGGCTACATTTTGTAAGTGATATATTATGAAGATGTTATAGTGCCCTTTTTGAATTATTGAGAATATTATAGTGCCCCTTTTGAGATTATTATAGTGTCCCTTTTGAGGGTATTAAAGTGCCCTTTTATCGAGTTCCCCCCCAGCGGCCCTTTTGTTCTAGAGTCAACACTATTCTGGGGCACTGTTTTGCGCCTTGAAGTTCATTTGAAAGTGGATCATAATTTTGTTGATTATCGTTAGTTACCAAAAACACTTAAGATTTTTATGCATCAGAAGCTTCCTTCGGCAACCAACTGGTTCACCGACCAGCAAAAAAAGTTCGCATTAAAATGTCTGACTGTAGCAAACTCCCGTTAGGTGGCGCCCTCTTAACTAATTAGATGCCTAAAACAGCCTTTTTAAATGTGTATAACAACCAATTTTCCTACTGTGCAAACTATCCTTGAAAATTCTCTTCGTTATCACGACCCTTAAAAAAATCTGATTATAACAAATTCCTGTTTGGGGGCGCCTATGGCATGATTTCCCATTTCAAACACTTACAATAGTCTTTTCGCTTACCATGCAAAAGACTGTTGTAAACTTTGATCGTATTCAGGACACTTTAAGAATAAGTTTGCAGCAAACTCCAGCTGAGCAGCGCCCTTCCCTTTTTAGGCACCTACAACAGCATGTACGCTTACCATGCAACGACCCTTGAAAATTCTGACCTTAGCAAATTCACGCTCTGAGGCGACTGCGGCGCCCTTCTCCCATTTCAGATACTTACAACTGACTCGTAAGTATGCACAATTGCTTTCTCACCTCCAAAGATTTAAAATTATGTTTTTTCAAGACCTTAGCTCGAAAAAAAAAAAAGCAGTTTATTGTACGTTATGGCTATTGTATAAAGACGAAATTAGATAAGGTTTGATTTGGTTATAACGATTTCTCACTAACAATTTTTGATTCTAAGTGATCCTTTAAGCAAATTTTTTATTTTAGTTTCATCGCTTACGGGTTTTGAAATATTTATAAATCTATAGAATTCAACTTGTGTTTCGTGACATGAAATAGCGCAAGGAAGCTGATTTAACGTCGCATTAATAGGCACATATTGGGCAATTGGCGACGGTTTGGGATTAACGCCCCAGTTGCGATCCGAAGACAAGCCATCACAATTTTTATCTTCTGCGGAAGAGGGCTCCCCCGCTTCAGTATCTTCCAGAGGTATTATTTGCATGGAGCATGAAGGATATTGCAGCTACGACAGAGTTTATGTGCACCAGAGACTGACTTTCATGATAATCTTCAATTGGCTCGATTATTGAATCCACAATCTTTCTGTCAAGCAGGTAGGCGTGAGGTGCCGGGTACGATCCCAGATCGCGCTTGTCGGCCTAGTCGTTCGGAATTTTCCGTGGTTTTCTCCGAAACTTGCACAAATACGGGCTAGGATCCCACAGAAAGACCTCCACAGAAGGCATTCTCCTCAGGCCTAGGACCCTAGAACAGTCACTCGGAATTTTTCCCAAACACCGACACCAACACCTAAGTAAGATATAAATTTCTGTATAAAAAAGATTTAATTTTGGACAATGGGACTCTTTTTTAGTTTGTTCTTCCACATAAAGGCATGCGGTAATTCTGTCGCGTTCCTTAGCAATGGCTACTACATTTCTTAAAATATTTTTCACACAATATGGGAAAAAAGAAAAACGTTTTTTAATTGGTTTAAATATGTAAAATAATAATAATAAATAAATTACTGATTTTCTTTTTCCTTAAGAGTGAACAATACCTAATTTCATAATAAGAAAACACCACAGACCTGCGTTTAAAAGCAATAATTACAAAACTTTGAATAAACACCATAAAATTCAATAAACTTGCAATAATTGTTTCGGTTCGAAAGAACACACGATCCTTTGTCAGGCGAAAAAAGTAGGCACAAGTGCTGCAGTCAAAGCAGAAACACACAAAATCGCTTTAAGTGAGCAGCAAAAACATATACAGATGAATGTAAACATAAATACTGGTGTGAGGAGAATAGTGCTGACTCTAAAATAAAAGGGCCGCCTGGGGGAATTCAATAAAAAGGGGCATTATTTGCATAATTTGCGGTGTTCTATGTTATGATTTTTGTACGTAACAAGAGTAAATTACTAATTTTCCTTGTATATATATATAGGCTGTATGCATTTGTTATTCCAGGAATGCTGAAGAACTACTGCTAAGAAAGTTTAAAAGCCGGGGGGGGGGGGGGGGGGAATGTAAAGGCTTCTAAACATTTAAAATGTTAGAAAAGGCTACTTTATACCAAAATTTCTTTTAAAAGGGCCGCCAGGTGCTAAAATATGTTGAAAAAGGGCCACAGGATGCTAAAAACTGTTTAAAAGGGCACCATGTCAAATTAGCCTAGTGTCAGCCCTACATAATTATGAAATAAAAGAAGAAAACAAATAAATACCTAAGTAAATTAGATTAAAAAAGGAAACAAAATCTAAAAATTTCAAAATTAAAGGAAAATTGAACTAATGTGAGTAATTTCATAGCATCAGACAAGAATGAAGTGGAACAAATATCATTAAGAAGATTTTTCGAATTTTTAAATATGTAAAAATCTTCATGGATATTCAAATGGGAAATGAAGACAGGAGATGAAATTATGTTAGTTTTAGAAAAATCAAAACGATGACTATGAGCCCAGCAGTGGGAAGCAATAGATTTAGAGATCTCTTCATTACGAACATTTCAATGATGATCATTTATTCTATATTTCAAACACCTTCTTGTTTGATCAATATAAACTAAATTGCACAACGAACATAAGACTAAATAAATGCCAGAACGGTTTTCAGTAGGAATGGGATCTTTAAGAGAAGATAATTTAATTTTGTTGACGGGTTTCTAAATGACTTTAAAACCAAACGGAGAGAGAATTTTAGAAGTTTTAAAAGAAAGTGATAAATAAAAAGGTAAAACAACTGGAATGAGACTGTGATCGTTCAATTTGGTATCAAAACGTTTAGATTCTTGAATTTATATAAAGCTTTATTAATAATAGAGTGATTATAGCCTCGAGAAAGAGCAAGAGATTTTAAGTAATTAATTTCTTTCGAAAGACTAGACAGATCAGAACAAATGTGTAAGGCTTATGTTTTTCGTACTCATTTTCCAAAAATTGATAAATTTTTAATATTTCATTTTGCGGTTAAAAAAAAAAAAAAAGAAAGAAAGAAAGAAAGAGAAAAATGCACATATTGAAAATTCAGATTTTTGAACTTAGAATTACATTAAAAATAAATAAACGATTGTAAATTTTCTAAATGTGAAAACAGAATTTAAATATACATCATGAAATGAGTAATCATGAAATCAAACTTTCCCATAGAGTAACATGGGCCACGGCTGTCGGTGAGATTAGGTATTATCCACTCTAAAAACATAAAGTTGCTTTCCTTAGGAACAGTTACTACTTTCATTTCTTAAAATTTATTTTGAAAGTTTTATGTTTTACCTGAATTATAATGTAATATTTCTAAACTTGTTGGAAAAGGGGGAAAAATCTTTTTCAGTTGTTCTACTTTATCTCAAACCAATACTCTGGTTGTCCTAAGAAAGATGCTTTTGTTTAGTCTCATACGAGAATATATATAAATGTATTTATTTCTGCAAAGCACATTAACCATATCTTTCGAATGATACTACTTGTAAGCCCTTCCTTTTATTGAATAGGCTAAAAATGTAAGAGGAATTTCATGTCTGCGTATTAATATATAGATTCGCTGAAAAAATTTAGAATGCTCCAAAGAATTACTAAACTAAATACATGAAAAAACCTTTACTGACTTTAAATAAATTGAAAGAAACGAAGTACACTAATACATAATAAATATAATAAAACCTATCTTTACTTCGTGGCTGTTCTGAGATCTTTCAGCGCCGGGCACCCGGGCCTCTTCAGAGAACGTTATCACTGTGCTGGAGCCTCCAGCACAGTGATAACGTTCTCTGAAGAGGCCCGGGTGCCCGGCGCTGAAAGATCTCAGAACAGCCACGAAGTAAAGATAGGTTTTATTATATTTATTATGTACCTTTACTGACTTCGTTGCTTGCCGATTACTCTTCGTTTTTAATTAATATAGTTTAAATGCTCCAAAGAAGTATAAAAAAAAAAAAAAACTACTAAATAAAGGGAAAAAAAAAAAAAAACAGCCTTTTTTTTTTTTTTTCCTTGGCAGATTTTAGGAATAATGCCCCGAAGGAGAAGGGGGGGTACGTGTTAACCGACGAGAGGGCCTGTGCCCCTCTCGTCGGTTGGAAACACTCTTGAAAGTATGTGGGTGGCATTTTCAGATGAGGAATACGAAAGGGCGCCAAACGTCGGGTCTCCCCCCCCCAATCAAATTTTCACGCTACGCCCCTGTCTAAAAAGTTAATTGATTGATTAGTCAGAGTATTTTGAGTTAGCTTTAAATTAGGTGGATAATTGAAGGAAAAGCCATTTTGTGAGTTCTTGTTGAGATAAAATACAATAATATCATCGATGTAACGATAAAATCGAACATCATCATTGCAAATTTGCTTTTCATAATAATAAAGATAGAGATCTGCCAAAATACTGGAGCTATAACCTCCTTGTGGGATGCCTAATTGTTGCAAATAGATATCGTTGTTGTGGAAGATATAATTATTATGGATAACAAAGTTAAGAAGTGTTTTAAATATTTCTGCTTTAAAATTGTAAGGAAGATTAATTTGAGCTTTATATTCTTGAAAAAGACTGTAAATGATATTACTAAGATCTGATAACTCAATATTATTGAAAAGATCTTGAAAGTCAAAAGTCATAATATTGTCTATTGAATCGAGCGATTTGATGTATTGAATTAATTGAAAGCTATTTTTAAGACAGTGTAAATTATCAACTTTGCAAGTACATTTGTAAATTTGTTTTAGAATATCCAGTAGAGCTTTATTAGCATTGTTGTTATAAGTGTTACACCCAACAGTGACAGTGCGAAATTTAATTGGAGATTTGTGAAACTTAGGTATGAGAACTATATAAGAATAATTAAAGTTATTGTAGGGAAGTTGAAGTAGTTTATAGTAATTATGTATTTTTCGGTTATTAATAATAAGGTTATTATTAGTTAAACTGAAGACGTTACTATTATTGATTGAAGAGTTTAAAATAGAGAGATAGTAGGATTTACAAATAATGGCATAATTATTAGGTGATTTGGCAACGTAAGTGATCACAAAGTCATCCTGTAGTGATTTGATTGAGTTAACAAGTACAGATTTTTTAAATAACACCAGATTTGAAGAATTGATAAATAACAATTTTGCTTTTCAAAAGGTGATCTAAAAAAAAAAAAAAAAAAAATGACATCCATTGTTTCTCACCTACCTCCTATTTATAAATCTCAAAATATAGCCTGCTGCAGAAAAAGCTTCTTCAGCTTCTACATTTGTTGGTATTACTAAGATCAAATAATCATGCATTTTGGACATATATTTTTCTTTATTTCCATTGCTGACAAATTCAATTTTTCTTTTTTTTTTTTTTTATTATTTTATCAAAATCTATTATTTTGCCTCCTTCCTGTTTACAATAATGATATATATATATATATATATATATATATTTTTTTTTTTGGGGGGGGGGGTATGAAACTCCATAAGGTCAAATTCATTTAAAATCAGGAACATATGTATCTACTCTATTACAACTTCACATGCAATCCAGGTTTTTACCCTAAAACTTCATAACCTGAACAAGATTCCGTCTATTACATATGGCATGTACGGCGTCGCAATCCCTTACAACCTGATGCATGCATTATAACTGCAGGTACTTTAATAAATCTGATTCTACCAACAGTGCTTTAAACATAAGTATACATTTTAAAAGTATACATATACAGCCCAGGGTCCATAAAAATCTGAACACAGTTCTTAGTTCATACTAAAAATAATAAAAGACATTACAGATTACGGCGTGAAATTTCCGCTCGCCAGCTCGCCATTGGCGAGTGGAAATTTTACTGTGGCGAGTAAAATTTCGGTCTAAATGTAAATACAATCCTTAGAGTACAATAGTATACGGTGCTACCAATATATATATATATCGATTTAAAAACGTAAAATCATGCTAATCTTAGGTAAGGTGACCAGACATCCTCTTTTTAAGAGGACAGTCTTCTTTTTCAATACTCTGCCCTCTTAAACGAAAAAAACATTACAGGACTAAAAAGTTATCTTTTTTATGTTTTTCGTTCTCTGTCCTCTTTTTTCAAATGAAAAGGATTTAGTCCCAAATTTGCAAAATTTCACAAAATTGAGAAGCTTAATCGGCTGTTAGCTGTATCGAACGGGGAACATTAAGTGTTTTCTGCATTAGGTTCGCAAAATAACAACTTTCTAATAAACTTGCCAAACTATATTATGGTTTATGTCTACACTGAGAAAAATTCTATAACTGACATCTAGAATCTAAATTTTGGCTCTAGAAAAAATAATTCTATGTCATCCTTATAAATTCTAGTCTCCTTTGAAAGAGAGTTCTAGAAACGCCTATTAGAATTCTGGAGAGTTTGTCTATATTATTGAGGTCAAACCTATTTGAAAAATCACCAAATAAATGAGAACACAAGAGGCGGGTCTCAGAAACTATAAACTTGGTTTATGACCCAATTCCAGATAGTCAAGCAAGAATTTCTCGTCATACAAAAGATTCAGAATATATTTTCACCACCTAGAAAATGTGTACACTAAAAATTCTCGATCATTTCGTCTATTCAATTTATTGGTGTGCCTTCTGTGTATGGCTCGGAAATCTATATTTCTAGTTAAGGGATTTAGAAAATGGCGGCCACTAGAGGAAGGCGGTATATTTTTTTCTCAGTGTATTCAGATTCTTCAAATCACGAAGAAATAGAAATATTCCCAATATTTGTACGGTTGTTTGATCCAGAACACGAAATCATTATTGAAATTACCATGAAATCATAAGAAGGTGGTGCTCCGGTCGATACGCGGTGGGTTGATGTGTGTTCTCACTTTTGCATGAATAATAGTCCTCATAAGAGTAGGCCCGCCCACCAGTGACCAAGAGGTTCTGTCCTCGAAACTGGTATACGTGAGGTGCTGGGTTCGATACGCACTCGCGCTTGTTGGCTTAGCCGTTAGGAGTTTTCCATGGTTTTCTCCGAAACTAGCGTAAATATGAGCTAGGACCTCTTAGAAAGATTCCACAGAGGACTCTTCTACTCAGGCCTAGAGCCCTAGTGCAGACAATTGGCCTTAATGATAACACTATCACCACTTCACAAAAATATGCTAAAGTTAGTTGAATTCATTTTATGTCCTCCTGGCGAAAACGCATCTACAAAGCGACTGTTTCCTTCAATGAGCAAAATGTAGACACGTAAAAAAAATCTCCTTTATTTGCTTACTTTAAAAACTTATTAACTACTAAGACTAATTTAGGTTATACTTGTGAGAACTTTTATAAAATGTTGATAAAGAATGACTGTTCATTAAAACAAATTGTTTCATCTGCCGAATATTAATTTTATTTTTTCATTTGCCTATTTTATTTTTTCTTTTATGATTATGATTTTAATTTAAAAAAAAAATGTCTACCAACATGTTTTGTGTAACTGCATGAAAGTCCCCCCCCCCACACACAAAAAAAAGTTTTGTCTATAGCCCCCCCCCCCCCCCCCCAAAAAAAAAAAAAAAAAAAAAAAAAAAAATCTATATTGTCCTGTGACACCCATAAAAATTAGTGATTTTTCCTCTCATATCCATACATTATTAACATAAATTAAGGTGTGTTGATCGAAATTCATCATTTGAGATAAAAATGTTTCCACCACTTGTGTAAAGTAGCATTTGAATCGGTTTTTATAATCATTTTTATTCAATTTTGTGTTCTCTAAAACGACCGCTTTTTCAAAATCGAGTGTCTTCTACTTTCTTATAAAATAAAAGACATTGCGTAATTTCTCCTCTTTTTCCAATAAAAAATGTTGGTCACCTTATACGTAAAAAATAGAGCAGGTTAATAATATTTTGTGGCGAGTAACCTTTTTTTTTCAGCGAGTGTAATCTAAGCTGAAATTTCGGGCCCTGGATTACACCATACCACTTATCATGAAAAGATTTAAACATTTTGAACTATACTCAGAGCACGGATTTTCACTTCCATTACCCTACTACTACAGGTAATGCAAGTATTGTATTTGGTCTGAAAATTCGATAATGAGATTTCACCTGATTTACACGTTTTAAGGTCCACTGAGTCCAAAAAAGTGTTTTTTGGCAATTGGTCAGTGTGTGTGTGTGTGGGGGGGGGGGGATCTTCTGGCTATTATATCTTAGAAACTAATAAAGATAGAACTTCAAAACTTTAGAATTGAAACAAGTCTGGTGTATAGATGAATTTTCCAAATTTTGGTGAAAGTTGAAAAACCGAAAGTGGGACATCGGAAACCAGAAGTGGGACCGTAAGAACGTATCTCCAAAACCGCTCTAACGATTTTTTTCAAATTTGTTATATAAACACCCTATTAGATGTCCTTTTGAATGATATAGTTGGTTAGTTCAGGAAAATTGATAGGCATCCTGTATAAATAGCTCAATTTCAGGTCTCGCAAGGACGTCCCTTTAAAAATGGCTCTACGGATTTTTTTTCAAACTCGCCATATTAACTCACTTTTAAATATCCTTTTGTATGTAATTATTGTTTTCCGGTCAATAATTGAGTTTTGGTAAAAGTTAGTATCTAAAAAATGGCTCTAACGATTTTCTTGAAAATCGAAACGATTTCCATTTTTTTCTTATGTATCCACATAGATATTAGAGGAAAATTAACAGCCATCCTGTTTAGGTAGGTCAGAAGTTTATTTGGATCTCGGAAATTGGTGTTTCAGAAAATAACTCTACCATTTTTATTTTTTTTTACCTCGCTACATATAAGCTTTGTTTTATATGTCTTTACATGTGTATAAAGGACCACATTGTCTCCAAAAAATGCATATAATGCGTGTAATAGTGGGTAATGGAAGTTGTGTGGTTGTTTTACACCAGATTTTTTTTTTATTTTTTCACATAAAAGTTTTAATACTGAGAGAAATTTGCACACTCTTTTGGGGACAATTCATTAAAATTCTTAGTCTGAAAACAGGCCATTCACAAAAATCAACAATCTTGAAATGAAAAACCTTTCACCTTTCACAAAAATCAGCAAATATAAACAGACTCTTCACAAAAGTTGAATAATTTTTACAAGTAGTTTTCAAAAACCTTGGATAAGAAAGTTATGTATTTTGTTGATCAGTTGCAAAAATACATTATATTTTGAGAATAAAACACCATAAATGCTGGAATTAGGTAAATAATCTTGTATTGAATGTATTTTTTTCTTAAAAAAAAAAAAAAAAAAAGTAAGTTTCATCAGTTTGCAGAGCAACAGATATGCCTATTTCAGAGATTGGTAGTAAAAAAAATTGACGTATTTAAGCAATTAAATGTAATTAAACTTAAATTATACCAGTGAGCTATAAAATTAGACATCATTAGCAATTTACATTAATCTAGAACATTTTATTTATTTATTATTTTTCTATTTTCACACACTCTTTTTAGAAATCTCACTTGGTTTCTGAGTAAGGGTGAGGAATTCTCACCCAGTTTTACCTCTGATGAAAATCTTGATACTACTAAATGAATTTTTATTTTATTTATTTATTTTGAGAGGGTGGTAAAAGAACACTTACCCACAATGTTTCATATTTAGAGGCTTATCCATGCGGACAACAATTTTGATTCGCAGGTCCTGATCCGCTGCATTTTTAGGGACTATCATTTTGTACCATTCGGGTGTTTTAGGACTTAGAGGAGTAGGTTTAATTACTACCTAGCATAAGGAAAATAATTAATTTGAATATAAATAATTACAAAAATTTAAATAATTACAAGATAAAAAGAACTTTTAATATACCATATTTTTAAATTTTCTGTTGAATCATATAAATGCTACCGAACTCAGTGGGAACCCGTAACAATTGGCTAAAAGTATTAACAAAATTCATTGCTGTCGTGTTTTGAGCTATTATAAAAGTTACAAAGGGGAAGTTAGACAGGAAGTTAGTTAAAAATCTATTGCAAACTTTGTACTGGTAACATTGCCGAAGGTAACAGGGTCCCGAAACAGTTGGTTAAAAATCTTTAAAAAATGCATTTTTCCTGTGTTCTGAACTATTCTGGAAGTTTCAAATGTCTAGCTAGTCAGGAAGTTAGTTAAATAAATTTTCTGTTGAATCATATAAATGCTGTCAAAGGCAGTAGGGACCTGAAACAGTTGACTAAAAGCATAAAAAAAAATGTATTGTCACCGTGTTTTGAGCTGTCCTGAAAGTTTCAAATGTCTAGCTAGTCGGGAAGTTAGTTAAAAATTGATTGCAAGATTTGTACTGGACAAACAAACAAGAATCGAAGTTAATAAAAACATGGTAATAAAATATGAACATATTAGTTATTGAATATAAATTAATGCTTTAAAATTAATATATATACACAAGTTCAAATAAAATACATAATTATTAGAGAGTAAGAATATCATTGGATTGAAGTTTGATGAAATATTCAATTGATAATGCTTCTTAAAGAAATGACATAGCAATTCATCATATAATGAAGAAATGAATAAGTAAACAGCATAACAAATTTAAAGAAAATATAAAGTAAGAAAGTATTATTAGCATTCACTAAGTTGATTTAAAAGTTAAAACTACTCAACATATCAAATTCAGTATAATTTGAAAAGTAAGAAATTTTATTAGACATTAATATTGTGCATGAACATTGCTCTTTGTAAAGAATTTTAAGTGATTATAATTTGAATTTTTGCTAGAAATCAGATAATATTAAATGTGACAAAAGAAAACCAACTAAGTCAATTGACTCAAGTTATCTGAAGTTTTAATAATATTAAATTGATTAAAAATGGAGAAAGAGAGAGAGAGAGAAGATATCTGTTACACTGTTTCACTAATGTATGATCGTATGGGAAATAATGAGCATATTACTATAAAAAAAAAAAAAAAAAAAAAAAAAATTATAGAGAAAAAATAATTTGCATACAAAACATGCCCTATTGGAGCTAATTATCTGAAATTCATTAAATAACTTAAAAAGAGATTGATATATATTTTAGAGTTTTGCTACAGAAATTATTGTTGCTGGAAATCATGTGTTTACTAGTCATATTCATATTTTTTACAAGGATGCACTAAAGAATTCGAGTACCTTTTGATGCTATGTACTAGGGATGGAATAGTCAGATACTATTTTTTTTATTTTTGTTTATTTAGTGAATTATTCACCAATTTAAATTTGATTAAACCTTTAAACACGTAATAATTATGAAATGTTCAAAAAGATGAGTGGAACTGCACCAGATTTTTAAAGCAAGAATAATTAAATTTTTAAATAATATTTTATGAAGTCATCTTAAAGTATTTTAGAGAATATTTAGCGATATCATTTTAACAGGAAAATAATATTGAATTATAATTTAAAACAAACTAACTAGCAATGAAAACAAACACTTTGAAGTCTATCCTAGTAAAAATCGTTATTTTTAAATTGATCAAAAAAATAGTCATTTTAAATGTGTTTGAATCAAAAACTGAAAACATAATAGAAATATAAGTTGTTGTTCAAAATATTATAAATATTTAAAACAGACAAGAAATACGATATTGGATTTTACTATTTTTGAATATAATATTCAATTAATCTAAATCTTAAAATTTACTTTGAATTAATTAATTAAATTAAACACGAGAGCTGTTCAGAAAAATAATTAAACATTAAAAATAACTTTTAAACATTACAAATGCTAATATATATATATATATATATATATATGAAAGGATAAAATAGTCAAGATTCTAAATTAGTATTTTAATTAAGTGATAACTTAATATTAATATCTCTGAATAAATCTTAATTTTAAGAACAACTTTATGAGAATTCTATTTGAGTGCCCAGGTAAAGTTAGTTTCCCAACAGAGTTTCATAGCACAGGAATTTAATTTAAGAATAAGTTTTAGGTAAAACATTGAAAAATACTTAATCCCAGATGTCCGGGTCAACCAATGATAAAAGGTAGGTGGGTTTTGGATTAGCTAATTACCCAATAATTCATAAAAATAGTTTCGGTTCCCGACGAAATATGCAGTATTTAAGCTGGAACACACGAGAAATTGTGGCTTTTCCTGATATTCACTTGCTTAATAAATCCACGTTAATTAATACTTCATTTATGTAAAATCTTACTAGCTAAACCTACGATGCCCTTCGGGGTTCACTGCTACAGCGAAGTGCCAACCATCGGAATTGTTTATTCCAGAAAAATCTGCTCAGGATGTCTTTACACTCGGTCTAAGACTGTATCTTCCCGACTGCATACCTTTAGAACTTAATAAAGGAATATTCGTTTCTTAAACGGACTCCCTCTTTCTGTTATAAGATGCCTACTTTCTTTCATAAGATGATCGTACACATCCGTAATCCAGAACTGATTTTTATCATTACATATATATAGCACATTGTTAAAAGTATATAAATATGATTTTAAGATAAATAAATCAATAATTCATATTACTTTGCCAAGCTCTTTATCATCTAAACTTAAAAGACTTGGACTTTCTGTATAAAGTTTCACTTTAACTATGGGTAAGGGATGGGTAGTAGTGAAATCTCCTTGGGTATCCCACCTATAAATAAAAATTATTTAATATACAACAAATTTAAATTAATTATTTTAAAAACGTGTAATAAATTCAAGGAATGCTAAATTTACTATTAAAACGACAACGATGATAATAAATAAATAAATAAAAATTTATTTTTTATTTACACTGCTTGACCCATTTTTAGCCACAGACCTGTACACAGGACACAATAAGCATCAAATATATTGACTGTTTCAAAAGCTTTTACGTTGTTATTTTGAATTAAAAATGGGCTAAAAATGGGTTAAAATACTCAATCATAATTCTATACTTTGTATAGCTCAGTTAACACTTGTGACTCAAAATCTGAAAGACTTCATATTCAAAATTTGATCAGATCCTGGCAATCCTAAATTTCTAATACTGCCTTGAACTTAAACATGTATATACAATCACTTTTATTATATGCTATCTCTCAATATTATTTATTGTTATTTACATATTAAGATTTATCAGTAATTAATGTTAGGACACCCCAGAAACTCTCCCTGATTAAATAGTGATATAAAACAAAGTATGACTGGCAGATATAGTTTTTACTGCTTAGTTTACGTATAATCATCATGTTTTTATCATACTATCAATAAAATTTCAATATGAAACCCTTTCATTGCCTGGAATTCATTACCCAGATAATCCAATTCAGAATATGTGTTAGTTAACTATATTAAAGATATGAACCAATAACTTTAGTTATCCTGAACTTCATGGGTTGCAATTTATCCACTTTTTTCTTTATATGGCCTCAAAACATTGGCAGAGCTAACAACTCTGGTGCCTTCCCGCAAAATCATTAAAAAAAAAAAAAAAGATTTTTTTAATAGTTTATTTCTAATTACACAACTACTAATTATAATTTATCGAACTGTAGATTTATTTTCAAAGGAAATATTAGTATAATTATATTAGGAAAGTTGTTAAACTTTAAAAATTTAAAGTTAATATCAAAAACTTACCAAGATTATACATCTGATTTATTGGACTCTCTGCTTTTGACACAATAAATGTCAAAGTAAAAGTTTCTGTAGTGTTATTCATGACACAGTTGCTCTTTTTTTTTTACTTGCAAAAAATCTTACTTTTTGGTCTCCAGTCAGGGTTCCTCAGATCCTAGGACTTTACTGCTGTAAGGGCCACGTAAAGCCCTTAATTGCTTCCAGCACCCCAAAGGAAAAAATCTAATGAGCTATGTCAGGAGACCGTGAAGACCATGCCCACTTTATAGGAATACAAGTCAAGAACTATCTATCCTAACAGTTTCCTTACACCTGTCATACAACATCTTTATGCTCTTCACATCTGGAGGTGGTTTACCATTTGTAGCCTGGAAATGGCACTGAACTATTTTTGGTGAGTAATTTTTGTCATACAAATTATAAGAGAGATAGTGCTTGTTTCTATTTTGAATATATTTCTTATTTTGCGACATCAAGTTACTCAGACATATTAAAAAAAAACTTTATTAGTGGTTTTTTATTATATAACAAAATTTGTATCTGCAATAGACTAGATATAGTAAGACTTTAATCAGGGAGAGAGTTCTGGGACACCTTGTATAATCGATAACAATCCTTTCCCTTATTACTGTATTATAAATACACTAGGGGCTCTGTGCCTCTTTGCCCTGCTTGTGATGCCCCGCAGGAGACCGCACCAGACTAGTTCTGCTCGCCAACAAAGCCATAGCTGGAAAAAAATTTTGGAGGGGGAACAAACTACAGTACATATTGTTGAGAGTTAAAAATGAACTTTAAATCAAAAATTTTCCCAAATCTGCAAAATTTCAGGGGGTGTTTGAATTAGAGAGATATAATACTTATTCAACTATTTATATAGGGAGGGAAAAGAAAAGGAAAAAGAAAGAAAAAAAATTCTACTCGTAATTTAATCATACTAACTTTTCATTTTTTTACGTGAATAAATAATTTTAAAGAATAATTTTAATAATAATAGTTACATGGGTTTAGATGCTTCAGCGTGATCAGTTTGCAATTTTTCTCCTCCTTCTACTTCCATTGTACAATAAACTATTCTATTTGATGCTAAGGATTTTAATCCTTTGACTTCCATAACAACTACCTAAAAATAATCAAAAAGCATTCTAAAAATATTACAGCATTAAACACACAAAATACACTAACACTGCAAAATTACTCAATCACAACTGTAACATATTAGCAGGTGAAGTCCTTTTTATACAATCTCTGACAATAAAGTTCGGTGAATGAAGTCAAAACGGCCGATCTAGCAACACTAGCGAAACAAAACGCTGCACCTGTGTAGGGGCAGGTGTTGACTATCTTCCCCCACCGTTGTTCGGTTGAGCGTCGTTTGTGTTCCGTGTAAGATTTGTTTTACAAAGTGCTTGTTTAGTGCATTGGTTCTTAACTGAGAACAGGGAAATGAAAATATCAATCAATTTTAAGTTTTGTTTTAAGCTTGGTAAGACACCGAAAGTAACTCATGCGATGCTCGTATGTGTTTATGAATATCAAGCACTGTCCATGAAGTGTGTATACGAGTTGTTTACCCGTTTTCGAGAGGGCCGGGAAAATGTTTCTGACAAATCCCGTAGCAGAAGTCCGGCGACCTCCGTCAGTGACGAAAACATTGAAAAAATGAGGAAATTAATCACGAAAGATCGTCGATTAACTGTGCGCATGAGAGCTGATGAACTGCAGATAACAGTGAATCCGTGCGACAAATCGTTACCCAGAATTTAGGGATGAGAAAAACGTGTTGTCGTCTTGTGCCATATCACTTGACTGACGATCAGAAGCAGGCACGTTTAGAGGGTGGTGCAAATTGAACATCCAGCATATTTGCCAGATCTCAATCCTCCAGACTTCTTCCTATTCCCGCAACACAAACTCACTTTGAAAAGAAAGAGATTTGACGATATTCCTGACATCCAACGACACGTGACGATGCTTTTGAACACCATCCCAAAAGAAGACTTCTTGCAAAGTTTCCAGGGCATGTATAGCAAATCTCAGCGGTGCATAGTTATGGGAGGTGACTATTTCGAAGGACAGTAAGTTAACTTTCGTTAATATTTCATCTACGTAATGTTACAGGACTATTCACCGAACTTTATTGTCAGAGGTTGTATTTATAATCATGTTCATATTTTTGTTTTTTATTTTATTATTTTTTGATAAATCTCGTTAAAATATTTATAATAAAAAATAGTACTTCTATTTTAAATTTCAATTTTATTAAATATAAGTGAATAAAAATGGTGTGTTAGGGCTAAAATATAAATGAAATAATAATAATTGGGCTAAGAATTTACAACATAGTGTAACCTTTTTCACTATGCTATTCACAAACTAGCAGTGATAAATCATGGGGGAGGGGGAAAATGTCTGGAAATTTAAGATCCCCCCCCCCCAAAAAAAAAAAAAAAAAAATATATATATATATATATATATATAAATAAATAATAAATAAAAAGAGAGCCAAAAATGAAGATTTTTAGCGAGTAAAAAAATATTTGTATTAAGCAACTGTGTCAAACTTTTTTTTTTTTGAGGGAAGGGGGGGGGAGTGTCCTTCATTTTGCAAACTTTGAGCTCAATTGATTGAATGGATAATGTCTAACATTTCATTCTTAGACATTATCGACAGTGGCGAGGCGTCCGGTCATCGATAGATTCGTCAATGACCGTAAAAAATATGAAATAACATAAGTCAATTTAAATCTATATATTCATATTTTAAAACATCCGTTTTTTTTTTTTTTTTTTGAGTTTTTCTAATCCAGAGATGCCAACTTCTAATGACAAAAAAGCAGGAGATTTTTTAACAGAAATCACGAGACTTTTTCCAACAAGAAAGTTAGTAAGAAAAATGAATAAAATAATGCAAATTTAATTTTAAGTAGGATGTATTTACAAAGCATCAGTATTAAAATTAAATAAATAATATATGTTTCTTACAGTAAAACAAACTATTAAAAAAAAAAAAAAACCTCAGACATACAGTTGTTTAAAATTTAAGTCAAAATAGACAGATTTGATCACTCTGCTCCTAATATAAAACAATAAGGATCTTAATTATCTTTGTAAAAGAAAAGGTAATAAAGAAATGAAAATATCAGCTACATTCTAATGAAATTTTAATTCTTTAAGTTTTCAATAGTTATGGTATTAAAAAAAAAAAAACTTTTGATAATAAGACATTTTTTATTATGCAAAAATTAAAGTTAAAAATTTATTCTTAGCAAAAATTAGTTTCAAAGCATTGTATAGTAATTCACATTCAAACTGAGCTTAATAAATTGCAGGGCAAGATAAACTTGAATTTTCTTTCAAATTTTTTTTACCCAATCCCACAAATTTTAAGCATAAATTATGCCAAGAGCGATAGATAAAAATTACATCAGAAAAGCAGAATAAATGAGTGGAAAATCAGGAGCATAGAAAAACAAGCAAAAAGCAGGAGACGGCATGTCTGCTAATCCCCTGCATATGATATAATTATCTGGTGCTGCCATCTATCGGTTCTACAAAGAACCACCAAAAACATTTCGAGTCCCCGTTTCTTAGAGTGAATCTGTTTTATGTCTGCGCAAGCCTGCATGCGCAAACATTTTTCGTCTGCAACGTATCAAATAGCTTAAAAATCGGGTGCTAGTCCTCTATATTTTTAGCGATTCTAGTGTCAGGAAAATGAGCAGTTTTGCAAACTGTAGGGATTTATCCCTATGTATAACGACTTACAGAAGTTTCCTTCAGTATGTAGGGATGGATTTTTACTTTGTAGGGGCTTTTTGGGGTCTTGTGTAAGTCTTTTTTTGTCAGTCTTTTGTAAGTCTTTTGTGTAAGTCAGGGATTTTCAATAATTTTATTTTATTTTATGCGTGACTTTTCATTTAAGTAAGGACTTTTATCTTTAATGTAAAGATATTTTGTGCTCTGTGTACGGACAATAAGGAATATTTAGTTTCAAAATAATTTTATGAAATTTCATTTAATAATTATCATATTTCGGTAGGTTAAATTATGGCTTTAATAGAGAATTTTAAATTTGAAAATCTATGTCTTTTTTTTTTGGATGAAGTCGAACACAAAAAAGTTATTTTGTACCAGAGTTGGAAATCCTTTTATTTATTGTTAGAATAACTTTATTTCTTTTCTTTTCCATAAAATATAAACAAAATAATAACAATTATAATCGTTGTTATTATTTATTTATTTATTTGTTCAATTAAATGTTTGAAATGAAAAAGCACTCATAAAATGATTGTATTTAACGCACCATACGTCCAAATTGAGACAGCAGTAAATCTTTAAAATATTAAATTATTAAAATATTACTTCGTGATCTTCATGTACTTTGATAGAAAAAAAATCCAACAATAAAATATTTTTTATTCAATATTAGAAGACAATGTGAAAAATATCTTAACTTTTTTAATTGATTTTTTTTTTAATGTTCCAAGGAACACGTGTGTATAATTTAATCATCTATTTTTAACCCTTAACAACAAAATCAATTTTTCTCTCATTATATTATGAAAAAAAGTTTCTTTACTTTTTCCTCTCTGTTGCTCCAAGAATGAAAACAAATTCTCTCTTACTGCAAGATTTATTTTATTTATTTCTTTTCGTAACAAAGTAGTAAAGATCATGTTATTCCCGCCCCCACAAGTACTTTCATGCTGAAAACCTGATATTTCTCTGAATTTACATATGCATTCATATATTTAATTATAATGTCACTAACAAATTTTCTGCGATTTTAGACAGTTCGACAGTTAGTTAGACAGTCACGAACAATGATCATTTAATTCAATCTACAGATAAATTGTCATCATAAAAAGTATGCGTCACTGGTAAATGAAGAACACATTTTTCCATATTATGGGATTCAGTTGTAATCACAACTGGTAAGAATTAAAAATACTCAAAAACATCATTCATAAACTATTACTTTTACCCATATTAGAAGATAGTGTTATAATAAAAGTGATAATAAGCCAGGGAATGGTTAAATTAATATAATAACAATAAGAATAATAAGAAAAAAGTAAAATTATGTATTGCTCACGAATTTTGAAATTATACCATAATTAATTTAATTGACCATTATTTATCAATAAATTACACAAAAATCACACATTAATTTAATTTAAGCATGTTACTGGATATAGCAAAAGTGAGACTGAGTCAGAGAATGATTACATAAATGTTATTTGAAAAACAATAAAAAACAATAATGTTAAATCATGCAGCTCTTGTAAACGAAATACTTTCCCATATTACGACATATAGTTATAGCAAAAGTGAGACAAAGAATAACTGAGTGTATGTAATTGATTGAATATAATCAATTAATATAAATAATGTTTTTAAGATTTAAGTTTAAAATTAAAAAAAACAATAAATATAGCTAAATTAAAGTTTTTATTTTATTTATTTATTTATTTTTAACAATTTCTTACAAAATGTGTCATATAATAGAGATAATGTAGGAATGATTTAGATGTGTGTATTAGGGGGGATGGGGGGAGATGAGAAATAGCGAGGACATCGATGAAATCTCACGCCTCGCCACTGATTATCGAACATGCAAGTACACACAAAAATTGCAAAAATGAATTGTGGAGACCGCAAAATGTAAAGATAAAATACACTAAAATCTTACAGTGGAATTCTTTTTATGATTACAATACTTTTCTTATATAGTACACATTCAGGAAAAAAAAAATAATAATAAATAAAATAAGTTTTTACATTTTAATCATTAAGAAAATTGTTCTAAAATTGTCTAACTACCTTCTGTGTAAAAAAAAGTATTTTTAATTTAAAGAATATTTCTAAAATATCAGGAGAATCATATGTTAAGGGAATAAGAAGTAAGACATTACATTAAATTGTAAAATGGGGAAAAAAGATAAACCTAGCACAAGTAATATTTTGACAAAAACACACTAACCTCTAAATTAAATGTAAGAACAACATCAAGCTTAGAGAGCGAGGTTTCTCCGTCTTCGGTAAGAGCTTCTTTCGATAGTGATGATTGGCTCCTACAAATAAAATATATTATAAAAAATAAAATTAAAATAAACAAAAGAATAGTTTGAAAGAATTTAAGCCAGTGAAAAATGTATCACAAATGTACAAATGAAAAGGCTAATTTGTTCCTTCTTATTTTTAAACTTGTTTAAAAGAAATTTAAATACTAAATATACAATTTTATTCAAGCAAAATATTCAAATATGTCATTAACATGATTTATCAAACTAAATAGATAATCCTAACTTATAAATTTTTTGTTTTATGAATTATGTGGCAATTTATTGGCTTATAATATGTTCAGAAATTTGATTATTTTTTAGTATTATTATATCTTACTGAAATGTGATTTTTTAAAGAAAGCAGAAATTTTGTTTTCATCATATTAATATTTTCTGCAATGACACATTCCCCTCCCCTACTGTGAATAATTATTTTTATATGCTTTACAGAATCATTTTTTTTTTTTTTTTTTTTAGAACATGATTCAAGGTAACAGTATTACAATAATAAATAAATAAATAAAAATGGAATGGTTAATAATAAACTGTAAATGAACCCTGTAAATTATTTTTTAAAAAGTTCTCAATATTCTATTCTTAAAAAAAAAAAAAAAAAAAACTGATAAAACCATGCCATGCCACATAAAATATTACACTCAAAAAATGTATTTCAAGGCATTTTGCACATTGTATTCAAAAGTTCCAAAACTAATACACAGAGACCATAAAACACAGAAGATACACTTACATTTGATATAAAGCTTCCAAAAAGTTTCTTTCTGATTCAATACAATGCTTCAAACAACATGTACCTTTCTGTAAACACCTTCTCAAACCCCTCAACTACACCACCATTGAGTTCCAATATTGTTGTTTGAATATCCTCTATTGAGACGTACTGCTGCCCTTTTACTTTCAGTAAAGACTTTTTCTTAGCTTACATTCTCTGTCATAAACCATCTGCCAATTTCTGCCAAATCTGGACTGTTCCTCCTCGACTGCGCATAAGACTGTGCGACACCATGTTTTCATGGTCTGATTTTAAAAAGGAATTCTCTTACGTGCAATCGAGGAGAAACGGTCCGGATTCGTCAGAAATCAGCAGACTGTTTATGACAGAGAATGTAAGCTAAGAAAAAATCCTTAATGAAAGTAATTTTCAAATTGTGACATAAAATATAGTCCAGAGTGACAGATAAAAATTGTTTGAAGTACACAGCTTATATTCTCGCCAAAAATGTCTGTTCAAGAATGGGCAGGTGAAACGATGGTGTAAAATTTGCCAATTTTCACTGCCTAACAAATCCTACTTAACATATGACCAAAATGGTTAATCGGACCATCATCGGTGAAATTAGCATACAAGCTATTCAGATCATCTTTTCATTGCACATACATGGCTCACTACAAGGGGAGAATGAGTTACTACTGATAAGAGTAAAATTAAAAAAGAATATGAGTTTTGTCACTGTACACGAAAGTTAATCTTTCTTACTTTTTTTTTTAAGGTGGGGAAGACATTACTTAAAAAAAATATTGTACTCTAAATGATGCTAAATTTATTTCACCATAAAAGACCAATAATTCAATGTAACAATTAAAAAAAAGCAGTATACTTTCAAAAATTTAATAATAAAACTACTTTCAAATACGGTATGATCTTAGAAAGCTGACCTTAGTATGTGAGTATTTTCAATCTTTGAAAAAAAATCCTAGCAATATTCTGTTTATAAATATGTATAAATAAAGCTGCATATTCAGATACAAAGATATTCGTTTTTCTTTATTTACTTTGTTTTTTAAAATAATTAAACAATTCCTAAATAATTCGATACAAACCCAATTTTCCACCCAAATACATGTATGATTTTTATGAAAATGACTTTTGTATTAAATTTGTAATGCTTTCTAATGGCAGTGTTGCTAAAATAATCATGGATGGTAGATCACATTACACACTTTCTAAATGTTAAATTTTCATGCTTAAACAAACTAAATCATTATGTTACTGATAAACATTCATCTGATGTTTACATTCAGTCTAGACATTCAAACCAATGTCTGTGTCGTGCTGTGCTATCAAAGCATGCACAACTAAGATGGCAAAAATAACATCCACACTATTCACACCGTTGGTTCAAATAGCAATGACCAACACATGACACTAGTCAGACATGATTGCGAAAACAGATTCTTCAGTAATGTTTAACAACTGTGCAATCATTTCTATCATTATTGGCAGTCAGACCTCATCAATGCTTGCACATGTTGAAATGATTGTAATCACACTCTCACAATATGTGATGATGTAAACTTTTACTACATCATCCCATCAGTTTCACAGATGTATTGCCATCCATACTTTTTTATGGGTGAGTCTGGAAATTTTTGTATACACTATGTATTTAATCTACTTTCTAGAATATCTATATAACAACTTTTCAAAGACATTTTCAAAAAGAGTGTAAAATCTGCCAACCTAAATTCTGCAAATTGCTGAAATCCACACAGTTTTTTATTTATTTGTTTATTTTTTTAAGAGCTTGTATAAGTAGGTTAAAAAATCTAAAAATCCAACATCACAATCAAATTTAATAAATGCCCAGTTTAAAATTACAGCCAAGTTTTTTTAAGGCTACTTATATTATTGAAGTCTGAATACACAAAATATTCTGTATCATTTCTTTTTAAAAATTCAACACATATTTGAATAAGGTGGCACTGTAGTAGTAATCTGGATACAAAATGTTAATGAACCTGCACAGCAGTGTGTAACAGGCGACATCAAAATTACTGAGTGTATTTTAAATCCAAACACAAGCATTTCTGATAGTTGGGATAATCTTATTAAAATTACAATGGTAGAAATTGCAGTTTCATTAAGGTAAGTTTCAGTAAAAATGCAATTTCATTAAGGATTAAGGTGAGACTAACTATCTTCAATCTTTAGAAGAGTAGAACTATATAACTGAGCATAAATCATGAAAACTATTTAATAGGAGTCGAAAAATTTCTTGAAGTTTTAGGAGTCAGGAAAAAATAAATTTAAAAATCATTTAATATATATATATATATATATATATATATATATATATATATATATATATATATATATATATATATACATTAAATAAAATAAAATGAATTATGTATGCATGTTTTACATTAACTTTGGTTATTCTCATGTTGTCAAACTCTTAGTTTTGAGAAATCAATTGTTAATAGCTCTTTTAGAATTAAAAATTCTTCAAGCATATTCCATTTAAATTTATCATAAGTAAATTTTGTATGCCGTTGTTTCTAATTTGTTAAAATTCATATGATCGTCAAAATCTGTTCTTTTTCTGAATGCTAATTTTTAAAATAACAGATTATTTCACAACAAATCATTAAAATTTCTGCGTTTTTGTGCCTGATTGCCAAAATACAGAACAGTTCCACTATTGTTTGACAAAATTAGATTTAACCACAGCTAATTACTTAAATATATGATTTTTTTTTTTTTTTTCCCAATGACAGTTGTTGAAATAGGACATTTCTACCTCTAAACAAAAAAATATGCTTTTAACAAAATTGATTCCTCAAACACTCTCAGGGCCCAACTATGATTTTTGGAGGCCCTGAGTACAACTTTTGTATGGTGCCCCCCATCCCCTATGCACATACAGTTAAATGTTTTTTCCCATGTATTATGTCTTGATAATTTTTATAATTAATAGATATTTTGAATAATATAAATAGAATTAAGTTATTACGCATCATTAATATATATATATATATATATATATATATATATATATATATATATATATATATAATAACAATCTCTGAGTAAAATAAAATTAAGAAAAAACTTTATTTGGACAAAATGTCAGATTTATCTATAATAGTTTAAATATGCAGTGATAGGATTAGGGTAGATTTATAACCATAAATAATACTGAAACCAGGATAAATGGGTTTTACATTACATCCTACATTTTGTGAGTTTTCTAAAATATGTCAAGCAACACAGTACATTTCTAAAATTAAATTACATATCTGAAAAAACACAAATTCTTTAAAACACATGTTTTATTCATTCTTCGGTCCCAGAATCCTTAAAGGAGGGGGGGGGGGGGAATAAATATGTGCTTATTTCTTATCCTACCGCAAAAATAAGTTCCAGATTTAGCAAAATATCCTCATGTCAAAAGTGTGAAGCAAAAAGACATCCATGATAATATAGTCTAGATAATAATACAGGAATGGAAGGAAATTCAGCGCAGAATTCATACCAGTATTTATTTAAAAAATTTCTCTACCTATGAAATCGTTGGTTTAAGAAGAAAAATTTGCTTCATATATAGTGGTATGAATTCTGCACCAAGTAATATAAACAATCGTCGAAAAAAGCAATTTTTTTGTTCCCATTTCTCTTATTTCAAAAATGGCTTAATTATTTACATTTTTCTATACTTTAACATAAAAGTAGTGACAAATTTTAAAACTTCATGTGCAGATAATTAATTAAACATAAAAACCTTAATAGATACCTCATATTTCATCGTTAATATTTTCGGCTGGGCGTCCAGCCAAAAATATTAACGGTGAAATATGAGGTATCTATTAAGGTTTTTATATTTAATTAATTATGTGTAAAGTGCTTCATTATAATTATCATTTTATTTATTGCTTCATGTGCAGATTTGGTGCTCCGCAAATTTGGGCGCCCTGGGTTGATGCTCCACGTGTCCATGCCTTAATCTGGCCCCAGGGGCTGCTTTACAATTTTGGTCTCCCTACGCAATAGATTTTTGGCAGCCCCCTCTAGTAGATTAGATATTACATCAGGGTAACTTATAGTAGATTTTATGTGACCCCAGGTAAGTTTTCTCCCCATAATCCCTCCCCCTCTCCCCCCTTACAAAAGGAAAAGCTAAAATATTAAGATTCAACTTATTTAAATGTATAAATTTAAATAACATTTTTTCTTTTTTTTTTTTTTTTTTTTTTTTTTGTAAAAATTGAGTTGAACCAGGGATAGAAAAAATAAACAGGTTGAATCAAACATTTAGCTTTTCTACCTGATTGTGCTAAACGTTCAATTGGGAAAATGCTTGAAATTTCTGTTTATACAAATCATCATTCTCTACATGACTTCACACATATTGATGCACAGAAAAGGGAATTTGAAATCTGTCATTTCCTCACCATTACTTAGCTATCAGATTGTGGCATTGCATCACAAAACGGAGAGTGAATCTATCAAGTTGCTACATTTTTACCACCGAAAAAGTTCCAGTATGAATAATAATAATATTAAAATATTACTATTATTTTTTTTAAATTAGTTCTTACTTTTATTATAATTTTAATCCTTCCATAATAAATGATAATTTTCAATTGTGCATTAAGCCAGATAACAAGAATTCATATCATTTTTTAAACAAGAACGAAAAATCCTTTGATTTGCATAGACTTAATACTTTCCAACTGTATACACTGTAAAAAAATAACTATTACCAGCTGCAAGAAACTCTCTGTGATTGGAGAAAATAATTATTTTCTCCAATCACAGAGATTTTCCTGCAGCTGGTAATAGTTATTTTTTTACAGGGTATACTTGTTGCCTCATTTAATCTTTAATGTACTTTGCCTATGTGATCACACAACGGAAAAAATTACAGAGAGACAAACTAACTGAATTCATAATCACTCCAAAACATTGTTGAAAAGTGTTTAAAAACCTTAACACAAGCGGAAATACATTTCCAGCAATTTCCAATTGTAGCTCTTATAATGTATTTGAATATTTTAGTGTGATCCAGGAAATTTTATTGCTAAACATACCATATTCTATAGATTTTTTTTTACATGAAAAATAAATCTAAATTTTAATACGATTTTTCTCACTACAAAGTTTTTTTAAATGTGATTTATAAAAATACATCTCATAGAAAGCAATTAACTGTCATTCTTTTGGGTGTCCCTGTACACAAGCCAGTTATTCTATTTCTACCATTTTAAATAGAGAACATTAGCTACGGCTGTGCTGACAAACCGAAGTTGTCAACATTTTTAAACTTCATTGAAAAGTGTTAAAAATGATTCTTTTGTAAATTTTGCTTGAACCTTTTCCTTAATGTACACTAAGCAACAAAAAAAAAAAAAAAAAAAAAAAAAGCCGCACTTGGATTATTTCCTTTTCCCTTTTTGCAACCACCAATTTTATCATTTAAAAAGCAAATTTTTGAACAGATTTTATTACATTAAATTATCGAAAAACAAGAAGCAAAATTATAACTCAAAATTGAAGAAACCTTACATACTTCTTGGAATAAGCCTTAGTACTTGCGGGAAGAGGCCCCTCCCAACGTCAGAGGTAGCACGGTGGCGGGTTGCTTTGCTATGTTGACTTTATTTTTTGCAGTCTTCATGATTCTACACCAGTTACGGTTAATTTTTTGTGCTGGGTCGTTGCCATTACAGGTAAGAGGATTGAATAAGATTTCGACCATTTTGCGATTTGCGGCGTATATTGCGTTATTGTATTCGGCAAGTTTTCAAGTATCGCTAAAATTTATATTGATAGGTTTGGTAGCGTTTACCTTGGTGAATGCGGTGGTTATTTTCCCAAATTTGATATCTGCAGAACGTTCTGCAGATATCAAATTTGAGAAAATAACCATATAAGTATCAGCATACATATTATGTACCCATAATGCATACATATTATATTTATAAATGCATATACATAACTTACCAAAATACTCATAAAAAACAATACTGTTGTAAAAGCCACCCTGCCCAGCAAAAACTCATGTTTTTTGGCATCAAGAAAAAAAAAAAACAATATCAGAATTTTCCGTCACTATTAACTCCTTCACCTCACTTACTAAATATGTGCCCTTAACTTTGCAGACCTTTCTAATAAATCCTTAGCTCTTTAAACATCCCTTGTTAACTGTGTTAATTTTTTGGCTGCATTATAAAGTATTTTCATGCCAAGGCATGTCCCTTATGTAGAAGTATTGCTCAAAAACTATGTTATTATGTAGAAAAATATTATTTATGCACCTCATCATAAAAATACTTTAAATTATAGCTTTATAATGCACTTTTGTTCCTAAACAATATGTGGGAGCCTTATCTATATATATATAAAAGAGTAAACTCACTGATCACTGACTCAACACAGCCGTGGCGATTCTACGGGAGATAAAGTAGCAAATTTTGATGAGCACGTTGGTTTTAGAACCCTGACGCCCAGAGCCCAGTTTACCCATTTAAGGGCCTGGGGCTGAGATAATAGTGGAGCACCCCCCCCCCCCCGCCTCCACACACACACATTTTTCTTTTTCTTTCATATGAATATTTATCATTAGATAAAATTTTACAATGGTCATATTAGAATAAGATTCTTATTACCATTTATTAAATGAACTCTGAAACTGTTTGCAAAAAATTAATTAAAACAAAAACAAAAATATTAACAACAAAACTCACTATTAACTCAACGACCAAAGGAAAAGCTGCTGCATCAAAAACTTTAATGAATATATTTTACAGAATAAAAAAATTAAATTGGCTTCTTCCTGGCCTTTGCTGCGCTGAAAGTTTCAATTACATCTTTAAAATCCAGGTTGCTTGTTAAATCGTGCTCTGAACACAGCAAAGCCAAACATTGCAGCTTATTCTGCTGCATTTTTGTTCTTCGAAGAGATAGAACTCTCTCTAATTTGGAGTTTGCTCTTGTTAATAATTTTACGTGGAGGAAGGAAACAGATTATATTATTCTCCCCCCCCCCCTCATCTCTTGAATGACTTTTGAAATTTTCAAATTTTAATGCATTTTTAAAAAATATTATTATTATTTTTTTTTTTAAGTCTAAGTACTAGAAGAAATTATCAAAAATTTGTCTTTTAAAAATATTTTTACATAACAGTATCAAGGATTTTAATTTCTGACTGTTAAAACCGAATAAAAAAAAAAAATTACATTTTTTTTCTATTTACTGGGTTCTCTTAGCCCCATCTAGGGCCCCCTTGTTCACTGGGCCCGGGGCTGCAGCCCCCCCAGCCCCCCCTTAAACTGGGCTCTGCTGACGCCCACTAAGACGGGATTTTGCGAAATATCCCCCCATTCCCCACTGGGGGGCAGAAGATCAAAACCCCTTTATAAACATAACTCGGCCCCAAATTGCTTCACGGTGAAGAAATTGCAGAATGAAAGACCAGACTTGAAGCACTCTGCTCCAAACTACCATAGGCGATTTTTTATGTGTGGGCTGGTTATGCGTTCCCAAGATGCACTATAAAGAGATATTGCGAAATTTCCCTTTCGCTCCTTTAAGGGCGGGGGGCAAAAAACATGTTTTAAAGAAGTAACTCTGCTCCAAATTATCTCAGGAAAGTGACTTTTTGATATGTCGATTGGTTATGCGTACTCAACACACACAAATTACAAAGGGATTATTTGAAATTCTTTGCTATCTCCTTTGAGGGTTTGGGGAGGGGGGGGGTGTAAAAAACATGTTTCTGTACCAAATTACCTTAGAACGGCAATTTTTGATGTGTGGACTGTAGATTATTATTGGTCAATGTGAAACCTGCAGATGGTGCTGTATGCCGTTATTAATGTTTTTTTTTTTTTTGCTTCTTCTCTTAGTGTTCTTCATGTAGTGTTGTAGTGAGCGTGTAAATAAATGTGTGTGACAGTATTAGGATTCCTCTTATTTTGGAATTATGTGTTTCATCGTCATCTATGATTAGTAATGGACATGAAGTGGCCGGCAGTCCCCACGACTCTCTGGACCGATGAAGGTAAGCCATTTATCTTATTTCTTGTTAAAGTACTGAAATTGCTATTTTAAATAACGTCGCCAAAGTAGCAACATGTTTTTGGCACCCATAACAGGGACTGCCAGGCCCTTAAAGGTTGATAATTTGATTTATTCTATATAGTGCAATCTTTTAGATTGATCAGAATATAGCAACAGAATTAGATAAATTAAAACGAAAATGCACTACCCTAAAGGGATTGTGCACAAAATTAATTAACACGATAAATACAAAGTTAATCGAACCCGAGGAGGGGTTAAATGTTTATGAAATAGAATCGCAGTTAGAAAAACTGCAGGTGAAA
This sequence comes from Salticus scenicus, assembly GCA_963930645.1. Taxonomy (NCBI): domain Eukaryota; kingdom Metazoa; phylum Arthropoda; class Arachnida; order Araneae; family Salticidae; genus Salticus; species Salticus scenicus. The sequence goes on along the minus strand of OZ005648.1, from coordinate 328,130,920 downwards.
CAAGACGAAATTGTAGAGGTTGAGGAACAGATAAAAACAAAAATCACGGTTCTCGACGAGTTACAAGCTGAAATAGAATCTCGTCAAGATTACAGAGATCAAATTATTGATGTAAAAGCTCAAATTATGAACAAAATAGAATTTAAATGCCACTCACATGGTATCTGAGCCAAGGAATGAGCAATCACCTAATTTAAGATTAGAAAGAATTAATGCGAGTTCCGTAAGATTGCCCAAGATCTCAATTCCAGTTTATGACGGTTCTCCTGAAAACTGGATAGAGTTTTGGAATCAGTATGAGATAACCATACACAATAATAACGATTTGTCTAACGTACAAAAATTTGTTTACTTAAGAAGTTTTTTAAAGGCCCAAGCTTTAACAGCTATTCAGGGCTTAGCACTCTCTGAACAAAATTACAATACTGCAATTGATTTATTAAAATCTAGATTTGGTAAAAAAGATATCGTAATTCGATATAAAATTGATGCATTATTAAATTTATGCCCTGTTAAATCTGCAATCAGATTAAAGAATTACGCTTACTGCACGACGCCCTTGATGTTAATATAAAATCTCTCGAAAATTTAGGAGTAGATTTAAAATCCTACGGAAATTTGTTATTTCCGATTTTTACCCCAGTAGCAGAAATTTCTCTGTCAATCTGCGACAACTATTTACGCATTAGAAAATAATCTGCAACATAATTTCAAAATGATTACGGGGGGGGGGGGGGGGGGGAGAGAATTACCGGATTCAGTAAGCATAGTTTTATTGCAAGTTTGCATTTATCTAATGTTATTAATCTGTCAAATATGTCAAAGCATTGTAGTTATAGAATTTCTATTACATATAGCTAGATAAAGAGTTAGCATTAGCAATTATCTTTTATACTGTATAAGAACTGCTATTTTGTTTATGAATTTGTTCATACTGACTCTAGTAAAATACTTGCAGCAGACTCTAAACATTGAAATTAATGCAACTTTCTAAAATTTTCTGGTTCCTGTGTAACCAGATGGAGGGAGATTAAGATGTATAAACTTTCTCTTATCAACGCAGTTACAGTTTGTTCGTCATTGCCATCTGTACATCTTAATTGCGTTTTGCTCACCTTCTCAATATCCGAGCCCCAACTTTTACAGAAAACTTGTAATACTGGAATTGAAACTGTATTTAACCCATTAATCGCCAAAACTCCCGCTGCAGGAACATTTAATTACAAATTTTTTTCTCTACAATAATTAAGATAAATATATATTTTTATTTTTTACATTGAACATCGAAGTGCCTAGCTTCGCTGGCAATTTTATCAAAAAGTTTGTAATGCAAATTGTATTTTTATTTATTTTTTAATTATTCAAACAAAATCATCTGTTTCTACTGCATAAGAGAAAATCGCTAAAAATAACTTATTCAAGTGCAGGGGTTTAAAGTGATGGATATTAATTAAAAAATTTGTTTCTTAAATTATAACAAAGAGGATCAAGAAAATTTAAAAGAGTTATGCAGTTTATCAACATCTATTCTACCTCCATTAGATGCCATGTCTCCCATTTTGGAACTATATATCTTTGAACAAAATAACTTTTTTTTTTTATTATTATATATGATTAGGAATGCATTTTGTAACCAAAGCGTACAAAAATGCAAAATTTTTGAGTGAGATTCATATAGCGGGGTTAAGTAACTTAATGGGTTATGTAACATCAATGAGTTAAGTAACTTAATAAGCGCAGGTATTTTCTTTGACAGCTCAATAAAAGACTTTCAAATAAAACCTGTGATCCTTTCAGATCCAATTTCTTTTTTTATAGTGCTAGCGATCCATTTATAAAAATACTGGTTTTCAAACTAAAGTGTGTTCAAATTTTGAAATCGATACAAAATATAGTATAAATTCAAAGGTGCAATAACAAAAATTACATGAGTAGTGAGTGATATTGAACAATTCTACCTCTAAATAAGTTCTGCAATTTAATGAAGCAAATTTAAACAGAATATTGACAGTTATGCTGCATATGGAGAAAGAATGGGAATCTTCTGCAGGGAACTTCATTACCGATCAATAGCAAATGGTAAAGGGGGGAGGGGGGGGGGGTCCCAAAAATTATATGAATGAGAGATATTGAATATTTCTATTTCTTTATAAATTCTGAAACCTATAAAGTAAGCTTAAAATGAACATTGACATTTATACTCTGGATGAAAGAAGATTTGAAATTTCAATGTTTCTATGGAGTGCTTGATTGCTGATCGTTAGTGGAGAGGGGGAGGGAAGCAAATATATGAGTGAGAGATAGTAAGCAATACTTTTTTTAGGTTTTGGAATCTAAGTAAATAAGTTTAAAAAGAACATTGAGATTTATGTTGCAGATAGAGAAGATTTGAAAGCGTAAGACTTCCGCGAGCCGTTTGATTGTCGATCGTTAGTAGGGGGGGGGGGGTCACAAAAAATTACATGAATGAGAGATATTGAATAATTTTACTTCTTTATAGGCTCTAGAATCTAATAAACCATGTTTCAAATGAATAGACATTTATGCTGTGGATGGAGAAAGCTTAAAAATTACAACGCTTTGATTTTGTGGAACGTTTAATCACCGATCGTTAGCGAAAGGAAGGGGGGGGGGAAGCAAAACAAATATAAGTGAGATATTGAACAATTCTACTTCTTTAGAAGTTCTTAAATCTAATTAAGTAAGTTTTAAAAAATAATATTGATATTTATGTTACTGATGGGGAGAAAAAAAATGGAAATCGCAAGAATTTCCCGATCTGTATGATAGTCGATCGTTAACAGGGGGTAAGGTCACAAAAAATTATATGAGTGAGAAATATTGAATAGTTCTACCTCTCTATAGGTACTATAATTTAATAAAGCGTGTTTAAAATGAATATTGACATTTCTGTTGTGGATGGAAAAAGATAGAAAATTGTTATCTTTCCTGCCCAAAATCGGGAGATTTGGAATTTCTGCATAATGCTGATTTGGAAATAATCTGCAGCCTAAAAAAATCTGCGATGTACGTCGCGCGTCTCGCATTTTCTGCTATGGGGATTTTTACTAAATTAATACCTACCAGTATTATGATAGACAAAATAAAATGAAAACAGAATCCGAGGAACGGGATGTACAAGATTTGTTAAAACATTTAAAATTAGAAGTTCAAACTAGAGAAAAAACCTTTTTATTTTTAAAACGCGAAGTAGAAACTCACAATAGCGGGTACAAAAACTCAAATTCCAGATTTGATTCAAAATCATCAGAAAATAATAATGCATCCTACCGGAAATCTGTTTCGGGATATAAAAATTCTAACACAATACAAAAGGCATCAGCCTTTAAATTAATTGTTAGTAAATGTATATTTTGTGTTGACGCAGTAAATGATCATGATAGTAAAATGTACAAATTAAATTTAGAGGACAAAAAATTGTCTTTACGCAAACAGGGAATCTGTTATTTATGTTTCAAAAGAGGTAAACATACAGCTAAATTTTGTTTATCGGGTCTCAAATGTGACACATGTTCAGGAAAACATAATACATTAATTTGCTATAAGCAAAAATCAGAAACTCCAACAACGGCTCAAATGAGAAATAAAAATCACATTGAACATACCCAAACAAATTCTTCTGAGAATAGTGCTTACGAAAATGATAATTCTGTAGTGTCATACAAATGTTCTGTACAAAATCCGCTTGAGAATAATGAAATATATTTACAAACTTGCTTCGCAAGAATAACAAATAATTCTAATTTAAACTCTTTAAAGTGTGTATTATTGTTTGACAATGCGTCTCAATGAAACTTCATTAATATGTCACTCGCTCGTGAATTAAAATTGCCTGTGATTAGAAAAGAAACTCTAATCATATACCCGTTTTCTTGTGATGAACCCCAGCAAAAAGAATATTCTGTTGTAAATTTCGAATTGTCTCATTTAAAAAACCACAAACAAAAATGTTATGTAGAGGCATTAGTCGTGAATCAGATATCGTTTACAAAGCTAAAAATAGTTGATGACGTAACCATTCGAAACGTTTTGGTTTCTAATGAGGGGGAAAGAAATAATTTTTCTCAATTGCATTCGAAGGCGCCAGACATATTAATCGGTGCAGGTTTATATTGAAAACTGCAAAAAAATAAAAACAAAATTAATCGTTCGTTGTTTGCGGTTAACACAGCATTTGGTTGGACGTTATCTGGCAATAATAATTCAGCTTCATATCGAGACGGATTAATTACTGGCACCTCGGTGCTAAAGATTGAATGTTCTGACTCTGTTTATTTACATGAAAACCATTCATGCATGAAAAAAAAATGAATCATCTAATTGTATAGCTTATGATTTGCAAAATCTATGGTCGTTAGATTGTTTAGGCATAAATGATGATAAATTGATTTCTACTTCTGATCTGGAAAGAAAAAATAAATTTATTACGCAGTTATTATGGAATGAACATGGTATTGATAATTTTGTGAACAATTCTGAAAATGCTAAACGGCAATTCAATAATTTGAGGAAAAGATTAAAAGCGGATAAATGGATTTTTGAGCAATATAAGCAGATAATTACTGAACAAAAACAACTAGGCATCGTAGAGGAATAAGGTCGGTCAGAAAGAGTATTTCACCCCACATCGTGAAATTGTTAGAAAGGAAAAACAGACAACAAAGGTACGAATTGTTTTTAATTGTTCCAGTAGAGTTTCGGGGTGTAAATCTTTAGATGATTGTCTCTTAAAAGGGCCATGTCTTACACCACCAATTTTGGATGCAATTAATAGATTTCGAATGTTTAAGATTGTGTTTTGCGCAAATATTGAAAAGGCGTTTTTAATGATAGAAATCGCAGAACCCGATAGAAATTTTCTTAAGTTTTTATGGTTTGATGAGGACATCCAGAATTATAAAATAATGCGAATGACCAGAGCGACATTTGGTTGTACAACTTCTTCTTTCTTTTTAACGGCAACAATTAAGAAACACATTAAGGAATATAGGGAAATTTATCCGGATAGTTATGAAATGTTAAATTCAGCTCTGTTTGTGGACGATTTGCTTTATGGCTCTGATACCATAAACGGTGCCTATGAATTAACTTTTACTGCGGTAAATATTTTAGCAAAGGCTGGAATGAAATTGAGAAAGTTTAGTACGAATTCACAGAAATTAAAGAACATGTGGGATAAAAATGATTGTTTTTCGGAGGTAATTAATGATAGTGTAATAAATATTCTTGGTTTGGTGTGGGATAAAGATAGTGATAAATTGGGATTAACTTTGAAATCTATAGTTGAAAATTTGGATATATCGGTATGTACGAAAAGATATGTATTGCATACAGCTGCGAAATTTTTTGATCCTATTGGGATTATATCTCCCTTTTTAATTAGGATAAAGTGTTTTCTTCAAAGAATGTGGAAAAGAGGTATGGATTGGGATCACGAATTGCCGGATGATCTTAAGGGAATTTGGATAAAGTGGTGTAACGAAATTAAGGATTTATTAGAACTTCGAATAGATAGATGCTATTTCACTTATGGTGATTTGAAAAATTTGCGAGTAGAATTACACATTTTTTTAGATGCTTCACCACTTGCATATGGTTGTGTTGCATATTTTAAGGTTATCAGTAAGGATAAAAAATGTTATGTAAGTATGATTATGTCGAAGGCTAGAGTTGCGCCGCTAAAGAAACTAACGTTACCAAGATTGGAGTTAATGGGAGCGGTGATAGCAGCTAGAGTAGCGAAATATATTTGTGATATATTTAAAGAAATTGACATCGAGAAATTTTATTGGTCAGATTCTACTATTGTTTTACACTGGGTGAAGGGATCGGCGAAACAATGGAAACCCTTTGTGAAAAATAGAGTAGTCGAAATTCAGGAATTGTCAGAACCCGAAAATTGGTCATACTGTAATACAAAGGATAATCCCACAGATTTAGTTACTCATGGTATTAGCACAAATGCATTAGTTAATAATGATTTTTGGTTTAGAGCTCCAAATTGGTTATCTGAGCTAAATGGTAAAAGCAATGATATTGGTGAAGAAGTAGACACGCAATATATTACCGAAGAAAAAAGGAAAGCACCTGAAAAAATAGTTCAGTTTAATATCTCTATAGAAACAGTTGAACCAATACTAGATCTTGAAAAATATAGTAACATTTTAAGAGTCCTCAGAATTACAGCATGAATAAAGAAATTTCTTAATAACACGAATCCTAAAAACGAGAAATTTAGGGGTCCATTGTCGGCGGAAGATATTGGTAGTGCGCCAACAATGTGGGTTAAATATACACAGAAAATTAGTTTTCCAAATGAATTAAGCTGTTTGATAAATGGGGAACCTATTTCGAAAAGTTCAAATTTAATTGAGTTCTCGCCATTTTTGGATTCCGAGGGAATAATGCGTATCGGAGGAAGGCTTCAGAAATCGAAATATTCCTTTAATGAAAAACACCCGATCCTGTTGCTTTCAAGGGGTAAATTAATTGATTCGTTAATTAAAAATGCGCATGAAAGAGTTTTTCATTTTGGCATTAATGATACATTAGTTCAATTACGGGAGGAATTTTGGGCAATCAAGGGCAGACAGGCAGTAAAAAGCGTATTAAGAAAATGCACAATTTGTAAAAAATCCAACGCTCGATCTGGAGCCCAGATGACAGCTGCAGATCGCATCAATGAACAAAGGCCCTTTTCAGTGACTGGCCTTGATTTTGCAGGCCCCTTATACGTTAGCCATAGTGACAGCAAATATTATATACTAGCAGGCAACGCCCGCTTCGCTGGTCCCTATTTTTAAATGAATCACTATAATGAATTCTCAAAATTGCATTAATTTTTATCACGTGAAAAAAAAGAGAAACAAAATCTGATTAGGAAAAATGTCGCACCGGGTTCTCACTGCCTTCGGAAAAAATTCCCAATCTAACTCTTATTTCTATTATTTTTCCCCTTCGCCCCCCCTCCCGTCTATCCCAATAATTTTACAAATTCGAAAATATCTGCAATCAATTTGTAAGTATCAAAAACCTCTAAGAACCAGTTTTGAACGATCTATCTCTATTTTTATTTTTTTGCCCCACCACTCCCCCTTCCCGCCCCTCCCAATAATTTTAAAATTTCGAAAATATCCGCAGTCGATTTGTAGGTATCGAAAACCTCTGTGTACTGATTTTGAATGATCTAACTCTATTTTATTTTTTTTTGCCCCTCCGCCCCCTCCCTTCCCGGCCCTCCTAAAAACTTTACACTTTCGAAAATATCCCCATTCGACTTGCCGGCCTCTAAAACCTATCTGTACCAATTTTGAACGGCCTAACTGTATTTCTATTAGTTTTTGCCCCGTAGCCCCCCCCCCTTCCCGCCCCTCCTAATAATTTTACATATTCGAAAATATCCGCAATCGATTTGTAAGTATCGAAAACCTCTATATACCAATTTTGAACGATCTAACTCCATTTTTGTTTTTTTGTCCCCCCCCTCTCCCTCCCCTCCTAATAACTTAACACTTTCGAAAATATCCCCATTCGACTTGCAGGCCTTTAAAACCTATCTGTACCAATTTTGAACGGCCTAACTGTATTTCCATTTGTTTTTGCCCCATAGCCCCCCCCCTTGTTGCTCCACCTGGGGGCTGAATTTCTAAAATTCCAGAAATTGGTTTTTTGATATTTTTATTAGCTATATTTTCGAGCAAAAATTTCACGTGTATCTATTTTTTTGTTTGAGATACATAGGATTATGCAAAATCACATTTTACGCATGTGAAATCACGTTTTGTCCCCCCCCCCCGTCCCCCCTTGGGGACCGAATTTTGAAAATTCCAGAAATTGGTTTTTAGACATTTGTGTTAGCTATATTTTAAAGCAAAAATTTTACGGATATCTGTTTTTTTGTTTGAGATATATAGGATTATGCGAAATCACGTTTTACGTGTGTGAAATCACGTTTTGCCCCCCCGCCCCCCCTTGGGGACCGAATTTTGAGAATTTCATAAATTAATTTTTAGACATTTGTGTTAGCTATATTTTAAAGCAAAAATTTTACGGATATCTGTTTTTTTGTTTGAGATATGAAGGATTTTGTGAAATCACGTTTTGCCCCCCCTCCCCCCTTTGGGGGCGAATTTTGTAAAATCGCTTCTTAGTGGATGCCTACGTCATAGAACGAACATTGTCACAAAATTTCATGCTTCTAGGTCGAGGGGTTTGGTCTGGGCGTTGATAGATCACCCCCTCAGGAAGTCTTCTTTTATATATATAGACTGTTCTGCACATGTGCAATAACAAAAGCAGTGCACCTTGAATTAGTAGAGAACCTATCAACTGAAACATTTTTATTGGCCTTCAGAAGAATAGTGGCAAGGAGAGGTCTTTGTCACACATTATATTCTGACAACACACGAACATTTCATCGAGCTGATATCGAGTTAAAACATATATGGAACATTATTAGCCATCCCGACGTTTAAGATTACTACAGTAGTAACAAAATAATGTGGAAATATATCATGGAAATGTCGCCATGGTGGGGAGGTTTCTACGAAAGGTTGGTTCGCTCTGTTAAGACTGCATTAAGAAAGGTAGTTGGCAAAACCACCTTAACACATACCCAACTACACACCGTTTTGACAGAAATAGAAGCTTCGATAAATTCCAGACCGATTACATTTGTATATTCTGACTCTGGTGAACTAACACCAACTACGCCAGCACACTTCTTGGTAGGTCAACGACTAACTGCGTTGCCTATCGTACATATGAAACCCATGTTCTTCCTGAAACTTCAAAAATGTATATTAAAAGATTCAACTTAAAGGAACGTATATTGGACCAGTTCTGGTCACGATGGAAGAATGAATATATTCTTCAATTGAAAATAGCCATGACCAGTCGACACTCCAGTATCCGAGAGTTTGCTGCAAATGATATTGTTCTAATTCACGATTCGAAGCTACCAAGACATTTGCGGAAATTTGGTTTAGTCACGCAAGTGTTCCCCGGTAGGGATGGGAAAATACGCTCATGTGAGCTCAAAACAGCTAATGGAACTATCCGTCGACCTTTCCAGTTGTTATATCCTGTAGAAATCTATGAAAGGAACTAATTTTTAAAAAACTATAATTACAAAAAATGACATTTTGTGTAAATTTTAATTTTTTTTTCTTGATATAGATACAAATATAAAATGAACATATATTTAATGTTCATCCGGGGGCCAATGTGTAGATTATTATTGGTCAATGTGAAACCTGCAGATGGCACTGTACGCCGTTATTAATGTTTTTACTTTCCGAACACTATAGTGAGGAAAGTATTGTAATCATGTCAAAAATCCGAATTCGAGATTTTGATGTTTCTATACGTTTCGAGGTTCAACGAGTCCGTTGTCACTATTTTTACGATGATGTATGTATGTGTGTGTGTATGTATGTGTGTATGTATGTGTGTATGTATGTGTGTATGTCTGTGAGTGAACACGCTAGCGTCTAAACGCTTTGTTCGAATAAGCTGAAAGTTGGTACGTATATTGTAAGTCACCATAGTACGAACCCTATAGATTTTGGTGAATCTAGCACTTATAGTTTTTTTACAGGGACACAAAGAAAAATTCTTTATCATTATGGCCAAGGGACCAAAATCTTAAAAGTGCGATAGCATCTAAACGCCTTATTCAATTGAGCAAAAACTTTATACACATATTATAGGTCACAGATACGCAATCTGTATAGATTTTGGAGAATCTAGCACTTATAGTTTTTTTACAGGGACACAAAGAAAAATTCTTTGCCAAATTTTTAAAAGTGTGATAGCGTCTAAATGCCTCATTAATCTCAGCAAAGAATTTGTACACATGTTATAGGTCACATTTGAACCAACTGTATAGATTTTGGTGAATCTAGCACTTACAGTTTTTTTACAGGGACACAAAGAAAAATTCTTTATCTTTATGGCCTATGAGACCAGCGATAGCATCTAAACACCTTATTCAATTGAGCTGAAAATTTGTATGAATATTATAAATCACTGTTGCACTAACTATAAGCATTTTGGTGAATCTAGCATTTATAGATTTTTACAGGGACACAACGAAAAATTCTTTATCATTATGATCTAAGGGCTCAAAGTTCAGTAGCGTTAAATAAAACCTCGTGTGATATATGGAGAAAAATACTCAAACACTCTGTTATGGTTTTCTCTTTTTTGTTTGTTTAGCAACTCCTCTTTCTTTATTTTATCTACAAAACTGTTAGTTACTCAATGTTCGGAAAGTCGAGTGGAGTCACTCCAGATTTTTTTTTTTTTGCTTCTTCTCTTAGTGTTCTTCATGTAGTGTTGTAGTGAGCGTGTAAATAAATGTGTGTGACAGTATTAGGATTCCTCTTATTTCGGAATTATGTGTTTCATCGTCATCTATGATTAGTAATGGACATGAAGTGGCCGGCAGTTCCCACGACTCTCTGGACCGATGAAGGTAAGCCATTTACCTTATTTCTTGTTAAAGTACTGAAATTGCTATTTTAAATAACGTCGCCAAAGTAGCGACATGGACTGCTTATGCATATTCAACACAATCTTAGGAAGGAGATTTTCAATATGTGGTTCAGTTATATGTATCTAACTAATAATATAAAGATATTTTGCAAAATTCCCTCCTCCTTTTCTTTAAGAGAGGGGCAGGGGGCTAAAAAGCAAGTTTTAAAACACAACTCAATGATTTTATTATTGTTATTAATGACATGGTATTTTTAGAATTCATTTCAATATAATGACCAGCGAAGCAGGCAAAGCCTGCTAGTATTATATAAAGTGCTTCTCTGATGGTAGAAATACAGCAGCTACTTGTTATACTGTGCATGTTGGGAGACAATATAAATACATGATATAACCAATGGCTCAATATGATAGAGTAGGGGAGAGGTGATATGATAAAAAATTTTATTTCATTAACATACATATTCAAAATATAATAAAAATAGCAGTGTAAATAGAGTAATAAAAAATCACTTAAGTAATAAAGACAGAATTTCCGTTTAACCATTTAATTTTGTGTACAAATGCACATGTGTATTCATACTTTTCATTTTCTGCTGAAAAAAGTATCCAATGTCATTTGCTCCGATTAACTTGCTTTCTAGAAAATATCAGTAAGCAAAAATTAATTATAACTTACTCTTATGAATAGAACTGCAACTTTCAAAAGCGATGCATACTTTCTTGAGCATTAACCCTTCATTGAGACAGAAGTCACTTCATCATTGCTGTCATCCTCTTTAGGGTCCATGTCTGCTCATATATCAACTATGATTTGCTCATCTGAAAGAGTTTCAGAACTCAGCTCATCATTACCTATATTAATCCAAATTTTCACTTCATCTTCATCCACATTTAAACCGAGTGATTTGGATTGTTGAACTAGAAGTTCTACTGAATCTTCTTCATCAGCATTGAGTTCGACATCATCTAAAAGTTTCATCCAGCATTTGTGAATGGCTTCCGAATTAACAGTGGACCATGTCTTTTGAGAGATGTACATAGCATCTTTTAAGCACACATTTTTCAGTGCTTCATGTAGTGAATGTTCTTTAACAAACAAGATTACTCAGTAACTCACATTGCAAGAATTTTTTTTTTTTGTGGCAATTATTCCTTGGTCCACTGGTTGAAGAAGACATGTTTTAAGGCAAAAACAGCGATACCGCTTATGTGCTATAGTGCGTAATTTATGCGAAAACTGGGTAGATGCGAAAAATTTATTGTAGCAGGTCTCAAGGGATGCATAATTTTCTTTCTTTAAAAAAATTTCAAACTGGAAGAAAGAAAAAAAAAGCAAATTTTAAAATATATTTCTTGTTTAAAACTGATATTTTCCTTGTATTTTTAAAGTATTCTGCTCTGAAGAAGAAGAAAAATCCTTTAAAACTCCATTTTACCATAAAGGAAAAAGAACCAATCCTGTACGATAGACACAAGCGAGTGGTTGTCACTGCGTGAAATCGAAAACTATGTTCTGACTCCGAGATGAATAATGAAGTTCTGATGCAAAAAGATTATCAGTAAAAAGTGTTCGATACATCAAATCGTATCACCGAGTAATGAATCGCCAACAGGTGCCATCTCGCTATTAAAGCTTAGCCGAAATATGAAATTCGAAAAATGGTACAAAACCATTCTTTCAAAAATCAAAAACATTCATATCCAATTCTAATACGATATACCAATTCAATATGCACACATGAGTGGCCAGATCGAAAACAAACACAAAGTTCTGAAATGTGAAAATGAAATTCAATACGAAAAAGTTACCAGTTAAAAGTGCCAATACATTGAATCGCATATCACTCTGCTGCGTTCTAAGTTCGTTGAAACAAAACAAAAACAAATGAAATAGATGAACGAACGTGATTACAGGAACATGACATATCTGTATTAAGATTCAAGAAAGAAACTTTATTATTAAGAAAACCTAAGTATTAAAAAAAAAATTATATGTTTGCTGCGTTAAGTAAAAAGTAAAATATTTTTGCTAATGTCAGACTGTTATTATTATTATAGTAATTTCTTTTACAGATAAGTAAGTATACTTCTTTTACTTTTTTTCTAATGCACTATTTAAGTTATAAGTACAGTTTATTGGTAAGTTATTTTGAGGTTAAAGGAGGATAGGGGACTGGGGGTTAGCTTTTGTAGATGTAATATTTCCGTTCTTGGCAAGCAAGGACAGATATCCGAAAAATTCTGATAACTGAAATCAGGTTATAAAAAACTGTTTTTCATCTAAAATAAAATTTCAATCTATAAATTCATTTGTGTGGGGACAGAAAGGTCTCAGAAAGGATTCAAAAAAGGACTCAGATTTTGAAAAAGGACTCAGATTTTTTTAATTCATGGGTCCTAGGGACCCAGGATTTTGAAAGACCAGCAGCATCACTGCAAAAACACAGTTTATTTTTATTTATTTATTTTTCTGATGATATGAGTTCTTCACTGGGATGAGCTGATGAGCACTGCACTGATCTATAAGGAGCATAGCCCAAACCCTTATTTCTCATATAAAGCCAAACTGATGGAATAAAATTTTCAAAACACCATTCTTTAAAGTAAGATTTGTGCTGTTTCATTAGGCAACAACTTCCAGCGAAGTGCAGCTTCATCAGTATTGTATATCTGCTCATCATAAAACATAAATCAACGATTTTTTTCCTTATTTCAGAACAAAATTTCAATGCATCTTCTTGGTCAGCCGATCGATTTTCTTTGTAAATTACATTCTGTTCAATGCCATACTACTTTGGCCACTTCCAAAACCAACCATCACTTTGCCAAGATTTTTATATTTTTCTTTGATGATGGGACCTGATAAAGGAGCTCCAAGTGATTGCTTTTCTTCAAACTATAAGGCAAATGCCTCTTCCAGCTTGTCGTTTGCCAATCAAGCTCATTTTTGATTTAGTCCATCAGTTTAATCCGTGTTTGAATTTTTTTTTTTTTTTTTTTTAATTTAGATTCTTCTTTTACCTATCTTCTTACAATAGTAGTTCTGACACAGGGTGTCTACTGACTTGACAGAAAAAAAATTCATGACCTTAAAAAAAATTTCATGACCTTTTTTATCGACATATCCAACCTTTCTTTTTAAATTAACATTAATTTTCTATTTTTTACTGATATACTACCTTGCTTGATTTTTAAAATTTTTGTTTAACAACAGTATTAGCAGTTAAAAAAGAAAAAAAAACTGAAAACTTTTTTTTACTTTCTCTTTTCCATAAGGTAGAGAAAGTATTGTTTTACGGTCGAATTTTTGAACGTGAGTTTTTGTTACATTTACATGTTTTGAAGTCCCCTGAATCCAAAAATCATGTTTTTAGCAGTTAGTCCGTATGTGTGTGTGTTATCAGCATATCTGAAGAACAAACAGTAGCAAAAATTCCAAACTCGATATTCTAAATGTGTATCATATAGGGATGCTACACTAAGCTTTTCATTGAGATAAAGCAAGTTGCTCGTGTATAGGGACACTCAAGAGTATTCAAATACATTATGTCTATGGGGGAAATTGCAGGTAAGAGTTTAAACATCTATAGACTGCACTAAACCAAATGAAATGAATATATATTTTTTGTATGCATAAAAGCATGCCTCATGTAGAATATGGCAGAGAAATCATTCACTGTTTGTTTACAAAGCTACCACAAAAGAACTAGATAAAAGTGTTACAATAATTGCAAATTGACGGAAGTGTATTTCAGGCTGGGCCATCTATTATTACTATAGGATTATATTTAGGTGCACCATGTGGTCTGTACATAATCTTCAAAAGATATGTAGGGCTGCAAATATTTAAGCGATAACATTCTTTTTTATTGTTAGTGGAAGTGCTTTACTATAACATTTTACCATTTCCAGGAAAGCTGTTCAGGAGTTGAAATGAATTCCTCATAGAGATATGGTAAATAATGTATGTTTCTAAGCTAAATATTCATTGCTTGTTTTTTGTACATTTACACGTTTTGAGGCTTCCTGATTACCAAAGTCAAGTTTTTTAACATTTTGTCTTTGTTTGTGTCTCTTAGAATAATTTAAAAACGAATAATTTTAGGAGATCCAAATGTTGTATTTTTAAGTTAATATAAGTTTGTTGTTGGAAAAGTTTGATCAAGAATGATAAGTTTCAAGGAATGTTGTGTGTGAAAGTTATCTGAATAATTTTAAGTGAACTTTTAATTTTAATAACAAATTTAAATTCTATATAAATGTAAATGCAATAATGAAACACCCTGCAATAAACTCGCAACAATTGTTTCGGGTTGAAAACACCCGATCATTCATCAGGCGAACAAAGTGGGCACAAGTGCTACAAGCAAAGCGACAATGCACCAAAGCAATGGTCACCAACCGGAACCACCAAGAACATTTTAGCAGCCTGCAGTAACATCTTGACTTTATTTGTATTTTTTAATATAGTTTTAGGAATTATACTGCCGTTAATTTTAACTTCAAGATTTTCTGAATCTCTCTTCCTCACAATATTAGACTACGGAATTTTTTGAATGAGAGAGAAGGTGAATGGAATTATTTTTTATCACAAAGATTTGAATCTCTATTAACAAGCATAGTTGTCGATTTGAATTTCTTATCTGTATTCAATACTTAACTATGAAATCACTCTAATTTGTCAAAGGTTACAAATGTACATAAAAAATATAATTTCCCATTGAATTTTTAAAATTTAACAGTAAAATATACATATTATTTGGTTTAGTAAATACAGTTATAAACATTAAAATAACAATTTATCACTATTAATTTCAGCTTTTATAATAAGGAAGCTATAAAAAGATGTTCATGTTCTTCCTCTATAATTCTTTTATTTAAATTGAACAACCTTTACGCTTCCATCGTTGACACATTTTACTATTTTTTTCTACCATAAAATTTTAATAGAAATTTTTATTTTATTTATTTTATCACTGAAATCTGTTACAGAAATATATAAAAATTCCTATTTCCCCACACCAAAAAGCGTAAAATTTGGTAGCTATATGCATTGATCTCATGATTAAATAATTGTGCATTTAAGATTTTATAGTAATAAAATAAAGATTTGTAATTTTTATATTAAAAAAAAAAGGTATACTTCACATTTATAAAAAGGGCATGTTTACGCATAGTATATGTCCATTAATGGATAGAGTATATTTACGTTTCTAAAAACTATACACCATTTTCCATTGCTTGAAAAGCATTCTGGCTCAACCATGTAAAAATGAGGCTTCATTAGACATCTGTATTAATTTATACAAGATTAGCACATATATTCGAGGTGATATAAAAGTTCCTTAAAACTATTCCCCCTTTTTCATTATAACATCCCTAACAGCACATTTATCCATAGTACATCTCAGGATGTTTGTGGGATGTCTTTTTATCCTGAGAACATTTTGAAGATACCTTGGGGAGAAGATGCATTGTTAGGGATGTAGGATATTGAACCCAACCCAAAGTTGTTTTCAGAAAACATGACATATGCTACATTAGAGAAAACAAATACTACAATCAGAGTATAAAAATAATAAATATCTAATGAAATATGAACATTTTTACTATATAATTTTTAATCGCGCATAAGCAAGAATTAACAAAATTTCATTTGCTTAATTCATTAGCCAAATGTATTGAGCTACTTTTTTGAAAACCTCAAGCAAATAACGTGAAAATTCAAAAAGTTATTGTCAATAGAATGATTTCAGTTCCTCTCAAAGAGAAAAATAAAATGATAGGAGGGTTCTATCAATATTTATTTACAATCAGTAAAAATATTTTACCTTTGATTGAGTTAAAATAAAAAGTTAAGTAGGACTCCTTACAGATTTGCTTTATTTATTTATTTATTTATTTTTTTTTTTTTTGAGAGAGAGAGAGAGAGAGAAATCAGTTCATTCTATCAATGACAACTCTTTGAATTTTTATTTTCTTTACCTGGGACTCTGATATAAGTAACTTAACACCTTTGGCTAATGAATTATGCAAATGAAAACTTATTAACACTTGCACACTCACAACTAAATTCATGTAGCAAAAACGGTCATATTTCATGAGATTTAGATAATTAATTTTTTTATTTTCTGATTGTAGTATGTTGTGTCAAATGCTGTGTATGTCAAGTTTTCTAAAAATGACTTTGCATTGGGTTTAACACTCTTCAAAATGTAACCAAAAAGAGCAATTTTTAAAAATTTCTATTCTTTTTTTTTTTTTTTTTAAGAAATTATCATGTCTCTATTAATATATGCGCTAGTCTCACACAAACAGAAATAATTAAAAGAAGCTTCATAGTCACATGCTACGGCCAGAACGCACTTCAAGCATTTCAGTTTAGTGATCCCAAATATTCTGTTTTTCTATGATTTTTTGCTGGACCACATTTTACCATTTGGGAAAAACATCCACTCAAATATAAAAAGTATAACATGTTCTTTACACTCCCCAAAGTTAATAGATGTATTGTGAAATACTTTTTAAGATATTTAACAGAATGTCTGAAATCGGAAATATATGTTAATCTATAGAAAGATAACGTGTTAGTGGTCTGCGGGAGTTTAAATTGTGAATTTAGTGGTCTGTGACGTCGAAAAGGTTGCCGAATTATGGTTTTGAAATTATGTTAAAGAAATTATTTTGAAAGATATTCTCAAGTCGACCTGACTCATAGGAAAAAAATTCAATCAACTCAACCAGAACTGCAAGAGAAAAAAATTGTTCGACCCGACCGGTGAAATTGGGTTACCTGAACCAATATGTAACTCAAACCAACAGTTGAATTTCATGACCTGTTCTTGACTTTCATGACCTATTGCTGAATTTCATGACCCATTGTTAATTTTCATGACCTTTTCATGACTTTAATGAGTTCCATGACCTAGTAGACACCCTGTACACCTAGTTCGTTAGCAATCGAAATTTTCATTACACCTTTCTTAATTTTTTCAATGCATCCAGTTTTACTTTTACAGACACTCCAATTTGTTTAGTAGATATGTTAATGCAATAATGATCTGAACAAACAAACTGAGTGTCATGAGTCCTACCGCTGAAATGATAGAAAAAACAACAGAAAAATTCAGCACAAATTAGTCAATGAGATGGGATTTATCCATCTGCTTTATTTTCACCCTCATTCACTACCATCCCATTTATATCTCATTTCAAATTTGGGAGAATTTGACTTCACGTGATCTACTTTTTATCTGCTTTTTAATATTTGTAGTTAATATGTTTATAATATTGTTTATCTATTTTTAATAAAACACTACAAAAAAATTTTAAAAATGAGCTTTTAAATTCATTTATCTAATCTAAGTCTCAGATATAATTTATAAATAAATTTAAGAATATATATATTACTTGAAGTTGGATAAAAGAAAAATATTTAATGTATCATCCATACAAATTTTTATTTAATATAATGGAATTTTGATTATTTTAAAATTATCGCTGTTTCTTTTGCTATTGTACAAGCATGCAATTATAAATTTTCTTTTCAAATCATCTCTCAATATTTCTTTTGAAAAAGAAGAAAAAATAAAAAATAGCATCCTGCAACTAAAATGCAATAATTAAAATACATAGAGTTTTTTTTTTTTTTTTTTTTTTTGGTAGAAAATTAATATAATTGCATGCATAGAAGAAAAATTTAGCAATTCTAAAAACAAAGAAAAACGCATAATTTATTTTTCTTTAATTTTTAGGAGAAAAAAAAAGTGAATTATTAAAATGTCAAACTAAATATGAATAAATTCTAAGCAAATAATCATGCAAAATAAATAGCAAAGCAAATTTTTTAAATAAATTGCATACATTAGGGTAAATGAAAAAATAAGTGCATTGTAAATTATAATCCAGAGAGGAGCTTGCAGGCACATTAGAACTTTAAGAGGACTGCAATCAGGCCATATATTTGCAGATGTCAAAAGATAACTAGAAATAATAAGGAAAAAAATTACCATAAATGCTGAAAAAGATGAGAAACTGAAATATAGCTAAACCTGCTTCAGTCTCTTGAAACAAAATTCAATTTAGATAATTTAATTATTAAATTTCAAATTTTGAATTTTTCTATTACTTTTAATTTTTTTTCTTTTTTTAATTATAATAGATAGCAGAAACATCGTTTTATTAATCTCTTAATAGTTTAAATGAGTATATGCTTTAAACATAAGTTTAAACAAGTATATACATTAAACGTAAGTTTGAATCTTACGTCTACAGAAATGTGTGTGTATGAAAAATAGCACTTTGAAAGAAAGAAAAGTTGAATTTACATTCGAGCATTACTGCATTATGATTTTAAAAAGCATTAAATTATGAACAAATCATTCAACATTTACAAGCATCATATAAAAACAACTCCACTTTATACCACTCAATTTTATCAATATCTGAAATTTTTTCTAGATCTCATGCTCGTCAACTTTCTGAGTTTTAACAAGAAACTCTTGTTTTTCAACTTGACCTCCTGTTTTACATTTAAATGCATATTTATCTTGTTTTCTTATGTATTTAGAGATTTATATTAAAATTGGGAAAATTTCCGTTAAATTTTTTTACCAATATTTAAAATATAAATAAAAGGACTAATTAAACATTTAAAAATTTAAAATACCTTCTATTAACCCTTTGAAATGAAGCATTTTCATAATATATTTCGACACGCCATTGATTGTGGTCATCATCAGATGTTAGTAGTGCTGCTTTGAATTACCTATACTGGATTTCTAGTGGGAAAGTAGGCCTATGAGTAAAATTCACTCAGTGACTCAACCATTCAATCGGGAATTCCGATAGTAAACATCAACTTTATAGGTTTCTCCTAATGTATGATTAATTAATTTATTAAAGTGTGATTTTTAAAATACGGTTTATTAATAACAAGTACTTTTTTTTCTGTTTATACTCTTTATTTTAATAGAGGAATTGCTTTAATATTTTCATATAAAACTACATACAGGGATGCCACTCAAATAGGAGAATGAAATTCCCCGACTTTTCCAGGTTTTCCAGGTGTGTTCTAAGAAAATTCCAGTCTAACCATATATTGAATATTGGCTGTGTTGAAGGCAAAATAATTATGGTACTACTTGAAAACACCAAAAATACATAAAACAAAAGTTACATACAGTGATAGCATCTGACGCTTATAAGCAAGATAAGAAATTTCTTTCACGTGTGGTAAGGAAAGTTAGGGATGTTTAAAAAAATGGCAGAAGCTAAGAAAAAACTCAGAAAAATGACCTTACATTGGCAAAAAAAAATTGTTTTTTCTATAGCAATCCTCGTATGAAATTCCCTAACTTTTCCAGATTCTGGCTAAAATATTCAAATTCTCTGACTTTTATGGTCAAATTTCGAATTTCCTTGACAATTCCAGGTTTTCCAGGTAGTGTGGGAACCCTGTACATAATGTTTTACTTACTGATTTCTTTGTTATATTTTTCTCTTGCGGACCTATACAGTAGTGCGGACAATCTGATGTTTTTAAATTAATTTTTATATAAAACTACATCTGTGGATTATACGATGGTGTGGACTGACTATATGTGCAAAATTACGGTAATTAAATTAAGTTTTTATTATAAAAAATGAGAAAAATCATGCTATTAATGCATGACGTATATTAATTATCTATCTCATATCTTGAGTATTGTATTATATATTTTGAATACCATATAAATGCATCTTGAGTATTAATTATATATACTGCATATATTTTATAAGTATTATATGATTTACTAGCAGGTGACGCCCGCTTCGCTGGTCCCTATTTTTAAATGAATCAGTATAATTACTGAATTCTCAGAATTGCATTAATTTTTATCACGTGAAAAAAAAAAGAGAAACAAAATCTGATTAGGAAAAATGTCGCACCAGGTTCTCACTGTCTTCGGAAAAAATTCCCAAAATGCTCTAACTCTTATTTCTATAATTTTCTCCCTTCGCCCCCCACTCCCCCCCCCCCTGCTGTCTATCCTAATAATTTTACAAATTCGAAAATATCCGCAATTGATTTGTAAGTATCAAAAACTTTTTGCCCCTCCCAATAATTTTAAAAATTCAAAAATATCCGCAATCAATTTGTAGGTATCGAAAACCTCTATGTACCAATTTTGAATGATCTAACTCTATATATATATAGATATTTTTTTTTTTTGCCCCTCCGCCCTCCTTCCAGGCCCTTCTAAAAACTTTACACTTTAGAAAATATCGCCATTCGACTTGCAGGCCTCTAAAACCTATCTGTGCCAATTTTGAACGGCCTAACTGTATTTCTATTTGTTTTTGCCCATAGCCCCCCCTTCCCGCCCCTCCTAATAATTTTACAAATTCGATTTGTAAGTATCGAAAACCTCTATATACCAATTTTGAACGATCTAACTCTATTTTTATTTTTTTGCCTCCCCTCCCCCTTCTCGCCTCTCCTAATACCTTTACACTTTCGAAAATATCCCCATTCGATTTGCAGGCCTTCAAACCTATCTGTACCAATTTTGAACGGCCTAACTGTATTTCTATTTGTTTTTGCCCATAGCCCCCCCCCTTACCGCCCCACCTAATAATTTTACAAATTCGAAAATATCCGCAATCAATTTGTAAGTATCGAAAACCTCTATATACCAATTCTGAACGATCTAACTCTATTTTTATTTTTTGCTTCCCCCCTTCTCGCCTCTCCTAATAACTTTACACTTTCGAAAATATCCCCAATTGATTTGTAAGTATCGAAAACCTCTATGTACCAATTTTGAACGATCTGAACACTATTTTTATTTTTTTGCCCCCCCCCCTCCCCTCCCCCCCTTCTTGCTCCTCCTAATAACTTTACACAATCGAAAATATCCCCATTCGACTTGCAGGCCTTTAAACCTATCTGTACCAATTTTGAACGGTCTAACTGTATTTGTTTTTGCTCCATAGCCCCCCCCCCCTTGCTGCCCCACCTGGGGGCTGAATTTCTAAAATTCCAGAAATTGGTTTTTAGATAGTTGCATTAGCTATATTTTAGAGCAAAAATTTCACGTTTTTCTATTTTTTTTTTGTTTGAGATATATAGGATTATGCGAAATCACATTTTACGCATGTGAAATCAAAAATCCTGTTATTTTTTTTTCTATATTTCATTGCTTAAATACTTATTCTTCTATGTGTCCATTAGTGAAATCTACTCTTCCAAAAATGTTTGAAAATTCAGATTTTATGGGGGAAAAAGTAACTGCTTAAGATTATGCAGCTTCTATTTTCTCAACTTTATGATTTCATATGTTTTCTGTTTATAAGAAAAGTAACATGCATTTGATAAAATACATCTTTTTTTCTTCATGAAAATAGTACTTGTTAAAATAAATCTTTTTTCTTTATGAACTAATCTTCCTTCTCTCCCTTAAAATTATGCTTCCCCACCCCCCCCCCACACCAAGATTGGCAAGTATGAGATCTAGAATACAGAACACACAGTTGTTTGCAGTTCTGCAAGAATAATTCCATCAGCACAATACACAAGGCTATAGCCAAAGGAGGTTTTAAGAGTTCATACCTCAATGTATCAGCGAGTCAAATGAACAAGAAAAAAAGAATTTAATGTTAAAATACGAAATCTTATTGAATGGTAAATAAATATAACAAATTCGGATGTGCATGAAATCTAGTTTTCTGGATAATATACTCAAACAGGTTTTACTATATTTCATTAAAAGAAAAAAGTTTTTAATTAAAAAATCAAAAGTGCAAATGAAAATTTTTTAAAAGTTTTTAATGTATACATGCAAAACACTACATTCTAATACTAAAATAAGGAATATTAGAAATAATCATGTGAAACATGCAAATTATAAAAGCAAAAGCTAATCTCTACCTGCCACAGAGCAGCAGTCAACTACAAGCAGCATAGAAAAAAAAAAATTATAAAGTTATCCGAGGTATTACAAATATGCATATTCAAGCTAAACTTTAAAAGAACACATCAAAACTAGTTTCTATATTATTTGTTTTTAAATATATTTTTTCACAATTACCAACTTTTAAAAACTTTATAAGGAGATTCGTATTAAATAGAGCTGCCAACCTTCTAGATTACTTCATACCACTATTTCTGGAAAGTTTTTTTCATCTTATTTACATAGTTTTTGATAATAGATACAGAGAAAAACATTTCAAAAATATTGGTATGGAATAATTCAGAAGGTTGGCAGCTCTGTATTACGTATTCAAGAATCTTCTGAAAAAAATTCAAGAAATTTGACATTTAAGCATTTTTAAAATATTACATAATTATTCAAACAGAGAACAAATAATAATAAATTTATAGCTATTTAATAAAAATAAAAAAATAAAAAATAAATAAAACCTGATCTGAACCCAACATTTGAATTTAGAAATAACCTGACTCTCCCCCCACCCCCTTCCCCCCAAAAAATATTGATAAATTATCTAAAAGTTAAATTTAAAATGTAAATTTTTTCCTAATACATAGAAAGACAACTAAACAAATATAGTACCAGGGGTGAAATTACCTAGCTTGTAAAAACCCTGAAAACTGTTCCTTACATGAAGATAGGGGACATTTATTAATAATATATCACATGGCTACCAATATTAAGTGACATTTGCAGATTTTGTAATACATTATAAGGCAAATTAAACATTCAAAATGAAAAATTTCTTTAAAAACAAAGTAATTTAACATGAAATTCAAAGACTGCAAAATTTTCAAAAATCCTGAATTCAGGGGTAGCCCCTGAAAAGTTTCACCCCTGTAGTATATTATTACAATTGATAGACTTCTAAAAAAAATCAACTTAAAATGTAAGATACCACCGTCTATACAAATTCCGTTTCATACATTACTAGCTGGAACCCGTCGAATTCGACAATCACTTTTTTTACTGTAATGTTTCAAAAATCGTCGCATCATTATAAATGTATTTCAAGTTAAAATATGTAATATAATTTACGACATTTCACTTAAGAAAAAGAAATTCGGAAAAATGCTTATAAATAAAAATACTATATATGACATCACTTTCTACAAAGTACTGTCAATGTGACGTCAAACTGACTCCAAATAAACAGTTGCTATCTTTTATTTTCTATTCTGTTAAATACTACATGTTAGCTGACCAGACCGGCGTTGTTCGGGCCTATGGTAATAACCTTAAATGAACCTTAAATTTGTATAGTTTTACATCTTTAACTCGATTTTGTTTGAATTTCTATTTTTAAATAAAAGCATCGCAAAAAAATAATCAGCTATAACAAAAAAATTACCTTGAACCGAACGAAACTCTGCCTTGTGACCCCGGTGCCTTCGGCAGCGCATACGCCGGTCTTTAATAACATAAAAATATTCCCAAAAATTAATCTGGTACCAAACGAACACGCTCGCTGTTGCTCGGGCCCATGATACCTTAAATTTGTATGATTTTATACCTTTAACTCGATTTTGTTTGAATTTCTGTTTTTAAATAATAGCATCACGAAAAAAATGATTAGCTGTAACCAAAAAAAAAAAAAAAAATAAAAAATACATCGAACTGAACGAAACTCTGCCTTGTGACCCCGGTGCCTGCGGCAGCGCATACGCGGGCCACTAATAACATAAAAAAAAATCCAAAAAATTAACCTGGAACTGAACAAACTCGCCCGGCAATGCCCGGGCCCATGATAATAACCTTAAATGAATCTTAAATGTGTATGGTTTTGTATCTTTAACTCTATTTCTTTTTAATTTCTATTTTTAAATGAAAGCATCATAAAAAAAATAATCATCTGTAACAAAAAAAATTACCTCAAACAGAACGGAACTCGGGCTCGTGACCCGGTGCCTGCAGCAGCGTATATGCAGCCCACTAATAACATGAAAAAATTCTCAAAAATTAATTTTGAACCGAACGAACCTCTAACTTGTGTTACCGCTGCCTGTGGCTGTGGCACCGTATAGCAGGCATGCTACACCACGCTGCAAAATCCACTTTCCTCCACCAGGGGGTGCAGTATGTTGTATACGAACATCACCAATTGCCTTGAATTTCCAAGACCTTTCATATAAGGTGTCACATGGTGGTGTCAACTGCAAAATCCTTTAGTTGTACTTTCCACCGCCAGGGGACACAGCGTGTTCTATACGAACAACACCAACGATCAGCAAATACCAAGTTCTTTAAAATAAGGTGTAACATGATAGGGTCTACTGTAAAATCACCTAGTTCCATTTTTAACCACCAGGGGGCGCACTATATTGTATACAAACATTCCCAATCAACATGAAATTTTAAGCCCTTTATCACCAATCGTCTTGAATTTCCAAGACCTTTCAAATAAGGTGTCACATGGTGGTGTCAACTGCAAAATCCTTTAATTGCATTTTCCACCACCAGGGACAAAGTGTGTTCTGTACAAACATCACCAACGGTCAGGAAATACCAAGACCTTTAAAATAAGGTGTAACATGATAGAGCCTACTGCAAAATCACCTAGTTCCCTTTTTCACCACCAGGGGGTGCCCTATATTGTATACAAACATCTCCAATCAACATGAATTTTCAAGACCTTTAAAATGAGGTGCTACATGTGTGGATTGAGAATGGATTTCCCTCTCAAACTAATTTTCCCCCTCCCCCCCCCCTCCAAATCTACTTTCCCCCTTTAAAATCGAAAATTCCAAATTCGCAGAAAGTAATTTTTTAGTGTATTTGACTCTAGTCCCCATATGCATAATTTCTTCCCTGTGAAGTAATTTGGAGCTTAGTTAAGCTCGTAAACGTGTTTTTAACCCGTTTCCCCCCTGGGGGGGAAACATTTAGACTTTTTTTTTATTTTTCTCTTTTCATAGCACATCTACAGACCAAGACCTTTTATTAGACACCTCAACCAAATTTTTACACCAAGTATTTCTCTCAATATAGTGGAGACAGACAAAAACAAGTTTCAAATTAATATACAGATTTCTAATGAAATAAAACTTAAATATAGTAGACACATTCAAGAAGGTGGAGTTCAATCATGTTTGCATGTGTCTGATAAGGAAGTTCTCCAAAGTTTGTTCAAATTTCTGCATATTATTGTAAAATATTTTTGAATTATATTCTTAATTCCAATCCAATTTGATAAAAACTAAATCTGACCCATAGATGAGGTATTCACATGAACGTAATCCATAAGAAAATAAAATTTAATCAACTTAATGGTTTGGAGTGTGTTTTCTGGCAGAAAATACTAAGTTTAGCTTTTAATTTTTGTTAGTTAGGATTAATAAATACTTTTGTGTTGCCATTTAATATCAACATTACCTACTTAAAAAATGTTATATTTAAATTTATCAATTAAACTATGTGTAACACCAAATTTCCTTTTCCAAGCTAGAACTTCATGCACATTCAAAAATATGAAGTGTTACTTCTTTTCTCTACACAGATTATTATTGCACACATAGAAATTACCTACAGTCATATGGTGGACACTGGTCAATTCCAATTCTGAGAAAATAAAATAATCTGCTCTTACAAAACATGACTCATAAAAGAAGTACACAATCGTACATGAGCTATTAATGCATGTAAATTACAATTAAGTCTTACAGAAAATTTTTGAGATCATGAAAATCTGAAGCTAAAGGGGAGGTGAACTTACAGAGGTGGACTTAGAGAAATTTCACCGTAATTTCAAATAAGTTAAACAATAAAATGATTGCTTTATCATTGGTAAATTTTACCAATTTCAATAAAATATATTAGCCTCATAAAATAGTAAGCATACATTATTTTAAAATGTACAAATGCAAAATAAAGTGTGTTAGTGACTTATTTATTAATTATTATTTATATATAATTGTTTGTTTTAACACTTGACACTTATTTTTGAAAATTTTATTCTATAAATTATACAAAAATGTTTTTTTTTTTTTTTTTGTTCTGAAATAAAAGATTCTTTTGGCTTTTCCAAATTCTCCACAAAAAGCTGCAATAAAACCAAGCTGAAAAGTAACACTAAACTTTTAGCACGTATTTTTTAAATTTAATTAAACATAAATAAAAACATTCTGCATTAATAAATTAAAAGGTGTGTTGTAATAAAAAAAAAAATGTAATAGTCTTTTAATCAATAACAAGAAAATTTCAAATTTGCAATAAAAAAAAATAGTATTGGCCATCACAAAATGTTCTTCTGTGTCATCCTACATAATTGTGTTACTTACTGTTTAACATGCAAATTTTTTAATCATAGCTTCTTATTATAAATATTTTACATGTGAAGTTTGCTGAAGTTTTAATCAACAGATGCTGAGATATAGCCAAGTTAAGAATCACAGAAGGTGAGTGACAGCAGCGACACCTGCCAGCCGATATACAGCCAAATTGAATTAGCATAGTGTTTCATAACAGCCCTCTTATGAATTACATCTTGGTAATAATTCACCAAGTTTTGTGCAATTATATCAAACAGAATCTGATATATAACTTTTCTATTCACGGGATAAATTGCAGCACAACACTGCCATTTGTCTCCGATATGCACCCAAATTGAATCCTCACAGTGTTTCATAGAGACCCTCTCACATACAAGGTTCTGAGCAATTACATACAGTAGAATCTAGAATATAACCTTCCTGTTAATAGGTAAAATTGCAGCATAGCAATGTCACCAATCGACCAATATGCACCCAAATTGCATCAGCATATTTCATAAAGGCCCTGTTACAAATCAAGTTTTGTTCAATTACACACAATAGAATGGGAGATATATCTTTATAGCAGTGCCACTTGTGGAGCGATTTGCACCAAAAGTTGATAGGCACTAATTTATGCCAAGATGAAACTATATATAAATTTATATGAAATTCTGAGCAATGACTTATGACTTGGTATGGAGGGCAGCCCTCAGCAGGACACTGAGAGTTAGGGCACATTGACCAAAGATCTATTATTGTACCCAGACCCAAACGCATCCTTAAGAAAAAAAAAAGTCTCGCAGCTGAAGCAAAGTTCAGCAGACACCTGACAGGAATGTCCTGCAGTTCCCATGGCTCAATAAGATGCTGACCAAGATGCTCAAACCTGTGAGCAGAGAAGGCCTAACAGTCACGTAAAATGTGCCGAGCAGTCTCCTCTTCCAGACAAAAACCACGACAAATGGGATCAGAACTGATACCCATAATGTTCAGATGTCTCTTAAAGGTATAGTGACCAGTAAGAAGGCCAATAACCTTCCTCAAAACATGCCTGTTAAGCTTTAAAAGCTCCTTATGATGGAGACCAGGACAGTCTTGATTAAGCTCTTTCGCTTGCTTGACCATCAGAATTACGCCATTGCTTATAGTGCTCCTTACCAAGGAGCTTGAAAATAGAAGCCCTAAAAGTAGTGGGAGACCCAGAACAGGCTCAGGGCCACAAAAGAGTGTGCTGGAACTAGACTTAGGCAACTCATTACCAGGTATACCTAGTGTTCATGTTATGCGTTTTTTAGAGGGAGCCGCGCCCTGCTCTATATCATTTTAGTGCTGATGCACACTGCCCTTTATGAAGTGAAAAATGCACCCTGACCCTTTTTTATTGACATTTTTGTTAAGGATGGATAAATATTCAAAAATAAAAGGCTCCCCACGAAATGTTTGATCGGCGGCGGTTAGAGATGAAAAAAAAAAGGGGGTGAGGGGGGGGGGGGGGGAGCACGACAAAAAAAAAAAAATTACATGTGTGAGAAATATTGAATAATTCTGTTCTTTTATAAGTTATAAAATCTGATAAAGCACGTTTAAAATGAATATTGACATTTATATTTTGGATGGAGAAAGATTGAGAATCTAAAGTCTTTCGTGGAGCGTTTGAATACTGATCATTTTTGGAGTTTGATTTTTAAAAAAAATCGCGGAATTAACGGAAATTACAAAAAAGCAGAAAACCGCGGATCCGCGGAAGAATCTCATGCCTGGATTAAAGTAACCTTATTAAGTAGCAGCGATATGATTATGTGTTTCAACAATCAGCCACAAAACATTGCAAATTTCAGAAATCACCTTTGAAAAGAGTGCAAATCAGATTGATTAACGCCAAAATAATATCATATTTTAGTAATTAGTTGCATTTAAACATAACTTTTTGACAGTTAATAGTGTAATGAACCCATGTTTCTGAATTAGGCTGCAAAATTATTGCGTATTCCGGGATTCAACTTTGAAAAAAACATACATTTCATCGATTAGTGGCAAAATATTTGAGTATTTGAAGATTCAACATTATAAAGAACACGATTTTCAACGATTAGGGGCGAAATAATGGCAGGTTTCAGCAATCGGCCACAAAAATATCGTTAATTTCAGGAACAGCTTTAGGGGGGAATAATCACAAAATTTCATCAATTAATGGCGAAATAATAGCAGAATTTGGGAATTACTTGTGATTAAATGTAAGTTTTGACAATAAGAATTGACAGTGGGTAAAAAATCCTGTATTTTCGAAATTGGCTGCAAATCTATTTCATATTTCGGTATTCAGCTTTGAGAAAAAAAGCTCAAATTTCATCTCTTAGCAACAAAGTGATTGAGTATTTGGGAATTTAACGTCAAAAACCGCAGAAATTGCATTGATTAGCGATGAAAAAATTATGCATTTTGGCGATCGATCGTAAAAACATCGGGAATTTTGAGAATCAGTCTTAAAGAATTTTATCAATTAGTGACGAAATTATAGCATATTTGACAATTAGTTATGACTATAAACATTGCTAATTTCACATTTATTTTGCACATGCTGCATAGTTCTTTTTTTTTTTTTAAGTTTCGAAAAAACTAGGTGCATTTTTTAAAAATAATAATGTAGACTTAAAAAAAAAAAAAAAATTATATATCTGATCGAGCATATATCAGAGAGAGACAAATAGATACCTACTATTCTTTATAGAATTATGTATAATATCATTATTTCTGGGAAACAATGCTTAAGGCATTTACGCATTAAAGCCTGCACTAACTTTTAAAATATTTGTAGATTACTATTTAAAATTTTTTAAATAAACTTACCTCAAAAATAAATATTTTGAAATTATTTAAGTAAAAATTGTTGAATTGTAAATTAGAAATATTTTACTACAAATATTTTACCGGGAACAAATTATTTTAATTATAATTTTTATGAAATTACAGCTCTTTTGGACAAATAGATTTTGAGATACATCTAAAAAACTATTGCCACCAGGAGATCAGGTTTAAGATTGAAAAACATCAAATTACTTTAAATTTATTAGTCGAGGGTAAAATTTTCTCTAGAACTTATAAAGTCAAAATTGTGTGTTCGTTGAAAATATAAATTTTAACATCTTTGCATGTTTACATCTGTAAATGGCTGCTAGGCTTACAATTTCAATAAATAATTAAATTAAAATAGACATGAATCCAAGAAAGATGGTACCTGCTGTGTTTTTCCGATAATTAGGTGATGAGTGTTCTCTTTTCATTTGTATTTATTTTATTTTGTGGACTGTACATTTTATATACCACCAGCCGCCTTCGACGACCAGCTGGTTCGCGATCCTTGAAAAATCAGACTTTATGAAACTCCCGCTCGGTGGCGCCTGCGGCGCCTTTTTCCCATTTCAGATCTTACAACAGCTTATTGACATATAGTAAAAATAGCTTTATTGAAAAATTTAATCGCAGTAAATTCCCGCTCGGTAGCCTGCGGCGCCCTCTTCCACTTTCAATATCTGAAACAGCCTGTTCGCTCACCATGTTATGATCTTTCAAATTTCTGACTTTAGCAAAGTCCCGCTTGGTGGCGCCTCCTTGTTTTAGAACATACAACACCTTCCTCGCTCATTAGAATTTAAAATATTGAAATTTGAAAATATTACAGCACCATCTGGCGGTAGAAATTTATTTAATCTACTGTTCAATTCTAAATCAACAAACCTTTCAAATGATGTATTACTTATGAAAATATTTTAATTAGTAGCTGAGATCATAGGCGTAGCCAGGGGGGTGCACTTGCACCCCCCTAAATAAAGATGCTTTTTATTTATTATTTTTTTTTTTTGAGTAAACTAAATAATAATAATAATAATAATAATAATAATAATATTTTTTTTCTTTAAAGAAAATGATATTTTAATTTTATCACGAAATTAGTTCCTTTTTACCATCTTCTTAAAAACATCGTTATGTATTATTTAAAACAACAAAAAATACTGAATCTGAATGTAAACATAATAATGCTACAAAGCTTAAAATTCTATAAAAACAAAAATTAGTATCGAAAAAAGTCTCTTCCACATTTCTAATATATCGTGAACAACAGATCCATTGTCTAAACTAGTATGTTGTGGCCTCCACAAGACTTTCTTCTAAATTTTTCTAGGCAAATTCATTTAGTACAAATAATTTACAAAAACTTATTTATTAAAATTATCTACCAAGATGAATGTAGACGATTTTCATCTTAGAGAAAATGAACACTAAATATCTAAAGAAACACAGTTTAACAAACATCTTAAAAAATGCGTTTTCATAATGGTCATCTCATATATCAAGTTTTGTACAGTTAAATGCCAAAGAAGTTGAAAAATAGTATTGCTGTTGTTGGGAAAAATTGCGCTATAACAGCGCAATCTATTGGTAGATATACATCCAAACTGAATCGACATAATGTCTCATAATGGCTTTCTCACATATCAAGCGTTGTTTGATTATACTAGAACTTGAGACATCGTTAAACAGAGGAAATCGCTGTATAGCAACGCCACCTGTTAGGTAATTAGTACCAAAAGTAGCACTAACTTATGTCAAGGTGCATCCACATATAAATTTTTATGCAGTTTTGCGCAGTAGTTCTTGACTTACAGCCCTCCCTAAAATTGTGAAAATCGCTGCATAACAGCGCCACCTGTTGAGTAGTTAACACCAAAAATTGATTGGCACTATATAGCCTCCTCTAAAACTGTAGAAATCCCTGTGTGCCACCTGTTGAGTGGTTGTCACCAAAAAGATCATAAGCACTAATTTATATAAAGTTGCATCTATATATGAATTTTTATGCATTTTTGTGCAATAGTAACTGAGATATAGCCTTTCCTTAAATTCAGGAAGTCGTTGCATAGCAAAGCCACCTGTTGAGCAGCCAAAAGTTTATAGGCACTAATTTTGGTCAAGGTGAATCTACAAATAAAATTATATGTAATTCTGTGCTGTAGTTCCTGAGATACACTTGCCACAAAAATTTTGTCACACACACAAACTGACAGACAGACATTTTCTAAAAATGGTCAAATCGCGTTCTAAACCTCTCAAAGCGTGTAAATCCACCTAGAACCGGAAGTTGAAAATTTTTTATGATTCCAATACATCTATTGAATACAGAAGAAAGTAATAATAATAGCTTTATATATATACATAAAAAAAAAAAAAAAAAAAAAAAAAAAATTACACTCTTTTAGTATTTTTTGATACAGTCGGCAGCAAAATTATTTGAGCACTAGCAATAATTCCCATGTAAAAAAAAAGTACATTTAACACTGTTTAGTTGAATAAATCCTTGTCGAATCATGTTCTTAGACTGGCTAAGAACATGACTCGACAAGGATTTATTTAACAAAGCAGTATTAAGTGCACTTTTTACATAAGAATTATAGCCAGCGCTCGAATAATTTTGCTGCCGACTATATATTGAAAAATCTTTTTCATCTATAAATAATCACAATTCACAATCTAAAAGCATTTATGTAGATATTTAAAACTTTTTTTTTTTTTAACTTGTTTAATTTTTGTATAAAATAATGCATCATATAGACAATGTGCTATAATTAGTAATTATCGGCTATAATCAAGACAAAATGCAGATAGATATAATGTATTAAAAATTCCGTTTTCTTTGCTTTGTGGGACCGTTTTTATTAATTTGGAAAGTGGTTGCAAAGAAAATAAATAAGATGTAATAGGGACAATCATGCCAATTTTGCACATTTTAAATTATAAAGAATAAAATAAATGAAAGTACAGAATAACTGCGAATATGAAAACAAATGCCTCTTTCTTAAAAATATAGATTTGGGAGTTTTCCAGTTTGATATTTTTCATTGGTTTAAGTCTCTACTTCCACTTATATTTTTTGCTTAGCAAAAGTTGAGATCATGAGAAAATATCCCGTAATTGAGAACTCCCTGAAAAATCTAAGAATTGTCCAATAATTATTCTTTGCTACTTCCTTTCTTCTTGAGCTGACACATCTTAATTCTATTTCCTATCTTACCCATTTTATAGAAGAATGTTATTGCGACTCTTTCTTGAAAGGACCCTGCAAGTCCCCTACTGAGTAAACTCTTAAAATCAGAAAATAAGGCGCTATCTCATCTTTATTGGTTGAACCTTGAATAATTGTTATCTGAGACCTTCAAAAGGTCCAGAGACAAGAGTGGTGACCGCATTCGCCTTTTGAAGTAAAGAAGTAGGAAAAATACTCTTATCATTCTAATAGAACAAGAAAGAAAAAAAAAAAGATTGGGGAAAAGTTTTTTTTTTTTTTTTTGTATTAATAACTAAAATTTACAACCGGCTAATAGTCAAATATCATACGGCACCTACCCCCCCACATAGGAGAGTATAGTGTCCGAAATCATTTCTTTGTATTTTCAAAGCAAAAAAAAAAAGAAAGAAAGAAAAGAAAAAGTGGGGGTCAGATCTGAAGAGTTTTATCTCAATCACCTCTCTCCCAAATGTGCTCCTAGCTTTAGAAACACTTTGTTTTGGATATTATGATGAATGGTCCAGAAAAGAGAAAATATGTGATGCAAGAAATGCAACAGAAAAATATCCAAAATTAGACTCCCCCCCCCCCCCCCCCCCCCCCCCGATTTTCAAAGCCCAAAGTATAAGAATAAAAATACTGCAAAATTCCTCATTTTGCTATTTAATTACTATTACACTTTATTTATTATTATTGTAATTTTTTAATATTGCTTTTTTGAATATTTTAACTGTACACACACAAAAATAAAACAGGAATTTTTATGTTTCTCAGTCAGTTAACTGACGTTAAAAGCGTAGGTCTTCTTTCATTAAAAAGCGCAAAGTACAACATATTCGTAAAGTATTCGTAATACATAATTTCTCTCAGGGTTTTTAATTTAATACTCGATTTAAATGTAAGTATTCGTATAAAAATATTTGAATTATACTTTGGTAAAGCTAAATTATTTGTAATTGCTTTATTAATTAATAAAAGTATGATTAAATTTTAAACTTTCTAGAAAATGTTTTAAATATATTTTGTTCTTCTATATTTTTAATGAGATTTAACACAATGTTTTAAAATTAAAATGTTACATGTTATTATTATTTTTTAAATATTAAAAAATATATATAATTTTTTTTTTTGTGTGTGATTATTATTATTATTATTAAATCTTACATTAGATTAATAATTATTACTGCTACATATAAAAATTTTAATCAAAATTCAATTATATATATAAAAATATTTTCAACTTTATTTTTTATTTTATATACATACATATATATATATATATATATATATATTATATATATATATATATATATATATATATATTTATTTATTTATTTATATACACAGAGAGAGAGAGAAAGAATAAAATTCTATTCTATATTCTATAAATATTCTAGATATATGTAAAAGAAAGGAATACAGGCATTTGATATAAGAACTGAAAACTATGTGAAGCAGGCAAAATCGAAACAATTAAGAAAGAAGTAACAATAAGAAGGAGCAGAGGCCACCACGGCTTAAGACGGTGAAGCAGGTTAAACTGGATTTGTTGAGTGCACAACTTTCACCCAAATCTCAGCAAGACCGTATGATAACAAAGAGAAAGTTAAAATGAAGATTTTTATATTATTAGGTGAAAATAAATTAATATTTTATAATTATTTAAATCAAATTGGAGTGTACAGGTTGATATTTTTATTTATTACCAACTATGTGAAAAATACCAGAGCCGGGAATCGAACCCGGGCCCTCCGCTTAACGCACGGATGCTCTACCACTGAGCTACCCTGGCCGACAACCAGCCAGGCATTTCTCACATAATACACGTTGGCAAAGTCACCGAGTCTGCAAACGCAGATATATCAGGTGAGGCAATAATAATCGTAGCACAACTCCGCAACTCCACAAAACTGAAAACTGATTTATAATTATGTTTACTTTCATAATTATAAATCGTGAATTTTCCTTGAGAGTTGGCACACTGCCAAGCATCTCCACACTATCAATGAAGCATGCGCACTGGCTCCTCAATATTCGGTACTCCTTTAAATTCCTTGAGTGTTCATGTAATGTTTTCATATTGTGTTGTAATTACTGATGAGGAAACCCGGACGGGTTTCGAAACGTCTAGTTTTTAATTGTTTTTATATGTATTTTTTGTTTTTTAAATGTATTTTAACTTAAATTTTTGTCTCTTAAATAAAACAGTTTTTGCTTTTAATATATATAATTGAGACGGTTTGATGTTTGTGTACGTTAAATATATTGTTTTGTTTGTAGCTGTAAATCATCGTAATTATTATTATTACCATTATTAAATCTGAATCTGAAATCAGACAAATTTCATAATCATATTTAAGTGTCTTGAAACGACAGAAACGAAACAGCCTGTTTATAAATAAAAACAGAAGTTGGAATGTTGCAAATGTACGTTGCTGACGTTGCAAATGTACTTTTGTTTAGAGCTTAAATAGTTATTATTAATGTGTCATCATTTATAGAATTAATAAATAAATTTTTACTACAATTAAGTTAATTTAACAAATTAAATTAAGAATAACCGTCATGGTAATTAAAAACTAGTATGTTGTGGCCACCACAAGACTTTCTTCTATATTTTCTTATACAAATTCACTCGGTACTAATAATTTTTTTAAACTATTACTTATTAAAATTATCTACTATGATGGATGCAGACTTGCAGATAATCTTACACACTTTCATCTTGTAGAAAATTAATTTTAAATACCCAAAAAGAAAAAAGTTTTATTATCTACAATTAAACTCTTAAAAAATGCGTTTTCATAATGGTTATCTCAAATTCAAGTTTTGTATAGTTTTAAGCCATAGAAGTTGAGATATAGCCTTCTCGTTCTTAGGAAAATTTGCAGTATAGCAGCGCCGCCTATTGACTGAATCCAAATTGAATCAGCATAATATTTTATAATGGCCTTCTCATATATCAACATTTGTTCAATAATACGCAATGAAACCTGACATATAGTCTTTCCTTAAATTATGGAAACCACTCTTTAGCAGCGACACTGCTCGGTTGGCACCAAAAGTTTATAAGCACTAATTTATATTAAGGTGAATCTACATATAAATTTATCTGTAATTCTGTGCCGTAGTTCCTGAGATATAGCCTTATTTGAAAATACGAAAATCACTGCATAGCAGCGTTACCTGTTAAGCCATTGGCGCCAAATATTGATAAACACTATTATATGTCGAGGTGCAATTACATATAAATTTATATGCAATTTTGAGCAGTAGTTCCTGAGATGTGGCTTTCCCTGAAATTGTGGAAATCATTGTATAGCAGTGTCCCTTGTTGAGCGATATACACCAAAAGTTGATAGGTCCTAATTTTGGTCACAGTGCATCTACTTATGAATCTATATGCTATTCTATGTAGCAGTTCCTGTGATAAGGTCACCACAAAATTTTTATCATACACACACAGATATTTTCTAAAAATGGTCAAGTCATATTCTGGAACTCTCAAAACGTGTAAATCCATCGAAAACTGCAAGTCGAAAATTTTTACGAATCCAATACATTCTTCTATTGAATGTAGAAATAAGTAAAGTGTAAATTATCTATTCACTTAGGGAAAAATCTATTTAGAAAGAAAAAAATAATAAATAAATAAATAATATATATACATATATATATATAAATTTACACAAAAATTAGTTTTTTAAGTTACGCTGCTTTTTAAAAATGAACTTGAGTTGAGCGATTTCATTTTTTTCAGACATGAGTTTAAGCGCGAATTAACTTGTTTTTTACATGATGAACTTGAGTTTGAACTAGCTCATTTTTTCGTGAGTTTGCACAACACTGATTGAAATTTGTTTATTAGTTTTGAAGTCACAGTGCCACAGACAGACAAACAAAGGCTGCAAAATTATAGTACACGCCTTTTTTTTTTTTTTTTTTTTAACGTCAGGAGTCAACAATGAGTATTTTTAGTAAAACATTCTGTCATGCACAAATTTTTACACAGACCACTATGATCACCATCACCAATAACAACTATTACTCCATTATCGCCCAAAAATATAATTTACCTGCAACATTGAGCCTGAAATTTTTTGCACCCCCCAGGACAGATGCTGGCTACGCCTATGGCTGAGATACAAAAGAAAACCTAAACAGGAAATTTTAAAACGTGTAAATCGGGTAAAATCTCGAACTCCACTTTCGATAATATAAAAGAACTTTAAAATATCTTTCAAATGATGTATTAAAAATATAATCATAATTAGAATTTGAAATATTGAAATTTAAAATATTTCAGTGCCATCTGGCGGTAGAAATTTCTGTAATCTACTGTTCAATTCCAAATCAACAAAGTTTTCTAATGATGTATTACTTATGAAATTATTTTAATTAGTAGCTGAGATACAAAAGAAAACTGATTCGGGACACCTCAAAACGTGTAAATCTGGTGAAAATTTTTGATAATATAAATGAACTTTAAAATATCTTTTGAATGATGTATTAAAAATAATATAATCATAATTAGAAATTGAAATACGCTTATTAGAATAAAATTTAATTTGCAATTAAAATGTAAATTTTTTCAAAAATCGATGAAATTTGAACTGCAACTATCCCCTGTGCTGTAAATTGCGCACACAAAGTAAAAAAAAAAATTTAGAAGAAAATTGAAGCATTTTGAAATTTGCAATTTTTATTCCTAGTAGAAAAAACACGTGATCTGAAGTCAGGGTTGGCAAGTTTCTTCCAAGGCGGAAAAAACCGCGGAAAAAACCGGCCGGAAGAAATAGGTTTCTTCCAAGTGGAAGAAATGGAAGAAACTGTCTTTCTTAGAAATTTATCCTATAAATTGCAGATTTGTAAGATACAATGGATGCATTTGTCTTATAAACAACTTTAAGTAACTTTAATTATACCTATAAAAATTTAATTACATATTTAATTAATAATTATGAGATTTTTACCGAAGTGATCTTCGGTATCTGATAATCACGTTCCAAAATACTCAAAATCCAGTAACAAAATCAATTTTAATTTAAAAAGCGTAAAGTTTTATAATTTATTATTTAGACAATTTTATTTCTTTAACTGGTAATAAATAATAATTTGGATCACTTGCTTATACTTTCTGATAAAACAGCTCTTAACAAACATTCAGTTAATTAAAAGAGCCAGTATTCAATAATTACTGTATTACAAAATGTCATCAAAAACTTCATTTTCCTAATACAGTACAGTGAAAAAGAAATTTACATCTCATATTTCAAATAAATTCACATTTCTCACATTTTTACTTTTTTTTAATCAAATTTTTAGCTTAATCCTTGCTTTGAAACTCAACTTGGGAGGGGGGAAGGGGGGGGGGTAACATTCTTGTATTTATTATCCTGCAATTCATACAGACTAGTGCTTAAAACAAATCACTATTACATCAATGTTTAACAAAATTAATCAGTGATGAATATTATTTCCGAACTTTCCAAAATATTTAGTTTCATATTTTTTAAATATGTTTGTTTACATTTTATAGGTACCTATTATTTGAATATGCTTAAATTATTTATCATATATGAATGTGATCGATTAGTTTTATTGAAATACTTTATTCTAAAATTTATTAGAAATCGTCTTTCCATTCTGATGTCTATTCTCATGAATAAATAATAACTGACTCTGTATCTGCAAAAGAAAACTGTAAACAAAGGCAATGATCTCTAATCTACAAATTCCTATAATCCGCACAACCTCTAGACAAAATTTTTGAGAGTTAGAGGGAGTTAAAAACTGTAAAACAAATGAAATGTTTTTTAGAGTAGTTCAATACTGCACTTTATTTTTCAACTTAAAATAGATAAATACAAACTATGCTTTTTTTTTTTTAAATCCTAGAGAACTTGCAGGAGAGTTTAAAAGTAGGTATATTACTTATTGATACAGTTTACCAGCTTCGAGTTTATACAAAAAATTGTATTCTTAAAAAAAAAAAAAAAGTGCAAATATTATGGTTAATTCCGTAATTATTATCACTTGTACTGTCTGAATGTATACTAATATGAGATAGTATATATGCAAAAAGTTCTAAAGATATCAGCATTGAAAAGTAAAAACCCATCACCTATATATATTTAGTGTTTGTAAAAAAATAACTTATTTTTCTAACAATATTTTTAATATTAATTGGATTATAGTTTAGATTTGACATTATATTTATGCTTTGAGTTTATATAGTTCATAAATTTTAATTTCGAACATCTGTTCTGTCTTCTGGTTAGTTTCTTCCATTTCTTCCGGTTTTTTCCAGTTTCTTCCACTGTCCTGGAAGAAACTAGTTTCTTCCGGAAGAAACCCAACCCTGTCTGAAGTGGTAAAATATTTCCTTCGTTTAGAGGGATATTGAATTCTCTCTTCTCTGTCAAGGTCGGTTGACATGGTAACCCACCCCATGGATCAAAATAGGAAGCAGCATTCAGTTCATTACGGAATG
The DNA here is from genome assembly GCA_963930645.1 of Salticus scenicus. Classification (NCBI taxonomy): domain Eukaryota; kingdom Metazoa; phylum Arthropoda; class Arachnida; order Araneae; family Salticidae; genus Salticus; species Salticus scenicus. Next base: position 328,091,623 of record OZ005648.1, on the reverse strand, counting down.
ACGATTGCTGTTTTCAATGGTTTAATGCCTAAAATTAAAAAAATTATAACTCATTTAGTTTTTGAAAATTTCTCTCAATCTTTTGGGAATTGAATTGTGGAAGCGAGATCTATATACAAAAAAAAAAAAAAAAAAAAAAAAAGAAATGATTTATCACTAAACGATTTTGAGTTATAAAATGTTTTGTGAAAAAATCTATGTTTCGTAAAATCTAAAAATATGGATCGCTAATCCGTATTTTGTAAAAATGTTTATATGGTTCGAAAGAGGATTAAATGACCTTTCCAAATATACCAGTTGTTAAGAAATGGTACAGTTACTCGGTCGTACAAGGCGTTTAAAAAAAAACGATAGAGAAAAAGAGAAATTTTCAACACTTTTTAAAACTTTTTTAAAAATATAAAAAATCCGTATTTTTCAAAAAAAATTGTACCGTAAGAATTGGTAATAAATGCTATTTCTTGTGGTATAGGTGTATTTTCAATATCTCCAAAAGTTCTGCAGCGATCGCTTTAGAAAAACCCGCAAAATTTTTCTCTCTCTGCTTCCTCTTTTGAGGAACGTCTGAATTCTACTTGAAGGGCGGAAATTACTATGCGCTCGCTTTTTAATTAGACATTGGCCAACGTTTTAATTAATATCTCCGGAACTAATTAAAATTTTTAAATTATTTTTTCACTATGCACTCGGGCAGGCTTCTGAGCACCCGTATGTCAAATTTTGTAGTTCTGCGTTCAGTAGGGGCTGAACGTATAGATGCTCAGACAGACAGACAGACAGAGAGACAGACAGACATCTTCTTTTATTATTATAGATTTGGTAAGTGGTGAAGAAAGTGCCCTTTCATCTATTAATATGTGCCCTTTTACTCACAAAAAAGTGCCCTTTTTGATAAATCTGCCCTGCCCTTTTTTTGTTTTTGAAAAAATGTTAACACTAGGTATACCCATATGACCAGGTACCCAGTGAAGACTAACCTTATTATAGGAAGAAAGCTCAGAAAGTATCTTGTAGCACTCCCATACGAGAAGAGGGGTGCTCTCCCTCACCAGTGAAAGGAGAGCCACTTGACTGTCAGAACAGATACAGATGGTTAAATTATGATGACCCCTGTCTAAGCACACCTTACAGCATAAGATGATAGCAAAGATTTCAGCTTAGAAAACTGTGGCAAATTTTCCAAGAGGGAAAGAAAGCAGAGTTTCATCCCTAGGACAGTAAACACCTGACCCAGAATGAGAACCAAGCTTAGAGCCATCAGTATAACAAACCAAACAGTTGCCATTAAGTCAATTAGGAGACAAAAGCCAATCCTCTCTGGAAGGGAAAAAGATCTTAAAAGGCTTATGAAAGGCATATTGCATAACCATGCTGTCACTAGGTATAATGAAAGAAGGAAGATCAGCAACAAATGAAATGAAGGAACCCCAAGACAGATGTCTAGAATAATCCTTCCACAAACCCAGACACATGAAACAATTTATACACGTTAAAGCCTCAGCTTCAATACCCAAATGAAGCGGAAGAAGCCAAGCAAACATTCAAGGGCAGCAGTTAGAGTAGTCTCAATACAGCCTGAAAGAGCAATGCAGATCATCCTTTGCAACCTATTAAAGCTAGCTCTAACAGTAGTCAGTCTAGTCTGAAACCACCAGACAACACAACCATAGGTGATGATAGGACAGATAATCATGGAGTACACTGTAAAAAAAATAACTATTACAGCTGCAAGAAACTCTCTATGATTGGAGAAAATTATTTTCTCCAATCACAGAGAGTTTCTTGCAGCTGGTAATAGTTATTTTTTTACAGTGCAGATCCAATGGACAGCCCTGGCACATAAACCCCAGGTTCTTCCAATGGAACTCTTACATGCCCAAAAAAACCTTTATGGCCTTACGTAAGAAATACTCAGTATGATGCTTACTCCAGTTCAACTTAGTGTCAAAGAATACACCCAAGAACTTGACCTCATTTGAAGGTAACAGCCTATTACCCAGGAAGTAGACATCACCAAGATTTAGATATCTTCTCCTAGAAAAAGGAACAAGGCTTATCTTAGATGAATTAACAGATAAGCCTGAATGAGAGCACCAACATGCAACAGGCTGAAGAGCACTACTCATAACATCAGAGACAAAGTTACCAAACTTGCCCCTGACAACAATAGCCACATCATCAGCATAACCAACACATGGAATACCAAGGTTGGCAAAATGGACTAACAAAGAGTCGATAATAATGCACCACAGAATAGGAGAGAGCACTCCCCCTTGTGGACAACCAGAACGAGCATGAATGAACCTTCATGCAAGTACTCATGAGTGAGGCACAAATATACCTAGAAGACAGCAAATTAGCAATCCATTTGGTAATAAAGGGATTAGTGCCCCTCAAGTCAAGAATACGAATGATAGTATCAAAAGAGACTTTATCGAAAGCCCCTTCAACATCAAGAAAAGCAATGAGGGCAATTTCTTTATCATTAATGCACTTTTCCAAAAGAAAGAAAAGTTCATATAATGCAGTATTAGTAGATCTTCCAGGTTGATAAGCGTGCTGTGATGAAGACAGCGGCTTATCAACAAGAACAGAATCCCTAAAGTACCTGTCAACAAGCTTCTCTAATGCTTTCAATAAAGAAGAGAGGCTGATAGGCCTAAAAGAAATTCTGAGCAATAATTCCTGAGATAAATGCTACAAAATTTCTGTCACACAGACAGAAATTTTCTAAAAATGGTAATCCATCGAAAATCAGAAGTTGAATATTTTTACAAATCCAATATTTTCTTCAGTTGAATACAGAAGAAAATAAAATGTTAGCGCAACTGATTTTGCTACAGTGAATTTCATTGTTTACATCCAAAATTTTATTGTGGATTATATAAATCTGCAGATTAGAGGAAGTTGACTGTATGTATATAATAGTTTTTAAAATGTTCTTATACTGCCATGTAAATTTAAGTTTCTTGCATCCTGAGAATGGTACTGAAAGACGAAGCTCTTTTTTGTTTTATTTTTAGTTAATGTATAGTATAAGTGCAAATATACAGGTATATTTGTGTATGTGCATATAATTACACACACACATATATATATTCTTTTAAATCATTTTCTAATATATTGGTAATTCACCTCCCCCCCCCCCTTTCTACATTGGCATGATTAGTAAATCTAAAAAACTATATTTAACTAATTAATCAATTTCACTCATGATTACACAGTAAAAATGAAAATGGTATTAAATGTGCTTAGTTAAGCAATTTTCAAAATCAAGAACACAATGATATTTACCAATTTGCTTATGCTTAATTGATAGTTCAACTTGTATATCTAAGTAAACATTAATTTTAATTATATTAACTGATACAAACTTTCTCGTTACAGGTAGGGTTTTTTCAACAAAGGAGAAAGCCTCATCTATTATTCAGAAATTTATATAAAAAATATTTATTCTGAAATCCCCCGCTTTCTCAAATAATAGTATAAATTCTATCAATGTTTTTATCAGAAGAAAATAAACTAAACCAAAATTATACTATAGTAATAGTATGCTTTGATGCAATAATTCTCCTTCAATCAAAAAATATTAAAATCAATGCATTAATCAATAACAAAATTAAAAAGAAAATATGATGACAATCAAATTAGTACCATGCTAATTTCAGCGAATAAGTTAAACAGAATTGCCATACAAATCTAGGAAAAAAGTTTTCAATGTCTCTTTTAAAATAGACACGCAAGCATGTAGCATTAGAATCTAACATGCTTACAAGTCAATAGTACATATCTCAGATATGTTAATTTTATTAACTTACTATAGTTAGAAAAATCATGTAATTGACTTTTTTTTCTGCATTATAAAGCCCTAAAATTAGAAAAAAAGATTTTTCTTCAAACTATAAAACTGGACAATTTAAAACTAAAACTTTATTATGGAAAAAAAAAAAAAAAGTCAAAATAATTTTTAATTCTCTGAATATTCTCGGTTTTTACAATAAAATTTGAAATTCCTATAGTTTTCCCCGCTTTTTAATAGATTTTACCTAATTCCCCAACTTTTCCAGTTTTTTCCTGAATTCCAGGTACTATAGCAGTTCTGTTAATTCTAAATGAAAATTACTTCAAATTTAATCAAAATATTATAAACAAAACAGAGGCTGGATTTTAGTGCAGAATTAAAATTAAGGTTAATTGGAAAAACGAAGTCCAAGCAGTTTAACAAAATACAGGGTGCGGCAGCTATTTGAGAACACACGTTACAAGTGATACAATGCCCTGTATATCATCTTTAAACAACCATTTTTGTTACAGATAAACGTAGCAGAACCTATTCCAACCCAGGAAAGGCAAAAGCACGCTGTAAACGTCTCCTTGGCTGCAGGATACTCCGTTTCTGAAATAGCTGCATTTCTGAAAGTCGCCCGATTATTCGTTTTCAGAGTTCAGAGAGAACTGAAGGTTGCCAATGCTAATGTGATAACTGTTTTGCACAGGAAACATCATTGCCAGGTCTCGGACATTACCAGGACACCTGAATTCATCAATTCTGTTCAAGCTGCCATCGAAGAGGACCGTGGAAAGTCCATAAGGGTACTCAGCTGAAATCTGCGGGTTAGCGAAGTCACAATTCCACGTGTGGTTAATGAAGACCTCAGTTACAAGTCGTATGTAATGCGGAGAGGACAGTTCATGTCCGAGAAAACCAGAGAGAATAGAGTAATCAGAGCAAAGCGCCTCTTAAATAAGCTGAAACATCAGGAACAGACAGGAACGTTCTGTTTTTTTTCAGACAAGAAAAACTTCGTCCAGGACCAGAAAATAAACCGGATAAATGATCTTTGGCTGTGTAAAAGACAAGAGGAAATTTCCACTGTCATGCACACTAAATTTTCTGCGTCTGTTATGGTCTTAGGGATCGTGAGGAATGTAGGTGACGTCATGCTTCCACATTTCTTTTCACAACGTGCCAAAATCAACGCAGTTACTTATACCGATGTGTTGAACACGGTTGTGAAGCGCTGGATTATTGCTCTAGCACGTGGCAGGCCATATGTTTTTCAGCAGGACTTTGCACCAGCCGATACGGTCCATTCAACACAAGAGTGGATGGTAAACAATTTTCATGATCACATCACTCCACGCATGTGGCCCCCTAGCTCATCTGATGTTAACTCTTTGGACTATTACGCTTGGGGCGTTGTTGAAAGGATCTCTAATAAGTATCCACATAACATCGTTGGTGTCTCCAGACAGCTATTGTGGATGTCATGACAAATATTCCCAGGGTCCACCTCATTTCTGCCTGCGGACGGTTTCAACAGCGTGTTGAGGTTGTTATTGCAGCTGATGTTGCATTTATTGAATGGTGTCGTGCATTAGATCCGACTTCTTGTGTACACACCGTTCCATGTTCATTGAATGATATATCTATAGTGTTTACTCCCTTTTTCTACGGACGATACTTTGTTCTCAAATAGCTGCCGCACCCTGTATATATGAAAGGATAGAAAAAGAGACAAGATTTAAATTAGTATTTTTATATTTTAAATTATTATTTTCATATATTAAACTAATATTGCAAAGTAACTTAAAGAAAATCTCATATTAGTCAATGCATATTAGTCAATGCTCATACTTAGTCAATCATTACTTTTAATGATAAATGAAATAAAACTGGATCTCTTAATTGCATTCACTTGAAAATGATGAGTGTGAAAAAAATAAATCAATATTAATGATATTATCTAGTAAAGTAAACTGGGATAAATAAGTCAATCATTTTTAATGATACAGAAAGCAAAATTAAATCTCCTATTTAACTTTACATGGAAAAAATTATGAGGTTCAATAAACAAGTCAATAAATTATTCTTAAAGGTTATCTGGTAATATACAGAACAGTTAAATGAATGATATTTAAAGAAATAAAGGATTTATGACTTCAATTAGAAAATAACTGATGGAAATCGACATTTGATTACTTATATCAAAATGTAGAACTCATAAACATTTCCTTTTAATGACTTGGCGAGTCTAGGCGTCGCCATGTCTCGCCCAGTCGCCGTGTCTCGCCCATGCAGAATCGTTACTCTATAAGACACAAAGGGTCACCTGATAATTAAATAATATAACCAATAGGAAACTGTAGGTGAAGACTCAAAGCTGTAGCCAGGATGTTTTCTCAGAGGGGGCCCATCACATTTCTAATGCAAGGTCATCGAACATGATATAATAATGTACACACGCATACCCAAAGAAAAGAACATACGCACACACAAACTAGGGCTTGATTAACACAGGGGCACCCCTGATTAGCAAAGAGCCCTAAAACTGGTTCTAAAAATGCCATTTCACCGCTAAAAATGACAGAAATGCTCATTGAAATCACTAACAATAATAAAATCATTTTAAGGGAAGATGGCAGCTTTTGAAATTAAAAATTGTGCATTGTGACATACTTTTTTCATTTATCATAAATAGACAACTTTTGCTCATTTTAAAATGTGCAACATAGTATTATACTTGAAAATTTGAACCTGGTTTTGAATAAAATATGTTTTAAAAAAAAAGTATAAAATACACACACACATAAAAAAAAAAAAATCTTACCTCCTGTTTCCCATATATATTATTTTTAAATATACAATAGAACCTATATTCTTATATGAAATTAAAGTTACATATTGCCATATTGCTTTTATTCTGTAAATCTCAAGTTTCAAAGTTATCAGATATTTCAATACTTTTAAAAAATAAAAAATTTCATAAAACTTGTGCCTTCCAACAACATCTGAAGAAATGCTCTCTTTCCACCTCCCCTAGCTTTTTTTTTTTGTTTTTTTTTTTTAAGAAGTTAAAAATTGGGGGGGGGGGGGGGGGGGGGGACGATAACTTTGTCTTAAATTTTCACAAATCTGAAGTACAATATTTGTATCTTTTAAAAATATACATGTCAGAAGGAAAGGAGGTGTGAAGAAGAAATAAATATATTAATGACTATTATAAATATATTTTATTTCATAAAGACTCATTAAAAATAATTCTCATTAAGCAAATTTCTACGAAATTTTATGAAATTTTACGAAAAGTTATGATAAAACAGGATAGCAATACCGGTTGTGAAGGATTTGCATCAAAAGTATGCCAAGGTGCAATTACATATAAATTTATACGAAAGTTTGTGTGTCAGATCTTAAACTAGAGCTACCACAAAATTCTCTCTCTCTCTCTTACACACACACACACACACAAACATTTTCTAAAAATGGTCAAATCATGTTCTAGACCCCTCAAAACTTTTAAATTAACAAAAACTTTTTTTTTTTTTTTTTTACAAAACTAATACTTTTTTTGTATTGCATATAGAAGAGAGTAATAAATTCATTTCTCGACTATTTTTTATTAAATTGATTTTCCATCTGTTTAATTGCATAACCACAACATAAGATATATTTGTTGACTTGATGTTTATTATCTAATATTTTAATCCAAATTCCATTTTATGAATTTTTTGCTTCTTTTTTTAGTTATTGCAGATTATAGTTAAAAAATTCAAATGCATAATTCAATCTCATTTTAAAATGATCTTAATTTTAGCATAGTGCAAAGATCATACAGTACAGCCTTTTTGAAAAGCATTCAAAGGGTTTTAAAAATAAGTTTCTACTTTGCCAAAATAAACATTCACTGATATTAAAATTTTGTACCAGAAAGCCTGATATACCATTTAGACTTATTGTTTCTAATGTTGTATCTCTTCATATAAACTAGGTAAATTTCTTGTTTTAGTTTTTTGCCCTCCTTAGTTAAAAAATATTTTACTACCACAAATTCTATTGATTACATTACTAAACTTAATGAGTTGAGACAGAAAACATTTACCGAAAATCCATAATCGTGTTATTAGACCAGACCTACAGCTTAAAGTGGATTTTTAACCACTACGATTATCCTTACTTGAACCAGGATTCAAACCTGACACTTGGCGAATGAAAACCAGAGTGCTGATTATTCAGCTACCTGATAACAAACATACATGGGTCAAAAAGTACCCTCTATACCGTCAATGAAAGTAACTTGTTTTTAAAAATCAATCTTAAATAATCAAAGAAAAATGAGAAAAAAATAATCACACTACTTTCTCTTACCTTACTTTAGTATAACATATTATTGCAATTTAAAGTGGAAGATAAGAGATAATAATAAATAGATAATAACATAACATTAATTGCTAATAATATAATAATAATGAGATAATAACAATAGTTAGAGCATTGGAACATTTACAGGTATTTAAATAACAATTCAAAGTTGCTTTAGGAACAATTTTATTTAAAACACGTTTCTGTGTGAGAGGCTACCAAACCTTTTGAATTCCCCATTTGAATATTGTACCTACAAACATAAAACATTAAGGCTGTTATAAAATTTAAAAAAATTTAATTACCGGAGAACTGCCACCCACAGCACGTTTTACTTTCTTCTATATGTAAAATAGAGAAAGTACTAGATTCGTGAAAATTTTCGACTTCCATTTTTTGATGGATTTACATGTTTTGGGATGTCCTGAACACGAATTGATAAATTTTAGAAAATGTCTGTCTGTGTGTATCATGATTTTTGTGGACACTGTATCTCACTAACCCATGAATGAAATTTAATCAAACTTGGTATTTAGTTGCACCCTGACATAAACTGGTGCTGATTAGATTTGGGGATCAATCGCTCAACAGGTGGCACTGTGATCGCATTTTTTGTAAACTTTTAGCATGGCAGTATAGGACAAAATGCCGTATAAATGTGCATAATGAGAGTTATTTTAAACTTGTGATTGTAAAATTAATATGAATTATTGATAATAGTAGTTGTTAAGTAGGGAAAAAATTTTGCGCATGTGGGGGCATCAGTTCCCCTCTGGGGGGGGGGGATGCTAATGCACAAAAATTCAAAATAAAAATGCTAATGTACAAGCTACAATGGGGAAAAAAGCTTGTGTTTTACACTAGTCAATGTTTCATTAGTATTATTTAAAATTTCTTTAAATAAAAGTAATCAAAAATTTAAGAAACTATAAATCAATATTTAGCTATACCTAATGAAAAAATAAGTTATATGCACATACTGTATTATAAATATTGTTCTTAAAAGTAAATAAGTAATAGCAATTAAGAAATTTAATGTAAAGCAGAAGTTATACAAGTTAATTATTAATTGATAGGGAAAATTTTAAAATATTTAAATTATTACCTTGATCGACTGGAAGTAAGCGCATACAAAAGAGAAAAGTAATATTAATAAATATCTGAATACAAAAAAAAAAAAAAAAAAAAAAAAAAACATAACTTATTACTGTAAATTTCATGTTTTTTTTTTTTTTTTTTAATTAGTGCATTGGTGTATTTTATTTTAGCTAAACAAACTTTTTAAAGATAATTTTACTTAAAAAAAATTTTTAATAAACAGAAATCTGAAGAAAAAAGCACATTGAGTAAAATAAAATCTTATATTACTAAACAAGGCTGTGGAGTTGTCAGAGTCACGCAGGTTTTCTAATGAAAAGAGTCTGAGTCACTAAAAACATGCCCAACTCTGACTCCAGCTTCTGTTAGACAGTTTAATGAGAAATAAAACAAACTGCATTTTATTTTAAATTTATAAAATTTATTTTACTATAAACATTTATAAATACCTAGATATTTTACCATGTTTTTATTAACTTCAATTCTTGTTTGTTTGTCTGTCCAGTACAAATCTTGCAATTAATTTTCAACTAACTTTCCTACTACTAGACATTTGAAGCTTTCAGAATTGCTCAGAACCCGATGACAACACAATATGTTGATGCCCGATTTTCAAATTTTTGATTAGTTTTCTGTTAGTTAAATAATTAAAATATTAAAATAATAACCTCCTAATAGCTTTAAAAATAGCCATTAAAAACTATTAGCTATAATTTAATTGTAGCCTAAAAAAAATTTATGAGTTCATTTTCTTTTGACATAAAAATAAATCCATAATTTTTTATACTTTAGTTAATAAATGATTCAATTATTCAGGGTCACAACTAGAGAGAGCTGGGATAATATTTTAGCTTGTCCTAGAGTGACTCAACATTCTAATTAGAACTATAAATTTCCAAGATCTTTCACTTAAAGACTTCCCCCTCGCCTCTCTCTCTCTGCTACTAACCAACACACAGTAATTATCTTTGAGAATATGTCAGGGTATTTTTTGTATCAAATATATTTCTAATTTTTTCTAAGAATTGAAAGAGTTGATAGTGAGGTTTGTTTTTCTTGCAAAACTCACACTATCCAATATTTTGCTGTAAACTGTCACTGTTGGTTTAAAACAGATATTTGAAATTAAAACAACATAACTTGTAATACTATCTATCTAATTATAATTTATTATATAGCTATATCAATATTACTACTGTAAAAGCAATGAGTATCACATTGCACCCCCCAGTTAGAAGGTACATTCATTGTTTACCTAATTCAACACTTTGAAGGAATACTGCTCAGTTTATCGCTTAATCAAATTCATTTTTAAAACATTGGATTTTTGAGCTTGTTGCACTTTACTTTGTATCTAGAACATATAAATAAATAATCTATTATTCAAATAATTCATTCCTTAACCCATTTTCTATAGCTTTTTTTAATCCCCTCCATGGTGGTTCAAAATTATGATGACATATCTCTAGACCACTTTTAAGGGTGAGTCCCAGGCTATTGCCAATTGCCCATAATGCAGCACTATTGCAACGTAAAACCCACTCAACATCAACTCTGTCTTATTTTTTTTTTTTTTAAATGTATTTTAAAGAAATAGGCTGTACTATGTGCATATGAATGAAGGAGTCAGAGTTGGACACTAAAATTTTTGGAGTTGGTGTTTGTTATTTTCCCTGACAACTCTGCAGCCCTGCTATCAAACTAATTATTATATACATGCTACATTTTTTAATCTGTAAATAATTACAGATTTATAAATATAAGCATATAATTTTGAACTCATTTAATTGTCTTAAAAAGAAAAGAATAAAACTTTTATTCTAAAAGTTAATGGAAAAAACTTTAAAGCTCTTGTAACCCAAAAATATTTTGAAATGAATGAAAATTAATATTCCCCCCTACAAATTATATTAATCCCCACCCTTCAATTCTAACATTAAATTTTAATATTTGAAAAGTTAAGGTAAAGTACTGAAATTTAAATTAAATTCAAATTATTATTTAAATTGGATTAAACAGGATCAAATTATATGACTAAAAAGGAAAATATATCTATTACTGTATATATAAGGTAGATAGATGGATAGATACAGATACACAGAAGTAAAAATTTCTAATCTTAGCAAAAATAAAAGCTCACGTTTCACAAAACTAACACCATTGCAACAAAAAAAAAAAAAAAAAAAAAAATGAAAAAAAAAATTTTTCCTTTGCTTAGGGAAATGAATAAAATAATGGAAGAAGAATGGTTTAGCAGAGGGGAAAAAAAAAGTCTAAATAATTATTTAAAAGAATAGTAATGTAAGAACTGCCGACTGATGATTTAGCAGTTTTCTTTCTCTGCCACTGCTATAAACTGCCAAATTATAGTAAAAACATTTAGCTAAAATAGAGAAAATTGAAAAAAAAAAAAAAAAGAAAAAAAAAATCTTAATAATAGAAGTCCAAGCTTCCCAAAACTAACATCATTGCTAAAAAAATATATTAAAATAAAGAAAAAAAAATGTCCCCCTTGGTTTGGAGGAATGAATAAAATTAATGGAAGAAGGATGAATAGCAGAAATAAGTAGCGTCAGAATTGCAACAATGCACTAATAAAAAAAAATAATCATGATTTAAAAAAAATAAAAAAGGTCTAAATGATAATTAAAACAAACAATGTAAATTCATGTAAGGACTGCCAGTTGGAGATTTGGTGGTTTTCTTTTTCTGCTACTGCTATAAACCACCAAATTACGGTCAAAACATTTATCTAAATTAAAAGAAAACATACAAGAATAGTTAAAATGATTATGATAAATAAAAAATTTAATTATATTAAATATAATATAAATGATAATCATGAGATCATGACATTTGGCCACTATTTTTGATTTGAGGATTATTGCAAATTTGAAGTACGTTCATTTGAAACAAGACCGTAGTCAAAAAATACTTTTGGAGGGGCTCAAACTTTAATAAAATAATGTAGAGTGCTAAAAGTGAAGTATAATTCAAAAATTTTTGACAAATCTGCAAAATTTTAGGGGGCTATGGCCTTGATTTGAAAACATCAACTGCTAGGCAGGTGAAGACCAACTAGTATACATAATTTTTTCTTTTTCCAGTAAAATACTTTAAAAAATAAAATTAAAAGAACAAATAAAAGTTCTTTGAGTTTGCTTTTTGAAAAAAAATAAATAAATAAACAAATAAAATACTTAATAATACAGAATTAAAAATTTTTAATCCTTCTGATGAACAACAACAATAATTATAATAATAATGCTTGTAACAGAATATTCTTATGCTTTCTGCGACAAGCCTTGTTTGTGCAAACCTTTCCTGCAAGACAATACTGAGGTATTTTCTTATTTATAGATAATTATTTATAATTATAAAGAAATCAATATTATTAGCATACTGTTGAAGAATTCTTAAATATAAGACATGAGTTTCTATTTTCTACTGAAATTTAGGAATCTCTTATTTTTATGGGCAAATCTTTCTGCAAGTGACAATTTCTTTTCTGCGACGATGTCACTGTGTCACCTAAATTCTGTCACACAAATAATAAAAATAATAAAGTAAAACTTCACAAAAACTTAAATGTAAACTTAAAATTTAAATTCAACTGAAAATTTTCAGATAATTAAAATTTTATTATGAAAATTACAATTTGATACTTAAAAATATACAACTCTACAAATCTCTTTTTTTTTTAAGCAATAAATTACAACTCCATTTACGTGTCTTTTGATGCACAGTACTTTATTTTATGCAATATCAACTTACACATTTTCAATTTATGTAGTCAGCATTTATAAAATACACCTGTTCGTTCACTTGCACTTTTTTTTTTTTTTTTTTAATGTGGTAAAATATAAATTTATTTACGTGATTTTCATTCACATAAAACAAATCAACATGGAATAAATACTCCACTTAAATGAAAAGCCATGACATCTCTAAAAAATGAATTATAGTAATTTAATTTCTTAAAATTCACCATTATATGGGCAAAACTCAAACCAATAAAATTAACATGCATTTCACAGTATAAATATTTTAACTTTTAAAAAATTCATTAGCATATTAAACTTATTACCTATGATTGTATCTTTTAATTTTGTATAAGCCATATTTTCCATCAGCTCCACCTTTGGTTATAGGCAAACTTTCTAAATTTAGCATAAGCTGATTAATGGAGGTGCGTAATTCTTCAATGTACAAACTTTCCATCTCTTTCAGAACAAATTTAGGCATTAATTTTCTGTTCTGAAACAGTTTTAACAATGTAAAAATAATTGTAGTAATAATAAAATAATTTAACAAAATATTATAATACAGTAGACTTTCCTATACCTGAGATGGGAGATCCCATTGGGATCCCTTTTTGCTGTTTATAAATGCAATTATTAATTTTGTAATAGTTTTCCCTAAGAATTAGGTTGCTAGCAGCAATTAATGCGTTGGCAATTTCGGCATTTTCAAACACTTTTTTCATTTTTGAGTTTACTATTGCGGTGATTTCTTCAATATCGATGGATGGATATAAATTGACAACACCAAAACTAACTAAAGTATGATTTTTATTAATTTTAATTTCGCGCAGTTGCTTTATAAATTCCTCGGTGGATTGTAATAAGTTTTTATGCTTCTCGTTTAAAAATATTAAAGTAAAATAACGTCTAACCTGGACTTTTTCGTACTTATTGTGGAGAAAAATACCCGCTCATATGTCTTGTTGCTGGGCACGGGTCATTACTGTCAAAATTCATAATTTTTTTTTTCTAGTTTGTTTTGTATTATGGAATGGTCTTTGTAATTGGATATACATTCTTTTTATGACGGTTAAATATTGTTAGGGTGTTTGAATTATTTGTAATTCCGTTTCTATAGTGTTATCGTTTCCTCTTTGGATTTGTTTATAGTACTTACTTAGAATTTTTAGAACTACACTTAGTCTGGTGACTTTCAAATCTTTACTCGTTCATAATGAATAAAGAACACCTCTTTGTACGTTGGAAAAAGACTTATAAAAAAGTTGTCAGGGAAGAACAAAATAGAAATTTTCTTTACGATTTTAAGTCTTTCAAGGTTACTCCCCATTTTATGAGGATTAATAATAAAACTCTTTATAAGTATTTCAATAAAAAAGTCCGCGATTTTGAAAGTAAAGTTATTAGCAAGGCCATTTATCGGAAAAAGTAAATTACTACAAATATAAAAATGAACTTTTGAAAATCAAGCGTGAAATGGGGGATTTAGTTGACGAAAATACTTTTAATGAAATGAAAAATAAGGTTTAACTTTTGAGAAAAATCGAGGTGAATATCGCCATTAAACGGCACAATAAAAACTTCGTAACTTAATCAAACGACGTAACCTTGAAGTTGCTCCCAGCCAAGAGTGTTATGATTATATTAACCTATCTGATGTCATTCACTTCTGAAATTAGGTCACAAATTTATTCTAGATCAGCCTATTGACTTAAAAGATAGTATGTAACAAATTGAAACAGCATTAACTAAAATCCCAGATACCCACAGAGATAAAATTAGGAATATTGCTCAAGAGAAATTAATTAGAAAAATGAAAGATAATAATATCAATTGTGAAAATATTAAAAGACTAAAAACTCTGAAAAATAATGATAAAATAACATGCCTGTTAACGGACAAAACCCGTACGTTGGTCTTAATAAATAAATCCGATTATATCAATATGATGAAGCACACAATTAAAGATATTGGTTCTGAAGAGGTAAAAAACGACCCCAATAATAGGCTATATGATAAAATTAAGAAACTTCTTAAAAATGGTAAATGGCCCAATAAGAAACCCCCCCTTTAATAGTAATCATGCTCCAAACCAGTAGCGGCTCGTGAGATTCCTTTACAGGGGGGCTGCATAGCTGCATGTCTATGTAAGATTTGAGAAAAAGTGAAAATGATTTTCTAAATAATCTGTTTTAATCGGGAGCTTCGGGTTTTATATGCGCAGACTGACAAGAAGCAGAGCAATACAGGATACAGCATAGATTTAAAATTTTATATTATTGGATATTCATTACAAAAAAAAAATCTGGAGATTCTATTTTGTTAACTTTATTTATTAACTAGCAGGCTTCGCCCGCTTCGCTGGACCCTATTTTTAAATGAATCACTATAATTACTGAATTCTCAAAATTGCATTAATTTTTGTCACGTGAAAAAAAAAAAAAGCGAAACAAAATCTGATTAGGAAAAATGTCGCACCGGGTTCTCACTGCCTTCGGAAAAAATTCCCAAAATGCTCTAACTCTTATTTCTGTTATTTTCCCCCTTCGCCCCCCCTCCTGTCTATCCTAATATTTTTACAAATTCGAAAATATCCGCAATCGATTTGTAAATATCAAAAACCTCTATGCACCAGTTTTGAACGATCTATCTCTATTTTTAATTTTTTGCCCCACCACTCTCCCCCTCCCTTCCCAATAATTTTAAAAATTCGAAAATATCCGCAATCAATTTGTAAGTATCGAAAACCTCTATGTACCAATTTTGAATGATCTAACTCTATTTTATTTTTTTTGCCCCTCCGCCCCCCCCCCCTTCCCGTCCCTCCTCATAACATTACACTTTCGAAAATATCCCCATTCGACTTGCGGGCCTCTAAAATCAATCTGTACCAATTTTGAACGGCCTAACTGCATTTCTATTTGTTTTTGCCCATAGCCCCCCCCCCTTACCGCCCCTCCTAATAATTTTACAAATTCAAAAATATCCGCATTCGATTTTAAGTATCGAAAACCATTTGTGTACCAATTTTGAACAATCTAACTCTATTTTTATTTTTTTGCCCCCCCCCATCCCCTTCCCCCTTCTCGCCCCTCCTAACAACTTTACACTTTCGAAAATATCTCCATCGACTTACAGGCCTTTAAGACCTATCTGTACCAATTTTGAGTGCCCTAACTGTATTTATATTTGTTTTTCCCATACCCCCCCTTACCGCTCGACCCCATTCCCGCACCTCCTAATAATTTTACAAATTCGAAAATATCCGCAATCGACTTGTAAGTATCGAAAACCTCTATATACCAATTTTGAACGATCTAACTCAATTTTATTTTTTTGCCCCCCCCCCATTCTCTCCCCTCCTAATAACTATACACTTTCGAAAATATCCCCATTCAACTTGCAGGCTATTGAAACCTATCTGTACCGATTTTGAAAGGCCTAACTGTATTTCTAATTGTTTTTGCCCCTGCTGCCCCACCTCGGGGCTGAATTTTTAAAATTCCAGGAATTGGTTTTTAGATATTTGTATTAGCTATATTTTATAGCAAAAATTTCACGTAGATCTGTGTTTTTTTTTTTTTTTTTTTTGAGATATATAGGATTATGCGAAATCGCGTTTTACGCATGTGAAATCCCGTTTTGCCCCCCCCCCCCCTTGGGGACCGAATTTCGAAAATTCCAGAAATTGGTTTTTAGACATTTATCTTATATATATTATAAATGTGAATGTCCGTTTATTTGACTGAGTTTCACGCTAAAACTGCTCGATGGATTTTGATAAAATTTGTTATGGAGATAGCTTATACCCTAACTTAGAAAGTTGGCTGCCTTTTATTAAGAAAAAACACTTTTTTTGTTATTTTTATGCATAAAATAGCAATTTTGTAAGCTAATAATAGCAAAAAATTAGCCATTTAAATTTTAACCATAATTTAATTGTTTCCAAAATTAAATTTAATTATCCATAATTTAATTGTTGTCGAGTTTATTTATTTTTTTTTTTCCGACAGGAAAATAAATACATTTATCTAAACGTGAACAATAAAAAATAAAATAAATAAATAAATTATGCATCTCACAAAAATTGACGTCATTTTAAATTTAAAATTTCTTTTACAAAGTGCTAATATAGTTTACGATGCTAATGTGTGTTGTACTAAAATTAGTTTTATTTATAGATCCTCCTGGGTGATTTTTTAAATTGTTGCGTTGAAGTACACCGAACATTTTTCGCCAAGAGGTTTAATTTAGCAACAGCGATTTTAATCTAGGTAGTTCAAGAAAAATATAAAAGAGGTTTAATTTAGCAACAGCGATTTTAATCTAGGTAGTTCAAGAAAAATGTAAAATTAATAAAGTTGTGTAGCACGATAATGTTTAGTTATTTATTTATTTTTTTATATGCCATTCACTACGCTAATTTAACATACAAATAAATGAGCTGCTGTGTGTGACTGCACTTGCACGCTGTCGGGCAGAAATATTTGATTAATTCAAATTAATATTTAAATAACTAAATAAAGATATGTTTAATAGAAAGCATAGTCTTGGAGACAAACTTGGCGAGTGGGCGACCAAATTTGGTGAAAAATGATAGTTTAGGGTTCCCGATGTTTCGAAGCTGTCCGACACACGGGAACGTAGACCTTGAGCTTACCAAGGGATTCTCGATGGAGTCATCTCCAAGCCCCATCGCCAAAAGTTATAAGTAGGTGTGAGTTGATTTTTGCGAAAGAGTATGTAGTCACTGCGATCCAGAGTTATTCAGAGACCTATTCTGAGTCATTGCACTTTAGGGATTGAGCTCTAAGCAACTGGACATTTTTCGTGAGTGAATGAAAATTTTTGCTCTGGTGTAGTTGATGTTATTTGCTTTACTCCTGTGGAACAAGTGACTATTTTTTAGACTGTCCCAGAACATTCATCAAATAATGACTTATACTATACGAGTAACAGCTTCAACTGTTTCCAGAATATTCGAAGAATTAACACCAGCTATTGGACTATTTTCGAAAATATTTGTTTTACTAATAGTTTTTTTGTACAGATTCGAGGAGTTCAAAAAATGTTTGATATTGCCAAGGAGGTCCCATAATAAAACTGTGACGAAAATAGTCGCCAATCGAAATTTATTCAGTTACAAAGAAATCATTTAAATATAGTGTCCAGCGAAGCGGGCAAAGCCTGCTAGTATTAGCTATATTTTAAAGCAAAAATTTTACGGATATCTGTTTTTTTGTTTGAGATATGAAGGATTTTTTGAATTCACGTTTTGCTCCCCATTTAGATATGAAACGTTAGTATAATTAAAAATTAATTTCCAAAATTTGCTACACATAGTCAGTAACGTATCCGATATCTTCTGTATTGCCGTGCATTAAAAGAAAAAAAAATCTACAAATGTTAAAACACTATTTTCTTTATATATATTTAAAAAGACTTGGATAGTATATATCAGTTTAATTTGCTTTGAAATATTATCCAAGCCAGCAGTGCATTTTGGATGTTTTGTGTGTCCTCGTAAAAGAAGTATAAATGAAAAATGCAACATTTTCTAAATGGATAAGTTTGTTATGCATTAGAATAATTTATATAAATTTCCTAGATTCTGCAACAGAATAACACTGCTAAAATGTGTTTAAATTAATTTTCTTATAAAGTGTAATGTGTAAGAAATTTTTGTACATTCCTCTAAATGAACTGTAAACGAAACATACCTCATTTTCAATAGGAAAAATAGTGTGGTCAATCTAAAGAACGGATATTAGAATGCTTAAATTTCCGAGCATATTTCTGAAAGTTCTCACTCAAATAGAAAGACAGATGAAACGAAGTTATAAGTGCTTTCCAACTTCGTTGTACGAAAATGTCAGAAATTAAAAATTTAGTAATCTTGTGTTTTTAAGAAAGGTTCGACTGCTAATATTTCTCATCAAAATAGAAAAACATTAGTGACTAAAATACAAGTGAAAAAAAATAATAATAATAATAATAATAACCTTATAAACAAAGCGATTGAACGCTTGATAAATTTTAAATATTATGTTTAAGGCAAAATTTATATAAAAATTGAGATTCTGTCTATTCAACGTTTCTGCCATTGGCAAAGCAAGAAACCGAAAAATTGTGCGAAATTTCCATGTAATATAAAATGAAAATGTGTTTGAAAAATAAATAAAAATGACTTCTATTTTCTCATATAATCGTGAATTTTTTTACCTCTCATACATAAATAATCGTCAAACACAGCGATTACCGCATTAAAAACTGTGAAGAAAAAAAACGTAGATTACAAAGGGAAATTGTTCTTTTCCAGCATTACCGAAATCCCTATCGGAGTTGCATAGGATGCAGCTCCAACCAAATGGTCGAAACTGGTAGGGAAAACGAGTAGGGGCGGTTGTAACTGTTCTTTCCCTAAAGAAATCCCTTTTTTCGGGAGCTGCATGAATGAGCAGTCCTTTTACGAATTTTGGAGGTGCTATTATGTTTAAAAATGGTTAACTTTTCTCAGCTTTTTAATAATTTTTCATGATAATGAAGTAATCTGCTTTCCTATATGCATAATACTATACAATATAATAATATTTATTTTCAAAATATTTTGAAAGTTGATAAAATAATTTTTTCGAATATTTCTGGGGGGGGGGGGGGGCTGCAGCTCTGCAGCTCCTGCCACGAGCCGCCACTGCTCCAAACACCCCTAGGATTTTTGGAAGATTGAAAGATCACAAAGATTCCCCTAAAATGCACCCAACAATGAGTAAATGTGAAGATCCAAGCTATGATTTAGAGAAATATATGACTGAAATTTATTCTTCTATCCTCCCCACCTCCCAAACAATATTGCAATCCACCAAGGAATTTATAAAGCAACTGTGCAAAATTAAAATTAATAAAAATCATACTTTAGTTAGTTTTGATGTTGTCAATTTATATCCATCCATCGATATCGAAGAAATCACCGAAAGAGTAAACTCAAAATTAAAAAAAGTGTATGAAAATGCCGAAATTGCCAATACATCAATTGCTGCTAGCAACCTAATTCTTAAGGAAAACTATTACAAATTTAATAATTGCATTTATAAACAGCAAAAAGGGGTCCCAATGGGATACCCCATCTCGGGTATATTTGCAGAAATAAAATTAAGAATACTTTAACATATCCATAAAACCTTCAAAAATGAAATTTGCTGCTGGTTTAGGTATGTGGACGTTTTCGCTGTAATTAACAATAATTATGAAATTTCGGTCATTTTAAGTAAATTAAATCGTCTTGACCAAAATATTCAGTTCACCCACAAAATAGAAAACAATGTAATTTTAAATTATTTAGATGTTACTGTAATCAAAACTGAAAATAATACTCTTGAAACCACTGTTTACAGGAAACCAAACTGCAGTACCGATATTATCAATATCAAAAGTAAAACTCCGTACCGATACAAAATGAGTACTATCCAATCCTACATTCACCGCGCTACTATAATAGTATGCTCAAATAAAAAATTACTTAACAAAGAATTTAACCATATTAAGAAAATTACTGCTAAAGCCGGTTTTGCGAAAAATATTGTTGATAAATTGTATAAAAAAAGGATTAAAAAACTTAACATTGTTCCAAGCTTTCAAAAACCCAAACCTGACTTCACTCCTGCCATTTCTTATGACCATGGAATTTTCCATAAAATTAAAAATGTCACCAGAAAAATAAATATTAAAATTCCCATTAGACCCAATAAAAATATTTATCAAATTATTAGAAATGAAAAAGATAAAATTGATCCTATTGAAACATCTGGCATTTATGAAATCCCCTTTACTAAAGAAAACAAAAACAATGGCTACTATATTGGTATGACGAAAAGGAAAATCAAAAATAGAATTACAGAACATGTGGCCGACATCAAATTTAATAAAATCACCACCGCACTGACCAAGACCAATGCAAACAAAAATATTGATATTAAATTTAATGAAGTTTGCAAATTGGCAAATTACAATAACCCTATTTATACTACAAATCGCACAACAATTGAAATCTTATTGAATCCGTTTTCTTGTAATGGCAACAACCCAGCACAAGACATCAACCGTAACTGGACAAGTTCCTGGAACAGACGAAAACAAAGTCGCCAGCAGAAAAGAGCAAGCAGCCACAGTATTGCCTCTGATGAAGGGGGGAGGACCCCTCCCGCAAGTTAACTAAGGTGTTCTGCGAGAAAGTATGCAAGGTTTTTACATTTTTAATAAGTTTTTATGCTTCTTGTTTAAAAATATTAAAGTATTCCAGATTTAATTTATAAGAAATTTAATTGCATTTACTTAGTATCAAAAATAAATAAATGGAAAATAATTTTTTTTCTCATTTTTTTCTCAATTATTCTAATATTTTGAATATGAGTTGTAGTACACAAAGCATAATAAGAAAGATTTTCATTATTATTACCTTTTCCATCTCATTAACTTTCTGAATTCTTCCATCAAGTTCTCTACGAATGGCTGCTGCTTGCTCATCTTGAGAATCTAACTATATGCAAAGAAGAGAGTAAAATAAATAATTCACATTAAAAGTACTTTAAGTTTTTATATTATTATTAAAACACAAATATGCAAATTAACAGAAAAATCATTTATTAACAGGAATGTAAATAATTAAGATTTTTCAAAAGTACTAAGAAATTCTACATACTCAAATTTATATTGGCATTTACAAAAAAAAAAAAAAAAATTCAATGTATTCCCCATATTTCAACAAATGAAGAATCCTAAATTCACAAAAGAGATGTGATGTCTGTATTTAGATTGTCAATTTATTATTCTATATAGATATTATCTGAGGAATAAATTATAGTTAGAAGTTGGACCAGTTTAAAAATAGTATTTTATGATACCGGCCAAAACCTATTGAATTTCAACAGTCTAATTTTTGGAAATTTAAAATTTTTATAATACAGTTGAATAGGGCAAAAAAAAACAATAATAATGTACAATGTGAGAATTATTGCATGGAATTGCATAATGGGTTAAATACAAAACTGGCATCTAAAGATTAAGCAGCAAATCAGGATAGGTGTCGAAATTGGGGGGGGGGGGGGGGGAGATAGCCTCGTTATGGAACATTTCAGTTTCAGACTGAAAATGTCCATCAGCCGCGTTCATTGCTCGAATCTTGAATGTAGTTTGTTCTATAATTAAGTTTTATGAGAAAAATATATTATATGAAAACAGCAGATTTTACCTATGCCAACTAGTTTTTGGTTGGTAGCACTATTAGTAAGTTGTATCTGAATATAATGCTAAATCTTACCTTTGTAAAATTTAGGGGTGGGAATCGATTAACAGTTTTAACCAGGTTAATCGTAGGTCATTAATCGATTAATCGGATTTTTAATAGGTTTTCATTTTTCTTTATATAATTTTATTTGAATTATGAATAAAAATCTCATATAGATATAGTTAGATAGATCACAACAAACCATAAAAATGATATTAGATGTTAATTTAATTAGTTCCTTAAATAAATAATAATAATAAACATGCAAATAAATAATGAAAAAATATATTCTTAAAAATAATTTTTATTTGGAAATACAGCTGAGAAATAACTTATATTTATTATCACTTTTATATTCTAAAAACTAAATTGTCTATAATATTATTTTATTCATAAGATTGACTTTTTTTTTTTGTGTGTGTGTGTGTAATTGATTATATTTGTTTCATAGCTGAAATTTAAATCAAGTTTCAGAGTTTGGTGACTTTAAGTGTTTATTTTATATATTTTCGCTTATTTAATTTTTATTTTAATAAATTAATTTTCAATTCATTTTGAAAGAAAAATTAAATGAAGTTGCACATATTTTAGTTTTAGATTTGCAGATCCTGTCCACCTCGCTTGTCACTATTTTTAAATGAATTCTCAAAATTCCATATCATTACTATAAAAATCTCAAATTCATTGTTTTTATAGTTCAGTTCTTCGTCACTTTGGACTAGAAAACAGCCCAGGAGCAGAAAGTGCTGAAAACTGCGACACACGTCGCAGAACAATTGAGGCTTTTGCAGAACATTTCATCTATCCCCTAACTTGATGATGTTGATACTGCTAACATTCTAAAAGTAATAAAACCTAGATATGTTCAACTAACCTGTAAATTTTAACATACTAGAAAATTGCTGGAAACAGCCATTGTTTCAATGTAATAGACAAAATTTATAAACATTTTGTAAGTAGTATATCCACATTAATGTGACAATATTAGTGCCAAAAGCCATTGAAAAAACTGCAAATTATGGGTGTATTCCTCAGTTTTAGATTATAAAAATTTTAAACCATGTTTTATTATAAATGTGTAATAAATATTTTACTAATAAGTATTATTTTTATGCTTATTTTGCATTTTACTGTGCTTTGACAAATTTGGACAAAATACCTGCAGAACATCTGCAAATTTTAATGTCTCATTGCAAAACATCAGATATAATTCTGCTCCTGGGGAAAACAGAATGTTATTTTCTGTTTCTGCTTATAGTTATTATCAGTTCTGAACAAACAATAAATGCTTGAAGATATTGCGAAACCCTGTTAACATTTACCCCAACAAAAGGATAGTGGAAATAATCACAATGCTTTTTTTTAATCTTATTTTTTAACTTTTTTATCTTGAGCATTTTCAATTTTTGGAGGCTTCTTGCTTCTGGGAATACTATGTCCCTATCCAACACTCCTTGTAGAAGATTACAGGTGGTGTTGCCCCAGCATGGACATAAAACGGCATTTTGTTTAATAACTGTCTTCCCCATTTTCTCTATCAACAAAAGCGCAACAACTTCTTTTAAGAGGTTTTATTTTTATTTATTTATTTTGCTTTTTTATTATTTGATGAAAATTTCTTAGAATGTTTGTTAGCAAAATATGTCAAAAAATATTTTGTAGGCAGAACAGCATTTTTACTTCAATTCGTAGTTTGAAAATTTTTAATCGAGTTAACCCAGCCAATTAACTCGATTAAAAAAATTGATCAGAACTAAGCATTGATTGATTAATCGGCACAGCCCTAGTAAAATTTATTAAACAAAATGCAAAATAAATCTCATTCTTAAATAAAAAAAAAAATGAATAAGAAATAAGCTTCAATTGGCTGAATTTACTTTATCAAAGAAAACTGAAAAAACCCAAAAATGGATAAATATATATAATTTTTTTTCCCCCCCCAAAATGGGTTTTTTAGAAAAAACTAATTGGGTACAACCTGGTTGGGTCCACTCTTGATTTATTAGGAACCCACTTATCCAAAATTGTATTTTTGATTTAAAAAAAGGGGGGGGGGGAGAGCATTAAAAAATAAATTTTAAGTAAAAGAAAATTCTTAATATATTTATGAATATTTTTCCTTTTTCATAGATATAAATAAATAACTTTCGAAAAAAGTAAAAAGGAACCTGTTGTAACTCATTCCTAATTTTCCATTCTTTCACAATAATGGTATGTTTTAAAATCATTCACTAGTTAGAATAGAATTTTTTAAGTATTTGTATTACGGCAGATTGATTTTTATGTAGGGTTATTAACCCTTTGCTGCAAGGTCGGCAGGTTTTTGACGCATGACAGTTTTTGACTGTTTAAACCACAGTTTAAACTGTCATGTCAAAAACCTCCAATTTTACACTTCTTAGTATATTTTAACTATGAAGTACTCATATTTCAAGAAATAAAATAATGAAGTCTTAAAAAAAGTGGTTAGTTTATAGGATTCCTACGGTTAAAAATAATCTTTAGAAGAGTATTATCTAACTATTTCCTATGAATAATAATGATTTCAATTTTAAGTACAAAAAAATTATATTTATTACCTTTACAAAATACAAAAATTCGAATATAGAAATTTGTGTGTTCTAAGGTGAACTACTTATTGCACGTTAAGTTCACAGTACACTTCTCTTTTGTGAATTAATGCCTTAAAGGTATGAAAATTTCCATTTATATGCATTGAAATATAATATTAAATACATCAAAATGCAATATTAAATAATGCATTAAAATTCCTCAAACTGTATTTTTAAAAAAATCCTTTCCTTTTTAAAAATGCTCGTGTCTAATTAATTTTTATCTTAATTTCACATTATTATAAATTTAACAATATATTCTAAAATATCTGGATATTACTTTGTGGATTCATTGATAAGATTTAATTTTAAAAAATATATATTTTAATGCTAAAAATTTTCATTGAAATTTCAGCATTCAACATAAGTTTAAAAATTAATCTGTCATTGAATTCACAAACTAAGTAATAACCTAATATGCTTAGTTTATATTTTTAGATCATAATTCTAAAGTGAGGAGGGGGAAAAAATTAACAGAAAACATTTAAAACATTTTTTAAAATGTACAATTTTTATTTATTTATTTATTGTAAAATTTAGTTAGTTTTGAAGAATTTTTAATATGCTTAATTGTATTACTATAATTTACCATCTATATATGTAATTTTTTGTAGCTCTATGGCAATACAAAAAAGATTTATAAACATTCACTCTCCTCTTAAAACAATTGTTACGTTTCCTAACATAAACATTTATTTCTTTTTCTGAACATATATATATTATATATAACAATAATCAATGTTAACTTATATACTTTATTTAAAACACTGTAACTTAAAAATACGTATAAAATTATTTTATATTAGTGTTTCCAATTTTCACATATGGTTTTCGACAGTTTAAACCAGTTTTTGACACCTGTCATGTCAAAAACCAGTTTATATATGGTATATATATTTTTCTTTTTAACACTAAACACATGAAAAAAGAAAATAATTTAATATCACCACATCCTTATGAAAAGCATCGGTTACAAAAATGTCAAAAACACTAGTTATCAACTTTTTATAAATACTAAATACATGCAAAATAAAGCAACCTAATAGCACTGAAGAATTTAAAAAAAAAAAAAAATTAATTTCAAACTTTGTACTAATTATTTTACATCCCCCCTTCAAACATACATCCTGAATGCAAATAGGGGAGAAGGGGGTACATTGGGACACGGGGCACATTGGGACAAAGGCTTTTATCCCTTTATAATTGCAAAATAAAATTTGTAAAAAATCACAATAGATGACACTTAGTAGTACATCTTCATATTTGTGATTTCAACTCAATCATTCAAGTCTGCTGCCAGTGAACAAGGTTAGTTTATTTTATCATATGAAAAGTAATTTTTTTCAAGTAAACTAATGTTGATTTTTTAGGTAATAGGAAATAAATATTTTAATTTTTAAAAGTACTATGTGTTTTTATAAAGATTAAGCTTTCATTTCCACTATAAATCATTAGCCCATGTGATCTAGAAAATTAGACCTAAACATTTGTTTTGAAAATGACCTGATGGGGTACATTGGGACACTAATGCATGGGGCACATTAGGACTGCTCCAATGGCCCATTCATTTCATCAACACCAATATATTTTTATTTATTTACTTATTTTTTGCACATATAAGCTAATTGTATTAATTTTTTTTCTAGGTATTCTTTAAATAAATAGAAAATGATTAGAAATTATAAGCCAAAAACTGAAAGAACTAAAATTTCAGAAAAAGTATAGAAAAGGCAATAAATGAAATAATCAAAGATAAACTTTCTGTGAGGGAAGTTGCAATTAAATATTATATACCAAAATCTACATTATTTAATAGATTGAAAAAAATGAGAGAAAATAAGATTGCGTGTATACTACAAATATAAATTATAAGTTTCAATCCAAATATACATCTCAACAAATATTCACAGCTGAACAAGAACTCTTGTTGAAAGATTATTTAATATCATGTTCTCAACTTAACTATGCCATCAACACGATCCTACATAACATTAAAGTTTTGTGTAGACTTGCAGGGTTTTGATGTGCGTTAAGATATGAATATGCAGTAATGCTTCATAACAATTTCATTTTTTCATAATTACCTACTTTATTAATATTTGTTATTGTATCAAATTCATTGTTTTGAAAGCCTTTCATTTACTTTAGCAAAATATTTTGCAATATTGTAATTAGATAAATAAAAAGATGGTTGTCCCAAAGTGCCCCATCATTAAATCAGTGTTGTCCCAATCTGCCCCTGCACGGGGAACATTGGGACACTTTTACATAAGTTATGTTTTAATTATTTCTGTTTGCAAAACACATTAAACAATGCTCATTGTACATTTAAAAGGTGGCCAATAACACAAGTATTTAAATAAAAATGCACAAAAGCATTAAAACTTTTATAAATTGGAAAATAATATGCTTTTATAAAAAGTGTCCCAATGTCCCCCCTCTTCCCCTACATAAAATATGTTTTTGGTTTTTGTTATAAACATAACATTCACAGTTTCCCCGCCAGGTTTTTTTTTTTTTTTTTTTTTAAGGCGGGGGGGGGGGTGTCATTTTCTAGATTCATAAGGGCAAATTTAACATTTAAAATCCAGACACTTATTTTAAAATTTCGATTTTAGGTATAGTAAATAGAAGAAAAAGTTTTAAATTTTAACTTTCTTTACACCTTAATTTTGCTTTACTGATGTATGACCGAATGTTGATTGTTATACACAATACATTTATAACGTATCTTCAGTTTGAAGGTTATTTTCAATAAAAGGCAGTAAGGGCATAACTTTTTTAGATTAACGGAAGAAGGATGCTATTTTTCTGTCATAGGGCAAGCAGAGTGCAGTGCCCATCAGAAACTGTCTGGAGGAAATTCTTATCTAAACATTGACCTTAATTCACTAAATTATCATTAAATAAGATATCGGAGAAATTACAACAAAAATATCTTGCATTTGTAGTTACACTACCACAAAATTCTACAATAACACAAATGAATATCTAAAAAGTGCAATAATTTTCATTTTATTTTCCTTATTTACTTTTAAATTTATACACCTAAAAAAAGAAACGAATTTATATAAAGAAATTGTATTCAAAATATATTATGTGCTGTTCACCCCTTTCAAATCATACATACTAAAATAATTGCATGATGCTAAATGCATATACTATAATAAAGCTTCCTCTGCTATATACAGAAGACATAATGGAGGATAAAAATTCAGAAAACTGAAAAAGCACTTCACTCACAATGTACTATTTTTTAACAGTTAAACCCGCAATATGCCAACTGGATGAAGCACACACAAATAGATCTCAGCCAATTGAACTAGTTTTCACACAAAAATACAAAATTAATATTTTGAAAAGATTAATTAATCAACTTACTTGTAATGCATTATACAAAAGTTGATGTTCAAATTTTTTTATGCCTAAAATGTTCTGGAACATATCATATAACTGTTCTTTGCTGAGAATTAATTCTGAGGCCACGTTCTGTTGTAACCTACTTTGAGGTTTTCGAGTATCTTCATCACCTCTCATTATAGCATCGAATTTATTTAGCCAAGCTGTCAGGACAGTCTCTTTACTAAGACCATTGATTTCAGGTAAACTGCGTACTCTCTTTTCAATGTTGATCTTAAAAACTTCTCTAAAGTCCTGTTGTGAACAGGCACCACTCTGAACCATTCGAGCTACTCTATCACTTTTAAGGAAAACTTCATAGTAGTTTTGCACTGCATTATTAAAGGCCTCGTCAGCTGCAATACTTGTTTCCCCCTTGAAGAACGCTTGGAAACGTCCCTGAATAGTTTCCAGTTGCTGCTTCGTGACTTTTAGATTTCTACGGACCATATCTGTTGGCTGTTTAGCATTAAATGGATATGCAATACAACGCAAAACAAACACGTACAGCTGAAGACGCTTCTTCCGTTCTTCTTCCTCTTTCTCTGCTTTATCAACATCATCCTTTTCTTTATCTTTCTCACTGACCAGAGATGGGCTGGGACTAGACGGTCGAGCTAAGCTGTTAGATCGAGACTGAGAACTGCTCACCACGCTTAAGTTATCCACTCCACTGCCTGGTGAAATGCTACGGGGAATGCTACCACTTCGGGGTAAATCCAAATTTGTCGCAGAAGCAGACAGCGCTGGTGCCTCCGAACTCTCTTCTTCGACTGGTTCATTTTCGCTTTCTTCTTCTGACGACGATGGTTCTAACATTTTTGGGGGATATGAAAATTTATTTTGATCTTCTACTAAACAGACAAAACAGGTACTAACAGCAATGAACCATAACAAACAAGCAATCAATTTTCTTAAGCAGTAAAAATTTAGAATCAGAAATTGGAATTTAACAGAATATAACTTTCAATTTAATGCAATATAGATATATTTTAAGCAGAAATAAATTTCTATGGGACAGAAAACTATATAGTAAATTTAACTGCTGATTATTCACATAAATATTATTAATATAAAGCTATATGTAAACACATATACGTATGTACTACATATATATTTCAATAATACAGCGAAAAAATCATTATGAATAAATATTAAACTAAGTTTAATTCAGAAATATAATTCTTCATCCAACACCAAAAGTAATAAAAAATAAATGATGGACAAAACTGATGTAATTCCATGCCCTAAAAGATAACGAAATAAAGATACGGACAAAAGTCCGCAATTTTAGAACACTGCAGGTCACTTCTAACATTGACACCGACTCATTCTGCAGTCAGTGATGGTGTCCTCAAGTCTACAGTGATTTTATACGCATGCGTTCACAGTTACGCCCACAGTCTGTTATTAAAGGTTTCTGAAGATGCATCCAAAATTAATACATCTTGCTGAATTACTCACTAGATGGCAGTTTAAAAAAACTTTTCTACTTCCGTAAATGTTTATTTTATCGAAAATACAAAATAAAAAGATTTTAAATGCGTCTTCACTTGAAGATTTTCAGTATTTAACCACCAAGGACTAAGCTACTTATATTATTTTTTATACAATAAATCAGATTAAATATTAAATAAAAACAAAAAACTATCATTCAACTTAAAACTGAACTAAAAAATCAATATAAAAATAGTATTTATATAAAGATAAAGCAGTGATTTAATAATCAAAGAAATAATAAAAGTTGATTTGAAGCAAAAATTTCATATTAATCAATCACAACACCGTCTTTCAACAAAATACCCTAATTATTATTTTTATTTATTTTATTTTGTTGGTTGAATGGATGATTGACAAGGTATAAAGAGTTTTGTCGCTGAAGTTGCTGATGCATAGACCACGGACCAAAAGATTCTTTAGTTAGTTTCCAAAAGTTTCTTCATTACAGTGGGTAATAATTACGGTAGTAATTTTCCTCCTAGAGATAGAGGGCGACTAGTTCTTGAAATCACCAATCAGCACGTTTGTTCACATTTCTGGCGGTTCGTCGCCGTCGGTCGTTCTCGGAAATCGGATCGGATGATGGCATCTCAAATGCGATTGTTCGTATTGCATATTTTGAATTTTAATAAAGAAAAATAAGAATAAATTCCTTTTGCCACTTTTATTAAACATTACTTTTGAGACTCACAAACGAGAGCAATATTTTCAATTACAAATAATCTTCAATGAAAATGATTTGCGTACCAATTTATTTTCCGTTTGCTCCACAAGATATAATTAATTTTATTTATTATTATTATTATTATTATTATTATTTTTTTTTTATGAAATGAAAGCTTACTCTCTATATTATTGTCGTTATTTCATTCTAAGTTTTTAGATGTTTATAACTGAAATACACGTTTCCATATCAAATCTGTGTCATGTGTACATTTATTGAGATCGTTTTCTCAGGGGTGCAACTGCCAAATTATGTAGAACAGGGGAAAAAATTACGTTTTTGGTGCTAAATTTTAATTCTTCTGAGAAAAATAGCGACAATGTAACGTATGGGTATGATGACAATGAACATTCATCTAAACAAATGACAGAATAGTACAAAAAAATTATACGGTACAATATTTGGCCCAGAAAAACCTCAAAATATTGCTTAACTTTTGGCCTATATATATATTTTTTTTTTTTTCTGTGTGTGTGTATGTTTCAATGAAGGCTACACTTCCAAATTGCGGAAGCACAGATCACGAATTTACACCTAGTTGAACATCGTAGTTTTCACGCTGGGTGCTTTGCATTTGAAATCTGTGAGCTCTCAATTTTTCACTACTAGTGATTTGCCATAAATACATGTAAATTTCTGCATTGAAGCATGCATTTAAGATACTTATATCAGAACGTTTCATTCTGTCAACTCTTCGAAAACAATTTTTTTGCAAGTAATTAAAAATAATCTTTGCAACAATGGAACAAGAGTAGAGAGTACATGCACCCTGAATGCTATGTGTAAAGGGCAGGCCTATTCTAGTAAACAGCGAAACATTTATTAATACCCTTCTTTTTCTAGTGGTTAAGGTTGGGTTGTGGGGATTAAAGGCCAATTGACCGCCCTAAGGTCCAAGACCCGATGGAAGGGGTGCCCTTGGGGGGTCTTTCTATGGGGTCTTAGCAAGTATTTACTCAAATTTCGGAGAAACCACGGAAAAATCCGAACGCTATGCCGAGCAGCGCGACCTGGGTTTGAGCCCGGCACCTCACGCCCATGGGCGTCAGCACATAGGGGCAAGGGGGGGGCACTTGCCCCTCCTGGAAAATTCTAATAAATAAATAATTATTTAAAAATATTACAGTTAAAGCTTTAAAGCTGTGCCATTAGAATTCAAATAACCAAATAAAATTTATGTCACAGAGCCAATTAGAGTCCCCTTTCGCCTGCAAACAGATTTTAAATCGACTCGACAGTACGTTTTCCGGATTAGTGTTGTGGTTTAGAATAAGTTGTATAATTTCTATATGTAAAACGTTGTAGCTTAAATTGCATGTATAAAAAGTTGTTGTAGTAAATGCTTACACACTGGCTTAATTAATCACCTCAATCAACTAACCAATCATTTGAATCTAATTGAATTTGTAAAAACATGCTGAAATTTTACAATTTGAAGTTTGCCCCCTCCTGAAAATTTTTCTGGCGACGCCACTGCGTCACGCCTACCAACTATGATCGCAGAACCGCTCTGCCGCTGGTGGGCCCTTTTCTTAAGGGTGCATATCTTTAAGTTTTAAAATATTGTAATATTTTTTCTTCTTCTTCCTTTCTTTTTTGTTTTCTCTATGGGAGAGAAAGTGTTTTTTTTTTCATCGAATTTTTGAAACGGTATTTTTAATATATTTGAATGTTTGAGGCCTTCTAAATTCGAAAATCAAATTTATAGTGTTTGTTCTGGGGGTGTCTGGGCATGTTATCAGCAAATTTGAATAACAAAACTAAAAGAAAATGTTTAACATGAGTGAGTTGTGTTCTAGTTCTAGAGTTGCTGCACGAACTTAACTCTTATGGACCAATGTATATCCCATTATATATACAGCTTACAAGTATGTATAAATCCTTTCATGTACGCAAGTGTCTTGTGAAAAAAAAAATTTCAGTTATGAAAATAATTAAAAGTAGGTTGCGTTCTTAATTTGGACAAGAACACACAAAATATTTATTTATTTATAGTATACTAGCAGGCTACGCCCGCTTCGCTGGTCACTATTTTTAAATGAATCACAATAATTAATGAATTCTCAAAATTGCATTAATTTTTATCATGTGATAAAAAGAGAAAAAAAATTTCTCATGGGGAAAAATGTCGCACCGGGTCCCCACTGCCTTCGGCAGTGTAGACCCGTGCACTGCGCGCACGTACTCCACCATCCTTATGACTTCTCAAAATTCCATGTTATTACTCATAAACTTTCATTCTTAAGAAAAGGAATTAAAAATATATCATTTAGCATCGGGTAAAAACTCACACCGGGACCCCACTGCCTTCGGAAGCGCAGACACATGCGCGCTGCGCGCGCACGTTTGAGGATATACGTGCGCTGTACACGCATATTCCTTCTCAACTCAAACTTTTAAGAAAATGAAATTAAAAAAAAAATCTTTTATCATCGGATAAAAACTCGCACCGGGCCCCAAACCCATGCGCGCCTATTCCTTCCCCACCCTTCCAGCCCCTCCTAATTAACTTACATATACCAATTTTGAACGGTCTTACTCAATTAGCTGAGATGCGAAAGAAAACCTGATCAGAACACCTTAAGATTGTAAATCAGGTGAAATCTCGAATTCCACTTTCGATAATATAAAAGAACTTTAAAATATCTTTCGAATGATGTATTAAAAATAATTTAATCATAATTAGAAATTGAAATTTGAAAATATTACAGCGCCATCTGGCGCTAGAAATTTCTGTAATCCACTGTTCGATTCCAAATCAAAAAAGCTTTCTAATGATGCGTTACTTGTGAAATTATTTTAATTAGTAACTGAGATACAAAAGAAAACCTAATCAGGACACCTCAAAACGTGTAAATCGGGTGAAATCTCGAATTCTATTTTCGATAATGTAAAAGTACTTTAAAATGTGTATCAACTCAACAAAGCTTTCAAATGATGTATTACTTATGAAATTTTTTTAATTAATAACTGAGATATAGAAGAAAACTGATTCAGGACACCTCAAAACGTGTAAATCTGGTGAAAAATTTCGATAATGAAAACCTAATCAGGAAACCTCAAAACGTGTAAATCGAGTGAAATCTCGAATTCCATTTTCGATAATGTAAAAGTACTTTAAAATGTGTATCAACTCAACAAATAAGGCGTTCTGGGTTTTCCGTTGTTTTCTCCGAAACAACCGTTCCTTTTCTACGATTTTGCCCCTCCCCCCCTTCCGTCCCTTCTAATAATTTTACACTTGAAAATATCCTCAATCGATTTATCTTTCCTTAAAATCTAATAATACCAATTTCAAACGCTGTAACTCCTTTTTTTCCCCCTTCGCCCCCCCCCTCCCCCTCAAGCTCTTCCTAATAGTTCTACACTTTCAAAAATATTCAGAATCAAATTATCGGGCGTTAAAAACAAATATTACGAAATTTCAACGGCATATCTCAATTTAAAATAGTGCAAAATATAAAACAAAATTTAATCTAATTTTTTTGTTTATCCACATATTTTCATGAAAATTGAACAGTAGCTTTATAATATGCTGTCTAGGCCGAATATTAATTCAACTGTAACGTGAATGAAAATTTGAAAAAATTTGAAAATTGCAATTTTTCCCCCCGCTACAAAACACGTGACATCATGTTCGGTTACAATCATTTCCTTTTCATGGCAGACATTCGTCTGGCATTATGATGCAATGGCGGTGAATTCTCAGTCATTGAGATCGCTTTCAGATTAGACATGAGTGGACATTTTAATTAATATCTCCAAAACTAATTAAGTTACAACTTTCATTTTTGCGGCGTTGTCTTTCTCGGGTCGTAAACATTAACCGTGCCGAATTTGGTCCCGCTCGGTGAAACGGCCTAGGATTCTATAGCGGACAGGCAGACACACAGACTCGGCTCTTTTATATATATAGATTATATTATATTTTTTATTATTTATTTATTTATTTATATTTTTATTTTTTTGCACATTGAAAGGTCTTTAATTTTTCAGGCATGAGAATTTTCCGCTTTTTTGCGATTTTCGTTAATTCCGCGATTTTTTATTTTGTTAAAATCAAACTCCAATAACGATCAGTGTTCTAACGCTCCACGAAAAACTTTAGATTCTCAATCTTTTTCCACCCAAAATATAAATGCCAATATTCATTTTAAACATTCTTTATCAGATTCTATAACATATAAAAGAACAGAATTATTCAATATTTCTCACTCATGTAATTTTTTTTGTCCTTCCCCGCCCCCCCCCCTTTTTTTTTTCATCTCTAACCATTGCCGATCAAACTTTCTGCTGGAATCCTTTTACTTTTGAATATTTATCCATCCACAATATAAATTTTAAACTTACTTTATGATATTCTAGAACCCATTAAGAAGTAGAACTGTGTTTAATATTTCTCTCATGAACTACTTTTTACCCCACCCCCCCTTCTTTCCCATTTTCCACCACTAGCCAATGATTAAATGTTGATTGCTAGCTAACTTTTTTTTTTTTAACACATGTTTTATTGTGTTGATGTGCATTATTCTTTTAGTTTAATTTGTCACTTTTAAAATATTTTGTATAGTTTTTTCCTGTGAGCATTATTTTTCATTTGAAATAAATTTTATGAACGTACATTTGTATAGATTTACCTGCGCGTGTTATTTTTCTTTTAAAATTAATTTTATGAACACGCGTGTTTTCTCTTTTTTTAATTTTTTGCACTCTCATGCCTGATTTTTAACACGCTTATATTAGCTTCACCTGTATGTATGTAAAGACACCCACAGAACAACCACTATAAACCTGATTTTTGAATTCAGAAGACCTCAAAACGTCCAAATATAGTAAAAATACCGTTTCAAAATTTCGATCATAAAACAACACTTTCTCTGTCATACATGGGTAAGAGAAAATAAAAAAGGAAAAGAAAGGAAGAAGAAAAATATTACAATATTTTAAAATTTAGAGACATTTTCCCTTAAGAAAAAGGAGCCCACCAGCAGCCGAGCGGTTCTGCGCTCAAAGCTGATAGACGTGAGATACCGGGCTCAAACTCAGATCGCGCTCGTCGGTCTAGTGCTTGGCCTTTTCCGTGATTTTCTCCGAAACGTGTGTAAATATGGGCTAGGACCCCTTAAAGAACCCGAGAGCACTCTCTCTCGGGCCGGGGATCCTAGTGCAGTCAACTGGCCTTTAATCCCCACAACCGAACCCAACCCTACCCATTAGAAAAAGAGGGGGTATTAATAAACATTTTTCTGTTTAATTCTTGCTGTTAACTAGAGTAGGCCTGTCCTTTACACATAGCATTCAGGGTACATGTACCGCGTCCGATCTTTGTTCCACTGTCGTAAAGATTATTTTTAATTACTTCAAAAAAAAAAATGTTTTTGAAGAATTGAGAGAAGGAAACGCTCTGTTATAAGTATCTTTAATGCATGTTTTAATGCAGAAATTTTGACGTATTTATGGTAAATCACTAGTTGGAAAAAATTGAGAGTTCTCAGATTTCAAATGCAAAGAAAGCACCCGACATCAAAACTGCGATGTTCAACTAAGTGCAAATTCATGATCTATGCTTCCGAAATTCGGAAGTGTAGCCTCCATTGAAACACAAAAAAATTATAAGCCAAAAGTTGACTATCATTTTTAACACGCTTATATTAGCTTCACCTGTATGTATGTATGTATGTTTGTTTGTAACTTCTCTGGGAGCAAAACGTGATTGCACAAAATCCTTCATATCTCAAACAAAAAAACAGATATCCGTAAAATTTTTGCTTTGAAATATAGCTAATACAAATGTCTCAAAATCGGTTTCTGGAATTTTTGAAATTCGGTCCCCAAGGGGGGCGGGGGGAGAGGGGGTAAAACGTGATTTCACATGCGTAAAACGTGATTTTGCATAATCCTATATATCCCAAACAAAAAAAAAAAATAGATATACGTGAAATTTTTGCTCTAAAATATAGCTAAGGCAACTATCTAAAAACCAATTTCTGGAATTTTAGAAATTCAGCCCCCAGGTGGGGCAGCAAGGGGGGGGGCTATGGAGCAAAAACAAATAGAAATACAGTTAGGCCGTTGAAAATTGTTACAGATAGGTTTTAAAGTTCTGCAAGTCGAATGGGGATATTTTCGATTGTGTAAAGTTATTAGGAGGGGCAACAGGGGGGGGGGTATCGAAAATATCCCCATTCGACTTGCAGGCCTCTTAAATCTATCTGTACCAATTTTGAACGACCTAACTATATTTCTATTTGTTTTTGCCCCATAGCCCCCCTTACCCCTCACCCCCTACCAGCCCCTCCTAATAATTTTACAAATTCAAAAATATCCGCAATCGATTTGTAAGTATCGAAAACCTCTATGTACCAATTTTGAACGATTTGACACTATTTTTATTTTTATGCCTCCCCCCTCCCCTCCCCCACTTCTTGCCCCTCCTAATAACTTTACACAATCGAAAATATCCCCATTCGACTTGCAGGCCTCTTAAATCTATCTGTACCAATTTTGAACGACCTAACTGTATTTCTATTTGTTTTTGCCCCATAGCCCCCCTTACCCCATCACCCCTCTACCAGCCCCTCCTAATATTTTTACAAATTCAAAAATATCCGCAATCGATTTGTAAGTATCGAAAACCTCTATGTACCAATTTTGAACGATTTGACACTATTTTTATTTTTATGCCTCCCCCCTCCCCTCCCCCACTTCTTGCCCCTCCTAATAACTTTACACAATCAAAAATTTCCCCATTCGACTTGCAGGCCTCTTAAATCTATCTGTACCAATTTTGAACGGCCTAACTGTATTTTTATTTGTTTTTACGCCATAGCCCTCCCCTTACCGCCCCTCCTAATAATTTTACAAATTCAAAATCATCCGCAATCGATTTGTAAGAATCGAAAACCTCTATGTACCAATTTTGAACGATCTGACACTATTTTTATTTTTTTGCCCCCCCCTCCCCTCCCCCCTTCTCGCCCCTCCTAATAACTTTACACAATCGAAAATATCCCCATTCGATTTGCAGGCCTCTAAAACCTATCTGTACCAATTTTGAACGGCCTAACTGTATTTCTATTTGTTTTTGCCCCATAGCCCCCCTTACCCCCTCACCCCCCTACCAGCCCCTCCTAATAATTTTACAAATTCAAAAATATCCGCAATCGATTTGTAAGTATCGAAAACCTCTATGTACCAATTTTGAACGATTTGACACTATTTTTATTTTTATGCCTCCCCCCTCCCCTCCCCCACTTCTTGCCCCTCCTAATAACTTTACACAATCGAAAATATCCCCATTCGACTTGCAGGCCTCTTAAATCTATCTGTACCAATTTTGAACGACCTAACTGTATTTCTATTTGTTTTTGCCCCATAGCCCCCCCTTACCCCATCACCCCCCTACCAGCCCCTCCTAATATTTTTACAAATTCAAAAATATCCGCAATCGATTTGTAAGTATCGAAAACCTCTATGTACCAATTTTGAACGATTTGACACTATTTTTATTTTTATGCCTCCCCCCTCCCCTCCCCCACCTCTTGCCCCTCCTAATAACTTTACACAATCGAAAATATCCCCATTCGACTTGCAGGCCTCTTAAATCTATCTGTACCAATTTTGAACGGCCTAACTGTATTTCTATTTGTTTTTCCCCATAGCCCCCCCCTTACCCCCTCACTCCCCTACCCGCCCCTCCTAATAAATTTACAAATTCAAAAATATCCGCAATCGATTTGTAAGTATCGAAAACCTCTATGTACCAATTTTGAACGATTTGACACTATTTTTATTTTTATGCCTCCCCCTCCCCTCCCCCACCTCTTGCCCCTCCTAATAACTTTACACAATCGAAAATATCCCCATTCGACTTGCAGGCCTCTTAAATCTATCTGTACCAATTTTGAACGGCCTAACTGTATTTCTATTTGTTTTTCCCCATAGCCCCCCCTTACCCCCTCACTCCCCTACCCGCCCCTCCTAATAAATTTACAAATTCAAAAATATCCGCAATCGATTTTTAAGTATCGAAAACCTCTATGTACCAATTTTGAACGATTTGACACTATTTTTATTTTTATGCCTCCCCCCTCCCCTCCCCCACCTCTTGCCCCTCCTAATAACTTTACACAATCGAAAATTTCCCCATTCGACTTGCAGGCCTCTTAAATCTATCTGTACCAATTTTGAACGGCCTAACTGTATTTTTATTTGTTTTTACGCCATAGCCCCCCCCCCCCTTACCGCCCCTCCTAATAATTTTACAAATTCAAAATCATCCGCAATCGATTTGTAAAAATCGAAAACCTCTATGTACCAATTTTGAACGATCTGACACTATTTTTATTTTTATGCCTCCCCCCTCCCCTCCCCCCTTCTCGCCCCTCCTAATAACTTTACACAATCGAAAATATCCCCATTCGATTTGCAGGCCTCTAAAACCTATCTGTACCAATTTTTAACGGCCTAACTGTATTTCTATTTTTTTTTGCCCCATAGCCCCCCCTTACCCCCTCACCCCCCTACCAGCCCCTCCTAATAATTTTACAAATTCAAAAATATCCGCAATCGATTTGTAAGTATCGAAAACCTCTATGTACCAATTTTGAATGATCTAACACTATTTTTATTTTTTTGCCTCCCCCCTCCCTCCCCCCCCTGTTGCCCCTCCTAATAACTTTACACAATCGAAAATATCCCCATTCGACTTGCAGAACTTTAAAACCTATCTGTAACAATTTTCAACGGCCTAACTGTATTTCTATTTGTTTTTGCTCCATAGCCCCCCCCCCCTTGCTGCCCCACCTGGGGGCTGAATTTCTAAAATTCCAGAAATTGGTTTTTAGATAGTTGCCTTAGCTATATTTTAGAGCAAAAATTTCACGTATATCTATTTTTTTTTTTTGTTTGGGATATATAGGATTATGCAAAATCACGTTTTACGCATGTGAAATCACGTTTTACCCCCTCTCCCCCCGCCCCCCTTGGGGACCGAATTTCAAAAATTCCAGAAACCGATTTTGAGACATTTGTATTAGCTATATTTCAAAGCAAAAATTTTACGGATATCTGTTTTTTTTTGTTTGAGATATGAAGGATTTTGTGCAATCACGTTTTGCTCCCAGAGAAGTTACAAACAAACATACATACATACATACAGGTGAAGCTAATATAAGCGTGTTAAAAATGATAGTCAACTTTTGGCTTATAATTTTTTTGTGTTTCAATGGAGGCTACACTTCCGAATTTCGGAAGCATAGATCATGAATTTGCACTTAGTTGAACATCGCAGTTTTGATGTCGGGTGCTTTCTTTGCATTTGAAATCTGAGAACTCTCAATTTTTTCCAACTAGTGATTTACCATAAATACGTCAAAATTTCTGCATTAAAACATGCATTAAAGATACTTATAACAGAGCGTTTCCTTCTCTCAATTCTTCAAAAACATTTTTTTTTTTTTGAAGTAATTAAAAATAATCTTTACGACAGTGGAACAAAGATCGGACGCGGTACATGTACCCTGAATGCTATGTGTAAAGGACAGGCCTACTCTAGTTAACAGCAAGAATTAAACAGAAAAATGTTTATTAATACCCCCTCTTTTTCTAATGGGTAGGGTTGGGTTCGGTTGTGGGGATTAAAGGCCAGTTGACTGCACTAGGATCCCCGGCCCGAGAGAGAGTGCTCTCGGGGTCTTTAAGGGGTCCTAGCCCATATTTACACACGTTTCGGAGAAAATCACGGAAAAGGCCAAGCACTAGACCGACGAGCGCGATCTGAGTTTGAGCCCGGTATCTCACGTCTATCAGCTTTGAGCGCAGAACCGCTCGGCTGCTGGTGGGCTCCTTTTTCTTAAGGGAAAATGTCTCTAAATTTTAAAATATTGTAATATTTTTCTTCATCCTTTCTTTTCCTTTTTTATTTTCTCTTACCCATGTATGACAGAGAAAGTGTTGTTTTTTGATCGAAATTTTGAAACGGTATTTTTACTATATTTGGACGTTTTGAGGTCTTCTGAATTCAAAAATCAGGTTTATAGTGGTTGTTCTGTGGGTGTCTGTGTATGTTATCATCATATTTGAAGAACAAAACTAAATGAAAATGTGCAACATGTATGAGCTGTGCTCTAGAGTTACTGCACGAGCTTAACTCTTTTAGGCCAATGTATATCCCATTATATGTAGCTTACAAGTATGTATAAATCCTTTCATGTACGCAAGTGCCTTCTCAAAAACTTTTTTCAGTTATGAAAATAATTAAAAGTCGGGTGCGTTCTTAATTTGGACAAGAACACTTAAAAGGTTTTATTTATTTTTGTACGTTGAAAGTTCTTTAATTTTTGGTTATCATAAAATAATAGACAACCTAGCTTCATCTTCTAAATATTTAAGTCAGTTTTTTTTTTTTTTTTTTTTTTTAAGAAAAAAACTAAAATTAGTTCACAAATCATTAAAAAAAAATTTAAATTGATTGTCAGTTTTTCATGGTGCATGCGATTAAAATGATAGATATTGGTTATAGCTGCCAATTTAATATGGAACATAAATAATTTTCATGGCATTATTTACAAATAATAATCTTCAACTTATTTAATTCCATATAAATATTACAAAAGAGTACTATTAAAAAATAATGATATAAAGAATGGACAATCTGTAATCAATTGACACCCATAATCTCTGTTGACACCTATAATCTCCCTGTCCGCTTTCTTTATTGATACATAATTTATAATTAACTTACAGACATTATTTATTCAAGTGAAATTTAGTTAATTCACTAAGGAAATAGTAATAATGTTGACAGCTAGAGATTTCAATGTGTCATCATAAAGTTAACTATATTGCTTCTGCACTTCAATTTAGAGTTTTTAAACAACTTTTGTATACAATGTGATTATATCACTATAGACAAATTATTGTCTAGTTCAAAATTTTACTTTCTGTCACCCATATATATATATAGCAAAGAAAGTACTGTATTTAGATCAAATTTTCGAAAGTGAGTTTTTGTTATATTTAGATGTTTTAAGGTCCCCTGAATACGAAAATCATGTTTTAAGTGGTTGGACTCTTGTGTGTGTCTGTTATCAGCATATCTCAAGAACAAATAGTATCAGGAATTCGAAACTTGCTACCTTAAATCTGTATCATGTAGGGACACTAAACTTTTCATTGAGATTAAGTAAATGGTTCGTGTACAGGGACATCCAAAAACATTCTAGTACATTTCGACTATGATTGAAATTTTTGATGGGTATACAGTTTAACATCTATAGGCTGCACTTACATTTGTTATATGCACGAAAACGAAAGCATGTTTTGTGAAGAATCAGCTATAAAAATTATTCATCATTTGTTTGCAGGGCTACCCAAAAGATTTAGAATATAATGGGACTACGTTAGGAAATTGCTAAAAATGCATTTCAGATTGTGCTGTGTATAATTAATGTAGGACTATATTTACGTGCACAATGTGGAGTGTACATAATTTATAGACGACATACAGATCTACCAATAACTGAGCAAAAGCATTATTTTCTATGGAATGTAATCGGTGGAAGTGCTTTACTATATTTTACCATGTCCAAGAAACTGCTTAGGAATGAAAATTAATTTATCATACCCACGCAATAAGTAAAGTATTTTTTTAAGTTAAATTTTCAGTGTTTGCTTTTTGTATAATTACGCTTTTTGAGGTTCTTTGAATACTAATGTCAAGTTTTATAACGCTTGATTCTGTATGTCTGTTATCAGCGTAATTTAAAATAACAAACAGTCTTCAATTCTATATAAATTTATTTACTATTTTCAAACGAAGGTTGGGGGAAGGCGGCAGCCCCTTTCACACAGATTTATGTTAGTGTGCAGTTCTTGTTATTTTACCCCTTAATCTGCAATGTATCTTTAAAATATTTAAATGCACGGTAAGATAAACTCGTGTGAGTGCCACATCAGATTATTAACGTAATTCAAGAATTATTAAATTTTTAATACCAGACTGTATTTCTAATTATAGAACTTTACTATATAATATAGTTCAATTTCAATAATAAAATCACATTCATCATTTGTCATAATTTGATTTTATTTTTACCATATACAATTCGTATTTATCAAATAAACTAGTGCGTTGTGGCCACCACAAGACTTTCTTCTATATTTTCCTATACAAATTTACACAGTACAAATTATTTAACAGAATTATTTTTCATGATAAATGTAGAAGATTTTATCACAGAAAAGTATGTATGCTAAACGCACAAAGAAAAAGAAAATAAATTTTATGCAATTCAGAAAATATCTCAGGAAATACATTTTTTTCCCTAAGTGCTTTTTTGTATTAAAAATGGAAAAAAAACTATAACTTTGTTCAAAATTATCACAGATCTATGGTTCAACCATTCATTTTAAAGGTATTGATGAGTTCTTTTGAATGTTACACATATTGAAAATTTACACCCCTAGGGAGAGGAAGCGATGCTCCTACATGCACACGATTTTTTTTCCAAGTTTATTACTACTATTATCAATAATTCATATTAATTTCAAAATCATTCGTTAAAAATAACTTTCATCATGTACGTTTATTTATATGAAATTTTATCCATGTGAAAATTTTTGAAAATAAATTTGATGGCAGCGCTACCTGTTGAGCGATTGATCCCAAAATGGATTTAGCATCAGTTTAGGTAAAGCTCATATTAAGTATCAAGTTTGGTTAAATTTCGTTCATTGGTTTGGGAGTTACAGCGTCCACAAAATTTAAATAAATACTACGGAGGTAATTTGTAAGAAAGCACCACAGAACTAGCTTTGTAAATTATTACTTACAAAACTTTGAATACACACCATAAAATGCAATACACTCGCAACAATTGTTTCGGGTCGAAAAAGCACACGACCAGGAGAACAAAGGGAGACATCAGGGGAACAAAGTAATCACGAGTGTAATGTAGGGTAACTCATACATGATGCATGACTTTGTCTTTGTCATTGTCTTGTCTCGTCATGCCTCATCGAACGGTTTGTCATGACACCTCATAATTATTTTTTGTATTACTTCAAAAGTTATGTCTCGTCCAACGATTCACTTAGTACCTCACACGTTTTGTCTCATTCATTCATCGTGTCACGTAATACATCAATCTCACCGAACAGGACTTGAAGTACCTCAAAAATTTTGTCCCATTTAAAGACACACAGTCAAAGCTTCAAATTCAAACGTTTTGTCATTTTCATTCATTCACTCACACAGAACCTTAATCTATCTGAACTGGAT
Source organism: Salticus scenicus (assembly GCA_963930645.1). Lineage (NCBI taxonomy): Eukaryota > Metazoa > Arthropoda > Arachnida > Araneae > Salticidae > Salticus > Salticus scenicus. The sequence goes on along the minus strand of OZ005648.1, from coordinate 328,047,824 downwards.
TTGAAGTACTTCAAAAATTTTGTCCCATTCATTCAACGGAACTATTTATTCAATGGGGTGAGATTCAGATACTCAGAATAGAAACAGAAATCAGAGAAAGCCTGAATGGAATGACATGACTGAATGAAGTGTTATGTTTGTAATGCATTGCATTGTGACACTGGGAGGTTAATGTGTGAGGATAGGATATGTTGTAAGTTTGTCATGTTCGGATCCTGTAAGAAGCGAAATTTGCAGTTGTGTTTGTAATTCAAGGTCATCACCTGTCTGTGGGTGGTCGTGGTGTGACTGTTGTGCTGACTATAGTGTGTGTAATAGAAACGAAAGCCATGGGGACAGGAGGAGAATAAAAAAAAAAGGCAGAGAGAAGTATTGAAGGTACCTTGGCTTGGCATTATTCCAAAGAACTTCTAATGGATGCTGAAAGATCTTTGATTATACTGCACGCGGAAGGAGGGGATTAGAGTCTTGCATCGTGTGTTTACCCGCAAAATGTTTCTCTTCTATGTAAATATTAATAATAAAGTTGCTTTTTTATGAATATAATCTTTTGAATGCAGTCACTGGATGACATTATTTTGCTTCACAGCAATTATGTTTAGCCATAAGTTTAAATTGTGAAGAAGAAAGGCATAAATATTAATATTTAACATTTAAAACGTTATATGCGAAAATTATTTACTTCCTAACATATATTTGCTTCCTTATTTTACATTTTACTTTTTTTTTTTTTTTTTTTTTTTTAAATACACTGTAAATATTTAAAATAGTGGATTTTTTTAACAGTAAATGTAATACGAAAGAAGTTTTATTACGTTATTCACTGAAGTTTTGTTTATATTTGCACTAATTACTTTTAATATAATTTTCATTATACACTAGTTTTAACATGATTGTATACTTGTAATATTTATGTAATAATTAGTTATCTAAAAGATTTGTTCAATAATATAATTATATTTTGGGAATTGAATTTTAATTCGATTTTTTATATAATGCAAACTGAATAATACTTTTTGTTGGTTGGGTTATCATTCAGAAGCTGCGCGTTTCGGTCGGGTTGTAGGTCGGAGGTCGGAAGTCTTTCTGCGGATCACGTACGGGTCAAGTTTACTCGACCCGCGCAGTGTATATTTTTGACATAGAAATTTTTGCTAGTGTTCGCATTTGAAGACTTTTGTTATCGACTTTACAATCAGTAACAAAAGATTCCGAACACTAGCAAAAATTCCTATATAAAAAAAGCACGCTTAATACAGTTTTGTTAAATAAATCCTTGCCGAATCCTGTTTTTAGACTGACTAAGGACAGGATCCGACAAGGATTTATTTAACAAAACTGTATTAAGTGTAAATTTTTGACATAGGAATTTTTGCTATTGTTCGGAGACTTTTGTTACCGGCTGTACATACATATATATGTATACACACACACATATATATATCACGTCGTTATAAATTCTGTAATTTTCAAATGAATTAAAAAAAAATTTGTTTAACTTTTTTTTTAAGCAAATTTTTAATTTTGGTCAAAATCTTAATTTGAAAAACCGCAATTCTTAAAAAAATATTTTTGTAGTTTGATATAAAAATAGCGTTATTTATTTTTCTCATCTAACTTGTGTTGAAGTTGCAAAATTGATAACTCGCTATTTTAATATGGTGGCCTGAAAAATATAAAATAATAAATAATCACATTTTGAAAAATTAAAAAGCTATATATATGACAAATGGATTTTCATCAAATATAGCTGAGAATCATCCAAAATCCCAACTAAATTAATTTTTAAAAAAGTCGCATTTAAATTAGTCCACATTGTTTCAGAACCATACTGCGACAGCCAAAATATATAGAGGTATATACTTCAAAATTTAAACACGTCTCTTTTATAAGAAGTGCAAAACTTTGAATAAACACCATAATATGCAATAAACTCTCAACAATTGTTTCGGTCGAAAGAACACACGACCATTCGTCAGGTGAACAAAGTAGGCACGAGTGCTGCAATCAAAGCTGCAACGCACGCGAGTTTATTGCATTTTATGGTGTTTATTCGAAGTTTTGTACTTCGTATTTTAAAACACCAGTTTTGCGGTGTTTTTTATTATCCTACTTTATAGTCAATAGTCAATGTTTAAAAAAGAAAAGATTTACTGAATAACAATCGCTATTAATACAATTTATAATAACTGAATACAGTCTCTGTAAATTAAAAGATTACCGTTAAGTTAAAAACTTTAAGAATCGCTATTTACATTTACTCAGTATTATTTCAAAGCATGATATTTTGAAGTGCCTTAATGTCATGACAAAAATTTTCCGTGTCCTACCCAATACTACCCGCTAAACAAAAATATCACATGATTTAATCGGTTTAATTGAAATTATCTCCAATCAGCCCTTTAAAGATTATTTTCGGTTTCAACTTCGAAATCTTAGTGCTTTCTCTTTCTGATTTCACCCTGAAAGAGAGGATTTTAGAACCAGTTTTTTTTTTTTTTTTTTTTTTTTTTTTTTTTTTTTGGGGGGGGGGGTAAAGTTTTTTTTTTTTTTTTTAATAAAGCTGATAGTCAGAAAGAATGAATGTCATTGTGAAATATTACATTCCTTTATGGAGTGATTCATTCATTCGTTGGAATTAAGAGTGTAAAAATAATCTTATTTTTATAGCAAAGTTAAATGATGAAATTTAATTATTAATAACCCTGCACAGTTTTAAATAACATTCAAGAAATATTACTTGGTTTCATCTGCCCGAAACCAAATATAATCATTCAAGAAATGTTTGAAGTTTGAAGCAATTCTAATGCGTTTATCTATAATTTTTGACTTTGTAGTAGCAAGAAAACAGTTATTTTCGTCCGTCATCACTAAAGACTAAATAACTTAGTGGCGTAAAATGTGGAAAAATCGTATACTTACGAATATGTGATATTTATTGATTTATTTTTATGTATTTATGATTATAATTTTTATTTTTATAAGCAAATTTCCAAGGAAGTTTTTTTTTATTTATTATTCTTATTAATCTGTTTTCTACATAAATTGTCATTACAATCAGATTTTGGTTTAGTAGTCTGTATGCGGGGAGAAAAAAACTTGTAACTTTTGGCAACCATATTCTAGCTCTGTTCTTGCGTACAGCGGAACGGAACGGCCACTATAAAGCCTGCTTAAGACTTTCTTCTGTTTGCTATAAAATTCCCTCAGTACAAATAATTTATCAAAATTTATCTTTCATGATGAATGCAGACGATTTTCATTTTAGAGAAAACTAACACTAAATATCCGAAGAAAAACAGTATTATTATCTATAATTAACGTATCTTAAAAATCAATTTTTCATAATGGTTATATCACATTTCAAGTTTCGTGCAGTTATATACCATAGAAGTAATATATTAGTCTTCCTGTTTTTCGTAGAAATTTGTAATATAGCAACGCCATCTAGATCTAGTAGTCGATACAATACACAGCAGAATGTTCCATATAGCTTTCCCTTAAATTGAGGAAATCGCTGTATAGCAGCACCAACTGTTGAGCGACTTACTCCAAAAGTTTAAAGGTACTCATTCATGCAAAGATTTCTTTTGCATAAAAATTTATATTCAATTCTGTACAGAAGTTAGTAAGAAATAGCTTTCCATTAAATTAAGAAGATCACCGTATAGAAGAGCCACCTGTTGAACAATCGATAACAAAAGTTGATAAGCAATTATTTATGTCAATATGCATGTACATATAAATTTGTATGCAATTTTATGCAGTAGTTTCTGAGATATAGTTTTCATTAAATTTGTGGAAACCGCTGAACAACAGCGCCATCTGTTGAGCAATTAACACTAAAAATTGACAGGCAATAATTAAGATCAAGGTACATAAACATATAAATTTACGCAGTGGTTAGAGAACCGGCAGCCGGGTCTGTATTATATTCCCGGCAGATCTGACGCTTGCGCAGTTTGACTGCCGGGTGATTTATTATTTATCTGCCGGTAAAGTCAACGACTCTTATCAACACATGCTTTTGATAATTCATATTGCCGCTTTAATTCGCATTTATTTGTATTGACCATGTTTTATATTTTGATTTTTCTCGCTAAATATTTATTTCATTATTTAGTTTTATTTATTCTTATATTTTTTGCTTTATCTGCTACGTTATCTTTCGTTAAATAAGTTAGTATAATTAAGCTAAATAAATTTCTCAAATTGCTACAGATATTTATGAGATTTTATATTACTGCACAATGCAAATTAAAACTAAAAATTTAAGAAAATTGATAATGTACATGATTGAAATATATGTGTATAAAATGAAGGAGGTGTGTGTGTGTGGGGGGGGGAGATTTTACGTTACACAAAAACCATTACATTTCTAACGTATATTTATATTTGATTTTAAAAGCTAAATTTATTTTTAAAATTTTTAAACTAATTAGTATAGTAAAAGAAATTAATTTTTAAACTTTACATGGTTTCTCGAAAGATTACTCTAATATATTATTATATTCTTATTTTTAAAAATTAAATATATTTTTAAAAATTTTAATTTAATCAGTATAGTACAAAAAAAAATTAATTTTTCAACTTTTCGTGGTTTCTTCAAATATCACTCTAATTTACTATCATATTTGGATTTTTAAAAACCAAATATATTTTTTAAATCTTCAATGTAATAAATATAGTACAAGAAGTTTAATTTTTAAACTACATGATTTCTCTGATACATTATATTTAGATTATTAAAAACTAAATATATTTTTAAAAATTTTAGTTTAATCAGTATAGTACAAAGAAATTATTTTTAACTTTGCAAGATTTCTTGAAAGATTATTTTAATATAGTATTATATTTTGATTTTTAATAACTAAATATATTTTAAAAAAATTTATTTTAATTAGTACAGTATTAAATAAATAATTAAATTTTCAATTTTGCATGGTTTCCTCATAGATTATACAAATTTATCATTATATTTGGATTTTTTAGAAACTAAATATATTTTTTTAAACTTTAATTTAATCAATATAGTACAAGAAATTTAATTTTTAAACTTTGCATGATTTCTTGAAAGATTATTCTAATATTTTATTATGTTTTGATTTTTAAAAACTAAATATATTAAAAAAAAAAAAAAAAAAAAAATTCAATCAGATAGTACAAGAATTTTAATTTTTCAACTTTCTCCAAAGCAGTTTCTATTATTATATTAGAATTTTTAAAAACCAAACTATTTAAAAATATTAATCTAAATTTTAATTTAATCAGTATAGTATAAGAAATTTCATTTTTTAAATTAGCATGGTTTCTCCAAAGATTAGTTTTAGGAAATCCTTGGTTTCAAATCATTTCGAAAGATGGCAGCACCAGCTGGATTGATTACAAAGTTGACTGGTTGAAAAACAACTACCGCGGCGCTATTTATTCGTTTGTTAATTGTTAAAATTCACACCAGACTTATATGCTTGACTGATGCTATTTATTGTTTACTTTTATGCATTTATCTGTTAGGAATAAGAACCATTCAAAAAAGAAAATATTCATACTCAGTGTCACCCGGCGCTTCAGGTACAGATCAAGTATTCCATACCTGGAAGTTCTAATACGCAAGCGCAGAAGACTGCCGGGTCTATAATACTTACCCGGCTGCCGGTTCTCTAACCACGGCCATAAATTTATATGATATTCTCTGACGTAGTTCCTGAGATACAATCGCCACAAAAATATTGTCGCACACACACTCGCAGACAGATGTACAGACATTTTACAACTAGTATATTGTGGCCACCACAAGACTTTCTTCTATAGTTTCCTATGCAAATTCACTAAGGGCAAATAATTTATTAAAACTATTATTTTTTAAAATTATCTAACATGATGAACGCAAATGATTTTCATCGTAGACAAAGCTAACACTAAATATCAAAATAAAGACAATTTTATTGTCTACTAGCAGGCTTTGCCCGCTTCGCGGGTCATTATATTGAAATGAAGTCTCAAAATACCATATCCTTAATAATAATAATAATAATAATAATAATAAAATCATTGAAATCAGTCAAAATCTAAGTTAAAGTTCTCGATACCTTCGATAGCAGTTTTCCCACTCGCCACACTTCACAAAATCCATTTACAATGCATGTTGCATGCACATGCCTAGCACATGCCTAGCATGCATGCCTAGCCATGCATGCACATGCCATGAATGCCCACATATTAAAAAATCGAGATTCTAAGATTATTTTAAGCAAAGTTATGTTTTAAAACGTGTTTTTTAGCCCCCCCCGGCCCGCTCTTAACTGAATACATGTCCCCCCCCGCTAAGGGGAGGTAAGGTAGAGTTTCACAAAATCAATTTGTAGTGTGTGTTGAATACGCATAAGCAGTCCACGCATCAAAAATTGCCATTCTAAGATAGTTTGGAGCAGAGTTACGCATGAAAACATGTTTTAAATCACCTCCAACCCTTAAGGGGGTGATAGCACGGAATTACAAATAATCCCTTTGTAGTTTGTGTTGAGTACGCATAATCAATCAACCTATCAAAAAATCGCTTTCCTTCGATAATTTGGAGCAGAGTTACTCTTTAAAACGTGTTTCCCCCTCTCACCCCGCTTTTAAAGGTATGAAAAAGAAAAGTTCACAAAAATCCCCTTATAGTGCGTGTTAGGAACGCATAACCAGCCCGCACATAAAAAATCATCTAAGATAGTTTGGAGCAGAGTTACGCATGAAAAAATGATTTTGCCCTCCCCCCCCAGGGGGGATAAGGTGGAATTTTACAAAATCCCTTAGTAGTATGTGTCTTGAGTACGCATAACCAATCGACATATCAAAAACTCGTTATTATGAGATAATTTGGAGCAGAGTTACTCTTAAAAGGTTTTTTGTCTCTCTCCCCACCTTTGAAGGAGGGGAGGGGGAATTTTCATAAGATCCCTTTATAATGCGTGTTGGGAATGCATGAACAACTCACATGTAAAAATTAATCTTACTGAGATAATTTGAAGCAAAGTTATGCTTGGAAACATGCTTTTTACCCCACCCCTACCCCCAAGGGGATAGGACGGAGTTTTACAAAATCTCTTTGTAGTATGTGTCTTGAGTACGCATAACCAATTGACATATCAAAAAATCGTTATCCTGAGACAATTTGGAGCACAGTTACTCTTATAAGCGTGTTTTCGCCTCCCCCCCCGCCTTTAAAGGGGGGAAGGGTGAAAATTTGTAAAATCCCATTACTGTGCGTGTTGGAAAAGCATAAACAACCCTCATATACAAATTAATCTTACTGAGATAATTTGAAGCAAAGTTATATTTGGAAACGGGTTTATATTGCCCCCCCCCCAAGGGGAAAAGGGGGGACTTTCGCAAAACCCCATTACAGTGGGTGTCAGGCACACGTAAGTAAGCCACTCACTAAAATTTGTAACCTCAGGTCCTATAGATTTTCCCGGATGAATTTAGCGCTAAAAGAGGGGCTCGAATTTGCCCCTCGTAACTCTCCCCCCCCCTAAAAAAAATCGAATACCACAGAAAACCAAACATGATGTTTTGGAAATATCCTCAAGAAGACTCTTGGCGATTTTCTATATCTTTGTGCTGTTATTGGAAAAGTTTTACTCGAAAACCCGTATTTAGCTAAATTTGCCTCCGAAGATAGTTTTTAGCCCCTCCCCCCTCTTAAAAATCCAAAACTCAAATCGCAGAAAATGCTTTTCTTTGCACTCAATTTTAGTCTCTCTCTTTGCAATTTCTTCACCGTGAAGCTATTTGGAGCCGAATTATGCTTATAAGGGAGGTTTTGCCTTCTGCCCCCCCCAGGGGGAGCGGGGGGATATTTTGCAAAATCCCGCCTTAATGGGCGCCAGGGTCCTAAAACCAACGTGCTAAAACGACATTTGCGAGTCTATCTCCCATAGAATTGCCACGGCTGTGTTGAATCTGTGATTTTACTCTTTTATTCCCCACCACGCCCCCAAAGGGGCAAAGGGGGGTTTTCACAAAATCCCGTTACAATGGGTTTTGGACACACGTAAATAAGCCACACACTAAAATTTGTGACCTCAGCTCCTATAGATTTCCACGGACGAATTTAGTGCTAAAAGGGGGGGGGTCGAATTTGCCCCTTCGTAACTCCTCCTCAACATCGAAAATCGAAAAAAAAAAAAAAAAATGCGTTTTTGGAAATACCTTCAAGAAGGCGTTTGGCTTCATTTATTTTTTTATCTTTGAGCTATTACTGCTAGAATTTTACTCGAAAATCCATATATTGCTAATTTTTCCCCCGAAAATCCTTTTTACCCCCTCTCCCCCCTTAAAAATCCAAAATTCCAAAATCGCAGAAAATGATTTTTTTGGTATTCAAGTCTAGTCTCCCCATCTGCAATTTCTTCACTGTGAAGTAATTTGGTGCCGAGTTATACTTATAAATGTGATTTTGCCTTATGCGCCCCCGAAAATCTTATTGTTACCCCCTACCCCCTTAAAAATCCAAAATTCCAAAATCGCAGAAAATGATTTTTTTGTATTCAAGTCTAGTCTCCCCATCTGCAATTTCTTCACCGTGAAGCAATTTGGAGCCGAGTTATGCTTATAAAGGTGTTTTTGCCTTCTGCCCCCCCGGGGGTGAACAGGGGGGGGTATTTCGCAAAATCCCGTTTTAGTGAGCGTCAGGGTCCTAAAAATCAACCTGCTCACCAAAAATTGTGACTCTATCTCCCATAGGATCCCCACAACCGTGTTGAGTCAGTGAATCAGTGAGTTTACTCTTTTATATTTATAGATAAATAACATCTTAAAAAATATATGTTTTTATAGTGGTTATCCCACATATCAAATTTCGTACAGTTATAAATGCCTTACAAATTGAGATATAGTCTTTCCGTTATTGAAGAAACTTCCACTATAACAGGGCTATTGGCCTATAAGCATCCAACTTGAGTCAGCATAATGTCTCATAATAGACTTCTCACATATGAAGTTTTGTTTGATTATACGCAATAGAACCTGGGATATAGACTCCCCTTAAATTGTAGAAATTGCTGTGCAGCAGCGCCACCTGTTGAGTGCTTGACACCAAAAACTGTTAAGTACTAATTTATATCAAGGTGCATCTACATAAAAATTTATATGTAATTCTGTACTGTAATTCCTGAGATATAGCTCACTTTTAAATTGCAAAAACCGCTGTATAGCAGCGCCAGCTGTTGCCCGATAGGCATTCAAATTTATTCAGCATAATGTCTCATAATGACTTTCTTATAAATAAGGTTTTGTTTGAATACACGCAATAGAACCTGAGATACAGCCTCCCCTTAAATTGCGGAAATTGCTATAAAGCAGCACCACCTGTTGAGAGGTTGACACCAAAAGTTGATAGGCACTAATTCAGGTCAAGGTGCATTTACATATAAATTTATAAACACTTCTGAATAGTACTCCAGGAGATACATTTGCCACAAAATTTTTGTCCACACACAAGCACAGACAGACATTTGCTAAAATTGGGAAAATTATGTTCTAGACTTCTCAAAACGTGAAAATTGTCGAAAACCGGAAGTCGAAAATTTTTACGAATCCAATATTTTCTTCTATTGACTATAGAAGAAAGTAAAAATGGTCAAATCTTATTCTGGAACCCTCAAAACATGTAAATCCATCAAAAATCATAAATAGGAAATTTTTACGAATCCAATACTTTCTTCCGAAAACATTCGTGAGTTTTTATAAACAAGTGAAAAATGAAGTGCCTGAGAAATTACTTAAAACAATCATTTTAACATCCTCTTGTTAAAACTAAATATTTTTTTTACCAATCTCAATATTTTCGAAAAGTCAGCTTTATTTGTATGCTTAAGTATAAGTATTTAAAATTTTGTGACGATTACTTCTTTTAAGGAAATAAGATAATTTCTCACTGATTCCTTAACTCTTTTTCCAATCATTTTAACACTAATCTTCATGACAAGACAATTCATTCAATTCACTTGTGCTTGTGACATGAGAAACTACCTAACTGACAACAAGACATAACAGATGACACTGCACTTCCAGAGCCTCCTTAAGTAGATGCCTTCCACGCGCGGCGAATCCCAATGTTAAATTAGGCAACATTTAAAAAACAAAACTAACGCTAGGTGACAGCACCTACGCAGAGCAACAATTTTCTTCTGTTTCATAGATAAGTCCTCTTTTTCATCTAAAAATCTAGCTATTAATTTCAATTTAAAGTCCAAAATTGTATTTTTTTTTTTTTCTTTTAATTTGAAAAAATGATGTGAAAGTGCTTTATCGTAAATATTTTCAATAAAATATTCAAATATTTATATTTAAAAAGTATAGAGTTTAATTTTCTTCGAAAGTGGACAAGACCTATTTTAGCTTTTCAACTAATTGAATTACAACGTATCAAATAAATAATACCCCCTTTTTTTTTTTAAATATATTATTAATTAAAAAACGAAATTTAAAATTAAATAAGCAAAAACATGGCATGTCTAATCACGCGAAAAAATTATTTTTTATATATTTATTCAATAAAAATTTCAAAATTTTTTAAAATTTAGATATCAGATGAAAGTTTTGTTTATATAAATTAAAATCTCTGAACTTTAAATGAGTTTCAGTTTACAATGAATAATTTATAATGATTGATTATTAAAATCATGTCTTTTTTTTGGGGGGGGTCATGTCCTTTACGTTACATTTTTACCTTATTAGGTGTGAATTATTTTCCTTAAATCGAAAATTTTATATTATTTATAAGAAAAATAGACCAGCACATTAACGAGATAAGTTAACATTCAGTAATAAAAATTGGAGAAGAAAACAATTTGTTGTCTAGTCCGTCACAATAAATAAATAAATAAATAAATAACCATTAAGATTTAAATTTTTTAAATTAAGGATTTCTTGAGTATAAGTTTTCTCTCGCACCAAGGTTTTTCTTTTTTTTTTTTTTTTTTTTTTTCAAGTTCAAGATTTTATTAGCTCCACCAGTTTTGAGAGGGTCTGCTTTCGAAACTGATAGACATTTTCGAAATAAAGTTGTGTTATATTTACATGTTTTGAGGTCTCCTGAAACGAAAAATAATGTTTTTAGCGATTGGTCTGTGCGTGTTTATTTGTCTATCTCGGATATACTTAGAAAATGCTGAAAGTGTATTTCATTTTGTGTTAGGTGTTTTTCATATAAGACTAAATTTAAATGCACAATCTAATGTGCACATAGTTTATTGAAAACATACAGGGCTATCCAAAATTAAGCAAAACGTTCTTTTCTGTAGAATGTAATTCACGGAAGTGCTTTGCTACACTTTTTTTATGTCGACGAATACTGTTGAAGAAGGAAAATTAATTTTTCGAACCTATAATGTAAACAAAGTATTTTTTTGAAGTTCTATTTTCAACTCAGGTTTTTGAATAAAGTCACGTTTTGAGATTCCCTGAATACAAAAACATTTTCTTTTTTAGCTTTTAGCGATTGATTAATATGCATGTTTATTATCAAAATAACTTAAAAACAAACAAATGCAGGAAATTCACAATTGTATTTTAAAACTCGAATTAGGTTTCAATTTGAAAAATTTGATAAAGATTGGCAAATTTAAGGACAAATTAATAACATCCTAGAAATATTTTTACTTCCATTACCTTACTACCGTAGGTAATGAAAGTATTGTGTTCGGTCCAAAAATTCGATATCGAGTTTTCCCCTGATTTATATTTTTAAGGTCTCATGAGTCCAAAAAAAGTAGTTTTGGGCGTTAAGTATATGTGAGTGTTAAGTTAAGTATAGTTAAGTTAAGTATAGGCGTTAAGTTAAGTATATGTGAGTGCATGGATGTGGGGAATTTTTTGACTATTATATCTCCGAAATTAACAGAGATGGAATTGCGAAACTTCAGAATTGAGGCAGGTCTGGTGTACAGATGAATTTTCCAAATTTTGGTGAAAATTGGAAAACTGGAAGTGGGACCGTAAGCCCTTCTCTCAAAAACAGCTCCAACGATTTTCTTCAAAGTTCCTATATAAACATTCTATTAGTTTCCCTTTTGAATAATATCATGTTTTGAGGTTCCCTGGGCCTAAATATGAAAGTCCAGCTTTTAACGATTGATCTACGTATCTATATTTGTTATCAGGATAACTTAAAAACAAGTAAATGCAGGAAATTGTCATTTGATATTTAAAAATTCGTATAAGGTTTCAATCTAAAAAATTTGATCAAGATTGGTAAGTTTAAAAGCAAAATAACAACCGCCTTGAATGAGGGAGGCGTTAACTCACCTCCCACAGAATTTGAAATTATTTTTAAAGTAGACTTCACTTTATTACCTTACCTTTATTGAATTTTAATTTCTATTTTTTAAAAAAATCAAGTCATCTTTTTGTTATATCTGATAATTTTTCAAATCAGTACTCATGATATTTAATTTTTACATGAATTTTTAATTCCATATTCCATTTGTGTGGTAAAAGGTTAATAAAAGTAATGTTTTGAATCTTAAATCTTAATATTTTTTAAAAGAACAAAAGTAGAAATAAAAATTTTCTATTTTTTCTTTTCAAGTTTCTCAACACTTTTGTTTCGATTTCACTGAAATAATCAAATTTTTATACGCATTTACACAAGTCTTTAAAAAACAGTGGTATTAAAAAAATATAAATCAATCTTGTTCCTATATTGGAGTATTTTATAGTTTTATTCATAAGTTACTAATGTAATTTATGAATAAAACTATAAAATACTCCAATATAGAGTTGCTTCAAAGTAACTAAGAACAAGTTATTTTTCTGTGTTCCTACATCAATAAATAAAAATTTCATTTCATTTTGTAATAAGCATAACTATTGTATTTGTTAAATCTAACTTACTAACAGAGGTGTCAACCCTTCGAATTTTTATATCATAATTTCTTTTAAATTTATCTTTGTCTTAATCACAGAATTTACGATAATAAATAAAAATAATGTTTTTTGTGAAAAATATTATTGATATTCAAAAATCCGGAGGGTTGGTAATTTTGCATTAATTATTTATGCAGTTTACATACCTTGCCTTGAAATATTCCAAGGCATTTTTTACGCTGAATTGCATTGCTTGGTATTTCGTGAAAACTTATATTTTCACGGCGACTGTCCAATTTACAAAATGGAGCGACGCAATACCCCACATTATTTAAAAAAAACCTCTCACATTTGTTAAATTAATGAAACATAAACCATAAAGAACTCAGTTGTAACTCAATTGAATCGCAGAAAATAAACAGAACTTTACGTACGGTATCAAGCGCCATCTACTGGCTATGTTCTTCTGGTAGTGTTGCCAAGTTTTCGAGCGACTCGCTAGGCATCTACTTAAGGAGGCTCTGGTACTTCATTTCATACACACGTCTTCCTTCACTCTTTAGGAATTGTAGGTACCATATGTAACACTATTAAAAAAAAACCTCTCACATTTGTTAAATTAATAAAACATAAACCATAAAGAACTCAGTTGTAACTCAATTGAATCGCGGAAAATAAACAGAACTTTACGTACGGTATCAAGCGCCATCTACTGGCTATGTTCTTCTTGACATTGATCTTGTATCTCTTAACACTAAACTTCACGACTTCACGACCATCAAATCACTCGTGTCATGAAAAACCAACGAGATGGGAAAGTAGAGTGATAAATGGTAACCCTTGAGAAGGTTCAAGATGAGTCATGTACATGCTCCCCTTGCACCTGCGTATTCGGTGGTTTCCTTGGTTACAGCTAGCCATTTTCCAAACATTCTATGGAAGAACACTGTTTTTAAAGTTGCGAAACTCTTTTGAAAAGAATTTATTTTGTTATAAAAATAAATGGGTAGGCGCTGACCAGTAACTTTAAACGGATAAATTATAATTGTTTTACTTTGTATGTTTTAGTACATAATATTTGTTATTTTTCTTTCAACTATTCGACGAAGGCTATGGAAGTAAATCATGTGCTGAAAATAATGCATTTTATGAAAGATCGTACACTTTAATTATTTATTTATTGCTTAAATAATATTTTTATTATTCATTCGAAACAATTTTTCTCACTATTTGCATTCATGGTAGTGTATTTCGCATAATTCGAGATAATTAGTAAATGGCGCCTCTTGGCAACCCAGCCAACCATTGTCGCCAACACTTTTGTTTGTTTACATTCTATGATTAATCCGTGATTTATACGCATGCTTTTAGTTTTATTTTCAAGTTCACTTGTGTCCATATTTTACGTTGTTTTTTAATTGTGTGTAGCAATTATATCACATATTTACAGTGGCGGCTCGTGAGATTCATTTACAGGGGGGCTGCATGTCTAACAATCAGTACAATTTGAGGAAAAAGCGAAAGTGATATTCTGAATTTTACAATTATGTTTATTAAATGAACAGTAATATTTATCAGATGAACAGTAATGTTTATTAAATGAATGTATTTGAAATATTAGACATATAAATCTTAGGATTTCCATCTTATTTCTTTTCGATAGGAAAAATAGCTTCATCGCCATTTGCTGTAAAACTATCTTGAACTTCACGTAAGAGATAGTCTATTACAGAATTTAAGAGTTTAGGAATACGTAACAAGGTAAAGTCTCTGTTCCGTATCCAATGAAAAGCGCTGTTGCAGCAGCGCCATCTGAGTTGAGCAGTGTGAGTTTGTGTGCCGACGTGAGTAGACGTCGATTCGAGTTGTGAAAATAAAATTATGAGTTTAGTGATACAGTCCACTAGAAATGTTTTTGTGTGAGTATTTTAAAAATTTAAACACATGGTCAGTGCGACCGGAATAAAGATACTGAGAGACCTATGGATTTTACGTTTATGCAAAAACCAGGAGTTTTTTTTTATTTCGATTTGAGTTGTGATGCGAAGCTGTTAAAAACCGCACCGCACGCAAGAGAAAAATGCTAACCAATAATGAAGTAGGTGCATGAGTTTTTTTTGGTTGTTCACTCCCATAAGATAATTTGTGATATCTTTTTTAATTAATAAGATAATTTGTGCTAATTATTTTTAATTAAGAGTTCATTGTGTTCAGATTTGTAATTAGGTTTTGTTCTCAAAATGTTTAAAAGCGCGCGAAAAGCAGATTTGCAGCTTGCTGCAACAGAGTTAGGAGAGGTAATAACAGATAAAATGTCGGTTGTAGATTTGATTAATCTTATAAAGAGTACTGAGAAATTCAAAACTGAACCCGAATTTGTGTCTAATCTCATAGAAGGGATAATTGAGGAACGGAAAGTAGAATTGGAGACAATCGAGAAAAATAAACAATTAGAATTACAATTAGAACAGATTAAATTAGAGAGAGCGAAAGCTGAATTAGAATTGTCGCACAAACGGACAGTTAAAAACACTAGCGAAGACGCTTTAGAAAATAAAACTGAGCAATACGAATCTTTGGATTCACTGATAAAAAGTATTAGAACTTTAACAATTAGAATTCCTAGTCGTCCAGAAGGGTGGAGTCTTTTTTTTGCTTCTTTGGAAAGATCTTTTATAACAAAAAACGTACCCGATAAATTTAAAGCGGAAATTCTTTTGAATTTGTTAGGTGAGAAAGCTTCGAACATAATTTCGTACATAAGCGATGATGAGTTGAGTGACTACGATAAAGTAAAGAAAATTGTATTAAGAGAGTTCGAACCGAGTCCCCAGTCATGTTTAGAACAATTCAGAAAAGCTACTAGGCAAGCAAATGAAACTCATTTGCAATTTGCATCACGGTTAAAAACTAGTTTTGATTATTATTTAAAATTAAGAGAAGTGTCGGATTTTGAGAAATTAAAAGAATTAATTGTATCAGATAAATTGTTTCAAACGCTTGATAAAGAAACCGCGGCCCACATCAGTGTCAGACAAGCAGACAATTGGTTTGTCCCTATTAAACTAGGAAAGGAAATTGATCTTTATTATGCTTCGCGAGGAAAATCGTTAACGGAGAACTATAATCAAAAATCCTCTTCGAGAAATGTGTCTAAGATATTTCTAGCTGATAGCAAGAATTTAAAGTGTATATTGTGTTCTGAAAATAATCATCCCTTATATAAATGTAGAAATTATATGGCATTGCCTGTTTCTGAAAGGGTAGAAGTTATAAAGAAAAATAATTATTGTTTCAATTGTCTTGGCAAACATTTAGTAAATAACTGTAAATCACATTTTTTTTGTTCTTTGTGTAAACAAGAGGGAAGAAAAAGGCGTCATCATTTTTCCTTACATTTTCCGAGAAATAATGAGTCATTGCGTAATGAACGTGAAACTGAGGCAGGTGGCCGGGAATTTCATTCCCCCCTACAATCATCGGAACTTTCTGTAAACGCGCCGACATTTCAGTCAGCTGGAACCGTATTAAGTAATCAAAATAATAATTCGGTTCTCTCTTCACGGGTAATAAATCAGAAAAAAATCGTTTTACTGAGTACAGTGAATTGTTTATTAAAAGATGAGAGAGGAAATAAATACACAGTTCGCGCGATTTTAGATCAAGGAGCAATGAATAATTATATGACTTGGGATTGTGCGAATAGCCTTAATTTAAAAAGAAAGAAAACTAATTTGACAGTATGTGGTATCGGAGATACATGCACTACGATTAAATATATTGTTTATGCGTCGATTTCTAATTTTGAAGGAAATTATGAAAAAGAATTGAATTTTTTGATTGTATCTAAAATTACGGATTTCATGCCGGGAAAAAGGTTAAAAATTAATATTAATATGCCAGAATTAAAATATATAAACCTCGCAGATGAAAACTTTAATGTGCCGGGTCGTGTAGATTTGCTTTTGGGTGCCGAAATTTTTTATGAATTGTTGCGGCCAGGTCAGATTTGTCCTGCTAATAATAACATGATTTTCCAAAATACTGTTTTTGGATATGTGGCTAGTGGAAGCGTTCCCGTTGAAACTCAGGAAAGGGTACATTGCGGCTTCATTGAGAATAATGCTAGTTTAAACGAAACTATGGAGAAATTCTGGGAATTGGAGGATGTGCAGATTGAGGTACCCAAAAATAAAGAAGCAATAATTTGCGAGGAGCACTTTCAGAAGAACGTTAAAAGAGATAGTACAGGGAGGTATATTGTAAAAATGCCGTTAAAGGATGATCCAACGTGTTTAGGGAAATCTAAAGATATTGCCCTTAAAAAATTAAATTCGCTATGGAATCGTTTTTTAAGGGAGCCTGAGTATTTAGCATTATATAAGGAATTTCTACGCGAATACGAAAATTTGGGTCACATGACAGAAATTTCAGAGTGTGAGGAAGAAGAGGGAACATACTATATACCACATTTAGGAGTCTATCGCCCTGATAAAACTACTACAAAGCTAAGAGTGGTTTTCAATGCCTCCTCACAAACAACTTTAGGGAATTCTCTTAACTCCTTACAATATAACGGTGGGGTTATTCAGGAAGACCTATTTAATATAATGACGAGATTTCGTAAACATATTTATGCGTTCGTGGCTGACATTAAACAGATGTACAGGATGATTTTAATAGATCCGAGTCAAACTAAACTTTTGAGAATTCTTTGGAGGGAGGGAGTGAATGAACCAATTAAGACTTATGAGCTCAAAACTGTTACTTATGGTACAGTAAGTGCACCTTATCTCGCTACTAGAGTCCTACTTCAGTTATCCAGAGATGAGAGCCAGAACTATCCTTTAGCGTCCCCAATTTTAGAAAAGGATTTTTATATGGATGATGTCTTGAGCGGTGCAGACATCCTAAGTGGAGCAAAAGAACTGAAATCTCAATTAACAGAGGCTCTCAATAGTGCAGGCATGATATTGCATAAATGGTATAGCAATAGCCCAGAATTAAAAACAGGACCTGACAGTAGTTATAATTTTCAAGATGAGACAAAAGCGCTAGGTGTTACGTGGAACCCTACCACTGATATATTTACCTTCCAAATTCATATAGAAAACGTGGTTCCGCCTACGAAGAGATCAGTACTCTCGACCATAGCTCGGATCTTTGATCCTCTTGGTCTATTGGGTCCCGTCATAACAAAGGCAAAAATCTTTTTACAAAAACTGTGGTGCTTAAAGTTAGACTGGAGCGATCCGCTTCCGGAAACGGAGGCGCAACAGTGGAAAAACTTTATCGAGCTATTGCCAGCAATAAACAGTGTTAGTGTTCAGAGATGCATATTAATGAACAATCCAGTACATATTGAGCTTCATGGATTTGCGGACGCTTCCGAGTCAGCTTATGGTTGTGTGATTTATTGCAAATCAACGTCAGTGGATGGAGCCTTCGAAGTGAACTTGGTTTGTAGCAAATCACGTGTATCACCTCTTAAGCGTACGACAATACCGAGGTTGGAGCTCTGCGCTGCCGTCTTATTGGCAAAATTGCTCACAAAAGTGAAGAGTGCCTTACAGTTTAAGACAGCTGACATCTACTTATGGAGCGACGCGATGATTGTACTTTCCTGGATACAAAAAGAGCCGTATCTTCTAAAAACTTTTGTGGCAAACCGCATAGCAACTATACAAGCTCTGACAGAAGTTCAACAGTGGCGTCACGTATCTTCTGAGAACAATCCCGCAGATCTTATCTTATCTCAAGAGGGGTGGATCCTGAAAAACTGGTCAAAAATAAATTGTGGTTTGAAGGACCTGCTTTTCTGTCAGAACGACAGTATCCCAATCGTGAAATTCCTAAATCTGTCATAAAAGACGAATTTACGTCTGAACTGAAAAATTCAGAAAAAAATGACTTATCTGTATTTACTGTGACTTATAACTCCTTTATTCAAGACTTATTTAATATTAGTAATAATTATATTAAAATATTGCATGTTGTTAGTTATCTTTTCAGATTTATCTACAACCTGAAGAATCCAAGGGAAAGAACATTGGAGCCATTATCAACAGAGGAGATCCGCAAGGCAGAAAATTTTATTGTAAAGCAAATTCAAAAAACTGAGTTTAACGAGGAACTAAAAAATTTAGTTAAAGGAAAAAATGTTCATGAGAAAAGTAAGATAAAATCTTTAAATCCCTTTATAGACAGAGAGGGATTGCTTAGAGTAAATGGCAGAATTAAGAATGCTAATGTAAGTTTTAACACTAAATTTCCAATTATTCTGCCGAAGGGTCATAAATTGACCAAACTTATTATAGAATCTTATCATAAGCGATACTTTCATTTAGGTCCTACTGCCTTGCTATACTATGTTCGTCAAAAATTTTGGCCCGTCCAGGGTAAAGCAACGTGTAGAAAAGTCGTACACGATTGTATTAAGTGTTTTAGAGTTAAACCCGTAGGAGTGGAGCAATTAATGGGTGAATTACCGAAAGAGCGCGTGACTCCTGACTTTCCATTTAATTGCTCAGGTGCGGACTTTTGTGGCCCATTCCTTGTTAAATATAAGAATCAAAGAAAGGGAATTTATCATAAAATATATGTGTGCATTTTTGTATGTTTGGTCACAAAAGCCGTTCACCTCGAAATTGTCACTGATTTGACGTCTGAGGCCTTCATAGCATGTTTAAAAAGATTTGTGGCTCGTAGAGGTTTATGTTCAAAATTATTTTCTGATAACGCCACAAATTTTATTGGAGCAAACAAAGAGCTCTCTAGGTTGCAAAATTTAGTTATAAAACCAGATGAGGCCCTCGCTGGTTACATGTCAGCTGAGGGAATCGATTGGAATTTTCTTCCCCCGAGAGCACCTAATTTTGGTGGCCTCTGGGAAAGCGGAGTTAAAGCTTTTAAATATTATTTTAAAAGAGTTTTAGGCAACTCCAGATTGACCTATGAATAATTCCTAACAGTTGCTACACAGATAGAAGGAATTCTAAATTCAAGACCGCTTGTACCTCTGTCATCCGATTCTGATGTATATGATGTGTTAACTCCTGCCCATTTCTTAATTGGCAGACCCTTAAATGCTGTTATAGAGCCTAATTTAATTGAGGTTAAAGACAATAGATTGTCTAATTGGAAAAAGCTGACAAAAATAATTCAAATTTTTTGGAAAAAAATGGCATATACAGTATCTAAATAATTTACAACAGAGGTCCAAGTGGATGGTAGAAAAAAATAATGTGAAAGTCAATGAGTTAGTGCTTCTTAAAGATGAAAACCTACCACCACAAAAATGGGCATTAGGGAGAATAATAGAACTGTATTTTGGTGAAGATAAACGGGTAAGGGTGAAAACCCAATCGGGTATTTACAAAAGACCCATTTCCCAAATTTGCATTTTGCCAAAAAATGTGTAATTTTATATATTAGTGTCTATATATATATTTTATTTTTTTAATGAGTCATGTAATGTTATTATTGTATTGTGTTTATTTTCTATTTTCATTTGATATAACTGTATAATTTACTGGTTGAATGTAAACATTGCAACGTGGGGCGGAATGTTCCGTATCCAATGAAAAGCGCTGTTGCAGCAGCGCCATCTGAGTTGAGCAGTGTGAGTTTGTGTGCCGACGTGAGTAGACGTCGATTCGAGTTGTGAAAATAAAATTCCCAAGTAGCACGAGAACGTTCTGTGAACGTCTAATAACGGTTACAGTCGTTCAAACACCGTGTTTCGTGTCAAGAGAACGTTTGATTAGACGTTCAAAAATAGTATTACTTAGAACGTTCTGAAAAGGCTTGCTTTGTACCATCTATAAAACGTACAATTCTAGTTCTATGAAAAACGTTCAAGTGTATCACCGTCGTCACACGTTCTGTAACAGTGTGATTATAACAAATGTGACAAAATGCTTTTTTTTTTTTCAGTTTTGTTTCCTTATTTTCAGTTTCAGATTTTGGTGGCATGCCAGTATAGAATAATTATTGAAATGTAATAGAGATGATTTTTAGGGAAAAAATTACAAAATTTTAAACTTTAATTACATGTTATAACCATCATAATTATTTATAATTTTATTTAAGTTTTATATTGTTGAATTCTGTCAAACACATTAATCCAGATTACTTTTGCAGATATTCATTATTATTTGCTTCTTAAAATGTTAATAAATTAAGTTATGAAAAAGTAATTTATTTTATTTATTTATTTTGTATATACCAAGAAAAATGTGTTGGATAATTGGGAATTTTTTATCTCCGGTTTTTTATAGGTTTATACACTCTTGAGATGTCCAGAACACAATTCGACCATTCTTTGAAAATGCCAGTCTGTCTATCTTTTTGTGTGTGTGTTATCAAAGTTTTGTGGACTCTGATTCTCACAAACCAATGGACGGAATTTAACCAAACTTTATGTTAGACGTTAAACTAATTTGCTAAATATCAGGAATATTTAATTAGGTATTGACCTAAATATCCGCTTTGGTGCTCATTAGCCTTTGGAGTGTATCACCAGATAGGGGTCGCTTCTATGCTGTAAATTCCCCCTTTTATGGGGAGATTATATCTCAGCTTCTACAGTGCACAAATGCACCAAACTTAATATGTGAAACAGATATTATATAAAACTACGCTGATTTAATACATGTGCGTATATTGATCAACTGGGGGCGCTGCTCTCCTGCAATTTAATCCCGTTAACGTAATGGTAATAATTCAGTTTTTGTAATATAAATAATTATAAATACACTAAACTTGGTATGTGAAATTAATATCATATAAAACTTTGCTGAATCAGTTTGCGTGCTTATCTGACAAGTGGAGGCATTGGTATGCTGCAATTTAATTCCATTCAAGGGAACGCAATAGCTCATGTTCTATGATTTATAAATGCTCTAAAATTGGTACGTGAAATAGATATTACGTAAATTTTACTGATTGACTTGAGTGCATATCAAATGACAGGTGACACTGCTACGTTTCGTTTCAGCTTAAGGGAAGGCTATACCTCATCTTCTATAATACGAATATTTATCGAAACTTGTATATGAGATATATATATAATGTCAAAATGTGCTGCTTCAATTTCGGTATATATCCACCGACGGATGGTGCTGCTATTACTTTCTGCGATTTTCCAGATATCTGTATTTCAGCATCTTTTGGTGAAGAATGTAAATTTCATATATAAAAATATTAATTATAAGAACCTGCGTTGATTAATTTTATATGATTAAATTAATAAATTTTAAAATTTTATGGATGCTGTATCTCACGAACTATTAAACGTAATTTATTCAAACTTGGCTTACTTGGACTGTGACCTAAACTGGTGGCGATTATATTTGTTAATAAATCGTTCAATAGGTGGCGCTGTCATATCATTATTTTCAGAATTTTTAATATGGCAGAATAGGGCAAAATTTCGTATAAATGTACATAAGTGAGCATTGTTTTTAACTTTTCCATGGAAAATTAAATATGTATATATATATATATATATATATATATATAAATTTATATTAGTAATATTTAATTTTAAAAAAGTATGGGCGATTTGTACAGCACAGTGCTTTCGCTATTGTTTTAAAATTTTCAATATTCTTGTGGGAAAGGTCGTCTATGCTTTTAAAACGAAAGGGTGAACCCTAAATCTGTGATAATTGAAAACAAAGTTATGGATTTTTTACATTTTCCATTATGTAAAATACATTTCTTAAGATATATATTTTGAATACTATAAAATTTATTTTTTGGATATTTAGCGTTATACTTATTTGAGATGAAAATCTTATACCTTTGCCATGGAAAATAATTTTGATAGATTATTTTAGCAAATAATATTTACGGCATCCACCTGTGCAGGAAAATATAGAAGAAAGTTTTATGAATGCTTCAATATACCAATTTTTAAAAAGTTTAAGTTTTGAATAGTATGAAAATTCTGTATTAAAAACGGGTGTTATTGAATAAATCGTGTTTTGCTTAATGAACAGAAATTTTTCCCACCAGTAAACGGCCATCTGCCGTTCCGTTACACCGGAAGTTCGTATTCGTATGCAATCCAAAGTCCACAGCTTCTGCCTGCTTACTCAGTATATTTTGATTTTGTATTCATTTCTTAAGTTATTCGCATTTGGATACGAGCTCTTACAGATAAGTTTTTCTCTTTTGTAAAATTTTGCATATGCATTGTAGTCTTAAAAATTTAGTTTATTAAAATGAAACTCATATATGTTATATCGAATTCCCCATCTGATTAAAATTTTAATTTACAAGAAACCAAATTATTATTAGTACCAAATTAATAAGTGCAATAGTGAGACTAAGATCATTCAAAGAAAGGTTTCAAAATAAAATTCATTGTTGAAGAGCCAGTTTCATATTTTCGCAGGCAGTACAGTTATAGTATAGGATTTTCATGATTCCTTTTAAATTTTTGTCGCGATGTTGGTAATGACTTTTTATTTATTTTGGTATAATATTTTGTTAAAAATAATAATAATAATAATAATTCTTATTTTGATTATATTTTTATGTTTATGATTTTTAGTCAATTTATGACAATTATTCATATTCTGTATAATCTTTAAAGTATTTCTATGCTTAAAATGATGCTTATAAAGATTGAAGAAGCAATTTTTAAAAATACAGTTTTCCATAAAATAATGTAAGCAGTCAAATTTCGTAATTTTTTCTTACTAGTTCATTGAGTTGAGTCCGCATGCTTAAATATTGTTCATTTTTAAATATTATTTTTTATGCTTGCGTATTTCAATAATTGCACTACTATATCGTTTCTGCAAAAATTAATTGCAACTGATCCACGTTAAAGAAATATATAAAGGATTTGATCATGCATGATTTGACATTACATTTTACATTACACTGTAGAAATGTAAAAGCAGGGAGAAGTATTAAAAAAGAAATAGTTACAAAGGTGAATCTTAATATTGCTGAATATTTTAAATTTTGAAGTTTATTTATTTTATTTTTATTTATTTATTTGTTTACAGAATAAACTTTTAGTTAATTATTTATTTTTCAAAATGTTTCACCACATTTTATACTGTTACATTTCACTGCATGTGTATGTAAAATTTATAAACTCAAAATCAATAATTTAAATAAATTTCGCATACGCATGATTTGAAATATGACAATATTAAGTAAATTTCACGTAATCTATTTAAATAAAAAAACAAAATAATAATAATAATTTTTATTTTTTATATTTTTAAACGTATTTAAAATACACCGCTGTTCAAAATTAAAGAAACAAACCTGCTTTCCCATTTTCTTCTTTTATGCATAACTTTTAAACAAATAAACACATGGACATAAAATTTGGATATCATGTTCGTTATCATATCATTAATCGAATTTTACATAACTTTAGAATAAGTAATAATTTTAAACTAATAATTATTCATTTTTCTCTAAAGTAAGCTTTGGAAAAAATTAAAAATTTCAACAATTTTAGCAAAGAAAACTTAATGAAAAATTGTGTTAATGATGCATTATAGACAAGCGAAGACGCACATTCCTCAAATGCTAAACAAAATCCTCGTTTTACTTTCTATGTTCACTTTTCTTTTACTTTAATAACGGAATTTTTGAAAATAATAATAATAATAATAATAATTGCTAATTTGTATAAACTGTGATCATCACCAGAATAATAAAAACGTCGATAAATAATTTAATAATGAACGCCTTATACGATTTTCATATTTCTATGTAAAATTTAAAAAAAAAAAAAAAAAAAAATATTCACACGCGATAAAATGAAGAAAAAAGAAGAAAAAAAAATTGACGACATGAAGAAATATACGGTTTTAATCTAACGCATTTCTAAAATTGCTGAAATTTTTCATTTTTTCAATGTTTACTTTTGAGAAAAATTTACTGATATTTAGTTTAACAATTATTACTTATGCTAAAGTTATATAAAATTCGATTTATGGTATTTTAAAAAACCTACTATCCAAATTTTATACTTATGTGTTTATTTGTTTAAGAATTATGTGGAAAAAAAATAGAAAACGAGAAAACAGTTTATTGTTTAAATTTTGTACACTTGTGTACTTGTTTTAACTAATTTTTATTTTTTGTTTTTCATTGATTGTGCATTATTATAGTTTAAAAATAGAATACGTAACATATCTGGGCATTAATTTGAGATTTCATTGATAATTTAAAAATTAATAAAATACTTTTGTGTTTGAATGCTAAAAGTTTGCAGTAAGTTCCAAAATTTAGACATAAATATTTTTAAATTTTTTGCTTAAGGGCCGTCTTCACTCACCGCCGCTGGAAGCCGAACTAATGTTATTCAATGGGAATTTTTTCTTTGCAAATAACTTATTAAGTAATACATATTTTTAAATTCTGTTTTCACATTATGAAAATTCCCAGCTGTTCAATGGACGGACCATTTTAAAAAAATTATTTTTTTAATTTTTTATATTTTACTTCGAAGCTGCAAAATACGAATTTTCAATATGTGAATTTTTTTCATTTTGCAATTTCAAAATAAAATATTAAAAATTAAAAAAAATATTTTTTCAAAAAAGGTCCGTCAATTTAACAGTTGGAAATTTTCTGAATGTGAAAACAGAATTTAAAATTATGTATTAGTTAATAAGTTATTTGTAAAGAAAATTTTCCCATAGAATAACATTGGCTCGGGCTACCGGCGACGGTAAGTGAAGAGGGCCGTTAACTTATTAAAATTAATTTCCAAATATGGTTATATTCCATTGTTAAATTATAATGATGCAAAATCTAGGAGGGAATAATAATTAATTTCCAGGGGGCATATTATCTTAAAATTTTTCAAAATATTCCACAACTTGAATTTATTTTTTTATTTGTTTTTGAATTCAAATATTTATCTAGAATATTCAAAATACTTGATCTTTTGTTATACCATATTTCAATGCATCTATGTAAAATTTTATTATACTAAGACAATTATATATGAAAAAAAATATAATAAAAAGATAAAAGAAAAACTACACAAAAAGAAAAAAAGAAAAGAAAAGATAAAAAAGAAAGGAAAAAAAAAAGAAAAGAAAAAATAAGTAAATAACAGACACTATAAAATTCAAGAACTCGAAGCAATTGTTCCGGGTCGAGAAAAGACACAACCCTTCATCAACCGAACAAAGTAGGCACGAGTGCTGCAAAAAATCTGCAACGTAGCTCTTGTATTTGCAGCACTCGTGCCTAGTATGTTCGTCTGACGAAGGTTCATGTCTTCTTTCGACCCGAAACAATTGTTGCGAGTTCTTCCATTTTATTATACATAAAATATATTTTTAGCACGTTCAAAAATTGTTTACATAACGTTGTGAGAACGTGTGTATAGAACGTTTTCAGAACGTTTCTACACTATTTTAGAACGTTTACAGTACGTTTTCTAGAACGTTCTGAAAATGTGTATAACGTTTTGAAAACGTTCTAAAAACGTTTAGAACGTTCTGAGACCGTATACATAGAACGTTCTCTGGACGCTTCTATAACACCGATGGTGATAGCTACACGTTCATTGAACGTTCCCTGAACCGTACTATTGTACGTCTTCAAGATGGACAAATAGACGTCTATAACACGTTCAAAGGGAACGTTCTTAGAACGTGTCTGCAGAACTATTTTTGAACGTTCAGAGAACGTTTCGGTGCTGCTTGGGTTATGAGTTTAGTGATACAGTCCACTAGAAATGTTTTTGTGTGAGTATTTTAAAAATTTAAACAGTCTCAATAAAATATGTATTTCCGTATTAGATTAAATTATGTTTAAGATAGATATTTTAAAATTATATATCTTTTCTAAAAAAATAAATGAATGAAATAGAATGAAATATTGATAATTTAAAAAAAATAAAATCTTTGGAAACATTTATAATAAATAATTTTGCTAGAAACTATTGTCATAATCTAAAATATTTAACAGTTTTTTTAGCATAAAAAAAAAAAAAAAAAAAAAAAAAGTAGATGCTGCATTTTATTGAATTTAGAAGTTAAACAAACTAATTAAGCATATATCAGCAACTAATCCATATTTATTAGAAACATCGTGCACTCGCAGCGACAGGTAAACAGAATAACAGCTCGACTGAGCTTGCTTCTTGAAGTAGAAGTTGAAGTAGTAAAAAAAGTGTTGCCAATACGAAAATAAAATTAAAATGTTACATACCCATTACATAGTTGTTGTTTTTCTTCTTTTAACATTATTTTTACATTATACAAAGATATAATTGCAATACTTCCCCTTGTTAAAAGAGAAAAATAAATAAACACTTTCAAGTTAGAGTTCTAAATTGGCACTTTCAAATTAAGAGTTCTAGATGTATAAACAAGAATTTAAAGTCTATACAAGTCCCCTCTTCTCACAAAGCATCAACAGTCTTGGTTTGTGCAAGGGTTTTGTCATCAGGTCTGCTATCTGCATTTCCGTGGAAATCTGCTGCACATTAATTTCTTCTTCTAATACTTTTTCACGGATGAAGAAATGTTTCAAACTTATGTGTTTAGTTCTGCCATGATATTCAGGGTTTTGAGCCAGTCTAACAGCAGCACTGTTGTCAACACAGACTGTTGGAACTTCTTTTAAAGGAGAAACTCCACTGATCAGTCTTTTCAGCCAAATCAGTTCTTTAGCAGCTTCATTTGCTGCAACTATCTCTGCTTCTGTTGTTGACGTTGCTACCATGGCCTGACGCTGACTCAACCAAGATATCGCTCCACTAGCATACAGACACACTACTCCACTAGTTGATCTGCCTATCTGAGGACATCCACCAAAGTCAGCATCACTGAAGCATTCTAAAACTCCTGGTTTGTAGCTTGATTTGTAGATGATGCATTTTTCCTTGGAGCCAGCAATATACCTGAAAACACGCTTCACTCTGATCCAGTCTTCTTTAGAGGGATTTTCTAATTTGCGTGACAAAACACTAACAGAGTATGCAAGGTCAGGCCTTGTCCCCATCATCAAATACATTAACGCTCCCACAGCTTCACGATAAGGGAAATCTTTTTCATGCACCTCTTCTTTATAAATTTCTTTGTCCTTCAAAATGGGTGTATAAACTGGCCTGCAATCACTCATGCCAAACTGCTGAAGAATTTTTGTGGCATATGCTTCTTGTCCTATTTTGATGGTTCCATCCTCAAAACGCTTTATTTCCAATCCTAGAAAATATGATGCTGGCTTGCTGGTAATTTTGAACTTTGACTTCAGCTGGTTTATGAAATTCCTGGAATCTGCTTCATCAGTGGCAGCAATCAGACCATCATCCACATAGAGTGCTACGAGTAACTTCTTGCAGTTCTCTTCTCGAATAAACAGACATGGATCTGCTTCACTGATAGTAAAGCCAAGGTCTGATAAGAATTTTCCAAAACATTTATGCCAACATCGAGGAGCTTGTTTTAGCCCATACAAACTTTTCTTGAGCTTGCATACTTTACTGGTGCCATCATTATAGCCTTCAGGCTGATACATATAAATGGTTTCATCTAGATCACCATATAAGAATGCGGTTGATACGTCAAATTGCATAAGATGCATACTTTCATTGGCTGCAATGCTTATGAGTGAACGTACAGTTCCAAGCTTTGTGACTGGACTAAAGGTCTGATCATAATCGATACCTTGTATTTGCTTGAAGCCTTTAATTACAAGTCTTGCTTTGTACTTGTTTACAGTTCCATCTGGATTTTTCTTGACTCTAAAGACCCATCTGCAAGGAAGAGCTTTTACATTGTTTGGAAGAGTTTCCAGTGTCCATGTTTTATTTTCCTTCAAGGAACTTATTTCTGATTCCATGGCCTTTATCCAGAAATTTTTCTCTTTAGAATTAATGGCTTCTTCATATGACTGTGGCTCATTCACTTCATGTATAAATGCTTGGGATGCCATTACATAATC
This sequence comes from Salticus scenicus, assembly GCA_963930645.1. NCBI lineage: Eukaryota > Metazoa > Arthropoda > Arachnida > Araneae > Salticidae > Salticus > Salticus scenicus. The sequence goes on along the minus strand of OZ005648.1, from coordinate 328,019,024 downwards.
TTCAAAACATTTAGGCTTCTTTAACTCACTGCGCTTTCTTAAGTTCATTGAAGGGGATTCTTTCTCATCTTCATTTTCAGAACTAGTCTGATCAGAAACTTCTAGATCTTGCTTCCCCTCATTTTCAACTTCTGGTATCTCAGGTTCAGGCAAAGGAAATTCTGCTGGATCTTGAATTTCTTCTTTTACATTTTCTTTAACCTGGTCTTTGTGATTTGACTCTTCTTTCTCGTCTTGTAGTGTCAACTCAGTTCTGTCTTCACATTTACTAGCTTTTTCTTCAAAGATCACATCTCTTGATAGAATTACACAGTGATTTTTCTTGTCATAGATTCTGTAGCGCTCATCACCATCATATCCCACAAGGTAGCCTTTCACAGCTTTGCTGTCCATCTTTCTTCTTCTTTGAGCAGGTCAGGGTTCCCACTCTTAAAAAAGAAAAAAATTCAAGTACTTTTCAAGGCCTATTTGAAATTTTTCAAGGACTAGGGGAAAATCACAGAACGCTAGGCATATACACAGAACTTCAGTAACTAAATTCATTAGTAATATTTTTCTTTTATTATTAGAATAACTTTGCCTGTTTTTCCAATACACTTTTGATGGATTGACCAAATAAACTTTCACAAGAGTCAAAAAACGATTCGTTTAAGGTTTGGAATCATTATGATTATTCCAAAGTTTTTAGGTTCCTGGTCTGATCACTTTCTGCTCAAAATTAATGACCAGTCCTTCAAACAGGTATGCGACTGGCAAAAAACAAAAACAAATAAGTTGAAACTATATGCAAAAGGAAGACAATGAAATAAGAATTTTATGACAAAATCAATATATTGGACAATGGCACGCGCATGTGGAGATGGAGATAGTTTACCCTTGACAGAGTTCGCGCTAAGCCCGTCTATTGGAGTGGAAAATTCAAGGATTTTCAAGGACTTCGCACAAAATTCAAGTACTTTCAAGGGCCCTTGAAAAAGAAAATGAAATTCAAGTACTTCTTAAGGACTTTCAAGGACAGTGGGAACCCTGCAGGTATATGTGCATAGCATGTACATCCTATTATACGTAGGTGTTTTATTCGGGGTTTCTTTTTAAACCATAGCTCATAGGGACTCGTATCTTCTACAGATGACTTGCCTGTCCTGTTAAGGATATAGATAGCTGAACTAACTAATTCTGCCCAGATTGCTGCAGGGAATTCGGCTTCAGGATTAGAATATCTAAATGTTCTGGCCATTTCAACAATAGTGCGAATTTCACGCTCACTGCTTCCATTTTGTTGTGGAGTGTAGGGTGCTGTCAGTCTTGGGGTGATTCCTTTCGACTTCAGGCTCTCTCGAATATCTTCATTGTCAAATTCACCACCATTGTCACTCAGGAATTCTTTTATGGAATGTCCCAATACTTTAGCATGTGCGAGCATGTGTTTCATCACATTTTTCACTTCTGACTTCTCTTTAATAATATAGCCATAACGAAACTTGGTAAAACTATCTTTGAAGAGAACAAAGTATCTTTTCTTCTGAAAGGAATAGTCAAAAGGTCCACACACATCAGCAGTAATTAATTCACCGGGCTCAGATGCTTTCTTCCTGGTGCCAAATGATAACCTGTGTGCTTTGCCATAAATGCATGGTTCACATAATTCTTTATCTAAATTTACACTAATGCCTAATTCTTTTTCAAGCATATTTCTTATGTGACGTTTGTCCTGATGACCCCATCTTTCATGGTACAGCTGTAACAAGGAGCTTTCAGCTTCAGCAGTATGCACTTCTGTCATTTCTTCAAGTTGAATGGACTCAATATCTGCTTTGAATAATGTTCCATTTACAGTGCGAGATCCATGCAACACTGCTTCACCATTGATCTTCAGCCAGCACTCTGTAGGTGTTGAAACAAATTCACTATTTGGATTTCTGTCTTGAGCAGCAAGTACAGAAAATAAATTTCTACTTATTTTTGGCACATACCAGACTTCTTTCAGGAAAATTTCTTGGCTTCTTCCACGAATGGTTGCTCTAACTTTAATAGTGCCTTTACCTAGTGCTTCTAGCATTTCGTTACCGGCAGCCTTAATGCCACAAGGATTACTGAATTTCGTAAAATCAATGAAGTATGTGGAACAGTTTGTGACGTGCTTTGTTGCTCCATTGTCGATCCAGTATGCTGAACTGCTATCCACTGCACAGGCCTCTTCACATATGGACATCAATGCTATGTTTGCTGATGCTGCATTTGAAGTCTTCTTTGGAGGTCTTCCATCAGCAATCCACTTTCGACAGAACTTGACCCAATGTCCACTCTGGTGACAGTAATTGCATTTTCCTATCTGTTTTTTATTTTTCGCATTTCCTTTTACTTTAAATGCTTTAGCTTCTAATGCATGTTGACTCTGTACATCATTCTTTGAACCTTCTTCTTTATATTCTCTTTCTTGAGAGCATAATTGTGTAGTCAGTTCATCAATGGTCCTCTTTTCTTCATTCAAAAGTAGCCAGCTTGACTTGAAAGAACGATACTCTTGAGGTAGTGTATCCAGAATTTTGCATATCAATAACATCTGAGGCAACTGAGATTCTTGTTTTCTTTGAAGACCTAAGTTCAATTCATTCCAAAGATTTTTTAACTTCGATAAATGTGCTGCCATGTTATCATTCACTGTCCACTTACACTGGAAAAATTGTAGACAAATGTTATATAACTGGTTGTCAGATGTTGCTTCAAAAAGCTTGTGAAGTTCCAGCCAAACTTCTCTAGCGGTATCAAACCTCATTATTTTTTGCATTGTTTCTTCAGTCATGGAGTTAGTTAACACCATCATAGCACATGTGTTACCCTTTTTATACTTCGCGAGATCAATATCGTATTTCTTCAATGTTGCTTCATCAGCTCCTGTAGGTGGCTGATCTGGTTTTATTATTTTTCCTTCGACGATCTCTAAAGCGTCGGCATAATAGTTCAAAGCAAATTTAATACGATATTTCCACATCGGCCAGTCCGATTCTCCACTGAGTGGTTTCAACTGCAATTTTCCTACCTCCATAATTCACTAAGTGCTGTTCTTCGCTGTTAACGGTAAACAAAAAAAAAGGCTGGTGAACACTTGAATATTAAATCCACTTCAATCAATCTAGAGCTTTCTTTAAACAAAACTTGATTTTAGGACTTAAACATGAGGAGAAAAAACTTTGCCGTTCTTGCCGACCGCGTGGTTAGGGTTACTGCTGATTCGCAAAGATTCTAAAACTTCTACATTTTAAAAACAAACTTTTCTATCACTGCAGCGCATTACAGCGTGCATAAACCCATAACCTATTGAATTTAGAAGTTAAACAAACTAATTAAGCATATATCAGCAACTAATCCATATTTATTAGAAACATCGTACACTCGCAGCGACAGGTAAACAGAATAACAGCTCGACTGAGCTTGCTTCTTGAAGTAGAAGTTGAAGTAGTAAAAAAAGTGTTGCCAATACGAAAATAAAATTAAAATGTTACATACCCATTACATAGTTGTTGTTTTTCTTCTTTTAACATTATTTTTACATTATACAAAGATATAATTGCAATACATTTATGCCGAATTATAATTATCTATCTATTTTTAAAATTCCTGTCTTATATTTTTTAGTAATACGATGCCCATTTCTTAAAAGTACAATTATAATGATGCGTTTCTTTAATTTATTTAGAATCATCCTTTGAAATATTAATTAAAAGAATTTCCAAAATTTGTTGCATATAGTCAGTAATACACTCGATATCTTCTGTATTACCGTGCATTAAAAATAAATATTAAAACACTATTTTCTTTAGATATACGTATTTAAAGACTTCAACAGCATATATCAATATAATTTGGTTTGAAATAGTATCACAAAATTAAAACTACGCATAGCCAAGTGCATTCTGCATGTTTTGTGTGTCCTTGTGAAAGAAGTGTAAATTAAAAATACAACATTTTTTAACGGATAATTTCGTTATGCATTAGATTAATTTATATGAGTTTCCTACATTCTGCAGCAGAATAACACTGCTAAAATGTATTTAAATTAATTTTCTTATAAAGTGTAATGTGTAAGAAATTTTCGTGCATTCCTCTAAACACGGATTAAAAGAGAAGGATGTATTACTAATATTACGGAAAGGTAGTAATTTTCATCTTACAGATAGAGGGCGACCAATCTCGAAAATACACCAATCAGCGCGTTTTTACATTTCTGGCTGTTCCTTCGTTGGATGACTGAAGCCGAAGGGGTGGGCTTTCCCTTTCTTCCGATGAGTTTCAAAGGTACTACACCAGGCGGCGATCGGATCGCTTACTCTGTTCGGCTGAATTAATGCGGAAAATAAAGCTCCGTTCCCCTCGCTGACCGCCCTATCTAGTTTGTCATCCTGTATCCTAATCCGTGCCTCTAAATGAACTGTAAACGAAACATACACTTTTTCAATAGGAAAAATGGTGTGATCAATCTAAATAACAGGTGTTAAAATTCTAAAATTTACATGCATATTTATGAAAATTCTTACTCGAGAACACATGAAAAAATGTTTTTCAACTTCGTTGTAGGAAAATGTCGGAAATTAAAAATTTAGAAATCTTGTGTTTTTAAGAAAGATTCGACTGCTAATATTTCTCATCAAAATAAAAAACATTAGTCACTAAAATAAAAAATGAAATATATATATATATATATATAATAACGTTATTAACAAAGCGATTAAACACTTGATAAATTTTGAATACTATATTTAATGGAAGATAAAATTTGTATAAAAATTGAGATTCTGTCAATTCGACCGTCTCTGCCACTGAAAAAGCAAGAAGCCAAAAAAAAAAAAAAAAAACGTGTGAAAATTCAATGTAATATAAATTAAAAATGTGTTTGAAAACATAAATAAAAATTATTTCTATTTTCTCACATAATCGTGAATAACCTTCATGTTACATTTTTTACCTCTCATACATAAGTAATCTTCAAACACAGCGATTACCGCATTAAAAACTGTGGGGAAAAAAACGTAGTTTACAAAAGGAAATAGTCCTTTTCCAGCATTACCGAAATCCCTAATAAGATCGGTGCTGCGTCAGATGCAGCTCCAACGTGCCTAGTTTCATAAGGTCGAAACTGGTAGGGAAAACGAGTAGCGGTGGTTTTAACCGTCTTGTCCCTAAAGAAATCCCTTTTTTCGAGAGCTGCATGTATGAGCAGCCCCTTTCGGAACTTTGGAAGCGCTATTATGCTTAAAACTGGTTGAATTTTCTCAATGTTTAAATAATTTTTCATGATAACGAAGTAATCTGCTCTTCTATATGCATAATATACTATATAATATAATAATATTTATTTTCAAAATATTTTGTAAGTTAACATAATTACTTCGAATATTTCTGGGGGGGCTGCAGCTCTGCAGCCCCTGCCACGAGCCGCCACTGCATATTTATTAAAGTCATCATTTCAATTTCAAATCATTCTGTACTTAGATAAATTAGAGTCTTTCGCGGACAGTCGCCAAAAAAGCAATAAACAGCCAAACATAGCAACCTATTGGTTCATATCACGTGATTCATCTTGAACCACGGGAAGCTAATCCTTCATCCATTGAATTAGCATAGCACTCTAATTTATATATCTCGTTGTGAAAAACTACCTAGAGATGCAAGGCTTTCAAAACACCCGGTTTTTTCCCTGGGAATTTAAGACAAAATTGGGAATTTTGAAATTTCCCCAAAACTGGGAATTTTGAAATTATGAATATTTTTATAACTTTTGTTAATTACTTAGCCTCCGATCTTTAAATTAACTTCAACTTTAATTCCTGCATAGATTTCCTTTTCGTTTCCCTTTCCAGCTAATTCGAGCATCTTCGATGTTTATTCCGAAAACGAAGAAAATAATTAATTATAATTAATGTGGTGCTAACAATAACAGTAAGTTTCTGTCATTATTCATTAATATTATTTTGTTATGTTCTTGAGATATGCTTTCCATTCTTAATGAGAATTAATAACATTTAATTTCTTTTATTCATAATTGGTTTATGAATATACAATAAAACAATTAGAGAATTGAACTTAAGATTTTAGGAAAAAAAACAAACAACAACAACTAAATTAAAGTTTTATTAAATTTAAGTGAAGTATTTAAGAAATTAGTTTGTTACCTGTAGTACAGTGTCTATATTCTAGACACTGTACCTGTAGAGATGCAAAAAACCTGGTAATTTAAAAGCAAGGGGAAAAACCCGCGAGTTTTGGGGAAATTTGGGAATTTTGCGGGGAAAAAACTAATTAGAAATCTCTAAAGCATATAATAAGTTGTTTACTTAATATAAATGGCAATTTTAAGGACTTTGATATACTGATAAGCTTATAACATTAATTTATCACTTTATTTTCAATTTTTATGAACAGCAGCCAAATCAAAATTTGAAAAGAAGCTTAAGCTTTCTTTTTAGAAAGAAGAGATTGCGTTTTATGCAATTACTGCAGTGGTATAGTTTCTTTTACAAGATATTTTCATAAATATTTCTTATTAGAGTTTGTAAAAAAATGATATTAAATTTCCTACAATGAAAATTTTTTGATAAAAATTTATATACATATTGTTTTCCTGATTTTTATACATATATATATATATATATATATATATATAAGTTTCTGCATTTCTAACGCAACAAGTGGAGAAATTTTTCGAATTACCTATATATTTCCCTAAAACATATTAAATTTAAGAATTCTTCTTCTTTTTCTTTCTTTTTTTTCCTTTTCTTGTAATAATAATAATAAAAAAGAACAATTTAAAAATTATCAGGTAACAAACTAATTTCTTAAATGCTTCACTTAAGTTTAATGAAACTTGAATTTAGTTGGGTTTTTTTCCACTAAAATCTGAAGTCCAATTCTCTAATTGTTTCATTGTACATTTTAAACCAATTATGAATAAAAAAAAATAAATGTTATTAATTCTCATTAAGAATCGAAAGTATATCTCAAGAACATAACACAATAATATTAATGAATAATGGCAGAAACTTACTGTTAATGTTAGCACCGCATTAATTATAATTAATTATTTTCTTCGTTTTCGGAATAAACGTCGAATATGCTCGAATTAGCTGGAAAGGGAAACGAAAAGGAAATCTATGCAGGAATTAAAGTTGAAGTTAATTTAAAGATCGGAGGCTAAATAATTAACAAAAGTTATAAAAATATTCATAATTTCAAAATTCAAAGTTTTGGGGAAATTTCAAAATTTCCAGCGAAAAAAACCGGGTGTTTTGAAAGATTTGCATCTCTAGTTACCTGATAATTTTTAAATTGTTCTTTTTTTTTTTTTTAAATTACAAGAAAGAAAAAAAAAAAAAAAAAAAAAAAAAAAAAGAAAGAAAATGAAGAAGAATTCTTAAATTTAATATGTTTTAGGGAAATATGTAAGTAATTCGAAAACTTTCTACACTTGTTGCGTTAGAAATGCAGAAACTTTTTTTTTTATGTATATGTATAAAAACCAGGAAAACAATATGTATATAAATTTTTATCAAAAAATTTTCATTGTAGGAAATTTAATATCAATTTTTTACAAACTCTAATAAGAAATATTTATGAAAATAACTTGTAAAAGAAACTATACCACTGCAATAATTGCATAAAACGCCATGTCTTCTTTCTAAAAACCACTTCATTATTTTAAATAATTCTTTAGTTTTATAAAATAGAAATTTTTAAAGAACTTTTCAAATCTTAATTATTTCTCTTCTCAAACTATTACAGGATTATGTACATAGCTTTCCTTAATTCTTCAACTTGTATAATATGGAAATTGTATCCAATATTGTACCGATACATTTATCTTAAGTGCTAATTTAATAAAGAAAGCTTAAGTTTCTTTTCAAATTTTGATTTGGCTGCTGTTCTGAAAAATTTAAAATAAAATGATAAATTAATTTTATAAGCTTATCAGTATATCAAAGTCCTTAAAATTGTCATTTATATTAAGTAAACAACTTATTATATGCTTTAGAGATTTCTAATTAGTTTTTTTCCCGCAAAATTCCCTAATTTCCCCAAAACTCCCGGGTTTTTTGCATCTCTACTATTTTGTCATAAAAATAGTACCAGTTGAAAAATAAAATAAAAATAACGTTAAATAGGGAGGTTAAAAAAAGGATCAGCAATATGGAATTCTGACTGCTTACTATTCAAAAGATGATATAATTTTTCTTAATAAAATTCATCTTTAAAGTAAGGTAGCTTTGGAAATCAATAAATTATATCTTTTTCTTTCATGTTCCACCAAAAAATTCATAAATATATTTTATGTAAAGCCGATAAGAATGCATTCCTTTATGCAATTTTACATTGAAATGTAAAGGTATCAAATGCTCTCTGCCGTACACCGCTCAGAAAACGGAAGAGGAAGACTAAATTTTTGAAAAACGGCACGCGAAAATTACGAAAACCGGTCTAGCATTTCCTCCAGTTGTTCTCTAGCTCAGTGGCACAGCCTACATTATGCCCTAGGTGGCGTTACTGTGCTCATCTCATATGCTTGGCGCCGTTTATCATTTCATATGTGTGTGTTGCTGTGTTGTCAACTGTAGGAATTTGTCCCTACTTGTAGGGACTTGTATCAGCTTTTTTCAGGATATAGGGACGGATATGAATTTATAGGGATTTTTTGGGGTAATTTTATAAGAAATTTCATGGGATTGTATATGGATTATGTTAGTTTTCACTTTTTTTAATGAATTTTTGATATACTAGGGACTTTTATCGCCACTGTAGTAGGGACATTTTGAACTCCCAGTAGGGAAATGGTAAAATTTAAGTTGGCAACCTGGGTATTCTAGTATTGGTTTGGCTGTTTGTTTGAGATAAATAAAATTTGAATTTTGTTTTTCAGTTTGTACTTTTAATTTTAAAATTATATATTTATCCATAAAGATTAGTCAATTTTTAATACTGCATTTTCTGCTGAAGTAGTAGGTAAGATTGCTTGGAATATCAATAATTGCAACTAAAGTGTTTTAAGTTTTGTAAAATTTTTATTATGTTATATATTAAATGCTTTTTATGTATAATGTTTCATCAAAGATAAATAAAAAAGGTCTGATGTGCATTGTTTTGACATTATATTGATTTTGTTTAATTACAAAAGGCATTAATATAAACAAAAATTATCTTGATTTCAGTTCAACATGTTCATTTTCTTTGTTCCTTATGTCTTTTATTAAGTTTGTTATTTACACGTATTGTTTTTATACCGTGTTTATTCACTTTTAATTTCTTTACTGGTATTTATGGATTTTTCATACTTGTTTTTGATATCTTATTCTTGTTTTAGAGATTTAGGTTATCTATATATGTCTTCAAATATTTGAAGTATTAAGAGTTAAGATCTAGTTAATGAATTATGAGTTCTATCATGTTGTGTAATTTTCGTACTAAACGAAATAGTAAATGAATGGCATAACTTATGCTGTTCAGTTTGCCATTGCAAAAGAAACTAAATAGATCAAACTTTTTTTTTTTTTTTTGTCTAATATCAGATTAAAAAAAAATATATCGGATAGATGTATATGTATTTTTAATGTTTAATTACTTTTTGCATAGAGAACAGGTAAATACCTGGTTATTGAAAGTATTAATCTGTAAATAAAATATTTCGTTTGGCATGCAAATAACTGTTTTAAGTATTTTGTCCCAAGTGGATTAATTTTGGAGCATTGACAGACCATACAGTGTGAAGCGCAAAAGTTTATGCACAGCAAAATTTTTCAATAAAATTATAAATGTACACCGGAGTGCTTCAAAATTTTACTGTATCTAAAAAATTGTATTAAAAATTCATATTTTGAATTTGAGCACAATTAATTGAAAAGAAAATAATAAATTACAAAAAAAAAAAAAAAAAAAAAAATTGTGATGTCCGAAATGTTTAAGCACAAATGAAGTTTTATGCAAATAAATTTCTAAACGTGATTGGTGGAGGATCAGTGAGTCTTATCTCCTAGATCAGTGATTCTCAACCACTGTGCCGTGGCACTTTTGTGTGCCGCCAAATTTTAGAAATGTGTGTAGTAAAAATTAAATTTTTTTTTTTTTTTTTTGATTACGAGTAAAGTTTGTTTAAAGTAAAGAAAAGTACATTGTAAAAGAACACTGTTGTTTTTACAGTTAAATACCATATTTTTAACTGCTTTTATCTTCGATAACTGTGACCTTTCATAAAGTGAAATATTTGCCCCACGTGAAATGTGTGCCGCCAAATTTTGAAATCATTAAAAGTGTGCCGCGACAAAAAAAAAAAAAAAAAAGTTGAGAATCACTGTCTTAGATTATAAAGTGTAGCAATAGCTGTACAAATTATAAAAATTCCGAAGATGTCATCAGCAACCTCCCGTGATTCTATCTGTATTCCTTTTATTTTTTTAAATCCACGGTCCCGTGTATTCATTATGATGTCCACGGTCCCGTCGATGTAGACACTAGGCACTCCGTTGGCAGCGACTACATCCACGAGACTGTAGATTTAGCATTGACAGAGAGAATTTTGTAGATACATGGGAAAGCATTGATTGGATAGAATTTTATGATGCCATCAGCAACCTCCTGTGAATCTATCTGTATTCCTTTTATTTTTTAAAACCACGGTCCCGTGTATGCATTATCATGTCCACGGTCCTGTGGATGAAGATACTCCATAAAAAATATCACATGTGACGTCATACATAGATGAATAACCGAATTTTAGGATTCATCAAAAAACAAAAATTAGCTTGTAAATCTTACAAACAAGCAAGACTTCAATGGGCAAAGCAGCACATATATCATTATGACAAATGGATTAGTGTTATTTTCTCTGATGAAAAAAAAAATGAATTTAAATGGTCCAGATGGGCCCCATAGCAGAAAATGCGAGACGTGCAACGTGCGTCGCAGATTTTTTTTTTAGTCTGCAGATTATTTCCAAATCAGCATTATGCAGAAATTCCCAAATCTCTCGATTTTGGCTAGAAAGATAGCAATTTTCAATCTTTTTGCATCCACAGCATAATTGTCAATATTCATTTTAAACACGCTTTATTAAATTCTAGAACCTATAAAGAGGTAGAACTGTTCAATATCTCTCACTCAAGTAATTTTTTGTGACCCCCCCCCCCCCACCTATTAAAGATCAGCGATCAAACAGATCACGTAATCTTTGCGATTTCAAAATTTTTCCCCATCAGCAACATAAATGACAGTATTCTTTTTAAACTTACTTAATTAGATTCCAGAACCTATAAAGAAGTAGAATTGTTCAATATGTCACTCCTATTTGTTTTAGTCTCCCCCCCCCCCTCCAATAACATTCAGTGATCCAACGTTTCACAGAAGTGTTGTAATTTTCAATCTTCCTTCATTGCAGCATAAATGTCAATATTCATTAAAAACATGCTTTATTATATTCTAGAACCTATGAAAAGTAAAATTGTTCAATATCTCTCACTCATGTAATTTTTTGTGACCCCCTCCGCACCCCCTCGCGAAATTCTTTTGATTTCAAATCTTTCACCATCCCCCAACATAAATCTCAATGTTCATTTTAAACTTATTTGCTTAGATTGCAGAACATATTAAAAAAAAAGTAGAATTGTGCAATATCTCTCACTCGTATATTTGTTTTACTCCCTTCCTCCCCACCCCCAACTCCACACTACGCTAATGATCGGCAATCAAACGCTTTACAGAAGCATTGTGATTTTCAATCGTTTTCCATCCACAGCATAAATGTCAATTTCATTTTAAACTTACTTTATTAGATTCTAGAATGTATAAAGAAGTAGAGTTGTTCAAGTTCAATATTTCTCATTCATATAATATTTTGGTGCCACTCCTCCCCATTACCATTTAGAACCGATCGGTAATGAAACTTCCTGCAGAAGTGTTGTGATTCTCAATCTTTCTCTGTATGCAGCCTAACTGTCAATATTCAGTTTAAACTTGTTTCTTTAAATTGCAGAACCTGTTTAGAGGTAGAATTGTTCAATATCTCTCACTACTCATGTAATTTTTGTTGTTGCTTCTTTGAATATATACAACATTTTGTATAAATTTCAAAGTTTGATGATCTTGACACCTTTTTGCTTGAATACCAGTGTTTTTGTAAATGAATCGCTAGCACTATAGAAGAAGAAAGTGGATCTGAAAGGATCACAGGTTTTTCATGAAAAGTCTTTTAGTGAGCTGTCAAAGAAAATACCTGTTTGCTTATTAAGTTACTTAAATTTGCAGTTTCTAATTCCAGTATCGTAAGATTTCTGTAAAAGTTGGGGCTCAGACATTTAGATGGTGAGCAAAATGCAATTAAGATGTAGAGATGGCAATGACAAACAAGCTGTAATTGTTAAAAGAAAGTTTATACGTCTTAATATCCGTCCATCTGGTTACACAGGAACCAGAAAATTTTAGAAAGCTGCATTAATTTCAATGTTTAAAGTCTCTTACTATAAGTATTTTACTAGAGTCAGTACGACAAAGTCATAAACAAAGATAGTTTTTATACAAAATGAAGGATAATGTGGCTAATGCCAATTCTTTACGTAGCTCTATGTAATCGAAATTTTATAACTACAATGCTTTGACATATCTAACAGATTAATAGCATTAGATAAATGCAAACTTGTGATGAAAATATACTGAATCTAGTAATTTTTTTTTTTCTGTAACTTATTGTGAAAGTATGCTGCAGATTATTTTCTAATGCTCAAATAGTTGTCGCAGATTGGCAGAAAAATTTCTGCTACTGGGGAGATGGGTTATTTTATTGGCGGGATTCGAGGAAAGATCCCGAAGAACATATTCAGCAGGCAATGGTTGTGGCTATTTGGCACCCAGAAGCAGAAAAGCCTATGATCTATTTGGCACCCCGCACCCTGGCTGCAAGTGCTGCCATCTGTATTTCACGATTGTAATTACAGAAGATTTCAAATGATAAATTGAATGTGATATCAGGGTTCCCCTTTGAGCCTTTGAGAAGGGCGTCGCGCGACCTGCCTGCCCTTTAAATTTTTATGAGCGCCCTAACTGACCTTTAAAGTACAAAAATGCGCCCTCCTTGCCCAAAAAACGCACCCTTTATGCCCGAAAATCGCGCCCTTCTTGCTCCCAAATTTAACCACCACGACCCAAAATAGCGCATTTTTTCTCCTAAATATTCTTAGTGCTTTATTAATACAAATTTTCTTTCTAGAAGCTTTTTCACTTTTCTGTGTGTTCAACTTATTGAAAAAGCGAGTTGACACTTAGCAGGTGTATAAACTATTTATCAGCGTAAACATAGTTGCCGTCAAACTTCTTTAAATGACTCTGCAGCCTGCTGGCTATAAGGGTGGGGTGGGGAACATACAAATAAGTGCCTCCCCGGTGTTAGCAAAAAAAGAACGGGAAAATATTGAAGATATTGCTCTTTTCTTATATTCCAATAATCCTTTTGCATCATAAATCATGGTTTTTTTTTTTTTTTTTTTTAATCTTTAAAATCACGTTAACAAAAATAGCAAATCTAATTACTTTTATGATCTAGCTGAAGAACCACAAAAATCATCGTTAAGTTCAATCTCATAAATAAGTAAAAAAAAAAAAAAAAAAAAAATGACTCAGGAAAGAGAAGTGTTTGTTTACATTAGATGAAAAACCACAATCAATTAGAATCAAAAGCTGAAAGAAGGGGGAATGAAAAGGAAATCTAGATTGTGCAGTGCTTTGGTTTTTATTTACACGATAACCACAGACAAGGATATTCTTTTTATCTGTGACAATAACAAAAGTTCATTTATTTTAATGATATTTTGAAATTTGTGTAAAAATGCTCTCGCATTTCGGTAATTAGTCACAAAATTATTACAAATATCACAAATCATTAAAAAAAAAAACTAATTACATGGATTAGCGTAAAATTAAAGCCTATCTTAGGTATTGCTATTAAACTTAAATTTTGATAATTAACGGCAAAATGATTAAATACTTCTGCTATCGGCTAAAAAAAACATTGTGAATTTAGAAAGTGTAGCTTTTTATAAAAGTACGGATTTTATTAACATCGGAATAATAAAGTATTTCATAAATAGTTGCAATTAAACGTAAATTTTCGAAAGTTAGCGGTGAAATCGAAATGATCCTGTATTTCCGAAATCGGCTGCAAAATTACTGCATATTTTGGGATTAAACTATAAAAATAACTCAAATTTTATCGATTAATGACGGAATAGATAATTATTTGGAAATTTAGCTTTGAAAACAATGTGATTTTAATCTTAGCAGCAAAATAATAGAGTATTTCGATTCTTACAGTTTCCTTTTTACTTTTTTCTATATTTAATAGAAAAAAGTACTGGATTCGTAAAAATTTTCGACTTCCGGTTTTCGACGGATTTACACGTTTTGAGAGATCTAGAACATGATTTGACCATTTTTAGACAATGTCTGTCTGTGTGTATGTGTGATAAAAATTTTGTGGCAACTGTATCTCTGGAACTACAGCTCAGAATTGTATATAAATTTATATGTCGATACACCTTGACCAAAATTAGTACCTATCAACTTTTGGTGAATATCGCTCAACAGGTGGCGCTGCTATACAGCGATTTCCGAAATTTAAAGGAGGCTATATCTCAGGTTCTATTGGATATATTATCGAACAAAACTTGATTTTTAAGGTCTTTATGAGACATTATGATGATTCAATGTAAATGTTTATCGGCCAACAGGTGGCGCTGCTATACATCAATTTCTGCAATTTATGGGAAGACTATATTTCAGGAACTACTGCACAAAATTGCATATAAATTTATATGTAGATGCACCTTGACATAAATTAGTATCTATCAACTTTTAGTGTCAACCACTCAACAGGTAGCGCTGCTGCACAGTGTTTTCTGCAATTTAAGGAAAGGCTATATCTCAGGTTCTATTGTGTATAATCAAACAAAACTTGACATGTGCAAAGGCCATTATGAGACATTATGCTGATTCAAATTGGATGCTTTCAACCAATAGATGGCGCTGCTACACTGGAAATTTCTTCGATAATGGGAAGGCTATATCTCAGTTTGTATGGCATATAACTGTACAAAATGTGATATGTGAGATACTCATTATAAAAGCATATTTTTAGGATGTTATTTATAGACAATAAAACTTTCTCTGGATATTTAGTGTTAGCTTTCTCTAAGATGAAAATCATTTGCATTCATCATGTTAGATAATTTTAATAAATAATAGTTTTAATAAATTATTTGCCCTTAGTGAATTTGTATAGGAAAATATAGAAGAAAGTCTTGTGGTGACCACAACATACTATTCCCCCCCCCCCCCCACACACAAAATAAATATATTAACCTGTGATACTCCTTGATGGTTAGATAATGCAGAGTTCAAAATTTAGCAACCTCTGATTTTCATGCTAGTTATTTTGTTTTTATAGAAACTTCTCATTTTGGGTGTTAAATTTGCCTTATATGTATAAGAACTTTATAAATTTAACTCATTATAGGTACAAATAAGTACTTTTAATAATAACCTATATAAATATTCCATCCTCCATTATTCATTCTACAGCCAAGTAGTAACAGTTTCCAAGGATTTTGCATGTTGGGTAGTTTCATCCCTAATAGTTGTAGGAGCTACATTTTTAGAGATCAAATTTCAAAAGAATATTTCATTTACCATTATTCAAATCCAGCAAACAAAGTGAGTAAATTCCAAGGATATATTAAATTTACTAACTGATTGTAACATTAGAAATTAGCAATAATACATAAAAAATTGGAAACTATTAAAAAAAATATCATTAATTAATTAAATCGAACTTTTTATTGAACTATTTGATTAGAATGTTTAATATTAGTTCCCCATCATACTATAGGTATGGGGAACTTAGGTAATCGTGAAAAATTTCGACCTCGGTTTTTTGACTTTTCTACACGTTTTCAGGTGTGAGGAATCCGAAAATGACAAAATTTCTATGGTGTCTGTCTGTAGGGTGTCTGTTAGAGGGTCAGTCCGTTAGTTTGTTAGTCTGTGTACACGATATCTCAAGAACAAATTGTCGCAGAGAGGTCAGATCAGTTTTAAAATATTACATTTGACACTGGCAAGAACCCTATTCATTTGCAACATTCGATTTTAAAAACTTCGTAAGTTATTCGAAATTTACGATTTTCTTAACATGGGAGAATAGGACAAAAAATCACTTAAACGTGCATTAAATGAAAACTTTTTATTGTAAAAATGTCAGACCAGTTTTAAAATATCAGTTTTGATGCCGGAATGAACATCAGTAACTATAAATATGCTACTTTGAAAATTTCGCAAGTTACTGGAAATTTACGAATTTCTTAACATGGCAGTATAAGGGAAAATTTCACATAAACGTCAATTTTGAGAGATATTTTCATCGTAAAGATGTCAGACTACTTTTGAAACATTATTTAGGACACTGGCATGAATATTAATGACTATGAATTTTCCAATATAAAGATTTCGTAAGTTATTGGAAATTTACGAATTTCTTAACATGGCTGAATAAGAGCAAAATTTCACATAAACGTCAATCTTGAGGGATATTTTCATCGTAAAGATGTCAAACCACTTTCGAAATAATATTTAGGATACTGGCATGGATATCATAGACTATGATTTTCAATTTTTGCCGAAATGTGAATGGAGGCCCTCTGTTGAGACTTAAAAGGATTTTGGATTCCGTCTGTCTGTCTGTCTGTCATGCGATAGCGGCCGCAAAAAACACGCTATTGACTTGAAATTTTGTACACATGTTCATGATGCCCACGAAATTAGCTGTATAGTTTTCGGTGTGCATTCCATTTGTAAGTTCGTGTACAGGGACACGCCAAAGTTTTTTTACCATTATGGCCTATGGGAAGAATTTGTATGTACCGCGATAGCGGCCCCCAAAATAACGCTATTGACTTGCAATTTGGTACACATATTCATGAGCCCATTGAGCAAGCATTTGACGAAACTGATATAGATCTGAGACTGACCGCCTTGGCGAAAATAATGCTCCTTTTATACTTTTCTATCGAAAACAGACTGTTCTGGAAAAAGAAAATTCTCGTATCACATCAGCCAATGAGATTAGAGCTTCCATATTTGGTATATCCCTAATAAGGATTTTCTCGCCAAGATCGCCAAAAAAATCACCAAGGAGGGAAATAGTCGCCAAATTTATTTCTTCCCTTATAGGAGCTTTTTAATGCGTTTTTAAAGGAAAATTTGGCTATTTTAACGCTAAAACGACTATAAAGGCACAAAATTAGCATTTTATCAACTTACTAAACCTCTTTGAAAGAATTTATACAAAAATAAATGCAATTATTTACAATTTCGTAACACTTTATATCATATGCAAATAGGTATACAAAGAGAGATACAACGGGGGGTTGAGGGGGGCTGCCGCCCCCCTCATGAATGTATTTGATTTTGGTAATAAGTCGATCGAATCAATATATACTATTATATAATAAGGAATAAATAAAAATGACCTATTGAATAATGTCTGATGCAAATAGGACGTTGAGGCTCCTGATCTGCAGATCCACTAGTAATATGTCTCGCACTAGAAATTTCTGAGAACATAAATATGATGGGGAACTGAGCAGAGTCCACCTATGCCAACTAGTTTTTCTTTAATAATCACTAAAAAAGGTCTTTGGTTTTTTATCTTAAGAAATTTGCGAAAATCTTATTAAAGATAATTTTTATTATAGTTCTTTACTTTCATTTCAACATTTATAAGATTTTTCAAGAGCTTTTTACATATTTTTCAGGAAGCAATTTTAATACTTTTTATTAGGTTTAATAGAACTATAGTTAAAGATAAAAGAATGTGAAAAAATAAATTTATTTATCTAATTTTTGCTGACTAATTTGTACATTTAGTGGGGGGGGGGGGGGATTGCTGATTGCTTAGCAACTGCATTTATAAATATAATAAAATTGTTTGTAATTTTGGAGGCTATCTTTTGAGAAGCGATATGCCCTTTTTATAAAATGTGCCCTTTTTCATTCTCCACAAATGTGCCCTCTTTTTACAGCACCCTCCTGCCCCTTTTTCCTTGGTAGCAGCACCCTGCCCTTTTTCAAACCTAGGGGGAACTCTGAATATAGGACAACATTTCGTATAAATGTACATAATGAGCGTTATTTTAAACTTGTGATTGTAAAATTAATATCAATTATTGTTAATAGTAGTAGTTAACTACGAAAAAAATTTTGTGCATGTGGGGGCACCGGTTTCCCCCCCCCCCCCGGGGGGGGGGGTAAATTTTCAAGATGGGTATCTTTCGAAAGATCTCGTCAATAGCTTTAAAACGAATGGTTGAACTATAAATCTGTGATAATTTAAAACAAAGTTATCGATTTTTTTTACTTTTAACAAAAAAAAAAAAAAAAAACTTGGGGAAAAAAATCGTATTTTTTTTTTTTTTTTCAAATATTGTTACTGGTTGAATATGTATTACTTTTAACAAAAAAAAATTAGAAAAAAAATCGTATTTTTTTTTTTTTTTTTTTTTTTTTAATATTGTTACTGATTGAATATGTATATAGGAAAATATAGAAGAAAGTCTTGTGGTGGCCACAACATACTAGTTTTTTAACGAACGATATTCGTGATTTTTTTTTAAATGTATAATCTGTAATTTTTATATGTTGTCTATAACTCCATAATTACTGCCGTATTTCCGTAAAAACTACAGACAAACCGTAGTAGTTGGCATCTCTGAGTAGTTAATTTTATGTAATTTCATTCAAAGAGGCTTAGTCAAGTTATAAAATGTTAATTTTCTGCATTTCTAGCATGTTTCTGCATTACAATTGCTAATTTTTCTTACTACAGTCGCCACTTTCTGTGATTTATAAAAGTTTTAAAAAGCTAGTGATGACGATCGCAGTCAAATGCCTCGCAAATCACAAAAGCCATGTAATTTTCAATCTTTCTCCACCCAGAGCATAAATGTCAATAGTCATTTAAAACGTGTTTTGTTAGACTCTACAATTTAAAAAGAGATAGATTTCTTGAATACCTCTCACTCACACAATTTTTTGTGCTCTACCCTCCCTCTTTCCTGCTAACGATCAATATTCAAATACATTGCAGAAGCCTTGCGATTTCCAGTCTTTCTATATCCACAACTTGCATCTTAATTTTCTTTTTAATTTTACTTTATTAGATTCTAGAATCTTTAAAGAAGTAGAATTATTCAATATCTTTCACTTTTGTGCCCCCTCTCCTCTCGCTAACAATCGGCATTTTTCCTTCCCATTTTCAATTAGAAATCTTTCTTTTTTTAATGTTAAAATGCTGACAGCTATGAAGATTATCTTAAGTTCCTCTGTATCTATACTTTTTAAAAGAAAATACCTAACTCTATTGAAATAAAATCATGAAAGTAAAAAATATAATAAAATTGATAACTGTCTTTAGACATGACATGAGCATGTAAGATATTGATGACGTTCAAGTGTGAAATAACAGACTATTTTGTTTAAATTTTAAATAATAATAAAAAGGTGCTATATAGCTTAATCAACTAAAAGATAAAAATCATTACCGTAATTTCGGGGAGATAAGCCGTGGCTTATATAAATAAACGTCTAATTTTAGTACATGCGGCATATCTGACTTTTTTACTTTCTTCTATATTCAATAGAAGAAAGTATTGGATTTGTAAAAATTTTCGACCCTGGGTTTTTGATGGATTTACACGTTTTGAGAGCTGTAGAACACGATTTGACCATTTTTAGAAAATGTCTGTCTGTCTGTGCGTGTGTGACAAAATTTTGTGGCAACTGTATCTCAGGAACTACTGCACAGAATTTCATACAAATTGGTATGTAGTTGCACCTTGACATAAATTAGTGCCTATCAACTTTTGGAAAAAAATGTCTAACAGGTTGCGTTGCCATCCCGCTTTTTCTAAATTTTTAACATGGTGATATAGGACAAAATTTTGTATAAATGAGCATAAAGAGAATTATTCTTAGTAATCATTATGAAATTTACAAGAATTATTTATAATAGAGATAGTCAACTAGGAAAATTTTTTTTGTATATGTAGGAGCCTCGCCAACCCCCCCCCCCCTCGAGGGAAGTAAATTTTCAAGATGGGTATCTTTTGAAAGGTCTCGTCAATACCTTTAAAACGAATGGTTGAACTATAAATCTGTGATAATTTAAAACTAAAGTTATGTTTTTTTTTACTTTTAACGAAAAAAAACTGAAAAAAAAAAAAAATCGTAATTTTTTTTTTTTTTTTTTACGAAATTTAACCAAACTTGGTATTTAGTTGGCCCCTGACATAAGCTGGTGCTGATTAGATTTCAGGATCAATCGCTCAACAGGTGGCGCTGTGATCATATTTTTTCTACATTTTTAACATGGCAGTATAGGACAAAATTTTGTATAAATGTACGTATTGAGAGTTATTCTTAACCTGCGATTGTAAAATATGATTTATTGATAATATTAGTAGTTAATTAGGAAAACAAATATGTGCATGTGGGGGCATCGCTTTCCCCCCTGGGGGGTAAATTTTCAAGATGGGTATCTTTCGAAAGGTCTCGTCAATACCTTTAAAATGAATGGTTGAACTATAAATATGTGATAATTTATTTAAAACAAAGTTATTGATTTTTTTTTTTTTTTTTTTTTACCAAAAACAACTTCGAAAAAAAAAAAAAATCATATATATATATATATATATTTTAATATTATTACTGAGTTAATTTGTATAGGAAAATATAGAAGAAAGTCTTGTGGTGGCCACAGAATACTAGTTTTTTTTTTCTTTTAACCCTTTAGCCGTGTCGAGTTTTTCAGCATATCTCTTTAATAACTCATAAAATCAACACTAAGTGTAGTAGGATTTAGGAATAAAGCATATTAGTTTTTGAAATCAATGGATATTCAGTAATCTTATGTCCTAGGAAAAAATATCATATTTTTCCGAAATTTGCAACTTTAGCCTCTTATTTCAACTATTAAGTGACGGAAAAAGCCGTTTGCAACGGTTAAAGGGTTCAACGCTTGAATAACCACCGACAGTCAAAATTTCACTTCGGACAATTTATTTCTCAAACGCAATGTCAGCACAGACGGCTTATAAAATTAAAACTAATAAAAGCACCGTGGAGCCCAGTCTATACGAGGCCAAGTGCATATGCACGCCGCAGAGTTTGTTATTGAGTAAACTGTGTGGAAATTGTTCTGAAGTTATAACAATCTGTAGCACACATGCAAACCATCGGATCTAGTTAATTATAAAGACAAAAATCCAGGTCCAGAAACATCTTCGGTGTCATATAAACAAAATTGCTTCATATTTTATATCATAAACACTTGTTGAAAATCCTTCTGAGCATATTAAAATAAGGAATAATGCTATTCTTATTTTCCACAGCTTCATTAGGGCTATGTGAACGAGAAACATTGTGAATGTGATAACTATCAACCTAGGGTAACTAAAGTAGTAGTAGGCACCCTAGATGGATGGTTCTCTTTGAAATGGAATCTCTTCTAAGGTTGATTCTCTTAGAAAATCGTGGAAATTTAGTTAAATTACTCCAAAAAATTAAAAAAATCCGCTGTCAGTTCCACATATTAACCACCCACCCCTACCTCTGCAGTAAAAATGACCTTTTCATTGGATTGTTTCAAGAATATTGGAAGAAACGCTGGGGGGCTTATGTGTTTAAAAGTTACATTTTTAGATGTGTGGCGTTTCAAATGATGCAGCATTTACAATGAAATAAAAATCTGCCATTTATAATATATATTAAAATGCCACTTATAATATATATAAAAATTCTGTTTATAATATATCAGGGTTGAGTTTTTGACGTCAAAAAGTGGTTTTTAACATGACAAGGGTTTAAAACTCGTTTAAACCGTCAAAAACCCGTCGGAAACCTCAAACGTCAAAAACCTGCATTGTAGGCCGTGGGCCATAGCTGGATATCGTTCAAGTCCGTTTCAATCATCGAGGGGCAATTTCAATGTAATGTTAAAATTAAAAGAATATTCAGGTATCTACAAATTCGCAATGTTCTGGTCTGAAGATGTGCACATTATTTTAAAATTTATTAAATAAATTCTACAAATTTGACGTTTCTGCGGTCCTGCCATTTTACCTACTTTTAGAGATAGCAAGATTCTCTTCTCGTTTCTTTGCTTATTCTCCAATCAAAACCGGTATTTTTTTTTCTTCTGGCATTTGATTCCAATGACAGCTGATGTTAGTACGCGCGCTAGCGGCCCGCTTGCATTTGATATGTTTTGTTTATGTTTACATTATCTTGAGTCAATATTCATTGACATTTTGACACAATTCTACTATTGTTTTCTTTTCATGTATTTTTGAGTATTATTTACATTTAATAGAATGTGAGAAAAAAATGGCATAGTGTTTGCATATCGGGAATTAGATACATTAAAAAATGTAATATATTTCTCAAATAAGATGTAAAGTTTCTCTTGACATCATTATCCTGCGTATTATTAACATTTTGATAGAATTTTGTTCTCATTTTTTTTTCTATATTTTTAAGTAGGATTATTACAGATAATATAATATCAGAAGAAATTACTTTTTGTTTGCACATCGGCGATGACATACATTCAGAGGTAAAGTGTTTTTCTCAAATAAGCTGAGCTAAAGTGAGATTGTGTGTTGATCAATGAAAAGTTTTAAATATTCGTGAAAGAAAAATATCTACCCATTTGCTTCTTCTTCCAATTAATGAACTGTTCAAACTGCCTTTAGACAACAGCATACGCATAGATTACCATAAAAAGGGTTATACAGTAAGTTTTACTCTGAAATGTAATTAAATTATTGGCGAAACGTTAGTCGAAGCCACCATGTGGAGATTAAAAACGATTTTCTGTTCTGTTTGTGTGTATGTCTGTTTCATGATAGCGGCCGCAAAAATCATGTTATTGACTTGGAATTTGGTACACATGTTTATGAACCACACAGAATCAGCTGTATAGTTTTAGGTGTGTATTCCATTTGTAGTTCGTGTACAGGGACACACCAAAGTTTTTCTTATCATTAGGGCCTACGGACAGAATTTGTATGTACCGCGATAGCGGCCGCAAAAATCTCCCGATTGACTTGCAAATTCGTATACATATTCAGGCTCTGTATAGAAATAGCTGTGTAATTTTTTATGTCTAGATTATTTATGGATCGTGTGCAGAGACACAACAAATTGTTTCTTCTCATTACGGTCTATGGGGTGAATTTCGTTTAAGCGAATTTTAACTTCGTTACTCTGCATACAACGAAATGAAATTAGCGTACATTATTGATATGCTTAAATTGATCTTTTCCATGGAAATTAAATATGTGTGCTTAGGCTTCATAATCAATGTACAGGACCTTACAAAAGTATTCCGACAATTTCATGTAATCATCCAAATTTTGTCAAATTTCGAACAATTATTTTTGAAAAACATAGGATAAGTTGAAATGTTTTTACTGGTGCTCTTTTACAGAGAAAAGCAAAAGAATTTCATAACATTAGAACTTATGGGTAAATTTTTATCTAAGCGCATTTCAACGCGTTTATGTTGCATTTAGTAGAATTAACATATGTTATAAACATACTTAAAAACGCGTTTTATCTCTCTCTCTCAGAAAAAAAAGGGAGGTATGTATAACCTAATTTTATTTACAGGACCATACAAAAGAATTCCGATGACATTCTGTAATCATTCAAATGATGTCAAATTAGGTTGAATTATAAGTGAGTTATAATTAATTAGGTGTACTATTTTTATTGGCGTCTATAATAATGGTGGCTCTTTTTCAGGGACACACAAAAGGATATCGTGTCATGGGTCATTCCATGCCAAATCAACCACTCACTCAACCTGACCCCCTCAGATTTCTATGAAACTTGCAGGAATCATTCTCCTTGATGATACAAATGAGAACATAGTTTTAGAAAATTTTTATCTCTTTCGATTTTTTTTAAATTAATTTTTTAAATTTCAAAAAATCAGCATTTTTTAGCATGTGTAAGGATTTTCAATCTCAAATTTCTCAAGTTCTATAAGGGATAGAGAAGTTTATGACCCCTCATTTTAAAGAGTATTTTCCAAGGTTTAATTTGATATGCAACATGATTATGTTAGGTAAGAATTTTAAAAAATATTAAATTTTAAAATTTTAAATTTTAAAAATTTCAAAGATAGTGTTTTTTAAAAAATTTGAAAAAAATATATGTTTTTGGTTATACTAAAAGCTATATAACCTGAAACTTTTAGAGTGGGATCTCAATGGGATCAGGAGTTATGACAAAAAACCTAGCTACTCTACATGGTAAATTGTATTACAATTATCATATAATATGCTTACTTTATAAAAATACCTGTTAATTAAAATTCACACATACAGTATTGCATGCTAATATACAATTAAACATTGGGGGGATCAATATTCAATGTAATTGTGCTTAATAAAAAATAAACAAAAATTTTTTTGATAGGATTTTGTTAAGATTGATTAATTTAAAAAAAAAAAAAAAAATTTTTTTTTTTTTTTTTTTTTTTTTTTAAATTACTGTGAGTTTTACAGCTGGAATGTTTTAGAGTAGGTTCTTACTGCGATTAGAAATGATAATAAAGAAACAAAGGTACGTATAAATACATTGTTCAGTTAAAATTACTGAAAGCTTTAATATAGCTTTACGACATCCAGTACATGTTTATACAAATTTGGACTATATCTCAAAATGTTTTCATTTATTATAAATGAAAACATATATAAATATAAATTTTTTCATTATCACAAATCACAAACTTTTTTTATAATAATCATGGCCATCTTTCTTGAATGGGTTATAGCAATATATAGAAAAATGTTTTGATGTGCTAGGTTTACTCATCTTTCAGGGTTCCCACGGTCCTTGAAAGTCCTTAAGAAGTACTTGAATTTCATTTTCTTTTTCAAGGGCCCTTGAAAGTGCTTGAATTGTGTGCAAAGTCCTTGAAAATCCTTGAATTTTCCACTCCAATAGCGCGAATTCTGTCAAGGCTAAACTATCTCCATCTCCAGATGCGCACACCATTGTCTAATATAATGATTTTGTCATAAAATTCTTATTTCATTGTCTTGCTTTTGCATATAGTTTCAACTTATTTGGGTTTTTTTTTTTTTGCCAGTCTCATACCTGTTTGATGGACGGGTCATTAATTTTGAGCAGAAAGTCACTAGAACAGGACTCAAACCTAAAAATTTTAGAATAATCATAATGTTTTTAAATCCTGAACTAATCGTTTTTTGACTCTTGTAAAAGTTAATTTGGTCCGTCCATCAAAAATGTATTGTGAAAACAGGCAAGTTATTTAAATTATAAAAGTAATATTACTCCTAGCCTTCTGCGATTTTTCCCTAGTCCTTGAAAATTTTGAGATAGGCCTTGAAAAGTTCTTGAATTTTTTTCTTTTTTAAGAGTGGGAACCCTGTCTTTACACAAAGTCTTAATGATCATACAAATTTAATCATACATTTAATCATAAAAATCATACTAATTTAAAGTCTGGTTGTAAGAAAAAATAAAATTTCTTACATCACAAAAGTAAAAACTAAATAGAATTGATTAAATTTTTTATCTGAAGAGGGTACTCATTGTTTAAAATAAATATGCCAAAAATGTTTGATAAAAAAAAAAAAAAAAAAAAAAAAATGCTTATTTTACTTCTACTTAAAAGAGTATGGTAGGGTTCCCATGGGTCAGGGAGAATCTGGAAAAGTCAGGGAATTTGAAATTATTGAAAAAAGTCAAGGAAATGTCAGGGAAAAATCACAAATATTGTCTAAAAAGCTGGGAAAATAATGATATAAACCTGGAAAATGCTTTTTGAGCATTCAGTGTATGTTGTGGGTCACATGACTATGCTGTCTTTTATGTCGCAAGTTGTTTTATGTTTTATGCTGTGAGCTTACCTTTTATGTTGCAAACCAAATTTCATGACTTGAATTTTCTAAAAATAGACCTGGAAAAGTCAGGGAATTTTATTTTTGAAATTGAGTTGGAACCCTGGTATGAACCCAAAATCACAACTAACTTTTTCTTCATTGAGATCTCAGAGGAGATATAAAAAATTAAACTACAGTTGAGATGCAGATGAGTCCTATGCCAGCAACAACATAAATAAAACAATCTTTAAATAAAGACAATTTTGAACCAGAACATCTCTAATTAGCAAATGAATTGATTATTATTTACTTACTTATGATTTATGCTGTCATTAATTTGTAAGTGTAGTAATTTATTATCTGAATGGCTTCTGATATAAATTTATAACCTTATATTGTAATCATTTTGTAATCTGTCTTTAAAAATCTGCGTAAGTTTTAAAACCATCACTAACGATTATAATCTTAAAAATTTGAAACTTGTAGAATTACACAGAAATTTTCATGAAGAAAACTTATTTTTACTATTTTACTAGTCATAAATATGAACTTTCAAAATAATGTCTTTTATCAAGTAAGCATATTATATGGTACAATTGAACCTCGAAAATCCAGACATCCAAAATCCAAAAATTTCTAAAATCCAGACAATTTTTCAATTTTAATTTTAAATTAAGACTTAGCTGTATCTTATTTCCATATTTCTTGTGCAATGCAGTTTAAAATTCATTTAATTGAACACTGAATACATAAATTTGAACATAATCTGACATATTTTTATATTGTTTGATTGTGAATTAAAGATTTTATTAAATATGAACTTTCAAAATAATGTCTTTTATCAAGTAAGCATATTATATGGTACAATTGAACCTCCAAAATCCAGACATCCAAAATCTCTAAAATCCAGACGATTTTTCCAATTTTAATTTTAAAATAAGACTTAGCTGTATCTTATTTCCATATTTCTTGTGCAATACAGTTTAAAATTCGTTTAATTGAACACATACATAAATTTGAACATAATCTGACATTTTTATATTGTTTGATTGTGAATTAAAGATTTTATTTTTTTTACAAAAAAAGGTAGGTTATAAAATGGAAAAAAAAAAAAAAAAATAAATAAATAAAATCATAGTGAAAAATAATTACTGAAATGTTAAAAAAAATTGTTTCCTTAGTTTATTAGCAGTTATTTAGGAGGCATTATTAGTTGTTTATTATATTTTAGTGTAATATATCTGTTTTAATTTAATGTAAGTCTTATTATATTTATATTTTAATTAACCAATTTGATTTGTTGTTTATTTTCATTAACATAAAATTGCAGTTTGTATGTTATTATAATATCACAAAAAATTAGTTTTCAATAAATCTCTAAAATCTAAAATCGTCGTAGTCCCACCAAATCCAGATTTTCGAGATTCAACTGTAATTATAATACAATTTAACATGTAGAGTAACTAAGTTTTTTGTAATAACTTCTGATCCCATAGAGATCCCACTCTAAAAGTTTCAGGTTATATAGCTTTTAGTATAACCAAAAACATATATTTTTTTCAAATTTTTTAAAAAACACTATCTTTGAAATTTTTAAAATTTAAAATTTTTAAATTTAATAATTTTTAAAATTTTTACCTAACATAATGATGTTGCATATCAAATTAAATCTTGGAAAATACTCTTTAAAATGAGGGGTCATAAACTTCTCTATCCCTTATAGAACTTGAGAAATTTGAGATTGAAAATCCTTACACAAGCTAAAAAATGCTGATTTTTTGAAATTAAAAAAATTAATTAAAAAAAGATCGAAAGAGATAAAAATTTTCTAAAACTATATTCTCATTTGTATCATCAAGGAGAATGATTCCTGCAAGTTTCATAGAAATCTGAGGTGGTCAGGTTGAAAATTGAAATTTTTTGGTTGATTTGGCATGGAATGACCCCAATGCTCTATAGACAGTATGTATTAAAAATGTATTTTAACATGGTTACATTAAATATTATAAAATGTTATTAAAATGTTTAAAAGCATGTTTTTCTGTGGAAAATTGTGGGCATAGAATTGATAATTAGTTTACAGAGTTACATAGGGTAATCTTTTTGCATGAAATTTGGTACATGTATTTATGATTTAAATACTTGTACCAAATTATAGTTTGGTACAAGATTATGTATCAAATAATCTAATAGCCTTCTATTTATAAGGAATTAATAGAAGGCTGTTATTAAGAATATATATGTGTGTGTGTGGAGAGATAGATATAGACAGAGATATACAGCGGAAAGTTGAAGAGGGAAATTAGAAATGTATCTGTTTATGTAGCGAGTCGTCATATATATGTATATATATATAAAGCGAGAGAGATGCATGTTAGGACTCAGCCGAAGAGAAAGAAAGCGAAACACTTGTATTAGATTAGGGATAAAACCAATGTTACAGATGTCATTTCTAGAAGTAAGTTAAAATGGAGCTGGGCTGGGCACTTTTCCAGAAGAAATGATGATAGATGGACCACCAGTCCTATTTTGGATACCGCGATACAACAAAAGACCGAGAAAGACACCAATGTGTCGTTGGAGAGATAAAATTGTGAAGTTTGGAAGAGCAGAATGGAGAAGAATTGCAGAAAACAGGGCAGATTGGAATCACTTAGAAGAGGCCTTCATCCTGCAGTGGACTGATAAAGATTGAAATTGATGATAATAATGATATCTATAATATGGAGTAAATAAATATTATCCAATGATCTATATTGAATAATGAGTGATGAAAATTGGACGTTGAGGCTTCTGATCTGCAGATCATCTAGTTATTAAAATTTTACCTTTTTTAGCACTTTTTTTTCAGGAAGATGATTTTAGCACTTGTGTGCAAGTTAATTTAAAATGTATTCAACAAATCACAATATTAACAGAAATATATTGCGTACAGCTATAATCCAGCATCGTAAATGTGAACTCAGTTCCTTCAAATTAGAATCAATTTTCCAAATTTATGTGCAAAGTTTATTTCCAGAACATTTGATATTTTCATTACCTATCTTAAAAAGAATATATTAGCAAAATTTTCAGATTGCCCCCAAAAAGTTGAAACAAACTTGTTTTTAAATGACATTTTTAGCATATGGCCCACGGTCTATTGTCAAAATTCAAAATCTATAAATGAGTTAGAACCTGGTTAAAAATAGGATTTAGTAATATTTGCCATACACAAGTGAATATCTAAATATTATGCTCTTTATAAATTGACAAATCTTAAAACAATTTGTAGATAATTTATAAAAATTTAGGTAAATATACTGGTTTATAACCTAAGAAATATATATACAAACTATGCATAGATATATTTTGTGTGCTTACGTTTATTTATATTAATATTTATGAAGTTCTAAAATTCCAAAGTTACTTATGAATTTTTGCATAAGCCATTAAAATACAGGAATACTGGAATTTTTTTTTTAAGTAAAACATAATATATGTGGGCAGTAAATTATTATCAATTTGAAAATAATTATATTTATAATCTATATTTATTACACTTATCATTTATTAATAAATTTTTATCTATTTATTATTATTATTGATTGTATAAATATTTGTACCTGTTTATAGCTTGGACTATTGGTGTTTGGTATTTTGGGAGTAAGGCTGATTGACTACTCTAGTGTCTTTGGCCTAATGGAGTGTGCCCTCTGTGGGGGGTCTTTCTTCAGGGTCCTAGCCCGTATTTATAAAAGTTTTGGAGAAAACCACAAAAAACTCTGAACGGCTAGGCCGACAAGCATGCCCTGGGATCGAACTTTGAGCGCAGAACCGCTCGGCTTTTGATAGGCCCTACAGCTTAGACTAGATGTGCACAAACTGCGGCCCAGTAGCCATCAATTTGCGGCCCGCAGAAGGACCAACATTATAGATCACATGAATCATCAGCAGGAGTGAAAAAATAGAGAGATAAAATATTTTATTTTTTGCACTCGTAAAACTGGCATTTATAAAAACTTTCCTTTTTTTGAGGGGGAGGGGAGGGGATGAAAATGTTGGATTTTATACATATTTCTCAGTAATGTAACCCACAATCAGTTTCTCAAATTTTTAATAATGTACCGATCAGTACATAAAAGCTCCTTCTCTTTTTTTTTTTTAATTTGTCTCCAAAACATAATTATATGTATTAAAATTAATGATGAAGTAATGATTTAATGTAAATTTATAGTAATAATAAATTTCCATTAAAAAATAATTAAATAATAATAAAATTCAAATGTGCAGTTAGTTGAATTTATTTCTGTCTGGTGACATAAAGAAAAAAAAAAAGACTGATGGATGCTTATTTATTTTGTAGAACTGATAAAAACACAGACCACAATAATGATGGAGATCATTTATGATTTATGGGGTCGCAAACAGAAATGAAGCAGCAGCTAAAAGAATGTATAGGACACAATTTTATAGCAGGCATAGCTGACAAAACATTCAAATGATTTTATCTGGTGAGAATGGACCGTTTTGTGTTTCAAAATGACCACCAAGATTTTCAGTGGTTGCAAATGTACTAGAGTTGCATTTGCAAAAATATAAGACATATGAAGGGGGGCTGAAAAGCTCCTAGCTTTGCACCCAGTGAGTTGAAATAGAAGAATAAATTTGGTGGCAAATAAAAGCTAAAGGTCTTAGTATTATAAATGTACAAATCATTCTGATTTATACAATTTTTTTTTTTTTTTTAATCTGTGCACAAATGTTTGAATTCTGACAAGAAGAAAAAACAAATTGAAAACATTTTGAAGTTTCAAAGAACTTTCTATCTAAGTTAGTGACACATTTATGATCCTCAGACAAAGGAGCAATCAAAAGAATAGTGTTACAGAGATTCCTGCAGCTAAAGAAGTTCCACACTTAGAAATCGGACAAAAAAGTCTTAGCGTCCATTACAACAATAGTGTGCCTCTATCTAAGTATTTCTATATATATTTATTACACAGTGAATATATCTGCATAGTTTAATTCTTTTATATTATCTTGCGTGTGGTCCTTCATGTCCCAGTCAACAGCGAGAGTGGCCCTCCAGCCAAAAAGGTTGTGCACCCCTAGCTTAGACTAATAATTTTTTTAAAGATCTGTACGAGTAAATATTAAATTTATTACAATTTATGCATGTCCAGAAAGCCTTTCTCTTTTCTCATGTCCGTGAGCCATTTCTCTTGTCTCACAGTAATTATAAGAATTTCAGACGCAATTCAAGCTTGTTTAACATTCAGAATTATTGCTTTTTCTTAAAAACTTCCAATATCAGCAGTCATTATTAAGAGAAAAAAAAAAGTTATATTTTTCTATAAAATATTTAAATAAAAAATATTAGGCTATGCATTTTTATTTTACTGGTTAAATACATAATACTAAAAGCACAATACTAAAAAAATTAAAATATACAATATTGTATTGCAAATAAAATGATTTGTCAATCAAAATGATCTATCAATGATTTATAAATCATAAACTTTTAGAAAGGTTTTGTTTTTATATTAATCAAGATGTTATGTTTCTTCAACATTAACATGTTTACCTTTTTACACATACTTATAAATAATACCTTATTGAAAACAACTATATTTTGAAGTATTACATAACTAAGTTTAACATGTACTATATTAAGCATAGTTATAAATAAATTTCGTAATAATATATAAAAGTATCACAGCCACAGCATATTTTGAATGAATATAGAAATAATTTATAATAAAATTTTAAAAGCCTAAAGTTTTCTTTTTTATATTAATCAAAATGTTGTAACAATGCGTTTTTAAAGAACATCAATTTATTTACTTTTCTAAAAATCTTTATAAACTATATTTTATTAAATTAAGTTTTTTTATGACAATTAAATTATAAATATAGGTTTGACATTTTTGACAAGGAGGTTTTTGACGTGACGGTTTTAACCATGGTTTAAACTATCAAAAGCTGTCATGTGTCAAAAACCTGCCAAACCTGTAATATATATAAAAACTCTGTTTATATACCCTCCACCCGAACATTTAGTTTTGTTGGCTAAGTTTTCCATTCTTTTGTTTTTCCCCCATCAGCTATACAAATACTTGTTTTTTTTTTTTTTTTAAGCCTCTAGAGGTCTTATATACATATTTAAAAACATTAATTTGCATGTGAACGTATTCAAGTGCTAATTGTACTCAGCTTTTTAAAGTAAAATATCTAAAAATCCAAAAATGCTGTTTTAAGAAATAAATTTTTTCATGTAGATAAAATTAGCTTAATATTTTTATTATAGTGCACATTACTGTAATATTTAAATTTTAGTTTACTAATTTAGTGTACTATTTTTAATTTGTTTATTATTATGAAAGCTAATATAACATTCATAAACATAAAACATTCATCAAATATCGTTGTACAGCACGAAGCTGAAAATCTGGACAATTTCGGCTGTGTTAATCATAATCATCAGTGTTTTTTTTTTTTTTTTTGTGCATCTAAAGAAAATGCTGAAAAAAAAGTACTTTATTTCTTATTAATCTTCAAAACTGGCATTTGCAAAGCCTGAAAGAGGAGGGGAAGAAAATTATAATAATAATAATTTTTTAAACAAACGTATATAAATTGAGAGCTAAATTCTATATTCTATTTCAATTATGCCCAAACTTTTAATTGAAAAACCTAAAGTACTAAGAGAAAAAAAAAAAATCACTGAAATGTTTTTAAACATGGTATGTTTTTCTTATTTATTTTCTTTTATTGTAACTTGTACTAATTTTTTTTATGCAAGTATTTCAATAAATCTGTTTTGTTTTTCAAGTTTAATTTTTAATTTTATTTATTAATTGTTAAAGTTGATAAAAAGAATATTACAGAACATGTTTAAAAATCTTAATACATTATATTTTACTTGAAATTACATATCTGTACTGATAAGTATTAAGGATTTAAGTCCAAAAATGTCGATTTTGAGTTAAGTACATAGTCAGACTCAGAAAAATATTCTCTATCGATTGGTATAAAGGATTTAAATCCATGTCATTTTGTCTTTGAGAAAATCCATTGGGAAAAAAAGATTCAAGTCAGAAATTTAGCATTAATCTTTGGTATAAAATATTTAATTCAATTTTTTCCCTTTATTAAATGAAGATTCACAATCACTGAATGGTATAAAGCGTATAAACCAACATAATCCCTTTTTCCTAATTGATTCTTCTCATTAGTTTTTAGTTAGTTCAACTTTATTTTTTGTCTCCTGAAAAATCAAGAATATGGACTTAAATCCTTTATACTTATCAGTACAGATATAATCCAAGTACTTAAACCAAAACATTATATTTTTTAGGCATGACTAAAAATAGGTTCGGCTTCGTACTGTATATGCTGTGGTGTTTCTTCCGAAAATTACGGTAATTGATTTTTGAAGCACAAAGAAGATTTATTCAACTGTTTACTGAATATTAATTAAATAAAGTACATTCCTTGACTAGAACCTGCTTATTTCTTTAAGAATTACTTTCTATATGCTAAAATGTCAACTTTTTTATCAATATCATTACAGGCTCTATCTGCGGGCTGAATATTCATTAAATGAAGTGCATTCATCAACTAGAACCTGCTTGTGTCTTTAAGAATTACTTTCTACACTCTAACATAGTGACAACTTTTTTATCAATATCATTACAAGCTCTATCTAGGAGCTGAATATTCCTTAAATGAAGTGCGTTCGTTGACTAGAACCTGCTTATGTCTTAAAGAATTAACTTCTACACACTTAAATGTGGGCAACTTTCATAACAATAGCATTACGGGCTCTATCTACGGTCTGAATATTCATTAGATGAAATGCATTTGTCGACTAGAACTTGCTTATGGGTCAATTTTTTATAATGGGCAAAGTGACGTCGCCGGCATTTTTTTCATATTTTATTTCACTTCAAAGGCATAAAATTACCACTAAAAACTAGAATTTTGCTGTATATTTAATTTTTTGAAAAAAAAAAAAAAAATCTATAAAGTAACGTTTTTGTAACAGTTTTTAAATCCGAAAATCATAAACCGTCAATCAGATGACGTGTCGCCGTATGAAAAAGTGATTTTTATATGGCCTGATTAAACATTTCCATTTTGTTTACAATGACAAAACCATGGTATTTTACAATAATGAACTCTTAAAAATTACTTTTTATATCTTTTAGAAAGTTTTGAGGCATATTTTTTTCTAAAATAAAAGATTTAAACATGTCGCCGAATTTACCGTCAATCGGATGACACTTCTTTTCGATTCCTAAATTATACAACAGATGGCGATACCAACGCCATCTCATAATTTTACAATATATTCGTATAATTGCTTGCCGGGGAATATGAAATTTATCTACAGATTTCATCAGTTTTCTATTAAAGCGAGGCAAAGTTGAAGATACCAGACTTTTATATTTTAACCCTGTCCGTAGGATGACGGCCTTAAACTAATTATAGTTTGCTAAGGTAAGTATTATAAACTAAAAGTCTATGTTTCAAATCATTTCTATTAAGCAGATTAAATACAGTGGAAACATTAAGATTTAAATTTTAAGGGCTTCAATAGAAATAACCCGACCAGTGTTCAACTATTATAACACATTAAAGACCAAAGTTTTTAACAAATAAAACAACTTTATTCAACAAGATATAATGATATATTAAGATTTCAAATTTATAACAAGAACAAGATTACCTTTTACAGGTGTTGAGCTAGGCATATAGATAAACACAATGAAAAAGCAGATGACAATATACTTCAAGGAACGTCGCAGAGCCTCCGTGATCGCCTGGTTGATCAACGGGAAAATACGATGAAGAAATATACTTCCGCGATCGCCAGGTTGATCAGCGAAAGTGAAACAAGACGAAATAACACAAAGTTGAAATGAAGACAATTACGTTCATCCACTATACACTTCAATTTAGAAACTTTCATTTAACTTTTAATTAACTTTTAAAAAGATTTCAAACTTGAACAAATGACGCTTAAAAAGCGTCTAAACAAAAGTTAACATCAATTAAACTATCAAATTTAACAAACTCGTCTCAAAAGGACGTCAATTATCATTTTATTCAAAACTTCCATCATCCATGAACGACGGAAATTTAACCTTTAACAAGGAACAATTTAACAAACAGAAACTTAACATGTGTAAAATATTAACAACTTAACAACGGCAGCCATCATTTCTTAAAAAAATGCAATAGCCAAAGAGCATTAATAGCTTAGCAGGAACGATACTATAAGCACATACATCGTTACTTGACCATCAAGCTACTTACACAACTCATAAACTACCGCTTCATATCTAATTGAAGACTAGCTGGCCATTGCTAAACACTGCCGACAACTGCCGATAACTGCCCTTTAACACACGCATCGCGATCTTTTTATACTGACTGCCAAGTCAAAAATCTACATATAAACAATGCATTACCATTGCCACTCAACAGTCAAAGTCAAAAATACAATTTATCATAACTATTTTAATAGAAGTGGCAACAGCAAAAATTAAGAAAATTATGCAGAGCAAGTTTGGCAACGGCAACAATGTAAACAAAACATCGTTAGTAATGGCGCGATGTAAGTAGAAGATGGCTGATAGAGTTTAAGTAAAGAAAACTTTTAAATTCAACTAAAAAGGTAAGTTAACAGTTATATAATAAAAGATAAGCATTAATATTCATAAAATTAACTATTTTTGTGTGCGAGGACAATTGATAGATATCAGTAAGTAATAAGACATTTTATTTGTTTAAGCATGGAGATTTCTTTGCTGATTTTAGTTCAAAACATGCCCGTGCTCCGTGTACAAAACAAAAATGCTTTTTATTTACATTTTGTCAATCAGGTGATAGTCAGCTAGGTTACATCATCTGATTGGTGGAACGTCATCTGAATGACTGCTAGTCGTTTGATTGACGCAAAATGAAGTTCAGTTAGTTCTAATTTTGGATTTAAATTAAAGTAAAAAATGAAAAGTTATTTTATAATTTATTGTTTTTATTTCTGTTTAATAGTATTTTTTTTTAATTAATAGAACAATTTTCCAGGTACTTTTATTTGCCAACTGTAGTAGAATACTCTTTTGATGCTATTATTTATTTAAAGAAAAGGCTGAAGACTGTCGTGTACTTAATGGCGACTGGTGCACGTTAAATTCAATCGTGGTCGCAAAGTCATCCAAGTTCCCATAAAAATTATACCTCTGGGGTACCAGCACATGGGTTTAACTCGGTCTTGATCCGGATTGAAATTCAAGTTCCTGTTGTTTGGCTCGTGCTGCCATCTTTCACCAGCTTCTGGAGCTAAAGTCGTTTTTCCTCCCCATGTGGCAGTCCTCTGAAAAATGGAAGGTGCAACCCTCTTGCCTTAAATCCGGTTAGTTCCACTACCGGAGCTCGGAATTTCCGAGTGGTATACGACAAAAACAACTATTATTATTATTTAAGAATAAATTTAAATAAACAAAATTGTTTAGAAATAACTTTTTTTTTTTCTTTTAAATATTTTATTTTAAACAACTGGACTTTATTTATTTATTTTAATAAAATAGTTCTTATTCAATTTAGAAATTTTTATTCATGAATTCATCAACCGTGAATATTTATTTAAATCAATCTGGAGTGTAAAGTTTGATATTTTTATTTATTACCAACTATGTGAAAAATACCAGAGCCGGGAATCGAACCCGGGCACCTCCGCTTAACGCACGGATGATCTACCACTGAGCTACCCTGGCTGACAACCAGCTAGGCACTCCTCGCATAATATTCGTTGGCAAAGTCACCGAGTCTGCAAACGCAGATATATCAGGTGATACAATAATAATCGTAGCACAACTCCATAGACCACAAAATTTCAATTTAGAAATTTTTATTCATGAATTCATTAACCGTGAATATTTATTTAAATCAATCTGGAGTGTAAAGGTTGATATTTTTATTTATTACCAACTATGCGAAAAATACCAGAGCCGGGAATCGAGCATCCATGCGTTAAGCGGAGGTGCCCGGGTTTGATTCCCGGCTCTGGTATCTTTTGCATAGTTGGTAATAAATAAAAATATCAACCTTTACACTCCAGGTTGATTTAAATAAATATTCACGGCTGATGAATTCATGAATAAAAATTTCTGAATTGAAATTTCGTGGTCTATGGAGTTGTGCTTCGATTATTATTGTCTCACCTCATATATCTGCGTTTGCAGTAGAGGTCAAGATTCGCGGTCGCCACTCGCCACGTGGCGACCCAAAAAAAATTGCTGTAATCGCCAATCAGATATTTGTTTTTTTCTCGATTCTGCGATTCCCCCCCTCCCCCCTAATTCGCAGAATTTTGCGAACTAACTTCTTATGCTTTAAAAAAAAATTGCAGCTATCGTCCGTTTAAAAAAAAAAAGAAACCCCATTAACGATCGGCGATTAAATTCGCTACGAAAGTCACCCAATTCATAATCTTTCTCCATCCACAACATAAATGTCAATATTCATTTTAAACTTGCTTAATGAGATTCTAGAACCTATAAACAAATAGAATAGTTAAATATTTCTTGCTCATATAATTAATTTTTACTCCCCCCCCCCCAACATCTCCAGATAGTAATCAGTGATTAATTCTAGAAACAATAAAGAGATAGAAGTGCTCAATGTTTCTCACATATGTAATTATTTTTAAACTTCATTACTAAACTTGATAAATCTACTTATTTTTTCTCAATTAAATTAAATATTTATATTTAATATCTATTCCAAATGCTTAAACAAGGGGGAAAATGTAGACTAAATTTTTCAGGTAGGAAAATTTTTTCTAAATCAATTTAAGAAAATTAATACTCAGTTGATTTTATGCATATTAGAAACTGATAATTAACTACTGTAGCTTTTTAAAATATGTATGATTAATGTACATAAATAAAAATCATATTTTATATTTGTTTGATTTTTTTTCCCTTGTTGACATGGAATTTTAATAAGGTTTTATGTGGATATAAAACTTATTGCAATAATATTATAGAATTGTTTTGTACTAATGAAAAAAATCCTGAAATTTTTAATGTAGATAGAAAGCTATATATATATATATATATATATCTGTTTAGGTTGTTAGGTAGTTAATTTATTAAAAGTGACATTATCAATGTTCAATCAATTAACCAAACAATCATGTTAGTAAAAAAATTTCAGGTAATTTCTAATTTTAGCAATTGCATGTCTGTTAATATAATTAAATCTCGGATAATATGCCAAAAATATTTTTTGCTCCCCCCCTTTCTCCCAGACTCAAAATAATTTTGTTTTTTTCTAATGCTAATCACATCTGTTTTCTGTATGGATATGTCACACTAGGTGAAATTTATTAAATGAATCAAATTTTTGTATTTCTCTTTATATAAGACAAAGTAAATATTCTTGCAAAACACGAATTGTGTATGAGAAATAACATTATTTTGTTAGTGTGTCATCATTATAGCCTGCTGTTTTCTGTATCGAAATGAAATTAATACTTAACTACGAAAGTCCATATATTTCTCCTCATTACTAAAACTTTAAAATCTTCTTTCTAATACTATAATTATTATTAGCTACTTTGCTACATGCTACTATAACTACCCTATATGTTTATAAAACTCACTCTTAAAAATACTAATAAGAATTAGTGCTGCACTGAGTAGCACTTTGGCCGAGTAACCGAGTACCGAGTACTCGGCCTTTTACTACTCGTCCGAGTACCGAGTAGTTGTAAGAAAGAATAATTGACATATATATGAAGAATTTTGCACATCTTGAAATTTAAAAAAGGATTTTTAAACACAAAATTAAGTTAAATGGCAAACAGCATGTTTTCATGAAACGTTTTCAGAACTTTTGTAGTGTATATACACAATTAGGTTCATTGTTATATTTGATACTTCCAGCTTAGTGGATTATTAAAACCATAATAACTGATAACTTCATTCTTTATTATATAGTCTTTCTCAGATGTGAATCATTCTCAGATAATTCTTAGAGAGTATAAAAGTTCCTATACACCCAGGCTTAATTTAAGATGCATGAAGTTCACATATGAAATGAGAACATTAAAATAAATATTTTATCATTTCAAACATGATAGATTTCATTAATCTTCAAATTCTAGAAGAGTAAAAAAGATAGGTGGTTTGGGGCCATAATTTGAAAAACAACATTTTTGATTATTAAAATATATTTTTAATAACATTTTAGTGTATTTACCTTTTTCATAATTATTATTTTTACTTTCTCTTACCCATAAGGTAGAGAAAGTATTGTTTTTGGGTCAAATTTTTGAACACGAGATTTTGTTATATTTACATGTTCTAAGGTGCCCTGAATACGAAAATCATGTTTTTAGCAAATGGTCTGTGTGTGTGTCTGTTATCAGCATATCCCAAAAACAAATTATGGCAGAAAGTTTAAACTTGGTATTCAAAATGTGTATCACATAAGGATGCTACACTAAACGTTTCGTTAGGATCAAGCAAATAGTTCGTGTACATTGACACTCAAAAGTATTCAACAGGGCTGCCAACAACTACACAATTGGTGTAGTAACTACACTTTAGCCTGCTTCTACTACACTCTACACATCGTATACTTAAAGCTACACTTTTCCTTTCCCCACCATCATCTTGTTTACATCGAGCGAACTAAGATTTCACACCGTATTTCCAAATCGCTGTTATGAATGAAGTAGCTTAAAAACTCCGGAGGTTGATAGGTTGTTTCATTTCCTCCTCATAAACTGTGACGATAGCGTGACTGTGTATGCATGGTGATTGGATGTTTGGAGAATTCCTTTTCTATCGCTAGAGCTAGTCTAATCTGTTTACTTTCGATTTTCGGTGTTGTTCGTTTGTTGTTGGCTAGGCCCTAGGCTTGCTTTTCTGCATTTATTTATTCTTATTTTTTGCTTAAGAGTGTACAAATTTATTTAGTTTTTTATTTAATAGTATTTTAAGTTAAAATGTGCGATGATGATGATGATAATACAAAGAAGAAAAAAAAGTTCCTGATCAAAAATCTCTATCGGAGTATTCTGCTACAATCTGTAGATTGCAAATTCTGTAGATTCTGTGGCCATGTTTGCAATCTGTAGATTCATCCCATGATTATTCACCCCATGAGGCATATTGTGCAATATGTAATAGCAATTTTCGCGTAAATCATCGTGGACTTTATGATTGTTCGCGTCATATTGCAACAAGCTGACTCAAGCGTTTAAGTAAAATAAAAGCAACGATAAAGCCTTTGCCATCCAGTTTTTATGTGAAAAGTGATGCAGCATCAAGGACTACCAAAACAGAAATGCTCTTTACATCATTTCTAAGTGACATAATGTTCCAATTTCTACAGCAAATCATGCTCGAAATTTATTTAGAGCTATGTTCCCGGATTCAAAAATCGCCAGACAGTGTCCTAGCGGTAAAACAAAGACGGCGGCCCTATTGAAATGCATGGCAAAAATAACCTGTTCTGATATTGTTGGCGATTTGAAACATTTGCCGTTTTCGATGGCAACTGATGAAAGTACTGTTCAAAATGCTGTTAAATGTATCTAATTGTTGTTAGGTATTTCGATAATTGCCAGAAAAAATTTTGTGTGCAATGTTATTTTTAAAAGAATGCAGTGATATTTTGTATGTTTGATTGTTAAAAATCAATAAATTTCAGAAAGTAAGTCTTAATGTAAACAAAAGATTTTATGCTTATTTATTTTAAGCATTTTCTTATTTTTTAGCGGCTACACTTTGTACCTTAAAACTACACTTTTTCTTGTTTGTTAACTACACTTTAGCGCTCCCAGAGGTTGGCAGCCCTGATTCAAATACATTACGTCTATGGGGGAAATTGCTGGTAAGTAGAGTTTAACATCTATAGACTGCACTAAACCAAATGAAGCAAATATATATTTTTTGTAACAGAGATAGTAAATAGGGAAAAAAAAATTGTGCATATAGGAGCCTCGCCTCAGGGAGTAAATTTTCATGATGGGTATCTTTCAAAAGAGCTCGCCAATACCTTTAAAATGAATGGTAGAACCATCAATCTGCGATAATTTAAAACAAAGTTATCGATTTTTTTTTACTTTTAACAAAAACAAACTTGGAAAAAAATCTTTTTTTTTTTTTTTTTTTTTTAATATTGAGAATAAAATGGACTTCTTTTAGATATTTGGTGTTATACTACTTCTCTAATATGGAAATCGTCTGCATTATCATAAAAGATAATTTTTTTAAATAATAATTTTAATAAATTATTTTTTAAAAACAGAATTACTATTTAATAACCAAATTAAATTGTATATAAATGTAGGTGAATTAATGAAACGGGGGTTTGAGGGGGGTGGTAGCCTTCCTTACACAAAACTAATTATCATCTAAAACTTTCCCGAAGCCTAATTTGAATTGTTTAACATAGGTTTACATAACATCGTTATATTACCTCTTAATCTCCAACCTGTCTTTATAGTATTAAATTTCAGGGTAAGAGAAGGTCGTGTGAGGGACACACCAGATTATTTAAATTAAAAACCAATCTTTTCTTACAGTTTTAAAAGTGTTTTACTTTTATTTGAACAAATATGTAACTAAAGTTTTATTTACTATATTAGTATTATATGAGGGTTCTTTTTTCTAAAATATTTTATTTTTGTCTGTTTTATAGATACAATAAGTTTTTATAAAAAAAAAAAAAAAAAAAAAAAATTGTATATTACGCATATACAAGATGGTTAAACTCAAATTCTTGTAACTAAAATGGATAAGCTCATATCATGAATCGTCTTTATACAGAGTTTGGTGGCAATCTGCTTGCTCGTTTTAACTGCAGAAAGCTGTTTGCAGCAAAAGTTTAATGACTATATTTATATTTTCATATTTTTTAGTTTAGTTATTAATAAACAACTCTTATGAATACATTTCTTTCAATAATACATAAAAATAATGAAATTCTTACAACTACTCGGTACTGGCCGAATACATAGTCCATATTTGGCCGAGTACCCAGTACTCGGCAAACTGGCCGAGTAGGCCGAGTACCGAGTATATGACGAGTACTCGGTACAGCTCTAATAAGAATAAAATCATAAACACTCAAAGGAAATTCAAACGAGATCATATCTTCTCTCAAAAGTCGAATCATTTTTCAATGATTTGATTTCTCAGCTGATTTTGTCTTTATCCCAGCTGCTTTCATTTTAGATATTAAAAATTTTAAGCTCGAGAAGTATGAAAGTTTTAAAAAAGATATTTATATTCAAACAATATTTAAGGATTTTTTTTTTTTTTCTAAATCTGTGAAAGTACATATTTTTTTATTATAATTTTTATTATTAAAATAATAAAGGCCACTATTTCTTAATTTCCCGACCATATCATCTGTGTTTTATGCCTTTATATGTACATAGATATATATTTTTTTTAATTATGTGTGTGAATACCAGGTATAACGTCGACTCGCGAGTGGCCACTGAGTTAATCATGTCCACTGGCCACTTACAGAAATTGTAAGTCTTGACCTCTAGTTTGCAGACTCGGTGACTTTGCCAACGAATATTATGCGAGAAGTTAGTTGTCAGCCAGGGTAGCTCAGTGGTAGAGCATCGGTGCGTTAAGCAGAGGTGCCCGGGTTCGATTCCCGGCTCGGGTATTTTTCGCATAGTTGGTAATAAATAAAAATATCAACCTTTACACTCCAGATTGATTTAAATAGTTCTTATTCTTTTCTCTCTTGGTGTAATCTGATAATCTGTTCCTGAAAAACTGAAGTTAGCTTTTAATTGTTATTGATTTATTAATTATTATTAGTTATCAATCTCAACACATAGATTAAATTAAGTCAGTAATAAATAAATTTTTAAGCACAATATAAAAGATTTTGTAGCATTATTGAATGGATTAAATCATAAAACTTAGATTATTAAGGTTTTTTTTTCTTTTTTTTTTTTCTTTTTAATATGATTGTGTAATATTTGAAGACGAACTTTTAAATGATAATTGTTCTTGGGATAATAATAGCCATTGAGAGATAAATTGTATATTTTAAATAATCAATCATTTATAGATTCGACAGAATTTTTGCAAGTTTTTGTTTAAAACAGCTTACATAGTAAGTCACCAAATGAAAAACAGAAAAGCTAAATGTTTATGTATAATTTTTTTCATAATTAAAAAAAAAAAAAAAAAAAAAAGACACAAAACATAGAATTTTCCTTATGTTTGATAATAAATCATGTAGTTTGTTTTCTGATAAGTATACATATATAAATAATAATATAATAATAACAACAAAATAATTTTTCAGAAAGTTAAAAAGAAAACTACTATTGAGACACCTTTAGAATGGAGGATAAAATAAATTTATTTACAAATACTCCAGACAATTCCCAAACTTCTCAAAGTCAAAATAGTTCTGTAGCATCTTGCTCCTATTGGCTAAACCACAGTAAATTGTTTTGTTGTGGAGGGGACATTTCAGTACTTATTTAATCACAATTCTTGAAAGTATTAATATTTTTTTTAAGTTTGATTTTTTTTTTTTTTATAAATCCATAACAAGTGATAATAATATTCCTACATCAAAATTGAAAAAAAAGATTAAAGGAAAACATGGAATGTTTTTTTTTTTTTAGGTTGTGGAGGGGACAGGAGAATGTTACAATTGTAAAAATTCCATTTACTATTATTGTTGCTCCTCTATTTAATTAACTACAACAATAGAAGTACTTGCATAAGTTAAAATACTATGATTTGGCTTTAGTAATATAAAATATAAAAGCACAGTTTAAAAAAGATCCTTCTGAAAAAAAAATTTAAAAATTAAACATCATGTTTCGGAGAGGACAACTAAAATTTTTTATTAGCCTAAATTTATTAATTATATACAGTGTTAGAAATAAGAATTTTGAAACTAGGCGTCAAAATGACGCCTGGATTAAATTTTTTGGGCGTCAAAATGAAAAATCTAGGTGCCATCTATTATTAAATATGTATATTAAAAAATAATAATAATAAAAAAGCATCAACTAATAAATAATATATGCAAGATTACATAAAAAAATATTTATGTAATGAATGTAATTACATTGACAGTATTAAACGTACATATTTAAAATCGCAAATTTATTCTTCGCCCAGAAGA
This sequence comes from Salticus scenicus, assembly GCA_963930645.1. Classification (NCBI taxonomy): domain Eukaryota; kingdom Metazoa; phylum Arthropoda; class Arachnida; order Araneae; family Salticidae; genus Salticus; species Salticus scenicus. The sequence goes on along the minus strand of OZ005648.1, from coordinate 327,974,844 downwards.
TACATAATTCCACCACAATTAAATTGCATTTTCCGGGCAGAAATCTTCCAATTTAGGGCTGTTTAATTTAATCATTAACAAACCGTCAACAACTTTCATAGAGATATGATTTCTGAAATCAGTTTTTATTAGGTTCAATTGACTGAAATAGACTTGTTTACTGTCTGATGGGATTGGGAAAATTATTAGGTATAATGAGGAAAAATTCCAGGCGTCAAATATGGCACCTGTGATAGGAATTCTAGGCGTCAAAATGAAAAAACTAGTCGCAAAATGCGACTAACGACGGCTTATTTCTAACCCTGATTATATATATATATATATTTTTTTTTTCAATTAAAAGCTTAATATTATTTATTACATCATGAAAATAAAGTATTTAAACATTATTTATAAAAAGAAATGCATGAAAATTCCTTCTGCTTTAAATAATATTTTTTAATAGGTCCCCTCCGCAACGCATTTTCCCACTAAACATAATTTTAATTAAAATATTCTTATATTAAAATATAAATTAATTGTTTCAATTGACATTTTTCAGAAACTTCATTATCTGTACATTTAAAAAATATATAGTTTTATCAGTTTCAAATAATTTTATTTTTTGGTAGATTGGGACCAATTACCATGGTTTGACCCTCTATCAAGTACAGAAAAACAGGAAAAAGCATAAAAAAGTTTCAGAGGTAAAACGTCAGTCAATTGCATACAAAAAATATGGGGAGAAAGTGAATATTAGAAATAGAAAAGATTTGGCAAAAATGACTGATGCAGAGAGAGAGGAAAGAAATAGGAAGAAAAGAGAGGTTTATCAAAAAAAAAAAAAAAAAAAAAAAAGAATCAAATTTAGTTAAAAGTATACATGACCTAACACCAAGGCAGCAACGAAACAAAAGAAAGTACTGACAGAAGGCTTCTGCTAAAAGTAGGAAGCAAAAGAAACAGAAGATGTCCTTGCAGCTGGAAATATTAATTCAGATTCATCATATACTCAACAGTTAGAGTTAGAAAAGGTGTACAGCTCAGAAGGTGTACAGCTGACCAGTGTTAGAAATAAGAATTTTAAAACTAGGCGTCAAAATAACACCTGGATTAAATTTTTTGGGCATCCAAATTAAAAATCTAGGTGCCATCTATAATTAAATATGTATATTAAAAAAAACTAGTATCGCCCAGTGGTCGAAACTCGACCATTTTTTTTGCAAAGCGAGGCAAAGCAAAGTTATTGCCTTGTCCTAAACGGAATGCGATTGCAACACAGCTGCGGCAATTGTTTGCCAATATTCACTCTAACTGAATCAGCAGAGTTTTACTTAATATAACTATTTCTCTCTGTAGATGTTAGCCTTTCCTGAAATGAGAGAAAATCGCAACGTGAAAACGCCCCTTGTTGTGTGATACAGCCCAGACGCTAATAGGTACCATGTCAGACCAAGGTCCAACCAAGTATCAAATTCTGTTAAATTAATTCGATTGGTTCATAAAGTACAGTGTTTGAACAACAACAAAAAAAAAGATATTTTTTAAAAATGGTTGAATTGAGTTCGGGAAATTTCAAAACGTGTAACTTTATCGAAAACCGAAAATCTAAAACATTTCTGAATCTTATATTTTCTACTTATATATGCAGAGGAAAGAATAATAAATCCACTTTTAAAAAAATAAAAATAAGTAGTCAATTTCACTAATTTCACTTAATTAAAATGCAAGGAAATCTCAAAACGTGTAAATTCATCGAAAACCGGAAATCAAAAGTTTTTATGAATCTTCTACTTGCTTCTTCTACCCACAAAAGCTAGTAATAAAGACACTTTTTAAAAAAATAAGTAGCCAATTTCAGTTAATTGAAACGTAAAGAAGCTCAAAACATGTAAATTCAGCAAAAAACGGTAATCGGAATTTTTTCCGTATCGTCTACTTATACATGCAGCAGTTAGTAACAAATCCATTTTCCTTTTATTTAGTATATTAGTTCAATATTTATTGTTTAAATATCACCCTTTGAAATGAAATGTTTATGTTTACATTCGAAACTGGAAGTTTGCCATTTTTTTTTCTGGAGTTTTGTGATTTTAAATTAAAATTTTATCAATTTTACAGAAAAAATAACTCAATCAAACACATGTAGACAGTAACTTATATATAACTATACCCAAATATCGGAATTAAAATCGGCAGATAATTTCCGTTATTTTTTAATAATTTTTTACAAAAAACTCCATGGACAATTAACATAGAAAATCTTTTACATGGCTCCATGAACAGACAGTGACGTCATCACTTCGCTTGCGTATAGTGATGCTACATTATACAAATTACTGTGTCTATGGTTTTATTTGAGCTTTATGAAATTGCCAGATTTAACAACTTTCTACTTTTAGGTATTTTTTAATGTGAAGGAATACGTGTATAAAAGGGAAAAATGGGGGAAAATGCATAAAAAATAAATGTATTTTTATATACCTTTTTGGCATCCTAAGAAAATAATATTTGTATTCGCACCTTCCGGCTAACCATACCTTTCGAATGCTACCATTTTCAACCCTCTACTCCCATAATTAATATGTTAAAAAGGGACAACAAATTTTATGCTTGCCAATTAATATATAGATAATAATAATAAAAATAAAGCATCAACTTGTAAATAATATATGCAAGATTATATAAAAAATATTTATGTAATGAATGTAATTACCTTGACAATATTAAACGTACATTATTTAAAATCACAAATCACAAATTCATTCTTCGCCCAGAAAATACATCATACCACCGCAATTTAATAGCATTTTCTGGGCAGAAATCTTCAAATTTAGGGCTGTTCAATTTAATCATTAACAAATTCGTCAACTACTTTCACAGAGAAATGATTTCATAAATCAGTTTTTATTAGGTTCAAATTAGGTTTTTATTGGGTTAGATGAAATAGACTTGTTTAATGTCTGATGGGATTGGGAAAATTATTAGACATAATGAGGAAAAAATCCAGGCGTCAAATATGGCACCAATGATTGAAATTCTAGGCGTCAAAATGAAAAAACTGGTTGCAAAATACGACTAACGACCACTTATTTCTAACCCTGCAACTGACCCTGTTAGCTCTCAAAGGAAGCAAAGGGAAAAAGTACGTGCAAAAAATTATGTTCAGTTGTTGACAGAAATAGAAGGGCAAAACAGAACAATAGTTAAATTAGAGCGCAAAGTGAAAACACTGCAAAGAAATTCGCAGCATAAAAAATCTTTACTTTCTAAGAATACAAAAGTAACACCTTTCCCCAGAAAAAAAGTAAAAAATCTGATACACAGGCATGAGAGTGCAGAAAATTAAAAAAAGAGGAAACATGTGTATTAATAAAATTAATTTCAAATGAAAAATAATGTGTGTGGGGAAAACTATACAAATATGTTCAGAAAATTTATTTCAAATGAAAAATAATGCGCACAGGGAAAAACTATACAAAATATTTTAAAAGTGACAAATTAAACTAAAAGAAAAATGCACATCAACACAATAAAACATGTGTGTAAAAAAAACTAGTATGTTGTGGCTACCACAAGACTTTCTTCTATATTTTTCTATACAAATTCACTCAGTAACAATATTTAAAAAATAATAATAATTATTTGTTTTTTAAAGTAAAACAAAATCAATAACTTTGTTTTAAATTATCACAGATTTATAGTTCAACCATTCGTTTTAAAGGTATTGATGAGACCTTTCGAAAGATACCCATCTTGAAAATTTATCCCCCCAGGGGGTACTTCCGCCCAGGAGGGGCATCGATACCCCCACATGAATTTTTTTTTTTTACTAATTACTAATTAACTACTACTATTATCAATAATTCATATTAATTTTACTATCACAGGTTAAGAATAACTCTCATTATGTACATTTATACGAAATTTTGTTTTATACTGCCATGTTAAATATTTAGAAAAAATACGAAAACAGCACCACCTGTTGAGTGATTGATCAAATCTAATCAGCAACAGTTTATGTCAGGGGCCAACTAAATACCAAGTTTGGTTAAATTTCGTTTAAAAAAAAAAAAAAAAAAAAAAATTTTTCTGTTTTTTTTTTCGTTAAAAGTAAAATAAATCGATAACTTTGTTTTAAATTATCACAGATTTATTGTTCAACCATTCGTTTTAAAGGTATTGACGAGACTTTTCGAAAGATACCCATCTTGAAAATTTACTCCCCTCGTGGGGGTACTTCCCCCCCCCCCAGGGGGGTAGGTGAGACTCCTACACATACAAAAAATGTTTCCCTGTTGACTATCTCTATTATAAATAATTCTTATAAATTTCATAATGATTACTAAAAAATAATTATCTTTATGCACATTTATACAAAATTTTGTCCTATATCACCATGTTAAAAATTTAGAAATAGCGGGATGGCAACGCAACCTGTAAGACAATTTTTACCAAAAGTTAATAGGCACTAATTTATGTCAAGGTGCAACTACATACCAACTTGTATGAAATTCTGTGCAGTAGTTCCTGAGATACAGTTGCCACAAAATTTTGTCACACACACACAGACAGACAGATATTTTCTAAAAATGGTCAAATTGTGTTCTACAGCTCTCAAAACGTGTAAATCCATCAAAAACCCGAGGTCGAAAATTTTTACGAATCCAATACTTTCTTCTATTGAATATAGAAGAAAGTAAAAAAAATAACTGTTGATGATGATGATTAACGCTGCCGAAATTGTCCGGATTTTTGGCTTTGTACTGTACTGACATTTATATTTTGAACACTGATCGTTAATTTGATTTAAAGCAAAAAAAAAAAAAAAAAAAAAAAAAAAATGGAATTAATGGAAATTGCATAAAAGCGGAAAATTGCATATCCGCTGAAAAATCTCATGCCTGGATACAGGTATGCACTATACCAAAACCAGGTACATGACACTTTGGTCCCGCCACTTTGGTCTCACGTTTTGGTCCTTATATTAGGAATAATCAAAGTATTACAGAAAAAAAGCAAAATTATTTTTCATATTTCGAATTTTTGTCATTTGACTTGAAAACATGGAGATAGGAAAAGTCAAAATTATCATCATCATTATTATTATTATTATTTTGCAACAGAAAGTTGTAGTAACAAATAAAACTGAAAAAAAGTCTAAAATTTAAAAATTTAGGTTTTTTCTTTGTACGATAGAGGAAAAAGAACAGCAAATACATAAGAGAACTTCGAGCAAAAGAGAACTTAGTCGAATGTTTTCAATTGGAGAGTTGAATATCTATAACCTTTGTTGAAAATGATGTAACTGTAGGACACATAGAACAGAAAATTTATTATTTCGGATAGAATTTTGAATGATAAAGGTATTAGTTATCAGCGAAGATCTAAGCAGGGTTGGGTTTCTTCCGGAAGAAACCAGTTTCTTCCAGGACAGTGGAAGAAAGTGGAAAAAAACGGAAGAAATGGAAGAAACCAACAAAAAGACAAAACAGATGCTGAAAATTGAAACACATTAACTGTATATTAACTCAAAGCATAATATAGTGTCAAATCAAAACTATAATTCAATTAATATTAAAATATTATTTTTAGAAAAATAACTTTAAATATACACAGGTGATGTGTTCTTACTACTTTATCGGTAGGGAATTTTTTAACAATTTCTACCATTTCTGAAAAAAGAAATCCCTACAAGTTTTTAAGTATAAAAAAAAAAAAATGTGTAATTTTATATGTGGAGAAAAAAAAATTAATTAATTAAAGATTAGCTATTTTTATTTTTTATATACGTACTAGCATTCATATTTCACTGCTAACTTTTAAAGACTGATATTTTTAGAATTTTTTGCATATATACTATCTCATATTATTATATATTATATGTTCAAGTAGTACAAGTGATAATACTTATGGAATTTAGACAAAATATTTATTCACTTAAAAAAAAAAAAAAAAAAAAAAAAAACTTTGTATGGCCTCTAAGCTGGTAACCAATGGATTGTATCAATAAGTCCAAATACTTTTAAACTCCTCTGCAAGTTCTCCAGGATGAAAAAAAGAATTCTACATTTTCTATTCATCTATTCTAAGTTGAGAAACAGATTTCAGTATTGAACTGCTAAAAAACTTTTCATTTGTTATACTGTATCTATGGCAATAAAGAAAATGAGTTTTTTGATGACATTTTGTGATACAATTAATTATTGCATACCCGTTCCCTTAATTAACTGAATGTTAATTAAAAGCTCTTTTATTAGAAAGTAAGCAAGTGATCCTTACTATTTACTACCAGTTAAAGAAACAAAATTGTTTAAATTATAAAACTTTATTCTGATTAAATTGAAATTGATTTCTTTAATGGAGTTTGACGTTTGAGTATTTTAGAGAGTGATCTGATCTTGGCTAAAAATATCATGTAATTACTAATTTAGTATATATAATAGATTTTTATAGGCAAAATAAAGTTTGCTTTAAGTTATTTATATAAAAAATGCATCCATTGTATCTTACTAAGCTGCAACTTATTACTATATGATAATTTTTAAAGAAAAACAGTTTTTCCATTTCTTCCACTTGGAAGAAACCTATTTCTTCCGGCCGGTTTTTTCCATTGTTTTTTCCACCTTGGAAGAAACTTGCCAACCCTGGATCTAAGCATTGTTAATTTGTCTAAGTCTGCAAAATTTCAGTTTAAATAAAATACAAGGTTTTTAATAAAAACACTGTAATGTGGCTCTTAATTATCACATTTATATTTTGAGTGTTCGAATACAAAATTTGTAGGAAATCAATGCTTTATCCAAGCATCTCCTAAATGATAGAGTTTAATAATAAAAGAAGATGCGAGGAACCTAAATAATGATATTAGGATTAGTTTGTACAGATCTGCTAAACTTGAATCATTTTCTTCTCTGTCAATCCGGATATATTTGTCAAACAAAGGAAATAGTTACATAGCACACAGATATGGAAAAGCATTTTTATTTCATTATAATCCCTTACAATATTGTTTAAGAAAATTTTCATTAAAAACCCCTCTCTCCCCCCCCCCCCCCCCTTCTTTTTTTTTTTTTTTTTTTTTTTTCAAATGCGCTGAAACAAAACAGTGAAATTCCTTTTTATTATCTGTGGGAGAAACAGGTGTGAAACGAATACCAAGGTGCTACAGCAATTTCAATGCGGGAATTATTTTTAGTCATAGAGACATGTCAGACAGATATATTCATTTATTTATTTTAAACATAATATTAAGCTAAAAAGATTTTTTAAAAAAAATTGAACCTCAACATTTTCTGAACATTGATGCTTGCAATGCGCACAGTTGATTAAATATTGGACTACTCATATTTTTTCATTTTTAAAATAAAATAATTATAATTGAAAGAAAAGTAATTTATACACATATATACACGGTTAACGTAATAAAATATCACAGACAAACAAACATGCATTTTATTAAATTAAAACTTTATAAAATATACAACCTTTTATTACTCCATGTTTAATTGCTGAACTAGTTTCCTCTGGGGCGCCCCAGCTTGATCACCAGCATCACAGTGTGCGAAGTCGCTCGAAACTGATGTTTCTTGTTTCTTCCCTCCTATATATACTCTTTGCCATTGGCGGTTGAGGACTGCCCCATCGTTGCCATTGCAGCAATTGGAACTTGTTAAAATTTCTACGGATTCTCTTACTGTAGCGTAACTGTGGTTGTGGTAGTTGGCCAACTTTTTTACTTGATCAAATTTTATGTCTATTTCTTCGTTTTTATTTACCTGGGTTAACGCGGTTGTTATTTTACCTGTCATTATATCATGGCTATGTTCTTTAATTCTTGTTTTTATTTTTGTTTTACCTATATAGCACATTTCGTTATTTTGTTTATTGGTATATGGAATTTTATAAATTCCCGCTGTCTCTAAAGAATTTAATTTATCTTTGTCGTTTCTGATTAATTGGAAAATGTTAGGGTTTGGCTTGACAGGTATGTTTATATTATGTTTTGTTGCTACTTTTTTGATTTTATTGGAGATTGCGCGATCATAAGGAATTGAAGTTGTGTATTTTAGTTTAGGTTTTTGAAAGTTATTGATCCGATTTAAATTTTTTAATCTTTTTTTGAATAAGTTATCTATTAATTTATTTGAGTAACCTGCCTTTTGTGTAAATTGTTTAATATTTTTTATTTCGTTTTTTAGAATTTTAGGGTCTTTACAAACTGTTATTGCGCGATTTATGTGGGCCTGTATTGTGGGCCTGTATCGCGCAATAACAGTTTGTAAAGACCCTAAAATTCTAAAAAACGAAATAAAAAATATTAAACAATTTACACAAAAGGCAGGTTACTCAAATAAATTAATAGATAACTTATTCAAAAAAAGATTAAAAAATTTAAATCAGATCAATAACTTTCAAAAACCTAAACTAAAATACACAACTTCAATTCCTTATGATCGCGCAATCTCCAATAAAATAAAAAAAGTAGCAACAAAACATAATATAAACATACCTGTCAAGCCAAACCCTAACATTTTCCAATTAATCAGAAACGACAAAGATAAATTAAATCCTTTAGAGACAGCGGGAATTTATAAAATTCCATATACCAATAAACAAAATAACGAAATGTGCTATATAGGTAAAACAAAAAGAAAAATAAAAACAAGAATTAAAGAACATAGCCATGATATAATGACAGGTAAAATAACAACCGCGTTAACCCAGGTAAATAAAAACGAAGAAATAGACATAAAATTTGATCAAGTAAAAAAGTTGGCCAACTACCACAACCACAGTTACGCTACAGTAAGAGAATCCGTAGAAATTTTAACAAGTTCCAATTGCTGCAATGGCAACGATGGGGCAGTCCTCAACCGCCAATGGCGAAGAGTATATATAGGAGGGAAGAAACAAGAAACATCAGTTTCGAGCGACTTCGCACACTGTGATGCTGGTGATCAAGCTGGGGCGCCCCAGAGGAAACTAGTTCAGCAATTAAACATGGAGTAATAAAAGGTTGTATATTTTATAAAGTTTTAATTAAATTAACTTCATGGTTATAAATTATTTCAAGTATGCATTTTATTATTATTAATATAGCACAAATTTTGAAATAAATTCCTCTTAGATTAATGATAAAAATTAAATCACAATCAAATCGAATGAAACGTATCTCTCTCTCTCTCTCACACACACACACACACACACATATTATGAATAAATTCATGTGTAAGTTCAAAAACTTTATAAATGATTTTAAGTAAATTGGAGTGTAAAGGTTGATATTTTTTATTTACCAACTATGTGAAAAATACCAGAGCCGGGAATCGAACCCGGGCCTATTCTATAACGGTAAACACAAACAAGTGGCCAGCGCGAAATCACTAAGTTTAAGTTCCGACTCCGAGACGAGAAAACAAAGTTTTGATGCGAAAAGATTATTAGTAAAAAATTTACAATACACTGAATCGCATCACTGCGTAACAAATCGTCAATGGGTGCCCTCTATCAAAGCTTAGCCAAAATATAAAATTCAGAAAATGGTCACAAAACTAAAGAATACAAATATTTCTATCCAATTCCAATACAATATATGATAAACACACACAAGTAACAAAAACAAACACAGAGTTCTGAAACACAAAAACAAAGTCCCGATACGAAAAAGTTACCAGTTCAGGGGTCTGTCCAGAGACAAACCTGGGTCCTTCACAAAATTTTATATCTTAGAAAAGGACCCTTCACAATATTATTTATCCTAAAACAGAACCCTTCACAAAATTTTTATCCAAAAACAAGACCCATCACAAATTTTGTTTATCCTGAAAAAGGACCCCTCATAAAATTTTTCTTCTTAGGTCTTTGATAAATCTCACATTTTCAAAATTAATCTTCAGTGGAATGAACAGACAACCTGAAAAACCAAACATTTTTGTTGTATTTCTCTTGAAAAGCTGATATTAAATTTCTAATCTATAAAGGGCTTCTATGCATATGCGTGAGTTTTCTATAAAACTGAACTGTCATTGTCAAAAATGAAACCTAAATTGTAATTTTATTTTGCAAAATTGAATTTTTCACAATTTTACAAAAAGAGGACCCTAGCCGAAAAGTTTGGAAGAACTTTACTTTCACACTAAATTTAAATTCACAAAATTACATGTAGAAATTTTCACAATTTCACAAAAGCAGGACCCTGTGTGAAACAGGGTTGTAAAAAATCCAATCCAGATGGGTTTTATTAAAAAACCCATGTTTTTTGGGTAGAAAACCCAGGTTTTTTGGGGAAAATGAAATTTCTTTTTCCAACAAGCTAATAATGTATAGTATATGTGTTATTTTGTTTTATATGAGAACATACACAGTTTAGTAAACACTAAACAAGCATTTGTGATCAATAAAACTGATAATACCGTATCTGTATATGTCAGAAAGCAGTTATATCTGAATTTTAATTGTATAAAAATGCAAAGTTCAAAACTAAAGTATGAACAATTTTTTTTTTATTAAATTTTGATTCTATAAAAACTCATGAACAAAATTTGCAATGTGTAGAAATGTGCAGTAAGTTTGCCTTATGTTACTTTTATTGAAAAAACAAAAGTAGTTCTTCCTTTTATTATCTTATACTCACATGTTGCATTCAGTTTCACAATCTCAAATCATATCAGCATCCAAAAATATATCAGAAAAACATATTGCCTTAAAGAAAAAAATTTCATCGTCGACCTGTGTAATTTTATTGGGTAAACACTAGGTGATTGCAAAGTTGTCTTATCCTATTCTGTAAAAATGAATAATTCTTTTTAGACTTTTTTTTTATGAAAACTCGAGAGGAAAGTATGTATATATATATATATATATACAGGGGTCGATCCAGGTTTTAATTTTTGGGTCCCTTTTTTGAGAAATTTTTATTTATTTTTGTGAAATGTAAAATATTTTTGTGAAGAAGTAAACTATTGTGTAAAATCTTCCGTTTTTACAATCACTTTATGTAATGTTTAATATCAAGTTAATAGAGTTTCGTTGAGCCAAATTAAGGCATTAATTAAAAATAATACTGAAAATATGAAAAAATTTAATAAAAGGATCATTTTTATAAAACAAAATCTTGTGAAGGGACTCATTTTATAAATTTTAATTTTATGAAGGGTCCCCTTTTTATGGATTTGAATTTTATGAAGGGTCCATTTTTATGAATTTTAATTTTGTGAAGGGTCCCTTTTTATGAATTTTAATTTTGTGAAGGGTCCCTTTTTACTATGTGGAATTTTGTGATGGGGCCACAAAAGGGACCCAAATTTTGCCTGGATCGACCCCTGATATATATATATATATATATGTGTGTGTGTGTGCATAAATTACGACCAGTAAATTACTGTGACTTTTTTTTTTCTTTTTGCAGGGAAGGGTGAAGGGTAGACAAAATAAGTACAGTCGGCCCCGCTTAAACGAATATCTACCGTTCCAGCTATATTAATTTGATTAAGCGGGGTATTCAATTATGCGGGGGAAACTAGAAACGCAATTGCATATATAACTATAATGGTTTTATGCTTACTTGAAAAGATAAAAAATCAATACCTGTTTCTTATTTAAGTACTAGCCGCCTTCGGCAACCAGCTGTTTCACGATCCTTGAAAAATTTGACTTTACGGAACTCCCGCTTGGTGGCGCCTGCGGCGTCTTTTTTCTGTTTCAGGTCCTTCAACAGCTCATTGACATATAGTGAAAATAACTTTATTGAAAAATTTAACCGCAATAAATTCCCGCTCGGTAGCGCCTGTGGCGCCCTCTTCCCATTTCAATATCTAAAACAGCCTGTTAGCTCACAGTCTTACGATCTTTCAAAATTCTGACTTTAGCAAAGTCCAGCTTGGTGGTGCCTTTTACCCGTTTTAGAACTTACAACAGCTTCCACGCTCATACCGCAAATAGATTTGAAAATGTTAACTGTAGCAAATTTTTACTCTGTGGCAACTAAGGTGCTGCTTAACGTTTCATGATTTGAAATACCATGTTCGCTCACCATATAAAGAACCTTGAAAATTCTGATTGTGGCAAATACACAACCCGGTGGGGCATACGGTCTCCCAATCTTCTCCCTATAAGTAATTTACTGATAATCAGAATAGGAGATATTGAATTATTAAAATGTCAAAGCACCTGCTGGCGACAGAGATTTGCAATATGTACTCCTCAATTTCAGTTTAACCTTCTAAGCACGGCGCATATGAAATAGAAAAGTGATCCCTGAGTAGAGGTCAAGACTCACGGTCGCCACTCGCCATGTGGCGACCTAATTTGAAAAAGTGGCGATCAAAAAAAAATTGGTATGATCGCCATTTTTTTCGCGAAGTCGCGAAAATATTTCTTCCGTTTTTAAAAAAAATCATGGATATCATTCGTTTAAAAAAAAAAAGAAAGAAATCCCATTAACGATCGGTAATTGTTAATGGGATTTCGATGATAATCGCGCCTTCCGATTTCCAATCTTTCTCCATGCACAACATAAATATCAATTCATTTCAGAAAATCTTGGAGTGGAAGGCTGATATATAGATTCTAATTTAAAATAAATATCAATATTCATTTAAAACTTGCTTTATGAGATTCTAGAACCTAGAAAGAAATAGAATTGTTAAATATTTCTTGTTCGTGTAATTATTTTTTGCCTCTCTCCCCCTATTCTTATTTCCAACTAGAAATCGCCAATTAAATGTTTTGTAATTGTTTCTCAGCCTTTCTTCATCCATAATATACATGGCAATATTCATTTTAAACATGCTTTATTAGATTCTAGAAGTAAAATTGAGAATTTAATATTTCTTATTCATGTAATTATTTTTTTAATCCCCCCCCCCCTTTCCGCATTTCTAGAAAGTTATAAATGATCAATTCTGGAAACAATAAAGCGATAGAAGTGTTTAATATTTTTCACATATGTAATTATTTTTAAACTTAACTTGATGAATATATTTATTTTTCCTCAATTAAATTATATGTTTATATTTCATATCTATACCAAATGTGTAAACAGGGGGGTGGGGGATGAAAAATTGATTTTTATGTACGAAATTTTTTCTAAATTAGTTTAAGAAAATTAATGCTCAGTTGATGTATGAGTAATGTATATACATAAAATTTTTATTCTATATATGTTTGAAAATTTTCACTAAGAAGAAAATATGTCGATTGTTTTTAAAAACAATCATGAAACATATTAATGTTTTATATTACTTTAAAAAAATTTCAAATTATTATTTTTTTTTTTTTTAACAACACTAAATGAAGGAATGAAAAACATCAAAAATACAAAAAAAAAAATAATAATAATAATATTAGTAATATAAATATTTACACCCTAAAGTCTAAAATAAATCACGAATCTAATACTTATTAGAAGGTATAAATTTTTATTTAAAAAATAATAATAAGACGACTTAATTTTTAAGTCGTATAGGTCATTTATATTTCAACGTATTCATTCAATTTAAGAACGGCAACAAAATGCTCATGCGTATTTATAACGACAAATAAATTATCTATAATAATAAAAGAAGATGTCTGTCTGTCTGTCTGTCTCTCTGTCTGTCTGTCTGAGCATCTATACATTCAGCCCCTATTGAACGCAGAAGTATAAAATTTGACATACGGGTGCTCAGAAACCTTCCCGAGGGGATAGTGAAAACAGAATTTAAAAATTTTAATTAGTTGCGGAGATATTAATTAAAATGTTGACCCATGTCGATCGAAAACTGACCAAAAATCCTTATTGCTTAAAAAGAGGCATTCTATCCGCAGACGATTTTAACGGCTGTCTCGAACGGGAACGAAACATGTGGAAGTCATTAATGTCACATGATCTTGAACTGGAGTTAAAAATTGCAAATTTCAAAGTGCTTCAAATTTTCTTTTTCCCACACAACACTTAATATACAACCTATTCAGCACAAAACCAACCTGCAGTTAAAATTTCATCAATTTTCATTAATAAACAAAGCAGTTACATTTTAATTGCAAATTAATTTTTATTCTAACACGTAATCTATCTTTCAATACACGATAGGAGTTTCCATAGCAACAAAATACATTGGAAGGAATTAAAAAAATACTTTTTCTTTTTCGTTTTACTTCCATTACCCGACTACCGTGGTATATATAGGTTTTGGGGACCTAAAAAATATTTTTTTCTTTTTATTTCCATTAAACGACTACCGTAGATAATGGAATTAGAGATTTCACGTGATTTACATGTTTTAGTATGTCCTGATTAGGTTTTCTTTTGCATCTCAGCTACTAATTAAAATAATTTCATAAGTAACACATTATTTGAAAGCTTTGTTGATTTGGAATTGAACAGTAGATTACAGAATTTTCTACCGCCAGATATTTTAAAATTTCAATATTTCAAATTCTAATTAAATTATTTTTAATACATCATTCGAAAGATATTTTAAAGTACTTTTCTATTATCGAAAGTGGGATTCGAGATTTCACCTGATTTACACCTTTTGAGGTCTCCTGAATCGGTTATCTTTCCTATCTCAGCTACTAATTAAAATGATTTCATAAGTAATACATCATTTGAAAGCTTTGTTGATTTGGAATTGAACAGTAGATTACAGAAATTTCTATTTACACGTTTTGAGGTCTCCTGAATCATTTATCTTCTGTATCTCGGTTATTAATTAAAAAAATTTCATAAGTACATACATCATTTGAAAGCTTTGTTGAGCTGATACACATTTTAAAGTACTTTTACATTATCGAAAATGGAATTCGAGATTTCACTCGATTTACACGTTTTGAGGTGTCCTGGTTAGGTTTTCTTTTGTATCTCAGCTACTAATTAGAATAATTTCATAAGTAACACATCATTAGAAAACTTTTTTGATTTGGAATCGTACAGTGGATTACAGAAATTTGTACCACCAGATGGCGCTGTAATATTTTAAAATTTCAATATTTCAATTTCTAATTATGATTAAATTATTTCTAAGATACACATTTTAAAGTACTTTTACATTATCGAAAATGGAATTCGAGATTTCACCCGATTTACACGTTTTCAGGTGTCCTGATTAGGTTTGTTGATTTGGAATTGAACAATATATTACAGAAATTTCTACCGCCTGATGGCGCTGTAATATTTTAAAATTTCAAATTCTAATGAACGAGGAAGGTGTTGCAAGTTCTAAAACGGGGATAAGGCGCTGCAGGCGCCACCGAGCGGGACTTCGCTAAAGTCAGAAATTTGAAAGATCATAACATGGTGAGCGAACAGGCTGTTTCAGATATTGAAAAGGGAAGAGGGCGCCGAAGGCGCTACCGCACGGGAATTTACTGCGATTTCAATAAGCTATTTTCACGATATATCAATAAGCTGTTATTAGACCTGAAACGGGAAAAAGGCGCCGCAGGCGCCACCGAGCGGGAGTTTCGTAAAGTCGGATTTTTCAGGGATCGCGAACCAGCTGGTCGCCGAAGGCGGCTAGTATGTCAATAAGCTTTTGTAAGATCTGAAATGGGAAAAATGCGCCGCAGTTGCTACCGAGCGGGAATTTTGTAAATTCGGATTTTTCAAGGATCGCGAACCAGCTGGTCGCCGAAGGCGGCTAGTATACAAATAAAATAAGAGAGAGATATCATTTTAATTCATATAAAGTACTTCATCATTGAATATGAATTATTTTATTAAGGCAGCACACTAACATATTAAAATTAAACATTACTGTATATTTTTTATTAATCTCCAAAATAATATATATATATATTTATATATATATATATATATATATACTTTTTTATAATATATATATATACTTTTTTATAATATATATGCCCAATTCTCCACAAATGGCGCAGAAGTTCTGCTCTCTAAAGTGATAGACAGCAGGCGTCCGGCTCGAATCCAGGTTGTGCTTGTTGACCTACTCATTGTGCGTTTTCCGTTGTTCTCACGAAAACTTGGATAAATAGTGCTTAGGTTTCCTTAAAGTTCTTTACTGTTTGCAATCCACCAGACCTAGGACCAAACGTAATTAAGCGGATTGAATTCCGAACACTAAATATCTATACGCATAAGCTGGAATGTCGAATATAATAAATTTCTTAATTAAATATTCAAAAGACTATAAAAAATAAAGTATAATCGATAAATAATTGAACGATATTAATTTCTTTTATTAAATATTAAAACAATACTGAAAAGAAACATAGTTAAATGTAAATAAATAAAAATAAAAACAAGATATTAAAGTTAGAGTTTTTAAAATAGAGTTAATTTCTTTTTTTAGACAAATATACTATCACATGTTTATTTGTTTAATTTTTATATTGTTAAAAAAAAAAAAGCACACATACACACACGCATGATCATTCCTTGACATAATACTTATAGCTTCTAATAGATGCAAATAAAGATCGAATAATTTTTAGTAAGTGAAAAAAATGAATAGATCGGGGTTCGAACCCGGGTCATTTGAACTTACGCCAAAATTTAGCAATTGAGCTATATGGTTAAAATCTGATGGGAACTATTTTGTAATGTGAAAATAGAAAATATTCATCTGTTCCAGAAAATCCTCTGTCTTCTAAATGACTTTATTTTTTATTTATTTTCTATAAATTCCAATTTTCACAGATCAAAATTATAGATAGACTTGAAGGAAAAAAAAAAAAAAACATGAACATTCCTTGGCACTATATTTATAGCTTCAAACAGATGTAAATAAAGATCGATTAATTTTAACAAGAGAGAAAAATGAATAAATCGGGGTTCAAACCGGGATCCTTTCAACTTACGCCAAAATTTAGCAATCGAGCTATACGGTTGAAATCTGATAGGAACTATTTTATCACATGAAAATTGAAAACATTCATATGATTTAGAAAATCCTCTGTCTGTCAAATCACTTTATTTATTATTTATTTTTTATAAATTCTAATTTTTATGGATCAAAATTAACAGATAGACTTAAAAAAAAAAAAAAAAAAAGCACACACACACACATGATAATTTTTTGATACAATACTTATATGTTCAAATAGATATAATTAAAGATCGGATAATTTTTAGTAAGAGAGAAAAATGATAAATGAATAGGTCGGGATATACTATATAGAAACAGAAAATGTAGTACTATCTTCAGTTCAACTGATAGAAATGAATCCTGGAATGCAGAAACTAGCAATCGCCAAAGATCTCCAAGAAAACACCACCGCATCTCCTTTTTTTGTGGGAGGATATTTCTCGCTTTCAGTAACAGGAGTGTGACCAGTGGCGAGGCGTCCAGTCATCTAGAGATTCGCTGATGACTACAGAAATTTGTGAACAACATAATTAAAATCAATATTTTATTTATTTACTTATTTATTTTTATTTTATATATATTTTTTCTTTCTTACTTTTTTTTTCCCGATCTGCGATTAAAATATTTGGTGCTGCCATCTATTGACACAATGACAAACCACCCAAAAGCACTTTCGACTCCCCGCTTGAAAAAACGAGTCTTTTGCAAGCTTGCGGAAGGATGAAAACCCGGTGCTTATCTTCGCCAACCAATAAAATCGCGTAAACATCTTTGAAAATACGGTGCTAGTCATCTGGAATTTTAACGATTCCAACTTTTAGCTTCAGTCTTCCAGCGTTTGCTTGGAGTTTGAAGAATGATCTGATAGGTATGTGCTTTCTCTTAATTGTTTATTTTTATTTCTATGTCAAAATGTCGGTATTATAGAAACGTATTTTTTGAAGTATAATTTTTTATTTATTTCCAAAATAATATTATGAGTATATTGGATCTTGGATAAATATTGTTAGAATCGAGAATCTTTAATGACGGCGAACATGAAAAGAGTTATTTTGTGTACCAGTACAAATAGAAGTGTTTCATTTAAGTTTAGGTTACATTCTAAACTTTCTTCTTCCTATGTAAATAAATAATAATAATTTTAGAAAATTCTTTTATTATTCAATTAATGTGTACTTTTATAATGAACATGAATATGCTTTCAATAACTTATTGTACTTTTAATGCACTATACGTACTTATTTCTGCAAAGTTAAGTTTTGATCTAATATAAACTGTTAAATATAAAACTTTAGCACATACATAAGATCTGAAAATAAGTTTTATTTATTTATTTTTTAATATATATATATGTACAGTGGCGCCAACTGTTGGAAAGGATTGGGTGGGCTCAAATATTTTTGGGTAAAAGGAACAATGCTATAAAGATTTTTATTTTTCAAACATACTATGTAAGGAAAGTATTGTAATCCTGAGAAAAATTTTAATTCGAGATTTGGGTGTAGCTATACGTTTTGAAGTCCTCCGAGTTCATTTTTGCTATTTTTACGGTGATGTATGAATCCGTTCCGTGTGCGTATATGTTCGTGCGTGAACACGATAGCGTCAAAATTTTTTGTTCCAATGAGCTGGAAATTGGTACATTTGTTATAGGTTTGTAGATCATCGTAACATGGACCTTATTGATTTTGGTGAATCTAGCACTTATATATATATATACTAGTATATAACCCCGTCAAATATGACGGAATGTGAATGATAAATCTTGAAAACCATGTTTAGATCATGAAGATTACCACGTGATCATTTAAATGTATTTTCAGTTTTTGTTTATAAATCAAATGTGTTTCGATATTTTATGAATTTCGTTCTGAAATTAAAAAAATTCTACCCGATCAATAAATATGAATGACAATAAAAAAAACTGCTGGTTGACAAAAAATATAGGCCCGAAAACACAACAGCAACAACACATCCCAGTGTTCCGTTAAGTGCTCTATTTAAAGTCCTCATAATAAGAATAATCTAGTGTGTCACTCACACGACTTTCTCTTACCCTGAAATTTAATGCTATAAGTACAGGTTGGAGATTAAGAGGTAAGATAAAGAGTACTGTTATGTAAACCTATGTTAAACAATTCAAATTAGGCTTCGGAAGAGTTTTATATGATAATTAGTTCTACCCCCCCCCCCCCCCCCTGAACCCCCCGTTTCATTAATGCACCTACATTTATATAGAATTTAATTCGGTTATTAAAAAATAATTCAGTTTAAAAAAAATAATTTATTAAAATTATTATTTAAAAAAGTTATTTTGTATGATAATACAGGCGTTTGCATATTAGAGAAATAGTATAACACTAAATATCCAAAAAAAATTTGAATTTATTCTCAATATTAAAGTAAAAAAAAAAAAAAAAAAAAAAAATTGTTAAAAATGAAAGAAATCAATAACTTTATTTTAAATTATCGTAGATCGATGATTCAACCATTCGTTTTAAAGGTATTGGCGAGCTCTTTTGAAAGATACCCATCATGAAAATTTACTCCACTCGAGGGAGGACATCTACCCCAGGGGGGGAGGCGAGGCTCCTACATACACAAAAAATTTTTTCCCAGTTGACTATCTCTATTACAAAAAATATGTATTCATTTCATTTGGTTTAGTGCAGTCTATAGATGTTAAATTCTACTTACCTGCAATTTCCCCCATAGACGCAATGTATTTGAATGTCCCTGTACACGAACCATTTGCTTCATCTTAACGAAAAGCTTACTGTAGCATCCCTATATGATACACATTTAGAATACCGAGTTTGGAATTTCTGTTACTATTTGTTCTTGAGATATGCTGATAACAGACACACAGACAGACAGACAGACAGACAGAGACCATTCGCTAAAAACGTAATACGTATCCGTATTACGGAAACGTGTAATACTCTGAATACGGATTTTCGTATTCAGGGGACCTCAGAACATGTAAGTATAACAAAAACTCACGTTCGAAAATTTGACCCTAAAACAATACTTTCTCGACCCTATGGGTAAGAGGAATAAATAACGATTCACTTCATTTTACCAAAATACTTTTTTTTAAGACCATCGAAGATCCTGTTTCCAAATACGTAAGCGAAGTGTGACGTCACTGACCGTCCGTGGATGCAAGAAAAAGATTCCCTATGTTAATCGTCCATTGTATTTTTTGTAAAAAATAATTAAAAAGCGAGGGAAATTATTTCCCGATTTTAATACCCGTATTTGGGTACAGATATGCTATCGTATCCCTGTGTTAGATTGAGTTATTTTGCTGTCAAATTGACAAAATTTCAAATTTCAAAACTGTGTCATCTTTGGCGTTTTTTGTATTTGGCGATTAAAAACATACTACGAAAATATACATGCCAGATGTTTATTTTCGTAATATGTATTGTACGAAATATTGTTTCATATAATTCATCGCTCTCTTAATATAAGTTGTTAAAATAACCATGATTTTTGAAAGGAATAAAATATGTTCGCCAAATAATTTGGCGATATATTTTTTCCGCCAAGGATGAAAGATATATTAAATCTATTCCGCTGCAACATATGAGTATCTTATATCAGACACTTTATTTAGACATTTGAAAACAAGTTTGACTTCAAATTATGATAGAATATTTATCATTTTCCTTTTAATTAGTATATTAGTTGGATATTTATTGTGTAAATATCATACTTTGAAATGAAATGCTTAGGTTTTTAATCGAATATGGAAGTTTGCTATTTTATTTTTCTAAAGTTTTGAAATTTAAAATTTAAATTTTATCAATTTTACAGCAAAAACAACTTAATCTAACGCATGCACACGATAACTAATACATATCTATACCTTCATATGGGGATTGAAATCAGGAAATAATTTTCCTCAATTTTTAATAATTTTTTACAAAAAATCCAATGGGCGATTAACATAGGAAATCTTTTTCTTGCATCCACTGATGCCCAGTGACGTCACCACTTTGCTTGCGTATTTTCTAACTAACTATCTAATAATTACAGGCACTCCATGCTAACCCAAATTCACCTCTACTCTATACTCCCAACCAGCTATCTCACCCACAACATCGCCAAAATATCCAGGATCCAGCTAGGGACTTTCTCATTCTCAACCGAACATTTTATCTTGACTCGACATTATCACCTTAGACTACCCTTCTTTCAATACTCATTTCAACTGGTGACCTTTACTTGCCCAACCAAACATTCTATCCCAACTATAACTTTACACTAATTTCAAAACTAAAATCATCTGGCGACATTTAAGTACTGAACTCGACGCCAATCATACCTTACAATGTAAACAAATAATGAAGCTTGATAAAAATATTTAAAGACTTTAATATGTTTTTACAAATATTTTAAGATTTTTAAGGCTTTAATGTTTTAGAAATATTTTAAGCATTTTTTTTTTTTTTTTTTTTTTTTTTAATGAAACAGTCGAAGAGTCGTTCATTCGCAATTAAAGAGTTGTCCATTTGGAATTTGTATTTTCTGAATGGCAACAGTTTATGTTTGTTTTTATTTGGCATTCCGTTGTTTATAATCATTAAGTTACATAATTCTATTTATAGGTTCATGTTTATAATAGCCAGTGATCCGTTATATTTAATTAAATATTTAAACATTACAATTGAATAGTTTTTCAAGGTTTTAGAGGGAATAAATAACAATATGTGCGATACAAAACATGTATGAAAATTATATGTATGTTTTCATAAGTTGAATTGAACAAACGGGGAAAAAAAAAAAAAATGGCTGCCAAAAGTCTCTGTTTTCAAGCGGTGTAAACCGGAATCGTGAATGACAGATGAGAGGGTCATTATATATATAAATATATATACATATTTTTTCAAGACACATAACAAAAAAATCTTTAACATTATGGTCTATGGGTTCGAATTATTTAAAGCGTGGTAATATCTAAACTCCTTATTCAAATGAACTGAAAATTTTTGCATAATGTTACAGGTCACTCTCACACGAACTGTACAGATTTTGGTTTTTACAGGCACACAACAAATATTCTTTATCATTATAGTCTATGGGCTGAAATTATTTCAGAGTTCCCCCTAGGTTTGAAAAAGGGCAGGGTGCTGCTACCAAGGAAAAAGGGGCAGGAGGGTGCTATAAAAAGAGGGCACATTTGTGGAGAATGAAAAAGGGCACATTTTATAAAAAGGGCATATCGCTTCGCAAAAAATAGCCTCCAAAATTACAAACAATTTTATTATATTTATAAATGCAGTTGCTAAGCAATCAGCAATTCCTCCTCCCCCCCCCCCCCCCCACTAAATGTACAAATTAGTCAGCAAAAATTAAATAAATAAATTTATTTTTTCACATTCTTTTATCTTTAACTATAGTTCTATTAAACCTAATAAAAAAGTATTAAAATTGCTTCCTGAAAAATATGTAAAAAGCTCTTGAAAATCTTATAAATGTTGAAATGAAAGTAAAGAACTATAATAAAAATTATCTTTAATAAGATTTTCGCAAATTTCTTAAAATGAAAACCAAAGACCTTTTTTAGTGATTATTAAAGAAAAATATTAAACATTCTAATCAAATAGTTTGATAAAAAGCTCGATTTAATTAATTAATGATATTTTTTTTAATAGTTTCCAATTTTTTATGTATTATTGCTAATTTCTAATGTTACAATCAGTTAGTAAATTTAATATATCCTTGGAATTTACTCACTTTGTTTGCTGGATTTCAATAATGGTAAATGAAATATTCTTTTGAAATTTGATCTCTAAAAATGTAGCTCCTACAACTATTAGGGATGAAACTACCCAACATGCAAAATCCCTGGAAACTGTTACTACTTGGCTGTAGAATGAATAATGGAGGATGGATTACTTATATAGGTTATTATTAAAAGTACTTATTTGTACCTATAATGAGTTAAATTTATAAAGTTCTTATACATATAAGGCAAATTTAACACCCAAAATGAGAAGTTTCTATAAAAACAAAATAACTACCATGAAAATCAGAGGTTGCTAAATTTTGAACTCTGCTTTATCTAACCAACAAAGAGTATCACAGGTTAATATATTTATTTTGTGGTGGGGGGGGGGGGGGATAGTATGTTGTGGTCACCACAAAACTTTCTTCTATATTTTCCTATACAAATTCACTAAGGGTAAATAATTTATTAAAACTATTATTTATTAAAATTATCTAACATGATGAATGCAAATGATTTTCATCTTAGAGAAAGCTAACACTAAATATCCAGAGAAAGTTTTATTGTCTATAAATAACATCTTAAAAATATGCTTTTATAATGAGTATCTCACTGTACAGTTATATGCCATACAAACTGAGATATAACCTTCCCGTTATCGAAGAAATTTCCAGTGTAGCAGCGCCATCTATTGGTTAAAAGCATCCAATTTGAATCAGCATAATGTCTCATAATGGCCTTTGCACATGTCAAGTTTTGTTTGATTATACACAATCGAACCTGAGATATAGCCTTTCCTTAATTTGCAGAAAACACTGTGCAGCAGCGCTACCTGTTGAGTGGTTGACACTAAAAGTTGATAGATACTAATTTATGTCAAGGTGCATCTACATATAAATTTATATGCAATTTTGTGCAGTAGTTCCTGAAATAGTCTTCCCATAAATTGCAGAAATTGATGTATAGCAGCGCCACCTGTTGGCCGATAAACATTTACATTGAATCATCATAATGTCTCATAAAGACCTTAAAAATCAAGTTTTGTTCGATTATATGCAATAGAACCTGAGATATAGCCTCCTTTAAATTTCGGAAATCGCTGTATAGCAGCGCCACCTGTTGAGCGATTTTCACCAAAAGTTGATAGGTACTAATTTAGGTCAAGGTGTATCGACATATAAATTTATATACAATTCTGAGCTGTAGTTCCGGAGATACAGTTGCCACAAAATTTTTATCACACATATACACACAGACAGACATTGTCTAAAAATGGTCAAATCATGTTCTAGACCTCTCAAAACGTGTAAATCCGTCGAAAACCGGAAGTCGAAAATTTTTACGAATCCAGTACTTTCTTCTATTAAATATAGAAGAAAGTAAAAAGGAAACTGTAAGAATCGAAATACTCTATTTTGCTGCTAAGATTAAAATCACATTGTTTTCAAAGCTAAATTTCCAAATAATTATCTATTCCGTCATTAATCGATAAAATTTGAGTTATTTTTATAGTTTAATCTCAAAATATGCAGTAATTTTGCACCCGATTTCGGAAATACAGGATCATTTCGATTTCACCGCTAACTTTCGAAAATTTACGTTTAATTGCAACTATTTATGAAATACTTTATCATTCCGATGTTAATAAAATCCGTACTTTTATAAAAAGCTGACTTTCTAAATTCACAATATATTTTTTAGCCGATAGCGGAAGTATTTAATCATTTTGCCGTTAATTACAAAATTTATGTTTAATAGCAATACCTAAGATAGGCTTTAATTTTACGCTAATCCATGTAATTAGTTTTTTTTTTTTTTTTAAATGATTTGTGATATTTGTATTAATTTTGTGACTAATTACCGAAATGTGAGAGTATTTTTACGAAAATTTCAAAATATCATTAAAATAAATGAACTTTTGTTATTGTCACAGATAAAAAGAATATCCTTGTCTGTGGTTATCGTGTAAATAAAAACCAAAGCACTGCACAATCTAGATTTCCTTTTCATTCCCCCTTCTTTCAGCTTTTGATTCTAATTGATTGTGGTTTTTCATCTAATGTAAACAAACACTTCTCTTTCCTGAGTCATTTTTTTTTTTTTTTTTTTACTTATTTATGAGATTGAACTTAACGATGATTTTTGTGGTTCTTCAGCTAGATCATAAAAGTAATTAGATTTGCTATTTTTGTTATAATAAGATAAAAAAAAAAAAAAACCATGATTTATGATGCAAAAGGATTATTGGAATATAAGAAAAGAGCAATATCTTCCATATTTTCCCGTTCTTTTTTTGCTAACACCGGGGAGGCACTTATTTGTCTGTTCCCCACCCCACCCTTATAGCCTGCAGGCTGCAGGGCCATTTAAAGAAGTTCGACGGCAACTATGTTTACGCTGATAAATAGTTTATACACCTGCTAAGTGTCAACTCGCTTTTGCAATAAGTAGAACACACAGAAAAGTGAAAAAGCTTCTAGAAAGAAAATTTGTATTAATAAAGCACTAAGAATATTTAAAAAGGAGAAAAAATGCGCTATTTTGGGTCATGGTGGTTAAATTTGGGAGCAAGAAGGGCGCAATTTTCGGGCATAAAGGGTGCGTTTTTTGGGCAAGGAGGGCGCATTTTTGTACTTTAAAGGGCTGTTAGGGCGCTCATAAAAATTTAAAGGGCAGGCAGGGCGCGACGCCCTTCTCAAAGGCTCAAAGGGGAACCCTGCTATATTGCCATGTTAAAAATTTAGAAAAAATGCGATCACAGCGCCACCTGTTGAGCTATTGATCCCTAAATGTAATCAGGACCAGTTTATGTCGGGGACCAACTAAATACCAAGTTTGGTTAAGTTTCGTTAAAAAAAAAAAAAATACGATTTTTTTTCTGTTTTTTTTTTTTGTTAAAAGTAAAAAAAATCGATAACTTTGTTTCAAATTGTCACAGATTTATAGTTCAACCATTCGTTTTAAAGGTATTGACGAGATCTTTCGAAAGATACCCATCTTGAAAATTTACCCCCCCCCCCCCCCCGTGGGGGGGGGGTCTTCCCCCCCAGGGGGGGAACCGGTGCCCCCACATGCACAAAATTTTTTTCGTAGTTAACTACTACTATTATCAATAATTCATATTAATTTTACAATCACAAGTTTAAAATAACGCTCATTATGTACATTTATACGAAATTTTGTCCTATGCTGCCATGTTAAAAGTTTACATAAAATACACAGCGCCATCTGCCGGGCGATTGATCCCAAAATCTAATCAGACCCTTTCCATGTCAGGGTCCAACTATACACCAAGTTTGGTTCAATTTCATTCATCGGTTCGTGAGATACGGTGTGACATACAAAATTTTGCGATCACAGCGCCACCTGCTGGACGATTGATCCCCAAATCTAATCAGCACCATGCCCCGTCAGGTTCCAACTATATACCAAGTTTGGTTGAATTTCATTCATTAGTTCGTGAGATACGGTGAAAAATACGAAAATTTGTCCTATACTGCCATGTTAAAAATTTACATAAAATGCGATCACAGCGCCACCTGATGGGCTATTGATCCCAAAATCTAATCAGCACAATGCCCCGCCAGGGTCCAACTATATACCAAGTTTGGTTGAATTTCATTCATTGGTTCGTGAGATACGGTAAAAACACTAAACCACAGACAGACACACAGACAGACATTTTCTAAAAACTATCAATTCGTGTTCAGGACACCCCAAAACGTGTAGATCCGTCAAAAAACAGAGGTCGAAAATTTTCGCGAATCCAATACTTTCTCTATATTACATATAGAAGAAAGTAAAAATGAAATCCTATTTATGATCGACGATCAAACGTACAACGGAAGCCTTCTGATTCCCAATCTTTCTGCCTCCACAACATAAATGTCAATATTGACTTTAAATTTGCTTTATAAAATTCTAGGAACTATGAAGAACTAGAATTGATTGATAATTTTTGCTCAAGTAATTTTTTTCACCCTCTCCCCTCTTTTCTTATATCCAACTACTAGCAATAGTCGATTAAAAGCTCTACAGAAGCCTTTTGTTTTCCAGTCTTTCTCCATCAGCAATATGAATGTCAATATTCATTTTAAAATTCTTTTATTGGGTTCTAGAACCTATAAAGGAATAGAATGGTTTAATTTCTCAAACATCTATTTATTTTTTGACCCCCCCCCTTCCCATCTGCAGCTAGTGATCAAGAAATGTCTATTTACAGTAAACAAATATTGCATGTATAAGATAACCAACTTTGTTTAGAGTATATCAATAAATTATTTTGAGTTTATATTTTCTTCATTTATTTATTTATTTTTTAAGGTCAAATTTTATTTATAATTTTAAAAAGTAAATGACAAAAAGAACTTATTGGTTTAATGTATAAAAATAAATCATTTTTGAGTGTGTAACATTTAAAAGATATATATATTTTTTAATTTGAACTTAAATTTACATGAGACTGACTTACCAGACTACTGACAAGTACCCAAAACTACTGAAAATTTACTTGTCTACTACTGAAAATTGTCCTACAAGGTTGGCATCTCTGACTTCTATTATTTACAAATTTATAACAATATTGTCATCAGTACCATCAATAAGAAATTTTTCTTGGAGACTTTTGGCTATTTTAATGCTGAAATGTTATGTTTAAAAGTATTGTTTTTAAATTGTAGTGACAAAATGAGTGTAAAATTTTAGGAATGCTGTGAGGTCTGATAATAGTAAGAGTCCACAAGGAAAAAATTTGAGGCATGTGGGAGCAGCACTTCCCCTCCTTGGGGCAAATCAATGTGTGTATCTTTCAAAAGAACTCTTCAGTATCTTTAAAATGAATGGTTGAACCATTGTTTTATGATAATTCAAAACAAAGTTCTTCATTTTTTTTATTAAAAGGGGGGAAAAATTTACTTTTGTTGGACATTTAGCACTATACTTCACTTCTATAAAAAAAAAAAAAAAAAAAAAAAAATCTGTAATCATCATTGAAAATAATTTTAATAAATTATTTGTACTGAGTTAGTTTGTGTAGAAAATATAGAAAAAAGCTTTATGCTGATCACAACATACTAGTTTTTTCCTGGTTTTTAAAACTGTGTTTTTTAAATTTTGTTAATGCAAGTTATTAATATTATGCATAGCAACAATACATTTAAATAGCAGATTTATAAATATTTTTATATAAATGCAATATTTATGAATGCTTCTTTTTTTTTTTTCCTAAATAGCAGTCATGTCCAGCAGTACTTTTGAAGTTATAGAAACTGAGAATGAATCGGAAAAGGAATTGAGTTTTGGATTAGAAGCATGTGAAGAAAATGGCATTGAATCACTTGAAGAAGGGGAGATTCAAAAAGATCATAATTATACCAAAGATCCTGATGATTCAAATGTGAGTTTGAACTTTTATAGTAATAATTATTTAATGATAGAAATGTGCATGGTAATAGTTCAGATTTAGTTAAAATGATTTAATTGTTTCTCTAATTTCTTCATAAGCTAATATATTTTGCTCATGTCTCACATTAGAATTAGAAAGTTGCCTATCAATATAATAATCATCAAATATCACATCAATCATTCTAAAAATCTTACCCACAGACTAATATATGCAGACGGCGTACTCTCATTGGATGCAATGGAAATTTTATTAACATGGAAAATCACATAGACGATGCATGCCACTGGCCAATGATCGAAATGCGATGTGCAAATTAGCGAACAGTCACATTTGGCGAGTTATCGCTGTTTGGCACAAAAATGTGACCTAAAAATCGACGGCAGCGGAAGCATTCTTTTTTTTTTTTTTTCCCAGCTCATATGCTAATGACTCATATCAGGGAGATTTAAAAAAAAAAAAAATTATTATTTAAATTTTTGGATTTTTAACAACTTGCCTCCTTTCCCTCCCAGAAAATTCTGGAATTTCCAACGACAGCTTATTTTAATTATGTATATTTCATATATATTTTCTTTTTGAGCCTTGCTTACTTTTTAACATGGTCAATATGTTGTAAAAATTTAAATTCTATTCTTATATTAATTACACATTATAATTGTTTATTTATACCCAATTAATTTTATTTTTTCTAGGAATTTTATTCTTTTATTAATGCATTTGTCGTATTAAAAATTATGAATAATTTTTAGTTCATAAAATTTTTTTTAACTTCACCAAAAAATTTTATGAACTTCCATGTAAATACATATTTGTTTTGTTTATTATGCCAATCAATGACAGTTGTTTTATACAAATATATATACTTTTTGTTTTGAATTTATTCCTTTTGAGTACAAGAACTAATTTTTAAGGATATACAATAAATATCTAAACTTATTTTTGAGTGAAGTTACTTTTCCTTAACACAGACTATAGATGTAAGGTGAGAATATTCTCTGAGAACCAGAATATTCTGAGAATATTCTCCGGTGCTCCAAATTCAGAGAATAATCGAGAATATTCTTATTTTTCTTAAATATATGGAAAATTTTCATGTTTATGATTTAAATTATAAAACTTATTCATAATTATTCAATTTTAAAGGCACAACTAGAACAAACTAACTTTATTTCAGAGAATATTCTCCAGTAAGCTCCTCAGAATTATTGATTTAGATAACTATTTTTTAGTAAATATTATTTAACTGTGATAAAATATATATTTTCATGCTCGTAGCCAGGGGGGGGGGGGGGGGTGTGCCCTGGGTGCCTCCCCCCCGCTCACGCACACACATTCAGTATATTTAACAAATACATATTTAAAACAGAAAAAAAAAAAAAAAAAAAAAGATTTGAAGGTTTAAAAAAAAAAAAAAAAAAAAATGGTATTACTAATACCAATGATTCTATGCAATAGAAAGACACTTTCATAAACATGGTGGTAAAATATATTTAAAAGAATAATCTAAATTGTTCATAAATCCAAATTTACCTGCACATTTCTTACAAAAATTTGCAAAGTAATTTTTCTTGGTAAACAAAAAAATAAAATGAAATTAGTAGTTTGATTTTTCTTCAAGGAAAAGCAGGAAAAGAGGTGATAAAATTATTTAGTTTATTTAAACTTGTGGCGTTAACAGAGAGTCAAGTTTTTTTGTCATTTCTTTTTAATGAGCATTTTTTTTTTTTTTTTTTTTTTTTTAAACTTTCTCTTACCCATACATGTTGGAGAAAGTAATGTTTTGCGGTCCAATTTTTGAATATGAAATAGTTTTTACAATAGTATGGCTTGAGGTCCACTCAATTGTATAACCAGGTTCTTGTGGTTAGTCTGCATAGGCATAACTCAAAAGCAGGTATTGGCAGGAAGTCTAAAAATCGTATTTAATTTCATAATGATCCGTATAGTATGATATGCAAAGAGTTCAAATACATTATTATTCTAGTTGGTACATATCAACAACGTTTTTAAAGTGAACTAAACATAATGAAACTAACATATTTTATTGATACAAAATAATTTTCGTATAAAAGATTGTAAGAAAAGTTATGTTTGATTAAAAGTATTCATACCAAATTATATTGCGTCTAGTAAAAACGGTTAACCCGTTAGTAGTCGCTATAGACAGCGCCACCTATTACAGATTGCACACTTTTTATTTAACTGTCACCAATAATTTTAAGAAGTGATGTGATCAACGTTTCTTCGATTTTATTCGTGTTTTATATATATATCAAATGCCACTTGTAAAAATTTTTGGTGGCTATTGATTAAAAAAATCTGGCAATACTGAAGGATGGGCGGCAATTCGACCAACTAGCGGCTACTAACGGGTTAAAAATGATAATTACTTTCCCTTACCATGAGCTACAGAAAGTATTATTTACGGGGTCGAATTTTTTAAACTAAATATTTGCGATAATATCAGGTTTTTAAGTTATTTGAATACAGAAATAATTTTTTTAGTAATTGTTGATTTGAATGCTTGTCTGGTATCATAATAACTTAGCGGGTAAATTTTTTCCGATTACACTGGTCTGCGAAATCATACTTTTCAAATTTATTATGTACTGCGTTGGATGTCTCTAATATGTTTTGATAATCTGAATTCATAAATGATTACTTTTTTACTTTCCGAACACTATAGTGAGGAAAGTATTGTAATCATGTCAAAAATCCGAATTTGAGATTTTGATGTTTCTATACGTTTCAAGGTCCCCTGAGTCCATTTTCACTATTTTTATGATGATGTATGTATGTGTGTGTGTATGTATGTGTGTATGTATGAGTGTGTGTATGAGTGTGTGTATGTCTGTGAGTGAACATGCTTGCATCTAAACGCTTTGTTCGAATAAGCTGAAAGTTGGTGCGTATATTGTAAGTCACCCTAGTACGAACCCTATAGATTTTGGTGAATCTAGCACTTACAGTTTTTTTACAGGGACACAAAGAAAATTTCTTTATCATTATAGTCTATGGGACTAAAATCTTAAAAGTGCGATAGCATCTAAACACCTTATTCAATTGAGCAAACAATTTATACACATATTATAGGTCACAGTTACTCAATTTGTATAGAGTTTGGAGATTCTGGCACTTACAGTTTTTTTACAGGGGCACAAAAAAAAATTCTTTATCATTATGGCCTATGGGGCCAAATTTTTAAAAGTGCGATAGCGTCTAAACGCTTATTTAATCTGAACAAAAAATTTGTACACATGACATGTTATAGGTCACAGTTGCACGAACTGTATAGATTTTGGTGAATTTAGCACTTACAGTTTTTTTACAGGAACACAAAGAAAAATTCTTTATCATTATGGCCTGTGGGACCAAATTTTTACTTTCTTCTATATTCAATAGAAGAAAATATTGGATTCGTAAAAATTTTCGACCTTGGGTTTTTGATGGATTTATACGTTTTGAGAGCTGTAGAACACGATTTGACGATTTTTAGAAAATGTCTGTCTGTTTGTCTGTCAGTCTCTGTCTGTGTGTGACAAACTTTTGTGGCAACTGTATCTCAGGAACTACTGCACAGAATTTCATACAAATTGGTATGTAGTTGCACCTTGACATAAATTAGTGCCTATCAACTTTTGGAAAAAAATGTCTTACAGGTTGCGTTGCCATCCCGCTTTTTCTGAATTTTTAACATGGTGGTGTAGTACAAAATTTTGTATAAATGTGAATAAAGAGAATTATTTTTTAATAATCATTATGAAATTTACCAGAATTATTTATAATAGAGATAGTCAACTGGGAAAAAATTTTTTGTATGTGTAGGAGCCTCGCCTTTTTCCCCTCCCCCCCTCGAGGGGAGTAAATTTTCATGATGGGTATCTTTCAAAAGAGCTCGCCAGTACCTTTAAAACGAATGGTTGAACCATAGATCTGCGCTAATTTAAAATGAAGTTATCGATTTTTTTTTCATTTTTAACAGAAATATATATATATATATATATATTAAATGTAATATTGACAATAAAATTAACTTTTTTTGGATATTTAGTGTTATACTACTTCTCTAATACGGAAATCATATGCCTTATCATGGAAGATAATTTTTTTAAATAATAGTTTTAATAAATTATTTTTACTGAGTGAATTTGTATAGGAAAATGTAGAAGAAAGTCATGTGGTGGACACAACATACTAGTTAAAAGTGCGATAGCATCTAAACACCTTATTCAATTGAGCTGAAAATTTATATGAATAGTATAAATCACTGTTGCTCTGGCTATAAGCATTTTTTTTAATCTAGCATTTATAGGTTTTTTACTGGGATGCAACGAAAATTCTTTATCATTATGATCTATGGGCTCAAAGTTCAGTAGCGTTAAATAAAACATCGTGTAATATATGGAGAAAAATACTCGAAAGACTCTATTATGGTTTTATCTCTTTTGTTTGTTTAACAACTCCTCTTTATCTACAAAACTGTTAATTACTCAATGTTCGGAAAGTCGAGTGGAGTCATTCCAGATTTTTTTCCTATCACGTAAGAAATTTTCACAAAGTAAGGATGAAAATCAGAAGAATTCGTTTAGAAGTTATAACAAATTCGAAACAATTTATATAAAAAATCCATTGAAATAGGCTATTATTTACACATTACCTTTTAAATGTATTTCTTCACATCAGATCTCCCTTTAGAGCATTTTACCTTGTGCAAGGCTTTGAGGGTCTTGTATGTGTGTGTGTGTGGAGGGGGGAATTCTTTATGCAACATGCAACAATATTCTGCTGGCATGTTAAGAACATATTATCTCTGATACTTGCTTTCCATTTCTTTGATGTCTTGATGAAACAGCTCTCCTTGTTCTTCACTCGCATCACTCAAATTTTAAGGGAAATAATTTAGATGGTAGTCGAAAAAAATGGAGCTTCAAGCTCAAACAATTCCTTTTTTTTTTCCAAAACTGTACACGAGGGAAATTTTTAAATAGGTTTTCCTTAAACAGCATCCAAAAATATATCAGAAAAACATAACCTGAAGAAAAAAATTTCTTCATCGGCCTGTCTTATTTGCTATTTTAAATAAAAGACAACACTGGAAAGTTCAAATTAGTGTTATAAATCATATCATAAGTAGACTTTTCTTGAAAAATTTACTGTGGGTGAAAGTTCTTTTAATCATTTTAAAAACATTTTTAATTTAAGCCTTAAATGTTTTAAGAATGCAGGTAGCGTAGTCAAACAGAGGGTTTTGAAGGATGCAATAGACATGCTTCCCCTTCACAAAAATACATGCGAAACAAAATTGTTTCTAAAACAATTTTCAACTTTTTTGAAGCACCTCAGAAATGGTCGGTCAAGTATACAATATCTTATTTTTGTGACTTAACTGTCACATTTTTTTAATTTTTTTACTTTAATTAAAAGCTGTCACTCAAATTAATAATAATAAAACATTTTATAGTCATTTGCATTACTTTTGAACTTTGACAAACGATTTACTGCTGAAAATAAATTATGTATTTATGAACAGACGATTTTGTATTTGTAATTAATAAAGAAAGAAAATTATTAAAAATTAGGCTACAGTGTAAATATTTATTCGGATTCCTTCTTCTCATGCGATTTTATAAAACAATTTCCTCTTTCCTGAAAATCCTGGATCTGGAGAAGGTGGTGTATAATTCTATTAAAGCTGTTGAATGACTAAAGAAATGAAAAACTGTTCTGGAATCACGTGCAAAAATGTGAAGGACTTGATAATTATTCCAACCAAAGAAAAAGAGAGAGTTTGAAGAGGAAGCTCAAGCAGAACACAGAAAATACAAACATCAAAGAAAGGTATGCGCAAAATATGCTTCATTATTTAGTCTTTTAATTTTTACTTTCTTCTATATGTAATATAGAGAAAGTATTGGATTCGCAAAAATTTTTGACCTCCGTTTTTTGACGGATCTACACGTTTTGGGATGTCCTGAACACAAATTGTTAGTTTTTAGAAAATGTCTGTCTGTGTGCCTGTCTGTCTGTGGTTTAGTTTTTTCACTGTACCTCACGAACCAATGAATGAAATTCAAACAAACTTGGTATACAGTTGGACCCTGGCGGGGCATTGTGCTGATTAGATTTGGGGATCAATAGCCCAGCAGGTGGCGCTGTGATCGCATTTTATGTAAATTTTTAACATGGCAGTATAGGACAAATTTTCGTATTTTTCACCGTATCTCACGAACCAATGAATAAAATTCAACCAAACTTGGTATATAGTTGGAACCTGACGGGGCATGGTGCTGATTAGATTTGGGGATTAATCGCCCAGCAGGTGGCGCTGTGATCGCAAAATTTCGTATTTTTCACCGTATATCACGAACCAATGAATGAAATTGAACCAAACTTGGTATATAGTTGGACCCTGACATGGAATGGTGCTGATTAGATTTTGGGATCAATCGCATAGCAGATGGCGCTGTGATCGCATTTTATGTAAACTTTTAACATGGCAGTATAGGACAAAATTTCGTATAAATGTGCATAATGAGCGTTATATTTAACTTGTGATTGCAGGGTCGTACTGGCATGACAAAGAGGGCGCTGGCAATTTGAATAAAAAGGGCGCCAACAATCTAGATAAAAAGGGCGCTAGTTTACTACTAAACATTATTCAAGGTTATTATATGTAGTGGCCGAGAAGTTCTGCTCTCTAAATTGGTATAAGTAGTGTCGGTTTCGATCTCAGGTCTAAACGCTTGACCTAATCATACGAAGTTTTCCATAATTTTCTCCGAAACTTGTGTAAATATGGGAATACGCTTCACCAATGGAATATATCGTATTAAAAAATCACTACATAAAACATTTGATACATAAAAAAAACATAAGCTTTCCTTTGTGAGAAGAGAACACTGTACACGACCCCTCTAGCTAATATCCCATTAAAGAAAAATGCCATGTCCGCTTGAATTTGAATATGTTAAAATATGCGCTCGAGCATGAAATTAAACACATTACTCCTGCTCTCACAGTTAAGTTTACAGTGGTAAATTTTTATTTTCTCTTACCCATAAGGTAGAGAAAGTATTGTTTTTGGGTCAAATTTTCGAACGCGAGATTTTGTTATATTTACACGTTTTGAGGTCCCCTGAATACAAAAATCATGTTTTTAGCAAATGGTCTGTGTGTCTGTGTGTGTGTCTGTCTGTTATCAGCATACCTCAAAACAAATTATGGCAGAAAGTTCAAACTTGGTATTCTAAATGTGTATCATATAGGGATGATACAGTAAGCTTTTTGTTAAGATCAAGCAAATGGTTCGTGTACAGGGACAATCAAGAGAATTCTAATACATTACGTCTATTGGGGAAATTGCAGGTAAGTAGAGTTTAACGTCTATAGACTGCACTAAACCAAATGAAACGAACATATATTTTTTGTAATAGAGATAGTTAACTGGGAAAATTTTTTTGTGTATGTAGGAGCCTCGCCTCTCCCCCTGGGGGGGAAGTCCCCCCTCGAGGGGAGTAAATTTTCATGATGGGTATCATTCAAAAGAGCTTGCGAATACCTTTAAAACGAATGGTTGAACTATAAATCTGTGATAATTTAAAACAAAGTTATAGATTTTTTTTAATTTTAACGAAATATAAACTTAGAAAAAAAAAATCGTATTTTTTTTTAAATATTGAGAGTAAAATGGACTTTTTTTGGATATTTAGTGTTACATTACCTCTCTAATATGGAAATTGTCTGCATTATCATAAAAAATAATTTTTTTAAATAATAATTTTAATAAATTATTTTTTTAAAAAAGAATTATTTTTTAATAACCGAATTAAATTCTATATAAATGTAGGTGCATTAATGAAACGGGGGGGGGGGGGGGGGGAGGTTGAGGGGGGCGGTCCCCCCTCACACAGAACTAATTATCGTATAAAACTCTTCTGAAGCCTAATTTGAATTGTTTAGCATAGGTTTACATGACAGTTCTCGTTATCTTACCTCTTAATCTGCAACCTGTATTTATAGTATTAAATTTCAGGGTAAGAGAAAGTCGTGTGAGTGACACACCAGATTATTTATATAACAAAACCCATAATTTTTAAATTGCTTCATAATTTTTTAGAGTAAAAACCATAAATAACGTTGTTTCGATGACTGTATCTATAGAAATTATTGTTCAAAACATATTCAAAAAATGGACAATGAGCAAAGAAAAGGTTGTTGGAATTAAAGCCGATTGACTGCACAGGATCCTAGGCCTGAGGGAGGGTGTCCTCCATTGGGGTCTTTCTAAGAGTGAAATACGTATTTAAGCAATTTTTGGAGAAAACCACGGAAAATTCGAAAGACTAGACCAACAAGTGCAACCTGGAATTGAACCTGTCACCTTACTCCTACCAGCTTTGAGCGCAAAACCACTGGTAGGCCGCAAGGAAAGGGAGAATAAAGTCAGAAAAATTAAGAAAAATTTAAGCATTTTTCACATAAGCTATTTCACAAGCATCAAATATTGCTCGCAGATTATTGTAAACAACAGAATGTCATAAGAAATTATTAGAATGTGTTTTATATTATTTATTTCATTATAATAAAAAAATTATGATTCAGAAGTATACAGGAGTGTTGTGAGTCTAACTTAAAACAAAATAAATTAATAAGTTAAATGCATCAAAGAATTATATAATGGCATTTGTATGAAAGATAAACTTGATAATGATATGAGATATAGATATGACCATATTATAACTTTAAAAAATGAGAGAGGGAAAAAAATAAAAAATAAATAAACGAACACGGCACAAACTAAGCGCCCGATATGCCAGTAACGCAAGTTCAAGTAGGCCACGATCTAGAACAGCAAATTGTATCAGATCAGTTGCCCAAATTAAAAAGAAAAAAATGTTAACAAATGTACAGACAATTAACATATCATATAAGCTGTAGAGTATAAGCGAAATATATATATTATTTTATTTTATTTCAAAGCATATGTCAAGTTTTTATTAAAGCTTCATAAAAAGTTAATGTAGGGAGCATATAATTCCAATCTACAGGACTACAAGTGTGAAATAAAAAAAATTATCACAATTTTGGAAGAATTCAAATATATAATCTCTATCTCTCCTCTTTCCTGCACTTCAACAAATAATAATCTATATATATAAAAGAGTAAACTCACTGATTCACTCACTGACTCAACACGGCTGTGGCGATCCTATGGGAGATAGAGTCACAATTTTTGGTGAGCAGGTTGATTTTAGGACCCTGACGCTCACTAAGACGGGATTTTGCGAAATACACCCCCCCCCCCCCCGGGGGGGGGCAGAAGGCAAAAACCACCTTTATAAGCATAACTAGGCTCCAAATTACTTCACGGTGAAGAAATTGCAGATGGGAAGACTAGACTTGAATACAAAAAAATCATTTTCTGCGATTTTGGAATTTTGGATTTTTAAGAGGGGTAAGGGGTAAAAATGAGGTTTTCGGGGGGGCAAAAGGCAAAAACCACCTTTATAAGCATAACTCTGCTCCAAATTACTTCACGGGGAAGAAATTGCAGATGGGGAGACTAGACATGAATACAAAAAAATCATTTTCTGCGATTTTGGAATTTTGGATTTTTAAGGGGGGTAAGGGGTAAAAGTGAGGTTTTCGGGGGGGCAAAAGGCAAAAACCACCTTTATAAGCATAACTCGGCTCCAAATTACTTCACGGTGAAGAAATTGCAGATGGTGAGACTAGACATGAATACAAAAAAAATCATTTTCTGCGATTTTGGAATTTTGGATTTTTAAGGTGGGGTAAGGGGTAAAAGTGAGATTTTTCGGAGGGGCAGAATGCAAAAAACACCTTTATAAGCATAATTCGGCTCCAAATTACTTCACGGTGAAGAAATTGCAGATGGAGACACTAGATTTGAATACAAAAAAATCTTTTCTGCGATTTTGGAATTTTAGATTTTTAAGGGGGGAGAGGGGCTGAAAATGATTTTCGAAGGTGCAGAAGGCAAAAACCACCTTTATAAGCACAACTCGGCTCCAAATTGCTTCACAGTGAAGAAATTGCAGATGGGGAGACTAGACTTGAATACGAAAACATCATTTCCTGCGATTTTGGAATTTTGGATTTTTAACGGGAGAAGGGGGTATAAATGATTTAGAAAAATACGGATATTCGAGTAAAAGTAATAGCTCAAAGATGTGTAAAAAAAAAAAAAAAAAAAAAAAACGCCAAGCGTCTTCTTGAAAATATTTCCAAAAACTCATTTTTTGATTTTTTCCGATTTTTTTTTGGGGGGGGGGAGGGGGGGCAAAAAAATAAAAATAGTGTCAGATCGTTCAAAATTGGTACATAGAGGTTTTCGATACTTACAAATCGATTGCGGATATTTTCGAATTTGTAAAATTATTAGAAGGGGTGGGAAGCGGGGGGCAGTATGGGGAGGGGCTATGGGAAAAAACAAATAGAAATACAGTTAGGCCGTTCAAAATTGGTACAGATAGGTTATAAAGGCCTGCAAGTCGAATGGGGATATTTTCGAAAGTGTAAAGTTATTAGGAGGGGCGAGAAGGGGGGATGGGAGAGGGGGGGGGGGCAAAAAATTAAAAATAGTTAGATCGTTCAAAATTGGTATATAGAGGTTTTCGATACTTACAAATCTATTGCGGATATTTTCGAATTTTTTAAATTATTAGGAGGGGTGGGAAGGGGGGTGGGCAAAAACAAATAGAAATACAGTTAGGCCGTTCAAAATTGGTACAGATAGGTTTTAGAGGCCAGCAAGTCGAATGGGGATATTTTCGAAAGTGTATAGTTATTAGGAGGGCCGGGAAGGGGGGGGGGCAGAGGGGAAAAAAAAATAGAATAGAGTTAGAGCATTCAAAATTGGTATATAGAGGTTTTCGATACCTACAAATCGATTGCGGATATTTTCGAATTTTTAAAATTATTAGGATAGACAAGAGGGGGGGGGGCGAAGGGGGAAAATAATAGAAATAAGAGTTAGAGCATTTTCGGAATTTTTTCCGAAGGCAGTGAGAACCCGGTGCGACATTTTTCCTAATAAGATTTTTTTTCTGTTTTTTTTCACGTGATAAAAATTAATGCAATTTTGAGAATTCAGTAATTATAGCGATTCATTTAAAAATAGGGACCAGCGAAGCGGGCGTTGCCTGCTAGTAAAATTATAAAAAGAATAATGAATAATCATACCTTAGATTATTTTTCCCAAAATGAAAATTCTTGTATTTCACATGGCTTGGCTGATAACATTCAGATAATACACCTTCACTTTTTCACGTTACATTATATAGAATTAAAGATGTGCAGGTTTCACAGTGAATGTCCCTCCCCCATCTTCAGCTATTTGTTAAAAAATTTTTTGAAGCACGTGTTTTCCCAGTAGTAGAAAAAAGATTATTAGCATTTCTGTTCCGGATTTCTTTGAAATGCGTAAACGTGTGTGAACAAATAATATCTATCACCATAATAGTTGTTGAAAAAGACTTCGTATGTAAATGTACTATAACTATGATCATTTAGGTGACAAAAAGGGGAACACATCAACTGCGCTCACATTAATCCCCCTATTGTTGAAAAAGCCTCAACTGTGCCCACATCGAAAATTACTGATAACGTTCATTGTCACCCTCTCAGCCCAAAGTCCCAAAGTGTATACTAATCTGT
Source organism: Salticus scenicus (assembly GCA_963930645.1). Classification (NCBI taxonomy): domain Eukaryota; kingdom Metazoa; phylum Arthropoda; class Arachnida; order Araneae; family Salticidae; genus Salticus; species Salticus scenicus. The sequence goes on along the minus strand of OZ005648.1, from coordinate 327,935,225 downwards.
AGGTTAGATATGCTTTGTCTCAGCCCCAGCTGTACATCGAGAAGTAACTAAGAATAATTTCTAGAAAGGAAAGACTTTTTTATGTACTTGTTTTGTTTACTATGAAGGATAAGGCGAGGTACAGTTCGTTCAAAGATGGAATTTACATTCACGGAGAAAAAAAAAATGATATAAAAGGCACTTTTTTTTATATTGTATTCAGTATTAATTTTCAGTTTATTTTTATAAAGATGCTATATTTTTAAAAAAATTACATGCATCTTTATTAGAGATGTACCGTATGTGTTTCACTAAACATGCAAATCGCCCTGTTTAGTGGAACATGCAAGATACCCTGTTAACCCTTTAACGATCATTGGTTTCGCAGCGAAACCAAACATTTGGCATAATTTAAGAATTTTTATGCAGCAGTTTTTTTAACTTTTCCCCCTTGTTTTAATCGGGTTTTAAACTTTTGTTTCTTTTCTGTCTGTAGATATCAGCACTATTCCAAAATTTAACAAATAATGCTTCACTAGAAGCTAATTGCATAAGTGACTTGAAGTTTCTTTGTGTGCGTGAGAGCGAATTGCTGGTTTGATGATGCACTAATGTCTCGTTTTTTTCATGTAATGAAAAGCTGGACTATTATTTTCACCCGAAACAACTTTTACGAGTTTTTGTAGTCGATAATGCTTACTTACAAAGTGTTTTGTTTATTAAATTAAATATTATTTGAATTTAATAAGGTTAACTTATAGATGTTTCAAACCAAAAATTTCTCAAAAAAGAACAATGCGATTTTTTTTTTTAAATATTTATGATCAGCTACGTGTCTAAAAGCCATTTTTAAAAATTAGTTTAGTATTTTTTAAAATAAATTAAGTAGTGAACGTTAAAGGGTTAAGCATTCTATATTAATTGTTATTCTTGATAGGGTTTGAGGGGGGTAGGGATACATGTTTTTTCATCCAATTTAGAGAAAATTTAAGAATATGTGCACCTCACTAAGGCTAAAAGGTGTGCTGGTTAGTATTTCATGAGCATTTAATATTAGTTTGTAAGCAATTTTTGTCGTTTATAAAAACATTAAAAAGAGGGCTCCTTTTATGCCTAATCGGGCGCATATGGTGTTAATTCTACATTATTGATAGGGGCGCAGTTTTTATTTATTGATTTTATTTCATTTATATAAATAATTTTAGTGGAGAAATAAATACATGTACCATCCGGTAGACGTAAAAGGCGCCCTAGCTGTTTTGTATTTTGTATTTATTTTTTTTTTTTTTCAAAAGTAGTTTTTTAGTTCATTTTTATAAGGAGGCTACATATAAAATTGTTGAAAACAGGGCGCCTTTTATACCTAGCGGGGCGCATGTAATGTTATTACTAACGTTACGATATACTTTATATTAAGCACTAATTTTTTTTTTTTTTTTTTTACATATTTGTAGTGTTTAAATTATATATGTGTACTCACTGAATATAAAAGGCGCCTTGTTTTGTATTTATTTAAAAAATAGTTTTTCAGTTCATTTTTATAAGAGCCTACATATAAAACTGTTGAAAACAGGGCGCCTTTTATGCCTAGCGGGGCGCATATAGTGTTATCGCTAAAGTTACGATATATTTAATTGGGCACTTAAAATATCCTTTGCATATTTGAAGTGTTTAAAATATATATGTAGGCCACCTCACTAAGGCTAAAAGGCGTCCCGTTTAAAACAGGACAGGGTGCCTTAAAAACAGGACACTTTTTTATCTAGAGGGGCGCATATGGTGTCATTTCGACTTTACTATATTATTTACAGGGCGCTTTTTTTTTTAAAATTGTATTTAGTATTAGTTTTCAGCTTATTTTTATAAAGACGCTATATTTTTATTTATTTTTACATACATTTTCATTAGAAAGGCACACGTATGTGTTTCGCTAAACATGCAAGTCGCCCTGTTTTGTGGAACATGCAAGATACCCTGTTTTCTGTATTATTTGTTATTCTTGATATTGCCAGAACATGTTTTTTTTTTTATCCATGTTTTGATAAAATTTAAGAATATGTGCACCTCACTAAGGCTAAAAGGCGTGTTGTTTAGTATTTCATGAGTATTTAATATTTGTTTGTAAGCAATTTTTGTTGTTTATAAAAACATTAAAAAGAGGGCTCCTTTTATGCCAGATCGGTCGCATATGGTGTTATTTCTACGTCACTGATAGGGACATAGTTTTTATTTATTGATTTTATTTCATTTATATAAATAATTTTAGTGATGAAATAAATACATGTACCATCCCGTAAATGTAAAAGGCGCTCTGTTTTGTATTTTTTTCAAAAATAGTTTTTTAGTTCATTTTTATAAGGAGGCTATATATAAAATTCTTAAAAATTGCCTTTTATGCCTAGCGGGGCGCATATAGTGTTATCACTAAAGTTACGATATATTTTATTGGGCGATATGCGCTAAAATTTGTTTTACATATTTGTAGTGTTTAAAATATGTGTACTCACTGAATATAAAAGGCGTCATGTTTCGTATTTGTATTTAGTAATAGTTTTTAGTTGATTTTTATAATAACGCTACGTGTTTTTAAACTATAATTTGATTAATGGTGCTCACATATGTGTTCCACTGAACATGCAAGGCGCTTAGTTTGTTGAAACATACAAGTTCGCTCTTTAGTGGAGAATGCAAGGCGCCCTCTTTAGAGGAAATTACAAAACGCCTTTTACTTAGTCTTCTGTGTGCCTAGTGTAGTGGGGCGCACATGAACATATTCAAGAACTCGCATTCTTCCTTTATAATACGTACATGTAGGCATTCAGATAAAGAAGTTTCAGGATTGCTTTTGAGAATAAATTCTACCGAAATATTTCTTTCAATTTTAAACAAAAGCCATTATAATTTTACAGTGTTCTAGGGGAAAAAAAAATCAATTTTTACATTAAAAAAAAAAAAAAAAAAAAAAAAAAGTTCCTCGGCAAAGGGCGCACCGGGCATTTGCCTCGTTGCCCGGTGGGCCAGTACGAGCCTGTGTGATTGTAAAATTAATATGAATTATTGATAATAGTAGTAGTTAACTAGGGAAAAAAATTTGTGCATGTTTAATTTTCAAGATGGGTATCTTTCGAAAGATCTTGTCAATACCTTTAAAACGAATGGTTGAACTATAAATCTGTGATAATTTAAAACAAATTTATCGATTTTTTTACTTTTAACAAATAAAAAACTTAGAAAAAAAAATCCTTTTTTTTTTTTTAACGAAATTTGGTATATAGTTGGTCCCCGACATAAACTGGTGCTGATTACATTTGGGGATCAATAGCTCAGCAGATGGCACTGTGATCGCATTTTTTCTAAATTTTTAACATGGCAGTATAGGACAAAATTTCGTACAAAGTACATAATGAGAGTTATTTTGAACTTGTGATTGTAAAATTAATATGAGTTATTGATAACAGTAACAGTTAACTAGGAAAAAATTTCTGTGCATGTGGGAAAAATCGCTTCCCCCCCCCCCCCCGGGGGGGGGGGGAAAATTTTCAAGATGGGTATCTTTCGAAAGATCTCATCAGTACCTTTAAAACAAATGGTTGAACTATAAATCTGTGATAATTTAAAACAAAGTTATCGATTTTTTTTTTTTACTTAAAAAAAAAAAAAAAAAAAAAAAAAAAAATCGTATTTTTTTTTTTATTTTATTTATTTATTTTTTTTTAATATTGTTACTGATTGAATATGTATTACTTTTAACAAAAAAAGAACTCATAAAAAAAACTGTAATTTTTTTTTTTTTTAAACATTGTTACTGATTGAATATGTATATAGGAAAATATAGAAGAAAGTCTTGTGGTGGCCACAACATACTAGTTTAAATAGCAAAGGCGTTTATTTGTGTGGGTAGAAAATTTCCGACATTATGTCATGATGATTTTTCGTGCTATTTTATTAATGAATGTTTCTGGATTCGATTATGTATGCAATTTTGAATTGTGGTGATTGCTAGACAATATTTTCGGCTGATAGCCAGCGCACGGTCGGATAATGAGACACCCCACTAGCTTTTTAATTTTTATCTGTCCTCCATTTTGATACATTTACTTTGCGGGGATTTTCAGCGCAGTGTCCCTTTTAATGTTTTCATTTTATTTTATGCAATTTTTCATAGAATTCTAATGTTCAGTGGTAATTCGTAAATTTATTTGGCTAATGGTCAGCGCTTGGTTCAGTCTGTGGCGTGTTTCTACACTTTCTCCGATTCGATACATTTATTTAATGCTGATTTTATTTTTTTGCGACTTTTACACACATCACATTTTTATATTATGGTACACACAACAGTTTATTACAATCTTATTAATAAGTATCTAGTGTTCACATTTCACGATTTCTCAAGTGCGCCACGCCCTGCCCTTTTAAAAATTATTGCCGATGTGCCCTGCCCTTTTTTGAAGTAAAAAATGGACCCTGCCTTTTTTTTCGGCGCCCCATATTTTTTTCCCCGTGATTTTTTTCTTATTTTTTTTCTTTTCTTTTTTCTGAAGCAAATAAAAACAGATTCAAAGTGAAACTAATCCTGCATGACTTGTTCTTTTTGGAATCCGTATCGAATAGTCCCTCCGACTAGCGTCTACACTCTACAGCGAGCGCCGAAAATTCCGGTCTCTGGCCGCGTCTCACGTAGCAGTGACAAAGCACATACGTCAGAATTTAGAGATATATCCAGAGCAATTTATTTTCCCTTCATACGGAAATTTTATAAGGGGAAAATAATATACGTCATGTAGAAAACATCGCATTTTTCACTAAGATGTTCTTTAATTATTCATTTTTCAAATGAAAATGTCAGGAAACATGAAACGAGAAAAAAAATCCATTCAATTGGCAAAACATGCAAAAAGGATAATGGTAGGAAGAAGCTGTGCAATCTGTGAGATCGATGTCCCCAGTTACGGGTTAAATATATAAAACAACTATGCATGCAACATATTGATACAATTCTTTTCAGAATCATAATCCATTGGAGGATTATTACAAAAAAAGTTCCCTTTCACTCAAAAAAAAAAAAAAAAATGCTTGGTCAAAAGTGCCCTTTTAATCAGTAAAAGGTGTCCTTTTCAAAAAATCACCCCGCCCCTTTTTAAAAGAAATGTGAACACTATAAGTATCACTTTAATTTTATAGCAATCACAGTACCCGTTTGTACTATCCTGTTTGAAACTAACATCACAATTACAACAATACAATAATGTTTTAAAATTAGACAATAAATATTATTCATGGGTATGGGAACAAATAAAATAATAATTTTTAAAAAGTAGCTACAAGATTGTATTTATATACATATATTTGGTGTATAAATATATTAAATTAATATATATATATAGGTTCATAATTTGAATCTGGTAAAATAAAATAAATGAAATGATAAATAAAGTAAACATGTCCTTATAATTCTACTTTATCACTTTGTGTGCACAATTTAAGTTCCACAGTATAAGTTTTTCCGTAGTTTAGTTTTTAGGTTTTCGTTTATAACTTAAGGTTTAAGATTTTTATTTAACCTTTTAACGTTCATTGGTTTCATACTGAAATCAAATATTGGACACCATTTAATATTTGTTATGCAACATTCTTTCCTTGTTTTAATCAATTTTCAAACTTCTGTTCCTTTTCTGTTAGATGGATAGCGGCACTACTCTGAAAGTCCAAACTTTATCAAATGATATTTCAAAGGAAGACAAATGCACCGATTTACGCTACCGAAATTCCGAAACTGCAGTCTGCATTTAACATTTTTTTACATTGGCATTTTTTAACATTGTGTAAATATTGATATTTTTGTTCTGCATCAAGTCTAGTTATTTATTCTAAGAGAAAGTTACTTAATTTATATGTTAAAATGTACATGTGTACATGTTAACTTGTGCAACTTTTATACATGTGTTAAAACGCACACTTGCATACATATGCGCACTATGTTCATAATGTATTCATATTGTAACTTTTAGTTTAAAATTTGGGCACCTCCCCACTCGGAAAGCTGGCTACGCCTGTGATTTTTTTATTCCCCAAATTTCTAAAATATCTATTACACTAGCAGCTTAAAAGTTATCTTGAAATAATTACAAGATAAAAAGAACTTTTTATGTACCACGTTTTTAAATTTTCTGTTGAATCATATAAACGTTACCGAAGGCAGCGGAAACCTGGATCAATTGGCTAAGTATTAAAAAAACTCATTGCTATCATGTTTTGCACTATTATAAAAGTTTCAAAGGGGAAGCTAGCCAGGAAGTTAGTTAAAAATCAATTGCAAACTTTGTATTGGTAACGCTGCCGAAGCCAACAGGGTCCTGAAGCAGTTAGTTAAAAATATTTTAAAAATGCATTTTCACAATGTTCTGAACTATTCTGAAAGTTTCAAATGTCTAGCTAGTCGGAAAGTTAGTTAAATAAATTTTCTGTTGAATCATATAAATGCTGCCGAAGGCAGTAGGGACCTGAAACAGTTGACTAAAAATATAAAAATGTATTGTCACCGTATTCTGAGCTATGCTGAACCCTGAAAGTTTCAAATGTCTAGCTAGTCAGGGAGTTAAAGAAAAATCGATTGCAAGCATTGTATTGGTAACGCTGCCGAAGGCAGCAGGAACCTGAAACAGTTGGCTGAAAGTATTAAAAAAATGCATTTTCACCATGTTCTGAACTATTCTGAAAGTTTCGAATGGCTAGCTAGTCGGGAAGTTAGTTAAATAAATTTTCTGTCGAATCATATAAATGCTGCCGAAGGCAGTAAGGTCCTGAAACAGTTGACTAAAAGTATTATAAAAATGTATTGTCACTATGTTTTGAGCTTGAAAGTTTCAAATGTCTAGCTAGTCGGGAAGTTAGTTAAAAGTCGATTGCAAGATTTGTACTGGACAAACAAACAAACAAACATACAAACAAACGAGAATTGAAGTTAATAAAAACGTGGTAAAATAGAAATGAATTAAACAATTAATATAGCTTTAAAAATTTGCAAATACAATGAATTTATCTTAATGTTAAACAGAAAAAAAGAAAGTAATTTTATTAAATAAATAAATAAAATAAAAAAAAATAATTTTCAAATTACTTTTCTTAAATTATGATTTATAATATATATGGAATCAATAATTATTGTTTAATTACTTCACCAAAACACAAATTCAAAAATATTGTATATTAAAATATATATTGGGTAAGTGCACCAGTGATTGGAGCAATCTCTGGTGTTTTTAATTAGTGCTGACTCTAGAACAAAAGGGCCGCTGGGGGGAACTCGATAAAAGGGCACTTTAATATTCTCAAAAGGTTCACTATAATATTCTCAATAATTCAAAAAGGGCACTGTAACATCTTCATAAAGAAAGTCTTTTAATAATGTTTGCATGAAAGATACTATAATATACTCAAGAAGTGCAGTAACTAACCTCGTTAACTTGAACACTGTTAATGTAAATTACTTTTAACATGAACTGTTTCCACAATCCCCATTAAAAGGAAGATTAGTTTAGTTATATGAAGATTGTAGAGGTCAAGACTTACAATTTTTATAAGTGGCCAGTGGCCACTGAACATGATTAACTCAGTGGTCACTTGCGAGTTGGCGTTATACCTGATATTCACACACATAATTAAAAAATATATATCTATATACATATAAAGGCATATAAAACACAGATGATATGGTCGGAAAATTAAGAAGTAGTGGCCTTTATTGTATTATTTTAATAATAATAATAATAATAAATTATGCTCTTCCACAGATTTAAAAAAAAAAAAAAAAAAATCTTTAAATATTGTTTGAAAATAAATACTTTTTTAAAAATTTTCATACTTCTCGAGCTTAAAATTTTCAATATCTGAAATCAAAGTGGGAGAAAGACAAAATTGGCTGAGAAATCAAATCTTTGAAAACTGATTTGACTTTTGAGAGAAGATATGATCTCGTTTGAATTTCCTTTGAGTGTTTATGATTTTATTCTTATTAGTATTTTAAGAGTGAGTTTTATAAACATATACACATTATAAACTTATAGTTATAGTAGCATATAATGTAACTTTTAAATGCTATTAATAACTATAATATTAGAAAGAAGATTTTAAAGTTTTAGTAATGAGGAAAAATATATGGACTTTTGTAGTTAAGTATTAATTTCATTTTGATACAGAAAACAGCAGGCTATAATGATGACACATGAACAAAATAATGTTATTTCTCATACACCATTCGCGTTTTGCAAGAATATTTACTTTGTCTTATTGAAAGAGAAATATAAAAATTTGATTTATTTAATAAATTTCACCTAGTGTGATATCTCCATATGGAAAATAGTTGTGATAAGCATTAAAAGAAAACAAAATTATTTTCAGTGTGGGGGAAAAGGGACGGAGGGGGGGGGGGGCAAAAAATCTTTTTTGGCATATTATCCGAGATTTAATTATATTAACAGACATGAGATTGCTAAAATTAGAAATTAGCTGAAAATTTTTTGCTAACATGACTGTTTGGTTAATTCATTGAACATTGATAATCACTTTTAATAAATTAACTACCTAAACAGTTATATGTATATATTTATAGCTTTTTATCTACATAAAAAATTTCAGGATTTTTTTCATTAGCACAAAACAATTCTTTAATATTATTGCAATAAGTTTTATATCCACATAAAACCTTATTAAAATTCCATGTCAACAAGGGAAAAAAAATCAAATATAAAATGTGATTTTTATTTATGTACATTAATCATACATATTTAAAAAAGCTACAGTGAGTGGTTAATTATCAGTTTCTAATATGTATAAAACCAAATGAGTATTAATTTTCTTAAATTGATTTAGAAAAAAATTTCCTACCTGAAAAATTTAATCTACATTTTTTCCCTTGTTTAAACATTTGGAATAGATATTAAATATAGATATTTAATTTAATTGAGAAAAAATAAGTAGATTTATCAAATCAAGTTCAGTACTGAAGTTTAAAAATAATTACATATGTGAGAAATATTGAGCACTACTATCTCTATTATTGTTTCTCGAAATAATCACTGATCACTATCTGGTGATGAGGATAGGGGGGAGAGGAATTAAATTTAATTACATGGGTAGGAAATATTAATCTCTTTCAGTTCTACTTCTAGATTCTAACAAACCAAGTTTAAAATTAATATTGACATTTATGTTGTGGATGGAGAAAGACTGGGGAACAAAAGAATTCTGCAGAACATCTGATCGTCGATCACTAGTTGGAGATAAGAAAATGGGGGAGGGGAAAAAATAATTAGGTGAGCTAGAAATATTTAACAATTCTATTTCTTTATAGGTTCTAGAATCTCATTAAGCAAGTTTAAAATGAATATTGACATTTATGTTGTGGATGGAGAAAGATTATGAATTGGGTGGCTTTCATAGCGAATTTAATTGCTGATCGTTAATGTTTTTTTGTTTTTTTTAACATACGATATCCGCGATTTTTTAAAAAGCAGAACAAGTTAATTCGCAAAATTCCGCGAATTAGGGGAGGGGGGGATCACAGATTTCCGCGAAATCTAAAAAAAATTGCATGTCTGATCGTCAATTACAGCAATTTTTTTAAATCGCAACTTTTTCAAATTAGATCGCCACGTGGCGAGTAGCGACCGCAAATCTTGACCTCTAGAAGATTGGCTACTGATAGCATGAACTACAGATAACATGAACAAATTTTTTATCTCCCTTGATATTCATGTTAATGAGGTTCGATTGTATTAATAAAATTACATATTAAAAAATTATGCTATTCTAAAAAAATATACTCTTGCATCTTATTCAAAAAACAAACAGTGAATTAGCTTTGAGTATGTTTTAAGAATAGCCTTTGTATGCAGAAACAAAGCAGAATAATATTATAGAATAATGTTTATCAATATTTTTAACTGCAGTTTTTATGAATTCTTATTCATGAAGTAATGTGATATAATGGAAAAACTATATACAAATCATAAAAGCAGAATGTGTGTGTATATACTTAATCAAATCACTACAGGATGACTTTGTGATCACTTATGTTGACAAATCACCTAATAATTATGCCATTATTTGTAAATCCTACTATCTCTCTATTTTAAACTCTTCAATCAATAATAGTAACATCTTCAGTTTAACTAATAATAACCTTATTATTAATAACCGAAAAATACATAATTACTATAAACTACTTCAACTTCCCTTCAATAACTTTAATTATCCTTATATAGTTCTCATACCTAAGTTTCACAAATCTCCAATTAAATTTCGCACTGTCACTGTTGGGTGTAACACTTATAACAACAATGCTAATAAAGCTCTACTGGATATTCTAAAACAAATTTACAAATGTACTTGCAAAGTTGATAATTTACACTGTCTTAAAAATAGCTTTCAATTAATTCAATACATCAAATCGCTCGATTCAATAGACAATATTATGACTTTTGACTTTCAAGATCTTTTCAATAATATTGAGTTATAAGATCTTAGTAATATCATTTACAGTCTTTTTCAAGAATATAAAGCTCAAATTAATCTTCCTTACAATTTTAAAGCAGAAAAATTTAAAACACTTCTTAACTTTGTTATCCATAATAATTATATCTTCCACAACAACGATATCTATTTGCAACTATTAGGCATCCCACAAGGAGGTTGTAGCTCCAGTATTTTGGCAGATCTCAATCTTTATTATTATGAAAAGCAAATTTGCAATGATGATGTTCGATTTTATCGTTACATCGATGATATTATTGTATTTTATCTCAACAAGAACTCACAAAATGGCTTTTCCTTCAATTATCCACCTAATTTAAAGCTAACTCAAAATACTCTGACTAATCAATCAATTAACTTTTTAGATCTCAAAATAATCATCGATGGTAATAAACTTTACACAGATATCTATGACAAACGGCAAGATTTTTGTTTTAATGTAAACTTATTTACACATTTTAATTCATGTCTGCATCTTTCGGTATTTAGAAACATCATCATTAACCATTTATTTCGAATTAATAATTTATGCTCTGCAAAGTTTAAAAACAAGAATATTAATAAACTGATCACAGCCACTGCTAAAATGGGTTTTCCTAAAAACTTTGTATTTTCTATTTTATATCCTTAACCATGTCTGTCAGTACAAAAAAAAAAAAAAAAAAAAAAAAAAGCTGTGTACACTCTTGTGTATCAACAAAAAAATTATAAAATAATAAAAGACAATAAAAAAAGTGGCGGTTGGGTGGGCAGATGTTTGATTACGGAGGTGGGGTGGTGTTGTAAGGCTGGATGGTTGGGTGGGTTTGTGAAATTAAATAAATAAATAAATAAAAAAAAAAAAGTAGAAGGCTTGTTGCATTTGCTTTGTATTACTATGCAAACTTTCATTTTCCAATATAATTTCAGATTTTTCCTTTTTGAGTTGTCAACTATATTTAATGTTCTAATTATACTGTTAAACACAATGTGATCAATCGGTGAATTTCATTGTGGCTACGTGGTTTCATTGTTGTTCATCTGCTTTGAAATTTTGCTTTTTTAAATCCATATGGTTCCTGTTCTGGTTGTGGCAGGCTGGGGGAGTGTTGCCGGCGTAAAACTAGTGTAACCCCACAGGCAAGTCACAAGTCTTGCCGCGTGCCTCCTTCTTCCTATCTTGTGTTTCTTGGGTTGTTTTTTTCATTAATTTTGATAAGTTTATGGTTTTAAGTTAAGATTTATTGTTTCCTTTATTGATTCGTTTGTTTTGCAGGCTGTTAATTAATAGATCTGGTTTCTTTACATTAGTGTATTTCATCCACTGATGATTTTTTTTTTTTTTTTTTTAATCTTATTGGTCATTGGTGTTTCAGTGATCTTGTATCTGTTGCTTGGCTTCTACTATGCTTAATAGATCATCTTTATTATATATATATATATATATTTTTTTTTTCCAAGATAAAATTAATATACTGTTACTAAGGAATTAACTTCATATTTTAGAGTAAAGAAGCTTTTTTTTTTCTTTTTTTTTGAAGGGGAAAAAAAAAAAAAAAAAAAAACTCCTAAGCAGAATTTAGTTTAGTACTTAAGTCCTGTTTTTTGAATCAGAATTTCTAAGTATACAAATCATATATACACTGTCAACAAAAAGTCCTGTTTGCTGCAGTTCGCTGCCAGAAATTTTCTGTAATTCAGAAAAATATGTTCTATTAATATAATTTTTCCATTGATAGAATGTATTTTTCTGAATTACAGAAAATTTCTGGCAGCAAATAGGACTTTTTTTTGACAGCATATATATTTAATGAGCAATATCATTCACCTATGGTTTGGAAAGTGTATTAAAATGATTTATCTGTAATAATAAAAGAAGATGTCTGTCTCTCTGTCTGTCTGTGCATCTATACGTTCAGCCCCTGCTGAACGCAGAAGTAAAAAATTTGACATACGGGTGCTCCGAAGCCATCCTGAGGGGCTCCTGAAAACAAAATTTAAAAATTTTAATTAGTTCCGGAGATATTAATTAAAATGTCGACCCATGTCAAATCAAAAAACGATTTAAAATCGCAGCCGACCGTCATTTTGTTACGGAACAGCCTACCTCAAAAGAAGAAGCAGAAAGAGAAAATTTCCTGGGTTTTTGTAAAGCGATCCTGATTGAACGGTTCGACATATCGAAAATACACCTGTACCAAAAGAAGAGCATTTATTACCGATTCTTACGGTACAATTTTTTTTTTAAAATACGAATTTTTTTATATTTAAAAAAAAAGTTTTAAAAAGGGTCGAAAATTTCTCTTTTTCTCGATCGTCTTTTTTGAAACGCGCTGTATGACCGAGTAACTGTTCCATTTCTTAACAACTGGTATATTTGGAAAGGTCATTGAATACTCTTTCGAACCATATAAACATTTTTATAAAATACGGATTAGCAATCCATATTTTTAGATTTTACGAAACATCGATTTTTTCACAAATCATTTTATAACTCAAAATCGTTTAGAGATAAATCATTTCATTTTTTTTTCTATATCGATCTCTCTTTCACAATTTACTTCCCAAAAGATTGAGAGAAATTTTCAAAAACTGAATGAGTTATAATTTTTTTTAATTTTAGGCATTAAACCATTGAAAATGGTGAACTTCATTCCATAATGAAATTCCGTAATCAAATCATGCAGCCGTCCGTTGGCATCACCATGACAACCCGTTCAGAGAGGAAACTGACCAAGACCAAAAGGTCAATCTTTCAATTAATCTTATTATGCAGATAGCATACAGTGGAAAACTAATTAATATTTAAGGGTTTCAATAACAGTGACTTGACCAGTGTTTTAAAAGTTATAACACATTGAATACAAAAATTTTAACAAAAACAGTTTTATTCAGTAAAGCATAAATATATATATTAGTAAAACATTTTCAGAGTATGACAAAAATTAAAGTTGTCTTTTAAGGTGATGAACAAAACAATGTAGCAGATATAACATTGTAGTAGCCTAAATTCTGTTATAACAAATTTGTGATACAATATAATCTTCAATAATACACATATCCGGGTGATACTATATAAATCAATGAAGAAACAACATCCCGCGGTCGCCACGTGGACCAACGGGGGAAAAGGATGAAGAAGCACTATACATCCCGTGGTTGCCGCGTTGACCAACGAAAAAAAGGAACAAGATATATCATTAGATGTTGAAGATTACTATAGGTGCACTATTAATGATTTAATTCGAAAAATTTCAATTTAAACTTTCAAACTTAACAAACATTTCTTAAAAAGCCATTAAACACTTTCAACATTATTAAAAAAAAAACTTGAACAGAACAATTCAACTATCAATTATCGCTTTTAATTTTTAGATCTCGAACATTCGTGAATGACGAAAATCTATGAGATCAGGGGTTAATCCAGAACGAATTTAGTGCCGCTTTGCGGCACTTTCACAAATTCAATTTTCGGCCATGCGGTACCTTCACAAAGTCAATTTTCGCCGATGCGGTACCTTCACAAAATGAATTTTCAGCGATGCGGTACCTTCACAAAATAAATTTTTGGCAAAACGGCACTTTCAAAAAGTCCATTCTTAGTGATAAAAAAAAAAAAAAAAAATCTCACTTGAAACTTACATTTTCTTTATATTTTTGGAACATCTCGCTCTGAAGAAGAAACAACAAAAATCCTTTGTAACCCTTTTCTGCTGTGAAGAAAAAGAATCAATCCTGTACGAAAAACACACTCGAACACGATCGGTCGGCTCAAAAACAAAAACAGTTCCGATACGCAAAAGCGTAGTTCCGATTCATATACAAAAAGATTACTAGTAAAAAGTGCCGCATAACCGAATCTCATCATTGAATCACATCACTACAAAACGAATCGCCAATGCGTGCCCTGTATCGAAGCTCAGCGCTCAGCCGAAATTTGGAAAATGGTCGAAAAACCACATTCTTTCAAAAAATAAAAAAGTATTTCTCTGCAATATGATAAACATACACAGGCAACTAGTGCCCCCCCCCCCCCCCCCCAAAAAAAAAAAAAAAAAAAAAAAAAAAAGAAACTATGTTTCTAGACGAGAAAAGAAAGTTCCGATTCAAAAAGGTTATAGTAAAAAGTGCCGATACTCCGAATCGCATCCTCACGTAATGAATCGCCAACAGAAGCTCTGTTTCAAAGCTTAGCCTCTGTCTTTTCTGCTGCGTTCTAGGTTCATTGGAAGAAATAAAATGGTTGAGCAAATGTGATTACAGTAGTCTGTATACGCAATTCAAGAATTTTTATAAAGGGTCTAACTCCATAAAGAATTTCAGTAAGATTTTACTGTTCTATTGCTTTGCGAAAACATAAAATTTAAAATAAATTATCACATTTTCTTTTGGTTAAATAAATATAATTTTACAGATGATTAAAAAAAGTTGGAAAACTGTCTATAATACAATTTTGACCAGTCCTATCTTGTGTGTGTTTAAGTTTTTACTTTTTTTTTTTTTAATGCAATTTATTTATACATTTATTCTATCTTTTAACAATTTGACTTGACATTTTTTGGTGTTAACCTGTCAACATATATGCAATATCTCAATTTTCTACTGCAATGAAGTTTTACAAATGAGAAATGAGGTATAAAAGAAGTTAGTGTAAATGGAGTAAATTAATGCCACAGATACGCTATAGCGCGTAAATTACGCAAAAAATATCAATGGTGGGAAGCTAAATATACTAATATGGTGCCTAGGGGATGCGCAATAAAATTCATCCTCAAACGAAAGAAAGATTTTTTTTTGTGTGTGTGTGTGGGATGAGCGTTCTGTAAAATCGTTCACATGCGTTTAAAAATAGCTTTTGATTTTTTTTTTTATGTTGTTTCGATTTTGCGATAACAATTACTTAGATTATAAATGATTTCTGCAAGACAGTTGGACATGGACATTCCACGGTGACTTCCGGAAACGCGTGCTCATTTGTCCAATATTTAATCATAGTAAAAGTATCTATTATATTTAATAATAAAATCACTGAATAAAATAAATAAATAACGCTCAATATTCCGTTATCTCTTGACTTGGCTAAATGATAATAAACACACTCCTTCAAGATCCTAACAGAATCGCTGACCTACTTCTACATAACACGTTGCTCTTTGACCTTGAAGCAGGCCGCATGCAGACTAGCGTAACTCTCATCTGTAC
The DNA here is from genome assembly GCA_963930645.1 of Salticus scenicus. Lineage (NCBI taxonomy): Eukaryota > Metazoa > Arthropoda > Arachnida > Araneae > Salticidae > Salticus > Salticus scenicus. The sequence goes on along the minus strand of OZ005648.1, from coordinate 327,919,535 downwards.
ATCTTTATTTCTTTTGAGAGCTAAGAACTAACTATAAAAGGGATAATATTAAAATTTATTGACATTATACAAAATCATAGAATATTTATCTTTATACTTTTAATAATTCCCCCCACCCCCCAAGAAACTGAAAAATACGGGTTTTTATAAAATTCCGGAGTGCATGTCTCCTATTTTATTATTTAATTCGCCAAATTAAGTATAATTTGCTTTTAAGGAGTAAAAATAGCATGTGGCATGTTTCTTTTATTATCAAAAATCAGTTTTCACAAATCTGTAAAATTCAAAATTGCCGCGATCCTTGCAATTCCGGATTTAAGAGGACCATGATAAATTATTACTTCAATAATTATTTCGGTAATTATAATCTAATAAGTTTTTACAAAAGGACGAAAATAATATACATTTTTTCATATTAATCGCGCAGGTCGCTGTTAACGTCTGGTTGTTCCAGTGAAATGAAAGGCATGAACATAGCTACCAACTTTCCCGTTTTTTCCGGAAACGCCATACTTCAATTTTTACTTTATTTTGTATTCAATAGAAAAACAAATTGGTTTCATAAATATTTTTTTTACTTGCGGTTTTCGATGGTTTTATACGTTTTGATAGGTCCTGAACAAGATTTGATAATTTTTAGAAAATTCTATTTGTGTGGGACAAGAATTTGTGGCGATTATATTTCAAGAACTAGAGAACACAATTTCATATGAATTTATATGTAGTTGCACTTTGACATAAATTAGTGTCTATCAAATTTTGGTGCAAATCACTCAACAGGTGACGATACGATTTTTTCCATTTAAGGGAAGACTATATCTAAGGTTGTATCATATATACTCGATCAAAACTTGATAAGTGAGAAGGCCATTATGAAAAATTATGCTCATTCAATTTTGATGCATATCGACCGATAGGGGGCGCTGTTATACTGCAGTTTTTCCCTTGAATGGGAAGACTATATTTCATATTCTATTACCATTTATTGCACAAAACTTGGTATATGAAAGGACTACTGTGAAATACTAGGCTGATTCAATTTGGGTTCATATCGGCCGACAGGTGGCGCTGCTGCGCGCGTAAATAGAAAGACTAATTTTCAACTTCTATGGCATATAAATGCGCCAAAACAGTTATTGACTTAATTTGATGTATATTGGCCTACAGGTGGCGCTGCTATTACTCACCTTTTGTTATTTTCCACGTGGCTACATTTCAGCATCTGTTGATTAAATCTGCATCAAATTCCACAGATAAATAAAAATATTTACTGTTAGAAGCTATGTTTGAATTTTTGTACATGTTAAACAGTAAGTGGCCCTGTAATATAGAATACAGAAGAAAGTTTTGTGAAGGCCATAACAGACTATTTTTTTAAATAATTTTTAATTAATTTAATCGTTAAATAATAATAATAAAAATAATTTCAGTTTTATTTTAGAAAAGTGGTGAAAAATGTTATTTAAAAATTCAAAATATTGACAATCTTTGTAATCAAACATTAGTTTATTTCAAAATTTTCTTTTCCTTCCTTCCCTTTTTTTTTTTTTTTTTTTTTTTTTGTTATCCTAATGCTGATAATTTCAAGGACTTTTTTTTTTTTTTTTTTTTTTTTTTAATGGCATTTTATATCACTGAAAATAAAATGTATTTAGTAAATATATACATGTATAGCTATTATACTGTACTTTCTTTTGTTAATTTTTCCTTTCTGGTTCCAGAACACACTGGGCTAAATATTTCCAGTTGTTTTTAAACAGCAAAAACCTCCTACATAATAGTTTTAAGGAAATCTCAAAAAGAGCTGATGAAAAATTCATAAAAAATATCTTTTAACTACAATAAGATAATTATAATTTATATCTTTATAGTATATACGACCCATTTTTTTGAAAGAAGGACCCAGATCTTCGGAACTCATGGGTCCTGAGGACCCAGGATTTTCCCAAATACCCTGAAATTGGACGTTTAGCTTTTCCTTCATTACTGTTTAAAAATTGTCAAAGTGACACAAAATGAGAGGAGGGAGAACGTATATATAATAGCTTTATATTATAGCATTTGGTATGAAGAATATTATTTGCTTATTAGAGAATAAAGCATTTATCCATTGCTAGTTGAGATCTTTAAAATTTGTGACTTTTGAAACGAGTCTGTTATATGTGATGTCTTAGATGGTTTGAAATGTCACGTAATATGCATACTCAAATATTTTACAAAAAAATTATAAACAGCTTCAATTTAGGTATTTACCCAATCAACATAAATATAACTCTATTTTACAACTTTTATATTTTTATTGGTATTTTAAAACTGTATAAATTACTTTGTGCACTTCGGTTAATTTGTTCACTAGGCATTTTTAATTTTCACAAATTAATTAAAAAAAATTTCACGAATTATTTACAAAATTCACAAATGGGGTACCATTTTCAAAAACCTGGATTAACCCCTGGAGATTGAACTCATCTTTTTAAATAGAAACTTAACAACAATAAAGAAACTTAACAGTTTGTAAAAAAAAATTAACAACGGCAGCCATTAAGGTAAAAAACATAACAGCCAGAAAAAAACATGCTCAGCTGTAAAAAGCCAATAGCACACCTCCCCTAAGTGCTTAACTTCTCAACAGCTTAAAGCTGCTCTATTACCTAAAGCTATTGATACTTCATAGCTAATTGAAGGCTGCTGACAACTGCCATCTAACACATTCGCCGCGAGCTTTTATACTGGCTGAAATGTCAAATCTGCATATAAACAAAAAATCGCTGTTGCCACTCAACAATCAAAGCCAAAATATAATTCATAATAACCATTTTAACAGCAGTGGCAACAGCCAAAAATAGAAAAATTAAGCAGATTCAAAATGGCAATGGCAAAGATGTAAACAAACATCGATCGTTAATGCGTGATGCATGAAGAGCTGCAAACTGGATTTTAAATAAAGAAAACAAGTAGATATTAAATAAGTTTGAAAAGAAAAGGTAAGTTAAAAGTTATTTCTTGAAAAATAAACATTTATATCTATAAAATTTAACAATATTTTTATATGTGAGGACATTGATAGTTATCAGAAACATTTCTGGATGGAAGCGCAAAAAAAAAAAAAAAACAACAGCTGCCACTGATTGAGAATCGGAGGTATTTTGATAATGCCTGATAATTCGATTGTGAATATTTTTGAAAGAGTACAATTATTAGTGAGGGCTTAAGAAGGGGCAAATAAAAAAAAAAGAGTAACGGTGTTTAAAATTGGATGGCATATTTAGATTTTAAGGCAAGGTAAATCGATTGCGAATATTTTCGAGTGTAAAATTATTTCTTTAACCAATTTTCATAACCATGAAGTTAATTTAATTAAAAATTTTAAAAAATACAACCTTTTTTATTCCTTCATGTATACTTCCGGACTAGTTTCATCTGGGGCGCCCCAGCTTGTTCACCGGCATCTTGGTGTGCGAAGTTACTCAAAACTAAAGTTTCAGGCTTTCTTCTTCTTTTATAAACTCTGCGCCATTGGCGGTTGATCGATGCCCCATCGTTGCTATTGCAATTATTCAAACTAGTTAAAATTTCTACAGACTCCTTGAATGCTGCGTAACTGTGGTTATGGTAGTTGGCCAACTTCTTAACACGCTCAAACTTTATATCTATTTCTTCATTTTTGTTCACCTGAGTTAAAGCGGTTGTTATTTTTCCTGTGGTTATATCATGGCTGTGTTCTTTAATACGCGTCTTTATTTTCCTTTTTGTTTTTCCTATATAACACATTTCATTACCTTGTTTATTAGTATATGGTATTTTATACATTCCCGCGGTTTCTAATGGGTTTATTTTATCTTTATCACTTCTGATAAGCTGAAAAATATTAGGGTTTGGTTTGATAGGTACGTTTATATTATGTATGTTTTGCTGCAACTTTTTTGATTTTATTTAAAACTCCGCGATCATATGGAATTGAAGTGGTGTATTTAAGTTGAGGCTTTTGGAAATTATTAATCTGTTTTAGTAAAACAGATTAATAATTTCCAAAAGCCTCAACTTAAATACACCACTTCAATTCCATATGATCGCGGAGTTTCAAATAAAATCAAAAAAGTTGCAGCAAAACATAATATAAATGTACCTATCAAACCAAACCCTAATATTTTTCAGCTTATCAGAAGTGATAAAGATAAAATAAACCCATTAGAAACCGCGGGAATATATAAAATACCATATACTAATAAACAAGGTAATGAAATGTGTTATATAGGAAAAACAAAAAGGAAAATAAAGACGCGTATTAAAGAACACAGCCATGATATAACCACAGGAAAAATAACAACCGCTTTAACTCAGGTGAACAAAAATAAAGAAATAGATATAAAGTTTGAGCGTGTTAAGAAGTTGGCCAACTACCATAACCACAGTTACGCAGCATTCAGGGAGTCTGTAGAAATTTTAACTAGTTTGAATAATTGCAATGGCAACGATGGGGCATCGCTCAGCAGCCAATGGCGCAGAGTATATAAAAGAAGAAGAAAGCCTGAAACTTTAGTTTCAAGTAACTTCACACACCAAGATGCCGGTGAACAAGCTGAGGCGCCCCAGATGAAACTAGTCCGGAAGTATACATGAAGGAATAAAAAAGGTTGTATTTTTTAAAATGTAAAATTATTATTAGCAACGGAAAGGGGGGGGGGGGGTGAAGCCCGATTTTCGAATTTTTGATTATTTTTCCTTTAATTAATTAAAATATGAAAATAATAACCTCCTAATAGCTATAAAAAATAGTCATTAAAATATTAGTTAGAGGTCAAGACTTAAAATTTTTAGAAGTGGCCACTGGACGTGAGGAACTCAGTGGCCACTCATGAGTCATCGTCGTTATACATCGGATTCATACACATAATATATATATATATATATGATATATAAGTGTGTGTGCATAAAAGCATAAAAACACAAATGATATGGTCGGAAAGTTAAATTAAGAAATAGTGCTCTTTATTGTATTATTTTAATAATAATACAATAGTCATTATTATTAAATGACTATTGTATTATTAGTCATTTAATAATACAATAAATGTGCATATATAATACATGTGTGTATTTCTGCCAATAAAAAAATAAAGAAAAAGAAGGGGAGATAAATGAAGGGGAGGGGGGGCAAGAAATAATTACATCAGCAAGAAATATTTAACAATTCTATTTCTTTAGATGTTCAAGAATCTCATAAAACAAGTTTGAAATTAATATTGACATTTATGTTATGGATGGAGAAAGATTGGGAATCAGGAGTTTTCGTAGAACATTTGGGTTTTCTTTTTAAAACGAACGATATCCGCGACTTTTTTAAAAACGGAAGATTTCATCATCTGTCCAAAAGAAAAAAAGATACGTTAAAAAACGGAAGTCTTCCGGGAAAATCGGAAAAGTTGGCAAGTATGCTAATATATGCATTTTGCTACGGAAAACAGCAGACTATAATGATATGATCTGACAATGCGATTTCTCATACACAATTTGTGTTTTATAAGAATATTTATTTTATGTCCCATTGCAAAAGAAATACAAAAATTTGATTCATTTAATAAATTTCACCTAGTCTGGCACTTCCATCTGCAAATGGAAAATAATTATGATCAGAATTAGAGGAAAACAAAATTATTTTGAGTCTGAGGAGGGGTGGGGAGGCAAAGTATCTGTACTAGCCTATTATCAGAGGTTTAATTTTACTAAATGGCATTTGATTGCTAAAATTAGAAATTTGCTGAAAATTTTCTGTAAACATGATTGGTTGGATGGACTGTTATAAATTATTTTATTCATCTAATTAATTTTATGAAGGATTTAATAAGTCTACCAATTATATGAAATTACTTTCATCTGCAGCTTAATTAAGGATGATATTTTGTGCATGTCTGTTAATTTTCATGAAGAGTTCAATCTAATACTTTAATATTTCATTTTTACTTTCCGAACACTATAGTGAGGAAAGTATTGTAATCATGTCAAAAATCCGAATTCGAGATTTTGATGTTTCTATACGTTTTGAGGTCCCCTGAGACCGTTTTCACTATTTTTACGATGATGTATGTATGTGTGTGTGTATGTCTGTGAGTGAACACGTTAGCGTCTAAACGCTTTGTTCGATTAACCTGAAAGTTGGTACGCATATTGTAAGTCACCATAGTACGAACCCTATAGATTTTGGTGAATCTAGCACTTATAGTTTTTTTACAGGGACACAAAGAAAAATTCTTTATCATTATGGCCTATGGGAGCAAAATCTTAAAAGTGCGATAGCATCTAAACGCCTTATTCAATTGAGCAAAAATTTTATACACATATTATAGATCACAAATACTCAATCTGTATAGATTTTGGAGAATCTAGCACTTATAGTTTTGTTACAGGGACACAAAGAAAAATTCTTTATCATTATGCCTATGGGGCCAAATTTTTAAAAATGTGATAGCGTCTAAACGCCTTATTAATCTGAGCAAAAAATTTGTACACGTGTTATAGATCACAGTTGAACTAACTGTATAGATTTTGGTGAATCTAGCACTTACAGTTTTTTTACAGGGACACAAAGAAAAATTCTTTATCATTATGGCCTATGGGACTAAATTTTAAAAAGTACGATAGCATCTAAACGCCTTATTGAATTCAGCTGAAAATTTATATGAGTATTATAAATCACTGTTGCACTAACTATAAGCATTTTGGTGAATCTAGCATTTATAGGTTTTTACAGGGACACAACGAAAATTTCTTTATCATTATGATCTATGGGCTCAAAGTTCAGTAGCGTTAAATAAAACAACGTGTAATAGATGGAGAAAAATACTCAAACACTCTATTATGGTTTTCTCTCTTTTGTTTGTTTAACAACTACTCTTTCTTTACTTTATCTACAAAACTGTTAATTACTCAATGTTCGGAAAGTCGAGTGGAGTCACTCCAGATTTTTAATGATTGTTTAGGAAATTTATAATGAGTAATATATTATATTGATTTCATTATGCTCATTTAATTGCCCCTGGAACTTCTTGCTTGAGCAACTGGCTCAATTATAACCACCAGATGCTAGACAAGTAATTATGACTGTATACTTATTTTATTTTTATGGGTTTTTTGTTAACCACGTGGAAACTGAAAATTCGTCAGAATTTAACTTGTATTTGATAGAAGATGGAAGTCTAAAAAAGTTCTCTTGAAAACTGCTCCCGAAAGGGAAGTATCGCATATGTATTAATCTTGGAATCTTGTTTTTGATTATTTCAATGTGTTTGAAATGAAAGCCTCTAGTTTACTTCTTGTACATATGTATTCTATAGTATATATTTTATTTGTGGAATTAATATAAAGCAAGAAAATGACACCCTGGAATTCTTTTTATTTGTGATTTGAATAACTGTGTTCCGAAAAATCTTGTTTCATGTGCATAAAATCATTTAAAAAGCACTCCCACGTATGGACTACACGATCATCTTCTACATGGACATAATTAGCATCACTTTCAATAAATTGACTACCTAAACAGTTATATATAGCTTTTATCTACTTTAAACATTTTCAGGATTATTTCATTAACACAAAAAAATTCTTTAATATAACTGCAGTTACTTTTATATCCACACAAAACCTTATAAAAATTTCATACCATCAGAAAAACAAATTTTTCAAACATATATAGAATAAAATTTTTATATATGTACATTAATATAATATATATATAGTATTTAATTATCAGTTTTAAACATATTTGAAATGAACTGAGCATTAATTTTCTTAAACTGATTTAGAAAAAATTTTTGTACCTAAAAATCTGTTTTTCATCCCCCCTCCCCCCTGTTTACACATTTGGTATAGATATGAAATATAAATATATAATTTAATTGAGAAAAGATAAATATATTCATCAAGTTATTGAGCACTTCTGTCGCTTTATTGTTTCTAGAATTGATCATTTATCACTATCTAGAAATGGGGAAAGGAGGGGGGGGGGGGAATTAAAAGAATAATTACATTAATAAGAAATATTAAATTCTCAATTCTACTTCTAGAATCTAATAAAGCAAGTTTAAAATGAATATTGCCATTTATATTATGGATGAAGAAAGACTGAGAAACAACTGCAGAACATTTGATCGGCGATCGCTAGTTGGAAATAAAAAAAGGGGGAGAGAGGCAAAAAATAATTACACAAACAAGAATTATTTAACAATTATATTTCTTTCTAGGTTCTAGAATCTCATAAAGCAAGTTTTAAATGAATATTGACATTTATGTTGTGGATGGAGAAAGATTGGAAATCGGAAGGCGCAATTATCATTGAAATCCCATTAACAATCGCCGATCGTTAATGGGATTTCTTTTTTTTTTTTTTTTTTTTTCTTCAAAAGAACGATATCCGCGATTTTTTTAAAAACGGAAGAAATATTTTCGTGAATTCGCGGAAAAAATGGCGACCATATAAATTTTTTTTGATCGCCACTTTTTCAAATTAAGTCGCCATGTGGCGAGTGGCGACCATGAGTCTTGACCTCTATACTAAGGATTTTTAACATTATATAGTCCGGAATTATGCAAGTTTCGGAAAAAAACATGGATAAGTCGGATTACTGAGAGAAATTTCGAAGAATAAATAAAAAAAAAAAATTATATTTTAATTTACATTTAATTGCAAATAAAATTTTATTCTAATATTCTAATACGTGTATTTCAAAGTCTAATTATGATTAAATTATTTTTAATACTTCATTCGAAAGACATTTTGATATACTTTTATACAGTGGAACTTGGATAATTCGAAGTTGAAGGGACCTGAGAAAAATTCGAATCCAAAAATTCGAATTACATGTACTATTTTGCCAAAAAAAAAAAAAAGATATTAAAAAATTAAAACTCTACGATCAAAGATTTAACACATAAACTTTATATCTAAAAATACTGCTCCCCCCCCCCCCCCCCCCAATAGTCACCAATCGAAATATATTCAGTTACAAAGAAATCATTTAAATATAGTGTCCAGCGAAGCAGGCAAAGCCTGCTAGTATATATGAAAGTATAGTTATGAATAAAATATGAATATTAAAAGACAAAAACAAAACAGATAAGAGTATATCATAGAACATACCAAGGCAATATCATACATTTTGATAAGAAACATATTTGGATAATTTTTATATTTTTGAACTAGCAGGCTTTGTCCGCTTCGCTGGTCATTATATTTAAATGAATAGTGTTCACATTTTTTTAAAAAAAGGGCAGGGCGGATTTATCAAAAAGGGCACTTTTTTGTTTGTAAAAGGGCACATATTGATAAACGAAAGGGCACTTTCTTTCCCACTTACTAAATGGTTTATAAAATGTACAGTCCACTAAATGAACAAACAAAATGAAATAAATGCAAATAAAAAGAGAATACTCATCTATCTCATCACCTAATTCACAGAGAAACACAGCTGGTACTATCCTCCTTGGATTCATGTCTATTTTAATTTAATTATTTATTAAAAATGTACTTAGCATTCATTTACACATGTAAACATGGAACGATGTTAAAGTTAAAATTTCCAACGAATTCACAATTTTGACTTCTAGATTGTAGAAAATTTTTTACAATCGGATACTAAATTTGAAGTAATTTAGACAGTAAGCTTAGCAGTTATACTTATTAGGAATTTTGAGATTTTTAATGTTAAATTCATTTTTCAATCTTATATCTGATCTCCTTATATCTGATCGAAAACTCTAAAATATCTTTAAAAAATAGCGATATAGCAGGTGGGAAAATACAGGGCACAATTTCAATTGAAAAAAGTGAAGGGTGCATTTTCCCTTCAAAAAAGGGGCAGGGCGCATTTTTCACTTCAAAAAAGGGTAGGGCGCGGCGCCCTTTGAAAAATGCATAACATGAACATGTTAGCTGGTGTGAAGTAGATCCAAGGCTAAGTGAATTAGCAGAGGAGCCACTCTAGACATAAACACCAGCTAAACAACATTCAAAGTTAATTAAATGAATTAGATAAATGGAAGCTAGAGTAAGTAAATATGCTGAAAGATAAATATGTATAAATGAGTAAATAATGACCATAACAAGTTTTAATTTAATTTGTGTTTTAATTGAAACAATAAATTCAACAAAAAGTTTATATAAATATAAATTGATAACAATAAGATAATTTAAGTAGACAAATATTTTTTATGAATAACAAACATACCAAAGCAGATGCTGGATGACAAACAAGGTGAGTAAGAAGACTTGACAATATTTAACACCTTTTTATTTCCCATGTAGGTTGCAGAAAAAGAACTAAGTTTCATTACAAAGAGCTGGTGAAACTTAGGTAGAAGACGTGACGTTTTTTTCCACTTGTTATTGTCGCGATATTAACACCTATAAATTTCATTTAAATTTCGAACTCACAAGAAGGATTAACGTGAGTTATAACTGACTAAAAAATGAAAAAGATTTTATTTGAGTATAAAAATAAACGCCATATATTACGGCGATATTTCATGAAGCCGGCATCGGCGAAAAATGAACAGAGGCAAGAGCAAAAGCAACACCCACTACCATCGCCGTTCGCTGTTTATAGCTTCGCGGGAGAAACGAAGTGATCTTCCGGACGTACGTCGGGGCATGTGCCGGCGCGGCGCGTGCGTAGTTCTCGGCTATCGTTCTTAGATGTTTTATGCAAATTTTTTAAACTCGGCTCAGTCGGAACTTCCGGAAGGTTAGCTATTGTTTACGTTTCACGTTTGAAAAATTAAGATGGATGATTTAAATTTAAAAGCTCCTTAATATAGCATTTCATTGAACGACATATTTATTTTCCTGGTAAGTAGAAAATATATTAAAAGAAAATTAGGATTTTTATAAGTGTTTAATTTTTTTTTCAACTAACGTTTTTTTTTTTCTTTAAGCTTTATTTTAAGAGTGATTAATTTTTAATATATTTAATTAGCATAACGATAAGAAAAAACGGCAAACTATAGGTTTACTATTAACAAGGCCCCCCCCCCCTCTTATCGTTTGCACTTTTACGCTAAAAAAAAGTTAATAAAAAAAAAGAAGAAGCATCCAGCAAAACTTTGTACAAATTATATAATCATATGACTGTGACTATTTTAACAGTTTCTTCAGAATTAAAAAAACAATTAGGTATGATCTTCAGCTGCACAGCAACAGAAATCAATATCTGGATAGAGGTGATCTACAAAAAAATTTGTTTTTGAAACACAAATAACATATACCTGTTTACTCAAACCTCTCCAGTTTTGAAAAGATTTTTAACATGCTCTTTTAAAAAAAACTGTAGAAAAGAAATTCATAAAATGGATTATTTGTATAATAAGTTTAACAACAAATATAACATGAGTATAATCGCATTCAATATTATAAATATATGTATAGACACAATTCTTTCTTACAATATAAAAGTATAAATTACATGCAAATATTTAACAAAAAAACAGAATGGATTATTTCGGGAATTGAGAGGAGAGAGAGAGATTAACAAAAATTGCTGTGAGCAATTGAATAAAAAAAAATTGGCTTACTGTCAAAAGAGAATGAGAATTGAAATTCTCAAAAAAAAACTTCCAGCCTAAACCTGGAAAGATTTTGCTTAACTTGCAAAATTTGAAATTTTTTTTTTTTCTCGAATTCAAGGAAACATTTGAATTCATAGAAAAGTTTAAATTTTTGAATTCATAAATTTTGAATTCTTAAAAAAAAATTTTGAATTCATTAAGGATTTGAATTCATAAAAAAAATTTTTAGAAAATTTACATTTTTAAATTTTATATTTGAAGATTTTTTTATTTTTATTTTTTTTTTTTTGATATCTTATAAAAAAAATTTTATAAATTCATAGAAAAATTTGAAATTGAGAATTTAAGATTAACTTTTGAAACATTGTCGAAGAAAAGATTTTTCACAAATTTTTGTAATTCAAATTTAGTTTGTGGCTTAGTAAATATGTCAGCCAAATTTAATTTGCTACGAATGAAAACCAATTCAAAAATATTTTTGATAACAAGATCTCTAATAAAATATAGTTTGACTTCTATATGTTTGCTTCTATTGTTTTCTATAGGAGATTTAATAAAGTCTATAGCAGCCATATTGTCAATTAGTAATTTTGAGATTTTCTTATTTTTTATAATCTTCATGTTTTGGCATTCTTCTAGAATTCGATCTAGCCAGACAATTTCTTTTGCTGCTTCTGTAGCGGCAATGAACTCAGATTCCATAGTGGACAAACTAACAGCCTTCTCTTTAAAGGTCCTCCAACTGATGGGGCTACTGTCTAGAAATACTATTTGTCCACCTATGGATGTCCGATCATCACGATTTGAAGCAAAGTCGGCGTTGGTGTAGGCTACGATCTGTGAATCAGCACATGAAAGTTTTAATTTTAATTGGCTTGTTTTCTTTACATATCCCAGTAGTTTGATCAACCCATTCCAGTGATGAATTCCTGGATTCGATTGGAATTGGCTATAGATATTGACGGCATATGCTATATCAGGTCTTGTTCTATTAGATAAATATGATAAACACCCTAGAATATTGCGATATGGATACTTGATCATTTCTTTGGTTTCTTCTTCAGTTTGAGGACAGCTTGATTTTGAGTAAATACAGCCTTTGCTGATTGGTAAGGATGAAATTGGAGGGTTAAAACTATTAAAACGACTGCATATTTCTTGAATATAGCTTTCTTGATGAATGAATAGCTTTGAGTCAATTTCAACAAATTCTACTCCAAGTAGTTTCTTTGTCCTTCCCAAAATTTTTAATTTGAACTTTTGTTTTAAAACATTAATGGCTTCCTCTAAAAACATTTTACTTTTACCAAATAAAACCATGTCATCAACATATAATAATAGGATGACTTGAAATTTGAATGTATAAACACAGTTGCAAGAAGTAAATTTAATAAAACCGATATTTGATAAAACTCTGTCAATTTCGTAAAACCATGCTCGTCCACTTTGGTGAAGGCCATAGAGAGCTTTGTCGAGCTTACAAACTAAATTCTCTTCTCCTTCTTTAATAAAACCAGGTGGTTGCTGCATGTATATTTCATCTTCTAGCGGAGCATATAGGTATGCGCCAGTGACATCACATTGTACGTGATTCCACTTGTGCTGCACTACCAAAAGTGAAAAGAAAAAACGAATTAGATCGAAGTTTATAACAGGACTAAAAGTTTCTTCATAACCCTCGCCTTTTACTTGAGCGTAACCTTGAGCTACAAGCCTTGCCTTGAATTTAGCAATTCGACCTTCTTCATCTCGTTTTATTGCATATACCCAGCGACATCCAATTATTTGCTTATTTTGCGGAGGTTTTACAAGATGCCAAACCTTTCGTTCTTGGATGGTTTTTATTTCGGTTTTCATTGCTTATAGCCATTCTTGAAACTGGTCTGATTTTTGGGCTTGTTTGAAAGTTCTTGGTATAATTAATTCTAGTCAAGAGGAATTATGACAAAAATTGGCACTTGTGTCTGAGTCAGATTCTTCTATTGGAGTGAATGAAAATTTAGTGGGGTCATACTTGATTTTGTTTTCTTGGCAATATTTTCTAACGTCTCTATGGGATCTTAATCTTGTTCTTGTATTTTCGGGATAGTAGTATACGTCTGTTCTGGATTTATCACTTCTTAAAACTTGTTTTCTTTCAAACTTTATGTTCTTTAATTGAAATGATTGAGCAGGTTTTTCCTCATCTGAGGATTCCTCAGTGTCAGATAATTCAGACGGTACGCTGGACTCTATTTCAGGAGTTTCGTCAACAGCCTCTTCATCAGAATCATCGTCACTATCCTTTGGAAATACATCTTGAATTGTGTAATGCTGGTTGATGGTGCCCAGCACTGCTCCACTTGCTTCTGTTTTGAACAAACGATCTTCTTTAAAGGTTACATTTAAAGATTCTACTATTTTATTTTGCTCTGGGATCCAAATACGGTATCCTCTTGTATGGTGTGCATATCCAACTAGATAACCTTTCACAGCTTTTGGATCCAGTTTCTGTCTTCTTTGTTTTGCCATTCCTACATAAGCTACACATCCAAATGGTTTAAGGTGTCTGATTGATGGTTTTCTTCCACCGTACAATTCGAATGGTGATTTTTCAAAATCTTTATGGCATAGTCTGTTCCAGGCATAATTGAAATACGAAACGGCTTCTGGCCAAAAACAAAAGTCTAAACCACTTTCATATAATGATGTACGGGCTCCATTAATAACGGTTTGGTTATAACGTTCAATAGCACCATTTTGTTCTGGAGTGAACGTGTTTGTTAGTTCATGTTTGATGCCTTTTTCCTGACAAAATGTTGAAAATTCCTTGTTAACAAACTCTTTTCCATTATCTGAGCGGATAGCTATTAAAGGTTTACCTATAAATCTTTCTGCCCTTTTGATGTGATTAATTAAGGTTTCAGATTTTTGGACTATAGGATAAATGAATACTTTACGGGAATAATCGTCCATGATTGATAGAAAATAACGTTCTCCATGTTTGCCTCTTACTTGACATGGTCCCCAAACATCTGTATATAACAGTTCTAATGGTCTCTTGGATCGAACGAAGTTTCTGTATTTAAATGAAGTGCGTTTAAATTTATTCAACCTGCAATCTTCACAAAAAAATTCTGTATGTCCCTTTAAGAATGGTAATCCCTTTGCACCCCTCTTATTACTTGTATGCGTCAAAGTTTGAGGATTTACATGAGCGCATCTCTTATGCCACAGGTTTAGAACTTCCTGTTCTTTTGAAGAGGTTGTGGAGGCTTCGAAAGTTACATGTTGTTTTATAGATTTTGGGATTTTTGCTTGGACACGATAAACACCACTTTTTAATTTTGCTCTGAACATTATATTATCATTAGAAGTAATTTTGACTTCGCCTCTTCCCCCAATAAACTGTAGACCTTCTTTGTCAAGTTGTGGCCCTGATATAAGGTTTCTCCTAAGCTTTGATGAATACATCACTCCCTTTAAAGTAAAATTTCTTTGGCCAAAACGCAATTTAATGTCACCTTTTCCTTCTATTGGCAAAGTGATGCCTTCCATGGCTACAGCCATTTCTTCATTTTGTTGAGGTTTAAATGATGTGAAAAGTTCACGGTCTTTACTAAAATGATGAGACGCGGCAGAATCGAATATCCAATCTGATTCATTTGTTTGCTGAGCTAAACTGGCCTCAGTAATGTAGTAAGATGAATTTGAATCCCTACTACTATTACGGGTCTTAGAATTTGATCTAGATTGATATGAAAATTTTTTTCGACTCTGCCTACCTCTTGATTGGAAGGATTTCTTAGGACTGAAATTCTGAGAAGGTAAGTTTTGGTTTTGAAAAGGGGGTTTAAAGTCAACATTTTTACTTCTACTGAGAGAAAAACAATTTTGTCTAGCATGGCCGTTCTTATGACAAAATGTACAAATTAATTTTTGTTTTAAAAGCTTATTTTTACCTGTATCATTTAGATGAGAAAACTGAGCAGAAATTTTAGCTTTACTTAATTCATTATCTTTATTTCTTAAATTTAGCCTAGTTTCCTCGGCTACCAAGCAAGTTACAATTTCATTGAATGTAAATTTATCATCTTCCCATCTCAGTATGTTTTGAACGATACCGTCGAAATATGATGGGAGATAACGTAACAATTGGTAAGATGCAAAAATTTCCATCAGTCCCCCCTTAGAATTTTCTATTTGTTTAAATATCCTCATGACCCGGGACGCAAAGACATTTACACCCTCACCAGGCAATATTTTGCAATCACACAGCTCAGAAAATAAACTCATGTGCTGTGCACGAGTATCTGGAACAAAACTTTTGTTAATTAAATTCCATGCCTTTACGGGGTCATCCTCGTTTTCTACAATTTTCCTATACTCAGTTTCTATATTTAAGTATAAGACAGCCAAAGCAGCATTAGCTCTAGACTTAAATTTATTAACAGCAGAAGCATTGCTTCTGTCATCAGCCAAAACTGGGGCTGTTTCCGTACCAACAACTATGTCCCAGAGTCCCCGGTCAAGAAGAACAAATTTAATGTCACTCCCCCATTCCTCGAAATTAATCGCATTCAGTTTGGGAATAGAATGTAAATTGTTCACAGCCATTTTTGAGTAAAAAAAATTGTATAATTATGGTTCAAACAATTTAAAAATATAATATATCAAAAATATCACAATTTTTCTTATAAAAACCTTTACGGGGTCATCCTCGTTTTCTACAATTTTCCTATACTCAGTTTCTATATTTAAGTATAAGACAGCCAAAGCAGCATTAGCTCTAGACTTAAATTTATTAACAGCAGAAGCATTGCTTCTGTCATCAGCCAAAACTGGGGCTGTTTCCGTACCAACAACTATGTCCCAGAGTCCCCGGTCAAGAAGAACAAATTTAATGTCACTCCCCCATTCCTTGAAATTAATCGCATTCAGTTTGGGAATAGAATGTAAATTGTTCACAGCCATTTTTGAGTAAAAAAAATTGTATAATTATGGTTCAAACAATTTAAAAATATAATATATCAAAAATATCACAATTTTTCTTATAAAAACCTTTACGGGGTCATCCTCGTTTTCTACAATTTTCCTATACTCAGTTTCTATATTTAAGTATAAGACAGCCAAAGCAGCATTAGCTCTAGACTTAAATTTATTAACAGCAGAAGCATTGCTTCTGTCATCAGCCAAAACTGGGGCTGTTTCCGTACCAACAACTATGTCCCAGAGTCCCCGGTCAAGAAGAACAAATTTAATGTCACTCCCCCATTCCTTGAAATTAATCGCATTCAGTTTGGGAATAGAATGTAAATTGTTCACAGCCATTTTTGAGTAAAAAAAATTGTATAATTATGGTTCAAACAATTTAAAAATATAATATATCAAAAATATCACAATTTTTCTTATAAAAACCTTTACGGGGTCATCCTCGTTTTCTACAATTTTCCTATACTCAGTTTCTATATTTAAGTATAAGACAGCCAAAGCAGCATTAGCTCTAGACTTAAATTTATTAACAGCAGAAGCATTGCTTCTGTCATCAGCCAAAACTGGGGCTGTTTCCGTACCAACAACTATGTCCCAGAGTCCCCGGTCAAGAAGAACAAATTTAATGTCACTCCCCCATTCCTCGAAATTAATCGCATTCAGTTTGGGAATAGAATGTAAATTGTTCACAGCCATTTTTGAGTAAAAAAAATTGTATAATTATGGTTCAAACAATTTAAAAATATAATATATCAAAAATATCACAATTTTTCTTATAAAAACCTTTACGGGGTCATCCTCGTTTTCTACAATTTTCCTATACTCAGTTTCTATATTTAAGTATAAGACAGCCAAAGCAGCATTAGCTCTAGACTTAAATTTATTAACAGCAGAAGCATTGCTTCTGTCATCAGCCAAAACTGGGGCTGTTTCCGTACCAACAACTATGTCCCAGAGTCCCCGGTCAAGAAGAACAAATTTAATGTCACTCCCCCATTCCTCGAAATTAATCGCATTCAGTTTGGGAATAGAATGGGACATTCTATTCCCAATATATATATATATATATATATATATGAAATTTCAAAAAGTTTTTTTTTTCTACTTTACTGAAAAAAAATTTTTACAATATTCCCTCAACAATATGCAAAAAAATGGTCATCATTACTTAAGTTAAACAAAACATTCAAGATCTTCATTTATTAACATTAAACAACTTTTAATCTAAATTCAAACAATTTCTTCTTTCAAAAATTTACTATAAATGCAAAAAAAATTTAACTTTCAATTTATTTTTCAAACAAAACAGAAAAACATTAATTTATGAAAGGGCCAGCATATTTACATGCTGAAAAAAAGCCCATAACCACTTTTTATTTCTCTTGTTAGCTGGTGTGAAGTAGATCCAAGGCTAAGTGAATTAGCAGAGGAGCCCCTCTAGACATAAACACCAGCTAAACAACATTCAAAGTTAATTAAATGAATTAGATAAATGGAAGCTAGAGTAAGTAAATATGCTGAAAGATAAATATGTATAAATGAGTAAATAATGACCATAACAAGTTTTAATTTAATTTGTGTTTTAATTGAAACAATAAATTCAACAAAAAGTTTATATAAATATAAATTGATAACAATAAGATAATTTAAGTAGACAAATATTTTTTATGAATAACAAACATACCAAAGCAGATGCTGGATGACAAACAAGGTGAGTAAGAAGACTTGACAATATTTAACACCTTTTTATTTCCCATGTAGGTTGCAGAAAAAGAACTAAGTTTCATTACAAAGAGCTGGTGAAACTTAGGTAGAAGACGTGACGTTTTTTTCCACTTGTTATTGTCGCGATATTAACACCTATAAATTTCATTTAAATTTCGAACTCACAAGAAGGATTAACGTGAGTTATAACTGACTAAAAAATGAAAAAGATTTTATTTGAGTATAAAAATAAACGCCATATATTACGGCGATATTTCATGAAGCCGGCATCGGCGAAAAATGAACAGAGGCAAGAGCAAAAGCAACACCCACTACCATCGCCGTTCGCTGTTTATAGCTTCGCGGGAGAAACGAAGTGATCTTCCGGACGTACGTCGGGGCATGTGCCGGCGCGGCGCGTGCGTAGTTCTCGGCTATCGTTCTTAGATGTTTTATGCAAATTTTTTAAACTCGGCTCAGTCGGAACTTCCGGAAGGTTAGCTATTGTTTACGTTTCACGTTTGAAAAATTGAGATGGATGATTTAAATTTAAAAGCTCCTTAATATAGCATTTCATTGAACGACATATTTATTTTCCTGGTAAGTAGAAAATATATTAAAAGAAAATTAGGATTTTTATAAGTGTTTAATTTTATTTTCAACTAACGTTTTTTTTTTTTCTTTAAGCTTTATTTTAAGAGTGATTAATTTTTAATATATTTAATTAGCATAACGATAAGAAAAAACGGCAAACTATAGGTTTACTATTAACAGAACACTATAAATGAATCCCCAAAACGCCAAAACAGCATATCATTAATAATAATAAAATATCTTAAAAAAAAAAAAAAAATCATTGAAATCCGTCAAAATCTAGGTTTAAGTTCCTGCTGTTTTCTGTAGCAGTATTCCCGCTCGTCACAGTAGAGTCTGGAGCCCCAATGCCTTCGGCAGTCCTTTACCTGCTTTTTACTCCCCCTCTCTTGCGATTAAAGTTGAAAGTTTTACAAAATCTCATCAAAATGTATATTTCGCACACTTAATTAACAACCACACACCAAAATTCGCCATTCTTAAGTAATTTGGACGGATTTAAGCTTCAAAATGTGGTTTTTGCTCCTCCTGCCCCAAGGGGAAGGGGGGGGGGTAAATTTCCAGATTTACTTTATATTGCATGTTGCATACACATACCTAACCAACACATAAAAAAATTGAGATCCTGAAATTATTTAAAGCTGAGCTATGCTTTAAATTTTTTTTTAAAAATCTCTCCCCGCGCTCTTAAAGGAGGGAAGGAGGAGGGAAATTCGCAAAATCTCTTCATACTATGAGTTAGATACAGATAATCGTCCCTTACATAAAAAAATTCCAACCTAAGATAATTTAGTGCAGCGCTACGCATGAATACATGTTTTTGCCCCCCATTCTCCAAAGAGCGGTAGGGTGAAATTTCATAAAATCCCTTTGTAGTGTGTGTTCAGTTCGATTTCCTCGTGTGTTGAGTACCATTCTTCGAAAATCTCCCCCCCCCCCCCCCCCCTTTAAAATCCAAAATTCCAAAATCGCAGAAAATAATTTTTTTTGTACTCAAGTTTGGTCTTTCCATCTGCAATTGCTGCAAGTAATTTGGAGCCGAGATATGTCTTCTGCCCCCCCCCCCCCCCAAGGGGAATAGGGAGGGGGGTATTTTGCAAAAATTCGTCTTAGTGAGGGAATCAGGCTCCGAAAACCAACCTGGTCACTAAAATTTGTGACCCTCTTTCCCACAGAATCATCATGGCAGTGTTGAGTCAGTGAATCAGTGAGTTTACTCTTTTATATGTACAGATTTGTTTATATTTTTTATGGACTACTTGATTTAAGGTTGCTGTCACAAAAATAGAGTCCTTGGTGAAAAATATCCTATCTACTTCAGTATTAAAATTAAAAATATACCCAGGATTATCAACAAATAAAACTCTTTAATACAGATCTGAATTAGCTTTCATTTTCTTCTTATTTAATTTTGATAATGACGTCATGTTGTCATGTGCCGAAGCAAATTTAATATTTAATATTTTTTTTATTATTATTCGCGTGAAATATTCTTTGGCAACAACTAAAAATTAAAATAAATTATTTTAAGTTTTATTATAGAAGAAATATCTATATTATATAGAAGATTAATTAAAAATTTTAATATTTTTTTTATTATAATTCGCGTGAAAATATATTTTATTCGATGTCAAAACATAAATTAACTCGTTAAACGTCTTTGGCAACAATTTAAAAATAAAATAAATTATTTTAAAGTTTTATTATAGAAGAAATATCGATATTATATAGAATATTAATTCAAAATTTACATTTTCCCGGTATAAATATAGTAGCCTATGTCTTATTCCAGACTATTATCTATCTTTGTACAAAATTTCATCCAGATCTGTTTCGCCATTGTGGTGTGATTGAGTAACAAACATCCATCCAAACTTTTGCATTTATAATATTAGTATAGATTAGTTATCATGTGCATGTGTTAGATTGAGTTATTTTGCTGTCAAATTGACAAAATTTTAGTTTTAAATTTAAAATGTCTGTCGTTCTTGGCGCTTATTGTATTTGGTGATCAAAAACGTAATACGAAAATATACATGCCAGATGTATATTTTCGTAATATGCATTGTACAAAATATTGATTCATATTATTCATTACTCTCTTAATATAAGTTGTTAAAATAACCATGATTTTTGAAAGGAATTAAATTATGTTCGCCAAATAATTTGGCGATATTTTATTTATTTATTTTTTCTGCCAATGATGATCAATATCAAATCTATTCCGCTGCAACATATTAGTATCTTATATCAGATACTTTATTTAGACATTTGAAAACAAATTTGACTTAAATTATGATAGAATATGTATCATTTTCCTTTTAATTAGTATATTAGTTGGATATTTATTGTGTAAATATCATCTTTTGAAATGAAAAGTTTGTGTTTTCAATCTAATATGGAAATTTGCTTTTTTTTTTTTTCTAGAGTTTTGAAATTAAAAATTCAAATTTTGTCAATTTTACAACAAAAATAACTTAATCTAACGCATGGACATGATAACTAATACATACCTATACCTAAATATGGAGATTAAAATCGGGAAATAATTTTCCTCGATTTTTAATAATTTTTTACAAAAAATCCAATGGACGTTTAACATAGGAAATATTTTTCTTGCATCCACGAACGGCCAGTGACGTCATCACTTCGCTTGCGTATTAGCACTTTATCAATGTGTAAAAGAAATTTTAAATTAAAAATGACATCAATTTTTGTGAGATGCATAATTTTTTTAAAAATTTTTTATTGTTCACGTTTAGATAAATGTATTTATTTTCCTGTTGAAAAACAAAAAATAAATTCCTATTTTTTTTTTTTTTTTTTTTTTTTTGCAACAATTAAATTATGGATAAAATTTAAATGGCTAATTTTTTGCTATTATTAGCTTATTCTTTTCACATTTTTATTAATTAAAAGAAAACTAAACAAAAATTCAAAATTCTGACTTTGGTGTGTACAATGATCCTTCGGGGGGCACCTTTGTGTTAAATCTCATGACTGTCCGAACTACCGTTTTCAAGAACAGTCAAATAAATATACATATATACAAATATTGCTCACTTAATAATATAAGATGTACTTTTTTTATTCTGTCGAAAAAAAAAAAAAATATATTGGCAGCAATTAAATTATGGATAAAATTTAAATGGCTAATTTATCAGAAATTAGGTTATTTTTTCACATTTTAATTAATTAAAAGAAAACTAATAAAAAAATCGAAAATCCGGCTTTGAGGTGCATCAGGAGAGGCATTACGAACCTCCATGCAAATTTGTGTAGCTCAGCCATCAACCGTTTTCCTAAAAAGCTCTGGAAATACATACACAATGACACACACACACACACACACAAACATCTTATTTTATTATATATATAGATGAAATATATCACTTACAAAATGCCCCCCCCCCCCCAAAAAAAAAAAAAAAAAAAAACTTTTTTTTTTTTATAGCAGCAATTGTATCCAAGGTACAAATAGATAAACAAATAAATGATATTTAAAAAGAAAAGAAAAATCATATATATATATATATATATATATATATATATATATATATATAAACTTGTACAGATAACTTTATATCATAGAATGTACCAAGACAAAATCAGACTTTATGAGAAACAATTTTAGAAAATTTTCATATTTTTGAATAAAATATATCACTTACAAAATGTAACCCCCCCCCCCCAATCGATGCTCCGATAAATAATATTCCCCACTAGCACACATCACCACGCACCGAACAAAGCGAGCACCGAATAGTTTATACTAATGCAACCCCTTGTACACGCTCCATCGATCTGCCGATAAATAATGTTGAATGCCAATCTTAAATACCTTCTTCAAATTCTGCTTTCCCCACATGTATCACCATGCGCCGAACAAAAAGAGAGCTGAATAGCTTATACTAATGGAACCCTTTCTTTTTCCCTCCTATTCTATTGCTCACTGACTAAAATAGAGAAACATAATCCCAACTCCCAACCTCAAACGATCTCTCTCTTTCATTAAGAAAAAAAACTAAGTTACTTTCTCTTACCCATAGGGTTGAGAAAGTATTGTTTTAGGGTCAAATTTTTGAACGTGAGTTTTTGTTATATTTACATGTTCTGAGGTCCCCTGAATACGAAAATCATGTTTTTAGCGAATGGTTTGTGTGTCTGTTGGTGTGTCTGTCTGTTATCAGCATATCTACAAAACAAATAGTAGCAGAAATTCCAAATTCGATATTCTAAATGTGTATCATATAGGAATGTTACATTAAGCATTTCGTTGAGATGACGCAAATGGTTCGTGTCTACAGGGACACTCAAAAGTATTCAAATACATTACGTCTATGAGGGACGTTGCAGGTAAGTAGAGTTTAACATCTATAGACTACACTAAACCAAATAAAACGAATATATATTTTTTATAATAGAGATAGTCAACTGGGAAAAAATTTTTGTGTATGTAGTAGCCTTGCCTCCCCCCTCAAGGGGAGTAAATTTTCCATGATGGGTATCTTTCAAAAGAGCTTGCCAATACCTTTGAAACGAATGGTTGAACCATCGATCTACGATAATTTAAAATAAAGTTATTGAGTTTTTTCATTTTTAACAAAAAAAAAAAAAAAAAGTCAACTTTTTTTTTTTTTTTTTTTTTTTAATATTTAGTGCAATACTACTTTTCTAATATGGAAATCGTCTGCATTATCATAAAAAATTATAATTTTAATAAATTATTTTTTAAAAACAGAAATATTTTTTAATATCCGAATTAAATTCTATATAAATGTAGGTGCATTAATGAAACGGGGGGTTGAGGGGGGCGGTAGCCCCCCCACACACAGAACTAATTATCATATAAAACTGTTCCGAAGCCTAATTTGAATTGTTTAATACAGGTTTACATAACAGTACTCATTATTTTACCTATTAGACTGCAACCTGTATTTATAGTGTTAAATTTCAGGGTAAGAGAAAGTCATGAGAGTGACACACCAGATTATTATTTTTTTTTAATGATAAAGTTATGGTAGTAATATACTAGAAAATACATGGAAAACACTCAAAACTTGTATACTTTAAATTTCATGTGCATATGTCTTTAAAAAATAACAAATGTCTATTTTTTCCCATCTTGAAAGAAATATCGCAATCTATCACTAATATCGATATTAACGTGGTGATATATCGCAATATTTAATTTCTGATATCGTCCAGCACTACTGTCAATATTCTGTTTAAATTTGCTTCATTAAATTGCAGAACCTATTTAGAGGTAGAATTGTCCAATATCACTCACTACTCATGTAATTATTGTTATATTGCATCTTTGAATATATACTACATTTTGTATTGATTTCAAAATTTGATGATCTTGACACATTTTTGTTTGAATACCAGTATTTTTATAAATGGATCGCTAGCACTATAGAAGAGGGAAATTGGATCTGAAAGGATCACAGGTTTTATTTGGAAAGCCTTTTATTGAGCTGTCAAAGAAAATACCTGTACTTATTAAATTACTTAACGTATTGAACGCCAAGATATGAATTTCACTGAAAAATTTTGCATTTTCGTTTGCTTTGGGTTACAAAATGCATCCCTAATCATATTTAGTTTAAATAATTAAAAAAAACAATTATTTTGTTAGAAGGTATGATATAGTTACAAAATGGGAGACTTGACACCTAATGGGGGTAGAATAGATGTTGATAAACTGCATACCCTATTAAATTAATTTTCTTGATCCATGTTTGTTATAATTTAAGAAATGAATTTTTTAATTTATATCCAACGTTTTAAACTCCTGCACTTGAATAATAAGTTACTTTTAGCAATTTTCTTTTCTTATGCAGTAGAAACAGACGATTTTGTTTGAATAATAAAAAAAATAATAATACAATTTGCATTACAAACTTTTTGAAAAAATTACCAGCGAAGCTAGGCATTTTAACTTTCAATGTAAAAAATAAAAAAAATATTTATCTTAATTATTGTAGAGAAAAAAATTCTTAATAAAATGTTCCTGCAGCGGGAGCTTTGGCGCCTACTGGATTAAATATGCAGTTTCAATTCCAGTATCACAAATTTTCTGTGAAAATTTGGGCTCGGACATTAAGAAGGTGAGCAAAATGCAATTATGATGTACAGATGGCAATGAGGAACGAACTGTAATCTATATGTATAAAAGAGTACTTCCACTCACTCACTGACTCATCAACGCACAGCAAAATCTACTGCAGCCACTGATTTGAAACTGGGTCAGATCATTATATAGTGTAAACATCTCCTAAGAAGAGATTTTACGAAATTCGACCCCCAAGGGGGGAGTAAGGGGCAAAATGTAATTTCACAAAAGCCTTCATATCTCAAAGAAAAAAACAGATATCTGTAAAATTTTTCCTTTAAAATATAGCTAACACAAATATCTAAAAACCAGTTTCTGGAATTTCAGAAATTCGGCTCCTAAGGGGGGAAAGCGGGCAAAACGTGATTTCACATGCTTAAAATGTGGTTTCACATACTCCTATATATCTCAAAAAAAAAAAAAAAAAAAACAGATATACATGAATTTTTTGCTCTAATATATAGCTAATACAAATACCTAAAAACTAATTTCTGGAATTTTAGAAATTCAGCCCTCAAGAGGAGGGGAGAGGGGGCAAAACGTGATTTCACATGCACTGAACTTGGTTTCCACGTACTCCTTTATATCGCAAACAGAAAAAAAGATATATGTGAGATTCTTGCTCTAAAATATAGCTCCCATAAATACATAAAAACTAATTTCTTTAATTTTAGAAATTCGTCCCAGGTAAGGCGGAAAGGGGGTGGGGGCAAAAAAAATAAAAATACAGTTAGACTGTTCAAAATTGGTACAGATAGGTTTTAGAGGCCTGTAAGTCGAATGAGGATATTTTCAAAAGTGTAAAGTTATTAGGAGGGTCAGAAAGGGGGGATGGGGACGGAGGGGCCAAAAAAAAAAAAAAAAAAAAAAAAAAAATAGTTAGACCATTCAAAATTGGTACATGGAGGTTTTTGATACCTACAAATCGATTGTGGATATTTTCAAATTTGTAAAGTTATTAGGAGGGGCGGAAAGGGGGAGCAGAGGGACAAAAAATAAAAATAGAGTTAGCTCTTTCAGAATTGGTACATAGAGGTTTTTGATACTTACAAATCGATTGCAGATATTTTTGAATTTGTAAAATTATTAGGATAGACAGGAAGGGGGTGATGGGGCAAAAATATATAAATAAGAGTTAGAGCGCTGAAAATTAGTGTTGTTAGGTTTTAAGGCCTGATAAATCGACTGTGGATATTTTTGGAAGTACAGAATTATTACGAGGGGCAGGAAGGGGGCGGGCATAGGGGTAAGTAAAAATAAAGAAATTCAGATAGAATGTTGGAAATTAGTATTATTAGGTTTAAAAGCCTGAGAGAACGATTGCGAGTATTTTTTAAAGTCTAAAATAATTAGGAGGAGCGGGAACAGTTGGTGAAGGAGCATGCCCGCCGTGCGAGCCAGTATACACTGCCACAGGCAGTGGGGGCCCGTACCAGTTATTCCACCGATGGGAAAAGATTTTTTAAAAATATATATTTGTTTTTCTCTTACGATAATATAGTGATTCATTAAGAGTGTTGAACATAAATGTGCGCATGCAGCGCACAATGGTGTGCACTGCCGAAGGTAGTGGGGACCTGGTGCGACATTTTTTCCAATCAGAATTTTCTCCCCCTCTCTCCCTCTCTCTTTTTTTTGCATGATAAAAATTAATGCAATTTTGAGAATTCATAAAGTATAGTGATTCATTTAAAAATATTGACCAGCAAAGCAAGCGTAGCATGCTAGTTGTTGATAAAAGAAAGTTTATACGTCTTAATGTCCCTCCATCTGGTTACACAGGAACCAGAAAATTTTAGAAAGTTGCATTAATTTCAATGTTTAGAGTAGAGTCTCCTACAAGTATTTTACTAGAGTCAGTATGAACAAAATAATAAACAAAATAGTAGCTCTTATACAATATGAAAGATAATTGCTAATGCCAACTCTTTACCTAGCTATATGTATTATAAAATTATAAAAATATGAATAAAACCATACTTTCAGCATATCAAACTATTTATAAAATATCTTTACAAAGATATTTTATAAATAGATATTTTGTAAAGATATTTTATAACTAGTTTGATATGCTGAAAAGTATGGTTTTATTCATTTTTTTTTTTATAATTTAATTGACAGCATACATCAGTGGAATATATTTTCTTTTAGCTATATGTAATTAAAATTCTATAACTACAATGATTTGACATATCTAACAGATTAATAACATTAGATAAATGCAAACTTCTGATAAAAATATGCTTACTGAATCCGGTAACTTTTTTTTTTTTTTTTTTTTTCCGTAACTCACTGTGAAATTATGCTACAGATTATTTTCTAATGTGTAAATAGTTGTCGCAGATTGACAGAAAAATTTCTGCTACTGGGAGCAACCCTACGCTCCATTGACATTAAATGTTAAAATTCTTATATGTAAAATATATTATTTTATTATTTTTCTTATTTATTAATTATTTCGGGATATATGTCAATTACTGAAGCACCTACCCTATATATATTTTTAATGTCTTCAATAATTCTCATACACAAAAATAGTTATATTCATGTATATACTTAACTTATTAATGCATGCATAATTTTAAATTCTCACTGAGCTTATTTATTCTTTTACCTAAATTTATGATTCGTCTCCCTGATATTTGTGTAAACATTTTATTATATGCTTAAATTATAATATTATTTTGAAAGATTTTTAAATATTCTATATTTATTTATGTATCTATAAATTATCTAAATTTGGCATTTTCACTGAGGGTAATTATTCTTTTACCTTAATTTGTGATTCCCCTCAAAATTTTTATAAACAAATTTCACTCAAGAAAATTTTTTCTTCAAACTTAATTTATAATGCCCCTTAAATTTTTAATGAGCAAATTTAATCAAATAATTTTCTTGAATTAACTTTCAACACGTAAATAAAATTATTGGAAATTGTAATTTATTGTGTACTTTATGATATCTTATTTTAAACATTGAAAACCTTTCTTTTTATCAGTATAATGTTAAATAATTCCTGATTAACAAAAGTTATTCTACGATTAAAATGTAAAAACAAGTTTCATTATACATTGTCCATCTGTTTTGAACATTTAAGAGATGAGGATTATTATTATTTTAATCCAATTTGTTAAAATTTAAACAGAGTTCTAAACGATATTTCCTTTTACAAAGTTTTATACAACTGACATTTAATTCATTCTGATATGTGAATTTTTGTAATATTTATTTTTAAAATTTCTAAGACATAAAAATATTTTGCACATAAAAAAAAAAAAGAAAAAAAAAAAAAAAAAATCAGTATTTTATTGTTACAAATGCACATTTCTACTTTATTATTATTTTTTTTAATTATTATTTTGTTTAAAATAGAGATATAAAAAGCACTACAGAACTGGCATTACTAAATAATAAGTAAAAAATATATTATTTAATAATCACCATAAAATGCAAGAACTTGCAATAGTTGTTTCAGGTCGAAAGAAAACACGACCTTTCGTCTGGGGAACAAACGAGTGCTAATTCAAAGCTTTTTACTTATCGTACAGGAAGAATATCCTGAGGATTCACAAGAAATTGGTAGTGAAAAAGATATTGAATCTCCTGTAAAAAATGCAGCCAAAAATTTGAAGAAACCTGTGAAGAAAACTAATCTTAAAGCTGCTAAAACTAAGAAAGATGTTCAAACCAAGAGAGAAACATCACCACCGAAAAAGGTATATATTTATATACACACACACACACATATATATATATATGTATATATCATTCAAAAATAATAAAAATATTATTTTTTGTGTATCTATGTGTGTGTTCTGATTGTCAATTTTATAAGTAAAATTCTTTTCTGTAATAAACATACCTGCCAACATTTGAAAATGACAATTAGTAGCACATGAATTTGAAAAATAGATTGGATGGTTGATTGGTTCATTTTTATCATGCAAAACATGAATCTTGAACAAATAAATGTATGTATATTACAGTATTTTCTTGCGTATAATCTGCAGGGTACTATTTTCAGCCCTGATGAAAAAATTTCCACAGATAATATGCACTGCCAGATGCCAAACACCCGGCTTTATTTGCCACCGAAATCCGGACACATTATGTTTAATGTCCCCCCCCCACCTCAGATTAAACATTTTTTAAAAAGTTATTATTTTTACCTAAATAATTTGCATTAGTGTTCATATATAATGAAAAACTGTTTAAGAAACAAACATGATTTATGAAACCAGGTATAAAATAATTTTATTCAAAATGCAGAATTCCTGTTTTTACACTATATTCAACCAGCCATTAAAATTCACCAAAAATACTATCTATTACATAAATATTTTTTGTTGTGTGTTTAATTATGTGTATAATTATAAAAAAATATAATGATTACAAAAAATTCTAATCTTAGTATTGGGATAATTGTTTTAAAAATGTTAAAATATAAATATTAAACACATTCAACGGTTTCTGTATGTGTTTGATCATGGATTGGTAGGGAAGGGGGGGGGGGTGAAAAAAAAAGAGTGAGAAATATTGAACAACTCTACTTCCTTATAGGTTCTAGCATCTAATAAAGTAAGTTTAAAAAGAACATTGACATTTATGTTGCAGATGGAAAAAGATTAGAAATCCCAAGGCTTTCGTGAGGCGTTTGTTTGCCGATCGTTAGGGGGTGGGGTGGGGAGCGAGGAGGGCACAAAAAAATACACGAATGAGAAATATTTAACAATTCTATTGCTTTATACATTCTAGAAGCTAATAAAGCAAGTTTAAAATGAAAATTGACATTTATGGCGTGGATGGAAAAAGATTGAAAATCGCAAGGCAAAACGTCAGAAATGTTGCACTTTTGGTGCTAGATAAAAATTCGTAATTTTGAGCCGATTTTCGTAGCGTCGTAGTTTACGGCCCAAATTCGTAGCAATTACGAATTATTCGTAGCAGTTGGCAGGTCTGGTAATAAATAAAAAAAAAAAAAAAAAAAAAAAAAATGAAATTTTTAGCATTTATTATTATTATCATCATCATAATAATAAATTTATCGAGAAAGTTTTCAAAAATTTTGTGATCAAAAGTATCTAGCTTAACCTCATGAAACATAAAACATAATTTATTGTTCAATAATAATTACGTTTCTGTTCAGATATTACAGATATATCGACAATCAGGGAAAACTCTGAAATCATGGGAAAATCAAAGAACTTTATCAGTCTGGAAATATCAGGAAAAAATCAGGAAATCTCTTTAAAATACCCAAAAAATCATGAAACTTTTCATTTTTGCCTTACTGAAAGATCGTCAGACAGGCTATATCTTTAGCCAAGATTGTGTAGGATTGGCTGCTTTCTAGTTGAATCTCACAAGTTAACATAAAGGAAAAACAACCCTCTTTCTTCTTTATTTACTTTTGTTAAAATTAAATATTCTTAATGTAAAAACTTGAGGAATAATTTTATATTCTGATTTTAATATGTTGTGCAATTAAAACAATTTAACCCTTAAATGCCGAGTGTTGCCTTTCGGTAACATATCCAATTTTGTCTTCTAAAGTAAAGTATAGGATCCGTTATCCAGAAAGCTTGGGACCTGGGATATTCTGGATAAGGGGTTTTTCCGTAATTCGGAACACTTTATATTATATGTATAAAAATGGTGCAAAATAATTTCATAAATAGCAGTGATAAACATGAATAATATACATAAACACTTTACCTATATATTTGTTCATTTAATAAATTACTTCCACAAAATAAAAAACATTCTTAGTTAGAATTTTAAACTATAAATAATAACAGTAATGATAAATGAAAATAAATAAACATATATAAAATTTAATTTTTGACTTGAGAGTAAAATCCTGTCATTTGGATTTTGCAAGCATTTGTATGATTTTTTTTTTTTTTTTCTTATAGCATGTTTCTGATACTAAATGTTCATAAATGTTTCAAATATTTTTAGCACATAATGTTAAATATTTTATGAAATGAATTCTAAAAATAATGGAAATTAATGAAAACTATTCAAAATTTGTATAACAATTGGGACTTCATGCATGCGACCTGAGTTCAAGGATAAAATTCATCTGCTATTGGGCACTTTAAGAAGTATGTGTTATTAATGTTTATCTATTAAAAAATACCATAAAAATTCGTTTTCTAACCTAAATTTGCAACATTTTCAGTAATTATTTGGACAATTTTGTGCTCACCATGTTTCCTCAGAATAACACTGTAGCATTAAAGAATGTAGGTTGTAAAACTATAATTCTGACCACTGCTATTATGTAACTTTAATTCTTAAATTTTATGATAATTAAAAATTTTGGTAGTTGGCATTTTGCATTCTGGTTTTCGGAACATTCTGTATAACGGGTTTCCGGATAACAGATCCTATACTGTATTATTAGAATAATATTGAAGCTCTGATGTCTCATGTTAGCCGATTGGCAACAAATTGCTTTTTAGCAGTAAACCATATTTAAAATAAAGTATGATTTTAAAAAATATTTTTCCCGTGATTTATTTAATAGAGGTAAGAATAAAACATTTTTAAATTGATTTAAAAGATAATTAGGCATTTAAATTGTTGTTTTTTCCCAAACTTTGAACTTTTCGCTTGCATTTGATTTTTCATTTTGTGTGTATGTTAACAAAGTCAACAACAACACAAAAGATTGAGACATATTTGACATTGGTGTACAGTATTTTTAAATTGCAATGGTTTCATGAGCATGTTATACAAGGGTGCAATATACAAAAAAAATTATGGAGCGTAAGTTATAGAAAATCATGAAATTTATCAAAATTAGTCAAGGAAATCAGGGACCATTTTTTTCTGAATTTCTGTAGCCACCAGGGTTAAAAATTAGAATGTGAAAGTTAGGTGACAGTGGCACCTATTTTTTATTTGCCAAAATAGTCTACTCAGGTGTAATTTTTTTTTTTTTTAATTGTTTTTGGGATCATAACAAGATAAAGCTTAAAAGTTGTTATTTGTTCATTTA
Organism: Salticus scenicus; assembly: GCA_963930645.1. Lineage (NCBI taxonomy): Eukaryota > Metazoa > Arthropoda > Arachnida > Araneae > Salticidae > Salticus > Salticus scenicus. Next base: position 327,887,586 of record OZ005648.1, on the reverse strand, counting down.
TTTAAATAATAAATAGAAACACAAACGTTAAAAAAAGGATAAATTTACACTTAAATAAATAAATAAATTAAAAATTAAAAATTTACTTAAAACAGAACAAACAGTAAGAAGAAAATTTTTAATTATCTGCAGGGTGGCGACAATCAGGGAAAAATCAGGGAATTTTGTAAAAAAAAAAACACCCAAAAATCATGGAAATTTTCATTTTTGCCCAGTAAACATGACTGAAAGATCGCCAAACAGGTATTATCTTAACCATGATTGCAAAGGATTGGCTGCTTTCTAGTTGAATCTCACCGAATTAACATTAAATAAACATAATTGCAAGATGAAAAAAACTTTTTATATATCACATTTTTAAATTTTCTGTTGAATCATATAAACTTGACAATACTATGTATTAATAAATAGTTTTTAATTTTTTTTTTATGTATCATCCCATTGATTTGAAAGAAAATGATCAAATGCGTAATAAAGAGAGCAATTATAAGAAATTTTCAAGCAATTATTAATTGAATAAAAGCGATACAAATTAATTACGGATATTTTTGAATTTGTAAAATTATTAGGAGGGGCGGGAAGGGGGTGGGGCTGTAAGGAGGGGCTATGGGCAAAAACAAATAGAAATACAGTTAGACCATTCAAAATTGGTACAGATAGGTTTTAGAGGCCTGCAAGTCGAATGGGGATATTTTCAAAAGTGTAAAGTTATTAGGAGAGCCGGGAAGGGAGGGGGGGCAGAGGGGCAAAAAAAAATAGTTAGATCATTCAAAATTGGTACATAGAGGTTTTCGATACCTACAAATCGATTGTGGATATTTTCGAATTTTTAAAATTATTGGGAGGGGCAGAACGGAGGGGCAAAAAAAAAAAAAAAAAATAGAGATAGATCGTTCAAAACTGGTGCATAGAGGTTTTTGATACTTACAAATCGATTGCGCATATTTTCGAATTTGTAAAATTATTAGGATAGACGGGAGGGGGGGGCGAAGGGGGAAAATAATAGAAATAAGAGTTAGAGCATTTTGGGAATTTTTTTTCAAAGGCACTGAGCGACATTTTTCCTAATCTGATTTTGTTTCTCTTTTTTTTTTTTTTTTTTTCACGTGATAAAAATTAATGCAATTTTGAGAATTCAGTAATTATAGTGATTCATTTAAAAATAGGGACCAGCGAAGCGGGCGTTGCCTTGCTAGTACATAATAAAACTCGAATAAACTACGACGTCAGAAACGCCAGAGAAAAATATTTGAGTTTCATACAGTGGATTTGGTAGCCTTAAGTGTACCATCTTCAGTGCAAAAAGAAATTTTTGCAAAAATCATTCTTTTTGCACTGAAAAGGTACGCTTAAGGCTACCAAAACAGCTGTATGCATCTCAAATATTTTTCTTTGGCGTTTCTGACATAGTAGTTTATTTGAGTTTTAATATTCCAATGCCAAGTCTCCTGTTATTATAATAATACATAATCTGAATGGAGAAATAACTGTTCAGTACCATATTAAGTCTTCTGATTTAACTTTAAATCCAGGCAAAATATGATCATCTTTTTAAGAGAAATTATTTATTAAAAATAAATGATCATCCATCAAAATATTGATAAACTGTTACAAAATGTGTAATCTTTTAGTTGTCAGGATCAAAATTACCACGTAACATTCGATAACAAATAACAATTTTGAACATTTATCAATACCTATTCTGACCTAACCGATTTCGAAGTTTTGAATATGTTTGTCCAAAGTTCGAAAAGACTTTTTCAGTGGAAGCTAAACATGGTAGACAAGAAAGAAGATGAAAAATAGCCATGTTAACAAACTCAGAATTATGGATGTCATTTTTAAATCTTTAACAATTAGCAGTACCTTTCTACCAAGACAGAATTACTCAACTCTGCAAACTTACTAAAATAGGATGATAGAAATGATAATCAATGTTGCCAGATCTAGCAGATTTTTTATTCAATAATCACCTTTAATTGTAACATTTGCTTAATCACTTGGAAGATCGATAGTCTATTACAGTGAAAAACGTTAACACGAAACTAAGGGGACCGAAATATTTTTTCGTGTAAAAAGATTCGTAGAAAAAGTACAAAATTCGCCAATGTTTTCAACGTCGTCATTTTTTATTTCCATTTCCGGTAAAACTACTACTAACTTTTATCCATTAGGATAAAAATCAAGTATAAATATTATTGGTTTTTGGAAAAAATTCAGGTACCTTTTACTAAAGTGTCTTTTTCAGCATCATATTGTTCAAAAATTGATTGAGATCATCCATTGTTTTATTCATCTCGCAATTCGAATGTGTATCTAAATAACTGCAGATACTCATTACTTTCTTTATTTCTGAAGCAGAGGGCACCAGAACTGCATTGTTGATTCAGTTGTCAAATTTGGCATCAAAATTTACATAAGTGGAATCATTTTAATTATAAACGATGTCAAAAATCTCATTATCGGTGCTGTACACACATGATCATCGATGGGAACATATCGTAGCATAGTTGCCAACATTATAATTTATTCGGAAGCATTTTTATCCCTGCCTTTAATCTGCACCACTTTATTTACGGACTATTTTTCTTCAATATATAACTACGATAAAATAAGGAAATATTACTCTTAAGAAAAATGTGGTATGGAAATAAAGGCAGAGTTAAAAATGCTCCGGAATACATTAAAATGTTGGCATCTCTGTTGTAGCAACCATGTCACTGAAGATCAAAAGCAAGTTTTTTTCGTGTTAAACAATTTTTGTTTCGTGTTAAAAGAAACAAAAATGTATTAAATAGCATAGTACACTATCCAGACCGTTATATCACTTCGTGTTAACCGATTTTTCATGTTAAACGTATTTCACTGTATATATATCAAATATCACACCTCAACATTATTGGTGATTATTGAATAAAAAACCTACCAGATCAGGCAACACTGATAGTAATTCTTGGGCTTCAAATACAATTAAAATTGCTAAACATTGAGGACATTTTTGCAGTGCCCATTCATGAGCAAATTGTACTTGTTCAATTGTTAATCCTTCACCAGAGTATTTAGGATGAATGAGATATGCCAAGAAATCGAAAGATTCCAAAGCTTACACCATTTTTTTTTCCTGTAATATTGGAATATAGTTGAAGAGAAACTTTGCAAGTCCCAACCAAATGTAAAAGGCATCAGCTAATGTTGTATTTAACAATAATTAATATATAACAAAGAATAGCTTGCTGTTCCTAATTTTATTGCAATAGCAGATAACATTAATTTTACAAGCGTTTAATGGGTAGGTTTTTGACATGACAGATGAAAGCATGGTTAAAACTATCACATGTCAAAAACCTAACAACATTGTAACAGAATTGATTTTTTAAAATCTGGTCAAAAGTTAGGCATAAAAAATGACGCCCAAGTGTAATTTCATGGTCGCTAAACTTAAATTTCTAGGTGCAAATGATGGCTGATTTTGAACCCCAATAGCCACCCTGTATTAGAATATTTTATCGGTATTCCATTCATAGAAGTGTAATGTTTAAAAGTTGTTTTTGTTTAAACCAAAGAATTCTCATGCAACATTATTATAAGGATTCCTGAAGTTTATGTATAGTTTTCATACTCATATGTGATAGGGAAGTTATAAGTTAGGAAATGCAGGTTGCCAATGGCAAGCTAGGGACCATATTTATTAAGCCGTAATAATTGTTTAAGTATCAATGACATTTGAAATTTGTATTTAAAGTTATCCTCTTTTTCATACTGTATTTCATTTATGTATGAGTAAAACATATATTTGTTTATAGACTCAACCAAACACAAAAAAAGAAGTATTAACTGAGGAATCATCTGAGGAAAATTCAACCTTAGAAAAGACTGAAGAGAAAAGTACTTCTGAAGAATCACCAATAACCTCAAAACGTCCTAGCAGAAAAAGAAAAGCCGAGGAAAAAGAAAATGTTGTAGATTTTTCAATTGTTGAAGATGTTCTGAATATTAATGAAGGGGAACCTGTCTCTGATGTTGATTCTAATAAATCTGTAGAAACCAAAGATGCTGATAAACCAAAACCTAAAAAAGCAAAAAAGAATGTATCAGCTGCTGAGGATAAAGAAGACAATGAAAACTTGCCTAAAGGATGGGTTAGAAAAGTAGTGGTGAGGAAATCTGGAAAGACTGCAGGTCAAGTGGATATTTATATTTACAGGTAATATATAGTAAAATAATAAATCGAAAGATAATAATATATAACTTTATTTCTATATTAGATTTTTTTTTTTTTTTTTTTTTTTTTTTTTATGTTAAAATTTATGATTAATTTTAGGTGTAATTTAAATTAATTTTTGAATTAAAGTATTCCAGTTCAAGGGTTGGTAAGTTTCTTCCAAGGTGGAAAAAACTGTGAAAAAAAAAAAACATGGAAAAAAACCGGCAGAAGAAATAGGTTTCTTCCAAGTGGAAGAAATAGAAGAAACTGTTTTCCTTAAAAATTTAACCTAAAAATTGCAGATTTGTAAGATACAATGAATGCATTTATCTTATAAACAACTTTAAGTAACTTTAATTATACCTATAAAAATTTAATTGCATATATTTAATTAATAATTACGAGATTTTTACCAAAGTGATTTTCGGTATCTGATGATCATGTTCCAAAATACTCAAAATGCAGTAAAAAATCAATTTCAATTTAAACAGCGTAAAGTTTTATAATTTAGACAATTTTATTTCTTTAACTGGTAATAACTAGTTTGGATCACTTGCTTATACTTTCTGATAAAACAGCACTTAACAAACATCCAGTTAATTAAAAGAACCAGTATGCATTAATTATTGTATTACAAAATGTCATCAAAAATTTTATTTTCCTTATTGTCATATACAGTAGTACAGTCAACTCCCTCTAATCCACAGACCTCTAATCTGCAAATCCTTCTAATCTGTAATTGATTTTTTAATGTAGAAGAAATTTACATCTCATATTTCAAAAATATTCACAACATTTCTCACATTTTAACTTTTTTTAAAATCAAATTTTTAGCTTAATTCTTGCTTTGAAACACAATTGGTGTGTGTGGTATTCTTGTATTTGTTATCCTGCAATTCATACAGACTAGTGCTAAGTCAAGCCAAAGAATGTCAGGAAAGTATATGAAAAATTTATAACAAACCACTAGTACGTCAGTGTTTAACAAAATTAAAAATAATCAGTGATGAATATTATTTCCGTACTTTCAAAAATATTTTGTTTCGTATTTTTTAAATATGTTTGTTTACATTTTATTGGTACTGATTATTTGAATATGCTTAAATTATTTACCATCATATATGAAAGTGATAGATTAGTTTTATTAATGTTGAAGAAATATTTTATTCTAAAATTTATTAGAAATCTTCTTTCCATTTTAATGTCTATTTATGAATTAATAATAACTGACTTTGTATCTGAAAAAAAAAAAAAAAAAAAAGTAAACAAAGGCAATGATCTCTAATCTGGAAATTCCTATAATCCACACAACCTCTGGTCAAAACTTTTGCAAGTTAGAGGGAGTTGACTATAAATACAAACTATGGATTTTTTTTTTTTTTTTTTTTTTTTTTTCCTTTTAATCCTAGAGAACTTGCGGGAAAAGTTTAAAAGTAAGTATCTTACTTATTAATACAGTTCACTGGGTACCAGCACCAAGTTTATAAAAAAAAAAATTATCTTTAAAATTAAAAGAAAAAAGTGCAAATATTATGGTTAAAAATTCCTTAATTATTATCACTTGTATTGTTTGAACGTATAATAATATATAAGATAGTATCCATGCAAAAATTTCTAAAAATATTAGCATTGAAAAGTGAAAACCCTTCACCTGTATATATTTAGAGTTTGTTATCAAATAACTTATTTTTCTAAAAATATTTTTAATATTAATTGGATTTTATAGTTTAGATTTAACATTATATTTATGCTTTGAGTTTATATAGTTCATAAATTTTGATTTTGAACATCTGTTTCATCTTCTGTTTGGTTTCTTCCATTTCTTCCACTGTCCTGGAAGAAAGCCAACATTAAGTTTTCTCGCAATGGCTCTCAAGGACATCAAAGGGTTTTCATCAATAATCTCCTGTACTTGTTGGACAAATTCTGGTGTTCTAATAATGTCTGAATATTCTTCATGTTCTTTGCGTTTTGCAATGCTTCCAACTAGGGATGAAACGGATATCCGGTAACTATCCAGTATCCGGCCTATCCGGCTGAATTTTAAATATCCGACGGGGTACCGGATATCAGCACTCCGGATACGGATATCCGACAATTTTATGCCGGATATCCGGAGAGAGAAATTCAGTGATCAAACTCCTCTCAGAAGATTTATTGCGACAAAAAATAAATTTCTTTTTATCAAATAAATTTAGCTTATAGTTTGTAAAAGTAAAAAAAAAAAAAAAGTTGGCTTCGAAGCAAGTTTAACTTGGCCACTTTAGCAAACAAATTTGGCCAAAAGTAATGGCTTTAGGCCTAAGAAATACGGAAGCCCTATCTCAATCTAGTACAGAGTTAGCTGAGTTTTTCTAGAATGATTTATAAAATTTCCCCTAATTTTTATCATGACTGTGAAAAGAGGCATTGACTGCCGTTCCTGAACAAGTGGTATTCATGCTCCGCAGTGCATATAACTCTGTTTTTATGACTTTTATATTTTAAGTAAAAGTTTTATTATATTGTTTCAAGAAAGTGAGTCAAACAATGTGTATTTTTTGTCTAGAACTTGTCTATTTATTTACAATCCGTTTTTCTCATACACAAGAAAGTTGTTTGTGACCATAAGTTTATACTAGCAGACCCTAATGTCATTGTCTGCACCACTTACTATAACTCAATTCTGCGTAAGATTAAAAAACTCTCCAGTTTATGTAATTTTTCACTTTAATATTTATTTGCAATTATTTAAAGTTTTTGGTTTTGTACATTAGAAAAACTTTATACTCTTACTTTAAATTAAAGAATTTTAATACCTAAACCTTTTTTTTTTCTTGTCCGTACAGAAAACAAAGATATAAAATAAGTAAAAATGTGCAAAGGAAAAAATATAAATTTGTTTTCAATTATTCCTTTCTTCTGTATTAAATTGGAGAAAATATTGGATTGATAAGGATTTTCGACTTCTCGTTTTTGATGGATGTACACGTTTTGAGGATTCCAGAACATAATTTGACCATTTTTAAAAAACGGTCTGCTAGTTGCAAAAATTTTGTTGCAGCTCTAACCCAAGAACTAATGTACAAAATTACATATAGATTTATATGTAGTTGTACCTTAATAATAAAAAAAAAAAGTTCCTGTCAACTTGGTGCAAACTGCTAACAGGTAGCACTCTATATGTCATTTATCCTATTTAAAGGAAGACTAATTGCGTATAATTCCACAAAACCTGGTATGTGAGAAGGCTATTATTATAAAACACTATGCTGTTTAAATTTTAGTGCACATTGGTCGACAGGTGGTGATGCTATGGTACAATTTATTGTGTGAATAGGAAGGCTAAATATGAACATCTATAGAATTTAATTTCACTAAATTTGATAAGCGAGGTGTTCATTATATTTTGAATACGGATGCTGGTTTTATTTGGGTATTATTCTGACTAATAGGTGGCGTTTCTATTCCTCAACTTCTGTGATTCTCCACACGACTACATCTCGGCATTTGCTTATTAAAACTGCTCCAAATTCCAAATTTAAAATCCTTATTTTCAGAAGCTATGATTAAGCTTTTGTACATGTTAAACAGTATGTAGTGGTGATATATAGAGTGATATAGAAGAAAGTTTTGTGACAGCTACAACATACTAGTTTAAAGCTTTTGGTTTCTTGAATCTTATGAATCTCTCAAAACAATTAAATTCTAAGTGAAACTAAATATTACTTAAAATTAAACAGCATGAAATAATTAAATGAATAAGCAGCTTACTCTTTTTTTTTTTTTTTTTCTATCTTCTACATTCAGTGGAAGAAAATACTAGATTTGTAAAATGTTTCAACTTCTGGTTTTCGGTGAATTTACAGGTTTTGAGAAGTCCAGAACACGACGTGACCATTTTTAGAAAATGTCTGTGGGGTGTGAGTGATTAAAAAAAACAAATGTGGTTATTGTATCTTAGGAACTACTGCATATAATTGCATATGCAAATGCACCTTGACATAAATTTGTGCTTATCAATTTTTGGTACCAATTTCTCAACAGGTGGTGCTGCTATACAACAATTTTCACAGTTTCAAGGAAAATTATATCTCAAGAACTACTTCTAGAAATTGCATCTAATTTTGTATGCAGATGCACCTTGACATATGTTAATGCCTTTCAACTTCTGGTGCTAATCCCTCAACAAATGGCGTTGCTTTACATTGATTTCTGCAATATCATGGAAGGCTATATCTCAGAAACTATTGAACAGAATTGTATATATATTTATATGTAGGTGAACCTTAACATAAATTATGTCAACTTTTTGTGCCAATTGCTCCACAGGTGGCGCTTTATACAGTAATTTTCGCAGTTTAAGGAAAGGCTATATCTCAAGTTCAATTGTGTATAATCGAACAAAACTCGATATATGAAAAGGCCATTATAAGACATTATGCTGATTAAATTGACTGCAAATTCGCCGATAGGTGGCGCTGCTACACTGCAATTTTTCCCCCGAGAGCGGAAAGGCTGTCATCTGCATGGTAAAATTTCACTTCCGTTGGACATCTAGTGTAATAGTTCATCGCTCTGAGATGAAGATTGCCTGTATTTATAAAGGATAAAAAATTAATTATTTGTACTGTATGAATTTGTGTAGGAAAATATAGAAGAAAGTTTTGTGTGTTTCATTTTTTTAAAATACTATTTGGTAAAAATTAAGTAAATAAAATTAATTTATACTTTTATAATTTTGTACGAAACTTATCTTTCTGTGACAATACTTTTCAGCACAAGTCACAAGTATAGAGGCTTAAAATTTTAATCTTTATGGCAATATTTGCACAAACAAATAGAAAATTTTAATGTTTAAATAATTAATGTTATTTTTTTATGCAGCATTATTCATAAATAGTGAGTAAAACATGTTTATAATTTGTTTTAAAATATTAAAAAGAAAAGAAATATACAACACAACAAAAAACAAAGCTAGTGCCGGATATCCGTATCCGGCAGGCACGAGAGCTCCGGATATCTGGTATCCGGAAAAATCACTATCCGTTTCATCCCTACTTCCAACATTGCCATCTGATGCTTCCAATTCACGATGGACTTTATTTACGAATGATCAGGTGCAGTTGAGAAAGTTTGAGATTTCTAAATCTGTGCATTTTGTGCATATAGCGATGATAACTGAATGTCTCTTCATTTCTTGTGTTATTTTATAATACTGTATTGATGATTTGAAAAAAAAAAAAAACAGGAAAATATTTAATCTTCTGAAATTACAACCACATATATGAGTGTCCTCAAATACCTTATGCACCCTGTATATAGTTTGATTTTTTCTTCATTTTTTCTGACATTTTTCTTTTTAACAATTATTTATATATTTTTTTATAGCCCAGATGGCATTAAATTTCGTTCAAAGCCGGATGTTGCAGCATATTTAGCCAGGACAAAATCAAATTTAAAGCTTGACGATTTTAACTTCAGTAAGAAAGCAGTATCTGGTGATTCTGCAGTTAAATCGACCCCAAAAAAGGAAAAGCCAGCCAAGCCTAAAAGTACACCTGAAAAGAAGCGAGCGAAAGAACCAGCAAGTCCTAAAAAGCCGTCGAAATTACTTGTTAAATTAATTTCTCCAAAGAAAAAGAAGGAGAAGAATATTAAGAAAGAATCAAGTAAGCCTACGAAACAGGCGAAAAAGTCTGGAAAAACTAAAACATCTGATAAAAGTTCAAAAGTTGGTAAGAAAAAGAAAACTGCTTAAAGAGGCATGTGCAAGAATTGAGAATTTTTAACTGTGTATAACAAATTTAGATTGTAATATCATTCTCATTTTGTAAATAACATTAATGAATTCATAGACAATAATGCATTTCTTTGCAAAAGACCATATCTTTTACTACTCCATTTTAATTTGTATTTATCATAAGCAATCAACATTATCTTGATTTATGATTGTAAATTTGGGGAATATATTTACATTTTCAGCATTCATTATTATTGGGACATTGTTATTTACATATTTTGTATGGATTTTGAAATATGTTTCTTCAATTTCATGGTTGATATTTTAATCTTTCTTCACAAATTAGTGAAGACTGTTAGGTTTTGAAACAATAATGAAATGAATATATATTGTAGTTTTAATATGAGTGAAAGAATATTTTAATTCTTAATTAATCACTATTGAAAATTATTGCACTAAATGCATAATCTTATTCTTTCTCTCTCTCTCTCTTTTTTTTTTTTTTTTTTTTTTTTTTTAAGGTATGCAAATTCTGATGCATAGAATTTTTGATGGAAATAAATGCATGTAATTTTAATCAAGTAAAGTCATTGAATCATTTTTCATCAACTTATCACATTGTCTTAATGCCTAATCACTAATTTTTAACTTCATATAATTTAAGAAATATTTAGAAAAAAGATAAATAAATAAATATAGCTATCAAAATCTTAAAATATTATATCTAAATTAAGAAAGAGAAAAGAAAAATAAATAAGTATTCAAGGATTACAATTAGTCAAATTATCTTTATTTTTGAATCTTTTTTGTTTTTTGATATTCTGGAAGCATGCTAGCAATTAAAAAAGAAAGAAAGAAAGAAATCTGTGCCTCTATTGATCTACATAAGTTGTCATAAATTATTTTGGCTTGTAAATGAAAAATATGTATCATCTATGTTTGGAATTTGAATAAATATTATTATGAAAAATTGGATCACTTTTTTAAAAAATTTCTTTATTCATTTTATAAGGTATGGGAACATACTCTTAAGAATTTAATCAATAAAAAACCTTCTTACATACTTCATGCCTTGGCCATAGCGTGTTTTCGCTGGGGTCTCCCAGCATGGTCACCGGCACTCACGGTGTTTGAAGTCTTACATGTGTGGTGTTTCTCTCTATATATATCTCTTTTAAGGATGTTGCGCCACTGTCTGTCTAGTCCTGCTGCATTGTTGCCATTGCAAGAATTAGTAAAATTGATAATTTCGGTGGCTTCGTGATTTGCAGTATATTTGTGGTTTTAATAATTCGTAATTTTTATGACGTTATTGAAATAGATGTTTATGTTTTCTTCCTGGTTGACTTTTGTTAACGTGGTAGTAATTTTGCCTGTAGTGATATCGCGGCTGTGTTCTTTAATTCTAGGTTTTAATTTTCCAATATAATATTTACTATGTCAGTGTACAGGATTTTATATATACCGGTGGTTTCTAAAGGGTGGATAGGATCTTTATCACTTCTAATAATTTGGAAAATGTTGGGATTGGGTTTGATGGGTATACAATCAACTCCCTCTAATCCGCAGACCTATAATCTGCAAATCCCTCAAATCCGCAATTGATTTTTTAATGTAAACAAAGAAATTTACATCTCATATTTTAAAAGAATTTGCAACATTTCTCGCATTTTTACTTTTTTTAAATCAAATTTTTAGCTTAATCCTTGCTTTGAAACACTATTGGGGAGAGAAAAAAACAGTAACATTTTTGTATTTTTTTTCCTGCAATTCATACAGACTAGTGCTAAGTCAAGTCAAAGAATGTCAGGAAAGTACATAAAAATTTAAAACAAATCGCTACATATCACATCAGTATTTAACTAAATTAAAAATGAGTGATGAATATTATTTCTGTACTTCAAAAAATATTTTTTTTTCTCTTTTTTAAATATGTTTGTTTACATTTTATTGGTACATATTATTTTAATATAGTTAAATTATTTACCATCAAATATGAATATGATCGATTAGTTTTATTGATACTGAAGAAATATTTTATTCTAAAAGTTATTAGAAGTCGTCTTTCCATTCTGATGTCTACTTAAGAATTAATAAGAATAACTGACTTTGTATCTGCAAAAGAAAAATGTAAACAAATACAATGACCTGTAATCTGCAAATTCCTATAATCCGCACAACCTTTGGACAAAACTTTTGCGGATTAGAGGGAGTTGACTGTATTAATGTTATTTTTAGTGGTAATATTTTTAATTTTGCATGAGGCACCACAATCGTACAGGATCGAAGTTGTGAAGCTGAGGGAGCTTTTTTGATATAGTGTTTAAAGATGGCTAATTTGTTATTTAAATCTTTCGGTTCATTACAAATAATTATTTCTCTATTGATATACACTCATGTCCATAAATTAAGGATAATGCTAGCTGAGGCAAATAAAGGTTCAGAAGCAAAACAAACATGACTTATTCGTAAAGTCCATTTATTAAACAAAAGCTCAAGAACAAAAAAAGGTGGTTTATGTAGGATACCATTTATAAAAACTGCGATTTTTGCTCCCTGAAGCAATTACGAAAAATATCTCCCTTACAAAAACTTAACATTACATGATTGGTATGATGGTTAATACATTGTATGTCTCTCAGATGATGAAATACAGTCCTTACAACACCTAGGAATGCTGAGTATTAAATTATTGATCTGGTGTTGGGGAAGATTACTCTACTCACTAAGCAATGCTCTCCGAAGTTCCGGTACACATGTACGAGGAGGTTGACGGATTACAATTCGTCGGAAAAGCATGTCCTAAACATGCTCTATTGGATTCTCGTCAGGTGAGAACGCTGGCCATTCCATGCGGGTGATAGCTTCAGATTGTAGGCATCCGTGTACAACGTTTGCACGGTGAGGACGCGCATTGTCATCCATAAACACAAATTCTGGGCTCATGGCACCCCTAAACAAACATAAATGTTGTTCCCGAATGATGTCCTGATAAATTTGGCCTATCATTCTTCCGATTTGAACATGCAGATCTGTTCTGGTACCCAATATGATCTCCCCCCCCCCCCCCAAAAAAAAAAAAAAAAAAAAAAAAGAGCACTCCTGCCCCACAGTAACGGTGTCGTTCAATGATGTTGTTTTGGTGGTAACGGGTACCTGACGTTCTACATATGAAAGTCTGGCGTGAATCACACTGCAAGCTAAACCTGGACTCGTCGGACAACATCACACCTCACTCTGCTGCTGTCCATATTGCATGTTCTCTACTCCAAGTTAACCACTGGTACAGTGCATTGCCGTGAGTGGAACACATCTAACAGGCCAGCGAGCATATAGACCAATATCTCCCAAACGTCTATACACCGTTTGTCTTGAAACTGTGACACTCGTGGCAGCAGACAGCTGACGTGACAGGTCTGATGCTGTGCTTTATCTGCTTATTTTGGCAGTTACTGCAAAATACCGGTGGTCATTCGGCATTGTAACTCGGGGCCAAACAGTACTGTAACGTCGACTGGTATTTTCATCATTTTGGAATCGTTGCCAAAGCCTAGAGATGACACTTTCGGCAATTCTAAGTTCCCCCGATGATTCTATCTGAGTACGCCCCCATTCTAGTCAGCCGATAATTCTACCACATAAAAAATTATCTGCATGCATCCTCTGTGTCATAACCATTCGGTTGTGGCACTGAGCGGCACACAGAACGCTTGTGAACAATTTTCTTTCTTTGCTGCCATTCCTTATCCATCCCCTTCTTACACTTTCGTAATTGTCACATAATATCGGCGTCATCTGATGACTTCCTATAATTTGCATATTATTCTTAAAGATGTGTGTGATATTTTTCAGGCATGAGAATTTTCCGCGGATCCGTGATTTTCCGCGTTTTGTTAATTCTGCAGTTTTTTATTTTGTTAAAATCAAACTCCAATAACGATCAGTGTTCAAACGCTCCACGATAAACTTTATGTTCTCAATCTTTTTCCATTCAAAATATTAATGTCAATATTCATTTTAAACAGGCTTTATCAGATTCTATAACATATAAAAGAACAGAATTATATGTTATAGATTATATAGAACAGTCCCCCCCCCCTCCCACCTTTTTCCCATTTTCCACCACCAGCCAATGATTAAATGTTGATTGCAATTGCTAGCTTACGTTTTTTTTTTTTTTTTTTTTTTTTTTTTTAACACACGTCTTATTGTGTTGATGTGCATTATTCTTTTAGTTTAACTTGTCACTTTTAAAATACTTTGTATAGTTTTTCCTGTGAGCATTATTTTTCATTTGAAATAAATTTTATGAACGTACATTTGTATAGTTTTCCCCGCGCGCATTACTTTTCTTTTAAAATTAATTTTATGAACACGCCTGTTTCCTCTTTTATTAATTTTCTGCACTCTCATGCCTGATTTTTACAGGTGAAATTTTGGCATTAAAGTTCGATTTCAGTGTGAATGTGAATTATCCTTAATTTGTGGACATGAGTGTAGTATAGCACTAATTTTGTACCTGTAGGGAGTTTTGCTCTTATAGTGTATGATATCATTACTGCTAGTTGGTTTTCTGTAAACTATGGTATTAATTCGACTATTATAGTACGTTGTGGTGATATTGAGGCAATTAATTAATTTGATTGTTGCTTTTTTCTTCTAAAGTAAATTTGATGTTAATATCAATATCGTTTAACATGTTTAAAATGTGGTTTGTGTCAACAGAAGAAGAAAGCAACAATCAAATTAATTACCTCAATGTCGCCATAATGCACTATAATAACTGAATACCAAAGTTTACAGAAAACCAACTAGCAGTAATGAAATCATCTACTATAAGAGCAAAATTCCTTACAGGCACAAAGTTAGTGCTATACAAGCATATATCAATAGAACTATAATTATTTGTAATGAACCAAAATATTTAAATAATGAATTAGCCATTATTAAACACTATACCAAAAAAGCTGGTTATCCGGAACGTATAGTTAATAAAATGTGTGAAAAACACATTAAAACCCTTAATAATATCCTTAATCACCAAAAACTATAAATAATATTAATCATTATATGGTTATAATCCTTTTCTCTATTTGATGCTATTATAATAAACTGCTGAAATAGAAAAAGTACATGAATTTACAATAAGTAGGAATTAAATTGTAAAATCAGTTTTATGATCTGTAAAAATCAAATATTTCTTAAAAGGTACAATATATAAATCTATACATTAATGAAAAGAATTTTTTGAAAATTTATTAATTGCTTTAATATAATAGTCAGTTTATAGAAAATATAATAGAATATTGACAGGTTTATTTTCATTTTATTATTAAATTATAATTTTTAAGCAATCAGTATCATTGCTTTTTCTCATAATTTTATACTGTTTTTGTTTTCAATTTAGCTCTTTTATCACTTTTAAAGAACTAAATAAATTTAATGAAGTATTTTTAAACATAATTTAATTAAAAAGACAACCTTTACTATACTTCATGTTCAGCCGATTAACGTTTTGGCTAGCTTTGTTAATAAAGTAATAAAAGAGAATTTCCCAGATCCCAAAAAAGCCTAAACCCTTACTGCCACTACAAATTTCCTATTAAATGAGAATTATTTTAAGTTTAAGAATAAAATATATCATTAGAAGAAGGGGGTCCAAATGGGATCGCCCATTTCAGGTTTTATTGCCAAGTTCAAGCTAAGCTAAGAAATTCTTGAAAAATCTAAAGAAAAAATATTTTTTGGTATAGATACGTCAATAATCATCAATAAAAATTATGACATTAAACAAATATTAGATGAAATAAATAGCATTGACACCAATATTCAATTCATGTATGAAGAGGAAATAGACTGGCAAATAAATTTCTTAGATGTTAAAATTATTCGGACCAAAAGTAAAATTAAAACTGCAGTTTACCGTAAACCAACTAATAGCAACGAAATTATCCATTATAATTCTAAAACCCCTTTCCATTACAAAATTAATGCAATAAGTTCCTATATCAATCGCGCTACATTAATATGTAATGATCCTGTTGACCTAAATAATGAATTAAATTTAATCAAAGAATTTACCAGAAAAGCAGGTTACCCCAATAAAATAGTTAAAAAACTGATTAAAAGCTGTTAGATTAAAAGCCATTGACAATATACCTAACTTTCAAAAACCTCCTTCAAAGTTTATCCCGTTCGGTCGCGGAGCCTCAAACAAAATAAAAAATGCTGCGAGTAAGATTAATATCAATATCCCTATTAAACCTAACCCAAATATTTTTCAATTAATGCATAGTGATAAAGACCCCATCCCCCCTTTAGAAACTGATGGAATCTACAAAATACTTTTCACTAATCAAAAGAATAGATCAGGTTCTTACATCGCAGTAACAAAATTAAAACAGGAATTGAAGAGCATAAAAACGATACAAAAACCAGGAAAATTAATACAGCATTAGCCAAAACATTTAATAATGAAGAAATTTAAATAAATTAAAAAAAAACTAGAAAACTCGCAAATTATAATAATTACAGTTATGCAATGTACAGAGAAGCCATTGAAATCGTGACAAAACTCTATCAAAAGCTGAAATAGCACTTGCAATATTAATCTGTTCAATAAATAGTTGAGTACTTGGGTTGCTGCACTATCTGAAGAATCTGGAATATACAAAGAATTCCAAAAGCCAGAAAAAATGCAGAGAATTTGAAATAATAATAATAAAAAAAAAAACTTGTAAAATAAAGGGCGATTAATCTTGTAGCTTTTTTCTGTTTTTCATATAATCTTTAATCTTTGCAAGACTGGAATGGGTAGAATAATATATATATTTTGAAGCGGATTTTATTTTTGATTCAGTAATTTTTAGGAATAAATAAGTTACATGATTAATATCAAAAATTGTTTTCTTTTGTTTGCTTGCTGTCTTCTGTATTTGATTAAAATTGTGCTCATATAATTTATGGTTATTACACTCCCCACCCACTCCCCCCTTCTAATAGTACATTTTTTTCCTTTATGGTTTAGACATCTTGATACGAAAGAATTTTTGTACTTTGTTCTTCCGTGTATTTTTAAACTATTGTATCTGTTCAGTAATAATATTATTTAAATGTTAATTCTATTCCCTATTTATTTATTCCAGGTATTAAAACATTACAATATTGTAATGCAAGCATTGTATGTATATGTTGTTTGGTTACATTTATAATAGGACGACGCACATACCTCAGAGATTTTTTTTTTTCCTCTAGATTTGAGTAGCAACCATAATATTGTTTTTATATTTTCCAAATCATAATTGAACTTGTAGTCGTTTTATGTTTAATTGTTATTAATTTTTTAAATATTTTGGCAGTTGTAGGACTAAAATTTCCGTATGCAAAAAATAGTAAAAACTTCTGTATTATGACATAAAAATTTTTACATTATTTTAAAGGTATACCTTCTATATAATGTTATACAACTGGGAGAGTAATTTTTATGCAAATACACTCTTGAGAAAGATGCTTTTTCTACAAGTAAGCATTTGCAACTCTTCTCTTTACTCAGTTATATATAAATCTGTATTTTCTTTTAGATTGGGTTAGGTATTAATTATAAAAACATATCCTCTGTTGGTTTTATCGTAATTTTTGTTTGTTCCGGAAAGAAATTGTTCATATATTGCTAGCATATTTGCTAAATGTGTAATGCAGATATACTTTTTCTCAGTTAAAATTCATTTTTTTTTTTTTTTTTAAGTACAACTTGTGTACACATTATTACACAATTATAAAATTAAATTATTTGAGGTCTCATTTCATTTATATAAGGTCTCAGTGTCTCATTTTTGAACAATATGAGAAATGAGAGATGCTTTCATAGATAGACACTTAAGACCATTTTTTAAAGTTTGGAAATGGCCTATCAAAATACCACACAAATTTCAAAAACCTGCTTGGCTTTTTATTGACTTCTAGTCAGGATTAGTGATTGATGCTCCTAAGGATACTCTTCCCTATCCCTTACCCTCTTTTTTTTTTTCTTTTTTTAACCGGAATGGCATCTTCAGATTATTTGTATAAACTTAGTTGGTTTTTATATTTATTTACAGCCAAGATGGCTATTCTAATCACAAAGAATATTTTTACAGCCAGGATAGCAGAACTGAAAAACAAAATCATTTTTCTAAATTTTGACGAGAATCCACTGCACATCATGATACATTGCTTTCTCTCAAACTAATTGTTGCACAACACAGCTTTGAAGAGTAATGTAATTATTAAGAAATCAAAAGAGACAGTGTTGTAAAAACTAGCTTCAGAGCCAATACAAACACACATTTTCTTCTGCACTGACAACATATTGATATCGTAGGTCGTATTCAATTCACCTTTACCTCCTCTCCTCACAAAAAAAAAAAAAAAAATTAATTTGCAGGTCATGATCAGACAAGCAGTAGAGACGTTCTGTGTAAAAATGAAAGCAAAGAACATAGATGATTTACAAGACTTACAAAAGGTTTAATTTCTTCATTGTTAAGGTGAGTTGTTTATTATTTTCTTTTTATTAGATGCTAATTCAGGGTTGCTAAACCATTTGCAGAACTTGAAGAACTCAAGGAGTTAAAAAAAAAAAGTAAAAATTGGGGAGGCTATTTGGAAGTCGAAATTGCACTTTTTTTAAGGTCTAGAAATCGCAAAAAAAAAAAAAAAAAAAATCTGCTTTCTTTAATATATATTTTTTCTATCAAGCCTGTATAATAGTAATATTTATTTAAATGCCAATTTTTTTCGCCCTGCTTATTTCAGGGATAAGAAGAATGGTATATTTTAATACAAGTATTAAAAGTATATGTTGTTTGGATATAGCACATTTATGTAAAGACAGCATATGTATCTTCAAAGAAAAATATAGGGAATCTTTTCTCCATATTTGTGTAGCAACCCTGTAATTTAGTATTCTATTCTTATTTTATTTACTAAATTAATTATTTTTCTTATTATTAAAAATTTCAAAATCTGGGGCATCAAAACATTTTTAGCTTGTCTGAGGAGAGGAAGCTATTACTTTTTCTTAAACTAGTCCTGAAACTTTCTAGGGAAAAATACAAGATCTTGTGTGTTCTACTGTATTAATAGAATTATTAGGATAAAATAGATTATCCTTTGAAACAATGTTAACACATTACATGCAGGTATACTTCATGATGGATTTACATGGCTACTATGCAATTTTTGTAAAGAATGCCAAGGCTTACTTTTCAAAATAGAAAAATACCACAGAAACAATTTGATAAAGTAGACAGGCTTATTTTTCAAAAAGTATACTTTTATGTGTCCTGTGTTTTTTAAACAAACTTCAAAAAACATAAAAGTAAGTTTATTCTATGCAATGTCTTAATTCCTCTTTTTGATCTTGAAAGATGTTCAGAGAAGAACAGCATAATATACTGCTAGGAAAAAGATTAAAACAGCGGTAATTCAAGTTAATATTTAATTATTTGTATACAAATTAGGTTTTATATAACAAAAATTTCATAAATTAATTATTTTCTAATATATTAAACTTTAGTACCTGAATTTTTTAAAGAGTGGGTAAAAAGCATTGTATTGTTTTAATATAATTTTATTTTAATGTTTTTCTTAATTTCAACTATTTACCTTTACAAACTGGTTCTCTTTTAAAATCAAAATGCATGTTATATTAATATTTTTATTTTTCTCTCTCCCATCCATTTTATATGTGTTTATAGAAGCTTTCTAATTATTTTAGTTTATTGATTTTATACTTAAAAAATAAATAAATAGTAATAATAATAATCATTTTTAAACAAAGATAATTATTTTATTTCTTTATTCACCATGGAAGGGAAAAGAAAAATAAGTGCAGTTCTTCCAGCCAAGGGTTTAAGGCAAGTCATTACAGATTGAGAGAACAAAACTATACTCTAAAATGGGTGAGTACGTAATAAAAAGATCTTTTTTGGCAGTTAGGTGAAAGGGTGACTTTTTATTTACTGATTATTATAGCATGATTAATTTTCATATTATTATTATTATTGTATTTTAAAGTTTTTTTTTTTTTGGCCAGTGATGTTTTATTAAATAAAAAGCATCCTCAATGCTTTTATAATAATAATTATTATTAGTTCCCCATCATACTATACATATGGGGAACTTAGGTAATCGTGAAAATTTTTGAGCATAATTTTTTTTTTCCTTTTTTGCTCATTTTCAGGTGTGAGGAATCTGAAATAACAAAATGGGTATGGCGTCCGTCTGTAGGGTGTCTGTTAGTTTGTTAGTGTGTGTACACAATATCTCATGAACAAATGATCACAGAAAAGTCAGACCAGTCTTAAAATATTATGTATGGCACTGGCAAGAACCTTATTCATTTGCAACATTCGAATTAAAAAACTTCAGCAGTTATTCGAAATTTAAGATTTTATTAACATGGGAAAATAGGGTGAAATTTCACTTAAATGTGCATTAAATGGAAACTTTTTACTGTAAAAATGTCAGACCAGTTTTAAAATATCAGTTTTGATGCCGGAATGAACATCAGTAACTATAAATATGCTACTTTGAAAAATTCGCAAGTTATTGAAAATTTATGAATTTCTTAACATGGTAGAATACGGCAAAATTTCGCATAAACATGGGTTTTGAGAATATTTTCATTTGAAAGATGTTAGACTACTTTTAAAATATTATATAAGATACTGGCATAAATATCCTTATGAATTTTCCAATTTAAAAATTTCTGAAATCATTGTAAAATGACGATTTACTTAATATGGCAATATATAGGGCAAAATTTCGCATAAACGTCCATTTTGAGGGATATTTTCATCATAAAGATGTCAGAACACTTTTTAAATATCATTTA
This sequence comes from Salticus scenicus, assembly GCA_963930645.1. Lineage (NCBI taxonomy): Eukaryota > Metazoa > Arthropoda > Arachnida > Araneae > Salticidae > Salticus > Salticus scenicus. Next base: position 327,866,784 of record OZ005648.1, on the reverse strand, counting down.
GGATACTGGCATGAACAATCCCTGATTATGAGTTTTTTAATATAAAAATTTTGTAAGTTATTTGGAATTTACGATTTACTTAATATGGCAGAATGCAGCAAAATTGAGCATAAATGTCCATTTTGAGGATCATAAATATATCGGATGACTTCAAAATAACATTTATGATACTTGTTTGATCATTGAGTACAAATATTCTAATAGGAAAATTTCATAAGTTATTCGAAATTCAAGATTTTATCAACATAGCAAAATTGGACGATATTCCATATAAATATGCATTTTGGGGATTGTTGCATTGGAATAGTAGCATGAAAACAGACCTGCCAACTGCTACGAATAATTCGTAGTTGCTACGAATTGTAAACTATGATGCTACGAAAATCGGTTCAAAACTACAAATTTTTATCTAGCACCAAAACTGCAACATTTTCAACTATATTTTGCCTTGCAATTTACAATCTTTTTCCATCCGCACCATAAATGTCAATTATCATTTTAAACTTGCTTTATTATTAGACTAGTTGGTACCCGTCAAAAATTGATGGCTTAATGACATTTAAAACTACAACTGAAACTACAACAAACCGTGAACCACTGTTTTATACTAACTCTTTTAAATGAAGCTTAAAGTGGGTGTGCTGGTTTTGTATGGAGTAGTCACTCTACAATTTTCATATTATTCAATCAAAAAAAAAGTAAGTTAAACATTTATGAAATATTTATTTAAAAAAATCTGATATATGACAACCCCATGAATTCCACTATACCCAATTATACATATTGTAAACCAAAAGGTGAAAGTAACAAACATGTAAAAACCCTGAAATCTCCTACGTGCATGCAGATTTAAAAGTGAGCAGAGACTTAATAAAAGGTATATCATATAGTTAATATTAAAAGTGTTTATTTATATAAGTTTAAACTTTTCTTTATAGCTTCATATTTAAAGTTGGTGTAGCTGCTTTCACAAGGTGATGCCCTCGGTCATCAGCACCCTGTATGTAAACAGGATTTTGTATATACCTGCAACCTAGAAGGGGGGGGGGATTTTGTCTTTTGTGAATTATTTGATAGATATTGGGTTGGGTTTAATACATACAATTACATTCTATTTTTCAGCTGCATTTCCGGTTTTAATTGAAATTCCTATCGAATAATTTGTAATGACAAATATCCCCTCCCCCATCGAGATCACAGCTATCTACAAAATCCCATTTGCATACCCTAACAATTAAGAAAGTTGTTACATCGGAATATCCAAACTAAATTGACTTTTCGCAATTATAAAATTATCTTTTTTTTTGGTGATATGACAGACAGAAAATTCCCTTTTCGACCAATACATACATGCTCACTGTCCAATCTTTGAAAAATACATATTTGGACTAAGGAGACTTTAAAACATATAAATTTAATTCCGAAAAAAATTTATATAAAAGGAAATATGTGAAAAAGCAACTAATGTAGGAATGAATTGCGACAATATTTTCCAATTTGGTCATAAATCTTTTTTTTAGCATTGGAAATTCTGCTTTTAATTTTTTACTTTTAAACTTTTTTTCTGGTTAAATTTTTATTTCTTAATCAAATAAAATTTGCCTAATTCAAATAGACAAACCACCAGTAAAATCTTTGTAGAACTACCATTCAGTAACAATTAATGGCTAACCTGATTTTGTTACTTCAAACTGGCCTTTTAAATGCAATACTAACATCTTATTTTCCCCCTACTTTTTAGTTTTATAAATGTTAATAGTAGTGATGTGGGGTGGAAAATTTTCTTTTTTGGAAAATAAATTTTTCAGATAATTTTCTACTATGTTTTTCCAGAAAATTTTCCAACCGAAAAAACAATTTTTTTTAGTAAATCTTTTGCATGATATATTTAAATTTTCTTTTATTAGTCATAGTAATGCTTTATACAGTGTGAAAAACAAAAGTTTCTGATTAAAGTCATCATTTAGAAAGTTACCAGATATATGTTTTGAACAACTTGCTCGAGAAAGAGGTTATTTATTATAATACAAGACATCTATGGTTGCTAATCAGAATTTTAAATGTCCATTCAATAAGTTTGTAAAAATATAATTATAAAGCGTTTGGCAACATAGCAAAAAAAGAATATATTGATAAATTAATGCACTACTATACTGCTGAGCATGCATATCTATTTTTCAAAATATTCATTTGATAAATGATGATGCGCCGATGTTTTTCAAACTCAGGCAGCAATTCTGACTTAGGTCACCTTATGGTCTCTGTTTCTGAGAATGACTCAGAAAATTAGGACATTCTCATAATCAATCTTCATTAAATATTCAATTAAAAAAAAAAAAAAAAAATTATGCAAGCAACAGGAAATACAATTGTTTAAATAAATAAACAGCACGATTTTGATTAAAATTTAAGGAAATCAAATAGATAAAATGAATCACATCATATCTTGTAACTGGAGGTTTAGTTGAAAGAACTCAGTATTTCGTTATTTGCTTAAAATATCCAAAATTGAATTGTACTTGAAAAATCTCATAAAGGTGTTACATTTAAAGTTTAATAATAACAATAATAATAAAAAAAATCTCAAGCTTCCAGATTAATTTTTTTGAATATTACATCCATTATCCAATACCACCAACTATTAAAAAATATGATTTTGTGTTTGCAAACTATGCTTAAAAATAGAACAAATCAAAAAAAGTAAAATTCAAAAGAATTTTGATGAAATGAACCCTTGCATGGTCTGAGCCATACCTTACTAATTACCTTGTACAGTCGGCAGCAAAATAATTGATGCGCTAGCAATAATTTCTATTTAAAAGATGTGCACCTAATACTATTTTGTTAAGTAAATATTTATCGAGACATGAACTTAGTCTTATACTGTTTATAAAAAAGTAAGTTCATGATAAAAATTAGCGATCAAACTAAAGAAGAAAAAAAAAGAAAGAAAGAAAGAAAAAAAAGTGTGTTTCAATAATTTTGCTGCCACTAGCAGCCAAACCCCATATTCTAAACCGAAATTCATTATGATAATAATTACCTCTTTTTTTTTTTTAATTCTCTTTACTTTCAGAAAATTTACAATTGTTAAATTTGTTCTTGTTTTTTAAACACTTGTTCTTGTTTTTCAAAGACAGTTTCTTTCTTTCTTTCTTTCTTTTTTTTTCTTTTTCTTTTTTTTTTTTTTTAATATTTTATTTTGAAATTATAAAGGGCAAATAAGAACTTTGATTATTTTTTTCCATTTTTATAACTTCAGTATGAAGTATTAAAAATTAAATAAATAAATTTTGGGAAAAACAAAGGCAAATTTAATTTTTCTAGATTTTTTTTGATAATGAAAACAGAATTAAAAAAAAAAAAATCATTATTTCTCATAAAAATGTTCCCTATATAATAAAATGGGGTTCAACTGTTGGCAGCGATATGTGAGGGTCTCTAACAGTTACAGAACGTTCAGACACCTTTTTTATATAGATTATTCAACCATTATACATACAAAACACTCATTAAATATAGCTTTCTAGCAATATACATGTTTAATAAACCATTACATCATAATTTCTGTGTTTTGTTTATTAATTTCTTTTGAATTGAATAATTATTCATACTTTTCTTTGAATAGATTTGTTTACTTGTAGCTTTTAATGTATTTAGTTTTATTTTACAAAACCTTTGTAATTTAGAGATTGAAAATTTTCCGTTTCAAAATTTTCCGGAAAACCGACATCCCTAGTTAATAGTGAACTATCTATTCACATAAATATATGATATGCTGCAACTAAGGGGATTTTTATGTAAGGTACAGTCGTCCCTACTTAATCGGGTAATGGATAATCGAATACCCCGCTTATAAGAATATAAAGTTATAGAACCATTTTTTTTCCATAGAAGTAATGTTAAATTTCCTCGTTTAAAGAAATATTTTTTACAATGCCACCCCGCTTAATCACATAAACACTCAGTTTCTTAAATAAAATTCCTCTATTTTTGGGCAAATATTTCCTCTCAAAAAAAAAAAAAAAAAAAATCCGTCGTTCTTTTAAAAACCTTATATAACTGAGGCATGCTCTTTAAACATGAGACGGTATTCCTGCTGAGGTGATAAAAATTGTTTTGCAAAAGCCAAATTTTTAAAATCAGCATCTGATGAGAAAATTAGAAATTAAAATACAAATTATCTCCAGGAATTAGAAATCACAAATTTTGTGAACGTTTTCAGATGATTGAAAAAAAACTTTATGAACTCATAGATGTGAATAAAGATGGAGAAACAGAAAGAGATGAAGAGATTAATCTTCCAATAAAACCTTTAAATGAAAGTGGTAAAGAAGAGCAAGCGAATGATAAATGAAGTTGCAAAATCCTTTAACATTATTCATCGTCATTTTGAGTCTCATAAAAGCGATAAAAGTGCTTTAGAAAAAGAAATCGAAAAATTTTTAGTTAAGTCTATGTAAAAAATCTCAGTTATGATTAAGTAATCAATCATAACTGATATTTTTTTGTTGTTGTTGTTGTTAAAAGTAAAATTGTAAGTACACTTTATTTTATATTTATTCCAGCATTAATTGCATTATAAATTACTATAATATTTTAACTTAATAAAAGTTTTGTTAAATATTTAAATAATAAAGAGGTATCGATCATTTATCTTTTCATCTAAGCATAAAACTATTATAGTTATACATGCAATTGCATTTCTAGTTTTCCCCGCATAATGGAATACCCCGCTTAATTGAATTAATATAGTTGGAACGGTAGATATTCGTTTAAGCAGGGCCGACTGTATTTTAAAAGCTTTTAAATTGTATTGATAGTCCTTTTATAAAAATTTAATTTTAATAAAATAATCACTTTAGTCTAACTTTATTCATACCATTATAATAAAAGTTTAAAGCTAAACCAAATAAATGGGGATTATTGATAATGAAAACTCCTTTCCAATACATATTTAACATGAAAAACTTAGTACATAACAGATTTATGATTATCAAGCAATCAATTTATGTTTACAAAACAACGGCAGAACTTTTTTTTTTTTAATATGCTTTTGAAAGCATGAATAATTGTGTAAGTGATCCGAATCATTAACTTGCTATAGATTAAAAAAATTAAAACACCTCTTTATATACAAAATCGAGCATTTTGTTAATTTTTAGTACGATGTGAACTTTTAAGGTTTTGATTAATCAAATTTAATAGCTGGCAAAGTAAATAAATACCATCATTGAAATAAACATATAGTTACAGTGCAAAAGAAAGGTTAAATATTTATGTACAGGAATATTTTAAATAAACAAAGTAATTTACACAACACAGAAGAAAAAACGTAAAAAATGCAGTTTCCTGTGTTAAAAGATAAGGAATATACACAATAACGTAGGACACATGCAAAAGAGTAAACTTTATACATAGTGGATGAAATAAAACAAAAGAATCTATACACACCTTGCTGTCATTCAAAGTACGAAATTGTGAACTTTTTAAGCTAATACTTACAATCAAATTGAAGAATGAAATCAATTACAGAACGAAAAATATAATACCATATAATACATAAAATATATACAATAAATACAGAATGAAACGATGAAAGATAGTGGTCATTCGATGTGATAAAATAAACATGAACGATCGTCTTTATGCTTACGGAAAGGAATAGAGCCTGCTTCGTATTGGTTCAAAGCAAAGCGTACAAATTTCAGCTATTGGTCTCCGATTGCATCTAAGGAAAGGAATAGCCTTCAGCGCATGCACAGATCGTGCGATTTTGGTCTTGAAGAAATAGCTTTGTGCTTTAATATATAAGATTCTAGAATGTACAAAGATGTGGGATTGTTAAATATTTTTCATTCAGGTATTTTTTTGTATTCTTGCGTCCAACCCTACCCCATCTGCTAACGATTGGCAAACAAACACCTCGCAAAAGCCTTGCAATTTCTAATCTCTCTCTATCTGCAACATAAATATCAATATTCTTTTCAAACTTACTTTATTAGATTCTAGAACCTATAAAGAAGAATTTTTCAATATTTCTCACTCATTTTTTTTTATCCCCCCCCCCCCCCCCTCTCCTTCTAACAATCGGTGATCAAATGCTTTGAATGTGTTAATATTTATGTTTTAACATTTAAAATAATCAAAATCCGAATAAACTACTACATCAGAAATGCCAAAGAAAAATATTTGAGTTGCATACAGCTGTTTCGGTAGCCTTAAGCGTACCGTTTTCAGTGCAAAAAGAATTCTGAATCTGGAGAAGTGCTCGTATATATAGGAGAGGGACCGAATTTAGTTCAACCAATAGGATTACGGAAAAGGTGGGGAGTGTGGCCAATAGGAATTTAGGAATGTGCAGCTGTGTCTGTGTAAACAGTAGAAAAATTAAGAAAATGTGGACTGAATGTAAAATTTCCAACAATCAGACAAATAGGGAACAGCGAAATCACAATTTACAAGGTTTTTAAAATTTTTATAAATATGAAAAGCTTCAAAGAAATCGAGTTCATGAATGGATTTAGGTCTGCCAAATTATTTTAGCTGAATTAAATTTAAAATTATGATTTTCCTCCCAGCAGTGTTTAGAAATAGCCGATTTATTGGTTTCTTGTTTGCGTACGTAATTCATATGTTCTTTTAGACGAAATTTAAGACTGCGTTTAGTTTGGCCAATATATGATAAACCACACTGACAGGAAAACTATAAATGCCCCAAGAATTATGCATATCAATGGGATCTTTTAATTGAGAAAAGGTGAGTTTATTGGAAGGCGAAAATATTTTAAAATCATATTGTTTGAGAATTTTAGCTATGGTTTGACTGGATTTAGGGAAATAGGGTAAAACAATACTGATATTATAAGAGACTGATTTAGTAGACGAAATACGAGGGAGTTGTAATTTTTGGATAGCTTTGTCTATAATGGAAGGGTCATAACCTCTGTCAATTGCAGTAATTTTGCAGGAAATTAGATCTTTACCCAACTTAAAATTATATCTATCAACTTTTTCAAAGGGGAGGGTACAAAAGTCAAAAGCACATTTTTAAACATAACTGAGCACCAAATTACTTCACAGTAAAGAAATTGCACGTAGAAAGACTAGACATGAGTATAAATAAAACATTATCTGCGATTTAGGAATTTTTGATTTTTAAGGGGATGGAGGGAGAAAATCGATTTTTGGTGAGAAAGTTTGCAAATTCTGCATTTTTGAGTAGAACTCTACCAAAAATAGAACAAAGATGTTGAAAAAAGCTATCTGACTTTCTTAGAATATTTCCAAAAACTCAGTTTTGATTTTTTGTGATTTGCAATTTTTTTGGGGGGGAGGAGGGTTACTAGGGTCAAAATCAAGACACCCCTTTAACGCTAAATTTGTCCTGAGAAATCTATGGAAGCTGTGATAACGAATTTTGGTGCTTGGATTGTTTATATATATCTGACACATAAAGTAGCGTGATTTATCAAAATTACCTCCTTTCTTCCCCTTGTGGGGGACAAGGCAAAAACACCTTTTAAGCATAACTCGGCTTCAAATTACTGCACACAGAAGAAATTGAACATGGGGAGACTACACATGAGTACAAGTAAAAAATTATCTGTGATTTAGGAAATTTTGATTTTTAAGTGGAAGGAGTGGGGGAAATCTATTTTTTAACAGGAAATTTTGCAAATACTGGATTTTTGGGTAGATCTGTACTAAAAGTGGGAAACGAAGATGTTGAAAACAGCCATGTGTCTTTAGGATATTTCCAAAACACATTTTTTTCCCCCAGGGGGGTACCTTCTTCAGGTATTCAGGGGGAGTCACGCACCCCGGGCCCGAGTGATCTTTTTTCTTTCCCCTCCTCTTGTCTTGTTTGTTTCTCTTTTTTTCTTTTACGTTTGTTTTGATTTTTGTTTTCGCTGCCAAAAAGATTTTGGTTCTTTCTTGTTGTTACTGCTTTGTTTGTTTCTTTTACTTTTGGATTCTTAATATTTTTTTGTTGCCAATAAATTCTTGGCCCATTTTTGTTTTGTTGTTGAAAGAAAAAGGAAACTCCAAAGAAATTATAAAATTTCCTTTCTTGCTGTGTTGGCTGTCAGTAAAAAAAAGAAAAACTGTAAGAAAATTATAAAACTGTAAAAGGCAACAAAAAAAAAAAAAAAAATTATTAACTATTAATCAGTTAACCAAGTATGTCCGGTGTTGGTGTGGCGCTGGCTATTGGGACAAAGATTTTGGTGATGGTGCCACGTCAGTCTAGCCTTGGGATCACACTGGGAGACTGGTGCCCTTGGTGAAGGTGAGACAATGGTGACTACTCGAACGAGAAACACAGGACTAACACGACTGCCACATGTGGTTCCTGAACTGGGTCGGCGGCCTGGTATCTGGTGAGTGGTTATGGGTGTCCTAGAGAGGATTCTTGAAAACCCTTTGCGTTTGTGTGTTGGAAGAAACACTCACTTCTTTTTCCCCCTCTTATTTCTTATTATGGCTACAAGTGAAGGAAATTCGATTAATGTGTCTGGCTCGGGCCAAGCTATTAAAAATTCAAAAGAGAAATCTTGGGCTGAAAGAATGGAACAGTTTTCTTCTACCCTTAATGAGAGTAATGTATATATAAATTGCGAAGCTCGTTTTTTTGTGGTGAAGAGAAATGAAAGAGTTTTCTTAAAGACCTCCTTTTCTAATTCAAAAATCAATTCAATCAATAATGGGTGATCCAAAATCTGTTAAAAAGCTTAGATCAGGTGAACTACTAATTGAGGTCGAAAATAACAAGCAAGCTAATAACTTAAAAAAAATGTACCCAATTTGCCCAATATACCAGTCACTGTAAGCATACATAGAACATTGAACATCTGTTGTGGTGTGATTTCTGAACCAGATCTACAATATATTCCAGAAGGTGAAATACTCGAGAATTTGAAAGACCAAAAAGTTATTGCCGTTAAATGAATTTTAGTCTTCCGTGATAATAAGCCTGTTCCAACCAAACACATTATTTTGACAATAGATTCTCCTAAACTTCCCCAATCAATCAAATCTGGTTACCTTGAATACCCTATAAGGCCATACATCCCTAACCCTCTAAGATGTTTTAATTGCCAACGTTTTGACCACTCAAAGACCTCTTACCATGGTAAACTAACATGTGCTCGTTGCAGTGCAGTGGGCCATGACAGTCAAAACTGTAAAGCTCTAGTCTCTTGCGTTAATTGCAAAAAAGATCACCCATCATACTCCAAGTCTTGTGAAAAATGGAAAATAGAGAAAGAGATTCAAACTATTAAAACAAAACAAAATACATCATACCCAGAAGCAAGGAAAATAGTAGAATCAAGAACACCCATCATTGGTAAATCATATGCTGTTGCTACTTCCACCAAAAAAACTTGTAAAACAATAGCTACACAAACAGACTCTCTAAACAATACCAGCTCTCCAGTGTTTTAAATAATTCTCCAAAAATGCAACCTAAGCCTGATCAGGCTTCAAATTCCACACACAGGGTTCATACTCCTCAGGGAAAACCTGGAAAACAGGGAATACTCAAGGAATTTGGAATTTGTTAAAAAATGTCAGGGAAAGCTCAGGGAAATTCATTAAAAGTCAGGGAAAATCAGTTATAAAACCTGGAAAAACAAATGTTTTTTTCCTCTCAAGTTATGTTTTTCTTGTTTAGCTTTGTATCAAAATTTAAATAATTAAGTATTGTGAAAATACACATGTAAATAATGATTTCTACCTGAATTTCTATCATGATCTGCAGTAATATGACATCATACAGTGGAAGTAGCTGTTTTTTTTTTTCCTGTCCAGAGGAGCGTTTCTTGGAATATGTCGCTAATATTTTCTTGAAAATTGTCTGGGAACTCAGGGAAAACTCAGGGAATTTTTTCCCCATATTTGAGTATGAACCCTGACACAGTCATCCTCTTCCAAACAAGCTACATTAAAGAAATCTGCACAAGCTGCAAAAAGCTTTTTGCCTGATCGAGCACATACCTCTGTCTCAATAAAACATTCTAACTCACCTTTCCGTCACAGCATTGTTAAGAAAAAGAAAATATTGAAATTGTCTGACCAAAAATCAAATAAAACTACTAAAATAAATCTGGTTAAACAAGAGGATTTAATAAGCCTCCATTCTTCTGATGGGGAAGGTATGTCTACCGCATCAGAAGATAATGACGTAGATGTTTTAATCTAAAATTCAAAATAATGACTAATTTCATCTCCTGGAATTGTAGAAGTTTTATTAATAAACGAAATGAAATCAAAGACATTATCTCAGATCATCGACCTATTTGCTTTACATTTCAAGAAACGTACTGAAGACAAAGTGATAAAATTAATATTCGTGGCTACAGTTGTTTCAGAAATGATTTTACTCAATCTGACGAAGCTACAGGTGGTGTCGCTCTTTTAATATCAAGTAATGTTCCTCACACGAATGTCCCTTTAAACACAAATATTCAAGCCATAGCTGTCCAAATCCATATCAATCTGCTAATAACTATCTGTACTGTCTATTTACCACCTAATATATCTGTAAAAAAACAAGATCTCAATAATCTAATTTTGCAACTCCCAACTCCTTTCTTAATTTTTGGTGACTTTAACGGACATAACCCACTTTGGGAGAGCCCCGATATTAATTCCCGTGGACAAGTCATTGAAGATTTTATCAATGATAATTCATTATGTCTTCTAAACAATGGGGACAATACATATTTCCACGAGCCATTCAGGACCTTTCATGCTTTAGACCTCGCTGTCTGCTCACCAACCTTTTATCCATATTTTAATTTTTTGTTTGTGACGATCTACATAACAGTAATCATTTTCCTGTATTTTTATCTCTCTATGATTTTAATCAAGTTAACCAAAGTAATCCTTGTTATATTTATGAATAAGGCAAATTGGACTACCTTCTCTTGTAATGCCTCCATTACTTCTGACATGATTGAGGGCGATATAAACAATGCAGTTTCACAGGTCAGTAATTGTATTATTAATGCAGCCAATATTTCAATTCCAAAATCATCTGGAGGTCCTGTTAAACATTTCCGACCTTGGTGGAATGAGGACTGCAAAATTGCAAAGAAGCGCCAACAGAAAGCATGGGGGATTTTTCGGAGATATCCCACAACAGCAAATTATATAGCCTATAAACAAGCTAGAGCCAGTGCACGGAGGATTGGAAGAAAATGTTAAAAGGAATTGTGGATTAATTATGTATCCAGCATTACCTCGAATACCAGTAACAAACAATTATGGCATCGTGTCAAGAAGGCTATGGGCATTTATTCTAACCACAGTATCTCTTTTCTTAATGATAATGGTCAAACAATCACTTCTACCCAAAATAGTGCAAACACTATCAGTAAATCTTTATCCAGCATATCTAGCTCAAATTCATACTCTGAGCCCTTCTTATCATACAAACACCGCTCTGAATGTTCGGCAATTAACTTCATATCTCACTCTTTACATGAATACAATAGTCCATTTACAGATAATGAAATAAACAATAGCCTGAAACACACTCATAATTCTGCTCCTGGACCTGATGGTATTACTTACCTTATGATTAAACATTTATCGAAAGCATCCCTCAAAAATCTGCTTCGCCTTTTCAATAGAATCTGGATTGAAAATGTCTTTCCCATTGCTTGGCATGATGCTATCCCCTTTCCAAAACCTGGCAAAGATACTAGTGACCCAAAAAATTATAGGCTTATCGCCCTCACTAGTTGTCTATGTAAATTGCTCAAAAAAATGGTTAATACCAGGCTTGTTTTGGTACTAGAAAGAAACAATTTAATTTCTCCTTAGCAAAGTGGTTTTAGATGCAGCCGTTCTACCATTGACAATATCCTTATGCTTGAGACAAACATCCGGAATGCTAATATTCGACGAAACCACCTGGTGTCAATCTTTTTTGATATAGAAAAAGCATATGACAAGACATGGCGCTATGGCATTTTAAGGGACCTTTTTAATTTAGACTTCAGGGGTAACCTTCCTATCTTCATCGCAAATTTTCTGAAAACCAGACGCTTCCAGGTTAGAATTGGTTCAGTTTACTCTAACTTTTATTTTCAGGAGGAGGGTGTTCCTCAGGGCAGTGTCCTGAGTGTAACTCTCTTCTCTTTGGATAAATAATATTTTAAAGCAGTTGCCACCAAATGTTCATGGCAGCCTCTACATTGACGATCTGCATATTTCATGCCAGGGAAAGGACATGCGTTTTATTGCACGGCAATTGCAACTTGCTGTTAACCACATCTTAAAATGGACAAATGAAAATGGTTTTTTATTTTCATCTGACAAAACACAGTGTGTGCATTTCTGTCGTATACGTGGTCTTCATCCAGATCCAGAGATTTATATTAACAATAACCTGATTAAAGTAACTGACACAGCCCGCTTCTTGGGTGTTATATTTGACAAGAAACTAACCTTCGTTCCATATATTTTAAACCTTAGGAAAAATTGTGACAAGAAACTAAATATTTTAAAAGTACTTCTTGGGGTGCAGACCGAACTTCCATCTTAAAGATTTATTGGGCAGTCATTCGCTCAAAATTAGATTATGCATGTCAAATTTATGGTTCTACTGGTTATTCTTATCTAAAAAAACTAGATCTAAAAGAACAAATTTCACAAGAATATTTTGTTTTTCTAAGAAATGGCCCTCAAAAATTAAAACCTGGATTGACTCCTGTCAGGTAAGTAGTGGGGAATGCAGGCAGTAATAACTTTTTGTGTTCCTTTATTAAATAAGTATTAAAATATAAATAAAATATGTCAGTATCAATATTGTAACAAAAATTTAAAAATAGATTTTTTACTGGAGTGTAAAGGTTGATATTTTCATGACGGTTGATGAATTCATGAATTAAAATTTCTAAACTTGTTGATTAGTTAAATGTTTCGTGTTTTCTCTCCCCTGTAACTATTCTTTCTTGGTGCACACAAAGTTTCTAATAATTGAATTTCATGTTTCCTTCGACTATAGAGAAATTTGTGGAAGTAATAATTTCTAATCAATCAAGGAAGAGGAAAAGTGAACCTACAATATAGAAAAGGGACAAAGCCAAAGTTTAAAAGTACCTAATGCACTATCATATGTGATAGCATAATATTAATTGACAATGTAATAGCATCATAGTTAGCATTTTATGATTAATTAATCATATATTATTAATTTAATAACATTCCTATGATCATTCAGCAGGTTATAGAGACTTTTTTATTTTTTTATTTTTATTTTTTTTAACAACTCAAATGATTTTGCACTTTATTAAAGAACTAGCAGGCTACGCCCACTTCGCTGGTCACTATTTTTAAATGAATCACAATAATTAATGAATTCTCAAAATTGCATTAATTTTTATCATGTGATAAAAAAAGAGAAAAAAAATTTCTGATCGGGAAAAATGTCGCACTGTCCCCACTGCCTTCGGCAGTGTAGACCCGTGCACTGTGTGCACGTATTCCTTCACCATCCTTATGACTTCTCAAAATTCCATGTTATTACTCATAAACTTTCATTCTTAAGAAAAGGAATTAAAAAATATATCATTTAGCATCGGGTAAAAACTCACACCGGGACCCCACTGCCTTCGGCCGCACAGACCCGCACGCGCGCACATGTTAAGATATACGTGCGGTGAGCGCACATATTCCTTCTGAAATCGAACTCTTATTCTAAAGAAAAGAAAATTAAAAAAATCATTTATCAGGTAAATTGTCGGACCGGGTCCCCACTGCCTTCGGCAGCATAGTCTCGTGCGCGCTGCATGCCTATTCCTTCCCCACTCTTCCAGCCCCTCCTAATTAACTTACATATACCAATTTTGAACGGTCTTACTCAATTAGCTGAGATGCAAAAGAAAACCTGATCAGGACACCTTAAAATTGTAAATCAGGTGAAATCTCGAATTCCACATTCGATAATATAAAAGAACTTTAAAATATCTTTCGAATGATGTATTAGAAATAATTTAATCATAATTAGAATTTGAAATATTGAAATTTAAAAATATTACAGCGCCATCTGGCAGTAGAAATTTCTGTAATCTATTGTTCCATTCCAGATCAACACAGCTTTCAAATGATGTATTACTCATGAAATTATTTTAATCAGTAGCTGAGATACCAAAGAAAACTGATTCAGGAGACCACAAAACCTGTAAATCTGGTGAAAACTTTCGATAATATAAAAGAACTTTAAAATATCTTTCGAATGATGTATTAAAAATGATTTAATCATAATTAGAAATTGAAATTTTAAAATATTACAGTACCATCTGGCGGTACAAATTTCTGTATTCCACTGTTCGATTCCAAATCAAAAAAGTTTTCTAATGATGTATTATTTATGAAATTATTAGTAGCTGAGATACAAAAGAAAACTGATTCAGGAGACCTCAAAACGTGTAAATCTGGTGAAAACTTTCGATAATTTAAAAGAACTTTAAAATGTCTTTCGAATGATGTATTAAAAATAATTGAATCATAATTAGAAATTGAAATTTGAAAATATTACAGCGCGATCTGGTGATAGAAATTTCCGTAGTCCACTGTTCGATTCCAAATCAAAAAAGCTTTCTAATGATGTATTACTTATGAAATTATTGTAATTAGTAGCTGAGATACAAAAGAAAACCTAATCAGGACACCTCAAAACGTGTAAATCGGGTGAAATCTCGAATTCTATTTTTGATAATGTAAAAGTACTTTAAAACGTGTATGAACTCAACAAAGCTTTCAAATGATGTATTATTTATGAAATTTTTTAAATTAATAACTGAGATACAAAAGAAAACTGATTCAGGAGACCTCAAAACGTGTAAATATGGTGAAAACTTTCGATAATTTAAAAGAACTTTAAAATATCTTTTGAATGATTTATTAAAAATAATCTTATATATATATTATAAATGTGAATGTCCGTTTATTTGACTGAGTTTCACGCTAAAACTGCTCGATGGATTTCGATAAAATTTGTTATGGAGATAGCTTATACCCTAACTTAGAAAGTTGGCTGCCTTTTATTCCGAAAAAAAACTTTTTTTTTGTTATTTTTATGCATAAAATAGCAATTTTGTAAGCTAATAATAGCAAAAGATTAGCCATTTAAATTTTAAGCATAATTTAATTGTTGCCAAAATTAAATTTAATTATCCATAATTTAATTGTAGTCTTTTTTTTTTTTTTTTCCCAACAGGAAAATAAATACATTTATCTAAATGTGAACAATAAAAATTAAATAAATAAATTATGCATCTCACAAACATTGACGTCATTTTAAATTTAAAATTTCTTTTACAAAGTGCTAATATAGTTTACGATGCTAATGTGTGTTGTACTAAAATCAGTTTTATTTATAGATCCTCCTGGGTGATTTTTTTAAATTGTTGCGTTGAAGCACACCGAACATTTTTCGCCAAGAGGTTTAATTTAGCAACAGCGATTTTATTCTAGGTAGTTCAAGAAAAATATAAAAGAGGTTTTAATTTAGCAACAGCGATTTTAATCTAGGTAGTTCAAGAAAAATGTAAAATTAATAAAGTTGTGTAACACGATAATGTTTAGTTATTTATTTTTAACACGCTTATATTAGCTTCACCTGTATGTATGTATGTTTGTAACTTCTCTGGGAGCAAAACGTGATTGCACAAAATCCTTCATATCTCAAACAAAAAACCATTGTGTATGGTTTCCAGAGCTTTTTAAGAAAACGGCTGATGGCTGAGCTACAAAAATTTGCATGGTGGTTCGTAATGACCTCTCCTGATGCACCTCGAAGCCCGATTTTCGAATTTTGTTTTAGTTTTCTTTTAATTAATTAAAATGTTAAAATAAAAACCTTCTAATTACTGATAAATTGGCCATTTAATTTTAATCCTTAATTTAATTGTTGCCAAAAAAAATTATCATTATTTTTTGGACAGAAAAAAAAAAAAAAATGTGAACAATAAAAATTACATTTATTTAAAATATTTAATATTATTCCTTAATTTAATTGTTGCCAAAAAAATTATCATTATTTTTTCGACAGAAAAAAAAAAAAAAAAAAAAAACGTGAACAATAAAAATTACATTTATTTAAAATAAGGAAAGTAAATTAAAGCGTGTTCTTTAATTTTTTAAAACTATAATATTATTTTATATACCATTCACTACGCTAATTTAACATACAAATAAATGAGCTGCTGTGTGTGACTGCACTTGCACGCTGTCGGGCAGAAATATTTGATTAATTCAAATTAATATTTAAATAACTAAATAAAGATATGTTTAATAGAAAGCATAGTCTTGAAGACAAACTTGGCGTGTGGGCGACC
Source organism: Salticus scenicus (assembly GCA_963930645.1). NCBI lineage: Eukaryota > Metazoa > Arthropoda > Arachnida > Araneae > Salticidae > Salticus > Salticus scenicus. The sequence continues at coordinate 327,850,429 of OZ005648.1, read as the reverse complement.
AAATTTGGTGAAAAATGATAGTTTAGGGTTCCCGATGTTTCGAAGCTCTCCGACACACGGGAACACAGACCTTGAGCTTACCAAGGGATTCTCGATGGAGTCATCTCCAAGCCCCATCGCCAAAAGTTATAAGTAGGTGTGAGTTGATTTTTGCGAAAGAGTATGTAGTCACTGCGATCCAGAGTTATTCAGAGACCTATTCTGAGTCATTGCACTTTAGGGATTGAGCTCTAAGCAACTGGACATTTTTCGTGAGTGAGTGAAAATTTTTGCTCTGGTGTAGTTGATGTTATTTGCTTTACTCCTGTGGAACAAGTGACTATTTTTTAGACTGTCCCAGAACATTCATCGAATAATGACTTATACTGTACGAGTAACAGCTTCAACTGTTTCCAGAATATTCGAAGAATTAACACCAGCTATTGGACTATTTTCGAAAATATTTGTTTTAATAATAGTTTTTTTGTACAGATTCGAGAAGTTAAAAAAATGTTTGATATTGCCAAGGAGGTCCCATACTAAAGCTGTGACGAAAATAGTCGCCACTCGAAATATATTCAGTTACAAAGAAATCGTTTAAATATAGTGTCCAGCGAAGCGGGCAAAGCCTGCTAGTTTAATCATAATTAGAAATTGAAATACAGTAAAACCTCGTTACAACAATATTTTAGGGACCAAATAAATATATTGTTGTAGAGAGGCATATTGTTATATCGAGGGCCCACATATTTTGAGCATTTAATAAGAGTTTATTATTATTATTAGTTTAAGGTGCATAACATACTACTTTTAAGTCTATATTTAGAAGAAATTAATTTGTAAAATACTAATAATAGTGGTTTAAATACTAAAAAAATAAATAAATAAGATAAATTCAGAAAATAAGCACAGAAATAATTCACATACCTGAAAACACTTTTTATTGAAAATAATCCAATATTTTTGTTTGTTTATTCATTTTTTTAACTGGTAAGTTCACCAATACTGTATGCATTGAGTCTAGTGCACGAAAATGTTCTTCATTTGTCGACGGAAGGCTTGAAAAAAATGTCCGTAGAGAATTCACAGATTGAAGAGCTTCCTGGGATGACAATAAGGACTGCGATGGACCTGTATTATCATCATCATCAATATCATCATCATCTTCATCATTGTTTCCTATCTCATCAGTTATTTCAGAGAGAATATCTTCATTAGTAACTCCTGCGAAAAGCATAAGATCATCATCGGCTGTTAAATAGTCTTCTACACTAATTCCAAACTTTTTACCGCTTGTTTCCTCAAGTTGGGATACGGATTTTTTGATGTGCAAAACACATTCTTGATCATCTGAGAGATCATTGTCTATGGAATTTTCATCATTATCAGATTTCTTATCTTCCATAACACAAAGACCAGCCTTTTTCCAGCAATTCCGAATGGTTTTTTCTGTTACTTCCCACCAGCTTCCAGCAATATTGTCACACGCTTCCTTGACATTTACAGCTTTGAAAGGGTCTTCTACTTTATTTTCAAAGTTTACAAGTATGGAGTCCACCAACCGTTTTCTGTAATATCCTTTGAAGCACTTAATTATGCCGATATCAAGAGGCTGTAAAATTGAAGTGCAATTGGCAGGGAAAAAAGCGATTTCGATATTTTGTAGCTTTGGAAATGACGTGTGAGCACCGCAGTTATCTATCAACAAAACGATTTTTTTCTTTCTCTTCTTCATTTCATTGTCTAACTTCTGTAACCATTCGGAAAAAAATTTAGACGTCATCCAAGCCTTCTTATTTGCTTTATACTCCACGGGAAGACTTTTCACGTTCTTAAAGCACCTTGGCTTCAATGATTTACCAATGACGAGAGGTTGTATTCTATGCGTTCCTGTGCTATTTGTACACAGAAGAACAGTCAGTCTCTGCTTTGATTTCTTCCCTCCATAACACTTTTCACCCTTGAATGCCAATGTTCGATCGGGTAGGAGTTGGAAAAACAGCCCAGCTTCATCTGCATTATAAATGTCTTCTGGAGCATACTTTTGTAAGATTTCTTTCATCTTGTTTTGCCGCCATTCATTTGCGTCGTTTATCGGGGCTGACTTTTTCTCTCCGTGTACTTCTTGGAAAGTTATTCCATGACGATCTCGAAAACGCATTAACCAGCCATTGCTAGCTTTGAAAGTTTCGTTCCCTAGTATTGCTGCAAATTTCCGTGCTTTTGCACATAATAAAGGTCCATTTATTGGGACATTTGTTGCTCTCATCTCTTGAAACCATTTTAAAACAGCAGCATCAATGTTTTCATTTGTCGCAACTTTCAGTCGTTTTCGCTCTGGGTTAATTTCATTTGAAGTTACAGCATCTTTGATTTGCTTTCTCTTCTTTAGGAACGTTGCAACTGTAGATTGCGATAATCCATGTTTCTTAGCCGCATCAATCTGCTTCATTCCCTCATCAATATCATTGATAACGTTCAGTTTATCTCGAAAAGATAGTTGCTTTCGCCCTGCCATCTTAGGGAACAATATCGCGTGAAAGAAAGAAAAGTTTAAACCAAATGTTTCGCGTAGAACTCAAAATCGTTAAAGACTGTAGACACTCCCGTTTGTTTACAATAACAAAATTTCTCAAAGTAAGTTGAATTGCAACAATCCTGTATCAGACATAAAGAATCCGATATCCTAGAAGATTTCGCAGTTTGTGAATTGACCAATCAGAAGCAAAACAACATTTGAACTCACTTTTCAGTAAGTCACTTTACAACACCCCCCCCCCCCCTCCATCTCCCCCTGTTCCTCATACAAAGGGCACTTGTTCTGTGACAAGGTGACCAGACAGGTCTAGATGTCCTTGAACCTTATCAGAATTCCAAAGCTTACTGGGAAATGAGACTAGGCATGCATTTACACTTCACCCCCCTCCCCCACTCCAATTCCCAAAAGGATGGTCTTCATCTGTTTTGAAATCTGAACAATAGCTATTTATTCAGGGATAAGTTGAAAATCCACAGTGAGTCTTAATAGACGGAAAAAATAACAAAAGAAAGAGAAAAAAAAAGCATTTGAAAATCAAAATATTATTATAAAGGGAGAAAATAATACTGAAATTTAGATTGAAAAAATCGTTTTACAGAGGTTTATTGTTCTAGAGAATATCGCAATATTGAGGGGAGATTAACATTAGTTTATATGCAAAATCACCAGGACCACGAAACATTATTGTAGTAGAGGGAGTTATTGTTGTATCGGGTATCGTTGTAGCGAGAGTTTACTGTATTGAAATTTTAAAATATTACAGCGCCATCTGGCGGTAGAAATTTCTGTAATCTACTGTTCAATTCCAAATCAACAAAGCTTTCCAATGATGTATTACTAATGAAATTATTTTAATTAGTAGCTGAGATACAAAAGAAAACCGATTGAGGACACCTCAAAACATGTAAATTCGGTGAAAATATTACAGTGCCATCTGGCGGTACAAATTTCTGTATTCCACTGTTCGATTCCAAATCAAAAAAGTTTTCTAATGATGTATTATTTATGAAATTATTAGTAGCTGAGATACAAAAGAAAACTGATTCAGGTGACCTCAAAACGTGTAAATCTGGTGAAAACTTTCGATAATTTAAAAGAACTTTAAAATGTCTTTCGAATGATGTATTAAAAATAATTTAATCATAATTAGAAATTGAAATTTGAAAATATTACAGCGCGATCTGGTGATAGAAATTTCCGTAATCCACTGTTCGATTCCAAATCAAAAAAGCTTTCTAATGATGTATTACTTATGAAATTATTCTAATTAGTAGCTGAGATACAAAAGAAAACCTAATCAGGACACCTCAAAACGTGTAAATCGGGTGAAATCTCGAATTCTATTTTCGATAATGTAAAAGTACTTTAAAACGTGTATGAACTCAACAAAGCTTTCAAATGATGTATTATTTATGAAATTTTTTAAATTAATAACTGAGATACAAAAGAAAACTGATTCAGGAGACCTCAAAACGTGTAAATATGGTGAAAACTTTCGATAATTTAAAAGAACTTTAAAATATCTTTCGAATGATTTATTAAAAATAATTTAATCATAATTAGAAATTGAAATATTGAAATTTTAAAATATTACAGCGCCATCTGGCGGTAGAAATTTCTGTAATCTACTGTTCAATTCCAAATCAACAAAGCTTTCCAATGATGTATTACTAATGAAATTATTTTAATTAGTAGCTGAGATACAAAAGAAAACCGATTGAGGACACCTCAAAACATGTAAATTCGGTGAAATCTCGAATCCCACTTTTGATAATACAGTGAAACTTGAATAAATCGAATTTTTTACTCAGTCCCTTGAATTTTATATTAAAATAATGTTAAAAAAACGGAGGGTTCACCCCCGTAGCACCCCCCCCCCCCATAAATCCGCCACTGACAATTTCAAAAATATTCAGAATCGAATTATCGGGCGTTAAAACCAAATATTACGAAATTTCAACGGCATATCTCAATTTAAAATAGTGCAAAATATAATACAAAATTTAATCTAATTTTTTTGTTTATCCACATATTTTCATGAAAATTGAACAGTAGCTTTATAATATGCTGTCTAGGCTGAATATTTATTCAAATTTAACGTGAATTAAAATTTGAAAAAAATTTGAAAATTGCAATTTTTCTCCCCGCTGTAAAGCATGTGACATCTTGATCAGTTACAATCATTTCCTTTCTCATGGCAGATGATAATCTGGCATTTGAAATGATGTTGCCACAAAAAATTCATACTTTAGTTAATTTTAAAAAATCTAATTGTTGTACCGATAAGCCACTTGCACACTTAGATTCAGAAAAAATGCCCTTTTCATTTGGTATCAAATATTTCTATCAAATATTCTCAGACAAATATTTCTAATTTATTTTCTACTTTTTCTGCTTTTAACTCCGTTAAAATATCTTTTTTTATGCAATGGCAGTGAATTCTCAGTCATTGAGATCGCTTTTAGATTAGACATGAGTGGACATTTTAATTAATATCTCCACAACTAATTAAAATTTTTAAATTCTGTTTTCAGGAGCCCCTTGGGAAGGCTCCTGAGCATCCGTATGTCAATTTTTGTACTTCTGCGTTCTGTAGGGGCTGAATGTATAAAAGAACAGACAGACAGACAAACCTTTTCTTTTATTATTATAGATAGTTCATGATTAATGAATTTGGGACCATTTGTGATACATTTTTACAATTTTCTAGAATTCTTTGTTTTGGATACCTTTTTTTTTTTTTTAAACCAGACTTTAATTTTATTGGTCTTTTTTATTTTTATTTATTTATCAGATAACAGAAATCAGTTATTTTAAAATAAAATTTAATTGATCGAAACATTTTGTGTATTTGCAACCCTAAAGACCCAATATTCACATGAAATTAAGCAAAAATTAAGTTCTGGTTTGTTGTTAAATTGACCTACTCCAAAGTAAGTTGCAAAGGTGGCCAGATCCAAAATAAAAACCTAAATAACCCCCTGATTCACGTACCATTGCCACCTTATTTCGAGTTTTAGTTCCAGTTCTATTTTGGCTTGATATGGCAAAAAAATCAGCTTTTCGCAAAAATTTCCTTTTTGGAGATAGATGGCTGATTTTGCAACTAGACAATACAATTGTAATATAAAAATTGTACATGGAAGGGTTAAAATATTTTGCTTTTGTTACTAGTTTTAATTTTATACAAAATAACTTAATAATAAAAAAATAAATTCAAAATTGGGATAAAATGCTGAACAGAATGAAATAAGAGTTTATTTTACTTTTATTCCCCAGTTTAGACCAAACCTAATTTAAGAATATGAAGGTCTTTTAATTCTTAATTATAATTATATACTATTATTTTATAATAAGTTTTCTTTTAGTCTAAAATGGTTCTCATTTGAAATAAAAGTTAAAATTCAAACTCAATAGCGTTAGTCGAGGTTTAATACAAAAAACCCAATTAAACCCATTAAAGCTTAATTAAACAAACAAACAAACAAACAAAAAACTCAAGTTTTTTAAGACCTTGTCTACAAATTCCTTGAATTTATATAAATTTTTAAAACATGTACAGACTTATCTACACAAGTGTATAAAATGTTCACTTGTTCTGTTTTCATGTAAAAGTTTTAATTATGTGTAAAAAAGTGTGTATTTTTGTATATGTTTGCTTATAATAGTTAATATTTTTGGACCACCAAATCATAACCTAGGTAGTTTTTCTTGGAACTGTAAATTTCCATTGCTAGTGTGAATCTTAATTATGGCTATTTAATAAAAATTATCTGCTTTTTTACTTCAGAATAGTATTTAAAAAGCTACTTTTGTATTTAATATTTATTTTTGTGTAAATGTCTTTTAAATTTTTGTGAAGTTATTTATTTATATGAGAGAAGGCTTTGGATCATTCTTTATCTGTTTTTTATTCTATTTTTCATTATGTAATTAATTTTATAAGTCAGAATGCATTAATGTACATATACATATTTTTTCTATATTTTTAAAATATGAGCTGTTGAATATGTTTTGAAATGCTAATTTAAAAAAAAAAAAAAAAAAAAAAAAAAAAAAGAGAGAGAGAGAAACAAAATAAGTTTTTATCAAACCAAGTTGTGTTTGCTTCCATTGAAAATTCTATGCATTTTATTATTACTATTATTATTATTTTATTTGACCAAATATAGGTTGTGAAATTTATTTATTATTTTTAAAAATATAAGATTTAGTGATCATACTCATTTAAAAAATAAAAAAGATACAGAGTTGCAGTTTTCATGTCCTTGATTTTTTCAGCAATTTAGTATCCTCTCCAAACAATATTCGCCAAAATAACTGAATGTTAAAATAAAAATATGTATATGTTACCGTTAAAGTTCGAAATCCGTTAATGTGCAGATTACCTAGCTAATCTGCAGATTAACTAAAATGACCCGTTAAAGTGTGGAATCAAGAGTTTTCCGCATTTTAACTAGGTAATCTGCAGATTAGCGGCTTCTGTGTCGTTAAAGTTCAAATGTATGTTTCGAGCCTTAGTTTTTTTACATTCACTATGGCGTCAAACAGTCATGTGATACAGATACGCGAATGACCTTCAAACACAAACCAAAACTTTCATCCTTTCCACTCCGCTTCCGCTATGATAATTGGTATGGTGAACGCAAAACTTGGAGCATCGAAGACATGGTTATTATAGGTTTCTTATCATGACCAACACAAAACAAAGTAACAAGTAAGTTATAATTGTTTTAATTTTGATTTTATTTCTTCTCTTTTTTAATTCTGTCAATATAAGTTTGATAAGGGTCTGCACTGCATTTTATTATTGAAATCTAATCTTAATCTAAACGCTCTATCTCCTGAAACATCATTTTGAATTATGAATATTAAAATTTACAACGCAGTAATTGTTTCCTCCCGAAATAAATCTATTAAAACACAACTTTTTAAAACTAATATATTTAAAAATTGATTTAAATTACTATTACTTACTGGAAAAAAAAGTTTTAATTTTTAACTCTGAAAAATATGGCATTCAATATTATGGCTTTCTTTAATAAATACTTAATATGAAATTTTTATGCATTTTTTAGCATTTCATTACATTTTGTTGTTGTTTCTTTCAATTTCAAGTTTTCTTTATATATTTTATATATCACGATTACATTTTTATTTTGTTCGCTTTTTCAAATAATTTCGTCGTAGTTTATCACATAAAATGTGTTAATAAAGTTTTTTTTTTTTTGGTAAAATTAATATATTTGCTAAACTTGTACTTGTTGTTGTAATATGTATGCTGCAAAATATAGTTTAATAAAGCATTGGAAAACAGTCATTTTAATTTTCCTGCGGTCTAAAAATTATTAAAGCAGTTTTAATTATTGGAAGTACTTCTTAAATAATGCTTTTGAATTGTCTAATTTAATATTTCTTTATTGAATTAAAAATTGGTGCATAACTTTTTGAAAAAAAATAGTTAATTTAATATTTCTTTATTGAATTAAAAATTGGTGCATAACTTTTTGAAAAAAAATAGTAATAGCAATGTAAGTTGTTAATAAAACTTTTTTTTTTTTTTTATTTAAATGGTTAAATATTTTTATTTTGAAAAGAAATCATTATTGTATTACAATTCTAACATTCATTTATAAAATAGAATTCATTGAAAGCTATTAAAGTTATTATATTTCATATTAAAAATGCATAACATCTTCAAACTTATATTGACAGAATAAAAAAGATGAAATAAGTAAAAAAATTAAAACAAATATAACTTTAAAAGACATAAAAATTAAAACACATACAGATTAAAATAAGTAAAGAAAGAAAGAAAAGGAAAGAAAAATATTTTTTTTTCCCCGAATGAAAAAAACAAATATACAACACAGCGTGCTGTAAAATTACAACACCAGAGATCTTATTTTCACTTTAACGAGTGCCTAGTAGGTAATGTGCAGATTATCTGGGTAATTCACAGATTACCTAGGTAATTTGAGAAATGAAACAATTTTCTTCACTTTAACGGATCGCCCTAGTTAATGCGCAGATTACCTAGCTAATCTGCAGAATAACTGATTTCTGCACTTAGCGGTAACATATATACTATAGAGGTGGGGGGGGGGCACACTCTTCATGTTATTTTATTATTAATTGATGCAGGAAAATCCAAAAGATATCATTTAACTGGAACTTAAGTGTAATTTCTGTGTATGACGTGCAATTTTGAATTAAGGGCCATCTACATATTAAAATCAGGGGCAACTTTTTTCAGTGACCCAATTTTGACTTCCGATTTAAATTTCTGAGAGTCTGGTAGTGGAGAAAGTATAATAAGGGTGAAACTTTTCAGGGCTGCCTCTGAATTGAGGGTTTTTGAAAATTTTGCTGTCTTTGAATTTCATGTTAAATTATTTTGTTTTATTGAAATTTCTCATTTTGAATGTTTAATTTGCCTTATAATGTATTAAGAACTCTTAAAATGTTACTTACTCTAGGTAGCTACATGATATATATCATTAATAAGTCTCCCCTATCTGATTGCAGGTAACAGTTTTCAGGGTTTTTGCATGTTAAGTAGTTTCACCTCTGGTATAAGTTTGTAAACTTTTTTTTTAGTATTAATAGAGTTATAAGCAAAATGTATTAGGGGGTTATCTGAAAATCTAGAAAAATAAAATTCAGATCATACAAATAATAGAACGAACAAAATCATACTGTTTCATGGAGGTGCAGAATATGCCTGAACTCTTAAACGAGGTTTGTGGGGGAAATTTCGACTAACTGAGGAAATTTTCAATATTATTTTGTACTTTTATGTTACAGTGTATACTTATTCTCTTAAATACTTATTACATAGAATAAATAAATAGCTTTGTATAACAAAGTAGTTTTGTGTTATCAAGAGTGATTCTGTTTGGGGGAAATTTCCATGGTCTGGACATTTTCTGCACCCCTGCTGTTTCACACCGGAAATGTTTAATGAAATAAGTAAAAAAATAAAGAAAAGAAAAGAAAAATCATATAATAAAAGGTGTTATCAACTTTAAAGCACTGCTTTTGTCTGATTTGGATTGTTTTGATTATACTTAAAACATAATTAGATAATATTTTCAAATGTAATACATATATGAATATAATAAGTTTTAGATATGTTTAAATAAGTTACACTTAAGATTGGTCAGACAATGCTGTTTGGAGATTGTGTGTTGTATTTCAATTAAAAAGTGTCTAACATGGGAATTTTTTTGCATTGCTGCAACCCCCAGGAGTTCAAATAAAAAATCAAAATAGGGCATTCCCATTAACACGTTAATCGCCATGATAATATCAGAAAAATTTTCACATGGGCCATGGTAACTTTATTAGACAATTTAGTTAAAAATGCGTCAGGCACATATGACTGGCATGGCGATTAACGTGTTAATAATTACTCGGCGTATATCATATTCCTTTTAGGGTTATTTCCTAGTTAAAAATGCGTCAGACACATATGACTGACATGGCGATTAATGTGTTAAAATAATCAAAGTTGGTGTGCTTTTTAATATGTAGATGCCCCTCAAACAAAAATTTCACTTAATTTTCTAAAAGTACACACAATTTCCCATCGATTGATATATATTACATTTTTCTGCGTCAGTTAGTAACAGAGTAATGTTGGGTGTTGCTAACTCCCCTCCTTCTCCCGTGACTGTACATTTTATTTTGTAAAATGAAGCTTAGTTAAGTTTTTAAAACCAGCTACTACTAAAAAAAAATTAGTATGAATTATTCAAAAGTAGTTGATAACAGATCTTGATTAATTAAATGAAATCATCAATTTTTCTTGTACATTCTGATACCCCCACTTTTTGTTTATATGCTGTCATACCCATGTGTACAATGAAACCTTCTTAACAGAAAGTACTCCGTCATAAATTTTACGTCAGTAAGTTAAAATGTAAGGTTTCTTAAAGTTAAAAAAAAAAAAAAATTAAAACCTCTCCAAATTTTATTTATTAGAGAAATAAATATGTTTAGTAATAGCCATATGATATTAATAGGTCTGTAGCCGTTTTTAGGGTTTTTGCTTGTTAAGTAGTTTCACACCCATATAAATATTTTCCAAGAGTGTGGAAGAAAAAATTCTTAAGCAAGGAAGACTAATAATAATAAAAACAAAAAATTTAGTATGAATTATTCGAAAGTGGTTGATCATAGATCATGATTAATTAAACCAAATCACCAATTTTTCTTCTACATTTCCATTTTTCTTCTGCATTTTCATTTTAAATATAAATTGTATTCTCGCAAAAAATAAGGGTTTCAAGGGTTATGTTCTTATAGATAAAACAAGCTTGCAAAAATTTATTGAAATAACATTTTTATTTAATTTTATTATTTATGAGTTTATTTTAAAATTGATATTGTTTTCATCATTAGTCAACTTTTTTTTTTTCATTTTCATTGTGTTATTAATTTAAATATTTAGTTTAATAATTTTAAAGAATGAGTATGCATTTCATTTTTAATTTCTATTTTACATATCTACATTTAAAATATTTCTTTGTTACAAAGAATTATTTAAGTAAAATTTTTCTTCCCTTGTGCTTACCATAGAGGAAGTTCTTGAAGAAAGTTTTAACCACGAGAACAGTGAAAACAAAGATTTTCTTAACCATACAGATGAAAGAAAACTTTGTGACACACCTGATGCTTCTAATAAGGTTTGTTATTTTTATTTATTTATTTATTAGGACTAGGAGGACTATTAGTTTCAGTCTAGGTAAAAACGTCATCGTCAGTTTTTGTAGACCAGTTTTGTGTAACACCAAAGTGAATTAGAAATATCAGTCCTATCACTATAAATTCGGTACCAAGTGAAAGGAGCAATTTTTCTGAATTCAGAGGTGCAAACAGTTTTTCGACACGACAATCAGATTTTTTAAAATTAACTAAAGTATGAAATTTAGGTGACAACACTTCATTTCAATTCATTTCAGTCACTTTAAAAAGTCGTGGTCCAGTTTTACAGTAAAGAAATAAGATAAAAATTAATTAAAAATAAAAAAATAAAAATTTTACAGATTGAAATTAATAGTCCTAAATCGTACTAAACAAAATTTTGTCTTTGACTGAATTTTTACTTTTTATTATTTCTTTCTCTTTTTGTATTTTAATTCATAATTTTTTATACTAAAGATTATTAAGCAGTCATTTTTTAAATTCTAAGAGCATATTAGGTTGATTTCTTTGGAATAGTTATGTTCGCATACTTGCCAACTTTTCCGGTTTTCCCGGAAGACTTCCGGTTTTTTAACGTATCTTCCGGTCTTCCGGACAGATGATGAAATCTTCCGTTTTTAAAAAAGGCGCGGATATCGTTCGTTTTAAAAAGAAACCCCAAATGTTCAACGAAAACACCAGATTCGCAATCTTTCTCCATCCATAACATAGATGTCAATATTCATTTCAAACTTGCTTTATGAGATTCTAGAACATGTAAAGAAATAGAATTGTTAAATATTTCTTGCTGATGTAATTATTTTTTGCTCCCCCCCCCATCCTTTATCTCCAACCAGTGGTCAGCAATCAAAAATTCTGCAGAAGTCTTTTGTTTCCTAATCTTTATCCATCTGCAACATAAATGATAATGTTAATTTTAAACTTCTTTCATTAGATTCTAGAAGTAGAGTTGAAAGTGTTTATTAATATTTCTTACTCTGTAATTATTTTTGTATCCCCCCCCCCCACCTCTTCCCCGGATTGTGATCAATGATCAATTCAAGAAACAATAAAGCAGTGGAAATGCTCAATATTTCTGATGTATGTAATTATTTTTAGGCCTTTATTGCTGAGTTTAATGAATCTGTTTATTTTTCCTCAGTTAAACTAAATATTTTTATGTCATTTATACCTAACGTGTAAATATGGGGAAAAAATGAATAATAATTTTTTCAATTAGGAAAATTTTTCCCAAATCAATTTAAGAAAATTAATACTCAGTTGGTTTTATCCACGTTTGAAACTGATAATTAGCTACCGCTACTTTTTTTTATATACATACACAAAAATCATATTCTATATTTGTTTAAAAAATTTGTTTTTCTGTTGGCATGGAATTTTATTAAGGTTTTATGTGGATATAAAAGTTATTGCAGTTATATTATTATTTTTTTTTAATGTTAAGGAAAAAATTCTGAAATTGCTTAATGAAGTTAAAAATTTTACATATAAATATTTATTTCGCCAATTTGTTGAAAGGGACATTATCAATATTTAACTAATCAATCAACCAACCAACAATGTTAGCGAAAAATTTTCAGCTAACTTCTAATTTTAAAAATCACTTGTATGATTTGATGGGGGAGGTGGGAAGCTTTAACAGGGTTCATACTCATCAGGGAAAACCTGGAATACTCAGGGAAGTAGGATTTTGTCAAAAAAAAAAAATATCAGGGAAAATAAAAATTTTCATCAAAAGTCAGGGAAAATCAATTATAAAACCTGGAAAAACAAATATTTCCTTTCTGTCAAATGACTTTTTTTTGTTTAGCTTCATATCAAAATTCAAATGATTAAGGATCGTGAAAATATGCATGTAAACAATTATTTCTACCTGAATTTCTATCATGATTAGCAGTAACATGGCCTCTTACTGTGGAAGTAGATGTATTTTCTTCTCTCTAGAGGAACATTTCTTTTAATAGTCACTAACATTTTTTTGAAAATTGTCCAGCGAATTTTTTTTTTCCATATCTGAATGCGAACCCTGTTGAAACAGCTAATGGAAACTAAAAATGTTTAATAGAAAATATTTGACAGCTTCTTAGTGAGCGCATTTCTTTCTACACTACTATTCTCTTTCTTATTTTATTTACCTTTTTATTATATACTTTAACTTAACTAAGTTTTTTTGTCTATTGTTGAATAAATTTCGTACAAATTCGGTTTTGTAGATATTTATATGTTGAAGAGGTATAACTTTATTTAAAACTTTTATATATTTAGTATAATCAATCTATAGTAAAACATTTTTATAGATTGCTCCAAAATATTAAAATTGTAAAACTGTATATTGTTTAATACGTCAGAGAAAAAAAAAATCTTCCCTTTTTTTATGAAATCTTCTGGTTTTTCAACAGAAATCTTCCCTTTTTTTGTTAAAATTGGTTGGCAAGTATGTGTTCGAGTTTTCTAAAAGTAAGTTTGTGTTTTGTAATAGTTAAGTTTATTTGTGTATATGTGATGATTTTACAGGTTTATTGTGCTGGGCTTAAAGTGTTCCTATATTTCCTATATATTTCAAAAATTCATGAAAAACATCCTATATTTTCCTATATTTTATAATTCTTTACATTTTTTGTATAGTTTACAAAAATTTTCCATTTCTTATATTTTACTATTTCCTTTTATTTTCTTACTTGTTTTCTACTTCTCCTGCTAGGCATCCCATTTAAATTCTCGTATCTTTCCAAAATACCATTCATAGTAAAAATAATTGCTTAATAATTTGTCATAATATAATATGTGCTATATAATTTGTCACCTATAATAATAAAAGATGATGTCTGTCTGTCTGAGCATCTATACGTTCAGCCCCTACTGAACACAGAAGTATAAAATTTGACATACGTGTGCCTAGAAGCCTTCCCGAGGGGATAGTGAAAACAGAATTAAAAAATTTTAATTAGTTGCGGAGATATCAATTAAAATGTAGACCTATGTCTAATCAAAAAGCGATCTCAATGACTGAGAATTCACCGTGATTGCATAAAAATAGATATTTTAACGGCGTTAAAAGCAGAAAAAATGGAAAATAAATTAGAAATATTAGTCCGATCGTTAAGAATTTGGTACCAAATGAAAGGGGAATTTTTTCTGAATCTAAGAGTGCAAGCGGCTTATCGGTACATCAATTAGATTTTTTAGAATTAACTAAAGTATGAAATTTAGTTGGCAACAGGCAGACGACTGTCTGTGATGAAAAAGGAAATGGTTGTAATCAATTGAGATATCACATGTTTTATAGTGGGGGGGGAAAATTGATATTTTCAAAATTTTTCTAATTTTCATTTACCTTACATTTAAATGAATATTTGGCTTAAACAGCATATTATAAAGCTACTGTTCAATTTTCATGAAAATATAGGAATAAATAAAAAAAAATGACATGTTTATTGGGAAAAGATTAAGTTTTCTTTTATATTTTGCAGTATTTTAAATTGAGATATGCCGTTGAAATTTCGTAGTATTTGGTTTTAATGTCCGATAATTCGGTTGTGAATATTTTTGAAATAGTACGATTATTAGGGAGGGCTTGAGAGAGGGGGAAAAGAGGAAAAAAAAGAAAGAAAGAAAGAAAGAAAAGAGTTACAGCGTTTGAAATTGCTTGGTATATTTAGATTTTAAGGCAAGGTAAATCGATTGCAGATATTTTCGAATGTAAAATTATTGTTATCGATGGAAATTGGGGGGAGAGCGAAGAGGCAAAGATGTAGAAAAGGAACGGGAGTTTTGGAGAAAACAACGGAATACACAGAACACCTTTATTCTTTAATATTTTGTGGAATTTCGAATTCCAATTTCTGCTCACCTATCGTACTAAGGATTTTTAATGTTATATAGCCTGGAATTATGAAAGTTTTAGAGAAAACCATGGATAAGTCGGACACAAATCTTTTTATAAAAATGTCTATATTAGCTATTTTATCTCAGCTTCTAATTAATATAACTTCATAAGTAATATATCATTTAAAAAGTTATTTGAATTAGAATTGATGAGTATATCTTGTAAATCTCTGTCGCCAGAGGGCACTTTGATATTTTAATAATTCAATATTTAGAATTCTAATTATGCTTAAATTAACTATAACACATCATTTGAAATATTACGGACTTAAACTGATATAAGCCGTTAAATTCCGTACGGAAGTTTCAGAGAAAACCACAGAAAACCTTTATTACAGGGTTGTCTGAAAAACATGATAGAAAATAAGCGATCATTGTGGAAAAAAGACAACATGCAAGAACATGAAACATATTTTATTGAATAAAGATATGAATGACATTTAATATACAAGATGCTTAAAATGTCTACCGTCTCCGACTATAGTGTTATAAAGCCGGTTCCGAAACTCTGTCATAATGCGCTGGAGTATGTCGTAATCAAGTGCATTAGTCTCACTTCTGATAGCCAATTTTAGGTCCTCCAGTGAATCAGGGCTATTCCTATAGATTCTAACCTTGATGTAACCCCCATAAGAATAAGTCGCACGGATTTGGGTCCGGAATGTATGGGGTCCACTCTATCCCGTGCCCCGTGAATTTCTCTGCATCCAATGCAATCAAATGCTCACCAAATGTTGTTTTAAGCCACGTTGAAGACGTCAGAAGTTTTTTGGGGACGAGCCCTATCTGGCTTGAACCAGTACCGGCGTGTCCTATTGAGATGGCCCGCATCAGGGCCAAAGTGACGCTCTAGCAACTCTCAATACTTCACTCCTGTGACCAAACCATCAATAAATATCGGACCAATTATCTACTTCGACGATATGGCACACCACACCATGACCCTTTGTGGATGCAGTGAAGAGATAGCACTGAGATGAGAATTTTCGTACCTCAGTGGCGCCAGTTTTGTTTGTTCACGAAACCATTCAACTGAAAATGGGTCTTATCACTGAACCAGATCTTGTATTCACTGATGGAACCATTTTTAAGTTCCTCGATTATGTGGTTTGCGAAATCTCTCCGCTGCACAGTATCCCCCCCCCTTTAGCGGCTGTCATATTTGGATCACTACAGTTAAAAATTTCAAATCTATTTTTGGTATGAGTGTGGAAGCTGTTGTAAGTTCTGAAGGTGCCACCGAGCTGGACTTTGCTGAAGTCAGAATTTTGAAAGATCGTAACACGGTGAGCCAACAGACTGTTTCAGATATTGAAACGGGAAGAGGGCACCACAGCCGCTCCTGAGTGGTAATTTACTGCGATTAAATTTTTCAATAAAGTTATTTTCACTATATTCAATGAGCTGTTGAAGGACCTGAAATGGAAAAAGGCACCACCAAGCGGGAGTTTCGTAAAGTCAAACCTTTCAAGGATCGCGAACCAGCTGGTCGCCGAAGGCAGCTAGTATCTAAATAATATTGCACACATTATAATTTTAAACAAGAAAATAACAAGATAATAAAATCTTTAATCACAAATTAATTTTATTTCCAGTGTTTATTTTAAACAAATATGTTTTTGTAGTATTTAATTTTTTTTATCATGATGTTTAAATATATATATTTTTTTAAATCTGTTATTTGTGGATTAATGTGTATATTTATAAATACGAAATATTCCCATAAAAACAATGCATGTAGGAGTTTATTACTAATACGAGGGTTGCTATTTATATTTCTGGCCTAATAATGAAAAAACAAATATGTAGGATCGAAATTGGTTTTATTGTTTTTCAAAATATTCTCCATGATGATCAATACACTTTTGCATGCGTTTGAACCAATTTTCAAAGCACTTTTTCCAGTCCGATTGAGGTAACTCCAAAACATGCGTTTTGAATGCATCAACCGCTTCTGTCGAAAATCGTTGTCCACGTAATTTATTTTTGATGTGTGGGAATAAGAAGAAGTCATTGGGTGCCAAATCAGGGCTGTACGGCGGATGACCCATCAATTCGATCTTTCGCTCAGTCAGAAATGCATTTGTTTGAGTCGATGTGTGAGAGCTCGCATTGTCATGATGAAGAATGATTCGCCTGTTCTGCTTTTTTCGAATTTCTCCGATGACTTCTGGCAAACAAATGGTCGTGTACCATTCAGAATTGACCGTCCTGCGTTGCTCTAACGCCACTGTTGCCACATGACCGTTAATGCCGAAGAAACAGGCAATCATTTGTTTCAATGTGCTTCTTCCTCGAACAACTTTTGTTGGTTTTGCCTCGCCTTGGAAGACCCATACAGTTGATTGCTGTTTTGTTTCCGGCTCATATGCATAGATCCATGATTCGTCACCTGTGTAGATGTTATACACAGCCTTTGATGTACCTTGAACGTATTTTTCCAATATTTCCTTGCACCAATCGACACGAGCCTTTTTTTGAGCGTTTGTCAGATTATGCAGGATCCAACGCGAACAAATTTTTTTTACGCTCAAATGTTCATGCAATATTTTATTGATGCTAGTCATACTAATGTCCAAAGACGTCTCAATCTCATGGTATGTCACATGACGATCTTGCTTTATCAGTTCACGCACAGCATCGATCTTTTCTGGCACAACAACGGATTTTGGACGACCTGCACGGGATTCGTCCTGGATCGAACATCGACCACGATTAAATTCGTTATACCAATTTTTTACAGTGCTGTAGGATGGCGCTTTATCGCTGTATAAAGAATTAAGTTCATCGAAGCATTCTTGTCTTGACAATCCACGTCGAAAGTTATGAAAAATAATCGCACGAAAATTTTCACGATTCAATTCCATTTTTTGAAAGAGAAGAACTTTTCAATTTACTGTCAACAACACAAATAAAGCTATAATGGTAAATCGTCTGCTGAATTTACGTTTATAAATATCAAACTTTCGATTAAAATCGTCTGCGGTCGCCTAGCAACACTTACTGTTGCCAAGGCCAGAAATATAAATAGCAACCCTCGTATGTCATTCGATATAGTATTTTCATAATAAGAATCAACTTAATTAGAAGCTTTTTACAACCAACAATCAATTTGGCATTAGCCTCAATAGAGTATTCAATAAGAGCCTTCGTTTTTATTGTAAGACGATCATTTTCTTCAAAGGGAAGATAAGAAGACATAAAGATAATTTCATCTCTGTATCCCTGACAGTCATAGAAAACTTTGATAGCAAACTTTGATAGCAATTATCACCGTCAAGGTACTTGACAAGATTTAAAACTTTAAGTTGAGAGCTAACAACAATGCAAGCCCTAGGCCTGACACAAGTAGCATCATAAAATGTAGTATAACCTTTGACCCCTAGACCCAGGACTTTACCGTTAAGAGTCCAGGGTTCCTGTATTAAAGCTAGAGCTGTACCGAGTACTCGGTATATACTCGGCACTCGGCTTACTCGGCCTATTTGCCGAGTACTCGGTACTCGGCCAAATTTAGACTATGTATTCGGCCAATACCGAGTAGTTGTGTTAATTTCACTATTTTTATGCATTATTGAAAGAAATGTGTTAATGAGAGAGATTTATTTTATAACTAACTAAAAAAATATGAAAATATAAATACGGAGTCATTATAATTAAAATTTTTGCTATAACAGCTTTCTGCAGTTAAAACGGGCTGTTACCAAACTTAGTATAGAGACGATTCATGATATGAGCTATTAATTATAACTACCTTGTATGAATGTAATATGCATTATTTTATAAAAACTTAGTGCATAAAATTGTACCTATAAATCAGAAATAAACAAATAAAAAGTATAGTTTGCAGAGAGAGAAAAAAAAAAGTTATATTGGGAGTCACAAAAACAATAAGCACAAATGTAAAGCCTGAATAGATTATTCCATGATTTTTCCAATAAAAAATTAAGGAACATACTGTGGCTTACATTATTGAGAAATAGAATGGAAAACTTAGCTCTCAAACAGAAATGTGTATAAAAACCAACATTTTCATCCTTTCCCCCTCCAAAAAAAAAAAAAAAGTTTTTGTAAATGCCAGTTTTGCGAATGCAACAAATAAATACTTTTTCTTTCTCTCTTTTTTATTATTTTTCTCCTGCTAATGATTTATGCGACCTAAAATGTCAGTCCTTTGGCGGGCCACAAACTGAGGCCTACTGGGCCGCAGGTTGTGCACCTCTAGGATACAGTCTACCGTTGAGCAAAAGGTGCGTTTATTTAGTATTTTAAGAACAATACAAAAAAAAAAAAAAAGTGAAAAGAGGAGGGGGCATTTAACCGAGTAAAGGCTTTTATGGCACTTTACGTTATGTATAAAAAAGGTAAGTACACTAAAACGTATTTTCATAATCAAATCTGTTGTTTTGCCAATTATGGTCCAAAACCACCTGTCATTTTATATTTCTACGATCTGATGATTAATGAAGCCTATCATGTTTGAAATTATAAAATATTTTAATGTTCCCCTTTCATATATCTTAAATTAGGCCTTAATGCCTAGTAACTTTTATATTCTGTAAGAATTATATAAGGATGATAATTTTGCATCTAAAAAGGATGTTAAGAATAAAGTTATCAGTTATGGTTTTAGTAATCCACTATGCTGAAAGTATCAAAATATAGCAATGAACCTAATTATGTATATACACTACAAAAGTTCTGCATGAAAGCATGCTGTTTACCATTTAACTAAATTTTATGTTCAAAAACCTTTTTTTTTATATTTCAAGATGTGGAAATTTCTTCACATATGCATAAATTATTCTTTCATACAACTACTCGGCTACTCGGTACTCGGCCGAGTAGTAAAAGGCCGAGTACTCGGTATTCGGCTACTCGGCCAAAGTGCTACTCGGTGCAGCACTAATTAAAGCAATGTCAATCTCACCTTTAGCCAGCTTCATGCTTAAAATGCCAGAAGCACCACTACTATGGTGTAGATTAATTTGAGCCACCTTACAACTGCTATCCATAGGACACAGCTTAAGAAGAGGAAAGGCCTAATTAAGAGGAAAGTTTCTCTCCAACACCATCAGGTGGAGTTTTAACCTTCTGTTCCTCCATACCCGATGCCTATAGCTCATTTTCAAACTCACTTAGATATAGGTGAGTTAGGAATAATGGTACCTTCAGAACTGGTATCAATATCCATTTCTTTAATATTAAGTAATTCATTATCATTCTCAGAAAAAGTAACAGAATCACTTATTTGAGAAGAGGTTTCTTGCTTTTCAGCTGAATTCTCCTTAATGGACTTGGTATTAGGGCCATTAATAATTTTAAAAATTCCCCTATCCACACCTGTGTAAGCAGCAAATTCAGCTTTCTTTATTGCTTCAGCAGCCTCCTGATCAACCTCAAAGATCCATCGTATGGAGTGTGGTTCTACAAGCTTGTGTAGAACACGCCACTCCACCGATTTCAGCCCTGGGTTTAACCGGTTGATCCTCTTCAGCAAGAGAGCAGGTTCCAAAGTATAAATGTCCTTAGTCTTGAAGGCTACCTTTACCAGTTTAGGCAGGTCACTAGCATTCATAACTTTGAGTTCTGTGCCTCCTATCACCTCTTTATTGCTATTGAAAATCTTCTGGACCCAATCTCTGGTTTCCATGTCATCACAAAAGACAATCATGGCACCAGCATTCAATAGAGATCTCTGGATCTTAGGCAAATGATCCCCAGATGGAATCTAATCAGTCGGTTTTAGGATCTCTATTTGGATGCAGTCAAAGTCTGCAACAGACAGCTTATCAGAAGCAAAGGTTACTTTCACAATAGCTGTCTTGATCACCTTAGCAGCCTCAGCAAAAGTTTGTGGGCGTACTGTCCGCACCCTCTTTGAAAAAGCAGACTGTGCAGGGGAAGGAGTTGAAACCTCAGACCTAAGTCTTGGTTCCTCCTGCCTTCTCCTCTTTACTTGGGTCTGATTGAGCTTCCAACTTTTTCCTTATTTGTTTGCATATGTTGCGCTTTTGTGCTTTGCTGAGTAATCCCTGCCCCCCAGCAACAGTTTCCATGTGTTGCTGGCTACAACCTGCAATGCCAATTCCACTACTAGCTGGATTTTTCCAGTGCTGATGATGTATGCCAAGTTTTGGCAAAAGTCGGTATCTCAAAAACTGCTCTAATGATTTTTTTGAAAATTGTTACATATATCCATTTTAGATATCCTTTCTCGTGTATTACGTGGTTATTAAAAGAAAATTTACAGTCATCCTGATTAGGTAGATCAGTTTTAGATATTGGAAATTAATGCTTTGAATAATGGCTAAACCGATTGCTATTTTTAAATTCACTATGTAAATCTATTTTATATATCTTTACATGTGTATAAGCTTTCTCTTACCAGAAAATTTTTAGGTGTCTAATTCGTTAGGTCAATTTTATGTCTTCTGATCATATTATCTCCAAAAAATGCATATAATACATGTAATAGTAAGTAATGGAAGTCGTGTGGCTGTTTCATACCAGATTTTTTTTCATGTTTTAATATTTTTTAAATTTTACAAGTGCTGATGATGGAACTTTAGAATTTCCGAAATGGCCATTTGCTAATTTTGAATTTCTCTAATTTGTGCTCTTTTTATCATTATTTCATTTCCTTTGTAATTTACAAATACATAAATTCCCCCTTTTCATTGTAAAACATGAACAATGATTAATATGAGATTTATAAATAACAATTAACATTTTATAACATACACATAAGAACATTCTTGTGTGCCCACTTACATTGAAATTTGCAAAATTAATAGCAGATCGCATTTTTATGGATTAAGGATACATACTTGCCAACTTTTCCGGTTTTCCCGGAAGACTTCCGGTTTTTTAACGTATCTTCCGGTCTTCCGGACAGATGATGAAATCTTCCGTTTTTAAAAAAGGCGCGGATATCGTTCGTTTTAAAAAGAAACCCCAAATGTTCAACGAAAACACCAGATTCGCAATCTTTCTCCATCCATAACATAGATGTCAATATTCATTTCAAACTTGCTTTATGAGATTCTAGAACATGTAAAGAAATAGAATTGTTAAATATTTCTTGCTGATGTAATTATTTTTTGCTCCCCCCCCCCCCTCCTTTATCTCCAACCAGTGGTCAGCAATCAAAAATTCTGCAGAAGTCTTTTGTTTCCTAATCTTTATCCATCTGCAACATAAATGATAATGTTAATTTTAAACTTCTTTCATTAGATTCTAGAAGTAGAGTTGAAAGTGTTTATTAATATTTCTTACTCTGTAATTATTTTTGTATCCCCCCCCCCCACCTCTTCCCCGGATTGTGATCAATGATCAATTCAAGAAACAATAAAGCAGTGGAAATGCTCAATATTTCTGATGTATGTAATTATTTTTAGGCCTTTATTGCTGAGTTTAATGAATCTGTTTATTTTTCCTCAGTTAAACTAAATATTTTTATGTCATTTATACCTAACGTGTAAATATGGGGAAAAAATGAATAATAATTTTTTCAATTAGGAAAATTTTTCCCAAATCAATTTAAGAAAATTAATACTCAGTTGGTTTTATCCACGTTTGAAACTGATAATTAGCTACCGCTACTTTTTTTTATATACATACACAAAAATCATATTCTATATTTGTTTAAAAAATTTGTTTTTCTGTTGGCATGGAATTTTATTAAGGTTTTATGTGGATATAAAAGTTATTGCAGTTATATTATTATTTTTTTTTAATGTTAAGGAAAAAATTCTGAAATTGCTTAATGAAGTTAAAAATTTTACATATAAATATTTATTTCGCCAATTTGTTGAAAGGGACATTATCAATATTTAACTAATCAATCAACCAACCAACAATGTTAGCGAAAAATTTTCAGCTAACTTCTAATTTTAAAAATCACTTGTATGATTTGATGGGGGAGGTGGGAAGCTTTAACAGGGTTCATACTCATCAGGGAAAACCTGGAATACTCAGGGAAGTAGGATTTTGTCAAAAAAAAAATATCAGGGAAAATAAAAATTTTCATCAAAAGTCAGGGAAAATCAATTATAAAACCTGGAAAAACAAATATTTCCTTTCTGTCAAATGACTTTTTTTTGTTTAGCTTCATATCAAAATTCAAATGATTAAGGATCGTGAAAATATGCATGTAAACAATTATTTCTACCTGAATTTCTATCATGATTAGCAGTAACATGGCCTCTTACTGTGGAAGTAGATGTATTTTCTTCTCTCTAGAGGAACATTTCTTTTAATAGTCACTAACATTTTTTTGAAAATTGTCCAGCGAATTTTTTTTTTCCATATCTGAATGCGAACCCTGTTGAAACAGCTAATGGAAACTAAAAATGTTTAATAGAAAATATTTGACAGCTTCTTAGTGAGCGCATTTCTTTCTACACTACTATTCTCTTTCTTATTTTATTTACCTTTTTATTATATACTTTAACTTAACTAAGTTTTTTTGTCTATTGTTGAATAAATTTCGTACAAATTCGGTTTTGTAGATATTTATATGTTGAAGAGGTATAACTTTATTTAAAACTTTTATATATTTAGTATAATCAATCTATAGTAAAACATTTTTATAGATTGCTCCAAAATATTAAAATTGTAAAACTGTATATTGTTTAATACGTCAGAGAAAAAAAAAATCTTCCCTTTTTTTATGAAATCTTCTGGTTTTTCAACAGAAATCTTCCCTTTTTTTGTTAAAATTGGTTGGCAAGTATGAGGATAGATTTTAGTAGTTCATACAAAGTTATAATGAAATTTAAATGAAATTTTACTATATTTTACATAGCACTATAAAAGTATAGAATTAGAATTGCGCTTAAAGTTAATAAGTATTAATCTTAAAACAATTTTAAAACTTAACAAGGACTAATTAAATTAAGTTAGTTTAATTAGAATTTAACTAACAATTAAACAAAAATTAGAATTTTGGAACTACATGGAAAAGGCACACACACACACAAAAAAAAAAAAAAAAAAAAAAAAAAATGCTTCGTTTTAAACATTAAAAAAATAAAAAAATAAAAATAATAATAAAATAGAAATCGCTGAGGAGAATTTATAAGTAAAGACTTTTTGATACAACTTTAGTATAAGACACCCTTGGCGACATTTCAATATTTGTTACCATTTTGGCGTGAAATTAAAACGGCTATCGTAATTAGGTTAGCCAGAAACATCCAAGATACTTCAGTGCCAAATTTCAAATTTTGCCAAGAGAGTCCTATATTAAAGCTCTTCCATTGTTTGTAATTTGAAGCTTAATTTTAGCTTTCATGCCAAGCATGCTAATGGGGCCAATACATACACTTTTTAAAGATCTAAAATTGAATTAAGTAAAAAAAAAAAATAATAATAATCTTATTTTTAAAATGAGACTTAAGTATTACTGTTAGATGTACCCAAAATTAGTGTTGTTTTGAATTACTAAAATGAATGGCACCAGAAATTTTAGTTTAAAAATATTTATATTTTACCAAATACCTTCTTAAAGCTTATTTAAATGTTGTCCAGGAAACTTTCCATGGTCAGTTTCTTTAAATTCATAAAGTAACAGAATTCTTCGGCACACCTAATATTTTTATTTATTTTTTTAAATATAATATTAAAAAAAATACGTGTGGCACTCGAGGACTGCCGCGGTAAAGCTATTGCATAGCATTTTTTATCAACTTATGCAATTATAATTATTTATTCATTTTATTTATGCAGTATTTTTTTTCTTTGATATTAATTCAAGTTTTTTCTTTGATATTAATTCAAATTACACTTTTTGAGCGTGGTGACAGATAAAAAAACAATTTTTTTCTTTTATTGAATAAATGAGAATATATCCGCAATGAGAATATATCAAAAATATCCGCAATCGATTTGTAGGTATCGAAAACCTCGATGTACCAAATTTCAATGATCTAACTCTATTTTTTTGAGAAAAGGTATTTTAATAGGTTTTTAAAGGCCTGCAAGTTGAATGGGGATATTCAAGTTTTTTCTTTGATATAATTTCAAGTTACACTTTTTGAGCGTGGTGACCGATAAGAAAACAAATTTTAATAGAGAAAAGGTATTTAATAGGTTTTAAAGGCCTGCAAGTCGAATGGGGATATTCAAGTTTTTTCTTTGATATTAATTCAAGTTACACTTTTTGAGCGTGGTGACCGATAAGAAAACAAATTTTAATAGAGAAAAGGTATTTAATAGGTTTTAAAGGCCTGCAAGTCGAATGGGGATAGTCAAGTTTTTTCTTTGATATTAATGAATAAGATAACAATAATGATAAGAAAACAAATTTTAATAGGGAAAAGGTATTTTAATAAATTTTAAAGGCCTGCAAGTCGAATGGGGATATTCAACTTGTTTATTTGAAATTAATTCAAGTTACACTTTTTGAGCGGGGTGACCGATAAGAAAACAAATTTATATAGAGAAAAGGTATTTAATAGGTTTTAAAGGCCTGCAAGTCGAATGGGGATATTCAAGTTTTTTCTTTGATATTAATGAATAAGATAACAATAATGATAAGATAACAATAAGGATATGAAAACAAATTTTAATAGAGAAAAGGTATTTTAATAGGTGTTAAAGGCCAGCAAGTCGAATGGGGATATTCAAGTTTTTTTTTTAATATTAATTCAAGTTACACTTTTTGAGCGTGGTGACCGATAAGAAAACGAATTTTAATAGAAAAAAGGTATTTAATAGGTTTTAAAGGCCTGCAAGTCGAATGGGGATATTCAAGTTTTTTCTTTGATATTAATTCAAGTTACACTTTTTGAGCGTGGTGACCGATAAGAAAACGAATTTTAATAGAGAAAAGGTATTTAATAGGTTTTAAAGGCCTGCAAGTCGAATGGGGATATTCAAGTTTTTTCTTTGATATTAATTCAAGTTACACTTTTTGAGCGTGGTGACCGATAAGAAAACAAATTTTAATAGAGAAAATGTATTTAATAGGTTTTAAAGGCCTGCAAGTCGAATGGGGATATTCAAGTTTTTTCTTTGATATTAATGAATAAGATAACAATAATGATAAGATAACAATAATGATAAGAAAACAAATTTTAATAGAGAAAAGGTATTTTAATAGGTTTTAAAGGCCTGCAAGTCGAATGGGGATATTCAAGTTTTTTCTTTGATATTAATTTAAGTTACACTTTTTGCGCGTGGTGATCGATAAGAAAACAAATTTTAATAGAGAAAAGGTATTTAATAGGTTTTAAAGGCCTGCAAGTCGAATGGGGATATTCAAGTTTTTTCTTTGATATTAATTCCAGTTACACTTTTTGAGCGTGGTGATCGATAAGAAAACAAATTTTAATAGAGAAAATGTATTTAATAGGTTTTAAAGGCCTACAAGTCGAATGGGGATATTCAAGTTTTTTCTTTGATATTAATTTAAGTTACACTTTTTGAGCGTGGTGATCGATAAGAAAACAAATTTTAATAGAGAAAAGGTATTTAATAGGTTTTAAAGGCCTACAAGTCGAATGGGGATATTCAAGGTTTTTCTTTGATATTATTGAATAAGATAACAATAATGATAAGATAACAATAATGATAAGAAAACAAATTTTAATAGAGAAAAGGTATTTAATAGGTTTTAGAGGCCTGCAAGTCGAATGGGGATATTCAAGTTTTTTCTTTGATATTAATGAATAAGATAACAATAATGATAAGATAACAATAATGATAAGAAAACAAATTTTAATAGAGAAAAGGTAATTAATAGGTTTTAAAGGCCTGCAAGTCGAATGGGGATATTCCAGTTTTTTCTTTGATATTAATTCAAGTTAAACCTTTTGAGCGTGGTGACCGATAAGAAAACAAATTTTAATAGAGAAAAGGTATTTAATAGGTTTTAAAGGCCTGCAAGTCGAATGGGGATATTCAAGTTTTTTCTTGGATATTAATGAATAAGATAACGATAATGATAAGATAACAATAATGATAAGAAAACAAATTTTAATAGAGAAAAGGTATTTTAATAGGTTTTAAAGGCCTGCAAGTCTAATGGGGATATTCAAGTTTTTTCTTTGATATTAATTTAAGTTACACTTTTTGAGCGTGGTGATCGATAAGAAAACAAATTTTAATAGAGAAAAGGTATTTAATAGGTTTTAAAGGCCTGCAAGTCGAATGGGGATATTCAAGTTTTTTCTTTGATATTAATTCAAGTTACACTTTTTGAGCGTGGTGACCGATAAGAAAACGAATTTTAATAGAGAAAAGGTATTTAATAGGTTTTAAAGGCCTGCAAGTCGAATGGGGATATTCAAGTTTTTTCTTTGATATTAATGAATAAGATAACAATAATGATAAGATAACAATAATGATAAGAAAACAAATTTTAATAGAGAAAAGGTAATTAATAGGTTTTAAAGGCCTGCAAGTCGAATGGGGATATTCAAGTTTTTTCTTTGATATTAATTCAAGTTACACTTTTTGAGCGTAGTGACCGATAAGAAAACGAATTTTAATACAGAAAAGGTATTTAATAGGTTTTAAAGGCCTGCAAGTCGAATGGGGATATTCAAGTTTTTTCTTTGATATTAATGAATAAGATAACAATAATGATAAGATAAGAATAATGATAAGAAAACAAATTTTAATAGAGAAAAGGTATTTTAATAGGTTTTAAAGGCCTGCAAGTCGAATGGGGATATTCAAGTTTTTTCTTTGATATTAATTCCAGTTACACTTTTTGAGCGTGGTGATCGATAAGAAAACAAATTTTAATAGAGAAAATGTATTTAATAGGTTTTAAAGGCCTAAAAGTCGAATGGGGATATTGAAGTTTTTTCTTTGATATTAATTTAAGTTACACTTTTTGAGCGTGGTGATCGATAAGAAAACAAATTTTAATAGAGAAAAGGTATTTAATAGGTTTTAAAGGCCTACAAGTCGAATGGGGATATTCAAGGTTTTTCTTTGATATTATTGAATAAGATAACAATAATGATAAGATAACAATAATGATAAGAAAACAAATTTTAATAGAGAAAAGATATTTAATAGGTTTTAGAGGCCTGCAAGTCGAATGGGGATATTCAAGTTTTTTCTTTGATATTAATGAATAAGATAACAATAATGATAAGATAACAATAATGATAAGAAAACAAATTTTAATAGAGAAAAGGTAATTAATAGGTTTTAAAGGCCTGCAAGTCGAATGGGGATATTCAAGTTTTTTCTTTGATATTAATTCAAGTTACACTTTTTGAGCGTAGTGACCGATAAGAAAACGAATTTTAATAGAGAAAAGGTATTTAATAGGTTTTAAAGGCCTGCAAGTCGAATGGGGATATTCCAGTTTTTTCTTTGATATTAATTCAAGTTAAACCTTTTGAGCGTGGTGACCGATAAGAAAACAAATTTTAATAGAGAAAAGGTATTTAATAGGTTTTAAAGGCCTGCAAGTCGAATGGGGATATTCAAGTTTTTTCTTTGATATTAATGAATAAGATAACAATAATGATAAGATAACAATAATGATAAGAAAACAAATTTTAATAGAGAAAAGGTATTTTAATAGGTTTTAAAGGCCTGCAAGTCTAATGGGGATATTCAAGTTTTTTCTTTGATATTAATTTAAGTTACACTTTTTGAGCGTGGTGATCGATAAGAAAACAAATTTTAATAGAGAAAAGGTATTTAATAGGTTTTAAAGACCTGCAAGTCTAATGGGGATATTCAAGTTTTTTCTTTGATATTAATTCAAGTTACACTTTTTGAGCGTGGTGATCGATAAGAAAACAAATTTTAATAGAGAAAAGGTATTTAATAGGTTTTAAAGGCCTACAAGTCGAATGGGGATATTCAAGTTTTTTCTTTGATATTAATTTAAGTTACACTTTTTGAGCGTGGTGATCGATAAGAAAACAAATTTTAATAGAGAAAAGGTATTTAATAGGTTTTAAAGGCCTACAAGTCGAATGGGGATATTCAAGGTTTTTCTTTGATATTATTGAATAAGATAACAATAATGATAAGATAACAATAATGATAAGAAAACAAATTTTAATAGAGAAAAGGTATTTAATAGGTTTTAGAGGCCTGCAAGTCGAATGGGGATATTCAAGTTTTTTCTTTGATATTAATGAATAAGATAACAATAATGATAAGATAACAATAATGATAAGAAAACAAATTTTAATAGAGAAAAGCTAATTAATAGGTTTTAAAGGCCTGCAAGTCGAATGGGGATATTCAAGTTTTTTCTTTGATATTAATTCAAGTTACACTTTTTGAGCGTGGTGACCGATAAGAAAACGAATTTTAATAGAGAAAAGGTATTTAATAGGTTTTAAAGGCCTGCAAGTCGAATGGGGATATTCCAGTTTTTTCTTTGATATTAATTCAAGTTACCTTTTTTGAGCGTGGTGACCTATAAGAAAACAAATTTTAATAGAGAAAAGGTATTTTAATAGGTTTTAAAGGCCTGCAAGTCGAATGGGGATATTCAAGTTTTTTCTTTGATATTAATTAAAGTTACACTTTTTGAGCGTGGTGACCGATAAGCAAACAAATTTTAATAGAGAAAAGGTATTTAATAGGTTTTAAAGTCCTGCAAGTCGAATGGGGATATTCAAGTTTTATCTGATGTATTTTATACACAAATTTTACGCGTACAGCTATTCACTGTTGTACATAGATGATACATACCTATACACCTATATACTTTCTCACAAACAGCTGCTTACGTATTCGTCCGATTTCGGAGCAGCTCGTCTCGATCCGTGCGAGCTTCGTACAGCCGAATTCTACCGAAGTTTGCCGAACTGTGTTAGGTTTTTTTTTCGTTACGGAATATTTCGATTCGGTCGCCGCGCTCAAAGCCCGCGATAAAAGCTATACAATAGCTTAAAAATTATCAACTCAAACTTAATTATCTTGTTTTATTTAATATTTCATTTTGCACACACACTTTTTATTTTCTAATTCAAAATTATTCAAAAAAAACTTTTTTGATACTGTCGGTTTCGAAACTGATTATTATTAATTTTCTTTTCTTTAAAAAAAAAAAAAAAAAAAAAAAAGAAAGATTTTGATGAACTTCTGGCGAAAGTGGAATTTAGTTGAGTGTAGAGGACTATTAGTTTTTTTTTTTTTCCAAATTATAACATAGTTTTTAAATTATTCAATTATATTTTCGATTTCGATAAATGTCCAACTATCGTAAAACTGGTATCATAAAAATCTGTAGATTGAGACTAATAGTCCTCAGTCCTTAAAAAAAGAAAAAAAAAAAAATTAAAAGTGATATCAAGCTGCTTTGTTGTTCTTGTGCACATACACTGCATAAAAAAAGTAGACGGACACTTTTTTACAATTTTTTAAAATCCCGTCTTTGTTTAATAGGAAATGTCAATTAAAATTCTTTAACATGTTTATACTTATCAATCTTCATATTTTTGACAGACAAATAAAAATATTCAATTATTTATAATTTTAATGTAGGGAAATGCAGAAAAGAGAAAAGATATACATTTGCACAATTTTTTTTTTTTTTTTTTTTTTTTTTAAGTAGACGAACACTGGTCAAAAACTGCAATTATTTACGTGGGTGTTTCTTGCAGAATACCAGTTTTGCATGTACATGTACATTTGGCATTTTGCCAATTACTAACGTGCTTGACAAGATGGTTTTACGTAGTTAAATTTCTTGGAGATGAATGTGCCATGCCACGAGGAATTCCTCTAACTGATTACCAGAAAGAACAGATTATAGTGCTGAAAAATGTTAATCAAGGAGTCAGAGAAATTAGTAGGCTACGTCTAATAAGCAAAAGTAGCATCAGCAATTTTATACGTTCTCCTGAAGTCCATGGCGTAGGTAAAGAAAAAGAGTGGCCGGCCAAAGAAACTTTTGCTTAGAGACCAAAGAAAAATTTTTACTGAGCTGAAAAATACTGGAGCATCAATTCCCAGAGTTTGAATAAGCACAGGAATTACTAACGTAACTTCTCAGACCATTTATAACTACATTAAGCACTCAGAGCTCTTTCAATATAAAAAGAGAAAACATCATCCATGCTGGAAGGATCACCACGTGACAGAACGCCTACAGTGGGCTCCAAACCATATTACAGAATGGATATCTGTAATTTTATCAGGTGAGAAAAAATTTAATTTAGACGGCCCAGATGCATATCAATATTATTGGCACAGTTTGGAGAAAGAAGACGAAGTGTACTCTACTCGGTAAGTTGTTGGTGGTGGTGTGATGGTGTGGCTAGCTGTTAGTTATGGTGGAAGGACAAATTTAGTGTTCCCAAGTAAGAAGCAGACTCACAAAGATTATATTGAAACACTAAGCAGTGAGCTTTTCCCATTTGCGTGTGATCTTGGAGGTGAAAACTGGATTTTCCAACAAGATGGAGTGCCAATACACACCGCTAACAACGTTAGAAAATGGTTTCATGAGAACAACTTCAATGTTTTACCCTGGCCAGCGAACAGTCCGGATATGAATCCTGTAGAAAACATTTGGGCTATACTTGTTCGTAAAAATTACGAGGGTGGATGCCAGTGTGAATCAATTCACCAGCTCAAAGAAGCTCTTACAAACATTTATGAAATTTTCTGTCAAAAATGATTCAGAATCTCATTGATTCGATACCTAACAGAGTATATGAACTTATTAAAGCAAATGGGAGATGAACCCCTTACTAAAAACATTTTATTTTAGAGATACAAGATGTGTCCGTCTACTTTTTTAAAGAAAAATTACAGTGCAAATATGCACCATTTTTGTTTCCTGAATTTTTCCACTACATAATTCAAAAGGATTGAATCTATATCCAAAAAATAATAATATATGATGTCTCAAGAATATAATTATATTGGAGAAATGAACCTCATATCGCTAATTAAAGAAATAAATGGCTTTAAAGTATTACAAGTAAGTGTCCGTCTACTTTTTTTATGCAGTGTTTCAACTAGTAACTAATATATCTGCATCTCCAATATAGCAAAGAAACTGGAGCACGTATATTTTCTTGAAAATAAACTGGAAAAACTCTGTTTTTTTTTTTTTTTTTTTTTAAGCATTTGAGTATGAAGCTTGATTTTTGATTCAATTCTTCTGTGTTGTTATCACAAATATAAAGCTAAATTTTATGTACATATTGTTTATTATAGAGTTTTAAAAAAATAATATAAATTGTAACAAAATTTCTTTAAGGAAAACTAGTTTATAGAATGCTCAAATGTATGCATATACAATTTCAGTAGTCGTATAAATTGTATCTTATTCTTATTTAATGAAATATCATCATTTGATTCTAATTGTTGATGTGTTTAAATTTATATTTAGAATTTATATTTTGTTTATCATACTTTATTTAAATAAAAATTATAAATATATCTAGTTACAGGATTTGGAAAAATCAGATGGAGGCATATTAAATGAAGATAAGAATACAATGAATGATAAACCAAATTCAAAAAAGGCCAAGAAGATGTCTAAGAAATCAAAGTCATTAAAGGAAGTTGATAAGAAAAATCAACTCTCAGATAAAACCAATGTCATAAATCATTCAAGTGCACCAACTGCTGAAAATATTGTGGATAATGACAATTTACCTGAAGGTTGGGTAAAAAAAATAGTTGTACGGAAGTCAGGAAAAACTGCTGGTCTAGCTGATATATATTTTTTCAGGTATTATATACTATTTCTGATATAGATAAAATGCAGTTTAACATTTTAATTTTGCAAATGTTTAAATTTGTGATTTTCTTTTCATAGAATAGTATTGAATTTTGAAATGATTGGTTAATTTTACATAAACTTAAATTGAACTATAGTAAATTTTTTACTTATTTTAAATTGCTGAGGTATTTAATTTGTTGGTACTTTTTATGTGCACATGTTTGTCATATTGTGGAGAAATTAGCCAAAAATTTTAATTCTTGATGATAATTTGATGTAGGATTTTTTCAAAATTTTGCTCTATGTATGATTTTTTTTTTTTTTTATACCCAAAAGTAATTCAGTTATTTGATGGTGTGTGTGTGTATGTATATACAAACACACACATAAGTACTAACTTTTCCAATTTTGATGAAAATTTTCCTGATTTTAGTTAATCTTTTGACTACCAATTTTAAAATAATTTATTCTGCTTTTAAAAGAGGTGCAGATATAGTCTGTGAATCATTAATGGGGATTCTTTTGTTAATGCTCTAAGCAAGCCTTTCAATTATCAGTCTTTCTCCATCCACAACATAAATGTAAATATTCATTTTAAACATGCTTTACAAGATTACAGAGCCTATAAAAAAAAATAGACTTGCTCATATTTCTTGTTCATGTACTTATTTTTTTATCCTTTCTCCAGCTATTGGTAAATAATCTAATGTCCTCCGATGCACAAGTTTTCTTAATCAACAATAGTTTAAAATATATACTATATCAGCATCACCAAACAAAAGTTATGTTTGGTCTTTTAAAAGATACATTATACCAGTAGATTTAAATGTAATGTAGGAAATTACAATATGAATTTCTAATACATTAATGCATCCCCTCAAATAAGGCTGTTGCTCATTTCATTATGTCACAAACAGGGAAATTCTTAAGGACTTTATTATTATTTAATTAAACTTTAAACTTACTGTAATATATTAGATGTTTTGTATTAAAATTCAAATTTATCTTAAAACAGCTTAAAAATATAATTTTTTAATTATCCTGATTCAAGGTAGAAATCTTTTTCTTCCTCTTTTCAAGTGAACATTTTTTTTATTTTTAGAGCTGCAAAGTTAATAATTGTGTATATATTATACAAATAGTTAGTTAAAATATTAGTTATTATTGAGATGTTGATATAACTTAACACTTTAAAAAATATTTTTTTATTTCTATTTCATAGCCCTGATGGTGTAAAATTTCGTTCAAG
Source organism: Salticus scenicus (assembly GCA_963930645.1). Taxonomy (NCBI): domain Eukaryota; kingdom Metazoa; phylum Arthropoda; class Arachnida; order Araneae; family Salticidae; genus Salticus; species Salticus scenicus. The sequence goes on along the minus strand of OZ005648.1, from coordinate 327,816,397 downwards.
GAATGAATTAGCAACCTATTTAACAAAGATAAATTCAGATTTGAAGATTGAAGATTTTGACTTCAATAGAAAAAAAATCTGTTAATTCCATTGTTAAAAAATTTTAAAGAAAGATGGAAAAGCATGTATTGTTGAATTAAGAAATACAGATGAAAAAATAATAATAAGGAACCTGTTATTTTCAATAAAACATCAAATTGTTTTTGCTGCTTAAGAAATAATAAATATACACCTTCAAGAAATGTGCACTTTTAATAAATATACACCAATAAATATACACCTTTAAGAAATAATAAATATACCTATATAATAAATATATACCTTGTCTGACCCTTGTTTAACCAGAACTCTCTGTTAACCAAAGTTGGTTTCCTCACTTATTTTTTTCAGCAATCTTTTATCCAAAGCTCTTGTAAACGACATTTTCTGTTAGCCCGGCAGAACGGGCGCCATGAAACGCAACATGAAGACGGGCATGAGGTGTCAGCGCACCCCAAACATATTAAATAACATAAATGCGAAAAAATCTGTAGAATTCAATCTGTTAGTGAAATTCATGATAATTACACTCTTTCTCGTGAAAATAAATAACTGAAATGTTCAATTAAAGTTAACTTTAAAAATTAATAGAAAATAAATTAAAAACACTCAACTTTTTCCTCCTTGTTCGAAAAACTTAATTTTTCTCATGTGACACACTTAATTATTTTCTTTACAATATTTATTATAATAAAAATGATACATTACTGTGGATAAGAATACTGAGACATTAATTTTCCTAATAATTAGGGTGTACACATGGATCAGAAACTTTAGATTTTTTGGAGTTTTTACATATAGCTTCAATTTCTGAGTGTTATATAAGAATGAAAAAGAGTCTGAATTTGCCGTTTTCATACGCTCCGCATGGAGGATGACCTTGGAGGCAGGTACTGAAGGACCCGACTACTTCTGTTTATAGGAAGAGACAGCAGATAAATATTTCCAGGTATAGGGTGTGAAAACACCCCCATGCCCATCCTGTCGGGTTAATCAAAATTCATTTTGTTAAAGCTTTTTTTTTTTTTTTTCTAATTTTCACATTCCTTGTGTGTGTAAGCATTTTTTTTAAATTATGAGTACAGATAAGTATTTTGGCTCCCTTTTCATAGAATTACTTTGAAATTAGCTTAAACTCCCGCTATTCCTTGAGCACACTTCCCTGTTCTTAACAAAAACACTCCCCATTTTAAAATTTAGAATGTCATATTGTCAAGTGCCATAACAATGAAATGCTGTTGTACTCTCATATTGCAAGCAGGTGCAGAAAACAAAACCTTTGTGACAAAGCTGCAGAACAAAGAATGACCAATTTACGCCAGATGAAGACTCCATTTAAATCATTGTAATTTTCTGGTTTCAAAATAAATTTTCATGTATAATTTGAATTTAGTTATTTATTTAATAGTTTATATTAGCAGTTCGATGATGATTTTACATATTAAACTAGATGGTTGTTAAAAAATTCTCAATTCTCCGGAAATTTTGATTATCTGATTTACATTTGTTCCCAAGTAAATCAGATAATTGAGGTTCTACTGTATATATATATATATATATATATATATTAAAGCCTATGTAAAACTTTAATTCTATGAAATTGAACTATCTGGTGCCAAGCCAATTAAAAAGAAAAGAGGGGTAGTGATTAATATAACAAGTTTAAGATAGGTATTGTAAGCTAGTTTTATGAAATTGAGCTGCAATCTATGATTGCATTTTTAACTTATCTTTTGTCTGATAAAAGTTTTTAATATCATGGTATTTTGTTCCTGTCCAGTGTCTTTTTTTTTTTTTTTTTTTTTTTTTTTAAATCAGTTTTATTCATCATAAATAATCTTCATTTTGATTTTACTCATATAAAGAACATTTATATACTTTTGTTAAAATTTTGTAAGAAGATTAACTCAGTGTTTTAAAATTGTTGCAATTAAGCTTGTACATTTTTATGTGTTATATGCAATTATCTAAAAATATTTTTAAATGTTAACGTTACATGTTTCATCATCTTATGTATGATCTCTACTAATCATGTACAAATTTTAATTTGTAAAATTTAACATGGAGATAAATCTATGATATAATGTTGATAAAATCTCATCATAAAAACTTTGCATATCACTTCTCAGAAACTATTGCATTTGTTATATTTCACATAAAAGCATGAAATAAATTCTTTTATACAAAATTGTTTGATAGTGTTACTCTTTCATCCATATTTAAAGGTAAATAATAAAAATGAATATTAATTTTTAGTTAAGATTTTTTTTTTTTTTTTAAAGTCCATTAATTTTAATATAAATAAAAGTCATTGTATGTGGGTATGTGCAGGGCTGCCAATAACTACGCAACTGGTGTAGTAATTACGCTTTAGCCTGCTTCTGCTGCTACACTCTACGTATCGCATATTTAAAGCTACGCTTTTCCTTTCCTCATCGTTATCTTGTTTACAACAAGTGAACTCTGATATCGCACTGTATCTGCAAATCGTGGTTATGGATGAAGTAGCTTGAAAACTCCGGAGGTTGGTAGGTTGTTTCGTTTCCTTCTCTTAAACTATGACAATAGCGTGACTGCGTACGCGCACGTCAGTAACGCACGGTGATTGGATGTTTGGATAAGTTCTTTTCTGTCGCTAGAGGTCTAATCTGTTTGCTTTCGTTTTTCAGTATCGTGTGTTTGTTATCGGCTGGACTCACATTTCTGCATTTATTTATTTTTTTACTTAAAAGTAGACAAATTTGTTTAGTTTTTTATTTAATAGTATTTTAAGTTGAAATGAGCAATGATGGTGATAATTCAAAGAAGAAGAAAGTTCCTGATCAAAAATTTCCATCGGCGTATTCTGCTAAATGGCCATGTTTAAGATCTGTAGATTCATCACCCCATCAGGTGTATTATTGTACAATATGTAACAGCAATTTTTGCATAAATCATGGTGGACTTTATGATTGTTCGCATTATATTACAACAAGTCGATGTATTATTTTTGTATGTTGGATTATTAAAAGTCAATAAATTTCAGAAAGTAAGTTTTAATGTAAACAAAAGATTTTATGCTTATTTATATTTTAAGCATTTTCTTATTTTTTAGCAACTACACTTTGTAGCTTAAAACTACACTTTTCAGGGATGAGATTTTTCAGCTTTTCAGCTGATTTCAGCTTTTTTGTACATTTAGCTTTTCAGATTTTTAAAAAAAATTTCAGCTTTTTTATGTTTCTGATGTGCATTTGTTCTTTTTTTTATACATTTTAAGGTTAAAATAAATATTTATTACTCTAATATAATAGATTTTGTCATCAAAATTCTAATATATAATTTCAAAGTCTTGCCTTTGCGTACAGTTTCAGCTTTTTTGTATTTTTGCTTATCTCATCCCTGACTTTTTCTTTTTTTTAACTACACTTTAGCACTCCAAGAGATTGGCAGCCCTGTATGTGGCAGTATCTTATATTTCTTTCCAAAACACTGAACTGATTTGAACTAAACTTGACACAATCACTGCTTATGACCAAGTTTGAAGTACTGAGTGTGTTTCAAATTTCTAGTGCATGTGTAATAAGAGGGGTAAGGAAAAGCCCTCTTGAAAACCATATTTTTGTATGATTTCTACAGTAGTAATGTAGCTAGAAACTTCAAATTTGAAATATAGATTGCTTCTAATGTATATATTTTCCCTAAGTAGAAGTTTATGAAAATTCAAAATTAAAAAGCAATAAAATGATTGAAAAAATTCATTCTATTTTATGCTTTCGTCAAAATTTCATTCATGTGATTAAAAAAAATTTCTGTGAATGCGTCCAAATAATATAGTGTCTTGAAGTAATTAAAATCTGAATAATTTTAATAACATGTCAGAATGACTTTAGCTTTAAAAAAAAAAAAAAAGTAGTGAGAGAACCAATATATAGTAAGAAATAGTAATCTTAGCTCCAAATCATAATATAACAAGCAGTTCTACCAGTTCTTCGTACAGGGAAAAAGAAAAATTGAAAGGAAAACCAATTAATTTTTGTTTATTTTGAGTTTTGATAAAGACTAAAATTTGTTCAAATTGGTTGAAAAATTCTATTGGAAACCTCTGAGATTTTTCACATGTGAAAAATGGGTAGAAATGCTAGACACCCCCTGTTACCTCCCTTAAATGTTAAATTTCAGAAAATTCTCTTTTTAACACTTTCCAACAAAGTTGAAAATTGTTAATGATTTCGGTTTGTCTGTCTGTCTGCACTCTAACTCCCATAAATATCCATGGAATTTCTTGAAACTGATATATGCTATTCAAGTTCACTATCGGATGTTCCCTAATTGAAAATGGAATGAATACCTTTTCTGGTTTGTGTACAGGGACACCCAAAAGCATTATGTTCTATGAGAGGTATTTCTATAAACCATATTTTAATACCTTTACTTTGCACAAATCTTAATGAAATTAATATATGTCATTCATATGCACAAAATTCTTTCCATAGATTAGCATTAGATTTACAGAGCCACCCAAAAAATATTGTCGCATTTAAGGTGTTTAATTATTGTCGTGCTATTATTGGAATTTTGCTGGAATTGCATTTTCGTTTATATTTTACGTTTTTATCACTTTCTAACAATTTTTAAATGTAAACATGGTTTGATTTGTGTATCTGTCCGACTATCCCCCTGTCTATCTGTCCGTCTTCCCGCCTCCACCATCCAAAAATATTTTCAGAAACTTAAAAGAAAAATGATGTGGGATATTCAAGTTCACTATGGAATGTTTCTTATTTATAATGGCTTTAATAGGTACTGTGCAACTTGTTTGTGTACAGGGGCACCCCAAAAAATTCCAATGCATTGCGTTTTAAACAGACATTTTTATAAATTTCACATTTAAATAAATTTCTACTGTAAAAATCATAAAGAAATTGACATTTATTATTAATGTGCTAAAATAATGTTTTGTATAGAATATGATATGGCTAACCTTTAGATTTACAGGGCTACACTAAAGTATTCAGATACATTAAGGGCTGCAATTACAATCTCAGGGCTGCATTTTATTTTGCATTAAGCATTTTTAACACTTTCCAACAATGTTTAAGAGTGAGTATGAATGTAATTAGTCTATTTGTATGCCTTTCAGTCCTGTCTGTCTGTTGTGTGATAGCGTTGGCAAAGAACATTGAAAGCTATACAAGTACGACATATATTTGGAAAGTGTCAATAATCAATGCATACCGCGTGATTTTTCGTTCTTGTTTTACCTTAATTGAGCCTAATGCATTTTTCTAAATTTCAAGGCTCTACAGAAAACCGCTGCTATATTTCCTGTGTAAAAAACTGGTAAGAATGCTGTAATCAACTTTCATACACTTAAGAGTTAAATTTTTGAAAACTTTGTTGGAAACCATTGTGATTTTCCATGTACAAAGAATGGCTAGAACTGTTAGACGCCCATTTTCACTCTCTTAAGGACGGAATTTTGGAAGAATCTGAACTTTTATCTTAATTAGACCTTTCATCTAAAATGCTAGAGAAATCAAAAGTAAAATCAGAATCAGCTGATCGATCTCCGTTAACGTGCTACAGATGTGGAAATCCTTGATATATAAAGGCGAAATGACTTAATTGTTCTAAAACTAAGAAAGAGCAAACCTTTGATAGAGCAATTTAGAAACTGTCCGCTCTCATTCTATTCTACTAAATTGTATGTCAACCTGATCCATTGAAAAACTGTTAAACGGAATATGACTCAAGGTGCAGGTGACAAAAGATGGAAGATTCTGGGAGATGAGAAAATAATTCCTGGTTTTCCAAGAAAGACTGCGGTGGCTCTTTTTAGAGGGTTAACTGGACATGATTGTTTTCGAAGCCACCTCTGTAAAATTGATGTGACAGATTCCCCAGACTGTGTTTTGTGTGACTCTGGTCAACCAATAACTTTTGAACGTTTGAATTATTGTGATGTATTGTTTCAGTGTAAGAACATTGTTAAGAAGTATTGGAGAGCCCGTGAACTGATGGTTTAAGCACTAATGTTCGGCATTTGTAAAAGAAATAAAAGAAAGAGCAAACTAGAGTTAATTCCGTACGCATGTACATTTATTTGAATTCATCCCCATCAACTGTTTTGTTGGATATATCCATATTTGAAGCAATTGGAGCTGTTTGTGTCGATACCGGCATCAGTCGCTCTGTTAGTGGAGAATCTGTGTACAAATTTTTGATGAAGAGAGGACAAACATTTAGGGAATTAGAACTCTCTATGCAGTTAACTGATGGCCAACAAACTACATCTAGAGTGTTGAGTGCTGACGTGCCAATGAAGGTTCATAGACGAACTTCCGCTACAAATTTAATCTTCTTACCTTATGCTAAAGGAAACCGAACTTTATTAGGTGTGGACTTTCTGCAAAAATCTTGAATTGTTTTAGACATTAAAAACGGTCACCTTATCAAAAATTCCCGTTTGCTAATGAGGATCCAGCTACTTATGATCTTGTCACAGATGTTGAAGTAAATTCTTGTTTCTTGAGAGAAAGTGAAGGCAAGAGACTAAATGCAGAACAAAAGAAAATTTTAAATGAATTGTTTTGTAAATAGGAGAGAATCTTTCAGCCAGGATAAGAGGCTACCCCACTCGTAGAGCATCATATAAATACAGGAGATCATCCTCCAGTGTCAGTCCCACCATATCGCTTGCCACCGGCAAAGAAAGAGTTATTGAAAGCTCAAATAGATGACCTTGATAAGAGAATAATTGAGAAAATCGAATCTCTGTATTCTACCCCAAATGTACTTGTCCCAGGCATGATAATTTTCCACACATCCGCAATTTTCTGCTTTTTCGTGATTTCCGTTAATTTGCGTTTTTTTTTTTTTTTTTCTTAAATCAAACTCCCATAAGGATCAGTGTTCAAACGTTCAACGAAAGACTTTAGATTCTCAATCTTTCTCCATCCAAGATATAAATGTCATCATTCATTTTAAACGTGCTTTATCAGATTCTATAACATATAAAAGAACTGAATTATTCAATATTTCTCATTTATGTAATTTTTTTTTGTCCTGTGCCCCCCCCCCCCCCTTTTTTTTTTTCATCATCTCTAACCATCGCCAATCAAACATTCTATGGGAAGCCTTTTATTTTTGAATATTTATCCATTCACAACAAAAATGTCAATATTAATTTTAAACTTACTTTATTCTTGAACCCATAAAGAAGTAGAATTGTGTTTAATATTTCTCACTCATGAACTACTAACCCCCTCCCCTTTTCCCATTTTCCACCACCAGTCAATGATTAAATGTTGATTGCTAGCTAATGGTTTTTTTTTTTTTTTAAACACATGTTTTTTCATGTTGATGTGCATTATTCTTTTAGTTTAATATGTCACTTTTAAAATATTTTATATAGTTTTTCCCTGTGAGCATTATTTTTTATTTGAAATAAATTTTATGAACACATTTGTATAGTTTTTAACGCGCATATTATTTTTCATTTGAAATTAATTTCATGAACACGCGTGTTTCCTCATTTTTTAATTTTCTACACTCTCATGCCTGTTGTTCCTAAACCAAATGGGGGTGTATGACTCTGTATAGATTACAGAAAACTCTGTGACTGTACCTGATTCTTACCCTTTACCAAGGATGGATGATTTTTTGCATGAAGCTAAATGTTCTGAATTTATGTCAACTCTTAACTTACGTTCTGGTTACCATCAGATAAATGTGTATGCACCTGATCACGATAAAATAGCTTTTGTATGTTCTTTAGGGATGTACCGCCACAAAAGAATGCCTTTTGGCTTGCAAAATGCACCCGCATACTTGCCAACTTTTCCGGTTTTTTAATGTATCTTCCAGACAGATGATGAAATCTTCCGTTTTTAAAAAAGTCGCGGATATCGTTCGTTTTAAAAAGAAAACCCAAATGTTCTACGAAAACTCCTGATTCCCAATCTTTCTCCATCCGTAACATAAATGTCAATATTCATTTCAATTTTGCTTTATGAGATTCTAGAACATGTAAAGAAATAGAATTGTTAAATATTTCTTGCTGATGTAATTATTTTTATGCCCCTCCCCCTTCATTTATCTCCAACTCGTGATCAGCAATTAAATGTTTTGCAGAAGTCTTTTGTTTCCTAATCTTTATCCATCTGCAACATAAATTATGATATTAATTTTAAACTTCTTTCATTAGATGCAAAACATGATTTCACATGCATAAAACGTGGTTTCGCATAATCCTATATATCTCAAACAAAAAAATAGATATATGTGAAATTTTTACTCTAAAATATAGCTAATACAAATATTTAAAAACTAATTTCTGGAACTTTAGAAATTCAGCGTCCATGTGGGGCAGTAAGGGGGGGGGGGCTACAGGGCAAAAGCAAATAGAAATACAGTTAGGGCATTCAGAGTTGGTACAGGTAGGTTTTAGAGGCCTGCAAGTCGAATGGGGATATTTTCAAAAGTGTAAAGTTATTAGGAAGGGCGAGAAGGGAAGAGGGGGGTAAAAAAATAAAAATAGAGTTAGATCGTTCAAAATTGGTGTATAGAGGTTTTCGATACTTACAAATCGATTGCGGATATTTTCGAATTTGTAAAATTATTAGGAGGGGCGGTAAGGGGGGGGGCTATAGGCAAAAACAAATAGAAATACACTTAGGCTGTTCAAAATTGGTACAGATAGGTTTTAGAAGCCTGCAAGTCGAATGGGGATATTTTCGAAAGTGTAAAGTTATTAGGGGGGCGGAGGGGCAAAAAAAAAAAAAAAAAGGAGTTAGATCATTCAAAATTGGTACATAGAGGTTTTCAATATCTACAAATCGATTGCGGATATTTTCAAATTTTTAAAATTATTGGGAGAAGTAGGATAGGGGGGGGGCGGAGGGGCAAAAAAATAAAAATAGAGATAGATCGTTCAAAAACTGGTGCATAGAGGTTTTTGATACTTACAAATCGATTGCGGATATTTTAAAATTTGTAAAATTTTTAGGAGAGGGGGGGGGGCAAAGGGGGAAAATAATAGAAATAAGAGTTCGGGCATTTTGAGAATTTTTTCTGAAGGCAGTGAGAACCCGGTGTGACATTTTTCCTAAACAGATTTTGTTTATCTTTTTTTTCATGTTAAAAAAATTAATGCAATTTTGAGAATTCAGTAAATATAATGATTCATTTAAAAAAAGGGACCAGCAGAGCGGGCGTTGCCTGCTAGTTGTTAAATAAATATCTTACAGATTCTGTTTTGTAGATATTTATATGTTGAAGAGGAATAACTTCATTTAAAACTTTTATATATTTAATATAATCAATCTATAGTAAAATGTTTTTATAGATTGCTTCTTAATATTAAAATTGTAAAACTGTTTATTACGTCAAAAAAAAAAAAATCTTCCCTTTTTTTATGAAATCTTCTGTTTTTTCAACAAAAATCTTCCCTTTTTTTAATTAAAATCGGTTGGCAAGTCTGCACCTGCAACTTTTCAGAGATTGATGGACAGTTTTCGAATGGTTTTTCCAGAAGTAAATATACTCATTTACTTACATGACATTATTGTGTTGTCACCAACTTTCGAACAACTCATATTCCCAGGAGCAGAAAGTGCTTAAAACGGCGACGTACGTCGCAGAACAATTGAGGCTTTTGCAGAACATTTCATCTATCCTCCTAACTGGATGATGTTGATTGATACAGCTAACATTTTAAAATTAATAAAACCTAGATATGCTCAACTGACCTGTAAATCTGTTAGCATACTAGAAAATTGCTGGAAACAGGGATTGTTTCAATGTATAGACAAAATTTATAAACATTTTGTAAGTAGTGTATCCACATTAATGTGACAATATTAATGCCAAAAGCCATTGAAAAAATTGCAAATTCTTGGTGTATTCCTCAGTTTTAGATTATAAAAATTTTAAACCATGTTTTATCATAAATGTGTAATAAATATTTTACTAATAAGTATTATTTTTATGCTTATTTTGCATTTTACTGTGCTTTGACAAATTTGGACAAAATACCTGCAGAACATCTGCAAATTTTAATGTCTCGTTTCAGAACATCAGATATAATTCTGCTCCTGGGCTCATATTGATATTGAAGCTGTCTTTCAAAGACTTGAAAAATGGAAACTTTCGGCAAACAGAGAAAAATGCAACTTTGCATGTAATTTAGTTAAATATTTAGGTCACTGGATTACCCCTAATGGAATTGAGATGGAATCTGAGAAAGTCGAAGCGATAACTTAAATTCCTCCTTCCAGGAGTGTTAAACAACTTCAGTCGTTCTTACAGACATGTTCGTGGTATCCACGGTTCATACCCAATTTTGCGGAAGTATCTAGACCATTAACTAATCTCACCAAGAAGAACGCAGCATTGCGATGGAGTGCCAATGAAGAAAACACATTTCAAACCTTGAAATGATGCTTGGTTTCGGCACCAATACTAGAGCAGGCTGATGGAACAAAACCTTTCATTGTATGAACCAACACAAGTAACTATGCTCTTGGAGCAGTTCTCCTCCAGGGAGAGGGAGCAGAAGAACGTGTTATTGAATATGCTAGTAGACTGTTAAATTCTGCAGAACACAACTATTCAACTACTGAACGAGAAGCACTTGCAGTAATCTGGGCTCTTAACAAGCTCCGAGGATACATAGATGAAACAGAGGTGACTGTGGCGTCAGACCACACACCCTTAAGATGGCTTATGAGCCTTAAGTCTTCATCCAGACGACTTGCCAGTTAGGCATTGCAGCTGCAAGAATTGAACATCAAAATTGAATATATAGTTGACATGTTATAGCTGACATGCTATCACGTCCTGTTTGTGAACATCCTACTAAAGGACTCTGTGTTATTGTTGACATACCTGCTACTAAACCTAGTAATATGCATTCCAAGCAATTGAAGGATGAAGAACTGAAAAAGATTATCAAGGTTTTGAAGATTATGAGAAAGTTGTTGAATGTTGTAATTGGACTGAACGTGGTTATGTTATGAATAAAGGTGTTTTGTACAGATACTCTAGCTCAGAAGCAGAAGAGGCACCACTTGTAGTACCTTCACACGAAAGAGAAAAAATTATGAAAGAATACCATCATTCGCCTACAGCTGGTCACTATGGTGCTGAAGGAACTCTAAATAGAATCGCCAAAAGATACTATTTGATGGGAATGTATTCATATATTTCTGACTGTGTGAAAAACTGTTGAATGTAATAGGTATAAACCTTCCAATCAGAAACCCTCTGGATTGTTGCAAACTCTAGTTTATTCACAGAGGTTTGAGGTTCTGTTCATTGATGTTTTTTGGTCTTTTACCAGAAACCAAATGAGGCATAAAGTGGATATTAATTGTTGAGGACTGTGCAACAAAATGGGCCGAATTGTTTGCCTTAACTCATGCCACTGCGAAAGAGAGTGCAACAAGATTACTTGAAGTCATCCGGAGGTATGGTCTACCAAAGCATCTGGTTAGTGATAACAGAACCCCATTTGTCAGTGGAGTAATGCAGCAACTTTGTTATCTTTTAGATATAAACAAAGCTTGATACCTGTGTATCATCCCCAAGCTAATCCTGTTGAAAGAAAAAATTGCAATCTCAAACCAAGATTAGCTATACTAGTAGGAAATGAACATGATTTATGGGATGAAAAACTTGCAACAATACGCTTTGCCATGAACACCGCTAAGTGTGACACAACTGGGCATATGGCAGCATTCCTGCAATTTGGAAGAGAGCCTAGAACATTAGATGATGTGCAACATGATATACATGTAGTAATTTATAATGACAATTTCATACCAGAAATAACTCCATATTTAAAAAGATTTGCTAATATGTCCATAGAAGTCAGAGAATGAGTTGAATTAAAGCAAGACCAAAAAAAGAAATATGCAGATTGCGAGACAGCAAGAACCTAAATTTGTTCCTGAAGATAAAGTCTGGGTAAACTTACATCCTGTGAGTAAAACCTCAAATCAAAGAATTGCAAAGTTCATGCCTAAACGCGATGGACCATACATCATATTAACCCAGAGGTTACCTAGCACCTTTGAAATTGCAAGCCTAGATAACCCTACCCTAATGAACCACTCGCAATGTATCACTCATCAGCTTTGAAACTGTGGCTCCTATAAGAAAGACCCCCCTCCCCCCCAAAAAAGTCTCCTGTTTCATTGCTGGGATGTCGGCGACACCTAAGGAGGAGGTTGTAACAAAGGTTAACTACCTTCCTTCCTAAGAGATAGCGATATTCGTCATTCTGATAATGCAACACAAAAGCTATTTAGCCAGTTGCAGAATTCTGGTAGAATAACAAAGAGCTATTTAGCCAGTTGCATACTTGGCAACTTTTGTGGTTTTCCTGGAAGACTTCCGGTATTTAACGTATCTTCAAGTCTTCTGGACAGATGATGAAATCTTCCATTTTTAAAAAAGTTGCGGATATCGTTCATTTTAAAAAGAAACCCCAAATGTTCTACGAAAACTCCCGATTCCCAATCTTTCTCCATCCATAACATGAATGTCAATATTTATTTCAAACTTGCTTTATAAGATTCTAGAACATGTAAAGAAAAAAAATTGTTAAATATTTCATGCTGATGTAATTATCCCCCCCCCCTTTATTTATTTCCAACTAGTGATCAGTAATCAAATGTTCTGCAGAAGTCTTTTGTTTTCTAATCTTTATCCATCTGCAACATAAATGATAATATTCATTTTAAACATCTTTCATTATATTCTAGAAGTAGAGTTGAAAGAGTTTAATATTTCTTACTCTGTAATTATTTTTGTATCCCTTTCCCCTTCTCCTGATTGTGATCAATGATCAATTCTAGAAACAATAAAGCAATGGAAGTGCTCAATATTTCTGACATATGTAATTATTTTTAGACTTTATTGCTGAATTTAATGAATCTGTTTATTTTTCCTCAATTAAATTAAATATTTGTATGTCATATTTATACCAAATGTGTAAACATGGGGGAAAAAAATGAAGAATACTTTTTTCAGGTAGGAAAATTTTTCTCAAATCAATTTAAGAAAATTAATACTCAGTTGGTTTTATGCACGTTTGTAACTGATAATTAGCTACTGCTACTTTTTTTTTTTTTTTTTTTTTTTTTAAATATGTATGGTTAATGTACATATACAAAAATCACATTCTGTATTTGTTTAAATTTTTTTTTTTCTGTTAGCATGAAATTTTATTAAAGTTTTATGTGGATTAAAAGTTATTGCAGTTATATTATTATTATTTCTATTATTATTATTTTCTTTTATGTTGAAGAAAAAACTCTAAAATTGCTTAATGTAGTTAAAAATTATACATATAAATATTTATGTCGTCAATTTATTGAAAGTGACAATATCAATATTTAACTAATCAACCAACCCATAAAGTTAACGAAAAATTTTCAGCTAATTTCTAAATTTATAAACCACGTGTATGATTTGGGGAGGGGGGAGGGAAGCTTGAACAGGGTTCATACTCATCAAGGAAAACCTGGAATACTCAGAGAATTAGGATTTTGTTTTAAAAAAAAAAGTCAGGGAAAATAAAAATTTTCATCAAAAGTCAGGGAAAATCAATTATAAAACCTGGAAAACAAATATTTCCTTTCTCTCAAATTTTCTTTCTTTCTTTTATCAAAATTCAAATGATTAAGGATCGTGGAAATAATAAACAATGTTTTCTACTTGAATTTCTATCGTGGTCAGCAGTAACATGACATCATACAGTGGAATTACATGTATTTTCTTCTCTCTAGAGGAGCATTTCTTGTAACAGTCACTAATGTTTTTTTTTTAATTCTCCAGGGAATTTTTTTTCCATATCTGAATAGAATTTCCCTGTTGAAACAGCTAATGGAAATTAAAAATGTTTAATAGAAAATATTTGGCAGCTGCTTAGTGAGTGCATTTCTTTCTACACTATTAGGTATCAATTCTCTTTTTTTATTTTATTTACTTTTTTTATTATATACTTCAACTTAACTAAGTTTTTTTTTTTTTTTGTTAAATAAATTTCTTACAGATTCTGTTTTGTAGGTATTTATATGTTTAAGAAGTATAACTTCGTTTAAAACTTTTATGTATTTAGTATAATCAATCTATAGTAAAACATTTTTATAGATTGCTTCAAAATATTAAAAGTTTCTGTATTGTTTAATACGTCAAAGAAAAAAAGGAAGTAAAAAAAAAAAATCTTCCCTTTTTTGATGAAATCTTCTGGTTTTTCAACAAAAGTCTTCCCTTTTTTTATTAAAATTGGTTGGCAAGTCTACAGTTGTTAGAATGAAATTCGTTTTGGCTTTCTGTTAAGTCAGTTTTGTTTGGAACATTATCGTGATATAGCTGTATGCAGAAATTTTATAAATTTTAAGTTGTACGTATGTAAATAATGTTTTTTTTTTTATGTTAATTAATGAATATGTTTGGAAAACTAAGAACTGTGGTTTACAATGTAAGGAAAAATATGCAATGTAATGAAAGAGAAGTTATATAATGAAATGACATCTGATTTGAATAATTTTGTGTGGGACTGTTGTGACAAAGTATAGCAAGATTAGATTGACTATTGAAACAAAATAATTTTCTCTCCAATTCACACAGATATGGTACAAAGAATAGCAGTGGGCAGCCATCAAATATGTCAACCATTATGAAAAGAAGCATAAGGATGACTATTAAAGACCATGGATATTCTACAGCAATAAAGTCCACCCTTAATTTCTATTCAAAATGTCTTAAGTCTGGCGGAAAACATGAAAATTTAAAAGCAAACCTATCTTGAAAAAAGATGTGTTGATGCAATTCTTAAATTTGTAACATCCAATATTTTAATAACCCATTTGTGGCAAAAAAATAAATAAAAATTATTCAAGAATGAGAGGAAAAAAACAAACATGGGGATGTACTCGAGGGTTTAAGAAAGTACTCGCATGATTTAAAAGATCCTGTGTTTTTTCAAATGAGTGCAGGATGATGGATCAATTATAATTTGGGCTGGATTCAATGCTTGGGATTAAACTAATATTGTATTCTAAAGATAATATGAACTCTTCTGATTACAAAGACATATTAGGTAACAATCTTTTTCTATTATTAGATCAACTGGTGAATGAAAATTTACTTTTGATATAAGATAATGCATACAAATCAGCTTCAACCATAAACTGGAAAATATCAGTTTTTGTAATTTACGGCCAAAAGTCTAGACTTAAACCTAATAGAAAACATACGGGCATTGTTGCATATAAATTTTATGAAAACTGAAGAAAATATACTTTTTCAAGGCTTGCATATGCTGTTTCAATAAACGGGAATGAAATATCTCTTCTAACATGAAGGACCTTAACAAAATCCTTTCCTAAAAGTCTTTTAGAAGTAATTTGTCTGAAAAGAAGATGCATGAAATACTAAATAAGACAATATAACAATGTAAGTTGGTATTTAACTTGTGTTCTCAAAATTTTTTATACTTTTGATATATATATATATATAAACTTTAATTATCCTTATATAGTTCTCATACCTAAGTTTCACAAATCTCCAATTAAATTTCGCACTGTCACTGTTGGGTGTAGCACTTATAACAACAATGCTAATAAAGCTCTACTGGATATTCTAAAACAAATTTACAATTGTACTTGCAAAGTTGATAATTTACACTGTCTTAAAAATAGCTTTCAATTAATTCAATACATCAAATCGCTCGATTCAATAGACAATATTATGACTTCTGACTTTCAAGATCTTTTCAATAATATTGAGTTATCAGATCTTAGTAATATCATTTACAGTCTTTTTCAAGAATATAAAGCTCAAATTAATCTTCCTCACAATTTTAAAGCAGAAAAATTTAAAACACTTCTTAACTTTGTTATCCATAATAATTATATCTTCCACAACAACGATATCTATTTGCAACAATTAGGCATCCCACAAGGAGGTTGTAGCTCCAGTATTTTGGCAGATCTCTATCTTTATTATTATGAAAAGCAAATTTGCAATGATGATGTTCGATTTTATCGTTACATCGATGATATTATTGTATTTTATCTCAACAAGCACTCACAAAATGGCTTTTGCTTCAATTATCCACCTAATTTAAAGCTAACTCAAAATACTGTAACTAATCAATCAATTAACTTTTTAGATCTCAAAATAATCATCGATGGTAATAAAATTTACACAGATATCTATGACAAACGGCAAGATTTTAGTTTTAAAGTAAACTTATTTACATATTTTAATTCATGTCTGCATCTTTCGGTATTTAGAAATATCATCATTAACCATTTATTTTGAATTAATAATTTATGCTCTGCAAAGTTTAAAAACAAGAATATTAATAAACTGATCACAGGCACTGCTAAAATGAGTTTTCCTAAAAACTTTGTATTTTCTATTTTATATCCTTAACCATGTCTCTGTCAGTATAAAAAAGAAAAAAAAAAAGCTGTGTACACTTTTGTGTATATCAACAAAAAAATTATAAAATAATAAAAGACAATAAGAAAGGTGGTGGTTGGGTGGGCAGATGTTTGATTACGGAGGTGGGGTGGTGTTGTAAGGCTTGATGGTTGGGTGGGTTTGTGAAATTAAATTTAAAAAAGAAAAAAAGTAGAAGGTTTGTTGCATTTGCTTTGTATTATTATGCAAACTTTCTTTTTCCAATAAAATTTCAGTTTCTTCTTTTTTGAGTTGTCAACTATATTTAATGTTCTAATTATACTGTTAAACACAATGTGATTAATCGGTGAATTTCATTGTTGCTTCATGGTTTCATTGTTGTTCATCTGCTTTGAAATTTTGCTTTTTTAAAACCATATGGTTCCTGTTCTGGTCGTGGCAGGCTGGGAGAATGTTGCCGGCGTGAAACTAGTTTAACCCCACAGGCATGTCACAAGTCTTGCCGCCTGCCGCCGCCTTCCTATCTTGTGTTTCTTGGGTTGTTTTTTCATTAATTTTGATAAGTTTATGGTTTTAAGTTAAGATTTGTTGTGTTACTTTATTGATTCGTTTGTTTTGCAGGCTGTTAATTAACAGATCTGGTTTCTTTACATTAGTGTATTTCATCCGCTGATAATTTTTTTTTTTTAAATCTTGTTGGTCATTGGTGTTTCAGTGGTCTTGTATCTGTTGCTTGGCTTCTACTATGCTTTATAGATCATCTTTATTATATATATATATATATATATATAATTGTATCAAGATTTACAATAACTTTATTACTTTCTTCTATATTCAATAGAAGAAAG
Organism: Salticus scenicus; assembly: GCA_963930645.1. Classification (NCBI taxonomy): domain Eukaryota; kingdom Metazoa; phylum Arthropoda; class Arachnida; order Araneae; family Salticidae; genus Salticus; species Salticus scenicus. The sequence goes on along the minus strand of OZ005648.1, from coordinate 327,799,088 downwards.
TATTGGATTCATAAAAATTTCCGGCCTCAAGTTTTTGATGGATTTACACGTTTTGAGAGCTGTAGTACACGATTTGACCATTTTTAGAAAATGTCTGTCTGTGTGTGTGACAAAATTGTGTGTCAACTGTATCTCAGGAACTACTGCACAGAATTTCATACAAGTTGGTATGTAGTTGCACCTTGACATAAATTAGTGCCTATCAACTTCTGGTAGAAATTGTCTTACAGGTTGCATTGCCATCCCGCTTTTTCTAAATTTTTAACATGGTATAGGACAAAATTTTGTGTAAATGTGCATAAAGAGAATTATTTTTTAGTAATCATTATGAAATTTACCAGAATTATTTACAATAGAGATAGTCAACTTGGAAAATTTTTTTGTATGTGTAGGAGCCTTGCCACACCCCCCTGGAGGGGAGAAAGTCCCCCCTCAAAGGGAGTAAATTTTCAAGATGGGTATCTTTTGAAATGTCTCGTCAACACCTTTAAAACGAATGGTTGAACTATAAATATGTGATAATTTAAAACAAAGTTTTCGATATTTTTTTTTTTTTTTTTTTTTTTTAATATTGTTACTGAGTGAATTTGTATAGGGAAATATAGAAGAAAGTCTTGTGGTGGCCACGACATACTAGTTATGTTATTACACATGTATTTATTTTTAGTATAGTTTAAGTTATAACAGTTTTACAGTGGTCTTGAAAGGTTTTTTCAGAACTGTGTTATTGAGATTAAGGTATTTTTACTTGCCCCTACCCATTTTCTGTTAATATATTTTTTTATTCTATAATTAATAGCAAAATGAGAGATATTCTTTTGTTTATGCATCTTTTAGTGATTATTTTCTATGTTAATACAGTAGAACCTCGATCCATCATTTTTCAAGGGGTGTGTGAAAAAAACCGATGAAAGTGGGAAAACAATGAACATGGATTGAAGTCAAAACACAGAGAAAACAATATTTAGGAATTAATACACAATGTATACTACTAATAAAAACTAATTTGTTACTTTCCAAACTGTCAAAGAAATAAATCAATGTTGTAGAACCTTAAGTAAAATTTGTTTTTAAAAATCAATAATTTTATGTTGGTTTTGTTTTTCCTTTTATAAATTAAACAGGAATTTTTCCAGATTTACAACATTTTTCTGGTTCTTTTCTGTAATTTCATGTGCTTGTATAGAAGTTCATGCATTTCCAAACACCATAATTGCATCATTGGCATGAAAATTATCCTCTGTTTCTTCGCCATTATTTTCATTTCTTGAAATCACACACACATTTCTTCTATACTTTAGGATACTACATGTCTTGACTAATGCAAATATTATCACTAAATTTTGTACATTCACTGCTAAACGCAACTACTCTTCATCTGCTTTATCAGTATAATTATCATCAGCTCTTCTGTTTGGTATTCATAATTTTTTCGCATGTAACTGCATGTTGTGTAACAATTTTCTGGATTACTGAAGAGGTTATTTTTTGCCAGGCTGAAATTACAAAATGAATAGATGGCCCAGAGACATGGCATCACAATTTTGATCCTCCATGGAAATGGGGAAAAGAGTTATTTTAGTATGAAAGAAGTAATTCCAGTTTGTATGCCATATGGAACCGCTTGACCTTCAGGAGACAATTTTTACAGGGTCAGTAGAAAAGTTTTACAATGATGAATGTGGGAAAACAACATTTTGTAACATGATACATGCATGTTTCGTTAGCATTATTTAAATACAGTATGTGCAGGAGACCATACAGGGACCATAGAAATAAAACAAGCCATAACAGGTGACCATAGAAATGCAGAAACCATAGGAATAAATCGATCAATGCGGGAAAATGATAGATCGGGGTTTCACTATTACCATTCATACATTTTCTTTTTGGTGTATAAATGCACTTCTGTATTATTTTGATATATTTAATTTGTTTATGTGTGTTTGATGATGAATAAACCATGTCAGATTTCACGACAAGGTAAATTCTGAAAACACAATTGTTTTTACTTTCTTCTCTTTTAAATTGGAGAAAGTATTGTTTTGTTTTGTTTTAAACTCCAGTTTTTGATGAATTTATATGTTTTGAGAGGTGCAGAACAGAGTTTGACTATTTTTATAAAATGTCTGTGTGTTTCTGTATGAGTGTAACATAAATACTCCAGGAACTACTGCACAGAATTTTATATAAATTTATATGTATTTGCTCCTTGACATAAATTAGTGCCTATTTTATTAACTTTTGGTGAAATTTGTTCAACAAGTGGCATTGCTGCCCGGTTTTTCCTAAAACTTTTAATATTGTAGTATAAGGCAAAATGCCATTTAAATGTGCACAATTGATAATTTTTTTTAATGAATCATCATGAAATTGAAAAGAATTATTTAAAATAGGTAATAGTCAACTAAGAAAAAATATTTGTGTATGTAAGAAACAACACTTTCTCCTTGAAGAAAGTTGTGCATTCACTCCAGGAATGTAAATTTTTTTCTCTGTGGGTTTTTTTCAAAAGAACTCGTCAATGCTTTTAAAGTGAATGATTGAACCATAGATCTGTGATAATTTAAAATAAAGTTAATGATTTTCTTTTTTATTGAAAGGGGGGGGGGGATAAAAAGAGTTTCTTCAGCCTTAGGGTAGCCTCAGCCTTCTCTGAGATGAGGGTATTTTTGAAACAACAGTATACAGAAAACTGGAATCATTAATGCTGAATGCAAGAGTCTGAAAAATATATAAATATGCTCCATCAAAATCCTATTTAGATAGAACAATTTACACATTGTACAACACATGTGCCGGAACTCCATATCTAGAAAAGAAAAAGTATTTTCACCCCACCCTCACTTTTTCACAAAAAAAATGCTTGGAACTTTTTTGCGTGATCCTTTCTGTCCTATCTTATCTTTCTACTAATTTTGACACCATTCTTGCAATTAGATCGCACTATGACCATTATCAGTTTCAGAGTGGCCGCTAGCCAGGGAAAATGAGAGAATTTCATTTAAAGTCAGGGAGTTTTGCAAATTTTGTTGAAATAAGCTATATTTGAAAGCTCATTATTGTGAATTGCTGAATTGTTCGCTAAGTTTGTGATTAAATTGTTTCAGGTGTATAAACTGAAGTTAATAAAAATGAAGTGTGAGAGCTATAGCTTATCATCTACATAATGAAATAGGATCAAACTATGTATAAGATATTTATTTTAAATTATTATTATGATATAATTCCGGTATTGGTATTCATTATGAGATGAGATTAAAATGATACAATGTTGTGTGATCTTCTCTGGAATTTTTTTTTTTTTTTAATTAGGAAAAAAGTATTATAAATTGCTATTATGTGTTATTAATGCATAAATAAAAAAAAAATATGGTATAATCTTGCTTTTACATTTTCAGAATTTGTTTTCCACAATTCACACAATTTCCTTTTTTAGATCCCTTCATTATTCCAATACTTGCAGTGAATTTCAATCATTAACTGTATGCTAACAAAGATTTAATTTTATGTATTTAAATTTAACTTTGTATTTAAATTAACAATAATAATATACAGGCTTTCACTTAACAAACTTTTGTCCGCTCTACAGATTGATATAAAATATGGTATAATATTACTCACTTTTTCATATGTAGTCAGTAAATAAGTAAATAAATATAATAATAAATAGAAAATAAATGGAAATCATTTGGAAAATGCTTCTGAATAAGTACTTTTTCTGTGCATTACACATTTTTATAAGTTAAACTAGCAGACCCGGCCACGCGTTGCTGTGACTAAGTTATACGTTGAATTATACGGCTGTAAACTATTTAGTACAGTTAAATTATTATTTACGAACAAAGACGAAAACGTTGTAGCCGATGTAAAAACCCACAGGGTTGAGATTTGAATAATAATAATAATAATAAAAAAAGCCAAGGGCGACAGAGTTTAAAAATTTAAAATTAAAATTTTGTCAATTTGACAGCAAAATAATTCAATCTAACACCCGCGATAACTAATACATATCTATACCCAAATATAAGGATTAAAATCGGGAAATAAATTTCCTCGATTTTTAATAATTTCTTACAAAAAATCCAGTGGGCAATTAACATAGGAAATCTTTTTCTTGGCTGCACAGACGGTCAGTGAGTCACACTTCGCTTGCGTATAGAACTCATAGATATAGTATAGCATATATAGAATAGAGTGATCATTGGGGAGAAAAAAGTTATTCCTTTTCATTTGGGAAAAGACGACGTTTTTACCAAAATATGGCCGTCTTTCCCCGAGTGAATACACACGGGAATACATACTAATATTTTAGCAAATAAAATTTATGAATAATTTATTTGCTAAAGGGGAATGGAAGACTCCAGATACAGTTTCAAATTCATATTTCTTTCTTTCTTTTCTTTTTTTTTTTTTTTTTTTCAATACCACTTAATGGCTGTTTCCAAAGCTTTTATTTTTTATCTTTTTTCGGCATCAAAAATCTTTCTACGATAACATGGGGATGAGAGATCTATATATATTACTATATCTATGATAGAACTACATTAGCACTTTATCAATGTGTATAAAATCTTTAAATTGATTATGACGTCAATTTTCGTGAGATGCATAATTTAACTTTTTATAATTTTTTAACGTTCACGTTTGATTAAATGTATTTATTTTTATGTCGAAAGAAAATGAACTCGTATTTTTTTTTGGCAACAATTAAATTAATGGAACTCACAGATATTTTGGAGCAACTTTAATAAAGGTCTATAATTAACAAATAATTGCAATAAAACAATATTGTGACAATAAATTGAGATAAAAACTATCCTATCTCTCAAGTTGGATCAAACTGCACACAGTGTGCAAAATTTCATCAAAATCAGTTCCTTAGTTTAGGAGTTTACCCCGGACAAACATCGTGACACGTAATTTATATATATATACAGATTAAATTATAAAGTTTTGATCAATGAAGCACAAATAAGTAAAAAACAGGATTAATTTCACTGTATTATCTTCATTATAATATGAATTCAATTTACACTTCAGTCTAAGTAACACGTGGCCGGCTATGCTAACACCAAAAATTTAAAAAGTGGAAATAATTGAATTATACGAAATTTATTAATAGGTTAAAAAGTTGAAGATTCTTTGTGTAGATGGCAGCACCAAATATATTTCAGCTTTCATTTCAACCCAGTCGAAAGGTATCGACATCTGTTAGAATCATTTGGAGTTAACAGATAATTGTGACTGTCAAATAATAACAGACAAATAATTAGCAATAAATTAAAATTGCGACTATAATTTGAGATTTAAACTATCCTATCTCTCAAGTTGGATCGAACTGCACATGGTGTGCGAATTTTATTATAATCGGTTAAGTGGTTTAGGAGTCCATTGAGGACAAACATTGTGACACGAGATTTATATATATTAAGATTTGTGAAAAAAAATCTTGTATATGTTTTCTATAGTAATAAAATATAAGCTAAAGTTTTTTTTACTAAACAGACATTATTTAACAGAGGTATATTTAATATATGGTATAATAATCCCTACCTTCTTTATACATGATTGACTAATAATAAGTATAAAATAAATAAAAAATCAGTTACATAAACTTCCTTATATTAATGCTTCTTTTTTACTTTGCTTGCATAGTATCTATCACATTTATGAGATATAAATTGTCATTTAGATACCAAAAATTGAATAGCTTTTTCATTTTCTAAGACAAATGTTCTTTAGAAAATGGTGTTATAAGTGATATTTAAAAATATTTTTAAAGAAATGAATAAGCATTATGTTATTATTAACAAAAAATGAAACAGAAAATCATATTTCTTGAAGTTCAGTTGTGTATCAGTAATCAATCTTCACTGATTTATGAGCTGCTAATAACTCTTAGGAGCAAATATGGTACAATTGTATTCTCATGTTCAAGGAAAGTTGCATTTCCTGCATCAACAACACATGCACTAAACAAACTATTTTAGCACAACTATTTCGACATCTAGTTTGAGCTGACAGCATTGGAAAGGGGGGGGGGGTGTAAAACCGCCTAAAGAAACAAAGTGCCTAAAAGACTCAACTTCAGAGAGAAATATTTTATGTTTTCTGCAGGATGCAAAAATAAACAGAATAGGAAAGTTATTTGTTAATAATTCTCTCTCCCCCCCCCCCCCAAAAAAAAAAAAAAAAAAATAATAATAATAATAATAATAATAATAAAAAATGATTAAGTAAAAAAACTATTAATGAATCATGTCACTTTCTGCCAATTTAAAACAAGACACTAGTTTATTTATTTAAGTTTACATAATGTATTAAATAATCCTCAGTTATACCTAAATATCTATTTTGTCTTTTTTTTTTAACATACATCATACATTAGCGAAAAAAAAGTCAAACATTTTTAGGAGCACAAATTAATGATGAAATAAATAATTTGAGGCTTAAAAGTAATCTGCATAAATCCTTCCGGTACGTGATTAAATTAAAAATGGCCAGATGCTTTATAAGAGAATTAAAGTGAACAAATAATAATTCAACTTTTTGAGAAAGAGAAAGAAAAACAGCAAAATCTCTAATTTACACAGCTAGGAAATACACGATAGTTAGTTACTTTCAACTGTAATCACCAATTTGCTGCTATAGCAAAATAAGTTTTTTCAATAAATTGTTTCAGGTATATAAACTTAAGTTAATAAAAATGAAGTGTGAAAGCTATAGCTTATCATCTACAGGATGAAATAGTATCAAACTATGTATAAGATATTTATTTTAAATTATTATTATGATATAATTTCGGTGTTGGTATTCATTATGAGATGAGATTAAAATTATACAATGTTGGTTTCTGGTCTATAAAAATTCACAGCATATATACAGGGTGGTCATAATTAAACTGGCAGTGTTGATAGTGTTCTGTAGCACAGTCTAATTGCAAGGATGGCCCAAAATTTTTTGAAAGTTTACATAAGATTAAAGACAAAGAATCCTCCCCCCCCCCCCCCAAAAAAAAAAAAAAAAAGATTCCAAAGATCACTGCTAGGGAATATGTGGCCCTAATTATAAATGAAGCTTTTGTCACAATTTAAAACTGATTGTGCACTCTTTTTAAGTACTGCTTTTGTTCCTATTTATTATTTTGAATTATAGACACCATTCTAATTTGTCCCCACTTTTCCATTTTTTAAAACTCTCTTTTCTATTACACAGCACCAACCATATATTCCCCTAGTGGTGACTTTTGGAACTTTTTTGCATGGTCCGTTCTCTCCTGTCTTATTTACTATTTCTACTAATTTAATTTTGACGCCATTCTTGCAATTAGAGAACACTATAACCATTATTTAAACTTTAAAACTTCTTCACACACCATTAAATTAAAGACAGCACAACCGGTTTCGAAAGGACATGGCTTTTCAGTTGACCATTATCAGTTTCAAAGTGGCCACTAGTCAGGAAAAATTGGGAAATTTCATGTGAAGTCAAGAAGTTTTGGCAAATTTTGTTGAAATAAGCTATATTTGAAAGTTCGTTATTGTAAATTGCTAAATTGTACACTAAGTTTGTAAAACTTTTGTGGGAAACAAATAGCATAAGTCAGGGAAAATGGTGAAAAATAGGCATGAAAAAGTCAGGGAATCTGTAAAAGTTCAGATGTTAGCCACCCTGCAGTTCAGTTATGACCATCTTGTATTTACATAACACTTGTAATACAAAAATAATACGATTGCACTACACAAATCATTAATAAGCCCATGACATGCCTAGAATTATCATTACATAAGCCCAAACATATGAACTGGTTTATGCAAGACATGCTTTAATACTTCAATAAAGCAGAAGCAGTCCAATAAAGCATTCAAGGGTGCCATAAGAGTTGTCTTAATGCAGCTTGAAAGAGTAACCCAGACTGTTCTTTATAACCTGTTGAGGCTTGCTGTAAAAGTAATCAACCTAGTCCTAGAGTACCAGCCAGTAATGCCATAGGTGATGGTAGGGCAGATAATCATGAAAAAGATCAGATGGTCTGCCTTGATATGAAACCTAAATTTTTCCAATAGAGCTGTTAACACTTGGGGACTGGGACATAAAATACCTTCAAAATTTTGATTTTTCAATCAGTGGTTTAATAAATAATACAAATTCTGCAGATTACATTTATATATAATTTATATACTTTTTGTATCATTAACAGTTGATTATTAGCAGTTTAAAAATGTAAACAAACATTTAAGGAGAGACAGTAGTTTGTGAATGCTTCAGCAGATGCATGATTTCTGTTTCTTATGAACGTTTATTTCTTTTAACTCCATGTTTATTCATTCTCCTTGGTTAACTGTGAGCTTACTCGGCATTTATTTCGAGCTGTGTGAATTTTCCCCTGCATTCTTATCAATGGAAAGTTGTTTACATTTTTCTCGTGTGTTATGTTTGTGTGATCTAAATTTATTTTGATACTATTCTAGATATATTTCTTTCATTTGTTATATTATCTTTTCAGTTATATTACTTTTAGTACTTTTACTTCGGATTTTTTTATTTATATATATATATTTTTTTTTTTGAGCATGGTTCATCATAAAAAGTTTAGCAGAAGAAAGTTTCACGTCAGTCAGTTCACAAAAGTTTCTGTTAAAAGTGCAGAGAAACTGAACTTGAGGGTATCAGGAAAGAAAATAGATCATCCCGAGGATAATAATGTTTCTTTTGATGATTGTTCGCGAAATGAAAATTCAAATATTACTGTTGAATTAGATGTGCCTAAAGGTCTGGCTGTAAGTTTAGAATTTTATGTTCAAAATACAATAATTTCCCAAGTGCGATGTCATCCAGTAAGTCAACAGCATGTCAATATAAGACTAGTGTATGGCATGCATTGCATTGGTAAAGGAAAAAGAGCTGCTGAAATTTTTTGTGGCTTGCCTCCGGAGCTGCTGAAATATTATGAACTTGCCTCCTCCTCCTCCTTCCAAATTAGAACGATACAATAAAATAATCCATGATAGTCTGAATACTGTTTCTATGCAATACATGGTAAAGGCAGTAAATGAGACTGTGGATGTGCTGGATGGTTACAGAAATATAACTGCAGCTTTTGATGGCACTTGGCAGAAGAGGAGCCATACTTCTCACAGTGGTGTTGTGTGTGCAACATCACTGGAAAAAACAGTAAGGTGTTTGAATGTTTATCAAAGTACTGTTTCTCATGCAAAAATAAAAATGTTGATCGACATGACTGTCAGAATAATTTCAATGGATTTAGTCGAGGTATGGAAGCTATATGGGCACTAAAATATATTTCTTTGCTCCGAGACTACTCGAAATGTTAGATATGTGAAATACTTAGGTGATGGTGACTCAAAAGTATTTTTGACAGTTTCCGAAACCAAAGTATATAGTGATAAATTTAATATGGAAAAACTTGAATGCATTGGACATGTCCAAAAGCAAATGGGATCAAGATTGAGGTCCTTATGAAATGAACTGAAGAAAACAAAACTCACTGATGGAAAGTGTATATCTGGTCATAGACGCTTTATGGATTTAGAGATTAACGAAATTCAAAATACATTTAAATTTTTTAAAATCTTTAAAAATCGGAGCATATTTTACATAGAGACCTTATAAAGCTCTGTTACTCTTCTGCACGAGGTACATTGATGACGTATTCATAATTATACACTAAGATGAAGGCATTAATGAAATTTTGAAAATCTAACAAACTTGATCATAACATAAAATTCACATGCGAACCTGAAATTAGTAGCGACATCAACTATTTAGATGTAAAAATAAAACAATATCAAAACAGCATAAACACAACCATTTACTGTAAACCCACCTCAAGTGAAGAAATAATCAGTAACTATAGCAAAACCTCATATAAATATAAATTCAACACAATACAAGCATATATTAACCTAATTAATTAATTTGTGACAACCCTATGGATCTAAAAAAGGAAATAAATTTTATCAAGAACATAACAATTAAATCAGGCTACCACAAAAACTTTGTAGACAAACTGTATAGGAAAAGAATCAATAAACTTAATTATATCCCTAATCATAAAAAAAAAAAACCCAAAATTTATGTTTTCAATTCCATTTGATCAAGGGGCCTCAATCGGAATTAAAAATACCGCTAAAAAGCACAACTTAAATATTACTATAAAGCCGAATCCCAATATTTATCAGTTAATTCGAAATGACGAAAATTCCATCTCCTCTCTTGAAACGGTAGGAATTTAGCGAATTCCATTAAATTACCCTAATAACGAAACAGGTTGCTACATTGGAGTCACAAAAAGAAAGATATCTACTATAATAAAAGAGCACAAGAATGACATAAGGTATGGAAAAATAACCACAGCCCTCACTAAAGTTAACCACGAAAACATGGGCGTCGGCAGAATGGGGCAAGGGGGGGGGGCACTTGCTCCCCCTGGAAAATTCTAATAAGCATTTTTTTCTTTAACTTTAAAACTATGCTATCAGAATTTTATTAAAAAAAAAATATTTTTTCAGGTCCCCCCCCCCCCTCCCCTGAATTTTTTTTTTTTTCTGGCGACGCCACTGCATGAAAACAATATTAATATAAATTTTAATCAAACTCATAAAATTAATAACTAGAATAACCCAGATTCCGCTTTTTTACTGCGAAACAATAGAAATCATTAAAGACTAATCAGCTTGCAACGGGTCATGTGCAGGACTGGATTTACTCTGACACCATCTTCTAAAGGATCAACAAAAAGGAAAGTGCTCCAGTTTCGACTGTGGCAAGTCACGGTGTGGTCGCTGAAGAAAGAGTGGACGCGCCCTGAGAGCTGCTACGACCAAGAATGTAATAGAGCTTTATAAGGTCTCTATGCAATTAAAATTCAAAATTTCTGTGGATTGGCTATTCGAAGAAATCTTAAAAATTCTGTAGATGATACGATAAAATCAATTTGGGCTATTTACAGGGTTGCCACGCTACCTGGAGAACCTGGAATGGTCAGAGAATTCAAAAATTGACCATAAGAATCAGGGAATATGAAAATTTTAGCCAGAATCTGGAAAAGTGAGAGAATTTCATACAATGGTTGTTTAAAAAAAAAAAAAAAAATTCCGCCATCGTAGGGTCATTTTTTTTTTTTCCTTTAGCTTCCACGATTTTTTTAAACTTCATCAGCCTTCCTTTCCGCTTGTGAAAGAAATTAGCGACAGATGCTATCACTGTATGTAACTTTTGTTGTATGTATTTTTTGTGTTTTCAAGTAGTACCATAATTATTTTGCCCTCAATACAACCAGTGCTCAATATATGGTTAGACTGGAATTTTCTTAGAATGCACCTGGAAAACCTGGAAAAGTCATAGAATTTCATTCTCCTGTTTGAGTGGCAACCCTGCACTTATTTCCATAAATTGTCAACAGATCAGCATCCACAACATGGCCCTGCAGGAAAAGAAAGTTGGTGTGGCACAGATTATTCTCAGAGCCATTCCTTACCAGAAGCTGTTCTAACAATAATTGAATCAGTATTCAGATGTTTTACTGATAAGAAGCTTTTGGAAAAGTGTTTGCATGGGTTTACACAAAATCCCAATGAGAGCTTTAACAGCTGCATCTGGGAAAGAGTACCCAAAACAAAATTTGTGAGCATGAACACATTAATGGATGCTGTAATTTGTTTTAGTGATGGTATGTATAGCAGAACTAAAGTATTAAAGGCTATGGGAATTGTACCAGGAGCAAACTTAGAAGCATCCCATCGCAAAATTGACAATATAAGAATATGCTAGGCAGAACTGAAGAATTCGAAAACTTTCCAGAGTTGCCCGAAAAAAAAAGAAAAAAAAAGGCAAAATGATTATTGGGGTAGGAATGTTTTAATTATATATAAACACTTAAACTTGAAGGGCTTAAAGTGTTTTTTGCATTTTTGTCAATGTATTTTTCTATATATTGGGACACTTTGCGAAAAATCTGTTGAAAGTAGTTCTCTGCAATTTTAGAAGGAAATAGAATAAGTGTCTGCATGTTGTGAACCTATTTTTTTATGTATAAACCTTGTGATATTTTTTAAAACAGTGAATTAAAAATGCATATTTTTTTAGTAAAAATTGCCATTTTTTTCTCTATATATTAAAAAAAAGTTACTGTCACTGGTGAGTGTATAGTGTGGTGGGAACATGGAAAACTTTGCAGTCACGAAAGATTTTATGTGCACCAGCAATGATTAGTGTACACGACGGTCTTTGGCCGGCTCAAGTATCGAATCAGCAATCTTCCAATTACGTGCTCGGAGCTTTACAGACTAGGGTACCGCTGCCCGAAACCATGGATATAAAAAAGAAAGAAAATAAATATCAACTTTTTTTCTCTACTTTTAGAAAATTAATTTTCTTACACGGGAAAATTAAAATATGATCCATGGTTGTAGGTAGGTAGATAATTAGGTAGGTTGTGTTTGACGTCGCACCATTACTGCACTATGGATAATTGGCGACGGTCTGGGGCGCACCCCCTATGGATGTTCCTGAGACATGCCACCAGAATTATGGTCCTACACGAAGGGGATGGTCCCTTGCTTCAGTGGCCCCCAGAGGTATAATTTTGATGGGAACATGGATGATATTGCGGCCACAACATATTTTACGTGCACCAGCCACCATTAGTGTGAACGGTGGTTTTTGGCCGGCTCGAGAACCGAACCCGCAATCTTCCAGTTACGAAGGGATACCTCGGTCCGGATCTAAGGTTGTAAAAAATAAATAAAAAGGGTCATATACTAAAGCTGTAATGCAAAATGGTCTAGATATTATGAATTTCTTTCTATTAAAAATACATATAAATATTATATATTTCAATTTGACATTGAATACGAGGATTTCCATAATAATTTTCAGCTTTTGTCTTGTAATATGCACTATTAATATTCCTTTTCAGTGAAAGAAAACAGCGAATAGGCAGACAGAGTTCTTTATGTGTTAATAAGTAAAGTGAGTAGGGGGGGGGGGCAGGCGAAACCTCCCTCGGGGGTTGGTGAGCGGAGTGAGCAGGAGGCAGAGCCCCCCTAGTATATTTAAAAAAAAAAAAAAAAACATAAAATAGGTTCAGTACATAAACAAAAGTATGTTCTATCATCATACATGATTTCAAGGCAAGATTTTCATTGGTGTTTTAGAAAAGTGTACCAAAGTGAATAAAGTGAAAAGATCTTTAAGAGTAAAATATATATGTTTACAGTGGTATTATAAAAAATCTAGTACGTAAGAGTAAATAATTTGCATCAAATATTTCTTAAACTTCTCGTTAATATCTCATAAAAAATTCATATTGATACATGCATAATTAGAAAAGATATGGCTATTAAAGCAACAACCTCAATTTCCCACTTCTCAGTTGTCGCAAACGTCTCAGTCCCCTTAAAAAATCTTTATGGACTTGCATAAGCAAAACTCAATATACTTCTCCCATTTCAACTTAGTGTCAGAAGACACACCCAAGAATTTAGTCTCATTTAAAAGCAACTGCTTGTATATATCTGAATCAAAGTAGCAACATGAAACATGTTGAAGAGCACCATTCATAATGTCAGTGTTCAAACTTGCTTTGATAACAATAGCCGCATCATCAGCATAACCAACACACAGAATGGCAAGTTTGGTAAGATGGACTAACAAAGAGCACAGGGTATCATAAAATGAAGGAAAACATTCTCTCTTCTAGATAACCAAAAGTAGCACGAACCTTCATGCAAGCACACAAAAAGGAAGAACAGACTTCCCTAGGAATAAATTAGTAATCCATCTAATAATGATGGGATAGTACAGCTTAAATCAAGAACGCAGATGATGATATCAAAAGAACCATATCAAATTCCTTTTTAATATCAAGAAAAGTACAGGGGTAATTTCTTTATCATTAATGCCCTTTTCCAAAAGAAAGAAAAGCTCATACTATGCAGTATTTGTTGACCTTCCAGATTGTAGTTGATAACCAGAAGTAGCACGAACCTTCGTGGAAGCACCCTAAAAGGAAAAACAAACTTACCTAGGAATAAATTAGTAATCCATCTGATAATGATAGGATATTATATCTTAAATCAAAAACACAGATGATATCAAAAGAACCGTATCAAATTCCTTTTTAATATCAAGAGAAGTAACAGGGATAATTTCTTTATCATTAATGCCCTTTTCCAAAAGAAAGAAAAGCTCATACTATGCAGTATTTGTTGACCTTCCAGATTGTAGTTGATAACCAGAAGTAGCACGAACCTTCGTGGAAGCACCCTAAAAGGAAAAACAAACTTACCTAGGAATAAATTAGTAATCCATCTGATAATGATAGGATATCATATCTTAAAGCAAAAACACAGATGATATCAAAAGAACCGTATCAAATTCCTTTTTAATATCAAGAGAAGTAACAGGGATAATTTCTTTATCATTAATGCCCTTTTCCAAAAGAAAGGAAAGCTCATACAATGCAGTATTTGTTGACCTTTCAGATTGATAAGCATGCTGCAAGAAAGAGAGAATAAGAATCAACAAGAATATAATCCCTAAGGTACCTGTTATCAAGCTTCTCAGTTGCTTTCAACAGAAAAAAAGATAAGCTGATATGCCTAAAGCTTTAAACATAGCTTCAAAGTAATTATTTTTCTTATTCATTTTTAGTAATTTAGGCATTTTTAGTAGCAATGTAATTTTAAAAAAAGTTGTCAATTTTAGGAATTATGATTGAACATAAACTTTTTCAATTAGCTTCGACATTATCTTGTGATTCAGCAACAGACTACAAAACTTATTATTATTAACCTTAATTGAACTGTTATTAACAATATAGAGTATTTCAGATTAATAAAAATGTTCATTTATGTTAAAAACATTTAAGACTAACGTGCTTATAAGTTTAATAATATTTTGTTACTGAAAATGTTTTTGGATACTGAAAAGAGTATTATTGTAGCATTACAAAAATAAAAATGTACAGTTTTAAAAAATGTGCAGAAGAAAAAAAGTTTACTGAAAAGAGAAAATTGAAGAACAAAATAAAAAATAAAAAAGAAACCAAAATAAGAAAATATGAAACTATGTTGTGGCCATCACAAAACTTTCTTTATATTGTTCTATATAACATCATCTACCTGTTAACATGCACAAATATTTAATTAGCACATTTTCATACAATTTTCATTGGTGCAATTTAACCAATTGATGCTGAAATATAGCTATATGTTAAAGTTGTAGAAGGCAAGTAATAGCAGCACTATTTGTCAGCTGATATACACACTAAGTTAGGATCCTTTTTCAAAAATGACAAAATTTTTGTGTTTCATACAAACATAATTTTAGGGGTGCAGGAGCTGCACCCGGTACCCTAAGATGTGACCAAAATGTATTTTTTGCTTCAAAACATATTTTTCACTAAACCTTGTAGCAAAAAAAAAAAAAGTTGCTGATTTGAGATTGATTTTTACCTCTAAAATAATTGCTAGTATGTATGACCAGCCAGAGACAAGAGAGTTCATTGTTTTATTTATTTATTGTTCTTTTCTTTCTTGGTGTGTGTATTAGGTATTGTATGATCTCGCATGCGGAATAGCAGCGTAGTTTTGAAATTGTGGAGGTTTTCAATGTTAGTCTTAAATTACATGTTTTGAATCATTAGATCTGTAAATGAAGTCATTTTTGCAAAATCTTTGAGTGTTGAACTTGCCTCTGGAAGAAAGAAGTTTAGATAGTAGTTTTTAAAGGTGTTCTGTGAGTTTAAAGTAACTGTGTAATTTTTGACAAAATTTTGCAGAGATGTTGGATTTGAGAGTAGTAGGAGTAGGTGAAGTAGAAAATGCTAAAATAATTTTGTAGTATTTAAGCAGAATTTATTTGGAAGAATTGTCAGAAAATTCTAAGCAGTTATATTGCCACTAGGATAATATTCTTTGAACCACTTCACGATTGTACGGTTATCAATATTTATTTTTTGACCTTTTCCCACATACTGAAACCACTTTTTAAAAATCCCTAACTGAAAGAAAGGATGTCGTTAGTTAGAAGCCTGTCTGCAGGGGCGGACTGGCCTACCTGCTACCTGATGATTGCCGGATGGACTGATTGCCAGAAATGGCCAAGTGAAAAAGAAAAAAATGGCAATTTTATTTTTTGCACTATTGTTTTTTAATTTTTAAGCAAAATCTAGCATTAACTCTATCTGCCCTACAATTGCCAACGATAGCCCAGTCCCTTGGATCTCATATCTGGAGTAGCCAAGCAAAAAATTTACCTCTCTGTAAGTTAAGAAATTTGACAGCGATGGGTGAGTTTTAATGATAAATGGGATAAAAAGGGTTGACTTCCCTGTCAGCTAAAGGAAGGAAACAAGAAAAATTTTTGAGCTTCACTTGAAACTGTTTTATATCGGCATTTGTACCTTTCAAAATACAACTGTTTTCTTTTGAGTTTTAAAGTATAAAAATATTATATTCATAAATAAAAGCTTTATAGAAGTATTTATTTTTTAATTTTGCAAAATATCTATTAGTTGAATTGTAATTGTAATTTTTTTTATAGTAATTTCGGCAAATAATACAAATTTTCTATAAAAGAACACTGACTATCACTTCCAGAAAATCAGTTTAAAAACATATCCCCTTAAAAAATTAAAATTATTCTGTTCTTTATTATTTAAAAAAAAAAAAAAAAAAAAAAAAAACCTGAAAGCATTTTATTTTTTTGTTTGGGAACAAGAATAAATGAAAAATTACTTATACTTATGAGTGAAAATGGATGTAGAAATGTAACTTTATAGAAGTATTTAATTTTCTAAATAATTATTTTTATAAAATCTCTTCTAATTTGTTGAATTTTAATTGTAATTGAAAATGCATAGTAATTTGGGGGGGGGGGGGGAGACAATTTTACCAGAATGAAGCACTTTATTATTATTTAAAAAAAAAAAAAAAAAAAAAAAAAAAGTGAATAAATAAAAAATAAAATATCTGTAATTTATAGAAAAATAGAAAACACTATTTGATTTTCTTGATTAGAGATAATAATACTTGAAAAGTTTCATTTACTTAAAAGTGAAAATGAATGTAAGAATGTCTTAGGAATTAGTCAAATAATAATCAGGGAGTAGATTTTTCAGCTGATTTCAGCTTTTTTGTACATTATTTTTTCAGATTTTTAATTTTTTTCCAGCTTTTTTTTATGTTTCTGATGCGCATTTGTTCTTTTTTTATATATTGAAGGTTAAAATAAATATTTTATTACTCTAATATAATAGATTTTGTCATCAAAAATCTAATATTTCATTTCAACGTCTTGCCTTTGCGTACAGTTTCAGCTTTTTTTGTATTTTTGCTAATCTCATCCCTGAATAATAATAAACCTCAAATTTTCTTTGTCTTTCCTACATTCTTCTGAAGTAATTTCGCCAAATTTTCAAGAAATAAAATAGCTGAAATAAAGAATAAAATGACATTTTCATAGATAGTAACTTTAAAGAAATATTTAATTTTTTAAATATTTGTTTGTATGAAATCTCTTTTCATTTGTTGAATTTTGATTGTAATTGTATATAACTTTGTAATATAACTTTTAACATGAGTTAAATTTAGAAATTAAATTTGTACATTTGTTTTAAATTTGAGGTTATTTTCTTCGTATAATTAAACATAAAGTTGTTTACGGTAATTAACACCATTTTTATTTAAGACTTCACCTTTAGTTATTGAGATATACTTGCATTAATTTAAAAATATTAAAGTTTTAAATTCAAAAATTTTCAATAACTAAATTTTATTTTAAAACTGAAAATGTATCAAAATAAAGGCAGATGTATAAAACTTGATTTAATCCTAATTTATTATTATAAATGTAAAATAAAATGGATAAAAATATTTTCATTAAAATATAAAATGAAAATATCGAAACATTGCACTCCAAACAAGTAATACCTTTCTGTAATTATTGTATTCTTTTCTGAGAAGCATTGATAATTTAAGGGCGTAACTTCTCCCATACTGATAAAATGCATAACGGGGTAGGATGTCATTACTAGCTCTGACATAGTAAGTGGGTTACTTTGATGTAGTAAGTTAAAGACAAGACGAATTTTCGGCTATCGGCCTAGGAACCTAGAGTTATTTAATTTTAAGATGGCTGGGACTTAGAGTTAATATGTATTTAACATTCATAAAAACTAGCAATAAAATATTGAAAATCTATGCGACTGACTGGCCCAGAAAAAAGCTCAAGGGTTCACAGCTCACTTATCTGTATATTTTATTTTTATTTTTTTTATGTTTTTGTCTCAGGAGGATGATTAGATACTAAAGTAGCTGCTGACCAGATCCATCACCCTTCCAATCCATCGGCGACTGGTAGTAGGAATGCCTTGCATCTCACCTTTAAATATAAAAAAGAAATTATCCTGAATCTCAGAGCCATAAGAAATATGGTTCTATATTTTTTTTTTATCTGGAAGTTTATTATTTTTATGTGGTGGTTTGGTTGTTTACATTTTCAAACTGCCAAAACCTGGATCATTAGTTCAAATCTAGGCGAACACCAAAATTTACATGTTTAGTGGCCACACAAAATCTGCATGTTTCGAAGTTTTTAAGACTATTAAAGGTAGAATGCTTGTGTAGGAGATCAAAGTTCTCAGAATTGCCATTGAAGAGGGTGTCTAAATTATTTAAGGGGTTACATTGGATTAAAAAAAAAAAAGCATGTTCTCTCTCTTTCTCTCACTCACTCACACATTTTGAGCATATAAAAAAACATTAAAACTATATTTTGCAAAATTTTTATTACAAATTTTGGAAAATTCAGCCAATGGGTTCTGATTTTCGAAGACCCTTCAGAATAATGGGGGACACGATTTCTAAAAAAGTACAGTAGAACCTCGATTATGCGAAGTAATTGAGACCGCATCTTCTTTGGATAATCGAAATTTTCGGATAATCGAGAATTCAGCAATAATCATCTAAAATATTTATCTGCACTCATAGTTTGGAAAGGACGGCTTGCATACAAAAGGAATGTGGGAAAAAAAAAAAAAAAAAAAAAAACCTTTAGAAATGCATGTTTGTTAACAAAAAATTTTGGATGATAGTAGAAAGTGAAGAAGAAACCGACTTCGGCTAACGGAGAGTTTCGGTTAATCGAGGTTCTACTGTAATGCATCATCTTATAGAAATTTTGCATATTTCTTCAAAACGGAATAGGCTGGTACATGAATGAAGAATTTTTCTTTCTTTCGATTACAACTACTTTTATAAGGCTGTGTAATAGTAAAATGTATCAACAACTATCCTGTTTTTACGTAAAACTCTGCTAAAAATTAAAAATTTTTTTTTTTTTTTTAAATCTTTCATTCAAATGCTAGTCAATTCTATTTTGAAGTGTGCAAAATTTCAACAAGATTGGTGCATTATTTTTTAAGAAATCATATCTACCACTTTTTTGAAGGGTCTCCAGAAACCAGGACTCACTGGCTGAATTTTGAAAAATTTTAATGAAAGTTTTATAAAATATTATGTAAATGCTGCTTTTTTATATGCTGAAATTTTTGAATAAAAAGTTTTATTTTTTACATATATATAAAAGAGAGAGGGAATATATGCTTTTTTTAGCCTTTGAAACCCATATAAACCCTTAAAGAAAAACTTAGTTTGTACAAAATACCGCCTTTAGAATTTGTGACATAAAAATGAAATTTTTTGACTGTGTATATATATATATATATATATATATATATTTTTTTTTTTTTTTTTTCTAAGTCATAAGATCATGTTATATTTGTAATTTGAAGTGTTTTTGAAAATTGCACTCTATAGGAAAGAAAAACAAACATTGGTTTCTAAATTGCTATGAATCTGTTATTATCCAAAGTGAGTCACGGTAGACTGGTAAGCAGACAGTCAAACCAGTAATCAAAGTATTTCAAGTTCAATACTTGAGCCAGCCAAAGTCCATTCTGTGTATTAAGGTGACTAATGAACATAAAATCTATTTAAGCCGAGAAGTTATCTGCTCTGCAGAAGACAAAATTGTTGACATGTCTGCTCAACCATAGAGGTGAATTTTAGATTGTCATGAATATCCCATTATGTAGTTCTAATGCAATGAAAAAACCACTCAAACTTTACCTTCTCAAGAAAGATAAAATATTTATTTTTTATTTATTTATTTATATATAGGGTCCACCAAAAGTCACACCATACTCCCTAATCTTGAACGCATTGGAATAACTGAAAACTGTAAAATACGCATTCAATCATTTTTTAGGAGGATTTTGTTAAGTTAAATAAATACTGAGTCTGGAGACAAACTTTAAAATTTCAAGTGAGAATGGGTTGGGTTGTTTCTTGGCTTGATGGTAAGATTTTTTTCAAGACAAACATTTCGTCCAAAAAAAGAAATACGATGCCAGGGTTCACACAGAGGAAAATTTGGAAACCCGAAATTTTGCATAGTAATTAAAAAAAAAAAAAAAAAAAAAATTGTCAACCATTAGGCAGTCTAAAAAAAAAAAAAAAAAAAAGTTGTCTAGATTGCCAAAAAAGCATTATTAAAACTTCTTTTTATACAAACTCTGTAGGTGGCATTCAGAGGAGCGACTTTGAAATTTCAATTTCAAACAGGAGTATTCCTTTGTTAGCTCTATAGAAATGTTTTCTCAAAAAAAAAAAAAAAAAAAATCTTAGGGTTATTTTTAAGGAGATATCTCATTACATAATTTGCAAAAAGTCCCTTATGTTTCAATGTTTTGGAAACATTGTATTTCAGTATTTCACCAATCTAAAGGGAACCTCCTTTTTTTTTTTTTTTTTTTTTTTTTTTATAAAATTAGGGATTTAGTAGATTTTGAAAATTCAAATAGGAGAAAGATTGTTAGCTCATTGAAGTTCTTAAAGACTCAGATTAAATTTCAAGTTTTTACAATTTTCAAAAATTCTGTGATATTTTCTAGGTGTGGGAGACGTGTGGGACTTTCAGAGAAAACTTTTTTGTTTTTTTTTTCATTCATAAACTCTTTAAAAATAAAACTTTGTAGGACATTTTTAAATGATTGTGCTTAAAAGACCTTACAAAAGCTAACAAATTCTATTAATTTAATTGAATATGGTTTTTATAATTTTCAGAAATACTGCTCTGATCCGAAAATACTGGGGAAAGGGTGGTAGTATTTTCTGTATATATTAATCAGATATACATAAAAAACACTAATGTTAAGACAAAATACACTTTTAAAAATGTTTGTTTTTAGAAGATCTCACCAATGAACTTGTGATTTTGGGTATTAAAGTACAAAATTTGTAATAAAATGTACAGGGTGTCATGGAGAGCACCATCATCTGACAAAACTCATTATCATAAAATTATACTAAACTGAAAAGCACATTGCTTTACATTTTAGCATAATTATATTCTCTGTCTATGATGTTATATTTATTCTGTAACATAAAAAATGCTTTCTTATATTTTAATTTATAATTATTTAAAAATCAACTTGTTCAATATCATCATTTGTAGTAGTTTATCTTCAAAAATTCATACTATTTAAAATATTTACTATTTGCTTCTTTACTGAAACCTCAATACATTGCTCATATAATATAAAATACACAAAGTTTTATTTTAAAATTAACAAAATGAAATTTTTGCTATCAAGCAACATTTGTTTAGCCATATGCAATCTTGATATTGTAGAAAATATATTTCCTGAAAAATTTAGGAAATGCATCATATTATCCCCTTGAACTGAAATGACGAGTCCAGCTCGTCATGAATTTCCCGACACTAATTATGTTCTTATATGTATATATAACAATAAACATTCATATAAATGTGTGAAACAGACATTATTTTTAATAATAAATTTAATAATATAAGGAGATTATTTGAGCAACAAAACCGTAAGTTTCTATATCAATCCCTCCTCTTAAAACTAAGAAAATTAAATTGTCTGCATGAGCAGTGCTGACTGAAAATAAATTGCAGTTCAAGGGGTTAACATTAATGTTTAGTGTCAATATTTACCAGTGCTCTAGTGTTTCTGGAACATATTGTATTAAGTACTGATCCCCAGTGAAAAAGAAATTTGAGACTAAATTTTTTTATTATTTAAAATTTTTTTATATTTTATTTATTAAATTTATATAAATACTTTTAAAAATTATATTAATGTAGA
Source organism: Salticus scenicus (assembly GCA_963930645.1). Taxonomy (NCBI): domain Eukaryota; kingdom Metazoa; phylum Arthropoda; class Arachnida; order Araneae; family Salticidae; genus Salticus; species Salticus scenicus. The sequence goes on along the minus strand of OZ005648.1, from coordinate 327,776,884 downwards.
GTTAAGCAGAATGCTGTAAAATTACAACTTTATTAAACAATTATTGCTTGGATTTCTAGAGCTTCACCCTTGCTAGATAGAGTGAGTGGACCAAAATATCTCATCATCATGTGAGCAAGATTGAGCCAATCTGCCCCTGTTAGTCTGTCTGTGGCTATATAGATCTCAGACAAATAGACCAATTTTGATTTATTTTGTATGTGTGTATGTCAAAACTCTGATCTAATCAGGATGGTTCTTATCTCTGTGGCTTTAGTCTGGATGGTTTTGGCTGAAAATGTGTTTTTTCAGGACACTTTGCACTGATATTATAAAATTTGCTAGGTGGCCTTCCAACTTCTAACTCTTGGTAGGTAAATAGTTGTGTTTTACGATCACTACAAAAACCCTTTTAACAGGTTAAAAGTATGTGACACAGCACTTTACTTTATGACTAATATCATGGGTCTTAAAAATAATATAAAATTTTGAGTGGCACTTTGCTATTAATTAAAATATACATAGTGTGACGCAAAAGACAAATCAGTTTATTGAAATAAATAATTTCAATTTATAATGTAAACTCTATGAATTTGTATTTGAAAATTAAAAGCATTGTTTCAATGTGTAAATATACTTTATTAGACAAAGCAAAAGTCTTTGTAATGTAATCTAAAAATAAATCTTTTAAAGTTACACTGAGGCATAAAGTCGTGCATGGGTCTGGTTTTACTTGACCCGAACTCACCAAAACATTTTTAATCTACCTGAACCTGTTTTATTTTTACTTGAACTGACCTCAAAACTAAATAAACATTAATAATTCACCTAAAAATTATGCAATTTTTTTTTTTAATTGCAGTAGAACCTTGATCTGTCGTTTTTCACGGGTGCATGACAAAAAATGATGAAATCGGGAAAACAACGTACACGTGTTAAATTCAAGACATGAAGAAAACAATGATTATGAATTACTAAACATAATGTATACAGTATACTAATGATAAAAAAATTAATTTTTTACTTTCCAAACTGTCAAAGTAATAAATCAATGTAGAACATTAGGTAAAATTTATTTTTGAAATTCTGTAATTTTATGTTGGGTTTTTCATTCATTTCATAAATTAAACAGGAATTTTTCCAAATTTACAAAAAAATTTCTGTAATTTTCTGTGCTTATATGAAAGTTCGTGCATTTTCAAACACCATAATTATGTCTTCAGCGGAAAAATTATCCTGTTTCTTTGCCATTTTTTTCATTTTTTGAAATCACATATTTCTTCTATGCTTTAGGATACTGCATGTTGCAACGTCTTGATTGATGCAAATTATCACTAAATTTTGTACCAGACACATCTTCTACTACACACAACCACTCTTCATCTGCATTATCAGCATCATCTTTATTATAATTGTCTTGCCCTTCTGTTTGGTATTCTTCATTAATTTTTTGCTCATAACCATATTTCACGAAAATTTTCTGTCTTATTGAAGAAGTTACTTCCTCCCATGTTGAAATTACAAAATAAATAAATGGTCTTGAGACATGGCATCACAATTTTGGTTCTCAGTGGAAATGGGTAAAAAAATTATTTTAAGATGAAAGCACTAATACCAGTCTGTATGCCATATAGAATTGCTTGACCTTTAGGAAAAATATTTTACAATGTCAGGAGAAAATTTTTTTAATGATGAATGTGAGAAACAAGTTTTTGAAGTACAATACATACGAGTTTCGTTAACATTATTTAAATACAATTTGTGCAGGGACGATAGCAAATGAAACTATCAGTATGAGAAAACTATGGATGTGGGAACGATAAATCGGGGTTTCACTGTATAAAATAAATTTTCATTGTCACACAGTAGGTAGATTATTTAAAAAATAACTTTGATATCTTCCATCCAGCTCTTTCTTGGTCTTCATCACTTCCTTTTTTGATTTGTTTTATGGTTAAATGTGATTTTAGATAACCTTTCGTCACTCATTCTTTTAATATGATCGTACCAAATTAGTTGCTTTTTTTTTTTAAACAGTTTCCTTAATTTCTTTCTTTCATTTCATATTCTTTCTGACCTTGATATCCTGCATGATCTCAGAGCATCCAGTTCTACTGCCGCTAATTTCTTTTTCTTTTTTTCCATAATTCTCTATCCCGGTGCTCCGTATAGTAAAATGCTCTTAACAGTAGAATTATATACAGGATGATTATATAAAAAAAAACTATCCTGATCTATGAGATTGTAGCTATCATATCGTTAACAGAAACTAGATAAAAGTTTGGTGCAAGGTATTTTGAGGTATTCACTCAAGAATCATATAAAAAAGAACAGTTGAACTCTAGCAGTTACAGTTACAGTGACAAAATTTCAAATGACACCTACTTTTTTTTTATTGTTATGGAATCTCTAAAGCAAAAAACCCTAAATAGCATTGGAACAGTACCTGTAGCATGAAAATCGCCAGTGCTAGACAAAGAAGAAAAGAGAAAACAACTGTGATGTGACACTACCAGAGCAGGACTTTCATTTTTTAATGACATCAGATTTCACACTGAGTTTTATGCTCTGACTAAATCCTTACTGATTCTGCTTCGAAACGAGAAGAAGATACCAAGGCATGCTGAATTTCGTATTCACGTTTCCAGTTAACGAAAAGTGAGCCTCGTCCGTCCTCAGAATGTGTGAAGGCCAGCTGTTGTTCTCGTTATACTGGATAAGAAATTCTATCGCAAAATCTATCTGTAGTTGGTTATCACTCGCTTGTAACTTTTGAACAGGTTGAAACTGATACGGAAACATTGAAAAACAGAACGCAGAATCTTTCGTATTGTAGAATTTGGCAACGACAGCTGCAGAAAGTGTGAAACATCACATGCACTTGCACAAAGAAGTTCACGTATCGTCGGATGAACTTCTGCAACAATCTCGACAGGAACGGAAGGTCGTTCAGGCCGAGATCGATTGCATGTGCAACCAGTTCCTTGAAATTTACATATCAAGTCCCGCACAGCTTTCACAGTACATGGGCATCAGCGTTGCCCATGGTGTCTGCGATACACATCCAAAGAGACAATGTCTCTGCAGCATTTTATCCATTCAAGTAATAAATCTTTACAATTTCCACATATTTGCCTGTAAGCTACTTATTGTTCACAGAACGAGAAAGCAAGATACACATCACACATTTCACAATGCCTTATTTTTCAACTAGTGTGATGACGTCAGCCACGATGGTGTCTTAGGACTAACAGCGAAATTATAGCCCTTACATGAAATTAAGGATACATGGTCTCTTCTTTTCATTTCGAAGCACAATCAGTAGACTTTAGTCAGAACCAGACTCAGTGCGAAATGTGATATCATTAAAAAATGAAAGTCGTGCACTGGTAGGCACATCACAGCTGTTTTCTCTTATCTTCTTAGTCTGCCTAGCACTGGCGATTTTCATGCTACAGGTACCACTATTTATGGTTTTGTGCTATGGAGATACCATTCCAGTAAAAAAAGTGTTGCCATTTGAAATTTTGTCACTGTAACTGTTAGAGTTTAACTGTTTTTTATATGATTCTTGAGCACATAACTCAAAATACCTTCCATCAAAGTTTTATTCAGTTTCTGTGAACGGTATGATAGCTATGGTCTCGTATATCGGGATAGTTTTTTTTATAATCACCTTGTATATTCCTCTTCCTTGAGTACTTAAAATTAAAACTTTTTCACAGTCTTTGACCTATTTTAATCTTTACTTGTAATATTCAGAGTTTTAAACGGAAATTATTCCTACTTTCAGATAAATTGAAAAAACACTTTTGAAACAATGTACTGCAATTGGAGTACAAATATGTTAAATATCTCATGAAATATAAACATATTTATGAAAAACGTTTTCATTGTGCATGCACGAAAGATAGAAAAATTTTTTATTGTATAGGTTGAAAGCTAGATATATTGAGCAACTTTTGTCAAAAAATCATTTCAATATAGTAAAAATTAAGCAATAAATTGTCGGCAAAAGAATGAGCTAGATTTTAGGTATTTTCTAAGAGTTGGAATTTCATAAAGGAATTTTTCACATGATGCATATTTAATTTGAAGATCCAATTATTTTAACTGCACTCTGAAAGTACGTTTTGTGAAAAACTGCTTATAAGCTTGTAACTCTAATATATTTTTGTTTATTTACTAAGATTTGTGAGATCATAAGGGGTTTTTCACGTTGCTAAGTGGTTTAAATAATTGGATCTTCAAATTAATTACGTGGCATGTGAAAAACCCCGTGTGAATTTCAACTCTTGGAAAATACCTGAAATCTAGCTTGTTCTTTTGTTGACAATTTGCTCAATTTTTACTCTATTCAAATGAACTTTTGACAAAAGTTGCCCAATATATCTAGCTTTCAATCTATGTAAAAAAAAATTTCTATCTTTCGTTCATGTGCAGTGAAAATGTTTTTCATAAAAATGTTCATATTTCATGAGATATGTAAGATATTTGTATTCCGATTGCAGTATATTGTTTCAAAAATGTTTTTTAAATCTATCTGAAAGTGGAAATAATTTTTGTTTAAAACTTTGCATATTACAAATAAAAAAACATACTGGTTTTTTTTTTTTTTTTTTAGTTTTAAAATAAATGCTTATATCTCCATTAATTAACATGTTATCTTCACGAAAATTCACCCACAAATTATACTGAATCTATATTAACATATCCTAAAGTTACAGATAATTTTGTTTACTTAACGATACAGGGTAATCACAAATATTGATTTTTGCTCGGTTTGTTACTGGTCTTAAACCAAACTTCTCTGAAAAACATGAGGAAGACCCATTTCTTTAAATACCCAAATGTTTGAAAATATTTCATCGAGGTATAAGTTTTTACATTGAGAAAAATTGCTCGCTCGTTTGCAAATCTTTCTAAACTTTTGAGCAGGTGTGTATTAAATTAAGAATTTAAAAATCTGAAAAGTGGATTAATAATAATTTTTAACCATATATGTGCGTTGTGTACTTTAAGTGTACAAAAATGTGCTTCAAGTTTAGTGTTTGTAGTTTATTATTTAATGCTAATATTGCTAGTGGTGTAGTTGATTGTTTAACGTCTCTGGGAAAAAAAAAATATATATATATATATATATATCTTTGTTCATTACTTTTGTTCGATAAGGATGTTTACTTTGCTATAATAATTTGGGTATGCATATATTTAATCATGCATGGGTGATTGCGTGATGTGCCAGATCATAAAAGTTTATTCCGCAGATATGGATATGAATAAAGATTTCACATTATCTGTATCTATGGATATGGATCTTTGGTATCTGGATCCATGGATATGGATATTCAAAAAAATTATAATTTATTGTTTAATGCTAATGTGGCTTGTGCTGTAGTTGATTCTTTAATGTTTCTGGGGGGGGAAAAAGTATGTTTGTTCATTACTTTCGTCCAATAGGGATGTTTACTTTGCTATAATAATTTGGTTAAGTATATATTTAATCATGCATGGTTGATTGCATGATGTGCCAGATCATCAAAAATTGTTCCGCAGATATGATATGAATGATTTCACATTATCTTTATCTGTGGATAAGGATCTTTGGTATTTAGATCCATGGATACGGATATTTTAAAAAAATGTATAATTTTTAAGTGAGTAACAATATTTTTAAAGTTTGTGTCTTGTAACATGACATCATATGAAGCAACAGCAAAATTACTTTAGATTGAATTTCAGGTAGAATGTTGCATCATATCGAGTTTGGGCTAATTTTTAAAGAGTATTTCTACACTACAGGACTAGAAAATTGGTGCAGAACTCATACCAGTATTCATTTAAAATATTTCTCTTCATATAAAATCATTGGTTTAATAAGACAATTTTTTTTTTTTTCATTTATTGTGGTATGAATTCTGTTCCATTCCAATTTTCCACCCCTGTAGACTTTAGAGATAATGCATAATTAATCTTAAAAAATTATAGTTTCATTTCATATATATCAAGATATTTATTTTGCAGCTCAAAATTTTTTGCTTTCAGTTCCTTTTATATGTTTTATTAATGTTCATTTCTTACAATAGACATTTTCTAAATAAAGATTTTGTTCATGCTCCATTCTTTGTTTTAGTAAACATTTTTAATTGCTTCTGTATACATAAAAAGAAAATATTAATTTGTAAAAATTTTAAGTTTCTGATTTTCGGTGTTTTTCCACTTTTCAAAATGTCCTGAATTGATTTGACCATTTTTAAAAAATGTTTGACTATGTGTGTTAGCAAAATTTTGTAAACACTGTATCACGAAAAAATGCGTGGGATTTGATGTAACTTTATATAGTTGGATCACAAAATAAATTGGTGCTGGTTTAATTTTGGTGTATATTGCTTTGCAGGTGTCACTGTTATATTGTAAAAAAATATAAAAAGCACCATGAGAACTGTTGTTTAAAAGTAATAAGCACAAAAATTTGAATAAACACTACAAAAGCAATAACTCACAACAAATGTTTTGGGTCGAAAGAAAACACAACCCTTTGCCAGATGAACAAAGTAGGCACGAGTGCTGCAGAGAAAGTGGCAATGCACCTTAATATTAATTAGAATGAATATATATCTTTTATATGCATAAAAGCATACTTAATATAGAATATAATATGAAAATCATTTACTATTTGTTTACAGGGTCACACACAAGAATTTTGATATATTAGGACTATACTTTGAAATTGCTGGAATTGCATTTCAAATTCTGTTATATGTTTTTCATACTATGCTGAATTTAAATATACTATATGGTATGTATAAAATTTATAGATAATATACAGGGCTATGCAAAATTGAGTGAATACATTCTTTTCTACTAACTATAATTAATGGCTGTGCTATATAAATCTTAACAAATCCAAGAAAACTGCTGTGAAATGATAATTGCTTTTTCTTACTCTATGATAAACAAAGTACTAGTGTGGATTCCAAATTTGAACACTGATTTTTTTGTCCTAACTATGCATTTTGAAGTCCCCTGAATACTAAAATCAAGTTTTTCGTGGTTTATCTGTGTATGTCTGTTATAAGCATAATGTAATATCAAATGTAGGAAATTCAAATTAGGTATTTGGAAGATTATAAGGGTTTGCCATTAGGAAATTTTCATCAAAATTTGTAAGTTTCAAGTAACTATATACAAGTAAGTTGTGTGTGAGGGTGGGGGATGTAGTCGTTTCACACAGACATATATGTCTAGTAAAATTACTTCTAAAGCAATTTTCAACTATTTTAAAGTACCTTTATTTACAATACTTGTTTTGTTAAACCTTAATCTTTAACCTTTCTTTATTATGTTGAAATGCTGGGTAAGAGAAAGTCATGTGAGTGACAGACTATTATTATTATTTTTTTAATCTCACATAATAGTCTTACAGTAATACATTATTACATGTGTATTTTTTTTTTTTTTTTTGTTCTTTAATTGGAAATTATGACAGTATGTTTTAAAAACTTTTGTATTTGTTTGTAACAATGTAAAAGTAAATAAATAGTTGTTTTAAGATTGTGTGATTTTATTCATTATAAAGAAATACTACATTGCAAGCCAACTTTTTGCCAATAAAGCTTTTATGTTTAAATAATTACTTAATTTCTTTTTGCTAAAAACTTATTTTTTGTGATTTTTGCAAATATTAAAAAAAAAAGAAAAATCTGAAGTTAGACAACCAAATATACGATAACTGGTTTCCATATAAGTAATTCCATACTGTACTACAGGAAAATATATTTTTACTGTAAAAAAAATTCTGTTTTCTATTTCTTTTTGAATTTCCTATTTTTTTATTTTTTTTCCTCCTTTTTTTTTTTTGACTGAAGTTCATTTTGGACCTTGTATTATTTAATGAAGTTATTAATCATTCTGTTTATTGCAAACTCTTATAATTCGAAAATTTTAGGATATTTGTGTTGTACCACAATAATTGAAATCCCCTCTCCCCATTTTCTTTACCATTATTTTATTTATTTAATTTATTCTTTTGCAGCTATATGGGTTTGTATTCTTTTTTTCTGTAATATGAATTAATTTTTAATTCAACATAAATATTCTTAACTCTTTACCTTTTACTTACTATTTTTGACAAAAGTTCATTTGGATTCTGTATTAAAAATTTGATTTAACTGTTGATCATTTTCTTTATCATCTATTCTTATTATTTGAATATTTTGTGGTGCTAAGTACAAAACTTTGAATAAACACCATAAAATGCATACTTTGCCGCTTTGTTTGCAGACTCATGCCTACTTTGTTCGCCTGACAAAGTTGTGTCTTCTTTCGACCTGAAGCAATTGTTGCGAATTCTTGCATTTTATGGTGTTTATTCAAAGTTTTATACTTATTACTTTTTAAACGTCAGTTCTGTGGTGCTTGTTTTCACCTCCTTTATTTTTAGAGTTCTGTATAAAGTTGTATATTCTCTTTTTTTTTTTTTTTTTTTTTTTTTTTTTTTTTAATATTATTATTTAATATGCATTAAATTTTACTTCTACAAAATTTTCTTTTCTTATTATTTGAATGTTTTTGCTCATTTTTTAAATTTTATTTATTAGTTTGTTATTATTAACATATTAATTTTGTTATATTGCATTTTAAAGTTCACTTTTTTTATGTTTTATTTTTTTGTCAAACGTAACCTGATTGAAAGTTTGATTTGTATAAATAATTTGTGCTTAGTATAATTTTATTTATTTTTTTATACTCATTTTCAAAATTGAAACTAACATTGGTAATTTCATTTTTATAGTGATCACTTAATTTATCATATATATATATATATATTAATATATTTATTATATTTTTATTATTATTATGTGATAATTTTTTTTCTTTCTTCCTCCTCCCTGTATTTTCTCACATTTTTTTTTTTAAGTTACACTGAGATTAGTGCATTCGATTTTGTTATAATTTAAGTATGTTTATTCATTTTAAAAGTTCATCTTCATAATTTCTTTATAATTTTATTTATCATTAGTTTTATTATTACTATTATTTTGTTATAATTCAGTTTTAAATTCCATGTATATATTTTTATTTTTATCTTACGTCGCTTTTGTCGAAACATATAGCTTGATTAAAATTTTAAATGTTGGTTTGTGTTATTAATTGATGTTTAATGTAGTTTTTTTTCCTTTTGTGTGCTTATACTCATTTTTAAAATTGAAACTGATACTGGTAATTTCATAAATATAGTGATAATTTTAGTATTAATTTGTTTCATTTGAATATATATTAGAGTTATATGAGTTTTTATGCTTTTAATTTTGTTATTTTAAATTTGTTTACTCAGTTTTAAAGTTTATATTTTTGTTGATATATTTATAATTTTATTTATCATTATAAACTTTTTTTTATTATTATTTTCTTATGTTATGGTAATTTTGTTATATATGCATTTTAATTTCCACTTATATATTTATTTATTTTCAAACTTAACTTATACATTGTTCTTGCCAAAACATTTTGAATGTTGATTTATGTTTCGTTTATTTTTATAGTTGATGTTTAATATATATATATTTCTTTTGCCTGTTTTAACCTTTTTTTTTTTTTTTTAAGTTGAAAGTGATATTAATAATTTCATATCTAGAGTGATCATTTTATGTATAGTGAATTTGGTATTACTTGAATATTTTGTAATTTCTCTCCCCCATTCTTATTTATTTTTTATTATGTTAATGTGTTTATTCAATGCATTTTTAAAGCATAAATTTCTATTAATAATTTTAATAATATAATTTTATTTATCATTATTATTATTTTTTTTAATTATCTTATTGTTGTATTAGTTTTGTTACATTTGCATTTTTAAATTTCATTTATTTTTTTAAATCTATTTTGTTCTTGCTAGTACAAGCATAGTTGAAATTTTGAATGTTGATTTGTGTTAATAATTGATGTTAATTATAATTTTCCTCCCCCCCCCCTTATCATTAAATAGGTACGGGAAATTTAGGTATTGATGAAAATTTTGATATATATTTTCCTTTTTTAACATTTTTACTCACATTGAGATGCAAGGAATAATCCAGAAAGTAATAAAATCGATGTGGTATCCATCTGTAGGTTAGTCAATTTGTTAGTTTGTGTAGATAATATCTGAAGAACAGGTGACTGTTTAGTTAAATCTGTTTTAAAATAACATTTATGATACTGGCAAGAACTTTACTGATTTGCAAAATTATAGCTTATGCTTAACTTCATAAGTTATAATTAATTAATTATTAAACCTTTTAAAGCTCTATACCTTTTTATTACGGAGACGTAGCAGCTTTCGGTGGCAGATCTTCCCCATCTTCAGCAACCTCCTTTGTGACTTGCAGTGACACCAAATGCTATTCTTTGTTTTCTTTCTCATGTTCTTCCAAGAAGTAGTGCCAAACTTGATTTAAACAGTCGAAATTATTAGTAACAGTGATTCTTGTAACGGCCACGAATCATGCGCAGGTTTAAATCAAGTTTGCCGCCACCTCTTGGAAGAACGGGAGAAAGAAAACAAAGAACAGCACTTGATGTCACTGCAAGCCACAAAGAAGGTTGCTGAGGACAGGGCAGATCCACCACAAAAAGCTGCTACGTCTCCGTAATAAAAAGGTATGGAGCTGTAAAAGGTTTAATAATTAATTAATTATAATTTAACATGCTCCATTTAAAAGCCTATATAAATTACTTCATAAACTTTAAAAACATTTAAAAAATACCTTAAAATCCTTTAAAAAATATTTTTAAAGTTTAATTCATCCTTTATTTATAATTTAATTACTTCATAAGTTACTCAAAATTTATGATTCACTTAACATGGCAGAATAGGGCAAAATTTAGCATAAACATGCATTATGAGGATTTTTGTAATCATAACGATGTCAGATTTAACATGGGAGAACAGGCAAAGTTTTGCAGACTCAAATCATTTTGTTTTGTTAAGATTTCGGATCAATTTTAGAATATCATTAAGATGCTAGTATCATTAATTATGTATATTCCATTTTGAAAACTTTTATTTAAAGCTATTAAAAGAGTTATTTAAAATTTATAATTTATGGTATAATAAACAAAAATATGAAAAATGTATTTGTTGTAAAGATATTGGCCCAGTTTTAAAAAATTCATTTACCAGCGGGCTTTGCTCTCTTTGCTGGTCACTATATTTAAATGTACAATTTAGAAAAGGGAGGGTCATTATTTTTACTTTATAAAAACTAAAAAAAAAGAAAGAAATTGCTCAAAAATTTCCTATGGGTCCCCTGCCTTTGTCAGAGTTTTCCTCACCCACAGTATCTTGTTTCTGTGTTTATTTTGCCTAAGACAACCAATGCCTTACCCTTCAATTTGCAAATCTCTATTACATTGAACAATACTGGTATTTAATATGTTATTCCTTATAATTTATTTCATTCACCTGTTTGACCATAAAGTAACAGCATTTTCTCTCCAAATATAGTAATACAATATACTGTGAAGTTTAATTATGTCAAAATGGAAAAAAAAAATATTTTGATCCATTAGCAAACACACAATTGGATTTTAAAAGGGGACATTTTATAGTATAATTTTAATTTTTTTTTTTTTTTTTTCTAGGAGGGTGAAAGGGTCTAGTTTCGAAAAATGAAGAAATGGCAGAATATTCCTTTTTTCTTCTTGGAGGGTGAAAGGGAATGTCTTGCAACATAAAACTTTGCAAAATATTTCAATATTTAATCACGTTTAGTCACTATATGAAAATGATTAAAAAAAAAATAATAATAATAATAATAATAATAATTGAAACATTTAAATAAATATATTTCATTTGGGAACAACTTTCAGCAAATCAAAACCATTGTGATATAGAGCCATTAATGAAATGTATGCAGGGTTGCCACAGGCTACTAAAAGGCAACTATTTGCGACTATTTTCAGCCTAAGGAGACTATGGCTACTTTTTTGACCCAAAAAGCTTGAAAAAGCAACTATTTTCACAAAAAGGCAACTATTGGGAGACTATTTTTCACCTTTTGCAAAATTCTTCCAGAAATATCAGGAAAATCTTCAGAAAGAAATATTTTCTCAGCATTTTATAAACAATCCCATATCTTAACCTTTTCACCCCCCTTTTTTTTTTTTTTTTTTTTTTTACACCACTTATGCTGACCTTGAAACAGGTAGACTCTCCAATGAGAATGTAGAAATAGCACCAGACATGACATATGTATCTATTAAGCTGGCCAATTTGCTTATTGCAAATGACTACTAGTACACTCCTGTGACCTGTTATGACCTACCTCACCCTGATTTCATGTAAGAAAAAATAACAAAATTATAAAAGGAAGCTCTTTTAGTAAATCAGAAAAGGAAAAATACAGCCAAAAAAAATAAATATAAAGGGGAAAAAATAAAAAAACATAAGCTTTTAAGAGTGAACATACTTAACCTTTTCAACAACCAAACCCCATGTTATTCTATGGGAAATTTTGTTTCCACAATGACTCATTGCCTAATATATATATATATATATATATATATATATATATATATTTAAATTCAGTTTTAACATTCAGAAGTTTTTTTTTTTTTTTTATTTTATTTTATTTTTTTTATTGGTATATTTATATTGAATAGTTAGGAAATGCGTATGGTTTTTATTCTTTAATGATTGTTAGCATGTGATATTTAAGCTAGTGTTTTGGTCACTAGGCTACTATTTAGGCAACTATTTTAATGCATTTAGGCTACTTTAGCAACAATTTTTGTTCTATTTCTGTTGTGGCAACCCTGTGTATGTGACATTTAATTATTTGAGTTTTATTAAATTGAACAGAGACATGGTTAATTTAAAATTAACTTAATATATATTCACATTAAAACACAGTTTTATATAGGATTTCCTAGGCAAAAATTGAAATCTGTTACCAAAGTAGCTTGGATTTTTCTCGTCAAGGTCTTTATTTACGCAATTGTGATAGCCATTTTAATTCATCACCAAAATGGCAAAAAATATTAAAAGTCGCCAAGGGGGTCCATATTAAAGCTGTACCCACATTACTTTGCAGACGATAAAATCAAGAAAAAAAATAAACATAAGACTGTTTGAATAATTGAAATTAATATTTTAAAAATAAATAAATCAAAATAAAAACCTTAAATCTATTATGAAGTCAGTTTTATCAGAAATTTTTGAGAATGCAAGTTTATTCACATTTTTAGTTATACAGTTTTTTTTTTTTTTTTTTTTGAGGGGAGTATTAAGAAATGTTATTTTTTATGTTTAAACTTTTTCTTTTTTTTTTTTTTTTTTTTTTAACATAAAAAGTAACATTTCTTGATACTCCCCTAAAAAAAAAAAAAAAAAGTTTAAAAATTTAATTTTATTGGCAACATGACTTAAAGTTGCAACTCAAAGAAAAATGTCAAGAAAAAATGCAAAAGATAGAGTTCCTTATTAAAAATTTGGCTTTGGAGTGCACACAAAGGCATTCCAGACTGTGTGTGCTAAATGTCATGTCTGTATGTGCAGTATATATATATATATATATATATATTTTTTTTTTGGAGACAGCTGACAGAGAGAAAGACAGACATATGTTACCATTTTGCTTTTATTAATAAGATAATACTGACATGGGCATTCATCATTGACTGAATATTTTAATTTAAATACGTTAGTTATTCAAATTAGTGATTTGAAATATTTGAGATTAACATTTTCTTCATGGGAAAATAGGTCAAATTCTTACAAAAATGCATGTTTTTTTAGTTCCCCATTAAACTATAGGTATGGGGAACTTAGGTAATCGTGAAAATTTTCGACCTTGGTTTTTTGACTTTCTTACACGTTTTCAGATGTGAGGAATCTGAAAATGACAAAATTTGTATGTTGTCCGTCTGTAGGGTGTCTGTTAGTTTGTTAGTCCGTTAGTATGTTAGTCTGTGTACACAATATCTCACTAATAAATGATCGCAGAGAGGTCTGACCAGTTTTAAAATATTATTTATGACAATGGCAAGAACCCTATTCATTTGCAACATTCTAATTAAAAAACATCAGAAGTTATTCGAAATTTACGATTTTCTGAACATGGAAGAATAGGGCCAATTTTCGCTTAAACCTGCATAAAAAGAAATATTTTTATCGTAAAGATGTAAGTTCTAAATATCAGTTTTGATGCCGTGATGAACATCATTAACTATAAACGTGCTACATTGAAAATTTCGCAAATTATTCGAAATTTACGAATTTCATAACATGGTAGAATACTTCAAAATTTCGCATAAACGTCGGTTTTTAGGGGTATTTTCATTGTATAGATGTCAGACTACTTTTAAAATATTATATAAGATACTGACATGAACATCCCAAACTAAGAATTTTTTAATTTAAAAATTTCGTAAGTTATTTGGAATTTACGATTTATTTAACATGGCAGAATTGGGCCAAAATTGAGCATAAATGTCTGTTTTGAGGATCATTAATATATAGAACAACTTCAAAATAACATTTATGTTGCTTGTTTGAACATCATTTACTGCAAATATTCTAATAAGAAATTTTCGTTAGTTATTCAAAATTTAAAATTTTACCAACATAGCAAAATTGGGCAATATTCCATATAAATATGCATTTTGAGGATTGTTGCATTGAAAATAGTAGCATGAAAACTAAACTACTAAATTGACCCCAATAAAATAAATTAATGGATTACAATAAGATAAATATATCGAACTGAATGGTGGGTAGCCTATTGGGTGAGGATTTCATTCTATCACTGTGACAAGCATTTGATCAAATTCATTTCTCTTAACATTAATATAATATGCCCTGCACTAGAAATTTATGAGAATAAATTATATGATGGGGAACATATATGATGGGGATTTACATTATATGATGGGGAACATGGGGAACTGAGCAGAGTCCACCTATGCCAACTAGTTTTTTTAATACAATGCAGTGTGAATTGCATGAAAATTAAAATATGAAACTGATCTTAAGAAAATTAATGAAAAAAAAAAAAAAAGTTGAAGCTAATATTGGTAATTTTAGTTATATATTGATAATATAATTAGTTTATTGTTCATATATATCATGAACTTTGTGTTATTATTTGAACATTATGATAATTGGTCATTCCTTCTTCACCACCATTTTTCTCACTTTTTTATATTTTTATAGCTATTTGATTTTTTAAACTTTTTCAGTGTAATTTGCATTAATTTTACTTTGACAAAATTTTATTTTTTGATTATGTTAACACATTTTTTTAGTTTGTTTATAATTTCAATGAAATATTTAATTTTATTTATTGTTAACTTCAATATTATTATTATTATTATTATTGTCATTGTCATGTCATATTAATTATATTGTATTTGCATTTTTAATTTTGCTTAAAAAAAAAAAAAAAAAAAAAAAACCTGTATCCTTAACAAAACACAGTCTGATTGAAATTTTTAATGTTGATTATTTGTATTTTGTTTACATTAATAATTGATGTTTATTTATGTATTTATTTATTTTATTTTTTGTTTTTATTCATTTCTGAAGTCAAAACTGGTATTGGTAATTTCATATATATATATATGATTTTAAAGATTTAATTTCACCAACTTAGTTTTACTATAATTATTTTTTTGTTTTATGGATATTTATTTATTTTATTATTGTATATTTTGTATTAATATTAAATTACAAAAAAATGCCTTTTTATTTCAGATATGCATATACACATTTAAAATTTATTTTGTTTTTAATTTACGTAAATTAAATTGCTTCTAAATTTCAGTGCATTTAAAAATGTAGATTTATATTGAGATATATTTATTACATGTATTTTATATATTTTTACTATATGTAACTAGATTTATCATATTAGTTAGGAAATATGTTATTTATAATAGAGTTCTTTTTCTTTATGAGTTAAAAAAAATCTGAGTCTGCCCTTCTCCTCCCTAAATATTGCTTTTTGGTGAATTAAAGATTTAATTACCTTATTTAATTATTATTTATTTGTCTAGCTTAGAGTTAATCTGCTTTATACTGCATTCATAGCTATATAACCATAGTTTATTAGTCAGGACAAATTATTGTATTTTTTTGTTATAAACCATTGAAATTATACTTAAAATTATAAATTTATTATTTTCCTATTATCTTATTTCTTTAAGGGGTTGAGCTAGTTTTATTTTATTTTATTTATTTTTCGTTTCATAAAATAATGTATAGCTTCTTTATAAGCTATAATTGTTTACAGATATTAAAAAAGCTAAAGAAAATTATGTTGAGATTGCTAGCAATTACTTTTTTAGTAAACTGTGTTTTTACATTTTTAATCTTGTTACATAAAATATTTAACATTTTGAATATTGTATGTGTGATTTTTTTTTTCTTTGTCATACAGGATACAAAACAAAGTCCTTAAGAGGTCTTTATGTTTGCAACCATTGGTTGGAAATATACTCTTCCAATTACAAATGTTTGAAGAAAATGTAAACATTTGTGTTATGGCATTTTTAAAATGGCAAGAAATTAATTTTGTGAGAATTACAAAAACTAACTTTTCATACACTCTGTTGGTCCCCATTCTCATATTTAGTAAAAGTTGACAACCCTGTAATAAAACCGAGAAAATGAAAAAAAAAAAAAAAAAAAAAGTCAAACTTTGTAACCAAATATCTTGACCAATTTTCGTTGTACAAAAGAAACTTCTGGTGTTATGTTTGTCAGGATGAGCGTCAAGTTTTATTAATATAACTGTAGAGATCAGAAGTTTGTATAAAAATTTAATTTTTAAAATTTTTCTCAAAGCTGATTTTTATTTTTATTTTATTTAAACATACCATATTAAAAATTCTTACATTTAAAAAAACATTTTTGTAATTGGTAGTATATGTCTGTGACCAACTGTTGCAGTGATAAAAGCCTCCTAAAGATTTTGCTTTGCACCCTGTATAATTATTTATGTATTTGTGGCAAGTGAAGTTTTCTTTCTTTCTTCTAGCTAATCCTTTCACAGTATTTAAAAATCAACATCGGAGAAAAAAGAATAAACATTCATGCCCAACAACTCGATTACTTCAGCAATTAAATGAAGAGCCTACATGTGCATGTTATGACCAGGATGATCATTCCTATTCGGTTAGTCAGGTTTACTACTTGTCTTTACTTTACTGAACCTCTCTTTCTATTACTCATTTAATTTTATTTCCCCAACTTTGTTTTATACATATATATGTATATATATATATATTAAAGCTGTTTAAAATTGTAGGTTGCTCTGTATTGAATATTTAAGTGAAAATTATAAAAAAATTTATCATGTATATGTATCATGAAAAACGGCAGTTTTTCTAGTGACGCAAGCGAAAAAACAAATGAACGCGGCAATATACAGTCAAACCTGTCTATCTCGAATCTCTTGGGAGAAAAAAAAAAATTCGAGATAAACAGGTTTCGAGATACACAGGTTTTATGAAAATAGAAAATTTCTTTACACAATACAAAAGATTGAAAATTTGAAGTACTTTTAGTTTTATTTACATACCTTACAATAAGTAATCCGTTAGGAGATTTTGATGCAAAACTTTTTTAGACTGGACAATTTTTTGCAGTTTTGACACAGTGGAGAAGCAATCCTGATCAATATTTTCTTGGGATTCAAGAAAAATTCTTAATGTTTCAATGGCTTTTTCTGCTTCTTTTGGTGTGACAACTCTTTCTATATCGATGCTGTCCTCTTTATCATCATCCTCTTCATCATCCGAAGTTCCACGAACGTTTTCTAAAATTTCGGAAACAGTTAATAATTTTCCATTCGTTACCACTGATTCATCTACTTCTATAAAATCTTTAAATGAAATGTCAATATTCAGTTTCTCTCTGATAATCATCCATTCCTTCGGGTTTTCATCAGTTTCCTCGGCCAATTGCTCTTCGGTTTCTTTTCCGACTGTGCATGATTGCTCGAATCCAGCTTTTTTAAAACAATTTTTTATAGTCTTTTCCATGACACAGCTCCATGCATAGTCTACCATCCTCATTGCATCCAAAACAGTTATGCTTGGAAGTTTTTCTCCGTCCTCAATCGCACTGATGAGTTTTCGAACAAGTTCTTTACGATATTCTGCTTTAAAACTCCGAATAATGCCTTGATCTAAAGGCTGAAGTTTCGAAGTTATATTCGGGGGTAGGAACTCTACCATAACATTTTTCGTTGCAGGAAGATTCTTGTGGGAGCCGCAGTTATCAATGAAGAGGAGAATTTTTCTTTTTTTCAATCCCATGGATTTATCGACTTTCTTCAACCACTCGCTAAAAATTTCGCTGGTCATCCAAGATTTTCTGTTTGATTTATAAACAAATGGAAAAGATTTCACTTTTGAAAAACATCTTGGTTTGGCTGAACGACCAATCATTACTGGCGAAAGTTTTTCAGTGCCATTTTGATTCGCAGCTAGAAGTATAGTGACACGCAATTTACTCTGTTTGCCCCCTTTGCATTCGTCTCCTTTAAAAATTGCCGTTTTATTCGACAAACACTGAAAAAAAAGGCCAGTTTCATCGGCGTTAAAAATATCAGCTGGATCATATCCTTGCAACAAAGATGGGAGTTTTTTAAGCCAATCGTCGATGGCACTTATTGGTACAGATCCGCTTTCTCCACAAAGTTTTCGGAAGACAATGCCATTTCTCATTTTAAAGCTTTCAAGCCAACCATTACTTGCTTTGAAACCATCAAATCCGAGTTCTTTAGCAAAGTCTTCAGCTTTTTTTTTAAGCATTAAGCCGCTGATAGGAACTCCTTCTCCACAATATTGTTCGAACCATTTTCTAACGCATTTGTCCCCATCAGGAAAAGAGCATGCACGGCTTTTTTTCATTGTTTTGCAGCCGTTTTCGAAATTCTTTTGTATGATATTTTCGTTTTTCATGATGGTGGAAAGAGTACTGGGTGGAATTCCAAATTTAGCGGCGACAACGCTTTTCTTCATAGAATGGTTTTCCTTCAAAAAAGACAGAATTTCCATCTTTTTTTCGATGGTTAAAACGTTCAATTTTCTTTTCACACCTGCCATTTTTAGCTCTAAAATCAAGACAGCAAAATGCGAGATGATACTTTAGTCGTTAGGCTAAGACAAGACTGAGAAACAGTTCTACAAAATTTCTTCTCCTGTCTCCTATTCCCCCATCTCTTATCATTCTAGAGAAGAAAACCCGTTTTTAGTACAATTACCACGCAGTCCCTGACCAAAGCACCCCCGATGTCCTCACGTATTTTGCAAAAAAGGGGACTGGTGAGATTGTCACGGTCAATAAGGCTCTAAACTGGAATGTTGTGTTTCTTACGAAAATTTGAGAATGATAACAAGTTTGGGAAGAAAATAATTTGAGATAGGTTTGGAAAATGCGTTACAATTTTATTGAAAATGTAGGGAAATTGAAAAAAATCGACTACGAAAATTTGAGATTGACAGGTTTGGGAAGAAAATAATTCGAGATAGATTTGTTAAATACGTTAAATTTTTATTGAAAATGTAGGGAAATTGAAAAAATTCGACATAGACAGGTTTTCGAGATAAGCAGGTTTTGAGATAGGCAGGTTTGACTGTATATATTCAGTAAAAGGCTAACAATATTGCATAGCGTTGAACAGGGGTGCAGAATATGTTTGAATGTGCGAACGAGGTTTGGGCAAAATTTTTGCTGTTTGCGGAAATTTAGAATAATTATTTTCTTAGAATAAAATAAAAAAGAAAACAGAAATTTAAAAAATCTACCGAAAAAACAAACTTTCTAATATTAAACAACAAACTGACAACTGTATTGTTCTGTTTCAAGTGTATTTTATTTAAATATTTATTACATACCCCCCCCCCACCCCACACACACACACACACCAGGGGTTAATACAGGTCGAGTTTACTACCGTTTATGGGTACCTTCACAAAAATCGACCTGGCAAAAAAGGTATCTTCACAAAAATCATATAGCTAAAATCGGTACTTTCACAAAAATCTTAGTCCTCCCAGCAAAATCTAACATTTTTAATTAGCACATTTTCAAAGGAAAGTAATTCGTGCATTTCTGTTGATGCGATTTGTGAAGCAAGAATCATACAGAATGTTGGTTTTAATCTACACACAAGCGTTTGTTATGGGCGAGAAACAGTGCAGCATATGTAAACAAAACGATCCTTGTGTGTATCGGTAGGTACAGACACGCTCTGAAATTGTGGCCATAGTGTACAGTCGGTAACAAAAGTGTCCGAATACTAGCAAAAATTCCTATGTAAAAAAAGTACACATCATACGGTTTTGATAAATAAATCCTTGTCGAATCCTGGTCCTAGTTAGCGTAAGAACATGATTCGATAAGGATTTATTTAACAAAACCGTATGAAGTGTACTTTTTTTACATAGGAATTTTTGCTAGTGTTCGGACACTTTTGTTACCGACTGTACTGTTTTCTGATTCGTCAGGTGGTTTAACATTTTGGTGACTGTATGGTGATGTGTTTATCCTCCCTGGTACAATTCATGTATACTGCAGTGATACTAACACAAATAAAAACAACTTCTACTTACACTATCTCTACTGAACTGTTTACTTCAGAGTGAAGTAAGTTTTGGATTTTGGTTCCTGTTCTGCTATAAGCCTCACACTAGCTGCTGAGAGTTAATTTTATTATTCTACTTTGTTCAAACTCCCCCCCCCCCCATACACACAGAGAGAAAGAAAAAGAGTGCACTACAATTTTTCACAAAAATAAAATATAGTTAACCCTTAACTACAGACGTTTATTTTCTGTCACGTAAACACAGACGTGCGGTCTCTCAGACCGCGAGCTGTTTTATGCATTTTTAAAATACAAAATTTGAAGATAATAAATTCCTGCTATTTTATATGCAAGAATACACATTCCAAGTTATATTAAGGTAATTCATTCATTTAAAAACTATAAAATTAATATATTAAAAATATGATTTCTAAAAACTATATGAAAAAATCCAGAAAAATGAATCAAATAATGAAAATAAGGACAACTTACTTGAAAATGCGTACAAATGAAATTATTTAATAAATTCCACATGAACAGTGTCTGGATTATATAAAATAATGCAAAAAAGGCTATTATATAAAGAATATTAAAAAAATTTGTAATAATCTCGCATCTCCCACAAGCGAGAAAAAGTAACGTAATCGCAGACGTGAGGTCTATATGACCGCGGCACAAATTTAAAATTTATTTTTAAAAAAACTAATGCGTAGAATTTAATAAAAATTTAGAAGTAGTTATATTTAATGCCAACATGAAAGTACTGAAAAGAAGGAGAATAATTATATAACTTATAAAGAGTTTTGCAGTTCTAAAATATCGGAGCGGTCATACAGACCGCACGTCTGTGTTTAAGGGTTAAGATTTTTCACAAAAATAGGTATTAAGTTTGAAATCTTAGATTGGCCCCTGCACACACACATAAATAAACAAACACTTTGATGGCAGGAGGCTAGGAGAAATGATGTGTTTATTTACTCTAGCCAATAATGAAGCAGAAGGAAGAAAAGGAAAGAGGAATAGTAAAAACATCTTTCTTTAGCTTTTGAATTTCATTTACAAAAATTCAGTAATCAGTTTTGATTGTGCATTCAGCATTTGTCTCCCCCCCCCCCCCCCCAATCGAATCACACACACACTCACACAGAAAGAAGGAAAAAATATTTGAGCTGTGAGTGATTAAACCTAAATTTTTTAATGAGTTGCTTCTTTTTATGTCTTAAAAATTAGTTTTACATAAATATTTTAATTTTTGAAATTAATTAAAGCTTCTGTTGTTCTTTTATGGATGTTTATAGGAGCCCAATCACTTCATATTAATTGTTATTAATCTAAAATTATACTTATGCTTTTTTATATTATTTTCTCTGTTTAAAATTATTTTGCATTAAAGAAACATACATACTATTCTTTAATCTTTTTTTTTTTTTTTTTTTTTAAATTCAATAGAAGAAAGTATTGGATTTGTAAAAAAATTTTATTTCTAGTTTTTGATGGATTTACGTGTTTTGAGAGGTTCAGAACATGATTTGACCATTTTTAGAAAATGTCTATCTCTGTCTGTCTGTGTATGTGTGTTTGACCAAAATTTTGTGGCTACTGTATCTCAAGAACTACTGTGTATATTTGCATATAAATTAAAATACAGTTGCATCTTGACATAAATTAGTGTCTGTCAACTTTTGGTGTCAATTGCTTAACAGGTGGTGCTGCTATGCAGCAATTTCCACAATTTCATGAAAGGCTATATCTTAGAAACTAATGCACAAAATTGCATATAAATTTATATGCAGATGCATGATGCACCTTGACATAAGTTTGTGCCAATCGTACAACAAGTATTGCTGCTGTACGTTGTTTTTTTTGCAATTTCAGAATAGGCTCTATCTCAAGAATTACTGCAGAAAATTGCATATAGAATTATATGTAGATGTACCTTGACATAAATTAGTTTATGTAAACTTTTGCTGATAATCGCTTAACAGATGGTGCTACTACACAACAATTTCCGCAATTTAAGGGTAAGCTATATCTCAGGCTCTAATATGTATAAATTGAACAAACTTGATGTATGAAAAGTTCATTATGAGACATTATGTTCATTAAATTAGGTGTATATGTTACCGTTAAAGCGCGAAAGCTGTTAATCTGAAGATTACCTAGCTAATCTGCACATTAACTAAAATGACCCGTTAAAGTGCAGAATAAAGAGTTTTCTGCATTTTAACTAGGTAATCTGCAGATTAACGGCTTCTGTGTCGTTAAAGTTCAAATGTTTGTTTCGAACCTTAGTTTTTTTACATTCACTATGACGTCAAACAGTCATGTGATACAGATACGCGAATCCCAGATTAGTCTGTGACGCGATTGACCTTCAAACACAAACCGAAACTTTTATCCCTTCCTCTCCGCTGTGATAAACAGTAAGAACAAAACGTGGATCATCGAAGCTATGACGTTAGATTTCTTATTATGACCAACACAAATTTTAAAGTACAAGTAAGTTATAATTGTTTTGAGTTTATTTCTTCTCTTTTCTAATTCTGTCAATATAAGTTTGATAAGGGTCTGCATTTTATTAAAATGAAATATAATCTTAATTAAAAGCTCTGTCTCGTGAAACTTCATTTTAAATTATGAATCTTAAATTTACAGCACAGTAATTATTTTCTCCCGAAATAGAACTATTAAATCACAACTTTTTAAAACTACTTTATTTAAAAATTGATTTAAATTACTATTACTTACTGAAAAAAAGAACAGATGTAATATTTTTTAACTCTGGAAAATATGGCATTCAATATTATGGCATTATTCAATAAATACTTAATATGAAATTTTTATGCATCTTTTAGCATTTCATTACAATTTTTCTTTTTCTTTTTTTTTTTTTTTTTTTTAATTTCAAGTTTCCTTTATATATTTTATATATCATGATTATATTTTTATTTTTAATTTTGTTCGCTTTTTCAAATAATTTCATTGTAGTTTATCACATAAAATGTGTTAATAAAGGTTTTTATTTATTTATTTATTTTTTTATTGTAAAATTAATATATTTCCTAAACCTGTACAGATATATGTATGCTGCAAAATATAGTTTAATAATGCATTGGAAAAGTGCCATTTTAATTTTCATGCGTTCTAAAAATTATTAAAGCAGTTTTAATTATTTGAAGTGCTTCTTAAAATGCATCTGAATTGTCTAATTTAATATTTCTTTAGCGAATTAAAAATTGGTGCATAACTTTTTTTAAAATGTAGTAATAGCAATATAAGTTGTTAATAAAACTTTTTTTTTTTTTTTTTTTTTTTTAATTTAAATGTTTAAATGTTTTTATTTGAAAAGAAATCGTTACTGTATTACAATTCTAACAATCATTTATAAAATAGACTTTATTGAAAGCTATTAAAGATATTATATTTCATATTAAAAATGCATAACATCTTCAAACTTATATTGACAGAATAAAAAAGATGAAATAAATAAAACAAATATAACTTTAAAACACATACATATTAAAATAAATAAATAAAGTAAGAAAAGAACAGCAAACTAAGCTTTTTTTTTCCTTTTCCCTAATGGAAAAAACAAATACAAGACAGCGTGCTGTAAAATTATATCACCAGAGATCTTATTTTCACTTTAACGAGTGCCTAGTAGGTAATGTGCAGATTATCTAGGTAATTCGCAGATTACCTAGGTAATTTGAGAAATGAAACAATTTTCCTTACTTTAACGGATCACCCTAGTTAATGTGCAGATTACCTTGCTAATCTGCAGATTAACTGATTTCTGCACTTTAGCGGTAACATATATAAGCAATAGGTGGAGTTACTATATTGCAATTTTTCCAGAGAATGGGAAGGATGTCATCTGTACAGTAAAAATTCAATTTCATTTGACATTTAGAATAATACCTCTCTGAGATGAAAATCGCCTGCATTAATACTGGATTTAAAAAAAAAAAAAAAAGATAAATAATTTGTACTGTGTGAATTTGTATGAGAAAAAATAGAAGAAAATTTTGTGATGGCCACAACATATTAGTTTTTTTTCCCCCTCCCTGGGGAGAAAAAAAAGGTAGGGCTCTTGTACTTTTTTTTTTTTTTTTTTTTTTGTAATGATACACATCAACAAATGGCATAATTAGTTGCTGATACTGTCATTCAACATGTGAGTACTATTTTCTCACATGCTATATGTACTCACATGCTGAAGGTTATAATAGGCTCGTGCTGCATATTTTGTAACTTTATAGCAATTTGTCTCGTTTTTATAGCATATAACCTCTTTTTTTTTTTGTTTGCACGGCTTATGTTCAGTTTTGTACATGTCAGTTAAGTTATATATTGCTTATTTTTCTTATATTGTTTCCCACAATAATTGTAATTCTTCTTTAAACAAAAAATTATAGAATTTTTATTGAATGATTGTAGTTTATGCACTGAAAATGTTTGTCTTATTCTTGATTTTGAAATTCTTTAGTAAGAAGGTTTTTTAAATTTTTAGGAACAGCAAAGTGCTATAAAACGAAGCAGCATTAATTTATTTTTAATTATGTATTATATAAGAATTATAATTTTTGAAATTATGTTAGTTAATAAGTCTAATTAGCTTAAACTTTTTATTGTTCATCTGGTAGACATTAATAACAACATTAAATTTTCAGGTAGTTTTTCAAAAAAAAAAAAAAAAAAAAATGTAATATAATAGCTTATAAAAATTCCCTTCAGTATTTGGACTGAAGAAAGAATTTAGAATGTGTTCGGAGAAAATTTTAGAGGTCTGAACATTTTCTGCGCCCCTGGCTTTGAATAAAAAATTATTCAGATTTTAAGTTTTCTACAAGTTTCGTGTGATAAATGAGAGATCATTTCATTTACCTTAATCGACAATGAAAATTCTAATAATATAAAGAATGCTTATAATAGCAGATGTAAACTTAATATAACTGATAATACTGTATAAAAAGTAAACCTACCTAAATAGACAAATTGTTTCTGGTGAAGGTATTATGAACAGACCTATCTCAGTACTATAATTAAAAGCTAAAGCTACCATGAAAATTTACAACAACTGTTTAGTTTCTGTGAAAATTTTGCACTTATTACTGAAGACTCAGGGAGAATTTTTAAACGCTGTCAGACCTTTTATAAAGTTAGAAGCTTAAGAACAAATTTTATGTACAGTGAAATAAAAAAGCTTTTAGAAAGTTGAAGGAAACACTTAAAAATCTTTATCATAAAGCTTCAAAAATCATTCATTAAAAACTATTACATTTAAAAAATATTAATTATAAATTTGAATATTTCTATATGTAAATTTTAAAGTATTTCTTTAATTAAAAAAAAAAAAAAAATCAGAAACATGAAGTAATTTTTTTATTTTATTTTTTTCCTTGATCATTAAGTTTTTCATTTCAGCTCATTAAACTTTAATATTTTTTACTTTGAAGATATGTATTTTATAATAATTCTATTCTGTTTTTCAATGAAAACTCAAAAAATTTATAGAAGTTTAATATAAATTTATTTTATATTTAGTTTTAGTGTTTCTTCATTTTTTTTTTTTTTTTACTTGATTTATTTTGTTGTTATATTATATATATATATAATTTAATTATTATCAAATGAAATTTATGTGCTTAAAAGTCTGGGTCAATTCATTTAATATTATAATGTTCTTAAAAAGAGTATGATTTTTGTTTGCAGAAATCTAGGAAAAGACTTAGTGATTTTCCTACTTCAAATAAGCAAAAATCACCAAGTAAACAGTTGATAATTTATAATGATAAAGGCTGCATGAAGGGCTTTGAAATAGAAAAAGAAATGACTTCTGATGACTCATTAAACTTAGGAGAAAATCCAGTAGTGAACGGTAAAGAGGCCTATGTTTTGATTGAACAGAATGTAGATTGTAACAGCTTAAATTATTCTGCTAATACATCCACTGCAAGTACTAGTTTTGATTGTAGCCAAGACATGTTGTAAGTATTAAATTTCAATATGTAGGCATGAATTTGTTTTCTTTTTCCAATCTTATTTTTAACTAGCCGCCTTTGGCGACTAGCTGGTTCGTGATCCTTGAAAAATCCGACTTTACGAAACTACCGCTCGGTGGCGCCTGCAGCACCTTTTTCACATTTCAGGTCCTACAACAGCTTATTGACATATAGTGAAAATAGCTTTATTGAAAAATTTAACTGCAGTAAATTCCTGCTCAGTAGTGCCTGCGGCACTCTTTTCCCATTTCAGTATCTGAAATTGCCTGTTTGCCTACCTTGTTATGATCTTTCAAAATTCTGACTTTAGCAAAGTCCCGTACGGTGGCGCCTGTGGCACCTTATCCCTGTTTTAGAACATGCAACAGCTTGTTCGCTCATAGCGCAAATAGCTTTGAGAATTTTAACTATAGCAAATTTCTGCTGTGTGGCAACTAAAATTTACATTTCATGATTTAAAACAGCCTGTTAGCTCACCATATAAAAAAACCTTTGAAGATTCTGATCTTGGCAAATCAGCAACCCAGTGGGGCTTACGGTCTCCCAATCTTCTCCCTATATGTAATTTACTCATAATCATGATTGGAGATATTGAATTATTAAAATATCAAAGCGCCCTCTGGCGATAGAGATTTGTACTCTTCAATTTCAATTTAAATGTTTTTTTAAATATTTTACGTATGAAATTATGTTAAGTAGAAGCTGAGATACAAAGGTAATATAAGCATTGTTATAAAAAAAGTGTGTGGTTTTTTTCGTGGGTTTTCTCTGAAACTTGCGTAACTGCGAGCTAAATAGTGTTAAAAATCCTTAATACAAAATGTGAGCGGAGTATTGGAATTCAAAAGCCTGCATCATAATTAGAATTAGAGATATTGTAATAAAGGTGTTCTGGCTTTTCTGTAGTTTTCTCTGAAACTCCCATACGGAATTTAACAGTTTATATCAGTTTAAAAGTCTGCAATTAAGTGCCCTCTGGCGACAGAGATTTGTAACATATACTCTTCAATTCCAATTCAAATAACTTTTAAAATGATGTATTACTTATGAAATTATGTTACTTAGAAGCTGAGATACAAAGGTAATATAAAGATTTGTGTCTGACTTATCCATAGTTATCTCCGAAACTTACATAATTCCGGGCTATATTACGTTAAAAATCCTTATTACGAAATGTGAGCGGAAATTGGAATTCAAAACTGCAAAATATAAAAGAATAAAGGTGTGTTGGGTTTTTCGTTGTTTTCTCCCAAACTCCCGTTCCTTTTCTACATTTTTGCCCCCTTCGCTCCCCCCCCCTTTCTTTCCCTCCTACACTCGAAAATATCTGCAATCGATTTATCTTGCCTTAAAACCTAATAATACCAATTTCAAATGCTGTATTTCTTTCTTTTTTAATTTTTGTCTCTTCACCCGGGAAGGACAAAACGGAAAACCCAGAATGCCTTTATTCTTTTATATTTTGCAGAGTTTTGAATTCTGATACTCCATTCACATTTCATACTAAGGACTTTTAACAGTATTTAGCCCGGAATTATGCAAGTTTTGGAGAAAACTATGAAAAATTCAGACATAAATTGTTTTATAACAGTATTTATACTATTTCTGTATCTTAGCTTCTAATTAGCATACTTTCAAAAGTAATATTTAAAATTTTAAAACTTATTTGAATTGGATTTCAAAAGTAGACGTTGCAAATCTTTGCCACCAGATGTTGCTTTAATATTTTAAAATTTTAATATCTCCAATTCTAATTCTAATTAAATTACTTATATAGGGTAGATTAGATCGTAGCAACCACCGGGTTGGGGGTTTGCCACAATCATAATTTTCAAGGGTCGATGCATGAGGAACGAATAGATTGTTTCATATCATGAAACGCAAAAGGGTGTTGCAGTTGTCACAGAGCAAATATTTGCAACATTTAGAATTTTCAAAGGTAGGAGAAGGAATTTTCAAAGCACTATGAGCGAGTAAGATGTTGTAGATTCTAAAACAGAAATAGGCGCCACCGAGCAGAAGTTTAATACGGTGAAATTTTTTAAGGATCGTTTGCATGGTGAACGAACAGGCTGTTTAGATCATGAAATGGGAATACAGCACCACAGCTCAGTGGGAATTTGCTATAGTTAGAATTCTCAATAAAGGTACTTGAACAATAAGCGAATAAGCTATTGTAAGTCCTGATACGGGAAGAAGGTACTGCAGGTGCCACCGAGCCAGACTTTAATACGGTCAGATTGTTTTAAAGATTGCGAACCAGCTGGTCGCTAAAGGCGGCTAGTTTATAATAAATGAAAATATTTTGAAACATAGTCCTAATTTGCATAAATATGACAAGATACTGGATGTCGTAAAGCTATATTAAAGCTTCCAGTAATTTTAACTGAACAATGTATTTATATGCACCTTTGTTTTTTTAATTATAATTTCTAATCGCACTAAGAACCTACTCTAAAACATTCAAGCTACAAATCTTGCAGTACTACAAAAAAAAAAAAAAAAAAATCTAAAAAATTTTTTTGTCAAAAAAATTGTTATTTATTTTTTATTAAGCATAATTATGTTGAAAATCAAATTTTTTCATGTTTAATTATATATTAGCATGCAATGCTGTATGTCTAAATTTTAACAAACAGGTATTTTATAAATTAAGCATATTATATGGTCATTGTAATACAAATTACCATGTAGAGTAATTAAAATTTTTGTCATAATTCCTGATCCTATTGAGATCCTACTCTAAAAGTTTCAGGTTATATAGCTTTTAGTATAACAAGAAACATATATATATTTTTCAGATTAAAAAAAAAAAAACACCATCTTTAATTTTTTTTTTAATTTAAAGTTTTTTTAAACTTTTACCCAACATAATGCTGTTGCATATCAAATAAACCTTGTGAAATATTCTTTAAAATGAGGGGTCAGAAAATTCTTTATCCCTTATATAACTTGAAAAAATTGAGATTGTGAAAATGCTTATACAAGCTAAAAAAAAAAATGCTGATTTTTTGAAATTTAAAAAATTTATTTTAAAAAAAATGGAACGAGTTAAACATTTTTCTAAAAATATATTCTTACTAGCAGGCTACGCCCGCTTCGCCACTATTTTTAAATGAATCATTATAATTAACGAATTCTCAAAATTGCATTAATTTTTATCATGTGAAAAAAGAAAAAAAAACTCTGATCGGGAAAAATGTCGCACTGGGTCCCCACTGCCTTCGACAGTGTAGACCCATGCGAATGCATATATATGAGCACCCTAATAATTTTACAAATTCGAAAATATCCGCAATCGATTTGTAAGTATGAAAAACCTCTATAGACCAGTTTTGAACGATCTATCTCTATTTTTTTTATTTTTTTGCCCCCTCCACTCCCTCCACCCTTCCCGCCCCTCCCAATAATTTTAAAAATTCAAAAATACCCGCAATCAATTTGTAGGTATCGAAAACCTCGATGTACCAATTTTGAACGATCTAACTCTATTTTTTTTTTTTTTTTTGCCCTCTGCCCCCCCCCTTCCCGGCCCTTCTAATAACTTTACACTTTCGAAAATATCCCCATTCGACTTGCAGGCCTCTAAAACCTATCTGTACCAATTTTGAACGGCCTAACTGTATTTCTATTTGTTTTTGCCCCATAGCCCCCCTTCCTGCCCCTCCTAATAATTTTACAAATTCAAAAATATCCTCAATCGATTTGTAAATATCGAAAATCTCTATATACCAATTTTGAACGATCTAACTCTATTTTTATTTTTTTGCCCTCTCCCCTCCCCCTTCTCGCTCCTCCTAATAACTTTACATTTTCGAAAATATCCCCATTCGACTTGCAGGCCTTTAAAACCTGTCTGTGCCAATTTTGAACGGCCTAACAGTATTTCTATTTGTTTTTGCCCATAGCTCCTCTTACCGCCCCTCCTAATAATTTTACAAATTCGAAAATATCCCCAATCGATTTGTAAGTATCGAAAACCTCTATATACCAATTTTGAACGATCTAACTCTATATTAATTACTTTCATAATAGGACGAAAACTTACATTAAAAACATTATTATTTACCTTACATAAGTCCTAAATACCTTCACTATACGTATTTCAAGTGCCAGCGCACTCATCCTCAGGTGAACTGTGACATCTCTTTCCACTGTTGTCATCGGGTATAGTCGGCGTTGGTTCTTCATTTCTTTTCGTCTTGGTTGATTGCTTGATTAAGTGGTTCCATTCTTTAGGAACGAACATGCACGAATCCCTAAAGAATGGAACCACTTAATCAAGCAATCAACCAAGACGAAAAGAAATGAAGAACCAACGCCGACGATACCCGATGACAACAGTGGAAAGAGATGTCACAGTTCACCTGAGGATGAGTGCGCTGGCACTTGAAATACGTATAGTGAAGGTATTTAGGACTTATGTAAGGTAAATAATAATGTTTTTGATCTAACTCTATTTTTATTTTTTTGCCCCCCCCCCCCTCTCCCCTCCCCCTTCTCGCCCCTCCTAATAACTTTACACTTTCGAAAATAACCCCATTCGACTTGCAGGCCTCTAAAACCTATCTTTACCAATTTTGAACGGCCTAACTGTATTTCTATTTGTTTTTGCCCATAGCCCCCTCCCCTTACTGCCCCTCCTAATAATTTTACAAATTCAAAACTATCCGCAATCGATTTGTAAGTATCGAAAACCTCTATGTACCAATTTTGAACGATCTGACACTATTTTTATTTTTTTGCCCCCCTCCCCTCCCCCTCTCTTGCCCCTCCAAATAACTTTACACAATCGAAAATATCCCCATTCGACTTGCAGGCCTCTTGAACCTATCTGTTCCAATTTTGAACGGCCTAACTGTATTTCTGTTTGTTTTTGCCCCATAGCCCCCCCCCTTACTGCCCCTCCTAATAATTTTACAAATTAAAAAATATCCGCAATCGATTTGTAAGTATCGAAAACCTCTATGTACCAATTTTGAACGATCTGACACTATTTTTATTTTTTTCTCCCCCCTCTCCTCCCCCCCCCCTTCTTGCCCCTCCTAATAACTTTATACAATCAAAAATATCCCCATTCGACTTGCAGGCCTTTAAAACCTGTCTGTACTAATTTTGAACGGCCTAACTGTATTTCTATTTGTTTTTGCTCCATAGCCCCCCCCCCTTGCTGCCCCACCTGGGGCTGAATTTCTAAAATTCCAGAAATTGGTTTTTAGATAGTTACATTAGCTATATTTTAGAGCAAAAATTTCATGTATATCTATTTTTTTTGTTTGAGATATATAGGATTATGGGTCAATCCATTTAATATCACCCAAAAAGAATAAAATTTGTTGCTCAAAATTTTTTATTTTTCTTATTTTTTTACCAGTTTTTCCCCGTTATTAGGTGAGTTCAAAACTGTTGAAAAATTTTTTTTAAGCTCATACTTTTTTTTGAAGGCCATTTTGAATTTGCATCGTAACTGTTTTTAGGACAAAAACAAGGTTTGCATAAAAGTATCTAACTCTATTAATTTTATAGATATCAAGGCAAAATAAAAACCAAAATTATCAGAATGACCCCCTAGATGTTTTGTACATGCATAATATTTCTTACTTCGTGAGGAAAGTGAAGAAAAAAATTCACAATTATAGATAGAAAATTGACTTAAAACGGTAATTTTAGTGCTTCTAAACTACTTAAAAAATGAAAGACTCATCAATTATTTTTTTTTCCTGCGTTGATTTGTTACAGGACTAGTTACTGTAGAAGTTTCCAGCTTGAGAGTTTTATCCTTTTTTTTATATAATTTTTCAAAAATGCCCAAAATTGCATTTTGGCAATATTTAAAGTTGAATATCTCAAAAGGGACTGAGTGAAAAATTATGAAATTAATACAGATAACATCTCTTATGATATAAACATATGATAAAAATTTGGTGACTGAGACTCAACTGGTTCCAGAATTATAGTACATCAAAATTGGCCCAAAATTGTATTTTACGCACACAGTATTTCACGAAAATTAATTTTAAAAATCAATTTTCCTGTATATTATAATTGCTATACATATATTTTTGCCTGAGCCAATTTATCTAGGAGAGTATCAATTCTGGGTAATGGTTCTGCATCTGTTTTAGTTATAGAATTTAATTTACGAAAGTCGACACAGAGTTGTGTCTTCTTTCCCTCTTCTCGTTTATACACTAATGTTACAGGGGATGAATATGGAGAATGGCTCTCATTAATGATTTTAGCTTGTAAGAGATTTTGTATTTGATCTTTAATTTCAGCTTCCTCTTTAGGAGAGGTGCGGTATGCTCTAAGGGAAACAGGTAAGTCTGAAGTTAAGTGAATTCTCTGTGGCTCCATTCTGATACGACCAACATCATATTTTGAGTTTGCGAAAATTTTCTCATACTTATGTAATAAGGTAGGTAAAGCATTATTATTTTCAGTTAGCAATACCGTAGGTCTCGACGAGTTTTGTACAACACTCTGTGAACGGTACACCTGGTTGACAGCAGTGGTGCACCCACGGAGGGGGCTTAGGGGGCTCAAGCCCCCACCAGAACCAGCTGGCATGGCAAAAAACTTTAGATATGCATGAAAAAAATATTATTCAAACATAGATATTGTAAGCAAAAATAAAGTTTATAAATTATACATTAAATATTAGGAATTTTTTTAATTCTTACATTCAAACACAAAAACAATGAACTAGTTCGTTGTTTTTTAGTTGAAAGGTACCCTAGACATTCCATTGAATTTTTAGGAATCGGCTTTTAAGGCCCTAAAGCATATACTGTTATTATGAAATCAAGGGAGTATCTAAAAAGTCGGGTAGGGGAAGCAATCTGATGTGGAAGTAAGCAGGGATGTATTTGTCAGAAAAGTGGGATACCAGGCTCATACAATTTTATATTATAATAATTCATGAGTATTTATAGCATCTTTGTGAAAGTTTGTTTTGTCCTTGGGCAAAATTAACACATTCGCATCGGCAAATGAAAATTCTCATTTGATATAAAATAAAGATCAGCCCTGCTCTTAGCTGTTCCTCTAAAACAATATTTTTAATTAAAAATGAAATTTGCATATTCGTTAAACTTTTTATATGCCACTAGCACATATACATGCTAGTGAAATTTCATATCAATTGAAGATAAAATTTAATTGGTTTAATCTGAAATACACAAAATTATTTCTCTAAAAATATAACGATTTAGAGGAATGCCAAAAGGCATAGTTTACTGTTCAAAATAGGAAAATACCATGATAACAATATGTTAAGATATTTTGCAGATGCTTCTGAGGATGGGGTCACTTATTTTTTTTTTTTTTATTATCACGGTTAGTAGAACATACAGTAGGGTCAATGCACATTTTTCATTTTTGCCTCTCATGTCACTGAGATCTAAGCTCCATTTTTGGATAATGCAATTTTTTCCTGTTATAAAAATTCAAATTTCACAATATATATAAATATTATACTGGAATACAATATCCTGTAATGAACTCAGAATGGTAACACTTGAAATATTTGCTAACTGAACAAATTAAAATTCAAAGTAATATATTATATATTAGAATAGAATTAATGTTTTAGGATATTAAGTGGTTCTGCTCCCTACTTGCTATGTTGACTAACACCCACAAAGGCTACTTGTCAGACTTGTTTCTGTTAACCGAACCTAGAAGCATTGCCCCAATACTCCAGATAATTAAATAAAAATAGCCATGTAAAAATTTACACTGAAATTTTGTTATAATTCCTACATATCACAACTGTAGCTTTTATTTGGCTATAAATATTATAATTTCTTAATTACTTACATGTTACTGCATATGCATGTAAAGCAGCGCAAAAGAGTATTAAATTTGATCAAATTTTATTTTAAATGGAAATATGGGGGGAGGGCATTTCATTTCGGATAAATTTTGTGTTCACTAGCTTGTCATATATTGTACACGATATTTTTTTTTTATCATAGAAGAACAGACAACTTTATGTTTACAAGCTCAGTGCCAATTTCAACTGACTGAACTACTGTAACTTAGCTTGTTATATACTGATATAAATTTCTCGATTGCGCTATTCAACTTATCAATTTCATTCATTTGTTTACTTATTTCAAAAGAAATATTTAAAGCAGATTCTTTACTATATGCATGTGTGCATATATGCCCATAAACCTATTTACTGTACTACATGACCCAATTATTCTTCAGCCCCCTCCGGACAGAAATTCTGGGTGCGCCACTGGTTGACAGTGTGTGTGTTTACCCTGGAATTATTACCTACGTTACTTTCAAAGATATGCAAAGATTGATAATTCTGATTTACCTGATTTAGTAAGGGAATGTTTTGACCATTTTGAGTTACAGAAAAAGTTGTTAAATTAAGATTCAATTTAAATAATACACAATGAGGTAAGAAGATATAAACAACCGATAAGAAGATATGGCAACTGATTAGAAATAACATAAATGTTACCTAATTACCCATTCTAATGTTACCAATCCTTAGAGATACTTCACATTTTTCTTTAATTTTAATGATGCCATGAGTTCGTCTAGCTATGATTGGTTCATGCATGGAAGTCTTTTTTAATTTTAACTTCTTTACTAAAGTGCATGAGATGATAGAAATTGAACTTCCCGTATCGAGGAGACAAGACAGGGTTTTGTCAGGGAGAGCATTTAAGTCAGCTTGTTGACGTGTTTTTTGCGATCGCTGATGTTTTTGTGTTATGTGTCCGGACACTAATAATTGTCAACAGCCACTCATTGTACCCTCACTGGTCATTTCCTGACTGACCACCGCTTCACGGCCCTCTTCACTCACCTTCGCCGGAAGCCCGAGCCAATGTTACTCTATGGGGAAATTTTCTTTACAAATAACCTATTAACTAATACATATTTTTAAATTCTGTTTTCACATTCAGAAAATTCCCAACTGTTAAATTGACGGACCTTTTTTTTTAAAATGTAATTTTTTAATTTTTAATATTTTATTTCGAAATTGCAAAATGAAAAAAATTCACATATTGAAAATTCGTATTTTGCAACTTCAAAATAAAATATAAAAAATTTAAAAAATATTTTTTTAGAAAAGGTGCGTCAATTTAACAGTTGGAAACTTTCAGAATGTGAAAACAGAATTAAAAAATATGTATTAGTTAATAAGTTATTTGCAAAGAAAAATTTCCTATAGAATAACATTAGTTTCGGCTTCCGGCGGCGGTGAGTGAAGAGGGCCCTTCAGGGGGATTTGTATTTCTAGTGGAATTTTGAGTAAGAGATGCTCTAGGCATTGAGAAATTATTACTTTTTTCAAACTTAAAAGGACATGTTCGCTCCCAATGGTAAGCATTACTAATTCCGCGATTTAAGCATAGACGACAAGGGGATGGAGGCAGCCTCTCTTGGAAATGCACATTATTTGGGACACGACCTGGTCTAAATGGTCGTGGGTTGTTAGGAGTAGGAGCTGCATACGCTTGTATCTATAAGTCCAAGGTCTCGGTACAGGGGTTGACAAATATTCAGGCCTAGGCCGATTATTTCTCCATTGTGGAGTAAAGCTAGGATCCTGCGTGTTAAGTTTAATGTTGCTTTCTTTTTTCTGTTTGGTTGGTTGCATTTTAATTAATTTATAGACAATTTCACACCATTCATTGGTATCTTTAGGAGAGTTTACCAATACTAATTGTCTTAATGAGATTGGGAGACCATCTGATAATCCCTCAAGTATAAATTTGGAGTCCAGTCCGAGTCTGCGACCCATTTGTATTTTACTATTGTAATAACTATTAACAATCATCCCCTAAATTAAATTTAATACTAGTGGATCTGCAGATCAGGAGCCTCAACGTCCTATTTGCATCAGACATTATTCAATAGGTCATTTTTATTTATTTCTTATTATATATAATAGTATATATTGATTCGATCAACTTATTACCATAATCAGATACTTTCCTGAGGGGGGCTGCCGTGCCCCTCAACCCCCTGCTGTATCTCTCTTTCTATACCTATTTGTATATCATGTAAAGTGTTACGAAATTGTGAATAATTGCATTTATTTTAGTATAAATTCTTTCAAAGAGGCTTAGAAAGTCGATAAAATGCTAATTTTGTGCATTTCTAGCTGTTTTAGCGTTAAAATAGCCTAATTTTCCTTTAAAAACGCATTAAAAAGCTCCAATAAGGAAAAAAATGGATTTGGCACCAAATTTGGCGACTCAGGGTGGCTACAGAAATTCAGAAAAAAAGTTCCCTGATTTTTCCATGATTTCCATGACTAATTTTGACAAATTTCCACGATTTCCATTTCCTATTGTATACATTCCATGATTTTATGTATATCATACTCTTGTGTAAAATGCTTGCTAAACCACTGCAAATCAAAAAACTATACTAATGTACAAAAATATCTCAATCTTTTTTTTTTTTTTTTTTTTTTCCCCTTACGAAAAGGAAAATAAAATTCAAAATTCAAAATTTTGGAAAAATTACAAAAAAAAAAAAAAAAAAAAAAAGACTCATTTTAATTGTACAACATATTAACATCAAGCCATAAAATTATTCCTCAAAATTGTTCCACTTTTTTTTTTATGTCAACTTGGTGAGATTCAATAAGAAAGCAGCCAGTCATGTGCAATCATGGTTAAGATAACACCTGTTTGACAATCTTTCAGTCTTGGTTGCTGGGCAAACATGAAAATTTCCATGATTTTTGGGTGTTTTTACAAAATTCCCTGATTTTTCCCTGATATTTCCAGATTGATAAAGTACCCTGATTTTTCCATGATTTCCCTGTTTTCCCTGATTGTCGCCACCCTGCGACTGTTTCTCTCCTTGGCAATTTTTTGGCGACCTTGGCGAGAAAATCCTTATTAGGGATAAACCAAATATGGAAGCTCTAATCTCATTGGCTGATGAGATACGAGAATTTTCCAGAACAGCCTGTGTTCGATAGAATAGTATAAAAGGAGCATTTTTTTAGCCAAGATGGCCAATCTCAGATCTCTGTCAGTTTCGTCAAATGCTTGCTTTGCTTTGAGCCTCTTTGAATGAGACTTGCTTTATGTGTTATTGATAAACAGTTTGTAATGTTGTTTTGCTGTTAACGGCTGTTGTTTAAGCTATGTTTACTGGTTGAATTGAAGCTGATACTTGATTTACATACCTGTATTTTTCTGGAACTTTCTGTGTATAAATCACTGAATTTTTGCAAGTTTCGCCTTTCATTCTTGGACAACTTACGAACCCCCAAGTACGAAACAATATATATTCTTAATAAACAACGGTCTTGTATTATTTCTTCATAACTATGAAATTTCATACAAAAAAAATTACATAGCATATCGGAAATATTTTGCGTAACCTTTAAACTAATTATCAATTCTCTGCCCACAATTTTCAACAGGAAAACATGCTTTTAAAATTCTAATAAAATTTCATTATATTTGATGTGGTTGTAACCATGTTAAAATACACTTTTAAGAAATACCGACTATAGACCGTAATAGTACGAAATTCCTTTATGTATCTGGGAAAAGTAGCCACAGTCATTATAAATGCCAATAATAAGAATAAACCTAATTAATTATAACTTATTAATTTTTCAAACTAATTTGACATCATTTGGATGATTACAGTACATACGCAGAATTATTTTGTGTGATCCCATAAATTATTTTGTCTATACATAACCTTTTTTAAGAGTAAACATGATTTTAAGCATCTTTATAATGTATGTTAACTTTATTAAGTTCAATTCAGCATAAACGCATTAAAGTGCACGCTTAAATTAAAAATTTGACCATAGGCTCTAATGTTACGAAAATCTTTCGTGTGTCTTTATAAACGAACCATAAACAGTGTATACACCAGTAAAAACTATTCAGCTTATTTTGCGTTTAAAATTAATAATTGTTCCAAATGTAACATCGTTTGGATGACTACGTGACATTGTTAGAACACTTTTGTAAGATCCTGTACATTAATTAGAAAGTTTTATAGCACACATTTTCTTCAAACAACATAAGTTTAAGCATCTTACTCACGTACGCTAGTTTCATTTTCTTCATTGCAAAGTAATTTTATTAAAATGCGTTTAAACGAAATTCACCCCATACGCCGTAATGTTAAGAATTTTGGCGTGTCCCTGTACACAATTTATAAAAAAATATAGCAATAAAAATTATACAGCTGCTTATATGCAAAGCTGGAACGCGTGCGCCAATTTGCAAGTCAATCGAAGGAATTTTGCGGCCGCTATTGCGGTAAATAAAAATTCTTCCCGTAGGCTGTAAAGACAAGAGAAACTTTGGCATGTACACGAACGACAAATGGAATACACACCTAACACCATACAGCTAATTCCGTTGGGCTCATGAATATGTGTACCAAATTCCAAGTCAATAGCTTTATTTTTGCGGTGGCTATCGCGGTACATACAGATTCTTCCCATAGGCCGTAATGATAGAAAATCTTTGGCATGTCCCTGTACACGAACTACAAAGGGAATGCACAACCAAAACTATACAGCTAATTTCGTGGGGATCATGAACATGTGTACAAAATTTCAAGTCAATAACGTGATTTTTGTGGCTGCTATCGTGATACATACAAATTTCTCCCATAGGCCGTAATGATAAGAAAAACTCTAGCGTGTCCCTGTACACGAATTACAAATGGAATACACACCCTAAACTATACAGCTGATTTCGTGGGGCACATAAACATGTATACCAAATTTCAAGTCAATAGCGTGATTTTTGTGGCCGCTATCGTGATACATACAAATTTCTCCCATAGGCCGTAATGATAAAAAAAACTTTGGCGTGTCCCTGTATACGAAGTACAAATGGAATACATACCAAAAACTATACAGCTGATTTCGTGGGGCTCATGAACATGTGTACCAAATTTCAAGTCAATAGCGATATTTTTGCGGCCGCTATCGCGCGACAGACAGACAGACAGACAGACAGACACACAGACAAAGCCCAAAACCGTTTTGAGTCTCAACAGAGGGCCTCCACTGACGTTTCGGCAATTAGAGAAATCAGCTAGGGAGTTAGTATCAGGAACAGTATACTCCTCTCTAAATAATTGGAGAAATTCTTCCCAGTGGAGAACATGTAGGCAGTTATTGATAAAAACTGTAAGGGCTTTTCCTTTTAAGTAATTTTGAATGTGCGTAATTTTCCATAACTCATCTTTGTTATTTTCCTGACAAATACTATTAAAATAGCTTAACCAAGCTTCAAATTGGATCCTGACGTCGCGGTTAAATTCAATGATGTTTAATTTATCATCCTTAGCACCTGCATTTCCTGACTCGTTATCCGGGCTAGAATCTTCGGAATATTTAGGCATGACGAAATAAATTTAATAAAATATATTATCCCAATTAAAAATATCACTTTTTACTAGAAAAAAATTAGTTTCCGAAAATTCTTCAAATTACTCAAATATAAAATAAATTGAAATATAAAATCATCAAAAATTTACTTGGTATCTTGAAATTAATTAAATA
This sequence comes from Salticus scenicus, assembly GCA_963930645.1. NCBI lineage: Eukaryota > Metazoa > Arthropoda > Arachnida > Araneae > Salticidae > Salticus > Salticus scenicus. The sequence goes on along the minus strand of OZ005648.1, from coordinate 327,736,787 downwards.
AAACAGAAATTAAAATATATTATATACTTCTAATATGGAATCACAACAATTTTCATAAACACTTTTAAAATAGAATAACACGTATGACTTGTTTTTTTTAAAAGAGAAGAAAAAAAGTTATTTACGATTTCGGATTTTTTTTTTACTTTCCGAACACTATAGTGAGGAAAGTATTGTAATCATGTCAAAAATCCGAATTTGAGATTTTGATGTTTCTGTACGTTTCGAGGTCCAATAAGTCCGTTTTCACTATTTTTGCGATGATGTATGTATGTGTGTGTGTATGTATGTGTGTATGTCTGTGAGTGAACACGCTAGCGTCTAAACGCTTTGTTCGAATAAGTTGAAAGTTGGTACGTATATTGTAAGTCACCATAGTACGAACCCTATAAATTTTGGTGAATCTACCACTTACAGTTTTTTTACAGGGACACAAAGAAAATATCTTTATCATTATGGCCTATGGGACCAAAATCTTAAAAGTGCGATAGAATCTAAACGCCTTCTTCAATTGAGCAAAAAATTAATACACATATTATAGGTCACAGATACTCAATCTGTATAGATTTTGGAGAATCTAGCACTTATAGTTTTTTTACAGGGACACAAAGAAAATTTCTTTATCATTATGGCCTACGGGGCCAAATTTTTAAAAGTGTGATAGCGTCTAAACGCCTTATTAATCTGAGAAAAAAATTGTACACATGTTATAGGTCACAGTTGCACCAACTGTATAGATTTTGGTTAATCTAGCACCTACAGGTTTTTTACAGGGACACAAAAAATTCTTTATCATTATGGCCTATGGGACCAAATTTTTTAAAGTGCAATAGCATCTAAACGCCTCATTCAATTGAGCTGAAAATTTATATGAATATTATAAATCACTGTTTCACTAATTATAAACATTTTGGTGAATCTAGCATTTATAGGATTTTACAGGGACACAACGAAATTTTTTTATCATTATGATCTATGGGCTCAAAGTTTAGTAGCGTTAAATAAAACATCGTGCAATATATGGAGAAAAATACTCAAATACTCTATTATGGTTTTCTCTCTTTTGTTTGTTTAACAACTCCTCTTTATTTACTTTATCTACAAAACTCTTAATTACTCAATGTTCGGAAAGTCGAGTGGAGTCACTCCAGATTTTTTTTTTTAAATTATTATATAACCCTTAGCATAGCATTGGAAAAGAAAAAAAAAATGTAGTTGTTATTACGATTCGTAATTGTGTGAACTTCAAATCAATTTCACCAAAAATCCAAGACTTTCCACAAATTTATAAACAATATTTCACCACGATATGCTCAACGATCTTTTTTTTTTTTTTTCTCTTTTCCAAAACTAATTATGATTGATAATAAAATATAAAATATAAATTCTTCATTTTAAAAAAAATCCCTTGAAATAATGGAAAAAAAAAAAAAAAAATAGATACAAATGTTCCCTTTACTGTAAAGTCCAAGAGTCTATTGAAATAGTAAAAAAAAAAAATAGTCTTGGCAATATTTAGTTATTAAAATAAAGTCTCTGGATTTCTGTCTCTCTTTTTTTTTTTTTTTTTTTTAAGAGTTTCTCCTTTTAATAACAATTAAAGAGGCGTACTTACCGCTTGGCTCTTCTACCAGCAAAAAAAAAAATAATACCTCACAATCGCTATTCCATTACGATGACATCCTTTCACCAATCACAGAATTGAAAACTGTTTTAGGACCGGCTCTTTTACGGGGAATCTTCATAACTGCATGCTGCTTCTACCCGTCACAATTTTGGCGTTCCGACTTTCTCTTTTCCTGTTGAAAACTATCGGCGCTCCAATGGGCGTGTCCTTCCTGCTTGCTCTGGCGAAGCGAAGAGGAAAAAAACTTCCGTCTGAAGGCTCTGAGCTGGGCTGATAGTCATGAATCAATAGGCTTGCTCCGGCGAAGTGAAGAGAGAGAAAAAACATTTCCGTCTGCGCGCTCTTCCATCCAAAGAGGGAGTTTTATTTCTTTTTGATACTTGATTTATAAATTCATTTCTGTTTGTATAAGATTTTAAAGTTTTTCCCTTTAGCCTAAATGCTGTTTTACCGCCGTTAATCTTTTTAATGCCTTCCCCCCTACTCTTAACGTAATCTCACAACTATCAGTTTTTTCCCAGGGTATCATAAAGATGCTACCGGCTTTCCGATGTAACGTATTTAATTGATGGCTGAAAGAGAGATGACAGTCGCAACATAAATGGAGACGAGGCGTTCATTCAGGCAAACATCTTTATTGCTTCATCATTGCAGAGTCGGGACGGGGCAAGACGAATGTAGTTAATCCGACAAGCTGCCGATTCGCGCCGGCCGCGGCGTTCTGTGGGGGATAATTATAAGCTTTACCTTAATTTCGGAGGGCTGGCCACATGGAAAGGTTTAACAAGTCAAGATCGTGTCAAATCGCTCTGTTTGTTTACTGTTTGGGCTTTTATACCCGTAATTTTTGGTGTAATTTGGCGTAGTTCTAATTCCAGCCCATTTTATTTAATTGGTTATTTTATTCAAAACCAACGCCTTTTCCTTCCTTTTCATTGTTTTCTATTGGTTATATTTTTATATTCTGCAGACCTCGCGATTCCGATCGGCGCCCTATTTTGCCAAATTCACCAAGTCATTAAAAATCGTTATTTATTGCTTTGTATCTGATATGAAATAATCAAACTGCAAATTAAGACTCATTAAAACCTTTATTTATTACTTTCTATGTCTATTGCTTATTAAATTTATTTCTAGGCCAATTATAAAGCTATTTCCAGACATCAAAATACTTAAATGATTAACTTGTTTATTTCACATGATCGTGACTGCAATCTCCGATCATTATTTTTTATGCTTTTAATCCCACAGCCCAATATGAAATCTCCTTTAATTTATTTTGCAATATTACTTTGAAATATAACCAGAATACCCTGAAACTATAAAAATGTTAATTTAATTCTTACTTCTTTTTATCTCTTATATTTCATATATATATATATAATATATAAATCAAATTTCAATTATTGTGAAACTATTACGAATGTGAATTGAACATATATATTTAAAAGGTATTGTAATGATTTGGCAAGCAGATACAAAAATAAAAATGACAAGTAACCAGTAGCGGCTCGTGAGATTCCTTTACAGGGGGGCTGCATAGCTGCATGTCTATGTAAGATTTGAGAAAAAAGCGAAAATGATTTTCTAAATAATCTGTTTCAATCAGGGGCTTCGGGTTTTATATGCGTAGACTGAGCAAGAGGCAGAGCAATACAGCATAGATTTAAAATTTTATATTATTGGACATTCATTACAAAAAAAAAAAAAAAAAAAAAAAATCTGGAGATTTTATTTTGTTAACTTTATTTATTTATGATAATCAATTTTCCCCCAACAAAATATTTTTCATCTCATGCTATTATTTTCTCCAAGATGGTACGAAGTATACATACATGTTTGTAAATCAACTTTTGCTAATTAAAAAGATACGCACAATGATACACAAAAGATACGCAAAATTTCATTAATTTATATAAAATAATAGTAAATAGTTTTATTATATACTTATGTAGATCTGTACAGTTCTTCCGATAATAACTGCATGTAATTCGAATCTATAGTCCATAATGATAAAGAATTTCTTTTTGTGTCTGACGATTACCTACCTACCAATTTTTAGCTCAATTGGATAAAACATTTAGGCGCAATCGCACTTCATAAATTTAAGTCCATTAATCAAAATGAAAAGGAATTTTTCTTTGTGTCCTTGTAACAGAAATATATAGTCTCACATCCATCAAATTCTATACAGCTCGTTTGATGGTGACCTTTCACATACTTACCAGCTTTCAGTTTAGTCGATCATTTAGATGTTATGATATTCACTCACATATATACACTTACTCACACCATGCATATAATACTGTAAAAATAACAAAAATGAGCTCAAGAGACCTCAAAACATTATAGTAGTGTAATGCTCGTATCTTACAAGTGCAATTATAATGACGCGTTTCATTAATTTATTTAGAACATCCTTTGAAATATTAATTAAAAGAGTTAACATTTACATAAAATCTTGCACATCACATAGATTATGAAATGCTTGTCTAACATTACGAACATTTTATTATTAATAATGCGAACTTTACACACATGGTACAGTAAACTAAAATTTCATTTAGATGTGAAACCTTAGTATAATTAAAAATGAATTTCCAAAATTTGCTGCACATAGTCAGTAACGTATCCGATATCTTCTGCATTGCCGTGCATAAAAAAAATCTACAAATGTTAAAACACTATTTTCTTTAGATATATTTAAAAAGACTTGAATAGTATATATCAGTTTAATTTGGTTTGAAATATTACCCAAGCCAGCAAGGCATTCTGGATGTTTTGTGTGTCCTCGTAAAAGAAGTATAAATGAAAAATACAACATTTTCTAAATGGATAAGTTTGTTATGCATTAGAATAATTTACATAAATTTCCTAGATTCTGCAACAGAATAACCCTGCTAAAATGTATTTAAATTAATTTTCTTATAAAATGTAATGTGTAAGAAATTTTTGTGCATTCCTCTAAATGAACTGTAAACGAAACATACCCTATTTTTAATAGGAAAAATAGGGTGGTCAATCTAAAGAACAGATATTAAAATGCTTAAATTTCCGAGCATATTTCTGAAAGTTCTCACTCAAATAGAAAGACAGATGAAACGAAGTTATAAATGCTTTTCAACTTCGTTGTACGAAAATGTCAGAAATTAAAAATTTAGTAATCTCGTGTTTTTAAGAAAGGTTCGACTGCTAATATTTCTCATCAAAATAGAAAAACATTAGTGACTAATATACAAGTGAAAAAAAAAAAATAATAATAATAATTATTATTATTATTATCATAAAAACCTTATCAACAAAGCGATTAAGCACTTGATAAATTTTAAATATTATGTTTAAGGCAAAATTTATATAAAAATTGTGATTCTGTGTATTCAACGTTTCTGCCATTGGCAAAGCAAGAAACCGAAAAACCGTGCGAAATTTCCATGTAATATAAAATAAAAATCTGTTTGAAAAATAAATAAAAATGACTTCTATTTTCTCATATAATCGTTAATAAACTTCATGCTAAATTTTTTTACCTCTCATACATAAATAATCTTCAAACACAGCGATTACCGCATTAAAAACAGTGAAGAAAAAACGTAGATTACAAAGGGAAATTGTTCTTTTCCAGCATTACCGAAATCCCTAATCAGATTGGAGCTGCACCGGATGCAGCTCCAACCAAATGGTCGAAACTGGTAGGGAAAACGAGTAGGGGCGGTTGTAAATGTTCTTTCCCTAAAGAAATCCCTTTTTTCGGGAGCTGCATGAATAAACAGCCCCTTTACGAATTTTCGAGGTGCTATTGCGTTTAAAAATAGTTAATTTTTCTCAGCTTTTTAATAATTTTTCATGATAACGAAGTAATCTGCTTTTCTATATGCATAATACTATACAATATAATAATATTTATTTTCAAAATATTTTGAAAGTTGATAAAATATTTTTTTCGAATATTTCTGGGGGGGGGGGGGGGGGGGGCTGCAGCTCTGCAGCTCCTGCCACGAGCCGCCACTGCAAGTAACTGACATTTAGGATGCATATAAGAGTTTTAAGTAAAAAATATTACTCTCTACAACCAAAAAGGTGTATTCAGTGGCAGTTCTGAACTATTTATAATGGCAATTCTGAACTATTTAAAATTATTTTCATTTTTATTTAATACCTACATCTTAAGACAATTTTTCTTAAGCTTTATTTTTAGTAGAATTATGAATTTTGATATACTTGGTACAAATAAAACACAGATCACATATTAGCTGTGTTAAAATATGGTTTTAAAATAATTAAAGCTTAAAATGGGAAGAATAGAGGATAAACTATACAGATGTATACTAAAAAGCAATAGTATAAGTTATAAGAAACACAAAACATTAATTCACTTTTTATGCTTTTTTTTTTTTTTTATGATAAAGTTGTGGTAGTAATATACCAGAAAATACATGGAAAACACACTATACTTGTATACTTTAAAATTCGTGTGCATATGTCTTTAAAAAATAACAAATGTCTATTTTTTCCTGTCTTGAAAGAAATATCGCAATATATCACTAATATTGATATTAACTTGGTGATATATTGCGATATTTAATTTCTGATATCGTCCAGCACTAGTGGTAACCAGAAACAGAATCTGAAAAGACATGAATTTACCTCAGCGGCAACTAGCTATGGAAGTTAAAATGACGTGAATTCACGTCAGCAGTCACAAAGGTGTTAAAAATTGAAAAAGTTATTTCATTACTTAAAATTTAAAATTAAATACCTTTAACATAACTTCGTGCGGGCAGAAAGATTTTCAGCAGGGGATCCCCTCCTTCGACGGTGCCGACTGCACTTTGTGGTTGGCGGTCATCCAAAGACTGATCTTTTATAGCTGTACATGTGACGCCACACTTTGTCTATCTCCACCGATTCGTGGTCGTTTATCATGTGATGATTGTGCGCTATTTCAATATTTTCTCTGAGGTAGGCTTCTGCCCGCACGAAGTTATGTTAAAGGTATTTAATTTTAAATTTTAAGTATGTATTATAAACTTCGTTAAAAAGTATTCCTTAGTTATTTCATTAATTTTGAAAGTAAATTCAGTCCATTTATAACCATCAAATACATATTAATTTTTAAATAATGTTAATTATGCTAATTGGGTTGATAAATTATACACCCTTAGGAATTCAAAAACATTATACTTCTTTGTTTTCTGGTAGCAATTTTTTAAAATTTATTAAAATGCAAATCTTTAAATATCTTGTGTTTAATATAAAAGGTCTAGGGCCTGTTTCAAAATAAATGACTCATGATGAGCTATTACATTATGACCACATGTTTAATATGTAATATGACCAACTTTCTCCTTCAAAACCACCACCACCAGGCACTCACCAACTGGTCCTGCAATCCTGCACAGTGCAAGGTGGTAGCGTAGCAGAACAAATTCAGTTTTCCAGGTGGAAACAAAAATGTTCAATTAGATTCTTGTCAGGTAAATTTGGAGGTTAAGGCATTATTTGAAATTAACCTGAATATTTTTCAAATTAGTCCCCGACGATTCAACATTTATAATACATTGCAATAACTTGTTAGTAAATGCTATCACTCGCCGAGAACACTAGTTCTGAAATCGATGTTATCAAGATTAATGATTTAAACAGTGATGCCGCTAATCTATCAAAATCCTGGGTCCCTAGGACCTATGAATTTAAAAAATCTGAATCCTTTTTTCAAAAAATGAGTCCCCACATAAAGAAATTTGTATAATAAAAGATATAAATTAAAATTTTATTTTGTTTAAAATGAAAAACTGTTTTTTAGGAATTTTTAATCAGCTATTTTTGAGATTGTCTTAAAAATAATATTATGTAGGAGGTGGTTGCCATTAAAAAACAACTTTAAACATTTAGCCTAAAATGCTCTAGAACCAGAAAAAAAAAGAAAAAGGATAAGAGAAAATATAGCATAATTGCTAATTATTATTGTTTTAAATTAGAGACATTTTTAAAAAGTTCTTATCAGAATTAGGAGAACAAAATGTCATTTTTTTTTTTTTGGAAGAAGGAGGAATTTTGAAATAAGCAGATTGATTACAAAATTTAGTTACACATTCTACTTCAAATCCGGTATAGGACACATTATTCGGCAATCACGGGACCGATCCAATTCTTGTTATTGGAATTTTCTGCATATCGACCCCTGTCAAAAGCGGAAATATCATGTCTGCAAAAGCTACCCCCAGCCCCCCTCCATAGACCTTATATATATATATAGACTACGCCACCAATAGGACTTCCCATTGTAGTGAATGTCTTCAACATGAGGGTGTAATCTGAAACCTTCATCCTTTGCGGTCCGCACCGTATGTCACGTGACATGGAGTTGAGGGCGATTCTTCCATAAGAAAGCACTTATTTTTGTAAGAATTCAAACAAAAAATTTTCCCCTTCAGAATGGTTTCTCACAAAAGAATTTTTTTTATAATTAATCTATGACATTTTAGCTTTCGAACGATGCGTAAATCTAAAGGCTTAAATAAAAAGTATGTGTACAATACAGAAATTAAAAAACTCTAAACTACTTTCTTTCCTATGGAAAAATCACATAATATTCATTCTCGTCTCTCTCTCCTGGTCTACATCACGTGATAATTTCGCTGGGGAAGCTACTTCTTGTCGCAGACAGATAATGAGGAGGGATGCGTGGTCTATTATATAAGGTCTATGCCACCCTCCTAAAGGAGGTGGTTAAAACCACAAAATAATTACCAATAAACTGTACTGATAACTTAAATAATGCATTAAAGAAAAAAGTAAAAGAAGTGTACTTACTTGAATGTAAAAGAAATTACTGTAATGATAATAATAGCATTCTCACATTTAGCAAAAATATTTCATTTTTTGCTTAATTCTGCAAACATATTCCTTTTTTTTTTTAAATACTTAGGCTTTCTTAATAATAAAGTTTCTTGAATCTTAATACAGACATAATTTCATGTTCCTGTAATCATGTTCGTTCATCTGTTTCATTTGTTTTTGTTTTGTTTCAATGAACTTAGAACACAGCAGGGTGATTCAATTCAAAGTATTGGCACTTTTTACTGGTAACTTTTTCATATCAGAACTTCATTTTTGTATTTCAGAACTTTGTTTTCGTGCTGTCCACTTGTGTGTGTGTTTATCATATTGGAATTGGATAGAAATGTTTCTAATTTTTTGAATGAATAGTTTTGTGACCATTTTCCGAATTTCATATTTTGGCTAAGTTTTGATAGAGGGCACCCAATGGCGATTCGTTACGCAGTGATGCGACTTAGTGTATCGTACACCTTTTACTGATAGTCTTTTCGTATCGGAACTTTGTTTTTGATTTTGTCCCCCGCTCATTTGTGTTTATTGTATAGGATTGATTCTTTTTCCTTTATGGTAAAATGGAGTTTTAAGGGATTTTTTTTTTCTTTTCATCTTCAGAGCACAATGCTTTAAAAATATATTGTAAATATCAGTTTTAAACAAGAAATATATTTTATAATTTGCTTTTTTTCTTTCTTCTAGTTTAAAATTTTTCTTTTTTAAGAATGAGTATTACGCATCCCCTGGGACCCACCACAATACATTTTTCACGTCCTGCCTTCCGATTTTTTGCGTAATTTACGTGCTACAGCGCGTAAGCGCCATCTCTGTTTGACCTTTATCAAAAGTCTATAAATCAGCTGCTTTTCCCATTATGTCACTAAACACTTTACATGTGTAAAAATGATATGTGGACATTTTATAAATTCCAGCATTAACTACATCTGCACTGTAGTTTTGCCTCCTGGCGAGTTCACTGGTCAAGGTGATAGGTGATTATATATATGTAAGATACCAATAAAATTCATGCTGTAAAATATAAAAAACACAAATAGCTAAAACCAATTTCAGTTATTCATCTCCCAAGAAGGGGAGAACAGAATGCATTATTAGCTGGATCTATTAATGTTTTTAACTTTTTTTTTTTTTTTTTGAAGAAATAAACCAACTGGTTCTTAAATTAAGTTAGTTACATTGTGTGTTTTGTTTTTCTCTTTTATTTATTAACTATTTACTATTTATCATCTGCTTATTTATTAAACAACAGATATGTTTTTAATGTCAAATTATTTATCTATCAATTTATCTATTATAGAATAACTAGGTAAAGTGTGAAATTAATAATTTAACATGCACCTTAACTGACTTGGTTAGTTACTTCAACTAATTATCTAAGCATTCTGTGAAAAACTGAATTATATATTTTAATGGTAACATACAATAGAAAATGTTTCATTTTGTGTTCTATTTTAGTAGTCCTGAATCTGAACTCAGTGATACTATGAGCAATTTTAATCAAACTTTCCCACCATTGAATTTTAAACAGACTCGCAGAAAAAAGAGGAAACCAGGATGGCAGAAAGGAAGACGTATGTTTTATTTTTTGATTAATAATACTTTTATTATTTGTAAATTAAAAAGTATTAATAACCTTTCTAGCTTTAAATAATAAGTCTTTTAATAATAACAATAAATGTTTATTAATACAATATTTTTCTATAATTTAATTTTGCAGTGTGCTAAATGTGTTTTACGATTTGTAATATCATATTCAATGACAATAAATGTCAGTGAACTCTACACCAATCAAAAATTATGTTTTTCATTCTTAAAGAATGAAAGAAATTAGTTTTATATATCATCAGAAATATTGAATTTAAAAACAATTTTAAAGGATTCCAAATCCCACAAATGTTTCCTGCTCTTAAAAAATTATGAGAAAAAGAAGTAATTGAGTATGTACACTATAAATCTAAAAGAATAATTATTATTAAAAAAAAAAAAAAAAAAAAATTAAGCAGAGAGTGTGTCATAGATAGTCTTTAGTAATACAATACAGTACAAAGCCGAAAATCCAGACTCCAAAAATCCGTACAATTTTGTCTGTGTTAATCATCATTAACAGCAATTTTTTTTTTTTTTTTTTTTTTTTTAAGTATGAATGTATCTAAATAAAGAACTAAAAAAGTATTTTATTTCTTTTTAATCTTCAAAACCGGCATTTGCAAAATCTGAAAGAGAGGAGAGAGAAAAAGATTATAATAATAGTAACAATTCTTAAACATTTATCTAATTGAGAGTTAAATTCTATATTCTATTTCAATTATGCTCAAACTTTTTTTAAATTGAAAAACCTAAAGTACAAAAAAAAAAAAAAAAATCACAGAAATGTTTTAAAAATGATATCTTTTTCTTATTTATTTTCTTTTATTGTAACTTGTACTAATTTTTTTTATGCAAATATTTTAATAAATCTGTTTTGTTTTTCAAGTTTAATTTTTAATTTTATTTATTTATTGTTAAGGTTGATAAAAAGAAAAAAAAAGGAAAAAATATTGCAGAATATATTTAAAAATTGTAATATATTATTTTTTACTTGAATTTGCATATTATCCGAGTACTTAAACCAAAATATTATATTTTTTAGGCATGACCAAAAATCCAGAATCGCTGCGGTCTCGACGATTCCAGATTTTCGGCTTCGTACTGTAAGAGTGTCACGTGTCTTAAAATTTAACATAAAAGAAAAACATATAGCACTCAACATGAAAATTAAAAATATAACAAAAAAATAAAAAGTCATCTTCATAAACAAAAAGTATGTGGAGCAAACCGAAAAGACTTTCTGAGAACAAATTTGAATTGGTAAATAAACAAAAGTTAGAAATATAACAGGTTGTTTAAGTATTTCTCCCCAAGTCTGAATATATTTACAAAGAATCATAATGCATCCAAATTCTTTTGTGCACCACTGTGATGGAAATATTAATTCATTGTAAGCATATAATTTCTAGTACCGTAATTTTCGGGAGATAAATCGTGGCTTATATGTGTTTAAAATTGGTAACTGTGGCCTATCTAACGGTGCGGCCTATCTGTTGGAGAAAAAAAATATGGAAGTGCAGAATTAAAAAATAACAGTGAAAAATCTGTAACACGTACAGTTTTTTTTGTTACGATTATTTAATCTGTACTGGAAGCAATGTAAAAAAGTCTTTAGAAGGCATGCATCATTACTATCAATATTATTAATTTAGCATGGAATACTGTTAATATGGAGATAATGTACATATTGTAGACTAAGTAGAACGAAAAAACATGGAAAATACACTAAATGATTGAATTGTTATTATTTATTATTTTAAAACCAAAATACAAAAAATGGGCTTTTTTACGTCTTGTGTTAAATGTCTACCTTGTGATTTTAATATGAATAGTCCACAAATACAGCGAAACTTATCGGGTATGGTTTTACAAGTTCTACACTGAAAATTTGCCATTTTGAACATGAAACTTTAACTATAAAATAGCACAATCCCCCCCCCCCCCTGAAAAAGTTTATTGAAAATTGCATTGTTTATATTATTTGTGATATGTGGATTTTTGAGAATTTATTAAGTATTTTCTATTCTTATCAGTATTTTTATGAATGATTTAAATTTATTGTTATGACAGCAAGAAAATATACAAGTGCATTTCTTCAAGAACAGTCATCTTTTCATCAGCAACAATCATTTACACAAGTGACCTCTGTGGAAGAGGTATTCAGTAACTTTTTTTCTATTTTGCTGTTCATTTTTGTTATAAATTCTGAAAGTATTTTTCTTTAGATATTAATTATAGTATCAAATTATAATGAGTATTTCTTTAGTTTATTTAAATAAAATTTATTACTTTGCACTGCTAAGTATTACTCTTTGAAAGATATTCTTTTATGTGTTGTTTTGTTAATTGAATTATTGATTTAATCAACAGAAGTGATGTCATTAAGTAATGTCAAATAATGCAACATTTTTGAACCTATGAACTTTTATAACTTAGAATTTGCTACCATTTAGACTAAGTAGGTCTTGGTCTAATAAATTTTAGTGTGCAAAAATGATCATAGATCAATGCTCCTAATTCAAACTTATTCAGACTACATTTCAGCAGATTAAATTTATTCGATATTACAGTCAGATAAAAGGAAAAAACTGTGAATACAAGCAATTTTTTAAAAACTTTTTGTATTTATTTTGAAGTCAAATGTATATATATCAGGGTGGCTAGCAATCAGTGAAAAGTCAGGGAATTTTGTTAAATTTTGTGAAAATAAGCTATATTAATCTTTAAGTTGTTAATACTATTTAATATTGCTAAATTTTTCACTAATGTCATGAAATTTTCATGGAAAATAAACAGTAAGAGTCAAGGAAAAGTAGAAGAAAATCTTGAAAAATAGTCAGGGAATTTAAAAAGGTTTAAATGCTTGTCATCCTGTATATGCATAACCTAAAATAACAACTTTAATTTTTGAAAAATACTTAAAAATTTCTAACTAGTTAATCATAAACATTACAAAAAACCATAGCTGGGTTTGTAGACCTTTCAGCGGGAAACCCCATCCTCTTCAACTACCAAGTGAGTGTCTCTGATGATATTTATATTGGCTTGTTTTTCTTTGTTTATTTTTCTCTATTATAAGGGGCATCACGATCAATCTACGTTTCCTAATGGTCTTAAGAATTGCACAAGGAAAATACGCTTAAATCATACAAGGCATGTCTTGCTTTTGCCTCCAAAGTAGTTACACCTGTTTTTTGCACTTGAAGAAGAAAGGCCATGACCTTTCGAAATCCATAGTGTTACCCTTGTGTGTAAAGAAGTTTTTATGTTTAAATATTTAATGTATACAAATTCTTTAATTTATAAAAAAAAAAAAAAAAAAAAAAAAAAAAAAAAAACAATATATCGATTATCTAAGCTGTAACTTGATTATTTTGAAAGATACTGAAAAATTCTAAATTTATACAAGGATATATAAAGGGATTGCATCCCACCATGAAAGGGTCATTTGAAGCCAAGTTACTTGATGCATAAGGAGTTCTCACTGACTAAGTCTCTGCTATCTAATTGCAGTCTATTACTGTGCGTTAATGCTATGGTACCACTGTTTTTTTTTTTTTTTTTTTTTTTTTTTTTGCAGAAACTGAAGTTGATACTTGTTTGTCAGACCTGTAATCTTCTGTAAATAAACTTTTAAATTGCTGCAAGAGTTGTCATTCAGACATGGACAATTCAAAAACCCTGAGTTTGCAACAGTATATATGTATAAAAGATAATAGCTAAAATAATTCATTCCGAACAAGTTTTGCTTGATGAAGGAATAAAGAAAATTGAAGAAATTAGAAATTGAGGGTAGATAAATTTTACAAAGAGAGGTATAAATAAATAAAAAAAAAAAAAATTAACAAATTTATCTAAATCAAAGTTATACCCTAAAAAATGAGGCTATTGAAATTGCAAAAGAGCAATTAATAAAATAGAACACTCAACATTGTACGATGATTCTGAAGATAAGAAAAAAGCACTAAGGGCGAGTAGAGGACAGCAAACAGGAAGCAATTACAAATGTTTCAACATTTGTGAATTGCGAATATCATGGGAAGTATTAAAAGGCCTACTCACAGAATAAATAAATAAAGATTATTTTGAATTCATTTTTTAAATGATGAATGTAATTTCTCAAAATGTAAACGAATGACTGCGTCATTTTTCACAGATAAAACACAAACTTTTACTTTGATGACAGGTACACATGATGAATCACAACACACATTAACACAAAAGAAATAAATATTTACAAGAGAGTGATATGGATTAATTTAACATATTTCCACCAGTTTGCTAGAGTCCCACAACTCTGCACACTGCAACACTAGCTAAAACAAAAGTTAATCATTGTTCTTTTTTTTTTTGGTGAGTGATGTTCTGTCGTTTGATGGGAAGGGAGGAATTTACCAAGAGTCTTATGCAACACTCAGAACTTAAAAAAAGAATTGTTTTAATAGTCAGTATCATAGAGGAAAAAGAATAAATTCGCTATATCAGTTTTTTTTTTTTCCTTTACAGTCTTCCCCTCAAGCTGTGTACGTTGTTCTCGGTACACAGCTTGCTTTCCTGGGAGGGGGGTTGCTTCCTGGTGGGCATAGTATGGTGGTTGGGCAACTGTTCTCATGGTCGACTATCTTGCCTACTAGTTGAAGCTGGAGTCCTTGTTGGTTGGCCTCTCCTTTGAATTGGTCGAACAGGAGTGGTGTACTGACCTATATGTGGTTGTAGAGCGGACACATGGTAATTCCCTATGGGAGTAAAAGGATTGTATATAGTACTTAATGCATACGAAACTGGTGATCTCTGTGATAAAATAGTATAAGGGCCATTAGGCAGTTCTCAAAAGGTGGGCACAGAACACACACCATAACTTTAAGCTTTAATAATAAATGTAACTCTCACTGACTTCATTTTTTTCATTGGAATTCTAATTCTGTTCAAAGACAAGAATTGACACAATTTGTTGCAAAATATTTGTGTAAATATCTTAAAATTTTATTATTTTGGACTAAAAGGGTGAATTTTGGACATCAAAAACGTTAACTGATTCAAGATGTAGCACCAAAATAAGTTATAACTTATTTTCAGGTGATTTTAACGGAAAATAATGAGTAGGCATAGGAAAGTGATGATCGTGTCATAATTTCTTTATCAGAATATAATACTGGTTTGATGATATTTCAAAAATAAACCGGACTTTTACAGATGGAAATATTTTGCACTTTGTTATGTCCAAAATTAGCAATATAAACAATGCTATTTTAATGCAAACCATATTAAGTCTTAAGTAATCTAAACACTCTTATCTTTCTTTAAAATAATTACTTAAATGCTTCCATTGTAAATATTCATGTGTTTTTGTAAAATTTCTTTTCAATAAATACACTTTTCTGAAATAAGAAACTGTAATGTCCGAATCATATGAAGTGGCAATAATTCTTTTTTCAGTAAACATATTAAATAACAATGACCTGATATCTGATGATCTGATATTCTAAAATGTAATGTATAAAGACATTTAGTGTAATTGTTTTCCTGAGTAATTAGTTGTTTTCTTTAAATAAAGCATATTTAATGCATTACTTGATGTTAACGTTTCATGTTCCCACATTTTGAGAATTGCCCCATCGCACCTCAGCATGAATTTGGAAGTTCAATTTTGACTAGAATCGCTAATGGGGTGAGTATTAACCTATACTTTGTCACCTTGCTTGAAAGAAGGAGCTTTTTTAAATTTTCTGTCTGCATAGCGTTTATGTGCTGATCTTGTCTTTCCTCAATTCGATCTCGTACCTGTTTCATGAAATCGGCAAATTTTAAGTACGATGTTATTTTGGGAACAAAGTTATAATTGTGGAAAACACTCTGGAAATCATGCGCAATATTGTCAGTAGTACTTAGTTCTTGTCCAAACACTCCAAACATGAGATATGCAGCAGTCTGGCCGGTTGAATCACATTTTGCTGTGTTAAGGGCAAATCTAATTGTTGGTAGCATCTCACTCCAGGTAGTATGATCATTCCCAACCAACGTGGCCAGACGGAGTTTTAGATCTCTGTTCTTCCTCTCCACAGGGTTTGCCTGTGGATGATAAACTGGAGTTGGGGTTTGTGTGATTCCCAAGATGTAATAAACTTGTTGCATTACAGCACTTACAAACTGAGGATCGTTGTCGCTTATTACCCATCTAGGTAAACCATACCTCAGGAATACTTCCTCTATTAGAGTGATCACACATTCATTAGCAGTTGCAGAGGTTAATGCAAATAGTTTTACCCATTTGGTGACACAATCTTAATGAAGATCCATTTCTTTTCATTACTCTTAGGTATAGGACCGAATAAATTGATTGGAAGGGATTCGAATTGTTGATTATAGATCGGGGTTTGTAGTAGTCCAGATGGCTTCTGGTTACTAGGTTTATAAATAACAACAGCAATCAGGACAATTCTTGATATATTCTGTAATATATCTTCGCATACCAGTCCAGTAGTACCGTTTTGCGATTCTATTGAAAGTTCCTTCAATTCTGTAATGTCTGGCTGAAGGTGCATCATGAGGCTCTTTTAATACTCTTTCTTGCTCTTGAACCGGAACTACTAATTGGGCTTCTTCTGATTCTGCTTCAGGAGAACATCTATATAAAACGCCTTGGTTCATCAGGTAACCACGATCACTCTAATTAGTGAAATCTTCATTCTTATCGACACTTTCCAAAGACTCGATAAATTTCTTAATGTCTTTATCTTTTAATTGTTCTTCTCGTATTTTTCTTGGACTTCATGCAGAGATATTGATTGAAATTGAACAAATTTCATATTTTTCATCTTTGTGTAGACAGAAAAATTTAGACAACATATGCAGGCCGATTCACAGTATGTACGAGTGGAGAAATGGCAGTGACAACGCCCATCTCTGACGTCATTTTGACGTCAGCGTTTCCGGTGAGTGAGAAATAGCAATTCTGGGGCTCATTTTCTCTACTCCATCGTTGTGTTAAATGTCTCGTTTGTTGGCATCGCGAACTCGACTGGTTCTATGTCGGCGAGAACCGAGAAGAAGCGATGGAGAAGTGTTAGAAAAGATATGTGCGACAGATTTTGTGAAGTTATACTGCGTTTTTTAAGAAAATAATCTTTTCATATTATTTTTTTTATTTATTTTAACTATATTTCAAATGCATTATTTTGTAGAATTATAATCGAAAGTTATAGTTTTCAACGTTATTTTTAATGAAAATTATGAAGATAGAGTGAAATTTCATTTTTTAGACTGAATGGCTATTGTTTTGTGAATGTGGATATTTAAAATTTTGCCATATTCATAAGCAGTAGGAATTCAGTCCTTTATATTTAAACTGGATACTACATGCCTCTTTTGGGATGAAAACTTAATAATATACCAAAGTATCACCAAGCTGTAAATAGGTAAGGAGAAGTAAATATTTTTGCATTAAGTAATAACCATGTGCATTTACTAATTCTATTTTCTATCAGTTCTATTTATGAAATAGATTAGTTAAATAGCTATTTACTTTTGAATTACCACAATGCATTTTTGTGAAGTTTGTTTTTTAAGCTTATTTCAATAATAATAAAATAATATTTTTTCATATTATAATCTAGTTGTGAATCTGTTTTATAATTTGATCTTCTCCCTTCACACATATTATATCAAATTTTATTGAATGATCATACATTAAATTTTTTGCAAAACTGATATTTACAAAATTTATTGCTTTAACCCTCTCGCTGCGTATTTTTTTTATCAAAATAGGTTCAAAAATTGCATATTTTTTTTATTACATATTTCAAATCTACATATATTTTAGACTTAAAATATACAAAAATTTTTTGTAAAAGAGTTTTTTTTCAATATAGAATTAGATCATAGAAAAAAGTTGTCAGAATATTGAAATTGAAGAATAATGATATAAAAGCAAAATTTTGAAAATCAATTTTGGTTAAATTATGATTTATTTTATAAAATAGAAAGGTAAAACGTATATACTAATGAAAATATGCAAAATACTTACAAAACATTTATTAGAAACGAATAAAAAATGAATTTTCTGATTCATCCCTATCCGCAGAAGAATCTGAGAAATTCTCACCAGTTTCGCTATAACTATCTTCAATATACTTGAAATGAGAGTCAGGACTAATATCAGTGTCGGAAATACCGTCAGAAATGCAGATTATATCACTCCTGAAACGCTTCCTGCCAGACATCTTTGAACTTTGAAAACCGCGCACAAAATGCTACAAAAAATTCTTGTATATTTCGCAGAAATGTGGAAAACTAACGCCATCTGTTAGCCCGCATCTAAATAAACAACTAAATATCACAGAAAAGCCGAAATGAAACCATTAACGGGGAAAGAGCGGGTTGCACAGTTAAATAGACGGTAAAAATGCATCCCCGCAGAAATCGCGGGTTGCGCAAATTTTGCTACTTCGATGTTGCCCGTGGAAATCGCGGGATGCGCAGCGAGAGGGTTAAAATTCAAATTTCAATAAATTAAAAGATGAAGAAAAAAAAAAAAAAAAAAAAAAAACAGATGGTTTGCATGATTTATAAAACATTTTGCATCTGTACCCATTTGTTACATTTTTAAACCTCCAACTTCTCATCCTTGTTTCAATACAACAACAACAACAACAAAAAATACAGTTTAAAATTTTTCTACTTATTTTTTAAAATGTACTTGATTAAATTTATATAAACATGTAATTCAATTATTAATGCTGATTACACCTTATTCATTAGAAAACATGGTTTTGTGGCTCTGAATTATGTATAAATTTTATTATGTTTTGTGATATATAAAGATAATATATATACATTAAAGAAATATTCACATATGCAATATATCAGAATTCTCTCATGAGATTGTATTCATGAACCAGTAGTGCTATTTATATTATTTGTTCAAATTCAAGAGCAAGAAATCTCAAGCTTTACTTTTATAAATAAAATTTAAAATTTAATGCATTTGTGTAGCCTATATCTTATCTAACAATTGAATTTCTCCCCGAAAAATCATATCGCAATTGAAAAGACCTATCAAATAATTTTCATACAGGATTCACAGGTTTTTAATGGTTTATATTATGTGAAAAATCATCAAAAAACCATAAACTAGTAATTTAACTTAAATATTTAGCTGTTATTATAAATATATTAGAGTTTCAAAGCATGGGTTAAATTACATTTTTTTAAAACTTAGTTATAAAATCTCTTTATAAATTATCAAAAGTAACATAAAAGTCAATATTTTTACCTAGGTATATTATTGTTATTATATTATGTTTTTTATTTTTGAGAAACGAAAAAAAAAAAAAAAAAAAAAAAAAAATGTTTTCATTGATAAAAATAAAACTTTCCTAGACTATAAATTCTACCTTCAAATATCAATTAATAATTCTATGAAGTTAGATTGTATTTCATAACATACATTGAATGTATAAATCTATTTAATTTATTATTTGCAAGACGATTTAATGTTATTTCTTTAATTAAATTGTATGTTATTGATACCTATATATGTGTGTTAAAAAACTACCATGTCATTATCTAGAGAAAAACAGAATTATAGCTAACTTTCAAATGGCTTCAAAATGCTAAAATGTCAATTTGATGACTTTTGGTTACAATTTTGAAAAGTTGCTAAATGATGTATTATATACTGCACCTGTCCATAAATTTATACATATTTCAGATTTAAGAAATAAAAAGATTTTATCAATTTTCAATTAATCAAAGAGAAAATTGTGTTTTAAAATAGATTTTGCTTCTCTTTGTTTCATAACAAAAGTTTTGAGGTTGTTGTTAAAGGTCACATTTGGCGATAAATTGCTTGTTTATAATAAGAGATCCCATGTTATAATGCAACAGTTTCGAGAATATTGAAATTTTCAAAGAAATGCTTTAGTTTATGAATGATGTTTATTTTATGGATATTCTTGAAATAATCCAACAAACTATTATTTACATGACAAAAGTTATGAAAACAATTTATGTAGAGACATAAACTGTGAATAAACAATTTTCAACAACTGTCATAAAAAAAAAAATTAAAAAGAAATCAACCAAGTCATAAATACCTTTAACTTTTTTGGAAAGTTTAAATAAATAAACAAACATCAGTATGCTTAAACAATTTTTAAGTTTACCATTACCATCATAACAAGAGAATAGTTTTTTATGATACAAGATATTAAATAAAAACATGCATACTACTTTCATATAAGCAATGAATGTAAGAGATAAACAGACATGCAAATTATTTTGTAAATCATGCAAACCAAATTTTCAAACTTATGTTGTCTCTCAATTTCATGTTAGATTATTTTGTTTTTATAGAAATTTTTCATTTTGAATGTTGAATTTGCATTATAATGTTTTAACAACTCTCTAAATATCATTTGTTATAGGTTTTAATAGATATTTTTTTTATAATAGGTCATTTATTTTGCATCCCAAATAGATGTTTTCGGTGCTTTTCAATGTTAGGTAGTTTCATCCATGTAAGTGCTAATATTTAGCAATTTATCACTTTTTGGGGAGAAAGAATGTCTAAGTATTGGTACCTGTCTTACGGGTAGGGATGAAACGGATAGTGATTTTGCCGGATACCGGATATCGGATATCCGGAGCTCTTCTGCCTGCCGGATACGGATATCCGGCATTAGTTTTGTTTTTTGTATATTTCTTTTCTTTCTTTCTTTTTTTTTTAACAATAAAATATAAACAGATTTCATATACTATTCTTTTAAAAACATTTTAAATATAATTCACTTAAACATATTTAATATTTTATTTATTTGTGCAATATCACCATGAAGATTAAAACTTTAAGCCTAACATACTCATTCCTATACTTGCAGCTTGTAATGAAAAGTATTGTCACAAAAAGATAGGTTTTGTTCAGAATTACAAAACTAAAACTTATTATTTGCATATTGTTTACATTACTAGTATTAAAAAAGTGAAATACAATATTTTACTAATTACAGGGCTGCCAACCTCTGGGAGCGCTAAAGTGTAGTTAACAAACAAGATAAAGTGTAGTTTTAAGGTACAAAGTGTAGCCGCTAAAAAATAAGAAAATGCTTAAAATAAATAAGCATAAAATTTTTTGTTTACATTAAGACTTACTTTCTGAAATTTATTGATTTATTGATAACAATCAAACATACAAAATATCACTGCATTCTTTTAAAAATAACATTGCACACAAAATTTTTTCTGGCAATTATCGAAATACCTAACAACAATTAGATACAGTTTAACAGCATTTTGATCAGTGCTTTCATCAGTTGCCATCGAAAACGGCAAATGTTTCAAATCGCCAACGATATCAGAACAGGTTATTTTTGCCATGCATTTCAATAGGGCCGCTGTCTTTGTTCTACCGCTAGGACACTGTCTGGCGATTTTTGAATCCGGGAACATAGCTCTAAATAAATTTCCAGCATGATTTGCTGTAGAAATTGGAACATTATGTCACTTAGAAATGATGTAAAGAGCATTTCTGTTTTGGTAGTCTTTGATGCTGCATCACTTTTCACATAAAAACTGGATGGCAAAGGCTTTATCGTTGCTTTTATTTTACTTAAACGCTTGTGTCAGCTTGTTGCAATATGACGCGAACAATCATAAAGTCCACGATGATTTACGCGAAAATTGCTATTACATATTGCACAATATGCCTCATGGGGTGAATAATCATGGGATGAATCTACAGATTGCAAACACGGCCACAGAATCTACAGAATTTGCAATCTACAGATTGTAGCAGAATACTCCGATAGAGATTTTTGATCAGGAACTTTTTCTTCTTTTTTGTATTATCATCATCATCGCACATTTTAACTTAAAATACTATTAAATAAAAAACTAAATAAATTTGTACACTCTTAAGCAAAAAACAAGAATAAATAAATGCTGAAAAGCAAGTCTAGCCAACAACAAATGCACAACACCGAAAATCGAAAGTAAACAGGTTAGACTAGCTCTAGCGATAGAAAAGGAATTCTCCAAACATCCAATCACCATGCGTACACAGTCACGCTATCCTCACAGTTTATGAGGAGAAAATGAAACAACCTATCAACCTCCGGAGTTTTCAAGCTACTTCATTCATAACAGCGATTTGGAAATACGGTGTGAAATCGTAGTTCGCTCGTTGTAAACAAGATGATGGTGGGGAAAGGAAAAGTGTAGCTTTAAGTATACGATGTGTAGAGTGTAGTAGAAGCAGGCTAAAGTGTAGTTACTACACCAATTGTGTAGTTGTTGGCAGCCCTGCTAATATAATCATAGTTGAAGGGTTATTTTCATAGGAAAACTAATATATTGTGGCAATCACAAAACTTTGTTATATCATTCTATATAACAGTGCCACTTACTGTTTACGTTGTACAAAAGTTTAACCATAGCTTCTCACAATAAATATTTTGCATATGGAGTTTGGTGCAATTTTAATAAACAAATACTGAGATACAGGCTTTTAAAAAATCATAATAGCAGCTTCACCTATCGGCTGATATATACCTTAATAAGGTTGACATTCGTTTTCATAATGGTTATCTTACATAACAAGTTTATGCACTTATGTTATAGAAGTTGAGACTTAGCCCATTTATGAGGTAAATTGCAGCACAGTATTGCCACCTGTTGACCGATATGCACCAAAATTAAATCACAATAGTGTTTCATAATGGCTGTCTCACTCACATACCAAGTTTTGTGCAATTATACACAATAGAATCTGAGGTATAGCCTTCTCGTTTTTGGGAGAAATTTCCGTATAGCAGCATTACCTATTGGCCAACATGCACCCAGATTGAATCAGCATAATTTCTCATAATGCCCTTCTAACAAAGTTTCATGTAATTATATGCAATAGAACCTAAGATATGGCCTTCCCTGAAATTGCAAAAAGTACTGTATAACCAGGGGCCAATCCAGGATTTCAAAATTAATACCTATTTTTGTGAAAAATCTTAACTATATTTTATTTTTGTGAAAAATTGCAGCGCAGTCTTGTTCTCTCTGTGTGTGTGTGTGGTACAGGGGGGGGGGGGGGAGTTCAAACTAAGTAAAATAATAAAAACAATGCTTAACAGTTGGTGTGAGGCTTATAGCAGAACAGGAATCAAAACTCATTTCTCTCTGAAGTAAACAGTTCAGTAGAGAGAATGTAAGTAGGAGTTGTTTTTATTTGTGCTATTATCACTGCACTACACATGAATTGTACAAGGGAGGATAGACACATCACCATACCATACAGTCATCAAAGCGTCAAACCACCTGACGAATCAGCAAACAGTACTCTATGGCCACAACTCCAAAACGTGTCTGTATAGATACATGCGAGGATCGTTTTGTTTACTTATGTTATACCATTTCTCGCCCGTAAAAAACACTCGTGTGTAGATTAAAACCAACATTGTGTATGATTCTTGCTTTGTGAATTGCATCAACAGAAATGCACAAATAAGTTACTCTTTGTTAAATAAGTTAACAAATAAGTTACTCAAAATGTGCTCATTTAAGATGCCAGATTTTGCTGGGAGGACTAAGATTTTTGTGAAGGTACCGATTTTAGCTGAATGATTTTTGTGAAGATACCTTTTTTGCCAGGTTGATTTTTGTGAAGGTACCTTTTTTGCCAGATTGATTTTTGTGAAGATACCTTTTTTGCCAGGTTGATTTTTGTGAAGGTACCCATAAAAGGTAGTAAACTCGACCTGTATTAACCCCTGATAACAGCACCACCTGCTGAATGATTGGCACCAAAATTCGATAGGCACATTATATGCCAAGGTGCATGTACATATATATTTCTATGAAATTCTGTGCAGTAGTTCCTATGATATAGCCTTTCTTTAAGTTGCATAAATCGCAGTACGGTAGCATCACCTGTTGAGCCATATCCACCAAAAGTTGATAGGCACTGATTTATGTCATGGTTCAACTACATATAAATTCATATGTAATTATATGCAGTAATTTCGGAGGTACAGTTGGATAGAATTTTTGTCTCATATACACAAACAGATATATTTTTTTAATTGATCAAACCAGGTTCTGGACTTCTTAAAATGTGTAAATCCATCAAAAACTAGAAGTTGAAAATTTTTATGAATTCAATACTTTCTTTTGAGACATTTATAAGAAAACATAAAAGAAAGAAGCAAAAAAAAAAAAAGCTTTAAACTAGTATATTATGGCCATCACAAAACTTTCTTCTATATCACTATATATAACAATGCTACATGCTGTTTAACGTGCACAAAAAAAACTTAATCATAGCTTCTCACAATAAAGATTTTAGATATAGAGTTTAGTGCGATTTTAATCAAAAGATTTTGAGATGTAGCTCTGTGGAGAATCATAGAAGGTGAGGAACAGCTGCACCACCTGTTGGTCGATATACACCAAAATTAAGCCAGCTTTCGCTCTCATAATATTTATCTTGTATATCAAGTTAAGTGCAGTTAAATATTATAAATGTTGAAATTTAGCCTTCCTATTCACAGAGTAAATTGCAGCATAGTACAAACACCTATTGATCGGTATGCACAAAATTTGGTGCAATTATACACAAATGAATCTGAGATATAACTTCCCCAATCACGGGAAAACTGCAGCATAGCAGCACCACCTATTGGCCGATATGCACAGAAATTAAATAAACATGTTTCATAATAGCCCTGTGACATAGTTTTTTTTTTAAATTATACACAGTAGAAGCTGAGATATAGTCTTCCTTTAAATAGGAGAAATCACAGTATAGCAGCACCACCTGTCGAGTGATTTGCACCAAAAGTTCATGGACACTTTTTTTTTTTTTTTTTTTTGTTAAGGTGTAACTATGTATAAATTTATATGAAATTCTGTGCATTAACTCTTGAGCTAGAGCTACTACACAAAATTTTTGTCACACAGACATTTTCTAAAAATTGTCAAATTGTGTTCTGGTTCCCCCAAAATGCGTAAATCCACTGAAAACTGGAAGTTGAAAATGTTTAGGAATCTAATACTTCTATTTAAAATAGAAGAAAATAATAATTCAAAATGAATTTATGTTTTTTTCTTTGTATAAATTTTATATTTTTATATTCTGTACAGATAAAAAGGAAAAGTTTAGATTATTTATTAAAATTCTTTAATTAAAAGTTAAGCTTTTGTAATGTACAAAATCAAAAACTTTAAATAATTGAACATTTAAAAAAATATTTTTTTCTTCTTTAACAATCTGAAAGTCAAAGTACAGACTTTCTGAAAATTTAAATATGTACTTTTATTTGAAGTAATTTTAATTTTTGGGAATATATCTATGCAATGTAATGGGAATTCTTAATTTAGGTGCATTAGCAAGATATTCTATTAAAAGCGTAAATTTATATAATTTTTTTTTTTTTTTAATAATACAAATCGAATAGGTAAATGGCGCAGGCAATATAGATGCTCTGCTAGTATAAATATACGGTCACAAAAACAAGAACTTTCTTATGTATGAAAAAGTGGATTGTAAATAAACAAGCAGGTTCTAGTCAATAAATGCGCATTATTTGACTCATTTTCGAAACAATCTAACAACTTTCCAATACTAACAATATTACTAAACAATCTAACAACATGTTAAACAAAAGTCATAAAAACAGAGTTATATGCACTGCACAGATTGAATATCATTTGTTTAGGAACAGCTCTTTTTATTGTTATGGGGAAGGTTAGGGGGAATGATATAGATCACTCTGGAAAAACCTAGCGAACTCTGTATAAAATTAAAATAAGGCTTCTATATTTCTTAGACCTGAAGCTACTTTTGTCTAAATTTGTTTGCTAAAGAGGCTAATTTCAAATTTCACAAAGGCTTACTTTTTTTTTTTTTCCTTTTTTTTTAAAAAAAACCTTTATGTTACAACGGATTAAAAAAAAAAAAAAAAAAAAAAATTGTCGCAAATTTTTTGTTTGATCGGATTTTAAGCCTAAGTTTTCTGCTTCGGATATCCGTCGGATATCCGGCTTGAAATTGCCGGATATCCGTATCCGGAGTGCTGATATCCGGTACCCCGTTGGATATTTAAAACTCAGCCGGATAGGCCGGATACCGGATAGTTACCGGATATCCGTTTCATCCCTACTTACGGGTACTACAATAATCTTTTGACAAACTTGTACACAGCAGTAATGTAATGTTAGTGCTAGAAAAAATTTTATTAGGTCCATGGAAGTGGGAACATTTATTTTTTAGTTGTCTTGATACTGCATTACACGACTATTGTTTTTAGACAGTGATTTTAACATTGTGCAAATTTACATTACTCTCCTTGAATCAAACAATTTTTAAGTTTTGTTAACTTTCAATTCTCTATACAAAACTATTATTGAATTTTTTTTTTTTTTTTTTTTTCTCTCTAGGGAATGAAGTATGCGTTTTTTAATGAAAAATAAAATTTATTATTAATTTTTAGATAAATAAAAAAATCAACAGTAAATGGTAATATAAATAATAAGTCAATAGATTCGCTATTGGCTTCCACTCTGAATTCATGAAATTATTAATTTTTATTTCAATGAAAATAAGTACTTTGTTTTTATTATTTAAAAAAGTAAAGCACCATAGTAGAATAATAAGATATACTTAGATAAATTAGGGACTTTTATTTCTATTTTGATAAATTATACAAGATTTTGCTTAAAGAAATTTTTATAACTATATTAAGAGAAATATGGTTTCACTCAGTGCTTTCAGCATTGCTAAATATAGTATATGATACTGATTACTTTTAGTAAATAATAAAGAATGATATTTGGGATATTTGAAATATGGAGCATCTATTTCTTTTCTTTAATTTAAATAGCGAAAAGACTTAATAATTTTTCTCTGATTAAAGAGAAAAAATATTTTAAAACAGAATTTTTATGTTTAGTATTTTCTACTGTAAAGATATTGCTATAAAGAGTCACATTTGACGAAAAATTGTTGGCTTGTCATGTATATAGTAATATGTAGAGTTGTGTGTAAAAATAATATAAATATGGGTATAGAATGATTTCATCTAGTGTCCACACTAGGTATTATATAACAATTAGGCATCCCACAAGGAGGTTGTAGCTCCAGTATTTTGGCAGATCTCTATCTTTATTATTATGAAAAGCAAATTTGCAATGATGATGTTCGATTTTATCGTTACATCGATGATATTATTGTATTTTATCTCAACAAGAACTCACAAAATGGCTTTTCCTTCAATTATCCACCTAATTTAAAGCTAACTCAAAATACTCTGACTAATCAGTCAATTAACTTTTTAGATCTCAAAATAATCATCGATGGTAATAAACTTTACACAGATATCTATGACAAACGGCAAGATTTTTGTTTTAATGTAAACTTATTTACACATTTTAATTCATGTCTGCATCTTTCGGTATTTAGAAACATCATCATTAACCATTTATTTCGAATTAATAATTTATGCTCTGCAAAGTTTAAAAACAAGAATATTAATAAACTGATCACAGCCACTGCTAAAATGGGTTTTCCTAAAAACTTTGTATTTTCTATTTTATATCCTTAACCATGTCTATGTCAGTAAAAAAAAAAAAAAAAAAAAAAAAAAAAAAGCTGTGTACACTCTTGTGTATATCAACAAAAAAATTATAAAATAATAAAAGACAATAAAAAAGGTGGCGGTTGGGTGGGCAGATGTTTGATTACGGAGGTGGGGTGGTGTTGTAAGGCTGGATGGTTGGGTGGGTTTGTGAAATTAAATTAAAAAAAAAAAAAAAAAAAAAAAGTAGAAGGCTTGTTGCATTTGCTTTGTATTACTGTGCAGACTTTCATTTTCCTATAAAATTTCAGATTTTTCCTTTTTGAGTTGTCAACTATATTTAATGTTCTAATTATACTGTTAAACACAATGTGATCAATCGGTGAATTTCATTGTGGCTTCGTGGTTTCATTGTTGTTCATCTGCTTTGGGGTTTTGCGTTTTTAGATCCATATGGATCCTGTTCTGGTTGTGGCAGGCTGGGGGAGTGTTGCCGGCATGAAACTAGTGTAACACCACAGGCAAGTCACAAGTCTTGCCGCCTGCCTCCTTCATTCTATCTTGTGTTTCTTGGGTTGTTTTTTCATTAGTTTTGATAGGTTTGTGGTTTTGAGTTGGGATTTGTTGTTTTGCTTTATTGATTCGTTTGTTTTGCAGGCTGTTAATTAATAGATCTGGTTTCTTTGCATTGGTGTATTTCATCCACTGATGTTTTTTTTTTTTTTTTTTTATTTATATATATATATATATATATATATATATATATATATATACAATTAAAAAGAAATACTTAGTAAACTTTCTGAATGTCTTTCAAAGCCAATCCTATAATAAACATTTTTCAGACATTTTTTATGATATTATAATGTACAAAATCAAACAATTTAATTTAAATCTTTAATAAAAAGCCCAACAAATTTAAAACAAATACTCAATTAATTGTGAATTTTACAAATCAAATATTGAACAGTATTAACATTACGTCTATCATTAATGACAAAGAATGTTTGTTTCCGATTAAAGATTTAAATCTATCTCGTACCTTCAAATATCCTCTTCCTCTTGGCAGAAAGATATTCAATTATAATTCTGTATCTAAGTCTACCTCTTTTACTAACACTGTAACCTGTAAATGCAATGATCCTTCTTTCTCAAAATTTATTGACAGAGACCATGGACACATTATCACGGGTAATCTCAATATTATTGATAATTATCAATTAAAAAAATTCATGAAATTTGGCACCAAATTTAGACTTCCAGTTAAAACTAGCATTCCACAAATCTTTCAACAGTTTTCTTATGACCTAGATTTATTTATTTATAAAATATCTATTACTCATAATAAACCAATTGCCTACTTCACTCAATGGAAAGTTTTAGTGTTACAAAAAATCAAAAATGCATTATTTATCAATTCTTCAAATCTGGTGTTATTTAAAAAATCTGTACTTCTTAACTCAATCAAATCACTACAGGATGACTTTGTGATCACTTATGTTGACAAATCACCTAATAATTATGCCATTATATGTAAATCCTACTATCTCTCTATTTTAAACTCATCAATCAATAATAGTAACATCTTCAGTTTAACTAATAATAACCTTATTATTAATAACCGAAAAATACATAATTACTATAAACTACTTCAACTTCCCTTCAATAACTTTAATTATCCTTATATAGTTCTCATACCTAAGTTTCACAAATCTCCAATTAAATTTCGCACTGTCACTGTTGGGTGTAACACTTATAACAACAATGCTAATAAAGCTCTACTGGATATTCTAAAACAAATTTACAAATGTACTTGCAAAGTTGATAATTTACACTGTCTTAAAAATAGCTTTCAATTAATTCATTACATAAAATCGCTCAATTCAATAGACAATATCATGACTTTTGACTTTCAAGATCTTTTCAATAATATTGAGTTATCAGATCTTAGTAATATCATTTACAGTCTTTTTCAAGAATATAAAGCTCAAATTAATCTTCCTTACAATTTTAAAGCAGAAAAATTTAAAACTCTTCTTAACTTTGTTATCCATAATAATTATATCTTCCACAACAACGCTATCTATTTGCAACAATTAGGCATCCCACAAGGAGGTTGTAGCTCCAGTATTTTGGCAGATCTCTATCTTTATTATTATGAAAAGCAAATTTGCAATGATGATGTTCGATTTTATCGTTACATCGATGATATTATTGTATTTTATCTCAACAAGAACTCACAAAATGGCTTTTCCTTCAATTATCCACCTAATTTAAAGCTAACTCAAAATACTCTGACTAATCAATCAATTAACTTTTTAGATCTAAAAATAATCATCGATGGTAATAAACTTTACACAGATATCTATGACAAACGGCAAGATTTTTGTTTTAATGTCAACTTATTTACACATTTTAATTCATGTCTGCATCTTTCGGTATTTAGAAACATCATCATTAACCATTTATTTCGAATTAATAATTTATGCTCTGCAAAGTTTAAAAACAAGAATATTAATAAACTGATCACAGCCACTGCTAAAATGGGTTTTCCTAAAAACTTTGTATTTTCTATTTTATATCCTTAACCATGTCTCTGTTAGTACAAAAAAAAAAAAAAAAAAAAAAAAAAAAAAGCTGTGTACACTCTTGTGTATATCAACAAAAAAATTATAAAATAATAAAAGACAATAAAAAAGGTGGCGGTTGGGTGGGCAGATGTTTGATTACGGAGGTGGGGTGGTGTTGTAAGGCTGGATGGTTGGGTGGGTTTGTGAAATTAAATTAATAATAAAAAAAAAAAAAAAAAAAAGTAGAAGGCTTGTTGCATTTGCTTTGTATTACTATGCAAACTTTCATTTTCCAATAAAATTTCAGATTTTTCCTTTTTGAGTTGTCAACTATATTTAATGTTCTAATTATACTGTTAAACACAATGTGATCAATCGGTGAATTTCATTGTGGCTTCGTGGCTTCATTGTTGTTCATCTGCTTTGAAATTTTGCATTTTTAAATCCATATGGTTCCTGTTCTGGTTGTGGCAGGCTGGGGGAGTGTTGCCGGCATAAAACTAGTGTAACCCCACAGGCAAGTCACAAGTCTTGCCGCCTGCCTCCTTCTTCCTATCTTGTGTTTCTTGGGTTGTTTTTTCATTAATTTTGATAAGTTTATGGTTTTAAGTTAAGATTTGTTGTTTTACTTTATTGATTCGTTTGTTTTTGCAGACTGTTAATTAATAGATCTGGTTTCTTTACATTAATGTATTTCATCCACTGATGATTTTTTTTTTTTTTTTTTTTTTTTTTTTTTATCTTATTGGTCATTGGTGTTTCAGTGATCTTGTATCTGTTGCTTGGCTTCTAATATGCTCAATAGATCATCTTTATTATATATATATATATATATCTTATTGGTCATTGGTGTTTCAGTGATCTTGTATCTGTTGCTTGGCTTCTACTATGCTTAATAGATCATCTTTATTATATATATATATACATACATATATTGTGTTTATTGGGAATAGGTTTTATATCTTTTTAATCATATTTACTATTCAAAATAGTTTTTTATGCTCTTTAACAAATATCTCTTGAAAATAAATAAGTGAAGAAGTGATTGCACATTTTTTCAATGCTAGAAATATCACAAAAAGTTACTATGCTTGGCAATAATGAAGCTGAATATTTAGACATTCGATAACAAATTACTCTGTTTGGAAATATTGAAGTTATCAAAGAACTTTGTAAAAGTAAATATTCATCTCAATATAAAAAGTATCGGAAAATCTGAAGAAATACTAAGTAATTTGTGCATGTCTAGGAAATATCTAACGTTTTTATTTTCCCCATGCTAATTATAAATTATGAAAATTTTTGAAGTTTGTGTGTTCAAATTTTTATTTATACATATATAATGTAATGGTGAAAACAAGAAAAAAGTATTATACTATCCTGCGAAATATTTATAAGTCAAATGTTATGTCCATTGTACAAAAATAATAAACACAAGTTCTTCAATGTAGTCAACATGTTTACAACCTACTATAAAAGCTATTTTTTTTTTAAACAATAGCATGTCCAATGTGTACATTTACCTACTAAAATTGATTATAAATAAATTTCTTTGTAATACAAAAATGTAACTATCGGAATGCCCAACAATCTTATTATTTAAACTTTGTGTATGTGATGTAACATTATTTAAAACAAAAATCTTTATATCAATACTAAGAATATATATATATCAAATTTTCAATTGAAATTTAATAACCAAGCAAGAATATATAAATCACTCTACTTACCTATTTACAGCTTATAATTATATTTTTATCTTCATAACACTTTTTTTTTTCCATTATAAGAAGATGTTCAGAAGAAATCGTTTAATCCAATTTGCCGATGACCGAATAATTAATGCTTATGTATATGACAAAATATTCATTATTCACATACATAAAACAATAATATTTCAGTCCGAAATTACGAACTTATATAAATATTGTTGGAAAAACTTGTCGTAAATAACCTTT
Source organism: Salticus scenicus (assembly GCA_963930645.1). Taxonomy (NCBI): domain Eukaryota; kingdom Metazoa; phylum Arthropoda; class Arachnida; order Araneae; family Salticidae; genus Salticus; species Salticus scenicus. Next base: position 327,704,632 of record OZ005648.1, on the reverse strand, counting down.
TCTACAACTACGCAGTATACATTCACAACGTGCTTTTGATTACAAACAATATACTGATGAAACTTTCCTATTGGTTATATCGCTACGTTTTCTATCATAATCGGTAAAACTGACGTCATTTTAGGGACGTCTTCTCGCTTGCTTTATCGATCAGCTGGCGCGACTCGTGTGCGAGTGAAAACGGGCCCCGGAATAGCAATTTCTCCTACTACCGAGAACAGCGATGGAGTAGAGATGAAGCTTTCGGCTACGTCACGTCTCACTCGCTTCTCTACTCGGCCGCGCTGTGAATTGGGCTGATGAGCAACAACATCTGCCTTACCAGGCATGTATTCTATCTTCAGGGTGAAGGATTGTACCTGTAGTGCCCATCACACAAGGTGACTTGTTGGAGACTTCAAGTTCATTAACCACCTAAGAGGCTGATGGTCAGTTGCTACAGTGGCTTTTTGACTGTCAATATATGCACAAAACTTGTCCAAAGCCCATACGATGGCTAAGGCCTCTCTTTCGGTCGTGGAGTAGTTTCTTGCTACTAGTAGTTTGTGAGTAACCTACTCGCGTACTCAATCGGATGTCATACTTGACAACTTTTACGGATTGTCCGTAAAATTTACGGATTTTTGTGTAATTTTACGGACGAACCTGTAATTTTTACGGTTTTTCGTACGAGGCAAAATAAAAGCAAAATTTTTTTTTTTTTAAAGGGATTTCTCATTTGGCTAATGCATAAAAATTAAAAATCTTTCAAAATATGATTGCGAAATTCTACGAAAAACGCACTTTCTCATTTATTCTTTTTTCTTCTCCCGTATCGGGCCTCTCCACGCTTATCCCTTGATTCTCTCGTACAACTACAATACCAATACAAAGCAGCCGCGAACAGAGCCGGGATGAGTATGTGCTGTTCCAAATATGTTTGCTACTCCCTCTTCGCTGTCCGATCGGCTGTGGCTGATCCAAGCGCCGTCATCACTCCCTGTAAATCGAATGCTGCAGTTACACGGGCGAGCGGAAGCGATAGCGAACGGCCGTTGACGTTAAGCCTACTACGAGTGCGGTAGACTTTGCCGCATCGCGTTCGCCCATAAGAAATCGAAATGGCATCGAAAAAAAAATATTTTCAAGTGTACAAGGAATCTTACACAGAAGAATTTCCTTGCATCAGGAAATCAGCAAAAAGCGAAAAGCATGCTTATTGTGATGTTTGCAGGAATGATTTCAATATATCCCATGGAGGGAGGAACGACGTTCATCGTCATGTTGTCGGCCCGCAGCACGTGGAAAACGTAAAAATTGCGGATGGACATAAAAAAAAGCTGGTAGATTTTTTCAAACCAAATGCTATTCAGGATGATGTAACACGTGCGGAATTATTGTTTACAACCTTCTTAATCAATCATAATGTTCCTTTGAGTGCCGCAAGTCACGCTGGCCCTCTTTTTCGGAAGATGTTTCCGAAGAACGAAATTGCGAAACGGTACGGGTGCGGAAAAACTAAAACATCAGCTCTAGTCCATGATATGGCCAACGATCGTACGGTATCTATTGTAAAAATTTTACAAGAACAGGCGTTTACAGCAGCATGTGACGGAAGTCATGAAAGCGATTATAAACTCTACCCGGTTGTTGTGAACTATTTCAATCCGGACATTGGACGTATAGAAAACACATTGTTGGCAATTCCAGATTTGGAAGGACATTCAACAGGTGAAAATATAAGTTCTCTTATTTTAAATGTCTTTGAAAACCATAAAATCCCTTTCCAGAACTGCATAGCCTTCAGTGCTGATAATGCTGCTGTTATGCAGGGAAAAAAAGCTGGTGTAATTTCATTTTTAGAAAAAGAAAATGCAAATATTATTGCTATAGGATGCTGCTGCCACCTAATTCATCTTGCTTCAGAGAAAGCTGCGTCAACCCTTCCTGTTAAGGTGGATGAAGCTATAATAGACATTTTTTATTATTTGAAGAAAAGTGCTAATAGGAAAGACTCACTTAAAAAATTTCAAGAGTTGTATGGGAACGAAGCCCAAAAAATACTAAAGCATGTATCTACCCGCTGGTTATCCCTTGGTCGAAGTCTAACCAGGTTAGTAAACCAGTGGGATCCTCTCATGAGCTTTTTTAGGGCAGAAGCTACTTCTTATAAATTGCCTACAACATTATCGCTTTTCAAAATACCAAAGGTGGATAAAAATAATAGCACTAAAGACAAGTCAAAAGATATGCTCCTGTCGAAAGAGACAGAAACCCAAACATCAACAAATGTCAATCAAAATGTTACTGAAGAAATGAAGGCCAAAATATCAAAGGTTGATCAAAAGAATTTCACTAAAGATGGTTTAAAAGATAAATTACTACCTAAATGCACAGAAGGTAAAATATCAAGTAAAAAAGAAGTTGCTTCTGCAAGCAAACATAATTCCACTACTTCAAAGAAAAGGAAAAATTCAAATATAGGTCTAAAAAAGGTAAAAAAACAGAAAAATGAATCTAATTCAGTTTTATCGAAAGAAGAAAAGATATTTATGTTTTTATCTTCTGACTTAAATAAAGCCTACAGCTTATTTCTTCTTCATATAATACCTTCATTTGAAAAAGTCAATACAATTTTGCAGTCATCATCTCCGCAAATTCATAGGCTGAAAGCCCTTTTACTTGATTTGCTGAAAGAGTTGTACTCAAAGTTTGTGAAGGCTTCTGAAGTGAAAGGGAAACAACTCAACAAAGTTAATTTTCACCTGCCTTCAAACCATAAAGGTCTCCAGGATTTAGTTATTGGAAGTGTTACATTGAATTTGATTGCAAAATGTTCTGAAGAGGAGCAGAAGTTATTTTATGCTGCATTAATTAAATATTTTGTGACTGCTTGTGAGTACATATTAAAAAAATTCCCTATAGAAAATGATGTACTGATACATGCTGAAGTTGCTGACCTGAAAAATATTGAAAATTCCAGCTTTAACAGCATAAAATACTTTGTGGATTTGTTTCCTATTCTTCTAAAACGAAAAAATGGTGAAACAGATATTGAAGCACTCGATCAGCTTCGAAAAGAGTTTTGTGAGCTACAATTAGAAGATTTGTCAACTATAATTGCCCAAAATAAAGAGGTTGACATGCAATGGACTGAAGTAAAACAGATCAGAGGTGCTGATGGAATATTAAAGTATGAAAGAGTAGCAGATGTAATTCTATCTATTTTGCTCATCCCACATTCTAATGCAGAATGCGAGAGGATTTTTAGTCTCGTCAGGAAAAACAGAACAGAATCTCGGGCTGCTATGTCAAACAAAACTTTAGAAAGTTTGTTAATATTAAAAACAAGGGTTTCTCAACCTTGTTATGAACAAACCTTTAACCAAGAATTCTTAAGCAAAGCGAAAAAAGCTACTGCAGCTACTCTAAATGCAGCTTCAACTTCCTCACATGCTGCTGATAGTGAAGAAGAATTTTAAATATTCCATAATTTTGTATATAGCACCGTATCTTGTATTTAGCATCTTATCTTGTATATAGAATCTTACACAATTAGTAGTATAGTATTTTTCAGTAAAAAGACAATTTTAGTATGTATAAAGACATTAAATTGGTACTACTTTAAAGGTGTTTGGAATTATTTTTTTTTACAAGAATTCAATTTCAAGCAAGCAAGTAAAGTAAGGTAAATAAAGTCATTAGTTATTTGTAAAATTAGATATTATGTTATTGATTTTAATGGATAAAAATTTTTAAATTGAACTTTTTTTTTTCTTTTTTTTTAATCTAAAATTTTATTTAGTCAAATCGAAAAATGTTTTATTTATGGTCATTATTATGTTACATTGTTGCAGTTACATATTTTATTATACATATTTATGTAATAATTCATAGTATTAAAATTATCTCAAATCGCAGTTCCATTAAACGCGTCGCGAAAAGTTTTACTGATGCCAGTTTCTGAAAGTTGGCAAGTATGGGATGTTCTTCTGCATTCTGCTCCATTGCCTTGTAACAAAACTGCACCAAGGGCATAGTTACTAGCATCTATTCTTAATGTATATGGCTTGGTTGGATCATTTTGTCTAAGAATAGGTGGACTCATTAGAAGATGTTTTAGTGTTTTGAAGGATGTTTCTTGTTCTTCTCCCCAATCCCAAAGTGTTTTTCTTCATCAAATTATTCAAAGGTCTAGCAACTTCAGTGAATTTTGGGATAAATCTTCTGTACCATGAGCAAGTTTACAGGAAAGACTGCAGTTTATTTACATTCTTTGGGGCTGGTATTTCTTGTATTACAGCAGTTTTATCTGGATCAGCTTCAAGTCCTTTACTAGTAATGTAATGTCCCAAATACTTTATACGGTTATAAGTAAAATTGCATTTTTCATGGTTGGCTTTATCAGAAATGGAAGGAAATGTTTTTATTTAACATAATAGACATTTGTATTTGCACAAGATCTTTTAATTTATCATTGAATTATAAAATATTTTTAGCAGTCAGTTATCATGTAATAAATAGTTTTCTTTTTTAATTTGAATAATTGTTGTTCTGGATGTAAAATAAAGTTTAATATGTATTGAAAATTTTTTTAATTAATTTAATTCTGATTATAAATGATTTAATATTATCTTAAGTTTTTTTCCCTTTTAATTTTTTAGCTTTTTTTAAAAGACACTATGGCCTTATTTTAATTAATATTAACTAGCTTTATATGACTATTTTTCTAATTTAATCTTTATCAAAATGTTGTTATTCTTAGGTTATCATAGCTTTTTTGCTTCAAAATATGTAAATCAGGCTTTATCCTTTGTGAAATGAAGGTTAAATTAAACAAATAAAAATATATTTATTATTTTACTTTTGTGCTTGAATTAGTTAAATGTTCTAATCAACCTCAAACATTTGATTACATTATTTAAAATTCAAATGTTTGTTAATTTCTAAATTAGAATGCTCTAAAGAAATAAAGTTTTTTATGTTATACACATAATTGTCACTTGAATTTAAATTTTAATTCATATATGTTCTCTTTCTTAACCCTTTTTAACGTTCACTACTTAATTTATTTTAAAAATTACTAAACTAATTTAAAAAATGGCTTTCAGACACATAGCTGATCATAAATATTTTAAAAATAAAAAATTAGCATTGTTCCTTTTCGAGAAATTTTTAGTTTGAAACATCTATAAATTTACCTTATTAAATTCAAATAATATTTAATTTAATAAATAAAATGCTTTGTAAATAAACATTATCGACTACAAAAACTCATAGAAGTTGTTTCAGGTGAAAATAATAGTCCAGCTCTTAATTAAATGAAAAAAAACTAGACATGAGTGCATCATCAAGCCAGCAATTCGCACGTACGCACACTAAGAAACTTCAAGTGACTTATGTATTTAGCTTCCTTTGAAGCATTATTTGTTAAATTTTGGAATAGTGTTGCTATCTACCAAACAGAAAAGGAACAAAAGTTTAAAACCTGATTAAAACAAGGGGGAAATGTTAAACTGCAGCATAAAAATTATTAAATTATATCAAATGTTTGGTTTTGCTGCAAAAAAAAATGAACGTTAAAGGATTAATATTATTAATTGCTAACAAAAAATTGTAATGTCTTTATTTATTTATTTTCCATTAGTTACATTGGAAACACAAAATAAATACTTATTTTTATATTTAATGATTGATTGAGAAACAAAATTTTGCAGATGATTTTTAACAGACCTGTGAATTATTTATATTTTTGTTAAATTGAAGTAATGTATATTTGCTCTATTTGAATGTGACAATAATGTTATAATGTTTATTTTTGAAATAGGTTTTTGCTAAACCCAAGAATGTTACTGCCCAACCTCGCAAAAATAGCTCAAATAAATCCCCAGATAATATGCTCTTTATTAAAAGAAAAATACGGAAGAAGATTGTGAAAAGTAGTACTAGTAGAGGCTTTGAATATCCACATGCTGGAATTTCAAAAAGCTATAAATCTAATGCTGTAAGTTTTATTTTTGATATAACTATTTAAATTTCATGCTTTTTTATAATTATATGTTTTTCAGGGTCCACAGAGCTTCTATTTTTCAGAAACTCTTGCTTTATTTCTTATTTTTCCAAATATCTGAATGAAAATCATGGTGTAATCTGATCTTCATAAACTTCTGATTTTGCCTTCAACTAACAGCTGCTTTATAATTCATGAAAAAGTTTATTTATTTATTTATTTTTTATCTTTGAAAGCGCCTTTACAAAAATAACAAATAATATTAAAACACAAGGGTATTTCTTTAAGACCAAAATCGCCCAATCTGGGCATGCGCAAGAAAATTATGAACCAATTCGGAACGGGAATATTCTTTCCCTTCATGCAGTGCAATATGAACGTCGATGATAGAACTCCAGCAGAGGATATTGATATTTTGCATGTCTATGGCAGACGCCTGATTAAAGTTCAATAATAAAAACAATTCACACGATTAATTCATTGATTCAAATTTTCCAAGGAAGTATATTAAAAACAAAGCAATTCAGGAATACTTATTGGCTATTGCCGTATGCATTTTCATTTCACCGAAAATTTTCCTACACAGGATAGTATTTAAAGAGTTTTTGTGGCGCCATCTCTTATCATATAAACATACCATACTATATTCCTAATATTATTTTTTTCAGTTAATAATTTATTATTTTCATTCATAATTAAAATTTTTTTATTTTAATTAACTTGCATAGATGCTAGAAGACTGCCATCTTATTTCCTTATTCATCTGTTACATCAAATGCTTGCATAAGCTGCAGCTTACCTTCCGGTGCGCTTTATCTAAGATTATTATTATTATTATTATTATTTTTTTTTTTTTTTTTCGCAACATTTTAATAAACTGCGGCTTATCTACCAGTACAACTTATATACACTAAATTACGGTAATAACAAATCTTTAAAAAACATCTTTAAGACATCCCGAATTTTAAACTACCGAGTAATTGTCTCTTTAGATTTTTGGAAGAACTTGAACATGCCAGATTGACAAATAAATTAATATTTTTTAATCATATTTAGCAAAGTCACTCTGAATATGTTTTCTAAAATTAGAAACACTTACTTCAAAAGATAAATATTGCTTAAAAAAAGAAGAAAAAAAGAAAAGAAAGCTGTAAATAAAATAAATAAATATTAAATTTTCTTATCAAATTATTCTTGATAAAACTACAATAAATAAATGCTCACCAACTCTGCCAGTATGGCATATGCGATTACGCATTTTCAATACCAGCTGCAATACAATCAAGTTCAAATATAAACAAACACTCTTCATCTTTCTGCTTCCTAGTCACTCATTCTTTCTAAACATTATCCATTATCTCTCGAAATTGTTACCAATAGGCAATGCCAATAAAAAACCTGGCAAGTGTAAATCCATTCCCATATCCATATAATGAAAATAATCAACATCAAATAATCACACCTAATCTATTTCATGATGGCTGCTTAAATTAACATTGTGACAATACTATTTCATTAAACGGTGGTATTAAGGTATCTTCGACATTAAACGTTACGTACGAGCATAGACTGTAATAATATTAAATTAAACCAATACACAATAATGTTCAGTTTAGAATAATACTTTGGATAAAATATTAGAAAGATCTAAAATAATCAAAACCATTAGTTATTTCAAAAGAATGTTTGACTAATATGTTATTTACGAGGTTAAATTTCATAGGCAGATTATACTAGAGCTGTAACAAACCTCATATATTCTATTCGTTACTTAGATACGGATATTCATTCAGACTCAAAGTAACGAATTAGTACTTCAGAATTTGATGTGTTACTCTTTACTTTCGTTACTGTATCCTGCGTCACAGAGCGAAGTTTGAACATTTGTACAGGAAGACTAATCTCGTATGATGTGATTCGGTCTAGCTGTTTTCATATGATTTGGATTTCGATAGTCGTGATGTTCTGTTCATAGTTTTGTTTTTGTAAATTCATTATGGGAAAGATAGTATTCAAACTCGTTACTTATTTGATGCTGTATCATATAAGTCATTCTTGTATGATTTGAATAGCGTTTGCAATTTTGTTTCAGAACATTAATTAAGCAAAGGAGGAGAAGTAAATTTTCGAGTATTCCCCCCCCCCCCCTAAAAATATGATTACAGAAGTGCATCCATTTACTCAAAAAAAAAAAATGTTATTATTATCATTTTGCTCAAAGAAAAAATATAGTATAATAAAATAAACAAACAAAAATAAAACATGAACTTTGAAAGCGATTTGATAAGAAACTAAATTACCAAAATTATGCACAGTGAAAGAACAAAATAAAAATTGTATCCTAAACAGAATTTGATTTAAACGATAGTTTTATTTATTTATTTATCATTAGTGATTAGTATGACAAAGATCAAAGAAATGAATCTCCCTCTCTCTTTCTTTCTTTTTTTTTTTTACTTTCTTTTATATGTAATATAGAGAAAATATTGGATTTGTGAAAATTTTCGACCTCTGTATTTTGATGGATTTACATGTTTTGGGATGTCCTGAACACGAATTAATAGTTTTTGTAAATGTCTGTTTGTGTGTCTGTCTGTGTGTATCACGATTTTTATGGACACTGTATCTCACGAACCAATGAACGAAATTTAACCAAACTTGCTATGTAGTTGGACCCTGACATAAACTGGTGCTGATTAGATTTGGGGATCAATCGGTCAACAGGTGGCGCTGTGATCTCATTTTTTGTAAATTTTTAACATGGCAGTATAGGACAAAATTTCGTATAAATGTACATAATGAGAATTATTTTTAACTTGTGATTGTAAAATTAATATGAATTATTGATAATAGTAGTAGCTAACTAGGAAAAAAGTTTTGTGCATGTAGGGGCATCGCTTCCCCCCCCCCTCCCCCTGGGGAGCAAATTTTCAAGATGGGTATCTTTTGAAAGGTCTCCTCAGTACCTTTGGTTGTACAACAAATGGTTGTACTACAGATCTGTGATAATTTAAAACAAAGTTATCGATTTTTTTTTATGAACGAAATTTAACAAAACTTGGTATTTAGTTGGTCCCTGACATAAGCTGGTGCTGATTAGTTTTGGGGATTAATCGCTCAACAGGTCACGCTGTGATCACATTTTTTGTAAACTTTTAACATGGCAGTATAACTTGTGATTGTAAAATTAATATGAATTATTGATAATAGTAGTAGTTAACTAGGAAAAAAATTCTGTGCATGTGGAGGCATTGCTTTCCCCTGGGGGGGGGGTAAATTTTCAAGATGGGTATCTTTCAAAAGGTCTTGTCAATACCTTTAAAACGAAGGGTTGAACTATAAATGTGTAATAATTTAAAAGAAAGTTATCATTTTTTTTTTTTTTTTTTTTACTTTTAACCCCCCCCCCCCCCCCCCCCCAAAAAAAAAAAAAAAAAAAAAAAAAAAAAAACCTTAAATTTTTTTTTTTTATGTTATTGAGTGAATATGTATTGGAAAATATAGAAGAAAGTCTTGTGGTGGCCACAACATACTAGTTTTTTGCTGTGTGTGTGTGTGTGTGTGTGTGTGTGCAGAGAGGTAAGATGAAAGCGTTATTTATTTAATATGATCTTTTCAGCAATATATTACAGTGATAATAGGTTCTTATGTAAAAACAGTATGTATTATTTATCTTATGTGAAATAACACCCATATCTGATATATATGGGTGTTATTTTAAGTATATATATATATATCTCATAAACTCATATATATATATATATACTTGTTTATGAAAAGAAAATTGCTGTTAAATAGAACAAAATGAAATGGAAACAAAAATATAATAATAAGTCATTTAAAATTCAAAACTTATAGAATCTGCATTTATATATAAACTTAAACATGTTAAGGCCTTGTTAGTTTATTTTTATTTCTTCAAATTATTATATTTTTTAATCTTATGTAGAAATCATATTTATATGCTGGTTTTTTCCATTTAAAGTTGTATATTTTGTTTATTGAACATTGATTATAATATGTTAAACTTGTATTTTTTTTTTTTTTTTTAAATGATTCGTGATACACATATATATTTTTTATATATGAAACACCTTTCTTTTTAAAGGGAATTTTGACAGAATGAATTTTCCATGATGTTTGTTTATTCAATTATGAATAAATTTGTATCATTTCATAAAAATTATGTATATACATTTTTAATTCAATAAATGCTTACTTCATTTTTTATTTTATATTATAGAAAGGAGGACATGACAGTAATAAAAGTCAACAATCAAAGCAGTTAGTAAAAGTTGATAAGTCTGCAAAACAGTTAGTAAAACACAGATCACCAAGAACTCCCACTGAACATGAAAAATATGGTCCTGATTTCTTACCTCCTGGATGGGATATTCTAATTTTAACGCGTAAAAATGGAAAAAGTGCTGGGCAAATTGATGTTTATTTTGTAACGTAAGTTATTTTTATTTATATTTTAATAGGTACTTCTGTATTATTCTATCTGTCAGAAAAAAAATATATATATATAATAAATAAATAAAATGTGAGGAGTGCTGGGGGTCCCAATGTTGATTAATAAAAGAATATTTTCCATGTGTTTAAACCCATTGCCAGTCCTGTTTAATTTTACACTTCTTAATCAAAATGGCTTAAAAAAAAAAAAAAAAAAAAAAAAAGCATGAGAAATCCACTTTTCTTTAATGAAAATGAAATCCAGCATTCACACCAGAATAAACTTCTCATTTAAGTACCATTTATATTAACACGGTAAATGAAGATGTTTATGTGATTCCAAGACAAAGCTTCAATCATTTTAAATTATAACTTCTATACTCATGTGTATATTAATATCAAAATATAAACGAATACACAAAGCAGTATCACGATAGAAATAAATATACAACTGCAATATATCTGATAAATAAGGTATAAATTTATGTACGTAATTATCTCCTAGAGTGAATAACTGTGGTAGGAAGAAGATGATAGAAAGAATGCAGATACATTAATTTTTCTTAAAAATAAATGTCCCTCATACAATTTGTTAAATGTACGTATAAGTATAGCTCTTTTTGGAAAAAAACACGTGACAATTAAATTATTACAGATAGAGCCTTTTTTTTTTTTTTTTTTTTTTTTTTTTTTAAATATCACGTAAAAAAAAAAAAAAAAAACTTTCAGATAGTTATCTTTTCAAGATTTACCAAGACTGCAACATGAGTGTTTTAGATCAATATTAGGATGGCAGGGAACATTTATATTTCAAGTGTTTAGAATGTTAGGGGGTGCAAAGGGTTTTAATACAATTTTCTGCATGTGCATTTTTACATAATTCATTCTAAGTATTCACTTTTTTTTTTCCCCCCTGTTGTTTCCAGCAGTTCCAAAATCATATTGGTACAAGGAAAATTTGCATAATCTACCTCAATTATGCAAATTTCATAATACAATCTGATAGTAATGTAATAATTTCTCTTATAGGTGACTTTTGGTATGAATTTTTGCTTCCATTATCCAACTACCATAGGAAATGGAAGTAATGTATTCAGACAAAAATTTCAACATCAAGTTTTCATTTGATTTATGTGTTTTAAGGTCTCTTGTGTCCAAAAAATTGTTTTTTGGCAAATGGTCAGTGTGTATTGTGTAAATGTATGTGTGTGTGTGTGTGTGGTGGGGGCAATTTTCTGACTATCGATTCTTAAAATGAATAGCGATAGAGTATCGAAACTTTAGAAATAAAATAGATCAGTGTACCATCATCATCAGTGTATCAGCATCCAGTGTACAGATGATCTTGCCAACTTTTGGTGGAAATTGGAAAACCAGAAGTGGGATCGTAAGGTCATCAAAAATGGTCATTATTTAAAAAATGGTTCTAACGATTTTCTTCAAAGTTGCTATATAAACACCATTTTAGATGTCCTTCCGTATATAAGTTGGTCAAAATAGGGAAATAGATAGGGATCCTGTATAAGAAGTCAAATTTAGATCTTGCATTCCTTTAAAAATGGTTCCATGGATTTTCTTTATACTCAATATATTATCTTTCTTGTGGATATTATTTCATATGTATTTGTTAGTTTCTGTTGAACAGGTGAGTTTGTCAAGTTTTGGTGAAAATCGAAAATGGGACTGAAAGTTTCTATCACAAAAATGGCTCTAACGATTTTTTTCAAATTTGCTACATAAATCCTTCTTTTAGATATCCTTTCACATGTATTACTTGGTTAATAGAGGAAAATATACATTCATCCTGATTAGGTTGGTCAGTTTTAGATCTTAGAACGCCAGGACATATGTATCAATTTGTTTTTACAGGAAAATTGTTAGGTCTTAGGGGTCTGATTTATTAAGTCAGTTTTATGTTTTCTGGTCACATTGTTTCCAAAAAGAGTATGTAATATATATAATAGTGGGTAGCACAAGTTGTGTGGTTGTTACACACCAGATTTTTTTTTCTTTGTTCCCATTATTTTAATAAATGGCTCTACCAATTTTTAACTTGCAATGAAACCTTTGTTTTATGTCTTTAAGACATATGTATTAGTTTACTTTTACAGGAAATTTGTTAGGTGTCGGATTTGTGAAGTCAGTTTTGTGCATTCTGGTCACACTGTTTCCAAAAGGAGTATCTTTTACTTACTATGCACTCTCTTTTATGCATGTTTTTTTTTTTTTTTCCTGTAATCTGGGCCTTAGATATAGGAAAAAATTATAATGCTTATTCGTTTATGTAGAAAATTAAAAAAAAAAAAAAAGACCTTTCATTTATGGACATCGTCAAAACTTTCTCATTTCAAATTGTAAGTTCCTCAAATCAGGTGTTACAAGAATTTTACTCATGTTTTCTGCGTCTGGGATCTGCATTATCTTGTCTTTCCCCTAATAATGTTCTATTGCTCAGATTCCAGGAACACATTCCTCTACTTTATACACAGGGTTAAATGTGGGTGGTTCTTGTGACTGCCATCAATAAAGATCGAATTTTTACAGCAGCCAATAAGAGGTGCTTAGTATGGTACATACAATGTTAACAATTGCTAATGGAAAAACCATCATTGGAATTTTAGTTAGATGGCATTAATCACTAACGAAAGATGTCAAAGTTTAGGTTAGATGTTTGCATTTCAAAATGACAAATAAAATGGAATTGTCCCTTTTGTTTAAAATGAATGTTATAAAAATTTTTTTTAAATCCTTGCACTTCGAAAATAATTTTTAGTGAAGCATTTTAATTTCCCAGAATTGACGTTGAGAAGCATTTTAAAGAACTGAGATACGATAATATTAGCTCATCAAGAATGTGGAATTCAATCGCAGAAAAAAAGCAGAGACCAAGGTGGCAAATTCGAAGAATTTGAGAAAATTTTGTTCCTATGGTTTAAAGAAACTTGTACCTTGAACATTCCTGTTAATGTTGAACTTTTAAGGGAGAAGGCCATACAGTTGTCAAAAAATTTTGAAATGGACAACTTTTTTGTATCTTACGGATTGAAAATAAAAAAAATAGGCATGGCTTGACAACTCATGTGCTTTCTGGTGAAAGAGTCAGTGTCAACGAAGAAACTGTAGAAAATGGAAAGAAGACTTGATTACTTTAATAAAAAAATACGAACCGAAAAACCTCTTCAATTGTGATGAAATTGGACTTTTTTATAAATTGATGCTCGACAAAACCTCAGCATTCAAGGGAGATGGATGTCATGGTAACAGGGTTGCCAACTGCTCCGATTTCTGCGGAGTTTCTCCGAAAAAATGTAAAAACTCCGCAACTCCGCAAGTTATTTTTTATGCTCCGCAAATTCAGTCTTGACCACCTAGCTAAATATTTATTAAATACATAAGACTGAATAGCGGCAGACACTGGGGGAAAAAAACAAAAAAAACTACTATCTTTTTTCTTTCTTTTTTTTCCTTTCACACATCTAGACAGAAATCGCAATCCAATCCTTATCAACTTTCGATTTTGCATTTCCAACAGTTGCCGCATAAAACATTATTCTTTGAATTTTATTTTTTATCTATGAAAGCGCTTCAACGCCTCTTGAAAATAAAAAAATAACAAAACTAACTTTTACAATCTAGTTGAAGAACCACACGCTTCATCGTAAATACTCATAAATAAATAGTAAAGGGAAAAAAAAAAAATTCTAGTGCTAGGCATTGCGTAATCGAAATATTGCTGACTCAGAACGGGAACAAGTATTTGTCTACATTAGCTGAGAGTGTGCTTAATTAAAACCGCAAGCTGAAAGGGGGGAAAGAAAGAAACCGAGTGCTATGATTATCTTTATGGCTATGATTATATGGTATTTTGATTTTCATTTAAACTATCAATTTTTCAGTAATCTTTTCTTAATAAGTCGCTAAAAAATAATACTTTCTAACGAAAAAAAATTGTTTATTTTAATTATTTATCGATAAAAATAATGGATTCAAAGCTACTGAACTTTAAGTATGATTGACAACGCAAGGAATCTAAGACCAGGAAGAAGTATCTTCCGTGGGAGACTTTCTAAAGTGTCTTAGGTCGTAATCACGCGAGTTTTGTAGAAAACAGTATAAAGTCGGACTTTAACGGAGGAATTGTCCTCTGTAATAGGAAACTTTCTTAAGTGTTTTAATATACAAGGTTCTGAGAAAATCACGGAAAATTTCGAACTTTATTGTACCAAGTATCTACCGTTGGAGAAAGAAAAAGAATATTTTCTGTGCTTTTTCTTAGGATAACTGAATACGCGATAACTTAGTTTTTATAGTGCGTGGGTGATTCTAAGAAATTTTCATATCTGAAAATGGGACTTTCACAAAAATAGTCGTATTTAAAATGGATTCGTCACAAAAATAGCACAAGAAAATTGCGTATTTTATAAATCAGCCGCAAAAAAATGACATTTCAGTAATCAAATAATAATTAAAAAAAAAAAAAAAAAAAAGGGCTGATTTATGACTAAATAAACACATTTTTAGAAAAATAACATCTATTTTAGCAATTAGTTTACGATTACGTAATTTTAAAAATTAGCTGTAAAATAATTCCGTATTTCTATAAAAAGCCACAAAATTATAATGCAAATCATGTTTGAAAAAAGCAGAAATTCATCGATTAGCATCAAAATAAAGCATTTTTCAGCGATTAATTGCGATTAAACATAAATTTTGTTAATTAGCGGCGAAATGATTGCGTATTTCCGTCATCGGTTACAAAAATACCGCAATTTACTGAAATCAACTGAGAAAAAAAAAAAAAAAAAAAAAAACTTTATTGGCTAGCAGCCAAATGATAGCATATAAAACGTAAATTTTTTATTATTAGTGGGTAAGTGATCCTGTATTTGCGAAATCTACTTCAAAATTATTCCCGATTTCCGAGATTCCACTATGAAAAAAAAAAAAAAAAAAAAAAATCAAATTTCACTGATTAGTGGCAAAATAGTTGAGTATTTAAGATTCAGCTTTCAGAAGAACGTATTTTACATAGATTAGTAGCTAAATAATAGCGTGTTTTGGCAATCGGCTGCATAATAATCGCGTATTTTAGGATTTACCTTTAAAGAAGAGTTAATTTTATCAATTAGAGCAAAATTATAGTATATATTAGCAATTATTTGCTATTAAACGTAGATTCTGTAAATTTGCAGCGAAATAATTACGAATTTCGGCAATCGGTCGTAAAAATATCGCGAATTCTGTCAAATACGGGAAGAATAGCATATTTATTTAATTAATGGTAAAAACGTAATCCTACCTCCCCCCCCTCTACGAGAAATTCTCGATTTTTTAGGTATATTTAGCAATAATCTTAAGGGGGGAAAAAAGTTTCAGAAAAGTTGATGTCTGTCAGTTTGCACTGAAATTGAATTTAATGTTGTACAATTTCAATCCTTTTCCATCCTTAATAACAATGATTATTTTATTGTAGATTCAGTTTTATTACATTTACTAATATCTAAACTATTAAAATTGTTCATTAATTTCACTTTTGTTACTCCAAAAATTTAAGATTTTGTTTAAAAAAATCCAAATTTTGTATCTGTTTGAAGTATAGCATTGAAATTATTTTCACATCAATTGTCTTGTTCTTGTAATTAAACAAGTTTCTTTTGAATAGGCAGGCACTAAATGTTTGATTATTACTGAATAATGAATATTCAGTATACCGAATAATAACTAAAAATTCGATGCGTACCTACATTTTACCCTTTTTTTTTTAATTATTATTATTATTATTTTTTTTTTTTAAACTTAATTTCATATGACTATTGTTAATTTATTTTTGTTAGTAGTTTCTTTCTTTTTCTTTTTTTTTAATTTTTAAAATTGCTCCTCAAAATTTCTCTGAATACTCCTCAAATTGTTTTTGAAAAGTTGGCAACCCTGTGGTAAGACTGCCTTGCTGTGTTGCATTGCTTATGGTTAAAAAAAATTCCTCCCATCACTTGCAAATCAAAAACCCTCACTGTTTTAAGAATGTGAAGAATCTTTGCGACTATACTAGCAACAAAACAACATGGATGGTGTTGCACATTTTTTTGGATTTCCTTCATAAGTTCGAAAGGAAAAATAAAAAAATTCTCTTATTCATGGATAAGTGTCCTGCTCACCCACAAGATCTTCGGATTTTCATCAACATGAAAGATTTGTTTTTTCTGCAAATTGCACAATCAAGATTCAACCTTTATGTCTGGGTGTCATTTGTTGTGTAAAAGTGCACTACAGAAAAATTTTAATCTGCTGACTTATTGTTGCATCAGAAACAAAATGTGCAATGAAGGAAGAATTGAAGCCAATTTCCTTTCTTGATT
The DNA here is from genome assembly GCA_963930645.1 of Salticus scenicus. NCBI lineage: Eukaryota > Metazoa > Arthropoda > Arachnida > Araneae > Salticidae > Salticus > Salticus scenicus. The sequence continues at coordinate 327,687,832 of OZ005648.1, read as the reverse complement.
CAATATATGTGTTGTGCTCATTATCGAGGAATATCACTGACAAAGTTATTAAAAACTGCTTTAAGAAAGCAGGATTTCCTTTTCCAGCAGAAAATGAATGTGAAGAGCCAGAAAATAGGGTGAAAATGGTATAAACAAAGAAGACTGGTAAAATATATCTGATGGAATCGCTGCATGTACTTTCAACGACTTTGTTGCTGCAAATGAGAATTTAATGACATCTCAATTGTGGGAAATTGGAGACATTACAGCATTAACCAGAACATTAACCTGGAAACATTAACCAGATGTTTCTGCCTAAAGGTTGTCTGAGTGAGTAATGCTTGTCGGCCTGGATAGCTCAATTGGTAGAGCCTTGACCTTGTAAGTCAAAGATCCAGAGTTCGACTCCCAGTCCAGGCATTATTTTCACTCAGTCGGTCATATATTTTGTTGGCAAAAGTCGCACATGGCATTCTGGTGTATCATTGAAATTAAGACCATTAGTCCAGTCAAAATAGGGGGAAAAAAAAAATCATGTAGTTTTGAAATTTGGCACAGTCATAGCCGAGAGTGTCCTAAACAACATACTAAAAGTCCCCGCCCGTAGGGAAGTGAGCAGGGGCAGGGGGGCACTTTTTAGTTTTTATTAAATATCTTGAAAACTGTAGGATTTAGAGAAAAAAATCTCAACTACAAAATTAATTTATGTGAAATTTCCTACAAAAATGTTTATTACGTTGTCTGTGTATGATCAATAGTTTAGAAAATATAGGGAGATGAACTATCATATTTTTTTAAAATACATTTTTGAAGTAGTAAATTTAACTAAAGACTGTAATTAAAAGGGTTCTGGTCAAATATTTTCTACTTATGTAATAATTATGTATAAAGGAACTACTTAAGGATAATATAGCAAGATTTTTTTTATGTTTTTAATAACTTTGAGGCAAGTAGGGGTAAATGGCGTTTTGAGTACGAATTCAGATAACGAAGACCAAAAATTGATGGACAGAAAAAAAAATCGTGTAGTTTTGAAATTTGGCACAGTCATAGTTGAGAGTGTCCTGAACAACATACCTAAAGTCCCCACCCATGGTGGGAGAGTGTGGGGCAGAGGGGGCATTTAAAGGGGAACACTTTTCAGTTTTTATTAAATACCTTGAAAACTATAGAATTTAGAGAAAAAATTTCAGTTACAAAATTAATCTACGCAAAATTTCCTACAAAAATGTCGATTAAATTTTCTTTGTATGATCAATAGTTTAGAAAATATAAGGAAATGAAATATCACAGTTTCTTGAAATATGCTTTTTTGCAATAGTAAAATCAACTAAAATGTGTAATTAAAAGGGTTCAGGTTAAATATTTTCTTCTTATGTAAAAATTATGTATGAAGGGGCAATGTAAATGTAATATAGCAAGTTTTTTATAATTTTGAGGCAAGTAGGGGCAAATGGCGTTTTGAATTCCAATTGAGTTAAGGAAGACCAAAAATGGACAAACAGAAAAAAGAAAAAAAAAAAAAAAGATCTTGCAAGTTTAAAAATGGGCACAAACATAAGAATATAATAGTGCAAAATAACATATTAAATGTCCCCACACGTGGGAGGTAAGTGTAGGGCTTGGAGGGAGGGGGGGGGGTATTTAAATTTTTATTTTTTTTTTCCTCTTAAGTACATTTCTCAAATATTTTGAAAACTATCGGCTTAAAGAAAAAACTCATTTGCAATATTAAACTACGTGAAATCTGCTGCAAAAATGTCTGTTATTTTTATATGTTGTATATTATTCTAGTACTGTTCAGGACACTGTCAGCTATGACTGTGCCAAATTTCAAAACTACACGATTTTTTTTTTTTTTCTATTTGTCAAATTTTGGTGCCTGGACTACATATTTAGCATCTTCATTTTTGTTTATTTGAAAGTAATTTTATATCAGTTGCAATGGGAAAAATAATTCCAGTATTTTATCATAGTGACAAATAAAAGCAACATATTTTTTGATAATGACAACAAAAGTTTTATTGAAAAAAGTGATTGTGCTCAATCTTATGAAGAATTTTTTAGTGATTCTTTAAGTAATTACAGTGAATTGCAAAGTGAAGACGACAAAAACAACAGCGAACTAAACAATGATAATGAAATAATACCAAGAAATAAAAGACATGCAAAATATTTACCAAGCAATTTGTTTTAATTTTTTTTTTTTTTTTTTTTTTTTTTTGTAATACTAATTACTTAAAGTTATCTCAATATCTTACTTATATCATTAAAATCATAAAATAAAGGACTTCTTGCATAAAATCTTCTGCTCTTAAAAATTACTCCATGCCCCAAAAAATTAAATATGCTCCAAATGCAAAACTTCTTTTAAATAAATGTGCACCCAAAGGGCTAACTGGGGTTTTTCTACATGTGTATGATAGTAATAATAATCTGTGTATAGGGAAAAAAATAAGACTTCATGTTTTTGATTGTGTATACTTAGATGTGATGTACTTAAGCTTTGAAAAAGAAATTTTGTTATATCATTTTTTAGTTAACAGATTTAATTGGTATAGCTTCTAAATGAGTAATGGTGACTTTAAATGGCAAAATCAATATATTAAACCTAGTTAAGATTAAAAATTAAATGTTAAATTATTATTCTTTTAATGACTAATAGACTTCTTTTCCATTAAAAAATGAGGCTAAGTTAAATATTTTGTTCTGGTTATTTTTTTTTTTAATCAAAATTATTGCCTTTTTTTTTTTTTTTAATTTAAATAAACTAATATTAATGATTACTAATAAGTTATTTCGATAAATAATGTAAACTTGAATAAAAAATTGAAATGATTTATTTTGTTGTCTGAATTAAGTTTTTTTTTTTTTTTTTTTTTTAAGGCTATCTCTGTTAAATGTCCAATTTTCTGAGCCATGATGAATGGCCTTTTTAAATAGGTTTCACTGTATACTGTATATTGTTCATATTATAAGTATTTTATGACTTGAAGTCATATTCTAAGTTTTTCATAACAAAGCCCCTTTATTTAGAATGGAGCGTCATTTATACGATGCTGAAGGAACTACAGAAAAATGTTGTATAATTGGTAACATCATATAATTGATTTTCACTTCCAAAACTAGCTGAACTAGTAGAATTAATACACTTTACACACTTAATGTTTAACCAAATTCTTGGCATTCCTCGTCATCCTTGCTGTCACTATGTGGTTCAGACTGGGAGTTCTGAATAAGCTCAACACTGCAAATCGTTGACATTATTACATCCTCCATGTATTCATCAAAAGTTGTCTCTCAACTGAGCGAATTTCAATCATCTTCACTGATTATTGTTTCCTCATCATAGCTTACATTATCACCCTCATTGTCATCGGATTTTTGGTGTGCAAATCCCGCTTTTATAAAACAGTTTTTTGTTATCTTTGTTACTTGAGACCAAGACAATGAAATCATATTCATCGCATGGAGAACATGTATTTTCTTGGAATTAGGCCTCAATGCTTTGAATAGCAAGTTGAACTAACTGCTTTCTATAATGCATTTTTATATTCCTAATCAGGTCCAAATCTTATGGCTGAAGCACACTTGTGCAGCTTGCAGGAAAGAAGATAACTTTTATATTTTCCAAAAAATCAGTATCTGGTGGGTGCGCTGCAGTGGCGGATCCAGAACTTGACTTTTGGGGGGGGCTAAGATTTTTCAAAGTGTTATTCTAGACCAATAAAAAATTTACAATTGCAATATTCAATTGTGAATGTCAGTGTTTTGGGGGGGGGGCTTCAGCCCCCTAGCCCCCCCCCTTAAATCCGCCACTGGTGCGCTGTACATAGGACAATGAATAGCAAAATTTTTCGTTTTTGCCTCTGCATAACATTGTCAACTTTTTTCAGCTACCTAGTAAAAATTTCGGTCATCACCCATGCCTTCTTATTGGCATCATAATACAGTGGTAGAGTTTTGATGTTTTTTAGATGTCTAGCATTTTTTTTTTTTTTTTTTTATCTTCCTACCACCAAAGGAGTGATCTTTTCACTTCCATTACATCACAGTTTACACAAAGGAGCGCAGTAAGGCGATCTTTACTTTATTTTTATTCTTTATATTTTTTCCCTTTATCCAATTTGGCATCAGATGATAAAAAAGACCTGTCTTGTTGGTATTCAAAATGTATTCACTTATTATGTCTGGTAGAATTTTGTGCCATTCTGCAACCAAAATCACCTGGAACATATCTTAATCCACCACTTACAATTTGACACATAATCCCATGGCACGCTTTAAATTTCTGCAACCATCCTACTGTAAAACCAGAGTCAATTTCATTGTGATTTCTTTACCTTTTTCTATCAACACTGGACCACTTACTGAAATGTTTGACGCACAACACTGATTGAAAAACTGAAGCAAAACTTTTTCCATTTAAGGAAATTTACTCTCTTGCACTCGCATTTTATTTGATGCTGAAGATCTGCAGGCTTTCGCCTATTCCTCAGTTTTTGGCAGTCGTGAATAATGATCTTTAAAGTAGAAACTGAAAGACCCATATTTTTAGACAAATCAACTTTTGACCTTCCCAGTGAACTTTTATCAAATTCTTTCAAAATATCAATTTTTTATTTTTAATTTTAAATGGATTAGAGTGTAAGGTCGATTTTTATACCAACTATAATTTAAATATATATATTATATAATAATTAATATTAAAGAGGTGAAGGTGGAAAATACCTCAGTTTAAAATTGTATAGTTAAATATCTAAAACATCAAGACGGTATACATTGCTAGAAAATTGTGATTAAGTTCCACATGGTGAATGAGCTAAAAAATAAATCAGAAAAACATTAATATCAAGAGTAAAAGATAAATAGAGACAAGATAAAATTTGATTTACCAAATCATTTTTATTTGCAAAAGAAAAAGCACATCATTTAAAAAAAGCACTACCAAAACTATATTTATCACAAGAAATATTCCACTATAATTCATAAATTTACACATTCATTAGCACAACATCTGAAGCAGTATTTTAAATACATATTTATAGAATTCATGCTGAGTTTACAGAAATATAGAATGTCTGATGTCATAAACATTTTTATTAAGTTTTTGCTCCATTTACGAAATTCTCCGAACTATAATAAAAAAATTGTTGATAAATTAACGGAGAGAATCTAGCCTAGTTGCCGATCATGGCACAACAGCTTGAGCAAAATAAATCAGTGGCGAAATTTTATTGGGAAGCACTCCACGCGTTTTAGATGAAAAAATGCATCAGTTTGAGCAAAATAAATTAGTGACAAAATTTTTATTAGGAATCATTCCATGTGCTTTAGATGAAAAATGACCATATGTCGAATTACCAGACATTACTCTCCATAGGGAATTTTTTAAATCTGCCATAATGATTTTGCTTAGAAGACTACTCTTTGTGCTAGAATTTCTTTCACAAAAAAAAAAAATAAATAAATAAATAAATAAAAAAATCTTCGAAAAACACTGGAGTCATGCTCAATTAAATCTTAATGCATCAAAACAAATTAAACTTAAGAACTTAAATTCATCAGAAAATACAGAGTAAAAAACTTTACTTAGTCCATCTATCACGATAGTTTGCATTGTAACAAATCAGTTATCAGCAAAATAAATGAATATTGGTAACGTGCTTGAAAAATTATGTGTACAGCCTTGCTGAACTGGTACAGGGAAATCCCGGCCATGCCTACCTCATGCTACCTTCACTGAAACTTTTTCATGAACTGAATCTAATTCACTAAGAGCGGGCTCATTCTTACTCACGGATCTACTAGTGTCGTAACTGACAGCGAGAATGATCTTCTCTGAGACTACGGAAAAGTTATAAAGATCGTAAAAAAAAAAGTTTGCCACTGAAATTTTAATTTTACATAATTAAAAAAGAGCAGCTTTTAAGAGTTAGATTTTTTTTGAAGTAAAAGCTGAAATATTTAATCTTTTAAAACACTTTTGCTTTTTGTGCAGGTATACTAACTTAAATCAAGTTGAATAATAATATATATTATAATACTCTACTTTCGAGATCTTTGCCAACATATAATAGGAAATTAATCTGTTAGCTCAAAGTTTTTCTATCTTGAAGTTTTCTCTCTAGAACACTAAATGTCATCAAATGAGGATAGGCTTTAAATTTAAAACTATTGGAAGAGTTTTTAAATTTCATATATATTTCACTCTCAGTTGCCCACATTATTTAGAATTGAAATATTCATCCAAAATATATTTTGCAAAATAAATTCGGGCATTAACTGGTTAATGCAAGTCCATTCAGTCTAATTTCACTCATATTGTTTCTCAAAAAAGTTTTTTACCTCTTCCCTTTTCATTGTAAAAATTCACCTCTCAACACTGCTTGTTAACACAAGAAGAGTGGCATACACTTTTAAAGATTCAAACACCATAGGAAAAATCCCTTTGTCTTAAAAGTTAAGCAGTTCTATTAAGTTTTAATTCTTTTTTTCAATGAAGAGACCTTCATGTATCACATATGTAGTTGAGCTTTTAGAGTATTATCTAACTAGGTCCTAAATCATAAAATATCCTTAATTAAGCAATAAATTTCTTTTTTTTTTTCTCCTGTTCCGGCTGCAACTCTCTGAAGGAATATCCAGAAACACAACATTGTAGGAATTCTTTATGTACGAGAAATTTTTCATGGAGGTGAGTGGTGAAATTTTCAACCCATAGAATGAAGAGAGAAAGTCTTCAGGAGTCTGTACGTTGAATTTTCATGTGTAAATTTGACTGGTGGTATTGCATGGTAGAGTAATGTTTTCTCCATGCTGTACCAGCTTTTTAATAAACATATCTTCACAGCATCTCTGTTGTGCTAACAGCACAGTTTGCAACACTACACATCCTTGCCAATTGATGGCAAAGCACGCCTCAGTCAACAGCAGCACTACTTTAGTGCAAGCGGTGCATCATGAGTTGATGGATAGCTATAGAATTATTGCCTAAACTGTGTCATGCATCTACACTATTGTGACTAGATATCCCCATTCTCTGGGGCACGGCTTTTATTTTGAAATCATTTCTCTAAGTTTTGAAAAATTGTAGAAAGTAAATTATTTATCATTGATATTTTATTTTTAGCCTTATTTATTAAGAAGGAAAAAATACATCAATAATTGTAGAATTGTAGCAATTTTTTTATGCTTCTCTGTTATAAAGACACTTTGATCAGGTCACTATAATCTACATGTGTAAACTCTCATTGGAAATAAAAAAAAAATTTCCCTTTTTGACCCTTAGCCTAATTTTGATTTTATGTTGCTGTACATTTTTCTTTTTGACATAAATTTTTTATTCCAAACTTTGTCATAATAATTTTTTGATTTGTCAGTCCGAGGGGGTAGCCAGGGTCCCCCCCTGTGAGTACACCACTGGATTTATCACAGTGTTTGTATTTCTTGTATTGTTTATATGGGAGTAAGTTAATTTTAATTCATTTTATTTCAATTATTTAACTCATTTTAATTTTATTTGATCATTATTTTAATTATTTTGAAATATTTATTTTTTTATTATTATTTCATCCATGAGCATTTTGCAGCATAACGCAGTGTATTATGAAGATTTTAATCACTGGCCATTTTTATTCAACTTGCAATTTCTAAACTTAGAAATTTAAAATTTTAATAAATACTCAAAAGGATTTTAAACTTCCGATTTCTTTTTAAATTAAGTAATCTAAATAAAATCAACCCAATAAATATTATTATTTTTTTTAATTTCTAACAATGAGTAAATTTTTATGTGAAGTCTAAATACTGTAATCATTTTGAAATCTGATATTAATGTATATACATTTAGCATTATTAAGTTAAAAAAAAAAAAAAAAACAATTTGAACTACTAAAGGTATATTGTAATAAATTATTTTATAGTCTAATCTAGTCTATGTGAAGATATAAAAATGGTAGATTTCATATTTATCTTAAAATGAAATGTAATATGAACATAACAAAGATATGAATGAAACAGAATAAACATTATTGATATATCTTTTTACTTTTGTAAGAATATTTTCTGTTGTTTTGTAAATGTTTGTTTTATCAGAATTTATTTTATGATAATATTTATATTATACTTTTATTTTTAGACCTGAAGGAAGACGTCTCCGCTCTAGGGGAGATGTAGCTGATTATATTAAAGAGAAAAAATTACCATTTTTACCTGAAGAATTTATTTTCAGGAAAAGTGCATATAAGCTTAGAGAGCCATAAATGGAGTATGGCTATTCATAATCTAATGAATAAAAGTTCAAGAATATTTGTTGTAATTTAATATGACAGCTCTTTATCAAAAAATAAAAAAGGAGAGGAAAAAAAGAGGAACAGAGAAAGAAAACTAGTAAAACAAAATAAAAAATAATATTTAATGTTTTCCATTTTGAAAATGTAACATATAACATACTACTGTCAAAGCTATGCTTTGTTTATTATCCATTTTTTTTTATTTACTTCAGCTTAAATGATGAAGCTAATGTTAATACATTGATTCAAATGTAACTTTATTTGGTTATTCTGTTGATGTATTTGGCATCACAGTCTATAATTATTATTTCAAAATGTCATTATCTGTAACAACTAGTAGAAATATGATTAACTGAACTTGTATGTAGAAAAGCATTTTTAGAAATTGCTATTTAAACTAGATGTTTTCACCAATTGTCATGCATTTTATGTATCTTTACTTTCACATCTGTGTAATTTTGTGCATTGTATAGTATTCATCAGGAATTTTTAATAAATTGCTCTCAATAAAATTGCATGAGAAACTTTTTTACAAGGAGGGGAAAATCGGTACAATATTATTATTTCAAAAATTCTTCAAGTTTATAGAAGTATTACAAAATTTTGAATAAATTACTGATATATAAAACACTGTTCTCTTTTAAATTTATCATTTGGATAAAGTTTTCATGGAATAAAAGTGAGAGCTGATAAAAATCATATTTTCTAAATAGTTGCATGAGTTAAATTTCTCTACTCATTTTCTCTAGGATATTATTTTTGATATTACCATTTTAATATTATGTTTAGGAACAGATTCAACTCTTATTTACATTTGCATATTTTAATTCTATTACAAAGTATGAAACATAATTGCAACTAATATTACAACTTACAACATAGCTGTAAATTTTATATTTTAGTCTGAAAATTGCTTCAACTTTCATTTAAAAATTGGTGTTTAATGTTTTTGTTGCTAAAGAGACAAAACAGATTCCTGGTCAAATATTTGACTCTAAAATAACCATAAATTTAAAGCAGTATTGATAACATTGTAAAAAAATTTAACGAACTTTCTATTCCTCTATATATACATTAAGTGTTTCTTATAGATTTCATGTCAACCTTTGTAAGTTGATAAATGTTGTAGAACTCCCTTCAGAAGTTTTGCATTATATATTATGCTGTCTTATAGCTGGTATAACTAAATTATATTTTTCTTTTAACATGCGCTTGAACCACAGATACTTTTTATTTATTTATTTACTGCAGCAATAGAACCGAAACAGAATTTACTTTGATAAATGCTATGTATATGCTAATTTAAAACAGACGGCTTTTGACATCCTGTAAATTTTGTTTTTATTTAATACCACAGCATGAATATAGTTATTTATTTCCTATGTAAGTTTTTTTTTTTTTTTTTTGCATATATTTTGTTTAAATTTACCACATTTGTCTCAAAAATGTCTGAAAAATCTTCAGGAGTCATATTAACGAATTTGATTCTTTCCGTTATGTTCGTGGGCGAGCTAAACATTGAAAAAGTATTGATACCCTATTACACTGTGTATGAAATCTGCTTATCAATTGTAGATACGAGTGCTGCACTCGTACCTACTTTGTACGACTGACGAAGGATCGTGTTTTCTTTCAACCGGAAGCATTTTATGGTGTGTATTCAAAGTTTTGTTCTTATTACCAGATATTATGCTAAGAAATTTTTGTATAATGTAAAAATGTCTTATGAGTTTTATATTTTGCATAAGTAAAAAGTTTTAATAGAGCACAACATTTAACAAGATCAAAAATAAACATTTTATTCCAGATATATATAACAGATTACATAGAACAGGAACTTAAGGAATGGAGTAGGTTTATTATAAAATACAAGATATTCTACAATTTAAAAAATATCTTATTAACAGTAATATTAGAAAATTGCAGCTATATATTTATCAATCTGATTAAATGAAGACTTGCCCAGCTTCCTACCCATTAAATATAATGCAATATAAAATAATTCTACCATTATACGTGATCTCAGAAGAAAGTGACAATAACTGATTACCTGTATTTCATTAACTTGCAACTAATAATGACATTACCTATTAACAGAAAATGGGTTTACACTATGAAATTCTGAGAAATTTTATGAATAATGATGACATATAGAATAAGTTTGCAGTGATGATCTTAATTATAATTTTTAAGTATCGTTAAGTTATTTAAAACTTTCGCTATGAGGGTTGCAGACAATCCGCAATAACTTGGCAAGATTATTGATGCCAAGTTGTCAAAATATTTGGCAGGTTAAAATTTAAAAAGCATTTATAACATAATAAAAATCAGCATGAAAGTACAATCATAAGATCTTGAGATTTTAAATTTTGTTGTAGGGTAGGTGCTCCAGTAACTGACATCTATCCCAAAATAATTAATAAATAAGAAAAATAATAAAATCATATATTTTACATATTAGAATTTTAAGATTTTATGTCAAATACTGGAGCATAGGGTGCTAATAACTGGTAAAATGAATGACTAGCAGTGTCAAACATTGGAACATAGGGTACCAATTACTGATAAAATGAAAAACTGGCAGTGTCAGTTACTGGAACATTGAGTGGGTGTCAAATAAAAATTCATTAAAAAAAAAAAAAAATAATAATAATAATTGTTATCAAATGTATATATTTTAACATATGTGGTTCTGAATGTCTTTCATACCATATATACTAACTTAAAATTTCTAAAAATATTTTCTGATGACTAGAACATTAAAAACATCAGAAATTGCTCTAAAAGTGTCAATCACTGGTGCACTTACCCTATATCCTATCATAAACTGACAACAAAATAACATATGGATATTTTTTGCCTTTTCAAAACTGCAAATTTACCTTCATGAAACAATTAACATATTTGAGAAAGTAAATTCAAATAATGAAATTATATATAAAGATTTAAGAATGTACATCTTATTCTTTTTATTACATCGGGCTAGGCTATGCTCAGGCCTCTATTTTTCAGACATGGTACAAGCTTACAGAAAAAAAGGCTGAACTTTTCATGACCCCCCCCCCCCTCTCAAAAGTGGTATCAGGCAACCGACAGAATATAAATTTTTCAATAATAAAAATTATGTTAAATCTGATTGCATACATGTACACACAATAAACAAAATCAGAAATATAAACCTTACATTAAATATCATATTAATTAAAACAGTTGTAAGTGCTTAAAAAACAGATAAAATTATTACATATACTTGAAAACAAGTTTATTCTATAGAAGCATTGTTTGCTAGGGCAATTGATTAGCAAAAGTAGTTCAAGTTCATTAGGAAAATGCAGTTGAAGTGCTATTTATTTTCATTTTCTCCAAGTTTGAATTTAACATTTCTTGAATGCCAATCACATAGAAATTGTTAATAATATAATGCACAAATTCTGGCTGACCCCCTCACATGTCCAAAAAGTTTTAATGCAAATTAGCATTGATCCCAAGAATAATAATTTTCAAGCTTAAAAAGGCTGAATTCAGCCTTAAGGCTGAAAAGTAACATGTCTGATTTTTACTTTTACTTTGGGTCGGACTGAGCCAAGATCGTTAACGTAGGGGCCAGGCTGGGTCCACATTTTTATTTTTACTGCAGGCCAGGCTTGGGCATATATTTTCACGTTTACATTAGGCAAGTTATTTCAAACTGAGATCCCCCACACACAAGGTTTTCACAGTAACAACTGTGCCACTTGAGCTTCAGCAATAAGTGAAAATAACCTATAACTTCAGCAGCTTTTAAAATTTTGAAGGCTTTTTTTTTTTCCCCCGTTAGATTGCCTGTGTAGGTGCATTTTACTGTTTTAATATTTGGAAAGTATAGTGTAGTATTTACAGGTAAACTACAATTTGCAGAAGTCCATCTGCAATTGATGTCATGACCTCTCTTTGTTAAGATTTTACATCCACCACCCTCCATTTTTATTTGGTATTAGAAAATTAATAAATAAATAAAATGAACGTCTTAAACTTATCATCTCCATCTGTTTATAAATATTTAAACTCTCCTCCTTTTAAAAAAAGATTTAATCCAGATGTTTTTAACAATCCTTTGAAAAAAACTTAATGCAAACATTAGAAATATTGGTGCAGCTTTTCTTTATTAATTGCAGATTTTGGAAAGGCAAGGCATGTGTTAAAAGGTAAAACTTTTAACATTTTATTAAAAAAATTAACAATATGAAAAATACCACATAAGTTTGATTATCATGAATTTTTCAATATAAATTGGTCTTTAAAAGACTTTGAATAAAATCGGAAATGGATTATTAAAAAGTCGAAATCGGAAATGATATATTTAAAAATCGAAAATGATTTATTAAAATTCATGATAATTAATTTTTCAGTACATGAACTGTAAAATATTTATCCATGAGCCCATAAAATAATTAATAAGTATTAAAATCCACAATAAATCCGAAAATATTTAATAAATAAATATCTGAAAATTAATTTTAAAATAATCTGGATTATTCCCATTTGTATCTAAATAATATTATTTATTTTCAATATTTTGTATTTTCAAAATACATCGTTTCTTCCTTAGCTGACACTATGTCATCATTTACAAGAATTTCATCCGGAGAATTCAAACTCCCGCTCAACCGAAACTATTCTTATGCATCTTTTAAAAGATAGTGTCACTTTTGAATATTTAGCAAAAAAGAGAAAAATAAAATAATCTTTTAATATATCAAAAATAAATAATCCTTGTATAAAGATAATTCACTTTTATTACGCTTAATCAACTTTTAATTATAAAATCAACTCTAATTAAAATCATTTGGAGTGAGTTATTTACCTGCGTATTAATTCGCTTGTGCTTCGGTTTCCAATACGGCACGGGCGACTTTGGGAAGAACGCTGTACCACTTGGAGGGAACAATCTGACGGATCAACAGCACTTGCGATTCTCTCAGCCTGCTTAACGGCTCTACCATTAGAGTGAATCGTTAGCATGGTTAGGGATCGTAGAGGACTTGTCATAATTTTATACTACAAGATTGTTTAAGTAAACAGATACATAATCATAAAAATGTTCATAGAATAGTATCTATGATGTTATTACCAAAAAATTCCTAACAGTGAAGGATTTGCTACTCTCAGCTTAAGCTGACTTCAAATAACTTAGTAAGCATCTAGAGATGCTTATTCATCTATGTTTGAGTGGATCTATGCTGTTTAACATCAAAGGTCTATCATTTCTGAGAGCCAGTATTGAAATAGAAGTAATAAAAGATGAGATTATCAACCGATGCAACTCATTATCATCGAAAAGTATTAATATAATGCACTGCTATCTACTAATTGAACAGATGTGAATCATCTTGACTTCATCGTAAACATGCTCAAGTGAGCATATTTTCAACACAGTCATTTGTCTAAGAATGTTCTAAGTCCATTCAAAAAATATTAATTTCTACAATACGATTGAAATATTCAAGAAAAAAAAAAAAAAAAAAAAAAGGCCATACAACTTATTCATATATGTGATTGAAAAAATAGCTAAAATCTCTCCATTGTGCTTCAACATAATCTTCATTAAATATAGAACCATTTTATCTGTGCATCGTTTGTGAAATAACGTTTTAATCATACTCCAGAAAAAGTCGAAAGTTTTTCTATAACTTTAATTCTATTGTCAAAATAAGACCATCTTATCTTTGCATCGTTTGATTAACAAAACAGCTAGCATCATACTTACGACATTATCTATGTTCAACTAGAATTACTTTGCATAATAAATAAAATAATATCAGCTATGCTGCTTTCGATTGATATAATAAAAAAAATAATGAAATGGATTAAGTTGAAAATTTTTGTTAAACTAATGATCTGAGAGAAGCAATGTTGTTCAAATAATAATAACATTGATTATTTAGATGTTATTAAATAAATTGTGTGCCAGCACAAGCACTTACGTATTTTTATTTTGAAAAATAATTAAGATATTTTTAATAAAAATAGTGTTATCAGTAAGAGTCATCTTTATTATGATTGACTTCTGTTATTTTATTTCACTTACAGATTTGGAGGTAAGCTGTTCTCACATCTTCTGTTTCAGAATGATAACCAGAATTAATTGAATAAATTTTCACTCTGCATGAATTTAAATATGTAAAATAATAATTTATGCCGATAATATGGCATTTTTAATTGAATAAAAAAAAAAATAAAAAAAAAAAAACTTTGAAAGCCGCATTGCAAATATATCTGCTAACTCACAGTGCAATGCAAATTAATTATCCTCTTTTAATTTTTCACACACACGGTCTTTACCAATCATATCTACTAAAATATAACTTTTTAATTTAATTTTTATAGCATGCTCAAGTTTAAGTGATTTCAACCCTGTCTGTGCCTAACCCATTTAATTCTTTGCACATAGCAAACACATTTCTTTTAATGATTTGTTATTACTTAAATGAACTGATTTAACAATATGCAATACTTCATAAAATATAGCATATTGTAGAATATCAGTAGTTTAGTGTAAATTTACAAATAAGAAAGGATCGTTTTTTATAATTGGAAAATATTATGACATCTATAAGAATTAATAAGACATACATTAACTGCAAAGTTAAATTTCTATAATTTACCAGCTTACAAAATTTTAACACAATACACAAACTATATATTTTTTTAATAATAATAATAATAGTAAAATAAATAAAAATAATTTTGCAAATTTTAAAATCCTGTATGTTTTTTGCCAGCTCGTAAAACTGAAAATTTGAATTTATAACTAGTCGCCACTTAGTCGTCACTTTTTGTCAACTTAATAACAGCCTGATACCGTTAGACTCTCTTGGCTTAGTCACCACTTTTTCATCAAATTTTCCTTAAGTATATTAAAATGCAAATTTTCAAGTAACAAAGCAAAGTAGTAAAAGCAAGTTTTAAATGCAAATTTTAAAGTGTGCATATATAAAGAATACACAAGAACAAATACATATAAAAGCTAACTTAATAACAATTTTAATAAAACATAGTAGAAAATAAATTGAAGCTATAGAATTTAGTAAGCTTTGCACAATACATCATGAACAGAGCTGATTTTAAGTATTTCGCAAATTACAGATTTCAATTTAAAGATTATTAAGAAATGGGTGCACATATATTAAAAATTAATTATGCTTATCATTTGAAGAAAAATGTTTTTAATGTGTTATGCTTAAAGCAGCATATTAATTTAAATTAAAAAAAAAAATATTTAATAGCATTTCCTTGCTATTATTTTCTGCTTTCAAAATGTTTTCTTGTGTTTCCATTTTAAAAATTAAAAAAAAATACTATTTTATTATGTTTTAACCAGGGTTGGTCCCCTCCCCTTCCTCCTTTGAATTGTCTAAAAGCAATTAACATTTTTCTTTTGCGGCATCCACCTAATAGCTGATATGGCTAGTGCTAGAGAGGGAAAAAAATAATAATCAGCTTCAGAATGTTTTAGAGAAAGAATAATCCTACTTTAATAAACTTTAAATACCTTTAACAATCCTTCAACTCTAGCAGCTTTAATTATTATATATTTCGACTTGCACTCGCAGTCATCCTCAGATGTTGGCTTTGCTGCACTACTGAAACATGTCTTCATCCGCTTCCACATCACTCTCCTTCTTGCTTACGTCATTTTTTAGCACCTTACAACTCACACAACTACGCCATGAAACGCGAAGCTTTAGAGATATTAACCTCTAACACGGCAGTAAATGAGAGAGAGCATAGCATCATAACTAAAGACTGGCAACAGGTGATAAAGACGTACCGACGGAAAAATGATGTAAGCAAGGAGAGTGATGTGGAAGAGGATGAAGACATGTTTCAGTAGTGCAGCAAAGCCAACATCTGAGGATGACTGCGAGTGCAGGTCGAAATATATAATAATTAAAGCTGCTAAAGTTGAAGGATTGTTAAAGGTATTTAAAGTTTATTAAAGTTAATTCGTCCTTCTATAGCTTTTCAAATATTTAGAATAATCCTACTTTAACTTCTAAGTATTTTTCAAAAAAACAAAAATGATTTTTGTTCCTTTGTATTATTTTAATATGCCAAAGAAATATTGAAAAATTATATTAATCTTTAAAGATTTGGTTTAATTTGTCACTCTATGATCTTTTTTTTTTTTTTCTTTCTTTTACTCCCACACTAGGGCTAAATTATGCGAGGACCTACTAAATTCTAAATACCTAAATTCCTACCTAAATTCTAAAATACAATAAACATCCATGTCTGAACTGGAACTTAAACTTGGCACCCATGAATTGAAAGCCAGAGCACTAACCACTTAGCAATTAGATTATGAAATGTAAATGATTCTTTGCAATATAATTACAACTTTCATATAAAAAAAATTATGTTTTAATTATATGTATTTAAATATAACATACGGTCAGGTGGGGTAAAGCGAATATATGGCGTATATAGTTAAAAAAAAACTATAATGGGTGAGTATAGTTAAAAAAATTTGCTACATATTTAAAATATTTGCGATTTTTTCTTTTTGTTTTGCATTTATTGGATGAATACAAAGTATTTCTGATACAAAAAGAAAGAGTGGCAATAAAAAAAATTATCGTTTTCAATTAAAATTTTATTTTGTGTACAACATATGGAATAGATTACTCTTCTAAACTTCTCTTTATCTCAGCAAAATTGTAAAATATTTACAAAAAAATAAGAAATAGGTATTCACCTGAAGTTAAATTTATTATTTTTTGTATTCTATAAGATATTTTATCATGTGGGGTAAAGTGGGTATAGCATTAGGCTTAACTAGTATATGGCTAATTAATAAGGAATTATATGGATCATTCTCACGAAAACTGTTATTATGAGAAAATTGAAGTGGATGAAAAGCTTTCGAATTTTTTTATAAATAGATATGTATGTAATAGCTTCATAAGAAAAATATAGATCCTTTATGTTAATAAATTAGTTTAGAATACTGAAAAGTAAGATAATGACAGTTATAGTAGGGGGATGATATTTTATTAGAATACGTTGCTTTTAAATTTATTTAAAAGTTACAATTACAATAAATTTGAGATAGTCATAACTAGGTTTTAAGCTAGCATGGCAAGAAAGTGATAATTGTCGCCAAAATATTTTTTCTGTTATCTTTATTTTAAATTTATATTTTTTAAAATATGGAAAATATATTTTAACAATCACAAAATGGCTGTAAAGTAATCCTTTTAGAAATTGGCATCTATTTTAAATATTGTTAATCTATCAATCGATTTTGTGGTTATATACTAGTGCTGCTTTCCCGCTACTACAGTATGCTTTGTTTTGACATGACACTTGTGGTTGCTACAAGTGTTTTATTTTTTGAAGGGTTGTGCTTTAAAGGTTATCCAAAAATAATTGCTGCATGTTTCAGTAATTTATATTATGGTGTTTGCACAATTCTTTCATCTTTGTTCACTACTTTTTAGCACATTTTAACGCAAGTTTTTAAAGATCTCTTGCTTGAATAATTAATTTAATTACGGAATTAATCAGGAACATCTCATAGTAAACTTAAATTATATACATTAATTTCAAAGAATTCCATAAATATTTATAGGAATTAGAACCAGGGCCCGATTAACTTCAAGTGAGGCCGAGGGCACACATGCTTTCTTGAGCCCTCACCCTTCTCCTCTTTGTACTTAAACAAAAGTTTCTATTATGATATTTATGCATTATAAGCAGGATTTGTTGAATCAAGTATACGAAAAATGACTTTAAGGCCCCCTTCTGCTCTGGCCTTGAAGCATGGGATACACGTGCCTCTGCGATAATCAGATTCTGGCTAGAACGCAAACAGACAGAGAGTTAAAAATATAAAAAGGCACACAGGTAGACTGATAGAATGATAGAATTCATAATTACTCTTAAACATTGTTGAAAAGTATTAAAAACTATTAATAAAACTGAAAATCCATTTTCAGCAATTTCTGGTTATAGCTCTTTTCCTATGTGAATCTTTTTGAGTGACCCTGTACATCTTATTGCTAATAAAACTGTATTTATAGATTTTTTTTGGGGTGTGTGTGTGTGTGTGCATATGTATAATAAATGTCAATTTCAATATAATCTGGTTAAAATGTATCTCATAGAATGCAATGCTTTAAAATTGTTTTAGGTGTCCCTGTGCACAAACCACAGGTAGTATTTATTCCATTTTCAATAGGGGCATTGCTTAGTAAGTATAAATATTATATATCTATTTTAAGAAATTCCATGAATATTTAGGGAAGTTAAATAGTGGGCAGACAGACACAGAGTCAGACGGATAGAAAGACAGATGGGTTAATCCAACTCATAATCACCCTTTAACATTGTTAAAAAGAGTTTAAAATGCTTAATAAGATCGAAAATGTAATTCCAGCAATTTTTGGTTGCAGCCCTTAAAGTATCTGAATATGTTTGTGTGGCCCTGTAAACCTTTATAATACTAATCATACTGTATTCTATAGAAAACATTTTTTGTGTATAAGTAAAATTAATGTCAATTTCATTATGATCTGGGCAAAATAAAGGTATTAAAAGTAATTTATAGAAATACTTCTCATACTACTGAATGCTTTGGAATTCTTTCAGTGTATCTGTATATAAACCAGAGCAGTATTTTCTCCATTTTCAATAGAGAACATCCTATAATGAACTTGAATAGCATATATCAGTTTCAAAAAATTCCATAAATATTTACGAGAGTTAAAGCGTGGAAAGACGGACAGACAGACAAACCGAAGTCATAAACACTTTTAAACTTTGTTTTAAAAATGTTAAAAACACTTTTCAGATTTGTTGGAAAATGTTTTTAACACTTTCCAAAAGATTTACCTGCAATTTTGCTCCTTTTTAATTAATTACTTACATTACCCCACAGACTACTCACACCATGCTATGTCTATTTCAAATCGTTAGTATTTATTTATTTTTAAATATTAAATCAAAATTTCAAGCGCAAGGTATTTTGAACACGTGTAATGTATATATGCAACCAAAAATTACTATATATTTTTAAATATTATAATTTTTCTGTCCCTTAATTTTCAAAAACCATGTTTTTATGCCCATATTACCCCACCTGACCCTACTTGATTGGAAGTTTATTCACTACAGTATAAAAATATAACTAACACCAACATGAAATAATTTAAAAACAAATATGACTATGTATGTATTGTATGTGTGTGAGCATATATATATGTGATCATTTACCAAATATTAATTAGCTATCAAAAGCTATTATGAACACATTGTTAGCTAAGCATTGGCTGTATACAATTATATACATTATACATAGACTCACAATCAGCAGCAAATAAATGTCAGATCTACGCATGCTCAAATTTTATAAAAGTATCCATGCTGTGGATATTTTGAATATTGAGTCACAATAACTTCGTATGTGACCTCTAAAGAATTCGTTATACTGTGGATTTTTTTGAAAAGATTATGGCATAAGTATCTTATCTAGTGAAGTATTGTAATTATACTGTAAATAACTCATTTAAAGGGATAGAATAGCAATTAGGGGTTATACTTTAAGTAAATGCATGAATTTAGCAGTTTTAGATTTTGAAAAACAATGGCCATAACTTTTTGCCTTTATAATTTGGAAGAATTTATTTTAAAGGACATTTATAACACATATGTAAAAGGTAACACTAGCACAAAAAGTCAATAAAGAATCTTGAAGCAAAATAACAATATATATATTACAAGGACTAGTTACTGTAAATATGTTTTCAATATTTTTAAAAATCATAAAACTAGAATATTTCATTTGAAAACTTTATATACATGGCCATAACATCAACAGAAGTTCATGATTGTGCTCAGCAATATTTTTTGTGATTGTATGTGATAAACAATGTTTAATATACAAATATATATATATATTTGAGTTTATGGAATAAATAAAAATGCATTTAAAAATAAATTTTAATTTTTTATCTGAATAAAAAGGATAATTAGGAGGAGAAATAATAATTATAAAAAAAAGATATGGTACATTTTTTTTTTTTTTTTTTTAAATATATCCACATAATTTAAAAAAGAAAATATTTAATAATTAGAAATTTTTATTTCCACCTGGATTCCCACTCTTTTATCACATTAAAAAATAAAGACTTGGGACAAAATAACACTCACTTTGATAATACCATTGTATAAACCATATTTTGTAAAAAAATATATAAATCAATTTTATTCTACACAAACAAGAAAATACAGATTTTCTAATTTGAACCATTCAACATCAGGTGCTCCTAACAACTCTTTTTTTTTTTTTTTTAATTCAAAAAATATTTTTCAGAGTTAAAAAAAAATACTTACATAGTGTAGGTTTTTAATAACAACAATAATAATAATAATAATAATAAAGAAGAAGAAATTACGTGTGGGTCTGATCACCTGCTCACTTAGTAACCCTTTGCACTATGAGGTGACCTCTGATATGACACTTTATACAGTTAATAAAACAATTGTAAGAAGCAGTTTTATTTAAACATAGTAAATTAGAGTTGGCTGAGAACAATCTAGGAAAACAATTATAGTGCAAAGGGTTAAAACATAACTAATAAGTATAAGGAATATTTAGTTTGTTGAACATTTTATTGCAAGTGTCTTCTTCTTTTATTTATTTATTTATTTTTTTTTAATATTGATGACATTTGAAAGCAGTTTTTTTTTTTTTTCCTAAATGAAAATATACACTTTCTGAAAACTATTGATTGAAGTATTCATAAGTACTTTCTAAGACCTTAATAACTCTGTCCATGTTACCTAAAACAACTTTTAGCTAAACATATTGAATAATTGATTTATTTAATACTATTAATTCATTATTTATTTTATTATTGATTGATTTAATAATTTTGAAACTCACTGTACATAAATATTGCTTAAAATAGCATATCATATGACAATTCTTTGATTTTCTGCTTATCCAAGGAGAAGAAGTCAATTTGTTGAATGTATTTCAGTGGCACACCAAGTTTATATAATTTTTGTTTATCCATTAAACCTATATTAGGAATATATGATAAAACAGCCTCCCAGCACATGTCAGATAACGATGGTATCTTCAACCATAATGAATAAATAGTATTCGTCCTGATTTCAGGTGCTGCATTAGTCACACCACCAAATGAAAATAGTTGACCTTCCTAAAATAGAATTAAAAAAAAAAATTAATCAATTCAAAAATAATAACAAAATTGATTTGTATTGTTTTATATGAAAAGAAAAACATTTAAGACTGTGGTCAATCAGATGAAAATCTGATTAAAGATTGATAACGATGAAATTAAAATGGTAAAAACCAAGATTAAAAAACTGAGTGCCATGCAAATTTATATAATTTTTTTATGCAAAACTTGCAAAATATTTTTCCAGAATTATTAATGTGATGACAGTAATGTAGCAGATGGGTAGATTTTCTCGAATTCTAGCTTCTAGGCAAGATTTAGATCCCTATATCATATTGCATGAACCCATTAAAATGGACATCAAATTATCCCACGGAATATTATATTCTTCAAATACGTTTGCGCACTATTAAATTAAAAAAATATTTTAGAAGTAATTTTAATGTTATTCATACTAGACAAACATTCAACTGCAACTATTTTGTGCAGAGGAAAAATAACTAACAAGTACAGTAAACTTCCGATTATCCGCGGTGAACGGGGAATAGACAACCGCGGATAATCGAATCAGCGGATAATCCGCAAAATGGTCAAAATGGGGATATAAATCAACACATAAAGCCTTTTGAGCAATACTATTTAATTAACAGTTAAGCATGGCCTACATATATAATTTAACATACTAATAAAAATTTCTACTTACATTTTGCTCTATTTTTTAACAAAAATATCAGTGAAGCGTTTTTGTTTTTTTGTACTAAAACACTTTTTCTTGCACTTTTTTTTGCGATTGCAGTTTCTTTATCAGCATTTTGTCACTAAGTGATACATCGTCCTGTTTCTCGAGATATTTTATAAGTCCATCTGCATGTGCTTGGGCTGCGTCGTGGCTCATCCTCTGTTGAGTTTTATCTCCTTCTTCCTCTTCTTCTTCACTATCTTCTGAAACTGGGTTTAATGCTTGGCCCACAATTTATTCATCTGTAAGGTGTTCAATACCTGGATTATTGGCATCACAATTAATCCACTCTTCAGTGTTTCCTTCATTGACTTTTTCTCCTCCAGTAACAGATTTAGCTAAATTTGCCAAATCATGAGCAGAAATTTCTTCCTCCTCTATAAACTCTACCAAAGTATTTTCCACATTTGGTAAAATGTTTCTCCAAGACCTTATCAATGCAGACTGCTTAACTGCCTCCCAAGCAGTGTGTATGCCATAAATGCTGTCAAGAATCGTGTAATATCTCCAGAAGCCTTGAAGGTCATTACTCTCTTCGATCTTTTTTTGTAATAAGTTTGTTCTGTATTTTTAAATTCTCTTTTAAGTTCAGGCCCCTGAGGACCGCGGATAATCCGCAAAGCGGATAATCCGACCGCCGATAATCGGGAGTCTACTGTATCAACTTTTAAAATTGTTATTTGTGGCTTCATCAATATTTAACGAGAATTTGAAATTTCTTAAATTTTCTCATCAGTGAATGTCTTGGCCAAATCATAACACATTTTGTAGTCATTGTGACATGTTGAGGTAATTTAAAGCTTTTTTTTTATCAGTGGCATTTTTTCAGCATTTACTAGCAATTTAACTATCACAAATCCGTTCATATACTCAATTTTTTTTTCAAACAATACAAACTTTATCTTTCATTTTCATTGTGCTTAGATCTGACAAGCACTATCATTACAACAATTAACAAATGAACATACATGCAAATCGCTGAACACAAGAAAAGTAAAAGTAGTAGTAGAAGTTCTTTCAATATACATTCATTAGTATTGATCTCTGTTTATTTTGTTCTTATGATTGTAAAAACTCATGATAACAGTAAATGTGCAATTTTTAACAGCTCACGACATGACCTATTTTTCTTTTCCTGCGAAACGTACACCTTATGTGATAATGATTCGACATCACGGAAGAGGCTCCACCTTTATTCCTGTGTCAATTCAATTCTTCAGATGATATAATACTTCATAAATGATTACAAGAATGGGACAGGAGCCTATCATTTCTTGTGTTTGATTAAGAAGCAAATGGATTTTTTAAAATTAAAATTGCAATCCTCCTCCCAATTTTTCCATCACAATTCTCGGTGGATTTACTTCGATCTCAGAAACTGTCTAAAACACATTTAAAAAATGCAAAATTCTCCTTAAAAGTAGAAGTTTTTCATGACTGGTGGTAGTTGACAGACAATGCATGAACAGAAAGTTTAGTATCAATCACCGATAATTGATAGTGCACTAACGTGATAATATTATTTAATAAGGAAGCTTATTTATAATGATACTAGAAAACATTTATTCTTAATTAAATACTAAACTAATAAAAAATTTTATCTTAAAATTTTAAACTAAATAAAATACTTTCGCCAGCTGCGCAATGCAGGGTGTCTACTAGGTCATGAAAATCAACAATGGGTCATGAAATTCAGCAATAGGTCATGAAAGTCAAGAACAGGTCATGAAATTTGACCATCAGTTTGAGTCACGTATTGGTTCAGGTAACCCAATTTCACTGGTCGGGTTGAACAATTTTTTTCTCTTGCAGTTCGGGTTGAGTTGATTGAATTTTTTTTTCCTACGAGTCGGGTCGACTTGAAAATAGCTTTCACATACTTGCCAACTTTTCCGGTTTTCCCGGAAGACTTCCGGTTTTTTAACGTATCTTCCGGTCTTCCGGACAGATGATGAAATCTTCCGTTTTTAAAAAAGTCGCGGATATCGTTCGTTTTAAAAAGAAAACCCAAATGTTCCACGAAAACTCCTGATTCCCAATCTTTTTCCATCCATAACATAAATGTCAATATTAATTTCAAACTTGCTTTATGAGATTCTAGAACATGTAAAGAAATAGAATCGTTAAATATTTCTTGCTGATGTAATTATTTTTTGCCCCCCCCCCCTTTCATTTATCTCAAACTAGTGATCAGCAATCAAATGTTCTGCAGAAGTCTTTTATTTCCTAATCTTTATCCATCTGCAACATAAATGATAATATTAATATTAAACTTCTTTCATTAGATTTTAGAAGTAGAGTTGAAAGAGTTTAATATTTCTTACTCTGTAATTATTTTTGTATCCCCCCCCCCCCACCCCAGATTGTAATCAATGATCAATTCTAGAAACAATAAAGTCATGGAAGTGCTCAATATTTCTCATGTATGTAATTATTTTTAGATCTTTATTGCTGAATTTAATGAATCTGTTTATTTTTCCTCAATTAAATATTTGTATGTCGTATTTATACCAAATGTGTAAATATGGAGGAAAAAATGAAGAATAATTTTTTCAGGTAGGAAAATTTTTTCCAAATCAATTGAAGAAAATTAATACTCAGTTGGTTTTATGCACGTTTGAAACTGATAATTAGCTACTGCTACTTTTTTTATTTTTTATATGTATGATTAATGTACATACACAAAAATCATATTCTATTTATTTAAAAAATTAGTTATACTTTAATTTAACGAAGTTTTTTGTCTATTGTTATATAAATTTCTTACAGATTCTGTTTTGTAGATATTTACATGTTGAAGAGAGAGGAATAACTTCATTTAAAACTTTTATATATTTAGTATAATCAATCTATAGTATAACGATTTTATAGATTGCTTCTAAATATTAAAATTGTAAAACTGTGTTGTTTATTATGTCAAATAGGAGGGGGGGGGGATCTTCCCTTTTTTTATAAAATCTTCTGGTTTTTCAACAGAAATCTTCCCTTTTTTTCTTAAAATTGGTTGGCAAGTATGCTTTCAAAATAATTTCTTTAACGAACAAAAACATAATTCGGCAACACCTCCTTTGGTGCATTGTTGCTTTGCTTGTAGCATTCAGATTCATGCCCACTGTGTTCGTTTGATGAATGGTCGTATTTTTTCAACCCGAAACAATTGTTGCGAGTTTATTAAATTTTATGGTGTTCAAAGTTTTGTACTTATTACTAAACTTGAAGCACATTGTGTACACTTGAAGTATACAACACACCTAAATTGAAAAAACTTATTTATTCATTTTTCAGATTTTAAAACTTTTAACTTGAGGCATTTTTAGATGAATTATTAATTTTCATTTTAGGTTTTGTCAGGTGTGGGTCATTAAAATTCTCTATTGTGATTTCAGGTCGATTTTCAGTTTACTATTATTTAGTAACGTAAATATATAAGCATGATTATAAATCTAGTATAGTCATTTATATCTTTAAAAAACAAGATTGTTTTCTATAAAAATCTACAGGCATTCTAACTTTTTTCCTTACGGGGGGGGGGGGGGGGGACTTTGAATTTTTTTTTTAATAAACATTTGAATTTTCATTATGTATGCTCAAAATATTTTGTTAATCAAAACAGTATTAATGTATAACTAAATGAACAACTTTTTTCTAACTTAGAATGTATTCTATTTTGAAGTATAGGAAAGACATTGAAATGCAAAGTTTGAGATGTATAGTTATATACTTTTTAGTTTAATAATCCTATTCTTAGTCTTTTTGTGGGAAAAAAGGAAAAAAAAAATGTTTGTAAGTTTGAAAAAAAATTAATACATATATTCCTATCCTTAATGCAAGGAAAATAAATGACAATTTTCATCCCCCAAAAAACTAATAGCTACAATATTATAACATTGCACAAATAGTGTACATGTGTACGTAGTTACATGTGTCGGTTTTAGATTCATTTTCATGACTATTTACTTAGATTGTTAATAAAAAAAATTATACAGACACAACATTATTTCATTATTTAAAACATGAAAATCTGACATTGACAGATTGTAATTTAGTGCCAGAGGCCTACTGCTGAACTTGTTAATATCGACAAATTCTTCTTTAGTTAATTCGTGACGATCTAAATTCCATGATAAAGTTTTCATTAAATCAAACCAATGTGTTTCAGCTGCAGATACTGTAACAAATAACGTTGGAAGTCCAAACTGTTTTATAGCCGCAAAACGTTTTTTCTCTTTTTCCCAATGAGGGGGAGGTGTGCCTTGGGGGGGGGGGGACTCATGTCAAAGTTGTACCTTGGGGGGGACTCATGTCAAAGTTGGGCCTGGGGGGGACTTATGTCAAAGTTGTGCCTTGGGGGGACTTCATTCAATAAATCCCCATTCAATAAACTGACTGAAATAGGCCCTTAGCACTATTAAGAGTGTATTATAAAAATTCGACAACGCTGTACCGACTGAAATAGGGGTACCTTGGGGGGGACTCATGTCAAAGTTGGGCCTTGGGGGGACTTCATTCAATAAACCGACTGAAATAGGCCCTTAGCACTAATTAAGTGTGACGTATAAAAATTCGACAACGCTGGGCCTTGGGGGGACTCATGTCAAAGTTGTACCTTGGGGGGGGGGACTCATGTCAAAGCTGGGCCTGGGGGGGGACTCATGTCAAAGTTGGGCCTGGGGGGGGGACTCATGTCAAAGTTGTGCCTTGGGGGGACTTCATTCAATAAATTCCCATTCAATAAACCGACTGCAATCGGCCCTTAGCACTAATTAAGAGTGTATTATAAAAATTCGACAACTGTACCGACTGAAATAGGCCTCTAGTACTAAAAAAAAATTGCTTTCAGTTTTTTTTTTTTTTTTTTTTTTTAACAGCTAATACTGGTTGTTAAACAATGATTTAAAAAATAAAGCAAGGAGATATATCGGTAAAAAAAAAAAAAAAAAAGATGAATATCATGTTAATTTAAAAAGAAAGGTTGGATACATCGATAAAAAAGGTCATGAAATTTTTTTTGAGGTCATGAATTTTTTTTCTGTCAAGTCAGTAGACACTCTGCATGGAAACTAGTGGCAGGTGCACATATAGCATAAAAAAAGTACAAAGTAATTAAAGGTTTAATTTTATATCTCAAAGCAATGCATTTCTAACAGGCATGCTTACAGAACACTCTAGTGACATTACTATCACAAAATGTGCATATTAAATTAAAAAAAAAAAAGATAGAATTCTCTTTCATAAACATGCATTTTCCTTAAAATACGCTTATCATATATAAAAATAGTAGTAAAATTTTTCTTAAAGCTAATAAAACAAATATATAAAATAATATTGAAATATATGAGGTACTTTTTATTCCGATCGATTTAAAACAGTTGATACGAGTACAACAAGCATTTTGTTGTCTTTTTAAAATTATCTGCAGGTGTGTGGTACCTGACCAAGGCAGGAATATGCAAGGTAACTGTCCCAGGCTCCTGTATTTGAGTAAGTCCCCAAATCAAATATAAAACGTACTTTAATGGATGTAAATTTAACTGAAATGTAATGGGGACACAGAAGAGATGTCACTACCAGGCTTTAGTAGCTGGCTAAGTCAGGCCCTGCAGGCCTGTCAAGATCTTTTGTACCTAACATTTATATTTAAGACTAGGGGAATCTGCCCCCTGCTCGCTCCATCCACCAACCCTGAAGCCCTGTCTCTCATCACTTATTAACCCCCCCGGGGATCTGCCTGCCTATTTGCTGCTTTGCTTTTCTCTAAATAAAAATATTAATAGTGCATAACACAAGACAAAAGAAGAAAAATGTTATAGAAATTCCCATATTCAATGTCAAAATGAAATACATAATATTTAATACCACTTTTTTTTTTTTTTTTTTTTAATGAAACATTATGCTAAAAATCAGTATTTATTTTTTTATTATTATTTTTTTTTTTTTCAGAATAGGAAGAAATATATAATATCTAGACTATTTTGCGTTATATCTTTAGCATATCACTCCCTTGGTGACTTTTAAATTTTTGACACAATTTAATGATAAAGTTTTGGATATAATTGCCTGTTAAAAAAATAATAATAAATAAAAATCTAGTACCAATTTTTTCTAATGCCTATACTTTTTACTATTGAAGTTTTTAATTAATTTAGGGCAGTGTATAATTTTAATACTCTCTATATATTAACACACAGCTAGGTAATAATTTGAAAATACAGTAAGACCCAGCTTAACGCTGTTTCGGTTTAGCCCTCTTTTATTTCAACACGGGAATTCCCCGAAATTGTGCGCACCTCGTTTAGCACTGTTTCACATTACGCTCTACTTTGATGGAACGTATCCCCCGCGTTAAGCGGGGTCTTACTGTATCTGAAAAGAAAAGGTTTATTATTATTATTTTAATTTGGAAATATCTCTTGCAGCTTCAATTTTTAATTCTCTCGTACCTACTTCTTAAAATAACAAAGGACAAAACGTACTTGATTCTCCATAAAAGTTTTAGGTGATGAATTTTTTATTGCCATAATTAGAAATATAAAATATATCATAGAAATGTTTAATTATGTAATGTTAAAAAAATATCAATGTGAAATTGAAGCTGTCATTTATAAATGAGTTTGAATTTGACACGAAAATATTTTTTTTATGCCAAAATACATCCGAATTATTTTAAAATGTGTTTTAAAAAAAATATATATAAATACACTTTAAAGACAAAAAGAAATGCACTCAAGTATACAGGTACAACATTATTTCATTATTCACAAAAAAAAAGAACATATAAAAAAATTATAAACAACATAAGAAATTGCCAATAAGAAAATTAATTTTCTAAAAGTAGAAACAAAAGATATCTGCAAATGTCAAATTACAATCTTAAGTTCATTTTTTTATTGAAAATATCTATGATAACACTTTTTATCTTTTTGTTTATTTGCAAACGACAAATTTTTTTGTTACCAAATGTAACATTGATTTTTTTTTTTTTAACACCATAGATGACATTTTATAAGGCTCTGGAAAAAATTATAAGGTCGATTAAACAGCCAGTTAAATCTAGGATTTAAGCAATTCTTGGATAGGGGAAAGCATAAGAAATACAAAGTAATATGTAAATGATTTGTTAATTATAATACACTTTAATTAAAATCTAATTTAAATTAATCAAACTAATCACCATATTAGATATTAATCTTATTTGCTTATGGAAAAAAGTGTAATGTCGTCGAATTTTTCAGAAGAGTATGTAAATCTGCGGTCTGAGAAAGCACGACACATAAAAAACAACCTAACAATGCATTTAAGGTTACTTTAATTTTTCTCCGTGCTATTGACCGGAGGTGGATTTAAGTTAGATTGTGCCCTAGGCCATTTTGCTGTCACGTT
The DNA here is from genome assembly GCA_963930645.1 of Salticus scenicus. Lineage (NCBI taxonomy): Eukaryota > Metazoa > Arthropoda > Arachnida > Araneae > Salticidae > Salticus > Salticus scenicus. The sequence goes on along the minus strand of OZ005648.1, from coordinate 327,658,247 downwards.
ATTCTGAACTGACAGATTAATTATTCCATCAATTAATTACTTATTATGAATGTCAAAAAAAAAAGTTTAAATTTATTTAGGAAATCAGTTGTTATCATAGCCTTATCAACTTTGGCTAATATTATGGAAACTGAAATTTTCTTCTAAGTCCTAAGTTTAAGGTTAAAATTTTAATTCTATAAGAAGGAATTTCTGTTTCATTCGCTACATATAACTTAAAATTATCTACTGTTGTATTAGAATAAGTCACAGGAAAGAGGCTGACATCATCATCTTAATGTACTAAAAACCACAGTCCTGTATTTTTGTTCTTCACAAATAAATGAAACTTGTGGCTTACATTAGTATCAGCAACATAGCTGCTAATTCTATTGCACCATGTATTTTATCAATTTCTTTCACTAAGCACATGTTAAATAACTTTTCTCAGATTGACAATGACAGCCAAACTTAAAATGAAAAAAACTAAATTTTTCTTTAGGATTAAATCACTTATTTGAAAAGCTACACCTTCGAGATGTAGTTTGGTGATGATATCTAAATATTGATTTGGAATGATCATTTATTTGCAGCAAATCAATTTTTTGTACCAAGGCAGCTACTCTTGAAAATAAAGCATCATTAGGTTTAATGTTAAGAGAAGCAACATAAAGTTCCTTTTCAGATTTCATCTCATAAATTTAAGCAGACACCATGGCTCATTTGTCTTCTTCACATACAAGAGTAATTTTTTTTTTTTAACAAAACCGGGCATTTTATGCAGCCATAACACACATTTTCCGAAAAATAGTCTGTTTTTAGACTTTTCATTTTCTGCAAGAATTGACTTTGCTTACAATCACCAAATTCTAATCCTATAAGCAGGTGCTGAATTTTATTTGTTTTCATTCTTTGAAAGTATTTAAAAGTCATTCATTTTCCATAGAATAATTATTGGGTTTGGTGTCATGAATAATGTCCCACATAATATTGAAACACTTTGGTTCAAGTTGGGTTATCAAGTAATAGAATTTAGTTTCTTCAAGAAAATCATGTGGTGACCACAACATACTAGTTATTTATTTATTTAATATTATTATTATCAGAAAAAAATTTCTATATTTGATGAGTGGACTTTTATTCAACAAAGAGTAATTGCATATTAAATAATGATAATTCATCAATAATATTTTTGTTCAGAATGAGTTCCTTAGTATCAATTCACTTCCGTTTTTCATCCTTCTTCTGATTCATGACTACTCTTCTTGTTTTGAGTGAAGCATTCATTTTGAGTTCTTGCATTTTCCTTTTCAAAGACTCAATTTTTGATAATCTGTGTTATGATTTGATAGCTTAGTAAACCAGAGTTACACAGAATTTTACATAGATTTTAAATATTAAAACGGCAATATTTCGGGAAAACTTTTCAATTCAATCTTCTTTGATTTATTCTATACATTGCTTAATGTTCGATGAGTGCACTGTTTGATGTGGGTAAGTTAACTCGAATTTATGGTTATGATATATATAGGCTCAATCTTTCTGCTCAGCTATGAGCCTTTTTTTTTTCATCTTTACCTTGGATTTATTATTTTCTTTTCATGCTGGTTTCAATTCTATACCAGTTATATAATCCCAATAACATTTTAAAATTATAAAAAAGAAACAGCTACAAATTCAGTGTTAATTCAATAATAAATAAGATCTTACATTTTAAAAATCACAAATAATGAATTTTGTTTAAAGAAGGGGGGGGGGGGAACTGAATAAAAGAAACAGAGTGGATTTTTGCACTCTTGATTTTACTCTTGTCCCTCTTCTCAAAATAACTACTACTAAAAATAACAACAAAGTTTGATCTGTGAAACTATAACAGCAATAATACCCATCCTCCAAATTAATGGATCTGCATAAAATATATGTGTATATATATGCAGGGCTTAAAATTAGCAGTAGTTAGTTCTATTTTGGACTAAATATTTTATTTTGGTGACCATAATTTCATACCTAGTCATCACTTTGATGCCTAACATTCTTCCCCCCCCCCTCCTTCAGTGTGCAGTTATAATGAGCGATGAAAATAAAGGCACTAGCAACAAAGTAGTAGAATTAAATTCCTAGCTTTCTTGTAAAAATATTTGCACTAACATGTTTTTAAAATGGAAAAAACTAACTAGATAAAATATAAGTATTTTAATTAATTTCTGTTTATGTACAATGTTTATGCACATGTTTCTATGTGTAAATGAAAATTTCAAAATGGCACCTTAGTACAACATAATTGCAACTAAGAAAATAATTATTACCGTAATTTCGCGTATATAACCCGCGGGTAATCTATAAAAAAAAACCTGACTTTGTATGTCTTGCGGGTTATCATCCGGTGTGGGGTATCTATCGCGAACAAGGAGAAAATCAAAGCATCTCTAGTGAAAGTAGCTGAATGTGTATTAACGTTTGGGACTCTATTACTGTCAAAACGGTAAAATCTGGATTAAAAAAATCTAGATTATTAATGTATAATGACGATGAAATTGAGGACAGTGAAAAGGAATTTGATGAGAAGGACAATAAGGATGATGAAAACGAACTGTTCCAAACAGTATTGCAACATTTCAATTCTGATACAGAAAAGTCCGAATTCGATACATTTTAATGAACTTTGTAAATAAATTTATTATTAATCTATAATTTTCTTATAAATTGAATAAAGGTGTTAATCATTAGAAGTTACTCCAGTTTATAGTAATTTATATAGAGACAAAGATTAATAATTAGTTATGATTATTTGCTCTTTCATTATAGGTAAGTAAATTTATTTGTTAATTATTTATATTTATTTGTATATTTGTTTATTATTTGTATCTTTTACTACTTGTTACTAAAATAATACCAATTGGTATTGAAATTACAAACGGCGATTGCCGACCATGTGGTTTTAGAAGAGCGAGCTATCTTTCGGTTATAATTATTTTTAGATAAATTTTTTATGCTGCGGGTTACCTTCTGCCGCGGGTTATATACGCGAAATTACGGTAGTTGCCTTTTGGCTCCCAACTTACTGATTCTAATTTTGACCCCTGTATATATGTCTGAAGGAAGAATTCATTCTTCTCTTGTCCTTCCCCAAGTATATATATATACACACACTAGCAGGCTTTGCCCACTTTGCTGGTCAATATATTGAAATGAATCCTGAAAACACCATATCATTAATAATAATTAAAAAAAAAAAAAAAAAAAATCATTGAAATTAGTCAAAATATAAGTTTAAGATCCCGCCAGGGGTGCAGAATATGTCCGAACGCTCGGACGAGGTTCGGGGGAAATTTAAACTAACTGGGGAAATTCTGAATATTTTTTTTAAAGAGAAAATAAAAAATAAAAATTTACTGCTTTGAAGTTCTTATAACATACACTAACAGCGATATTTTTATGTCACACTGTATACTTATTCTCTTAAAGATTTATGACTTTGTATAGCAAAGTAGATTTTTGCATTATTGAGGGAAATTTATACAGTGTTTGGGGGAAATTTCCGAGGTCTGAACATTTTCTGCACCCCTGGACCCCGCTATTTCCTGTAGCGGTATTCCTGCATGCCACAGTTGATTCCGGAGTCCCAATGAAGTCTCTTACCTGCTTTTTACTCTCTGCTTTTTTTTTTTTTTTTTTTTTTTTAAATATTTTTTATGGACTATTTGGCTCAAGGTGGCTGTCACAAAAAAAAAAAAAAAAAAAGTTCCCTGGCGAAAAATGTCTTTTCAGCATCAAAAGTTAAAAAAATACCCAGGGTTATCAATAAATATAGCTCTTTAATATAGATCTGAATTAGCTTTCATTTTATTATTATTTAATTTTGACTACTTAATACCCATCAAAATTTGACGGATCATGTGCAACTTAAATCTTTTCACGGCATAAAGTTTTAAACATTCCTGTTTCAATATTTCACATTGCTCTTAACCAGTTTAAAACCCCCTGCTGTAATCAATTATTTTTTGGTTGGAAGGGAAGAGGGAATAAATTTCAGGAAATTTCAATATACAAAATTTAAGCATGCTCCATATAATAAAATCCCAAGATTTTTTCTAATTTTTTTCTAAATATGACCAAAAGAATGTGAGGAGTAATAAAAAGAAAGAATTTATAAATTATGGTAAGAAAGGAGAAAGAAAGCACACATCATCTTTTCTACAAACAGCATATGACAAAGAACATGACTTGACAAATATTTATTTAACAAAATGGTATTAAGCACAAATCTTTTAAATACTAATTATTGCTAGCGCTTCAATAATTTTGCTGCCGACTGTACATAAACATAGCATGAAAATAAAATCAATCGAGCCAAAGAATCTCTAGAGATTTTTTGTATTGAGCATCGATAACGATAATATTACATTTCAATTACAATATGACAGTGGTGCCATCTATAATCTATCAAAAAAAAAAAAAAAAAGCAGAGTTTTTTTTTTTTATAAAAATATTTTTAAAATAAATTTTAATAATGTTTTGTGTTTTCTTTCTATTCTATAATTATAATTTTATTTACGCTTAAAAATAGACTATACTACTTAAAAATAAATGAATAACAACATTATAACACTTTATTCTATCAAAAAAGTATATTTCAATAAAAGTATACTGTTAAATAAATAATAAGAATGAATCTAATATTTTAGCAAGTTAATTTGCTCAGTAAATTTTTTATAATAAATTATACTATGCAAATTTTTACTCGTATAAAATATCAATATTTTAAGGTTATTCTTTCTAAATTATTTTTTCTATAATATAGTATGGAAATGAAATATCAGAAACTATAAAAATTAGATTTAAAAAAAAAAAAAAACCTTTTTTGATTTTAAATATCTATCTCCATCTTTTCTACATGAAATTTCAAGTGATAAAAGTTAATTTTTAAAGAACAATGAACAATGAAAATTTGTTAATTTTAAAAGATTTTTTTTTCTTAGATGGCACCACAGTATAAAATCCTGCAAATACTATCCTGTGTAAGGAAATTTTCGGTGAAAATGCACATGACAGTAACCGATAAGAATTTGCGAATTGGTTTATTTCAACATACTGCCTTGGAAAGTATGAATCGATGAATTAATCGTGTGAATTATTTTTATGATTGAGCTTTAATTAGGCGTCTGCCATAGACATATGAAATATTAATGTCATATGCTCGATCTCTATCATTGGTATTCGTATTGCACTGCATAAAGAGAAAGGAATATTCCCATTCCGAACTGGTTCAAAATTTTCTTGCTCATGCCTAGATTGTACAATTTTGGTCTTACAGAAAGTGCTTTGTTTTTTAATATTATAGATAATGATGTCATTTTGTCATGTGCCTGAGCATATTTAATATATTTTTTTTATTGTTTGCAAGAAAATATATTTTATTATATGATGAAAAATAAATTAACTTGTAAACTTCTTTGGCAACAATTAAGAATTAAAATAAATGATTTTAAATCTTTATTATAGAAGAAATATCTATATTATATAGAAGATATAATATAGATAACATTTTGCTTCCTCCCCTCCCCTTAGGGACTAAATTTCTAAAATTCCAATAATTGGTTTTTAGGTATTTATGTTAGCTATATTTTAAAGCAAAAATTTTACGGATATCTGTTTTTTTTTTTTTTTTTTTTTTCCCCTTCTTTGAGATATAAAGGTTTTTGTGAAATCACGTTTTGCCCCCTGTCCCTCCTTAGGGGCCGAATTTCTAAAATTCCAGAAACTGGTGTTTTGGTTTTTATGTTAGCAAACATTTTAGTGGTATTTGTTTTTTTTCATTGATATGTGAAGGTTTTTTTGTGAAATCCCTTTTTGCGCATGTGGAATCGCATTATGCCACGTACCCCCTCTTGTGGACCCGAATTTCCGAAATTCCAGAAATTGATATTTAGGTATTTGTGTTAGCTATGTTTTAAAGCAAAAAAATTACAGATATCTGATTTTTTGTTTGAGATATGAAGGATTTTGTGAAATCAGATTTTGCCCCCCCCCCCTCCAGGGGCGAATTTTGTAAAATTGCTTTTTAGTGGATGTCTACGTAAAAGAAGGAACACTGTCACAAAATTTCATGCTTCTAGGTCCAGGGGTTTGGGCTGGGCGATGATGATTCAGTCACTCACTCACTCAGGACAAACGATTTTATATATATAGATTGTGTATTTAAAGATACAACATTTCTTTTGTTTAAAGTTTGTTAATTTACAAAATGTAATCAAATCAAATGTATGAAAAAAATATTATAAACAACTGACCGGAGATACAGTAACAGCATGAAAATATAGAGGAACAGGCAGTTCAATGCTCAGTTTAATCCACTGCAGCTGTTTTAAGTTAATCTTCCATATATCAGAATATATTTTCTGTCCATCATGTCCACCACAAATATAAACATCTGAAAGAAAAAACATAAGCAAATCTTGAAATGTAGGAAAAACAGATTTTATCTATTAATCTATTTTTATAAGTATATAAATTAGGAAATATTAATTTTTAATCAAATGAATTAAAAAACTGTTGTTTTTCTATGTAACTCACTTCAATTACAGTTTCATTATCCTTTTTTCTCTGTATTAATTTTTTCAAAGAAAACATTAAATTCTAAAATATTTATGTAGTTTAACATGTTTATTTTATTTTATTCATTCTTCAATTTTTAAATACGACAAAAGCATTTGTTTGTGAATTTACAGTTTAGAAAATTTACTCAATTTAAATTGGTGTTTTCCTCAAACATACTTTACATGTACATGAAAATTTTCAAAGAATCGAATTAATGCACAATTATAACAGAAATTAATTCAAGTTTGATTCTACATACTAAAAGAATTATAAGAAAGAATTTTACCATTTTCAAGTTGAACAGAACCATGGCATCTTCTGGGTTCAGGAAAAACTATAAATAAGCACATAAAAGTTTCTTATTTTGGCATAGATTAAGCAGAGTTCCCCCCAGACAGTTTCAGGAGGGTGCTGCACCCTGCCTGCCTTATGGTTGAAAACAAAGCACCCTTTTTGCCCCTCATCTAAAAAATTGCACCCTTATTGCCTTTTATTTAAAATAATTTTTAAACTGAACGTATCCTATAAATATAAATAACAATACCGTGTATAATGATCAATAATCGTTCATAGATTAGTAACAAGCAAAATCAAAGAGTAAAGAAAGTTTAAATTATGTTATTCATGTCTAAAACTGGATTTTGAAATTAAGCATGGAGATTTTGAATGGCCAATGTGCTCTTAAGAATCCAAAACTGTTCTCAAGAATCTAAAAAGTGCCATTTTTTTACTAGCAGCATCCTGCCCTTTTAAAAAGCTGGAGGGAAACTCTGGATTAAGTGCACAAAATACATAAATAAATAGACAAAAGATAAGATAATGAAACAAGAACAAAAAAAAAACGTATGTATTGCACAGATTATAAACATTTTCTAACTGTACTTAAATATTACATCAAACTTTCAACATATTTTTACCTCTTTGATGGCACTTAAAAATGCATTATCTATATAGTATTTCTCCAATGTGGACCAGTTACGATTATTTTTTGTAGAAACGATACGATAGTCACTTAATAAAATACGCCAAAATAGAAAATAATTGGTATGGAAAAACCCTGTAGAAAAGGAAAATTGGATCAATGCAAATTAGATGAAATAAATTCACTCAAGCAGAATGATACCAGGGATTTAGTTGAATTTCACCAGGGATGAAAATAGTATGCAAATGGGCATTCAAAGCAAAATATAACAGTCAGGGCCATGTTGAAAAATACAAAGCTAGGCTGGTTGCAAAGGGCTTTTCACAGAAATATGGAATAGACTACAATGAGCATTTGGCCCAGTGGCGTTTCACACAACTTTGAGAAGTTTTTTGGCAATGAGTCTTTATAAGAATTTAAATCTTAGACATATTGATATTAAGACTGCATTTTTACACGGTAAATTGAGTGTAGATGTTTATATGCATCAGCCAGAAGGATACGTGGTATCCGGGGAAAAACATAAAGTGTGCAAATTAAAAAAAGCAATATATGGGCTGAAGCAGGCAGCGAGAGCATGGAATTTAAAATTGAATGAGTCATTACTTAAGTTTTAATCAAAGTCAATTCGACAAATGTCTTTATAAACGTAAACAAAACGATGTAACTACTTACGTACTTGTGTATGTCGATGATTTGTTAATAGCGGGGAATGATCAACAAATAAATGAAATTATAAACAAACTAAAACAAGAATACCCGTTAACAGACTTGGGAGAAGCAAAACAATATCTTGGGATAAATATTAATCGTCCTAATGAAAATACAATGACTCTTGATCAAACACACAAAATACAAGAACTTATAGTCAAATACGGTTTAGAAAATTCAAAACCTAAAGACACTCCTATGGAGACAGGTTACATAAAAAATTAAATGATGAAGAAAATCTTTTACCAGAAAATATACAATATAGACAGGCTGTAGGCGCATTGCTATATATTTCAACAGTGTCACGTCCGGATATTAGCGTCGCGGTAAATATTTTGAGAAGAAATGAGTGACCAAGAGCAAAAGATTGGGAAGCGGTAAAAAGGCTAATTAGATATTTAAAAAGTACAATTAATCTTAAATTGACACATAATAATACTGAAGAACCTGTATTGAGGGTATATGCAGATTCCGATTGGGGAAACAATCCCAGTGATCGTAAGTCTACAACAGGAAATTTATTCTGTATAGGAATAAATACTATATATTGGTCCAGTAAAAAGCAAAAATCTGTATCGATGTCGTCAGCAGAAGCAGAATATATTTCCACAGCAAGTGCTGCACAGGAAGTTAAATGGCTTATAAACCTTTTTGAAGAACTTGACATGCATCAAAATTGTCCTATTACGCTTTATGAAGACGATCTTTCTTGCATCAAATTGGCTGAAAATGACAAGTTTCAACAGAAAACAAAACATATAGAGTTAAGGTACCATCCGATTCAAGACCTTGTTGAACAGGGCATAATAAAGATTGAAAATGTCAGTACGGAAAATATGATCGCCGACATACTCACCAAACCTCTGCCGAGACATTCCTTTCGAAAATTGCGAATTTCTTTGTTGAACTGTGATTAAATGTCATCGAGTTTACGCAGGGGTGTTGGTGAGAAAAACTCAAATGACATTCTTTCAATTATTACAAAAACTTTCTTTTCATATTATTCAAAAAACATTTCATTTGACTCTTTTTTTTCTTCTTGCATATGTACATCTACATTAGAGCGTCGATGTGACGCATTTGTTGTGATTGGCCGTCTGTATTCCATGTACGTGTAATGAAGTCTGTTCGTGTTTTCTTTCTCTCTTCGATGTTCAGTTTTAATAAAAATGTAGTTAAAGTAAACATGTGGGTTCATCTTTTTAATCCCACAATATAATATAATATATAATTATTATTCACAAACCAAGCCAAAGGAGGCTGGTTTAATTTATTTGAAACACTATTATTTATATATTTAAAATTATCTTTTGAAAAGTTTAGCAGAAAAGATATTTATTATGAAACCAAAAGTCCTTATCCATTTTCGGAATACATCGGTTCCTGAAATCAGAAACAGCAGAGGATACTCATAAACAAGGTGAGTGCATTTTACTTACCTTATAAACCTTGTTGAACTATTTTATAGGATATATTACAAATATCAAAATAAGTCAATTAAACATTTGATATGTGATTTAAATAATTCTTTTGTCATTATCAACATCATATTTATTTATGTAGTGTATTAAAAAAAAAAAAAAAAAAAGAAGAAGAAGAAGAGGAAGAAAGAAAGAAAAATCCATATATTACCAGAACTTGTACTTGTTGTTACAGAAACACTCCAAATTTTCTCGATAAGGCAAAAGGTAGGTAGCTATTTAAAGAAAGAAAAGCATTATATTTACATCTATTTATCTATATATAAAAGAAATATGAAATTTTGTGAGTTTTATTAATTTCAGAAAAGGTACAATTTATCAATATTATGAGAAAATAAGTTTTGGTGAAATCCATGGAAAACCCCAGATGACTGACAAGCACGACCTCGGATCAAACCCAGCACTTTTCATCTTCTATTTTATTCATTTTCTATTAGTTTAACTAAGGATGTCTAATGCCCTTCATTATTAAAAAAAATGTATTCTATTTCTATATCATCTTTGTTTATTTTACCTTCTGTTTTTATTAGAGGTGGGAATTGATTAATTGGATTTTTAATCGTTTTTCATATTTCATTATATAATTTTATTTGAATGATGAATAAAACTCTCATATATATATATATATATATATATATATATACATAGTTTGATAGATAGATAGATCAAAACAAACCATAAAAATGATATAGATGTTAATTTAATTAGTTCCTTAAGCAATAAATAAAAATAAAAATAAACATGCAAATAAATAACGAAAAAAATATATTCCTAATATATTTTTAAATAAAATTTTTATTCAGAAATACAGCTGAGAAATAACTCATATTTATTATTATTTTTATATTCTAAAAACTAAATTCGCTATAATATTATTTTATTCATAAGTTTGATTTTTTTTTTTTTTTTTTTCCTTGTCTAATCGATTATATCCATTTCATAACTGAAATTTAAGTCAATTTTCAGAGTAATAATTGGTGACTTTAAGTGTTAATCTAATATAAATATTTTCGTTTATTTAATTTTAATAAATTAATTTTCAATTCATTTTGAAAGAAAAATTAATTTACACATATTTTATATTTGCAGGCCTTGTCCACCTCTCGTCACTATTTCTAAGCGAATTCTCAAAATTCCATATCAATATTATAAAAAAATCTCAAATTCTTCATTGTTGTACTACTTCAGTTCTTCTTCACTTCGGACTAGAAAACAGAATGTTATTTTCTGTTTCTACTTATAGTTATCAACAATTCTGAACAGACAATAAACGCATGGCAATATTGTGAAACTCTGTTGACATTTCTCCCAACGAAAGGATAGTGGAAACCTACAATCCTCTTTTTTTTTTTTTTTTAACTTTACCTTGAGCATTTCTATTTTTAAGAAGTTTCTTGTTTCTGGGAAAACTATTGCCCTAGCCAACACTCCCTGTAGAAGACTACAGGTGCTGTTGCCCCAGCATGGACATAAAATGGCATTTTGTTTAATAACATTGCTCAGCATGAAAATTACCTCTGACACCAATTTGCCCTATCACCCACCGTTTTTGAGGAATGGACCCCCAATTTTTATCATTTTTCGGTGATTTTATGGCTACGAATTTGATTTTTAGGAGGGGGGAGGATTATTTTTACTATTAAATATATTCTGAGAGGCTACAGAGTTAAAAAAATTTAAAACATGGACATTTGCGACAAGATAATTTTTACAAATAATTAAAGTAAACCTTACTTCTACTCTTCGTGTGTTACGCCTGAGTACTTGTGGGGGGGGCTCCTCTTCATCAGAGGCAGCTTCACAGCAGCTTGCTTGCTCTGTGATGGTTTTTCTTCATACGGCTCTCAAAGACCGATACCAGTTACGATTAAGATCTTGTGCTGGGTCGCTGCCATTGCAGGTAAAAGGGTTTGACAAAATTTGAACGGTTTTGCGATTTGCAGCATAAGTTCCATTGTTATAGTCGGCAAGTTTACGAGTTTTGCTGAATCTGATGTTAATCGGTTCTTTTGCGTTAATTTTAGTAAGGGCAGTGGTTATTTTTCCAAATTTTATATCTGCGATGTGTTCTTTAATGCGGTTCACAATCTTTCGCTTTGTCATGCCGACGTAGTAGCCAGTGTTTTTATTTTCATTTGTAAACGGGATGTTATAGATGCCAGAAGTTTCGCGAGGATTAATTTTATCTTTTTTGTTACGTATTGATTGATAAATATTTTTATTAGGTTTTATGGGGATTTTAACATTAATTTTATTAGAAGCATTTTTAATTTTTTGTGAAATACCACAATCGTAAGTAATAGCCGGGGTAAATTTTTGTTTAGGTCTTTGGAAACAGTCAATAGTATTGAGTTTTTTGCATCTTTTATAGTAAAGTTTGTCAACTAAGTCTTTCTTGTAGCCCACTTTAGTAACATGTTCTTTAATTATATTAAGTTCTTTTTAAAGTAGATTTTTATTGGTGCAAATAGTAATGGCACGATTGATATAAGATTGAATTGTATTTAACTTGTATTGATAAGGAGTTTTACTTTGGTTGTTTATAATTTCTGTGCTAGAGTTAGGTTTACGATAGACAGTAGTTTCTAGAATGCTGAAGTTGTCGGTTTTAATTATACAAACGTCCAGGTAATTGAGAAGGCCATTATTTTCTTCTTCATGGGTGAATTGGATGTTATTGTCTAATTTATTTAGTTTATTAAGAATGGTGGGAATATCATTTTTATTTTTGACGATCGCGAAAACGTCGTCAACGTAGTGATACCAACAGTGAATTTCATTTTTAAAAGAGTCCAAAATAGTTTCTTCCAGAATTATTAATTTTAGTTCTGCGACAGTACCCGAAAGGGGAGAGCCCATTGAAACGCCCTTAAGTTGTTTGTAAAAAATATTATTAAATCTATAATAGTTTTCTCTGAGAACCAAATTACTTGCAGCTATTAAGGTGTTTGCGATTTACAGGTCGTTAAATTTCTTTGATTTTATGATTAATAATTTCAGAAATTTCGTTAAGATCTATAGAAGGATATAACCAAGATCTTAACCGTAACTGGTATCGGTCTTTGAGAGCCACACGAAGGAAGACCATCACAGAGCAAGCAAGCCGGCGCGAAGCTGCCTCTGATGAAGGGAGGGGGGGGGGGCACAAGTACTCAGGTGTAACACATGAGGAGTAGAAGTAAGGTTTACTTTAATTATTTGTAATAGTATACTTCTCGCTTTAGTGTTTTAATGAAGATAATTTTTTTTCGGGGTGGGGGATTTACCACTGAAATTATGCATTACTTATGCATCTTATATTTTTTTAATCTGTTATTAATGTAATATTTTAAACTTTATATATTTTTGTTTTTAGGTGTTAAATTAATTATTTTTCATTCTTCAAATCAAATTCACGGTCATAAAATTATCAAACAGGGAAAGAAATTGAGTTAGGGGGTGATGTATCTAGAAAATGGTGGGTGACTGGGCAAAATGGGAGTCATATTCGGATTCAGGAGATAATTTTACATAAGAATCAGCAAGAATGATATCAGATCTCGAAGATAATTTTTTATTTGCAGTGGAGCGTAAATGTTCTCCCCCTTTTCTCTATCAACAAAAGTGCAATAACTTCTTTTGAGAGGTTTTATTTTTATTTATTTTATTTTTTGCTTTTTCACTATTTGATGGAAGTTTCTTAGATTGTTTGTTAGCAAAATATGTGAAAAAATATTTTTTAAGCAGAATAGCATTTTTACTAATTTGTAGTTTGAAAATTTTAATTGAATTTTGAAAAATTTTAATTGAATTAATCGAGCCGATTAACTCGATTAAAAAAATTGATTGTGACTAAGCATTAATTGATTAACCGAACCGATTAATCGGCACAGCCCTAATTTTTATGATTTATGATACAGGATTCTCTTTGAAACAGTATTTTTTTTTAAATGTTAATAATTTTACCAAAATAAAAACTTGTGTTGATAAAGACTTTTAAGAAAAGCGTGCCTTATGAAATTTACTTTTAACTCTGAAAACCTGCAAATTTGCCTGGTGGACCTCATCTTGGAGGGAGATATGAAAGGATGATACAGATTTAATATTTTTAAAGAAAATTCTATTCAAAATTTATAAATCAGAAATAATTCTTGAATTCTTCTGTAACCTAACATTTATGGAACAGTACTTAATCACACAATAGCTGATAAAAGAAACAATTTCTAAAATACTAATCCGAGCGATTTGTGCAACATTTATGGTTAACAAATTGCATGAAATTAATAAGTGAAAGATTCTTTAATGAGCCCCACACATCAGTCATAAATTATTAATTATAAGCAACAGTAATTGTCAAAAAGACTGTGTTTTCACATAGTCAATGAATCTTATAGTTGCAAAAATGAAATTCCATAAATGCAGCAATAGAGGTAACATTAACAGCTGTTAATAGACACATGAACTTTGCAGCCCTGGTTCAGTAACATGAATTTCCTTATTCTCAGAACTATCCTCATGCTTTGACTGGCCACAATGCAAAGAAATAAAAGATCTTTACAGTTTAATGTCTTGTCATTAATTTTGAGTGACTAGTATCCCCCCCCCCCCCACTTATATTAAGAGGATTTAACTTAAAATTTAAGTATGAATTAACATTGTTCAAGACATTATGGATACATGGTGTCTGTAAAAGGCTTAACACATTTTGATATTCAATAATTCATAAACTAATGAAGAGAGATTTAAATTAATAACATTAATGGCTAGATAGATTCAAAAGGTTTCTAAGACCTTTGTCAATGAATTTCCACAAGTGTGCTCTTCATTGCATGGAGAAAATCAAGATGGTAGTTGATTTTATACCAGATATGGGCAAGATGGGCAATTATATACCAGATATGGGCAAGTTGATTATATACCAGATATGGGCAAGTTGATTTTATACCAGATATGGGCCATCAACAACTGCAGCTGTATCCTTGCATATAAAGTCATCAATGTATTACACTTGTCTCTTCTAAATGATGTCCTTTATAAATTTCGAAAGGAAAAAAAAAGATCAGCAGAGTTATAGCAGGTGAATCTAGATAGCTACGGAATTGCACCACCTTGCCCAATTCACCTTCCTGTGAAATGGTCATACAAAGAAAGGCTGCTTTCTCTTAAGGTTTTGTAATTCTCTTCAATATTTGATTGAATAAAAACATTGAAGAAATACATCAAAAGTAAACCTAACATTGCATTATAATCTTTGCTAAAATAAGTAACTAAAAGTGAGTTACTGAGTATCCCCTATGACTCACTTTTGTATGAGTTATTCTATGCATAAATGCTAGCGGATTGTTAATATCTTTATTATTTTATAAAATGTTAAACATTTAAATGTGCCAGACTTTTAATGGACTCCCTGTATCATGTACAAGAAATGATTTCCCACAGTAAAAATTCATTTAGAAAAAGAATACAGACCAATCCATAAAATGTCACACCTGTCATAAATTTTAAAAATTAAAATTACTTTGCTAATTGCTTCAGTATAAAACCTTAGCTACTTACATTATATTAAAAAGATAGCAAAACAATTCTACAATTTAATTTACTAAAATTACTTTTTTTAATTTTGTTATAGGCATGGGATTTTGAGGAATGGTCCACATATTAGAATCCCCAGAAACTTAGACAACAGATATAATCTTAGAATAATGCAAGGAAAAAAATAATAATAACCAAGCAAAATTAGAATAATAACAATAAAATAAAAATATTTAACATGATATTGCACACAGTTTAAGTTTCACACAAATTAGTTTTATTGTATTATAAGGCTTTTTTCATGCATTGTAACAAAATATGTAATTTCATATACTTTACCAAAAGTTTTATTTATTTATTTATTTTGCAAAAGCAGAATTATATGTTTAAAAAAGGCTGTAGCAGTCATTCTCTCTTTTTTTCTTTTTATATTCTCAGTACAACTGATGCAATTCAGCATGCAGATCAGACATTACAGTTAAACTGATAATTAAATAAATAAAATATCTTGAGGGGCAAAGAAGTAAATAAATGCTATTTATCATTATTATATTATTTTAATGCTGAAAATAATAATAATAATAAAGCTTTCCATTAACAATTATCTTTTTTAACAAATAGGTAAAAACATACAAATACCTCTTTTAAATTAAAACTCTCAGACACTGTTCCACCACCAAAGACAAATATTTTATTGTCAAAAATTGCTATTTCATGCCTGTATCTATATAACAATAAAAATGCATTTCTAATTACTACATTATTTGGTTTAATATCTTTGAATTCATGAATAAATAATAATAAAGATAGAATGGTAACTTTACCTTGCACAGTAGATTAGTTGTTATGAGATAATGTATCAATATAATCAAATAGGAACTTATATTGTTATAGAATTATTATATAACAGTTACTACACATTTCAATTCAAAATTTAAAGTAATATTTTTTAGGAATACACTTTTTAGATATTTATTAAATATATTTGGCAATAAATAAATTTAATTTAATTTTAGAAAATTAGTTTCAGAAACAAATTGTGAATGAGAAAACTCGACTCATAAAATGTATAAACACAAAGAAAAGGTAAATTCAACTGATTGTATGCCTCCTATAAAAATTGATAAAAAATTTAAAAAGAAAAAGTTAATATATATATTTTTATATTAAAGGGGTACATAAACATCTAAGTTATTTTAAAAGCTAAAATATTATGTAAGCAATATCATAAAATCATAACACTCCCTTATTTTCTGACATTCTCCTCCAACTTAATAAAAGAAATAAGAATTACAATTTATTTATTTAATAATATTAATTAAATTCATAAAAATATTTTATTAACCATTATAAATTGTATTTTATTATCATGTTAGCAGTTGTTATCATTAAGTTCTGATATATTATATTTTTGATGTGTTTCCATCCAATATAAAGTTTGTATTGCATCCACTAATATCTTATCTCTCTCAGTCACTAATTCACGGAGATAGCTTTTAAAAAAAGGGATTAATTTAGCAAGTTCAATCATTGTCAAGTTAAAGAAAATATATTTTAACTAACCAACTTTTTTTTTTACAGTCATTATTTAATAATTTCTCAGCATTCTTCTTTCATGAATAAAACTGATTTTGTCTCATCTACTTAAGCCTTTTCATTAAAATCTTGATACAACATGACTACATTATTTCATTTTTAATGTGTGTGTGTGTGTTTTTCTTCACAACTCTGAAAAATGGATTTATTTACAGCAAAGTATACAGAGAAAAATGCTTCTTTTTTTCCCCCTCAATTTATTAAGTTAAACATTTCATGGTTAAAAGTGTGTTCTTATTTTCATTATGGATATAATTTATCAGAATGCGTAGTCGTAGCCACATAATTCACTTCATATTTATTTATTTAATATTTATTATTTTATGATCAGCACTATATCACAACTAGATGTTTCCGATTGTGATAAGCAATAAACTTTAAGAATCTTATTAAATATTATTGTATTCTAATTTATAAAGGAATTTAACCTTACTTGACTGGTCCATTATTTTCATAAGCCGCTTTTCATCTTGGGACACCAGACGTCGTCAGTCATGGCTTGAGTGGAAAGTGGCTGGACTTCCAAAGGTTCATTGTCGCCTGTGATTATTTACGGCATCACTGTTACGAATAATCTCAACAGTTTCACGGAAAAAAGCATAAGTAGGGTTATTTATTATAATTCGCGATTTTTATTACGTCATTAAATTGAACATCGATGTTGTTTTCTTGATGTTTTAGCTAGTGTAGTAGTATTTTTGGCGTATTTAATGTAATTTTGGCGTTCTTTAATTCTTGTTTTTATTTTTCTCTTTGTCAAACCTATATAGTAACCAGTTTTATTATTTTGATGTTTAAGGGGAATTTTGTAAATTCCGGCAGTCTCTAAGGGGAAAATATTATCTTTATTGCTTCTTATAACTTGAAAAATGTTTAGGTTTGGTTTTATCGGTATGTTAACGTTACATTTTTTAGCTGCGTTTTTTATTTTACTAGAGGTACCTTGATTATAAGGGATTGAATATGTGAATTTCATCGGTAATTTTTGGCGCTTTTGTATGTTATTCAACTGTTGAATTTTTTTTCTAAACAAATTATCAACAAGAGTTTTTTGGGTAACCGGCTTCTGTAGTTAACTTTTTAATGTATTTTAGTTCTTTATTTAGGTCAAATTTTTCAGTATATATTAGAATGGTGTGGTTAATATAACTATGTATGGTGTTAATTTTATTAAGTGTTAAGGGGTTTTACTTCAGTTATTTAACAACAAAAAAAAAAAAAAAACACCAAAAATTACTGATGAAATTCACATATTCAATCCCTTATAATCAAGGTACCTCTAGTAAAATAAAAAACGCAGCTAAAAAATTTAACGTTAACGTACCGATAAAACCAAATCCAAACATTTTTCAAGTTATAAGAAGCGATAAAGATAATATTCCCCCTTAAAGACTGCCGGAATTTACAAAATCCCCCTTAAACATCAAAATAATAAAACTGGTTGCTATATAGGTGTAACAAAGAGAAAAATAAAAACAAGAATTAAAGTACACGAAAATAACATTAAATACACCAAAAATACTACTGCTCTAGCTAAAACATATCAAGAAAACAACATTGATGTTCAATTTAATGACATAATAAAAATCACGAATTATAATAACCCTACTTATGCTTTTTTCCCCGAAACTGTTAAGATTATTCATAACCGTGATGCCGTAAATGACCAAGAGTCGAAAACCCGAATGTCTGGGGCCCCAAGATGAAAAGCGGCTTATGAAAATAATGGAGCCATCAAGTAAGGTTAAATTCCTTTATAAATTAAGTAAAGCTTCGTTTTTTAAAAAATTAAAGTTATTATTGTATTCTTTTAAAAATAAGTTAAGTATTGAACTTTCTATCCTGAGAAACCCTAACTGAAAAATAGAATACATTTTCCACATATAAATTTCTCTCTTCAGAAGTACGCTCCAACATGTTTTCAGATGTGCCCTAACTATAAAAAATTTAACTTAATAAGTTTAAAAATCAGTTATAAGAATTAATCAAATTTTTTTTATAAATTCACTTAAAGTGATATAGAATTATTATTACTATTTTTTAAAAAACGTCATTAATGTGAATACATTTAGAGCTAATTATTTATAAAATAAACTCTTTTGTCATTCCCAAACAAATTATAAAATTATATAAATTCTCATAATATGAACACATGGTGATTACAAATTAATGGTTCATCGCAAAAAACTGATAATTTGCATTTCTTGGAGAAAACTGAATTTTTAACACAAACAAGTTAGTTAACTCTGCAGACGGTAATATAAACTATCTTCTAATGAATTTTTAACTTTAAAAATGAGAACTAGTGTTACACTAATTTAAAGTTTGGGTAAATTATTATACTTATTACAGTTTATCTGGATTTGGGCTACAAATAGCAGTATTTTATGGCAAATATTTAGTAGCGATAAAAATTTTTTAATTTTAGGGACAACACTTTATTCACTTTAAATAATATTCCAGCATAGATCAAATTTCATGTCAACCATTCATGAGAGAAACAACTGGAGAAAATTGATCTCTATTACTTTAGCAAAATGATCATATATGTGACAGTTGGATTATATTAGTTACATATGCAGAATATAGTATATGACAATACTGAACAAGAAGATAACAAGTATAAAACAGTAAATAAAAAAAAAATGGCAAAATATGCTTCTGTGAACTTTTAATTATTTGCATCATACAATATTTATCTTTTTATTATTATTATTAAAATTAAAGTCTAACACATTAGCTCATTTTATACAACATATATATTAAAAGAATTTGATATTGTATAATTCATTACTTGTTACAGAAATAATTACAATTGTAATTTTAAACACAAAAGCACACTTCAAAATTTGAATATATAGCTGAACTTAAATTCTGTTTTAGACTTTTTTCTTGTTGTTTGTTTAATATAACTGTATGATGCAACCAGGGTTGGAAAAAATCTGGGAATTTTCAGAAAAAAACTATCTTTTTCGGGTTTTATCAAGTTTTTTTGGGGGGGTTTAAACAAGGATTTTTGAGTATTTTCTGTGTTAATCAGAGAATTCAGGAATATTTTCTTTCTTTCTTTCTTTCATAAAATATTTTTAATTATCGTCCCTCTACATTACTTAACAGTGTTGCATTGTTAAAGTTTTTAGAAATTTTTTAAAATTTGATTTTTATTTAGTTATATTTTACATTCCTCGAATCACACAGTTTTCTTTACATTGACAAAAAACTGTTTTTTCTTGCTTATATATGTGTTTTAATAAGATAATTATAAAAAAAAAATTTCATGGAAAATTTTTCAGGATTTTTTTTTTTTTTTTTTTTCTATAGAACAATTTGAGCTCCTCAAATATTTCTGAACATTCTTTGCTCATGTTGTAATAATGTATATAATATTTGTTTTACATTTATATGTTTATTGTAAGTTAGATAAAAGTGCAATTTTAAATAAGTATTTTGAAAAAAACCACCCAGGTTTTTTTGGGTCGGGCAAAATCAAGCCAACCCTGGATGTGACAGATAACAAAAAATATATTTTATTTGTATAAACTAAAATACAGCTAACATACAAAGCTAATAATTTAATCAACAAATTAATAAAAATTAAACAAATAATAACCTTGAAGATGGCATAATTAATTGTTTTTTCTTATTGTCAAGTCTACTCCATATTTCAGTTTTAAGATCCAGACTGTGTACTGATATAGTGTAATTAAAACCTGTAGTTCCACCCACAACATATAATTTGCGGTCATTTAGAGCTATTGCCTAGATTAAAGAATAAAAGAGTGAAAATTAGAAATAAAAAGACAAAAAATATAACCACTAAAACACAAAGCCAAATAAAATAAATCTTTCACATAAAAGCAAATTATAAATGTATAATAAAAAAAAAGAGGTATCTTATAAGCATTTACAATTATAATTTATGCTACATACTTTAAAAATTTATTTAGATAATGAAAAATAACAAATTAGCAAAACACTTAGGTGGTTAACTACTAGAATTTGATGACAATGACTTACAAGAAATATCACATGCAAATCCTGAACACATCATACGTAACAGTATATTGTGAATTGTTTTACTGATTTTACGATTCAAAATCATAGTTTCAGTGCAAAGATATTACAAAATATTGATGCCACCAACATGATAATATAATGTAATAGATTTTTAATATGCTTATGCCATTGTATAATTTATAACTTAATAAAGAGGGTAGCCCTCAGGAAATCACTCATCTCTGAGTGAATCTACCCAAACCCATCCAAAAATATCCTTAAGAGAAAAGTCTCACAGTTCAAAAGACACCTAACAGGAACATCTTGCAATTCCAAGACTCAATGAGATCACATTCGAAAACTATGAACAGAAAAGACTACACAGTCACACAAAATGAGCCAAGCAGTCTCCTCCTCCACACAAAAACCATGACAGATATAGAATCATAGTTGATACCCATAATGTTTCAGAAACTTACTGCACAATGAGTTAAAATTCCTTCAAAACATGTTACTTAGCACAAAGATAATGCATAATGCTAAATTAATAAAATTAAACATAATTTATACATCTCATTAATATATTAAAACCAATGTAACACTTAGAAATGAGATAAAAGATACAAAAATTTAAAACTTTAAAAATACATTTTAATTAAAAAACATTTAAAACACAAGACAGACGTTTCGGCTAGAACACTAGCCCTCCTCAGTGTCAAACATACAAACACAACATTTACAAAAATTCTAAATACATCATATCAAGATTAAATATTCAGGAGGAATAGCTTTAGCCTCGTTCAAGGAAGAATGTTGCATTTTAGTGAAAGCGCCCTCTAGAAAAATACGGGATTCATAAATATTTATATTGGAAGCTAAAATTTTAAAGTTTTCAAAATCTGGTATATGATCACTATTGAGAGAATGGATTACAAGTTTAGATCTTAAATCTCCTATTTTATAAGAGCGTTTATGTTCCTTTAATCTAATTTCACCTGTTCTGCCAGTTTCACCGATATATGTAGAATCACAATTTTTACAAGGAATACTATAGATTACACCAAGACGTTTAAGAGGGGGGACAGCGGGTTTAAAGTTTGAGAAAAAGTTACTAATACGGAGTTGAGGTTTAAAACTAGTAGAAATATTAACTGTTCTAAGTAATTTTGAGATATTTTCAGAGATACCTTTATAATAAGGGATAGTAGTACGATAAGTGGAATTTTTAACTTTAGGATAAACTGATTTAAATGAAAAATAAAACTCGTTTTATTAAAAGAATTTATAAAGAAGAGTTTTATTTTTCATTTAAATCAGTTTATCCTAAAGTTAAAAATTCCACTTATCGTACTACTATCCCTTATTATAAAGGTATCTCTGAAAATATCTCAAAATTACTTAGAACAGTTAATATTTCTACTAGTTTTAAACCTCAACTCCGTATTAGTAACTTTTTCTCAAACTTTAAACCTGCTGTCCCCCCTCTTAAACGTCTTGGTGTAATCTATAGTATTCCTTGTAAAAATTGTGATTCTACATATATCGGTGAAACTGGCAGAATAGGTGAAATTAGATTAAAGGAACATAAACGCTCTTATAAAATAGGAGATTTAAGATCTAAACTTGTAATCCATTCTCTCAATAGTGATCATATACCAGATTTTGAAAACTTTAAAATTTTAGCTTCCAATATAAATATTTATGAATCCCGTATTTTTCTAGAGGGCGCTTTCACTAAAATGCAACATTCTTCCTTGAACGAGGCTAAAGCTATTCCTCCTGAATATTTAATCTTGATATGATGTATTTAGAATTTTTGTAAATGTTGTGTTTGTATGTTTGACACTGAGGAGGGCTAGTGTTCTAGCCGAAACGTCTGTCTTGTGTTTTAAATGTTTTTTAATTAAAATGTATTTTTAAAGTTTTAAATTTTTGTATCTTTTATCTCATTTTTAAGTGTTACATTGGTTATAATGCTAAATATTTGTAATACTTTAACATAAAAATTTTATGCAAAAAATAAAATTAAAATTCATTTGAAATTTCAAGTTTGTTTTCACTCTCATGCAAGTGTAAAATAGTGGACCTTATAACAGGGAGGATGTTTACATCATGAGTGAATAATTTTTCTTCAAATAAATAAATAAAAGAATAAAAAAGACATGAACTATATTATAATATCAATATATGTAATACCAAAGTCAAAACTTGTAGAAAAATAAATCTTATAAACGATTTAAAAATTACTAAACTTATAAATCAGCAATTTGTACCCACTTTGTAAAAGAAAACAGCTAATCAGGGGTGAAACTGCCTAACATGCAAAAAATATATGATATGGCTACTTATAATAGTGATATTAGGAGACCTTCATACATTATAAAACAAATTAAACATTCAATATAAGAAATTTCTATAAAAACACAGTAATTTAACATGGAATTCAGAGACAGCAAAAATTTCAAAAACCTTGAATTCAGGGGTAGCCCCTGAAAAGTTTCATCCCTAAGCTAATGCATGAATAGATTGTGTAAATATCTATTCATATTGCAAATTTATCATGATATTATTCTTTCATTTGTCTACTGCTACTGATAAGAATGTACTACAGAATGGTCATTTCAGATTCATTAGATTTTCACACACACTCAGATGCTCCCATTTTGATATTAAAAAAAGAAGTTTGTGTTTTAATATAGAAGATAATACCTGTCCATACAATGGCTGTGGTCGTTCTCCTTTTGCAGATAAAGTTAACCATTCTAAAGTATCCAAGTTACACAAGTGAGTACTGTTACTGCTACTCTGACCAAAAGGAAATCCAGTTCCACCATAGACAAGCATGCAGTTTTCAGCAAGAACGGCTAAAATATAAAATAATTAAACACACAGAAAAAGAAAAAATACATATTTTTTGAATTTTGAACTTATGCTTAATTAAGACATAAAGTAAAAGACATACAAGCAAAAAGTAATCAAATTATACAAATTATAGTAAACATTTAATAAAAATTATAGAATTAAGTTATAATTCTTGGTTATTTTAAAGCATCATTTATAGCAATTAGCAATCATGCAATGAACTATTAGCTGCCCCTACTTTGAACTAAGAATTATATAATTGAATAGCTTTTTGAGTAAGTTGTTTCTTTCAAACATATGAGTGGTTCAATTCATGTTTAAAAATTAATTAATCAAAATAGGTTGTGGTTGTGTGGCTTAAGGCCAATTGACTGCACTAGGATCCTAGTTTTATACATGGAATGTCCTCCATGGTGGGGGGTGTCTTTTTAAATTAATCAAGACAGAAAGAGATCATAGACTGTAACTTCAGTGGGATATAAAAACTAAACTTTTTACCAAATAATTGCAATGAATATGAGTTAAAACAAAAACACTTAAACTGAAACATAGGAGGTGCAGTCAGTATATTGTTGCTTTGTCATTTCTTAAAACACCATTTTTTTTTAACAGGTAACATGAATGATGACAATACTTATGCATGAATTTTATGTAATGGGTATTGACGTCTTTAAATAAATAAATAAATAATAATGTATACCTAAATATGAACTGATAAGAGAGATGAATTTTGATTTTTTTAGTTTACTAAATGATCACAAATTATTTAAATATTGCATGTCTCCCTTTTATTTTTATTTATAATCCAAAACATTAAATACTATTCCACACATAAACACATTAAAAAATAAAAATAATTGCACTCATAATGAAACTATGTTTAAAAACTATATTCTGATATGACCTGTATATTGCATAATACTGACAAAAAAGTTCATTTCTTACAATTATCATAAAGTTTTTTATTTCAACATATGTCTTGTTGAGAAATGCTGATGCAGTCTACGGATTAGCAAAATATTTTCAGATCTGCAGTGCAGCACCATACACGTGTGTGTGAGGAATAACGCAATTGATTATGTGAGGGTGCTAGGCTTGGGATAACATATATAAAATGCATAGCTGCCTTTTCCTGATTTATGAAAGCAGTCATTTCTTCTCTAATCCATGACAGAAATTATGACGCATGTGAAAAACTTGTGTTTTATATGCATTTAATGACAACACTGTCATAAAGATTACTCATTTGTGTTTGTACAATGTATTGTATAACAAAAAATGCTTCCTTAAAATTTTGCTCGAGTTCTGAATTAAACTGTATAAGAATATTTATAGGTAAAAATCTGGAGTGACTCCACTCGACTTTCTGAACATTGAATAATTAACAGTTTTGTAGATAAAGTAAAGAAAGAGGAGTTGTTAAACAAACAAAAGAGAGAAAACCATAATAGAGTGTTTGAGTATTTTTCTCCATATATTACACGATGTTTTATTTAACGCTACTGAACTTTGAGCCCATAGATCATAATGATAAAGAATTTTTCGTTGTGTCCCTGTAAAAACCTATAAATGCTAGATTCACCAAAATGCTTATAGTTAGTGCAACAGTGATTTATAATACTCATATAAATTTTCAGCTCAATTGAATAAGGCATTTAGATACTATCATACTTTTAAAAATTTAGTCCCATAGGCCATAATGATAAAGAATTTTTCTTTGTGTCCCTGTAAAAAAACTGTAAGTGCTAGATTCACCAAAATCTATACAGTTGATGCAACTGTGACCTATAACATGTGTACAAATTTTTTGCTCAGATTAATAAGGCGTTTAGACACTATCACACTTTTAAAAATTTGGCCCCATAGGCATAATGATAAAGAATTTTTCTTTGTGTCCCTGTAAAAACACTATAAGTGCTAGATTCTCCAAAATCTATGCAGATTGAGTATTTGTGACCTATAATATGTGTATAAATTTTTTGCTCAATTGAATAAGGCGTTTAGATGCTATCGCACTTTTAAGATTTTGCTCCCATAGGCCATAATGATAAAGAATTTTTCTTTGTGTCCCTGAAAAAAAACTATAAGTGCTAGATTCACCAAAATCTATAGGGTTCGTACTATGGTGACTTACAATATACGTACCAACTTTCAGGTTATTCGAACAAAGCGTTTAGACGCTAGCGTGTTCAGTCACAAACATACACACATACATACACACACACATACATACATCATCGCAAAAATAGTGAAAACAGACTCATTGGATCTCGAAACATATAGAAACATCAAAATCTCAAATTCGGATTTTTGACCTGATTACAATACTTTCCTCACTATAGTGTTCGGAAAGTAAAAATGTAAATTAAAAATACATCTTTAGTACAGTCAGCCAAAAAAAAAAAAAAAAAAAAAAGTTACCCCCAACCAATTTTGTCGCAAATCGTCCTATAAATATGTGTTTTTTTTACAGTTTTTAGATAATAAATTTAACTTAATTAGATTTAGGTTGAGATATTAAAAAAAGAAAAGGGGAGTGGGAGTAAAAAATATGTATATATAAAAATTCTTTAAGATTATAGATATTTCTTTCTTTCTTTTTTTTTTTTCATTGCAAAACATACAATAAAAATATTTTATTTTTAAATTGTTTAAAAAAAAAAAATAAAAAAAAAAAAAAACTTTAAATTTCACATTAATTTTTATCTAAGAGTAAGAAGGATCACGGCAAACAATTGGAAATTCTTAAATACCTGCATGAGATGCTAACTCGAATGGCATAGATCCATCAGTTTCTGCATAAAACCATGTTTTTGTTGCAAAATTGAACCTCCAAAGCTAAAAATAAAATTATAGCATTAATATATATTAGTTAAATTCACATTAATACATTGAATTGAATTAACTTTTAAGTAAAAGTAACTACCTCGCCTCAAGTTCATCCTTTTTGTGTGCACATATATTTTGAACGCTGCCGCGTTCATCCCCAGTGCACTTGGTGACACTGCCTATACTGGGTTTTTTAAGGGAGATCGATTGACTTTAATGGCTTTTATTTTATCGATGGTTTTATACATCATACTATTGTATTGATTTCTGTCCATAATAGTGATGAGATTGGTTTTATCTGACATTAAGCAGGTAATTTCTATGTTATTTTTCAGTTCCTTTAAGCATTTAATATTGGCATAGATCCAGCGCATTCAAAATGAAAAAGATCCAGTTCATTTAAATATACCTCTGGCATTTATAAAATTCAATTTGACTTTGAAAACAATAATCAAGCATGCTACATAGGTATGACTAAATGTCACGTAAAAGAATGAGAAACTAAACATCTATCCAAATTAAAATATAATAAACAATCTACCGCCTAATCTAAAACTCATAACTTTAATCCTATTAACCTTAATACTCTCAAATTCCAAGAAATAGTCCCATATAACTCACACCCCCTATGACAGAAATTTTTTATGCTTTCTACGACAAGTCTTGTTTGTGCAAACGTCTTTACTGCAAGACAATATTGACATATTTTCTTATTTACACATAATATGTACATGTAACTATAAAGACCAATATTATTAGTAGAATGTTGAAGAATTCTTAAATACAAGACATGAGTTTCTATTTTCTACTGAAATTTAGAAATAGCTTTCATTTTTATGGGCAAATCTTTCTGCAAATGACAATTTCTTTTCTGCGACAATGTCGCTGTGATGCCTAAATTCTGCCACAGGACTCACACCTTTATGCTCTAAAACGTAAAGCCATAGGGATACTTACCATTAACTCCACCGTAAATGACCGAGAGCATAG
The DNA here is from genome assembly GCA_963930645.1 of Salticus scenicus. Lineage (NCBI taxonomy): Eukaryota > Metazoa > Arthropoda > Arachnida > Araneae > Salticidae > Salticus > Salticus scenicus. The sequence continues at coordinate 327,630,773 of OZ005648.1, read as the reverse complement.
TATAATACCAACAGAATGACAACACATGTTAAAAAGAAGAAACAAAGTAAAGAAAAGCCCCAGGAAGAATGAGAAAGAAAACAACCCAGAATAGGCAGTGTCACCAAGTGCACCGAGCCCAGTGGCAGAAACACCGCGACATAGTTGCAGACACAGAAAAACGGCTTGCAGACAGTTTTTGTCTGCACTGATAAAAAAATTTGTCTGCAACTTTTGAATAACAATTGACTTAAAAAATTTCTGTATCAAAACTAAAACAAATACTTTTATTATTTATAATTATTTATATTGTGTTGTGTCAGACATTGCTATAAAATATTTAATTGGATGAGTACACACAATTGTTTATACTATATTGTTCTGCAGTAAAATTGTATTCGTGTATTGTTGCACGAGATCACCACTGACGTTAAGTCACTGATGTTTAAACTGATCAAAACAGAAGACGAAATTTTTAAATCAACATTTTTTTTTTCCCTATGACAATTTCAAGCAAAGGTGAAATAAATAAATAAATAAAATAATAACTAATGAAATACAAAATATCCCAAATGAATTTTTCTTGGGAAAAATCCTTTTGGGTAAAAAAATCAGAAAAACACTTCATTTTAAAATGTACACTGTTTAAAAAATTGTTGATATATATATATAGTATATATATATATATTCAAGATATTTTTTTCTTTTTACAAATAATTGTTGAACTGAATTTAGGAATTTAGTTTTGTTTTGAAAATTTTGTTTACCTTATAAAAAAGGAAAAACAAAATTTCTTTTTACCTTTCTTTTTTATTTTTTTCCCCGGTAAAAATGTGCTTTACGGTCCTTCTTGGCGATTTTTTTCCGAACTCGCCGAGTCTGTGCGGTGTTGTTTTTCTCTCCCGTCCTTTCCAAAATGGCGGACAGGAAGCACGGTTTCCCAGTTTTTATAACCGTTCCAAGAAGGCCGATTTACGCAATTTAAAGCGATTATGTAAACATAAAGCGTCAGAAATATCTTACAAATACTTGAGTAAAGAAAAATACAAATTTAGCGTCAGAAATATCTTACAAATACTTGAGTAAAGAAAAATACAAATTTTTCCGGACTGGAAGCACGGTTTTCATACCCATCCTTTCGAAAAGGGCCGATTTACGTACTTTAAAGCAATTATGTAAACATAAAGCGTCAGAAATATCTTACAAATACTTGAGTAAAGAAAAATACAAATTTTTCACAATTGTTATCAACTAAATCTAAGAAATATTACAAAACAAAAACAGCACAAGTAACTTAATATACATAAATAAGCATTTAAATAAAAAATAAAGTTTATTTACTTACCCGTTTTATAATTTCCGTAAAAAGTAGCATTTTCCTCGAAAAAAAGAAATATCCCCTCTGCATATAACGATATAATCATGTACACCAACCACTCTAGCATCACTCTAAACACTAATCCAAAGCTTTTTTTCAGCATAAACATTGAATTGTACAAAACCAATAAACGCTACTCAAAAGCTTTTTTTTTAAGATACTCAATCTAAATATTCAATTTTACAAAACCAACAAATGACAATTTTACCTAAATAAAAAAAGCGGCACACTGAAACAACATTACTCTTGGAAAAACGAAGAAAACAATCTCTGGAGATTTCGATTTTATCATGTACACCAACCACATCAACACAATTTCAAACCGTACTCAAACGTATTTCTTATGATATTCAACACAAATAATCAATTTAAAATAAATCGCAATTTCTCAGAAGAAAAACAACAAACAACGTGTGCGTCCCTTGCCTGACACATGATGCAATGAAACGGCCTACTGTTGCCAAAATTCAAAAAACAAAAGAAACAAATCGAAATACCAGACTCTTTCTGAAAGGACCAAAAAAAAAAAAAAAACAGAGAATACAACAATAACCTTAAATATAACCCAGATAAGCAGAGTGCATTTAACGTCACACTACTACTGCGTTATGGGCGATAATCTCGGAGATTCGCAAGTAATGTTGCATTTAACATCGCACTAGCACTACCCTTCGGCGACAATCTCGGAGATACGCCAGTAAGGTAAGGTGACCATATTTTCAAACACTGATTTGAGGACAAATTACCGTTTGTCCCCAAATCGAAGTAAATGTCGAGGACCTTGAAAACTCTATTTGGGGACTTTTTCGAGGACACGATAGACCAATATCTATATGCATTATTAATAAAAAGAACTCTGATTTATACATTACAAAATGCTTTGAATCACTTTTTTCTATGAAAAATTGCTGAGCCTAAGGTAAGTTTATGCAAATTAAACTATCCCAGCATTATTAAAATAATCAAGTCTATAGAACCCATTTACACTTTATTATGAAATGATGATAGGAGAAAACACAAAATAGCACCATTTCATTTTAATCTTTAGAATCCCCACTCCCTGAAATGCAGAAATTATTCCCGATTATATAACTACAAGAAATAATTTCATTAAGCAAATTTTATTTTTCACTTAACATAAATCGGGCAAGATAGAATTTATATACTGATTAGTAGTGCATGATTCTTTCTCTGCTCATGAAGAATGAGGATCTTTATTTCAAAGTTCCGTTGATTTTCAAGATAATCCAATTATTAGACTGCGATTTTGATTGGATTGGAATAGATGGGTTTTACGTCTCATTAGTGCTGTACAATGGGCAATTGGCGACAGTCTAGCACTTACCCCCACAGGTAGTCCGGAGACAAGCCATCACAATTTTGATCCTCCACGGAATGGACTGTGATTTTGAAAAAATACACGCAAATATTTAAATTTTGGGACATTTAGCGTCCCCGAGTAGTCAAAGAATTTTTGGGGACAAAAAATAGAAAAGGCCAAAATTCGAGGACAGTCCTCGAATTTCGCGGACGTATGGTCACCTTACAGTAAGGTAGCATTTAACTTCGCACTAGCACTGCGCTTCGGCAACAATCTCGGAGATACGCCAGTAAGGTAGCATTTAACTTCGCACTAGCACTGCGCTTCGGCGACAATCTCGGAGATACGCCAGTAAGGTAGCATTTAACTTCGCACTAGCACTGTGCTTCGGTGACTTTTCGCAGGAATGAGTAATATGCACGTTTGTACGGTCCGCGTATATGAAACCAAAAAAAAAAAAAAAAACACTGGATACCACACCCGCATTGTGCATGAATGTATAAAACCTACGAAATTTTGTTTTGCAGCAATCAGTAAAATTAAAAAAATCCCTTTATTTTGCTTCGTTACTCATGTCATAAAGCTTTTTCGCCGGAGGGCCCTCCGCGTCCTCGGTGCCTCCCGCTTGCAGTGGACGGCGAAAAAGCTTTATGACATGAGTAACGAAGCAAAATAAAGGGATTTTTTTAATTTTACTGATTGCTGCAAAACAAAATTTACTGCTTCATAAAGCTTTTTCACCGGAGGGCCCTCCGGCGAAAAAGCTTTATGACATGAGTAACGAAGCATTCGTTTTGCAGGGAACAGTAATATGCACGTCTGTACGCTCCGCGTACATGAACCCCCCTCCCCCCCAAAAAAAGCACTGCCCCCCCACAAAAAAATCACTGCCCCCTTCCAAAAAATCACTGCTCCCCCCCAAAAAAACACTGCGCCCCCCCCAAAAAAACACACTGCCCCCCCCCAAAAAAAATCACTGCCCCCCCCAAAAAACACTGCTCCCTCCCAAAAAAAAACACTGCCCCCCCCCACAAAAAAAACACTGCCCCCCACAAAAAAAAAAAAACTGCCCCCCCCACAAAAAAAAAAAACACTGCTCCCCCACAAAAAAAAAAAAAAAAAAAAAAAAAAAATTACTGCCCCCCCAAAAAAAAACACTGCCCCCCCCCCCCCCCCCAAAAAAAAAAAAAAAAACACTGCCTCCCCACAAAAAAAAAAAAAAATTTACTGCCCCCCCCCCAAAAAAAGAAAATCACTGCCCCCCCCCCCAAAAAAAAAAATCACTGCCCCCTCCCAAAAAAAAAAAAAAACACTGCCCCCCCACAAAAAAAAAAAATCCCCCCCCCCAAAAAAAAAATACTCCCCCCCCCCCCCCCCCCCCAAAAAAAAAAAAAAAAACCCTGCCCCCACACACGCATACAAAAAAAAAAATTCACTCCCACCCCCCAAAAAAAAAAATTCACTGCCCCCCCCCACATACACACACAAAAAAAAAATCACTCCCCCCTCCAGAAAAGAAAAAATAAATCACTGCCTTCCCCCCCCCACACACACACAAAAAAAAAATCACTGCCTTAAAAGCACATTTTATCCAAATGATGTCCTCCGGACGAAATGTCGTTTTGCAGCGACCAGTAATATGCACGTATGTACGCGGAGCGTACATGTAAACCACAAACAAAACATCACTCTATACCTCACCCGCATTCTGCATGAATCTCTTAAACATACGAAATTTCGTTTCGCATCGATCAAAGTGTACATAAAAACCAAAGAAATATCACTAAATACGTCTCACACAAACTCCATGAATCTTTAAAACGTAGGAAATTTCGTTTCGCATCGATCAGTAACCCGTATATAAAAACCAAAAAAAAAATATTACTAAATACGTCTCACACAAACTCCATGAGTCTTTAAAATGCACGAAATTCGTTTGGCAACAATAACGTACGCGAAAATCATAGTTTCAAAACATCATGGGGAGGTTACCACATTTCAAACATCGATCGTTCAGCGGCGCATAAACACCGTGGTTACTAAGGTTGGCATCTTTATCCGCGAGTCGCCAAGAACGACCGTAAAGCACATTCCAACCTTTTCCCCTAATAAAAAAACAATTCTGAAACTAAAATTAAAACAATTTTGAAACCTTTAAAATAAAATTTTTAATTTATTAAAAATATTACCGGGGGTGGGGAGGGGTTGTTAATTATGCTTTTCGGCGATTTTTTCTAAAAGTTGCTACGACACTATTCTGCCCCGTATCCTGAGTTGTAGCTTTTCACTGCTAGTATAAAAAGCAAGCTTTTTGTGAGCTAATAAAAACATCAGAAACAATACAACCAAAAACATTATAAAATACAATTTTTAATACAAATTTCACCTAAAAATCACAAGTGAAAACATAGATTGTATGTATGCATAATAAAAATGCACTAATATGCGTATGTGAAAATCAAAATCAAAGAAAATCACTAATATGCATGTATGTACGCTTTGCGTACATGAAAATCGAAACATTACTGGATCCCCATATCTTGCTGTGCATGAATGCCAAAAATTACATATCACAGCAATCTCTATGGCACATATATGAATGCTTCAAGTCCATAAAAAACAAAGCACTGGTTTTAAAATGTCACAAGCATCACATCAGTTATAAATTTTGTAAAAGCAGTAATTTAAAAGCACACCTTTTGTGATTTTTTTAAAAACACAAATACATGCAATAGAAAACAAATTATTAATAGCCCCTATAAAATTTTTAATCAAAAATGCTGGTAAATACCAATGTTAATTACACTCTGTATGTAATCTTACCTTCTCAAAATACCCCATTTGAAACATACATCCCAATGCAATTACATAAAATATCTTTGTAGTATACTACATAAAATTTAGTTAAATATTAAACTTAATTCATCGAAATGTTATTAAACAGAATATAAATTTAAAAAAAAAATATATATATATATAAGTAATTCACTTCTAAAATATTATCCATTTACAATTCTCTACAGTTTTTTAGCTTTTGGCAAACTACAGCACTCGCACAAACATGAAATATACCAAATAGCAGGGCTCGAAAATTATATTGCCTGACATGTCTGGGGCATGTATAAATTCATACTGGGCATATATTTTTTACCTCTTGCATGCCCACCTGGACATGCAAACATTTAATCAAAATAACTTTTCCAAAAAAATAAAGTGTGTTAAAATACAGCGTCAATGCCACTATAGGTATAATGTTGTTAAATTCTTTTCACTAGATATGTAAATGTTTTTCATCAATACACATTTGAATAAGATATTTGAGCATGTAAAAGTTTAATTTGGGCATGTATCCTCCAAACTCACATGCCCGATGGGGCATGTAAATATTTTTGGATTTTTCAAGCCCTGCCAAATAGCACAAATCACAAATAATTTAATTACACCCCCATTATAAAACAAAGAAATCAACATAAATTATATATATATATATATTTTCCTCGATCTTGAATACTATGTTCTTGCACAGTAAGTCTCCAGGAGACAAAATACAAAAGCATGCCAACTTGGCAATATTGGAAAACACACCAAACATTGGATAATTCCAATCTCTATTCTTTTAATTAAAATTTTACTTTCCAATGTTCTTTATAAAAGAAAAGCTGATGTCAAATTTGTTAAATATGTAAATACTTACACACAAAGTCATGCAAGATCTTTTATTTATTTTTCAATAATTTTTTCACTATTTACTTTAAGTAATTGTATTTTACTTGATTTGCTTTACTTATTTACCCTACTTCGTCAAGAAAATTTTCCATTCCTATTCTATTTTCTGCATCATTATAAAAGGGAATCCAGATATAAAATTAATCCTTATTAAAAAAAAAAAAAAAAAAAAAAAAAAAAAAAAACTCTTGATTAAATACTGCCACTTGGAATTTCGCTTAATTATTTCAAAGCCCCAGTGACAAGCTATCAAAATATGTACGAAACAATTAGTTAAATTAAACACAATCCTTAAAACATAATTAAAATTATTATTATTTCTAATGAATTTCAAAAATATGTATAATTGAAATATTGACAATGTATTCAAATAAATAAATTTATAAATATTTTACTTACTATATATTATTTATTTTATAATATTACTACTACTTACTTCTCTAAAGAGACGTCGATTATCTTCATTGACATCTTCTTCCTCGTCATCTGCATTGGAATCAAAACCACCAGTAGGACTATAACCACCAAATGCAAATATATTTCCTTTATAATATACTATACGATGACCACTTCGAGGAACTGGAATTTGTGAACCTAAGTATGTAAATTTAATAATAATAATAAATAATACATATACACGCATGCATACATACTATACATATATCGCATCACATATATTTATATATATATTTACATGGAGGAGAAAAATGCGCAAACAGAAAATTCATATCAATCCCAATTTTTTTAAAGTTATCGATTAAAATAAAGAATTTGCTTTTTAACTTTAGCTAAAAAACGTAAGTAAAATAAACTGACTTCTAATGATATTTCCCGTTGGAGTTATAATCTTTACATGAAATGGGCAGAATTTATACAATTGGTCTGTCCTTTTATTTGGACTTGTATTCTCATCGAACTCCATTAGCTAAAATTAAGATTTAATTCCAAAACAAAAACACTTATTTAATATTTTGGCCAAAATTACATTGTTGGATTCGCTGGTTGGTTGATTGCTTGACTTGAATAGAAAATTTAGGCAGTGTTGCCAGATATATGAAAATTTCGTGATGTCAAAAATTCTTTTGCCCATGGGCCGCAGTAAATGAGCTAAAATGAGCTCTGATCTTGACCAGCTGTTCCAGTTAGATAAAAAAGTTATTCTGGTTGGTGCACTTCCCTCCTTACCGATAATTCAGGAAAAAGCCATAGTAGGTATAGGGCAGTTTCATATGATGTCAGAGAGACGTAAATGGAGGACAACCAACTCCACGTGAAAATAAATAGAAGCCATTCTTAGCACAGTAAGCAAATAGCACTTGAAAACAGCTCATAGCACCATGGCAACGGCGCATGGCAACCAACGCCGGAGGACAAGCTGTCCACGTTACCATGCTGTTATCAGCTGTTTGCAACTGCCATATTGAAATTGCTGCTCCCTCCTCTCCTACCAGGTATAGGACTGTCGATCTGGCTTTGTTGAACAACATTCCTTATTCCTTCACTATTACCCCTATTTCAGAATTAACTTCTGATCACCTCCGTATCTTACTTCAAATTGATTGCAGTCCTTCTCTTTCCTCTCTTGCCACTCCTTCTGTTACCAACTGGAATACCTTTTCAAAATTAATGAATGATTCTCCCCCTCCTTTTAATGAGCTTAATTCGACTACTGATATTCTTAAGGCTATAACCAATCTCCAACAGTTAATCAAAAACTCTCTAGAATCTTTTAAATTCCACCAAGCTCCCCATCATTTCCATACTCTCCCTCACGAAACTAAATTAAAAATTAACCTTTTGACGTGGGCTGCATTAAAATCTTTACAGTTCTTTTGGGGGGCTTTCTCAGCTTTGGGGGATAGAAAATAGCAATAGCAGTCTCGCTGCTCACTGAATGATTTCCTGGAAAAGTCAATTAGGAGGACGGATTTCTTTCTTCCCCTGCTTCTCAAGAAACCATCCTCTTTTAAGGAGCCTTCACACACTCTCAACTGGAAAGCTTCAACTTCGGTTTCTTTTGATAATTCTTTGATGTGGTTTTTGAGAATCGAAGCTCGCTCACAAACGCCCTAGTGCGATAATTACATGGGAACTGGTCTCTTTTGTAAAAGAGCAATAAAAAGTAATGTCCTTCATTGTAAACGTGTGCAAAATTTCAAGCGTCGCTTTCGGACAATGGATAATTTATGACTTTTGAAGTTCTGAATGTTGCCAGAGTTTGAAGGAAGCTTTACCCTACAGCAATTGGGGTGATATTACCCCACAGTTGAAAATTTCTTTTTGAAAACTGGAGGAAGAGACTTGAAAAGATTTACTACTTTATCTGTTCCTTTTGAAAAGTAATCTTATATATATTATAAATGTGAATGTCCGTTTATTTGACTGAGTTTCACGCTAAAACTGCTCGATGGATTTCGATAAAATTTGTTATGGAGATAGCTTATATCCTAACTTAAAAAGTTGGCTACTTTTTATTCCGAAAAAAAATTTGTTTTTGCGATTTTTATGCATAAAATAGCAATTTTGTAAGCTATCAATAGCAAATAATTAGCCATTTAAATTTATCCATAATTTAATTGTTGCCAAAAAAAAAACGAATTTATTTATTTTTTTCAACAGGAAAATAAATACATTTATCTAAACGTGAACGATAAAAATTATAAAAAAAAATTATGCATCTCACAAAAATTGACGTAATTTTTAATTAAAAATTTCTTTTACACATTGATAAAGTGCTAATACGCAAGCGAAGTGATGACGTCATTGGCCGTACGTGGATGCAAGAAAAATATTTCCTATGTTAAACGTCCATTGGATTTTTTGTAAAAAATTATTAAAAATCGAGGAAAATTATTTCCCGATTTTAATCCCCATATTTAGGTATGTATTAATTATCATGTCCATGCGTTAGATTAAGTTATTTTTGTTGTAAAATTGACAAATTTGAATTTTTAATTTTAAAACTCTAGGGGAAAAAAATGGCAAATTTCCATATTCGATTGAAAACACAAACATTTCATTTCAAAAGATGATATTTACACAATAAATATCCAACTAATATACTAATTAAAAGGAAAATGATAAATATTCTATCATAATTTGAAGTCAAATGTCTAAATAAAGTAGTTGCAGCGGAATAGATTTGATATCGGTCATCCTTAGCAGAAAAAAAAAAAAAAAAATATCGAGAAATTATTTGGCGAACATAATTTAATTCCTTTCAAAAATCATGGTTATTTTAACAACTTATATTAAGAGAGTAATGAATAATATGAAACAATATTTCGTACAATGCATATTACGAAAATATACATCTGGCATGCATATTTTCATATTACGTTTTTGATCACCAAATACAATAAGCGCCAAGAACGACAGAGTTTTGAAATTTAAAATTAAAATTTTGTCAAATTGACTGCAAAATAACTCAATCTGGCACATGCACATGATAACTAATCTATACTAATATTATAAATGTGAAAGTTTGGATGGATGTTTGTTACTCAATCACGCCACAACGGTTAAACGGATCTGGATGAAATTTTGTACAGAGATAGATAATAGTCTGGAATAAGACATAGGCTACTATTTATACCGGAAAAAATGTAAATTTTTAATTAATCTTCTATATAATATAAATATTTCTTCTATAATAAAACTTTAAAATAATTTATTTTAATTTTTAATTGTTGCCAAAGAATATTTCACGCAAATAATAATAATAAATAATAATAAATATTAAATTTGCTTAGGCACATGACAACATGATGTCATTACCAAAATTAAATAATAAGAAAATGAAAGCTAATTCAGATCTGTATTAAAGAGCTTTATTTGTTGATAATCCTTTGTATATTTTTAATTTTAATACTGAAGTAGATAGGATATTTTTCGCCAAGGACTCTATTTTTGTGACAGCAACCTTAAGCCAAGTAGTCCATAAAAAATATAAACAAATCTGTACATATAAAAGAGTAAACTCAATGATTCACTGACTCAACACTGCCATGACGGTTCTGTGGGAAAGAGGGTCACAAATTTTAGTGACCAGGTTGGTTTTCGGAGCCTGACCCCCAACTAAGACGGAATTTTGCAAAATCATCTCCCCCCCCCGTCTCCCTTGGGGAGCAGAAGGCTTAACTCGGCTCCAAATTATTTAACGGTGAAGAAATTGCAGATGGAAAGACCAGAGTTGAGTACAAAAATATTACTTTCTGCGATTTTGGAATTTTGGATTTTTAAGGGGGGAGGGAAGGGAAAAGGTTTTGGAAGAGGGGTACTCACCACACGAGGAAATCGAACTGAACACACACTACAAAGGGATTTTATGAAATTCCACCCTACCGCCCTTTGGAGAATGGGGGGCAAAAACATGTATTCATGCGTAACGCTGCACTAAATTATCTAAGGTTGGACATTTTTTATGTAAGGGACGTTTATATGCATCTAACTCATAGTATGAAGAGATTTTGCGAAATTCCCTCCTCCTTCCCTCCTTTAAGAACGGGGGAAGAGTTTAAAAAAAAAAAGGTTTTAAAGCATAGCTCAGCTTTAAATAATTTCATGATCTCAATTTTTTTATGTGTCGGTTAGGTATGTGTATGCAACATGCAATATAAAGTAATTTTGGAAATTTACCCCCCCCCCCTCCCATTCCTCTTGGGGCGGGCGGGTCAAAAACCACATTTGGAAGCTTAAATCCGTCCAAATTACCTAAGAATGGCAAATTTTGGTGTGTGGGTGTTAATTAAGTGTGCGAAATATGCACTTTGATGAGATTTTGTAAAACTTTCAACTGTAACCGCGAGGGAGGGGGAGTAAAAAGCAGGTAAGGGACTGCGGAAGGCATTGGGCAACTTAAAATTAGATTTTGACGGATTTTAATGATTTTTTTTTTTTTTTTTTTTTTTTAGGATATTTTATTATTATTAATGATAAATTGTTTTGGGGATTCATTTAAATATAGTGTCCAGCGAAGCGGGCAAAGCCTGCTAGTCTTTAAATATAAATGCTTTTCTAAGTGTTAATTTTCTCAATATAATTGTTTTCCTTACTTGATGAAGTTAATATTTAAAAAGAAGAAGAAAGGAAGGCATCACTGTATTTCAGTTACATAGAATTAAATTTCGATCCTATGTATTTCAAATGTATTTTGTTTCTGTGTATAGCAAATTTATTTGAATTGAAGCATGTTATAACAATTTTAATATGAAATATTAACACTATTGTATAACATTTATGGATTTGACAAATTATTTATGTTTTAAAATTGGGATTATAAAATGTAATTAATACATAATATAAGTTTAAATTAACATCGCCGTAATTAGTTTTTTTTTTTTTTTTTTTAAATAAAATTATTGACGAAGGTGTTTAAAAAAAACGTTAAATTAATGTATATAATTGAAATTAATTTTAATGAGTGTTTTTAAATAACATAAAATTTCCCCTAACACAGTTGTTTATATCCTTGAAATTAATCAACTCATAGATAGTCTAAAATCTCATTAAAAAAAAAAAAAATCTCTGCCTTATAGTCATATAAATGATTATGATATGCTAATTAATGAAATCGTTCATGGTTTTCTCATTAAGTTAAAATTGTTCCTTGCTTATTATTTTTCTTTTTGCTTATTATCTCCATTTTAATTTTTTACTCCGTTAACATATTATCTTGTAGAGGATTTAGGAAAAATTAAGTTTAATCCACCCGTTTTAAGCCTGTTTCATCTTCTAATTTCATTTTTTTTTTTTTTTTTTTTTTTTTTTTTTTCTGTTACACTTTGATCATATTTGCTATATACGATCTCATTCTCCAATGTTTTAGAAACAATCCGTATTGACTTAAAAATATCTTTTGCCTTGTATAAGGCTTCATTCCCTTATGTGATTGTTTGTTCATTTATTCAAGTCTTCGTTTCTTGTGTTTGATCATTGTAATGATGAATTATTAATTATTATTATAAGAAACATTTAAGTTTGTCAAAAATTAAAAGTTTGGAAATGACATCATTTATTGTCGCGTTGAATGTATAAATGGCTTGCAAGCAATAACATAAATTGGCGAGGGGGGGGGATATTTTCATGCTGAGATTGTACCGTAATTTTATCATTTGATGAAGGATCGTGGTTAACTATTTTGACCCGAAACAACTTTTTCGTGTTCTTTAAATTTATAGTGTTTACCAGCAATATTTTATTGAGTTTATGTGTTAAGTGGGAAGGAGATTAATTGTCACCTAGTGATTAGATAGGGAGAATCCTCTAAATTATGCATACTTTTTTTTTCAACTTTTTCCGGTACAAAGAGATTTACCTTTGGCGCTTTAATGTATAAGAATATATATACATCATATGCGTCTTAAAAATTTTACTAATAAACTAAGTTTGCAAAAATAGTTTTCTAGTTTTTAATTTAATTTTATTCATTCTTTTAATAAAGTCACATTATTTCAAACTAACTAACTAAATAAATAATAATAAATTTTATATTTATTATTCTCTCTTTATAACTCTACGAACATATACTATGTGTGAAAAATATTGTAATTGTGATAAAATTCAATTATAAGATTTTTGTGTATATAACCTAATGTTTTTAAATTAATTTTTGTTGTTTTTATGGTACTGTGTGTGCATGTGTAAGTGTGGGAGTTAACACGATAGCAATAAAACGCTCCATTCGAATGATTTCCAATTTTTTAAAGTATGTTGTAGGAGAGAGATTAAAAGATATAAAAATAGGAAAGGGAACGATTTCATAACTTTTCTTATTCTATCTGATAACTCCTTATGGAATTACCTTAAAAAGAATAAGAAAACCTTTTAGTCCAATTCCCCCACTTATAGCTGATTCTGGTTTTAAGTGCGATGATGAAGATAAACTGGAGGTGATCGCCGACCAATATGAATCCCAATTTTCTCCACACTCAGATATTTTTTAACCTTCCACTATTGTAAATGTTGATCATGTTCTTAACAAATACTCTGGCAGACAGGTTGCCAGATCTATTGAACCGACCATCCATCCCGGAAGAAATAATATCTGTTGTCAAAAAACTCCTCAGTAGGAAAGCTCCTGTTATAATAGCATTTCTTATTCAGCTATTAAAAATCTCCCTATTCAATATGCGTCTTACCTTGCGGCCTTAATTAATGCTATCTTCGAACTTAATTATTTCCCCAGTGCCTAGAAATAGGCTACTGTCATCCCCATTAAAAAACCTGGTGAAAATTCTGCGATTGCTTAGAGCAATAGATCCATTAGTTTGCTTCCCGTTCTAGGGAAATTACGGAACATATTTTCATTACTCGCATTCAGGAATTGTGCAATGACCCTCCTGAATAATTCGGTTTTCGGCCCAAACATTCTATTGTTCATCAGCTTCTTCGGGTTGGTGAACTTATCCATGATGGTTTTGAAAACTCTGAACACACACTTCCTTGATGTGGCAAAGGCTTTTCACATTGTTTGGCACAGTGGTCTTATTTGTAAACTTCTCAAACTTAAAATTCCTACTGAAAACATTCGATTTATCCAATCTTATATTTGCGACCGAACCTTCACTGTCCGAGATGCAAATAAATGCTCTATTGTACGCCCCGTTAATAGCCGGGGTTCCCCAAGTCTCCAGATTGGGCCCATGGCTTTATCAAATTTATATTAATGATATTCCAAGATCACCTTACACTTTATATGCGGACGATACTATAATCATGGTCCGTAGTACTAATGTAAACTTAATGCATACTCACTTACAAAATCATATTCATCAGCTTGAAAATTATTTTAATAAATGGAGAATCAAAATAAATTCTAATAAATCCAGGGCAGTAGTTTTCTCAAGGAATAGAAACCTGCCTCTTCCACTTCACCTATATGGTTCCTGTGTTGACTTCGGAAAGGAAGTCTAATACTTGGGTCTATACCTCGATAGCAGACTTACTTGGCGCAAGCATATCGATTATACCGCCCAAAAATTTTACAAAGCAAAGAATGACCTTGCTTATCTCCTGTATGGTAATGGGATGAGCATGGGTAACACACTTCTACTTTATAAAACCGTTCTGAGACCTATTTTGCTCTATTGATCCCAGATTTGGGTATTAGCAGCGAGATAAGTTCTTCAGGAATCATCTTGAAACTTTGGTAATGTAAAAAACATGTTATACCTCACATGTTTCAGTAAAAATTGTGTTATGAAAAGTAAAAGGGGACCAGTAGAGATTTAAACAAAAATCAAAATATTTTGGGTCACCCTGTAAAAGGTAATGCTTTAAATGCGTTTTGACTGTAGCATGTGGTTATGAGGACTTTTCTCATTATCTGTATAAAATTTTATGAGGCTACCACATATATTCATGATGATATAACGGTTTCTTTAAAAAATTGGAAAAACAATTTCCACTTTTTAAAATATAACACGTAGGGTATTAGACCCAGTGCAAAGCCACTTTCAGGAAATAGGGTATACTACATTAGGTACAGCATGCAACAATCGGAAAGAAAAAATGCTAAATATCTATCGAAATACGAGCACTTTTACTAAATAATTTTTAACTACGCATGCGCAAGCTTTATAAAAATTTCTTTGCATAATTTATTAGCCAAAAGTATTGAGTAACTTATATGAAAACCCCAAACAAATATCATGTAACTTCAAAACGTTACGACATATAGAATGAACAGAATTTTAGTTCTCTCAAAATGAAAGCTAAACTATAACGGGTTTTACTCACATTTTCATTTTGATTCAATCAATGCCCAATGGTAATGCAGTGTTTTCGCTGATTGTAAATAAATATCAGTACAAAAAACCCTTAACGGCTTAAAAGTTTGTGACGCCGCTACTTTGTGGCTATAAGAATTTGAAATATGAGTCTTAAAAATAATGATATTAAATTTTAAGTGACGCTTTGCAATTAGTTAAAATATACATAGATTTTCTTATTTGATCATTCACTTTTATCTTTTATTTATATTTATAATGCAAACGTAATATTTTTAACTTCAAGATCAGACAGATATTTAAAATACACTCACTGATGCTTTTTCATTCGCATTTCAAATTCAAAATAACAGTTTTAAAAGGAATGATATAAAAATTCCAGTGGCGCCTCGGTGTTACTTTAAAAGATTTGTTTTTAGATTCCATTAAAATTACTTTTGTTTTGCTAATAAAATATATTTACACATTTAAACAGTGCTTTTAATTTTCAAATATACTGTCAAATAATTATACTTTCACTGAGTTAGCATTATAAAGTAAAATTATTTATTTCAATAAATTGATTTATCTTTTGCATCACGCTATCCAAAACATAGTATCATAGTGTCCAACTAAGTGAAAATTTGCTCAAAGAGGTAGTGTGACGTAAAGAAAACATTCACACAAATTTTACTTGCAGTTTTGGATAGCGTGACGCAAAGGATAAATCAACGCCCGCTTCGCTGGTCCCTATTTTTAAATGAATCACTGTACTATTGCCTAGTACAGTTAGGTTCGTCACACACAAAAGCCGGATCGTAGAAAATTTAAAAATATAAAGTAGAAGTCTTTACTTCGAAATAATCAGGACACATCATTTTTAGTACTGTAATTTATTAATGCAGCAATATAATATTCAGTCTGCAGTCACTAATAACTTTACATTTCACTCCTATATTCGTAAGCATATACAAATATTCTATCCCCATCAACTAGACAGAGAGGGAGGAGGACCTCAAAAATTTACGTCTACTTAGTACCTGATCAAAAACGAAAAGATACACTAAATCTGCTAGCCACAGATAGCTTAAAATCGCAACCCCGGAGATTGGCATTGTTGAAATGCAGCCAAAAGAATGCCAAACTGTTTCTTTGTTCTTCTAAGATATTCATACTAAATTTTGAATATAAAAAAGTCGTTACAAATATTAAATCGATTTGACATTGAGAAGCCATGCCAAATGACCTTCAACTCTCAATGAACAAAGAAGGCGACGCCCAGACTATCGAACATCATTATAAATCTATTTTTAGAATTATAATGACCCTCTTGAAATAATAATGGTTTTTTTAACATAAACATTCAAGGGTAATAAATATGAAATCAAATGCTTGTTTTATTTTATTAATATCTGTGTATAGTAGGAATATGTTGATAACGGCTTTTTAAATTACCCTCTGAAAATAAATAATTACGGCTAAATTGATTTAATGTAAACACTAGCGTGATAAATATAAATTGAAATGACAGTTATTATTTTATTAATAGCTACTTGTGTTATAAGTAGGTTGATACGAATTTTAAATTACCCTCTCCAAAATAAATAATTATAGCTAAATTGATTTAATCCATTCGGGGAAAATGTATACACATACTATTTTTGACAAACCCCAATATAAAAATTGCTTTATTTTATTCCTAGATCAATGTGTTTTTAACGATAGAAGAACAAAGAAATGAAAATTTTGATTTAAAAAATAAAACGGGAAATTCTCTATAATTAATTACTTGAATTAGATAAATTTAAAAAGATTTATTTTATATAATCTATATTAATCCCTCCTTTTTGTTATATATTAAATTTGGATAAATAAATAAGCTTTTAAAGGACATATGTGTGAGAACACTCACACATATATCTCCCTTTCGACTAGCAAAAAAAATAAGTCCTTCTCGCCTCCTGTATAGAAATGCATATACAAACAATAATATTCAAAAGCACTTACCAAAGACGCACACTTAAAAAAAATGATATTACATCATAAGTAAAAATTATATGAATGCTTAATATTGAACAAACAAAATATATATGAAATATAAACACTAATTCAAAAATACAAAATACACATATTTCAAAAATATCAGTATAACCAAAAAAAAAACTTTAAGAGAAACACCTTGTCATGACAGGCGCAAAAATGTGGCTTCTATAAGTAATTTCAAATGCAGTTCAAAATAGTTTTTTTATATGCCACCAAAAATTTCAGCTGAAATGTTTTTTTGTGAAAGAGTCTCTTTTTGATGAACATAGCAAATAATGCTACATCAACATTTACTAACGTTAGATTTTTACATTCCAAAATATTAAATTTTCACACTAATATGTATAGTGAAATAGAGAAAAAAAATATATAAATTACACATATGCATACACATTGTTGTAATACTAAAGGTTCCAACATATTATTGTAATATTTATTTGTCTAACACATTGGTTACACATATTGGTCAACGTTAAACAAAACTATGTACAAAAAAAATGAATAAAAGTAAAGAACAGAAAAGTTTTCGTGTATACCACACAGGAAAGATTTTAAAAAGGACGCCATTGGCAGTCAAAAAAAAAATAATCTTCCCTTAATCCTTACAAAAATGTAAGTGTAATGATGTTAACTTAAGGCTAACATCCTAGCGGGACAGGGCGTGTTGAAAGACCTGCACTGTTAGGCACAGGCCTCCGTCCCCCAGCAGAATCCACAGACCCCTGTAGGGACACCTCACGAAACCGATTAATTAAGTGTCATAAATGTTGAAAAATTAATGTCAACGAAAATATAGATTCTCATCACATATCCAATGTTGCTCTCCCGGGAGAAAATTTTGAACGAGACAACATATATCTAGGATAGGGTAATAAATAAGTAAAAGAAAACAAATTGACAAAATTTTGAGTGATGAGAGGGAGTGCCAAAATAATAAAAATTTAGATTGGATATTGAACAAACCAAACACATGTTGTACACCAAAAATCAATTGGAAACTTATAAAATTTAGCTGTATGTATACTGTTAACACTATTATCATTAATAATTAATTTCCTATGAACTTAATCTGTATTCCAATGAAATATCTCTATTAAATATATTTCAATTATCTTACTTTTGTTTAACCTTCACCCAATAAAAATAGATATAGTATACATTAAATAAAAAAATAACACCTTGATTACTAATTTAGAAATTCAAAATATGATCTACAAGCATTTATGTTATCATTAGAATCATTCATTTTTTTTTTTTTTTTTTTTTTTAGATGCATCTTATTTATAAATATTATATATATTCAACAACACTGCAATGCAAGAAATAGTCTTTACATCAAAAGAAAAATATAAAAAAACAGTGGACAAGCCATCTAAAAATAAAAATAATAAAATAAATAAAGACGAGTTCCTGCACAGCAAACAAATACACTCCCTTGGCCATTGGAAAATGCATTTGTGAAGCAAAATATATTCAAACTTTTTTTGTGAAAAAAAATTAATTGCGATTTCTTAAGTTATAAGGATGTGTAGAATTATTGCCAATATTACGTGTTACATTGGAGTTGGGTTCAGTAAACAAATAATTACGTCGAGGCGGAGCAATAAGGAGTCTATCAATATGGACTCTGAAAGCTTTATTATTAGGTGCATGTAATCTCTTAATGGAAAAGGAAACTGGCGAGTGTTTTTGTACAACAATAAATGGCCCAGAATACTTGGGTTTAAATTTATCTATTGATTTCAAGTATACAACATCATGAACAGCAACAGGCCTCAGTTTTGCACGCTTTTGAAAATTTTGATATCTTTTGTCTTGATTTTCTTTAATGTTAGAATATGCTTTGCTATAGATGTTATCTAAGTCGTGTAATAATTTATATATGTCTACATTTTTATCCAAAAATGGCTGATTTATAAATTGGTCAAATGTATCAAATATTAAAGACAGTTCCCTACCAAAATGCAGTAGGTTAGGTGAAAACAATGTGGATGAATGTGTTGAACCATTGTAAAGTGATTTATGTATAGCTAGTGAATTTTCAAAAGAATGCCCCTCAGAAATTAAAGTGTTAATTGAGTACTTTATAGATTTATTTACCCTCTCAGAAATAGAGTTACTTTGAGGATGAGCAACAGATGAATGTAAAATTTTTATGCCAAGTTTATCATTAAAAATATTATAAATAGTTGATGTAAACTGTTTGCCTAAATCCGATAATATTACTGATGGTCTACCAAATGTTGTAATGTAATTAAATAAACATTTAACTATTTTTGATGAAGAAGTGTCTTTTAATTGAAATAATTCAATGTGTCGCGAAAAATGGTCAATCACAGTCAAAACTGAATGTCCATCTATAAAAGGACCAACCAAGTCGACACTAATAGTATGCCCTGGATGTGTTGGAGTATAGGTGGGTTGTAAAGGAGCTGGTGGTGTGTTATGATGTTTATTTTGTAAACATAAAGTACACGAAGCAACAAAATTTAAAGTGTCTGTGTACATACCTTTCCAATAATATCTATTTGATAAAAATTCGTATGTTTTTGTTAACCCAAAGTGAGAAAGGTGTGAAATGGTTAAAACTTTAGATTTTAAAGAATGTGGTACAACAATGAGATATGAAAAAGTATTATTATGCAAATTTTGTTTCTTGTACATTAAAACTTTAGAATCTGGATGGATAAAAAAATTATCATTATTTTTTGAAAAACCTTTTCTCAAAATTTGTCTGTAAATAATTGACAATTTTGCATCATTCTTTTGCTCAGATATGAATGTATTATTTGAAATTTCCAAAAGGGGATCTTTATTTTGAGTATTACCAGAAACTAGAAAATTGTTGAATTGATTTTGTTGTACAGACTGAGTAGAAGTGGAAATTTGATTAATTGAATGTGTGTCATCTTGTACGATAGGAAGAGGTTGAGAACTGAATATTAATTCTGGGTTTGTTTTTAAATTTTGTTGATTATTTGAGAAGTCTGATCTTGATAAATAATCCGCTAAAACATTTGTAGTGCCAGGAATATGTTCAAATTCAAATGAGTATTCTGACAACTCTAACAGCCATTTAGTAGTTAAATCAGCAGGACTATTTGTTTTTCTATATGTTTTTAAAGGAGCACTGTCAGACAAAATGATAAACTTTCTATTGTATAAGTAATATTTGAAAGCAATTACAGATTTATAAATGGCCATTAATTCAAGTTTGATAGCCGGATATCTTTTTTCCGACGGTTTGAGTGATTTAGAGAAAAAGGCGACAGGTAATAATTGATTGTCATATTTCTGCATCAAAACTCCTGCGATAGAAATATTTGATGCATCAGTGTTGAGAAAGAAAGTCTTGTTCCAATCCGGTAATCTTACCATAGGTGAATTTAAAAATATATCTTGAAATTTCTTAAAAATATCCTCATGATGTTTATTCCAAACAAATTTTGTTTTCGGTTTAGTCAATTCAATAAGTGGTTGAATTAATTTAGAAAAATTATGAATAAGAGACTTATAAAAGGTTACAACTCCTATAAAGCGTTTTAATTGTCTTTTTGTTGTAGGTGTAGGGAAAGAGTTTATTTTAATGATATTTGACTCAATTGGAGAAATTGAATTATTCTCTATGTGAAATCCCAAATAATTTATAGCACTCTTATGAAATGTACATTTACTAGGAGCTAAGGTTAAATTATATTTAATTAAAATCCTAAGAATTCTTTCAAGTTTGACACATGTCTCTTCAAAACTATTTGCACCAAATATTAAATCATCCTGATACGCGTAAATTCCATCTATATTAATTTCATCAATTAAAGAATCCATGAGTGCTTGATACTGAGAAGCCGCGTTTTTAAGACCAAAACATAGTCTTTTAAATTTGAAACTGCCAAACATTGATGTGAAAGTAATTTTATCTTGTAAATGTTCCGGTAAATCAATTTGATGATATGCTTGTTGGAAATCAAGACAAGTGAAAAATTTATACGCAGATAAATCAGCTATTATATTTTGAATTTTAGGTAACGGATAAGAAGAACCTTGAATAATAGAATTTAACATTCTTAAATCTAACGCGAGGCGAAATTTCTGTTTACCAGATCCATCTTGTTTTTTCTTTACCAGTAAAATTGGGCAAGCCCATTCTGAGCAGTTTCGCTCAATAATCCCAGCCTCTACCAATTGGTTAATTTGATCTCTAGCTTCCTGTTGTAAAGCCTGAGGAATGGGAAAGGGCAAAGTCTTAATTGGATAGTCACTTAAAAATTTTAAATCTGGTACTACCTTGTCAGTATGTCCAAGGGTTTTCATATTTTTAGAAAATGCTGCGAAATTACTTAATAAAATTTGTTTTAATTTTGTTGCATGAGTCCCATTGAGATGTTTAACATCAAAGTCCGTGGGTGTTAAATCTTGTTTTCTCATTTTTAATACATCACTAGAAGGTTGAATATAATTAATAAATTGTGAATCCTCAGAAATTTCAACATTATCATTTTGTTTTGAACCATAGTCTATAATTTGTTCGATTTCTTTAATTGTACCAATATTTGAATGTTTGTTTACATGCATACTTCTATTAGTGTTATTCTTAACATATAACTGAAATTTTACTCTATCATATTTACTATCACAATTTTGTTTCTGAGAATGATTAATATTAACTATTGAATCCAAAAAAATTAATTTGGAAGAACTCTTTTTACTCTGAAATAAATAATCACCCGAAGAAACTTTGGGACAATAAACCGTAATAGAAGATTCTTCTTTGGGTTGTAAAATAAGTTTTTGTCCCGTTTTTACTGAAAGTTTCTTACATTGAGTATGCATATTAAGATTTTCTTCATGGTCGCTATATGTGTTTGTTATGGGAATACTCAGATCTTTAATTTTTAACAAGGACCTCTGCATATCTAATATTACATGATATTGTTGAATAAAATCGTAACCCAAAATAACCCTAAATGCTGAACTTTCAGGTATATCCACTATGAAGAATTTTTGTGAAAAAAATTTATTTTGAATTTTGAAAGTGGTTTGTATACAAGATGAAAACTGTACATTCGAGTTCACTGTTTTGATTGTCACATGGGAAGATAAATGTTTATATTTCAAACTATGTTTTAATTTATTAAATGTACTTTCAGCTAACAGACTAACAGAACTACCAGTGTCAATAAGTGTGTTTACCTTTTGTTTATCTAGCAAAATTTTAATAAGAGGTAACTTTGGAGAATTTACATGGACATTAAAAATGTTCTCCCTTTTATCGTTATTTGTTTGAGTACATTTAGAATCAGAAATTTTCAAGATTTGTTGTGTCTGAGACGCAGTAGAATTCACCAATCTGTCACTAGATAATTTGGGTAGATTAACGTTATTATCAATGTCCAGAGAAAAATTTTGTGCTGATGCTCTATTCAATTCCTGAGATGTACTTGCATCAGCTAAACTACATCTCTGCGCTCGTTTAAATTACCTGGATTTTTACTATAATTATTTCTGTCATAGTTTTTACCCCTAGTCTGATTTCTTTGCCATCTAAAGCACCTAGTAGCAACATGTCCTCTTTTACTGCACAACTGGCAAATAGGAGAAGAATGATATCTGTTCTTATTTTGATTACCCCTGAAATTTTGTTTACCCCTGAAATTTTGATTTCTACTTTTATAATTATATCTTAATTCACTTTGTCTATTATAGTTTCTTTGCCTATCTTGCACTGGGGATTCGTGTGTATGATTAACCTCATCCGATTTCTGAGCGAATGACAGATTATTCATTCTATCTGTCAGTTCGACTAACTTTTCAGATAGTGTATTAATAACTGGGTTATTTAAGCTTAATTGTAATAATGTTTCATTAGCGTTAATGTCCTGTCATTTCTGTGCTCGGTTGACCGCCTGTTGGTACTCAGAGATTCCCTCTTCTTGAATCTTAACTCTAATGTTTGAGGGAATGGTTGAAATGAATTTAGTAAATTTAATGGAATTTAAAGCATTAGCATCATTAATCTGCGAATATACTACATCGGCTAAAATATTTAGCCTGTGGGAAAAATTTCTAATTGATTCTTGTGGTAAGAGTATTAAATTGTTAAATTCCACAAGAGCCTGAGTACTGCTCATTGGAGCAAAAAATTTCTGGAATTCATCCTTGATAAATTTTAAATCTGTCGATTTGTATAATAAGGGAGATTGAGTCATGAATTTTAATGCAGGGCCAGTTAATTTACCTTTTAAAATTGCCACTGCCTCTTCTGAATTTAATCTATTTAATTTTGCATATGACTCAATCTGATCGAAAAAAAATTCAAGTAAGGATGAGTCCCCGTCAAAATTTAAAATGTTAATATTAATGTTCTTTTTAGTGGCCATCTTGATTATTTATGTTGGGTCAAATAAATATTAATATATCTCAGAAATACTCGAGTAAAAAAAATATATAATATATTAAATTAAATGAGCACAAAAATTACGCTTTTTTTTTTATGCTTACGGCAACTGCATCAGATAAAATACCTCATTAAAAATGTCAAAAATTATACATATATATCTTAAAATATTCGAAAAAAAAATAAATAAATTATAAGGAATTGTAGAAATTTGCAGCAGTAATTGTAATAAATCACTTAAAAAAAATAAATCATAATATGCACATAAGAGTATTAATCATCATGAAAGAAAAATAAAATCCCAACAAAATACTGTGACACCCATTAAAAATATATATTTCAAAATTGTCCGAGCAAAAAAATAAATTGCGTTAAGATCTATGAGTATAAAATATTATGCATTTTTCTTTATGTTACTCACAGAAAATGCAAATGACAAAATACCTAACCAAAATATTATGTAAACATATTTATATATTTCAAAATGTTCTAAAAATTAAAGTAAATCACTTTAAGCTTTATAAGTATAGAAAAATACCAATTATTATGAAAAACAACAAAACACTTATATATATATACTTATATCAAATGAAATACTTTATTAAAAATTACGAAAAATATATATTTCAAAAATTCAAAAGAATAAGGAAGAATTTTTTTTTTTTTTTTTTGTTCAAAGTTTCAATAAAATTTCAAAATAGAATTTCCAAAAAAATTTATTTTCCAAAAACTCTCTTCCCTTCTTTATTATATTTATCATTATTATTTCTTACTGGTGAGAAAGGAACAAAATTAATAAAAGCAACAGTTCCATTAGGATATTTAAAATATAAGATAAACTCACAACTTACCACTTCCAGCACATAGTTTTGCTAAGAGGCAAAAGAAAGAAATTTATTTTCTAAACAAAATAATATTTATCAATTTCTGCTCATTCACTTTATTCAATTGAGCAGCTGTTTATCCCACATGAATATTTACCCTTGTCTCCAGTCACCAAAAAAAAATTTCACAAGGAGAAAAAAAATTGCACTTGCAGAGTCGAAAAAAAAAAAACACTTGCTAACACAAGATCTTTGTAGATGTCACAAAACGCACAAAAAAAAAAAATGAAGCGATCATCTTACGTGACGAAAAATCCACACATTGCACATAATAAACACGAGATGCAGGAGCGAAAAAAATTTTTTTTTTCTTTCTAGATGCACGAATTGTATCGCCGCACACATATTCCCGAAGAAAGACCGCACCGATCACGTACACATCCATAAACGAAATATCTCTTGAATACTAGAGCACACTCGTAAGACTTTTAACTCCACGATATAGACACCCATGAAGAAACACAGCCTTGATCACTGTACACAAACTCTAGCTGGCACACATCCGCAAACCATATAAGATGAAGAGGAGAGGCACATTCGTAACACTTTAACTCTGTAAATACTTTTTTCTTCACAACAAATATCTGCAACTGCAAACGATGATTAATCCAATTAAGTATCGAGAGTATGCATAGCAGTATGCAACTACTTATCCACATTCACTTCGATGATGCAATTTTAATAAAATGTTCGGTCCTTTCCGTCATGGAAAATTTATTATGATTCCGTCGGGTTCCTCCTCCCCCTCCATTTTTGAAGATCGGGGAAGCTGGACACGCACCAATTAATATGTACTATTGCCTAGTACAGTTAGGTTCGTCACACACAAAAGCCGGATCGTAGAAAATTTAAAAATATAAAGTAGAAGTCTTTACTTCGAAATAATCAGGACACATCATTTTTAGTACTGTAATTTATTAATGCAGCAATATAATATTCAGTCTGCAGTCACTAATAACTTTACATTTCACTCCTATATTCGTAAGCATATACAAATATTCTATCCCCATCAACTAGACAGAGAGGGAGGAGGACCTCAAAAATTTACGTCTACTTAGTACCTGATCAAAAACGAAAAGATACACTAAATCTGCTAGCCACAGATAGCTTAAAATCGCAACCCCGGAGATTGGCATTGTTGAAATGCAGCCAAAAGAATGCCAAACTGTTTCTTTGTTCTTCTAAGATATTCATACTAAATTTTGAATATAAAAAAGTCGTTACAAATATTAAATCGATTTGACATTGAGAAGCCATGCCAAATGACCTTCAACTCTCAATGAACAAAGAAGGCGACGCCCAGACTATCGAACATCATTATAAATCTATTTTTAGAATTATAATGACCCTCTTGAAATAATAATGGTTTTTTTAACATAAACATTCAAGGGTAATAAATATGAAATCAAATGCTTGTTTTATTTTATTAATATCTGTGTATAGTAGGAATATGTTGATAACGGCTTTTTAAATTACCCTCTGAAAATAAATAATTACGGCTAAATTGATTTAATGTAAACACTAGCGTGATAAATATAAATTGAAATGACAGTTATTATTTTATTAATAGCTACTTGTGTTATAAGTAGGTTGATACGAATTTTAAATTACCCTCTCCAAAATAAATAATTATAGCTAAATTGATTTAATCCATTCGGGGAAAATGTATACACATACTATTTTTGACAAACCCCAATATAAAAATTGCTTTATTTTATTCCTAGATCAATGTGTTTTTAACGATAGAAGAACAAAGAAATGAAAATTTTGATTTAAAAAATAAAACGGGAAATTCTCTATAATTAATTACTTGAATTAGATAAATTTAAAAAGATTTATTTTATATAATCTATATTAATCCCTCCTTTTTGTTATATATTAAATTTGGATAAATAAATAAGCTTTTAAAGGACATATGTGTGAGAACACTCACACAATCACTATAATGAATTCTCAAAATTGCATTAATTTTTATCACGTGAAAAAAAAAAGAGAAACAAAATCTGAGTAGGAAAAATGTCGCACCGGGTTCTCACTGCCTTCGGAAAAAATTCCCAAAATGCTCTAACCCTTATTTCTATTATTTTTCCCACTTCGCCCCCCCCCTTCCTGTCTATCCTAATAATTTTACAAACTTGAAAATATCCGCAATAGATTTGCAAGTATCAAAAACCTCTTTGCACCAGTTTTGAACGATATATCTCTATTTATATTTTTTTTGCCGCTCTACTCCCCCCCCCCCTTCCCGCCCTCCCAATAATTTTAAAAATTCGAAAATATCCGCAATCGATTTGTAGGTATTGGAAACCTCTATGTACCAATTTTGAATGATCTAACTCTATTTTCTTTTTTTTTGCCCCTCTGCCCCCCCCTTCCCGGCCCTCCTAATAACTTTACACTTTCGAAAATATCCCCATTCGATTTGCAGGCCTCTAAAACCTATCTGTACCAATTTTGAACGGCCTAACTGTATTTCTATTTGTTTTTGACCATAGCCTCCCCCCTTACCACCCCCCCCCCTCTCGCCCCATCTAATAATTTTAAAAATTCGAAAATATCCGCATTCGATTTGTAAGTATCGAAAACCTCTATATACCAATTTTGAACGATCTAACTCTATTTTTATTTTTTTGCCCCCCCCTCTCCCCTCCCCCTTTCCCGGCCCTCCTAATAACTTTACACTTTCGAAAATATCCCCATTCGACTTGCAGGCATCTAAAACCTATCTGTACCAATTTTGAACGGCCTAACTGTATTTCTAATTGTTTTTGCCCATTTTGCCCTTGCCGCCCCGCCCTTCCTAATAATTTTACAAATTCGAAAATATCCGAAATCGATTTGTAGGTATCGAAAACCTTTATATATCAATTTTGAACGATCTAACTCTATTTTTATTTTTTGCCCCCCCCCTCTCCCCTCCCTTTCTTCCTGCCACTCCTAATAACTTTACACAATCGAAAATATCCTCATTTGACTTGCTGGCCTCTAAAACCTATCTGTATCAATTTTGAACGCCCTAACTGTATTTCTATTTGTTTTTGCCCCATCTCTCCCCCCCCCCCCCTGCTGCCCCACCTGGGGGCTGAATTTCTGAAATTCCAGAAATTGGTTTTTAGATATTTGCATTAGCTATATTTTAGAGCAAAAATTTCACGTATATCTATTTTTTTGTTTCAGATATATAGGATTATGCGAAATCACGTTTTACGCATGTGAAATCACGTTTTGCCCCCCCCCCCACCCCCCTTGGGGACCGAATTTTGAAAATTCGAGAAATTGGTTTTTAAACATTTGTATTAGCTATATTTTAAAGCAAAAATTTTACGGATATCTGGTTTTTTGTTTGAGATATGAAGGATTTTGTGAAATCACGTTTTGCCCCCCCCTCCCCCTTTGGGGGGCGAATTTTGTAAAATCGCTTCTTAGTGGATGCCTACGTGATAGAAAGAACATTGTCACAAAATTTCATGCTTCTAGGTCCAGGGGTTTGGTCTGGGCGTTGATAGATCACCCCCTCACTCAGTCAGTCAGGAAGTGTTCTTTTATATATATAGATTGGTTTACGATTGATAGCTTTCATTAATTTCACTTAAATATTATTCAATTATTTTTAATTAATATATATATATATATATATATAAATCTTCTAAAAATAGAAATTATTATTCATTTATATTTCCCTTTAAAACTATCATTCAAAAAGAAAAAAAAAAAAAGCTCTTAAAATGTATTTTTTGTTTACTTGATCAAAGGACTGAGAGACTCGTGACCATTAAAGAGATCTTTAACTATTCTTCGAAGCATGGTATTACCATTTTTAATTACTTTTCCAATAATGAAACGGGATCTGTGTCCATGCTTTAAATTCTCGAAATTTGAAAATCCTTTCTATTGTCACCAGAAAAGCAATTTTTTCTCTAGGACTGTATGATAAAGATCTTTTATTTAACAATGAAATATTAATGAGGCCATGGTCTAAGAATAAATTTTACGCTTTATCTTATTTTAATATCAGCCATTTGAAAATTGAATGTCTACATAATAGTCTACATAATATTATATTTTAGTTTCTTTGTGTTGGAAGCGTTTATTATTTGAACGGTGTAACCTGT
This sequence comes from Salticus scenicus, assembly GCA_963930645.1. Lineage (NCBI taxonomy): Eukaryota > Metazoa > Arthropoda > Arachnida > Araneae > Salticidae > Salticus > Salticus scenicus. The sequence goes on along the minus strand of OZ005648.1, from coordinate 327,602,228 downwards.
TTAACTGTCTGAACGGAGGGGGAAAAGAGCCATTTTTATTGCACACGAAATGAAAAGTAAAAAAAAAAAAATAATAAGGCGAATTTACATAGATATAGTATAGTAATAAGACATAGGTTGATCATGGAGGGAGAAAAAGTAGGAGTGGATCGAGACAGCACACTTGCTCTTGCTCGTCTAGATTTGCTGTTAAATTATTGTTCGGAATTTATCGATTCTACGTTAAATGTAATAGTTCTTCAGAAATTATATTTTTTTAGGCAAAATCATAAAATTATAAAACTTAGAGACTTTTTAGAAATCAAATTTTAAAGGCTTAAATTACATAAAATTGCACGCTATATAAATAGAATTAACCTGTTATTTCTTCCTGTATTTATTACAAGTAAAAAAAATAAAATTTTTGACAATCTAGTTTAACCCATTAAAATTTGATTTTTTTCTTTTACTTTTCATTATAAACGATAAAAGGGCGACTACTAACTGCAATCGCTTATTTTTCCCCCGCTTTAAAAAAGTATCAACTGCCCTCGGACATGCAAACGCCTCCTGCTACCTGAAACCCCTGTTATGAATTTAGATCCACTAAAAGTAATGAAATAGAAAACGAAAGATGTAACGGGAAAACATGTAAACATGTATTGTAACATGCACGTATGTATGCTTCGCGCACATTAAAAAAAAAAAAAAAAACATCACTGGATACCCCTACCTTGCTGTGCATGAATTTGAGAACGCATGTAACTCGTTTTCGTTGCAATCAGTATCACGAACGTATGTACGCTTCGCTCAAATGAAAACCATAAAAAAAAAAAAAAAAAAATCACTGGACACCCCTACCACGCTGTGCATGGAAACATGCACGCATGGTTACATGCGTCCACCTGAGAATGCATGTAACTCGTTTTCGCAGCAATCAGTATCACGCACGTATGTACGCTTCGCTCATAAGAAAACCAAAGAAAAACATCACTGGATACTCCTACCTCACTGTGCATGAATCTGAGAATGCATGTAACTCGTTTTCGCAGCAATCACTATCACGAACGTATGTACTCTTTGCTCACATGAAAAAAAAAAAATCACTGGACACCCCTATTACGCTGTGCATGAATCTGAGAACGCATGTAACTCGTTTTCGCAGCAATCAGTATCACGCACGTATGTATGCTTTGCTCACATGAAAAAAAAAAAAAAATCACTGGACACCCATGCCTCGCTGTGCATGAATCTGAGAATGCATGTAACTCGTTTTCGCAGCAATCAATATCACGAACGTGTGTACGCTTTGCTCACATGAAAAAAAAATCACTGGACACACATGCCTCGCTGTGCATGAATCTGAGAATTCATGTAACTTGTTTTTGCAGAAATCAGTATCGCGCACGTACACCCTCCCCCCCCCCCCCCCAAAAAAAAAAAAAAAAAAAAAAAAAAATCAGTGGAGACCCCTACCTTGATGCGTATGAATCGCAAAAGTGCACGAAATTACGATACTAAACATTATAAAAATGGAAAAATATATTATAAGCAATAATTAATTATAAATTTCCTGTATCATTTATGTTTATATTAATGTAAATTTGGCGATCTTTGGCGACAATCCGCTGGCATGTGGATAAGTGCCTTCTTATTAATTCCTTAATGTAAAGTAAATTCTATTTTATATAGCATCCATTTTTGCATATTTTAAGCCTTTAAAATTTGATTCCTAAAAATACTCTAAGTTTTATAGTTTTAAAATTTTATTTAAAAAATATAACTTCTAAAAAACTGTATATTTAACATAGGGTAGATAGACGACTGATTCCGCAAATCTAGACGAGCAAGTGTGTTGTCTCGATCCACTTCTAGCAACTTTGCCTCTAATACATGACTGGTCTGTCTCAGATGAATTTAATAACACAGATCACAACTATATTACATTCACCTTAAAAAAAAAAAAACACCACAGAATTTATATCGGATGGGATAGATTTCATCATTTTTAAATTAGTTAATTCTTCCATTCCTCAGATTTTATTACGCTGGTCCAACTTATGCTTACTTTTTCAGTATTTCTCCCAAGTGCTTCGTCGAGGAGAGGTGGTATACTTTCTAAAGCAAGGGAAGTGTCCCTCTGAACCCAAGTCTTACCGCCCGATCTGCTTGCTTTCAACTTTAGGAAAATTATTAGAAAAATTAATTGTAATCCGCCTAAATCACTTTCTAGAATCTAATAGGTTACTGAATGAAAATCAATTCAGGTTCAGAGAGGGCAGATCATGCGAAATGGCATTGAATGCTATCCTCTCTTCCTGCGCCTCTAGTTACAACTCGAAAAACTATACCCCCCTCGTCTCCTTGGACATTCAAGGAGCCTTCGATAATATTGAATGGCTCCATATTTTGAATATTCTCCAATCCATTCATTGCTCGAGAAATATCGCGGGAGTCATCAGCTCTTATCTTTACAACAGGAAAATAATGGTCAACTGGGGTTCAAGATCCTCAGATCATATTCGAGAAAAAGGTTGTCCACAAGGCTCACGTCTTGGTCCAGTTCTCTGGACATTAATCTCTAACACCATACTCGAACCTATGACCTCTAAAAGGCTTTGAAATCTTCGCCTTCGCTGATGACTTCACGATAATCCTTTCGGGCAAAACAAGAAGGGATCTGGAATCTCAGGCTCATGATGCTTTAACAACTTTCTGCCAATTGCTTTCCACACTCAATTTCACACTTTCAGCAGCTATGACACAGGCTCTTACCTTTTCTCTTCCCAGGATTCTAAAACGAAAACCGGTGATCAGGGTCAATGGAGTTAGTGTCTCCCATGTAGACAACACCGGAATCTTAGGAGTTACTATAGATAAGAACCTCAACTGGATTGCACATATCAACAATTTAAAGCTTAAATTACTCAAAATTTATCATAATTCTATAAAACTCACGGGGAAAAATTGGGGGTATTAAATCAAACATATTAAAGATCTAGTACCGTGTAACAGTAGAAAAAAATCATAACGTACGGGGCTGGAATTTGGAGGGGGGGGGGGAATCTTTCAAAAACAGCGAAACTCAAACTCTTCTCTCTTCAAAGAATTTTCTTATTGCAAATTTTCAGGGGTTACAGAACTATTTCCACTGACGCATTGACGGTGATCATCAGCATTCCACCTATCTATCTAACAGTTAAATATGAATTTCATAAAACTAACATTCTACAACTCAGTATCACTTCACTGCAAAATGAACACTTCCCCAATTCAGAAATACAACGTAAAACATGCAATCCGCATATTCATCCTGTACCTGATACCGCTCATGCCCTAGTCAATATCTCAACTAATGCCTTCTCTCCTTCTGCTCCAGTGGCGGTGTATACTGATGGGTCAAAGACTGAACACGGAGTCGGCTCAGCTTTCTGCGTCCTTTCAGATGGGATCTTGATTCATCAGTGGGCCTCAAGACTGGGAGATTACAACACCGTATTTCAAGCCGAACAATTTGCCATCTATTAGGCCCTCCTATGGATTAATGATATAAAAAATAAATTTTACTCATTTCCAATCTACAGTGACAGTCTCTCAGCCTTACAGGCAATACATCGCCATCGGTCTAAACAACCTCTCATAACGGATATTAAACTACTTCTAATTAACCTCCATCTCTGGCTCACGTTTCGGCGCATCGGGGCGTCATGGGCAATGAAAAGGCTGATGATCTGGCTAAAACAGCCACTCAAAATCCGGACATCGGCTTTTTCCTCCCTCTCCCCCCTTCCTTTATCAAAAAGTACCTTTTCTAAAACCTCCAGAAAGAATGGCAAGCTGAATGGGATACTTCAGACAAAGGACGCTACACCTATGCCCTCATTAACTCTGTGAAAAATTATAACTTTGATTTGTCTCCAGCAATTTCAGCCTTTCTGACAGGTCATGGACCTTTCAGAAACCTACTTATTTCGTTTTCATTGCTTGAGGACCTCCTCATGCGAGTGCGGAGAGGAAGGCTCTCCTGAACATGCTTACTTTCCATGTCCCCTCACAGCCCCATTTCATTTACTCAATCCTCCAATTAGACCCAATAACTGGCTTTTTAACATTTTAGAGCATTCCCTTTTAAAAATTAAATTAACTAAAATCTTTGTGACCCTAATGGAACTATCCAATTTAACAAACTAAAAACTAATCTTACTAACTTTTTCAAAGTCCCGTCGCAAAATTTGAACTTTCTTCAGCTGCCTACGAAATCTCTTCATTAGAAGCCTAAATTTTGTCTTTTTAATTGACTGCTGCCCTCTGTCGCGTGGGATTTTATACACGGCAACAAATGTAATGTTTTCTTTATTTTATTTTATTTTTTTAATGCTTATGCAATAAACAACGAGGGAGACTTAACCTCTAGAAACGGGCTCTTCCAAAATTTCACATTGTTATGTGACATTTGTTGTCAGAGCCCCTCTTTGGAGGTTAAAATCGCTCAAAACTGCTGCATAGTGGTGAGCGGCCTCCTTCTGTCTTTGAATCTTTGAATGAAGTGGAAGAGCCTGAAATTGCATATAGGGTGCGATCCATGTATTTTTTAAAAGCCAGATCTTTAACCGTGCCATGGGTAGAAGTTTCTGCCTGGCACATTCTGATTCAGGCGTCTCTATTTGCTCCTTTTTGTTTTCTCTTATAAATTGCTCTTTTTTTTATGTATATAGATTCGTTTTTTATTACCTGTGGAAAATTGGATTTAGTTTTTTTATACAATGCTCTCAGCTGGTTTCTGTCCTATCTCAAAGCCGGGGTGCACTAAGTTTATTCATATGATAGCTTTTTCTTTTCTTTAAGTGTGCTTGATTTATTATTAGCGTGTACAATTTTTCATATTTTTTTTAATGCATACATATGAAAACTTTCATAATTCTAAGTCAATTAATTAAAAAATTACTATTAAAAAAATCTAATAAAAAAAAAAAAAAAGAAAAGATTTATAATACATTTATAATACCCCACCACTTCAAAGAAACAAAAAAAAAAAAAAAAAAAAAACTAGTTGGCATAGGTGGACTCTGCTCAGTTCCCCACCATATTTATGGTCTCATAAATTTCTAGTACGAGACATATTATAATCATGTTAAAAAAAATGAATTTGACCAAAGCTTGATACAGTGACAGAAAGAAATCCCCGCCGGATAGGCTATCCATCGTTCACTTCGATATATTTATCTTATTCTAATCTATTAATTTATTTTATCAGGGTCAATTCCGTTGTTTATGTTTCATGTTACTATTTCCAATGCAATAATCCTCAAAATTCATATTTATATGAAAAAATTACAATTTCGCTATGTTGATAAAATCGTAAATTAAGAATAACTTACGAAATTTTCCTATTAGAATATTTGTATTCAATCATGTTCAAAAAAATATCATAAATGTAATTTTGAAGTTGTCTAATGTATTTATGATCCTCAAAATGGAAGTTTATGCTCAATTTTGCCTTATTCTGACATGTTAAGTAAATCGTAAATTCCAAATAACTTACGAATTTTTTAAATTGGAAAAATCATAGTCTATGATATTCATGCCAGTAACCTAAATAATATTTCGAAAGTAGTTTGACATCTTTGCGATGAAAATATCCCGCAAAATTGACGTTTATGTGAAATTTTGCTCTATTCTGCCATGTTAAGAAATTCGTAAATTTCCAATAACTTACGAAATTTTTATATTTGAAAATTCATAGTCATTAATATTCATGCCAGTGTCCTAAATAATATTTCAAAAGTAGTCTGACATCTTTACGATGGAAATATCGCTCAAAATTGACGTTTATGTGAAATTTTGCCCTATACTGCCATGTTAAGAAATTCGTAAATTTCCAATAGCTTGCGAAATTTTCAAAGTAGCCTATTTATAATTATTGATGTTCATTCCGGCATCAAAACGGATATTTTAAAACTGGTCTGACATTTTTACAGTAAAAAGTTTCCATTTAATGCACGTTTAAGTGAATTTTTTCCTATTCTCCCATGTTCAGAAAATCTTAAATTTCTAATAACTTACGAAGCTTTTAAAATCGAATGTTGGAAATGAATAGGGTTTTTGCCAGTGTCGAAAGTAATATTTTAAAACTGATCTGACCTCTCTGCGACAATTTGTTCTTGAGATATCGTGCACACAGACTAACAAACTAACGGACTAACACACTAACAGACTAACAGACACCCTACAGACAGACACCATACAAATTTTGTCATTTTCGGATTCCTCACACCTGAAAACGTGTAAAAAAGTCAAAAAACCGAGGTCGAAAATTTTCACGATTACCTAAGTTCCCCATACCTATAGTATGATGGGGAACTAAAAAAAAAGTAAGTTAAAAAAGGTAATACATCACTTCTGTGGATTGCCACCAGCCAGAGTTGAATTATTTCAATAGATATGATGATGCATTTTATTCCATACATAGAATATTTAAGTGCATTTTCCTTAAAAATATGTGAATTTAAATTCTGATAAGGGATTTTTTGTCTATTTATTGTCAAAAGGATTTCTTTCTTTCTCTTTTTAAAAGCTTGTTCAAAATTTTGTGTTTATATCGATGCTCTATATTGCTACTTTATCAACTAAAACAATCTATAGTGGCCGTTAGCGAAGTCACGCTTGAATTATGAGAGCCGTTCGTGGGCCATGCTTCCGAGACAATTTTTTTTTCTTTTTTTTTTTGAGTAATACTTGGATTGCATGTAGTACCCAAAAACATATACATGTTAAAAAAAAAAAAAAGAAGAAGAAGAAGAATTATGCGATAAAACTAATGTTACATGTTTTTCATTATTTTCCTTTAATGATACCTAATCAAAAACATATGCAGTACATCTAGGGTTAAACTGAACACATGCAAATAAAGAATAATTTATTAAAAATAAATAAATAAATAAAAATAGATATAAACATTTAATGTAAGTATTTTTCACCAATGCATGAATAAACCAAGCAAAATTGCGGATAACATTCTCCCTGGTATATCAGGTAAAAATTAATTTTTTACCCCAGAAATATCTTTTATGCGAAAATACTCAGAAAATTATTTGCGAATATTAATTTCAGTCCAAGAAATAAAACTATTTCAATATGCGATGCCATAAACGTAGAGACCCTAATGGAAAAGTATTTGCATTTGCATGCAGAATAACTAATAGAAAATTGTTCCGAATTTTCGGAATTGGTATAGTCTTTCTTTTCCATTAAAGTAAGAGGTTAAATAATCTATTCAACTACGAATTTCAATAACAGCGTATATTCGATTTATGGAATCGCATATTACTTTAAGAAATTTTAAAATTGAATCCTAAATATTTTCCATTTCTAACAGAAAAAAAAAAATAAAAAATACATACACAAATATATATATATATATATATATATATATATATATATATATATATATATATACAGTCGAACCTCGTTAACGTGAACACTGTTAACGTGAATTACTTTTAAACCCTTTATCTACTGACGGTACTTTAAAGTACCATTACTTTAAAAAGAGAATAAAATCGAATTTATAGAAGAAATGTCAAAGATATTTATAAGAAGGGAACAGATGTACCTTCCTTTAATTTCACTACAAAGCATTAGGCGATACATATAGCCATTTTTGTTCCATAAGGGATTTTATGGAGTGCACTTGCTGTTTTTGCTTGATATTTTTCACAATCTTCATATGTGTTATAATTAATTCCAATATTATTTCAAGAATATCCCACTAATCTTAGAAAAAATATGTGGAACATAAAGAGTAAATATTTCTCTACACTTTTTTCATGTCGAAATAATTTTTTCGACCTCTATGTGCCAGTGGTACACTAAAGTACGACCTCACAAAATTCTCATTAATTATTATGATGAGGTGATATGCATAATTTTTAAAATATATATCTTTAAATAATGCACTTTAGTAACTAAAAATATATGTTTCAAACACAATTTTTGTCTGTATCATAATGCAGTAGATAAAGGGTTAACAAGAACTGCTTCCACAATCCCCGTCAAAATGAAGATTAATTTAGTTATATGAAAATTATTAGTTACTGATAGCATGAACTACTGATAAGATGAACAAATTTTTTATCACCCTTGAGACTCACGTTAACGAGGTTCGACTGTGTATATATATGGTGATTTTCCTGAATTTAATATTTCTAACTGAAGATGAATATTTTAAATATTCGAATTAGAATCAGGAGTTATTATAATGTATATATACATAAGGTGGCCATAATTAAACTGACAGTGCTCAGAGTGTTTCGTAGCGCGATATCTAATTGCGAGAATGACATCAAATTTAAAAGAAAGATTAAACAAGACGGGAAATGAAGGATTCCGTGAAAAACAAAATTAGATCCAAAATCACTGCTAGGAAAATGTGTTGCGCTGCGTAATAAAAAGAAATCAGGAGTGACCTCCACTCGATTTTCCGAATATTAAACAATTAATAGTTCTATAAATAAATTAAAGTAAGAGAAGTTATTAAATAAACAAAAGAGAAGATTATAATAGGGCATTTGAGTATTTTTCTCTACATAGTATATTATTTAAATTAACGCTATTGTCCTTCAAATAATTTGAGCCTGTAGATCACAATGATAAAGAAATTTTTGTTGTGTCCCTGTAAAAATATATAAGTTCTAGACTCACTAAAATCTATACAGTTCAATAATCCTAAAATTATGTATATATTTTGTTCAGGATTCAGATAGTTTGTAGAATTTTATTACAAATCTGGCACTCTTTAATTTATTATATTGAATATGAGAAATCTTGCTTCTACATTTCATCAGCGACTCAGCTAAAGAAACATCTTTACCAGAGCTTATAATTCTTTGAATTGTTTAGGTAATAATGGACAGGAAATTTTCGCACGTATATGAGCTTATGATGCAAAGGGTTTACCCACTTTCAGGGGTAAGATAAATTTGCCCATCTAAAACCAAAAGCCACCATAATTTACGCATAATGTTAGAAAAAAAAAAAAAAAATAAATAAATGAAGTTTTTACGCTGAGTTATAAAACCAAATTTTTATTAAAAGAAAAAAAAAAAATTAAAAAAAATTCGGGGCGTGTTTTTGCAGTTGGTAATTAAAATTCGCCCATTAAAGGGCTAAGGACCGGGTCCTAATTATACGTATCCTTTTCAAGTTTCAGAAGTCATTTATATATGAAGACACACAAAATAAATATTGAAAAACAGAAACTTTAACACTATAAATTACCAAAATTCCTAGCAAGTGTCTTGAATTGAAATAATTCAGCACGACCCTTCATGTTTGGAAAAAGAAGAAGTAAGAAGTAAGCATTAGTGCTTATTTTCTGTCCTGATCAAGATTCGTATATTATTGTGTTTTCTTATAAAATACATTTTGAAGTTTTTTTTCCTTTTCATAATTTACTACAAGTTTTTCGACACATTTTATTTTTATAAAATACTTAAATATATATCGCTTACATAATTAATTATTACTATTATTTTTTAAATACTTATCCTCCATTTAAATACAGTGCATGCTATGAGCATTAAGAAAGTTATATAAAACATAAATACTACACAAATGTAGTATGTATCATAATGTGCTTCTAAAAATTACGTCCTGAACTTTTTTTTTTTTTTTTTGTAACACGGGCTTTTCTTTATTTAATAGATTGAAATATCCATGAGTTTTAACATCTCTTCATAAGCTTATTCCAATTCCAATAGCTTTAAAAAATAATGATTAATTATTCTTGAACAAGTGCTCAGAGAAAGGAAATTTGGAAATGTTTCTAGATAATAAATTATTTTCCCTATCATTATTTTTGCATCATTATTTCTGAACTGTTTAAAAAGTATTTGACGTTTAAGTTATTTTAAAATGGCTGTAACATTTTCATTTTGGAATACAATTATATTTTAATTAAAAAAACATTACTAATTTTTTTTTTTAACTTATGTAAAGAGACTAGTTGAAGCTCGTATTTAAAAGTATTACATTGCTATACTGTTTAATTTTATTTTCATCCTTTTTATACAATGAAAATTTTTTAAAGAATCAGAAAGGAAATATTACGAATGTTTAAATATTTATGTTTAATTTTGTTTCAATCATAAGGGAATATATATACTTAAATATATATATATTGTCTTAATGTAAATGTTTTTGCTTTTATTATTATTTTGACTCAGATGATGGACAAATCAATAGCGATATTTTGGATTCTTTCATCCATTGTTATTATCAGAAACATCTTAGTTTATTTCCCTCTTGCATTAATTTACCTTTGATAGCGATATTGTAAAGAAAAGTATTTTAACGTTATTCTCATATCTTCTTGTTTACATTTAATTAATATTCTTTCGATATGCTATCTCTGCTTTTTACGTTTATTTTTTTTCTCTTTTGTTACGCATCATTTTCAGTTCTTATACTCTCTTTGTATACATATAATACCTTTGTCTACAGTGTGTAAGAATGTTTCTCTATTAATATCGTCCGTAAAAATGTAATGAAAATGTGCTTTCTTGGCTATTTATCGCTCATTTTCAACATGAGGATGATAAATAATGTTTTGGAAAAAGTTTATCTATACTCTTGAAACTAAATTAATTTAACAGCCCTCTTCACTTATCGTTGCCGGAAGACCGAGCCAATGTTATTCTATGGGGAAATTTTCTTTACAAATAACTTATTAACTAATACATATTTTTAAATTCTGTTTTCACATTCAGAAAATCCCCAACCTTTAAATTGACGGACTTTTTTAAAAATGTATTTTTTATAATTTTAATATTTTATTTTGAAATTGCAAAATGAAAAAAAATTACATATTGAAAATTCGTGTTTTGCAGCTTTAAAATAAAGTATAAAAAATTAAAAAAATATATTTTTAAAAAAGGTCCGTCAATGTAACAGCTGGGAATTTTCAGAATGGGAAAACAGAATTTAAAAATATGTATTAGTTAATAAGTTATTTGTAAAGGAAAATTTCCCATAGAATAACATTAGCTTCGGCGGTGAGAGAAGCGGGCCCTTAAGTAATTTTAATTTATAAAAATACATTTTTGTAATTAAAACTCATTCATGTATGTTTATAAGGACGTATATTGAAATGTTTAACGATCGTATTATGCAACTCTTAGTTTAACAAGGTCCCGCGTAATACGTTTTACTTTAGTTTTCAGAATTTGTTTAGCAAACAATTTTCCAATGCATTAAATTCGTTCGCATTTTACAAGAAATAATGTTACTCGTCAAATCGTATGGTTTTTACGCACTTTCGCGCCAAATAACACTGTTTAACAAGAAAATTGTAAATTAATCAAATATCGCAAATTTCTATGGACTCGATGCTATTAAAAATGAAAATGATAACCAAATGTTAAAATTAGTTCCAGTTTCCCTTCTATACATCCAGTGGCTGTAGAGAACTGTAATGCAGTAACTATTGCGAAATGAAAAATAAGTTCATACTAGTAAAAAGTGAGAGAAAAAAATAATCTATAGAAGTGGTTACAATTGTTGTTTGATTTAATTTTATAAATGAATTTTTATATTTAATCTTGTTCATTTTTTTTTCATTTTCTTTTTTAAATAGCTTTGTGGTATTTATTACTTGTTTTAGAACGTCTTGAACTTGCATTAACGCCGTTCATGCTAAGGTTAGATGCTAGATCAACTCATGCTAGGTTTATGAGGACATAAAATTGTTATTTTGGTTGTCGGGTAGGAGATACAAAAAAAAAAAAAAAAAAAAAAAAAATCACGGCACCTCAAAATTTGTGCCAGTATTTTGAGTCATTGAATTAATGGTAAAGGTCTTTGAACGCTCTTTAAAGTACCCATGATTTGGAGAGAACCTGGAAATTATTCAATAGACTGTTATTTCTGTATGATACCACCTATTCGACAAGGAATTTCTAAAACAAAAACTATCCAGTCGTTATCAATAAATGAAATTGCAATAAATGTAGTTATTTAACCAGTTCTTATACACTTTGGCACATGTGTTCGTCATCAAATTTCTTAATAAAAGCGTTGGAATATTTTTCAAATTTCACTTCGTAGACATGAACTGTGTATTTTATTTATTTCATTACCTGCATCTCCTATTTCACATACTAGAGCTCCCCCCCCCCCCGAAAAAAAAAAACTCATTTGAACATAGATATAGTAATATATATAGATCTATCATCCCCATATTATCGACCAAAAAAATTCTAAAATTAGCCATTAGAGAGTATTGAAAAAAAAGAAAAATGAATTTGAAACTGTATCTGGAGTTTTTCATTCACCTTTAGTAAATAAATTATTCATAAATTTTATTTACTAAATTATCCGTGTGTATTCCTGTGTGTGATTTACTCGGGGAAAGGCAGCCATTAGAGTGACTTTTCCAGAAAAAAATGGTATTACTTTTCCCTCTCGCTGATCAATCTATGCCTTCCTATATATATGCATTTGAATGGATTTACAAAAATTTGATCAAAATTTGTTGAACAGTGTGATCAATTATTTTTTTCAAATTTTCTGCTACGATCCGATTGCTAAACCTGACTGATGTTATTTTAACTACGTAGGTAATGTCTTTTTTTTTCTTTTAAGATTTTTTTAGCTTACTTTTTAAAGACTTTTTTTTAACTTACTTTCTTTGTCATATACCTTCTGTCGAATCCGGGTTAAAAACGGATAAAGGGGAAAATAAATTAGAAATATCAGTCCTATCGTTACAAATTCGGTACCAAATGGAAGGGCAATTTTTCTGACACCAGGGGTGCAAACAGTTTTTCAACACCACAATTAGATTTTTTAGAATTTATTAAAGTATGAAATTTATGTGGCAACACTTGATTTTAATTCATTTCGGGCATTTAAAAATACGTCTTGATACAAATTTGGTACCAAATGAAAGGACCGATTTTTCTGAATCCAAGGGTGCAAACAGTTTTTCGACGCGACAATTAGATTTTTTAAAATTAACTAAAGTATGAAATTTAGGGCGCAACACTTCATTTTAATCTTTTCATGCTTTTTAGTGCGAATCAAGCTGACAGAAAAAGTCTTTAATTAATCTTTTTATATATAATATATATATTTTATTTTCGGAATAGTTTGAGCATGGTTCTTGAGAAAGATTTTCCATATTAGCATCAACTTAATAAAAGATTTATTGATTTTAAATTTCACTTAAGGCTAAAATAAACAAATCTGTATTATTATTATTATTATTATTTTCCCGTTTATATTCCAAACTAGCAGGCTACGCCCGCTTCGCTGGTCACAATATTTAAATGAATTTTCAAAAGAATTAACCGCTATTTATTTTAATATCACATTATAAAAAAAAAAAAAAACCTACATTGAAGTCGCTCTAAACCTCGCTTCGGGTACCCGCTGCCGTATTTTGCGCCCGTACTGCATGGGTCCAGGTTCCCACTGCCTGCAGAAAGGGGTTTCCCATACACTTCAATCTGGGTATTTATCGACGACAGGTTAACCTGCTATTATTTTAAAACTACGATTTTAAAGACGACTGTATCTCAGCATCTATTAAATATTTTAGTTTTTGAACTATGTATTTCATGGCTCCCGCTCGATGTCCTATATGGACGACTAGAACGAGGCGGAGTTTCCCTTTGTTTGTGGGGAAGAACTGCGCTATGATTGGCTATAGTCCTTTATTTGTGGCTAAATTAAGACTCCTATAGGTTAAATTTCATCATGACGTCGAATGACGACAGAAAGTCAAGTCGTCAATTACGATTTGATTCTGACCAATATAATAAATAAAATAAAAAGTAGATTTTCTTTTAAACGGAATTAAATACAAAAATAAAATAAAATAAAATAAAATAAAAATAAATAAATAAAATAAATAAATTTTCATTAAATTTTAACCAGTTTAATGCTTTTTACTATATACTACCACCCCCCCCCCCCTCCGATAAATACTATAAAAAAATCTTTTAAAGGAATGGACCATATTCCTCCTTTGGGTTGGAGACTATAAAAAATCAGCTGTTTTCGGAAAACAATTCTCAACTCTACCATAGCAAAGCATTGTGGCCTACACATTTTTATCTTGCAATATTATTTATAAGAGTTACAGATTATATGAAATTGAAGTAAGAGTGATATAGTGATACCTTTGTTTTGTTTTTAATCCAGTTTTAGTAATATACTTTAATATTAATCAACATATGTAATATTAAAAGTTGCCATGTGAACTGTGGCGATGTAAACAAATTCAAGTGGATGTTCCATTTAATAAATTCCTTTATTAAAGTGATTGAAATTCTAATTATTTAAGCTTTGTTGTCTATATATATGTGTGTGTATAAAATGTTCTTATTAATCTTTTATTCATTATATATATATATATATATATGTGTATACATAAAATGTTCTGCAATTTTACGATATGGAATAGTCTTAACTTTATCATTCGATTCAGTTGTTTACATTTCTCTTTTGTTCTTATTTGAACAGATATCTGATTATTAAGTTTCACTGGAGAAATATTTAGGAAAATGTTATGCGTAACAACAAAATAGCATTTTGAATCTAATTTGTTTACAAAATATCGGCCACGTGTTCGGCGATTTTACCCACTGTGATGTCACAAGAATATTGTCCATTATGAAAAATGAAAAATAAAAAGTTGTTACACTATAAAAATTATACATAAACATAACTGATACAAATACGTTTTTAAATTTAAAATTTGGTATACTTAATTTTTACTGTCTCTTACCCATATGTATGGTAGAAAAAGTATTGTTTTTGGCTAAATTTACGAAGTTGAGTTTTTGGTATATTTACACGTTTTAAGGTCCCTTGAATCTAAAAACAATGTTTTTAGCGGTTGGTCTGTGTGTGTGACTGCCTATGTGTCTTCCTGTGTGTGTGTATGTCTGTTATCAGTATATCTCAAGAACAAATAATCCGCGTTTGTAATGATCGATAGACGGCGCTTTGTGAACACTGCAGTTGTTAGTAAACATTAGCCACGTGTGTTCCAATAGTGTTCTTGTTATTCTACTTAATATTCGTACTATAATTTCTCCGCCATTACATTATGGAAAATTGATTGCTTTTGGAAAAAATACTTCAGTTTATTCAAAGTTCGATCGGAAGTAGATTTTTAACTGAAGTTGAACAAATATTAATTTCAAATCATCTGATTAATTCTTTACTTCCATTAGCCGAAGCAACTGAAATTTTAAATTCGTCATTTGGAAATAAATGCAAGCTCAATTCTGGATTTCTTGATGCTTTGGATTTACACTGTGGCACACAAAAGTATGTGTTATCTTTTTTACCGTATTTATTCATTTTTATTCAATAAATATATGTGAAACTAAACATCGGCTAGCAATGGCGGCTATATGGAATTCGAATTAAACCATGTTTATTGTAATTTCACCGTAGCCCACCAGAGGGCGAGCATTTCATTACAATCGCGGATAGCAGAAAGTCCAAACTTGGTATTAATAAAAACATGGTAAAATACAGCATGTTTTATTCATTAAGGCTTTTTTTTTTTTTTTTTTTTTTTTTTTTAAATATGAAGACTATATACGCCGTGTCCCAAAAGTTTAGAAAATCAATAAAATTTGTATTAACATAAAAAGTAATAAGGTACAATTAAAATTCGTGAGATAGGTAATAAATGAAAACAGTTTTGCTGATATACACATATAAGTTATGACCAAAAGGTTTGAAATTATAAAACGTACATTAAATTATATAAAAATGTGCTGTCCGAAAGTATAGACACAATACAGCATTACATGTACATGTTTTCTTTTAAATTTTTGTCCACAGAATAAAATATTTTTATTGTCGTCTGCTTCTATAAATAATAAATACAGAATAATTTTTCCCTTTAATTGAAATATCGCCTGCTATATTTTTAGCATAATAATTTAATGAGTTCAGTGTATTGTTTTGTTTGTGATTCGGAAAAGACGTTTCCTGCGTATTCTGATAAAAATGCCACGTTCTAAAGAAATTTCTAAAGATGAAATTATTAAGATTTTACTGTTAAAAGCGCAAGGACAAAATACTGTACAAATATCGAGAAGAGATCCTTGAGCAGCATTTATAGAGTTTTGAGATCAGGTGGAACATGGAATACTCGAAAGCGAGTCGGAAGACCAAAGAAATCAAAATCAACGTTACGTGATGATAGAATGTTATTAAAAAAGGCTTCAGTTGATAATTTATCTGTGCGTGCAATTGCATCAACTTCCAGAATTTCAAAAAGTACTTGTACACAAGAATTAAAACTTCAAAACGCATTGTTTATAGGAGAATGAAAGCAAAATCTTGCTTAAAGCAGAGACATAAAGATGCACGTCTAAAGTGGACCAGAAAGCATATGTCATACAGTGAAAATTGGCTTTCTGTCATCTTCAGTGACGAAAAGAAATGGAATTCGGACGGCCCTGACGGTTATAAATTTTACTAAGAAAAGTATAATCTAAGAAAAGAACCGAAGAACTGTTTCAGCAGGTAACAAGGCGGAGGATCCGTAATGACCTGGGGAGGGTTTTTGTTTCAACGGGCAAACACTTCTAGGATTTATGGACAGAAAAATGAAATCAGAGGATTATAAGGATATTTTACGTACTAATTTACTGCCAATTATGGATTTGCTAGCAGGACCGGACTGTGTTTTCCAACAAGATGAGGCATCCATCTATACCTCCAGATCAACGAAAACGAGGTTTATGCAAAACAATATCACACTATTTGACTGGTCAGCTCTTAGTCCGTATTTGAATGGAGAACATATGGGGGATCTTATCTCGTAAAATATATGAAAATGGAAAGCAATATACATGTGTAAATGACTTAAAAACTTTAATTAACAAAGTGTGGCATGAAATTCTGTAATCCAATGCTTAATTAATGCTATGGAACAACGTGTATTCAGTGCTGCCAGATTTGAGGGAAATTTTTATTCAATAGCCACCGTTAAATTTTACTTGTAACGGTTACCTAATCACATCGAAAATTTCTATAAACGATGTTTTGAAACAATTAACAAACCGTTTCAATTAAAATTTAGTGGTGGCGGTTAAATAAAAATTTCCCTCAATCTGGCAGCACTGCGTGTATTTGATGTTATAAAGTGTCGTGGCAATAAAATTCAATATTAAAAGGTAAGTTTTTAGTTACTTTTATAAATGTAAAACCAAAAAAACTTACAGGTGTCTTTCCGCGTTTGTAATGATCGATAAATGGCGCTTTTCCAACTTTTGTTGTTAGTAAATATAATAGCCACGTGTATTTGTTATTGATCTATTTGTGTTACTACTTAATATTCGTGCTATAATTCCTCCGCCATTACATCATGGAAAATCGATTGCTTTTGGAAAAAATATTTCAGTTTATTCAAAGTTCGATCAGAAGTAGGTGTTTAACAGCTGAACAAATATTAGTTTCAAATCATCTGATTAATTCTTTACTTCCATTAGCCGAAGTAACTGAGATTTTAAATTTGTCATTTGGAAATAAATGGAAGCTTAATTCTGGATTTCTTGATCCTTTGGAAATACACTGTGGCACACAACAGTATGTGTTATCTTTTATACCGGATTTATTCATTTTTATTCAATAAATGTATGTGAAACTAAACATCGAATATACAGCAAGCAATGGTGTCTCGACGAAAGCCGAAAGCTATTCCTGTTAATTGTAATTTCACCTTAGCCCACCAGAGGGCGAGCATTTCATTACAATCGCGGATACTTTTGGGACAGTACATTTTCATATAATTTAATGTACATTTTAAAATTTCAAACCTTTGATCATAATTTATATGTGTAAATCAGCAAAACTGTTTTTATTTATTACCTATCTCACGAATTTTAATTGTACCTTATTACTTTTTATGTTAATACAAATTTTGTTGATTGTCTAAATTTTTGGGACACGTTATAAAATTCAAATTTTGTAATTCTTGCAATGGAATTCTCTACGATTCTTTATTGGTTCCATAAAAATTTTGAACCTCTCCCCCTTTTTCATTCTTTTGTGTATGTGTGTGTTAATTTGCAATTTATACACTCAGAGAAGTTACTATTTCAAAGGTGTTTTAAGAAAATAATTGTTTAGATTAACAAAATAATATTAACTATTTGTATTGCAATTGCAACAAAAAAGTTTCGTTTCCATTACAGAAAATTTACAAACGTACAAAAATTTTACATTAAAGTTAACAATAATAGAAATTGTACAAATGCAAAAATATTTTATTGACTTTTAGAAATTTGCTAATAATATTTTTGTATCATTGCAACAAAACTGATTTTTTACTTCCAATAAAAACATTTCTTTTAAACAACAAAGTAACTTCAACAAAACACGTTTTGTAATTTTAGTCAAATACTTTTTCTGGGTGTAATATAATATGTAGAATTTATAGTATATTCTAAAACTAATATTTAAACCGAGGTATTAAAATCCAGGTTAAGGTTTTTCAAGAATGTTTACTAGAAATGTAAGAAAAAAGGGAAAGTTAAAACATTAACAACCAATACAACGCAATTGTGATATCCATTCAAAATCTTTATAACTTTAAAAATAAAATAATTATAAATTGAAAATATCCCCAAGCATATATAGGGGGAAAAAAAGTAAAATTTGTACAGAAATACAAAAAGTAATTACAACTGTCATTCAATCATTAAACCACAAAGAAAAATAAATAATAATGAAAGAGAATATTTTCAACATGGAATAAATCACTTTTTCCGAGTATAAAATTTATGTGATATGTAGAATTTTAAAATACATTATACGAAAAATTTGTAGCAGAGATTCAACGTTAGTCAAATCAAATAAATGAGAGAGAAAAAAAGAAAAAAGAATTTTTTTCTCTTTGAAAAGAAAAAAATAAAAATAAAAATCATTCAAGATTCATTTCGGTCGATATGCAGCTTTTTTTATTCCTTTAAAAGAAAAGAAATTCTTTAGAAAATATTTTCCTAAAAAAAAGAAAAAAAAAAAAAAAAAAAAAAGATATGAAAAAAAGGCAATAGATTTGTGAACGAGGATAAAAATATTTCTTTTTTTTTCTATTTAGATATATGTATATACATTCATATATATACACAAGGTGATTCTGAGGTCATGGGACAAACTTGAAGGGGAGGTAGAGGACGTTACAAGGATTCAGAATTATACAGGAACCCATGGCCGCAAGCGCCATTTTAACTTTTTAAGAATCGGTTGTTTTTGGTTATTTTTTAACAACAAAATCCAGTTAACTCCGCGGGGCTACGGTAGCCCGGTCGGTAGAGCGCCAAGCTCGTTTATGGAAGATTACGGGTTCAATACTCGAACCGGCCAAAGACAGCGTGCACACTAATGGTGGCTTGTGCACATAAAATCTGTCGTGGCTGCAATGACCTTCGTGTTTCCATCCAAATTATACCTCCGGGTCTGGTTTCCATCCAAATTATACCTCTTACTCTATCCCACTGAAGCGCTGGAGCCATCACCTCCGTAGAGGATAAAAATTGTGATGGCATGTCTTGGGACCATCCTTTGGGGGGTGTCCCAGACCCAATTACCCATAGTGCAGTGCTAGTGTGACGTTAAAGTCAGACAATCATTCAACCAGATAACTCCGCCTACTATGTAAATTTTAAGATCTTGTATGTTTCATTATTTCGAAAAATCATACATAATGTTCATATTAATGCAATTAGTGCGACAAAATTCATCGATAAAAACATAATTACTATTACGTATTAATTATTATTAATTTATGTAAACATTAGCACATGGGTTTCTGTACAATTCTGAATTCTTTTGATGTCCTCTACCTCCCCTCTAAGTTTGTCAAAAGACCTCTGAATCACCTTTATATATATATATATATATTGATTGTTACAAAATTGTAAATAATTGTGTTTATTTTTGTATAAATTCTTTCAAAGAGGCTTAGTAAGTTGATAAAATGCTAATTTTGTCCATTTCTAGTCATTTTAGCGTTGAAATAGCCTTATTTCCCCTTAAAAACGCATTAAAAAGCCCAATAAGGCAGGTAATAAATTTGGCGCCAAATTTGGCGACTTTTTCCCACCTTGGCGATTTTTTTGGCGACCTTGGCGAGAAAATCCTTATAAGGGATATACCAAATATGGAAGCTGTAAGTTGATTGGTTGACCACTTTCTAGAGTTTTCTCGAAAAATCTGGGTTCCATTGAACAGTATATAAGAAGCGCTTCCTCGCCAAGGCAGTTAGTTCAGTTCAGTTTCCAGTCAGCTTCGCTAGTGCTTGCATTGCTCTTGAGCCTCTTTGGAAGAGACTTGCTTTATGTGTTATTGCTATACAGTTTGTACTGTGGATTTGCTATTGACAGCTGTTGTTTAAGCTGTGTTTACTGTTTGAATTGAAGCTGATACTTGGTTTATAGACCTGCATTTTTCTGGAACTTTCTGTGAATAAATTACTGAATTTTTGTACGTTTGGCCTTTCATTCTCGGACAACTCACGAACCCCCAAGTACGCAACATTTCTGGTGTCAGGAGTGGGGTTGTCTGTGAATGGTGATAACGAGCTATGGAACAGGAGATGAAGAAACTTCTAGAAAGCTTAGCTACCCAGATGAATGAAATGAAAGAGGGACAGAGAGAGATGAAAGATAGCCTGAGTCAAGAGATGAAAGAAATGAAGGTAGCACAAGAGAAAATGGAAACATCGGAAAGAGAGTTGAAAGACGGTTTGACTGAAGAAATGAAGGTAGCACAAGAGAAAATGGAAACATCGCAAAGAGAATTGAAAGACGGTTTGACTGAAGAAATGAAGGAAATGAAAAGCAGTTTGGGTGAAGTTCAGGAAGAAATTAAATCTAATCAAGATGAGATGAAGAGAGAGCTTTCAACGGTGAAAGAATCAATCGAGGGTAAATTAACGGTGATGGAAAATAGAATGGATGGAATAGAAGAGAAAGTTATAAAGATAGAAGAAAATTTTGAAGAGAAAGTTATAAAGATAGAAGAAAATTTTGAAGAGAAAGTTTTGAAAATTGAAGAGAGTTTTGAAGAGAAAGCTATGAAGATAGAAGAAAATGTTATGAAAGTAGAAAGGAATTTTGAAGAGAGATTTATGAAGATAGAAGAAAACTTCGAGGAGAAAGTCATGAAGAAAGTAGAGGAACATCTTGAGAGAAAAGTAGAAGAGAAGTTGATCTCCTTGCCCCAGGAAACGGAAAAGAGAGATAAAAGAAGCCGGAATCAGGAATCTATTAAGCTATCTACCTACGACGGCAGTTCCTCCTGGCATGTATATAAGACCCAGTTTTCCATCGCAGCTGAAGCTAACGGCTGGGACTCTACCGCCAAGTCAGTCCACTTAGCAGTAGCATTACGGGGAGATGCAGCCGAGATACTGAGAAATGTTTCTAAAGAAGAAAGGAACGACTTCGAGGCCCTGACTAGAGCACTGGAGCTACGCTTCGGAGAGAAGTGCTAAGGACTATAGTCGCCTCCAGCTAAAATCCCGTTTCCAGAAAACGGGCGAAAGTTTGCAAGAGCTGGCAGCGGACATTCAGAGACTGTCACACCTAGCATTCTCAGACTGTCATGCTGACACTCGAAACGACTTAGCTCTTCAGTACTTTATCGATGCTGTTCGGGATCCAGAAATTCAAAAAGAGACAACATCAGAGACGTAGAATCAGCTTTAGGCTATGCACTTAGGATAGAGGCAGCCCAACAAGCCTCCCGTAAAGACCTCCATACCATAAGAGCAGTTTCTTTAAATGATACGCCTGCTGGTGAAAATGAAATGAAGAGAAGTATCGAAGAGATCTTAAAGAGCCTGGAGAATAATAAGGAAATAAAGGACCGGAAGATAAAGTGCTGGGGCTGTGGAGGGGAAGGTCATGTGAAGAGGAACTGCCCTGTACGACCAACTATAGGAAATCACCCGGCTTCACCATCACTGCAGGGAAACTAAGAGGAGGCCATCTCGCAGGGCGGAGGTTTCCTGAAATTAAAGAGCCCCAATTTACAGTATTTCATGTTTCATCGATGAGTGGCGGCGATAATGGACTTTACGTCTATGGCCAATTTAACAACACCGCCTGCCGGATGATTCTGGACACGGGAGCCAACGTGACCATCATTAGAACGGATTTGGCTCAAAAACTAAAAGGAAAGATCATCTGGACGCCGCCCTGCATTAAACTCCAGACTGTGACCGGAGACGAAATCAAAATATATGGAAAAATGAACTTGACCATCACTTTTGGAAATGCCAGTTACCATCATATGGCATATGTGGCTGATATAAGAGATCCTCTAATCATTGGAATGGATTTCCTGAGAAAATTTAACTTTCAATTGGACTTCAAGAATAATGAACTGCATTCGAGTTCGGAAGACATCGCTGTGTTCAACACTGAAAATCAAGACATTCAGCCAATATGCCAGATAACAGCCAAGTCTGAAATTTCCATCCCTCCACATACAGAGAAAATAGTTTCAGGAACACCACCTAAAAAGCAATACTTGCGCTATGGACTGATTGAATACCCGAATACAGCCCAAGAGGAGTTCTGGTAGCTTCATCTCTAGTTGATCTCTCAAATAGTACTATTCCTGTGAGAGTCGCAAACATCGGTGATAAGGTCCGAACAGTGAAGAAGGATGAGGTGTTAGCAGCCTGCACTCCTGTAACATGCATAAACCGCCCCACGCAATCAACTGAATCCAAGTCTTCTGAACAATTAATAACGGAAGTACTCAAGAATGCAGAGTTAGGAAAGGAACAGAGATGTGCTGCGGAGAAGCTACTCCAAGAATTTAAAGACCTTTTTCTCGAACACCTGAAGACGTCGGGAGAACGAACATCACCCAGCACAGAATTGATACAGGAAATCATCCTTCAATCAAACAACATCCAACAAGACTTCCATTTGCTAAACAGGAAGAGGTCACTGAACTTCTAAGTGAAATGCAGCACAATGATGTCATCGAGCCATCAACGAGTCCTTGGGTCTCTCCCATAGTACTGGTGCGGAAAAAGGATGGTTCAACAAGATTTTGCGTGGATTATCGTCGTTTGATGACATCACGAAGAAAGACAGTTACCCTCTTCCCAGAACTGACGACACATTAGACACACTTGCTGGCAATAAATGGTTCTCGACTTTGGATCTGAAGAGCGGTTACTGGCAAGTAGAATTACATCCTGATGATCGTGAGAAGACTGCATTCACCACGGGACAAGGACTGTGGCAATTTAAAGTTATGCCATTCGGATTATGTAATGCACCTGCCACCTTCGAACGCCTTATGGAGACAGTGCTAAAAGGACTTTCCTATGAAGCCTGTCTGGTGTATCTAGATGATATTATCATTGTGGGGCGCACCTTTGAAGACCATCTACGAAACATCCGAAAGGTGCTTGAGAAACACAGAATGGGAGAACCTCAAATTGAATCCAGGCAAGTGTAACTTGTTCCGTCGTGAAGTGAACTACCTCGGCCATATCATCTCTGCCGAAGGTGTGAGAACTGATCCTGAGAAGATCTCTGCAGTCGAGAACTGGAGTCCCCCTGAAAATGTACACCAACTGCGAAGTTTCCTGGGGTTATGCACTTACTACAGGAAGTTTGTCAAGGGTTTCTCAAATATTGCCAGACCACTCCACAAGCTGACGGAAGCCAAACAAAAGTTCCTGTGGACAGATGAATGTGAAAATGCGTTCAAGCGACTTAAAGAGGCCTTAACATCATCGCCTATCTTGACGCATCCACAGCCCGACAGGCAGTTCATACTTGATACAGATGCCAGCCATGAGAGTGTCGGTGCTGTTTTGTCGCAGGAAGTTGATGGTCAAGAACATGTCATTGCCTATTGGAGTAAATGCCTGTCTACACCAGAGCGAAATTACTGTACCACCAGGAAAGAACTACTCGCCATCGTAAAAGCCATAGAACATTTCCATCATTACCTCTACGGCAGAAGATTTCTGCTTCGGACTGACCATGCATCTTTAACGTGGTTGCTCCAGTTCAAGAACCCGGAAGGACAGATTGCCAGGTGGATACAACGCCTTCAGGAATATGACTTTGAGATACGTCATCGTAAAGGGACTCTACATGGTAATGCAGATGCCTTGTCACGGAAGCCCTGCTCGGAAAGCTGCAAGTACTGCTCTAGAGCCGAACAGAAATACCTGCCGATAAATCCGGTTGCCTGCCAAGTTACTGTCTCAACACCATCAGAACAAGATCCCGATCCCTGGAGTGACGAAGAACTTAGACAAGCCCAGTTGGAAGATCCTGACATAAAGCCAATATTACAGCTGAAGGAGACTACCAGCAACAGACCTATCTGGCAGGACATTTCCAGATTCAGTCCCATTACGAAAAGTTATTGGGCACTTTGGGACTCTCTTCATATCAGAAACGGCGTATTATACAGAAAGTGGGAATCTGATGATGGGAAAAGCTTCAGATGGCAGATTTTATTACCAAGATCAAAAATTCCAGCTGTTTTAGAACAACTTCATAGTAGCTCTACCGGAGGCCATTTTGGGGTAATGAAGACTCTGCAGAAAGTTCGGGAACGCTTCTACTGGTGCAAGGCAAAGGAGGATGTGGAGAAATGGTGTAAATCCTGTGATGCTTTTGCGGCACGTAAAGGCCCGCAGAAACGAAGTCGAGGAAGACTGCAACGGTATAACGTGGGAGCACCATTTGAACGGATTGCAATCGACATCTTGGGTCCTTTGCCACGGACCTCCAGTGGAAATAAATACATCCTCGTCGTGATGGACTATTTCACCAAGTGGTCAGAGGCATATCCCATTCCCAATCAAGAGGCATGCACAGTCGCAGAAGTCCTAGTGCAGCAATGGGTGTCAAGGTACGGCACGCCCCTACAACTTCATACCGACCAAGGTAGGAACTTTACCTCTGATGTTTTCAAAGGACTGTGTCAACTACTCGGCATAGACAAAACCCGGACAACACCCTTACATCCCCAGTCGGACGGCATGGTCGAGAGGTTCAATCGTACCATCCTGAATAACCTCTCTCTTCTAGTGTCAAGGAACCAGCAAGATTGGGACTTGAAGTTGCCATTGTTCCTGCTGGCTTATCGAAGTGCTGTCCATGAAACCACCGGCTATACTCCAGCCCAGATGCTGTTTGGACGTGAACTTCGTCTCCCATGTGATCTCCTGTTTGGTTGTCCACCCGATGCGCCTTCATCGCCCGAGGAGTACATCCAAGATCTCCAGGCACGATTTGAGGACGTACACAACTTTGCTCGGGAGCGGATTAACATGGCAACGGAGAAAATGAAGACAAGGTACGATCTAAAGGCTACGCAACATGAGTTCCAGGAAGGAGAGAAGGTCTGGTTGTGGAATCCTGTTCGACGCAAAGGACTCTCTCCCAAGTTACAGTGCAACTGGGACGGACCATACACAGTCTTAAAAAGGCTGAATGATGTAGTGGTGCGGATCACTAAAACACCTTCATCAAAACCGAATGTGGTGCACTATAATAGGCTAGCCAAGTACCACAAGTAACGGTAATATTAAAATTAAAAATGTAAATACTGGTAAAATTTGCGCATGCGTAATGTAAATATTTGTATATAGATACTTGTACATATTTGTGAATTTTGTAAATATTTCTCACTTGATTTTTGTTTCTATTTAGTCGTAATATGCAACTTAGTTTTGTACTTGAGATTGTGTAAATTTGGTTAGTTTCGCCTCTTAACCAAGGGTTGCACTGCCCGGGACGTGCAGTCCTTGGGAGGGGGGTAGTGTTACAAAATTGTAAATAATTGTGTTTATTTTTGTATAAATTCTTTCAAAGAGGCTTAGTAAGTTGATAAAATGCTAATTTTGTCCATTTCTAGTCATTTTAGCGTTGAAATAGCCTTATTTCCCCTTAAAAACGCATTAAAAAGCCCAATAAGGCAGGTAATGGATTTGGCGCCAAATTTGGCGACTTTTTCCCACCTTGGC
Source organism: Salticus scenicus (assembly GCA_963930645.1). NCBI lineage: Eukaryota > Metazoa > Arthropoda > Arachnida > Araneae > Salticidae > Salticus > Salticus scenicus. The sequence continues at coordinate 327,576,202 of OZ005648.1, read as the reverse complement.
GATTTTTTTGGCGACCTTGGCGAGAAAATCCTTATATGGGATATACCAAATATGGAAGCTGTAAGTTGATTGGTTGACCACTTTCTAGAGTTTTCTCGAAAAATCTGGGTTCCATGGAACAGTATATAAGAAGCGCTTCCTCGCCAAGGCAGTTAGTTCAGTTCAGTTTCCAGTCAGCTTCGCTAGTGCTTGCATTGCTCTTGAGCCTCTTTGGAAGAGACTTGCTTTATGTGTTATTGCTATACAGTTTGTACTGTGGATTTGCTATTGACAGGTGATGTTTAAGCTGTGTTTACTGTTTTAATTGAAGCTGATACTTGGTTTATAGACCTGCATTTTTCTGGAACTTTCTGTGAATAAATTACTGAATTTTTGTACGTTTGGCCTTTCATTCTCGGACAACTCACGAACCCCCAAGTACGCAACAATATATAGAGACATATTTTATAATAACTCTACAGAAAAGCTTGTAGATTTTATTACTCTGTTTTTTATGTTCTTATTAACCAAAAATACCACTCCGCTGCATCTTCCATTATCAGTTCCTTGATAATAAAGAATATTTCCACTTTTCAAATCTATAAAATCTAAACCTTTTCTTCTAACTTCACTGAGACCTAAAATATTCCATGTAATATGCCGTAATTTTTCTTCAAGCTCAAGGAGTCTATCTTCGGAGTTCAAGGACCTGCAATTTAAAGTACATATAAGTCATTCTTGGTAGATGACCCGGTGATTCTTCGCACCCTCTGCCTTCTTACTTTCCTTCTTGCTGCCCAGATCAGGTGCATCCCGGTCGACGGGGGCTGAGAGCCATCAGTGTTTCCAGGACTGGCGGATTTTTTATTCAGTTATCACCAATAATTTTGAGAAGCTATATTTAATAGATTTGGCAACACTGAAGGCCATTGTACATATAAAATAGACATTTTGAAATATGAAGAATGAATTGGCCAAGTCGCATCGCGCTGGCCAATGAGTCTTGGTACAAACCCATCCGTATTGGTTCGTAATGCTAGAGGTATTACTAACATCTGCAGCACATGAAGGTACGGATTGGACATTAGACCTATGTTCTGGTCGGTTCCTCAAAGCTATATAAATAATAGAATTGGAGGGTCTCCTCCCAGTTAATAACACAGACCATTATGTAAACTTTTAGGGATTGTACCGTGATAGATTTAACTCTGGTAGTGATTACAGACCAGTAAGTTGTGAGGTATAGTTCCAGGTTGCACTGGAAAGACAGAAACTGGTGCAGATTCGCAACATGAGAATTCGATCTCAGATTCTAAAAGCTAAAAAATAAGAATTTCAGCTTAAACTAAAGAACAGATTTCAGTTGCTTGAGGATACTGAAGACGTCAATGAATTCACTATAAATTTTGTCAGTGTTGTTCTGGAATCAGCAAAAAATATTGCTGGTTCAGAAGAAGATAAACCTGTTAAAAAGATCTCGGAAGAGACACGACAGCTTATGGAAAAGAGAAGAAAAATGAAATATAACAAGGAAAATGTTACTGCAAAAGTTGAGTTTTCAGAACTATATAAAATTCTGAGGAAAAAGATTGTAGAAGACACCAGGAAATTCAATTGTAATATGATCTAGCAAGCCACTGAAGAAAATAAATGTTTGAAGACTGCAAAGAGAAATCTGAAGCTTGGTCGGAAAAGAATTCTAGCTTTGAAGACAAAAAGTGGAAATATCACTCGAAATCAAGAGCAAATTTTAAAAGAGGCACCAAATTTTGTTCAGAATTGTACAGCTCTTCAGAACAACTCAGTGGTTCACATACCTCATCAAATACAAATGATGCTATACCCGCAATATTGAAGGAAGAAGTAGTTATGGCAATAAAAGTGATGAAAAATGAAAAAGCTTCAGAAGAAGACAAAACCACTCTAGATATTTTAAAAGAAGCAGGGAATGAAACTATTGAAATTCTTACTGAATTATTCAGCAAATGTATAACATTATGTGATGTTCCAAAGGACTGGAAAAATGCCATCATAATCTTACTCTCAATTAAAAAAAGGATAAAAAGAAGATATTAGAAACTGTCGTTCAATCATACTGCTCTCAATTTTGTATAAAATTCTGATGAAAGTACTGACAAACCGCTTATAGAAACAATTAGATGCAGTGCAACTTAAAGAACGAGCAGGATTTCAAAGTGGTTTTAGTACCATCGACCATATTCATACAATTAGAGAAATTATTGAAAGAAGTAATGCATGCGAGCTCCTTCTGTGTGTGGATTTTGTGGACTATGAAAAAGTTTTTGATTCCATATCATCACTTGCAGTTATGGATGCATTAAGGAATACTAATATTAATTCAGGATCTATTCACCATATTGGAAACATTTATAAAGAAGTAACCGCCAAATTAAAACTACACAAAATGAGTAATGGGTGTCAGACAAGAGGACACAATTTCACACAATCTCTTCAATGTAGTACTTCAAGAAGTTTAAAAACAATTAAATTGGGAACAGAAGGGCATAAAAATTGACGGAGAGTTTAAAATAATTTGAGATTTGCGGATGATATTGTACTGCTTGCCTCCTCATTTGAGGATTTGCAAGAAATGCTTCAGGAATTAAACAAAGGAAGCAAGCTCGTTGGATTGAAAATGAACCTCAGCAAGACGATAGTTATGTCAAATTCCTTTGTTTCTCCACTGAAGATCACTGTTGATATGGATGAATTAGAAACGGTATGCAGTCATACTTATCTGAGGCAAGTCTTACGATGAACGGGAACATCATGGAAGAAATTAACAACAGAGTTAAACTTGCATGGAGAGCATTCGGAAGAAATAGCGCTATAATCAAAAGTGACCTCCCAATTTTTTTGAAAAGAAAAAAAAAATTATCAGTGCATTTTGCCTGTTTTCACTTATGCTTCTGAAACTTGGACATTAACATGTAAAGCTATACAAAAAACTTCAAACAACCTAAAGAAGCATGGAGAGATGCATGTTAGGATTCACTCGAAGAGATAGAAAGCGAAACACTTGGATTAGGAAACAAACCAAAGTTACTGATGTTATTTCTAGAGTCAAAAAGTTAAAATGTAGCTACGCTGGGCACCTTGCGAGAAGAAATGATGATAGATAGACCTTCAAAGTTCTATTTTCGATACTAAAAGATAAGAAAAGACCGAGGAAGAGATCATTTTGTCATTGGAAAGATGAAATTGTAAAGTTTGAACGAGCAGAATGGAGAAGAATTGCAGAAAACAGGGCAGTTTGGAATAATCTAGGAGAGGACTTCATTCTGCAGTGGACTGATAAAGGCTGGAACTGATGATGATGATGATGATGATGATGATGATGATGATGGTATTATAATAACAAAAAGAAGTATAATGTAAAACAAACGAATGATTAAATTTCCATAACAACCCACAGAAGCCTAATAGGATACTAGCTAACTTGAATAAATTAATTTAACTCTTTGTTGGTCATATTTAATTTCACTCCTCTGGTTAGCGTTGCCAAATTTAGGAACTTTTTTCCTTCTATTGGGTTGTTCGGAAAGTAATTTCGTTTTTCTCAGCAGAGGACATAATTGTATTTTTTTCACAATATCTGCACAATTAAGTTGCATTATCATTATATATTGTGACAGCTGATATAGCAGGGATTGCTTGTGAATAAGTTCGTTTTATTCTGCTCAATATGTTTTGATTGGTGCTCTATCAAATAAAGAAAATCGGAAGCGACATTTTAGGCATATTTTTTTTTTTTTTTTTTTTTTTTTTTTGCTATCAAAAAGGCGAAAATATTGTTCAAAGAAGGCAAAAAGTATACGATGTGTATACAGAAAATCTGTTTAAAGAACGCCATTGTGTCAAAACTGGTTTACCAAATTTTGTACCGGTAATTCTGACATTGAGGATGCATTACGTTCTGGAAAACCCGTTCATGCTAATGAATACAAAATACACATTGATTTAGGAAAACTGACAAATAAGAACTCTATAGATCGTTAAGAAACCGATCAAGGTGGAGAATATATAATTCAATAAACTATTTATATAATACTAGCAGACCCGGCCACGCGTTGCTGTGACTAAGTTATACGTTGAATTATACGGCTGTAAAATATTTAGTACAGTCAAATTATTATTTACGAACAAAGACGAAAACGTTGTAGCAGATGTAAAAACCCACAGGGTTGAGATTTGAAACTTAGGTCAAAACTTGGAAGCGATTGATAAAAATTTTCGTAGTGTTGACATTAAGCACAAATTAATTTCATTGTAGGGTCCTATAAATTTTAATGGAGAAGTGATATATATTATTTCTAATGCTACTTTTGATAAAATTGCTAAAATGACTAATATATAAATTAAATTCTATTAAAATTCTATTGAAATAAAAGTATAAAAGAAACAGACGATTTTAAAATCAATTTTTATGGAGGAGTGAAATATAATATATGCTATAATGGATAATTTTACTATAAAATGACCTCATCATTTTAAATATTTTAAAGAGGGCAACAGCTGTAGTAATAAAAAGGAAAACAATAAGGCTAAACCAGAAAAATAAGTAAATTTGATAAATATTTTAAAACTTTAAAATTGGAAATCTTATGAAATATTGGACATTTAAAGTAAATACATGTATCATTTTAAATAGAAAAAGATTTTGGAAAAGTTTAGTGTATTTTAACGAAGTGATGAGAAGTTTTTGAGTATGTTAAAATTTTAATAGTAAATTCAAGTTAATAAAGATGGGAAACATTGAGGATTAAGATAAGAATAATTATAAGATTTAAAAAAAAACTTTTTATATACCATGCTTTTAAATTTTAATATACTAATAATATACTAATTAAAAGGAAAATGATAAATATTCTATCATAGTTTGAAGTCAAATTTGTTTTCAAATGTCTAAATAAAATATCTGATGTAAGATACTAATATTTTGCAGCGGAATAGATTTCATTTCTGTCATCCTTGGCGAAAAAAAAAGAATATCGCCAAATTATCTGGCGAAAATATTTAATTCCTTTCAAAAATCATGGTTATTTTAACAACTTATATTAAAAGAGTAATGAATAATATGAAACAATATTTCGTACAATACATATTACATGTCATACATACGTACAATGAATAATACATATTACATTTCGTACAATGCATACATCTGGCATGTATATTTTCGTGTTACGCTTTTGATCGCCAAATAATAATAATAATAATAAAAAAAGCCAAGGGCGACAGAGTTTTGAAATTTAAAATTAAAATTTTGTCAATTTGACAGCAAAATAATTCAATCTAACACCCGCGATAACTAATACATATCTATACCCAAATATAAGGATTAAAATCGGGAAATAAATTTCCTCGATTTTTAATAATTTCTTACAAAAAATCCAGTGGGCAATTAACATAGGAAATCTTTTTCTTGGCTGCACAGACGGTCAGTGAGTCACACTTCGCTTGCGTATAGAACTCATAGATATAGTATAGCATATATAGAATAGAGTGATCATTGGGGAGAAAAAAGTTATTCCTTTTCATTTGGGAAAAGACGACGTTTTTACCAAAATATGGCCGTCTTTCCCCGAGTGAATACACACGGGAATACATACTAATATTTTAGCAAATAAAATTTATGAATAATTTATTTGCTAAAGGGGAAGGGAAGACTCCAGATACTGTTTCAAATTCATATTTCTTTCTTTCTTTTTTTTTTTTTCAATATCACTTAATGGCTGTTTCCAAAGCTTTTATTTATTTATTTTTTTTTTTCGACATCAAAAATCTTTGTACGATAACATGGGGATGAGAGATCTATATATATTACTATATCTATGATAGAACTACATTAGCACTTTATCAATGTGTATAAAATCTTTAAATTGATTATGACGTCAATTTTCGTGAGATGCATAATTTAACTTTTTATAATTTTTTAACGTTCACGTTTGATTAAATGTATTTATTTTTATGTCGAAAAAAAATGAACTCGTATTTTTTTTTTTTTTTTTTTTTTTGGCAACAATTAAATTAATGGAACTCACAGATATTTTGGAGCAACTTTAATAAAGGTCTATAATTAACAAATAATTGCAATAAAACAATATTGTGACAATAAATTGATATAAAAACTATCCTATCTCTCAAGTTGGACCAAACTGCACACAGTGTGCAAAATTTCATTAAAATCGGTTCCTTAGTTTAGGAGTTTACCCCGGACAAACATCGTGACACGTAATTTATATATATATACAGAAGATAATAAAATCGTCTTTCATTTTCAAAGGAAAAAACGAAATTATTTTCCGAACAACCCAATATATCCACCACTAAATTATAACTGTAACGTTTGCCTAATCCCTTCGAAGGTTATTCGTTCATGTCTATCAAATATCACTTCTCAAAATTATTGATGATAGCTGAATAAAAGATTCCCCAAATTTGACAATACTGTTTAGAGCGTTTTAGAGCGTTAGGGCCGGCAAAGGGTTAAATAATTTAATCTGTAATATTTTTATTTAGTTATGAAAAGAAGAATAATACTCACTTTAAAATAATTCTGATTCTTGCAGTATTCTTAGAATACAAACCACATAAACATTTCATGCAAACATTATAAATATTAGAACACCATATAAACATTAGAAAGTGCATTTTAAAGATAGTAAACAAGATTTTTCTATTCAAACTATTTAAAATTTTATTATCTAAACTATTTCAATTTTTATTAGAAGTTTTCTATTCGATAACAAAATGAACCAAAAGAAGGATGGGAAAAGCTTAATTTCATGAAACAGACAATAAATAAATAAATAAAAATAAAATAAATAAAATAAAATGATCAGAATGTAGAGATAAATTATCAGGGAGTCACCCATTTACAACGAAATAATCTGGTGTGTCACTTACACTACTTTCTCTTACCCTGAAATTTAATACTATAAATACAGTTTGGAGATTAAGAGGTAAGATAACAAGTACTGTTATGTAAACCTATGTTGAACAATGCCAATTAGACTTAGGAAGAGTTTTATATGATAATTAGTTCTGTGTGAAGGGGGCTACCGTCCCTTCAACCCCCGTTTCATTAATGTACAAAAAACAAGCGATGAATATTTAGCTTAAAACATACATTATTTACCATATCTCTATGAGGAATTTATTTCAATTCCCGAACAGCTTTCCTGGAAAGGTAAAATATTATTAGTAAAGCACATCCACTAACAATAAATAACTAGTGTGATGTGGCCACCACACGACTTTCTTCTTTATTTTCCTATACAAATTCACTCAGTAAAATAATTTATTAAAATTATTATTTAAAAAAATTATCTTCCATGATAATGCACACGGTTTCCATATTAGAGAAGTAGTATAACACTAAATATAAAAAAAAAAAGTTGAATTTATTCTCAATATTACATTAAAAAAAAAAAAAAAAATCCCGTTAAAAATTAAAAAAAAATCGATAACTTTATTTTAAATTATCGCAGGTTGATGGTTCAACCATTCGTTTTAAAAATATTGGCGAGCGCTTTTTTGAAAGATACCCATCATGAAAATTTACTCCCCTCGAGGGGGACTTCCCCCCCAGGGGGGGGGGAGGCGAGGCTCCTACATATACAAAATGTTTTTCCCAGTTGACTTTCTCCATTACACAAAATATATATTCGTTTCATTTGGTTTAGTGCAGTCTATAGATGTTAAACCTAGTGCAGTCTATAGATGTTAAACCTAGTGCAGTCTATAGATGTTAACCTGCAATTTCCCCCATAGACGTAATGTATTTGAATACTTTTGAGTGTCCCTGTACACGAACCATTGGCTTCATCTCAACGAAAAGCTTAGTGTAGCATCCCTATATGATACACATTTAGAATACCGAGTTTGGAATTTCTGATACTATTTGTTCTTGAAATATGCTGATAACAGACACACAGACATCCACACAGACAAACAGGCAGACACACACAGAGACCATTCGCTAAAAACATGATTTTCGTATTCAGGGGACCTCAGAACATGTAAATATAGCAAAAACTGACGTTAGAAAATTTTACCCTAAAACAATACTTTCTCGACCCTATGTGTAAGAGAAAGTAAAAATTAAATAAGATAAATTAAATTATGTAATCAGGACAAACGAAGCTTCACCAGAAATAAAATCATGTATCACATGTTACGACAACACCACTTCACGTAAGTAATATGCAATATGTAAGCAAATTAAAAGTGAAATTGAAAGGAATTTCATTTTTAATTTCTGAAGAAAATCTGCTTAAGTCAATTTTTGGAAATTTTTATGAGAAACAATTCTCTTTACAAAAATCAATATGCGAAAATTTTAAGATGAAATTTTCTGTCTTTATTAATTAAAAAAAAATATTTTAATGTGATTAAACGGTAACTTAGAATAAGTAACCACTAAATACATTTAATTTGATTTTTCCAAGAAGAATCTAGATCGCACTGACTTCTGGTGAGAGGCTTAATATTTAGAGTGCGGTGGACGTTTTGCAGGACGTTTGCCACACCATGAATTCTAGGCGCTGTACTATGTTTCAGTAGACTCAATGTGCCTCTTGCAGTTGTTCTGTTATTGCGGAAACCATCTCGAGTATAGACAGAAGTTAACTTCATTTACTCCGCAGCATAACAGCCCCTCTTAAATCAATCCTCCAAGATTTAAACTTTGTCATTACGGACACTGACATGCAAAGTTAAAGTTGCTCACTGGCTCTTTTTGTCTGGCTAGAACAATGCTTTTTATTTATTTACTTATTTATTTATTTATTTTTTAATATCAGTGGAAATTATAAGAAATCCGATTTGATCGTATTCCTTTTTAAAAATTAAGCTTGTTTTTTTCCTACAGCAATAAATCAAATTAAAGGATTCATATATGTCTTAGGATACATTTCACCATTTCAGTCAGTTACAAAGTATGTCGAGCAATCAGTTCATTCTTTAAAAAAAAAAAAAAAAAAAGAAAATCATTTCATTTTCCGAAATCTTAACAACCTACTATTTTCCGGCTTTCTTCAACATAAAGCTGCACTGAAGGATTGTGTGCTGAATGAATTTACTTGCTTGCTAGATGTGTGTGTGTGTGTGTGTGTCATGCTGCCACCTAAGTGGAGATTATATGTCTCAGCAATATGTCACAAACTCTGAACTAGAAAAAAAGAGACGAGTGTGCGGTAACACTGGTTGTCTAATACCAAGAACTTAGACTTCGGTGGAATGATTTCACTAGGGGGGTCTTTCTCAGAGGACCTGTACCATATTCAGGAGAATTTAGTAAAAAAGTCACAAAAACTACACATGGTTAAGCTGAAGATCGTGAACTGGACTCGAACCTGGCATCTCCTTTCTACTATAACAGAAATTTTAGGTTACTGCTGCGATGAGATGTAGATAGAACCCCGGAAGTAAAACTTTGATTTGGAAAAATAATATAATTGTATGATTACAAAATGTAGTTAATTAAAACTAATTTAAAATTGTATGAAGAAATATAAGTATAACTTATTGCAAAATGAGCTTAAAGAAGAGGAAATAGTTTCTCTTTTTTATATTTTGTATTACAAGTTAGTTAAATGTGGCACATATTACTGAATAATAAGACTCTGAATTCCTTTTATATTAGTTATGTCATTTAGTCTTAATTTATTTCAACATTGTTTCTTAAAAGCGATATAAAATCCTTACAAAGTTCTGTACATTATCTTTTAATCTCTCGAAGAAGTTTATCTTAGAAATTTAATGAGAAGATTTTCGAGTGAAGATAAATATGGAATATTGAATAAGAGGAAATGGCGAAGACGGACTTTAATTTGCCATCCAATTATGATGCTGAGTGTTGTATGCATCTCAGAATCGTTAATCTTTTAATTGAGTTGAATAAGGGTTTTAACGTAATGTCTTCAGAATCCAACGCATTAGGAAGGTTGTATAAGCATGCTTATGTGTTTGGAATACATAGTACTAAAATCACAGTTATGCAAACAAATGCGCACAAGAAAATCTGAAAAATGGATTATTTATGGATGTGATTAATTATAATTATTAAACTGTTTTTAGAAATGGAAATTCCTATGATTTAGATATTCCATTTTTAATTGAATATTTCTAAGAATAATTCAGCATTATGTAAATTAAATTTATATTTTCTACTTTCTTGTGGCTACACTGTCGGAATTGTGCTAAAAATTTGGTGTAAATTAATTTCTATTTTTTCTTAGGAATCTGCAATATAATAATTTTTCTTACAGAAAAAAAAAGACATAAGTCATAAAAGTTCTTCTTACGTTATATTCCATTCATGAATGCAATGAATGGAATATAATATAAGAAGAAGAACATTTATAACATGCCATTTTTTCTATTAGAAAAATCATGTTCCCCTTTGTGGCCAATAAGTGTTTTTTCAACAATTATTTTTCTGCGTATTTGCATTCATTGAATTAATGTCCAACTTTTAACACAATTATCTACAAAACAAATAAATTCTAGTAGACTGCTTCTTATTTATAAAATATTCCGCTATATCACATTTAAATATTATGTTACGTATCTTTTAAGCATTTTTATTATTAGAGAATGTTATACTACACTGTTAAAAATTTCAGTTCAAACTTGAACCACTATACGGAGTAAAGTTATAACCAATGCCATAACAGGACTCAACCTCACTTTTTAGTTTTATACTTCTTGCGATCATTTAAGTTGCACCAAATCTTGGAGCTACCATACATCCACTCACAAGGGAAGTAAGAATCAGTAAAATTCCTATTGGAACCAAACCAAACTTAAATTAAAAAGCGTGGTCATAAACATCGGGTAAAGTGCAAATTTTGTGTAACAACTTCCCCATGGGCCAAGATAAGACCCTACACTGTAAAAAATATGTCCTATTTGCTGCCAGAAATTCTCTGTAATTTGAGAAAATACGTTTTACAAAAGGTTTGATAAAAGGTTAAACCGTTGGGTGGTTTCAAATAATTCAGTACCAAGTTTTGCTTCAAACTAACACCAAATTTTTAACAGTGTAGGGCTTCACATCCACATTATACATTTTATGCATTGCCTGGCTATAAAGCAAGTTCCTTTCAAAATTCAATGATAGCTAATACATTAGAAGAATTTATAACATAAAAATAATCTAAATTTGGGACACGTAACAGATATATATATATATGTAGTGTCGGCATCTTGCTTCCACCAACGTTTGATTCCAAAACTGCCCAGTTTCCTTATGCCGCAGCCTGTATCTTCGACGCGAGGATGGAATGACACACGTAGCGGAATGACACAGCCGTGATGTCAGACGGATGTCTCTTCCGGAGCACGCATCTTCATAGACGGGAGCTGAGAGCGCTTGCCGAAAAGAAGTCAGTAGACGGTTGAATTTTGAGACGTATGGACGTACGGATTTTGATCCGCTGACGACGAAAGTTCGCCGAGATGATGTTATGTATCTTACCGTGTACTTTTCTAAAGCAATCGAAAACGAAAGCTATGTTATGTTTTCTTTTGACATAAACTGTGCTAAGGTAAACTGTTGAACGTAAACTTTGACTTTTTAAACGTGACTGTGTTGGTCAGTAGTACTATTTTAATTCATATTAACGTCTTGTAAATATGTATATTATACTTTAACTTTCTTTATTAAATTTTAAGTGATTAATACTAAATAAGTATTAGTTTTTCTGTTTAACGCCCACGAAAGTTGGCCATCCCACAAGTCAGAAGTGGGATATAACGTGATCTAATGTAAATTTTTGATGTAACGTAAATTTTTGATCTAACGTAAATTTTTGATGGAACGTTGAAAAAAGAACTATTTTTCTAATTCGTCGAACTTTTTAACCCCTTAACGCGCGCTGTCCTCGCTGCGAGGACGCAAAATTTAAGATCCAGCTGCAAAAATTCATCCCGGAAATTTTTTAGCAAAAATTTACGTTTATAACATATCAGAAAAGGCTGGTTTTTTTAACCTTAAAATTAAAAATTTCTTTTAGTTTAATTTAGTTCATGAATTCCGATGGCAGTATAATTTAAATAATCCGAATTGTCTTGCGCCGCAAAGGGTTAAAATATAAACTTTTTATGGACTGAACTATTTATTTATTTTAAATACTGTTGCTAAACTGTTCTGAAATTTCTTCGCATGCTTAATCATGCTATGAATAGTGGTTACGATACAGAATATTACGCCTGATCTGAAATTCATATTGGATGATTAGATGTATAAAGTGTGATCCGTTGTTTTTGCTGAACAGCGACGAATCGACTAGACGGAGGTTTGAATAAGAAATTTAAAACAACAAAGCACCTGCTGTTTCTGTTCTACAAAGGTACGTCAACTTTTATTTTTATTACATGATGGTTTCATTAGAAGACATTCCTAAAATAGGTATTGCACTAGGAAAGGAAAAATATAATAAAATTAAAATTCTGCATCGGTTTCTTTTTGAAAATGAAGGTGATCGAAAAAACAGATGCAGAATAAAAAAATTCTCCGGATTTAATTTTGCCATTGATGATGAGGATTATATTCAAAAACAAAAATTTATAGATGATAATTTTACGCTAAATGAGCTGATTATAATCAGTAATTTATTAAATGTCTCGTTCGATGGAAATAAAGAAGAGTTACGTGACAGATTATTGTTAAAGTTATGTGATATAGAATTATTAAAACAGGAAAATTCTGAGAATGATTCGGATAGTGATTCTGAAAATGAATCTAGCAGCGATAGTGACTGTTAGGTATTGATATACTTTTGCCTCACTAGAGGGCGCCAGAGGTCCCGTTGAGATAAGATTCGAATAACATTTTTGTTGTCTCGCGGGACATAGTTTTGGTTTTAGTTTTAGTTCTGTTCTAGAATGGAGAGCAATGTCATGAAATAGTAGTTTGCTCTCGGGGCCTTTTTGGCCTGATTTTATTATTCATGGAGCTACCGTTGAAGAAATAGAAAAAGTAGCCCATAGATTAGTTAGTTTTAGTTTCGCTTTAGTGAAGAGAGCAACACAATGAAATAGAATGCTCTCAGGCCATCTTTGGCCTAATTTATTTTTATGGAACCACCATTGTCATTACGAAATAGAAAACTGGTGGCTTAGTTATTAAAATATTACGAATAGAAAATTGTTTTCGTGAAATTTCGAATATGTAAATACCTTTTGTAAATAGTGTTTCTTCATGTAAATACTTTACTTAATAAACTGTATATATTTTTCTCATCTTAAAGAAGAAGCTATTATTTCTAGAAAAACAACTGTCCGTTATTAGTCGTCATTTTTTACGTCGAAGAATTCTACAGGTAAGAAGAATATTATTATATCAGTTTGAAGATTATTACTTTGAAATATAAAATGATTTGAAATTATTAAATAAGACATTCGATTAAATAAAATAACCTGCAATCTTTATATTACAAAGAATCGAGAAGATTCGCTTGAAGCCATTCAGTAGAATGGCGTTTTATAACATAATTTTATGGCGTCCGCCACATCAGGATGTATTGTTTATATTAAATACAGGATATATTGTTTATATTAACTGAAAAGAAAAGAATTATTTTCATTTGAAACAATAAATGGTTTAAAGATTATATTATTATTATATGAAATGTTTTTCAAAAGATATCTAGATTGAAATTATTTAGAATATAGAATATTCCTTTTTCAAAGTAAATAAAATTAAAAATGTCTGATTGATTGAAATAAAACAAGATTTTTTATTTGCTATATATTATTTGTACATTTAAAACGTAAATTTATCAAGGTCAAAATAAGATAGTTGTTTTTTTATGATTGAAATAAATAAAAGTAAAAAAAAAAAAATAAGCAATTGAGTATTGAGTTGAACTTGAAAAAGAAGCATCATTTGATGAAAGAAGGAATAAAAAAGCATTTTTTCATGGTTAAATATTTGATGATGTCAAAATCTGATTGCAGTGAATTTTTATTGTTTTATTTTTTGTTTCGCAATGATTATGAAATAAAGTATTATTTTAGAATTTATGAATGAAAACAGAATGTGCAAGATAGAAGCTTCGATTTTAATTTATTTTTTGGATTACATTTGGTGATTGTTTAATTCAATAAATTTTTACAGTTATTAAATAAATAAAAATTATTATTCAGTTGGAAATAAATATTTCTATAAGAGTAAAATAAAAAATAATAAATGGTTATTTTCTTTTGTTTACATTTTACGAAAAGAAAATGGCTCTCCAAATAGAATTTTTTACAAGTTGTTCTTAGAATAAAATCTTCTTGGTAAATAGAAGAGTGAAGGTTTTTACATTTAAATTAAAAGGCATAAATAACGAGTAATTGGTTAATTAACATAAAACTGTTCTGTTTTTGTTTAAAAATCTGAAATGGAAAAAATAAAAAGACGTAGAACACCATTACGATCTTCCTTTACTAAAACTTTAAATATTTTAAAAACAGAACTAGATAAAGAAGATCTTGAGAAGGGTATACTTTTAGATAATTTAAATAAATTAGAGGGTTTAATAACAGAATTAAAGACACTCGACAATGAAATATTAGACATTATGTCGGAAGATAGTAAATGCGATGAAGCTTTGATTATAAAAGAAGCCGAAGAAAGCGAAGCATACTCTGATGAATTTATCACAGTTAAAAGACTAATTAATGAAAAATTGAATTCAAGTGTAAATTTTAATTGCACAGGCCAAAATAAAATAGAAAGCGAAACAAACTTGAAAACAAAGCGATATAAATTACCAAAATTAGCTATCAAGAAATTTGATTCAAAATTAATAAATTATTTGCCCTTTTGGGCCCAATTTAAGAAAATTCATGAGGATGAAGAATTAGACAACGCTGACAAATTTCAGTACCTTTTACAGTGCATAGAACCAGGAACTCGAGCCAGAGAATTACTCGAAAGTTACCCCGTAACATCAGAAAATTATTTAAAGGCAGTAAAGGCTTTTGAAGAACGCTATGGGGATAAAGATATCTTAATCGAAGTATATGTTCGAGAATTTTTGAAATTAATTACAGCTAATGTACAGACTAGGGGAAATAGCAAAAATTTGTGTAATTTAGTGACCAAGATAGAAGCACACTTGAGATCACTGGAAAGCATGGGTGTAAACATTGATCAGAACTCTGCGTGGCTGTACCCAATGATAGAATCCTGTTTACCCGAAGATATTATTAGAACGTTTCAAAGACTTAATGTTGGGGCCAGGGAAGATTCTACTGAGTTAGATGATAAGGAAACCACACAGAAATCGAACTTGTCACTATTGCTGAATTTTTTGAAAAGGGAAGTGGCAGGTGAAGAAAGGTTGCAATTAGCCAGGTCGGGTTTTGAAATTAAATCACCCAAGGAAAATGTTAAAAATAAATTCCACAAGAGAGATAACAGGGTCCCCACTGCTACAGGCTTATTCGCTGCAAAAGAATTAAGCTGTATATTTTGCGGAAAAACGCATGAGAGTAAAGACTGCATAACAGCCAGATCGCTCTCCCTTGACGAAAAGAAAAATAGTAAAAGAAAAAAATTGCTGTTTGAAATGTTTGCGTTTTGGACACCGGGCAAAAACGTGCAAGGTTTTTATTAAGTGCCACGTTTGTTCGAAACCACACACAGAACTATTTTGTCCAGAGATAAGGAAAGGGGGTGAAAATAGTAGAAGCAAACTTCCCGAAGTAATACAGAACACTGTCGCCAAACAATGCTCCCAGGAAATAGCCCTTATGACGTTAGAAATAAATATAAAAGGGGAAAAAGGCTAAAAAAGGGTGCGTTGTCTTATGGACAGTGGTTCCCAGAAAAGTTATATTTTAAAGAAAACTGCAAAAGAGCTCAAGCTAAAACCCATTGGTACAGAAATAATTGCCCATACAGTTTTTGGAGGTGCACAGATAGAAGCTAAACAGCATAATATATTTAGAGTTGCTGTAGGTGCATCGAATAATCGGGTCAATTCCATGCATGAACTTGATCTTCTAGAACAAGAAAAAATTTGTGGTGAAATTCCTCGAATTCCAAAGGGAAATCTGTGCAGAGAACTCAAGAAAAATAAGCTGTGGTTGTCCGATATCGGCCCTGGTAGTACAGAAATAGAAATCTTGATCGGGAGTGACGTTTACGGTCAACTGTTAACGGGTCGAGTCAAGCAATTAGAAAATGGACTCACAGCGATAGAAACCAAACTTGGATGGACAGTTTGTGGAAAAACAGGGCTTCCATCTCAGGGTTGCTTGAATAGCGGTACAGCGGTATTGATGACAAATCTGTACATAAAAGATTGGAATGTTCCAGACTTGTGGCGACTCGAAACGATAGGAATCAACGACCCTGCACACACCTTGTCCAAAAGAGAAGAAGAAGAGCAAGCCCACGATATGTTTCTTAGACAACTCACCAGAAATGAAGATGGTCGTTATCGAGTGGGTCCTCCATGGATTTCCAACAATGTCAATATTCCCTCAAATAGAAATGAAGCAGAAAGAAGATTATTCAGTACTACCCGAAGATTAAAGAAATTAAATAAATTTGAGGATTACGATCTAATCTTCAAGGAATGGCAAAGAGAAAATGTCATACAGGAAGTCCCTCAGACAGAACTGAAAGAAGTTAGGGAACACTACTTATGCCACCATCCAGTCATCAAGCCTAATAGTTCTACCACCTCCATCAGACCAGTTTTTGATGCATCATGCAAAGTCGGAAAAGCACCGTCACTGAATGATTGTCTCTTTAAAGGATCAAATTTATTAGAAGAGATTCCCGCAATATTGTTAAGATTCAGAGAAAAGGCAATCGCTGTTGTATCCGACATTAGAAGAGCCTTCCTTCAGATCGAAATAAAAGAGGAAGATCGGCATTTTTTAAGGTTCCTGTGGTGGAAGAAGACGAATGAAATTAAAGTCTATCAGCATAATAGAGTGGTGTTTGGTATTACTTCCAGTCCATTTTTACTTGGCGCAGTTATCAGACATCATTTGAATGGGTGTCCAGAAGAACTTAAGGCAATTGCTCAGAAACTTCAGAAGTCATTCTATGTAGATAACTGCGTCACATCTGTAAACAACACGTCCGAATTGGAAGAATTTAAATCTAAGGCAACAGAAATCATGGCTGAAGCTAAAATGGAACTAAGATTGTGGCAATTCGGTCCTGTAAAAGAAATAGAAAAGTTGTCTTTAGAAAATGAAAAGGAAGACTTCTCAACTCCAATTCCAGTTTTAGGAATTAAATGGGACAGAACAGATGATAGCTTGATGGTCTGCAATAAATTTGACTTAGAAATAGTGAATCCATCAAAACGTCAAATTCTATCCATAACTCAAGGAATTTTCGATCCCATCGGTTTTCTAGCTCCAGCATTGTTACCAGCCAAGATAATAATTCAAGAATCTTGGTCCAGCAAATCAGCATGGGACACTCCGCTTCCAGAGAAAATTCAAAGAGACTTTCAGAAATGGTACAGCGAATTAAAACAGCTAACAGAATTGAAGATCCCGAGAAGAATAGGTTATGGAAATAAAGAAGATTGGACCCTACATATTTTCTGCGATGCAAGTCAAAGTGCCTATGCAACAGTAATTTTTCTACGGTGCGAAGAAGAAAAAAGAGTTTCAATTCAATTTTTGGGAGCAAAATCGCGGTTGGCTCCAAAAAAGGCTCTAACGATTCCTCGCCTTGAGCTGCTTGCCTGTGTGTTGGGATCCAGACTATCAAAGTATGTCGTAGAAGCTTTGGACATCCCTACAGTACCAACTTACTTTTGGACTGATTCTTCGACAGTTTTGGCCTGGATTAAAAGAAATGACCAGTGGGGTACCTTTGTGGGCAACAGAATCAGAGAAATATGCCAACTTACGAACCCTCAACAGTGGTACTTAGTTCCAGGAAGTCAAAATCCGGCAGACCTGCCTTCCCGTGGTTGTAGTCCTAAATACCTTCTGGAATCGGGATGGTGGGAGGGTCCTAAATGGCTAGCAGATGAAAAAAGTAACTGGCCCCAACCGAAGATTGCCCCTAATGAAGTCTTAGTTATGTCGGAAAGAAAGAAAACTGCAGTGTCATTATTTTCAAGTCAAAATGTAGATCCATTTATGAATTATGAAAGAACTTCGAAATTTAGTAAACTTGTAAATATTATTTGTTGGATAAGAAGATTTGCAACAAAATGTAGAAATAGAAATCATATTTTCCCAGCTGAACTTTCGGCAGAAGAAAAGGAAGAGGCGGAAAAATTTCTCTGGTCACGCATACAGTTAGAAAGTTTTGGTGATGTGCGAGAAACAATAAAAGGACTTGTTGTTATGAAAGATCAAGACAATATTCTAAGAGTCAAAACAAAATTGTTAGATCGAGAAGACACTTTTTCTTTCAAGTATCCTATATTGTTGCCATCAAAACATCATGTTGTAAGGTGCCTAATGAGAGACTGCCACTTGAAGAATTGCCATGCTGGACTTCAGACAGTTGGTTCGATCTTACGTGAACATTACTGGATTATTTCTGCAAAACGTAACATCCGAAGTGAATTGATAAAATGCACAAAGTGTAAAATTTTTTCTTCCAAACCATTTGTTACTCCTCCGATCCATTTACCTTTTGACAGAGTCAGAGACTCAAAAGTTTTTGAAGTTGTTGGCATCGATTTATGTGGCCCTCTTTACCTGAAAAATAAATCCAAAGTATGGATAGTCATTTTTACCTGTGCAGTATATCGAGCCATACACTTGGAATTAGTGACGAATCTATCAACAGAGGGATTCATACAAGCGCTAAGAAGATTTGTAGCCCGAAGAGGAAGAATTTCGACAATCTACAGTGACAATGGAACTAACTTTCGCGGTGCCAACAATCTCTTTAAATCTCTTGACTGGAATCAAATTCAAAAGACGAATAACATAGCTCCAATAAAATGGAAGTTCATCCCCCCAACCGCTGCTTGGTGGGGCGGATGGTGGGAGCGTCTCATTAGAAGTGTAAAAAACCTCCTACTGAGAACTCTTGGAAAATCTTCCCTCAATTTTGAAGATCTTTCTACTATCTTGTGCGAAGTTGAGGCCATAATGAACAGTCGACCTTTAACATACCTATCAGAAGAACCAGACAAGTTCATTCCTTTGATACCTTCCTGTTTTATGCAAGACATTCAAGAAATTGGTGTACCAGATCTGGATGCCATTGATGCTAAAAAACTGAGAGCACGATACAAGCACTGCCAAAGTGTTCGAAGGCAACTACAAAGTAGATTTCGAAAAGAGTATCTAGCGCAGTTGGTACAACGAAGTAGACAGATATGTAAGCCTGTTAAACAAGGCGACATTGTGCTAGTAGAAATCAACAGTGTGAAAAGACTACATTGGCCAATAAGAAGAGTAGTGAAAATCTTTCCCAGCCGAGATGGCCGTGCCAGGGTTGTGGAAGTGAAAATGCATTCTGGGACATTGATTAGACCACTTCAAAAACTCTATCCCTTAGAGATATCAGATGCTGAGGATCCAGTGATACAAGCAGCAAAAGAGACAATAAATTGAAAGTGGTCAAAAACTAAAAAAAAAAAAAAACTTTTCGAAAGACAATCACAATTGTTTTAAAATTGCATTGAACTTTAAAATATTTTATTTTTATTTTTCTTTATTTTCATTAGTTTGTAACTTTAATTTTTTCTATTTGTAGTTTATAGATTTAATTTTTCTTAGTATGTAGTTTTATAAGTTTAAATTTTCTTAATTAATTAACTGTTTAATTTTTTATCTCTCACCTAAAAAATTAAAGGTGGGAGGATGTTAGGTATTGATATACTTTTGCCTCACTAGAGGGCGCAAGAGGTCCCGTTGAGATAAGATTCGAATAACATTTTTGTTGTCTCGCGGGACATAGTTTTGGTTTTAGTTTTAGTTCTGTTCTAGAATGGAGAGCAATGTCATGAAATAGTAGTTTGCTCTCGGGGCCTTTTTGGCCTGATTTTATTATTCATGGAGCTACCGTTGAAGAAATAGAAAAAGTAGCCCATAGATTAGTTAGTTTTAGTTTCGCTTTAGTGAAGAGAGCAACACATAGAAATAGAATGCTCTCAGGCCATCTTTGGCCTAATTTATTTTTATGGAACCACCATTGTCATTACGAAATAGAAAACTGGTGGCTTAGTTATTAAAATATTACGAATAGAAAATTGTTTTCGTGAAATTTCGAATATGTAAATACCTTTTGTAAATAGTGTTTCTTCATGTAAATACTTTACTTAATAAACTGTATATATTTTTCTCATCTTAAAGAAGAAGCTATTATTTCTAGAAAAACAAGTGTCCGTTATTAGTCGTCATTTTTTACGTCGAAGAATTCTACAGGTAAGAAGAATATTATTATATCAGTTTGAAGATTATTACTTTGAAATATAAAATGATTTGAAATTATTAAATAAGACATTCGATTAAATAAAATAACCTGCAATCTTTATATTACAAAGAATCGAGAAGATTCTCTTGAAGCCATTCAGTAGAATGGCGTTTTATAACAGTGACGTCACGAAAATTGATTCCTCGGTGCAATGCCATTATGATAATGATAATGATATTGATGATTATAATAAAGGTAAAAAATTTTACAATAATTGTGTTAATATTAAGAATTCTGGTGCAGCTATCTCATTTGATGATTTCGAGAACAATATTAGTAAATTTAGCGTTGAGCCGCATGAAAATATAAACTTTTGGTTTAACAAATTCGAAGAAATAGCGGAAATGTTTAATTTGACTGAATTGCAAAAAATCATTTTTTGTAAACGATCTTTGAGCGGGAACGCTTCATTATTTATTAAATCTGAAAAAGCGCTACTTACTTATAAAAAATTAAAAAAAGCGCTCATTGAGGAATTTAAAGCAGAAATAAATTCCGCCTCTTTACATGACAGATTAAGTAAAAGGAAAATAAGAGGCGATGAATCTGTTAGAGAGTATTTTTTTTAAATGCGAGAGTTGAGTAAAAACGGACATATTGATGATGCCGCGATCATGCACTATGTGATCCAAGGAATTAATGATAAATCTGAGAATAAAATCATTTTGTACGGTGCTAAAACCCTTCACGATTTCAAATAAAAAATAAAATTCTATGAAATGTTTAAGAGAGATAGTGATAAAAATAAACTTAGATCTGATAAAATTGACAATAATGCAAAACTGAAACCCATAAAACACAATGTGCATGAAAAATTTAATCCTAAAAGGGAAATAAGTAAACTTTGTTATAATTGTGGTGAAAAAAACCACTTGTCCAGAGACTGCCCTCATAAAGCAAAAGGTCTGAAATGTTTTTCGTGCAAGCGCTTTGGGCATAAAAGTTCAGAATGCCCGGGTTCAAAACCCAAAGTCGAATCCTTATGTATTAGTGTAAATCGTAATTTGAATAAAACTATACAAATAAATGATATAAATTTCAGTGGTATTATTGATACGGGCAGTGAGGCAACACTGCTTCGTAAAAGTGTTCTTGAAAAACTAGATGTTAATGGGTTAAATCCAGTGAGTACCACTTTGAAGGGAATCGGAACAAATTTCATAAAGCCGTTAGGCTCATTTAATGTGAAACTTAAAATTGACGAATTTCAATGTAAAACCAATATTTATGTTGTAAATAATGATGTAATACCCCATGACGTCATCATTGGTCTAAACATGTTAATGTTGGGCGAGACGACAATAAATGAGAATGGTATTATTGTAAAGAATAAGCCTAATCCTATTGCAATGAACTTTTTAACAGTACTTCCAATAAATGCATATCAAAACGAAGTCGAGACAGACATTGCTTATGATGCCCCCCTTGACTTTCAAAATGAAGTTAGGGATTTGATTTCGAATTATGAACCTAAAAAGACATTGTCGACCGATATTGACTTAAAAATTTTGTTGAAAAGCAGTGAACCTATTTATCATCAGCCGCGGAGATTACCATTTTCTGAAAAAAAAAAAATTGTGGAAGGTCAAATAGCCGAATGGCTAGACGAAGGTATTATCGAACCAAGTTCCTCCGAATACAGTAGTCCAATTGTACTAGTAAAAAAAAAAAAAAAAGATGGTACTTCGAGAATCTGCATTGATTATAGGCGTTTGAATAAAATCATAGTTAAAGACCAATTTCCCTTGCCGCTGATTGAAGATATTTTGGACCGTTTACAGGGTGCACGAATTTTCAGTACGACTGATTTGAAGAACGCTTTTTTTCATGTAGATGTTGACGAAGAAAGTAGAAAATACACCTCGTTTGTGACCCACGAGGGTCAGTATCAATTTCTTAAAGTGCCATTTGGACTGTGCAATTCGCCTGCCGTATTTCAAAGATACATAAACATAATTTTTCGACCCTAAGTTAATTCCGGTATTGTTTTACCCTATTTAGATGACCTCATAATATTAGCATCCTCCTATGAAGAAGCCGTTGACAACTTAAGACAGACCCTAACTCTCGCTAGCAAATATGGCTTAGAAATAAATTTTAAGAAATCTAATTTGTTAAAAAAAAGATTGAATTCTTGGGCCACGTAATCGAGGGAGGCAAAATTTTTCCATCTCCCTCCAAGACGCAAGCCGTCATGAAATTTCCGGAGCCAATTAACTTAAAGTAGGTCCAAAGTTTCCTAGGTTTAACTGGATACTTCCGAAAGTTTATTCCATACTATTCCATCATTGCTAGACCATTGAGTGACATGTTAAGAAAAGATCACAAGTTTAAGTTTGGCGATGAAGAAAGAAATTCCTTTAATTGCTTGAAATCTATCTTGGCTGATAAACCGGTTTTGGCCTTATATAGCCCTAACTATGAAACATAATTGCATACTGATGCCAGTGATGAAGGGTATGGCGCAATTTTAATGCAGAAATCACCAAACGACACTAATTTCCACCCTACATATTACTTGAGTCGTAAAACCTCAGACGCTGAAAAAAATATTCAAGTTACGAGTTGGAGGTGCTAGTGATTATTGAGGCTTTGAAAAAGTTTCGTATATACTTATTGGGAATTCCATTTAAAATAGTAACTGACTGTGCAGCGTTTCAAAAAACAATGAAAAAAAAAGATTTAGCCACTAGAGTAGCACGTTGGGCTCTTCTGTTACAGGAGTTTAATTATACGATCGAACACCGCGCTGGAAGTAGAATGCCTCATGTTGATGCATTGAGTAGAGCACCAATAGATGTGCTTTACATATCCATACAATATGTCTTACCACGAATTAAAAGTGCTCAGGATGATGATCAGCACATAAAAACCATTAAAGAAGTATTAAAGCATTCCAGTTATGAAGATTATTGTACCAGAAACGAAATTTTATATAAATTCATAAATGGGAAGGAATTAGTTGTAATACCAGATAGCATGCAAATCGAGATCATTAAAGAAGCTCATGAGAAAGGACATACAGGAATTAATTACACTGAGAAACACATTGAAGAATTTTACTACATTCCCAAACTGCGAGAAAAAATTAAAAACGTTATCACTAATTGTGTACTTTGTATTCTTATGAATCGTAAAAGCGGAAAGAAAGAGGGACTGCTGCACCCACTGCACAAACAAGACATACCACTTCATACTTATCACATAGATCATCTCGGGCCATTAGAAAGTACACACAAAAACTATAAACATCTTTTAGTCATAGTTGACTCATTCACCAAGTTTGTGTGGATATATCCTACGAAAAGCACGACGACTACAGAAGTGTTAGCTAAATTAGAAATTCAAAAACTGTTTTTGGCAACCCATCACAAATAATTACTGACCGCGGCCCTGCCTTTACCTCTAAAGAATTTGCTGATTATTGTTCAAATGAAGGCATTAAACACCATTTCACTACTACCGGTTTGCCAAGGGCCAATGGCCAGGTCGAACGAATCAACAGGGTCATCATATCGGTACTTTCAAAATTATCATTAAAAAATCCTGCTGAATGGTACAAACATGTGAATGAATTGCAGCGCACAATAAACTCGACATACCAAAGAAGCACCGACATGACGCCCTTTGAACTATTGTTCGGCACTAAAATAAGCACCAAGGGAAATGATAGAATAAAAGAAATACTTGAGTTCGAGTTCCAAGCTGACTTTGAGTCCCAGAGAGAAGTTCTGCGCAAACATGCAAAAGGACAAATTCTCAAAGTTCAGGAAGAGAATAGAAAAAATTATAACCTACGACGAAAACAACCCAAAACTTACAAAGTAGGCGATCTAGTTGCCATCAAACGAACGCAATTCGGTCCTAACCTGAAATTAAAATCGAAGTACTTTGGCCCCTATAAAATCGTAAAGTGAAAGGTGGAAACACCTATTATGTAGTTAAGGAGGGATGTCACGAAGGCCCCCGTTGCACATCCACTCATGCTGAATTTCTCAAGCAGTGGATAGTTTAAAAGAGAGAACATCAAAATTTGTATATGTACTGTATATAAGCTAGATATTATTTTGTGTTGCTTTTGTGTTTGTTTTTTCTTTTTGTATTTTTCAGTGTGGCCGCCTGGAGGACCAGTCGACGCAGGATGGCCGAGTGTAGTGACGGCATCTTGCTTTCACCAACGTTTGATTCCAAAACTGCCCAGTTTCCTAATGCCGCAGCCTGTATCTTCGACGCGAGGATGAACTCACACGTAGCGGAATGACACAGCCGTGATGTCAGACGGATGTATCTTCCGGAGCACGCATCTTCATAGACGGGAGCTGAGAGCGCTTGCCGGAAAGAAGTCAGTAGACGGTTGAATTTTGAGACGTATGGACGTACGGATTTTGATCCGCTGACGACGAAAGTTCGCCGAGATGATGTTCTGTATCTTACCGTGTACTTTTCTAAAGTAATCGAAAACGAAAACTATGTTATGTTTTCTTTTGACATAAACTGTGCTAAGGTAAATTGTTGAACGTAAACTTTGACTTTTTAAACGCGACTGTGTTGGTCAGCAGTACTATTTTAATTCATATTAACGTCTTGTAAATATGTTTATTATACTTTAACTTTCTTTATTAAATTTTAAGTGATTAATACTAAATAAGTATTAGTTTTTCTGTTTAACGCCCTCGAAAGTTGGTCATCCCACATATATATATTGTAACAAAGTAGTAGAATTTTATAAATAATTTTGAATAGAAGAAAACAGGCCAATAAATAAATAAATAAATACATAAAAATAGAATGAAAATAAAATAAAAATAAATGAATAAAATAAAATAAATAAATAAATAAAAAATAAATAAAAAAATAAATATAAAAGACTTTCTGGAGAAAATTTAAATTATGTACGGATGAAAAGTCAACAGTTTTCTGTTTATTTTTTACGTAATAAACGAGCTATAACTATGAAATAAGAAAACAATTATAAAATGTTTTACAGTGTTATCTGAAATTTATAGCTTTTATATTATAGAGTTTATAAACATTTTATTTACAACACCAATATTTAAAAAAAATTGTGCTCATTTGTTAACAATTTATAAGCTGTCACTCTAATAATATTATGAATGTTAAATAAAAAAAATTAAATTGTTAATTAAAAAAAATAATAATCTTTTTTTTTTTTTTTTTTTTTTTTTTACATTTCTTAATTAGTTATGGAGAAAATTTCTTTATGCAATATAAAGATGTTTTTCCAAATTATCCAAATTTACTTATCCTTAACTGCACGGTGAATTGATTTATAAATGTGCAACACTACACAGATTTTCTTAATTTGCATTTCTAAAAATTTAAACAAATATTTCCAAAATCTTTGACGAAACTATCCCAATTGAAATTCATTATTTAACAGCATTTATTTAACAATTGTTCGATTTGAAATTTAGATAATTTATTCATTAATTTGCTACATTGTAAACTGTATTATTATTAATTAAAAATTTTTTTACTTGCTGAACATACATTATATAAAGAAAGTATTGTAAACAAGAAAAAAATTTCGACTATGGGATTTTGATGTATCTATACGCTTTGAGACCTTCTGAATTCCTTATTGTAATTTCGACGAAGATGCATGTACGTGTGTGAGTGAACACGGTAACGTCTAAACACTTTGTTCCAATGAGCTGAATCTTGGTAGATATGCTGTGCGTTGCCGTCGCACTAACTGTGTAGATTTTGACGTATGTTAGAATAACAGTTCTTTTACAGGGACTCAAAGAAAAATTCTTTATCATTATGGCCTATGGATGACTCAAATTATTTAAAGTGGGATAAAATCTAAACATCTTATTCGATTGAGCTAAAATTTGGTAGGTATGTTATAAGTTACTACTGCGTGACTTGTATAGATTTTTATGAGTGCAGAATAGCTAGTTCTTTCATAGGGATAGAAAGAAAAATTCTTTATCATTATGGCCAATGAATTCAATTTATATGAATTGTGATAGCATCTAAATGCCGTATCTGATTGGGTTAAAAATTAGTAGGAAGTTTATAGATCATTTTCGGACGATTTGTATAGATTATGATGAGTGCAAGACATATAGTTCTTTTACAGAAACATAAAAAGAAATTATTTATCATTACAAATTATAGGTTCGAATTATTTGAATTGCGCTAACGTCTAAACTCTACATTCAATTTTCGTTTAAGTTATACATTGGTAGGTTATGTCATAGGCTATCATCGCTAGAGCTGTATAGATGCACATGAGTTTAGGATATACAGTTTGTTTTACTGCTATACAAAGTAGAATATTTTTAGTTACCCATCATACTATAGGTATGGGGAACTTAGGTAATCGTGAAAATTTTCGACCTCAGTTTTTTGACGTTTCTACACGTTTTCAGGTGTGAGGAATCCGAAAATGACAAAATTTGTATGGTGTCTGTCTGTAGGGTGTCCGTTAGTCCGTTAGTCCATTAGTTCGTTAGTTCGTTAGTCTGTGTACACGATATCTCAAGAACAAATTGTCGCAGAGAGGTCAGATCAGTTTTAAAATATTACTTTCGACACTGGCAAGAACACTATTCATTTGCAACATTCGATTTTAAAAACTTCGTAAGTTATTAGAAATTTGAGATTTTCTTAACATGGGAGAATAGGACAAAAATTCACTTAAACGTGCATTAAATGTAAACTTTTTACTCTAAAAATGTCAGACCAGTTTTAAAATATTCGTTTTGATGCCGAAATGAACATCAGTAACTATAAATATGCTACTTTGAAATTTTCGCAAGTTATTGGAAATTTACGAATTTCTTAACATGGCAGTATAGGGAAAAATTTCACATAAACGTCAATTTTGAGCGATATTTTCATCGTAAAGATGTCAGACTACTTTTGAAATATTACTTAGGACACTGGCATGAATATTAATGACTATGAATTTTCAAATCTAAAAATTTCGTAAGTTATTGAAAATTTACGAATTTCTTAACATGGGAGAATAGGACAAAAATTCACTTAAACGTGCATTAAATAGAAACCTTTTACTCTAAAAATGTCAGACCACTTTTAAAATATCCGTTTTGATGCCGGAATGAACATCAGTAACTAGAAATATGCTACTTTGAAAATTTCGCAAGTTATTGGAAATTTACGAATTTCTTAACATGGCAGTATAGGGAGAAATTTCACATAAACGTCAATTTTGATCGATATTTTCATCGCAAGGATGTCAGACAACTTTTGAAATATCATTTAGGACACTGGCATGGATATTAATGACTATGAATTTTCAAATATAAAAATTTCGTAAGTTATTGGAAATTTACGAATTTCTTAACATGGCAGAATAGAGCAAATTTTAACATAAACGTCAATTTTGAGGGATATTTTCATCGTAAAGATGTCAAACCACTTTCGAAATATTATTTAGGTTACTGGCATGAATATCATAGACTACGATTTTTCCAATTTGAAAAACTCGTAAGTTATTTGGAATTTACGATTTACTTAACATGTCAGAATAAGGCAAAATTGAGCATAAACTTCCATTTTGAGGATCCTAAATACATTAGACAACTTCAAAATTACATTTATGATATTTTGTTGAACATGATTGAATACAAATATTCTAATAGGAAAATTTCGTAAATCATTCGTAATTTACGATTTTATCAACATAGCGAAATTGTAATTTTTTCATATAAATATGAATTTTGAGGATTATTGCATTGGAAATGAAAACATTGGCATGAAACATAAACAACGGAATTGACCCTGATAAAATAAATTAATAGATTAGAATAAGATAAATATATCGAAGTGAACGATGGATAGCCTATTAGGCGGGGATTTCTTTCTGTCCCTGTATCAAGCTTTGGTCAAATTGATTTTTTTAACATGATTATAATATGTCTCGCACTAGAAATTTATGAGACCATAAATATGGTGGGGAACTGAGCAGAGTCCACCTATGCCAACTAGTTTTATAAGTATTGAGGTTTATGGGTTTATGGTTTAATTTTTTTATATTGGGGTTTATATATTGGCATGCTCAAATCTCATATCTCCATTTTTGAGTACGTCAATATACTCAAAAACGAGTACATGGGATCTTAAAATTTAAGTATATATTGTTTCTGAGCTATTTTGAGACAATTTTGTTCATTTTTGAGAAACCATTTTTTAAAGTGAACTTGCGAAGAAATCCTTAAACATCTTATTATGATTTTGCTTTTTGTTTTTAAATGCTTTCCTCATTTTAATTTATTTAAACAAGTTACTGTTAATTACTAACTGTTCGGAAAGTCGTGTGAATTCACTCTGATATTTTAATACTCTAGATATTATATTTTTGTACTTTATTCGAATAGTAAATATTATTTTGTTCGTTTCTGTATATTGATTATCTTGTAATTTTCTGAATTTTATTTTTTCGCGATAGAGCATTTGATTGCATAATGTGTAAAAATTGGGAGTAGTAACTTTTTAAAAGAATTAAAGGGTGTTTCTGCCTGTAATTATAAAACTGTGCTATTTTTATAAGAAAATAATCTGGTGTGTCACTCACACGACTTTCTCTTACCCTGAAATTTAATACTATATATAAATACAGCTTGCAGATTAATAGGTAAGATAACGAGTACTGTTATGTAAACCTATGTTAAACAATTCCTATTAGGCTTCTGAAGAGTTTTATATGATAATTAGTTCTGTGTGAGGGGGGGTTACCGCCCCCCTCAACCCCCCGTTTCATTAATGCACCTACATTTATATAGAATTTAATTCGGTTATTAAAAAATAATTATCTTTTTAAAAAATAATTTATTTAAATTATTATTAAAAAAATTATCTTTTATGATAAGGCAGACGATTTCCATATTAGAGAAGTAGTATAACACCAAATGTCCAAAAAAAGTCCATTTTATTCTCAATATTAAAAAAAAAAAAAGAAAAAGTACGATTTTTTTTCTAAGTTTTTTTTTCTTTAAACGTAAAAAAAATCGATAACTTTGTTTTAAATTATCGCAGATCGATGGTTCAACCATTCGTTTTAAAGGTATTGGCGAGCTCTTTTGAAAGATACCCATCATGAAAATTTACTCCCCTCGAGGGGAGACTCTCCCCCCAGGGGGGAAGGCGAGTCTCCTACGTACACAAAATTTTTTTCCCAGTTAACTATCTCTATTACAAAAAATATATATTCGTTTCATTTGGTTTAGTGCAGTCTATAGACGTTAAACTCTAATTTCCTGCAATTTCCCCCATAGACGTAATGTATTACAATTCTCCTGATTGTCCCTGTACACGAACCATTTGCTTGATCTTAACGAAAAGCTTACTGTAGCATCCGTATATGATACACATTTAGAATACCAAGTTTGAACTTTCTGCGATAATTTGTTTTTGAGATATGCTGATAACAGACAGACACACACACAGACACACAGACCATTTGCTAAAAACATGATTTTCGTATTCAGGGGACCTCAAAACGTGTAAATATAACAAAATCTCGCGTTCGAAAATTTGACCAAAAAACAATACTTTCTCTACCTTATGGGTAAGAGAAAGTGAAAATGGAATTTGTGACGTATATTATTTTTGTGCATAGTAATAATCTCTAATAAATAATATTAGCAATTAGTGAAAATATTAGGGTTATTTTATACACGGTAATTAAAAAAATATCGGGTAAAAATATAAGAACAGGTAGCAGATATAAGCAGATAAAAATGACAATACGTAAATGCCACATGTAAACGCTAGGTAGTATAACAACAACATATATGCAAAAAATCTGGAGTGACACCACTCGACTTTCCGAACATTAAGTAATTAAAGATTGCACAAATAAATTAAAGTAAGAGAAGTCGTTAAATAAACATAACAGAAAATTATAGTAGAGTGTCTGAGTATTTTTCTCTATCTAGTAAGTTGTATAATTTGACGCTATTGCGAATCAAATAATTTGAGCCCATAGATCATAATGATAAAGAAAATTTGTTGTGTTCCCGTAAAAATCTATAAGTGCTATACTCACCAAAATCTATACAGTTCATGCAACGGTGATCTATAACATGTATATAAATTTTAAGTTCAGTCGGATAAGGCATTTAGATGCTATTGCACTTTAAATAATTTGAGCCCATACTCTCTAAAAATGGAAAGGTAAAATTCTCTCAAATCGAGCCATTTTTCATTCAGTCGACATGTTGAAAGGCAACTTCTCACGTTGAGAGATTTATTGTTTTTAAACAATAAACGGTGATAAAATCAATCTTCTGTATTGTCTTTTTCTCTAAAATTAAAGTTAAGATAATTTTAAGAATTAATGAGTTGAACATTAAATGATGTTCCAGTAAATACAATTGGAAAGTTTTTACTACAATCGATGTGAACCGCCTGATTTTTTTTTTCTTATTCTTATTTAAATTAAATTCTTGTAAAATTTGATACGAATTACTATAAGATTATGTAATTTACTTGTATGATTATTTTTAAATTACTCTGTGATTATTATTTACTGTATGAAAACGTTTATAAATGTACTTTTTGAACCATTATCTATATAATATTTCTCTAACGTGATCCAGTTACGATTATATTTTGTTGAAACGATTTTGTTGAAGAAAAAAGGCTCACATCGGAAGTAATAAAAGGACAAAATTGACTAGAAAAAGACATCGAGGAGCGGGTGGGTAGGGTTGGGGCACTAGACCTATCATCCAGGATTAATACGTCTCGCCTATTATGTGTTGTGAGATATTTAGTAAAATACACGAGGATAAAAAATAATATTTGTCGGCAATGTTTAAGCATGCGGACTTAGTTCAATGATTTAATCAGAAAAATGACACTTGTCTGATGAGATCTTTTATACGAAAATGTATTTTAAGAGTTGCATCTTTACAATCTTTGCACACGTCATTTTAAAACTAGCAATACATTAAATATATAAGCAGAATATGAATTATTGTTATAAATTGACTAAAAAATGCTATAATAAAATATATAATCAAAATAAATATTAGTTTTTTTTTTTTTTTAAATAAAAAAGTATGCCAAAATAAATAAATAAATGAAAAAGCATCGCTAACATAGCAACAAAAATCGTCACGGGGGTCTTATACTAAAAAAAAAGTCGCCATGGGGGGTCTTATACTAAAACGATACTGCCTGCGCAAGTATGAAAATATAGTCGTCAAACATGAATTTTACTTTGAAACCTATATTTAAACATTTGAACAATATCATGAAATCAACTAAGGTAGTGAGTCAACAAAGCTTGCTTCGTTGGTCACTATATTTAAAGGAAACTCTTTTCTATATCGCTTTATAAACATAAATAAAACTAAAAAAAACAAACAAACATGAAATTGCTCAAAAGCCCCCTTCCTGTCCCCGCTGCCTTCATCAGCGACCCACTCATTCGCAGACTCTTGGGTGTCTGTCTTTATTGCCTGTGACAATAGCATGCCAGCGGGCTTCCATTTGGGTGCATATCAGATCACAGTTTCGAAACGGACAGCATCGAAAAAAATTGAAGTAGCAATTTTATATTTGAATCCCAGTTACATATGAATAACACTATACGTGGTGTACATAATATTTTCTTTTATGTTATTTTCTATCTTTATTTGATTTATTCAATCAACTATAAAATGACAACAATTTCACGCCAAATATAATATTACAATATGCTATGATCGGCTACATCTACCGCGAGACAATTTTTTATGGTTATAATAGTAGTTGAATTAGTTAATAGTAGTTGGTATATAGAAAAATAAATAATTAAATATGTAAATCTGATCATAGTATAGCCTTAATACCTCTCTCCTTGTCGACTTTTGAATTTTGATAGCCATTTTAGACAAAAATACATAACTTATGCGATTATTTTTTCTGTTTCTCTCTTTTCTTTCCTTTTCTTCATTTAGGAGCTGGATTCCCACAACTGGATTTGGCGATTATGGCTAAATCATAAATCTAAAAAACATAAATCATAAATTAGAAAATCATAAACTAAATCATAAATCATAAATCTAAAATAAACAGCATGCGGGCTGCCATATTATATTGCAATGAATCCAGAACGACATCGTTATCGTTCAAAACGGCGCCAAAGACAAATCGCCAAATCTAGTGTTGGAGAAATACTATAGGTATACCTTCCTTTTTTCTTTTTTTCTTTTAATATTTTATAATTTGTTTATATTTTTGATGCGCTATTTGGCTTTCACAAAAGTAGAGTACTTGGTGAAAAATTTCCGATCCATTACAGCAATAAAATTTTAAAATATTACCCAGGATTATCAATGAATTAACTTTCATGCCAAGCGCGATTCATCCGTGACAAAAACATACTATTTAAACAAACAAACAAAAAAAAAAAAAAAAAAAAAAAAAAAAAAAAGACGTATAACTGCAGGTAATCTAACTATAGTTAATATTAGTCATAAAAAAAAAAAAAAAAAAAATCCCAGACTGTTTCGGCGACAAAATTTCAAAAGTCGTCAAAGAATCCTTTACTAAAGTTGATCCGAATATTTACTTACATCGTACAGATAAATTTAAGGGGAAGGAATAACTTTAGTATTGGATTCCCTTGAATAAATTTAAAATTTGGCACCGAAGAAGACATTTCTCTCTAAGGTCTTTACTTACACAATTGGAATTAATCATTTTTATTCATAGCCAAAATGGTAATAAACAGTGAATCCATTACTAATCGAATAACTGATAACTATATATATTGTATCTAAAATTGAAGTATATTAAAAAACGTTATGGTTTTTTTTTTTCCCTCCAATTTTTTTTTTTTCATTTTTTCATATTCATGAGCAAATTTAATGTTTTATAATTTTTTATTGGTATTTTTTATATTTTTTTGGCAACAATTATAAATGTCCAAATTTGAATTTATTACCAGATTATTATTTTCATATTTTAATTAATTTTAAAATATCTAATCAAAACTTCGTTACAAATAAGGTACCAAATGAAAGAAGCAATTTTTTTTGAATCCGTCGAACTAAACAGCTTATCGATCCGCG
The DNA here is from genome assembly GCA_963930645.1 of Salticus scenicus. Lineage (NCBI taxonomy): Eukaryota > Metazoa > Arthropoda > Arachnida > Araneae > Salticidae > Salticus > Salticus scenicus. The sequence continues at coordinate 327,542,725 of OZ005648.1, read as the reverse complement.
TTTGTAATGATCGATAGATGGCGCTTTTTCAGCTTTTGTTGTTAGTAAATATAATAGCTACGTGTATTTATTATTGTTCTATTTGTGTTACTCCGCCTGTGTAATTTCTCTGCCATTACATCATAGAAAATTGATTGCTTTTGGAAAAAATCTTTCAGTTTATTCAAAGTTCGATCGGAAGTAGATTTTTAACTGAAGATGAACAAATATTAGTTTCAATCTTAATTCTGGATTTCTTGATCCTTTGGAGTTACACTGTAGCACACAACAGTATGTGTTATCTTTTTTACCGGATTTATTCATTTTTATTCAATAAATATATGTGAAACTAAACATCGGCAAGCAATGTCGTCTCGACGAAATCCGAAAGCTATTCATGTTAATTGTAATTTCACCTTAGCCCACCAGAGGGCGAGCATTTCATTACAATCGCGGATCGGACAATTAGATTTTTTAAAATTAACTAAAGTGTGAAAGGCAACTTGCTACAAAGATGAGTACGAACCAGAATCGTCATTTCACTTACAAACTATATATAGAAAGATACTTATACGTTTTGAAGTCCAAATGCCTCCAAAAAATAAATAAATAAGTAAAATAAAATAAAAAACGACACCGGAACCCTTTAATGTAAATTTTATAATTACATGTTACACATGAACAACACTATACGCATGGTTATATATATTTCCCATTAAACATATTTTTATTTTTAATTATTTATTTATTTAAATATTAATTTGAATTAATCAAATATTTCTGTTCGACAGCGTGCAAGTGCAGTCACACACAGAGGCTCATTTATTTGTATGATAAACTAGCTGACCCGTCCTACTTCGCACGGATGAACAAATTTTAGTTAACGATGAATTGATATGCAAAAAATAAAAAAAATATCAGTTTATATGTTATAGTCAGGCAATATTATCAACTGAAAAGTCAAAATATAATTTTACAATTATTTTTTTCAATCAGTTGTTAAGTGATGGTAATTTTTACTTTATGTTATTTATTTATTTATTTCATAAAAAGAAGTCTTTACTCATGAATAAAAAATATTGAAAAATAAACCTATAACATGAATATGTGTTTGATAAAGTTGACGTCATAATTGCTTTAATTATTATTTATTTGTTCTTATAATATTAATTTCTATTAAACACAGAGCTTATGTGTTTTTAATTTTCTTAAATTTAACGTCCGCAAAGTAATCTGGTTATTGTTTTAGTAATGGTTCTCCATTAGTGATCATTAATATTTTTTGTGATTTTGGCGGTGAATTAAAAAGGTTATCGCAAATTTGTAAAGTCCTTCGAGTGAAACGTCCTAGCTATTGCGTTGCCAAATTTTAAATATCGCCAAAGAAGCCCTATACAAAAGTAGATTTCTAACGCGAATGCACATTTAATTTATTTTAAATGAACCGTGTTTCCAATCAACATAATGAAACTTGCATAATCAAATGTCATTTGCAATTCCCTAGCGGCTGTATATTGCGCTACTTGCTTTCGGAAAAGATTTTATATCAATCGTCCTTGGCGGGAAAAAAAAAAAAAAAAAAAAAAAAAAAATGATTTCCAAGTTATCTCGCAAATATAATTAATTTTTTTCCATAACTAATGGTTTTTAATAATGTATGTTAAGGTAAAAATCAATAATATGAAATAATATTCGTATAATATATACTATTACAAAATCTGGTGTGAAACAACCACACGACTTCCATTACCCACTATTAAACGTATTATATACATTTCTTGGAGATATTAAGTACATGCATTTTTTTTTTTAGATTTTCCAGTAAGAGACACTTGATACACGTATAAAGACACCTACAACAAAGTTTACATAGTGAGTTAAAAAATAAGGGGAAAAAATAGATAGTTATTTTTTTAAACACGAATTACCGAGATCTAAAACTGAACTTCCTAATCAGGATGACCGTTAGTATTCCTGTAATATACACGTAATACTTGAGAAAGGTTATCTAAATTGAATTAATGAAACAATTTTCAAGAAAATCGTTAGAGCCGTTTTTGAGATACCAACTTTTACCAAAACTTGGCATACTCAATTATTGACCGGAAAAAAATAATTACATACAAAAGGATATTTAGTATTAAGTTAACATGGCGAGTTTGAAAAAAATTCGTACAGCCGTTTTTAAAGTTTATATAGCAACTTTGAAGAAAATCGTTAGGGCTGTTTATGAGGTACGGGCTTACGGTCCCATTTCCGGTTTTCGATGACCCAGTTCCGGTTTTTCAATTTTCACCGAAATTTGGAAAATTCATCTGTACATCAGACCTGAATCAATTGTGAAGATTTGTAGTTCTATCTTTATTAATTTTGGAGATATGACACCCGGAAAATTTCACACATTCGTACACACACACACACACACACACACACAAACACTGACCAATTAAAACAGGAATAAACTACTACGTCAGAAACGCCAAAGAAAAATTATTGAGGTGCATACCAATTGCCAAAAACTACTTTCTTGGACTCAGGAGGCCTTAAAACATATAAATCAGGTGAAACTCTATATCAAATTTTTGGACCGAATACAATACTTCCACTACCTACGGTAGTACGGTAATTGAAGTAAAAACATAGATCTCGTATTTAATACGAAAATATACAGATTTTCATATTACGTTTTCGATCTCGAAATACAAAAATCGCCAAGGACGACCAATATCAAATCTATGCTTTGTTTTCAATTAAAATATTGAAAATTTGAATTAAAAATGTATTTTACCAAAATTTATTATAGCCTCTCGCACTTAGAGACAGTGTAACTTTTGATTAGTATAAAAATAGAAAGAAATAGAAATCGGCTTTTTAGTTCTAGCGATCGTTCTCTACATATACATATAAACCTTTCCTCTTTATATATTAGTATAGAGCATAGATAGATTAAATAGGTTTCTAATCAACATAATGTAACTCAAATAATTAAATGCTATTTGCATTGCAGTAATGGTTGTATGCGCTATGTATATTGAGCTACTTGTCATAACTGTTAGTTGCTAAAAATAGTCGTCAAATAAATTTAAACTTCTCAATTATTCTTTTAATAAATGCATAATGAAATGCAGACGATATTTTTTTAATTCACTTTTTATATTATTATTCGCGAGAAAATATATTTTATTATATGTCGAAAAATGAATTAACCCGTAAATTTTTTGGGCAACAATTATAAAATAAATAATTTAATAAAAGTTTAGAAGTAACGCTTAGATCATTACATTATATCATATCATATCAAATTATATTATTAGAAAAATAAATACTTTAAATTTATAATTACGTCAGATTTAACGTGTAAGTTTAACATTTTGCAAAGCTTTATATGAATTTCAATTTAATTCACGTGCAAATATATTTCTTTTCTTTTCATGTCAAGATATTTTAAAAACAAAATGTAAATGTTTCTTTTATGTTGGCAACAGCTAATTTTTTTAATATTTCATTATTTCCATTTCTATTATGGCTTTTATGGGGATTTTAATTAAAATGCTTCGATTTTAAACTAAAATTTATTTTATCAAAATTTAATATAGCCTATAACAATCAGGGATAGTGTAGCTTTTGATCAGTGAAAGAATTTTTTAAATCGGTTCAGTAGTTTCAGAGATTACCCTCCACAAACATACAATTTTTTGCGCTTTATATAATGATATAGATAGATTAGCATGGTGATTAGTATATATAAAAAAAAATAAATAAATAGGTAAACATTATCTTGCTACACAACTTTATTATGACGCTCCATTGGCGGCTTTTGAATTTTTGTCGCCGTATTAACGATGGAAGTTTTTTTTTTTGTATGAGAAAGGGAAGACTATTTTGCTAATAATTTTATCAGACACCTTTTCGTTTACATATAAGAATCCTTCATATTCTGTTTATATTTTTAATGGTTTTTGGGTTTAAAATAGTACTTGCTGAAATAAATTTGCTATCTTTAAAACTGCATTCTTTCTATAAACTTTCGATAAAAATAAATCATTTATGTGACTACTATTTGGGTTATATATATATACACACACACACACACATATATATATATATATATATTTTTTTTTTTTTTTCTGTTTGTAATACTTTTTGTAATACATTTTTTTTTTTTTTTTTTTTTTTTGATGCGCTACTTAGATTAAAATGGCTGTTGCTATGTTAAACTTCTTGTCGAAAAACATTCGGTGTACTTCAACAACAAAATTTTAAAAAAATCGCCCAGGAGGATTTATTAATGAAACTGACAAAATAAAAAAATTATTCATAGAGTTTAAATAATCTATTTAAAAAAACTTTTAAAACCCATATTCGTAATGTATCGCATCACATAAATATTTTCGAAGTTAGAATAAAATTTAATTTGAAAAAAAAAAAAAAAGTAACTTTTTTGTTTATTAACTAAAATTGATGAAATTTTAACTGCAATTTGGTCTAGTGTTGTACAGGCTATATATTATATGTTTGTGTTCGTGAAAGAAAATTAAAAAAAAAATTCAAAACTGCAATTTTTAATCGCACTCAAAAAACATGTGACTTAATGAGTAGCAGATTTTTTTTTTTTCCAAACGGTTTCCTTACAATCTCCTGCTGTTGCCACCTAAAATTCCTACTTTAGTTAATTTTAAAAAATCTAATAGTCCGACTGATAAGCTGTTTAATCCGTCGGACTCACAAAAAATACCTCTTTAATTTGGTACCTTATTTGTAACGATACGACCGATATTTCTAATTTATTTTCTAATTTTTCTAATTTACTTTCCTCATTTTAAATAAATGTACATTTATTATTATTATTATTATTTATATATTTATTTATTCTGTTGAAAAACAAAATTGACAACAATTAAATTATGGATAAAATTTAAATGGATAATTTATCAGAAATTAGAAGGTTATTATTTTCACATTTTAATTAATTAAAAGAAAACTAATAAAAATTTCGAAAATCGGGCTTCGAGGTGCATCAGGAGAGGTCATTACGAACCTCCATGCAAATTTTTGTAGCTCAGCCATCAGCCGTTTTCCTAAAAAGCTCTGGAAATACATACACAATGACACACACACACACAAACATCTTATTTTATTATATGTATAGATAATTTCTCGTGACACAGTTGAATTCTACAGATTTAATTTATCATCATTAATTTACCACGATTTATTAAAATTTCGTCTAGCAATGGAAAGAGTTTATTCTAAAAGCAGAAACTGCTTTGTTTTATTTATTGAGAATCAATGAACAAATCTTCCAAATTCATTCAAAAAATGAATAAAATATTAATTTCTTTATCTCAATACATTGATGCGATTTTCATGTAAATATTTTCGTTCAATAATCCTTTTGCATTATTTTATTCAATTGAAATGCACGCACAGACACTATGGATGAAATTTTACTTTCTTTACTCCAATACATTGTTTTAGCTATGACATAATTTTCAGCGTTAGTTTCCAGAACCTTGGTCTTTTATTATTAAGGAAATTCTGACATTTTTAAGGTATTAAGGAAAATTAAGTTTTGCAACAATTATTTGGGATTTCAAAGAATATCAGAAGCAGAAATATATTGGAATTTCACCATATATTCTTTAAAATCGCAATGAGGAATAAACGATATTCAGATTATTATTATTAATTTTTTTTTCTTTAAGTTTTCCTAAAATTATTATTATTATTATTATTACTTTTTAATTCAAATACAGTTGAATCTCTAAAAGTTAGAGAAAAGAAAATATCAGTATGATAAATATTTCTCAAAAGTTTTCAGTGATATTGTGTAAAATTTTCCTTGCTGCTACATTTCAGAGAGAGCTAGAAACCATACAACTTTTCTTTGAACTTCAGGAGATTCTTTGTAAATATCGAAAGATTCTACTCATTGGAAAAATTTAATGGTATTGAAAAAGATTGAATTGGAAAAGACTTCTCAGCGCTTTAGAGTGAAGTACTTTTAAATAATACTGCTCCGTCATGCATTCTAAATTTATCGTAATGCATCCAAATCAGACCAGAATTTCAATTGACGAGAAGAGGACTAAATTCTGTATACATTTGATTGATTAAACGTATATATATGCTATAGTTGATTGCGGTTGGTTTTAACTGCATTTCCTCTGAGCTTGAATGTTGTTTATCCTTGTACTTTTGAAAGTGGTAGAAAATCCCGGATTAGCTGAGAAATGTAAAAAAGGTGTTTCTGCTACGGATTTTCTTTAAACTACTTAAGCTTGTACATTTTTTCTGTATAATGGCTTTCATTTTAGGAAATTTCTTTTATGATTTATATTTTCATCTTTTATTTCATAGTACTTCTAATCAGACACACTGAAATACTTAAATTGGGTGCTAGATTTTCACTTCAATTTCATTAATTCATAAATTTGAGGGTACAGGTTAAATAAATTTATTTGGAGCGAAAAATGTCCTGATCCGGGATCGAACCTGGCACAGATAACATAATGTGCCGATGCTCTGCCATTGAGCAATTTCCAGCCTACATAATTTACTCAATAGGGCGTACACTGTTAAAAAAGACGCAACTTTGCTCCCAGAAATTCTCTGTAATTACAGAAAAATATGTTTTGTCAACGTAATTTTTCCGTAATTTACGACTTTTTTCTCAAATTACAGAGAATTTCTGGCAGCACAGTTGCAATGTTTTTTTTTTTTTTTTTTTAAACAGTGTAGTGTTTTTGTACGTTAAGTCATCGGTGCTAGGTTTGATTTTCGGATCAGAATATTTTTCGCTCTAAATAAAATTATTAAATTCTGAATTAAATTATTCTAAGCTGTGCATTTGTAATGAGAGATTCTGTAATAAGTTGTGGAATACAAAAGCTCACTGTTTAAAATTTCAGTTCAAACTTGAACCACTATATGTAGTAAAGTTTCTAGCAAAACCATAATATTGTTCATTCTCACTTTTTAGCTTTCTACTTCTTGCGATTGAATTCCAGCTGCACCAAAACTTGGAGAAGTGTTTCGGCGTACATGCAATTGTAATTCCCTTTTATTCAGGAGATGGCGCCAGTAGTGCGCCGAAAATCACCGGCGGTAAACCTGTGAGTAAAAATAAGTTCTGTGAAGTAAAATCGCGTGTACAACTGATCACTAATCAGATGTTACTGTCAGAAAGTCTATTGAAGTATATATTTTTAAGAAGAGAGAAAAATCTATTATGCAGTCCAGGAAGTATGAATCAGTAAAATTCCTTTTGAAACAAAACCAAGCTTAAACTATAGAGCGTGGTTGAAAACATAGGATAAAGTGCAAATTTTTGCACCATGGGTGAGTTCCATAAGACCCTAGAAAATTTAGCCCTTTTTATCAAAATCAACGAAGCTGGCCTACCGCATTGGGAAACGTAGCTCAGTGCCAGAGTGTTAGACTTGAGACACGATGGTCTTCAGTTCAGTCCCAGCTTCGGTCGGATTTTTTTTTTTTAAACATAATTCCAATATTTGGTTCAACATAAAATTACCACATCATGTTAAAAGGTTAAACCATAAGGTGGCTGCAGCTACTTTAGTACCAAGTTTCGGTTCAAACTAAAACTAAATTTCTAACCAGGGACCGATTTACTCACTTGGAGGCCCAGGGAACTCTTGTTCAATGGATCCTTTTTCCTCGTACTTTAATATTACAACAAACAATACAAACTTCATATTTTCGATTCATGCGTCTAAAAAGTCTCTTCACTTCACTTCACTTCACTTGACTTTTCATTTTATTGGTAAGAGTAAGCAGTAAGGCTAAACTAAATCTGATGCTTGTCTATTGGATCAACGTACATTGTACCCATGTGTCCGCGCTGCGGTGTGTGCCTCGGATTTAGTTTGTCTTAGTAAGAGTTTGAAATGCAGTATTGGTAGTATGCAGTTGTATTTACGTTTAACAATTATATCGCAATTTTTCCGATGAGCTGATGGGCCGCGGTAGCCCAGTCGGTAGAGCGCCGGCCTCGTAATCGGAAGATTGCGGGTTCGGTACTCGAGCCGGCCAAAGACCGTCGTGTACACTAATGGTGGCTGGTGCACGTAAAATCTGTCGTGGCCGCAAAGTCCTCCATGTTCCCATCAAAAATTATACCTCTGGGGGTCACCAAAGCGGGAGAGCCATCCCTTCCGCAGAGGATCAAAATCGTGATGGCATGTCTCCGGACCACCTCTAGGGGTGTGTCTCAGACCGTCGCCAATTGCCCATCTGCGCAGCATTAGTGCGACGTAAAACCCAACCACAACCACAACCGATGAGCTGATAGTTTCCTTGAAAGATCATACTACCGATTTATAAAACAGCTTAGTAATACCTCCATCCATTGACGAAAAAAAAAACAAAAAAAAAAAACAGCGATCATTATGGCAAAATTTGGAAATTTTTCATTTTAACTATTTTTTTTAAATGTATGATGAAATTTCTTGGAAGATCCCTTTGTGTGAGAGCCCAGGGCACGTGCCCTGAATGCCCTGCCTAAAATCAGGCACTGTTTCTAACAGCGCTAAAAAAGAGATATTCGTGTTCTGCGATATAGATAATCCTATTATCATGACTTTTGTGGTTCGAGTAATAGTTTTTTTTGCATTTGAAAACGTTCAGAGAAAGGAACTTGCCTGTTTATTTACAAATCCCTTACTACACACGAAAATGTTAATTTTTTAAAATAACAATATGTATATTTCAATGCGCTTATAAAACAAGCATCTGGTGTCCAAATCAGATTTTTTTCCCCTGAAATTCAATCCCAAAATACACTCTATAACAAAAAAAAAAAAAAGACGCACCAAAAAGGAGTAATGCAAACTGGACACAAATTGACATGCATACAGGTTTCGATGAAAAAGGCAAAATTTTAAAGTTTCGCTGCCATCGAATGAGCATGTGACGCTGAGGCGCATCTTAACTGCGCAATTGGCAGAATATTAAAAATGAGAATTTTTGATTCTAGGTTATAAATACTTCGAGAATTGTATTCCGTCTACTAAGATAGACAGTAACTACGCCTCCCCACTTCCTATGTAAAATCTAGACTCAAGGACAAATTAAAACCAAAATTGGCAATCCTTATGGGATAACTCCATCAAAAGCAGATATAACCTGATCCCAAATACCACTTCAAACACTTGGACCCTTACTCCCTCTATCATGGCCTTTTTCACGGGTCATGGTTTCAAGCATACCTTTATAGGTTCCACCGACGACGCTCACCCCTGTGCCCTTGTGGTGAGGAAGGCACTGCTTCCCATTACTACTTCAACTGTCCCCCTACCTCTAGTTTTCACCTACGAAACCCATCCCCAAGACCAGTAAACTGGTTAGATAATACCATCACTAGACTCTCCCTAATCCAAAAACTAAATAAAATCTACGCACTTTTAAAAGATTTTTCTAATTTAACAGATTAACCTCCAAGCTTCTTCCTACTGGCTCAAGTTGCAATCTACAATAGTGATCATCCCAAGCCACTCAGTTCTGCAGCAGTACTCCAAACTTGTACGGCAACGTTACCAAATTAACCACTGTTGCCCCTTGTCGTGTGGGGTGAAAGCCCGGCAACAACATGCAAATGTCAAAAAAACTTTTATCAATGCTCCAAACCAACTCAAAGACTGAAACGAATGAACTGAAATACTTAATTATGGACTCAGCTAATGAAATCATAGACTAAACTTCTCATTGCAAAGTCTTAAAAAAGCTATTTATTCCTCCTTGTGCCCTCTGTCGCGTGGGGTTTAATCCCGGCACACCTGCAATAAATAAATTATCGCCCTCTGTCGGTTGAGGCTGAATGCCTGGCGAATTTTGTAAACGCTTGTTGAATTCTCAATAAACGTTCGGAGCAGTTTCCTCTGTCTCGGACACTTGTTGCCCGAGACACTGAAGCGCTCAACATTGCTCCAAGAGCGATGAGCGGGGACTGTCCCCTGTTCAGTAACTACGCCTCTCAAACAGGTGCGCAAACAATAGGCGCAGATTTCAGCATTTGAGAGAGGTGTGTAGTTGAGCTCAAAGAAGCCGGTTAGCCTAATCTGCGAATTAAGCGAATTATATAACACTTAGTTAAAATAATATGTATTTCAATTTGATATTGAATATGGGGATTTTTTATAATATTTTTCTGATTTTGTCTTGTGTTATGCACTATTAATATTCCTTTTCAGTGAAAAACAACACAGCGAATAATCAGGCAGAGCTCTGTATGGGTTAATAAGTAAAGTGAGTCGGGGTGAGGCGAAGCCTCCGGTGAGCGGAGAGAGCGGGGGGCAGAGCCCCCTAGTGTTTATAAAAAATCATCTTTTCTTAAAACCATTTTATCTTAAAATAATAATATTGAATTTAAACACAGTCACATCTTCGATATTTCTTTTATTGTTTGCTAAATGAATAATTTGAACATTTCCCTTACTCAGTTTAAAATCTTTTTTTATACTTAAACTAAAATGAAGTCAACGCATTTCTGAACGACAGCTAACATTTAAGTTTAATAGATATTTAATAACTTCTTGTTTAACTTTTCAATTGTTGTTTCTTTGACTAAAAAATAAATTTCTATACTGTATTTGTGAATCATTCAAGAATATAAGTTTATTAGAAATAGCACATAAACCTTGACTGCGTACATTTTGACCGGCTAGTGTGAATTTAAAGTAGCCATATTTGGTCAAATTTTGTTTGCAATAAGATCACGTCTTATTTTAGTTAAGGGCTTACAGTCGGTAACAAAAGTATCCGAACACTAGCAAAAATTCCTATATAAAAAAAGTAGAGTTAATACTGTTTTGTTAAATATATCCTTGTCGAATCATGTTCTTACCGACTATACATGGTTTTCGAAGGCTAAAAAGAGAAAATTTTCTTTTTACAAAATTTTCATTAAAAAATTTGAAAAATTCAAATTGTTGGCTCCAGACACCTTTCAGAAAAGCTGTGGACAATATTTCTCAAAAACTAATTCACAGATCTTTTTGAAATGTTATACACACTTCTTGAAAATAGAATTAACCGGCGCTTGACTGAAGGATTTTTCTTTTTTTTTTTTTACAACTAATTTTACAAGGCTATACGTGGGGATAATGTACCAAAAATTGTACAGATTTTGCTTAAAACTCTGATAAAAAAACAAATTTCCCTTAAAGAAAAAAAAAAAAATTCTTCATTCAAGTATTAGCGAATTATAGTTTGAAGAAGCGTGTAAAATTTCAATAAGATTGGTGCTTTAGGGTGATTCCACGGAAAACAAGACAATTATGTCCGGCACGTGACAGCTATAATTTCATTAAAAAAAAAATTATAATTAAAAAATACAATGAAAAAAATGTTGTGCTTAAAAAATCATATAAAATTATATAATTTTTTTAAGCACAATTTTTTTCCCCATTGTATTTTTTAATTATAATTTTTTTTAATAAAATTATATCTGTCATGTGTCGGACATAATGCCGGACATAATTGTCCTGTTTTCCGTGGAATCACCGTTTAGCTTTTGAAAAATCGTGTCCATCACTTTTCTGAAGGGTCTCCGGAAACCAGGACCTACTGACTGAAATTTTCAATTTTTTCTTAATGAAAATATTATAAAATATTTTTTTAAATACTACTCTTTTATATGCTCAAAATTTTGATAAAAATTTTTATTTATTATATTACACACACACACACACACACACATATATATACATATAAATATGCTCTTTTTTTTTTTTTTCGAAATCTTAGGGAAAATCTTAAGTGCTTCACTTGACTTTTTCAAACCTTTTATAATTATCAGGGGTTTCAATGAAATCGAATATGTAATTGATTCACTAAATAAACAAAAGTGAAAAGTACAATAAGTTGTTTGAGTATTTAGCGTCAAGTCCATATATTTTTACCGTGGAACGTATTGTATTCGGATTTTCTTGTATGTCGTCCGTGCGGGAAAGAAATGAAAAGCACGAAATTTCCCGAACTGAGATAGATGATTTTTAAAACCAGAATCAGAACAAACTAGTATGATGTGGCCACCACATGACTTTCTTCTATATAATTTTACACAAAATTCATTAAATACAAATTATTTATTAAATTATTTACCATTATATGCAGACGATTTTTATCTGACAGAATTATATCACTGAATGTCGAAAGAAAGTCAATTTTTTGCCAATATCAAAGGAAATACGATTTTTTTTCTTCTAAGTTTTTTTCGTTAAAAGATTAAAAAAAAAAAAAAAAAAAAAATCTATAACTTGGTTTTAAATTTCACTGATGTATAGTTCAACCATTCGTTTTAAAGGTATTGACGAGATCTTTCGAAAGATACCCATACTGAAAATTTATTCCCCCAGGGGAGGAAGCGATGCTCTCACATGCACAAAATTTCTTTCCTAGTTAACTACTACTATTAGCAATACTTCATATTAATTTTACAATCATACAATTAAAATAACTCTCATTATATACATTTATACGAAATTTTGTCCTATACTGCCATGTTAAAAATTTAGAAAAATTCGATCACAGCGCCACTTGTTGAGAAATCGTTTCATAAATCTAATCAGAACCAGTTTATGTCAGGGTCCAACTAAATAGCAAGTTTGGTTAAATTTCGTTCGTTGGTTTGTGAGATACAGTGTCCACAAAATTTATGACACACACACATACACACAGACAGACATTTTCTAAAAAGAGTCAAATCGTGTTCAAGACATCTCAAAACGTGTAAATCCATCGAAAATTGGAGTTCGAAAATTTTTACGTCTCCAATACTTTCTCTCTATATACATATAGAAGAAAGTAAAAATAGATTTTAAAGTCAAAAACAACATTTAGATTTAAAAGGCAAAATAGTACAGTACGCCTTCTAATTGAAATATATTTCCAAAAATTTGCCGGAATGTACTTTAAAATATGAGGATTGTTTTAGTTTAACAATATCAAATTCAGTGTTTTTGTTAATAGGTGTTGAATTCCTTTAAAAAAATAGACATCTATGTAAATTTGAAATGATCCTCCTAAGTTACAAATCAATAAATACTATTTGAAAAATATTTGCATTGTAGAAAGTTTTATGTCTAGCAAATATCTCATCCAAAAAAATATTTTAATAATTATTCTTTTTTATCAAGAATATTGCAATGCTCTTAAAATGTTAAATTTAATATCTTGGACTCGAATGGTCGCTGGATGATATGAAAAAAGAGGCTATCAGTAGCAGGCATAAAAATCCATTATAAGTACTTTTCACTCTTTGAAAAAATTCTGAAAAAATTCTTTTATAATTGAGATTGTCTTTAAAACTAATCTGTCATAAAATTTAATTTATTTTTTTAATCATGGAAAAAAAAATCAAATTGGAAAATTTTAATTACTTGTAAGATATCAGGGATTGTTAAGGAAAAAAAAAAATTACCAACCAAGAGTGCATTCATTAGTATCGCAGAAAAAATCAATTTATCTTATTGAATTTAGAAGAAAAGATAAAAATTAACGGCGAATGATAAGAATATTTCGAATTCTTCTGTCACATTCTTTTGACATCTTCAATTAAGCCGTTTCTATAAACCTAGTAGTACCGGCGAAATTTGAATATGCATGAAAAGAAATAAGAGTAAAGAAGAAAGGTCGGAAAAGATTCTGAAATATCTTTGAGGAAAGATGTGGCCTTGATTAATCTATTTTCTAATGGGAAATGAATTTAAATATTGTTAAAATACTGGAGAATTTGAAAAAGTCCAAATTAAAAATTTGAATTTTTTTCAAACATTTTACACTGTTTTGAAAAATTAACCTTTTAAAAATTGACATAATTATGAGAAAAAGAAATACAGTAAATCTGATTAAAAACTGGCTAAAATAAACGAATTGTACATGTATATCGATCATTCCTATACCATGATGACTGGTGTGTTACTTTTTAACAAAATTTTTGGTATTATAACATATTTTTAAAAGGCAGAACTTATCAACATTAAAAAGTAAATAAATAAAAAACTGACATACGTGGACTTTGTTTAGTTCTTTATGATATATTTGTTCCCACAAATCTACACTATAGTTCATACTATAACCATGGTAAAAGAAATGAAATGTACCGACCACTCTGCACGGTCACAGAATTAAATACCCTATTCAATACACTCCCTCAGTTTCGGTATATATGTATACGTTATTCTAATTTGTTATTCTGAAAAACGTCCACGGAGAGTAATTTCTATTAGGCCTAGATCCCTAGCATAGAGATTTAGCCTTAACCCAAAAATATAATTCATTATATAATTTTATTAGTTTTAGTTCAAATTTCGTTTTTTATAGTATTTTCAACAGTATTCCACATTATTTCCATCCAATAATCCAAGTTTATGTAAAATATTTCCTAATTTGTCATGTTAAGAATATCGCTAACGTCAAATACTTTACCAAGTTTTTAAAGTATGATGTCGATAGTCAATGGTGCTCTGACCAGTATCAAAAAGTACATTTTAAAACTTGTTTAACATTTTTATGATAAAAATAATCCTCATAATACGTATTTATACGTATTTATGCGAAATTTTTGCCCTATTCTTCCCTATAAAAAAATCGAAAATTTTGAATAACTTACGAAGATTTCAAAGTAGGATGTTCGAGCCAAAGGTACTTTCAAACTAGTACAATATATTTTGGATCATTTGTTCTAGAGATATCGTATACAGACTAATAAACTAACAAACTAAGAAACCCTATTGACGGACACCACATTCGTTTTGTGATTTTCGGATTCCGCACACCTCAAAACGAGTAAAAACTTATCGACTCAAAACTTTTCACGATTTCCTAAACTCCTCCTACCTCTAGTATGATGAGGAACAAAAAATGTATAATATTTCATTTTACAGTTTTGTATTCTAAACTAATAGCAACACAGTTCTATTACTATTTAATTTTTTAAATTTTCTGATTGGTGTAACAGTTTCAGGACACGACTCTTAACCCTTTCCGTACTGAATTATTTGAAGATTTTTATGCCCAAGGGACGGATTTAATTTGTCTCTATATGGAATGATTTTGAATTTTTGACAGTAAGGTCCGCCTGTGGGCGTTATTCTCCATGTTACAATATTTCAGAACAAAATTTTCTGTATTCACGCATTTATATTGCATATGGATATACATTATAATTTCATTCTTTCTAATCAAAGTATTTGTATCCATAGTATATTTCATAGTAAAATTGTGAATATTAATTATATATTTAAGGAAAAAATAGCATACAAATTGCAAAAGAAACGCCCACTGGTGGAGTTACAGATTTTCAAATGGTTTGAATCTACGTCAGCGGTCGCGAAAGTGTTAATATGTAAAAGTAATACATTTTATTTGGAATATGCTTATATTGATGATATAAGTATGGTTGTAAGATATAAAAAACGTCAGGTAAGTGTTTGCGATCAACGCCCACTGGATGCCACAAACATTAACGCCTACTTCTTAAATTCAGATGACGAGTCAGATTCGTCCACCGTAACTTCACCCATGTAAGCACATGACGAGTCTCACTCGTCAAATGTACCCAAAGGGTTAATTAGCATCTGCAGTTGGTAAAATTCCTGTGTAAATACACCGTTAAAAAAAAAAAAAAAAAAAAAAAAAAATCTGATAAATAAAAAATCTGATATGGACACTATATGACATCCCTTTACACCCTTTGAAATCTAAATATTGTTATGAAAACATTTGACATTTTTGTTCGGAGTAACTTGGTTCTTAAATAGACAGATTCCATTCCATGAACTTTCATGAAAGTATTAATTCAACCTGAATGTCCAACATAGATGTTACAATAATAGGATTATATTCACCGAAGAGAACGAATATCGCTTGTTCAGAAATATTATTCCACAACACATTATATAATCTCTCATTGTCAAATGAACAGCTTAGAGTTCAATGTATTTCACTCGAGTGTAGATGGCCTATTTTTGTTCTCTTTCGCGAAAGTTAGTGACGAAAAACGATTGATTATGACAATTAACTCCGTTAAAATTTAAAAAGGGCTTACTGATTCTGGCAAACTTGAACTACTATCTTCCGCCAAATTTGGTCGCTAATCTCGCCAAGTCACCAAATTTGACGCCAATGTAAATTTTAACCTTGGCGTCCAATTCGGCGGGCAATTTTGGCGAAATAGTGTAGTTTAGGTTTACCAAATTTTGGAAGTTCTAACTTCAATGCGAACAGACTTCTGGAATTTTCTGGAATGATTCATTGGTTACAAGCGCAGA
The DNA here is from genome assembly GCA_963930645.1 of Salticus scenicus. NCBI lineage: Eukaryota > Metazoa > Arthropoda > Arachnida > Araneae > Salticidae > Salticus > Salticus scenicus. Next base: position 327,526,454 of record OZ005648.1, on the reverse strand, counting down.
ACTAACTTCCTCAAAAGTTCTCTAAATCAGTAACAATATTATAAAAGTAGAAGCGTCATTATTTATGATAGTAGACTAGAATCTGCCTATTTCTTTATCTACTAAATTCTACACGGCATTATAGTAAAAGTGGAAACAAATGGCAGATTTTTCACTTCCACGTAGTTGGGCGTTGCAGGCAAACTTTGTGACTTAACATCGAATAGGAAATTTGGCAAACCGGATGTGGAGAAAAGTGGTAGTTTAAGTAGTTTAGAATTTCAAAATTTGGAACCTCTAACTTCAATAAAAGCTAAATTTTGTAATATTCCAGATTGATTTATTGGTTTCTACCACAGATTCTGATTCTCTCACTTTTTTTTTTTTTTTTTTTTGGAGAGATATTTAATAAAGGGCAAATTTAAGAGCGTCAAATTAATTTTTCTTGCGTCAAATTTATCCTTTAGAACTTATGAGAGGTGCGGTCCCGAATTTTGGTGTTTGGGTTGATTTTGTATATCCAACACCCACTGTGTCGAGATTTTTATAAAATTCTTCTTCTTTTTCCCTTTGGGGGAAGAGAGGACAAAAAACACTTTTTCGAGCGTAACTCTGCTACAAAAGAATCTCACGAAGGTAATTTTTTGTTGTGTTGGTTGTTTATGTGCAACAAACAGACACTCTGAAGGATTTTGCGAAATTTCTCTTTTCTCCGTTTGGGGCGAGAGGGGTAACAAAAAACACGTTTCAAAACGTAACTCTGATCCAAATTAACCCAGGAAGGGGATTTTTTGGTATAATTCTCTTATATAAAGCTCTACTATTCTAATATCATGCTATAGTTTCTCCATCCCCATCATATCATAGGTATGGGGAACTTAAGAAATCGTGAAAATTTTCGAATCGATAAGTTTTCACTCATTTTAAGATGTGTAGAATACGGGAATCGTAATATCAATGTGGTATCCGTCAGTAAGGTTTGTTAGTTAGCTAGTCGGCATACATGATATCTCTAGAACAAATGGTTCTCAAGAAACCTGTTCGAAAATATCATTGACTATGAATATTCTACTTTGAAAACTTCGTAAGTTATTCAAAATTTACGATTTTCTTAATATGGAAGAGTAGAGCAAAATTTCACATAAACGTATATTCAGAGGATTTTTTTTTTAAATCATAAAAATGTGAGACAATACACAATGTGAGTACACAAGATACATTATAAAGGTTTTGTGAGTTTTCTGTCATTCCCCATTTTGGGTGGTAAGTTTGGAAAAATACACGCTACCGAGAAAAAATCTGCTACAAATTATCTCAGGAAAAAATAAAATAAAAATTTAAGTAAAAGAAAAAAATCACATTTTTTAGCATTAGACGCTTTTTATTGTGGAGCCCTAAAAAGCATAAAAAAAAAAAAATTATTCTGAGAAAGACATGCTTTAAAGAAATGAAAATTTCAACACTAAGAAAATTTTAGAGAAAAATATAAATATTTCACTTTTGCAAGAGATAAAAATTTTAAAATATTCAAAATATTTAAAAAAGCATCCACCAATATTCTTTGTTATTAGTTTTTGTATAATTGTTCGTTAAGGCACAAATTTCAAAGGTCTTGAAAGCTTTTTAAAACATTTTGAATATTTAAATATTTCCATCTCTTGCAAAAGTGAAATATTTATATTTTCTCTAAAATTTTCTTTGTGTTGAAACTTTCATTTCTTTAAAAGAATGTCTTTTCCAGAATAAATTTTTATTTTATGCTTTTTAGGGCTTCACAATAAAAAGCTTATAATGTTAAGAATTTTTTTTTAAACTTTTTTTTTGTGCTTTTTAATTATAAAAAAAGAAAAAGCTTCTTAAAAAACTAATCAATATTTCTTAGGATATTGTGTGGACATCGAAAGATTTTCTTTTATCAATTGGCATCTTTTCTATTAATTATTTGTAAAAAAAGTAACACATCGGCTTTCGAATATGGAAACCCATGACATCGTTTTTTCGGCATGACGCTCTAACCAAAATTCAAAGAACAGCCAAGTCATCTCTTGCAAAAGTGAAAGATCTGTATTTTTCTTTAAAATTTTCTTGTTGTTGAAATTTTTATGGTTTTATAACATGTCTCTGTAAGAATAATTATTTATTTTATGCTTTTTAGGGCTCCACAATAAAAAGCTTCCAATGTTATTTATCTATTTTTTAACTTAAATTTTTATTTTGTGCGTTTCAATAAATAAAAAAACCTCTTTTTTTTTTTTTTTTTTTTTTTTTTTTTTTTAAATAAAAAGAACTAATCAAAATTTCTTAGGATACTGTGTAGAAATGAAAGATTTTCTTTCATCAATTGACATGTTTTATGTTAATTACCTGCAAAAAAGTAACACGTCGGCCAGCAAGGACCGATCCCGCGACCATCGCGTGATCAACCTGATGCTCTAACCAACTGTGCTAACAAGTGACGAAGTAATTTGCTTACATTTGCATTAAAGTGAAGGAGTTTTGTTTTTCAGGGTACCACGACCATCGCATTATCAACTCGTTGCTTTAACTAACTGAGCTAACGAACGGCGAAAATAGTCACTTACATTTACTTTAAAGTGGAGACGCCTTGTTCATTAGCGTGACACAAAGACACGATGAGAAAATCCAATTTCAAAAAATGCTTCTAAAATTAGAAATTGAAAAATAGTTGAATAAAAGATAAATTCAAAATCAATATGCAGGTACATCAAGAGAGGCGCTGCATCTGTCCCAGTGGAAGTTTCAAACTCTTCATGGCAAACTACTACCAGATGTGAAGTTGATAAAATTTTGCATGCAAAAATTTTTAGATACAAATACATAAACATTTTAGTGCTACAAAGATGCAAAGTTTCGAGAGATTTTAGCATTTCACATCTAGTGATTGTTTGCCATAGAGATTTCGAAACTTACACTGTATTGTTTACGCAGATTTCATAAAAATCTTACAGTAAAAATAACATTACATGTTTTTCAAGGTGTCAGAGGTATCTGCACTGCATAATAACTTCTGAAATCAAGAAAAAACTTCAGGTCTGGTCCATTGTATCTGCAAAATAAAATCAAAATTAGTGTAATTAATAAGAATGGTGTAAAAGAATGGTATAAATGTAGTAATTTATGTCCACTCTGTGTACGAAGTTCGTACTTTGATATTTAACCCGTCAAGTCGCTCGGGGTGTTTGCATACCCCATTCTTCAAACTCGCTTTGTTCTAAAGTGTATACTATCTACCAATAAGAGTTTGGACACTTCTGAAATTAGACTTAGAAAAAAAAAATCTAGAAAAATTCTGCAGAAATTATCTTGAAAATTTGAGAATATAAAGAACATGTTATACCTCATATATTTCATTGCAAAAGTTCTGACCTGAAACGGAAAAAAAAACCAGTAAAAAATTAAAAAAAAGTTAAAAAAAAGTCAAAATGTTTTGGATCACCCTAAAAAAGGTAATGATTGAAATGCATTTTGGCTGTAGTATGTAATTATGAGGATTCTTTTAATTATCTGTTTACATTTTTATGAGACTACCCTATATATTCATGGAGATATAATGGATTATTTTGAAAATTGCAAAAAAATTGCCACTTTTTTTAATTATAACCTGTACGATATTTGACTCAGCGCAAAGCCATTTTTAGGAAACTTGGCACACTACATCAGACACAGCATACCGGAATCAGAATGCAAAAAATATTAAATATTTTATGAAATAAGAATATTCTTACTAAATAGTTTTAACTACGCATGCGCAAGCTTTAAAAAAAAAAAAATCATTTCCATTATTTAATAGCCAAAGTACTCAGCTACTTATTTGAAAACCCTAAACAAATATCGTGTAAATTCAAAAAGTTATGAGAGACAGAATGAACAGAATTTCAATTCTTCTCAAAAAAAAAAGAGAGAAAATGATAGGGGTTTTATCAATATATATTTACAACCAATAAACACTGTATTACCACTGGGCATTGAATGAATCAAAATAAATATATTAGTAAAATCTCTTATAGTTTAGCTTTTATTTTCGAAGGAACTGTAATTTTATTCCTTCCATCTTTCACAGTGTTGCCAGACTTGGGGACTTTTTTTATTCAACTGCCACCAATAATTTTGAGAAGTAAAATCTGACATACATAATAGACGATTAATCGTCGATGTGATTAGGCAACTGTTGCAATAAAAATTTAATGGTGGATGTTGAATAAAAAAGTCCCCAAATCTGGCAACACTGATCTTTCATAACTTTTTGATTTTACATGATATTTATTGAGTTTTTCCATATAAGTAGCTTAATACTTTTGGCTATTAAGTTTGTTTAAAAGTTTGCGCATGCGTTTTAAAAATTATTTACTAAAAGTGCTCACATTTCATAAGATATTTAACCTTTTTGCAGTCTGATTGAAGTATGCTGTGTCTAATGCAATATGCCATGTTTCTTAAAAATAGCTTTGTACTGGGTCTAATACCCTACGTGTTAAAATTAAAAAAAAAAAAAAGTGGTAATTTTTTTTGCAAGTATTGAGCTACTTATATGTAAACCCCAAACAAATATCATGTATATTCAGAAAGATACGAGAGATAGAATGAACAGTTTTTCAGTTCCTCACAAAATAAAAGCTAAACTATAATAGGTTTCACTCCCATTTTTATTTCGATTTAATCAATACACAACGGTAATACAGTGTTCAGTGATTGTAAATAGATATTAATAAAACCTCCTATCATCCCTCCCCCCCCCCTTTTTTTTTTTGAGAGGAACAGAAATGTTATTCTTTCTCTAACTCATAACTTTTTTAACTTACACGATATTTGTTTAAAGTTTTCATACAAGTTACTCTTTGGCTATTAAATTGCGAAAATGAAATTCTTTAAAAGCTTGCACATTCGTTGTTAAAAATTATTTAGTAAAAATGCTCATACTTCGTAAGATATTTAACATTTTTGCATTTTGATTGCAGTATGCTGTGTTTAATGTAGTATGCCAAATTATATAAAAATGTCATTGCACTGGGTCCCTACGTGTTATAAGTTAAAAAGTGACAATTTATTTTGCAATTTTTTAAAGAAACTTTTATATCTCCATGAATATATAGGATATAAAAATCTGGTGTGAAACAACCACACGACTTCCATCACCCACTATTACACGTATTAGATGCATTTTTGAGAGATAATGTGATCAGAAAACATAAAATTTACCTAAAGAAGTAGAAACCTAAAATTTTTCCGGCAAGAGAAACTTATAAAGACATATAAAACGAAGCTTACATATAGCGAGGTAAAAAATAAGATAAAAAAATGGTAGAGTTATTTTTTTTAACAAATATTTCCGAGATTTGAAGATGACCTACCTAAGTAGGAAGACTGTTAATTTTCCTCTAATAACCACGTAATACACGAGAAATAAATGGATTTATATAACAATTTTCAAGAAAATCGTTAGAGCCGTTTTTGAGATACCAATTTTTACAAAAAATCAATTATTGACCGGAAAGCAATAATTACATACAAAAGGATATTTAAAAGTGAGTTAATAGGGCGAGTTTGAAAAAAATCCGTATAGCCGTTTTTAAAGGAACGTGCTTGCGAGACCTGAAATTGAGCTATTTATACAGGACGCCTATCAATTTTCCCGAACTAACCAACTATATCATTCGAAAGGACACCTAATAGAGTGTTTATATAGCAAATTTGAAGAAAATCGTTAGAGCCGTTTTTGAGATAAAGACTTACAGTCCCATTTCCGGTCTCCGATGTCCCACTTCCGGTTTGTGATTTTCACCAAAATTTGGAAAATTCCTCTGTACACCAGACTTGTCCTAATTCTGAAGTTTTGTAGTTCTATCTTTATTAGTTTCGGAAATATGATAGCCAGAAGATTCCACACATACATACACACACACTGACCAATTGCCAAAAACCAATTTTTTGGACTGAGGGAACCTTAAAACGTGAAAATCAGGTGAAATCTCGATATCGAATTTTTGGACCAAATACAACACTTCCATTACCTACGGTAGTAAGGTAATGGAAGTAAAAATTTAAACAGATGATTAAAAGAATCCTCATAATATAATGCTAAAACAAAATTGCGTTTCAAGCATTACTTTTTACAGGGTGATCCAAAAATTTTTGATTTTTGTTTAAATTTTTGCTGGTTTCCTTTTTTTCTTCAGGACAAAACTTTTGTTGAAATATATGAGGTATAACATATTCTTTATACTCCCGAAGTTTCAAAATGATTTCTAAAGATCTTTTCTAGATATTTGACAAAAATCTAAATTCGAAAGTGTTCAAACGCTTATTGGTAGGTAGTGTATTACGAAAAAAACTCACAAATATCTCTCTCATATTGTTGAAAACGAAGAAAAACTTAACTAGCGAAAGATAGGAGTCTCGATCACTTTTTAGAGATTGTATGATGGATTAAATATCACTGGGGTTTTGAAATACCCCAGTGCTTCCTCCCAGGTTAAAAAATTCTGTTATTCAGATGTGCATTTCTTTATTTAGTAAAATTTATTATCAAAGCAAACTTAAAGTGCATGGAAATTTGAAGAGAGCTTGCTTGATCTGAATGCCAGTTTCAGTTAATTGTTATACTATTTTTACGGCAATTGGAGCAGAAAGAAGTTTAATTCCGGTCAAATTTTCAAACGAATCGTTTATTTATTCAATCCCTACTATTAGTTCACGCTCTTATATCTTGTACAAATCTTGCAATCGAGGATTGCTCAGAACAAGGTGACAACACAATACTTCGAAGTCCGATTTTCGAATTTTTTATTAGTTTTCTTATAATTAATTAAAATATGAAAATAATAACATCCTAATAGCGTTAAAATAGCCATTAAAATATTAGCTATAATTTAATTGTTGAAAAAAAAAAAAAAAAATACGAGTTAATTTTCTTTTGACATAAAAATAAATACATTTAATTAAACGTGAACATTAAAAAATCATAAAAAGTTAAATTATGCATCCCACAAAAATTGACGTCATTATCACTTTAAAAAAACTATGCACATTGATAAGAGCTCTATGATTCATCAGAAAATTTAAAACATGGTGTATAAAAAAGATTTTTTTTAAAATTTTATAACTAGCAGGCGACGCCCGCTTCGCTGGTCCCTATTTTTAAATGAATCACTATAATTACTGAATCCTTAAAATTGCATTAATTTTTATCACGTGAAAGAAAAAAAAAAGAGAAAAAAAATCTGATTAGGAAAAATGTCGCACCGGGTTTTCACTGCCTTCGGAAAAAATTCCCAAAATGCTCTAACTCTTATCTCTATTATTTTCCCCCTCCCCCCCTCCCGTCTATCGTAATAATTTTACAAATTCGAAAATATCCGCAATCGATTTGTAAGTATCAAAAGCCTCTATGCACCAGTTTTGACGATCTATCTCTATTTTTATTTTTTTGCCCCCCCCCCCCATCCCCCCCCCTTCCCAATAATTTAAAAAATTCGAAAATATCCGCAATCGATTTGTAGGTATCGAAAACCTCTGTACCAATTTTGAATGATCTAACTCTATTTTATTTTTTTGCCCCTCCGCCCCCTCCTGGTCTTCCTAATAACTTTACACTTTCGAAAATATCCCCATTCGACTTGCAGGCCTCTAAAACCTATCTGTACCAATTTTGAACGGCCTAACTGTATTTCTATTTGTTTTTGCCCATAGCCCCGCCCTTCCCGCACTTCCTAATAATTTTATAAATTCGAAAATATCCGCAATCGATTTGTAAGTATCGAAAACCTCTATATACCAATTTTGAATGATCTAACTCTATTTCTTTTTTTGCCCCCCCCTCTCCCCTCCCTTTCTCGCCCCTCCTAATAACTTTACATTTTCGAAAATATCCCCATTCGACTTGCAGGCTATTAAAACTTATCTGTACCAATTTTGAAAAGCCTAACTGTATTTCTATTTGTTTTTGCCCCACAGCCCACCCCCCTTGCTGCCCCACCTGGGGGCTGAATTTCTAAAATTCCAGAAATTGGTTTTTAGATATTTGTATTAGCTATATTTTTGAGCAAAAATTTCACGTATACCTGTTTTTTTTTTGTTTGAGATATATAGGATTATACGAAATCACGTTTTACGCATGTGAAATCTCGTTTTGCCTCCCCCCCGCCCCCATTGGGGAGCGAATTTCGAAAATTCCAGAAATTGGTTTTTAGACATTTATATTAGCTATATTTTAAAGCAAAAAATTTTACGGATATCTGTTTTTTTTTTTTTTTTGTTTGAGATATGAAGGATATTTTTAATTCACGTTTTGCCCCCCTCCCCCCCTTGGGGGGCGAATTTTGTAAAATCGCTTCTTAGTGGATGCCTACGTCATAGAAAGAACATTGTCACAAAATTTCATGCTTCTAGGTCCAGGGGTTTGGTCTGGGCGATGATAGATCACCCCCTCAGGAAGAACGAATTTATATACATAGATTATTTTTATTTCATTTTTAACGCGCGGTTTATTTTTACTAATTCAAAATTATTATTAAAAAAAAAAAAAAAACTTTTTCGATAGTGTTTTTAAGTAGGAATTGACTTAAAAAAATTTCTTTTATATTACTTGTTTATTTCTTTATTTTATTTTGTTTACAACAACAACAACAACAAATAAATAAATAAATAAAACTTATTGGGTTTGTAAAAATTTTAAATTTCCGGTTTTGGATAGATTTACACGTTTTGAGAGAACCAGAACACGATTTGACCATTTTTAGAAAATATCTGCCTATCTGTGTATTTGTAAGTCAGTGTGTTCGAGTGTGTGACAAAAATTTTGTGGTAGCTCTAGGTAGGAAACTAATGCACAGAATTTCATAAAAAAATTATGCGTAGTTGCAATTTGAAATAAATTAGCCCCAGTTAACTTTTGGTGAAAAATCAAACTACAGGTGGAGCTGCTGTCATATTTTTTCCCAAATTTTACTATGGTGGCAGTATAGGACAAAATTTCGTATAAATGATTCCTTTAACGAATCGTAAGGAAATTTAAAGTAATTGTTTTTAACAGTAACAGTACATTAGGGAAAAAAATTGCATGTACAGGTTGTTCCATAAGTCTGTAGACATTTTAAAAATTCGTAACTATTGAAGGATTTGATAGAATTGAACGCGGTTTGCGGAAAAATCAGTCACGTGAAGGGTGAATTTTTTTTGGAAAAGAAAAAATAAATATTAAGCCATTTGTCGATAAAGGGCGCTGTGCATGACCAGATCACACATTTTCATGAAAAACTGTACTTACTTTCCTGCAAATGTTTACAGGCATATAAATACTATTCCATCTGTCCGTAGTCACCCCAAATTACAGTTTGCAAACAAGTTATAACACTGCTAACTGCAACTTCAGTCGGCAGTTCTTACCTGAGTGAAAATATCTTCACCAATGCCGCTCTATCCACCAAGTCAGCATCGCAATTAAAAACTTCCTGTATGCACAAGTAGGAGGTAAAATAAGAAATAAACTGTTCAAATCACAAAATTGTGCAATTTATAAGACTTTCATTTGCATATTTCTCTTTCACGTCCGTGCGAATTCGTTAACTATTTGTCTAACTATCTTCGATAAAAAATTTAACTATATTTTTTTCTTTACAAAAAAAAAAAAAAAAAAAAAAACCTTCATGGGAATGATTTTTCCGTAAAACCGCGTTCAATTCTATCAATTCCTTCAATAGTTATGATTTTTTAAAATGTCTACAGATTTATGGGGCACCCTGTGCATGTAAGAGCACCGCTGCCCACCCATGGTGTAGAAGTTTGTCCTAAACGGATATTTTTCAGTAAGAATATTTTTTTAAAGAGCTCGTCTATATTTTGAAAACGAATAGTTGAACCATAGATATGTAACAATTTAAAACAAATTTATCGATATACAGCATGATTATAATTAAAGAGACGATTTCCAAACGCTATAATTTTAAAACTGCTGGTCAGAATGGTTTGATATTTTATCAGAACAATAGTTAGGCGATGAAATTTTGTTTGGCAAAGGTTGGTTGGTTGGGTTTTACGTCGCACTAGTGCTGCGCAATGGGTTAGATCTATCATCTTATCATGGGTTGATCAGTAGTTTTATAATTCTGATCAGTAGTTTTAAAATTATAGCGTTTTGAAATTGTCTCTTTAATTATAATCACCCTGTATACAGTAGAACCTCGATCCATCGTTTATCACGGGGGGCGTAAAAAAAAATTATGAAAGCGGGAAAACGACGAATGCGGGTTAAAGTCAAAACACGTAGAAAACATTGTTTATGAATTAATACACACAATGTGTAAAGTGTACTACTAATAAAAACTATTTTGTTACTTTCCAAACTGTCAAAGAGATAAACCAATGCTATAGAACATTAAGTAAAATTTATTTTTTAATTCAGTTATTTTTTGTTGGGATTTTCGTTCATTTTATAAATTAAACGGGAATTTTTCCAGATTTACAACATTTTTTTGGTCCTTTTTTGTAATTTCATGTGCTTATATAAAAGTTCGTGCATCTTCAAATGCCACAATTACGTCATCGGCGCGAAAATTTTCCTCTGTTTCTTCGCCATTATTTTCATTTATTGAAATAACACATTTCTTCTATACTTTAAAATACCGTATTTGGATGCGTCTTGATTAATGCAAATATTATCAGTAAATTTTGTATCAGACGCATCCTCTGCTACACGCAACCACTCTTCGTCTACATTATCTTCATCATTATCATCATTTTCTTGCCCCTCTGTTTGAGTCTCTTCATCATTTTTTTGCATGTAACCGCATTTCACAAAACAATTTTCTGGATTTCTGAAGAGGTTACTCCCTGCCAGTGTTGGTCATAATTGATTAAAAAGTAATTGAATTACAATTAAATTATAATTATTTTACTGTCAATCGATTAATAAGTAATTGATTAACAGTAAAATAATTGTAATTTAATTGTAATTCAATTGTAATTCAATTACTTTTTTATCAATTATGCCCAACACTGCTCCCTGCCATGCTGAAATTACAAAATCTGTAGATGGTCCGGAGATATGGCATCATAATTTCGATTCTCCATGGAAATGGGAAAAAGAGTCATTTTAGGATGAAAGAAGTAATCCCAGTTTATATACACTTCAGGAGAAAATTTTTACAAGGTCAGGAGAAAAATGTAGAAAAATTTTACAACGATGAATGCGGGAAAATGACTTTTTGAAGAGCGATACGTGCGGGTTTCGTTAACATTATTTAAATACAATTTATGCAGGGTCCATAGAAATAAAACGATGGATGCGGGAACGATAGATCGGGGTTTCACTGTATATATGTTTTATTTTTAACAACAACAACAACAATAAAAGTATTACTTTTAGATGACTGCAGGGCCCAAAATTGACTTGCTTTCGATATTTAGTGTTATATTTCTCTGAGATGAAAACCATTTGCATTCACCATGGAAAATAGCAGTAATAAATAATAATTTTAATAAATAATTTGTACTGTGTAAATTTGTGTTGGAAAACGTAGAAGAAAGTTTTGCGGTGGCCACAACATACAGTCGGTAACAAAAGTATCCGAACACAAGCAAAAATTCCTATATAAAAAAAGTAGAGTTAATACTGTTTTGTTAAATAAATCCTTGTCGATTCATGTTCTTAGACTGACTAAGTACATGGACAAGGATTTATTTAACAAAACAGTATTAACTCTACTTTTTTTATATAGGAATTTTTGCTAGTGTTCATAACTTTTTTTTACCAACTGTACTACTTTATGTTGTTACTGAATAATTCGAAAATGGAAAGAAGTTGTATTTGAAATGTAGAAGGTTTGAGAATGTTGACAGAAAAAAAAAAAAAAAAAAAAAAAAAAAAACATTATTTTATTATAAGAAGTATTCGGTAATTTGTTAAACAAAAATACTCCTCGTAAATTGAAATCTTAGTAATTTAAATAAATTAGTGTGTAACACTTTCATTACTGCGCCCTCTCCCCCCCCCCCTACAAAACTATAGACATATTATAACATTTTAAGAGATACTGCATTTGAACAATTTAGACATGCTTCGAAAGGATTTAGATAATTAATATTTATGGGCTCACGATTTTCTTTAATCTGATAGTTGCACAGATAAAAGAATAATAAACGATTATTAATGAAAATGCTAAAGAGAAATATAAACCCAAAAGTACTGCTATAAAGTGCGAATATTATCTTATCCTATGTATGGTCTCTCTTCTAAAAAATTTTTAAGATAGATATTTGACTGTATTTAAATGAATATAAATAATTTTAAACTTAAAAATTATATTGCTAATTCTAATTTGTTTCAGTCACGTGTTCCTCCAGAAATTAAAACTGATACTGAATTAAAATTTAGAAACAGAGTCTAATTTTTAGGAATTTAATAAAGTCCTGCATATCTCAGTCACAGAACTTTAATGAAATTTTCAAAGGAAAAAAAAAGAAACTCATTAAACTTTACTTTAAGCTTTCCTCCTGAACATTTTGTTTTTTAATTAATTTTAATCTTTTGAAGTTACTTGATATTTGCATAATTTCAACATTTTAACAAGATGAATTGTCTTTTCTTTTCTTCTCCATGCAATGTAGAATAAGTTAGCATTTTCACTTATGAAAAATATCTTGCAGGCATTTTTTATCCCAATGGCTCATTATCCTTTCGTACGTCAAATTAAATAGAATTTATGATTAAAAAGTGGTTATGAGATTAATGAAAATATGTCACATATTTACTGATGTTTCATAATTTTTATTCATATTAGTGCTCAATTATACAGTGAAAGTAAATTAAACTAAATATGAAATTTTATTTTGGCGTTTACAATAAGCAGGATAAAAATTATTCTAAGAGTAATATAAAAGAACAATGTAAATAAATAAACTATGTTCAAATATGTAACATGTAATATATAATAGTGTTTAAACATCATCGTATTATTAGTCAATGCGATCTTTTAAAAATTTTGTTTTCTAATTATTTTTTTCTTTTTCAAGTTTAACACTAAAAAAATTATAAAAACCTCCTTTACAATAATTTAATAAATTTAGTGTCTACAAATTAGTATGAAGGATAAATTTGAGATTTTTGAAATTCGAGTTCATTAGAAAATAGACATTAAGGAATGGAAATGCATAATTACGAGAGGACTGTATTCTAATATATAACATTCATCAAAGTATTCTCAGTCATTACATTACTTTTTTAATAGACTTATCATATATCTTATACTTAATCAATAAAGAGAAATCAAAATAGGGAACAACTATAGTATTTCCCCACACCTGAATTTGGCGATTTATTTTTGGCGATTATGGCTAAATCATAAATCTAAAAATCATAAATTATATAGCATAAATGATAAAATCATAAGCTAAATTATAAATCATAAAATCATAAATCCAAAATAAATAGCATGCAGGCTGCCATATTATATCGCAAACAGTTCAGAACGACATCCTTATCGTTCAAATCTGCGCCAAAGTAAAATCGCGAAATTCAGCTGTGGGGAAATACTATAGTTGTACTCAAAATAGAAAATCATTAAAAATTAGATTTTTATTAATAATTAAAAATCTAGAAACCAAAATTCATAATTATTGAAGTGATCGGTGTAAATAATTTAGTAGTGCAAGTTTATCATATACTCTCGAAGCATCAATCGTTTTTATCGCATTTTTGTTAATGTGTTATATATCGGAAATGAAATTGCTATAAAGAAAGAAAATGAGATTGTTAAAAGCTAGAATTTGTTGCAAAAAATGAAGAAATGCAGTAAAAAAATTTTGTAGAAAAAACAGAAGCGACTCCAAAAACAACTACTATTCAAACAACTAAAAATGAAAGAAAATTGGTAAAAATAGAACTGTAAATTGCGCTTAAAAGTATAAAATAATTTCTTTACCGCAGATCCCATAGATTTCTCATGACAAATTTAGCGCTAAACGGTGTGTCTCGAGTTTGCTCCCTCATAACACACACACCCCTCAAAAAAAAAAAAAAAAGTATTTTTGGAAATATCCTAAGGAAGTCGCATAGTCTTTTTTTTAAATATATTTCTTCCATTTTTGGTAGAGGTCCACTTAAAAATCAGGAATTTTTAATATTTCCCCCCTCAATTCCCTTAAAAATCGAAAATTGTTAAGTGCAGATAATGTATTATTTGTCCTCATGTGTAATCATTTGTACTCTCACCATGTGCAATTTCTTTACTGTGAAGTAATTAGGAGCCGAGTTATGCTTACAAACATGTTTTTGCTTTTGCTTTCCCCAGGGGGGAAAGGGGAGTAATTTCGGAAAAGTTGATAGATATAATTTTAAGTTGGGTAAAGATCTAAATTTGTGCGAAGCGCCGTTAAATCCCGTCCCGCCGTTCTCAAATGATACCCGGACAAACGTGTTTTAGTCTTTTACCCCCCCCCCCCAGGGGAGAACGGGTGGGGGGAATTTCTGAAAAGTTGATAGATATAATTTTAAGTTGGGTGAGAAGATAAATTCCTGCCAGTGGCAAGTGCTGTTGAATTCCGCCCAGCTGTTCTCAAGTGATACCAGGACAAACGTGTTTTTGTCTTTTGCGTCCCAGGGGGGAACATGGGGGAATTTCTGAAAAGTTGATAGATATAATTTTAAGTTGGGTAAAGACCTAAATTCCTGCTAAGCGCCGTTGAATTCCGTCCAGACGTTCTCAAGCGATACTCTGACAAACGTGTTTTAGTTTTTACCCCCCCCCAGGGGGGAACGGCGGAGAATTTCTGAAAAGTTGATAGATATAATTTTAAGTTGGGTGAAGATCTAAATTCTGGCCAAGCGCCGTTGAACTCCGTCCAGCCGTTCTCAAGTGATGCCCGAACAAAAGCGACATACAGACACGATGACACACACACACACAGGCAAAATTTTCTGAAGTCATTTTCGGCTTTCAGGGTGTGTGAAACGTGAAGATATCGCAAAATTTTTCGATTCTGACCAATTTACAGAGAAAAGTCTGATGTTATTAATGTAGATATACCCGCAATGAAATAAGTACGGGGAATGACTGTAAGTTTTGATTGTAAGTTTATAATATTTTGTTTTAGAGCGAGAACAAATAAGTATGAATTGCGATTTCAAATTTTAAATAGTTATCAGGGTATAATAATAAAGTATTTTTTAATTACTGTTGTAGAAAACTCATAAATATGTATTTAAATATTTCTGAGTAATTTTAATAGCCATTTGAGACTGCTTGATTCTAAAAAATTAGCCGTTGAAAGTGGAGCAAGCTGAAATACTAATCAATAAAAAGATTAATTAAAAAAATGGAGATCCTGACTCTCCTGCTGAGTAGTTGCAAAGTTCACTGCTCTGCATGAAATTTGCCCCAGCAACATTTTTGTAAATTCTTATATAAAGTGACCGCCTGTATCCGAATATGACGCCCATTTAATCCTATCACCCACTGTTTTTTGGGGACTATCCGCTATTTTTAACCCTTTTTGATTTTTAGGGGGAGGGAGGATAATTTTAACTGTTAAATATCTTCTGAGGGGCTACAGAGTTGAAAAATTCTAAAACATGAACATTTGCGGCAAGGGAAAAATTTAGGAGGTGGGGGATTTGCCACTGAAATTATGTGTTACATTTCTTATATTTTTTACATAAGAATCAGCAAGAATGGTATCAAGGCTCGATTTTTTTTTTCAGCGCAGTGTTATTGTATTACAGTGATTAGATTAATCACAAAAAAGTTATATACTTAAATTCGATATAAGAATAAATTTTCTTCGTTATTGTAACAGACAGTGTAACTTTAACAATAAAACCATTGAAATGTAGTTAATAAATTTTTGCTACGCCTAATTTTCTAACTATTTCTTGAGTATATAATAAGAGGACATGTGGATATTTGAACTGTTTCGAAGTATAACTGTTTCTAAGTGATAGCAATTAAGAATAATGACGTATTACGTAATAATAAAATAATTATAATAATAAAAAAAAAAACTTATTAATGAATGAATTCAATGAAGTATAATGAACTCTTTTTGAATATAGTGTGAACAGCAGACATGAAATTGATCTAAATAATCAGACGTCTATAAAATTCCCCCTAGCAACCAACTAATGAAAACGTCGTTAAGATATCTAAAAGAGAATTTTATGTGTCTTTTAGCTGAAAATAATTTTATGACTCTTTATTCAGCGAATTTAAGGTAAACCATTTCCGAGGCCTAAAATTGTCCTACTTAATCAGGGCACCTATGAATTTTTATGCAGTAACCAACTAATGGATACAAAAGGAAATCTAAAGGGTAGTTTATACAGAAAATTTGAAGAAAATCGTTAGAGTCGTTTTTGAGATAATGTCTTTCGATTCTACTTTCAGTTTTCTCCAAAATTTCCCAAACTCATCTTCACACCGGAAACGAACTAATATATATATATATATAAATATATATAAATCTAAAAGGGAGTTAATAGGCTTAGTTTGAAGAAAATCCGTAGATCCGTTTTTTAAGAAACATATGTCTTATATATATCTTTCGCATTGTTCTATTTTATTTATTTATTTATTTTTGAGGTATAATAATCAGAATATACCCCCCTCTCTCCACACACACAGAGACCAATTTTCACAAACAATTTTTCTGAACTCAGGAGACCTTAAAGCATTTAAATCATGTGAAAACTCGATATAGAAAGTTTTGACAAAACACAATACTTCCATTACCTACGGTAATCGGGTAATGGGAGTAGAAATTAAATAAATAAATAAAAGACATAAATGAAAATTAATTAATTAAAACAAGTTGTTAAACAAATAAATTAATTAAAACACGTTGTCGGGTGACATGTGTGCAACGTGAAGTACAAACAAATGTCAAGATGTGCGCATTCTTTATGTTATATGAAAATTTCCCAATATAAATGTATGTTTAAAAGCTTTATAAACCCGTGTCCTATAATCTAGGAATGATAGTTGAGCAATTTGGGTATACTGTGATTTTTTTATAATCAGACAATGAAATCAGACAACAGCTTTTCAATTCGGGGCCCACACTTCTTAAATTACTTTCTTACTAATTTCTGGCGCTTTAAAATTTTTTAAAGAGAAACACGTCCATCTCGTGACTATTTCGTAATCAGAGCCCGACATTGAATAATAATAGCAATTAATATATTGCAATTTAATTTTAAAGTTGACATAAACATACACAAAATAATCTGGTGTGTCACTCACACGACTTTCTCTTACCCTGAAATTTAATACTATAAATACAGGTTGCAGATTAATAGGTAAGATAACGAGTACTGTTATGTAAACCTATGTTAAACAATTCATATTAGGCTTCTGAAGAGTTTTATATGATAATTAGTTCTGTGTGAGGGGGCTACCACCCCCCTCAACCCCCCGTTTCATTAATCCACCTACATTTATATAGAATTTAATTCGGTTATTAAAAAATAATTCTGTTTTTAAAAAATAATTTATTTAAATTATTATTTAAAAAAAAATATCTTTTATGATAAGGCAGGCGATTTCCATATTAGAGAAGTAGTATAACACCAAATATCCAAAAAAAAGTCCATTCTATTCTCAATATAAAAAAAAAAGTACGACTTTTTTTCAAAGTTTTTTTTTCGTTAAAAGTAAAAAAAAATCGATAACTTTGTTTTAAATTATCGCAGATCGATGGTTCAAACATTCGTTTTAAAGGTATTGGCGACATCTTTTGAAAGATACCCATCATGAAAATTTACTCCCCTCGAGGGGGTACTTCACCCCCAGGGGGGAGGCGAGGCTCCTACATACACAATTTTTTTCCCCCAGTTAACTGTCTCTATTACAAAAAATATATATTTGCTTCATTTGGTTTAGTGCAGTCTATAGACGTTAAACTCTATTTTCCTGCAATTTCCCCCATAGACGTAATGTATTAGAATTATCTTGATTGTCCCTGTACACGAACCATTTGCTTGATCTTAACGAAAAGCTTACTGTAGCATCCCTATATGATACACATTTAGAATACCAAGTTTGAACTTTCTGCCATAATTTGTTTTTGAGATATGCTGATAACAGACAGACACACAGACACACACAGAGACACACAGACCATTTGCTAAAAACATGATTTTCGTATTCAGGGGACCTCAAAACGTGTAAATATAACAAAATCTCGCGTTCGAAAATTTGACCCAAAAACAATACCTTCTCTTACCTTATGGGTAAGAGAAAGTAAAAATATTTTATAAAAAATTAATAAATTAATACACTATAATTGATTAAATGAAAATCTATTATATAAAATACTTTTTAAAAAACTATTTGAGTATATAAGTAAATATTATTTGAGTATATTGAGTATATATGTAAGTGTATGAATGATGTTATAGTGCTGCCCTCTATTTACAAAGAAAAATATTAAAGATTTGTTTGGCTATTTTTTGCTGTAAATAAAGGTTAAATAAGTAACATACTATTAGTGATAAATTAAAAGCAAAATGTTTACTAAAAATTATAACTCATAAAATAAAAGACGAATAAATAAATGTAAGTGTTAAAAAAGCATAGCGTTATATATATGATACAGAAAAAATAGTTTAACATTTTTCTTTTTAACCTACGATTATTAATGAAATTAATTTACGACTGAAGGTACAGGAACTGAAAGTGTGGAAAGCGTACAATTTCTTTCATTTGCTCTCAGTAGGGATTATTTAATCTTAGTATACCGTAGGCAAGATTACCTTTAACCTCATTACATTGTTCCCTTGCGGATTTCACGGATAATTTTAATTTATGTCGGCAGTAAAAATCTGTTCGAGGTAATTTTACCTTTGTACTTGTTTCTTAGCATAAAAAATATATGTAAATGGAAATTCTTTTTACTTTATTAACTTATTATTCCTGTCACTTTTGAAATCGTTTTAAAAATATTTAAAAGATAAATAAAATCAAGTCTATTTTGAAACTGTATACATTTCACACAATCCTACCTTATATAACGAGCTCTTATTTTTAACTGAAATAATCTGGTGTGTCACTCACACGACTTTCTCTTACCCTGAAATTTAATACTATAAATAGGTTGGAGATTAAGAGGTAAGATAACGAGTATTGTTATGTAAACCTATGTTAAACAGTTCAAATTAGGCTTCGGAAGAGTTTTTTATGATAATTAGTTCTGTGTGAGGGGGCCGGTCATTAATACACTTACATTTATGTAGAATTTAATTCCATTATTAAAAAATAATTCTGTTTTTAAAAAATAATTTATAAAAATTATTATTTAAACAAATTATCTTGTATGATAATGCAGACGTTTTCCATATTAGATTAGTAGTATAAGACTAAAAAAAAAAAAAAAAAAAAAGTTGAATTTATTCTCAATATTACATTAAAAAAAAAAAAAAAAAAAAAAATGTTAAAAATGAAAAAAATCGATAACTTTATTTTAAATTATCGCAGATCGATGGTTCAACCATTCGTTTTAAAGGTATTAGCGAGCTCTTTTGAAAGAAACCCATCATGAAAATTTACTCAAGGGGGGGGGGGGGGGAGGCGAGGCTCCTACATTCACAGAATTTTTTTTCCCAGTTGATTATTTCTATTACAAAAAAATATATATTCGTTTCATTTCGATTAGTGCATTCTATAGACGTTAAATTCTACTTACCTGCAATTTCCCCGTAGACGTAATGTATTATAATACTTTCGAGTGTCCCTGTACACGAACCATTTGCTTCATCTCAACGAAAAGCTTACTGTAGCATCCCTATATGATACACATTTAGAATACCGTGTTTGGAATTTTTGCTACTATTTGTTCTTGAGATATGCTGATATAACAGACACACAGACCATTCGCTAAAAACATGATTTTCGTATTCAGGGGACCTCAGAACATGTAAATATAACAAAAACTCACGTTCAAAAATTTGACCCTGAAACAATACTTTCTCGACCGTGTGGGTGAGAGAAAGTAAAAAGGAAATTATTCATTATTTGAAAATCAAGAAAAAATACCATTGTACTTGAAATAACTATTTAAAAATACACTGACTACCAATAAGTATTTGGACACTATGCAAATGACGATATCTGCGGTCCTGAGGTACGTCACGGCCTCCGCCGGTATATATCGTGTAGGAAACAGCATCGGCATTAGTCGCATGCAAGATGCCGCGCAGTTCGGAGCTCTCTGATTTCGAGAAAGGTATAATTATCGGGTATCACAAATGTGGCCGATCCTTAAGGGACATATCTAGCGATCTGGATCTGAAGTATAGACAGTGGCCTATATGATTAAGAAGTGGAAGGTGAGCGGTGATTGTCGGAATGTGCCCCGAGTCGGCAGACCAACGAAACTGGGAGATAGAGACCAACGAGTGCTGTTCAGAGAAATTCGGAAGAACCGCACCCAACCGATGACCCTCATCCGCGACGAGTTTCAACAGGCATCCGGGAGTATTGTTTCAATGAATACCATCCGTAAGGAAGCACATCTGCTTGGTTTTCATGGTCGTGCTGCTGCCCATAAGCCTTTGATCACAAAGTCCAACCGCGCTGCTCGGTTAATGTGGTGCAAAGCACATCGAAATTGGACCGTAGATCAGTGGAAACGGGTTCTTTGGAGTGACGAATCAAGGTTCACCCTTTACCGTTCGGATGGCAGGGTCTGGGTCTGGCGTCTACCTGGAGAACGTCTCCTGCCAGAATGCATTGTGCCAACAGTCAAGTTCGGTGGAGGGTGAATTATGGTCTGGGGGTGTTTCTCCTGGTATGGACTGGGAACCTTGGTACCCATTCATGGTAAGCTCAACTCCGATGCCTACTGCACTATTTTGGATGACAATGTGCTTCCTACGTTGTGGCAGTTTTACGGGTTGGACCCCTGTTACTTTCAGGACGACAATGCCAGTTGTCCTGTTTCGACGTTAACCAAGACTTGGTATGGTGCCAATGGAGTTCATCGAATGGACTGGCCTGCCCAAAGCCCAGACCTGAACCCTATCGAGAACCTCTGGGACGAGTTGCATCGCCGAATTCAGGGGTGCACTACCCGTCCAAAATCGGTGAAGGAACTTCTATGTCTTCTCCAAGCTGAGTGGAAGAAAATACCACTAGTTGTCATACAAAGACTTGTGGAAAGTATGCCCCGGAGGGTTCACGCTGTAATTGCCTCTCGTGGAGGCTCTACCAACTATTGATTTTGAATAAAGTTAGTTTTTCTTTTCTATCACAGGTGTCCAAATACTTATTGGTAGTCAGTGTATCTGAAGCAAAATATGAAATAAACGAAGATATTATGTCGATTTTCAGTAAAACAAAAATATTAAAAGATGAATGAATTTGAATGCATTTATTTAAATTCATCAAAGCAAAATTCATGTCTTTAAATTTCTACTTAAAATAAATTTGTTTGGATGTATATGAGCAGAAGGTTTGATCAAGCCCAGGCAACCTCTCACCACTATTTTTAAACAATTCCTTTAAGCTTATGACAAACAAAAATTTCTCGTTAAAATTAGTAAGGCAACTATTTTTATAAAACAGTGGTGTCTAACAGACGATGTATAAACTCAATAAAGCTTACTCAATAAAGCTCCTTACTTTTTTGTATAAAAATAATTTTTTATTGAACGCATTGAATTTCTATCACAAATAAGTTAAAAACTATTACTAACAATAGATGTTAAGAGTGTGTCTTGGCCTTAAATTAAATTTTTGCATAGAAATAGACGATCTAGATTCGCCGCATATTCTATACAAATGTATATAAGATCTAATCGTGTAAGAAGTTCGATTTCCGATTCTGTTTCTGAGTTAGTTTGTTTTCCGACGTCTGTGGAAAGTATTGTTTTAGTTAAAGAGGAAATATATATTTACATGCGAAAATAAAACATGTAAACAAAAAACAAAAAAATGTGAAAATAGCGTCATATTTTATTTAAGAATTTTACCAAATTTGTTGAAAATGA
This sequence comes from Salticus scenicus, assembly GCA_963930645.1. Classification (NCBI taxonomy): domain Eukaryota; kingdom Metazoa; phylum Arthropoda; class Arachnida; order Araneae; family Salticidae; genus Salticus; species Salticus scenicus. The sequence goes on along the minus strand of OZ005648.1, from coordinate 327,504,481 downwards.
CGCTATGTTTAAAAGTCAACGTATTATATGTGAAAAATAAACGTGCACAAAATTTTTATAAAATTGGCTTCCTATTTGAAAAAAAGAAAAAGAAAAATGAAAGAAAAACAAGAACTTGTTTGCGCTTAATTATTTTTAAATGATGTATAGAAATGAAACTTTATTGATAAAAAATAATCTGTTTTAAGTACTAAGATGTATACATATATATATATATATATATATATATATATATATATATATACATATATATGTAAAGAATTGTTTCTTTAGAAGATGATTAGTTACTGTCACTTCATATTAAGATAGCTCACTCAATAAATATTCCAAAATAGTTTATGCAGTCGTTTTATTGAAGACACTTAGGCATTCTACATGTTATTAACAGTCAATCAGTCTGAGCACGCTGACATGCACATCCGTAGACGAGTCGGGCCGAACCCGTTCCGTTAACAGCGGAACCGCAACCAATTCCCCTCCTGGGGCCGTTAAATTAACTTTTATTGCCGTGGATTAATTAAGCAAAAGCTTCCATGAAAAAGGCGCCGATTTTCGTGTGCTCCCGCTTAAATATGGGTATTTTGGGGCGAGGCCAAACTCCTAATATGAATTTTTATTGGATAATTAAGTAAGCTAAAATCTCGCCTATCGTTTACATTGGTTGACCCGGACATCTGGGATTTAGTATTTCGCAATGCTTTGCCACTTATTTCGACTATTGCATAATTTTGATTACGAAACTTATTCTTAAATCCGATTCCCGCGCTACGACGTGTTTTGTTAAAAAACTAACTTTACTGGGGCTCTAAAATAGAATTCTCACAAAGTTGTTCTTAAAATTAAGATTTATTCTGAGATAATAATATTTAGATATTACTTAATATTAATTTATAATATTAATTTTAGAATCTGACTTCTTTTAATCCTTTCGTATGTTTTGGCCTTAAATTAAATTTTTGCATAGAAATAGACGATCTAGATTCACCACATATTCTATACAGGTGTATATAAGATTTAATCGTGTAAGAAGTTCGATTTTCGATTCTGTTTCTGAGTTAGTTTGTTTTCCGACGTGGAAAATATTGTTTTAGTTAAGAGGTAATATATATTTACATGCGAAAATAAAACATGTAAACAAAAAACAAAAAACAAAAAAATGTGAAAATAGCGTCATATTTTATTTAAGATTTTTACCAAATCTATTGAAAATGAGGCTATGTTTAAAAGTCAACGTATTATATGTGAAAAATAAACGTGCACAAAATTTTTATAAAATTGGCTTCCTATTTGAAAAAAAAAAAAAAAAAAAAAAAAAAAAAAAAAAAAGAAAAGAAAAAGAAAGAAAAACAAGAACTTGTTTGCGCTTAATTTTTTTTAAATGATATATAGAAATGAAACTTTATTGATAAAAAATAATCTGTTGTAAGTACTAAGATGTATATATATATATATATATAAAATCCTTTTGATAGTAGAAGCAAAGAATGAGAACGAAGAATAGTTACACACACACACACACACATATATATATATATATATATATATATATATATATATGTATGAAGGTTGAAAATAAAGTAGTAAATGAGCCCAGTGTTTTATGCAACACATCGACTGAGATCTTCAAGAAGCAGAAGCATGCAAGTTTGCACGGTCAGGACCCGCTTTACAACTTTGGAGGCCAAAGACAATAAATTTTTGGCGCCCCTCCTCAGATATTATTCCAGGGCAGCCTATAGATTTTATGTGACCCCAGGCAAATTTTCTGACTCTGATGCCTCCCTTCTCCCCCTATATAAAAAAGAAATATTGCACTAGTAAAAATCATTTCGATTAAGTTATTATATAAAGACTCAATTTATTCAAATAATATAAGTGAATATATATTTAAATAACATTCTCATTTAAAAAAAAAATGAGTTGGCCGGGCTTATTTAAGAATACGAAAAAATGAATAGGTTGAACCAAACTTTTACTTTTTCAACCAGACCGTGGTAAACATTCGATTGGGAAAATGCCTTAAAATTTTTTCATATTCAAATCTCCATTCTAAACATGACATTGCACGTATTGATGCATTACAAGCTATTTAGCCGAAATTTTGAGTAAAAAAAATTACAATGGAATGAAAAGAAATATTTTGCATGGCTAGAAAAAAAAAAAGGGGGAGGGGTGAGAAGCGCTTCATTTCTACTACGCTCCTCACTACCATATTGCCAATGCTTACATTATCAGAGTGCAACATATCACAAAATGGAGAGAGAGTCCACCAAGTTGCTATATTTTTTATCACCGAAAAAGAAGTTCCACTATGAATAGTAATAGTACTAAAATAATACTGCTATTTTTACTTTCTTCTATATTCAATAGAAGAAAGTATTGGATTTGTAAAAATTTTCGACCTCGGGTCTTTGATGGATTTACACGTTTTGAGAGATGTAGAACATGATTTGACCATTTTTAGAAAATGTCTGTCTGTCTGTGTATGTGTGTGAGAGAGAGAGAGAGAGAAATTTGTAACCTGTATCCCAAGAACTACTGCACAGAATTTTATGAAAAGTGGTATGTAGTTACACCGTTACATAAATTAGTGCCTATCAACTTTTGGTAAAAATTGTCTTACTGGTTGCGTTGCTATCTCGCTTTTTCTAAATTTTTAACATGGTGGCATCGGACAAAATTTTGTATAAATGTGCATAAAGAGAATTATTTTTTAATAATCATTATGAAATTTACAAGAATTATTTATAATAGAGATAGTCAAAGGGGAAAAAAAATGTATATGTAGGGGCATCGCCTCCACCCCTGGGGGGGTGTCCCCCACGAGGGGACTAAATCTTCATGATGGGTATCTTTCAAAAGAGCTCGCCTATACCTTTAAAATGAATGGTTGAATCATCTATCTGCGATAATTTAAAATAAAGTTATCAATTAAGAAAAACATTAATAGGTCCTGTACACAAACCAGTATACCGGACCTATTAATGCCATTTTAAATAGGGATCATTCCATAATGAACTTGAATATATCATTTTTAAGAAATTCTGAAAATATTTGCGGACACTGGAGGCGGGAGGACTGGCAGATAGACAGATACACTAAATCAAATCATATTCACACTTAAAAATTGCTAGAAAGTGTTAAAAACGCTTAATGTAAAGGAAAATGCAATTCAGCAAGTTTCCAATAATAGCCCTTAATGTAACTGAATATTATTGCCTGGCCCTGTAAATCTTTATACTAATCATACTATATTCTATAGAAAGCATTATTTTGTGCATATGAATAACGTATTTCAATTTCATTAAGGTTTGTGCAAAATAAAGTTATTAAAATTAGGTTTATAGAAATACCTCTCTTAGAACGCAGTGCTTTGGAACATTTTCGGGTGACCCTGTAAACAAACCACTGGTGGCATTTACTCCACTTTCCATAGAAAACATTCGATAGTGAACTTGAATAACATATTAAAATTTAATTAAGATTTGTTTAAATAAAAGGTATTAAAATATAGTTTATAGAAATCCCTTTCATAGAACGCAATGCTTTGGAATACTTTCGGGTGTCCTTGTATACAAGGTAAGTAAATAACACTACTCCATTTTCAGTAGGGAACATTCGATAGTGAACTTGAATAACATATATCCTTTGAAGAAATTTCATGAATACTTACAGGCGCGGATAGTCAGACAGATGGACAGACAAACCAAAAATCATTAACATTTTTCAACCTTGTTGGAAAGTGTTAAAAATTATATAATATAAGAACTGTGAATTTATGCTCAATAGTTTATTTTTTATTTATTTATTTATTTATTCATTTATTTTTATATTTATATATAGATCAGATTGGTTACTGAAGATCTAAAAGGCACTGATAAAGAATATCTGATGGTTTATTAAACCTTTGGAAGGAGTTGATTGCACAGGATTGCAGTGAACTTCCTCTGTTGATAATTTTTTAACAGTATCAAAGACATCAATAGGTAATTCATGTTTAATACTTATTTTCTGAGACTTTTTCTTTTTCCTTAGTTATTGAAATTATTTCTCACTCTACGGCGATTTTTTTTTCTACAAGAGGTATAGTAAAGTCGGACCAACTTTTTCCTTAGCTAATAAATGATAATTTACGAAATCATTATCATAATTTTGAACCAAGTCAAAACCTCCGAAAAGTGTGATGAAATCTAGCAATAAACGTTTAGAAATTACCAAAAATTTTAAGCAAAATTGCTTTTTATAGCAGAAAAATTTGAACTATTTCATATCAGTGAAATTTAAGAGAATAATAAATCAGAATTAGGGCAATTAAAACTGTTGTATGGTAACTAATGTATGGTAAATGTATTATGATCTGACAATTAATGTAAATCGCATACATTACAGTCTCGTTAGTTAATTCATTTTTATATGAAAAGTATTTTTTAAAAATAATTGTAATAAAATATTTTTGTAAAAAAATAGAACCGACTCCAAAAAGGAACTACTATTCAAGCAACTAAAAATGAAAGAAAATTGGCAGAAAATGGAACTGTAAATTACGCCTAAAAGTATAAAATAATTTCCTTCGCCAAACAACCTATAACACTACAATTAATCATAAATTTTGAAGTCGGCGCAAAATTAAACAAAATTTAATTAGTTTTTAAAGGTTTGTCTTTAGATCGGTAGCAACAAATGCTGTTGTCTCGAATGATCCATTTTCATGTTTCCTTTATTATTTTATCACTGTATACAATTGGTCCGTTAGTAGTACATAGAGCAGTGAACATTCTTCACAATGCGGTATTTATGTTTCTACGAAGTTAGAGTTTCCTTTGCAAATTTGGTATAACTTTGATGACTATCATCCTAGATGGCTTTTGGATTTGCGATCCAAAACGTAAGGCAAAAATATACACGCAAGATGTATATTTTCATAATATATATTGTACGATGTGTTGTTTAATATTCTTGATTACTCTCTTGATATACCTTATCAAAATAATCATGATATCCCAAAGAAATTAAATATGTTTGCCAGATAATTTTGCGATTTTTCTTTCACCAAGTCCGTCAGATACCAGCATGTTCGCCAACTTTTGCTGCTTACGAAATCTTATTTGTTTTCTTGAATCAAAGTAGTTTTCGGCTGCGTTTTGCAGGTAACAATGTAAGATGTGTATTTTGAAGAGGATTTTTGTATTGAATAAAGGTATCAATTTTTATTTAATTTTGCTCCGACTTCAAAAGTTATGATTAATTGTAGTGTTATAGGTTGTTTGGCGAAGGAAATTATTTTATACTTTTAGGCGCAATTTACAGTTCCATTTTCTGCCAATTTTCTTTCACTTTAGTTGCTTGAATAGTAGTTTCTTTTTAGAGTCGGTTCTATTTTTTACAAAAAGATTTTATTTTTCTCTTTTCAGTGAAAACTTATTCATATAGCAGAACATCAGAAGACGTTCGACGGAAGTTTCACAAATCACAATTACCAAGAAAAGCGACATTACTCAAAAAATGGTTTATGTCACTGAAAAATACATGAAGTGCACCCAATGTGAACAAAAATGTTACATCTCCATCTAGAAAGTTATCCACTCGAGAGACAGTTGTGACAGCTTCATTCTAGTCAAGTTATTTTTAAGTTGATTTTTCTCAAATGCTACATTTTTAAGTTGTGTCACTTTTCTTGCCTTTATCGGATATGAGCAAAAAACTATCTATTGAACGAACACACGTTAAATTAAAAAGTCTTTAGAAATGTAAGGAACGGATACGCTGTATTCGGAACCGAAAATTCTGCTAGGCATATATATTGAACTTTACAGTGAATACGTGTCACCTTCTGCGCTGGAAATTGCACAGCGTAAAGTTCAAACAACGAGCAAAATATACATTGCAGCTGACGAACAGAAGTTTCAACATCGATACTTACATATTACTTTTACCAGTGTAGCTGCATGCGTTCAGCAGTTAGAGTGAGAACAGACTTTTGTGAGTATCCTGTGATTTGTTTATATCTTAATGAAATCATAATGAAACCTATTTCAGGCCAAGATAATTATGAAAAAAAATATTAAAATTAAATCATCTCTTACGAAATTATAACCTAACAAATTTCAACAACAACAAAGAGAAACATGGTTTGTATTCAGAACCTCTTCCTTTATGAAGTCGGTTTAAAGCGTCTATGCGTTAATCGATGTGACCGCTTACAATAACCATACTTTGAATTTTACATAGCGTAAATATCACCCGCTACGCTACAACATATGCAATGTCGTTCAAGCGACAAAATAGGAAATTGTGAACAAACAAATGCACGTTTTCAGCGTCCTGTTTTTAGCATTAATGTCTAAACTATCTTTGCGTACTATCTTTGCGATGCTCTGCAATTTTATAATTCCCTTTTTTCCCCTGTCTTGAAACGTTTCCGAGATAGGATCGCTAACTCCACTTTTTTCGACCAGGTGGCGCTTTAGGCGGTTGAATCGGGTAGCATCTGTCCACTTTACTACACCTACATACCACTTTTATGACTATAGCTGCAGCTGTTCAGCAGTTAAAAGAGTCAGGACTGGCTTTTTTGGGCACCCTGTATTTTCTTTTGGTCGTAAAGATTTCAGACCAAGACCTTTACAATAAAACAAAAAGTATCAAAATCGCATCATCCGTTCAGAAGTTATGAGCTAACAAAAAATAAATAAATAAATAAATAAATAAATAAATAAATAAAATAAAACATACGTTTGGAATTGAGAACCTCCTCCTTTTTGAAGTCGGTTAATTAGAGCATCTCTTACGAAATTATAAGCTTACAAACACCAACAACAACACATAGCTTGAATTAAGAACATCCTCCTTTCTGAAGTTGGTTAAAAACGACTTTGCGCTAATCAATGTGACCGCTTACAGTAACGGTACTTTGAACCACAGTGTATACGCGTCATCCGCTACGCTGCAAAGTGTGAAACGTAGTTCAAGTGTGCAGAGTGTAGGAAATTGCGAACAAACAACTGCACGTTTTAAGCGTTCTATTTTTAGCAATAATGTCTAAAAACTGTTTTTTTGTAATAAATCGATGATGCTCTACAACTTCGTAATTTTCTCCATCTTGAACCGTTTTTGAGATAGGAGCGCTAATTCCGCTGTTTTTCTCCAGATTGCGCTTTTTTTTTTCTTTAGATTGTAAAGATGTTATAATGGGACCTACTTCAGACCAAGATCTCTACAACAAAACAAAAAGTATCAAGTAACCGTATTTTGAACTATATTGCGTATGTCTCACCAGCTACGCTACAACGTGAGCAATATGTAGATCAAGTGTGTATAGTGTAAGAAATTGCGAACAAAAAAAAAATGCACGTTTTTAGCCTTGTATTTTTGGCATCAATGTCAAAACTATCTTTTTGTACTAAATCGATGATGCTCTGCAATTTAATAATTCATCTTTTCCCCTTGTCTTGAACCGTTTCCGAGATAGGAACGTTAGCATGAATGTCTAAACTATCTTTTTGTACTAAATCGGTGATACTCTTCAACTTTGTAATTCACTTTTTTTTAGAACCGTTTTCGAAATAGGAACACTAACTCTGCTATTTTCCACCAGGTGGCGCTGCAAGCGGTTTAACCTTGTACTGCATGGCCACTTTGCTATACTTACATACCATTTTTATCACTATAGCTGCAGCCGTTTAGCAGTTAAAAGAGTTGGGGCTGATTTTTTTGGGCACCCTGTATTTTCTTTAGATCGTAAAGATATTACAATGGGACCTATTTTAGACCAAGACCTTTTCAACAAAACAAAAAGTATCACAATCGGAGCATCCGTTCAGAAGTTATGAGCTAACAAACATAAAAAAAACATACGGTTTGAATTGAGAACCTTCCTTCTTTTTTGAAGTCGGTTAAAAAAAAAACGAGTACAGCTTAAAGTTTTCAAAAATTAGAGATTTAGATTTAAAATATGTATAAGATTTTCTGAAAAGAAAAACAGAAAAAATTGGTATGCCTTATGCTGTAGCCATCAGAAAACTGTTTTCTGTATCATTTTATATCACAATGCTGCATACCTGTTTACATGCACAAAAGATAATCAAAATAATATTTTGCATATTTAGTCTGATGCAGTTTTATTGAATAGATGCTGTTATATAGCCATTTGAAAAATTGCCGAAAATGGTCAAAGGACTAATCACCTCTCGGCAGATATACACCCAAATCTAATCAACATCGCGTTTCATAATTTAAATTTGGTATTTATTTCAACGTTTTGAGGCATATGGCCATATCACATAATAGATTTTTGCGCAACATTTCACTCAACACAACACAGCAGCGTATAAGGTAGATTCAAGGTCAGTGTGTAGTCAACTTTTTCGACCGGTAAGCTAAAAATTCATGCTCTGTTGATGAAAAATTGAGCGAAATCTCTCGTGTGATACGGTTATTACATTTACAATGACTTTTGCCTCGAATGATTCCTATTACATAATTTCATGATAAAAATGGACAATTTCTGATATATTTCACGCATAAAGACCTTATTACACACAACGAGTTTACGTACAACTTTTGAGCCAATTTTGTTGGCTCAAATCACCTCAACGCCCAGTGTAATAGGAAGGGGAATACGAACAATTTTTTCTTGGCTAGTCTGAAAAAGTTGTTCGTATGAGCAACTCCTTTTACTGTGACAAGCCAATGAGAAGATAACGCCTTACGCTCCGAAAAAAGACAGCGCCGGAGGAGAATTCATTTACCGTTGTTCTCGCCACTCTCCCACGTCGTCCCTGTTAAAACAGTGATAAGTAGCGGCGCTTGACATGTACTGTGTACCGTGCAAACTAGTTTTTCGAACAATTTTTGACTCAGCTGTTGTAATCCTCTTTTGGATTCCGGCTTCCAAAAATTGGTGTAAAAATTGGTTCAAATGAAAGCTGTCTGAAAGGTCGTTGTGTGTAATAGGAGCATAAAGGACACCACAAACATCTTCGCCTGGACTGAGATTCGAACCCGAGACCTGGATCTCCAGAGGGCAGACCCATACCGATTAAGTCATTACGCAGGGCGTAATGAATACCTCACATATGAAGTTTTGTGTTCTTAAATACTTACATGTGACATCAACAAACAGCGAAAATTGCAGCATAGTAGCACCACATGTTGGCAGATATTGATCTAAATTTAATCAGGATAATAATAATCATGCCAAATATGAAATTTTGTGAATATAATAGCTGAGATATAGTTTTCCCATAAACAGGAGGAAATGGAGCACAGCAGCATCACTTGCTGGATGATATAAGCCAAAATCTAACCAGCACCGAGTTATATTGAGCTCCATCTCTATATGAAGTTCTATGGCATATCGTCCTTTAATTCGGGAAATATGCGTCCACAATATATTGGTAACATATACAGACACATAAAGAGAGAGACATTTTATAAAATTGGCCAAATCTTTTTTAGAACATCCCAAAAACATATAAATGCATCAAAACCGGAAATCAAAAACTTCCGTAAATGTAAAATTTTCTTATTGTAAAAATAATTTTTTTTCTTTTTTTTTAAAGGTTGTTGAATTTCAAGCAATAAATCGTGTTGTATTTGTATTTAACAAAAAAAAAAAAAAAAAAAAAAAAAAAGTGCATTTTATTATTATTATTTTTTATCTACACTAAGGAACGTAAAGATTTTTTTTTTTTTTTTTTTTTTGTTTACTACACGATTGCTCTGAAACTATCCTATTTTGAGTAACGACGTTTGTCTCCTAAAATTTATATCTTAACAAGATCACAGTTTATGAGATCATAAATTTCAGAAACTTTCCCCTTAATGTCAACTTACCGAGAATATCATTTTTCGGACGCTAGTGCATTCTGATAAAGATATTTCAAAAAAGAAAAAATGCAATACTCTTATTGTACAAGTCTATAAATGTAATGATAATAATAATAACTAGCATATAACCCCGTCAAAAATGACGGAATGTGAACGATAAATCTTGAAAACAATGTTTAGATCATAATGGTTAACACGTGATCATTTAAATGTATTTTCAATTTTTGTTTATAAATCAAATGTGTTTCGATATTTTATAATTTTCGTTCTGAAATTTAAAAAAATCTACCCGATCAATAAATATGAATGACAATAAAAAAACTGCTGGTTGACAAAAAATATAGGCCCGACAGACAACACAACAGCAACAACACATCCCAGTGTTCCATTAAGTGCTCTATGCGCAAGCGAAGTGTAACGCCACTGACCGTCCGTGGATGCAAGAAAATGATTTCCTATGTTATTCGCCCATTGGATTTTTTGTAAAAAATTATTAAAAATCTAGGAAAATTATTTCCCGATTTTAATCCCCATATTTGGGAATATATATGTATTAGTTATCATGTGCATGTGTTAGATTGAGTTATTTTGCTGTCAAATTGACAAAATTTTAATTTTAAATTTCAAAACTCTGTTGTTCTTTTCGTTTTTGTATTTGGCGATCAAAAACGTACTACGAAAATATACATGCCAGATGTATATTTTCGTAATATGTATTGTGAGAAAAATTGTTTCATATTATTCATTACTCTCTTAATGTAAGTTTTTAAAATAACCATGATTTTTGAAAGGAATTAAATTATATTCGCCAGATAATTTGGCGATATATATATATATATATTTTTTTTTTTTCTGCCAAGGATGACCGATATCAAATCTATTCCGCTGCAACTTATTAGTATCTTATATCAGAAACTTTATTTAGACAAAAGTGATACTTTATTAGTGTTACTTTATCAGTGAAAACAAATTTCACTTCAAATTATGATAGAATATTTCTGTACTGATAAGTATAAAGGATTTAAGTCCAAAAATGTCGATTTTGAGTTAAGTACATAGTCAGATTCAGAAAAAAATTCTCTATCGATTGGTATAAAGGATTTAATTCTATGTCATTTAGTCTTTGAGACAATCCATTGGTAAAAAAAGGTCCAATTCAGAAATTTACCATTCATGTATGGTATAAAATATTTAATTCAATTTTTCCTGTTATTAAATAAAGGTTGACAATCACTGAATGGTATAAAGGGTATAAATCAACGAAATACTTTTTTCCTAATCGATTTTTCTGATTTGTTTTTAGCTAGTTAAACTTTATTTTTCGTCTCCTGAAAAATCAAGAATATGGACTTAAATCCTTTATACTTATCAGTACAGATTTATCATTCCCCTTTTAATTAGTATATTAGTTGGATATTTATTGTGTAAATATCATCCTTTGAAATGAAATGTTTATGTTTTCAATGGAATATGGAAGTTTTTTTTTTTTTTTTTTTTTTTTTTTTTAATCTAGAGTTTTGAAATTTAAAATTCAAATTTTATCAATTTTAGAACAAAAACAACTTAATCTAACGCATGCACATGATAACTAATACATATCTAAACCTAAATATGGGGATTAAAATCGGGAAATAATTTCCCTCGATTTTTAATTATTTTTTACGAAAAATCCATTGGGCGTTTAACATAGGAAATATTTTTCTTGTATCCACGAACGGCAAGTGACGTCATCATTTCGCTTGCGTATTTAAAGTCTTCATAATAAGAAAAAACGATTCACTTCATTTTACCAAAATACTCTTTTTTAAGACTATCGTAGATCCTGTTTTCAAATTTTCTAACTAACTATCCAATAACTACAGACAGTCCATGATAACCCAAATTCACCTCTACTCGATACCTCCAACCAGCTATCTCACCCACAACATCGCCAAAATATCCAGGATCCAGCTAGGGACTTTCTCATTCTCAACCGAACATTTTACCTTGACTCGACATTGTCACCTTAGACTACTCTACTTTCAATACTCATTTCAACTGGTGACTTTTACTTGCCCAACCAAACATTCTATTCCAACTATCATTTTACACTAATTTCAAAACTAAAATCAACTGGCGGCATTTACGTACTAAACTCGACGCCAATCATACCTTACAATGTAAACAAACAATGAAGTTTGATAAAAATATTTAAAGGCTTTAATGCGTTTTTACAAATATTTTAAGATTTTTAAGGCTTTAATATGTTTTAGAAATATTTTAAGCGTTTTTTTAATGAAACAGTCGAAGAGTCGTTCATTCGGAATTAAAAAGTTGTCCATTTGGAATTTGTATTTTCTGAATGGCAACAGTTTTGGTTTGTTTTTATTTGGTATTGCATTGTTTATAGAGCATTTCCTCGTGACGTCTGGTGGTTGGCAAAAAAGCGCGCTCGACTTTCCCGCGCCCCGCCCACCATTGATTTTCCGTTGGTAATCCGCCATCGCTATGCTTTTCCCTAGCCTTTTTGCCAACCACTCATAAAAAGTTGAGATGTTTGTTTACAAACAAGGAACTGCCCTATAATCATGAAGTTACATAATTCTATTTATAGGTTCATGTTTATAATAGCCAGTGATTCGTTATATTTTATTTAGACATTTAAACATTACAACTGAATAGTTTTTCAAGGTTTTATAGCAAATAAATAAGAATATGTGCGATACAAAACATGTATGAAAATGATATGTGTGTTTCCTAAGTTGAATTAAACAAACGGAAAAAAAATGGCTGCCAAAAGTTTCTGTTTTGAAGCGGTACTAACCGGATTCGTTCATGACAGATGAGGATCATTATATATATTAATAAGTAAGTTTTAGGTTAAAATGTATTCATTTATTGCATTTTAATTTTTTTAAAAATTCATGCCTTTATTCTAATACTATTTTTATTTTCATTTTGAAACTTAATTGTATCTATTTTTTATGTATCTACATCATGTACAGTCGGTAACAAAAGTGTCCGAACACTAGCAACAATTCCTATGTAAAAAAAGTACACTTAATACAGTTTTGTTATATAAATCCTTGTCGAATACTGTTCTTAGTCAGTGTAAGAACATGATTCAATAAGGATTTATTTAACAAAACCGTATGAAGTGTACTTTTCTCACATAGGAATTTTTGCTAGTGTTCGGACACTTTTGTTACCGACTGTATCTATTTTATATAATTTAATTTAAATTTGGTTTATCTTTTCTTTCGCTTACCCATAGGGCCGAGAAAGTATTGCATTAGGGTCAAATTTTCGAAAGTGAGTTTTTGTTATATTTACACGTTCTGAGGACCCCTGAATACGAAAATCATGTTTTTAGCGAATGCTCTGTGTGTTTGTCTGTGTATGTGTTATCAGCATATCTCAAGAATAAATAGTAGCAGAAATTCCAAACTCGGTATGGTAAATGTATATCATATAGGTATTCTACACTAAGCTTTTTGCTGAGATGAAGAAAATGGTTCGTGAACAGAGACACTCAAAAGTATTCAAATGCATTACGTCTAGGGGGAAATTGCAGGTAAGTAGAGTTTAACATCTATAGACTGCACTAAACAAAATGAAACGAATATATATTTTTTGTAATAAAGACAGTCAACTGGGAAAAAAAATTTGTGTATGTAGGAGCCTCGCCTCAATATTGAGAATAAATTCAACTTTTTTTTTTTTTTTTTTTTTTTTTTTTTTTCAAGATAGTTAGTGTTATACTACTTCTCTAATATGGAAATCGTCTGAATTATCGTGGAAGATAATTTTTAAATAATAATTTTAATAAATTATTTATACTGAGTGAATTTGTATAGGAAAATATAGAAGAAAGTCGTGTGGTGGCCACAACAGGCTAGTTATTTGCTGCTAGTGGATGTGCTTTACTAATATTATTTTACCATTTCCAGGAAAGCAGTTCGGGAATTGAAATAAATTCCTCATAGAGATATGATAAATAATGTATGTTTTAAGCTAAATATTCATCGCTTGTTTTTTGTATATTTACACGTTTTGAGGCTTCTTTATTACCGTAGTCAAGTTTTTTAACGTTTGATCTTTGTCTGTGTCTCTTAGAGTAACTTAAAAACCGAATAATTTTAGGAGATCCAAATGTTGTATTTTGAAGTTAATATAAGTTCGTTGCTGGAAAAGTTTGATCAAGATTGATAAATTTCAATGAATGTTGCCTGTGAAAATGTCTGTATAATTTTAAGTAAACTTTTAATTTTAATAACAGAATTAAGTACCATATAAATGTAGATGCATTAATGAAACGGGGGGGGGGGTTGAGCCCCCCACATAACTAATTATCATATAAAACTCTTCCGAAGCCTAATTTGAATTGTTTAACATAGGTTTACATAACAGTACTCGTTATCTTACCTCTTAATCTCCAACCTGTATTTATAGTATTAAATTTCAGGGTAGGAGAAAGTCGTGTGAGTGACACACCAGATTATTTACTTTTTCTTATCCATAAGTTAGAGAAAGTATTGTTTTAGGGTCAAATTTTGGAAATTGAATTTTTGTTACATTTACACGCTTTGAAGTCCCCTGAATACAAAAATCATGTTTTTAGCGGCTGGTCTCTGTGTGTGTCTGTCTGTTATCAGCATATCTCAAGAACAAATAGTAGCAGAAATTCCAAACTCGATATTCTATATGTGTATCATATAGAGATGCTACACTAAACTTTTCGTTGAGAACAAGCTACTATTTCGTGTACAGGGACACCCAAGATAACTCAAATACATTACGTCTATAGGGGAAATTGCAGGTAAGTAGAGTTTAAATCTATAAACAGCACTAAACTAAATGGAACGAGTATAAATTTTTTATATGCGTAAAAACATGTTTCATATAGAATGTAGTATGGAAATCTATCATTGTTCGTTTACAGGGCTACACAAAAGAACTAGATGATAGTGTAACAAGGCTAAAAAATTGATGGAAGTGTATTTCAGGTTGTGCCGTGTGTTATTAATATAGGATTATATTTAAGTGCACCATATGGTGTGTATATAATCTTCAGAAGATATACAGGGCTGCCAGTATTTAAGCCATAAAAACCTTTTTTATTTATTGTTAGTGAAAGTGCTTTAATATAATATTTAACCACGTCCAGAAAAGCTGCTTAGGAATTGAAATTAATTCCTAATAGCCATATGGTAAATAATGTAGTTTTTAAGTTAAATATTCATCGCTTGGTTTTAGTTCCCCATCATACTATAGGTATGGGGAACTTAGGTAATCCTAAAAATTTTCGACCTCGGTTTTTTGACTTTTTTACACGTTTTCAGGTGTGAGGAATCCGAAAATGACAAAATTTGTATGGTGTCTGTCTGTAGGGTGTCTGTTAGTGTATTAGTCTGTTAGTGTGTTAGTCCGTTAGTTTGTTAGTCTGTGTACACGATATCTCAAGAACAAGTTGTCGCAGAGAGGTCAGATCAGTTTTAAAATATTACTTTCGACACTGGCAAGAACCCTATTCATTTGCAACATTCGAATTTAAAAACTTCGTAAGTTATTAGAAATTTACGATTTTCTTAACATGGGAGAATAGGACAAAAATTCACTTAAACGTGCCTTAAATGAAAACTTTTTACTGTAAAAATGTCGGACCAGTTTTAAAAATATCAGTTTTGATGCCGGAATAAACATCAGTAACTATAAATATGCTACTTTGAAAATTTCGCAAGTTATTAGAAATTTACGAATTTTTTAACATGGCAGTATAGGGCAAAATGTCACATAAACTTCAATTTTGAGAGATATTTTCATCGTAAAGATGTCAGACTATTTTTGAAATATTATTTAGGACACTGGCAGGAATATTAATGACTATAAATTTTCCAATATAAAAATTTCGTAAGTTATTGAAAAATTACGAATTTCTTAACATGGCAGAATAGAGCAAAATTTCACATAAACGTCAATCTTGAGGGATATTTCATCGTAAAGATGTCAAACCACTTTCGAAATACTTTTTAGGATACTGGCATGAATATCATAGACTATGATTTTTGCTATTTAAAAAATTCGTAAGTTATTTGGAATTTACGATTTACTTAACATATCAGAATAAGGAAAAATTGAGCATAAACTTCCATTTTGAGGATCCTAAATACATTAGACAACTTCAAAATTACATTTATGATATTTGTTTGAACATGATTGAACACAAATATTCTAATAGGAAAATTTCGTAAATCATTCGTAATTTACGATTTTATCAACATAGCGAAATTGTAAATTTTTCATATAAATATGAATTTTGAGGATTATTGCATTGGAAACAGTAGCATGAAAACTAAACAACGGAATTGACCCTGATAAAATAAATTAATAGATTAGAATAAGGTAATAATATCGAAGTGAACGGTGGATAGCCTATTAGGCTGGGATTTCGTTCTGTCACTGTATCAAGCTTTAGTGAAATTCATTTTTTTTTAACATGATTATAATATGTCTCGCACAAGAAATTTATGAGAACATAAATATGTTGGGGAACTGAGCAGAGTCCACCTATGCCAACTAGTTTTGTATGTTTACACGTTTTGAGACTTCCTGAATACCGAAGTCAAATTTCTAACGTTTGACCTTTGTCTGTGTCTCTTGAAGTAAATAAAAAACAAATAATTTTAGGCGATTCAAACGTTGCCTTTTGAAGTTAATACGTTTGTTAAGTGGAATAGTTTGTTCAAGATTGATAAGCGTCAAGGAATGTTGCGTGTGAAAGTTGTCTTGATAATTTCAAATGAACATTTGAAGTTAATAATACATTTGAATTCTATATAAATATATGTACAATAATGAAACGGGAGGTCCCCCCCTCACACAAAATTATTTGTCAAGTAAAGCTGTTCGGAAGCCTAATTTCAATTGTTATAACACAAATTTACATAACTGTACTCGTTATCTTACTGCTTAATCTACAATCTGCATTTATTAAATTTCAGGGTAAGAGGTCTTGTGAATGACACACCAGATTATTTTATTTAACTAACCGGACATCACTATATTTGTAACTGACTATAAATCCTCATGTACGGAATCCTACATTTTTATTTCAGTATTTATTTTTCTAATTAAAAAATAATTATTTCCTATGTTCTGTTAATTAGAAGATATCTGTTAGTTAGTTAGATAGTTAGAAGATTAATTTGCGCTACTGTATCTGTATAACGTCGAGATTTTATATTCTAAATATATATCAGTGAAACCACTAGATATTTTGAATATAAATAATTTTTCGCCAACAACTAATTTCAGTAATTAATACGAAGGTGAGTAATATTTAGAAAGATAAAACTTTTCAATGGATTTTAACTACATGTGTGAAACAAAAGTTTATTTAGTTTATTCAATCTTTTCTATAGAAGTAAAAAAAAAAAAAAAAAAATTGCGAAGTAATAAATCTTGTTTCGAAATGTAAGATTTACCCTACATTATATAAGTAGTAGATTTTCTTTCTCGATTATTTACAAATAGAGACAATAAAATATAGTTCTTTCAAACATATATAAAATTGAAAGGATTTACTTCATTTTTTATTTAAAGGAGTACTATTTCGCATCAACGGGACATTTTGGTAATGTCATTTCTGTTTATAGTTTTGTGAAAAAGAAATACTTTGTTTTATTGAATCTATTTTAAATCAAATACATGGGATTTTATTAAATTGGAAAGGTCAGTTTATATTTCTTTAGGGATTGTATTCCCGAAAGACTTTTTTGCCCTGAAGGAATTGTGTCATTTTCTTTTTGTTTATACTGAAAACAAAATGAAAAGAAACATGATAAAAACATATATATATATTTAAAATATAAACATCTAAGATAGATTATTGTTGGTTAATAACAGATGGAATTAATCCAAAATAAAGTGCACTATAGAGTGAGGTAATTGTCCTTATCACGGACTTAAATTATTTATTGAATTTAATTCTAAATAAATAACTTCATTAGCGTTTTTTCAGTTTTTAATTTTTCATCTAAAATGCGTACCTAAAACTAGTGTGATCAATATGGTGTATTTAAGAAGGGCTGAATAATTATACAATTGTCTTCCCGTAATTTTAGTACAGTGCGTTGCATGACTATAAACACACCTTAGCTTTAAGAATTAGAATAATATATAAGTGTAATAAAAAATATGAATAGGCGACACTTGATGCAAACTATATGTGTATGATTCAAGAAATGAAAATACGAGTCAAAACAAAAAAGACCAATATGATTTTTTAGAAAATAATTTTATTGAATTTACGACAAAAATACATGTTGCATGAATTTAAATGCACATGTAAAAAATAAATAACTGAGTAACAAATACTGTATCTAATATCTTGTAAATCCACCATGGGCTTCTAGAACAGCCAGTGAACTTCTTTACATTGACTGATATAGTGGCATGAGGTCATTCAAGCTAATTATCTTCCAAGCTAATAGAATGGCTGATTTTAGTTCATCTTTCGTGTTAAACTGCCTTCCGTTTACGTAAACACGGTGAACCAGAATACCCATATGTTCTCCATTAAACCGGGGCTTTTTGAGGGCTAATTCAGAATTTTAATTTTATTGTCACGGAACCATTTTTTCACGATATGGGCTGTATGTACAGATGCACAATCTTGCTGAAAAATATAATTTCTTGCAGCTTTCTTGACTGCTTGACAGTGGAGGTTCCTTGTGAGCATATGAACATAATCTACAGAGTTCATATTGTTCTCTACGAACTCTTATTCGAAAGTCCCTTTAAAACCTATGGCTACCCACACCATGACAGACCAACCTCCAGATTGACGTTTTGAACAGTACATTTCTTCGGTTCTCAAATCATGCCAGTAGCTATGAAATCCGTCCGGGCCATCGAGATTAAACTTTTTTTTCATCTGAGAAGAGAACTTTTTCCCAATTTAGTCGATCTAGAATCCATTTTCTTGCCCATTCCAACCGCATATCTTTATGCTTTTGGTGAGGGGTGGTTTCGCCTTCATTTTCTTAAATTTAATGAATATTGCAGCTTTGATAGTTCTCCATATAGTTGTCCGATGAACACACAGCTTGTTTTGAGCCTTTATCTTCGCACAGGAAATATTCTTATTCTTTGCAGCGTTGCATATTCGACGTTCGTCGTAACTGGTGAGCTTTCCTGTTCGCTTCTTATATGCTTTTTTCCAATAATTTTCTCCTTTCTTTATATAATTTCGC
The DNA here is from genome assembly GCA_963930645.1 of Salticus scenicus. Lineage (NCBI taxonomy): Eukaryota > Metazoa > Arthropoda > Arachnida > Araneae > Salticidae > Salticus > Salticus scenicus. The sequence goes on along the minus strand of OZ005648.1, from coordinate 327,485,420 downwards.
CCAACACTCTCACTTCTTCCGATTCAGCGGTCAATTTCACAATTTCTAAATCCCTTACCACGCATAAAGTCGATTTTTATCCTCTCGTCTACTGTCAAAGTTTTCCCTCTTGCCATCCTGAACAAACTCCGTAAATTTTGCACTCAAGCATTAAAACCTTTTTTAGACAACTTTAGCAACACAACTATCTGTGTTTTAATTTAATTTCGGTGACTCTGTTAAATTTTAAACGAAAAATACGGAGTGCGTTTAAATTCGCGCAACAAACGAAAAACAGTGAAAAATAAGAAAATGCTTAAACACTCATTTACATAAGCTTACATGAGCCTAAACATACATACTCAAAGCACCTTATTCAGTTGTTAGTCATATGCAATAACTGTAAGTCACATTCCTTCTTTTAAAATTAAAAAAATTCTATTTCTGGTTATTGGAAAAGGTGCGTTTAAATTCATGCAACGCACTGTAAATATTTTATAGAATAACATTTTAATTGGAAGTATTTAAAGTTCTTTTATTGATTTATTTTTTGCTTTTTATTCTAAAATCTACAGAACTTAACAAAAGATATTCTTACTGTATATAGGACAGTTTATGAGATTTTGGACTTAGATATTTACTATTTAAAATACTTAATTTTCGATATTCGAACGAATAAAAAAATCATTTAATCCATCATAATATGTCTTTTATAGTGGGTGTGCCAGAAGTCTTTTCCCAAATAAAAACTATTACTATAACCAGTGTATTACAGATTCATACGTTCTGTTTGTTGCAGAATAAAAGATCACTAAACAAGTTTTTTTTTTTTTTTTTAAATATTATAAGTCCCATTCAAACATAGTGTCAATGAAATGAGAAATGTATCCAAGTCAAGAAAATCCAAATTAGCTTATAATATCACAAGGTACATTCACCAGAAACAGTCGACAGCCATTTTCCAGATTACATAAGGTAAACCACCGCTAAGAGTAAAAATTTTAAAGTTGACCGACATGTTGAAGAAACTGGCAGGATGGATAGATCTTGATGTTTCTACAAAATGGCCTCTATGGTCTCCTATGATTACACCACTGGACTTTCTTCCTTTGGGGGTCAAAAAAAAAAAAAAAAAAAAAAAAAAAAAAAAAAAAAGAAGGTCAAACTTTCAAGTGTTTAACTATATACTAATAATATCCTCTTTTCTCTTTATAAGTTTAATGTAGCGAATTCTGCATAAAGAATTACAGATATACACTGACATAAAACTAATTTATTATGTAAAATGACAAAAATTAACAATACGAGATTTAAATTACGATAGAGTTACTAGATAACATAATTTACTCTAGATATTCATAGTTCCAAAGATTTTATATTTTTTTAGTTATCAATATTTCTTATCAATAAATTTTACATAAGGTAGAGTGCCCTAATTTCATCCCCTAGTCACATTTAGGCCCTTGGAAAATATGATTTTATCTGAAAACCTACCAGATTTAGATGTTACATTCACCAACTATCCACAAACATCTAAACACAGTCAAACTGACTACAAAAATATATTTACCTAGTCAAAAAACTGTGTTTCAAAGTTACCTATATTTGACAAAAGTAAAAAAGTGGTCCAAATTTCATCCACCTCAAAAAATCCAATAAAACGGAACTTTACTTATGAATGAAAATTTATTTCAGAATGAATAAAGCTACATAGAATTGTAGTAATCAGTTGAAGAATGACTGAAAGAAAAATTAGGTATTTAAACATTAGGAACATACATATGTTGCTGAATCTCCTCTTTCAGGTGTTGATGATGTGATCACTGGCACTTTCCTGAGGTTTCTCGGGTTGATGGCAGCAGCAGTTTGCTGATCATGGCCACTTGGCGTTGGTTGATCAGGTATGAAATTTTTTTCGGTCAAGAAAGGAGAGACGAAATTAAGAATTTCAAGGGGGACGAAATCGGGACCATCATGCCATTTCCCAACATGGCGGAGCTTCAGTTCTCGTGAAATGAACTAAACCTCTGAAAACTTACTGTATGCTATTATTAGCTTCTTACCAACATAAAATACACGCAATGTATGAGAAAGAATGACTTACAATACACTAAATAATATTCTACAAAAGACATAGTAAGAACTCACATCTTTTTAAAACAGGAAATCCAACGAATGTAACAGATGAATGAGTCATGGTGAACGAAACTTTCACTATAGACTCGTTATACCACCCGCTTTTTCTGCCTTGCGTGACAGGTGGCACCACTCAGGGATAAGCAGAGAAGTGAAGGGGGACGAAATTAGAGTACTTTACCCTATGTATATATATATAAATTGCCAATATTTTATTTCTTAAATTAAAGATAATTGAAAGAAAACATTCTTTAGAAATCGAATTTAATTTTGTATCCGAGTCCTACTTTTGAATGAGACTTTTTCTATGGAGGCGATATTTTTCCCGCCTCTGATAAAAAATAGGATTCTGGTCCTAATAAAATACAGTGAAGGGCATACCTAATTTATTAGTATATTATCCCTCAATTATTTTATCATGGATGGTTGAAATGTGAAAGCTACCCCTATCTTTATTATTAATTAGGTTTAATTTAATGATTTATATTTCATTGCTTAATAACTTGAATATATTAAAATGATCTCTTTTTTAAAATACTTTACAACAACGTTGATAAATGTTTGCGATTTCAGTTCGTATGTCCGTCCGCGCTCTAACACGGACAAATATTGTTAAAATACCTTGAAAATGATGTATGAAATAATGCGGCATTTTGGATCTAGAATCTTGATCAGCGTGAGACATTTTATACTTACGAAAAGGACTGCGCCCAAATTGGACCATATGCAGTATATAATTAATATATATAATGACCCTCATCTGTCATTCACGATTCCGGTTTACACCGCTTCAAAACAGAGACTTTTGGCAGCCATTTTTTTTTTTCCCCGTTTGTTCAATTTAACTTACGAAAACATACATATCATTTTCATACATGTTTTGCATCGCACATATTGTTATTTATTCCTTCTAAAACCTTGAAAAACTATTCAATTGTAATGTTTAAATGTTTAATTAAATATAACGGATCACTGGCTATTATAAACATGAACCTATAAATAGAATTATGTAACTTCATGATTATAGGGCAGTTCCTTGTTTGTAAACAAACATCTCAACTTTTATGAGTGGTTGGCAAAAAGGCTTGGGAAAAGCATAGCGATGGCGGATCACCAACGGAAAATCAATGGTGGGCGGGGCGCGGGAAAGTCGAGCGCGCTTTTTTGCCAACCATATGACGTCACGAGGAAATGCTCTATAAACAACGCAATGCCAAATAAAAACAAACATAAACTGTTGCCATTCAGAAAATACAAATTCCAAATGGACAACTCTTTAATTGCGAATGAACGACTCTTTGACTGTTTCATTAAAAAAAAAAACGCTTAAAATGTTTCTAAAACATATGGACAATATTCCTGTGACGTCATAGTACGTAAAATCGCCGAACACGTGGCCGATATTTTGTAAACAAACTAGATTCGAGATGCTATTTTATTGTTACGCATAACATTTTCCTAAATATTTCTCCAGTGAAACTTAATAATCAGATATCTGTTCAAACAAGAACAAAAGAGAAATGTAAACAACTGAATCGAATGATAAAGTTAAGACTATTCCATATCGTAAAATTGCAGAACATTTTATGTACACACACACACACACACACACACACACACACACACACACACATATATATATATATATATATATATATATAATGGATAAAAGATTAATAAGAACATTTTATACAGACACGCATATATATATAGACATCAAAGCTTAAATAATTAGAATTTCAATCACTTTAATAAAGTAATTTATTAAATGGAACATCCATTTAAATTTGTTAACATCGCCACAGTTCACATGGCAACTTTTAATATTACATATGTTGATTAATATTAAAGTATATTACTAAAACTGGATTAAAAAGAAAATAAAGGTATCACTATATCACTCTTACTTCAATTTCATATAATCTGTAACTCTTATAAATAATATTGCAAGATAAAAATTTTCAAGCAACAATGCTTTTCTGTGGTAGAGTTGAGGATTGCTTGCCTAACCAGCTGATATTCTTGTAGCCTCGAACCCAAAGTGGAAATATGGTCCATTAAAGCCTTAAAAATCTTAAAATATTTGTAAAAGCATATTAAAGTCTTTAAATATTTTTATCAAGCTTCATTATTTGTTTACATTGTAAGGTATGATTGGCGTCGATTTCAGTACGTAAATGTCGCCAGTTGATTTTAGTTTTGAAATTAGTGTAAAGTTATTGTTGGGATAGAATGTTTGGTTGGGTAAGTAAAGGTCACCAGTTGAAATGAGTATTGAAAGTAGGGTAGTCTAAGGTGATAATGTCGAGTCAAGATAAAATGTTCGGTTGAGAATGAGAAAGTCCCTAGCTGGATCCTGGATATTTTGGCGATGTTGTGGGTGAGATAGCTGGTTGGGAGTATAGAGTAGAGGTGAATTTGGGTTAGCATGGAGTGTCTGTAATTATTAGATAGTTAGTTAGAAAATATGCAAGCAAAGTGATGACGTCACTGGGCGTCAGTGGATGCACGAAAAAGATTTCCTATGTTAATCGCCCATCGGATTTTTTGTAAAAAATTATTAAAAATTGAGGAAAATTATTTCCCGATTTTAATTCCCATATTTCGGTATAGATATGTATTAGTTATCGTGTGCATGCGTTAGATTAAGTTGTTTTTGCTGTAAAATTGATAAAATTTAAATTTTAAATTTCAAAACTTTAGAAAAATAAAATAGTAAACTTCCATATTCGATTGAAAACATAAGCATTTCATTTCAAAGGATGATATTTACACAATAAATATCCAACTAATATACTAATTAAAGGGAAAATGATAAATATTTATCATAATTTGAAGTCAAATTTTTTTTCAAATGTCTAAATAAAGTGTCTGATATAAGATACTCATATGTTGCAGCGGAATAGTTTTAATATATCTGTCATCCTTGGCGGAAAAAATATATCGCCAAATTATTTGGCGAACACATTTTATTCCTTTCAAAAATCATGGTTATTTTAACAACTTATATTAAGAGAGCGATGAATTATATGAAACAATATTTCGTATAATACATATTACGAAAATAAACATCTGGCATGTATATTTTCGTAGTATGTTTTTAATCGCCAAATACAAAAAACGCCAAAGATGACACAGTTTTGAAATTTAAAATTTTGTCAATTTGACAGCAAAATAACTCAATCTAACACAGGGATACGATAGCATATCTATACCCAAATACGGGTATTAAAATCGGGAAATAATTTTCCTCGATTTTTAATTATTTTTTACAAAAAATACAATGGAAGATTAATATAGGGAATCTTTTTCTTGCATCCACGGACGGTCAGTGACGTCACACTTCGCTTACGTATTTGGAAACAGGATCTTCGATAATCTTAAAAAAAAGTATTTTGGTAAAATGAAGTGAATCGTTATTTACTTCCTCTTACCCATAGGGTCGAGAAAGTATTGTTTTAGGGTCAAATTTTCGAACGTGAGTTTTTGTTATACTTACATGTTCTGAGGTCCCCTGAATACGAAAATCACGTTTTTAGCAAATGGTCTCTGTGTCTGTCTGTCTGTCTGTGTGTCTGTTATCAGCATATCTCAAAAACAAATAGTAGCAGAAATTCCAAACTCGGTATTCTAAATGTGTATCATATAGGGATGCTACAGTAATCTTTTCGTTAAGATGAAGCAAATGGTTCGTGTACAGGGACATTCGAATACATTACGTCTATGGGGGAAATTGCAGGTAAGTAGAATTTAACATCTATAGACTGCACTAAACCAAATGAAACGAATACATATTTTTTGTAATAGAGATAGTCAACTGCGAAATTTTTTTTTTTGTGTATGTAGGAGCCTCGCCTCCCCCCCTGGGGTAGATGTCCTCCCTCGAGTGGAGTAAATTTTCATGATGGATATCTTTCAAAAGAGCTCGCCAATACCTTTAAAACGAATGGTTGAACCATCGATCTACGATAATTTAAAATAAAGTTATTGATTTCTTTCATTTTTCATTTTTTTTTTTTTTTTAACTTTAATATTGAGAATAAATTCAACTTTTTTTTGGATATTTAGTGTTATACTATTTCTCTAATATGGAAATCGTCTGTATTATCATACAAGATAACTTTTTTAAATAATAATTTTAATAAATTATTTTTTTTAACTGAATTATTTTTTAATAACCGAATTAAATTCTACATAAATGTAGGTGCATTAATGAAACGGGGGGTTGAGGGGGGCCAGAAGTAATTATCATATAAAACTCTTCCGAAGCCTAATTTGAATTGTTTAACATAGGCTTACATAACAGTACTCTTTATCTTACCTCTTAATCTCCAACCTGTACTTATAGCATTAAATTTCAGGGTAAGAGAAAGTCGTGTGAGTGACACACTAGATTATTCTTATTATGAGGACTTTAAATAGAGCACTTAACGGAACACTGGGATGTGTTGTATCTGTTGTGTTTTCGGGACTATATTTTTTGTCAACCAGCAGTTTTTTTATTGTCATTCATATTTATTGATCGGGTAGAATTTTTTTAATTTCAGAACGAAAATTATAAAATATCGAAACACATTTGATTTATAAACAAAAACTGAAAATACATTTAAATGATTACGTGGTAATCTTCATGATCTAAACATTGTTTTCAAGATTTATCGTTCACATTCCGTCATTTTTGACGGGGTTATATACTAGTTTATAAATATATATATATAGTATACTCTCGATTATCCGCGGAACTGAGTAGTACAGGTTTCGTGGATAATGAAAATCGGTTATAAATCGCAAAATGTCTGGAAATGTGAAGTAAATGACATAAAAAAAAAAAAAAAAAAATTCTAGCTCAAAAACGCGAATGTATTATACATAAAACATAACACAAACAAGGAAAATATTTAAAATTAGTAATGATATTTCTACTTCATACACTTTTGTAGTGAAAATTTCTCTAATATATATAATCATGATAGAATAAGAAGACAACTGTTCTTCAAGAAAAGTAGTGAAAAAAAAAAAATAAATAAGTAAGGTAAGTGCAGGTAATATGGCCACCTTAAGGTTAAGAATTTTTTAGCTATAGTAGTAGTCGATTAAAAAATAAATAAATAAATAAAAATTCTCTAACAGACGGGACTCCTTTTAGTACTGGAAGAAAAGTTTTAAATTTACAATAATCAAGATTTAAACTTTCAAGATTTTTTTTTTTTTTTTTTTTTTTTTTTTTTTTTTTTTTTAATGACTAGTTGATGAAGGTAATATGCTCATATGCAGGTAATATGCCCATAGATGAAATATAAGGAAGAGATTCATATTTAACGCCTGAAAAAACATCAATTATTAAAAAATCAAATTTAATTTCTGAAACATCACAAAAATTAAGGAGAAGATATTACGAATAAAATTTAGAAAATAATGTTAAGCAATTTTAATCGGTTTTTAGCAGATTTTTAAGCAATTTTAAACTTTTTTCGGTCAAAAATATTTTTAATTTATTTTGACTTTACATGTATGGCAAGTAAAAACTTTCTTATTTTTCTTGGTAAGTCCTACACATTCCTAGTACTCATAGTTATGACAAACAACACATAATCTCATATCCGCATTTTTTCCTTTGTTGCAATTACAGCTAAGCCAACTTTCTTTTTCACTTGTCTTTGCTCCGGGACATATCCCGCTATTATTCGTAGGCTGATTTTTTTTTTTTTTTTTTTTTTTTTTTAATTACTATTATCGCTGTTAGGATGTTTGAGTGTATTCAGTATTACTTTGAAAATCTCTGGGAAAGAGGTATTTATTTCAAAATCAGAGCGCGATAGTTCATTGCAGGTTTTATGACAGCAGTACTTGAGGGATAAGTATGAAGAACCTGTTTTTCAGAAGATGTCTTTGAAGAAGAAATTTGTTTTCCACTTTCGGCACTATTCTTCGTTGGAGGTGAGTTTTCAGACACAGAACTTGGAGCAAAAGCTTCCTTGGGAATTACATTCACAGGATAGATAGGACAGGATTAATACGATAGATACCTGTTCCTTTAAACCCCCTTTTAACGTTGGAAATATAAATTTCTTAGCTTTGTCCCAAACTGGAGAAAATAGTCTTCCAAATCGAACTTTTGACTGTTTTCATGGTTAGTTTGTTTCAAAAACGAAAGAACTTCTTGGCCCAAAAATTGCTCAAATGGCCTAAAACGGGATTTATCCAAAGACTGCAGCACATGGGTTGTATTAAAAGGTGCACAAGGTAGAAGAATGTCATTTTTTTTTCAGACTCATCCAGAATTAAATAATCAAGATGCGACTTGACCCAATCGAAGGTGATGAGAAGACATCGTCCTTGTGCTTTAAATTTTTATACGTGCAGGTAATATGCCCATTGGACATATTGCCAACAAACTTCAACAAACAAACGAGTTTAAAAAAAAACCTTCTGAAAACTCAGCTATTGAAATTCATTTATGCAGTTGAAAAGACCATTAAACCAGATAAAATATTATGTATAACACTAAATACAAATACTTTGTTTCAATCAGAAAAGTAACAATCTTATAAGAGACAAATTTATAAAATGCTATTGCAACTAAGAACAAATCAACAATGACTATTTCCTCCCTCGTGAACGTGATCAAGGTTTACGTGCAATTCTGTACTGAACTATGTTCTTCTGACTTCGAGCGACTAGATTCAAGTGCTCTATTTTTCGGATTTTCCTAAAATTAATAACATTATTGCGGGTTGACCATATTACATGCATTGGCCATATTTGTATCATTTACTTTAGGAAGCGGGTATTAACAACACTCTAAAGTAACTTGAAATGTTGGGATGTCTAAAAAACATATTGTACTGTACAAAATATAAAAATAAGTAACACAGTTCTTAATTACATTTTTTTTGCTTAAAAAAAAAAAAGCAATAATTTGTTTTTGTTTCTTGTTGAGAAAACTCTTTCTTGATTCCGCCCCTTTCCTGCTGCTCACGAGGATAATCGGGAATTTACTGTACCAGTATGCAACGATTTTGAAGAGCAGTAAGAAATTACATATATTATGTCCCGTCTTTACATGCACTAGAAAATAGACGGTGCTAAACTAAGTTTTCTAATCAAAAGCTGACTCTTCATCAGAGGTGTCCAAATTCATAAAAATGTTTCCTTTACCAGAAAGAGAGCATCGTAGTCTGTTCATCAAAATACCTAGCGTATCTTAAATACCATATAATTGTAGCTATATGCGTACAATAGTCTACAGTTTGAGCACTATTCTTACATGTGCAGTATTTTTTGTCAAAGTGTTTCTCCATTCACCCTTTTATTGCTGATAATATATATATATATATATATCTGTACTGATAAGTATAAAGGATTTAAGTCCATATTCTTGATTTTTCAGGAAACGAAAAATAAAGTTAAACTAACTAAAAACTAATCAGAAGAATCGATTAGGAAAAAGGGATTAGGTTGATTTATACCCTTTATACTATTCAGTGATTGTCAATCTTCATTTAATAAAGGGGAAAAAATTGAATTAAATATTTTATACTAAAGATTAATGCTAAATTTCTAACTTGAATCTTTTTTTACCAATGGATTTTCTCAAAGACTAAATGACATGGATTTAAATCCTTTATACCAATCAATAGAGAATTTTTTTCTGAGTCTGACTAAGTACTTAACTCAAAATCGACATTTTTGGACTTAAATCCTTTATACTTATCAGTACAGATATATACATAATGCTTTGTTCTATACACGGGTATTGATTGTATTCGATAACTGATAAATAATGGAGCTGCAACATTTAATTCGTGTAAAGTAAAATCAACTGATATGCAGTCTAAAACATATTTTAACTTTTAATCTACTCTTTTAATCTACCTTTATTAGCAACAGGATCCACATAGTAAGACTTTGCTTGATTTAATTAATTATGATCTAACTTGTAATCTAAAGGCTCCATTCGTGAAAAATTGGAGAATTTTGTAACCTTTACGAGACTTATTTACTTCGCAGCTTTTACAAGAATCCATCTTATTAGGGTATATAATCAAAATTATAATGGAATGTCTTCAGACCACTCTTAAGGGTGAGTCCCAGACCGTCCACGATTGTCCGTAGCGTAGCACCAGTGTGAGGTAAAATTCCCTCAACTACTAACCACTGGCTTTTGGCTTGGGCCAGGACAACGAATAATGGTAAATTTTTAAACGGACCATGTCTGGCAGGCAGAACAAAGAATTTTCAAGTGCGCCGAATCTATAAAACAAAGGCAAATTTTCTAACAACTGGGACGGCCGGCAAAAAAAGAGGGATATTTTAGCGCGCCATTCCGCCAAAACGGAAATGACCTTTTTATTTCAGCCCCCCCCCCCGTAAGAGAAATTTATGCATTTTTATCTGCAAACTCATGTTTCTGTTTTGTTAATAGAGAATATATTTGTGATGTGCAAACCATTAAACGAGGAGATAAAGCCAATATTGAAATCACTTAAACCTGGACGGTCCAGGTCCTTGCTAAATTTTGTTCCCCAATTTGCCTTATCACCGCAACTTTGAAAAAAGAAAGATAAAACCTTTCCTTATATTACAAGGTGTAGGTTTAGTTGCACATAAACATGCACACACATAGACTCACTCAACATTCATGCATGCGCATACACAGTAAAATCTTTAATTACTAGTAAATTGTGAAATACTTCCTATATTTCTAGTAAAAGACGTAACTATGGGGGATAAGACTTCTGATAGGAGACTGATTTCGATTTTTTACTTCCAAGTACTTTAATTAATTAATTATTTTTTGGACACGCCGAGCCTGGCATAAATTACCACCGTACAGGCCATGCTAGGTCCAGACCTAGACTTTTATTTTTGCTTCGGGCCAGTCATAATTCTGTCCTTCCTGAAAAAATTATACACTTTGGGAAAGTTGTAGAGATCCATAACATCGAAATTGAAAGAGGTTGGTTGGCTGATTTTTTGCTCTATAGCCACCTTTTTTTTTCACAGGAAATCTAATAAGAACGACGCTTATTGCACAAAAAGGGTTCTGAAACATGGATCTATCAACTAAAAAACTCCTTCGAGCAATTATGTGTATTCTGAGAATTGGACCCAAATCTGTGAACTGGTTGGCAGAGCACTAAACATTCAGTCCATATGTCTCTCCCTTATTTTAAGTTTAAAAACTGTAGATTTGAAAATGTTTTTAATAGAGACAATTTTATACAGATTTTTATTCATTTATTTTTTTGAGGGAGGGACACACATTTTTCTTATCCCTATCCAGACTCTACAGATATCTGACACAGTTCTTTATTTGTATATTTTATATGATTTATTATTATCTTACACTTTTCCTGCATACACTGTGTTGACGCATGCACGCCACCCGTCGTTGATCACATGTCATAAGAGGAGAAAAAATATGCTCTCTCTTAAGTAGCAGTACGTACGTGAACGAATAGTGAAATGACTTGACTTAGATACGTTGTATAATTATTACTACAAAATGCTGAATTGGAAATATAACTATCTGAAAATGTGGATAATAACCAACATCATAAAGATATCCACAATACTTCAAATATTATTGAATAATTACTAAAAATTATGTTGAAATCCAAACTTCATTTAAGTATTTTAATATTCTTATTTTATTTATATTAAATAATATTAAAAAGGTCCGTCGTAAGAACATTCTTTTGAAGTAAAGTTTCTACACACCGTTAAAAAAAATATTTTTATTTATTTATTTATTATTATTATTATTATTATAGACAAAATCTAAGGGGGGAAAATCAACTGTTTAGTTATTATTTTGAAATTATTGTATATATTTAAATAAATGTATTTGAGAAATGGGGCGATTTGAAATAAGTAATTATTTTATGCTAAAGTGCATAAATTGATAAGTTTTAAACAAAGTAAGTGATACGTATAAATTCTATTCTAGAAAATTGTTCGCAAGATATTACCAATCTTGATTCTCAAGATGGAATTGTAATTGAATTTATACTTGACTGCGTTTAAATTTAATTAAATATTTATCTCTAGCAGATTTTTGTCTAGCTTAAAATAAGATTATTTTTAATTTTATAAAAAGGAATATGGGATTTGTTTTTGCTAACTTTTAACTTTTAACAATCTTTTGAGTTTTCTTTTCAAAAGTAGAATACTAACTGAGGACATTCAGGTAAAATAATTATGCAAATAACTTGGTACTCAGTTAAAATATGATTTATTTCTTCTGTTATGATATTATCCGGTGAAGTATAATTTAGAAATTAATGTAAACTTTATGTTCAAATTACTGAAAGTTAGAATAAGATTACTGTTCATTTCATATTCATTTTAGCACAAGAATATGCAAAAACAATGTTAATTTTTACAGAACTTCCGCAAAGTGTTTAAAGAACTGAAAATATTATTTTTACAGTCTTTGATAAATGTATTTAATAAACACTACAATATATCGGGTTTTTTACACAATTTGTTTAAAAATTTCACCTATTTTCATTAATGCTTTGTTATTCAAGAAGGCTTTTGCATAAGTAATTCTTGAAGTTTTAGAAAAATAAATAAATGAATAAATAAAAAAATATCAATTGATACAAAAAAGTTCGGTAAAGCATTATTTAACTAAATTCAAAACAATTTACAATAATTGTGATGTTGAAGCATGGGAGTTCCTTAGAAATAATTTTAATTAATTTGGGAAAATCACGATTTTTTCATAATAGCTATCCTAAAGTAACATGGAGAAAACAAGTCAATCTCTAATCCTTAAAAATAACTAACTAACTAACTAACTAAATAAATAAATAAATAAATTAAAAATAAATAAACAAATAAATAAATAAGCAAATAAAAATAAACAAAATAAAATAAAAAAATAAAAAATAAATCAATTAGTAGAGATAACTTAAAGTATGCCTGCTTTCTCCATAATATGTATGTATCTAAATAAAAACCGATTTTGTACGGAATTATATTAGGATTCGCCACCTTTTAAACAGACTAAAGAGAATTTTAAATTACGCACATTGAACATGTATTATTAACACACTTTTATTAACTTGATATGATGTAACTATTAATGTATGTAACGGAATCTTGTAATTCAATTTTCGGCAACTTCTGGTCGTCCGATGGACATGAAACTTTGCACATGACTTTATAATCAATAACAATACTGTATAAAACTGTTTCCAGGCACCTATTCTACCAGGGGCAGGTTCCAGGGGCAAACAAAAAATCTATACTTTACGAATCTCTATCGTATGTGACACAGGATTTGGACGTATTTGTATAACGTCGAGTGGCACAATATTTTTTTTTTTTGTTAATTAAAGATTTAAAAGTATGGAATAGTTTTATAAAACCTTTATTAGTTCACATTTTAATAAAAGAGTGTTCTTTAGTTTTTTAAAAGTATAATTTTTGATAGTATTAATTCACACTTTTATTTGGTGAACACAGATCTTTCATTTTATCAGTAAACTATTCTATCTGTAAAATAAAATATCAGAATTAAAACTGTAAAATTGGAATTTCATTTTCTACATTTTTTTTTGTTAATCAAAACATTTCTTCGAAGATTTCTTTATATGAATTCTTTTTTAAATAAATCTAATATAATTTTAAGAAGTAAATTTCTGTTTATGAATATTTATATTAATAAAAAAAAAAAAAAGTTTTCTAGACTTAGAAGTCAAGAGAAATATGCATTTAAGATTTCATTACGTACTTTTTACAAAGAAAACCTTTTTATTTATCAACAAAACAGTCGACATTGAATTTTCTGAGAAACTTCTCGTGTTAAACAGTTCTCCCTCTTATATATATATATATATACAGACAAATTTAAACGTACTTACATAATTTCATAGATATTTTTATATATTTCTTGACAGATTTCAGTGTTATAATAATATTTGCAAACAAAAAGTTAAAGGCAAACTTCTTCCTCCGAAACTGCTCAGCCACACAAAGACACTCTCTGTTACGAATTGCACAAACGATAAATGATTGTATCAATTTCTATTATACCATCTTTGAGTTCAATTCAGAAGAATATGTGTCACATATTCCAATATTTCCAAATGAAGCATCTGGCAGTCATCTAAGATCAGTAGTAAAGGTACGAATGACAATATCGCAAATTATCGTATGAAAAACATTGACTAATGCACTGATATATATATACACCGTGACCAATAAGTTCTCATACAACTTTTGTAGCACATTAAAAAGTTGTGCATATGTGTTACTGTAGTCCCAATTATTTTGCAGGCAATTTAGTGTAAGGTATAAAGCTATTGCAAGTGCAAATGTTGCACTAATTATAATTTTTCTTTACCTAGGTAGAATGAAGAAAGTGAGAGAAATTATGATAAATAAATCAATCAAAGAAGAGCAGCCGGGTGATATTTTCAGAGACTTGAAAGCACTGGTGGCGAAGAGAGAATTCATTTACAGAACTACCAAAAGGTATAATGAGATGCCCTCTGTCGATGATAGAAAAGGGTCTGACAGACCGAGGTCCGTTCGGACAAAAGACGCTGTGGAAAGGGTCAGGGAAAAGATACGACGAAGCGAACAAAGATCCGTTAGGAAACTAGCACGAGAGCTCAAAATATCGAGGTGATCAACGTTAAATATTCTGAAAAAGGACCTTGAATGCAAGGCTTATGGAAAAAGTAAAATTCATGGAGTTTCGGAGTCTGATAAGATATAAAGGAAGCAAAGGGTGGAAGAAATTCTTGCTTGGCACGCTGGGGATGAATTTGTCTTTTCAGACGAGAAACTATTCATTTTACAGCAGAGTCTCAACCCCCAAAATGACAGAGTATGGCCAGTTTCTATTGATAACATCCCTGAGAGTCAGCATTACGTTCCGCATTACCAAAATGCTTCGTCTCTGATGTTTTGGGCTGCTAATTCCAAAAGAGGAAAACTCCCGTTAGTCTTCATTGATAAGGGGGCAAAAATCAATGCCCAATATTAATAAAACTGAGTTTTTGGGAAAAGTTTTTCTTCCAAATGTCTAAAGCATGTATGTGGCAGAAAATTTCTACTTCCAACAAGATGGTGCCCCTTCTCATACCGCACGTGTGGTTCAGAAGTGCTGCAGTCAAAATTTAGCTGACATTTTGCCAAAGAATGAATGGCCCCCCAACTCCCCCGATCTGAACCCACTTGATTATTTTGTGCGGTCATATATGCTCTCCCAACTGAATAACTATAAAATCACCTATTTGAGCAAATTCAAAAATATAATTATAAGGTATGGAAGGAAATGTCAATGGATGTTGTTCGTGCCGCATGTGATGGATTTGAAAAGAGACTTAGGCTCGTTAAGGTACTAAAACGCGGAATTATTCCAAAGCATTTAATGTAAAGATACTCAATGATTGATACTTTAAATTGATGCAAAAAGTTTTTGTATGATTTATTTTGCGTTATTGTAATAAAAATTTGAAAGTGTATGAGAACTTATTGGTCACGGTGTATATATATATATATATATAGATAGATAGATAGATAATGAAAGTTTTATTAAACATTACAATACATATAAACATATCAACTTATTAAAAGAATAAATGCTTAACTGATTTGGGAATTCTTAATGTATAAAAAATTATACCATATGTTGTAATTAATTTACATTTAAAAATTTTAACATTAAATATCTGAAATTTCGCAAAATTTGCATTTAAATAAAAATTAAAAAAAAAAAAAAAATATGCATATATATATATATATATATATAACGTATTTAATTGATTGCTGAAAGAGAGATGACAGTCGCAACACAAATGGAGACGAGGCGTTGTTCAGGCAAACATCTTTATTGCTTCATCATTTCAGAGTCGGGACGAGGCGAGACGAAATGGAGTTAATCCGACGCGCTGCCGAATTCGCGCCGGCAGACACCCGTTTCGGGCTGCCGCGTTCGGTCGGGGATAATTATAAGAGTTACGTTAATTTCGGAGGGCTGGCCACACAGAAAGGTTTAACAAGTCATGATCGTGTCAAATCGCTCCGTTTGTTTACTGTTTGGGCTTTTATACCCGCAATTTTTGGTGTAATTTGGCGTAGTTCTAATTCCATCCCATTTGATTTAATTGGTTATTTTATTGAAAACCAACCCCTTTTCCTGCCTTTTCATTGTTTTCTATTGGTTATATTTTTGTATTCTGCAGACCTCGCGATTCGGATCGGCGCCCTATTTTGCCAAACTCGCCATGTCATTAAAACATTATTTATTGCTTTGTATCTGACATGAAATAATCAAACCGCAAATTAGACTCATTAAAACCTTTATTTATTACTTTGTATGCCTATTGCTTATTAAATTTATTTCTAGGCCAATTATAAAGCTATTTCCAGACATCAAAATACTTAAATGATTAACTTGTTTATTTCACATGATCGCGACTGCAATTTTCGTTAATTATTTTTTATGCTTTTAATCCTTAATATGAAATCTCCTTTCATTTATTTTGCAATATTACTTTGAAATATAACCAGAATACCCTGAAACTCTGAAAATGTGAATTTAATTCTTACTTCTTTTTATCTCTTATATTTCATATCCCCCGTCCAAGCGAGATCCCCCGGGTTTGCCTGCAAAACCGTGGGAGCTCACCTGGAGGTAGACGATGTTGCAGGTCATACGGACCTAACAATTTTGATTTATTTTTCACAAATTTTACTCCTATCATGACTCCATTTGTCTTGGGAATATACAGAGGGGTTAGAAGATTAACAATAAGCTTGCTGATGAATAAACATATTAAGCACATTTCAACTTTCTAGATTAATTGATGATTACACAATATACTATTCATTATATTTAGTAGACAAACACACATGAATACTTCATATTAAAGATTACTAGTACAACCGAACAACTGTATGATATTATACAGAAAAAAAAAATAAACATATTCAAAAAAGTATTATATATCATATTCAATAAAGTAGTATATAAAAATAAAGTATTTTTTTTTTCAAGTTTTTGGCCAATATTTAAATAGAAACGTTTCCATTTAGATGTAGAACACCACCATAACAATATTTTGTGTTCCTTTGCTTTGTAATAGTTCGTTCCTGTTCGAAAAGTTTTTGATTTAGGTATTTTCTTAAGACGAACCGTCCAGTCATAGTTTTTTAAAGTCATTATAGTCCTAAATCGCACTTTGCTAAGAACACACTTTTTTTTTTCACTTATTCAATACAACACTTAAAAGTTAATACCACAGACATAGGATGCATGATGCACATAATACGTATTGAAAACATAAACAATGTTATAATATACTATACTTAATCTGAAAAATTAATAATATGGATATTAGAAATAATACTGACACTTAAAATTATATACTAATACTTGACAATAGCGATACTTAAAAAGTAAAAAAAAATATTCAACACAATAGCTTCTCTAACTTGCTGGTGCTAATCAATTCCTTCAACTTATCATAATGATACAAAATACTAAAAATGTTTATTCAAACAATTATGTTTATGGGTGCAGAGACCCGTGAAACTCTGTGAGAGCTTGTCAACTAAAAAGGTAATATATGTAAAATGTAAAAAGTGGTTTTTAAACAAGTCTCATCAGAGGAGGGAGCACACTTGTTGCCTCATGCTCTTCGGGGGTCTCCCATCAGATGAAGTCCAAAAGAACATGAGTAAACAAGGGCCTAAAAGAAAAAGGTGTAAGGAGTGGAGGATCCTCATTTCGTGAATACGTCTACTAATATTTGTAAATAAATTAATATTTGTAAAAAATTAAGAATAAAAAGAGTTAGGGACACGCCAGTGCCGCTGAGCGGAAGAAGGGAAGATATGTCTCCCGACATCCCTCCGAATTCTCCGACTCAGCTAGGATCCTCATCTAATACGTAATGGGACGATAGGAAAGCAAAAACAAACAAACAAACAAAAAACTTATTTGGGTTACCTCCTGACTGCTAAAGGGGTTTATTCATGATATAGTTTAAATTTTTGTGGATTATTATAATATCTTAGTTTAGATGAATGCACAATTTCAGACTGTCTTTTAAAATGAGGATTTGGTCTATCAATTTCAAAATTTACGTCAGATAACTGTTTTAAAATGGTATAAGGTCTTGAGTATGGAGCAGTTAGCTTACGGGTATTCGGATATTGAAATTCTTCATATAATACTTCATCACCAACTTTAAATGTAGCAGGGAGAAATCGAGCGTCATACCTTGCTTTATTTTTATCATGATATTCAATTGTATGTTCTTTTGCCAATTTTCTCGCTTCATCAACCTTTGGATAATAATTGTTATTAGGAATTAAAGGGTCATAAGGTAAATTTCCAAACAATAGATAATTAGGTGAAAATTTTGTAACAGAATGAGGGGTAGCATTATACTGGCTTAAGACCTCCTCTAGCAATTTTGTCCATGGTACTTTAGATGAAGCCGAATTTAGTTTACATTTTAATCTAGTTACAATAGTTTGGTTCAGACGTTCAACTTTCCCATTTGTCTCCGGGTGATGACTGCTAGTTAACAGGTGTTTAACCTTGTAATTACGTAAGAATTTTTTAAACCGTGATGAAGTAAAGGCAGCATTTCTATCTGTTAGTAATTTCTCAGGGACTTGAATTTGGAAAATCTGTTTTAAAAAGTTAGTATAAGTTTCCGTTGTCACACTTTTGGATGGAAAACCCCACACATAACGTGTTGCATGGTCGACGACCAAATGCATGTATTTTTTAGTTGAATTGTAATAATTAAATCCACCAACAGTGTCTAACGACAAACATTCAAATGTTAAAACCCAAATAAACTACTACGTCAGAAACGCCAAAGAAAAATATTGCAAATGCATACAGCTGTTTCGGTAGCCTAAAGCGTACCGTCTTCAGTGCAAAAAAGATTCTGAATCAGGAGAAGTGCTCGTATATATAGGAGAGGGGCCGGATTTAGTTCAACCAATAGGATTACGGGAAAGGTGGGTAGAGTGGCCAATAGGAATTTAGGAAAGCTTCCTAAAATACTTTGTTTATTTTAAGTAAAAGTTAACGATTATCGTTACGATGTTTATTCTAACTATTATATCATTCTATAACATATCGTAACATACCGAAACAGCTGTATGCATTTGCAATATTTTTCTTTGGCGTTTCTGACGTAGTAGTTTATTCGGGTTTTAATATTCCAACGCCAAGTCTCCTGTTATTATAAACATTCAAATGGTTTATCTGTTGGAGGTACCTGCTGCAATACGCTAAATTTTTTTTGTTTACATTTTTTATTTACTTGGCAGGTATGGCAGTGCTTAACAAAATTTTCTATGTCTTTATTAATAAAAGGCCAATAATATTGTGGAGTGATTAAATTGATCATTTTTTGAATTCCTGGGTGTCCAAATTGTGTGTGGGCTTTATTTAGCAATGTTAACCTTAGTGACATAGGAACGATTATCTTATATAAACTTTTCCTTTTTGTTACTATGAGATCATTTACTTCAACATACTTTTTACTATTGACTATTGTGTTCTCTTCTTTTTGTGAACGTTTTAGATCATTCAAGTCAAGGAGATGTACATGGTGAGACATATGTTGTATTACAGGTAATCGATACAGCATATCAGCTTCTACATTAGTGGTTCCTTTCTGATATTTTATTTCATAGTCAAACATACTAAGCTTAAGGGACCAGCGGAAAAGACATCCTCTAAGATTTTTAACATTTTTAAGCCAAGTTAATGCCGCATGATCAGTATGAATGACAAATTTTTGCCCATGTAAATAGTGATAAAATTTATCTAAAGAATCTATAATGGCGAGACATTCTAATTCAGTTATAGCATAATTTTGTTCATAGTCTTTTAAATTTCGCGAATGGTATGCTATTGAATGTAATTTTCCTTTCTCATCTGGCTGTTTGATTACATAACCAACTCCGTGACTTGAAGCATCTACAAATAAGTGACAAAGCCTCTTGGAATCATACAACTTTAAAATAGGTTTTTCAATTAAGGTATTTTTCAATTTTTGAAATGAATTTCGCATTTCTCATCCCATACATAGGGTACATTTTTCTTGAGTAGGTTGTTTAAAGGGTAACGAATTTTAGCATAGTTAGCTATAAATTTATTATAGACATTTACAGATCCCAGGAAACTCTGTAACTCTTTAACAGTAGTGGGACGCTTTAAATTTCTAATAGTTTCAATATTAGCATTATCTGGTGTTATAGTGCCATTAGACACTTCATAACCTAAGAAGTTTATTTTAGATTTTACAAAATTACATATAGATAACTTTAACTTTAAATTTTCATTGACACAAATTTGAAATATGGTTTCTAAATGCTCTAAATGTTGTTCTTCTGTTTCAGAAAAAATGATAATGTCATCAAAATAATTACAAGCAAAATCTATTTTATACTTATGTAAGATTCTTCTAATAGTGCGATTAAATATTGCAGGGGCATTTTTAAAGCCAAATGGTAATACGAGCCATTCATACAATCCAAATGTGGTAGCAAATGCTAATTTTTCTGTATCTTTCGGGTGGATAGGTATATGCCAATATCCACTGTCTAAATCCAATGTGGAAAAAATTTTTGCCTGAGCCAATTTATCTAGGAGAGTATCAATTCTGGGTAATGGTTCTGCATCTGTTTTAGTTATGGATTTAATTTATGAAAGTCGACACAAAGTCGTGTCTTCTTTCCCTCTTCTCGTTTATACACTAATGTTACAGGGGATGAATACGGAGAATGGCTCTCTTTAATGATTTTACCTTGTAAGAGATTTTGTATTTGATCTTTAATTTCAGCTTCCTCTTTAGGAGAGGTGCGGTATGCTCTAAGGGAAACAGGTAAGTCTGAAGTTAAGTGAATTCTCTGTGGCTCCATTCTGATACGACCAACATCATATTTCGAGTTTGCGAAAATTTTCTCATACTTATGTAATGAGGTAGGTAAAGCATTATTATTTTCAGTTGGCAATACAGTAGGTCTAGACGAGTTTTGTACAACACTCTGTGAACGGTGCACCTGTTGACAGTGTGTGTGTTTACCCTGGAATTAGTACCTACGTTACTTTCAAAAATATGCAAAGATTGATAATTCCGATTTACGTGATTTAGTAAGGGAATGTTTTGACCATTTTGAGTTACAGAAAAAGTTGTTAAATTAAGATTCAAATTAAATAATGCACAATGAGGTAAACCGATAAGAAGATATGGCAACTGATTAGAAATAACATAAAGTCCTATATTTTTTCTAATGTTACCAATCCTTTGAGATACTTCACATTTTTCTTTAATTTTAATGATGCCATGAGTTTGTCTAGCTATGATTGGTTCATGAATGGGAGTCTTTTTTAATTTTAACTTCTTTACTAAAGTGCATGAGATGACGGAAATTGAACTTCCCGTATCGAGGAGACAAGACAGGGTTTTGTCAGGGAGAGCATTTAAGTTAGCTGGTTGACGTGTTTTTTGCGATCGCTGATGTTTTTGTGTTATGTGTCCGGACACTAATAATTGTCAACAGCCACTCATTGTACCCCCACTGGCCATTTCCTGACTGACCACCGCTTCAGGGGGATTTGTACTTCTAGTGGAATTTTGAGTGAGAAGTGCTCTAGGCATTGAGAAATTATTACATTGTTCAAACTGAAAAGGACATGTTCGCTCCCAATGGTAAGCATTACTAATACCGCGATTTAAGCATAGACAACAAGGGGATGGAGGCAGCCTCTCTTGGAAATGAACATTATTCGGGACACGACCTGGTCTGAAGGGTCGTGGGTTGTTAGGAGTAGGAGCTGCATATGCTTGTGGAGGTTGATTGTGATAAGGGTATGTATAAGTCCAAGGTCTCGGGACAGGAGTTGACAAATATTCAGGCCTAGGCCGATTATTTCTCCATTGTGGAGTAAAGCTAGGAGCCTGCGTGTTCAGTTTAATGTTGCTTTCTTTTTTCTGTTCGGTTGGTTGCATTTTGCTTAATTTATAGGCAATTTCACGCCATTCATTTGTATCTTTAGGAGAGTTTACCAATACTAATTGTCTTAATGAGATTGGGAGACCATCTAATAATCCCTCAAGTATAAATTTGGAGTCCAGTCCGAGTCTGCGACCCATTTGTATCTTACTATTGTAATAACTATTAACATCATCCCCTAAATTAAATTTAATATTAGAGAAATCAGCTAGGGAGTTAGTATCAGGAACAGTATACTCCTCTCTAAATAATTGGAGAAATTCTTCCCAGTGGAGAACATGTAAACAGTTATTGATATAAACTGTAAGGGCTTTTCCTTTTAAGTAATTTTGAATGTGCGTAATTTTTCATAACTCATTTTTGTTTTTTTCCTGACAAATACTATTAAAATAGCTCAACCAAGCTTCAAATTGGATCCCGACATCGGGGTAAATTCAATGATGTTTAATTTATCGTCCATAGCACCTGCATTTCCGCACCTGATATCCGGGATAGAATCTTCGGCATCTTTAGGCATGATGAAATAAATTTAATAAAATATAATATCCCAATTAAAAATATCACTTTTTATTAGAAAAAATTTAGTTTCCGAAAATTCTTCAAATTACTTAAATAAAAAATAAATTGAAATATAAAATCATCAAAAATTCTTCAAATTACTTAAATAGAAACTAAATTGAAATATAAAATCATCAAAAATTCTTCAAATTACTTAAATAGAAAATAAATTGAAATATAAAATCATCAAAAATTTGCTTTGTATCTGCAAATTAATTAAATAAAACAGGAATTAAAATATATTATATACTTATAATATGAAATCACAACAATTTTCATAAACACTTTTAAAATAAAATAACACATATGACTTGGTTTTTTAAAAGAGAAGAAAAAAAATTATTTACGATTTCGGATTTTTTTTTTTCTTTTTTTTTTTTTTAATATAACCCTTAGCATAGCATTGGAAAAGAAAAAAAAAATTTAGTTGTTATTACGAACCGTAATTGCGCGAACTTCAAATCAATTTCACCAAAAATCCAAGACTTTCTATAAATTTATAAATAATATTTCATTATAATATGCTCAACGATCTTTTTTTTTTTTTTTTTCTCTTTTCCAAATCTAATTATGATTCATAATAAAACATAAAATATAAATTTTTCATTAAAAAAAAAATCCCTTGAAATAATGAAAAAATAGATACAAATGTCCCTTTTACTGTAAAGTCCAAGAGTCTATTGAAATAGTAAAAAAAAAAAAATTAGTCTTGGCAATATTTAGTCATTAAAATAAAGTTTTTGTCTTTCTGTCCCTTTTTTTTTCTTTTATGAGTTTCTCCTTTTAATAACAATTAAAGAGGCGTACTTACCGTTTGGCTCTTTTAACAACAACAACAAAAAAAAAAAAAAAAAAAAAAAAAAAAAAAAAAAATAAGACCTTACAACCGCTATTCCACTAATATGACGTCACTTCACCAATCGCGGAATTGAAAACTGTTTTAGGACCGGCTCCTTTACGGCGATTTTCTGCCTTCACCGGGGAATCTTTATAAGTGCATGCCACTCCTTCCCGTCACACTTTCGGCGTTAGGACTTTCTCTTTTCCGGTCGAAAACCATCGGTGCAGCAATGGGCATGTCCTTCCTTCTTGCTCCGGCGAAGCGAAGAGAAAAAAAAAAACTTCCGTCTGAAGGCTCTGAGCTGAGCTGATAGTCATCAATCAATAGGCTTGCTCTGGCGAAATGAAGAGAAAACAAAAATTTTCCGTCTGCATGCGCTCCTCCAAACAGGGAGCTTTATTTCTTTTTCTTGATACTTGATTTATAAATACATTTCTGTTCGTATAAGATTTTAAAGTTTTTCCCTTTAGCCTAAATGCTGTTTTACCGCCGTTAATATTTTTAATGCCTTCCCCCCCTACTCTTAACGTAATCTCACAAATCAGTTTTTTCCCAGCGTATCATAAAGATGCTACCGGCTTTCCGATGTAACGTATTTAATTGATTGCCGAAAGAGAGATGACAGTCGCAACACAAATGGAGACGAGGCGTTGTTCAGGCAAACATCTTTATTGCTTCATCATTTCAGAGTCGGGACGAGGCAAGACAAAATGGAGTTAATCCGACGCGCTGCCGAATTCGCGCCGGCCGACACCCGCTTCGGACCGCCGCGTTCGGTGGGGGATAATTATAAGAGTTACGTTAATTTCGGAGGGCTGGCCACATGGAAAGGTTTAACAAGTCATGATCGTGTCAAATCGCTCCGTTTGTTTACTGTTTGGGCTTTTATATCCGTAATTTTTGGTGTAATTTAGCGTAGTTTTAATTCCAGCCCATTTTATTTAATTGGTTATTTTATTCAAAACCAACGCCTTTTCCTGCCTTTTCATTGTTTTCTATTGGTTATATTTTTGTATTCTGCAGACCTCGCGATTCGGATCGGCGCCCTATTTTGCCAAACTCGCCAAGTCCTTAAAACATTATTTATTGCTTTGTATCTGACATGAAATAATCAAACCGCGAATTAGACTCATTAAAACCTTTATTTATTACTTTGTATGCCTATTGCTTATTAAATTTATTTCTAGGCCAATTATAAAGCTATTTACAGACATCAAAATACTTAAATGATTAACTTGTTTATTTCACATGATCGCGACTGCAATTTTCGTTCATTATTTTTTATGCTTGTAATCTTACAGCTTAATATGAAATCTCCTTTCATTTATTTTGCAATATTACTTTGAAATATAACCAGAATACCCTGAAACTCTGAAAATGTTAATTTAATTCTTACTTCTTTTTATCTCTTATATTTCATATATATATATATATATATATATATATATATATATATATATATATATATATATATATATACCAAGATTTATAAATATATATTAATAATGTTTACCACATTTAACTTTCTTTTTAAATAACCCTATAAAAGAAAATGCACATAACACCAATCTGGGATATAGAGCTTACATGTAAAGTTGACTACCAAAATGAGCTTCTAAATGAAAACAAGGGAGAAAAATCACGAATGGAAACAACAAAGTATTTCATATAAAATACATGTGAAATAAAAAACATTTCAAACACAATAAATGCCTTTTCAGTGTTATCCTATCTTGGATATGCTCGAATGCTAGATTGCATACATAGAAACATGTTTTGCATCCAGTTTGCTTAGCAACTAAGCATTTACCGGCAGATACCTAGGAACGCAACAATATTGGGAATTAGAAATTTTCAAGCAACAACCCTGAAACTCACTTCTGATAATTGGAGTGGAAGGCTGATTTTTACCAATATATGTGAAAAACACCAGAGCCAAGAATCGAACCCGGGCCTTCCGTCAGCCTTCCAATCCAGTTATCAGAAGCTGAATATTTATTTAAAAAAATACTTTATTTACCATGTGGATATGAGGAATAAATTTTAATTCCTGAACAGTTTTTTAACATGGTAAAATATTATGGTAAAGCACCTTCAGTAATTACATTCAATCAAAAAGAATGTTTTCTCTTAATTAATGACAGCCCTGTATATCTTCTAAAAATTATGTATTCACCACATTGTGCATTTAAATTTAATCCTACATTAATAACACATAGTACAATCTGAAATGCACTTTCATTAATTTCCTATTATTGTTCTAGTATAATCTAGTTCTCATGTGTAGCCTTGCAAACGAATGGTGAATGATTTTCATACCGTGTTCTACATGAAACATGTTTTAATGCAAATAAAAAAAATATTCATTTTATTTGGTTTAGTGCAGCTTATAGATGTTAAATTCTACTTATCTGCAATTTCGCCCATAGACGTAATGTATTGGATTTTCTTGGATGTCTTTCTACACGAACCATTTGCTTATTCTCAACGAAAAGTTTAGTGTCGCATTCCTATATGATACAGATTTAGGATACCGAGCTTGAACATCCTGGTGTTATGTGTTCTTGAGATATGCTGATAACAGACAAACAGACAGACACACATACAGACACATGCACACTGACCAACCGCTAAAAACATATTTTTCGGATTCAGGAAACCTTAAAAGGTGTAACTATAACAAAAAACCAATTTAAAAAATTTGCCCCCCCTCCAAAAAAAAAAAAAAAAAAAAAAAAAAAAAAAATCTTTACCATGTAATGAGCAAGAGAAAGTAAAAAAAAAAAAAAAAAAAAGCGGTGTTTATTTTTTTTTTCTTGGGATGGCAACAACAGGGAAAAAACTGATTCTATTTTGATTAATTTTAGAAAATATAATCGTTAGATATGTTAATGAAATATCTAACCTGCTTCAGAAAAATTTTCTTTATCTGCAGGTAAATATATCAAAGAAATCAAATAGCTGTTTCTATGTTTTCTGGCGTTTTAATGTTGTATTAATTTAAACTTAAGTTTGATGAAATAAAACTTCATTGTTGTAGCATTTATGTAAATGACTTTCTAAAAGGAAAATAAATCCGTGTTCTTGAATAGGAAACCAGGTTCTGTGTCCAGCTGAGCCCAAATTACCAGCGAGCGCAAATGTTCCTGAAAATAAGTGAGAAAAGTAAGATAAGTGAAATCCTGAGGATAAAGATAAGCGTTTTTCAAACCCTCTCCTCCCTTAAAAAAAGAAAGAATGAAAGAAAGAAAGAAAAAAAAAACTCTTAATTCTGAACTTTTATCAGATTTATGTGGCCCTTTCATTGAAACCCAACACACACACATAAATATATTAAAAAATAATAGCAGGAGACTTGGCGTTGGAATATTAAAACAGAAATAAACTACTACGTCAGAAACGCCAAAGAAAAATTATTGAGGTGCATACAGCTGTTTCGGTAGCCTAAAGCGTACCGTCTTCAGTGCAAAAAGAATTCTGAATCTGGAGAAGTGCTCGTATATATAGGAGAGGGACCGGATTTAGTTCAACCAATAGTATTACGGAAGAGGTAGGGAGTGTGGCCAATAGGAATTAAGGAATGTGTAGCTGTGTAGACAGTAGAAAAATTAAGGAAATGTGGACTGAATGTAAAATTTCCAACAATCAGAAAAATAGGGAACAGCGAAATCGCAATTTACAAGGTTTTTAAAATTTTTATAAATATGAAAAGCTTCAAAGAAATCGAGTTCATGAATGGATTTAGGTCTGCAAATTATTTTGGCTGAATTAAATTTAAAATTATGATTTTCCTCCCAGCAATGTTTAGAAATAGCCGATTTATTGGTTTCTTGTTTGCGGACGTAATTCATATGTTCTTTTAGACGAAATTTAAGACTGCGTTTAGTTTGGCCAATATATGATAAACCACACTGACAGGAAATACTATAAATGCCCCGGGCATTCTTGGGGCATTTATTTATAGTATTTCCTGTCAGTGTGGTTTATCATATATTGGCCAAACTAAACGCAGTCTTAAATTTCGTCTAAAAGAACATATGAATTACGTCCGCAAACAAGAAACCAATAAATAGGCTATTTCTAAACATTGCTGGGAGGAAAATCATAATTTTAAATTTAATTCAGCCAAAATAATTTGCAGACCTAAATCCATTCATGAACTCGATTTCTTTGAAGCTTTTCATATTTATAAAAATTTTAAAAACCTTGTAAATTGTGATTTCGCTGTTCCCTATTTTTCTGATTGTTGGAAATTTTACATTCAGTCCACATTTCCTTAATTTTTCTACTGTTTACACAGCTACACATTCCTTAATTCCTATTGGCCACACTCCCCACCTCTTCCGTAATACTATTGGTTGAACTAAATCCGATCCCTCTCCTATATATACGAGCACTTCTCCAGATTCAGAATTCTTTTTGCACTGAAGACGGTACGCTTTAGGCTACCGAAACAGCTGTATGCACCTCAATAATTTTTCTTTGGCGTTTCTGACGTAGTAGTTATTTTCTGTTTTAATATTAAAAAATACTTTGTTTATTTTAAGGAAAAGTTAACGATTATCGTTACGATGTTTATTCTAACTATTATATCATTCTATAACATATCGTAGCCGTAACAAAATAAATAAATAAATAAATAAATAAATAAATAAATAAAATTGCAGACAAAATTCATTCTATTGTGTTAGTATATCTTTGTATAATACTTTGGCTTCCTACGTTATATTCTACAGTAATAACAAAACAATTCTATGTACTTAATTTTCTATTTTTTTTTTTTTTCTTTTTTTAACTTTGCGACCGATGTTACATGTTCTCTCTGAAAAATTTTGAAAAATTTTAGAAAAATACATTAGACAGTCAAATAAAATAAATAACAAATAAAAGTTACTCAAATTTAATTTATTATTATTATTATTACTACTACTCCTACTATTATAATTATTATTGTAAATCAGTATAACGGGCGTCATATACTGATCATATCATATATTCGCAATTTGTTGCACTTCTTATAAAATATTTTATTTTAACTATTATAAAAAAATTCTTTTTCATTTTATTCTTTACGTTACTTTTGATTTAATTTTAATATTCCTTTATGGATTTTTTTTTTCTTTTCCTAGACGGCAATCCTGTAATTTATGAATTATTGCAGGTATTAGTTTCATGCAATTAATATATATGTGACACAAAAGGTCTCTAGACAACTTTATATCCTTTATATTTCAAACACAAATCTTCATTTTTAATTCTTATTATATGATTTTTACATGAAAAATCAATTTAAGAAAAACTTTTAAAAAAGTAAAAACTTTTTAACCCCCCCCCCAAAAAAATTGCAAATTACCTTGCACACATTAAGGCGACAGAGGACCTTCAGATTGAAAAAAATATGTCCCCAAAATGATTTTTTTTTTCTTTCAAAAAATCATTCCAAAACTTCATCAAATTTAAATTTAAAAGAAAACGTGCAATATTCCAGGTAAAGTTTGGAGCTCCTGTGAAATTAAAACTTTAAATGCTGTTTTTTCAGAACGAGTTTTTTTCCTATTTCGGTTAGTTCAAAATGTTCCAGGCATCATAATTTTTTTCGAATTACCCTAATATTTTGCGTAATTGTTAGTTAAATATGTTAGCGTATAACTTGCTAATAATTTCATTATTTTTATTCTAAAAAAATTTAAAAAATATTAAATTAAAAAATATTTTTTATGAAAAATTGCAAAAAATCACCTACATTTATCGAAAATATTTTTTTCTTCTAATGACTATGGTCATAAATAAGAAATGACTAGCAACTTTTATTATAACTGTATAAAGCTAGTTTAAGAAATAGAATTAGGTATCTGAGGCAAAAATTAATGTGCCTGGAGCATTTTTAAATATAATTATTAATTAACAGATTTTAATTAATATCTTAATTATATTCTGGAAATTATTTTTAATTTAATATTTTTCGCCTATAAACAACACTGTACCAATGCACACAATTTAATAACAATTGATTCATAATAATAATAAAAAAAGTTTTTGATTGTCCATTGTCGCCTTAAATCTAAAATGGCGTAATATGCATATAACATAACAATACCATAACAATACCATAACAATACCCTAGAAATATTTTTATTCAGTGGAAGCTTTAAAAACGCTAACGCATGTTTTTATTTTCACACACACAATATATATATATATATATATATATCTTTGCTTTCTCCGAAAAATATGCAATACCTATAAAATATAACATTGAAGTAAAGAAATATCTTATACATTCATATAAAAATAATCTCTAGTTTTACAATACGTTTTCCTAAGGGCGTTACATTTTTAAAAAGTTTGTAATCTCATTAATTATTGGATTATCGACCGCATTTTCCCCGAGGATGTAACAAAAATAAATACTTAGTGAATAATTTATTCCTGTAATTGCATAAAAATCCAGTATCTGAAAAGAGATTGTCTTTATTAACACTCTTGAAAAGAAATAAATGAGGTTCAAGGTTTGCGGCAAAGAATTTCTTTAAGGTTAAAAATAATCTTAATGAACTGAATTTTCATAAGGAATGTTTTATTTCAAATTGGTTGTAAAATTTAGAAAATGTAATTTGTGTACTGCAATAACATTTTTCATATTTTATATTATTTTTATTAATATTTACATAGTTTTAATACATTGTTATACAATTTATTATTATATTCATTTCTGAATCTGATTAAATTGTATATTAATGAGATTAGTGTAATAAATATCTTCTTATGATAACTATTGATAAAGAGGTAATGCTATCTAGCTACCTGCCGTTTTCTATGGTTTTCTTCGAAAGTAGTATGAATACGGGCACTCATAGAGGGCGCCGCGCTGACGCCTTGGACCCTAGAATAGTCATTCGGCATTAACACCAAAACCAACCTCATAAAAATGTTTACATAATAAAATAAAATAGTATAAAATAATAATAATACTATAAAAAATAATATAAAAATGCTGTGAGGTAGCGCTTGTCTCAGTAACCTCAATTGGTTCGTCTTATCATCTACACTGTAGACTCAGAGGCAGGACAAATCAGACTCTGAAATAAGATCAATTACTTTACTGTAACTTAAAACAGGGGTTTCCACGTTTTCCGCACCTAGCATAGAGGGCAATTCTAAAGTCTTGGATGTGTGCCAAATTTACCGACAATTTAGAATTTGGTAAATATCCGCTCATTTCGCGTTCCCTTATCGCTTATTTTCTCTCGATCATAAGGGTTATCAACCCCTTTTTAACACTGGACTCGCTGAATTAGCACATGGTACATGCCCAGAGACACCCATGGTCTCAAGAAACGTGGTCGAATAATATATCCCTTCTTTCCACCTTTTTTTGCTTCCAAATATATTGTAACTTGTATGCTGGAGAACAAATTAAAAAAATTCTCTAGCACATTTGACAGGGGTACTACGGGGTAGTTGAGTCAGAAACTCTAGCCACTAGTGGTGATTATTCTTATTCTGGTCCCACAATGGTAAGCTTTGTAAAATTATAAAATTCAAAGACATTTGGTAAAACAATCAAATCTAATGCACGATGTTACCTAAACTTGAAAGGAAAAAAAAAAAAGAAAAAAGAAAACACGTTAATAATTTGATAAACAGGACCCCACAAAGGGCTGTTCAGATGCATTATGGGATATGAGTGAAAATGTAAATATTCAGTGTTATGAGAATTTTTCTTTAGATAACTATACAATTCTTACGTTTATTTTTTTTCAACGTTTCCTAAATGGTTTTACAAAAGCAATCTCTTTTACGGCTTCATTTAGACCTAAAAATATCATTTATCGTTTTTGTGAAATTCCTTGCTCTATAGTTAAAAACGAAACATATTTTGTGTAAAAATTCTCTTTTTATATAATATATAGGGCTGCACAAAAGTCCTGTATATTATGAAAATACATTTTATGTTTATGCATAGTTTTGTTTTGTTTGTTTATGAGTAAATTTTTTGAGAGATTTTGTTCTACAATATTGAAAACAAAATATACTTTTGTTTAATTCAAAGATAACACAAAAAACTATACAAAAGCAATAACTTTTATGCTTTGTCAATTAATTTAAAATATAGCTGTAAAGATCATTTATGATAGATTTCTTTCTTTTAATTAATAAGAAACGTTCTTTTAAGATATTACAACGAAAATAAAACACATTGGAAATTAAATGATTTAATAGATAAAACAATTAGGAAATACTTTGTAATCTCTGTGAATAGTGGGATTTTTTTTTTTTTTTTCCAGAATATTTTTAAACAGTTTGGTATGAAAAAAGTAAGTTTAATTGTTTGCATTATTTTTTGGTACATTGCGTATTACAACACTGCACATTTATATACGGGAGCTACTCTAGTGTATTCATCTTAAAAATAAGCAAATAAAAAACTATCTCATTTAAATTACAAATTAAATAAATACATCTTTGCATTACTTTGGCAATTACTATCAATCGATTAAAATAACTTTTTTCCGCACATGGAAAAGTTATTTGTCATGCGATCTGAAAAAGTACTTACAAAAAGATAAAAATAAATAAAAAATAAAAGAAAAAATAAAGAAAAAATAAATAAAGAAAATAAAAATAAAGAAAGAAAAGAAATTAAAATCATTGTTATTTTTTACGCATTAATTTCATTTCACACAGGATTCACGATTCGATATAAACGCATTATTTAGCTATATTTCTTTTATTTAATATTAACAGGCTTTACTTGCTTCACTAGTGACGACTATATTCAAAGGAATTTTCAAAAAATATTAATCACTATACTTTAAATAACTTTATAAATAAAATCTAAAGACAATTTCCTCGAAATCTTTTAAAACGTAGCATCGGGTCCCCGTTGCCATCGGCAGGAATTTCTCCACCTGCACTATATCGGTTCCTAGTCCCCCCTGCTTACATTTGCGCTTTAACAGGACATTTCAGTTTATAAGTGCTAACTGGACGATAAGTGGTGCTGCTAATATTCAAGAATTACGTTTTTCGGACAGACCATCATATTCACTCTATATAACAACAAGTGGCAGCCTCAAGCGATCTTTACAGCTGAAAACAAAATTAATTAAATAACCTTGTGGTTTAGGATACTGTGAAGACACTTAAAGATTTTCTTTTATCAATCGGTATTTTTTTCTATTAATTATCTGCAAGAGTATAACACAGTGATGCCAGATTGGGGAATTTGTACCCCTTTTGGGGATTTTTGAGGCTTCTGGGGACAATTTTGGAGACCAAATGTTTGTGGGGAGTTTTTTAGGGACAAATCTGGGGAGTTCAGTCTCTGTTTCTGTCAATGTTGGCAATAAGACTCCTACGACTAGAGACTTTCAATAGCTTTATTGTTATTTGGGGATTTTTTTTTTTTTTAAATTGCCTTCATTTGGGGAAAAATTTGAGCTTAAATCATAGAAAAATCTGCTTGATATATATATATATATATATATATATTTATATATATATTGAAATTTTTTTTATTTTCCCTTTTTGTAGAAATCAAGTTGGGGATTTTTTCCGGAAAAAAAAAAAAAAAAAAAAAACCTCCTGATTTGGGGAAATTTAAAGACCTGTTTGAGGAAATAATTTTCGACCATCTGGCATCACTGGTATAACATTAGCCTTTGGAGGCCCACGCCCTTCGCACTATCAGCCTTATGTTCTTATCATCTGAGCTAATGAATCCGGAAAGTCTTTTTACTTTAACGTTTCTATCTCTAGAGAAGATCATTTCAGAATTTTATAGATTTTAATTAACTAAAAGCAAAACCTAATCAAAATTTTGGAAATCGGACTTCAAGGTACAGCAGAAGAAATCGACACGGACTTCCGTATACAAAATTCTATAACTCTGCAATCATCCGTTAGCTTACAAAGCGGCATACACTGTTAAAAATTTCAACAGAAAACTCCGTGTAATCATCTTAAGTCTTACGTAAAATTACAGAGAAAATTAAACGGAGATGTTAATAAACTTATTTTATACATTCATTTTAATAACTAATATTAGTTTAATTAATTATTGTTGAGACTATATTTCGGACTTAGAATGCTTTTTATAAAGTAGAAACAGTCATTTTTAATTTAATTAAAAATTTAAAAAATAAAATTAGGTAAAAATACAGAATAAAGATTGAGAATCTCGATTATTCATAATTATTAATTCATTAACTAAGAATTCATTAACTAAGAATTCATTCATTAACTAAGAATTCATTCATTAACTAAGAATTACTGTAAATTTTCAGAGACTCTGGATAAATATTTACATTAAATTTACAGAATTGTTTTACTGTGTATACATACACATCTTATTTTATTATATCTGATGATGCTCAGTGTTAATAGGTACTTTTCTATTAACGTTAATTTCTGTGAGAATTAAGAAAGTTTTATATCTTTATTTATCAACATAACATTTATTTATTATGTTTATTCTATACTTTAAAACAAAATCATTATTATTATTATATTTTTCTTCTGATATTACATTGTATAACATAAAAAAGTTAATATCCCCGAAGAAAATTTTATTTTATCAAAATCATTTATGATTATATCTCAATTTTCATTCATTTTGGTTTTTAGTAGTTTGTTATGTTGGTTAAGAAATAGATATTAAATGATATTTTTGGTCTGTTTGTATTTCTGTAAACAAATTATTGCGATAATTAGAAGAGGTTTATTTAATAAAGGTTAGATTATTTTAATATTAAACTAGTTTTATTTGTGTAATAATGAATAAAATATTTTTAGCTATTGTTATGTTTTTCTGCAAAGTTATTTTTATTTTATTTCTTTAATTAATTATTCTACATCTAATACAATTTAAGTTCTTATGTGATTTATTTTTTCGAATAGAGTGAAAGTTTCCTAATACTATTAGACTATATAGCAATGCAAAAATAAATAAAAGAAATTGTGTACGAGTATTAAAACTTTATAAATTTCTTTAAATAAATTGCTAATATGTAACACAATTATAAAAAAACATATCTGTTATATGTGTTTAAATATTATAAACATTAATGTGTGGAAAGATTAAGGCCTTACAATTTATAACGAATATAACATTAAAAGAAGTTTGCATAATTTCAGTATGCTATATGTATTTATAACCATTAATTCTGTATTCACATTCATCAAACTACTAAGCTGAACTGATGTAAATGTTCAAACTTTAAACAAACATTTTCCAGATTTATTTAAATTAATGGCTGTTTTCGTGAGGAAAACCCAATGAAAATATATTCTCTATTCCTCCATGAATTCTCTTCTACAGCTATTAAATTCTCATTACAATGTTGGTTCATGTTCTTAATTACTCTCATTCATCACATAATAATTTAGAAATCTTTCGTTTGATAAATCACCAGCTTTCTAGTTGCAAAATAACTACTTAAAATTAACGTGGAATGAAAATTACAATAACAAAGAATAGGTGAAAAAAAAATCACGAAATCAAATACGTTATCATTATGTTTTACCTTTCCTGAATGAGAAAAAAAAAAAAAAAATGAATAAAGCACGTCAATATTTCAAAAATAAATATAATTATTCCAATGGAAAAGAATATCTACCAAAAAATTACTTACAATATTAAAAAATACATATCTATAATCTTGAGTTTGATTAAAAGTAAGTTTTGTACTTAAATAATTTTAGACTATTAAAGCTTTTTTAATTTTACTTTCAATATTTCACTTTGTCAATAAATAATTTAAATATTTAATAACAAATCCTTTATGTTTCGAACTTCTTTTCTAAAACACAAAAACAATAAAAATCCTAATTATATATTTTACTACTTTATTTCAACAGAAATCCTTTGACAATTAAAACTTGATAAAGTAATTTAAGGTAATGCTATGTGCTCTCTTTTGAAATAATTTTTCAAATTATAACAATCTTTAAATGCAATAAACCTTTTTGTAAAAATGTTTTTAAATACAGAAATTTTCCTTTTTATTATTATAATTCTCTAGTAGATGAATGCATTTATAATGATGTTAAATATAATGAATAAGTTGATAGTCATCATAAATATATAATTAGTGGAAACCTTCTGATAAATGAAAATGATTGTATACTTTTCTTGGGTTCTTACTCAATTTCGGCCTAAAATTTAGATTTTTCAAAAAAATTCACAGCTAAAGATATATTTTTAAAAGGTATTAACCATTTGCCCATGAGACCTTTTTTTACTCTGGAGAATCAGCAGTTTAAGACTATTTTCCGTATATTTGGTGAATTACTTACTATTAACATCAAATGATTTCACACACAATTTAAAGTTTAAAACTTTTTATTTCAAAAAATTCTGTAACTTTATACTTGAAAGAAGGACATTTTTTAGACAATTGGAACTTTATTGTATCAAATCAAGTGGCGATCGAGAATCACCTCTTGAATGCAAAGGGTTAATAATTTTATTCTTGACGCCTGTTATAAGATTAATGTCCCTTTAGCGATGAATCCCTTTAGAATGGAAATACAATATTATTTTTACTTTTGATAAAAAAGTTGTTGAATACTAAAATGACTGCGACTATGAGCTTACTAGCATATCCATGTTATACTAATTTACATTCATTGCATTTCTGATATATTAGTTTTATGTTTGGAATGAACTGAAGCGTAATTTTAGTTGTACCATGCTTTATTATTTTCACTAGTTGGTATTCGTACTCCCTGCGGTTGATATTTCCATATAAACCTATTTTCAAATTTTCTATATTTGCAAAATCAAAATCAGAAGCAGAGTGTTGTGATAAATAGACAATAATGAAAAAACGAGTACATTTAAAATTTAACCATGTTTTTAATCAAAATAATGGAATTCGAGTAAGGAAATTTAATTTAATTATTTATGAAAATTAACTTCAATGCAAATTTGTCAAAATTTTTTCTAGGTTATTTGTCGAAGGGATAATAATTAAATACCCCCGAACTTTATTACTTTTTTTTTTTTTTTTTTTTTTAACTGTAACTGAATCCGATCTCGATGTCAGAAAAGTGCCTTTTCTTTTTTTCTTTTTTTTTTTTCGGTTTGAATTTATTATCTTTATATTATTTTTAACACAATTATTATTATTATTATTATTACTTTAATCATTTATTATAGTCATGTTTAACAATATATATATATATATTTTTTTTAAATATGCTTCCCGGTAATTTAGCTAAATGTTTTGAATACAAAATTTGGCGGTTTATAGCGGTGACCGAGAAAGAAAACCGCCAAATCGCCAACTGGCGGTCCTACATAGGATTACATATATTCTTTTAAACTGTTTTTTTTTTTTTTTTTTTTTTTTTTTTTGTTTTGTTTTGTTTTAAATCATAGGTAACGTATCCTTTTTCTCAATAGCGAGTGTGACGTCATTTTTTTACTGCTGAACCATCCTTCTTCTTTATTTTTTTAACTCCTTCAAACAAAGGATAAATTTAAATTTTTTTAATTTTCAATATATTTTTGCTGCAATGAGGTTAATTTTAAGCGTTAGTTTCGGGAAAGCCTTTTACACTATTTACCAATAAGTATTTGGACACTTTCAAATTTAGACGTTTTGTCAAATATCTTAAAAAATTTCTTCAGGAATTACCTAGAAATTTTGTGAATGTAAAGAACATGTTATACCTCATATATTTCCGAAAAAGTTCTGTCCTAAAGAGAAAAAGGGGATGAGTAAAAAAAAAAAATGTTTTGGGTCACCCTGTAAAAAAGTAATGCTTCAAATGCGTTTTGCTGAAGCATGCGATCTTCAAAATTCTTCTAATTATCCGTATAAATTTTTAAGTGACTTCCACACATATTCATCCAGATATAACGATTTTTGTAAAAAAATTGAAAAAAGTCATTGCTACTTTTTTAATTATAACACATAGGGTATTAGACCCACTGCAAAGCCATTTTTAGGAACCTTGGCCTACTGTATTAGACAAACCACGCTGCAATTAGAATACAAAATGTTAAATATTTTACGAAATATGAGCACTTTTACTAAATAATTTTTAACTACGCATGCGCGAACTAAAAAAAAAAAAAAAAAAAAAACACTTTTGCATAATTTAATAGCCAAAAGTAGTGAGCTACTTATATGAAAATCAAAATCAAATACCGTGTAAATTCAAAAAGTTATGAGACATAGAATCAACAGAACTTCACTCATTCTCAAAAGAAAAGAAAAAAGAAAATTATAGAAGGTTTTATTAATATTTATTTACATTCATCAAACACTGCAATGCATTACCATGGCATTGATTGAATCAAAATAATAATATGAGTAAAACATCTTACAGTTTAGCTTTTTTATTTTGTAAGGAACTGAAAATCTGTTCATTCTATCTCTCATGACCTTTTGAATTTACACGATATTTATTTGGGTTTTTCCTATAAGCAGCTCAATTCTTTTGTATATTAAATTATGCTAAAGAATTTTTTCAAAAGTTTGCGCATGCATAGTTAAAAATTATTTACTAAAATTGCTCATATTTCACAAAATATTTAAAATTTCTTCATTCTGATTGCAGTGTTCTGTGTCTAACGTAGTATGCCAAGTTTCCTAAAAATGGATTTGGACTGAGTCTTAATACCCTATTTGTTATAATTAAAAAAGTGATTTTTTTTTTTTTTTTTTGAATTTTTTAAGAAATTGTTTTATTTCCATTAAGATATGTGGTAGCCTCATAAAAAATTATACAGATAATTAGAAGAATCCTCATATTCACATGTAGCAGCCAAAATGCATTTCCAGCATTGCTTTTCACAGGGTGATCCAAAACATTTTGATTTTTATTTAATATTTTACTGGTCCCATTTTCTTCTTCAGGGCAAAACTTTTGCTGAAATATATGAGGCATAACATGTTCTTTATACTCCCGAAATTTCGAGATTATTTCTAAAGAATTTTTCTCGATATCTGACAAAACGTCTAAACTCGAAAGGGTCCAAATACTTATTGGTGAATAGTGTATTATGTATCATAAAGAATATTGTTATAACTATCGTTTTTATTTTTACTTTCCGAACATACATACGTAAGGAAAGTATTGTAATCATGTCAAAAATCCCACTTTGGGATTTTGATATTTCTATACGTTTTAAGGTCCCCTTAGTTCATTTTTGTTGTATTTATAATAATTGTATGTGTTTGAGTGAACACGATATCGTAACGCTTTGTTCGAACGAGCTGAAAGTTGATACGTATGTTATAGGAGACCATAGCACGAATTCTATTGATTTTGGTGAATTCAGGTCTTTTAGTTTTTTTTTTTTTTACAGGGGTAGAAAGAAACATTCTTTATCATTATGGTCTATGGGCCCAAATTTTTAAAAGTGCTATATCGTCTAAACACATTATTTGAATGATTTGAAAATTTACACACATATTGATCGCAGTCGCACGAACTGTATAAATTTTGATGAATGTTTTTACAGGGACACAAAGAAAATCTTGTTATCATTATGGCCTATGGGCCGAAATTCTTTAAAGTGCGATAGCGTCTAAATGCCTTATTCAATTAAGCTTGAAAAATACATAAATAAATAAAATAAATAAATAAATAAATAATAATAATAATAATAATAATATATATATGTGTATATATGTATAAATTTTCAGAATATTATAGATCACAGTAGCAAGAAACGTATAAAGTTTGGTGAATCTAGCACGTATAGTGTTTTTACAGGGGCAGAAAGAAAAACTCGTTATCATTATGGCCTATGGGCCGAAATTCTTTAAAGTGTGATAGAGTCTTACACGCCTTATTAGATTGAGCTGAAAATCTGTACACATATGACAGGTACACAAATTTATATATGCATATAAATTTTCAGCATATTCTAGATCACAGTTGCACGAATTGTATTTTGGTGAATCTAAAAATTACAATTTTTACAGGAGCACAGAGAAAAATTCTTTATCATTATGACCAATGGGCCTAATTTTTAAAAAGTGCGATAGCGTTTAATCGATTGAGCTAAAAATTTATGCACATGTTATAGGTTACCGTCCATGAACTGTATAGATTTGTGTTATTCTAGCTCTTATATAATTTTACAGTGTCACAAAGAAAAATTCTTTATCATCATGATTTATGAGCTGAAATTATTTGGAGTGCAATAGTGAAAATTAAGCAATGTACTATATGGAGAAAAATACTCAAACAGTCGATTAAAATTTTCTTTTTTGTTTATTTAACGACTTCTCTTACTTTAATTTATTTATGCAACCATTAATTACTTAATCTATATAATATAGTGTGTGAAAATCAAGAAAAGAATATTTCTACTGCATATTTTGTAAATTATGTGGATTTTATTTTAAAGAACCAATATGTGCTTAATTTTCTTCTTTTCTTTGTATTATACACTTTGTATAAAGCTGCATTTGCGCTCTTACAATTTGTATTATTTCTGTAATTTCTCTAATTTTTTCAATATGTTATTTATTGATTTAAAATTTATATTATATTATGATTCTTGTAGTGTTGTGAAGTTTTGCGATAGTATTATGTCACTGGCCCTGGATCCTTTATAACTAACTGTATAGTTGGCAACTTACTTTAATAATTTATTCTTTAATTAGATAAATATCTTTAAAAATATATATATATATATATATATATATATATATATATATATATGTTGTGTATGTATAGTCGAATATTTAATTCTAATTATTATTTAGCATTTTGTGCCTGACATTTTGTGAATTGTGATGGTTAGTTTCTTACTTTACTTTCAAAAAATGGGCGGAATTTAATTTGTAATTTGAACCAAATCAAAAATGGGCGGAATTTAATTTGTAATTGGAACCAAATCAATAGATTAGTTCAAAGGAGGTTTAGTGTAAATATGTACATATTATTTAATTATTATTATTATTATTATTATTATTATTATTTTCTTTCTTTTAGTTCTCTCTTCACTTTTCATTAATCCAGATATTTATTAATCAAGAATCAATTTAATTAAGTAATTGAATTTGGTATAGCCCACTTTCGATAAAACTAATGTAAATACTTACTTGCCTTGTGATTTTTCATATACAAAACCATTTTTTCTCTATGACTCTGTTTAGTAAATTTTTAGATCCTGGCAAGAAATACTTTGCTTCACAGCAGTATTGTGCCCGGTACAAGGATATTTATAGGGATATCCTTGGATCGACATCCAGTTACCTATCATCTCCTCCTCCTTTACTTCAATTTAGAACATGCGGTTCTAATAGATGTAAAACTTGCCCTATGGCCTCTCACACTCAATTGAATAATAATCAATCTTTGGTTCCATTTTGTCAGGCATACAATGTTATTTATAAAATCAGTTGTGGTCATTGTAAACTTAGTTATATTGGTGAAACTTCAACTCCTCTACATTTACGCATTAATCAGCATCGATCAGATTCTAAAAACCTTTCAGCTGCACCTTCTAAATCAACTATAGAATTACAACACTTTAAATCACATAATTTTAATTCATGTACCATTGAGATTGTAAAAATTCAGAAAAATAAAAGTGAGCGTCTATTTCTTGAATCAAAATTTATGCAATATTATAATACAATTTATCCATATGGCCTAAATTCCGAATACTTTAGTAAAACTATTAAAGCATATTCTAACATCAACCCTCTACATGATTATTCGACTATTTATGCACAACTCAATCACAAAATTAACAATAAAACTTCTAGAACTAAACGTGGTAGTAAAAAAACAGATTTAATCTTTTCTAAAAGTGCCATTATTAAACTCATTTCAGATCTACAGACTAATTACTTATCTAACTATAACTGGTTCATTATTCGAAAATTTATTTTTGCAATTAAAAAGAAATACTTAGTAAACTTTCTGAATGTCTTTCAAAGCCAATCCTATAATAAACATTTTTCAGACATTTTTTATGATATTATAATGTACAAAATCAAACAATTTAATTTAAAAATTAATAAAAAGTCCAACAAATTTAAAACAAATACTCAATTAATTGTGAATTTTACAAATCAAATATTGAACAGTATTAACATTACGTCTATCATTAATGACAAAGAATGTATGTTTCCGATTAAAGATTTAAATCTATCTCGTACCTTCAAATATCCTCTTCCTCTTGGAAGAAAGATATTCAATTATAATTCTGTATCTAAGTCTACCTCTTTTACTAACACTGTAACTTGTAAATGCAATGATCCTTCTTTCTCAAAATTTATTGACAGAGACCATGGACATATTATCACAGGTAATCTCAATATTATTGACAATTATCAATTAAAAAAATTCATGAAATTTGGCACCAAATTTAGACTTCCAGTTAAAACTAGCATTCCACAAATCTTACAACAGTTTTCTTATGACCTAGATTTATTTATTTATAAAATATCTATTACTCATAATAAACCTATTGCCTACTTCACTCAATGGAAAGTTTTAGTGTTACAAAAAATCAAAAATGCATTATTTATCAATTCTTCAAATCTGGTGTTATTTAAAAAATCTGTACTTCTTAACTCAATCAAATCACTACAGGATGACTATGTGATCACTTATGTTGACAAATCACCTAATAATTATGCCATTATTTGTAAATCCTACTATCTCTCTATTTTAAACTCTTCAATCAATAATAGTAACATCTTCAGTTTAACTAATAATAACCTTATTATTAATAACCGAAAAATACATAATTACTATAAACTACTTCAACTTCCCTTCAATAACTTTAATTATCCTTATATAGTTCTCATCCCTAAGTTTCACAAATCTCCAATTAAATTTCGCACTGTCACTGTTGGGTGTAACACTTATAACAACAATGCTAATAAAGCTCTACTGGATATTCTAAAGCAAATTTACAAATGTACTTGCAAAGTTGATAATTTACACTGTCTTAAAAATAGCTTTCAATTAATTCAATACATCAAATCGCTCGATTCAATAGACAATATTATGACTTTTGACTTTCAAGATCTTTTCAATAATATTGAGTTATCAGATCTTAGTAATATCATTTACAGTCTTTTTCAAGAATATAAAGCTCAAATTAATCTTCCTTACAATTTTAAAGAAGAAAAATTTAAAACACTTCTTAACTTTGTTATCCATAATAATTATATCTTCCACAACAACGATATCTATTTGCAACAATTAGGCATTCCACAAGGAGGTTGTAGCTCCAGTATTTTGGCAGATCTCTATCTTTATTATTATGAAAAGCAAATTTGCAATGATGATGTTCGATTTTATCGTTACATCGATGATATTATTGTATTTTATCTCAACAAGAACTCACAAAATGGTTTTTCCTTCAATTATCCACCTAATTTAAAGCTAACTCAAAATACTCTGACTAATCAATCTATTAACTTTTTAGATCTCAAAATAATCATCGATGGTAATAAACTTTACACAGATATCTATGACAAACGGCAAGATTTTTGTTTTAATGTAAACTTATTTACACATTTTAATTCATGTCTGCATCTTTCGGTATTTAGAAACATCATCATTAACCATTTATTTCGAATTAATAATTTATGCTCTGCAAAGTTTAAAAACAAGAATATTAATAAACTGATCACAGCCACTGCTAAAATGGGTTTTCCTAAAAACTTTGTATTTTCTATTTTATATCCTTAACCATGTCTCTGTCAGTACAAAAAAAAAAAAAAAAAAAGCTGTGTACACTCTTGTGTATATCAACAAAAAATTATAAAATAATAAAAGACAATAAAAAAGGTGGCGGTTGGGTGGGCAGATGTTTGATTACGGAGGTGGGGTGGTGTTGTAAGGCTGGATGGTTGGGTGGGTTTGTGAAATTAAATTTAAAAAAAAAAAAAAAAAAAAAAAAAAGTAGAAGGCTTGTTGCATTTGCT
Source organism: Salticus scenicus (assembly GCA_963930645.1). Lineage (NCBI taxonomy): Eukaryota > Metazoa > Arthropoda > Arachnida > Araneae > Salticidae > Salticus > Salticus scenicus. Next base: position 327,441,971 of record OZ005648.1, on the reverse strand, counting down.
TTGTATTACTATGCATGCTTTCATTTTCCATTAAAATTTCAGTTTTTTCCTTATTGAGTTGTCAACTATATTTAATGTTCTAATTATACTGTTAAACACAATGTGATTAAACAGTTAATTTCATTGTGGCTTCGTGGTTTCATTGTTGTTCATCTGCTTTGAAATTTGCATTTTTAAATCCATATGGTTCCTGTTTCTGGTTGTGGCAGGCTGGGGGAGTGTTGCCGGCATAAAACTAGTGTAACCCCACAGGCAAGTCACAAGTCTTGCCGCCTGCCTCCTTCTTCCTATCTTGTGTTTCTTGGGTTGTTTTTTCATTAATTTTGATAAGTTTATGGTTTTAAGTTAAGATTTGTTGTTTTGCTTTATTGATTCGTTTGTTTTGCAGGCTGTTAATTGGTGAATCTGGTTTCTTTGCATTGGTGTATTTCGTCCACATGTGATTTTTTTTTTTTTTTTTTTGTCTTGTTGGTCATTGGTGTTTCAGTGATCTTGTATCTGTTGCTTGGCTTCTACTATGCTTAATAGATCATCTTTATTATATATATATATATATATATCGGGAAAAAGTTGCTATTTGTATGCAAATTTTCAGTCTTCGCAAATTTCATTTCGAGAAAATATTTTGACGGAGATTTATTTGATGTGGTAAAAGAGAAAAAAAAATCGGTATTATTTTGAGCAGAAGAAATAGCAATAGAATTTAAATGTTAGCTTTTAAGATCCTGTTTGAATAGTATTTGGGCGTATGTATTTCTCTTCTGAAATATTGCAGTTTAAATTTCATCAGCTTCATTTTGAGTATTGAAATTAAAATGTTTTTACATTAGTCTACTTACTATTCATTTATATCTAAATATTATTCAGACCAAAAAAAAAAAAAAAAAAAAAAAAAGAGTCAGAGTCATGTTTTTTGCAATTTTGAATGAATGATAATGAAATGTTCTCTAGACCTTGGCGTATTCTCCCCAAAAGTATATAATTAATTAGCAGAATTCATACACTTTTGCTTCTAACATCAACATATGCATTTTGGATTTTTTTAAACGTTTTAAGCGGTTTACCATCAAAGTAATATTTACCATATGAATTAGTCAAACATTCAAACTTAGAAGTGTTGGCATCTTACCTGTGAAGAGAGTATATACAGGATGTTTATACTTCTGCTTCTAATTGGTAAGTGGAGGTTAAAAAAAAAAAAAAAAAAAAAAAAAAAAAAACCTCTCTTAAATAACAAAACTAACTGAACAAGTAAATTCCTTAATTCATACATGATCATCAAAAAACGTTGAACATTTTTCAAAAGCTCATAATTCTAAAAGAAATTGAGCAGACGCAATAATATACTTTTCAAAAATCTTGGCAAGTGTCCATGATTTTAAAATATAACTAACTTTGACTTTGAACGTTGTGAAGCAGCTAAGCGAGGTCGAAGAGGTCTTCATCTAACTTTCCGTCAGTGTTTTTCATCATTGGTAGAGCCAGTCCTGTGCTATAGCCTCCGACAGGTCCTCATTTAATACCCCTCGACCTTTATTTATGGAGTCATCAATCAAGAATATTGTTTATAGAACGCAAAGATACGAAATTTGATACATTTACGGTAGCAAATTCTCGATGCAATTATCACATGCTCCATAACACTTGGTTAGAGATTGATTATCGGCTTAATTTGTGCTGAGCAACAAACGGTGCTCATATTGAAACTTATTATGGTAAAATTCTATTAAATTCTGTACATTACAACGAAAGAATAGAACTTAGCCTATGTTAAATATTTCCTTAACACATTCGCGACCGTTGACGTAAATTCACGTCATTTTTAACTTCTATAGCTAGTTGCCGCTGACGTAAATTCATGTCTTTTCAGATTCTATTCCTAGTTACCGCTGACGTGAATTCATATCATTTCAAGAATTTCTATGGTAACAATACTTTAGTATTATTTCGATAGTATTATTAGGGTATTAATTCTCTGATAGTATTATGGGTTCGTTCTAATATTATATGACTAATCTTCATTCCAAGCTTAGTAACATTTCAAAACATTATATTTAACTTTTATCCACGTTTAAACATCAAAAGTTTGCGGTAACTAGCTTGAGTTTACTTCAATATTCCCCGGCAATCAGATTTAGAAAAGGGAAAACTATGCCGGTCGCTAAAGTGTTAAATGGGATTATATAAAATGCATCCAACCTTTTTCGATGACTATATATATATAAATATATACATGTACATGACGCTGTGCTAAAAAACCACTTTGGAACATATGCTATTATATGTATGTAACTTCTTATGCATAATGAAATAAAGATCCACTATGTGAAAAACTTTTTACTTATAAATATTATTTATGTACAGTGGCACACAAATATCATCTACAAAAAAAAAAAAAAAAAAATAAATAAATAAATAAAAAAAATAAAATAAAGTATATGAAAATATCTGCCCTGTCTATCTAATATTTTACTTGGAGGAAAATGTTTAGTGCCTTTCATTTAGGCAAAGAAAAGCTTATTCTTATGAAATACCGAGGAAATCCAATCAAATATGCCCTTAAAAAGAGACATTTCTGGAACATTTGTTTCCTATATTGCTTCATATGTTTTTATTTATTTTCCTAATAACTTAGAAACAAACACAGCATGTCAGAATAATATCGAATCTAAGCAATCAGCGATCAAGCAAGATATTGTACGTATACTCCCAGTATTTCGTCAAAATAAAACGGAACTTAATAAAATAAACGTAGGAAATGGATCTTGTTTTCTCCGAAAAACAATAACTTCAAGAAACTATCGTAAGTAATTGCTGTATCAGACACTCTCATCGGATCATTTTATGAAATATAAGAAAACAATATGAAAGGAAATGCGATTACGTTGGAAGGGGTGAAAGAGGGGAAGTGTTCCTTTGTTGTATAATTGAACTTTTAATCTACCTTGCCTGTTAATTTGATTAAATGGCAAAAATACGAAAGAAAATGATAATAGAAGGTATTTTTGCATTAATTTTCTTTTAAATGTTTATATCATGCTAGGAGTACGAAATTATGCAAAAAGTTCCAAATTTTAGTTTGAAAAAAAAGAATTAATCCTTTAACGTTTGTTGGTTTCGCACTGAAACCAAACACTTGGCATCACTAAACATTTTTCATAAAATAATTTTTCAGTATTCGCCCCCCCCCCTTGTTTTAAACTTTTGTTTTTCTCTGTTCGGTAAATACTCCTACAAATCCGAAAAATTTACAAATAATGCTTCAGAGGAAGCCACATGCCGAAGCCATTTAAAATTTCTTAGTAGGCGCAAATGAATGTCACTGTTTTGATGATGCACTCTTGTCTAGCTTTCATAATGGAAGGTCCGGGGTAATTACTTTGATCTGAAACAAATGTTAGGAGCATTCGCAGTTTATATATATATATATATATATATATATATATATATATATATATACATATACACACACACACACACACACACACACACAAAAAAAAAAAAATCTGTGACCGACATCTAGAAACCAAATTGTGGCTCTAGTAAATATGGTTTTACGACATTTTTATGAATTCTAGTTCCCTTTGCTAATGAGTTCTAAAAACCCCTATTAGAATTCTAGAGCGTTTTCTTATATTATCGCAGTCAATCACATTTAAAAATCTCTGAAAATAAATGAGAACACAAGACACGAATTTTAGTAATTATAATTTTGTTTTACGACCAAATTCTAGAAAATACAGCAAAAATTTCAGGAAATACAAAGTATTCGTAATATTCATAATATTGTTTCACCATCTAGAAAAGTATAGACTAGATATTCTCGATCATTTTGTCTATCCAGGTTATTTCTTTACCTTATACTCATAACTCGAAAATCGATATTTCTAGTTTAGGGATTCAGAAAATGACTGCTTATTCTTTCTTGATGAAGGCGGTATCTATTTTTTTCTCAGTGTATTGTTCACTTACAAAGTTATTTATTAATTAAATTAATTATTATGGAATTTAATCAGGCTAACATATAGATGTTTCAAAACAACAATTTCTTGAAAATAAATATTCTAGTTTTTTTCTTTATCAGCTACGTCTAATAGCCATTTTTGAAATATAGCTTTAGCAATTTTCAAAAGAAAATATTTTGTGAACATTAAAGGGTTAAGTTTGTACAGTGTTAGTGTAGATTGGACGATAGAGGAATACGCCATAGTTTTTGTTTAATTTTCCTGTAAAATCACCTGTTGGTTTTATTTGTTATTCATTGATTTCTTGTGAAAATTGACACTTTTAAATACAAATCAAAAATATGTTTAACTTCAAAAATATTATAAAAAACTTCGCAAAACACTTTTCCTTAAACTCTGTCATTTTGTCATCTTACTCCAATCTTCTCAAAACATGGCCGTGTATTTAGGGGTAAGATTCTTTAAGGGTTTTTTCATGTAAAACACACAGTTTTATGAAACATTGTATGTTTATTTTAAAAAACATGATTGGCCAATAACATGATGATGACAGAAGCTCACGGAAAATCGTTATAAAATAAAAATCGTGTATAAGTAAAGATTTTATTTTCATTGATGACGGAAGATTCTAAATCGCTTTGAGAGCCCGCATTTGCAGATTTTACGCTTTTACAATATAGAGTGAATTTTTGAATTATGAGCATATGAAATAATTTTTTGGAAATAGCCTTAAAACCAATTTTATTATTATTTTTTTTATTATAAGGCGTATTTATTCATTTATTTATTTTGCTATTTCTTTTTTGCATAAAGTGATTTTAGCATAATCTAAAGCAATGTGTTAAAAAATACAAAAAAAAAAAAAAAAAAAAAGATTCATTTAAGTCATATAAATATATTATCATCATCAGTTTCAGACTTTATCAGTCCATTGCAGGATGAAGAACTCTTAAGTAATTCCAATCTGCCCTGCGTTCTGCAATTCTTTTTATTATGCTCTTTCAAACTTGACAATTTCATTTCTGCAACAATAATGTGGTAACTCCTCCCTTTGTTATCTCTCGGTATCCAAATTAGAACTTTGGTCGTCCATCTATCATGGTTTCTTCTGGAAAGGTTGCCAGCCCAACTCCATTTTAACTTCTTTACTTTACAAATGACATCAGTAACTTTGTTTGCTATCCAATCCAAAGAGAAAATCACAAAGAGATAAACAAAGAGAGATTGCTAAATCTTATTTTCTTTCTTATTTCAAAAATAAAAAGTCACAGTGTAAATAAAAATTTGCTTAGCGTGCATAGATGGCATTTTTGCTGCTGGAGAGTCTTTTTGACTTTATTAACCGGAGTTGTTGATTTTTTTAAGCGGCGGTTTTAAAATTGGTTTGTATTGATTTGATTCCGGTTCTGGCAACTTGATCAGATTAATCGGCTGATTTTATTAACCACTGAATTTATTAAGCGACGGTTACTGTATGCAATTAGGGAGTAAGAAAAAATTGTATTCACCAATGCTTTCGTTTCAAACGTGTTTTTAAATGCAAGGTTTTTTTTTATTTTTTATTTTTTTTTTTTTTTTACCGAAGTCTTAATTTTGCAATTAGGGTGTAAGAAAAAATTGTATTCACGAATTATTTCGTTTCAAACATGTTTTTAAATGCAAGGTTTTTTTATTTTTTATTTTTTTATACCGAAGTTTTAATTTTAGTAACTAATTATTACTTTTTATTAAGAATATTTTATTTCGATAGAAATGCATAAAAAATATGGGTTGGTTAAGGTTATGAGTTTAGGGTAGCTTTTTTTTTTTTTTTTTTTTTTTTTTTTTTTTTTTAATGCCTTGATAGCGGATATCTTCATTGTAGATTAGGTGAGGAGAAACATCATCCTAGTAATACCTGAAAAATTTATAACTTCTTTCTTTAATGACGTTTAAAGCATTGATACAAAAAAATTATGCACTTTCTCAGAAATTGATGTTATATAATTTTGACTTTCTGGGATAACTATTTTGAAAACGTCTATAACCACAAAAATTTTAAATTAGTCTAAAACCTATTAAGCAGTTTTATTATTGCTTCAGATTATTGCATAAGTAACTTATTGTGCCTAAATACTATGAAAAAATGCGAAAGCAATTTTGGAAGTAAGTTTCGTTTTCAATTTTTTTTCGTGGATGCTTTTCGCTTGCGGTCGTGATATCACGCGTTTTTCTGACTCATTAATTAACAATTTGAAGTTAATTGTAGATTCCTGAGTCGGCTGCATGTTGAGCGTTTAAATTGTTTAAACTAAAATTAACATCCCGCCACGTGTGAGTGTCATCCTCTGTCATTCCCTGTTTCTCTTCCACTTTCAGAATGCTATAGTCAACAGCAAAATTATTCGAGAACTAACCAATAATTCCTATATTAAAAAAGCACACTTAGTACAGTTTTTTTAAAAATAAATCCTTGTCGAATCATGTTCTTAGACTGACTAAGAACATGACTCGACAAGGATTTATTTAACAAAGCAGTATTAAGTGTACTTTTTTCAGATAGGGATTACACTGTAAAAAAAAATGTAAAATCACGGTATTTGACTGTATAATTTTAGGGGAAATGACCGTTTTGCTACCTAAACGGTCATAATCCGTAAATTAATATTTTTGAAAGCATTTTAGGAAATAACCGTATAATTTTACGGGAAATGACCGTTTTGCTAGCTAAACGGTCGTAGCCCGTAAATTGATGTTTTAAAAGTATAATTCTTTGGAATTTTTACGAGAAAAAGCTAATCTACGCAAATTGCTCTTATCTTCTATCAAACCATTTTTTTACGAGAAAATCTTTTATTTTGTTTTTGAAGAAGGGTGAGAAATTCTCACCCATTATTTTCCTCTAATGAAAATCTTGAAATTAGACTACCTCTTTAGTGCTAGTGTTACCGAATAAAAATGTTTTCGAAAAATATATTTGATTTTCTTTCTCAAAAATCAGCATAGTCAGTCTTTATAACAGAAGTAGAGAAAAAAAAGGCCACTAGCCACAGAATTTCTAGAAAAAAGCGTTTAAAGTTTCCGTAATCTTTAAATAGTAGGGATTTCGCAATCTGACCAGCGCTACCATGGCGTGCTTAGTAGAGCACAAGGCTATCCCCCAGAGTTCGAAGCTACCTGCGGGCTTTTTTTTTTTTTTCTTTTTATGTAATCTAAACTTTTATTTATTTTTACCCTATTTTATAATTCAATTCAAATTTGAAAATTTTAAGAAAAAATTAGTTAATTTTCTTGAATATAAAATAAATAAATTTTACAATTTGCAATATTTATAACTTAAAAATATAATAAATTTCTATAACTTAAAAAATAAATTTAATTTTTTTTTAAACTAAAAGTAAAAGTTTTCCAATATGACAATTGACTGACTTCTTAATTTTGTCAAAAATAGCAAATTTAGATTTTAAAATAGTCTTAAAAGAAAATATATTTTATGCATAGTTTGAACGTTGACAATATTCAATCACTGTAAGAAATTTCTGTAAAAATAAAGCATTTTTTTAACCCTCTGCACCATACTGTAGACTGTAGGCAACATACCGTTCGATCGTGGTTCAAATTCAAAGAATCGGTTCTACAACGTAATCACGCACTGTAGCCTGTCGTATACACTCACAGTTAGAGAATCTAGTATCTAGAAACACAACTGGATGGCGCCGTATGTCGTAAGTTGAAGTTCATTACTCGACAGTGGGTAACTAACGACAAGTGCGGACCGGCTCTGATTCAAAAAATAATAAAAAATAGTTTTTCGTGTGTTTTGTGTTTTATATTGAAACAGTGAAGAGGTAAGTGTTTCAAATTCATTGTATAATATTGATTTTGACCCAATTTCACGTATTTTATAGGATTTTATGCTAAAAAGTGTTTGTTGCCTGTAGGTGTTTTTGTTTGTTTTTTCGAAATTTATGAGAAATAAAAAAAAAACCTGAAACACATGTATTTTATTTTTTTCCAATTATTACGAAACAAATAAACACAAAAATATTAAAGGTCATGAGTTACAGAGGGTTAACATAAAAACAACATAGGTTGCTGTATATTTTTACAGCTAGTTCTGTAAAAATAATTGAAGATTTGTTACTTCACATTGTGCTGTAAATCGGTTTAAAAAATTTTCCAGTCTTTTTGTGCGTATGACACGATTTATCAACCTATCAGTTCTGATGTTGACTTTATCAGTTTTTGTAAAGAAAGGTCACTGTGATCCCAACGGCGCGGTTAGTAATCTCCTTTGAAACAGGAGATTGTGAGATCGAATCCCGGGCTGCCGAAGACGGTTTGCGTAGAATGAAAATTAATAAATTAGCTTTCATGCGTAAAAAAATAAATAAGTTGCTTAATGTTGTGGATTTCTCACTGCACGCATGTCTAATAATTGCAAGAAATTTTTTCAAAGCATCCGAGAAACTCAAACTTTAACTTTTAAATTTACGGTCAATGCTACTTTTTTTGCAGGTTAGTTGTATGTTTCATCACAACGTAAAATTACTGGCGATACATCATTCATCGTCTAAATGTTTTTCTTTTACGGGCTTTGCCCGTAATTTTACTGCAGCATTTTTTACAGTGTATTGCTTGTGCTCGAATAATTTTGTTGCCGACTGTAGGGAAATTAAACGAACTAGAATTCAGAGACAAATCTGTGAAGTTTTCGGAGAAAACGCGATGAATGTTTCGATGGTAAGATGATGGGTGCGAAGTTTCAATAAATGACGTGAAAATGTTTACGGTGGTTGTCTCTATGATGGTTTCTTATAAAAGTTCAATCAAATATTAGGCAAAACCGAAAATTCAATATTACGGCAATGTCAATGCAATTTTCGCAATTTCCTCGTTCATTTCTTCATCAAATTGTGTTTCACTTCTTGAATTGAGAAATTGCAAGAGACATCTTTCTTCGACAAGGACATACAAAAACCTTTGCCATGTTAAGATAAATGCTTCAACAATGATGGCAACTATACACTGTTAAAAATTTCAACAGAAAACTCTGTGTAATCTATTATCTTAAGTCTTACGTAAAATTACAGAGAAAAATAAACGGAGATGTTAAAAAACTTATTATATAAACTCATTTTAATAACTAATATTAAATTAATCGATTACTGATGAGAATATATTTCGGACTTGGAATGCTTTTTCTAAAGTAGAAACAGTCAATTTCTATTTTAATTAAGTAATTAAATAATAAAATTACGTAAAAATACAAAATAAAGATTAAGATTTCACTGAGAATTACTGTAAATTTACAGAGATTCTGGATAAATTAAAACCCGAATGAACTACTGCGTTAGAAACGCCAAAGAAAAATATTGGAAATGCATATATGCATTTGTAATATTTTTCTTTGGCGTTTCTAACGTAGTAGTTTGTTCGGGTTTTAATATTCCAACGCCAAGTCTCCTGTTATTATTACTCTGGATAAATATTTACATTAAATTTAGAGAAATTTTTAACAGTGTATTGAAAAATATTTCAAGCATTGCTCTTCATTTTGCAATAAAAGTGTTTTTCTAATAATGGTTTTCTTTAATTTAATTGCTTAACAGAACTTACAGTCGGTAACAAAAGTATCCGAACACTAGCAAAAATTCCTATGTAAAAAAAGTAGAGTTAATACTGTTTTGTTAAATAAATCCTTGTCGAATCATGTTCTTAGTCAGTCTAAGAAGAGGATTCGACAAGGATTTATTTAACAAAACAGTATTAACTTTTTTTATATAGGAATTTTTGCTAGTGTTCGAATACTTTTGTTACCGACTGTACTTACTGCATTTCCCTCGTATAAAAAGGAAAAACCATAAACTTATAATTCCAGAAATAACTAAAATAATACTTTCTATGTTTTATGTGCGACAAAAAGATTTTAGCGAAGCTCATTGCATTTTTTTTTTCTTCTTTTGTATGAAAATATTTTAGAATCTCTTTCATTAATCCATGTAATAGTTTATTTTATCAGACTCGGACTGTTTTTAGAAATTCAAAGTATTTCTGATACTTTTCAATGCCTTTTGATCTGAGACAATTCAATTCACAACAAGACCCTTTTATTTCTTTAAGCCTTTGTATAAAATTCACCGTTTGAGTGCCCCTAAATTCTACAGACACTGCAAAATCGAAGAAGAAAAAAAAAAAATCTATCTAGCTTTGTTTGAAAAGAGTTCGATGATATGCTTTTGAAAAGAAACCTTCTGTACTCTGTCTAATTGAAAACTACAGAAAATACTCTATAGTTTCCTTTTTTCACGATTACTTTTGATAAGGAAAGAGTTACATTTTGCTTTGATGTTGAAAAACTATTGAAATACTTTAGAAACTAGAAAGTGTTACACAGCTTTATCAATAAACCTAAAAAAACCGTAATTAATTTCTTCTGATTTCATTATATAAACGATTTAATATTTGAACACTTCGTTTTGATTATATTTCCAACTATATTGAAAGAAAATAATAATAAGAAAATGTCATAAACTTGTAAACACTTACATGAAATTTTGAAAATAAAAATCTTATGTTGCATTAAAATTGGAATGGGGAAAAATAGTAATAATATAGCAACTGTTGCTAAGGGACCTAGCTATATATGTTAAAGCGAATAATTTATTTTTTATCCCTGTACATTTAAATGAAAATATATATATGATATTAAATCATATTAGAGTTATAAAAAAAAATCTTTTCTAAACAGAATTTAATCTTAGTTCTCGAATTATACTTTTGACTTAGACTTTTCTATTTGTAAAATCCTAGATTCTATAAGAGACTCTTTCTTGTTATGCAAATTCAAGGTGGTCTAATGCAAATGGTGACAAGGGCTTTTTATTGTATTTTAGAGAAATAAGATTTTTGTCCTAAAAAGAAAAACTTTCATTAGAGAAATAATATATTTATTGACTATGATAACAAAATATATTCATTACTACTATTTAATGTAGATTATTTGCGTTATACCAATTCAAATTTTTCGAAAATTTTTGTACTCATACCAATACTCCATACAAAACAGCACAATTATACTAAGTGTTTAAGAATATTTTTAATGATCTATTTGTCAAATCATGAAGTATATTTCAACAAAAGTTTTGTCCTAAAGAGAAAAAGAGGACCAGTAAGAAATTAAATTTCAAAATGTTTTGGATCATCCTATAAAAAGTAATGCTTGAAATTTCTTTTGGCTGTATCATGTGATTATGCAGATTCGTTTAATTAGCTGTATAAATTTTTATGAGAGATATAACAGTTTCTTTAAAAAATTGCTACTTTTTTAATTATAACACGTAGGGTATTAGACCCAATGAAAAGCCATTTTTAGGAAACTTTGCATATTATATTAGACAGAGTACCCTGCGATCAGATTGCAAAAAGGTTAAATATCTTACGAAATATGCACATTTCTACTAAATAATTTTTAATTACGGATGCGCAAGCTTTCAAAAAATCTCATTTGGATAATTTAATAAACGTAGTATGAAAATGAAGGCCCCAAACAAATATCGTGTAAATTCAAAAAGTTATGAGAATTAGAATAAACAGAATTTGAGTTCCTCTCAAAATAAAAGCTAGACTATGAGGGGTTTACTCACATTTTTATTTTGATTTAATCAATGCCCAATTCCAATATAGTGTTCACTGATGGTAAATAAATATTGATAAAAACCCCTATTATTCAATTATATTTTCGATAAATTTTCGATTTCGATAATTGTCCAACTATCGTAAAACTGGTATTGTAAAAATATTTGAGTATTTTTCTCTCCATAATATGTTGTTTAATTTTACAACACTGTACATTAAACAATTTGAGCCCCTAGATCATAATGATAAGGAATTTTTCGTTGTGCCCCTGTGAAAATCTGTCGATGCTAGATTCACCAAAATTTATGCTGCTTGTGCGAGTGCAATCTACAACATGTATATACATATTTACTTCAATCGAATAAGGCATTTAGACGATATTGCACTTTAACTAATTTGAGCTTATAAGTTATAATGATAAAGAATATTTCTTTTTGTCCCTGTAATAAAACTATAAGTGTTAGATCCAACAAAATCTATATGCATCGTGCGATGGTGACCTATAAAATGTGTATAAATTTTTATTTCTTCGAATAAGACGTTTAGATGCTATCGCACTTTAAATAATTTGATCCTATAGTCCATAATGATAAAGAATTTTTTATCGTGGCCCTGTATATATATATATATATATATAAACTATAAACGCTATAGTAACCAAAATCTATACCGCTTTTGTGACGTTGATCTATAATATGCATATAAATTTTCCGCTTAATCGAATGGGAAATTCAGATGCTATCGCCCTTTAAAGATTTTTAACTCATAGGTCATAAAGTTAAAGTATTCTTCTGTGTGTCCCTGTGAAAATAGTATTAGTGCTTGTTTCACCAAAACCAATAGGATTCGTGCTATGGTGACCTCTAACATACTACCAATTTTCAGCTCATTTGAACAAAGCGTTTAGACGTATCATGTTCACTCACACACATACACAGATACGTACACACACATATACATACATCATCATAAAAATAGGAAAAATGAACTTAGGGAACTTCAAAACGTATAGATACTCAGTAAATCTCAAAGTCAAATTTCTGTCATGATTACAATATTTTCCTTACATATGCATGTTCGGAAAGTAAGAAATTATATTTTGGAAATTTGACTCGAACATAATACTAAATAACCAACCATTATATCAATTTCCTACACAGGCCGAACGATCGTGCGGGTTAAACATAGACATCCACGACATCCACTTACATTTTCGAACCTGGAACAGTCGTATGTAATAAAATAAGGAAATGAACGATCGAGCTAATTAGCAGAAAGTGTAAAGTACAATTTTCAATCAACAAATGTCGGTTATAGTCCATATTTTTGTTTCAGTTTGCAAAAATAGAAGAATGTCATGTTTTAAAGTAAAAATGTTTCGGATCGGAAAGGAATATGGGTAAGAGAAATAATAAAGGTAAACATTTTCTTTCCCGTGAAATATTCAAGTTATGAGTAATGTATGCGTTTTACTGTGCATCGAAGTGTGCATTCACAATTTTTTCCACAAATAACTGGATATAGTAAGATCTGTGATGAATTATCTAAATTCCTGTCTACTATTAAAAACGGTTATGTAGGATCACTAACATGCATAAAACTTTAATTCATTTCGATTACATTGTTTGCTAGTACGGTGTTCATTAAGAATTATGTAAAAATATACATGAAACAATATGCTAAAACATGATCAACAATATGTTAAAACATGATCAAAAGAAACTTTATCGAGAAGTGTTACGAATCATCAAAAGGAGAAAACAGATTCATTTTGAATGTGAAGAGCGACAAGTTGTTATCAATCTCCATTAAGCTGAATTAGGGTCAGGAAATACAATTTTAATGAGATTTTAATATCTCTTGCGGGAATTCTGTTCGATAAATTTTCATTAAGAACTCAAATGAACTCACATATATTTGTATATTTAAAATATAAATTTATCATAATTTTCAGGGAAAAAGAAAGCAAGTATGGCAATCACAAAATTTTCTTCAGTATCATTCTATAGATATATGACAGCGCAAACTACTAGTTATCATGCACAAACATTTAATCTTAGCCTCTCACACTAAAGATTTTACATGTGTAGCTTGGTAGTAATTTAAGCCAAAAAAAAAAAAAAAAAAAAAAAGGAGATGACACGTAGTTGTTAGGAAAATCGCTGAAAGTAAGTAACAGCAGCGCATCCTGTAGGCCGATGTACAACTAAATTAGTCCAGCATTATTAATAATAATGGTTATTTTACATATGAAGTTTAGTGCATTTATACATACAATAGAGAAGCCGATCTTCTCATATACGTGAAAAATTCCAGTCTAATAATTATACCCTATAGAATCGTAAATGTGGTAAATCGCAGCTTGTGTTAGACGATATCAATCAAAATTTGATGGACACTAATTTATGTCAAGGCGTATCTAACTATATTAGTTCCCCATCATACTATAGGTATGGGGAACTTAGGTAATCGTGAAAATTTTCAACCTCGGTTTTTTGACTTTTTTACACGTTTTCAGGTGTGATGAATCCGAAAATGACAAAATTTGTATGGTGTCTGTCTGTAGGGTGTCTGTTAGTGTGTTAGTCCGTTAGTCCGTTAGTTTGTTAGTCTGTGTACACGATAGCTCAAGAACAAATTGTCGCAGAGAGGTCAAATCAGTTTTTAAATATTACTTTCGACACTGGCAAAACCCTATTCATTTGCAACATTCGAATTAAAAATCTTCGTAAGTTACTAGAAATTTACGATTTCCTTAACATGGGAGAATAGGACAAAAATTCACTTAAACATGCATTAAATGGAAACTTTTTACTGTAAAAATGTCTGACCAATTTTAAAATATCAGTTTTGATGCCGGAATGAACATCAGTAACTATAAATATGCTACTTTGAAAATTTCGCAAGTTATTGGAAATTTACGAATTTCTTAACATGGCAGTATAGGGCAAAATTTCACATAAACGTCAATTTTTAGAGATATTTTCATCGTAAAGATGTCAGACTACTTTTGAAATATTATTTAGAACACTGGCATGAATATTAATGACTATGAATTTTCCAACATAAAAAATTCGTAAGTTATTGGAAATTTAAGAATTTCTTAATATGACAGAATAGAGCAAAATTTCACATAAACGTCAATCTTGAGGGATATTTTCAACGTAAAGATGTCAAAACACTTCCTAAATATTATTTAGGATACTGGCATGAATATCATAGACTATGGTTTTTCCAATTTAAAAAATTCGTAAGTTATTTGGAATTTACGATTTACTTAACATGTCAGAATAAAGCAAAATTGAGCATAAACTTTCAGTTTGAGGATCATAAATACATTAGACAACTTCAAAATTACATTTATGATATTTGTTTGAACATGATTGAATACAAATATTCTAATAGGAAAATTTGGTAAATTATTAGTAATTTACGATTTTATCAACATAGCGAAATTGTAAATTTTTCATATAAATATAAATATGAATTCTGAGGATTATTACATTGGAAATAGTAGCATGAAAACTAAACAAAGGATTTGACCCTGATAAAATAAATTAATAGATTAGAATAAGATAAATATTTCGAAGTGAACGGTGGATAGCCTATTAGGCGGGGATTTCATTCTGTTACTGTGTCAAGCATTGGTCAAATTCATTTCTTTTAACATGATTATAATATGTCTCGCACTAGAAATTTATGAGAGCATAAATATGATGGGGAACTGAGCAGAGTCCACCTATGCCAACTAGTTTTTTTTAATGAAATTATTCGTATTAGTTCTTGATCTAGGTCTGTCGCATAGATTTTGTCACTCAGAGACAGTGAGTTATTTACTAAAAACTCTAAAATCGTATTACGGATGTTTTAAACAATGTAATTGTCCATTGAAACGTGTCCAATGAAATTTAGAAATGAAAATCAAATTTACAAAATGAATATTTTCTTCTGTGAGAAAGAAATGAAAAAAAAAAAAAAAATGTTGTAAATTTATATTAAGAGAATTTTTTTTAAAGCCAGATACAATATTTTCAAAACTAACTGGGAAAAAAAAATCCAGTATATTCTGTCTGATAACTTTTTTCTCAGACTGTTCAATATTAATTTTCTAAACAAAGAGTTTTTAAAATATCAAGAGTTTTTTCATTTCATTATTCTACCCCAGTCTTGAAAGTTCGCATACTACAGTGTATATATATATATATATATTTATATTGAAAACACGTAAAATCAATTTTTATTTAAAATTTTTTAAAAAAATATTATTCTAAGATTTTCGCTTTGAAATTCCAAAGCATCATCAGGGATTTTTATTACTGAATTAAATGAGCAGTTTTTTAAATAATTTTCCTTTCACAGTCAACAGTTAAGTCTTCTAATAACGTGAACAGCAGCAAAGTCAATTTGAAGTCCGGTGAAGGTTGGACCAAGGAGCTAAGGTAAGTAAGAGAAGCTGGAACTATTGCAAAATCACACGTGGCTATTGTAGGAGAAAAAGCATGATGAACTAGCAGAAATAAACTATTAGCTATTTTATAATATTGTGCCAAATTATTGGGAAAATTGCAGCATCTTTAGAATTTATTGTATTTTTGCGTTTAATTATATTAATATCAACGAGATAAATAAATTAGAGTGCTGATTCAATGGATGAAGGATTAGCTTTCCGTGGTTCAAGATGAATCACGTGATGTGAACCAATAGGTTGCTGTGTTTAGCCCTTTATCACTATTTTGGCATTTAAAATTTCAGTTCGATAAATTATCATTATTATTAGGTGACATGACAGTCCTATGACCGAAACAAATTGTTATTTCCTCTCCCCAAAAATACAGCAGTGGATTTTGCTGTATCTTACTTAATATAGTGAAAAACGTCTGAGCAGAGTGATTTGATGTATTTCTTTAAAACAGGTATTGTTACAACTAATATATTTCTCGTAATAAATGGAGAGTATTTTCCCATATTTTCTAGATTCATTATTTCAAGTTTTTTATACTAAGAGATTCCAGCAATAAGTAGCGCGAAACAGGGCCCGACTATGCTTTTTGAAGATCCGGGGCACTAATGCTATTTGGAAGTCCCCCATCACCCTGCTCTAAAGAGCTCACCAAAAGGACCCATTCTCAAAAACAAAAATAAATAAAAATACTGCATTTTTAAAAATTTTCCTTCAATTATACCTTCTATTTCCTCATTTTTTAGCACCCTATAACAAAATCATTAGTTTTATGTTTTTATGTTCAATATAAATGAAAAACTGAAGCACATTGATCAGCCAATATTTAGGAAATTAGTCACAAAATTTAATAATTGTTTAAGCTCTCTAATAAAATATAGAAAGAAAAATTTAATCAATTTTTGTTTTTAATAGACAGATAATGAAAAAAAATTGTACTGTTACTTCTCAACTTTTGGAAACGGGGCCTCCTAAATTTGGAGGCCCTGGGCCAGTGCCCCGTGTGCCCATGGCATAATCTGGCCCTGGCGCGAAACATTAAGCAAAATATGTCATATTTTCATTAAATCAACATTTTTAAACATTTTCATTTCTGCTTTTTAGAAATAAATATTGTGTTGTCCAAAAAATCCGTGCCGACTTTGAAGAAAAATTTAAACACAACACATTTAAATGCTCGTGGATAATGGATTTTGATATTTTAAACATTTCTGCTAATTCACGTGTGGTATAGTGTGGGCTATTTTCGACCAATGTTTTAATCTGATCTTCATCTGTGGTGGAGGGCCTATCCGGGCGTTCTTGATCTTGAAGGTTGAAATCACCAGCTTTAAACCTAGCAAACCACTTCCGGACAGTTCTTTCAGCTACAGCACCTTCGCCATAAACAGCGCATATTTTGTTTGCCGCTTGTGTGGCATTTTTTTCTTTCCGCTAAAAGAAAAGCATTAAATGCTTATAATTCATTTTGTTTGCTTCTATTTTCAAAAGCGTATAAAACTGACAAGAATTAACATATTGTAACGAAAACTTTTCCTAAATTTGCCTGAAGTGCCGACTTTTACAATACAAGATGTACGCATGTCATTTGTTTTAAATATTTCTGATATATTCAGATCTGTCCTTATGCCACCTAATGAAATCAGCACAAATTTTCCGGGTGACCCAATAAATAGTTTTTTTTTCTCTATTGGATTCAGATAAGCATTTCCAAGTCCTATTATATGTACTAGAGGTCGCTTTTTTCTTTCCAAGTAATTTTCATAAAACAACATGTTGCATAGTCTTACTCAAGGAAACTGGTCGTCGGAGATAATGTTTTATTTATTAACTTTAGATCAGGTTTTACAAATTCCTTTATAGTTTCTTAAGAGATTTTTAAAGAGTTTGTGGAATATATTTGATAGAGAGGAGAAAACAAAATGTTAATTTCAAGTTAAAAGAGTTTAACGTACCTTTGTTGATTATGCATTTTTTATGTTTATCTCAGTTGCATGCATACTTTAACTTTTGTTTCCTGTTCAAACATATTTATGTCATAAAAAATAAACCTATGTTTAAAACAACTCTATTTTTAAACATTTTCCAACAAAGTTGAAAAGTGTTTATGATTTTGATTTGTCTGTCTGTCCACGTTCTAACTCCCATAAATATTAATGGAATTTCTTTAAAGTGATTTATGATATTCAAGTTTACTGAACAAGGAACAGTCTCCGCTCATCGCTCCAGGGGCTCTATTCTCGTCTAGTCGTTACGCGGAAACCGGTTGTTGTGAAGCGAGACAACGACGATTTGCTATTCTCTTCCAGTTGCATCGAAATTTGTTTACAGTTGTTCGTAAACCTTGCAACTGATTGGTTTAAAATGTCACCCTCGAACGCGAGCGTTTCTTCTCCCACTCAAGATAACAACGACAGACCAGAATAGCACTTAACCGGAAGATGGTTATTACGGTGGGTAGAACAGTAGTTAAAAACTGTCGTTAACGGTTACAAGTGGTGGTTAATAGGCAACTAGACGAGAATAGAGCCCTTGGAGCGATGTTGAGCGCTTCAGTGTCTCGGGCAACAAGTGTCCGAGACAGAGGGAACTGCTCCGAACGTTTATTGAGAATTCAACAAGCGTTTACAAAATTCGCCAGGCATTGAGCCTCAACCGACAGAGGGCGATAATTTATTTATTGCAGATGTGCCGGGATTAAACCCCACGTGACAGAGGGCACAAGGAGGAATAAATAGCTTTGTTAAAACTTTGCAATGAGAAGTTTAGTCTATGATTGCCGGATTTCCCTGTTGAAAATGAAGTTTATATTCTATGTACAAGGACACCCGAAAGTATTCTAAAGCAGTGCATTCTATGAGAGGCATTTCTATAAATCATATTTTAGCAACTTTATTTTGCAAAAATCTTAATTAATTTAAAATACATTATTCATTTGCACACAAGAATGTTTTCTACAGAATATAGTATGATTATCATTAAGATTTAGAGGCCCACACTAAAATATTGAATTACATTATGGGCTATTATTGGAAATTTGAAGGAATTATTATTATTATTATTATTATTATTATTATTATTATTATTTTATTGGGAGTACAAATTAATTCGGTCCGTTTTCAATAGATGGCTCTGGCTGATTTGTTTACTGAATAATGATAGATGTTTTTGGCATTGTTAGAAAGGTTTGACCTTTGTCAACCATATTCAGTCAACGAAGCTTCGAGTTTTATACAACAACATTGGTTTTTTGAGCATTCAATATGTCGAGTTTTGTGCTAAAGAAACAACATTTGCGGGAAGTTTTGATTTTCTTTTTTAATTGGAAGAAAAGTGCCGCTGAAGCGCATCGATCGCTTGTGGAAGTTTATGGTGAATCTGCGCCATCTGATAAATCATGTAGAGAGTGGTTTCGACGCTTCAAAAATGGTGATTTTAGTGTCGAAGACAATGAGCGCCCGGGCCAGCCGAAAAAGTTCGAAGACGCCGAATTGGAGGAATTGCTCGATCAAGATCCGCTAAAACCTGGCGAAACAATTACTGGCGAACGCTACCGACTGCAATTAATGCGTTTGAGCCGAGCATTGCGTGAAAAACGGCCAGAAACCATCGAAAGGCACGACAAGGTAATTTTGCTACATGACAGTGCTCGGCCCCATGTGGCAATTGTCGTTAAAAATTACTTGGAAACGTTGAAATGGGAGGTCCTACCCCACCCGCCGTATTCGCCAGACCTTGCTCCTTCTGATTATTGGTTGTTCCGACGGATGCATCACGATTTGGCTGGACACCGCTTCACTTCTTTCGAAGAAATTCAAGAATGGCTCGATTCATGGTTTGCGTCCAGAGAGGACTCATTTTTCAGAGATGGAATCCGAAAATTGCCAGAAAGGTGGACAAAAGTTGTGGCTACCGATGGACAATACTTTGAATAACATGCTTTTTCATTTTGATAATAAATAATTTTTTAACGAAAAAAAACGGACCGAATTAATTTGTACTCCCAATACATTCAGTATTTTTCACACTTTCTAACAATTTTTAAGAGAGAATAAAATTTAAATTAGTGTATTTGTCTATCTGACTGTTCGTATCTCTTTATACCCATCAGCCCCCGTCTTCAGCGTACGTAAATATTTTCGAAATGTCTAAAAAATGATAGATGTTTGTCAAGTTCACTGTGGAATGTTTCTTATTTAAAATGATACTAATAGGCCCTGTACAACTGTTTTGTGTACCAGGACACCCAATAAAATGCCATTGCATTGCGTTTTAGGAGAGACAATTTCATATAAATCACTTTTAAATAACTTTCTACTGCAAAAATCATAAAGAAATTGTGATTTATTTTTTATACGCTAAAAAAATATTTTGTATCGAATATGATATGCTTAGATTTCAGATTTACAGAGCTGCACTAAAATATTCAGATACACTAAGGGCTGCAATTAGAAATTGCTGGAATTACATTTCAGTTTGAAATAAGTATTTTTTACACTTTTCAACAATGTTTAAGAGTGATTATGAATTTCGTTAGTCTGTCTGTCTTTCTGTCCTTCTGCCTTTCTATTGTGTGATAACGTAGGCAAAAAAGCAATGCAACGATTACGTAAAATTGGAAAGTTTCAATAATCAGTGCGTATTGCATGATTTTCATTGTTGTTAAAATAATGAATAGGAATTATGAATAGGAATTACTCAACCCTGAGCTCAAAAATAGAGACTTTGGTCCATTTTGTTTTTCTCTTTTTTACACTAACATTTTAACACAAAGAATACTTTTAAGGATAAAGAAGTTGTGTGCCAAATTCATGCCAGTAAAATTTTTCTCGTTTAAATTAAGTTCACAAAGATATAAATCATTACAAAATTGTGCAAACATCTTTGAAACGACTGTTTTAGTTCATTTTCTATTATATTCGAGTACTTATAATTTTTCAAGAATAAATAATGAGTTAAAATATAGCCCTTCATGTATTTTACACTTTAGAATCTCCTTTAAAATAAATGAGTTTAAATTAACAAATCGTGAAATTTGTGATATAAACTATCTAATAAAAAATATCTAATTAACTAAAGGGGTATAGAAATTTATGTATAGATTAAAACTATTCTAAATATAACCGATATTAATTTTGTAACTCGATAAAGCATTTACTGCAGAATAAACACATTTATTAATAAAGATCAAATTAACAATATAAACCAGTTCCCAAAAATTTATCTTGATTTTTCGAATAAAATTTACTGAAAATTATTGAAAAAAAAAAAAAATTAGTTTCTATATTTATAGCCTCCAGCAAAAACCAATTACAGATACGTTCATTTATTGATCATTCTTGCAGATATCTTGTTATTGTGGTAAGTATTAAGTAATTAATAAATATGCAGACTTAATTATTTATTTGCATATTCTGTGTAATTAGGGAACTTTTAATAAATTTATTTATTTATTATTATTATTATCATTTTTTTAGTGCAGATGGATGATATCTAAATTTCTGTATCTTTAGGGGATTGTGATTTTTCAAATTATTTAAAATATTATAGTATATGTTTTTATTTTACGTTAATGAGTATAATTTAAACAAAGCAAAAATACCGCTACCAAAAAGATTCAAATGAACATTTGTAAAATGAAAATTATTGTAAAGTTATTCGAAAATGAAACACACGTATGTACAAAATATTTTTCTGGTTTTTTATCACTCTTCTGTACATGATTCATAGTTGTTAACTTTTAAATTTATTCCGAAGCATTTTTAGCCCCTCCTTTAATTCGCCCCACTTTATTTATAGCATATTTTTCTGCAATGTATAACTACGATAAAATAAGAAAAAATATTCTTAAGAAAAAAGAGGTACGAAATAAAGGCGGGGCTAAAATGGCTCCGAAATAAATTAAAATGTTGGTATCTCTGATAGTTAAAAAACGTTTATAAACACAGATATACATAATGCTTGCAATAAATATTAAAACTTTCAAACTTCTTCACATACTTAAAAATAAATACAAGCACTACCGATATCAGAAGGACGTGGCATTTCTTTATCAGGTGCAAGAAATACGTGCTACTTACCCTGGAGGCAAAAACAAGATTTAAAGTTCAGCTATATGATGTATTTTTATTCAATTCCTACTATTAGTTCACACTCTTCCTATATCCTGTACAAATCTTGCAATCGATTTTTAACTAACTTCCCGACTAGCTAGAAATTTGAAGCTTTCAGGATTGCTCAAAACACGGTGACAAACACGAACACAATAGGGGAAGCCGGGGTAATAAGAGACAGGAGTTATAAGAGACACAGTCAAAAAGCCCACCATAAAATATACTTAGACAACTTTTAAAATATGTAATATTAAGTATCATGTGTATTTCTTTCTACAATACACTTATTGAAAAGTTTATAACACATTTTGAATTCGTTTTCTAGGACGAAAAAAAAACCTTCACTTTGAACTTACCCTAAAAGTTCGTGACTTTTTCTAAATTTTTCTTTATTTTTCTTTGTAGGTAAGATGTTTGGGATTTATTAATGTGTAACCTTTTAAACAAGACTATGACTTTTGATGTAAATTTTTTTAAAACCTTGAAAACATTCTTTATTTACATGTTCTAGGCATGTTTCTTATTACCCCATTTTTATTTTTTGTGGGGGTAATAAGAGACATGAGTCTCTTATTACCCCCACTGTTAATTCCTGTGTCTCCCCAATTTTAGTTCCTGTTAATTCTGCCTGACTAGTTTACGAAGAGTTTACCTAGTGTTAGGCCTAGTCGAAATTTACCGAGAGAATTTTTTTTTTTTTTTTCACTTTAAATCAAAAAAGCAGTTTTACTCATTAGTCTAGACCATATTTAGTTGTTACGATTATGTAAATTTATGTTTAGAATGTGTATAAGTTAGTATTTAGTCATTAATACTTCATTACATAATAAATAAGTTCATTTATAATTACTAGAAAAATCTTTTATAACATTTTGTTCACTTGTATACATTTCAAAGATACGTTTTTTTTGGCCTATTTTCGATTACATACTTTAGAAAATGCGTAAAATATTTTCTGCCCATTTTAAAAATTATATTGATGTTTTGTGTTAATCGCTAGGTTATGCTGATTATTTAGAACTATCATTAAGTACAATATTATATTATTTAGGACCTAATATTAAAAGAAATGAATTTCACAAACACATTTATGACAGTAAATTTTCGAGAAAACATATTTTTTGAATGGATGCAAATAATAAACATTAAAAACTCTTGGCTGATTCAGAATTGTTTCCAGATGTCTTTTATTACCCCCACATCATTTTACATTGCTATATCTCGACAGTTACAAGCCTGGTGTCTTATTACCCCGCGTGGGGTTATTAGAGACAAGGATTTAATGAAAATAAAAAAAAAAAAAAAAAAAAACAATTTTACAAAAAAATTAAGTTCAAAAATCACCTAAAAAATCAAGAGGAGTCCATTTAATGAAATTAATACGATACATTTATTTCAAGTTATTTAGATTAATAGTGTAGATTTTATTAATATTTTTTGTCTCTTATTACCCCTTTTGTCTCTTATTACCCCGGCTTCCCCTACTTCGAAGTCCGATTTTCGAATTTTTTGTTAGTTTTCTTATAATTAATTAAAATATAAAAATAATAACATCCTAATAACGTTATTATAGCCATTAAAATATTAGCTATAATTTAATTGTTGCCAAAAAAAAAAAAAAAAAAAAAAAAAATACGAGTTCATTTTCTTTTGACATAAAAATAAATACATTTAATTAAACGTGAACATTAAAAAAATTATAAAAAGTTAAATTATGCATCTCACAAAAATTGACGTCATTATTACATTAAAAATTTTATGCACATTGATAAGAGCTCTATGATTCACCAGAAAATTTAAAACATGGTATATAAAAAGTTTTTTTTTTAATCTTATAATTACTTTTATTTAATTTTTCACGCGCACTTTTTATTTCCTAATTTAAAATTATTTAAAAAAAAACCTTTTTCGATAGTGTTTGTAAATTGTAAGTAGGAATTGACTTAATTTTTTTTTCTTTTATATTACTTGTTCTTTTCAACTCATATATTCCGTATATTTTTTGCATAATATTAATGTATTATTTGATTGTAAAGATTTACTATATTTACTATACACACAAACAACATACCGACTCATTAATATTCACTAATTAAAAAAAAAATATATATTTTTTATTATGAGACATCCAGTTAAAATATACATATAAAAACAAGTTAAAACAAGTTTGGATAAATTTCGAAACTTTTATTTTAACTTGTTTTTATATGTGTATTTTAATTGTGAATGTGTCATAATAAGAAAGCTTTCAGTTTTTTAATTTATGTAAAGATATTTCTTATTATTTTCAAGTAAATTACTAATTAAAAAGTGTGCAACGGAAAGGTCTACGTTAAATTTGATCCATGTGCTGTAGCAAAAATAATTACCTATTGCATTAATATTTTATTAATATATCCTTTTACTTTAGTAATTATTTTATTTATTATAGTAATGTCATTTTGTTTATGATTAATCTGCAACTATTTGGAAGAAAGTAAAATTTCATTTGAAAATACTTAAATTCAATTTCAGCAAGAACCGTAATATTGGCACGTTCGGTTTAACTTCTCCCTTTTTTCAATAAACACAAGAAGGAAGTACTGGATAAGTGAAAATTTTTGACTTCCGATCTTCGAAAGAATTTCAAGATCTGAGATGTTTTGAACACGGTTTGACCATTAATAGAAAATGTTTGTCTACTATCTCTCTGGGTGTCAAATTTTTGAGAGCTGTATATCACGATAAATGGAATTCCACGACACTTTATATTTAAATACAACGTCTCATAAATTGATGCTGATTAGATTTTAACATAAGGTAAAGCTAAGAGAGTTTAAGCACAATTCAACAAAACACTATAAAAAAATCCAAATATTAATATTTTGCTAAATTCTTGGTGCATACTTTTGAATTGAACCTTTTTCTACATATTTTCGTTACTAATATTTGTTCTGTTATTGTAATAAAACCAAGACAACTATTTTGCGCAGTCTCTCCTTATAGGGTAGGAGAGATTGCGCTCAGTTATAACTACAATTAAATTGTTAGGATTTGTATTATTTTTTTCGAAGAACTGTTTCAAAAGAAAAAAAAAAAAACTCTTTATATAACTAATCTCAATGTAGATAATTTTTATGCATTATAATCATCTTTAGTAAAGTCCTATTGAAGTCTTTTCCGTAAAAACAAAAGCGTAAATCAACAGACTAGCAGGCATTGTAGTTTACATATGTTGGTTACATGGTGTTATTACTTTAATTGAGTTTGGATTAAGAATAATTTGTTATGCACATTTTATAAACTCTTTGAAGAATACACATTTCACTTCAAACACAAACAGTACATTTAAACTTAATGATTATAAACTCAAAGTGTTATTCTTATTTCATATTATTCTTAATAATCAATAAAACAACATTCATGAAAATTATTAATAAATATTGACAAAACAATATTATATTTTGTAATTTATTTTATTCATAACCCATTGCATCAGATAGTTATAGAATTTTTGAATTAATTTTTTTTTTTTTTTTTAAACAATTTAAATAAAATTTGAAATTAACGAAATTTGTATTCAACTAAATTAGACAAAATTTTTTAAAAATATTTTTTGAAATAATTTCTTACTGATTTCTACATATATAAAATAAAGCAATAGATTATTATTTTTTTCTATTTCAATTTTTAAAATTACAGTCTATGATGCGAAAACATGTGATTATTGTAAAGTATTTCAAGTCATGAGTTTCAAAAAATAATATGAATTCTGAATAAAAGAAGATGGAAGATTACAACACAATTATACAAGAAAAACTAGTATGTTGTGGCCACCACGTGACTTTCTTCTATATTTTCCTATACAAATTCACTCAGTAAAAATAATTTATTAAAATTATATATATATATAAAAAAAAATATATCTATCATGATAATGCACATGATTTCCATATTAGAGAATAATATATATTAGTTACACTAATATATATTAGTACTATTAAAAATGAAAAAAATCGAAAACTTCATTTTAAATTATCGCAGATCTATGGTTCAACCATTCGTTTTAAAGTTACTGGCGAGCTTTTTTGAAAGATACCCATCATGAAAATTTATTCCCCTCGAGGGGGGACTTCCCACCCAGGAGGGGAGGAGGTGAATCTCCTACATATACAAAATTTTTTTCCCAGATGACTACCTCTATTATAAATAATTATGGTAAATTTAGAAATCATTATTAAAAAGTAATTCTCTTTATACATATTTATACAAAATTTTGTCCTATACCACCATATTAAAAATTTAGAAAAAGCGGGATGGCAACGCAACCTGTAAGACAATTTTTACCAAAAATTGATAGGCACTAATTTATGTCAAGGTGCAACTACATACCAATTTGTATGAAATTCTGTGCAGTAGTTCCTGAGATACAGTTGCCACAAAATTTTGTCACACACACACACACAGACAGACAGACATTTTCTAAAAATGGTCAAATCGTGTTCTGCAGCTCTCAAAACGTGTAAGTCCATCAAAACCCCCAGAATTTTTACGAATACAATACTTTCCTCTATTGAATATAGAAGAAAGTAAAAAATATATATATATATATTCTACTTTTGGATGTACATTTATATATTTTTTGGAAATTCTGTAATTATTTTCGGGGAAAGGACTTTAAAATAATATTTGTCGAAAATCCTACTAAAGCCTTTCTAATTTTCTCAGTATTCTTAAATAGAAAAACACTCTTCTGAAGATAAATGTTGTTTTTTAATCCCGGATTTTAACAAGTCAACAAAAAGACTTGCATCACGTTCACTGCAGTTTAGTGTTTTCAACAAAGACAATATTTTTACCATTTACTTAAACGAGTCTTTTATAGATACATTATTTATGTACATATTTTTACATTGGAATAAAAAGTCTATTATTACTTATCAAAACGTGATTACTTTAGAATAGACTAAATTTCAAAATTAAATGTTTTATTCCATAAATTTCACGACTATTTCCTTTACACAACTCTTTTATAGACGTACCCTTTACATATATTGCAATGGAAAAATACTACATTTGCATTAAATCAAAGCATGATGCATGTATTTAATGCAGGAATATAAAGAATGTATTTAATAACGTGGTTGTTTTAAATGTATTTTGTAACGCAGGGATGTATTTAATTACCCAAGTTTATAGTTTCATAGTTTAAATAAATGTGGACGAATGATTTTAATTTTCAATTTTAGTTGAAATAACTATTTGGTGATTAAATGTAATAAATATCTACCCTATTACCGCCCCCCCCCCCCCCACACACACACAAAAAAAAAAAAGCATTTTAAAGGCACATTTATCACTAAAATTTGCTTTACTTTAACCGGAAAACGGTCAGGAAAAGAAAGTAATTATTTAATAGCTTGGCTCTTGGGAAAAAAAAAAAAATCACTATATTTTGACATGAAAACGTTTTAGAAACGTTTTAATAGGAAGGGGAAAAGTGAAAGATTTTATAATACTCTAAAAAAAAAATCTTTATAGTAAAATTTACGCAATTTCTGTCAATGCAGTACTTACGATGAATTTGTGAGAGTGTGCATAAACTTATGTTTCATACGTGCTTGCAGTTTTCTAAATTCTAAATGATATTTTAAAATATAAATGAAATATTGATTTTATTTTAATTTGAAAGCGGTTCTGATTAAGTTCTCTCATTGAATGTTATTCTATTTATCATTCAACAAATCTCTGTGTATAAAATAAATAACATTAAGAATCATTCCTAACTGGAGCAATGAGTTTTAAAAATATCGCATGCTTCTAAAATTTTCTATAAAAGATATAACTCTAAAAAGAGGAAAATTTAGTATAAAATTTTCTGTTCAATGCAAAGAAAATACTTTTACCTGAAGTAAATGAATAAATACACACTGAAGGAATTTACAGTCGGCAGCAAAAGTATTCGAGCACAAACAAAAATTCTTATATAAAAAAAGTAGAGTTAATACTGTTTTGTTAAATAAATCCTTGTCGAATCATGTTTTTAGACTGACTAAGAACATGATTCGACAAGGATTTATTTAACAAAACTGTATTAAGTGTACTTTTTTTTATATACCGTATTTTAGTGAAGATAAGCCGCGGGCTATTAAAAAAATCGATTTTTTTGGTAGGGGGTGCGGCTTATCTACCAGTGCGGGCTATCTAACGGTAACGTCAAATTTCGTCGTCCATACTTCTTGGAACAGTCGATATCCCCAGAAAACGGAAGTTTAGTATTCGAGTTTCTCGAGCACTAATTCACGCTTATAATCTCTTATTTATTAACTAATAATCTCTTATTTTGATTAATTTGCATATAAGTCTGGAGTTCGCCATTTTGTTCCCTTGTTTTTGATTTTTTTTTTTTTTTTGCATCGTATTTATACACTGGCTTTTTTTTTGATTTTTTCTTTATACAGTGTCTTTTAAAATAATTTATTACCTTTATTTATAATTAATTATTGTTATGACTTTGTATATATGCCCTGATTCTATCGTCTTATTCCCTTGTTTCTCATATTTGTTTCATTACATCTGCATACAAGTATAGTTAGATATTATTTTCTTTATACCAAATTATTTTTTAAATGACTTATTATTTTCATTTTTAATTAATAATTTATTACTTTTATTAACTTGCGTAGATGCCATAAGACTGATATCTTTTTTCCTTATTTATCTGTCACATAATCGTAACAATGCTTGCATAAGCCGCGGCTTACCTTCCGGTGCAGTTTATCTAAGAGTATAGTTTTTTCCGCTACATTTTAACAAGCTGCGGCTTATATACACTAAATGACGGTAGGAATTTTTGCTAGCACTCGAATACTTTTGCTGCCGACTGTATCTAAAGAGTTTAAAATATTAATTTTGAATATAATCGATAAAAAATTGTAGTTATATGCTTAACATAACACTTTTTTCAAAAAGGGTGTCATAATAATTTTGCAGCATTTTTTTTAGTCGATTATTTATAAAGTGTATCTGCTGTATTCTCTATATATCGCAGGTTATGCATATGCACTTATATGAATTAATTGGTTTTTGGATATATTTAACTTCATTTAAATTTAAAATATTATATGGTACACATAAATAAACAAACATTGCTAAATTATTTTTTTCTTAGAAGAACTCAATGTAAAATAAATTTTTAAAAACAAATCTTACAAAATGTAATATAATGTAGGGGAGAGTTGTCTAAAACGGGGACGGTGGGTCAAATGGGGACGCTCAGTTTCTCATTGATTAGTGCTGCCTTCTTTGAATCCAATAGTCTGCAAAAGTTCTAATTCGGCTATATGCAAGTTTGAATCTAGTTGTTGACATTGTTACGAAATTGTAAATAATTGTGTTTATTTTTGTATAAATTCTTTCAAAGAGGCTTAGTAAGTTGGTAAAGTGCTAATTTTGTGCATTTCTAGTCGTTTTAGCGTTGAAATAGCCTTATTTTCCTTTAAAAACGCATTAAAAAGCCCCAGTAATGCAGGTAATGGATTTGGCGCCAAATTTGGCGACTTTTTCCCACCTTGGCGATTTTTTTGGCGACCTTGGCGAGAAAATCCTTATATGGGATATATCAAATATGGAAGCTGTAAGTTGATTGGTTGACCACTTTCTAGAGTTTTCTCGAAAAATCTGGGTTCCATGGAACAGCATATAAGGAGCGCTTCCTCGCCAAGGCAGTCAGTTCAGTTCAGATCTCAGCCAGCTTCGCTAGTGCTTGCATTGCTCTTAAGCCTCTTTGAGAGAGACTTGCTTCAAGTGTTATTGTTATACAGTTTGTACTGTGGATTTGCTATTGACAGCTGTTGTTTAAGCTGTGTTTACTGTTTGAATTGAAGCTGATACTTGGTTTATAGACCTGCATTTTTCTGGAATTTTCTGTGAATAAATTACTGAATTTTTGTACGTTTGGCCTTTCATTCCCAGACAACTCACGAACCCCCAAGTACGCAACATTTCTGGTGTCAGAAGTGGGATTTGTCTGTGAATGGTGATAACGAGAGCTATGGAACAAGAAATGAAGAAATTTCTAGAAGGACTCACTGCTCAGATGAATGAGTTAAGATCTGGATTGATAGAGAAAATGGAAACAGGACAGGAAAAGATGGAAGCATCGCAAAGAGAGATGAAAGATAGCCTGAGTCAAGAGATGAAAGAAATGAAGGTAGCACAAAAGAAAATGGAAACATCGCAAAGAGAGTTGAAAGACGGTTTGACTGAAGAAATGAAGGTAGCACAAGAGAAAATGGAAACATCGCAAAGAGAGTTGAAAGACAGTTTGACCGAAGAAATTAAATCTAATCAAGACGAGATGAAGAGAGAACTTTCGACAGTAAAGGAAGTGATTGAAAGTAAATTATCGGATATGGGAAGCAGAATAGATGGAATAGAAGAGAAAGTTTTGAAAATAGAAGAGAGTTTTGAAGAGAAAGCAATGAAGATCGAGGAAAATGTTATGAAAGTAGAAAAGAATTTTGAAGAGAGATTTATGAAGATAGAAGAGAATTTTGAGGAGAAATTTAAAGAAAACTTTGATCAAGAGCTGAAAGGAAGGGTTTCAGAGATAGAAAGCAAGTTTAAGAGAATAGAAGAAGATCTGGAGAAAAAAATGGAAGAAAAGTTAGAATCCATGCCCCAGGAAACTGAAAAGAAAGAGAGAAGAATCCAGAATCAGGAATTTAATAAGCTATCTACCTACGATGGCAGTTCCCCCTGGCATGTATATAAGACGCAGTTTTCCATCGTAGCTGAAGCAAACGTCTGGGACTCTGTTGCAAAGACGGCTCATCTGGTAGGGTCGTTGCGGGGCGACGCCGCAGATATTCTGGAGACCCTTTCGAAGGAACAGCGATATGACTTCGAAGCTGTAACCAGAGCACTAGAGCTACGTTTTGGAGCGAAATGGTCCAAAGAATATAGTCGACTCCAGCTAAGGTCCCGTCGTCAGAGACCAGGGGAAAGCTTACAAGAACTGGCATCAAACATCCAGAGGCTTTCACATTTGGCTTTCTCAGACTGTCATCCTGAAACACGCAATGATCTGGCTCTAGAATATTTCACTGATGCTGTCGGAAATCCAGATATTCAAAAAGCCCTCAGACTCTCCGGCGTGAAGGATGTGGAGTCAGCCTTGGTGTATGCCCTAAAGCTCGAGACTGCCCAACAAGCCTCCTGTAAACATCGCCAGAACAGCACAGCACACAAAGTGAACGGCTCTCAAGATGATCTTAAAGAGATTCAGGAAATGATTGCAGAAATTAATCGAAGACTACGCATTCTTGAGAGGAAGAAAGAAGGGAAGATTCCAACAACTAAATGCTGGGGCTGTGGAAAAGACGGGCATATCAAACGAAGCTGCCCAGTAAGAACACCTAGAGAAGCAACCAAGAATGCCTTAGAAGTATGCCACCCAGAAGGAGCTCTTCGGGAAAATTCAGATGCATTCTTGCGGAAGCCCCCATCTGAAGATCATAAATACATCTCTAAAGCCGAGGATAAACACCAAAGAATAAAGCCAGTTGTTCGCCAAGTTACTGTCGCAACACCATCAGAACAAGATCCCGACCCATGGAGTGACGAAGAATTTAGAAAAGCCCAGTTGGAAGATCCTGACATAAAGCTAATATTACAGCTGAAGGAGACGACCAGCAACAGACCTACCTGGCAGGACATTTCCAGATTCAGTCCCATTACGAAAAGTTATTGGGCACTTTGGGACCCTCTTCATATCAGAAACGGCGTATTATACAGAAAGTGGGAATCTGATGATGGGAAAAGCTTCAGATGGCAGATTTTATTACCAAGATAAAAAATTCCAGCTGTTTTAGAACAACTGCATAGTAGCTCTACCGGAGGCCATTTTTGAGTTATGAAGACTCTGCAGAAAGTTCGGGAACGCTTCTACTGGTGCAAGGCAAAGGAGGATGTGGAGAAATGGTGTAAATCCTGTGATGCTTGTGCGGCACGTAAAGGCCCGCAGAAACGAAGTCGAGGAAGACTGCAACGGTATATTGTGGGAGCACCATTTGAACGGATTGCAATCGACATCTTGGGTCCTTTGCCACGGACCTCCAGTGGAAATAAATACATCCTCGTCGTGATGGACTATTTCACCAAGTGGCCTGAGGCATATCCCATTCCCAATTAAGAGGCATGCACAGTCGCAGAGGTCCTAGTGCAGCAATGGGTGTCAAGGTACGGCACGCCCCTACAACTTCATACCGACCAAGGTAGGAAC
This sequence comes from Salticus scenicus, assembly GCA_963930645.1. Classification (NCBI taxonomy): domain Eukaryota; kingdom Metazoa; phylum Arthropoda; class Arachnida; order Araneae; family Salticidae; genus Salticus; species Salticus scenicus. Next base: position 327,409,553 of record OZ005648.1, on the reverse strand, counting down.
TTTACCTCTGATGTTTTCAAAGGACTGTGTCAACTACTCGGCATAGACAAAACCCGGACAACACCCTTACATCCCCAGTCGGACGGCATGGTCGAGAGGTTCAATCGTACCATCCTGAATAACCTCTCACTTCTAGTATCAAGGAACCAGCAAGATTGGGACTTGAAGTTGCCATTGTTCCTGCTGGCTTATCGAAGTGCTGTCCATGAAACCACCGGCTATACTCCAGCCCAGATGCTGTTCGGACGTGAACTTCGTCTCCCTTGTGATCTCCTGTTTGGTTGTCCACCCGATGCGCCTTCATCGCCCGAGGAGTACATTCAAGATCTCCAGGCACGATTTGAGGACGTACACAACTTTGCTCGGGAGCGGATTAACATGGCAACGGAGAAAATGAAGACAAGGTACGATCTAAAGGCTACACAACATGAGTTCCAGGAAGGAGAGAAGGTCTGGTTGTGGAATCCTGTTCGACGCAAAGGACTCTCTCCCAAGTTACAGTGCAACTGGGACGGACCATACACAGTCTTTAAAAGGCTGAATGATGTAGTGGTGCGGATCACTAAAACACCTTCATCAAAACCGAAGGTGGTGCACTATAATAGGCTAGCCCAGTACCACAAGTAACGGTAATATTAAAAATTAAAAATGTAAATACTGGTAAAATTTGCGCATGCGTAATGTAAATATTTGTATATAAATATTTGTACATATTTGTGAATTTTGTAAATATTTGTATATAAATATTTGAACATATTTGTGAATTTTGTAAATATTTCTCACTTGATTTGTATTTCTATTTTATCGTTATATGCAACTTAGTTTTGTGTTTTAGTTTGTGTAAATTTGTTTAGTTTCGCCTCTTGACCAAGGGTTGCACTGCCCGGGACGTGCAGTCCTTGGGAGGGGGGCAGTGTTACGAAATTGTAAATAATTGTGTTTATTTTTGCATAAATTCTTTCAAAGAGGCTTAGTAAGTTGATAAAGTGCTAATTTTGTCCATTTCTAGTCGTTTTAGCGTTGAAATAGCCTTATTTTCCTTTAAAAACGCATTAAAAAGACCCAGTAATGCAGGTAATGGATTTGGCGCCAAATTTGGCGACTTTTTCCCACCTTGGCGATTTTTTTTGGCGACCTTGGCGAGAAAATCCTTATATGGGATATACCAAATATGGAAGCTGTAAGTTGATTGATTGACCACTTTCTAGAGTTTTCTCGAAAAATCTGGGTTCCATGGAACAGCATATAAGGAGCGCTTCCTCGCCAAGGCAGTCAGTTCAGTTCAGATCTCAGCCAGCTTCGCTAGTGCTTGCATTGCTCTTAAGCCTCTTTGAGAGAGACTTGCTTCAAGTGTTATTGTTATACAGTTTGTACTGTGGATTTGCTATTGACAGCTGTTGTTTAAGCTGTGTTTACTGTTTGAATTGAAGCTGATACTTGGTTTATAGACCTGCATTTTTCTGGAATTTTCTGTGAATAAATTACTGAATTTTTGTACGTTTGGCCTTTCATTCCCAGACAACTCACGAACCGGTTCTGTTACTTTCTACAAAGTTTTCAATTTTTTGCGATTTTCATTTAGATTGTGGCCGTCCACTGTATTGGATCTTATCAAGTTCATTCTGAACATTCGATTTTGGTAAGTATGTTATGAATTCGTCTAGATTTAATTTACATTTTCGCATATTGTTTTATAGTTTTGTCTGACACGTATGCGAAGGGACGCCACGTTTTTAGCATACGTCATGGTCGGCTCAAACGGGGACATTGACGGTAGTCCAAAACGGGGTCGGCCCCATTTTGGACGCCATAGAAGTAGGATAAATTTGTAATTGTTATTTCGTTTTTAAAGTGTTTTAAAAGAGTACAAGTGCTTATTTATGTGTGTAATACATATGCGAAGAGGACGAATAAGAGACAAGAAAATGGCTCATACATCACCCTGGACGCTACGAGACAATTTACTAGGTCGGAAAATTCTTGGAACTGCAATTTCAAGAGCAGCTACTGTGCAAAATGCTATGAATGGAATAAATAAAAAAAAAAAAAAAAAAAAAAAAACAGGCATATATCTCTTTAACAGAGATGTGTTCCCTGAACATTTATTTGCGCTTTCAGAAACAACTAAAAAACCTACTTACAACTCTTTAGAGCCTCAGTTAGCATCAAGGTGTGAAAACGTCACACCCCAACCTCCACTTCATCATTTGGAATATCTCCAGTTATAGAACCCCAGAAATGTGCAGCTTTTAACACTTCGCCTAATAATGCCTCTACCATAAGAAACTGAACGTTAGCAAAAAAAAGTGAATGACATGAGGAGAGGTAAAACTGCCATACTCACTTCATCCCCTTACAAAGCAGAATTGAAAGCTGTAGAACAGGAGAAAAGTGCAAAGCAGAATAAATAGGAAAGAAAATTGGCCAAGAAACTCACCGAACCTAATCCTAGGTATCCAAAAGCTAAAAAAGAGAAGAAAATAAAAAAATTCAAGACTCAATATTATCATCTGACGAGAAACAGACTAGCGAGGATACTTGTATTTTTTGTAATGAACTTTAGATTGACTTGAAAGACAAAGAGGTGTAAATTCAATGTAGCAGCTATCGAAGTTGGGCACATGAAGTCTGTTCAAGTGTTGAAAAAAGCGATCTCATTTTTTGTGTCATTCTAGCAACTGTTGAAAAAGATAACAAAATACTTTATCTGCATCTTGATTTTGTATTAACTTCACCTTTTCTTTGTAATCCAAGTTTTTCTAATAAAATTTCGCATTAGGACGTGAATTTACGTTATTTCTTATGAGTACCCCATTTTACCCAACCGGTTGTCCAAAACGGGGACTTTGCACATTTTTCAGAAAAATGTTTTTTCTGCCTATTCTAATGATATTTTTTAAAAAATAACTTTACCATCTGATAGTCCAAGACATGTTCTAATCAGGAAATGCTTTGCCGAATTTTTCTTATTTATAGACATTTTTTTGCGGACAGAGATATGTTAACGTCCCTGTTTTGGACAACTTTCCCCTAGCTCTATTTTGATTTTTTCGAGTGACAAAGTTTTATGTAGTTTTAAATATATTCGATTTTAGAATATAAATTGTCACTGCTAAGATAAGAAAAACATTACCACTTTACATATTTTACTCATATTTATTGCAGGATGAAGTAAATTTAATAGTACGTAAAATACGTAGTTTTATTTAAAATATATAATTCTTCAAAATCAAGATGTTATACATATCCAAAAATTCTTAAAAGATACAAATTATAAAATATTTCTTTAATTCTCATAGAAGATTGCAATAATATGTCTTCTTATAAAACTTCAAGCGATACCTCCGAATAAATTTGTAGCAATCAATGTATTAAATCATATTAGTGAAAGGAATGACGAAGAAAAACATTCGAATTGTTGTATTATTTAAACGACTTGCGGATATACAACGTAATGGCCCATGTGTACATGACTAAATATATTTTATCTTTCTTCAAAGCTTAATAAGTTGTTGTGACAATAACATATAAGATTTATTTTGGACATCAAACAATACATAGGAATATTTTAAAATATCAAAATACTGTTTGATTTTAAATATTTTTAAAACTTCCATTGTAAAACTGTCTAAAAAAAAAAAAAAAATAAATAAATAAATAAAAAAATAAATAAATAAATAAATTATATATGAGATAAACATATTCTGCAGAGTATAAGTTAGATTCTCCAATATATAATCAAATTTAAGGTTTACTTCCAGAAAAGAAAATTTAATAAATTAGCAATAAAGAGAGGGGGAAAATATTAATACATTTTTAAGACATTTAAAGAGAAATCAAATCATTGCCTTATATTTAGTTCAGTTTTTTTTTTCTCACTTTATTTAATAATATTTTTTTTTTTTTTTTTTTTTTTTTTTTTTAATCTTATATTTTTATTGCCTGTAAGTTAACGTCAAATTACTATCTAAAATATCAATAACAATGACATCTGAGCTGAATTTTGAAAACAATTAGTCGAAGCTTTTAGCCGAAAATAAGAAAAGGAAAGTTTTATTATCTAAGAATCGAATCATTAGTTAGTCTATAAATAAAAGATTATATTAACGACTTGACATTACATTTTTTGTGGTGGTAAAATTAGATTAAGGTCAATGGGGAAAAAAAAGCAGATACGCGCATCATTAATTATTATCAGTAAATTTATACCTGAATAAGTCCTAGCAAATTGTCTAAAAACATTAAAGATGGATCTTTATGAAGAATTCCAACATTATAATATTTAATTCTTTGTATAACTTACTACATAAATCAATAATATTTGTTAAATAAAACATAGTGACTATACAATATACAAAAAAAAAAAAAAAAAAAAAAAAAAAAAACCTCATTTAGATAAATTTACAATAATAGACTGGATATTATGGCAAATCCTTTCCTACATTTTATATTCGCTTTTAAAGCAATTTAGTGTCATACAAACTTTATTTTAATTAGTCAACTATTTTGTTTTATAAACGTACTGATTTTTTGAACGATTATATAAATCAAAATCTATTTCAATTTATTTTTTTATACATAAAATAAAGTAATACATTAAAATAGTTATCAAGGAAATAAATAAATGTGTGTTTTTGATTTTAATGGTATTGTTTTGTAAAATTATTTTGCGTTTTACAGCGTTTTTCTTTTTTCGATTCTGTTTACAACAATAAATGGTATAAGTGCTTTGCAACTATTTTTAAAATTAAAACAGACAGAAAAATTTAGGGAAAATTTGTATAAGTGAATCTTTTTACTGGAATAAATTTACAATCAAATTTACATTAAAATGCTAAAAGAAAATGAAGTAATTATTAATTAGAAATTAGAGAGACTAATTATTTTGAAAGTAAGCATTTTTAAATGTTACTAGTAATTTTGAATATCAGTTTTGACGCATAGAGGGGTGATCTGTTTAGGACGCATAGAGGGGTGATCTGTACAGGGTGATCTGTTTAAAAGAGTACCAGTTTTTCTTATTACCCTTATACCTGACGGATGTGGCAACTATTCTAACACTGACGTATAATTTTTTTAACCTTTTGTTTAAGTGTGTGTGACAATTTCTAACGCTGTTGGGCTGTTACAACTTTATTTGTGAGGTAAAACAGAAATGGAGACGCACAGTGTTACTTATCCTGTGATAATTTTATTTTTGAAAAACGTAATTTAATTCAAATTTTTTACATTATCATTCCCTACAGAAAGTGTTGAAATGTTCGCCACCATTTTGATTGGAAACATGAACACGTCGAACCACGTTTTTTGACACACTTCGCAGCATTGTTGGTGTTATTGACGAAATTTCTTCAGTTATGCTCTGCTTTAATTCATTGATGTTTACAGGACTTCTCTGGAAAAGCCTATGAAATGATAATGTAAAAATGATAATGATAATGTAAATGTAATCTAGGAATGATAATGTAAAAAATTTTAATTAAATTTTTTGTTTTTCATAAATAAAATTATCACAGGATTAAATATCTTTGTGCGTCTCCATTAATGTTTTACCTCACAAATAAAGTTGTAACAGTCCAACAGCGTTGAAAATTGTCTCCCACAGTTAAACAAGGTTCAAACAATTATTCTTTACTGTTAGAATAGTTGCCACATCCGTCATATTTAAGGGCAATAGGAAAAACCAACGGGTACTCTTTTAAGTTGATCACCCTGTTTATACATATATACACTACCTTGCCGTAGATAACAGGACACAGACGATTTTAGACGTTTGTCAAACACGTGGAAAATTATTAAACTAATTATCATCAAACATCAAGATTGTAAAGAACATGCTATACCTCATATATTTCAGTTAAAATTTTAACCTGAGAGCAAAAACGAACCAGAAAATAATTAAAGAAAACACAAAACGTTTGGGTTCATCCTGTAAAAATTAATGTTTGTAATGTATTGTAGATATAGCATGCGATTACGAGGTTTATTTTATCTTTATTAATTTGTATTGTATTCATGGAAATATAACAATTTCTTTAAAATTTTTGAAAAAAAAAAAAAAAAAAAAAAAAAAAAAAAACATGCTTTGATTATAATAGTCAAGGTATTCAACCTAAATCAAGGCCAATTTTAGGAAAACTAACATGCTTAACATATGGTTATCCAAATATAAAAAATATTAAGTATCTAACAAAATTTGTGCTCTTCAGTGCCGTGGCACTACCTGATGTATTCTATTCAGGACCAATACATGACATGGTGAAACCATACATAAATATCTGTAAAATTTTGTACAATGTTTCATGAGATACAGCAAATAATGTTTCGGTAACACACAGACATTTTCTAGAAAAGACTAAATTGTGTTCAGAATATATCAAAACTTGTAAATCTATCGAAAGCCCAAAGTCGAAAATTATTACGAATTCATTACTTTCTTATGACCTACGTTAGAAGAAATTAATAATGCAAAGGACACACAAAAAATATATATTTCTTAGCCATCAACTTAATAACTGAACTGAAATAAAATTTATATAAAAATAATTCACAAATACATTTTCTCATACTTGAAATATGTTTAAAATTTCTCTTTATAAGTAGTTTTCGAAAGCAAAAAAGAACCTTAATTTCAGGAGTGTTAAAAAAAATAATGAAAACACTAACAATATATATATATATATATATATATATTTAAGATATTAATCAGTTTTAATAATTAAATTACAGTCCTTCTCTTTAATATATTTTTCAATCTTTTCTTAATATGAGCTTAGTCGCAAGGTGAAAAATAATCTTTATGAATAAAAAATATTTTTATGCTTTTTAAATATGCGTTATGAATGACATAATTTACTCTTCACCTTAAAGCCCTTTTAATATAATAACGTTAACCTTCTTCGAAACTCATTTTTTTCTTTTCTTCTTTTCTAAGAAAGAATTTTATCTTTAATTAAAACCGCACTTGTTAAAGCTTTTTTATTTTTATTTTTTCATGAGCTATAAAATATGCTAATGCTAATGTAGATTTTTTTTTTTTTATTTATGCATGCTACTAATTATGGAAAATTAATGTTTCCAAAATTAAACGTTAGTTTTTTTTTTCTTTTTAAGTTTTTATTACTGAATGAATTTTAATATAATTACACAACATTTTTATGTTTATAGTCATTGAAATAAAGTACAGTTTTTATGAAAATTTATTTCCTTTTCGTCTGACCTTTTCTTTTTTCTTTCTTTTTTTCTTTTTTTTTTTTTTTTTTTTTTTTTTTGTAACTTTTAAAATTGCACAAGTTCTGTAATTTTTGTAATTAATAGATTTGCTAAATTATTCTATATTCAACAAAAGAAACAATTGGATCCGGAAAAAAACTTCCGGTTTTTAAAGTTTTATACATTTTAAGAGTTTCTGAACGCGTTTTTCTTATAATATATTTTTATCTGTCAATCTGTGTATGTAGGGGAAAAATTGTAATTGATCTAAAAAAAAAAAAAAACTAATGCAGGAAAAAAAAAAAATTAGCTGCACTTTGACAAAAGTTGAAAAAGTCAATATTTAGTGTTTATAGCTCAACAGCTGCTTCTGCTATGATGGAATTGATCCCATTTACGGCAAGGATGCAACACCTCAGCTTCTATGGTTTAAAATATCAAAAATCTTAATACACGAGCACCATTATAGAAAACTGTAATTATTTAATTTAATATCGGTCGACAAGTGGCGCTGTTTTGCTGCAATGTATCCCATTTTAAAGAGGGCTACATCTCAGACCTTATAGGGAATTAATATATCAAGCTTGATGATATGTGACATAACTATCATAAAAAAGAATGATGGTTTAATTAGCATGAATATGGAAAAACAGATGACGTGGCTCCTAATCGTCTTTGGTGATTTTCCATTAACCTGTATCTCAACATCTATTGGTTAAAACTACCACCTGAACGTGCATAAAACTTTATTACTGTAGCTTTTATTGTAAAATATTTTTTGTAAGAAGCTTTGTTAAATAAATTTTTGGGCATATTAGCCTGTAGGTGGCGTCGGTATATAGAATAATATAAAAGAATTTTTTGCGCTGGACTCAACATACCAGATTTTTATTGGTTTGCGGATTTAATCACAATATGACTAAATGTTTAGTCTTTCTTTCTACAATGCTAGTGAGCATTAAAGTTGTCACTAGTTTCATGTTTAAAAAAAAATAATATATATATATATATATATACATACATATTGCTTTTAGAAACGGAAATTATTTTAATAAAACTATTTAATTAAACATTGAGTACTTAAAACTCATTGATGAATACCAATTTTTCCCCATTTAAATGATTAGAAATAGATTAAAAACATGCTTTCATCTTTTTTTTTTTTTTTTTTTTTTTTTATTATAAAATTTGAATTAAGGAAATTTATTATGCTTGTCCACATAAAATAATATTAATAATTATCTGTTGCAAAATCTTTAATCTTTATAAATCCTATTTAAATATCTGTTAAAAAATTAATTAACTAAAAATGAAAATAGTCTGAATAAACTGCCCTCTTAAATTTAATAACAGATTTAAATTTCATACGAATTGAGGTACTCAATCAAGGTAGGTGTAGGCAGTATATTGCCAGATCTGGCGGAATATTTATTCAATAATCACCAATAATTTTAAAATGTGATATTTGATATATATATATAATAGACGATTATTCGTCGAAGTGATTAGGCAGACGTTACAATTAAGAATTACTGGTGATTATTGAATAAAAAATCCGCCAAATTTGGCAACACTGCGTGTAGGTGTTGAAATGGAGGATTGCAGGGGACGACAGCTATTCTTATACAAAAATATATGCCAAATAAAACTGTTTCTGAAATTATTTTCAGTTGTTTTTAAAATACGTTTATATCTAGCACTTTTTAATCTTACATCATTATCTGTTATTTGTTTCTAATGGTTTATTGATGATTTATTATTATTGAACTTATATATGCATCTTTGTGAGGTTAATGACCAACTTTTATATACCTCATTATTTCCTGCTTTTAACTGCATAAATTTATACGTACAAAGATGTCAGCAGACATCTATACTTTTATTATTATCCACATTGAAAAAACTTTAACCTTTTTGTGTGAGTAATAATAGTTGAAATCTCTTTTCATTTTAAATAAAATTCTTATGGAAGACGACTTAGTTCAAGAAGCGTTGTGCATTTAATTTCATGATCTTCTCCATATCTCTATAAGAGTAAATTTATGCTACTATTGCTTCTTAATTACTGAGTTTTTTGTTTATAGTAAAATTATCCGATAGTTTGTCTTGTAGCCCCCTAAATAATCTCGCCTTCTCTCTTTATAAATGTGCTTTTGATTGCTAGTCAGTCATTATTTTTAGGGAAAGAGCAGGCAACTTTAATTGGTTTTTGCTTGAAATGATATTTTTTTTAATTAAAAAAATTACTTAAAAAAAATTTAAATTTCGAAGCTTGAAATTTCGAAGATCTATTTATTTAAAACCGTAAATAAATAAATAAATAAATAAATCATAATAGTGTATACACCGATTAAAGCAAATACAAAATGTATTTACGATTTTATTACAGCTATTTAAATTTCCATATTAAAATTCTTCCATTTTTGTAAACTAGCATGTTGAGGCCAACACGAAAGTTTCTTCTGTATTTTTTTTGTATAAATTTACGAAGTACAAATTACACTGCATTGCACTGCACTGAATAAATAAATAAATAAATAAATAAAATAAAAATAAAATCGAGCCCTGATACCATTCTTGCTGATTCTTATGTAAAATGACCTCCTGAATCCAAATATGACCTTCATTTTGCACAATCACCCCCCGTTTTCTCGGGATGGCACCCCATCCCCCAATTTTTAGCACTGTTCGGTAAATTTATAGCCATAAATTTGACTTTGAGAACGGAAAAGAATTACTTTAACACTTAAAAAAATATATAATGTATAATAAATAATAGTAAAAATTGATTAATAAAATATAATAAATGCAATATATAATTTCAGTGGCAAATCCCCCCCCCCCCTTAAATTTTCCCCTTACTGCAAATGTTCGTATTTTTGAATTTTCCAACTCTGTATCCTCTCATAAGATATTTAACTGTTAAAATAATCCCCTTCCCTCTTACAAATCAAATTTATAGCCATAAAATTAACGAAAATTGATAAAAATAGGGGGACGTCCTTAAAAAACGGTGGGTGATAGGACAAAATTGGGCTTCTTATTTTGATTCAGGTGGTCATTTCACATGAGAATTTGCAAAAATGATGTTGAGGCTGATTTCCATGTAGAGCAGTGTTATTTATTAAAATTCTTATTCATTAAAATATTTTTCATGATGAATGCAGATGATTTTTTTCTCAGAGAAGTATAACACTAAATGAATAGCTGCCAACCTTTCTAACGTTTAAACAGATTTATCATCACAATTTTTTTTTAAAGGGATATGTGACATATATATATATATATTTGATGATTAAATAAGCTCGAAACAATTACGAAAAAATTCCGGTATTAAGTCTTCTTTGAAAAACGAAAGAAAGTTAATTTTTTGCGGACGTCTGAAGAAACATTTTCTTTTCTCCTGAGTGTTTATTGGCTAAAAAATGAAAAAAATAGATAAATTTATTTTAAATTTTTACAAATTCATTTTAAATGTATTAACGAATTCTTTTGAATGATACCCACATTGAAAATTTACACCCCTGGGAGCTATATTTCCCTCCTTCGGGCAAAGAACGGTAGTCCAAAGTATAGAATTTTTGTTTCTTTTATCCTGGTTGACTACTACTGTCATAAATATTTCTTATTAATTCCACTTAGAAAAGTCAAAAATAATTCACATTATCTACACTTATACGAAAATATGTCCTACGCTGCCATATTTAGAATTTTGAAAAAAAATGGGATGAGAGAGCTACCTATTGATCGAGTAATCCCCAAATGTAATCAGCACTAAATTATGTCAAGATCCAACTGAATATGAAATTTCTTTGAATTTCATTTATTAGTTCATGAGATAGAGCGTTTACAAAATTTATGATTCACACACAGACACACACACAGACATTTTCTAAAAATGATCAAATCGTGTTAAAGACATCTCAAAACGCGTGAATGCATCGGACACTGGAGTTCAAAAAGTTTCATGAATTCAATACTTTCTTCTTATATATCGAATACAGAAGAAAGTAATAACATTTGAAAAAATCCTTATTAGTTCAGTGTTATGTGAGAAAAGCAACAAAGGAAAGTTTTGGTGCTTCCGGAATGAGGGATCTGATCTCATACAGGAAAAAAAAAAAAAAAATATCTGGAATTTTTCCTTGCCTCAATTGAGTATTTCGGGATTGAGGTTCTTTTAGATTTTACGAAAAATCCTTTCTTACGACCTTTTTCAGCCAGATCGGAATGTAAATAGCGTTCTTTTCAAGAAAATAAGAAATATTTTTTATTATGTAAAGAATCTTTTGGCCACCTACAAATACTTACGATGCTGTATCATGGAAGTTTACGTTTTGAAAAGATAAGAGTGTGACTTTAATTTCAAAATGATTATAATCAATTTTTCCTTATATATAGACTATACTTTGTACGTGAGATGAAATTATCTTTAACTTGTATCACGTTGTACGTGTGCAAAAGAAGATGACTATTTTTGTTTACATAATATATGTAGTTTTTGTATCATAGTTAACTAACGACGACAATACTAAATTAAGAAAGAAAAAATGTTAGAAAAATTACAGAAGTAATTTTAATTAGTTATTGCCCAATAAAATGAAGTGTTTGGTGGTGCTTGGCTAATGGCGTTACACAATGCTATAGGATCCTAGGGCTGCGTGAAATGCGCTCCTTGAACATCTTTCTCAAGGGTCCTAGCAGGTATTAATTTTTGAGATTTTCAGAAACCCCCGAAAATATCCGAAAGATTAGCGTGACGTGTGTAACTAGGATTCGATTCTGACGTCTCTTCTTTACAAGCTTTGAGAGCTGAAACTTTCTGTCACTGGTGAGAATGTGATATCAATAAAATAAAGCCCTTTTTTCTCAAATGGCTGTTTGCCATAAAATAATACAATACATTTTTAGCATTTATGCTATTGAATATATATATATATATATATATGTAATAAAATAAGGTGCGCATGTGTGTGTATGTCCGTCACTTTGTAGGCAAATGGCTGGGTGCAGAGGCATATGATTTTACATGGAGTTTGTTATTGACCTCTCCTTATGCACTTCGAAACCTGATTTCCGAAGTTTTAATTAGTTTTTAAAAACTAATTAAAATCTATATATTTTTGAAATGATCTTCACTAGAGATAGAAATAGAAAAATAAAAAGAGTTGCTGTGACCCATTATGCCAGTTGGTTAGAGCGTCAGGTTAAAAACGCGAAGGTCCTGGTTTTGATCCTCTAAGGACCAATGTAATACTTTTTGCGGATAATTAATAGAAAAGATGCCAATTGATAAAAGAATTTTTAATGTCTTCACAGTATCCTAAACTGCAAGGATGAAGAAAAAGTGACAAAATCAAAGTTAAACTTGGGGAGGTATTGGTCGTTTTTTAGGCAAAGGGCTGATAGCAGATCTACAAAATTTTGTCTGTGTTTCTGTTTTGATCTCTTTTGATACATCTCAAAACCCGATTTTGAAATTTTCGATTAGTTTTTTTTTTCTATTATTAAAAAAAAATTTTCAACTGGAAAGATTGTCTGGTGTTGCCACCTATTGTCATACAGTGAAGATGTTAATCTGTCCGAAAAATGTTTTTATCGAAAAACACAACAATTGGATAATAGTAGCGCCAGTTATCGACCAGTTTTCATCTAATTTGAAATATCCGATTATGGCGCAAATGCAAGTAGTGGGGTCTCGGAACCGATATAGCGTAGGCAGGAACCTGTAGCGAGGTTTCAAATGATTTCAAAGAAATTGTTTTTATTTTTTATTTATAAAGTGGTTTAAAATATAGTTATTAATGCTTTTTTTTTTTGAAAATTCCTTTAAATGTAGTAACTAGCGAAGCGGGCATAGCCTGCTAGTATATACAGGGTGATTCTGCAGTCGTGAAACAAATTTTCAAGAGAGTTAGAGAGCCTCATATGGATTGAGAATTGAAAGAAACCCGAAATCGCAAACGTTATTTTAACCCTTTAAGAGCTGGAGGATTTTGAGAAGTGTAAATTTGTCTCTTGATCGTAGAATAATCACACTTTATATGTAATTGAAAAACCCTTTCAAATGTTTCACAGGAAGAAATGAAAAATGCCACATGAAGAAACGGAAGATTTAATTAAAAAATAATAATTATAATTTCAAAAATAAATGCATATTCATTACGTTATTATGAGCATCGATTGAATATCGTATGCAAATATAGAGGAATTTCTGTAAATCTGTAACCATATAGCCAAAAAATTACATTTTAATGCCCAATGCACCTGCACAAGACGAAACCAATTAAACAGGAATGCGTGATATGTTCGATCGAAAACTTTATAGTAAGGTAAAATGAAACTTATATAGAAGATAAATTATTTACTTACAAAAAAAAAAAAAAAAAAAAAAATCATTTACATGCAAAAAATAAATTAAAATCCGTTAACATAATAATTTAAAAATATTTCTTCAGTGAAAGCAGAAATTAACCCTTTATCTACTGCATTAGGATACAGACAAAAATTGTGTTTGAAACATATATTTTTAGTTACTAAAGTGCATTATTTAAAGATGTATATGTTAAAAATTATGCATATCACCTCATCATAATAATTAATGAGAATTTTGTGATGTTGTACTTTAGTGTACCACTGGTACATAGAGGTCGAAAAAATTATTTTGACATGAAAAAAAATGTAGAGAAATATTTACTCTTTATGTTCCTCATATTTTTTCTAAGATTAGTGGGATATTCTTGAAATAATGTAGGAATTAATTATAACACACATGAAGATCGTGAAAAATATCAAGGAAAAACAGCAAGTGCACTCCATAAAATCCCTTATGGAACAAAAACGGCTATATGTATCATCTAATGCTTTGTAGTGAGATTAAAGGGAGGTACATCTGTTCCCTTCTTATAAATATCTTTGACATTTCTTCTATACATTTGATTTTATATTCTTTTCAAAGTAATGGTACTTTAAAGTACCGTCAGTAGATAAAGGGTTTTTAAGTTATTTCAAAGTGATACCCACTATTTATTGGTATACAATACACTGCCGATTTTCCGCGAGTGCGGGAAAAAGGAAGAATGGGAGAAGGCGTGGAATTAAAAAAAAAGTGTTTTCTCAACAAAGAATAAAAACAAATAATTACTTTTTACAGAATAAATAAATAAATAAAATAAATTTAAAAATCTCTGTTGTTTTTTGTTTTATCTTTTATACAATACAGAAGGTAGAGTTTTATTTAGCGCACAAATTACCTTACAGATTGTACCTTGACTTCATCCTAAGTACCCTGTTTTGTTTATTGTTTTTATATTACTTAGTACATATAATATACAATTATTTATATTTTGTGAATATCTTCGCTGTTTGTGATACACTATTCTGTGAATATTTTTGCTGTTTGTATTACGTTTTGTATACAATACATTCAAGGTTTTGAGTTAGAAATATTTTTTATCTCATTTACTCATCATTTTCAGCCTCTTTGCAGTTTATCCACGGAACCTGCTTCACTCGACTACCCGGATAATCGGAAGTTCATTGCAGACTTTAAAACAAAAATAAATATAAATTTAAAAAATAAAAATAGGGGAAGCTGGGGTAATAAGAGACAAAAAATATTAATAAAATCTATACTATTAATCTAAATAACTTGAAATAAATGTCTCGTATTAATTTCATTAAATGGACTCCTTTCGATTTTTTAGGTGATTTTTGAACTTAAATTTTTTGTTAATTTTTTTTTTTTTTTTAATTTTTCATTAAATCCTTGTATCTAATAACCCCACGTGGGGTAATAAGAGACCAGGCTTGTAACTGTCCATATATAGCAATGTAAAATCATGTGGGGTAATAAATGACATCTGGAAACAATTCTGAATCAGCCAATAGTTTTTAATTTTTATTATTTACATCCATTCAAAAAATATGTTTTCTCGAAAATTAACTGTCATAAATGTGTTTGTGAAATTCCTTTCTTTTAATATTAAGTCCTAAATAATATAATATTGTACTTAATGATAGTTCTACATAATCAACATAACCTAGGGATTAACCAAAAACATCAATATAATTTTTAAAATGGGCAGAAAGTATTTTACGCATTTTCTAAAGTGTAGTCGAAAATAAGCAAAAAAAAACGTATCTTTGAAGTGTATATAAGCGAACAAAATGTTATAAAAAAATTTCTAGTAATTATAAATGAACAATTATGTAATGAAGTATTAATGACTAAATACTAATTTATAGACATTCTAAACATAAATTTACATAATCATAACAACTAAATATGGTCTAGCCTAATAAGTAAAACTGCTTTTTGATTTAAAGTGGAAAAAAAAAAAAAAAAGTTCTCTCGGTAAACTTAGACTAGGCCTAACATTAGGTAAACTCTTCGTAAACTAGTCAGGCAGAATTAACAGGAACTACAAGGGGGGGGGGATACAGGAATTAACAGTGGGGGTAAATAAGAGACTCGTGTCTCTTATTACCCCCACAAAAAATAAAAATGGGGTAATAAGAAACATGCCTAGAACATGTAAATAAAGAATGCTTTCAAGGTCTTAAAAATTGTACATTAGAAGTCATAGTCTTGGTCAAAAGGTTACACATTAATAAATCCCAAACATCTTACCAACACACAAAAAATAAAATAAAATAAATAATTAAAAAATTTAGAAAAAGTCACGAACTTTTAGGGTAAGTTCAAAGTGAAGGTTTTTTTTTCATCGTATAAAAAAAAAAATCAAAATATGTTATAAACTTCTCAATAAGTGTATTGTAGTAAAGAATACACATGATACTTAATATTACATATTTTTAAAGTTGTCTAAGTATATTTTTTGGTGGTTTTTTTGACTGTGTCTCTTATAACCCCTGTCTCTTATTACCCCGGCTTCCCCAATATAATTTTATAACAACTCAGTGTAATAAACTAAACGTTAAAATGAAGATATTAATCTCTACTTTATTTTTTTAAAATTAATAATTAATGATATTAAACTTTTTTTGCAAATATCAAAGTGGCCAACTTTTATATAATTTATTCCAGAACATTGTTAGCCCCGCCTTTTTTCATACCGGAAATTTTGAAAAAGGATTTTCTTCTCATTTAATCCTTGTCACGTATTGAAGACAAATATTCTACAAAATTTCTCGTGCGAAAAGAAGGCGGGGATGAGAACGCTCCGGAAAAAATTATAAAAGTTGGCAACTCTGCAAATATGTACGTAATTGATAGAGAAACGAAATATTGTGGATTTGTACGTTGAGAAAATAAAAGAAAAAGTGCCATATAGGTATGATTACAAATAATAAGAGGTAATAACTGTTAGTAATGAAAGGTAATCCTCGTAAATGAAAATATTGATTAATTAAATGGAACAAAATTACAACTGAGATTGGAGACTCCAATTGCCTACTCCTCCTCCCCTTTGTAGTTGTTAATAGGTTGTATATTAGCTCTAAATACATTAATGAATCCAGGCCAACATATATTTTCCGCCCCAATGCAAAATTATAGATTGCTGAATGTTAATTTAATTCAATTATGAGAAAAACTAGAATAACTCAAAGTAAGACATTTTACATTGAAAAATTTCATCGTATATTAAAGAACAGTTACTTAAATACCATAAAAAGAAATCTTCATTAGAAAAGTAAAAATATAGAAAGAAATAATGAAATTCTTCGAATTTTACCACAAATATCAGAATTTACGAAAAACAAAATACATTGTGACATTTACACAATATTCTCTTACCCTGCATTTGAGTTCCATAAAGACAGATTATAGACTAAAAGGTAAGATAAGAAGCAAATAATGATGAAATTTAGCAACATTTTTAATACATATTTCTGTGTGGGAGGAGGTGCTGTCGCCACACAAAATCCCTCTCTTGAACGAAGTGTCTAAATTTATGTTAAAAAAATTAAGGCTGTTCTTTAATTTAAAAGTTTGTTCATAATTATTCAGACAACTTTCACGACTCAACTTCTTAAAACTTACCAATTTTGATCATACGTTTTATGTGGTATCCTCATTTAATCTTGAATATACCAAACTTAAATTTCCTGCATTATTTAATTTTTAATTATGCTAAAAAAAAAAAGAAAGGTATAAACATATCAACTGTTAAAATTTCATTTCTCGGATTCAGGGGATATCAAAACGCTTAATTATAGCAAAAAAAGTCAGTCATATTTTGAGAGCAGTTGGACAACACCCCAAATGACTTTTTAAATTTTCGAAAGTAGGCCACGGGATAGACCACTAATTGTTGACTTTATTTATCATTCATTCTTGACTATTCTTCATTATTGGGAAATTATTGCAAATTGCAGTTCCAGTATAATACTTTCCTAAAAGCATCGTATGCTAGTATAAAATTAAAAGTTTAAAACAACAAATAAATGAATCCTGCTTACCTTTTTGTTAGTGAAGAAGCAGATAATACAAGATATTAGATCAAAATAAATACATGCAACATGAAGAAAATTTTACTTACATTATTGATGGATGGATGGTTGGGTTTTACGTCGCACTAGTGCTGCGCAGATGGGCAATTGGCGACGGTCTGGGACACACCCCTGGAGGTGGTCCGGAGACATGCCATCACAATTTTGATCTTCCATGGAAGGGATGGCTCTTCCGCTTCGGTGGCCCCCAGAGGTATAATTTTTTATGGCAACATGGATGTCATTGCGGCCACGACTGATTTTACGTGCACCAGCCACCATTAGTGTACACGACGTCTTTGACCGGCTCGAGTGCCGAACCCGCAATCTTCCAAGTACGAGGCCTGCGCTCTACCGACTGGGCTACCGCGGCCCACTTACATTATTGAAAAATACAAGAACAAAAATTACAGTTGGTTGGGTTTAACGTCGCACTAGTACTGCACAATGGGTAATTCGTGACGGTCTGGGACGCATCCCTAAGGATGGTACGAAGACATGCAATCACAATTTTGATCCTAAACGGAGAGGACACAAAAATTACGAATTGTGTGTGCTTTAGTAAAATTAATTTCGTTCTCGAACTAGTGGATTGAGATCTTCATAGTTCAGGCACTTAAGGCTAAACTATGCTCGACACCAGAAAGTTTACTTTTAAAGTTTGCGTTTAAAATTTTCCTCAGCTGGTACAGTATCCAAGACAAATAAACGTATCATAAATACAATCGAATTCTTTAATTTAATAATTAAGCTGTTTGAAAAAAAAAAAAAAAAAAAAAAAAAAAAAAAAAAAACTTAAAAAAAAAAAAAAAAAAAAAAAAAAAGATTGATAGGTGCTTTTTTACCCTAAAAAACAAAAATGTTGAATTCTTAGTTTAAAATATTATTTTACCTGCTTTCTTAATTGAAATCAAAATCACATGTAATAGAATCATAAAAGCGCGTTGCCTTGTACCTGCATTTAAGATTTGGACATTTACTTGGCAGCTTTGAGACCTATAGTTACAATGACTTTTATCTGGATTGATCCATATTACAGAAATTCATAGAAACAAGTGCACAATATTTCGTAGACGTAGGACATAACAAACATCCATGCCCGCACCAGGATTCGAATCCAGTACCTGAGGATCCAGAAGGCAGCGCCCTACTTACCGAACCACCAGGACGGCTTTTGTATCTGCATTTAATGTCAACTATTGTGATCTTTATGTGATAACCCCGTTCCTTAAAAGTATGTAATATAAAGTCCACTGTAATTAGATTTTTTTATGAGGTCATTTCAAATAATGACTGCAAATACTTAATTGAAACAATTTTGAAAAACGTAAAAATTTTATACATTTTCTTTTAATTAATCATATTTATATTAATCACTAAACTAACACATCAGTCATATAAACAACTGAATATTTTTTACTTTCTTCTATATTCAATAGAAGAAAGTATTGGATTCGTGAAAATTTTCGACTTCGGGTTTTCGACGGATTTACACGTTTTGAGAAGTCTAGAATATGATTTGACCATTTTTAGAAAATGTCTGTGACAAAAATTTTGTGGCGATTGTATCACCGAAATTACTGCTCAGAATTGCCTATAAATTTCTATATAGATGTACCTTGATCTAAATTAGTGCCTATCAACTTTTGGTGTCAACCGCTCTACAGGTGGCGCTGTTCCACAAATCGGGGTAAGACTATATCTCAGGAACTACTGCACAAAAATTTATTTAAATTTATTTTTAGATGCAAATTGATATAAGTTAGTTCCTATCAACCTATGGTGTCAACCGCTCGACAGGTGGCTCTGCTATGCTATGCAGCGATTTCGACAATTTAAGAAGAGGCTATATCTCAGAAACTACTGCATAAAAATGCATATAAATTTATGCGTAGATGACATATGTTAGTGTCTATCAGCTTTTGATGTCTACTGCTCAACAGGTGGCGCTACTATGAAGCGATTTTCACAATTTAAGGGAGGGCTGTATCTCAGGAAGTACTGCGTAAAATTGCATAAAAATTGGGTGCGCCTTGACATAAGTTAGTGCGAATAAACTTTTGGTACTAACTGCTCAACAGGTGGCGCTGCTATACTGCGATTTCCTCAGTTTAAGGGAAGACTATATCTCAGGTTTTAATGTGTATAATCAAACAACACTTGATATGTGAGAAAGTCATTATCAGACATCATGCCGATTCAATTTGGATGTGTATCTACTAATAGGTTGCGCTATAATAGTGCAATTTTTTTCCGAGAACAGGAATGATCTATTTCAACTTCTATGACATTTGACTGTACGAATCTTGATACATGAGATAACCATTACGAAAACTCATTTTTTTAAGATGTTAGTTCAATTTTCTTTCTCTGGATATTTAGTGTTAATTTTCTCTAAGATAAAAATGGTCTCCATTCATCATGGTAGATAATTTTAATAAATAATAGTTTTTGTAAATTATTTGAATTGAGTGAATTTGTATAGGAAAATAGAGAAGAAAGTCTTGTGGTGGCCACAACATACTAGTTCCTCAATAGATCGATAATGCTAATGAACAAATAATTTATTGTAAACTGTTTCTAAGAGATTTTGTTTCTATTTAATAATAGGATATGGAAAAAATAAATTTTCAATAGTTAATCTGTCATAGTTGTCATATGCATTATCTGATAATTATGTGCGGTTGTTTTTGTTTGAAGTAACATGTGTGTAAAAGTAATATAAAACGCATTTTCTTTACTTTTTAAAAAACTTTAGTGTATATTCGAGAAGTAAAAATATTTTTATCTAATTATAGAATTGTTACGCCATTTTTCTTATAACTGAGTGATGTCGCGCTCATGTGATGGAGGAAAGATTAGTGCTCTGTCATAGTTTCCAGGTGTTGGTTCAAATCTTGATTTAGACATGGATATTACGAGGGTAAGTCATTAAGTAAGTCACAAATGCATATGGCATGATTTAAAGTAGTAACAGTTATCTACAAAGAATGGTGATAGATGGCAGCACCATACAGCTTTATGATATTCAATTCATATTGAGTAGGTAACATTCACACGCATGCGTAATGCAGTTTCAAAAAAGGGCGATGGTGCTGAATGACTGTACGATAGAAGAGCAGCGTGCTATGGTCTGATTTTTATGAGCGAAAGGAATTGAATAAAAAAATATTCATAAAGAAACCTGTTTATGGAGGCTACAGCATCCACCTTACAGCCCAGACTCAGCCCCAAGCGATTTTCATCTGTTTGGTCCACTGAAACAAAATATTGGAGGCAAACAATTTGCAGACGACGTTCAACTGAAGTCCTACTATGGATGAGACAACAACCTAAAGAATTTTATGCAGCTGGAATTGGGGCTCTGATGAAATGATAAGATAAGTGTATCAACGTTGCTGGAGATTATGTGGAAAAATAAAAATTGTTTTCAGGTGATTATCATGGTAAACTGTTTTTTTATTATCTTTTGTGACTTACTTAATGACTTTCCCTCGTATTAGTAACACATCTATTTTAAACATAATTTTCAATTGAATAAGTCTTAATGAGCAAAAATTGACTGTAACGCGACAACCCTAATTCAACCCAATGATGTCGCATACTTAAACGTAATACATAGGAAGAAATTTTTAAAATTTTTAATAACAAGTCCTTCTTGTAGGAACAACTTTGGCAGTCGTATGATAATGTTTGATAACATTTCTAATTTTTAAATCATGTTTCACACCAGTTCTTTTTGATAGAAATATTTCATATTAATTGTTCACGATTAAATAAGGTGAAATTTACTATAGAAAATATCTGGTGCGAAATTTCCCGTCTAAATCGAAAACTTGGCAACTGTACGTAAGATAATTATTGTACGGTTGGCAACACTGTGTAGGAACTACTCTTGAAGATTGCAAGATATAAAATGTCATTTTTTTTTTTACTGCTGACTTTTTTTTAGTTCCCCATCATACTATAGGTATTTACGAATTTCTTAACATGGCAGTACAGGGCAAAATTTCCCATAAACGTCAATTTTGAGAGATATTTTCATCATAAAGGTGTCAAACCACTTTCGAAATACTACTTAGGATACTGGCATGAATATCATAGACTATGATTTTTCCAATTTAAAAAATTCGTAAGTTATTTGGAATTTACGATTTACTTAACATGTCAGAATAAGGCAAAATTGAGCATAAACTTCCATTTTGAGGATCATAAATACATTAGACAACTTCAAAATTACATTTATGATACTTGTTTGAACATGATTGAATACAAATATTCTAATAGGAAAATTTCGTAAATTATTCGTAATTTACGATTTTATCAACATAACGAAATTGTAAATTTTTCATATAAATATGAATTTTGAGATTATTGCATTGGAAATACTAGCATGAAAACTAAACTACGGAATTGACCCTGATAAAATATATTAATAGATTAGAAAAAGATAAATATATCGAAGTGAACGGTGGATAGCCTATTAGGCGGGGATTTCATTCTGTCACTTTATCAAGCTTTGGTCAAATTCATTTCTTTTAACATGATTATAATATGTCTCGCACTAGAAATTTATGAGAACATAAATATGATAGGGAACTGAGCAGAGTCGTAAAGTCTATGCCAACTAGTTTTTGTTTCAGTTTGCAAAAATAGAAGAATGTAATGTTTTAAGGTAAAAATGCTTCGGGTCGGAAAGCAGGGATATGCGTAAGAGAAATAAAAAAGGTAAACATTTTCTTTCCATGAAATATTCGAGTAATGAGTAATGTATGCGTTTTACTGTGCATCGAAGTGTGCATTCACAATTTTTTCCACAAAGAACTGGATATAGTAAGATGTGTGATGAATTTTCTAAATTCCTGTCTACTATAAAAAACAGTTAGTAGGATCACTAATATGCACAAAACTTTAATTCATTTGCGATTATATTGTTTACTAGTACGGTGGTCATTAAGAATTAAGTAAAAATATACACGAAACAATATGCTCTAAAACATGATCAACAATATGTTAAAAGAAACCTTCTCGAGAAGTTTTACGAATCATCAAAAGGAGAAAACAGATTCATTTTGAATGTGAAGAGCGACAAGGTGTTATCAATCTCCATTAAGTTGAATTAGGGTCATGAAATACAATTTTAATGAGATTTTAATATCTCTTGTGGGAATTCTGTTCGATAAATTTTTATTAAGCACGCAGATGAACTCACATATATTTGTGTATTTCAAATATAAATTTGTCATAATTTTCTGAGAAAAAGAAAGCAAGTATGGCAATCACAAAATTTTCTTCAGTATCATTCTATAGATATATTACAGCGCCAACTACTAGTTTTAAACATGAAAATGTACTAATAAAACAAGTTTATATTTATATAGTATCTATTTATTTTTGAGGCGACTGTTATATTTATCGAATGCGGATTTACCATTGCATACACAGTGAAACTTGAATAATTCGAACTTGTTTAATTCGAAATTCTGGATAATTCGAGTTTTTACTCGGTCCCTTGAATTTTGTATTAAAATAATGTTAAAAATTCGTGGATAATTCGAATTCTATTTTGGATAATTCGAATTTTTCATACGATTAACTTTAAAATATTACAGTAAAATTTTTTTCCAAGATTTTTCTCAGCTAAAATGCATTATTTATTTTAATAGTCTTTCAAAATATGGATAAGGAAATACAAGAAAAGCCCCTACCTAGTGCATCAGAAGATATGGTGCATATACATGAACTTCGAGGATTTTTTGGATTGATAGGCATGTCTGATGTAGAAGATTCTATTTTTGTATCAACTGATAGGTTGAAGTCATACGCTATGATACAAAGATTGTACTTGAAGAAGCAATAAAAAATATCCATTTTTTAAAATAAGTGTTGAATAATTAAGCTCGTAAAAAATATTGATTTAATGGGAGGGGGGGGGGGATGTAGCTGTTTTCTTAGATATAAAGTTTATATGTTAAATCTTTGATCGTAGAGTTTTAATTGATTTAATTTATCTCTTCTTTTTGACAAAATAGCATGCTTGCCAACATCCTAATTAATTTAATAAAATTAAACATAATTTATACGTCTCATTAATATATTAAAACCAATGTAACTTTTAAAATGAGATAAAAAATACCAAAAATTTAAAACTTTAAAAATATATTTTAATTAATTTATATTTTAAAAATATATTTTAAGACAGACGTTTCGGCTAGAACACTAGCCCTCCTCAGTGTCAAACATACAAGCACATACAACATTTACAAAAATTCATAATACATCATAGCAAGATTAAATATTCAGGAGGAATAGCTTTAGCCTCGTTCAAGGCAGAATGTTGCATTTTGGTAAAAGCGCCCTCTAGAAAAATACGGGATTCATAGATATTTATATTAGAAGCTAAAATTTTAAAGTTTTCAAAATCCGGAATATGATCACTATTGAGAGAATGGATTTTCGAGTTTTGATTTTAAATCTCCTGTTTTATAAGAGCGTTTATGTTCCTTTAATCTAATTTCACCTGTTCTGCCAACCTAATTAATATTCTGTAGTGTTGTTAGTCCTGCCCTTTTTTTCCCACACCAGTAAATTTTTAAAGTAGTATTTTGCAAATGCAATTACGATTAAATAAGAAGAAAAATACTCTAAAACGGATACTCGTGTGAAAAAGAAGGCGGGGTTAACAATACTACGGAATTTTAATTAGTATGTTTTTCAAATATGAAATAGTATATGTAATTCGAATTTTTGCATATTTCGAATTTTTCTCAGGTCCCTTCAACTTCGAATTATCCAAGTTCTACTGTATTTGCTATCAGTTTTGTAACATAAAATGTAAAAAAGTAATCACTTGAGTATTAGAGTCTTTTACATTGATGTTCATTGATGTGAACGGTCGCAAAATTGTCAAGTTCCTTCTCATTATTACAACGGTATATTCTCGACGCCACACAGTGTTCGTGGAGTAAGAATTGAATTGGTTTGAATATTATTTGGATAAAACAAAATTAATGAAGCAATCGTCGGAGATTTTAAATTTATTAAATACTCGATTGTCATTAAAGAATATAAATAGTATATATATTTTTTTAAATCTCTCTTGTATATATAAAAATTTGCGACAAATTTTAATTATTGAAATCCTACTCAGAATAACAATATGTAAACTTGTGACAAATTTTAACTTTCGAAATACTACAAAGAATTGCAATATGTAATTTTGCTACATTAAACAAATTCCCGTTAAGAAAATATTGCTGCGTATTTGGGGGTTCATGAGTTGTCCGAGAATGAAAGGCGAAACTTACAGAAGCTCAGAAGTTTATTTACAGAAAATTCCAGAAGAATACAGGTCTATAAACCAGGTATCAACTTCACTTTCACCAGTACACACAGCTTAGATAACAGCTGTCAACAGCAAATTCCCATTACAAACTGTATTAGAGCACACAGCAAGGCTGTTATTCAAAGAGGCTCAGATCTCTTTATCGTAAGGCAATTGACGAGAGACAAACCGAGACTGACTCACTTGGCGCGTTGCAACTCTTTAAAAACCTGCGTAGAAAAATCTAAAAATTTCCAATATCTCGTCAGCCAGGTTACAGCTTCCATATTATTATATTGGTAATAAGGATTTTCTCGCCAAGGTCACCGAAAAAGTCTTCAAGGAGGAAATTTGGCGCAAAATCCATTACCTATCTTATTGGAGATTTTTAATGCGTTTTTCAGGGAAAATTAGCTATTTTAACAAGAAAAAGAGCTAGAAATGTAGAAAATTGACATTTTTATCACCTGATTAAGCCACTTTGAATGAATTTACATAAAAATATAACTACAATTATTTACAAACTCATAATAATATGTATTATTTTCTTAAAATTTTTATTGTACAGTCGGTAACAAAAGTCTCCGAACATTAGTAAAAATTCCTATATAAAAAACGTACACTTAACACAGTTTTGTTAAATAAATCCTTATCGAATCCTGTTCTTAGTCAGTCTAAGAACAGGATTCGACAAGGATTTATTTAACAAAACTGTATTAAGTTTACTTTTTTTATATAGCAATTTTTGCTAGTGTTCGGAGACTTTTGTTACCGACTGTACTTTGTGGCAAATAATATTTTTTTTTCCCCTTTTCTTTCTTTCCTTCTTTCTTTTTTTTTTTTTTTTTGAAAGTGAAAATTTTTGGGCTGTAATATAAAAATTATCAGGGAGAAATTAAGAAAAAACATTTTGCTTCTTAAAAAGAAGTATAAAATACTTCAAACAAAAAGAAATAATATTGCGCTAGATTAAATCCTAATCGTTTTATATGATATTTGATCCAAATGTTTGACTTCAGGAAACGAAAAAACAATTCTTGAGTTTTTATTACAGTGTGAAATAAAAAGTGGCCAAGGGGCATATGAGATGGATTGTGTCTGTTAATCCTGGATTAGAGGGAAGTTATATATTTTTATCCTATCTTTTGAAACTCAAAGTTTTTCTGTTGTTACTTTTATTTTACGACATATTTTTTAATGTTAAAAATGACTTTTAAAAGATGTTTAGATCGAAAAATGTTTCTGCTAAGCTGGTTTAATTTTCTTTAAATAAATAAGTAAATAAAAGCTGCAAAGAATACGCAGGGTGTCCCATATGTGCAGCAGAAATCTTTAAGGGGAGAAAGATAACATCATAAGAATTTATAATTCCATAGGAACATATAATCGCAAATGCAGAGTTGCTAAAATTTTAATTATTTATTCCGGAGCATTTTTAGTCCTGCTTTTATTTCATAGCGCTTTTTTTTAAGAGTAATTTCTTCTTAATTTATCGCAGTTATATACTACAGAAAGTTATTTTGTAAATAAGTGATGTGAAAAAAAGGCAAGTCTAAGAATGCTCCGGAATAAATTTAAATGTGGGAAACTATGCAAATGTCATCTTAATTCTTTTAGAACTGGCAGTTTTTGGTTATTTTTTAAATACACGTAGGCGTGACATTTGAATGTTTAATTTTAAATATATACATATTTTTTTTTTCGTACGAATGATTACATAAAAAGATATAAATAATAACGCTGTTTCTAAGCAAAGCATTTAAAGACTGATTGTTATCATACGGATATTGTATATGATTTTGTGAAATGATGTATCGCATAGGATTTTAAAATTTACAAGGTAGGTGGAATTACAAATAATTAAAATACTATCATATTCGTGAGCCGTTAACTGTGCACACACGTGGAGTTTAGTATTAAAAAAATCCTAATAACCTGCGGCGCCGAAGGGTTAATATGATATCGGCGGTCATGAACTGTTATTCAGGTTGAGACAGTTTACAGACCACTCTACCTAGCAATTTTAAACCTGCAACCAGAATATTCCTTTCAAACAATTATAAGTGAACTGGAAAATCAAGTAGACATACCAGAGATTCGTGTGGCTCAGTGGCGGATTTAAGGGGGGGGGGGCTAGGGGGCTGAAGACCCCCCAAAACACTGACATTCACAATTGAATATTGCAATTGTAAATTTTTTATTGGTCTAGAATAACACTTTGAAAAATCTTAGCCCCCCCCCCCCCCCCAAAATTCAAGTTCTGGATCCGCCACTGGCGTGGCTGCCAAGAATGCTGGAGGACTATTTTCGTCACCAGAATATTTGTCAGCCACGTAATCACCGCAGTGGAATTACGTGCAACATTATACAAACATAGAACTGGCATACATGCCCTTCCTGTATGGATGGGCAGATGGCAATGAACAAAAACCTGAACGAATGTATCAATAAGGGTTTGACAGAGAAAGGTACTGGGCCATGTTGTGTTTTCGCGTATGCATAATAATTTATGAGTATATGGGTCTCTAGAGAATGAGAGATATGGTGTAGGCAGGCCAAGATGGATTCGTACGACCCTATGGAAGAGATTCCGTACACAGAACTCCAAGTACCACCGTACGTGCTTTCGTTATTGTTGTAGGAGTGTCTCGATCTTCTATAAATTGTGTTTTGCAAGGCGAATCCTTCTACCATATCTTTTCGAAAGGGTACAGACTTTGCGCATCACATATTATCCTGCATACGAGCGTTTTGAAAAGTGGTATCTCCAAAAATGTACAGATTTCTCATCACTTGTTTTATTTTCTGATGAGATGTATTTCACGAAAGGATGTGTTTAACCAACACAATGTACATTCGTGAGTGCATGAAAACCACACGCTGTGAGACCGTATAATGTAAAACATTATTTCTCCGTCATTGTTAGAGTCGGTTCGGTCGGCGACTGTGTAGTCGATCCTATGTTTTTCTATCATCTATGAGATCAGCAAAGTACAAGGGGATCCAAAAGTCACAGAAAAAATAATAAAATTATTATTCAAAAAGTATTGACCGTAGCACTATAAAGTTTTCACTGAAATGCTTAGAAAAACATGGGATTTTTTTTTTAGGTAACAAATGATTTATCAGCAAATTAATTTAATTTTGTTTAATCAAGTGGCACTTTAATTATAGAATTAATTTGTTTACAGTGTTGCAGAACATTCAACGTAACTAGGACTGTAAATGCTGAATGTGATCGCCGTCATTCATTAGAAGGACCGTCAGACGTTCCGCATTGGAAATTCTCCTAAAAAGAGCTTTAGTATTCGCAATATGCCGTTATTCGATCTGGCGGATGTGTTTAAAATGTGAAAGGATACTGCGAAAACAGCGCAATAAGTTGATAAAAAATGTAACTAATATTTTTTTTATATGTATGTATATATATAAAAAATCCCATGTTTTTCTGTACATTTTAGTGAAAATTGCCTAGACCTACACTCAGTGCTTTTGGAATAATATATTTTTATTTTTTCTGTGACTTTGGATCACCCGGTATATCATATTTTTGAAAGAGGTCTTGCCAACTTAAACAGATACCACAAAATGTTAAACCCTGAATGTGGTTTCAATATGATAAAGCACCTTCACATTATCGAACATGTGTTTAGAGCCATTATGAATGCAACTCTTGGTGAACAATGGATTTGGCGAGGCAGACCGGTTGCTTGCCGTCCACTTTTTTTCGGATTTAGGCACACTAGATTTCTCTTTTGAAGTGCAATGAAAGCTGTTGAGTACGAAACACCTGTCGAGTTGGAAATGGATCTGGTTGCAAGAATTATCTGAACTACTGTAGATATCCAAACAAAACAAGATGCTCTTGGGCGTGTCCGACGATCTATGGTCCATCGGTGTAACACGTGCATCGCATGTAAAGGTTTAAACTTCGAAGATCTCCTGTTATATTTTGAAACAGAATAATCTTATTATAGAATCCGTATTCATATGCAATAAAGTTTTAAACTAAACCTTATCTTGTGACTTTCATTTTCTGTACACGTACCACTTTCTAATGATTTACTGAAACTGGATGGTTATGCAATTTTCAGTCCTTTGATGCACTCTATTTTTCCTTAAAATTTGTATTTCTGCTTAGTCTTCACCTAAAGGAACAACTTTATGTGAATATGGATAACAATTGAAAGGAGGTTAAATACATAACAATCCATTACGGCAAATATCATATTAACTCTTTGAACACGTGTGCATTGAGGAGATTTTTAAGACTTACCTTCATGTATGAGTATTGTCGACTGTTCATGTGTAATCTAGTGTTTTGATTATTTTTAACTCTGCCTACTTTGAAAACTTTAAAATCTTGTATGATCCATCGTTTCACAAAATCATAAATAATATTCGTATTGATACAATCAATGCTTTAAATACATCGATTAGAAACCGCATTATTATTATGTATATTTTTTTATGTAATTATTTGCACGAAAAAAATATTTGTTAAAATTTTAACATTCAAAATACATGCTCCTACATCTTTCAAAAAGCAAGTAAAAACATCTGTCTCTTAAAGGGTTTTTATAATATTTGTGGTCATGGGTTCCTATGGAATTTTGAATCTTTATGACGTGTCTCTCCTATCTCTCCATAAAGCTTGCTGTTGTACTTATGGGACACCCTGTATAAGAAAATAATAATTAATAGTAATTAGTAATTTAATAATAGTAATAAATAAATAAATAAATAAATAAATAAATAAATTAATTAATTAATTAATAAATTAATTAAATAAATAATAGTAATAAATAATAATTAGTAATTTTTTGTGTTGAAACAAGTGACTATACATTTAATATGTA
This sequence comes from Salticus scenicus, assembly GCA_963930645.1. Lineage (NCBI taxonomy): Eukaryota > Metazoa > Arthropoda > Arachnida > Araneae > Salticidae > Salticus > Salticus scenicus. The sequence goes on along the minus strand of OZ005648.1, from coordinate 327,379,703 downwards.
AAAACAGATAATGAGAATTCTTTGATACCAAAATATTATATCTGGTTTTAAAGACAACAAAAGGTCTGTCTTAACCTATTTAGGTGCCTGCCTACTGTCGGAGGTGATTTTTTAAATAATTGAAAAAATGCCATTTATGTGCATTATAATAGAATATAATTAAAAACAGTGAAAAATATGCAAATTTTAAAATATTTTGACTTTAGGCTCAAAATTTGCAAAAAAAAATGCACTTTTTCAAAACATCATAAGTCAAATTTAAACAAAGGTATTTTTATTCTGTAAATTTTATTTTGATTATTGAAAGTTCCTTAAGGGAGTGAGCTATTCTCAAAACTATAACCATGATATTTATTAATATTTTAGAGAAGATAACATTTTACATGCTGAAAAAATTATGACAGTTCATAACTTCTATCGACAAAAAAAAAAAAAAAAAAAAAAAAATAGCTAGATTCGTTGTAGTAGTTCAATCTCTAAAACAACTCCTCTAGAGTATTTTGTCAAAGTTTCATAAGGCTTCAATGATTACTTTTGGAGTTATGATGTTTTGCGATAAAGCAAAATGTTAAAAATCTCATTCTGAGAAAAAGCAGAAAGCATAATTAAAAACCAGATTTTACTTATTAAATAAAAAATAATTTTAATAAGTTTCCTGATTTATTTCAAAGTTTTTTATTTTCTATTTTTATTTATTTTTAATTCATTTTATATGCAGTAACAAATTTTGATGCTTATATTGAGTAAAACATTTATGTAAACAAACATTTACGGCCACTTCCGGTTTCAAAAAGTGGCGAGTAACTAATATTAAAATGCCTGTAACTCAAGTTCTAAGCAAGGTAGAAACAAAATTCACACTAATTTAGAAAGCTAAAATACCAGGGCTTTAATACTAAACCAAAAACAGAAAATAGGAGTTTTGACCGAAAATTGCATTTTAAAGGTAAGCAGGCGCCTTAATAAAGTTTAGCATATTATCTATATATTAATAGGCAAGCATAAAATTTGTAGTCCCTTTTTAACATATTAATTATGACAGTAGAGGGTTGAAAATGATATCATTCGAAAGGTATCGTTAGCCGGAAGGTGCGAATACAAATATTATTTTCTTACGATGTCAAGAAGGTATTTAAAAATACATTTATTTTTTATGCATTTTTCCCCATTTTTCCCTTTTATACACGTATTCCTTTACATTAAAAAATACCTAAAAGTGGAAAGTTGTTAAATCTGGCAATTTCATAAAGCTCAAATAAAACCATAGACACAGTAATTTGTATAATGTAGCATCACTATACGCAAGCGAAGTGATGACGTCACTGTCTGTTTATGGAGCCATGAAAAAGATTTTCTACGTTAATCGTCCATTGGATTTTTTGTAAAAAATTATTAAAAAATAACGGAAATTATCTGCCGATTTTAATTCCGATATTTGGGTATAGTTATATATAAGTTACTGTCTACATGTGTTTGATTGAGTTATTTTTTCTGTAAAATTGATAAAATTTTAATTTAAAATCACAAAACTCCAGAAAAAAAAATGGCAAACTTCCAGTTTCAAATGTAAACATAAACATTTCATTTCAAAGGGTGATATTTAAACAATAGAGCATTTCCTCGTGACGTCTGGTGGTTGGCAAAAAAGCGCGCTCGACTTTCCCGCGCTCTGCCCACCATTACTAACCGCATAGCGATCCGCCATCGCTATGCTTTTCCCAAGCCTTTTTGCCAACCACTCATAAAAGTTGAGATGTTTGTTTACAAACAAGGAACTGCCCTATAATATACTAAATAAAAGGAAAATGGATTTGTTACTAACTGCTGCATGTATAAGTAGACAATACGGAAAAAATTCCGATTTCCGTTTTTTGCTGAATTTACATGTTTTGAGCTTTCTTTACGTTTCAATTAACTGAAATTGGCTACTTATTTTTTAAAAAAGTGTCTTTATTGCTAGCTTTTGTGGGTAGAAGAAGCAAGTAGAAGATACATAAAAACTTTTGATTTCCGGTTTTCGATGAATTTACGCGTTTTGAGATTTCCTTGCATTTTAATTAAGTGAAATTGACTACTTATTTTTATTTTTTAAAATGTCGATTTATTATTCTTTCCTCTGCATATACAAGTAGAAAATATAAGATTCAGAAAGTTTTAGATTTTCGGTTTTCGATAAAGTTACACGTTTTGAAATTTTCCGAACTCAATTCGGCCATTTTTGAAAAATACCTTTTTTTTTTGGTTCAAACACTGTACTTTATGAACCAATCGAATTAATTTAACAGAATTTGATATTTGGTTGGGCCTTGGTTTGACATGGTACCTATTAGTTTCTGGGCTGTATCACACAACAAGGGGCGTTTTCACGTTGCGATTTTCTCTCATTTCAGGAAAGGCTAACATCTACAGAGAGAAATAGTTATATTAAGTAAAACTCTGCTGATTCAGTTAGAGTGAATATCGGCAAACAATTGCCGCAGCTGTGTTGCAATTGCATTCTGTTTAGGACAAGGCAATAACTTTGCTCTGCCTCGCTTTGCAAAAAAAAAAAAAAAAAAAAAAAAAAAAAAAATGGTCGAGTTTCGACCACTGGGGCGATACTAGTTATTATTATTATGTTAACTAATAAATAATTATCTATGTAAAAATATGTTTAAAAATTTCTGTTTGCTTTATGCAAAATAAACTAGTATGTTGTGGCCACCACAAGACTTTCTTCTATATTTTCCTATACAAATTCACTTAATAACAAAAAAAAAAAAAAAAAAAACGATTTTTTTCCAAGTTTTTTTTTTTTTTCGTTAAAAGTAAAAAAAAAATCGATAACTTTGTTTTAAATGATCACATATTTATAGCTCAACCATTCATTTTAAAGGAAGCGATGCCCCCACTTGCAGAATTTTTTTTTACTAATTAACTATTACTATTATCAATAATTCATATTAATTTTACAATCACGGGTTAAGAATAACTCTCATTATGTACATTTATACGGAATTTTGTCCTATACTGCCATGTTAAAAATTTAGAAAAAATACGATCACAGCGCCACCTGTTGAGCGATTGATCCCCAAATCTAATCAGCACCAGTTTATGTCAGGGGCCAACTAAATACCAAGTTTGGTTATTTTTCGATAAAAAAAAAAAAAAAAAAAAAAACGATTTTTTTTTCTAAGTTTCTTTTTGTTAAAAGTAAAAAAAATCGATAACTTTGTTTTAAATTATCACAGATTTATAGTTCAACCATTCGTTTTAAAGGTATTGACGAGACCTTTCGAAAGATACCCATCTTGAAAATTTACTCCCCTCGAGGGGGGACTTCCCTCCCAGGGGGGGGGGGGGTGGCGAGGCTCCTACACATATAAAAAAATTTTCCCAGTAGACTATCTCTATTATAAATAATTCTTGTCAATTTCATAATGATTACTAAAAAATAATTCTCTTTATGCTCATTTATGCAAAATTTTGTCCTATATCACCATGTTAAAAATTTAGAGAAAGTGGGATGGCAACGCAACCTGTAAGACAATTTTTACCAAAAGTTGATAGGCATTAAGTTATGTCAAGGTGCAACTCACGGAGTATTATTTAAAGAGGAGATGAGAGTCCAATGGGAGAAAGCTTTAAAACTGCGATGTGAATTTCTGCCAGCTATTGGGGGCGACACTTGTCCCTTTACCCTATATTTCGGCGCGAAGTACTACTGTTTTCAGTTTCATTCTACTGACGTGCTTTTCGAATTTTGAATTTTAAACAGTTTAATATTTTTGTACGTGCTTAAAACTACTTCATTGAGATGGGTTCATGTAAATGCTTCGTTCCTCGATGTAAAACAGGTTCTTATGATAGTGACAAAAAAAAAAAAAAAAAAAAAAAAAAAGAGAAAAGCCCAAGGACAGAAATGCCCGAGTTTGTTTTCTGCTCCACGGGTAAGTATTATTATTAGAGTACTGCGCGGGTCGGGTTTTACTCGACAGATGATTTTTAAATCAACCCGAAACCTGACCCGAACCCGACAAAAAAATTTTCATCAACCCGAAAACTGACCCGAATCCGCAACAGAGAATTTTTTGCGACCCGAAATCCGAAAAATAAATCAACATTACTTATTCATCTAAAAATCATGCAAAACGAGGTAAAATGATATAACATGATATAAAATAATGTAAATTTTCATTGTCACACAGTTGGTAAATTATAAAAAAAAAAAAAAAAAAAAAAAAAAAAACTAGTATGTTGTGGCCACCACAAGACATTCTTCTATATTTTTCTGTAAAATTCACTGTGCGAATAATTTATTAAAACTATAATTAAGAAGTTTAACGTGATGAATGCAAATAATTTTCATCTTAGGGAAATCTAACACTAAATATCCAATCAGAGACAGTTTTATCGTCTATAAATAACTTCTTAAACAATGCGTTTTTATAATGGTTACCTCACATATCATGGTTCGTACAGTTATATGGCATAGAAGTTGAGATATAGCCATCCTGTTATCGAGGAAATTTGCAGTGTAAAAGCACCACCTATTGGCCGACAAGCATTCAAACTGAGTCAGCATAATGTCTCATAATCGCCTTCTCACATATTAAGTTTTGTTTGATGATACACAATAGAACCTGAGATATAGCTTTCCTTGTAATTGTGGAAATCGCTGTGTGGCAGCGCCACCTGTTGAGTGGTTTACACCAAAAGTTGACAGGCGATAATATATATTAAAAGGCACCGCCATACAAATTTATATGAAATTCTGTGCAGTAGTTCTTGAGATATAGCCTTTCCTTAAATTGCGGAAATCCCTGAGTAGCAGCGCCACCTGTTGGCTAATAGGCATTCACTTTGAATCAGCGTAATATTTCATATTGGTCTTTTCACATATCAGGTTTTGTTGGATTATAAGCAATGAAACCTGACATATAGTCTAGACCTCTCAAAACTTGTAAATATTTAGTGTTAGTTTTTTCTAAATGAAAATCATTCATTATGGTAGATAATTTTAATAAATAATACATAGTTTTAAGAAAATAATTTTACTGAGCGAATTCCTATAGGAAAATAATAGAAGAAAGTTTGAGGTGGTCACAGCATACTAGCTTTAAATGAAATCACAACAAGTATTTCTTATATATTTGCTGTATAAAGAAGTATAAATAGAGAAAATTCAAAATTCCGTTTACATAAAAGCAAGGATTGAATTTCATTAAAAGTAAAGGTATTAAATAAATAAATAAATAAAAATAAAACTAGTATGTTGTACTCACCACAAGACTTTCTTCTATATTTTCTAATACAAATTCGCTCAGTACAGATAATTTACTAAAGCTATTATTTATTAAAATTACCTACCATAATGAATGCAGACGATTTTCATCTTAGAGAAAAATTACATTGTGCAAAGAAAGACAGTTTTATTCTCCATAAATAGTATATTAAAAAATGCGTTTTCATAATGGTTATTTCGCTTATCAAATTTTGTACAGTTATACACCATAGAAGTTGAGATATAGCTTTTCCGTCTCGTAGAAAATTGCAGGACAGCAGCGCCACCTATTGGCCGATATGCATCCAAATTGAATCGGCATAATGTCTGATTATGGTCTTTTCAGATATCTTTTTTTTTTTTTTAATTATACACAATAGAACCTGAGATATCTCTTTCCCTTAAATTATGGAAATCGTTGTATAACACCGCCACCTATTGAATTATTGGTACCAAACGTGCGAAGACTATAAATTATATCATGGTACATCCACATATAAATTTATGTGCAATTTTGTTTAGTAGTTCCTTCGATCCCAGGTTGCGCTCGTCGACCTAGCCGCTCGGAACACGCGTAAATACGGGCTAGGACCCCTTAGAAAGACTCAAACGGAGGGCATTCCCCCTATAGGCCTAGGACACATCTGGAGTCAATCGGCCTTAAATCCTCCAACCAAACAACCAACCGATACATGTCTAGTATGTGCAGAATGTTTAAATTAGTTACATAGTTGTAAACATTCCTATAAATTTATGTTCATAATTGTAAAAAAAAATATTTTGAAAGGTGTTCTCAAGTCGATCCGACTTGTTGAAAACCAAACCCGACCCGCAAGAAAAAAAAATTCAGTCAACCCGACCCGCACGAAAAAAAGATCAGTCAACCCGACCCGAACCTGATCCGCAAGAGAAAAAAATTCTGTCAACATAAAAGTTCTCTAAAGATAAAAGTTACACTAATTTTTCTCTTAAATTTCTAATGTCAAGTATCCTATTACACTAATATTATAAGAAACGAAATGTATTATTAACCCAGCATGATCTCAGAATGAAATGCCTCACTCACTAGGCTATCCTTTCTTCCTCCACTTTGATACATTTACCTTATCCTAGTTTTTGTTGTTTAATTTTATTAGGCTCAGTTTTATGCAACTCCATATGTAATATTTTTAACGTAATAATTCTCATGATAATCCATTATTATGCAAAAATTCAACTTAATTTTGTATGTTAAAAAAAAAATCCTGAAATTTTAAAAACTTATGCAATTGCGTAAGTTTCGCACAGGTTTGTTAGCATACTGTTGAAATAGTGTACTGCTGCGCTAATATTTTCTAAGACTATATTAGACTATATTAGACTTTTCTAAGACTATAGACTAATATTTTCTAGAAATAGTCAAATCGTGTTCGGAACTCTCAAAACGTGCAAATTCATCAAAAACCGGAAGGTGAAAATTTTTACGAATCTAATATTTTCTTCTACTGAATATAGAAGAAAGTAAAAAAAAAAAAAAAAAAAAAAAACTTGTAAACTGCGAAATCTTTTCATTTTCCAGAATTTAAATGCGAGGTTATACTGTATTTGTATTTCTTTAATTTATATATTAACAACAGTCGAGAAAGATTCATAATACTTTTCTAATTTTCATACAATTTTTTCAAAAGATACATATTAGTTTCGTTGAAGAAAAGAAAACAGATCCAGATACAAATACGGATCTAATTTTCTGGCGGATATCCGCGGATACGAATAGGGTGGTCCGGTACATGTCTGCCCACCAGCGGCCGAGCGGTTCAGCGCTCGAAGCTGGTAGATGGGAAGTGTCGGGTTCGATCCCAGGTTGCGCTCGTCGACCTAGCCGCTCGGAACACGCGTAAATACGGGCTAGGACCCCTTAGAAAGACTCAAACGGAGGGCATTCCCCCTATAGGCCTAGGACACATCTGGAGTCAATCGGCCTTAAATCCTCCAACCAAACAACCAACCGATACATGTCTAGTATGTGCAGAATGTTTAAATTAGTTACATAGTTGTAAATATTCCTATAAATTTATGTTCATAATTGTAAAAAAAATATTTTGAAAGGTGTTCTCAAGTCGACCCGACTTGTTGAAAACCAAACCCGACCCGCAAGAAAAAAAAATTCAGTGAACCCGACCCGCACGAAAAAAAGATCAGTCAACCCGACCCGAACCTGATCCGCAAGAGAAAAAAATTCTGTCAACATAAAAGTTCTCTAAAGATAAAAGTTACACTAATTTTTCTCTTAAATTTCTAATGTCAAGTATCCTATTACACTAATATTATAAGAAACGAAATGTATTATTAACCCAGCATGATCTCAGAATGAAATGCCTCACTCACTAGGCTATCCTTTCTTCCTCCACTTTGATACATTTACCTTATCCTAGTTTTTGTTGTTTAATTTTATTAGGCTCACTCAGTTTTATGCAACTCCATATGTACTATTTTTAACGTAATAATTCTCATGATAATCCATTATTATGCAAAAATTCAACTTAATTTTGTATGTTAAAAAAAAAATCCTGAAATTTTAAAAACTTATGCAATTGCGTAAGTTTCGCACAGGTTTGTTAGCATACTGTTGAAATAGTGTACTGCTGCGCTACTGAGCTTGTATTTGATTTTCAAAATATACATTTGATAAATGATGATACCGCAATGCTTAGACTTAGATTCTTCACTGTCTCTGATTCTGAGAATGACTCAAACAGTTGAAACTGGTCATAATCTTATTCAAATATTCAATTAAAAAAAAAAAAAAAAAAAAAAAAAAAAAATCAGGACAAAATTTTAAAAAAGTCTTAATTACAAAATTCACATGCATTAGTGAAAATTTTAGAGAAAAATCTTAACATAAAATTACAACTTTATTTTTTAAATCATACTAATATTTTTTAATTTCATACTAATAGTAAACACTAATAGTAAACCAAAATAACTTTTCCTTTTATTGAAAAATGTAATGCCAACACTTGAAAATTTATTGAAACAGTATGTAATTTTATTACACATCAGGTTACACAGAAAGAAAAAAAAAAAAAATAACAAAGAATTATTTTAAACTTGATGTTGGTAAAAGGAAATGAATGAAAAAATCAAATCGCTAGCAACTTCTTAATTTATTATTATTATTATTATTATTATTATTATTTTATTACACCGTCAAATATAGCAACAACGAAGAATTATAAGACTCACTGCCATAAGATATCCATAAAAACCAACATTCTCAAAAAAAGAAAAAAAAAAAAAAAAACTTATCTCTCCATAACAATGTAGTTTAGCTTCGGTTTTACGCATAAAGATCAACGTCATTTTAAATGTTCTCTCACTAAGTAAAATGCTTAAAATAGTTCTTTAAAAAAAAACATGTTGTCAAAAAGACTCTATTAAATGAAATCTGCGTTCAACCGAATTTTTTTAAGCTCAGTATTATTCTTAAAAAATTAATAAAAACGAAACATTTCCCTATTGAATAACGTTACGGAAGCTGGAAAGCAGGGTATAGCGAACGCTGGCGCCCTCTGTTAACGTTAGAAAACAACATCGCAAAATTTCAGCGTTACTTTCGTCTCCTCTTAAATAATACTCCGTGGTGCAACTACATACCAACTTGTATGAAATTCTGTGCAGTAGTTCCTGAGATACAGTTGCCACAAAATTTTGTCACACACACACACAGACAGACAGGCAGACATTTTCTAAAAATGGTCAAATCGTGTTCTACAGCTCTCAAAATGTGTAAATCCATAAAAAACCCGAGGTCGAAAATTTTTACGAATCCAATACTTTCTTCTATTGAATATAGAAGAAAGTAAATATATATATTAAAAGAGTTTGAAGAGAATTACACCGTTGGTAGAAGCTTAGAAAGTTTTGAGTATTGCGTAATCCGTACCCTTTATTTACATTATTGAGCTTTATTTTATATTCAGAAAAACCAGATGCATCAAATATCAGAAATGTAATCGGATTCTAAACAAAATCTGAATGCAAAGTAAATAGGCTTTCATATTTTAAATCTCCAATGCATTCTTTAATCTATGTTGCTCTTTAAAAATGTTTAGAAGATTATGTTTGAGTGGTTTATTTTATTTATTTATTTTTTTTTTCATATGTAAAAAATAGCTATGACCACATTCACAAATATATTTTTGTTATATTATTATAAATTATTTTTTGTTGGTTACTAAAGCATTGCATTTTAAACTTTATATAAGATCACTCCATTTAAACACCAAGTAAATGGATTCCACGATAGAATTTGAAGAATGAAAATTAAATGATAACATAAGTATTTTGAGGAAATAAATTTTAAAACATCACAAAATGCTCACAATGAAAGTAAAAACACTTTTTATTTGCATTTCAAAGGTTTTCTTTTATGTGCTTTATTATTCTCTTTTGAATATTTTTAAGCATTAATATCTAATGAGTACTCACAATACTTGACAAACTTAATACTTTAGATGATATCAGTTTTCTCAAACTCGATCTAGTGGATTTATGAATGACATTTGAGTTAATATTTTGGCACATTATGCTATATTTGTATCCTTATTATTTTGAATTAAGAAATTTTTATGAAATCATTTTCTGGTTTCCACTGTAAAGTATACGAGATTCTAAATAAGTTTAATTTTATTAAATCGCACCTTCATGAATTTGTACAGTATCACATGCATACATTGCATGAATAAAAATGTCAAATAAAAATTAATATATATAAAAAAAATAATGATTTTTCCCCCCATTCTAAATTAGTATTTTGTTAAAAGAAATTAAAAAAAAAAAAAAAAAATGGAATTCATAGAGATATTGCAAAAGTTTAGAGTTATTATTTATCAAAAACAATATAAAATTTTTAGTAAAAAAGTATAAAACAAAACAAATATAAAATATATTTTACAGATATTAGGAAAATGAATAATTTCTCGCTGTTTCCTAACAGATAGGGGACCAGGACTACTTGCATGCAATTTCAGATGGTAACGCATCTACAAGGATGTACTGTCAGTAAATTTGAACTCCAGTGCATGTTAGTTCGCCACAATGCAAATAACGTTTTTTTCCCCTTAATTCAAAAAATACACAGTTTTCTGACAAGTGAAAGTGTATTTGTGAGGAATTTTTCTGCACTGTTTTATTCAAAAGAAATCTGCAGCTGAAGAACACAGAAATCTCGTTGAGACTTATGGTGAGCATGATCTGTCACAAACGACATGCAGAGACTGGTTTCAATGTTTTAAAAATAATGATTTTGATCTTGGAGATAAGGAGGGCTCCGGCGCACCGAAAAAGTTCGAATACGAAGAATTGGAGGAATTACTTAATGAAGACGCATGTCAGTCGCTAGCTGAATTTGCAAAGTCATTACGATTAGATAACACAACAATTTCTAAATGTTTGAAAGCATTAAAAATGATTTTGAAGGAAGACAATAAGGTATAGGATATAAATAAATAAATAAATAAATAAACTTATTCAAGGTTCCGAATAAAAATATATAACTAACTAAAATAATGTATTATTCTTAATAATACAACACCAATAAAGTAATCTTCATGAAGATTAATCGGTATATTCTTTCGTAAGATATAGAGCCCACTGAATTTTTCTAACGTTATGTAATGGCAGACGGTATGTAAAAGTGGCGAAGTCGTGTGCAGACACCTGAAAACATATAAATCTATTAAAAACTGGAAGTCGAAATTTTTCATGGCTCCAATATCTTGTTTTTATGTATATAGAATAAAGTAAAAATTAAAATTTCGATATTAATTTAACTTTAAGGAAATTCACCAGGGCTAAACATCTACTTTCATAATAAAATAACTTCATTATTCTTATTCCTGTAATTATTACGCATCACAAAAGAACTGTATTAAAGTATTAAAATATTTGGAAATTTTATAACGAAATAAAAATAATAAATTTGTTTTGCTTCTATTGTACTATTTAGTTCTCTTTGATTAAATTAATTATTTAAACTATTCGAGTTTTGAGCTCATTAATAATAATAAAGAGATTAGCGTATAACTGATGGAAGCGCAAGGAAAACAAGATTCTTAAAGCACTATTAATGCGGTGGGACAAACTGCACTTAAGAAAATGGAATTACAGTGGCTCATTATTTATTACTCAGAAAAAGGCTTTTATAATATTTATGTTGTTTATATGACTATCATTTAAGAGAACTTAATGAATATTTAAGTCGGAGTTCAGCTGTTTCTAACTGTTTTTATTGTTATTTTATCTTGAATGAAATAACACTATTATAGGTATTTTTTGGACTTTAAATAACACCCTAAAGCTTATATCATTATGTAAAATAGTTTTAAGTAATAAAATAAATTGGGGCATTATATATATTTAAACAAAGCAGGATATTAACGTATGTTGTTATATTATTATTATTTGTGTGTGTGTGTGTTTGTTTAGTAGATTAAATTTATTTATTTACTTCTAGTGATGTTCAATTTTATCTTAAAGTTCATTTAGTAATACAAATTATTTAGAAGATTTTGTAAGATTATATATGGGCAGAGCTGTCAACCTAATCCGGCAAATTGTTAGTAACGCCCCTTTTTCTACACCACTTAATTTTTAGAGTAATTCTCTTCAAATATATTTACGAGGAACTAAGAAAACAAATACTCTAAAAATATATTGTTGTAGAAAAAGGGGCGGTACAAACAATTTGCCGGATTAGGTTGGCAGCTCTGTATATGGGTAATTCCAGGAAAAATGGTAAAAATCATGTCCGCCATCTTGGATTTTTTTTTTTTTTTTTTACATAACAAAATTTTGTAATTACTATCGTTTTATCATGTACACCTTTAGATTCCTTACTTAATTCCTTACTACGTAAATATTTTTTATAAGGAACAAAACAAAAAATAATGATGTCCCAACATCAAATTAGTAACACTTAAAAAGTAATTTAAGAAACTGTTTAAATATTGTACCAATATAAAGTGTCAACTATTTTTCATCTATTACATAAAAATAATTCTAAAAATAAATCTTATTAAAAATCATTTATTTTTAAAAGAAAAATTGTTAATAATATCTAAGTATATTGTGTGTTTTGGTATGTTCACTTTGTTAGAGAATTAAAAAAAAAAAAAAAAAAAAAAAAAAAAAATACTGAATCTGGCAGCAGTTTTAAGATGACTATGTGGTAAAACTTCCATGCTTAATTAACCATTTTGTATTTCACTGTTAACAAACAAGGTAAGACACCTGTTAACAAAATGGCTTGGAAAAAGAAAATCACATTTTATTAACTTTAAAAAAAAATTACCAAAACGCACCACGTCGTTTATCATTAGCCTAATTTCGAAGTTGAAGATTGCCAGTTCCCAAACTTTATTTGGAAGTTGGAATAGTGCCAGCTCACAATTTTTGAAATATCAATGCAAAGTGAAAGAACACATTTTAATTAATTTTAAATAACCTATCAAACTAATTTTCATCAAACACAGCCAAAAACTATAATGGATCCTGGGTGAATCTGCATCCTAAAAGAAAAAAAAAAAAAAATAAAATAAAATAAAATAAATAAATAAATAAATAAAAATAAAATAAAATAAAACAGTTATATTCAAATCGGATATTTCGTTTGGCAGCTACAGCGCCACAAACAGCGCCACATGCAGATAAAGTCCTCAACTTATAACACCTCCTCTTTTGACCGGGAATTAAAAAAAAAAAAAAAAAGTAGCTTTAACACAAAAGATGATAGGACGGGATTATTTAAATTATTTAAAGAGAAAAAACACGTAACAGTTCACGCTTTTCTTTCCTTGAAGTTCTAGAGAATGAAGAGGAAGAGATCGATATGTTAATCAAAGCATGACATCTGTTTTCAGAACATTTCATTGGTTGTTAGTCTCGACATCACTTATCTTCCAGCGATAAAATTACCACAACAATAAAAAATTGTTTCTTTTGAGCAACATTTTTTAAAGCCTTAGGTTACCATTGAGATGCTGTAAAGTGGCCGAGTAACTTTGAGGATTTGGGTAATAATTCATCACAGCGGCATTACAACTGCCTGAACAGAGAATTTAATCTTTTCTAGGAATTACACATTTTCTTTAATCGTAGTGGTAATCATAACGTCTTTCCATCATGAGGATGAATTTGTAAAGGAATTGTTGATGAGGCATTGATGCTCATTTCTCATAAAAACACTCTTATTGCAGCTGCTAAATTATTATTGATAGTTAGTTACAAGTTGCTTTTGCATCACCAGAAATGATACCACTTATGTTCGAAATAATTTAATTTCGGAAACTGTGTAGATTGCAGACGTTTATTTTATGCGCCGTGTTCCTTATGGAACGGTGGACAGTGGGTACTGAAGTCATTTTCATACTAATTTGTATAAGATTGTGTATCGTATATTTCTACTTCTAATACTTTTCTCCATTTCTAAAGGAAAAAATAATGTTAAAAAAACCGTAGAAGTTAATAACTATGGCTACACAAAAACAGAAGTTGGAAATTTTGTTTTCTGTCGTGATATATCTTTAAACTACGAACGTATTGTACGCGCGTAAGTTAAGCACTACGGGGAAGCTTGCTACTGACTGAAGACTCATTTTAAAGCGCACTGGAAGAGTTGGATTTACAAAATAGGGATATTGATGTAGATTCACGAATAACAGATGAAAACTAAAATCTCTAAATGTAAACAGCTTTGCTACCATCACAATTAGTTAATGCAGTTCTTTATTGCACCCAAAATACAATTGTCTGAAAATCAGACAAAATGTGGTGTAGAACTCTTTCTTTTCTTCTCCCTCTCTCTCTCTCTTTTAAGTGCATTTATTTTTGTTTGATATGATTAAATTTCATGATAATATATCTTAGTCGAACGAGAACGCCCAGAAACCTCTTTATGAAGGTGAAGGAGGACGAGTTCTACTGTTTCCTGGTCCAGCGTGGGGTCAGCTCTTGCCACTGTACAATAAAGGGGTGATTATTTAAAATTTTTGTATATTTCGGAAAGTTCTAAATGGTATTAAAAGCTTCTGTATAAAATCAAAAATATTTAAAATTTATGATCGTTTGAAAGCAGGCACATTTATCGCTTATTGAGTGAAATTTATAAAGACATGAAATCTGTCAAAACAACTTAGTAACTTCTATTTTATACTAACCATTTCTGTTAGTGTTATTTTTACATCTGGAATAAAAGAAAAAAAAATCTTACACACACACACAAAAAAAAAAAGATATCTTTTTTTATGTTTAATTTCAAAATATAACATAATTTATATAAAAATATATTTGAAAATTATATATTCAAGAATATATCTGAAATAAGTAATTTATTTGAATACTGTATCAGGAAAAAAAAAAATGTTTAAAAATATACTGCAAAATAAATTTAGTTCCAATTACATTTCATTTTTATTGATAAGTTTTATTTATTAATATCAATAAAATTCAAACGAGAAGTGTGTGGCCATCACAAAACTTTCTTCTAAAAAGAAAAAAAAAATCTAAAACTTTTTTCATATTTAAACACATGCAATGAAAATTATTTATTAAAATTATCGTTTATTAAAAATATTTTCCATGATGAACGCAAACAATTTTCATCTACACTGTAAAAAAAAAAAAAAAAAAAAAAAAAAAAACCTGTAGATTTACAGCATAATATGCTGGCAATATGGGTGCATGGAGGTGTGGGGGGGGGGGAAGTTAGAAAGAAGTAATTTACAGCAGAAACAAACGTAAAAGAGTCTTTCTTTATAGATGTTTACGCTGTAAATTGCCTTATTTAACAGCAGAATGTGCTGGCAATATAGCTACCAGCATATTTTGCTGTAACAGCTTCCGTATTTTTTTTTTGCAGTGTAAGAGAAATTATTAGATTAAATGTTAATATAAAGCAAGTTAGTGCAGACGACATCTTAGGGAGCGTGTACATTTTCAAATGCAGATTTGTTAAAACTAAAAAATTTGAAAATTTTGTTGTGTCACACACAGACAGATATTTTCTAAAAATAGTTAAATCGTGTCTTGATTTTCCCAAAGCGTTTAAATCCATCGAAAATTCGTAGGCGAAAAAGTTTACGAATCCAATACTTTTTTCTATCGAATATGTAAGAAATTTATAAATCAATTTGCTTAATCATTTATATTTAACATTTTAGAAAGAAAAATATCTGACAGATTAGGTGGGTTACGAAAATATCTATAACGGCATAGTACACTAACGTAAAAATTAACATTTTATCAATAAAATAATAAGAAAATGTTCTTCAGTGATGCTTGTAGATTTCATCAATAACATTTTTACTTTCTTTTATATATAGAGAGAGAAACTATTGGATTCGTGAAAATTTCCGAACTCTAGTTATCGATAAATTTACACGTTTTGGGATGTCCTGGACAACATTTGATTGTTTATAGAAAATATCTGTCTCTGTGTGTGTATGTATCACAAATTTTGTGGACGCTGTATCTCACACACCAACGAACGAAATTTAATCAAACTTGGTGTTTAGTTAGACCTTGACATAAACTGGTGCTGATTAGATTTGGGGATCAACCTCTCGACAGGTGGCGCTGTGATTCCATTTTTTTTTTCTAAATTTTTAGCATGGCAGTATAGGACAAAATTTCGTATAGATGTACATAATGAAAGTTATTTTTTACGTGAGATTGCAAAATTAGTATGAATTATTGATAATAGTAGTATTAAACTAGGAGAAAAAGTTTATGCTAGTGGGAGCATCGCTTTCACCCGTGGGGGGAAATATCCCCCCGGGGTTTATAAATTTTCAATATGGGTATAGATGGGTATATTTTCAATATGGTAGATCTGCGATAATTTAAAATAAAGTTATCATCTTTTTCTCTTTCATTAAAAAAAAAAAAAAAAAAAAAAAAAAAACCTTCGAAAAAGAAAATCGCATTTCTTTTGATGATGGCAGAAAATTGACTTTTTTTTTTTTTTTTTTTTTTTTTTTTACATTATTTAGTGATATAATTCTGCCAGAAAAAAATCGTCTGCGTTTATCATGGAAAATAATTTTTATAAATAATAATTTAATAAATAATTTGTACTGCATGAATTTGTGTAAAATTGCTTAGAAGAAAGTATTGTGGTGGCCACATGATACAGTAGAACTTGGATAATTCGAAGTTGAAGGGACCAGAGAAAAATTCGAAATATCCAAAAATTCGAATTACATAAATTATTTTGTTAAAAAAAAAAAAAAAAAAAAAAAAAAAAGATAAATTAAAAATTAAAACTCTACGATCAAAGATTTAACACACAAACTTTATAAGAAAGCATACTTCTACATCCCCCTCCCATTAAATCAATATGTTTTACGAGCTTAATTATTCAACACGTTTTTTAAAATTGTCAGATATTTTTTATTTCTTCTTTAAGTACAATTATGTGTAATAGCATGTGACTTGATACAAAAATAGAATCTTCTTCATTAGACATGATATTCAATTCAAAAAACCCTCGAAGTTCATGTATATACACCATATCTTCTGATGCACTAGCTAGGGGCTTCTTTTGTATTTCCTTATCCTTCTTTTGAAAGACTGTTAAAATATATTAGCTGAGAAAAATCTCGGGAGCAAATGTCACAGTAATATTTTAAAGGTAATCGTATGAAAAATTCGAATTATCCAAAATAGAATTCGAATTATCCACGATTTTTTAACATTATTTTAATACAAAATTCAAGGGACCGAGTAAAAAATTCGAATTATCCAGAATTTCGAATTAAACAAGTTCGAATTATTCAAGTTTCACTGTACTAGATTATTATATCACCAAAAAAAAAAAAAAAACGCTAAATTTCTATTACATTGTTCTACTATCCAAATTTATTAAACTGAGTTATGTTTAAATTTGTATTGACAAAAATATTATCTTTAGGAAAATATCTTGGTATAGTTCCAAGAAATTCCAGTTTAGTTATCAGATTATAATATTAGTGTCATCTACATCATAAAGTTTGATGAATTTGTTAGTTGAGTTCACTTGTGTGTAATTTATGTCATCAGAACTTTCAAAGTGAAGAAGATCTTTCGAGAGATAAAACGAATTTTGAATATAAAATTAGATATTCGTTTACTATTAGCTTTTAACCTCCTTGGATAGAAAATTAAATTTATAATTATTCTATTTACTGGAAATCATTTGAGAACTTTAGGAATAAGTTGTATACAAAGTTGTTTGTAGGTTTAAAGCACTGCTTTGTGAAACGTATTAATTGCGAAATTAAGCTTTTATATTTTTTATTTGAACACATATCGTTTCCAAAATTTTCAAATAAATTTCGGAATATAAACAAACTTAATTAAATTACAGAAAAAACTAGTATGTTGTGGCCACCACAAGACTTTCTTCTATATTTACCTATACATATTCAATCAGTAACAATATTAAAAAAAAAAAAAAAAAAAAAAAAAAAAAAAAAGTACGATTTTTTTTCTAAGTTTTTTTTTTTTGTTGTTGTTAAAAGTAAAAAAAATCGATAACTTTGTTTTAAATTATCACAGATTTATAGTTCAACCATTCGTTATAAAGGTATTGACGAGACCTTTCGAAAGATACCCATCTTGAAAATTTATCCCCCCCGGGGGGGGGAGAAGCGATGCCCCCCCATGCAGAAAATTTTTTTCCTAGTTACATACTACTATTATCAATAATTCATATTAATTTTACAATCACAAGTTTAAAACAACTCTAATTATGCACATTTATACGAATTTTTGTCCTACGCTGCCATGTTAAAAATTTAGATAAAATGCTATCACAGCGCCACCTGTTGAGCTATTGATCCCCAAACATAATCAGCACCAGTTTATGTCGGGGACCAACTAAATACCAAGTTTGGTTAAATTTCGTTAAAAAAAAAAAAAAAAAAAAAAAAAAAAAAAAAATGCGATTTTTTTCTGTTTTGTTTTGTTAAAAGTAAAAAAAATCGATAACTTTGGTTTAAATTATCACAGATTTATGGTTCAACCATTCGTTTTAAAGGTATTGACGAGACCTTTCGAAAGATACCCATCTTGAAACTTTGCCCCCCGGGTGGGAACTTCCCGCCCCCGGTGGGGGGGGGGAACCTATGCCCCCACATGCACAAAAATGTTTTCCTAGTTAACTACTACTATTATCAACCTGATCTTTCGAAAGATACCCATTGTGAAAATTTACGGGGAAGCGATGCCCCCCAATGCAGAAAATTTTTTTCCTAGTTACATACTACTATTATCAATAATTCATATTAATTTTACAATCACAAGTTTAAAACAACTCTTATTATGCACATTTATACGAATTTTTGTCCTATTCTGCCATGTTAAAAATTTAGATTAAATGCTATCACAGCGCCACCTGTTGAGCTATTGATCCCCAAACAAAATCAGCACCAGTTTATGTCGGGGACCAACTAAATACCAAGTTTGGTTAAATTTCGTTAAAAAAAAAAAAAAAAAAAATTGCGATTTTTTTCTGTTTGGTTTTGTTAAAAGTAAAAAAAATCGATAACTTTGGTTTAAATTATCACAGATTTATGGTTCAACCATTCGTTTTAAAGGTATTGACGAGACCTTTCGAAAGATACCCATCTTGAAACTTTGCCCCCCGGGTGGGAACTTCCCGCCCCCGGTGGGGGGGGGGAACCTATGCCCCCACATGCACAAAAATGTTTTCCTAGTTAACTACTACTATTATCAACCTGATCTTTCGAAAGATACCCATTGTGAAAATTTACGGGGAAGCGATGCCCCCCAATGCAGAAAATTTTTTTCCTAGTTACATACTACTATTATCAATAATTCATATTAATTTTACAATCACAAGTTTAAAACAACTCTTATTATGCACATTTATACGAATTTTTGTCCTATTCTGCCATGTTAAAAATTTAGATTAAATGCTATCACAGCGCCACCTGTTGAGCTATTGATCCCCAAACAAAATCAGCACCAGTTTATGTCGGGGACCAACTAAATACCAAGTTTGGTTAAATTTCGTTAAAAAAAAAAAAAAAAAATTGCGATTTTTTTCTGTTTGGTTTTGTTAAAAGTAAAAAAAATCGATAACTTTGGTTTAAATTATCACAGATTTATGGTTCAACCATTCGTTTTAAAGGTATTGACGAGACCTTTCGAAAGATACCCATCTTGAAACTTTGCCCCCCTGGGTGGGTACTCCCCCCCCCGGTGGGGGGGGGGAACCGATGCCCCCACATGCTCAAAAATTTTTTCCCAGTTAACTATTACTATTATCAACGAGACCTTTCGAAAGATACCCATCTTGAAAATTTACTTCCCCGGCGGGGTACTTCCCCCCCCAGGGGGAGGAACCGATGCCCCCACATGCACAAAATTTTTTTCCTAGCTAACTACTACTATTATCAATAATTCATATTAATTTTACAATCACAAGTGTAAAATAACTCTCTTTATGCCCATTTATACGGAATTTTGTCCTATGCTGCCATGTTAAAAATTTGCATAAAATGCGATCACAACGCCACCTATTGAGCGATTGATCCCAAAATCTAATCAGCACCAGTTTATGTCAGGGTGCAACTAAATACCCAGTTTGGTTAAATTTCATTCATTGGTTCGTGAGATACAGCGTCCACAAAAAAATGATACAGACAGACAGACATTTTCTAAAAACTATTAATTCGTGTTCTCCACATCCCAAAACATGTAAATCCATCAAAAAGTGGACTTCGAAAATTTTCGCGAATCCAATACTTTCTCTATATTACATATAGAAGAAAGTAAAAAAAAATCTGGAGTGACTCCACTCGACTTTCCGACCATTGAGTAACTAACAGTTTTGTAGATAAAATAAAGAAAGAGGAGTTGCTAAAAAAAAAAAAAAAAAGAGAGAAAACCATAACAGAGTGTTTGAGTATTTTTTTCCATATATCACACGAGGTTTTATTTAACGCTACTGAACTTTGAGCCCTTAGATCATAATGATAAAGAATTTTTCGTTGTGTCCCTGTTAAAATCTATAAATGCTAGATTCACCAAAATGCTTATAGTTAGTGCAACAGTGATTTATAATATTCATACAAATTTTCAGCTCAATTGAATAAGGCGTTTAGATGCTATCGCTGGTCTCATAGGCCATAAAGATAAAGAATTTTTCTTTGTGTCCCTGTAGAAAAACTGTAAGTGCTAGATTCACCAAAATCTATGCAGTTGGTTCAAATGTAACCTATAACATGTGTACAAATTCTTTGCTGAGATTAATAAGGCGTTTAGACGCTGTCACACTTTTAAAAATTTGGCAAAGAATTTTTCTTTGTGTCCCTGTAAAAAAACTATAAGTGCTAGATTCTCCAAAATCTATACAGATTGAGTATCTGTGACCTATAATATGTGTATAAAGTTTTTGCTCAATTGAATAAGGCGTTTAGATGCTATCGCACTTTTAAGATTTTGGTCCCTTGGCCATAATGATAAAGAATTTTTCTTTGTGTCCCTGTAAAAAAACTATAAGTGCTAGATTCACCAAAATCTATAGGGTTCGTACTATGGTGACTTACAATATACGTACCAACTTTCAGCTTATTCGAACAAAGCGTTTAGACGCTAGCGTGTTCACTCACAGACATACACACATACATACACACATACATACACACATACATACACACATACATACACACACACATACATACATCATCGCAAAAATAGTGAAAACGGACTCGTTGGACCTCGAAACATATAGAAACATCAAAATCTCGAATTCGGATTTTTGACATGATTACAATACTTTCCTCACTATAGTGTTCGGAAAGTAAAAATTGAACAAAAG
Source organism: Salticus scenicus (assembly GCA_963930645.1). Taxonomy (NCBI): domain Eukaryota; kingdom Metazoa; phylum Arthropoda; class Arachnida; order Araneae; family Salticidae; genus Salticus; species Salticus scenicus. The sequence continues at coordinate 327,358,575 of OZ005648.1, read as the reverse complement.
GTAGCCTGGAAAAGAACATTATTTAAATTTTAATATTTCATGTTCTTCTCTTCTTACAATTGAAAAATTTCTAAATGTGACACATAAGAAAGGAAATACGTTGTAATATAATTTTTTTTTTCAAAATTACGCATGAAATTAATAAAAGTATTATATTTAAAAAAGTTTTAGAAGTTTATTTAAAACTTTACGTACCACTTAAGTTATAATTCATTTTTACTTTCTACTATATGTACATATAGTGAAAGTATTGAATTCGTGAACATTTTCGAACTCCAGTTGTCGATGGATTTACACGTTTTGGGATATCCTGAGCATGATTCGACTGCTTTTAGAAAATGTCTGTCAGTCTGTCTGTTTGTGTGTATCACAAATTTTGTGGACGCTGTATCTCACGAACCAATGAACAAAATTTAACCAAACTTGGTGTTTAGTTGGATCCTGACATAAACTGATGCTGATTAGATTTAGGGATTAATGGCTCAATAAGTAGTTCTGTGATCCGATTTTATCTAAATTTTTAACATGGCAGTATAGGACAAAATTTTGCATAAATGTACATAATGCGAGTTATTTTTAACGAGTTATTGTAAAATTAATCTGAATTATTGATAATAGTACTAGTAAACTAGGAAAAAATGTTTGTACATGTGGAAGCATAGCTTCTGCCCATGGGAAAAAAAAATCGTATTTCTTTTGATATTGGTAAAAAATTGAATTTTTTTCGTCTTTTAGTGATATAATTCTGTCAGATAAAAATCGTCTACATTTATAATAGAAAATAATTTAAAAATTTAATAAATAATTCGTATTGTATGAATTTTGTGTAAAATTATATAGAAGAAACTCTTGTGATGACCATATCATACACACAGAAAAATAAATTGGTCACAGTGACCTGCCAAAATGCTCAGCTGACAATACAGAATTGACTAACCAAAATAACTGACTAGCCAAAAAGTGTACTTGCTGAACTAGTCTCCAAAACTGAAAAGTGTACTTGCTGAACTAGTCACCGAACCTGAAAAGTGTACTTGCTGAACTAGTCTTCAAAACTGAAAAGTGTACTTGCTGAACTAGTCACCAAAACTGAAAAGTGTACTTGCTGAACTAGTCTCCAAAACTAAAAAGTGTACTTGCTAAACTAGTCACCAAAATACTTTTCCAGACTAGGAAGGTTAATATTATTAGACAAAGAAGGCTAGTCGATAATCATAATTATCTGACCAGGAAGGTTAGTCAACAACCGCAGTTGCCAGACAAGGCAAGTTAGTCAGAATCTGCACTTGATTAAGATGGTTAGTCAGCAGCCAACAGGTATTTTACGAAGCAAGCTAGTCAGTTTTCAATGAATATCTGAAGAGGCAGGATAGTCAAGACTATTTACCTGACTAATCTGTCTGGTAATATTTGAAAAGGAAAACTAGTCTCTATTTGACTAAGCTGCCTCATAATATTTGTGGAGGAATTTTAGCCCGAAAAAAAAAATATTTGACTAGCTTATCTCATATTTGAGAGAGATTAATCAAAAAAATTTAATAGATTAAAATCCGTCATATTTTATGAGGAAGTGGCCTCATACTTGTTTGCAGGGGCTTTTGAAAAAGCATTGTTGTTAGTCTTAACCTCTTTACTTTTGTAATTGTTTAACCCCTCCCCCCCTCCCCTTTTAAATGTTCAACCTTGCAAAAATATTTAAAAACTTTTCTGAAAAATATTACTTGTCCATCAACTGGAATAAAATACTCATAGCTGCCAACTTTTTCAATTTATTGCGGAATGTTGTTAACATTCGCCCTCTTCTTCATACCATATTCTTAATAGAATAATTTTCTTTGGCATGTAATTACAATTAAATATGAAGATAATTACTCCTCAAAGAATATGGTTTGAAGATAGGGCGATATACTAACAACATTCCGGAATCAATTAAAAAAGTTAGCAGCTATGAATACTGGAAATTTAACAAACTACTGAAACAAAGAATTTGCTAGTTTAATCATACTTCCCTACCTTTATTCATCATTAACGCACGCATTTATCCAACACTTTTTTATCAAGGCATTCCAAGAGGATTGTGGCGCCACATGATTTAGTCCACTTTTTATGCACATCCTCATATATGGATTTAGAAATATATATATGTTACCGCTAAAGTGCAGAAATCAGTTAATCTGCAGATTAGCTAGGTCATCTGCACATTAACTAGGGCAATCCGTTAAAGTGAGGAAAATTGTTTCATTTCTCAAATTACCTAGGTAATCTGCGAATTACCTAGATAATCTGCACATTACCTACTAGGCACTCGTTTAAGTGAAAATAAGATCTCTGGTGGTGTAATTTTACAGCACGCTGTGTTGTATTTGTTTTTTTCATTCGGGGTAAAAAAATAGTTTTCTTTCCTTTCCTTTCTTTCTTTACTTATTTTAATCTGTATGTGTTTTAATTTTTATGTCTTTTAAAGTTATATTTGTTTTGATTTTATTTCATCTTTTTTATTCTGTCAATATAAGTTTGAAGATGTTATGCATTTTTAATATGAAATATAATAACTTTAATAGCTTTCAATAAATTCTATTTTATAAATGAATGTTAGAATTGTAATACAGTAATGATTTCTTTTCAAAATAAAAATATTTAACCATTAAAAAAAAAAAAAAAGGTTTATTAACAACTTACATTACTATTACTATTTTTTTTTTTTTTTTTTTAAGTTATGCACCAATTTTTAATTCGATAAAGAAATATTAAATTAGACAATTCAGAAGCATTATTTAAGAAGTACTTCAAATAATTAAAACTGCTTTAATAATTTTTAGACCGCAGGAAAATTAAAATGACTGTTTTCCACGGCTTTATTAAACTATATTTTGCAGCATACATATAACAACAGCAAGTACAAGTTTAGCAAATATATTAATTTTACAAAAAAAAAAAAAAAAAAAAAAAAAAGAACTTTATTAACACATTTTATGTGATAAACTACAACGAAATTATCTGAAAAAGCGAACAAAATAAAAACAAAAATGTAATCATGATATATAAATATATAAAGGAAACTTGAAATTGAAAGAAACAACAACAAAATGTAATGAAATGCTAAAAAATGCATAAACATTTCATATTAAGTATTTATTAAAGAAAGCCATAATATTGAATGCCATATTTTTCAGAGTTAAAAATTAAAACTTTTTTTTTCAGTAAGTAATAGTAATTTAAATCAATTTTTAAATAAATTAGTTTTAAAAAGTTGTGGTTTAATCGTTTTATTTCGGGAGGAAATAATTACTGTGTAAATTTTAATATTCATAATTCAAAATAAAGTTTCAGGAGATAGAGCGTTTAGATTAAGATTAGATTTCAATAAAAAATGCAGTTCAGACCCTTATAAAACTTATATTGACAGAATTAAAAAACAGAAGAAATAAAATCAAAATTAAAACAATTATAACTTACTTGTTACTTTAAGTTTTGTGATGGTCATGATAAGAAACCTATAATAACCATGTCTTCGATGCTCCAAGTTTTGCGTTTACCAATACCAATACCAATTATCATAGCGGAAGCGGAGCGGAAAGGATGAAAGTTTTGGTTTGTGTTTGAAGGTCATTCGCGTATCTGTATCACATGACTGTTTGACGTCATAATCAATGTAAAAAAACTAATGCTCGAAACAAATATTTGAACTTTAACGACACAGCAGCCGCTAATCTGCAGATTACCTAGTTAAAATGCAGAAAACTCTTGATTCCACACTTTAACGGGTCATTTTAGTTAATCTGCAGTTTAGCTAGGTAATCTGCACATTAACGGATTTCGAGCTTTAACGGTAACATATATATTTTTTTCTCATCGGTGCTTTCATTTTATACGCTGTGGTTACAAAAATAAATGTAATTTTTTTTTCTTTTTTTAAGTTCCTTTTTTTAATATTTAAGCCACCTGAATATATGTATATATTTTTTAAAATAATGGATTTTTTCCACCTGATTAAAATTACAGATAAATACGACGATACAATATGCTTTAACAATTGATACAGGTAATATAAACAATATGCACGGTATAGACGATACAATGTACTAAACTATAAATAACATCGAACTCCAAATTTCAGGTTATTTAAAGTTTTAAAATCATAAATATTAATGATATACTTTTTTTTTTTTTCAAGGTAAGGGTGGACATAAAATTTGCATTAAAAAACCCTTTAACATATATAATAAGAATTTTTATTTTTAATCATCTCTGTAAATTTTATGCCCAGAGAAATTTTAATATATAACAATAATTTATAAGTATTTGATCATCCAAAATAACTCTCACTTACCTGATAACATTACTTTCAACATTCTTTAAATCAAGAATTTAAGTGGCTTATTTAAATAAGATTTCTCCTTCATTAAAACTATGTAATTGAAATAATACATAAAAGACAAAACTCAAGATAAAAATAATTTTATTGAAAATTATAAATGTTTCATATACGTGAAGAAGATTGCTCCATAATTTACATAAAAATTAATAATATAAAAGCACAAATATAATTAGGTAATAAAACGGAATTTGTTTATGCCTAAAGATGGCAAGCCGCTGAAAATAGTAGGAATAGCACCATCTTTAACAATTCGTTTATTTCTTGGGACTTGATATAACTTTCCTTCTTTTTCATCAAAATAAGTAATTGTTTGTATAATTCCATCAGGTTTAAAATAGAGCTCACAAACCTTAAAAAAAAAGAAGAAAAAAAAAAGACATCAGGACATTACTAAGAAATACGTTATATGAGGTGTAAATTTCACCTCATTGCATAGGTTGCATTCAATTAAGAAGTTGCATATATCATAGATGGCTTCATTGGAAATCAAATAAATCAATGAGGAGACGAAGTATTCTATCAAAACCTTTCTTAATCTATGCATAAATTATTATATATATATATATATATGTGTGTGTGTGTGTGCGGAAACAGGGCAGTTTGGAATCGCCTAGCAGAGGCCTTCATCCTGCAGTGGGTTGATAGAGGCTGAAATTGGTAATGATGATATATATATATTGTCATATAACACCATACCTTATAATTCGTATGATTACTTTAGAAAAGCAAGCACGAGATTTTTTTAAAAATCGATCTGGTTTTATTGATTTTTTTTTTTATTGAATTATTATTTTTTTTAATGAATATATCCCTGTTAGAACACTATTGTTAAGCATATTTGAAAGTTGACAACCATATTATAAATGCTATCGATGCCTTTCGAGCGATTGACACCAAAAGTTGATAGGCACTAATTTAGGTCAAGGTGCATCTACATATAAATTTATATGTAATTCTGAACAGTAGTTCCGTAGATACAGTTGCCACAAAATTTTTGTCGCATATACATACACACAGACGGACAGACAAGACATTTTCTAAAAATGGTCAAATCGTGGTCTAACCTCTCAAAACTTGTAAATCCGTCGAAAACCGGAAGTCGAAAATTTTTACAAATCCAATACTTTCTTCCATTGAACTTACAAGAAAAAAAAAAAAAAAAAAAAAAAAGATGTAATTACTAATTGTATTGCGTTAAAAACCTGAAGAAAAAAAAAATCCTAATAATAATGATTAAACACTTATGTGAGTTATGTGCTTCAAGGTCAGTTCATTGTTTAATGCTTATATTCTGAAAAAAAAAAAAAAAAAAAAAAAAAAAAGTATCTTTATTTATTGCAATTGTTCGACGGGAATGTTTATTTACTATAATAATTTGGGTTGCACGGATATATATGATTCGCAATTAAACATCTGCTTTGTTTTTATTTGTTCTAGAGAAGACGATAAAGAATATTATTATTATCTGCCTTGATGGAATCAGTTTCCTAAATGTGTTTATTTTATATTGTTTTTTTTACTTTCTTCTGAATTCAATAGAAGAAAGTATTTCAATCGTAAAAATTTTCAACATCCGCTTTTCAATGGATTTACACGTTTTGAGGGCTCCAGAACACGATTTGACCATTCTTAGAAAAATATGTGTCTGTGTCTGTGTGTGTGTGACAAAAATTTTGTGGCAACGTATCTCAGGAACTACTGCAGATAACTGCATATAAATTTATATGCAGATGTACCTTGGCCTAAGTTAGTGCCTATCAACTTTTGGTGTTATTTGCTCAACAAGTGGCGCTGCTAGACCGCGATTTCAGAAAAGGCTATATCTCAGAAGCTACTAAACGAATTTGCATAAATTTATATGCAGATAAACGTAAGTTAGTGCCCACCAATATTTTTTGTGAACTGCTCAACAGTTGGTGCAGCTATACATCGACTTTCGCGTTTTCAGGGAAGGCTGTATCGAAGGTTCTGTTGTGTATAATCAAACAAAACTTGACACGTATCAACGTAGCCATTATATGACATTAAGCAGATTCAATTTGGATGCATATCAGCCAATAATTGGCGCTGGTATATTGCAATTTTCTCTGAGAACAGGATATGGCTATATCTCAACTTCTGTGCCATATAACTGTACAAAAACTGATATATGAGGTAACCAATTTGAAGAAGCATTTTTTAAGACTTTATTTATAGAGAATTAAACTGTCTTTCTTTTCTTATTATTAGTGTTAGTTTTTTCTAAAATGAAATTATCTGCATTCATTATGTTGCAAATTGAATTGTCTTTGCATCCTCTCAGGTGGCGCGACTAGTCGTCATTTTTCGACGCGCCGATGTACGATTACTGACTAGTTAAAAATGTGATCTGAAGGGAGTCGGTCATGCTTGACCGTTTAAAATATATAGCGCTTAAGAAATGTTTTTTTTATGTTTTTATTGTGAATCCGTTATATGTTGTTTTGTGAAGTGAATAAATAAAACGCAAAGAACAAAATTTCATCATTTATGGTTTATGGAAATTATTATTACGGAACATTGAAAGATTTATGAACACAAATTTTGGTGACCCTAGGATGTGACTGTTTGCATTTATTTGGACGACATGCATTTTTTGGATAATTATGGAGTGAAATGAATCCGCTGAGCATGCATCGGATATGGGAGGTAGGCTTTTTCCCTTATTATTTCATTATTTTGGTTTGAGTTTGGGGGTTAAAAGTTATGGTTTCGTTTAACAGAAAAGTGTAGTTTTTGTTCTAAAATGGTTGCAGTCTGTGAGGACATCGAATTCATTTGGTTTATATATAATATTATTTATAATTTATAAATTTTGCTGATATATGAAATAAATAGTTTCAAATTTGAATAATTAAAAAATAGTTTGGGTTTTAAATATAAATGGTTTCATTCAACATTTAAATAATTGAAAATTACTTTCGTTTCATAAAATGTTGTTTAAATGGTGTTTCTTTTTGTTTCTTTGAAAACGAAATTGTTTTTTTTTTTAATGGAATATTATTTAATTTTTTGTTTCTTGCAATGCTATTAAAATAGAGTTACTTCTGATTTAATACAAAATTATTTATTTAGTTTTGGTTTCATTAAAGGCTATTTTAAATTGATTTACTTCTGTTTTAACGATGTTTATTTTTTTGTTCTTAAATGATATTTAAAGATGATGTTTACATTTTTTTTGATATATATAGATAATACATGTTTATTTTTATTTAATAAATATATGGATAGGAGTTATTATTAAGCAATTAGAAGGTTTCATAATTTTTATTTTTGTTCTCTTGTTACGATATTGGGTTTAAAATGGATCTAGAAAGATTAAAGGAAAAAAGAAGAGGTTTAAGAACCTCATTTACGAAATATTTGGGGAAAATAGAAACAATCCTGAACTCCGAAATTACGGAGGAGTACACGAAATTAATGAAAATTGAGGAGCTTCTTAGATTAAAGGCTCAACTCCTGGACAAACAGGCAGAACTCGTAAACATCGATTATGAAATACAAACAAAAATTAAAGTTAAGGATATAGCTGAAGATGTGGCAGGCTGTGAGGAATACAGGGAAAAAGGGATCGATGTAAAAACAAAATTAGAAAGGCTAGTGGATAATTTAAATGACAGGCCGTTGCCTGGTGTTATTCAGATCGCTAGATCAAGTGATCAAACAGGGATTGGTTCAGAGAACCTAACAGTTAGAACTGAAACCAGAAGTACAGTTAAACTTCCGAAATTACAAGTTGTAAATTTTCTTGGTGACTGTAGTTCATGGTTGGACTTCTGGAACTCTTTCGAGGTAGCGATACATAATAATAATTCTTTAAGCAAAATTGAGAAATTTTCGTATTTGAAATCTTTCTTAGGAGGTGTCGCCTTGAGCGCTGTATCTGGGTTTTCATTGACAGAATCTAATTACGATGCATCAATACAATTACTTAAGGAACGTTTTGGACGAAGTGACGTAATTATATCGTCCCACATGCATAAGTTACTATTAATAGAACCGGTGAAATCATGCGCGAATGTTACTGAATTAAGGAGAATGTACGACGCGATTGAGGTACAAATTCGTTCGTTACAATCATTAAATGTAGCAACAGGCACTTACAGTAATCTGTTATGCCCTGTAATATTACAAAAACTACCGGAAGAATTAAATTTAAGTTATAATAGACAGCGTAATTCAGATGAATTGTTTGATATTTCTAAATTAGTTGATTTTATACGTAAAGAATTAGAAATACGAGAGGCATCGATAATTTTAGCGAATCCCAAAAATAATAGCGCAAATGAAAATAATTTTCGGAATGAAATGACAGGCCACAATAAACCTTACTTAAATTCTAAAAGGAGCGAATATCATCCCCCTAAATCATCAGCTTCCGTTTTAGCGACTCAGGCGGAAAGAAATTTATCTGGTTATCATAATAGGTATTCTTATGATAATAATAGGCCTAAATTTAATAACAAAAGAAATACGAGTTCGTTTTCTCAAAATACTGGAGTTCAGGGCTGTTTGTTTTGTTCCTCGGCACATATGAATCATGATTGTTCCTTAAATGTTTATGATAAGAAAAAGGCTTTAATGGCCAAGGGATTATGTTTTATATGTTTTTCAAACCATTTGAGTAAATTTTGTTCTCGTAAGGATCATAAGTGCAAGTATTGCGCGTCTCCCTGGCATAACTCATTAATATGTAATACAGAAAGAAATGAATCCCGCTCAGTTGAGGATAAAAAACAAATACAGTCAGAAAGTTCTTTAAATTTAGTTTGTAATAAGAATAAAGAGCTTGAGGACACGCCGAATGATTCGGTGTTGTTGCAGACTGTAACGGCAAGTGTATTTAATGTTCAGGCCAAATGCCATTTATTGAGGTGTCTTATTGACAATGGAAGTTCTAGGACATTTGTATTGCGCGAAGTGTGCAATTTATTGGGATTAAAAACAATCGGAAGGGAAACCCTTTTAATTTATACTTTTGGAAATGAGAATACTGAAAGGAAAACTTATGATATTGTAGAAATAGTATTACATAATGTAAGAGAAACTAATAAGAAAATTAAATTAAGGGCTGTGGTTGTTGATTCAATTACATTTGGGGAAATTAAAATTCCTTCACAATGGGTGCGTAATGTCGCACTAGAAAAAGGCATTGAATTGGCAGATAAGGGTAATTTAAGTAAAATTCATGTACTTATTGGATCGGATTACATTGGGGAAATTCTTGGAGAAAGGAACGTGAGAATTTCTAAACGATTAATGGCAACAGATACCTTATTTGGATTTGTGATACAAGGAAAGGAAAGGGACCCTAAAGCACTTAAGAATTGTCAGAAAGTGCGCGTTAATCATTTACATGTTGTTAAGGAGGAATTGGACCATCAAAGGGTTAAAAATTTATGGGAATTAGAGGCAATTGGAATTAATCCGGACAAAGAACATTCTAAATCAGATGATGAAATTTTAGAGTTATTTAGGCAAACCACTACTTATAAGAATAAAAGATATGAAACGCGATTGTTGTGGAAAAATAATGTTAAGGAATTGGACAGTAATTATGAGATAGCAAGACGACGCTTGTCTCATTTGAACACTGTTTTTGGTAGGAATCCGGACTTATATTTTAAATATAAGGAAATTATTGAGGAACATTTAAAGTTGGGCATCATAGAGGAAGTAGCGTCGGATTTAAATGAAAATACGGGTACAGGCTATTACATGCCGCATCATGCAGTAGTACGCGAACAAAAGAAAAGTTCTAAGGTTAGGATAGTTTTTGACGGTTCATGTAAGGGCAGGGATGAATTATCTCTTAACGATTGTTTAGAGAGCGGTCCTAATTTAAATCCAGATTTACTCAGGATAATTTTGAGGTTTAGGTTACACCCTGTAGCGTTTTGCGCAGACATTCAACGAGCTTTTCTAGAAGTAGGAATCGCGGATGAGGATAGGAATTTTTTGAAATTTTTATGGAATGATGGGGAGGGGCCCGATCTCCATTCCGATGCTGCTAAACGAATTAGGACATTACAATTCTGCAGAGTTCCCTTTGGGGTGAAATGTTCCCCATTTCTATTATCGGCAACAATCAGGCTTCATTTGAAAAAATTTGAGAATGACTACCCGGAAGCAACAGAAATATTAAGATCTCTATACGTCGATGATCTCATCTCTGGCACTGATGATGTGAACAAGGCATTACAATTGTCTAAAGAAATGATGTACATTTTAAGTGAAGCTAGCATGAATCTCAGGGCTTGGATTTCCAACTCTTCTAAACTTAATCAGTTGTGGAAGACAGACAATTTCGAATGTCGAGAAGATCCGGAGGAATCCAATGTTGAACTAAAAATATTAGGAATTATTTGGGACAATACGAATGACGAATTACTGATTGACACTTCACAATTTAACAAATTACCGGAGGACAGATTTATAACAAAGCGATATATTTTGGCTGTTTGCGGAATGTTATTTGATCCATTGGGGATCATGAATCCATTTTTGATTCGCATAAAAATTATATTACAATCAGTATGGGAAAATGGTAAACAGTGGGACGAACCTGTTCCACATGAAATTGAAATGTTGTTTTTAGAATGGCTAAATGAAGCTAAAAATTTGAAGTTCACTGGAATTCCTAGGCTGTATTTTAATGAATTCTGCTGGAACTCAGTAGAGGTACACATATTTTCCGATGCTAGCCCAAAATGCTATGGTTCAGTAGCTTATTTTCGATTTACGAATTCTGAAGAATGCAAAACAAGTTTTATAATTTCTAAGTCTCGACTAGCCCCTTTGAAGAAGATTACATTACCGAGACTTGAATTACTTGGCACTTTAGTCTCAGCAAGATTGGGATCATATCTCAAATCTGTTTCTCCTATGCTCGACCACAGAAATATTTTTTATTGGACTGACTCTCAGATTTGCCTTCATTGGATAAAAGGTTCAGTTAACGATTATAAGCAATTTGTGAAAAACCGAGTGATTGAAATCAAGGAAAAAACTGATCCTGAAAAATGGCACTTTTGCAAAGGCAAGGTCAATCCGGCGGATAAATTAACGAGAGGTGTGAAAGCAAATTCCTTAATGAATGATAAGGTATGGAGTCAAGGACCAGCTTGGTTGTCAGAATTAAGTATACCATATGACTCTCTAATGGAATTTTCCTGTGACATGGACAGCGTGGTTGAAGAAAGACATGGAGTTACAACACTTCAGGTTAACGTAGAAGTTCCAATGCCATTATTAAATCTGGAGAATTACAGTACTTTGAATAGAGTTTTGAGAACAACCGCCTATGTTTTTAGATTTCTAAATAATATCAAATCTAGGTCTGAAAAACGTTCAGGAGCGCTGACAGCAAATGAAATATCTGCAGCAGAAAATTATTGGCTTCTATTTGTGCAGCAAAGTGAATTTAACAAAGAATATACTACATTAAAGGCAAAAAATTCAGTTTCTCCTGATTCTAAGTTATATAATTTGAATCCCATTTTGACAACAGAAGGTCTAATAGTATTAAAGGGAAGAATTCAAGGCTCTAATTTTTCTGATGAATCTAAGCATCCAATTATTTTGCCGAACAAGGCTCGATTTACTAATCTTTTGATCATGAAGGAACACGAAAATTTAGGTCATTCTGGTATATCTGACACACTCACTCAATTAAGAGAACGTTTTTGGATCATTAAGGGCAGGCAAGCTGTGAAATCCTGCTTGAACAAATGTTTTCTATGCAGAAGGTTTAAGGCCAAACAAGGACAGCAAATAACAGCTCCGCTACCCATAGCAAGAACTAGTGAGGCTCAACCCTTTGAAGTCGTCGGAATCGATTTTGCTGGACCCTTATTCACAAAAGACAAGAACAAATCTTACATTGCATTATTCACTTGTGCAGTCACTCGAGCAGTGCACTTGGAAATAGTCTCTAGTCTCAGTTCTGAACATTTTTTACTTGCATTCAGACGTTTCATCTCCAGAAGAGGTATGTGCAAGGTTGTGAATTCCGATAACGCTTTGACTTTTAAAAGTAGTGAAAAGGAACTAAAGAAACTTTATATGAACATTAAGAACTTTGAAATTCAGAACTATTTTGGTAATAAGGGTATCAAATGGAATTATATAGTAGAAAGAGCCTCATGGTGGGGGGGTTATTGGGAGCGAATGGTTCGTATGACAAAGGTCATTTTGAGGAAAATTCTTGGTAGGGCATTAGTTACATTTGAAGAACTGCAAACTATACTTGCAGAAATTGAATCTATTATTAACTCTCGTCCTTTAACTTATGTATACAATGACCCTGTAGAGCCATTCCCTCTCACCCCAGCCCATTTCTTAATAGGAAAAAGGTCAACTGCATTGCCACCACAAAGTGGCCGTTTAGTGATAGCAAGCCAATCTAACTCTCAAAAATTTTTAATTAAACGATACTTGTATCGTGAGAGACTTCTTAACGAATTCTGGAAGCGCTGGAAATTTGAATATATTTTGCAGTTGAGAAATGCTAATGTTGTAAAACCTGTTAATCCAATTTCTAATTTTAATATAGGTGATATAGTCCTAATAGGTGATGACAAGGCCCCAAGACAAATTTGGAAATTAGGAAAAGTAATTGAGACACATGTAGGACGTGACAATAAGGTAAGATCTGTAACCTTAAAAACTTCATCAGGAATGTTAAAAAGACCCATTCAACTTCTTTGTAACTTGGAAGTCCAAGGGGACTTACCTTAATTAAACCAACTGTTCACCTGTAAGGTAATATTAATATTGTTTTCTTTTCAATTGTATCCAGGTAACATTGATTTTTGTATTTGATATAATTTCTATTTTCAGTATTTTGTGGTTGTGAAATTTATTATTTATGTATTGTGATTTTTTATTGGTTGTAATTCTTGAATTGTATTTGATTTGGATTTGTCAAAATTTTGTATTGAACTTAACTTACCTTTCGGGGCGGGAGGATGTTGCAAATTGAATTGTCTTTGCATCCTCTCAGGTGGCGCGACTAGTCGTCATTTTTCGACGCGCCGATGTACGATTACTGACTAGTTAAAAATGTGATCTGAAGGGAGTCGGTCATGCTTGACCGTTTAAAATATATAGCGCTTAAGAAATGTTTTTTTTATGTTTTTATTGTGAATCCGTTATATGTTGTTTTGTGAAGTGAATAAATAAAACGCAAAGAACAAAATTTCATCATTTATGGTTTATGGAAATTATTATTACGGAACATTGAAAGATTTATGAACACATTATGGTAGATAATTTTAATAAATAATAGTTTTAAGAAAATATTTTTACTGGGCGAATGAATTTTAATATAGGAATATATAGAAGAAAGTTTTGCGGTGGTCACAACATAATAGCTTTAAATGAAATCACGACAAGTATTTCCTCTATATTTGCTTTGAAAATTTCGTTCACATAAAAGCGAGGATTGAATTTTTATTAAAAATAAAGGTATTTAAAACAACAACAACAACAAAAAAAGTATGTTGTGGCCACCACAATACTTTCTTTTTATATTTTCTAATACAAATTCGCTCAGTACAAATAATTTATTAAAGCTCTTATTTATTTAAATTACCTACCATACTGAATGCAGACGATTTTCATCTTAGAGAAAAATTGCATTGAAAGTACAAAGAAAGACAGCTTTATTCTCTATAAATAATATAGTAAAAAATGCGTTTTCATAATGGTTATCTCACATATAAAATTTTGTACAGTTATACACCATAGAAGTTGAAATATAGCTTTTCTGTTCTCGGGGAAAATTGCAGTACAGCAGCACCACCTATTGGCCGATATGCATCCAAATTGAATTAGCATAATATTTGATAATGGTCTTTTCACATATCTTTTATTATTATTATTGTACGCAATAGAACTTGAGACATCTCTTTTCCTTAAATTATGGAAATCGCTATATAGCACCGTCACCTATTGAATTATTAATACCAAAAGTGGATGGACAATAATTTATCTCGAGGTAGATCCACATATAAATTTATGTGTAGTAGTTTCTGAGATATAGCTTTCCCTTGAATTGTGAAAATCACTGTATAGCAGCGCCATCTTTTGAGAAATTGACATAAAAAGCTGATAAGGACTAGGTTATGTCAAGGTGCATCTACATATAAATTTATATGCAATTCTCTGCAGTAGTTCATGAGACATAGCATTCCCTTAAATTGTTGAAATCGCTAGAGACCCTGTATAATATAGTTTCCTAATATATGGTCTCAAGAAATCGCTGTATAGCAGTACCATTTCTTGATGGATTGGCACCAAAAGTTGATAGGCACTAATTTATGTCAAGGTGCATTTACATATAAATTTATATGCAATTACGTGCAGTAGTTCCAGAGTTGCAGTCGCCACAAAATTTTTGTCTCTCTGACACACACAGAGGCAATACTTTCTAAAAATAGTCAAATCGTGTTCTGGGACTTTCAATACGTGCAAATTCATCGATAAACGGAAGTCGAAAATTTTTATGAATCTAGTACTTTCTTCTATGGAATATAGAATAAAGTAAAAAAAAAAAAAAAAAAAAAAAAAATGTAAATTGCGAAATCTTTTCAATTTCCAGGATGTAAATACGAGGTTATACTGTATTTATTTAATTTATATATTAATAACAGTCAAAAAAGATTTATAATACTTTTCTAATTTTCATACAATTTCTACAAAAGATACATATTAGTTTCGTTGAAGAAAAAAAAACAGATCCATACAAATACGGATCTATTTTTCTGGATACGAATAGGGAGCTCCGATACATGTCTAGCATGTGTATAATGTTTAAATTAGTTACAGAGTTATAAATATGCCTATAAATTTAGATTTATAATTGTAAAAAATATTTTGAAAGGTGAGCAGTACGATAGCTGTGAATTGCAGTCGTAGATCGAATGTGCGCTATCGAAGATAAACAAACACAGAGAGAAAAAACACACACACACACAGAGAGAGAGAGAGAGAGAGAAAAGGCTGATCGTCTGTCTGTTGTTTCAGAAAGAAAATGAAAAAAGGTTTATCAATTATTCGCACCACAGAACTGGCGTTGCAAAATAATCCTTACAAAACTTTGAATAAACACCATAAAATAAAAAAAAAATTTGCAACGATGGTTTCGGGTCGAAAGAGCACACGACTCTTCGTCAGGCGACCAAAGTAGGCACGAGTACAGCAGTCAAAGCCGTGCATTACCACTTTGACTGCTGCACTCGTGCCTACTTTGGGTGCCTGACGAAGGGTCGTGTGCTCTTTCGACCCGAAACAATTGTTGCGAGATATTTTATTTTTATGGTGTCAATTTAAAGTTTTAAAAGTATTATAATATTCATGCCCACTTAAATAAAGTATTTTAAATTACTTGTTGTAAATTATTAAAAAAATTTTATTGTTAAATTGGAAATGTTTGCCATTTATACCATTAATGATAAAGTTTATATACCTTTACCGTGTCTTGATACTATTGTGGGGGAAAAAATGTTACGTATTAATGAATTTAAAATTTTTTCTGGGGGAACTATATTTGAAAATTTATAAGTAAATCATTCATAATAACCAGTTGCAAATTACTAACATATAATTAACCCACTATATCTAAAATTAGTATATGCTGTAGCCATTACAAAATTTTTTTCTATTATTATTTAATATAATAGCACCATATATCTGTTACAATGCACAAAGTAATTAACACAGCTTCTCACAAATAAAGATTTTACAAACTAATTTAACAAATAGATGCTGAGATACTATAACTATCTGGAAATTTACAAAGAGTAATAGTAGCGCGGCACGTCATCTAATGTACACCCAAATTGATTCGGCATAGTTTTTAAAAAGCTAGTTTGGCATAGTTTTTGGATGTATGACATACACCTTACATATCAAATTCGGTGCACATACATATCATAGAAGCTGAGATATGGCTCTCCTATAAATAGAGAAAATTGCACCATGCCAACGTCACCTGTCGGCCGATATGCGTCCAAATTAAATCAGCATAATAGTTCATAATGGCTGTTGCACATATCAAGTTTAGTGCATTTATATATCACAGAAGCTCAGTTACAGCATTTTCTTAAATGTGAAAAATTGCAACATACTGGCATTACCTGATGACCGATATGCACCTAAGTTGAATAAACATAGTCTTTCACAATCGACTATTTGAACATTAAGTTATGTGAAGTTCTACACAATAGAAGCTAAGATATAGTCTTTCCTTAATTGTGGGAAATTGCAGCATAGTAGCGCCACTTCTTAGATGATATGTACCAAAAGCTATTCAGCACGAATTTATGTGAAAGTGCATCCAAATATAAACTTTTGTACAATTCTGTTCTCTATTTTGTGAGATACAGCACCCAAAACATAAAATTTTTATTATACACAGACAGACATCTCCTAAAAATGGTTTAATCGAGTTTAAGGAAATCTCAAATTTGTAAATGCACCAAAAGCCAGAAAAAGAAAATTTTGAAAAATCCAGTACTTCATTCTTATATATGTAGAAGAAAATCAAAATGAATATTAAGTTATTGTGGAAATAGAGTATACAACTAAATGTTTGCAAGAATTACTTAATTTATAGAGCATAGTTAAAAGAAAAAAAAATGTTGTTTAAATTGACATACCAAATAGTTTTTAAATTTAAATGTGTTAAGAATGAAACAAATAACATGAAATTAAGTACATATTTTTAACAAGATATCTTTTGTGTATCACGAATACTTAATATGCTGCGCATGAACAATTTGATTTTGAATCGAGAATACAGTATCTAATAATTTAAACTCATATTATTTTTGATTAAATTTGTTTTGGACAAATATATATATATATATATATATATATATATATGATATCAAATTTTTAATAACTACAAATATCAACCTTTTACTACAATCATCAATCATTTGAATGAAACAAATAACATGAAGTTGAATATATATATATATATTTATTTACCAAGATATTTATTATTTATCGCTAATAATTAATATTGTATACAAGAACAATTTGACTTTAAATTGAGAACAGAATATAGTATGCAATATTAAATTCATATTATTTTTGCTAAAAGTTGTTTTGAAAAAAATTGGTGTCAAACATTTAATAATAAAAAAGTCATTTTTTTATTACATAGTAGCCGCCTTCGGCGACCAGCTGGTTCGCGATCCCTAAAAAATCCGACTTTACGAAACTCCCGCTCGGTGGAGCCTGCGGCGCCATTTTCCCGTTTCAGGTCTAATAACAGCTTATTGATATATCGTGAAAATAGCTTATTGAAATCGCAGTAAATTCCCGCTCGGTAGCGCCTTCGGCGCCCTCTTCCCTTTTCAATATCTGAAACAGCCTGTTCGCTCACCATGTTATGATCTTTCAAATTTCTGACTTTAGCTAAGTCCCGCTCGGTGGCGCCTTATCCCCGTTTTAGGACTTACAACACCTTCATCGCTCATTAGAATTTGAAATATTGAAATTTTAAAATATTACAGCGCCATCTGGTGGTATAAATTTCTGTAATATATTGTTCAATTCCAAATCAACAAAGCTTTCAAATGATGTATTACTTATGAAATTATTTTAATTAGTAGCTGAGATACAAAAGAAAACCTAATCAGGACACCTTAAAACGTGTAAATCAGGTGAAATCTCGAATTCCACTTTCGATTTGATAACATAAAAGTATTTCAAAATGTCTTTCGAATGAAATATTAAAAATAATTTAATCATAATTAGAATTTGAAATACACGTATTAGAATATTAGAATAAAATTTTATTTGCAATTAAATGTAAATTAAAATGTATTTTTTTTTTCTTTTATTCTGCGAAATTTCTTTCAGTAATCCCCGAAACTTGCATAATTCCGGGCTATATAACGTTAAAATCCTTAGTACGGTATGTGATCAGAAATTCGAATTCGAAACTCTGCAAAATATTAAAGAGTAAAGGTGTTCTGGGTATTCCGTTGTTTTCTCCGAAACTCCCGTTCCTTTTCTACATCTTTGCCCCTTCGCTCTCCCCCCCCCCCCTTTCCGCCGATAATAATAATTTTACACTCGAAAATATTCGCATTTAAAATACTGCAAAGTATAAAAGAAAACTTAATATTTTTCCAATAAATACGTCAATTTTTTATTTATTCATATATTTTCATGAAAATTGAACAGTAGCTTTATAATATGCTGTCTAGGCCAAATATTAATTCGAATGTAACGTGAATGAAAATTTGAAAAAGGTTGAAAATTGCAATTTTTATCCCCACTATGAAGCACGTGATATCTTAATTGGTTACATTCATTTCCTTTTTTATCGCAGACCGTTGTCTCCATGCGTTTTGTTTCCGATCCGAGACAGCTTAGAAAATCGTCTGCTGATAGAAAGTTTCTTTTTCTGGGTCATTTTTCCATCGACATGGGTCGACATTTTAATTAATATCTCCGCAACTAATTAAAATTTTTAAATTCTGTTTTCACTATCAACTCGGGCTCGGGAAGGCTTCTGAGCACACGTATGTCAAATTTTATACTTCTGCGTTCAGTAGGGGCTGAACGTATAGATGCTCAGACAGAGAGACAGACAGACATCTTCTTTTATTATTATAGACTATTATCAACCATTTGCCAAAATTATTTAAATTAAAAAAAATATTTATTTAGAACAGGAATTAAAAATAAATAAATAAATAAATAATAACAGATAAACGAGAAACCTTTAAATTTTTTTAATTTATCTCATTAAAAAGTTTAAATATAAAAAAAAAGTATTAATATTATTTTTTATTGTTCTAAGATAGATACGAGTATAATGTTGCAAACGATAATTTAAAAAACATACCTTAAAATTTGGATTTCTTTCAAAATCCCCATGGATAGCATTTTTCTATATCTTTCTTAAATTGACGTCCTTTGGAAATCCAAATACCTTCTGAACCATCTTTAGGGAAAAATAAATCATTACTATTCTGTGTATAAAAATATTAATATGAGCTTAATGTTAAAAGTGTATGTAAACAACTATAGCTTAGACAAATTAAATATACTTACTTTTATAATACAACGATACGTAAAACTAGATTTAAAATAACGAGTTTTAAATTTTATACATTTTAAACAACTTTATAAATTAGAACAAATTCTAATTACGATTCATATTGTTAAAAGATTGCCGAAGCTTTAGAATTCTACAAATTTACAATTTACTATTCTTACAAAGCTTACAATAAAATAAAGTATTTAGCACTTACTTTTGGCTGTAAACTCGATTCGCTGATTCTGATTACTAAAAAATCTCTCGTTCTCTTTCTAAAATGAAAATCACTCCAACGGCATTTGCACTATCCCGCCAAATGCGATGAGTTTATTGTTTATTTTTTGATTTCGGTTGACTAACTCAAGTTGTCAGAAGGAGACAAAAAATAAAATAAAAATAAGAAAAAATAATTAAAGAAAAAAAAAATAATAATGCTGAGCTTTTGGACTAGCCAGACAAATTTTTCTTAGTCAATTGACAAAATAGGAATAATTTATTTTTATTCTTTCATCTGACTAACCGGTCAAATTTGAGGAAAATGAAAACTGTACCTGGGAAATTAGTCATCTGACAAGTTTTAGAGCCAAAACGGATCATCAGACGAAACACATTAAAGATACATGGTAAATTAAAACGACTTTTGTGTCTCATGACTAAATGGGATTGTCAGGTAGTGTTTTGATTGTTTAAAATTTTGCGTAATTTTGTGCAAGTTTGTCAATGTACTTGACAAACGTTTAGTGTCACAAAGATGGCACGTCTCTTGACAAGTTTCGATTTTTCATTTTTCTGTGTGTACTAGTTTATTTTGAAATTCTTGAAATACTTATATATACAGACCATAATGATAACACTCTTTAACTACATTTCTTGCGACCATGGAAGCCTCTGCGCAAGTGCGGATTCAACGAGTCCACTAGTAAAATAGGGGAGACAAGCTTTTCGTTGAGAGAAAATAAGCGATAAGGGAATACCGAATGACTGGATTCTTACTAAATTCAAACCTGTTGGTCAACTTGGAAACCCTCCAAGATTTTCGACTCGTCCTCACTGCTAGGCGTAGGAAACGTGGTTACACTATATTTAAAAATTTTAATAAGAATAAATAGATAATTCTATATTCACCACATAGAAAAAATATGGTTTTATCTACTTGGAATTATAGATAAAAACAAATATCTGTATTCAATAGTAATTGCCAAAAGTCGGTGGAGGCCCTCTGTTGAGACTCAAAACGGTTTTGGGTTCCGTCTGCGTGTTTGTTTGTTTGTTTGTCTGTTGCGCGTTTGCGGCCGCAAAAATCACGCTATTGACTTGAAATTTGGTACACATGTTCATGAGCCCCACGGAATCAGCTGTATAGTTTTGGGTGTGTATTCCATTTGCAGTTCGTATACAGGGACACGCCAAAGTTTTCAAAGTTAAAATTATCATGCTTATGTCGATAGTTTAAACATTTTTTTATCAAACAAATTAAAACAACCGGTATGCATAAAAGTTTGAGGAAAAGAGCAGAAATAATTTTTAGCAATAATTTACCAATAATTACAAAAAGTTTTGTCAATATTCATCCTTCAGAAGAAAATTATTTTTATTATATTTTAGCATCATCTATTTAATTTAATAACGGTCCGATTATTTTATTCTGAATTCTCGCATTTTTATCATTTGCAGTTTCTTTCTTTCATGTAGCTTTAAAACAATTTTTTTTTCTTTTATTAATTAGAAAATTAAAAAAGTATGGCGTGACTCCACTATGGTGTGACAACTTTAAGGACATTAAATAATTAATGGTTGTTTAAATAAAGTAAGAGAAGTCGTTAAATAAAAAAAAAAAAAAAAAAAAAAGGGGGGGGGGGAAGAAAATTACAGTAGGGCGTTTGTGTATTTTATCCCAAATGATAAGTTGTTTAATTTAGTTCAATTGCACAATCCCAAATAATATGAGCCCGTAGATCATAAAAATAAAGAATTGTTCGTTGCTTTCCTGTAAAGTAAAAAAAAAGTGATGGTTTAACGAAAATCTATACAGTTTGTGCTACGGTGATCTGTAGCATATACGTACCAACTTTCAGTTCTTTCAAACAAAACATTTATGCGCTATCCTGTTCACTCTCTCTTTCTCTCTGTCTCTCTCGCACGCATACATACACAACATCGTAAAAATAGCAAAAATGAAATAAAGGGACCTTCAAAATGCATAGATACACCAAAATCTCAAAGTCGAATTTTTGTCATGATTACAATACTTTCCTTCCATATGTATATGCTCGGAAAATAAAAATGAATAATCAAATTACTCAACATTTCTCCTCAACTAGTGTTTTTTTGTTATGACTCAAATAATAAAATATATCAGTTATATTTAAAGATTTTTATTTAATAATATCTCTTTTACCCCCCCCCCCCACCCCGCTTTTTAAAAAAAAATACAAGTCATGCTTCTGAGTTCTGTAAAATATTTTATTAGAATTCTAAGCTCTTCACATGTATCTTTATCGATCTGATTTTTTTTTCTCTATCTTTCGTTCCTAAATATTTAAAAATTTCAGGTGCCTATTTTGTGTTTAATAGCCTAGGGGAGGTCTATATTAGAATTTCAAGATCCGTTACGAGTGGTTTCGAAGATGAAAAATCTGAAAGCGGAAAAAGAGGGGGGACCTTAATTTATCTTCCAATTATGGAAGCATTATTTATCGGAGAAATAATTTCTCGCTTAATTGGAGGACAAAGAAATTTTCGATACAAGCCTGGAGGCCTTAATTCAGTGAGCAATTTGGTATTTAATTATAACGAATGCACAACTCTACAGGGCATAATCTCCCCAATTTAAAATCATAGCTTTAAATAAACTTAAATTTGATTTAAGCAAAAGAAAAATGAAGAATGTACATATTAATAAAATTGCAATTTATCTTTGATAAAGATATCTAAATGAGAAGTAAAAAGACAGATGAAATTTGTATATTTGTTTATTAAAGTTATGAAGATACATACTTTGAAATTTATTTCTAGATTGATTAAATATATATATATATTATGTATTTGACAGATGCATGAAAGAGAATGTGTCTAATATAATACATAGAAACAGAATTTTATGTTAAATGTTTTAGTTATAAATTTGTAAATTTGGATTTAATAAATGAACGGGTTATACTTTTTGGAGGGTACATTTATAAAGGCTTGAGTTTTACAAGAATTCTGAGTATAGCTATCCCCCCCCCCCCAAAAAAAAAAAAAAAAAAAAAAAAAGTAAATACGTACGTCATTTACCAACAAATATCAAATTTTGCTTATTTCGTTAAACTTCGTTGGTGCACTTAATGAACACCAGTCTTCACACTTTTTCTAAAAATACTCGTTTATCATTTGTTTATCTATAAATATAATTTGTTTTAATTTTTTGTCACTTCAAAAATAATCTTAAAGTGGGTATATTGTGTCACATTACCGATTTTAATTTCAATAGTTAATTTGAAATTATTCTCGAGATTGCAAGAGAATATTTTTTGAAATTCAACATTAAATTTTTTTTTTCGAAGAACACATTTATTTTATATATTTTTTCAGATTCCCTTAAATATTTGTGCATTGATTTTTTAAAAAATCATTCTGCCCAAAATAAATGATTTAAATGAAATATATTTTTGGAATTTGTCGACTATCGTAAAGTAGTTTTAATCTATCATTCTGCAAACTTAATTAAAAATTTTAAGCCTTGAAATAAAAATTACAAAATCACTCGAATATTTTCCGAATTAAGTTCAGAGCTTAAGAATAAATTCAAATGAGAAAAGAAATTGAAGTGCACAATGTTTTCATTTGATTAAATGAGAAAATTTTAAATATTAATAAAAAAATATTAAATCTTTCACTGAAGTTGAATTAAACATGATTAGAAAAAAAAAATCTACTTAAACTTTCTAATGATATTTGGATGATTTAAAAAAAGAAGAATTCTACATCAAATTACTCGAATATTATTGAAAAATATTAATTATATTTTTAACACATCCATAAGGAAAAACGAGAACAATTTTATATGTTTATCATGCATAAGAAAACTCAGACTTCTTGTCATTTTTATGTTAAAGAATTTTCCTTTTTTTTGACTCTGCTTCTATTAGAGTATATAAGAAATTGCTAATTATAACGAATAAAACAATACTAATTTTATATGAGCTTGTAAATATAGAAGAATGAAATAACAAAATTTATTAATTGTGGTATTGAATGTGTGTGATCTTAAATAAAATGTTATTTCGAAATACTTTTATAAAGTCGTAGAATGGTGCATACATATAATAAAAATTAGTTAATGTAGTATTGCCCACGATGACCGAATCAAATGTCCGTAATTTTGAGGTGTCGCTATACTTTAAAAAAGTTTAAAAATATAACAAAAATGTAAAATTAGATAACAGAACTCATACAGTTTTTAGAAAAATATCAGTAAAATTTTACGCAAGTTCCCTTAGAAACCATGGGAATATCTAATCGGTACTCAAATTTCTTCCATGTTTGCTGTTGCATTTTTAGTCACAGCAGCAACAGCGGCGATTATTGAGGCATAAATGTTCAACATCACTGTTCTTCTTTGAGTAGACTTTGATGTAGCCCCAGAAGAAAAAAATTCAGTGGAGTAACGTATGGTCATGTTGGTGGCTAGGTAACTGGGCCTCTGTGTCTTCATTAGTAAGGGAAAGTTTGAACCAAAAATGCTCGAATATCTGTGTAGCAGTAAAGAGGTTGACGGAGCTTGTAGGAAAATAACAGTGTGTTGTAAATATTGCATTCTGGGTGTTGTGGAAAATTTCTAGGTAAATGTTTGTGGTCACTGAAGTCTCAGCAAAAAAAAAAAAAAAAAGTATTATTGATTATATTATGTGAAAGAGAGCACCATATATTAATTTTTTTGGGCTGTTTATTTCCATTTGCTGTACTGCATGGGAATGTTTTGGGTCAAAACATCTGTAGTTCTGCTTATCGACAAAGTTCCTCACATGAAATGCTTCATCTGAAAAAAATTCGGATTAGAAAATCCAGTTCATTTACCATGCGAGATAACGTTTCCACATAACAAATGCAATGCGCTGATGTCCATCCTTTGGTTTTAGTTGGCACATGCGTCATGGGCATGTGCTCGTGACAGTTCTAGATAATAATAATTGTCTAAATCTATGAATTAAGCAACCAATTTTGCTTTATACCGTCAACGTATCGCTAAAAGCTTTTTTTTTTAATCGACTGCTGAATCTAAGAACATTTGATTCGGACAATTTGTACAATAAAAAATTACTAAGCATACAAATGAGAATGTTAAAGGAACAAGGGATGATGAAGATTATGAAAGTCGATGTAATTAAAAATAATCTAGATATTTATTATACAGCGTACCATGTTGTTTAATACTTCTAAAATAATTTCATTCTGCAGCTTTCCAAACATTATTTAAAAATTTTTACAAAATTTTTAACTTTAAATTTATTTTTCTCAGGTTCCAATTTTCGGGAGCAATTAAGTTACATGTAATTCTCCTCACTAATTTGTTTTCATCCAATCCTCCAAAAATGTATGTGAATATTAACCGGTGTATTTGTAACAAAACCGGATAATCACTTTGAGATAAAAAAAATCTGGATTGACTCCACTCGACTTTTCAAACATTAAGTAATTAACGGTTTTTTAAGTAAATTAAAGTAAAAGAAGTAAATAAATGAGAAAATTATAATAGGTTGTTTAATTTGATGCTTTTGCATACAAATAATTCAAACCCATAAGTCATAATGGTAAAGAATGTTTCGTTTTGTCCCTGTAAAAGTATATACACATTAGATTCACTAAAATCTATATACGCATGTGAAGGTAACCTATAACATGTATGTAAATTTTAAACTGAATCGAATGAGGTGCTTAGACGCTATCGCACTTTAAATAATTTGAGCCCATAGGGCATAATGATAAAGAATTTTTATTTGTAAGCCTGTAAAAAACTATAAGTGATAGATTCCCCAAAATCCATACAGTTTGTGCGACGTTGAACTATAACACGTGCATAAATTTTCAGTTTATTCGAATCATGGTGTAGACGCTATGTGATCTATATATATAAATGTCTAAGAGGTTTCCTTGGACTCTGTGTGTGGACGCACCGAGTGTAAGATCCCATGCTGAACAAAAAGTAAAAGAAAAAAAAAAAAATGGTGAAATGAATTTAATGTTTTGATTTTTATGTAAAAATATGATCACGTGCTATCTTTAAAAGAAAGTAAAAATTAAGAGTTTATGTGATGTATGTAGCATATGTATAAAATGTTTATAAGAAATAGAATTAAAGAAATAGAATAAAGAAAATGTTTACAAGAGAATGTTTAAAGGGAAGCAACTATGTTGGTTAAATTTTGTATTACAGCTTGAGCTTTTGAAGTTTAAGTATTATCTACCGTAGGAATAATCACATTTTTATGCAAGCGCATATTGATGCTACTTTATTGATTTTTAAAGTATGTATCTCTTTTGTTTGCTCTCTCTCATTCTCTATCTTAGATCAGATGGATTCTAGCGACAAAGACGAAGATCAGAAGAGACTAGACAGAAACAATGAGCGTAGACGTTTAAAGCGACAAATGGAAACTTCTGACGAACAAACAATCCGCTTATAGAAACGGATGGAGACCGGAGATCGGGAGCTAAGGTAGTTTCAAAATAGCTCCAAAATGGCTCTTCGCCGCTCAAATGAATCTCCTGAACTACGGGATACAAGGTTAAATCAAGATCGCCAACGTCATGTAGCTCGAATCCAACGAGAGTCGTCATTAGAATGAGAAAACGGATTAGAAAACAGAAGAACACAATATGTTCAACGTGAGGGTCGCAATCAGAGGAGGCCTACTTCAGCTAAAAGGTTTAGGAACGAGGCAGAAAACGTAAGGATGAACGAAAACTTTGCACAACAGTCGTAGTTGGGGCTCCTTAACAACATCTGCAAGCAATGCAATTTAATAAATTTTGAAGATGAAAAAACGGTACACAAGAGAAACAAATTCTGACGATTTTGTTAGAAAAGTTTTTCCCGCATTTGGCATTCGGTTCGTTCACGAACCGGGGCTTTTCTAGTTTTAAATAATTTGAGCCCATAGGCTATGCTGATTTCATTGTGACCCTGTAAAAGAACTATAACTGCTAGATTCACCAACATCTATACAGTTTTGGCGATTATGACTTTTAACATGAATATAATTTTTTAGTTCAATCCAATTAGGCATTTAGACGTTATCACTTTTTAAATATTTTGAGCCCATAGGCCGTAATGATAAAGAATTCTTTTTTGTATCCCTGTAAAAAAAAAAAAAAAAAGTTTAAGTGCTAGTTTCGGTCAAAATCAATATAGTTCGTGCTATGATAACCTATGGCATATGTACCAACTCTCAGTTCATTTCTACAAAGCGATTACATGTTATCGTGTTCACTCATGCACATACACACTAACATACATTCATCACCATCAAAATAGCAAAAATGATCTCAGGGAACCAGAAAACGTATAAGTGTATCAAAATCTCACACTCGAATATTTTTCATGATAACAATACTTTC
The DNA here is from genome assembly GCA_963930645.1 of Salticus scenicus. Taxonomy (NCBI): domain Eukaryota; kingdom Metazoa; phylum Arthropoda; class Arachnida; order Araneae; family Salticidae; genus Salticus; species Salticus scenicus. The sequence goes on along the minus strand of OZ005648.1, from coordinate 327,331,516 downwards.
TTTACATACGTATGTTCGAAAAGTAAAAAAACATTACATTTATAACGAACTGTTAAATTAGTTAATCTTTGAAAAAATTTTCAAGTTTTAATCATTTTTTGTTTGTAACGGATGCTGCAATGGACAATATCCGTTTTCTTGGGTTCGAAGCTAAATCATACCCAATATGTGACTTCTGATTCACGATTTCCCAATGAATTTCCCTCTAGATACAAATATTTCCCTACACAATTCAAACATTTCCCCACAAAGCATAAATGTAAACATTATAATCCTGCATTTTACCCTGTAATAGTCACGTGTCAAGGGTTTATTACGTAACGCGGATAAAGTCCATTGAGATATAAAAAATTCCTCGCACACAGATGTGTTCAGTTACGTACAAAGGACACACAGTTAAAAAACTGGAGATTTAAAACAACTTAAAATTAGCATGGTATATTAGCATGGAATCAGCTTAATTAAATCACTCAAAACATCTTTTTTAAAAATATAAAAGAACATAAATGAAGTATCAGAAGATAATACTAGAAAATATTGCTGTGCGTTACCAGAAACATGACTATTTTAATGAAATATTCTATTTTTATTTTATAACCTCATCTTTATTAATGGAAGTCGTGACAGTTCCAAAATAATAAAAAGTGTTTCCTTATCGGTAGAATTTTTTGAGGGGATTTTATTTTCCGTCAAAAGTTTCCGACCATCTGATGGAGTAGCTCTTTCAATATATTTTTTTAGCAATCATTTAAGTGTATAGACCGCTTGTTTTAACTTAATTTTATACAAAAGAACATACCTAGTTTAAAATTTAAAAGCTAAATTATTTATCATAATAATATACAATTATCTGTGTATTCTATTAATAAATAAATAAGTAAATAAGTAATAATAATTAAAAAAAAAAATCTATTTTTTTAGTTTATAATATAATATTTTCAAAATATTTAACAAACTTGTATGAGTAAAATCAATTTTAATCAAAAAAAATATTTTTATAGATTTTAAAGAATAAAATTGAATGTAAAAAAAAAAAAATATATATATATATATATATATATATATATATATATATATATATATATATATATAAGTGTTGTTTTCTTCTGAATTAAATGAGATAATTTATTATTTATAACTTTTCAAATAAATTCATTTTTATAATGGAATTTCGAATATTATTATGCAAATTTGACGTAGATTTTAATAAAAACAATCAAATCTAAAATTTTTTACGGATGATTCCTTTGGTTCTTTCTCCAAATTTACCATCGTCTAATATGATTTTTTAATGCAAAATTTAACGTCAAGGAAAAGAAAATGACAGTACTGATTGTTGTATTGTAATAAAGAAGATTAAGTATTAAATTCAATTTGAATTGTTCAAACAATAATCACCATAAATTGCCGTTTATTTTAATTTGTGAATTAACCCTGTAAGAAAATGGTCTACACCTGAATTATCTACCGATATTAATTTTTTTTTCTTTAAAAAAGAATTCAATATGTTTGGAGAATATTACTTACTTAATACTATTATTAATTTATAAATGTTTGTAGAGAATCAGAATGAAAAAAGTTAATACGTTCAAAATCGACACATTTTCTTTTACTTTTTATAATAAGTAGATCTCTTCTACATTGTCTCCTACAATGAGAAAAATTTCTGTAACTGACATCTAGAATCTAGTTTGTGGCTCTAGTAAAAATAGTTCCATGTCATCCTTATACATTCTAGTCCCCTATGAAAGCGAGTTTTTGAAACCTCTATTAGAATTCTAGAGCATTTACCTACCCAGACAGCACATCGCCTCCCCAGGATATCTTCAAGATGTCTTCTGGATCAAAAGACATCCCAGAAACGTCCTTAAGATGTACTGTGGATAAGTTAAGCCTAATTGTGCTGTTAGGGTATATTATCGAGGTCAAACTTATTTAAAAATGTCTGCAAATAAATGCGACTACAAGAGGCGAGTTTTAGAAACTATAATCTTGGTTTATGACCTAATTCTAGAAAATCAAGCGAGAATTTCACGCAATGCAAAGGATTCATATTATTCATAATATTCAGAGTATTATTTAACCATCTACAAATGTACAAACTAGAAAGTCTCGACCATTTCGTCTATTCAGCTTATTGACTTGCTTTATACACATAGCTCGGAAACATACATTTCTAGTTTAGGGATTTAGAAAATGACCACTTATTCGTTCTAGATGAAGGCGATATATTTTTTTCCCGGTGTATACTCCCTTAGTAGTTTCTTAAAAGGAAGTGTTTTCCCTTGCTTGTTTTCAGTTATCTGCTTTTTAGTATGGTAAGAGAAGAGAATGTAATCTTTTAAAATGAGCAATAGAAGATTTTTATTATTTCTTTAAAAACAAACCCGTCCTTTTTAAAAACATCGTTATTTTAATAAATTCAACTAGAGATTGCCTTTAATTGAAGCAAAAATTAAAGTTGTATAACAGTATTTCCAAATTTATTAATAACAGCTAATTTCACTGTTAAAATTTTCAACAGAAAACTCTGTGTAATCTATTATCTTAAGTCTTACGTAAAATTATAGAGAAAAATAAACGGAGATGTTAAAAAATTTAATTATACATCCATGTTAATGAATAATATTAATTTAATTAATTATTGGTGAGAATATATTTGTGACTTAATATGCTTTGTCTAAAGTAGAAACAGTCATTTTTAATTTTTAATTAAAAAATTAAATAATAAAATTAGGTAAAAATACATAATAAAGATTGAGAAACTCGATTAGTCACTTTTACCAAAGAATTACTGTAATTTTACAGAGACTCTGGATAAATATTTACAGAAATTTTTAACAGTGTGTACTGTTTTTTTTCCTCATAATAATACTTATATAATAATTTTTAGCTAGATTACATTGTATAAAATGCTTTATTTGTAGGGTAGATACTAAAAACAATGTAACTGTAGTGCAACTAATTCAAATCATCTTTATAAAAATAAGCAATTAGTTAAAAAAAAAATATATACTACTGAGCTTTCGATTCATATTCTTAGAGTCTTCTTCAGAGTTTAAAATATTATAAAAACATTTTCGTCAAAAATATAAGATAAATAATCGAAATATAAGTCCATAAATAGTAGACTAGTTCATTTAAAAGGTAGTAATCAGTTCAATAGAAAGGTAGATTATATATGTCTATGTCAAAAATTTCATATTTATTATTCAATATATCTTGGTACTGAAAAGAATCTTCGAGAATATCGCTGAGTACTATAATGTACATGTTTTATCATTCTAAAAAAGTTCAACATTTAAAACTTAATACTTGTCTGTAATGACGAATTTCATCAAAAAGTATAATATATTATTATTATTTTTTTTTTCAATTTTTTTCAACTAATTGTATATTTTTATAAAGATGATTTGAATTAGTTGTACTAAAGTTACATTGTTTTTAGTATCTACGCTACAAATAAAATACACATAAAATATTTTGATTAAAAATATGTTTAGTAAATTTTACTAAATTTCCTATATTTTCTTTTATTTCCAGTTAACATTTCTTTAGACAAATAAAAATTAATGTATAAACTATACAATTTTTATATTAAGAAGTTAGTTCTATATGCCTAAGAGTCTTTACTTTTCATATTTAAATTATACATGCTTTAGTCAAACTATTCATTTACACAGCGCAAGTAATCTTTAAAAATCTTAAATTACAAAACTTCTGAATTCTTTCTATAATTCAATATAATTCTATGATAGCCGTGCATTTGTGTCAACTCACAAATATATATATATAATTTACTTACAATTTTGTAATCTTTAAAAAGATATTTTTAAATTTTTTGCTGTAGAGGTTTTGATATGCGAAATGAAATTAATATTAAAATTCTACATTGTCATATTCGTTGGTCTGAAAAAAAAAAAAAAAAAAAAAAAAGATAGTAAGTTAGTTTAAGCTAATTATTTTTATTTGAAGAAATAATTTTAAATTAATTATCTTTTATGATCGTATAATTTTATAAATATTCTTTGTTCAATTTTCACTCTGCTTTATTTGGCATTTCCCATGCAAAGCAAAAATTAATACATTTCTTTTCTTGTATATTTTTTAGCACTACGAAAATTAGCTAATTACCTTATCACAAAAACACATTTGAATAAAACCTTTTATAAGACATTTAATATTTGGCCAGCTACCACAAATAATGTTTAATTTGTTTAATAAATTAATTCAGTCTTTGCGTTCTTTTTTACACATTACTAATTGAAAGAATGGCAAAAAAGTATATAATTTATTATTTGAAATTAAACGCAACAATGAAGATAAACTGAAGCTATGCTTTTTTATTTAAAAGTATTAATTAACTCAGGTTTCTGATAATTATCTTGAATGCAACGTATTTTTTATAAACAGACTTATGTTTTTTAAAACTCGTTTAAATCATAGCATTTTTAACATCGTTAATTCAACATAAACAAAGTGTGAATTTTTCAATCTCTTGTAAGATTTCTTTTTATAAAACAGATTGGCAAAAATAATATGGTAATAAACAAGTCCTTCCGGCTTATTCGGAAGGGTAGGTTGATTTCTTTTTCCTTATCAAGCACGGCTACAAATTATTAACGAATTAGTAAAAATATTGATGTAGGCTATCTACATAAGGAGTTTTAAGCAAATCGGTTCATAAATAACTTTTTATGTGACTTTAAAATTTTCAAGTGGCCGTCGCTTGGAAACAGGATGGTGGGCCAAGTTGACAAATGTATCAAATGCATTTGTGAGATAAGACTACTGTACAAATATAGTTGGAATTAATTCAGAATATCAAAAGTCATCGTGTTGAAAAATTGAGTGGCTGCCACTTTGATCAAAATGGCAGAGAAAGTTGCTCAGTGAACTAATTAATCTAAGATATTGTTGCAAATTTGAATTTTTTTTTTTTCTTTTTTGTAGAAATTCTTTCAAAGAGGCTTAGTAAGTTGATTAAACATTGCTTTTCTGCATTTCCAGTTTGTTTTAACGTTAAAATAGCGTAATTTTCCCTTAAAAACGCATTAAAAAGCTCCAATATGGCAGGTAATGGATTTGGCGACAAATTTGGCGACTTTTCCACTTGGCGACTTTTTTGGCGACTTTTGGCGAGAAAATCTATAGTTCATTAATAAACTTCATTGAGACACTTATATAATCTATGTATACATCAAAATACAAACAAATTCGGAATACGCTTTTTACAATTTGAATTTGAAATTTTCAAGTGGTCTCCACTTGAAAACAAAATGGTGGAGCAACTTGGTTAAGAAACTCATCCAAGATATCCATAACACAAGTTAAGGCGCTGTCCAAATTAGGTTCGATTTGGAGTATTATTTCGGAAGTTATCGTGATTTAAAATTTTCAAGTGGTAGCCAGATTTCAAGTGGCCCCACTTAAGATATCTGCCAATTTATTAAAAATGGCAGATAAATTTCATTAATAAAATTCATTTAGACTCTTATGTCTAGATTTACATAAAATTCAAGCAAATCTTGCTTTAAATAAGCTTTTTACAATGTGGGTTAGAAATATTCAAGTGGCTGCCACTTGAAAACAAAGAGTCGGAGCAACTTGGTTAACGAACTCATCCAAGATATTTATAAGATAAGTTAAGACACTTTTCAAATTTGGTTCCATTTGGAGTATTATTTCGGAAGTTATTATGGTTTTAAATTTTCAAGTGGTAGCCTGATTTCAAGTGGTCCCGCTTAACTTAAGATATCCGCCACTTTATTAAAAATGGGGGATATAGTTCATTAATAAAGTTCTTTCAAACACTTGTATAAACTATGTATGCATCAAATTTCAAACAAATTCGGAATACGTTTTTTACAATTTGAATTTGTAAATTCCAAGTGGTCTCCACATGAAAACAAAATGGTGGAGCAACTTGGTTAAGAAACTCATCTAAGATATTCATAACACAAGTTGAGACGCTGTCCAAATTTGGTTCGATTTGGAGTATTATTTCGGAAGTTATCGTGATTTAAAATTTTCAAGTGGTAGCCTGATTTCAAGTGGCCCCGCTTAACTTAAGATATACGCCACTTTATTAAAAATGGAAGATAAATTTCATTAATAAAGTTCATTTAGACCCTTATGTATTCTATGTATGCATCAAAATTCAAACAAATTCGCAATACGCTTTTTACAATTTGAATTCGAAATTTCAAGTGGTCTCCACTTGAAAACAAAATGGTGGAGCAACTTGGTTAAGCAACTCATCTAAGATATTCATAATACAAGTTAAGACGCTGTCCAAATTTGGTTCGATTTGGAGTATTATTTCGGAAGTTATCGTGATTTTAAATTTTCAAGTGGTAGCCTGATTTCAAGTGGCCCCGCTTAACTTAAGATATCTACCACTTTATTAAAAATGACGGCTAAATTTCATTAATAAACTTCATTGAGACCCTTATGTGGTCTATATTTACATCAAATTTCAAACAATTTCGGAATACGCTTTTTACAATTTGAATTTGAAATTTTCAAGTGGTCTCCACTTGAAAACAAAATGTCGGAGCAACTTGGTTAATAAACTCATCTAAGATATTATAAGTTAAGACACTATCCAAATTTGGTTCGATTTGGAGTATTATTTCGGAAGTTATAGTGATTTTAAATTTTCAAGTGGTAGCCTGATTTCAAGTGGTCCCGCTTAACTTTAAATATCTGCCACTTTATTAAAAATGGCGGATAAATTTCATTAATAAACTTCATTGAGACCCTTATGTGGCCTGTATTTACATCAAAATTCAAGCAAATCTTGCTTTAAATATGCTTTTTACAATGTCGGTTTGAAATTTTCAAGTGGCTGCCACTTGAAAACTAAAAGTCGGAGCAACTTGGTTAACGAACTCATCCAAGATATTTATAAGATTAGTTCACTGTCCAAATTTGGTTCAATTTCGAGTATTATTTCGGGAGTTATCGTGGTGACAAAATTTTCATTATAGATAGATAGATATATATATATATAGATAAACGAAGTGATTGCAATAGGTCGATTTCTAAAGAAATCAACCTAAAATCCCAAATTAATTCTTTAGATAAGTAAACTGCTAACCAAATACATGCCTAGAAATAAAAAGAAACCGTTGTTAAAAAATTATACAGAAATACATATTAAACGAAATATAGTTGTTGCTTAAGCATTTTGTAATTATTTTTAATTTGTTGCTGTATTTTGAATTCTGAATAGATTTTTTTAAGATGGTCTATTTTAAATATTATTTAGATTACAAATTTAATTTTTTTTTATACAAATAATGATTATAATTTTAGTATAGTTAGCTTCAATACATACATTCAAATATTTTGAGCAAACGCTATTTATTTGTCAATTAAAAATCAAATTTAAGGCGCCATTAGTTTTAAATCTGATTACGAAATATATAAGAGTTTTAAATAAAAACATATATTTGTTGATGGCAGTAATTTTAAATAAACAAACAGAGATGATCATGGTAATAATAATAATAATAATAATGTAGGTTTAAAGATTTTAATTTTTAATTAATAATTTAAACTTTTTAAACTTTACTTTAATAAACGATAGTAAATGGGCAATTTTATAAGTTTAGTAAGTCTACAGAATTTAAAACAAATGTAACTTTTATTTGAATTTATTTGCGATAAACAAATGTAATTTTTATTTATTTGCGATATGATAAAATTATACTCAGAAAATACTAAACAGTAAACTTCGAATCCATTATAAATTTCTGTAATGCTTACTAAATTAGATTTATAAATTCTGTTCTGTGAACTTTCTCTTCTTTTAGTCTAAGATGATTTTTATGAATATGTTTTAAAATAATGAAAAGAAAAAAAAAAGTAATTTCACAAATGGTTCATTTTCTGCTACAATGAACAAGTGTTTTTTAACACTGAAGCATAAACATTCTGGAATTCTTTTTCTGATTATTATTTTATTTATTTATTTATTTTTAATCGCTTACGTACCTTTTTTTTCAAGTTAATAGATATGCTTTGCTTTCGAGTTATTTTAAACACTTTTATTATTGAACTTTCAAAAAATGTCCCCTTTTTTTAGATAATATATATATATTTTTTTTCTTTTTTTTATCAATTAGTGTACCGTTGCATGCTTTTCGCATATTAGTATGAAGCTTATTTAAGCTAAAATACGAAATTTTAATAAAATTATTTTAAGGAGATAAAATAACTTTTAAAGCATACGAAATGGAATAAAGAATTTTTTAAAAATTGTTTTAGCTGTGCTTTTTAATTAATCGGGGCTGTGGACCACTAGGACTGGGATCCGCAGCGAGCCCCCGTGTATTGAATATTTTCTGAAGGTGGCATAAATAGCTGTATATTAAAAAAATGCCGAGTTGCCTTCTCAAAAAAAAAAAAAAAAAAAAAAAAAAAAGATTCCCGGCTCTGGTATTTTTCACATAGTTGGTATAAAAATCATCCTTTCACTCCAAATTTTCTAAAATTAATTAAGGTTGATAAATAAAGACTTTCTAAATTAAAATTTCGTGGTCTATTGGAGTTGTGCCACGATTAATTATCTCACTTGGTATAGCTGCGTTTGCAGACTCGGTGACCTTGCCAATGAATATTATGTGAGAAATGCCTAGTTGATTATCACCCAGGGTAGCTCAGTGGTAGAGCATCCGCGCGCTAAGCGGAAGGCCCGGGTTTGATTCCCGGCTCTGGTATTTTTCACATAGTTGGTATAAAAATCATCCTTTCACTCCAAATTTTCTAAAATAAAAATAAAAGACATTTTTTTGAAAATGGTCAAATTGTGTGCAGGACATATCAATAAGTTTAAATCTGTCAGTAACCGAAAATCGAAAATTTTGGGAATCAAACACTATCTTTGGATATATACAGGAGAAAGTAAAATCTATACGGTTTCTTTAACGGTGACCTACAACACACCTACAAAATTTGAGCTCAATTGAATTCATCGTTCAAAACTTGCACATACTATACGCATACATAAACTTACACATGCACATATCTACGCATACACACATCACCGTAAAAATGTAAAATAATTAAACTGAAGTGAGCTCAAACTGTATAGAAGCACTGAAATTTCATAATCGGAATTTTTCACAATTACAATAAATTCATTACGTTGCGAGTATATGTTTCCAAAAACAGAATAATTTTTTTCAGTTTTTGAAATTTACTTTTAAAAGTTTCATTTATTTAAAAATCAAAATTGGATTTTAAATATGGGTTAAATGTCTGTGAAACATTTTATATTTTAATTTAAAATTAAGTGAAAGATATGCGAGAGTGCAGTTTGTACTACAAGGTTTTTTATGATAAAAATTTTGTTTATAGAAATGAAAATACCAGTTAAAAAAATTTCCCAGATCGTGTAACTTGCCTTTATGTTTTCTATATATAATGGATCATATTATTTTCCTATGACCACTTCGATTCGCAGACTTAAAATCTCCGGCAGAGGTGGCAATCCTCCGGATTTTTTAATGTTAGTAATTTTTTTATAGAAATTTTTGGTTTATTTATTAATGAAAATTCTTTGATTAAATAAGACGGAAATAACTTTAAGCATAGAGTAGTATTAAAAATTCGGCGGGTGTAAGCACTGTTCTTGATTTCTTTTTGTGGGTCTATGTGAGGGATAGTGTTTGATGTCCTGTGACTGACATGAAGTGCTAAAGACACGAATAACGTTTGTAATCCCTAGTTTCTTCCCCAATCAATGCTATTGAACACATAGATTGAATTCGATTACATTTAAAATGTGTTCGAGCTATAAAGAGAGAATATATTGAAATATTATAATGGATTTCCCAAAATAACTGTTCTATAATTATTTGTCTTGCGTTTATGATATATTAACTTGTTGATTTTAAGGCAGCGCCATCTGTAAACAAAATTTGAAATAATATATTTTTATTTTCGGAAATAAAACGTTTCGTTTTAAGAAACATTGTAGAATAACTTCCACTCTCGTATCTGAATTATTTATTTTATGTTAAAGTTTAAAGTGTTTCAGGGGATTTTAACCACTTTGTATTTTTAATTAAAAACTCCTGCATAATGTAAAGAATAAATGGATAAATAAAAATTTCACTATGTAATATAAATAATTATGTACAACTATTTATAAAAATACCACTTAAATGATGATTCTAAATTACTTAAAAAAATAAAATAAAATAAAATAACTTAAGTACATCTTATTCCTATATGAACTTTCATTCAAATTCCCATTTAAATTCAGTACGTGTATACATTTTGTTTTATTTTTTTCTAGTTCCTGAATTAATTACGCTTTATTTCTTCTTCTTTTTTTTTTTTTAATTTAGAAAGAAAAACTCTAGTTGATTTTTATATTTTTGCGCTCGTTTGAACAAGCCTTTTTTAAAGTGCGAAAAAAAAAAAAAAAAAAAAAAATCAACGCTTCTTTGTTTATATGTATTCAAGGCGACAGGTGTCAACGAGAAATTTTATTATATTGTTGAAGACGATCGGAGTCGCAAATTTTCTGCATTAATTAATCAGACAGATGGCTATTAGAGAATTTATTCTTTGTTTTAATTGGAACATTTGGCTATTTATTTATTTATTTATTTATTTATTTTTTGAGAGTAGAGAGGTAATATCAAAAAACTCATTGCAGATGTATTATTATTATTATTATTTTACACCTTAAAAAAAAAAAAAAAATATATATATATATATATATATATATATATATATATTGAAAATTTTAATACGATATTATGTCATGTTTTATGTTTAAGTTAAATTTATTCTTCTAAAACTCAAGATTAGAGAATTGAAAATTTAAAAAAAAAATTTACAAATTGTATATTTTAATTTTTGTCCTTTTACAAATTATTATTTAAAAAATTAATTATAATTTAAAAAACAAATTTTACAAATTGTATATTTTAATTTTTGTACGTTTACAAATTATTATTTAAAAAATTAATTATAATTCAAAAAAGAAATTTTACAAATTGTATATTTTAATTTTTGTACTTTTACAAATTATTATTTAAAAAATTAATTATAATTTAAAAAACAAATTTTACAAACTGTATATTTTAATTTTTGTACGTTTACAAATTATTATTTTCATACTTTTCTCCATTTGTTTGTATACTTATCTTGTTTGTTGGTCTAGAATTTCGAGATAAATATTAAGACATTTATGCTTTTGAGTAGCTGCGATTTACAATTTCTGAGGTTGTAATCCTAGAACTTCGAGAAAAGTTCACTCATATGCTTTTGAAGAGCTATGACTGACAATTTTGTTTAAAGTATCACTAAATTTTTGCTTTGTACATTAAAAAGTACTTGCGAATAAATTTGATTTTAGGTGGCGACTGAAAGATCCATTAGTCAAATGTTTTATATATGTTGTAAAAGTGAAAATGTTTTATTTGGAAAAAAGATGATGATTAATTTCATACATTTATTGAATTCAGTATATAATTCAAATTCCGCCTCTCTTTCCTTATAAATCTCCGTTTAGATATACCGGATGTCCCATACGTCTGTAGACATTTAAAAAATTCATAAAAATTGAAGGAGTTGGTAGATTTACGACTTACGAAAAAAGTTTACGAAAAAGTTATTCTCATGAAAGATGATTTTTGTAAGTCAAGAAAAAGTAATAGTTTAAATTTTCATCGATAGAGGACGCTTTACGAGAAAAAAATCTCATATATCCATGAAAAACTATATTTATATCCATGAAAAATCATTACAGCAGGGTTCGTACGGGCCTTATTTTTTCCCTGAGTCTTATACCGGTAATTTTGTACAACGATTTACGTTACAAAATAAGTCTATTCTATTAAGTTGAATTTTATGGTTTCAGAATACTGGTGTGAGACTCAGGGAAAAAATAAAGCCCGTACGAACCCTGTACAGGCATATAAATTCTATTCTATGTGTTCGCCATCACCAGAAATTACAGTTTGCAAACGAGCTACAACACCGCAAATTATAGCTTCAGTCGGCGATTCATACCTCAAGGAAAACATCTTCACCAAAAACACTTTATCCACCAATTCAGCATCGCAATTAAAGCTTCATATATGCACAAGCCCAGTAGCAGAAATTTTTCTATCAATCTGAGACAAGTGTTTATGCACTAGAAAATAATATGCAGCATAATTTCACTATAAGTAACACAAATAAAATAAAAAAGCTTGCAAGATGCAGTAAGAATATTTCTGCCAGAAGTTTGCGTTTATTTAATACCAGTAGGCTTTGTCCGCTTTGCTGGTCGCTATATTTAAATGAATTTTCGAAAAAATTGAATCACTATTCGCTTTTTTACGTTTTGTCAAATATCTTGAAAGAGCTTGTCAAATAGCTTTTATTTTGAGAAAACAGAAATTCTGTTCATTCTATCTCTCGTAATGTTTTGAATTTACATGATATTTGTTTGGGGTTTACATATAAGTTACTCAATACCTTTCGCTATTAAATTATGCTAATGGAATTTTTATAAAACTTGTGCATGCATAGTTAAAAATTATTTAGTAAATGTGCTCATATTTCGTAAGATATTTAACATTTTTTCTTTCTGATTTCTGTATGCTATGTCTAATGTAGTATGCCATATTTCCTGAAAATGGTTTTGCATTTGGTCTAGTACCCTACGAGTTGTAATTAAAAAAGTGGAAATTGTTTTTGCATTTTTTTAAATAAACCGTTATAGCTCCAAGAATATACGTGGTAGCCTCATGAAATTTTATACAGATAATGAAAAATGTCTACATAATCACATGCTACAGCCAAAATGCATTTAAAGCATTACCTTTTACAGGGTGATCCCAAACATTTTGATTATTGTTTAATTTCTCACTGGTCCCCTTTCCCTTCAGATGACACAACTTTTACTGAAAAATATGAGGTATAACATGTTCTTTACACTACCAAAGTTTTAAGATGATTCCTAAAGAACTTTTTAAAATATTTGACAAAACGTAAAAAAGCGAAAGTGTTCACATTATTTTGTCAACTATCTGTATATGTATGTGTATATATATATATATATATATATATATATATATATATACAGTAAAACCTCGATAAAGGGACCAAACATTTTTGACGACTTAAGCGGAGTGACGACTTAGGCGGAGTGGCGAATTTCGAAAGAAAAAAAAAACTTTGAAATATACTATACTACATATTTTCATGAATTGCAGTAGGATTCGGTGACAAAAACAATACTTTCAGAAATCAGTACATGTAAATGAATAAGCGGAAGATAAAAAAAAAAAAAAAATACAGTATTGTTACCATGGACATTTTATTTTTTTGCTACATTAAAATAACCCAACAGTGTAGATTGATGAAGGTGATGGCTACTGGAAATAACTTTCTTTTCTAATACAGTTAAGGCTTTAAATTCTTCGTCTGTTGTACCTTGAATGGATGTAAGGTACTCTCGAACTTTCTCCAGGGCTTCAATTGCTTCCGTCTTGTTGGGTGGAGTTTTATCCACATTCTCGACATCGCTATCCTCACTTGAACTGTTTTGTTTTTCTTTTAAAAATTCAGATGTCAAATCTTTTACAGTCGCTTGTGAGCAGATTGCAATGTCGTTATCAATGTTGACAAAAGCATTAACGTCATTGACCCTGCACCCTTTTTCATTTGCGATTTGCAGCAAAGTCTCTAATGGTTCCACGTCGATGATGTCTTCATCGCTGAGGATTTCTTCTGATTCGGCGTCTGCTACGAACCCTGCATGTCGGAAACAATTCGAAACAGTTTGTGAAGAAACGGAACTCCAACTTTTGTCTGCATAGTTAATTGCATCTAAAACTGAAACTTCCAGCTTTTCGTTTCTATCCAATGCTTTTATCAGGTCCTTTACAAGCATTTTTTTGTACTTTCGTTTAAAGTCACGAATTATCCCTTGATCTAAAGGTTGAAGAATTGATGTTACATTTGGAGGAATAAAAACCATCTCGATCGCTTTTAAATTTTCGGGTGTGGTGTGGGCGGTACAGTTATCAACAATGATGGCAACTTTTCTTTTCTGACGCAAAAACTGAGAATCCAGTTAACGAATATGTCGTTCCCAAATCGTTGTAGTCATCCATGCCTTTGAATTTGCTTCATAATAAATTGGAAGGGATTTAACATTTTTAAAGCAGCGTGGCTTTTTGCTTTTGCCGATCACAAGTAGTTTTAGTTTTTCAGTTCCATTCATATTTGCTCCAAGCAGAAGCGTCACGCGTTGTTTGCTTGCTTTTCCAGAAGTGCACTTTTCACCCTTAAATGACAGAGTTTTATCGGGCAAAAGACGGTAAAATAAGCCGGTCTCATCAAGATTAAAAACATTTGATGCATCAAACCTAGATAAAATGTCCTTGAGAACACTGTCCTTCCAGTTTTCTACAGCATCAACATCAACAGCTGCTGCTTCTCCGCAAATCGTTTTAAAAGAAAGGCAATGCCTGTCTTTGAAACGTTCCAGCCAACCATTGCTGCCGCCGAAATCTTCAATGTTCAACTCCTTAGCAATTTCCATGGCTTTTTCTTTTAGCACCACGGAAGAAATTGGCACATTCTGGGCTCTGGCATGTTTTAGCCATCGAACTAAAACCTCCTCGATATCGTCAAACTTCGATTTCCTCATTCTCTTTCTTTTGCCTTCGCAGTCGGCTTCTTCAATGACTTGTTTCGATGAAAGAATATCGTTCAACGTAGTCCTGGGAATATGGTGTTCTTTGGCAAAAGCTGTTTTTGAAACATTTGATTTTTCAAAAAGTGCAATTAAGTCTTTTTTTTCTTTAAAAGATAAAGAGGTAAGTTTTCGTTTCCCTGACATGTTAAAAGCGTAATCGCACCACGAAATTGCAAGAGAGAAAAATAGCCCTTATAGCGGGGCTTACTCGCTATGAAATGAAGTCAAACTCAGGAGAAGTGAAAAAAACGTCTACACTCGACAAAGTCGCAGCGAGAAATGTGCTTTGAATGATTAGCAGCGATAAGTACGATGCACGGTCATAGAATATTCCAAGAACTCAACTCCCCAAAAAAGGGGTATTGTATGGAAAGGAATACTTAACCTACAGGTGTGTTGCTGAAGTGATAAGCAGGCTTGGCTTTCTTAAAGTGAAGTGGGGGGGGGGGCTGAAAAGGAATGCTTAACAACAATAGGGACCAACAGGTTTTTCTGATAAGACGCGCGTAATCGAAAATTCCCGGTAAAAGCTTGTTTTCTTAATTTGATGTGGCGGGGCTGAAAAGGCAGCACGTTGGCATGCAAAATCAGTGTTGCCAATTTGGGGGAAAAGTCGCTAAATTTGGGGAATTTTATTAGTTTTTAGCGACAAAAAAATGTAAGTTTAGGATTAGCGACTTTTTAGGGGATTTTTGAATTAGCTTTCGGCCATTCTTGTGGGTGACGAGTTATCCGAGTAGAATGAAATTTGGTGATGGGTAAAAGAGGGTTGTTTAACATTATTGTGTATGAGACCTTGTCGGGACCAAAAGAAAACGACGACTTAAACGGAGTGACGACTTATCGGGGTTATACTGATACATAAATTTTAAAATAATTTATTTTGAAATCACTCTTAACCTCACTTTGAGTACTCGTGGCCTAACGTAGTACCTTTCCTGAGTACTTCAATTTGGCTTTTTATAGGACGACAAAAGCTGTTATTATTCAAAAACTATGTTTTTAAAGATGGGCATATCTCAGCATTTATTAAATATTTTAGTTTAGGCACGTAATTTATAGCTCTCGCTCTTTCTACTATATTACCATTTGATTCTGACCAACACACACACAAAATAAATAAATAAATAAATAATAATAATAATAAAAATAAAAATAAAATAAAAAAAATAAATAAATATTTTCCTTCTAAAGGAATCAAATAAGTAAAAAAACAAATTTTAAACTTAAATTTTTATCAGTTTAATCATTTGTACTATATTACCAATTTTTCCGATAATACATTTACAATAAATAAATATTTCCTTTTTAAATAATTTAATTAAAAGTTTAAGAAAAGTTTTATTTCACATATAATTCTGTGTGAGGGACTACCGCCTCCCGTCAATCTCCCGTTCAATTATAATGCCTAAATTTATGATTAAAGGAAAAAAAAAGATCTTGGCTGTTATTAATTCGCCTTCAAACTTGCCAATCTTGGGTAAATGTTTCGTATGACAACTTAACAAACTTAAAAATACCAAATTTGAATTTCCTGCAGTAATTTGTATTTAGGTTATGCTGATAACAGATATACTTAGAGAATAACCGCTAAAAATTGGACTTTCTTATTCAGGGCATCACAAAACATAATATTATACAAAAAACTACAGTTGAAAGTTGAACTAAATAAAAATACTTCGTTTAAAATATGGGTATAAAAATTAATTATGCTTTCTGAGCAGTGTTTGTTGACATAGTGAAATGTAGCAAAGCGTTTCCATCAATTACATTCAATAGAAATGAATGTTTAATTTTGGGTAGTCCTGCATTTTGTCTATAAACTATATGCACATCGCATTGTGCCCTTAAATATAGTTTTATATGAAAAACACCTAACACAAAAGAAAATATTCGCCCAGCTGTTTTCATATATAGCTCCAATATATCCAAATTGCTTTGGGTAATCCTATAAATGATCGCCTGTTTGATCACCGATTGTTAGCGTGGGGAAGAGTTGGGCAGGGGGGGAGGAATCGAAAAAAAATATATATATGAGTGGGCGATATTAAACAGTTCTACTTCTATATAGGTTCTAGAATCTAATATAGTAAGTTTAAAAAGTTGTGGATGGAGAAAAATTGGAAATCGCAAGACTTCCGTATAGCAACTGATTGCCAGTCATTATCGGGAGAGGGGAGGAAGTAGTAAAAAAAAAAAAAAAAAAAAATGCAAAAGTGAGAGATATTGAACAATTTTACTTCTTTACAAGTTCTGGAATCTAATTACATAAGTTAAAAAAAATTTTGACATTTTCGTTGTGGATGGAAAAAGATTGGATATCACAATGATTCTGCGAGATGATTGATGCTCGATCATTAACGAAGAGGGAGGGGGTAAAAAAATTATGCCAGTGAAAGGTATTTAACAATGCTACCTTTTTATAGGTTATAGAATCCGATGAAATTTTGTAAAATAAAGATTGGCATTTATGCTGTGGATGGAAAAAGATTGGAAATTTCAATATTTCCAATCAAAAGCGGGAGACTTAAAATTTCTTCACAATACTGTTCCGAAAACAATCTGCAGACTGAAAAAAAAAAAAAAATCTGCGACGTACTTTCTGCAAAAGATACGCACTTTCTGCTATAGGGTAGCAGAATAAGAAATAAGCTTTGTTATTGCAAAACCGTGCAATTTATAGAATGATTTTCATTATTGTTGTTATGCGTCCACGAAACCCCTCTATCAACGAAAAGATTAATTATTTTTTATTGCTTAAAAGAAAAGAAAAAAAAAAAAGAAAAAAGAAAAATACCCCTTCACGAAAATAATAATTTCTTCGCAAACCGCGTTTAATTCTACCAGTTCCTTCAAATTTTATGATTTTTTAAAATGTCTGCAGGCTTATGGGATACCCAGTAAATATATTTTTAACACGCTTTTATTAGCTTCACTTGTATGTATGTTTGTATGTTTGTAATCGCTCTGGGAGCAAACAAAAAATCTATATTGTAAAAAAAGACTTTCCCTACGTGAACGGCGGGGCGTTGAGGCATAGCTTCGCGCTACGAACCTAAAGGTCTAGCGTTCGATCCCAGTCAGGGGAGATTTTTTAAAAATGGTTTTTATTTAATTCTGAATTATTTTAATTAAAGATTTAAATTTATGTAAATATTATGGTGTGTCACTCACACGGTTTTCTCTTACCCTGCATTTTAATACTAAGATAGATATTTTGTGCTTTTTAGTTCACATTTCTATAAAACCGTGTTCTTTAATTTTTTAAAACTATAATATTATTATTTAACGCCTTAAGTGCCGCGTTATACATCAAAAGATAATGACAATATTGTTTTTGGGACTTCGTGACCCAGTGGTGGGTCATAACAACATTCGCATTTGTAGCTGCATGTACCACTAGTGAGACACTTTTTCTGAAGTTTTATATTAAAATATAAATTTGTTCTAATGAATTCTGTTTAAATTAGTTTTGAAATTTCAAACTTACATAACATTATAAATGCGTTTTTGCATTGCTCATAAAACTGCACATAATTCTAAAATTTTGGAAATAATTTTTAATTTGTTTTATTAGAAAATAGTGTTCAGATTGTTTGATTATGCTGCAATCGTCGAGAAAGCAATCGGCAATTAAGAGGTTAAAAAAAAAAAAAAAAATTGAATTGCTAGTGATATTTTGAAAGTTGGTGCACGTTATTGCATAAAACATTTTTTAATTCCATTATCTGACATTTGCATTAAGTCATTTTCAAACTAATTATTTTGTTCATAAAATTTTTTAAGACGAAAAATAAAATAAAATAAAAAATAAAATAAAAACTTTTTAACTGATTACGATAATAATTTTCACCATTCTGGATCTATAAAATATAAAAGAAAAAAATTCTTTTTTATTCTTTCTTAAGACAATTTCTTTCGACTTTCATTCCAATTCACTTAATTAAATTGATGCAGCATTTCCTCGAATGTCTCTCATTATAAAAGTATTTCTTGAAATCATTGTTTCTCCCCTTCTATTTTACATATGAATTCAGTACAGAAAAGCATGATTTTAAATTGGCTAGAGAAAATTCATTTACAATGGTCAATAAGTTGTAGAGATGATAATTTTTTTTTTTTTTTTTTTTTTTTTTTTTTTTTTTAAAGACGAGATTGAAAAATTATGCATGTTGTAATAGGCAATAAGTAGAGAAAATTCAGGTGATTTAAGAAATGAGTTTCGTACTTATTCAAAATTAAAGAAGAGGAATTTTATTTTTTATTTATCTGAAATTATAATATCTTATAGATTTTAAAATCAGTTTTTTAATAACAAAAAAAAGCAATTAACCAAATAAAAATGTAAAATAAATATAATATAATACAACATAATGTATATGATATATGCAATTAAACCAAGTAATTAGTAATATTTATTTTAAAGGAATTTTTTTTAACTCTCTGTAATATTATTTTAGCCATTTTTTTTAGCCACTTTAGCTCTAATATTGACTACCTTTATTGCCGATTCTCGGTATGTATTTACTCCTTGAGCTGTGCATACCTATGTGCATAGCTGCCAACTTGTACGGTTTTTTAACACCACTCTTTCTGAGTAAAAATTTTCACCTTATTTAATAACTGAAACTTCTACAAAATTCCTATTTAAAAACTATTATAGTAAAAAAGTGTACATGTTGCAGCTACGTATAAGTTACGGGTAACTTTCTGTGCTTCAAGGGGAAGCAGCTAACAGTCTCTAAAAATTATAAAACTATCCTAAAACTTCCCATATTACTCTAAAACTAATTTTCATGCTTCTAAAACCTTTAGCGCCTATGTGCATAAAAGGAGTTTACTGATGGTCCAGAGGATAAGATTAGCAGACTCCTTCACCAACTTTTACGTTACAAAGAGATCCTTTACATGGTGTTCCTGTAGGTCTCTATTTAGAATAAAGTTTGTTTTCACGGGTAGGTATGGTAAATAAGGATTCGTAGGCCACCTTGAGTCAAGTCTGTTTTACTCAGTTTCGTTGAAGGTTTAGCATTGGTTGCGACCAACTGCGGGTACTCCGAAGCACCTCGTTGACTAGTTGCTTCTACATTCTCCCTACATTTTCGTTTCTGTGCAGAATGTTATTCTAAACTCTGAGACATAATCTTTATAAGGAATTACTGTCGCATTGAATCGGTTTTGAGATCGGGGTTATTGCCGGAACTGAATATGATCAAAAGACACCTGAAAAGTTGGTAGAGTTATTCCGTTATGATAATATAAATGGCTGGAATTAAAATTATTATGCACATAATACATGAATGAAGAGAATTCTTTTATAATATTCTATAAAAGAATGCCTCATATTTTACTAATGTTGTATATATATATGTATAATCCTAAATTGTTTGATTCACAAATGAAATTTTTACTGATGATTGAATGAAAGTGTACATGGACGAAAGAGCATGTAGTTAAAAATTACCATTAAGAACCTAATGTCGTTCAAGTGAAAAGGGTTCAATAGGGTTCGTGCTACGATGATCTATAACATACGTACCAATTTCCTCTCATTCGAACAAAGCATTTAGACGCTATCATGTTCATTCATACGCATACACATACACGTACACACATACACATACATACATCACACTAAAAATAGCGAAAATGAACGCAGGTGACCTCAAAACGTATAGATACAACAAAATCTCAAAGTTGAATTTTTGTCATTATGGCAATATTTTCCGTATATAGCAAGTTCGGAAAGTAAAAATCTGCTTTTTAAAGAACTTTTATTCAGAAATTTAATGTCACATCTGTCTTGCATTATCTGAAAAAAAAAAAAAAAAAAAAAAGCTATAATATTTTTGTGTTATAAATAATAATTAAAAAGAAAACACCTATAGGCAGCTGATTGCTTAGGATTGAAACTTTGCGATTTAATAAATACAGAAAAATATACATTTATATGTTTTATTTATAAATAATTTGGTTAATATGTAGAAATTAATATTATCGGATAGATTTATTTAAAAATCTTATTATTAAGCACTAGAATAAAATAGACTATGAATATATAAACCAAAGAGTAATAAATGATTTCAAAAAATTTCAATTCTAAAAATACTTCCGAAGAATTAATTAAAGAAAACTGTATAGTTTTTACTGAAAAAAAAAAAAAAAATAATAATAATAATAATAACGCTGTGTTTATTACGTTTTCAAGTAATAAAACGACCGCATGAAAATATATGTTTACTATACTTATTTTGTTGTCCTTAATATTTTAAAATCTTTATACAGATTATCGCAGAAACATTGATTTTTGCTTTTCTCATAAACTAAATAATAATTATGGAAATGCTTATTGGAAATAGAAACGATAAGAAAGTTTATTTATTTATTTATTTTTATTTAATTTTTAAAGCAATCCAAAGTATGCTTTTTTATCCAGCAAAAAGAAAAATATTTAATTTGCTAATGCAATAAGCAAGCAATTGCGTTTCTGTTCGAAATTGACTTTTCCTCTCCGCAAATCAAACACAGCTTTCTCATTCAAAAAAAAAAAAAAAAAAAAAAAAAAAAAAAAAAATATATATATATATATATATATGTATATACGTTTTGAGGATTTTTAAACTACTTTCGCTCAGAATTTCAAGAGAAACATAGACACAAAAATTTCTACGTAGGCACTGACTTTTCCTACTGATAAATGTAGCTTTTATATCTTTCATTTTTAATGTATATATATATATATATATATATATATATATATATATATTAATATTTTATTTCATTTTTCATTCAAAATGGTTTTGCTGCTCGATCCAAGCATGAGCGATATAATATTTGCTATTATTAGCTATATTGTTTTATGAAATCGTTGCAGCTTTCACTGCTTTATGAAGTACATGCTTCCTGATGAGATAATACTTCTATTTTTAAGCATTTTTTTTCTAATTATTAATCAATTTTTTATTCCAATTATTATTTCTGTGGTCCTTTATTTATTTTCTCCGCCATAATGTTTAATGGTCCTTTTTTATTAAAGTGGGCGTAAGTAATTTATATCGTTTTTGTCTCTTATTAGATATTAACATGTAACGCAACATTTTTGTGCTAGTTTTAGCAATGTGTTGCAATCAGTTTTATTTTTGTTGTGTTGATTTTGACATGTATCTATTAAATGCTAAATAATTAAAGTTAAAATATCTATCATTTATATATATATATATTATCTTTTTAAGTAGTGTATATAAGATTATAAACTAAATATAAACTTTAATTTCTTTACTTTTGCTACTAACCACACTTTTTTTTTCTTTTTTTAGTACTTGGTACTGTTAAAAATCTTTCAAGAAATAAAGCTTAATGTATTTGGTAAATGATCTTACACTTTTCGTAAGGAAATTAATCAGATTTTGCACATACACTGCAAAATATTTTAGATTAAAAAAAAAAAAAAAAAAAAAAAAAAAAAACAGAAATAATAATAATAATCTGGTGTGTCACTCACACGACTTTCTCTTATCCTGAAATTTAATGCTATAAACACAGATTGGTGATTAAGGGGTAAGATAACGAATACTGTTATACAAACCTATGTTAAAACAATTCAAATTAGGCTTCAGAACAGCTTTATATGATAATTAGTTCTGTATGAGGAGGGCTGTCGCCCCCTTCAGCCCACCGTTTCTTTGCTGCACCTACATTCGCATAGAATTTAAATCTGTTATTAAAATTAAAAGTTCACTTAAAATTATTCAAACAACTTTCACACGCAACATTCCTTGGAACATATTAGTCTTGATCAAACTTCTCCAGCAGCAAACTTATATTAATTTGAAAATACAACTTTAAGATCTTCTGAAATCATTCGTTTTTAAGTTACTCTAAGACACACAGACAAAGATCAAACGTTGAAAAACTTGACTTCCTTCATCAGGAAGCTTCAAAACATGTAAATATGCAAAAAACAAGCGATGAATATTTAGTTTAAAAACATACATGATTTATGGTATGTCTATGAGAAATTAATTTCAATTCCTGAGCAGCTTTCCTGGACATAAAATATTATAGTAAAGCACTTCTACTAACGATAAAAAAGAACGTTACCGCTTAAATATTTGCAGCCATGTATAAATTTTGAAGATTATGCACAAACTACATGGTGCACCTAAACATAATCCATTAGTAATAAAATACGGCACAACTTGAAGTACACTTCCACCAATTTTCAACTGTTGTCGCACTATAATCTAGTTCTTTTGTGTAGCCCTGTAAACGAACAGTGAATGATATCTCTACCATATTCAGCATGATACATGTTTTTACGCATATAAAAAATATATATTAATTTAATTTGTTTACCTGCAATTTCCCCCAGAGACGTATAGTGTATATGAACTCTCTTGGGTGTCCCTGTACACGAACCATTTGCTTAATCTCAACGAAAAGCTTAGTGTAGCATCCCTATATGATACACATTTAGAATACCGAGTTTGGAATTTCTTCTCTTATTTGTTCTTGAGATATACTGATAACAGCCAGATACACACACACAGACCAACCGCTAAAAACATGATTTTCAGATTCAAGTTTACCTAAAAACGTGTAAATATAACAAAAACTAAGTTTCGAAAATTTGACCCCAAAACAATACTTTCTCTACCTTATGGATAAGAGAAAGTAAAAAAAAAAAAAAAAAAAAGCAAAGGAAGCCATTTTATGTACGGATAATAACTGATAATTTGTAGTAATTACAAAAGACGCTATTAGCATAAAAAGTTTGTAGGATGACATCATTTTGTCTCTTTCATAATAAAATGTTTAAAATTTATAAATTAAAATGCGTGGGGTTTGTTTTATTTATTCACGTTTATTTAATATTTATCAGATAATGTGAAATTTACGTCATAAAGTTACAAAAATTTGCATTATTCATTTGAGATTTTAATCCTACCTTTTAAATAATATCAACCTATTTCACTATAGCAATTTTTATGAATTTCTGTTTTAGGAGCTGAAACAAACTAATAGATCGTATCATGGCTTGAATTTGACCCCCTTTCGTGGAAGATAAAAATTGTGATGGCATGTCTCCTGACCACTCTTAAAGGTTAAACTCAGTTCCATGCCGATTGCCCAAATGCATAGCTGTAGTGGGACGTTAAACACAGTCAACGTCAACTTCAACTTCGCAATGCACTTTTTTCGTTCCAAGCGGGTCATTCACAAACACAGTGTAATAATAATAAATAATAATAATAATATTTACTTTTAATTATTTTATAATAAATGTGGATAATATAATGTGCCTGTTGTGTTGACATCAGTTAAATTTCCCTTAAGATTTCATACAGCGCATTGCCACCTGCTATTATAAAAAAGAAAAGAGAAAAGCTATCCGTGTTTCTATCCGCAAGTATTGAATTCAAAGTTTTATTTAAGTTTGTCATAAAAGATTTATTTGTGGAATCTGTTATCGACTATCACATCAGTTCACGAAGAGGACAGATTTATTTAGTTAAGTACAGTCGGGGAAAAAAAAAACGCAACACCCGCTGTAATTTCGTTATTAATTGACGCAGGAACATATAATAGACATAATTCAACAGGAAATTAAAAGCACTTTCTGAATATGTTGTCAAATTTTGAATTAGGGGTCATCTACATATTGAAATGAGAGCCAAATTTGATTTTTTTCAATAGCAACGCCCAATTTTGACTTCATTTTTGAATTTCTGAGAGTCTGGCAGTGCGGAAAAGTATACTGTTTATATACTTTATCTTTAGTGTTTATAGAGTTATAAACAAAAACGTGTTAGGGGGTTATCTGTAAATGTAGAAAAATAAAATTAAGATCCTATAAGAAATATACAAAATTGTAATGTTTCACACCGGAAATCTTTCAGGAAAAAAATAATTATAAAAATTAATGAAACGTTGATTATTTTTCAGTTCTTTAATTAACTTGAATTGAATTTTTAGATTTGTATATACTTCAGTACTTTTTTTAGATAATTTTAGGTCTATTTAAATACATTACACTTGCGATTAGTCCATACAGTACCCTTTGAAAAAAGTGCAATATTTTTCAAGTAAAAGTGTCTACTATGGCTTTACTGATCATCAATAAAGCTTAAATTTTCTTTCGTAGGTAGGTAGCATAATATACGAAATGAAATAATATAGATATATATATATATATACAACAACGCATAAACTAAATCTTTTCGGATAAATTATTATAAGGGTTCATGAAGTAAATATTAAACAATTTTAATCGCACTTACCAGTTTTGGGTCAGTTGAACTCTTTGGAACTGTACGATTGGTTTTATGATTTCTATGGAAATATAATTTCTTAATTAACCGTTTCGCGACTGCTTACGTAGATTCACGCCATTTGAAAATCTCTAACTCTGTCAGTGGGCGTTTCTTTAGTAATTTGTGTGTTACATATGTCTTAAGTGTGTTCCCAGTGTTCATATTTTTGCAATAAAATATACTACGGATAGAAATATATTGCTTAGAAAGAATGTAATTATAAAGTATATCCATTTGTAATATAATTGTGAATACAGAAAATTTGTTCTGAAATATTTTATTTTGAGATTATAACGTCCGTAGGTGGGTCTTACTGTCAAAAAGACAAAATCCTGCGGTCGCAAAAAGTGTTAAAATATATTTATAAAAGTTAAAATATGTTTTTAAAAATGTATAAAGTTAAAATATATTAATAAAATTTTAAAGACTAAAGTGTCCTTAAAATAATAACCTACAAAATAAATAAGTAAGTAAATAAATAAAATAAAATAAAGCAATATATGAAGCAAATGATTAAGCCTTTTTTAACTTTGACGGTAGTTAAGAAACGATTTTACAAGTCTGTTTTGCATTCCAATTCCATTCGTTTTTTATGTTTGACAATTTCACATTAAACCTATTTTTCTATTTAAAACAGTAAACCCCGCCTAATTAGTTAATTTTTTTTTCTTCTAGTGTTCGTTTAAAAGGTTCAAAATTTATCGCCAATTAATCGATGAAGTAAATACCACTTGTGCATATTTTTGTGAACATAAAATAAGGGGTTTAACAGGAATACTCAATGTCACATTTACTTTTCTTTCTTATATTGTTTTGTTTTGAAGAACGATGAAGGCGGGGCTTGTCTTCTTTAGAAAACAGGAATTCTTGATACTATGTTAAAAAATCATCAATTTTGTTTCATTTCTTTGAGTTTGACGTTGTTGTTATATAATTCGACCCGTAAATAAAAAATAAAAATATTTTGTTTAATTTTGTTTGTTATTTTTTAAGATTTTATTCGTTATCTCATGCAAAGCTTTATAAGAGACGGCCCCCAAAACCCCTCCAAAAGAAAGATTTATTTATATCTCGAAAACTAATAACTGGAATGAGCTGCAAATTTGCACACCCATATTTTTCAGCATTAGGATTCATTTTATGTAAAAATTAATATAGGTCATAATTCATAATTTTTATGAATATGAATTTATTAATATTTTTCAAAATTAAAAATATTTTTCAGAATCAAAAGTAATGATGGATTATGTTTGGGTTTCTTCACTGTATCTCGTAAAAAAAAATTATATCGATCAAGTTATTTTTTGTGAAGATATTAGTAAAAGTTTGAAATATGAATTTAACATTAGCACCTTCAAACTTTGAAAGCTTATAACTCTGTGAAAAAATAAGTAAAATATACAACCAATATACTTTTTCGCGTTGTCGCGATCCCAGGAATTCAAATATAAAATAAAAATGGGGCATTACCATTGAAAAAATCAAAGTTGGTGCGCGTTTTAATATGTAGACGACCCCCAATTCAAAATTTCAATTAATTTTCTGAAACTACTTACAATTCCCCGTCGAATGATACCTATTACATTTTTCTACATCGATTAGCAACGAAGTTACGTTGAGTGTTGCGTTTTTTTTTTCCCCGACTGTACATCATTAACTGACCTACTATTGTTAAAATGTCTAATTATATTATGATTTAATTTTAAACGGAAGTTATCTTGAATCTGATATTAGATGCATTTGAAACAAAATGTCACTGCATTGATAAACAAATCTTGTCCATTTCTTCCATTAGTTTACTCACTGCTCAGGGTATATTTAAAATAGGTTTGAAGTTTCCGTTTTTTTCAACTGGGACTTCACACAGGAAAGTTTTTGTAAATGTTTTTGTTTTATTTACTTTTATTTATTCGTCGAAAATATATGTGGCAGATTCCTTTATAAAAATACTGGTGGTAAATCTGATTTGATAATTAGAAATGTTGGCAGCTATTATTTAAAATGTCCTTTTTTATCTCTCTTTCAAAATCTATTATATTTAGTAATTTAATAAGAGTCCGTACCGTGAACTAAAAATTCTATTAATTGGATATTAATGTCCACTCCGTAACAAAATTAATTTTGAAAATATTTATTTACTAAGACCAAAAATTATCCAATACGATAAATATTGGATTTAAGGTTTTTAAAAGGAAATTCAGACCTTTTTTTGAAAATTGATTTTTACTTTGTTAAAATTTTATAGACATTAGCCCAAACACATTTGAAGTTGAGTAGGTTTTACGATGTACTAGAGCTGCGCAATGGGCTATTGGAGAGGGCGTGGAACTCACGCCTAGGGGTGGGGCTAACGGGGAAGAAGTAGTTCCCGCGCTTCAATACCCTCTCCCCCAATGAAAAAAAAAAAAAAGACTTTCTTGCAATTGGCATATTTATCTTATGTTTTTAATTCGAATGTAGTATTTTGTGACATGTCTGCATGTCTAATTAGTATTATTAGAGGTGAGATATTTTATTGATAATGTAATTTTTCCTTTTACTGATACATGCTTTTTAATTATGATCAAGTAAATAAATATATGAAGTGTTTTTAATTAGCTATTTCATCTAAATGCTCCATGATGTAGAGCATTTATTTTATATATATAAAAAAAATAATAATCTTCTAAATGAAAACCTAAAATTAAATATGCAAATTAAGAATTTAAATTAATGATACTTGTAATGTACAATAAACATTTTTTTTTCTTTAAAGCTGTCTACTTTGAAATCCTAGATAATTAGCAACAAATAAAGTAGATATTTTTTATGAAATCACAGGTCTAATTATAATATAAAATCAAAGGTCTATTACTAATAATACTGATGTAAATACCTTTGCATTGTGTGAAAATAATTTCATCATTTAAAAAGAAATAAATGAGGAATGATATTTAGTTGTTTTTCTCAAAAAATAATTGTTGTCGTAACGAAAGGATACACGTGCGTTTCAAATAACTTCATATTCAAGTGCAGAATATGATTTTTCTTAGCATAAAAATAATTGCAGATATTTCTTCTTCCAGAACTTTAAATTTCCTTTTCACAGAAAAAAAGTTGAATTTAATGAAAGCTGTTGCTTACTGAGGCATAAAGAAGGAGACCAAAGACGATCTTAGAAAATAATTAAAGTGCATTACTTTAAAAGAAAATAATAATAATTTTATTCCGTTGTAAGAGAAGTTAAAGCATTAAAATATTTAGAACTTTCAAATATTCGCAAAAGAATACATCAGAATATATATATATATATATATATGAATGAGTTTATTTTATTTTGAACATTTTTCATAAAATAATAATAATAATAATACACATAATAACTGCAAGCTGAGAAACGATTGTGAGGAATAAGTTGTAGTGATATGAATGGTTAATACTATTCATTTAAAAATATATATGCTGTTATAGCCATATGCCACTTATTTCTTAAAAATTTACGTGTCATAAGTGAGGATCTATATTTATGTTTTTATCAAAATATTGCCATTTTAGAAAAGAACATTTCAGTGACTTAGACAAAATTAATTAATAATTAACTATCTTTAAAGGTGTTTTATTAAGAAAATGTAGAAAAATTATAAATAGCATTTAAATTTTTTTGAGTGAAAACATCTTACGATGCACTACACATAGTTCTCACACATGATTTCAAGGAATTTTTTGCTAAATTTATTTATATTTTTTACCGTTTTGCATTTATTTATGCAACAAAACGAGTGAAATATTTCTTTTCCAAGCAAACAGTTTCTTTAATTATTGAAGTTCGAAAGAAAGTCTCTCTAAATCTGGAAAATTTCTCATTTCAAATCGATTTGCATGTGCGTGTGTGTGTAAATATTTCTTAATATCAGAGAGCCCTTCAATTTTGGTAAA
The DNA here is from genome assembly GCA_963930645.1 of Salticus scenicus. Lineage (NCBI taxonomy): Eukaryota > Metazoa > Arthropoda > Arachnida > Araneae > Salticidae > Salticus > Salticus scenicus. The sequence goes on along the minus strand of OZ005648.1, from coordinate 327,302,572 downwards.
GGTTAAATGATAACTAAAAATATTAGGATATATTTTTAATTTAATTCCATTGACATCTGAAATAAGGAGGGTTATCTATCTATAATAATAAAAGAAGATGTCTGTCTGTCTGTGCATCTATACCATACGTTCAGCCCCTACTGAACGCAGAAGTACAAAATTCGACATACGGGTGCTCCGAAGACTTCCCGAGTGGCTCCTGAAAACAGAATTTAAAAATTTTAATTTGTTTCGGAGATATTAATTTAAATGTAGACCTATGTCTAATAAAAAAAAAACGATTCAAAATGGCAGGCGACCGTCATTTTCATCCGAAACCGCGTACCTCAAAAGAGAAAGCAAAGAGAGAAAATTTCGTGGGTTTTTGTAAAGCGATCCTACGTAAACGGTTCAAGATATGGAAAATACACCTATACCACGAGAAAGAGCATTTATTACCGATTCTTACGGTACATATATTTTTTTTTTAGATGCGAATTTTTTTATATTTAAAAAAAAAGTTTTAAAAGGGTCGAAAATTTCTCTTTTTCTCGATCGTCATTTTTTAATCGCTTTGTACGAAAGAATAACAGACCCATTTCTGAACAACTGGTATATTTGGAAAGGTGATTTAATCCTCTTTCGAACCATATAAACATTTTAACAAAATACGGATTAGCGATCCATATTTTTAGATTTTACGAAACATCGATTTTTTCACAAAACATTTTATAACTCAAAATATTTTGGAGATAAATCATTTCTTTCTTTTTTTCTTTTTTTTTTTTTTTTTTTTAGTATATAGATCTCGGTTTGACAATTCACTTCTCAAAATATTGAAAGATTTTTTCAAAAACTGAATGAGTTATAATTTTTTTTTTAATTTTAGGCATTAAACCATTGAATGCAGCGAGCTTCCCGTAATGAAATTCTGCAGCCAAGTCATTTGCGTTCGTTGTCGGATACCATGACAACCCATTCACAGAGGAAACGATGTCTGGTGGGGAAGAAACAAATCTTTTACCAATTCATATCACGTGGTTTTTCTACTAGGAATAAAAATTGCAAATTTCAAAATGCTTCAATTTTCTTCAGATTTCTTTCAAACTTACTGTGCGCCATTAACAGCATAAGGGATAGCTGCAGTTCAAATTTTACCGATTTTGGAAAAAAAATTACATTTTAATTGCAAATTAAATTTTATTCCAATACGAGTATTTCAATTTCTAATTATGATTAAATTATTTTTAATACATCATTCGAAAGATATTTTAAAGTTCTTTTATATTATCGAAAGTGGAATTCGAGATTTCACCCGATTTACACCTTTTGAGGTCTCCTGAATCGGTTTTCTTTTGTATCTCAGCTTTTATATTTTAAAATTTCAATATTTCAAATTCGAATGAGCTAGGAAAATGTTGTAAGTTATAAAACGGGGATAAGGCGCCGCAGGCGCCACCGAGCGGGACTTTGCTAAAGTCATAAATTTGAAGGATCATAACATGGTGAGAGAACAGGCTGTTTCAGGTATTGAAACGGGAAGAGGACGCCGCAGGCGCTACCGAGCGGGAATTTACTGGATTAAATTTTTCAATAAAGCTATTTTCTCTATATGTCAATAAACTGTTGTAAGACCTGAAACGGGGAAAAGGCGCCACTGAGCGGGAGTTTCAAAAATCGGATTTTTCAAGGGCCCCGAACCAGCTGGTCGCTGAAGGCGGCTAGTATCTAATAAATTTATCGTAGATTAATAAATGACCTTTCGAAATAAAGTGCAACAGTAAGATATAATCACACACATTTCCACATGCAATACAATATTTTTACTAGAAAATAGTATAAAAGGTTTTAACGTTTTTGTTTTCACACAAAAAAATTCAGATACGTGACAGATTATCAGTAGAAATGTTCAAGATTTTCTTTTTTAATTGTGTTGTACAATATGTAATATAGATTTTTTTTTTTTTTTTGAATAAGAAATAATGTATAAAAATTTTTCTTTGCCTCTTTAATATTAATTTATTGCTCGTTTCTTATTTTTTGGAATAAAAACACGTAAAATATCATACTCACGCATTTATATATAATACATATATATTTTTTTAAAACAGTAAGTAATATGTACTTTTCTTGATAACATATGAAAATTCTTGCGTGATTTTTATTGAAGTATTATTTTTAGCTTTAAATTATCCATTATGTCCTTGTATAAGAGATATAGGCGACAGAAACAAGAAAATTATTTCCTGTTTGAAATAATATTAGATTTAGCTGTACGAAAGATACTTTGAATTTTGGAACTATTTGAAATAGTGTATTGTTATAAAGTGGAAGAAAATAAAAGTCACCTGTAATGCTAGTTTTATAAAACCCCCGACATTGTTTTAATTAAATATTATTTTTGCATAAAATCTGCATTTTCTGTTTGAAGAACACGAATTCACAAATTATGAAATATGAACACAGGGTTGGTTTGGAATTTAATTAAATGTTATTTTCTTTAAAATGTATAATTATTAACCGAATTCGGATATCATTGTGAATGATTCCATCGAATAGTCACTATTTAAGCTAATTTTGATTTTTTTTTTTTTCAGAATCGATTAAAAAGTTATGATAAAAAAAAAAAAAAAAAAAAAAAAAAAAAACTGTTTTCATACTCTAATCTCCGCCCCCCCCCCCCCCCAAAAAAAAAAAAAAAAAAAAAAAAAAAAGTCTTGTCACCTAACGCGAGTTGAAATTTGGAAGATCCACAGTTCGCAAATTTTTTTAGTTTCAATACAAAGTGCCCTGAGAAAAAAAAAAAAAAATAAATCAATTTTTAATCAATTTTTAGAAATAACTGTTAAATCCCTGATTTTCAACCGAATTTTGTAATTTTTAGACTATCCGCGATTGTAATGAAATGCTCGCCCTCTGGTGGGATAAGGTGAAATTATCACACCACTGCATATCCTCATATTATGCAATCGACTTTCCATGATGAAATGGCGGAGAAAGAATAATAATTACACGTGGCTTACTAACAACTGCAGTGTTCAGAGAGCGCCATCTATCGATCATTACAAACGCGGATAAACTCATAAATATTATTTACAGCCAATAATTAACAGTTGTCAGACCCGGTTTATAATTCACGATATTTAAAAAATAGCGTTTTAAACTAACAACAACAACAACAACAAAAAACATGAGTTATCATTTACATGATTTGGTAGTACAATCCTGAACATTTCAGAAAGTTCTAAAAAGAAAAAAAGATCAATTAAATTGGTCTATTTGGTAGCTACTGTGTAAATAGACAAAATATAAAACTTACAGCACCGCTTTTTTTTTTTTTTTTAATGGATTTAAAACAAGACGTTTCAAGATAAAAAGGCACGATACTACCAACGCACTACGATATTATAATCCTCTTGGATGAAATTTTGACGAATGTGTAATTTTGGAATATTTCTTTTAATATTTCACAAGTTTTTAATTTCGAATTTTTAAAAATCTTTACTTACGAAGAATGTATACATTAGAAGATGCCTACATATCAAATTTTAAGTTTCTAGCTGCATTATTACTGCATAAATTATACAGAAATATGATTTTCAAGAGGGCTTTTTCTCACCATCTTCCATTTCGCATGCGGTAGAAATTTAAAACCCACAGTACTTTAACCCCTGATCATAAACAATAACTGTGTAAAGTTCGGTCCAAATCGGTTCAGTAGTTTGGGAGGAGATGTAAGACATACCCACACGCATGCAATGACTTTTATATATATATATATATATATATATATATACGTGTCAAACATCTTAAACTATTATCATAACATCACCCGTCTATATTTTTATGGTACTTTAAAGTTCAAACTAAGTGATATATGATAATCTCGAACACGTTGAGCGCCAAGCGAATTCTTAACGAAATCCTCGTCAGGCCACGCGCGGTGCTTAGATGCTTATTATGTTTATCATGTTTCTATAAAATTCATTAAAATACATTAATAATATAATCCTGTAATAAATAACAATTACGTAAATTTTAAGTTTAGTTTCTTTTTCTTTCTTTTTTTTTTTTAAATCGTATTTTTCAATGTCAGCCATCGGTAGTTAACACGTCTTTATATCATATTGTACACTATCAGCCACCGGTGGTTGACGCGGCCTAAACGGAAAGTTTAGTTTTGACAGAATGGAGTAGAAGGCTGATATTTTACCAGCTATGTGAAAAATACCAGAGCCAGGAATCGAACCCGGGCCATTCCGCATGACGCGCGGATGCTCTAACCACTGAGCTACCCTGGCTGATAATCAGCTCGGCACTTCTCACATAATTTACGTTGGCAAGGTCACCGAGTCTGTATTAGAGCAGCTATATCAAGTGACAAATTTCAACATGGCACAACTCCAATAGGCCATGAAATTTAAATTTAGAAACTTTTTTTAACAACCTTGAAAATTCAATTTTGATAGAATGGAGTAAGATGGCTGATATTTTACCAACTATGTGAAAAAGACCAGAACCGGAAATCGAACCCGGGTCATTCCGCATAACGCGCAGATGCTCTAACCACTGAGGTACAATGGTTGATAACCAACTCGGCACTTCTTACATAATTTACGTTGACAAGGTCACTGAGTTTGTATTAAAGCAGCTATATCAAGTGGCAAATTTCAACATAGCACAACACCAATAGACCTTGAAATTTCAATTTAGAAATTTTTTCAACAACCGGAATATTTTTTAATATGCGGAATGGCCCGGGTTCGATTCCCGGCTCTGGTATTTTTCACATAGTTAGTAAAGTATCAGCATTCTACTCCATTTTATCAAAATCTAATTTTCAAGGTTGTTAAAAAAATTTCTAAATTGAAATTTCATGGTCTACTGGAGTTGTGTCATGTTGAAATTTGTCACTTGATATAGCTGCTATAATGCAGACTCGGTGACCTTCTAAACGTAAATTATGTGAGAAGTTCCGGGCTGATTATTAGCCAGAGTAGCTCAGTGGTTAGAGCATCCGCTCGTTATGCGGAATGGCCGGGGTTCGATTCCCGGCTCTGTCGTTTTCACATGGTCAATAAAATATCAGCCTTCTACTCCATTCTATAAAAATTGAATTTTCAAGGTTGTTAAAAAAATTTTTAAATGGAAAGTTCAGTGTCAGCCACCGATGGCTGACATGGCACTCAATGTGTTAATAAATAAAAAATTTTTATATGTCTCCCGAAAAATACGCAGTTTGTAATAAAGAAAGACACAGGAAGGGAAAAAAAATAGGAATTTTCGATAAACATTTGGTTTTAAAAAAATATTGAAGTTAAAAAAAAAAAAAAAAAAAAAAAAAAAAAAAAAAAAAACCATTCACTAAAAGTTTCTTAAACGAAAATTTAACAATAAGAAATAATTTACAGGATATAATCTGAAATACAAGAATTTTTTTTAACTTACTTGAGATACATTAAAACTGATCTATTATGAAATAAGATGGATTGAAAGAAATTAAAAAACGTGACTTGAGCTCAGCAAGCAGAGAGGGTATAATTCTTACTTAAACAGGCAAAAAGAAATATATCATTAAGTATGAAGAGGAATGGATAGACTAAGAGAAATTTACTTAACGGTTTATCAGCCTCGGGTAAAAACTCTTTAGTTAAGACAAACCAAAGTCGAAAAATAGAAAAAAATAATTGTCTTAAAAAGGAAATGCTTTTTAATGATTACTGAAGAAGTTGAAATCCAATTGTATATTTAATTAAATTTTGGTTGCTTGAAGATATTTTAGAATTCGCAAAACCAATTTATATCTTTTTTTTAAATTTGTGAAAATTGAAATGTTAGTAATTTATGAAATCAGCCTACGGTTGTAACAATCTGGCTTATGAGATAAATATTTTTTGGAAATAAAAAAATTTAATTGAATGAAAATTAAATACAGATTGTACGGATAAAATTGAAGGTGATTCATTTATTTGGTTAAATGCGAACAATATTATACTTGGAACCCGTATCAGAATATCTCTATAGCAGCGTCAACCTTCAGGATTATTTCATACCATTATTTCAGAGAACTTTTTCTTCTTCCTTTTTTTTTTTTTTTTTTTTAATCTATTATCGAAATTTCTGTCGTTTAATAAGATAAAGAAAAACATTCTAAAAATAGTGGTCAGAAATAATCTGCAGCGTTTGCAGCTCAGCTCTAGTATACACACAGTTCAAGTTATTCTTAAATATTTATATTATATATTTGTCCCTAATAATCAATAATTAAAAGAAGTTAAAAAAAAAAAAAAAAAAAAAATTACACCATTAAAAAAAAAAAAATAATAATAATAAAATGTAAAATAAAATGTCGGTAAAAGTTTGTCTGTAATTTTAACTATACGCATCATGAAATTATGATGCATGACTCCATAAAATTTTTTATATAGACTTTGAAACAAAAAAAATTCAATGTAAATACTCTTGTAATATATGGCTCATCTTAAAATGCAATGCAAATATTATTATTACATGGATTATCTTAAAATGTAAAGTAAATACTTTAATGTTCTACATAATACAGTTGACAGGAAAAATATCAAACAATTTTGAAAATTCATTTAAATATAAAGACCAGCGAAGCGGGTAAAGCCTGCTATTAATTGAAAGAAAAGTTAATAAAACTAGTTGGAGTAGGTGGACTCTGCTCAGTTCCCCATCATATATATATTCTCATAAATTTCTAGTGCGAGACATATTATAATCATGTTAAAAGAAATGAATTTGACCAAAGCTTGATACAGTGACAGAATGAAATCCCCGCCTAATAGGCTATCCACCGTTCACTTCAATATATTTATCTTATTCTAATGTATTCATTTATTTTATCAGGGTCGATTCCGTTGTTTAGTTTTCATGCTACTGTTTCCAATGCAATAATCCTCAAAATTCATATTTATATGAAAAATTTACAATTTCGCTATGTTGATAAAATCGTAAATTACGAATAATTTACGAAATTTTCCTATTAGAATATTTGTATTCAATCATGTTCAAACCAATATCATAAATGTAATTTTGAAGTTGTCTAATGTATTATGATCCTCAAAATGGAAGTTTATGCTCAATTTTGCCTTATTCTGACATGATAAGTAAATCGTAAATTCCAAATAACTTACGAATTTTTTAAATTGGAAAAATCATAGTCTATGATATTCATGCCAGTAATCTAAATAATATTTCCAAAGTGGTTTGACATCTTTACGATGAAAATATCGCTCAAAACTGACGTTTATGTAAAACTTTGCCCTATGCTGCCATGTTAAGAAATTCGTAAATTTCCAATAACTTGCGAAATTTTCAAAGTAGCATATTTATAGTTACTGATGTTCATTCCGGCATCAAAACTGATATTTTAAAACTGGTCTGACATTTTTACAGTAAAAAGTTTCCATTTAATGCACGTTTAAGTGATTTTTTGTCCTATTCTCCCATGTTAAGAAAATCGTAAATTTCTAATAACTTGCGAAGTTTTTTAATTCGAATGTTCCAAATAAATAGGGTTCATGCCAGTATCGAAAGTAATATTTTAAAACTGATCTGACCTCTCTGCGATTATTTGTTCGTGAGATATCGTGTAAACAGACTAACAAACTAACGGACTAACGGACTAACACACTAACGGACTGACCCACTAACGGATTGACCCACTAACAGAAACCCTACAGACAGACACCATACAAATTTTTTTCATTTTCGGATTCCTCACACCTGAAAACGTATAAAAAAGTCAAAAAACCGAGGTCGAAATTTTTCACGATTACCTAAGTTCCCCATACCTATAGTATGATGGGGAACTAAAAGTATTATAATCTGGTTTAAATTATGTTTATCGAAACTTTTCTTAAATGTAAATTATACATTTTATTATTTTAAACTATACTTAAACGATTCTTATAATTTCATATAAACATAAAATATTGCCATTTTTTTTTTTCAGTTCTTATTTACTATACGGGTAAAAAATTATGCTTTTAAAACTTTAATAATGTTTGAAATTCTAATATTAAACTAAAAGTTCATCACTAAAAACGATCCTCTAACTATCTAATATTTAGTCACAATTTAATGCAATGAGCTATGCAGGTGAAATTTTTTTTTTCTCTTAAATGTATTTTAATATATCATTTAAGTTTCTCTTACCAAATAAAAGTGCTTTATTTTGCAAAGTGTACATAGAACTTTAAAATGTTAAATGTTTAATCTACAATAATGTTTCTTGTTAAAATTTAATGGAAAAAATCTCTTCCAAAGTACACAAAACGGAGAATGTAGGATCGTTTCTGTCATCTTCATTCTATCTATCTAATACTCTGTTTACGAAGTACCTCTAGTACCACAGCCATAATGGGAAAAATCTGTCAAAGCTGTGCTAGGCAATATTTAATGGCATTTTCCATCCGAATGTTATGGAATTCTAAATTCTAATATTTTTTAATTCTCTATATATTGTATATATACAGGGTGGCTATTAAGTATCAGAGAAAAAATTGAGGGGCTTTTATAGAGTGCCTACTTCATTATAACCACTTTTTCGTTGCTGTAATGCTTTTATCTTTAAATATTATTTAATAAAATAATTTGTATTTACTCAAAGAGCAATTTTTGAGCGTTCAGGGAAAGCAAAATCGATTAGATAAATAAATTTTTCGCGATTCTTTTTCAAAGTGCGGCGCATGTAAGTTTTTACTGTTTAAGTCGCTAAAAACTCTAAAAATCATCCCTCAAAATCATCCCCTAGCTCTCAAGAACACCAGAAAACGAAAAGATGCAACAAGGTCTTTGTTTATGGTTTCGGCTGGGGCTGAGATTTGCAACAATGGGAAGACTCAACTGTTTTTTTTTCGAAGAAAACGTAGAAAATAATGGAAATTTTTTATCAAAAAGAGGTTTTAGAGAAAGGAAGCAAAATCACCCAGCTAAGATCCTTCACCAAGTTTGTGCTCTGGCCCATGGAGTCAAATCGACATTTGCTTTAACCGGAGATCGTTTTTGCGCCAAAAGTATACCAAAATTATGACTATAAAAGATGAAACATGTCAAATTTGAAGCAATTTCAGAACATACCGCTGATTGCAAATGTGTAACTTCTTTACGCAGGCCGCTGAATCCGAAAGTTACGCGCTAGATCACCAACGTTTCATGTAATTTTTTACCGCAAAACCAGCTACCCGCGATCGGAACCGCTAGTTTCGATACCCCGCTAGATTTCAGACTGTTGGATTTTCCACTGCTTTTCCAGTACGCAAAGCCCCGATTGGATTGAAATAAAGAGATGTTCCCGAAAGTATTCTGGGCCGCGGTAGTCCAGTCGGTAGAGCACCGGCCTCGTAATTGGAAGATTGCGGGTTCAGTACTCGAGCCGGTCAAAGACCGTCGTGTACACTAATGGTGGCTGATGCACGTAAAATATGTCGTGGCCGCAACGTCCTCCATATTCCCATCAAAAATTTTGCCTCTGGGAGTCACCGAAGCGGGAGAGTCACCCCTTCCGTGGAGGATCAAAATTGCGATGGCATGTCTCCGGACCACCTCTAGGGGTGAGTCCCAGACCGTCGCCAATTACCCATCTGCACAGCACTAGTGCGACGTAAAACCCAACCAACCAAACAACCCGAAAGTGTTCTTGTTTTCCTTTAGAGACATGACTACGAATTATCGCCACCAGAAGATGTTACACATACACACACATGATATTAAAGTTGCTACATTAATTTTTAAATGTTACTACCGTCGGATGATTTGAATATAACATTTGTTTTAAATTTTTCTTCATAATATTGCGACTGTGTAATTCATTCATCAAGTAGAAATATTTTCGTAAAAGTAGAATCGAAACATTTTGACTTTCTAGAACGCCTATCATTATAAATTACTTCCATCACTAATAATCTGTTCCTGTTGAACTCACAAAAATATTTTTATATCTTTATGTTTTCTCTAGTTTTCTCTAAATTATTAAAATTTGTAAAAGGAAAATTATATTTATTTCTATATAGGAAAGAAAGGCATTTCTTTTAAATATTTAGAGGTGGAACTGGTGGAAGATTTCTTTTTGTTAATTGAATAAACTTAATTGCAGAAAACTATTATAAAACATTGCTAAACAAAACTAATGGTGTTAAAGCTGCTGCATTAATTTATAAATGTAACTACCGTCGGATGGTTTAAATATAATTGTAAGCATTGTGAAAACTTAATGTATCATCCCAGTTTCAAAAACAAAATTGAATAGAAAATTATATTTGAAATATCTCAATCTATAAGTCTTTATTATTGACAATATAAAATTATTTTAAGATGCTTCTTTCCGTAATTCTGTTAAGATATTTTTCCTTAAATTACCGCATATCTGCAGAAATTTACTTAATATTTATTCAGTGTTTTATTTGCTGTTTCAATTTATCGTAATGTCTTAAGATTTGTTCCCTGTTCATCCTTTTTTTTTCACTTACCGTTTTACTAACCGTTATTTTATCATTTACTTTCACTTACTTAAATCGACTCGTTAATCATTTTTTATTTTTTATTTTTTATTTTTTACTCTATTCTTTTTTGTTGTATGCTCAAAAATACATTTAAAACTGTTTATTATACGTTTTTATGTGAACCATTGCAGTGCATTCTTATCTAGAAAAGAAAGCATTTATTCTCAATTAATCATTGTTAGTATGGGTCAGATGAGGATAATTATGCCCACGAAATACGTTTAAGGTTGTAAATTTTTAACACTTTTCACGACAGGAAAAGTATTGATTTATGCAATTAAGGAATGACTTTAGCATTCCAAGAAAATTTTAATTTTTACGTCATTAAATATTGCATATATATTTTTAAAGGATTTAGTTATAATTACACGACCCAAAAGAGTAGAAGCCCTAAAAGTTGGAGTAATTGTAACCACCATTGTAATAATTATGATCACTTTTTTCTCTACCTCTCTTCATATTTATTTATTTTATTCCATTGCTCACTGATATTAATTTTATTATACGTTTCAAGTTATTGGAGGTGTAATATCTATAGTTTTATAGTTGAACTTTATAAAGCTACACAAATTCTTTTCATAGTGTAAGAATTTTTGATAATGATACTAACTGGGGAAATTTTTATCACAGCGTTTATTAAAAAAAAAAAAAAAATCGAAGTCAAAGATTATCAACATTCCTATTTTTACTATGTTCATAAAATGCGGTGAAAAGTAGTATGATAATTATGACCGTGAATTTCATAACATTGAAATAGGGTAAAAAATATACCAGAGTTAGATAAATGCATTACTAAAATATTTTTCGATATGAATTTACTCACTTAAACATTTTTCTTTTTGATTTAATAACATTAATTGCTCTATTATTCAATCCGTTTTCAGAAATTTCGGTAGGCTGATAATTCCACAATTGCTACTGCTTTAAATGTGTTTAAAACAAAGATAAAGGAGACTTTTGATTAAAATACATCATATACATCATAAACCTCATATATTAAGGTTAGGGGTAGACAAAATTTACTATTTATTATTAGTATTATTGTTATTATTATGAAGTTGATCACAATTATTTTGCTATCATAATTACACTTGCTGACCCTACTATGCCGAATATTCTATTGATAGTTAGATTGTTAGTAATATCGTCTTTAAATATTTTTCAAATGTTTTCTTTAAACATAAAAATACATGGAAATGTAAAAGGTAATATAGAATTTACACATAGAAAAGTCTATGAAATGAAATATTTATCCTAGATTTTTACGTTAAATTTTGATATTACTTTTTAAGAGAAAAAGAAATAAATGGATATTGTGAAATGAGGCATAACAGTTACCATAGGCCATAAATCAAATGCAGAGGGTTTGGAGAGTATCTTCAAAATATATATCGTATTTCGGATACTCTATCTTAAAAACCTTAGTTTTTCTTTATTTCCAACTTCACTTTTTTATCCCTCTAAAATAAATCATCTGAAATTTAATGCTTTGCAGTAAAGTGATTTTGTTGAAAATATTCAATTTCAGTTTACATATAGAAAATTTTAAAAAGAAAATGTACTTTCATTGATACATCTGCTAAGAACTATGAAATTGTAATTAAAATGTCTTTTCAGGACAAAAAAAAAAAGAAAAAAAAAAAAAAAAGGTTAATGTCCATTTTAGTTTTGTTAGGTGCTATTCAAGGTGATATAAACATTTTCTGTACGTGAATATCATTTTCAGGCCTTAGAAAATTTGGTTTCATTTCAGTTTATTTGATTTGATTTAAAAATAAATTTTGTATATTCATATTTTACTTTAAGAATGTACTATTTCAAGTTTAATAATGTACAATTTCAAGTTTAAAAAAATGCTTTTAAAATAAAATCTACTGAATACATCAGTACATTAATATAATTTTTATTTATGTATTTATTTTTATGGTATAACTAAAAATTAAAAGAATACAATTCTATGATCTTATTCTTAATTTAAAAAACTTTTCTTTTTTCTTACTTAAAAAACAAAATAAATGAATAAACTGTTGAACATAAATAGAAGAAATAAAGAAGTTTTACAAAAATAAAATAATTATTTTTAGTCAACTTAGTGGTAGTTAGAAGTTGAATAATAACAAATATAAATAAATAAATATGTATAGATGTAGACAAAACTTCTCCAAGTAATTGCTTATAGTTTACATTTTATGTATAAATATTTAGAAAATATTTTATTTAACAAATTTCTTAAAAAAAGAAATAAGTTATTATCTTTTCCAGAAATTGAAAAAAATTGTAATCTGGAATTTTTTACACAAACATCTTCGGAAAATATATTTATTGAAAATACTGGATAAAGGGAAGAAAAAAATATTAAGTAAATACACCAGCTTAAAAAAAAAAAAAAAAAAAAAAAAAATCTGAAGAAGTAGTAAAAAGTAGTAAAGAAAATAATTTAAGTACTCAAATTATAACATTTGAGTACTTAAATTATTTTCTTTCCTAGGAAATGTTGGCAACTTTTTCTCACAGCTTTAATGATTAAAAAAAAAAAAAAAACCTTAATATATTCAAAAACAACAATTCTGTATTAGTTGCATTAGCTCTCTTAATGTAAAAAAAATGTTTTATAGACATGTGACTGTTTATCCCAGACTCACTTATCGCCTTGAGAGTCTAAATTTTCTGAATGTTTCGGTGACTGTGGCGTTCTAGTTATAGAAAATTTAATATCAAAATTTTATATAACCAATAGAAAGCATGCTTTCCTAGACAGAGTTACATAGTTGACAACATTTTAATTTATTCCTGAGCATCTTTAGCTCCGCCTTTAATTCGCACCACTTTATTTATAGAATATTTTTCTCCAATACATAATTACGATAAAATAAGAAAAAAAATACTCTTAAGAAAAAAGTGGTATAAAACAGAGACGGGGCTAAAAATGCTCCTAAATAACTCAAAATGTTGGCATCTCTGGAGTTATAAGGCTAAAATGACTGGAATTTAGCTGGATGTTTGCTACGGATGTCATTGACAATAACGACTCTATACTTAAATAATGAATATTCGTAGCATATAATGTCCATTCATCTAAATGGTCACCCAACATTGCAATAAACAATTGTGGAATCAAAGTTGTGGTAAACATGCTAAGTCTGTGATTTTTTATATAATGGATCTGTGTTGTTAGGTTACAATATCACCTAAATTTTTTTTGTCAACAGCAAAACAATGTTGTAATATAATCAGGCCTCGCATTGTTCCTAAAAATGTATACTTATTTTATTATATTCTCAACATTTTCGTTAATAAGAAATTCCTCTTTAATATTTTTGACTGTTTTAATGCTAAAATATTATGCTTAAAAGTATTGTTTTAAAATTGTGGCGACAGTATAATAAAATGAGTGTAAAATTTTAGGAACGATGCGAAGCTTATTAACCATATGAAGTATTGTAACAATACTTCGTATGGTGGGAGTTTCATTTAAACAGTGTTTTCTCTAGAGGCTGCTTCCAGTCAAACTGTGATTTCTCTAGCCAACCAGTCAGAACTGTTCTTTCTGATCGCGTGACTCGTACATGTACCAGCTATTTATGTTTGTTTATTTCGTTAGTTTTATCTTGTTTTCTTCATTTTAGAGAAGTTTTTTTTTTTTTTTTTTTTTTTTTTTTAATTTCAAGTGGAAGAATTAATAGATGGTGTAACAGTGAGTACTTCTAATTATGGAACTAGAATAAGACAGAGAGTTGGTGAGAAAAAAAAAAAGAAGAACAAAAAAAGATATTCAGCACTTTCAGATAATAACGTTTATGCTCCATGCAAACATTCTAAGTAATAATTTTCATGCACTGATGTTAGACCTAATGACGTTATGAAGTTTCGGGATAGACTTTTTACGAAATTCCGGACAAACAGTGACAATATTCTAATATAGCCTCATTGGTTGTTACAAAAAATGTAACTCGACGTAGACCTAATAACCCAACCTAAAATAAATTTCTATCATTTGGCTCACAGCATTCTGCTTCTTATTTTATTACTAGTAGCAGTGGTAGGAGAATTCCTATGTGTAAAAACAATTTCATGGCTATAACTAAAATAGGTCGTACAAGGCTAGCCAATACTGTTACTAAAGTACATGCTGGAGAACCTATTGAGGAAAAGAGAGTGGGGGATAGAAAAAGCCACTTAAGTATTAATTAAAAAAAAAAAAAAAACAAACAAACAAGGTAAGAGAATTCATCTCAAGCTTAAAGGCATCAGAAAGTCATTATGGAAGACAAAAATCGAAGCGATTATACTTGCACTGTACATTAAGTATAAGGAAGATGCATGAAATTTACAACAAAAACTGCAATGACGACGTGGAGAAAGTTAATTTTCCTATGTTCAGGAGAATATTCATAAATGAATTTAACATGGGATTTTAGTCTCCTTCTAGTGATGTTTGTAGCACATGTTCTTTACTTGACCAAAAATTCTGTAAATCCTGTCCTACAGGATTTACAGAAAAAGTAGACCATATGCCTGACAAAAGAATTCATATACTACACTGCTAAAAAAATGCAACTTTGCTGCCAGAAATTCTCTGTAATTTGAGAAAGAAGTCGGAAAATACGGAGTCAATGCATTTTATTACATTATGAAAGAAAATACAGATGAATCAGCCGTTACTTTATGTTTTGATTTACAACAGATTCAACACCTGCCAAAAACAAATATTCAAGATGCCTATTACTTAAGGCGATTCAGCTTTTGCAGCTTATGCATAATGAGTTTGGGTGGTCTAAATTCAACATTTTATACTTGGTCTGAGGAGTTAGCAGGCAAAGGCAGCACTGAAATATCGTTGGCTTTATATTGTCACTTAAAGAAAATTGACCTTGAAGGTTAAAAAAAAAAAAAAAAAAAAAAAAACCTTTGCGGTTCTTTAGTGATGGGTGTATTGCCCAAAATAAGAATAACATAATTCTTCAAATGCTTTTGCACTTTTTGTACACTACAACGTCAAGCATTCAAAATATACTATTGTACTTTCCTGTCAGAGGACACAATTTCCTTCTAGCAGATCGTATATTCGGTCGTGTTGAGAAGATTCTCAGAAAAAATGTAACAATAACATCAAAGGAACAATACTATGAACCGTATCAGAAAGTTGGTGATGTAAAAATATTTGGAATTGATCGGAAACTACGAAATCACATAACGCTTATTTCAAAAATTTGCCATACATATCAGAACTGAAAAAAATAGTTTTAGAAAAAAAAAATAGAGAAAGTGTGATGGTCAAAGGATTCAAAAACTATAAATTCGAATATGTAAAAGAACAATCTGGAGCAAAACTTTTTAGGAAGGGGATTAATACTGCTACCATACGAAATGTTATCTTACAATATCTTCCTCTTAGTCATGGAATACCACTTGAAAAGAAAAATGATGTATTAAAATTGATGTATGGTGAAGAACGGAAAAATCAGCCTGATTTTAAATGGTATAAAGATATCATTACTAATAACTTTCATGAAGAATATGAAGAAACAGAGGACGCATGCAACCGCTTATGTGAAGATATTGGTTTAAAAATTTAAATTTCAAATTGACTTAAAAAATTTAGTTCTTCCCTATAATTTGCAGGATAATTTTTCACGTGTAAATATTTAATTTTATTCTATAATTACATAACAAAGTCTGTTCTGTTAATTGATTTTATTTCATTAAAAATGTTATTTCATCAATATGCGAGTTACATACTTTTTCATTCAAAAAAATGCTTTGTCCACAATGAAAACATTGAAAACATGTTTTCTCCTCTGTGTTTCGGTCAAAAAATGCTTTCTCCAAATTTCAAATGCATTTTTCTAATTAACTTTAAGTTTATTAGGTAAAGTATGCCTACAGATCTTCCTAGTAACCAGTAATACAACTAAACAAACGATAATTAGGGTCTAAAGAAGGGTTATTTTTTAAATTATTTGTTTTTTGAGTTTTCTGAAAAATTGTATTCGAAAGAGAAAACACGGTTTGTATGTTTGCTCATTATTTATTCTTTTTTCTTTTTTAAACTTAGTTATTTTTTGTGGAAATTAATTACACTGGTCGGCAGGAAAATTGCCCCCAATACAATTTTCGCAAATTCTTATGGAAAATGACCTCCTGAATCCGAATATGACGTCCATTTTGCCCTACAACCCAGCGTTTTTTAGGAACAGTCCCCTATTTTTATCATTTTTCAGTAATTTTATGGCTATAAATTTTATTTTAGTAGGGGGGGGGGGAGGATTATTTTAGCTGTTAAATATCTTCTGAGGGGCTACGGAGTTGGAAACTTCTAAAACATCAACATTTGTGGCAAGAGGAAAATTTAAGGGGAGATTTGCCACTGAAATTATGTATTACATTTCTTATATATATATATTTAATTTATTATTAATGTTATGTATTAAACTTTTTTTTTTTTTTTTTGTATATAAATGTTAAATTAATTCCTTTTCATTCTCCAAATCAAATGGCCATAAAATTACCGAACAGTGATAAAAATTGGGGGAGTGTCCCAAGAAAACGGTGGGTGACTGAGCAAAGTGATAGTCATATTCGGATTCAGGAGGTCATTTTACCTAAGAATCAGCAAGAATGGTGTCAGGGGTCGAATTTTTTTTTTTCCTTGCAGCGCAGTGTTACTTAATTAAGAACGCACTAATTTTTTTTTCTTAACCTTTTCGCTACGGCGCGGTAAACCTGTCTTACCAGCAGAAAAATATTACTAGGGTACGGCGCTGGTACGAACGTTCGTACCAGTTCGAACGTTCTTCCAACACACGCCCAGCTTTTATCAGTACAAAGAGCGGAAAGCTTCAAAGCAGTTCCGAATCCTGAACTAAGGGGGGAAAATTCTGAAAAGTCTCCCGTACTCAAGGCTCACGTTTCTATTTCATATGCGCCGTACCTAGAAGGTTAATAGGACTTTATAAAAAATAAAATATTTTAAAGTATATATATATATAGGAAATTTTTTTTAAATCAACTTCTTAATAATAAAAGCCCAAGTTTCTCAAAACTAACGCTAAAAATTATGTCATGTCTGAAACAATGTATTTGGATAAATAAAGTAAAATTTTGTCTATGGTTTCCATGTATTCAGTTCAATTGAATAAAATAATAAAAAATTTAAACTTTACCGGAAAAATTTACACCACAAAATGCAACAATATATTAAGATAAGGAAAATAAATTTTATCCATAGTTTACATAGTTTTGAAAATTAATTTATTGATTCAAATAATAAATTTTAATGCGTCAGGGAAAAAATAATAATAAATTAAATATGTAAAATTCAATTGCATCATGAGAATCTAATAATATAAATGATTATGCAATTGGATTTATAGGATTACGATGTTATTTTTAATTTGGTGGAGACGCTTAGGACATCAAAACATAAAAATATCATGCTGTAAAATATGAATCCATTTTTTTTATATATCATGTAAATCAATGTTTAGTAATTTGAACTAGGAAGAAGAAATAAATTTGGAAATACTTGTGTAAAAATCGAATGTTAGACCATAGCCTCCTAAACTAGATGCCTGTCGCGTGGCTCGGAAGCTTTTGACACTAGTTAAATCGGTAGGTAGCACCACCTGGTATAGATTGCGCGACTTTTTTATTCGACAGCCACCAAAAATTTTAAAAGTGGGATTTTATTTAAATAAAAGGCGAATAGAATCGAAGAAACGTCGATTATATTTCATATATCACTTCTTATAATTATTAATGACAGTTGAATAAAAAAAATCGCGCAATCTGTATCAGGTGGAGCTGTCTACCGCTTTCACAGTTGCCAAGTTTCCGAGCCATACGACAGGCATCTAGTTTAGGAGGCTATGGTTAGACGAGTACAGACCGACTAGTATAATATTAAAATATTGAAAAATAAAAACTCTAAAGAACTTACAGTTTTTTTTTTTTTTTTTTTTTTAATTGTAAACATGTACTTATATATTTAAGCATATAAATCTGAGTTTATAGTTTTAAATCCATAAAACAAGTAAGTACTATTCTACAAAATTCATTTTTATGTTTCATAAATATAAATACTATAGTACTATATTTCATGTCGACAATTTAATTTTCAGTATTAGAAATATTTGTGAAAAAATTCACTTAATTCAGTTTCAGTCCATAGACGTTTTTCATTTTTACACGTTTCATAATAATATATTGCAGAAAAAAAAAAGTTGTGTTAACGAAAAAATGCTTCTTTGATACTGTGCCAGAATTCCATAAATTATAGTTATTTCTCTAAAAGATTCTTTATCAAGAGAATGTTTTCAGAAAAAATAAAAATAAATAAACAAATAAATAATAATAATAAAAAAAGTTACGTAGAATATTTTTGATTCTTCCTGTTTTATATTTATTTTTAAGATAGTGTACAATCCCTTCAAGAAGGAGAAAAACCTGTACAATTTTTCATTCAATTTGAGGATGAAATTATATTTCATTTGTTCTAACTCATATAATTCAATATATATATATGTGTGTGTGTGTATATATTTGTTTATCTCAATTTTTTTGAAAGGAAAAGAAAATGAACAGGTATGGAATTATATTACTATTCTGACATGTTGGATTATTTAAATATCAATAAATCGGAAAAAATAAGTTTTTTTTTTTTTTTTTTTTTTTTTTTTTTTGCATGCTACGTTATACTCTGAAAATGTGCAAAGCAAAAAAAATTATATATGTATGTCAACATTCAAGTATTACAGTATGCAAATGTGAACCGAAATGAAACATTACATTTTATCTGTGGGTGACAATTTAGCACGTATACAGGGAGGTTAAAAGTAAACTTACAATAGTCAGAAACCAAGAGCTTTAATTCCTACAGATCAGATTCAAATGAAAATGAAACTTCAATTGTGTATTTTGCAGATCATGAATTGCAGTTTGCGTCGAAAAAAATATTTTTAGATAAAACTGCTTATCAGAGCTTTTGCGTAAAACATTTTTTATCAGAATAATAGAAAGCTATACCTACTATCTTTCATGTCGAGAATTTAATTTTCAGTATTAAAAATATTTCTGAGAAAATTTATTTAATTTACTTTCAGTCCATAAATGTTTCTCGTTTTCGCACGTAATTTATTGCAGGAAAAAAAAAAAAAAAAATCTACTTATAAGCAAATGAAAAGTGTGGAGGAAAGAACCTATGCAATTAAAAACGTGATTCAGAAGTAAAAAAAAACAAACTAGTTCTCTAGTTATCGCACCGGAAAGGAATTCCCCGTCTTCGGTCACCAAATCCGATGTTACTCTATCTAGAAATTTGCTTATAGATTTACTCTTTACCTAATGCATTTTTTAAATTCCATTTGACAAATTCGGAAAATCTACAACCGTTAAATTATCAAAAATAGAGTTTTTAAATTTTTAGCATTTCATATTCCAGCTAAAAAATGAGAAAAATGCATTTAGTTAAAGTTCACATTTTTAAATGGACGATATTCCTGTGACGTCACCGTAGGTAAAATCGCCGAACATGTGGCCGATATTTTGTAAACAAATTAGATTCAAGATGCCATTTTATTGTTACGCATAACATTTTCCTAAATATTTCTGCAGTGAAACTTAATAATAATGTTCAAACAAGAACAAAAGAGAAATGTAAACAACTGAATCGAATGATAAAGTTAAGACTATTCCATATCGTAAAATTGCAGAACATTTTATGTATACACACACACACACATATATATATAATGAATAAAAGATTAATAAGAACATTTTATACACACACACATATATATAGACATCAAAGCTTAAATAATTAGAATTTCAATCACTTTAATAAAGGAATTTACTAAATGGAACATCCATTTAAATTTGTTAACATCGCCACAGTTCACACGGCAACTTTTAATATTACATATGTTGATTAATATTAAAGTATATTACTAAAACTGGATTAAAAACAAAACAAAGTTATCACTATATCACTCTTACTTCAATTTCATATAATCTGTAACTCTTAGAAATAATATTGCAAGATAAAAATTTGCAAGCCTGCTTTGTTATGGTAGAGTTGAGGATTGTTTCCCTAACCAGCTGATATTCTTGTAGCCATTAAAAATTAAAAAATTAAAAAATAAAATTTTTAGAAAGCGGGTACCAATTGAACGGTTGTAAATTATGAGGAAGACAAAACAGAATTTAAAAATATCAGTTAGCTAATGTGCAATTATACAAAAAAATTTTGCCCGTAGAATAACACGGGCTTCGGCTGACATTGACGATTTATGCTGTATCTTCAAAACGCAATTCTAAGTTGTCACAATATAGCACAACTATTTTGTTGAAGGGCGACTAAGGCGCCTGTTGAAAAATAACCGTTTCATTTTATTTATTTCTCACTTTAAATAATTCATTTGCTAGCAAGACCGTGCAAAATTTTCTCACTTTGTTTATCTCTTCGTTACCTTTAAAATTATTATTTTATCCGCGTTTGTAATGATCGATAGATGGCGCTTTCCCAACTGCAGTTGTTAGTAAATATAATAGCCACACGTGTATTTATTACTGTTCTTTCTTGTTGTTCTATCATTGTTTCAGCGTGAAAGCTATCAGTGGTGTGATAATTTCACCTTAGCCCACCAGAGGGCGAGCATTTCATTACAATCGCGGATAGACGTCATTTTTTTCATATGCATGAGCAAATTTATTTTTATTTTTATTTTTATTTTATTATTATTATTATTATTATTTATTATTATTTATTTTTTTTTTTTTACGGGAAAGCATATTTCATTTCATGCTGAAAAAAATGGCAACAATTAAAAATTTGAATGTATTTTAAAGGTTTTATTTTCATATTTTAATTACTTTTAAAAAAATGTGATTATATATTCGTTACAAATAATGTACCAAATGAAAGGCGCAAATTTTCTGAATACGTCTGTTTAAACAGCTTATCGATCGGACAGTTACATTTTTTCAAATTAACTAAAGTATGAAAATTAGGAGACACAGTCCAAGGAAATCGCTTAGCCTACTCTTAAGCCTAAAGTGTGACAGAATCAGCCACGGATAAGGATAACTATATATGCTGATATTACTAAGCCTCACACGATCAGCTGTACGCGAGATTTCGCTCAAAATTTTAGAGTTACACTCTTACAAGATATCTCGATGTTAAAGCAAAGCACAAAATCATTCTAAATACCCTATTTCGTCTTGCGTTTATCGATGAGGATGTAAACGGATTAAAAATTAGTATTTATATATCTTATTGGCAAACCAAGCTTATTTACACTTAGTTGGTAAAGTAACCCTGATTCGATCCTGGCTAGTAGAACTAGACAATTTTATTTTTTGCGAGATTATTATTTGCAGTAGGTTCCGTAAACCCTATAAAAAAAAAGTGTTGTTTATGAATATGTTTTGTATCGTTCTGTTACCGAAAATTTCTGTTAACGTGTTTTTCACTTATTTATTTATTTTCATAGCTTATGGGCATATTATGGTAACTTTCCCTGTTATGCAAGAGGATTTGTTTTAAAGTGCACCAGACCAATTGAAAAGTTAGAGAATACAATCAGGAGATATTGAGAATATTCATGAAAACAAATCCACTAACTTCAGTATTTGTAGACGATAAGTACTAAATAAATCGTGCCGGCTGGGAAGTTCTCGTCAACATGTTAGTTTGTTTCCAATATTAAATATGTAAATTAAACACTAAAGTCATTATCATCATTATTAAGAGATTTTTAAGTTATTACTATAGGCAGTGCTGCCAGATTGAGGGAAATTTTTATTCAAATTCCACCATTAAATTTTAATGGCAACGGTAGCCTAATCATTTCGAAAACTTTCTGTAACATGTCTTAGAAAAGATTAGTCAACCTTTACAATTGAAATTTAGTGGTGGGTACTAATAAAAAATTCCCTCAATCTGGCAGCACTGACTATAGATTCTCCCCAAAAGTGTGAAACGCCGTTTTATTCTTTACCTAATAGGAATAAATGGGCTTCTTTACCTAATAGGGATAAAAGGGGAATGCAAATGGCAAACTTGTTCAAAATAAGGTAGAAAATAAAACATGATGCATAAGTATTTCTCCCCGATATTATCTAAAAAATTACATTTCAAATTTTTATACGACATCGCTACACAAATTTAGTCAATTAAGAAGTTCTTATTTTACATCCACCAAGACCAGTTGAAAAAACCGCATATCTGTATCTAGAAAACCAACTGAATTACGGTACAGAGAAAAAGCTAGCTTATGCTAGTTTTTCTTACCACTCAATAGGTTGTTTCTACGGTGAAAACAAAAACCATATACTAACTAATAAAAAAATAAAAATAAATAAAATAAATAAAAAAACGCAAACGGCAGGATATTTTATAAAATGAATTTTATAGAGAACTTGCAATTGCTTTTATAATGTGATACAATGGAATTTTAACATTTAGAATTAAAAATATTTTTGGAATTTAGCATCTTTCAAAAAAATATATATATCGTAACCTTTTAAATCTCCATATACTAACTGATTTAAAAAAAAAAAAAAAAAAAAAAAAGCAAACTGCAGGATATTTTATAAAATGAATTTTATAGAGAACTTGCAGTTGTTTTTATAATATGATACAATTGAATTTTAACATTTAGAATTTAAAATATTTTTGGAATTTAGCATCTTTCAAAAAATATATATATCGTAACCTTTTAAATCTACATTTTAATGAAAATTTAATCATTCTGCTGTTTTTAAAAATTAATTTAAATAAATAATTTAAAATAATAAGTTGAACGGCTAAATTACAGTTAATGAAATAAAGTAATCTGGTGTGGCAGGACTTTCTCTTACCCCAAAAGTTTAAAAAAAGTTTTTTTTACACATATTTCTCCGTATTGCTCTTCTCAAACCCTCGTTTAAATGTGCTACTTACTTATAAAGAATTTAAAGCTGTTATTAAATTCAGTGTTATTCTGCCTAAAATATTAGCTTATTTCAAATTGCCTAGACAAATTTCACCGGCACCCTATCTTGAAACTTAAAAATTCTGATAAATTATTTCAAGCAACAGTCTCATACGATTTTTAAATTTCTTATAAAAACTTGAAATTCGTGTTCAGGGAACCTTAAAATGTATGATTAAGACAAAAAAATTCAAGGTTAAAAATTGGACATCAAACAATACTTTGCCTACTGTATGGGTATAAATTTTATAGTATAAATTTTATTATAATTCTTAATCAGCTTTCCCGGACTTACAGCGGTTAAGTTACCTGCCTACCGTCGGAGGTGATTTTTTTTTTAATAATTAAAAATCGCCTATTTAAGTGCATTATATGATAGAATATAGTAAAAAACAGTGAATAACCTGAAAAAAATATGCAAATTTTAAAATATTTTGATACTTAGGCTCAAAATATGCATAAAATTTGCTTAAAAAAAAAAAAAAAAGCACTTTTACACAACATCATAAGTTAAATTTAAATAAAGATATTTTTATTCTGTAAATTTTATTTAGCTTATTGAAAGGTCCTTAAGGGAGTGAACTACTCTCAAAACTATAACCATGTTTTAATATTTTAGAGAAGATAACATTTTTACATGCTGAAAAAATCATGAATATACATGACATTTCATAACTTCTATCGACAAATAATAATAATAATAATAATAATAATAATAATAATAATAATTTAGCTAGATTCGTTGTCGTAGTTCAATCCCTAAAACAACTCCTCTAGAGTATTTTGTCAAAGTTTCATAACGTTTCAGTTATAACTTTTGGAGTTATGATGTTTTGGGATAAAGCAAAATGTTAAAAATCTCATTTTGAGAAAAAGCAGAAAACAAATTTAAAAACAAGATTTTACCTATTTAACAAAAAATAATTTTAATGATTTCCTGATTTATTTCAAAGTTTTTTATTTTCTTTTTTCAATTCATTTTATATTCAGTAACAAATTTTGATGCGTGTATTGAGTAAAACATTTATGTAAACAAACATTCACGGGTCACTTCCGGTTTTAAAAACTGGCGAGTGACTAGTATTAAAATGCCTGTAACTCAAGCTCTAAGCAAGATAGAAACAAAATTCAAACTGATTTAGAAAGCTAAAATGTCAGGCTTTAATACTAACTCAAAAATAGAAAATCGGAGTTTTGACCGAAAATTGCGTTTTAGAGGTAGGTAGGCACCTTAAGGTAATAACAGTTCAGTCGAAAACAATGTTTAATAACCTTGTATATTTTCTATAAATTATGCACAAAATACACATTTCAATTTAGCGCTATATGATAAATACACAATACAATTTGAAATTCATTTCCAAGTAAAGCTCTAATATAATTCTTTTGTGTTACTCCGTAAATGAATGATGATTTTTTTTTTAAATCACATTCTAAACAAAACATATTTTTGTATACATAAAAAATTTGTGCTCATTTCGTTTTGTTTAAGGTACCTGCCTACCTTTAGAATGCAATTTTCGATCAAAGCTCTGATTTTCTATTTTTGGTTTAGTATTAAAGCCTGACATTCTAGCTTTCTAAATCAGTTTGAATTTTGTTTCTATCTTGCTTAGAACTTGAGTTACAGACATTTTAATATTAGTCACTCGCCAGTGTTTGAAACTGGAAGTGACCGGAAACGTTTATTTACATAAATGTTTTACTCAATATAAGCATCAAAATTTGTTATTGCATATAAAATAAATTTAAAAAAGAAAATAGAAAACTTTGAAATAAATCAGGAACTTTTTAAAATTATTTTTTATTTAATAGGTAAAATCTGGTCTTTAATTACGTTTTCATGCTTTTTCTCAAAATGAGATTTTTAACATTTTGCTTTATCCCAAAACATCATAACTCCAAAAGTTATAATTGAAATGTTATGAAACGTTGATAAAATGCCCTAGAGGAGATGTTTTAGGTATTAAACTACTACAATGAATCTAGCTAAATTAGTATTATTATTATTATTATTATTATTTTTATCATTATTATTTTTTTTTGTCGATAGAAGTTATGAACTGTCTTGTATATTCATGATTTTTTCAGCATGTAAAATAGTATCTTCTCTAAAATATTAAATAACATGGTTATAGTTTTGAGAATAGTTCCTTCTCTTAAGGACCTTTCAATAATCGAAATAAAATTTGCGGAATAAAAATACCTTTATTTAAAACTGACTTATGATGTTTTGAAAAAGTTCTCTTTTTTTCGCAAATTTTATGTATATTTTGAGCCTAAATATAAAAATATTTTAAAATTTGCATATTTTTTTCATTTTATTCACTGTTTTTAACTATATTCTATTATATAATGTACATAAATAGGCAATTTTTCAATTATTAAAAATAATCACCTCTCCGACAGTAGGCAGGCACCTTAATGCAGTCTAAAGATACTTTATGTAACAAAAATTTCGTCCATGTACATAAAATATTTGAATTCTTCTGGATGTCCCTACACACAAATCCTTTCTTCAGTCTCAACAAACAGTTTATTGTAGAACGCCTATATGATACAGTTTCAAAATGCAAAGCTTAAGTTACCTGTTAATACTTATTCTTGGGCTATGATAATAGGCCCACACATACATACAGACCAACCACACCCTCAAAATATTAAATTTGAATATAAAAATAAAAATTTGAAAATAAATTTCGCGTTTGTATATAGTTATTATTATACATGTATTTTTTAGCAAATAAAAAATGTCACTTTTAACGTAAAATACGGTTTTAAATATTGGATATGTTTACAATATATATATATATATATTGTAATATTCGATTTAAAAGAATGGTAACTGGATCGCGAATTCCTCCAAAATACTTAAAAATGGTTTTAATCCAAATATTTTCATGCGTATTACCTTTTTGTAGTATATTACAGATTTAAACTTCGATTTTCATGTAGAATTCCACTATTTAGTATTCAAATTTCAACCAACTCCCTTAATTGTAATGTTAGAGTTATTAGTTTTTTTTTTTTTTTTTTTTTTTGGTAATGATATTGTTGCATTAAAAATAAAAGCTTTGTTTGACTCAATTTGTTTAGAGAGGTCGTATAAAAATTTAAAAAAAAAATGTAACTTTTTGCTGAAAATTAATGAGAAGAAATTTTTATGAACGTCATCTTATTTCTGACCTTATTTTGAACAATTTTGCAATTTACATTGTCCACTTATTTCTAATAGATGAAGAATAAAACCGCGTTTAAACCTTTTAAGGACACCCTGTATATTGCATGAATGGTATGCTTCTATTTAAGATCCCGCTGAGTATAATTGGTAATCATAGATATAAATTTAAAAAATAGATACTGAATCATGTTTATGCAATATATAACATTTAATAATTAAAAATATTGCCAAAAGTTCACAATAGTACGTTTAATAGTACACAATTTACTATTTTTAACAGAATAATTCTTTTTGTTGTGATAACATATTTCGAGGTCCCTGAGTCCAAAAATCTGCATTTTATCAGTTTGTCTGTGTGTGTGTCTAACAACGTCAGAGGTTGCCATCAGGATACATCAAAAATAAATATCAGCAGGAATATTACACTTTTTTTTTTTAAATTCGTAATGTATGGAATTGTTGCATGAAATTTTTTTCACTGAGATCGTAAAAATAGTTCATGCACAGGAACATTCAAAAGTATTCTAATGCATTATGTCCACATGCGAAATTTACTTTCGGAGTCATGTAATATACTTAGAATGCATTAAAAATGCAATTGACATGTATTTTCTATATGCATAAAAGCGTGTATGTATTAAAGTAATTACTGGAAATAGTTCAAAATACGTTTCAAGTGGTTTTTTGTTTGTTTGTATTATTTGTGTATCTATGTGTACAAAATTTAATGGGATTGTCTAGTAATCGCAGCCAGAAGCTAGAGTCAATGTTCTATGAGAGGAGGGGGTGGGAGAATTCCTATTTTAATTCAATGGCAAATACATATTTTTAAATTTTGTTTTTACATTCAGAAAATTCATTATCATTAAATCGGTTCTTGTTTTCCTAAAATTGATATTTTTTATTTACTTTAAACCTGTAAATTGATCCCCATCTGGTGTCCGCCCCAAATGTAACACTTTTCAACAAGGTGGAAAAGTGTTAATGATTTCGGTTTCTCTGTCTGTCTGTCCGCGCTCTAACTCCCGAAAATATCTATGGAATTTCTTGAAATTGATATAGGTTATTCAAGTTCACTGTCGGATGTTTCCTATGTAAAATGGAGTAAATACTACCACTAGTTTGAGTTAGCGGACACTTGAAAGTATTCCAAATCATTGCTTTCTAGGAGAAGTATTTCTAGAAACCAAATTTTAATAACTTTACTTTGCACAAAGCATGATGAAATTGAATTATCTTATTCATATACACAAAAGAATGTATTCTATAAAATATAGTGTGATTAGCATTACTGTTACAGGGCTATATAAAAATATTCAATTACATTAAGAGCTATTAATAAAAATTTTCCGGAATTGCATTTTCGTTTACATTGAACATTTTTAACACTTTCTAACAACTTTTAAGTGTGAATATGATTTTAATTTGTTTATCTGTCTCTATGATTGTCTACCTTTCTACCTTTCATTCTCCCGCTCCCAGCGTACTTAAAGATTTTCAGAGTTTTTAAAAATGATATATATTAATAAAGTTCACTACGGAATGTTCCCTATTTAAAATGTCATTAATAGGTCCTGTACGACTAAGTTTTGTACAATGAAAAAAAAAAAAAAAAAAAAAAGGGCCAATTCATTTTAGGAGACTTTTTTAAAAATTACACTTAAAAAACTTTCTACAGTAAAAATCTTAAAGAAATTGAAATGTATCGTTATTATTCTAATTTAATGTTTTGTATAGAATATGATATGATTCACGATGAGATTTACAGGGCTACACTTAAATATTCAGATATATTAAGGGTTGCAATTCTAATTTAACGGCTGTATTTTCTTTTGCGTTGCGCCCTTTTAACACTTTTCAACAATGTATAAGAGTAATTTTAAATCCAATTAGTCAATGTGTATACTTTTAGACGATGTGTATAGTTAAGTTGCCTTCCGCCAACTTTAGGTGGGAGGATGTCAAGGCCATGGTGCTTTTTACAATTCATTTATTTACTTTTGAGTGGCAACAAGATTAAAGCCACGATTTTCTTACAATTTGTTGATATTTAGTGGCAACAGTGGTTCTTTGTTTTGTTTTGTGTTCGAATGTCGAAAATTGTTCGATGCTTCAGAATTTGAATTCTGTGATGTTTTTTGTTTTGAATAAACTTCTTTTCTGATATTGCATTTACAGTCATTGATATGCTGATAACATAATTGATATTTTCTTTTGAAAAATGAATAACGTAAAAAATGGAGCACCCCTGAAAAATACAGCTAAGAAATTTGAATTAAATGTCATGAGACTCTAACGATATATAAAAATAAAATAAAATAAATAAAATAAAACATAAAAATCGTTCGCATCTAACTACGAGAGAGTTTAAATATATGCACCTTTAGATGAAGAATTGCGAAATGGTTATTTACAAAAGCTAGCAAATTTCACCATGGGCTAACAAGCAAACAGGCTAGACAATTAACTTATGAATACGCTGTCAGATATTATAAGAATGTTCCTGATAATTGGATGTTATAAAAAAAAAGCAAGCTATGACTGGATTTTTGGTTTTATGAATCGGAATACTGAATTAAATTTAAGGTTATGTTGTAGCATATGTGAAAATACATTCACTTGAAATAAAGCAGAGAGCTCACACTTGATTTCTTTTTTTCTTTCTTTAATTTAACAATAACCAACAATAACGCATGACATAATTCATGACACTTTACATGGATTACAAATATTTTCTTTTAATGGTATATCTTGAAGCATAAAATCATTAACCCTTTCATGGTCATGAACGTGTATACACGGTCAGTGTTTTTTACTTCTGAATCATTTATTTATTGCTATGAATCTGCTAAATAGAAAACAATCAGTTTCTCAGTATTCCTGATAAATTTGTAATATTATTAGTACTCAGTGACTTAAAAATATGTAAAACACATCCCACTAAAATGGCTTCAAAGCAAAAAAATCTGGAGTGACTCCACTCGACTTTCCGAACATTGAGTAACTAACAGTTTTGTAGATAAAATAAAGAAAGAGGAGTTGCTAAACAAACAAAAAAGAGAAAACCTTAACAGAGTGTTTGAGTATTTTTCTCCATATATTACACGAGGTTTTATTTAACGCTACTGAACTTTGAGCCCTTAGATCATAAGGATAAAGAATTTTTCGTTGTGTCCCTGTAAAAATCTATAAATGCTAGATTCACCAAAATGCTTGTAGTTAGTGCAACAGTGATTTATAATATTCATACAAATTTTCAACTCAATTGAATAAGGCGTTTAGATGCTATCGCTGGTCTCACAGGCCATAAAGATAAAGAATTTTTCTTTGTGTCCCTGTAAAAAACTGTAAGTGCTAGATTCACCAAAATCTATACAGTTGGTTCAAATGTGACCTATAACATGTGTACAAATTCTTCGCTGAGATTAATAAGGCGTTTAGACGCTATCACACTTTTAAAAATTTGGCAAAGAATTTTTCTTTGTGTCCCTGTAAAAAAACTATAAGTGCTAGATTCTCCAAAATGTATACAGATTGAGTATCTGTGACCTATAATATGTGTATAAAGTTTTTGCTCAATTGAATAAGGCGTTTAGATGCTATCGCACTTTTAAGATTTTGGTCCCTTGGCCATAATAATAAAGAATTTTTCTTTGTGTCCCTGTAAAAAAACTATAAGTGCTAGATTCACCAAAATCTATAGGGTTCTTACTATGGTGACTTAAAATATACGTATCAACTTTCAGCTTATTCGAACAAAGCGTTTAGACGCTAGCGTGTTAACTCACAGACATACACACATACATACACACATACATACACACATACATACACACACACATACATACATCATCGTAAAAATAGTGAAAACGGACTCGTTGGACCTCGAAACGTATAGAAACATCAAAATCTCGAATTTGGATTTTTGACATGATTACAATACTTTCCTCACTATAGTGTTCGGAAAGTAAAAATAAAAAATGGCGTGACCATGAATGGGTAATTTTAATATAATAGATAATAATAATTTATTGCGTAAACTTATGTTTTGCGAATCTAGATTTAAAAAAAAAAAAGTTAATAATTAGAATTCCTTTTACGGAAAAAGTAATAAAGGAATTGTCTTAATATAATTGTTCAATAAAACTATCTGTCTTTCATTCATATATTCATTTTATTTTATTTTATTTTATTTTATTTTTATGTGTATTGAATAATAATATTAATAAAACTATTACAGTATTTATAACAACAAAAATAATCATAAAATGAATCAAATTTTGTAAGTTTTTATCTTTGATGATAATCAAAATAATGCTTAAAGGTACTGAATTTTAATTGAAATTTTATTTTATTTTATTTTATTTATTTATCCTTTATCTATATTAATAAAATCAGAGTTTTGTCTGTAAATTTGTCAGAACCGAAAAATGTTGCGATATCTCCACGTTTTACACACCATGAAAGCCGAAAATGACTTCAGAAAATTTTGCCTGTGTGTGTGGGTGGGTCATCGTGTCTGTATGTCGCTTTTTTTGAGCACGGCATCACTTGAGAACTGCTGGACGGAATTCAACAGCGCTTGGCAGAAACTTAGAACTTTACCCAACTTAAAATTATATTTATCAGAATTCCCCCCCCGTTCCCTCCTGGGGGGCAAAAGATAAAAACACGTTTGTCCGGGCATCACTTGAGAACGGCAGGACTGGATTCAACGGCGCTTGGTAGAGACTTAGAACTTTACCCAACTTAAAATTATATCTATCAACTTTTCAGAAATTCCCCCCTGGTCGCAGAAACAGAAACATTCTTGCAGAAAGATTTTACTTAAGTCAAATAAATTTTGCCATTGTATTTTTGAAAAAAAAGAGAGAGAGAGAGAGAGAGAGAGAAATCAAAGAATGGTTTATAAACTGTTCTGCAGAACAAATTTTCGTTTCTGCTGATACGATCGCTTCAATCCTGAATAAGGAGAGGAGATAGAGCGTATATAACTCACTTGGGTTAGCTTTGATCCCCGTAGCAGCGGCACGGCGACACAGCGACATTGTCGCAAAATGGCGAGTCCTTGCAGAAAGGTTTTTGTTTTAGGAACAAGAAATTTTGAAAGAAAAATATTTCAATGCAATAAAATGGTTAAAACTGCATTAGTTGCGTTATAAGTTGCGTTTTTGCAGAAGCTACTCGTTTCTGCAGAAAGGTACCAAAGGGTTAGATTGCTACAGCGATGCAACAAGGGCAGAAAAACATTGAACGCTATGTGGCTCTGTGCTTACGGAATAGCATTCCCTCTACGCACATGATATGTGACCGCTCTGTCTTACTCGCTTTCACCTGTTGTCTGATGCGATTTCGCTTCTGTTTCTAACTATCTACGCGATTTTTGAAGGAAGCTGCCTTTCCTTTTTAAATAAATTTCTAATATTCATTCCTATAATTCACCCTCCCCCCCTTTTTTTTCTTGTTTTACACAAATTCCGATCATTACGAACTTTCGATTTATCTTTCTTAAAGAATTCTGCAAATAACATATTCCTGGATATATTTTTTTTCTTATTTATAAAATTGCCTCAACGTCTCTTGAAAATAGAAAAAATAACAAATCAGTAAATTACTTTTATAATCCAAATGAAAACCACACAAATCATTGCACAATACGCATAACTAAATGGGGGGGGGGGGAATCATGTTCAAGGCACTGCCTAATCAAAATTTACTGAGTCAGGACGAAAAGAAATACTTGTTTACATTAACTGAAACTCAGTTTAATTAAACCAAAATCTGAAAAGGGTGCAGAAAGAAAGGGAATGCTACGATTATGCAGTCTTTTGATTTTCATTTAAATTTTTTTAAAGGTTCAGTTATACAGATGAAGAATCTTTAAAAAATAAAACTTAAAATAACTGTCTTTTAAATTATTATAAATAAATAATATATTCAAAGCTATTGATGAATTTCAACGGTGATGGCAAGGTGTACATGTTAAGGCCAATGACTGTGTTAGGGTTTCTAAGACTGGGAGCAGTGTCCTGTGTGGGAGACTTTCTAAGGTGTCTTAGTCTGTATTTACATGAGTGTCGGAGAAAATCACAGAAAAATCCGACTTAAACGAATGAAGAGTTCTCAGTGGAAAATTTACTAAGATGTTTCAGTCCGCATTCATGTGCGTTTTGAAGAAAATCACGGAAAACTCTGCACTTTAACACCGAAGTATTTACCATTGGAGAAAGAAAAAGAATATTTTCTGTAACATTCGTTGAGATAATTGAAAACGTGATAACTCAGTTTTTATAACGCAGGGGTAATTCTAAGAAAATTTCGGATCTGAAAACTAGTTTTGCACAAAAATCGAAAAATAATTCTTCACGAGAATTGCACGATAAAATTTCGTATTTCGAAGCCATCCGGTGAAATACGACATATTTCAGTAATCAAATACCAAAAAAAAAAAAAAAAAAAAAAAGGATATTGCTGAATTATGAGGTCTAAATTATTGCACGTTTTTAGCAAAATAATACCTATTTTAGCAATTAATTTCAATTACGTAATGTTTTATAATTAGCAATAAAATAACTCATTATTTCAATAAATGACCTCAAAATTGTTCCGTATGCCGCAAATAATTTTTGGAAAAAAAAAAAATAAATAAATAAATAAAAAATTACCGATTAGCATCGAAATAAAGCCTATTTCAACAATTAATTCGTATTAAATATAAATTTTGTTAATTAGCGGAGGATTGATTGCATATTTCTATTTCCACTACTGACTAAAAAATATCGCAATTTACGAAAATCAGCTTTTATAAAATCGCGTTCTTTATCGACAAGTAGCTAAATAATAGCACATTAAACGTAAATGTTATACTATTAGCAGTGAAATGATCCCGTATTTCCGAAATCTACTGTAAAATCATTCTGTATTTCGAGATTCAGCTTCGAAAATAAAAGTGCAAATTCTGTTGCTTAGCGGCAAAATAATTGAGTATTCAGGATTCAGCTTTCAAAAGAATACGAATTTCACCGATTAGTAGCTAAATATTAGTGCATTTCTGCAATCGCCGCATGATAAAAATGTGAATTTCAAGAATCAGCTTTGAAAAAAGCGTGATTATTATCGATTAGCTGGAAAAAAGATTAGTTGTAATTTTACATAAATTTTTGACAATTAGCTGTGAAATGGTCCGGTATATTTGATTTCAGTTGCTAAAGTATTGCATAATTTGGGACTATTCAGCTTTGATAAAAGTGTGAATTTAATCGATTTTCAGTATTTAGGAATTCCGCTTTGAAAAGGGCACAGATTTCATCGGTTATCAGCAAAAAAATTGCATATTTTGATATCTAACTACAAAAATTTCGCTAATTTCAGGTATGGATTTTGAAAAAAAGAAAAAGAAAGTGAATTAATATAAATTATGTGCGAAATTATGGTGTATATTACAATTTTTATTAAAATCACACAATCAACTGTGGAAGAAATGATTGAAATTTTATTTTTCCGACTAAGTGAAAATAATGCCTGGACCGGGAGTCGAACCCCGTATCTTTGACTTACAAGGTCAAGGCTCTACCAATTGAGCTATCCAGGCCGACACCCCGGTCAGCATTATTCACTCAGACAACCTTTAGGCAGAAACATCTCTGGTCTATCATGTAGATAGCTCGACAGAAATAAGCCGCAGGAAATGGAAAACACCATTAGATAATGGGAGAAAGAAATACAATTTTTATTAAAATCACACAATCAACTGTGGAAGAAAATCATATTTATTGAAATTTTATTTTTCCGACTGAGTGAAAATAATGCCTGGACCGGGAGTCGAACCCCGGATCTTTGACTTACAAGGTCAAGGCTCTAAAGAGATTGTCTGAGTGAATAATGCTGACCGGGGTGTCGGCCTGGATAGCTCAATTGGTAGAGCCTTGACCTTGTAAGTCAAAGATCCGGGGTTCGACTCCCGGTCCAGGCATTATTTTCACTCAGTCGGAAAAATAAAATTTCAATAAATATGGTGTATATTATTAGTTATTCGCGATTAAATGTAGATTTTGTAAATTTGTAGCTAAATAATTCGTATTTCAGTAACTGGCCGTAAAAATTTTGCAAATTTCCATAATCAGTTTACTGATTAGCCAGCGGTAAAAACAACATATTTAAGTAGTTAATGGTAAATAAGAGTAAAAATTGTCCATATTTCAGCAATTGGCTGTAAACTTAACGCATATTTCATTATCCAACTTAAAAAAAAAAAAAAAAAAAAAAAAATTGTACATTCTATGTAGATTGGCAGCTAAATAGCTTTTTACAGCAGTTAATTGCAATTGAACATAAATTTTGTCAGTTAGTAGTGAAATTGTAGCTCTCAGGACCTATATTTTGTTTGGGTTTATTTATTTATTTTTTCATACATTAAAAAAAAAAAAAAAAAAAAAAAATATGCCTGTTCCTTTTTTTTTCCCCCTTATATTTTCCCATTTTTTTTAAAAACTTTTAGCTCTTATTTTCCTTTCCCATTATTTTTTGTCTAAAGTTCCCCTTAGTCCTCGAATTAATAAAACAAAATTAAAAATTTATTTTTTCTTAAATGTTCCCTTTTAACTAATTTTTAATTTTTTCTTTCGATTTTATATTATTATAGTTTAACAATATATTCTATCATTTGGCTATTATTTTGTGGATTCATTGATAAATTATTGTGTAAAAATATTTTTATGTTTGAATACTAAAAATTTGTATTAAATTTATAAAAATTATTTTTGTTAATTAAAACGTTTCATTATCTTTAACACTCTTATTCTTATTCTTTTTTTTCCCCACAACAATAATTAAAATAAGGTCAGGATGTTTCATTTACTTTGTAAGCTAGTACTTTAAAATATGATTTCTCGTATAATACGTGGCTATTACAAGAAAATTCACAGTCATCATGCTCAGGTAGGTCACTTTTAGATCTCGGAAATTGGTGTTTCAAAAAATAACTCTACCATTTTTTCCCCCTTATTATTTCTTAACTCGCTATGCAAACTGTTTTACACGTCTATAGATCACTTTGTCAGGCATCTACTTCGTTAGGTCAATTTTATGTTTTCTGATCACATTTTTAAAAAAATTGTATATTCTAATATGTGAAATAGTGGGTAATGGAAGTAGTGTGGTTGCTTCATACTATTTTTTTTATTTTTTTTATTTATTTATTTATTTATTTATTTTGTCGCAGATTTATGGATAGATAATTTTTTTAAATGGTCAAAATATGTTCAGGACACCTGAAATTGTGTAAATATACTGAAAGCTAGAAGGTGAAATGTTTTAAATCCAATATTTTATTTCATCTTGTACAAAGAAAAAAGTAAATAGGAGGATATTTCTACCAATCATAAAGGCTTCGAAAATTTTTACGAATCCAGTATTTTTTTTTCTTTCTTATAAATACAGAACAAGGTGCACTATATCAATGACTTCAGTTTTTTCGTTATACTTTTCGCATTTTTTCTCGAAATGTAGGGGGGGGGGGGGAGAAGGAAAGAAAAAGGAGATGAAATGTGAGTAATCTATGATAATAAAAGATGTCTGTCTGTCTGAACATCTATACGTTCAGCCCCTACTGAACGCAGAAGTATAAAATTTGACATACGGATGCCTAGAAGCCTTCCCGAGGGATCTTTTTATAAAACTGTCTATATTAGCTCTGTATCTCAGCTTCTAATTAACATAATTTCATAAGTAATATATCATTTAAAAAGTTTTTTGAATTAGAATTGATCAGTATATGTTTAAATCTCTGTCGCCAGAGGGCGCTTTGATATTTTAATAATTCAATATCTAGAATTCTACTTATAACACATCATTTGAAATATTACGGACTTTTAAACTGATATAAGCCGTTAAATTCCGTACGGGAGTTTCAGAGAAAACCACAGAAAAGCCAGAACACCTTTATCATAATTCTCCAATTCTAATTATGATGCAGGCTTTCGAATTCCGATACTCCGTTCACGTTTCGTATTAAGGATTTTTGTGAGCGAACAGGTTATTTCAATTCATGAAACGTAAAGCGGCGCCTTAGTCGCCACAGAGCGAAAATTTGTTTCAGTTAAAATTTTCAAATCTATTTGCAGTATGAGCGTGGAAGCTGTTGTAAGTTCTAAAACGGGGCGCCATAGTCGCCACCGAGATGGTCTTTGCTAAATTCAGAATTTTGAGATCGTAACGCGGTGAGCGAACAGGCTGTTTCAGATATTGAAACTGGAAGAGGGCACCGCAGGCGCTACCGAGCGGGAATTTACTGCGATTAAATTTTTCAATAAAGCTATTTTAACTATATGTCAGCAAGGTGTTGTAAGAGCTGAAACGGGAAAAAGGCGCCGCTGGCACCACCGAGCGGAAGTTTCGTAAAGTCGGATTTTTCAAGGATCGCGAACCAACTGGTCGCGGATACAATCATATCCCAAAACAAGATCACATTCTCTAGGTTGCATAAAATCTCCGTCCGCTAGCATGACACTTTTAAGATAATCAAGATTTTTTGTATCAAGCAATTCTGCAGGAAATTGAGAATGTAACTCTAGGTAGTATATGCCTTAACCTTTATCGATTCATTTGACAGTTTTGAGCCAATTGTGAGAGCTACTGAATCTCGTGTTTGTCCTGCCGATATCCCAGCAATACCATTCAAAGCAATTCAATCATTTTTCCTTTTTAAGCCTAAAATATTTATGACATTTTCACTAACAAAAGAATATTCAGAGACTGAATCAAGTAAAGTTCTGAAAGGAAAACTTTACCTGCCGTATTATATAATAAAATCTTAGCAGTCGGCAAGAGGGAAATGCATTTAGATCTATTAAATGAAGCACTATAATTGATTTGTAAACTTTCCGACGTTGCTTCAGGCATTAAATTTTTATCAATCTGTTGACTCGTATTTTCACAATTAACAATACAAGAATGATTTCCATGAAAATCTTCTTGTAAAAGCGTATTATGTTTAGCTTGACATTGTAAGCATTTTAAATTACTATTTGGACAGCTTTAATCTTATGAATATTCAAACACAAAAAACAACAGTTGTTACGTTTAACAAAAGTTTTTTATGCAACAACCTCCATAGCTTTAAATTTCATGCATTTATGTAATGGATGAGTTCCCTTACACTTTACACAGTTTTTTAATTGCTTTCCATTAGAATTAATTCCAGAGCCAACAAAATTTACATTTTTTGAGCCTTTTACATCAAATTCACCATTAGTAATAAGTTCTAAAGCTGAACATCTCATATTTAAAAACTCAAAAAAAAAAAAAAAAAATCCTTTAGGGTAGGAAAATCAATTTCTAAACTTTTAACTTACCACAATTTCTTACTTTCAGAATCCAGTTTCTGAACCAATAAATATAGTAACCATGGATCTCTACCTGTGGCCCCTTCACTAACAGCTTTTAAACCTCTTATAACTTCATCACTAGTATTCAATAAATTTCTTAAATTCACTCTATTAGGTTGAACAATAGACTTTTGATCCAAAAATAATTTAATCAAAGACTGCACAATTTGTTTCGTTTTATCATATCTATCCATTAATTTTTCCCAAGCTTCCTTATATGATTCATTAGAGAGGAGTATATGTTTAATCTATGCTTAAAAAAATCCTTGAACAATTCATCTAACCTTTGCAATCTAATCTTAATTTCTGTTTTTTTATTTAAACTTTCAAAAGCATTTTCCAACCTCGTCAGAGAACTTTAATCCTACCCCTCTCAATTTTAATCTGTGAAATTCTTTTTTTTATCGTTTTCTTCCATGTTTAATTATGAAATTTAGCAATGTATTAAAATATAAATTAGTTTAAATTAAACTTCAAATAAATCAACTTACTAAAAAGTGCATGCCTTTTGTAATATAACAATACTCTTCGCATAATTTTTATAAATGTAAAATATCATTCAAATCTATAAGTATATAAGAAATTTTTAAACATAAAATGTATCACAACTCTCTTTAAATTTCAATCCCTTCTTAAACTTCCAAGTTCAGACTCTTTTAGAAAATAACTTGCTTAACATGAACTAATTTTCTCAATATCAAAATATGTTCAATAAGATTGAATAAAATACTCACATCTCGCCGGTGCCTCCAGGTTACTAGAAACAATAAGTCTTATCAGAGCAACAAGTTTCAATAAAAATAATATTTTTAAAATTTTCAGTAGTTTGAAAATTACTTTAAGCAGACATGCAATTAGGCTTGATATTATCTGGAATATGGATGAAACTGGATTTTCAAATGTCAAGGTGAGGAATAAGTGAGCAAGTTTATTTAATGTGAACTTAGGGAGACAGTAACAGCTTTCTGTGCAACCAATGCAATTAGTAACAGCATTTCCACATTTCAAATTTTTTCCACGAAAAATTTGTCAGGCCTGAATGATTAGCAGTGACCTACCTGGCACAGTAGGCATCCTCCATCAAAGTGAGCGGATGACAGCAAATAATTTTCACCAATT
This sequence comes from Salticus scenicus, assembly GCA_963930645.1. Classification (NCBI taxonomy): domain Eukaryota; kingdom Metazoa; phylum Arthropoda; class Arachnida; order Araneae; family Salticidae; genus Salticus; species Salticus scenicus. The sequence goes on along the minus strand of OZ005648.1, from coordinate 327,263,409 downwards.
TTTACAGCATTTAAAGAAACTTGCGCAAACATCATTGGAGAACAAGTGCTTGATAATTATAGACAACAACGAAAGTCATATTAAGTCTGGATGGAGGTCATATATGATAAAGAAAATGGCATTATCCTATTCATGATTTCACCTCTCACTTCCCACAAGCATCAGCCTTTCGACCGAACTGTTTATACGGCCCTCTTAAGACCTATAATAAAGCTTGTGATGACTGGTAGAACCATGACAATTTATAACATTGCTTAATTGTATTGTCGTGAGATTTAAATACGTCATATAATGGCATGATCATTTTAAATGCAAAAGCTCCATAAATTATTTAGATGTTGTTATTCATATATGATGTAGGGCTTATTAAAACTCGGAAAATTTATACTTTTATTAACATATCATGATTGCTAAGGCTCATGTAGATCATTTCATTTTTATCATGTTGGATGATTTGACAAAAATATATAACTTCTTGGCAAGCCTAGAAGGCTTAAAAAGTGCAGTTAAGTGCACCTTTGTACAAAAACTAAAGACATACATGATGCGATTGTTCGTTACTTCTTAATTAAAATTTCCTCTGGGGAAAAGTACATGTGGAACTCAAAAAACACAACTTCCTGTTAGCTATATTACATCCACACACTAATTTTTAACGCTAATCTGAAGCGCTCATATCGTAAAAGTGAAACTGTATGACGCCAAAATGATATTTTCAAAGATAATGAAAGGACGCTAGCTACCCCAACGACCGAAGAAGGAAAAGCCATCAACATTCTTCAGCTTGATAAACCTGAGGGTTGAGTTTCAATAAAAGTCAATGATACTTAGAAATTTGTTAAAAAGATGTAAAACTGAGCACTTTTTGTGAATGGACGAGTATTTTTCTCTTTCGAACAAAATCTGGAAATGGGGGTTAGATTCAAAAGAGATGATTACTCTAGCTTTATTTTAAGTAATTTACAGGGATGTTAGATTGAGTTACTGGATTATCAAAATTCTATGTTGTTTAGTTATAACTTAAGATAAATATTTAAGGAGTAATTTAGAATAAACTATATTTAATTTAATTATTAATGAGATTACCATATGTCATGAGATGCTCATGACAGCAGTGGAGATGCTTATCATCTTATTTTTATACCACACAATATTAAAAAGAGTTTATGGGGCGCTAGAACTTAGCTCGTAAATTTTGATATATTCACTGATGAAGATTATTTGTCAGCATAGTCACTGATAGAGTAAATGAAGAAATCGCTCAAGAAGCAGTGACTAATTTTAACATGTCATTGGAGCTTGACATTGGAGCATTACATGAATAGAACCCTCAAGAAATCGAAAAGAATAATTAAAGAAATTACCTTCTATACCGGAAAATATACGTAATTTTTAGTATATCATCCTCGGATTATCTGATAAAAAAGATGAAAATGTAGGAGGTGCGTATTATACGCTGATGCGTAATATCTGTCGAATTGTTTCCTGAACCATAGTTGTAGCTTTTATTTTTTATTCAACTTAAATAAAAATAAAAAATAAATTTGACTTTTCACTCTACATATGGTGCTATGAAACACTGTGATATTCTTCCTTTATCCCGTACAGAACTTATATTTTATTTTACTTAAGTGTTACTTATATTTAAGTGTTTACTGTGCCAAATTTAAGTGTTTACTGCATTTTCAATACAGAGACAAATTACCAAAATACACAAAGCTGCCTAATTCATGCTTTCTGTATGACGCAATGGACAATGATGACTTTTAAAGTATGTTAAACGTATCACTACAAATGTTAACATTTCGGTTGCTCTCTCTTAATCACGTACATTTATGCACTTATTAACCTTTTACACGCCGCACTATGATAGAAAGTTAAAAAAAAACTGTTTATTAATAAAAATTGTATTAAAAAACAAAAATAAGCACTATAAGTACATTTATTTCCCCTAAAAAAAATTTCCCATATGATTTATAACATCTTCCAGAAATAGAACATTGGCGGGAAGCACTTAGTTTTTTTTTACATGTTTTAAAAAAATGTGATTAACGTCATTTAAATTCAAAATTTAATTTCTGTAAACAAATTAAATGTAAACAAAACTAAATTTCTAAATTTGTTCAAAAAATAATACAGGTTTAGCAGAAAAATACTCATGCGGCACCTTTTAAGCTATAGTGGTCTTCAAGTGCTATTGCAACTAATCTTGTTAAGAAGTAAGAAGAAGTTGCCACAAGAGAAAGTTATGCCTCTAAATTTTAAATTTAATTGCGTAGTTGATAAGTAAGAATTATTGTACTAAAACAATTTTATAATTCCAGTATAATTTTTTGTATTAATTTTATTAATGCAAATGTAATTAATTTTGTATTAAGCAAATGTAAATTCACTTTTCTTATGAAATAGAGATGTGCTAGTTCTACTTCTGTGCCCAAATACAAATGAAGCTTCAGCAATATTCAGCGCATTGCTAAATAAATTCCAATACCATTTTTTGCTTCTAAACATAGGTCGATATTAACCAAGAAGTCTTTTTAGTAAATCAACTCCTCCCATCCCCCTCATACTAGATTTTTATGAGATGAGGCTGAGTAACATCAGTTTTCTGTTTTTGTGCTGGACAAAATCTTCTGGTTTTGCAAAAGGTTCCTGAATGAAATAATTCGATGCTATAATAACTACAGCACTGTTTTTCCAGCGGCAAATGTAAACTTCACTGTCACTTCGACAATCAAAACTTCTTCTCTGTCATTTTGAGGCTTCTTTGGGTATTTGAGCAGACATCTTCCAGTACGAAGTTTTTGAATTGTTCCAGTTGCTTTAATCCTCTGGGTTTTTAAAACTAGATAACAGCTCCCACACAATTTTTGATGGTTTTCTTCGGATAAAAATTTTAGCTGAATGATGACCATAATAGGACACCACTGATTCAAATGGTGAGCATTCATTCACTCCGAAACAAACGCACGTTTTTTTCATCTAAAGTTGTGAGTAATAAAACCACTTCAGATCGTGAGAATATACATGGGGGAAGACAAGGGGTATTAAAAATAGGTCAAACGCCATAAAAATCCTTTTTTGACAGCTACAAGAAGTTTGCGTTGTCAGAATTTTTTTGAAAACATTTTTATTCCGTAAAAATCAAAAGAACGTTAACATGTTGAAAAATATATCTTTATACGCCAATGTTTCATTTCTGGAACATAGAAATTTCTTATTTGACAGTAAAACAAAGAAATTTTTTTTTACGTTATAACTAATTATTTAGCAAAAAAAAAAAAAAAAAAAAAAAAAAAAACGAACTTTCTTAATTGAATTTACATAATTACAAAAATGTATGTCGAATTTTAAATTTAACAGGAATTTTTGAGTTTTGCTTGACAAAAAGGTAGACAAAAGCAGAAATTATGAATTTTTCTCACTAACCACTCTTTATTTTAGCAACATAACTTTGATGCCAAAAAAATCAAACCATATTTATTGTTTGTATTGTAATTTTTACGGAGTCTTACAAAGAAAATTGTATTTTTCATCAAATTTTGAAATGTATGTTCCCTTTATGGAACATTGGCGTGTAAAAGGTTAATTTATTTTCTCGTTTTCTTTAAAAGAAAGTTTTTTAATACGATAATTCACGCATATTTCTCCAAGAAAAATTATAAATGATAGGATGTAACCCGCCAACAGAAACATAAATGCTGGAGCAACATCAATGAGAGTGAGCTTTCGCTGACTGGTGTCTTCTTCAAGGTTATACAGCGCAAATGGTAATTTATGCATAAAGCACATATCACTATAAATTTTGAAATAGAGACCCGAAGCCATCAGTCGATGCACAAAAATGTCGAACAACTTCTTGCAGCAGAAGCCTCTGCGAATCATCATGGCACCCACCCCATGGAGAAAACGATCTTCGGAAACCAAGTTTGTATCTGCAAAAATTCTAGCAACGTCAGATTGTAATACATATGCAAGTTTTAGATTTTGGTACTCTCCATAAAGAAAATTATAAAATATATTTGATTCACTTAAATTATTTCTTTCAATATCCATTCCGATAACTTTTAAATTTTCCTGTCCTGAATATTTCAGTGATACGTGAATACCAGCCCTCAAATTAGCTATGCAGTGATAGTCTCCCTGTTGTACAGCCTGTGCCAACTGTGCTACGTCTCTGATGGGGATGGCTGGGGGAACTGAGAGAAAGGACAAGAACACGGAGTCATATGCGAGGCAGAGGAACATCGCCCCCACCACCCACGAGCAGACGAGCAAATTCTCCGATGTTGAGGAAGGCCTTAAGACAGAGCCCTGCCTCACTAAGACAGACACTACGTGGAGCAGAATTTCGTCCATCGAATATTTCCATCTCAATGTGACGTAATACACTAGGGATATAAGAACGAATGCTGTCAGGATAGCCACCCAAAGGGGAAAAGAAAATGTTTGAAGGATACCGAACACCAGTGGTTCGTACTTCGGTTTCGGAGTCACGAATGTATCAGAAAACAGCGTAAAAGGATACGCAAAGTCTACAAGTTGAACAGTATACTCAGTCATCGTGATTTGTGAGAGTGAAATATCGATTTCTGAACGGTTTATGTGTCCCATTAATCCCGTCAAAGTGCCATCAGCAAGTCGTGCATTTTGTTGTTCAGTGAAAAGAATACGAGATCCGCTGAATATTTTTAGATGCTCGACCAGATAGTGTTCCAGCAAGACTAAATATCGACCTTGTCTACTAGCTATATCATGTATATATTATGTATATAGTTCGCTTTTATTGAAATAGGATAAATCGTCCGGGTGAACTAAAACTCCGAATCTCAAAACCTTGTCGTCCTCCATCGTTGCTGAATAAAATGTAATGTGGGAAACAGAAAAAAAAAAAAAAAGAACAGTCGATGGATAGTAGTACTCGAATGTAGACTTTTATGGAGTGGCACTTGTAAGAATATGAATTCACTTTTCCTATTTGTTTAATATTCAGATCGCATCATCGTGACTCCCCGTGAATTATCGCTAAAACATTAAGGCCTACCCTAAAATCGTCGTTTTGATGAAAATTTTCGAATTTTTTTTTTATTTGTTCAGTTTATAGGCTATTCATTTAGGATTCCAAAAATACTTTACTTTTGTTTTTACGATAACTAGAAGCAAAGTTATAATATAAATAATAAACCGGAATACAGATATATTTGAAAACTACATGGGAATAGACAAAGAAACAATTCAGAAATCGAAACGCCAGTCTCTACAAGCAACAAAGTTATTTAGAAAAAAAAACTAAAAGCTAAAAGAAAGTTACAGTTAGTTAAAAATGCAGCAAAAGAAGGCTTGACGTACAAATATGGCGAGTTTTAAAAGTCTAAAGTGGCTACAAATTTTTTTTTTTGCTGTATTAAAATCTTTAAATGCGTTTTCTGAGAAACTGTGTTTTTCGTTATTTTTGTTTGCGACTACATTCATTTCTCAAAATGTATTTAGAATATTGAACTGAAATTTTGCCAAAATGTTTTATTCATCTTTAGCTATGTTCTGTAGCAAAATCTAACCTCTTTGTATTTATTTATTGATTTTACTGACAGTTTTTTGGAGAAGTGAGAATTTTTCTTGTTTTAATTTTGAGCTTTTGTATCAAGTATTTCCATACATTTTATAAGTAAAGCAAATCTTTTGCTACAGAACACAGGTAAATATGTTATTTCTATACTGTGTAAATATTTTTGAAATATATTCATTAGAATCTGTTATAGGAGAAGTGGCGCAAATGAAACTTTTCACTAAAATTTTTCTGAATATTGCCTATATTTTAAAAGTTAATGAAAATTTCTGTAAAATTTCATTTAAATTCATACGTTTTCATCCCATCTTAATTAAATACATGTGTATTGAAATTTATTTTTCCAACTGAGTGAAAATAATGCTTGGACCGTGAGTCGAACCCCAGACCTTTGACTTACAAGATCAAGGCTCTACCAATGTGTGATTTTAATATAAATACATGTGTGTTTTGTTAAAATGTTATGTATTTAAAAAAAAAAAAGTTTTTCGTTTGAGGGATCATACCTTAAAGCATGAAATTGTAGAAATCCGATTTAAGAAAGTGTATCGCTTTACGTTTCTTCACAACTACATCACTATTATTGCAGTTCAGGCGAGGTTGATATGCACATGGGTAACGAGCTCTAAATATTTTGGCTCAATATAAGCACCTCGATTTAGTTTTGGATCACCTCTGTTGCCTATCACAGTAAAACAGTTGAAACAAATGCTGTAAAAGAGTTTAAATAGAATTCAGTTTTATTATTATTATTCTTTTCACGTAAACTTCTTTTCCAATAAATAAATAAATAGCTTTCAGGAATAAAGTTCTATCAAATGAAAACAATTACACATACCTCGTACATTTTCTAAACTATATTTTTGGAAATAAAAATAATGCTAATGTCAGTAAACTTTTCTTTGGAGATGAGATATGCATCAGTATAGTTCAGATAATCACAAGAAATGTTCACTAAAATATATCAGATAATCTGAATAAATCAATCTAAGTTAATCAGAATACCTATTCATGGTGTATTTCAGATAATCAGACGAAATATTCATCGATATTTGTCAGTTTATTAGATTAAATCTTCTTTATTCAGTAAGTTAATCAGAATATAAGTTCATGATATACTTAAGGTAATCAAATTCATCGACATATGTCAGTTAACTAGAAGAAACATGTCCATCAGTATATTTCACATAAACAAAAAATGCATTTATCAATAAATGTCAGTTAATCAAAATGAATCTTCATTATATTTAAATAATCAAAATAAATCTTCACTAATATATTTCAGTTATTCAAAATAAATAATCCTTACGTATATTCAAGATAAAAAATGAAATTGTACTTTCAGGTACATACCTCATTCTTTACAGACGTCAAAATCGAAGCACTTATATTAAAATTACAACATTAGAATATTAAAGGGTCATAAGTCCAGGGCCCGACTTAGACTACCTGCAGCCCCGGGGCAAGCCTATTCTGGGGGGGCCCCCTTGCAGTGGCATAAGTGGTCTTTAGGTTGCAGAATTTCTGTATTCGCCTGTAGGGGGGCCCCTTCCAGAAGGGGGGCCCAGGGCATTTGCCCCGTATGCCCTGCCGTAAGTCGGGGCCTGCATAAGTCACTCCCCGTTCTTTTATTGCAAATGGATTCAATGTCATAACACAGTCAACATCTCAAACAATATTTCTTTTGCATACGTTTTATAAAATATACTTATATTGGAATTAAAATCACGGGAAAACATTTTGTTTTGCAATTTGTATGTTGGTGTTAGTGTTAGGATTAAGGCCAATTGACTGCACTTGGGTACTTGGCCTGAAGGGGAGTGCCCTCCGTGGGGTTCTTTCTCACTGAAATCTGGGATTTAATCTGCTATAGTTTATATATGCGTTATTATCTGTGAATTCGATTTTGAAAATCAAAAACAGCAGATTTGAATTTATTTTATGCAGATATAAATTTAATACGTTTTAGGCACATGTAATTTCAAACGTCTTCTTAAGGAAGGCTACGCATAAATAAATTAAACATCAAGTAGAGTTTAAAAATAGACACATGTAGATTTTTTAATGATCCAGTTCTAATACTAAAGCTAATATAAAAAAATAATAATTAAAATTAAATTGTTGTAGATTAACTGTGAAAATCCATCTCAACATTGCAGCGTAATACTATTTCGTAAGCAATGTACATTAATGTCAGTTCGGCACTGCTAAGCAATCTTTAGCAATAAATTGCCAAATGTTACATAAGGACTTCGAAATACATAGCTTCAAATGTCTGAATTCTTTATAGAAGTTTGAACCTGCTGCTCTCTGTATCGATCTTCGATTTCGTTTCCATGAGGAATCACTGCGTTTCAAAACAATCCAACAAATAACTGTTATTACACTGTTTGCTGCGATTAAAAAAAAATTGCATTGACAAACAGCTTTTATTTTACCTTGTTGCAGACTATTGATTTTACAATCGGTGCAATGTAGAGCTTTATATAAAAATGGAATGATTTTATGTATAAAGGCGAAATTCAATATAGTAAATAATGCCTAGATAATAACTGAGAATAAAGCTGATAAAGATGTTTTTAAAACAAAACTTTTTTTTCAATCTTTTACTTTTTAATAATACACATGGTTTTATATCATCCGTTTATCCGTTTAACTACACGTTCAAATTTGAGAGCGAATTATGTGTTTGAAATGTGTAAGGTATAATTTTGAAAATGTGTTTACCTAGATTATAAAATCTGAAACTATTGATCGATAGATTTCATATTATATGCGTTATTGTGTGAGTATAATTAAGTACGACAGAAAAAAGGAGTACTATTGTGTACATAATGAAGGAAAATAGAGCGTGAAAATATAATGACAAATCGAATCTTCAATAACAAACATCTGAAAAGGTATTAAACTTTATTTCGATAGACCATTATTCAAAACATTCGAAGAAATACTTGAAAAAAAAAAAAAAAAAAGAAAGAAAGAAAGAAAAAGTGAATAAAAGTGACAAAAATCTGGAGTAACTTCGCACTACTTTCCGAATCATTTTTCAAAATTCAAATAGATTTAATCTTCATTATGACAAATACATTTTAACGACAATACACTTAAAATAAATGCTGTCTGAGGACCATAAAGTATTTAAATATTTTGAGTATTCTTGTACACTACCCACAAACAATGTACAGTCGGCAGCTAAAGTATCCGAGAACCAGCAAAATTTTCTCTATAAAAATCAGTATTCTTAATACTGTTTTGTTAAATAAATCCTTGTCGAATAATGTTCATAGACTGACTAAGAACATATTCGACAAGGATTTATTTAACAAAACAGTGTTAAGAGCACTTTTTTACATAGGAATGTTTGCTCGTGCTCGGATACTTTTGCTGACAACTGTATACACGCAAAAGCCACTATTGTGCAAATTCACGAAAAAAAAAAAAAAAAAAAAAAAAAGAGAGAGAGAAAGGGAGAAAAGTAGAATTTATACAAATTCAAGGTAATAGTTTAAAAAATGAGTCAGTTTGCGCTCATAATCCTATTACACACACATATATACGTGTATCACTTTAAAATCAAACGAGTAAATCACGTGACCGTGAGATGTTATATATCTATATATATTATTTTTGAGGATCTCGGGAACAGTTCCAACGATTTTGGTTTTTTGGGACGAAAAAACGATTGGGCTTATCCTCATTTTCCGGAAAATTCGCGTTCGCTGTTAACACTTTATCGGCCAAACGCAACATATAGCAAAAATCTACTCGGAAATTATTATAAATTTTTTTGTGGATGTTTGGAGTTAAGTGTTTCTTAAGGAGCAAAATCAATTAGACATAGCTCATCTTTAGGAAAATTCGAGATCACTGTTAACCATTTATTGGCCAGCCGCCCCATATAATAGAAATCGGGTTTACTCGGAAATGGACATAACGATGTAGAGCATCATCGATTTTGTACGAAAAGACAAGTTTATAAGACATTAATGCTAAAAATAGAACGTTTAAAACGTGCATTTGTTTGTTCGTATAATTTGCTACACTGTGCACACTTGAACTACGTTGCACACGTTGTAACGCAGCGGGTGACACATATGGTATGTAAAGTCCAAAGTTTGGTTACTGTAAGTGGTCACATCGATTAATGCATAAACACTTTTTAACGACTTTATAAAGGAGGAGGTTCTCAATTCAAGCGATATATTTTTACTTTCTTCTGTATATGGTAGAAAAACATATTAGATTAGGGTAACCAGATTTTTTTTAATGCAAAATGAGGACAAATTATGCAATGTTCTCATTTCTATAAGAAAAATGAGGACAGTTTTCTTTAAAAATGAGGAAATTTCTGAGGACATAAAATTTCATAAAATATAGCACAAAATTAGCTTATATTAACCTCATTTCCAGCCATTAATCGTCACTATGATAAATTTATATTTTTATATTTCTCTTCGTATAATATAATGGCATGCTGTTAATATTAAAGTATTAATTTCTGATATGCGGTTGATGCGAAAGTACTAAAGTATTTTATATCCACTTCTGTTTATACTTTTATAAACTGTTTTAATACAGTTATTATTGTTATCTAGACCAGGTTTCAGTGAAAACGAAATCATTCAGTGAAAACGACTACTTCAAATGGAAGTGATCCGATAAATAATATTTTAAAAGGAAAAAACAATCTGAACAATGCCAAAAACCGGCTAGACTAGGAATAAGAATTGAACTCTAGTCTGACGGCCTAAAGCATTAATGTTCTACAAACTGAGCAATTATGTTGTACCTTCCAGTAGTACTATTGAGAGCAAAAAATCGTGAAATGTCAACAAGGTAATCTGCGTTCAGCTCCTATCCCTGACTTGGACAGTTTTCAATCTTACTAAAATATGCTTTACCATTTAAAATGTTATTTAAATTTAGTTAGTAATAAAATCTAATTAGTAATAAAATAACTTTCAGCTTCATGTTAAATTTTTAAATATCCCCCCCCCCCCTCATTTATATATTTTATTTTTATTTTTATTTTTATGCAAGTTCAGTTTTTTTTTTTTTTAATCTTAATATTTTAAAGTATAATGTTGCAAAGACTAAAACCTCCCAATAGAAAAATATATTTTGTGTAATAGTACTGGAGATGATTTAAAAATGAATGAAATGAATCAAGAAATCGTGACTTTTATACATTGTGTTGAGTTTTAGAATCAGTATTGAAAACTAATAATGTCAGCAGCATCTCTAATGTTGAAATTTTAAGTTAGGAAAGAAATTACTGAAAAATGAGGACAAATGAGAACAAACGTCAAAATGTGAGGACAAATGAGGATATGAGAACTTTTGAAAGCAACTGAGGACAACACTTGAACAATGAGGACTGTCCTCAGAAAATGAGGACGACTGGTCACCCTAATTAGATGCACAAAAATATTCGACTTCCGATTTTTGATGGATTTACATGTTTTGAGAGGTTCAGAACACGATTTGATCATTTTTAGAAAAGTATGCCTGTGTGACAAAAATTTTGTGGCGACTGTATCTGAAGAACTATTACAGAGTATTTCATATGAATTTATATGTAGATGCAACTTGACCTAAATTAGTGCCTATCAACTTTGGGTGTCAAGAGCTCAAAAGGTGGTTCCGCTATACAACGATTTCCACATTTTTAGGAAGGCTATATCTCAGGGACTACTGCATAAATTTGCATATAAATTTATATGTAGATACATCCTGATCTGAATAAATGAGTGTTATGTTTTGGTATTGATTTCTTAAAAGGTGGCGCTTCTATACAACGATTTCTACAATTTAATGGAAGGCTATATCTCAAGAACTAAAGCACATAATTACATATAAATTTATACATAGATGCATCATGACATAAATTAGTGCCTGTAAACTTTTGGTGTCAACATCTCAACAGTTGGCGCTACTATACATCGATTTCTGCAATTTAAGGGAAAGCTATATTACAGTTTCTATTGCGTATAATCAAACGAAACTTTATAATTTAGAAGGTCATTATGAGGAATTATGTTGAATCAGATTTGATGCATATCGACCGATAGGTGGCGCTGCTATACTGCAATATTCTCCAAGAATGGGAAGATAATATTTCAACTTGTATGGTGTATAACTGTACAAAATTTGAAATGGTGATAACCATTATGAAACGCATTTTTTAAGATATTAATTACAGAGATATAACAGAAAAATCTTTGTAAACGCAGTACATACTTAAAATTAAGAAAAGGTATGTGTAGTTACATATAAATTCTATCATTGTAGCTAATTAATTACAAAAAAAAAGAAAAAGAAAGAAAGAAAAAAGTCAAGATTTTTTTTTTTTTTTTTTTTTTTTTTTTTTACATCTAAAATTATTAACCATAAAATATATATATATATATATTTTCTTTCGGACGAAAGTGTCTTTTTTTCTTCTTTTTTTCTTAAACCGATTTCAAAAGGAGGATGTTCTCAATTCAGACCGTATATATATATATATATATATATATTTTGCTCATAACTTCTGAACGGATGCTCCGATTTTGATACTTTTTGTTTTGTTGTAAAGGCTTGGTCTGAAATAGGTTCCATTGTAATATCTTTACACCAAAAGAAAATACAGGATGCCCAAAAATGTCAGTCCCGCCCGACTCTTTTAACTGCTTTTATGCCGCTATAGTCATAAAAGTGGTATATAGGCATACTAAAAGGTTACGCGCAACGTGAATAAACCGCCTACAGCGTCATCTGGTGGAAAACAGCTGAGTTAGCGTTCCTATCTCGAAAACGGTTCAAGATAAACGTGAATTAGAAAGTTACAGGATATCATCGATTTAGCACGAAAAGTAGACATTAATGCTAAAAATAGAACGATTAAAACGTGCATTTGTTTGCCCGCAATTTAATATTTTGCGCACACTTCAACGACATTGCATACGTTGTAGCGTAGCAGGTGACATTTATGCTATGCAAAATTCAAAGTATGATTATTGTAACCAGTTATATCAATTAATGCAAAGACGTTTTAAACCGACTTCATAAAGGAGGAGGTTCTCAGCTGAAACCATATTTTTTGTTGTTGTAATTGAGATTTAGTTTATAACTACGTAAGAAATGCTTTAATTATCCTGATTTTTTTTGTTGTCGTAAACATCTTGACCTGAAATAGGTCTCATTATGATTTCATTAATGTCTAAACAAATTACAGGGTATCCAAAAAAGTTTGTTTTCACTCTAACTGCTGAAGGGATGCCTCTATACTCGTAAAGGTAATATGTAAGTATCGTAAAGTGGCTATGTGCTACAAGATGTGACAGTTTACAGCGCCGCCTAGTGGGAAGATAGGGGAGTTAGCGTTTCTATTTCGAAAACAGTACAAGGTATGAGAGAAAAGGTAAATCACAAAGTTGTACAGCATCATTGATTTAGGCACGAAAAGACACCTTGTAGATATAAATGTTAAAAACAGGATGTTTAAATATGCATTTGTCTGTTCGCAGTTTTCTACACTGCAAACAAATCAAAAAACCTTTATTTTGATGTTGAAACTTCTGTCCGTCAGCAGATTTTTGTTTGAACTTTACGCTGCACACATTCCAGCGTAGCGGGTGACACGCATTCACTGTAAAGTTCAATGCATGTCTAACCGAATTTTTGGTTATGAATCAAGTGAATCCGTTCTTTAAATTTCTAAAGCCTTTTTAATTTAATGTGTGGTCATTCAATAGATAGTTTTTCTCATATCCGATAAAAGCAAGAAATGTGACTCAACTTAAAAATGCAGTATTTAAGAAAAACCAACTTGAAGATAAGGCATTGACTAGAATAAAACTCATACAACTGTCACTCGAGTGGATAATTCTTTAGATGGAGATGTAACGTTTTTTGTTCACATTGGGGGCATTTAATATATTTTTCATTGACATAAACTCGAAATTACCATTTTTTGAGTTGTGTCATTTTTTTTCTGGGTTGTGATTTGGAAAACCGATGTCGAACGTTTTTTGATGTTCTGCTATATTTATAAATTTTCACTGAAAAAAAAAATTGTACAAAAATAGAACCGACTCCAAAAAACACCTATTATTCAAACAACCAAAAATAAAAGAAAATTGGCATAAAATGGAACTGTACATAGCGCCTAAAAGTATAAAATAATTTCCTTCGCCAAACAACCTAAACACTCTGCAATTAAACATAACTTCTGAAGTTAAATATGTAGAAGAAAAAATTAAAATAGCTTAATTATTATTATATTAATTGGCATTAGCTATTTTAATAACTAGAAAAAATATTTTTATATTTATTATTAATTAATAATTACTATTATAATTAATAACGATGATGATAATAACTAATGATTACAGCGGGAAAAGAAAAATATATCATAGAAAAATCCTCTCGGATAACTTTAAATGGTGATAGGTAGTTTTCTGTAAGAATAATGGATATAAAAACCCAATTGAAAAACAAACATAGTTAAATCTCAAAATCTTATCAAACTTATTATAACACTTAAAATATTATTTGTTTATACATTCATTGATATTATATTTCTCCTTGTTTAAACTCCTATCATAATCTTTTTACTGGAATTTTAAATAATATAAATGTTCTATAAACATTTAATTCTTCCTTTCTGTCTCCATTTGTGAAATAAATAAATAAATAAATAATAATAATAATAATAATAATAATAATAATAATAATAATAATATAATAAAAAAAATGTAAGGTATTTCAACTATTTTATTAAAACAAATTATATATGTAGAGAGAGAGTAGATAAACCTATATTTACAAAGAATTTTTATTTTAAAATCAGAGAGATTTCGAGTCAAAAAATTTAAAAAGAGAATTGTACTAAAAAGTGGTAGAAAGCAACAAATGTTGAGGCAGATATATTTTAAAAAGAAAATCTAAGTAATCCCAATACTTTTCTATCTTGAACTATCAAATAAAATGGCAGGGGATTGGAGTAACGTAAGAACAAAGTGCTTGCTTTTATTTGTTCCCATGAGAAACTATTAAATGTTACTACACGGTAAATAGAGCATCTTTAAATACCATTATCTTACTTTCGAAAATATTCCAATGAAATTTATCCGTGTCGTGAATATAATACGATATCGTATGAGTTTTTTTTTTTTTTTTTTTTTTTTTATAAATTTTTTCAAGATAAATAACATTTTAGAATGTCGCATGTAAAATATATTTTAAATATTATTCGTTGATAACTGTTTGCATAATATTGCACTTTTAGATACGGTATTTTACTTTCGGATGGTTAAAAAAATATTGATAATTTAATGTTGAATTTAGAATTTACCTGCACGTTATCATACAAATTTAACAAATGTCATTTATTTAAATTATTTTCAATTATTTTAAACTAAAAAAAAAAAAAAAACATTTTATATGTTTTGTACTTTATTCTACTGTGACCATATCTTGTCGCTTAAATTAAATGGATGGTATTCAGATGCCGCTAATGTCGATTTTATTGATTCAATCTGAATAAAATTCAAATATTTGTAAGTGTGGGATGGAGGATTAGGTGTAGAAAATAGCGTTACATTTCTTCAACAGGTAGCCCCTTCTCGAATACATCCCATACAGCACAGAATGTTTCAGTTATGTTTTTAAATGCTTACAAACTTTCAAAAACGTAACACATTTAATATGCTCTCTGATACATTTCTGAAATATAGTAAACATGTCGCTGTACTAGAAAGAATGCAGAACACATTTTGTTTCTTGTACAAATCGTATTTGTAATTGCTTTAAGCTGCAAAGTACATTTGTTGCATCAAGAATAAATAGCGTCAAGCGCAATAAGATTTTTACTTTGTTTTTCTTGAAAATGTTCAAAAGTGTCTCATACTGGGGTAGAACTGTCCATTACTGGATATTTGAAAACTATTTATTGCTGGGTTACTCGATATTATAAAGTAATTTTTTTACATGATCCCAATTACATGTTGCAGAAAATTACTCAAAAAAAAAAAAAAAGACAGGTAATAGCAATGCTACGGAATAAATTTAAAATATTGGTAGCTTTAATGATCAATACGTACCCTAGCTTGTTTCGTTGTGGTTATTTTGTGTAATGGCGTGGTAATCGAAATCAGACCGTGTAAACATCATTATTTCAATGAGGTGTGGTGTCATCCAGCAGGATCAAGTTTTAGTAGAGGATCTGTCCAAGATTTTAAGGACAGCAACGAATTCGTGCGAAATTTTAATGCAACGAAATGTTTATCTCCTATAGAAAAACGGGCCATTTTACGCCTATACTGATTAAAGCTGCTTTTACAATAACTTTTGATCAATAAAGAGATGACAATAAAATAAGCGCAAGAAGATTCTCCGTTCCTCAGATCCCCCAATTCTGTTTGTTAACGAAGCTTTTCACAAAAAAATATGCTTCGTCAGAAAACGACAAGCGCTTTAATTTAATATTGTTCTTGTCAATTGATTTCAGCATTTATTTGCGAAAGTTAGTAGCTTATATTTTGAACTGTGATTTGATTGAAGTTGCTATGAAATATTTCGAGACAATTTTTCGTACGATTATATACTCTACCTTGTCAAAATGACTGGCTACTTTTGATTTCAGACATTTTGTCAAATATCTATAAAAATTATTCTAAAACTTTGTGAAAGTAAAAAAATGTGTTATATCTCTTTTACTCCAGCAAAGGTTAGCGCCAAAATCAAAAAGAGAAAAAATAAAATATTAATGAAAGAACAAAATCTTTCCCTGTAAAATACATTGTTCGGAAAGGATTATGGAACACTACTTTGTGAAATGTGTTTGACTACTCTGAGTACTTTTGGATATCATCTACAGATTATATACATATCAAATAATGTTAAATTATCACAAAAAAAAAAAGAAAAATGCTATTGCACAAATTCTAGGCCATTACATCTGACAAACATAGTATTATTTTATAAAAATCCTCTTGTGTGACCCTGTATACGGAGAAGGGAAATACTTTTCATATTATGTTTTATGTAAAACATGCTTATATATATATAAATAATGCTTGTCGATCTCATTTTTTTTTGTACAGCCTAAAGTTGTTACTTACCTGTTAGAAAATTTCGTCCATGGACGTAAGTTATTTAAATACTTTTTTATGTCCATGTAAACGGACCATTTCAATAAAAAGCTTCAAGTAGTATCCATATATAATACATATATATCATGTTCTAGAATTACGTTGATAATTGTCCTTCAGCAACACACAGGCAGGCATATAGGTCAACCACTAAAAACCTAAGTTTTTGTATTTAGGTGATCTCAAAACATATACATGTTGTCAAATCCGAATTTCGAAATTTAAACACACACACACACACACACAAAAAAAAAAAAAAAAAAAAAAATTCTCTATAATATAGTATAGGAGAAAGTAAAAAAGGCATATCTGAAGAAAAAATGTAACAAAGTTTAATATTCATGCATTTTATTTGTGTTATAAGCAACGTCCTACAAAATATTTAAAAGTTAATATAGTACAGAAAATCGAGGCTGAAAATATTACAGCTTAAAAATTGCGAAAAACTATATTTTAACACATTCACTCCTTAAAATGTAAATTTATGGTTAGAAGAATGTGAATCTGTGGTTATTTTCACTTAAAATGGCATTGTTAACAGCGAAATTTAACACCAGTCTTCACAAGTAATGATTTTTTATTTATAAATTTTATGAAGATTATTATAAAATATACTTATATGAAAATTGTGGGATCATATCTGTTTAAGTTGCCACCTCTGATTAAAACACTAAAATAAACACACACACACGCACACACACAAATGAGACTAAAATAAATAAATAAATAAAATATCCGATTTATATAACAGTTAAAGAAAAAAAAAGCCCGATGTAAAACTGTTAGTTTAAGAAAATATGACATATGGTTAAAAAAATTTATATCTTGATATCTAAGCTTTAAAATTTAGCAATGTCTTGGTAAGACTGAGTTATTATTTTTAACTCTGTGCATGATAACTTAAATAAATTCACAAGGAAAATAACAGTCCATTCAAGTAAAATATACGAGAAAAAAAATCTTATGTCCGTACATATACATACTTAAGATTAAAATATTCTGTGTAGTTACAGGCAAATTTCATTATTATAGTGAATCATGTAAGAATAAGTGGAAAAAAACAAAATGAGAACATTTTTTCTATTAATCTAAAATTATAAACCATAAAAGAAATTATTTTTTTTTCACATTGTGCAGAAGGTATTTTTTTTTCGCTCCTTCCTCCCCCCCCCCCTCATACATGCATTTCCATTTAATGATAGAGAGACGTTTCTTTATACTTAGTGCGGTTGGCTAAGCACAAAATTCTCTCCACTCAAATTAAGATCAGAATGACTATCAGAAAAAGAAAATATAAAATAAGGAAATAAATAAAAATTAAAAAAATTAATATGGTGGAGTAATTTTATTTGCAATAAAAAATTACAAAAATAAAAATAATAAAATAAAATGTTTTAGCTTTTTGATAATATTAATACGTTTATTTCAAAATACAAGTGAGATTAGGTCAATTTGTCAAAAATTAAAATAAAATAAAATAAAAGCTGTATGGGAAAAAGTATTCACTGACCTACATATTTTAAATAGCTGAACGACAAAACAAAATTACCGAATAAAATTATGAAAATTCAATATAAGAGCGAACAAACAGTTATATATACATTTATATAGGTTGTATCCAAAATCCTTCAAAAAATTTACAGGGGTGATAGTACTCATCAAGACAAACAAAAACTGTAACGGAATATGTGGTGGTCGCAAATGACGTTTAATGGCTCGAAATCGCATAAATGCGCTTGCAAATGTGCAAAATTAGACGAAAAAAAAAAAAAAAGAAATAAGATAACAAGATAACATTTATTTTACAAAATAGGTGCAAATCGGCTGATGATACCAAGGGTAAACAACTCTTTTGGAACAATTAATCAACGTGCTAGTCCACAGACTTTATAGTGAGGTCGCGCCCGAAGATTACGGGAGTTTACCGTGTTACTGCTGTAGCTGCCATATTCTTTGCTAATTGTTCTTCTAGTGCCTCTACTGACGTCTCATAAATAAGTCCTTTCAGTTGTTCCTAGAAGAAAAAAACCAAAGGGTTAAGGTCTGAGGATCGTGGAAGGTAAGCAATAGGTCCACCATGTCTGATCTATCTTCCGAACAAACGTCTTCGAGGTGTATATGCACATTGACATTAAAATGGGGCGTAAAATCATCGTACATGTACCAAATGTGTCGTTGCATTCAAACAACAAATCTGATAGGATATTCCGTAGTAAACTGAAGAAAGTTGTGTTATTTAGCCTATCAGGCAGCAAGTACGATCGCATCAGGTTATTACCCAGAATGCCGCACGAGATGTTCATACTGATCTGGTGTTCAACATCTCGCTGTGCATTAAAGTGTGGATTTTCTGCCGACCAAATATGATAACTGTTCATGTTGAACATACCATTTCAAATAAATGTTTCCACATCTGTGAATAGCTCGTTGGAGGTAAATTGTGGATCATTCATTGTTATATTCATTACCCAACAGAGATAGCCTGTTTCTTCAAGAACTTGCACATTCTGTACGTGAAAAGAGTGCATCCATTCACTATGCAGAACTCTTTACACTGATGTGTACGATCGTACATGTATCAAATGTGTCGTTGCATTCTGGCAGGTGAAGCAAAAAACAAATCTGATAGGATATTCTGTAGTAAACTGAGGAAAGTTGCGTCATTTAGCCTATCAGGCAGCAAGTAAGATCCCATCAGGTTATTACCCGGAATGCCGCACCAGATGTTCATACTGATCACATCGGTTCATAGCCGTTACACCATATTCCGTTGTAACCGCTTGCGAACTCGTAGTTGGCAAATCATAAACTGCTGTGACAATCGTTCTTCCATTAGTGGGGTGCTAAAATGATGGTTTCCTTCTCTTTAACTCAGCTCATAGCGTCATGAAAGTACCAAGTTTCCCATAAGCATCAATAGGGCGTTATGGTATGGACAACGTCACATTGGATGTTCTTGATAGAGCCGTTGTGCTAAATGGCCATTTTCTGTGTCTTCGCCCTACACCATATAAGTATTCATTATTACAATATGCAAAGTGATTCCCAAAACAAACACAAACAGTATGCTTTCGTAATCACAATGAATATCGTCGTTTTCTGTTCATCTATCTACAAAGCATAAATGTTGAACAGTTGCATTAAATTAATCTAATTCTAAGGTCAGGGCAAATTTACAAAAATATGTTCTTGTTCACAGACTTGATTGATTCTCTTCGACAGCTTTTGGTATCTTTTTCTGCCCGGATATGAACAACATGAAAGGAAAACCTGCTTTGTGGTACAATCCACTTCCGCAAAACAGCAACATGCAAGTTTTCGATTCTTGTATATATATTTTGTGATTTTTACAATTAAAATACCCAAGATTATATATGGCGATGAATAATTATAGTAATTTGCAAATTTCTCTATATATTTAAAAAATAAAACAGTTTAATAGAGAAACAACTGGTTAAAATTGGACATTCTGTACAACGCGTAATTTTCAAAAATTATTTTATAAAAAGAAAAATTATTTTTTGCATAATTTTTGTACATTGTGCAATAATTTTATATAGGGTAGGTACTCCAGTAATTGACATCTATCCCGAAATAATTAATAAATAAGAAAAATAATAAAATCATACCTTTTACATATAAGAATTTTAACATTTTATGTCAAACACTGAAGCATAGGATGCTGATAACTGGTAAAATGAATAACTAGCAGTGTCAAACGCTGGAACATAGGGGGCCAGTTACTGATAAAATGAAAAACTGGCAGTGTCAATTACTGGAACATTGAGTCGGTCTCAAATAAAAATTCATAAAAATAAAAAAAATAATAATTGTTATAAAATGTATACATTTTAACATATATGTGGTTTTGAATGTCTTTCATACCATATGTACTAACTTAAGATTTCTATAAATATTTTCTGATGAATAGAACATTCAAAACATCAGAGATTGTTCTAAAAGTGTCAATCACTGGTGCACTTACCCTATGTCACAAAAACGAATTTGTTTGAGGCCTTAAAAATGAACGTTTTTATTTATTTTAATTATATATTATATTCAGAAATATATATATATTTTAAACTGAGCTTTTATAAAATATTTTCTTGAATATTGTATAGTTTAATCTGATGCATTTAATTAGAAGAAAGTAACGTAGTTACTGAAGTATGTTTTGTTGGTTTATATTAAGTTATAAACAAAATATTTTTACAGAACTAAAATTATTTAAAAAATCCACTATTTATATAAAAAGAAAGTTTCTTTTTACTTTTCTTAGAACGCACACATTTTTCTGCTTCTTAGTCTGCTTTGGTCGGGTGTTCAAATAATTACTTTTATCGTTCCCATTATTTTTTATTTGTTTCTTTATCCTCTGGGGCTTTTGAAAGGAGGAAGAATCTGATAAATACTTATTCTGTTACTCTGAGATAAATATAAAAGGACTTTCTAAGGGACCATTAAAATTATTCTATTAATCTTTATAACGATTTTTAAATAATCACAGTTATGTTTTGCATAAAATACATATTTTTCGAACGCAAAATTAATATTTTGTATTTCTTTTTTTTTTCTTTCCTTCATTTCTTTCTTTCTTTCTTTATTATTATTATTATTATTATTATTATTTGCCAAATCATATTTTTTAAAAGGAGAATATTAAGTGAAGAAAAAGGTTTTTTTAATTTCTGCCTA
Source organism: Salticus scenicus (assembly GCA_963930645.1). Lineage (NCBI taxonomy): Eukaryota > Metazoa > Arthropoda > Arachnida > Araneae > Salticidae > Salticus > Salticus scenicus. The sequence goes on along the minus strand of OZ005648.1, from coordinate 327,242,013 downwards.
AAATTAATTCAAAAAAAAAAAATTTTTTTTTAATATGTTTAAAAAAAAAAGGTTTAAAGAAGATAATGTGTTTCAATTTATACATATAATGCATTAGTCTATAAATGGTTAAAAATAAAAAGTTTAAGAAAGATTTTTTTTTTTTTTTTTTTTTTTTTTTAGATCAAGAAATTTGAAAAAAAAACTTCATTAAATGTGTTTAAATATCGTTATAATTTGTTGTTTATTTTAAAATTTATATATTGTCTTTTAATATATATGTAATACATTCTGTTAATGCATATTAGACATTGTAACATAATGTTTAATATCACCCATTTGTTTTTATTACAAACATTAAATAATTAATTGCATTAAAAGTATATTTAAAAGTTTCGTTTGTAGTAAAATATACAGTTGTAATTACGTTAATTATTATGCAGTATCAAAATAAATTACTTGAAGAGAACAAAACAGAATGTAGCAATTCAAGAAGAGATATTTTCATTACACACAACTTTTTTACTTTCATGGAATTAGTATAAAGTATTTACCTTGTGGATTGTATAAGAGTGTTCTTTAAACATTGTAACTATATTGGAATCAGGCGAGGATTGCTCGAAAACTAATCAAAGCAGTTGGTATCAAAGAAAAAAAAATAACGGAAAAAGTTTTAAATTTCATCTATAAGTTTCTGATTTAACTTAGTCGAATCTGAGAATTCCATTTATGAATGCAAAAATTGGAACTGAACTTACAGATTAATGCTCCTTCATTTCAATCCTAATCACTTAACGATTTTTAAACACATAATGAACAAGAAGGGAAAATACAGTAACTTCTGTATGACCGGCAGCAAAATTATTCGAGCGCTAGCAAAAATTCCTATACAAAAAATTACACTTAATACTGTTTTGTTAAATATATCTTAGTCGAATCGTGTTCTTAGACTGATTAAGAACATGAATCGACAAGGATTTATTCAACAAAGTAGTATTAAGTGTATTTTTTCATATAGCAATTAGTGATAGTGTTTGAATAATTTTGCTGCCGACTGCAAAGAACCACAAATACATTTGTTTGTACATTTTGGTCCTGAGAGACAATTTTTGTGTCCTGTTGATTACTATATTTATTACTTTCTTCTATCTTCAATAGAAGAAAGTATTGGATTCGTAAAAATTTTCGATTTCGGGTTTTTGATGGATTTACACGTTTTGAGAGCTGTAGAACACGATTTTACCATTAATGTCTGTCTGTCTGTCTGTCTGTGTGTGTGTGTGAAAAAATTTTGTGGCAACTGCATCTCTGGAACTACTGCACAGAATTTCATACAAATCGGTATGTAGTTGCAACTTGGCATAAATTAGTGCCTATCAACTTTTGGTAAAAATCGTCTTACAGGTTGCGTTGCCATCCCGCTTTTTCTAAATTTTTAACAGGGTGATATAGGGCAAAAATTTTCAAGATGGGTATCTTTCGAAAGGTCTCGTCAGTACCTTTAAAACGAATGATTGAACTATAAATCTGTGATAATTTAAAACAAAGTTATCGATTTTTTTTACTTTTTACGAAAAAAAACTTAGAATTTTTTTTTTCTCTCCCCTTAATTTTATCAAACTCCCACGGTTTCCGTGTTCTGACAAACTTAAATTAATTTTTGCTTTTTTCCCCTAATTTTGTCAAAGTCCTACGGTTTCCGTGTCTTGACAAACTTTAACGTATTTTTGCATTTTTCCCCTAATTTTGTCAAAGTCCCACGGTTTCCGTGTTTTGACAAACTTTAACAAATTTTCACATTTTACCCAAAATTTTGTCAAAGTCCCACTTTTTTTTTTTTTTTTTTTTTTTTTAATATTGTTACTGAGTGAATTTGTAAAGGAAAATATAGAAGAATGTCTCGTGGTGGCCACAACATACTAGTTTTTATTCAGAATTTCACGTTTTATGTATATTCAGTACTTTTACTCTTCTTATTTAATTATTTTTCTCCTATGCAAATCTTTACTAATCTATTACAAAAAGCACGATATAGAAACTATATTGATATTAACACTATGTAGTCGGGCATTTTCCCACCAAATGACGAGTTTACTTGTTTCCCGCAAACAATGTGTTAATATCAAAATTTATATTAAATAATTTGTTTTAATCACTGAAATAAGTCAACAAACTATAATGTTACCTGCATAAAACACATAAATTTACAATTATTTTCTAATAGTAATCATACTTTAAATTATAAAACATGCAAATTCTATTATAATTATTAGTATGTGAATGGTTAATATTGCTGTTTATAATTGATTTTATATTATGAGAAACTTTGTCTTATTAAATATTAAAATAAGTATAAACTATTAATTTTTTTTTTATTGCGAAGTCTAACAAGATGTCTATTAAGAATAATAAGAACAAAAAATTTTTTTCTAACTTTAATCATATCTTCGATAGCCTATAGACTGCAAAAAAGTCGTTAGAGTAGCAAACCAAACCATATTTGTGGAAAGAGTAAACAGATTTTTCAATTTAATCATCAAATATGGATTTTTCTAATAGGGATACTTTGTACTTTCTCTCATAATATGACAGTTAATAAACAAAATAATAATAAAAAAATATTGTGGAAGATTCAAATATGGTGATTACAAATGGTGCTAAATAATCATAATTTACAATAGTCAAAATTTGTGATATTCGTATTACTATTTAAATATTAATACTTAAAAAAATATTTATACTGATAGGGGAGAACCGTGTAATGTAGACCATCGTGTAATACGGACCATGAAGGACTTTATATGTTCAACACAAGATGGTGAAACAATCTCATTGCATTTAATGAATAATATTGTGATATACAGCAGGAAGTGACTTGTTCTTGCGTACCTGTATTTGGACGATTATGAAATTGAGTTTTCGGTTTATATGATCATTGATGTAACAAGTATGTTAAAATAAAAGTATTACTTTCTTCTGTTAGGTAATTGTAATATAATTTTTGCGTTAATAGTAGCAAATGTACTTTTTTTGTGAAGAATTTAGACATGTGTTTCATGGGCGTCAATTTGCATAGCGATATGTGATTGGAAACAACGTTGGTCTGTTTATGCGTGCAATATGATCCCTGCTCTGTTATTTAATATGGACCCGTGGTCCATGATAAAAACAGAGAGGTTTTATTAATGCTCGGCGTACATACGTCGCACACTCAAAATATTGTGGCTATAGAATTGGCCATGAGAAGTAAGGGTAATCAAGCTATCACTTCCTTTGCATACTATCCAGTGGATATAGCCTATGGACCTTCCTTTTTTTTCGTCCATTAACTATTATGTTTTTCGCCACGTGACCGTATGTGCAATATGGACCGCCGATACATAAATAAAATAATTATTTCTTGCAATTATTAATAGTTCCCAGAGTGTTTTACCAAGCTTGAACCATGCAACTATACAATTGTAATGAGCCGGCAAGAAATTAAATCTTTTTATTTTAATAATTTTAGTTTTCTGAGCATTCTTGCTTAGGGGATCCATATTACACGGATCTCCCCTATTTCTAAAAATATGCGTGAATGATGAAATCATCTAAGTGGATCTGAAATGCGAATTCGAAATCAAACAACTGTATTTTATTTTAAAACGTAGCATTCACAGTTTTAAAAATAATTCAACATTAATAATCAGTTTCATATTTCGTAATAAGGTGCAAAATTACTAAATATTAACCTAGATAACTAAATATTTCTTTAATAGACTACCCATCACTTCCATTGTTTTGCAGTTTTGACATATTACGGTAAAGCCGTGTTACTCATAGACATTTTATAACTCGTAACACGAGTCATTTGAAAGTGGTAAGCACGAATGTACACTTGTTACTTTCCGATATTTCCCGTAATATTCGTCTAACTCTCGAATGCTTAGTGATATCGTATAGAAAATTGCACTTATGCCATTATAAGCTATTGTAATTATTTTTACATTTTACGCAATTTATTGCTTCTCTATTTATTTATTTATTTGTGAGATAGATTGTTTTGAGAAAATATCAAGAGAAAATAGTGGAATTCCTACACTGTTAAAAATTTCAACAGAAAACTCTGTGTAATCTATTATCTCAAGTCTTACGTAAAATTACAGAGGGAAATAAACGGAGATGTTAAAAAACTTATTTTATACATTCATTTTAATAACTAATATTAATTTAATTAATCGTTGGTGAGACTATATTTCGGATTTGAAATGCTTTTTCAAAAGTAGAAACAGTCATGTTTGATTTTAGTTAAAAAATTGAATAATAAAATTAGGTATAAATACAGAATAAAGATTGAGAATCTTGATTATTCACTTTTATCTAAAAATTACTGTAAATTTACAGAGACTTTGGATAAATATCTACATTAAATTTACAGAAATTTTTATAAGTGTATATAAATTTGGACGAAATAACAAATGAGAGTAGATTGAAATGCAAATCAAGCTACGATTAAGATTTAACTGCAAAGATGATTTACTTATCTCAACTGATGAAAGTGAACAAGAATTTTTGTCTTTTGGAAACTGAATATTGCTCCTTAAAATCATAATAAACGATTCATTATTATCTCTAATGAGGACACTTTGCAGATATGTATTTATCAACACCTATGTTCACAACACAATCTATTACTTAGTACGTCCGTCTAAAAATTCCGTCCTAAAAACAGAGAATTTTTTCTGAGGAGAAAAATGACAGAATAAGTATAGTACTACTGTAGACCTAGAAATTGAAATTTTAGGTTATTCGCCAGTCGCCGTTAGATTCTTCAGGCTGATTCTCCAAATTTCTCAAAACAGAAAGAAAAGTCGTTTAATTTTCGAAATTTGAAATAACTTTTTCGTCAGAACCTTTTGAGTAAACATTTTAAATGCTCTACTTTCGTGAAGACACTATTCTAAGATTGTCAATGTTTATAAAGTATCCATCTTTTGACTATAAAATTTCCTAAATAGACATTAAAAATGCCGTCTTTAAATAGTCAAGTGATGAAATTAGCAATAACACCGGTCGGTAAACAGTAATAATAATAAAGTTTGTCTCCCTGTAAAAAGGAAGAAGGGTGAACTGTATGAATATCAGGTTCCTGATTCTAAATGTGCCAACGAAATTGCTCCATCACGTACCGTTTTTGGGAAAGAGAATACATAAAAGAAATAAATCTGACATAAAATACATAAAATCTGAAGTAACTCCACTCGACTTTCCGAACATTACGTAATAAACGGGTGTGTAAATAAATGAAAGTAAAAGAAGCCGTTAAATAAACAAAAGAGAAAAATATAATAGGGTGTTTGAGAAGTTTTCTATATACTATTATATGCTATTTAATTTAATTCTATTGAACTTCAAATAATTGGAGTCCAAAGATCATAATGATAAAGAATTTTTAGTTCTGTTCCTGCAAAAATCAATAAGTGATAGATTCAAAAAAATCTATACAGTTCGTGAAAATGTTATCTTTAATAAGTATATAAATTTTCAGCTCAATCGGATAAGGAATTTAGACGCTATCGCACTTTAAATAATTTGAGCCTACAAGCCTACAAAATACTCAAACACCCTATAATAATTTTCTCTTTTGCTTATTTAACGACTTCTCTTTATTGAAACAGCCGTTAATTACTTAATGTTCGAAAAGTCAAGTGGAGTCACTCCAGGCTTTTTTTTTATAAATAAAGAAAATATTAATAGATAGAGGAGAAATCGGCTAGTGTGGGCACTTTTTATGTTTTTTTCCAAAAAAGTACATTAAATAGTATTTCTAACATATCAAATATACATATTTTGAATAATAATTTGCATTTGCCTTTATTTTGGTTAATACATCAAACTGTTTAGCAATGTTTTTTTTTAAATTATTTTATTAAATTTATTAAGTTTATTAATTTTTCCCCACACATTTTGCATGTTATGGGGCTTGCGAGAACAAGCAAAATTTTTGATTGCATAATATACTACATTTCATAAATATATGTATGTAAATTAGTGATAAAATCAAATCAAACCTAAATAAAATAGGCTTTGTATATTATAACAGTTCCCTATCGATGATACGACTTAAATGTCTCATTTAAAAAAAAAAAAAAAAGGACTCTGTTTGCTATAAGAGCTTTTTTCTTAAGAATTATACACTAACATCTATAAGATTTATGTGTGGTTTCAACTCTGTTAAGATAGTACACAAATCTTTAGAAACTTGACCAAGAGATTATTATCCATGCTATGCGACCGTATTAGCACCTTGCAAATCTTTGTACATTTAGACATTATACTGATTTAAACCTTGATGATCAAAATTAGCTATCCAAAGATGCATTAAATATAATTATTTATAAAACACTGTAATTTATTATTTGTAAAATAGAAGTGATATAGTTTGACTTCACTATTAAAAAGCAAATAAATTTTCTTTTGCAGTTTTTCCACCCATGAAATATTCTTTTATAAAATACCGTTGAACGAACAATTGGGTTATGTGACTACGCATGTAAGAGAATATCAGTAGACCAAATTTCGGATACTTACAAGGACAATTTTAGTGATAAATAGCAGAATCATTCAAATTGTCTAGAGTAGTCTCCTTCTACCCTATACACTCCTTTAAAAAGTACACTAGCGTTGAATGATTAATTACGGCGAAATACTTAAGTTTAATTATTAAGGGTTAAAGATATCGTCGTAAAAATCAAAACAGATAAATACCGAAATTTAGTCGAAAATAATATGACACTTAAAATACTTTTATGTATTTCAATAATTTTTTTTTCATAATATAGAGATTTTTAATACGATTTTATGTCAGAAACGGCATATTTTATATAAAAAATTTCTTCTTTAAATGTCTATATATATTGTGCATTTTATCAAATAGTCTTAAAACTATCAATTATTTAAAATGTACTTTTATTAAAAAATAATCTTAAGTAGAGAAAATGTTAAATTATAGATATAAAGACCTTTTACTTTCAGACAAGAGAGACTTTACATCACAAAAGCTAGAACAAGAAATTTTTCAAAAACAAATAAAAAGTAACAAACATTGTGGAAGAAATATTTTTAAAAGAAAATCCAAGTAACTTTAATACTTTTCTCTTTTAACCATCAAGTATAATGGCAAGGGATTGAAGTTACGTAAAAAGATAATTCTTGCTTTTATTTGTTCTCACGTGAAACTATTAAATCTTAGTACATGAAAAGCAGGGCATCTTTAAATATCATTATCCTACTTTCAAGGAAATTCCATAGAAATTTATCCAGGTCATCAATGTAAGAGATAAATTATTTCAATGAGTTTTCTTTTATATTCATTTCAAGACATAAAATGTTTTTAAAATATGTCAGAGAAAACTCCTTTTAAATGTTACTTTTAGATAACTATTCGCTTTATATGACGCTTAAAATTTTTAGACATGGCGATTTTTGCTTTCCTTAAGCATTTGGTAGGCAAAGTATTATTTTGAAAATGTGTTTTTGCTATAACCGTATGTTTAATGGGGAAGAGATGAGATGAGTGGGTTTTATGCCGCAATAGATTTACGCAATGGACAATTTGCGGCGGTATAAGGAAAGCACAGGTGACGTCACGCATGGACAAACTTGTTTATTTGTAATTCTACTTAGGGCAAAACGTTGGCATTTCCACCAATACGGGTTGTTCTTTTGCCCTTAGTGAGTGGCAAATATTGAATGACGGGGCGTTTGTTTGTAAACATGCCCTTTCCTTACGGAATCAACATAAGGGAATGTTCGATTGGATGATTGGTTGGTTGCGCACAAATACTGTGCAATGGGTAATTGTCTGTGGTGACCAGATTAGAGTACCTTTATAAATTAAAGGCGCTCATAATTATTACAATTCCCTAATTTCGAATATAATTTTATATTCTTTGTAAATGGGGACTTTTATATTCTTTGTAAATTATGATGAATAATTTCCCTGAAAAAAATTCTTAAAACTTAGAAAAATAATTTACAAAAAAGAGAACATCTAGTCACTATATGATTGGCGACGGTCTCGGGGTGATCCAGAGAAATGCCATCACAGATTTGATCCCCCCCCTTTTGCTTCAGTAACTGTATTAAATCCATTGCAATGCTATTTTTAGGAAACGTTATATACTTGTAGAGACACGACAGACAGCAATAAGAATATAAACATATTAAATACTTTATGAAATATGAGATTTTTTACTAAATAATTTTTAATTGCGCATGCACAATATTTAAGGAAATTTCGTTTGTATAATTTATTAACTAAATGTACTAAGCTACTTCTAATAATTTATTAACTAAATGTACTAAGCTAAACAATCCCTAGCAAATATCGTGAAAAAAAAAAAAATCCACAAAAAAAAAAAAAAAAAAAAAAAAATTAAAAGTATAAAGGGTTTTACCCAAATTTTTATTTTGATCCAATCAATGTTGCAATAGTATTTAGTTGGCTGTAAATAACTACTGAAAAAATCCGCTATCATTCCCCCCCCCCCTTTTTTTTTATTAAGAGAAACCGAAATTCAATTCATTCTAACAACGATAACTTTGATTTTCATGATATTTGCTTAGGTTTTTCATATAATTTTGCCTCATATACATTTACGTGTATTTTAACAAATTTTGCAAATACATTGTGTGAACGAAACTTTATTAAAGCTTGTTAAACGTTATTTAGTAAAAATGCACATATTATTTTAGATATTTAATGTTTTTATATTTTGGCCACAGTATTTTGTATCTAATGTAATGATCATTCTGATATTTTTGAAATAACCCTAAGTAGAATAAATTAAACTTACAATGTCTTATGAGTATTCAAAGTAGTTACCATTATTATCATTGAACTTTTGTAGGTGGATTTTCCAAAGATTTAAATCATACTGTCTTGAAATCGAAGAAAATTATGCTTGTATAGCCACATCAATCTTCAGAATGGAAATGACGACCACGTAAATTTTCCTTCAGATTAAAATACAGTTAAAAATTACCCTTAGCAAGATCAATAGGTCGGATGTCCTTTCACTTTGATGTGTTTTTGTTCAAGAAATTTGATTGTCAATCTCGGTGTATGAGAAAATGCACTATCATGACGTCACTATACTTTAAGTACTTGAAGAATTTTCGGAAGATACTTAGTGGTGCACGAATTAGCTATAATTAACCTTGATGACTCTGACCAGACTTGTACGTCTAAAGAAAACGGCAGACATTACTTTTTTTGTTGCTCGTTTTATTTTCAATATTGTTGGTTTATGGTCATCTTCAAAAACCTATACTTTATTTTCTTGCGGTATTGGAATGTCAGAAAACGATATGTACATATATTTCAGCATGAATTATAATTTTAGGAATAAGGCGATTACCACACTCACTAAGTAATTTCAAGATTTCTCTACACATTCTGACACGTTACACTTTTTGTTTCATATTCAGTTCTTCATGAATAATTTTATGTATAGCTTAGGATTCTATGTTAAGTCGATTTTGAAGAAATTTTTTAGCAAATTGTACGCAATATAATTTATGCTTCTTTGTCAAGGGTGGTCGAGGTTGTCAAGGGTGGTCGAGGTTCTTACGAACTGTGCCCTCGGGTTGGAATTTAAAATATTGCGAACAGTTCGGCTGGTACACGGTAGGCTTAAAGCACGAACTACTACAGCAGTAGACATTTTTGCCGCACGTCCATCGAAAAACAGTCGATTTTTGGCGCCTTGAAAGGGCACTTGGTCTTGCTGGGCGCTTATATTTACCATACTTTGAAGGATTAAATATATATATATACTGACAACCGCTTTAGACCTACCTATAGTCCTGGAACTAGTTGCGCCACTCATTCCACTCGCGATTCCAAGGATTTTCCTGCGTTCTTCATCAGCGAATTGTTTCTGAATCGGCATCGTTGTCAATAGCGCAGAGAAAGATGAAAGTAACTCTAAATGCGGTATTGGAATGTCAGAAAACGATATGTACATATATTTCAGCATGAATTATAATTTTAGGAATAAGGCGATTACCACACTCACTAAGTAATTTCAAGATTTCTCTACACATTCTGACACGTTACACTTTTTGTTTCATATTCAGTTCTTCATGAATAATTTTATGTATAGCTTAGGATTCTATGTTAAGTCGATTTTGAAGAAATTTTTTAGCAAATTGTACGCAATATAATTTATGCTTCTTTGTCAAGGGTGGTCGAGGTTGTCAAGGGTGGTCGAGGTTCTTACGAACTGTGCCCTCGGGTTGGAATTTAAAATATTGCGAACAGTTCGGCTGGTACACGGTAGGCTTAAAGCACGAACTACTACAGCAGTAGACATTTTTTGCCGCACGTCCATCGAAAAACAGTCGATTTTTGGCGCCTTGAAAGGGCACTTGGTCTTGCTGGGCGCTTATATTTACCATACTTTGAAGGATTAAATATATATATATACTGACAACCGCTTTAGACCTACCTATAGTCCTGGAACTAGTTGCGCCACTCATTCCACTCGCGATTCCAAGGATTTTCCTGCGTTCTTCATCAGCGAATTGTTTCTGAATCGGCATCGTTGTCAATAGCGCAGAGAAAGATGAAAGTAACTCTAAATGCGTTATTAGATTTCTTTTTATATTTCGAGCTTTCTCAAACCGTAGAAAATTTGCATATCCCTCCAAAAAATTCGAAGACCTTATACTTTTCCCCATCAGCAAATAAGAATAATATCTAATAGGGAAATTAGATCGATTAATTTAAATGAGAGTTAAATTATAATGAATTATACTTAACAAATCATTTGCGTACTTTGAATATTTGTTGCTTTCCCATTGGATAAATTTACATAAATCCTAATTTAACTGGCTATTTAATCGACCTTATAATTTTTTCCAGGGCCTTATGAGCCAGTCTCATATAAAATAATGGAGATTATTAGAAACCTCATAATCACATGCTACTGCCGGAACAGATTTCGAGCATCACGTTTTACAGGTCATTCCCAAAAATTTTTCTTTAAATGTTACTAATACCTTGCTTTTGGCGAAAAACTTTTGCTGAAATATATGAGATTTAACATGTTCTTTATACTCCCAAAGCTTCAGTATATTTCACCAATATTTTTTTTACATGTTTAACCAAATGTCTGATTTAGAAAGTGTATCGTCATTACTGGAAAAGTTGTATATAAATTAAAACATTACAGCTTTTTCTGACAGTTTATACTTACTCACAGTTTATTAATACCCATTTCAAAAGTCAATTCGCATTTATCACTTTATATGGATATAAATTAAAAATGCTGCTTTTAAGTACCTTTTAATAAATAACATTCTTAAAAGTAAACCTTGAAAAATCTAATTCTTTGAAAAAGCATTTCATATCATTTTTTTTTTTTAATTTTAATTACAAAATTAGACTCAGAATATAGTTCTTTTATTTATTTATTTATTTATTTTTTTATTTTTTGCTAATTAATTCTTTTGCTAAATAATTGTAATAATCAGAAGCAGTTATTTCTAAACAAATAGTGAAATATGATGTGCATTTTCTTAATTATCTAATTACTGAAGAAAACTGAAACACCTCATCAACAGGGTGTCGGATGCTTAAGACAGGTAATTAAGGAACTTGTATATTCTCGTTACGCTTACAAACTTATTATTGAACTTCAAATAAATGTTCGGAATCGACAGATTTCATTTTAGCCAAAATTTAATTAAAATTTTCAGAAATGAACTTTGGAAATTCTATAAGCTTTTACTCACGTATTTTCCTATATGCGTTTAAAAGAAAAAAAAAATTCTAGTTAATAATTGTCCCTACTTTCATAAATTAAGTAATACATTTTCTTTGATTTATAAAAGGTCGTCTTAAATACTAAGTTCTGAATAATAACTTTCAAGAGAATAATGCATTAGGCAAGAAAATATTCGAATTCTTGTATAAATATTATTACAGAAAATGGTGTAAAAAACTTCCCCGAAAGCAAAACTTTAAAGTATTACTTTCTTATATATTCCATCTATATAAACTGAATATTTTTTGACTGAAATTTATTTTTCATTTATAAAATCAGAATGACTTAAGTGTAGCTGTTGTGTAACCTAAACTTTAGCTAAGAATTCAATTGCAGAATATTATTCTAGGATTTCTTAAAATGTTCTCGAGTTAGCCGGAACATTTTAGGGAGCATATTTGGCACAAATATTGCTACACATTATTGTTATACATTAGGTGGCTAATATAGAAGTTGTCACAGCTCAGCCATTTATTTAAATAATCCATATAAAAGCATTACTTTAAAATCATATTATATGATACTAAAATATACTTTATATGATAATATATGATACTAAAAATATATAAAATATATTATCTAAAAATATATGAAATATATGATACTAAAATTTTAGTATCATAAATTTCATATATTTTTAGACAAAACACTCATCCATAGTACATCCTAAGGATGTCCCTTAGACGTACTTTTATCCAGAGGATATCCTGAGGATGTCTTGTGGATGAGATGTGCTGTTAGGGTAATATATACTTTATACACTGTAAAAAGTTTTGTAAATTTACTGAAATGTTTATCCAGAGTCTCTGCAAAATTACAATAATTCTTAGTTAAAAGTAAACAATCGAAATTCTCAATCTTTATTCTGTACTTTTATCTATTTTTAATTTTTAATTTATCAATAAAAATTAAAATTGAATGTTTCTGCTTTTGAAATAGCATTCGAAGTCACAAATGTATTCTCACCAATAATTACTTAAATTAATATTATTCATTAAATGGATTACATAAAATAAATTTTTTAACATCTCCGTTTATTTTTATCGTTAATTTTACATAAGACTTAAGATAAATCCACTCGACGTTTCGAACATTAAGTAATTAACAGTTGTTTAAATAAATAAAAGTAAGGAAAATCTGAAATCAATGAGCTTTATCAAATAAGGGTTTTAATACTACTGATCTTCAAATAATATGAGCTCATAAGTCAGAATGATAAAGAATTTTTCATTGTATCCCATTTAAAAATATATAAGTGTTAAATTCATCAAAATCTATACAGTTTGTGCTACAGTGATTTATAAATTATAAATAAATTTTCAGCGCAATCGGATGAGGCTTTCATTATGCCCCTGTAAAGATTTTAAGTTCAAAATTCACCAAACTCTATACAGTTCGTGCTACTATAATCTATAACATGATATAAATTTTCAGTTCAACCGACCGAGATATTTAGACGATATCGCGCACTCTAAATAATTTGAACCCATAGGCCATAATGATAAAGAATTTGTCTTTACTCACTGTAAATAAAATATAAATGCTAGATTCACTAAAATCTATACAGTTCGTTCGACTGTGACCTATAATATACATATCAACTTTCAGCGCAATCGATCAAATATTTAAATGTTACGTACACACTGATATATATATATATACACACACACATGCATACATTACCATGAAAGTAGCAAAAATTAAATCAGGAGACCTTAAAACGAATAAATACATTAAAATTTCAAAGTCGAATTTTTTCATGATTACAATAGCTTCCTTACATATGTATGCTCGGAAAGTAAAAATCCTGTATATATAGCTATGATATTTCGATAGTCACAGTTTAATATTCAAGGTATGTTTTATTTTCTTTGTTGTTTCTTTATTTTTTTACTTTTTTAATGATTTCTGAATAAATATTATAATATTAGGTCTTTCCTCATAGCAATTAGTCTGAGTGAATTTGCGGAGAAGATAGATTTACGAATAATTTTTGACAAGCGAAGGAAATGAATTGCTACTTTTATTTAATTACTACGATAATATATATATATGTGTGTGTGTGTGTTCCATCCATAGACCTATTATAACAGTGGACGACGCATCTTTTTATTACGGGAATATAAGAAGGTGGGGCAAAGATGAAACAGCTGAGTGTAGTGAAAATATTACCCTTTTTGGCATATCTCGCATTATTATCGATGATTTGTTTTTATTTTTTCTTAATTGAAAGATAAAGCAAGAAAAATTTGTGTACATTACATTTTCAGCTTTTCAACTTTATTTTATTATATTAAAACTTTCGTTATATATTAAAACTTTCGCGGCTGCTAGCTACATTTAAAAGAATTTTGAGAATTCCATATTACTTACTAATATAAAATCTGAAAAAATATTAAAATTTAAAAAAAGCATTCCATTAAATAGGAAAACAGTAATTATCTCATAATAATAACAAAGCAAAACTGATTATAAAAATTATATTTTTCATAAATTACTTGAGTATAACATATTTATGGAACCTACCCCATTTCTTTTCATATATTTTTTGGAACATTTAAAAGCCGCTCAATATTTCGGTATTTTCAAAATTCATTACCATTTTATTCTATTACTGTTTTCGGGGCCGCGGTAGCCCAGCCGGTTGAGCGCCGGCCTCGTAATTGGAAGATTGCGGGTTCGGTACTCGAGCCGGCCAAAGACCACCATGTACACTAATGGTGGCTGGTGCACGTAAAATCTGTCGTGGCCGCAATGTCCTCCATGTTTCCATCAAAAATTATACCTCTGGGGGTCACCGAAGCGGGAGAGCCATCCCTTCCGTGGAGGATCAAAATTGCTATGGCATGTCTCCGGACCATCTCTAGAGGTGAGTCCAGAACCGTCTCCAATTGCCTACCTGCGGAGCACTAGTGCGACGTAAAACCCAACCAATCAACCAACTATTACTGTTTTCGACTTTTAACTCTCTAATGGCTGATGCCAAAAAACTTTTTTGGCATCAAAAATCTTTGCTCGTTAACATGGGGATGATAGATCTATATAAATTACTATATCTATGTCTTTACCACACAAAAAGGTTGCCATTGTCGCGTATACTGTAATAATAGGTCTATGGTTTTAAATAATTACGAATAATTTACGAACTTTCTAAATTAGAATTTTTTTTATGACTTAAAATATTGAAACGGAAATTTGCGAGTTGACATAGATTGCAACAAAAAGTCTTCAAGCGGTACCGAATATTGAGATAGAAATAAAACATCTAATAAAAATTTTCGTTGATTAAAATTAAAGGTGCAGATTTATTTTAGTGAGACCTTGAAAACTTTTGAACGTATGTCGCCATTTTGGTAAGGAAATATTTAACGTGACTGAAAAATAAAAATTTAAATTGTAAAATGTTTTTTTATAATCTGTTTCTTAAAAATGGAACTTTTTAAATATCTATTTTGACACAGATTTACTATAGGATTCCCTTGAACTTTAACATTTACGTCACTTTATTGACGACCATTTTCTTTAAATTTAAATGTTTAAATAATAATTAAAAAAAAAAAGTTTTAGTGTATATTTTCTTTTATAAAAAAGAGTAATTTTGAGTAAATATTTTAATTAGGCTTTTAATTATTGCCTTTTTTGCATAAATTTAGCAATATTTCGTATCCTATTTCTGGCTTTTATAGGAGTAAAACTGCATTTTTAAAAAATTTATCGGGATGACAAATTTTCAAGTGGCGGCGTCATTGCAAGTAGTCTCTACTTGGGAATAAGTTTCCCAGAGAACTTGTTCAGGATATATAAAAGATAATTCCAGCAACTTGGTTAACGAACTCATTCAAAATATTTTTAAGGTAAATTCGCTCTCCTTTGGTTCGATTTGGTTCATTATTTTAGAAGTTACCGTGATGACCAATTTTGTATTAAAAAAATATATATGTATAAATAGATATAGAGAGAGAAAGATAGGTAAACTTAATGATTTCAGTAAGTCAATTTCTACCCCCCCCCGTCCCCCTACAAAAAAAAAAAAAAAATAAATAAAACACTTACTATAAAATAATAACAGGAGACTTGGCGTTGGAATATTAAACTTATCATATATTTGGAATATTTAACTTATCATAAATTTTTTGACTAGTTTTTGTTCAGTGTATGAATAGGTTAAGATTGAAGTTGAATAAGTTTAGCGTATTACTAGAGCTAAGTAATGGGCAGTTGGTGATGGTCTCGGATTTACACTTTGGGTTGGTCGGGAGACATGCTAAGATATTTCTGATCCTCCGCGAAGGGGATTGCTTCCCCACCTTGTAATTCCCAGAAATATTATCCATGCGGAACATGGAATACATTGTAGCCACGACGGATTTTTACATGCATCATTCACCATTATTGCATACGGCGATCATTGACCGATTCGAGAACCGAACCCGCAATCCTCCGAACACAAAGTCGACGCTCTATTAAGCAAGCTACCGCTACCTGATATGCATAGTAAAAATATTAAAGAAATATTAAAATTATGCTAAGATAAAAGACTTAAAACGCAAATGACAAACGATTGATTTTTATAAATTATGCACTGTATTGTTTGAAAAGGAAATATTAATTATTTTCCCTTTCTGCCATAATTTGACTTGTAAACCTATACTAAAGACCATCTAAGAGGGTTTTCCTGTTATAATGAGATGTGTTATTTCAAGGAAATCACGTTGTTAGTCGAGAAAGAATGAAAAATCGTTTGACATTTCTATTATTTAAACACACACAATTTCTTTGCCAAAGATAATTTTTCTTCTTAAAACAGCGATTTGGATAATATCATTGTAACTCATGTTTAACAATGCAGTAAAAACTTGCAAATGACAGAAAGCATTATACTTTGAATTGACAATTGCAGTAGAAAGATTTATTCTATTTATTTTTATATGTGAACTATATTCTTTCTATTATATAAAAAGAATACTGAAGTAATTGTAGCGAAACTCTGTTTTATTTGAGTGCAATAAAAAGTGCAATAAAAAATATATTTTACTTTCTTTTACGCATATATATGGTAGAGAAATTATTGTTTTTGGATCAAAATTTTGAAATCAGTGTTTGTTATATTTACACGTTTTGAGGTTACCTGAATACAAAAAATCATGTTTTAGTGGTTGGTATGCGTGTGTGTCTGTTAACAGCATATCTTACGAATAAGTAATAGCTGGAAGTCCAAACTTGATATTGTTGCGAATTTGTAAATAATTTTATTCATTTTTGTATAAATTCTTTCAAATAGGCTTAGAAAGTTAATAAAATGTCAATTTTCTGCATTCCTAGTTCTTTTCCGCGTTAAAATAGCTAATTTTCCGTTAAAAACGCATTAAAAAGCTCCAATAGTAGGTAATGGATTCGGCAATTTTTCGCTCCTTGGCGACTTTTTTGGCGACATCTGGCGGCAAAATCCCCTTTTATCGATATACCAAAGATGGAAGTTGTAAGATGATTGGTTAACGAGATACTAGCAATTTTCAGAACAATCTGGGTTAGATAGAAGGATATAAACGGAGGCCCAGTGCGCCAAATGAGGAAGTCTCTCAGTTGAGTTTCGCCAAACGTTTTCATTGCTACTGAAAGAGCGCTAAGTCTCTTTGAGTCTCCTTGCCTTGCTTTACGTTAATGCTTTGATATAGTTTGCATTGTAAATTTGCTGTTGACAGTTGTTATTTACGCTGTGTTTACTGGTGAAACTGAAGTTGATACCTTTTTTATAGATTTGGAATTTTCTGTAAATAAAGTTTCCAGCCTCTGCAAGATTCGTTTTTCTATCTGGAACAACTTACGAACCCCCCAAGAACGTAACAATATTATAAATCTATATTACATAGGTATACTACAGTAAACTTTTCATTGAGATCAAGCAAATGGTTCGTGTATAGGGATATACAAGACAATTAAAATATATTACGTCTATGGGCGACATTTCTGAAAAGTACAGTGTAACAACAGGCTGGTCTAAACAAAATGAAATGAACTTTTTTAAATGCATAAAAGCATGTTTTGTGTAGAATGTGGTATAGAAATCATTCATCATTCGTTTACAAAATTTTTGGATTCAATGGAGCCATAATTGAAAACCACATTTTGTGTCAAAGTTTACATAATGAAAATTTGAAAATATATTTTCGTTAATCAGTATCCAAAAATACGTTAGAAAAACTCATCAGCTTGAAGAAAAAACTTTCGTCACAGACCAGTGTTATAAATGAGAGCAAGTTGGTTGGTTGTAGGATTTAAGGCCGATTGACTCCTGATGTGTCCTAGGCCTAGGGGGGAATGCCCTCCATGGGGGTCTTTCTAAGGGGTCCTAGCCCGTATTTACGCGAGTTTCGGAGGAAACCACGGAAAACTCCGAACGGCTAGGTCGATGAGCGCGACCTGGGATCGAACCCGGCACCTCCCATCTACCAGCTTTGAGCGCAGAACCGCTCGGCCGCTGGTGGGCCTGAGAGCAAGATCTTATGTTTAATCATAATTTATATTTAAAATATGTATAAAAATCTAGTGTATATAACACCCACACGACTTCCATTACCCACTACTGCACTATATTATATACACTTTTTGAAAATAGTATGGATAGAAGACAGGAAATCGATTTACCAAATTAGACAGTTAAACAAGTTTCCTGTAAGATCAAACCGATACATACGTCGTGCAGACATGTAAAAAAGAATTTATATAGCGAGCCAAAAAAAAAAAAAAAAACTTTAGAGCCGTTTTTTGAAACACCTGTTTCAGAGATCTATAATGCACTTATCTGATCTGGACGTCTGTAAATTTTCCTGTAGTAATCAAGTATTACATGTTAAAGGACACCTAAAAAAGGATTTATGTAGCAAATTTAAAGAAAATCGCTTGAGCCTTTTTCGAGATACCGAGTTTTTAGTCCCACTGTTGATTTTTACCAAAATTTGACACACACATCTGCTCACCGAAAAGTAACAATTGCTTAAGAAATTACTTCTAAAAGGGTGTTCATGTTACAATTTTTAAGGAAATCGTTTGAGCATTTTTGAGATACGGATCTACGGTCCCACTTCCGGTTTTCAATGTCTCACTTCCAGTTTTCCTATTTAAAAAAAAAATCGTCTGTATAAAAGAAAAAAGTGTACGGTGTACACTAGATCAGTATTATTTCTCATGTTTCGTCTTTCTATCTTTGTTAGTTTTAGATATACGATAGTCAGAGAATCCCCTCACCCACACAGCACACATATACACTGACCAATTCCAAAAACAACATTTTACAACTCACGATAACTTAAAACATGTAAATCAGATAAAAATTTGATATAAATTTTTTGTGACTGAATACAATACTTCCATTATTTACAGCAATTGGATAAAGGAAATAAAATTTTTCGCATTCTTTTAACAATATGTTTACAGATTGAGGTGCTACTAGTTTCCTGAGAGCAAGTTTTGTTTATTTCCCAATTTTATATCTGAAATAAAAATGTACTTTCAAAAACTAAAGAAATAAATTGCTATTGACATAGAGAATTTTTAATTATATATTTTCAAGAAGTTTCGAATGCTTTACAAGCAGTAAAAAATAATTTTAAAACTTATATTATTTCTTCATCTTCATATAATTTATTTATTTTTATTTTCTATTCCAATTTTTTCACAGAAATAAATTAATTCCCGGAAGAAAATTTTAAAGTTTGTGTTCGACTTTGGAGGGAATTTTAAAATCCATATTTTTCAGGCAAAATATAATTTTATATAAAAAGAATTCAACTATTCTACGATCTCAAAATTTATGTTCTTAATTAAGAAAGAAACTTTCAAATTTGGAGAAATTCTTCCGCTCTAAAATTAAAATATATTAAAAGTTTGCAGACTGTAAAACTTCGAGAATTTTAAAATTCATAATATTATGAATTTGCATACAAAACTAAAACTTTTATTAAAAGTATTATAACGTATATATAATTTTCGATGATCTTTATTTTATTTATTTATTTTTTTAATCTGCTCTAATAACGACAGATATTATTATTTTTATTATTATTGCTAATAATAATAAAAAATAATTGCAACTAAATCAAAATAACAAACTTTGAAGTCGCAAGATACGGATTAATTAAAAAATAAATATAGTTCAATTTGTAGGCTAATTAAGAATTTTTATAATATATTTGAATTAATTTTGACACCTGAACTTCTCGCCTACAAAACAAGCTCATCACTTTTTTTTTTTTTTAGTACTATTATTATTATTATTATCATACTTTGAAACGCTTGTAACAATATATGCAAAATAATATTTAATTAAAAATATCATTAACGACTTTTTTAATTAATTGTAGAAATATAAAAGAAGAAAAAAAAAATCAGCAACTGCAGCTCTCAAATCTCACTGTTTTAAATAGTAATTAATTTTAATGATTTTGAATAAATCCTTAGATATATAAAATGAACAGTTTAACGTTTAGATAAAAATAGCTTTACATGCAACTTGTAATTAAGATTTTTTGTTTTTTGTTTTTCATTTTTTTCTTTTGTTTTTCTTTTTCTTCTTCTTTTTTTCTTTTTTATTCCAGGTAAAATTTAAATTAATGTTTAACTTTTCTATAAAACATATATATGGTAGAGAAAATTGTTTTTGTAACCAACTTTTGAAATTAAATTTATGTTATATTTACACGTTTTGAGGTCCCCGAATCCAAAATTCAGGTTTTTAGCGGTTGGTCTCTGTGTGTGTCTGTTATAAAAATGTTTCAAGAGCAAATTATAGAGAATTCCAAACTCATTATTCAAAATCTATATTATATAGGGATACTACACTAAATTTTTCGTTGAGATCAAGCGAATAGTTCGTGTACAGGGACATCTAATATAATTAAAAAATATTACGTCTGTGAACGAAATTTTTCGTGGTTACAGATTAACATCTAAAGATTGCATTTTTCAAAACGAAATGAACATATATTTTTTAATGCAAAAATGCGTGCTTTGTATAGAATATCATATGAAAATCATTCACCATTCGTTTACAATCTAACCCAAAGAACTAGAATATAGTAGGACTTTACTTGGAAAGTGTTGAAAATGCATTTCTGGTTATGCTGTGTGTTATTATTATTAATATAAGACTGTATTTAAGTACACAATTTATAGAATTAAGTACATAATTTATAGAAAACAAACAGAGCTATCAAAAATTAAGTGAAAATATTCTTTTTCATTGAATGTTACCTGGTGAAAGTACATTACTATATTTTACCCCGTGAAGGAAATCTGCTCAGGAATGAATATAATTCTTTATATCCATACGGTAAACAAAATATTTTTAAGTTAAATTTTCAGCTCTTGTTTTTTTGTATAATTACGTGTTTTGAGGTTCTGTGTCTGTTGAATCCAAGGTTTTAATGATTAATTCTTGCGTATGCCTATTATCTGCGTACTTTAAAAACAAATAATTTCCAGCAATTCAAATGTTGTACTTTGAAGTTCAGATGAGGGTGCTACTGGAAAGATTTGAACAAAATTTTTAAGTTTTAAGGAGTGGTGCTGGTGAAAGTTGTCTGAATTGGAATAATTATTAATTTTAATAACAGTCTTGAATTGTATATCATTGTAGGTACTGTATTGAAACTGAGGATGAGGAGGCGGTAGCCCCCTTCACACAGGATTATAGTATGTCAATGCCAAATAAATCTATTTCTAAATCTATGTATAACTGTTGTTAAAGTGCGTTCATACACTGTACTTTTTATCTTACCCCCTAATCTGCATACTATCCTTAAAGTATTGAAATGCAGGAAAGTCAAAGGACGTTTCCACTGTTACAAGGAGGGTGAACATTTTAAACTTTTTTTTTTTCTTTTAATTACTGTCTTATGATTAGAAAAAATGCTTGCATATACAACTAAATATAAAAATATGAAATGCATTACAATTTCATGAAAATTATAATTATAATATATAATAATTTAAACTTAATAAAGTAAAATTCAACGTTTTAAATTTTTATGTTCTGAACTCCTTTAAAGTGCTCCCTGATACCTTAATTTTTACCCTCTCCTGTTTTAAAATTTATATATCACAGAAAATTTCTCATCATTCTAAAATAATGAATCAAATCGAACCAAAGTTGGATACGAACTTATATACTTTATCCGCGATTTTGTTTCAAAATGGCGGATACCTTAATTTAAGGGGGTCACTTGAAATCAGGCAACTACTTGAAAATTTGTCCTCATGATAATTTTTGAAATGCTGAATCAATTTCGGACCAAAGTTCCCAATAAAATTATCATACAAATATCTTGGATGAGTTTGCTCGGCAACTTGCTCCACCAGTTTGCTTCGAGCTTGTGGCTACTTAAAATTTTTTCATCACGATAACTTTTGAAATAACCAGACTAAATCGAAATGAAGTTGGGCAGTGAGCTGACGGTTCCAATACCATGGATGAATTGTTTCGAAGTTATGGCCACTTGAAAATTTGTTTTCACAATAACTTTTGAAATACTGGATCGATTCGAACCAAAGTTGGGCAGTGGACTTATCATTCAAATATCTAGGCTGATTTCGCTGGGCAAATTACCTTGCCATTTCGTTTCCAAGTTTCGGTCACTTGAAATGAGGCTGCTGCTTGAAAATTTGTTATCACAATAACTTTTGAAATGTTAAACCATTTCGAACCAAAGTTACCAATAAAATTATCATACATATCTTTGATGAGTTCTCTGGGTAATTTGCTCTGCCATTTTGTTTCAAAGTGGCGAACACTTAAAATCACGCAGCTACTTGAAAATTTGTTTCATGATAACTTTTGAAATACTGAATTAATTGACAGTGGACTTATTTTACAAATAAATCCGTTCAATGAGCAACTTGCTCCGTCATTTTATTTCCAAGTGGCGGCCACCTGAAAATTTTTCATCACAATAACTTTTGAAATACTAAATTAATCGAACCAAATTTGTGTAGTAGACTTATCTTAGAAATGCATCTGAAAGATCAACTTCATCTGCATTGGCTAACTTGAACGTTGTCCAACTTGATCTGCGTTGGCTAACTTGAACGTTAGCCAACTTGATCTGCTATTTTGTTTCCAGGTGCCTGAAAATTTTAAATTCACATAAAAAATGTATTTTAATATTTTATTGTTCTTTTTAGGCCTAAACATTGAAAATCTGTTGTAGTAGGATGTTTTCTCTATTCTTCTTTAACGGAAAATTTCTGTCAACATATTTTTCAGTAAGTATAGTTATTTATAAATCGATTTGCTTAAAACTCCATATTTACATTGTCCACATCAATATCTCCGCCAGGTTCACTAATAAATTTTATACGCCCATTTGTTTCAACATGGCGGCCAGTTGAAAGGAAAAAAGAAATCAACCTACCCTTCAGAATGTGTCGGAAAGACTTATTTTGTATTTGAATGCTAAAGGTGATTCAGTGGCGGATCCAGAACTTGACTTTTGGGGGGGGGGGGGGCTAAGATTTTTCAAAGTGTTATTCTAGACCAATAAAAAATTTACCATTGCAATATTCAATTGTGAATGTCAGTGTTTTTTTTTTTTTTTTTTGGGGGGGGGGGGCTTCAGCCTTCTAGCCCCCCCCCTAAATCCGCCACAGGGTGATTTTTCTGAAATTTAATTTACAGAAAAGTTTTCTTCAAATTTCATAAATTTCATAGTTTATTATACACAACCAAATAGTAAAAGCTAATAATAATAATAATCATTTATTTATCTTAACGGAAAACGTGATAAAAGATTTTTTTTTTGCATTGTTTCTTAATCTAATTGCTTCTTCAAAAAAAAAAAAAATCTTTTATAAAGCAAATATTATTTAAAATAAGACAACAAAGGAAGCGGCGTTATCTACTAAAAAAAAATATCGAATGGTTATTTAATGAGAATTGATGTGATAAAACGGAGTTTAATTTATTTTTTTTATTTTTTTTTAAAGCAGAAATAAAGATGGAATTTACAAATGAAAACTGGAACAGTGCAGTTTGGTGTTTTGTTAGCAAATATTTCTAAGCAGACTGCAATCAAAGTAAATTTTATTTGACTTTTATTTAAGATGGTCTGTCAATAATACACCACAGATCAGTAATTGACAATTTAAGCATAAAATAAAAAAAGAAAAAGAAAAAGAAGTAAAGCACAAACTTTCTGAATCTGTTTGGTAGAATACATAACTAACATCTTATAAAATGTTCTTTTACACTTTCCAAAAGCAACTGATGTTTTGAGTCAATGTTATCAAGGAGAAATTACAAAGATATCCCCAAAGCTTAAAGTAAGTAGGTGTTAATATTACCCGTGTGTTATGAGATTTTTAATTTGGCCTTAAAACATCAAGGTGAATTTCATTATAAAGGTAACATATTTAAGTACATAGATAATTTTCATTTATTTAATATACACTGCTCGACATTGAAAATGCAACACCAAGAAGGAATGATTATAACGGAATGAAATTTGTTGGACACATACATTATAGTAGGAAGAACAATTGATTAAAATTTCCGAAACTTGGAGTAGTTTGTACTGAGAAAACATTACATAAAACAGCGACCTCTGTGAGCAATAACCGCACATATCTGCTTAGGCATTGAATCGAACAGTGATTGGATGACATGTACGGGTAGAGCACTTCATGGAGTTTTAACACGATGCCACAATTCATTGATCGAAGTTACTGGTGAGTGGTGGTGAGGGGGGGGCATCGCTTTTCAACGATTAAACAATCATTTTCATCGGTGCGAGATCAGGAGAACGCGCTGGCCAGAGCAACAGTGGAACACATTCGGCATCAATGAAGGTCCAGACAATATGGACAACTTGCGGTCGTGCATTGTCCTGCTTAAATGTTGCACTTCGGAGGCCTTGAACATGGGGCAGAGCTATGAGCCTTAACTCGTGAGAAATGTAATGGCTGGTATTCAGAGTGGCGGGAATGAAAACAACAGGTGACCGGGACGTGTATCTAATGGTACAACATACCATCAATCCAGGTGGTGACTCAGTATGCGGCTACCAAAATTCTGACTACCCTCAAAACTGCATCACTGATATGGGCGCCATTAATGTGTGATCAACGATGAACCTGGACGCAGGAATGGCATGAAGTCACTTTTCAGACAAATCACAATCCTGTTTACAGCATCAAAATTGACTTATCCGTGTTTAACGGCATTATGAATAATGCACATTGCCAGCTGGGATTCGGCTTCATCATACTGTCCAAGATTTGCAATGATATTATGGGTTCCCATTGGATACACGTCTCGATTACTTCATGTTCGTATTCTTGGCACTCTGAACAGCGGCCATTAAATTTCTGATGAGTTAAGGCCCACCCCTCTGCCCTGTATTCGAGGCCTCCGTAGCGCAAAATTTAAGCAAGATAATGCATGACCGCAAGTTGTTTGTATTGTCCGGACCTTCTTTGATACAGAATGTGTTCGACTGTTCCTCTGGCCTCCTGATATCGCATCAATGAAAATGACTGTTTAATCATTGAAAAGCGACTTGCCCCCACCACTCACCAGTAACTTCGATCGATGAATTGTGGCATCGTGTTGAAGCTTCATGAAGTGCTCTACCCGTTCATGTCATCCAATCGCTGTTCGATTCAATGCCTAGGCAGATATGTGCTGTTATTGCTGACAGAGGTCGCTGCTTTATGTACTGTTTTCTCAGTACATATTACTCCAAATTTCCTCAAATTTTAATCAATTGTTCTTCCTACTATAATGTATGTGTCCAACAAATTTCATTGCGTTATTATCATTCCTTCTTGGTGTTGCATTTTCAATGTCGAGCAGTGTATATTGTATATATATATATATATGTTATTAATTAACAACAGTATCTTTATTGGAATCAAAGGGTGGTCAAATTCTAGTTATCTAAAATATTATCAATAAATTTATTGCTAGAAAATGATTCTACCTACTACTGAAATTCTGTTTCTTTGCAAGTGTCCTTTTTAAAACGAAACTATGCTAAAAGTTTTTTATTGGCATTTGAATATTAACATTCTTTTTAAATGGAAAATGTAATTTTTCAGTAATTGACCAATGTCTTTATCGAAAGTTTTGTACAAAATTGTGTCACCTTTATATAATTATTATAGTTTATTTATAAAATATATACATATATATATGTATAAACCACTGCTTGAGTGACCATATTTTAGTTAAAAATCTTAAGTCAAAATTTTACAGAGAAATAACAAATGAAGTTAAGAGTGGCTAGCTCATATAACATCTAAGCTTTACAAGAAACAAAAGTAAGTGATCCTGACCATTATCGTATGAATGAAATTTAATTCGTTTAAAATTTATAAATAACTTTTTTTCATTTAAAATTATAATATTTGATTTCAATTCAACAAAAGTGGCATTACATTCTGCTAAAAATAGTTTAATAGTTCTGCATTGATATAACTTTTATTATTATATGTAAAATTGATTATTAACTGTTTCATTAGACAGATTTCACACAAAATAAGCTTTATCACATTTGTGTTTAAACAAACTTAGATTAGGTACTAGAAATTATTTTATATATCTCTGTTTTTTTTTTTTTCCTCTCTCTTCTATTTATTTTTATATTAGTAAAATTTCTATTATCATTTAATGCTTAAAAAAAAAATAATTTTAAAACAATTTGTATTATCATTTAATGCTTCAAACTATTTTAATTTTAAAACTATAAAACTATGTAAATGCATTTCTATATTTTTTTTTAAGATGAGAGACATCTCGCTTTCAGACAACTAAGAATGATTTTTCCATTTTTCTGTTGGCACCAATTTGAAAAAAGTTTAAGAATAAAATTAAGAGGAAACGCGAAAAAGAAATTACATGAAATAAATATATTAATTGTTACTAAGGAATGCTATGTTATTTTTTAAGTTGGAGACTTTTTTTTTGAAAGCTTTTTGTACTCTTAAATCAAAATGGAACTATTATACTAATTTAGATAGAATAATTACATCAAATGAATAAAAATTCGTTATTTGACACAACATTAGCGATATTTAACAGTTGGTTGAATGTCATATGAAATTATTTTAGGTTTATGCCAACGCGAAATTTTGAGTTTTTTGGTTTGTCTTAAGCATTTTATGAATATAGAACGCCTTTGACATTAAAATAAAAACTATAAGCGACAGATTAATTAGAATGAAAGGAGTACTTCTTTAAGGCAGGGAAACATACACTGCTATCATAAGTATCTTGTGTAAAACAGAAGTCCTGCAGCATACAAATAAAAAGTCTCTTATCTAAAATTAATTTCTTTTCTAAAGAAAATTTAATTTAAATTTTTTAAAGGAAAACGTAACCAAGCAAGCATAAGCATTTACGACAGTAATTCTATATGTGCTTTTAAATAATCTTAAAAACTATGTTAATGTCTGTAGCTTCAATAAGGCAATATTAGGAATAAAAAAAACTGCGATCACCATAAATATAAAAAGAAGTGTTATTATTAAACTTTGATTGACAGTTCCCATTACTGCACATATTTATAGAGCTGCTAACTCTTCTGATTTTAACAAAAGATTTTATACGACATATTACAAATTTGTCTTCATTTTCTGTTTGTAAAATAAAATTACACTTTGATAAGATTTTTATTCGAAAATAGTAATATTAATTTGTCAGAATAAAATGAATATTTGTGACAAAAATAACTGTATATAAATTCATATGTACACATGTCTGCCATATATACACATAACAAAACCTTTAATAAACACCATAAAATGCAATAAAATCGCAACAATTGTTTCAAGTCGAAAGAGAACATGACCCTTCGTCAGGCGAACAAAGTACGCACGAATGCTGCAATCAAAGCGGCAAAGCACCTAAAGTGCACAGTTAGTGCGTTACCGCTTTGATTGCAGTACTCGTGCCTACATTGTTCGCCTGACGAAGGATCGTGTTTTCTTTCGATCCGAAACAATTGTTGCGATTTTATTGCATTTTATGGTGTTTATTCGATGTTTTGTACATTATTACTTTAAAACGCTAGTGCTGTGGTGCTTTCTTATTATCATATATACAGGTGTCTGTTGTATGTCATTCATATGCACAGGTGGGTGTTTGATGATTCATGTTTATGTGTATGAAAATCATTGTCAATTACAGTATTCAAAGTGGAAAAAAAAATTAACTTTTCCGTTCTTGTTGAAATAATATTTTTTAAAGAACTAAAACAATCCACTTCGTGTTTTATATAAATTTAAAATCTGCGTATGAATTAAATGCCATTGAAATTAATTTTAATTATGATGATTTTTTTCTTTAAATTTAATTTGATAGAGCAAATAAGTTTAAAATGAAATGCCTCGAACCCTTCTGCCACATAAATTATTTGCCTCGCTCGCTTTTATTAACAATTAGCTCTGTTGTTCAGAAACTTTGCGATGTACTACATGTTCCTTCTAAATGATATTGTGCTTAATTAAATTCCAAATGTCTCGCATGAAACAATATTTTAGACTTTTTTATATCACGAAAATTTTCACAGGGAATTCTTGGAATGCAGCCACTATAAGTAACTGTCAAAGATATTAAACTTTGTTGTTCTTGTTACTTATTAAAATATTTGCTGCTTATTAAAAACTAAGTATGAAACTAAGATACGATCGCAAAACTTTATTTGATGAATTTAATATTTACTTATATTAAAATATTATACATTGTATTTGGTTTTTATTTTTATGTACCTAAAATTTTAATAAAAAATTTAATTCATTTAAACGTTATTATGTTGATTTAGTATAAATAATGGAATTAAATAGTCGTGATTTAAATTAGGGAATTTTAAATAGAAATTTTATTCGAAACGAGCAATAATGAAACTTCGTGGCAATTATTTTTAATAATATTCAGAGATTTCATATGTAACAGGAAAAAGAAATTCCCTAAATGGATTAAGAGAAAATAAAGTAGTTTTACAATTTTACTTAAAAATGTAGCAACTTAATAATAAATAATATTTCTTTAATTAATAAAGATTTAAATTATAAATATGAAATCATCATAAAAGGTAACTTACTTCGAATTAAATTTATTGCACAATCTAAATAAATGCTTCAGTAATTTTATTTTTATTTTTATTTTACATTTTTTACCATAGACAATAAATTACATAAAGTATATTTAATCAAAATTGTTCTGAACTGGTATGGTGTAACAGCTACAATTTTCTTTTAAATCTTTTAATCTATTTGCATTGTACGACTGTGTATCTGAATATTTTATATGTAAGATATAAAGTTAGTTAGCACCAATTATATTAACACCAGTTTATGTAAAGCTTAAACTAAATTTGAAATTTCATTAAACGACACACATTAGATTTTCAGTGCAACATCGAATGCAATTTTGCAACGCATTGCATTTATTACCGCGCAAAATAAGATATTATTCTACTTTTAATTGGGAGGGGGGGGGGGTGATTGAATTTTGCAGGAATTTTTGAAGCAGTACAAAGTTTTGAATATGTATATATATATATATATATATATATATTATTATTATTATTATTATTATTATTATTATTATTAAATGAAATACACTGCTGTTTTAAAAATAGCAACACCATGAAAGAATGCGAATATGAGAATGATATCTATTGGGCACATACATTATAGTAGGAAGAACAATTTATTAAAATTTCAGGAAATTTGGAGTAATATGTACTGAGAAAACAGTACATAAAGCAGCGACCTCTGTGCGCAATATCAGCACTTATCTGCCTAAGCATTGAATCTAACAGCGATTGGATGGCATGTACGGGTAGAGCATTTCATGAAGATTCAACACGATGCCCCAATTCATCGATCGTAGTTACTGGTGAGTGGTGGGGGGAGCCAGTCACTTTTCAACGATTAAGCAGTCATTTTCATTGGTGTGAGATCAAGAAACCGCGCTGGCAAGAGCAACAGTCGAACCTATTCTGCATCAAGGAATGTCGGACAACATGTGGTTGTCCATTGTCCTGCTTAAATATTGTGCTGCGGATGCATTGAATGTAGGGCCGAGCGACTGGCCTTAACTCGTCAGAAATAGGTATTCAGAGTGGCGGGAATGAAAACAAGAGGTGATCGAGATGTGTATCCGATGGTACCGCATACCATCACTCCAGGTGGTGACACAGTATGCGGCTACCAAAATTTTGATTACCCTCATAACTGCATCACTGATATGGGTGTCTTTAATGTGTGATCAACGACGAACCCGGACGCAAGAATGGCATGAAATCACCTTTCAGACAAATCACAATCCTGTTTACAGCACCAAGATTGCCTTATCCGTATTTAACGGCATCGTGAATAATGCACATTGCCAGCTGGGATTCGACATCTTCACGCTGTCCATCAGCTGCAGTGATGGTATGGGGTCCTATTGGATGCACGTCTCGATTACTTCTTGTTCGCATTCCCGGCACTCTAAACAGCAACCATTAAATTTTTCTGGTGAGTTAAAGCCCGTCGCTCGGCCCAGCATTCAAGGCATCCGCAGCACAATATTTAAGCAGGACAATGGACAACCGCATGTTGTCCGACATTCCTTGATGCAGAATAGTTTCGACTGTTGCTCCGGCCAGCGCGTTCTTCTGATCTCGTACCAATGAAAATGACTGTTTAATCTTTGGAAAGCGAGAGGCCCTCCACCACTCACCAGTCACTACGATCGATGAATTGGGGCATCGCATTGAAGTTTCATGAAGTGCTCTACCCGTGCATGTCATCCAATCACTGTTTGATTCAATGCCTAGCCAGATAAGTGCTGCTATTGCTCACAGAGGTCGCTGCTTTATGTACTGTTTTAACCATACATATTCCTCCAAATTTCCTGAAATTTTAATCAATTGTTTTTCCTACTATAATGTATGTGTCCAATAAATATCATTCTGATATTCGCATTCTTTCATGGTGTTGCAATTTTTACAAACAGCAGTTTAAATTAAGTAATTAAAAAAAATATTATTTTTACTAAATCTTATTTTCGAGTTGTAGTCAGTCATAAACTCCATAAAAAGAATAGTAAAGCATTTTTTTTTTCCAGAAATGTTTGTCTTTCGAAGACATTCGAGAAAATAATAACAATCCATTCAGTTTGAAATTTGAAAGTGGATCTCCCTAAGAGCCCTTCTATTCCTGCAACTCAAATTATATATTTAACAAAACGAAGTTCCCTCCAAATTAGTTAAACAAGATTTGTATAGTATTCAAACATTTTGATGTTTTCTTGAGATACAAGGTGAGACTTTCTGTGAAAACTCAATCAATCGTAATCTCCTAAAAAAACATAGTGGAACAAAGCTTTTTTTAAAAAAATGTTTGTCTTAAATATGTTTTCCCACCAAGCTAATAAAAGGCATACTTTCACATTTGAAATTTTAAATTTTGCGCCCTACGTATACAGGACATGCAGGACACTTTTTATAAATTTTGTAACTAATGGTAATGTGGAGCATTTTATAAAATTTATATTTAATCAAAGCTTTTTGGTAATAATATTTTAACAGAAATCGCACACCATGAGCCATTTTTACTTTCCGAACACTATAGTGAGGAAAGTATTGTAATCATGTCAAAAATCCGAATTCGAGATTTTGATGTTTCTATACGTTTTGAGGTCCCCTGAGTCCGTTTTCACTATTTTTACGATGATGTATGTATGTGTGTGTGTATGTGTGTATGTGTGTATGTGTGTATGTGTGTATGTCTGTGAACACGCTAGCGTCTAAAGGCTTTGTTCGATTAACCTGAAAGTTGGTACGTATATTGTAAGTCACCATAGTACGAACCCTATAGATTTTGGTGAATCTAGCACTTATAGTTTTTTTACAGGGACACAAAGAAAAATTCTTTATCATTATGGCCTATGGGACCAAAATCTTAAAAGTGCGATAGCATCTAAACGCCTTATTCAATTGAGCAAAAATTTTATACCCATATTATAGGTCACAGATACTCAATCTGTATAGATTTTGGAGAATCTAGCACTTATAGTTTTTTTACAGGGTCACAAAGAAAAATTCTTTATCATTAAGGCCAATGGGGCCAAATTTTTGAAAGTGTGATAGCGTCTAAACGCCTTATTAATCTGAGCAAAAAAATTGTACACATGTTATAGGTCGCATTTGCACCAACTGTATAGATTTTGGTGAATCTAGCACTACAGTTTTTTTACAGGGACACAAAGAAAAATTCTTTATCATTATGGCCTATGAGACCAAATTTTTAAAAGTGCGATAGCATCTAAACGCCTTATTCAATTGAGCTGAAAATTTGTATGAATATTATAAATCACTGTTGCACTAACTATAAGCATTTTGGTGAATCTAGCATCTATAGATTTTTACAGGGACAAAACGAAAAATTCTTTATCATTATGATCTAAGGGCTCAAAGTTCAGTAGCGTTAAATAAAACCTCGTGTGATATATGGAGAAAAAAACACTCTATTATGGTTTTCTCTCTTTTGTTTGTTTAGCAATTCCTCTTTCTTTATTTTATCTACAAAACTGTTAGTTTCTCAATGTTCGGAAAGTCGAGTGGAGTCACTCCAGATTTTTATGCTACAATTTTCACAGTTTTCTCCACTGATATAAATCGAACTATATTAGATGTCAGTTTACCCAATTTAAGCTTTTTATATATTAAATTATATAGATTTAATTCTGGATTAATTAATCGGATATTTACCGAGGTTTTATATCCTTTATTATCTTTTTATGTATCACGGTATTAATCAGCTTCATTCATATGACACTGCAGTAAATTCAGTATACTATTAAGCAAAATGATTTTTATTGAATTTCCGTCTGAATCATTAGGAAGGGTGCCAATCTATTACATACTTCTTATAAAAGTTAAATCTTTTACTAGGATTCTGTTTGGAAGATGTGAATACTGAGATGTAGAATACTGAGAACAACATGATTTTGTTATTAAGATATGATAATATAACACAATATAAAACTTACTTTGGTTATGGAATGTTTTTAAACATAGTAAATGATGCTGATAATTGTAAAAGATTTTTATTTATGTTTATACTCGTTTAATACAGTTATTTAGTACTTTTTACTTTTATCTCAATTTATTTTTAATAACCGAATTTTATAGCTAGTAATTATAGTATTGCTACTAATGATTCCTGACATAATTTAGAGAGTAGCTAATACGTAGGGTGTCCCATAAATAACGCAACTTTCGAATGTAAGA
Source organism: Salticus scenicus (assembly GCA_963930645.1). NCBI lineage: Eukaryota > Metazoa > Arthropoda > Arachnida > Araneae > Salticidae > Salticus > Salticus scenicus. The sequence continues at coordinate 327,208,946 of OZ005648.1, read as the reverse complement.
TAACATAGAAAATATTGACAAAACTAAAGAATGTACATATTATTGCAGTGCTACTTGTGATTATGTGTATACGTAATCAATCACTTCAAAAATAGGATAAATGCTCAGTTTCATCATTAAATTTGTTTTCTATTGTGCACTCAAAAATTGCGTTATTTATAGGATACTCTACACAAGAAACTATTATTTCTGAATCAAGTTTTATCTTGAAGATCAGAAATGTGTTTAAATTGAGAATGTTGTTAAATTTAAGTTCTTTATAAATGCCTTTGATATTAGTTTGTAAATTCTTAAATTTCCATGACACATCTTGCACGTAAATGCAATTTTAAACAAATTAAGATATCATTCTACCGTGCAAATTGAAATAATGTGTATTAAACCGTTAACGTCCGAATTATTTTTGTAAAATATTATTAGCTGATTATTTCACTTCTAAATTAATATAGAAAACTGACAGTAAAATGTATTAACTTAAACAATTCTTCTGATAGTTTTAAATTTAAAGTCTATCCTGATTTATTGACGTTTAGTGTTCTGGCGAGAAAACTTCGAGATAGAAAAACTTTGAGATAACAGATTATTATCTTAACAAAAAGATCTCGAAAGTAAAGTATTATAATTTATATTATTATTCAACTTCACTTAAGTTAGTATACCTTCGCAAAAAGCAAATATATGTGCGACGAATGAAAAATCATAAAATGACTATCCAGATTATGAAATAATAATTAATAGTAGGCACATAAAACATTTAGGGATCATTTAGAGTGACGCTATAAACTGTCACTGAAAAGCAGAAATCATTCCAAGAAACCACAAAGAATATACGTGCCATTTTATTAGCTGTCCTCAAATGAGGACAACACTGGGCGTTGACGGGTTAATGAAATAAAACTCCCTGAGACATATACTGTTAAATATGCTGTAAGATCCCTTTGAATTTCATATTCAAACCATACTATAAACCATGATGATATAGTTAATTTGAAAAGATAAACTATACTTCTTAAATATTGAATCCATCTCTATGAAGTTTATGTTCTTCTGCAAATTCTGTTTAGCGTTGTTTAACGTTATGTTCAGCATTTTCTGTCGCATTTATATCAGAATATTTGACTAGTTTTGTTTTTATTAGTGCGTTTGTTTTAAATTGCTTAGGTCCTTCCGTGGCCAAATGGTTATGTCGTCACTCCTCTAATCATTTGCGGTTGTAGGAGTGTGAATTTTCATTTCCGCGATGATCATGGGTGTTTTTCTAGTCCTTATCTTCGTCTCGACGAAGATTTACAAGAGGGCCTTGAATTCAGGATGCAAGTCTGTTGTATATGTTAACAATAAATAAACAAATTATGTATCTCAGAGTTATCAATATTTAGCGCAAATTATTATATTAAAAAAAAATATGTATCTCTATCTCACTTATTTCTTTTAAATGTCTCTGGTTATTATTAAGCCACAATTAATGATTGTGAGAATATTTCTAGATTCTTGGTCTTTTTAGATTAAAAAAAATTTAGTTTCAGAATTTAAAGTAAGCCGATACTTAAAAGATGTAAGAGCATATTCTGTTTATCAACACTGAACTGAACCCATATTGTACCAAGCATTGAAAAAATATTTTTTTTTCTTTATAAAATCTTAAATATATGTTTCTTTAAGCCTATGTACACACACAAAATCAAAAAAATTACCAACCTTTCATTAGCTCAGTCGGTGCTGGCTGTCCTAAAAAATAGGACAATGGTTTAGGATAGTCGGAAATATAAAGAAAACAGACCCTCTCTCTATATTTTTTTATATAATTGCTTTACCAGTACAAAAGTGTAGAATATTACCTCAATAAATTTATATGTCCGTTATTCTTGAACGTAAAACCTTTTTAAGTAATAATGTGTTCAAAATGTAATGAATAAATCTTCAAGAATCGTCATTTTAAAAATTAAAAAAATGTATATTAAACGTTAATTTAAACTAACGATAAAGACACATATGTATTTATTGGACTTTTAATTAATATATCATCTTTAATTTGAATTAAAATATTCAAAAGAATTTATATAAATACCACTTATGCATGGTGTCCTATTTATAAGACGATGGTGAAATATGGGTTAAATTGTTCTTTTCAGCTACTAAAAGAATGTAATAAAAATAAAATTAAGCTTTAGATTTCTGAAACAAAAGCATTTTCATTACGCCTGTGGTAAAGTAGTCAATAAAGAAAAGAAATTTTAAAGGCAAATTCAGTACTCAACTGAATTACTCAGATGTTAATTACATATAATGATATGTTTATAAATAAATTTTACATTTATTTTGATTAATTGCCGTTTACAGGCAATAACACCTTCCGAATACTGACATAAGCTTTTCTTTTTCTTTTTTTGAATGGTTGAATAATTTATCCGATATTTTTTGTCATTTTTACGTATATCCTGGTCTTATATTTTTTCTATACATGTGATTCATTATTTCATCCTTCTAAATGGCACTTAAGATAAAAGTTGTAAGAAGCAATTATATTATGGAAATTTTCTTTTTAGTTAAATTGACCGAAAAGTGGCTAGGTAACCACTAACTATATTATATCTGCTTTTATAATGCAAAATATTTTCCATAATGAAATAGAAATAATAATAAGGAAATAATATACTAAAGAGTGTATTTAGTTAATTTAAAATAAATGATAAAAATAATTTACTTGATCTTGAAAGCGATAAAGAGATTTCAGTGCGAAGTTTTTTAAAATTAATTTTTAAAATCAAGCATTTGAAGAAACCAATAAATTTACTATTAAAAAATAATTTACAATCTACAGAAAATAAGATTTATTTCTTGCATGAAGAAATCTGAATTAAATTTAAATTTAACAGACTTTCATCTTATTATGTGTTTTTTTAATCAATAACTTTTTTTTTGAAGAAAAGTTGAATAAAGAGATTTTTCATTAAAAATAATTATTATGATTTCTTTAGATTAAATGCATCAGTTTTGATTAAATTCACTTTCTTTACTAAATTACCAATAGTTTGTTTTTTAAAAAGGGAAATATAAATGTATGAAACCTCCTTTTTTATCCTTTATCGTGTTTTTAAAATTAATTTATATTATACACTGGTGGACAAAATTAAAGCAACAACCTTTTTTCTCGTTCTCTTCTTTTGCACATAATTTTTAAACAAACAAACGTATGAACATAAAATTTGGATGGCCTGTTCGTTATCATATTATTAACCGAATTTTATGTAACTTTAGCGTAAGAATAATTTTTTAGCTAATAAATATTCAGTTTTCTCTCAAAAGTAAGCTTTGGTAAAAATGAAAAACTTCAATAATTTTAGGAAAGAACACTTAATGAAAAGTGGTGTTAAGGATGCATTAGAGGTAGGTAAAGACGCACATGCTTTGAAATGTTAAACTAAATCTCGTTTTTTCTTTCTGTATTAACTTTTCTTTTACTTTTATAATGCACTATTTAAAAAAAAATACAATTAATAATTTGTAAACTATGAGCATCACCAGTATAATAAAAATATCTATAAATAGTTTTATAATGAACATCTTATTCAATTTTCATGTATGTATATTTTTTCAAAAGCTATTCACATGTGAAAAAAAGAAGAAAAAATAACAAACAGAAAAGTGAATACAGGTAGAAAGATTTGATTGCAATCTAACATATGGATGTGTGTGCATCCTCAGCTATCTGTAAGGCATCCTTACGACCATTTTTCATTAATTGTCAAAAATTATTGAAATTTTTATTTTTCACAAAGCTCACTTTTGAGAGAAAAATAAATATTTATCAGTTTAAAAATTATTCTTATGCTAAAGTTACATAAAATTTGGTTAATAATATGATAACGAACAGGCCATCCAAATTTTATGTTCATATGTTTATTTGTATAAAAATTATGTGCAAAAGAAGAAAACGAAAACAGGGTGTTGCTTTAATTTTGTCCACCAGTGTGTATATATATACATATATATATATATATATATATATATATCATAAAAAACAATACTATTATAAAAGTCACCCCGCCCAGCAAAAAACTCTTGCCTTTCTTACACAGCCAAAAAAAGGATTGATATCAAAATTCGCCGCCGCTATTAATTCGCAGGAACTCAATGTCTTGCTTAATGAAGATCTGCCAATGACTCTGCATGTATCTTTCTAACAAATCCTAATCGCTTTCAACATTCTTTGTCAGCTGTGTTAGATATTTAGCTGCATTATAAAGTTATAATTTAAAGTATTTTTACGGTGGGGTGTGTAATAATATTTTAATCTTTACTAATTTTTTTTATTAATTAAAACAGCAACAGGGAACGCACGCCGCCGTAAAAATACTTTAAATTATAATTTTATAATGCAGCCAAAAAACTAACTCAGATAATAAAGAATATTGAAAGAGATTAGGATTTATTAGAAAGATACATGCAGTGTTATTGGCAGATCTTCATTAAGCTAGTCATTGAGTTCCCGGGATTGAATAGCGGCGGCAAAATTTGATATCAATCCTTTTTTTGGCTGCGTAATACTTTTTGCTGGGAGCTTGACTTTTACAATAGTACAGTAGAGCGCCGATTATCCGAACTCCAATTAACCGAACTTCCAATTATCCGAACAGCCTATTTCACCCCCTAAAAAATTCCTAACCGAACTTCCAATTATCCAAACACCCTATTTTTCTCAATCCCTCTCCCCCTCTCTTCAGATTTAGCATGTGAAATCGAATCCCAGATAAGTGTTTCGTTGGGAGAAAAGGGAATAAATGGCTTGGTGAAAGGGGATATAATCAAGATCAAAGCTCAAAATTCTTGTTAATATCACCTCCCCTTCGTATTGTATCCTTCTTTTGTCACCTTCGCGGTGACCCTTTCATAATTATTTCTACCTCATAATAGCCCTGAATAGCCGTATGCCTTAATATCGTAGGGCGTGGGGGTTATATTGATGGACGGAATTAAGCAATTGAGAATTGTGAACAGTCGAAGGAAACATCTATGTCATTAGTTGTTTTACTCGAGAATTTTCAGTACTCGTTAATCTAAAGGATCCTTCAGATTCTAGCAACGGTGCAGAGCTTCAAAACTCATAAATTATCCATTGTCCGAAAGCGACCCTTGACATTTTGCACACATTTACAATGAAGGACACTACTTTTTATTGCTCTTTTACAAAAGAGACCCAATTTCGATCGCAGTAGGAGGTTTGTCAGCCAAGAAAATCTCTCTGCTGCTTCACGTCAATTCGATTCCCACATCAAAAGGATATAAAAATAAACCGAAGTTGAATCCAGTCTCTGAAGGGTCCTTAACTATTGAGGTATGTTGCTTCTGGAAAAGTAACGGCTTAAAGAACAATGCAAAAGAAGGACCCCACAAACCATTCCAGTCCAGCTTATTGAAAGACAGGTTTTTTGGAAGAGAGTTGACTAACTGCACTCGTAATCTGATACAGTTTGGTTCATTTTATTTAGAACTAAGGTGAAAATAAGATGTCTGGCAAGAAAAAAAGAATTATTCTTTCATTGGGAGAAAAAACAAAGATATTGGAAAGGCTTAAAAATGGCGAAGCAGGTACAAAATTATCAGTGGAGCATGGTGTAGGAAAGTTTACAATATCAGAAATTTAAAAGAATCAAGATTCCAGAATAAATTTTATAATAGCACTTGAAAGTGAGGAAGGAAGCTTAAAACGAAAATCTATGAAAAGATCTTATGATGATGAAGTTCATAAAGCTCTGTACATGTTTATTTTTACAAAAACGCTCATGTGGTCATCCAATATCTGAACCCCTTTTATGTGAGAAGGCACTAGTTTTCAATAGAAAGCTGAATGGAGAAAATACATTTTAAGCAAGTTCTGGGTGGCTTCAAATTTTTAAGTTTCGCCATGGTATACGAGAAATCGGATTACATGGTGAAAAATTGTCTGCTCCTACGGAGGTCGCTACAAAATTCATAAAAGAATTTACAGAAATTATTGAAGCTGAAAAATATGAAGAATTCATTTATAATGCAGATGAGACTGGCCTTTTTTTTTTTTTTTTTTTTATCTCTACCATGAAAAACATTAGCATCTAGACTCAAAAAAAAAAAAAAAAAAAAAAAAAAAAAAACCGCTTCTGGTAATAAATTAAATAAGAAAAGAATAACGATTCTCACGTGTGCAAATACAACAGGAAATCATTAAATGCCACTTTTCGTGATAGGAATGTCAAAGAAGCCTGGATGCTTCAGGATGCCCTGAATAAAGTGTGAAGGTTTTTCTATTTTCACAATATCCTTTAAATTGTCTTTCCAATTATCCGAACTTTTGCTTATCCGAACTAGGGTCCGTCTCAACGTGTTCGGATAATCGGCGCTCTACTGTATAGTTTTTTATGAGATATCACTTCTTTTTGAAGGTTATGTATGTACTTTTATAAATATGATGCGTATGCATAATGGGTATAGTATTTGTGTAACAGATCTATAAAATTCGTGTGTGTTATGCATAGACGTAAATATATTGTTACAAATTTGTAAATAATACTAGTTATTTTTATGTAATTTCATTCTAAGAGGTTTAGTTAGATAATAAAATGTCAAATATTTCCTTTTTTAGCTTGTTTACACGTTAAAAAGGCACGTTTCCTTTTAAAAACCCGCTTCATCAGGGTACGTAATGGGCTTGGCGACGAATTTGGTGACTTTATCGCTCCTTGACGACACTGAATGCAGCATTTAAACGCTATTGCGTTCACTCACTCAATTACACATACACATTAATCGTATATTCATTCAACTTCATGTATTTTATGTTATAGTGACTTAAAATATAGATATTAAATTTGAATTCAATGGAATGCAGCGTTTGGAAGCTGTCGTACCCATTCATTCTTATGTATATACAAATTAGTCATATACTTATTAAGCTATTTAATGCGATGGTGATCTATAAAATATAACATATTCGAATGGAATCGAATTTAGTGTTTAGACTTCATCGCGTTCACTCACATACATACAGACACATATAAAGGCAGGCATCACAGTAAAAAAAAAAAAAAAAAAAAAAAAAAAAAGCAAAATTGAATTCAGAAGGTCCTCTAAACTTATTAAATGAAATTTAAATAATTTCAGACCATAAATCGTTACTTATTAGAATTCTATTTTTATCCGTGTAAAGAAAAAAAAAGTTTTAAAATCATTAAAATCTATGTAGTTTTGTGTCACCTGTAGCCTACCTATCAAATTTGAACTGAATCAAATGCAGTGTTTAGACACTATCGTATTCACTCATACACATACAAGCATACCTTCACCACAATCCAAAATGAAAAATGAATTCAGGAGACCTCAAAACTCAGAGAAACACTAAAAAGGTCAAATTTGAATTCTTTCATGATAGCAATATTTCTCTTACATAACATATGATTAGAATTTAATTGTACGTTTCTCCCATCATTCGTAATTTTTTAAAGTTAACGAATCGCTCTTTTATTTAATCCTTGACATTGCTTTTGTTAAAAGTCTACTTAAAGCATACTTTAAGCATTTATTTATTACGAAATTTGGCGATAAAAATGACTTTGCGAATTTTAATTCAATTTTTGTCAATTGTTTTTCTTATTAATAAACATGTTTCTTGTAAATATTAAAAAAAAAAAAAAAAAAAAAAAAAAATTAAGAAAAATTTGACTTTAATTAATTTATTTCTATTCATTTTTGTAAAAGAAAAAAAAGAAAAAAACTAAAATAGAAAACAGTATTTATTACTATTTAATGTCTCACTAAATGTCAAAATTGGAATTCATTGGAAACAAGCGCCCTCTCTTAATGATTTCACGAAATTTTTGCGTTAAATATTATAAAATTCAAAATAAATACCCTATATATTGACCAAACTAGTACATGTCAGAAGGAATGTCCATGCAAATTTTCAGCCCAATAGCTGCAGATTTCTAGGCTCTATGTTTCTCAAACTTAACAAGGAGAAAAAGAAGAAAGTAACCGGTAAATTTCGGGTATTCAAAGCTCTATTACTCAGGCTCCTTAATTCGGATCGACATGCAAATTTGTGTGTTTTGTCTTAATAGTCCAGGCAACGATGGCCAAAATTTCATGAATAGAAAAAAAAAAAAAAAAAAAAAAAATCGTGTAGTTTTGTAATTTTACATACTCATAGCCGAGAAGGTCCTTAACAACATACTAAAAGTCCCCGCCCGTGGTGGGTGAGCGGTGGGGGGGGGGGGGCATTTAAGGGAGTCACATTTCAGTTTTTATTAAATATCTCAACAACTATCAGATTTAGAGAAAAAGTGTCAATTACAAAATTAATCTACGTAAAATTTCCTACAAAAATGTATGTTACATTTGTTTGTTTGTATGATCAATAGTTTAGAAGATATAGGGGAACGAAATAACACATTTTCTTGAAAAATTCTTTTTTGCAATAGTAAAATCAACTAAAGTGTGCAATTAAAAGGGTTTTTGTCAAATATTTTCTAATGTAAAAAACGAATATATATATAGGGAATATGCAAGGATAATAGAACATGTTTTGTAAGTTTTATGTAATTTTAAGGCTAGTAGGCGCAAGTGGCGGTTTGAGCAAAAATCCAGATAACGAAGAACCAAAACCGATCAACATTAAAAAAAAAATTATGTAGTTTTGAAATTTTGCTTAATTATAGCCAAGAGGGTCTTGAACAACATACTAAAATTCCCCGCCCTTGGTGGGTGAGCGGGGGGCAAGGGGGGCATTTAAGGGGGGCACTTTTCAGTTTTTATTAAATATCTTAAAAACTATCGCATTTAGAGAAAAAATGTCAATTACAAAATTAATCTACGTAAAATTTCCTACAAAAATGTGTATTACATTTTGTTTGTATGATCAATAGTTTAGAAGATATAGGGAACGAAATAACACATTTTCTTGAAAAATTCTTTTTTGCAATAGTAAAATCAACTAAAATATGTAATTAAGTGGGTTCTGGTCAAATATTTTCTAATGTACAAAACAAATATATGCATAGGGAATGTGTAAGGATAATACAGCATGTTTTGTACATTTTAAATAATTTTAAGGTTAGTAGGCGCAAGTGGTGGTTTAGGTAAAAATCCAGGTAACGAAGAACCAAAACCGATCAACATTAAAAAAAAATTAGTATGTTGTGGCCACCACAAGACTTTCTTCTATATTTACCTATACATATTCAATCAGTAACAATATTAAAAAAAAAAAAAAAAAAAGTACGATTTTTTTTCTAAGTTTTTTTTTTTTTGTTAAAAGTAAAAAAAATCGATAACTTTGTTTTAAATTATCACAGATTTATGGTTCAACCATTCGTTTTAAAGGTATTGACGAGACCTTTCGAAAGATACCCATCTTGAAACTTTGCCCCCCCCGGGGGATACTTCCCCCCCAGGGATGGAAGCGATGCCCCCCCCATGCAGAAAATTTTTTTCCTAGTTACATACTACTTTTATCAATAATTCATATTAATTTTACAATCACAAGTTTAAAACAACTCTAATTATGCACATTTATACGAATTTTTGTCCTATGCTGCCATGTTAAAAATTTAGAAAACATGAGATCAGAGCGCCACCTGTTGAACTTTGGTTTAAATTATCACAGATTTATGGTTCAACCATTCGTTTTAAAGGTATTGACGAGACCTTTCGAAAGATACCCATCTTGAAATTCCCCCCCCCCCGGTGGGGGGGGGAACCGATGCCCCCACATGCACAAAAATTTTTTCCTAGTTAACTACTACTATTATCAACCTGATATTTCGAAAGATACCCATTGTGAAAATTTACCCCCCATGGGGGGGTATTTCCCCCCTAGGGGCGGGAAGCGATGCCCCCCATGCATAAAATTTTTTTCCTAGTTACATACTACTATTATCAATAATTCATATTAATTTTACAATCACAAATTTAAAACAACTCTAATTATGCACATTTATACGAATTTTTGTCCTATGCTGCCATGTTAAAAATTTAGATAAAATGCTATCACAGCGCCACCTGTTGAGCTATTGATCCCCAAACATAATCAGCACCTGTTTATGTCGGGGACCAACTAAATACCAAGTTTGCTTAAATTTCGTTAAAAAAAAAAAAAAAAAAGTTTTTTTTTGTTAAAAGTAAAAAAAATCGATAACTTTGTTTAAATTATCACAGATTTATGGTTCAACCATTCGTTTTAAAGGTATTGACGAGACCTTTCGAAATATACCCATCTTGAAACTTTGCCCCACCGGGTGGGTACTTCTTCCCCGGTGGGGGGGGAACCGATGCCCCCACATGCACAAAAATTTTTTCCCAGTTAACTATTACTGTTATCAACGAGACCTTTCGAAAGATACCCATCTTGAAAATTTACTTCCCCGGGGGGGGGGGTACTTCCCCTCCAGGGGGGGAACCGATGCCCCCACATGCACAAAATTTTTTTCCTAGCTAACTACTACTATTATCAATAATTCATATTAATTTTACAATCACAAGTGTAAAATAACTCTCTTTATGCCCATTTATACTTAATTTTGTCCTATGCTGCCATGTTAAAAATTTGCATAAAATGCGATCACAACGCCACCGATTGAGCGATTGATCCCAAAATCTAATCAGCACCAGTTTATGTCAGGGTGCAACTAAATACCAAGTTTGGTTAAATTTCATTCATTGGTTCGTGAGATACAGCGTCCACAAAAAAATGATACAGACAGACAGACAGACAGACAGACATTTTCTAAAAACTATTAATTCGTGTTCTCCACATCCCAAAACATGTAAATCCATCAAAAAGTGGACTTCGAAAATTTTCGCGAATCCAATACTTTCTCTATATTACATATAGAAGAAAGTAAAAAAACATGTAGCTTTGAAATTGAGCACAGTTATAAAGTTAAGTGTCCCGAGCAACATACTCAAAGTCCCCAACCACAGGGGGTGAGCGGGGGCAGGGGGGCATTTAAAGGGGGCACATTTCAGCTTTTATTACGTATCTTGTAAACTATCGCATTTAGAGAAAAAATTTCAACCACAAAATTAATCTACTTGAAATTTCCTACAAAAATGCGCATTACATTTTGTTTGTATGATCAATAGTTTAGAAGATATAGGGGAATGAAATAACGCATTTTCATAAAAAATTCTTTTTTGCAGTAGTAAAATCAACTAAAATGTGTAATTAAAAGGGTTCTAATGCACAAAACAAATATATACATAGGGTATATGTAAGGATAATACAGCATTTTTGTACATTTTAAATAATTTTAAGGTTAGTAGGCACAAGTTGTGGTTTAGGTAAAATTGCTTTTTAATCCCTGACTTAAAAGAGGGGTGTTATAAATTTGAAGCCTTTGTTTGTTTCTATACTTGTTGTCATTTCATTTTAATTTTTTTTTTTTTTTTTTTTTTTTTTTTTTTTTAATGGGGAGTCATTTCAAGCAGTGCAAGAGAAATGCTTTTGATTCATAAAAAAAACTTTTCACTTTCCGAACACTACAGTGAGGAAAGTATTGTAATCATGTCAAAAATCCGAATTCGAGATTTTGATGTTTCTATACGTTTCGAGGTCCCCTGAGTCCGTTTTCACTATTTTTACGATGATGTATGTATGCGTGTATGTGTGTATGTATGTATGTGTGTATGTATGTGTGTATGTCTGTGAAACGCTTTGTTCGAATAAGCTGAAAGTTGGTGCGTATATTGTAAGTCACCATAGTACGAACCCTATAGATTTTGGTGAATCTAGCACTTATAAGTTTTTTTACAGGGGTACAAAGAAAAATTCTTTATCATTATGGCCTATGGGGCCAAATGTTTAAAAGTGCGATAGCGTCTAAACGCTTATTTAATCTAAACAAAAAATTTGTACACATGTTATAGGTCACAGTTGCACGAACTGTATAGATTTTGGTGAATTTAGCACTTACAGTTTTTTTACAGGGACACAAAGAAAAATTCTTTATCATTATGGCCTGTGGGACCAAATTTTTACTTTCTTCTATATTCAATAGAAGAAAGTATTGGATTCGTAAAAATTTTCGACCTCGGGTTTTTGATGGATTTACACGTTTTGAGAGCTGTAGAACACGATTTGACCATTTTTAGAAAATGTCTGTCTGTTTGTCTGTCTGTTTCTGCGTGGGTGTGACAAACTTTTGTGGCATCTGTATCTCAGGAACTACTTCACAGAATTTCATACAAATTGGTATCTAGTTGCACCTTGACATAAATTAGTGCCTATCAACTTTTGATAAAAATTGTCTTACAGGTTGCGTTGCCATCCCGCTTTTTCTAAATTTTTAACATGGTGGTATAGTACAAAATTTTGTATAAATGTGCATAAAGAAAATTATTTTTTAATAATCTTTATGAAATTTACCAGAATTATTTATAATAGAGATAGTCAACTGGGAAAATTTTTTTGTATGTGTAGGAGCCTCGCCTCCCCCCCCCGGGGGGATTTCCCTCCTCGAGGGGAGTAAATTTTCATGATGGGTATCTTTCAAAAGAGCTCGCCAGTACCTTTAAAACGAATGGTTGAACCATAGATCTGCGATAATTTAAAATTAGGTTATCGATTTTTTTAATGTAATATTGACAATAAAATTGGCTTTTTTTTTTGGATATTTAGCGCTATACTTCTTCTCTAATATGGAAATCATCTGCATTATCATGGAAGATAATTTTTTTAAATAATAATTTAAAAAAATTACTTTTACTGAGTGAATTTGTATAGGAAAATATAGAAGAAAATCATGTGGTGGCAACAACATACTAGTTAAAAGTGCGATAGCATCTAAACGCCTTATTCAATTGAGCTGAAAATTTATATGAATATTATAAACCACTGTTGCACTAACTATAAGCATTTTGATGAATCTAGTATTTATAGGTTTATACAGGGACACAACGAAAATTCTTTATCAGTATGATCTATGGGTTCAAAGTTCAGTAGCGTTAAATAAAACATCGTGATTTCTATGGAGAAAAATACTCAAACACTAACTAAACAAATATTTTAGCCCTTTCAGTCCCATGTGCTCATGATATTTAGAAGAAATTTCTGAAAACGTCTCTATTAAGGCGAAAAAAGGAACAGATTTACTTTGAAAATGGAAGGTCACAAAGCAGTTTGTTTTACTCACTAAAAATTTATTGTATAATAGTGATAAGAAGCAAAAGCTCGACATTATTGTTATCATTTTCTGAACAAAAAGCTTTTTCGATTACGTAAAATATTAGCGTAATTCAACGTTTAACACGTTCTCTTGTCAGTTCCATAGCTTTCTAAGTAGTCAATGTAAGAAGAAAATTAAACGTTTCAATGTTTTAACAAAAATATAGGCTCGCCATTACTTTCTAAACAAAATGTTAACCAATCATAAAGAATAATTTCGTGAACTACATAAAAGGTCGGCATCATTTATCATTTACTGTGTTTTTTGGTCAGTTATATATAAATATATGTAATATAGTATTAAATACTTAATCATAAATTATCATAAAGTTAAATTAACATTAAAAGATGAGTAAATTCTTAGTTTCTAAAAATTAGCACGCCATGTTGACTTGAAACAACATTGTGAGGCTTAGACAGCTTTACCATATATACTCTCCCTCTAGCTTGCCAAAACTAAAAAAAGACCATGCTGTTAGAAAAATAAAAATAAAGACAAAATAATAATAATAATAATAATAATAATAAATAAATAAATAAATAAAAAATAAATAAATAAAGACTTATGGTTTAAAAGTAAATATTAACAAATCTTAAATTAAAATCTGCAAAATATTCCTAAATCAGAAATATCAGTTGATAAAGACGTTTCGTCTAGCAGCTAAATTAAACTTATAGATAAAGTATTGGATTAATATTTACGTTAAGGAGAAATCTTCCACAGTTTATCCTCATAGTGTTTTATAATTTTAATCGTCCTTATATTTCAGATGTTTCCTGATATTCCAATAATATAGCCTGGACTGTATCGCTGGATTTTGTTATTATAATAGTACACTTGAATAAATTTCCTCATAACATATTTCTATATTATCACAGAATTAAGAAAAACTCTGTTTTTTTTTTAAGTTGATTAAAAGAACATAAGCACACATGGCCTCACTTCACGGACATCTTTATTTACTCTCCGGCAATCGCCGATCAAAACATAAACTTACACACTCTTTTTTCTTGCGCGCTAGTAGCGCCATCTATTGAATACAAAGATAGTTACATGTACGCCGAAACATACTCCCGGCCTTGAAACCCCAAGGGTTTCAACATAAATCTTGACTCACTAAAACAGAGCACATATACAACTTAATATAATAGGAAACAGCATTATTAAACATTAAATACAAATTTTTTAATATAAGCATAACATCCATATTTGAATTTATATCCACATTGTTGAGAGTCAAATTTACAAAAAAAAAAAAAAAAAAAAAAATAGGAACTCTAATTAGCCTTTACAGAAAGAACACATATATCTCTAACATTTCTTTTAAGTATTTTCTTATTTGGCAGCATGACATTAATAACCCTAACTCTTTCATCTTGTCCCAAAATTATTTCTGAAATTCTACCAATCAACCATTCCGTACTAGGCATATTATCATCTTTAATCAACACGAGTGAACTCACATTTACATTTTTTTTGGGGGGAATCTCCATTTTGTACGTTGCTGGAGATTGTTTAGATAGTCTCTTTTCCACAACATCCAAATTTGTTGACTATACCTGGTAATTTTTTTCCATTTGTTGAGTCGATTTTCAGGAATTTCTACAATCTGGGGTTCGGGAATTGAGGTAAGGGGTCTTCCTATCAGAAAGTGACCAGGTGATAAAGTTTCGAAGTTATCAAAATCAGATGAAAGGGGGTTGAGGGGTCTGGAATTCAAAACACTCTCTATCTCTAATATTATAGTTAGAAATTCTTCTAAAGACAAATGAGCATTCCCTATGACACGTTTCAAATGGTGTTTAAAGGATTTAACACCGGATTCCCAAAGACCTCCAAAGTTAGGTGATTTTGGAGGGATAAATTTCCAATCAATATTTTCTTCTGAAAAAAAATTAGCTAATGTTCCATCTGGATGTTTGACTAATTTATGTAGTTTTCTCAGTTGTATGCTAGCACCTAAAAAATTCTTTGCATTGTCACTGAATATTTTTGAACACCTTCCCCTACGACTGAAGAAACGCCTTAAACAAGCAATAAACGCGTCTGAAGTAAGATCAGTTACAAAATCTAAATGTATGGCCTTTGTGCTCAGACACACAAATATACATACGTATACCTTATTTAATGTTCCTTTCCGTTGACCCTTGACTTGATATAAAAGGGGCCACAAAAGTCAGTACCAACATTTGTAAAAGGAAAAGAAGGGGCAACCCTTTTTCTGGGCAAATCACCCATTATTTGATTTTCCAAAGAGGTTTGTTTTTGAAGCATGTAATGCATTCAAATACAACCTTTCGACAGACATTCCGACCATTTATAATCCAAAATTTACGTCTTATAAGGTATAACAATGTATGGGATCCCACATGCAAATACTTCAAATGATAATATCTTACAATAATTATGGTGAATGGGTGTTTATCAGGCAAAACAATTGGGTTTTTCTCATACGCACCAAGGTCAGAATTCTTCAACCTACCACCTACCCGGAGAATATTATTTTCATCTAAGAAACAATTTAAAAAATTCAACTTACTATTATTTGGAACAATGTTACCTCTCTTAATACTGCAAATCTCAGAGTCAAACTCACCATGTTGTATAGTTTTAATCAAGAATACCTCGGCTCTCTTTATTTCTTCCCAGGTAAGATGACCCACAATTTTCTCCTTATACTTGATGTTGTTTACAAATCTAAAAATATAGCACATAATATGAATAATTGTCATATAATTATTACTTAATTTAAGAATTTCATTAATTAAGGAAGCATGGTGGTTAAAAAGAGGAAAAGCAAGGAGAGAAAAGTCTTTTTTGAGTTCTTGTGAAACTTCCTCAAGTGATACTGAAGTTTCATTATAATCTTGAAAAATGTCAATTTTCTTTCTAAGGAACTGAGGACCCTTAAACCATATGTCACTGCTTCGAAGAATGTAAACACTGGCTCCTCGACTAAGGAGATCTGCAGGGTTAAGAGACCCGGGACAATGAGCCCAAGCACTAGTATCAAACAGACTTTGGATCTCTTCCACTCGGTTAGCTACGAAATACTTCCAACGCCTACTTGATCCCTTTATCCAATATAATGTGATTTTAGAATCTGTCCAAAAGAATGCCTTTGAAGTTTTTTTCTGATTAACTATCGCCTTAACTTTGCTGGCAAGTCGTGCAGCAAGCAAGGCACCAAGAAGTTCCAGACGAGGTAAGGTAATTTTCTTCAGGGGAGCAACTCGACCTTTCGATGCCAGGAGATTTACTTCAATTTTATCATCCTTCACAACTCTGAGATATATAGCAGCACCATAAGCCTTTTGGCTTGCATCGCAAAAACAGTGAAGCTCTATGATGTCGGTGGATTCTTCCTTCGAAGAATTAAGTATGTTTCTAGGAACTTGAAGCTCGAAAAGCTCAGTAATCTCAGAACACCACTTTAACCACACATTTCTAATATCTGAAGGTAATTGCTCGTCCCATGAAATCCTCTTCATCCACAAAGTTTGAAGAATGCATTTTACACGAATTGTAAATGGGGTGAGCATTCCAAGAGGATCAAAAAATTTTCCTATTGCTTTCAGAAGGAAGCGTTTGGTATTTCCATTTTCCTTTAATACATCTGCTAGGTTCTGCAATCCCATTATGAAACAATCTTCCTCAATCTTCCATAACATGCCAAGTACCTTAGTTGTATGGGATTTTGAGTTGGCATGATTTTCCTGTATCTGAGTGTCGAACTCTTCACCTCTCCACAATCGCATTAAATCTTTATCGTTAGTTATCCACTTCCTTAACACCATATTAGCTTGACTCATAATAGATAAGGCTTCCTTAGAAATTCTTAACGCTTCTTGTAATTCATCTGCTCCAGATATAAAGTCGTCGACATAGAGGCCTCGAAGTAAGCAATCTGTTGTGTTCGGGTATTTATCTTGGAATTTTTCCAGATGTTTTTTTATAGTGGCAGAAAGAAGGAATGGGCTGCAAGTAACACCAAAAAGAACTCTTGTAAACCTATAAATTTTAAGGGTGTCATTATCTTTCCAAAGAAATCGCACAGCGTCTCTGTCCTTCTCAGCCAACAATATTTGAAGAAAAGCTTTCTCTATGTCAGCCACAAATGCAATCTTGTTGAGCCTGAAATTCACGAGTATATCAAATATATTTAAATTTAGATTTTGTCCTGACCAAAGACAGTCAATCAGACTTAAATGATGAAAATCATAACTTGAACTCGCATCGAACACAATTCACATTTCAATAGTCAAACTCTGGTCTCTAAACACTGGTTGGTGGGGCATGTAATAAACAGGGTTCTCTACAGATTTTTGTGAATTATTTACTTTTTCTATAATACCCCTTTTTTCATAGTCACACAAGGTTTCATAATATTGTAAGTGGAGAATTGGATCTTTTTCAAATCTTCTTGTAAGTGAATTTAATCTCTTTTTTGCCACTGCATAATTATCACTGAGCTCTCTCCAATCTCTCTTCCATGGCAGTTCTACTTCATAACGGTTACCTTTAAAACACACAGTTTTCTCGAAATGTTCCAAGGATTGATCCGTTTCGTGTAAATAAGGATCATCTTTAATCCCTATAGCCTCAAGTTGCCAAATGTTTTTTATGTCATTCTCTAAGTCCCTACAATCATAAACCACTCCACAATGTATTTTTTGCTGATTCTCACTCATTGAATTTGAAACACTACCATAGGCTATAAAACCAAATACAGAATTTTGAAATTTTAATTCTGAATTAGGCATCTCAATTTGACCAAATTTTAAGAGTTTATAGAATATTTCGGCCTCTAGTAAAACATTTATCTTTTTTGGGTTATCGAAAAGGGGGTCTGAAAGCTTGATATTTTGGGGTAAATTATTAACTGGAATGTGAATACGATTCATAGGAATAGTGTCTGCTATATTAGAAACACATAAAAATTCTAAAGGCATCTCAAAGTCAACCCCATTCGAAATTACAGCACGCAGCTTTGATTTCGCATTTACCTTAGCATTACTTAATCCAGACACTGCTACAGATATTTTTTCCTTTTTAATTTTTAATAAATCTGCAAATTCAGTTGTCATAAACGATGACATTGAGCCTACATCGAGCAATGCACTGGCTCATCTCAGCACTCCGCAATTATCTCTGATAAAAATATTTGCAGTTGAAAGAATAACAGTTTTTTCATTATTTATTCCGCTGATAGATGTACCGGTAAACGTGTTTACATTACTAGACAATTCGAAACTCTCAGCACGGGGATTGAGGCTTACTGTTGGTGCAGTTTCTGGAAATAAGGAATCATCATTTTGTTTATTCTCGCACCTGTTCATTTTTTCATTTTCAAAGTGAAGCAACGTAGAGTGTTTCTTGGAACATTTTTGACAGCGGTAAGTGGAAGTACAGTTTTTGACAGCGTGATTTTTTAAGCAATTAAAACATAGTTTATTTCTTTTTACAAATTCACACCTATCATTTATGGAAAGATTTATAAATTCTGGACATTTATATAATCCACGAAATTCTTCTCTGCGACATTTTAAACACTTAAAGTTTGTACTTTTTGAATTTGATGTTGACATCATACTTGCCACTTTATGTGGAAAATTACGATTAATTTTTATTTCTTTCACCTTACTATTTTGGAGCATTCTTGCTTGACTTTGCAGAAAAGAAAGTAATTGTTCAAGAGAACCAAAATCCTCAGAATTTTTTAGTTCCTTTTCCCACCAATAACGTGTAGATTTGTCTAATTTTTCAACAATTATATATACTAGCATAGTTTCGGATAAATTCTCTACTTTGTAATTTAAATTAGATAGTGACCTAATGCATTCATTAGTAACATCAATCAAACCTAGA
The DNA here is from genome assembly GCA_963930645.1 of Salticus scenicus. Classification (NCBI taxonomy): domain Eukaryota; kingdom Metazoa; phylum Arthropoda; class Arachnida; order Araneae; family Salticidae; genus Salticus; species Salticus scenicus. Next base: position 327,189,882 of record OZ005648.1, on the reverse strand, counting down.
ATTCAACTAGATGACTCATTCACATTAGGTTGATTCAATAACTTTTTTATTATAGAGTTAACGAGCTCTCGCTTATTTTCAAAAAGATCCAATAAAAGATTCCATGCAATTTCAAAATTTGCATCTGAGATGGATATAGAATTTATTATTCTCAAGGCCTCATCTTTGCAACTTGCCTTGAGATATTGAAGTTTCATTGCTTCTGAAATAGTTTTATTTTCGATTATGGTAGCTCTGAACATATCTCTAAACATAATCCAATTATCAATTTTTCCGTTAAACGACGGTACCGATAAAGTCGGTAATTTAACGTCAGGAGTAACAATTTTTTCATTAGTATCTGTAACAGAAGCTATAGAATTTTTCGTTTCGGTTTTCATTGCAATTAACTTACGATTTATAATTATTCTCAATTCATCTATTACATCTTCAATCTTATCCTTTTCCTTTATATATTCGTCCAGCTCCGTTTCTTTGTACGTTTCAAAGATTGAATTAAATAAAAGTTTGATGTCAGTTGATATCTCATTAGTTTTGGTTTCTATCAGGCCTAGCTGGACGAAATCGAAATCGTTGATTTCATTCGTTATTTTGTCTTTATGCCGCGTTAATGCGGCTTTTAGGACCTTTTTTCTTATTTTTAATTGTTCCATCTCAGATACAATTATGTTAAAACAATTAATTCAAAATAATTAGGAGAGTTAGGGAGAGAGCTCTTACCTGTTCTCAAGAATCTTCCGGTATTCTCCGGCTCGACGGACCATTTGGACTGTATCGATGGATTTTCTTATTATAATAGTACACTTGAATAAATTTCCTCATAACATATATTATCACTGAATTAAGAAAAACTCTGTTTTTTTTTTAAGTTGATTAAAAGAACACAAGCACACATGGCCTCACTTCACGGACATCTTTATTTACTCTCCGGCAATCGCCGATCAAAACATAAACTTACACACTCTTTTTTCTTGCGCGCTAGTAGCGCCATCTATTGAATACAAAGATAGTTACATGTACGCCGAAACATAGCCAGTAAATGACGGAAGTATAACTCGTTCTCACAGACGTTTTTATTTGAATCTAGCCTACGCGATGGCAGTATATAAAACACAAGGGCTGATATTTTACAAAGTTATAATAGACATAAGGGAAAGTGAATCTCTGATTAGGTTATTCACAACTACAATAAAGATCTTTATGACTCTATATGTAAATAAAAAGTGCACGAGGATTGACAAAAATTCCTCTTAAAATGTCGTTTTGAGGAACTTAATAATCCTGTATCTGTATAGACAAATAATTAAACAATAAATAATAAAAGCAACTATGCTATGCACACTCAGAATACACACTAATGCCTCAGTATTTCTTAATCTGGTTAAAATAAATCATACTTCTGAGTTTTTAAAAGTAATAAAAATCACATCACAAAATATTCAATATTAAAAAAATAAAATAAAATTGATGTCGTAAAACTCATAATTCAAAATTTTCTTTTATGAACCTTCTTAAAAAAAAAAAAAAAAAAAAAAAGAAAAGAAATGTAGTTGTGAATATTCAAAACTATTTTAAATATATAAAATAAAAACTATTCTAAAATTTAAAAGTTTGATAAGAAAATATGACAGTATTACTTAGTAGACGTTCTCTTTTTTTGAAAAATGGGAAATAATAAAGTACGCTCATAAAGTTTTATTAAAATAGAGAAATTTCCTTGATGCAAAATATTTGCTTATGATATCCCATTTCATAATACATGCGCAAGAATAATAATGTTGGAACTAATTCTTGCTTTTACGCGAACTATCACCTATTATTTTCACCTTTAATACCAATTTAGAAGCAGCAGACTTATAAAGTAGGCTTGTACATTCTATTTAAGTATGCATTATGTCCAAATAGATGGCTGCTAATGTTTTCTTACCTAAAAATGTATTTCATTAAGGGAAAATGTTTATCATTTATCCGTGGAATTGTTTTTAAAACAGAAGATTTTTAGATTCCAGGTGTTGTTTAACAAAGTAATTTTGTTTCAGGAGTCAGCAGAATTTAATTAAAGTGCTTTGTAATTTATTCCTTTTCTCTCTTATTAGATTACAAATTTCGTATTTGTAAAATTTAATAACAAAACCTTCGATTTGTAGATGTGACAAACAATGTCAAAGTGACCAGAATTGCTTAAAAAAGGTAAAATATTATCTTTTATTTCTGTTAATCATTAGAAATTTTACATTCATATATTTATTCTATTATTATTTCCTCTTATTATTAATACTCTTATTATTTTTTCGCTAGCGTACGTTTTAACATAAGTTTTTTCTTTTTCTTTTCTAATATATAACAAAATTTATGGTAGATTCAACTGAATTTTTGCATATTTTTTTCAATGCTTCTCTTCGGCGGAGGATCAAAATTGTGATGGCATGTTTTCGAAACCGCTTCAGGGGTGTGTTCTAGACCGTCGCAAATTCCCATAGCATAGCACTAGTGCGATGTAAAAATAAAATAAAATAAAAATTGTACAAATAAACGAACTTTGGGCGAAATGTTCAAACACACTGTTATACTTTTGCCTTTATTTTATTTATTGAAATAGTCACGGATTCAAATTTGTTTAAATATCTGATAACTTCTAGATTTTTGGAAAATTAAGTGGTGCTAAGCCATTCTAGATTTTTTAAAATTCTATTTTTACGTAAGGCTACAACAAAATGGTTATACTAAATATTTTAAGCAAAATTTTTATGACGCAAATAAATGTAAAATTTGCAGCTTTACATATTCATTATGAATCAATTATTTCTTTACTAAAAACTAATTAATAAGTAACTTCGTGAATAGAAAGTAATGACCCTTTTAAAAGTTATGAGCAAATGTTTATTATGAATATTCATTTTATTTATCGTAATACAACAATACATTGATATGTAGCGTATAAAAATATTTGTAATTAAAAAAATTTTTAATCAAACAATAACTATTATTTGAATTACTTTATACAACAATGCCTTACTAACGATTTCTCAAATAAGCGTTACGATATAAAATCTGATGTTTTGGCAAATATTGAACTTCGTTTGTCCTCTAAAAAAGCATCCTGTCTGAAACTAAAAGGCTTGTAGCTATTTTAAGAAAGCATCCTCTTTTTCTATTGAATGTACATATAAAAAGAAATTAGCCTATTCATGCTTCAAAAAGGGGAAAAAAAATTATTTACTTATTTACTTTACAGAAGAATGAATTGATTTTTCAAGATAGTAACACAAAGATTTTTGTTAACTTTCATTACATGACAAAAAAAAAAAAAAAAAAAAAAAAAAATTAAAAAATATTTGAAAATCGCTTTAATTGTACCAGAAGAGTATCATTAAAAATGCGTTTTTATGAAAAAAAAAAAAAAAAAAAAAAAAAAAAAAAAAAAAGATTTTTTTAAGCAAAATAAATATTGACGCTAATATGTTTCAGTAAAAAACCAATCGGCATTTACTATCATAAATGAAAATTAATCATACAAAATATTTAACCGTCCACACGAGCGAATAATCGTCAGATCACTGAAATTACTTAACAAAAGCAACTACTTAACAGACTTCGTTTAGGTATCTTGGGAAATGATTTGCTGAGTAGCTGGGGCTTCGTTGTTCTTCTTGGACACGACCATCCCAATTGTACCTCCAATAGAAAACAAACTGGAGCCCACAATGAAGCACCACGGTCTAGTTGTGGCACGGTAGATAGACATGCAACGAAAAAATAAAAAAAAGTCAAATACGTTGACCAAACTTATAATAATACACGATAGCCCTATTGTATATCTTTTGGTGAAATTCCTTGCAACAGAAACGTATGTAGATATGTCACGCAAATTATAAAGTTTTCGACTTAGCAGCGTCACATTTCGAGTGATATGTATCAAAATGTAATAAGCGTTGTTTATCAAACCAGTTGTTTGGGGTAGTGGTATCGTAGTTTGGGGTATTTGTAATCATTTGGTTTGGTTTGGTTTGATGAGTACTGAGATTTATTGCTTGCCTCTAAGGCCGCTTATATCTCGAAAATCCACACCACAAGGGTTTATAAGTTTTTATTACAACAAGAACAGATACATGAAACACATAAACAAGGACAATACATCCATGCCTTACCCGGGATTTGAACCCGGGCCCAACTGTATAGAAGTCAGTGCCGCTAACCACTATACCGCCTGGGCGGCATTTGTAATCATAAGAAGTCTAAACATAGAAATTTTTAAAACCACAAAAGCATGAGTCTTTTTGTTGAGAAACACAAGCCAAACTCTACTCAGAATCAATTCATGTTGAACTCTAATTAAACACAAAATTTCGAGAACTGCATGCAAATAATCTTTAGCTATATGACACACAAATGTGGTAAATATTTATATAGATAGATATTTAAAAGAAATAGCTAAATCGTGTTCGGTGCGATTCAAGACGTATGCATTTATGAATACGCCCCAAAAAAAGGATCATTAATGCCCACAAATTTAATGCTTTAACCTTTTGTACATAGAATAATTCGAAAATAGTTAGAATGCTCTTGTAAAACACTATAACTTTTAGATGCAATTTTTATTACTAAAGAATCAAAGCATTAAGAAGTTTTTATGAATAGTCACGAATTCACAGAAACACATCATTATAAAATGCATGCATCAGGGGCTGACAAACAACAAGGGAAAATTAGGAACAAAACAAATTTAAACATACCTTAATGTTAAATTTCCAAATTCCATGCTCAATAATTAATGTAATAATATGAAGTGTTGACACACAGTGGTTACATAATGTTACAGCAGCTAAGTTTTCAGTTTAATGTACCCGTAGTGTCTTCTCCAGATGTATAATTTAATAGTAATGACACATAGTGCCTAAATTATTTAAAAATTATTTTTTCTTCTTTCATTGAGATATAAACTTTTTAACCTTATTAATTTGTATGACATTTTTTTAAGAAGCATATGTAGGGTGATTCCGAGGTTATAGGACAAACTTGGAGGGGAGGTATAGATGATTCAGAATTGTATAGGCAATCATCACAAGCATTCAGAATTGTATAGGAGCCCATGTCCCCAATCGACATATTAACCCTTTAAGATTTTGCGTGGATATGGGCATGACACTCCAATGTTGCATTTTTTAAAAAAGAGGTTTTACATGCTAATGTTTACATAAATAAGTAATTTCTGTTTTTGTCGATGTGTATTATCACAGTGATTGCAATAATACGAACATTATGTATGATTTTGCTAAGTAACGAAGCATGCAACATTTTAAAATTTACATAGTAGGCGGAGTTAGTAGTATACAGTATCCCAAAACAGGGGAGGGTTAAAATGATGTTTGGGGATAGGGCTATACTATACAGTTCTGAATCCTTGTGATATTCCCTATCTCATCTCCAAATTTGTCCCCTGACCTCGAAATCACTTTGTATACACTTTACTTTTGATATTATTTTGATATTATCTTTAAGATGGTTAAAACAAGGTTTATCAACATAAAATTATCATGTAGAGTATTTATATCTCATTGTGTAGCTCTGTTTTTTAACTACCAGATTTCTTTTCAAAATGTACAATTTCACAATAAAATGTACTAATTAAAAGAGCCTTAAAATCCTAAGAAAAACGAAAGCACTCAAAAAATAATTAAATTTTCTTCTTTAAATAAAAGAAGGACAAATTTTTTCGCATATAAGAACATTTTAACCATATCAGAGATTGATTATAACAAAGTTTGTCAAACTAATGTAACTAATTATAAGCTTATAACAACAAGTAAATTTATTCTAATTTTTTCGCTGAAGAATTTCGCTGCTTTTATAAAACCATTACAATATTAAATATAAAATTTCAAAGAATTTTTCTACTGTTTTAGATTCCGTAAATTAACACAATTTTACAGATAACTTAATTAATTCAAAATAGATATGGTAACAATTGTTGATTTTCTTTTTTAATTAAATATTAAATCTTTCAAAAATAATTAGTTCAGTTTACAGACATTTTATTTTAAATTTATGCATATAATTGAAAACAAAAAATCATTTGATATGTTAGATAAAATTTTCCATAATTAATCAAATTGGAGAGGTTAATTAGATTTTTTTTTCTCTTTTGTAATACAATTCATTTATTTGCATTTATTTTTACTTTGGAAATTTTCAAATATTTCTAGCCGACAGGTTTTAATACGTTTATTAGCAGTAATTAAAATAATAATTTTACTAACATTATTTACAAGTTTTTGTACGAGTATAAAAGCGTAAAATAAATATTTCTAAAGTATTTTAAATATAAATTGTTAGGTAAGTAACTCTAAAAAGTTCCGTCTGAATCGATACATTTTGTCCTTAAAGTAGAATGTTTTAGAATTTGCTTTAACTGGACCTTAACTTAATAAATGGATATTACTGAAGAATTAATACTACATCGGACGAATTGATTGTATAATTAATAATTATGTAATGTTTATAAGCGACTGGAAGCAATGTAAGAATTTCAGACTTCGACTTAATATTAAAAAGTTTAGATTAAAACTACATTTTAAATAAATACTTGTTTATGTCTACTTTCTATGGAAACTAGCTTGTTGTTGTCATCACAAAACTTTCTTCTATATTTTAGTATATAAATTTATTCTAATGCAAATTACTTTTAAAGATATTTTTCTATGCTGATGATTTTACTCTCAACAAGTAATATAAAAAGAAAATTTTTTAAGTCAATTCCTACTTACAAATACTATCGGAAAGTCTTTTAAAAAATAAATTTGAATTAGGAAATCAAAAGCGCGAGTAAAAAATTAAATAAAAATAATTATAAGATAAAGAAAAAAAACTTTTTATATACCATGTTTTAAATTTTCTGATGAATCATTGAGCTCTTATCAATGTGCATAAAATTTTTAAAGTGATAATGATGTCAATTTTCGTGAGATGCATAATTTAACTTTTTATTTATTTTTTAATGTTCACGTTTAATTAAATGTATTTATTTTTATGCGTGAAAAAAAAAAATTTTGTTTAGCAACAATTAAATTATAGCTAATATTTTAATGGCCATTGTAAATCTATTAGGATGTTATTATTTTTATATTTTAATTAATTATAAGACAACTAATCAAAAATTCGAAAATCGGACTTCGAAGTATTGTGTTGTCACCGTGTTCTGAGCAATCCTGAAAGTTTCAAATTTCTGGCTAGTTGGGAAGTCAGTTAAAAATCGATTGCAAGATTTGTACAAGATGTAGGGAGAGTGTAAACTAATAGTAGGAATTGAAAAAGATATGATGCTAAATGTTGAAATTAAGTTTTTACTAACCTCCCCCCCACCCCCCGCAAAAAAAAAAAAAAAAAAAAAAAAAAAAAAAAAAAATACACATTTTAATAAATACTTTTTTTTTTTTTTTTTTTTTTTTTTTGGGGGGGGGGGGGGGTAAAAAGGAAAATTTCAAGAACTTTGTTTTAGTCTATCACAAATCTATAATTCAATCACTCTTTTCAAAGTATTTACGAATTCTTTTGAAAAATATCCATATTGAAATGTACATAACAGGGTAGGAGCTGGTTCTCCTACGTGTGCAAAACTTTTATCCTTCTTAACTGTTACAATTTTTATTTATTTATATATATATTTAATTTGATAATAATTGGTTAAAAATAGTCCACATTGTGAACATTAAATTGAATCCCCCCCCCCCATTTTTCTCCGAAGAACGTGATGGAAGCGTACCTGTTAGGCGATATATCCCAATAGCTAATTAGTAACAACTTTAGTTGAAATCCAACCAAATGAAATTCTACATTGAATTCCGTCCATTGGTTCGAGAGGTACATTATCCCCAAAATTTTGCCAAGACACACAGAATAGAGGTGAGTTCGGGCTCTATTTTGGCAATCCGCACCCGCTCGGGCCCGAAACATTTTTGAACTGAGCTCGCCCGTGCCCGAAACATTTGACCCCGAGCCCGATATTGAAAGTGGTACGCTATGCAACGCATACACAATAGTAAAATTAAATACCGTTTTCATTTTGAAATTAATTTTTTTATTATCAATCCTCAATTTAAATAACTATAAATGTTATTATAACAATTTATAATGCCTGTGTCTCTGCATACATGCATATATTTATATAATATATATTTACAGTGCAGCCCATTGTTTATAACGTGCCTATCGGGGGACAAAAAATTTATCCGAATGAGTGATACAATGAGGCCCAATATGACGAAGGAGGAAGGACTACTGTATAACACTATGACATAATATGCATCCCGTTGAAAAAAAAGTTCTATTTAAAAAAGGAAAGTCAGTGCTACTAAGGTTTGTAAGATTATTTTGTGATTTATAACCTATCATGACTATTATGGCATTACTAAAAGTGCTCTCAAAATGAATATATATATATATATATATATATATATATATATATATATATATATATACTATATATATATATATATATATATATTTACATTTTCCAGTTAGTAAAGGATAAAATAAACGGAATTTTTAGCTTAAATCCGAGCCCGCCCGGAGCCCGAAGACTTGCGTAAGATTTGAGCCCGATCGGGCTCGGGCTGAGCCCGTCTGATCTCTAACACAGAAGCGTATGCACACATAGACAGACAATTTTTCAAAAATGGTCAAATCGTGTTTAAGACATCTTCAAACGTGTAAATTAACCAAAAACCAGAGATAATTTTTTTTACGAATTCAATACTTTATTCTTATTAAAAGACAGTAAATATCATAGTTGAGTCCCATTACTCTTTCTTTGTTAAAGAAATTTTCTTTCTTTTTATCAGAAAAAATTTCGTTTTATGTAGCATTCAATATATACATCTTGTTATTTGAAGGAGTATTAAAACATTTCTGAAGAGATTAACATAGTAAAAAATAACAAATCATTCACTGCCACTGCTTTTCCTTTTATAGTAAACACCCTGAGGTAAAGAGAAAATTTTAAAAATCTAAGTCTAATTTTCTAGAGAAAATAGATTTAACAGCATTACAGTTACCACTAAATCCGAGAAGAAAATTGATTATATTGAGGTAGATGCTAGAAAATAAGAAAATCCTCTTGCCTAAGGCTTTAAATAGATTTGTAAGAAACAAATGTTATTTTATTTAAATATGCGCTTAAAATAATTATTCGGAAGAAAGTAAATGTTTGCATATCCTATAAGAGGGTTTTTGAAAATAATTAGATTCCTTATTTTTAACATGATATTTTATTTATTTTTCTACCGTTTTTAAAATTCGATTTTCGTGACTAAGGTTTGGATATTCATTACCCGTGGATATTTGTTTATTTGTTGGTTAACATATTAATTTAGTGATCAATAATTTAATGAGAGCATTAAAAATCCCATTTTTTTTTTTATATATATTTTATCACTGATTAATGTTATTATTTATTTATAATTTTAATAATTATACATTTTTAAATAAACTAATTGTTCCAATAAGTGTTTTTAAATGTACCTGTTTTAATAAGTATTTGAAGAAAATATGAAAGAAGAAACAAATTTTTTTCGAAGAAAGTGTTATATAATACAAAATAGAACCTAAATAACGAAATATTTGGTATAAAATAGCTTCTATTTAATTTTTCTAAATGGAACGCCCTCTTATGTACATATATGTATATGTATAAACATATATAAATCTGCAGAAAAAAATCGTTATCTTATAACAATCAAATATTTGTATAGTATTTGTAAAATTTTAATAAAGAAATTTTTAATAAGTTAGTTTAACTATACATGTATGTATAACTAATTTGCATGTTCAGATTATTACTGTTATTTAAAATATGTTAATTAAATATAAATTCGGAATAAAACTTCGTAAGAACATCATAAAAAATAAATAAATAAATAAATAAATAAATAAATAAATAAAAATGCATTTCTAAAGAGAGTATTTTTCTTCAAAAACCAAATATCCACTGAAACTAGGCTGTACAGAAAAAACGTGTATGACAAAAAAAAAAAAAAAAAAAAAAAAAGAAAAAAATTAGAGAAAAGATAAAAATAGAAAAAATTAAGAAAAAGCATTATTTCTCTACTCTTAAAAAAAAAAAAAAAAAAGAAAAAGAAAAAACTACTTTCTCTATTATTTTTCAATTTATCTTGTCTTTTCCACTTTCTTAGCTTATATCATAGAAGGTGTGATAAAAGTGATGAAACAAACCATTTGTATGTCAAAACATTATTTCATGTGGTATTTAACGTAGAAGTAGGACAAAACATTTCAGTTATAAAAGTTTTACATACTCAGAAACTATTCATAAAAACCTTATAAAATTTCGCTGATATGTATATTAATTAATTGTAGTGTGCAGTATATATATAACAATCTTCTGATTTTGACAAATTTTTATGTTATTTTGATTTTTTTTTTCTTTTTGGTGTGTGTTTGTTTTTTGTGATTTTTGATCTTTTCTCCTGCCGACCTGATGGCTTGGTCGGCAGGGCGCTACCAGGTTCCGAGTTCGAATCTCGGTGCGTGCTTGGATGTTTGTGCTGTCCTATGTCTTCAACAATATTGTGTGCACGAATTTCTTTAAAAATATGGAGCAATCGAGACGAAAGTCATTATAACTATACGTCCAGTCCAAAATGTCCAAATGATCTTTTCTCCTACATTTTTCTTTCAGTTGTAATTTCGAGAAGATGCCATCAAAACAAAATGCGTAAAACTTTTTATTTTATTTTCATCATAAAAAGAAACATTGCCTTATACGTGAATAAAAAAAAAAAAAATGAAAATTTAAACCGGTATCATAAAAATTTTCTAATAAATCTTACGTCATAACACCTTTTTCATTTTGCTTTATTTATTATATAAATATTAATTTCAATTAATCAATCGATCTTATATGTTTTATTTTTTTTTTAATCTTATCATCTGCAAACTAAAATGTGAATGCTTATTTAATTTATTTTAAATTAACCATGTTTCTAATCAATATAATTTAACACAAATAGTTAAATGTCATTTATATTTCATCAACGACGTTACATATCAAGCATGGTTTTGAATTGATGAAAATAGTAGCCAATCAAAATATTATATTTTGTAAACACTTGAATTATTATTATTATTATTATTATTATTATTATTATTATTAATTAATTAATTTATTTTTTAACTTCATTTAAATATTGTAACGAACGAAGCCTAGCAAAGACGACTAGGTAAGCTGCCGTGGGCGCTGGTTAGTGAGGCGAACAGGTAACAGAGTCTCTTAGTATAATAAAACAAGAGAGAAAAATCCTGCAGTACGCATTGATTAGTAACACTTTCCAACTGTACGTAATTATTGTATCGAATAACTTTGAATATTCTTTGCCTACTTCATCACACAACAGACAGAAGGACTGAAAAATATACAGATATACTAATTGAATTTAAAATTACTCTTAGGCATTTTGGAAAGTGTTAAAAAGGCTTAACGCTAAAGAAAATGCAGCCATTACATTATAATCAAGGCTTTTGATCTCTCTGAATATTTTAGTGTAGCTCTGTAAATCAGAAAGTTAATCATATCATATTCTATACAAAACATTATTTTAGAATATTAACTATACATTTTAATATTTTTATGATTTTTACAGTAGAAAGATTTTTTAACTTTCAAAAAATTCTGTCCTAAAACGTAATGCATTGGTATTTTTTGTTGTTGTTGTCTTGGCTGTAAACAAACTAGCTATACGGGACCTATTAATGTCATTTTAAATGGAGAACATTCTATAGGGAAAATATTTATAAAAATAACACTCATAGAACACAATGCTTTCGAATGCTTTTGGGTGTCCCATTACACAAACCAGAAGCGATATTCACTCTATTTTCAATATGGAACACCGACAGTGAACTTCAATAAAATATATCAGTTTCGAGGAATTCCATAAATATCTACGGGAGTTAGAGCGCGGGCAGACAGATAGACAGACAGATGGACAGATACACAAACTGAAATCATATTCACACTTAAAAATGTTAGAAAGTGTTAAAAACGCTTAATGTCAACGAAAGTACAATTCTAGCAATTTTTTATTAGTAGATCTTAATGTACATGGATATTTTTGTGGCATCCTGTAAATCTAATGCTAATCATGCTATATTCTATGCAAAGCATTTTTTTGTGCATATAAATAACATATTTCAATTTCCTAAAACTTCGTGTAAAGTAAAGTTATTAAAATTTGATTTATAGAAATATCTCTCATAGAACGCAATGCTTTGGAATACTTTTAAGTGTCCCTGTACATAAATCGGTTGTGGTATTTCCTCCATTTTACACAGGAAACATGCAATAGTGAACTTGAATAACATATTTCAATTTCATTGAAATATGTCTACAATAAAGGTATAAAAATAAGGTTTAAAGAAATACCTCTCATAGAACACAATGCTTTGAAATACTTTCGGGTGTCCCTGTACACAAACCATTAGAGGTATAAACTCCATTTTCAATAGGGAACATCCGACAGTGAACTTGAATATCATATATCAGTTTCAAGAAATTCCATAAATATTTACGGGAGTTAGAGCTTTGAAAGTTAGACAGGCAGACAGACAGACGGACAGACGATACACAAAACTGAAACCATATTTACACATAAAAAATATTAGAAAGTGTTAAAAACGCTTAACGTACACGGAAGTACAATTCTAGCAATTTTTTATTAATAGCTCTAAATATAACTGGATATTTTTGTGCAACCCTGTAAATCCAATGCTAATCATGCTATATTGTATGCAAAGCATTCTTTTGTGCATATAAATAACATATTTCAATTTCCTAAAACTTCGTGGAAAGTAAAGTCATTAAAATTTGATTTATAGAAATATCTCTCATAGAACGCAGTTCTTTGGAATAATTTTGAGTGTCCCTGTACATAAACCGATAGTGGTATTTCCTCCATTTTATACAGGAAAAATTCAATAGCGAACTTGAATAACATATTTAAATTTCATTCAGATATGTCTACAGTAAAGGTATGAATATATGGTTTATAGAAATACCTCTCTTAGAACACAATGCTTTGAAATACTTTCGGGTGTCCCTGTACACAAACCAGTAGATGTATAAACTCCATTTTCAATAGGCAACATCCGATAGTGAACGTTAATAACATATATTAGTTTCAAGAAATTCCATATATATTTACGGGAGTTAGAGCTCGGACAGACAGACAGACAGGCAGACAGACAGACGGACAGGCAGATACACAAAACTGAAGTCATATTTACACTTAAAAAATGTTAGAAAGTGTTAAAAACGCTTAACGTAAACGAAAGTACAATTCTAGCAATTTTTTTATAAATAGCTCTAAATATAACTGGATATTTTTGTGCAACCCTGTAAATCCAATGCTAATCATGCTATATTCTATGCAAAGCATTCTTCAGTGCACATAAATAACATATTTCAATTTCCTGAAACTTCGTGGAAAGTAAAGTTATTAAAATTTAATTTATAGAAATATCTCATATAGAACGCAATGCTTTGGAATACTTTTGAGTGTCCCTGTGCATAAACCGATGGTGGTATTTCCTCCATTTTATGCAGGAAAAATTCAATAGTGAACTTGAATAACATATTTCAATTTCATTCAGATATGTCTACAGTAAAGGTATGAATATATGGTTTATAGAAATACCTCTCATAGAACACAATGCTTTGAAATACTTTCGGGTGTCCCTGTACATAAACCAGTAGAGGTATAAACTCCTTTTTCCATAAATATTTACGGGAGTTAGAGCGCGGACAGACAGACGGACAGACGGACAGACAGACAGACCGAAGTCATAAACACTTTTCAACCTTAACGCAAAAGAAAATGCAGCCATTGGATTATAAATGCAGCTTTTGATCTCTCTGAATATTTTAGTGTAGCCCTGTAAATCAAAGAGTTAATCATATCATATTCTATACAAAACATTACTTCAGAGTATTAACAATACATTTCAATATTTTTATGATTTTTACAGTACAAAGATTTTTAAGTATAACTTTCAAAAGTTCTGTCCTAAAACGTAAGGCAGTGGCATTTTTTTTTCTTTTCTTGTCCCTGTAAACAAACTAGTTATACAGGACCTATTAATGTCATTTTAAATGGGGAACATTCTATAGGGAAAATATTTCATACAACACAATGCTTTCGAACGCTTTTGGGTGTCCCTGTACACAAACAAAAAGAGATATTCACTCCATTTTCAATATGGAACATCCGATAGTGAACTTCAATGAAATATATCAGTTTCGAGAAATTCCATAAATATTTACAGGAGTTAGAGCGCGGGCAGACAGATGGACAGATACACAAAATGAAATCATATTCACACTTAAAAATGTTAGAAAGTGTTATAAAACGCTTAATGTAAACGAAAGTACAATTCTAGCAATTTTTTTATTAATAGCGCTTAATACAAATGGATATTTTTGCGTCACACTGTAAACCTAACGCTAATAACGCTATATTCTATGCAAAGCATTTTTTTGTGCATATAAATAACATATTTCAATTTCCTAAAACTTCGTGGAAAGTTAAGTTATTAAAATTAGATTTATAGAAATATCTCTCATCGAACGCAATGCTTTGGGATAATTTTAAGTGTCCCTGTACATAACTCGGTGGTGGTATTTCCTCCATTTTATACAGGAAACATCCAATAGTGAACTTGAATAACATATTTCAATTTAATTGAGATATGTCTACAGTAAAACCAATAAAAATACCGCTCATAGAACTCAATGCTTTAAAATATTTCCGGGTGTCCCTGTACACAAACCAGTAGAGGTAAATTCCATTTTCAATAGGAAACATCCAATAGTGAACTTGAATAACATATATCAGTTTCAAGAAATTCCATTAATATTTGCGGGTGTTAGAGCGCGGACATACAGACATACAGACAGGTAGACAGACAGACCGATAGACAGATACACAAAACTGAAATCATACTCACACTTAAAAAATGTTAGAAAGTGTTAAAAACGCTTAGCGTAAACGAAGGTACAATTCTAGCAATTTTTTATTAATAGCTCTTAATGTAACTGGATATTTTTGTGCCACCCTGTAAATCTAATGCTAATCATGCTATATTCTGTGCAAAGCATTCTTCTGTGCATATAAATAACATATTTCAATTTCCAAAAACTTCGTGGAAAGTAAAGTTATTAAAATTTGATTTATAGAAATATCTCTCATAGAACGCAATGCTTTGGAATACTTTTGAATGTCCCTGTAAATAACCCGATGGTGGTATTTCCTCCATTTTATACAGGAAAAATCCAATAGTGAACTTGAATAACATATTTAAATTGCATTCAGATATGTCTACAGTAAAGATATGAAAATATGGTTTATGGAAATATCTCTCATAGAGCACAATGCTTTGAAATACTTTCGGGTGTCCCTGTACACAAACCAGTAGAGGTTATAAACTCCATTTTCAATAGGGAATGTCCGATAGTGAACTTTAATAACATATTTCAATTTCATTAAGATATGTCTACAGTAAAGGTATGAAAATATGGTTTATAGAAATACCTCTCATAGAACACAATGCTTTAAAATACTTTCGGGTGTCCCTGTACACAAACCAGTAGAGGTATAATTCCATTTTCAATAGGGAACGCCCGATAGTGAACTTGAATAACATATATCAGTTTCAAGAAATTCCATTAAGATTTGCGGGTGTTAGAGCGCGGACATACAGACATACAGACAGGCAGACAGACAGACGGACAGACAGATACACAAAACTGAAATCATATTCACACTTAAAAAAAATATTAGAAAGTGTTAAAAACGCTTAACGTAAAATAAAATACAATTCTAGCAATTTTTTAAGAATAGCTCTTAATGTAACTACATATTTTTGTGCCACCCTGTAAATCTAATGCTAATCATGCTATATTCTGTGCAAAGCATTCTTTTGTGCATATAAATAACATATTTCAATTTCCAAAAACTTCGTGGAAAATAAAGTTATTAAAAATTGATTTATAGAAATGTCTCTAATAGAACGCAATGCTTTGGAAAACTTTTGAGTGTCCCTGTAGATAAACCGATGGTGGTATTTCCTCCATTTTAAACAGGAAACTTCCAATAGTGAACTTGAATAACATATTTCAATTTCATTCAGATATGTCTACAGTAAAGGTAGGAAAATACGGTTTATTGAAATACCTCTCATAGAACACAATGCTTTGAAATACTTTCGGGTGTCTCTGTACACAGACTAGTAGAGGTATAAACTCCATTTTCAATAGGGAGCGTCCGATAGTGAACTTGAATAACTTATATCAGTTTCAAGAAATTCCATAAATATTTACGGCAGTTAGAGCGCGGATAGACAGAGGGACAGACGGACAGATTGACAGACAGTCGGACAGACAGACAGACAGACAAACCGAAGTCTTAAACACTTTTCAACCTTATTGGAAAGTGTTAAAAAAGTAATAAATGCATATTTTTGAACTAAAAAAAAAAAAAAAAAAAAAAAAATTGAAAATTCTGTCCAAGACAGAATTTAGTTTAGTACGGAGGACTTTCATTTCAATCTATAAAATTTTTATTTTTAATTTTTAATTTTTAATTTATTTTTAATCTCATTTTTCGACCTTAAAATTGGTACACACACTTTTTAAAATGGCTGAAATGAATTAAAATGAAGTGTTTCCACCTAAATTTCATACTTAATTAATTTTAAAAAATATAATCGTCGTGTCGAAAAACTGTTTGCACCCCTGAATTTAGAAAAATTTCTTCTTTTATTTGGTACTGAATTTGTAACGATAAGACTGATATTTCTAATTTATTTTGGTGTTACACAAAACTAGTTTACAAAAAATCCAGACTCCGTCCTAAAAATAATACTCCGTCCCAAAAATAAGCTAGATTTTTTTTTTTTTTTTTTTTTTTTTTTTTTTTTTTTTTAAGTGTGTGTGGGGGGAGGGAGGGACGGAGGCTAAGTATAAACGTAGATTTTCATTAAAAACGGAATCACGAATAAGCAATATAATTAATTAAGGACCATTATCTTAATAATAAGAGCCAATTCTTCTCTCAGTTAACAAATTATTATTTATTAATACTAATTTCAACCCTGAACATTTCAATTTATATATAAGATTGTCTTCCATTCGAGATGCAAGATTTAAAGAGAGAATAAATATCTATCGACTCTGTATAATAAATAAATGCTTTTTAAGTGACTTTTGCTTTCAAAGTTCTAACATTTAAGGAAAGTCCTTTCTTAATATTTTTACTAAACTTTGATGATATTGAACAATTCCCTTTCTCCACTATTCTTAGAAAGTGGAAACCAAAAATTAATCTTACGCTCGAAAGACGTTTACACAATTTTCATTATACGATAGTTTATCAGTCTTCCATGTGAATGAATCCAAATGAGTTTTCACAGATTCACAGATTCTTCAGAATTATTTCACTGAAATATAACAATAAAATATTGTATTCTAATAGCCAAAATGCTTTATTTACAGATATTTCATTTGAATCACTTAGATCTGACTTTTCATTTGACATTTTAAAAAGCAGAAGGACGTATTATTTCTACCTAATTTTAATTCCAAACTTTAAGAATTCATCCCAGAATTATTTTAACAAAATTTGATTCTTATAACTGTGCAGAAAATCTTTTATTTATTACGAGTATCATTTTAGTTTCTAAATTCCCACTTCACTCAGTTCCTAAATTCTGGTGGTTTTCTATATAAAATATTCGTCATAATATTTTTTAATATAATAATAATTTATATTACAATAAATTATGTAAATAACATTTGCGGTATACATTTTCCAAAGCAAAATTAAATTTACTAAAATATTAATTTCTGTAATTTGTTAATTACTCTAGGTACATATTTAACATTACTTATTACAATATAATATATGTATAAGTTTATTTATTTTTTAATAACAATATAAATATAGAGTTAAAAACTTTTATATGTATATGGAACCAATAAGTAAAGAAAAAAGTACAGAAATCATGTTTTTTCTCCTTTGAAGATAAATAAACAATGCTTTTCAAGAAAAATTTACAAAAAACTAATTACAAATTGTTAAAAGAAAATATAACTTTTAAAATTTGAAAGTAATATTTTTATACAAAATTATAAAAGTATTATTCTAATTAAGTAACATTATATTACCATTGTCAATATTTATTTCCTGAATTTAAAATAGGCATCCTTGTGTGGATATTAGGATCTGAGACGTCATAATGGGAAGGTTTTGCCCTAATAAGGAACGTCTCGCAATGTCTCGTGCGCTGCTATTAAAACCCCTTAGTGTTTTGCAAATTTTTGATATTTTTATCGACGATATAAGATATTTGCTTGAGTTCTTTTTACAGTAAGTTTATACGTTTAGTTAGTAATCTATAGAAAAGAAATTTTTTGTTTGCGCTTGTGCATGCGCAGTTAACGATTTTTCAGTAAAAAATGCTCATATTTCATTAGATATTAAATATTTTTTATATCATGATTGCATTTTTACATCATGCTGTATTTAATGTAGTATGTTTTTTTAAAATGTCCTTTCATCGGGTTTAATTTACCCATAATAATGGTTCTTCATTAGGTTTGGTATTGCAAATGATGCTGCATGTTATAATAAAATAAAACCTGATATCGCTATGAATATATGCAATATTCTCATACAAATAGTCATAGATAATTAAAAGAAGACTTTTAATCACATGCTTCAGCCATTGCATTTTACAATGTGATCACAAACATTTTTCCTTTTTCAATCATTTTTTTTTTCTTTATTGTCAAAACTACCTTTGAAAATTTTGGAGTATATCATATTTTTACATCCCTAAAGTTTCAAGATAACCCGTCAAGAACTTATTGATTTATTGAGTTATTTACCAAAATGTCCAGTCATTTACAGTAATATGTATACACACACGCACACACACACACACATGTATATATTAGGATGCCCTTTAAATGTGGGATTGTTTTTACTTTACTTTATATATATATATATATATATATATATATATATATATATATATATATATTAAATACTATACTCATACACTTTAAATTTTTCTATTTGTCTCTAAACACCTTTCAGCAAAATATCAGCATTCTGGGATAAAAAAAAAAAAAAAAAAAAAAAAAAAAAAAAACTCCCACATTTAAAGACACACCCCAATATATATATGTATATATATATATATATATATGAAAGGGATAAAAGATCTCGCTTGGGAGGGGGCGATATGAAAGGGGTAAAAATAAATACATTTAAATTATTTAAAAAACCAAATTAAAGTGTAAAAATCGCTAGTCGAAATTATAATCGCAAATAATTCATAATTGCCCCTTTAAAGATGGTTTCCTTTATAACTCAGAAATCAGGAAAGGAACGAAATTATAAGTCGAAATTTGCTGACGTTAACGCAATTTGCAACTGTCTCGGCATTGACCTGCATATTAATTAATCCCAGAAATTCCTTTTAAGAGCCCAGACGATCTAAAGAATCAATCAGCAGCTCAGAAAATTCGGTGTAAAAGCCCAAACATTAATCAAACGGACAGTTCTTGCCACGATTTTGACTTGTTAAACACTTCCACGCTGCAGCCCTCCTCCGAAATTACAAAGGAGTGATAGTTTTCCAAACAACGTACGCCGGGAGGCATAAAATCCCGGACGGCGATCACAGAAGTTTCCGGAGATAGTCCAGGCCTTGCCATTAACCCCCTTGTCTTGCCATGTCGCCACAACTTTGCCATGTTGAAGAAAATAAAGCAGTTTCGTTGAATATCTCTTAGTATTTATTGTGTGCCTGACGGACAGCTTGCCATCCTACATCCCGACGATGTTGCACACGCACACACACACACACACACACACACACACACACACACACACACACATATATATATATATGTATGTATGTATATATATGTGTATACACACACATAGTGAGAGAAAGAGCTTTAAACTAAGTGATTACATCAGATTAATTTCTTGAGAAATGAACCTGAAGAAGAAATTTTTACTGTCTTTAGTCATTTATCAGATGTTTACATTACTAAATATTTGTTAATACAGTTGATAGCTTTTTCGATTTTAACGGAAGATTTTGTACCACCTATCCCAAGCATTTTTGCTTTCTTTATTAAAAGTCTACTTGATAAGATTATTGTTCAAAATATCCTTGATAGACTGGACTATGTCAGAAACATTTATATATAGTCACATATGTATATAGGTATATATGCTTGCTTATTTATATGCATGTTGATGTAAGTGTGTGGGATACATGTGTGTATATCTTGTTCGTTATATATATATATATATGAAAAAAAAAAAAAATAAAATTCTTATGTTTTTTGAACCCCCCCCCCCCCCCCCAAATTCTTGCGTACTTACTGTCATTCACTACGGTATGTTTGTGAATCTCAAGCTAATAAAAAAATGCGCCTCCATTTTTAGGTAAATATGAGCTTTTTCGTTTGCCTCTCCGTAACTCAAGTAGTTAGAGCGCCATGTTAGTAACGCGGTGGTCGAGCGTTCGATACCCCGAAGGTACGGAATGTTAATTTTTCCCAGATAATTAGTAGAAAAGATGTAAATTGGTAGAAGAAAATTTTTCGTTGACTACACTGCCGAGTGTACGATCTGACTTGTGATCTACGACAGCTGCGATTGTTAGAATAGTATGCCTCTCAAAAGTACAAAAGTATTGTTGGGCACTAAACCTTGCAATGAAGAAGTCATAGAAGAAATGAAACGACTGAGGGCCTTCTCTCTTTCGGGAAGTAGAATAAAAAATAATTGATCCAAAAAATACTACAAATGTAGATTTTATTTAAAAAGCTTAAGCAGGCGTGTATCGAATCTTCGACTGCCTTACCGCCTAGACTTTTGTGGTTTATAAGAGTACAAATTCTTTTCCGCTGAAATTTATCATTTCACCTTAATACAAAAAAAAATTGCAAAATAATCATAACTTCGAAAAGATCACATTAAGAATTTGGTTTTCAAAAGTTTTTTTAAATTAATTATTAATTATTAGAATACACATGAAGTTGATAAAGAAATATTAAAGGAAAAATTTTTATGCAAAAATGGAACTTTTAATAAACCGTTTTTTTTTTTTTTTTTTTTTTTTTTTAATATAACAAAATGAAATATTTTTCGTTTAATTAATGTGAAGTTTATTTGCATTTAGGAGAACTTTTTAATAACAGTAGTCATTTAAAAAAGTTTTTTTCTTCCATTCCTCTTGTAATGAAAATTTTCAAAGAACTAAAGAAGTTTATTTGACATTTTATGTATAGTTATAATTTGTGAGTAAATGAAATACCATTAAAATTAATCTTAATTATGATGATGAATTTTTTCTCTAAATTTAATTTGATAGAGTATATAAATTTTAAACATAATACATCGAATACTTCTACCGTATAAAGTATTTGCCTCATGCACTTTTATCAACAATTCACTGTATTCTTAAGAAACTTTTCCATTTATTATATGTTCCGCTTAAGTGATATTAAGCTTAATTAAATTCCAAATATTTCGCATCTAACGATATTTTATACTTTTTTATATCACATAAAATTTGCATATGAATTCTTGGAATGCGGTTATTATAAGTAATTGTCAAAGATTTTAAACTTTCTAATGTTGTTGTTAATTATTAAATGATTTTGTAGTTTATAAGAATATAAAACATCAAGCTTAGCTGCAATAGCAAAGATTTACTTGATGAATTTAATATATACGTATACTGTTATACATTATGTTTACTTTTTTTTTTTTTTTTTTTTTTTTTTTTTGTGTGTGTGTGTGTAGAGAAACATTTAATTTATTTAAATAGCGCATTATGTTGATTTAATATAAATAATAAAATTAAATATATTCGTGCGTTAAATTTTATCATTTCAGATGGGAGTTTAATTTTAAACGAAGAATATGGAAACTTTATTACAAATATTTTAACAAAAATTGGAATTTTTAAATGGAAACATTGGAATAAGTTTTCCGTATATGGTTTACGAGAAAATACAACAGTTTTATTTAAATATAGGTGCTTAATATTAATAATTAATATTATCTCAATTTTTAATTCATTAAAGCTATATTAGACCAAAAATTTCTTAATGCAATTGTCGTGAAAGAGAAATCTATTTCTTAATTATAATACAAAACTTTCAATGATAAACTAAGTTTTATGTTATTGAAATAAGTAAATATTTTTATATTTAACGCATTTCAAATGAGAGGTTGAGTGTAACAGCACAGACATTGAAGAAGTATATCTTTTATACGTTTACAAACATACATTATATTACTTTGTCATTGAATCACGCCAGTGTCTCAATATGTACGTCAAACTATTTGTTATGGAAAACTTAACTTCAAAATAAAAAAGCTTCTAATGTTTAAAAAAAAATGTTTGTTACTTAAATTTTTATTTTAGATGAATATTAATTTGTTTCTGTATACAAGCAATAGTAATTTCTTTTCTGAATATTGGTATTTTTACAGAATATTTTTTGTTTTGCATGATTAAATAATTT
Organism: Salticus scenicus; assembly: GCA_963930645.1. Taxonomy (NCBI): domain Eukaryota; kingdom Metazoa; phylum Arthropoda; class Arachnida; order Araneae; family Salticidae; genus Salticus; species Salticus scenicus. Next base: position 327,167,255 of record OZ005648.1, on the reverse strand, counting down.
GTAGAAGATTTTTTTTCTGTTCTACTGATTGACCGCTCTTATATGTGGTCTAATATGCAATCTCTTATATCTTATTTCTAAATGCCATTTAAGATACAAAATAAATAAATAAATAATATAACAAACCAAAATATAATGAGAGTGTTCTTTTTAGTAAACTAAGCAACTTTCGTAATAATTCTAAGTAACCAGTAACCAAAACATATTTTTAAAAAATCCCATTTTCGTAATATAAAAAAGATTTTAGATCAGTAAATATTAAAAACAAATATAAAAACAATCTATCAATAAATACATTTAGATAATTTAAAATGAAGAATAAAATTATTATCATTACTTAATCTTGAAAGTGATAAAGAGATTTCGATGAGAAATTCATTTAAGTTAATTTTTAGAATCACGCATCTGAAGCAACCAATAAATCTACTATTAAGAATTAATTCAGATTTTAGAGAAAATAAGATTTATTCCTCGCATACAGAAATCTAAATTAAATTTATATTTAATGGATTTTCTTTTTATGTTTTTTTTTTTAGCTTAATAATAATAATTGTTTTTCTGAAGAAAAGTCGAATAAATAAGATTATCATTAAAAAGGGAAAAGAATTATTACGATTTCTTTAGATAAAGTTTTTGATTAAATTTCGTATTTTTCTGAGTAAAGGATATGTAAGGTCAATTATTTATTTGTGTTAAAAGAAACATAAAATATTCTGCAATTTTCTCTTTACTCTTTAATGTTTCTTATAAAAGTAATTTATATAAAATATATTTTAACTATCATGTCATAAATAAATTACTGCATTCAGAAAAGACTTTACCTTTAAAACCACTTTTTGAGGGAAAAAAAAAAAAAAACTGTTTGTCGTATTTCCTGCAAGTACAAAAAATCTTAATCAATAAATAAATAAATAAATAAAAATAAAAATAAATAAATTGATAAATACACTTGAGGTCGAGTGAATAAGAAGTTTTCTGAGATCATATTAATTTTAATTTATAAAATTTAGGCCTTGAACTGAACACCTTTCTTGCACGCATGTAGTAAGAGCGTGGATAACTCTCATTTTTCTATTATCTTTTAAGAAATAATCTTAAATATTCTTCTTTGCTTGCGCATGAATGATGTATTTCAAAGATTGAAACAATTCCTTAACATATTTAGGCCACATAGAAAAAAATTAAGACTCTACACTGAAGCCCTTTCTCTATGAAAGTAAAAAATACATGCATTTTTCTCAATTTTCCATTATCTTAGAAATAATTTTAAATATTTATTTTTATTTGTTACGGGGATAGTATTTTCAAAGAATGAGACATTTCTTTAACATTTTTAATTGTTCGTAATCAGAAAAAATGTTTTACACATATTTTTCAATTAATTGTTGAAATATCAGTAAGCAATAAAGGCTTTAGTCCAGGACTGAAGCATTTTTGGCTCGCAACAAGAAAATTAGCCCTTTTACTTCCCCTTAATTAAATATTAGGCTGGCTTATTTTCGATATATATTAAAAGGTGTACCATCAGAAACACTAAAGCCACTCCTATCTCAATTTTGAAAAATAAATAAATAAATAAATGACTGAAGGCACTGATTCAAATACGTTGCGAATTTTTTTAATGTGATTAAAAGGTTAGAATTTTCATTCAATTATTTTATTTTCAGAAATAATTTAAAACCACTCGTACTCAAATGTCTGTAAAATGTAAAATTATGATCCTGTATGTATGACATCCGTAGTTTTCAATTTTCTTGCAAGCAATACTTTTATCCCTCCTTCAGATTTCATTTTATCGCAGTATGTTTTTAGCAAGATATTTACAGCACTCTTTTAGTTGTAATCTTTGTTTTTCCAAAGCTTTCTTATTTTACTCTTTTATACACAATAATTTCTTCATAGCATTTTTTGGAGATCTGCGATGGTATTAAAATTATATTAAATAGTTAAAGCTTTAAATGTCAAGGCTTTTTTTTTTTTTTTTTTAATAATGATAACATATTGAAAACTAGAATGCATTTAAAGATGCAATCATAGATAAATATAATGCTAAAAATAATAATAATAAACAGAAATGTTTAGCACCAAAGATTATGTAGTAGTTATACATCAAAATACGCAATTATTCAAAAGTAAAAAAAAAAAAGTTCTACATTTTGTGTTTTAATTTAGATCTATAAAAAATAAAAAAATAAAAATAAAATGAAAAATAAAGAGTCAAGAATTACATAAATACTACATATAAATATTAAATTAATTTCTTTTGTCTTTTTACATAGTACTTATAAATAATACATATCAAATATCTTTATACTACTAAATAAATATTTATCCAATTTTTTTATCAGAATTCATCTGTGACGACATTATTTTTTGTAAATTTCAGTACAAATATTATCATTGCTGAATACTGTAATCATATTCAAGCATAGATTATTTATTTTTAAAATTCTCACACTCAAAATCTTTCTTTTAAAATTTATATTTCCTACATTGTATGACAAAGGTATTATTTTTTAAGGTAAATATTCCACCATTTATCTGGAATAAGCAAGTTTTATTTTAATGGAAAAATATACAGGGATTTGTAAAATATCTAAAATGCCTGAAATATTATAAAAGAAATTTTGTATTTATATACTCCAAAAGAAAATGGATACATTTAGAAACATATTGATTGAAATACTGAATAAAGTTAATGATTATCAAATGAATTAAAATTAATTGTACGTTTGAGTTTGTAAAGTAATTAAAATAACATAACTCAAAATACAAAAATGAAATATAAAACTGGAGTCTCAAAACTTTTTTTTTTTTTTCGTATAGCTTCTTGAGAACAAAAATATTTGAAACTCGGCAAATTGTAGCTGTAAATTTTCACAACTATTTTAAACAAAAATAATGAAAAATACTTCATAATTTAACAATTTGATAAAAAAAAAATATATATATTTTAGATTTTATTTGAAAACATATTGGATAAAATTAATGATTATCAAATTACAAAAAAAAAAAAAAAAAAAAAAAAAAAAAAATCTTGCGTTTTAGTTTTTATAAGTAGTAAAAATCACATAACTTACAATATCAAAAAGAAACACCCAGTCGATGTAGTAAAGTTTTATGTTTTTAAATCTTTCTTTATGTAACTACATAGAAATACTATTGAAAATTTGAAAATATTTCACTATGAATATTAAGATTACTATAACATACATAATAAAAAACTGCTACATAACTTACACGTTTGATAAAAGAATATGACATTGACACTTAATACACTTTCTCTTTTCTAAGATGACAGAAATTTAAATAAGCTCATAAAGTTATATTAAAACACAGAGTTTTCCCTAAAGTAAAATATTTGTTTATGGTATCGTATTTCACAGTACATGAGCAAGAATAATAATATTGGAACTAATATCTGCTTTTACGCGAAGTATTGCCTATCATTTTCAGCTTTAGTACCGATTTAGAAAGGACGAGCTTATGAAGTAGGCTTCTACTTTCTATTTAAGTATGCATTATGCCCCAAAAAATGTCTGCTAATGTTTCCTACCAAAGAATGCAGCTCATTAAGGGAAAGCGTTTATCATTTATCCATGGAATTGTTTAAAAAAAAAAAAAAAAAAAAAAAAAAAAGGGAAGATTTTTAGATTCCAGGTGTTGTTTAGTAATGTAATTTCGTTTCATGATCCAGCAGAATTTAATTAAAGTTCATTGTAATTTATATCCCCTCTCTCTTATTGGATTACAAATTTCGTATTTGTAAAATTTAATGCCAAAAGCCAGTTTATTTGTAGGTGTGAGAAATAATGTTAGAAGTTCAGCTTTGCTTATAATAATGTAAAAATTATCTTTTTATTTTATCTTAATAAAGATGAATTTTGAATATTATAGGTATTTTTTGTAATTTTTCTGTAGCTAGTATACGTTTTGTTTTATAATATGGTTTTTCAATGTAAAACAAAAAATTTTAAATTCATCAAAATATTTAAACGTTTTTTAGTTCTTCTCCGAGATGTTCTTTGCACAACTGCAAAATTTTAATTCAGATTGCATTGTTAAGAAAATAGTCAAATAGGAACTCAGTCACATTTTTCAAAATAAATAAAAACGCAAAAATGGAATTTTTTTAAGAGAGACATTTTAATTAATGTCTAATTAATGTCTTAATTAACTTGTTTCAAAAACTATTTTTTAATAATTTATAGGTAGATTTTTTAATAATTTATATAGATTTTAATAATTCATTTAGATCTGAAACTTTTTCTAAGTAATTTATTTATAATTATTGTTTTACAATTTTCATAAATTGATCCTGTTTTTTTTTCTTTAAGAAAACTAAGCTATTGAAATAAAATAATTGAATTAAATTAGTTCTTGATTAAGAAAACATTCTTACCATTGGATATTTATAAGATTGCAGTACGAGATTTAATGAACTTTATTCCTTTTATTTATGACTCCTTTTATTAATCAAAGTTACATACTACTATTTTTGCTAAAATATTAATTAATTAATTTCATAATAAAAATAACCATTTAATTTTGGGAATTATATATAAATTTTAAATTGTCAGTAAAGTGATTAAGCATACCAATATATAAAAAATTTAGTTGTATAAAATCCAAAAATATTTAACTATATTTTGAATATGAAACCATTACCAGAGACTGGAATTTACCTTCTGTGAGTTATGCTAATCAGCTTTCTACTAAGCATTTTACAACAACGCGCAAATTACAAAAAAACAGAAAAAGAGGGGTTCGTCTTTAGGCATGTCTCTAAAGCAGGGGTCGTCAAGTGCTTTTAGGTGGGATCCAGACAGTTTAAAAAATTTTCATCAAGGTCCAGGGGAAAAAAAAAGAAAACTCATATTTCTTACTAATTTTTTATTTCAATTTTTAATATTCACTCTCACAAAATATTATGAAATATAATAGATAGAGATATTTATATTCAAAAATAAATCCGAGAAATTGTATTTGAGCCAGTTCTTTTAAAGTTAGGCTTACGCGGAGAGCGGCTTAAGCAGAGCATAGCAACTATGCATTTAAGCTACCTATAATTAACAATTAAGAACGTAAATGAACCACGCAATTACTTGTAAAATATTTTTAAAAAATTATAAGGGTGGCCGCCAAACGTATTTTTATCTATAGAAAAATTTATTTTAAATAATCCATTTGAGTAATTTATAGTTTCAAAAAATTTTTAGTGGTCCAGTTTTTGACCTTTTGCAGTTCACCAGTTGTCGACCGTTGTTCTAAAGCAATTAATAATTAAAATAATAATAATAATAATAATGTGTATTCGTGTTTAACCAGTTTAGTGCCGTAGATGTATATACATGATAGTGGCATTTGCAGCACCGATTTCTATAAATACAACTTAAATGGTTTTGACACGAATACGTAAAAGTCTTTTGTTATGTATGGTAATATTCAAGAGTGACAATAGAAGTCAGGACATTCTTTTTAAAATAGAATAATCTGCCGACCATAATATTTAAACAAAATATTTAATTACGGATTCATGCAATGATGTAATTTAAAATTAAATTTATCTTACAAATGTTGCATATGTAACAAAATGTCTCGAAGATAAATCAACTATATTCTCGATTAGAAAAGCTTTTTCCATTCACTGTATCATAAAAGCAGAAAAACTAGCAGTAAGATCAGTTCACTAATTCTTTGACCAAAAATCTATTTAAAAAAGGTACCTTAATTCGATTTTTCGTGTTAAGTACAGAAAATTATACATTCATGCACATATGGCAAGTAAAGTATTGTTTAAAATCTGTTTTTTTCCATATGATTACGCGTTTTGATATACCCTGAATACGAAAATAAAGTTTTCATCGGTTAACATGTGTGTATGTGTTCTATCAGCTTAATTTAAAAACAAATAATTGAATGAAATTCAGAATTGGTATTTAGAAGATTAAATGAGGGTACCACTTTAAAAGGTTGGTATGTTTCAAAAGGAGTGTGTGTAAAAGTTGTCTGAATAATTAAAAAAAAAAATCTTTTTAATTTAATATTCTATTTATTATTATTTTTTAATAATGAAGGTACTGCTTTAAAACAAAGGGCTTTAAGAGGACTGTACTCTCGTCACATAGAAATATATGTCAATTAAAACATCTCCCTAAGCTACTTTTAACAGTTTTAATGTATACGTTACCGCTAAAGTGCATAAATCAGTTAATCTTCAGATTAGCTAGGTAATCTGCGTATTAACTAGGGTAATCCGTTAAAGTGCGAAAAATTATGAAATTTCTCAAATTACCTAGGTAATCTGCGAATTACCTAGATAATCTGCACATAACCGACTAGACACTCGTTAATCTGCGCATTACATTCTAAGCACTCGTTAAAGTGAAAATAAGATCTTTGGTGGAACAACAGCAACGTTTGCAGTCACGAGGTTTTTGCATTTTCTCACACAGGTTAAGTCCTTTTATAAAAATAGATACATACTTAGTTCCATAATATATAATTAACTAAGATCTTTCATTTAAAGTTAACTAATTTCTTTTTCCCACGTAAGTTGGGGACTTTGCTTATTTTTGCGTAGTCACACGTGCAAATTTGCCACATATGTTATTTTGGCCTGCTGATTCTAAACCCGTAATAAAATTTTCCTCACATAAGTTGGAATCAATGTAGAAATTATTGAATTTACATAGGTTAGGGCAGGTTTAATTTTTTAAGTTTCTTTACATAATAACAATATTAATTTTTCAATACATGTTACTTAAAGTAGTTTCCCTAAGTTTCTACCAATTTTACTAATCACACATATGTTGAGGCCTACATTTTCATTTTTTTTTTTACCAGCATATTCGTAATTCTCAACTGAACATTTCAGTATTTAACAAATATTTCAATTATTTAACAAATAACTCTTTAGATTTTGTAATTAATGGAACATTATATTATTTTATTTTTTACAATATAATTATTTTTACTTAAAAAATATAAATAAAAATAAAAATTGTATTAAGTTTTTAAATATGAAAATCTATAGTTAACATAACTTTATTTAAAATCAATTATTATTTTCTATTTTATTTCTTATTAATTGAAACTATCATAACAATCTTTAAATATATATATATAGTTTATAATTATGAGAAATAAAAGCAACCGGTGACGACCAGACCCTGGTGAAAGCAAAAGTCAAAGGAGGGGGGTGGAGCAGGAGTAGGGAAAGGAAATGAGAGGATCGAAACTAAACTAAATGTGGAGGGAGAGGAATTTTCTGGAACTTCCTGGAATTTTAAGTTGAGAATTACAAATATGCTAATAAAAAATAAATAAGTATAAATAAATAAATAAATGTAGGACCCAACCTATGTGTGATTAGTAAAAGTAGTGGAAACTTATGAAAACTGCTTTAAGTAACACGCATTGAAAAGTTAATTTTGCTAATATGTAAAGAAACGTAAAAAAGGAAACCTGACCTAACCTATGTAAATTCAATAATTTTTACATTGATCCCAACTTATGTGGGAAAATTTTTATAACTGGTTTAAAATCAGCAGGCCAAAATATGATAAGTGGTAAATTTGCACGTGTGAATACTAAAAATAAGCAAAGTCAACAACTTACGTGGGAAAAAGAAATTAGTTAGTTTTAAATGAAAGATCTTAATTAATTATATATTATGGAACAAGTATATTGTTATAATTGGTCGTTCCCAAAATGAAAAGAGGCAGGAAGTGATAGAAACAATCATTTTAACTTTAACGATACGGAAGCCGCTAATGTGCAGATTACCTAGTTAAAATGCGGAAAACTCTTGATTCCGCACTTTAACGGGTCATTTTAGTTAATCTTTAGATTACCTAGGTTATCTGCACATTAACCGATTTCGAGCTTTAACGGTAACACATGTTCATATACAGCATTTTAACTTTAACGATAGAAAAGCCGCTAATGTGCAGATTACCTAGTTCAAAGGCGGAAAACTCTTGATTCCGCACTTTAACGGGTCATTTTGGTTAATCTGCAGATTACCTAGGTAATTTGCACATTAACCGATTTTGAGCTTAAACGGTAACGTATGTTCTTATACAATATTAACCTCAACCTTTAATCTGTAATATGCCTTTATATGTACCCAAATGCAACGTTAGAGAAAATACAAATAATACGAGTTCTGAGAGTGACATACCAGATTATTAATAAAGTATAAATATTATGAGCATTTTATAATCTATACTGGCAGCTAAACAAAGTTAAAAAATCAATACTCATTCTTTGCGTAGTTAAATTAAAAACCAACGCGCCTTGAATAAACAACCCCCTTAAACTTCCCTGTCTTTTTTGCAACAAAATCGATCCGTTGATATGTATAACTAGCAAGTTTACCCGAAAAATTCTGGGTTAAAGTTCTATTTTTAGAATTTAAGAAGATTTATCAAAGGTTCTGTGGTTCAGAAATTTCAGGCAATTGAAGTTTAGGACAAATATTCCAAGTTATTCTAAGAGCAACTTTACACAATCTCAACTTTACATAAACATTTGCTATTCTTGCGGTGCTGACAATATCTTGAAACGCATAATCAAAAGTAGAATAATCGTGAAACACAGATAAAGACCAATTGGCAGCATTTAATGATCGATATGTTATATCTGTATGACATTTGTGACATCATCTTTAATTAAAATATTCAATTTCTTCTTGTCTTTCAAACGCTACGCGTTGAGCATCTGCATATGACCTGACTTCTCGCTGTTCAATCATTTCTCGTCTTCGAAAAGTTCCCTTTCAACATGTTCCTGACGCCGTATTTGTACTCATTTGTACTTGATATCCAATGTCTTCTTTTCTTGCAGTTGTTGTCTGTTGAGCATCTGCACGACAGATGCCTTGTCTTTGTTCATAATTTTCTTCTGGTCTTTGAACATCTTCCCATATATCTTATAAATAAAGCAAAGAGTTTGTCGGGAACACATCCGGGTGGACAACTCCTATTTTTGATTCGTCTTGACATAACTACTTTGGTGATGAAAATTGGCCATTTTTTTGTTGTTGTTGTTTTTTTAATAAAAACTGATGAATTTTTTAAAAAGATACTGCATAGATGTTATAATTTTTTAAAAGAGCTCTAAAAACTGTTAATTTTTTGTGTGGACACCTATATACATCAAGTTATTAAAGATATTATGTTGCAAAGTTTTCTTTTAATTAATTAAAGTATGAAAATAAATATTAGTTATAATTTGACAGTTGAAAAAGAAATTGCGAGTTCATTTTTTTTCGACATAAAAATAAATACATTTAATTAAACGTCAACGTTAAAAAATTGTAAAAAGTTAAATTATGCATCTCACAAAAATTGACGTCATTATCACTTTAAAATTTTCTACATATTGATAAAGTGCTAATGTAGTTCTATAGCTATAAGATTCAACAGAAAATTTAAAAACATGGTATATAAAAAGTTTTTTTTAATCTTATAATTTTTTGTAATTTTATTGTCATTTCGGCGATGAGTTGACATGGGCATCGCAAATGCATAAGTAAACATTTTGGCGAAAAATGTCCGAGCTACTACAGTGCCAAATTTCAAATTTCGCCAAGAGGCCCAAGCTGTTTCAATGTTTTTGCACAATTTTTCACAATTTTATTTTAAATATTTTTGTAATGTGAGTGGAAAAAAAAGGAAAAGCATTTTTTTTTTTTTTTAATTGATCTAATTATACAAAATATGACCATATTATGCGTTTTCAGTTCTGTTTATTACCAAAAAGAAAATGACAAACGCAGTTTTTCCTGTATTGTTGACATTTCTATAAATTAAATTATCCAGTACCAAGACGTTACTGGGAATAAGTCTCTGCTGAAGTCAGCGAGGGCCCAAAGCGAAGTTTTAAAGCAATTTCAATGTATTTTCTTTTTAGTTTTAATTTGTAGAACGGTAAAAAAAATATTGATTCTCTTTTTAATTCCTTTAAATATGGTGACCAGCGAAGCGGGAAAAGCCTTCTAGTATATATACGTATATATATATTTGTTTGCATAATGATCTGTGTTATTAACTGGGAAAAGACCCTCCAGTTATGGTTTACAGGAACCGACCAGGACATAAGCCAAATATCTAGTCACTACCTTCACTTGGTGCTGCAAACAGGAAGGCAAGAAAACAGAGGATGCGAAGAATCACCAGGTCAGCTGCCAACGAATGAATATATGTACTTTAAATTGTAGATCCTTAAACTCCGAAGATACACTTCCTGAACTTGAAGAAGAACTACGACACATTACATGGGATATTGTACGACTCAGTGAAGTTAGAAGAAAAAGTGAAGATTTTTTAGATTTAAGAGTGGAAATAATCAAGGGAATAATAATGGAAGATGCATCGGGGTAGGATTTTTGGTTAAGAAGAACCTAAAAAACAAAGTAATAATGCCACAAGGTTTTCTGATAGAGTTGTATCACTCGCCATCAAGCTCTCTAAGCGTTATAACGCTGAGATAATCCAAATTTATGATCCAACCAGCATATGTAAAGACCAAATTGTCAGAAAATTCTTTGAGGATGTTGGGAAGTACCTCAGCAAAACTATAAGGCATAATCTTAGAATCATTGTGTGAGATTTCAATGCACGAATTGGTACCAAACATTCTAATGAGCATGAAGTTGGTGCATTTGGAAAAGAAACTAAAAATAAAAGAGGACACAGATTGATTAAATTTGAGAATGTGAAAATTTTTATGTCTTGAATGGACAATGAAGGAACAAGTGAAATTAACTACATCCTCTTAATTGACAAGAAATACACCTTTACTGTTTGTACCGTGATAAATACATTTAATTCTGATAGTGATCACCGGCTGGTTGCATAAAAATTGATGGAGAGCTTATAAACCATTTTACATTTGCGGATGACATTGTACTGCTTGCCTTCTTATTTAAGGATTTACAAGAAATGCTTCAGGAATTAAACAGAGAAAGAAAGCTCGTTGGATTGAAAATGAACCGCAATAAGGCAAAAATTATGTCAAAGATCTTTGTTTCTCCACTGAAGATGACTATGGATACGAATGAATTAGAAACGGTATGCAGTTATACTTATCTGGTAAGTCATTACGATGGACGGGAACGTCATGGAAGAAATTAACAGTCATAACTTTCAAGTAGGCGAACTGAAATTTAACTAAAATTCCATTAAAAAGAAAAGCACTCAGAAATTGAGAATGGAAAATTTTTCAATAATTAAAACTATATTGAACTTCTTTTTTTCTATATTTTGTATTACTTTACACTTCTACACTTGGATTGTAATATATAAAACTAATAGGGAAAATAAAACTGTAAAAGGGACTTTATGCCGTATTCGTTAAAATCGCTTTGAGATAGAGCATGTTTCGAAAATGACACTATGTAACAATTTTGATAGGACTATAAAATTTTACGTTTTATGAATGGTATGAAGCATACCTTTTCAGAACGTTTTAGATACTGTTTTTATACTTGTAATAGAAGTCTGTTTTGACACAAAATACAGCTTTTAAACGATTGTACCCATCATTAGACGTTCAAACAACGTACCCGTGTTGTTTTTGTAGATTTTTTTAATTTTTAGATTAAATTCCATGCAAACTGCAGTCTTTAAAAATTAACATCATCAAAGCGGCAATTCGAAATAAATTTGCGTTAACCAATATCACATGTTTGTGAAATCGTATTTTTCTTTTCTGTTCTATTCTTTTCTTTCTTTTTCTTTTTCTCTTTTTTCTTTTTTCGCACTGCTTTGAAGCACTGGCAATCACTCCTACTTAAAAGATAGGCACATAATCCTGTTTTGTTAAGTAAATATTTGTCGAATCATGATCTTATGTTTACACTGTTCATAAAAAAGTAAGTTGATGATAAAAATTAGCAATCAAACTAAAAATTATATATGTGAAAAGTGTGGATGTTTGCATCAATAACTTTGCTGCCGACTGTAATATGTTGAATTCAGAAATGCTTGTATTTTCTTCCTATCACATATGGGTGACATCACCAATGTAAGGATGAAGATCAAAAGAATTCACACAGAGGTTAAAACAAAATCAAAACTTTTTGTGTATAATATACATTAAAATAAGCTGGTATTTATAAACTACCATTCAAATATCTGTGTTTCTTTACATTGGAGCTCCATTCAGAGCTCAGTAATGGGAGTTGTAAAAATGAAGCTTTTTATGCTCATTTTTATCCAAAAATCCCATTTTCTACCAAAGCTGTACACAACGGAAATTTTTGAATATCTTTACCTTAAGCAGCATACAAAAACACATTACCCCGGAGAAAAAAAAATTAAATCGCAGACTTCTGTATTTATGTAATGAAACAAAATGCTCTGAAAAAACTTTATACTTAAAGGTGAAGTAATTTTATTTACATGAAGAAAAATAACATTCCATTACTTTTAAATTGTACAATAAGTTTAAATACGGTAATATTTTGTTCAGAATGTCGTTAACATTGCATGACATTTGACTTGATCTGCAATGTATGAATACCTAGTTAAAACATTCTATTAATTCTAACTGTGATGATTGAGGTGAATAAATAAAATTTTAATACCTATATTTTATCAAAAAAGCAACAGAAAATTTTGATTTCAGGTTTACCCTGAATTTCCATGTTTTGAGACATTCATTAGAATATGATTTTACCAATTTAAATTGCCTGTCTGTGATAAACATTTTCTGCTAACTTTCGCCCGAGTATCAATGTACAGAATTACACACAAACTTATATACATTTGAACCTTGACATAAATTAGTGCTTATCATATTTTGGTTCATCTCACTCAACAGGCAGTTCTGTCATCTCATGTTTTGATAATTTTTAATATAACACTGTAAATTAAAATGTTATATAAGTGTACATAATGAGAATTATTTTGAATAAACATTGTCATATAAATAAAAAATGTAATGGAAATATTCAACCAGCGAAACTGTTTTGTTATATGTAGACGATCATCTTCCGCTAGGGTGTGAAAGGGTCTACCACCGAGATATGTGTATTTTCAATGTGAGTATATTTCAAATTATCTCATAAATGCTGTTAAAAACAATGGTTGAACCCTGGATCTGTGATAATTTGAAACAAAGTTATATATACTTTTTTTTTATCAAAAAAGGAAAGAAAAGAAAGAAAAAAATTCTGAAAAAAAATGAGATGTCGTTTGTAGAACGAGAAAATTAACTTTGCTTTTTTATATTTAGTGTTATACTTCTCTGAGAGGAATATCGTGTGCATTCATCAGAAAAAATATTATACATAAGAATTAAAAAAAAATAATATGTACTAGATGGATTTGCATTGGATATTAAAGATTTTTTTTTTTTTTTTAATGTCTACAACACACTAGATTTTTTATTTCTAGTAGTAACACATCACTCAAATATATATGCAGCAGAGACTACAAAGAGAAGAAGAAGAACAACAACAACAACAAAATAATTGGAACAAAACAAATTTAAATATAACAAAAAGATGTAGAACACCATTCATGCAGGTTTTATTATTCTGCACGCAATGCATGTAGAATAATAAAAATATGAAGCAAATAAGTGTAGTTGAATCTATAGGAGGTTATATATTGTTACAGTTTGCAGTTTACTGTATGTGTAGTGTCTTTTATTATTACACTTGTTAAACTCCATATGTATAGCTTAATAATAATGAAAAATACTGACCAAAACACTAAAAAAATTAATCTTTCTTCTTTAGATGAGATATGAAATTTTTAACCTGTTATTTTGCATGACATTATTTTTATAGAAGCAGATTTTTATAGAAGCAGAATTTAATATTATATATAAAAACTTTATATATAATATTACTATGTTACCCCTAGGCCAGTTAAAACAAAGTTTCTCAACATAATGAATTCTTGTTGTGCATTTACAGCTGTTCATGTAGGACTATATTACTTACGTTGGTTCTACTAAAATATTCAAGTTCATAACGTAATAAATTGTTTAAAAGCATGTTAAAATCATAATGAAAAACAAATCACATGCAAAGTATTAATCTTTATTTTTAAATAAAATATGAACTTCATTCATCTGAAAAGAAGCAGATATTCTTCCCTCACAAGTACATTTTTATACCTTATCGTAGACTGATTATAACAAAGTTTAGAAAATTAATATATCTAATTATAGCATAAAACATCAATTAAATTTATTCAAATATTTTTGCTGAAGAATTTTGCTGCCATTATGGAATCATTATAAATTTACATGTAAATTTTCAGACAATTTTTCTACTGTTTAAAATTCCATAAATTAACACAATTTTACAGATAAATTAATTGCTTTAAAATGGAAATCTGTGCAATTCGTTGATTTTTCTTTTTATCCAAATATTAAAATTTTCAAAACTGATTAGTTTTGTTTACAGAATTTTGACTTTGAATATATGTATACAAGTAAAAAAATATCATTTAACACATTAGGTAGAATTTTAACGAATTAATTAACTTGGAAAAGATAATTAGAAAACTTTCTTTATGTTATAGCTGATTTATTCGGATTTAATTTTTTATTTTGTGAATTTTGAAACGTTTACACTCGATCTCAAAACATATCTTAATAAGTTTAGAGGAGGTAGTTTAATATTAATTTTATAAGAATTGTTTATACATTTGTAAAATTGTGTTTGTGTATGAAAACATAAAGTAAATATTTTTAAACTAATATAAATATAGATTGCTACGGAAGTAACTGTAATAATAATAACAGAAAAAAGCTCTTATGGCTTTTTAAATTTTATACATAAAGTACAATGTTTTAGAATTTGCTTTAATTGAACCTAAAACTTCTTAAATGGGTGTTTTTTCGCAAAACTGTAAATCAAAACCATTCATCGGATATAAAAGAAAGATGAATTTTTTATAAGCGACTGTCAGCAATATAGGATGTTATCACTTCGACCAAATATTAAACAAAAAAAAAGAAAAATAGATGAAAAGGTCGAATTAATTTTCAAAAGAGCCAAAATTGACCAGGCCAAGATTGAACTTGGGAATTTCGTGTAGTACAAATTAAGAAACCCTGTCGTCACTTCCAGCATTATAGGCTGGAAACCTAAGTTATATATATATATATATATATATATATATACTGAGAATAAAGTCGAAAAAAAATTTGTTTTTATTAAAAACAAAAATTATTTTATTTACGAGACAAAACTTAAGTTAAAATACATTTAAAAACAAAATATACATTTAAAAACAATTAAAATGTAGACGTTTCGAAACCCGTCCAGCTTTCCTCATCAGTATCACTACAACATAATTTGCAAACATTACAGGAATACACAGGGAATTTATAGAAGTACAGAATATTGAGGAGTCAGTGCGCATGCTTCATTGATGGTGTAGAGATGGCTGGCAGTGTGCCAACTCTCAAGGAAAATACGTGAATTATAATTATCATAGCCAGAATTTAGAACTTTTATGTTATCGAAGTCAGGAATACGATCGGTTGAATGGATTACAATTTTAGAATTTTGGTTGCAATTTTTTATGACCGTCTGTGTTCCTGTAGTCTAATTTTTGCCGTACGGCCAGTTTCACCTATTTACAATTTTTACAAGGAATTAAATATATTACACCACTTAGATCCAAAGAAGGGGTTACAGGTTTAAAGTTAAAAAGAAAGTTTTTTAATTGCTTAATCTCCCGAAAAGCAGTATAAATATTATGTAGTTTATCTATCTTAGAAATAAGTTCTGAACTAATTTAAAAACTAACAGATTTTTTTTTTTTTTTAGTATACAGTCTGGGATTAATTAAAAATTAAAAAATATATATATACCTTTTTTATTTGTTATAACTTCAAAACTAATTATTGAAATAAATGTAACTGACATATTTGCCTAATACCAAAGCGATAAAGTGATAGTTATGTGCATTTTTGATTTAGTAATTTGCTTTATTACACTCTACGAAGTACTTAATAAAAATCTACATATAACTTACTTCTTAAACGTAATATAATAAGCATATACTTTGTATTTTATTATGTTTTATTTTTGAAATAAACATTTTATATTTTAATATATTAAATAAAACTATTTATTTGTTATATCTAAAGAATTACTTAATAAAAATATGTATTCTGCATTGAGTAATTTCACTTTTATAAGAAATTACTGCTTTAATTTGCAATATAGTATTTACAGTTTTTAATATAAATCTCAGAAATTTTATTGTACGAAATATCATAAAACTTTTTTTCTAGTTGCAAATTTGCAGGACGCAATTTTCGAATCCCGGCCCCTTGGCCCCTTTTTAAAAACTAAACATTTCCGAGCGTAGACATTTTAGGATTATTTCCAGGTCTGATAAAGAAGAAATTCTACGAAATTCTCTGTGGAATTTAACTTAAAAGGAAAAACATTATTATTACTTACAAAGTTATATGTGCTCATGGAAATGGATAGGTAATTTTAACAATTTTTGAATCAAATAAACGTACCACAGACACCTTGTAATAAGATGCATTATCACTGAAGTGCTGATTGCGTAAAAGTCTGATATACCTCCAAAATAGTCGGTCAGACGCGAATTTTATAATGATCGTGTTTTATTTCGAGTTACTTGATTCATTAAGCTTGAAGATTTACAAATTATCTGAATAAAAAGCAGAACTGAAAATAAACATTATGTAAAGAATAATAATGGAGCAAATTTCTGTGTAGATTAATGTGGATGATGCGCATTATACCGTAGTGCTTACTTATTTTAATTAATCTAGAGTGCCTTAATCCTAAATTTGACCCTCCCCCCTTAAAATAAATATATATAAAAGAAAGAAAACAAAAATGATGTTTATAAATGTACAGCTAAGGGGATATATTAAGGGGAAAAATATCCCCATTTGAATAAATTGCTTCTTCAGTTAGAAAAGGCTTCACGTTGAATTAAGATATTGTGTACAAGAGGATGGGGGGGGGATTTTTTCAAACAGAAATTTGATATATGAAATTTATACAAAATAAGTTATGATATGAAATTAACCCAAATATTTTTTTAAAATAGACATTAGAAAAACTTAAGCTTACCGGAAAATGCAGTAATCATAATTGATAACACCACACTCCCTCTTTATCATGCTATATAATTACACGAAATTTCGAATGCTGTTAACCGAAAAAAAAAAAAAGAAAAACTAAATTATTTTGCAGTAAAAAATACAATGCTTATTTCACAGATGCGTTAAAAGTGTAATTTTTAATAGTCTGAAGATTCCTCCACTCACACACGCATACACACGCATACACACGCATAAACACACACACTGACCAGTTGCCAAAAACCGTTTTTTGGAGAAAGACTTTAAAATATGTAAATCAAGTGAAAACTCTATATCGAAATTTTGGATCCCATGCAATATTCACACTACGTACAGCAGTCGTGTAATGGAAGTAAAAAGTTAGAAAACTAGTATAATGTGGCCATCGCAAGATTTTCTTTTATATAATTTTACACAAAATCCATGCAATACAAATTATTCATTAAATTATTAAATTATTCCCCATGATAAATGCAGACGATTTTATATGCCAGAATTATATCACTAAGTGCCGAAAGAAAGTAAGTTTTTCTGCTAATATCAGAAGAAATACGATTTCGTTTTTCGCAAAAAAATGAAAAAAAAAATCGATAACTTTGTTTTAAATTATCACAGATCTATGGTTTAACCATTCGTTTTAAAGATATTGACGAGATGTTTCGATAGATACCCATATTGAAAATTTACACCCCCTGTGGTAAGTGATGATCCTACATGCACAAACTTTTTCCTCTAGTTTACTACTACATATTATTTATACACTACTACTACATATTATTTATCAATAATTCATAATAATTTTACAATCATACGTTAAAAATACCCTCGTTATATATATTTATACGAAATTTTGTCCTGCACTGCCATGTTGAAAATTAAAAAAAAAATTGGATCACAGCGCCACCTGTTGAGCGATTGATCTCCAAATCTAATCAGCACCAGTGTATGTCAAGGTGCAACTAAATACCGAGTTTGGTTTAACCTCGTTTATTGGTTCGTGAGATACAGCGTCCACAAAATGTGTAATTCACACACACAGACAGACAGACATTTTCTAAAGACAGTAAAATTGTGTTTAGGTCATCCTTAAACGTGTAAATTCATTGAAAATTAGAGTAATTTCAATTAGAGTAAACAATTAAGTTAAAATAATTTCTCTTTATATATATAGAAGAAAGTAAAAAAAAAAAAAACATAATTATATAATGAAAAATATTAAATTTGAATACAAAATACAAATAAGAGTGTTAAAGAATTAGTGAATAAATACACACACAAAATAACATTATATGTTAAATATCTTTGTAAATAAATAACAAAAAGTAGGTGGTAAGGCTGTTTTAAATAATTTTTTGAAACTTCTGAATGCTTATTATATAATTTCATTTAGAATAGAATTAAGCAATATTAATAATTTTCATTATCTTAATAATTGGATCAAAATCTTAGGTCAATTACGAAAATTATTTATCAATTGTTATTTTAAACTCAAATGCATTTCAGTTCGTGTTTAAGATTAAAATCCAGATGAGAGATTTAAGCATATAGTAAATATGAATAAATACTTTAAAATAAATTATTTTTGTGTGACTGTTTCTTTCAAAATTCGAACAT
Source organism: Salticus scenicus (assembly GCA_963930645.1). Lineage (NCBI taxonomy): Eukaryota > Metazoa > Arthropoda > Arachnida > Araneae > Salticidae > Salticus > Salticus scenicus. The sequence continues at coordinate 327,148,535 of OZ005648.1, read as the reverse complement.
CAAACCAAAATCTGTTAAACTTTTAAACGATACTCCGATGGTGATAATTCCTTTTCTTCACTATTCTTAGAAACTGGAGACCAAGAATTAATCTTATGCTCGAAAGACGTTTACACAATTTCCATTATACGAAAGTTTATCAGTCTTCCAAGTGAATGAATCCAAATGAGTTTTCAGAGATTCACAGATTACTCTTCAGAATTATCTCACTAAAATGTAACAACAAAATATTGTATTCTGCTAGCTAAAATGCTTTATTTCTAGATATTTCATTCGGATTATTTATTTCTAAATTTTTAATTTAATACTTTGTTTCCAAAAGAAAAAAAGAAAAATTACATACTTTTAATAAATTTAATTCGCGTGATGTGGTATTTAAATCAAAATGTCGAAGGAAAGACGAAATTGCAATATTTTAAATAGAGATAATGTAAAAAAATTTTAAATGCTGGCACTAACATATGCATTAGAAATGAGTTTTATTTATAGATTTCTTATTATGTATAGATACATTTTAAACTAGATATATCTTATAAAAGGCTTATATGTAAAAAAAAAAAAAATAATAAATGATTTTTTATAGGGACTTTGTAAACAAAAATTTCAAATTAGTAAAATAATATCCTGTCTTTAAAAAGTCATTTACAAGAAAAAAAATTCAACATAGTTTCTTTTTTTTTTTTTTTTGACTCATTAGAATTCTATTAAAAATCTGTAATCGCGGAATTTGTACACAAATGGGCTCTTCCCACCGTCGTCTGCTCAATCACGTGATAGAAGAAAACGAATAATCGAATTCTGAGAATCGAATTCAATTAAATATTGTTCTTAAGAACAAAAATTTTAATATTTAATATAAAATAAAATAAAAGTAATATTGTGCATTTGTAAACAGTAGAATAATTGTATTTGTAAATTCAATAATTTTTAAAAAACATTTTATGTGTTTATTTATTTTTACCTATAAGAATCGATTTTTGTATATTGTAGTGTAACTGTAACATTAACTGATCTAGCAATAAATAATAGCTTCTTGTGGAATGTTTATGGATTATAATTTGAAATTTTAAAATATTTTCATTTAATTTAATTGCATAAAGGTGTTACAACAAGTTAATTAACTTAGTTACTGGTCTAAATGGATTTACGCAGTACGATATTGCACTGTCACTGATTTAAGTACCAAAAATCAGAGTATTAAACATGTTCTTCATGAACATCAATAACAAACATAAACTAAATGATGATTGTAAATGTATACGGCAAACAAAAGATGATGAATAATGATATAAAATGGATTAAAAATGATAATTTATAAAAAATAACACAGATTAAATACGATTGATCAAAAATAAGAATAGAAAATATGTTATTTCCGCAATCACTATAGATAGACAAGACTTCGTCTGCTATTTGTTTTTCCTCTATCATGTGACCTCTGACGTCATGTGGGAAGAGCCCATTGAATGAAATTTGAGTATAAACTCCCACGTTCTTTTTTACGTATTTTATTCTTAAACATTCAGTTAGTTTCATAAACATTTACTTTTTTTGTTTTACTTTTTGTTTATTTGTTTATTTCTGTCATATAGGACATGACAGAGTATATTTTTAAAAAATAATATGAATAAAATGGCATGTTTTGTATTAATTGAATCGTAGAAAATGTTAATAAGTTATAAAGCGAGATTTATTTTAACCATAAGTAATGCTAGTATTAGAAATGTAATACTAGGAAAAATTACGTATTATATAAACTCTTGTCTGTGAAGCTACGAAAAATTGAAATAATTATCTACATAAAAATACTGAAAGTTTGTCGTCGTACCTGTTCGGATTTTTAGTTCGCTGTACAAATCTACATACATTCAACCGATCGGTATGAAAATTGATAGTACACTTATTAATGAGAATAAAATATAGTTAAGGTCGTACTTTTTAGTTCAGTCGGATAATTGGTTCAAAGATATAAAAAAAAAAAAATCCCCATTTTAACTTTTAAAAAACAAATTGATGTAAAAAATAATCTGGTGTGAAACAACGACAAGACTTCCATTACACATATTATATGCATTTTTGGGGATTTTCCTGTAAGAGAAACTTGATACACGTATAAAGACATATAAAACAGAGTTAACATAGCGAGTTAAAAAATAAGGGGGGAAAAACAACGGTAGTTAAAATAAAATAGAGTTATTTTTTTAAACACCAATTTCCGAGATCTAAAACAGAACTACCTAATCAGGATGACCGTTAATATTCCTGTAATAACCACGTAATACATGAGAAAGGGTATCTAAAATGGATTAATGAAACAATTTTCAAGAAAATCGTTAGAGCCGTTTTTGAGATACCAACTTTTACAAAACTTGGTATACTCAATTATTGAATGGAAAACAATAATTACATACAAGATGATATTTAAAAGGGAGTTAATATGGCGAGTTGAAAAAAAATCCGTACAGCCGTTTTTAAAAGAACGCACTTGCGAGACCTAAAATTTAACTATTTATACAGCACGCCTATCAATTTTCCTGAATTAACCAACTATATCATTCGAAAGGGTATCTAATAGAGTGTTTATATAGCATCTTTGAAGAAAATCATTTGAGCCGTTTTTGAGATACGGGCTTACGGTCCCATTTCCGGTTTCCGATGAACCTCTTCCTGTTTTCCAATTTTCACCAAAATTTGGAAAATTCTTTTGTACACGAGACCTGTATCAGTTTTGAAGTTTCGTAGTTCTATATTAGTTTCGGAGGTATGATAGTCATAATATTCCATACATACATACATACATACATACGTACACACACACTGACCAATTGCTGAAAACTACTTTTTTGGACTCAGAAGGCCTTAAAACGTGTTAGTCAGGTGAAAACTCCATATCGAATTTTTGAATCGAATACAATATTTCCATTACCTATAGTAATAGGGTAATGGAAGTAATAAATAAGCTACACAATCTTTTTTTTTTTTTTTTTTTTCAGACATAAATATATATATATATATATATATATATATATTTGCACGTAAAAAAAAAATAATAATTTTAGTATTTATGTGTAATTAAATATATTTCTTTTTATGTCGAAAAAAATCAACGAGAAAAAAAAAAATTAATTGTTTGTTAGTGGTTTTAATCGATTAAGTTCTCATAATGAGTTAAAAATGTTATAATTAGGATTTTATTGAGATAGTACATGAATTGGAATCTATTTATTTAAAACGTTTAGTCGCAGATTTTTCAATATTTATTTAAATTCAATCTCATATTTTATTTACTCTGTTTCTTCTTTAATTCAAATTTTATAGGAACTAATTCAATCCGAGCAGCGAAAGGTAGGCCTGCTAGTGATAATATATAATTACTTTCGTAAACATTTTAAAGAAATCTAAACAAAATTCAATAATAGCATAGAAAATTATTAACATGATACTGATCTTAACTCTGCACAGGCCTTAATCTCAACAAACAGTCAGTTTTCTCTACAGTCCTTAATCTCAACATAAATAGTAGTGATATTTTTCCCTTTTAATCTTACTAGTTTTAATAATAGAAATTAACAAGTGAAAACAAAATTATAATAAACAAAAACTGAGGTATATAATTTTTCCTGAAACAGAGATACTAAATTTTATTCCAATGCTTGCCATTCATTGTGATTTGAAGTTGCGTATTCATTATTATAGGATTTTGAATAGGATTAACTAGTGAGTCTGTGTTAACTTGTAACTTCTTTATAAAGAGTCCCCCTCACGCCAAACCATCGACGCTGGCAGCTGCAATGGGCTCATGGACATAGAGATTTGCGTGCAGATTGGCAACAAATGGTTTTTTCTGATGAATCCCACTTTAATTTGTGATACCATGGTGGCCGTATAGTGTTAGACGCTATGCTGGTGAACGCTACCTTCCAAAATGTATTATCGAACGTCAGAATGGACAAACGTCTGGTGTTATAATCTGGGGTGTGATAGCATATCATGAACGATTTCAGCTGCTACGAATTGTGGGTAATCTTAACAACAACAGGTACACCAGTGGAGTGCTGTCCTTCAAAGTCGCCCCTATCTTTCAAAGCATTCATGGAGTGATCTTTCAACATAATAATGCCGACCCATATCTTGCAAGGAATTTTAGACTTTCCTTCAGCAGAATACATATAGCTTCTTTCTTGGACTGCTTATTTGTTGGTTATGCCACCTATTGGACATGTGTGGGATTTCGTTGATCGGCGTCTCGTTCGTGATCCTCGTCATACAGTTTCTACATATGAAATGTAGGTACACATAAAAAACAATATGAAATGCTCTTCCCTATGCAGACATTCAAAATCTGTTTGACTGTATACCACGTCGTATAGCAGCGCATATTGCAGTGCGTGGTGTCTACACAAATTACAATTTCCGACACTTAATACTGTGTTTCTGTTTTAAAAATTTAATTATTTACTTGTTCCAAAATCAGCTGTTTGTGTATTAAATTAATTTCTGACAATTCCTTCACGATGTTGCAATTTTCACAAATATGAGTGTATTAGAAGGAAGGATAAATGAAAATGCAACATTTGTTGTTTTTACTGGCAAACAGAGTTAAAATGATAACTTGTACGTCAGAAAAATGTTCCACAACTAAAAAATACGGAAAACAGAATGTGTTTTCACAATATGGGTGTTTTCATTATATATGGGTATCTTTCAAAAGATACTTCTAAAATAAATGCTTGAACCATAGATTTGTGATTGTGCGATTACTTAAAAAAAGTTTTTTTTTTTCTTTTTTAATTAAGTAAAAAAAAAAAAAAAAAAAAAAAAAACTAGTTTCTTCTAATGTTGGCACAAGATTGACTTTTTTTCGGCATTTAGTGTTATACTTACTTCTCTGAGATAAAAATCTTCTGTCTTCATCACGGAAAATAATTTTAATAAATAAATTTTACTGCTTGAATTTGTGTAAGCTAATATAGAAGAAAGTCTTGTAGTGACCACAACATACTAATTTATATTAATTATCACATGCAATAAAATAATAATAATAAATATATAAAATAATGATGCAACAATACTTGTGTCTCCAAATATCATCACCACATCTAAAAAAAAAAAAAAATAAAATAAATAAATAAATCACACCACCAAACCACACTGCAACACCAAAATAAAACACACTCTTAAAAAAAATAAATAAATAAATAAATAAATAATAATAATAATAATAATACGTTTCGAAAAATTCTGATAAATTGCCTTTACTGAAACATCTGATCTATTTTGGGATCGAAAAGTTTTAATTTACAACACGATTAGTTTCAGATCCGCAACGTAAGCGAACATTTCAATAATGATAGAAGCCTTTTGGAAATGTTTCATTACCAAAAATGTTAATTTTGTTGCTGATCTTGAACGAATCGTGTTGTAAATTAAAACTTTTTGTTCCCAAAACAAATCAATCCGATTTTTTTTTTATTTTTATTTTAAAGTGTACTCTTTCTTTGAAGGTTAATTATCAAGATATATTCTTTTGAGAGGAGAGCTCCACAGTTTTAATCCTGGTTGAAGTGGAAACTTTACCGATATATCTTTTAACTTCGCCTTTAAAAAAAATATATATATATATATATAAATATTTTTCAATCGTTTTAAATATTCGAATAGAATAAAGGAAGTTAGTTTCTAAACTAACACTCAAATTATACATAATTTAGAATAGATTCTCCCAACCTGTGTCCATATAGGCCAAACGTGGCCTATTAATATAAAAACTGGTAATATAAAAACTGGTGAGTATTTTCTTCTCACTGTAAATGATAAGTTTAATCATAATTACGCAAATATATGGAAACAGATATCATTCTTGGCAAGGATTTTCCATTTCCGAATAGACTGTATGTCTGAACATCGACCGTAAAAATATGTGCATCTTAAATTTTGTATATAATCATAAAGTCTTAAACATACATATGCTACTTAATTTATAAGTTATTGATATTTTTAATTAATGAAACAAACGATTTATGTCAAATAATCAAATAATTAAACTTGTTTTTATTTTGTAAACATCACAGTTTAATTAATTTTTCTACAATTAAGAAAAAAAAAATGAAAGAAGTTATAATCACGTTGCTGTAAATATTTATCAAGTTGAGGATTAATATTTCGAAATATTTGCTCATAAAAATATTCTGAAGTGCAAAATAAATATCCTATCTGCTGATAACGACATTCTATTTATTTAATATTTTAAAATTAGGTGATATTTTTTTTTATAAGGATGTGGAAAACAACTTAATCATCTCGAAAGGAAAACAGTATCAAAATTAAATTTAATAAGTTAAAAAATATATACTAATGGATATATTTTTTTTAACTATTAACGAAAACCTATATTGCATAATTATGAATTTCATTTCTTAAATTAACACGACTGAAGTAAACGAAAATCAATTTCTTCATATATTTTTTTTTAAACTAAAATTATGAAGAAATAATTTTCTTTTTGAAAATCCATAAAATTGTTATTGAATTTTTTAAAACGGTTTTAATATATTTTCGTTAACGTAATTTGTTTAACGTAATCTGTAACCATATAGTTTAATCACAGACCACATATTTTTTACCAACCAATAGTTTGGAACAAAATTTTAATTTTTAAATCTCGACAACTTTTGAATATATTCACAGAAAATTTTTCAAAGTTATTAATTTTATTGTTTCAAAAAATCTTTATTGGCATTATTTCAATTGTTATTAATTAGCAGAGCTTTCATTGCGTTTTGCATTGCGTTTTGTAACTCTTTAAAGTATCGTATTCACGACATCTCTTTGATTAGGCGAAAAATGCACCAAATACTAGGTTGGTGATAATCGTAGTTGATAGAGTAATTTTGGCTTTCACTATTTATCGTTAAGCATTGGCGCACTGTGATTGCTATAATTTCATTTTATGATATAAATATGATTAATATTTTATGAGATAGGGTTGCTACGATCCACATTTTCAGAATCAGTAACTTTCTACAGTAGTGATGATCGATAATGTTTCCACAATTGCTTAAGGAAGAAAATACAATACTGCTTCTGGAAAATACGAAACGTAGTAATCATGATAAAGGAATATTACAGCCATTTTTTGTTGCTGGTAAAAAACTGAATTACAGAAGAATCAAAACTTAATTGTTGCCAAACTTATGCTAAATGTAAGCTAACGCCGAAAACGAAATAATCTGAATTTCGGATTTTTTACATATTATACAATATTTCGTATTAGAAAAGGCATTGTTGGAAGATGTACAGTCGGCAGCAAAATTATTGAAGCACACATCAACACTTTTCATATATATATAATTTGATCGCTATTTTTTATCACCAACTTACTTTTTTATAAACAGTATAAGACTAAGATCACGACTTGAGAACTATTTACTTAACAAAAATCTTTTAAGTAGGAATTATTGCTAGTGCTTCAATAATTTTGCTGCCGAGTGTATGTGAAAACTGATTCTGCACCAATATATATCAAAATCCAAGCAAATATAAAACTTCGTGGAATTACGTTTATTACTCCTTGAAATCAGCACGTACAAAATTTTGTAACAAAGAAACAGACTTTTTAAAAAAGTGACCAAAACGTATTTAGAACATCTCAAACTGTGTACATACATCAAAAATCAGAAGTAGTGAATTTTCATAAATGCAATACTTTACTCTTATAAATAGAATAATGTAATAAATCTGACAGAAAAATAGTTGTTTCTTAAATATCTCATAGAAAACAAATAAAATGTAAATTTGCTAAATTAATATTGGTTTAAAAACATATATATACACCCCGCGCCAAAAAAATAGGTACAAAGTTTCTTTTTTTTTTTTTTTTTTTTTTTTCTCCCATAAAATAACATTATCTAAATTGTGCTTATCATTTATTATTATCATAAAATAACACTATTTCAGGACTAATTTTAGTTTAAGACTAATTTAGAAAAATTTTAAGACTAAACTTTTTCTTATTTAAGACTACACCCCACGACAAAAATATAGGAACAAAGGGTTTTTTTAATTTTTCATAAAATAACATTATCTAAATAGTGCTGATCATTTATTATCATAACAAAATATTATCATATCAAAAACTTACTAAATATTTGTATCATATTCAAAATATTCATATTCAAAATAATCATATAAAAAAAAAAAAAAAAAAACTCCTTTGCTCCTATCTTTTTGTCGCAGAGTGTAGTCTTAAATTAGAAAAAAATTAGTCTTAAAATTTTTCTAAATAAGTCTTAAAACAAAAATTAGTCCTCAAATAGTGTTATTTTATGATAATAATAAATGATAAGCACAATTTAGATAATGTTATTTAATGAAAAATCAAAGAAAAAACCCTTTGTATCTGTCTTTTTGTCACGGGATGTATGTTTATGATATTCTTTTATTTTGATCTAAATATTTTCGATAGTTGCAGATGTAAAAACGGGTAAGATGCTAGTATATTTGAATTAAAATCTTGAATTTATAAACATTTTAAGACAGTCATTAAAAGTTTATCAATTATGTCAACTCAGTTTATATTCATACAATTCGAATATCTCTAATTTAATATATTCTCCAAACAAACCTTTCTAAAATATGTTGATTGTAGAATGAATCTTAGAAGATTTCATACAATTCAAAGATAAACAATGGAATTAAAATTTTCGAATTATTTTCAGGAAATTGATGAAAACTGCTTGATTAATAAACTTCGTACCAAACTAGATTCAAACCACCGGAGTAATTTGTGATGAAATATTCAAAGATGTTCTCATTTTCCAGCTGAATCATAAATTTAAAAGTCAGACTTTAATTAAGTATTTGGTACAATGCACTCTGTTTTCGTTGCTCTGTTTCCATTATACATTCTTACTCCAGTGTCGCAGTATTCCTAAGATTTATAGTAAGAGTAAAAGAGTAAATGCTCACACAAACAATGGCTTATCGGTTAGTATTAATGAATTCATCCATCTCAGACTTCTACGGCCATTTAACAAGAGCTACTCTTCACAAACAATAATAACTATTGGTAAAGTTTATTTAGTTGCAGGAAAAATAATTCCTTTGGGGTTTTACATAAAGAGATTAAACAATATAATAAATAATTTATGTATATTTATAGATTGTATATTTCTCGTATGTTTATGTATATTTGTAGTATTTTTATAGATTGCTCTATATTTAGGTAGTTTAATTTTATTTATAAGATGTAAGGTTTATATTTAAAGTGTCCCATGATATACAACTTTTAACTTTTATTAACTTATTGTCTTGCTTTTAAATAATTTAAGACAAATATTTATATTTTTAGATATTTTCAAGCAATAACGAATGATCCATTGCTTCGTATTTAACATTATATTTAAAACAATTCCATGGAAATAAATTATTTTTAAAAAATGTAATTCTTTTTTTTTTTAATATGGCTGCTTGAATGCATTAGGTGTACATTTTATTATTAGATTATTTTAATAATTTTTTGCTAATTTTTTTTTTTTTTTTTTTTTTTTTTTTTTTAGTGTTATATTTTATTAGCATAAAAAAAAAAAAAAAAAAAAAAAACATTTTGTATTGACCTGTAAAATAAAGTTTAAAAAGAAGCACTTCCTACTGAAATAAATTGCAGAAATAAAGTTGGCGAAAGATAAGTATTCAGAAAAGCATTTTGTTACTACAAATATAAATCAGTATATTCATATTAAAATCGCTTTTAACTATATACCAAATCAGAAGAGAAAACGAGGAAGACCAAGAAAGACTTGGATGGATAACGTAAAAAAAGCGATGAGGGATAGGGGTCTGGAAGAAGAGTGGACCCATGACCGGAAGACCTGGCACAGACTTGTGGATTCTGTCGGAAGGCAACACCCGATGCCATAAACCGAACATACATACATATTCATATTAAAACGATAATAACTAAAACATATAAAACAATGTTCGCGTAACTTTCTAATTCCGAAATATTTAACCTAACAATGAAACATTCAAAAGGTGTCGTCTTCAAAAAATATTAAAAAATATATATGTGATTCTACTCTTCATAAAACACCAGAAACTGTAAAAATTATCGGCGCTGAAATGAATTACAGCGAACACAAAAAATTAAAAAAATTAAGCATATTTGGCGATTTCATACTGTTAGGCGATTGATTTTGAGTACTTGGCGGAGAAGCAAAACACGGTTCTGTTCATACACGGCAATCTCAGTGCTAGTGAACGTATCGCGTAATAGCGCTAAATCGCCAAAAATGCTTAATTTTGATAATTTTTTGTGGCCACTGTAATTCATTTTAGCTGATATTTTCTTTTTTATTTCTTGGTGTTTCATTAAGAGTAGAATCACGTATATTTTTTTCAATATTTTTTGATGACGACACTTTTTGAATGTTTCCTTGTAAGATTCAGTATATAGTAAGTGTAATCGAATGATAAATTTCTTTTGGAATTTGTAAAGGTAGCAGGTATTCTTTGCACCTTTCGTCTTTAGAAGTTATTCTGAAACAATACTTTACTCTATCAATATGGTTTTGCATATTCCTGTAAAATACTTAATGTGCCCAAGACATTTACAGTAACGAATGATAAAGATGACATTTTAAATAATCTAATCAGAAATACGTGAAATCATTTATTTAAATAATATAATATTTTATAGAAACGTTAAAAAGCAGGGTTTACTGTTTAAAACAAGAAAATTCCCCAACATGACAATGGGTCAAGAAGTTTAATTATAAGAACACAATTAATTGCTGATATTTCTATAGAATGTATATATATAATCAATAAGTCATGATTTAGAATATTATTCAGGTTAAAAATTCTCGAGCATCTGTAAAGTTATTATCAATTTACGATGTATAATACGATGTATATTAAAAATTTAAAAATTAATAGTTTTTCCAGTTAGGTCTACAGTTGATCATTACAGAAACAGATTAACGACATGTAATTCACATTTGTGAAGACATCAACTTCCACATGTATACAAGAAATAAATTTTTGTAGTACCCGCTAAAATTTACTTATAGGACCGAAATAATTGGTAATTAATACAATGATTAATTTAACTTATGTTTTAGCAAGCGTAAATTATTCGTTATGAAAAACAAAATAAAATTTAAATTATTTTTACCTGTGATGCATACCTATTATCTAGTTATATTAAATAAAATAACCAATTTGTATATTTATATAATATACAGGGTGCGGCAGCTATTTGAGAACAAATTGATGTTCATAGAAAAAAAAGGAACAAACAAATAAAAAAGAGCATTTATTACATGTTAAACTTTCGTATAGATGATCAGATACATAAAGGACGACATCATTGAAAGAACCCACCATCAGCGGCAATAACAACTTCTATACACTGTCGAAACCGACTGCCGGCAGTAATGAGATGAGCCTAGGGAATTTTTGTCATTGCATCCACAATAGCAGGTCTGACAGCTGCAAGAGGGTTGTGGGAACGACGATTGGAGTCCCTCTCCAATCGTCGTCCAATTATTTTTACCTGTGATGCATACCTATTATCTAGTTATATTAAATAAAATAACCAATTTGTGTATTTATGTAATATGCATATACATAATTTTATAGGGTATATTTCTTTACCTCAAAAAAAAACGAGACCTCTTCGTAAAGCTAAGTTATATTTGAATGAAATCTCTTATATATATACAGAGTGTAGAACAATATAGATATCATTATTTAAATATTATCCTACGGTTTTCTTGTCGTAAAACGACGTATAAAGCATTTATTTAGGATTAAAAAAAAAAAAAAAATCATAAAACAGATTAAATTTTTAAAGGTGGATTATCAGGTATGGTACTTATATAAATTAAAAAAAAAAAAAAAAAAAAGATGAAATTTTTCTGAAAAAAATTAACATGCAATTTATTATTTATAAATTTCTTTATAAATAAACGCCTTACACTCCTCCTTAAACTAAACAATAAATGTGAATTTGAAACCACCAAAATATTAAGGGAGAAAAAAAAAAAAAACCTCTTAAATTCAAAAATTCAAATTGACATATTGCCAAAAATCATCTACCAATAATTTTGTATTACTTCAATCACTAATTTTTCTATTTGCTTACCCTGTAAGGAAATTTAATATGATTCCATTAAAGATATCGCTTTAAATTTGCTTTACCGGTAACTATACTATTCTTATTCGTAAGAAAAATATTCTAATTTATACAGAATTGGATCGATTGGGTTAAGGAAAAGAAAAACTCAAATATTCCTTGCTGAAGTAGAATAGATTGTATTTTTTTTTTCTTTTTTTCTTTTCTCATTTTTCTTTATTTCTTAGTTCCATTTTGTGCAAATACAGAAAAAAATTACTTATAACGGCAAATATAATTTTTTGCCCTTAAGTAAAACTCCTTGATTTTTTTAAACTTTCTTCTATATGTATATATAGAGAAAGTTTTGAATTCGTGAAAATTTTTGAACTCCAGTTTTCGATGGATTTACACGTTTTAGGAGTCCTGAACACGATTTGACTATTTTTAGAAAATATCAGTGAGTCTGTCAGTCAGTCTGTGTGTGTGTGTGTATCATACATTTTGGGGACTTGAATCTCATGAACTAAGAAACGAAATTTAACCAAACTTGGTAATTTGTTGGACCCTGACCTAAACTGGTATTGATTAGATTTGTGGAACAATTGCTCAAGCTGTGATCGCATTTCTTTTTAAATTTTTAACGTGGCTGTACTAGACAAAATTTCGTATAAATGTACATAATGAGAGTTATTTTAAACGTGTGATTGTAAAATTAATATGAATTATTGATCATAGTAGTAGTTAACTAGGAAAAAAAATTGTGCATGCAGGGGCATCGCTTCTCTCCCTGGGGGGGGGGGGGGAGGGGATGAATACACCCCCGGGGAAGTAAATTTTCAATAGGGGTATCTTTCGAAAGATCTCGTCAATACCTTTAAAAGGATTGGTTGAACTATAGATCTGGGATAATTTAAAACAAAGATATCGATTTTTTTTTTTTTATCTTATAACGAAAAAAAAAAAAAAAAAAAAGAAAAAAAAAAAAAGAAAAAAAAATCGTATTTCTTCTGATAATTGCAAGAAATTGATTTTATTTAGGCATTTAGTGATACATATATATTCGGTCAGATAAAAATCGTCTACATTTATAATGGAAAATAATTTAATAATTTAATAAATAATTTGTATTGAATGAATTCTGTGTGAAGTTATATAGAAGAAAGTCATGTAGTTGCCACATCATGCTAGTTTTCAATTTATATAAAGTATGATAATTGTCATATGTATTTATAGTTAACATTTTTCACGAAAAGTGTTTCTGACTTTGGTTTAGCCGTCTATCAGTCAGTTCCTGTTTGTTAGTCTGTCTATCCGTCCGTTTGTATGCCTGTTCGCATTCTAACTCTGTGAGTATTAATTCAACTTCTTGAAACTTATGGATCATTCAAGTTTACTATTGGATATTCCGAAAATGGTGTAAATACCACCAATGATTAGTGTACATGGATACCTAAAATAATTCTAGAATATTGCATTCTTTGTGAATTATTTATATAAAGCATACGTTAATATATTTGCACTGTAAAAAAGACATTTTTTCAATACATATTCTGAAAGATATGCCTTCCATATAATATGGAATGAATACCATTAATATTTACAGGGCCACACAAAAGTATTCAGATACAATAAAGGTTACTATTTCAGCATGCTAGAATTGCATATTCAGTTGTGTTGAGCGTTTTTAACACTTTCCAACATTATATTATGACTATAAGATATATTATGACTTCGGATAGTGCTAGTTTAATTGTCTGTCTGCTTGTCCGCACTATAACTCCTGTAAATATTCTTGGCATTCTGTGAAACGTTATGGGATGCTGAAATAGTGTAAATGCCATCTGTTTGGTTTGTGTTCAAGGCACCCAAAACAACTCTAATATGCACTGTGTGAGGTATTTATATAAAGTATATTTTAATACCTCTGTACTAAACAATGTGTAATAAAATTGACATTTATTATTCATATGCACAAAAACATATTGCCTATTGAACAAGGTCTGATTAACATTCATATTTTTAATGTCATGGAAAGATTTTCAGATTGTGTAGAGGAAACTCACAAAATATTTCCGATGTATTACAGTCTGTAAGACGTATTCGTTTAAAACATATATTTATGTAATTTTACTACACACAATATAATGAAATTAATTCAGATATCTAAAATTTTTTTCTTATAGATTAAAGTATTATTAGCGTCAGTTATCGTTTTAAAGGAATGGTCTAAAGTCGTTCTTATACATCATGCCATGTAATTGGAAATTGCTCAATTTAACATTTTAGTGTTAAGAGGAATTGTTTAGTAAACTATATGGTGTCCGCGTTATAACACAACTTTTTCCATGATTTTTCTTTAGAAATAGTGTTTTAAAGATGTTTTTGTGAGATTCTCTCCTTCATAGTTAGAATAAAAAAATATTATTTCTTTCTTTGCTGTTTTGGAACAACATGACTACGCAAATGCAATCTGTTGTACAAATTTTGTTCGAAATTAAAGTGATAAACTCTTTTTTTTGAAAGTTATAGTTATCTATATTAAAAAATAAAACCTATTTTAAGACCACACTGTAGAGTTCATCAATAAATTAAATTATATAAGGAATACTTTCAACTGGAAAGTATTTACAACCTATGCGAATAGAATATTGTTCCTTGTTTTAATTCCATTGAACAATTTTAGCAAAAACTTTATTAATTGCTACGTCCATATAAATAATTTTAAGAATAAAATCGCTGTTAAATTTTCAGAAGAACTTTTTACCACTAACTGAACAGTGTTAATTAATAATTTGATAAAATTACACTTATTTGATTATATATATATATATATATATATATATATATATTAATGTCCTAGATTTCATCAATGACTGAAACTGTTCAATTCTATCATCTTAAACCCCATAAAAAAGCAACAGATATTTAAAGTATGATAATGAATTTTCTTGACCTTTCTAGGACCTATACACCCTTAATAAAAACTACCATTTTGTGTTACCGGTAAACCATTTCACCAGTTAAATAATTTGTGAATTTGTCTAAAAGTATGTTTCTTAAAATTAATTCATGCATTAATGAATAATTTACTGCCAACTTTATTCAAAAACACATTTATTAGAATTTTAAATGATAAAAATACTAATGCTCCTCGAACCTTTTATTCCTGTAATAAAGAGTGTTATACACCATAATTTCGTTTAAGTGTGAAAAGCGATGGTTAGTTAAAAGAAAAACAAACAGGATTTTCAGATATAAATTCTGGTATAATCTACTTAATTTTCGAACGTTAAGGTTATTTTGGAAAGTAAATGTTATTTAAATATTTAAAATATGCAAAATGCTGTTAAGGGAAACGAGAATTTGTTTTCCTAAATGTTGTTGAATAAACACACATGATAAAATAATAAAAATTAATATTTCGGTAGATAATTTTTTAACAAAATATTGTTATTGACGCTATAAAAATCAAACAACCTGCATTTAAATCTCATGAAATGTGTTTAAATAGATTTAATCTGAATTTAGTTAAAAAAGATTTTTCTCTTAAATAAATAAATTAATACATCAATAAACACAAAATGATAATAAATGTGGATATTTGGAATAATCAGTTGTGTATGTAGTTTTTTGTGCTTTTGAAACTGGATGTACTTTTCTTTTTTTTTTTTTCTTTCTTTTTTTTTTTTTATGAAAAATAAATAATATTTAAATTAGCGCATAGCAACATAAATCATTCAGCTTACTAAAAGCAATATTTTAATTATATGTTTAGTCAAAAATTTGTCCTCAAATGCATTTATTTTAAAATACATTTCAATTTTATTCAAAAAATCAGATTTACTATTTTCTAATAAACCTATTAGTAATAATAATAAAAAAATATATACTAGATTTTAGAAAATAATTTATTTATAAATCTTGTAAGAGTGTATAATTGTATCTGCGAATCACCATACATATTTTATCTAGAGTGAAGCATTGATAATTTGGCATTGTCGTTAAACACACGTTTCCAGATTATCGATTTTTCCAGATTATAGGTGTTCCGGAAATTTATCAAAATCGTCGATCCATCACAACATCCAAAGAATTATATTTCTTAAAAAAAAAAAAAAAAAAAAAAAAAAGAAAGAAAAAAGAAAAGTTTTAGAATAGTATATTATTTTAGAGTAAAAGGTATCAAAAGCGTAAATAATTAAAATAACGTTTGGAATAAGTTAAAATTTTTAAATTAACAATAATAAAAAAAACAATACAAACCATTAATTTTTAGTCAAATAATAATAATAATAAAAATCAAATTAAAATTGGTTTAATAACAAAGAAGAGCAAGAATTTGCAAAGCGCTACATTCTATTAAATACGTCAGTCAATTTTAATTGCTTCATTCTTATGATTGTGCCTGAAATGCTTACCTTCGCTTCGGCGTTGACGAAATCACAGCATTAGTATCATGTCAATATAGGACAAGCTGCCTTTAACATTCCTCCTTCCAAAATTCATGCAAATCCGTAAATGAGTAAAATTAAATAAAAATCCGTAACTTTACTGTCGATCCGTAAAAGTTGGCAAGTTTGCTGTTCCAAAGCCATCTGTGGGTAACTCATTGAGTACTATGATTTAGAGGCGGAGAAAAAGAGGAGAATGGGGGGAGGTAATCAGTGCCGGAATATAAGTGATGCTGAATTCTAGGTTTCCGGATTATCGATTCTTAACTGAATTAAACATACTTTAGAGCCTGTATGGTCTAAGAGTAGAAAGCCCCACATTTATTGGCATAAATAATCAACAAAACCATTATTGAATCTTTGTTTTAAAATATTTCATTGTTTTATTCCTTTTTTTTTTTTTTTTTTTAAACTAGGGGGCTCTGCCCCCTGCTCGCTCTATTGCCAACCCCCGGCTCACTTCAATTATTAATATCCCTGTGAAGTTTTTCACTGAATATGAATATTAATAGTGTATAACACAAGACAAAAGCAGAAAAATGTTATAGAAATTCAAATATTTAATGTCAAATTGAAATACATAATATATTTTCACACTTTTTTTTTTCTTTTTAAATGAAAAATTATGCTTTTTTTTTTTTTTTTTCCTTGAATAGAAAGAAACTCATAATATTTAGAAAGTTTTGCTGTACAACTTAATTATATATGACCCCCTTGGACACTTTTAAATTTTTGTCAGTATTTGGCGATGATTTTTTTGGTGTAATTGCTTGTTTCAAAAAAAAAAAAAAAAAAAAAAAAAAAAAAAAAAAAAAAGAAAAAATTCTAGTTCTTATGATCTAAAGCCTGTACTTTTTCCATATACTTATATTTTTTTCTGTTGCCTACACTTTTTAGGTGGTGAATTTTTGCTTTGCCATAATTAGAAATATAAAATGTGTCCCAAAAATGTCTAATTCTGTAATGTTAAAAAATTATCAGCGCGAAATTACAAGATTTATAAATGAGTTTGATTTTGACTCTATATGGAACAACTTGCATGTTGGTCCAGAACCCGATTTGGCGATTTTCTTTTTGGTGATTACGGCGAAATGTGATTTTCGGAAGTGGTTGCCATGGATTCCAAACGTAAACAAAGTGAAAATGCGCCTGTTTTGTAATGTACATAAATACATTAAGCCTGTTTTTAATATTAATAAAATAAATATTTAAAATTAACTTTCCTTTCTTTGCATGAAAAAATACCAAGGATTATCAGTATGTATAAATAAGTAAATATATATTGTTGCGTACTTGGGGGTTCGTGAGTTGTCCGACAACGAAAGGCCAAACTTACAAAAATTCAGTAATTTATTCACAGAAAGTTCCAGAAAAATACAGGTCTATAAACCAAGTATCAGCTTCAATTCAAACAGCAAACACAGCTTAAACAACAGCTGTCAATAGCAAATCCACAGTACAAACTGTATAGCAATAACACATAAAGCAAGTCTCCCTCAAAGAGGCTCAAGAGCAATGCAAGCACTAGCGAAGCTGGCTGAGATCTGAACTGAACTGACTCACTGCCTTGGCGAGAAGCGCTCCTTATATATTGTTCCATGGAACCCAGATTTTTCGAGAAAACTCTAGAAAGTGGTCAACCAATCAACTTACAGCTTCCATATTTGGTATATCCCATATAAGGATTTTCTCGCCAAGGTCGCCAAAAAAAATCGCCAAGGTGGGAAAAAGTCGCCAAATTTGGCGCCAAATCCATTACCTGCCTTATTGGGCTTTTCAATGTGCTTTCAAGGGGAAATAAGGCTATTTCAACGCTGAAATGACTAGAAATGGACAAAAGTAGCACTTTATCAACTTACTAAGCCTCTTTGAAAGAATTTATACGAAAACAAACACAATTATTTACAATTTTGTAACACTGCCCCCCTCCCAAGGACTGCACGCCCCGGGCAGTGCAACCCTTGGTCAAGAGGCGAAACTAACCAAATTTACACAATCTAAATTACAAAAACTAAGTTGCATATAACGACAAAATACAAAAAAAATAAAGTGAGAAATATTTACAAAATTCACAAATATGTACAAGTATTTCTATACAAATATTTACAGTGCGCATGCGCAAATTTTACCAGTATTTACATTTTAAATTTTAATTTTACCGTTAATTGTGGTACTTGGCTAGCCGGTTATAGTGCACCACCTTCGGTTTTGATGAAGGTGTTTTAGTGATCCGCACTACTACATCATTCATCCTCTTTAGGACGGTGTATGGTCCGTCCCAGTTGCACTGTAACTTGGGAGAGAGTCCTTTGCGGCGAACAGGATTCCACAACCAGACCTTGTCTCCTTCCTGGAACTCATGTTGTGTAGCCTTTAGACCGTACCTTGTCTTCATTTTCTCCGTTGCCATGTTAATCCGCTCCCGAGCAAAGTTGTGTACGTCCTCAAATCGTGCCTGGAGATCTTGGATGTACTCCTCGGGCGATGAAGGCGCATCGGGTGGACAACCAAACAGGAGATCACAAGGGAGACGAAGTTCACGTCCAAACAGCATCTGGGCTGGAGTATAGCCGGTGGTTTCATGGACAGCACTTCGATAAGCCAGCAGGAACAATGGCAATTTCATGTCCCAATCTTGATTGTTCCTTGATACTAGAAGAGAGTGGTTATTCAGGATGGTACGATTGAACCTCTCGACCATGCCGTCCGACTGGGGATGTAAGGGTGTTGTCCGGGTTTTGTCTATGCCGAGTAGTTGACACAGTCCTTTGAAAACATCAGAGGTAAAGTTCCTACCTTGGTCGGTATGAAGTTGTAGGGGCGTGCCGTACCTTGACACCCATTGCTGCACTAGGACCTCTGCGACTGTGCATGCCTCTTGATTGGGAATGGGATATGCCTCAGGCCACTTGGTGAAATAGTCC
Source organism: Salticus scenicus (assembly GCA_963930645.1). Lineage (NCBI taxonomy): Eukaryota > Metazoa > Arthropoda > Arachnida > Araneae > Salticidae > Salticus > Salticus scenicus. Next base: position 327,129,042 of record OZ005648.1, on the reverse strand, counting down.
ATCACGACAAGGATGTATTTTTTTTCCACTGGAGGTCCGTGGCAAAGGACCCAAGATGTCGATTGCAATCCGTTCAAATGGTGCTCCCACGTTATACCGTTGCAGTCTTCCTCGACTTCGTTTCTGCGGGCCTTTACGCGCCGCACAAGCATCACAGGATTTACACCATTTCTCCACATCCTCCTTTGCCTTGCACCAGTAGAAGCGTTCCCGAACTTTCTGCAGAGTCTTCATTACCCCAAAATGGCCTCCGGTAGAGCTACTATGCAGTTGTTCTAAAACAGCTGGAATTTTTTATCTTGGTAATAAAATCTGCCATCTGAAGCTTTTCCCATCATCAGATTCCCACTTTCTGTATAATACGCCGTTTCTGATATGAAGAGAGTCCCAAAGTGCCCAATAACTTTTCGTAATGGGACTAAATCTGGAAATGTCCTGCCAGGTACGTCTGTTGCTGGTCGTCTCTTTCAGCTGTAATATTGGCTTTATGTCAGGATCTTCCAACTGGGCTTGTCTAAGTTCTTCGTCACTCCATGGGTTGGGATCTTGTTCTGAAGGTGTTGAGACGGTAACTTGGCGAGCAACTGGCTGTATTCTTTGGGGTCTACCATCGGCTTTACAGCTGTATTTTTGATCTTCAGATGGAGGCTTCCGCAAGAAGGCATCTGAATTTTCCCGAAGAGCTCCTCCTGGGTGGCATACTTGAGAGACATTCTTGGTTGCGTCTCTAGGTGTTCTTACTGGGCAGCTTCGTTTGATATGCCCGTCTTTTCCACAGCCCCAGCATTTAGTTGTTGGAGTCTTCCCTTCTTTCCTACTCTCAAGAATACGTGGCCTTCTATTAATTTCTGCAATCATTTCCTGAATCTCTTTAAGATCATCTTGAGAGCCGTTCACTTTGTCTGCTGTGCTGTTCTGGCGATGTTTATAGGAGGCTTGTTGGGCTGTCTCGAGCTTTAGGGCATACACCAAGGCTGACTCCACATCCTTCACGCCGGAGAGTCTGAGGGCTTTTTGAATATCTGGATCTCCGAGAGCATCAATGAAATATTCTAGAACCAGATCATTACGTGTTTCAGGATGACAGTCTGAGAAAGCCAAATGTGAAAGCCTCTGAATGTTTGATGCCAGTTCTTGTAAGCTTTCCCCTGGTCTCTGACGACGGGACCTGAGCTGGAGTCGACTATATTCTTTGGACCATTTCGCTCCAAAACGTAGCTCTAGTGCTCTGGTTACAGCTTCGAAGTCATATAGCTGTTCCTTCGAAAGGGTCTTCAGAATATCTGCGGCGTCGTCCCGCAACGACCCTGCCAGATGAGCCGTCTTTGCAACAGAGTCCAGCCGTTAGCTTCAGCTATGATGAAAAACTGCGTCTTATATACATGCCAGGAGGAACTGCCGTCGTAGGTGGATAGCTTAATAAATTCCTGATTCTGGATTCTTCTCTCTTTCTTTTCAGTTTCCTGGGGCATGGATTCTAACTTTTCTTCCACTTTTCTCTGCAGATCTTCTTCTATTCTCTTCAGTTTACCTTCTATCTCTGAAAACCTTCCTTTCAGTTCCTGGTCAAAATTTTCTTTAACTTTCGCCTCGACACTCCGTTCTATCCTCGTAACACTCTCTTCAACCTTCATAACATTTTCTTCTATCTTCATAGCTTTCTCTTCAAAACTTTCTTCTATTTTCAAAACTTTCTCCCCAAAATTTTCTTCTATCTTTATAACTTTTTCTTCAAAATTTTCTTCTATCTTTATAACTTTCTCTTCTGTTCCATCTATTCTGCTTCCCATATCCGATAATTTACTTTCAATAACTTCCTTTACTGTCGAAAGTTCTCTCTTCATCTCGTCTTGATTAGATTTGATTTCTTCAGTCAACCCGTCTTTCAACTCTCTTTGCGCAGTTTCCATTTTCTCTTGTGCTGCCTTCATTTCTTTCATCTCTTGACTCAAGCTATCTCTCATCTCTCTCTGTCCTTCTTTCATTTCTCTTTGTCCTTCTTTCATTTCTTCGATCAATCCAGATCTTAACTCATTCATCTGAGCAGTGAGTCCTTCTAGAAATTTCTTCATTTCTTGTTCCATAGCTCTCGTTATCACCATTCACAGACAATCCCGCTTCTGACACCAGAAATGTTGCGTACTTGGGGGTTCGTGAGTTGTCCGAGAACGAAAGGCCAAACTTACAAAAATTCAGTAATTTATTCACAGAAAGTTCCAGAAAAATACAGGTCTATAAACCAAGTATCAGCTTCAATTCAAACAGTAAACACAGCTTAAACAACAGCTGTCAATAGCAAATCCACAGTACAAACTGTATAGCAATAACACATAAAGCAAGTCTCCCTCAAAGAGGCTCAAGAGCAATGCAAGCACTAGCGAAGCTGGCTGAGATCTGAACTGAACTGACTCACTTCCTTGGCGAGAAGCGCTCCTTATATATTGTTCCATGGAGCCCAGATTTTTCGAGAAAACTCTAGAAAGTGGTCAACCAATCAACTTACAGCTTCCATATGTGGTATATCCCATATAAGGATTTTCTCGCCAAGGTCGCCAAAAAAATCGCCAAGGTGGGAAAAAGTCGCCAAATTTGTCGCCAAATCCATTACCTGCCTTATTGGGCTTTTCAATGCGCTTTCAAGGGGAAATAAGGCTATTTCAACGCTGAAATGACTAGAAATGGACAAAATTAGCACTTTATCAACTTACTAAGCCTCTTTGAAAGAATTTATACGAAAACAAACACAATTATTTACACTTTTGTAACAATATATATATATATATATATGCTTCCTGGGAACTAATATAGTGTTTGTCCACAAGTGCATTTGGCGATTTTTCTTTGATGATTATGGCGAAATGTCATTTTCGTAAATGATTGCCATGGATTCCAAGCGTAAACAAAAGCAAAACGCGTTCTTCAAAACTAATTAAGCGAAAATGTTATGTAATGTGATGTGAAGACAATAATGAACACTTATATCTTTCTTTCACAAACGAAAACTATATTTAACAAACAATACACAGAATTAAATATGCGTGAAGAACATAAGGTGCGATAAATCATTGCGATTTAGTAATAAACAATAATAATGTAAAGTAATAACTGAGAAAATAAGAATACGAAAGATAGCATGCAAGCTATCATGCGGATGAAAAAGAATAAACTTAAACTGTTCTTTGCGGTTGAATATTTACGATAAACAATATAATGCGAAGATAATGCGTAAATACTAATATGAAGTTATGTTTGCGAATAATGCGAAGGATAGCATGCAAGCTATCGTGCGGATGTAAAAAGAATAAACTGTTCTTTTCGGTTTCTGTTCGAGTAGAGTTGAGATGTTCGTACCCGTTGAACAGAAAAAAGTAAAGTTGAGATGAAAACAGTTAAATCGAAAGTGTTATTGAGTGCGGAATTTGATTATGTTAGGAATCGAATATGACTGTATGGTGGAAATCGAACATGACTCCCACCCTATCAGGGCGCTAGTCCTGATATAAAAGAAGAACAGCAATTGGCCAGGATAAAGTTGAGCAGCTGTGGTTCTCCTTCCTTGATATTTGTTGCAGGATGTTGCCATCGGTCCTTGAGATTCCTGCTGCAGGATAATGGTTCATCTGCAGGTGAAAGCATGACATCACATGTAAGAAAATGTGATGGGGTGAGAACATTAATAGAACATAAGTGTGCAATGTGTTTCTCTTGTATAATAAGGTCGCTCAATTTGTAGTTAGACGGCAATATTACCGGCTGCTTTTCGTTAAATGATAATTGAGCATTTTGTAAGCGACCTCCCACCCGTAACAGACCGTTCTGGTCAATGAATGGATGTAGAGAGTGTAAAGGACTTTTTCTAGACAAAATGTTTTGATTCTTGATGTGTTTTAAATCTTCGTGAAAGTATTTATTTTGTACCCATCGAATGATGTTCTCTTCGGCGTGTTTAACTTCCCTACATGTAAGAGGGGAGTAAGAATCATCTGTTGAGACATGAACTTTACTTGCTGACTTGCAGTTATTTATGAATCTTAGGCAATATGCCAGAATGCGTTTGATTTTAAAAAATGAAGAAAATTTATTGAATAGTTGATCATAAAGATCATTAGATGTATCAATATGGTAAGACAAAATGGGATCAGCTTTCTTTTCAGCCGAAATTTGATCCTCGATTTCCTTAGACTTAAGGGCATCATTTGGCCAATATGTAGGATCCAAAAGTAGCCAACTTGGGCCATTCCACCACAAGTTGCATTCAGGTAAACTTTTAGGATCTATGCCCCGAGAAGCGATATCAGCGGGGTTTTCTTTAGATGGAACGTGTCTCCAATGTTTTGTGGGACGAACATCTAATATTTGTGACGTTCTATTTGCAACAAAAGTTTTCCACTTACGTGGATGTGCGGATAACCAAGAAAGAACAACTGTTGAATCTGTCCATGCGTAAATGTCAAAGTTATAATTTTCTAATATTTTTATGACTGAAGAAAATAACTTAGATAATAAATAAGCACCACAAAGTTCCAATTTGGGAACGGAAATTTGCTTGATAGGAGCTACTTTAGTTTTGCCAACTAAGAGTGAGACTTTTGATTTGTTATCATGAGCCTGTCGACAATAGATTGCAGCGGCGTAAGCATGTGTTGACGCATCGCTGAAACCATGTAATTCAAATGTACTATCGGATGAAAGCGTGACGCATCTAGGAACAGAAAATTGGCTAATTTTATTGAATGAATTCTCATATTTAATGAGCTCCTCTTCAAATTGTCGCGGAATAGGAGAATCCCAGTCTCCTTTTGTCAACCATAGCTTTTGATAAAATATTTTTAATACTACTGTACAAGGTGAAATTAACCCTAGAGGATCAAAAATGCGTGCGGATTCAGACAAAATGCGTCTTTTTGTTAGTGGTGGTTTGAGAGTAAGTGCGGTTTTGAAAATAAATGTATCTGCTAAAGAGTTCCAGTAAAGCCCTAGAACTTTAGAACTTTCATTGTTGTTTGGTATTATTTTAAAGTCTGTATCTGTGATGCAATTTTCTCGAAATTCCGCAAGGAATTCATTCGAATTGGAATTCCACTTTCTCAAATGAAACCCATGTTCTTCCAAAGCATTAGCAGTTTCCTTAGCAATTGATATTGCGCTATTAACTGAGTTTGAACCAGATATCAAGCCATCCATATATATATCTTTTAACAAAGTACGCGAGACGTGTGTATTTTGATTATAATCTAGAGCGATTTGCTTAATGCACCTAGTGGCCAAAAAGGATGCTGGAGCAAGGCCATATGTAACAGTCTTCAATTTATATTCCTTTATTTCCTCATTGGGGTTGTATCTCCAAAGGATTTTTTGATAATTTTGATCGTCCTCAGAAATTAAAACCTGGCGGTACATTTTCTCCACGTCTGCAGAAAAAAACTATCTCCGGTAATCGAAAATTAAGTAAGATCTCAAAAATGTCTCGTTGTAATTTAGGGTCAACACCTAAAACTGAATTTAATGATTTACCATCAGAAGTTTTACAGGAACCGTCAAAAACGACTCTTAATTTAGTGGTAGTGCTAGAAGGTTTAATAACTGCGTGATGAGGTAGGAAATATTGTTCCCTTTGAGAAATATTTAGTGAATTCTGAGTAATTACCTCCATGTGTCCTAACTGTTCGTATTCATATAAAAAATCTTTATATTGTTGTTCGAATTCCGGATTTTCAGAAAATTTTCTCTCCATTGCATATAATCGGGAAAGTGCAGCGGGTTTTGTATTGCATAATTCAGATTTGCATTTATAAAATGGTAGTTTCACCACAAAACGGCCTTCTGGATTAATTGAATAATTTTCCTGAAAATGTGACTCCACAAACTGTTCCTCGGGTGAAAGTAACTTCTCACTTGGATTAAAAACTTCTTGTAATTCCCAAAAACGTTTTAACTCACTATCAATATTAGTTTCGTAAATATGTAAATTTGAAATCGAATTAGATTTTGTCTGAGATTCAGGTAATTTTCCGGATACGAGAAAACCAAAAATTGAATTTTAAGCAATTAAACCATTCTCAGTACAAATTGTTTGACCAGCAAGTAAAATAGAAAAAAAATAATCAGATCCCAAAATCATATCAATTTTACTTGGAATTTTAAATTTGGGATCGGCCAGTTGCATATTTTTTAAATGCGAAAAATGTTCCTTGTTTATTTTCTCTGATGGCAATGGAGCTGTTAATTTATCTAATATAAAAACTCGCATGGATAACTTGACATCGGAATCGTGAATGGAAATTAAATTAATGTCTGTATAACCTTTAGTTATTGCAATCTTTGAATTTGGTAACCCTTTGACGGGAAATCTTGCATTTTTTCTCTCATAACCTAAAATACTCATACATGATTCAGTGATAAAAGAACTTTCAGAGCCTGAATCGCATAAAATTTTTAGCACATGTCTCTGACCCATTGAATCATAAATATAAGCGCTAGCTGTAGGAAGTAAAGCGAAAGATGTTTGCATAGAATGGTTATGAGTACTTGTTTGGAATTGAGATATGCCAGATGGCTCTGTACGATTTTCAGAGTTTTCAAAATTATTACCAGCAGATGAAGCCGAAGCTGTATAAGTTTTCAAATTATTATCGCATATACTAGAATGATATTTTGCATTACAAAAATGACAGGTATAAGTGGAATTACATTGAGCGATAGAGTGTTTATTAGATAAACAATTGCTGCATAATGAGTTCTTTCTAACAAATTGTTTTCTATCCTTAACAGGAAGTTCTTTAAATTTAAAGCATTTGAACAAGAAATGATTATTGTTTTTACATAAAATGCATTTGTAATTAACGTTAGAATGAAACTTAGATAACTTAAATTGTTTATCCTTATTTTGTTTATACTCATTCTCTTTACTCTCATTTTCATTACATAATTCCATAGATGCACATTTATCATTAATAAATTGTAAAAAGATCTCTAAAGTAGGAAAATCAATTTTTGCGGAATATTGTGCCCATTCTTCACGTGATTTATGGTCAAGTTTTTGTAATAAAATATAAATTAACCATACACCTCTTTCAGTAGCTTTAGTGTCAATAGTTTTTAATCCCCTTATTACTTTATCCGAAGTATCTGCTATCTTACGTAAGTTATATGCATTAGCATGAATCACAGTTGGTTGATCCATAAAGGTTTTAATAAGTGCAGAAATAATTTGTTTTTTCTTATCATACCTAGTAAGTAATTTTTCCCAGGCTTCTAGATAACTATTCTCAGATATTGGAATGTGTTTAATAATAGAAGCCGGTTCGTCTTTTAATAAACCCTTTAGGTATTGAAATTTTTGTACCTTACATAAATTAACATTTTCATGAACTAATGATATATACAAATCCTTAAAAGACATCCAATCTTTATAATTTCCAGAAAACGGACAAATATTTAATTTAGGCAACCGAAAATTACTAGATATAGCACTTGTATTAATGGGGGAATTTTGAAAATTTAAAATATTTGTTTGCATGTTTACAGATAAATTTTCAAGTTTTTGTTGAAGCTTGGCTTTGGTTTCATAATATTTTATCTCGAATTCTTCTATTTCTGAAATTTCATCAGGTAATTCAGAATCGGCTTTATCAAAATCAGAATAAATAATTTCAATCCTTTCAAGTTTATGAGATCATGTTTTTGAAAAATTTGATTTTCATTATTTATGAAATTCATAATTCTAGTAAGCGCAGATTTCGCTCTGCCTCGATAATGTTTTGCTATTTTTTCAGCATCTTCTAAAGCAACAGTCTCATTACTGTCATCGTCATTGTTCTTTTTGCTTGCCATTACTACGTAATGGAGCAATTCGAAAAACCAAAGTCAAACTTGTAAAATAGGAAAATAAGTACTTATCTGTTTTATTCCTTAATAGCTGCGCTTGGATATCCAAATTTGTAAGCTAGCGAAAATTCACACATGTTCACCAAAAATCTCGCCGGTGCCTCCAGAAAATGTTATGTAATGTGATGTGAAGACAATAATGAACACTTATATCTTTCTTTCACAAACGAAAACTATATTTAACAAACAATACACAGATTTAAATATGCGTGAAGAACATAAGGTGCGATAAATCATTGCGATTTAGTAATAAACAATAATAATGTAAAGTAATAACTGAGAAAATAAGAATGCGAAAGATAGCATGCAAGCTATCATGCGGATGAAAAAGAATAAACTTAAACTGTTCTTTGCGGTTGAATATTTACGATAAACAATATAATGCGAAGATAATGCGTAAATACTAATATGAAGTAATGTTTGCGAATAATGCGAAGGATAGCATGCAAGCTATCATGCGGATGTAAAAAGAATAAACTGTTCTTTTCGGTTTCTGTTCGAGTAGAGTTGAGATGTTCGTACCCGTTGAACAGAAAAAAGTAAAGTTGAGATGAAAACAGTTAAATCGAAAGTGTCATTGAGTGAGGAATTTGATTATGTTAGGAATCGAATATGACTGTATGGTGGAAATCGAACACTTATCTTTAATTATTTATGCCGTTATCGATCAAAACGGCACCAAAGAAAAATTGCTAAATCCAGTAGTGGACCAACACTATACTTGTACACCACATTTTTTCAAAAATTCCAAAAACATTTCTCTCTTCTCTCTCCTCAAACAACCAACTTACAAAAAGAAAAAAAAAAAAAAAAAAAAAAAAAAAAACTAACCTTCTTTTTCGAAAATAGGGATATCTTTCATTAAATAAAATGGAAAAAATAGAATAGAATTCTGGATATTAATTGTCTTCTTTATTTATATTTTTTAATAAAAAAAGATAAATATACTTGAAAGACAAAAAGAAATTGTGTTCACAAGGATGATAATATAAGAAAAGAATAAGTGATCCGATTCATAAAAAATGCTATTTCTGAAATCAAATTTCCAAACCAAAATTCAGTAACTTTTTGAAACACTTGTTCTAATACAGATTTAGATATTATCAAAATTATAACCAAATTAAGTGCTGACCTATAATGGATAATGAAGAATCATGATCATTATTCGCGAAAGAATACATAAGGAGTTAATAAACAGCATAAGAAATTTCGAGTAATAGAAATATTTTTCTTAACAGCAGCATTGACATTGGTTTTATTATTTTTTACACCATGGATCACATTTTAATTTTCCCGTGGGAAATGATGTCATGACAGAAAAATAACGTCATAAGAGAAACTTTTTCTCCGGTGGCCAAATAGAGTACCTTTATAAACTCGACGTTTTTAGTTAATAACTTCGTTAATTAAAATGATAGAAATTTCGAAGCAGCTGAAATGCCTTCCTTGAAGTAGTTGGAATACACTGATATATCTCATGACGCGGAGAACCTTGCCTTCCGCGAGAAGTTGCTGTCGAAAAAAAAAAAATTGAAGCCAGCGACAGAAACTTTTTTTTAATATATGGAGATTATTACTCATGTATGAAAAAATTATCTTCTCATATATGAATAAACATATGTATTCAATAGGGAAAATGTACGCTATGAAATGAGAATATTAATTCCTTACATTTGAGTAGACATAAGTATTCATTAACAAGAATATTACATCCGATTACGTCAAATTTTCACTCATCAATTCTTCATTGTATTTAATATTCTTCTCCGAAGGATCAAATATTTTTCTTTCGTTTTTTTTTTTGAAAGAACACGTATATTCTTTATTTGTACCATGCTGCGCTCTTAAAGTACACTTCTTTCATTTCTTATAATAGATCCAAGAAGGAACTTCTCATTTTTAAGAATTTTTTTCTAATTTTGAATAAAATATCTTTTTAATTCCAACAAAAATGAGAAGTTTTTTTTTTTTTTTTTTTTTTTGGAGAAAATGCAAGGTGTGAAATGATATGGTAATATTGTAAATTACCGTAACGCTTTTCATGAAATTAAATTATTAATATTTGTACTTATTTTTACAAATAGTCCCAGTTTTCAGAAAACAACGGCTCCCACTTTAAAGTATGTATCTCTTCGTTTTTGAGAAAAATCTTCCCAAAATATATGAGGAGGATCATCTTCTCATTTTTAAGTAGCTCATTAATAACAGTGTACCTATATTTGCATCCGTAAAAAGAGAAACAGTTTTTAAGATATGAACATTTAAAAATATTGAAAAATTGTTTTAAAAAAATCTTAACAGCATTAATACTGTATATTATATGATACATATATATATGTGTGTGTGTGTGTCTGTCTTAGAATGTTCACGGGGCTCGAGCTCCATTTTATGCAAAAATTTAATTAATCATGATTATGAAGATTTTACAAATGCAGATATTTACAAAAACAAATTATTATGTAAAAGTAAAAGAGTACAACGTCCATTTAATAAGCGTCTTTTACAATATAGTTCTATTTTACGTCGTTATTCCACCTCACAATCATTTCCATACATCTGATCTCCAACGCAGTCAGCTCTCTTATATTTCCATTCCATCTCGTAATGCCGGATTCTTTTTTAGCTATCGCTCCTAGTTGAGAAGTTCCATGCAGTCTGCTGCCGGCGTACATACATACTCATGTATATATATATATATATATACAGGGTGATTAGAAAAAAACTACCCCGATATATGAGACCATAGCTACCATACCGTTCCGAGAAACTGAATAAAAATTTGGTGGAAGATATTTTGAGGTATGCGCTCAAGAATTATATAAAAAGCAACAGTTAAACTCTAACAGTTACGGTTACAGTGAGAAAATTTCGAAAATTTCAAATGGCATCACAAACTTTTTTTTATTGAAATCTAATCTCCATAGCAAAAAACCATAAATAGCGTTGGAACGCTACCTCTAGCACAAAAATCGGCAGCGCTAGCAGGCTAACAAAAAAAGAAAAAGAAATGACTGTTACGTGCCTACCAGATCACCACTTTCATTTTTTTAATGACGTCACATTTCATACTGAGTCTTTGGTTCAGACTAAAGTCTACTGACTCTGCTTCGAAACGAAAAGAATAGACCAAGGTATCCTTAATTTCGTCTAAGGCTTCTGAATAAAGGCTTTAATTTCGTTGTTAGTCGTAAAACGCTGTCATGATGATGTCATCACAGTACGTGAAAAACAAGGCATTGTAAAATGGCAATCAAAACCGATTTTGATGATGATAATGATGTTTCCTAGTAAGCGGCATACTGTTCACAGAGCAAGAAAGCAAGATGCACATGCATTTCACAATGCCTTATTTTTCACTTAGTGTGATGACGTCCCTCATGACGGTGTCTATACAACTAACAACGTTATTTTAACCCTTATTCAGTAGACCTACATGAAATTAAGGATACCGTGGTCTATTCTTCTCGTTTCGAAGCAGAATCAGTAGACTTTAGTGAGAGCTGAAGACTCAGTGTGAAATGTGACGTCATTAAAAAAATGTAAGTTGTGCTCTGGTAGGCACAACACAGCTGTTTTCTCTTATTTTCTTAGTATGCCTAGCGTTGGTGATTTTCATGCTAGAGGTACCGTTTCAACGTTGTTTATGGTTTTTTGCTATGGAGATTCCATTTCAATAAAAAAAAGTAGGTGTTGCTATTTGAAATTTTCGAAATTTTGTCACTGTAAGCGTAACTGTTAGAGCTTAACTGTTGTTTTTTATATAGTTCTAGAGCGCATACCTCAAAATAGCTTCCACCAAATTTTTATTCAGTTTCACGGAACGGTATGGTAGCTATGGTCTCAAATATCCGGGTAGTTTTTTTCTAATCACCCTGTATATTGAAGATTAAGTACAGATTCTCTGTTGTGATACCAAAGCTTCGAATACAAAACGAATCAATGGTAAAATGCAATCAAAAGTGCAATCAGAAAGAGTGCACTTATTTAATGTATAAAAAATAAAATTATTTTTTTAAAAAAGCTTATGATTAAACAATAGCACATCATTTTAGAGAACTCCATAAAATACAACATTTAAGGAGAAATCTGAAAAGTGTTTTACAAAGTATATGGAATAAAAACCAATTATGAACAATGTATCATGTAAAAACCATTATGTGCAAGGTATTTTATTATAGTATAAAATTTTAAATGAAAGTTTATATGTAAAATTAGGCATACAATGGAAAACGATGAGACATACAAATAGTTATATAGCAATTTGTATGAAAATCAATTAAATAAAATCGGTTTTAAATATGACTATTTGATGGAATTGTGATTAACGCTCTAGTTATTGATTGTAAGTGCCAGGTTCAACTCCTGGTTCAGACTTGAAAAATTGTGACAACCGAAAATGCAATTTATGTAGTAGGTCAAGGTCTAATCTTAATACAGTCGAACCTGGTTAACGTGAATCCCACGGGGAAAAGAAAAATTTTTCATGTTATCAGTAGTTCATGCTAGTAGTAACCAATCTTCACATAATTAAATTAATCTTCACTTTGATGGGGATTGTGGAAACAGTTCATGTTAAAAGTAATTCTTGTTAAGCGAGTTCACGTTAACGAGGTTCGACTGTATTACATTTAACAGAATTTTTTTCTCCAAATAAAGCGTTAAGTTAAAATACGAGCCGGTATGTTAGATAAAAGCAAAACATACATAAGAACATTTCTTCCTAACAAAGTATTGAATTTTACCTTGAAAATATTGAGTGCAAAAAAGGAATAGATTTCTCCTTAAAAGAAAGAAAAAAAATATTAAATAGCTCTTCGTGTAGTAATTTTTCTCCCACTTTTATAAATAACGCCATCAAAACAGAAACATGAAAGAATAAGTTTTCCTTCCAGAAAATGAAATATCGCAACTGTTTTCTTTATCCTTAAAAATAGGGGATTCGTATTCAGGTTTTTACAACCTAAATTTATTTTATTTTTATTTTTATTTTTTAAGTTCTATATTCGAAGAATATATTTCACTTAAACAGAATGATTTAGCGGTGCACCTTTTTCTCGTGAGATGAAAATATTTATAACTTAAAAACGAGGGTAAGTAGTGCATGGAATTGCTTCAAAATTGAAAATGTATGTATTTTATTTGTCAACATTGCTCGAAATGGAATTTTGATATAAAGAGAATCTAAATAATTTAAGACTCATATTAAAAGGAATTAAATGAATATTTTTGATTTTTATTTTATTGTGCTGCAGAGGAAAATATTGTTTCTACATACTTAACTTTTACGAAATAGAAAACGTCTAAATATGAATAAATTTATGTGAGGAAAGCTTTTAACTTTCATTACATGACCTCTACAGATTATGAAAGTTTGTTATTCGCTCAAAAATTTCGATATAGAGGTTTCATCTAATTTACATTTTTCGAGGACTTTTCTGCCCCAAAATATTATTTTTAAAATTAGTTTAGTGTGCGTGTGGGTGGGGGATTTCTAACTGTCACATCTGTGAAACAAAAACGAGATAGAAAAACGAAACGTTATAATTAATTCAAGTCCGGTGTACACACGAGTTTAAAACTTTTGATGAAAATTGAAAAACCGGAAGTGGGACATGGAAAACTGGAAATGGGACCGTATATCCGTATTTCAAAAATACTTTTAACTATTTTCTTCAAAGATGCTGTATAAACCACCTTTTAGATGTCCTTTCGTATACAAAAGTTGGTTACTGCAGGAAAATTAATAGGATTTCTGATTTTATATCCAATTTTAATTCTCTGAAGTGAGTGTCTCACAAAATGGCTCTATGGATTTTTCGATTTCTCCATATTAAGTTACGTTTACATGTGCTTTCGTGTATATTAGTCGTTTCTAGAGTACTGATGAGTGAGTTTGCTAAGTTTAGAGGGAAATAGGAAGTCCGACCGAGAGTCGATATCTTAAAACCGTTCTAGATATTCTTCTAAATTATGTCACATAAATCCCCTTTTTGATGCAATCTGTATACGTTAATTGGTCATACAGGGAAATTGATAGACAACCTGATTAGTTAATTATAACAATAATTTAAACAAGAACGCAAAATCATGCAGCTCGCATACATTATTAACACTTTCCAACTGTACGCCCACGTTGCATTGTTTTAACATGCACTTTGCCTACGTAATCCCACAACGGACAGATATAAATGAAATACGGAGAGATACACTAATTGAATTCACAGTCACTCGTAAATATTGTTGGAAAGTATAAAAAATGCCTAACACAAATGAAAATGCAATTCCAGAAATTTCCAATTGTATGCCTTAATGTAACTATTTTTTTGCGGTCCCCATAAATCTGAATGTTAACCATTACTATGTTTTTTAGAAAGCTTTTACTTGTACTTAACGAAATTCTGTGAATACATACGGAATCTAGAGCGTGAGCAGACAGACGGACAGAAAGACAGATATATAGACGAATTTATGTCGTAATCACTCTTAAACGTCGTTAAATAGTGTTAAAAACGATTAATGCAAACGAAAATGCCATTCCAACAATTTTCAATTATAGCCATTATTGTAAAAGATTAGTTTTGTGTGGCACTGTAAATCTTAATGCTAATCACTCTAATGTTGTGTAGAAAGCATTGGCTTGTACATGCGTATTGTTAATGTCAATTTCATTGCGATTTGTGTGAAATATGTGTTAAAATATGATTTATAAAAATACCTCTCAGAGGACACAATGCTTTGAAATTCATTCAGGTGTCTTTGTAGACAAAGCAATCGGGGTATTTACTCTGTTCTCAATAGGAAACATCCCATATTGAACTTGACCAACATTTATCAATTTCAAAGAATTACATGAATATTTACGGCAGTTTGAACGCTGACAGACAGACAAACCGAAATCATAAACGCTTTTTAACTTTTCTGGTAAAAAGAAGATGATAAATTCGAACTAAGTGGGTAATGGAAGAAGTGTATTTGTTGTATACAAGATTAATAAAAAAGTTAGTAGTGATGTGGTTAATAAAAATTATTAAATGTTTCGAGATTTAAAAATTCATGTTTAATTAAACAATTATAATGTCATAATATAGATTGTTCCGTTAGATACGAGGGTTATCATATTTGAATATCCTGATCTATAAATCATTTAGACCAGCATTTTGATGTTAAATATAGTATTATAACATAAATAAAATCTTCCGGAAAATTGAAATTTTTGTCTATAAAATTAGCTGTTTCTAAAATATTTAATATACAATCGAACAGGGAAGAAATTTAAATATATCTCAAGACCTTAAAAAGTTCTAAGTTTAAAATTTATTTTGGAAATTTAACGCATTGGCAATTGGACTATTTATAAATTTAAATGTTAATGTGTGGAAGTGGAAAATATTTTTCTTGTTTCCAAATAATTATTTAATACTGTCATACCAACTAAAGAAGTAATAAATATTTAAACTTACATAGAGAAATAAGTAAGTTTGAAATTTTCCGATAATCTAAAAAAAAAAAAAAAATCAGAAAGTTTCCATCTAAAATTTAAATTGTATTTAGTACTATCACAATAACTTTTTCCAATACAATGGCTCAATAAATTCTGACTTTAAAAACTATTTCTAGTTGAAACATTTAAATCACAAATAGAATGAAAAAAGTCTGACATTAAAATAAAGTTTTTAAAAAATCAATAAAATAACTTTCATGAAAAGTTTATTTCAAAATGACATTCGGTTTGAAGTTTACTTTTAATTCGAGTTTATTTGTAAAATGGTATGATTCCTTAAAATAAAGAGAAGGGAAGTAACTCCGGCATTTATGCGACATTTCTATCGATAATTTTTTCTGTATAATTTTTAACAGTAAAAATAATTACATGTAACAAAATCACACACGCAAACGTGGGTAGATTTCTTCAGTATGGAAAAACAGCCTTTTTACTTTTAACTCTTTGAGAGCCAATGTAATTTTGCCTCTTTAAAATAAAAATACACCAGAATTCGCAAACAATATTAGAAAAGGGAAATAAATGAAATTTCTCTTCCAAGTTATAAAAGTAAAAAAATAAAAATAAAATAAAATAAATAAATAAATAAATAATAAATAATAATTCGGGACGAGCTTTTGCTGTCGGAAATAAATGGGATATAATATATAAGACAGCCCTTCCAAAGATTAAAAAGAACACTTTAATTATTTAGTTATATGTTTTATTACGTACATTGTGTATTTAACGTCACACCTTTGGATGATATTCATGCATCTAATACGAATAACTTGTCAATTTATTGGATGTAAAAAACATGATTGAAAAAATGGCTTTATTTGACCCTTTTATTTAAACTCGCTATGTTTCAGAATAATTTATTTTTTCAAATTCTTTTAAATTCTTCAATGCTTCAAATGATTTTCTTTTTTCTTTTTCTTTTTTACTTTTTACCTTTTTTTTTTTTTTTAGCTTATCCAAGTTTGATTTGGATTAGATTATTAACATTAGCATACGTGTAAAAAATAATTTTCACACTGAAGAATATATAAATAATTTATTTTATTTTTATTTTCTCTTACTCATATATGGTAAAAAAAAAAAATATTTCTTGTGTGTCAAGTTTTCGAAATTGAATGGTTACTGTAATTATATATTTTATTATCTCCTCAATTCGAATATCAGGTTTCAGCGGTTGGCTTGTGTATCTCCGCGTCAGTTTCTCTATGTATCTGTAATTTTTTGTCAGCACAAATTTAAAACAAATATCTGCAGGTATTTCAAACCCAGTATCCCGAATTAGCATCATATGAGGACAGAACGTGAAACTTTTAATCGAGATCGGATAAATGATTCATTTACAAAGACATCAGAGTTATTAAAATGCATTAACATTGCATCTCTGGGTAAAATTTCTTTTCGATTCAGTTGAACAATTTCAAACAGCATTAACAAAATGAAATAAACCTATATTTTTATATGCATAAAAACATGTTTCATTTATAACATTTTATACAAAGCACAATACTTCGTTTACAGGATCATAGCAAAAAATAATTTAGATATATTATAACTATGGTTTGAGAAATCTAGAAATACATATTAAGAAGTTTTATTAATATTATTAGTATTTATTTATTTATTTATTTAGTTATATATCTTTTTTTCTGCTGGGTTAAATTTAAATAAGTTATTTGGCACATGTAAAATTTGTAGATAATATTACTCATAAGTAGTCCAATAAATTTCAGAGAGCGGTGTAAGCGAAAATTTTCTTAACCTGTATTTTACCATCGTCCTCTATAGAGGATAGTTAACGTTTGATGACTGTACACAGCCAATATTGCATTTTGTATTTATGTTTCATTTCGAAAATGTAACTTCAGATTAATTAATGTTAATTATATTTACTGTATATTCAATTTTAATTTTTTCTACTTTTTTTTAGATTTTTGAAATTGACCAATTTTTACTATTTCACGTGGCATTAATTATATTTAAATTTAAATAATTATGCTAATAAAATTATATAAATTTTTAAAAAGTTTAATAATTATAAGTCCTAAACGTTATTGCTGAGCAAAAACGGAAAAGAAAAATCTATATTTTAACTGGTTTCAAAATAGATTTAGATGCCGTCTTCTATAGAGGTTAATGGTAAAATCCCATACTATATGGAACAATAGTGAACATTGTCAGAAAATTGTATATATTATTTCAGGAAAATCACCTGTGGAAATATTCGAGATGGTGGCTGAAAAAATGATTATTCAGAAAACAGTGGAAGAAAGTAACAAGTATGCTAGACAGAAAAATAATCAAGAATTTTCCATGAAAAGCGACGAAATAATTTTTGGGGATAATGTTTTACAGCGGATATCACATTTTACCCAGAGAAAAAATGTATTGGAAAAATGCGCCTGATACTGGAACAACCATGTCAAGCTATGTCGAGAAAAAAAATACTTTGACATTAAGAAGTATTTACACTTCAACGACAATACTGCAATTGATTCATCAGATCGCTATTATAAAGTTCGCCCAATTTACAATCTTTTAAACGAAACTACACAAAAGTTTGGTGTATTTTCAGAACATTTAAGTATTGATGAGAGAATGGTCCGTTATTTTGGAAAACGTGGCTGCAAAATGAATATGAAATGGAATCCAGTGAAATTTGGATACAAGATCCGAATGCTCTGCTCTTTCGATGGATATCCTTTTCATATTATACCATATCAAGGAGCACAGAAACTGACTGATTGTAACAGTAATCATAACGCGTTGGAAACAAAGAAAGAAAAAAAATAACTATCCCATACTGTTGTTGAAAATTTGCTGTCGATAGTTGAAACTCTAGCTAAGCACAAAATTTATATGGATAACTTTTTTTCATCTTATGATCGTTTAATAAACTTCAAAGCCAGCAATTGTTTTGCTACGGGAACTGTAAGCGAAAATAGAATGGTGAAATGTCCTATGAAATCATCTAAAATTTTTGGAAAGATGGATCGTGGAACATTCGATCGAAAATTCGACACTAAAAATGAAATTGCAGCTGTTCGCTGGAACGATAATAGAGTTGTATCACTGATCACAAATTTTGAAGACACAAGATGTTTTACAAAAGTAGAGAGAAGAATGAAAGGTGGAAAGCAGAAACTAGACATACCATCATGTGTTGTTTCTTATAACAAATAAAAAAATGGCGTCGATTTGTTTGACAATATTATGAGAGCATATTTTTGTTCCATACAAGGAAAAAAGTGGTATTGGCATAATTGTTCATAAATGCATTTGAGACATCACTGGTTGCGGCTTGGAAAATTTCCAAACTTTTTGTTCCAACCAAGATCTAGAACTACTCGAATTTCGTCGACACATTACAGTGGCTTACCTGGGGTTGTGCGTTCCTCGAAGTATATCTGGAAGAAGTTTAGGCATTCAACAAATCAACACAAACTAGATAAAATTACAAACTGATCATATAATAATAAGAAATCCAAATGGAAAACAACGCCGTTGTCAACTTAAAAACTGTACAAAAAACCAAAAACTGTTTGTAAATAATGTAATTCGACTGTGCGTCGAATGTTTCCTGCCATTTCATGTAAACAAACAAGATTGATCTTAAAACTTTTAGTAGTGGATTGGACCATCGTCCTATATATAGGACAGCTTGTAACAATAAAACCGTTAACAGTTTGGTAAGTTTATTTAATTTTATATTTTGCGTTTTGCCTTATTAGCGTGTAAGTGAAGTTTTTCAGTAAAATATAATTTTTTTTCTTAATGTGGTCAAATATGGGTTAACAATTTAAAAACTATTTTCTTAAATTTAGTAAGAGCTTTAAATATTTTTATCAATACAGCTGAACTGATGGTATACTGCAAGGAATAGTGGAATGGTGTACCATTGGATACACGTCTCGATCATCTCTTGTTTCTATTCCCGGTAGACTGGAAAGCGGCCTTTACATTTCTGATGAGTAAAGGCCCGTGTCTCTGCACTATATTCGGGGCCTTCATATAGAATCATTTAAACAGGGCAATGCAAATACTCTTCTTGTCCGTGTTGTCCGCACCTTCTTTCATACAAAATGTGTTCCACTGCTGCTCTGGACAGCACTTTCACCTGATTTCATTCCAAATGAAAATGTTTTGTCAATCATTGGCCAAGCGAACGCCACCACCCTCCGCTAACTGCGGTAGATGAATTGCGATATCGTGATGAAGCTGCATGGAATGCTGTACATGTAATCCAATCGCTATTCGATTTAATACGTAGACGAATGAGTGCCGTTATTAGAGCCAACGGTCGTTTTTTTATGTACTGATTTCTCTAAATATATACCTCCAAATTAATCAATTGTTCTTCCTACTATATACATGGTTAATGAATATTATTCTGTTATTTGTTCATCCTTGGTGTAGCAGTTTAAATGGCGAGTAGTGTATATACCTGGTGTTCTATAAATGACTGGTCCATTTTGAACATAAAAAATAAAAACATGGTTTGAGATAAAGTTACACTGATTGCTGAATTCTTATAAGAAAATGAATACATTAAAAAAAAAAAACATAGGTTAAAATAGGTACACCTTTTGACGGATGAGGACGCAGCAAGTAATTTGTTGTAGTAGTAGAGAAAGAACGTCTAGTTTTTCAGTTAATAAATTTTTGAGTGTAATAAAAGACCAGCCTTCAACAGACAAAGAAAAAAAAAGTAGGCACTAGTGTAGTGTTAAAGCAAGAAACACTGTAGGAGGCATAAATGTAATGCCGAAATAGAAAGTGAATTTAACCAAGTGAAATTTGTTTTAAACATGTTAATTTTTATTTAAAGCTTTTTTTTTTTTTTTTTTTTTTTTTTTGTCATTTTTTTTTAAAAGAGAAAGAAAATAGGGGAAAAGGCCATGCATCTATTTTAGACGTAATATTTTGACGACATTTCTTGGCGTTTAGATGACAATTCTCACTCTGCTGGCGTGAACCTCAGTTATTATACACATACATTATGTTTTTAGAAAAATGATAATACATACAGAAGCTGTGGATCCAGAATATTAATAAATAACTCTAGTTAAGATAATAATTGAGAAATTTATCAAATCTCTACTGATTTACTTAATATTTTAATTTAGTATTCATAAGAATTTTTATTAGATTTATTTTACATGGAGTTTATAATTTTTGTTAAGAAATTTTGGTCATATTTCAAAATTAATTAATAGTATTAATTAATAAAATTAATAGTGAAAAACATTAAAAAATATATGTTTTTTTTTTATATTCACGCAATGAATAACAAGTATATTAATCATTTTTGTAAATTAATATTTTAATAAATAAGAAATAATTACGGGTAAAACAGAGTAATTTAAACATATGAGTTTTCGAAATAGTATGGAAAGAATTAGTCACAACAATTAAGTTATCACACTATTATTATGAATGCGTATCTAAGTAATGTAAGTAAATAAATAAATATAAAATTTAAGTTGAATGTTGTATAATACAATAGATCACATATTAATTACTGTTTTAGTAACACTATGATATTCCTTTTATATGCTAATACCGGAATTTAAAATGACCGTAAACTTTCATATTAAACTTTCATAGAAAACGGGAAAGAGAATAATTATCTTGATTAATTTCGACTCGAGATTTATGCATTGCTTTAAATTATTCATGCTAAATTACCGAGAATAATCTTGTTTATAAACATTTTAAGTTAACCTAATTAATTTAATAAGGTAATATTTTATCATGTTGACTGTTGTGATTTAAAATTAAAGTTGAGATATTAGTTTTTAATTTCCCTAAGCGCATCGTTTTCATGAAATCAGGGATAAATCACACGGAAAAAAGATATCATTTATGAAATATATTGTAATTCATTTACTGAGCAATTAAAATAAAAATACTTAATTTAAAAAAATAAGGGAATTTTTTTTTAATTGCAATAGAGTGAAACATTTAATAATATACGGCATGAGCTGAAAATCGCTTGGCACATTTTATACATTAACATAAAATCCAGAAGTGGCATGCTTGAATGCGGTTTTCACTTCGATTCTTCTAAGAATAAAAAGTTTAAGCAAATATAGAATATTACTTTCAAATTGATCCAGATTGCTCGTATAGAATTTACATAGCGTTTCATGTAGTTTTGCTATTACCACATCGATCCCATACCATACTTAACCACTCTTGATTTTTTTTTCTTGTAGAACTATTTTAAGGGCAAAGTATCTCTTGACATAACTGTATTTAAGTCACGATTAACGCATGTATCATCATATTTTCAACAAGCAATGTTAGTGAACACGTGGACTGAATTGGATTACTTTTTGGGTGTTATCCCATATATGAAGGGCGCACATATTAAAAAATTGTAGTGGACTTTACAAAGCAATTGCTTGCCTATTTTTCTAGTTCGTTCTTTTTAAGTATTTCGCCCTCTATGAATAAAATTTAGAGCTTCCTTTATTCTTTATTTGCTTAAACAATCATTTTCATCGTAGGATGCATTCTAGTACTATCCGAATGTCAAATTCTTCATTTTATATTAAAGTTTAAAATGTTTTCAAGGACTCAGAGTTTAAAATGTTCCCACTAGTATGTGGTATTATATATTAAATTATTGCCTACATTTCTAGTACATACCAATAGCATACTTGAAATTTCAAATGTCAGACTTTAGTTTCTCCAACAAGATTACTTTTATTCTTTTTCATAAACGGCCCCACCAGTGTGGCTGAGAGATTCTGTTATCGAAAGTGAAAGGCGAGAAATACCGGATTCGATCACAAATCACTCTCGTCGACTTAGAAATCCCCCTCGTTTTCTCCGAAACTTGTTTAAATACGGTCTAGGATTCTTTAAAAAAGACGCCCCACCCCAATGGTTGCTATTTAACTGAGGCATAGGATCAAAGTGTAGTCTTGACCTTAACCCCTTACGCCTACACCTATCTCTACGCCTTTTCCTAAACAATATGTAACACATATTTACAAAAAACATAAATCATATTTCATGCAAGAATTTTTTTGCTGTAAATTTAATAGTATTTTATTTATTTGTAAGCTTATAAAAGTTTTGTTTTTATTCAGAGAAAAATTTGAGTGTAATTTCATGATTCCCGAAGGATATTGTGTAGGAACATATCGATGTATTTTGGTCGATTTTATAAGCAGATATCTGTGTGCAACACAGGTTTAATGGTTATTTAAAAGTGTATGACGTTAATCATTTCAAGATGCGTACAGTTTCAAACTTTAATTAATTGTAAAAATCATAAAAGTAAAAACATAAAGTTATCGAAATTAATAAACATTTGTATTAGTAAATTAATAAAATATTAATCTAAGAACTTTTTTTTTTTTTCTTTTTTTTTTATTTTTTTTGTAAAATGTATCGTGTATTTCCCTAATATTTATTAATATCAAAGCTACTTTAGAATTATGAACGTAAAGCATTTAAAAAAATAAGTTTTAAACTTTTTTTCTTGAAGTTTTAAACTTTAGAAAATAAATGAAATGATTATAATAAGAAAGTACCACACAACTGCCGTTTTAAAGTAACAGTTACAAAACTTTGAATAAACACCATAAAATGCAATAAACTCGCAACAATTCTTTCAAGTCGAAAGAACACATGACCCTTCGTCAGGCGAACAAAGTAGGCACGAGTGCTGCAGTTAAAGTGGCAAAGCACAAAACCGTTTTAAAAGAAGAGCAAAAATATATAAAGACGAATGTAAATATAAATCCTAGTGTGAGCAGAATTATGAAATAAAATAAGAAAATAAATAAATAAATTAAATTAAAACATGTAACAAAATCTAAAAATCTAAAAAATGTCAAATTTAAACAAAAATCGAACTTATGTGAGTAATTTCCAAGCAATAGACAAGAACGAAGAGGAAGATATATCATTAAAAAGATTTTTCGAATTTTTAATTATGTAAATTGCTTCATGGATATCCAAATGGGAAGAGGAGATAGGAGATAAAATTATTTTGGTATTAGAAAAATCATGTGTCCGGTAGTGGGAAGCAATAGAAGATTTGTAGACCTTTTCATTACGAACATTACGACGGTGCTCATTTATTCTATATTTCAAACGCCTCCTAGTTTGACCATTGTAACCTAAATTGTGCGACGAACAGGCGATTAACAAAATGCCAGAACGGCTTTCAGTAGGAATGGGATCTTTAAGAGAAGATAATTTAATTTTGTTAACGGATTTGTAACTTTAACACCAAACGGTGAAAGAATTTTAGAAATATTAAAAGAAAGTGATGAATAAAAAGGTAAAACAACTGGGATGAGACTGTGATGGTTCATATTGGGAGCAGAGCGTTTAGGATTCTTGAATTTATCGATAGTAGATGGATTATAGCCTCGAGGAAGAGCAAAAGATTTTAAATAATTAATTTCTTTCGAAAGACTAGACGGATCAGAACAAATGTGTAAGGCACGAAAAACATAAGTATGGAAAGCAGACATTTTCTGATGAGGGGCGGGGTTAGAGAGAGCATACGGCGGAAGAGAGACAGAGAATGGTTGTCTAAAGACAGTGGTTGAGAACCAATCTTTGTCTTTAGACACAAAAACGTCAAGTAAAGGCAAAGAGTAATCCTTTTCAATCCCGAAAGTGAATTGAATGCATGGGTAAATCGAATCGACCAAAGAAAGTAAACTGGAAAAATCGACATCGAGGGGGAACAAGAAAGAAAGCTTTATCAACATACCTGAAACAGTCATGAAATTTATATACATCGAAGAGCTTTTCTTCAAAATAGTAAATAGAAATGTCATACAGCAAAGGAGAGAGAGGACTGCCCATTGTCATACCCTCATTTCGGTGATAATAATTACCATTAAAGATAAAGGAAGTTTTTGTCTGATACATAAATGAACTAAATTAACAAGCTCCTCAGTTTCAACAGAAGAACAATGGGATTCACGCAATTTCCTCTCTAAACAAACGTGAGCACCTTGAATAGGAACATTAGTAAAATGCGAATTTACATCCAAAGAAGTCATAGTGTAGGTATAGGGAGAGACGCATTTAAAAATTCTGTTATTCTTAATGATCATACTAAATACATGGTGATACCTTAGATTGCTAACTATGCTCGTTTCTATGCTCTTCCGTAAGTTCATGAGTCCATTTTCTGCTTCCTGCCTATTGTGTCTAATATCGGTACGGTTTCCTATAATCTTGCTCGTTTTCTTTCAAGATCCCTTTCTCATTTAACTAGTACTATCCTTTATACAGTAAAAAATTCGTATGAGTTTCTGGACAAACTTAAATGCATCTATCCCTCTAACTATATTATGAATTCTTTGGATGTTAAATCACTTTTAACTAATGTTCCTATTCAAGATGCTCTGGTTTGTTTACAGAGGAGATTGTGTGAATGCCATTATTCTTCTATTGAAATTGAGGAGCTTGTGAATGTAGTCCATTTGTGTATCAGGAAAACTGCCTTCATCTTTAATAGTACTTATTGTTTCCAAAATGAGGGAATGGCAATGGGAAAGTCCTTTCTCTCCCTTGCTTTGTGGCATTTATATGGTCTATTTTGAAGAAAAACTCTTCCGTGTATATAAATTTCCTCCCTGGTTTAGGCATGTGGATGACACTTTCGTCCTTTTTTCTCCTTATGTCAATTTGTCCAGTTTACTTTCTTTGGTCAATTCGATTGACCCATGCACTCAATTCACTTTCGGGATTGAAAAGGATTGCTCTTTGCCTTTCCTTGACGCTTTTGTGTCTACAACCATTCTCTGTCTCTCTTCCGCCGTATGCTCTCTCTAACCCCGCCCCTCAACAGAAAATGTCTGTTTTCTATACTTATGTTTTTCGTGCCTTACACATTTGTTCTGATCCGTCTAGTCTTTCGAAAGAAATTAATTATTTAAAATCTCTTGGTCTTTCTCGAAGCTATAATCCCTCTATTATCGATAAATTAAAGAGTCCTAAACGTTCTGCTTCTAATATGAACCACCACAGTCTCATCCCAGTTGTTTTACCTTTTATTCATCACTTTCTTTTAAAATTTCTAACATTCTTTCACCGTTTGGTTTTACAGTCATTTACAAACCCGTTAACAAAATTAAATTATCTTCTCTTAAAGATCCCATTCCTACTGAAAACCGCTCTGGCATTTATTTAAACCCGTGCTTGTTGTGCAATTTAGGTTACATTGGTCAATCTAGGAGGCGTTTGAAATGCAGAATAAATGAGCACCGTCGTAATGTTCGTAATGCAGAGATCTCCCAATCTTCTATTGCTTCCCATTGCTGGGCTCATAGTCATCGTTTTGATTTTTTTGTTATCAACATAATTTCGCCTCCTGTCTCCTCTTCCTAGTTGGATATCCATAAAGCTTTTTATATGATTAAAAATTCGGCAAATATTTTTAATGATATTTCATCCTCTCCGTTCTTGTCTGGTGCTTGGAAATTACTCACATAAGTTCGATTTTCGTTTAAATTTGACATTTTTTAGATTTTTATATTTTGTTACATGTTTTAATCTTATTTATTTATTTTCTTCTTTTATTTCATAATTTCTCTCAAACCAGTATTTATATTTACATTCGTTTTTATATATTTTTGCTCTTCCGTTATTACGGTTTTGCGCGTTGCCTTATTGAATGCAGCACTCATGCATACTTTGTTCGCCTGACGAAGGGTTGTGTGTTCTTTCGATCCGAAATAATTGTTGCGAGTTTATTGCATTTTATGGTGTTTTTTTAAAGTTTTGTAATTATTAAATGAAATAATTGCACATAAACACATTGAGATTCTTAATTATATTAATTTATATATACAATATATAAATGATATGTTTAACTAAAAATCATAAGGCATCCGCGTCACCTGTTGAGTAAAGAAATGCAACCTGATCTTTCATGCTAAGCAAATTATGTTTTTAATTACATGCAACTATGTACCTCCTATCCTAAAAAAAAAAAAAAAAAAAAAAAAAAAAAAAAAAATCCTTTCGCACCAGACGCCAGTACATATACACACTTCCGTTTGGGATAAACACTTAAAAAGAATCTCGATAAAGTTTAATTTGTATCTTAAACATTTAAATATACTGCCATTTAAATATATAAGATGTTGAGCTAAAGGTATTAAGCAAATCTTGACAAATATGTCATGGAAGTGTTCTATCAATCTCTTTTTACTTTCCGAACACTATAGTGAGGAAAGTATTGTAATCATGTCAAAAATCCGAATTCGAGATTTTGATGTTTCTATACGTTTTGAGGTCCCCTGAGTCCGTTTTCACTATTTTTACGATGATGTATGTATGTGTGTGTGTATGTGTGTATGTGTGTATGTGTGTATGTCTGTGAACACGCTAGCGTCTAAAGGCTTTGTTCGATTAACCTGAAAGTTGGTACGTATATTGTAAGTCACCATAGTACGAACCCTATAGATTTTGGTGAATCTAGCACTTATAGTTTTTTTACAGGGACACAAAGAAAAATTCTTTATCATTATGGCCTATGGGACCAAAATCTTAAAAGTGCGATAGCATCTAAACGCCTTATTCAATTGAGCAAAAATTTTATACCCATATTATAGGTCACAGATACTCAATCTGTATAGATTTTGGAGAATCTAGCACTTATAGTTTTTTTACAGGGACACAAAGAAAAATTCTTTATCATTAAGGCCAATGGGGCCAAATTTTTAAAAGTGTGATAGCGTCTAAACGCCTTATTAATCTGAGCAAAAAAATTGTACACATGTTATAGGTCGCATTTGCACCAACTGTATAGATTTTGGTGAATCTAGCACTACAGTTTTTTTACAGGGACACAAAGAAAAATTCTTTATCATTATGGCCTATGAGACCAAATTTTTAAAAGTACGATAGCATCTAAACGCCTTATTCAATTGAGCTGAAAATTTGTATGAATATTATAAATCACTGTTGCACTAACTATAAGCATTTTGGTGAATCTAGCATCTATAGATTTTTACAGGGACAAAACGAAAAATTCTTTATCATTATGATCTAAGGGCTCAAAGTTCAGTAGCGTTAAATAAAACCTCGTGTGATATATGGAGAAAAAAACACTCTATTATGGTTTTCTCTCTTTTGTTTGTTTAGCAATTCCTCTTTCTTTATTTTATCTACAAAACTGTTAGTTACTCAATGTTCGGAAAGTCGAGTGGAGTCACTCCAGATTTTTATATCTAATGTTTCTACAATAAAAACAGTACATAAGATTACATAATATATTCTAATCTATAGATAACGAGATATATCTATCGTAAAAATTGTTAAAAACATGTTATTGCAGCGTAATTTTCTATGAAATGTATACTAGCATACATTTTTAGTAGGTTAAATGTAAAATTTCATCAATTTCAACATATTAATTATTGGGTTAGAACTTTTATCACATATAGATAAATAAAAGAATGATTGCGTAATTAATTAAATCGTATTCTAAACAAGCCCAAAAACGTTTTCATTAATCAAGAATCAGAATTCATGGGATATATATATATATATATATATATATATATATATATATATGTATGTATAGAAGAAATTATTAATAATTTAGCTGCAATCAAAAATAAACAATAGAAAAATTATGGACTTCAAAGGGATAAGCCTGTTTTTACTTAAAACAAACGATATTTTAATATTGATATATTTTCTTTTCTATAAAATATGAAAATAAGATTTTTGAGTACAGCAAATAAATCAGTTAAAAGATAAATTTTCGTCTAATTAGCAAATTGAATTAGTAAAAGTCAATTTTATGCACTATATTTTACGAGAATATTGCGTTTCAATAAAAAATTTATATTGATTTTACTTTTTTTTTTTTTTTTTTTTTTTTTTTGAGAAATTTTTGTGACTACTTAATATATTAAATAAAAATTGAATAATTTTGATGTTTTCTGTATCTTATATTAGTTTACTTTTTTTAACATATAACCAACGAAAAATATCTTTCAATATGTCGAATATTAAATTAGGATATATTTCATTTGATGCAAAACATATCCCTAAGTCGCGAAATTATAACTAAACTAAATTAACAGATTAACCATAACCAATATATCATTTGATTAAGAAGTAACGAATGAGCTGGGATCAATTTTCCGATATATACAAAAGTTCTTTAATGAGAAACGGTGGAAATCATTGACATTTTTATTCTTATAATTAATTTTCATTTTCGAAAGTGAGAAATACACATAATTTTGTTCAAAATAAATAGTAAGGCCTTGATATAAGTATCTAAAAAAATTAAATGAAAGAAAAGATTATAATTTATCTGATAATCTAAAACATTGAGAAATATATAGGAATATATCAAACTTTTATGAAAATGGAAATTTACTTCTATTTAATGTAGACTTTTAAGTTCTTTAAAATAATAATAATAACTATGATTCTAAATGTTTAAAAAATATGTTCCTAACTTTAAAACCAGGAGATTTTTTTTTTACTTACACTCTTCTTGTGTTTTTTTTTTTTTTTTTTTTTTTTAGTGTATTATTTTATTTCCGCCTTTTATTAATTAACATGTTCTTTTTTTTTCCTTTTTAAGATATGTAGCTTAACCAAACCTTTTCAAATCGGTGATAAATTTAAGGACTTTTTCTTTTTACTGACAGATTAATTGATAAAACAAAACCGGGTGTTACGAGACAAGGTTTTATGATTATAGGATGCTAAAAATTACCAAAAAAATATTTTTTTTTAAACTTAAGCTCGAAAAAGTTTATTTTACACCACATTATCCGAGTTTTTTTTTTCAAAAAATGTTACATTATAAATTGTTTAAATTAATTCTTTTTGGAAGGAAAAAATCGTGCGAGAAGATCATTACAGAAATTATGTCGATTAAATTTGAATATATATTGGTCGACAGGTGACGCTGGTATGATGCAGCTTTTTTCCCTTGTGCAGAAAGGCTATATCTGACTTTTATAAGAAAATTAAGAAAAATGCTTATTTATGATAAACGCATTGGAAACATGTGTAATATCTTGTTCATGCGTTTATTTATTTCATTATAATTATTTCTCATGGTGTATTTAAATTCGGCCTTTTTAATTTTTTTCCCTCTGATATACATTTATTTATTTACCTTTTTTTTTTTTTTTTATTGTTTGTGGTTATCTACTTCAAAACGATTACAAGGCATTGTTGATGTCTGAAAGAAATTATCCTTTACCTTTTGTCCTAATAATAATAAAGTTAAAATTTTTTCATTAAAAAAAGAGTATATTATTCAAAATGCAACAATACATTTCTTAGGATTTAAGCGTAACAAAGAATATTTTAAATAATTCAAAGTTAATGGCCTTTGAACTACCTTATTTAATATTTTGTTTTTAAACCTTCATAAATGTACTCAAATCTATGTTATTTTCATTTAGCTTTCCTAAAGATAAAAACAGATGGAAATTACAGGAAGGTAAGGTTTTAAGAGAAAAGATTTTAAAGTCATTGACCATTCCCGTTTATGTTCAAAACATTTCTTGCTAGGTTAGCGACAACCATCAACTATCAATTTTATTATGTAAAAACAAATTTTGGTTTGGTTTGGTTTGATGAGTACTGAGATTTATTGCTTGCCTCTAAGGCCGCTTATATCTCGAAAAATCCACACCACAAGGGTTTACAAGTTTTTATTATACAAGTATACAATATTTTGAAGACATAAGACAACACAAACATCCATGCCCGTACCAGGATTCGAACCTGGGACCAGTAGATTCGGAAGGCAGCGTCCTACCGACCGAACCACCTGGCCGGCACAAATTTTGGAACATGTTTTATTACGCCGTTCTCCACATATTATGCAAGCGGGACAATTTTATTCGTTTATTCTGTTTATTTTTGAAATTATAAAAAAGTTTTCTGCAGTGCAGCTTTTTTTTTTTTTTTTTTTTTTTTTTTGTCCCTTACTGTAGCGGATTCATCGGGATTGAATAGAGAATAAGGTTCCTGTAATGTAAATTTTCTTCATAATGAGAAAGCCATAATCCCCAGTTTCTCTACTAAAAAATTATTCAGAAAAATATACCCCACCATGGACGATCAAATATGGGATTGCATATCTCCGTGCCATCCTTAGGTGTTTCTCGTAGACCGTGTCCAATCGCCCATAGCGTAGCCCTAGTGCGATGTGAAACCCTGTTCACTTTCTCACTCTCTCAGAAAAAAAAAAAAAA
Source organism: Salticus scenicus (assembly GCA_963930645.1). Lineage (NCBI taxonomy): Eukaryota > Metazoa > Arthropoda > Arachnida > Araneae > Salticidae > Salticus > Salticus scenicus. The sequence goes on along the minus strand of OZ005648.1, from coordinate 327,098,430 downwards.
AAACGAATATTTAACAGCAAAAACTTCTTCATTAAAAAAATAGAAAACTTTTACTTCCGATATTTGAGGTAACGTAGCATCAGCTAAAATATAAATAATTATTAAATAATTAAAAAATAAGGCAAAGTTTTTCAGAGGATTTGCACTGGAGTGAGACAGAGGATAATCAATGTTCACAGTATCACGGCAGGAAAGCGACTTTTATCACAGTGTTGCCAGATGGTCCACAGTCAGATTCCCTAATCAGGCTTTCAAATTTCCCCAAATCAGGTTTTTTTTTTTTTTTTTTTTTCTTTTTTTAAATCTCAACCTCAATTTCTACTAAAAAAGTAAATGTATAAAGAATTGTTTTAAATATTTTACAGATTTAGCCAAAATTTTTCCTCAAATAAAGCTCATTTTTGAAAAAGTCCACATAAAAAAAATAAGAACGTTTTTTACACACTATTTATAGGAATATTTTAAACCTGCATAAAGTACAGTCGGCAACAAACGATACATGCACTGATGCTCCATTTCTTTGTTTGCATGTAAACCGCATGGAATATATATATATAGATAGATATTTTTAATGAAACAATGTTTTAATAAAGTAACCTGAAATTTAACTTTAAAAGATTCCCTAAAGCAAAATCGCTAAGCGATGCTCAAAAAAATATCATTATCAAACAAAAATGATTTTAATGTATTTATTTAATTAAACAATGTAATAAATAAAATTAATGAATTTATTATTATTTAAAAAAATGATTTTTTACATTATTTAGATTAAATGGAATAACTTGACAGAGGGAATTAAATTTAAATTAAACTTTTTAATAATTTTTCCCCCACACATACACGCTTACAAACTAACCATTCACCAAAAACTAACGTCTTAGGCGATCTTAACATGCAAATCAAGCGAAAACTTAATATCGAAATATTTGATCGAATACAATACTTCCATTACCTATGATAGTCAGGTAATGAAAGTAAAAATTCCATTGAAATTGCTCCGAACCTCGCTTCGAAATTAAATAAATAAATAAAAAAGCGTAACAGCCGTTGTTAAGGAACGCAGACTATTGAAATGAAAGAATAAATTTAAGAAAATTAAACTAAAAAAATCAATTGCTAAAAAAAAAAAAAAAAAAAAAAAAAAATATTGATAGTTTCAAGTTTAAAAATTGAAAAAATATCAATGATATACACACCTGTCGGGTCTAAGCTACCCCTCTATCGCGTTTTGTAGCTCTGTGATCAGTAGCCTGAAAATCGGAGCGCAGATATCAAGACAGACTCTTCTCTCCTTTATATATCTCAATCAATAAAATAAAAAAATAAAATAAATTAGAAATTTTTTTATATTCAAAGATCAAAAGAATCCTGATGCGCTGTATTCCACCAGTGTTCAAGATCCCTCTGACAAATTTTGTACTTCAGTAAATCAATAGCTTGAGCCCCAGAGCGCAGTTAGACTCACAAATAGACTTTCATACAGCTACACAAACACCTTTTTTAAAAAAAAAAACATAATTACTATATTCCAACAAGTTCCTGAAATCTAGTAAATCATTTCGACACTTAACGTATTCCTGCTCATTTTTGAGAAGTTGGTAGACTGTTTTTATTCAAAATTTGTCTTTCTAATAGCAGTTTTTAATATTTTTACAAAATTAATTACAATATCAAAATATTGCTTATGTATATATATATATATATATATATATATATATATATAATCCCCATCATATTTATGTTCTCATAAATTTCTAGTGCGAGACATATTATAATCATGTTAAAAGGAATGAATCTGACCAAAGATTGATACAGTGACAGACTGAAATCCCGCCTAATAGGCTATCCACTGTTCACTTCGATATATTTATCTTATTCTAAACTATTAATTTATTTTATCGGGATCAATTCCGTTGTTTAGTTTTCATGCTACTATTTCCAATGCAATAATCCTCAAAATTCATATTTATATGAAAAATTTACAATTTCGCTATGTTGATAAAATCGTAAATTACGAATAATTTACGAAATTTTCCTATTAGAATATTTGTATTCAATCATGTTCAAATAAATATCATAAATGTAATTTTGAAGTTCTCTAATGCATTTATGATCCTCAAAATGGAAGTTTATGCTCAATTTTGCCTTATTCCGACATGTTAAGTAAATCGTAAATTCCTAATAACTTACGAATTTTTTAAATTGGAAAAATCATAGTCTATGATATTTATGCCAGTATCCTCAATAATATTTCGAAAGTGGTTTGACATCTTTACGATGAAAATATACCTAAAAATTGACATTTATGTGAAATTTTGCTCTATTCTGTCATGTTAAGAAATTCGTTAATTTCCAATAACTTGCGAAATTTTCAAAGTAGCATATTAATAGTTACTGATGTTCATTCCGGAATCAAAACTGATATTTTAAAACTGGTCTGACATTTTTACAGTAAAATGTTTCCATTTAATGCACGTTTAAGTGAATTTTTGTCCTATTCCCTCATGTTAAAAAAATCGTAAATTTCTAATAACTTACGAATTTTTTTAATTCGAATGTTGCAAATGAATAGGGTTCTTGCCAGTATCAAAATTAATATTTTAAAACTGATCTGACCTCTCTGCGATCATTTTTTTGGGAGATATCGTGTAAACAAACTAACAAACAAACGGACTAACACACTAACACACTAACGGGCACTCTACAGACAGACACCATACAAATTTTGTCATTTTCGGATTCCTCACACCTGAAAACGTGTAAAAAAGTCAAAAAACCGAGGTCGAAAATTTTCCGATTACCTAAGTTCTCCGTACCTATAGTATGATGGGGAACTAAAAAAACACAGATCTCATCAATTTAAAAATATTACATATTAGTTCGAAACCCTATTGTTAACCATCAGTACTCTAGATATTTACTATTTGTAAAAATACTTTTCTTTCTTCCTTTTCTTTTTCAAATATTCAATAAAAAATAGGAATTTCTTAATTTCATATACATTACATTTAATTTTGCTTGTTCTGACTCCTGTGACAATTGATATTAGTTAAATTCTAACACCAGTAGACAGCAAAAATATTACACAGTTTCATGAAAATAATTATTTAATAATAAATTATTAAAGTGTTCCTAGTTTCAGTATCCCATTTTTTAATTACTGATTAATAATAGTATTTTTTTCAAGCTGGTTTTTAGTTAGCAGATTTAACGGAAAAGTAGTTTTGTACTTCTGCTATGTATTTTAAAATAAAACACTAATGATATTATATCGAAACTAGTTGGCATAGGTGGACTCTGCTCAGTTCCCCATCATATTTATGCTCTCAGAAATTTCTAGTGCGAGACATATTATAATCATATTAAAAGAAATGAATTTGACCAAAGCTTGATACAGTGACAGAATGAAATCCCCGCCTAATAGGCTATCCACCGTTCACTTCGATATATTTATCTTATTCTAATCTATTAATTTATTTTATCGGGGTCAATTCCGTTGTTTAGTTTTCATGCTACTATTTCCAAAGCAATAATCCTCAAAATTCATATTTATATGAAAAATTTACAATTTCGCTATGTTGATAAAATCGTAAATTACGAATAATTTACGAAATTTTCCTATTAGAATATTTGTATTCAATCCTGTTCAAACAAATATCATAAATGTAATTTTGAAGTTGTCTAATGTATTTACGATCCTCAAAATGGAAGTTTATGCTCAATTTTGCCTTATTCTGACATGTTAAGTAAATCGTAAATTCCAAATAACTTACGAATTTTTTACACTGGAAAAATCATAGTCTATGATATTCATGCAAGTATCCTAAATAATATTTCGAAATTGGTTTCACGTCTTTACGGTGAAAATATCCCTCAAGATTGATGTTTATGTGAAATTTTGCTCTGTTTTGCCATGTTAAGAAATTCGTAAATTTCCAATAACTTACGAAATTTTTATATTGGAAAATTCTTAGTCATTAATATTCATTACAGTGTCCTAAATAATATTTCAAAAGTAGTCTGACATCTTTACGATGAAAATATCTCTCAAAATTGACGTTTATGTGACATTTTCCCCAATACTGCCATGTTAAGAAATTCGTAAATTTCCAATAACTTGCGAAATTTTCAAAGTAGCCTATTTATAGTTACTGATGTTCATTCCAGCATCAAAACTGTTATTTTAAAACTGGTCTGACATTTTTACAGTAAAAAGTTTACATTTAATGTACGTTTAAATGAATTTTTGTCCTATTCTCCCATGTTAAGAAATTGGTAAATTTCCAATAACTTACGAAATTTTTAGATTTGAAAATTCATAGTTATTAATATTTATGCCAGTGTATTAAATAATATTTCAAAAGTAGTCTGACATCTTTACGATGAAAATATCGCTCAAAATTGACGTTTATGTGAAATTTTCCCCTATACTGCCATGTTAAGAAATTCGTAAATTTCCAATAACTTGCGAAAATTTCAAAGTAGCATATTTATAGTTACTGATGTTCATTCCGGCATCGAAACGGATATTTTAAAACTGGTCTGACATTTTTAGAGTAAAAAGTTTACATTTAATGCACGTTTAAGTGAATTTTTGTCCTATTCTCCCATGTTAAGAAAATCGTAAATTTCTAATAACTTACGAAGTTTTTAAAATCGAATGTTGCAAATAAATAGTGTTCTTGCCAGTGTCGAAAGTAATATTTTAAAACTGATCTGACCTCTCTGCGACAATTTTTTCTTGAGATATCGTGTACACAGACTAACAAACTAACGAACTAACGGACTAACGGACTAACAGACACCCTACAGACAGACACCATACAAATTTTGTCATTTTCGGATTCCTCACATCTGAAAACGTGTAGAAAAGTCAAAAAACGGAGGTCGAAAATTTTCACGATTACCTAAGTTCCCCATACCAATAGTATGATGGGGAACTAATATTTCAAAGAATGAAAATATCACATCTATTACCTTTCAGATATTCACATATATATAAAAGAAAACTGATAACTGTTATTATTTTGACCACTACAATAACAATGACATATTTTTAACAGCCCTTTACGTGGATGTTTATGAAAAAAAAAAAAAAAAAATTTTTTTTTCATTGTATTATATTAAATATCTGTACTGATAAGTATAAAGGATTTAAGTCCAAAAATGTCGATTTTGAGTTAAGTACATAGTCAGACTCAGAAAAAAAGTCTCTACCGATTGGTATAAAGGATTTAAATCCATGTCATTTAGTCTTTGAGAAAATACATTGGTAAAAAAAGATTCAAGTCAGAAATTTAGCATTAATCATTGGTATAAAATATTTAATTCAATTTTTTCCCTTTATTAAATGAAGGTTGACAATTACTGAATGGTATAAAGTTTATAAATCAACATTATCCCTTTTTCCCAATCAATTCTTCTGATTAGATTTTAGTTAGTTTAATTTCATTTTTCGTCTTCTGAAAAATCAAGATTATGGACTTAAATCCTTTATACTTATCAGTACAGATATATAATATTAGTATATTAATTTTTCATATAACAGCGATCTTTTCTCATGAAAATGAAATATCTTTTTGAGGGCATAAATAAACAATTGTTTCCTTCATCCAGAAAAGCAGAACAGACGAAAAACAAAATCGTCTATCAGCTAATATTCTATTTTATCTTCGCGTGTGTTTGTGTATATGTGTGTGTGTCAGGAATTTGTTCTCTACACGCCAATACTGAATAACATATTCCATAGTTCATCTAGAAAAGAATGCCATGAAAAATTTTAACACAAACAATAGACTACAACCATTAACAACATTTTTCTACATTTAGTTTTTAAAAGGTTACTGTTTAATTACTTATTGTTTAGATTATAACCTTCCTAATTAATTAGCGAAATATAGTCAAGGATTTTTCTAGTAATGCAATTGCAATAGGATTTGTATTGAACTGATATTTGTAAATAGAATTCATTTTCAGTAAATGCTTAAAACAAAATTATTAATTATGAGAAATATATCACTGAATATTTTCATTTCAAAAGAAAAAAGTATACGTACTTTCCGGTATTTCTTTTAATGAAAGGTAAGAATAACAGATTCATTTTGTTGTTTTTATTTTTAAGTGTTACTATTTAACTACTGTTTATTACACCTAGTCATTTCATACTTCACCAGCGAAATAGCTGAAGAATTTCCTAGTAATACAATACAGTTGCAATTCGATTTGTACGGCGCTAATAATTAGTAAATAGAATACATTATTTTAAACAACGTTTAAAACGAAAATAACGATGATGATTAATTTAATATTAAATATTTTCATTTCAAAAGTAAAAGAGAAAGAATGGGAAAGAATATATTCTGGAATGTCTGCTTAGTAAAAAATTTAATTAATTGTAGCTTAACCCATATGTTTTCTGTGATTGTAAATATTTTTCTAATAAAATAAAATTCCTTTATTCGATTTCTGTTAAATGAAAAGATAGCAATTTATTTATTAGTCTACCAGATTTATTGGTACCTACTATTTATTTAGTACCTGAATATTTGCTTGAAAGCCTCACGCAAATCATTTTATAAAACAAAAATATGCATCAAAGACGTTTATTATTTTTATTTCGAATAATTGTCAAATAACGTCTTGAGACAATTATGAATTAAGAAAATCAATCGCACCATTTTCCTATACCAGAAAAAAATTAAATATTGATTCTGATAGAATTATCCCAAATACTTTTGATAATTACAGATGATATCAGATGGATAATAAAGGCAATGCAGAAAGATTTGTTTAAGTATATTTTTAATGACATTCGTGTCAAACACACTATATCTGAAGCGAGTGGCATGTCAAGAAAGATGTTACTTGTGTAATTTAACTGATAAATGATTATTTAGAGGAAGAAAATATTCTGGTGTTAATATGAATGTCATATTCTACACTAAAGAAAGGAGCATTATTTTAATGGGTAGTTATTTTTATTTATTAATACTTTCAATTTTAAATATCAAATGCATTGTCTTGCATTTAGTTACGGAAAAGTATGAAAAATATAAGAACACATTGTAAAAATAATGATGCTTTACCCACCTTTTCTAAATTTATGGGTGAAACGTGTAAAGAAATGAATGACGTAAAATGTAAGTCAAATAGGAAATTATTATTTTTAAAATGGAACCTATAAAATATTTTTTGTAGTGCCACTTCAAATTTGGTAGAGAAGAAAACTATCTTTTGCATTTTAAAATAAAACTGTTGTTTAATATTTCTGAAAATATGGTATCTCTTGTAAGCTAAATTTTATTATGTTTTATATCTACATTTTATATTTACAATTATATACTTTATGTATATTGTAAATGCTTAAGGTTTTTTTTTTTCTTTTTGAGCATCCTCCGTGTATAAATTAAAGCTAAAATTGTCTATGAAACAACAATTATATTTATTTATATCATTCTATAATAAACTATTAAATTTTCAAATTTTTTCTTTTTCAACATTAGAACTTTTTTTTAAAATTGTCATTTACTACATAAGGCTTAAGGTACATGGCCTCACAGAAAAATGGGGTGAGTAAGGTAAACGTCCTTATTCTTGACACAGCACCTAAAGCTTATACTTATTATTTAATTGATTAAAAATAACGAAATAGCAAAGGTTTGCATTCTTCGGTTGGTGCAATTTCTTTTAAACCCTTAACTACCCCGGACGTATGTATACGCTTTTGCGAAGTATGATCCTTTGTACTGTACTGCTACCAGTAAAATTACTGACACGGTTTGACAGTACAATAAAATAAACTTGGAAGTGATCTTGGCAGTGTTTTGTAAAGATATACTCATTTCAAAGAGAACACAGGCTCTTTGAAGTGAATCTCGTTAACTTTTCTCGGCAGGTAAGGGGTTAATAGGTTGTACTGAGCTATTATTCAGCAGTACAAGTGATTGCAATAGGTATTGTCATTTTGAAGAGAAAGTTTCCTGATCAATGTTCTGATGGCACTAAGCTGTTGTAATTTTTTTAATGGAATCATTAAGAGATGTTTTTTTTTTCTCCTTAAGGTTTAGAATGCACAATTAGTGTGTCATAAAAACAACAAGCATTGATATTTTTTATTTATGTAGTGAACTAGTTTCTGGTAGTGTTATTTAGACGCATGACTGGAAAAATTAGACCCCAGACCAATCAATCCCCTACCTTTGCCCCATAACATAACAACTTTGTGTCAGCTTATGGAGCATCATATTTTTTCAGACTTCTAAACCAGGCACATTTAAAAAATAACCATTTTAAGGCTATATATGATATTTTGGAAGCTATTGTATAATATAAACTCAGTACAGCATAAAATCATAGTGGTAGCTTAGCCAATGCCCAAGGATATTTTTTAAAACATGCTTTCTAAATTAAATAACACTTTTCTGTTATACTTTGTTTACACCCTATTTCAGGGTTGGCTGGGTTGGACTGACTGGGTTACTCCCAATGGATTTTATTCTTAAAAACAAAATGCATTTGAAAAAAGCCCAATCTTGCTTACTTTCAATTTTGTAAAACGTTTTTCATAAAATAAAGGAATGAAATTAAAAATACTAAGCAACTGAAATTTAATTTATATTCATTTACTGATTAAAAAAAAAAAAAAAAAAAAAAAAAGATATTCAGTCGCTAAATTACTAAAATATTCTAGTGTTACTGTGAAGTCTCCACTCCAACTTCAACTGTACTCATTATATTTATATTATATGGTAGGAAACAATTAAGAGACTTATTTTAAAGAGACAGTCAATTTTACTTAACTTACACTGGAGAGAGCTTTGAATTAAGAAGGAACTCTATGATATTTTAAACTGAATGACTTAGAACTATCGTAAAGAAATAGGGCTCACCACTTGTAGCTTTCTGTTACTAACAGGTAATTTGGAACAGGTACTTTTAAAACGGTAAGGAACACTTTACAGCATCCGGAGAGCACTTTGTACTATTAATCACCACGACACCTTCATCAATTCTAAACTCAATAAAAAACACGTCTAATCCACTATGGCTATCACAACTCAGTACATCTCCAGCGACACCATCACTCAATCTCCAAATAGCTAATCTATCAACAACACACCACACACGACGACACAACTATCACTCCATTTAAAGTTCTCCAAAATATACAATACCATTCACTTCATTTTACCAAGCTACTTCTTTAAAAACTATCCACATTCAAATCCTAAACACCTTTCACAATCTACGTAGATTCTGTTTTCAATTTATCTAACTAACGATCCAACAGCTAGACACTCCATGCTAACCTAAATTCACCTCTGCTAGACACCTTCACCATCGCCAAACTATGCTGGATCCAGCTAGAAACTTTCCCAATCTCAAACAACATTCAATCCCAACTCGACGCTATCACTTTCCATACCGACTTCCTTCGGCGACCTTTACTTCCTCAACTCGACGCTACTCCTACCTCACATTACAAGCAAAAGCTAGCTATCATACGTATATATCGTCTCAATTCCCCGTAACATATTTGTTAACCTATCAATATTTACTAAACAACATACCATTATTCAAGATTAGAGCAATGAATTCTATTGATGGCGTTTTTCCAATCAGAGACTGAAATGCCTCACCAAGTAGACTACCCTTTTTACGCCTTTATACGCCCTTTTTACGCTACTACCCTTTTTACGCTGTTAGATTAAACAATAAATCAGTATAATGTAAAGTGTAGACTACCCTTTTTACGCTACACTTTACCTTATACTGATTTGTTGTTTAATCTTATAGAGTCAGTTTTATATCTAACTTTTCATGCAAAAATTCTTAACTGTATGTAACGAATTGAGGTTAACAAAGATCATCATACGATTTATACGTTTATTGTTTGGCAGGTTGCGATACAATACACGTAGGTTGTTATAAACATTTAACGATGATTTAAATATATGTTCAAACTAATTCATTGGACATGTACATTTCACTTTACTAAATAATAGGGATTAGTCATTGGCATCCAGTTAATATGAAAATACCGGAATTTTAAAAGTTTTGAATTTCACTTTAGTATTAAAATAAAAAAAATATTTTTTTCAACACATCCTAAAAATTAAATTTATTCAAGAATATGTAAAGGTATAGTCAGAAAAAATATAAATGTTTAATTTTTAATCTTCTTTTAGCATTCATTACTTAAAAAAAAAAAAAAAAAAATTACCTTGAAAAACCTTACCTTTTTTGAAAAAAATTACCTTTTATTCAATGAAAAATGAAAAAGAAAACTGTTTTTATTATTATTATTATTATTATTCGTTTGGAAAAACATGAAAAAACCCAGGTTTTTCCTAATTCTGTCCTATTTGTTAGCAATTGTGCAATTTCACACAAATAAAGTAAAAAATAAAAATAATTAATTTTGTTTTTGATTGTTGTATATTAAAATTAATTTATAAATAATAATCTGGCAACATCGACTAAGTTACAACTTCCAGTGATATAACTTAGTTCATGCTTTAGAGTATTTTTTTTTTAACTTGCCATCACACCTCTTATTTGTTAAGTGTACTTTGTATAAATAATGAGATTATATTAACTGCATTATATCTGAACATAACTCACATTTTGCAGTCAATTGATGTGGCTGTTTTCAGAACCGTAAAAAGAGGTTGGAAAGAGCATGTTAACCAATGAAAAGCCCGATATGAAGACACACAAGTTTGCTCTTGCACTTCAGTCTGCATTAAATGAGAGAATCAATCTGTAAGTTTCGACTCATGGGTTTAGGAAATGGGGGTTACTCTCATGGGGTCAATCTGATATTGATTCATTCTTAATATATATATATATATATATACATATATATATATATATATATATATATATATATATATACATACATACATATATATATATACAGTCGGTCACAAAAGTGTCCGAACACTAGCAAAAATTCCCATGTAAAAAAAGTACAGTTCATACGGTTTTGTTAAATAAATCCTTGTCGAATCCTGTTCTTAGTCAGTGTAAGAACATGATTCGATAAGGATTTATTTAACAAAACCGTATGAAGTGTACTTTTTTTACATAGGAAATTTTGCTAGTGTTCGGACACTTTTGTTACAGACTGTACACACCGTGTCCCAAAAGTTTAGACAATCAATAAAATTTGCATTAACATAAAAAGTATTAAGGTACTATTAAAATTCGAGAGATAGGTAATAAATAAAAAGTTTTGCTGATATACACATATAAATTATGATCAAAGGTTTGAAATTATAAAATGTTCATTAAATTATATAAAAATGCGCTGTCTCAAAAATATAGGCACATTCAAGCATTACATGTTTTCTTTACATTTTTGTTCACATAATAAAATATTTTTATTGCAGAATAACTTTTCCCTTTAATTGAAATATCGTCTACCATATATTTAGCATAATAATTTAATGAGTTCAATGTATTGTTTTCTTTCTGATTCGGAAAAGACGTTTCCTGCGTATTCTGATAAAAATGACACGTTCTGAAGAAATTTCTAAAGATTAAATTATAAAGGTTTTACAGTTAAAAGCACAAGGACAAAATGCTGTACAAATATAGAGAAGAATAAAGAGATCCTTGAGCAGTATTTTTAGAATTTTGAGATCGGGTGGAACATGGAATGCTCGAAAGCCAGTCGAAAGATCGAAGAAAACAACGTTACGTGATGATAGAATGTCATTAAAAAAGGCTTCAGTTGATAATTTATCTGTGCGTATAATTGCATGAACTTCTAGTTTTTCAAAAAGTATTGTACACAGAAGAATTAAAGTTTCAAAACACATTGTTTACAGGAGAATGAAAGCAAAACCTTGCTTAAAGCAGAGGCATAAAAGCGCACGTCTAAAGTGGGATAGAAAGCATATGTCATACGGTGAAAAGTGGCTTTCTGTCGTCTTCAGTGACGAAAAAAAATGGAATTTGGACGGCCCTGATGGTTATAAATTTTACTGGTATGACCCAAGAAAAGATCCGAAGACCTGTTACAGCAGAAAAACAAGGCGGAGGATCCGTAGTGACCTGGGGAGGGTTTTGTTTCAACGGGCAAACATTTCTAGGATTTACGGACAGAAAAATGAAATCAGAGGATTATCAGGATATTTTACGTACCAATTTACTGTCAATTATGGATTTTCTAGCAGAACTAGACTATGTTTTCCAAAAAGATGGGGCATCCACCCATACCTCCAGATGAACGAAAACGTGGTTTATGCAAAACAACATAATTAGACTGGCCAGCACTTAGTTCGAATTTGAATCCAATGGAGAACATATGGGGGATCTTTTCTCGTAAAATATATGAAAATGAAAAGCAATATACATGTGTAAATGACTTAAAAACTGCAATGGACAAAGCGTGGTATGAAATATCTCCTTCTGCAATGCAATGCTTAATTAATTTTATGGAACAACGTGTATTTGATGTTATAAAGTGTCGTGGCAATACAATTCAATATTAAAAGTACGTTTTTAGTTACTTTTATAAATGTAAAACCAAAAACACTTTTTGGTGTCTATACTTTTGGGACAACACATTGTTATGTAATTTAATGTACATTTTATAATTTCAAACTTTTGATCATAATTTATATGTGAATATCAGCAAAACTGTTTTTATTTATTATCTATCTCACGAATTTTATTTGTAGCTTATTACTTTTTATGTTTATGCAGATTTTATTGATTGTTTAAACTTTCGAGACACGGTGTATATAGATGTATATATATATATATATATATATATATATATATATATATATATATAAGAGAGAGAGAGAGAGAGAGAGAGAGAGAGAGAGAGAGAGAGAACCTTACTCGGTAAAAAACATTTTACATCAAGAGACTTTAATCAAGCAGTTTGTTTTTTAACTCAGGCAGTCTTACGAAACATGGAATCCACAAGTAAAACATTGCAAAAACCAGTATTAGATTCAACTACCTTCACAACTTCATCTAAAAAAGCTATGCTAGACTCACCCAGTATAACAACACTATTTAAAAAACCTCTATTCCTTACATCTGGAAACATGTGTAAATGATAGACTAACACCAAATTAGATTAACAACTAAAGATAGACTAACAACTAAAAGACTAACAACTAAAAAGAAAAAAGGAAAAATGCGTTATGTTGTTTCTTCAACACTATTGCAAGCCTGTTCTGAAAGAAAACGAGCTAAAAAAAGAAAAAAAAGGAGAAAAGGGAAAGAAACTACAAAAAGAAAAGAAAAAAGTGAGAGAAGAACTAATACATCATAAAGAAACATAAGTTAAAAGAAATTGTGGAAACATTTTCCAAACCCACAAAAGAAGCACTTGATGCTCAATGAAGATTCATATACCTCAAATAATGCTTCATGTCTTAATTCCGATGAAGATTTTTATGCGGAAACTTTTTCCAACAAAAGACAGGAATCTGGAATAAACGATTCTGTATTAGTTAATGAGGGAGAATATTTTCTTGGAGAAATGGAAGATCTAAGTGAAAAAGATGGCAAGTCAGAGAACGAATATCTATTTACATGGCCTGACACCGAAGACAAGATTTTGTACATGGCAAATCAAGTGATAAAAAGAATCAATTGCCATCATGCCATAAATTCTCGTTGTATTTGCACTGTACCAATCATATTTAAATACAGATATTAGATACAGTAAAGAGCATTATCCAGCAAAATTAATGATTAATGTTAATTTTGAAAAATATTTGTTATCTACAGTAAAATGTCAAAATATACCTAACTTCTCAATGTTGATTCTTATTTAACTTTCTAAATATCCATTTCTGTTTGGTTTATTTAAATGCTTTTAAAATAATTTATCCATCTTTCTTATACAAAGTTTTTAACAAGAAATACATATTGAACTTGTTTTAAAAGTAATATTATATACGTGTTAGATTTAAGTACTTAAAGTATCAGCTTTAAGAATACATCAAAATGCAGGTGTCAGATTTAGGTGCATTTAAAGAGTTTTAAAAGTTTTTTTTTTTTTTTTTTTTTTTTTTTTTTATTAATGTTTGCTTGAAAGACAATGGCTTTTATGAGGGATGTTTTCTGGGATTATAATAGTTGACTGAAAACATATAAACCACTCACTATGGCCAGGTAGATACTTTTTAGGTAATATATATATATATAAATTGAGAATTATTTTTTCATATTTCAGATTCGTACCTTATATAATACATATATATATATGTTCATGTTAAATAATACCATTACCATCGAATTTTAGGATATTTTCTCAATCATTTTACGAGTTATACATTTGTTAAAAGTGACGTCACTAGAATGATTATTTCATGATTTGGAACTATTATAGTGTTGGTCCATAAGTGCATTTGGGAATTTTTCTTTGGTGATTATGGCGAAATGCCGTTTTCGCAAACCGTTGCCATAGATTCGAAGCGTAAACAAAAGCAAAACGTGCTTTTCGAAATGGAGTCATTATTAATGTACAAAAATTAATTAATCTTATTTTTAATAATAATAAAACAAATGCATATTTAAAATTGGCTTACCTTACTGTTCATGATAAAAGAGCTTCATAAATTTTGGCTCTTGAAAGGTTATGAATATGCGTAAATATATGCTTCCCGTACATTTATACAGTTTAAATGATCTACACTTACCGTTAAATACGACTGTATCAATTAGAATTCCATATACCATTTCTTTTAATGATTTTTAGAACACATTGCATAAGTTGCTCGACGAGAACCACGATCCAAACCTAATCGATTTTTCGGCGAAACATCTTTTACGCGTATCATCCACAACAACATAACCACCACATCTCCATGCAATTCCTTCTGTCACATTATTTTTCTTTCTCAAAACCATATATCACTCCCACACTTTTCACAAATTATACTTTGTTTAAATAATTCACATTCTTTCAAAAATTTAAAAAACATGTATCTCTCTTTAAATAACTTACTCAAAAAAAAAATCCTACTACATTCACCTTATCTTACAAAAATCTGGAGTGACTCCACTGGACTTTCCGAACATTGAGTAATTAACAGTTTTGTAGATAAAGTAAAGAAATAGGAGTTGTTAAACAAACAAAGGAGAGAAAACCATAATAGAGTGTTTGAGTATTTTTCTCCATATATTACACGATGTTTTATTTAACGCTACTGAACTTTGAGCCCATAGATCATAATAATAAAGAATTTTTCGTTGTGTCCCTGTAAAAACCTATAAATGCTAGATTCACCAAAATGCTTATAGTTAGTGCAACAGTGATTTATAATACTCATATAAATTTTCAGCTCAACTGAATAAGGTGTTTAGATGCTATCGTACTTTTAATAATTTGATCCCATAGGCCATAATGATAAAGAATTTTTCTTTGTGTCCCTGTAAAAAAACTGTAAGTGCTAGATTCACCAAAATCCATACAGTTGGTGCAACTGTGACCTATAACATGTGTACAAGCTCAGAATTTTTGCTCAGAATAATAAGGCGTTTAGACGCTATCACACTTTTAAAAAATTGGCCCATAGACATAATGATAAAGAATTTTTCTTTGTGTCCCTGTAAAAAAACTATAAGTGCTAGATTCTCCAAAATCTATACAGATTGAGTATTTGTGGCCTATAATATGTGTATAATTTTTTTGCTCAATTGAATAAGGCGTTTAGATGCTATCGCACTTTCAAGATTTTGCTCCCATAGGCCATAATGATAAAGAATTTTTCTTTGTGTCCCTGTAAAAAGACTATAAGTGCTAGATTAACCAAAATATATAGGGTTACTATGGTGACTTACAGTATACGTATCAACTTTCAGGTTATTCGAACAAAGCGTTTAGACGCTAGTGTGTTCACTCACAGACATACACACATACATACACACATACATACACACGTACATACACACATACATACACACACACATACATACATCATCGTAAAAATAGTGAAAACGGACTCATTGGACCTCGAAACGTATAGAAACATCAAAATCTCAAATTCGGATTTTTGACATGATTACAATACTTTCCTCACTATAGTGTTCGGAAAGTAAAAATAGGCCTATCTCTCGTTACAACCATTCTAACATTTTTTATCAACAAATTTTTATATTTTTCAACAACTTTTTTCACTGATTCACTACTACTAGATGACATATTTAAACAAAATAAAATAATAATAAGTTAAATAAACAAAATAAATTAATAATAAAGAATAAAAATTGTTTTATATAATCGTACTTCACCAGCTGAAATAGAATAGAATAATGAATAATTACTTCTTTATAATTAATTGCTATGCTGGTTGCCATAGTAATAAAAAAACAACAGAACGCTGGTTACTATGGCTGTCAAAAATAAACCGCATGCAGGCCGCCATATTATATTATTGTAAAGAATGCAGAACGACAACGTTATCGTTCAAAACGGCGCCAAAGAAAAATCTCCAAATCCAATTGAGGACCAACTCTATAGTTGTACCCATAATTTCGCTAATTATTGCTTTTTAACTGAAGAATGTAAAAGCTAATTCAAAAGTTCTGTAATAAATATTAAGACATACCTTCGAACCTTTTCTATATCGTACAACAATAAACATGTGGTACGCCAAATTTGCAGATAGTCAAATATAAACCGGTGATAGGGATTGTTAAGTTCATTCAAATGAGACAACAATAATATACAGTTCCCGCCGCTTATTAAAATTACATTCGTTCTGAACCAAAGTGATTTTATTAAGCGGCTGATTTTTATATCCGGTGAACGTTCCAGCCCTTAAGTAAAAGGTATTGCTTCCCTGAATTTCTAAAAAAAAAACTTTAAAAGGTAACGTATAATGGAATTAGTAAACAATATTAATTAATTTCTGGTAGATAATTAACTAATTGTTTCTTCTATATAAGTAAATTAAACGCATTATAAGTTCCCGTGCACTTTCGTCGGAGGAAAATCATCATTACGTTACCAAAAGTTCCCACTATAATCATTTCAAACCAAATTTGTATTTTATTACTTTGCTTTGAAGAATACGTTCCTTGAATTTGTTACGGAAATAAGTTATAAGTTGTGTTTAATTTGTAACTGTGCCGCAAGTGTAAAATCTTCAATAATTAGCGATAAAGGAGGGTTTGTTGTGCATTAATTTCTTTTTCTATTAAAAAAAAATCGCAATGTAAATAAAAAAAAAAAATAAAAAAAATTTTGCGCATAAATCATATTTTTGGCTGCTAAGGAGATATTTTTGAGTTTATTAACCGGCGATGCTGATTTTATTAAGCGGCTGCTTTAAAAGTAGTTTGTATTGATTTGAATTCGGTCCTAACGATTTGATCATATTAAGCGGCTGATTTTATTAACCAGTGACTTTATTAAGCGGCGGTTACTGTATAAGCAATAATAGTTGACAACAATATTTTAGGACAGTAATATATTTAAAAGGCGTGCGTTTATTTATTTATTATTCAGAAATATTCGAGTATGAAACATCACTTTAAGCAGTTGGATGCTACCTTCTGTAACAATCGACATGAAACAGCAGAATTTTGATTATTTGTAAAGGTTTTTGTGTCGTTTCAGCTTATTTTAACGGCATTTTTTAATCTATTCTTGGCAAAATTGATAAAATATGTTTAATGTATTTCATACAGAAGTCCAATAACCAATGTACAGTGTAGTCTGAAGCTTGTAAAACCCGATCTAAGCCCCGAAAGAAACAAAGCTCTATTGAGAAAATTATTGTAAATATTTCTTGGAATGCGAATGACATAATATTAATATACTATTCGAATAAAAGATCAAGATTAATCGGGTAGTATAGTACTACATTATACGACAATTTATATACTGATATTAAACAAAGAAAAAAAAATACTTCCGCTGTTGGCAAAATAGGGTGTTTTTGTATAGGTTAAGACTGGGGTGGAATGATTTTTGTAGGGTTTTTTAACTGACTTTAAAAAAGAAGGAGGTTCTCAATTCGAACCGTATGTTTGTTTGTTTGTTTGTTAGCTCATAACTTCTGAACGGATGCTCTGATTTCGATACTTTCGTTTTGTTGTAAAAGTCTTGGTCTGAAATTGGTCCCATTGCAATAACTTTACGATCAAAAGAAAATACAGGGCGCCCAAAAAGTCAGTCCTGACCCTTTTAACGGTTGAAAGGCTGCAGCTATAGTCATAAAAGTGGTATGTAGGTATAGTAAAGTGATCATGCGCTACGCGATTCAACCGCCTACAGCACCATCTGGTGGAAAACTGCGGAGTTAGCGTTTCTGTCTCGAAAATGGTTCAATATAAGGGAAAAAAAGTGAATTACAAAGGTACAGAATATCATCGATTTAGTACGAAAAAACAATTTGTAGACATTAATGAAAAAAATTGAACACTTAAAACGCGCATTTGTTTGAACGCAATTTCCTATTTTGTGCACACTTCAACGACATTGCATACGTTCTAGCGTAGCGGGTGACATTTATGCTATGTAAAATTCAAAGTATGGTGTTATTGTAAGCGGTCACATCGATTAACGTATAGACGTTTTAAACCGACTTCATAAAGGAGAAGGTTCTCAATTGAAACCATAGTTGTTGCTGTTGTTGTTAAGACATGTTAGCTTATAACTGAGTAAGAAATGCTTTAATTTTAATACTTTTTTTGTTGTCGTAAAAATCTTAATCTGAAATAGGTCTCATTCTGATGTCATTAATATCTAAGCAAATTACACGGTATTCACAAAAGTCTGTTCTCACTCTAACTACTGAACGGCTGCCTCTACACTCGTAAAAGCAATATGTAAGTATCGTAAAGTGACCGTGCTCTACAAGATGTGACCACCTGGTTACTGCCTCACCAGGTGGGAAGATTACGGAGTTAGCGTTTCTATCTCGAAAACAGTACAAGGTTCGAGAGAAAAAGTAAATTACAAATTTGTACAGTATCATTGATTTAGCATGAAATGACATCTTTAAAACATAAATGTTAAAAACAGGATCTGTTTGTTTGCAGTTTCTCTACACTGTAAAAAAATCAAAAAATCTGTATTTCGATGTTGAAACTTCTGTCTGTTTGCTGCAATGCATATTTTGATCGTTGTTAGAACTTTACGCTGCACACATTCCAGCGCAGCGGGTGACACGTATTCACAGTAAAATTCAATACATGGCTAACCGAATTTTTGGTTACAAATACAGCGTATCTGTTCTTTAGATTTCTAAAGTTTTTTTTATTTAATGTGTGGCCATTCAATAGATATTTTTTTCTCATATCCGATAACCGCGAAAAGTGACACAACTTAAAAATGCAGTATTTAAGAAAAATCAACTTAAAGATAAGGCATTGACTAGAATAAAACTAACATAACCGTCTCTCGAGTGGATAATTTTCTAGATTTTGATGTAAAATTTTTTGTTCACATTGGAGGCACTTCATATATTTTTTCCTTGACCTAAACTCGAAATTACCATTTTTTGAGTTGTGTCACTTTTCTTGTGGGTTGTGATTTGTGAAATCACTGTCGAACGTCTTCTGATGTTCTGCTATATGAATACATTTTCACCGAAAAAAAAAAAAAAAAACTTTTTGTAAAACAATAGAACCGACTCCAAAAAAGCCTACTATTCAAACAACTAAAAATAAAAGAAAATTGGCATAAAATGGAACGGTAAATTGCGCCTAAAAGTATAAAATAATTTCCCTCGCCAAACTTCCTAAACACTACAATTAAATATAACTTTTGAAGTCGGCGCAAAATTAAATAAAAATTGATAGCTTTATTCAATACAAAAATCAAATTCTATTCAAAATATACATGTCACTTTAGCATCTTTGAAACACAACCGAAAACTACTTTGATTCAAATAAACAAATAAGATTTCGTAAACTGCAAAAGTTGACAGAGCTGCTGGTATCTGGCGCCCTTGGTTAAAATAAAAATCGCCAAATTATATCGGTAAACATATTTAATTTCTTTGAGAAATCATGGTTATTTTAATAAGGTATATTAAGAGAACAATCAAGAATATGAAACAATACTTTGTACAATATATATTATATAAATATACATCTTGCGTGTATGTTTTTGAATTCCGTTTTGATTACGAAATCCAAAAGCCGCTAAGGATAATAGCTATCAAAGTTATACCAAGTTTGCAAAGAAACCTCTATTAACTTCGTAGAAACGTAAGTACCGAATTGCGAAAAATGTTCATTGTATATTACTAATGGTCCAATTGTATACTGTGATAAAATAGTAAAGGAAACATGAAAATGGATCATTCGAGATAACAGCATTTGTAGCTACCAGTTTAAAAACAAATCTTTAAAAACGAATTAAATTTTATTTAATTTTGCGCCGATTTCAAAAGTTATGCTTAATTATAGTGTTTAGGTTGTTTGGAAAAGGAAATTATTTTATACTTTTAGGCGCAATTTAGAGTTTTATTTTATGCCAATTTTTTTTTTTTTTAAGTTGTTTGAATAGTAGGTTTTTTGGAGTTAGTTCTGTTATTTTACAAAAAGATTTTATTAAAGCATCCTATCTTGTGCACTTCTGAGAAATCCACTCAAAAACTTGATACGGCCAGGTCGCTGAACGAGATCTAGTATTAAGCCACAAAATTCTCGTCTACCAGCTTCAAAAGCAAAACCCTCTACCACTTGCATTGAAGACAAAATTATCACAGATCCATGGTTAAACCATTCGTTTTAAAGGTATTGACGAGTTCTTTTGAATGATAACCACCTTGAAAATATCCACCCTTGGGGGGGGATTCCTTCCCCCTTAGTATCGTGGGGGAGAAATGCTCTTTCATGCACACACTTTTTTGTTTCCAATTTAGTATTACTATTATCAATAATTCATATTAATTTTTCCCTCGTTCGTTAAAAATAACCTTCATTATGTACATTTACACGAAATTTTGCCCTGTACAGCCACATTAAAAGCTATGAAAAAAAAAAAAAGTTCACAGCGGCACTTTTTGAGCGATTGATCCCCAAATGTAAACGGCATCAGTTTAGGTCAGGATCCAGCTAAATATAAAATTTGGTTAAATTCCGTTAATTGTTTCGTGCGATACCTTATCCACAAAATTTGTAATACACACACACAGGAAGACAGGCTGACATTTTCTAGAAACAGTCAAATAGTTTTCATGACGTCTCAAAACGTCTAAATCCGTTAAACGCTTGAATTTGAAAATTTACACAAATACAATACTTTCTTCTTACATGCATAAATATTTAGAAGAAAGTATTAAAAATAAGTAAAGTTTGTACAATTTTATTTTTTCATATTAATATTTCTAAAAAATTCTTACGTTTTATTTATCCTTTAACTTTGTTTTATTTATTAATTTATTCATTTTATAATCTTTTTATTAATTTATACCTAATATGAATAATAATAGAATTCCATGTTAATCTCTATCAATGTACACTATGGAGTCTAGTAACTAATAATTGCTAACCGGATTTGCCCGCTTTGCTGGTCACTATATTTAAATAATATATATACATCCGCATTTCTTTCATATCACGTTATGAATTAACAAAAAATGTATATATCTGGTGTGTAACTATCACACAACTTCCATTAACCATTACTACACTTATTATAAATTCATTTTGTTCTACTTTGTTGCATATTCTAATTAATAATATTTTGCTGCATATTCGGTGAAATTACGTTCAATCTTGAGCTCTGGTTGGTAGCAAAATATTAAACAGACTTCAGGAAAGTAATTGATTAACAGTAAATTGTTAAAGCGTTACTAGTTTTTGGTCTCATAGTTTTAAATTCCTGATTAGTATAAAATTTTATTGAAAGTGGTTTCAGTTAGCTGATTTAACGAAAAAGTTACGGGAAAGTTTATTATACATCTGCTCTACATAATATCTATATCTATCTATCTATCTATCTATCTATCTATCTATATCTATATATATATATATATATACAACCAATGATATTATATCGAAATATTTCACAGAATGAAAATATTAAATTAAATATACATATATATTTTTACAGAGAAAAAAATTAATACTGTAGTTTTTTGTAATAACAATAACGTATTTTTATTATCCTTTACTTGGATATTTATAAAAATTTAGGAAAGTTACCTTCTGTATCATATTAGATGTGTAATAGTAGTAGTAATTTTTCATATAGAAATGAATTTTTTCGTAAAAATACAATACCTTTCTTTGGGCATTTATAAACGGTGTAGTTCTTTCACCTAGGGAAGTAATAGCCAAGATTTTATTCGAGAATGTGTGTCTATCAGGAATCTATTCTCTTGATGCCAATATTGAGAAACGTGTTCATGTGTTCAAAAGAGAAATACATGAATAACAGATAACACAAACAGAAGATAACAGTAATTAAAACAATTTGGTTACACTTAATTTTTAAATAGATACTATTCAACTACTGATTACTGCAACTACTGCACTGTAAAAATTTTCGCCGTAAGAAAACGGTTATTTGAACTGTAGTTTCCGGTCCGTACGTTTGATCGTACTTTTAGATGATGGTGTTTTAACCAAATTTTGATTTTATGTTTAAGAGACAATTAAAATAATAATAATAATAATAATAAATAAAATAAAAATAAATAAATAAATAAAATAAAAATAAATAAATAAATAAATGAAAATTATACACTAAATATAACACAAAAATTTAGAATATTACTACTTACCTTATAAATACAGTCCTCGTGTCTTTTAATTTAGGATACAAGGACTGTACTGAATTACGTTTTCTTTTACAGGAATGTTGAGTTCGATCCGCCATAAAAAAAAATTAAAATATCGGCGTCAGACTAGAGGTAAAATTAAGGTTCGTTGATCTCACTCCAGTTAAATGGCTGTACGACAGTTTTTTTAGGCATGGTCTAAATAATTCTTTGCAAATTAATGGTACTTCTACTATTTTTATTTTTACTTTCTCTTACCTATAAGGTAGAGAAAGTATTGTTTTAGGGTCAAATTTTCGAAAGTGAGTTTTTTTTTATATTTATATGTTCTGAGGTGCCCTGAATACGAAAATCGTGTTTTTAGCGAACGGTCTTTGTGTGTGTCTGTCTGTGTGTGTGTTATCAGCATATCTCAAGAACAAATAGTAGCAGAAATTCCAAACACGGTATTCTAAATGTGTATCATATAGGGATGCTTATACTAAGCTTTTCTTTGAGATGAAGCAGATGGTTCGTGAACAGGGACACTCAAAAGCATTCAAATTTATTACGTCTATGGGGGAAATTGTAGGTAAGTGGAGTTTAACATCTATAGACTGCACTTAACCAAATGAAACAAATATGTATTTTTTATATGCATAAAAACATGTCTCATGTAGAATAGGGTAGGGCAATCATTGACTGTTCGTTTACAGGGCTACACAAAAGAACTAGATAAAAGTGTGACAATCTTTGCAAATTGATGGAAGTATATTTCAGGCTGGGCCATGTATGATTACTATAGGATTATATTTAGATGCATCATGTGGTCTGTATATAATCTTCGAAAGGTATACAGGGCTGCAAATATTTAAGCGATAACATTCTTTTTTGTTGTTAGTGGATGTGCTTTACTAATAATATTTTACTATTTCCAGGGAAGCTGTTCGGGAATTGAAATAAATTCCTTATAGAGCTATGGTAAATAATGTATGTTTTAAGCTAAATATCCATCGCTTGGTTTTTGTATATTTACACGTTTTGAGGCTCCCTGATTACCGTAGTCAAGATTTTTAACGTTCGATCTTTGTCTGTGTCTCTTGGAGTGACTTTAAAAAGAATAATTTTAGGAGATCCAAATGTTGTATTTTGAAGTTAATATACGTCTGTTGCTGGAAAAGTTTGATCAAGACAAGTTTCAAGGAATTTTGCGTGTGAGAATTGTCTGTATAATTTTAAGTAAACTTTTAATTTTAATAACAGAATCAAATTCTATATAAATGTAGGTGCATTAATGAAATTGGGGGGGGGGGGGGTAAGTGGGGCTAATTATCATATAAAACTCTTTCGAATCCTAATTTGAATTAACATAGTTTTGCATAACAGTACTGATTATCTTACCTCTTAATCTCCAACCTGTATATATAGTATTAAATTTCAGGGTAACAGAAAGTCGTGTGAGTGACACACCAGATTATTTAATAAATGTTAAAGTAAGAATAAAATAAAAGGTTAATAAATCCTTATTTTACGGAAAATTTTTACACTGTGCAAAAATATTGACTATTTTCATAGTAATACAATTGCAATATGATTTATATATATTACTTGCTGTTATTTACAGATAAAATTCACTTTAAGTGAATGTTTAAAACGAAATTATTAATAATAAGAAATTTACCGCTGAACTTTGCCATTTTAGAAGTAAAAATAAAGTAAAGGTAGTTTTCTTTAATTGTGTTTACGAAAGATAATAATAGCGGATTTCAGTGATTGACAACAATTTGTGATATATCTTTTTAAATATCTGCTATTTAACTACTCTTTATTAGATCACATCCAGACATTTCAATTCATAATCAGCGAAATAGCCTAGGAATTTCCTAATAATACAATAAAGTTGAAATACAATTTGTACCGCGTTAATTATTAGCAAACGGAATTCATTTTAAGTAAATGCTTAAAATGCTTAATGATAATGATTAATTTACCATTAAACATTTTCATTTCAAAAGAAAAAAAAAAATTCTGGAATACGTATTTACAAAATATTTTAATTAATTGTAAATTAATCTGTACGTTTTCTGTGAATGTAAATATTTTTCGAAGAAAAAATTTTTCCTTTATTCGATTCCTTTTAAATGAAGAGATAGTTATTATTTATTTAGTACCTGAATATTCGCTTAGAAACGCAAATAATTTTATCAAACAGAAATATGCACGACTATTATTTTTATTTTATATCTTTGTTAAATAACATCATGAAACAGCTACGAATTGAGAAGCTTAGTCAAAATTTTCCAATTATAATGGCCAGAAAAATTTAAATATCGATTCAGAGAAATATATCCCCAAATAGTTTGGATAATTACGCGGATAATGATATCAGATGAATAATTAAGGCATTGCAGAAAGTTTTGTTTAAGTATATTTTTAATGATATTCATGTCAAACTGACAGCATCTCCAGCGAGTGGAATGTCAAGAAAGATGTTACTTGTGTAATTTAACTGATAAATGATTATTTACAGAAAGAAACTATTCGGGTGTTAATATGAATGTCATATTCGACATAAAATTAGAGAAAGGGATATTATCTTAATGGGCAATTATTTTTATTTACTAACACTTTCAATTTTAAATATCAAAAGCATTGTTTTGCATCTGGTTAGGGAAAGGCAAGATAAATCTATGAATATATTGTTAAAATAATGATGCTTTACTTCCCCCCCCCCCCCCCCTAAAAGTTTATGGATGGAAAGTGTAAAGAAATGAATGACATAAAACAGATGTCAATAAGAAATTGTTATTTTTTTAAAAATAAAATCTTATTAATATTTTTTGTTTTACCACTTCACATTTGATGGTGAGGAAAACTATTTTATGTATTTTAAAAGAAAACTTTTTTGTAACATTTCTGAAAGTAAGGTATCTTTTATATGCTGAATTTTATTATGTTTTATATTTACATTTCATATTTACAATGATATACGTCATTTATACATGCATATATATAATGTAAATGATTATTTTTTTTTTAGCATTCTCTACGAATAAAATTAAAGCTAAAATTGTCTATGAAACAATTGTTATTATCCTTTTTTTTATCATTTTATAATAAACTATTAAATTTCTTCAATCTTTTTTTTTTTTTTTTTTTTTTTTTTTAACGTTAGATTTTATTTTTTATTTTTAATATTGTCATTTGGTACATAAGAAGAAAAGTGCATGGCCCCACAGAAGGATGGGATAAGTATAAAAAAAAAATATTGATGTTTATGTTAATAATAAGTAATGTTTATTTCGCATTACAATTGAAATTTAAGATATTTCATAAATCATTTTATGAGTTATAATCATTCAAAAGACATTCCTTTTAACCAAAGTATTTCATGATTTCTCCAAATATTAACTTTTTATTGAAAAATGTAAAGGATAAGCCAAAAATCTCTTGATAAATAGTAAAACATACTTTCGAAGCTTTTCTATATTGTACAAAAGTAAACACGTGGCGTGCTAAGTTTATACTTACAAGGAAACATTCAAAAGGTGTCGTCATAAAAAAATATTGAAACAAATATATGTGATTCTACTCTTCATAAAACACCAGAAAGTGAAAAAATTATCCGCTGAAATGAATTACAGCGACCACAAAAAATTATCAAATTAAAGCATTTTTGGCGATTTAGTGCTATTACGTGATAAGTTCACTAGCACCGAGATTGCCGTGTACGAACAAAACCGTGTTTTGCTTCTCCGCCAAGTACTCAAAATCAATCGCTTAACAGTGTGAAATCGCCAAGTATGCTTAATTTTGATAATTTTTTGTGGTCGCTGTAATTCATTTCAGCAGATAAATTTTTCACTTTCTGGTGTTTTATGAAGAGTAGAATCACACATTTTTTTTTTTTTTTCAATATTTTTTGAAGACGCCACATTTTGAATCTTTCCTTGTTAGTCATATACACATCTGTAATGCTGAATGTTAAAGTCATTGAAATGAGACCATTATTGAAAAAATTACCGATTAAGTATTCCACATTATTGTTTATGGTAGAAAAGATAAAATAAGTGATAGAGTTGACAATAATATTGCATATCAAAAGACGGCGCACGTTTCTTTTTCTTTTTTTTAAATAATGTTTTAGGCTTGAAAAATCTGTATGAGCAGTAGAATGCTACCTTTTGTAACAGTCGAAAAGAAGCAGCCAAATTTTGATGATTTATAGCGGTTTTTGTGTTGTTACAGTTTACATTAATGAAATTTTTGAAGCCATTCTTAACAATTTATAATACATGGATAATTTATTACACACAGAAGTCCAATAAGCAATGTGCAATGTAGTCTCAAATGTGTAAAACCCGACCAAAGATCCGATAGATATAAAATTTTGAGATGGACCTTATTTCACGTAACATAATAAATAATATTATTATTGCATTGTAGCCTATTACCACAGTAATATATTACTAAAAATAACCTATTAAAAAAATAATATTTTCAACTTTATTTTTGCACCCGAAACAGGCAAATCATACGAAAACTAATAGTCGAAATCGCGACATACGGTTAACAAAAAGTACCGAATAACGAATAAAACACCTATCTTTTCACATCTAGCAATCCCCGCAAACCGCATGTTAGATGCAGCATCATACACATACTGGCGACGAAGAAATAACGAGTAAAAGACTCGCATGAAACTTCCCGCACAAATGTTCTAACTTTGCTCTCCGACATGTGGACGATAAGATGACGCTGGATACAGTAATAATGGAATACGCAAGTACGAGAAACGAGACAAATTCCAAAGTACCGATTCGTTACTTCAAGTCTGAAAGAATACCCATATTCCAGTAACGAATAAATACGGTTTGATACAGCTCTGCTACTGAGTGATATTCTCAGTCAGTAACTTCTTTCCATGTTCATTCAATACGTTACAAAAAAAAAAAAAAAAAAAAAAAAAAAGTAATACAGCTGAGCTATCGAATATTTTCTAGAATGTATCACGGAATATTCCTTGGGAAATATATTAATCAAAATAATTTTAAAGCAAAATAATTTTAACGTCTAGGACAAATAATATCTTGCTAATATTAAACACCCTTTATATTAACTTAGAAATGGCTCTTTGGTGTTGTTTATTTTTCATAGGATAATAAAATCGTTTGGGTATAGAGTTAGTTATAGGAATCTCTTGTTTGACAGAAATGCTTGCAAGAGGGAAAGGATGTGAGTGTTTCTGTTTATGTTTACGGATTGGGTCGTTGTTTAATTAGATTTAGATCTCGCTGGTAGGATGTTTATTCGAAACTGATAGCTGCTGGGATTCAAATTACATGACAGCATGTGACACACGCAAATGTGTTTGGGAAGATTTTACTTTTTCATATGTTTTTATGTGGCGATAAATTCGATAAGAGTATGCGTATTTGTATTTCGCTTTTCATTTTCTTATTAATTTAATCATTAACTTATTTTCTTTATCTGATTTTTTATGATGAGTAAAATGATTAACTATTTGTGGTCGTATATAACTGTTCAAGATCCGATAGGGAAAATCGCATTATGCGATTTTGCGAACAAAATTTTAATTTTATAACAACTGTTCCGAATTTAAAAATGCATTTTAAAAGACGTCATCCAACTGTGATTAAGAAGAATAATTCGGTTGTCTATTTGGAAGTTTTTTTTCTGCCTAGAAACCATATGCATCAGTATCTTGTGAGGGATTCTTTTTTTAAAGCCGGAAATTTCAAAACGCCTTTTACGCCTTAAAACCAAAAATATAAAAAGAAAAATATTTTTGAATAGCAGTTGCTTTTTAATAAATAAAATCATTTTACTTTTGACATACTAAAATTGCTAAATATTTAATGCTGTATAAAATGTATACATAAGTTTTTATCATTAAATTATGTTTTAAATGCGCTAGTTAAGTTTTCTTTTTCGAAACAACGCGCATTTAATAATAAGATAAATTAATCTTATCTTTCATTAAATATTTCTAAAAGTCAATTATAATATAATTGTTATGAAATAATTATTGCAGCATAGTTCTAATGTTATTTTTTATTTATATTATTTTCATGTAATACATTATTTGGCAGTTTAGGATTTGGAAAGTTGCATTTTTTTTTCTTTTAATAAAACATTTTTTTAAACAACTGAATTACATTTTTTGAATAATATTGTTTATATATTGGTATTCTTTGTTACAGAAAACGCAAGTGTGTTATTCAAAATTATTTGCAATATTCTGCTTTTGCATGTTTTTTCATTAAAAAAATAAAAAATAATAATAAAAAAAATTAAACTAAATTAAACATACAATTACAAAGCGAATTTAATTATTGAAATTGTTCAATTGTAAAACCTTTATCGATTAATCGGAGATTTGTCTGGAATTTATTTTTATTATCATTCTTATGATGGCAACATGTTACTCTCTGTGTTATGTAATGGCTTGACATGTTGTTAAATTTTTGATTTTTTTTTTTTTTTCTTTTCTTCTCTCTGGATTTCTTGCAGGTTTGCTTTAGTATTTTATTTCATTTCTCTTTCAAAATGTTTTGTTACAAGATAGGACATTAGCTATATTTTTTACTAGAATTAGCTATATAGTTTTACGAAATCTTGCAGCTTTTTCTACTTTAAGGAAGTACATGTTTCCCTGATGAGCTAATACACTTCTATTTTTAAGCATTTATTGATCCAATTCTTATTTCCTGTGGTCTTTATATATATAATTTTTAATTCAATTCTTATTTCCTGATACATTTTTAATGCATTTTTTGAGAACCTTCATCATTTTTTCTCAGGCAAAGTTTTATGGTCTTTCTTACTCATGTAGGCGTAAGTAATTTAAATTGGTTTTGTCTTTTAATTGGAACTAAAAATGAATCGTAAAATTTCTGTGCTAGCTTTTATACTGTGTTACAATCAGTTTTATTTTTGTGGTGTTGGTATTATCATGTATCTATTAAATGCTAAATTTTATCATGATATCTTAAATATATATATATATTTCCCTTAAGAATGAGTACAACAAATTAAATACATATTTGTCACCATTTCTCATTACAATATTGTTCAACGTTGAAGATTAAGAACATCTTGGAAGTTATTGGGTTTTTGCATCGATTTACAATTTTTTATTGATAATTGTTCAGATTTAAGGAATGTTTTTAACTGGAAATTATTAATTTAAATTTAAAGTTAGCAATAAAATAAAATAAAATAAATAAAAAGTGCGATGTAAAAATTATTTTTCTTAAATTATTCAGAAGAAAAATAAATAAAAACACTTTTTTTTTTCCCAGCTTTAAAAAAAAAAAAAAAAAAAAAAAAAAAAAAAAACAATAATTTATAGAATATTTGTTTACATATCAATAATAACTTAATTAAAGCAGACAAGCTTCGTTTTCTGCTAGAAACATGATACAAAACATTAAATAAAAATTTAAATAAAACATTAACAATATAAATGAATAAATAAAAGCAAATTAAATATAAAAATTATTTTTCCTTAAATTATTCATTCATTTAAATAATAAAGTAAAATTATATATTTTTTTTAAAGTTAAAATACTTAATAATTCAACAAAGAAAAATTAGTTTTTAAATTTAATAATTATTTTGTCTTTAATTATTTTTTTATTTTATTTTTTTTTTAAATTAAACATTTGTTTTATTCATTAATTTAAATTAATATGAATTAAACAAAAAAAAAAAAAAAAAAAAAAAAAGACAAATAAAAAGCGCATTATAAAAATTATTTTCTCTTCAATTATTCATTTATTTAATAATAAAGATTTTTTTTTCCAAGTTGAAATAAAATATATTTTAATAATTTAATAGATTATTTGCTATTACACATCAATAGTCACACAATTAAAGCAAGCGATCAGCGTTTTCTTATCAAATGTTAATTATTAATTTAAATAAAACATTAGTCCTCCCCCACCCTTTCCCCCAGAAAAATATAAAAATTACTTTCCCTTAAATCACAAGAAAAAATTAAAAGTTTTTTTTTTTTTTTTTTTTTTTTTTTAGTTGGAATATAATATTTGAATAATTTAACAGAAAAATCTATTTTTAAATTTAATAATTATTTTCTCCTTAATTACTCTTTTATCTTAAGAAAAAAAAAATCTATTTTACTTAAAATTATAATAAATTTCGAACTTGTTATTATAATTAAAACTTGAAATCTCAAAAGTCAACAAACACACATGATCAAAAACGCTTCCTTCGCAAGATGTGTCTGTGGCTTCAGTGTGCAGATGGAAAAGGGTATTGAGACAAGTTACTTGCGTTGCGTCCGTGATTCCAGAGACATGCCGCGTATGCGGCTGTCGCTTGCATCTACGAAAGCAATTTTGAAAACTGATTCCTCTGTTAAATAATTTCTCCACAACTAACTGTACTTTTAAAGATTTCGTTCCCAGCAACTGTTATTGATTCTTAAGATGAAAGAAGGACGGCTCGAAATAAAAAGATTTTTACAGCATTGTGAATGTTAAATAAAAAACAGATGCTTATTTTTCAAAATTCAACAAATCATTTTATTCTTGAAACATCAAAATCCGAGAGGAAGTAACGTTGAATTAAGATGAATATTTTGAAAATAAATAAATAAATAATAAATAAATAAATAAATAAATAAATAAATAATAGTAATAAAGTAAATAAATAAATAAATAAATAAATAAATAATAAAGTAAATAAATAAATAAATAAAATAAAATAAAATAAAAATAAATAAATAATGCGGATATTCTAACAACTTATTTTTCCATTAATAGCAGTTTTTAACTAGTACATTACAAAGTATGTATAATAGGTATTCATAGAAATATTTTACAGTAACTCATAATTAATAGCAATTCGACCCAATGAAGCAATTCGGGCCCAAAGAAAATTTGATTTTTTTTTTTTTTTTTTTTTTTTAAGTGTGGTATTCATTTTATTTTATTTTATGCATTGCATATTTTGTGAAGAAACTTGTTTCAGTATTAACATATTTAGTATCAGAAGAAAATGAGTTTACTGAAAAAAAAAAAAAAAAAAAAAAAAAAAAAAAAAAGAAAATATAAGTAAAATAACCATTAATTAGAAAACAAATTGTTAAAATAAGTAGAACTTACAGGTTTGATGCATTGATTGTCGGTTTAAATAAATAAAAATTTATTTAAAATATAAATAACAGTGTAAATTATTATTATTATTATTTACTAATGAAATTTGCTGTCTGATTCTAAGTCTGTATTCTTTATAAGTCATTCTACTACAAATATTTTATAATATAGAGCCGATTAAGAAAATCTTTATTTAATTGTGACAACAAAATTAAATATATAAGCACATATTTTATGCAAGTGGTCACGTTTTAAAAGCTGTACATCTGATTAACATTATTCAAGTATCAGATGTAATGTAATCAGACTTTGTGGTAATCATATGTAAGCAGTGCTAAAGAATAAAAAGTTGAGTAATTGAAAAATTAGTTTAAAACAGAATGTTTAAAGAACATACATACAAATTAATTTGTTTTAAAGAATACTTACCATTATAAAATTTCTATATGATTTCCAGCTGAATTCAATTCAGAAAAAGTTATTAAAGGGAGAAAGAAAAAAGTATTTTGATCTGAACTCTTTTTTTTCTTTTATTATTATTATTATTATTATTATTATTAAAATAAAAGCAGCGATAGGATGCTTTTTATTCATCTTTAAATGTTACTTTATATAGTTCTTTTCCTTTATTTATTTATTTATTTATTTTTTAATATTTTTTAAACAATTTCATTGCAGTATATTGCATCATTTTTTAAAATAACGGTGCAAGTAAGTTTCTATAAAAGTGAAATATCAAAATTAAAATTTGAATTAAAAAAATATTTTTGAAATGTAAATATCTAAAATATAAGCAAAAATATAAGTTAGAATAAATTTACAGTACAGGAAGAAAAAAAAAAAAAAAAAAAAGAAAGAAAGAATATGCACATACACCTGAAGTGTACACATTTATTCATTTTATTTAAAGTAATGTGTAATAAACAACAATCATGGGGATATTATATTGCATACTAGATAAGTGCGTATAAAAGACAACATACAATATTTCCAATCAGGCATAATTTTCGTTTGGGGTTTATAGTGATAAACTTTATTATAGCAAGAAATGTTATCTATTTTGCATAAAAAACATTGATTAACCACTGAATGATTAAATGTTATTTTAAAATAAACTATAACTCAAATAATGCATTTAATTCATAAATACTGTGATTAAAAGATTTCTTTAGAAAATATTACTCACCGAATTATTTCTGTAAACTAATAGTTTATCTATTTAAATTATAAATTTGATTAAATAAAGCCATGCAATTAAACGTATTAAGCTTAGATTGATTAGATAAACTGTCTCCAGAGATTTGAGTAAATGTTATTGAAAATACTTTTAGAATAACATTTACATGATTTTTTTTTTAATCACATTTCCTCCGGTAAGACTTAAGAGTTCTGATTTAATTAAATATTATGTTGTGAGATTACTTTAAATAATTAGTTTTTTTCTTAAATTTATTGTAAGTAATTTTTAAAAAGATAAACCAATCTTAAAATTCCGTTTTGCTTTTATCAGTAAAAAATTATTTATTACTGTTCTAATTCTTTTTTATTAATGGGACGTGTTTTTTTTTTTTTTTTTTTTTTTCAACCTGATATGCAAATATGAATTGAATCAAATAATTACAAGATAAAAAGAACTTTTTATGTACCACGTTTTTAAATTTTCTGTTGAATCATATAAACTTGACATTTCTATATATATTAATAAATATTTTAAAAAATAATTTTTGATGAATTATAACATCAACCTGAAAAAAAAAAAAAAAAAAAAAAAAAACGGTCAAATGCTTAATAAAGAGAGCAATTATAAGAATTTTTCAAACATTTATTAATTGAATAAAAGTATTAAAGGAATGCATTGTCATCGTGTTTTGAGTTATTCTAAAATTTTCTAATGTCTAGCTAGTCGGAAGTTAGTTAAAAATCGACTGAAAGGTTTGTACTGGACAGTCAAACAAGAAAGCAAATTAATAAAAAACGTGGTAAAATACTTTTATCGATAATTCTAAATAATTAAATAACGTTTAATAATAAAACCGTAAGTCTGTTTTCAGCAATGTAACACTGCTTAGAGATGGAACTTTTTTCTGAAAATGTAGTCAAATGCTTAGGAAAAATTAATGAATGATTATGAATGCATGAAATCACAATTTATGTTAATGTTAATATATAATTATCAACGACATCTTTAAAAAATGTTTGAATATTTAAACAAATATTTGTTAAATTTCGCTTGTTTCTTTTTACATAACACATGTTGCGAAATTTGTTTAAAAAATTAAGTACTTGGAGTTAGATTTAGACATAAAAAATAAACACATGTGTAACAGGAAAAATCACATGGATTTGTAGTTTCTAACAATATATATATATATATATATATATATAATTTTATTATTATCAAAAAAGAAAAAAAAAGTAAAATTTGTTTCCAGTAATATAAGCAGGTCAGTATTAAGCCGTCCTTTCTCCACACCACTTTTCTTAAAGGATATTTTTCTTCGTGCTTAATCGTAATTACATACCGGAGAAAAATTCTCTACAAATAGAATGATGTGGAAAAAAGGGCGGGTGCTAAATTTTTACCAGAATAAATTAAAATGTTAGCATGGCTGTATATCTTATGCATAACGTTTTTTATAAATAAATTTGACATTTTTTTTAAATTAATAAATTTGAATAATCAATTTTAAACGTAATATTATGATATACCTTAAGGAGAAATCTCTTGCAGATTTCTATGTGAACAAACATTTGCAAAATAAATGTCGGTAGAACAGATTTTTATCTCAATTTCAACCTAAAATATAAATTATGTCATATGTTTTATTTCATAGTTCAATAAAGTAAATAGAATCAGAGGAAAAAAAAACATACATATATGTACACATATATATATATATATATATATATATATATATATATATATATATATATATATATATATATATATATATATATATATATATATATATATGTGGTAGATCGGCATCCTGTTTCTCCCCCTTACTTGGCTTTCCCACGACTCAGAACCCTAGCTAGCTGATCACGTGACGGAGCACCAGCACTTGAGAGGAAATGCGTGCTTATGACGTGAATGACGTCTTTCCGGAACGCGCGCCTGCTAACAGCATCGGAAGAGAGAAAGTTCAGAGTGCAGTGGACGGCCGGTTGAGAAGGCACATTTTGACGAATACTTGTTTAGACGATGTTTACGAGTGCCGGAGCTTGGTACTCTTTACGAACTTTGTGTTTCGACGTAACTGAAAAGCGAACTAATAAGTGACATGTCTGTACCGCAAGTTGTTTTAATTGAACTATGCAATGAACATTCGATAATGCTTATTAGCATTCCTGTATATATGTAAATTACAATTTAATCTTTTATTAAATTTATAATTAGTAAATAAGTATTAGTTTTCTGTTTAACGCCTACAAAAGTGTGCCATCCCACAAGTCAGAAGTGGGATAAAGAATAAAATCTACTGGATAAAGAATAAAATCTACTGGATAAAGAATATAATCTACTGGATAAAGAATAAAATCTACTTCATGAACGGATAGAACGCGAATTTTAATTTAAAGTAAATTTGGATTGCAACTTAAATTTTAATTTAAAAGTGAATTTTGATTTTAACGAGAATTTTCGAGAAACACGAACTTTTAAAAACTGTTGCTGAACAGTTGAACTGTGTTTAAAATATAAACTGTATAAACATTTGTTGGACTGAACTTTTTTATTCTTAAACCATGATTCAACTAGTTGTGTGTGTTTCTACAAATGAGTGCCGACTACAACTATGTGGATAAAGTGTGTGATAATACTTCATGATCAACAGAAATGTTTACGCCTGTGAAATCAGCTTAAACTTAAGCAACGAAGTATCTGCGAGTTCTGTGATATAACCACGGATCAACGAGGGTTTTAAGGATTAAAAACAACAGCTATTTCTGCTCTTCTAAGGTACGTACATTTTATCTTCTTATAAAATGGTATCTCTGGGAGATATTCCCAAAATTGGTATTGCACTAGGAAAAGAAAAGTACAGCAAAATTAAAATTCTACATAGGTTTCTCTTTAATGACGAAGGAGATCGTAAAAGCCGATACAGAATAAAAAAATTTTCCGGCTTTAACTTTGTCGTAGATGATGAAAATTATATAAAGAAACAAAAATTTATCGACGAAAATTTTTCATTGAATGAATTGATTACTATTAGTAATGTATTAAATGTCCCTTTTGATGGGAGTAAAGATGAGTTAAGAGATAGATTGTTGCTGAATCTGTGCGATATAGAATTGTTAAAACGGGAAAATTCTGAAAATAATTCGGATGAGGAAGATTCGGAAAACGAATCGAACAGTGAATCCGAAAGTAGTGGCGATAATGATATTGAAAAAATTGACTCCTCTGTGCAATGCCATATCAGCAAAAATAAGTGTTATAATGATAGTGACAATGTTATTGATGATTATAATAAGGGTAAAAAAAGTATAAATTATAGTAATAATGTGAATAATGGATCACTTGGTGCAATTTCTTTCAATGATTTTGAAAATTCTATGTCAAAATTTAGCGGCGAGCCGCATGAGAACATAATTGAATTCTTTAATGAATTTGAAGAGTTATCAGAAATGTTTAATCTTAATGAACTACAAAAAATAATTCTCTGTAAAAGGTCTTTGAGCGGAAATGCTCTGTTATTTGTAAAATCCGAAAAAGGATTATTAACGTATAAGAAACTAAAAAATGCACTTATCGAAGAATTCAAGATCGAAATAAATTCTGCCTCCTTGCATGACATTTTAAGTAAAAGGAAAATGAAAATTACTGAAACAGTTACAGAGTATTTTTTAAAAATAAGAGAATTAAGTAAAAACGGGCACATTGAAGATGCCGCGTTAATGCATTACGTGATCCAGGGAATAAACGATAAAAGTGAAAATAAACTAATTTTGTATGGGGCTAAAAATATTCGTGAATTTAAAGAGAAAATTAAGTTATATGAAATATATAAAAAAGATAATGAGAAAAATAAATTCAGATTTAATAAAGTAGATTATAATGTAAATCCGAAGCACGCAGCCTATAACGTACATGAAAAATTTGGTCCTAGAAATGAGGTAAATAATAAATTGTGTTATAATTGTGGTGAAAAAAATCATGTGTCTAGAGATTGCCCTCATAAGGCCAAAGGCCTTAAGTGTTTTACGTGTAAGCAGTACGGGCATAAAAGTTCGGAGTGTCCAGGTTCAAAACCAGAAGTTGATGCACTGTGTATTAATGTAAATAAAAATATGAGTAAAATTATACAAGTAAATGATGTAAATTTTATTGGAATTATTGATACAGGAAGTGAAGCAACATTGTTGCGTAAAAGTTCTTTTGATAGGTTGAATGTAAATAAATTGAATTTAATAAGTACCACTTTGAGGGGGATCGGAAAAAGTTCTCTAAAGCCGTTAGGCTCAATTAAAGTGAATCTCAAAATTGATGAATTACAATGTGAGACTGATGTTTATGTTGTACATGATGATTTAATTCCCTATGATATAATCCTTGGTATGAATGTACTAATGTTAAGTGAAACAACAATTAATGAAAAGGGTATTTTTGTGAAAAATAAGTGTAATTCTCTAGAGGTAAATTTAGTATCAGTACTCCCTGTAGATAAATATCAAAGTGAAATTAAAACTCCCCAACCTTGTTATGCTGTCAAAAAACCATTAGAACCTTCCGAAAAAGCCATAAGTGAAAATGACGATAAAGACGAAAACGACGAGAGTGATGACGATAAGATGCTTTCAGAGGATGATAGTAGTGTAGATGATGACAGTGATGAAGAAGAGGAGCCTCGACGACAGAAACAGAGTCATACGAACATTTTCCAGATAGATGATGATAGTGATGAAGAGGAGGAGCCGCGACGAAAGGGACGAAGCCAGACGAATATTTCCCGAATGAAGTCGCCAAATCCAGAAAACACTTATTTGAAGAAAGACAAGAAACAAGCCCTACTTAAAAAAATTTCACAGTTAGCCGAAGAGTTGAAAAAGTTAAAAGAAAAGGTTGACGTAAATTCCAAACTCCTTAAAAGGAAGAAATCCAGAAAAAAGCCATCGACGATAGATTCCATCGAGTGTAAAAGACGGAATATGCCTAAAGAAGAGTCTGCCAGTGTCAATTTAGGAAAGTTGTTCATTCCATCACTTCCACTGAAAACCACGATTGGTGAAATAGCCATATTATTTCCTAAAGCTGTGCAAATAAAATTAGAAGTTTTCCCTGCATATAAGACTGCTATCATAGACTTTTTGACCGAACGTGATGCAACAGACGCCTTAAAAGGCATTAAGACTGAAAATGATCGATTGGAGGGTCTCGAGTTCGAGTCCCAAGATAACTTTGAGTCCCAAAGTAAAGATTTGCGTAAACCTGCTAAAGAACTATGTGTTAAAGTTAAAAAGAAAAATAAAGCAAAAAATAAATTGAGTAAACAACCACCAAAAACTGGTGAACTAAGCGACCAAGTTGCCGTAAAGCCAAAACTGATGTACTTTTGTAACTGTACGACTGTAAAAATTAAAAATGATAATCTTGATGAAAAAGTTAGAAATGGATGCCATGAAGGCTCCTATTGCACATCTACCCACACTGAATTCCTCAAATGGGGAATAACTTAAAAAAAAAAATTGTATCAAATTTGTAAATAAGTTGTAAAAATTACGTTATTATTTTGTGTTGCTTTTGTGTTTGTTTTTTTTGTATTTTTCAGTGTGATCGCCTGGAGGTCCAGCCGATGCAGGATGGCCGAATGTGGTAGATCGGCATCCTGTTTTTCCCCCTTACTTGGCTTTCCCACGACTCAGAACCCTAGCTAGCTGATCACGTGACGGAGCACCAGCACTTGAGAGGAAATGCGTGCTTATGACGTGAATGACGTCTTTCCGGAACGCGCGCCTGCTAACAGCATCGGAAGAGAGAAAGTTCAGAGTGCAGTGGACGGCCGGTTGAGAAGGCACATTTTGACGAATACTTGTTTAGACGATGTTTACGAGTGCCGGAGCTTGGTACTCTTTACGAACTTTGTGTTTCGACGTAACTGAAAAGCGAACTAATAAGTGACATGTCTGTACCGCAAGTTGTTTTAATTGAACTATGCAATGAACATTCGATAATGCTTATTAGCATTCCTGTATATATGTAAATTACAATTTAATCTTTTATTAAATTTATAATTAGTAAATAAGTATTAGTTTTCTGTTTAACGCCTACAAAAGTGTGCCATCCCACATATATATATATATATATATCCTGCCTGCGTAAATAAATGAGGACAGAAAGAAAAGAAATCCTGACGAATTGACACTAATCTCATTTCGTCACTGAAGAGATTTGTGCAATTAATCTTTATCTTCTTCCTCTAATCTTTATTTTCTTATTAATTAGGATACAAGTCATTGATTCAATTATTTTGCTCTTTGCTAACTTATGCAAAAATATCCCATTACTGGAACCATAAAAGAAATCTTTGTTTCAAGAAAATATCCCCTGACTCTTTTCAAAACGACCTTTGGAAGCATTTGTGTCTCTTTTTATTTAATTATCAGAAATGACATATTTTAGCATTTTCAGAAGCATATATGCTTAGAAAGAGGAAAGGATGAAACCAAGAAGGTTAATTTGAATATAAACAAAGTTAAAGGTTAATTTATTATTGTTAACAAGATAATCTATTTTCTGCAGTTGGAACGTCCTTGTTTGCAATATTTTGTTAGTAAGGGAGAAAATATTAAATATAATAAAAACTTCATCATGTGATTTTTTTTTTTTTTTTAGTCTATCTTTTCCCTTTAATTTACTTCTAAAAATTCAAATATATACTAAGCATACTATTTATTTATTTTATTTTTTTCTTTCTTTTTCAATTTGAAAATGTTAGATAAAATTCTTTTTTTAAGATCTTCACAAAATTGGTATATTTTCACTTTTCCATGACTTTTCCATAGGTGTATACCTATGGAAAAGTCAACCTTGGAAAAGTCAGCTATTCAAGAGAAATGGATTTTGTGATGTAAGCCATTTACGATTGCTTAGTACAGGGTGATTATAATTAAAGTTACGATTTCAAAACGCTGTAATTTTAAAACTACTCATCAGAGCGATTTGATATTTTACCAGAGCAATCGTGGGGCAATGAAATTTTGTTTGGCAAAAGAAAAAATAGTAGTTCCAAATTGTGCCTTTAATTATTCGTAAAGCATTTGTTTCATGAAGCTCCTGTTTTTCTCTTTTCACTATGACTGTTTCCTCTGCAAACACGTATTCTTGCCTTTTTGTTAAAAATATTGTAGTAAGCACTTGAAGTCAATTGATTCATTTTATTCCATTGTGATGTCAGGAACATTCCTGTGTTTAATGAGTCTATTTAGGTGTTTCCCCTGACATTACCCTGACAGCGCCATCTATAGGAACATGTTGGAACTACTTTTTTCCTCTCCCAAACAAAATGTCATTGCCTCACGATTGCTCTGGTGAAATATCAAATCGCTTTGATGAGTAGTTTTAAAATTATATGTAATTTGAAATAGTAACTTTAATTATAATCACCCTGTAGATAAGAAATCCATAAAATCGACTGCCCAAGAATATGGACTTCCTCGCAGTATCTGTTTCCCTCCAGAAGAAGCCTGGAAAAAGTAAGGCATCTCCGTTTGTTAAACTGCCTACCAAGCGCGCTAAAAATAGGAACATCCACAATCTGATAAAGATGTCGACTTCTGCATCATCTGTTTGGAGCACCTGTTATTATGCCTATCAAAAGCCAACTCAATCAAATGCCACGAGTGTGATCGTCTGGTGCATTTGATGTGTGCCAATATACATGCAAATTATTTCATTTGCAAGCATTGAACTTCTTATTTGGAGGACGAATAAGATGACGAATAAAATTGTGAAAGTGTTATTTTCTGTTGTTATTTTGGCCACTGAATCCCTACAAAATGAATAAATTTTGTTATTTTCTATATTTATGGTGTTTTTGCTTATTATATTCCCATTTTTGGGATATTTTTCGAGTGTTCACGCAAGCGGGTACACAATTTGTTTTGCCGAAAATGGCCACTTCAGAAAATTGATAATAAGATTTTTCTAGTTCACGGAATCGTTACAGTTACTTTATCAAACGGTAGCTAATGGCTCTAGCTTTCCACTGGTTCTCATATGTTTGCATAATATTTACTCAAAAGTTACAAGCCAAGATCAAAACTATGCTCACAACCGTAGACATTCCACTATATGTGTATACACTATAACTCTCAACATTAGTTGCTACAAAAAATTGGTCAATGTACATCTCAACTATAATTTGAGATCTAAAAGTTTCTAAGCCTACATTTAAGTTTTTCAATATATATATTACAAGAACAAAGGAAAAAAAGATTAAACAATTTTAAATAAATATTCTAAGAGTTATTCATAAACTTTACATTTTTTATTTATAATATCCTTATGAATGAAAACACAAAGCCATTACGAATCAGTTTTAAACTATTTAAAGAGCCCTGTCTTACAAGGGAGGTCTCCTTAAAACGCATACTCAGAATATTATGAAATAAATTACAGAGATACTACTTACATAGGTAATACGAGATCAGTCAAATTTATCAGCAGAATCCCATTAAAAATCTATAAAAAGAATAAAATACTTTCGAATATTTGGCCCAAATTGATAAAAAGTGCATGCGATTTGGTGTGTAACATCCTTTTCCGCTAAATGGAAGTAATTTTAATGCGTTTAAGAATTTATTATAAAACAAGTCTTTCTGAATAGCATTATAGTAAATATAGTTTGAAAATAATCTATGAAAGAGTTGACTGTTTCTCATACAAGCTTATTTAGTATATGCATGTGGCCTTTTATTAAGAGTATTTCATTTTAGTCTTAATTTTCTTTTTATTTTATTTTATTCATTCATTTTTTTTTTTTTACCTTGCGAGTTGCAAATATTTAAATTGTAGTGCGTTTAAGTTATACATATCTTTAGTTTTTTAATAGGCAATTTAAAAATTCCTGCATTTTTGCAAATTGCAAATATCTACTTTTACTTTTAAGTTAACGTTTAAGGCGAATTTTACAATTTCAAAAGTTAAATTTATTTAATTTTTTTTACTGTAGACAATGCCTTTGGAAATTAACAATGTATCATATGGGGATGCCGCACTAAACTTTTCGTTGAAATCAAGAAAATGGTTCTTGCACAGGTATATTCAAGCATATTCAAATAAATTACGTTAATGGGTAAAATTGCAAGTAATTAGAGACTATAAGCTGCACAAAAAACAAACAAAATGAATATAATTTTTATGTGTATGAAAGCATGTTTCATATAAAAGATGGTACGAAAATCCTTCACTGTTCGTTTACAGGGTTACACAAAGGAACTAGAATATAGTGTGACAATACTTGAAAATTAATGGAAGTGGATTTCAGGTTGTGATGTGTGTCATTAATGTAGGATTATATTGAAGTGCACAATAGGGTGTATGCATAATTTTCAGGAAACATCCAGGACTGCCAACAACTAGGTATTTTTTTTTTTTTTTTTTTTTTTTTATTGAATGCAATCAGTGGAAGTTCTTTACTATAACGTTTCACCATGTTCAGAAGAAATGTTCAGTGATTAAAATTAATTCTTAATACTCATACGGTAAATAGAATATATTTTAAGTTAGAAATTCAGCACTTGTTTATATTTAGATGTTTTTGAGGTTCCCTGAATGCTGAAGTCAAAAATTTAACACTGGATCTTTGTCTGTCTCTTGTCGGAGTAAAAAACAAGTAATTTCAGGCAATTCAAATGTATTTTTAAGTTAATTTAAGGTAGTTTTCTTGAAAAGTTTGATCAAGAATGATAAAAGTTTCAATGTATGGCTCGGATGAAACTTGTCTGAATAATATGGAACGAAATTTTAAATTTAATAATAGCCTTGAATTCTATATAAATACCATATTCTAACGGGGTGTTGAAGGGGGCGGTAACTCCCCTTGCACTGAATTATTTGTCAAATAAAGCTGTTCCGAAGCCTAACCATTTTAAACGTAGGTTTATATAACAGTATTCGTTATCTTATTCTTAATTCTCCGATCTGTCTTTACAGTACTGAATTTCAAGGTAAAAGAAAGTCGTGTGAGTGCCACACCACTGAGATTATTTTTCTTAATCATAGTAAACAATCAGCATATATAGTAATGCTTGCTACTGACTGACTGACTATGTCACGCTTAAAAATAATAAGAGGTTTTCTTGGACTCTGTCTGTGTGTGAACGCAAGTTGCCACGTAATTTTCATACTTTAGTTAATTTAAAAAAATTTAATTGTTCGATCGATAAACTGTTTAATCCGACGGATTCAGAAAAATTGTCCCTTTATTTTGGTACCTTATTTTTAAGGAATTTTTAATTAGATTTTTAAAAATTAATTAAAATATGAAAATAGACATAGCTTTAAAATAGACATTTAAATTTTTAATTGTTGCCATTTTTTTTTCAGCATGAAATGAAATATGCTTTCACGTGAAAAATAACTAACTAACTAAATAATATATATATATATATATAATATTACATTTGTATCTATATGATGTCGTGAAGATCTAAAAAATGACGTCTATAAAATAATAATAATAATTTTAAATTTTAAAGATAACGAATAGATAAATAAAGTGCGGAGATTTCGCACGGTCTTGCTAGCAAATGAATTATTTGAATTGAGAAATAAATAAAATGAAATGATCATTTTTTAGTGGGAGACTTCAGTTAAGTAGTAGATAATAAATACAGAATTAAAAAGTAACAATTATAATGGAAAATATAAGGAGTAAGAACCTACGTTTATTGCAGACAAAACTTTAAGGAAAATATGCATTGATTTAAACATTAACGAAACGTGTTTTTCAAATAACTAAATTAAAAAATAAATTAAAAATAAAATTTTATGTTTTGATAACGGGGCGAAAAAACGATTTACATATGCTCTGGTTAGAGGGTATATCCAGGACATGCGGTGTATAAAATTATATAAAATATGTCCTACGAAAATCTAACATGTGATCTAACAGAAAGAAGCATATTCGAGTTCTTCGCATAAGGCTCTGAGATTCAAATGTTCTTTTTTTTTTTTTAGCTAGTTTTTAACACTTTCCAACAAGGTTGAAAAGTGTTTATGACTTCGGTTTGTTTGTCTGTCTGTTCGCGCTCTAACTCCCATAAATATTTATGGAATTTCTTGAAACTGATATTATTCAAGT
Source organism: Salticus scenicus (assembly GCA_963930645.1). NCBI lineage: Eukaryota > Metazoa > Arthropoda > Arachnida > Araneae > Salticidae > Salticus > Salticus scenicus. Next base: position 327,054,282 of record OZ005648.1, on the reverse strand, counting down.
TCACAATCGGATGTTCCCTATTGAAAATAGAGTGAAAATCTTTACTGGTTTATGTACAGGGACACTCGAAAGTTTTACAAAGCATTCTGTCCTATGAGAGGCATTTCTATAAACCATATTTTAATACCGTTACTTTACACAAATCTTGATGAAATTGAAATGTTATTCAAGTCCACTATCGGATGTTTCTCATTGAAAATGGAGTATATAGCATCACTGGTTTGTGTACAGGGACACCCGAAAGTATTCCTAAGCATTGTGTTCTATGAGAGGTATTTCTGTAAACCAAATTTGGAGAACTGTGCTTCGCAGAAATCTTAATAAATTGAAAATATAATATTCATATGCACAAAAGAATGCTTTCCATATAATAAAGTATGATTAGCATTAGGGCCACACAAAAATATTCAGATACATTAATGGGTATTATTGGAAATTTGCTGGAATTGCATTTTCGTTTATATGAATCTTTTTTATCATTTTCTAAATGTTTATAACACTTTCCAGTAAGGTTGAAAAGTGCTAATGACTTCGGTTTGTCTGTCTGTCTATCCGTCTATCTCTCTGTCTATCCGAGCTCTAACTCACGTAAACATTCATGGAATTTCTTGGAACTGATATATGATAGTCAAGTTCAAAATCGGTTGTTTCCTGTTGAAAATGGAGCGATTATCTTTACTGGCTTGTGCACAGGGACACCCAAAATATTCAAAAGCATTGAGTTTTATGAACTATATTTTAATTCTTTTATTTTACATAAATTTCAATGAAACTGAAATATGTTGTTCAAGTTCGCTATCAGATTTTTGCTACAGAAAATGGAGTAAATACTACTTATGGTTTGTATACAGAGTCACCCAAAATCATTCCAAAGCATTCGTTCTAAGAAAGGTATTTCTATAAACCATATTTTAATAACTTTACTTCGAACACATCTTAATAAAATTGAAATATTTTATTCATATGCACAAAAGAATGCTTTCCATAAAATGTAGTATGATTAGCATTAGATTTACAGGGCCACACAAAAATATTCAGTTACATTGAAGGTTTTTATTGCAAATTTGCTGAAATTGCCTTTTTATTTACATTAAGCGATATAACACTTTTCAATTGGAAATATGATTTCAATTTAAGTATCTATCTGTCCGACTGTTCATCTGCCCGCTCCAGCGTCCGTAAATATTTTCAGAATTTTTACAAAATTATGTATGTTTTTCAATCACTATGGAATGTTCCCTATTTAAAATGACATTTATAGGTCCTGATTAAGTGATTTGTGAACAGACACACACACACACACACACACACACAATAAATAAATAAATAAATAAATAAATAAAGCCAATGCATTGCATTTTAGGATAGACATTTTTATAAATTACATTTAAAGAACTTTCGATTGTAAAAATCATAAAGAAAGTGGCATTGATTTTTAATATGCTAGAATAATATTTTGTACAGTATATGAATTTTGTTATCCTCCTGATTTACAGGGCTACACTAAAATATTCAGATAAATTATGGACTGCATTTAGGATATAAGGGCTACGTTTTCTTTAGTGTTAAGCATTTTTCGTAACAATGTTTAAGATTGATTAGGAATTCAATTAGTCTATCTGTATGCTTTGAGAACTACTGTCTGTCCGTTGTGTGATTACGTAGGCAAAAAGTATCAAACGTTATACAATACAACAATTACGTACATTTGGAAAGTATTAATAATCAATGCGTACCGCATGATTTTGCGTTCTTGTTAACATTTATTAAACATTTTATTTAAATAATATAGCACAAGTTAACATACTTTATAATAATAATTCAAGATGATAAAAACTATTGATAGAAAAAATACAATATATTTGAGTAATTTACATTGACTATAATAATGGCTTCACATTTTCGTAGTTTTATGAATGGGATCTACGAATAACTTTCGATGAACTCTCTGTTTAATTATTACTTCAGTTTATTCATAGCACTAAAATGTTTTAAATACTAATTTTTCACTTGTTAAATTTTAATTATTTAACTTTAATGTGGAAGTAAAAGCGGTATAGGAAAGAAAAAAATCTGAAAATTTTATTACTGGACAGAAAGAAATTGTTTGAAACCATTTATAGTTTTTTATAATCCTTTCATTTTGTCTCTTAATAGTTACATGTTTCCAATTAGGAACCTCGTTCTTTAGAACATATAACTAGAATGTGCTTCCTTTATCGGAGAAGGTAACCAACATAAAAAATCACATGACGAGTACTTTTCAAATTTTCACCAATGTAGGTGATTTATCACGCCCCTCAACCCACTTCAGCACAGGGTTTGATAAATATGTTTCGCTATGATATCCAATTACGGACGGATCATGACCGAAGAAAATCGTCCTCAATCTTCGTTACTCTTTGAAGAACTTAAGTATTGAATGCTCTCTCTAGTCATATATATGCTCTTGGCCTTGTTCAAGGTACATAGCAGTTTCATATGCCATAAAATGCATGATCAGTAATATACTAATGCCATAAAACTTAAAAATTAGTGAAAATATGAGATAAAGGAAATCACAAAAATAAACGTGAAACTAATTAAAGACCAAAATTTTCAATAGAAAAATTCCTATCGATGTACTTATACATGTATTATATTGCCAAGATACCTAATTTTTCTGTAAATGAATAAAATACGCTATTAAATTAATAGTATGTTTATTACTATTTTCTGATCACATTAAGAATTATTTTTCGAATTTATCTGTAAATATATTAATTTAATTATCAGAAATTTAAATGATTTTCGATATTTTTATTTTGACACTATATTTTGCATCACAGCTGCCATTATTTATTTATTTATTATTTATTTATTGCTTAACGTCGATAGTAACCGCCCCTTTTTTTTACACCATTTTCATAATAGAATAACCTTATTCGTCATATAATTAGGATTAACTAAACGATAATTAATGTTTTTAAAAAGTGGTGTGATAAAAAAGTGGGCACTTAAAATGTGACAGAATAAATTAAAATTAGCAGCTATATTCTGTGTATGTATCGCACAATGCACCTATATTAAATCCCAATAAACTTTTTAAATATATTAATTGTTAAAAAATAAATAAATAAAAATAAATAAATAAATAAAACTTTCAAATTAAAGTTTTATTTATTAAACGGCTCCAACATTGATTTGTATTATTTCATAGAGTAAGAGATTTTTATTTCCCGGCAACTTTCAGTTAGAAATTTTGTGCAAGTTGCACATCGCTATTACATTTGGTGTAAATATTTGTATAAAGGTTTTTAGAAGCGTGTATTTAAATACGGAAATTAAAAATATAATTGGTCAACATATATTTAAACAAAACTGTAGTATGTAAAATATATATATATATTTAAAGGCAAGTTGTTTTTCTATGCATATTTTTTCTAACTGTTCGTAGAAGTCTAAAATATGTTCCTCATTACAAAAAAAAAAAAAAAAAAAAAAAAAAGTAAAAAAGAAACGATAAAAGATAAAAGAAAAACTATTCTAATGACTGACATTTGAAAAATTACTATTAAAAATAACATACAAGCATTCCTGTATCTTTTTTTTTAAATGTAATTTTGTAACATAGCATCTAAATCTTTAAATAAATGAAAAAAAAAATCTTTTTTTTTTTTTTTTTTCCTAACAATATTACGGTATGTGATGAATAAAATATATAAACGATATCAGACAGGAAACATATTTTAAACATGCATACATATGATAAAGAATTCCTAGAAAAAGTTCACTTTATATTTTGGTAAATATGCATGTTTCTAAAATTAATCCATAAATAAAAATTTCGAAATCAATCTGTTTAGTTTACGAATGAAACAGATTTTGCATAATTCATCTGGTAATTCATTTCTTTATTGAGGCTTAAGCATTTTAGCTACAAAAAGTTTTAAATTAAATGGAACATTTAAATAATGTGTATCATTTTTATTGCTTAAGTGCAAAAGAAAGAATATTTCAAAGAAAACTTTTTATCATTATTTAATATCTTACATTCTTGTCATAAATGTAATTTCCAGCAGGTAGAAAAGATTGTTTTATGCGAAAAAATTAAAGCATTCTTTATTTCTATCATCATGGCATAATCATAATATATATATATATATATATATATATATATATATATATTATTTCTTTTTTTAAATATGAATAGCATTTTCAAAATCTTTCTCAAAAAAGAAAAGTATAATTTAATTTATAAGGAAAAACTTTGTTGGATATTTCAAAACCTGCATTGTTTAGAAAAATAAATATATGCAATAAAAACAGGGTTGGCAGGTTTTTGACACATGACAGTTTTTGACGGTTTTAACCATGGTTAAAACTATCATGTCAAAAATGTCAAAAACTGTCAAAAACCTATATTTATAATTTAAGTGTCATATAAAAACTTAGTTTAACAAAATATAGTTTATAAAGATTTTTTGAAAAGTAAATAGATTGATATTCTTTGAAAAGCACAATGTTACAACATTTTTATTAATATAAAAAACAAAATTTTAGGCTTTTAAAATTTTATTACGAATTATTTCTATGTTCATTCAAAATATGCTGTGAAACTTTTATATATTACTACGAAATTTATTTATAGGTATGCTTAATATAGTATATGTTAAATTTAGTTATGTGATACTTTAAAAACATAACTGTTTTTAATAAGATATTACTTATAAGTATGTTTTAAAAGTTAAACATATTAATGTTTTCGGAGGAACATTATTATAATATTTTCATTAATATAAAAACAAAACTTTAGGCTTCTAAAAATTTTCATTATAAAAATTCCTTTAATATTAATGATTTATAGCTCAGAATATATCCATTTCTTAGAACAGTTTGTTTAGTGAATCCATATGCATAAAAGAGACATTTATTTTATAGTTGCCCTTTTTATTTTTTAATACAAGAATTATGATTTCAACTTAATTACGAATGTCAATACAGAAAAATATAACATGTACTATTCATTTTACAACTGATTTGATCTCAAGAGAAGATACAACTAATTTATGGCTTAATATTTCTTCAGTTTAAAACTGAGTATAGATACATAGCTTACTTAAAATATAAGTTTCAGTAAAATGATAAAACGTTCAGTTTATTGCTACATTTTTACAATAATATTTATTGAAATTTATACTAAGGGTTTTGGTTTTATTAAAAACAAATTCAGTATTTATTTTCTCAAAATTCCTTCCCAGTGTTGAGATATTAAAACAACACACACACACACACACATATATATATATATATATATATATATATATATATATGTACTGGTGGACAAAATTAAAGCAACAACCTGTCTTCTCGTTTTCTTCTTTTGCACATAAATTTTAAATAAATAAACATATGAACATAAAATTTGGATGCCCTGTTTGTTACCATATTATTAACCGAATTTTATGCATAAGAATAATTTTTAAGCTAATAAATATTCATTTTTCTCTCAAAAGTAATCTTTGGAATAAATAAAATTTTTTAATAATTTTAGGAAAGAACACTTAATGAAAAGTGGTGTTAAGCTTGCATTAGAGGTAGGTGAAATGCACACGCATCCATATGTTAGATTACAATCAAATCTTTCTACCTGTATTCACTTTTCTGTTTCTTATTTTTTTTTCTTATTTTTTTGCATGTGAATAGCTTTTTAAAAACATACATACATGAAAATTGAATAAGATATTCATTATGAAACTATTTATAGACATTTTTGTTATTCTGATGTTGCTCATAGTTTACAAATTATTAATTATATTTTTTAAAAAGTGTATTATAAAAGTAAAAGGAAAGTTAATACGGAAAGAAAAATCGAGATTTAATTTAACGTTTCAAGGTATGTGCGTCTTTACCTATCTCTAATGCATCCTTAACATCACTTTTCATTAAGTGTTCTTTCTTAAAATTATTGCAATTTTTCCTTTTTTCAAAGCTTTTTTTTTTTTTTTTTGAGAGAGAGAAAAAAATGAATAATTATTAGCTTAAAAATTATTCTTATGCTAAAGTTACATAAAATTTGGTTAATAATATGATAACGAACAGGCCATCCAAATTTTATGCTCATACGTTTATTTGTTTAAAAATTATGTGCAAAAGAAGAGAACGAGAAAATAGGTTGTTGCTTTAATTTTTTTCACCAATGTATATACGTAATATTAACTTAATAGTTAGAATAACATTAAAAGAATTTGTAATTTAAGATTTTAAAAATAAAAATAATTTATTTTGAATTTCAGTCATGAGAAAGTATCACAGTTAAAATTCGAAATCAATGCAGCAAATCATTTACTAATTATATAAAAGTCTAATTGTACGTAAAATTATTTTCAAAATTATTGAATTCTCCCAACTGTCAGATACTAAATATTTTTGTCCTTCCTAATTTTATTAAAGGAGTTCGTATTTAATATTTAATATAAGGCGTGTAAAACCACAATAAATTATTTCTCTAAATTCCAGTTGCATTGGTAAAATTATCTGTAAAAGGATTCCTTGAAACACTTTTATTTTGTCATAGAAAATCGTCTTTAGCCTGAACCGTACAACTGAATCAACAAATTTAATAAATTTATTCTTAAGATTTTGTTCCTATTTACTTTGGCTTTTTTTTTTTTTTTTGATAAATATCAAAAATAGAATTGTGAAATTGAGCCAACCCTTTTTATAAACGATTGAAATGAGAATGCAGTTTTTAATTTCTCTTTTAATATACTGCTGTTTGTAAAAAATGCAACACCAAGAAGGAATGAGAATATCATAATGATATTTATTGGGCACATACATTATAGTAAGAAGAACAATTGATTAAAATTTCAGAAAATTTGGAGTAACATGCACTGAGAAAACAGTACATAAAGCAGCGACCTCTGTGAGCAATAACAACACTTATCTGTCTAGGCATTGAATCAAATAGAGATTGGATGACAAGTACGGGTAAAGCACTTCATGAAGCTTCAACACGATGCCACAATTCATCGATCGTAGTTACTGGTGAATGGTGGGGGGCCAGTTTCTTTTCGACGATTGAACAGTCATTTTCATTGGTGTGAGATCAGGAGAATGCGCTGACCAGAGCAACGGTTGAACACATTATGTATTAAGGAAGGTCTGGACTATACTGACAACTTGCGGTCGTGCATTATCCTGCTTAAATATGGCGCTGCAGAGGCCTTGAATATAGAGAAGAGGTGCGTGCGTTAACTCACCAGAAATTAAATGACCGCATTTCAGAGTTCCGGGAATGCGAACAAGAAGTAATCGAGACGTGAATCCAATGTGACCCCATACCATCACTGCATGTGGTGGACAGAGTGACGATGTCGAATCCCAGCTGGCATTGTGCATCATTGACAGTGCCGTTAAATACGGATAAGGCAATCTTGATGCTGTAAACAGGGTTGTGATTTGTCTGAAAGGCGACTTCACGCCATCCCTGTATCCAGGTTCGTCATTAATCACACATTAAAGGCGCCCGTATCAGCGATACAGTTTTGAGGATAATCAAAATTTTGGTAGCTGCATACTGGGTCACCACCTGGAGTGATGGTATGTGGTACCATTGGATACACGTCTCGATCACCTCTTGTTTTGATTCCCGCCACTCTGAATACCAGCCATTACATTTCTGACGAGTTAAGGCTCTTCGCTGTACCCTAAATTCAAGGCCTACGAAACGCAATACTTAAGCAGGACAATGCACGACCGCAAGTTGTAAATATTGTCCAGATCATCCTTGATGCAGGATATGTTGAATCCCAGCTGGCATTGTGCATCATTGACAGTGCCGTTAAATACGACACTGTCAGTCACCTGGAGTGATGGTATGTGGTACCATTGGATACACGTCTCGATCACCTCTTGTTTTGATTCCCGCCACTCTGAATACCAGCCATTACATTTCTGACGAGTTAAGGCTCTTCGATGTACCCTAAATTCAAGGCCTACGAAACGCAATACTTAAGCAGGACAATGCACGACCGCAAGTTGTAAATATTGTCCAGATCATCCTTGATGCAGGATATGTTCGACTGTTGCTCTGGCCAGTGCATTTTCCTGATATTGCACCAATGAAAATGACTGTTTAATCATTGAAAAGCGACTGGCCCCCACCATTCACCAGTAACTACGATCGATGAATTATGGCATCGTGTTGAAACTTCATGAAGTGCTTTACCCGTACATGTCATCCAATCGCTGTTTGATTCAATGCCTAGGCAGATAAGTGGAGTTATTGCTCACAGAGGTCGCTGCTTTATGTACTGTTTTCTCAGTACATATAACTCCAAATTTCCTGAAATTTTAATCAATTATTCTTCTTACTATAATGTATGAGCCCAATAAATGTCATTATGATATTCGCATTCCTTCACGGTGTTGCATTTTTTACAAACAGCAGTTTATCAGTCACCTTGGCGAAGAATTTGTCAAGGAAAAGATCTCACTTGCCAGGGGAGGAAGTGCGAATACCGGTTATGGATCAGAATTTCAATCTTTTCAAAGAGGATTGTGAGTGATGTGTGTGTTTCTGAGAGGTTCGCGGATCCAGCTCAGAACTAGCTTCTGGCTGGACACCGAGATTCTCGTAAGTTTCATGCAGACACTTCACTTTTAATTTTCCTGAATTTCAATAATGGTAGAAAATATATATATGTATATATATGTGTATGTATAGGGCTCCTTTTTAAAAAAAAAATAATTGCGGGACTCCGAATGATTTCCTGTGCCCCTTGGTGCGCCCTTCTCAACTATTAATTCCTTTTCGCTGTCCAGACCGTCTTGTCAACGCACGTAACAGTTTTTCTCTCTTACACTTAGGTTTATTGACGGAGTTATTTACTTATTATTTATTTTATTATTATTATTATTATTATTATTTTTATTATTATTATTTTTTTTTTAACTCCTGGTGCTTCATTCTGAATAATTTCTGCTAACGTGGAGATTGGTTCAGAGACTTGAAATTCTAAATTTATTCCTGTTTGGCTCTTTTTCATTGCGGAAAACAATTTTTATGTTCGTTTCATTTTTCGCTAGAGGTAAGCATTATGGTTGCCACCAAATGCAGGTACTCCGAAGCACATCGTTGACTTGACTGAGAATTTCTATCACTTTTACAAAAACTTCTTGTTAAACAGAGGTATTGTTTTACCTCTCCCCATTATTATCAACTGTCTGTCGGCCGTAACTACTGGACCTTTGTTATATATTTACTAATGATTTTTGATTTAAAAATAAATATTACACTTTGATTTTTCCTGTGTACTTTCTGGTTGATCAAAACTAGCTTCGTAATGTGCGTACAAAGCTATGCTGTGTCGTAAAGACTGTGACATTTCTTTAAAGATCTGTATTTTCTACAATAAATGTGAATCAATGACTGCCAGTATTAATACTAAAAATGTAAAACTCATTAAATCTTATATATCCACAAAGGCAAAATATTTGCATTGCGTGTTGAATAAACATTAATAATTTTAGTACATAGTTATCCAGTGTTAGCAAAAATAATACATGCAGGATATTAATCATTTAAAATAATTTTTTATCAATAACATTTACAATTTCTATTTTCTTACAAGATAATACAAAATAATATACTAATTGAGTTATTGTTTTCTAGACTTAATCCTAACATTTAATGACTTGTCAATTTGTACAACTCAGCAGACTCGTTGTTTACTAAAAAAAAAAAAAAAAAAACTCCTCAATCGCTTCTAAAATAAAAGAGAAAGGACACGAAATAATGATCACTGTATACCCTGCATCATGTTCTCGAGAAGTTAGTGTATTGAAGTTAGTGTTTTGATAAAAAAAAAAATTAAATGTATGATCGTATGAAGTAATTTTCATTTTCGCCAAAAGAAGAAAAAACAATTTTCATGTGGGAAGAAAAAGACTATTACTCTTTCAATATATGTATTCATATGTAATTATATGTTATTTGTTTTCCAATTTTATATGTATGAAATTATATTATATTACCTGTTTTTTTTTTTTTTTAATATATATATATGCGTATTATAAAACGTACGATTTTTATACAGGTTTTGTCTTAGTATTTCGTTAGAATCCCTAACATTCTTGATGAAAGTGATTTGAATTTTAATGTATTTTAAATAATTTTCTTTTATTATTTTTACAAAACAATTTTGTCCATAAAAGGAGTTACTTCCTTCCATTTTACAGCTTTTCAATATGCTGTGACTGTTGTATTAGGAACACGTTTTAGGCATAAAAATTATATGTTTGAATTAAACATACACCAATACAACTTCGTTATTCAGTTAACATTATATATTAGAGATGAGCGTTGTTTCACATAATAAAATAAATAATACTTTTATTACATAAGAACCTATTAGCACTGTAATATATTACTGAAATGATCATATTAAATAAATAATGCTTCAATCTTATTTCTCTGCACGAAAAAAAAAAAATAAATAAATAAAATAAATAAATAAAAATAAATAAAAAATAAAGTGCCTGTTATAAAAAATATAATGATAATAATAATAATAATAATACCCCGGATATATATATATATATATATATATATATATATATATATTAATTAAATAAATGTACTTCTGTAATCATATATTTTTTGGTTAAAAAAAAAAAAAAAAAAAAAAGAAGAAGAAAAGAAAAAGAAACCTCGAGAATTTACTTCTTTTCTTTTGTTCTAAAACAAAATTGCAAAAACGGTTTAAATCATACAAGAACAACTTATATGATACAGCATCATACAAATAACGAGTTTGAATACTCTCTTTCCCATAATGAATTTACAAAAACAAACTATGAACCCAGTGAACAGCGAAATCCATATCATACGAAAACAACTAGACCGAATCTCATCATACAAGCAACGAATAAAATACCCATCTTTCAGCATCTGATAGTCCCCGCATACCGCAAGTTAGATAGAATCACACAAGTAACGAAAAAGTAACAAATAAGACATATTTCGCATCAGACTTCCCGCATAAATGTTCGAATTTTGCTCTGCGGCACGTGAATGATACTATCCATGTGACGCATAGGATACAACAGCGAAAGTAACGAGTAACGGGTCGAATTCGAAAATACGATTCGTTACTTCGAGTCTGGAAGAATAGCCGTATCTCAGTAACGAATACATACGGTTTGCTACAGCTCTATACCGACTCTTATGCTGCATTGGTTTAGTTTAAATATCAGTATAGTCCGCCTGTGGAATTTAATTTCGTAGATTACATATAAGTCAAATATACTTTTGAAATAAGTATTAACTTTGGTTGTTTAACATCTTTCTAATATTTTATTCAAAGTACTGTTCTAGACTGAATATTATTGTGTATTAGTTTAATTTAAATATTAGTATAGGCTATGCTCGTGATATGTAACGTCGAAGATACTTAATACTACCGTTTAACGAACTGATGTTATCGCGAAGTTAATTTAAACAACCCTGATAAAACAAGTTAGAGATGATTATTTGAAGTTGATTATTTTATCATGGGGATGGGGAATGAATGGGAATACACGCGCTAGGTTTCTATTCGCTTTGCATATTGGTAAGTTAGCTTCGGGAGACGATGGAAAGAATGTGTTAAAAAGAATGTGTGGCAAGGGAGGGGGGAGGATGAAGAGTGTTTGTGTTTGAAATTGCTTATAGCAGCTTAAAGCAAAGCGTATACGCTTTGGCTTAAAGAGCTGGAATTGAAAATCGCATTAAAACAAGTGTTTCTAATTTTAGAAAACATATCCAAAGTGACTGTTTGCTAAATATGATTGAAAAATATTATTTTTCTTGTCAATCTGGAATGTTCAAGTTCTTCGGAAAAATCAAAAGAGACAATTACTAGCAGTTTAAAATTTGGGATGTCTTAAAGATGTTAGATTTGTTATTATTATTTATTTATTTATTATATGGCTTATAATATGAGAATTCTTTTTCACAGAAAACGGCACTCGTTTAGATGTTACTTGATATTATTTGAAGTATTCTGTAAAACTTTGACTCTACCACTATTTCATATCACAGTTTTATTACTATTATTATTATTTAATATTATGATTATTATTATTGCTGATTTTCTATTGTTAAATAAAGTGAAGATTCATTCGATAAAATTCGAAAGCATTTGGACTCAAAAACATGAACCGCATCCACTATGCAGGACATGTGTATATATTGTATATCCCGAAAGAATTAGAAAAACATTAGCCATATATCAACTAAACAGTAATAGGTAGTGAAAATAATATGTTACGAGAACCTTTTACCAAAGGTAAGGGTACGAAGTAACCTATTACTGAAAAGTAACTGTTTATTCCATCTCTATTCTGTACTATCATATTGTTAAGCTGTGACTATTTTGTTCCTATCCATTTAATCTGTATTTAACATAAACATAAAATAATTATATAGCACAGCTCCCAATCATTTACATTTTTTAATAATGGAATATTTTAATAGAAAATGTCACCTTATTTAATCATAGAAAACTCCTACAAAAGTTTATAAAATTTTCTTTACCGGCATTAAACATCGGTAAAGAAAATAATAATACTGGTATTTAAAAATCAGAATGGGGCTCATGTCGTCATTCTTAAACAAAATCGCCCAACTCTCTGATATTTGTACCTCCAAATATATAGTAAGAGTTTAGTTAAATGTGCGAAAATTACCTTCTTAGATAAAGTTTCACCGGAAATTTATGATAGTTACGTTAATCAATTGCCTAAATGAACTAAGTACTAATAATTTGTAAAATGTAATTGGAAAAGTATTTCAGTATTCAAGTAGAATGACATATTTCGTAGATAAAAGAATTGTAAACAATATAGCTGACGATGATTAAATATATGTATAGCCGATCAGTAGGATTAAATTTCCTAAATATAGAAAAAATAAATAAATAAAAAATAAAACAAATTTATTTGCTTCATAGTTTAATAGGCCATACATACTCAATGATTTATTATCATTATAGGATAGCTTTTCTTTTCTCTCTCTCTCTCTCTCTTTGATTTTTCTTTCTTAAATCTTAGGAATTTAGAAGACGATTTTATAAAATCAAAAATCTTAGAGAAGAAAATCAACCATAATATCTATATCATTTATAATAGAAAAATATATTCTTTTATAAAATACATAGAATAGTAGAAAGAGAATGTTAAATGACCTATTCACCTTTGAAAATTTAACAACTTTAACATTAATAATCTGGTGTGTCATTCACAAGACTTTCTCTTACCCTGAAATTTAATACTATAAATACAGGTTGCAGATTAAGAGGTAAGATAACAAGTACTGTTATGTAAACATGTGTTAAACAATTCAAATTAGGCTTCGGAATAGTTTTATATATTAATTAGTTCTGTGTGAGGGGGCGGTAGCACACCTCAACCCGCCGTTTCATTAATGCACCTACATTTATATAGAATTTAATTCAGTTATTAAAAAATAATTCGGTTTTTAAAAAATAATTTATTAAAATTATTATTTAAAAAAAAATTATCTTTAATGATAATGCAGACGATTTCCATATTAGAGAAGTAGTATAACACTAAAAAAAAAAAAAAAAAAAAAAAAAAAAGTTTAATTTATTCTCAATGTTACATTAAAAAAAAAGAAAAAAATTTTTTTTGTTAAAAATGAAAAAAAAAAAATCGATAATTTCATTTTTAATTATCGCAGATCAATGGTTCAACCATTCGTTTTAAAGGTATTGGCGAGCTCTTTTCAAAAATACCCATCATGAAAATTTACTCTCCTCAAGGGGGGACTTCTCCCCGCAGGGGAGGAGGCGAGGCTCCTACATACACAATTTTTTTTTCCCCAGTTGACTATTTCTATTACAAAAAATATATATTCGTTTCATTTGGTTTAGTGCAGTCTATAGATGTTAAACTCTACTTACCTGCAATTTCCCCCATAAACGTAATGTATTTGAATACTTTTGAGTGTCCCTGTACACGAACCATTTGCTTCATCTCAACGAAAAGCTTACTGTAGCATCACTATATGATACACATTTAGAATACCGAGTTTGGAATTTCTGATACTATTTGTTCTTGAGATATTCTGATAACAAACACACAGACAGACACACAGACCATTCGCTAAAAACATGATTTTCGTATTCAGGGACATCATAATATGTAAATATAACAAAAACTCACGTTCGAAAATTTGACCCTAAAACAATACTTTCTCGACCCTATGGGTAAGAGAAAGTAAAAATTAGTAACTTTTAATTATTTTTATGTATCGATTTTTATGAATGTTTAAGAAATAAGTGAGGAACATGATCTTATATCATAGCGAAATTATTCATTAAAACATGAACAATAATAATAATTACAATATTTATACAAATGGAAAACTTACGAAAATATGTTAAATATAATTGATTACAAAGAATTTCTTAAGACGAGCCAGTGTCTGCATTTGTGTTAAGCATTATTAATTAAATAAAATCAATTATAAATAGGGAGAATGTCTAATTATATTTCATAAATAAAATAACATTGAGTTTCATAAAACAATCTTCTACAACTATTAGCCTCGTTCCTGTACACTTTAATTAAGATAACTCATTAAAGAAGATTATTGGACTTGGCTTGAAGAATAAAAGTATCAGGGGATTAACGCAACGTAACAGAAATAAATTTGTAAGGCTAAATAATTAATGGATTTGCTTAATTGAGAAGAATAAATAGATTATTTAACGCTATAATATTCAACGTATATACAATGTTTCTTTTACTGAAAGGTAATATACTTGTGAGAATTACTAAATTATTCATTCAACTGTAAGAATTAAATTTAATTTGTCAACAATTAAAACTTTTTTTTTAATGTAATATTTTGATTAAAGGAATATATATATTTTTCTTTTAATTACTTTATTATATTATATTATATTATTTTATTATACTATTTATTATTATAATATTATTATTGTGGGAGAAGAAAGTAGTTTTTTGAACTGAAGATGAAGGAAAGCATCCTGAAAACTTCCTGAAGTCCCGAAATCGCGTACGTGGCTTTCGCGTGTGGATCAGTGTCAGGATTTATAATTTAGAAGATGCCACATTTAACCCATTAACTGCCAAAGCTAGAAATAATGATTTTTTTCTAAATACAAACAGTAATACTTATTATTTTGATCCTATATAACAATAATTTAAAACAAAATTATTAAAATCAGTCTTATCTTACTAAATACAGGGTTTTGTATTTGTACAACTTCAGTGGAATAAGAGTATAGAATGAATACAAATAAATGTTTACAGAAATTTCCTTGAGGGAGCATAAAACAGCAAAAACTACAGATGACTTCAAAAGTAATTATTTTATTCTGAAAAATTTCTTTTACAAGTTATGTAAACTTATTCAAATATGAATGTTTTCAAAAGTTTTGTATTGATTAGTGCTTCAAGTTTGAGATTTATTTTTAAATATCAAATTATTTTTCAGATCAAAATTTCTTGTAATAAAATAAACACCTATCCTTTCCTTACTTGAAAACAATACTTAATATAAAATATCTTTTTTAGTTACACATTAAACGCAATTTCATCTTGTGTTGCAAAAACGCAACACCAGCAAAATATGGGCTAAGCCTTGAGTTCTTACGTTCCAAAAATGCATTTATTTTATAGCTTATTTTATTTTATATCCATTTATTGCATACAAAAAAAAAAAAAAAAAAAAAAAAAAAAAAATTTTACTTTTCACATATTTTCACATATTTCCATTTGACTTTTCACATATTAAGCAACTAATAAATTAAAGTAAGAGAAGTCGTTAAATAAACAAAAGAGTAAATTATAATCAGGCGTTTGAGTATTTTTCTCCATATAGTATGTCGTTTAATTGCACTTGAAATAATATGAGCCCGTAGACTATAACGACAAATGTTTTTTCTTTGTATCCCTGTAAAAATCTTTAAGTTCTACTTGTGTTCTCCAAAATTTATACAGCTCGTGCGACGGTGACTTACAGCGCCAGTATAAAATTTCAGCTCAAGCGAATAAGGAATTTAAACGCTATTGCACTTTAATAATTTGAGCCATAAGCTGTAATAATAAAGAACAATTTGTTGTGTCCCTGTAAAAGACAATAAGTGTTAGATCCTCAGAACTTCATATAGTTCGTATAATAGTGATCAGTATAAAAATGTATAAAAATTTTATATATTTTATAATAAATATGTATAAAAATTTTTAGTTGATTCGAGTAAGGCGTTTAGACGCTACCGCACTTTAAATGATTTAAGCCCATAGGCTATAATAATAAGGAATGTTATTGTGTGTCTTTGTGTACCTATAAATAAACTATAAATGCTAGATTCAGCAAAATATATACAATTCATGCGACGTATTTGGACCAATAACATGCATATAAATTTTTAGCCTAATTGAGTAATGCATTTAGATGCTAGTGCACTTAAAATTATTTTAACCCATAGGCTATGACGATATTTTTATTTTATTTTTTTTAATTTATTTATTTATTTATTGTGCTCCTGTAAAAAATAAGAAAAAAAAAACAACTTAGTGCTAGATTTAAAATCAATAGGTTACCTATAACATACGTACCAACTTCAGCTCATTCGAAAAAAGCGTTTAGACCTTTATTTCGCACAACTTTATTTATAGAACAATTTGCTTCAGTAGAAGAAAGATAAAATAATCTATGATAAAATAAGCAAAAGATTATTCATAGAGAAAAAAAAAGTGGTATGAAATAAAGGCGGGTAAAAAATCTTTCGGAATAAATTAAAATGTTGACAACACTGATATATATCTTCCTTGTTTTTTACCAAATATTAATTATAAATTTAACTTCAGTATATATTATCTCATTATATTAATACGTTTGAACCATTAAATATAAAGATAAATAAAATAAACTGTCTAGACATTGCACTTAATTTTTAATGTCAAAATTTATTTTTAATTGACTTCAAAATAATTTATTAAACGCTTTGCGTAATAGTTTTCAAAACTTCTCACAAATTATTAAAAACAAAAAAAGTAAAATGCTTATAAATGATTTGGAAATATTTTAAATATTTAAGACTAAGAAAAATAAAATGTAGTTTATTTATCTCTTAAATGTAGTTTTCAAATCACTTACATAAAGTTATGAAATATGGGGCATGTTTAAAACTGAAATTGTATTTATACTCATTAATCTGATCTGAAGAATAATTCTAAAAGATATTAGTGTTGCTTAACTAGAAGCATTAATTGAAATCTGCTTTTAAAATGCATATTTATATTAATTTTTGTCTTAATTAAAAAGAAAAAACAAGAACATATTAAAGAAAAACTCCACAGAAAGTTCTTATATTAGTCAAATACATCATCAGTAATCAAGAAAAAAATGAAGAAAAGACTTTTATAGAATGCTTGTTTTTAAGGTTTTTAATTTAGTGCTTGAGGTCCACCGCTATTCGTGCTACTAAAAATGCATTTCATGATTCTTAAAAAAAAAAAAAAAAAAAAAAAAAATGGCGAAATGAACCACGATAGTTATATTTCGGGAAATCTTTCGCATACTAAGAGTGATTTTTCTCTTTGAAATTAATTTTCCTAGAAACAAAAATCTTACACTGTCTTTTTTCTTTTTTTTTTTTTTTCTGAAAAATCATTGATTTATTTTTTTAAATAAACAACTTGGATTATTATTATTATTATTATATATTTTATTATTATTATTATTATTATATATTTTATTATTATTATTATTATTATTATTATTATTATCATTATTATTATTATTATTATTATTATATATTTTATTATTATTATTATTATTATTATTGTTCTTTTCTGTTAAATAGACGGGTCCCAGTTAAAATTAATTTTCCTGGAGATTAGAACCAGTAACCAGCTCTATCAATTTTAATTCTTTAAAAATGCTTTAATGTATTATTTTATTAAAATAGTAGAATGTGTTTACGTTCTATAACTTTTCCCTTTAGTGTAAATAGTTTTTCAATAAAAACATATATTTACCCATTAAAGGCGAACTGTTAAACCAATTTCGATGCACATAAGATGTTTAATCTCTTTACGGGGAAAAAAAATCTGTTTGCTTTTTCTGTTTTTTTGGATAACGTAATTGGAATAATTCTGACTCAGTGAAACAAGCCCCATCACATAATATCTCGCTGCATCATTTTGTTTTTTTGTAAAATCAGTAACAATTGAAATGTATACATTTAAAAAAACTTTAACTAGGATATCTAATGGTCTTAAAATGAAGAATCAAAACTTAGATCAATGGAGATAAACGTGTGTTACTAAATGGCGAGAAACTGATTTAGGAAAGACTGCATGAAAATAATGTATAACATAAAGACAATTTTACTTTGCATATTGGTTTTGTTATTAAAAAAAAAAAAAAAAAAAATGTATACTTCTGCTTACTAATTATTTTCTTTTAATTTTTATGTGCATTACACTATAACATCGAAAAACAAAATTTCTACCAATCGTTTACTGATAATCAACCGGAACAGTGAAGAACTGCAAGCGATTGTTTTAAAAGAATTCAAAATGTATGTTATGCTGGCGCTGAAAATACGCACCTCATACGAGTTAAACTTTCATTACTTCCATTTCTCCTTATTTTGATAAATTTATAAAATTACAGCAAATCTGATGCATGTGGAATTTGTCGGATCCGTTTCCTATAGGAAAACAAACAATGGGATGCAAAGGAAGATCAAAAACCTTTTTTTCCCCCCTTCTTTAACAGTTTACCACGCTTATGATTTGTCGTAGTGAAGATCTGAAATTAACAAATAATAAACTAAATAAATTCTTATGTCTTCTGTACCTCGTGAAATTCATATTTAGGAAAATCCTTAAGTTTACCGGAAATGATAGAAAAAGAAACTTTACAAAATTCGATTTCTTGTATCAATTTGAAGAAAATCAAGCAAAGATGTCGCAAATTTAGATTGTCATATGTTAGGAAATGGACAATAAAATAGATTTAATAGTGGATGCGCAAGTAATTATACTACCGAATTGCAATTAAAAAGGGGATAAAAATGAAAAAAAAAAAAAATTAAATAGTTAATTAATCGAGGACTGACGAAAAAAAAAAAATATGTATATATACAGTCGGTAACAAAAGTGTCCGAACACTAGCGAAAATTCCTATGTAAAAAAAGTACACTTCATACGGTTTTGTTAAATAAATCCTTGTCGAATCCTGTTCTTAGTCAGTGTAAGAACATGTTTCGATAAGGATTTATTTAACCAAACCGTATGAAGTGTACTTTTTTTACATAGGAATTTTTTCTAGTGTTCGGACACTTTTGTTACCGACTGTATATATTCTTCATTAGAAACAACATATAATTCAACATTTCTTAAAATACTCTAGTGATAATCCGGGATCACCGTGAAAGTAAAGTTATGCTTAAGGGAAAAATTACCTAAAAACAGATTTATTTATTTATTATTTTTTTTATTATTATTTATTATGGCAAAAAAAAATCGAAATATACAATTGTGAATATTTTAATACACTCCTTCTTAAAAGTTTAACAATATTTGTAAGCGATCAGTTTCATGTTTTACATTTAAAAATTTATCTCTCGATGAAATGTTTTCAAACATTGGGTATTTAAAGAACTGGGTCTTCCTCATGTTTTACAGTGAATATTGTTTATGATAACATTTAGGGGGCCGGTAACAAATTCTGCAAAATCAATAATTTTCATGATCACCCTGTATCTTTAAATGAACGAAATGATCTATAATTTTAGGACATGTAAACATAGACATAGTACAATTTGTGGATGAATTTATGTAACGATAGCATATAAAATAACGAAGATGGAAACATGTATTTTAAAACTCCAAAAAGAATCAGCATGATTTTGATTTATAATAGGCAAAGTTTTAAACGAAAATTATTCTCACTTTCAGATAAATTGAAAAATCACTTTTGAAACAATATACTACAATTGTAATACAAATAAATATCTTATGAAATATGAGTATTTTTATGAAAAACGTTTTCTGTGCGTATATGCGAAATATAGAAATATTTGTATTACATAGGTTGAAAGCTAGATATATTGGGCAATTTTTTCAAAAGCTCATTTGAATAGAGTAAACATTAAATATATTGACGACTAAAGAACGAGTTATATTTTTGGTATTTTTCCAGAGTTGAAATTTCATAAGGGTTTTTCACATGCTGCGTAATTAATTATTTTGGAGATCCAATTATTTGAACCTCCTTGTAATTTTTTTTTTTTTTTTTTTTTTGGGGGGGGGGGGACACACTACTTATGAACTCACAAATCTTAGGGAATAAACAAAATTATGTTAGAGTTACAAGCTTATAAAATGGTTTTTCATTTTAAAAAAGTGATTTTGGAGCGTGGTTGAAATAATTAGATCTTCAAATTAATTACGTGGCTTTTGAAAAACTCCTTATGCAATTTCAACTCTAGAAGAATACCTAAAATCTAGCTTGTTCTTTTGCCGACAATTTGCTTAATTTTTACTCTATTCAAATGAAAAAAATCTTTTGAAAAGTGTTTTTTCATTTGAAAAATTCTTGTCAAAAATTGTCCAATATATGTACAGTCGGTAACAAAAGTGTCCGAACACTAGCGAAAATTCCTATGTAAAAAAAAGTACACTTAATACTGTTTTATTAAATAAATCCTTATCGAATTATGTTCTTGGATTGACTAAGAACAGGATTCGACAAGGATTTATTTAGCAAAACCGTATGAAGTTTACTTTTTTTACATAGGAATTTTTGCTAGTGTTCGGACACTTTTGTTACCGACTGTAGCTTTCAACCTATGTAATAAGGAAAGGGCATGTTTACAAACAAGCGCTCCGTTAATCAATCTTTGCCACTCTGGAGTGGCAAAAGATCAACCTGTATTGGTGGAAATGCCAATGTTATGCCACTTTACCCATAACTTGACTGCGAGTGACGTCACGTGCCCTTTCCTTATTAAATTTTTTCTATCTTTAGTGCACGTGCAGTGAAAACGTTTTTCACAAAAATACTTATATATATATTTCATGAGATATTTAAGATATTTGTATTCCGATTGCAGTATATTTGCAAGTATATTTTTTCAAAAGTGTTTTTTTTTTCTATTTATCTGGAAATGGGAATAATTTTTGCTTAAAATTCTGCATATTATAAATAAAAAACATGTTCATTTTTTTTTTTTTAAACAAATGTTTATATCTCTGTTATTTAACATGCTATTGTCACAGAAATTCATCCACAAATGGTACTAGGTGTATATTAACATATGCTAGAGTTACACATCGTTTCATTCATTTAATGATGCAGTGTGATCACAAACATTATTTATTTTGCTCAATTTGTTACCGGTCCCGTAAATATTTCGAAAATTAAAAATAAAAATAAAGTAACTAATATCTTGTACATGTAACTCTTAAAATGTTAAATAAAAAACCAATTGACATCTTTAAAAAAGTTAATTACTTTCTTTTAGCTTTATATATATATTTTTTATTTATGAGTTTTATATCTTAATCAGTGTAATTGTTGAATGTTCTGTAGAAGTAACAAGTTATTCATATTCGAAGTGCATCCCAAATAAATGCATTAAGTGGTGATATAAAAATTGAATTCAAATGTAATGAGATTAAAATTAAAAGAATTTCAAAATTATTGCCTTCTCTTTAGTGTACAGTTTGAATAAATCCAAAGAACTTATATTCTGAAGAATATGTTAACAATTTTAAATTACCTTATTCTGTATCAAGCTGTTTCTTTAATTTACTTAACTAAAAAGCCTTGATTATTTATTTAAGTTAGAAGCCCTTTAAAACTTTTAATTTGCTATCATAAGTAGCTTACATAAAAATTGCCTTTTATCAAGTCTCGATACTTAGAGTATTATTCGATAGAACTATTTCATAGTCTGCAACTCATTTGGAGTGAATTAAAATTTTTCAATACGATTAAATGTTTGATAAAAGAAAAAGAAAACGGATGTTTCAAAAGACGTCCTCAAGTTCAAACTGAATCGGCATCTATTTAACTATGCACTAGAAAAGAGCAATAAACAAAATTAAATGTCATATTATTAAAATTCTTTCTGGAGTTACTCATAGAAGAAACCTCTTATAATACAAAGCAATAATCAATTAAGATAGTTCATTTTATCCTAAACTCAAAATATATGACATCGATAATAATTATGCAATTAAAAAATTACCTTAATAAAATATTGAACAGTCTCTTATAAAATATTAAACAGTTTTATGTTTTGAAATTATGTATTTTTCATTAATATTGTAAAACATAATAAATTAATGATGTTTGCGTTAAAGGCTTCTTTATTAACCCTCTGTACCATACTGTAGACTGTAGGCAACATACCGTTCGATCGTGGTTCAAATTCAAAGAATCGGTTCTACAACGTAATCACGCACTGTAGCCTGTCGTATACACTCACAGTTAGAGAATCTAGTATCTAGAAACACAACTACACGTGTATTTTATTTTTTTCCAATTATTACGAAACAAATAAACACAAAAATATTAAAGGTCATGAGTTACAGAGGGTTAAAATGGAAGAAGTTACAAAAACAAACCGCAATTTAAATAAAATGTGTGTCAATTATCGTTTTAATTTTGATATGAACAAAAAAAATATTATGTATTTAACAACTATTTATATACATATATACTAAATGATAATATACCATTTTATGACGATTAACATAATTTGTGGAAAGATTGCAATTTATACATGTAATGAAAGCGAAATTATATGAAAATATATACATATTTCCAGAGAAATGTGCAGAGTTCTATCACAATTATAAATGTTAAAAGGAATTAAATTGTAACATGTGTACAGGGAATTTTAACTATTTTTCCTCCATTAAAAAATCACATTATAGATTTTAAGAATTATTTTCAGATTATATGTAGCAAAGTACTAAAACAATTACCTGTAATTTTAAACTATTAACCTTTAGAGAATCTTTAGAATACACGAAGAAATTTATGCAAATAGTTTTTTTTTTTCTAATTCCCTTTGGATAGTTGTTTCATTTATTACTTTGTATTATATATAATTTTATTATTTGTGAACAGAAAATTATTTAATTTTTATATACAATTTAAAGGTTTTTAAAAACAAGTTCTGTCTAAAACTCATACGAAAGATGTGATCGAAAGCTGTTCAAGGTTCTTTCAATTATTTGAACAAAAAACATAACTCATTAACATGCATGCAAATTTAATTATCTAAATAATGAGTGAAAAGTTCAATTACTTTTTGACAAATAATCGCACATGACTATCCAGAACTTTACATAAAGCAGTATAATTTAAACCAAGACCTCTCATTGAAATTTACGAATACAGGTAGATACTTATTTTTAATGAATTCTTGTCAAATAATGGACTCTCATTGTTATCATGAACAAATATTTGGAAAAGGCGCTGCAAATTAGAAAGAAGAATATACACTGTGAATCTTTTGTCTTTCTCTTTATAAATGACACATATTTTCTCAAGGGATGTGGAATTATTAGAAACGAAGAAACGATCTCTTGATTTTGGAACTTTAAAATTTATTTATGTTTTACTCAAAAAGACCGTTTTCTATTGAAATATTAGAATTAGAATTAACGAAGCGAGGGCAGGCAATATTACTTCTTCAAAAGAATCCAAAAATTCGAGTATCAGGGAGTGTTTTGGTATTACATAGAAACAAATATTAATGCTTCGCTATGTATTTTTGTTAAGCGTTGATAATTTGATTTTTTTTTTTTTTTACCGATAATATTTCAGGTTTATTGAAGGTATTGAAAAATACATGAATAGAATATAAAACGTAAAAGTATTTCGCATTTTGAACATCTGCCTGTAATTCAAACATTTTATTATTAGTAATAATCATTATCATTACTGACAAATGATAAATGATAAAAAAAAAAAAAAGTCTCTATCATTTCGATAAGTCAAATTCCTTTCTGTAGAAAACTATAATAAATAAGATAAGATAACAAAATAAGCGAAAAACAAATTAAACATTTTCACTTTATAAAATATTTTATGCAAGAAAGTTATGAAATTAACTTTATTACACGAGAATTAATTCAATTCGCAAGAGAAAAAAAAACTGTCAGCATATGCTAAAAATACAGTTAAATAACTACAATGCAGTAATAAACCACTTATGAGAGAAAAAATCGCTTGTTAGTGCATTTTAATTTATGTTAGTATCGCCCAGTGGTCGAACTCGACCACTTTCAAAATGAGATTAAATTGCAACTTAACAGCGCCACTTGTTGGCCGATGTGCACTCAAACTGATTCAATAGATTTTTACTTAATATATCTCTCTATGTTTGACACACTTTAGATCCTGAAATGAGAGGAAATCACAATGTGAAAGTTCCCCCTGTTGGGTGATATAGCCCAAAAGGTAATCTGAATCAATTCAAACCAAGGTTCAACCAAATATCAAGTTCGGTTAAATTAAGTCCATTGATTCAGGAAATACAGTGTTCGAACTCAAAAAGACAGACATTTTATGGAAATGGTCGAATTGAGTTCAGGAAATCTCAAAACGTGTAACTTCGTCAAAAACTGGAAATCTAAAAATTTTCTAAGTATTATTCTTTTTTCTTATATATACAGAAGATAGAATAATAAATCCACTTTGTTAAAAAAAAAAAAGTAGTCAATTTCAGTTAACTGTGCAAGGAAATCTCAAAACGTGTAAATTCATCGAAAATCGGAAATCGAAATTTCTTCCGTGTCTTCTGCTTTTTTTTTATGTATACAGAAGCTAGTAATAAATCTACTTTTCTAAAAATAAGTAGTTAATTTCAGTTAATTGAAATGCAAAGAAATCGTAGAACGTGTAAATTCATCGAAAACAGGAAATAAAATTTTTTCCGAATCTTATCCTTTCTTCTTATATTTCCAGAAGCTATTGCAATAAATCCATTTTTTTTTTTTTTTAAATAAGTAGTCAATTTTGGTTAATTGAAATGCATTATGTTTTAGTTTAAAAATATGTCTTCAAATTAGAGCTGACATAAATCACAAAAAGAAGAAGAAAGCAATTCAAACTTAAATAAATTCGAAAAGTATTTAACTTTCGTAAGTTAAATTTTTTTATTAATTTGCGTATATGTTCAATAGTATAAAATTTCGATCTACCACTCATTCACTCAAATTTCTACCACTGTAATGGCTGTTGTCTCTTAGAATGGAAAATCTGTAGTTCAGGGTTTAGTGATGCTACACTTACTTATACAAATTACTGCGTCTATGGTTTTATTTGAATTTCAAGAAAATGCCAAATTTATTAACTTTCTTCTTTAGGAATTTTTTAATACAAAATTATTCGTGTATAAAATGAAAAAGTTCACAAAAAATAAAGGTATTTTTAAATACCTTTTTAACATCGTAAGAAAATAATTTTTGTTTTCTGCAAATCTAGCTAATCATACTTTCGAATGATATCACTTTTAATCCTCTACTCCCATAATTAATATGTTAAAAGCGTACCGCAATTTTTATGTTTGCTTATTAATATATAGATGATACGAAAGTTTTAAATTAATAAATACTTCAAATTTTATAGGATCAAATTAATAAAAGAACTTCCATTAGTATCACAAACTATTAGTAGAAAATGTGCTAGTCTACTTTAATTATTTTTGAATGAAGTACATAGCTGCCGACATTTACGCTGTTTGGCTACAGGAATTTTTTTTTATGTATTTCTGTAAAAATTTTCTATGATAAAAAAAAATTTCTATTACATTTTTCCGATAGTCATTAGCGTAAATTTGGCAGCTACGATAGCAGTAATATGCTACCTTAATAACCGAAAAAAGCATGTAGAATATTTTAAATTAAAAAATAATTAATTATTTTTTAAATTAATTAAAGAAAAAAAAAAAAAACTCCTATTTGAGCTACCATTTTTTTTTCTTATCATACAGACTATTAAGAAGAAAATAATAGTGAATAATGTTCGATGTCTTTTTTTTTTTTTTAAGAATGGTTTTTTCTGATTTTCAAATTCATGTAAGATTTACTTAAAAACTAAAATTCCAAAAATATTTAAAACTTTTTTTTTTTTTTTTAACTTAGGCTTTCCGAAAAAAAAAAAAATAAATAAATAAATAAATAAAGGCCACAAAACTTACTGTTAGTTTTAACTATTTAAATTGGGTATCTCTCATCTATTAAAAGATAAGAAAACAGATGACAAAGTAGAGGACATCCCTGTGGTTTAAATTAAACTTTTCTCTAATTCTTTTATTGTGAATATTCTAAAAACTTATGATTTCCTAACACCCTTTTATCTAGAGAAGAGTACATAATACCGTTCATTGGATAAAAATAATGATGTAATCTGGGATTGTTTCCAAGACAAAATTAAATTTTACTTCATTATTTTATTCTTCAATTTATATTTTATATCTAAATTGCTTAGTAAGATCTTCTATACATAATTTTACACTTTATATTTCAAGCGATAAAACTAACTCGTCAAAGCATCTTACTTACAACCAATATATATGTATATAATTTTACATTTTAAAACGAAAGGCTCTTTTTAAAAAAAAAAAAAGACCAAAGAGGGAACATTTGAGCTTGCGCAAATTTCTTTGAGCCTATCCAAAACTGTCATATGTATATATATATATATATATATATATATTCCTGTCATTCAGAATATTTACGAAATATTAAAAAGGTATCTTTTTCCGGTTGTCACATAGAACGCAATTTTTCTTAAAAAATTCTTCAAAATGTAAAGATATGCTTAAAGTATTAAAGTTTGCGAACTTTCCAGAGAAGAAAAACTAAAGATTCGCGGCAAATGTAGGTTTAAGATATCTACTCTTCAAATATACAGTCAGAAAAATAAAAAATTAAATCAAGGAAACGCTATCTAAGCAGCATTTCTTTTGAGAGAAAGCTTAGTAACTTATAAAAATGATATATGAAATAGCTTCAAATTTGACAATGATATACCACCACTCTCATGACAAACAGGCTTAACTCAAAATTACTAACTTTCCAGATGCAAACCATAAATCCCTTATATTATGACTAGGCAGCCAATAACAATTTAGTTAATCTACCTTTACTTGTCACAGATACCAACCACCTTGAGTCTTTCATAAACGGCTTACTTTAAAATCGTGATTTTTTGAGTTACTCAAAATTTTACTTAGACTGTTTTACTCATTTTTTTTTTTTTTTTTAAAAGCCAGACCTCTTTGTTGTGAAAGATACAGAATATTATCGACTGCTGTTTGTTTAATCGGGTAAAAGTCATCAGTTTACCCATAAATTACCTGGCCACACTGAAAAAAAAATATACTGCATTTATCTAGAACGAATAAGTAGTTATTTTCTGAATCCTCAAACTAGAAATATAGATTTCCAAGTTATGCGTATAAGGTAAACAAATAAAATGAATAGACGAAATGATGGAGAATTACTAGCCTATACTTTTCTAGACAGTGAAACACTATTATGAATATCATGAATATCGTAAATCCTTCGCATTGCGAGAAATTCTCGGTTCCGAAAACATATTAGTATTTTATTTTCACTTTCACAACAATTTGCTCTTGAGAACAATGTTGTAAAAAGGTAAGTATTTCAATTTTTCCCCCCTACTTGCATAATTATTTGGATTAATCTTAATTTATTTTGTTATGTTTTGTTTAATTTAACCTTTGTTACTCAGGTTTTTAGATCTTATATATAAATATATATAAAATGTGTGAATTAAAAGGGACAGTTTCTAGACAAAATGGGTGAGGTTCTTTCTAAGCTGGGAGATAGGAAGCACCACGGTCGTATGTTAAGATGTTCGGGAATTTCCGTAGTTTTCTCCGAAGCTTGCATAAATACATGCTAAGACCAGACCTGTTAGAAAGACCACCACGGCCGGCATTTCACTTACGCCTCGGTCCCAAATGTTGGAACTTTATCCCTACACTACAGTACATTTCAGTTCATTAAAGTAAACAATACCACTTAAAAACACACTGGCCGGCATGTAAATTGCTCCAACACCCTTTTTGCAAATTCTTATGTAAAGTGACCTCCTGAATCCGAATATGACGTCTATTTTGCCCTATAACCCACCGCTTTTTAGGGACAGCCACCTATTTTTATCCCTTTTTGGTAATTTTATGGCTATAAATTTGATTTTTAGGGGGAAGAAGAATTATTTTAACTGTTAAATATCTTCTGAGGGGCTACAGAGTTGGAAAATTCTAAAACATCAACATTTGCAGCAAGAGGAAAATTTAGGGGAAGGAGATTTGACACTGAAATTATGTATTACATTTCTTATATATTTTTAACCGACTTCAAAAATTAAGGAAGGTTCTCAATTCAAACCGTACGTTTTTTTTTATGTTTGTTAGCTCATAACTTCTGAACGGATGA
The DNA here is from genome assembly GCA_963930645.1 of Salticus scenicus. Lineage (NCBI taxonomy): Eukaryota > Metazoa > Arthropoda > Arachnida > Araneae > Salticidae > Salticus > Salticus scenicus. The sequence goes on along the minus strand of OZ005648.1, from coordinate 327,025,761 downwards.
TCCAATTTTGATACTTTTTGTTTTGTTGAAAAGGTCTTGGTTTGAAATAGGTCCCATTTTAATATCTTTACGATCTAAAGAAAATACAGGGTGTCAAAAAAATCAGTCCCAACTCTTTTAACTGCTAAACGGCTGCAGCTATAGTGATAAAAATGGTATGTAAGTATAGCAAAGTGGCCATGCAGTACAAGGTTAAACCGCTTGCAACGCCACCTGGTGGAAAATAGCGGAGTTAGTGTTCCTATCTTGAAAACGGTTCTAAAGAAAAAAGTGAATTACAAAGTTGAAGAGTATCATCGATTTAGTACAAAAAGATAGTTTAGACATTCATCCTAGCATTCCTATCTCGGAAACGGTTCAAGACAGGGGGAAAAGGGAATTATAAAATTGCAGAGCATCATCGATTTAGTACGAAAAGATAGTTTAGACATTGATGCTAAAAATACAATGCTAAAAACGTGTATTTGTTTGTTCGCAATTTCTTACACTATGCAAACTTGAGCTACATTGCACACGTTGTAGCGTAGCTGGTGAGACATATAGTTCAAAATACGGTTAATTGATACTTTTTGTTTTGTTGTAAATATCTTGGTCTGAAGTAGGTCCCATTGTAATATCTTTACAATCTGAAGAAAGTAAAACGCCATCTTGTGAAAAACAGCGGAATTAGCGCTCCTATTTCCAAAACGGTTCAAGATGGGAGAAAAGTTAATTACGAAGTTGTAGAGCATAATGGATTTACTACGAAAGGACAGTTTTTAGACATTATTGCTAAAATTCGAACGCTTAAAACGTGCAGTTGTTTGTCCGCAATTTCCTGCACAGTGCACATTTGAACTACGTTGCACACTTTGCAGCGTAGCGGATGACACGTATACTCTGTGGTTCAAAGTACTGTTACTGTAAGCGGTCACATCGATTAGCGCAAAGTCGTTTTCAACCAACTTCAGAAAGGAGGGTGTTCTTAATTCGAGTTATGTGTTCTTGTTGGTGTTTGTAAGCTAATAACTTCGTAAGAGATTCTCTAATTAACCGACTTCAAAAAGGACGAGGTTCTCAATTCAAAGCGTATGTTTTTTATTTTGTTAGCTCATAACTTCTGAATGGATGATCCGATTTTGATACTTTTTGTTTTATTGTAAAGGTCTTGGTCTGATATAGGTCCCATTGTAATATCTTTTCGATCAAAAGAAAATACAGCGTGTCCCAAAAAATCAGTTCCAATTCTTTTAGCTGTTGAGCAGCTGCAGCTATAGTCATAAAAGTGGTATGTAGGCATAGTGAAGTGGACATGTGCTACGCGATTCAACCGCCTACAGCGCCACCTGATGGAAAACAGTGGAGTTAGCATTCCTATCTCGGAAACGGTTCAAGACAGTGGAAAAAAGTGAATTATAAAATTGCAGAGCATCATCGATTTAGTACAAAAAGATAGTTTAAAAATCAATGCTAAAAACAAAACGCTTAAAACGTGCATTTGTTTGTTCACAATTTCCTATTTTGTGCACACTTGAACGGCATTGCATATGTTGTAGTGTAGCGGTTGACATTTATGCTATGTAAAATTCAAAGTATGGTTATTGTAAGCTGTCACATCGATTAACACATAGGCGTTTTAAACCGACTTCATAAAGGAAGAGGTTCTCAATACAACCATGTTTCTAGTTGTTGTTGTTGAAATTTATTAGCTTATAACTTCGTAAGAGATGATTTAATTTTAATACTTTTTTTGTTGTCGTAATGATTTTGGCCTGAAATAGGTTTCATTATGATTTCTCTAAGATATAAACAAATTGCAGGATACTCACAAAAGTCTGTTCTCACTGTACCTGCTGAACGCATGCAGCTACACTGATAAAAGCAGTTTGTAAGTATCGATGTTGAAACTTCTGTCCGTCAGCTGCAATGCATATTTTGCTCTTTGTTTGAATTTTACGCTGCGCAATTTCCAGCGCAGCGGGTGACACGTATTCACTGTAAAGTTCAATATATATGCCTAACGGAATTTTTGGATACGAATACAGTGTATCAGTTCTTTACATTTCTAAAGACTTTTTTTTACTTAACGTATGTTCATTCAATACCTAGTTTTCTGTTCATATCCGATAAAGGCAAGAAAAGTGACACAACTTAAAAATGCAGCATTTGAGAAAAATCAACTGAAAAATAACTTGACTAGAATAAAACTGACACAACTGTCTCTCGAGTGGATAACTTTCTAGATGGAGATGTAACATTTTTCTTCACATTGTGTGCATTTCGTGTATTTTTCAGTGACAAAAAACAATTTTTGAGTTATGTCACTTTTCTTGGAAGTTGAGATTTGTGAAACTGCCGTCGAATGTTTTTTTGATGTTCTGCTATATGAATAAGTTTTCACTGAAAAGAGAAAATAAAATCTTTTTGTAAAAAAAATAGAACCAACTCCAAAAAGCAACTACTATTCAAACAACTAAGAAAAAATTGGCTATGAAATGAAACTGTAAATTGCGACTAAAAGTATAAAATAATTTCCTTTTTCCAAACAACCTATAACACTACAATTAATTATAACTTTTGAAGTCGGCGCAAAATTAAATAAAAATTGATACCTTTTTTCTATACAAATATCAAATCCTATTCAAAATACAGATCTCAAATTTTCACCTGGAAAACGCAGCCGAAAACTACTTTCATTCAAGAAAACAAATAAGATTTCGTAAGCAGCAAAAGTTGGCGAAGATGCTGGTATCTGACGTCCTTGGTGAAAGGGAAATCGCAAAATTTATCTAGCTAACATATTTAATTTCTTTGGGATATCATGATGATTTTGATAAGGTATATTAAGAGAGTAATCAAGAATATGAAACAATACTTCGTACAGTATATATTATGAAAATATACATCTTGCGTGTATATTTTTGTATTACGTTTTGGTCGCCAAATCCAAAAGCCACCAAGGATAATAGTTATCAAAGTTATACAGAATTTGAAAAGGAAACTCTAACTTCGTAGAAACATTAATACCGCATTGTGAAGAATGTTCACTGTTCTATGTAGACCCTACTAATGGACCAATTGTATACAGTGATAAAATAATAAAAGAAACATGAAAATGGATCATTCGAGACAACAGCATTTGTTGCTACCTATCTAAAAACAAACCTTTAAAAACTAATTAAATTTTATTTAATTTTGTGCCGACTTCAAAAGTTATGATTAATTGTAGTGTTATAGGTTGTTTGGCGAAGGAAATTGTTTTATACTTTTAGGCGCAATTTACAGTTTCATTTCATATCCAATTTTTTTTTAGTTGTTTGAATAGTAGTTGATTTTTGAAGTCGGTTTTTTTTTGTTTTTTTTTTTTACAAAAAGATTTTATTTAATCCATTATTGATGTTATTTATTAAACATCATATATTTTTATTTTTAGGTATTAAATTATTTCTTTTTCATTCTCCAATTCAACTTCATGGCCATAAAATTACCGAACAGTGATAAAAATTGGGGGTCCCGAGAAAACTGTGGGTGCTAGGCAAAATGGTAGTCATGCACGGATTCAGGAGATCATTTTACATAAGAATAAGCAAGAATGGTATCAGGGCTCGAATTTTTTTTTTTTCTTTTTGCAGCGCAGTGACATTAGTTGCTATTTTCAAAAATAATTATGAAATAAAATTTACCAAAGTATATTTTGCTTTAATAAAAAATAAACCTTTCGAATGTTTTAATTATAAAGGTTTACATTTAAAAATCACTTAATTATAATCAAATGACAAATTACCTTGTCATTTATTTGCTTACATTTTTCAGTTTCTTTACATTTTTTGTGGAATAAAATTTAGTTTACTCTCTAGGGTGGGTTGTAGTTCTGAATTCAGAAAATGATAAAATAGTTTGAGTCATATAAAAATTCAAATAATAAAGGAAAAGTAAAAGAAAATAATTTAATTTGTTTGCGTTTGACTATTTAGTGTTACTTTTTTTTTTCTTAACTTTTGCAAATTTGCAAATATGATGAATGATTTTCTCTGAAGGCTTTGTGTTAAATTTAATTTATTCTTGAAAACAATTTGTGGCTAGTATTATATTAACAGTAAAATGTGTTATTTAAATATTTTTTTGCTGTGAACAAATATTATTTTCTAATCACTTATTGTAATAATTTAATATTTTAACTTGTTGCAAATTCATTGTTAAAACAATATATCTATGATATAACAGTGATTTTCCAACTTAATTTTCAAAACACTTTCATTAAACACTTATTAAACACTTTCTTGTACTCGTATTTTTAAAATAACGTAAAAATACAATATAGAATACCTTTAAAAATATCTATAATATATTTCTCATTAGCTGATAAAGGTTAATTTATTTCATATAGCATCTCAATGAAATTTCTGATATGAAAATGACATCATAGTCTCAATTTAAGCTTCACGAAAAAATGTGTCGGCATTAATAAGTACTTTGGCAAAACCCCAATGTTGTTTTTCCACTCTACTTTAGCATCTACAAAAGGCTTAGATTGTTTAATTCATATTTAACCATCTCGGTAAAAAATACGTGTATTGAAAAAATATTTTTTTTTTCCTGACTGTTTTTTTCTAATTAATTCTTTTTGAGCTATGTATGCAATTGAGTCAAGATTATTTTCATTCTTAAAACAACTTAATAGCTAGTACAATCTATTTTCATTTTGCATGTTGAAAATGAATAACTGGTGGGACTTAATTCTGAAATACATGTCAGAGAATAAGATTAACAAATATGTGTGTAGTATACAATATAAAATTTTCATACTTATACTATGTGCAGTATTAATTTTATAAACCCTTGAATGGGTGTGTTGAAAAACGCTTAAAGGGTTAAACTTACATAAGCTGAAAAAATTACTTTTATTCCAATACGTTGTTTATTCTAAATTAGAGCAGATGATTTAAATTTAATTTCTTTATTTTTTGGATTTTTCCTAATTTGTGAAGCATGCATGTGTTTAGAAAATTATTTTTTATAAAAATGTAAGTGAGTATAAATTACTGTTTTTTAAAAAGAAAAACTTCAAGTGATTAGTCATATAACTTAAAAAAGATAAATAATAAAGACACGGACACACCCGAACAGTCGGCAGCAAAATTATTAAAGCACCAGCAATAGTTCCTACTTAAAAGATAGGCACCTAATATTGTTTCGTTAAGTAAACATTTGTCGAGTCATGATCTTAGTCTTATATATACTGTTTATGAAAAGGTAAATTGATGATAAAAATTGGCGATCAAACTATATATATATGTAATAATGAAAATGAGTCTAGATTACGAATGTGTACCATCATCTTATGAAGGAAAGTAGGCATCTTATAAAGGAAATGCAGGAGTCCATTTGTTAAACCAATATCCTTTATTAAGTTCTAAAGGTGCAGTCACAATAGAGATGACGCAGTCATGGGCCGGTGTTCGGACATCCTGAGCTATATGTCTCATAATAAACAATGCTGATGGCAGGCGGTTATCCAGCCACGGACCCCGAAGGGCCGCGAATCTATTACGTAAACTTTACACGTTGAAGTATTAATTAAACGTGGATTTATTAGGGAAGTGAATATTGAAAAAGGCGCCGATTTACGTGTGCTCCCGCTTAAATATTGCTATTTTGGGGCGAGGCCAAACTCCCAATTCTTATTGGATAATTAGTTGAGCTAAAATCTCGCCCCCATTTTATGATTGGTTGACCCGGACATCTGGGATTTAGTATTTCGCAATGTTTTGACGCTTATTTCGACTATTGTATAATTTTGACTCTAAAACTATATGTTTGTAAACAAGTGCTGTAAAGATTAAGATTATGCTTGTAAACAAGTGCTGTAAACAAAATTATATGTATAAAGCTGAGCACGACAAGTAAATAGATAAGTAAAAAATACATATATATATATTTTTTAATAAATAAAGGAAAAGGTCATAACTCCTACTTAAAAATTATGACATAGACAAAAGTTTTTTCTAAAATATCTTCTGCCTCTGAGGGACTTGTATACTTGCCCATATACTTGCAGGCAAGTCTAAGGGAGTGTCGGCTTGGAGGGGGGGGGGATATGAAAGGATTAAAAGAATTCAGATTCTAAAATTACTATTATAAATTAATATAAAGTGATATCTTAATAGTATTATCTCAGAATAAATCTCAATTTTAAGAACAAATTTATGAGAATTCGATTTTAGAGCCCTTGTAAAGTTAGTTTTCCAACAAAGCACGTCGTAGCGCGGGAATCGGATTTAAGAATGAGTTTTAGAAAAAAATGTGCGATAGTCGAAATAGGCGGTAAAACATTGCAAAATACTAAATCCCAGATGTCCGGGTCAACAAATGATAAAATGGAGGCGAGATTTTAGCTCAACTAATTATCCAATAAGAATTCATATTAGGAGTTTGGCCTCGTCCCAAAATAGCCATATTTAAGCGGAAGCACACAAAAATCGCCGATTTTTCCTGCGATCTTCTGCTTAATTAATCCACGTTAATAAAAGTTAATTTAACGGCCCCAGGAGGGGAATTGGTTGCGGTTCCGCTGTTAACGGGACGGTTTCGGCCGGACTCGTCTACGGATGTACATGTCAGCGTGCTTAGACTGATTGACTGTTAATAACCTGTAGAATGTTTAAGTATCTTCAATAAAGCGACTGCATAAACTATTTTGGAATATTTATTGAGTGAACTATCTTCATATAAAGTGACAGTAACTAATCATCTTCTTTATAAACAATACTTTACATATGTATATATATATATATATATATATATATATATATATATATATATATATATATATATGAAAAGCGTGGATAAGTGCTTGAATAATTCTGCTGCCGACTGTATATATAACAGGTGGCCATTAAATATGTATCTCTATTTAGACCTGTCTGTAGCTTGATTTATTATTCCAAATGACACAAAAATTGGTAGACATATTATTTACGAAAGCGGAAAAAAATGCTAAAAGGAAAAAATAAATAAAAAAAATCCCAGATAGAGGAAAACGACGGGGACTGTCACTTAATAGCTTCTTTATATTCCATTGCGAAAGAATATCAAGAAGCAAGTTTTGTTGATATGTGTACACAGTGTGACTGACGGTTTTCAGGATCACGCTTTATTTTTAAAAATATTTTATGTTAAAAGATACAATGTTGCAGTTGTTTTGTGTGAATTCAGGTGTGAGAGAGGAATGCGTAAAGAAAAATGTCCTTTAACACTGTGTGAACTGATAAGAATGGTAAAAAAAATCGAAGACACTGGATCGTTTTCTGCAGTGGAAAGGGGAGGAAACCTGTACCATTCTGCGTCAATTTCTATAAAATTAGTTTTCTTCAGCAATTGTTAGAGATTATCAGATATTATCAGATTTATTAGAAATTAAATTTCGCGTTAATGTTTTGTCACAGATGGAGATTGCTGATTACTTTCCATGGAATATTTCATAGAAAGTTAAATCTAACTTTCTTCGAATGATATAATAAAGTGTAAACTTAAAAGCCAAATGTATTCCAAACACTTATGTTTTACATTTTGCCTTAATTGAAGATCGCAAAAAACTCAGAATTATTAACCTCTCTGAGCTACATTTGGCGAGTTCTTTACTCGAAATCTCAAATCTCCGAATTTTAAAATATCTCCTCCCAAAAAGTCAATTTTCCTCGTCTCCTTCCCTTTAAAATCGTAAATTACAGAATAGCCGAAAATGTTTATCCTCATATCTACAATATTTTCGTCGTGAAGTAATTTTGGAGCTCAGTTATGCTTCAAACATGTTTCTGTCACCTTTACCACAAGGAAAATTCACCTTTACCACAAGGGGAGGATTTCACAAACCCCCGTCCAAGTAGGAGTCAGGGGCCAAAAACCAACCTTCATACAAAAATTCATGACCCAATCTCCCTTAGAATCACACTAACCGTGTTGAATAAATAAGTGGAGGTACTCTTCTTTAATATAGATGGAGGGTTATATAAAATCACGTTTCGCTTCTTCTTTCCCTCGGAGGGCGAATTCCTAAATTTCCTGAAATGAATTTTAGGCATTTATGTTTGTTATATTTTAAAGCAAAAATATCACGAATATCTATTTTCTTCTTTGTAATATTATGAAGGATTATGTGAAATTACATTTTGCCCCCCACCCCCCCGCCCTCGTTTCCTTGGGGATCAATTTCCTAAATTACCTGAAATCGATTTTTAGTCATTTGTGCTTGTTATTTCAAAGCAAAATTCTTATAAATATACTTTTTTTTCCTTTTAGATGAGAGATTTTATGAAATCACGTTTTGTTTCTCTCCCTCCTTGGAATCGAAATTCGTAAAATTGTTTCTTAGTGAGCGTCTACATCACGGTAAGATTGTTTACATCGAATCTCATGTTTTTAAGTGCAGGAGTTTGGGATGGCGATAATGAATCAGTCACTTACTCACTCACTCAGAACAAATGTTTATTATATATACAGGGCACAAAGAAAAGTCACAAGGAGGTCTTTATCTCCAAAACCGTTAGTCGCAGACATATACTAATTGCAAAATGTTTTAAAAAATGTAAGCATCTATAATATGTTTAAATTTAAAAAACCAATATTTTGAGAATATCAAAAATTAACTTTTTGTATAATCACCAGATCCCTTTAGTCTTATACTTAATAAAAGTTGATTCTCATCCAAACAAAAAGTTCCACGTCTGTGCACTCAAAATTGACTTCTGAGATATTTAGTTTCAAAATTTGGGATATTTTCACTTTTTCTCGGGCTTTAATGAGAATTTTTCACCCCACCTGTTAATGAAGAAAAAACAAATGTGATAAAATACCAACTTTGAAACTAAATATAGACTATTTGGGGAGTATAAAAGTGATATGTTTTGTGTTATATTTGTGAGGATGAATGTTAGCTTTAACTAAATATGATTATAGGGGCTTGGGGACTGCATAAAAAGATACATTTTTCATTTTTCAATTTTCATTTTTTTTTTTTTTTTTTTTTTTTTTTTTTAAATATGCCATATTATAAACGCTTGCATCTTTTTAAGAGCCATTTTTTTTTAAAGCTGGACAAAGTCTATGGAGGTGTGATAGATGACATTTTCAATTTTCCCAAAACTTTCAGGATATGTCAGTAGTACTGTGATAAGAAAAAGTGAAATTTATTTTTTTCTGAATTTCATTTGTTTGACCTAGAGAGGGGGGTCAAAGTCTGAGGCCGTAAATAAAGGGTGCCATTTTAATATCATTTTACTCCTAAAGCCATGAGTGACCCATGCCAATTTTTTTAAATACGGATACTACTTGATACTAAGTACATTTTAGCATAAACAGTTTGGTGGGTCATTCATGGCTTTAAAGGCCAGGGTCATTCAAAAGTGCAGTTTTTGTTGATTTTTTCCATGTTTTCAGTCTGAATATCTGCTAAGGCCACGAGTGCTCCATAGAAATAATTATGGGGTTAATTACACACCTTAGTACAGAACTGAAAAATATTTAAAATTGCATGGGTCACTCTTGGCTTTAGTAGATAAACGATCTCAAAGTTGAAAATTTTCAAAAAAAGGTCAAATTTGATGGTAAATTACTGTATAAGCCATGAGTCAATAACTATGAGAGAGAGTTTTAATTATACCCTAGATGGTCTAGTTGTAGACCCAGGTTACAAACCTATGGGGCTTTCAAGATTTATTTAGATATAGTCTATTTTATATCGCCAATGTGTACCTGTTCTATGTAATACAAAACGCTTGAGACCCAATTTTGTAATACATTAATCCTTGTTTAAAACTTCCCATTTTACATTACAGAGGTCAGCATCAAAATAAATATAAAATAAATATAAAATTAAAAAATCTGGATGACTCCACTCAACTTTCCGAACATTGAGTAATTAACAGTTTTGTAGATAAAGCCTATAAATGCTAGTTTACCAAAATGCTTATAGTTAGTGCAACAGTGATTTATAATATTCATATAAATTTTCAGCTCAATTGAATAAGGCGTTTAGATGCTAACGCACTTTTAAAAATTTGGTCCCATAGGCACTAATGATAAAGAATTTTTCTTTGTGTCCCTGTAAAAACACTATAAGTGCTAGAATCTCCAAATTCTATACAGACTGAGTATCTGTGACCTATAATATGTGTATAAATATTTTGCTCAATTGAATAAAGCGTTTAGATGCTATCGCACTTTTAAGATTTTGGTGCCATAGGCCATAATGATAAACAAGTTTTCTTTGTGTCCCTGAAAAAAATAACTATAAGTGCTAGATTCATCAAAATCGATAGGGTTCGTGCTACGGTGACTTGCAACATGCGTACCAACTTACAGCTCATTCGTGCAAAGCGTTTAGACGCTAGCGTATTCACTCACACACATACACACACACATACACACACATACGTACATCATCGTAAAAAGAGTGAAGACGGACTCAGGGAACCTCGAAACGTATAGAAACATCAAAATCTCAAATTCGGATTTTTGACATGATTACAATACTTTCCTCACTATAGTGTTCGGAAAGTAATAACCTAAGATACATCTGAAATGTGCATATTGTTATATTATGTAAAACATATATAGGGTGATGAAAACAAGACTGTATACAAAATAATAATAATAATAATAATAAAAATAAAAATTGCGCATGAGACTAATTGAAACAGGTGTTTCAAGTAGCTTCCCCTATATTTGTTTCAGCTGTTCCGTGCCCACAATTTTCACTTCACGAGATGTTAAGCTACCAGTACTTATGCTCGTGGGCGTTTCAAATCATATGATTAGCAAGCTGCACCTATACACTATAAACGCTGAATCAATCAGAAACATTCACCAATTTTTGTTACATAAAATGCAAAATCACTTAAAAATTTGAACTTTTACTCACAGTAAAAAACAGTACTCAAAAACAGTTTTATCCTCATAAAATCGACAGATGTTTACATACACATCTTTTTTTACATTGTAAAGTAGGTTTTGTGTGTCTGTACTTCCCTTTATTGGCAATGAATAAGAACTTAAAAATTGTATTTTTTATTTCCATGTTTCAACTTACCCCGTACATCAACTTGCCCCTGTCTCCCTTATGTAATTTTTACTTTCCGAACACTATAGTGAGGAAAGTATTGCAGTCATGTCAAAAAAAGGAATTTGAGATTTTGATATTTCTATACGTTTCGAGGTCCCCTGAATCCGTTTTCACTATTTTTGCGATGATGTATGTATGTGTGTGTGTATGTGTGTGAGTGAACACGCTAGCGTCTAAACACTTTGCTCGAATGAGATGCAAGTTGGTACGCATGCTGGAAGTCACCGTAACACGAACTCTATTAATTTTCATGAATCTAGCCCTTATAGTTTTTTTACAGGGACGCACAGAAAAATTCTTTATCATTATGGCCTATGGGATCAAAATTTTAAAAGTGCGATAGTATCTAAACGCCTCATTCAATTGAGTAAAAAATTATACACATATTATAGGTCACAGATACTCAATCTGTATAGATTTTGGAGAATCTAGAAGTTATGGTTTTTTTACAGGGACACAAAGAAAAATTATTTATCATTATGGCCTATGAGGCCAAATTTTTAAAGTGTGATAGAGTCTAAACGCCTTATTAATCTGAGCAAAAAATTTGTACACATGTTATAGGTCACAGTTGCACCAACTGTACAGATTTTGGTGAATTTAGCACTTACAGTTTTTTTTACAGGGACACAAAGAAAAATTCTTTTTCATTATGACCTATGGGACCAAATTTTTAAAAGTGCGATAGCATCTAAACGCCTTATTCAATTGAGCTGGAAATTTATATGAATATTATAAATCACTGTTGCACTAACTATAAGCATTTTGGTGAATCTAGCATTTATAGGCTTTATCTACAAAACTGTTAATTACTCAATGTTCGGAAAGTCGAGTGGAGTCACTCCAGATTTTTTAATTTTATATTTATTTTATATTTATTTTGATGCTGACCTCTGTAATGTAAAATGGGAAGTTTTAAACAAGGATTAATGTATTACAAAATTGGGTCTCAAGCGTTTTGTACTTCGTAAAACAGGTACACATTGGCGATATAAAATAGACTATATCTAAATAAATCTTGAAAGCCCCATAGATTTGTAACCTGGGTCTAAAACTAGACCATCTAGGGTATAATTAAATCTCTCTCTCATAGTTATTGACTCATGGCTTATAGAGTAATTTACCATGAAATTTGACCTTTTTTTGAAAATTTTCAACTTTGAGACCATTTATCTACTAAAGCCAAGAGTGACCCATGCAATTTTAAATATTTTTAAGTTCTGTACTAAGGTGTGTAATTAACCCCATAATTATTTCTATGGGGCACTCATGGCCTTAGCAGATATTCAGACTGAAAACATGGAAAAAATCAACGAAAACTGCACTTTTGAATGACCCTGCCCTTTAAAGCCATGAATGACCCACCAAACTGTTTATGCTAAAATGTACTTAGTATCAAGTAGTATCCGTATTTAAAAAAATTGACATGGGTCACTCATGGCTTTAGGAGTAAAATGATATTAAAATGGCACCATTTATTTACGGCCTCAAACTTCGACCCCCTCTCTAGGTCGAACAAATCAAATTCAGAAAAAATTAAATTTCACTGTTTCTTATCACAGTACTACTAACACATCCTGAAAGTTTCGGAAAAATTGAAGATGTCAACTATCAAAAGTGTCCAACTTTAAAAAAAAACGACTCTTAAAACCTTTTGTAATTGGAAGTGTATATCTACGATCAATGGTTTCGGAGATAAAGGGCTCCTCGTGACTTTGATTTGTACCCTGTATAGTTGAGAAATTTCATATGGAATATTTTTATTTCAAAAGTAAGGAAATGAAGAGAATATTTTCTGGCATATATGTTTACGAAAAAATAAGATTAGCGGATTACGATGATTAACACCCTTTTCTTATAATTAATTTTTAAAGGGCTGATATTAACTACTGATTATTACACCTATTAATTTAATAATTAATCAGCACAAATAGCAAAAAATAGCTGAGTAATTTTCTAGTAATACAATATAACAATTTGTACATTAACAAAACTAAAACGAAGACTGAAATTTTATTAAATATTTCTATTTCAAAAATAGAAAGAAAATAATTTTATCTTTTGAAGTATGTTACAAAAAATTCTAATTAACAGTCACTTAATCTAAAAAATTCTGTGCATTGTAAATAATTTTTGAACAAAGAACAAGTTCTTTAATTAGAATCATTTTTGTTGAGCTGACAGCAATTATTTATTTTATATGTGAATATTTGCTTGAAAGCCTCGCGCAAATTATTTTATTATAGAGAAATAGAGAGATAGAGAGTACACTAAAGACGTTTATTATGTTTATTTTAGATTTCTGTCAAATAACATCTTGGAAGAACTATGAAACAAAAATTTCGCCTCATCGTTTTCCATCTGTCACGCCCAGGAAATTAGTAAATATCGATTCAGATATAGGTACCCCTATATATTTTTGATAATTATAGATAATGATATCAGTTGGATGATTAAGGCCTTTGAATATACTTTTAATGATATTTATGTCAAAGTGACAGGTTTCAAGCGAGCGAAATGCCAAGAAAAGTTGTACTTGTTTAATTAATAACTGATTATTCATAGAAATAAAATTTCGGGTGTTGATATGATATCATATTCCACATATAATTAGAGAAAGGGATATTATTTTAATAGGGGTAATTACTTTTTCATTTACTAATACTTTCAATTTTTAAAAATAAATGTATTGTTTTGCATTTAATTATGAAAAGGTGAGAACAATTTGATAGTATATTGTTAATCTAATGATATTTTTGCTTTTTTAACACTTTTCAACAAAGGTGAAAAGCATTTCTTACTTCGGTTTGTCAGTCTATCCGTCTATTTGAAGTTTCTCTTTACCGGCTTGACGTGCTTCTTTAGTCTCTAACAAGCTACGCCGATTTTCTCGAGTCACTTTCTGTTCATCTAATTTTTCTGAGTATCACTTACCAATTATTATCTCTAAATTGTTCATTACTTGTAAAAGAGATGCATACCCTTCATTGAACAATCCAGCTGCTATATACGCGGTAATTTCAATGATTTTTGACCCTGAGTGTAAGGGCTTTGGAGTGAGACGCCAAACGGTCGAGTTGAAACTCTCATTGGCATTCTCCGTATGGCCAAACAAACATCTTTCAAGTAAGTCATCTCGTAAATCTTCAAATATTGGCTGCATATATTTTTGGACTTCTGAATGTAGTGGTGCAGAGTGCTTAATCTGGTTTACGGTTTTAGTCCAGTCAAAATAGGAAAAATAGAAGAAAAAAATCGTGTAGTTTTGAAATTTTGCATACTCATAGCCGAGGGGGTCCTGAACAACATACTAAAAGTCCCCGCCCGTGGGGGGTGAGCGGGGGGCAGGGGGGCATTTAAGGGGGGCAATTTTCAGTTTTTATTAAATATCTTTAAAACTATCGCATTTAGAGAAAACATGTCAATTACAAAATGCATCTACGTAACATTTTCTACAAAAATGTATATTACATTTTGTTTGTACGATCATTAGTTTAGAAGATATAGGGAGATGAAATAACACATTTTCTTGAAAAATTCTTTTTTGCAATAGTAAAATCAACTAAAGTGTGCAATTAAAAGGGTTCTTGTCAAATATTTTCTAATGTAAAAAACAAATATATACATAGGGAATATGCAAGGATAGTACAGCATGTTTTGTAAGTTTTAAATAATTTTAAGGCTAGTAGGCGCAAGTGGCGGTTTGAGTAAAAATCTGGATAAGTTCAGTCAAAATAGGAAAAATAGAAAAAAAAAATCGTGTAGTTTTGAAGTTCTGCACACTCATAGCCGAGAGGGTCCTGAACAACATACTAAAAGTCCCCGCCCGTGGGGGGTGAGCGGGGGGCAGGGGGGCATTTAAGGGGGGCAATTTTCAGTTTTTATTACATATCTTAAAAACTATCTCATTTAGAGAAAAAATGTAAATTACAAAATTAATCTACGCAAAATTTCCTACAAAAATGTGTATTACATTTTGTTTTTACGATCATTAGTTTAGAAGATATAGGGAGATGAAATAACACATTTTCTTGAAAAATTCTTTTTTGCAATAGTAAAATCAACTAAAGTGTGCAATTAAAAGGGTTCTTGTCAAATATTTTCTAATGTAAAAAACAAATATATACATAGGGAATATGCAAGGATAGTACAGCATGTTTTGTAAGTTTTAAATAATTTTAAGGCTAGCAGGCGCAAGTGGCGGTTTGAGTAACAATCTAGAAAACGAAGACCCAAAACCGATCAACATTAAAAAAAAAAAAAATCGTGTAGCTTAGAAATTGAGCACAGTTATAAAGTTAAGTGCCCTGAATAACATACTAAAAGTCGCTAACCATAGGGGGGGGCATTTAAAGGGGGCACATTTCAGTTTTTATTAAGTATCTTGAAAACTATCGCATTTAGAGAAAAAAAAATCTCAATTGCAAAATTAATCTACGTGAAATTTCCTAAAAAAATTGTATATTCTATTTTGTTTGTATGATCAATAGTTTAGAAGATATATTGGAACGAAATAACACATTTTCTTGAAATTCTTTTTTTTTTTTTTTTTTGCAATAGTAAAATCAACTAAATTGTGGAATTAAAAGGGTTCTGATAAAATATTTTCTAATGTGCAAAACAAATATATGCATAGGGAATATGTAAGGATAATGCAGCATGTTTTGTACGTTTTAAATAATTTTAAGTTTAGTAGGCGCAAGTGGTGTTTAGGTAAAAATCCAGATAACGAAGACCCAAAACCGATCAACATTAAAAAAAATCTTATAGCTTTGATACTGAGCACAGTTATAAGGTTAAGTGTCTTGAATAACATACTAAAAGTTGCATTTTCTTTAAATCCTTTGTAAGTGATAGTAGATATAAAAAATACATAAAATGTGAATGTTATGATACATTAAAATACTTTAAAATTACTTATAGCAAGCATGCATTAAAAAAATAAACAATATTTTAGTATAAATATTTAGATTACTCTCTATTTATTTTAAAGTATAAAAAATTTACATTTATCTGTAATATACATATTCCCGCTAAACATATACATACTTTTTAAATTATGGTTAATAGGACTCATATCTTCTGTAATTATATACTCAGTTTCAAGTTCATCATCATCTAAAGGTACTCCGTTAGCGCAGGTGCCATTGCAGGCGCTGCAAACTGAAGAACATTGAATACCAACATTCCGACATCCACATCTTACATTACACCCAGTTGTACAGCGACAAAAAATGCTATTCAGAATTGCTTCTGGAGCTACTGCTTCTTTAGTTTTTATTGGAATTAGACATCCATCCTCTCCTCTGTTCCAGCCCCACTGATCAGGAAGTAAATAATTAGCAAGCCAAATTAAATAAAAACACAGAATAGGGTTGGGGACTTTTAGTATGTTGTTCAGTAAACTTAACCTTATAACTGTGCTCAATTTCAAAGCACACGATATTTTTTAATGTTGATCGATTTTGGGTCTTCGTTATCTGGATTTTCACTCAAACCACCACTTACGCCTACTAGCCTTAAAATTATTTAAAACGTACAAAACATGCTGTATTATCCTTACATATTCCCTATGTATATATTTATTTTGTACATTAGAAAATATTTGAGCAGAACCCTTTTAATTACACACTTTAGTTAATTTTACTATTGCAAAAAAGTATTTTTCAAGAAAATGTGTTATATGATCCCCCTATATCTTCTAAACTTTTGATCGTACAAACAAAATGTAATATACATTTTTGTAGGAAATTTTACGTAGATTAATTTCGTAATTGACATATTTTCTCTAAATGCGATAGTTTTCAAGATATTTAATAAAAACTGAAAATTGCCCCATTTAAATGCCCCCCCTGCCCCCCGCTCACCCACAACGGTCGGGGACTTTTAGTTTGTTGTTCAGGAAACTTAACCTTATAACTGTGCTCAATTTCAAAGCTACACTATATTTTTTAATGTTGATCGATTTTGGGTCTTCGTTATCTGGATTTTTACTCAAACCACCACTTACGCCTACTAGCCTTAAAATTATTTAAAACGTACAAAACATGCTGTATTATCCTTGCATATTCCCTATGTATATATTTGTTTTTTACATTAGAAAATATTTGACAAGAACCCTTTTAATTGCACACTTTAGTTGATTTCACTATTGCAAAAAAGAATTTTTCAAGAAAATGTGTTATTTCATCTCCCTATATCTTCTAAACTAATGATCGTACAAACAAAATGTAATATACATTTTTGTAGGAAATTGTACGTAGATTAATTTTGTAATTGACATTTTTTCTCTAAATGAGATAGTTTTTAAGATATGTAATAAAAACTGAAAATTGCCCCCCTTAAATGCCCCCCCTGCCCCCGCTCACCCCCCACGGGCGGGGACTTTTAGTATGTTGTTCAGGACCCCCTCGGCTATGAGTATGCAAAATTTCAAAACTACACGATTTTTTTCCTGTATTCGTCAAATTTTGGCCTTCGTTGCCTGGACTATTTCTCCAGAAGCTTCAGCTTTTCGCCACTTGCACCAGCTGTCGGGAGCTGGTGAGAAGTCCTCATCTCTTGGATTTTTATCCGTGGAGCACATATGAGGATAAGTGTCCATTACAGCTTTTATCATATCCTGAAGGCTGTTGATATTTCTCCGAATAGCTAATCCGTGGTATAATGACAATTTTTCTTATTAGAACTTCGGTTAGTTTGCATTTCCTCAAAAATAGTAATCTTTTTTTTACTTTTCGGAGACAAGTACCCATCGTCTTCTGCATGTGGCCAATACATTATTATTATTATTATTATTGTCACTTGAAAATCGTCACCATACGAATTTACATACACTTCTGACATCTCGGACCCTAAGCATAGGCAGGACACGTTTACAAGTTTTAACGTAAGAAATATTTTGAAATAGGTTTTAAAAATTTGGTGACATATTTTTAAAACATTAAACTAATATTTTATGAAAAATTAAAAAAAAAAAAAAAAAAAAAAAAAAAGACTTATTTGAAAATTTTATGTGTATTTCCCCCCTTAAGTAGACGAGAAACTTGACAGTTTGATGATTCAATTTTAATATCTAAACAAAGATAATACATTTAATTCCTAAATAATGTTATTAAAATATTTCTTTTGTAAATATTGCTCTTTAGTTAATGTAACGCAAGTTATTGCTGAAAACTTTTAGATAATCGATTTGAAAAAAAAAATTTCATTTATGAAAGCCACCCAATTAAATATATTAAACTTTGTTTGATTAAATAAGCAATCACCAGAGATTTGACTAAATGTTATTAAAAATACTTTTAGAATAATGTTTAAATAAACTTTCTTTGTTATTATTCTTTTGATAAGATTTGAGTCTTTTGGTTTCATTAGTTATGTTGCGCGATTAATAAAAAAAAAAAAAAATTGTTTTCTAATTTATTGCAAGTAATTACTAAAATAAAATTCAGTTTTAATTTCAGAAAAAGAAATGTTTATTATTGTTCTAATTCAATTTTAATAGAGCAATTTCTTTTTCTCAAACTGATATGTAACAATAAATTTAATCAAAAAAGACTTTTATCAATAATTCTAAACAATAAAATAAGGTATTAAATACTTTAAAAATAGAATCAAAGTGTATTGTTTATTCAGTAATTACACGTATCTCTTAAAGTCATATATATATATATATATATATATATATATATATATATATATATTAATGTAGTCAAATGTTCAGGGTAAATTATTGATTATGAAATTATGAAACCATATTTAATTTGAAATTAAATATCCAAGGAATGTTTTTATTTGTTATAAATTACGCACATTGTTAAATTTTATTTCCCACTGAAGGAAATGCATGCGAAACTGAGTCATTTACTGTAATGTAATTGTCAATTTTTATTTAAACTTTCCGTTTTATTGATAAAGTTTTTAATATTCTTGATTTAAAGATATAAAAATAAATTCCTTAAAAGTATTGTACTTTTTTTTTTTATAATCAACATTTTATTATATTTATCCGGTATGCGCTTAATATTTTTCATTGTTTTAATAAATCTATTTAAATACCGTTTTTTCAGTCGATTAAGTATTTGTGTAGATGATTAAAATACCATTATAGTATCGCGGCATAATTAGATAATGTTTCTAAAGTGTAATTATACATATGACAAATCTTGAATTTTTAAATTTATTAATCGTTTGATGGGTATGTTTAAACATATGTGACTAAAAATTCATCAAGAAACATCTATAATTGAAGGATCAAATTATAGGACTCTTACTTCCTTGATGAGGTGATAAATTATTTGTAAATTTACTTAAATTTTTCTTTTTCAGATTCATTAACTGCAATAACCTTGAGGGGACTAGATTTTTGTTAATTTTAAGCTATTATGAAGAAATAAATAAATAAAAATAAAATAGATCCATATATATTTAATAAGAATTTCTTATTTTTGTCATAACTAACAATATAAGCTTTCTGTTGCTTCTTGGAATTACATAATAACATCGGCAAAGGCATACACAGGAAAAGTATATAAAAATAATTTACAAAAATACAAAAGTGCAACAAAAGCAATAGAAGACAGAAACACATGACAAAGCATTCATGTAATTGAAACTTAAATTATTGCCGTTAATTTCTTTTGTTTTTCAAATTGTTGGGGACCGAACTCTCTTACACCGATGATTGTTCAGCAAATGAAAAATTGTGGTAATTTTTAAGGTGACTTTCAAAATTTTTTCAGAACTGTTTGTAATTTCGAAATATATATAATTGGGCATTAGGTTATTTATTTTAATTTAGGGTAGAGTTGACTTTGCGCTATGAAATCACATTTTTATGCTTTAATGTTTTGAAAGTCCCTTCCAAGCTTTAGGACATTTATGTTTTTAATCCTACAACCTTGTTTATGAATTATTGTTATTTTATAAAATATTGTTATTTTATTTATTTATTTATTTTTAAATAATTACATTTACATGCATTTTTATTTAAAGAAAGGTTACCAAGCTTGATTGATATATATATACATATTAAAGAAAAAAAAACGTAAAATATTAATATACCATAAAGTGTTACTTTTTTTTTTTTTAGCATATATAATGTAATAAATAAATAGTGTGTTTTAAGAATGTTACGTTACATTTTAACGACGCAATATATTAGCTTGTATATGTTGATTTTTTTTATTTGTGTAGTAATTTTATTATTTATTATTTTTCTTTTTACATTTGAAGAAAATAAATGAACAAAAAAATAATAATAATAAAAGATGATTTTTTTTTTTTTTTTGTAAAGAGTCAAATAGCTAATGTAAAAAAAGTACTCTGCCGTATTTGAAACTTTATGTAAATATATGATAGTTATATAATAGAACTGTAGTAAACAATATATCTATCTATATATATATAATATATATAAATAGTTAAAAATACATATATAAACTGCATACTAAGCACAAGTATTACTCGGTATTAGTTTTCTATCCTTTTAAATTTACAAAAAAAAGTCTAGTAAGCATATTATTGTCTGTTAAACTTAAGTGAATTTGGCTGTATATCATGATAGAATTGGGTAAGAAATTCGAATTGCATGTTTATTCTTAATCCTATTACGTTTGTAGAAATGTAGTGTAATAAAGAAGATAATAATAACACACAAATTCCTTTTTACAAAGAACCAAACAAAAAACTATAAATATAAATATTACGGAGTACTGTAACAAGTATGTTTATTTTATTTATTTATTTTATTTATTTATTTATTTTGTCTTAAAAGGATTTGATTAGTTAAAGGCATTATTCTACATTGCTAAATAGAGGACAACGTTCACATAATTTTTTTCAAATTGCTAAATAAACTTGGTGGACGTTTAGGAAGGTCAGAGTAAAAGTTTCAGTTTTCATGAGTCATTTTTATAAATACTTTTTTTTAAAATACAAAGTATGAGGCAGTATTGTAAAACTGATATGTGAATCGAATTTGGTATGTCACATGCACTGAGAAAAAAATATACACCCCCTTCATCTAGAACAAATAAGCAGTCGTTTCTAAACTAGAAATGTATATTTCAGAGTGATGCGTATAAAGTAAGCCAATAAACTAAATAGGCGAAATGATTGTGAAAATTTAGCCTATAATTTTCTAGATGGTGAAACAATACTATGAATCTCACGAAACCTTTGTAATGCGAGAAATTCTTGCTTTATTTAGCAGTATTGGGTCGTAAACTCGAATCATAGTTACTAAAACTCGCCTCTTGTGTTTGCATTCATTGGCAGAGGTTTGTAAATACGTTTGTCTTCAATAATATAATACAACGCTCTAGAATTTTTATGAGTTTTTCTAGAACTCGCTTTAAAGGGAGACTGTATGGGAGGAAGGTATTTATGTGGATGGCATGGGAATATTTTTACTAGAGCCACAATTTGTTTTCTATACGTCAGTCATAGTTTTTTTTTAGTGTATCTCAAAACCGGATGGTCGTAAAATGTTGTAAATTTATATTTGTGATTGTCATGACGTCTAGTGGTACATCACGTACTTTAGTCTTAACAAGAAATCTTACTTAAAAGATATCTATGATTTTACACGATTCATTATGCTTAGGTAAGTATGTATGTGCGTTTGTGTTTGTATTTCGCATAGCTCAAAAATGTTTTGACGTGGAAAGTTGTAAATGAATATGCAGGGTTGTTATAACAACTCGCTTTTGGTCTTCTTGTGACTTTCCGTTTTGAAGATATTCAGGAGAATTATATTCATAATGGCAAAAGATACAAAATATTTTGCCATTATATATAGTGGATTCTATTCGTTATTTACAAGTTATGTAGGGGGGTGATTTAATCGAAATGACGAATACAAGATTAATTTCAATATTTTAATGATACTGCACATACTTCACATAACAAATATAAAAAAATATATTGCACATAATATAGCTATTAATATTTACAACCTATAAGATATGTATACAATGGGTCCAAATATTTAAATTCGAATATTTTTTACACATGCTAAACAGCGGCTTATCATTACGATAAGAGCTTACACCTCTGACATCCGGTTAACAGAAGCATCCCGCTTCAACTCGAGACGAGTTCAGTTGTTCTACGGACTTCTGTAGTAGTCCCTCACTTTGGGGGAGGGAATATGTCAGCTGTCATACTTTTCTAACATCCTTCCCACTTGAGTTCTGTAAGATACTCAACAAAAAGCATGTGACACTGAAAAATGCTAATAGAAAGGTTAACAAATGACGATATATATAATCTACATTAAACATTTAATTAAAAAAAAAAAAACACTAAAAGAAATATTTAGAGCTCATTTTCTAAAAAAAAAAAAAAAAAAAATATTCATTCAGTTTTTGTATGTAGTAATGTAAAAAATACACAGCAAGTCTTTTTACAGGCCTTACTTCTTTGTGAAAGCGTGTTTTTACTAGAGCTTCATCTTTAGGCTTCACCAGTCTCATCATTTGTTTTCGGTGTAAAATCTGACACATGCTGTTCAGATCCTTGTGTGATTTCAAGAGGATAGACTCTCTGGATTGGTCGTAATAAAATTTCTTTCAATGTTTTTAATTTAACCAGTCTAGCAATTTCATCTTTACCAGGAAATAGTTCGATAGCCTTTGTCAAGGGCAACATAAACGTTTCTTATCATCTCTTCCAATCAAGACTAAATCTCCCACTTGAACTGTGTCGTGAATGATCGCAGAAAAACCACCGTCTTCTGAAACTTTGCTTTAAGGATTCTCTTACTCTCTGAATGTATCTAATCTTCCAACAACGTCAGTTTTTTCAATTTGATTCAAGTCAGGTACGTCATTCGTTCATAATTTTTGAAGGAACATTGAAGGTGTTAGAACATATAGATCTTGATCTTCAGATATGTAGGTTAACGATCTGTTGTTCATTATAGATTGAATGTTGGTGGATTGAATTTCCATCCAATTTCCTTTACTTCAAACGTTCGTTGAATCTCACTCCAATCTAAGCTTTTCAATGTGTTATTTAAGCCAGTAAAATGTGCACCATTGTCGGAATATAACACAGAAATTTGTCCTAAATGATGGAATTAATTCTAAGTATATGGCCCTGAACACCGCACAAGAAAATAGTACAATTCAAACTTTTTCTTTGGACATTTTAAGCAGAGGGACAGCTAAATCATCCCCCAAGACTTGGAAAACTGCTGATAATTTCGGTCGATCTTCAGGAAGAGGAGAAAGCGGTATTTAGACATGTTTCACTTTTTGATTCTTACAAATGTTACATTCATGAATGACATTTCGACCACTTATTTTTCCTTTCAAAATACAAATACTTTCTCTCAAAATAACAAGTAGAGAAGACGCTCCAGCATGCTTATTGACAATGTGCTCTTGCTCGATACGACTTTTCACTTACTGAATGCTTGGAAGGAAGAGCCAAAGAAAAAATAAAATCAGAGTTTTCATCTTCGTTGAGAAGTATGGATTTCAATTTGAGTATACCATCGTCATCTTTTTCATTTGAAAATTTGGGAGTGATTTTTTACCTTCTTTACCCGGAAAGCATTCAGTCTGTACACAACGAAAAAGTGTCTTATGTACATTTGCAATTTCTTCAGATGTAATATTTGGATATTTCCTTAAACCGTTAGATTTCAGTTTAAAACGTAGCATCCAAGCTATGATTTTAACCGTCTTTAATCATTTTGAAACTCTGTTTGCTAATCGGGATACATACAACAGATTGAAATTCCTACCCCCACCCCCTACTAAATTTCCCCCTGGCTGCAAACATTCATGTTTTAAAATTTTTTACCTCTATAGATCCTAAGAAGATAATTTGAAAGTTAAAATAATCTCCTCCATCCCTCCAAATCAAATTAATAGCCATAACATCACCGAACAGTGATAAAATTAGGAGGGCGTCCCAAAAAAAGAAGGGTGATGGTGCAAAATGGGCGTCATATTCGAATTCAGGAGGTCATATTACATAAGAATTTGAAAAAATGATGTTGAGGCCGATTTCCATGTAGAATAGTGATTGTATTAAAGTGCATAAGGTAAAGCTGTCCCATGTTTACTTATATTGCTGTAACTTTAAATAAATAAAATAATTACAATAGGTCAAAGTTCAAGGCCAAACAACAAATTTTGGTCAATTTAGATAGTGGATAACTCTTCTAGAAAACAAAAAAACAAAATAAAATATTACACAAATTAATCTTTGGAATCACACTAATTAAGAAAATTTAGGTGTAATTGTGCGGTTTTTAAACCTTTGCAGCCCAAGCAGCACCGAAACGTTCTCTGAACGTTCAAAAATTGTTCTGCAAACACGTTCTAAGAACGTTCACTCTGAACGTGTTATAGACGTCTATTTGTCCATCTTGAAGACGTACAATAGTACGGTTCAGAGAACGTTCAATGAACGTGTAACTATCACCATCGGTGTTATAGAAGCGTTCTGAGAACGTTCTATGTATACGGTCTCAGAACGTTCTAAACGTTTTTAGAACGTTTTCAAAACGTTATACACAATTTCAGAACGTTCTAGAAAACGTATTGTAAACGTTCTAAAATAGTGTAGAAACGTTCTGAAAACGTTCTATACACACGTTCTCACAACGTTATGTAAACAATTTTTGAACGTTCTTTGTACGTGCTAAAAATGTCTTTCATGTATAAGAAAATGGAAGAACTCGCAACAATTGTTCCGGGTCGAAAGAAGACACGACCCTTCGTCAGACGAACATAGTAGGCACGAGTGCTGAAAATACAAGAGTTACGTTTCAGTTTTTCTTGCAGCATTCGTGCCTACTTTGTTCGGTTGATGAAGGGTTGTGTCTTTTCTCGACCCGGAACAATTGTTGCGAGTTCTTCCATTTTCTTCGAGTTCTTGAATTTTATAGTGTCTATTCAAAATTCTGCACTTGTTGTTTACTTATTTTTTTTTTCTTTTTTTCCTTCCTTTCCTTATTTATCTTTTCTTTTCTTTTTGTGTAGTACATTGTAATATGGTATAACAAACGATCAAGTATTTTGAATATTCTGGATAAATATTTGAATTAAAAAACAAATAAATAAATTCAAGATTTGGAATATTTTGAAAAATTTTAAGATATATGCCCCCTGCTAACTAATTATTATTCCCCCCTAGATTTTGCATCATTATAATTTAACAATAGAATATAACCATATTTGGATATTAATTTTAATAAGTTAAGCAAAAAAACTTAAATATATTTTTATGTCTAAATTTTGAAACTTACTACAAACTTTTAGCATTCAAACCCAAAATTTTCTTTATTAAATTTTAAATTATCAATGGAATCTCAAATTAATGCCCAGATATGTTACATATTCTATTTTTAAACTATAATAATGCACAATCAATGGAAAAGAAAAAAATAAAAATTAGTTAAAAGAAGTACCCAAGTGTACAAAATTAAAACAAACTGTTTCCTCGTTTTCTTTTTTTCCATATAATTCTTAAACAAATAAACACAGAAGTATAAAATTTGGATAGCATATTTTTTAAAATACCATAAATCGAATTTTATATAACTTTAGCATAAGTAATAATTTTTAAACTAAAAATCAGTAAATTTTTCTCAAAAGTAAACTTTGAAAAAATGAAAAATTTCAGCAATTTTAGAAAAGAAAACTTAATGAAAAATGGTCATGAAGGTGCATTACAGATAGGTTAAAGATGTACGTGCATCCATATTTTATTTGTAGATTAAAACCGTATATTTCTTAGTCATTTATTTTCTTTCTTCTTTCTTCTTTATTTTTTCGCGTGTGAATTTTTTTTTTTTTTTTTTTTTTTTTAATTTTACATAGAAACATGAAAATCGGATAAAACGTCCATTATTAAATTATTTATCAACGTTTTTATTATTCTAGTGATGGTCACAGTTTATACAAATTAGTAATTATTATTATTTTTTTTTTTTCAAAAATTCCGTTATAAAAGTAAAAGAAAAATGAACACAGAAAGAAAAATCAGGATTTTGTTTTTAACATTTGAAGGCATGTGCGTCTTCACCTGTCTATAATGCATCATTAACACATTTTTTCATTAAGTTTTCTTTACTAAAATTGTTGAAATTTTTCATTCTTTCCAAAGCTTACGTTTGAGAAAAATTAATAATTATTACTTTAAAATTGTTGTTTATGCCAAAGTTATGTAAAATTCGATTAATGATATGATAACGAACATGCCAGCCAAATTTTATGTCCATGTGTTTATTTGTTTAAAAGTTATGCACAAAAGAAGAAAATAGGAAAGCAGGTTTGTTCCTTTAATTCTGAACAGCGGTGTATTTTAAATACATTTAAAAATATAAAAAATAAAAATTATTATTATTATTTTGTTTGTTTTTTTTATTTAAATAAATTCCGTGAAATTTCCTTAATATTTTCATATTTCAAATCATGCGTATGCAAAATTTATTTAAATTATTGATTTTGAGTTTATAAATTTTACATATACCATGCAGTGAAATATAACAGTATAAAAAGTGGTAAAACTTTTTGAAAAATAAATAATTAATTAATTAAAAGTTTATTACAAAACAAATAATAAAATAATAATAATAAATAAAATAAAATAATTTAAAACATTTAGAAATATTAAGAATCACCTTCATATTGTTTGTCTATGTTTTTTTTTTTCTTTTCTTTCTTTCATTTTTCTTACTTTTGGATTTTGTGATTCATTTGTATGTACGTGTGCCTTTGTGTTATAAAATTTTACGTACATGTCTTCAAATATAATAACATACAGTATTTTCAATTTTTTTTTTTTTTTTTGAAAACTATAATTAAAGAAAACTGAAAAGTTTTAAGATGCTCCTTACCGAATAATTATTATTTTTCCCTTTGATTTTACAATAATATATTTTAACAATAGAGCCTAAACATATTTGGGTAATTGCGAATTTCTTGTTAAGTTAAATTTATATATATATTTTTATAAATATATATATATATATATATATATATATATATATATATATATATATATATATATATATATATATATATATATATATATGTTTAAATACTGAAACTTATGGCATTCAAACATAGAACTATTTTTAAAACTTTAACTTAACAATGAATTCACAAATTAATACCTAGATATGTTATATATTCTATTGATAAAGAGTAATAATGTACAAATGATGGGAGAAAATAAAAATATTTAAGAGAAGTATTTAAAAAAAAAATTAATTGATTAAACTGTTTATTTATTTTTAATTTAAATCGAATTTGTGAAGTTTTAATTTTAAAGTATTGATTTAGAGTTTATGAATTTTACTTACAGATGCATTGAAATATAACAATATAAAATATGATAAATTTCTTGAAAATCTTTTAAATATAAAATAAATAAATTTTAAAATTTAAAATATTTTTAAAATTTTTAGAGAGCCGGCTGCTAACTATATTTTCCCTTGATTTTACAATACTACAGTGTAACAATAAAATTTAAACAAATATACTTAAATATATCTAACATTAAACTGTAATAATACAAAATCGAATGCGGAAAAAAATAATAATAATAAATAATTAAAAGGTAGTTAGCATGAAAAATTTAAAAAATTAAAGTTTTCAAATTATTTTTTTTATTTTTATTATTATTACTCTTTATTTATTTATTTGTTTATTTTTTATGGTTTTTGAAAACTTTAATTTATTTAATTTTGTTAAATTTTAATGCAGATTTAGTCAAAACTATGCAAATCCTAGATTATACATATGAAAATTGTGTAGAATGAACTTATCTGTAATATTGTATCCAAATGTCAGGAAGAAATCTTAAACTATGACGGCAGAAAAAATTACCGTTATCTATCTTTGACCTTAGAGTTCGTGTTCGTAGTTGCTGTTCTGGCAAACCCAATAAAAATTTCACAGTTTGGCGAATTTTTTCGTTATTTTTTAAGATTCAAGATTTAGCAAAATGTATGTCTTTTTTATATTACTTATTGAAAAGTAATGAATTTTAGATATATTTATTATTTTTATGAGAAATACAAAACTCAAGATTTTTATTCAGATTATATATATATATATATTTTTTTTTTTAATATTACGTGTTATTGTACGTGTTATTATTACGTATTATAATATTTTACAAAATAATTGACGTTTATTATGAAGTAAAATATAAAAATTTGATCGTAACTAAAATAATCGCATGCCTGCTTATATGAATCAATTACAATAAATTACAGGAAATGTTAAACTAGTGTCTTGTGACTATCATACAATTCTTTTCTTTATTTTCTAATACAATTCACATAGTTTAGATCAAATCACACATTTTACACAGTAAAATTGAAAAACAAAATAAAATAAATAAATATATAATAATAATATTAACATTTTTTTTTTTTTTTTTAATAAAAAAAATATCGATAACTTTGTTTTACATTATCACAGATAATTGATTCAACCGTTCGTTTTAAAATATATCAACGAGTAATTTTGAAAAAATATTATAAAAATTTACACACCCGAGGAGGGGGGAAGGATTGCTATTCTTCCTGTTAAAAGTCTTCATGTTCACCGTTAATATTTTTAAAAAATCAGTTTCACAATGTTCAACTAAAGAAATCCCTATTGTGTGTATTTATAAGAAATTTTTTCCTCTATTGTAATATTAAAAATTTTGAAAAAAATAAATGACAGCGCGACCTGTTGAGCGTTATATGTGTAAAAAAAAAAAAAAAAAAGGCTAGGGGGGGGGGGTAATAATCACTAACTGATATCAAGGAGGAGCTAAATATAAGTTTGCAGGAAATTCTGTTCATTAGTTTTTGACCTAGAGTTGACACAAGATTCTTATCACACATATCCAGACACACAGACAAACTGGCATTTTCTAAGAAATATCAATTTTTTATTAGAACATCTTAAAAAGGGAAAAATCTATCGGAACGCGAAAGTCAAAAATATTTCCGAATCAAACCTTTCTTCTTTTTATTATAGAAGAGTGTAATAAATAAATAAGGAAAACAAAATTTTCAGCTACTTTTTTTTATTGTTTCAACTTCTAAATTTACAATATCATAAAGATCATTTACAACGTATGATCACTGTTTATTATTAAGTTTGTTACTTACATAAGAAAAAAGCACTAGATTTGTGAAAATGTTCAACTTCCGGTTTTCGATAAATATTACACGTTTTGTGACTTCTGAGTATGATTTGGCTTTTTTGGTACTTGAAAATGACTGTGAGTTCGTTAAAAAATAAATAAATAAAAATAAACGGGGACGCGGTTTCTCACAAAGCAATTGACGCAAAGTAACATAACATTTGAATGGACCGGGAATTAAATTAGTGCTTTAGCATTTAAGATATTATCGTCCATCATGTGACGCTGATATAATGTGAACCCATTTAAGGAAAGATTGTATCACAGCTTGTTTGATACATAAATGCACTAACGTTATATATGAGATCAGCATTATTTATATCTCTGCTGATTCAATTTGGGTGCATATCGGTCGACAGGTGCCTCTGCTATGTTGCAATTTAATCTTGCTAACGGGAAGGCAGTATATCAATTTCTATGATATTTAAAGCCATCGCATTTCGTTTGTGAGATGGCTATTGTAAAGTTAAATAAAGTAATTTTCCATATCGTCTATGTTAGGTAGCGCTACTACGTTGAAGTTTTACCCGTTTAGTTAAAATTTTATTTCAATTTCTGTCATTTAAATGCACCAAACTCAGTATGTGAAAAATATATTATTAAAATTTATTCTGATTGAATTCGGATATAAATTGGCAAACAAGTTGTGCTACTATTACTTTCTACGATTTCTAGATGTCTACATTTAAGCATCTATTGCTGAAAATTACACGAAATTACATATATAAAAACTTTATTATATGAAAGTAAATTGGTTAAAATTCTGTATATGTTAATCGTAGGTAACGCTGTTCATATAGAATGATATAAAAGAAAGTTTTGTGATGGTCCCAGAATAAGTAATTTTGTATTATAACTGAGTCACTGAACGAAAAAATAGTTATATTTTTATTAATACGAGTATAATACAGAAATTATTTATTTTTTAGTAATAAATTAGAAAAATAATTCGGACCTCATAGTTTATAAGAAATTTTCCATCTCTACTTCACTATATTGTTTAATTTAGTGATAAACCCTAGAGATAATGCCTTAAAATATGCTTGATTTCAAATGAAGAAGAAGAAATCTCCCGAAATCTATCTTTAGAGCTTTATATGGAAAATAAAAGTTTAAAATAGGTTATTTTTTAAATAGCTCTTATATCGTATAAAAATTTCGTGCACATTATATGCTGTGTAACAAAATGCATAGAAAGAAAAAAAATTCATACTATTGAATATTTACAAGGAGCAATTTCGAATTATATGTCATATTTTTTCGAAAAATATTTGTGAGACCCTTTAAAACAATCATTAATATTAGTAATAACATATACTACACGTTTTATTTTGCCAAATCGCAATAAATATGCCAAAATGATATCCATTCCTGCTTCCTGTAGTTTTGCAGATGGCCGCAGATTTTTAACACATGTGGTGGTATAATCTGCTGATTAGGCGAAATGCACTTTATACATTTACACCCGCTTTTGATTCGGAATTTTTATACTATTTAAAAGTAATCTTTTTCTAAACTAGTATATTGCGGTCATTACAAATCTTTCTTTTATGCTTTTCTGTACAAGTACATGATATTTATTAAAATTATTATTTACCAAAATTATTTTTCTGTAATGAATACAGGCGATTTTCATTTGAAAGAAGTAAAACATTAAGCATACAAAAAAAAAAAAAAAAAAAAAAAAAAAAAAAATCTATGGTATACAGAAGATATTTTAGGAAATGTGTTTTATAAATAAAAAATGTAAAAAATTTATAATATTGTTTTAAATTTTCACAGATTTTTAGGATTCAAGCATTCGTTTTAAAGGTGTGGATGACTTTCTTTGTAAAACACACATGTTGAAATTTTAACCCATAGGAAAAGGCGATGCCCTACACAAATCAACCCTAGATTTTTTTTTCTAGTTGACTATTACTATTAAACACACACACACACACACACACACATACATATATATATATATGTATATATTACATAATTTCAATATCACATTTTTATACTATTTTAGTTTAGAGCATTTATAAGTAATAGAAATTAAGCTATTGCTTTTCCGTTAACGAAATTAAATTGCAACATACCAGCGTCATCTGTCGATCGATATGCACCCAAATGGAATCAGCAGAGTTTTATATGATATCAATATTCCATATCAAGTGTGTGTATTTATAATCAAGTGCATTTATAAGTATTATTGTATTTATAATAATTTATATCACAAAATCTGAAAAATTGCTTTATGTTGGCGGGATTAAATTGCAGAACAGCAGCGCCACCAGCTGGCCAATATACGCTTCTAAATTAGATCAGTGTAATTTTACATAATATCTTGCTTACATGTTAAGTTTGGTGCATGTATACACCGTAGAATCTGAGATATAACTTCCCCGATTTACAAAATAGCATCACAACTTTCATTCGATAGATCCAAAGACAAATCATCAACAATTTAGGTCAAGATCTAACTAAATATCAAATTTTGTGAAATTCCGTTCATTGGTTTGTGAGATACAGAGTCCACAATTTTTTTACAATACACACACAAAAAGACGGACACGCAGATTGAAATTTTCTGAAAATGGTCGAATTGTGTCCTGGATATCTCAATACTGTATAAACTGTTGGAAACCCAGAAGTCAGAAATTTTCAATTATAAAATACATTTTTCTCAGAAGAAAGTAGAAATACTATTTCTTTAACTTAATATACATCTGCTAAAATTTTATGAAACATATAATATTGAATTTCTAAAAAAAAAAAAAAAAACGGAGTAATATGTTTTATTAAATTCAAAAAATAAAATTATAAATACAGATACTTAAACTTTATTTTTTTTAACATGTTAACAAAATGTAAAACTAAAAATAAGGCAACATAAACAGAGAAAAAGGCATTTTGTCACATTCGTTATAACCACACTTAGACAGAACGTGTTACGACGGTGATACACTAGAACGTTTTTCTTAGAACGAGAATTGTACGTTTTATAGATGGTACAAAGCAAACCTTTTCAAAACGTTCCAAATATTACTATTTCTGAACGTCTAATAGAACGTTCTTTTAACACGAAACACCGTGTTTGAACGATTGTAACCGTTATTAGACGTTCACAGAACGTTCCCGTGCTACTTGGGAGATTACAGCTCCCCGAAATATCGCAAAAATGACATTTTAATACCCCTCATAAACAAAAAGGGGATCAAATAACAATAATAAAAATTCTTTGCCAATTTATTAATTTATTAAAGTAATATATATACTATGTGTATTGTTTTTCAGTTTTGAATAAAAAAAAATATATATTTATAAAATAATGCTTAAATATTAACAAAAATAAAAAAAATAAATAAAAGAGCAAAAAATTTTAATATTTTATCGTATTTTTATTAAAGCAATTGTGAATTATTATAAAGTACATCTTAATAAAACAAAATTAATCTGCAGATATTTAATTCTTTAATTTTCTACTTTAGTGAGCGCCAATTGGCTTAACTACGTAATTTTAAAATTTATACAGTTTTTTAAAAATCAAAACCACAAAACAATATACACAGTATACATGATACTTTAACAATTAATAAATTGGCAAAGGAATATACATATTTTTTTATTTCATCCCCCTTTTGGTTTATGGGGGTCTTAAAATGTCATTTTTATGATATTTCGGGGACCTGTAGACTGTAAAGGGTTAAAAATAAAAAATTACAATTAATTTTTCCCATTAGTGTGATTCCAGAGATTAATTTGTGTCATATTTTAATTTGTGGTTTTGTACCCTAGAAGAGTTAGGGGAAGCCGGGGTAATAAGAGACAGGGGTTATAAGAGACGCAGTCAAAAAACCCACCAAAAAATATACTTAGACAGCATTAAAAATATGTAATATTAAGTATCATGTGTATTCTTTACTACAATACACTTATTGAAAAGAGTATAACATATTTTGAATTATTTTTATACGACGAAAAAAAACCTTCACTTTGAACTTACCCTGAACGTTCGTGACTTTTTCTAGATTTTTCTTTATTTCTTTTTATAAGTAAGATGTTTGGGATTGTTTAATGTGTAACCTTTTGACCAAGATTATGACTTTTGATGTACAATTTTTTAAAACCTTGAAAGCATTCTTTATTTACATGTTCTAGGCATGTTTCTTATTACCCCACTGTTAATTCCTGTGTCCCCCCCCCCCAATTGTAGTTCCTGTTAATTCTGCCTGACTAGTTTACGAAGAATTTACCTAGTGTTAGGCCCAGTCTAAGTTTACCAAGAGAACATTTTTTTTTTTTTTTTCACTTTAAATCAAAAAGCAGTTTCACTCATTAGGCTAGACCATATTTAGTTGATATAATTATGTAAATTTATGTTTAGAATGTGTATAAGTTAGTATGTAGTCATTAATACTTCATTACATAATAAATAAGTTAATTTATAATTAGTAGAAAAATATTTTATAACATTTTGTTCGCTTGTATACACCTCAAAGATGCGTCTTTTTTGCTTATTTCCGACTACACTTTAGAAAATGGGTAAAATATTTTCTGCCCATTTTAGAGATTATAGTGATACTTTTGGTTAATCCCTAGGTTATGTTGATTATGTAGAACTATCATTAAGTACAATAGTATATTATTTAGTACCTAATATTAAAAGAAAAGAATTTCACAAACACATTTATGACAGTTAATTTTCGAGCAAACATAATTTTTGAATGGATGTAAATAATAAAAATTTAAAACTATTGGCTGATTCAGAATTGTTTCCAGATATCTTTAATTATCTCACATGATTTTACATTGCTATATATGGAGAGTTACAAGCCTGGCCTCTTATTACCTCGCGTGGGGTTATTAGAGACAAGGATTTAATGAAAATTTAAAAAAAGTGTTTAACAAAAAAATTAAGTTCAAAAATCACCTAAAACATCAAGGAGTCCATTTAATGAAATTAATACGAGACATTTATTTCAAGTTATTTAGATTAATAGTATAGATTTTATTAATATTTTCTGTCTCTTATTACCCCGACTTCCCCTATTTACTATGGAAATTGGTAAAAATGTTACGTTTGACCTTGAAATTTGACCTAGTGTAATTATTTTAGTTATTATGTTACAGCAATAGAACTAAGCATGAGACATCTTAACCTTATGTACTTTAATACTAATGTTTAAAATTAGCTCTCATAAGTTTAATTCAAACAGATTTGTGCCAAGTCTAATAATCCTATTTTTGACCGTAGAAACGACTTTTGATGACGTGTATAAAATACAAGGTTGGTAGTACAGAAAAATAAAAATTGTTTTAAACATCTCATATTTGTGCCTATAAGGGGCATAAATATAAAACAATTCACAAATAGTCGAGCAACACACTTCCACGAAATTATATAGAACGACCATATATATGTTATTTTATCAGTAAAAAGTGACGCATTTTACCAATTTCAGTGTCAAAGAAGGTTAAAAGCTAAAATGGTTATTTTCGAAATGAAATGATACGGAAGTAAATATTAAGATTTTAACAGTGACACGAGAGTGAGGTTGAGGTTGTGGTTGAGTGGGTTTTGTATCGCATTAGTGCTACATTATGGACAATTAACACGAAAGTGAGATATCCGCCGTTAGAAAACCTTAAGTTAGATTATTTTAACTTAGATTATATTAGAAAATCTACAATTTAAAAAATATATAATATCTATAAAAATTTAATAGTGTACTTTAAATTCTATAATTACATTAATTATTAAAGTGTATTTAGCAGTATTACTTAGCTTAATTATTAAAAATGTATTTCCATATTTACTGAATTCGATTCTTTGTTTTTCAATATCACGTGATTGAACAGACGACTATTTTATTTATTTAACGCTCATTTATATTTCCATTAATTCTTGGAACTATCGTGCAACTTTATCTAAATTGTTTTTTTACTCCATTTTCAATTTTAATTTTTTCTTGTGCATGAGTGAAATATTTTATAATTTTTTATTTTCGCGTGAAAGCATATTTCATTTTATGTTTGAAAAAAAAAAAAGTATACATATATATATATTTTTTTAACAACAATTAACATTTTAAGTGTCCACATTTAAAGCTTTTACCCCTTTATTATTTTCAAATTCTTAATTAATTTTAAAAAATCTAATCAAAATTTTGTTACAAATAAGGTACTTTTTTTCAGAATCCGTCGGTTTAATTAACTTATCGATCGGTCAATTAGATTTTTTTTAAATTAACTAAAGTATGAAAAGCTGGAGACAATTTTTTAAATTAACTAAAGTAGGAAAAGCTGGTGGCAACAACACACAGACAAACAGAAGAAAATCTTTCTTAGCCAATCAACTTGCGTCCAGCCACGGACTTACAGGAAAAAAACTGTCTTAGCCATTTATATATAGAGAGATATAATTCTGTCAGATAAAAATCGTCTGCATTTATAATGTAAAATAATTTGATAATTTAATAAATGATTTGTATTGAATAAATTTTGTGTAATGTTATGGAGAAGAAAGTCATGTGGCGACCACATCATACTAGTTTTTTTTTTTTTTTTTTTTTTTTTTTTCAATTTTATTCCCTTTTGGTTTATGGGGATCTTAAAATATCATTTTTCTGATATTTCAGGGACCTGCAGACTGTAAAGGGTTAAAAATAAAAAATTACAATTTATTATTCCCATTAGTGTGGCTCCAGAGATTAATTTGTGTGATATTTTATTTTGTGATTTTGTTCCCTAGAAGAGTTATTTACTATCGAAATTAGTAAAAATTTTACGTTTGACCTTGAACTTTGCCCTAGTGTAATTATTTTAGTTATTGTATTACAGCAATATAACTAAGTATGGAATACCTTAATCTTATGTACTTTAAAATTAATATTTAAAATTAGCTGTCATAAATTTATTTCAAACAGATTTTTGCCAAAATGTAAAAGTCTAATCATCCTATTTTTGACCATAAAAACGACTTTTGATGACTTGTATAAAATACAAAGTTAGTAGTACAGAAAAAATAAAAGTTGTTTTAAACATCTATTATTTATGCCTATAAGGGACATAAATATAAAACAAATCACAAATAGTCGAGCAACACACTTTCACGAAATTATATGGAACGACCATATATATGTATATTTTTAATCAGTAAAAAGTGACGCATTTTACCAATTTCAGTGTCAAAGAAGGTTAAAAGTTAAAATAGTTATTTTCGAAATGAATTGATACGGAAGTAAATATTAAGATTTTAACAGTGACACGAGAGTAAGATTGAGGCTGTGGTTGAGTGGGTTTTGCATCGCATTAGTGCTACATTATGGACAATTAACACGAAAGGGAGATAACTGCCGTTAGAAAACCTTAAGTTAGATTATTTTAACTTAGATTATATTAGAAAATCTACATTTAAAAAAAATATAATATCTATAAAAATTTAATAGTGTACTTTAAATTCTATAATTATATTAATTATTTAAGTGTATTTAGCAGTATTACTTAGCTTAATTATTAAAAATGTATTTGTCATAAAACGAGATTTGTATTTCTGTTATAAAATTTCCATTATTCATAATCAGTTACGGAAAATGGAATATCTTTTCAGTTTGGTTTCATATTTTTTTTATTTTCTCTTACTCATAAGGTAGAGAAAGTATTGTTTTAGGGTCAAATTTTCGAAAATGAGTGTTTGTTACAGTTACATGTTCTGAGGTCCCATGAATACGAAAAACATGCTTTTAGCGAATGGTCTGTGTGTTATCCGCATATCTCAAGAACAAACAGTAGCAGAAATTCCAAACTCAGCATTCTAAATGTGTATGATATAGGGATGCTACACTAAGCTTTTCGTTGAGATGAAGCAAATAATTCATGTACAGGGACACTCAAGAGAATTTTAAAACATTACATCTATGGAGGAAATTTCAGGTAAGTAGAGTTTCACATCTATAGACTGCACTAAACCAAATGAAATGAATATATATATTTTATATGCGTAGAAGCACGTCTCATGTAGAATATGGTAGGGAAATCATTCACTGTTCATTTACAGGGCTACACAAAAGAACTAGATTATAG
This sequence comes from Salticus scenicus, assembly GCA_963930645.1. NCBI lineage: Eukaryota > Metazoa > Arthropoda > Arachnida > Araneae > Salticidae > Salticus > Salticus scenicus. The sequence continues at coordinate 326,988,422 of OZ005648.1, read as the reverse complement.
TACGACAATAGCTGAAAACTAATGGAAGTGTATTTCAGGTTGTGCCGTGTGTTATTACTATAAGATTATATTTAGGTGCCCCAAGTGGTCTGTGCATAATCTTCAAAAGATATACAGGACTACATATATTTAAGTGATAACATTCTTTTTTGTTGTTAGTGGATGTGCTTTACTATAATATTTTACCATTTCCAGGAAAGCTGTTCAGGCATTGAAATGAATTCCTCATAGAGATATGGTAAATAATGTATGTTTTTGAGCTAAATATTCATTGCTTGTTTTTTGTATATTTACACGTTTTGAGGCTTCCTGATTTACCGAAGTCAAGTTTTTAGCGTTTGATCTTTGTCTGTGTCTTTTAGAGTAACTTAAAAACGAATGACGCCCCTCACGCAGAACTAATTATCATATAAAACTCTTCCGAAGCCTAATTTGAATTGTTTTAACATAGGTTTACATAACAATACTCTTTACTTTACCTGTTAAACCCCAACCTGTATTTATAGCACTAAATTTCAGGGTAAGAGAAAGTCGTTTGAGTGACCACCTGATTATTTAATATTTGTGTTTATATTATTAATTAAAATCAACAAACCATTTTTGTACTTCGGATCTCTACTGTCTAAATATACGTTGCGTTTGTTCTAATACATTCTTTATAATTAAGATTTAACTGCTTTAAGAATATTTATAATTACTTTTTGTTAAAATTACTTTAATTTTTTACGTATAAAATTCACATTTTTATTTTTCTACATAGTAAAATAAAGTAAAACTTTATAAAAATTCTTTTTAGATGTATTTTTTAAATAAATAATCATTCGTGTACTTTTTTTTTTTTTTTATGTTTATTCAAATATTCCAAAAAACTCATTTGTATGCAAAACACGATAAATTTCTGGTGAAAAGCCAAGGCTTGAAAAATAAAAATAAAAATATTCAATTTTGCGAAATGTGGTGACGCTCACTCATATTTTATGCTGAAAATAGAATGACTACATGAAATATTGCGAGCGGTGTATGTTTATATGACACATTCATTTATAAAATGTGTCTTCGTGGTTGAAAGAAATCCAAGTGATTGAGTGCTTTATCACTTAAACAACGTATCACAAAGTTTTTGTGCTAGAAGAGTGATGTTCGATGATTAATTTTTGCATGTCATTTATGTATCGATAGTTCACAATATGACCACCTCCATAAACTAATATTTATGTTATGCACACATAATATATGTTAAAATTACTGTCACATGATCATTACAGAATAAGAAATTTCCATTGTGTATATAACATTACTTTCTGTAACTGTCGTATTTCTTTGTGTTAAATTAATAACAATGATCTTAATAAGAGAGAGTATATCTGGCATAGAGATATTTTTTAAAAACACGTGCATCGTTCTAACTTCGTGGAAAAAGCTCTTTAAAAAATGTAAAAATTTAAAAGCATATTTAATTAAAAAAGAGACATAGAGCTTAGAAATATAGCCTATGTCTCTGTTTAAATATTATTTTAAAATTTTACGTGTTTTAAAGTGCTTTTTTCATGAAATGATCTCAATATATAGGCAGCGTGTTCCAAAAGTTCCACTTCACCCTCCTAACTCGAAAATGAGTCGGAATTTTTTTAAATGGGGAAACACGTATTTAATGAAATCGAGAGGGACCTCTTTTGGTGAAAACTTTTGGGCCTGGGAAGGGAGGGGGGGGGGGCTAGGGGAGACGCTAGGGAGGGCAACTTTAAATTTTCAAATAGGAAGGTATGTCTTGTGATACATCCCTGTAAACGTCTCTTCAAGAGAATGAATTTGACATAAATAGTTTCACCCTACGATGATTATTAAAAGAGATATATGAGTTTTTAGACTTTTGAAATGTGGATTTTATACTCATGTATTCCCTTTAATAATCCCTGCAGGACGAAACTATTTATACCAAATTCACTTTCTTGAAGAGAAGTTTCCTGGGATGTATCACAAGATATATCTTCGTATCAGAAATTTTAAAGTTGTACTCCCTAGCGGCACTCCTACCACCCCCTTGCCCGGACCCAAATATTTTTGGGCAACGTATGATTTGTGATACATCCCTGGAAACGTCTCTTCAAGACAATGAATTTAGTATAAATAGTTTTGTCCTGCAGTGATTATTAAAGGGGATACAAAAGTATAAATTCCACATTTCAAAAGTATAAAAACTAATGTATCTCCTTTAATTATCATCATAGAGCGAAACTATTTATATCAAATTTGTTGACTTGAAATTTTAAAGTTGCCCTCCCTAGAGGTCCCCCTAGTCCCCCCTGGCCCAAACATTTTTCACCAAAAGAGGTCCCTCTCGAATTCATTAAACACGTGTTTCGCCATTTTTCAAAATTTCGACTCATTTTCGAGTTAGGAGGGGCGGAGGAACTTTTGAAACACGCTGTATTATATCGCTGAAACATTGACTGAAGTATTTAATTGACAAATAATATATTTTTTATCTAAAATATTGAAGAACTGTTACATTTTACAGCTCAAATAATACAAAAGTTTATTTTAATACATTATTGATAGCATGAACCACTGGTGCTGCACAAACCGTATGCGAATGCATACTTTAGACCTGAACACACTATAAACCTAAACGTGTTAATTATTTATTTTTTTAGTTTATTTGTTTTCAAAAATGTGATTGGAAGGCTCCTTTATACTACTGATTACGCAATGTTTATTTTTTGTTTGGGGAGATCATTGTAAAAATTCAACTGAAAATGATGCAAGGAAAGTTTATTCAGTTTTTACCTTTACTTATCATTAGTTTCGTATATCTATATAAATAAAGAGGTGTGTATGCGTGTCTGTCTGCGCTCTGGTTTTCACACTACTGATCGCAGAGCTTCTAAATTTGGCATATAGGTACCTGGGACCCTGCAGGTGTGCACCTAATCGAGATTTTTTCGAATTTCGAATTTGAATTTTTTACATTAATGTTTTTTCGATTTTAAATATTGTCTTTAATGCTTCATTTTTCATAAATTTAATTCTTTGATTGTAATCGTCTGCGTATGTTAGCAACGGTTATTTCACTATTTATTTTTTATTTAATACATTCATTTGAAGTCCATATTTTTTTTTTAATTTACTATATTTATTGAAAATTAAATGGTAATTTAATTTTAAATAAATTGTTATGTTTATGTATAATTTTTATAGTATAACAACTTTTTATTTTTCATTTTAAATTAATTCCTTTAAAATAAAAATCCCCCCCCCCCTTTTTTTTTTCATTTATAATGTTTATTGGGGAAAAAAATAGTAGTATATAGTGGAAAAGGATTAAACTGATTCAAATTTATTTCTTTTTCATGTATTTAATTCCTTTCAAAAGAAAATCTACTTTTTATTTTATTTTATTATACTATTCGGAATCAAATCGTAATACAGTGTGAATAATGGGGGCTATAAAACACATTGTTCAAAAACAAAAACATATAATAGATGCTGAGATACAGTCATCTTTAAAATCGTAGTTCTTAAATAACAGAAGATCCACATGTCGTCGATAAAACCCCAGATTGAAGTGCCCGGGAAAGACCTTTTTGCAGACAGTTGGAACCTGGACCCCCCCGATGCAGCACGGGCGGAAAAAGAGCTGTCGTAGACAGCGGGTACCTGAAGCAAGGTCTAGAGCAATTTCAATGTTTATTTATTTGTTTGTTTATTTATTTATTTATGTATAAATTGTTATTAAGTTTTTTTTATTAAGTTTTTATTTATAATGTGATGTAAAAAATAAATACTGATCCAATTCTTTTGAAAATTCATTTAAATATAGTGACCAGCGAAGCGGGCGTAGCCTGCTAGTGTACAATATAATAAAACATTAAAATAAACTTTCAAGCATATACCTCCTTTTCCCTATTCCATCTCTATTGTAAAAATATCTTTATTAATTTGAAATTTTTCGTAAATTAATAAATAATATAATAAAGCAGCATTTTATGGGATATATAAGAATTTCAAAATTTACGTGTACAAATCTGTGCTTCTGTACATTTGTACAAAGAGAGAGCTACAATACTAAGCAGGGACATCAACTCGGAAAATAAAAAGATGCACCTCATCGGCAAAATTTTTTTTCTTCTTTTTTACTTTTGAAATATATTTTTCAAAAATTTTTTTGTGATCAATTTTTAACACAACCCTGTGTTGGGCCATGGTGTCTGATAGATAACTGAAGTGATGTCGTCGCAGCATCTAAATCCACACAGGATTTTACTGATTTTTGTGCATTAACTTGTTTAATTTACTCATTAAAAGCACATTAAAATACTTTATTTAGCTACATGTTCTTCGAGCTTCGAAAAATTGTAATGTTAATACATTGTTATTAATGTTAGTGTAAACGACAGACACTCTCTCGAAGCCTTAAAAAATTTATGCGCTCATTTTAAAACTTCGCTCTTAAATGACTATTTTGCGAATGTCAGTGAATAATTTATATTTTTGGACTTCTTTGATATCTGTAATTAAAATTTAGAAGAATTAATACAAATATAACAATTAAAACATTAAGAAAATCAGAAAATGTAAACCACAAGCATAGGATGTAGCCAGGACTTGAAAAACAGATTTTTGAAGTTAAACTATATTAAATGAAATAACGTAAGGTTTTTTTTCATAATTTTATTTTAAATAATGTGTTTATTCATGCTGTTAAACTTGTACAGAAAAAAATAAAAAAATAAATAAAATACAACTTCACATTTTAGTCTATAAATATATAATGCATACTGTAAGTATTATACTATATATAGTATGTTGTATATACTATATATAATATATACACACCATAAAGTGCGTATACTATACTGTATTTCATAATTTAACACTTATGCCATGAACAATAACAGCATACCCTGAACCATAACTTAAATCGTCATATCATAAAAACATATAGTACAGTTAAAATTATGTAATGCCACAAATTTGTATAGAAGTATTCACATAAACAACAGACAGACAATTTTTCAAGATGCATTGCATTAATAGAAAAATTCTAAATAGAATAGGTTGATTTCCGTGATGATAATACCAATACTGACAACTTAAAGGGACTTTTATATTCAGTACCTATCCTATTTTACTTTCCGAACATACATATGTAAGTATTGTAAAAAGTATTGTAATCATATAAAAAATATGAATTTGAGACTTTGATGTTTCTATAAGTTTTGAGGTCCCCTGAGAGCGTTTTCACTATTTTTACGATGATGTATGTATGTGTGTATGTACGTGTGTGCGTGTGTGTGTGTGAGTGAACATGCTAACATCTAAATGCTTTGATTGAATCGGTTGAAAGTTGGTACGTATGTTGTAAGTCACCGTAGAATGAACCCTATTCATTTTGGTAAATATAGCACTTATACTTTTTTTACTGCACACCAAGAAAAATTCTTTATCATTATGGCCTATGAGGCCAAATTTTTAAAAGTGTGATAGCGCCTAAACGCTTTATTAAACTGTGCAAAAAATTTATACACGCGTTATAGGTCACTGTTGCTCGAACTGTATAGATTTTGGTGAATTTAGCACTTACAGTTTTTTTACAGGGACACAAAGAAAAATTCATTATTATTATGGCCTACGGAACCAAATTTTTCAAAGTGCGATAGCGCCTAAGCGCATTATTCAATTGAGCTGAAAATTTATATGAATATTATAAGTCACTGTTGCACTAATTATAAGCATTTTGGTGAATCTAGCTTTTATAGGTTTTTACAGGGACACAACGAAAAATTCCTTATCATTATGATCTATGGGCTCAAAATTCAGTAGCGTTAAACATCGTGTACTATATGGAGAAAACTATTCAAATACACTATTATAATTTTCTCTCTTTTGTTTATTTAACAACTCCTCTTACTTTACTTTATCTAGAAAACCGTTAATCACTCAGTGTTCGGAAAGTCGAGTAGAGTCACTCTCGTTTTTTAGGTAGATTCCTTATAGGAAATCTACCTATTGCAATGGTCCTCATGACACGACTTCTGGAAAATTTCTTCATATCTTTACCGATCATGACCTCTAAAACCCAAAACCACGCTCCGTTCAAAAGTTGTTCGTAGATGGGGTATCCAGCTCAAAGGGGGTGGAAATGGTGGGAGGGTGGAAATTTTAATTTGCCCATAATTTCTTTAATATTGAAAATAGGAAAAGAATTCAAATCTGGCAAATTACCGCCTTACCCTAAAGAACAATTTTTGTATTTAAACTTTTTCGATAGCTTAAATTGCTTAAAAGTTACAAGTTAAAAAGTTATTTTTAGTCAATTGTGATTAAACCGACTTTTTATATAGCTTTAATTGCTTAAATTTATAATCTGAGGCTTACGTCACGTGCAAACGATAGTAAAAAGAACACTTAAAAAAAAAAAAAAAAAAAAAAAAACATGATAAGCGCTTTAATTAATCATTTAAAAATATAAAATTAAAATAATACGTTAGTCTTAGTAAAAATATCGTTTGTGATGAAGAGTTTTGAACGCCAGTTTAGGCAAGAATTAAAAATTTACGATTGAAATTGAGAGTAATACGTTACAGCTTCCTTTGACTTTTTACCTTGTAGAAACAAGATATTGGTCTGTGAAGAGATATGAGTTTTTCGCATGGAAAAAAAATATAATGGCGCCAAAGCGGCCATTCTCCATCGCCAAGCTCACCAAATTTTGTCATTAAATAACGAACTTTGTCGCCAAGTCAAGAATTTTGTCGTCATCTATCAAATTTTGCTGCCAAATCACAAATTTCATTGCTAAGTCGCAAATTTTGTCACTAAAATCTCGCCAAATCATGCAATTTACTAAATTCGTAATAATTAACATCGAAATTTAGTGGTGCCCAAATGGTCCAATGTTAACTAATGTTAATGTTAATGTTATAATTGAAAGTTCAAAGTGTAATTCCATACAACGTAAACTTTTAAACAACGCAAACTCCATACAACTTTTGACTTTAAGCTTGCCGAAAAGGGATTTTTTTTTTTATTGCAATGTTCGTCTTACTGAATGTTTGTTTAATTGACTATTATATATATCAAACTTCATTTTACAAAATGAGGGGTAATTATTAAACCAAAAAGTCCCTACAAGTTATCAACACTGGATAATACCAAAGTGCAAGGTCCATTGTTTAACGAGAAGTGTCAAAATTACGATGGTATGTCTACGGACCACCTGCAGGAGTGAATCTCTGTCAATCACTAAATGTTTTCTATGGAGATTTAGTGCGATGCTAATCAGTCTAACCTAATTCATATGAAATAAAATGTTAGTTGAACAAAATCCAAACAGAAGCTTCAAACTTTGAAGCTTGGCTTAACCCTTTCAGTGGCAAAGATATTTGGCTCACTAAAATTAAACTACCACCAGAATTTACAAACAAATCAAAAAGAAGAGAAATAAATGATTTTTTCTGCTACATTTTTAAGGTAAAACTTTGCAAAATATTCATTGGATAACATTTTGCAGTTGGGAGTTAAAATTAGCCCTGAATGGGTCAGTTTATCTGCAAATGAAAACAAGAGAAATGTCAAAGCGTGCACGTAAAAAAATTGTTCTCACCTTGAGAAAATGTACTGGTAGGAAAACAAAGATTCAAGTCAAATACTGGCATTTAAACTATAAATTAACCTGCCAAAGAAAGCATATTTCGTAAACTTTGTTCTCGAATGATCGAATTTTGTTAAATCACAGAATACTCTACTCTACTTAATCAATATTGTCAAATAGTGCAAACCCATTGCTCTAGTTTGTATTTAAAAAAGGGGACAGGCTAGACGGACGAAATGAGGCTTAATGTATTTAAAACTCTTTATCTCTGATGCTTCAATCTATAATTTTTTAATTTTTTTCCATGCATACTAGATTCGAATTTATGTATAAAAAATTCCTCAACATATTTTAAAAATCTGGGGTGACTCCATTCGACTTTCCGAACATTGAGTAATTAACAGTTTTGTAGATAAAGTAAATAAAGAGGAGTTCTTCAACAAACAAAAGAGAGAAAACCATAATAGAGTGTTTGAGTATTTTTCTCCATATATTACAGGATGTTTTATTTAACGCTACTGAATTTTGAGCCCATAGATCATAATGATAAAGAATTTTTCTTTGTGTCCCTGTGAAAACCTGTAAATGCTAGATTCACCAAAATGCTTATAGTTAGTGCAACAGTGAATTATAATATTCATATAAATTTTCAGCTCAATTGAATAAGGCGTTTAGATGCTATCGCACTTTCAAAAATTTGGTCCCATAGGCCATAATGATAAAGAATTTTTCTTTGTGTCCCTGTAAAAAAACTGTGAGTGCTAGATTCACCAAAATCTATACCGTTGGTGCAACTGTGACCTATAACATGTGTATACGTTTTTTGCTCATATTAACAAGGCGTTTAGACGTTATTACACTTTAAAAAATTTGGCCCCATAGGCCATAATGATAAAGAATTTTTCTTTGTGTCCCTGTAAAAAAAACTGTAAGTGCTAGATTCACCAAAATCTATACCGTTGGTGCAACTGTGACCTATAACATGTGTACAAGTTTTTTGCTCAATTGAATAAGGCGTTTAGATGTTATCGCACTTTTAAGATTTTGGCTCATAGGCCATAATGATAAAGAATGTTTATTTGTGCACCTGTAAAAAAAACTATAAGGTCTAGATTCTGCAAAATCTATAAAGATTGAGTATCTGTGACCTATAATATGTGTTTAAATTTTTTGCTCAATTGAATAAGGCGTTTAGATGCTATCGCACTTTTAATATTTTGGTCCTATAGGCCATTATGATAAAGAATTTTTCTTTGTGTCCCTGTGAAAAAACTATAAGTGCTAGATTCACCAAAATCAATAGGGTTCGTACTAGGGTGACTTACAATATACGTACCAATTTTCAGCTTATTCGAACAAAGCGTTTAAACGCTAGCGTGTTCACTCACAGACATACACACATACATACACACATACATACACACACACATACATACATCATCGCAAAAATAGTGAAAACGGACTCATTGGATATCGAAACGTATAGAAACATCAAAATCTCAAATTTGGATTTTTGACAAGATTACAATACTTTCCTCATTATAATGTTCGGAAAGTAAAAATAAATATTTTAAATGTTTAAACAAATATTTGTTCAATTTGTCTGATTTCTTTTTACATAGCAACTGTTGCGAAATATATTTATATAATGAAACGCTTAGAGTTAATTTTTGAGATATAAATGTAACATTAACTAGTATGTTGTGGCCATCACAAGACTTTATTCTATATTTTCCTATACAAATTCACTAAGGGCAAACAATTTATTAAAACTATTATTTATTAAAATTATCTAACATAATAAATGCAAATAATTTTCATCTTAGAGAAAAATAACACTAAATATCCAAAGAAAGACAATTTTATTGTCTATAAACAGCATCTCAAAAAATGCGTTTTTATAATGGTCAAAAATCAAGTTTCGTACAGTTATATGCTATGCACGTTGAGATATAGCCATCCCGTTCTCGAAGAAATTTCCAGTATAGCAGCGCCATCTACTGGCGGATAAGTATCTAACTTGAATCATCATAAAGTCTCATAAGAGCTTCTCACATATCAAGTTCTGTTTTATTATACGCAATAGAACATGATATATAGCCTTTTCTTAAACTGCAGAAATAGCTGTGTAACAGCGCCACCTTTTGAGTGGTTGACACCAAAAGTTGATAGGCGCTAACTTTTGTCATGGTGCATCTACATAAAAATTTATACGCAATTCTTTGCAGTAGATCCTGAAATATAACCTTCCCTTAAACTGTGAAAATCGCTGTACAGCAGCGTCTCCTGTTGGCCGATAAGCATTCAAAATGAATCAGTATAATGTTTCATAATAACCTTCTCACATGTCAAGTTTTGTTTGATTATACGCTATAGAACCTGAGATATAGCCTCCCATTAAATTGCGGAAATCGCTGTATAGCAGCGCCACCTGTTGAGCGGTTGACAACAAAAATTGATAAGCACTAACTTAAGTCAAGCTTCATCTAAAGATAAATTTATATACAATTCTGATCAGTAATTTAGGAGATACAGTTGCCATAAAATTTTTGTCACACACACAGAGAGACAGACAGACGGACAGACAGACATTTTCTAAAAATTGTAAAATCTTGTTTTAAACCTCCCCAAACGTGTAAATCCGTTGAAAACCGGAAGTCGAAACTTTTTACGAATCCAATACTTTCTTCTATTGAATATAGAAGAAAGTGAAAATCACGTATATAACATTAAATATTACAAGACTACACTTTGTAACAAAGATTTATTTTATATTTAATTTTAATTCTTATCTGCCAATACTTTTAATTTATACAGTAACATTTTTAGTATCTGTCTTTACGTCACACCTTATCTATTTATTTTTATTTATTATTTTAAAAGTAATTTTCTTCTTATTTAATCGTAATTGGATAAAATTGCTCTAAAATGAAAGGAAATCCTAAAAAAAAGGGAAGGGGGGGGGGGACAGATGCTAACAACGTTACCGTATAAATTAAAAATTTGGCAGCCATGATAATACCATTATTATTACTTTCCGAACACTATAGTGAGGAAAGTATTGTAATCATGTCAAAAATCCGAATTCGAGATTTTGATGTTTCTATACGTTTTGAGGTCCCCTGAGTCCGTTTTCACTATTTTTACGATGATGTATGTATGTGTGTGTGTATGTGTGTATGTGTGTATGTGTGTATGTCTGTGAACACGCTAGCGTCTAAAGGCTTTGTTCGATTAACATGAAAGTTGGTACGTATATTGTAAGTCACCATAGTACGAACCCTATAGATTTTGGTGAATCTAGCACTTATAGTTTTTTTACAGGGACACAAAGAAAAATTCTTTATCATTATGGCCTATGGGACCAAAATCTTAAAAGTGCGATAGCATCTAAACGCCTTATTCAATTGAGCAAAAATTTTATACCCATATTATAGGTCACAGATACTCAATCTGTATAGATTTTGGAGAATCTAGCACTTATAGTTTTTTTACAGGGACACAAAGATAAATTCTTTATCATTAAGGCCAATGGGGCCAAATTTTTAAAAGTGTGATAGCGTCTAAACGCCTTATTAATCTGAGCAAAAAGATTGTACACATGTTATAGGTCGCATTTGCACCAACTGTATAGATTTTGGTGAATCTAGCACTACAGTTTTTTTACAGGGACACAAAGAAAAATTCTTTATCATTATGGCCTATGAGACCAAATTTTTAAAAGTGCGATAGCATCTAAACGCCTTATTCAATTGAGCTGAAAATTTGTATGAATATTATAAATCACTGTTGCACTAACTATAAGCATTTTGGTGAATCTAGCATCTATAGATTTTTACAGGGACAAAACGAAAAATTCTTTATCATTATGATCTAAGGGCTCAAAGTTCAGTAGCGTTAAATAAAACCTCGTGTGATATATGGAGAAAAAAACACTCTATTATGGTTTTCTCTCTTTTGTTTGTTTAGCAATTCCTCTTTCTTTATTTTATCTACAAAACTGTTAGTTACTCAATGTTCGGAAAGTCGAGTGGAGTCACTCCAGATTTTTTTATTTTATTATCATTATAATAATAATAATATATGTCAAATGATTTTTTGGGGGAAATATATGTTGTGGATATCCTTTTTCATAAATAATTTTCACTATTTTCCCTTTAATCAATATTTTTTTTTGAATAATCAATACTAAGTAGTATTATGATCTATCACATTAAGAAAACTCTTGCAAATTCTCATGTAAACAATTATTTGTAATATAAATGCGTTTAGAATATGCCTTTTTATTAATTTAAATAAGAAATACAATTTATGTCATAAGTTTTTATTTCATACTGCAATTATTACTACAGTCAGTTTTATTTCGTAATTCAAGTATATTTAATTGGATCATAAAAACTGACCGAATAAATCTAAAAGAAAAAAAAAAAAAAGAAATCCTGACGAAATGTCAGAAATCTTATTTCTTCATGAAAGAAATTTACGCTATTAATCGTTATCTTCTTTCTCTAGCCTTCATTTTCTTATTAATTAGGATACAGTCATTGGTTCGAATACTTTGCTCTTTGTAAAAGTGCTTATGCAAAAATATATTATTACTAATTTATGCAAAATATATAATTGCTTGAAACTTAAAAGAAATCTTTATGTTTCACAAAACCATTCGTAGATTCTTTCAGTTATGATATTTAGAGGCATCTGAGTCCCTTCTTATTTTATTATCAGAAATGAAATATTTTATTATTACTTTCTTCTATATGTATATAGAGAGAAAGTATTGGATTCGTGAAAATTTTCGAACTCCAGTTATCGACGGATTTGCACGTTTTGGGATGTCCTGAAAACGATTTGACAGTTTTTAGAAAATGTCTGTCTGTGTGTCTGTGTGAGTGTGTGTGTCTGTGTGTGTGTCTGTCTGTGTGTGTGTATCACAAATTTTGTGGACGCTGTATCTCACGAACCGATGAGCGAAATGTAACCAAACTTGGTATTTAGTTGGACCCTGACATAAACTGTTGCAGATTAGATTTGTGGAACAATTTCTCAACAGGTGGCGCTGTGATCGCATTTTTTCTGAATTTTTAACATGACAGTTGTGGCGACTTCTTTTTCGCACCTGGTTCTTTTCCTCCTGTAAATTCATCTCGAGACACATTAAGACACTGATCACGCTTTGTTTACTTCTAAAGATTTTACTTTTACTTACGGCACAAACATAAAATACATAACGAACACATAAATTAACATCAAATAAAGTATTTTCTAAAAAAACATATAGAATGGAACGTTAGTCCATCTTGATTCACATACGCACACACGTTGCCACACTTTCGTACCAAACTTTTCAGTTCTTGTTTTGGGATACTCTCGAACTCAGAGGTGCGGCGTTCACAACAGTATATGACAAAATTTCGTATAAATGTACATTATGAAAGTTATTTTAATCGAGTGATTGTAAAATAATATGAATTATTTATACTAGTAGTATTTAACTACGAAAAAAAATTGTGCATATGGGAGCATCGCTTCCTCCCCTTATATAGAAGAAAGTCATGTGGTGGTCACATCATACTAGTTTGTAAAATTGTATAAGCTTACGCAGAAAATGTCTAAAAACCAGAAGGTTAATTTTTAGAAGAACGAAATCATAGGTTAAGCTATTACTGTTACCATCAGGATGATTTTGTACAGTTAAAAAGTCTTGATTAAAATATTTGGTTTGATAGAGAGATAATTATTAAATATAATAAAAATTTATTCCATGCAAAAATTTTTTGTTTTATATGCATAATCTTTCTTTTTTCTTCATTTTATTTTTAAGGGTTCATATGCATAACATCTAAGTTTAGTAAAATTTATTTCAATATGAAAATGTTAGACAAAATTTCCTTTTTTACAGCTCTACAAAAAATGGTACATCTACACCCACTCAATATATTATTTCAATGTATGAATAAAATGATGTTAAATAATACCCAGAAAAACTGCTTAAAATGAATATTGTATAAAAAATGAATTGAAATTGTATACTCAAAGTAACTCAAAGTTCTCAAACATTTTTCATATTGAAATACCTTTCATAAATTTAGTAATGTATTCCATATCGTCATTACCAATTTAAACCGTCGAATGGGAAAATGGCGACTTTTTAGGAATGTAAAAATCTTTTGAAATGAAATAGTGAACTCAAAAATCCGCGCCAGACAAAAATATCCTTTATTTTTCTTTTTTTGTGCCGTTTTGGATCATTTTTACATTTTCCATTTAGATATACTATTTCACCTTTTCTTAATTGCCAAAAAATCACTACGTCTTTTTAGAAGTTTCAGTTTAGCTAATATGGCATATTACAATCGAACCTCGTTAACGTGAACACTGTCAACGTGAATTACTTTTAACAAGAACGAACTCCACAATCTCGTCAAGATAAAGATCAGTTTAGTTATATGAAGATTAGTTACTGATAGCATGAACTACTGATAACATGAACAAATTTTTCATCCCCCTTGAGATTCACGTTAATGAGGTTCGACTATGTTCAATTAATTTCAAAGCATATATTTTGTTCTATATAGAATAGTTACGACACCTGAGTAACGAATGTGACACATTCGACAGTTTAAAATTTCTAAAAGGAAAAAATATATGTACAAATGGTTACGCCAAAGTAACCACAAAAAAAAGTACATTTCTGTTCTTTTTTTTTTGACATTAATAATTTTATAATAATAAAATTTATAATAATAACTAATAAACGTTAATTAATAAGTTTTCGTGTATTTGAAAAATATGCGACAGTTAAGGAGTTATTTTAATAATGATTACATAAATCAGTGTTAAAATGATAAAAAATAATTGATATTTCCCTCGTATATACATACATATATATATATATATATAATTTTTCTATTATAATTTTAATTAAAAATGTTATGTAATTTTAAGTATGCATAATGTGTAATTTAAATTTTATTATTAAATTTAATAATTTGAGTAGTCTTAGGAACATTTAAATTTGAAACAAAAATATTATAGAAATCAAACGATGAAGATACAATAACATTAATACATTTATATATTTCAAAAATTATATTTTTAAAGCAAAAATGTTTATAATGCGAAAAATCCACAATTATATATATATACAACACTGTTTTCAAATTTTACATACAAAAACACTGGGCGATTCTCGGAAAATTTAAATATGACTTTTAAATATATAAAAATATATATTTTGTTATAGTACGTAGTTGTGGACGTTCTAAATTTTTTTATAATTTTCTTTTGAGTTATGAAAATTTGCATAAATATGTATTGAAATATAATTATATTAAGCACATTATATATTTCAAAAAAATAAAAAAATAAATAAAAATTAACATTGACATTCATATTCATTAAATAAAGTTAGACTCGATAACGAAAAACCTTAGCACATGTTTTAGATGTTTTTCTACACTTGTTTACTCTAACGATTTGTAAAAATTTAATACGTTTCTTAAACAAAAAGTTTTTAAAAACTAGAAAATATAATAAGATACAAAAAATTATCTGTTAAAAATAACATGTAAAACATAAGTTTTATTGTATCTAGTTTTTATTAAAAAAAAAAAAAAAAATACAAATATATTAAACTTTTAAAGGATGTACTTTCGTAGCATAGTACTTGAATTCAAATAGAAATTTTAGAAAAAAAAATGTTAATAGAGAAGATGGTTTTCGTTTATGTAGTTTTTTAGAGTTTAATATACATAACATATTTAAAATATAAATTATTTGATTAAAAAAAAAAAAAGACTTTATTCCACATGCAAAATATTTTAAAATGCCATAGAATAAAATTAATGAGTACTAATGAAACGAAAGTTATCTTTTATATTTCGGTCATTCTGCTATTAATAATTACATAAAAAGTTTAAAATCAACCTGTTTCTTTTACAAATGAAACACAAAGTTTACGTAATTCATATGAGAATTCATTTTTTATTGAAACATTATTTTAAGCATTTTAAGCATTTGTAAAATAAATTTTAAATTAAGTTTCACATTAAACGAATGTGCATCCTTTATGTTGATAAGAATGAAGAAAAAATACTAAAAAGAAGATAGCTTTTTAGCATGATTTACTATCGTACATTTCTAAAGTAAATATAATTTCCAGCAGGTGGAAAAGATTGCTTTATTAACAAAACTAAAAGCTATCCTTATTTAAAATATCGTGTCATAAAAATACTATGCTTAATCCAAAAGAAAACTCATTTGTATGGTCATATAAAGTAAATTTTTAAAATTATTCACGTTAAAGAAAAGTATAATTAATTTTATGCAGTTTAATTTAATTTGTTATCCCCAAAGAAGTATTAACTAGAAATATATACGTATATATATCTATGTGTGCAAGATAAAAACTTTAAATGTACAGATCAAGATATTTTATTTATAGCTCAATAAGAATGCATTTTATAGAAAATTTTGTTTAATGAATCCTATTTAGTTAAAGTCAGCTGTAACAATCCACATTTATATGCATAAAAGAAGCATTTACTTTATAGATGCCATTGTTATTTTTTAATACAAGATTTATGATTTCAATTTAGATATGAATATGAATATATAATCAGAAAAGTATAATCTTTAATAGTGATTTTGGAATATTAAAAGCAATTATAGTTTTGAATGTTTGTTTAGCAGTTCTTCAATTTAAAACTAATTGTAATTACAGACCTTGTTTGAAATATAAATTTAAATAAAAGGAAATAATGTACAGTTTATAACGGCACATTTTTATTAATATTTATGGTAAAATCCATCGCCATTTTAAAACTTCTTAAAGTTATTAATATCCATAAAACGTAAAAAGGATTGTTACGTGTGTTTTATAATTAATAAAAATTTAAGCGTTAGTGAAAGCAAAAAATGTATGCAGGATATTGAACATATATATTAGTAAAATCAGACTTATGTCTATGAATTTGTCAGAATCAAAACATTTTGCGATATCTTCACCTTTGTCATTGTATCTGTATGTCCGGATTTTTGTCCGGATATCACGCGAGATGGGCTAAACAAAATTCAACGAAACTTGCCAGGAATATATGTTTGTACCTAACTTAAAATTATATCAATGAAAAATCTAAAAATTTTTATTAGATTTAGAGATATGAGTAAAAAACGCTTGCGCATGCGCCACAAGGCTTTTGTCAGTAAAACGTATTGATTATTGAATGCGGGCGAAATTTGCTTTATTTTTATGTTTTAGACATCATGGTACCCCAAAATGATTTCAAAATATTTTCTCTGTGCGCATTGGGGGGGGGGGATGAATTTGTCAGGTGGAGGTACATAGAACGTTCTATGGAGGTACATAGAACGTGTTTTATTTGACCGATTATCACCTGAAAACGGCAGGGCGGAATTCAATGATTCAATGACGCTTGGCTCAGTTTTAGATCTTTATCCAACTTAAAATTATATCCATCGAACTTTTCAAAATTAATTAGATTTACATATACGTCAGGAAAAAGCGCTTCTTTAATCAATTAAAAATTACATCTAAGTACAGATACGTTAAAATGACTATATGTAACAAAAAACTCGACTTTTTATTCGTTGTTGTTTTGATTTTTGATATAAAGTCTGCTTTCTTTTACGCAAACAATATTTTTCCTTACTTTTAAAAATTCTTTCTAAAATTTATATTCCCCTTTAAAAGTTAGATTGTTTTGTTTATAAAATACTAGCAGGCTTCGCCCGCTTCGCTGGACCCTATTTTAAAATGAATCACTATAATTACTGAATTCTCAATTTTTATTTTTTTGCCCCACCACTCTCCTCCCCCCCTTTTCCCAATAATTTTAAAAATTCGAAAATATCCGCAATCGATTTGTAAGTATCGAAAACCTCTATGTACCAATTTTGAATGATCTAACTCTATTTTATTTTATTTTTTTGCCCCTCCGCCCCCCTCCCGTCCCTCCTAATAACGTTACACTTTCGAAAATATTCGACTTGCAGGCCTCTTAAACCAATTTGCACCAATTTTGAACGGCCTAACTGCATTTCTATTTGTTTTTGCCTATAGCCCCCCCCCCTTACCGCTCCACCCCCTTCCCGCACCTCCTAATAATTTTACAAATTCGAAAATATCCGCAATCGATTTGTAAGTATCGAAAACCTCTATATACCAAATTTGAACGATCTAACTCTATTTTTATTTATTTTTTGCCCCCTCCCTTTCCCCTCCCCCCTTCTCTCCCCTCCTAATAACTTTACACTTTCGAAAATATCCCCATTCGACTTCCAGGCTATTGAAACCTATCTGTACCAATTTTGAAAGGCCTAACTGTATTTCTAATTGTTTTTGCCCCTGCTGCCCCACCTGGGGGCTGAATTTTTAAAATTCCAGAAATTTGTTTTTAGTTATTTGTATTAGCTATATTTTAAAGCAAAAATTTCACGTATATCTGTTTTTTTTTTTTTTTTTTTTTTGAGATATATAGGATTATGCGAAATCGCGTTTTACGCATGTGAAATCCCGTTTTGCCCCCCCTTGGGAACCGAATTTCGAAAATTACAGAAATTGGTTTTTAGATATTTATATTAGCTATATTTTAAATCAAAAATTTTACGGATATCTGTCTTTTTGTTTGAGATATGAAGGATATTTTGAATTCACGTTTTGCCCCCCTCCCCCCCCTTGGGGGGCGAATTTTTTCATTTTTTTTTTTTTTTCCTAAACCATCCCTGACCTATAAGGAAAAAAACAAAAAAAGAATGATCGAAATCGGTCAAGCCGTTTACGATTTTATAAAAGACATACAGACAAACAATCATTTATATATAGATATTTTATCCCAAGCAATGGTGATTCCTGGGTAAGATTTTTTTGTATTTTATTATCTCGTGCTTTTTAAGTAATTATTTTTGTAAAGTTTTTATAACTGCTATATTTTGTTCTTTAAATTAAAAAACATAATTGTATGTATTTTCGTGGAAAAGAAGATTCTTACATTCTTTGTAAACAGAATTTAAATTAGTGCGACAGGACTTATTTTAATTATTCTCCCATGTAAAGGCATGAAGTAATTGTGTTTCGTTCCCTAGCATCACTAACTATATTCATTTTTTTTCTTTGGTAGAGCTTTAGCGTAGGAGCTCCTTGGCGGCTTTTTTTTTTCCCCATTTTGCAAAAAATTAAAATCGCTCTCGCAATTGCGTTAGTAAAGATTTTAGCGAGAAACGACCGAGCTTTATTTTCAGTAATAAATTGTCTGCAAATTCATTATTATTACTATTATTATTATTATTTATTTATTTATTTATTTATTTATTTTTTTTTTTTTTTGACATAAAAAGTAATTTAAAATTTAAAGTAAAACACAAATGGAAAAAAAAAAAAAAATAGAATTGAGAAGTTGAAAATGTAATTTTTTTTCACAAATTTTACTTGCTTTATCTTTTAATTGAAAAAAGAAAAGAAAAAAACCTTCAAGACAAATTATCGCTAATAACACGATAATTGCCAAACGTTTTCCCCTGGAATCAGCTGACTTATTTTTGACACTCTTTATTATATATTCTCGTAATAAAGCAATGCTCCGTCCACTGTAATAATACGTCTATAGATAAAAGTTAATATGTTATTGTACATTATTTTCCACATTCTAAAACAAAAAATTTTGTAGTTTTGACAATTTTAAAGTAATTTGTAAGTAAAGTAATATTGATTTATCAGAAAGAACAGCATTCTTTAAAAGTCTTGGGACAGCTTTTGTGATTCTCTTACTGACTCTCTTACTGACATTTAAATTTTTGTTCCATTTTGGCGATGAATTAAAACGGCTGTTGCAATTTCGTTAGAAAACAACCATGGCAAGAAACGATCGAGCTACTTTGGTGACAAATTTTAAATTTCTCCATGTGGGGTTACAAAAGTTGTTCCAAAATTTATTTATTTTTCTTTATTTTATAACGCATACATATTAAGATTTTATAACGCATATATATTAAGCAATTCCGTATTATCGATACCGGATTCGTATATTGCCAAAATTCAGCATTTCACGAAAATTCAATGCAGAAGAAACTAACGTATTTTTGATGCAGTTGAATATTGCAGAAAAGGTGTGGCTTTAGTATAGGACCCATGTAGGAGACTTTTTATTTGCTAGCTGTTGTACCCGTTTTTCGGAACGTAAATGGCAATAGAAAGTATGCTTTCTGGGTCTTGGTGGCCTTTGGGCCTTTTATGGTCAAATCAGCGCACAAACAATTATGCAAATTAAGAAAAATATGTACATGAGTCAAAATTTATAAATTGAACTTATTAACTGCAATAATCTATTCTCTATCTTAATTAGCACAGTAAGTGTCAACTAAGATTTTTTTTTTCTATTTTTAAATAACATAATTGTGAATAATAATTCAATTCCTGTGCAAAGAACGGATACAACAGCTAGTAAAAAATAAAATTTTCTCTCTGTTTTTAGTATTAGGACTGAGCACTATTAGTCTCAATCTGGGATTTTTACAACGTCATTTTTCGATAGTTGGACATTTATCGAAATCTAAAATTTATCGAAAATATAATTGAATAATTTGAAAGCGAGGTTATAATTTGGGAAAAAAAAAAAAAAACACTAATAGTCCTCCGTCCTAAACTAAATTCTGCTTTTGCCCGAATTTCTTTTTCTTTTTTTTTTTTTTTTTTTTTCTTTTTTTGTAAGAAAAAGAAACGAAAAGAAAATTAATAATAATCAGTATCGAAACAAACGATATCGAAAATGGTTTTTTTTGAAGCTTTGAGTGCATCATTTCAGTATGGCATATTTGAAATAAGAAATGTTAAGTTGTATCTTTTAAAGATGTATTTAGTGCTCATGTATTTAGCGTTTGAATGATTTTTTTTTTTCCCCTAGAAAATTGTAAAAAACAGTACTTAAAATAAGTTATTTTTTGGTGGGACTCTATATTTGGTGGGACTCTATATTATCGTATGTGGAAAATAATTTGAATAATTAATAATTTTATAAATATATTATACTGCCCGTATTTGTACAAGATAATATAAAAGAATGTCTTTTGGTGGCCAAAACTTACTGGGTTTTTTTCCCAGAATTTAATATAAAAGAAAAAAAAAGTTATTTTAAACAGCAACAGTGTTTTTTTTTCTATAGTTAAGTTTTAAACCTTCCTTTACACTTACAAAACTGAACAAAAGATTTAATTAAATGCGGACCTAAACTTTGTTTAAAATCAACCCGAATATTTACTTATTGTCTGTTTTAGAAGCTACAAGGGGATTATTATTTTCACTTAACATATTAAAAAAAAAAAAAAATTTGACTGCCTAAGAGAAATATAGATTATATAATTAAATCACTCCAACTCAGATAATAAGATTGTAAAATGTATGTTTATTGTAGTCATTTTTTACGGTTTTCCCAGAAGATATATTACCACTAATTTATAACAGAAATTTTCAATAACAATTTTCTGATACTGGTGGTTTATACATTTTTAGAACATAAAAGTTGCCAATAATGTATTCTAAATATTGTACAACATATAGAATTTGAAAATCGCAAGGTAAATTTTAATGATTACTATTATGATACAAAGAAATAAATAAACTTGAAATCGCGAACGTATGCACACAAAGAATCAAGTATAGATCCTGGAAAAAGAAACAGTTAAATTGCTTCTATTTGTGAAAATTTTACTAAGGTACCTGACTAGTCAAACCAAAGAAAAAAATACTACAGATAAATGACTATAAATATTTTTTTTTCTACGGTTCAGTTTTTGGTCACCAGTGCTAAGTAGACAGGGTTTACTACATAACTCTTTCAAAGGCAATTGAATTAATTTTGTTTAATATTGAAATTCATCATATTTTAGTAGCAAAATTAGAAGAAAAGGTATAAGGGAGAAGGCGGCTAGTGTGAAGACTTTATTTTTTTTTCTAAAGAATATATTAAATAGTATTTTTAACACGTCGGATTTTTTTTTTTTAATAATTTTTATATTTGTTTTTATTTTGGTTAATAAATCAAAGTGTTTCGCTCTAAATTTAAAAATGTGATTTAAAAAGGTATTTTTCATCCCTTGTCATGGAGTGAGTTTTGACAAGCTACATTTTTGATTAGACAAAGTAAGGACTATTTTACATTTCGTAAAGACTATTTTATAGAAATGTACGTAAAACCATGATAGTCAAATCTAACCCAGATAAAATAAACTTTATGTAGAATAACCATCCCTGTTTTTGATAATGTCTAAATGTCTGGTAAAAAGAAATATGGACTCTGCTTCGTAGCAGAGCTGTTTTGTCCATCATTTTTTCCCCCTTAGAATTATAGATTAATACTTCTATTAGATCTATTTATTGCTTCAAATCTGTCAACATTGTGCACAACGCTGCTTTTTTCTTTCTCTATATATATTTAGATAGATAGATAGACAGACATACAGACAGATAGATTGTTAATTTTGATCTGCATTATTTAAAAATCAGTATAATGTCTAAATGTACAAAGAGTTGCAAAGGGCTAACATGAACACAAAGCATGAATGACTTTGTCCTGCTCAAGTTTATATATACATTTGGCAGTAAAAGTAACCGAGTACTAGCATATAATTCCGATATCAAAAAAGTACACTTAATACTATTTTGTTAAATAAATCCTTGTCGAATCATGTTCTTAGACTAAGAATATGACTCGACAAGGTTTTATTTAACAAAGCAGTATTAAGTGCATTTTTATAGATACGGATTATTCCTAATGCTCGGATACTTTTGCTGTTCTTAGTCAGTCTAAGAATATGATTCGACAAGGATTTATTTAACAAAATAGTATTAAGTGTACTTTTTTGATATCGGAATTATATGCTAGTACTCTGTTATTTTTGCTGCCGACTGTATATATTAACTTGAGCAGGACAAAGTCATTCATGCCTTGTGTTCATGCTGGCGCTTTGTAACTCTTTTTACATTTATACATTATACTGACATTTAAATAATGCAGATCAGCATTAACTTTCAAAATATGTATTGAACATATTAATCTATAAAACACTGTAGTTTATTAGTTAAAAATAGAAATGAAATAGCTTAATCTCGACATTAAAACGTAAATCAGGAAATTACTTTTCCCGTCTTTTTCCTTTAAAAATATCCTTTTATAAACTACCACTGAAGAAACAATTGCGTTAAGAAAATGCTTATAGAAGTGAATACCAGTGTGACTAAACTTGAACAACTTACATAGGTGATAAATAGAAGAATTATTCGACTTGTTCTCAGTAGCCCCATGCCCACACCATAAAGCTTACTAGAGTGCGCATTCAATACCGAAATTTTTATCCAAACGAGTAACCAACATTGAACGTGACTTTCGTCAATCACATGACGAGTGAAACTGTCAGAATCGGTTTGCCACACTTGCATTATTTCCAACTTTTTGTTTTCCACACTTGGTTTATTATCGCTACTGCAATACATTGTTCCTCTCTCTCTCTTTCACTTATTAGGATTAAGTTCTAATACTTTAGAAAAACACAAAATGTAGATTGAGTAGTCCGTACCATTAAGTGTAATTGATTAATAATTGCAATTTATGATACATTTTTCAAATGTAATAAATTTGTAAATAAATTGTTACTTTTATGTATCAGCAATTAAATTTGCATGCACATATCTTTTCATGCACATGCACATGCAATGAAAAGAAATTTTATTTTGTGTATTAAATATTTCATTTAATATTATATTAATATTTCAGTAAAATTTAAAAGTATACATTTACATATAAAATTATAAGAGTCCTCCTTTGACAATTTTTTCTTTGCATCCAAATGCATAGCAATACTTCGGCATTTATCTTGACGCAACTGCATGAAATGGCGAAAAATCTTTGATACCCCTTTTCCGAGAAGGTAAGTAACTCAATGAAATTCTTTTATTTTGTCAATTATAATTACTAAGAAAGTATATGACAGATTTAAAACACAGGTATCCCAATCTTACTAATTAACATAGTATTAATAGTAAAATTAGACTAGCTTTAATTAGTAATAGTACTTAATAGGGTAAAATTTATTAGTAGTCTAATATAATTAAATTTTTGTTAGAATTAATGCTTCAATTAATAACATATAAATTCAATGTTAATATACGTCTGATACTACAATTCATATATATCCATAAAACTTTAAAAAACATGGATAGTACCTATAAAACTCCGCAAAAACTTGGAATCCCCAGGAGAATTTTTTTTTTTTTTTTTTTTTTTTTTTTTTTTTACCAATCCTGAGAAAAATATATTACAAAGTATCTCTTTACATTACCAAAATGCACCATTGTATTAATGTTCTTGGATAGCAGAAGAATGGTAGTAGATAGTTTTATTGAATTAAATATCTTACAGAAGAAAATAATCATGCAAGATCTGTACATTTACAATAATGGAATATAATATTTTGTAAAATATATAGAATATTAAAAATAGAATACTAGATTTCTGAATGCAACTCTGCCACATAAATGAAATTGCTATAAGACGTCAAAAATTATGAATAAAAATTAATACATTTTAATTGTTTCTATTTTTAGACTTTTATGAATGTTTATGGGTTAATTGTAGATCATTTTATTACTTTTTATACAGATAATGAGGTTTTGAAAATTTGTTAAATAGGCTTGATTATATAGAATTTCTTATGACGGGCTTATACGTCTGTTCATGTGTTGTTACTAGATATTTATATATGTTATTTATAAATAGGGAGGAAGTCTAATTTTTTTAGAAATAAAAATTACGCTGAATTTCATATTACAATCTTCTACGAATCTTAGTTTAAACCATATACACTTTAATTAAGGGAACTAATTAATGAAGATTATAAGGCTTGGCTTAGAGAATAAAAGTATCACGAGATTTACATAACAGAACAGAAAGAAATTTGAAAGGTTAAATAATTAATGAGTTTGTTTAATTAAAAAGAATGAATAGATTATTTAACGTTATCGCTATCAAAGTATGTACAATATTTCTTTAACTGAATTCGAAATATTTGTGAAAGTAATTAAATTATTCATGCAATTGTAAATTAAAACTTCATTTTTAAGTTTTTTTTTTTTTTTTTTTTTTTTTGTTTGTTATGTTTTAAACAAAACTTTGTATTCTAATATATTTCCTGAATATTTTTAAAGATATTTATACATTTAATATATATGTTTTAAACTGTGTACATTTTTATGTTTATCAAAAATGAAACGTTTTTTTAGAGTTTATATTCATTAAGTCATGAACCATAAACATTCATTTTAGAAAGAATGGAGTGTAAGGCTGATTTTCATACGAACTATGTTAAAAATGCCAGATCCGGGAATCGAAAGCAGCGGATGGCCAGTGGTCGATTTCCGATTCTATCATTTTTCCCATATATGGTACGAAAATCAACCTTACACTCCAATCTTCCTAAAATAAAAATTTTATTTAAACCACATATAAACAAACTTAACACTGCTCTTGTTAGCAATGTTTAGTTTTCAAAGTAAGCTAGTGAATGTCATGTTAAGTTGCCATGTAAAACTTATCTTTTAGTTTTGTATAATATATTTCAAAAAACTTAATTCATAAATACTAAGTTAAACATTTACGCTGAAACTTCATTAAAAAATAAAATGAAAAATATATTTAGAATATTTACCATATTGTAAATGTTTTATTCATTGGAATTAAAACAAAATTCAACGAAGTATTTTATAATCTACTTAATTGTGTGTGTTCTTTACTCTCAATTTGGCATTTACGTACAAGAATTGATTTAAAAAAATTATTACAAGCATCAGCATTAAAAAAGCAATAATTGTCGAGGGAGTATTTCCTCCTTGATAGGAGAGAGAGATGCTATCTGTCTTACAGCAGTTGTCCGTATACATAATGTAGATTCACAAGCACATCAGAGAGATTGAAGTGGCTGGACGATTAGAAAAAAAGTTTCACTTAGATGTGCGAAAATGATTCGTTTTTTATTTGCAATATATATTCCTACATGTTTAATGATAGTGTCGTTCTCCTGTTATATAATGTCAAGCCTTATGCTGCTTGTCTAACTAAAGCAATACTCATAAAGTTTGTTCGAAGAGTCTGGTACCAACTCTATATTGCCCAGATTTGGCGCCCAGTGACCATTTCGTTTTCAGAAATCTTAAGAAACACTTATTTAAATCAAGGTTCTTCTTAGTGATATACAGCTGCGGAAAACTGGCTTAATGGGTAAGCATGTGATTTCTACAAAGCTCTATTAAGCAAATTGGTGCTCCGTTCAGATATATGTCCAAATAGATTAAGTCATTTTCTGAAAAAGTATAGGAAAATATACCTGTTATAATTTCCCTTTGGTATTTTCTGTTTTTATACACCTTTAACTTTTTTTTGGTTGGGGGGGGTATTCTCGTATAATCACATCCATAATGAAATATGATAGTTAATTAAAAGAAATGAATCATTAAACATCCATGATATGTCCATGTTTTTGGAAATTAAAATCATTTTTGAGACAATCAATCACATTAATATGAATATATATATATATATATATATAATAATAATCTATATTTATAAAGTACAAAAATAATAAAATAAAATAAAACATGGTGTTTTTATATACTTAAATGCTTTCGTATATTTTTTTCTAATTACTTAAAAAAAAAAGTAACTAGAAGAAAATATACGAAAGCATTTAAAGTGTAAAAAAACACCATGCTTTATTTTATTTTATTATTATTGTATTTTATAAATATAAATTAGATAGATATGTTTAAAATATAAATTATAAATTTTGCTTGAATAAATATTTTCTCATTATCTGAATAAGTTGGGACGATTAAATCCAAAGATATATAAAATGAACTGTCTAGACATATTTGCATTCACCGCTTAAAGTAAAAGTTTTTTTTTTTAAGAGAACTCCAGAGAGTAAATTATTAAACGCTTTTACGTAATTTTCAAAGTTTTTCGTTAATTGAAAATAATAATAATAATAATAATAATAAATTGCTTATAAATGATTTCAAAAATTTTAAATATATAAGACTAAAACTCTTTTAAAAGCATTTTTCAAATCACGTATTTTATTCATTTATATTAACTTACGAAAATATGAGGTATGTCTAAAATTGAAATTGTATATGAAGTCTATTTTATTTTACTTTTTTGAAAAATATTCGTCTGGCCTAATTGCAGCCGTTAGTTGAAATCTGTTTTAAAATATACATTTTTAATCATTCATTTAATGGAATAAAAGTCATATTAAAAGGAAAATTAACACAAAATTTTCTTTTAAGACAAAAACATTTTGTTGATAAATAAGATAAATAAGAAAAACAAATTGAATATAAAATATCCTTTGAAAGTTTCTAATTTACTGCTTGGAGCCTACTGATATTTATATTAAGAATTATGCATTTCATTGCTCTTGAAAAATGAATTCCAAAGTATTCCGTCTAAACGGATAACGATGTTTAATTTTTGAGACATGACAGACAAACATTCATTTGTATATATATAGATATTTTATCCCAAGCAATGGTGATTCCTGGGTAAGATTTTTTTGTATTTTATTATCTCGTGCTTTTTAAGTAATTATTTTTGTAAAGTTTTTATAACTGCTATATTTTGTTCTTTAAATTAAAAAACATAATTGTATGTATTTTCGTGGAAAAGAAGATTCTTACATTCTTTGTAAAGATAATTTAAATTAGTGCGACAGGACTTATTTTAATTATTCTCCCATGTAAAGGCATGAAGTAATTGTGTTTCGTTCTCTAGCATCACTAACTATATTCATTTTTTTTTCTTTGGTAGAGCTTTAGCGTAGGAGCTCCTTGGCGGCTTTTTTTTCCCCATTTTGCAGAAAATTAAAATCGCTCTCGCAATTGCGTTAGTAAAGATTTTAGCGAGAAACGCCCGAGCTTTATTTTCAGTAATAAATTGTCTGCAAATTCATTATTATTATTATTATTATTATTATTATTATTTATTTATTTATTTATTTATTTATTTATTTGACATAAAAAGTAATTTAAAATTCAAAGTAAAACACAAATGGAAAAAAAAAAAAAAAAAAAATAGAATTGAGAAGTTGAAAATGTAATTTTTTTCACAAATTTTACTTGCTGAATCTTTTAATTGAAAAAAGAAAAGAAAAAAACATTCAAGACAAATTATGGCTAATAACACGATAATTGCCAAATGTTTTCCCCTGGAATCAGCTTATTTTTGACAACTTATTTTTGACACTCTTTCTTATATATTCTCGTAATAAAGCAATGCATCGACCACTGTAATATTACGTCTATAGATAAAAGTTAATATGTTATTGTACATTATTTTCCACATTCTAAAACAAAAAATTTTGTAGTTTTGCCAATTTTAAAGTAATTTGTAAGTAAAATAATATTGATTTATCAGAAAGAACAGCATTCTTTAAAAGTCTTGGGACAGATTTTGTGACTCTCTTACCGACTCTCTTACTGTCATTTAAATTTTTGTTCCATTTTGGCGATGAATTAAAACGGCTGTTGCAATTTCGTTAGAAAAAAACCATGGCAAGAAACGATCGAGCTAC
Source organism: Salticus scenicus (assembly GCA_963930645.1). Lineage (NCBI taxonomy): Eukaryota > Metazoa > Arthropoda > Arachnida > Araneae > Salticidae > Salticus > Salticus scenicus. The sequence goes on along the minus strand of OZ005648.1, from coordinate 326,960,194 downwards.
TTTGGTGCCAAATTTTAAATTTCTCCATGTGGGGTTACAAAAGGTGTTCCAAAATTTATTTATTTTTCTTTATTTTATAACGCATACATATTACGATTTTATAACGCATATATATTAAGCAATTCTGTATTATCGATACCGGATTCGTATATTGCCAAAATTCAGCATTTGACGAAAATTCAATGCAGAAGAAACTAACGTATTTTTGATGCAGTTGAATATTGAAGAAAAGGTATGGCTTTAGTATAGGACCCATGTTGGAGACTTTTTATTTGCTAGCTGTTGTACCCGTTTTTCGGAACGTAAATGGCAATAGAAATTATGCTTTTTGGGACTTGGTGGCCTTTGGGCCTTTTATGGTCAAATCAGCGCACAAACAATTATGCTAATTAAGAAAAGTATGTACATGAGTCAAAATTTATAAATTGAACTTATTAACTGCAATAATCTATTCTCTATCTTCATTAGCACAGTAAGTGTCAACTAAGATTTTTTTTTTTCTTTTTTTAAATAACATAATTGTGAATAATAATTCAATTCCTGTGCAAAGAACGGATACAACAGCTAGTAAAAAATAAAATTTTCTCTCAGTTTTTAGTATTAGGACTGAGCACTATTAGTCTCAATCTGGGATTTTTACGGCGTCATTTTTCGATAGTTGGACATTTATCGAAATCTAAAATTTATCGAAAATATAATTGGATAATTTGAAAGCTAGGTTATAATTTGAAAAAAAAAAAAAAAAAAAAAAAACACTAATAGTCCTCCGTCCTAAACTAAATTCTGCTTTTGCCCGAATTTCTTTTTTTTTTTTTTTCCTGTGCAAAGAACGGATACAACAGCTAGTAAAAAACTAGTATGTTGTGGCCACCACAAGACTTTCTTCTATATTTTCCTATACATATTCAATCAGTAACAATATTAAAAAAAAAAAAAAAAAAAAAAAATGCGAATTTTTTTACAAGTTTTTTTTTTGGTTAAAAGTAAAAAAAATCGATAACTTTGTTTTAAATTATCACAGATTTATAGTTCAACCATTCGTTTTAAAGGTATTGACGAGATTTTTCGAATGATATCCATCTTCAAAATTTACCCCCCACGGGGGGGTACTTCCCCCCAGGGGGGGAAGCGATGCCCCCCATGCACAAATTTTTTTTCCTAGTTACGTACTACTATTATCAATAATTCATATTAATTTTACAATCACAAGTGTAAAATAACTCTTATTATGCACATTTATACGAATTTTTGTCCTATTCTGCCATGTTAAAAATTTAGATAAAATGCTATCACAGCGCCTCCTGTTGAGCTATTGATCTCCAAATATAATCAGCACCATTTTTTGTCGGGGACCAACTAAATACCAAGTTTGGTAAAATTTCGTAAAAAAAAAAAAAAAAAAAAAATACGATTTTTTTTCTAAGTTTTTTTTTTGTTAAAAGTAAAAAAAAAATCGATAACTTTGTTTTAAATTATCACAGATTTATGGTTCAACCATTCGTTTTAAAGGTATTGACGAGATCTTTCGAATGATACCCATCTTCAAAATTTAACCCCCCCGGGGGGGGTACTTCCCCCCCAGGGGGGGAACCGATGCCCCCCCATGCACAAATATTTTTCCCTAGTTAACTACTACTATTATCAATAATTCATATTAATTTTACAATCAAAAGTTTAATATAACTCTCCTTATGCCCATTTATACGGAATTTTGTCCTATGCTGCCATGTTAAAAATTTGCATAAAATGCGATCACAGCGCCACCTGTTGAGCTATTGATCCCCAAATCTAATGGGCACCAGTTCATATCAGGGTGCAACTAAATACCAAGTTTGGTTAAATTTTATTCATTGGTTCGTGAGATACAGCGTCCACAAAAAAATGATACAGACAGACACACAGACAGACAGACAGACAGACGCACAGAGAGACATTTTTTAAAAACTATCAATTCGTGTTCAGGACATCCCAAAACGTGTAGATCCGTCAAAAAACGGCGGTCGAAAATTTTCGCGAATCCAATACTTTCTCTATATTACATATAGAAGAAAGTAATAAAATTTTCTCTCAGTTTTTAGTATTAGGACTGAGCACTATTAGTCTCAATCTGGGATTTTTACGGCGTCATTTTTCGATAGTTGGACATTTATCGAAATCTAAAATTTATCGAAAATATAATTGGATAATTTGAAAGCTAGGTTATAATTTGAAAAAAAAAAAAAAAACACTAATAGTCCTCCGTCCTAAACTAAATTCTGCTTTTGCCCGAATTTCTTTTTTTCTTTTTTTCTTTTTTTTTTTTTTTTTTGAAAGAAAAAGAAACGAAACGAAAATTAATAATAATCAGTTTCGAAACAAACGATATCGAAAATGGTTTTTTTGAAGCTTTGAGTGCATCATTTCAGTATGGCATATTTGAAATAAGAAATGTTAAGTTGTATCTTTTAAAGATGTATTTAGTGCTCATGTATTTAGCGTTTGAATGATTTTTTTTTTCCTAGAAAATTGTGAAAAACAGTACTTAAAATAAGTTATTTTTTGGTGAGACTCTATATTTGGTGGGACTCTATATTATCGTATGTGGAAAATAATTTGAATAATTAATAATTTGATAAATATATTATACTGCCCGTATTTGTACAAGATAATATAAAAGAATGTCTTTTGGTGGCCAAAACTTACTGGTTTTTTTTTCCCAGAATTTAATATAAAAGAAAAAAAAAAGTTATTTTAAACAGCAACAGTGTTTTTTTCTATAGTTAAGTTTTAAACCTTCCTTTACACTTTTAAAACTGAACAAAAGATTTAATTAAATGCGGACCTAAACTTTGTTTAAAATCAACCCGAATACTTACTTATTGTCTGTTTTAGAAGCTACAAGGGGATTATTATTTTCACTTTAACATATTAAAAAAAAATAATTTGACTGCCTAAGAGAAATATAGATTATATAATTAAATCACTCCAACTCAAATAATAAGATTGTAAAATGTATGTTTATTGAAGTCATTTTTTACGGTTTTCCCAGAAGATATATTACCACTAATTTATAACAGAAATTTTCAATAACAATTTTCTGATACTGGTGGTTTATACATTTTTAGAACATAAAAGTTGCCAATAATGTATTTTAAATCTTGTACAACATATACAATTTGAAAATCGCAAGGTAAATTTTAATGATTACTATTATGATACAAAGAAATAAATAAACAAGAAATCGCGAACGTACGCACACAATGAATCAAGTATAGATCCTGGAAAAAGAAACAGCTAAATTGCTTCTATTTGTGAAAATTTCACTAAGGTACCTGACTAGTCAAACCAAAGAAAAAAATACTACAGATAAATGACTATATATATTTTTTTTTTATACGGTTCAGTTTTTGGTCACCAGTGCTAAGTAGACAGGGTTTACTACATAACTCTTTCAAAGGCAATTGAATTAATTTTGTTTAATATCGAAATCCATCATATTTTAGTAGCAAAATTAGAAGAAAAGGTATAAGGGAGAAGGCGGCTAGTGTGAAGACTTTATTTTTTTTTCTAAAGAATATGTTAAATAGTATTTTTAACACATCGGATTTTTTTTTTTAAATAATTTGTATATTTGTTTTTATTTTGGTTAATAAATCAAAGTGTTTCGCAATAAATTTAACAATGTGATTTAAAAAGTTATTTTTCATCCCTTGTCATGGAGTGAGTGTTGACAAGCTACATTTTTGATTAGACAAAGTAAGGACTATTTTACATTTCGTAAAGACTATTTTATAGAAATGTACGTAAAACCATGACAGTCAAATCTAACCCAGATAAAATAAACTTTATGTAGAATAACCATCCCTGTTTTTGATAATGTCTAAATACCTGGTAAAAAGAAATATGGACTCTGCTTCGTAGCAGAGCTGTTTTGTCCATCATTTTTCCCCCTTAGAATTATAGATTAATACTTCTATTAGATCTATTTATTGCTTCAACTCTGTCAACATTGTGCACAACGCTGCTTTTTTCTTTCTCTATATATATTTAGATAGATAGATAGACAGACAGACAGACAGACAGATTGTTAATTTTGATCTGCATTATTTAAAAATCAGTATAATGTCTAAATGTACAAAGAGTTGCAAAGGGCTAACATGAACACAAAGCATGAATGACTTTGTCCTGCTCAAGTTTATATATACATTTGGCAGCAAAAGTAACCGAGTACTAGCATATAATTCCGATATCAAAAAAGTACACTTAATACTATTTTGTTAAATAAATCCTTGTCGAATCATGTTCTTAGACTAAGAATATGACTCGACAAGGTTTTATTTAACAAAGCAGTATTAAGTGCATTTTTATAGATACGGATTATTCCTAATGCTCGGATACTTTTGCTGTTCTTAGTCAGTCTAAGAATATGATTCGACAAGGATTTATTTAACAAAATAGTATTAAGTGTACTTTTTTGATATCGGAATTATATGCTAGTACTCTGTTATTTTTGCTGCCGACTGTATATATTAACTTGAGCAGGACAAAGTCATTCATGCCTTGTGTTCATGCTGGCGGTTTGTAACTCTTTTTATATTTATACATTATACTGACATTTAAATAATGCAGATCAGCATTAACTTTCAAAATATGTATTGAACATATTAATCTATAAAACACTGTAGTTTATTAGTTAAAAATAGAAATGAAATAGCTTAATCTCGACATTAAAACGTAAATCAGGAAATTACTTTTCCCGTCTTTTTCCTTTAAAAATATCCTTTTATAAACTACCGCTGAAGAAACAATTGCGTTAAGAAAATGCTTATAGAAGTGAATACCAGTGTGACTAAACTTGAACAACTTACATAGGTGATAAATAGCAGAATTATTCGACTTGTTCTCAGTAGCCCCATGCCCACACCATAAAGCTTACTAGAGTGCGCATTCAATACCGAAATTTTTATCCAAACGAGTAACCAACATTGAACGTGACTTTCGTCAATCACATGACGAGTGAAACTGTCAGAATCGGTTTGCCACACTTGCATTATTTCCAACTTTTTGTTTTCCACACTTGGTTTATTATCGCTACTGCAATACATTGTTCCTCTCTCTCTCTTCCACTTATTAGGATTAAGTTCTAATACTTTAGAAAAACACAAAATGTAGATTGAGTAGTCCGTCCCATTAAGTGTAATTGATTAATAATTGCAATTTATGATACATTTTTCAAATATAATAAATTTGTAAATAAATTGTTACTTTTATGTATCAGCAATTAAATTAGCAGGCACATATCTTTTCATGCACATGCACATGCAATGAAAAGAAATTTTATTTTGTGTATTAAATATTTCATTTAATATTATATTAATATTTCAGTAAAATTTAAAAGTATACATTTACATATAAAATTATAAGAGTCCTCCTTTGACAATTTTTCTTTGCATCCAAATGCATAGCAATACTTCGGCATTTATCTTGGCGCAACTGCATGAAATGGCGAAAAATCTTTGATACCCCTTTTCCGAGAAGGTAAGTAACTCCATGAAATTCTTTTATTTTGTGAATTATAATTACTAAGAAAGTATATGACAGATTTAAAACACAGGTATCCCAATCTTACTAATTAACATAGTATTAATAGTAAAATTAGACTAGTTTTAATTAGTAATAGTACTTAATAGGGTAAAATTTATTAGTAGTCTAATATAATTAAATTTTTGTTAGAATTAATGCTTCAATTAATAACATATAAATTCAATGTTAATATACGTCTGATACTACAATTCATATATATCCATAAAACTTTAGAAAACATGGAGTACCTATAAAACTCCGCAAAAACTTGGAATCCCCAGGAGAGTTTTTTTTTTTTTTTTTTTTTTTTTTTACCAGTCCTGAGAAAAATATATTACAAAGTATCTCTTTACATTACCAAAATGCACCATTGTATTAATGTTCTTGGATAGCAGAGGAATGGTAGTAGATAGTTTTATTGAATTAAATATCTTACAGAAGAAAATAATCATGCAAGATCTGTACATTTACAATAATGGAATATAATATTTTGTAAAATATATAGAATATTAAAAATAGAATACTAGATTTCTGAATGCAACTCTGCCACATAAATAAAATTGCTATAAGAAGTCAAAAATTATTAATAAAAATTAATACATTTTAATTGTTTTTATTTTTAGACTTTTATGAATGTTTATGGGATAATTGTAGATCATTTTATTACTTTTTATACAGATAATGAGGTTTTGAAAATATGTTAAATAGGCTTGATTATATAGAATTACTTATGACGGGCTTATACGTCTGTTCATATGTTGTTACTAGATATTTATATATGTTATTTATAAATAGGGAGAAAGTCTAATTTTTTTAGAAATAAAAATTACGCTGAATTTCATATTACAATCTTCTACGAATCTTAGTTTAAACCATATACACTTTAATTAAGGGAACTAATTAATGAAGATTATAAGGCTTGGCTTAGAGAATAAAAGTATCACGAGATTTACATAACAGAACAGAAACAAATTTGAAAGGTTAAATAATTAATGAGTTTGTTTAATTAAAAAGAATGAATAGATTATTTAACGTTATCGCTATCAAAGTATGTACAATATTTCTTTAACTGAATTCGAAATATTTGTGAAAGTAATTAAATTATTCATGCAATTGTAAATTAAAACTTCATTTTTAAGTTTTTTTTTTTTGTTGTTGTTGTTGTTATGTTTTAAACAAAACTTTGCATTCTAATATATTTCCTGAATATTTTTAAAGATATTTATGAATTTAATATATATGTTTTAAACTGTGTACATTTTTATGTTTATCAAAAATGAAATGTTTTTTTAGAGTTTATATTCATTAAGTCATGAACCATAAACATTCATTTTAGAAAGAATGGAGTGTAAGGCTTATTTTCATACGAACTATGTTAAAAATGCCAGATCCGGGAATCGAAAGCAGCGGATGGCCAGTGGTCGATTTCCGATTCTATCATTTTTCCCATATATGGTACGAAAATCAACCTTACACTCCAATCTTCCTAAAATAAAATTTTTATTTAAACCACATATAAACAAACTTAACACTGCTTTTGTTAGCAATGTTTAGTTTTCAAAGTAAGCTAGTGAATGCCATGTTAAGTTGCCATGTAAAACTTATCTTTTAGTTTTGTATAATATATTTCAAAAAAATTAATTCATAAATACTAAGTTAAACTTGTACGCTGAAACTTCATTAAAAAATAAAACGAAAAATATATTTAGAATATTTACCATATTGTAAATGTTTTATTCATTGGAATTAAAACAAAATTCAACGAATAAGTATTTTATAATCTACTGAATTGTGTGTGTTCTTTACTCTCAATTTTGACATTTACGTACAAGAATTGATTTAAAAAAATTATTACAAGCATCAGCATTAAAAAAGCAATAATTGTCGAGGGAGTATTTCCTCCTTGATAGGAGAGAGAGATGCTATCTGTCTTACAGCAGTTGTCCGTATACATAATGTAGATTCACAAGCACATCAGAGAGATTGAAGTGTCTGGACGATTAGAAAAAAAGTCTCACTTAGATGTGCGAAAATGATTCGTTTTTTATTTGCAATATATATTCCTACATGTTCAATGATAGTGTCGTTCTCCAGTTATATAATGTCAAGCCTTATGCTGCTTGTCTAACTAAAGAAATACTCATAAAGTTTGTTCGAAGAGTCTGGTACCAACTCTATATTGCCCAGATTTGGCACCCAGTGACCATTTCGTTTTCAGAAATCTTAAGAAACACTTATTTAAAACAAGGTTTGGCACCCAGTGACCATTTCGTTTTCAGAAATCTTAAGAAACACTTATTTAAAACAAGGTTCTTCTTTGTGATATACAGCTGCGGAAAACTGGCTTAATGGGTAAGCATGTGATTTCTACAAAGCTTGATTAAGCAAATTGGTGCTCCGTTCAGATATATGTCCAAATAGATTAAGTCATTTTCCGAAAAAGTATAGGAAAATATACCTGTTATAATTTCCCTTTGGTATTTTCTGTTTTTATACGCCTTTAACTTTTTTTTTTGGTTGGGGGGAGGGGGGGGGTTATCCTCGTATACTCACATCCATAATGAAATATGATAGTTAATTAAAAGAAATGAGTCATTAAATATCCATGATATGTCCATGTTTTTGAGAAATTAAAATCATTTTTGTGACAATCAATCACATTAATATGAATATATATATATATATATATATATAATAATAATCTATATTTATAAAGTACAATAATAATAAAATAAAATAAAACATGGTGTTTTTATATACTTAAATGCTTTCGTATATTTTTTTCTAATTACTTAAAAAAAAAAAAAAAAAAAAAAAAGTAACTAGAAGAAAATATACGAAAGCATTTAAAGTGTATAAAAACACCATGCTTTATTTTATTTTATTATTATTGTATTTTATAAATATAAATTAGATAGATATATTAAAAATATAAATTATAAATTTTGCTTCAATAAATATTTTCTCATTATCTGAATAAGTTGGGACGATTAAATCTAAAGATAAATAAAATGAACTGTCTAGACATATTTGCATTCAACGCTTAATGTAAAAGTTTTTTTTTTTTTTTTTAAGAGAACACCAAAGAGTAAATTATTAAACGCTTTTATGTAATTTTCAAAGTTTCTCGTTAACTAAATAAAAATAAAAATAATAATAAATCTAATAAATTGCTTATAAATTATTTCAAAAATTTTAAATATTTAAGACTAAAACTCTTGTGAAAGTATTTTTCAAATCACGTATTTTATTCATTCATATTAAATTATGAAAATATGAGATATGCCTAAAATTGAAATTGTATGGAATCTATTGTATTTTGCTTTCCTGAAAAATATTCGTCTCGCCTAATTGCAACTGTTAGTTTAAATCTGTTTTAAAATACACATTTTTAATCATTCACTTAATGGAATATAAGTCATATTAAAAGGAAAATTAACACAAAATTTTCATTTAAGACAAAAACATCGTATTGATAAATAAGATAAAAAAAAAAAAAAAAAAAAAAAAAAAAATTGAATATAAAATATGCTTTGAAAGTTTCTAATTTACTGCTTGGAGCCTACTGATATTTATATTAAGAATTATGCATTTCATTGCTCGTGAAAAATGAATTCCAAAGTATTTCGTCTAAACGGATAACGATGTTCAATTTTTGAGACATGAATGACACAATTAATGAAAAACCTAAGTTAAAGTACGTATTTATTTATTTATTTATTTATTTATTTATTTTATGTTCGCTTAATAGAAAGAGAACCATATCAAAAGGAAATTTCACTAAAAAATGACTGATATTTTAAGCTAATCACTGATAATTTAAGCTACATTTTAACGTCTGTCTGCTATTTTAGGCTTTCGCCTACCTGAGACATTTTTCAGTTAATTAATCATGATATAATATTTTTGAATACCTTTTAAGAAAATCTACTGACTAAAAGTGTTTTTAATGTATTGCACCGATAAAATTTTCTTTTAATTTCTGGTATTCTGATTTATCAACGAGCGTTTTGAAACTTTGAACACCTATACAGAACAAAATGAATGTTCGACTGAGTCAGAAAGTGACTCCTATTTTTTAAAGTACCTATGACGCTTTTCAAGTTTCATACAATTTAATTTTAGAAAATCCTTCCGAAATATCTAGAACGATATTTTTTTTAAAGGAAGCCTAACAACATTGCATTGTATTTCACTTATAAATAAAAAATACAAATATACAATTTAATGTGTATTAGAAAAGAGGAAGGCAAATAGTGTTAAAAGCTTTTGATTAAGTAAATATATTGTGATTAAAAGGGAAATGATGTTTATTTATACCAGTTATGTCGTCAACCAAGAATTTGTTGTGGAATACAATATCAATTAAAAAAAAAAAAAAAAAAAAAAAAAAATCTGATTCACCTAAATGCAGCTATCATCAAAACGTTGCCACAAACAAAATTTATTTTCTCACATTATATTATCTAAAATACGTTTTGTGCTGTACTGTCCGCTTTAGAGATCCTAAGTCAGTAATTTTTAACAGTTTTTTTTTTTTTTTTTTTTTTTTTTTGAGACCTATTAAAAAAAACATTACAGATACAGCACCTACAAATAAGGTAACTGCAAGTAATATGGTCACCTCAAGAATAAAAATGTTTTAGAGATGCTAGTAATCGATTTAAAAAAAAAAAAAAATATCTAAAAGAGAGGACCCCTTTTAGAACTGAAAAAATAAATAAATTTACAATAATCAAGATTTAAACCTGCAGGAATTAAAAAAAAAAAAAAAAAAAAAAAGTCTGGTTGCCCGAACGTCAATGGAGGAGAGTCTCTGTTGAGACTCAAAACGGTTTTGGGCTCTGTCTGTGTGTCTTTCTGTATGTCTGTATGTCTGTCTGTCGCGCGATAGCGGCCGCAAAAATAGCGCTATTGGCTTGAAATTTGGTACACATGTTCGTGTGCCCCACGGAATCCGTTGTATAGTTTAGGGTGTGTATTGCATTTGTAGTTCGTGTAGAGGGACACGCCAAAGTTTTTCTTATCATTACGGCCTACGGGAGAAATTTGTATGTACCGCGATAGCGGCCACAAAAATCACGCTATTGACTTGCAATTTGGTACACATGTTCATGATCCCAACGGAATCAGCTGTATAGTTTTAGGTGTGTATTCCATTTGTAGTTCTTGTACAGGGACACGCCAAAGATTTTCTATCATTACGGCCTATGGGAAGAATCTGTATACCGCAATAGCGGCCGCAAAAATCCTTCGATTGACTTGCAAATTGGCGCACACGTTCCAGCTTTGCATATAAGCAGCTGTGTAATTTTTTTTGCTATATTTTTTATAAACAGTGTACAGGGACACTCCAAAATTCTTAACTTTACGGCGTATGAGGTGAATTTCGTTTAAACGCATTTTAATATCATTACTTTGCAATGAAGAAAATGAAACTAGCGTACGTGTGTAAGATCCTTAAACTTATGTTGTTTGAAGAAAATATGTGCTCTTAAGCTTTCTAATTAATGTACAGGATCTTACAAAAGTGTTCTGACAATGTTACGTAGTCATCCAAACGATGTTACATTTGGAACAATTATTAATTTTAAACGCAAAATAAGCTGAATAGTTTTTACTGGTGTATACAATGTTTATGGTTCATTTACAAAGACACACGAAAGAATTTCGTAACATTAGAGCCTATGGATAAATTTTTAATTTAAGCGCGCACTTTAATGCGTTTATGTTGAATTGAACTTAATAAAATTAACATATATTAAAAAGATGCTTAAAATCATATTTACTCTTTAAAAAGGTTATGTATAGACTAAATAATTTATGGGACCACACAAAATAATTCCGAGTATGTACTGTAATCATCCAAATGATGTCAAATTAGTTTGAAAAATTAATGAGTTATAATTAATTAGGTTTATTGTTATTATTGGCGTTTATAATGAATGTGGCTACATTTCCAGGATACATAAAGGAATTTCGTTCTATTACGGTCTATAGTCGGTATTTCTTAAAAGTGTATTTTAACATGATTACATCCCCATCAAATATAATGAAATTTTATTAGAATTTTAAAAGCATGTTTTCCTGTTGAAAATTGTGGGCATAGAATTGATAATTAGTTTAAAGGTTACGCAAAATATTTCCGATATGCTATGTAATTTTTTTTTTTTTTTTTTTTTTTTTTTTTTTGTATGAAATTTAATAGTTATGAAATTTGGTATTTATGAATTTCAGGGAAATACTACAAGACCGTCGTTTATTAAAAATACATATTATTTCGTACTTGGGGGTTCGTAAGTTGTCTGAGAATGAATGGCGAAACTTGCAAAAATTCAGTGATTTATTCACAGAAAGTTCCAGTAAAATACAGGTCTATAAACCAAGTATCAGCTTCAATTCAACCATTAAATATACCCATATAATATAGGTAATATACCTATATGCAGTTAATATGCCCATAGGTGAAATATAATGAAGGAATTCATATTTAACGCATGAAAACACATCAATTATTACAAAACAAAATTTAATTTTTGAACCTTTACAAAAAATAATGAAAATGTAAGTAAAAAGAACATTTAGAAAACAATTTTAAAAACAATTTTTAGCAATTTTCATCAATGTTTTAAGGAATTTTATACTTTTTACGGTCAAAAATGCCTTCAATTTATTTAACTTCACATGTATGGCAAGTGAAAACTTTATCTCTCTTGGTAAGTTCTACACATTCCTCGTGCACATAATAGTGACACACAACACATAATCTCATATCCAAAAGTTTTTCCTTGTTGCGAATACCGCTAAACCATCTTTTTTTTTTTTTTTTTTTTTTTTTTTTTTAATTACTTTTCTTTGTTCAAGGACCTTTTTCACTATTATTTGTAGACTAATTCTTTTATTTAAATCGCTGTTGTGATGTTTGAAATTTCTCTAAGTTAAATTAATTTTATTTCGAAAGAACTTATTTAAAATGTTCGTTAAAGCTTTAATCTAATTTTCAACAAATTAGTTTTCCTACCGCATAAATTATTTATTTAATTTTCGGTAAACCAGAGGTTAAAATGGATTGCTAGAATTGTCTTTGGCATTGTATTCCTTGAAGAGTTAAAATTAAAAGAAATAGCAACTAAATAATTTTTCTGTGAAATGTTTAGTGTGTCTTTTGCCTATTTATGCATGTTTACCTCATATAATGCGGATAAAAACATATTTTATTACAAATTTATTTATTTATTTATTTATTTTTATTTATTTAATTTTATTTTTTACCTTATACTTAATTAAAAAAAAAATTTTTTTAAGATCTAACTATTTAAAAAAAATGTATACCTTTGTTAACCTGAAAAAAAAAAGAAGAAGAAGATGAAGATACGGAAATGTTTGTTTGTATTTAGAGGATAATCTCTGGAACTACACAATCAATTAAAAAAAATAAAATAAAAAGTGTTTCACTAATCAAAAGCAACACTATCCCTGATTGCTATAGATTATATTCAATTATGACAAAACGTATTTTTAAGTTTGAAATTTCGTTATTTTAATTAACCTCACAAAAGCCTTGAAATAATTAAATATTAAAAATCATTATATTTTTATAGTAAAAAGGACGTCATTATAGTTTTAAAGGTATTTCTTTTTCTGGTGATATAATTTACTTAAAAAATATCTTAATGTAGAATATAAGATAGTCTACATTTTAACATTATTATTTAACCATTGTTATAAATTATATGTGATAGTTAAAATTTATTTGATTATGAAAAAAAAAAGTTAATTCTTCAGGTGAATAATTTTTTGTACCTGATACTTTTACGTTATTTTTAATATATACTTGTAAAGGGGCTCATGTATTAAATACATGTTCTCTTTTATTTTCCTCGACTTTACTGTTCAGTTAGATAGATGCCATGCAATTTGGCACATTTGGCAATTCAGGCACATGCTGTGTATTTCAGTTTGAAGGTAATTTATATTTCGAGAATCGTGAAAAAAAGCTCGCCAAATTGCAAAATCATAACTGTGCCTAAATACATTGATATACAGTCGACAATGAATTTCCAATGACAATTAATTTGTGAGTTTCATTATTTTAATCTGAAACACAGAAATTAATTTTTGATAAAATAAGCTGCCACAAATATATGTTTATATCAGTTTGTAACCGATAAAATACATACATTCTAAGATTTTATAAAGTCAAGTTAATCTACTTTTAGTACGACAGGAGTATTTCTTTCAGACAGCGATTTTGCTTTGTCACACTTCCAATTCGCCAGTATCCAATTTTACCATTTAATTTCTTAAAATATTTATTATTTCTATCTTAAAATATTTAGAAATTTCATTGATAAGCGTATCAACTGTGAAAATTCATTTTAAGTAGTTTGGAGTAGAAGATAGATTTTTTTTATACCAATTATTTGAAAAATACCGGAGCCAGGAATTGAACCCATGTCCTCCGCTTAATGTGCGGATGCTCTTCCACTGAACCATCCTGACTGATAACCAGGTAGACACGTGTCACATAATGACCGTTATATCTGCGTTTGAAGATACGATGACCTTGCCAATGGTTATTATGTGAGAAATTTCGAGCTTGTTATTAGGTGGTTAATAACAAATTTTTATTTATTTATTTATTTATTATTTAGTTACAAGATTTCAATATATAAGTTAGTCCTGTCATACTAAATTCAATTCTATCAAAGACAAAATTTTTCTTTATTTTTTTATTATTTTATAATTACTCTAATTATGATTACGTTATCATTTTCTATTATTGTTATATTACCTATCCTATTACAATCTCTATTTTGTTATATCTGTATAATCATTTGTCCTGACCAAATAAGCGATCAAGATTCATCGCCCATTCCAAAGCCTTGCATCTAGAGGGATGGAGTTGGATGAAAATATTACTTCCGCGACGTAGATACCCACTAAAAAGTTATTTTACAAAAATTGTCCCCCAAAATGGGCAAGGGGTAGAACATAATTTCGTAGAACACATCTCAAAGAAAAAAAAACAAAACAAAAAAAAAAAACAGACACTCGTAATATTTTTGCTGTAAAAGATAAAAAACACATATACTTAAAGGCACATTCACAAAAATTGAAATATTTTTAACTTCAGACCAAAATATTAAAAATGAAATAATAAACGTTAAAATAAACAGTTTTTCTGTGTACCTGCATATAATCTAAAATCTGATTATGCATTACATAACAAGTCAAAAAATCTGTTTCGAAAAAAATTCATTCTCAACACAATTGAAAATGCATTTTGTGCATTTTTCATTTTCATAACTTAATGTACCAGTATAATAGAACGAATATATGTTACAGGAATAGTGAAAAATATTCATATATCTTTTATTATAAATGTTGAAATCACTGGAAGTGCATTTTTAGCTTTATTTTTCAATTTTAATGCTTGAAAATAAATAAATAAATAAATAATATAACGTTAAAGATTATATGATGTAATGGGCAGTTTGAAAGTGTTTAATATACTATAAGAATCGCATGAATTTTTTTCATTGTTTTTAATGTACGTGTAAATCCGGAAAAAAAATACTAAATTATAAATAAATAATTATACAAAAACAAACTCAAAAAATTAACTTAAAAAAATATTATTTTGTAGTATGGATATGAGGAATTAATTTTAATTCCTGAGCAGTTTTTCTGGACATAGTAAAATATAGAGAAGCATTTCTACAAATTATATTTAGTTAAAAAAAAAAAAAAAAAAAAAAATCGCATCTTTATCGTTAACCTGTATGTTTTCTTTAAAATATGTAGATACCACATTGTACACAGTCGGTAACAAAAGTGACCGAACACTAGCAAAAATTCTTATGTAAAACAAAGTACATTTCATACGGTTTTGTTAAATAAATCCTTATCGAATCATGTTCTTACACTGACTAAGAACAGGATTCGACAAGGATTTATTTAACGAAACCGTATGAAGTGTACTTTTTTTAAACAGTAATTTCCACTAGTGTTCGGACACTTTTGTTACCAACTGTACTTAAATATAGTCCTATATTAGTAACCCACAGCACAACCTGAAATGCACTTCAGCGATATCGAAGTGTACAGTCCTATCATATTTTAATATTTTTCTGTAACCCTGTAAATAAATGGTTAAGGATTTCCATACTATAATCTACACGAAACATGCCTTTATTTATGCATATAAAAGATATATGTTCATTTATTTCGTTTAGTGCAGCCTATAGATGTTAAACTGTATTTACCAGTTTATTTCCTTTATACAGGTAATATATTTGAATATTTTTTGTGATTCTGTACACAAACCATTTGCTTGATATCAACGAAAAGTTTAGTGTGTCATTCCTATATGTTGCAGATATAGAATTACAAGTTTGGCCTCTCTGCTGCTGTTTGCACTTTAGATATGCTGATAAAAGTCACGCCCACACACAAACCAACCGCTAGAAACTTGATTTTGGAATTATGGGGACAAATTGTGTAAATGTATAATAATTCGATTTTGAAAATATTTTTTTCTTATATATATGTGGGCGAGTAAAAGTAAAAGGTCAATTAACATCCTTAAAAAATAGTTACTTTCCATTAGCTTTTCGTTATTTTGTTTATTTATTTATTTATTTTTTGTTTATTGATAACACATATACATTAGACTTATATGCTTCACTCGAAGCGCGCTTGTAAATCTTTGTCAGATAAAGACAGATAACACATGACAGAATTACAATTCGAAGAATTAGAAAACCACCCAGGGCCTGCGCGGGAATCGAACCCGATCTCCTACGCTCGAAGGCGATTAGCAGTGTTGTGACATAATCATTCGGCCGCGGAAGACCCTTTTTTTTATTTGTCAGTCTTATAGTTTAATCAATGTAATTGTTTGTTGAATTCTCTGTATAAGCTTTAAGGAAATTGTTTTTGGACCCTCCGTGGCCGATAAATAAATATGTGAAATATATATGAAAATGTGAAATAAATCTATCTTTAGGGCCCACTGTGGCCGAGTGGTTATTTCACCACACTGCTAACCGCCTTCGAGCGTAGGAGAGGGTTCGATTCCCGCGCTGGCCCTGGGTGTTTTTCCATTTCTTCGTATTGTAATTGTGTCATGTGCTATCTGACGAAGATTTACAAACGGACTACAATTCAAGCATGCAAATCTAATGTATATGTTATCAATAAACAAACAAGGAAATTATTTATATTTGAAGTACATCCTAAAAACACGAGTTAAGTGCTGATTTAAAAATTAAATATAAATGTCTCAAAGCTAATATTTATAGAAATTCAAAGTTATTGCCTTCTCATTATTGGAGAGTTTATATATATATATATATATATTAAAAAAAAAAAAAAAAAAAAAACAGAGAACTTGTCTTCTGAATAATATGTAAATAATTTTAAATTTATTTATTCTGTATGAACCTATTTCTTTAATTTACGTAACTGAAAAGCTTACTGTAACTTGATTACTCATTCATGTAAGAAGTACTCTAAAGTTTTAATTTACTACCATAAGCAGCTTACTCGATACTTGGAGTATTATTTGACAGAACTATAAGATATTCAGCAACTCATTCGGAGTGAATTAAATTTTTCCAATAAGATTAAATATTTGTTGATAAAATAAGAAGATAAGGGGTGTTTCAAAGAACATCCTCAAGATCAAAGTAAAGCGGTATCTATTTAACTGCAGATCTAAGTGTGGAGTAGAAAACAGCATTAAAGAAAATTGAATGTCATATTATTAAGATTCTTTGCAAAACTTCCGATTGCTAAAACCATTTCTTATGACTTGAAAGTTTTCTTAATCAAATAAGAGAGTTCGTTTCATCTTAAAATTGAAATATAGGACAGCTACAACCGTATAATTAAGAAATTTTAGCTCTCTTAGAAAATAATAAACGGTTTTATGCTTAGCAAACCTTTTTGAAAGTACTTTATTTCGAATATTATAAATCTCGAGTCAATGATATTTGCTTTAAAGGCTTATTTAAAAAAAAAAAAAAAAAAAAAAACTGTAGTTTAAATAAAAACTGTATCACAGACCATTTATATCTTCATATTAACAAAATGGTTATGTATATTATATAATTATATGTACAGATTGGATATATCTATCCACCCCCCTCCCCCCACTCTCTCTCTTTGTATATAGTATATATATATATACATTATACATATGTATAAATATATAAACTTTATATGAAAAAATTATAAAATTATCATTTTATGATGAGCGATTTGATAAAGATTAACGTAATTGTCACAATTTTTCTTTTATAATTTCACACATGTAAATTGAAATGACACTGAATAAAAAATATTTTCGTGTTCCTAAAAGATGGGCAGAATTGAAATAAAATTAAATAATAAAATAAAATTTTAAGTGAAATAAATTATAATTTGGATATAAAAGACTATAAACAAGTCGTTTTAGTTGAAAAATTAATTATTGTTGTATGTTAAAGCTGACGTTATAATTGGCTTATATATATATATATATATATATATATATATATATATATATATATATATATATATATATATATATATATATATATATATATATATATATATATATTCTTTGTATTCTATATAATAAATAAAAAAAAACAGCTTTTTATTTTGACTTTCTCTTACATATGTATCATAGAAAAGGTGCATTTTTTGAAACAAATTCTAGAAATTGATATTTTTCTATAGTTCACATTCTGGGAGCCCCTGAATCGGAAAAAATAAGTTTTCAGCAGTTGGCATGTGTGTGTGGGTGTCTGTGAGTCCCTTAACAACATTATTCAAAAAATAATTCTTGCAGGTGTCAAAAATCGTATTCAAAATATATATACTACGCGAAAGTGTTTGATATTGAACAAATGGTTTATGTACAGGGACGTGCAAAAGTATTCAAATATATTACGTAGATTAGCAAAATGTCTGGATTTCGCCTACCGCTGTATAAGACTGCACTAAACAAAATAAAATTGACGTATATTTTTGTTTTCACAAAAGAATTTACCGTATAGAATATGGTATGAAAAGTACTTAACTTTCGTTTAAATTGACACACAAAATATTTTGGAGATATACACCGTCCTATGTTAGAAAATGGCTTGAAGTGAATTTCAAGTTGTTCCATGCATGTGTTTTCTGTCTTAAATGAAGTACATTATTTGATGTGAAGATAACACTGCTCTGAAAAAAAAAAATTGTATCTGATACCATTCTTGCAGATTCTTATGTAAAATGACCTCCTGAATCCGAATCTAGCCCCCATTTTTCCCCATCACCCACCGTTTTCTTGTTACCCCCCCCCCCCTCTCCTATTTTTATCATTGTTTGGTAATTTATACCTATCAGTTTGATTTGGAGTGGAACGATGATTATTTTAACCGTTAAATGTCATTTGACCTGAGGAGCTATCAAGGTAGAAAGTTCCAAAACACGAACATTTGTAGTAAGGAGAAAATTTCAAGTGATTTGTGCCCAGAAACCAAAAGAAAAACAATAAAAACAATCAGTTTGTGTTTTTTTTCCGCAATATCTCTCTTATTTTTTACATATTCCAGCTTCCAGTTTTCCATTTTCTTATCAAAACAGCCCAAATAATAAAAATTGTACAGTGAAATTTATTTCAAAATGTTGGTGAGTGGAGATGAAGTCTCAAGGCTCTCGCAAGAATGTTTGACTCATTCACTGTAAGACGTTTGCTTTCAATAAATCTCACGTTAAATGTTTTGACCAGTAACACATGAACAGTAAAATAGCCTTCGTTGACGCATGTTAAGTATCACCTCGCAAGATCACCAACGTCGGGAACACCATAAAGTTCACTCTCTTATCGCAAAACGTGTACTAAAGGTAGATAACGACTGACGACTACAATGCTAAGAGCAATGACCTTTAACACGTGTCAAAGCAGCATGTTTTACTGCCCAAAACATTTAACGTGAGAGTTATTGAAAGCAACCGTCGTACATTGAATCAGCCAAACTTTCTTGCCTTTATTCCCCTCACCAACATTTAAAAATAAAAATTTCATTGTATAATTTTTATTATTTGGGGTGTTTTGGTAATAAAATGGCAAACTAGAAGCTGAAATATGTAAAAAATAAGAGAAATATTGCGAAAAAAAAAAAAAAAAAAAGAAAGAAAGAAAGAAAGAAAGAAAACGAAACAGAAACTGATTGTGTTTATTGATTTTTTTTCTGCTCACAAATCCTCTCAAATATCCTCCTTACTACAAATGTTCGTGATTTAGAACTTTCTACCTCTGTAGCTCCTCAGGTCAGAACACATTTAACGGTTAAAATAATCATCGTTCCTCTCCAAATCAAACTGATGGGTATAAAATTACCAAACAATGATAAAAATGGGGGAGGGGGCGTAACAAGAAAACGATGGGTTATGGGGCAAATTGGTGGCCATATTCGGATCCAGGAGGTCATTTTACATAAGAATATGCTGAAATGGTGTCAGATAAAATTTCCATGCCGACCAGTGTAATTTATGTACAATACATAGGGCAACACAAAATTAATTGCATTTTAAAAGGATGTGGGTGGTGGTTATTAAAACAGAAATGGTGGTTACGAAATGGTTCTTAAAATTTATTATAACCTTAAATGTTTTATGAATGTACTTACAATATGGGAACAGGTCAACAGGAAGCGTTAGTTCTCCCCTCCCTCTTCAAACAGAAATGCATATCAACTAAAATTGTTTGTAAAACTATTTTCAAATATTGTTTAAGTGCAATAACTAATGTTTCAGTATAGTATCTGTATCTTACATCTTAAATTACAAAAATATGCTTATAGTAATATAGGGCAATAGAAAATAGTGTGAACCACATGAGATTGCTTTAAGCTGTTAATCATTACAATAGTTTTAAAATATGTTGAAAAATACATACAAGTAGTTTTCTTTGTACTTTCTTTTGCGGCGATAGTTAAGTTTATTACTTTATATAACTAATAATTTTATAATTCGTCCACAGATAATTCTATTTTTAATACAAATATGAATTTATGTATTTGGTAAAAATTATGTAAATATGTGACAGAAATTTATTCCATACTTGTTTTTCAAATAAACATGATAAATCATTAACTTGCCTATAATATTTATTACTTAAATAATGAGGTATAATCCATCGTGTTTATTGTACCTCTATAAACTAATGTCATATGACTCAGCTGAACTCAACATAAACCATGGGTTTTCCTTAAAATACACAAATATACTTTTAAAAACAAAATAAAAATAAATTCCTGTCAAATAATGGACTCCCATTGTTATTTTGAATAAATATTTAGAAAAGACGCTGTGAATTTGAAAGAGGATGCTTTCCGAATCTTTTGTTTCTCTCTTTATAAATGACATATGTTTTCTCGAGGGATATGGAGTATAATCAGAAACCAAGAGACGCTGTCTGGATATTTGAACTTTGTATTTATTTATACTATACTCGAAATGTTCATTTTCTAAGTAAAGATCAGAAGAATAATTAACCAAAGGGGCTTTCAACCAATGAATCTAAAAATCCGGATTTTAGGAAGACAAAATTATAGTTTCAGTCGTTTATTTTTAAAATTCTTTTTCGCTATAATAATTCATTCTTTTTTATTTATAATATTTTCGTTTAATTGAAAAACTAGCTGATATATACTTTATATGCACGGGAGATGACAATGGAAAGAGAAAGGGGAAATTGGATTAAAATCAGTACGCAGATATAAGCATAAATTAAAATCAATATACAGGGTGGCCGTAATTAAACTGGTACCGATTGCAGTATTCTCTAGCGCGATCTAATTGCGAGGAAGAGCCTCAAACTTTGTAGGGAGGTTAAACATGACGAGGGACGAAAGATTAAAGAATAAATAAATAAATGAAGTAAATAAATAATATAATATAAGATAAATGAATATAAATGAATAAATAAAAATGAAAAAAATTTCTACTAGGGGAATATGTGGCGCTGTTTTTCCAAGTAAAATTTTTCTTGCTGACAAATTAGCACAGTTTTTGCAATTTCATAATAATAAATGGTAGAAAAACAGTGCTTCAAATAAAAAAAAGTGCGCCATCATCAGTTTTAAATTACACAGGTCGACATGTAAAATTTTGATTTTATAATTTTGACTGATCTTTATGTTTTTAGGTGTGCTAAAACCGAAAATGAAGTCAGGTTTTCTCTATCACGTATAGATTTTTGTCAGTACAGGACGCCTGCCAATATAATTTCTTCCATTACTCTTCCACCAGTATAATTATATGGTAAGTTTTATAGTATGTTTTCATGATTAATTAATCATGGATAACTATTGTTGTAATAGTGCAGCACTAGTGCGAGGTAAAACCATACTAACCAACCAACCTACTGTTATGATGGTATATGTAAGAAATTGTGTCGGTAAGCACCCTTTGTTGACAAAAATCTGTACGTGATAAAGAAAAATGGTCTTCATTTTCGGTTTCAGCACATCAAAAAACATAAAGTTCAGCTAAAATCATGAAATCAAATTTTGTCAACTTCAATTTTGTAGGCCTGTGTTTTAAATCGCAACGAAAGCTTTACTTAGAAAAATAGAGGTAAATTTAAAATCATTTTTATTTATTTCATTTTATTTTTATTTAATTATTTATTTATTTCGGAATCCATCGTCTGCTGTCTTGTTTAATGCTGTCCTGTTCCTACAAACTTTAGTGTCATTTTTTAAATTAGATCGAACTACAGTCCACTGGAAGTACTGTCAGTTTAATTATGGTCACCCTGTATATATGTGTGTGTGTGTGTGTGTGTGTGTGTGTGTGTGTGTGTGTACAAACGAATTATAAAAGTGTATTAATAAATTTTAATAATTCATTGCTTGTATTTAACAGCATAGTAAGCAGCAAATATTATAGAATGAATTTTTCCGATATAGTTTGAATTTAAAGTCGTCTGAAGATTTTTTTTTTTTTTTTTTTAACAAAGTTATAAACTAAAATTTAACTTTCAATTCACTAAAAAAAAAAAATGAAAAAATTTAAAAAATGTACTTAAAAAAGTAAGTTTAAATGGACCGTGGATAGGAGAAGAATGAATAGGGGGGGAAAATAACACAAATAGGGGAAAAAATTTATCAAATGGATCAAGTACTATATGAAAACAAATGGTATAAAAAAAAAAAAAAAAAAAAAAAAAAAAATTGGTTGCAAAACATAAATACAAATAGTTCAAAACACTAATTTGCTCTATTATCAAAACAGTTAATTTGAATAAAACGTCAGTGATCACATTATATTATATGAACTTAAATGAAAAATAATACCATATAAATAAAAAATAAAAATGCTCTATCACTCTACAGTATACTAAAAGCTCGGACTCATTGGAAATGTAATAGAAGTAACAGCGAAAATTGACGCAGGCAAGTAAGTTTTTCCCTTTAATCGTGACCCTGAAGATATAGGACTCTGAAAATTCTTCCTTATTACATTGCCAACGACAACGAACTAAAATTTGAATAAAATTGGTTCCACATAAGTACATTATAAATGAACCACAAGGTTTGGCACAGGCAGACTGATCTTTGCACTCGGAATTTCTTCCAGATAAGATATCTAAAATGCCCTGAATATGCTTGTAAATCCGCTCATGTCTAAAATGTGACTAAAATAGGTATAACAGAAAGGTATAAAAAATGAATCGCAAGATTTGCAGAGGAAATAACATTTTTGTTCCTGTAATCTGCCCCTGGTTACATAACTTCTTAAATGTGATACATTGTTTTATCATTCTCTAGCAGCTTGATTGCAATATTTGAGCAAATCTGATTGGGCAGAATGAGAATGAGAATGAATAGCGAGATATTCAGAATCAAACAAATTTTTCTCCTAAGAATCTAACTTTGGTGATCCCTGTAAAAGGTAATATATTGTATTATCCTCGACGAATAATTTGATTGCAGACTTTGAGTAAAATTGGTTCGATGGAATTGTCTTAAAAATTCACTGCAAAAATTGATTCAGACATATAGAACAACAAATTAAAAGAAAATCGTGTAAAAAAGAAAATAACACGTTGACATGTTATTAAATCAAATAACTAAATAAATGAAATTACTTTTATATTCTGTAGACATTTTGGCTTCCATGATATATTAAACGTAAAAATATTTTAACATTTTGCCATTCTGTGCGATTAACTTACAAAAGTCTTATCGCGCATGTACTAAAGTTTTTTGCATATAACACACAAAAACTACTCAAAATTTGAAAATGGTCGATTCATATTGTTTTAAGTTAGCTACATGCCTAAACCCCTGCCAATTATCATTTAATTCCGAACAGCAAATTTTACGTGTTATCCAGACATGATTCCCAGATTTGGCATCAAGTCACAGAAAACTAAAGAAATGCTGATAAAGTTCTATTAAGATGTCTGGTATCGACTTTAAATTGCTCAAACTTGGCACCATTTCTTTTTTCTGAAAATGAAGGAACACTTATCTAAAACAAGGTTATCTTTGGTGATATGAATATATCTGCCGAGAACTGGTTCAGTAAATATTAAACACGGAGTTGTTTTCTACGAAGCAAGATTAAAAAATTAGTGCTACATTCAGATATTTGCCTAAATGGATTTGGTCATTTTTAGAAAAGAGAATCGGAAAATTTGTCTCTTAATTTTCTCTTGCTATTTTCTGTTTATTATTAATAATAAAATCCATACACTTGTAATCTTTTATAATTTTTTTTTAATTTATTTATTCAACCTAGTATCATTATTTAATCCTATCATAAAAAAGTAGGAGACAGTGGGGATGAATGGGACATTTTTCATGCTTTTATTAATAACGTTCACCATATGTAATTCAGAATTTTGTAACATTGCACATAAGCACACTTCAGTAATCAGTTACAAATAAACATACTAACTTTAATAAAAAGTTATCATTTTTAATTAATAATAATTTTTTTTTTACATGCATGTGCATTGTCCCATTCATCCCCACATGTGGGGGTGAATGGGACAGGACTGAAGTTAACAAAGAAAAGAAAACAAAATGGAAAGTAAATAAATTTTTAAAGTTAAATTGGTTAATGTGATTTTATTACACACTATGGATTTACTGAAATTAACAAAAACTTATGTATTGACTCAAATTAACATCGAAAGGCAAACGTCCTTTGGTTCGCACAGTTCCTAGTGCTCTAGAATATAGTAATTTAATCTAATAAGATTTAAACTAAAAATAAATAAATAAATAAGACACTAGAAAGATATAAATCATTATAATAGCGTACAAATTATCCAGATAAATTTCTGTTTCCGGCTGATCGGGAAAAATAGGCATTCTACTCTTTATTACATTAATAATCACCAGGATTTATTTAATTAGCTTGATTGAAATTGTGATTTTAATCCAATTATTATTAGTTTATTTATTTATTTTTTAACTATTGATATTATTGATTTAAGGTGCATTGCATAGTCTAACTTATAATTTTTTTAATCATAATTATTATAAACAAAAATCAGAGCAATTAATTTCAATCTATTTTTCTCTAAATCCATGCTACTTTTATAATTCCATGTTATAACTATTGAGCTACAGGTTATAAAAATATTGAAAATCTATTTACGATTTGTTTTAATATAATTCTTGTGTACAATTTTAAATTAACACATAGTAGGGAGTGTCCCATTCATCCCCATTCAAACTGTCCCATTCATCCCCACCACCACATGATCACATAAAACAGGAAATATGTTTAATGAAAAATTGTCAATATTCTTTTTGAATATCATAAACACAGTAAAAGATTATGCCTTTTCATCATATAAGAGTTATATTAACTTTAAGCAAATAGTTAATTTCTTAACTACTACCTAATTGAATCAGTAAGAGTTACTTTGGCAGCAGAAAAAGACACAATTTTTTTCTTCCCTTCTATAGATATCAAAACTCTGAAACTACACTTGATGAATGACCTTACTTTGGCTCAGATAGACACAATTTTTTTCTGCCCTTCTATAGATAGCAAAACTCTGAAACTACACTTGATGAATGACCTTACTTTGACTCAGATAGACACAATTTTTTCTGTCCTTCTATAGATAGCAAAACTCTGAAACTACACTTGATGAATGACCTCAGTACTGCCATATATCAGAAAAATTGTCAAGTTTCTGGTGCATGCAAAACATAAAAATTTTGCTACTGTCCCATTCATCCTGCGTCTCATTCATTCCCACACTCCCCTACGATATTTAATTTGAAGAAATAGTCATTAAAAGTTGATGTCTATTTTTTGATAAATTAAATTTATGTTTAAAATAATTAATTAATTATATATATATATATATATATATATATATATATGTATTTCAATGTAAATTATAAACTTCGTTTGAATAAATATTTTGTGGTTATCTTAATAAGTAGGAAACATTAAGTCTAAAAATAAAAATAATAATCAGATAGACAAATAATAAATAACAGACATGCTTGCATTAAACATTTAATGTTAAATTATTTAAAAAGAGGACTTCAAAGTAAATTATTAAAAGCTTTTGTGCAGTTTCAGAAATTTTCGTAAATTGTTGAAAAATAAAATAAAATAAAAAGAGCAAATTGCTTATAAATGATTTAGAAATATTTTAAATAATTAAGACTAAGAAATATTCGTTTAAAAGTATTTTTTAAATTACTTATTTTATTCATTTATATTAAGATATGAAAACATGAGACATGTTTAAAATTTAAATTGTATGGATATTTATTAACTTATTTTGCTTTTATAAAAAATATTTGTTTTGCATAATTACAAATCTTAATTGGAATCAATTTTGAAGTACATATTATTTAAACGTTCTGTTAATAGAAGAAAATCCATGTTGAAACATAATTCCGTTGAAAATATATTACTTAGATGGATCCAATGTTTACATTTAGAGTTATATTATAATACCTGACTGCTATTCTAGGCCTGTCTGGCTAGAGTAAGAATCTACTTATACTCTTACATTCTCACAGACAGGCAAATTTTTGAACCAGGAAACTACCCCTAATGAGATAGATTCCTTAAATGGGTACATATTGAATTATCATCAACTAATAATGCGATTACAGATTTCGAGCAAAATTGGTTCAATGGAATTGTTTTAAAAATTGACTGCAAAATAAAATTTGACTCAAACAGATAGAACAGCAAAGTTAAATAAAATTATGTGAAAAAATTTTTAAAACATGTTGACATGTTATTGAATCAAATAACTGAGAAAATGAAATTAGCTTTTCATTCCGAAGGCATTTTTGGCTTCCATGATATTTAAATCATAAAACTGTTGCAATATTTTGTCATTCTGTGCGATTAACTTAGAAGTATTATTACACATGCGCGAAAATGTTTTGCTTATAACTCTAAAATTAATCAAAATTTTAAAATGCTTGATACATATTGTTTTAAGTTAGCTACATTCCAAAATCTTTGTCAATTGTCATTCAATTCCAACCAGAGATATTTCTACATAATATGCAGACAAGACAAGCGTTTCAGACACCTTTCTACCACCCCCACACAGAAAATAATCTGAAGACATGTTCAGCTTCCTTAATGTCTGAAACGTAAAGATATCACAATATACTTCAATATACTTCCATTCTGCGTGTTATACTCGTATAAACAAAGTTTTATCGGGCATGGACAAGCGCTTTTTGCCAAAATCTCTAATATTACTTCAAATTGTGAAATGTTCCATAAGTATGTATATTTTTAGGTTGGGTGATTGTGTAAACCCCTACCAATTGTCATTCAATTCTGTCCAGCCGTTTTTGCGTAATATAGTGAGAAGGAAAAAAAAAAAAAAAAAAAGCATTCTATACACGCACACATACACCCAACACACATACGTAGAGAAAATATTTTAAAGGTATTTTTTGCTGCTTTGATATTTGAAGGATAAAAGTATCGCAAAAATTTTTCAATTTTACATGTTTTACTGACTAAAGCCTATTACTCAAGCGCAAACATTTTTTCTCATATCTTTAATTTAAATTAAAATTTTGAAACATTTACAGATATTATTTTAGTTAGGTACAGGCCTAAATTCTTGCCATATGTCATAAATTCCGTCCTGTCATTTTTAAGTGATACTAGGACAAAAATACCACTACAGACATATACATACAACCACATACCCTTACAGTCGGAAACCCGTGTAACCCCCAGATACAAACAATATTTTGAAGACATTTCTTGCTTCCCTGATGTCTAACGAAACTCGCGTAAATGCGGGCTAGGACCCCTTAGAAAGACCCCCACGGAGGGCATTCCTCCTGTAGGCCTAGGACACAACAGGAGTCAATCGGCCTTAAAACCTACAACCAACCAACCAACCAACCCTGATGTCTAACGCCCACCAGTGGCCAAGCGGTTTGCGTTCAAAGCTGGTAGACGGGAAATGTCGGGCTCTATTCCAGATCAAGTTCGTCGATCTAGCCGTTCGAAGTTTTCTTGGTTTTCTTTGAAACTCCCTTGAATATGGACTAGGACCCTTTAAAAAGACTCCAGTGGAGGAATTAGTCCCGTAGACCCAGGTCCATAGTGCAGACAATTGGCCTTAATCTTAACATTAATACCAACACCACCTTGATATCTGAAAAATGAACATAATCCAAGTTTTCGATTCTGAATTATTTATAGACAAAAGTCTGATTTTTATTAATATAGATTCGAAAAAAAGAAAATGAATAAAAATTTAAATATAATATTATTTCATATTTTGATCATCTGACTATAATTTAAAAACTTTTATTATTAGAAATATCTATTACTACCAACTGAAAATGAATATTAAAAAAAAAAAAAAAAAAGTATAGCATCATACGTTATTGCGTGTTGTACTGTTTTGTAATAAAGTATTTATTTGGTAAACTGCTTTGTTTATTTTATAATAAAGTGGTAGAATCATAAACAACCACAAGAAAAAAAAGGAAGAATATTTAAATAATAAGTATTTTGAAAAACTGTTATCATAAAATTCATTTGTTTTGATTAGTTGTTATATTAATTAAGACAAAAAAAATATTAAAACAGAATTTTTCAAAATATCTAATAAATTTCTTGGTAACCTATGAATTTGTAGCAAGAATAGAAGAGATACAGACTATTAAATAATAATAATAATAATAATAATAAATATATATATATATTTTTTAACAGTTATTTTCTTTTGAACTTTTAAATTCACTTAAGAGTAATTTAGAAATTAAATTAAATAATCTGGTATGTTACTCACACGACTTTCTCTTACCCTGAAATTTAATACTATAAATACAGGTTGGAGTTTAAGAGGTAAGATAACGATGTTATTACAATTGAAATTAAGCTTCGGAAGAGTTTTATATGATAATTAGTTTTGTGTGAAGGGGGCTGCCAGCCCCCTCAAACCCACGTTTCATTAATGCACCTACATTTTTATTGAATTTAATTCTGTTATTAAAATTAAAAGTTTACTTAAAATTATGCAGACAATTTTCACACGCAACATTCATTGAAACTTATCAATCTTAGTCAAACTTTTCCAGCAACAAACTTATATAAACTTCAAAATACAACATTTGGATCTCTTAAAATTATTTATTTTTAAGTTATTCTAAGAGTAGTATAACACTAAATATCCAAAAAAAAGTTGAATTTGTTCTCAATATTAAATAAAAAAAAAAAAAAAAAAAAAAAATCGATAATTTTATTTTAGATTATCGCACATCATTAGTTCAATCATTCGTTTTAAAGCTATTGGCGAGCTCTTTTGAAAGATACCCACCATGAAAATTTACTCCCCTCGAGGGGGGGGGACTTCCCCCCCAGGGGGAGGTGAGGCCCCTACACGCACAAAATTTTTTCCCAGTTGACTATCTCTATTAGAAAAAATATATATTCGCTTCATTTGTTTTAGTGCAGTCTTGTAGCTGTTAAACTCTACTTACCTGCAATTTCCCCCATAGACGTAATGTATTTGAATACTTTTGAGTGTCCCTGTACACAATCCATTTGCTTCATCTCAACGAAAAGCTTACTGTAGCATCCCTATATGATACACATTTAGAATACCGAGTTTGGAATTTCTGCTATTATTTGTTCTTGAGATATGCTGATAACAGACACACACACAGACCATTCGCTAAAAAACATGATTTTCGTATTCAGGGGACCTCAGAACATGTAAATATAACAAAAACTCACTTTCGAAAATTTGACCATAAAACAATACTTTCTCTACCGTAAGGGTAAGAGAAAGTAAAAATATGGAAATATTAAAAAAATAAAAGGGGGGGGGGAGGTAAATGTATACATATATATATATATATATATATATATATATACATGTATATTTTTAAGAATATAATTGCGTATGAAACTTACTTTTAAAACTACAACTTCTACAAGTGTAGAATCGCTGAGGTAAATTTGCATTTATCATCCATTAAAAAAAAAAAAAAAAATGAAAAATGATGCTGCAGAATGATTTTTCTAGGGTTTAGATGAAACTGCATTTTGTGGCTTTATTGCATTCTTAATATTCTGAAAATATATAAATAGCTAGAGAAGAGGACATAATATTTAGCTTTGGATAAACAGAATGTTGTAATCTGTGATTGTTATGAAAACGTAATGCAGTTATATTGTTTTAATATTTTATTAATCAGTATACACTTAAAAAAAAAAAATCGTCTTTATAATGGCTTAGGAAGAGTTTTACATACAAAAGTTTCCTCTGTAAAGAAATTTTGCGAAATTTCCCCCACTTCTCCTGCTTTGGGTGTGGAGAGAAAAAAATACGTTTCCAAACGTAACTCTGTGGAAATAACCTTAGGAAGGTGATCTTTGGGATGTGGGTTGGTTATGTATACTCAACACACATTATGAAGTGATTTT
The DNA here is from genome assembly GCA_963930645.1 of Salticus scenicus. Taxonomy (NCBI): domain Eukaryota; kingdom Metazoa; phylum Arthropoda; class Arachnida; order Araneae; family Salticidae; genus Salticus; species Salticus scenicus. The sequence continues at coordinate 326,929,675 of OZ005648.1, read as the reverse complement.
ACGAAATTCACTCTTCTCGTGTTTAGGGAAGTTAAAGAACAAAAATATCATTTTTCAAGCATAACTCTGCTCCAAATTATCTCAATAGTACAAATTTTTCGTGGTTCAGTTGGTTCTATCCATAATTAAACTTGACCTATTCGGAACACTCTGTAGCTGTAACTAAAATGCGGATTGAGTCGTAAATTTCTACATAGACATTTCAAAGGATGCGCTCAAAATTTCTGCAAAAAAAAGAAATTTTTTTAATTTTCCGCTCTGAGGGGACATATATCAAAATACAAACAAGCTACAAGTTTTAATTCAAACAGCTTTATTTATTACAGATTTAAATGTTATTTGTTAAGAGTTGCACGCTGTTTATCGATGGGGATCATACTGTTCAATCACATGAAGAAGTGTGCTCAACAGCGCATTGAAGCAGGTCGCCAGTGATCCTCCGCGCATGCAACGTTATACGGTCCTTCATGTCCTCCAAAGTTACAACATTTCTTTTAAAAAACTTTAAATGGCCCCCATAACCAAAAATCCCATCGATAAAATCGGAGGAACGGGCCGGGCCGTCTAAGTAGTGAAAAATTGACGGGTAATCATCATAAAATTTTGCAGCAAAAATCTTTGCAAAATATGAGAATAACTGTTTTAAATACCGTATGGTTTGAAAATGTTAAAATGGACCATAGGTATTTATTACATAACTTTCATTCATTTTGACTGTAATGCTTGTTTATACTTTAATACATGTCCCCCAAAGAGCAGAAATTTTTTAAGTTTTATTTTAAAACTTTTTTTTTTTTTTTTTTTTTTTTTTTTTGTCTGTAGAACTTTTGAGCGCATCCTTTAAAATGTCTAGATACAAAATTTCGACTCAATCCACATTTTTCTACACCTACAGAGCGCTCTGACTAGTCCAAGTTGCGAAACTGCAAAGCCTGCTCGTATTTCAATTAAGGTTTTAAAACTTTCACAATTCATTCGTGTGATATGTTTTTGCAAATAAAAGAATTCTTTTAAGCTTTGTTACAATGTTATGAAATAATTTTTTTCATTTCATTTAACTAAAATTTTCAGAATTAATTAACTAATTTTAATGGAGTGGGGAAAATATATAATTATTTAAAATAACAGAAATTTTATATTTCTAACAGTATTAGAATTTTCTTATTCATTATTGTAATATCACAAAAGTATGTTTTAAAGATATAAAAAATACGAGGAAAAGAAAAAAAAAATATATATATATATATTTATATAATATATTTAGGATTCGTTGTTAAGGAATGAAAGAAATATTATACTTACAAGGAAACATTCAAAAGGTGTCGTCTTCAAAAAATATTGAAAAAAATATATGTGATTCTACTCTTCCGAAAATACCAGAAAGTGAAAAAATTATCGGCTGAAATGAATTACAGCGACCACAAAAAAATATCAAAATTAAGAATATTTGGCGATTTCACACTGTTAGGCGATTAATTTTGAGTACTTGGCGGAGAAACAAAACACGGTTCTGTTCGTACACGGCAATCTCGATGCTAGCGAACTGAACGTCTAACAGTGCTAAATCGCCAAATATGCTTAATTTTGATAATTTTTTGTGGTCGCTGTAATTAATTAAATTTTTTTTCACTTCCTGATGTTTTATGAAGAGTAGAATCACATTTTTTTTTTTTTTTTTTTTTCAATATTTTTTGAAGACGACACTTTTGGAACGTTTTCTTGTTAGTTCAAACCAAGGGCGAGGTGGGGTTCAGAAAACTACGGAAGCGCTTCCAAAAGCAGAGGAAGAATCAATTCAGTCTTTCGACGAGGCGACGTTACTTGATTACTTTTTAAATTTTTTAAATAGGGAAGCGCTGCTTCCATCGCTTCCATGGACGCTTCGCCACTGGTTCAAACGCAAATATACTTACAGTCCATAGGTATCCAGATAGTGTCTTTTGAGATGAAAAATTATTATAGATATGTATATATTGGTTAATTACAAAAGTTCATATGCTGTTTCATAGATGAGCTAATATTTTATTTTTTAAAAGTTATTTTTTTTTTTTTTTTAATTCTAATAAAAGCTACAGAAAGGGTTTTAAGATATTATAAAAACTACCAATATATATATAGATATATATCTATATCTATATATATATTGAGGAAATTTTGTTATGGATGGAAATAACGATTACAATTCTGTAAACGAAGACAATATTATAGAATCTAGGCTTCTACATAGAACCTTTTAAGACTAAAATTTTATATATATATGGGCAAGACTTAATAAAAACCAAATGCTAAAAAAGCTAAATCGAAAAAAGCTGCGCATGTCTCTTCAAAATCATAAAATAATATAATCGTTAACTGTTACACGCCTTTTTTACTTTGTAAAACTTCAACAGAAAATTATGCAAATGAAACACGATCCACTTTGGAATCCCACCTCAAACGCACATTTATTTGTATGTGTAACCCAATCAGCTTCCCATAAATTCTGCTCATCCATTATTTATCTTTTTGTTTGTTTGTTACTTTCTTCTATATTCAATAGAAGAAAGTACTGGATTCGTAAAAATTTTCGACCTCTGGTTTTTGATGGATTTACACGTTTTGAGAGCTGTAGAACACGATTTTTGACCATTTTTAGAAAATGTCTGTCTGTCTGTCTGTCTGTCTGTGTGTGTGTGTGTGACAAAATTTTGTGGCAACTGTATCTCAAGAACTACAGCACATAATTTCATACAAATTGGTATGTAATTGCACCTTGACATAAATTAGTGCCTATCAACTTTTGGTAAAAATTGTCTTACAGGTTGCGTTGCCATCCCGCTTTTTCTAAATTTTTAACATGGTGGTATAGGACAAAATTTTGTATATATAGGCATAAAGAGAATTATTTTTTAGTAATCATGATGAAATTTAAACGAATTATTTATAATAGAGATAGTCAACTGGGAAATTTTTTTTGTATGTGTAGGAGCCTCGCCACGCCCCCCCTGGAGGAAGTCCCCCTCGAGGGGAGTAAATTTTCAAGATGGGTATCTTTCGGAAGGTCTCGTCCATACCTTTAAAACGAATGGTAGAACTATAAATCTGGGATAATTTAAAACAAAATTATCAATTTTTTTCAGTTTTAACGAAAAAATTTTTTTTTTTTTTTTTTTTTTTTTTTTTTAAACGAAATTTAACCAAATTTGGTATTTAGTTGGCCCCTGACATAAACTGGTGCTGTTTAGATTTGGGGATCAATCGCTCAGCAGGTGACGCTGTGATCGTATTTTTTTCCAAATTTTTAACATGAGGACAAAATTACGTATAAATGGACATAATGAGAGTTATTCTGAACCTGTGATTGTAAAATTAATATGAATTATTGATAATAGTAGTAGTTAATTAGTAAAAAAATTGTGCATGTTTGGGCATCGCTTTCCCCCCCCCCCCCAGGGGGAACTACCCCATTGGGGGGGGGAGATAAATTTTCAAGATGGGTATCTTTCGAAAGGTCTCGTCAATACCTTTAAAACGAATGGTTGAATTATAAATCTGTGATAATTTAAAACAAAGTTATCGATTTTTTTTTTACTTTTAACAAAAAAAAAAAAAAAAAAAGAAAAGAAAAATAATCGGTTTTTTTTTTTAAATATTGTTACTGAGTGAATTGGTATAGGAAAATATAGAAGAAAGTCTTGTGGTGGTCAGAACATACTAGTTTGTGTTTGTTTTTGTTCTTATTTTTCTGCTATTCGGTTGTTAAGCAAAATCAATATATTATCTCCAATTATGATTTAATTCAAGAAAGAATCGTTTTGTTGAAAGTAATGGAGCGAAGCATTTGAAACACTGCTTAATCTGTTCCATTCTGTCAAAATACGCGACACCTATACATGGGGTTTCTAAATGCATGAAAGTTTGTTAAATAGCGTGACGCGATAGAACTATCAATATTTAGCATCTCAGTAATTTTATTTTTTATATACATAAGAAGAAAATGTTTGATTTGTGAAATTTTTCTACCTCTCATTTTCCATTAATTGAAATGTTTTGAGGTGTCTCGAACACGACTTGACAATTTATAGAAAATGTCTGTCTGTGCATGTATCATAAACATTGTGGGCGCTGTGTCGTATGAACCAGAGAACGAAATCTAATCAAATTTAGTATTGTATTTAGTTGAACTTTGATCTAAACCGATGCTGATTTTGTTCTGGGATTAGTCACTCAACAGGTGCTCTCATAACAATGTTTTTAAAAAAATTTAATTTTTCAGTATACGAAAAATTTTTATGAAATATTTGTAATTGTAGAAGTCAACGAGAATTTTTTTTGTACATATAGGGGCATCTCTTTCTCTGGGGAAAAATACCCTTCTGAAATGAAAATTTTCAATATGTGTATCCTTGAAAATAACTTGCCGATAAGCTTAAATCGAATGGTTGAATCACAGATATGTGATTTTTGAAACAGAAGGTATAGATTTTTTTTTTTTTTTTTTCAATTTAAGAAAAAGAAAAAAAAATAAAGAAAAATATGTTCTGTATATAGCTTAAAATTGGTTTTCATTGGGCCTCTCTTTGATGAAATTCATTCCTTTCATTATGGAATAATTTTAAATTAATTAGTTGATTTTTACGTAAGACTGCCCTTTCCTTATCCTTACAAGTTTATATATATTTATATAAAATATTGTGTATTTTATATGTTTTTCATTTTATCTATTTAATTTTACAATTTTCGTTTTCTTAACTGCTGTGAAATTAATTATTCTTGTCTCTTGGTAAAATGTAGAATGCCATATTGCTTTTTGTTTTAACCAGCAACACTTGAAACGTATTAGAATTTCTTCCCTAAATTAAGATGTTCATCTAAGGAAGGCCTCTCTCTTCCTCTCCCCCCCCCCCTTTTTTTTTTTTTTTTTTTTTTGGAGAGGAGGGGATTAGTATTAATTTTTTTTTCCTTTGGTCTGCATTGTACTTATGTACATAAATACGTACATATCACGTGGCGTTTGATTTATGTAAATCAGAAGTTAATGCATCTCAATTTGACGAAGATGTTAAGAATTTGAAGATCGAATTTGACGTTCCATTGCTAATGGTAACGTTTAAGGTCTATTGTACGTACAACTTAAAAACTCTAGTTTATATTGTTTTATGTAAGTGTAAAATAAAATTCCATCATTAATACTTAAATGTGGCATGGTGCAAGGTCAGTCGAATAAGGTGGATAATCTAACATTGGAATGTTGCGCCTGTCTAGAAACGTCTTCGTTTTGACAGACAATGCAGAATGATCCGGTGCTTTGTCCGATGGAAAACCCAAGTCCTATTCTTCCACAATTCATGTTTTTTTTTTTTTTTTTAAATCCATTCACGTACTTAAAAAAACCCTTCAAGGTAGTAAAAAACGTTCAGATCGAATCAGATACCGACTTTTTCAATGTTTTCATCTGTTTTTGACGTGAAAAAGCGACTCAGAAGTGAATTATCTTCAACGTTTATCTCGGCCTCCTTGGAAGCACTTAAACCATTCAAAAACACTCGCACATGATAAAAGTTTATTGTAATACCATATCCTCCTAAACTAAATGCCTGTCGTGTGGTTCGGAAACTTGGCAACAGTTGAAGCGGTAGACAGCGCCACCTAGTACAGATTGGGCGAATTGTTTATTCAACTGTCTATCATATCCCACTTTTAAAAGTTTTTGGTGGCTGTTGAATAAAAAGTCACGCAATCTGTACCAGGTGGCGTGGACTACCGCTTCAACTCTTGCCATGTTTCTGAGCCACGCGACAGGCATCTAGTTTAGGAGGCTATGGAATACACTTCTTTTAATATTAGATAAGTTTCAATAGCACATTTTTTCAAGTTTCGTGCAAAATTTCACAGCGATTCGTTGTTCTTATTATGACACTTATCACTTTTCCGGCAAAACAAAACAACAGTTCTTATACAAATGAAGGTCACGAGCAGAAACATTTGCTTATAAATACTGTATGACCCGCATTTGAAAGAGAAAGCTTCATGCTTCAAAAATATCCGATGTTCGCGTTAGGCGCCTGCGCACTTCGCGCCTGCGAGATCAGTCTCGTTTTTTTTTTCATATCCACACCTCCTATTTTCCACCAGTGGCCGAGCTGTTCTGCGCTCAAAACTGGTAGATGGGAAGTGTCAGGTTCGATCTCAGGTCGCGCTCATGAACGTAGCCGTTCGGAATTTTCCGTGGTTTTCTCCGAAACTTGTGTAAACACGGGCTAGAGCTCCTTAGAAAGACACCCACGGAGGGCTTCCTAACCTAGGACCCTACTCCGTCGGTCTTAACACATACAACCAACACAGCGAACTAAACTATTTTCTAACCTTTTTAATTATAAATATCTACTTTACAAATCACAATCAAACTACAAAGCACTCGTCGTTTGCTTTATTTCTTGTTTCAGTTTTTACATTTTTTTAAGCAATAAAATTCCTCTCTCTTTTTCACTCTCTAGAAAGATTACAGTTCTAAATTTAGAAAATTATGAATAGAAATATTCAATTTAGTAGCAGAAAAAAAAATCATTTGTGTGTAATTGACTGATTATTGTAACATATATTTTTGATTATTTATAAATTTGAATATGAATATTGAATCCTAGTGTGTTATTTACTCTGTTAAATTTATTTTTTTCACTAAAGTAATTTGTGGTTCAAACATTTGCAATATAATCATGTTATTTAAACATTTTTGTCGTATAAAAATTTAATTATCCTCCAGTTACTTTCAGTAAATAATTCAATTCTTTAACATTGTTACAAATTGACTATTACAGTAAAAAGTTATATGGTATACCATTAACTTAATAACTTTATTTCTTTTTTTAATCTATTATTAAACACTATCTTTTTCGCTTTTTCATAGCCTTTCTTATAAAAATGCGCATTAGACTATTGTTGAAAAATATTTATAAAACTATTCTCATTAGCTGGTAAAGATTAATTCATTTGAAATAGTATTAGAATAAACTTTCTGAAATGAAAATGTCATTATTGTTTTAATTAAAGCTTTACAAAAAAATGTGCCGGCATTTAATAAGTGTTTTGGCAAAATCCCAATGCTGTTTTTATAATTTATTTTAACATCTGCAAAGGGCTTAGATCGTTTATTTCGTACTTAAAAATCTCGGAGAAATACCCGAGAAATAAATTTGTGCAAACTTGTTTTAATCTATTTAATTCCTTTTTTTTTTTTTTAAATACTTTAGCATTTAAAAAAAATGTGTTTTTAAATTGTGGTTTATTTTAAAGGATTACAGCTGGTCTAAATTTTGGTACTTTATTTGATTTTTTTCCCCCTAAAATCCGGAGTTTTACATATGCATCTATTTATTTATTTATTTATTTTATTTATTTTATTTTTTTAATTTTTCATAAAGTAGGTATAAAAATAGTGTTTTATAGAGTTAAATGTCTCAAGAGATTAGAAATCTAATTTTAATAAATAAATAAATAATATAGTTTTGTATTTCTTTTCCTTTTATACGATAGTGTAAGTGAGATGATTAATGCAAATTACAGTAATAATCATTCATTTAAATTATAAAAAAAAAAAGTGTATATTTTTAGCACAAATTCATATATAAAATTTTTAATTTTGATACTTTAACTTCAGAAATTAATGTTTTTGAACGAGTACACATATATACACAGATATAAATAAATAAATAAATAAATAAATATATGAATGTCTTAGTGAATAATCAATTATAAATGACTTAAATGCCAAATTCAAGAAATTTTAATCAAAATTTTTATGATTTGATTTAAATCTTTTAAAATTTAATAGCAAATTTAAATTATATATTTTTTTAACAACAATAATAATAAATAAATAAATAAAAAGTAAAATAAAATAAATCCTGAATTAAGCATAAATTAGACGTGTCTTTAAATATTTGTGCCATCTGTCCACAATAAAAGAAAAATCAATATAAGTCTAAAAATATAAAAGGGTCACTTCACTGTAAAAATATTTTCGCTAAATTACACAAAAATATTGGGGCAGCCTACTTGCCACAGCTATGCAGAGAAATGTTACCAGCTGTAACTGTGTAACCTTACACGTTACCCTACAAATACATTTTCTTTCCAGGACATTTATAGGACATCTTGAAGATGAAATAGACATCTTTAGGATGTAATGTGGATGACAGGGATACTAGGAATTTATGATGAACTGTGGATAAGTGTGTTTGTAAAGTATGCTACGGTTAGACAGGTACAGCTGATAACACTTCTCTTTATGATTGTAGTATTTCTCTACATGGTAAGCTGCCTCAATATTCTTGTGTAATATTTTACACAAAATTTTTTACAGTGTTTAATCAGGAAATATTAGCTAATGATAAATAAAAACTAACTTATTTTACGAGAAAACAAGATGATAAATTAAGAATAATTCAGAAAATCGTAAATATGTAAAAAAAAAAAAAAAAAAAAATCTAAATGTAGGGGGGGGGGGATTTTTTAGGCCTGCGACTACTTCTTAGTAGCTATACGATAAGACCGTTTTTTTTTCTTTTTTTTTTTTTTTGGCAATAAACGACTTCTAAAATAGCATATACATATGGAAAATTATTATGTGTAAATGTATGTAGGACCGTTGATTGCCACAAACAAGTTGCATTAATGTATATGGTGTATAACAGTTTAAAAAGGGCAACATTTGGAATATATTTATTCAGTCGAAGCCATAGTGCAATGCGTAGGAAAATTTCAGATATAATTTTTGCACGTTAATCCTTCAGGTATAATGAACGAATCGCCAAAGCGTGTTGTACTATTCAACGTCTTGATTTCTTGTTTCTCACGTTCCTATGCAGTTCAGTATTCGGTAATCGGTCTCTTGATTCCGAAAGACCGCACATTTGAAATGCATAAAAAGAGCACGAGAAGAACAAACGAAACTCGCACAATGGTACCGAAGTGAAGGGGTAAAAAACCGGATGAGACTTTCAATCATCGACAAGTTATCACCCGAGCTTATCACCAAGCTATCACCCGAGTTCACTATAAAGTTTATATGCGATATTTCATGCGAAAATATTTCTGGAACTACTATAATACCTGAAACAAACCGCGAAATTCTGAAACTACATACTAATGTGAAAAACAAGAAATCAAGGCGTTAAATAATAATAATTCGTGCATTGTACCGGAAGGACTAGAGCGCACAAATTATTTCTGGAATTTTCCTACAGATTTTATTTTTACAGAAATTACGTAAAATGTCAAAAATTTTTCTTTTCCTTTTTTTTTTTCACAATTAAAACAAGAATTGAAGTTCCTGTATCGTTTGCTTTGTCCAATACAAATTTATTTACCACTTATACTATACACAAGGGGAAAAAATACCTGTTAAATTTACAGAAAAGTAACAGCCAGACCTGTACAAAAAAAAAAAAAAAAAAAAAAAAAACACGATATTTTTTAAACAAATTTCCAGTTTTTAAATTTTTACTAATGGTTTCTAATAAGTTTATTACGAAATAAGCAAACCTATTCTTTAAAATCTGCTCCGTATTCTCGCGGTGAATTTATTTTCAGGCCCACCAGCGGTCGAACGGTTCTGCACTCAAAGCTGGTAGATGGGAAGTGCCGGTTTCGATCCCTGGTCGCGCTCAACGACTTAGCCGTTCGGGGATTTCCACGGTTTTCTCCAAAACTCGCGCAAATACGGGCAAAAACCCTTTAGAAAGACACCCCACTGAGAACATTCCGCCTGTAGGCCTAGGACCCTTGCGTAGTCAGTCGGCCTTAACTCCGACAACCAACCAATCAACCAATTTATTTTCCAGGTTTACTATAATACAAATGGGAAAAATTATGATAAGAAATCAGTAAAAAGATTCACTAAATGTACAATCTTAATGAAATCTAAATTACAATTATACCTTCATTTTATTTTATTTTTTTAAACATGAATTGAAATTTATTTATTTACACGTGAATCATAAAATTTAAATAAAACTTTATAATTATACATACATATATATATATATATATATATATATATATATATATAATTTTTAAAGTTATAATGACGTCAATTTTCCCAGTTGCATGAGTAAATTTAATTTTTGATAAATGTTAACTTTAATTTGGTTAGTAAAATTAAATATATATAGAGAGAGTTTTTAAAGTTATAAAAGCATCTACTCCACAAAATGCATAAGTAAATCTAATTTTTAATAAATATGTCTTTTAATTTTGCTATTCTCATTTAAATAACTATATTTATTTTATAATTTAAATAGGCTTTTAAATGGAGCATGTTAAATTATAATCAATTAATTATTAAACCTTTTAAAGCTCCATACCATTTTATTACGGAGACGTAGCAGCTTTCAGTGGCGGATCCGCCCCGTCCCCAGCAACCTCCTTTGTGGCTTGTACTGACACCAAGTGCTGTTATTTGTTTTCTTTCTCTCGTTCTTGCAAGAGGTGGCGTCAAACTTGATTTAAACCTGCGTGTGATTCATGACCATAACAAGAATGACAGATACTAATAATTTCGACTGTTTCACGGTAAAATGCATATTCATATTTATTGAAATTTGCAATTTTCGGAGATTTATTAAATTGTATATCAATGTTGTTGTTTTGGTGAACCTTGTTTAAAGCAGTAATTATTTTTCCATATTTTATATCGTTCATTTTTTCTTTGAGTCTAATGCCGATTTTTCTTTAGAAGCCCCGATATAGCAACTGGTACTGTGGTGGGGATAGTTAAAAGGAATCTTGTAAATGCCTGCAATTTAAAGAGGGGGAACAGGATCTTTATCGCTACGAATTAATTGATAAATATTTGGGTTGGGTTTAATGGGGATATTTAAGTTATTTTTTTTAGCAGTGTTTTTTATTTTAATTGAGGCTCCTTCATCGTAGGGGATTAAAAAAGTAAATTTTTGGGGGTGCTTTTTGACGGTTAAGAATAAAGTTAATATTGTGGATTATTTTTCTATTCAATTTGCCGACTGAGTATTTGTTGTAACCTGCTTTTAAAGTTAGATTTTTGGTTTACTTAATTTCATTTTTTAAATCGGTGGGATTATTGCAAATTAAAATAGCGCGTTTTATGTAGGATTGTATTGCATTAATTTTATATTTATATGCAGTTCGGCTGTGATTGCTAATAATTTCTTCAATGGAGATGGGTTTACGGTAAACGGTGGTGTTCATTCTGTTGTCAGAGCGTTTTATTTTAACATCTATGTAATTTATTTTGTTATTATTTTCAATTTCGCATATAAGTTTTATATTGATGTCCAATTGGTTAAGAATGTCAAGAATTTCGTCTACTTTTTCATTTTTATGGATGACCGCGAAAATGTCATAAACATATCTCGTGCAGAAAACAATTTTGTTTTTTAATGTTTTAAAAATGGTTTTTTTCAAGGAGTCTTGATTTATAGTCACCAACGAAACTCGATATACTCCTATTAATTGAAATAGTCGAAATTATTAGTATCTTGTAATGGGAGCGAATCACGCGCAGGTTTAAATCAAGTTTGGCGCCACCTCTTGGAAGAACGAGAGAAAGAAAAGAAAGAACAGCACTTGGTGTCACTGTAAGCCACAAAGGAGGTTGCTGAGAACTGGGCGGATCCGCCACCGAAAGCTGCTACGTCTCCGTAATAAAAAGGTATGGAGCTTTAAAAGGTTTAATAATTAATTGATTATATTTATTTTGTGGTGAAAGAAAATGAACATATAAAAACTTTTGCCATCACATTAATATTGTTTATTTAATAATTTTAAAGCTGATTTAAGTTATTTTATTTAATATTAAAAATATTTAAAAAAAAATTAAAAAATCGGGCTTCGGGGCGCATTATGGAGTCTCAAAACGAATTTTCATGCAAAAGTTTGAAATTATAAGGTTAACCGTTTGCCTGCAATCCGCAAGCACGTATAGGAACACACAGACAACTTCTTTAATTATATGTAGAGATTAATTATTGCTTTATTCTTAAAAATAAAAATTTAAACTCTTGCATATTTTTGATAACACTACTTTTGAAGAATTCGTATTTAATTAATTAATAATAATAATAATAAATAAATAAAATAAATAAATAAACAGTATTAAATAAAATCACTGTTTACTTTCGTAAACCATTCTACCCATGTACGTTTAATATACATAAAATATCAAAATGAATGTGCAGGATTTAAATTTCTTTTTAAGAATGACTTTAAAAAAAAAATGTATATATTTAAGAACATTCCTAAAATAATTTATTCTAAGAAATTACGTTGTTCAGTGTTCCTACGTTTCTTTATCTTGCTCCATGATTGATCGATAACGTGTCTAACTTGAATTGCGGTTTCTTGTAGTACTGAAAAACTTCGACCATTAGGGAAATATTCCAACCACTTTCTCAGAAGTATTTTAAAAGTATAAACAGAGCAAAGTCTAGAACCACAATTTCTTATTTGTGTATGTTTGTTTCTTTGTTTTGTGCATTAATGCAGATATATATATATATATATGTGTGTGTGTGTGTGTGTGTGTGTGTGTGTGTGTATACGTATGTAACTTTTAAATTCTTTATCAATTTTATTTTCAACCATGAAAGAAAACTTTAAGCGTATTACGTTCAAAATTCATTTTTAATGATTATTTAAATATATATATATACAGTTAACTTCAAAAAATTATTAATAGGTCATGGATAGTTTAGAACGCAATTTTTAATCGATTGAATACATATGTTGCATATCATACTCTCTTATCGTTGCTTTGATTGTAAAATTTAGTTAAAATGACCAAACACACAGAAACAGAAACTTAAGCTTTAATTTGGAAGTAACTTCAACTACATAATTTTGGTTTAGCGTACAACCAAATTTTAATTATATTTATTCTCAAATCTTCACTTTTACAAGAGTAAAATTATCACCAAAATTCGCCATATTTAAGTCGTAAATGGTACGACACGATATTTCAGTTCAATCTTGTTCAAAGATTTAACAATAAATTAAATTAGAATATTTCTGAATTGGTACATTGGCTAGAGAGTGTCATTGTACCAATATTCTTCTTCCTAATTTTATTTTTGTTAAATAAAGCCATTTACATAAAAATACCATTAATCTGGTGATCATTGATAGCATTTAAATTTTTAAGTCACTGACAAAAAGCAAACCCGTAAGTTTATATAAACATTGTTTATGTAGTTGAATATTTATTTAAATACTTTTAATTGGTAACTGTACGTTTTTGTTAAAAGTCACAAAAATAGTTTGCTCTAGATAACATAATAATAATAATAATATTCTATTATGCATACCTGAAGAAAAAAAAAACTGTGACTATAATGATTATAATGTGTATAATTTTCCAGGAGTTCCAAACAAGCCACTGAAATATATTTTCTTTCATTGCAACCTATAAGATGCATTAAACAGGATGTTTCTAACTCCACGTCAAACTTGGAGGGGAGTTAGAAAACATAAAAAAGTATTAGAATCACATAGGGGAGCAGGCTTCCAAATATATAGGTGGCGTTGTAAGCGAACTCTAAAGGTCAGTACGCGCGAGTGTCACATTATAGCCAGCGACTGAGTGAGATGAACATGAATCGTTTCACTAACACTGAATTAACCGATATCCACTCCAATTATGGCCTATTCACCTTATTCATTCACCTCATAAAAATATTTACAATGAGGTGAATGCCAAATCACTAAATGTTCATTCGCGTGCATTAGAACCTCTTTCAATGTGGATCCTTCACAACTATGATTCAGGACACCGGGCACGGGCAAACAAGACAAATAAGTGTCTGGTGAATAACACTTCATATACCCAATGGTAACCAAAATTCGACTACAGTGACCCTGTTGGCAACGGCTGTATGTTTCTTGAGCTCTCCAGCTTACTCAATCGCACGATTTATTTTTATTGTATCTACGTTTCAGTTTGGCAACTTTGTTATTGTTTACAAACTTGATTGTCAATAGCAATTTATTTTAAGATGCAAGTACTAAGTATTAAGTAAATAAATTTTGAACGTATGCGTAAACCAAAAATATTTTTTTTTTCATTTTTAAAGCATTTTACATTATTTAAATCAAGCAATGTTAAATATTTAACGATTTCATACTGCTATTTCAGAATTATAGTTCGTAATTTTAATTTGTACTTGAATGTGAATGTGTTTGGCAAAATATATTTTTAACATTATGAAAATTAATTTTATTTCTTAGAAGAATAGCTGTGAATTTTTTTAATGTGATTTTGTGAAATTAAAAATAATAGAAAATGAAAAAAAAGGAAACTTCACATAATAACCTGCTACTACATCAAGTAGATATACTAGTAGAGTATGGATGCCCTATATTGGCTATAGAGAAAAATTCTCGGAACATCATTACGGTTTTTGCACCTTCATTCGGTGATAATCACTTTCTTGGCAACATATTCTTGGGATTTTGCATATTTTAAATTGTTCCTCTTACCACCAAAACTCCAAAGACGAGTTAAACAGAACAGCTTTCAATCAATAACAAGGATTCGATTACATGCGTTTCATTATAGCTAGTGTAAATTGTGGTTTGTGTTTATTTTATCCCCAATCGAAATATAAAACAGCGGTAGAGGAAACTTGTTTTGGTGGAATTGGAATGTCGGGTTTGGCAGTAGAAAAATCAGTTTGGCGAATGAAATGGTGGAATGGTGGGGATGTGATCTTCAAAAGCAAAACGGTTACTAGTCCGGGGTCTACTCTAATATCTCGTTGATGCCTGCTACTAGCTACTCACGAAATAGAAAGCAATTTTCGATCGAAGATGCTATTAATGTAGACCTAACACATGTGGAAATTCTTAGTTCCTTCTGTTGACACTAGTGGTGCTACTATCTACTCACGAAATAGAAAGCAATTTTCGATCGAAGATGCTATTAATGTAGACCTAACACATGTGGAAATTCTTAGTTCCTTCTGTTGACACTAGTGGTGCTACTATCTACTCACGAAATAGAAAGCAATTTTCGATCGAAGATGCTATTAATGTAGACCTAACACATGTGGAAATTCTTAGTTCCTTCTGTTGACACTAGTGGTGCTACTATCTTTCTGGTTTACGTTTTAGCTTCCCTGTCCTATCTGTATGACAATCTGTGATCAGCATCAACTGTGGGGAACGTTCTGCACAGTGAAAGCTTACATCCATTTCATCTTCAAAGAGTCCAAATACCGAATGCAAAAGGTTATTTATGACGTGTTGTGTTTGAACAGAGGCTTTCTCAAAAATATGTGTCTGCCCAGCACTTTTATGTTATGTTTTTTGCACTGATGAAGCATGCATTACATGTGATCGGGGGTTGAATACTCACGATACGCTCATGTGGGACGTAGACAATCCACACAGAACCAAACCAGGTGCCGCCTAACACTTTTTTGTTGCTAATATATGGGTGGGAATCGTGGCTGACTATTTGGTCGGCCCATATATCTTGTCATCTCGAATGAACGCTCACACGTATCTTTACTTTGTTGAGGAGGTTTCTCCAGAATTGCTGGCCGATGTTCCTGCACACATATGACGCCGAATGTAATTTTAACACGATGAGGTTTCATCTCATTATGGATTTTTTTTTTTTTTACTTGATTATCTCGATAGAATTTATGGAGGTAGACGGATTGGGCATAGTGGTCCTTTCACCTGGCACCCCAAGACCACCTGATTTACCGCCTCTAGATTTTTTTGTGGCGTTCCAGAAAATCCATTGTCTACGAACCGTCAGCAGATTCTAAAATGGGCTTTGTTGCAAATATCGCCATTGCTGCTGATATGATCCACGAAATGTTCGGTATTTTTGAAAATGTTGGCAGTCCATACAACGTAGGTGTCAACCGTGTATGAATGCCTAATTTCCAACACCTTCTGTGGTGCTTCTTGTTGTAATATTTTTGTGTAATAAAGAGCTTGCTTAATTCTGTTTTCTGTATTGTATCCTTACTTTGTCTTAATGTCATTTTATCACTTAAGGTCGGCATATGGTACACTGCTTTCCTACGTGATTCTGATCTCTTTTAATGTTTACCTTCAACTTTGTATGGTGAGTTCAGAAATACACTATTTTAAATTATTTAAATTGAAGCTGAATGAAAACTTTATATGTTTAACTAGAACCAAGGTTTGAACCAGCTATTTTGTCGTCTTTAAGTGAAAATATAGTGTTGGTGTCATTTAAATAATTATGAATAGGTTATCAGTATTTAACCATTTTTTTTAAATAGGTAACTAATATATATACATGTGTATACGTCCTGAGTTATTAATATTTTTAAGAGTACTATATAAATGTTATGTTTCAACGTATTAGTTGTTTTACACCTTTACTAAAAATTTACTAATATATTATATATATATATGTGTACTACTTTAAAGTCTTGTCGTGAAGATGAGGGTTGAAAATTTTTAATTTTTAGTTTTCTAAAGCCATAAGTATTTAAAATTCGTGACATGTTGTTACTGATTTTAATAATTAAAAGTTAAAAAATATGATTTCTAGTGTTTTTTGTATATACTAAAGTATTTCCTTACTATTCCTTTTATATTTTTATTCTTCCATTTTTGTACAATTCTATTTCAAAACATTTTATTCATGATGCTTTATGCATCAATCATTTTGTTTATCACTGAGACTTAATTATTAATTATTATTTTATTATTATTATTACGCTGTGACATTTAATGTTGACGATAGCTGATCGGGGCCCATCACGCAAATGTTTCAATGAGCCCTCTTCAAAAGATATTGCCAGCCGCTTTTAATAGTTCACTGATAGCTATTTATAATTAAACAGAATGAAGAAATAAAAAGTAAAGGTTCAAGAAAAATTTTAGTTCAATTATATTAGAAATGCTGTTACACTTTAAACTCGAGTTGATAAAGAAATTGACAAACATTATATTAGCTGATTTATTGAAACCTTAACTTTGGACTCTCCGCTTCTGTCGGAACAAAATATCAAGTTTCCGCAATATACCGACTGACATATTTCCTTATAAAAAATATATGTTTTATTTTCGCAAAGTCTCATCTTTTTGGACCTTTCTCGGGAACTCCTCTAGCTGCGGACATCGTAGGCACTTCTGCACTGTTAGTCACTTCCAGTCTTCAACAAAATTTTAATCACAGAATCCTATAATTTAGAATAATTTATACTATCTAGTGTTAGATATTACTTATAATTTTATATTCAACGCTTGTTTCACTTATTAAGTTTATATCTCGAATATCATTATAATTATACGATTTTATATTATTAATGGATACATAGTCATACTCGTATTAAAAAGGCGGAATAAATGCAACAACTGACTGCATTTTAAATACTTAAAACAGATGAAAATTTTAAATAATTAAGTACAATAAAAACTTTAATTAATTATTTTGCTTTTTTTTTTTTTTTAATGGATTGTTGTTCCAAATTTATCAAATCAACAGATAAAACGGATTTCCTCAATATGTATATATATAACAATGTATTTAAATTATGATAAGTGAAGATATGAAGGTGGACGCTATTAGCTTTGCTTTGATTGGTGGTCCATATGGGTGTCCAGTGTGACGCTTACGGCTTAATAAAGCCTATTGTTTTGCTGATGTTTGGAGTTATATAGTTTCACCAGACTTGGAAAGATTTTGGATATCTATGGATACGGAAGAAGAATTTCAATTTTTGAAAAGTTTTCAAGCTGAAATCGAATTTTGCAGTTGTTGTCTCTTGCAGGTGGTGAGTTTTCTTCTATCTTCTGGTAGGTTCGGTATGTTAGTGCTAGCATTTTCATATAAAAAATCTATATAATATATATATATATATATATATATATTTAATAAGTATCATTCATTAGCAATAGAAAATTAATCTTTAAGAAATAAATGCTTTTAAAATTAAACCCATTTCAGTCTTTATAACTTTAAGTTTTCTTTACTATTCTGTTTGAAACACAATCTGGAGTATGCTAGCCTCCATATCTTCAGAAACCTGCTAGTACTACATAGTTTTTTTAATAACTGTGTTCCCACTTGCTGATGAAGAAAACACAGCATAATTGAAATTTTTAGCTTGAATAGTGTTAAATTTAACTAATTTTCTTGTTTATTAATATTGTTAAATTATTGTTCCTGTTGTTTTTGCATTTCACTTTCATATCTTCACTTATCATAATTTAAACACATTGTTTCATTTTTGTATATAAATTTAGTGCTGGTTTTAGAGCCTATTTTATGCAAATTAATTTTTGTCATTTATTTTGAAATTTATATATATATGTAATGTTTCAAATAACGTTTAATGTGAAAAAAAAAGTATTTCAATGTAAAGTATCTACTAGATCCATATAGATAAATTTATTAAAAGTTTTATTTTAAAAATAGTATAAAATCCGCAATACTCACTTGTTAAGAAACTAATAATAATAATAATTATATGAATAAGTATCCAGATGAAATTATATAACAAATAAAAAATAATTGCTCAAAAAACACCAAAATATGAGAAAATCTCTATAGAAATATAAGAAAATTTACTTATTATTATTATTTTTTAAATAAGTTAATGAATTGAGAATTGACAATAATATTAACTTAATTTCCTAAAAGTTTCTTTCAAAAGCAACAAAACGGATTATTTTTTAAATTACGTATTCTGCTGCTAAGGAATGATTTTTTTTCAATCCTATTTATTTTTATGTTGTGATGGATAAACTCCTAAAGAGAAACTACATTATTATGAATTTTACAAGAAAACTTTGACCATTAGAGATAAATTTATTCTTTTAGTAGGTTAAGAGACAAAATGTATTTTTCGAGCTTTCTTATTTTAGACTATAATCTGTCATCTAAGTACTGGTGCATAACTCTTCAGTATTTAAGTTGTAAAAATAATGTATGTGTGCTTCAATACATTTTAAATCGACAAAGATAAAATACTTTGAAAGATATTAATGCAAGGATCCATCTAAGTTTTTGATATATTTATATATCATTTATGGGTTAAAGAAGAAGAATAATCTTCTTGCGTTTTAGTAAATTAATCTCTTGGAGTTATTAGTTTTGCATTGAAATATAACAGTGTTTCGTATATTGAAGTTTCTTGAAAATTATCTAATTTAAAAATATAATAAAGTTCTAAATTTCAAACCTTTGGAATTTTTTTTTTAATTCTCTAAGCTAATTTTTAATTTCTTCTGTTGTCTTTTCATTGTTGTAGTTCAACAATACATTCTAAATATATCTGGATATTAATTATTCTCTTGACTGATTGATAATTAAATTTTTCAAAATCATTTCTGTGTTTGAATGAAAATTATTTTTTTTATGAAATTTCAATATTTGAAAAAAAAAAGCATATCAACCAATTCACAAAGTTATACCCAAATATATTTAGAATGTTTTGTTTAACTAAAATAGCATAAAAAAAAAAAATGATGAAGAAGAAGAAATATTTAGCATAGCGCATTTATTTATTTACTTATTTATTTTCAAAATAGGTAAAATTAAATTTTAACAGTTCAAATGCATACGTGTGCAAAATTTCATAACTTTAAGACAATAATTAAAAATATGTTTAAAATGTTTTTACGTTATTATTACTGTTATTTATGAAATATATTTCTTTTCTACATACAGAAATGATTGAATTTATGAAATTTTTTTATTTCAGATTTTTGAATAATTGATATATTTTAAGATGTCCTGAAGACGATTCGACCATTTTTAGTAAATGCCTCCCTGTGTATGTGAGTGTTATCAAAGTTTTTTGCACTGTATCTCACGAAACAATGGGCGGGACTTAAAGAAACACTTTTATTTATTTATTTTTATTTTTATTTTTTTAGTAACTTGACTAAAATTGGTACTTATTAACGTTTTGGATACATCACACATTTTAAAACTGTTTTGAAATCAAGAGGAAAATATTCCTCAAAATCCTTGTTTATGGCAATTTTCTCTCATTTTTTAGGAAATCGTAACTTAGAAGCTTTTAAAATAAAATGCGAATGATATTGCAGCCAATTGCTCTTAATAATGTTCCAGCCCGTATCATAAAGATGAAAAGAATTCACATAATGTACACGTATGCGAAATATTGCTATATTCTACCCTGTTCAGCTAATCTTAAATTTCGAGAAACGTATTAACTTTAAAAATTAGAATGTCGAAATTCAATATTGTTTCTACCAAAAACGTAAGTGATATTGTAAAACTAGCCCTTTCACTTTGCGACCATTTGTTTTTGAAATATTATCTACACAGACTTACAAACTAAAAAACTGACTAACGAAAGAACCAACTAACCAACAAACGAACAAAATAACGACCTACAGACAGACACTACATCGAAATTGTTATTTTCAGATGTCCCAAAACTCAAAATGTATAAAAAAATTTAAAAATAAATAAAATAAAATAAGTTAGGAAATTGTATGAATACCTAAATTCCACATACATATAATATGATGGGGAAACTATATATATATATATATATATATATATATATATATATATATCAGGGGAAAAGAATGAATTGAAATTCTTGACAATAGCGATATGGCAATGGATTCATGACAATTGACAATGTATAGTAATTGCATGGCAATTGTATTGACAAGAATGTATGGCAATGCAGGTTCTGGAATCAAAATTTGAAAATTACAAAAATGCGGTTAAGAGTGGTACATATTATCGCCAACTGTCAAGGTCCACGTTATTCTATGGGAAAATTTATTTCCAAAATAAATCCTTACCTAATGTATTTTTCTAAATTCCGTTTTCACATTCGGAAAATTCGTAATCCTTCAATTAGTTTTCGAAAAATTGATTTTTACCGTTTTTTATAATCTATTCTCCAGATAAAAAATGCAAAAGGTACACATAACTATTTTTTAACTCAAAAATAAATAAATAACAATAATAATAAATGTAAAAAATGAGTACTAATTTAACTGTTCGGAATTTTCTGAATGTGAAAACGAAATTTAAAAAAATGCATTAGGTAATGAGGCATTGTAAAAAAAAAATTTCCCATAAAATAACATGGGCCTTGGCTATCGGGGAAATTAGTCTAATCTTAACCTGTTAACGCCCGAATTAATTTTGCAAAATATTATTAGCTGATTATTTCACTTCTAAATTAATATAGACAAGTGACAGTAAAATATATTAACTTAAACAATTCTTCTGATAGTTTTAAATTTAAAGCCTATCCTCATTTATTGACATTTAGTGTTCTAGAGAGAAAACTTCGAGACAGAAAAACTTTGAGATAATAAATTAATATCCTATTATATGTTGACAAAGATCTCGAAAGTAAAGTATTATAATATATATTATTATTCAACTTGATTTAAGTTAGTATGCCTGCGCAAAAGCAAATGTATGTGCGATGAATGAAAAATCATAAAATGACTATCCAAATTATGAAATAATAATTAATAGTAGGCACATAAAACTTTCAGGGATCCTTTAGAGTGACACTATAAACTGTCACTAAAAAGCAGAAATCATTCCAAGAAACCACAAAAAATATACCTGCCATTTTATTAGCTGTCCTCAAATGAGGACACTGGGCGCTAACGGGTTAATGGTATTTTGAAAACTATTACAAATTTATTTTTTGATACACTTTTTCACATTTATTTTTATCATATATATAAAGTTAGTTGAATTATTTTTATTTCTCTTTACCATTAATTTTTATGTCAAGAAACGTTGAAAATAATTAAATTTCAGTTTCATAAATGTATATGCTATAAAATTGTTTGTTAAAACGTTTTTAATTAAGACTTTATATATGTAATAAAAAATGTGAAAAGAAAAATAATTATTATAAAAATAAAATAAAAATCAATGATTAAATCAATAAAAATAATTATTGTGTCCATTATAGACTTTGAAAGAGAAAAACGTAATCTGGGAAAGTATATAGATGTTAATATATCAAATTTATAAACTCTTTATAAAGAATATTTTCTTTACATCATTTATCCAATAGTTTCGAATGGTCATCTTCCTAATATTTTTGTTTTAGTAAATTATTCTTCTAAAATTAATGTGCTTCAATTACTAGTTCTGCATGTGTTTCTCTGTTTTGATACAAATTAAGTATTTCGGAAAATTTTTGTAATATAATAAAATCATTTAATTTTTAAAAGTAACACTATATTAAATGTTCAAAAAATTCCCATTATTGTTATTTTTCCCAGTAAATTTTGTAGCTGATGTATATTATTTCTTATAAAGTATAATCCTAACGAATGCCAAAAATTAAAACATGAATATAGAAGAAAAAAAAAGTTGTTCGTATGGATAGGGCATATGTACAGTCGGTAACAAAAGTGTCCGAACACTAGCAAAAATTCCTATGTAAAAAAAGTACTTCATACGGTTTTGTTAAATAAATCCTTATCGAATCATGTTCTTACACTGATTAACAACACGATTCGACAAGGATTTATTTAATAAAACAGTATTAAGTGTACTTTTTTTACATAGGAATTTTTGCTAATGTTCGGACACTTTTGCTACCGACTGTAGCATTTATTTTAGGCTATTTTATATCCTATCAAGTGGAAAATCACAGCAATATACTATTGCATAGCTGCCCACTTGTACGTTTTTTTGCTACCGGAAATTTTTAATATAAATTTTTAATTAATTTTTTTGGACGTTTCCTCTGATCAAATATGATAAATGTTTTGCAAAAAAAAGTGGTGTTAAAAAACCGTACAAGCTGGCACCTGCACTATCATTTATTATCTTATATCGACGCATTTGCAATCTATTTGGTTTTTAACAATAAAATTAATTTCAGTGAATATTAATAATATTACTAAATTTATAAATATATTATAATACCTTAACCATTTTTCTCAGGGCAATAATACGTATCAGAGAATTTAAATTTATTATACAGATTTATAAATAAAAAGTGAAAATGTATTTAATTTAATTTGATCTTTCTTAAAAAAAAAAAAAAAAAAAAAAAAAAAAATGAAAAAAAAAAAAAAATTCGTAATTCTTTCAAGAAACCATTTTTGGCTCCTCTTTGTATCCTAACATGTATAAGAAAAAAAGAAAAAAGAAAAGAAAATAATTGAGAAATTAATACTTAAGTATTAAATTACATTCTTATTCTACAAAAGTGGTACAAAAGGTATTCAAATAAATAATAATAATTTTTTTTTCATTAAAATCTGGTGTTTGATGAGTTTAATAATTTCAAATTTCAAAGATATTTATTAAATTACTATTATTATTATTATTGCAAAACTGGTCTTATAAACAAATGTAACGTTCCTAAATTCGGCTGTTAAATTACATTTGAATCCAGTAATATGGAAACAGAAACTTTTTTATGAGTTCATATATATGTATATGCGCGCGTGCGTGTGTAAAAATATACAATATAAAATGCTGAAAATTTGTGTTGAAAGAGGGAAAATAGAAATTTTGTTAAGAAACACCCTGAAAATTCATACTCATTTTCTGCATTCGTGCAGACATATTTTCACTCAAAGAAAGGATCTTCTTAAATATTTGACCAAAATAACTATTGCGCATTTTTTTATATTAATAGTCTACCTTTGCTCGCCTAGCGGTTGATATTTTCAAATATATCTTTTTCCAAATTGCATAAATCCTAGCAAGCCATATTCTCCAATATATATATATATATATATATAGGTATATATTAAAATTTAACTTTGTTTAAAAATCGAAATAATAGAACTCGAGTCATGAAATGCAATTTGAATTTAATTAAAATAAACTTCAGGCAAACTCTTTAAAATCCTCGTTAGTTTATTTGTGAAAGGGATGATAACTATATACTCCAATTTCATTACTTTTTTTTTTTCCTGCCACTTAAAATCGTTTACGATATAAGTGTAACAACGTTTCTCGCGCCTAGCACTGAAGACGATTCCAAATGCTTGGAGGTATGACAAACTGACAGACAGGTTGCTATTTGCTAAACATTCAGTCATTTGACGTTTCCTTGTCACTATTTTCTCTCATCCTGTTTTAGCACTGGGCTCGTTGAGTCAGCACTTGCGCAGAAGCTCGTATGGTCACAATAAATGTGGTTAAAGAATATTTTGCCCGCTTTTATTTCACATCGTATATTGTTTATTTATGTGTGTATTTCAAGTCTAAAAATTACATTTTCACCCACTTTCTATCATCCGATTGAGCTGAAACTTTGCATACATGTATAACTCGGATGACAATATATGCTCAAGCAATAACAGACTTGGGGGAGGACCTGAGGTCCATGGGCTCCCCACTCTTGTTAATAATTGCATTTCGGTTTTAGCACACTTCCTATCATCCGACTGAGCTGAAATTGTGCACACATTTTGTAACTCCAATGGCATTACATGCTTAAGTTGTAATGGACTAAAGGATCGAGGTGCGGAGGCCCCAAACTGTAGTTCAAATTTTTTTTTCGAATTTTAACCCACTACCATACGATTGAGCTGAAGTTTTGCATACATGTAAAATTTAGAATATAATACATACTCAAGCTTTTACGGATTTAGGATTTTAGAACTAGCCCCCCCCCCTCCCAATTCCAGTTCAATTTTTTTTTTTTTAATTGTAATCCACTTTCTACCATCTGACTGAGCTGAAGTTTTGCCTAAATGTGGATTATTTAGATCTCATGAATCGGAGTTTTGGATACAATTTGAAATAAAAGCAATTTTTTTTAAAATATCTTTATATTACTTAAATAATGGCATTAGTTTTTACTTTATGAATCTGTATCATAATGCTAAGTTCAAATCTGCTTAGCCCCACATAACACAAACTATAGGTTTATTTTTTTTTATTCTTTTCAGTACATTATTGCAGTTGTGGCCTCATATTTTCTGTTAAATTAAACTTTTTTTTTTTTTTTTTTCGAATTATTATCATTTCAAAACATGGATAAAGTGTTATTTATTTATTTGTTTTTATTTCAATTAATTGTTCTAGCAGTTATGACGTCAGTTTTGAGCGTGAACCCCTTAAAACCATGGCTATTATTATTAATAAGAAGGAAATTTTATTTTAAAAAGCTTTATTCTAAAAATACAGAGGCTGTTCGCACATTTTTTAGACGATTTTGATGGAATGTACTGAAGCAATTTCTCTCATATTTCGTGTTTTATTTGTTCAGTTTGATAGCCCTTGTTCTTAACTAACATTCTACATCATAATTTCTATGATAATCATGCTTTTTATAATATCGGAAAAGGTATATTTTTCTACTCCTCTTGAACGGCTTTCCAGAGTCCAGAAAGCGTTGTAGGTCGGTGTTTGGATAATGTTGATTTTAAGAGTCGAAAAACACAAAAATCCAACAGTGATACATCAGAAGATTTAGCAGGAATGTCAGTGAAGGGTATGGTTTTAATTCCCGTTTTTTGTTCCATTTTTTTTTTCTAGAAAAGCAATTGCGGATTGCGATGTGTGGCTGCTTGTTTTGTCTTGATACAGTTCAACGGATTGATAGCATTGTGGATAAAGATCTGGATTTTCATTTTTAAAAATTGGAATTAAAATATGTTCTTGAGAGTATTTAGAGTTGATTTTGACATTTTTGTCACATTTTTTTTGCTTTTATCTTGCGTTTGTATGAAAAAACCAGTGGCAATCATAAATCCTTTAGATAAACTCTCTTTTGATGCTTTGAGCCATGTAGCAATTTTTTTTTTCTCCACTTTTGTGATAATAAATTGACCTTTTTTTATTGCAACCACTTAAATAGACCCAAGATTCATCTGTTGTTGCAACATTTTTCCATTTTTCTCCTGATAAATGCTTTTCATAACGATTTCACTAAAAACTATCTTTGGAAAGAGTGGAAACCTATCCTTCCATCCACTGCCATTTTAAAAGCGCATTTTTGCATCTAAACAAAAATTATAAATATCAGAAGATAAATAAAACTTCCAAAAATATAACTGTTGTGAAAATAAAATTCTCCATGCAAACGATTTTTCTTACTGCGAAATAAAATCGTCTAAAAAATGTGCGAACAGCCTGTAAATAAGTATGTGAAATATATATGAAATAAATCTTTATTCTTTTCATGAACATTGTGAAATATTGTATTTATTTTCTAGTAAAAAAAAAAAAAAAAAAACTTTATTATTATTACTATTATTATTTGCGGATTGGGAGAGTCTTTATGTTATCTAGATTTCTTTATGTATATAATTATAACTGGCTCTATTTTTCTCATCAAAATAGAACAGTATACATATCACTCATTTGAGCCTTGCATTTGTAGCATATTTCTAACTACAACGTTAAAGTACTCCTAAAATATAACCACATTCCAAAAATTCTTTATCATCTACGATATCGTTTAATCGGTAGAAAGAATCGACGATGAAAAAAATCAATGATACTTTTTTATAGCCATTCTTGTGCATTATAAAAATTCTCAAGTAAGCTATAAATATTGATTTTAGTTAGACATTAGAAAAGAAAAGAGAGAGAAATAAATAAATAAATGCTTATGTATACTTTATTTTTATTTATTTATTTATTCATCTTTTTATGTGCTAAAATTATTTTTGTTAATGAATAATCAATTAGAAAATAATGAAAATAAATAAATGTTTGTTTTCATTTAAATTTTAATTTTGTATGTTTTACGACAGAAATCTACCATTCAGTTTTCTAGTAACTTTAAATATAAGGATATAAGTATAAAATTAGATTTACTGTATAGAGTTAGATTTTAAAATTTTAAAATTTTGAGTTGTATTTGTTAATATTTTTAGCGAGATTTTTTTTTTTAAGTTTGATTTTTTATATTCAATTATCCAAGTGTAATATAACATTATTACACTTAAATGATCTACTTGAATATTAGTTAACATTTCATTAATTATTCAGTGTAATAATGAAAGTTTATATTAGATTTATATTCCATTTACTGTCCTACTGCAGACTTCATGACTGAACTTTTTGTCATTAATTGAAAACAAAATATCTAATGATTGTTAAAATATACACGGATAATTGAATAAATGAGAAGCTGACAAATTCTTCTCTTAATATTTTATTCACTACATTGATTACACTGCCATTCCATAAATGACAGGACACTTTCGATTTCAGACGTTATTTAGAATATTTCGAAAAGTACTAGACAAATTATCTTGAAACTTTAGGAGTGTAAAGAATATATTATTACCACATATATTTCAGTTAAAGTTTTGCCCCGAAACTGAAAGGGGAATCAGTAAAACATTAAAGAAAAATGAAAGTGTTTGGCATCACCCTTAAAAAGTAATGCTTTAAATGCAATCTGGCTGTAGCATGAGATTATGGGGCTCTTTCTTATTACCTGTATAAATTCATATGTCTCTACCGCATGTAACCAGGGAGATATACAGGTTTCTTTAAAAAAATTACAAACAAATATTTCACTTCATTAGCTCATAACACGCAAGGTATTAAACCCAGTGCAAAGTTTTTTTTTTTTTTTTTTTCAGGAAATTTGATATACAATATCACACATAGCATACTGCAATCAGAATGAAAAAAATATTAAATATGTAATGAAATGTGAGCATGCGTAAGATTTAGCGAAATTTCATTTCCATAATTTAATGTCTAAATGTATTGAACTACTTATATAAAAACCCCAAACAAGTATCGTGTAAACCCAAAAGATTGTACGCGATAGAATGTGCTGCTATTCCGTTTCTCTCGAAAAAAGGCTAACCTATGAGAGGTTTTTCTCACAAATTCAATTTTGATTCAGTGAATGGTAATACAGTGTTTAATGATTGTGAATAAATATTGAGAAAAACCTTTTATCATTTTATCATTTTTTGGGAACACCTGAAATTCTGTTCATTGTATCGCGTAGAACTTTTTGAATTTACACGATACTTGTTTGGGGTTTTTGTATAAGTAGTTCAATACATTTTGCTATTAAATTATGCAAATGAAATTCCGCTGAATCTTACACATGCGCAGTTAAAAATTATTTAGTAAAAATTCTACTATTTCTAGTCTCAATTCTAAAGTTAGTTTTATCTTTATTAGTTTCGGACGTATGAATGTGAGAAGATTCCCCATACGCACATAGACAAGCACACACGTGCACATATACTGACCAATAGCTAAAAAATACATTTTGGACACAGAAGGCCTCAAAACATGTAAATCAAAAGAAAACTCGATGTCGAATTTTTGGACCGAATACAGTACTTCCATTACGGTAATGGACGTAGGTAATGGAAGCACGGTTGTTTATATTCATATCTTTTTGGTATATTTCTGTAAACGCAATTTGGTAGTTTATAATGGAAGTTTACTACTTTTACGTACGGAAATGGTAGCAAAAATGTATGTTCTTTATGAGCTTCCCGATTTATCTCCCGGTTTTAAGTTGTCCTCTTCTTCGTTATATATATTTATATATAAACATAACAGTTTTTAGTGTCATTAAAATATGAATAATTTCTATTTTAAAGTGCTATGTAAGAACCAGATATTGGAATTTAGCAATAAATGAACAATAAAGTTTATGTTGGCTGTTTTTTCTTCTGTCTGGGTAATACAGGCTGTTCGCACATTTTTTAGACGATTTTATTTCGCAGTAAGAAAAAATCGTTTGCATGGAGAATTTTATTTTCACAACAGTTATATTTTTGGAAGTTTTATTTATCTTCTGATATTTAGAATTTTTGTTTAGATGCAAAAATGCGCTTTTAAAATGGCAGGGGATGGAAGGATAGGTTTCCACTCTTTCCAAAGATAGTTTTTAGTAAAATCTTTATGAAAAGCATTTATCAGGAGAAAAATGGAAAAATGTTGCAACAACAGATGAATCTTGGGTCTATTTAAGTGGTTGCAATAAAAAAAGATCAATTTATTATCACAAAAGTGGAGAAAAAAATTTGCTACATGGCTCAAAGCATCAAAAGAGAGTTTTTCTAAAGGATTTATGATTGCCACTGGTTTTTTCATACAAGCGCAAGATAAAAGCAAAAAAATGTGACAAAAATGTCAAAATCAACTCTAAATACTCTCAAGAACATATTTTAATTCCAATTTTTAAAAATGAAAATCCAGATCTTTATCCACAATGCTATCAATCCGTTGAACTGCATCAAGACAAAACAAGCAGCCACACACCGCAATCCGCAATTGTTTTTCTAGAAAAAAATGGAATAAAAAACGGGAATTAAAACCATACCCTTCACTGACATTCCTGCTAAATCTTCTGATGTATCACTGTTGGATTTTTGTGTTTTTCGACTCTTAAAATCAACATTATCCAAACACCGACCTACAACGCTTTGTGTACTCTGGAAAGCTGTTCAAGAGGAGTAGAAAAATATACCTCTTCCGATATTATAAAAAGCATGATTATCATAGGAATTGTGATGTAGAATGTTGGTTAAGAACAAGGGCTATCAAACTGAACAAATAAAACACGAAATATGAGTGAAATTGCTTCAGTACACTCCATCAAAATCGTCTAAAAAATGTGCAAACAGCCTCTGTATTGTTGGTGAATTATGCAACTTTAAATGAATTCCATTGTTAAATATGTATAATTTCTGATTCTTATGTTATATTTAGAAGCAGATTAATTTGTTCCTCCTTTCTATTGCGGAACGTTAAGTGCCACGTTTTTGCACTTTTACGCTTTGTTAAAGAGTCTACTAAAAGTCTAGAGCTGTAGATATTCTGGAATAATATATTTCAAATAACTTTTAACAAAAGACAGTTTTTTAAATAAAATCATGGATTTTTTTTTTTTTTTTTTTTTTTTTTTAGTCAATAAATAAAGATTATTTTTTATAAAAATCGAATATATAAAAGAATTTCATTTAAAAATGGTTTTTGTAAAATCAAGTATTAAAATTCTTCTAAGAATTTATATATAATGAACTGAATTTTTCTAATAAAAGCCTTAAATTTCTTGAACAAATGGGCTTAATATGTATATTTCTGAATACATTTCAGTAGAAGAAAAAAACTTGAGTATAATTGTGGGTATACATTTTTGCTAATTGATATTAATTGAAGTTGTTTATAAACTTATTAATGCATTTATATACCTTTAGGAACGAATCGTCTCTACAAATCAGTTATAGATGTTGTAATTGATTAATGATGTTATTTTCTAAGTTTTGAATAACTAATGCAATTATTATATTCACCTTTCGTTTTTAAAAACAGACTGCAATGATGGAAGCGACTGCACATTAATCATAATTTAAGTAACGCTACTAAAAGATGTTCTATAATTATTTAACCAAAATATTCCGAAAGTTATTTTGAAAATAAATTTAGATAATCTAGTTCGTCAGAATCTTAAATCATACACAAGTTTCATCACGAAATTTAACTTTATTGTCATTAAACTAGATTGTTTTATAGTAATAGTACTGATATAAAGTAAACTTTGTATTATATACAACAGAAAAGATAGATAAATGTTGAAATTTTATATTTCCGACTGAGTGAAAACAAAATTTCAATAAATATGATTTTCTTCCAATCAGTTGATTGTGTGATCTTAATTTAAAAAAAAAAAAAGAAAAAAAGGAAATAGGTAAATGGTTTAAGACTTACATATATATAGTCATTTCGAAATAAATCGATATAATTCTTTTCAGGTAATTTTCATCTGCATTATAAATGAGATTAATTTGATTTTTTCTCAGAATTTTTAGCCATTTAACTGAATTGCTCATTCATGTTATATATGTATGTTTTATGTTAGATTATTTATATATTTTTGTAGATATCGCTATTGGACTTCCTTAGAAATTTTTTAATTCTGCAGTTATGTCCATTCAGCAATTTATAATATATAATCGTTCTTTTCAAATATGATTTATACTGACAGTCTTGCTTGTTTTTTTTTTTTTTTTCCTCAACTATTGTAGTTATAGCGACTGCTTTAGATGTTACTGAATAAAACTTTTGAACTTTCGCATATACAATCCATAAAAAACAGTGTTTAGTTATATTACAAAAACGTTACAATCTTTCATTATCGTAACACATTTCACGAATGCTTCCTGATATATTTACGATGCATTGAGCATTTTTTATGTTCTGTCTGGTAAAGTGACTGATACATTTATCCTTGGAATATTATTGTATATTTTAAGATCACACAAATTGAACTAAAATTTACATAATATAAATAATTTTAAATACAAACTCTATGTCAATTTTTTTTTTCTTAATATGATGTATGCCTTAATGCATGTGCTCAACTACGCAAAAAATTAAATAGAATGCATTGGTTTTTGTTCGTTGTAAGCTTTAATTAATTGGAATGTTTAACCCGTAAGCGGCACTGAAAAGAGCTCTTCAAAGAGTTCCATAAGAAATTTCTTAGATTTTATTGTGACCTTAAATGAAACTGTTGGTATGCATTTCTGTAATATATTAGGTCGTTGCAAAAGTTCTTGCGGTTTTTTTATTGCTTCATTTCATAAAAATACATCAAATCAAATGACAATTTTTAATCAAAATACTCTCCATTACTTTCTACAACCTTTGCCCATTTTTCGGGTAACAAATGTATACCACGGCGATAGAAGCTCTCGTCTTTGGAGGCAATAAAATGATCCGCGTCCGTACGAACTTTTGCAACGACTTAATATTTCTAAAATGCTTGTTACAAAAAGATTTCATCAAAATGTATCTCTTTTGCTTAACCCGTTAGTACAGCGCCACCTATAACAGATTGCGCACTTTTTATTTAACTCTCACGAATAATTTTAAGAAGTGATGTGATCGACGTTCCTTCGAATTTATTCGCGTTTTATGTATATCAAATGCTACTTCTAAAAAATTTTGGTGGCTATTGAATAAAAAAATCTGGCAACACTGAAGAATGGGCGGCAAATCGACCAACTAGCGACTACTAACGGGTTAAGCTCCTTGTAAAAACACTGAGAAAAATTTCTACGACTGTCATCTAGAAACTCAATTGTGGCTGTAGTAAATATAATTCCATGTTATCCATATAAATTCTAGTTCTCTTAGCTAGAATCCCCTGATAGAATTCTAGATAGATTTTTTTTATATTATCGTGGGGTCAAACTTATTTAAAAATGTCTGCAAATAAATGTAAACTCAAGAGGCGAGTTTTAGTAACTGTAATCTTGGTTTATGACCCAATTATAGGAAGTCAAGTCTGAATTTCTCGCAATGCAAAGGACTCATACACTGTTAAAAATGGTTTCTTAAAAAATGAGCTAAAGTGTCTCAAAATAGCTCCGAAACAATATATACTTAAATTTGAAAACCCATGTACTCATTTTTTAGTATATTTGCATGTTAGACATGGGGATATTGGGATTCTTATTGGTCAACTTCATTTTTCAGCATGTCAATATACTCAAAAATGAGTACATGAGTTTTCAAATTTAAGTATATATTGTTTTGGAGCTATTTTGAGACAATTTAGTTTATTTTTAAGAAACCGTTTTTAACATTATAGAATTCATAGTACAGTCAAACTCGTTAATGAAAACACACTTAACCTGAATTACTTTTAACATTAACTGTTTCCACAATCTCCGTCAGTGGGAAGATTAGTTTCTGAGTTACTGCTAACATGAACAATTTTTTTATTCCTCTTGAGAATCACGTCAACGAGGTTCGACTGCATTCTAATATTGTTTCACCATCCAGAAAGAGGAACACTAGAAATAAATTCTCGATTATTTCCTCTATTCAGATTATTTGTCTACCTTACACGCATAATTCGGAAAATTCTATTTTTAGTTTAGGAATCCAGAAAATGACTAATTATTCGTTCTAGAAGAAGGCTGTATATCATTTTTCTCAGTAAGCTGCAGGCATTTTTCAGATAACTGTACCAATCATTAACTTTTCGCAGACATGTTTCTAAAACATTTCAAAAATATTTCTCTGTTACAAAGAAGTTTCTATGAAACATAACTGTCACGTTTTTGTTTTTTCTCTTACTATCCGAACATTCTACATGTTTGAAATTAATCTGAAAGCAACCTGCATTTTAAAGGTTTCTGGAATATCGGACATGTTTCGATATCATCTAATTGTTATGCTTCTGGGTCGAGTAGAACTAATAACTAAGGAGGACTGATTGGTATTGATTGGAATTATATGCATGTTTGAATGTTTGTGTTTAAATGATATTTTTGTATATATATGGGTATTTGTATAATGTTCGTTTTCATTTAGCAGTCCTTTTCTACTTACTGCACATGCGTGAATTCACATAAAGTCAGATATTATAAAATGGGTGATAGAAGCTATAAATAAAAAATCTCGAGTGACTCCACTCGACCGAACATTGAGTAATTAACAGTTTTGTAGATAAAGTAAAGATAGAGGAGTTGTTAAACAAACAAAAGATAGAAAACCATAATAGAGTGTTTGAGTATTTTTCTCCATATATTACACGATGTTTTATTTAACGCTACTGAACTTTCAGCCCATAGATCATAATGATAAAGGATTTTTCGTTGTGTCCCTGTAAAAACCTATAAATGCTAGATTCACCAAAATGTTTATAGTTAGTGCAACATTGATTAATAATATTCATATAAATTTTCAGCTCAATTGAATAAGGCGTTTAGATGCTATCGCAGTTTTAAAAATTTGGTCCCATAGGCCATAATGATAAAGAATTTTTCTTTGTGTCCCTGTTAAAAAACTGTAAGCGCTAGAGTCACCAAAATCTATACAGCTGGTGCAATTGTGACCTATAACATGTGAACAAATTTTTTGCTCATATTAATAAGGCGTTTAGACGCTATCACACTTTTAAAAAATTGGCCCCATAGGCTATAATGATAAAGAATTCTTCTTTGTGTCCCTGTAAAAAAACTACAAGTGCTAGATTCTCCAAAATCTATACAGACTGAGTATCTGTGACCTATAATATGTGTGTAAATATTTTACTCAATTCAATGAGGCGTTTAGATGCTATCGCACTTTTAAGATTTTGGTCCCATAGGCCATAATGATAAAGAATTTTTCTTTGTGTCCCTGTAAAAAAACTATAAGTGCTAGCTTCACCAAAATCAATAGGGTTCGTACTATGGTGACTTACAATATACGTACCAACTTACTTTCAGCTTATTCGAACAAAGCGTTTAGACGCTAGCGTATTCACTCACAGACATATACACATACATACACACATACATATATCATCGCAAAAATAGTGAAAACGGACTCAGGGGAACTCGAAACGTATAGAAACATCAAAATATCAAATTCGGATTTTTGACATGATTACAATACTTTCCTCACTAGTGTTCGGAAAGTAAAAATAAAGGCTTACATTGTTCTTTAAGTAACAACATCTTCTCAATGGTCGCATGTTATAGGAATAGAATTAACTTATTTATCAATGTTCATTTATATATTTTTTTAAATATTTTTTTTTACTTCTTTCAAAATAAAATATTTTAAAGAAATTTTTATATTTGTCGTATTTAGGTTGCTCTATTCTCCATACAGCAGATTCGTAGATTTTATATATTGTTATTATTATATTAAATAAATTAAAAGTTATTTTTATGAAAATAATTCAAGATAGTTAAGATTCGGTAACTTTTTATTTGTAATTTCTTTTTTAATTTTTATTATATACTAAATTAACTTTTTTCTTTTACATAATCCCAAATACAAATTTTGTTTCGAAACTACTAGAAATAACCGCTCCACTAAACAAATAAATAAATAAAATAGATAATAAAAACTTGGATAAACAAATAAACCGCAAGTAATCTGTCATCCGAATACCAAGAGGGAAAGATAGTGGGAATCAATTTTCCGATAATCAGAAAGAAAACTAATATTTCCCTTAAAGAAAAATTGCGATGAGAAATAGGGGATCTTTATATTTTCTTTCCCCTTTTTGCCTGCATATGTTTGAAAAAAATATTGAAGGAAAATTAATATTCATAGAAAAATTTTCAATTGCATGAATAATTTCTGTTTTATAAAGATGGTGCAATTTCGAGTAGTTTTGGCTTTTCTTTTATGTATATTTATTTGATGAACAAGCTAAGTCTTTTCTTTACAAATACAGAAGTTTTATTATTATTATTATTATTTACTTTTCTCAACCCGTTAACGCCCGAATTAATTTTTCAAAATATTATTAGCTGATTATTTCACTTCTAAATTAATATAGACAACTGACAGTACAATATATTAACTTAAACAATTCATCTGATAGTTTTTAATTTAAAGCCTATCCTCATTTATTGACGTTTCGTGTTCTTGCGAAAAAACTTCGAGATAGAAAAACTTTGAGATAACAGATTAATTTCCTATTATATGTTGACAAAGATCTCGAAAGTAAAGTATTCTAATGTATATTATTTTTCAACTTGATTTAAGTTAGTATACCTGCGCAAAAAGCAAATATATGTGCGACGAATAAAAAATCATAAAATTACTATCCAAATTATGAAATAATAATTAATAGTAGGCACATAAAACTTTCAGGGATCATTTAGAGTGGCGCTATAAACTGTCACTAAAAAGCAGAAATCATTCCAAAAAACCACAAAAAATATACGTGCCATTTTATTAGCTGTCCTCAAATGGCGATAACGGGTTAATTGGTTTTGATATAAAATATTTATTTTGTTTATTGCTTTATTAAATTTAAACGACGATATTAGTATAATTAAGAAAAATTAAGATTAAGTGCGTTTAACATCACATTAGTGCTACGCAGTGGACAATGGGACATTTATCTCTGGGGATGGTCCTGAGAAAAAGACACGATAAATTGAAATACGACAGCGGCAGCAATAGGAAGTTTTTTATTTTATTTTATTTATTTATTTATTTATTTTAAGAATAGAGAGAAATAAAATAGGCATAAAAATAAATGCATAATATTTAAAGACGTTTTCCGCGTGTAATTTTGTTAATTTTTTTTTATTTCTCCTTATTGTATTATCTTTTTATAATAAATCGATAATAGACATGTTAGGTTCTTCATAGAATCTACGTAGAAAATTCGTAAGTTGAAAGTTGCGATAAAGTCTCGCTGAGTTGAAGTCTTAACGCTCCTCTATAAAGGTATTCTCCGAAGCGATAGCTAGTCATGATGAGTTTAGAAGGAAAAATTCGGGTTTGGCAAAATTTAGTAGATAATTAGTTTTGAGTCAGTTTGTTGGAAACTAGTTGCCGAAAGGATGCAAAATTGATTCTCCAGTGTATAAAGTTTTATTAAAAACGTACTCAGGGTTCAGCGGAGTTCAGTTCAGTTCAATTCAAGTTTGATTCGAATTTATTACGTTTTTTAATGTTAAGTTCAGTACCCCATTTAAATGCTTCAATTAAATAACTTGTTGATTTCTTAATGTTTAAAAATTTATTTTGCGGATTTTTTCACAGTATAGCATTGTTATTTAATTGAAATAATTTTTGCCATTTGAAATATGTCTCGTTAACGAACATTTGTGAAAATAAACGCATAATAATGTAATAGTAACACTTTGCACACTTTGCGTATACAGTTCCCGCCGCTTATTAAAATCACATTCGTTCTGATCCAAAGTGATTTTATTAAGCGGCTGATTTTTTTATCCGGCGAACATTCTTGCTCTTAAGGAAAAGGTATTACTTCCCTGAATTTCGAAAGAAACTTCAAATGTAACGAATAATATAATTAGTAAGCAATATTAATTAATTTTTTGGTAGATAATTAACTAATTATTTCTTCGATATAAGTAAATTAAACGCATTGTAAGTTCCCGTGCACTTTCGTTAAAGGAAAATCATCATTACTTTACCAAAAGTTCACGCTGTTTTTATAAATTTAAAATCTTTCCGTTTAAACCTCATGAATTATAGTAATTTCAAAATAAGAACTAGAAATTGCCTTCTAATAATTAGAAAAACTAGTTGGCATAGGTGGACTCTGCTCAGTTCCCCATCATATTTATGTTCTCATAAATTTCTAGTGCGAGACATTTTATAATCATGTTAAGCGAAATGAATTTGACCAAAGCTTGATATAGTGACAGAATGAAATCCCCGACTAATAGGCTATCCATCGTTCACTTCGATATATTTATCTTATTCTAATCTATTAATTTATTTTATCAGGGTCAATTCCGTTGTTTAGTTTTCATGCTACTATTTCCAATGTAATAATCCTCAAAATTCATATTTATATGAAAAATTTACAATTTCTCTATGTTGGTAAAATCGTGAATTACGAATAATTTACGAAATTTTCCTATTAGAATATTTGTATTCAATCATGTTCAAACAAATATCATAAATGTAATTTTGAAGTTGTCTAATGTATTTATGAGCCTCAAAATGAAAGTTTATGCTCAATTTTACCTTATTCTGGCATGTTAAGTAAATCGTAAATTCCAAATAAATTACGAATTTTTTTAAATTGGAAAAATCATAGTCTATGATATTCATGCCAGTATCCTAAATAATATTTCGAAAGTAGTTTGACATCTTTACGATGAAAATATCCCTCAAGATTGACGTTTATGTGAAATTTTGCTCTATGCCGCCATGTTAAGAAATTCGTAAATTTCCAATAACTTACGAAATTTTTATATTGGGAAATTCATAGTCATTAATATTCATACCAGTGTCCTAAATAATATTTCAAAAGTAGTCTGACATCTTTACGATGAAAATATCTCTCAAAATTGACGTTTATGTGAAATTTTGCCCTATACTGCCATGTTAAGAAATTCGTAAATTTCCAATAACTTGCGGAATTTTCAAAGTAGCATATTTATAGTTACTGATGTTCCTTCCGGCATCAAAACTGATATTTTAAAACTGGTCTGACATTTTTACAGTAAAAAGTTTTCATTTAATGCACGTTTAAGTGAATTTTTGTCCTATTCTCCCATGTTAAGAAAATCGTAAATTTCTAATAACTTACGAAGTTTTGAAATTCGAATGTTGCAAATAAATAGGGTTCTTTAAAACAGGAATAAACTACTACGTCAGAAACGCCAAAGAAAAATTATTGAGGTGCATACAGCTGTTTCGGTAGCCTAAAGCGTACCGTCTTCAGTGCAAAAAGAATTCTGAATCTTGAGAAGTGCTCGTATATATAGGAGAGGGACCGGATTTAGTTCAACCAATAGGATTACGGAAGAGGTGGGGAGTGTGGCCAATAGGAATTAAGGAATGTGTAGCTGTATAAACAGTAGAAAAATTAAGGAATTGTGGACTGAATGTAAAATTTCCAACAATCAGACAAATAGGGAACAGCGAAATCACAATTTACAAGGTTTTTAAAATTTTTATAAATATGAAAAGCTTCAAAGAAATCGAGTTCATGAGTGGATTTAGGTCTGCAAATTATTTTAGCTGAATTAAATTTAAAATTATGATTTTCCTCCCAGCAATGTTTAGAAATAGCCGATTTATTGGTTTCTTGTTTGCGGACGTAATTCATATGTTCTTTTAGACGAAATTTAAGACTGCGTTTAGTTTGGCCTATATATGATAAACCACACTGACAAGAAATACTATAAATGCCCCAAGAATTATGCATATCAATAGGATCTTTTAACTGAGAATAGGTGAGTTTATTGGAAGGCGAAAATATTATTTAAAAATCATATTGTTTGAGAATTTTAGCTATGGTTTGACTGGTTTTAGAAAAATAGGGTAAAACAATACTGATATTAGATGTGACTGATTTAGTAGACGAAATACGAGGGAGTTGTAATTTTTGGATAGCTTTGTCTATAATGGAAGGGTCATAACCTCTGTCAATTGCGATGGCTTTCAGGTAATTAATTTCAGATTTCAATAAAATAGGATTTGAACAAATATTAAGGGCACGGTTTACAAAAGTATAGAAAGCAGCCATTTTTTGGTTAGGTGGGTGACATGAACGCGCATGGGGAGGAAGGGAGACTGCAAAATTTTTACGATAGACAGTGGTTGAAAATCCATTTAAATGGATTTTCAGTGTGTTTTATCATATATTGGCCAAACTAAACGCAGTCTTAAATTTCGTCTAAAAGAACATATGAATTACGTCCGCAAACAAGAAACCAATAAATCGGCTATTTCTGAACATTGCTGGGAGGAAAATCATAATTTTAAATTTAATTCAGCTAAAATAATTTGCAGACCTAAATCCACTCATGAACTCGATTTCTTTGAAGCTTTTCATATTTATAAAAATTTTAAAAACCTTGTAAATTGTGATTTCGCTGTTCCCTATTTGTCTGATTGTTGGAAATTTTACATTCAGTCCACAATTCCTTAATTTTTCTACTGTTTACACAGCTACACATTCCTTAATTCCTATTGGCCACACTCCCCACCTCTTCCGTAATCCTATTGGTTGAACTAAATCCGGTCCCTCTCCTATATATACGAGCACTTCTCAAGATTCAGAATTCTTTTTGCACTGAAGACGGTACGCTTTAGGCTACCGAAACAGCTGTATACACCTCAATAATTTTTCTTTGGCGTTTCTGACGTAGTAGTTTATTCCTGTTTTAATATTCCAACGCCAAGTCTCCTGCTATTAAATAGGGTTCTTGCCAGTGTCGAAAGTAATATTTTAAAACTGATCTGACCTCTCTGCGACAATTTGTTCTTGAGATATCGTGTACACAGACTAACAAACTAACGGACTTACAGACTAACAGACTAACAGACTAACAGACACCCTACAGACAGACACCATAGAAATTTTGTCATTTTCGAATTCCTCACACCTGAAAACGTGTAAAAATGTCAAAAAACCGAGGTCGAAAATTTTCACGATTACCTAAGTTCCCTATACCTATAGTATGATGGGGAACTAAAAAAAGCCATTTCAAATCAAATGTGTATTTTATTACTGTGCTTTGAAAAATACGTTCCTTGAAATTGTTGCGGAGATAAGTTGCAGGGCGTGTTTAATTTGTAACTGTGCTGCAAGTGTAAAATCTTGAACAATGAGCGATAACGAGGGTTTGTTGTGCTTTAATTTCTTTTTCTATTTAAAAAAAATTAAAAAAAAAAAAATAAATAAATAAATGACAATATAAATTAAAAAAAGTTTTAGTGTGCATAAATGATATTTTTTGGCTGCTGAGAAGATATTTTTGAGTTTATTAACCGGCGATGCTGGTTTTATTAAGCCGCAGCTTTAAACGCAGTTTGTATTGATTTGATTCCGGTCCTGGCGATTTGATCAGATTAAGCGGCTGATTTTATTAACCAGTGATTTTATTAGGCGGCGGTTACTGTATATCTAAGAAAAAAATATGCATTTCTATAATAAAATATGTTGAACATATTCATCGCAAACTGTGCACATTACCGTTAGACTTCTAAATAAAGATAGATGCATTACACTTCCCTATCTCTCATAAACAGCTTTTATTTGTTATAAGGCGCACTTCTGGAAAGTACGTTTTGTTTGTAATTTTTGCAACATTATCCCTGATATCCCATTTTTACACACTTACCTTGATCTAACGAGATGGAGTTGGTACCATTTAAAATGATTTGAGTGTTCTGCGTTTCATGGTACTTTTTTAATATAATCAAAAATGTTTAATAATCCCATCAGTCTATAGTTTCTCATTATGAAAAACATTAAAACATTCCATGTTTATCAATAGATCTAAGAGAAATATGGGTAAAATATGATAAGTGATTCAGTGGTTAGTAGATAAAAGTGAGACAGTTCAATGAAAAAAGTAATAATGAACATAATTATGAATGACTTTGGTGTCGAACTTCAGATTAAACGTTAAAATGTTGCTCCTAATGACTTCATCACTTTTATTTTATTTATTTACTTATTTTTAAATAAAAACATTGGTTGCTGGTCGGAAGCTTAACAGTCACGATGGGGTTAAAGAATATGATATTACTTACAAACTTTGAATAAACACCATAAAATGCAATAAACTCGCAACAATTGTTTCGAGTCGAAAAAACACGACCCTTCATCAGGCGAATAAAGTAAGCACGAGTGCTGCAGTCAAAGCGGCAACGCAGTGCGTTGCTGCTTTGACTGCTTTGTGCGTTGCCGCTTTAACTACAGCACTCGTGCTTACTTTATTCGCCTGATGAAGGGTCGTATTTTTTCGACCCGAAACAATTGTTGCGAGTTTATTGCATTTTATGGTGTTTATTCAAAGTTTGTAAGTAATATTTTTTACAACGCCAGTTTTGTGGTGCTTTTTTATTAAAGAATATGATGTTACTCAGTTGACAAAACAGACGGGCACACCTTTTATACAAAGGGAGACTACAAAAGCTTGTACCACGCTATTACAAATGTTACAAAGTACTGGAAGTTATTAAAAAAATTTTAACATTTCAATTTTTAAGCACATTAAAGATGCTTTCTGAATATGTACCTGTTAGACGACGGGACTCTTTTTTCCAAACAGTAATTTTAGCGTTGTAGAAATTTGCAATAGCACACCTTGAATTAAGAATACACTGAAGTGACAAAAGTCATGGGATACCTCTTAATATCGTGTCGGTCCTCCTTTCGCCCGGCGAAGTGCAGCAACTCGACGTGGCATGGACTCAACAAGTCGTTGGAATTCTTCTGCAGGAATATTGAGCCATGCTGTCTCTATAGACGTCCATAATTGTGAAAGTGTTGATGGTGCAGGATTTTGGGCACGAACACACCTCTCGATGATGTCCCATAAATGCTCGATGGGATTCATGTCGGGCGATCTAGGTGGCCAGATCATTCGCTGGAATTGTCCAGAATGTTCTTCAAACCAATCGCGAACAGTTGTGGCCCGGTGACATGGTGCATTGTCATCCATAAAAATCCCATCGTTGTTTGGGTACATGAAGTCCATGAATGGCTGCAAGTGATCTCCAAGTAGCTGAACATAACCATTTCCAGTCAATGTTCGGTTCAGTCGCACCAGAGGACCAAGTCCATGCCATGTAAAAACAGCCCACACCATTATGCTGCCACCACCAGCTTGAACAGTGCCTTGTTGACAATTTGGGTCCATGGCTTCGTCGGGTCTGCGCCACACTCGAACCCTACCATCAGCTCTTACCAACTGAAATCGTGACTCATCGGACCAGGCCACGGTTTTCCATTCATCTAGGGACCAACCGATATGCTCACGTGCCCACGAGAGTCGCTGAAAGCGATGTCGTGCTGTCAGTAAAGGCACTCGAGTCGGTCTTCTGCTGGCATAGCCCAAGGAAGACAAATTTCGCCGCACAGTCCTACCGGACACGTCCCTCGTACGTCCCACATTGATTTCTGCGGTTATTTGACGCAGTGTTGTTTGTCTGTTAGCATTTACAACTCTTCGCAGACGTCGCCGGTCTCGGTCGTTAAGTGCAGGCGGTCGACCACTGCGCTGTCCATGGTGGGATGTTATGCCTGAAATTAGATACTCTCGGCACACTCTTGACACAGTGGAATGTTGAATTCCCTAACGATATCCGAAATGGCATGACCCATGCGTCTAGCTCCAACTAACATTCCGCGTTCAAAGTCTGTTAATTCCCGTCGTGCGGTCATAATCACGTCAAAACCTCTTCACATGAATAACTTGAACACAAATGAAAGCCCTGCGAAAGCACTGCGCATTTATACCTGTTCTACGCGATGCTACTGCCATCTGTATATTTGCATATTGCTATCCCATGACTTTTGTCACTTCAGTGTATAACATGTCAGGTTTTAATTCGCTATATAAAGCTACACTGTTCAGTTGATTACTAGGAAATTGGTGACCGTATTAATCAAGGCAAAATCTAGCTAACAGTTCAATCGGATCACTAGTTTAAAAGATATTAAATACCCCCTCCTCCCTTTTAACTTAAGATTATGAAGAATAAATACAAGTTGTTAAAAAAAAAAACTCTCTGGTTAATTTATTCGATATAAAGGGAAAAATATTTAGTATTTTTGCGTCGGAGTAAAAAAGAAACGTATGGCAATTTTCTTTTATTTAAATTGAGGAACAAGATTTTTTTTCTTTCAATTTAAATATTACTTACTTTAAATTCATTTTTTGTTTATGAAAATTTAAACTTTAGAAACAAAAAAAAAAAAAGAAAAAAAAGAACCACGTTTTGAATTAAAAACAAATAATTTCGAAAAGACGTTAAAAAAAAAAAAAAAAAGGAAAATCTGAAGGAATCTCAGCATTTTTTTAAACCTTCTATTGCGCGTATTCGTTTATCAGATTTTAATGCAAAGATTAAGTGTAGATTATTCTAAATGTACAGATTTTATAAATTTATTGTTTAAAGAACTTCAATACATTTTATGTAAATTAAAAAATATTTTACTAGAAAAAAAAATCTATTTTTTCCATTTTCAACAAAATAATAACAGTATCAATGATGGTAATAATCATAATAATAATAATAATATGATACTCTTTTCACTACATGTGACGATAGAACTTCCTATATAAATATTAACATTCTCTTTGAAAAAAAATAATAATAATGAATATATAATGAATATATGTTGAATAAATAAATTTTTGTGAATAAAAGCTTTATAAATTAATTGATAACTTTTATAAACTACATTATCTCATTTTCATTAAGAGAAAAATGATTATTCATTTTCTAGAAATAATGCATTTAACCATTTGGCTTGTAGAAACCAGCCAATGTGCTCATTTGACATCAATTTTTCTTGTACAGCTCATACCTTTAAAACAAATGCAATTATACATTTTCAGCCCAACTTTTAAAAACAAACATTTTTATTAATACTGCTAACGTTGTGAGCGCCCATAGAACTATTTTGCAGGAATGCCAAACGTTGTGAAGCTTTGAAAATAATTTGCTTAGTTCGAATGGTTCTGTCAGTTAAAGCTAAGTATTAGTTTAAATTGGACCTTTCTGCATAAGGTTGCGATAGAACGTACGGTGGGAGTTGCGAAGTTTAACTTTTGATGAAGTTTTGATGTCTGATGGTTGAATTGGAAGATATTTTTAAGAAAGTTTGTTGTAACAGATATTTAAAGTGATACTTTAGTAATAATAATTTTAAGTAGCAAAACTTTAAAAATGAGAGTGTTTTTTTTTTCTTTTCTTTTTTTTTTTTTTTTTTTTTTTAAGAAGTTGTATTTCAAAGAATTTAGCTTCAGAGAGTTTGAGTAGAGCTTATATTTAAGCCATTTTCTGTATAATTTGATGAGCGATTTTCTGCAAGCAAATTACTATCAAAGTGTGTAAAAGTATCAAAGTATCAAACTATCTTTAATTATGTGTATAATTAAAGTTAACATACTTCTGGTTATTTTTGGCACATATATGTTCCACACATTTCTTTATGACATATAAGGCCGTATAAGGGGGGAAGTTGGTTTTGTGGGATTGAAACACCACCCGAAATTTTGCATATTTGTTGAACATTTTTGAACAAT
Organism: Salticus scenicus; assembly: GCA_963930645.1. Lineage (NCBI taxonomy): Eukaryota > Metazoa > Arthropoda > Arachnida > Araneae > Salticidae > Salticus > Salticus scenicus. The sequence continues at coordinate 326,885,242 of OZ005648.1, read as the reverse complement.
ACTCCATTTTTAAACTTAACATTATGTACTAAGGTTTGATCTCTCTTCAAAAATTTTTTCTGGTTACGGCGGTAATGACATGCATTATATTTCAATATTTATTATCTTGTCATTCATATTTCCACCCCCTTATTAACTGAATATTAAAATAAATTTGTTGAGTTTTATAATCTTTGTTGTTTCTTGTGCACAATATACAGCTTTCAGTTGTTGGCATGTCTAATCAGGAAGTTCAAGGTAAAGTAACCTCACAAAGTGTATTATGCTAATACAAATTATGCGTTTAAAAATACGCTAATTTTATTATTATGATTTACAATAAATAAATAAATGCAGAAAAAAATACATTTATTTCTCTTTTTGAAATACAGTCAGAGTCTTAAAAATAAATTATTTAGAACACCATTTATGAATTCACAAGCGCATTAAATTATTCCTAAGAATGTATTTTTTTTGTTCAAAGTATTTTCTATTTGTTTGCTTACGTTCACTTTTGGAGATCATCAAAAAGGTTTTCAAATGATGAAAATGCATGAACGACTATCACCAATAGCTACTTATAAAAAGAAAAATGTCTGAAACATAGGCTGAGATTTTATGTCTAGACAGCGTATCAATTTTAATGTTTGCGTTCAAATATCGCAGCTGAATTCTGTGCCCAAAAAGAATTGAAAGTGCCTTCATGATTTTGATCAAGGAATTATTAAATTAAAGGCTGCATGTCTGTTTATGTGAGCTCGAGTATTACAAGAAAAAAGTCTATTATGGTCCGAAAATTTTCAAAATAAGTTTTCTGAAATTAGTTGCCTGGAAAATGAAGGGACATTTCGAAATGTGCATTTGGAATATGAATTGACTTTTTAAAAGTTAAAAGAAAAAGAATTAAAGTAAGCACATCTGCCTCCAAAAGAGAAGCTTACGATTTAATTTAATAGGTTTTATAGATAATATCTGTAGTGTTGCTTAAAAGAGAGAAAGTAGGAAAGATAGTTTGTTGGTGACTCATGTTTGTTGAAATGATAATTTGTAGAATTTTGACCGAGTTATCGAGTACAGTATAAAATTACCGAGTTCAGAATAAATTTAAATAGTTTTTCTTCTACCAGTGTAATGGATGTTCCGTTATTGAGTTGAAACCTTAAACAATACAGTTGCGTTGCCAAATCTTTAGCTTTTGGCGGGTGATTAAATACCGATAATATTTTGTAACAGTAAAAATCAAGGTATGAAATTGCAGATAATAAATATCACTGTTTTCTATTGAAAAAAAAAAGGATGTGAACCTGACTTTAAAATATAAATGTGTCTAACTATGAACACAATATGTATGCATCATAAAAATTATATTTCAATAACTTTTTTTTTCTTTTTCTTTTCCTTTCTTTTCCTTTCTTTTCTTTTCTTTTTTTTTTTTTTTTTAATTAATGAAAAATATTTATCAAGTATCTGATTACAAGATTTTTTCAAATCATGGAATAATTGGAAGACATAAAAGTATAAAACAAAGTTTCTATTTTGTATCATTTTTTAGATTCGATCTAGTAAATATTGTTTTAAAGTAAACAATGATTGAATATGGTTTTCAAAATCCCTAATGGTATGCAAAATTTCATGTTTTCACGCAAAATTAAAATAAAAGTATGTTTTTTTTTTTTTTGCTAAATTTTTTTTTTTTAAATAGTATATAGAAGTTCTTCAACTATTTTTATCGGATCCAGAGAGTAAAAAGCTATAAAAAATATTTTTTAAAAATCCTATATACTAGTTTTAATGTTGCATACCTGCGTTATTTAATGGTAAAATGCATAAACCATTGAAAAACTTTGTCAAATATCGTTAAAATTCTGAAAATATACGCAAAAGACTGTATCATATTTTATCTCTTATATTATTAAAATCTGTACGCGTGTGTGTGTCTGTGTGTTTGCCTGTCTGTGAGAAACGGCTTGAAGCAGCTAAAGCGCGACCGCTAATGGTCGCACGGACTTCGGGCAGGTACCGTCGGACGGAGAATTTATCGCAGATGTTCGTTATCTTATTTGCTAAACGATGCGACCCTAATTAACGGAGATATTAATTAAAACGTCGACCTATGTCTACTAAAAAATGACCGAGAATTCATGGCTAAATGCTTAAAAAGAGACATTTTTACGGAAAAAGTGGAAAATAAATTAGAAATATCAGTCGAATCGTTACAAACATGATACCATTGAAAAGGGCTTTTTTTTTTTTTTTTTTTTTTTTTTTTTTTAATCCGATGGTTTAAACGGCTTATCGATCAGATAATTACATTTTCTTTTTAAATTAACTAAACTATAAAAAAAAATGTTGGCAACAAATCACAAAAATTTTAGCTTCACAGACGATTGTCTAGACAGCGGAAGCGAAAAAAAGACACCTGCCACTGATTGAGAATCAGACGTATTTTAACTGGGATAAAAAATTGCAATTTTCTATTTTCTTCAAATTTTCACTTTCGCACATGACACTTAGTATACAATCTTAACACCACAAAACAAACTTGCAGTTCAAATTTCATCGATTTTGGTCAATAAACAAAAGATTTACATTTTAATTGCAAATTAAATTTTATCTTAACACGCCTGACATTATATCTCTCGAAAGAGGGTGTCAGTTTCTATAGCAACACAGATACACTTAAGGAAAAAATTATTTCTTTTTTTTATTTACTTCCATTAACCGACTATCGTAGGTAATGGAATTCGAAATTTCATTTTGAGGTGTCATGGCGCTGTAATATTTTAAAATTTCAATATTTCAGTCTATTAATAAAAATCGATATATTAACAAAATGTATTTAAAAGATTACTAATTTCTTTTATACATCAATAGATAATCATTCGGAATTATACAATTATTAATTTTTTATTTAATAAACATGCGTCTGAAAAAAATGTTAGCTACATAAATTTTTTGGGGAAAGTCCGAGGATGCTGAATAAAAAAATACCCATTACGTAAGCTTTTTTCAACAACAGCAACAGCAATAATAATGTTTAAAATAAAAAATCCATAAGTGAATTAAACAAACAAATTTTTAATAATATATTTAACAATCTGTATTTACTTTTTTTTGCCTGTAAAATCGGTTCTGCTTTTTCTTTATGTACTCTAACCTCTCAGCCTTTCCAGAATGAGGCACAGGAGTATAAATTAAAAACAAAAGTGTTAAATAAAATTTGTTACAATAAGCATGACGTAAATCATATATACATATATAGGAGAGAACCGTGTAATACAGACCATGAGGAAATTTATACGCTCAACACTAGATGGAGAAACCATCTCATTGCCTTTAGTGCGAATATTATTGATATACAAAGCAGGAAGTAACTTGTATACGCGTACCTCTATCTGGATGAATATGAAATTGAATTTTCGGTTTATACGATCATTGATGTAACAAGTATGTTAAAATGAAAGTCCTTCTGCTGTTAGGTAATTGTAATGTAAATTTTGCGTTAATAGTAGCAAATGTACTTATTTTCTGAACAATTTAGACATGTTTTTCATGGGCGCCAATTTGCATAGCGATATGTGATTGGAAACAACGTTGCTCTGTTTTTGCGCCTAATATGGACCATGCTCTGTTGTGTAATATGGATCAGAGATCCATAATAAAAAAAAAGAAAAAAATTAGTTTTTGTTAATGCTCGGCGTACATATGTCGTACACTCAAAATCTTGAGGCTATAGAATAGGCCAAAGAAGCAGGAGTAATCAAGCTATCACTTCCTTTGCATACTACCCATTGGATATAGCTTTCAGACCTCCTTTTTTTTTACCATTAACTATTATTTTTTTCGTCCATTTTTACTATTCCCAAGAGATGGACAAGTGTGTGAGGGAACATGCTGAACAATTTGTTTCATAATTCCATGTTTCTTAACTGTTCGGGAAGGATCACTATAGACCACTTGGTCCATATTACACGAACGTATGTGTAATATAGACCACCGATACCTAAACAAAATAATTATTTCCTGCAATTATTAATAGTTCCCAGAGTGCTTTACCAAGCTTGAACCATGCAACTATATAATTGTAATGAGCAGCCAACAAATTAAATCTTTATTTTAATAATTTTAGTTTTATGAGCATTCTTGCTTAGGGGGTCCATATTACACGGATCTCCCCTATATGTGTGTATATTTAAAAGATTATTTGTTTTATTTTATTTTATTTATTTATTTATTTATTTATTTATTTATTTTTTATGTGACTGAGTGTACAATTATAAAATTAAAAAATGTATTAATCTCAAACTTTTTAAAATTTAAGATTGGGAATATTTTAATATAAAAAAAGAAAATTTAATTCCTTGTAAAAATTGTAAATGTGTTTATATAGGTAAAACTGGCCGTACAGAAAGTATTAGACTACATAAGCACAGACGGTCACATAAAAATTGCAACCAAATTCTAAAAATGTAATCCATTCAATAGAAACCGATCATATTCCTGACTTCGATAATATAAAAGTTCTAAATTCTGGCTATGATAATTATAAATCACGTATTTTCCTTGAGAGTTGGCACACTGCCAGCCATCTCTACACTATCAATGAAGCACGCGCACTGGCTCCTCAATATTATGTACTTCTATAAATTCCTTGTGTATTCATGTAATGCTTGCAAATTATCTAGAAAAGCATTCAAATTCTAAAAATATATAATTTTATTGTACTAAAATAATATTTTCTGTATTCAAAATTTTCTATGCTTCTTGTAAATTGTGTTCTAAATAAAATAATAAAGCATGAAATATGTAGTCCCTAGAAAATGTATGTGTGATACTTGTGAAAAAAAAATGTCCCATGAAAAGTATATAAAGTTTTTGTATTATTTTAATTACAAATTTTCATTGCAAATCAATTCACTGTTCTCGCTTCAAAATACTTTAAATTATAAATTTAATGGAACTTAGAACTTCTTTTAGTAAAAAAAAAGTTTTTTTTTAGGGCTTTTTTTTTCCTTGTTTTCTGTTTTCTTTCGGAGTCTTATTATACAACAGTTTACATAGCAGTAGATTTATTTTGCGTTTTATTTTTTCCTTAAACAAAATGTATGTTTATGTGGTCTTTAAATGACAGGCAATACTTTTACTGTCAAAACACTAAAACTTTTCACAAAGTAGTTTTTAAATTGGAAAATTTAAAACCATTCAGTTTATAAGTCATTTCCTTTTGTTTCTGGACAGAAAGAAAGATAAAACTATATACTTGAATATCGTAAATAATTTGAAGTTTACGTTTTAGTATTACAAATTATAAAATGCTGGAATTCTGATAATAGTTAAATTTATAGAAAGATATGTTCATTAACTTCTGAATCATCAAATTTATTTATTAATTGCATCTTTTATATAATTATTTTTTTTTAATTATTGGAAACAAAACTAATGTGCTAAGAAATACGGTGATATAAGTTTATTGCCAGAGAAAATATAAACATATTAATGAAAAATTTATTAACATTGCAGAACAAAAATTCTGAAGAATTACAATTTTAACCCTACAAGGCTCAGTTTTTTTTTAGTGCGCGATCAAAATATATAGATTGTAATTAGTGATCAGAAGATAGGGAAAACTTATAAAAATAAAAATAAAACCATATTTTACGGAAAAATCAACTTTTTAGTTCAACGTATACCGTATGTGGAACATACATAAAAATATGATTTACTAATACGTTTACTATTGTAACATTAAAAAAAAAAAAAAAAAAAAAAAACTTACCTCTGCAAAATATACACTTCGTTATAACACACAGTATTTTGTTTCGAGTCAAAACTGTTCAATAACTATTCTTTTTTTATTTTTGAATTCAGACAAACGACTAACGTATCACTTTCATTCAAATTTCACACTGAGTGCACTATAACAAAAACACGAACGACCTCTTTAGGTAAAGATTCGTATTACTACATTGTTAAATGTCAGTAGCTTCTATCAAGATGTCAAGAGATGTCGCTACTAATAGTTTTATAGTTATAGGAACGATTAAAGTCGGTGTTCCACATATGAAACTGGTTGCCTTGTAGGGTTAAAATTTAATAAAATAATCGTCTTTTTCATGTTGTCCTTCTTACTTTTAAATCTCATATTTTTACACTAAAATTTGTAATTTATAATCAATAAGTTTTACATATATTTTACGAAAAGTGTTCAATGATGTTTATGTTGTAAAACATGGATATGAAAAATGTAATATTTTATTCATAGCAGTTGGATAATAAAATGTTACTGTAAACTACTTTTCATTCTAAATTTCCATGCAAACTAACTGCGTAATAGGAATTTTAAAAGAAACAAATAAAGTTTAATTCAATACCTATATCTAATGCTATATATATGGACCTCAATCTAAATATACTTTCACTTATTTTTCGAATTTTATAATAATGAACAAAAATATTTGCGTTTTATGGTTCCCTTATCGAAATAATAAAACATACGTGATAAGCCAAAAACATTCACAGTATTTCGTAAAAGATAAATTTTAAAAAATGGTTTTTAGTACAAAATTTGGTATAAAACTTTCTATTTTAACAAAATAATCGTCCTTTTTATGTTATCTTATTTTACTATATTAAGATTTGTATGTCACAATCAATAAGTTTTGCATATATTTTGCGAAAAGTCTTCAGTAATTTTGATACTGTAAAATCTGTAAAAACATGGATACGCAAAATGTAAGATTTTAACTCATCGCAGTTGGATAATAAAATGATGCATAAAATTGCTTTCTTTTCTAAATTTTCATAAAAACTATCTGTAAAATTAAAAAGTAAATAAAGCTGGAATCAGTACCTATATAGGAATGTTATGTATAGACCTTCATTTAAACGATCAAACTGAGTATACACTCACCAATTTATTAAGTTTCATAATGATGAACAAAAATTTACATTTCCACAAAGAATATGTGATAAGCCGAAAACAAAATATTCACATTATTTCGTAAAAAGTGAATATATAATCAAATAAATAAAAACATGAATTTTAATACAAAATTTAATATTAAATTTTCTACTAAAAGAACATGCAGTCATTTAAAGCAACAGTGTAGCAAACACCCTTAAAAATAAAGGTCTATTTTTTATTACCGATCTATCCCAAAAGAAAAACAGAGTTAGAGTGAGTAATAAATTACTTTTACTTGCCTTTCGGAGAAAATAATCAATCTTAATATACTAAAGACAAGGATTTTTCTAGACTCATTACTTTGCGTCCCTTAGTGATACGATGAAGATTTTTATATTCCTGTTGACGACAAAAATCTATTAAATAGAATTTTATTTTCTATGAAAGAAAATATTTTCAATAGAATTTTAAATTTTGTATGTTTGTTTCTCTGAAACATGTTTTGGGTTCTGCGCGTTCATCTGGATATCTTTTATAGATGCAAATTTTATAACTAAAGAATGATTTTAAATATTCCATTTAAAACATATATGCATATCTAAATACCAATTTGTTTCTTAAATATTAGTTAATGATAACAGAAAATACAATAAATTTTAGATTTTTAGTCAAAATTTAGTTCTAAAATCTATTGAAAATGAAATGTAGTTTTTATATTACTGGAATAAAGAGAAATCATGAAACACATGTAAATTTCATTGATCATTTTCTTTAGTTTACAAGTGAATTACTCCATCAAGAACTTTTTTTTTTTTTTTAAGATTTAAATGTTTCGCGATTGAAGTAAAATTTTAGTTTAAAATGTAGATTTATTTATTTATTTTTATTTTATTTTATTTTATTTATTTATTTATTTATTTATTTATTATTATTATTATTATTATTATTATTTTACGTTTTTTGGCTATTTTGTAAGTTGTTCATAGCAAAATAAAACATTTTCTAATTTTAATGTGATAATTTTATTAAAATTACAGTTTTATAAGGTAGTAAAATGTGTAAAAAGACTTTTTGAGACACATACATTACTAAAAGAAAATGCATTATCTGCAATTAGTTCAGTCATTTTTTCATAGGGAATATCAAGTTTTTAATTATTTCGCAATATTAATTTCTTTTTTTTTTTTTAGTTCATATAATAAACAGCTATAGAAAACTAAAACATTCATTTTAGTGTGAAAATTTTAAAAATTACTTTCTTTTATAAATTATTCCTAAATATCTTTAACAGCACAAATAATGAAAATCTTATTCTAAAATATCGAGATGCTTTAACATAAATTTAAACCGTCCGCAACAGTCTGGAATATATCGACATATATGTAATGTGGGTTCCATGGTACGAATTAACAGGGTGTCAAAATCAACCTTTTCATAGCAGCTGGTGTGCAAGCGTTTAAGGCGTAGCCAACATTTTTCGGAATTTCGCAAGGAAAGAAGTAAGTCTATAATGTTTAATAAAAAAGCACCACAAAACTTGCGTTGTAAAAAATATTACTTGCAAACTTTGAATAAACCGGTGCGTTGCCGCTTTGACTGCAGCACTCATGCTTACTTTATTCGCCTGATGAAGGGTCGTGTGTTTTTTCGACCCGAAACAATTGTTGTGAGTTTATTTCATTTTATGGTGTTTATCCAAAGTTTGCGAGTAATATTAAGTCTATAATGCACTTACGATCCCCGGATACGTGCACTGTTACACATTCCTGCAAATTTAATGTAAATATTTATCCAGAATCTCTGTAAATTTACAGTAATTCTTACTTAAAAGTGAATAATCGAGAATCTCAATCTTTATTCTGTATTTTTATCTAATTTTAATATTTTATTATTTAATTAAAATTAAAAATGACTGTTTCTACTTTAGATAAAGCATTCTATGTCCGAAATATAGTCTCACCAATAATTAATTAAATTAATATTAGTTATTAAAGTGAATATATAAAATAAGTTTTTTAACATCTCCGTTTATTTTTCTCTGTAATTTTACGTAAGACTTAAGATAATAGATTATACAAAATTTTCTGCTGAAATTTTTAACAGTGTGGTAGGTTGCAGTGCCAGGAATTTTCGACTTTTCCATTTATATTTTTGCAAACGTAGCAACGGAAAAAGTGAAAAACACAAGCACTAATAGGAATTTCGCCTCTTTCTCCGCCGCTGCTTTCTCCAAAAAGAAAGATTAAAAAAAGACCTATGGTTCCACGAATAAAAAAGACCTATGGGTCCACGAATAGTCTGGATAGTCTATAACGGAGTTAAAGGAAGAGATCGGGCACAAACTCGACCCTCCTTCATCGTCGGCCTAACCACTTTCAGAGCTGCCAACCTAATCCGGCAAATTGCTAGTACCGCCCCTTTTTCTACACCAGTCATTTTTAAGAGTTTTTTTCTATTTAATTCATCGCAAATATATTTGAAGAAAATTACTTTAAAAATTATGTGGTGTGGAAAAAGGGGCGGTACTAACAATTTGCCGGAATAGGTTGGCAGCTCTGCACTTTCAACGAATGATACATCGATAAAATTGTTGTTTTGTTTAAAAAATAAACATTCTTCATATGGGTAGAGTTTCTAAATAACACAATTGCTTCAAATAAATAAATAGAATAATTATTTAAGCAAGGCATTGTATACTTTTATAAAGCTAACAGTACTTGCAAAAAAAATATTTACACAATAATCTTAGCTTGTCCTGCAATAAACACGTTGATTAATATCTGTTCCAATAGAATAATGAAAATCATGCAGCACTAACGACGGTCAGACTAATAGAATGTTTATGCTTTTCTTGATTAATTCACCAAGGCACAAGGGTGTGACAGGTTCTAGTCTTTGATAATCTGTACTTCTTTCTCAAACACTCGAATTCATGGTCATCGGGCTTAAAAGCGAAAGTTCCCTATCACCTTCGTAGAGGATCAAAATTTTATTGCCACACATTGGGCCACAATTTGTTCTCTAAAAATCTACACTTAGCTTTCCAATCAACGTATACGACTGACCAGCATACATTTGGTAACAAAATACTGAAAATGTTTAGTTCTTCGTCATTTCATTCAATCTCAGTCTCATTTATCGTTCCCATATCCAATCTGAACTTATAGTATAAAGACATGGTACAAAACTATCGTAAACGACAGATATATTTATTTATTTTGAGAATGAGATCATTAAATTTCTTGTTAAAAAAAAACTTTAATATTTGATTAATTTACAGAATTCATAATATTATAATATATTTCTTTGTATTTTATTTATTTAGTGGTGTATACTGAATAAGCCTTTTTTTTTTTTTTTTTTTTTTTAGATACGTCAAACTAATAATGTGGTAATACACGAATTTTTAAAATGGAAGATGCTTTACTTAAATTTGAACTCTAAGGATTTGTAAAAATAATGGTAAATAATTGCTTTTATAAATACAGAAATGTATTAACATTGACATTTTTTGGATTTATTGCGAGTGAATTATTTTTGAAAAATTAAGTTGGTACTACATATATATATATATAGATTGATAGGAAAATGTGTCTTTTACGAATTGCTTCTAGTGAATTAACTTTATTGTCATTCCCATATAGTAATAAAGTAAACAACATATTCAGATATAAAAACTTTTAGCTGCTTTAAAAATATGTTTCTTGTACGTGGTATTAAACATATAAAATAGTTTTAAGTACTAAGGGCAACAGTGGTAATATAGTAACAGTAAAACCTCCCTAAGTTGGACACCTACGGTTCCAGGAAAAAGTGTCCAACTTATAGAGGTGCTTACATTTTTCGATTTATTAAACTGTATTTATGCATGCCTCTTAACTATTAATCATATTTATATAAATATAACATAATTAAGTATTCATAACTTATATACAAAAAATAATTAATTTGCCAATTTAAAATCTAAACTGGTATATTGGGGAATTAATAACACTTTTTCTATATTTTTTATATAACAGCGTCATCCATCTGTTAATATGCACGAAAATTTAATCAATGTAACTTCTTAAAATAAAGATTTTGCATATGCATTTTGGTGCAATTTTATTCATTATAACCTGTGATAGTCATATAGAAAATCCGATAATGTGATTAAAAGTAGCACCACTTTGTCTACTGATATACACCCAAATTAAGATAACATTTATTTTCATAACAGCCATCTCACTTATGAAGTTTGGTGAATTTATTCGCTCTAGAAACTGAGATATAGTTTTCCCGCGAACGAGGAAAACTGCAGCATAGCAGCAACACCTATCGATTGATATGCACCCAAATTGAATCAGCATCTTTTTTCACCATAGATAGATCTCTCACATATTAAGTTTAGTGCAATTATACACTCAATTATAACTTGGCAGGAAAAATAAAAGGGACAAAGGAAGAGAAACCCTAACAATCTAAATGTTTTGCCTAATGCTCATTTTAAAACAGTCTAAGTCAAAACATGCCTGTAGACTCTCTACTGGATATTTACTGGAGAAAAGGACAAAAACAATTCAGGCAAATCAATAAAAAGAAAGATTTTTTCATTATCCACCAAAATTCAGTAATTCGTGAATCTTTCAATTGAAGAAAACAAATATATATATATATATATATATATATATATATTTTTTTTTTACAAGATGAGACAGAGGAGAATATATTGTGACAAGAAACATTGTTTTTTAGATTTTTTACAGCTGTTTCAACAAGGGATAAGTAAAATTTAAAAAAAAAAAGTGAGAAAATGGAAGTTTTATATCTTTTTTTCCTGTCTCATTGGGTAAAAGTGTTCAACTTACGGCAGTATTTGAATGTCCAACTTCCAAGTTAGAGGGGTGTCCAACTTATAGAGGTTGGACATAATGTTAATCCAATGGATACATTCCGTTCCGAGAAAAAGTATCTAACTTAGAGGGGTGTTCAACTTATAGGGATGTTCAAATTGACAGGTTTCACTGTAGTAGTAATATAATAATACAGTAATAGTAGTAATAATAACGATGATAAAACAAAGAAATTACTGTAGATTTTCTCTAAATTTGAGAATTCGCACGAAATCATTTTGCTACAAGTAATTAATGATTCATGTTGATATTCTTAATTTCAAAAATTATTATCTTGCATCAGCAATCAGATTACCTCTATTAAAAATCATTATTATGTTCTTCACACACATGATGTCCTTATAATCTTTTTGTCACTTTCAGCAGTGTCCTGGGATATAAATAAATATTTCAAGTTCCTTTAAGTTATTAAAGTAAATTTTTATCACGTTCATAAAATTTCTTTTAAAATATTTTTACTTAGACTCTATCTCAAGATATATTCGTAGGGGTGAAAGCGTCCTTTTGTTTGTCAGCTGTTTTCTTAATTAAAATTTTTATCATAACATTGTCGGAAAAAAAAAAAAATGCGTAAAAGCATATTCATTAAAAAAGCAAATAGCAGAGCAGCTTTGAATCTTTGTTTAATTAAATTCATTTTAACTTGAATTATATTATTTTTAGCAGTGCTGAACATGTATATGCGAAACCAGGACTTTATTCTATTTTATTCATAAAAGTTAATCTATTTATATTTTCTGGAAAAAAGTATTTATAAGAAAAAAGAATGCACAAATACTTTATTTATTTGTAACATAAGGTTTTTTGAATATTTTACAACATTCTAAACTAAAACAGCTTTCGTCATTTTTTTTAAATAGAAAGAATACTTATCTTTACTGGATATTTAAATAATATCTTTCAGTTTTCTGAACACAGGAGAAAAAAACTACTGAAGTATATATTTCCTGTGAGACGCGTTTTCATGCGACGTATGAGTATGTTTGACTACTTCATGCTAAGATATTTAGAATCAATTTTACTGAAAATAATGTTGATTTTGTAAATATCTATGGTTAACTTTTATTTTTCTTGTAATCTTACTTAAATATGTAGGGTAGGTGCTCCAGTCCAGTGATTGGCCAGTAATTGACATCTATCCCGAAATAATTAATAAATAAGAAAAATAATAAAATCATATATTTTACATATAAGAATTTTAACATTTTATGTCAAATACTGGAGCATAGTGTGTTTTTACTGGTAAAAGGAATAACTAGCAGTATCAAACACTGGAACATATGGTGCCAAATACTAATAAAAGGAAAAACTGGCTGTGTCAATTACCGGAACATTGAGTGGGTGTCAAATAAAAAATCATAAAAAAAAGTTATCAAATGTATATTTTTAACATATATGAAGTTCTAAATGTCTTTCATGCCATATGTATTAACTTAAGATTTCTAAAAATATTTTCTGATGACTAGAACATTACAAACATCAGAGATTGCTCTAAAAGTGTCAATCACTGGTGCACTTACTCTATCTTATTCATAATAATACTGTTTATTATTATTATTATTATTAAATTTATAACAAATTTGAAGTTTTAAATAAACAAAACATTTTCACGAATCTCAGTTTTTTTTTTTTTTTTTCTATAAACAGACCTTGTTTTCATAAAATATGGTACTTCTTTTTTTAAGGCATCTTTTATCTTGTTATATTTAACACATAAATTATATGCAATTTTTTTATTACAAATGTAACAATGTTAATTACATTTGTATGCTTTCTACATCTCGCGTACATCTAATTGTATTTATTTGAGTAGAACAGAATAATACATATAAGCTATCCAAAAGGAAAATTTTATACTAAAGAAATCGTTTTAATACACTTTTACGTGAGCTTGTTTGAAAGAAAAGTATATATAGTTATGGTTTGATAAACACATTTCTTAAATAGGGAAAGAAAGGGAAAGTACGAAACTTTGCTAACTATTAGAAACTGATTGCACACACAAATAAAGAAAAGTACGTGATTAAGTTTAGAAGTAAAATTGAGTGCTGTAACATGCAACATGCAGTCTGAAAATGTTAGTGTCTTTATTATGTATCTAAAATATGACTTCAATTTCTTATTGAAAAAGAAACAAATTCGCATAAGACACAAATAAAATAAGAATAATTATTATTATTATTATAATCATTCATGTGTCAATATTTCATATTGTTATTTTATAAATGAATATCTAAACTCTATATTTTTAATGAAACTAAAATTTCAATACTTCTTCTCAGTTTCTGCTACAAGTTATTGAAGTATTTAAAAAATAAGTATGAATTTTGAGTTGAAAATTTACTTTGCGATAATTAGATCTAATTCTTTATTCGAGAAGGGTTTTTTTCGCTTTACACAATAGGGGAGGATGGGGATGAATGGGACAATAGCAAAATTTTTATGTTTTGCAAGCACTAGAAACTTGACAATTTTTCTGATATATGGCAGTAGTAAGGTCATTCATCAAGTGTAGTTTCAGAATTGTGCTGTCTAGTGAAAGGCAGAAAAAAATTAAAATGTCTTTTTCTCTGCCAGAGTAAGTTTTTACTGATTCAATTAGATAGTAGTTAACAATTAACTATTTGCTTAAAGTTAATATAACTAATATATAAAGAAAAGGCATAATCTTTTATTGTGTTTATGATATTCAAGAAGAATATTGACGATTGTTCCTTAAGTCTATTTCATGTTTTATATGATCATGTGGTGGTGGGGATGAATGGGACAGTTTGAATGGGGATGAATGGGACTTTCCCCACTATGTGCGAATTTAAAATTGTTCTCAAGAATTAAGCTAAACGGACCAGTATTGGACCCTTTACCAGTAGTGGATACATTTAATTTTAAACTCGGAAAATAAGCTACCTAATCCTTCTGAAGATTAGAGCAATGTTCAGGAAGGACGTTATAGTTCTCTACTGTTAAACCTTTAACTAGAAATAATTCCGGCCATTAGTTTTAAAATAATGTTAGTTTAACTAAAAATATTGCACATTTTGTGATTTTGCCGTTTTTTTCTTATCACTTTGAATAAAGAAAAGGAATTTTATTTGCTCTCTCTCTGCTTATTTTTAACTGATTCCTTCTACCTTTTGCTTTCATATGACTAAAATAAGTATGCAGAATTCTTTTTTTTTTTCCGTTTTCTAAATATTGTATTAACACATAGTATTTTTATGGATGTCCTCTACTGGTACCAAAAAATGTCATCATGACCAATAGTGGACAGACCTGTCCACTACTGGCTCCCAGTAGTGGACACAATTCTTTAATCTCATAATTTTAGAGTTGAATTCGGTGTTTTTAAACGTCATTCTAACGCTACGCAGTTAGCAATTGGCGCCGGTAAGGGACTCACTCCTAGTAGAGTAAGGAAACTTGCTATCGCAATTTTGATCTTCTGCGGAGAAGGTGGATCCCAGGCTTTCCCAAATTTAGAAAACTGATCAAAATAGAAATTTGCTTGAATCATGTAATAATCTTGGGACATTTTAATCTTTCTATTAGCATTTTTTTTTTGGGGGGGGGGGGCGGCGGGGGAGGGGTTAAGTATTGGACTTGTTGGTTAAGTTCCGTTCCCATTGAAATAGCAAAATTGCTGTCCGTATTTAGAGGGTTGAGCATGAGTGAATTTTATGTCGCTCTAGTGCTATACTATGGGCAGTTAACGTCGGTCTGAAACTCACCCCCTAACGATAGTCCGGAGACATTTGATAACCCTCAAAAGTTTAACTTTGATGGGAAAATGGCGAACACTGCGGCCACAAAGAGAAATTTGTAATGGGATGTCTACTAACTAGCCCTATTAGTGATACCCTACTGTGTACAATAACACTGCGCGACATGCAAATTGCCCCCAACACTATTTTGGCAAATTCTTATGTAAAATGATCTCCTGATTCCAGCTATGACGGCTATTTTGCCCTATCACCCACCGTTTTTTAGAGACGGCCCCCTATTTTTATCACTTTTCGGTAATTTAGCGGCTATAAATTTGATTTTTTTTTTTGAGGGGGGGGGAGGGGGGATTATTTAAACTGTTAAATATCTTCTGAGGTGCTACAGTGTTGGAAAATTTTAAAAGATGAACATTTGTGGTAAGGGGAAAATTTAGGGGATATTTGCCACAGAAATTATCTATTACATTTGTTATATTTTTTAAATCTAATGTTAATGTTATTAAATAAACATTATATATATTTTTTTTCAGGTGTTTAATGAATTATTTTTCATTCTTCAAATCAAATTCATGGTCATAAAATTACTGAACAGTGATAAAAATTGAGGGAGGGGGGGGGGGGGAGTCTGGAAAATGGTAGGTGACTGAGCAAAATGGAAGTCATATTTGGATTCAGGAGGTCATTTGCGATCAGGAGGTGCGAGTTTTTACCTGGTGATAAAAGATTTCTTTTCTTAATTTTATTTTCTTAATAATAAAAGTTTGAGTTGAGAAGAAATATGCGTGCACAGCGCACGTATATCCTCACACGTGCGCGCACAGTGCGCATGGGTCTGCGCTGCCGAAGGCAGTGGGGTCCCGGTATGAGTTTTTACCCGATGCTAAATGTTTTTTTTTTAAATTCCTTTTCTTAAGAATGAAAGTTTATGAGTAACATGGAATTTTGAGAAGTCATAAGGATGGTGAAGGAATACGCGCGCGCAGCCTACGTTTTCTACGCTGCCGAAGGCAGTGGGGACCCGGTGCGAAATTTTTTCCCGATCAGAATTTTTTTTTTCTATTTTATCACATGATAAAAATTAATGCAATTTTGAGAATTCATTAATTATTGTGATTCATTTAAAAACAGTGACCAGCGAAGCGGGCGTAGCCTGCTAGTATTGAATAAAAAAATAGAAAGTACTGATACGTTTTCTACGATTATTTTTTATTCTGTCCCTTTATTTATTTATTTGTTTGTTTGTTTCATAATATAATTTAGTATATTCATATTCATTTTTTGCCTTATATTATAACTTAGTATACTCAATTTCATTTTGTTTTTCTTGATTTCGTATACACTGTATTTGTATACAATTGTAAATAAAAATTTAATTCATATATCTAAAAAAAAGAATAATGTTTCACACTTTAAATGAATATAATAGCTTCTGTGTGTAATGTGCTTAGTATTATACTGTGGATAAAAAGTCAATATAATAATAAGTTTATATAAATAGAAAACTTACAGAAAATTCCATATTTCATAATCCATTTATATTTGCCTTACTTAAAACTATTTTAATAATGTTATTAATAAACTTGTTAATCAAAATTAGTTCCACTACTGTTATTAAAAATATAACTTATTAGTTTAATATGAATAAGGTATGGTTTATCATTACTTTTAGAGTAATTTATTCCATATGTAATTAAAATTAAATAAGAAAAAAAAATACTCTAAAAAAGAGTGGTATGAAAAAAAAATGCGAGTACTAACAGTACAACGGAGTATTAAATGGGATGTTGGCAGATGTAGCAATTTTATGTAGTATATTTCTATGATCATCCAATGTAAAAATTATTCTATGAATAATTTTTACATTACTATGAATCATGAAAAAGGAGGACCCATAGGAGTCCTGTAACTATGTTCATGTAACTGTAAAATCACTGTAAATCTCTCATTCCGAAGAAAACGTATTTATTAGGCTAAATACAAAATATAATTTCGTTTGTAAATTGTTCAACAATATTTTAACGAAAACTTTACATTTTACTTTCATTTTAAATAATTTTTACTTTTTTATTTAAAGAAATATATATATATATTTAATTATTTCTGGTTGAATACTGAATTAAAGAACTTGTGTACAAACAATATTTAAACATCATCAAATTAGTATCTACCAAACTGAAAATTTCTTATTTAAATATATATATTTCTTTAGCAATAATTGCGTTTCGTTGAACTAACATTGGTATCGGTGTTTGGGAGTAAAGCCAATCGATAACACTTAGGTTCAAATTCTCAGTCACATGTCCTCCCTGGGGATGGGCGGAGGGGGGGGGGGGGGTTAAGAGAATCTAGTACGTAATTAGGCGAGATTATTAAAACATTGCAGAAAACTGTGAACGGCTAGGCCGAGGAACGCGACCTGGAATCAAATCTTTGTACTTCCCGTCTACCAGGTTTTGAGAGCAGAATCATATTGTCTGCTGGTGCAGTTCAATGAGCTAATGGTAAGTTGTTCGTAACAGTATTCCACTTCAAATTATTCAAAAAAGTTTAATTTCATTGCTTGATATAACATATTTTAAGATAAGTAAGTCAGCAATTCTAGTTTATTCCGGAGCATTGATAATACCCGCCTTATTTTTACACCATATTTTTAAGAATAATTTTCTTCTTATATAATCAAATTACATAATGGAGACTCTACAAAAAGTGTAGTGAGAGAAAAAAAGCGGGTACTAACAATGGGCTCTTCCCACCTGACGTCAGAGGTCACATGATAGAGGAAAAACTAATAGCAGACGAAATCTTGTTTATCTATAGCGATTACTGAAATAACATATTTTCTATTCTTATTTTTGATCAATCGTATTTAATCTGTGTTATTTTTTTATACATCGTCATTTTTAATCCATTTTATATCATTATTCATCATCTTTTGTTTGCTGTATACATTTACAATCATCATTTAGTTTACATTTGTTATTAATGTTCATGATGAACATCTTAAATACTCTGATTTTCGGTACTTAAATCAGTGACAGTGCAATATCGTACTGCATAAATCCCTTTAGACCAGTAACTAAGTTAATTAACTTGTTGTAACACCTTTATGCAATTAAATTAAATGAAAACATATTAAAATTTCAAATTATAATCCATAAACATTCCACAATAACAAGCTATTATAGGGCAGTTCCTTGTTTGTAAACAAACATTTCAACTTTTATGAGTGGTTGGCAAAAAGGCTTGGGAAAAGCATAGCGATGGCGGATCGCTATGCGGTTAGCAATGGTGGGCGGGGCGCGGGAAAGTCGAGCGCGCTTTTTTGCCAACCACCAGACGTCACGAGGAAATGCTCTATTTACTGCTAGATCAGTTAATGTAACAGTTACACTAAAACATACACAACTCGATTCTTACAGTTGAAAATAAGTAAACACATAAAGTGATTTAAAAAAATTATTAAATTTACAAATAAAACTATTCTACTGTTTACAAATGCACAATATTACTTTTATTTTATTTTATATTAAATATTAACATTTTTGTTCTTAAGAACAATATTTAATTGAATTCGATTCTCCGAATTCGATTATTCGTTTTCCTCTATCACGTGATTGAGCAGACGACGGTGGGAAGAGCCCATTCACTGGAATAAATTATAAATTTTGGCACATTAATATTTATCATTGTAATGTCAAATTTTTGAATGTAAAATGTTACAAAATTTCTGAAACAAATCTTTTTAACGCATGACAATCAACATTTATTTAGAAATGATATTATATGTTGAATATTTACCCGAGTTGTGCAATTTATTTAGATTCTTCGACCAAATTTCGTAATAACTCAAGTGTAAAAGTCAATACATTTCACGTTTATTTTCAAGTATCTGTATCGATTTTATTTAAATTAATGGGCCTCCACATGGAAAATGCTTTTTAAATTTTCTAGACGAACACCATTTAATGACTTCAAAGTAGTCTACCTTAAAATTTTAATGAGGGTATTTTCGAATGGGTTCGGTGAAGAAATTTTCATTATACAGAACGCAGTGAGGGATTTTAATTTATCTTTAGTTTCATTATACATACATTTTATATTAGAAAACAATTTCTCTTTATAAAAATCTGAAAAAAATTTTTAATTCCAATAGTGAAAATATATATGTACTAGTTAGTTTTAGGGCGATTAAGGCGCCCCTTGAAAAATGATCATTTCATTTTATTTATTTCTGACTTCAAATAATTCATTTGCTAGCAAGCCCGTGCAAAAATCTCGACTTTTATTTATCTCTTCGTTACCTTTAAAATTTAAAATTATTATTATTATTTTATAGACGTCATCTTTTCATATGCATGATAAAATTTATTTTTTTTTTTTTTCACATTAAAGCACATTTCATTTTATGCTAGGAAAAAAAAAAAAAAAAAAAAAAAGGCAAAAATTTAAAATTTAAATGCCTATTTGAAAGCTATGTCTATTTTCATATTTTAATTAATTTTAAAAAAATCTAATCAAAAATTCGTTACAAATAAGGTACCAAATGAATGGGACAAATTTTCTGAATTCGTCGGATTAAATAGCTTATCGATCGAACAATTTGATTTTTTACTTTCTCTTACCCATAAGGTAAAGAAAGTATTGTTTTTGGGTCAAATTTTCGAGCGCGAGATTTTGTTATATTTACACGTTTTGCGGTCCCCTGAATACGAAAATCATGTTTTTAGCAAATGGTCTGTGTGTATGTCTGTGTGTCTGTCTGTATGTCTGTGTGTCTATGTGTGTGTCTGTGTGTTATCATCATATCTCAAAAACAAATTATGGCAGAAAGTTCTAACTTGGTATTCTAAATGTGTATCATATAGGGATGCTACAGTAAGCTTTTCGTTAAGATCAAACAAATGGTTCGTGTA
Source organism: Salticus scenicus (assembly GCA_963930645.1). Lineage (NCBI taxonomy): Eukaryota > Metazoa > Arthropoda > Arachnida > Araneae > Salticidae > Salticus > Salticus scenicus. Next base: position 326,864,832 of record OZ005648.1, on the reverse strand, counting down.
CAGGGACAATCAAGAGAATTTTAATACATTACGTCTATGGGGGAAATTGCAGGTAAGTAGAGTTTAATGTCTATGGACTGCACTAAACCAAATGAAACGAATATATATTTTTTGTAAGAGAGATAGTTAACTGGGAAAAAAAATTGTGTATGTAGGAGCCTCGCCTCCCCCCCTGGGGGGGAAGTCCCCCCTCGAGGGGAGTAAATTTTCATGATGGGTATCTTTCAAAAGAGCTCGCCAATACCTTTAAAACGAATGGTTGAACCATCGATCTGCGATAATTTAAAATAAAGTTACCGATTTTTTTCACTTTTAACGAAAATAAAACTTAGAAAAAAAAAATCGTTTTTTTTTATATTAAGAATAAAATGGACTTTTTTTTCATATTTAGTGTTACACTACTTCTATAATATGGAAATCGTCTGCATTATCATAAAAAATAATTTTTTCAAATAATAATTTTAATAAATTATTTTTTAAAAAGAGAATTATTTTTTAATAACCGAATTAAATTTTATATAAATCTAGGTGCATTAATGAAACGGGGGGTTGAGGGGGGCGGTAGCCCCCCTCACACAGAATTAATTATCATATTAAACTCTTCCGAAGCCTAATTTAATTTGTTTAACATGGGTTTACATAACATGGTTATCTTACCTCTTAATCTCCAACCTATATTTATAGTATTAAATTTCAGGGTAAGAGAAAGTCGTGTGAGTGACACACCAGATTATTTAAATTAACTAAAGTATGAAAATTAGGGGGCAACTTGCGTTCACACAAAGACAGAGTCCAAGAATATCTCCTAGCCTTTTTAAGCGTGACATAGTCAGTCAGTCAGTGATAAGCGTAACTATATATGCTCAAAGTTTACTATGATTAAGAAAAATAATCTCAGTAGCGTGGCACTCACACGACTTCTTTTACCCATAAATTCAATACTGTAAAGATAGATCGGAGAATTAGGGGTAAGATAACGAATACTGTTACATAAACCTACGTTTAAAATGGTTAGGTTTCAGAACAGCTTTATTTGACAAATAATTCAGTTTAAGGGGAGTTACCGGATTTCAATAGTATTTGATGAGTATAGAACTTGTGGTTCTTTTACAGATAAACAAAGAAATTTTTTTTATCATAATGGCCAATAGACTCAAATTATTTCAAGTGCAATAGAGTCTAAGCGCATCATCCAATTAAGCTAAAAATTGGTAGGTGTGTTATAACCCTAACGTTATTGGTAGGTGTGTTATATTCCAGAAACGTAACAATCATATAACATGGAAACATAGTAAATATCTCAGAAACGTTTCGAAACGCTCAGTTTGCTTTCCGATTACTTTCAAAAACCTAAAAGGTCCGCTCCGATTTTGATGAATATAGGACTTGTGGTTCTTTTACAGATAAACAAAGAAAAAATTTTTCATCATTATGGCCAATAGACTCAAATTATTTGAAGTGCAATAGAGTCTAAGCGCATCCTCTAATTGAGCTAAAAATTGGTAGGTGTGTTATAATCCTAACGTTATTGGTAGGTGTGTTATATTCCAGAAACGTAACAGTCATATGACATGGAAACATAGTAAATATTTCAAAAACGTTTCGAAACGCTTATTTTGCTTTTCGATTACTTTCAAAAACTTAAGAAGGTCCGCCATCGTAACAAAAAATCATATACATAACGGAAACGTTTCAGTCGCTTAACAGATAGAAAGGGGCGAATGTTTCAGAAAGGTATCGGAGGGCATATTTAAATGTGCTAAGTTTTTGAAAGATTGTAAGCTTTTTGCAACATAACTGAAACATTCTGTGCTGTATGGCGCATGTTACCGTCACACAATTTATATAGATTTTGATGAGTGTATGACTTATATTTATTTTGCAGGCACACGAAAATAAAATTTTTGTCATTACATATCGAAAGTGCACTAGCGTCTAAACTCTATATTCTATTAGGATATAAATTGGATTGTATGTATGTAATAGATTATCATCGCAAAAACTGTACAGATTTACAAAAGTGTATATATATATACCGTTAAAAAAAAAAAAAAAAAAAAAACTATAATACTAAAGTAGATTTTTATACATTGCGATTTATGGGCCGAAAATATTTAATGTTCTTTTTAGGAGAATTAAATTATTTAAAATAAGAAAACGGCAAAATATTCATACTGCGAGCTTAACATTTATAGGTTTTCAATAGGAACGCACAAAGGAATTTAGATACATTGCGATCGACTAAATGACATACAACTATAAGAGAAATATTTAAATACCTATTATGATTTGTCCCTTTTGTTTATTTGATGACTTTTCTCATTTAAGTATTCTTAACCAAGCCTTAATTACTAAATGTTCGGAAAGTCAAAGGAAGTCACTCCACTTTTCTAACTAATAAAAAAAGACTACAATTCAGCTGAAAAAATAAATAAATAATTACTTTACTTTAATTTATGCATTACATTAAAAATGGTTTGCTTTGTTTTCTATTTTCAAAAATATTTTATTTAAAAGCTGTATATTTAAAGTATAGTTTCACTAGCGACTGTGTTCGATTTCATTCGCCAGGGACAGAAAAAGAAAAAGTAAAATGACATTTTAAATACCAATAATACCCATAATAAATCAAATTTTTATTGTTTCCTATTTAATAATAAATAATCTGGTGTGTCACTCACACGACTTTCTCTTACCCTGAAATTTAATACTATGAATACGGATTGGAGATTAAGGGTTAATATAACGAGTACTGTTATGTAAACCTATGTTAAAACAATTAAAATTAAGCTTCCGAACAGCTTTCTTCGGAACAGCTTTATTTGACAAATAATTCTAAGTGAGGGGGGGGGGGGTACCGCCTCCCTCAACCCCCCATTTCATTTTTATATCTACATTTATATAGAATCCAAATCTGTTATTAAGTTCAAAAATTCATTTAAAATTATTCAGACAATTTTCCCACGCATAATTCCTAGAAACTTATCAATCTTGAATCAACTTTTCTAGTAACAAACGTATTAAATTCAACATACTACAACCTTTGGATCGTCTGAAATTATTTGTTTTTCATTTACTCTAACAGACAAACAAACATCAAACGTTAGAAACTTGACAGGAAGCTCAAACCGTGTAAATATACAAAAAACAAGCTATGAATATTTAGCTTAAACCTTTCAGGACCATAAGATTTCCAAGACTAAATATGCCAATACAACACAATATTTTAGCCATTGTGGGTGTAAAGTAAGAGAATATCACCAGAAAAACATAGCAGAGTGTATAGGTTTCCTATAATTCCATGGGAAATATTTTCCCTATGGACCATAAAAGTAAATAAACGAAGAGTTAGGTTTATTATATCGGTATTTTATTTATTGCTTTGTAATACAAATTTATTGCTTTGTAATATAAAAATTATCAGAAAAGTAAAGTTATGGTATTCTACGAAACAATTTCGTTTACTTGTGAAGCACAAGTGGACATTGCATATAACACATTTATTATGTGTCCTATTTTCTATACTTTTTTTTTTATTCGTTCAGAAACACATTTGCTGCCTTGGACATACGTTTTATTTTGACATTCAGTAAAAAAAATATCGATTCAATAATAATTGAACAATCGATAATGATTTTTGTAGATGGGAAAAATATTTCCCTTAGGCGTGAAAGGATTAAAAAAATACATTATTTACCAAATGCTTATGAGGAATTAATTTCAGTTCCTGAGGATCTTTGCTGAACATGGTAAAATATATTAATAAAGCACTTCCATTAACAAATAAAAAAGAATATTATGGCTTAAATAGTGGCAGCCCTGTATATCTACTGAAAGTTATATACACATATCATAGTGCACATAAATATAATCCTATATTAGTAACACACGGCACAATATAAAGTACACTTCCATCAATTTTCAAATATTGTCGCATTATAATCTTGTTCTTTTGTGTTGTCCTGTAAACGAACAGTGAATGATTGCTATACCATATTCTACATGAAATATGTTTTTACGCATATAAAAAATATATAATCGTTTCATTTGGTTTAGTGCAGTCTATAGACGTTAAAATCACTTACCTGCAACTTCCCCCATAGCCTAAATGTATTTGAATTCCCTTGGGTGTCCCTGTACACGAATAATTTGCTTGATCTCAATGAAAAGTTTCGTGTAGCATTCTACTATATGATACACATTTAAAATACCAATTATTAACTTTCTGCAATAATTTTTTCTTGAGATATGCTGATAACAGACAGACACACAGACAGACCAACCGCTATAAATATGATTTTTAGATTCAGGGGACCTCAAAACGTGTAAATATAACAAAAACTCACTTTTGAAAAATTTGCCCAAAAGCAATACTTTCTCTACCTTATGGGAAGAGAAAGTAAAAAAGTACCTTAAGAGAAAGTAAAAAAGTGTAAGATAAGGACTATTAAATGTAACATTTGTAAAATTTTATAATTAAAGAAATATCCTACGTCAAATACATTTTTTTTCTTATAAATAAATATTATAAGACGTAAAATATACATAACATGTATATCAACAAATTTAACAATTTCCTTTTAACATACAACTATTTATTATTTATCTTTGAATTCAAAACTCTTTTAAAATTTCTGCATCAACATATAAGAAATAAATTAGCACATTTCTTTCTTTCAAGTATATTTATAATAATTACTAATATACAAAATTTATTTTAATGTATCATTCAAATCTGAGAATGTATCTATATAATTAATGATATTACAATTTATATTTGAAAGCAACCCCTTTTGGTCAAAAGTTACTATTTAACTTTTGACTCTCTTTAAAATGAACTCTTGAATTATTTTCTAGCTTCTCCAGGAAATGTTACACGAAATAAATCAGTTGAGCAAAAGATTTCATGTAATAAGTTGGATGTCTGTGAAATTATTCAACTATCAACTCTAGCATAAATTCAATTTTATGAAATTCCTATGCACTTGAAAGGAAATTACGAAACCTCTTGATCTGTTTCAACACGAAGTGGAAAGTTCGAAATAGAACGTGAATGTAAACAGAACAAATTAGTTTTTGAAACCTTACGCAAATTTTATTCCGTATTTAATTCAGAAATTTTGAGGGTCAGTCAAAATTGGGAAAGCTTCATTTATAGTTTCTGTGATGCAATTTTCTAATGATATTTTAATGATTGAGAAATGTTTGAGGAAAGTGGAAAGAATTCTTTTGAACATGAGAAAATTTATTAAAACTTCAAAAGTGTTTTTTTTTTTTTTTTTCCTGGAAGTGGGTTTAAATAATGTTTGTTTAAGGTTCAATAAAATTTTGCAATATCCTGTAAATCTTACATAGAATACTTCCGTTTTGCGTTATTTGTTCTACTATACAAAATAAAAAATAATAACAATTATTATTTTTGAAACGACAGTTTTATGAAATATTTTATCTAATATTTAGTGCGTTCTTATATTATGTTTTGATAATTTATGTTTTTGTAAATAAAAATACCAAAATAAATAAATAATTAAAATAAATATTGTGAAGATTGTATCTTCAAAAAGGGCACCGCAAGCAACATCAAGTAAAAGAAGTCGTTCTGAGCAGGACGAGAGTACACGTGGAATTGAAATGGCCACGAGCAAGAGCTCCAGAAATTCGGTGACAGAATCAAACGTCTATCTAATGCACTTAATGTTATTTTAATGTAGGTTTTTTTTTTTTTTCTTTTTTTATGTCTACTTATCAACTCTGTATAGTTCATGTTAGGTATTAGATGGTGGAATATGCAAATACCAAAATTTATTTATTTATTTATTTATTTATTTTTTTACTATGAAATAATAATAATGTTATTCAACCTTTTAATTTAAATTTTTATTACGTCTTTTTTTTTTTTTTTTTTTTTTTTTTTTTTAATATATTGAAAATATATTCACGAAAAAGCTTAAAAATTTTAACACACAAATAGAGAGAAAAATATAACAGTAAATGTGAAATTTTAAGAACACAGCAAGTAATGAAAGAAGAGATACATGCTTCAAAATATTACTATTGACCCTAAATTATATTATTTAAATACTATATTTTTAAGATAGATTTCACTAGAAATTGCGTTCGGTTTTATTTAGACGAAATTAGATAATTAAAATTCTGTAGGTAGGTAAATTTAAGTGTAAGGTGCTTTTTTACAACTATATGCTTTATTTAAATTTAATTTTTTAAAATAATAACAAGTGTGATGTGGCCACCACATGACTTTCTATTCTATATAATTTTACACAAGATTTATTCAATACAAATTATTTATTAAATTATCAAATTATTTTCCATTATAAATGCAGACGATTTTTATCTGACTGTATTATATTATCACTAAATGCCGAAAAATATGTCAATTTTTTGCAAATCAGAAGAAATAAGATTTTTTTCCAAGTTTTTTTAAAAGAAAAAAAAAATCGATAACTTTGTTTTAAATTATTACAGATCCATAGTTCAACCATTCGTTTTAAAGGTATTGGCGAAATCTTTCGAAAGATACCCATATATAAAATTCACTTCCCACGGGGGGGGGGGGGATTATTTCCCCTCGGGTGAGAAGCGATGCTCCCAGATGCACAAAATTTTTTTCCCAGTTTACTACTACTATTATCAATAATTCATATTGATTTTACAATCACATGATTAAAATAACTTTCATTATGTATACGAAATTTTTTCCTATGCTGCCCTGTTAAAAATTTAGAAAAAATGCGATCACAGCGCCACCTTTTGAGCAATTGTTCCACAAATCTAATCTGCACCAGTTTATATCAGGGTCCAATTAAATACCAAGTTTGGTTAAATTTCGTTTATTGGTTCGTGAGATACACCGTCCACAAAATTTGTGATACACGCACAAACAGGCAGACAGACATTTTCTAAAAACAGTCAAATCGTGTTCAGGACATGCCAAATCGTGTAAATCCATCGAAAACTGGAGTTCGAAAATTTTCACGAATCCAATACTTTCTCTATATATACACATATATAAGAAAGTAAAAAAGAGCATTTTAATGAAATATTGGCATCATATACATTTGAATATCATAAACTTTGTTGATATCTTTGATAGATAACACTTTATATCAATGAAATATGCAAAAGATAAAAGTTGATTGGTTGCCACAATTAAGGAATTGTTTTAAGCTGAATATTTTTATTAACTTTCTATTCATTTATATAAAAATCACCAAGTTAATTTTTGATCTAAACATGAGAGAGAGAAAATAAATAACAATAGTATAAGAAAATATAAGATAATTTTAATACTTGAAATAAGTATATTTATGTTTACTAGTATTACCCAGTGGTCGAAATTCGACCACAAATAAATGCCTTTTTGACATCGTTTTTTTTTTTTTGTAATTCTTGTTAATCACGCCTTTCGAATCCTCTTATGTTAAAGGTGTGCAACAAATTTCATGTTACCCATTAATATATAAATAGAAGCCTATAGCCTTCTTTGAAATGGGATAAATTACAACTTTACAATGCCACTTGTTATCCGATATGCACTTAAACTGAATCAACAGAATTATACTCAATATATATCACTTATACTAAGATTGCTATACTGTAGAGGCTGAGCCTTCTCTGAAATGGGATGAAGTCGCAGCGTGGCAGCGCGAGCGATATAGCTAAAAGTTAATCAGCACTCTAACCAAGGTCCAACCAAACATCAAATTCGGTTAAATTAAGTTCATTAGTTCATGAGGTACAGTGCTCGAAAGTTTTGCTAACTCAAAAAGATAGACATTTTCTAAAAATGGTCGAATCGTGTTCAGGAATTCTCAAAACGTGTAAATTCCTCGAAAACTGGAAATCGAAAAAATTTCCAATAAATCCACTTTTTAAAAAATAAGTAAACATTTTCGGTTAAGTGAAATGCATTAAGCTTTAGCTAAAAAATATCTCTTTATATAACAGCTGACGTAAATCATAAAAAAAAAAAGAAAGAAAAGAAAAGAAAGAAAATAGATTATAAATAAGTTAGAAAAGGAAACAGAACTTCCACATAAATCAAATCCCTTTTTTTCTTTTTAATTTGTGTATATGTTCAATAGTATAAAATTCCGAGTCGTTGCTATAGGAACGCAAACAATTGAAATGAAAAGATCTTTTAAATATAAAAAATTACGGGTATAAAATGAAAGTACATAAAAAATAAAAGGATTTTTAAATACATTCTTGACATCGAAAGAAAATAATTTTTGCATTCTGCAAATCTGGCTAATCATTCCTTTCGTATGATACCAGTTTTAATCCTCAACTCCTATAATTAATATGTTAAAAGTGTACCACAAAATTCATGCTTGCCTAGTAATATATATATGTAGTAATTTTGAGTAAATATAGTTTATATACAGTGAAAAAAAAGTTTAGAAAACTCTATTTATTAAGATAACAAACATACCGGACATCTTTATGTATACAGTCTCTTCCAAAAGTTTATAGAACTTGTGATTTGCCTACAATTTTTATTAAAAGGTGCATATAATTTACTGTGGAGATACGTTATGCAATTTATTATGAGAAAATAGCAATACTCAATTCAAAATAACAGTATTTTTGATGAAAATTTTAAATGTAAAATAACCATAAAAATCTTGTTCCAAAAGTTTATAGACAAATTCAGTTTTATGCAAATTTGGTATCGGTAATCATGACGGTGACTGTGAGCCTAATATATGCGTCGTAAAAAAGGGGAAATGGTCTTTTGTTTTGCGTTTTAAAATGTCAAAAGCTTCGCAGCCTTCTAGTGCAGAATTATAAAACGTAAAATGCTGAATTTGAAACTGCACAATACAGACTTTTAAAGAAATATCGGAACCTTTAAATAGTTCTAAATGTGTCTTATCATGTATTAGCTCATAAGACGCCGTACTGTCAAAACACCGTTCGGGAAGACCACCAGTAACGAATATTCGCAGTGATATGACAAATGCAAAGAATGGCTTTAAATTAGAGAATGTCGGTTCACAAACTTTCTAGGGCTGTCCAGTTGCATATCTCCAAACATACTGTTTATAGACGAATTGCAAAATTCAATTTTATGATCCATGCAAAAATGGCTCTCATATTACCACTCTCAAAGCTTCATAAGAGATTAACTTAACTTAACCTTCGTGAGAGATTACGAAGGGCTCGTAACAATGTGTCATGTGGTGATAAATGGATGGCTGACTCTTCAGTGATGAAAAAAAAAGTGGAACCATGATGGACCTGGTAGAAATGTATATTATTGACATGATTTCAAAAAGGTCCCAGGAACGCAATGTGATGATGTATCTGAGATGATGTGAGTGGCTTTCGATTTCAACGGTCAAGTGGGTTGGGCCTTCCTAGGTGGCTGACAGAATTCTTCTAAATACATAGTCATCCTATGGTGTCCAGTTGTATATCTCCAAGCATACTGTTTATAAACGAATTACAGAAATTAGTTATATGATCCATGCAAAAATGGCTCTCATATTACCACTCTCTAAGCTTCATAAGAGAATAACTTAACTTAACCTTCGTAAGAGATTACGAAGGGCTAGTAATAATGTGTCATGTGGTTATAAATGGATGCCTGGCTCTTCAGTGATGAAAAAAAAAGGTGGAACTATGATGGACCTGTTAGGAATGTATATTATTGACATGATTTCAAAAAGGTCCCAGGAACGCAATGTGATGATGTATCTCAGATGATGTGAGTGTCTTTCGATTTCAACGATCAAGTGGGTTAGGCCTTCTTAGGTGGCCGACAGAATTCTTCTAAATACATAAAGTCATCTTATGCCATTTGCAGAATACATGGAGAGAGGGGGGGGGGAGGAATTGGGTGCATCTGCATGATAATTCTCACATCTATACCGCCAATTCTAAGAAAAATTTTTTAAGTCTAAGAAAAATATGACTGTCCGTGCCACCATAATCCTTAAAAGAATAAATCAAGTAAGGGCACTTGAACCATACAATAAAAAGAAAATTAATACTTTAGAAGAAAGTCGCCAAATCCCTTTAAAGGCTGAATTAGATCCTCCAGCTAATGGCAGTCGTCAAAAGGAATAATAGACGAGAATTATTATTTGGAAGACAGAAAAAAAAATATATTTTTTTTCGGAGATTTTGCTTATTTTTGTTTTATTTTTTTAGAATGCTGGTCGATCGAAAGAAGATCTAATAGAGGCCCTTTTACTGGCTTTTTTAATGAACTGCTATTGCCATATGTGGCCAAAACAATGTGAGATAAAATATGGTAGATATCAAAGAACTGACTCCTAAGATTGAGATAAAATGAGTCTCTACTACCTGAGAGCGCAAAACGTATACACCATCAAGGGGGAGCTAAATTATTTAGTTATTACATTTTGGAAGCAATCCAAACATTACTCTATTAAATGGCGTCGGGGAACTGAGTGTAGGAAAATCGACCTGATACAGTCTAAGTGGTATGCTGTTAGTATATTTTAAACTAAAATTAAATGGTTTTATTATTATTATTATTATTATTATTATTATTATTATATTATTAAACTATTTTATGTAGACTTTATAATTAATTAAATTCAATCTAATAAGAAAACGTTGATAATCAAGTTTAATTATCTTTCTAATGAATTTACTTTAAATGATTTGCACTGTTTTGATATAACTTAGTGGTTACTTAGAAAGATATACTTTTTAAAATAATTATCGAAAAATGTTAAATAATGTGAACCGGATATAATTTATTTTTTCTTTTTCAACACAGCGAAAAATTTCAAGGTAAATTACTGTTCTGCGCGGTAGCCAATAATAATAAAAAAAAAACTATGTTTCTAATACACGCACACTCACACACAATATATATTAATTTCACCAGTCTTTTTATTGATACATCGAAAAAGTGAAAACAGGTATTTAAGTTTCGTAAAGAATTTACTGTATAATTTCGGAATACTTATGGTTTTATTTTATTTCATTTCATTTTTCCTAAGTAAGAAAAAGCTATGGGGACATTTATCGTACAGATTACACACATGTTTATATACATTCAATTTAAAATTAATCTGTAAATGAAAATTTTACAAACATTAATCGAAGAAGCCTAGAATACATACACGATATCAGAATTTGCAAAATGCAATGAATAAATAATAATTAATTAGTCCAATCATTCAATTTATTTAAATTCTTGCGTCAAAATTTCAAATTACTTTGAGTCTAAAAATCGATACTTTGCACAATTAAGTTAGGGAATATGCATTGATTTTTACTTAATTTAATCTTCTTTCTCATTCCAAATGCGCTTTTCAAGTTTTCTAGCTGAGTACCGATTCGCACCTTTTAATGACTTCAAATAGTCTACCTGAAAATTTTAATGAGGGTCTGTTTTGAACAAATCTATCAAGGAAAATTTCATTACCCGTAATGCGTAGAGAGTCCTAATTTATCTTTAATTTACTTGTGAAAACTTCCCATATAGTAGAGACCATTTTCCTCTCTATAAACTTAAATAGATATAAATATACATAATTAAAAATATTTTTAAAGGAAGAATTAATTATTTTTTATCTTTTTTTTCCAATTAGTTTATAAAAAAAATGTAACATTTTAAATCCTAACACGGTTTAGCAACAAAATTGTAAACTACATAAAAGTAACATATTTTTATAGATTCGATGCAAAATTTTAATGAGGGTCTGTTTGGAACAAATCTAGCGACGAAAGTTCTATTACCCATAATGCGTAGAGGGTCCTGATTTAACTTTAATTTACTTATGTAAACTTCATATATAGTAGTAGTAGAAAGCATTTTACTCTCTATAAAGTTAAACAAAATATACATAAAAATATAATTGAAAATATTTTTTATGGAAGAATTATTTTTGACTTTTATTTTATTTTTATTTTTTATCAGTTTATTTAAAAATATAATATTTCAATATTTTTTTTTTTTCATTCAAAATTTTAAAAAGAACTTATACAAAATTATTAATACAACACTGTTTAGCAACAAAATTTTAAATTAAATAAAAGTAAAAAAAAAAATTATTTATAGATTCGATGCAACTGAAAAAGGAAATAATAATCAAAAATGAAAATTAACTTTAGTTTTCTTTTTGCAAGCCAAAGTTCTAGAAAATTGTATTTCAGTAAATGTTGCAGAATAAAAAATCAATTCACACTAGTAAATTTAAGAGAAATACTTGAATATTTAGTATTGATTACAGTTGCGCACGCATCCTAATTGATATTCCCTAGTGCTCTTAGCCCCGCCTTTTTCTCACACCGGTATTATTATTATTATTATTATTATTATTATTATTTAGTGTTTTTTCTTGTTATTTAATTGCAATTGCATTTGGAGAATACTACTCTAAAAATTTACTGGTGTGAAAAAAAGGGCGTGACTAACTGCCCTACGGAATATTGATTAGGATGTTGGCAGGTATGCAATTGCTGCTGGGTTGAACTTTTATAAACGGATGTTTGTGTTTAATCATTTGTTATTTCCAGTTTATGACTTGGTATTTTTATTTATTTATTTATTTAGAGCGCAATAAGTTTGTTTGAACTCTCCCGACAACTGTTGCTGTTTTTTTTTTTTGGGAAAGTGACACTCTATAGTCAGACACAAACAATATCTCACTGATTGGAACACCATACAATGGGTACTTTCACTGTAACAGAGTACATTCTATGTAGTTAACGGGGTTATTTTGGTTGTTGAATAAGACATCGAGATAAATTTTGGATGTCTCATGTTGTTTGCAAAACTTCAGCCAGTAACTTGCGTAATTGGCTTAAGGGCCCGCTTCACTCACCGTCGCCGGAAGCCGAAGCCAATGTTATTCTATGGGAAATTTTCTTTACAAATAACTTATTAACTAATACATATTTTTAAATTATGTCTTCACATCCTGAAAATTCCCAACTATTAAATTCACGGACTTTTTTTTTTTAATTATTCCTTTTAATTTTTTATATTTTATTTTGAAGCTGCAAAATACGAATTTTTAATATGTGAAATTTTTCATTTTGCAATTTCAAAATAAAATATTAAAAATTAAAAAAATACATTTTTAAAAAAAGTCCGACAATTTAACAGTTGGGAATTTTCTGAATGTGAAAACAGAATGTAAAATATGTATTAGTTAATAAGATATTTGTAAAGAAAGTTTCCCATAGAATAACATTGGCTCGGACTTCCGGAGACGGTAAGTGAAGAGGACCGTTAATTGTAATGGTTCTAAAGGCTCCTTGCAGCGTATAATTTGAAGAGAATCTACAAATAACTCAAAATATTGTTATTTCTGTATAACACCCCCTATTCGACAAGGAATTTTTGAAAGGAATATAACCTAATCTAAAATCCCCTCAGCTTCTCTCAATAAATAAAATTTGGTAATGAAGTTTGTTTGCTTCATTACTAAAATTAAATTACCTTCTTGTAAAGACTCCACACCTACCGAGAACTGGCCCAGTGTTTATTTCATTCCTTGTTCAATGTATAGTTTAGGTTATGCAGTCCAAACTAGGAGATATTAAAATATATAGAGAGAGAATAAATAATCATCGATAGAATGTTCGTAATCAGTTTTCTAGTCATCTATTGCTTCCGCAGGGGTCACAGAGCTCCTATATTTTTACTATTCTTTCATTGAACTCACACTACCACTTTAAAAAAAAAAAAAAAAAAAAAATCTAAAGTTTTTTTATGCTAAAATACCACAAAAATCTTTAAGAAAATTTTCTTTATAAAAATTGTGGTACGAATTCAATAGAAGAATAGTCAAAATATAGGAGCGCTATGACCCCTGCTTCCGCTTGCCTTTACCATTCGGATTTTCATGAAGTTTTTTGCATCTTTAAATACTCGAATAGTCCTGTTACGCCTTTCGTGTTGGTACTTGGAAATTACTCACGTAACTTTCTCTTGCTCTTTGCTTTTGTTTTAATTTTTTTCCCTCTTTCTTTTTAAAAAATTTCTCTTTTCGATTTAGTCACTTTTTTCCCCTCTTCCTTTTTGATAATTCTAGTCCAACCAGCATTTATATAGATTTTTGGTTTTATTTTCTTTAACTCGTCACTTAACTTTGCTTTTTGAACTGCCACTTTGATTGCTTCATTCGTGCCACTTTTTCTGTCCGATGAAGGATCATAGTTTTATTTCAACTAAAAAAAATTGCTGGGGTTTCTTTTTTCTTTCTTTTTTTTTTTTTTTTTTTTTTTTTTGCAATCTATAGCATCTTTGAAAAAAAAAAAAAAAAAAGTTATATATTAAACTGTAATATATCAGTTGAAAGTTTCGAGAAAACGAGATACGTTTAACGAAGTACACTCTAAGACAACAAAAAACGACGCACCAAGAAAGAGTAATGCAAACTGGACACATATTCACATGCATATTGGTTTAGATGGAAAATGCAAAATTTTAAAGTTTGGCTACCATCGAATGATCATGCGACGCTGCAACGCATTTTAACTGCGCAATTGGCAGAATATTAAAGATGAAAAATTTTGATTCCAGGTCATAAATTCTTCGAAAATTTTATTCCGTCTACTCAGGTAGACAATAATTATGCCTCGCATACAGGTGCACAAACAATATACGCAGATGTCTACATTTGAGAGAGGTGTGTAGTTAGGCTCAACGAAGCCATTTGGTCGAATCCGCGAATTGTTTGACAAATGAACAGGAACGATGCATTTTAGATGATATTGACAGGAATGGGTGAACCATGGCTGAACACAGCGTCAGGGAAGAAGCGGCCGGCCTACAGAGAGGACAGAACATGAAAAACAGTTAATCGTCAGAACTGTGCTCAAAGTATACATTATTCATCATTACCATCGATCCTACGTGGAACTGGTACTTCAGTGACTTCAAAGGCCATTAACAGGCGGCTCAGAGAAATGGGGTTGAGCTCACGGAGCTCCTTGTGCGGACTGCTATTGGACTCTGTATAACGACAAGCACGTTTGCATTGATATCAGTATTGCTCGAACTGCAATGTCAATGAATGAAGTAGAATTGTCTTCAGTGATGAGTCCCACTCCGATATGAGCCCCGATGACCAGCGAAGACGCATCTGGAGACTCCCCAAAAAAAAGGGGGCTGTCACGTTGACTGTCGCCAGCTATACGACCCAAATACCAGGAGTGAAGGTTTGTAATGTCATTTCATTTCATACCAGGTCCCTTTGATTGTCATCCGTGGCATTTTTACAGCACAGCGGTACGTCGACGGCATTCGATGTTCAGTTGTGTTTCCTTTCATATCACGCAATCCTGATCGTATATTTCAGCATGATAATGCTCGCCCACGCACAGAGTTAGTTTTTACTACTTGTTTTCCTGCTTGTTTAACATTTTTTTTGGCCAGTGAAATCGCCAGATCTCTCTCCCACTAAGAGCGTTTGAAGCATCCTGAAAATGAACCTACAACCAGCTCGGGATTTTGCCAATCTAAAGCCCCAATTGGACAGAATTTGTCAGGTATGATATCTCACAGGAGCACATTTGCGAACTCTCACAATAAATACCAAACCGAATAACTGCTTACACAAAGATTAGAAGTGGGCCAATGCGTTATTGACATGTTTACATTGTGAGGCCATTTCTCTTGATTAAATCATACAAATATTTTGAAACTGTAATCATTTGTTTTTCTCTACATGTAGACATCTCTCTACATCATTTGTTGTTCTCTACATCTACCAATTTTCGTCCCATTCGGATAACTCCTTCTTGGTGCGTCTTTTTTTTTTTTTTTTTTTTTTTTTGTCTTAGAGTGTATTTTGAAATTGATCTAACATGTTTTTTCACAGCTTCGTACATAAAATTTGTAATCTTTCTGAGATAGAATAAGGGCGGATATAGCGTCTGCCGAAATTCTTACCAAAAGAAATACCAAATTAATTTTTAACCATGAAATGTGCAAAATAAATAAACTATACACGCGATATAGGTATAATAAAATTTAATAAAGCAATTTACAACATATCATTATTCCGTCATTAATTTACTTCAAAGTTTTAGTTTGAGTCTTTACCTTGACGTTGAATAAATGGCTATACACAATTTTATTACTTGAAACACGCTTATCATCCTATAAAGTAATAATATACATTATAACTTTAATATAATCGAAATGAGGAAACTGCATATTTAATAATATTGTATTTAATGACTGGTCGGAACTTTTGGTCAAATGTGTTATGTGGTGGGAAAATTTAGACTCGCTTTAAAATTAATATTTTTCGAATTCTACAAGAATTATTACAGGAAATAAGTCAGTTTACCAAAAGATTTCTTGCGACTGCTCAAACGTATTCGAGATTATTACAATTATCAACCTAGCATAAATTCAGTTTTATAAATTTCCTATGCTTTTGACAGGAAATTGCTGAATTTCTTGAACTCTTCAACACAAAGTATTAAGTTTGAAATCAAGGAGTGTGCAATCCATCGTATGTAAACAAAACAAATTAGTTTTTGAAGTCTTATGTAAATTCATTTGGCATTTAATTGAGGAATTTTGAGGTTCAGTCAATAACGTGAAAAGTTTCATTAAAATTATCTTAAGAACCATTTTAAAATGCTATTTTAAGGATTGAAAATGTAAAAGAATTAATTTAAACATGGAGAAAAATGATTAAATCATCGAAAGCACATACACTAAGCGACGAAAAAAAAAAGCCGCATTGCAGAAAAATGACTTATACCTTTTTTATTTGTAATAACTTTAAAATTAATGGTTGAAACAAATTAAACTGTCATACTTGCATAATACCAAAAGAATGAAGTGATACCTATATGTACATTTTCGATTTAATAATTAACTTTATTACACGCTACGAAGTACTTTATAAAAATCTACATAAAACTTTCTTTTAAAACATAATGCAATAACTATACACTTTGTATTCTATTATAATTTATTACATGAAATAGACAACTTATATTTTAATATATGAAATAAAACTATTTATTTGTTAGATCTAAACAATATTTTAATAAAAATATGTATTCTGTATTGGGTTAATTTCACCTTTATATGTAATTTCTGCTTTAATGCACATTGGCATAGTATTATACCGTTTTTTGATATAAATCTCAAAAATTTCACTGTGCTAAATATTGTAAATAATTTTTCTAGTTCTTGCAAAGTTCTAGGCTGAAAATTTTGAATCCTCCTCTCTCTCCCCGCGCCTTTTTATGACTAAACATTTTCGAGCGAAGTGAGATTAGGACATGTTTCCAAGTCTAATAAAGAAGAAATCCTACGATATTCTTTGTGGGATTTAACTTAGAGTGAAAAAAAACTATTACTACTTACAGAATTATAGGTGCTCATGGGAATGGATAGGTAATTTTAACAATTTGATTCAAATTCGACAGGAAAATAAATACGTTTACTTAAACGTGAACAATAAAAAAATGAAAAAAATTACATTATGCATCTTATAAAAATTGACGACAGCATCACTTTGAAAATTTTATACGCATTGATAAAGTGTTAATCCGCGATTGTAATGAAATGCTCGCCCTCTGGTGGGCTAAAGTGAAATTACAATTAAAATGCATAGCTTTCGAATTCATCTGGACGCCATTGCTTGCCTATATTTAGTTTCACATATATTTATTGAATAAAAATTAATAAATCCGGTAAAAAAGGTAACACTTACTGTTGTGTGCCACAGTGTAACTCCAAAAATAAAAAAAAAAATCCAGAATTAAGCTTCCATTTATTTCCAAATGACAAATTTAAAATTTCAGCTGCTTCGGCTAATGGAAGTAAAGAATTAATCAGGTGATTTGAAACTAATATTTGTTCAGCTCCAGTTAAAAATCTACTTCCGATCGAACGTTGAATAAACTGAAATATTTTTTCCAAAAGCAATCAATTTTCCATGATGTAATGGCGGAGAAATTATAGCACGAATATTAAGTAGCAATACAAATAGAACAAAAATTAATACACGTGGCCATTGTGTTTACTAACAACAAAACTGAAAAAAGCGCCATCTATCGATCATTATAAACACGGATATGATTTATGGAAGCATTATATATTGTTCTTTTTTTTTTGTGCTAGAGGCCTATTTTAGTCGGTACAGTTGTCGAATTTTTATAATACAATAGTGCTAAGGGCCTATTTCAGTCGGTTTATTGAATGGGGATTTATTGAATGAAGTCCCCCCAAGGCACAACTTTGACATGAGTCCCCCCCCAGGCACAACTTTGGCATGAGTTCCCCCCAAGGTACCCCTATTTCAGTCGGTACAGCGTTGTCGAATTTTTATACGTCACTCTTAATAGTGCTAAGGGCCTATTTCAGTCGGTTTATTGAATGGGGATTTATTGAATGAAGTCCCCCCAATGCCCAACTTTGACATGAGCCCCCCCCAGGCCCAACTTTGACATGTGTCACCCCCCAAGGTACCCCTATTTCAGTCGGTACAGCGTTGTCGAATTTTTATACGTCACTCTTTATAGTGCTAAGGGCCTATTTTAGTCGGTTTATTGAATGGGGATTTATTCAATGAAGTCCCCCCAAGGCACAACTTTGACATGAGTCCCCCCAGGCACAACTTTGACATGAGTCCCCCCCAAGGCACAACTTTGACATGAGTCCCCCCCACCAGGCACAACTTTGACATGAGTCCCCCCAAGGCCCAACTTTGACATGAGTCCCCCCCAAGGTACAACTTTGACATGAGTCCCCCCCCAAGGCACACTTTTGACATGAGTCCCCCCAAGGCACACCTCCCCCTCATTGGGAAAAAGAGAAAAAACGTTGTTTTGCGGCTATAAGACAGTTTGGACTTCCAACGTTATTTGTTACAGTATCTGCAGCTGAAACACATTGGTTTGATTTAATGAAAACTTTATCATGGAATTTAGATCGTCACGAATTAACTAAAGAAGAATTTGTCCATATTAACAAGTTTAGCAGTAGGCCTCTGGCACTAAATTAAAATCTGTCAATGTCAGATTTTCATGTTTTAAATAATGAGATAATGTCGTGTCTATATAATTTTTTATTTTATTTTTTTTAAAACTATTATTTTATAGATTTTTACTGTCAAGTTATTATTTAAAAAAAAAAAAAAAAAAAAAAAAAAAAACTACCCATGACGTCATATTTGACTGCGTAGAGTTTCTTTACTAGAATAAACTCTATGAACTAAATTTATTTTATCAGTTTTATTTGCAGATCCTACTGGGCGATTTTTTTAATTTTGGCGTTGAAATAAACCGAATGTTTTTCACCAAGAAGTTTAATTCAGCAACAGCCATTTTAATCCATTTTAATTTAGCAATAGCCATTTAAAGAAATTAAACTAAAATAATAGTCATATAAATGATCTATTTTTATCTGAATAGGTAATTTTATAGGGGCAAGAAAAAAAAAAAAAAAAAAAAAAAAAAAAAAACTTGTAGTTTTAAAAATAGAAAATTTATTTCAAGCACTATTAAAAATAAAAACAGAATATGCAGAATTCTTACAAATTAGCAAAAAGGTGTCCGATAAAAGTATCACCAAAGTAGGATCCCCTCTTTTATACAAGAAATTGTATTATAGAAAAAAAAAAAAAAATCATCAATAATATAGTGACAAAAGTTCAAAAGCCACCAAGGGAGAGATTTAATAAAGTTGAGTAGCACGGAAATATTTACATTTATATTTATTTTTTATATATATATCAATCACTATGCTAATTTATAATACAAATATACGAGCTGCTGTGTGTAACTGTACCTGCACGCTGTCCGGCAGTAATATTTGATTAATTTAAATAAATAAAGAAGAATAAGAATACGTTTAATGGAAAATATATATAACCATAAAAAATATTAAATGTCTAAAATGCGGCAGAAATAGTGCTCTTAGCATATAAGGGATTAATTCATTGCCCCGCATTATTAGAACTGTTGCAATGAAAGCAGTTTTACAGGTGAAGTGAAAATAAAAGGTCAGTTCATTCATTCACTTTCAGTAGGGTCAGCCTTGGCGACAAACTTGGTGAGTGGGCGACCAAATTTGGTGAGAGGACAACCAAGTTTGATGAAAAATGGTACTTTATAATTCCTCAAGTTTCGAAGATCTCCGACACACGGGAGCACGGATCTCGAGCTTTCCATGGGTTATTTATGGAATCATCGCAAAAAGTTATAAATAGGAGTGAGTTGATTTATGCGAGAGAGTATGCACTCACTGCGAATCAGAGTTATTCAGAGACCTATTCTGAGTGATTGCACTTTAAGGATTGAGCTCTAAGCAAATGAACATTTTTTTTGAGCTTGCGAAGATTTATACTCCGTAGTATTTGACGTTATTTGCTTTACTCCTGTGGAACAAGTGACTGTTTTCCAGAATGTTCGATAACATTCATCGAATAGTGACTTTTGCTATTGAGTAACAGCTTCGACTGTTTCCAGAATAGTCGAAGAATAAGTTTTACTATTGGATTGTTTTCGAGAATATTCGTTTTAATAATAGTTTTGTAGTATAGATTCGAGAAGCTAAAAAAGATATTTAATATCACTGAGCAGATCCCATACTAAAGCTGTGGCGAAAAAAGTCGCCACTCGAAATATACTTATTTAAACGTTTCAATTATTTAATTAAAAAGAAATCATTTTAATGTAGTGACCAGCGAAGCGGGCAAAGCCTGCTAGTATAGAATAAAATAAAATAGATAGAGATAGAGATATATGAATAAAATAATATTGTCACACTGCTTAGAAATTGTAATAAGGATAGTTTATTGTGCTTTGAGACAGAGTTGCCAGATTTTGCGACGCTGTTATTCAATAGTCACCTGTAATTTTGAGAAGCGATATTTAACGGCCCTCTTCACTTACCGTCGCGGGAAGCCCGAGCCAATGTTGTTTTATGGGGAAACTTTCTTTGCAAATAACTTATTAACTAATGCATATTTTTAAATTCTGTTTTCACATTCAGAAAATTCCCAACTGTTAAATTGACGGACCTTTTTTAAAAATGTATTTTTTTTATTTTTAATATTTTATTTTGAAATTGCAAAATGAAAAATGAAAAAATTTCACATATTGAAAATTCGTATTTTGCAGCTTCAAAATAAAATATAAAATAATTAAAAAAATAATTTTTTTAAAAAGGTCTGTCAATTTAACAGCTAGGGATTTTCAGAATGTGAAAACAGAATTTAAAAATATGTATTAGTTAATAAGTTATTTGTAAAGAAAAATTTCCCATAGAATAACATTAGTTTCAGCTTCCGGCGGTGGTGAGTGAAGCGGGCCCTTAATATACATAATAGACGATTAATCTTCGAAGTAATTAGGCAACCGTCACATTTAAAATTTAGTGGTGGATTTTGAATTAAATTTCACAAAATCTGGTGACACTGCTTTGAGGTGCAGAAGGTATTTAATTAATAATGGCTGAAAATTTTCACTTTATAGAGTCTACGCAAATGGAAAAATTAATATCAACGACAGTAGAGACATTTACGAAATGCATTTCTACTTGACATGTCCACCATTGACTCTGATGCAATATTGTACGTGAGATGTTTTGCATAATAGGACCTATTGATTATTGAGGCCATTCACCTCCCACCTATTTTAGTTCTTATGAAGCTGTTTTTGTTTCTTGGAAGGTGCTGCAAATTTTAGCCAATTCTCCAAGGCATCCCAGATTTTAGATTTGTAGAACGGGCAATCAATACAAGTCTATGAATATCCTCATTGTTTTTTCAGTCTTACACACCGTGCTTTAATTTTTCGTTATGGGTTATAATATCATTCATGCTTATCAATTGTCCACCAGTATATTCCACAGAAATAGCAAAACAGTTCTGCGATTTACTTTTCTAAATTTACTTCTTTAAATTGTGTGAAACGTGTGGCATTTCATGTAATGACTCTAATTTTAAATATAAAAAGGTATTATGAAATGATGTACACATCCAGTCTAATATAATAAACGTTGTATACATTGACAAATGTTCTGCATTTTGTGTAATTAAATGGCTATGAATGGTCTTTAATTTTTAAATAATAAAATATCAGCAAAAATATTTTCAGGTAAACCGAGGAACTTCTAAATATAAATCAGAAAGGAAAAGAATCTTCATATTTCAAATAAAATAGGTTTAATAAATTATAAACTATTTAAAACTCTTAGTGTCTATTTTAGTTTGATTAGATGCGCAAAAATGCAAAATAATCCTAGGTCTTGCTGGTAGTTTTCCATGTTTAAAATATGTACTGGTCACTCGAATAAAATAATCTTCAGTACTCGTAAGTATTTGTTACAAAAAATAAAGAAAGAAAAATGTACAAAAACCTTAAGACTTATAGCCTAATCCAGAGATTAGGATTAAAAAATAACAGAAAATTAATTTCACCCGAATCAAAATGCTGAAATTGACTGAAATAGCTCTTAAATTATTGTGTTAAGACGAATGATATATTTTAGTTCAAGCAGTACATTGTAAAGAAAAAAAAAAAAAAAAAACGTAAGATTACGGGGAAAGCCCGGCAGCAGAGATTCCACACTGTTAAAAAAATGCAGAAAAAATACAGAAATTCTCTGTAATTTCAGAAAAAAAGGCGTAAATTACGGAAAAATTACGTAGACAAAACGTATTTTACGACTTTTTTTCTGAAATTACAGAGAATTTCTGTATTTTTTCTGCATTTTTTTAACAGTGCAGACAAAGCCCGTAAAAAAACATTGGTTTTATGGTCAAAATGTTTTTTTACAGGCATGTAACGTAATTTAAGGTTATTATATACTTAATTTACGGTCTAAGCGTTTCTTTTTATGGGCTTTGTCTGGAATCTCTGCTGCCGGGCTTTCCCCTTAATCTTACGGGATTTTTTTTTACAGTGTATTGTTCCCATATGCATAACATTTCTGAAAACCAAATTTCTACAATACACTTCCAGTTTTCAATTATAAGATTAACTACAAATGGATATGATCACATATAGTCTAAATTGGACGTGGTCACAAGTACTTGTACAAATATTAGCTATACTCACCTGGGGTATAAAGGTTATTACAATGCAACTTCCACTATAAACGACCTCTTATATCCAAAACGAATTTGATCGGTTCGGTTCGATGAGTACTGAGATTTATTGCTTGCCTCTAGGGCCGCTTATATCTCGAAAAATCCACACCACAAGGGTTTACAAGTTTTATTACAAGAAACAGACAAGTACAATATTTTTGAAGACATAAGACATCACAAACATCCATGCCCGCACCAGGATTCGAACCTGGGACCATTAGATTCGGAAGGCAGCGCCCTACCGACCAAACCACCTGGCCGGCACGAATTTGATATCAGAATTGGTATCCACGTGTTTAAAAAAATGAGTTCAAGGAATAAATGAAAAGTTAAAAAATATCCATTGGATGACACTTTGTATCGAAAAAACGAAAATTATGTCAAAGGAAATGACTCATATACGGAAAGTAATATAGTTCAACGTTTAATTAGGTTTATGCGCCATTCCATTTATTATTTTTTCCCTTTTTAATGCAAAATGCCATCTGGTAAGCATATTTTGAACACTTTTTTTATAACTTGATGGCATTTTATGAACCGACCACATATCATATTTGGTGATAATGCGCTCGCCAATTTTATCAGAAGGATGCTGTTTAGAGCGGAAATTGAATTATAAATACACCATATTTCAGTTAATCAGCTTATGGAGTTTCTTGTATATACTCAATTTTTTCTCTACCCTTTAGAAAAATAAAAGAAATTATCTATATAAATAAAGAGAAGTGTCTGTGTGTGTGTGTGTGTGTGTGTGTGTGTCTGTATGTCTGTCTGCGCTCTGCTGCTCACACTACTGATCGCAGAGCTTCCAAATTTAGCATATAGGTACCTAGGACCCTGCAGGTGTGCACCTCATCGAGATTTTTTCGAATTTCGAATTTGAATTTTTTAAATTAATGTTTTTTCGATTTTAAATATGGACAATATTCCTGTGACGTCACCGTAGGTAAAATCGCCGAACACGTGGCCGATATTTTGTAAACAAATTAGATTCAAAATGCCATTTTATTGTTACGCATAACATTTTCCCAAATATTTCTGCAGTGAAACTTAATAATAATGTTCAAACAAGAACAAAAGAGAAATGTAAACAACTGAATCGAATGATAAAGTTAAGACTATTCCATATCGTAAAATTGCAGAACATTTTTTGTATACACACACACATACATATATATATAATAAAAAAAAGATTAATAAGAACATTTTACACACACACACATATATATAGACATCAAAGCTTAAATAAATAGAATTTCAATCACTTTAATAAAGGAATTTACTAAATGGAACATCCATTTAAATTTGTTAACATCGCCACAGTTCACATGGCAACTTTTAATATTGCATATGTTGATTAATATTAAAGTATATTACTAAAACTGGATTAAAAACAAAACAAAGTTATCACTATATCACTCTTACTTCAATTTCATATAATCTGTAACTCTTAGAAATAATATTGCAAGATAAAAATTTGCAATCCACAATGTTTTGCTGTGGTAGAGTTGAGAATCCGCGATTGTAATGAAATGCTCGCCCTCTGGTGGGCTAAGGTGAATATATCATACCACTGATAGCTTTCACGCTCAAACAACGATAGAACAACAAGAAAGAACAATATAAATACACGTGGTGGCTATTATATTTACTAACAACTGCAGTTGAGGAAGCGCCATCTATCGGTCATTAGAAACGCGGATTGTTTACCGAAAACAGCTGATTTTTTATAGTCTCGAACCCAAAGTGGGAATATGGTCCATTGGCTTTAATGTTTCATTTTTCATGAATTTATTCTTCGAATGTAATCGTCTGCGTATCTTAGCAACGGCTATTATGCAATTCATTTTTTATTTAATACATTCATTTGAAGGAGATTTTCTTTCTTTTTTTTTTTCTTTTTATTATTATTAATATATTTTTTGAAAATCAAATAGTAATGCAATAGAAATAAATTGTTACGTTTATGTATAAATTTTATACTATAGCATTTTTTTTATTTTTCATTTTTACTTCCATTACCCTACTACCGTAGGTAATGGAA
Source organism: Salticus scenicus (assembly GCA_963930645.1). Classification (NCBI taxonomy): domain Eukaryota; kingdom Metazoa; phylum Arthropoda; class Arachnida; order Araneae; family Salticidae; genus Salticus; species Salticus scenicus. The sequence goes on along the minus strand of OZ005648.1, from coordinate 326,839,704 downwards.
GTATTGTATTCGGTCCAAAAATTCGATATCGAGATTTCACCTGATTTACACGTTTTAAGGTCCCCTGAGTCCAAAAAAGTGGTTTTTGGCAATTGGTCAGTGTGTATGTATGTGTGTGTGTGTGTGTGTGTGTATGTATGTATGTGGAGAATCTTCTGGTTATTATAACTCATAAACTAATAAAGATAGAGCTACGAAACTTTAGAATTGAAATACGTCTGGCCTACAGATGAAATTTCCAAATTTTGGTGAAAATTGAAAAACCGGAAGTGCGACATCGGAAACCGGAAGTTGGACCGTAAATCCGTATCTCAAAAACGGCTCTAACGATTTTCTTCAAACTTGCTATATAAACACTCTATTAGATGTCCTTTCGAATGATATAGTTGGTTACTTCAAGAAAATTGATAGGCGTCCTGTATAAATAGCTCAATTTCAGGCCTCCCAAGGGCGTTCCTTTAAAAACGGTTGTACGGATTTTTTTCAAACTCGCCATTTTAACTCAATTTTAAATATGCTTTTGTATGTAATTATTGTTTTCCTGTCAATAATTGAGTTTAACCGGAAATGGGACATCGGAAACCGGAAGTGGGACCGTAAGTCCGTATCTCAAAAACGGCTCTAACGATTTTCTTCAAACTTGCTATATAAACACTCTATTAGATGTCCTTTCAAATGATATAGTTGGTTAGTTCAAGAAAATTGATAGGCGTCCTGTATAAATAGCTCAATTTCAGGCCTCCCAAGGGCGTTCCTTTAAAAACGGTTGTACGGATTTTTTTCAAACTCGCCATTTTAACTCAATTTTAAATATGCTTTTGTATGTAATTATTGTTTTCCTGTCAATAATTGAGTTTAACCGGAAATGGGACATCGGAAACCGGAAGTGGGACCGTAAGTCCGTATCTCAAAAACGGCTCTAACGATTTTCTTCAAACTTGCTATATAAACACTCTATCAGATATCCTTTCGAATGATATAGTTGGTTAGTTCATGAAAATTGATAGGCGTCCTGTATAAATAGCTCAATTTCAGGCATCGCAAAGGCGTTCCTTTAAAAACGGTTGTACGGATTTTTTTCAAACTCGCCATTTTAACTCACTTTTAAATATGCTTTTGTATGTAATTATTGTTTTCCGCTCAATAATTGATTTTTTGTGAAAGTTGGTATCTCAAAAACGGCTCTAACGATTTTCTTTTTTGGTCACTTTTATGTTTTCTGATCACATTCTCTCTCAAAAATGCATATAATACATGTAATAGCGGGTAATGGAAGTCGTGTGGTTGTTTCACACCAGATTTTTTTAATTAATTCTTTTAAAAGAAAAATCTTTTTTTTTAATTATTATTATTTATAAGATTTATTGGGTGAAAAAAATGGTAGTTTATAGTAGAAAGGATAAACTGATTAAAATTCGTTTTTCATGTATTAAGTTCCTTTTAAGAGAAAATCCACTTTTTTATTTTATTTTATTGCACTGGTCGGAATCAAATCGTAATATAGTGTAAATAACGGGGGCTATAAAACACATGGTTCAAAAACTAAAATATATAATAGATGCTGAGATACAGTCATCATTAAAATCGCAGTTCTTAAATAACAGAAAATCCAGAAGTCGTTGATAAATACCCAGACTGAAGTGCCCGGGAAAGACGTTACTGTAGACAGTGGGAAACTGAACCCGATGCAGCACGGGTAGAAAAAAGAGCTGCCTTAGGCAACGGGTACCCGAAGAAGCGAGATATAAAGCGATTTCAATGTTTTTTTTTTTTTTTTTTTTTTAGTTTTTTTTTGTAATGTGATGTAAAAAATAAATACTGATCCAATTCTTTTGAAAATTCATTTAAATATAGTGACCAGCTAGTCTATATAAATAAAGAGAAGTGTCTGTGTGTGTGTGTGTGTGTGTGTGTGTCTGCGCTCTGGCGCTCACACTACTGATCGCAGAGCTTCCAGATTTGGCATATAGGTTCCTGGGACCCTGCAGGTGTGCACCTCATCAAGATTTTTCCGAATTTCGAATTTAAATTTTTTAAATTAGTGTTTTATCGATTTTAAATATTGGCTTTAATGCTTCATTTTCATAGATTTATTCTTTTGCTGCGTATCTTAGCAACGGCTATCCGCGTTTGTAATGATCGATAGACGGCGCTTTGTGAACTGCAGTTGTTAGTAAACATTATAGCCACGTGTGTTCCATTAGTGTTCTTTTTGTTATTCTACTTAATATTCGTACTATAATTTCTCCGCCATTACATTATGGAAAATTGATTGCTTTTGGAAAAAATACTTCAGTTTATTCAAAGTTCGATCGGAAGTAGATTTTTAACTGAAGTTGAACAAATATTAATTTCAAATCATCTGATTAATTCTTTACTTCCATTAGCCGAAGCAACTGAAATTTTAAATTTGTCATTTGGAAATAAATGGAAGCTTAATTCTGGATTTCTTGATCCTTTGGAGTTACACTGTGGCACACAAAAGTATCTGTTATCTTTTTTACCGTATTTATTCATTTTTATTCAATAAATATATGTGAAACTAAATATCGGCAAGCAATGGCGGCTGTATGGAATTCGAATTAAACCATGTTTATTGTAATTTCACCTTAGCCCACCAGAGGGCAAGCATTTCATTACAATCGCGGATTACGCAACTTATTTTTATTTAATACGTTCATTTGAAGGCGATTTTTTTTTTTTTTTTAATTTGTTATATTTATTGAAAATAAAATCGTAATGCAGCAGAAAAAATTAAGTTTAATTAGTTTTAAATTTAAAAACGTATTTATAACAGTTATGCTTAATTTTTTATAGTAGAACAACTTCTTATTTTTCATTTTTTAATTAATTCCTTTAAAAGAAAAGTTTTTATTTATTAATTATTTTTATTTACAGCATTTATCGGGAAAAATGGTAGTACATACGTAGTAAAAAGGATTAAATTGATTAAAATTTATTTGTTTATATATATATATATATATATGGGAGGTTATATTTCTCAGTTATTACCATTACTTCCATTGTGTGACGTCACTGCTATGTAGTTATGACGATATTACTACGTCGCTGTTTTGTATCATCCTTTCATTGTATGCGCACGCACCTTACGCGCGCCAGTTCAGTATAGTTATTGAGTTGACGTGGAGTGGAGCGGTTCTGTAAAACACAGATGGTGTTTGCCGCTCGTAAAATGCATCAATTTAAGTGTTTATGTAATGTCCCCTTTTTGTTTTAAATAAATGTTGTTATGTTACGATGGTCTGTAGCCGTTTCCCTATATTTTGGGGGCTCGACCTATCCGGAAATACCCCTAGCATCACGAAAAGTCGCTACTTTGGTTTTCAAAAAACAGTAGCGTGAAGACGAATGTTTCATTTATTTTTTCTTAATAAAATGACTGACGAAGTATCCTATAGTTGATAAGACGTTTGAATAATATTTAATAGACGTTCTCAAGTGTTCTTCATTTTATCTTGAAATGTTCTTCGTTTCATCTAATGGACGTTATTCCATAACGGACGAAATTGTCCGTTTTTTTTTTTATGAAATACCAGAGTTGCAAGTAATATTATTTTATATGCCAACATCATGCCGATGACTTGGAGTTTTTCAGTATTAGCGCTCCCTTCTTCATGATCGACGTATTCTTGTTCTTAAAGTGCTTCATTTCCGAAGTGATTCTATTTCAGGTTTTGTTCCAGATGTTTTTTTTTTCTACCTTCGTTAACTGCAATAACCATCGCTGCATCTGCATGGGACTGTCCTTAATGTCAGGTAGGAGTATGCATTTTTTTTTTCTCCTCTTTGTATGATAGTATATAAAGAAAATTTTTTTTTTCATTTGTAATTAAAATTTGAAATTCATTCATTGCCGTTTTACGCCCTTTAAAATTATTTGTTTGTTCATTTTTATATAAATAAAGAATTTTTCCCCCATATTCAATTACTTTCCATGAATAAAGAAATATTCTGTTCCCCAATATTTATTTATTATTCCTAAAAATATATATGTTCTGGTTTTAATCCATTTTTTCCCCCCAATATTTACTTAAAAAAAGAAAAAAAAGAAAAAAGAACAATTTTTTTTATTTACTTCGGTTTTCTTATTTTATGTTTCTTGCATCCTAAAAATGGCCCTTAAATTAGGCGACCTTCCGCTAGTTGCAAATTCTTTGAAATATTCTAAAACAAATACCATAAAATTGCTAAACACGCTATTAGGATACCCAACATTTGATCATCAATCGCGTAAACGTATGCTAAATTTTAGCGGTTTTACTGCCGATTTCGACATTAATAAACATGAAGAACAAATTTTAAAATCATTTTCTTTGTCCGATTTTATATCAATCGCTAATTCGCTACATTTAGAACCAGTCGGTAGTAAGGAAAATTTATGCAAAGAAATTTTTAAAGCACTTACTAATTTATCTGAGTTTCAGAAAACATTAGATACTAGTTTTTTGTCAGACGAAGACGATCTGAGTGTAAATAATCATTCTGTTCAAACCCCCTCTTCGAATGTTCCCACTATTACTTCTGTTTTTGAATCTCAAACCCAAACAGAAACCGAAACTTTCCCTTCGAGTGTTCAAAATATTTCTCCGAATGACGCTACAGACGCAATGTCTGATTTGAGTAATCACTTCTGGTTCCTCCTTCGAGATTTAGCTAGTACATGTAGAACTTTTTCTGGAAATGAGTCATATTCTATTCGTAATTTCTTTAATGACATTGAGGAACAATTCTGTTTATTTCCTAGTCTTACCGATCAACAAAAACTTATCTTTGCTAAACGTTTAATTAATGGTTCTGCTAAAACATTTTTATTTTCGCAACGAAATCTTAATACTTACAAGTCATTTAAAGCCGCGTTAATTTCTGAATTTTTGGATACCATACCATCCATCGAAATACATAAACAGTTAGAAAACAGAAAAATGCGTCCTAATGAAACTGCTACGCAATATTTTTTAGCGATGCGCGAAATTGCTAACCGCGGTAATGCTATTATTGACGATTCTTCGGTAATTTAATACACCATTCAAGGTATACAGGGTAACCCCTCTGAGAAAATTCTTCTCTGTGGAGCAAAATCTTTTTCAGAATTTAAAGAAAAATTGCGTATTTATGAAACTGCTCTTAATACAATAAACTTAAATCAACGAAATTCAGTTAATTATAAACAAACATATGACAGTCGAAAACGCAGTACTGGTCACACACAACCAGCTTTCACTCGCGAATCCAAATTTAATATTGGTCCGGCATCTCAAAATAAATTACGTTGTTTCAATTGTAACGATATCGGTCACTTATCTAAATTTTGTCCTAACCGTTCTCGTGGCCCTAGGTGCCTTGCATGGGGTCTTTTTGGACACAAGTCTACCGATTGCCGCCGAACCGCTGCAAATGAAGGACCTCCTTCCAGAGATAGAGTTAACACTGTACATGATTCGCATGCTTCTCATATGTGTAAACAAGTTAAAATTAGTGGTAATGAATTAACTGGTTTGGTTGATACTGGTAGTCAGTTAACCCTTTTGAAACATTCTGCATGGATAAAAATAGGTTCCCCCCCGTTGTCAAAAATTAATAAATCCTTAACTGGTTTTGGCTTTGCGCGTATACATGTTATCGGTACTTTTAATTCTTTTATTACTATAGACGATAAAGAGTTTTCAGCAACTATTTCAGTTGTACCCGACGTGTCCACATTTTATGATCTTATAATTGGATGTGACGTCATCCAACAAGCGAACATTAGCATTTCACCCACCGGTGTTACTTTTTCTAGTTTTTCACAACAAAATGAGTGTACCGCAGATCCAAATTTTATCATGACGATCACTGACGATAATCCCAAATTTGATATTGGTCCTAATGTTTCACGACATATTCGTAACGACATTAACAAACTGTTGTCGACATATAAACCTAATAAAATCAAAACTGCGAACATTGAGCTTAACAACACTTTAACTGACGATACACCTATTTTTCACTCACCCCGACGTCTACCCTTTACCGAACGAGACATTGTAGACGCACAAGTCTCTGAATGGCTTAAAGATGGTATTATCGATCCAGTGTCCTCCCCATATGCCAGCCAAGTTGTAGTTGTTCGAAAAAAAGATGGTAAACACAGAGTTTGCATCGATTACAGGAAGCTCAATCGTAAGTTAGTTAAAGATCACTACCCCCTCCCCCTAATTGATGATATTTTAGATCGACTTCAACATGCAAAAATTTTTAGTACGATAGACCTACGTAATGGATTTTTTCATGTACCCGTAAACAAACAGAGCCGCCCTTTCACTAGTTTTGTAACCCATAACGGTCAATTTCAATTTCGCTACATGCCTTTCGGACTTAGTTCCTGCCCTTCAGTGTTCATGAGATATATAAACGCTGTTTTTAGAGACTTGATTGCTGCCGGCATAGTACTCCCTTATATGGATGATCTTGTAATTCCCGCGAGTAACGAACATGAGGCCGTAGAACGTCTAAAAACTGTTCTTCAAACAGCAAGCGAGTACGGACTCGACATAAATTTTAACAAATGCCAATTTTTACATACCAAAATAGATTTCCTCGGTCACATAATAGAAAATGGTAAACTTTTGCCATCCCGCTCCAAAACTAAAGCTGTTTTAAATTACCCAGATCTGAAAAATGTTAAAGACGTACGTAGATTCCTTGGCCTTACAGGATATTTTAGGAAATTTATCCCTCATTTTTCTACCATTGCAAAACCCTTAAGTGATCTTCTGCGTAAGGACACCCCTTTTCAATTTCAAAATGAACAAAGAGCCGCATTTCAAAAATTAAAATATTTGCTTTCCCAAGAACCAGTTCTCAATATTTTTAATCAAAATTCCCCTATTGAGGTACATACAGACACGTCTATAGATGGCTTGGGGGCAGTCCTGTTGCAGAAAAACATGCATGATAATCAATTCCATCTAGTCTTTTATTTTTCGAAGAAAACATCTGATAACGAAAGAAAATACACTAGCTTTGAACTTGAAGTTCTGGCTGTGGTAGAAGCCCTCAAAAAGTTTAGAATCTACCTCCTCGGAACAAATTTCAAAATTATCACAGACTGCGATGCGTTCGTCAAGGCACTTAATAAAAAAGAAATAAATTCCCGCATTGCACGATGGGCTCTGTACCTTCAAGAATTCCATTACAACATTGAGCATCGAACAGGTTCCCGCATGGCGCATGTGGACGCTCTAAGTCGAGCTCCACAATGTTTCATCATCCAAGATAGCCTTCATATAAAGCTTTTGAAAGCTCAGCAATCTGATGAAGAAGTTCAAGCATTAAAAATGCTCCTGCAGTCCACACCTCATGATAATTACACTATAAAAAATAATCTTCTATATAAAACAGTGAACGGTGTTGATTTACTCGTCGTCCCTAACGACTTGCAGAATAGCATAATTAAAGAAGCGCACGAGCGTGGACATTTTGCAGCACTCCGTACCCAAGAGCTAATAAACAAAGATTTTTATATTCCTCACCTCAAAGACAAAATCGAAAGTTGCATTAGAAATTGTATTAAGTGCATACTCTATAATAGAAAACGAGGTAAACAAGATGGTTTCCTCCACCCAATTGATAAAGACGATGCACCCCTGCACACATACCATGTTGATCACCTTGGTCCCCTAGCTTCTACATCGAAAAAATATAAACACCTTATGGTTGTGGTTGATGCGTTTTCCAAGTTTACCTGGCTGTACCCCACTAAATCTACAGACGCCGCAGAAGTTATCAGCCGACTAGAAAGCCAACGATCCATCTTCGGTAACCCCGCCAGAATCATAACAGATCGAGGTCCAGCATTTACTTCCACTGCATTTGAAAACTATTGCCATGAGCAAAATATAACCCATATACCAATTACCGCAGGTTTACCAAGATCGAATGGTCAAGTTGAAAATAAAAATTCTACTATCATCGCTGTACTATCTAAACTTTCATCCGACAACCCCGAAAAGTGGTTTTCCCATGTGCCTGCTCTCCAACAAATCCTCAACTCGACATTTCACAGAAGTATAAAGACGACACCCTTTGAACTGCTTTTTGGTACCAAGATGAAAAATAAAGATGATATCAAGATCCTGGAGCTTCTCAACGCCGAATCTACAAACACATTCCAGAGGCAACGTGAAGAGAGACGTATCGACGCCAAAACACAGATTCGAATGGTGCAAGAAGAAAATCGCAAGCAGTATAACCTTCGAAGACGACTAGCTGCTAAATTCCAACTCGACGATTTAGTCGCAGTTAAACGCACCCAGTTCGGGCCAGGCCTAAAACTGAAACAGAAATTTTTAGGCCCATACAAGATAACAAAACTGAAACCAAACGACACATATGACGTCGTCAAGTGTGACTTCGTGGAAGGCCCATTCAAGACCAGCACCTGCGCTGAATTCCTGAAACCTTGGACCGACACGTTTAAGACGCTTACTTAGAGTATTTCTCCAAAACTTTCTTTTTATTATTTTTTTAAGAACTCTTACTTGGACATTTTTTGTGCAAAATTACTTTTTTTTTTAAAACATCACACGTTGATCTTGAACTTGCTAAAATAAGAACTGCTGTCATTTTTATGAACTATTTATTTTTTCATGAACAGTCCAGCCATGAAAAATACCTGCCATATTTTTTTTTTTTCTCTTTTGATGAAAATTATCTACCTATTTTTTTTTCTACTTATATGTTATTAACATCTTATCTTATTTTATTTTAGTATTTTGATGATTCAGATTTTACCTGTATTAATTGACAATTTTCCATTTGGTAATGTATACAATTTTTTTTTATTTAGTTAATGCAGCTATATTATTACTGTATTTATAACTCTATTATGTAGTATTGTATATTGTTTATTTTTTTTAATTTCTTTTGTTTTTGTATAATTTAATTTTTTTTCTTGTTGTTTAATAACCTTCAGGCGAGGCCGCCTGCTTGGTCATGATGGCCGATATGGGAGGTTATATTTCTCAGTTATTACCATTACTTCCATTGTGTGACATCACTGCTATGTAGTTATGACGATATTACTACGTCGCTGTTTTGTATCATCCTTTCATTGTATGCGCACGCACCTTACGCGCGCCAGTTCAGTATAGTTATTGAGTTGACGTGGAGTGGAGCGGTTCTGTAAAACACAGACGGTGTTTGCCGCTCGTAAAATGCATCAATTTAAGTGTTTATGTAATGTCCCCTTTTTGTTTTAAATAAATGTTGTTATGTTACGATGGTCTGTAGCCGTTTCCCTATATATATATATATATATATATATATATATATATATATATATATATTAATCTACTTTTTAAGTGCCCGGAAAAGATCTTTCTACAGGCATGGGGAACCTAGACCTGATGCAGTACGTGCTGTAAAAGAGCTGCCGTAGACAGCGGGTATCCGAAGCGGGGTTTGGAGCAATTTCAGTTTCTTTTTTAAAAGTTTTTTCTATAATGTGGTGTAGAAAATAAATATTAATTCAATTCTTTCGAAAATTCATTTAAATATAGTGACCAGCGAAGCGGGCGTAGCCTGCTAGTTTAAGAAATATTATGAACACTTCATATTATTTTAGTTGATATTCAACAAATAAAAATGTCTTCTTTCACTTTTTACTTAATTTATAAAGTTATTTTTATTTATTGATTAAAAGAAATTTTCTATTTTAATCTACCAAGATATTCTTGAATATGTTTATTACTCTTTAAATATATATTCAAGTACTTCAACGAACAGATTATTATTTCCTGCCTGTTTACGAAGTGACAACTTCAACAAGAAATTCAATAATTTCCCAGAAAAAAGAAAGAAGTTTAAGAGGGATTGCTTCTTAATTTAATATAAAGTGTAGATAAGTTGTCAAGAATGATGAATAGGTTTTAGATCTCTCAGAATAGTTACTGTGTAAGGTTGCATCCTTTTCTTTTAAAATAAAGTGTCAGTTTTGAAAGTCAATTCTAAAAGCAACTTCAAACAAAAATATGCAAAATAGTTATTTTAAAAAAAAAAAAAAAAAAAAAAAAAAGATTAAATGGTAATTGCATTAAAATCTAATTTTTGATAAGTAAGACAGTTTTAAATACATTGAAAAAATATTATAAAATGAAATATTATTTCATAACATTTTAAAACTTCTCTTACAGATATAATTATGAAAGAGGTTCGTTGTTCCATTTGTAACTTAGAGAAAAAATCAGCTGGGACAGCCCTTGTATGTCAGTAAATTCCTCCATGGGGACATATACTTTGTTTTTATCTATTATCGTTTGACACATGTAACTGTATGGAACAGTTGAGACAACAGCCCTAGCAGCTATAAGTCTCAATGCATACCCCCAAAACAACAACACATGTGGCTCTCTGAAGTTTTAAAGCCCTTTTGTTTTCACTCTTGACATGGTGAGTTTTCTTGTTTTCGTCCCATACTTTTTTCTATGGAATTTTGACTCTTTTTATTTTCTCTTACCCATAAGGTAGAGAAAGTATTGTTTTTGGGTCAAATTTTCGAACGCGAGATTTTGTTATATTTACACGTTTTGAGGTGCCCTGAATACGAAAATCGTGTTTTTAGCAAATGGCCTGTGTGTCTGTGTGTGTGTCTGTGTGTCTGTCTGTTATCAGCATATCTCAAAAACAAATTATGGCAGAAAGTTCAAGCTTGGTATTCTAAATGTGTATCATATAGGGATGCTACAGTAAGCTTTTCGTTAAGATCAAGCAAATGGTTCGTGTACAGGGACAATCAAGAGAATTCTAATACATTACGTCTATGGGGGAAATTGCAGGTAAGTAGAGTTTAACGTCTATAGACTGCACTAAAACAAATGAAACGAATATATATTTTTTGTAATAGAGATAGTTAACTGGGGAAAAAAAATTGTGTATGTAGGAGCCTCGCCTCCCCCCTGGGGGGGAAGTCCCCCCCCCGGGGGAGTAAATTTTCATGATGGGTATCTTTCAAAAGAGCTCGCCAATATCTTTAAAACGAATGGTTGAACCATCGATCTGCGATAATTTAAAACAAAGTTATCGATTTTTTTTACTTTTAACAACAACAACAAAAAAAAATCTTGGGAAAAAAAATCGTTTTTCTTTTTCTTTTTTTTTTTTTTTTTTTAATATTGAGAATAAAATGGACTTTTTTTTGGGATATTTGGTGTTATACTACTACTCCAATACGGAAATCGTCTGCATTATCATAAAAGATAATTTTTTTAAATAATAATTTTAATAAATTATTTTTTAAAAACAGAATTATTTTTTATTAACCGAATTAAATTCTATGTAAATGTAGGTGCATTAATGAAACGGGGGGTTGAGGGGGGCGGTAGCCCCCCCCCCTCACATAGAACTAATTATTATATAAAACTCTTCAGGGTAAACAAAAAAAAAAAAACTCTCTATGGGTTTTTAGCTTTTTTTTCCTATGTATTTAATATTCTAAATTGCAGTGGTTCCCACCCATTTATTTCCACCTCCACCGAGACAAATAATAGGCGAGACGTATTAACACTGGACGATAGGTCTAATACCCAATTCTATCCTTTCGCTTCACTAGCGCTTCTTTCCCAAGCTCAATCCGTACGAAGTGGATCATTCTATTTAATTTGTAGGTAAGACCGTAGAAGAAGGAGGGGTATGATCTCCAAAGATGGGATATATTCCGATTTCAGATTTTCTCTATCGCTCTCTTCTTTTATGAGCTGAATGCACTGAAATGTTATTTCAGACTGTTTTCTTTTTCTTTCTTCTTCTTCTTCTTCTTCTTTTTTTTTTTTTTTTTTTGTCTCTCTCTCTCTCTTAATACATGCACAAGAATAGTTTATTCATTTATTTATTTATTTATTTTTCATTCTCTTTATATATGCACGAGAATTTGAATTCAGATAAAAAATAACAGATCTTAAGGAGACTTAGTAAAATTTTACAGCTATATTTATGAAAAATTTCCCAAATATTACTATATAGCAAGTATAAGATAGATTTATAAATAAATAAGAATAGCAGTGGAAAGTAAAGATTCAGGTATAACTAAAAAAAAAAAAAAAAAAAATGTATAGGAATTACTTTAATGTCCTTTTTACTGTGGAAAAAATTTTTCCATTTTGTTATTGAATTGTAACAGATTAGAAAAATTTCAAGGTCAGTTTCTGCCCCCCTCCCCCTCTTTACCGAAAAAAAAACACAGGAGTTAAATTTTTTCATACAGTTTTGAGTGCTGTGACGTTTTATTTCACTGAACGATGCAATCAATAATAAGTATAAAATCTTCTGAAATGCAGATTTTGTGTCACTCAATAACAGTAAATTATGAGGAACTTGATGAATGAATAAATTAATTAAATTTTAAAGTTACATTTAAAAATAATTGGTATCTGTTTCCCCCACCAGTTCCCCCACCTGTGCTCAAATCTGGTAGACGGGAAGTACCATGTTAGATCCCAAGTCACGGTCGTCGACCTAACCGATTGGAGTTTTCTGAGGTTTTCCCTGAAACTCGTATAAACACAGGCTATGACCCCCCCCCCCTCCCCGCATAGAGCGCACACTGTCCAGACCTACGATCCCGTGTCACTAAGACACAATTAATTTGTATATCTTATACAAATTTTGTCCTTAGTGCTTCATAAAAGGTACCTATTTTTTTAAAATCATAATAAATTTGTATGTAAAGTCCCCCCTCCGAAATATCACAATTCCCTCATACAAATTTTTATTCACTCAAACAAAAGGATTATCCATGCTCTTTTGACAAATTTTTATTATCAATGGTATAATTTATTTTGATTTTTACTTTCTTCTATATTCAATAGAATAAAGTAGTCGATTCCTAAAAATTTTGAACTTTCAGTTTTCGATGGAATTACACGTTTTGAAAGGTCCAGAACACGATATGACCATTTTTAGAAAAGGTCTGAGCATGTGTGTATCATAAACATTTTATGGCGACTGTATCTCAAGAATTACTGCACATAATTGTATATGCAGATGTAACTTGATCTAAATTAGTGCTTATCAACTTTTGGTGTCAGTAGCTCAAAAGGTACATAAAAGGTAGCGCTACTAGACCGAGATATCCACAATTTTAGGAAAGGATATATCACAAAAACTGCAGCACGAATTTCCATGAAAGTTTACGTAATGATGTACTTTGACATAAGTTAGTCACTAAAAACATTTAATGTCAATTGCTCAACAGGTGACGCTATTACATAGAGATTTTTACAATTTAAGCGAAAAGCGTTTGTCTCAGGAATACAGCACAGAATTGCATATAAATGTATATGTAGACGCACCTCCATATAAATTGTGTTTAACAACTTTTAGTTCTAATCTCTCAACAGGTGGCGATGCTATATGTCCATTTCCGCAACATCAGGGAAGATTCTATTGCTTAAAATCAAACAAAACTCCATAAGAAAGCCATTATATGACATTATGTTAATTTGAATGCATGTCAGCCGATAACTGGTGCTGCTATATTTCAGTTTTCCCCGAGAACGGGAAACTATATCTCAACTTCTATGGCATGAATGGCGAAACTTGATATATGAAATAACCAATATGAAAGCACATTTTTTTAAGACTTTATTTATAGAGAATATAAATGCCATTTATATATATATATATATACTTAGTATTAGTTTTTTCTAAGATGAAAATCATCTGCATTTATTTTAGTACATAATTTTAATAAAAAATGTTTTAATAAAATATTTTTACTGAGTGAATTTCTGTAGGAAGATATAGAAGAAAGTCTTGGTTTAGCCACATCATGCGATATACATATACATACGAAACTATTTGATTCATAAAAAATTTTTACTTCAGGTTTTCAATGGCTGTACACGATTAGAGACGTCCAGAGCACAATTTGACTATTTTTACTTTCTTCTAGTATTGGATTAGTAAAAAAAAAATTCGACTTCCATTTCTCGATGGATTTCGAAGTTTTGAGAGATCCAGAACACGATTTGACCATTTTTAAAAAATATCTGTCTATGTGTGTGTAACAAAAAATTTGTGGCGACTGTATCTCATGAACTACTGTAGAGAATTGCATATAAATTTATATGTAGAAGCACCTTGACCTAAATTAGTGCTTATCAACTTTGGTGTAAATTGCTCAAAAAGTGGCGCGGGTAATCGCAATACAGTTATTTCCACAATTTTTTCAAATGCTATATCTCAGGAAATACTGCACAGAATTGCATATAAATTTATATTTAGATGTGCCTTGACATAGATTAGTACCTGTAAACTTTTCAAGTCAATCGCGTAACAGGTGGCTGCACAGTGATTTCCGTATTTAAGGGAAAGCTATATCTCAAGTTCTATTATATATATTGAAACAAAACTTGAAATGTGGGAAGGTCATTATGAGACATTATGTTGATTCAATTTGGATGCATATCGACCGATAGATGGCGTTGCTGTACACCAAGTTTACCCGAAACGGGACTATATCTCAACTTCTATGGCATATTACAGAGGCAGCCAACATTTTTACTTATTTCGGAGCTTTTTTAGCCCCGCTTTCACTACATACAACTTTTCCTTAAGAGTACGTTTTATTCACAATTATTTCAAATTGATAGTGTTATTGGAATAAAATTCCAGCACGATGAACAACAGAAAACGTAGATTTACAGTAATTTAGGTATAAAATACTTTCATTAATAGAGAATGATACACACACACACACACACACACACACACACACACACACACACACACACACATATATATATATATATATATATATATATATCTTAAATGTAATAACTTAACTATATCGTACCAAGCATTGAAAAAAAAATTCTTTTTTCTTTATAAAATCTTAAATATATGTTTCTTTAAGCCTATGTACGCACACAAAATCAAAAAAACTTTCCGACTTTTCATTAGCTAAATCGGTACAGGCTGTCTTAAAAAAATAGGACAATGCTTTAGGACAATCGGAAATTTAAAGAAAACAGATCACCTATGTATATATTTCTACATAAGTGCTTTACCAGTGCAAAAGTGTAGAACATTAGCTCAATAAATTTATATGTCCGTTATTCTTGAACGTAAAACATTTTTAAGTAATAATGTGTTGAAAATGTAATAAATAAATCTTCAAGAATCGACATTTTAAAAATTAAAAATATATATATTAAACGTTAATTTAAACTAACGATAAAGAAACATATGTATTTATTGGACTTTTAAATACTAATATATCGCCTTTAATTCGAATTAAAATGTTCAAAAGAATTTATATAAATAACACTTAAGCATGGTGTCCTAATTTTAGGACGATGGTGAATTATGGGTTAAAAATACATTAAACTGAATGAAAATTAAAAGCTGTTGCAACATAACTGAGAAATATTACATATTAAAATACATCATATTTGAACAAGATTATTAATAATAATTTGCAAATTATCTTTTAATTGGATTCCTGCATTTACAATTATATTATTCAAAATATGTGAAAAATATATTAGCTATATTAAATTCCTCTACCATGTGTTTAATATACATACATGATAAATGAAAAGATAACGGAAGATATGAAGACTTGGCTCACCTAAAATGATTATACTAGAAAGATCTTGTGACACTATTTAGCCTTTAAGTGTTTAAATTAAAGCAAAATATTAAATCAATCATTTTGCTATTTATGTAACACTAGCCTGAGAAATACAAATACAGAAAATAATTCTGTCATTCGAGCATTAAAGACTCCTTTGTCATTTAACTTACAATAGTCTAAGAGTCTAAACGTTTAAAAAACGTTAAATAGTCTAAACGTTTCCGAGAGAGACTTTTAAGAAAGCTGGTCCTTTAATATATCTTTCCCTATGCTCTCTCGAACAGCGTGCGGGCTAGAGGTCTGCACGGGCCGGGTCCGGGCCGAATTTTTCAATTTGTTCTCGGGCCGGGCCGGGCTCCGGCTCAATTTTTTTGTGTATACTCAGGCCGGGCAGGGCCTGAATGAAATTTGTTCCGGGCCGTGTCGGGCCGAATCTTTCTCTGATTTTCTCGTTAATCAACGAAAAAGGAAAATGATAAAATATTTCTTCAGTCATTTATTTTACATAAATTTACAGGCTGGTATGTCACATGAATTTTTTTCTTTGTTAAAAAATGTCTGTAACTTCAATTTAATTGCTTATCAGTCTATAGTTTCGCGATCTAATTTTCCGCAAATATTTTTAGCATGTCTCGAAATTAATATATTTTATTTCAAGTAATATGAAATGGTTTCCTATTCAAAATAGTATGCATGTCACTACTAGTTTGCGCATATGTTCAAACAAAAAGCAATTAGATACGTTACTATGTATAAGGCTTTGTGTCCTATGGTCTGCAGAGTGGTATGAAGGCTATAAAAATCCTTCCGCTGTAACTTTTTTTCTAAGACTCCTTTTTCTTTTCTCCAGTGCACTGAATGAAAGTAGCATAATTTTTAGCATGTGCAAAAGCCTCTTTTTTATTGAATATGGTTGGATTGCCATTAGAATTTTGTTTACTGGATTACATGAAAAATTCGCATACATTACGGTATATAAGAGGAAATGGTTGAACGTGCACTTTTAGTAGTAATAACCATTTTAAATACCATCCTATCTTGTGCGATGAGTGCTAATATTTTCGATTTGACTTTCTGTCTGTTTTTGTGCCTTCTGTACGTCTGTAATAATTAATTTTTGTTTATATATAATTATCTTGTAAAAGTTCAGCAGTTTTGTTACAGAAGATTCTATTTCTTCGCTATATAAAACCTCTGCAAAACACATACTAAAAATCTTTTTAATAGAAAAGGCATTTTTTTTTTAAACATATTTTTTAATCGGGCCGGGTCGGGCCTGATTTTATCGCTTTTTGTCTGGGCCGGGCCGGGCCGTATACTAACGGGCCGGGCCGGGTCTGGGCCGAATTTTTCTATTTCATACCGGGCCGGGCCGGGCTCGGGCCTCAAAATTCCGGCCCGTGCAAACCTCTAGTGCGGGCTACCTGGCTGCCAGTAAACATTGCATTTATTAGTGCGTATCACACCTTTACAGGTAAAAATATTGATTTTTAAATAATTTAAAGAAAAATGTTTGCTTTTTCACTAACTTCTAAACACTATTAGAAACATGAATTCATTATTGCCAGACATTTTTGTTGTTGACAATAATGTGCCAGATGCTATTTTTTTTATAAACAAAAATGAATAAATTCCGCGCCATTGGGCCAGTTGTTAGAGAGATATAACGGCAAAGTAGATAGGTGGAAGAGAGACAGGAATAGATTACACTATTTAAAGTATCCTAAGTAATGTTTTTTATTTTCAGTTCTTCAATTATGAGAATAATAAAACATTATTAAAATTCTTATCAAAATAATAAAAAAAATAGCTAAACAAATTATTTTTAAAAGACAGGGGTAAATTACGTTTCTTAAGTATAGAAATTTGATTGTTTATGGATCATATTTAAATCATAAAAGCTAAATTGTAACTAAATTAAATAATTTCATGAAAGATACAGGAAAAAAGACATTAATGTAGTAACAAAATTCTTATTTTTATTTATAAATATTGTATTTAAATAATTACCGTCTATTTTTAACTTAATTAAGTATTTTCAGTCCATAATTGTTTCTCAAAAAAGTGATGCCTCTCCATAGTCGTCACCATCGTCACTGCTCTCATTATTATAATTATCATCATCATCATCTTGCGTAGTGTTTTCGTTGTCTAGTAGTGCAGGTTCTGTAACAAAATAAAAAAAAAATTCTTTATTAGGTTACTCTTTCTATTTGTGATTCTCTAAATACAATACTTCACCTTTTATAATAATGTCAGCAACTGATGATGGAAACTGCTCCCCAGCAAAACAGACAAAATCGTATTTATCATCGTTGATGACCCAACCAGAAGCTAACGGCGATAAAGATGTAGGATTTTTCAAATGAGCTTTTCTCCAAAACTTTGTCACGTACCGCACTCGCAATAAATGCTGATATAATTCAGTTTTGCATGGTGTAAGCTCGATGAATCAAAATTTCGATTTTTTTTTTTCGAAATTATCATTACATTTCTTCGACTGATAAGTTTTTGAAAATAAATAGAAACGAACATTGTTAACATTTGAAGAGTTAGGCACCCCATACATGTGATATATAAATTTTTCTAACCTGGCAAATCTGCGTTCGAGTACATGTTCATTGTCTGTTGTAATCTCTGACATGCCAACTGGTACTCAGCAGATTTCTCGAGCAACTTGAAAGCCTTAGTTTGACTTTCCGGAAAAAAGATGGGGTGTAATTTGTACTTATTTGTATATAAATAAAATAATATTTAAATTACAGACATACTAAAATGGTTTAAAATTTATTCATTTTTGTTTATAAAACATAACATCTGGCACATTACTGTCAATAACAAAAATGTCTGGCATTAATGAATTCATGTTTCTAATAGTATTTAGAAGTTAGTGAAAAATAAAACATTCTTCTTAAAATTATTTTAAAATCAATAGTTTTACCTGTAAAGGTGTAATGCGCACTAATAAATGCAACGTTTACTGGGACTGGCATCCAGATAGCCTGCACGCTGATCGAGAGAGCATAGGGAAAGATATGTTAAAGAACCAGCTTTCTTAAAATTCTTGTGTTTTCGACGTTGCTAGCTCTCGTACTACGATATCGAATTAAATATTTTAATTCATGAGACAAAGTATAAAATTTATCTTGACAATCAAATCATTAAAACGAGCCAAACAGTTATCATAAGATTATCAGGATGACAGGTTAAGAATCAAGCATGAAGGTAGAATCATCATAGATATTCTTTTGCTGGCCACTATTTTAAAAATTGGTACTGTAAAACCATAGCCTCCTATACTAGATGACTTCCACGTGGCTCGGAAGCTTGGCGGAAAACAACGCCACCTGGTATAAATTGCAAGACTTTTTTCAACAGCCACCAAAAATATTTAAAAATTATATCACGTTCTAAAATTATTGGTGACAGTTGAATAAAAAAGTCGCGCAATCTGTACCAGGTGGATCTGTCTACCGCTTGAACTGTTGCCAAATTTCCGAGCCGCGCGGAAGGCATCTAGTTTAGGAGGCTAGGCTGTGGTAAAACACACAGTCTTTCAAAGAAAATTTAAGAAGAAAATTTTCAAAGAAATATTTTATCGAAAATATTTCTTATTCTTCTTCTTCTATTTTTTGCTATTTTTAAGTGCAGCTCTGAAATTGAAATATATGAGACATGCTTGCAAAAAAGTTATTTAATCTGGGATAGAAAACATTTTTTTTGCAATTGTCAGCAAAATTTCTTCAGACAGTTATAAACAACTAAAATGATAGCTGGACTTTAATTATATTTTATTATTTTTATGCAACAAGAACTTAAAAATAATATTTCTGGACGGCCCTTACCTAAATCAAGTTCAACTGGCACGCTGCCGTTCACACCGTACAGTTTCAACCTATTCTACATGTAACTTATTCTTTGTACATTCTCTTTTCTAAGGTAGCGAAAGTATTGTTTTGGGGTCACATTTTTGAAATTGAGTGTTTGTTATATTTACACGCTTTCAGGTTCCCTGAATCCAAAAATCATGTTTTCATGTTGGTCTGTGTGTGTGTCTGTCTGTGTGTCTGGGTGACTGACTGTTATCAGCATATCTCAAAAATAAATTACAGCAGAAAGTCCAAACTTGGTATTCTAAATGGGCATGATATAGGGATGCTATACCAAGCTTCTGTTGAGCTCAAGCAAATGATTCGTGTACAGGGGACCCCAAGAGCATTCAGATACATTACGTCTTTGGGGAAAATTGCAGATAAATAGAGTTCAACATCTATAGACTGCACTAAACCAAATGAAACGAATATATATATATATATATATATATATACGTAAAAACATGTTTTATGTAGAATAAGGTATAGAAATGATTCACTGTTCAGTTACAGGGCTACACAAAAGAACTAGATTACAGTACGACAATACTTGAAAATTGATGGAAGTGTACTTCAGGCTGTGCCGAGTGTTATTAATGTAGGATTATATTTATGTCCACTATGTTATGCGTACATAACTTTTAGAAGATATACAGGGCTGCTAATATTTAATATATAACATTCTTTTTTATTGTTAGTGGAAGTGCTTTACTGTAAAATTTTACCATATCCAGGAAAATTGCTTAAGAATTAAAATTGATTCCTCGTAACCATATAGTAAATAATGTACTTTTTGAATCTAAATACCCATCGCTTAGTTTTTATTTTTTTATTTTGTACATTTACGCGTTTTGAGGCTTCTTGAATACCGAAGTCAAGTTTTTAACGTTTGATCTTTGTCTGTGTCTGTTAGAGTAAATTAAAAACAAACAATTTCAGGGACCCAAATGCAATATTTTGAAGTTAATTTGTTTCTTCGGATGATGTGGGTTGTAGGTACCAGTGACAGAGTCACGTACCCTCCGGTACCTAGGAATGATGCCTAACGAAGTGTGAGTCATGAAAAACAATTTCACTGCAATGGAAGAGGGGACAGGGGATCATAAAATGAAAAAACAACATAAAACAGTATCTTAGAGCTTATGGAAAAAGAAACACAATAATAAAAATGAGTAGAAAGCTTAAGTACAGCATTACACAACTAGGAGAAAGTTTAGGAATAGTAAGAATATTTTTTATTTTTAAAAGAGCAATTTTTATAATTTTTTTGGTATTTTGAAACTCAATTTTTTTTTTTAATTAAACACAAGGACAAAAAAAAGACTAGCACAAACAATACGAGACAATCACAAGGTATAATCTCCGAAGAGAAGTCAAGGCCGAAAGGTGATAGAAAAGGAAAAAGGCATAACATAAAACACAGATAAGTTTAAAGGTGGGAGTTAAAGACATAGGCCCGCTTTAGGTCTGCGTCTATTAAGAGGATCATTGTGGTCATATGATGCAATAGTGCTTAAAAGAGGGTTATCTAAGTTTTCGAGTGAAAAATGGAATTGAATATTTAAGTATTGAATGAAGTCATTAAGTTTTGGAGTTTCAATTTCTTTATAAATGTGAAAAATTTTGACTTACCAAAGCATATCAAGAATTTGTCGAATAGTTGAATTTTAAGCCCTTATGAGTAACTTGATATGCGATTTGTCAGCATATAACCACACTATACAAGCATAAGTTAAAATGGGTCTTAAGTAGAAAGTGTACAAGAGCAATTTATTTTTAAAGTTTAATTTACTCTTCCGAGTTAAGAGGGGCATAAGTTTACATTTAGCAGCACGGAATTTTTTACGCGTACTGAGAATATGTTGTTAAAAAGTGAGTCCTTGGTCGAGAATAACTCCAAGGTATTTACAGTGACTTGACCATGGTAGGAGGGTTGCACCGAGGCGGATTTGATATTTGTCTCTATTAGCAGGTGGCATTGCATTTCTTCCACGTGAAAAGAGAATAGCTTCAGTTTTAGTAGCATTAAATCTGTTCTCCATTTATAAAACCAATTAATAATAATTTTAAGGTGTCAGGAAATAGTCGCAACAGCATAACGCCTGTTTACGCTTGAAGCAAAAATACAGGTATCGTCTGCGAAAATAGCCAAAGAAGAATGTGGGTATTTAGGAATATCATTAATGTAAAAGTTAAATAGTTTTAAGCTAATCTTGGAGCCTTAAGGAACGCCAAAATGTTCAAAGAAGTTCAGTGAAAGAGTATCTTTCACCTTCACGGGGAAGTTCCAATCAAGTAGGTAACTATGAATTTATTTAATAAGGGAAGGGGGGAAGTTAATAATTACTAAGTTTAAAAATTAAGCCAGAGTTCTAAACTTTGTCAAATGCCTTTTCAACATCAAGAAAGACTGCTGCATTAAATTGCTTCCTAATTTTGCCGGTGGTAATGTGTTCAACTAATCTGTAGACCTAGTGAGGGGCGGAAAGGCCATTCCATAATCCAAATTGTTCTGGGATCATAATATTATTTTCAGCAATATGATAATCAATTTGTTGAGCAATAAAGGCTTCGAATAATTTACTTCAGACTTTAAGAAGGGAGATTGGTCGGTTGCTCGAATCTCTATCAGGTGATTTGGCAGGTTTTAGTATAGGAGCCATAATAGCAGTTTTTCAATAAAAAGCTGCATTTGGGGGGATGGTCGTATTACGAAGGCTGGTTCACCAAGAAATATTTCTGAAAGGTGAACCAGTTGTTGGTTTTTAGATATACTGTCATTCTGGAAACTTTTAGGAATGGATCATAGTCCAAATTTAAGGTGGGGTGCCTTGTTTTAGGACTTTTAGCATTGCGACTAACAATTTGAAAGTCATTTTCATTGGGAATTGCAGTGAAACTGAATTCAGAAGCACTCACCCCGTTTTCAGCAGTAGCTGGAGCGTCTGCCGATGAATCCTCCTTCTTAGCATCAATAGTAGTCTCATTTGGCCTGTTTTCCGGAAAATCAGGAATATGTGCTCTAATTTCAGCAACTGACATCATTTTTATCTGTTTAAATTCATGATAAGGAGGAACAGGAGACTGAACTTTAAGATAAGTCTCTAGCATTCTATCATAATAAGTCATAGTCTAACTTGTGTTTGTGAAATATCTGAATTTTTCACAGAGACAACGTTACTTGCCATTATCATGGCGAAAGAAGCACTTAAAAGTGCTGTTTTGAATTTGAGAAGTTTGAAAAAAGCGAAAAACGCTTAAGAAGGCAAAAAGCCTTCAAAATAGCAAATAACAGCTAAGGAGGCCGCCAGATGGCGATGTTTGTTGCTAGAAAAATTTGATCAAGATTAATAAGTTTCAAGGAATGTTAGTATAAAAGTTGTCTGAATAATTTTAAATGAACTTTTGAATTTAATAACAGATTTGAATTCTATCTATATAAATGAAACGATTCTACAGTAATGAAACGAAGGGTTGAGGGGGGCCGTAGCCCCCCTTACACAGAATTACTTGTAAAATAAACCTGTTCCGAAGCCAAATTTGAATTGTTTTAACATAGGTTTTCATAACAGCACTCGCTATCTTACCCCTTAATCTCCAATTTGTATTTATATCATTAAATTTCAGGGTAAGAGAAAGTCGTGTGAGTGACACACCAGATTATTTTCTTCAAGTAACATATGCTATTTAGGTGATGATCTCGATAGGACAACTAGAAGCAGTTATTATTTTACAAAAATTAATAAAACAATAAAACGCAATGCAATGTTAATAGATGAGCAGTAAAAATAATAAACTGTGTACCATCTCTCTCCCCCCTTTTTTTTTTTTTTTCATTGGAGCTTGAAAATAAATTAGTGTTTCTGTATTTGCAAGTAATGTTTTTGCGAATGAGTTTAAATTATTTTTTGTATAACAGTGTATCATTCCTGGAAATTCTTCCGATTTCTTCATAGCAAAATTATTAAATAGCTACAATACAATCTCTATATTTATTTTTTTTGCAGAATTTTTATCTTTAAGTAAACAATAATTTCTCTTAAGAAATACTAGTGTTAAAAAAGAGGAAGAATTTGCGCCTATGGATATATATATTTCCTAATTGTAGGAAAGTCAGTAAAAAAACAATACAAAATGAAATGTCGAAATGCACTTTGAATCAAAAATATTCTTTTACTTCTAATTTCACTTAATTTAATGAAAAAATGCCAACCATTATTATTATTTTTTCCCTCAGTTGAACTTAAGTACAAAATACAGTGTGGCGATAAACTGAACTTAAGTGCTAAATACAAGGTAGTTATTGTCCCCATTTTTTCCCCTAATTCTTTCACCAATATTTTTCTTTCGGAATTTTTAATAAAAAGTTTGCAAGATTAATTAAGTAAAAAACCATAATATAAATACATTGGTGGAGGAATGAGAGAAAAAGGGTAGATCAATAGCTACGCCGATTTTTTTGAGTAACTTCAAGTCTTACTGATTAATTAAAAAATTTCTAGAACATTAAAAATTTTTTGCTGATTTTTTGCACCTTTTTATTATACATTCAGCAAGTATGACTCTCTTCTCCCAATATAATTTTGTTATGAGATTAGAAAAATGAGATTAGAACTTTCCTATGCATATGAATACGACAAAATATTTCAGATCAATTAAATATCCAATATGTGTTTAAGTAATTATAAAATAATTTATTTCTGTTTTTAAAATATTTTTTCACAGCTGAATCATATATACAAAGAGTGATTCCTTTTGCACCGACAAACTGAAGGAGATAGTAGATGACTAATATGGATTATAAGAAGGTTCATAAACCCTGCCCTACCTCAAACCGTTTTTAAGATACTAGGAATGGAGTAAAAAATGCAAAAATTTTTACAATATCCCACATTTTTGAATTTTATAAGCTTTCTACACAAAAATCACGCAAATATTTAAAAAGAGCTGAAAAAGTCATACAAAACGCTTCGAAATTTGTTTGAATATCTAAATTTAATAACAAGTTACAAGCGCTGAAACACTGATAAAATAAACAAATAAAAACCCTCAAAATAATTATCCGCCAAAATATATAATCGGTAATACCGCAAAAAACATTCTAGCAACAAAAAATAAATTTTACTAAAAATTAGCAAATTGTAGAGCTGCCAACCTAATCTGGCAAATCGTTTGTACCGCCTCTTTTTCTACACCACTTAATTTTTAGAGTAATTCTCTTGAAATATATTTACGATGCATTAAGAAAACAAATATTCTAAAAATTACGTGGTGCAGAGAAAGGGGCGGTATAGCAATTTGCCGAATGAGGTTGGTAGCTCTGTCATTGGTTGAAGAGCGCCGGTTAAATTTAGCACAGAGTTGCAAACGCTTGTTAGTACCGCCCCTATTTCCATGTCACTTAATTTTTAGAGTAATTCTTCAAATTCATTTGTGACTTCATTAAAAAAAAAATAAAAAAATGAAATACTCTAAAAAAAGACTGGTGTGGAAAAAGAGACGGGGCTAACAATCCTCCGGATTAGGTTGGCAGCTCTCTTAGCTTTTTGTTTGTTACGCATCATTCGTTTTCAGGTTTTCAAAAACCGAGACTCTTCCTAGCTCCTATTAGTCACTCATTTCGTTATACTCTTATAAGCATTAATTTACGTACTTATAAGTATTAATTGATTTATTACAAAAACAACAATTTATATTTATCTGTATCATATTATTGTGATATAGTATTTGCATTCATTTGTAATTTAAAAGGATAAAAAAAAGTTAGTACATGAATTATTGTAATTAAACATAGCAAAGAATTTAATCTTCAAAATGCGTAAAACACACACATAAAATGTGTTTATTTTACAAAGCAATGCAAAAACTATGAGTTAGGGAAAAAAAAAAAAAAAAAAAAACATGAAGCGGAGTGTGGGGCTAGTTCTCATAGGGATAAGAAGTAACACGTAATTTACGAAATAGTTTGCAACATTTGTTACTAAATATTTTTATAAACATAATTATTATGGCGCGCTTTATAATGTTAACACAATCGGTGCTCCACAAAAATAATTAATGAGAGGTTCTGTACACTTACTTCATTTTAGCTAGTTAGTGGGAAAAAAAAAAAAAAATCATAAATTTTGATTAAAGGTATGTTAATTTATACTTTAAAGAAATGTTAAATAGCTCTTTAATTAGTCTGTGTGTTGAGTTATAAAATGCATGTTTAATTTAATTTTTTGTATAAATCGTTATATATATATATATATATATATATTATGAATAAACAAAATGACCAAAACATAGGATGGGGCAAGTTGAAACAAAATTTTGGGGCAAGTTGTAAAATGTTAGAGGAGTGGCTTGTGGAGATGCCTACAGCCAGATCTCGAAGTCTCGATCATTTTCAGGAAACTTTCAGAAATGAAAAATTTTTGGCTTCTTTGCCGCTATTATATATATGCAGAAATATTTTCTGCGTTTTTATATTATAGTGCCGTGATTATTTAATTATGAATTATAATGCTGATTTAATTACGAATTAGAGAATATTGTATAAAAATTGTAGTAGAAAAAAAAGCAGAAATTTCTCATGAGTGCGAGTGTCCTGAAAACAGGGCGGGGAATTCGAGCTCTGCTAAACCCCCTGTGGCAGAAGAATGGCATACTTGCCAACCACCCCTTTTCTCACACCACTATATTTTTAGAGGTATCCTCTCCAAATGTTGTTACGATTAAATAAGACTGAAATTGCTATAAAAAGTTATTGGTGTGAAAAAAAAAAGGCGGGTACTAAAAATTGTACGGTTCATAATGAGATGGTTGGCAAGTATGGAATGGGAATAATGCTTAATGGACAATATTCCTGTGACGTCACAGTAGGTAAAATCGCCGAACACGTTCCCGATGTTTTGCAAACAAATTAGATTCAAGATGCCTTTTTATTGTTATGCATAACATTTTCCAGTCTAAATATTTCTCCAGTGAAACTTAATAATCAATCAGATATCTGTTCAAACAAGAACAAAAGAGAAATGTAAACAACTGAGTCGAAGGGTAAAGTTAAGACTATTCTATATCGTAAAATTGCAGAACATTTTACACACACACACACACACACACACACACACACATATATATATATATATAATGAATAAAAGATAATAAAAATTAAACACGTCAAAAAATGCCTAAAAAGTAAATCAATCATCACTTATGAATCATAAAACTAGTGTCAATGTTTAAAACGAAAATAGTGAAGCCTATTGCGAACAAAATTAAAGATCACAAACAAATCACATTACAAATTAATAAATAGAAAAAAGATGCCATTGATTACATTGGATATACACATTGAAGCTTAAATAATTAGAATTTTAATCACTTTAATAAAGGAATTTATTAAATGGAACATCCATTTAAATTTGTTAACATCGCCATAGTTCACATCGCCACAGTTCACATTTTTAATATTACATATGTTTATTAATATTAAAGTGTATTACAAAAACTGGATTAAAAACAAAACAAAGGTATCACTATATCACTCTTACTTCAATTTCATATAATCTGTAACTCTTATAAATAATAACGCAAGATAAAAATTTGCAGGCCACAATGCTTTGCTATGGTAGAGTTGAGGATTGTTTTCCGAAAACACCTGATTTCCTATAGTCTCGAACCCAAAGGAGGAATATTGTCTATTAACAAAATGTGAGTACACATTAAATGCATGAGAGGAACCAAATATCATTTCCTTGAATTAATTTCAACTCTGTCTATGATTGACTTCTATGTTGATTTTATCGTTAATTTTCTCTTTATTTTAATAAAATCCATTTGATATAATTCATTGTTACTATACCAAGAAGGTTATAATTTAATATTAGTTATTAATTGCCCTTTTTATTAAATTAATAACTGATTGATAACAAAAAACATTTTGAAATGTTGTCGTTTTTATTGTTAGGGTTCCCTTTGTATTCGTTAGAATTTGCCCCACGTGTGTTACAATTAGGCCCCAATCCGATGCAAATTGTAACAGGCAAATAATTAATATATATATATATATATATATATATATATATATATATTGTTCGTACTACAACTAGCAACATTAACGAAAGTTTTTTTTTTTTTTTATGAATATGATAGATGATTATGTATGCTATGGAAAACAGCAATTATAAACAGTAAAACGTAAATACATTTCACAAAACCTTTAATTTTCTAAAAACTGTTGCAAGCCGCCGCATGCTCCCCTACTTCACGCGTAGGATTAAAATATGTATGTATAAGGAACCCCACTTATTTGTTTCGATTGTTTTGTAAAATTAACACATTTTATGCGAGTGGTTTACGTAGTATGATCAAGGATAAACTTTTTCTAAGTTCAGTTACAATATTTTCTTTATCAACTTATAGGGGAAAAAAAAAAATCTAAATACGAATCTGTTTATATCAAAATAATTTTATACAGGTAAATACAAAATGTAATAAATAAATTGTAAATTAACTATTTCAACCCCACTGGGACAGTGGGTTATGCTATTTTTAGCAGAGACTTCATTCAGGAAAGTTTTCATGAATTTTCGAGTTTAATTAATCTTTTATATTCGTCAAAAATGTATGTAACAGATTTAATTTTAAATATACTGGTTAAAAATTCTGACTTAAAAATTACTGATATTGGCAGATATGGAATATGTGCATAGTTCCTGTGACAATGACAGTTGTAAAAAATGAAGATAAGATCCAGGAACGTGTAGGGCACCGAAACGAAAGCTGCCAAGTCTTCAGCAGCAGTCAGAATCATCGGCTGACTCAGATCGTGATGATTTCTCATAAGGTAAAGCAGAGTAGATATCAAATCAAAAACAGGTATCAAAATATAAATGCAAGACAACAAATAAAAGTACAAAAAATTATAATACGAATGCTACTGATTATGTCATTTGGTCATATATTGCTGCAATTTTTTTTGTCACGGTACTATACATCTACAGAGCTGCCAACCTAATCCGGCAAACTGTTAGTACAGCCCATTTTTCTACACCACTTAATTTTTAAAGTAATTCTCTTCAAATATATTTACGATGAATTAAGAAAACAAATACTCTAAAAATTAAGTGGTGTAGAAAAATGGGCGGTACTAACATTTAGCCGGATTAGGTTGGCAGCTCTGCATCTAAAAACCGTCCTATTGCAATACTAACAATAAAAGATTGGAGACTTCAAGCTCTGGATATCCTAATTAATATTCCGTATCCTAATTAATATTTATTCCGCATCCTATTTCGCATCCTAATTAATATTCCGTAGTGTTGTTAGTCCCAAACTTTTTTTCACACAAGTAAATTTTTTGAGTAATATTTTCCAAATACAATCACGATTAAAAAGGAACAAAAATACTCTAAAAAGATACTGGTGTCAAAAAGAAGGCGGGGCTAACAATATTACGGATTTTTAATTAATATGCTGGCAAGTATGTGTGCAGGGTTCATAGACTACGCCTTTTCTTCAGGATAAATTCAGAAATGAGAAAGGTATGCCTTTTTAGTTACCACTGTTTTTATGCAATAGATTATATCCTATTTAACCACGACATGTTATTTTAAAAGCATAATAAATATTTTTTAAAGAAAAAAGTGGTGGCTAAACAGGCAACATTTTGTTATCCCTGAAAGTGTTTTGTGAAAAAAAAAGAAAAGGCGGAGAATACGACTCCTGATGTGTGCCATCTAGAAAGACCAGTGGAACATATGTCCCATATCCACAACTGCCCCTACAGTTAATTTTTGTTTTATTTTGGCAGAATATTACTGTTTCTATTTTATTTTATCTACTAAAGCCCTAAGTTACCTTAGTTTTGAAAAGGGAAAAATTGATATCGGAAAGTTTAAAGGATATAAATTTTTACAAAATAAAAGTGCTTGAAAATAATAAATTTGTTTAGTAAATTTAAAATTTGAATAACATAATCTTTTGATTCTTAGAAGCTGATTAATTATTATGCTTATGTTAATTTTATGGTTCAAATTAAAAAGCATACAGTTAGTGCCAAAGTTAAAGTTATTTCTCTTATCATATAAATCAGCGTATAAAATATTATTTTTTAAAAGAAAAGAAATATCGGAAAAATGAGCTTCAAAATTATTTATATTAGCTTTATTTAATTTTAAAATATCTGGATATATTACATTTAAGATGTTACTGAAATCTGTATTAAAAATAGTCAAATCATCAATGTAACGATAAGCATTCAAACTAATATTTTGAATAACAATAAAATTATATTCAAAAGAGAATAAGAAAAGATTTGAAGCACTGGAAGAATAATTTGTCCCCATACCAATACTATATGACTGTTTAACAATCCTATTTTGAAACACAATATAATTATTAAGCAAACAATAATCTAAATCCTAATTTATATTAAAAAAAATATTATTTTGTAAAGAAATTCAGAGCTCCTTTATACGCCTATATTATACAAATTTAATTTATCGTTGTTTCTGAAATTTAATATATACATATATCATCATCGTTATCTATTTCAGCCTTTATCAATCCATTGCAGGATGAAGGCCACTGCTAGATGTTTCCAAACTGTCTTGTTTTCTGCAATTCTTCTCCATTCTGCTCGTCCAAATTTCACAATTTCATCTCTCCAAAGACATAGTGGACTCTTCCTCTGTCTTTTCTTATCTCTTGGTATCCAAAATAAAACTTTAGTAGTCTATCTATCATCATTTCTTCTCGCAGTGTGCCCAGTCTAGCTCCATTTTAACTTCTTGACTCTAGAAATAACATCAGTAACTGTGATTTGTTTCCTAATCCAAGTGTGTCGCTTTCTGTCTTTTCGGGTGAATCCAAACATGCATTTCTCCATGCTTCTCTGGCTTGTTTGAAGTTTTTGTATAG
Organism: Salticus scenicus; assembly: GCA_963930645.1. Lineage (NCBI taxonomy): Eukaryota > Metazoa > Arthropoda > Arachnida > Araneae > Salticidae > Salticus > Salticus scenicus. Next base: position 326,809,290 of record OZ005648.1, on the reverse strand, counting down.
CTTTACATGTTAATATCCAAGTTTCTGAAGCATAAGTTAAAACAGGCAAAATGCACTGATCAAAAACTTGTCTTTTCAAACAAATTAGGAGGTCGCTTTTGAATATAGTGCTTTTTCTTCCGAATGCTCTCCATATAAATTTAAATCTGTTGTTAATTTCTTCTATGATGTTCCTGTTCATCGTAAGGACTTGTCCGAAGATAAGTATAACTGCATACCGTTTCTAATTCATCCATATCAGCAGTGATCTTCAGTAGAGAAACAAGGGAATTTGACATAACTTTTGTCCTGTTGAGGTTCATTTTCAATCCAACAAGTTTGCTTTCTTTGTTTAATTCCAGAAGCATTTTTTTGCAAATCCTCAAATGAAGAGGCAAGTAGTACAATATCATCCGCAAATCTCAAATGATTTATAAACTTTCCATCAATTTAAAAATTTGTTTTCTTTCTGTTCCCAATTTAATTTTTAAAAATTTTCTTGAAGTTCTGCATTTAAGAGTTTGAATGAAATTGTGTCCCTTTGTCTTGCACCTTTTATAATTTTGAATGCATTACTCTTTTTGTGGAGTTTTTATTTGGCTGTTGCTTCTTCATAAATGTTTCCAATAAGGTGAATATATACTGATTCAATATTAGTATTCCTTAATGCATCCATAACTGCTAGTGATGATACAGAGTCAAAAGCTTTTTCGGAGCCCACAAAAGCCACACACAGAGGGAGTTCGTATTCATTACTTCTTTAAATAATTTATCTAATTGTATGAATACGGCCGATGGTCTAAAACCACTTCGAAATCCTGCTAGTTCTTTAGGTTGCGCTGCATTTAATTGTTTCTATAAGCGGTTTGTCAGAACTTTCATCAACATTTTATACAAAATTGAGAGCAGGATGATTGGACGATAGTTTCTAATTCTTCTTTTTATCCTATTTTAAAGAGTAAGATTATGATGGTATTTTAACAGTCCTTTGGAACAGTCCATAATATTATACATTTCTTGAATAGTTCAGTAAGAACTTCAATATCCTCATTCCCTGCTTCTTTAAAATGCTCACACTGATTTTTTTCTTCTCCTGAAGCTTTCTCATTTTCCCTTACTGTCGGGGAGGAGAGGAAGAGAGAATACGATGCGCAGAACAGAACTCTTGTGTGACGGGACGGAGCTGATTGAGTCAGTCTTTCATTCGAGTCGAGAGAGATGCGATGCATCTTAAAACCAGAAAACAAACTTATTTAATATAATAATACTTATTCGTCATTATTCGATTCAAATAACATAAGTTATGATTGTAACAATAAATCGTTTGTAGTGAGTAGATATTAGATGTCAGAGTCTATGTATTGGCAGTTCTAGTTTTACTAATCCCGGGAAATCTGGCAGAGAGGGTAAGTAGATTTAAACTTATTCTCATTTGATTAATATGCATATTATTCTTATTTGTGATAGAGTAGAAGTTGCAGAATTTGAATCTAATATAAATTCGTTAGAAATTCTTAATCTGAGTTTCTAAATTTAATCAACCCTAATTCGAAATTCATAAATTGATACTTAGTCGAAATTCTTTAGTGGCTTCAAAGCCATAGTGGTCCGTCGATTCACGGAGCCTTAATTATCTATTAATTAGATAATTAATTGTAATTCGTTAAATTAAAAAAAAAAAAAAAAGAATTGTAAATTGAAAAAATTCTTTTGTTTACGTAGGATTAAATTATCTGTATAAGAACTTTAAAGTAAATTAAAATTAATTTGTTGAAATAAATCATTAATACAAGGTTAAATTGTTTTGATATAAAACGTAATTCAAAGTAGTTTCGCTTTCACGCTTACGTAAAAGTTTTGGTTTAGAGAAAACGTAATTCAGAATACTTTGGGTTTCAAACCGGAACAATTTCGGTTAGGGAATTTAAGAAATAGCTATTCATGTTAAATAATTGTTGAATAAAAAAAGTGTATGAGAATGAAAAAAGTGCATTTAATATTTTATTAGTTTATTTATTTCAGTAAAAAAAAAATATATATATATATATATATTCTATATGTGTGTTTCTTTTCATTTGTTCTTATATTTTTGTTTTGTTTTACTTCCTGATCTGCAGAATAATAATTTAATTCGATCGATTAATTCATATTTAAATTTAATTGTTTGTAATTAGTTTGCTCAAAAGATGGGTAGAAAGGGGAAAACAAGGGCGAATGACGCTGAACAGAGTGCGTTGTTCCCAAAATCTAATGAAGTGATAAAATTTGAAAATGTTATTAGAGAAATAGAATTTATAAAATCGAAGGTCAATGATTGCGATAAAAGCGATCAAGCCAGATTAAAAATCTTAAAGGATAAGATAAATGCACTGGAGGTTAAATTCGAAGAAATAGTTACAAATTTTTCCGAAGAGGAAAACGATGAAAACTCTGAAGAGGTGTTAAGGAATAGGGACATTCTGTTAGAATTATCCGTTGTATTAGAGGGTAAATCGCAATCAAATACTCCAAATGTAAATAATGATGCACGTACGAAACCCGGGACTTCTGTTAATTCGCATATTAGTCTTCCCAAACTTGAAAATTCCTTATTTTTACGGGGATAATGAATCTTGGTTGTCATTTAAAAATTTATTTAAATCATCTATTCTGGATAATGACAGCCTTAGTGAGGTTGAAAAGCTACAATACCTCCAATCGTGTGTAAGAGGTAGTGCATCAAAACTTATTCGTGGATTTTCGTTACAATCGGAAAATCTTAAACACTGTTGGGAAATTCTTACTCAGCGCTACGAAAATAAACGTCAATTAGCTATAACTCAAATAAATAAAATCTTTTCAGTAAAAGTAAACAAAGCGGATGATCCTAAATCGTTTTTCAATTTAATAGATACTTGTAACGAAGCGGTGCGAAATTTATCGACCCTCGGATTGGAATCTAATCCTCTTAGCGATCTTATTCTTATAAATTTCATGATTTCAAAATTGTATTCATCCGTTAGGCATAGGTGGGAGCTCAGTCTAGAGAATACGCAAACTATTCCCGATTTAAATTCGTTTCGTACATTCATAGAAAAGGAGGCGTCGAGTCAAACAAAGCTTGAAAATAAACCAGGGATGTTTAAGAAGCCAGTAGAAGGTAGTAGTGTAAAAAAATCTTGTGTCAATAATTCAATGCTAGTCAAAGAAAATAAATGCGTCGCCTGTTCTCAAGTACATCAATTGTTTAAATGTCCCAAATTCAATCGAATTAGTGTTCAGGAGCGATGGGACTTAGTTAAATCAAAACACTGTGTGAAAATTGTTTGCGAATTAATCATCAAGTGCGTCAATGTAGAATTAATATTAAATGTAAAGTATGTGCAGGTTCACATCACACTCTTCTGCACATTTATGCACAGAATTCTGCAGATCAGGGAGGCGGCCTTGTTGCTACGTCGGTGGCCAACAGTTCACAATCTAATGCAAATTTTAATAACCAAAAGGTGTTATTGGCTACTGCCCTTATAAAGGTTAGGTCACCTAACGGTAAAATTATTCAATGTCGGGTGTTAGTTGATAGTGCCTCACAAAATAGTCTCATAACAAAGGAGTGCGTTGAGAAGCTAAATTTGCCTTTGTTTGGCACTTCTCATCGACTTATACGCATAAACGGTCTTTCCGCAGAAACTGTTTTAAATTTTACGGAATTCTCATTCTCGCCATATTTCGCTAACGAGTATAGGAACTTGAAAGCGCTAGTAGTAAATAGGGTTACTACCCCTCTGCCAGATTTCCGGGTGAAAACGACGTCCTGGCCACATACAAAAAATCTTCAGTTAGCCGATATGAATTTCTTCAAGCAACAACCAATCGAAGTATTATTAGGCGCAGATATTTTTGCGTCACTAATTTGTGGCACACCAGTATCTGGAAGGCCAGGAGAACCATCTGCCATTTCCAGTTCACTTGGGTACTTACTCAGTGGCCCCCTCTCAAGGGATAGAATGGAACCAGAATCAGCATATAGCTCCTCGTTACACTGCCTTAACTTGAACGATTTTTTTGACAATCAGCCCATAATATCTTCTAAGAGTGAAACCGAAGCCGATCCGGCAGAGGAACTATATAAATCTTCCACCAAGCGCAACCCCGAAGGTCGCTATGTTGTGAAATTACCCCTCCATGATGAGATAGATTTAGGTGAAAGTGCCCTAAAATTGTTTAAAAGGCTTGAAAATCGATTTATTCAGAACCCTAATCTTAAACGGGAATACTGTAAGTTTATGTGTGAATACTCTGACTTAGGTCATATGACTTTACTAAGGGCTGAAGAACTTAATCGCCAACCCAATTATTATATGCTCCATCATGGAGTTATAAATGAAAATAGTAGCACTACGAAACTACGGGTAGTATTCAATGCGTCGGCCGTAACTACAAATGGCAAATCCCTGAACTCTAACTTGCATAAAGGGCCCAAACTCCAATCCAGTATTTTCAGCAACTTAATCAGATTTCGTTTAAATAAAGTCGCCCTCTCGAGTGATATCGAAAAGATGTTTCGACGAATTCTAGTCGCAGAGCCTGATACAGACTTTCAAAGAATATTTTGGAGGGCCAATGTCTCAGATCCACTCAGAGTGTATAAATTGAACACTGTTACTTATGGCACAGCCTGTGCTCCATTTTTAGCCCTGCGTACCATATTACAGCTATTAAACGATGAAGAACCCAATTTTCCCGTAGCTGTGCAGACTGCCCGCAACAACCTGTATATGGACGATTTCCTTGGAGGGGCTCAAACAATCGAAGCCGCTCAATCTTTGGTCACAGACCTTCAAGCTTTGTTTAACGCTGGGGGTTTCAAGCTGCGAAAATGGGCTTCAAATTATGTGGAAGCTCTAGTTCAGGTCCCAGAGGCTTTAAAATCACCAAATCAGGAATTATCCTTAAACCCCGATCAATCCCAACGTATTTTAGGACTAAACTGGAATTTAACATCGGATACACTGCAGGTTGGCGTCAACACAGAAGAAAACGTCAAAAACAAAAGACAATTATTGTCCGTAATTGCACGCATCTTCGACCCTTTGGGTCTGTTATCCCCTGCCACTATTCTTTTAAAATTGCTTCTACAAGATGTTTGGAAGCTAAAACTTGGTTGGGATGATCCTTTACCACCAGACATTCAAAACAGGTGGAACGAATTTTATGAAAAAATTGCTTCCTTTAAGGCCATGTCAGTACCCAGATTTTTAGACCTGAAATCCGAACCTATTTACCAGATTCTGGGATTTTGTGATGCGTCAACAAAGGCATATGCTGCCGTAATTTATATACGCCCAAGTCAGAACTCATCTTTAAAATTGATTGCAGCTAAAACCCGTGTAGCTCCTTTAAAACCCATTACCTTGCCTAGGTTGGAGCTATGCGCGGCTGTATTACTATCGGAACTTTTGTCAGTCGTCCAGAGCTCGCTGGATTATCAGGTTGAGGAAATTCTCCTACGGACAGACTCAACAATCGCCCGTAGTTGGATCTTAAATCCACCCTTAAAGGGCAACACATATGTCCTACACCGAGTAAACAAAATTAGAGCTCTCACAGACCCAACATCATGGCATCACTTACCAAGCAAACATAACCCAGCAGACTGTGCAACCCGTGGGCTGTTACCCGACAAATTAAACCACTTTAACTTGTGGTGGTCTGGACCTGATTGGTCAAAGATCCCGGTCTCAGATCACGAGTCCAAGATTGCTACCTCAGTCCCATGTACAGTTGTGGGAAAACCTGGACTAATAGAGTCAACTCCAATGCATGAATCCGTTATAGAGGATTTGGTTTCAAAATTTTCATCAAGTAATAAACTTTTTCGAGTAATTGCATTTATGAAGAGGTTTATTAATAATATTAAAAATGCTACAAAATTGAAAGGACCAGTCTCAGTACAAGAAATTTCAGAGGCTAAAAACCTTGTGATTAAATGTGTACAACAAAGGTCCTTTGCTTCAGAAATCACCCTTTTGCAGCGTGGCAAACCCGTTGCAAACAACAGTAAATTGAAACCTCTCAATGTGTTTATTGATTCCGAAAATCTATTAAGAGTGGGAGGTAGAATTGACAAAAACATAACTCTGCCCTATGATACTAAACATCCAATACTCATACCTAAAAATCGCCCTTTTACATCGACATTAATAAGACATTTTCACACGTATAGTCTTCATGGAGGTGTCGACCTAGTATTAAATCTCATTCGCCAGTCTTACTGGATTCCTGATGGTAGATCCACTGTGAAAAAAGAGCTTCGTAAATGTGTCACTTGTGCCAAAGTCCAACCGACCCCAATTCAACAACTTATGGGTGACTTACCCAGTGCAAGAGTCAACCCTTATAGACCATTTCAACATGTCGGAATTGATTATGCAGTCCTATAGAAACTAAGTGCGACCATAAACGGAAGGGTACCAAATTTAAATCTTATATATATGTCTTTTTATTTGCATGTGTACCAAAGCAATTCATCTCGAATTGGTCATTAGGTTATCGACAGAAAATTTTTTATATGCCCTACAACGATTCATCGGGCGTCGAGGCTATCCTACTGACATTTACTCCGATAACGGACGCAATTTTGTGGGTGCCAATGCCCATTTAGAAGGGCTAGTAAAGCTTTCAACCAGCAACACTATTCAAGACTTTTGTCGGAAATAGACAAATTCATTGGCATTTTATGCCACCTGAAGGGCCTAACTTTGGCGGCCTATGGGAATCTTCGGTTAAATTAGCCAAGCGCCATTTAATTAAAGCGTGTAAAGGCAGTTGTCTATCGTTTGAGGAGTGTGCTACGATTCTCACAACTATTGAGTCTTGTTTAAATTCACGACCCTTAGTCCCACTTTCCACCGAGCCCAATAATTTCTTAGTACTTACACCAGGACACTTCTTAATTGGGGCTCCACTTCTCCAGCTTCCTGAACAATCTCTTAACCAAACTAATCCATTTTGTACCAGTTTTTCTTCCAGATGGAAACTCCTTCAGCAGATCAAAAAGTCCTTTTGGAGCACCTGGGCAAAGTCTTATTTGACTTCACTCCAGTCAAGAGAAAAATGGAAGAGTGGTAATACACATCTGCAACCTGGTCAACTAGTCCTGGTGTTGGAACCTTCTATTCAGCCAGCTCAGTGGAAGTTAGCACGCCTTCTGGAAGTCCATCCGGGTGAGGATGGAATTATTAGAGTGATTACTCTGAAGACGCCATCGGGAATAATCAAGAGACCTGTAAATAGAATTGCCAATCTGCCATGCTCAGCCCCCCCCCCCCCGGAGGATGTCGGGGAGGAGAGGAAGAGAGAATACGATGCGCAGAACAGAACTCTTGTGTGACGGGACGGAGCTGATAGAGTCAGTCTTTCATTCGAGTCGAGAGAGATGCGATGCATCTTAAAACCAGAAAACAAACTTATTTAATATAATAATACTTATTCGTCATTATTCGATTCAAATAACATAAGTTATGATTGTAACAATAAATCGTTTGTAGTGAGTGGATATTAGATGTCAGAGTCTATGTATTGGCAGTTCTAGTTTTACTAATCCCGGGAAATCTGGCAGAGAGGGTAAGTAGATTTAAACTTATTCTCATTTGATTCATATGCATGTTATTCTTATTTGTGATAGAGTAGAAGTTGCAGAATTTGAATCTAATATAAATTCGTTAGAAATTCTTAATCTGAGTTTCTAAATTTAATCAACTCTAATTCGAAATTCATAAATTGATACTGAGTCGAAATTCTTTAGTGGCTTCAAAGCCACTTACTTTTATTGCCATAGCTACTTCTTCCTTCAGTATTGGGGGTATAGTATCGTTTGTTTTTGATGAGGTAGGTGAACCACTGAGTTGTTCTAGTGAGCTGTACAATTCTGAATAAAAAATTGCGGTCTCTTTGAGGATCTGATCTTGATTTCGTGTGAATATTTCCACAGGCATTTCGAAATATGAAGGAGGAACTGGCCAAGTCACACCACGCTGACCAATGCGTCTTGGTATAAGCCCATCCGTATTGGTTCGTAATGCTAGGAATTACTAACAGCTGCACTACGTGAAGTTACGGATTGAACTTCAGATCTGGTCGGTTCCTCCAAGACATGAATAATGGAATTGGGGGGTCTTCTCCTAGTTAGTAACACAGACCATTATGCAATATATATATGTATATAGAAAGGCACAATCTTAGAATCATTATGCGAGATTTCAATTCTTTTCAAAAATTTATTATTAGAAATTTTCTTGATAACCCATTACCCGCTGGTGTTGCGTTCCAGAAATAATTACATTTAACAGTGAACTGAAAAAAGGTTTTTTATATTAAGTATTGTTTTTAAGTAAAAGAAAGATAGGTGTTTATTTTATTACAAAAAAATTTGATCTGAAAAAAAGTTTTAAGTTTAAAAATGGATTTCAAACTTGAAACACATTTCAAGTGAAAAGTTTTGAAAATCTTCATATTTGAATGAGTTAACATAATTTGTAAAAAAAAAAAAAAATCGTAATAAAATAATTACTTTTGTAGTTATCTGTAGTTTATTTTGTTTTATGCTCCCTCAAGAAAATTTCCATAAACATTTATTTGTATTAATTCTATACTCTTATTCCACTGAAGTTGTACAAATAGAACACCCTGTATTTAGTAAGATAAGACTAATTTTAATAATTTTATTTTAAATTACTGTTATATATGATCAAAATAATGAGTATTACTGCTTGTATTTAGAAAAAAATCCTTATTTTTAGTTTTGGCGGTTAATGGGTTAAGGTAGCGATGTCATCTCAGGCAGGAAGAAGATTGTCTTTTTAGTGTTCCTAGGCTATATTTACACTACCTAGGGAGAAAGCACTAGAAAGTCCGAAAGGCTTGACTGATGAGTGGATTAAAACTAGGATGGATTAAAACTAGATCGAAATTATTAATTTGTAGCTTTCTAAATTGCCGATCATCGTTTCATAATTAATTAAATTAAAAAGAAGATATTTTGTAAAAATTCGTAGACTGCTTACTTAAAATTTATAGAGATTAAATTTGTAATTTATAAAAATGCATAACTAAAACTGTTTGCATAGCTAAAAACTTATTTAACCCTTAACTGCTGTCATCGGTCTGACAGACCGCTCGCCATTTTCTAGCCCTCATTAACACCCCTCAAAATAGGTAATGATCCAGGCCCTCTTTTCTACCTTCATAAAACGATCGGCCAAGGTCACATTCCACTTGTCGTTCAGCGAACGGGGTTTAGTTAATTTTTTTTCTACATTTCTTTTTTCTAGCGGTATGTGAGACCGCTGACAGCAGATACGAGTCTGTTTTTGTCCGATGAGTAGTATTGTTTCTCTAGATATATTTATGATATTTTTTTGTAATTTTATGAAAAAAAATGGCTTCTACTAGTTCAAGAAAACGTCCGGTTTATCTCACACAGAATGAAATTCTGGAACTTCTAAATTTATATAAAAAAAATAAAAAAAATGTGTATGCCAGTTTCATTTTATTTACTGTTTTATTTAAATACCGATGCCAACTACTCCGGATGTTGACTACAACTATTTTTGTTTTTTTTTTCAAGATATATACATTATATTTGTGTATTTTGAAAAAGTTTCAACTGAGAAGTTGTGTTAGCTATAATCCGGAGTAGTTTGCAACTATGTATTTTTAATGGAACTAATAATATTTTTTTATAGTGCAATATTTTCCACAATTAATAATACTTTTTTACTATATCTATAATTTTTTGTTACACTAGTGAGAACACTAACGAGTTTAAAATTATATAATTCATGCTCATCGATGCAATGTTGCCCTATCGGTATTCTCTTGCACGTTCATATGTCGGGATACCCGTTTAAGTTCTCCAAAATTGCCTTAAAAAAAAAAAAAAAAAAAAAAAAAAAAAAGATAAATTAAACAATTTAGTAGATAAATAATAGCATACAATCAATAGCTTACCATTTATTCGACGTTTTAAATAAGTTTTACTCAAGCGGTCTGAGAGACCGCTCACAGTAGTTGTGAGAGAATTTTAGTCACAGTAGTTAAGGGTTAAAAAAGCTGTTTTTTTAATCTCTATTATAAAAAACATTAAAATTTAGTTTTTTTAAAACCTTGATGTAAATTTGTAATGATTTATATATAAGTCATTTAATATAGTTTAAATTAATTTCTGTGATTTCAATCTCAAAATTTTATGTTTATTATCTCTTTCATAATAAAATATTTTTTTTTTTCTTCTTTCTTCTTTCCTATTTGAAATAATCGAATCCCATTTGAAATTTGAAAACAAAATCCATTCAGTTAGAAAAATAATTAAACATATTTTCCCTAGGGATGAGATTAACATTTAAAGAGAACACGCTATTCGAATATAATAGAAGAAATATTTTTTGAATTAAATAAGTCTTTCAATCGAAAAATATAAACTTTGAACTAATCGAGCTATTTAAAAAAAGATTTATTTCACAAATTTAAATGTGAAAAATAGATCCTCAGTTTAATAAATAAATAAATAAATAAATAAAAAATAAAAAATAAATTTGGGATTAAAAATAGTACTTTAAAATGTTTATGTCATCAATTAAACGTCACATTTTTTTTACTTTCATCATCCGACTGTCTTCCACACAGTAAGGGAAGTATTCTCTACGGTCAAAAATTTCGAAATCGACTTTTTGCTGATTTCTGGGGTCGTATTAGTAATTATAAGCTTTAAAGTTCAGTTTTTAATATATTATGTAACTAGTCGACCAGCTCGGCGACCAGATGGTTCACGATCCTTAAAAAATCTCACCGTATTAAATTCTTGTTTGGTGGCGCCTGCGGCGTCTAATCACCGTTTCAGAACCTACAACAGCTTATTCGTTCAGAGTGCAAACACCTTTGAAATCCTAATTGTATCAAATTCCTGCTTTGTCGTGACTGCAGCGCCCTCTCCATGCTTCATGAAACGAAACAGCTTCTTCATTCACCGGGCACACGACCTTTGAAAATTCTGACCGTGGTAAACCCCTAAAGTGGTGACGCCTACAATCCCCTAATCTAACCCTAAAAATTCTACAGTTTGTAAATCAATAAAAAATAAGTTCAACTTATGTAGACTTGATTTAAGACGAAAAAGGTTAAATCAGCAAGAGCTTAAACTTTGTGGGAATATCGGACCACAGGTGGCCTGTTATGTTCCGCTGAAATAATTTAATCTTGTGTAATTTTATTTTAAGACAAAAAAAAAAAAAAAAAAAAAAAAAAAAAAAGAGAGAGTGGTAAGTTTTTCTAAAATAATTTCAGGAAACAGTTATTTTATTTATGTATCGGTGGTTCATACTACACATACGTTCGTGTAATGTGGACCAAGTGGTCCACAGTGGTCCTTTCCGAAGTGGTCCTTCCTGAACAGTTGACACACTTGGAATTGTGAAACGAACTGTCAGGCATGTTCCCTCATAGACTTGTCCATTTCTTGGTAATAGTAGAAATGGACGAAAAATAAATAATAGTTAATGGATGATAAAAAGGGAGGTCCAAAGGCTATACCCAATGGGTAATATGTGAAGGAAGTGATAGCTTGATTACCCTGCTTCTCTGGCCTATTCTATAGCCTCAAGATTTTGAGTGTGCGACATATGTACGCTGAACATTAACAAAACCTCTCTGTTTTTATCATGGACCATATTACACAACAGAGCATGGTTCATATTACACGCATAAACAGAGCAACGTTGTTTCCAATCACACATCGCTATGCAAATTGGCGCCCATGAAACACATGTCTAAATTGTTCAGAAAATAAGTACATTTGCCACTATTAACGCGAAAATTATATTACAATTGCCTAAAAGCAGAAAGTAATACTTTCATTTTAACATACTTGTTACATCAATGATCATATAAACCGAAAATTCAATTTCATAATCGTCCAAATACAAGTACGCATGCACAAGTTACTTCCTGCTTTGTATAGCAATAATATTCACTAAAGGCAATGAGATGGTTTTACCATCTAGTGTTGAACATAAAAATTACGTTCTGTATTACACGATGGTCCATATTACACGGTTCTCCTCTATATATATATAACTACACGATTATATTTCCTTACTCTAACTTCAATAAATTTAAACAAAAAATGGCTAATCTTTCATAGGTGATTACCAAAAATCCGTCTAAAATTGACAAACTCCCAAAACTGACTTTTAACTCCCCAGTTCATAAAAAAAAAAAAAAAAAAAAAAAAAAAAAAAATTCAAAGTAAAGAGTTTTTCTGTCTTTAGGCAGATGAATGGGGAGAAAAAGAAATAAATAAATAATAAATAATAATTTAAATAAATATAATTTCACTAAAATCCTTTTTTCATATGCAATTTTTTGGATTTGTTTACTGTATACAAGTGAGCAGTAATCGAGGGCGATTACCAATTTCTGCTTAAATCGGTTTAAAAAAAAAAAAAAATCAAAAACTGCTTTTTTTAATTTCCAGTACCTTTATCACGTGGAACATCGAAAAGTGAAAAGCTATTATACCAAATGAAAGATTGTCTACAGACATCCATCTGACATGTCTTGAATGATAAAATAAAAAATGAGTTGTTGACACCTAAATTTCATGTTTTTGTTAATTACAAAAAATATAATTATTGTGTCGATAAGCAATTCGATCATCTGCATTCAGAAAATTCGTACTTTGCACTTGGTACCATATTTGTAACGATTGGACTGATATTTCTAATTTATTTAGCCTTTTCACGCTCCTTAAACTCATCTTAAGCTCAAAATTGACTCGCTTATTAAATGGCACATGTTGATGTTTTAATTGATATCTCTGCAACTAATTAAAAATTTAAAATTCTTTTTTCACTATCTCCTCGGGAAGGTTTCTGAGCGCCGTATGTCAGTGTTTTTACTTTTACGTTCAGTGAGGGTTGAACGTATAGATGCAGACAGAGAGACATTTTCTTTTATTATTACATACTAGCTGCCTTCGGCGACTAGCTGGTTCACGATCCTTTAAATTTCGACCGTACGAAACTCCCGTTAGGTGGCGCTTGCGGCGCTTTTTCAAGTTTCAGGATTTACAACAGTTTACTGAAATATAGTGCAAATAGCTTTATTGGAAATTTTAATTGTAGTAAATTCCCACTCGGTAGAGCATGCGGCGCTCTCTTCCCGTTTCAGTATCTGAAACCGCCTGTTCGTTCACTATGTTATGATCTTCGGAAATCCTGACCATGGCAAAGTGCCACTCGGTGGCGCCGTATCCCCATTCAGAAATTAAAAGAGCTTGCTCACTCCTAGTCAAATGGCTTTGAAAATTATAATTGTAGCAAATTTCTTCTCTGTAGTGACGACGGGTCCCCTTTACGCTTCATGATTTGAAACAGCCTGTTCGCTTCCCGTGTAAAGGAACATTATAATTTCTGATCGTGGCAAATCCCCAACCTGGTGGGGTCTATGGTCTCCCAATCTACTCCCAAATGATTTGATTATAATCATAATCATAACTGAAAATATTGAATTATTAAAATATTAAAGTGCCATCTGGCGACAGAGATTTGCAACATGTACTTTTTCAATTTCAATTCAAGTAACCTTTAAAATGATATGACTTATGAAATTATGTTAATCAGAAGTTGTGATACAAAAGTAATATAAACATTGTAATAAAAGGATTTGTGTCTGACTTTTCCGTTGTTTTCTCCGAAACTTGAGCAATTGCGAGCTAAATAATGCTGAAAATCCTTTATAAGAAATGTGAGCGGAGTATTGAGAAGCCGAAAGACTGCAAAATATAAAAGAGTAAAGGAGTCCTGTGTTTTCTGTGATTTTCTTTGATCTAATGGCTTATATCAATTTAAAAGTTCGCAATAAAATTACTCTAAAATATATTTCGAATGATATATTATAAGTAGTTTAATCATAATTAGAATTGGAGACATTGGAATGACGGTGTTCTGGGTTTTCCATGGTTTTCTCTGAATTTCCCGCAAGGAATTTAGCGACTTATATCAGTTTAAAAGTCCACAATAAAATATATTTCAAATGATGTATTATAAGTAATTTAATCATAATTAGAATCGGAGATATTAGAATTTTAAAATATTAAAGTGCCATCTTGCGGCAGAGATTTGCGATCTCTACTCTTTAATTCCAGTTCATATAAGTTTTAAAAGGACATATTACTTATGAAATTATGTTAATTAAGAGATGAAATACAAAGGTAATATACAAAGGTAATATAAACAAAGGTAATATAAACATTTTTATAAAAAAGATTTGTGTGTGACTGGTCCGTGGTTTTCTCCAAAACTTGCGTAATTCCAGCTATATACCCTTAAATATCCTTAGTACGAAAAGTGATCGGAAATAAAAATTCTAAACTTTGTAAAATGTAAAAGAATAAAAACATTCTGGGTTTCCCGTAGATTTCTCCGAAAGTTTCGAAAGGAAGTGAATGGCTTATATCACTTTACTAGTCCGCAGTAAAAGTATTTTAAAATATCTTTCGAATGATTTATTATGTATAATACTAATGAATAATTTTTATATATATTAGACTCAAAATGGCTAATCTATCAAGGGAAATGAGCGATTTCTGTTGAAATCCGTCTAAAATTTACGAAATTCCAAAACTGCTTTTATAAAGCCCAGTTCAGAATAGAAAAATAGAAAAAAGAAAACATTATTATTCTCTTAAAAGTAACTTTTTTCTCTTTACATAAACAGATGAAATAAAAATGAACTTAAATAAGTATAACATGTCTATTTTTTTTTTTTTTAAGCTATACCTTAGATTTTTTTAACTGCAGACAGGTGAGTAGTAATGATGGGCAATTTCCAATATCTGCTTGAATCGATTTTAAATTAAAAAAACTCAAACACTACTTTTTTTATTTCCAGTACTTTGTCACGTAGTTGAAAAGCAATTATTCCCGTCCTCAAGAATAGTCAGTTAGTATGATTGGCACTGAAGAATTGACGAATGAAATAATGAAGTGTTTCCACCTAAATTTCACGCTTTAGTTAATTTTAGAAAGTCTAATTATCGTGTTGAAATGCTGCTTGCACCCCTGAATTCAGAAAAATCGCCCCTTTCATTTAGTAGCAAATTTTTAA
This sequence comes from Salticus scenicus, assembly GCA_963930645.1. NCBI lineage: Eukaryota > Metazoa > Arthropoda > Arachnida > Araneae > Salticidae > Salticus > Salticus scenicus. The sequence continues at coordinate 326,794,167 of OZ005648.1, read as the reverse complement.
AGATTGGACTGATATTTCTAATTAATTTGAGCTTTTAACGCTGCTTAAGCTCAGAATTGACTCATCTATTAATTGACATAAGTTGACGGTTTAATTAATATCTCCGCAATTAAGTAAAATTTTTAAATTCTATTTTGACTATCCTCTCGAGAAGGCTCCTGAGCATCCGTATGCCAATTTTTGTACTTCTATGCTCAGTAGGGGCTGAACGTATCGAAGAACAGATGGACAGACAGGCAAACCTTTCCTTTTATTTTTATGGATAGTGCTGTAAAGTAAAGAATAATCTGGTATGTCACTCACACGACTTTCTCTTACCCTGAAATTTAATACTATAAATACAGGTTGGAGATTAGAGGTAAGATAACGGGTACTGTTATGTAAACTTATGTTAAACAATACAAATTAGGCTTCGGAAGAGTTTTATAAGATAATTAGTTCTGTGTGAGGGGGCTACCGCCCTCTCAACCCCCCGTTTCATTAATGCACCTACATTTATATAGAATTTAATTCGGTTATTAAAAAATAATTCTGTTAAAAAAAAAATATTTTATTAAAATTATTTTTTAAAATATTATCTTTTATGATAATACAGAAGATTTTCATATTAGAGAAGTAGTATAACACTAATTATCTAAAAAAAAAGTTGAATTTATTCTTAATATTACATAAAAAAAAAAAAAAAAAAAAATGTTAAAAATGAAAAAAATCGATAACTTTATTTTAAATTATCTGGTCTGTGTGTTCATTGTGGCGACACAATGAACACACAGACATACACACAGACCATGTGCTAAAAACATGATTTTCGTATTCAAGAGACCTCAAAACGTGTAAATATAACAAAATATCACTTTCGAAAATTTGACTCAAAAACAATACTTTCTCTACCTTACGGGTAAGAAAAAGCAAAAATGTCAACCCGTATATGTTTGTTACTTTCAAACTTACATCCCGTTACTCACATGGAAGGTCTCCATAGGCGCATACGCAAAAAACTTTGAAAAAATTACACAATACTCTCCTAACGAGGTTATGTATGTTTATAAAAAAAATTCCGGTGGAATCACTTTGATCATCGTGCGTAAAAAAAAAAATCTTTATATATATATATTTCTTTTGTGCGTGTGTATGTCACTGAACTCCTCCTAAACGGCTGGACTGAGTTTAATGAAATTTTTTGTGTGTCTTCAGGTGGATTCGAGAATGGTTTAGATTTACAAATGAAAGTTGTAACTTAATTAGTTCTTTCTTAATTAATTTTTAACCAGCTCTTTCAACAACCCTTCCACCTAGATGGCGTGAGTTGTCGTAAACACGATGTCAGAATTTATTTAATGTTGAAATGAAAAATGAATTTTTAACCGTATCTTACGAAGTGTTTAAAATATTTTTTGAAAATTAATATTTTTAGAATCGTAACTGTATCTTACGAAGTGTTTAAAATATTTTTTCAAAGTTAATATTTTAGATGTCAGAATTTATTTTATGTTAAAATGAAAAATGAATTTTTAGGCCATTATTATTTGTGCAGATGGAAAATGTACTAAAAGTTTTCCGAAAAATTTCACGATCACAAATGTTGACGGATATCCAATATATCGTCGAAGAAATCCCAATAATGGCGGACAATCTTATCATCTATGGCGGTCATCTATGTCAACAACATAGATATTGACATTGATAACCGTTGGGTGGTCCCATATTCGCCTCTGCTGAGCAAAACATTCAATGCTCATATTAATGTTCAGTTCTGCAGTTCAGTGAAGAGCATCAAATACATTTCCAAGTATGTGAATAAAGGCAGTGATATGGCTGTATTTCGAGTTGAAAATACCAATTTGAATGCTCCTCCGGTGAATAACAACGATGAAATAACACTTTACCAAATTGGCCGGTACGTCAGCTCCAATGAAGCTGTTTGGCGTATCTTTGGTTTCCCAATTCATGAACGGGATCCAGCAGTTCTTCATTTAGCCGTCCATCTTGAAAATGACCAGCGCGTATATTTCACGAGCGAGACAGCGATTGATCGTGCTATAAATCCACCAAAACCTACACTCACCGAATTTTTTTAATTGTGTAATCGTGCGGATGCTTTTGGTGCTTTTGGTGCTTTTGCACGGACATTACTCTATTCAGAAGTACCACGCTATTTCACATGGGCTCCAACAAAAAAATGGATGCCCCGCAAGCAAGGCACGCCGATTGATGCATATCCCGGTTTATTCAAATCAAACACCTTGGGACGAGTATTTACAGTCAATCCAAGGCAGACTGAGTGCTTTTATCTTCGACTGTTATTGGTTAATGTCATCGGCCCTTTGTCATTTCAAGATTTACGTAATGTGAATGGACAACAATATCCAACGTATAAAGATGCATGCCTTGCACTCGGCTTGCTGGAAGACGACAACCAGTGGGAGTGTATGCTTGCTGAAGTAGGACTGAACTGTACAGCAAAACAAATTCGTCTACTATTCGCTATAGTGTTGACTACATGTTTCCCGTCCCGAGCAGAGACATTATGGGATAATCACAAAGATTCAATGTCTGATGATATATTGCATCAACATCGTTAACGGTGCAACGATCTAACGATAGTATTCAGAGACGCTATGTACAATGAAGAATTGATTGCTATTAAAGATCTTTGCATTATCATTGCCAACTTACCACTCAGTTATTTCGGTATGCATTCAACAAATCGAAATGCAACTGATTTAATAAGCATTGAATTGAATCGTGAACTACAATACAATACTGTAGAAATGGCTGCGATTGTTGCTCGCAATGTCCCACTAATGAATGAAGAACAAAGAACCATTTACGACCGCATCATGCTCGCAGTTTTGGCAGGACAAGGTGGATTCTTTTTTTTTTTTGGGGGGGGGGGGGGGTGCACCAGGTGGAACTGGCAAAAAATTCCTTATTTCGCTAATTCTCGCCGAAATACGATCAAATAATGGCATCGCATTGGCTGTTGCATCATCTGGCATTGCGGCAACTTTATTGAATGGAGGCAGAACAGCTCATTCATTATTTAAACTGCCACTAAATATTCAAAATAACCCAGACGCGGTGTGCAATATAAAAAAACAATCGTCCATGGCCACAGTGCTGAAATAGTGTAAAATTCTTATCTGGGATGAATGCACTATGGCACACAAACATTCGACTGAGGCGTCGAACAGGACATTGAAAGATATAAAAAACAACGACAAACTATTTGGCGGCACTCTGTTACTCTTTTCAGGTGATTTCAGACAAGCACTTCCCGTTATTCCGCGTTCAACATACGCTGATGAGATCAACGCGTGCTTAAAATCATCGTCATTGTGGCGTAATGTTGAAAAAGTACAACTGAAAGTAAATTTGTGCGTTCAAAAGCTTCAAGATTCATCCGCTGAAACATTCTTAAAACAATTGTTAGATATCGGCGATGGAAAAATTACTACAGATGAAACTCGATGCATAAAATTACCGACCGATTTCTGCACTATCATTGATTCTGAAGATGCTCTTATTGACCAGATATTTCCCGATGTACACAGACGATACACAAGTCATGAGTGGCTGGCAGAAAGAGCAATTTTAGCATAAAAAAATGTGGACGTCAACGAATTGAATCTCAAGATACAACATTTGTTACCAGGAGACTTGGTGTCTTACAAATCTAATGATACAGTTTGCGATGCCACCGAAGCTGTAATTTATCCAACAAAGTTTTTAAACTCATTGGATTTACCAGGCATACCACCGCATATTTTACAACTGAAGGTTGGATCTCCGGTTATTTTGCTTCGTAATTTGAACCCACCACGGTTGTGCAACGGCACGCGATTAGTCATAAAAAAATTAATGAAAAATGTTATCGAAGCCATAATTTTAAATGACAAATTCCGAGGTGAAAATATATTACTACTGCGAATCCCTGTTATACCCACAGATTTGCCAATTCAATTTAAACGCCCTCAATTTCCAATTAGATTGGCATTTGCAATGACTATCAATAAGTCTCAGGGCCAAACGATGTCTGTCTGTGGGTTAGATTTGAGCACATCATGTTTTTCACACGGACAGTTATACGTGGATCTCGAGTGGGCAAACCATCCAGTTTGTTTGTATTGGCGAAAGATGGGATAACAAAAAATATTGTACACTCTGTTGCATTAAGGGATTGATATTGTTTTTTAGTAATATTATTATAAGTAGCGATATGTATATAATTTTAAAGAATTAATTTTAATAAATTTTAAAAATAAATGATTGGTGTTTTGTTATTTTTATATTCTTTCACCGTTCACAGCGCTCCATACATCTTCCACTTATATACCACATCCTTACACACTTACAATAAGTTAGTTATTTTTTTCTAGCAAAATATTCTCTAGAAATAATTTATATGAAAAAACAACGTTTGTCGGGTCAGCTAGTATATATATATATATATATTGAAAATGTCCGATTCTTGGCTATTTATCGCTTATTGGCGACACAATGAAAACTGATGCAAAACGGTTTTTTGATAAATACTCATTATACAAAAACGTTTTTAATACTCTTCATACTAAACTAGTTTAAGAAAGTTTACTTTAAATAAATACACTTTTATAACTACAATTTTGTCAAAATATTTAAAGTTAACCTAACGATCAAATTATAAAATTTTTAGTTTAACGTAAAATACCTATACTGAGCTCAAGTTTCACTTGAGCTTTAAATATTATGGCTAAAAATAAAACAGTGCGCACATTTACTTATATTGCATAATAAATTAAAAAGAACTTTGTAAAGAATTTTCTTTTCAAAGAATTCTTTCAATAATATAGGATAACCGAGAACATCCGGTTAAAAATGAATAAAACAGAGCCCATTTTTTTGCTTTATAAGTGATAGATACAAAATTCAGTATAAAGCAAAATTTGGTTTAGTACAATAAGACAATTTTTGTCTATTTTTCCATATAGAGGCTTCATTTCTTAAAATTTCTTTCACACGATTTTTCTAGTATACCTATATTAACTTGATGTGAGAAGGAGAATGAGAAAAGCATATTTTTAATTTGTCTAAATATACGAAAAATGTAAAAATAAAATAACTGATTTTTTACTTTAAAACTAAAAGTTGCGTTCTATAACGACTATTACTATATTTATTTAATAAAATCTCATTTTTTAACATGTTGCAAAATGGAAAAGGTTCTGACATATTCGTTGTGAAACACAGCAAATGATGACAAAGCGAAATGTCTGAATGAAAGCAGTTGTCATATAGTACTAATAAAAAGAAAATAATTAATAATAATAGTTAAAAAAAAAAAGAAAAAAAAAAAAAAAAAACCCACTGTGAATAAAATTCTGTCTATGACAGAATTTAATTTAGTACGACAGGAATACTTATATTTGTATTTTAACAACCTTTCAAAAAATAAATAAATAAAATAAATAAATAAATAAATAAATAATAATAGAGGGTGCTCAATGAAATTCTTAAACAAATATTCAAATAATGTTTTGATTTTTAATTCCAAATAAATTAATAAGATTTGAATGCATTAATTGTATAGTGCAACCACGTTTCCTACGACTAGCAGTGAGGCCGAGTCCAAAAGTTTCGACGTGTGCAAAATTGGCCGAGAGATAGTTATTTGGCAAACATCCAGTTTTTCGGTGTTCCCTTATCGCTTGTTTTCTCTCAGTCACCCCTACTTTAACACTGGACTCATTCAATCCGCACTTGCGCAGAGGCTTCCATGGTCGCAAGAAATGTGGTTAAAGAATATAGTATCTTCCCCTAATTGCTTAATACTCATTTACTAAATATTTTACTTAGTAAAATAATCTTAATAACAATTTGATATTTATTATTAATAATTAACAGTTTCAATTTCTACAAAAAATATTAATATATATAAAACCATTAACTAATTATACGATATTTGAATTACATTCAAAATTCATCACAGATTATTTAATATTAATCCATTAATTTCTCAAAAACATAATTACTATCAATATACTCTTATAAATCGAAAAAAATTCACAGTTTTAGTCTAAAAATATCTGAAAACACTAGTCATGAATTGTACTGTAATGACCCGTAGGCTCTGTGGTCAGATTACACAGCTATGAACCTGAAGGTTGTGAGTTCGATCCTCACCGATGGGAAGTGAAAAAAAAAAAAAAATTATAAATGTGTTTACAGAGTTCACGAAATATTTTAAGATAGAATAAGAAATTAAATGGTAACATTGGTAAAATGGCAGGCATTTTCGAAGTGGAACACTATAAATTGGTAACGACGCAAAATGGCAGATTGAAAGAAATAGTCCTGTCACACTAAAATAAATAAATAGAAAATCTCATACTAAATAAATAATTATATAAAAATTCTCGTTCAAATCAAATTTTGTTGAGGATAAAATTTTGCTTTTGCTTTTTCATTGCATATAATTTTGGTATTTTTCTTCGATTACTTGCTTTTTAATTCTCTTTCAACGTTAATGTTTCATTTTATTACATTCTCTTACCCATATATAGTGTAGAAAAAGTATTGTTTTTGGGTCAAATTTTCAAAATTGAGTTTTTGTTATATTTACACGTTTTGAGGTCCTTCGAATAAAAAAATCGTGCTTTTAGCGGTTGGTCTCTCTCTCTCTCTCTGTATATGTGTGTGTGTGTGTGCGTCTGTGTGTCTGTTATCAGCAATGGCTAAGAGAGTTTTTTCCTGTAAGTCTGTGGCTGGACGCAAGTTGATTGGCTAAGAGAGATTTTCTTCTGTTTGTGTGTTGTTGCCACCACCTTTTCATACTTTAGTTAATTTAAAAAACTGTCACCAGCTTTTCATACTTTAGTTAATTTAAAAAATCTAATGGTCCGATCGATAAGTTCATTAATCCGACGGATTCAGAAAAAATGCCCCTTTCATTTGGTACCATATTTGTAACGAAATTTTGATTAGATTAGTTTTAATTACATAAAATACGAAAATAATAACCTGGTGAAAACTTTAAATGTGGATATTTAAAATTTTAATTGTTGCAAAAGAAAAAAAAAAAAAAAAAAAAAAAAAAAAAAAACTTTTTTTTTCTTTTTCAAACATAAAATGAAATATGCTTTCACGTGAAAATTAAAAAATTAAAAAATATTTTACTCATGCACATAAAAAAATTAAAATTGAAAATGAAGTAAAAAAACAATTTAGATAAAGTTGCATGAGAGTTCCAAAAAATAATGGAAATATAAATGAACGTTAAATAAAGTAGTCATCTGCTCAATCACGTGATATTGAAAAACAAAGAAACGAATGGACGACTAGAACGAGGCGGGGTTTCCTTTTGTTTGTGGGGAAAAGCTGCGCTATGATTGGCTATAATCCTTTATTTGTGGGCTAAATTAAGACTCCTAGGTTAAATTTCATCATGACGTCGAATGACGACAGAAAGTCAAGTCGTTAATTCAGAAAACATGGAAAGGAAAGGAAAAAGAAAAGAAAAAAAATAATAATAACACAAATTATGTATTTTTGTCTAAAGTGACGATAAAAATTCAAAAGTCAGGCTGTACCATGATCAGGTTTACATATTTCATTATTTCAATATTTATTTTTCTATATATGAACTTCTATTATAACCACAAAAATTAATTGTCTCATGCGATAGACGTAGCCGATCATAGCACATTGCAATATTATATTTGGTGAAAAATTGTCATTTTATGTTGATCGAATAAATCATATAAATATAGAAAATAACGTGAAAGAAAATATTATGTGCACCACGTATAGTGTTTTTAATATGTAACTGGGATTCAAATATAAAATGGCTACTTCAATTTTTTCGATACTGTCCGTTTCGAAACTGTCATCTGATAAGCACCCAAATGGAAGCCCGCACTGGTAAGCTATTGTCACAGACAATAGGGACAGACACCCTAGAGTCTGCGAAGGAGAGAGTCGCTGCCGCAGGCAGCGGGAAACCAAAGCGTGCTTTAAAGCAATTTCATGGTTTCTTTAAATTTTATTTTTGTTTGTAAAGCGATATGAAAAAATTTTTCATTAAATATAGTGGCCAGCGAAGCGAGAAAAGCCTTCGTTGATTCCCTACCTTCATTGATTTCATGAATTAAAAAATGGTTTTCTTAACAAACTTTGATCTATTGGCACGCAGGCAGCATCAGGCCGAGTTTTGTACATTTCGAGTTTGATTTTGAAATTTTTCTCGCATTTGGAATTCGGTTCGTTCCTGAACAGGGGCTTTGCTAGTATCTAATAAACAGATAATAACAGGAATTCCAAACTTGGTATTTTAAATGTGTATCATACAAGGATGCTACACGAAAGCTTTCGTTGAGATCAAGCAAACGGTTCATGTACAAGGACACTTAAGATAATTCATATACGTTACGTCTATGGGGGAAATTACAGATAAGTAGAGTTTAAACGTCTATAGATTGCACTAAACAAAATGAAAGGAGTATATAATTTTTATATGCGTAAAAACATGTTTTATGTAGAATATTGTATGGAAATCATTCATTGTTCGTTTACAGGACGGCACAAAAGAACTGGAATATAGTGCGAAAATACTTGAAAATTGATGGAAGTGTATGTTAGATCAGAGAATTAAACTATATAAGAACATTCTGAATACTTAAATAGTGGACTGTAATAAAACTTGACAAACTAGAGGTGATTTAAACATCACTACTACATTTATTTAAAACTTTAAAAATGGGAGTAAAGAAAGCTGCCAGCCTCCCATGAGCGGAGTTACAAACTAACTGAGCTCCGTAACGAAGGAGCGAACTTTACAGAGTGCGCAGGCGCAACATACCGCCCGGCGTTGAAATGCAAATTTCAAAGAGTTACACAAAATTATACATGATACATAACCATAGAAACATGTGTTGGAAATACAAACTGAATTATAGATTAATCACATTGAAAATAAAAAACAATAATTAACACAATTTTAACTTATACATGAAACAATCTATATATGCAAGACAAGTAAATAAAACCAGAGGAAAACTTATATAGCAATATTAAGAAAATTCAGTATTATTTCTTTCTCAATTTTTAATAGTTTTTTTTTTTTTTTTTAAGTACAATAAATACTTTTTAAAAAATATATTTTACAATATACCATTTTTTCATATCTAAATAAGAATAAAACAAATGTCCATATTATAAATTGTCATTTTTCTCAATAGAATATAAACAGTAAGATGAAGTTAATATTTTGATGATTTAGTTTGTATTAACATTTATCCCTTATAAGAAAATAAAGCAAGAAAATAGTAAAGCACTATAATAACTCAACAATGCATATTTTTAATTTTCAATAGGCAATACTGCTATTTTGCCAATGGATCGTTTAAAAATTCCATGTTTAGTTTTAACATTAAGGACACGGACTTTCTGGTCCGCTCCATAAAACACATTAACTATTCTGCCAAGAATCCATTTTCCTACAGGAAGATTATCTTCCTTAATAACAACCATGTCACCTATTTTAATTTTATTTTTTGCTATCATCCATTTGTTTCGCTGCTGGAGAGTGCTCAAATAATTATTTTGCCATCCCTTCCAAATACGCTGAGATAGTTTTGTAGTTTTTTGCCAAAGAGTTAATCTGTTATCGACAATGTGGGTCATACTAGGTTCTGGGATCGCCGTGAGAGGTCGACCAACTAGAAAGTGTGCAGGAGTTAACACCTGCAAGTCATCAGTATCCTCCGATAAAGGAGTCAATGGGCGGGAATTTAAAATGCTCTCTATTTAACAAATTATAGTTAACAACTGTTCGTAAGTTAATTTATAGTTGCCTACAACACGTTTAAAGTGATATTTAAAAGACTTGACCGCAGCCTCCCACAGGCCACCAAAGTTGGGTGCGCGAAGTGGGAGAAAATTCCATTCAATGGATTCAGAAGAGAGAAAATTTGTGAGTTCACTATGAGGTTTATTGAGTAAATTATGCAAGCGGCGTAATTCCAAATTTGCACCCAAGAAATTCCTTGCATTATCGCTAAACAATTTTTGTGATTTTCCTCGTCTAGCTAAAAACCGTTTGAGTGTGGCGATGAATGCTTCAGAAGTAAGATCACAAACAAGCTCTAAATGAACAGCCTTTGTGACCATACAAACAAAAATGCATACATAGACCTTATGAAAAATTCCTTTTCGCTGACCCCGATATTTTATAAAAAATGGGCCGCAGAAATCCACCCCTGTACAATTAAACGGGAAATTAAAATTAACCCTTTCCTTGGGCAGATTGCCCATGATTTGTTCAGCTGTTACAGGTTTTGCCCTAAAACAAACTACACAATTATGTACAATTTTACGGCAATTTGATCTCCCTCTTAAGGGCCAAAACTCCCCACGAACAGAATAGAGTAAATTCTGAGGGCCAATATGTAAGTACTTTTTATGAAAATGCACAAGTATCATATCCGTAAATTTATGCCTAGGCGGCAGTACAATAGGAAATTTTCGATTATGACTAACACTAGAATTACTCAATCGGCCTCCCACTCTAATTATATTAAGTTCGTCTAAAAATGGATTTAAATTTCGAATTTTACCTGTTGCAGGAATTCCTTTTTTCAAATTTTGAACGTCTTCTTTAAATTCTTCTTCTTGAACTAATCTAGCTAAAATTAACTTACTTTTACTCAGTTCCTGAAGAGTGATAGGTCCGCGTGTCTTCGAAGATGGGTTCTTGGCATTGTTAAAAAACCTAAAAATGAAACTCAAAATACGAATTAATTTACAAAAATCATTAGTAATGTAAAGAAGATTAACTCAGAACGTTTCTTTTAAAGTGACCAACGACAGCTGCGTTGGTTTTACTTCAGCTAAATATTGATCACTAGAATCCGTAATGTCATTATTCGAAAGTTGTATAGGCTCATGATGAAGAAAATCTGGTCCATTGAACCAGAACTCAGAAAGTTGATGAGGAGGGCTTCCTCGTGAAACAAGATCAGCTGGATTTTCGGTTGACTTAACATGCCTCCAACAAAAATTCTTCGTGAGTTCCTGGATTCGAGATATTCGATTAGACACAAAAACCTTGAGCACGTGGGGTGATGAGTTGATCCATGATAAAACGATTTTAGAATCGCTGTATAGATATACAGAGCTTAATTGTATATTTAATGATGTGATTACCTTTGATATCAGTTTAGATAACAATTCAGCCGCACAAAGTTCTAGGCGAGGTATAGTCAATACTTTAAGAGGAGAAACTCGGGACTTACTACACAGTAAGCTCACATGTACATCGTTTGAACTAGTGATCACACGTAAATAAACCACTGCGCCATATGCCTCTTGTGACGCGTCCGAAAAGCCGTGGAGCTGCAGTTCATGACAATTAGAGTTTGAGAACACGAAACGTGGGATCGTAATATCTTTAAGCTCGTTTAGAGCATTTCGGAATTTTATCCATTTGTTTTTCTCTTGTGTTGGAAGTTCCTGATCCCAATCAATTTTCAAAAGCCATAACCTCTGTAGGAAAATTTTAGCCTGTACTATCACTGGTCCTACTAGACCCAATGGGTCAAAGAGTCTCGCGATCTCTTTCAGAACACCACGTTTGGTGATTGTATTGCAATAATCTGATGATACCGTGAAACTGAAATTATCATCTTTGGGATTCCATTTTAGCCCTAGTGTTTTCACCGAAGTTTTATCATTTTTTTCGAAGTGATAATCTTGCTCACTGTAAGGGACTTGTTCTAATAATTCTCTGGCATTTGAAACCCATTTATGCAACTCTAGTCCACCAGCCGTTAACATTAACACCAACTGTTTCTGGAGTTCCAGAGCAGACGACACTTCATCAGTTCCCGTTAGAATGTCGTCAACGTAAAAATCCTTAAGTGTGGCGGCAGAAGCTAACGGATAATTAGCCCCTTCATCACTAGCAATTTGTTTTAGTACACGAGTGGCCAAGTAAGGAGCACATTTTGTGCCGTATGTTACAGTTAATAATTTATAAATTTTAGGCTTTTCCTTAGGGGTTTTATTCCAAAGAATACATTGCCAATTACATTGTTCAGGATTAACCCATATCTGTCTATACATTTTTTTAACATCCGCAGTGAAAACTATTTTGTGCGTACGAAAACGTAATAAAATGGCACACAAATCTTCTTGTACTACACCTCCATTTAATAAACAATCATTTAATGATAACCCATTGGTAGTGGGTGAACTGGCGTTGAATACAACCCTTAATTTTGTAGTACTGCTATCAGGTTTAAGCACAGCGTGATGTGGAATAAAATATTTAACAGTGTTTATTTCATTATCATTTAATTCTCGCATGTGGCCTAACTGTTCATATTCATGCAAAAAATTTACATACAAATCAGAAATGTTGGGATTTCTATTTAATTGTCTGTATAAATTATTTAACTTTTGTTTGGACGAATGGAAAGAATCTCCCAATTCAGAATTATTTTTCATTGGTAAGTTCACTATGTACTTCCCGTTATCATCTCTGCGATATGTTTTCACGAACTGCTTTTCACACTCTATCTCTTCCTTATTTCTCAAACTAGGTGAATCTAGTATATTTTCAATCTCCCAAAATCTTTTCATAATATTTTCTAAATTGGAGTTATCTGACTGGGAAATAATGGCACAATACAATGGATGTGGAGTGCCTTGAACAGCTCCACTAAGAACATATCCAAACACAGTATCCTGTAAAATTGCACCCGTTTCAGGAATTTTGATTTTATTGGTTAACATTAATTCAAAAAATATTTCGGCCCCAATCAGTAAATCAACATTGTTGTTATTTTTGAAAAGTGTTTGATCGGCCAGTTTTATTCCCTTTGGAATATTTAATTTTAATGTATTAGAATAGTTTATTGGTAACGCATCAATAATTTTTGGAACAATCAAAAATTCCAGATTAGCTGAAAACGAATTATTCTCATTTGTTATCAGTGCTCGTGTTTTTGTTTTTATATTTATCGGAATTCCTGACAACGCCGAAAGAGGAATGTTTATTTTTTCTTTTTTCAGTCCTAACTTATTTACAAATTTTGCTGTTACAATATTAGACTGTGAAGCGCTATCAAGAATTGCAGTAGCTGGGTGATAAAACCCGTATTCATCTAACACAAAAACTGTGGCCGTCGCTAATATAACTCTTTTATTTTCAGAAACAAAACATGTAATCGGCGCCGACTGATTGCTTTCAGTCGATCCACCTGCTGCATCTAGCAGACGATCGCTATTAATATCGCAGTTTGTTGGGGGGGTTGCACTCTCTTTTGATAACGGAAGTAATAAATCTTTGTCTTTATGAAGTAATGAATGATGTCTGGAGCCACATTTACTGCATACATACTTAGAATTACATTTTGCTATTTTGTGGAATCCGAAGCAATTTAAGCAAAGATTATTTTTTCGAATAAATTCATATCGTTTTTCTGTTGTGAAATTCAAAAATATATCGCATTTATATAGCGTGTGAGAATTATTTTTACATAATATACACAAGTTAGAATTATTTCCTTGGGTTTTTACAACTAAACTTCTGGGATAACCAGACTTATCAGTAGTATATTTTGAGGACTTAAGCGGTAAATTTCGATTTATACTGTCTAAAACTGAACACTGTTTTTCTAGGAATTCTAGAAACTGATCAAAGTCAGGAACGTCGTTGTTCTTTAATGTAAGTTCGTAATTTTTGCGAGTTTCCCTATCCAACTTTTGCAAAACAATGTTTAATAACATAATATTAGAAAGATTATCGCGTTCATATTTCAATACTTTTAACGCTCTTAAATTCTTTAAAATACAATCCTATAATTTTCGTAATTCTTTACCAGATTCATGAGTTATTTTTTCATAATTAATAATTGTTTTGATATGAGCATCTATTATAGCTCTTTTATTTTCAAACCGTTGTTCTAATGTTTTTAACAGAGAATCGTAAGTATCATCACTGGTTTCTACTGTTTTTGCTTCGCCTTTCAACGCAGCGCGTAAATAAAAGAGTTTTTGATTTGCAGTTAATAAAGGATTATCATTCATTAAATTTAGAAACTGCGTTTTAAAAATGTTCCATTCTTCAAATTTTCCTGAAAATACAGGTAACGGTATTTGGGGTAAATGCATACTATGATTTGGAACCATGTTTCTTTCAGCTCCTAACGAGCTATTATTTGAGTTTATATTACTCACATTTTCACTACAGTTAATTAGTAAGGTATTGAATCTTACCTCTAATTCTTGAAATTGAGAATCTAGCTCACTTAACTCTTCTTCTATTGTAGGAAACTCATCATCCTTTGCCACTTGATAGTACTCCACTTTTAAATCTTCAAATCTATTTTGAAGTTTTTCTAAAATTGATATTCTCGAAGTTATTTCACCTTTTGTGGTTAATTCGTCATTAGGAATATTGATTAACTTTGTGAATTGGGATTTGATATTCCCTTTTTTTCTATTTAATGCTGTTAAAGCCATTATTGCTTTCTTTATGAAAACGAAACTGTGCTGGTTACGCTGTGGTCGCACGGACCAAAAAATGTTAGATCAGAGAATTAAACTATATAAGAACATTCTGAATACTTAAATAGTGGACTGTAATAAAACTTGACAAACTAGAGGTGATTTAAACATCACTACTACATTTATTTAAAACTTTAAAAATGGGAGTAAAGAAAGCTGCCAGCCTCCCATGAGCGGAGTTACAAACTAACTGAGCTCCGTAACGAAGGAGCGAACTTTACAGAGTGCGCAGGCGCAACAGTGTATTTCAGGTTATGCCGTGTGTTATTAACATAAGATTTTATTTATTTGCACCATGTTTTGTGTATATAACCATTTTTTTTTCTGTATATTTACATATTTTGACGCTTCCTGAATACCGAAGTCAAGTTTGTAATGCTTAATCTGTATCTGTGTTCCTTAGAGTAAATTAAAAACAAAAAAAATTAGGCTATCCAAATGTTGTATTTTGAAGTTAATACTTTTGTTACTAGAAAACGTTGATCAAGATTGAGAAGTTTCAAAGTATGTTGCGTGTGAAAGTTGTCTGAATAATTTTAAATGAGCTTTCGAATTTAATAACAGATTTGAATTTTATATAAATGTAAGTACAATAATGAAACGGGTTGTTGAGGGTAGCAGTAGTCCCCTCACACAGAATTATTTTTCAAATAAAGCTGTTCCGAAGCCTAATTTGACTTGTTTTAACATAGGTTTATATAGTTATCTTACCCCTTAATCTTCAATCTGTATTTGTAGTATTAAATTTTAGGGAAAAAGAAAGTCTTGTGAGTGACACACCAGATTATTTCTATGCTATTATAATATTTCTTTGCACAAAAGCGGGCCTGTTATAATAGTAATGGTAATGTTAATAATAATAGGACGAAAAAAAACTTTCTTTTTTTTTTTTTTTTTTAATCTTTACATTTTTAGGGAAGGAAAGAAAAATAAAATTGGAACTCGAAAATTTCTTTTCTTTTAGATAATAAATGTACTAAAACAAAATTACGAAGGCGATCCAAATCACACAAGGACAAACTGATGTGATACACTATCATACGAGGAAAAAGTTTGAGTGCTTTCTTCTAAATAATGAATTAAAAAGTATATATGTAGTATATTAGCTGGGCGTCTAGGGGTGGGGCAATGAAGAGGTGCGATTAAGATAACTAAAAACATTTATTACGTTCACAACACAGTTTACACAAAGATAAAATGATAATAATAGCAGGGTTTCCATCAATAACATTTGCTGGTTTCGAGGCCTAATACACATAACAAGCTCTCTTCATTACTAGGACTAACAGAAAGTAACATATATGAGCACTGACTCGCTCTACAATTCACATTAGTACCTACGCGTACTATTTCTAATAAGTGAGATTATGGTATAGAGCTCTCCATGGCTCTACACACTTATACAGAGCACAACAAGCTCTAATTAGCAGAAAAATGAGCCTGTCAGCCTACGCGCTGAAGGTCTCAACCGATCTCCACTGCAGCCAGATCTCAACTCCTCCGTTTGTCATCTCGTTCAATGATAAGCATCAGAGACAGCGCCATCTGTTGGCTCTGCAAGGAACTTCCCACAACGCTCTGCCATTCTGATGTTGCGGTGACCTCACCGTAAACCAACCTGGGATACTAAAGGATATCTGCAAAATACAATTAAAAGAAAAAAAAAACAAAAAAGAGAAACAGACATTAAAAAAATTATGTACATAAAAATTCACAGTTAACTTTTTCTGTAATGTTTATCAGTCCATTTAGTTCAGTCTATTTAGTTTGTGGACCATAATTTCATATGGTCTGCAGAAGTACTGTTGGCCCGCCGAAGATTGATACCTTGTTGGCAAAGTGCCAGGACGATTCCACTCATGCTCTGGGAGACACAGCAATGAAGAGAGAGGGGAAATTTTTCTATTATTCTTGTTTCCTCTGTTATGTGTAGAATAATTAATACTCCTGCTTTGTTTTCTTTTATTTCTTTCTGTATAACAGTCTGTTTATATTGGAAATGGATCGTACATGTGGTACGAGTTCTCGGATTAAACCTCTTCATAGGGTAACGAAGCGTATTGTACATAATGTCATTAAGTTTTGCGATAAAGAAGCTTTAGAAGAAGCTATTGTTCCACTTTCCCAATCAGTGAAACGTACGAGTGAAATAACTAATATATCAGAAGCCAAGATAAAAAGAATATGTAGAGAATCAAAAGGAGAAGACAATCCAATGTTTGTATCACCAAAAAAGCGGCAAAAGAACAGTACCATCGAAAACATTTCTCTGGATAATTTTGATTGCGATGTTATTCGAAGAACAGTACATGAGTTTTACGCAATAAATAAGATCGTACCTACAATTGCCAAATTAATTCCTGTACTTAAAGAAAAGATAAATTTTAAGTATCAAAGAGAAACTTTAAGAAGAATTCTTCACGAAATAGGATTTAACTTCCCCGTCAGGTACGACTTGCACATTAGTCCCCTTTAAATATAGTGACCAGCGAAGCTGGCAAAGAATTCGTTGATTCACTACCTTAATTGATTTCACATTTCGTCATTTTTAAGGGGTTACATACTAGTTTGTAAATAATAATTGACATAATTTTTAAATTAGTGTTACACACTTCAAAGAACAACTTTAGTATATCCCCACAACGACATTTGGCAATTTTTTGTTGGCGATTATGGCTAAATCATAAATCTAGAAATCATAAATGATAAAATCATAATCTAAATCATAAAATCATAAATCCAAAATAAACAGCATATAGGTTGCCATATTATATCGCCAAAGAAAAATCGCCAAATTCAGCTATGGGGATATACTAAAGTTACACCTTAAAACTATCCCCTTTATAATATCATCAGTTTTTCTTTCTTTTAATTAATCGTAAAATATTTATATAACCAGATATTCAGGAATCAGTTCAAAGAAGGAAAAGAAATGCAATCAGTGAGTTTATAATTTTTTCATACCAATAAACAAACACATCCCTAGGTACTACGGACATTCCTATTTTATAAATGGACCAACCCTTTTCACTCATGCGCAGAAGACGCCAGGGATCATCCTTCTGCGGTTTAACAGTACTAGTATGTATAGGTCCTTCGTGATCGCCTATCTTCTCAACTTCATATCTGTCTTTGTTCTTTACTCGCACAACTTTATAAGGACCTAAGAATTTTGGTCTTAGTTTCATGCCGGTTCCAAACTGAGTTCGCTGGATGGCAACTAGATCATTAATTTTATATACATGGGCTTTCTTTCTCTTCTTGTTGTAACATCGGCGATTTTCTTCTTGAATCTTAAGAATGTTTTTTCTTGCTTCTTCACGAATGGTGTTAAGATTATCAAGCATGGAATTTATCCTTTCCTCTTCGAGAAGTTCGAGTATTCTCTTATCTTCTTTCCTTCTCATTGTTACTCCAGTGAGTAGTTCAAAAGGAGTTCTTTTGGTACTTCTCGATGTGGTGGAATTAATAGTTCTCTGAACAGCCTCAACAAACTTGTACCACTTGTTAGGGTCATTTATACATAACTTGGATAATACAGGAATGATTGTTCGATGAAGTCTCTCAATTTGACCATTCCCTCTTGGGATTCCGGTTGTGATGGTGTCATGTTCGATTCCCTCTGATTTACAGTAATCTGCAAACTCCTTAGATATGAACGCAGGTCCACGATCGGATATTATTCTTGCGGGGTTACCAAAAATAGCAGCTTGCTGTTTTAATTTTTGCAAGGCGTCTGCTGAAGAAGTTGATTTGACTGGATATAGCCACGAAAATTTACTAAATCCATCGATTACGGTGAAAATGTGATTGTAGTTTTTGTTAGTTGTTGGTAATGGACCCACAAAATCGATGTGATACGTGGATAATGGTATATCCCCTTTAGGGATTGGGTTCAAAAAACCTTCTCCTTTTCCCTGTTTCTTATTTACGAGAATACATTCTACGCAACTTTTTACAACGTTATCTACGCATTTTTTCATATTAGAAAAATAGTAATCTCTTTTTACTAACTCTTCAGTTTTATTAGCCGAAAAATGTCCTAAGGCATGACATTTCTTTACGACCTCAAGTTGCATGATCTCTGGGACAATTAGTACATCCCTATCATTTAACACTTTATATAAAACATTATTTTTTAACACATATTCGTCATTTTGGTTTTGTTGTAAAAGAGATTTCACAGTATTGATAAACTCATCATTTTCTTGAGCAGTAGCAATACGATGAGTAAGGGTATCAGTATTTACAGCCATTACAGGGTGTCTGCTAAGAGCGTCAACATGCTGCATTTGTTTACCAGGACGGTGTTCTACTTCGTAGTCGAATTCCTGTAGCAGGAAAGACCACCTGGCTACCTTAGGTGTCAATTCACGTTTATCTAAAGTTTTAGTGAACGCTTGACAGTCAGTATAAATTTTAAATTTACTACCTAACAAATAGTTCCTAAATTTTTTAAGGGCTTCTACTATCGCTAACACTTCTAACTCATAACTACAGTATTTTTCTTCTTGTACAGAGGTCTTTTTACTCATATAATGGATTGGATAGTACTGTCCATCGTCATCTTGTTGTAATAGGATTGCACCGAATCCTAATTTAGATGCATCTGTATGAACTTCTAACTTATAGCCTTGCTTAAAAAGGTGTAAGACAGGTGCATTAGATAAAATGTCTTTAAGCTTTTGAAAAGCTAATTTCTGCTCTTGCTCGAATTTAAATGGAGTGGAAGCACGTAATAAGTCACTGAGTGGTCTTGCTATGTTGGCATATGAACGAATAAATTTTCTAAAGTAACCCGTTAAACCTAAGAAACTCTGCACTTCCCTAGCATTACGGGGTTCTGGGAAATTTTGTACTGCGAGAGTTTTTTCTACTGAGGGTTTAATCGTGCCATTCTCAATTATGTGACCTAAGAAATCGATCTTACGTTTCAAAAACTGACATTTCTTTAAATTTAACTCTAGACCAAATTTTGATGCCGTTTCTAACACACGTTTTAATTTATCTAACCCTTCATTCTCATCTTTAGATGGAATAATTATATCATCTAAATAAATAATTACAGTACCATCTTTTAATAAGTCTTTAAACACATAATTTACATATCTTTGAAATACTAAGGGACTATTACATAATCCATAGGGAACTTTTAGAAACTCATACTGGGCATTATCGGTCACAAAAGCTGTATATTTCCTACTTTTTTCCTCTACATCAACTTGTAAAAACGCATTCTTTAAATCTAGTGTCGAAAAAACTTTACCCTCCCCTAATCTATCAAATAAATCTTCAATATTTGGCAACGGGTATTTATCTTTAATTATTTTCTTATTTAAAGCACGATAATCACAGCATAACCTTATTCCTCCATCTTTTTTCCTACACACCACTATTGGCGAAGCATAATTTGATGTACTTTCTCTAATTATACCATCCTTTAACCATTGGTCAATTTGTCTATCCACCTCTGATTTCTCTACAAATGATAATCTGCGAGAGCGTGAGCACACTGGTATATCATCAGATAAAATAATGGACATTTCTAAATCAGTACTTTTTGTTTTAACTGGCTTATAACTTTTTATTAATTCGCTTAATTTCTCTTTTAACGACTTATCTAAAATATAACTGACATCGAATTTTTCTTCTTCTGAAAAATTGCACATACTTGAAAAAAAAGAATCTATCTCATTTTCCTTTCGATCGAATACAGGAAAAGAACACTCATTTGCTTCATCGAAATTGCTTTCCCCCGAATTTAGAAGACTATCTTTCCCCCCTACGCTGGAACTCGAAACATCTGCTTCCTCTTTATTTTGTTGTTTCAAAATATGAAAGATATTATTAGGCAGAATTACGTCACATGTCAAATTGTTGCATAAAGCACCGATTATGTTTATTGAATCATGATTAGGTAAAGATATTTTAAATTCAGTCAGATTTGCATCTTTCTTTTCATTAAAGCAGCTAACTAGAGTGGTTGAAGAAATAACATTTTTAGTCTGTGGAATGCTATTTTTATTTACAATTAGAATCGAAGAACCAGAATCTTTTAACCCTTTAAGTGGAATATCATCCACTAAAATATCAACATATTCGAGCTCATTAACAATTAGGTTAATCGGACTTGTTTCGGATTGAACTACTGAATTCGTAGGAAGATTTTCACGGAATTCTCTTTTCTCTGAAATACGTTTAGGACACACTCTGGCGAAATGAAATGTTTTCCCTTTTGCACCACAAATATAACACATTCTTTCATGCTTTTCGTGAGTTTGATTAGATACCGAATTACGTACTATGGGATCTTTATTATTATAATGTGTCTTTCTAAAAGGAGTTTTGTTTACAAACCGCTTATTCTCTGAACTTTCGTTTCGCGTATTATTATTAGTTTCAATTAACGATTTGCCTCTAGAAGAGTAGAATAAATCACACTCCCGACCTAATTCGTTGGGTTTAAACCAATTTTGACCTTCTCGAACACTAATATGTTCCTTAGTTCTAGAATCCAACGTTTCATATAATTTATCAGAAACTATAAGATCACACAATTGCTTAACGTCGTTAACCCCTCTCAATCTACAATAGTAATCAAAAGAAGCGCTTAGACGCGAAGCGAATTGGACATGAGATTCTGACGGATTACGCAACGCATTTTTAAAATTACTTAAACATTCACGCGGCGTTGGTTGGAACTGTCTTAAAATTAATTCCTTAACTTTTTCATAATCGTTAATTTCTTCGGTGGTTACGTACGCAAGAACCTGATTACATTTATCTCCCAATAAATTAATCAATATTTCCGATTTAAATTTAGGGGGTACATTTTTAGAAACGAATGCTTTTTCAAGGGATTGAAAAAATAAGTGCAAAGCTTCCGGTTTCTCAGGTACTGAAATGGTTAAAGTTCGAATACTTCTAATTAAATTTTCTAATGATTGTGAAGTAGTTTCTGAATTTGATTGCTCAACATTATTACTAGAATTATTTGCTGCAGCCTGTAACTTTAAATTCTGTAACTCTATTTCTTTTTCTAACTGGGATAATTTAATTCTTTCTATCTCAATTTTGGTTTGTTCTTCTACAGATTTCAACTTTTGTTCTTCTAGTAACATTTTAATAACACCTCTAACAAATTCTAAATCATTTTTATAAATATCAGAACTCTCAATTAAAGTTTTGATTTCAAGTACCTTCGCTTCCGCCGGAACAGTTAGGCCTAATTCTTCAGCAATTGTTCTTAAATCTGCTTTTCTAATGCCTTGTAACACGTTTTGGGCCATTATAACTCTAAATAATTATTTATACCAAAAAATATTTCAATATTTCTACCAAATTAATATCATACCTAAATAGAAACAAAATAATATGAGAACAATTTTCTCAAAAAATGATTCTATGGTTTTTGTTCTCAAATCAAAATTATCATGATTTTTAAATAACCACCTGCAGAACAATTTGTAATATACAACAGAATACTTAGATCATCTTATATATTTCTTAATTATTACACATATTTCATATAATATCACCATTATTGTTATTGTTCTCTATTTAATAATTGTTATCACTTTCGTTTTAAAATAATATTGTTATAATATTGTTAAAATATTATTGCAAACAGTAATAAGCAAAATTATAAAAGATTACTCAGAATATTTTTTTCAATCATAATTCTTATTTTTATTCATTCTTCTCAAGTTATATTATTTATTTTATTTCATCACACATTGAAACCAAAAGTGTTCTCAAAAGTATTTCACCATTAATTTCTAATTCAAAATAGTAACTCAAACTCTTTTTGCTCAATATATGCATTAATCATTATTATCCACTATCAAACACAATGATAAATATATAACAATAACAGTTACCTTTTATAACTTGTTGGTGGTAATATCGCGGCAGAGTCCCCACTTGTAGTATATTAGCTGGGCGTCTAGGGGTGGGGCAATGAAGAGGTGCGATTAAGATAACTAAAAACATTTATTACGTTCACAACACAGTTTACACAAAGATAAAATGATAATAATAGCAGGGTTTCCATCAATAACATTTGCTGGTTTCGAGGCCTAATACACATAACAAGCTCTCTTCATTACTAGGACTAACAGAAAGTAACATATATGAGCACTGACTCGCTCTACAATTCACATTAGTACCTACGCGTACTATTTCTAATAAGTGAGATTATGGTATAGAGCTCTCCATGGCTCTACACACTTATACAGAGCACAACAAGCTCTAATTAGCAGAAAAATGAGCCTGTCAGCCTACGCGCTGAAGGTCTCAACCGATCTCCACTGCAGCCAGATCTCAACTCCTCCGTTTGTCATCTCGTTCAATGATAAGCATCAGAGACAGCGCCATCTGTTGGCTCTGCAAGGAACTTCCCACATATATATGTATGAACGCTGCAGCTACCAAAATCCAAATCATACGAAAATAATTAGAAAGAATTGCATCATATGGACAACGAAAAAGTAACAAGTAACAAATAAAACACTCATCTTTTTTGCTTATAACAATCCCTGCACCCCGCATGTTAGACTTAGCATTATACGGGTAACGAAAAAGTAACGAATAATGAATAAAACATCTCATCTTTCTGCATCATACTTCTCGTATAAATGTACGAAACCATACTTCTCACATAAATGTAGATTGCTCTGCAGCATGTGAACGATACTGTCTATGCGACGTTGGATATAGTAACGAAAAGTAACGAGTAACAAGACAAATTAGAAAGTACCGATTGGTTACCGAATGGAAAATCATTAAAGTGGTTAAAATAATGATACTTAAAAATTATTCCTTTTGCAAAGTAAGGGAGACTATAGCATCCAGTATCAGATTTTCTGTATTTGTTTTTAGCAAAACAAAATTTGTCTGCTATCTAGACCAAGTCATAAAAAATATTATCAATTCATAAAATTGTGTAAAATTTACATCTACAAAGAAAATAAATGAAAAGAAGATAGAACAAACACAGCAATCTAGAGACGTAATGTAACTTATATTTGTATTTTTAAGCCAGACATTTCTATACGAGCCGCTAAATTAATCGGCTTAACTTTAAAACCCATTTTATCCTACTGTCCTATCCGGAGGACAGCTGAAAAAATAGCATGTTGACATCAGTATTTGTTTGTTGCGAATATTTTATCAGGTGGAACATGTAGAGGTATGCCTAAGCTTCTGTTAGCGTGAGGTTCCAGCTGATAAAATATTCGCAACAAACAAATACTGATTTCCACATGCTATTTTTTCAGCTGTCCTCCGGATAGGACAGTAGGATAAAATGGGTTAAACAATCATACTTTCACAATTTTAAATTGGGTTTTTAATCACTTAAATTTGTTTAATTTTACACATTTCATATCCCCCCCCCCCTCTCAAGCGAGAACCTCCGAGCTTGCTTGCAAGTCCATGGGATCTCACCTGGAGGTAGACGATTTTCCAGGTGTTAAGGATTTACTAATTAAATTAATCGATTTATTTATTTTATTTTTATTCTTGATTTACTTATTTAGAATTGATTTATTTCTTTTGTTTAATTTTAGTTATCTTTTACTAATTCAATCTGACTGTGTTCCCATTTCGTTTGGAATATACAGATGGGTTGCACAATTGACAATAGTATTGCTTGTGACTTCACTAGCACGCATGCTTAATGTCGTGCTTCACTGTTTCTACTACTGGGGTGAAGCATACGTGATTCAAAGTAGTTGTGTAGTATTATTCAACAAACATGATTTATGTAATGCATATTAAAATTATTGTTAAATAATAAAAATAGTTATGTAAAATATTCTGTTCAATCTTTTTTTCTAGTCTTTAATGAATCAGTTTATTATTTTATTTTGCTCAAAGCATTTTATGACTTGAAAATAAGACAATAAATGATTTATTTTTGTGATCTATCATCATTTTGTAAAATTTTCCATTGGATATTTCCAAACAGAAAATTTTGTTTTGTCATTTCTCCTGTTTAATGAAATGAATTTAAAATCCATTTGGCAGATAACAGAATTATTTCCTTCTTTCTAAATCTTTAATACGTACAAATACTTTTTTTAGTTTCGATTTAAAAGATTTTCTTTAGAAAGAAATGTGGATTCACGAAATTTAATTCACGCACCATTTCATCGAATGCCTTTCTAATATCCTTCGAGAATGTCCCGTCTCCCTCACATTACAAAAACAATTCCAGTTAGAATTCAAATGTTTTTAAATTGGTTGGAAAGAATTTAATTCAAATGAGCGAAGAGGGAGTAAAGTTCAATAAAACTAAACTGAGTAATTTAAGAAATTATAGGCACTTTTTGATATATTCTTTATTATTAAGTGATTATTTTTGTTAATATTTCAAACATTTATGTTACTTGGGATTGATACATATATATAGAGAGAGATAGAGATAGATAGGTAGATAAATCTTACTAGTAGGCTTTGCACATCTCGCTGGTCATTATTTTAAACTGAATTCTCAAAAAATCATTATATATTTCATTTAAATTTATAATTAAAGGTTTAAAAAATTCTAGGGAAATCTTAAAAATACCTCGCTTCTGGTACTGATGCCTACAGTACCGTGTCGTGGTACCAATGTCGTGATTAAATAGGACAGAGTTAGGAGATTATTATATAAAAATAGTGGTAGCAGTAAATACAGAAATTTCTCTTGAAAAAAGTGTACTGTAAAAAAGACAAAGAGTATAGAGTTGCTAATATTTTAACACTCTCGCGACCGCTGACGTTAAATTCACGTCATTTGAAAATCTGTAACTCCGCCAGTGAGCATTTCTTTCTCAATTTGTATGTTATTTATTTCTTAAGTATATACCTAATATTCATATATTCACAATGAAATGTACTATGGATACAAATATCTTGATTAGAAATAATATAATTATAATGCATATCCATTTATAATATAAGTGTTAATACAGAATATTTTGTTCTGAAATACTGTAATTTGGGAGAATAACGCCAACAGGCGGGCCTTACTGTCAAAAAGACAAAATGATGCGGTCGCGACCGCTGACGTAGATTCATGTCATTTGAAAATCTATCACTCCGCCAGTGGGCGTTTATTTCCAATTTGCATATTTTTTATTTCTTAAGAATATACCCAATATCCATATTTGTTCTTTAAATATACTATAGATACAAATACTTTGACTAGAAAGAATATAATTATAATGTATATCCATTTGTAATATAAGCATAGATGCAGAAAAAATTTTGTTCTAAAATATTGTAATTTGGGAGATTAACATCCAAAGATTGACCTTACTGTCAAAAAGAGAAAAACATGCGGTCGCGAAAGTGTCCCGCGACCGCACACATAACCAAAATTTCACATAAACGTCGATTTTGAGGGATATTTTCATTGTAAAGATGTCAGACCACTTTTTATATATTATTTAGGATACTGGCATGGATATTATTGACTATGAATTTTCCAATATAAAAATTTCGTAAGTTATTTAAAATTTACAAATTTCATAACATGGCAGAATAGGGCAAAATTTCACATAAACGTCAATCTTGAGGGATATTTTCATAGTAAAGATGTCAGACCATTTTTGAAATATTATTTAGGATACTGGCATGAATATCATAGACTATGATTTTTTCAATTTAAACAATTCGTAAGTTATTTGGAATTTACGATTTACTTAACATGGTAGAATAGGGCAAAATTGAGCGTATACGTCCATTTTGAGTATCATAAATATATCAACTTCAAAATAACATTTATGATACTTGTTTGAACATGATTGACTACAAATATTCTAATAGGAAAATTTCGTAAGTTATTCGTAATTTAAGATTTTATCAATAAAGCGAAATCGAAAACTTTTCATATAAATAGGAATTTTGAGGAATATTGCATTGAAAATAGTAGCATGAAAAATAAACAACAGAATTGACCCTGATGAAATAAATTAATAGATTAGAATAAGATAAATATATCGGAGTGAACAGGCGGGGATTTCATTCTGTCACTGTCACTTTGGTCAAAGTCATTTCTCTTAACATGATTATAATATGTCTCGCACTAGAAATTTATGAGAACATAAATATGATGGGGAACTGAGCAAAGTCCACCTGTGCCAACTAGTTTCCTATTCCAATTGTTTGATTATATTTTCCTCCTGTTAACCTTTGTTTCTGTACAACCCTTTTTTAGTCAGTCTACTTTCTGCTTTTTTTTTGTGGCAAGACCAGTTTTTCTATGCCCTTGATGAAGAAATATACATTCTCTTCAGACACTCTGTGAAATCTCAATGCGTCTGACAGAGGTGCCAAGTAGGGCTGGATTATTTATCAATATATCCCTAAGTATCGATATTTTTTTAATATCCCGATAACAATATTTAAGATCTAGCTCCTTCAATATATCCCTTTAACGATATTGCCGAGTGCGCACCCGAGTGTACGAAACTCGAGCGAATGAAACCCGATCAGCCAACATACAACAGCTAACGAGAGCGAAACCGGAAGAAAAAAAGCGCCGAATATCTTATTTTAATACTCATTTTCTACTTTCCTCTAATTACTCACTGATAAACTAGAAAAAATAGCCCCACGCCAAACGATTTCTATTGCAACACATATACATATACTTCCTCATCCTTCATAAACTCAAATCTAAACATCACTGCTTTAAAAAGGCCACCGCATAAAAAAAAAAAAAATAAATAATAATAATAATAATAATAATAAAAATATTTATTGAAAGCCATCTGCTTTGATTATCCCGTGAATAAGCTGACTTCGTTCAAGGTCACGGTTCTACCCCTTCAGAAAAAATTCATCAGACATACTCCAATATCACAATACCTATAATCAGCAGGTGTGTTTACTAGGATATTAGTCGAAACGATATATCCCTATCCGAGATATCTATTATGGGTTCTGATATATTACACTATACTGATTTCCCAGATTCCCACTCTACATTCATGCATATCGTAGGTGATGGAAACCACAGAAAAGGCAATATGACGAATGAAAACAATATCTTCTGTTTTAGCTCCTTTCCTGCTATTGGTTCATTGATATCGGTCTATTTCAAAGTGTCGATATAAAATGGCCAATAACATGCTTCAACATGTGTTTAATAAAGATCATCAAAGCCGAACTGATACAGTGATGCCAGATTGGGGATTTTGTCCCCATTTTAGGGAGTTTTGAGGCTTCTGGGGACAATTTTGGAGACCAAATGTTTGTGGGGACTTTTTTGGGGAATTCTAAAATTTTTGGGGACAAATCTGGGGCGTTTTTCAACTTTCTGTCAATGTTGGTAACGTAATGATTTATCCCTATGTCTAGAGACTTTCAATAGCTTTATTGTTATTTGGGGATTTTTTCAAAAATTGCCTTCATTTGGGGAAAAATCTGAGCTTAAATCATAGAAAAATCTGCTTGATATTTTTTTTTTTTTTTGAAAAATTTTTTATTTTCCCTTTTTAGTAGAAATCAAGTTGGGGATTTTTTCGAAAAAAAAAAAAAAAAAAAACCGTGATTTGGGGAAATTTGAAGACTTGTTTGGGGAAATAATTTTCGACCATCTGGCGTCACTGAACTGATATCTACTAGAAGAGTTTTTTGCAAATTTTCTTAGCGTTTAATAAAAAACTACTGAAAATATAAGCAATTATGGAATGTATTTTTTTTAAATATTATTTTATTATTATTAAATATTTCCATAAAATATTTTTTTTATTAAGACTGTACATCAGTCAGATAGCTTCCTTTCTCCTTTCCCATGTTATCCAATGGGATTTTCGTTGCTTCGTTTTATAAAAATATCTCATTAAAAAATGAAGTTTTTCAAATTCTGTTTTTTGAATATTACTCTTTGAACGGGTCGCCTTTTAGCTTAGTGAGCAATTTTTCGAAAAAATTAATTTAAATATTTTATTTCAATAAGTAAATTATGGACTCTAAGTGTGGATCTCTAAGTAAAATATTTAAATTTATTTTTTCGAAAAATTGCTCACTAAGCTAAAAGACGACCTGTTCAAAGAGTAATATTCAAAAAACAGAATTCGAAAAAGTTCATTTTTGAATAAAATATTTTTATAAAACGAAGCGACAAAAATCCTATTGGATAACATGGGAAGGGAGAAAGGGTGCTATCTAACTGATGTAAAATAAAGTTTTATCGTCAGTAATTTTACAGTGACAGTTTCTTTATAGAATTATATAATATTGAATAGTTTATTACTTTTTTTATGTAGCATTTATATTTCTCTTTCCATTTATTTATTTATTTATTTTATTTTTAAAGCCGTACATGTTAAATAAAATTGGTTTAAATGCAAAATGAGTTACTTTAAGTAACAAAATGAAATTTCAACATAATTTTGTTTAAATATATAATTTTTATACTGACAATGTATACATAAATACACACACACACACACAGACACACACACACATTATAATATGTAATTCAAATTTCAATTACTGTGAAACTATTACGAATGTGAATTGTACATATATATTTAAAAGATATTGTAATGATTTGGTAAGAGGATACAAAAATAAAAATGACAAGTAACTGACATTTAGGATGCATATAAGAGTTTTAAGTAAAAATATTACTTTCTACAACCAAAAAAAGGTGTATTCAATGGCAATTCTGAACTATTTATCTGCGCTCAAAGCTGGTAGACGTGAGGTGCCGGGTTCGATCCCCGGTCGCGCTCGTCGGCCTAGCCGTTCGGAGTTTTCCGTGGTTTCCTCCGAAACTTGCGTAAATACGGGCTAGGACCCCTTAGAAAGACCTCCACGGAAGGCACTCCCCCTCAGGCCTAGGACCCCACTGTTGTCAATCGGCTTAATCCCTAACACCATCTGAACTATTTATAATGGCAATTCTGAACTAATTAAAATGATTTTCATTTTTATTTAATACCTACATCTTAAGACAATTTTTCTGAAGCTTTATTTTTAGTAGAATTATGAATTTTGATATACTTGGTACAAATAAAACACAGATCACATATTAGCTGTGTTAAAATATGATTTTTAAATAATTAAAGCTTAAAATGGGAAGAATAGAGGATAAACTATACAGAGGTATACTAAAACGCAATAGTATAAGTTATAAGAAACACAAAACATTAATTCACTTTTTATGATTTTTTTTTTTTTTATGATAAAGTTATGGTAGTAATATACCAGAAAATACATGGAAAACACTCTATACTTGTATACTTTAAAATTCGTGTGCATATGTCTTTAAAAAATAACAAATGTCTATTTTTTTCTGCCTTGAAAGAAATATCGCAATATATCGCTAATATCGATATTAACTTGGCGATATATCGCGATATTTAATTTCTGATATCGTCCAGCACTAGTGCCAAGTTATTACGGATTGCCCATAGCCTTTATACAAAAACATTTTAATGATAGTTAATATTTATCATCGATCTAATAAGACAAGTTTTACTCCTTTTAAATAGTGGCGTGAAACAAATTTTTAGTTTGTAGCAAAATAGTACCTGTATGATGACGAAAAATATTTTAAAATTTAAAACTTTATCAAGAACATCTGCGCTATTTTCATATTAAAAAACAGTTACACTTGTTAAATTACGTTTTTCTGTTGCTATTTTCTTTATTAAATACTTTTATTTAACTTGGTATATTGTCTATGCATGTACTAGCAGGCTTTGCCCGCTTCGCTGGTCACTAAATTTAAAGGAAACTCTTTTCTATATAGCTTTATAAAAATAAAATAAAATAAATTACTGAAATTGTTCAAAAGCTCGCTTCAGGTCCCTGCTGCCTTCGGCAGCGATTTGGTCTTCCACTGCAACTCGGGCGCTTGTCCCTATTACCTGCGACAATGGTTTACCAATGAGCTTCTATTTAGGCGCTTATTATATAACAGTTTCAAAATAGAATGTATCGAAAAAATTGGAGTTTCCCTTTTATATTTGAATCCCAGTTACATGTGAACAACACTATACTTGGTGCACATAATATTTGCTTTTACGTTATGTCCTATGTTTATTTGTTTATCCAATCAACCATAAAACAGCAATTTCACGCCAAATATTACAATATGCTGTGACCGGCTACGTCTGTCGCATGAGACAATTAATTTTTTGTGTGTATATATAATTCATGGTCTGTAAACCTGATAGTACAGCCTTAATATAGTTCTCTTTGGCGACTTTTAAATTTTTGTCACCATTTTAGACTTAATCCATTGTAACAATAAGACTTAATCTCTTGTAACAATATGCTATGAGCGCTATTTCTGCCGTATTTTAGACAACTGATCTTTTTATTTTTATATTTATTTCCCATTAAACATATTTTTATTTTTATTTATTTATTTAAATATTAATTTGAATTATTCAAATATTTCTGTTCGACAGCGTGCAAGTGCAGTAACACACAGAGGCTCATTTGTTTGTATGATAAATTAGCATAGTGATTATTATATAAAAAAATAAATAAATAGGTAAACATGATCGTGCTACACAACTTTATTATGTCGCTCCATTGGCGGCTTTTGAATTTTTGTCGCCATATTAGCGATGGATTTGTTTATTTATTATTTATTTTTGTATGAAAATTGGAAGACTATTTTGCTAATAATTTTATCAGACTCTTTTTTGTTTATACATAAGAATCCTTCATATTCTGCTTATATTTTTAATGGTTTTTAGGTTTAAAATAGTGCTTGTTGATATAAATTTCCTATCTTTAAAACTGCATTTTTTCTGTAAATTTTGTGTAAAAATAAATCATTTGTGTTTTTATATATTTGATGCGCTACTTAGATTAAAATGGCTGTTACTATATTAAACTTCTTGTCGAAAAACGTTCGGTGTACTTCAACACCAAAATTTAAAAAATCGCCCAGCAGGATCTATTAATGAAACTGATAAAATAAAAATATGGTTCATAGAGTTTAAATAATCTATTTAAAAAAAACTTTTATAACCCAAATTTTTAATGTATCGTATCACATACATGGATATAATAATAATATATAGATTGATCATTGGGGAGAAAAAAGTGATTTCTTTTCACTCGGGAAAAGACGGCGATTTTACCAAAATATGGCAGTCTTTCCCCGAGTGAATACACACGGGAATACACACGAATGTTTTAGCAAATAAAATTCATGAATAATTTATTTACTAAAGGTGAATGAAAAACTCCAGATATAGTTTCAAATTCATTTTTTTTTTTTTTTTTTTTTTTTTTTTTTTCAATACTACTTAATGGCTGATTCCAAAGCTTTTTTTCGGCATAAAAAAATCTTATAATATGGGGATGATAGATCTATAAATATTATTATGTCTTTGATCACATAAATCTTTTCGAAGTTAGAATAAAACTTAATTTGACAAAAAAAAAAAAAAAAAAAAAATGATGTAACTTTTTTGTTTATTAACCAAAAAATTTTATGAAATTTGAAATGCAAGTTGGTCTTGTGGGGTACAGGCTGTATATTATATTTTTGGGTTCGTGAGAGAAAATTTAAAAGAATTTGAAAACTGCAATTTTTTATCCCACTTCAAAAACATGTGACTTAATGTGAAGCAGATTTTTTTTTCCTCCTATCGGTTTCCATACAATCTTCTGCTGTTGCCACCTGAAATTCATACTTTAGTTAATTTTAAAAAATCTAACTGTCCGATCAATAAGCTGTTTAATGCATCGGATTCACAAAACTTTTCCCTTTCATTTGGTATCTTATTTGCAACGATACGACTGATATTTATAATTTATTTTTTAATCTTTCTGATTTATTTTCCTCATTTTAAATAAATGTATGTTTATTATTATTATTATTATTATTATTCTGTCGAAAAAAAAATTGACAACAATTAAATTATGGATAAAATTTAAATGGCTTATTTATCAGAAATTAGAAGGTTATTATTTTCACATTTTAATTAATTAAGAAAAAACTAATAAAAAATTCGAAAATCTGACTTCGATGTGCACAATGACCCTTCGGGGGGCACCTTTGTGTTAAATCTCGTGACCTACCGTTTTCGAGAACAGTGAAATATATATACAAATATTGCTCACTTAATAGTATAAGAATTAATTAATTAAGAAAAAACTAATAAAAAATTCAAAAATCTGACTTCGATGTGCACAATGACCCTTCGGGGGGCACCTTTGTGTTAAATCTCGTGACTGTCCGAGCTACCGTTTTCGAGAACAGTGAAATATATATACAAATATTGCTCACTTAATAGTATAAGATGTGTGTCAAATCTAAGCCAGTTTATCCGGTTGATTTGAAATTTTGCATGCATGTATAATTTAGATTACAATACAAGCTCAAGCTGTAACAAATTTGGAAGAGCGCAGGAGATCCTGGGGTTCCAATTATTGTTAAAATTTTATTTCGATTTTTTATCCGATTCATTCTCCGATTGGTTCAAAATTTCCATACGTGTGTATATGCTTAACCCTCACTTTCCCAAGATCAAGGCGTTACTGCAGAAAAATTGCTTTCAGGTGCCGCTAGGCACGTTTAGCGAAAATCACCATCATCGCACCTTTTTGTATCGTTTAGAAGTTGCAACATTCCACTGGCTATCTCTGGTGAATTAGCGCACTTTTTGAATGAGGCGAGCTTAGCTAAATTCCAACTTCAAAATGGGGTCAAAATGACCCCATCTTGGGAAAGCAAGGGTTAAGTAATACAATACATACTTAAGTAATAATAGGCTTACAGGTGAAGGTCTTGAGGCTCAGACCCCACAACTCAGTTAAACATTTTTTTTTTTTTTTTTTTTACACATTTAACTCACTTCTCATCGTTCGATTCAGTTGAAACGTAGCATACATATATATTTCGGCTACAATACATGATTAAACAGAAACAGTTTAATTGGGGTCTGAAGGCCTGGGTCCTCAGCTTCAGTTCAAAATTTATTTTTGAATCGTAAACCATTTCTGACCATCCGATTGAGTTCTGCAGTTTTTCATACATGCTTGTTATCCAAATTAATTTAATGAATATTTTTGTACATTTTGAAATAAAAACATTTTTTATGCATTTTTTTTTTATTTGATTATTTAATACCTGTTTGAAATTATCTAAAAGCACTAAATCACCAGGAGATTTCACACTGTAATATGTTGATAATAGTTGCCCATTTTCCCATACATTAAAGCGTGCATACATATTAGAAAAAAAAATATTAAACATTTCTATTAAAAGTTAATGGTAATATATCTTCTGGGAAAACCGGAGATTTGGCAACTATGATTAACCTTTGACGGTACTATTTAATTTCCCTTCTCTGGTCAATGTTTCAAGATTAGGGACTTTTTTATTCAATATCCATCACATAATTTTACTGTAATGATTGACTGTTCACTTTGAAGGTAATTAGTCCGTTTTATATATCAAATATCACTCCTCAAAATTACTGGTGGCAGTTGAATGAGAAAAGTCCCTAAATTTGGTAACACTGTTTAGAGCGTTTTAGAGTGTTAGGGCTGGCAAAGCGTTTATGTATAATTATTTTTCTGTTGGTAATTTATTTACAAATGGTTTCAAGTATTGCTTTATCTAGCCAGTAATAGCCAATAATGATAATTACGCTTAGCGAAAATTAAAATAAAATCTAAAACCTGATGACGATTAACAGAATAATGACACAGAAAGATGTTGGTTTTGATTTTTTAAAGCCAATGGACTATGTGATGGCCCTATATCTGAGCAGTGTGCCTCTCGTGGGTGTCTTTCTTCGAGATGTTAGCATCACGAGTAAGAAAAAATTTTTATAGCTTATTTTCATCTCATATATAAATATATTGAAATATCGCTCGAAAAAAAAAAAAAAAACGTTTTTAACACTTTCACGACCGCTGACGTAGATTCACGTCATTTGAAAATTTGTAACTCCGCCAGTGAGCGTTTCTTTTTCCATTTTGAAGTATATACTCATATTAATATTTTTACAATGAAATGTATTATGGATACAAATATTTTGATTAGAAAGAATATAATTATAATGCATATCCATTTGTAATATAAGTGTGAATAAAGAATATTGTGTTCTGAAATATTGTAAATTGGGAGAATAACACCCACAGGCGGGCCTTACTGTCAAACAGACAAAATTATGCGGTTGCGAAAGTGTTGATGTGAATGTAAAATGTTTGAAAAAATGTAAATGCACATTGATTGCCCAGATTTTTATTATTTTTATTTTTGAAAAAGTATATGAATCGATATTCTTATTCTTCCTTTAGATTTCCCATTTGTTATTCGCAATGTTTGTAAATTATAGAATTTAACAGTTTTAGTACTTCAGTGTTTAGTGTTTATTATTAAAAACTTAACACCATTGGGATTTTTTTTTTTTCTTTTTCATTTCTGTTGTACGTGATCTAGAAAAAATATGTGAGCAGCCGATTTTTTCTTTTTTCTTTAATATATGTATAATCGAATCATGTTGAAGCTGATTTATAATATTAACTTAAAAATGATTAAAATCAGTTGAATAAGAGAAATTTTTTAACTGAAAAAAAAAAAAAAAAAAAAAAAACCTTAGTACTACATAAGCTAAAACCCATGTAAACATATACGTTTCGTGCTGCCCCTCATCAGTATATACTACATTTAACAAATTGCAATTTGCATTTTTCGAAAAAATTGACTTAAGATAGGACTGTGTTCTCAGACGGAACTTCGCAAGCATCGTTTAATGAAGCAGGGTAATCTTCTGTACCACCTGTTTCGGAAAATACGAGAATGGTAATTATCGCAGCCGAAAATTACAGTTTTTATATTTTCGAAATTAGTTACATGGCATGTTTCAGCTGCATGATTGACTAATTTTGATCAAAAATAATATTTCTAGGGTAACGTTTGCGAAATTCAATGAGGATATCTCTCCAAAATAGATAGATTCACAATTTTTAGAGTTGATATATAGCATGCGTCGGCACGCGTTTGAAGAGGTGGAATAATAGGTTTAAAATTAGAAACGGGCTCACGATTTACATTTGAGATTTAACCCTTTAACGTTCACTACTTAATTTATTTTAAAAATTACTAAACTAATTTTAAAAATGGCTTTTAGACACATAGCTGATCATAAATACTTAAAAAATAAAAAAAATAGCATTGTTCCTTTTCTTGAAAGTTTTGGTTTGAAACATCTGTAAGTTAACCTTATTAAATTCAAATAATATTTAATTTAATAAATAAAACACTTTGTAAGTAAACATTATCGACTACAAAAACTCGTAAAAGTTGCATAGGTGCCAACATTTAAATTTATTCCGGAGTATTTTAAGCCTTTGCAGCGCAGGGTAATTCGTATCATTTAAATTACACTGCCACCGGAATTTACGAACATAATTAAAATAGAAAAAAATTTAAATTTTCACGTTAAAAAAAGGGCCTTTTCTGCGATGTTATAAATGAAAATTTTTGCTAAAATATTTCTGGGATGAGTTTTTGCACTTGAGAATAAAAATTAGGTGTTCAATCAGCGTGAACACTGCGACTGAAAGGGTTAAACACAGAAGATATTTTAGCAGTTTAAAAAAAAAAAAATTAGCAATATTTTTAGGAATTTCTTTATAGTATGGAATACAAACAAAAGTTTTAGAAAAAAAAAATAGATGATAGGGGTGGAAATAATTGGCAGAAGTACACGAGAGACTTTTTTAATCACCGGAGCATTCTAAGATTAGAAAAAACTTCGCATAATTCGATTTGCAAATGATAGTTACAATGGCAATAATATTTAGCATGATGAATTAGGGAACGAATAACAGTAGATTTGTGAGATAATGAATTAACAGACTTAAAGTTTAAATATTGACTCGAAAAGGTAGGTTTTCTATTGACAAGATTTTCGATTTATTGAAAATCATCATCGTTTATGAGCTCCATTAAAATATCTGAGAAAATTAATTTGTTATCTTCCTCTACGTCAAGAGTACAGTAAATTTAGGAATAAATCAAGTTGGTACCATTTGAAATATTGTAAATAAAACATGGAATTAGTGATGAGGAACAAAGCATCTAGATTAATCTAAAATTAAAATTCGCAACTTCTTTTCTAATTTTAAACTTATCACCCCCACCGCCCCCCCTCCAAAAAAAAATGTACCAGTTTTTGCATACTGTATCCCCTATAAAATTTCTCAGTCTGCCTATGTTGGAGATGCAGGATATTCGGCTGATATACGCATTAAAGAGCATAAACGTGCCGTGCCTATAGAAAGGGTGATTTTAAATTTCAGTTTCATCTAAATACACAATCCTATCTAAAAATCTTTGTTTCGACAGTTGTGAGTGGTGGCTTGTAGTACATATTCATGATGTGCTAGGATATAATAAACGTAACATTTATGTTTTTATGTGATTTTTTTTTAACTTGTATTGTACGATGTCTTTAATTAAATTGTTTTTTTATAAATTGTAAATTGAATTAGCCGGACAGAATATTTTAAACTACTTTAATTAGAAATATTAAAGCCACTGTTGGTTTTAGATCGATCGTCCCTTAAAGCTTTCAGGCCACAAAAAGGAATCTGTGAAAGAACTATAGATTCGACGCAAATGTGATATAGTAAGTTGTGTATTTAGTATTTGCAAGACTAAGTTTGTGTGGCGTGTTATTCTTGCTCGCCATTATCCGAATTGAAAAGTGGCAGATTGTCTGGAAAGTGAGGTTTCAGGAACTCATATGGCACTTGTATATGGTCTATTGTTCACGAATATTCAAGGTAACATATCACTGAACAAACACCAGCACAAGGATTAACTCTTCGCATACTCATGCATGATGGCTACATAAATTCACAAAAAAAGTTCCCTGATTTTTCCATGATTTCCGTTACCTGTTATATACATTCCATAATTTTGTGTATATCACACTCTTGTGTATCATGCTGTATAAACCACTGTAATTAAAACAACTATACTGATGGGCAAAAATATCTCATTAGTTTTATTATTTTTTTCCCTTGTTCACTTACAAAAAGGAAAATAAAATAAAAAAAATTCAAAATTATAAAAATATGACTCATTTTAATTACACAACATATTAACATCAAGACATAAAATTATTCCTCAAGTTGTTGCACAATATATATATATATATATATATATATTAATGTTAACTTGGTGAGATTCAACAAGAAAGCAACCAATCCTGTGCAATCATGGTTAAGATAACACTCGTTTGGTGATCTTTCAGTTATGCTTGATGGGCAAAAAGGAAAATTTCCATGATTTTTAGGCGTTTTTACAAAATTCCCTGATTTTTCCCTGACATTTCCAGATTGCTAAAATATCCTGATTTTTCCATGATTTCCCTATTTTTCCTGATTGTCGCTACCCTGCCATGAATGCGCTGACAATACAATTTTTTTGTTGTTTTCATTCATGAATATTCTCTTTAATTCCTTCAACAGGTTAGACCTTTATTTCGATCTTTAGAAATGCAAAAAAATTAAAACACTGTCTGCTAGCATCTATTTAACAAAATACCTTCAAGGTTAAGATCCTCACGTAGTCAATTGGCCTTAACCCTAATACCACACCACCATTAGCAAAATACTCTTATATATCAATGCTCCATTCTAATCGCTATACTATTATATGTATATTCAATTATGATAAACAAATAAATAAACCTCAAATTATTTACTAAATTAGAATTTCATAATACATTCCTATGCATAACTTTACAGAATGAAAATATAGACAGAGGGTATATTTGATTTAAAGATTTCTTATACCATTGCTGATGCAGAATCAGTTACTAATGAATAAAGATACAAGTGTGACTCAGATTTTCATCTCGAGAAATATCTGACAAATTACAAAAATGTGTATCTTGGAGAGTAGTAGTTGTGGTTATGTACGTTAAGGTCGATTAAAGGCGCTAGGATCCTAGTCTTGGGTAGAATGCTCTCCATACAGATATTTCTAAGGGTTTTAGCCCATATTTACACGATTTCCGATGAAAAAAGGGAAGATGATTGCCGATGATCGCAACCGATAAGCGGATTAACGTGACTTGGGATTGAATTCGGTACCTCCCGTTTTTAACTTTGAGAGTAGTACCTCTCCGACAGCGGTAGATGTAATTTGATTTTTATCTTCGTCTTTATATGTGAATATGATTTGCTAAAATTGAGAAAATCCATTGCAGCATGATATAAAAAATAATGCGAAATTCTCTGTTGTCTTATAGCTATTATTAACATGTGTATAAATGATAAAAATTAGAAACATTCAATAATGACATTAATTTCATGATTATTAAGAAATAAAAGAATTGTTTGAAGAAAAGTGTTTTGGGATGCAGATTTAGAGGGAATTTTAACTAACAATAAAGCCTACTAAGCTGATTTAACTCAGTAGTTTACTTTGACGTATTTTACAGAAAATAATATATATATTTACTAATGCACATTTGTATATAATGCCTTTTAATACAACTGAGATACAATGAATTTTTAATACATTCTAGTTTATAGGATATACTAACACAAAAATAGGGAAATTTAACTTAATTCCCTTTTTACTTCTTTGTTTACGCTTGAAAATTATATTTCAAATGCAATTTAATCTTCTTAAGAGGTATTTATTATTTAAATATTTAAATGTATTGAATTAAGTATTTCCATTTTAAATGAAATCTTAGCACTCTTTTCTTTTCAAATATACAAATTAAACTTAAATAAATTCTAATTGTTTTAAGTCATTTTTTTACAATTTATATTTTTACTTCTGTTTGAACAAAATTTTACATTTCACCCACTCTTTGTACACAAAAACTTGCAGAAAAAATAAATTACAATTTTTATTATCAAAATCCCCAGAAATCCGTTAAAAAAAAAAAAAAAAAAAAAAAAAAAAAAGATTTCTTGGAATTTAATGGATTTTTTAAAATAAAGCTGCTCAGCAAATAATATTAAACGGCATTAAATTATTAGTATTTAGATTATTAAAGTTGATTTGAAGGTATGGGCTAAAGTTAATTACCTGGTGATATCTTATGTTAATCTTTTTAAACTATAATAAAAATTGAAAAAAAAAAAAAAAGAATGTAGATATGTAGAAAAATAAATGTAGCGTCTAAATTGTATAAAAAGAATTGTAAAAAAAGTATCCCTTTTAATAGAGAGAAATTAGAAAAAAAAAATATTTTAAAAGAATTCAATCCTGTAACCTAATATGAATTTAGTATCACTTATTTTAAAAGCTGCCAAACATCTTTTTATTTTTCTTGTTTCAACTGTTGAATACATAGATGCCAAAATTTTAATTTATTTCAGAGTATTTTTAGCCCCGCTTTTATTTCGTACCACTATATTTATAACAAGTCCTTCCGGCTTATTCGGAAGGGTAGGTTGATTTCTTTTCCTTATCAAGTAGCCATCATTTTGTTTCAAAATGGCGGCTACAAATTATTAATGAACTTAGTAGAAATATTGATGTAGGCTATCTACATATGGAGTTTTAAGCAAATTGGTTCATAAATATCTTTTTAAGTGAATTTTAAATTTTCAAGTGGCCGGAGCTTAGAAACAAGATGGTGGGCGAAGTTGACAAATATATCAAATGCATTTGGGATATAAGACTACTGTAAAAATATAGTTGGAATTAATTCAGAATCTCAAAAGTCATCGCATTGAAAAATTAAGTGGCTGCCACTTGGATCAAAATGGCAGAGAAAGTTGCTCAGTGAACTAATAAATCTAAAATATTGTAGCAAATTTAAAAATAATTAAAATTTTTTTTTGTAGAAATTCTTTTAAAAAGGCTTAGTAAGTTAATAAAATGTTAATTTTCTGCATTTCTAGTTTGTTTTTGCGTTAAAATAGCCTAATTTTTCCTTAAAATTGTATTGAAAAGCTCCAATAAGGCAGGTAATGGATTTGGCGCCAAATTTGGCAACTTTCCCCTCTTGGCGACTTTTAGCGAGAAAATCCTTATTATCGATATACCAAAGATGGATGCTGTAACGTGATTGGTTCACCAGTTACGTGAAATTTCTAGATTTTTCTGGTTTCGATAAAGGGGTATAAAAGGTGGCCGAACGCACCAAGTTAGTTAGTCGCAGTTGAGTTTCGCCAAACGCTTTCATTGTTATTGAAGGAGTTCTGAGCCTCTTTGAATGAGCTTTGCTTTATGTTAATGCTTTGATACAGTTTACACTGGGAATTTGTTGTTGACAGCTGTTATTTAAGCTGTGTTTACTGGTGAAAGTGAAGTTGATACCTGGTTTATAAACCTGTATTCTTCTGGAATTTTCTGTAAATAAACTACTGAAATTTTGCAATTTTCGCCTTTCATTCTCGGAAAACTTACGAACCGCAAGTACGCAACAATATTTGGAAAATAAGTCCACTGTCCAACTTTGGTTCGAATAAACTCAGTATTTCAAAAGTTATTGCGATAACAAAGTCTCAAGTGGAAGCGTTCAAGTGGACGCAACTTGGAAATAAACTTGCCAACCGAAATCATAGTTGTTTGAGTGATAAATCCATTTTTCAACTTTGGTTTGAATTGATTAAGTATTTCAAAAGTTACCGTGATAACAAATTTTCAAGTAGTCGCCACTTGGAAACAATAGAGTGGAGAAAGTTGCCGAGCAAACACATCCAAGATATTTAAAGCATAGGTTCACTGTCCAACTATGGTTCAAATCAGTGCAGTGTTTCAAAAGTTATTGTTATGGCAAATATTCAAGTGGCAGTCTAAGTGGCTGCAACTTCGAAACAAAATGGCGAAACAACTTGCCCAGTGAAATCACCAATATATTTGTACGATAAGTTCATTGTCCAGTTCTAGTTCAAATTAAATCAGTATTTCAAAAATTATCGTCCTAAGAAATTTTCAAGTTTCATCACTTGAAAAAAAAGGTCGAAGTGACATGACCAGCGAACTTATCTGAGATATTTGAATGATAAATCCATTACCCAAATTTGATGCGTATTGGTTCAGTATTACTAAAGTTACCTTATTGACAAATTTTCAAGTGGCCACCACTTTGAAATAAAATTGCATACCAAGTCACCAAGTGAACTTATCCAAGATATTTGTACCATAAGTTCACTATCCAACTTTTATTTGAATCAGTTTAGTACTTTAAAAGTTATCGTGATGGCATATTTTCAAGTGGCAGTGTGATTTTAAGTGGCTGTAACTTGGAAATAAGATGTTGTAACAAATTGTCCTGTGAATTTATCCACG
Source organism: Salticus scenicus (assembly GCA_963930645.1). NCBI lineage: Eukaryota > Metazoa > Arthropoda > Arachnida > Araneae > Salticidae > Salticus > Salticus scenicus. The sequence goes on along the minus strand of OZ005648.1, from coordinate 326,752,367 downwards.
ATAATTATATGATAAGATCACTATTCATCTTTGGTTCGAATTGAATTAGAATTTAAAAAGTTATCATGTTTGTAAATTTTCAAGTGGTAGCGTAATTTCAAGTTGTCTCGCTTAGTTTATATTATCCGCACTTTGTTAAAAATGGCAGATAAAGTTTATTAATAAAGTTGATTAAGAGACTTATATGGTCTATGTATGCATCAAAATTCAAACAAATTCGGAATACGCTTTTTACAATTTGAATTTGAAATATTCAAGTGGTTTTCACTTGAAAACAAAATGGCGGAGCAACTTGGTTAACAAACTCATCTAAAATATCTATAACTTAAGACACTGTCCAAATTTGGTTCGATTTGGAGTATTATTTCGGGAGTTATTGTGATGACAAAGTCTCATTATATATACATATATATATGTACATATATATAAAAAAAATACGTGTCACGATGTTTGTCCGCGATGAACTCCTAAATTAAGGAATTGATTTTAGTGAAATTTTGCACACTGTGTGCGGTTTGGTCCAACTTGAGAGATAGGATAGTTTTTATCTCAATTTATCGTCACAATATTTTTTTATTGCAATTATTTGTTAATTATAGCCCTTTGTTACAGTTGCTCTAAATATCTGTAAGTTCCATAAGTTTAATTGTTGCAAAAAAAAAAAAAAAAAAAAAAAAATTATACAGACACGACATTATTTCATTATTTAAAACATGAATATCTGACATTGACAGATTTTAATTTAGTGCCAGAGGTTTACTGCTAAACTTGTTAATATCGGCAAATTCTTCTTTAGTTAATTCGTGACGATCTAAATTCCATGATAAAGTTTTCATTAAATCAAACCAATGTGTTTCAGCTGCAGATACTGTAACAAATAACGTTGGAAGTCCAAACTGTCTTATAGCCGCAAAACAACGTTTTTTCTCTTTTTCCCAATGAGGGGGAGGTGTGCCTTGGGGGGACTCATGTCAAAGTTGGGCCTTGGGGGGACTCATGTCAAAGTTGGGCCTGGGGGGGGACTCATGTCAAAGTTGTGCCTTGGGGGGACTCATGTCAAAGTTGTACCTTGGGGGGGGGACTCATGTCAAAGTTGGTTCTGGGGGGAACTCATGTCAAAGTTGTGCCTTGGGGGGGCTCATGTCAAAGTTGTACCTTGGGGGGGAAGCTCATGTCAAAGTTGTGCCTTGGGGGGACTCATGTCAAAGTTGTACCTTGGGAGAATTTTTTATATTTTTTAAAAACTTGTAACCTTCGTTATGAGTAATCAAATTATCTACAAAATCTTCATTCAATAAATCCCCATTCAATAAACCGACTGAAATAGGCCCTTAGCACTATTAAGAGTGACGTATAAAAATTCGACAACGCTGTACCGACTGAAATAGGCCTGTAGCACTAAAAAAAAAAAAAAAAAAAAAAAAACGAGTTCATTTTCTTTTGACATAAAAATAAGTACATTTAATCAAACGTGAACGTTAAAAAATTATAAAAAGTTAAATTATGCATCTCACGAAAATTGACGTCATAGTCAATTTAAAGATTTTATACGCATTACTAAAGTGCTAATGTAGTTCTTTCATAGATATAGTAATATATATAGATCTATCATCCCCATGTTATCCTACAAAGATTTTTGATGCCGAAAAAAAAAAAATCTTTTGTATCAGCCATTAAGTGTTATTTGAAAAAAAAAAAAAGAAAGAAAAAGAAAGAAATATGAATTTGAAACTGTATCTGGAGTTTTTCATTCACCTTTAGTAAATAAATTATTCATAAATTTTATTTCCTAAAATATTCGTATGAATTCCCGTGTGCATTCACTTGGGGAAAGACGGCCATATTTTGGTAAAAACATCGCATTTTCCCAAGTGAAAAGGAATACAGTAAGACCCCGCTTAACGCTGTTTCATTTAGCGCTGTTTCCGTTTAGCGCTCTTTTATTTCAACCCGGGGATTCCCCGAAATTGCTCGCAGCAGTACGGGGATTCCCCGAAATTGATTCCCCGCTGTTTCGCATTACGCTCTACTTTGATGGAACGTATCCCCCGCGTTAAGCGGGGTCTTACTGTAACTTTTTTCTCCCCAATGATACTCTATATGTACTATACTCATAGCTTTGGTGGAATGACAATAAATACAGATGGCACCAGAAATTACAAATCATGTGGGAACTGCCTGGAGGAGGAACTCACTCCAGAACACATTTTCAACTGCCCGGCCATCATAAGAAGCTTACAGGCCTTTGACGAATTTCCCTTTCAGGGAAATCTCTACAGTGAGAAAATTGTGGACATTGCCAAGGCCGTGATTTTGGCACATGGAATGATTTGATTTGACTTCAATTGGACACGACACCAACCAACCAACTATACTCATAGATATAGTAATGTATATAGATCTATCATCCCCATATTATCGAGCAAAAATTTTTGATGCTGAAAAAAAGTTCTAAAATCAGCCACTAGAGAGTTTTGAAAAAAAGAAAAATAAATTTGAAACTGTGTCTGGAGTTTTTCATTCACCTTTAGAAAATAAATTATTCACAAATTTTATTTACTAAATTATCCGCGTTTATTCCTGTGTGTGATTTATTCGGGCAAAAGCAGCCATTAGAGTGACTTTTCCCGAGAAAAAAGGTATCACTTTTTTCCTCTCGCTGATTAATCTATGTTTTATTTCTATATCTATGACTATACTATATCTATGAGTTCTATACGCAAGCGAAGTGTGACTCACTGACCGTTTGTGCAGCCAAGAAAAAGATTTCCTATGTTAATCGCCCATTGGATTTTTTGTAAAAAATTATTAAAAATCAAGGAAATTTTTTCCAGATTTTAATCCTTATATTTGGGTATAGATATGTATTAGTTATGGCGTGCGTTAGATTGAGTTATTTTGCTGTCAAATTGACAAAATTTTAATTTTAAATTTAAAACTCTGTCGTCCTTGGCTTTTTTTTTTTTTTTTTTTTTTTTTTTTTTTTTTTAATTTTTATTTGACGATCAGAAGCGTAACACGAAAATATACAGGCCAAATGTATGTATTGTACTAAATGTAAAATTTATTATTCATTGTACGTATGTAATATGTATATACATGTAATATGTATTGTACGAAATATTGTTCCATATTATTCATTACTCTTTTAATATAAGTTGTTAAAATAACAATGATTTTTGAAAGGAATTAAACATTTTCGCCAGAGAATTTGGCGATATTCTTTTTTTCGCCAAAGATGACAGAAATGAAATCTAGTCCGCTGCAACATATTATAATCTTATATGAGATATTTTATTTAGACATTTGAAAACAAATTTGACTTCAAACTATGATAGAATATTTATCATTTTCCTTTTAATTAGTATATTATTAGTATATTAAAATTTAAAAGCATGGTACCCCACTAAAAATAATCTTAAATTAATCTTTAAAAAAAATCTACAGAACATCTTAAGTTTTATGGCCCACTTCTTAAGCCTACATATTCTGCAGATTTTCTTCATATTTCTGAAAAAAATTTACAGAATATAATCTTAAGATTTTTTTCAAAATATATAGGCTTAAAAGTGGGCCAAATAACTTAAGATATTCTGCAGATTATATTTTTTAAGATATTTTTAAGACGGTTTTAGTAAAATCTACAGAAAATCTGCAATTTTTCACATACATGGTAAATAATTACAAGAAATATAAATAAATAAATAATAAAATACAAATTTTAATTAATTTATTTTTTATTTAACATTCTATCCATTTATATATTAGTTAAAAAAGCTTTTTCAAAACGATGCTCGATATTCAGAATAAAATATAATTTAGTCGTCATGAAATTTTTCATGAAATCCGAAAACTAATTTCTTAAAAATTTCCATCAAAAGCTCCTTATTCTGCATACATATACTCAAATGCACAAAAAGAACATTATATTCACCTAAAGTAAACACATTTTAAACTTTTTACAGTATATTTACAATAAAACTTACCAATAATTGCTAATTTTTGCGAAGCGCTAAAAGGAAATTGCTTTTCACTTTTGTTTCACAAAAAACAAAAAAATCATACTCCAAATGCAATTTATATTTACTTTATACTTTTATCTATTATTTTCTTTAAAATGGAGCAAAAAAAAAGCTTTTACATATATAAATTTTTGAATATGAGATTATATAAGTTTTCACGTCCGGGCGACATTGTACGGCGAAATTCGAAAACTAATTTCTCAAAAAATTTCCCTCAAAAGCCCCTTATTCTGCATACATACACTTCAATGCACAAAAAGAACATTATATTCACCTAAAGTAAACACATTTTAAACTTTTTACAGTATATTTACAATAAAACTTACCAATAATTGCTAATTTTTGCGAAGCGCTAAAAGGAAATTGTTTTTCACTTTTGTTTCACAAAAAACAAAAAAATCATACTCCAAATGCAATTTATATTTACTTTAAACTTTTATCTATTATTTTCTTTAAAATGAAGCAAAAAAAAAAAAAGCTTTTAAATATATAAATTTTTCAATATGAGATAATATGAGTTTTCACGTCCGGGCGACATTGTACGGCGAAATCCGCAAACTAATTTCTCAAAAATTTCCCTCAAAAGCCCCTTATTCTGCATACATATACTTCAATGAACAAAAAGAACATTACATTCACCTAAAGTAAACACATTTTAAACTTTTTACAGTATATTTACAATAAAACGTACCAATAATTGCTAATTTTTGCGAAGCGCTAAAAGGAAATTGCTTTTCACTTTTGTTTCACAAAAAACAAAAAAATCATACTCCAAATGCAATTTATATTTACTTTATACTTTTATCTATTATTTTCTTTTAAATGGAGCAAAAAAAAAAAAAAAAAAAGCTTTTAAATATATAAATTTTTGAATATGAGATAATATGAGTTTTCACGCCCGGGCGACATTGTACGGCGAAATCCGCAAACTAATTTCTCAAAAATTTCCCTCAAAAGCCCCTTATTCTGCATACACATACTTCAATGAACAAAAAGAACATTACATTCACCTAAAGTAAACACATTTTAAACTTTTTACTGTATATTTACAATAAAACTTACCAATAATTGCTCATTTTTGTGAAGCGATAAAAGGAAATTGCTTTTCACTTTTGTTTCACAAAAAACAAAAAAATCATACTCCAAATGCAATTTATATTTACTTTATACTTTTATCTATTATTTTCTTTTAAATGAAGCAAAAAAAAAAAAAAGCTTTTAAATATATAAATTTTTGAATATGAGATAATATGAGTTTTCACGTCCGGGCGACATTGTACGGCGAAATCCGTAAACTAATTTCTCAAAAATTTCCCTCAAAAGCCCCTTATTCTGCATACATATACTTCAATGAACAAAAAGAACATTATATTCACCTAAAGTAAACACATTTTAAACTTTTTACTGTATATTTACAATAAAACTTACCAATAATTGCTCATTTTTGCGAAGCGAAAAAAGGAAATTGCTTTTCACTTTGGTTTCACAAAAAACAAAAAAATCCTAAACCAAATGCAATTTATATTTACTTTATACTTTTATCTATCATTTTCTTTAAAATAGAGCAAAAATAAAAAGCTTTTAAATATATAAATTTTTGAATATGAGATTATATGAGTTTTCACGTCCGGGCGACAATGTACGACGAAATCCGCAAACTAATTTCTCAAAAATTTCCCTCAAAAGCCCCTTATTCTGCATACATATACTTCAATGAACAAAAAGAACATTACATTCACCTAAAGTAAACACATTTTAAACTTTTTACTGTATATTTACAATAAAACTTACCAATAATTGCTCATTTTTGCGAAGCGATAAAAGGAAATTGCTTTTCACTTTTGTTTCACAAAAAACAAAAAAATCATACTCCAAATGCAATTTATATTTACTTTATACTTTTATCTATTATTTTCTTTTAAATGGAGCAAAAAAAAAAAAAAAAAGCTTTTAAATATATAAATTTTTGAATATGAGATAATATGAGTTTTCACGCCCGGGCGACATTGTACGGCGAAATCCGCAAACTAATTTCTCAAAAATTTCCCTCAAAAGCCCCTTATTCTGCATACACATACTTCAATGAACAAAAAGAACATTACATTCACCTAAAGTAAACACATTTTAAACTTTTTACTGTATATTTACAATAAAACTTACCAATAATTGCTCATTTTTGTGAAGCGATAAAAGGAAATTGCTTTTCACTTTTGTTTCACAAAAAACAAAAAAATCATACTCCAAATGCAATTTATATTTACTTTATACTTTTATCTATTATTTTCTTTTAAATGAAGCAAAAAAAAAAAAAGCTTTTAAATATATAAATTTTTGAATATGAGATAATATGAGTTTTCACGTCCGGGCGACATTGTACGGCGAAATCCGCAAACTAATTTCTCAAAAATTTCCCTCAAAAGCCCCTTATTCTGCATACATATACTTCAATGAACAAAAAGAACATTATATTCACCTAAAGTAAACACATTTTAAACTTTTTACTGTATATTTACAATAAAACTTACCAATAATTGCTCATTTTTGCGAAGCGAAAAAAGGAAATTGCTTTTCACTTTGGTTTCACAAAAAACAAAAAAATCCTAAACCAAATGCAATTTATATTTACTTTATACTTTTATCTATCATTATCTTTAAAATGGAGCAAAAATAAAAAGCTTTTAAATATATAAATTTTTGAATATGAGATTATATGAGTTTTCACGTCCGGGCGACAATGTACGACGAAATCCGAAAACTAATTTCTCAAAAATTTCCCTCAAAAGCCCCTTATTCTGCATACATATACTTCAATGAACAAAAAGAACATTATATTCACCTAAAGTAAACACATTTTAAACTTTTTACTGTATATTTACAATAAAACTTACCAATAATTGCTAATTTTTGCGAAGTGCTAAAAGAATTTTGCTCAACGTTCAAAATTTGAAAATATACTGAAAATTCATGAATTAAACTAAATTTTAGACCTTCAAAATACAGTTATGTACTATTTATTTCAAAATTGAGCATTAGAATTCATCTTTATCAAAAATATTTCTTACTAATGTTTATAAATCAATATTTGCAAACTACCGAATGTTGGCGATGAAAAAAAAGTGTTATATTTTAGAAATTTCCGAGGAAATACCTATATTATTGCATATTTCACTTTAATAAGGTAAAACAATCATGATTCATACTTCAATTAAACCTAATTATGAATATTGTAACTATATTTTTGCAAGAAATTTGCTCAAAATCCAAAATTATGCAAAACATAAATATCGTAAAATATCTGTTTACTTTTTTTCACAAAAAACTGAAAATTCCTCAATAATACTGAATTTCAATAGTTTATACAACTTTTATATGTTAATTATTTCAAAAATGAGTAACGAAATCTATTTTTAACTAAAATAATTCTCACTAATGGCTTAAATTAATTTCTGGGAAGGGGCGAATATAGGTGATGAAAATAAGGTGTTATTTTTTTTTTATTTCCATGAAAATTCCTGTATTATTCAATATTTCATCTGAATAAGGCAAAATAATCATGAATTACACATCAAATATGCCTATATGCACATTTTTACCATATGTTAACAAATAATTTGCTAAACATTACAAATTTTTACTAACATAATATTTTGAAAGGTTTGTTTAAATTTTTTGAAAATACACTGAAAATTCATGAATTAAACTAAATTTTAGACCTTTAAATACAGTTATGAACTATTTAATTCAAAATTGAGCATTAGAATTCATCTTTATCAAAAATATTTCTTACTAATATTTATAAATCAATATTTGCAAACTACCGAATGTTGGCGATGAAAACCAAGTGTTATATTTCAAAAATTTCCAAGGAAATACCCGTATTATTGCTTATTTCACCTTAATAAGGTAAAACAATCATGATTCATACTTCAATTAAACCTAATTATGAATATTGTAACTATATTTTTGCAAGAAATTTGCTCAAAATCCAAAATTATGCAAAACATAAATATCGTAAAATATCTGTTTACTTTTTTTCACAAAAACTGAAAATTCCTCAATAATACTGAATTTCAATTGTTTATAAAATTTGTACATGTTATTTATTTCAAAATTGAATAACAAAATCCATTTTTAACTAAAAGATTTCTCCCTAATGGCTTAAATTAATTTCTGGGAGGGGGCGAATATAGGTGATGAAAATAAGGTGTTATTTTTTTTTTTTTCCATGAAAATTCCTGTATTATTCAATATTTCATCTGAATAAGGCAAAATAATCATGAATTACACATCAAATATGCCTATATGCACATTTTTACCATATGTTAACAAATAATTTGCTAAACATTACAAATTTTTACAAACGTAAAATTTTGAAAGGTTTGTTTACATTTTTTTAAAATATACTGAAAATTCATGAATTAAACTAAATTTTAGACCTTCAAAATACAGTTATGTACTATTTATTTCAAAATTGAGCATTAGAATTCATCTTTATCAAAAATATTTCTTACTAATGTTTATAAATCAATATTTGCAAACTACCGAATGTTGGCGATGAAAAAAAAGTGTTATATTTTAGAAATTTCCGAGGAAATACCTATATTATTGCATATTTCACTTCAATAAGGTAAAACAATCGTGATTCATACTTCAATTAAACCTAATTATGAATATTGTAACTATATTTTTGCAAGAAATTTGCTCAAAATCCAAAATTATCCAAAACATAAATATCGTAAAATATCTGTTTACTTTTTTCACAAAAAACTGAAAAATCCTCAATAATACTGAATTTCAATAGTTTATACAACTTTTATATGTTAAATTATTTCAAAAATGAGTAACGAAATCTATTTTTAACTAAAATAATTCTCACTAATGGCTCAAATCCATTTTTGCAGGCTACCGAATACAGTCGAACTTTGTTAACGTGAACACGCTTAACGTTAATTACTTTTAACGTGAACTGTTTGCACAATCCCTGTCAACAGGAAGATTGGTTTTCGAGTTACTTATAGTATTAACTACTGATAACATGAACTGTTACCACCTTTGAGGCTCATGTTAACGAGTTTCGACAATATTGGCGATGAAAACGAAGTGTCATTTTTTTAAAATTTCCATGAAAATTACTCTATTATTGAATACGTAATCTTAATAAGGCAAAAGAATCATGATTTATACTTCTATTAAGAATGTTATCTTGAATATTTTTAATATATTTTTGCAAGAAATTTGCTCAACATTCATAATAACAAAACATAAATATCGTAAAATATATGTTTACTTTTTTTCACAAAATCTGAAGATTCATCAATAATACTTAATTTTAATAGTTTATAAAACTTTTATATGTTACTTATTTCAAGAATGAGTAACAAAATCTATTTTTAACTAAAAGATTTCTTACTAATTGTTCAAATCAATTTCTGGAAGGGAGCAAATATAGGCGATAAAAACAAAGTATTTTTTAATATTTCCATGAAAATCCCTTTTCTATTGCATATTTCATCTGAATAATGCAAAACAATCATGAAGTAAGCCTATTATAAACATTTTTACCATATATTTACAAAACTTTGCTCAACATTCCAAAATTTTCAAACATAAAATTTGGAAATTTAAAAAAATAATACATTGTTTTCATCGCCAATATTCGGTAGTTTGCAAATACTCATTTTTAGCTCTTAATGAGAAATCGTTTCGTTAAAAATGAATTTCAAAACTCAATTTTGAAATAAATACTACATAACTGTATTTTCAAGGTTTAAAATTCAATTTTCACTTTACAAATTTTATGTTTGAAAAATTTTGAATGTTGAGCAAATTTTTTGTAAATATATAGCAAGAATATTCATAATAGATTTATTTAAAGTATAATTCATGGCTTTTTTGTACAATTACAATGCATTATACACTAGTACAGGGGTCTTCATAGGAATTTCAAATGAAATTTACTAAATTTTATGAAAATATTTAACACTTACTTCTAACTATAATATGGAAAGGTTGTTGTTGATTGGATTTTTTAAAATGCTTATTATTTCTTATAGGTACATCCAAAGTTTGAAATACGGTATTAAAATAACATATAAAATAAAATATTTATTAACAAAATGCAAGCGAATTGGAATTACTGCCATTACCGTTGTGTGTGCATACTTACATGTATAAATACGCATAATAAGGTGATTTTTATAAAGATCGAAATAAATAAATAAATTGCCATAAGTTTTTACTTTTTATAAAAACTACCAATTGTTTTCTCTAAAATATAGCAACATACATGATTTTGAACTAAGCGATTTTTCAGTATGAGCTGATATTGAAATTTTTGAAGTGTGATTCTAGAAGTTTAAATGATTTTTTAAAAGCATTGATTTCCTTTATATATACAAAAAAATTGGTCATAAATGAAAATTGCTATAATTGGCATACACAGGAAACACAATATATATATAAAAAAAAAAAAAAAATGCAAACGATCAACTACGCTAATCGCCATTTTAACTAACTCCAGCACGCTCGCTGTTAGTAAACAAACATTTATTATTTTTACCTGGTCACATCTTCGAGTTGAGTTGTAAATCTCTAAACTTGAATGAATTTCATTGCAGCAGCTTGAAGCAAATACATGGTCGTTGTTTTATATTTATTTAAATTTTAATAAAAGCAAAGAAATGGATTATCATTTCACACACGCACCACACACCATATGCACAAACACGTACGTAGTGAAAGCTGCTTATGATTCAAAATGCCCATAAAAGTTCTACAAATATTTTTCAGATCTAATTTTAACTTTTTGCTTATAAACTAAAATAATAAAAGTGTTCGTGTTAAAACTTAAAAAAATCTGAAGTTATTTTAATGATGAAACAAAATCTTTATAATGCCTATAAAACGTCGTAAAAAAATCTGTGGTTATTTTGGTGATAAATCTAAATCTGCAAAATTTATTCAGATAATTTTAATATTTCTGTAGAAAGTCGAAATTTTTTAAGATTATCTCAAGATAATTTTTAGTGGGGTATATAAAAAGTTTTTTCTTTCTTTTTTTATCTTACAATTAATCTTATCTTAATTCTCAATGTTTCCCACCTTTATTAACTTGAATTTACTATTAAAATTTTAACATACTTAAAACCTTCTCATCACTTCGTTAAAATATACTAAACTTTTCCAAAATCTTTTTCTATTTAAAACGATACATGTATTTACTTTAAATGTTCAATATTTCATAAGATGTCCTTAAAATATTTATCAGATTTACTTATTTTTCTGGTGTAGCCATATTTTTTTCCTTTTTATAACTACAGCTGTTGCCATCTTTAAAATATTTAAAATGATGAGGTCATTTTATAGTAAAATTATCCATCATAGTATATATTATATTTTATTCCTCCATAAAAATTGATTTTAAAATTGTCTGCTTCTTTTATACTTTCATTTTAATCCGCGATTGTAATGAAATGCTCGCCCTCTGGTGGGCTAAGGTGAAATTATCATACCACTGCAACTGCCGATAGCTTTCACGCTTTCGTTGAGAAGACTCGTGACGCCATTGCTTGTTTGCTGTTGTATAGGAGAAAGAACAATTACACGTGGCTATTATATTTACTAACAACTGCAGTTGAGGAAGCGCCATATATCGATCATTAAAAACGCGGATAGAATTTTAACAAAAATTAAATTACATATTAGTCTTTGTAGCATTTTAATCCAAAATAGCTTTAAATATATTACATTTCACTCATCCATAAAAATGGATTTTTAAAATCGTCTGCTTCTTTTATACTTTTATTTTAATAGAATTTAAATAGAATTTAATTCATATATTATTCATTTTAGTATTTTTATTCTAAGTAGCATTAGAAATAATATATATCACTTCTCCATTAAAATTTATAAGACCCTACAATAAAATTAATTTGTGCTTAATGCTCTACGAAAATTTTATCAACCGCTTCCAAATTTTGACCTAAGGTTCAAATCTCAATCCTGTGGGTTTTTACATGGGCTACAACGTCTTCGTCTATATTCGTGAATAATAATTTGACTGTGTTAAATAGTTTATTGCAATATAATTCAACGTATAACTTTAGTCACAGCAATGCCGGGTCTGCTAGTATATATATAGATAGATCGATAAACGAAGTGATTGCAATAGGTCGATTTCTAAAGAAATCAACCTAGAAAGCTTTCTCCAGTATATAACTTCGACACAATAAGAAAAAATTATTTTTAAAATATAAGTGGTATGCAATAAAGGCGGAACTAAAAATACTCCGGAATAAATTAAAATGTTGGCATCTATATTAAATACTAGCATTTTTAAATATTGGTTAGTGCTTCCATATGTTATTAAAACTTTAGTTCAAAGTAAGATTTAACCCAAATCATAATACTATTAAAATAATAACAAATATTCAAATCTAGGTCTACTAGGCAGGCAATCTTAGTGCTGCAATATTTGTATAAATTTTATAGCGTCCTTTTCTGCTGTCGATTATACATGTGTCCAAGAAAAACAAAGTAGGTCTAGTTATTCAGCAAGTCATTTCTAAAGAAACCTGAATGAAGTCAACAGGACACGATTCATTTCATTGGGAGACTTAGGTAATTGATCAACTATAGGGTCACTATACCGATCTATGGATTATTCGCCTTCGTAGACAGAAAATAAGCAGTAGATTTGCCCTTGTTAGGTAGCAACCAGACAGATTTCCAATTTTCCAATACACTCGTCCGTGATGTCACTACCGTAAGTGCATAGCAATGATTTTGACGACAGTGCTCAGTGTAACTCGGATGAAGGGAAAAGTTAGTATACTAGCTGTATCGGCTATTAATCTGGATTTTTTAAGCAAAGAAAACACGGAATACTAACAAGAAAAAATGACGACATTTGTCTGATGAGAGAATTTTATGGGAAAATGTATTTTTAACAGTTGGTTCTACAGAATCTTTGCAAGCGTCATTTTAAACCTAGCAATACTTTAAAGATATATACAGAATATGAACTTTTGTGTCATAAACTGAATACACAATCATAAAAAATATAATCAAAATAGGAATCACTTTATTTTATTTTTATTTATTTTACTTTTTTAAAGAAAGTAAAATCTTTTTGTAAAAAAAATAGAACCGACTCCAAAAAGCAACTACTATTCAAAAAAAAAAAAAAAAAAAAAAAATATATATATATATATATGAAATGAAACTAAATTGCGCCGAAAAGTATAAAATAATATTCTTCGCCAAACAACCTATAACACAAAAATTAATCATAACTTTTGAAGTCGGCGCAAAATTAAATAAAATTTAATTAGTTTTTAAAGGTTTGTTTTTAGATCGGTAACAACAAATGCTGTCGTCTCGAATGATCCATTTTTATGTTTCCTTTATTATTTTATCACTGTAAACAATTGGTCCATTGGTAGCATCTACACAGAACAGTGAATATTCTTCACAATGCGGTATTTATGTTTCTATGCAGTTAGAGTTTCCTTTGCAAATTTGGTATAACTTTGATAACTATCATCCATAGTGGCTTTTGGATTTGGCGTTCAAAACGAATTGCAAAAATATACACGCAAGATGTATATTTTCATAATATATTTTGTACAAAGTATTGTTTCATATTGTTGATTACTCTCTTAATATACCTTATCAAATTAATCTGGATATCCCAAAGAAATTAAATATGTTTGCCAGATAATTTTGCGATTTTTCTTTCACCAAGGACGTCAGATACCAGCATCTTCGCCAACTTTTGCTGCTTACGAAATCTTATTTGTTTTCTTGAATCAAAATAGTTTTCGGCTGCGTTTTGCAGATGACAATGTGAGATGTGTATTTTGAATAGGATTTGATTTTTGTATTGAATAAAGGTATCAATTTTTATTTAATTTTGCGCCGACTTCAAAAGTTATGATTAATTGTAGTGTTATAGGTTGTTTGGCGAAGGAAATTATTTTATAATTTTCGGCGCAATTTAGTTTCATTTCATATTTTTTTTTTTTTTTTTTTTTTGAATAGTAGTTGCTTTTTGGAGTCGGTTCTATTTTTTTTACAAAAAGATTTTATTTTTCTCTTTTCAGTGAAAACTTGTTCATATAGCAGAACATCAAAATACATTCCACGACAGTTTCACAAATCACAACTTTCAAGAAAAGTGACATAACTCAAAAAATGGTGTATGTCACTGAAAAATACACGAAATGCACCTATTTTTAAATTGATTGTTCTCAAATGCTGCATTTGTAAGTTGTGTCACTTTTCTTACCTTTATCGGATATGAGCAAAAAACTATCTACTGAATGAATATACGTAAAGTTGAAACGTCTTTCGAAATGTAAAGAACGGATACACTGTATTCGTAACCAAAAATTCTGTTAGGCATAAATATTGAACTTTACAGTGAATACGTGTCACTCGCTGCGCTGAAATTGCGCAGCGTAAAGTTCAAACAAAAAGCAAAATATGCATTGCAGCTGACGGACAGAAGTTTCAATATCGATACATACGTACTGCTTTTACTAGTGCAGCTGCATGCGTTCAGCAGTTAAAGTGAGAACAGACTTTTGTGAGTATCCTATAATTTGTTTATAATCTAATGAAATCATAATGAAGCCTATTTCAGCCCAAAGTCATTACGACAACAAAAAAAGTATTAAAATTAAATCATCTCTTACGAAGTTATAAGCTAACAAATTTCAACAACAACAACAACAATGAGAAACATGGTTTGTATTGAGAACCTCTTCCTTTATGAAGTCGGTTTAAAATGTCTATGCGTTAATCGATGTGACCGCTTACAATAACAATAATTTGAATTTTACATAGCATAAATGTCACCCGCTACGCTACAACGTATGCAATGTCGTTCAAGTGTGCACAAAATAAGAGATTGTGAACAAACAAATGCACGTTTTAAGCGTTGTGTTTTTAGCATTAACGCCTAAACTATATTTTCGTTCTAAATCGATGATGCTCTGCAATTTTATAATTCACATTTTTCCCCTGTCTTGAACTGTTTCCGAGATAGGAACGCTAACTCAACTTTTCCCACAAGGTGGCGCTGTAGGCGGTTGAATCGCGCAGCACATATCTAATTTACTATACCTACATACCACTTTTATGACTATAGTTGCAGCTGTTCAGCAGTTAAAAGAGTCGGGACTGACTTTTTGGGGCACCCTGTATTTTCTTTTGATCGTAAAGATATTCCAATGGGACCTATTTCAGGCCAAGACCTTTGCAATAAAGCAAAAAGTACCAAAATCAGATTATCTGTTCAGACGTTATGAGCTAACGAACAAAAATAAAAACAAAAAAACATACGGTTTGAATTGAGAACCTCCTCTTTTATGAAGTCGGTTAATTAGAGCACTTTTTACGAAGTTATAAGATTACGAACACCAACAACACATAGCTCGAATGAAGAACACCCTCTTTTCTGAAGGTGGTTGAAAACGACTTTGCGCTAATCGTTGTGACCGCTTACAGTAACAGTACTTTGAACCACAGAGTATACGTGTCATCCGCTACGCTGCAAAGTGTGCAACGTAGTTCAAGTGTGCACAGTGTAGGAAATTGTGAAGTAACAACTGCACGTTTTAAGCGTTCTAATTTTAGCAATAATTTCTAAAAACTGTCTTTTCGTAGTAAATCGATAATGCCCTATAACTTCGTAATTAACTTTTCTCCCATCTTGAACTGTTTTTGAGATAGGAGCCTTGATTCCGCTGTTTTTCACCAGATGGCGTTTATTTTCTTCAGATTGTAAAGCTATTACAATGGGACCTACTTCAGACCAAGATCTTTACAACAAAACAAAAAGTATGAAGTAACCGTATTTTGAACTATATAACGTATGTCTCACCAGCTACGCTACAACGTGTGCAATGTAACTCAAGTGCGCATAGTGTAAGAAATTGCGAACAAACAAATGCACGTTTTTAGCATTGTATTTTTAGCACCAATGTCTAAACTATCTTTTCGTACTAAATCTAAGATGCCCTGCTATTTTAAAATTCACTTTTTTTCCCTGTCTTGAACCGTTTCCGAGATAGGAACGCTAGCATGAATGTCTAAACTATCTTTCTGTACTAAATCGATGATACTTTTCAACTTTGTAATTCACTTTTTTCTCTAGAACCGTTTTCGAGATAGTAGCACTAACTCCGCTATTTTTCACCAGGTGGCGCTGCAAGAGGTTTAACCGTGTACTGCATGGCCACTTTGCTATACTTACATACCATTTTTAGCACTATAACTGCAGCCATTTAGCAGTTAAAAGAGTTGGGACTGATTTTTTTTGGGCACCCTGTATTTTCTTTAGATTGTAAAGATATTACAATGGGACCTATTTCAGACCAAGACCTTTTCAACAAAACAGAAAGTGTCAAAATCGGAGCATCCGTTCAGAAGTTATGAGCTAACAAACATAAAAAAAAAACAAACATACGGTTTGAATTGAGAACCTTCCTTCTTTTTTGAAGTCGGTTAAATATATACCAAAATTAATAAAAAGTCATCACTAACCTGGCGATAAAAATTTAAAAGGCGTCGTGGGAGTCCTATATTAAAACTATACTGCCTGTGGAAGTATGAAAACTGGGTCATAAACCATGAATTTTATTTGGAAACCTTTCTTTGAATGATTTTGGTTTCACTATTGTACAATATTAATTTGCTTTAAAAATTAATTTGACTTCTGGTAAATTAAAATTTTAGTTAGGTGGTGAAATTGGTATAATATTTATGAGTTTCAAATTTTATAGGTAAATAAGAAAAGAAATAAAGTGCAAAATTTTCGCACGGGTTTGCTAGTGTTTAAAATATTTCTTAATATAAACTACTCAACAATTATTTTAAAATTCAATTAAACTGTTAATAAGCACATTGTTAAAATCAAGTAGAAGGTATGGATAGAAGGTTAAAATGTGATATCAAATGCGTAATAATTTTGAAACTTCTCCTTTAAATATGTGGCTTTTAATTTAAAAGTCAACTAGTTTGGTATGAGTAATAAAATACCTAACAAAGTATGTTTTAAAGCTGTTAAGATTGTAAACATTCAGTGTTAAAAGCCATTAATTCCAGAGGGGAAAATTTATCACAATTTGATTTCTTGGCGGAAAGCGGATCTTGTAAAATTACGTTAAGGCTCTAAAGTGATTCTTGATTACAGTTTTCCATTAATGAACTGTTACAAAATAGGTGACTGTGTAGGAAAATTTGATGTAATAAATTCAATCGTTAACAAAACTTAAAATATTTGCATATTCATGAATTTAATAATTAAGTCCAAGTTTATTTATAAGAATAAGATTCCTAAATACATAAAATTTACTTTGAAAAATTATATATCTATATCTATATCTATATTATATATGTATGTATATTGTAACAAGAAATAAAATGCCCCCAAAATCATCAAGAACGAAAATAAATTAAAAAATAACTTAAATAAAAATAAGCAGCATTAATTTGAAAAAGTAATAAACATTAACCAGTAATAATTAAAAAAATATACATTGGTTAAATTGTGTAAGCATTTTGGTTAATATTATCTATTTTATAAGTTATTAAATTAGTAACAATGAGTGTAAGTTTATTATTTACTATGCATTAGCATTTTATTGGTAAATTGAAGCTTTATTGGTATAAAATATTTTGTCGCTAAACATTACTACATATCTTAATAGTGAAGGGATGAAGTGAATCAAATGAAAATAAAAGAAAAGAAAGAAAGAAAGAATGTAAATAGAAATAATACACATTGTATAAGCGCATATGCAGCGAGAAAAGAAGTGTATAATATATAATAATTATAAGATTTAAAAAAAAAAAAAAAAAAAAAACTTTTTATATACCATGTTTTAAAATTTTCTGATGAATAATTAATAAAATACGCGAGGTTAAAAAATAATATTTAAGCAATATTTAAGGACGCGAACTCAGTTCAGTGAAATAATAATAACAGTTGGGAAAAAAAAAAGTTTGTTTTATAAATAAAAAATTACTCCTTTTACAACAACGTATATTAGCATCGTGCGCTACATTAGCACTTATCAATATGTATAAAATCTTTAAAGTGATAATGACGTCAATTTTTGTGAGATGCATCATTTAACTTTAAATAATATTTTAACGTTCACGTTGAATTAAATGCATTTATTTTTATGTCGAAAGAAAATGAACTCGTAATTTTTTTTTTTTTTTTTTTTTTAGCAACAATTAAATTATAGCTAATATTTTAATGGCTATTTTTATTGCTATTAGGAGCTTATTATTTTCATATTTTAATTAATTAAAAGAAAACTATTCAAAAATTTAAAACTCTGACTTCGAAGTACTATTGTGTTGTCACCGTGTTCGGAGCTACTGTGAAAGTTTCAAATGTCTAAGCTAGCAGGGAAGTTAGTTAAAAATAGGTTGCAAGATTTGTACCGGACAAACAAATAACCAAGAATCGAAGTTAATAAAAACATGGTAAAAATAGGTGTCTGCCTAAATGGCAAATATGAAACATATGAAATTTATATATTTTTGAATTATGAAAAGCGAAATTCATTGAGATGTATTTTACACTATTTAAACTAATTTATTAAGATACATCACTACAATTTACATTTGTAATAAATCATAATTAGCCAAGATATATTCAAAAATATATATAATTGAACTATTAATAAATAAATAAATAAATAAAAAACCTATTTGAAAAATATCTTCATTCATTTATTTAATAATTAATTAATATCAGTGCATAATCCACATGAACAAATTTTTATTTATTTTATTTTGTTTTATTTATATTTTTTTAACATATATGTATACGTATGTATATATAAAATTATTATTATAGAGATTTTTAAAATACTTCTTAATTTTGTTAGAGTTAAATAATAATAGTAAATAATATAAACATATTTTTTTTAGTACGTTATCCTTTATTAAAAAAAAAAAGTATTTATATTGTAAAATGAATGCGAATAAATGGTAAAATAAGCTCCCCCCCCCGGCCCCCAGTAAAACCAAAGGAACTTTTACTTTGGAATTAAAATTTCCTTGGAATATATCTCTTGTTTTGCTTCATTATTATAAACTAGGAATGTAAGAATGTGTGATTTTTTTTTTTTTTAATTCGAAATGTTCAAACGTCAAATAAATAAATGTTATTTGCCATGTTGATGGATGCATTGGTCTGTTGGACCATCTTGGAAGGTCCGCCAATTTTCTCGGCAACAAGTAAAAAAATTTCTTCAAGTAGAACTTGGTAGGTTATTGCATTCCTTCTGCAGAGGGAAATGCATTATCGACTTTTACCACGCAATCTAAAAGCAGTTCAAACCATGACTGACCCTCCACCTTGCTGACGTTTTGAAAATATTTCAGGTTCTTTGCGCATTTCGTGTCAATAATACGAAAAACCGTCAGGTCCATCTAAATTGATTTTTTCTTTTCATCGGAAAATATTATTCTTTCACATTTTAAATTCTTGGATATATGATATTTCGCTCAATCCAGGCGATTCTGTAGGTGTTATTCAGTCACACGTGGCAGGGATTTTCTTTTCTTGTACTTCAGCACTTTAGAGTTATTGACTATTCTGGATAAAGCCCTCTTTGTGACCGATATTGCTGGATTTCTCGTAAGTTCGCCTAATGCTTCTTTTCCACCACTCATTCTTTTTATAATTTCTCTTTTCGATAGCTTTGGCAGATGTCCCGGAGATTTTTTTGCTCCACAATTTTTTTGTAATCGAATAAAATTCAATAATACACCTGAGAATATTTTCAACTTTTTTTTACGGAAGCTTATGCTCATGATCCTTAATCATGAATACTCACAATTTTCCTTTTCTCAAAACCGCTTAAAGCGCTTTTACAACCCATACTCTTGCAACTTATTTCACGGACTCGTTTGAAAGTTTACAAGCTTGTGAAGCACATTTATATGCTAAAGTAATTTACATATTTCTGTTTCTTTTTCTCCGTGTCGTATTCAGAATTCATGGCAGTTTCAATGCTCGTGTAGTGTAAATTTCGATCAGTGTTCATATGCTTTTTGCAACACCATTTTCTTAGATAACCTATATTTTCAATAAATTTAAAGCTTCATATTCATTTTATCGTTATGTATCAGGTAAGATTATCATGCTTTTCCTCAGAATAGCGTTTTCTGATAATTATTTATGTTTTGTTGCCTTGATATAACAAAATTACTTGGTGTTCATATCATTTTGCAACCCAGTGTGAATAGGCGTTATTGAGTACATCTGTGTGAAAAAAATATTTTTTATGAAAATGTATATATATATATAAATAAAGCAAAGAGTTTGTTGACGGAACACATCGAGGCTGACCACTCCTATTTTTGACTGTTTTAGATGTAACTACTTTGGTGATGAAAGTCGGCCATTTTTTTTTTTTTTTTTTTTTTTTTTTTTGTAAAAACTGATGATTTTTTTTTAAAGATACTGCATAGATGTTATACCTTTCTAAAAGAGATCTAAAAACTGTTCATTTTTTGTGAGGACACTATACACATCAAGTTATTAGATTTAAAGATATTACGTTGCAAAATTTCACAACACGATATCATTCGATTGCTTTTATCTTAAAATAAGAGTCTAATATTAAGCAAAAAACAGTTTAATATTAAAGAAAAATGAATAACATTTTAAAACTTATCAGTTTTGAAGTTCTAATTGATGTAATTTTTAAATTACAGCGTACTTATTTCCCATACATAATCCATTAAATTTGTAAACAATTACTGATTCATTCTTGAGAATCATTCACATAAGACCATAGAGCATTGTTACAAAACGGAGGAAATATTTAATTTAATTTAATTTGTAATATGTTATTTTGACTTTTTGACCTTAAAAGGAATTTTTAATTATGTTACAAAGCCCAAAATGTGATATAAAAAATAAACAGCGATTCAATTCTTTTGAAAATTCATTTAAATTTAGTGACCAGCGAAGCGGGCGTAGCCTGCTAGTGTATATGTATATATATATATATATATATATCTTATAATGATGTCTTTATGGTCTAAATTATCAGTCAAAGTCTCGTTTTCATTTTTATTTTTTGGGAAGGTGCTCTAGGAATCAGCTGTGCGCTCTAGAATGTTAAAGCAGTCTATTTCTTTCTTGATTTTCAGGTGCATATGATATATGGTCTTTAGTTTGTATATATTTTTTTCTGGTATGTATCAAAAACAGAGAGAAAGATTTGCAACTAACTTTAAATTATTTTGAACTTCATCTAGAATTTTGATATACTAAAATATAATAATTATCAACAAATCAATTTATTTACACAAGTATGAGAGTTTTGTCGTAAAATAATAGTAATGATTTCGATGCATCATTTACTGCAAATCGCAGTTATAATCTATAGAGACTATATATATACATGTATTAAAATTTATATAGGGCAGGTGCTCCAGTGATTGGCATGCTTCAGTAAATGACATCTATCCCGAAATAATTAATAAATAAGAAAAATAATAAAATCATATATTTTACATATAAGAATTTTAACATTTTATGTCAGACACTGGAACATAGGGTACTAATAACTGGTAAAATGAATAACTAGCAGTGCCAAACACTGGAACATAGGGGGCCAATTACTGATAAAATGAAAAAATGGCAGTGTCAATTGCTGGAACATTGAGTGGGTGTCAAATAAAAATTCATAAAAAAAATAATTGTTATCAAATGTATATATTTTAACATATTTGTGGTTCTGAATGTCTTTCATACCATATGTATTAACTTAAGATTTCTAAATATATTTTCTGATGACTAGAACATTAAAAACACCAGAAATTGCTCTATAAGTGTGAGTCACTGGTGCACTTACCCTATATTACAAATTTTATTGACGCTTCAAAAATAATCTTTGAAAAATTTTCGCAAAATTTATGGAAGTCACCTTTTTAACCGCTTAAAATAACAACTTTAAAGCTTTTAATGAAAACAAAGTTAGTTAGATAGAATAACAAAATTTTCGCTGACAAAGTACACAACAAGAACGAATTAATCTATATTTTAATTTAGATATGCATATTTCATTATGTGAAGAAAGTTTATCAGTCAGTTTCTTCAGAAAGGAGTTTACAAGATAGAGCATGAATATTTATGTTAACTGACATGCTGAAATTCAAAACTTCTGTTCATTATAAATACAGAATCACGAAAATATTTTAAGACAATGATTATACTGAAATAAAACGTATATGAAATTCGGATATTGTTAGGAGAATGGTTATAAGTATGTACAATTTTGATAACTTAAAGAATATTATCTTAGAATACTTAAACTCCGTTTACTTCAGAATTTTTCACGATGTGTTTTTGCTATATTTTATATATTTATTTATTTTTTTCATTAATTGTAAACACTACTAAACCTTATTCAAAGACATTTGTTTGACTATTGCAAGTATTTAATTGTTTATCCATAATTTCTTGCGACACATTGTTTCAGCACTCTTCAATTATACGACATGTATATGCCACCCCCTTTTTTTTTTATTGTTGTCTATAAATTTTAAGGATGTCAAATATCTGCAATGATAAAATGTAAAAATGTGAAGTCTCACACATTCATATGCTCAAAATGTCAAACAGTGATGTCAATCCAAACTGTGAATGTCCATGGAAAGTTCCTTCAGGTGGCAATATTTTCGGCGAATAGATGAAAGTACTTGGTGGAAAGTTATGAGATTGTAAATGAAAGAGGGGTTTTTTACGTCGCATTAGCGCTACACTATGGACAATTAGCGACGGTCGGGAACTAACTAAGAGTGGTTCGGAGACAAGCCCTCACAATTCTGATCTTCCATGGAGGGGATGACTCCCACGCTTCGATGACCTCCAGAAGTAAAATTTGGATGGGAACATGGAGGACACGATGGATTTTACATGCACCAGTCACTATTAGTGTACACGGCGGTCTTCGTCCGGCTCGGGTGGTCTCTTTTCCGAGTTCACATAAAAGTGTCAGTTTAATTACTTCTAGTTTCTTCATTTAAAATTTCTACATCTACAGCAGTGAAAATGATTTATCAAAAGAGTGCTGGAAATATGCAACTCTTAAAAAAGTTATTTAACAATAGGAAAAGTCAAAATACTATCGGTAACAAAAGTATCCGAACACAAGCAAAAATTCCTATAAAAAAAATACAGTTAATACCGTTTTGTTAAATAAATCCTTGTCGAATCATGTTCTTAGTCAGTCTAAGAACATGATTCGGCATAATATATGACATAGATATCTCTAATAAAAATATTAAATACAATAGGATGAACAGACCAGTAATTTAATATTTAGTAAAAAAATTAACTACTTATGTACATATACTTGTCAATCATCTCATTATGAACCGTACAATTTTTTGTACCCGCCTTTCTTTTCACACCAGTCATTTTTTAGAGTAATTTTATTCTTATTTAATTGTAATAATATTTGGAGAGAATTACTCTAAAAATAAAGTGGTGTGAAAAATGTGGCGTTAACAACTGTACGATTATTAATGAGATGGTTGGCAAGTATTTGCATATATAAGAATTAATAACTGAGAATCATTTCTTCGTTTTTTTCCACATTTTATGTTATTTACAAAAATAGTTTTTAAATGAGATTTATGTAATAAATGACCCTTTACAGCCAGTGAATGACCACTCTGTTAGCTGACTTTAATCACCACTCTGTTAACTACTTAAGTGAATAAATAAAAGAAAACTCTCCCCCCTCCCCCCGTCCCCCCAGGCTGCTAAATGTAAAAGGGTATTTTTCTGAAATGCTTCATTATTATGACGTTTAATTCAATATGCTTTTTAGCAAGTAAAATTTTTGATAATTTTCTTTTTAAAGTTTAGTGTGTACATATTTCATTTATCACATTATAGTCTTTTTTTTTTTTTTTTAGTACGACAGGGTGTACTATTTTTTCCACACAGTGATTTTCCGTAGTCGCCTTTTTTTTTTTTTTACTTTCCACTTTGAATGAACGTTTAAACATTTTTGTTTTTATTTAAAACGTAAAAGTAAAATTCTGCTTACATTTTCTAACAGAATTTAATTTAGTACTAAAGGCCTTATTTTAATTTATTTTTTCATATAAACCATACAGTAATTATATATTATACCCAAGATCGGTTACTACATTTATTTCTTAAAATTACTTTGATATAGCTTTAGTACAGAAGCCCTTGGATATTTTTTTTTTTTTGTTATTTTGGCGATGAATTAAAACGGGTGAAAGTAAAAGCTTGCTGGAAAAACCACCGAAATAAGCAAAACAAATATCCAAAAAGAGTTAACCCAAATGAAAAAACAATTTATTTTATTAGGAGAATAAATGTGTTTATTTGAATGTAACAAATTTACTAATTCTTCGTATCGTAAAATTATAATATTGTGGAAAATAAAAAAAATACGTGTCGGGCAAAAACTAGAGTCATTTTGAGCTTCAGCATCTACTGATAACAGAATGTTTAGCCCCCCCCCTTTTTTTTTAAACCAATAATAATAACAATTACGCGGCTTATTACTTTTTATTTATTTATTTATTTATTTATTTTTTACTTTTCAAACCTGTGTTATTAATTCTTAATTTCCTTACTTTAACAGTACAAGATTTTTCTGTTTACCATAAGAGTATTACATACAATTAAATATTTGTCTTATGAGTTATATATCTTATATTAGATTTTCTATTAGATTTTCTTATATTGTTTATTAGTTTATTATTTATTATATATATATATATGTATGACAAAAACATACAAAATGAAAACAAATATACAAAAACGAAGCAATTTTTATTTTAAATTTTAAAGGAATAACTGAATAAAGTATGCTAAAATAATGTATGTTAATTCAAATGTACAGCTATCAAGCTGATAAAATGAAATATAGGAGTTTTTATTTCTCTACGTAACATGAAATTTCTAGAAAATATACATTTTACGTGAGATCTTGCGATAGCAAATGTTTTAAATATTTATGGCCTCATAAAATGCGGTCTCGTTAGGGAAACACTTAAACTAGAAATATAATAATTCAAAGAGTAATATATGCAAAGAAGTGGTCTCATAAATAAAATTTACAGACATTTCTGGAATATTTCTGAAATATTTTGAAATATTGCAATATATTAAAGTTAAAATATCCCTACTGGAAATGGAGAAAAGGGAAATTTCAGACATATTGTGAAATTTTCGTAATGCACTTTATAGAAATGAAATTCAAAGAAACGCATCCACAGAATATGTTGAAATCCCAATTGTAATTAACAATTGAAAAAAAAAAACTTTTATAGTTTTTAAATATTTAGGTTTTAATATTCTTATTTTTTATGTTTGTAAATTTTTTATACAATATTGTATTGTTTATTAATAAAAATATCTTTATCACTGATTTAAATTATTTATATCAAATGGTTTGTTAAAGTAAATAATATCTGATTTTAACAAACTTTATATTAATGTAATTTAGTTATACACTGTTTTAAATTACGATATTCATGAACTGTTAAATTAAAATTTATTACCCAATGCCTAATTATTAATGCAATGATTTACCCGTAACTAGTAGACACTTCTGTATTTAATAACTGTGTCGACTAGATAAAAGGATATTTTTCATCAAAATAAATATAGAAATCAGAAAAAGATATTTTAAAATATATTTTAAAAATTCAAGGAATATTCAAAGAAAACAAAAATCTCACACTTGCAGATGTTCAAAACGTATTTAATTTAATGATAAATAACCTGTTTTCGCAGAGATAAATTTCATATGAAATTCTTCTACATCAATGTTTATTACAATTTTTTTTCTACGATTTCTTTATTTGATACATTCAATTTCTTTTATTTTATGTATGAACTTTTTTTTTTTTTTTTTAATATTATAAATTAACTTGTCTACAAGTTATTTCGTAATGATTGCGATCAAAATATTTATCAAAACAATTGCAAAGCTTGCTTTATAAGAACTCCCTACCTCGAATTTAATTAAATAGTATTACTTTTTGACAAAATCTGCAATTTTTAGTTTGTAGAACACTAAATAGCAGCTTATGAAATGTCAGTGCAAGGCTGGTCTTGGATTCAATTAAATTATGTTCTTCATTAAAATCTCTTATTTTTAGTCGAATTTAGCGATTTTTTGTCTATGAACTTACAACTATTATTTATATGTAGTTGACGTGCAAAAATGTTAACGAAAGAAGTTACATGAGTG
This sequence comes from Salticus scenicus, assembly GCA_963930645.1. Classification (NCBI taxonomy): domain Eukaryota; kingdom Metazoa; phylum Arthropoda; class Arachnida; order Araneae; family Salticidae; genus Salticus; species Salticus scenicus. The sequence continues at coordinate 326,726,059 of OZ005648.1, read as the reverse complement.
TTTCTTTTAATTTAAAAAGCTTCAAATGCAATATTTTCATAAAAGAGTGCAATGATATTCCTTTTATACTGGTAAAGCAAAGTCATTGAAATTATTGTCCTTTATAATTATTTTTAGATATGAGGCAAAATTGAATAAATAAATAAATAAAAATAAGTAAATAAATAAATAAAAATAAAATAAAGTAATTTGCAGTCGAACCTCGTTAACGTGAATCTCAAGGGGGATAAAAAAATTCGTTCATGTTATCCGTAGTTCACACTATTACTAACTATTCTTCATATAACTAAACTACTCTTCATTTTGACGGGGATTGTGGAAATAGTTCACGTTAAAAGTAATTAACTTTAACAGTGTTCACCCTAACGAGGTTCGACTGTATTTATTAAAATTTGTTACCGTGCTGATGTTTTTACTTTCTTAAGAATTTAATGGAAGAGTACATTGGTTTGTGATAGATTTACACGTTTCAAGAGGTACAGAAAACCATATGGCTACTTTTAGGAAACGTCTGACTGTCTATGTGTGTGTGAAAACAATTTGTGTGAACTTCAGTTTATGAACTAATGTTCGAATTTCCTTCAAATTTATTTTTAGTTGCACTTTGCCAGAAATTATGTGGCTATAAAATTTTGGTGAAAAAACGCCCAACAGGTAGCGTTCCCTTTCCCTAAGTTTCTAATATGGTAGTATAAAATAAAATTTAGAATAAATACGCACAGTAAGATTTATTTTTAGAAAATCACTATGCAATCAAAAATAATATTTTCATACTGATAGTACACTAGGAAAATATTTTGTATGTGTAAAAGCATCACCTACTCCTCGGTGGCTGTAAATTTTAGTATCAGTACTTTTTAAAATAACTTGTCATTACCTTTAAAGTCAATAGGTAAACCACAACACCACAACTATGTATTAAATTTAAATAAAAGTTTATTTTATTTTTTTTTATTTATTATTGTTATCTTTTTAATTTAAAACAAAGTTTTGTTTATATATATATATATATATATATATATATATATATATATATATATATATATATATATACATATATATATATATATAAATCCACTATGTCTTTTGTAAAGTATAACATTGAATTTCTTTCGACATTTAGTGTTATATTTCTCTGTAATGAAAATTGCCTGCGTCCACTATGAAAAATAATTTTATAAAATAATTACTCTTACATATAAATATAAGATAATTTTTATAATTTATACTGAGTGAATTTGTACGGGAAAATATAGAGACTCTGTGATGGTCACAACACTCTAATTTTACAGTGTACTAACATTAATTCAGTCATTAATATCGAACATATGTAAAAAATAAAACTTTTTATGCGCATAAGAAACAATAATAAAATGTAAGCTAATTTAAATTTTATTTTAATATCAATGGATTAAGTGCTTTGTTGCAAACTGTTTTAATCCAATAAGAATTTCCTCGCTGATCGTTTAAGGCTCGTTCCAAAAAATTATTCCCTTCCAAAGGAAAATATTCTTTGATAAACTGCAGTTAACGCTAAAAGAAATATCAAGAGACATTTACTTCGATTATGAAAGACTGCGTCAAGAGAAAATTTGTTGACATGTTTGGTGAGAAGCTATAGCGTGCGCTGGCCGTAAATGAACTAAATTAAATTGACAAGCAGCTTAAAAGCGCAGCTGAAAATTAGCTTTGGTAAATGCGCCTTTGGTTCTAAATAAGCTTCTACTGTAATTAGAGAATTCCCATGAGAAAAGGACGCTTCACAAATATTCCATCTATTTATTTAAAGTGTAAATAGGCTAATAATATATCAGTTCTGGCAAATGAAAAGTTGTTTAAAAAGGGGGGAAAAAGTGAAATAATAATTTGCTTGTGAGTGTGTCGGTATGATTAATTAATGAAAGGTATATTTTGATAGAATATCTGCATTAAAACCTAGAGATTTAAAAAGAATAAATCACTCATATTTTTAACGAAAAGAAATCACAATTTTTTTTTATTACATTCTGATTTATATAAATAACAGTAAAAATATTAAAATTTATTTTATTAATAATTTATTATTAGTATTAAATCGTTTAATGCATAAGCCCTTCACTTCATTAATAAATCCAGGCGGAACTAAAGATTTGTTTTCTAAAATAAGCTGAAATTTTGGTAAACATTGTGTATTAAGTGTAAGTCACTGATTGAATTAGATCATACTTTCTATAAATAAATGATAAGACACCTTTTAGACACATGCGTGTTTTATGTAACGACGATTAGCACAAACTGTTTACAAAAAAAAAAAAAAAAAAAAAAAACTGTTAGATAGAATATTAATTCCTCAGAAATGTTGCCGTCCTGCACTTCTCTCGTTCCAGCCTTATAACTTGATTTTCTTGTTGCCATCATCTACCACACAAAAAATACTAAGCAAGAAGCAATATTGTGTATACTGCCACAAGTTGAATTTTTTTTTAAATACTGTTTATAATTAATGGATACGTACATTCTCACAGATTAAATTATTGTTATCTTAAAAGGCATCCAAAACTTTTTTCATAAAGTTTTCATAACAAATCTGAGAAAAGTGTATGCGTATTTTAATATGTGGTATAGAAATTATATTAGTTTGCTGGGGTAATAGTTCAGAAGTAATGAGTAAAATTATCTCTAGTTGTAATTAATTGTATGTAGTTACGGCAAAAAAGAGTCGTTTTCATTATTTATGTAATTCGGATTTATTATTCTGACAAATGGGTAGAATTCTAGGTACAGCGGTAAATTACTAATAACAGTCATGTGAAAATTATTAAAACGATTCTAAATTTTAAACGTTTTTTTTAAATCTAAAATCTATAGTTATCTATAGTTGTAACCTATAATTATAAGTAATTGTCTGCAGTTAGCATATAAAGACACAAAACAGCCTCTCTTTCATTATCTGGATAAAGAAGCTTAATCTTTCTGGCAAATGGTTATAATTCTAGGTTTATCAAAAAATCACAATAACAGTCATGCGAAAATTATGAAAACGATTATAAAAATTAATTTTTTTTAATCTAAAATCTATAGTTATCTATCTACACAATTCTATATCTGTAGTTATATTCTATAGTTACAATTATTTGTCTGTATTTAGTATAGAAAGATACAATCGATCCGCTCTTTCATTATCTGGGTAAAGATGCTTCATCTTTCTGGCAAATGGATATAATTCTAGGTTCAGCAGAAAAATAACAGTCATATGTAAATTATTAAAACAATTGTAAATTTTAAATATGTGGTTTTACTTTTTTTTAAAAATTGCATGAAATAAATAGTAAAATAATAATAATAATTACACATGTTTTTATAATTTATCTCTCAATCTTTAATAGTAGTTTGGAAGACATTTTTAACACTTTCCAATAAATTTTATCTAAGTTCATCATTCTATTTCTCTTGTGTGTCTGTTCATATTTTAATTTCTAGAAATATTTTTAAAATCCCATAAATATATTACATATTATTGAATGTTTTTCAGAATTGGAGTAGAATATTTTTTATTATAAATAGTACATGTAGAACTACAGGTTCGTGTACAAGAACCACAAAATAATTCGGATATATTATGGTCTAACAGACATATATCTTATAAGCATATTTCAACATTTTTATACAGCGCTAAAACTGCAAAATCAATATAGATTTTTAACGTGAAATACAGGTTGTTTTCTATACAATGTTATTTAATTAACACTGCTGATTCATATTTAATGACTACACAAAAATATTTCGATTTATTTCAAGAAATTACTGACGGAACACTTTCGATTGTGTTGTATTATTTCTGCAATATTCGATGTTGCTGGTAAATATTTAGAACTTATTATATATGATACAACGAGTAAATATATTTAAAAATTATTTTTAGAATTATAATTATATTTACAGAAATAGAATTGCAGATAAACAGGCAGAACAACAAAAGTCAGAAACACTAAAAAGCATTATTAGAAGGGTGGTATGCAATAACGAATATATATAAATTATATATAATCTCAAAGCTAAACAACAAAAATATTAACAAGATTTTAAGTTTAGTGGAACTAACAACATTAATATTTTTTTTTTTTTAAACCACAGAATGTTAAACATAGTTTTATGTAAAAGTGTTTGGTCGAGGGTGGAGAAGGACAAATTTTCACATTTAGTCGGTCATGCAGTTTCATTTCACTTATATTTTAAACTGTCCCTATTTATTTTATTCTATATATATAAATAATAAGAAATTACTGGATTTGTAATAAAATTATACCCCAGTCTTCGATGCATTTCCGCGTTATGAAGCGTCCAAAACACGATTTGACCTTCTTTAGAAAACGTCTGCCTGTGTGCATATAAAATATTTTGAAGTTATATCTCACAAAACAATAGACGAAATTTAAGCAAATTTGATATTTACATGGACCTCAACTTAAATTGTTGCTGACATTTTGGAATAAACCGTTTAACAGGTGGTGCAGCAATCCCATTTTTACCATGTTTTTATTATCTTCGATTCTTGTTTGTTTGTTTGTTTGTTCGTATGTTTGTTCGTATGTTTATTTGTTTGTTTGTCCAGTACAAATCTTGCAATCGATTTTTAACTAACTTCCCGACTAGCTAGATATTTGAAACTTTCAGGACAGCTCACAACACGATGACAATACATTTTTCTAATAATTTTAGTCAACTGTTTCAGGTCCCGCTGCCTTCGGCAGTGTTTATATGATTCGACAGAAAATTTACTTAACTAACTTTCCGACTAGCTAGACACCTGAAACTTCCAGAATAGTTCAGAACGCGGTGAAAATGCATTTTTTAATACTTTTAGCCAACCGTTTCGGGTTCCTGCTGCCTTCGGCAGCTTTATCGGTACAAAGCTTTCAATCGATTTTTCACTAATTTTCCGACTAGCTAGACATTTGAAACTTTCAGGATAGCTCTGAACACGGTCACAATACTTTTTTTTAATACTTTTAGTCAGCTGCTTTAGGTCCCTACTGCCTTCGGCAGTGTTTATATGATTCAACAGAAAATTCATTTAACTAACTTCCCGACTAGCTAGACATTTGAAACTTTCACAATAGTACAGAACACGGTAAAAAAGCATTTTTTAAATACTTTTAGCCAACTGTTTCGGGTTCCTGCTGCCTTCAGCAGCGTTACCAGTACAAAGCTTGCAATCGATTTTTCACTAACTTCCGGACTAGCTAGACTTTTGAAACTTTCAGGATAGCTCAGAACATGGTGGCAATACATTTTTTTAATACTTTTAGTCAACTGTTTTAGGTCACTACTGCCTTCGGCAGCGTTTATATGATTCAACAGAAAATTTATTTAACAAACTTCCCGACTAGAACATTTGAAACTTTCAGAATAGTCCAGAATACGGTGAAAATGCATTTAAAAAATATTTTTAACCAATTGATTCAGGACCCTGCTGCCTTCGGCAGCGTTGTAAAAAGCTTACAATCAACTTTTAACTAACATCCCGGCTATATAGCCATTTCAAACTTTTATAATAGCTCGAAACACGATAGCAATGGATTTTTTTAATAGTTTTATCCAATTGCTCCGAGTTCCCACTGCCTTCAGTAGCGTTTATATGATTCAACAGAAAATTTAAAAACATGGCATATAAATGTTCTCTTTATCTTGTAATTATTTTTTTAATTTTTAGAATGGCACTATGGGAAGATATTTTACATAAATGGACATAAATGTACATAATGAGAATTATTTTTAACTTTTCAATGTGAAATTAAGAAAATATATTTATGATAGTAATAGTTAACCACGAATTTTTTTTATATTCATGTATGAGTATCGCTTCCACCCTCTCCCCCTTGGGAATGAAATTTTCATTATGGGTATCTTTCAAAAGATTTTTTCAATACTTAAAAAAAAGTTGTTTGCTTTTATTTTTAATTTCTTTCTTTTTCAAAAATAAATCTTAGAAAATAAATGAAAAAATAAAAGTAAAATAAAGCATTTCCTTAAATGTCGACACAAAACTGACTTTCTTTCAACGTTAATGTTATACTTCTCTTGGATGAAAGGAAAGTTTTTAACACCTCTAATAAACATAAAACTTTCATCATGAGAAATACATTAACCCTTTGGGTACATTTGACGAATGAGACTCGTCATGTGCTTACTTGGGCGAAGTTATGGTGGACGAGTCTGACTCATCATCTGAATTTAAGAAGTAGGCGTTAATGTTTGCGGCACCCCCGCCAGTGGGCGTTGATCGCAAACACTTTCCTCGCGTTTTTTATGACATCTTACAACCATACTTATATCATCAATATAAGTATATTCCAAATAAAATGTATTACTTTTGCATATTAACACTTTCGCGACCGCTGACGTAGATTCAAATCATTTGAAAATCTGTAACTCCCCCAGTGAGCGTTTCTTCTGCAATTTGTATGCAATTTTTTTCTTAAATATATAATTATTTTCACAATTTTACAATGAAATATACTATGGATACAAATACTTTGATTAGAAAGAATAAAATTATAATGTATATCCATTTGTAATATAAATGTGAATACAGAAAATTCTGTTCTGAAATATTGTAACACGGGAGAATAACGCTCACTGGCGGACCTTACTGTCAAAAATTCGAAATCGTTCCATATAGAGACAAATTAAATCCGTCCCTTGGGCATAAAAATCTTCAAATAATTCAGTACTTAAAGGGTTAATTATGAATGTAATCTAAACAAAAAGGCAAAATCTAATTTGTTGCATTTTTATTTCTTATGTGAGGCCATTTGAAATTTATACTAAACAGATTAATCAGATAAAAGTAAATAAAGCTTTATTTCATAGAGTGGAAGGTTAAAATATGTAACATATACACGATAAGTCATCTGGAAATGAAAAGTCGTTTTTTTTTTTTGGGAAATCTGTAAAAGAAATTAACGGCTGGAAGATCAGTTATGATGAGAAATAAAATGTTTCGTGACTATAAATAAATTTTCCATTCAAATTTAGATATGAAATTTTTATTAACCGACTTCAAAAAAGAAGGAAGGTTCTCAATTCAAACCGTATGTTTTTTTTATGTTTGTTAGCTCATAACTTCTGAACGGATGCTCCGATTTTGATAATTTTTGTTTTACTGAAAAGGTCTTGGTCAGCAATAGGTCCCATTGTAATATCTTTACGATCTAAAGAAAATACAGGGTGCCCAAAAAAATCAGTCCCAACTCTTTTAACTGCTAAACGGCAGCAGCTATAATGATAAAAATGGTATGTAAGTATAGCAAAGTGGCCATGCAGCCCAAGGTTTAACCGCTTGCAACGCCACCTGGTGGAAAATAGCGGAGTTAGTTTTCCTATGTCGAAAAAGGTTCTAAAGAAAAAAGTGTATTACAAAGTTGAAAATTATCATAGATTTAGTACAAAAAGATAGTTTAGACATTCATGCTAGCTTTCCTATCTTGGAAACGGTTCCATACAGGGGGGAAAAGTGAATTATAAAATTGCAGAGCATCATCGATTTAGTACGAAAAGATAGTTTAGACATTGATGCTAAAAATACAATGCTAAAAACGTGCATTTGTTTGTTCGCAATTTATTACACTATACACACTTGAGCTACATTGCACACGTTGTAGCGTAGCTGGTGAGACAAACACCATATAGCTCAAAATACGGTTACTTGATAATTTTTGTTTTGTTGTAAAGATCTTGGTCTGAAGTAGATCCCATTGCAATATCTTTGCAATCTAAAGAAAATAAAACGCTAAAAACAGAACGCTTAAAACGTGCATTTGTTTGTTTACAATTTCCTATTTTGTGCACACTTGAACGACATTGCATATGTTGTAGCGTGGCGGGTGACATTTATGCTATGTAAAATTAAAAGTATAGTTATTGTAAGCGGTCACATCGATTAACGAATAGACGTTTTAAACCGACTTCATAAAGGAAGAGGTTCTCAATACAAACCATGTTTTTCATTGTTGTTGTTGTTGAAATTTTGTTAGCTTTTAACTTCGTAAGAGATGATTTAATTTTAATACTTTTTTTGTTGTATTGATCTTAGCCTGAAATATGTTTCATTATGATTTCTTTAAGATATAAACAAATTACAGGATACTCACAAAAGTCTGTTCTCACTCTAACTGCTGAACGCATGCAGCTGCACTGATAAAAGCATTATGTAAGTATCGATGTTGAAACTTCTGTTCGCCAGCTGCAATGCATATTTTGCTCTTTGTTTGAACTTTACGCTGCACAATTTCCAGCGCAGCGGGTGACATGTGTTCACTGTAAAGTTCAATATATATGCCTAACAGATTTTTTGAATACGAATACAGCGTATCCGTTCTTTACATTTCTAAAGACTTTTTAACTTAACGTATGTTCATACAACAGATAGTTTTTTGCTCATATCCGATAAAGGCAAGAAAAGTGACACAACTTAAAAATGCAGCATTTGAGAAAAATCAACTTAAAAATAACTTGACTAGAATAAAACTGGCACAACTCTCAACTGACATGTCTCTCGAGTGGATAACTTTATCGATGGAGATCAAACTTTTTTGTTCACATTGGATGCATTTCATGTATTTTTCAGTGACATAAACCATTTATTGAGTTATGCCACTTTTCTTGGAAGTTGTGATTTGTGAAGCTGCTGTCGAACGTCTTTTGATGTTCTGCTATATGAATAGGTTTTCACCAAAAAGAGAAAAATAAAATCTTTTTGTAAAAAAAATAGAACCGACTCCAAAAAGCAACTATTATTCAAACAACTAAAAAAAATGGGTATGAAATGAAACAGTAAATTGCGCCTAAAAGTATAAAATAATTTCCTTCGCCAAACAATCTATAACACTACAGATAATCATAACTTTTGAAGTCGGCGCAAAATTAAATAAAAATTGATAACTTTATTCAATACAAAAATCAAATCTTATTCAATATAACTCACATTGTCACCTGCAAAACGCAGCCGAAAACTACTTTGATTCAAGATAACAAATAAGATTTCGTAAGCAGCAAATGTTGGCGAAGATACTGGTATCTGACGTCCTTGGTGAAAGAAAAATCGCAAAATTATCTGGCAAACATATTTAATTTCTTTGGGATATCACGATTAGTTTGATAAGGTATATTAAGAGAGTAATCAAAAATATGAAACAATACATCGTACAATATATATTACGAAAATATGCATCTTGCGTGTATGTTTCGATCGCCAAATCCAAAAGCCACCAAGGATGATGGTTATCAAGGTTATACCAAATTTGCAAAGGAAACTCTAACTTCGTAGAAACAAAAATACCGCATTTTAAAGAATGTTCACTGTTCTATGTAGATGCTACTAATGCACCAATTTTATACAGTGATAAAATAATAAAGGAAACATGAAAATGGATCATTCGAGACAACAGCATTTGTTACAACCGATCTAAAAACAAACCTTTAAAAAATAATTAAATTTAGTTAATTTTGCGCCGACTTCAAAAGTTATGATTATCTGTAGTGTTATAGATTGTTTGGCGAAGGAAATTATTTTATACTTTTAGGCGCAATTTACTGTTTCATTTCATACCCATTTTTTTTAGTTGTTTGAATAATAGTTGCTTTTTGGAGTCGGTTCTATTTTTTTTACAAAAAGATTTTATTAATTTAGTTTTATAAGATGTGACTTTTATCATTACCTTATTCTATTTAAACACGATAATATTGCATTAAGATACGTAATGTGGTTACTCAAAACAAATGGGAAATAAATTTTTGAAAAGAAAATAGCTATTATATAATGTACAATCGAAAATGTCGATAAAACTTCTACTTATTTAATAAGCCAAATACATACACCATAAGTCAACTTGACATTATTAAAATCCATAAAATATTTTTAGAATATATGTATTACGACATGACATTAATTTAAATCTGGTGTTTATTAAAAGTTTGACATGGCACTGAGGTTACTAAATTGTGATTTATATGTTCCCCGAAAATGTAAGTTGTCATATTTTACGTTCAGCTATGCCATTAAATATATTGGCAGTTTTATTGATTTATGATGCCGATAAAAATGAAGCAAACAATGCAGAAAATAAAATAGCTATGATTACATTACATTTCTTTTTAGGCGTAAATTTCTTGCTGTTGATGCGATAAAATCCAAAGTTTTTCTTACAATATAATCCTAGTAATGCGAATCTATGCAGACTTAGGAAACAAAAGCTGTAATGTTTATTGTTTATGATGATTGTATTATTGCAAATGTTAACAGTTCTGTGAAATATTTTTTTTTTGTGTGAGATAGAAGAAAGGACAATAAAGATGAATTATTCCTTCAAGTAGTGATAAAATGGGCTGTTTAGGAAAATAATTTATATTTTAATGTATTCTGTTCAATGGCATTGATAAAGAAAACATAAAAGAGAAAAGATATTTTTTAGTTATTTTACAAATGGTGTTTAAAAAATCATTTTTGTAAAAAACAATATATTAAAAAAAAAAAAAAATTCATTGGAAAAGATTTATTTTGTTTTTCAAAATTGCTATGATATAAAAACAGAAATAATGTTATGTCGCACGAAAAACTTCCACTAACATAACAATATAAATTTTGTATAGAACGAAGGCCTAATCATTTATCCTCCAGATAATTCAATTCAAAGATAAGATTTGAAGCATTTTTAACAATAAACTCTTGACGAAATAAAAAAGATAAAAAAAATAAATTAATGCTCGGAATCACATTTATCTGTAGCGAAAGTGTATCGATATGTATGTTATTTTCAAAGGGACAATAAGGAAGTTATTCTAATAAACTGAAGAAAACATAGAATATAGTGCATTTGACACACCCACACATATATCAATATATAAAAATTCATATGTGTAATTTATCTAAATATTTAAGTAATAATAAATTTCAAAAGGAAAAGAAAAATCGGGAAAGAAAAATCATTTATTAATTTTATCATTTTTTTTTTTTTTTTAATTGATTAAATATTTACTGGGTTGTTCTGCACTTTTTAAAGATTATTTCTCGTAAAAAGTTTAGCTAACTTTAGTTGTGTAGGCCCAGATAAAGCGGCATATAAATTAACTTTATGTATCTATACAGTTTGTATTTGTAAACTCTGTATTTGTACATATTATAATTTTTTCTTTTAACAAGTAGGCTATATCGTACATTCTAATAAGTATAAATTCCCAAAACTTGAAATGTGCAATGGTTAGCATGTAAAATTTTGATGATAAAATCTGGATGAATATTGGCTAATAGAGTTGCTATGTTGTAATTTACCTGAGCTACTGAAAGGTTATATCTCATCTTCTACTGGGTATAAATGCACCAAACTTGATATATAAATGGCTGTAATAGAAAATCACTGCATTGTACTGCAATTTTTTCAATTTACGGGATGACAATTACAATATTTGATTTAGTGCATAAGTGCGCTAAAAATGAAATCTATGATGGTTATTACGAAAATTTACACTGACTCAATTTTGGTGCAACTTATTTGATTAAAAGCGATGATTTCATATATTATCTGAAAAATGGTGTTACTATGTTGAATTTTTTCTATTTACTCAAAGGTAAATTTCATTTTTCTCTATTTACTGGCAGTATATAGTAGAAAGAAAAAAAAAAGAGAGAGAGAGAGATTTGTCCCTAAAGATGGCACTTTCCGATATACGTAAGCTGTTCAGTTTGATCGTGAACGGCATAATTATGAACTACTTTGATTATTGGAAAAAGCATTGCTATCCTAATGATTGTTTATTCCGCAGTCCAGTCTTTTTGCTAATCTTCTCTCCGACTGGTATCTCTTGAGATATCCTTGTATCCATACTAGTTAAAAAATGGTGTCGAATTACTGCTGGAGTTGTTGTTACCACAGACGTATCTACTATTTTGATTGGAAAATCTACAAGCGCATTGTTGGAGCAAGGACGACAGGAGCCAGTTCACAGAAAAAAAAATGTTTTGTTAAAAAAAAAAAAAAAAAAAAAAAAAAAAAAGTTAAGTCTATATCAACAAAAATATTGGGTTGGTATCACAAAAATTTTCTTTTTTGAATGAAGTGTTTTGTTGACAAAGCAAAACAATTTGTTAAATCAACAAAATTTTTTTGTTGACATAGCCACAACAAATAAATTGCTTGTTTTAACACGAATTTGGTTATTGCTGCAAAACATTTTCTTTCTGTGTGTGACAACTGTTTGTCCCTTTTCTAAAATACTATTCTTCTCATCGTGGAACAATGTCTCTGAATTCCGTCTGGTACGTCTGTAAAGATGTATCAGTTAATTATATCGATCAGGTGCAAATGTTTGCCACTGAACTTACAAGCCATTTTACAATTACCAGTCGCGGTTGAAGGGCGATTTTATATGCCACGACAATGCTCAATAATGTTGTAAAATTAGCCGTTTGTGTAAACTGCCAATAAGCGACCTTTGCATGTCAATTTCATCATTGTACCCCCTTATTTTTTCTGACCATATACATTTTTTACAAAAGCGTTTAAAAGAGTTGAAATAACGTAATGTATTTTTATGTAATGTATTTTTATTTTACCCTGCTTAAAAAAATAGAAATTCTGTCTTAAAGTACTTTAATGTTGTCCTGTAAAATAGCTGTATGTGTGCCTTAAATATCTCGAATTTAAGGTAAGCTTACATTAAGCTAAGAATTTAAATGTTGTTAAGCTTAATTTCCTGGCATTTTAATATTCCACATAACCCGCACTGCATAAAGTGTACTACACAAATCGTTTCGTAATATTTGGTTACCAATTTAAAATTGTCACTTATCCCTCACCCCTTTCTCATGTTATCATAATACTTTCTCCGGATTATTTTAAAACTTACTATGCTTAACTGCAGAATTTTAAACAAATTTAAATTACGCCTATCAAATCCCTGACAAACATAAAAAATGTGTATAGAAGTTTTATATTAGTATAAGAATTTATTATTGTTATATCTAATTGCAATTTCCAATTATTTACGTATTCTTTATATCACATTTTTCTTCATATTTGTATGTGAAGTTAATTGAACATGGCCCTAAAACAAGAAAGTACTATAGTAAATTATTACCAGACCCATTCAGATTTTTTTTTCTTTTAAAGAAACTATATATATATATATATATATATATATATATATATATATATATATATATATATATATATATATATATTAGTATGTCAGTGAGACATTTTTGTTACTTGAAGAGTAAATGTAAATGATATCTATGTAATAGTTTGTAAATTTATAGATGATTTTATGCGGTAATGATTCTAAAGGAGGAAAGGTATCCAGAAAAAAAAAAAAAAACTGTAGTGGATGTAGACGAAAATATTTTAAAATATATTATGCTTTTCTCTTCAAATATAATACAGTTAAATAATATATATTTACTAAAAAAATGTATAAGGATTAATTTGTCTTTCTTATAAAACATTTTTATAATTTCTTTAAAGCTATTTTTTATTATATTGTGTTTTGAATAATATGTTGCATGTTTAACTTTTTTGAAAACATACATTAAAATTAAGTTTTTTATAAGCACAATATGTATATCCTTTTAAATTTTATTCCTATAAATACTTTTAAAAAGTGAAAGTGTAGAAAAAATCCTTTAATCAGTCGAAATTTACAGACCAGAAGAGCAAATAATATTTCATTTTTATACTCTCACGGGAGACTTTTTTTTCTCTCGTTTTCTTGCTTATGATATATTTCCACTTGATGATGAAGAGACGTTCTTGATTCTGCATATGCTTGGCGAAGCAGAAAATCTACTCCACTTTAATTAGGGTTAGAATCACCATCTGAGAGGTAAAAGGAAAAAAAAAATATATATAAAAAGACAACAAAAATGAGAAGATTCAGAGGGATGTTAAAAAATGTAAAGGAAAACAGTTTGAATAATAATAATTAAAAAAAAAAAAATGCATACATATATGTATATATAAATATATTTCTACAAACTTTATTAATATTTTTTTTCAAATTCGAAATAAGCAGAACAGTTGAGAATCAAAATTCTAAATATAATTTTAATATGGTAAATACAGACTAAAGAAATTTTATAAAATAAACTTAATCAATAGTTTGAATTTTGTATGTTACTACGCAAAATGAAATAAATAAATAACTATGTAATTTTATTTTATTTTCTTCCCCGAGTTATATTGCTTTTTGTTATATATATATGTATATATAAATATGTGTATTTGCTAATAATCTTTTGGTTACTGAAACACTTTCAACCACTGACATTTAAAAAATAAAATGATGCTCTAGAAAAATAGCTGCTTACCAGTCTTATAAATTCTTGTTCCGTTTGCTATAAAGTTCTAGAATCCCTATAAAAATTCTAGAGCGTTTTTCGATATTATGGGTATCAAACCTATCTCTACAAGTAAATGTGAACACATGAGGCGAGTTTAATAACAATAATTCTAGTTTATGAATTAATTCTAGAAACCAATCTAGTATTTCTCGAAAATCAAAGGATTCGTAGTGTAACGTATAGTTTTACCATTTATAAAAGTTTAGACTAAAAATTCTTGATTGTTTTGTCTATTCAGTTTTTTATCTTATATGCATAACTCAGAAATCTACATTTCTAGTTTATGCAGTCAGAAAATGACTACTTCATCGTTCTGGATGAAGGCGGCATAATTTTCCCTAGTGTGAGATGTTTATTTATTTATTTTTTCAGTTCTATATGTTTATTTTACTGTACAGCCAAGCGATGTAATGCTTTAAAAGTGTTAGTTATACTAGAAATTAAGCATTTTCAGTGATTTCAAAAAACGTAGTTCATAAGACTAAATGTTTTGAAAATAATGAAAACAGTTACTGTAATTTAAAACTATACGCAACTACATTTCGAAAAATATGATGATTTTATAATAAATCACTAGTAAAATTATTTTACATTCCTTTCATGAAGAAACAAATGCGGTGTTATCGATGATAAGAGGTATGTATATATGATTATATTTCAAAATAGTTTTTTTTTTTCGATTAATAAAAGGCTTTTACTTTTCATTATGTGTAATATTTAAAAAATCTAATTCAAAAGGTGCAACAAAAAATAAACTAAAAGAGACTATTGTCAATGCTCGGTGTTATAAGTTATGTGTTCAAAAAAAAATCTTATTAATAGCAATTTTATTTTACATATTCATATTATATGCTCTATGTAAAATATAGCATATGTTCAATTTTCTGTTATAAAAGCATTTAAAATATGACGAGATGATACAGAATGTGGGGTAAAATGTCGTAACATTGGGCTTTCGTACATTTTAACAAATTTCATTAAAAATGAATAAATGTTATTTAGGAATGCTATTAATCTATAAAACATATTGTTCAACTGCAAGATTTTAAATTTTTGCATAATGATTGTTAATATAATTTTATAAGTAAATATTTAAAGGTATAGTGTGTTCTCAATACTTCTTTTAAATACACATACAGTCGGTAACAAAAGTCTCCGAACACTAACAAAAATTCCTATATAAAAAATGTACACTTAATACAGTTTTGTTAAATAAATCCTTGTCGAATCCTGATTTTAAGCTGACTAAAAACAAGATTCGATAAGAATTTATTTAACAAAACTGTATTAAGAGTACTTTTTTTATATAGGAATTTTTGCTAGTGTCCGGAGACTTTTGTTACCGACTGTACATATATATTTAAATTTTCAACAATAACTGGTAGTACAAACAATGATTCATTTTCAAGAATACTTTACAGACAGTAACTCATTTATACAAAGCTTGATGTATATATCATTAATAGATTTTGAAATAAGCAGAATTAAAAAAATAACGAATAATTAGCATGTTTCAAAATTCTCCAGGAAAAAGTAGCTTCAACACACTCTTACATTACACTTCTATAATAACCATTTCTTACATAAAAATAAATGTTACCAGGATATTTTGTAATATCCCACTGAAAAAAAAAAATGATTTAAAAAAAAAGAATCATTGAAATGCAACTGAAAAAAGCGCATTAAAACGTTAGGAATAAAAGCAAATTAGAAAGAAGTAAATTGTACATGTGTAAATTTTATAAAATATTTAGTGACTGTTGTAACGGAGCAGAAAATTGCAGAATTATATATAATCTATTGGAAATAATCATCACTACTAAAATATGTGTTTGAAAATTTTAGTAAAATATTTGCTTTTGTACAAGTATAATTTTGACACAGAAATGAGCATGCGCTCTCTTCCTAAACTTGACACTAAGTGCGTTAGTTTTCGTGGCAAATGTGAAATTAGAGTGGTACGATTGAATGCAACCAGTATTCTATGAATTTACGGACGCTTTTTAGTGCAAACAGTGGTGCTCTAATTTTTTTATAAACTGTTTACCTCATTGAAGCATTTTGTTGTCTTAAGTTTAATTGTATTTATATTATTTTTTATACTTTAATAACACTGCTCTGCATGAAAATTGGCCTCAACATCTTTTTAAAAAATTATTAGGTAAAATGGTCTGCTGAATCCGAACATGACGCCCACTTTGCCCTATAATCCACAGTTTTTTTGGGACGTCCTCTATTTTTATCTCTTTTCGGTAATTTTATGGCTAGAAATTCGGTTTTTAGGGAGGGGGGAGGGTTTCCTTTACTGTTAAATAACTTCTGAGGGGCTACAGAGTTGAAAAATTCTAAAACATGAACATTTGCGTGAAGAGAAAAATTTTGGGAAGGGGAGAATTTGCCACTAAAATTATGTATTACACTGCTCATATTTTTTTAACCTATTATAAATGTTACTTAATTAACATTATATATATATATATATATATATATATATATATATATATATATATATATATATATATATATATATATATATATATATACATATATATTGTTTTTAAGTGTTAAATTAATTATTTTTCATTCTCCAAATCAAATTCATGGCCATAAAATTACCGAACAGTGATAAAAATTGGGAGAAGGGTGGTGTCGCGAGAAAATGGTGGATGACTGGGCAAAATGAGGGTCATATTCGGATTCAGAAAGTCCTTTTACATAAGAAACAACAGAAATGGTATCAGGGCTGAAAAAGGTTTTTTTTTTTTAATTTTTTAATTTTTTAATTTTTTTTTTTTTTTTTTTTTTTTTTTTTTTAAAGAGCAGTGTAATCTGTACAGTAAAAAAAGAAAGCAAGAAAAGAAAAAAAAATCCAGCATTTTTTAGCACATAAAAAAAAAATTAGAACATGTACTGATAGTTAGGTTTAAGATATTTATAGCTACATGATATTTTGACGGTTTAAAAAATCAATTTTTTTTTCAAGATATAACTTTTGTAAAAGCCAGAAACATGAATGTAATAAGCAACTTTTTTAGCTGCATACAATGTGCCATATAAGAAAATATACACTCAAAGATAACTGCTTTTAAAAAAATGTTTAAGTTAAAAGTGAAGTTATTTTAATACAGCTGAATTATTAATACTTTTTGTAATTTATAATTTCATGTCGTTTTAGAGTCGCTTTATTTTAAAATGCTTAGAATAAAATAGATTTATCATGATTCATTAACGTAATAAACTTTCGAAATTTATTAATTTTGAAAAGCAGTTTTATGTGCTGCCCTTAATAGAATGTATAAAGTAATGAATTTATATAATGCATCAAATATATATATATTAAACTAAAATATCTCCTCTTTTATTTTCTATTTAGCTTGTAAAACAGAAAATATATTATAAATTACTTTTAAAGAATACTTATGAAATGTATTTCACTTAATTTTATTTATTTAATTAAGAAATATTCTTACACATTTAAATTTGTTTTATAAAAAAAGTGGAATATTTTGCAGTGTTTTATTATTATTATTATTATTATTATTATTATTATTATTATTATTGACAATTATTAATATTTACTGTCATAATATGAAAATCCTAAACTTAACTTTGAAAAATATCACTATTTCTGTTTAACAAATTTAAATCGTAATGAATATTTGTTGGTGAAATAAGATTAAGAAGAATTCCTTAAAAAATATTTACGATGTGTTTTTAAAATTGTATATAAATGTATAAAAGAAAGAATTTTTTTTTATTTTTATAAGAAAATGTTATCTATATATATAGTATTCAGGTGTGATTCGGGTGTGTTCTAGGGTGTGATTAAAGAGTGAAGAGTAGTGATTTTAGTTAACTTCACATTTTTTATAGACTTCACCGGACATAATAGAATATACATTAAAAAAAAAAAAAAAATAGTCGCAGATATTCCTTATGACGCAAGGTGACTATTCTTACATCACGTTTACAACATATTTATCATGCACTCCCTCGTGTCCTAGCATAATAGTGACCTTGCGTATGAGTCACCCATGGCATTACTTCATTATTCTGATCTCTCTGCGCTGAAACCAAATCGGTATACGCGCTGTTGGCTACACCATCTCAGGAGTGGAACACGGGTGCAGAACTCATACCACTATCAATGAAACAAAATTTTCTACTTCTTAAATCAACGATATTATAGGTAGAGAAATTTCTTAAACAAATACCAGTATGAATTCTGCTCCCGTGTTCCATCCCTGTCATCTACTCCCACTCGAAGATTCTGGAAGACTAATCGCTTCTAATCGAACCCACTGGACGAGGTCAGAGCCAGCGGTTCTGTTAGGTAGAGCCCCTTAAATAAAATATATAGGCCGACGCATCGCCGCCATTTTTTTTTTTTTTTTTTTTTTTTTTTAATTTTGCCTCAGAAGAGGGCAGCATCCCCGCTTGGCGTCCTTATCGCTTTCTTGTGATTTTATAAAAATCTTGATCTGAAGCTACGATCGGTCAACAAAAGCAATAAGCAACAATAATATTCCTAACAACACATTGTTTTTTTTTTTTTTTTTTTTTTTTACATTACGTTATCAGGATATCTTGTGAATGTTTTGGAAATAAGATGTGTTATTAGTGCTGTTTCTGTTTCTTATACAAAATGTCGCCAAAACTCAAATACTCAGTAATAAAAGGTCCTCTTAAATCGATTTGTCAGTATTAATACAAATAGTATGATTAAAATAACACAGTTTCCTGTATTTTTACATTAACACATGTCTGAAATATGAGTAAATATAAGTAACGTTGTTTTATTCTTCTCAAATTATCATAGGGAAATCTGAACATTTTACGTTCTTTTGGTTTAACCAAATGCACACTTAAAAAAGAATAGAATAACATATACGTAATTTGAAGGAAGAAAAAAGTTCTGCCTTGGCTGAGTTCACCTGCAGTAATCCTGGAACTACACCCTTATGGTCTATGGCGAAAGTAATCTCTGCCCCACGAAACATTCAAGAATTAATTTTCTCTGAAGCTATAAATATTTTAAAATGTAAAGAAGCAATTAATCATAAAGATTTCGCAATTTTACAGAAAAAAATTGTATTTCCTCTTTGAACCTAACAATTAACTGTAGTCGGCAGCAAAATTGTTGAAGCCGTAGCAACAATTCGTATTTAAAAGATGTGCACCTAATACTGTTAAGTAAATATTTGTCGAGACATGATATTAGTCTTCATACTATTATAAATAGTAAGTTGATGATAAAAATTTGTGATAAAACTAAATATATATATATATATATTTATATATATATATATATACAATTGGAAAAATGTGGATGTGTGCTTGAATAATTTTGCTACACACAGAAAATGGAAAATTGTAACTTGTCAAGAGACTTGCCCTCGTTTGCCAAGTACATTGACAAATTTGCACAAAATTACGCAAAATTTTAAACAACCAAAACACTACATGACAATCCTAGTTAGTCATTAGACACAAAAGTCGTTTTATTTTATTATATATCTTTAATGATGTTTCGGCTGATGAACAGTTTTGGCTCTAAAACTTATTAGAGGACTAGTTTACCTGGTACAGTTTTCATTTTCCTTAAATTTGACTGTTTAGTCAAATGAAAGGATAAAAATAAACTGTTCCAATGTTGTCAATCGACTAAGAAGAATTTGTTTGGCTAGTCAAAAGGCTGAGCCTTGTTATTATTATTATTATTTTATTTATTTATTTATTTGTTTGTTTGTTTATTTATTTATTTATTTTTTGTCTCCTACTGACAAGTTAGGTTAGTCTAGTAAAGGAGCATGGCAAATTTTAATAGCAGATAGAAAAAGAGATTTTGCTTAAAAAAAAAAAAAAAAAAAAAAACTGACTTTTAATTTTTGAACCTTACTAACAAGGGAAGTATGGAATCAGTAAAATTGCTATTGAAACCAAACTAAAATTAAATTAAAGAGCATGGTCAAAAACATAGGGTAGAGTACAAATTTGCTGCAACAACCTCCATGGGGGCAAGATATGACACCCTAATAATTTTAGTTATTTCTATAAAAAGCAACTAATCACGCGTCGTAGCAAGAAATGGCAATGCAGTGGTAGCGTGCTTGACTTGTGATACCAACCTTCCTGGTCAGGTAATTACGATTGTCGACTAGCCTTCTTTGTCTGATAATAATAACCTTCCTAGTTTGGGGTATTATTTTGGAGACTAGTTCAGCTAGTGCACATTTAACTGAAGTTTCATAGTCAGCTATTTGTGTTAGTCAATTGTGTATTGTCAACTGAGCACTTTGCCTGGTCACTGTGACCAATTTATTTTTCTGTGTGTGCCGACTGTAATTCATATGTTTTTCAGTATACTTTTAGAAAACAAGAACCCTCATTATTCTTTACTGCAAGTACACATAATTCTAATTACCCCCTCCAACCTTTATCAAACCAATCCACATCTTCGAGTCTCTAGTTTTTACTTTCCGCAGGAAAAATTTCTCTAGATGCAACACCTTTTTTCCTTCCAGTGTTGTGAAGTGACATTACGAAGTCTTAAGTTTTTTCTGGAAATAAATTTTCGCATGGATCCCTCTTCTAATATATCTACTTGCGCGTCGTCAAGATTTTGTCTCTGTGACCATCACCAAGACCAAACACCCTAAATTATATAGCTGACTATTATGTATGAATTTTGGTAAAATCATCTTTTTAACTTTAATATGTCATGTGTTCATGGCGAAAAGCTTTTTTTTATATATTGCAAATTTAGTTTTGATAAATTAATATGATGTGTTTTAAAGTGTTTTTAAATGCCTTTAGTGCTTTTTAATAATTACCAAAAATAGCTTGTTAATGCTTCAATTTCTGTATAGCGTCATGTGAGAAAGTAGATTTAATTGGATATAACCATGAAAATTTGGTGAATAAAAACATTTTCTTGCTTAAAAAAAGGGTTTCTATTTATTTAAAATGCAAGTTTTAAGAGAAACATACTTACGTTTCTAGTAGTTGTAAGATATTGACTGATAAAAATAGATTAAGAAAAAATATATAACTTCTAACTTTTTTAAAATTGAATTTTTAAAATACTACTTCTTTTGACACTTGTTTTTACAAACATTATTTCTGTTAGAAATACGAAACAGTTTGTAGGTACTTGAATAATTTCATAGGCCTGCGAAATCATGCTTTTCAATTTTTTTTTCTTGCACTGCGTTGGGTGTCTCTAATGTATTTTGATCTGCTGAATTCAGAAATGCTTGTCTTTTTTTCTTATCACGTAAGGATTTTTAACAAAGTAAGGATGAAGTTCGAAAAATGTCACACAGAGGAAGTAATAAATTCGAAAGTATTTATTTATAAAATACGTTAAAATAGGCTATCATTATCTTTTAAATGTGTTTCTTTACGTAGAAGATCGCATAAGAGCTTTTCCTCTTGTGCACGGCTGTGGCCTTAAGGGGGGGGGGAGGTTCGCTATTCAACGTCAACGTGAGTACTTCGGAGTACCTGCAATTTATCGCAACCAATGCTTACCTCCAACTAAAAATGAGAAAAAACATAAAAATAATATTTCATAAAAAAGACAGCCAAAAGGGTTAAATTTATAATTTGGTCTCTGAATGAATCGCCGCGTGAGCAGAAATCATTCAGAGGAGATAGAAGAAAAAAAAAATAAAAAATAACTCCTTGAAAAAAAACCTAAGTGTAACAGAAGGGTTGTTACGTGCGTTGACGAGACGGTCTGGATAGGGAAAAAGAATTAAGAGGTGAGCAGGGCGCTCCAAAGGGCACAGGAAATCACTCAGAGTCCCGCAATAAAAAAAAAAAAAACAATTATCTCCTAATATGTTAACTCTCCATTATCACTGCCCCCCCCCCTTTCTTTGATGTCTTGATGTAATAGCTATCTTTGTTTTTTACTAACATAACCCAGATTTTTCGCGAAATAATTTAGATAAGAGTCTAAAAAGGTGGAGCATTAAGCTCCAACAATCCCATTTTTTGTGAAAACTGTACGTGATGTTAATTTTTGAATAGATCTTCCTTAATCAGCATCAGAAAATACACCAGAAAAACACATAATCTTGTAGAAAAAAAATGTCATCGCAGGCCTGCGTTTTTTAAACTTTTGTGAAAAACCTTTCGGATAATTTATGGATATTTCATGAACGGAAGAGTTTTTAATTATTGACATGTCCTTTAAAAAACTTTCCCTTGTTTCGTAATTATTTATTTTCTTTAGTTACAGATTAATCATGATTTTTAAAGAACTTTCTTTCTAAATTCAATGAATTGCAGCTACGATTCAATATAAAATATAGAATTTTCTGAACTCGCGAAAAGAAATATAATGCTTTATCTTGGGAAATTCGAAAAGTAATAAACCGAATTGGTTTGAAACATAAGGTTTCAGTTTACCTTTCGATATTCCATTTTCAGATTTATTTTGTTTTGTAGAACAAATATTGTGCAGAAGAAACAAAAGTTTCAGAAAACACAAACTTATATTGTTAGTTATAAACAAGAAAAATTTCTTTTATCACGTTTCTATATAATTTTTCTTGAAAGGAAATGGTATGAATGCAGATGTTCGATTAGATTGATATAGCTTTTATTGTGAATGTGAACAAAATTTATAAGTTAGATATTACGGAACTTTTAAAAATTACGCGATTTCTAATATTTGATATCATAAATATAAAGACTTGCAAGCAGACTTAGAGTGAAGCATATAAGTCTGTTATACGTATGAAAAGTACCAAACAACAATATATAATAGAACTAATAATAACAGGAGACTTGGCGTTGAAATATTAAAACCCGAATAAACTACTACGTCAGAAACGCCAAAGAAAAACATTGGAAATGCATACAGCTGTTTCGGCAGCCTTAAGCGTGCCGTCATCAGTGCAAAAAGGATTCTGAATCTGCGGAAGTGCTCGTATTTATAGGAGAAAGGCCGAATTTAGTTCAACCAATAGGATTGCGGGAAAGGTGGGGAGCGTGGCCAATAGGAATTTATTAAAGTTAGCTGTGTAAACAGTAGAAATATTAAGAAAATGTGGACTCAACTGTCTGACTGTTGGAAATTTTATATTCAGTCCACATTTTCTTAATATTTCTACTGTTTACACAGCTAACTTTAATAAATTCCTATTGGCCACTCTCCCCACCTTTCCCGCAATCCTATTGGTTGAACTAAATTCGGCCTTTCACCTATAAATACGAGCACTTCCGCAGATTCAGAATCCTTTTTGCACTGATGACGGCACGCTTAAGGCTGCCGAAACAGCTGTATGCATTTCCAATGTTTTTCTTTGGCGTTTCTGACGTAGTAGTTTATTCGGGTTTTAATATAATAGAACTATTTCCTTCAAAAGTCACAGAAAAGAAAGTACACATATTAAAAAAAAATAATAATAAATAACTAAGATTAAATTGTTACATACATTGCTTGAAAACCGCTGAGGAAGATGCCCATTTTTTTTTTCAAATAAATAATCACACGCAAGGGCTGAAGAAAAGAAACTAAGTACATAAGTAACATAGGTAGAATGTTATACTTACCATGCAAAATGATACAGATTTCACTATATTGGAAAGCTGGATAAAAAGAAAATAAAAGAAAATGAACAAATACATAAGTAAATAAAGTTCGCCTTAAAAAAAAACTGAAAATCAGAAAAGAATATCTTCCCAGATGGAAAGAGGAGAGTTATGAATATGCTCTCCTTAGACACTGGTATACATTTTGATTATGCTATTCACATTAACTTTTAAACTATTGAGAAGTCCTTAGGTGGATATCATCCCACCCCCTCTGTAATTCATTTTTCAGTTTTTTCATGATTAGAAAGGCTGGATGCCTTTAGAAACCCACCTTTGAGAATCATCCCAAGCATCCTCTATAGGATTTTAGCCCGAAGAATATTCAGGGCATTTCATACATTCAATATTTCCCCTTTTTAGCGTTTCCGATACATCAGAGGCTCTATGTGAGCG
This sequence comes from Salticus scenicus, assembly GCA_963930645.1. Lineage (NCBI taxonomy): Eukaryota > Metazoa > Arthropoda > Arachnida > Araneae > Salticidae > Salticus > Salticus scenicus. Next base: position 326,701,683 of record OZ005648.1, on the reverse strand, counting down.
CGCATTGTCGTCCACAAACGGCAATCATGGATCTAGCACAATCTTAAAGGACGAACGTGATCCAGAACAAACTCCCTGTAAATCCACTGTGATATAATGGTGTCTCACTCAAAGGCGTAAAGCGGTATGCATAATTCAGCTATTATGCATAATATCTACCAACACCATCACTCTTTGACCTTACCGATTATATTCATGAACATTCTTAATGCATAAGGCATTCCTACTTTCTACTACAGTAACTGGTGGTTCGATTTACTATCACAGTGAAGCAAGATTCGAAGGAGAACATCACGCTGGACCACTGTTGTTGACCTCAACCAATACGTTCTTTACACCAACTTAGATTTGCTTGACTACAACGGTTGAAGTGGGATACATTGAACAGACTTCCGTTCAAACAGGTCTGATTTACCGGATGTGTAGTCTTACCACATACAGATGTACAGTAATTTTTGTAAGGTATGGAACTATTTAATTTGGAGTGAGAATTTTTTTTTTTCTTTTACCACTAAGAATATTGATTTTCTTGGAATATGATAATTTTTTTAACACTAACAGCATGCGTTCGCATGGTATTCTTTCCCTTCATCGGCCTATTTTAATTGCAAGATATTACTTTTTGACACTCTAATTACTGTGACGAAAGTAAACATATAATGAACTGCTTCCAGGCACATAGCTGCTATCTTACGATTTTAAGAACTCAAAGAACATATTGGACATATTTTAATTACTGCCATATCACGCAGAATTCCCTAAAAATAGTTTCAACAACGTATGGCTGCGTTCGTCAAACCCATAATTGTATGATCTTTCGAATGAATAAAGAGTTTTCGTGCTCTGTTTTTTATGGAGATAACATGTTCTCCCCCTTTCATTAAGGGTGCCTTCTAATTAATAGGTTGATAAAACTCGAGCAACTTCAATACTTTTTATAACGACTTGTCAGTTTTTAAAAGGAATTGAATAGTTCATTTCTAATGATATAATCATGTATTACCCCTATTTATTTGCTTTTCTTGAATACAAATTGAACTCAGCAGCAAAATTCCTGTTGAATCTCTTTTACATTATGTCTATCGCATTCTGCATGTTGCTTCTTAATGATTTAAACTGTCTAATCAATGTCAAACTTACATGTGTGTTCAGTGCGTTCGGAAATGATAGGTTCACCTTATAACACTTATAACAGTGGGAAATCTCTCTAAAAAAGAAAAAAAAAAGCACAATTTCTTAATTTTTTTTCAATAATCTCATATTTTACAAAAGGAAGAAATAATCACATAAAAATTTGTCACATTATATAAAATAACTTAAAATCATATAACAAAAACTTAAAATTTAGTGAAAGTTTCAAACAGATAGGTTCACAGAAGTAAAAATATTATAATAAGGTGTTTTAGTAAAAGCTTTTTCCATCTTTATGCAGAATAAGTTCGTTATTTCTCTTCGGCCTGCTTCTTATAAGTTTTCGCATATAAATTTTGCTTATTTCGGCCCATTTGGACGAAATAGCTGTTTTTAAGTCTATCAGAGAATTATACATCCTTACACCTCCATAAACTTCTTTAGCGAGTTTACCCCATACGTTTTCCATTGGGTTGACGTCCGAGCTACAAGCAGGCCAGTCGAGAACCTGAATACCATTATTCAATAACCACTCAAAAGTAGAATTCGCAACGTGAACGGAAGCTTTGCATTCCTACAATATAAAAAATGGTCCTCCAATATCTTCTACATTTGGTAGAAAATGTTTGTCAAGTACTTTTTTGTACCCTAAAGCATTCAAACAAGTGCTTATGAATGCTATGTCTGTTTTACCACTCCATCCAAATACCGCCTACACCATGACAGATCCACCTCCTGCTTGTCTTTTAGAAAATATTTCTTTTTCATTACGTAGATCATGCCGATAAAATTGGCAGCCGCCTTGCCCATCCAAATTAAATATTTTTTTCATCACTAAATACTACTCGATGCCATTCATATTTCCATGTCATAAAGTCTTGGGCAAATTTCAAGCGCTTTTCTTTATGTTTAGATGTTAATTTAGGAGCAGCTTTTCTTTTAATATAAGCCTGCTTTTCGTAACTTTTTACTGCTCTATGCACTGTAGACTTTGACAACGGAGGGTCCTGTTGTTGAGATAAAGCAGACAAACTCATATTTCCACTTTTCAACTGATTAAAAAAATTTCTCTGCATACGTTTTGCCATTTTTGATGGCCGTCCGGTAGATTTCTTCTTTCCGTATTCACTTCCTAATCTCAAAAATGAATTCACAACATTGCACCATCTCTTTCGTAGCCCAGCAATTTCTCTTCAAGACTTTTCAGATTGTTTATAAGCAAGTATTTGTCCCTGCTCTAATAATGACAGACGACTTTTATGACCCACATCGCTTCTAGCCAGTAACGAGCACTTTTAAGATTTCTAATTTGAAACAACAACAATTTATAAAGTAGAAACCTTCAAAACGTCATTTAACACGTGACTTACAAAAATTTACATAATTCCTTTTAAAAATAAAAATAATTTTGAAAATGAACCTATCATTTTAAAACGGTGTTTTAACTAAAAATAAAGTTAAATATTAATTAAATAACTATTTTTCATTTTATTTTGTGTCATGCTTATTAGAAATGATATTTTATAAATTGTCTTGTAAAATATATATAGATAAAATTTATTTTTCTGTTGCCAGACATAGAAATTACTGGTGAACCTATCATTTTTGAAAGGATTGTATATAGATAGTATATATTTTTTGAGTTATTGAAGTAAAGTCAATAAAAAAGATAAAGTACCACATTTAAATTGTAATTTTATTTGCTGTGCTATTTGCTATTAATATAAATTTATTTGTTAAATTATACATTCAGGTAAATTTTGTATGAAATAGAGCTTAATTATCTTTTAATATCTAAATTTTGTTTCAAATTTTGGAAACGTAAAATCAATAAAAAGCGAAATAATAGGAAAAAATCAAAAGAATTAAATTGAATTTCACGTTTGAAAAATTCTTTCTGAAACGAAAATGTCTGAATTCTTTTATGAAATTGCTTCAGAAATTACTTTACAACACATAAAATGAGGTGTTTGGAAATTTAGAGGCTGAATTCATCATTTTTCCATTAAATTTTACAAAATTGTTTCGTGTTTTCATCTGAATTCAGAGCTGTAATTTTTTTTTCGATTGAATTTTAATAGAAAATATTTTGGTTAAAAATGCTTTATAAATTTATATCTTGATGTAAAGTTTCTTTGAATGGGTTATATGATATCTTAGATGGTATCTAATTTCAGAGAAAAGTGACAGGTTTTATGTGAATTTTGGTTTTATACAAAATGTAAAATAATTGCTCATTGTTTTAAATAATGGAATTTCCTGGTATAGTACTTTGCTTTTCGTGAAATTCTTTTTTATTTGATTAAATTTTGTTTCATGAAGGTAATTTTTAATAATTGAGTTTCAATTTAAATTGCATATACATGAATTCATGTAGTAATTCCAGAATTAATAGTGATGAAACTCATTTGACGTACAGAAAATCCACTTTTATGCAGGGTCAATATTTCTGACCTTTTTGTAAGAGTAAGTGAAATTTTTACATCCATTACAATAATTACACAACAGCACTGTCTATGACAAAATCCAATAAATAACTGGCGATAAACGTGTCAGGCACCTTTATTTATAGCAGTAGAATGCGCCTGATGCAATCAGCACATGAGATGACGCAATAATCTGCACAAATGATGCAATGTGTTAAAATACTGAAAATCGGTTACTGGTCTTAAACTTTTGCAAATGATTGTATATATATATATATATATATATATATATATATATATATATATACATATATTGTTACATTAACTATTCTGAACTTTATAACGTGTCATTTGTACTTAAAAGTGCTTTTTTGCCACAGACTACAAGATTTTGTAAAAACATTTTGTCCTACTCCTTTAAAATTTTTCGCACACATATATGTAAAAAGGATATTAAATTGCGTCAATATTTGGTTAAATTAACTTTATTTAGTTAATTTGTTTTTATAAATACATATAAAAATTTTGAGAAATTTCATCGGGTGTAGAAAGATCTTGTGAAGCGAGTTTTGTGTGAATTTTATACTAATGCGAAGTGTTAATACCAATCAGTTCATCACATTTATGTCATGACACGAACTGGTTCATCATTGTTAAAACGACGCAGATATTCAAAAAATATAAAAGTAAAGTTCACATCTCGAAGATGAAAGATAGCATACCATAAGCTATTTATTTGTCATTGCATTTGTTACGAATTTTACGAAGGAAAAAGTGCTGCAAACACATAGTAAATCATTCTGTTTTAGGGAAAGATATCGAAACGAACACCGCGAATTTTGCGTCATGACATGAACTGGTTCATCATTGTTAAAACGACGCAGATATTCAAAAAATATAGAAGCAAAGTTTACATCTCGAAGATGAAAGATAGCATACCATAAGCTATTTATTTGTCTTTGCATTTGTTACGAATTTTACGAAGTAAAAAGTGCTGCAAACGCATAGTAAATCGTTCTGTTTTAGAGGAAGATATCGTATCGAAACGAACACCGCGAATATTGCGTCATGACACGAACCGGTTCATCATTGTTAAAACGACGCAGATATTCAAAATATATAAAAGTAAAGTTTACATCTCGAAGATGAAAGATAGCATACCATAAGCTATTTATTTGTCTTTGCATTTGTTACGAATTTTACGAAGTAGAAAGTGCTGCAAACGCATAATAAATCGTTCTGTTTTAGAGGAATATATAGTATCGAAACGAACATCGCGAATTTTGCGATTTTGATGTTACAGATTGAATATGTACTGACGCTAAACTATAGGTTAAGCATGATGATTTCTAAGCACTGTCCTATAAAAATGAATCTCAAACAGAAAAAGGAGATAGCTGAAGATTTAGGAGTATCACAAAAAGCAATTTTTATTCGTTTACATACAGTTGGAAATATTCAGGAAGCAAGGAAAATGGATGCCCCATGCGTTAAGCCAAAGGAGCGAAGATGAGTGTGTCTTGAGCCGCATGGATCTGTTAAATAGGTAACACAGAAAATTTTTCTTCTATAAGATCATGATCGAAGATGAAAAATGGATATGTAACGATAATCTGATATACAAGAAACATAAGTGAATTCCAGCGATGCAACAATATGAATGCCGAAAGACCCATTCTCTGTAAAAAAGTTCTTCTATGCATCCGATGGATATGATGAGTGTTTCCATTATAAAGTGTTGAACCCGACGTAAATGTAACTGCTGAACACTAAAAGCAGCCATAACTGCGACTGAATAAAGTATCAGACGAAAACATATATCTTTTAGAAAAGGTATGCGTCCAGGGAAATTTCATTTTGATGCAGTCGGCAGCAAAATTATTAAACACATTCACATTTTTTACATTTTTTTTTTTCTTAATTTGATCGCTATTTTTTATCATCAGTTTATTTTTTTAGAAACTCCATAAGACAAAGATCATGACTAGACTAATATTTACTTAACAAAACAGAATCAAGTGCGTATCTTTTAAATAGAAATTATTGCTAGTGCTAATTTTGCTGCTGACTTTATAATGCAAGATCTGATGATATAAAACATGCGAAGGACATATTAACAAGGCTTTGGAAAAACTTGCATGTAGTCCTGACACAACACTTACAAACTACCTTTTGATTATGTCAATAAGCATTACTTCCAATTCTGTTCACTTCTGGACAGTGGGCAAAGTACGAAAATAGGTAAATTAAATCATCGCGTTAAAACACGAATTATAGTACACTCTTGGCATCCTTAAATTGCCCGACCAATGGCGGAATGATAAAAACGATAAGTAATATTTTGACAAATAAAGGAGTTATTCTCAGCTCTCAATTACACATTCATTTCACAGAAATGCGCTTTGAAACTTATTATTACACCCAATAAGTTTAACAGATCGTTAAAAGTTGTAAAATTTGAAATAGCTTTAAAGTCTCAATTCGTTTTGTATATATATTTCACATAAATGCACTTAGAAAATTTTACACGTGAAGAAGTTTTTCAAAATCTTTCGGATAGTGTCAAGAAAGCGCATTTGCGAAAAATCAAAGTTTGGAAATACGACGTAGTAGTTTAACATTAATATAATTTCACTCTTAACTTTGGAATCCTAGTTCGTAAAAGAATAAACAAAGCGTCAAAATGTTTAGAATAGTTCTAGCTCACATATCGATTATATATACATACATGTATCCCTCTCCCCCCCCCCCCAATATATATATATATAAGAAAAATAAATAAATAAAAATAAAATAAATAAATAAATAAATAAAGGGATTAAGCACCACTAGAACCCATAAATAGGTATCAAGATCTATTTTTCAGAAAAATAATATTTATAATTATTTTTAGGAATTATTAAATCTATTTATCAGATTCAAATCACATACACATTTTTATAATGCAAACAATTTTTAAAACTTATCTATCTGGTTTTATACTTATTTTTAAAAGCGAAAAAAATAAATAAATAAGGAATATCGAATTTATTAATATTTTATCTCATTTTTCTAAAAGAAGTAAAGAAAAAAATATATATTTATATAATTATTTCCTGATTAAAAAAAAAAAAAAAAAAAAAAAAAAAAAACAGACAACCCAATTAAAACCAATCAATAACATCTCAAATCTTATCTGAACAACTAATTAAAAGAAGCAATGACATGATTGGGTGAGGCGCAATTAAAATGGTTTTAACAACCTCTCTTTAGCACCTGCTACCCTTTAAATGAAACATAAATAGTGATGTCATCCTTCATAGACCTTGTTAAAGTGGATGTTATTATTATTTTTTTTTTCCTTAGAATGAAAAAAAAATGTACAATAATAGCATGTGGAAAAATAAAGAGAAAAAATGTTTTATAGTTATTGGGATAAATTTATTACTTTTTATTGATATTTTATGATTTAACTTCTTTTACACGCTGTCTGCTTTTAGTAAAAAAAAAAAAATAATAATTTTATGTTTATTGTATACTAAAATGTAAAATACTACATGATATTAAAAAAATATGCTTTGTAAGCAAATCGTATGATTTTCATACATAACCTTTACGCTTAAAAACATGTCAAAAATCCATAACTATCCAGTTTTAAATTATAAAAAATATTATGAAACTAATATAATGTGGGCTCCACATGATTTTCTTCTAAGTTACTTTGCACGAATTCTTTATTAAATTATTATTTATTAAAATTATTTTTCTTGCTATGTGCATGTCAGAAGATTTTTTATCTCAGAGGAGTATTACAAAAAATCCCGAAATACGGTCAAGTTTGTGCCGACATCAGATGAAATGATATTTTTCTAAAAGTTTTTGTTAAAAAAAAAAAAACAGATACCTTTGTTTTAAATTATCACAGATCTATGGTGCAACACTTCATTAAAAAGATATTGACGATTTCTATTGAAAGATACCCATATTGAAAATTTACACTACTGGGAGGAGGGGAAGCGATGTTCTTTCATAGACACATTTTTTTTTCATGTTTACTACTACTATTATTAATAATTCATTATTAATTTTACAACTATTCGTTAAAAATAACTCTCATTATGTGCATTTATATAAATTTTTTATCCAATACTGAAATATAAAAAATTGTGAAAAAGGGGAATGACAGAGCCACCAACTAAGCGATTGATTTCAAAACGTAATCAGCAATTTAGGTCTGACTCCAACTTAGTACCAAGTTTGTTTGAATTTTGTTCATTGGTTCGTGCGATTCAAAATCCACAAATTTTATGATATACACAAACCATAAATTGTTTTTAAATAGTCAAATCGTGTTCCAGACATCTAAAAAAGGTGTAAATCCATTGAAAACTGCAGATAAAAATTTTTCAAGAATCCATTACATGAATTTACACACAAACTCTAGTATTTATACAATCTTAAACAAACAAACAAACACACACACACACACAAAAGATGCAACATCAAGGAGGAGTAACGTAAATTGGACACAAACTAACATGCATACAGGTTTCGATGGAAAATGCAAAATTTTAATGTTTGGCTGCCATCTAATGAACATGTGACGCTACAGCACATTTTAACTGAGAAACTGGCAAGATATTAAAGAGGAGAAATTTTGATTTCAGGTCATAAATTCTTTGAGAATTTTATTCCGTCTACTCAGATAGACAGTAACTATGACTCGCATATAGATGCGCAAGCAATATGCGCAGATATCAGCATTTGAGAGAGGTGTGTAGTTGGGTTCAATGAAGCTGGTTGGTCTAATATGTGAATTGTTTGACAATTGGATAAAAGCGATGCCACTATTACACAGTAAAAAAAAAAAAAAAAAGTTAAAAGTACAGGAAAAATCTGGCAGCTGGGGTGCCAGTATTTCTCCGTCAAATATACATGACAAAACTACTTTTAACAAAAAACCTGTTTGATTTACAGGATTCCTGTGTAAAATGTATGTCAGTGATACAATTTTACGGTTTTAAACTGTATATTTGACGGAGAAATACTGGCACCCCAGATGCCAGATTTTTCCTGTACTTTTAACAGTTTTTATTTTTTTTACAGTGTAGATAATATTGTCAGGAATGGGTGAACCATGGCCGAACACAGCGTCAAGGAGGAAACGGGCGGCCTAGACAGAGACAGAACTTGATAAACGATTAATCGTCAGAGTGGATCTCAAAGCCCCAAATTCATCATTATCATCGATTCTAAGTGCAATTGATAATTCAGTGACTTAAAAGACCATTATTAGGCGGCTCAGAGAAATGGAGTTGAGTCCACTGAGCCGATTGTGCAGACTGCTATTAAACTTTGTATACCGAAAAGCACGATTGCAGTGATATCGGGATTGTTCGAACTGGAATGTTACTGAATAGAGTAGAATTGTCTTCAATAATGAGTCTCATTCCGATTTGACCCTCGATTATTAGCAAATGTGCGTCTGGAGAAGCCCAGAAAAAAGGAGGGACTCCAACCTGACTATCGCCAGCCATACGGCTCGACAACCAGGAGTGATGGTCTGCGGTGCCATTTCATTTTATAGCAGAATCCCTTTAGTTGTCATCCGTGACATCTTTACAGCACAGCAGTACGTCAACGACATTTTACGTCTCGTTGTGTTTCCCTTCATATCACGCAATCTTGATCTTATATTTCAGCATGATAATGTCCACCCGCGCACAGAGATAGTTTCTACTGCTTGTCATCTTGCTTGTCCAACATAAGTTTGGCCAGCAAAGTCTCCAGATATGCCTCCCACTGAGGACGTTTGAAGCATCATCAAAAAAGTCCTCCAATCACCTTGGGATTTTGTAAATCCAACGCAGCAATTTTACAAAACTTTCCACGATATCTTGCATAATCACATCTACCAACTCTATCAATTAAGGCCAAGCCGAATAACTGCTTACACAAGGGCCAGAAGTGGAAATGACTTGTTTACTTTGTAGGCCCTTTCTCTTGATTAAATCCTCCAAACTTTCTGAAACTGTAATCATTTGTTTTTCTCCACATGTACATCACATCTACTAGTATTCATCACATTCGAATGACTCCCTTTTTTTTTTTTTTTTTTTTTTTTTAGAGTGTATATAAGAAAAGTATAGAAGGAAGGAAAAACAGCAATTTAATATACGAATATATTCAGTGTTAGAACTCATATGTTTAAATAAATACATATTTATTGATATTTTCCTAGTATAAGAAAACAAAATAACGATTCTTTTCGATATTCATAAAATAGCATTCTTTTAAAATTTAAAATCTTAGATATAGTTTAAACAACTAAGTGTTATCACACTGTGGATTTTAGATTAATTTTTTTTTACTAATTACTTACATGAAATCATAATAAAAACTAAATTTAATGCATTAATGTGGAGATAAAATTCATTGGAATTTTATTCTTAAATAAATAAATGAATAAATAAAATAATTAGATAAAATAAAATAAATTAATTAATTAATTAATCTGTATTAATAAAATAAGCCTCTCTCTGTGTGTAAAGATTTGCATTTAAAGAATGTGTTCTGCATATAGTTACAGAAATTGACATAAGATTGTAATAAAGTGGGCAAAAGTTCAAACCGCGATTAAAATAGGGGTTTAATTGGATTTTACCTTTTCAGTCAGAGCCGCGGAAATTCGGCAAAAGCAACAAAAGAAACGTGGGTGGGGGGGGGGGGGCGTATTTAAATAGCCGCCACTTCGTACCGAATATCAGTATTGAAAAACTTTCTAAGGCATCTGAAAGCAAGTTTCTCTCGCTCCCAACGATGCAATTTTTTTTTTTTTTTTTTTTTGTAAGAATATGAATTTTTATATTTCTAACATTCTTAACACTTTCCAAAAAGGTTGAAAAGTGTTAATGGTTTCAGTTTGTCATTATGTCCGTCCGTCAATCTGTCTGTCTGTCCGCGCTCTAACTCCCGTAAATATTCATGGAATTTATTGAAACTGATATATGTTATTCATTATCGAATGTTTCCTATTCAAAATGGAGTAAAGACTTTTACCGGTTTGTGGATAGGGACACCTGAAAGTATTTCAAATCATACATTACTTTAAGCAAGCCTTAATTAAATTGAAACATGTTGTTGAAATTTACAATCGGATGTTCCCCCTTGAAAATGGAGTAAATACCATCCTGGTTTGTAAACAGGGATACTCGAAAGTATTCTAAATCATTGTGCTGTATGAGAGCTATTTCTATAAATCAAATTTTAAGAACTTTACTTAGCAGAAATCTTAATAAAATTTAAATACATTATTCATATGTGTAAAAGAATGCTTTTCATAGAATACAGTATGATTAGCATTAGATTTACAGGACAAAACAGAATATTCAGTTACATTAATAGGTATTCGAAATTAGCTGGAATTGCATTTTCGTTGATATTAATCATTGCTTTTAACACTTTCGAACAAGGTTGAAAAGTGTTAATGGTTTCGGTTTGTCTGTCTGTCCACACTCTAACTCCCGTAAACATTCATGGAATTTTTTGAAATTGATATATGATATTCCAGTTCACTATTGGATGTTCCCTATTGAAAATGGGGTAAATACCTGTACTGACTTGCGTACAGGGAATCCAAAAGTATTCCAAAGCATTGTGTTCTACGAGAGGTATTTTTATGAACTATATTTTAATTCCTTTATTTTACACAAATTTCAAGGAAATTGAAATATGTTATTCAAGTTCACAATCTGATGTTTTCTTCAGACAATTCAGTAAATATCCAATTTAATTAATTTGGAAATATTCAAATATCCAAATAAATATCCATATATTCAAATATCCAAATTCAATTAGTACATGGACACCTGAAAGTATTCCAAAGCATTCGTTCTATGAGAGGTTTTTCTATAAACGAAATCTTTATAACTTTACTTTGAACAAATCTTAATAAAATTGAAATATGTTAATCACATGCACAAAAGAGTTCAGTGTGATTAGCATTAGATTTACAGGACCACACAAAAATATTCAATTACATTGAGTGTTTTTATTGAAAATTTATTGGAATTGCATTTTCGTTAATATTAAACCATTCAAAGCATTTTAACATTTTTTAAATGTGAATATGATTTGATTTTGTGTATCTATCAGTTCGACTGTCCATCTATCTGTCTGTCTGCCTGCCCTCAGCGTTCGAAAATATTTTTGGAATAAATATATATATATATATATATATATATATATATATATATCTTATTGAAATTCACTATGGAATGTTCCCTATTTTAAATGGCATTAATAGGTCCTGTGCAACTGATTTGTATACAGAGACATCCCAAAAAATGCAAATGCATTGCATTTAAGAACAGAAATTTTTATAAATTACATTTAAAGAACTTTATATTGTAAAAAATATAAAGAAATCGACATTTACTGTTATTAAGCTAAAATAATATTTCGTTTAGAATATGATTTTATTAACCTTCAGATTTACAGGGCTGCACTAAAATATTCAGATACGTTAAGGACTGCGATTAGAATATAAGTGCTACGTTTTCATTCGTGTTAAGCTTTTTTAAAACTTTCTAACAATGTTTAAGAATGATTAGATATTCAATTAGTCCATCCGTATGCTTTTCAGAACTAATCTGTACGTTGTGTGATTATGTAGGCAAAGAGGATTGAAAGTTATGCGATATAACTATTACGTACATTTCGGAAATGATAATAATCAATGCATACCACCTTATTATTATTATTATTATTATTATTATTATTATTCTTTTTTTTGAAAATTCCAAAATATTTGGTTTTTTTTGTGTTTTAATTTTTGAAACGTCTTGTAGCAAGAGATATTCCTTCTATTTGTTAACAAGAAGTATATTTAGAAAAGTAATTTTTCCCTCTTCACAACGATACCAAAATTTAACAAAATTTTATGCATGCAGTTTATCCAAATTTTGTCAAATCGATTTTTGACACTAAATATTTTAAAAGCAAAAAGAGTTTTGTAAATAAATAAATAAAAATTAATTCACCCTTTTTTTTTTAACACCGTCAGATACAGACAATCACAGCAAATACTGATACAAATATCAACAGATGGACATTTCTTGCGAAGACAGTAAATTTTTAAATAAAAGTTTGAGAGTTAAGAAGTTTTTAGTGTCACGAACGCATAATTTATCCTCCTAAACAACGTAATATAATGTCGTAATACAAAATATTCTTTTCATATTTTGAAATCAGTCACATGATTACTTCGCTGCTGAACTCCGATATAAATATTACGTTTCAGATACCACGTGCTCGTGCTACTAAGACTTTCTCCAATTTTCAAATGCTGATCGCCATTTAATATAGATTAACTAATATAGCGTACCGTTTTAATTTCACTTGATTTGGAAAAAAGAATAAAAGAAAAATACTTATTTATTTATACTTTGCGTAAAATAGCAAATAGGATCACATTCTCTTTCAGGTCTTCCGATAAATAAAAAAAATTAAATCCTTTATTACTCAGAAGAGCCTAGCAAAATTATCAATGCATACTGTAATATAGTCGTCCGTAAAATTGTAATTATTGAAGCATCAGCTGTCGACCATATGCACACAATTTAAAACAGGGGTTGGTATACAGATTAGAATATGAGGTATAGCATTTCCAAATATATATATGTTTATATATAGCATAGCAGCGACACCTTTAGGACATCGTAAAGGGAAATCACAGGAGAGTAGCGCCTATTAGTCGATAGCATTTGCCAGCTGGTAAGCATATAAAAATCTTAAAATAAATAAATGGTTTTAAAAAACTGTGTCTATGTTTTTTGGTGATAATGAATGAATTACGCATATTTTCCAAGATGTAAAATTAGTATGGGCCCATGAAAATACGGGTTTTTTGGGCAGTTGGCGTTTGAGCATATTTTCGAAAGTGTAAAATTTGTATGGGGAAGATGGTGCCAAAGTATTCTATGATGATAATGTAGGGCTACGGTTTTGGAAAGTTGTATATGAAAGGTTTTTTTGGAGAGGCGACTTGATTGTACCTAATTCCGAAAGTGTAAATTTTATTCTTGGAGAGCAGATGAAGTACAATATATTATAAAATTTTAAATTAATACTTTCGTGACCGCTGAGTAGATTCACGTCTTTTAGAAATCTGTAACTACGCCAGTGGGTGTTTCTTTTGCAATTTGCATGTTACTATATCTCTTAAGAATATCCCCAATATTCTAAACTGTACAATCAAAATACTATGGATGCAAATACTTTAATTATAAAGAGAATCATTATAATGAATATTCATTTGTAACATAAATATAATACAGGAAAGCTCGTTCTGAAATAATGTAACTTAAAAGAATAACGCCTACACGGGAGGAACTTATATCAGAGAGACCAAAACATGCGGTCGCGAAAGTGATATGCTGCCGCGTTGAAAAGGCAGGTATTTAAATTTTCTCAAATGAAACTATGGATTACAAAAATCGCGTTTCAATGTTTTGTTGAGAGGGGGAGAAATAGATTGCGCATACTTTTACAGATGTAAAATTATAAAGGTTAAATGGGACAGATATTTAAAAATAAATTAAATAGAGCTAGGACTTTCCTAGGGGGGGATTTTGCTTCGGTCACAATAATTTCCACAGTGAGCGATAAAACTGTTGAAGATTCTGAAACGGAGAGAGGATGTCGCAACAGGCGTTTGCTACTATCATAATTTCTAACAATTAGCAGTAGTTTGCCATGCTGAGTAAACAGGCTTGCGAACGGGCTTGTAAACTAGCGGATTTTACTATTATTATTATTTTATCTATTCATTTATTTTGCAGAATGTTTGAGCGCTTCCTTTGAATTGTCTACATACACATTTTCGACTCAATCCACATTCTAGTTAAATCTCCAGCGAGCTCTGAACAGGCCATATTTAATTATGAGCACCCTGTACATATGATTTTATTTAGCAATAGAAGAAAAAAGATATTAAACTTTTAAAATGATATAAAGTAAACGCACCAGTAGTGGACACTTTAAGCACATTTTTCGGCTATTTTTTGTGTAATTTCCTAAATTTTATATTTTCAAAAAATAATTAATATTTCACACCTTTATTAGTTTTTTCTTAACACGACTGTATTATGAAAATTGCTAATTGTAGCATTTATATATGTAAAAAATCAAAAATCTGAAGAGCTTAAAATGAGCCAGTAGTGGACCCTTTTTTGTTCCAGCAGTGTACTCCTTTGAATTTTTGCTTTAAAATTAAACTCTAAAATTGCTGGATTACAGAATTGTGTCAACTACTGGATCTGGCATTAAAAGTTACATGAGCCAGTAGTGGACAGGGCTGTCCACTATTTGTCATGATGACATTTTTTGGCACCAGTAGTGGACACCCATAAAAATACTATGTGTTAATACAAGATTTAAAAAATAGCACAATAAATGAATTCTGCATACTTGTTTTAGTCATATGAAAGCAAAAGGTAGAAGAAATCAGTTAAAAATAAGAAGAGAGCGAGCAAATAAAATTTCATTTCCTTATTCAAAGTGATAAGAAGAAAACGGCAAAATCACAAAAAGTGCATTTTTTTTAGTTAAACTAACATTATTTTAAAACTAATGGCAGGAATTATTTTTTGTTAAAGGGTTTAACAGTAAAGGACTATAACTCCCTTCCTGAACATTGTTCGAATCTTTCGAATTTTTAGGTAGCTTATTTTCCGAGTTTAAGATTAAAAGTGTCCACTACTGGTGCGTTTACCTTATATATATATATATATATATATATATATACATGTAAAATGACCACTAGATTTTTCAAAAGAAATCTTTCCATTATGAACAAAACAAAATAAATAAATTACTCAACTTTTTAAACACTAAGTATTTTAAGTAAAATAAAAATATTTACCAATTGTCTAAAAAACAAACAAACAAACAAACAAAAAACTCTATTTTTTTAAAACATTTTGAACAACATGAGCATTATCTAATTTTAAATTATATAAGAAACCTTTAAAGTGACAGTAAAATTAATAATAATGGATACTTTAGAAAAAATGAAAGCTTTGTCGGAGAGAAAACGCAATAAAAGACATTTTTCTTCACTAAAACATCATAATTTGATTTGAAAAAGTACATTTAACTTTTATTCTTGTAGAAACTAAAATTCAAAAATTTCTTTTTCTTTTTAGGCTAGCTTAAATTTATTTTATTTATTCTGGCATAAATCCAGGTGATTTCAAATCTGGCATTTTTCGACTCTTCACGAATGTTCTGAAATTCACAAAAATTCTTCTAAAACTTAATCCCTTTCAAGCAAACTATTTAATCAATTCTAAAAATTTATTTAAAATAGGCAGTTTATTTTTTTATTTTATTTATTTATTTATTTTTTTTTTGCCTTTTTTGTTTTTTTGGAATCTTATCAAATTGCTTATATTTCTTATTAAATAATGAAATGATATTTAACAAAATAAAGAATTTTATCTAATTTTTAAACAAATAATTTATATAGAATTAAAATAAATGAAATTTATGGAAATGGTGTTTTAATATTCTACAAAAAGGAAATTGATTTATGCAAAAAATGCCATTAATGAAGAAGACGATTAAGTAATAGCATATTTTTAACCATAGCACAGATTTGTCCCGGGTGATAAGACGTTGTGCAATATATAAATGCAGATACATATATATTCGCAAAGAAATGGAATTTTATAATATAATTATTTTTTTAAAGTTTTAATATTAAAAAAAAAAAAGAATCACCAGAACCGTATGGGCCGTTCTTTGTAAAAGTGAAGTATCTCCTTGGAAATTGATTTCGAAATAACGAGCTTTTTTCAAATTTATGTGTTGGAAAATAAGTCAAGATTCAGTAAGTGTTATTGATTTTTGTGTTTAATACAAATCATAGTTATAAGAATTTATAAACTATATTAAACATAATTTGTAGTAACTTAGAAACTTCATTTTTATAATAAATATTTAGAAATTTTAGTTTTCTGAAAAAAAAAAAAAAAAAAGAAACCATGTAGTGCCATTTATGGGATTTTAATGCAATTATTGGATTTTTTTTTTTTTTTTTTTTTTACTTTCTTCTACATGTAATATAGAGAAAGTATTGGATTCGTGAAAATTTTCGACCTCCGTTTTTTGATGGATTTACACGTTTTGGGATGTCCAGAACACGAATTAATAGTTTTTAGAAAATGTCTGTTGAAAAATAGATAGAGTCTCTAACAGTCTCTTAAAAATCTCCTTCATCTTTACAATAGGATCTGGACTGAAAATATTTTCCCTGTTGCTTGGCACGATGCTATTGCTATTCCTTTTCCTAAGCCAGGTAAATATGCTTCTGACCCCAAAAATTATAGACCCATTGCCCTCACAAGATGTCTCTGTAAGCTGCTATAAAAGATGGTAAATACTAGGCTTGTTTACATTTTAGAAAAAAATAATTTGATTTCTCCATGGCAAAGTGGTTTTCGACGAGGCCGTTCAATGGTTGACAATATTTTATTATTGGAGACTGATATTTGAAAAGCTAACGTGAAACGTAACTATTTGGTATCAGTTTTTTTTTTTTTTTGACATGGAAAAAGCTTATGACAAGACTTGGCGCTATGGCATTTTAAAAGATTTATATAATTTGGACTTTCGAGGAAATCTCCCTATTTTTATTGAAAACTTTTTAAGAGTCAGACGCTTTCAAATTCGCATTGGATCAGTTTATTCAGATTTTTATTTCCAAGAGGAAGGTGTGCCTCAAGGCAGTGTCTTGAGTGTTACTCTTTTTTTTTTAAAAAAATAACGATATTCTAAAACAACTGCCTCAAAGTGTCTATGGAACTTTATATGTTGATGACCTGCAAATTTCTTGCCAGGGAAATGACATGCGCTTCATAGAAATTTATTCATAGAAATTTATTGAAAATAGTAGTAGTTAACTAGGAAAAAAAATTTCTGCATGTGGGGGGCATCGCTTCCCCCCCTTGGGGGGAAAATTTTGAAGATGAGTATCTTTCGAAAGATCTCGTCAATACCTTGAAAACGAATGGTTGAACTATAAATCTGTGATAATTTAAAACAAAGTTATCGTTTTTTTTTTTTTTTTTTTTTTTTTTTTTTTTAAATATTGTTACTGATTGAATATGTATAAGAAAATATAGAAGAAAGTCTTGTGGTGGCCACATCATAATAGTTTAAATAAAGAAAGATTTGACAAAATGTGATACAATTAAGCAAATATATATACATTTAAAAAAAAAATATGGAGTTACACCACTTTTACAATGAGCCCTCCATATGTTTAAACGTGAATTTTTTTTTTTTTTTTTTTTTTTTTTTTTTTTAAGATCCAGTAAATTAGGATTTAGGATCCTAATTAAATGTTGATGCCTTATGTGAAATACAATCAGCAGCAAAATTATTCGAGGGTTAGCCGAAATTCCTATATAAAAAAGTACACTTAATACTATTTGTTAAATAAATCCTTGTCGAGTCCTGTTCTTAATTAGTCGACAAGGATTTATTTAACAAATAGTAGGTATTAAGTGTATTTTTTTTATGTAAGAATTATATTTAAATATATTATTTTATATAGGAAATATTGTTAGCGCTTGAATAACTTAGCTCTGCCGATTGTAGCACATCTTGTAGTGATTAGAAAGAAAAGTTACAGCCGGTGTATGAGAATTAAAGGGAAAAAAAACACTCGTAAGCATATTACTAAATAATCGTATTTGCAACAAGCAAAAAGATATTAGTATATATTGGTATTAGAAAGTAATTTGATGCAATAGTTTAAAACGAGATATATCTCTTAGTTGGAAAAATTTCACATTCTTACCAAAATGTATTTCCTGGTGCAAACGATCTTGACTACAGTTTCTGTTATTATTATTACTAGCAGGCTTTTCCCGCTTCGCTGGCCACTAAATTTAAAGGAAACTCGTTTCTATATAGCTTTGTAAAAATAAAATAAAATAAATTACTGAAATTGTTCAAAAGCTCGCTCCAGGTCCCTGCTGCATTCAGCAGCGATTTGGTCATCAACTGCAACTCGGGCGCTTGTCCCTATTACCTGCGACAATAGTTTACCAATGAGCTTCCATTTAGGTGCTTATTATATAACAGTTTCGAAATAGATAGTATCGAAAAAATTGGAGTTTCCCTTTTATATTTGAATCCCAGTTACATGTGAACAACACTATACGTGTTGTTCACATGTAACTCGGACTGGACTCAAGCATAACTGGGTTTAGACAACATAATATTTGCTTTTACGTTATTTCATATGTTTTTTTTGTTTATCCAATCAACCATTAAATGGCAGCAATTTCACGCCAAATATTACTATATGCTGTGACCGGCTACGTCTGTCGCATGAGACAATTAATTTTTTGTGTTTATATATAATTCATGGGTTGTAAACCTGATAGTACAGCCTTAATATAGTTCTCTTTGGCGGCTTTTGAATCTTTGTCACCATTTTAGACTTAATCCATTGTAACAATAAGACTTAATCCTTCGTAACAATATGCTATGAGCGCTATTTCTGCCGTATTTTAGACAACTAATCTTTTTATGGTTATATATATTTCCCATTAAACATATTTTTATTTATTTATTTAAATATTAATTTGAATTTTTCAAATATTTCTGTTCGACAGCGTGAGAGTGCAGTAACACACTGAGGTTCATTTGTTTGTATGATAAATTAGCATAGTGATTATTATATAAAAAAATAAATAAATAGGTAAACATTATCGTGTTACACAACTTTATTATGTCGCTCCATTGGCGGCTTTTGAATTTTTGTCGCCATATTAGCGATGGATTTTTTTTTTTTTTTTGTATGAAAAGGGGAAGACTATTTTGCTAATAATTTTATCAGACTCTTATTTGTTTATACATAAGAATCCTTTATATTCTGCTTATATTTTTAATGCTTTTTAGGTTTAAAATAGTGCTTGTTGAAATAAATTTCCTATCTTTAAAACTGCATTTGTTCTGTAAATTTTGTGTAAAAATAAATCATTTATGTTTTTATATATTTGATGCGCTACTTAGATTAAAATGGCTGTTGCTATATTAAACTTCTTGTCGAAAAACATTCGGTGTACTTCAACACCAAAATTTAAAAAATCGCCCAGCAGGATCTGTTAATGAAGCTGATAAAATAAAAATATGGTTCATAGAGTTTAAATAATCTATTTAAAAAAAATTTTAAAACCCAAATTATTAATCTATCGTATCACATACATAGATATAGTAATAATATATAGATTGATCATTGGGGACAAAAAAAGTGATTCCTTTTCACTCGGGAAAAGACGGCGATTTTACCAAAATATGGCAGTCTTTCCCCGAGTAAATACACACGGGAATATGCACGAATGTTTTAGCAAATAAAATTAATGAATAATTTATTTACTAAATGTGAATGAAAAGCCCCAGATATAGTTTAAAATTCATTCTTCTTTTTTTTTTTTTTTCCTTCAATACCACTTAATGGCTGATTCCAAAGCTTTTTTTTCGGCATCAAAAATCTTTGCACGATAATATGGGGATGATAGATCTATATATATTATTATATCTATGATTACATAAATCTTTTCGAAAATAGAATAAAATTTAATTTGAAAGAAAAATAATAACTTTTGTTTATTAACCAAAATAATTGATGAAATTTGAAATGCAAGTTGGTCTTGTGGGGTACAGGCTGTATATTATATTTTTGTGTTCGTGAGAGAAAATTTAAAAGAATTTGAAAACTGTAATTTTTAATCCATTTTAAAAATCATGTGACTTAATGTGAAGCAGATTTTTCATTTTTTTTCTCCTAACGGTTTCCATACAATCTTCTGCTGTTGTCACCTAAAATTCATACTTTAGTTAATTTTAAAAAATCTAATTGTCCGATTGATATGCTGTTTAATGCTCGGATTAAAAAAAAATTTCCCTTTCATTTGCTATATTATTTGTAACGAGGCGACTGATATTTCTAATTTATTTTCTAATCTTTCTGATTTATTTTCCTCATTTTAAATAAGTGTACGGTTTTATTATTATTATTATTATTATTATTATTATTTTGTCGAAAAAAATGGCAACAATTAAATTATGGATAAAATTTTTAAATTTAAATGTCTTTTTTATCAGAAATTAGAAGGTTTTTATTTTCACATTTTAATTAATTAGAAAAAAAACTAATCATCCGATTGATAAGCTGTTTAATGCATCGGATTTACAAAAATTTTCCCTTTCATTTGGTGTCTTATTTGTAACGATGCGAATGATATTTCTAATTTATTTTCTAATCTTTCTGATTTATTTTCCTCATTTTAAATAAATGTATATATTTTTTTTAATTATTATTATTATTTTGTCGAAAAAAAAAATTGGCAACAATTAAATTATGGATAAAATGTTAAAATTTAAATGGCTTTTTTTATCAGAAATTAGAAGGTTATGATTCTCACATTTTAATTAATTAAGAAAAAACTAATCAAAAATTCGAAAATCTGACTTCGATGTGCACAATGACCTTTCGGGATGCACCTTTGTGTTAAATCTCGTGACTGTCCGAGCTACCGTTTTCGAGATCAGTGAAATATACATACAAATATTGCTCACTTTATAGTATAAGATTATTATTTTTTTTTTTTTTCAATAACTGGAAAGAATGAAACAATCAACCTATATAATTCTTTCGTAAAATCATATGAAATGTGGTTAAAAGAAATGCTTCTCTAGCTGAAAAAGTTTTAATTGCTTAATTGTTACATAAATTGCTTAATTGTTCCCTAGATTGCTTAATTGTTACGTAGTTTCAATATCTATGTAAAAACTATCACACAAAATAGGAGGCAAATATAAAATAAAAGTATAGGAATATTAGCACAATTAAAAAACGAAACAGTAGGTCTGTAATTATATAGAAAATATAATAATAGTTTACTATAATAATTTGGTTATCATATTTACTTTTTAATTAATTTAAACAACATAAATTTATTTCAGATAGGTTTATTTCTTTTTGCTGTTATTGGATTATCAATTATTTGTAGGTATTAAAATTTTAAAAGAGATTTTCTTTTTCTTCTAAAGGATTAAAATTTGATAAATAAAAAGTTATTGAAAAATAAATAATTATTATTATTTTACAAGAAACATTTAGTGCATAAGTCATTCTACATTTTAAAATATTCAGATTAAATGCCTTACTTCTTGATATAGGTAATTTACATCAGTTAATAAAAAGTTTCAAAAAACGCTTTTACGAGAAACATAAAAAGACCAATTGAAATATATTAAAGTAGTAATGGAAAATGTGTTTTTCAAATAAAGTCAACAGTACTGGAACCTAAAATCGTTAACACTAAACATTTTCTATAAATTTCGTTGAAGGAATCTAATGATAGAAAGTGTAATTCTATACACAATTTTTAAAATTAAGTATAAAGTTTAAATTTAAACACTTTAAATTTATCTATTAAAAACTTTAAATTTTTATCAATTAAATTCAAGGTAATTGGTTTAAATTAATTTAAATTAATGAGTTTAATAGATATATTATAAAAAACAGAGAAGTCATTTAAATACAATATTTGATAAATTGCTTCGTCAATACTTGCTCAAAAATTTGAATACTTTCTCAGCAAATATCTGTACTGAGAAGTATAAAGGAATTAAGTCCAAAAAAGGCGATTTTGAGTTAAGTAAATAGTCAGACTCAGAAAAAAAATTCTCTATCGATTGGTATAAAGGATTTAAATCCATGTCATTTAGTCTTTGAGAAAATTCATTGGTAAAAAAAGATACAAGTCAGAAATTTAGCATTAATCTTTGGTATAAGATATTTAATTCGATTTTTTATCTTTATTAAATGAAGGTTGACAATCACTGAATGGTATAAAGGGTATAAATCAACATAATAACTTTTTCCTAATCGATTCTTCTGATTAGATTTTAGTTACTTTAACTTTATTTTTCGTCTCCTGAAAAATCAAGAATATGGACTTAAATCCTTTATACTTATCAGTACAGATATATTGTTGTATGTTTTGCAAGCAAAAATTCCTGTTTACGATGAATGATTTAAATTATAAATCAAATCAAGTTATTTTCATTACAATTGAAAATAAAGTTAAAAATGTCTTTTAGGTAACTTTGATTGTGAAGTAATATACAAAAAAAATAAGAATAATATAAAAAATAGGATAAAGTTTAGTAAAAATATGCATCTTATATAAAGTCTGAGTATATATAAATGACTTGAATTGAAATCTTAAGTGTTTATCTAAAAACATAATCAATTTAGAATCGGAAAGAATCTTCAGAATGGCATGCAGTGGCGGGTATATAACACTCGAGGCGTGGAGCGAAAATCGCACTAGGGGCTAACTGGAGCCCCTTTTATATTGAGGCTCCGTTGGACTTCTTCACTTAAATTTATCGTTCTAAAAAGGCACTAAAGTAAGTTTTAAGACTGATTCAGAAGCCAAACACAAAAAAAGGCCAGGGGCATTTGTCCCGTTTGTTTTGACTTAGTTAGGCTTTATTACATAAATGAGTTATTATTATTAATATTATTAATATTATTATTATTATTATTAGTAGTAGTAGTAGTAATTTTTTTTTTAGTTGTTGCTGATTGGCTACATTTTTTACATTAAGGCTCTTTAGACAGGAATTTACGGCTTAAAGAAGAGCTGCAGGGACTTTTTCAGTTTAAAATAATGTCACGACAATTTAACGAAATATATATACTTAAAGGTTAAGTTTCTCCGGAGGTCGCCTCATGACCACAGGCCCGGGGTGCACCGCCCCCGCCACCCCACCCTTGGTACGCCACTGAATGACAGACCTCGCAGCGTTTCTAAAATTTTACCACAATTTTATTATATTATCACCACTATCACCAATAAGAAACTGTTCTTTAGAATGTTTTAATGCTAAAATATTATGTAAAAAAACATTGTTTTAAGATAATGGTGTCCATATAATAAAATGAGATTTTAGAAACACTGCGATGCCTGGAATCGTAACTTAGACTACTCATGTTAAGGAGACACTTCACTTAACGTTGACGGCAGTCTTATCCCATGTTATTCTATTGAGAAATTTCTTTTCAAAATTACTCATTACCAAATGCATTTTTTTTTAAATTAATTATTTACTTTTTTAATATTTTATTTTGAGGCTTCAAAGTAGTCAAATTTTCGCATTTTAGAGTTTTAAAATGAAATTTTAAAGATTTAAAAAATTAATTTTTTAAAAAAGGGAATCAGTTTAATGATTGTGTATTATCTAAATGTGAAAATGGAATAAAAAAAAAGATTAGGTAAATAGAAATTTTCAAATAAAATTCCTCCTTAGAACAACATGGGACAAGGCTGCTGTCCCCTTTAGGTGAAATATTCCCTTAAGGGATCGATAGGTTTGGTTTTAGATCACATTTCTACTATATTATGAGCAATTCTACTCATGTTAAAAAAAAGAGATAGAAAATTATTGTTAGCAAGCCTGGTTAAAAATAAAGAATAATTTTGATTGTGTTTAAAGGATTTAACAAAAAATTGGTATTCTTGAAAATAATAATAATTCTTTACCAACTTCTTATAGATACCGGTTGGCTTTGATGTCGTATCGAATTGTCATCCCTCGAAATTTTTTTTATGTGTAGTATACATTATTTCAGAAAGTAAAATCGCATGGGTAAATGAGAAAAACAGTAATAACAATTTCAGTGTACAGTCGGTAACAATGGTATTCGAACACTAGCAAAAATTCCTATGTAAAAAAAGTAGAGTTAATGCTTTTTTGTTAATTAAATCCTTGTCGAATCATGTTCTTAGTCAATCTAACACGACTCTACAAGGATTTATTTAACAAAACAGTATTAAGTCTACTTTTTTTAATATAAGAATTTTTGCTAGTGTTCGGATACTTTTGTTACCGACTGTACATATACTACTTTTCTTTTTCTGGTAATGGTAAAATAATTTTTCTAATTTTTACTTTTTTTCATATTCATAAGAAGAAAGTATTGGATCCGTTTATCTACTTCAGGTTTTTAATGAATTTACAAGTTTTGAGTTGTTCAGAATACAAGTCGGTCATAAAAAAAAAAAAAGATTCTGCAATTTCATCAATTAAAGAAATATTACACTCATATTTTATATTATATATGTGCAAAAAACTTGATATGTATGAGCGCTTTGATGAAAAACTGTTACTTCAAATTAAGTGCATATCGGCTGACCGCTAGCGCTGCTGTGTTTCAATTTGACAGCATTTACTGGAAGACAATACTCAGCTTGAATGACATGTGTATATATATATATGTGCACCACAATGGTATGTGAGATGAATATTATGAAAAACTATGCTGATTAAGTTTAAATGCTTTTGTGAAGTGCTTCTATGCTGTAATATTTTCCGTTTAAAGGAAGGCTATATATAAGTTTTTATGATATAAAAATGCACCAAATTTGATATGTACAATGCGAAAAATTATGTGTATTCAATTTAGGTGTATATCTGAATACAGGTTACGCTGCAGTTATTTAATTTCTTCGAATTTTCAGACAGCTGTATCTTAACACCCAGTGGTTAAAATTTCATGAAACTGAATATTTAAAATCACCAATGTATGAAGTGAGAAGCTATAATATTTAAAATATTTTACATGTTAACCAGTAAATGGCACTGTTATATAAAATTTTATAGAAGAAAGTCTTGTGCTGGCCACAGTATATTATTCTTATTCGTAATTGAACCAGATTGAATTGGTTTTTACCACTGCGTTTTATAGTCCAATTAGGAAAGAGCTGAAAAAAGATAACAAGTCAACATTATTCAATCAATTTTGCTTTGTTTTCAGCTAATGAAACCTGAAAGAAATAAGAAATAAATACGTTTGATTTAATTACTTAAAAATTTCAACTAGCTGCTTAAAAATAAAAACTTTTCTGAATATGAGTCATATGTAAATATATATGGAGAGGGGAAACTACAACTAAAGGTACTAAGAGATTAGGAGAATGGAAATGGCAACAAGTCTTGCTAATCATTTAATATATTCTTCTACCATATATTTATGTGTGTGTGTGTTTGTAAATCAAGAAAAAAGGCAAATATAAAAATTTTTTCTTTCAAGTTTTTCTAGTAAATTGAAGAAAAAAAGAGAGAGAGAGAGGAAAAAATAAAAATAAAAAATGATTACTAATTCTGGAAACTTTTCTTGAAGTTCTATTTCATGTTTAAGTTTTTAAGTTTTATTGTGAGTCTCAAAAGTAAATAAATTTAGTATTAAAACTTGAAAGAAAAAAAAAAGAAAGAAAACGTTCGCTTTAGAAATGATTTAAATCTATTTAATCAGACAGTGTAATAAATTTATTCAGATGAAAGAAATATGAAAATGGTTATTTTAATCCAGGAAAAATATATTTTCCTCTTATTGATTTTTACAAAGAAAGATCATTAATCTTTTTTTAATGACTTTTCATTCTAAATCAAAATTGAAAATTAAATTAAACATCAACGATTTAGCTTAAGAAATCAAGTAATCACATTCAATTTAAATTTCTAAAACTTTTATGAATAATGAAACATAGCATTGTGAATTAAGAAAAGAGAAATAAATTAAACACAATAACATTTTTTCAAAGTTTTATAATTTTTACTTTCTTCTATATGTAATATAGAGAAAGTATTGGATTCGCGAAAATTTTCGACCTCCGTTTTTTGACGGATCTACACGTTTTGGGATGTCCTGAACACGAATTGATAGTTTTCAGAAAATGTCTGTCTGTATGTCTGTCTGTCTGTCTGTGTGTCTGTATCATTTTTTTGTGGACGCTGTATCTCACGAACATATGAATGAAATTTAACCAAACTTGGTATTTAGTTGCACCCTGACATGAACTGGTGCCCATTAGATTTGGGGATCAATAGCTCAACAGGTGGCGCTGTAATCGCATTTTATGCAAATTTTTAACATGGCAGCATAGGACAAAATTCCGTATAAATGGGCATAATGAGAGTTATTTTAAACTTGTGATTGTAAAATTAATTTGAATTATTGATGATAGTAGTAGTTAACTAGGAAAAAAAAAAATTGTGCATGGGGGGAGTACCCCCCCGGGGGGTTAAATTTTGAAGATGGGTATCATTCGAAAGATCTCGTCAATACCTTTAAAACGAATGGTTGAACCATAAATGTGTGATAATTTAAAACAAAGTTATCGATTTTTTTTATTATTGTTAGTGATTGAATATGTATTAATTTTCACAAAAAAAAAAAAAAAATCTTTTTTTTTTTTTTTTTTTTTTTTTAATATTGTTACTGATTGAATATGTATAGGAAAATATAGAAGAAAGTCTGGTGGTGGCCACAACATACTAGTTTGATTTGTATTTTTTTAGGAATAAATTATTTTAATGTAAGAAACAGTTTTCAAGAATCGATAACATTATATATATAATATATACATTATACAGCATAAAACCGCTATATATAGGGGAACATCTCCAGTTGTGGGCATTCTCCTGTTGTGGACACCCCGCCATATCTTTTAATAAAAAGTAAATATGGTGGATTTGAGTACTGTCAAACATGTATTGTAACAGTACGCAGTTATGGCGCTAACACCGAATTGAATAGACGCATTTGCTTAGTAAGTGCAAGCATCGAAACAAAATTTTGAACAAAAAACAACACAAAAGTAATTTTTGAATTTTTTCAATGTGCAATAAATCAAAGTGAATTGTTTAAAAAATGTGAGTGTAATATATATTCATGCAGTATATTCAATATATTTTGTAATGCAATATCGAATTAAGCCAAAATTTCGAATGAAAATAGTTTTTTCTGTCATTATAAAAGTGACTGTCATTCCCGGTTGTGGGCACCTTTTCATGTAGCCTTTTGCGGGCACCCATGTTTCTTTCATTTAAAGCGTGCTTTTGACTTACAAATTGTGAAATATGGTCGTTTAAAACAACACAACACATTTTATTAGTGTTTTATGAATTTTTAGGCATTTTTAGGCTTTTTTAGCCATGTCAACCCCGAAAAAGGCAATCGATCCAAAATAAATGCATTTTAAGGCGATGGTTAAAGCCATTTAGAATTTAAGCCATTTAAGCCTAGAAAAAGTAAGGGTCAACTGTCAAACTGCTGACCAAGCGCGCTAAAAATAGAAACATTCATAATCAGGAGATGATGTCGATTTTTGCATCATTTGTTTGGAGCACCTGCTACCATGCCGAACAAGAGCAAATTCAGTCAAATGCAACGAGTAGGATCGTCTGGTACATTTGAAATGTGCCAATATACACGAAAATTATTTTATTTACAAGCATTGCACTTCTGATTTGAAGATGACGAATAAAATTGGAAAATGCCATTTACTGTTATTATTTCGGCCACTGAATACTTACAAAATGAACAAATTTTGTTGTTTTCTGTATTTATGGTGGTTTTTCTTATTATTTTCCCATTTTTAGCGGATTTTTGAAGTGTGCCCACAACCGGGCACAACATTTTCTTTGGCAAAAAATGATCACTTCACAATATTGGTAGTAATTTTTTTCTGGTTGACGGAATCAATACAGTTACTTTATCAAACGTTAGCTAATGGTTCTAGCTTTCCATTGGTGCTCATATGTTTGCATAATATCTATTCTATCAAAAGTTATAAGCTAAAATCAAAACTGTGCCCACAACCGGAGATGTTCCCCTACATATATATAAGAGTTATACAAGTGGAACAAATTTGTGTATATGTCGAGATATTACGATAGAATACATAAATACAGCTAAGGAAAAATAATCTGGAGCTCTAGCCATTTGCATAGGAGCATTTGAATTGTGTATAAAACATAGAATATTTCAATAAAGAATAATGTACATACGATATGGTCAACTTACGTGAACAGTACCAATGATTCGCAGACGGGTATGAGAAAATATGGGAAGGGAGGATGTGCGATTGGATTAAAGGAAGTCGGATTTTCAAATCGCAGTTTTGTTTGACATTTCAATAGGAATGATAATACCATTTAACGATTATTGCAGGAATGTTCTGACAATGATCGTAAAGAACTTTTAGCAAGTAGCCGACGACCGAGAGCAACGACAGAACACAATGAAATCGTGATCCACCATTCAGCATTCATATCACCTGATGTATCCTCATCAACAGCAGAACATTCATACGGTGCACCAATCACTGCAGTGGTTACTGACAGGCATCTTAGTGAACAGAATATAAGGTCTCGGAGGCCATTGCACCGATTGGTTTTTACCAGACACATTTAAAATATTACCGTGAGCATTTAAAATGTTACCGTACTATGAATATTACTGGTCTGTACAAAATTGCTTTTAGTGATGAGTCCAGATTCGAATTGATCCCCGACGACCAGCGAAGACATCTTTAAAGGTAAAGGATAGTGGTAGACTGGCATACGTACCTAACTGTCTTTTGCCACCTCAGGTTCCGAGAACGAGAAGCAGGATTTATATTATGGAATACCATTTTATTTTACAGTTTAGCGTTTAAATGCCATTAATGTCAGTCTTGCAGCTCGACGGTACGTCGACGTGATTCTAGGCTATGTCTTTTCTTTCGAGAACATTTGAAATTTAAATCCTACATGTCAATTCCTGGTTATATACGAGCGTCGTCGTTCTTCTCTAACACTTCTTTTACTCGTTGCAATCATTATATCTCAGCCCAATTGAACACTTTGGGATCTGATATGTAAGCATTCCCTAACATCCCTAGATTGTGCAGATCTAACTTGCCTATTGGGTCGTATATGCCAAACAATGTACTAGGAAAAAACACCCTTTACAATTCGAGAAGTTTTTAGGTTGATTTCTTTAGAAATCTACCTATTGCAATCACTTCTTTTCCCTATCTATCTATCTATCTATATATATAATGAAAATTTTGTCATCACGATAACTCTAAATTCGAATCAAATTTGGACAGCGAACGTATCTTTTAAATATCTTGATGAGTTCGTTAACCAAGTTGCTCCGCCTTTTTGTTTTCGAGTGGCGGCCACTTGAATATTTCAAAGTCACATTGTAAAAAGCGTATTCCGAATTTGTTTGTATTTTGCTGTATACATAGCCACATAAGGGTTTCAACCAAGTTTATTAATGAACTGTATCCTCCATTTTTAACTATAAGTTGCGGATATCTTAAATTAAGTGGGGACACTTCGAACAACTTGTTTAAATAAAGGACTTCTTTGAGAATAAAGGACAATGAAGGACTTGTTTAAATAATACAATTACATTTTTTTCCTGGTAAAACCTTTAAAAAATAACAACAAAAAAATAAATAAAATAAAATAAAATAAATAAATAAATAAATAAATAAATCACCTATTAAAACATTTATACAGAATCCATTATGATATACTAATTTAATCTGAAAGATTTTTTAAAATCATATTTATGTTATTTTATAATTTTATACTAATAAACTATTTTTTATCTTATGTTTCATCCTATAAAAGGCATTCATCTCAGTAATACTGATCATAATACTAGTGAAAAAAAAAAGAGATAAAAGTCTTAACCATATAAGGAAATTACTAAATTATGCAATCATTTTAACGTTCAAAAATTTTTATTTTACATATACTTTTAAAATTACTTTATAAATTTTTTAATCGTTATTAGATACAAAGTTAAATATAAATATCTTTTTAATTTAGGTTCGGCTTCATATTATAAAAAAAATAAAATTTTGTATTTTTTAAAACACAAGAATCATATTTATAAGCTTATATTTTTAATTTACCGCATAAATACATTAAATGAAAAAAAAAAAATTATATATATGTTTTTCCTAATAACAGTATAGCATCTTTTTCCGAAATTAATTTAAAAATAATAGAGTTTTACATAGCAATAATTTATTTATATTGAGGGATTAGAAAACGCCAAAAGATTATATGATAAAATGTTATATATATATATATAACTTTTAAATGAAACACTATTAGATATTTTTTAGAAACTAGTTCTACAAATTGTTTTAAAAATATTACAAATATTAAATATTAAATTTAAAAGGAAGAAATTACATTAATAAAACTTATTGAACACAAAATATGCCTGTAAAAGGAAATTTAATTCCAAAACATTTATTTTTATTTTAAGTTTGAACAATAATGAATAAGTTTTGTCTCTAATTTGCAATATTTAATTTTACAAAAAAATGAAAATGTAAAAATAAAGTAGAGATTTTTTGCTTAAACTAATCCTTCAAAAGAATTAACAAATTTTAAAATAGTTCTTTTTAATGTAAAGTATTCAAAAAAGATTTTAATTAAATTGCTTTTAAATATAAATACTTGTAGGACAAAATTACATTTCCGTAAAGTCTTTAGTTTGAACAAAAGCAATAACTTAAAAATATAATTTTTAAAAAAGAAATTAAGAAAAAGAATTTCGTAAAGAATTTTAATAATCGGTTTATCTATAGAATTATTCTTTTGTGTAGACGATTATGCAATTTTATTTTATCCTCCCCTTTAAACTTTTTTTCAAAGAAAAAAAATGGAGATGGTAAAATATTAGATTTTAAAAGTAATTAATATGCAGCGAAAAGGTTTAAAAGGATTTAAGTTCTTAGTGTTAGAATTGGAAATTTCATTTAAAATTTATAAAGTTTTTCCTAAAGTAATAAAATTATTATTATTATTATTATTATTTTTTTTTTTTTTTTTTTTTTTTTTTTACTGAAACTTAATTTATGTAAATAGCAGGAAATTTTTGAATTTAAGTAAAGGTGCATAAATATTAAAGATTTTTAAATTTAATTTTTTTTTCGTTAAATGTCAAAAGGTTTTCATGTATAGAAAACATTGTTTTCTTATTGGTAGTTGGTATATGTCAATATAATAATTTAATTAATAATAGAATATATTTTGAAAAATGAATAATTATATCTACTTTTAATGGATCGTCCAAAGTAAAACAATTATGGATATGTTAAAATACTTTTAGATCATCTCCTTGCTAAAAATAAAATAAAATTAAATTAAAATTAAACTTTTTGATCGTATTTAGTTTGTAATGAAAAAAGATGTATTCAAAATTGACTAAATAAGAAGATTTAAACATCTTAAACAAACGAAAAATTAATAATAATAAATTAGATAATGATTGTTTTTCACTAACTGGCCCTTTCTCATAGACCTCAAGTCAAAGTATATTTATTCTAGGTTACATTGTGAATCTCGCTTTACTTTGTCAATCTTTAGATAATACTTCTTATCAAAACATAGCAAAATTCGAGGTTTTAGCTTTTACAACTTTAATTTTGCAATTAAAAATTAACTTTGAAATTTCTATTTTAATCTTTTCATTTTAAATGCACCATCTACCAATAAGTATGTGGATACTTTCGAGTTTAGATGTCTTGTCAAACAATTAGAAAAGTTATTCAGGAATTATATTGAAAGTTTGGGAGTATAAAGAGCATGTTATACCTCATATATTTCAGCAAAAGTTTTGTCCTGAAAAAGAAAAGAGAACAAATGAAAAATCAAACAAAAATAAATTTTTTGGGATCACCCTTTATAAAGTAATGTTTAAAATGCGTTTTTGCTCTAGAATTTGATTATGAGGATTATTCTAATTATCTGTATAATTTTTTATAAGACTACTTCATATGTTCATTATTCACAGAGCAATAGCGGTTTCTTTAAATTATTGCAAAACATATCATTTTTTACTTACAAAATATGAGCATTTTTACTAAATAATTTTTAAATACGCATACGCAAGTTTTTAAAAGAATTTATTTGCATAATTTGATACCCAAAGGTATTGAGTTATTTATATGAAAACCACAAACAAATATCGTGTAACTTTAAAGAATTACGAGAGATAGAATAAACAGAATTTCAATTCCTCTAAAAAGAAATTAAGATAATAGGGGATTTTATCAGTATTTATTTACAATCAGCAAACACTGTATTACCATTGGGCATTGGTTGAATCAAACTAAAAATATGAGTAAAACATCTTATAGCTTAGCTTTTATTTTGAGAGAAACTGTAATTCGTTATATCTCGATGAATAAATATACGTGGTAGACTCCTAAAAATTTATAAAAATGAATAAGTAGAAGAATTTTTATAATTAAATGCTACAGTTTAAATGCATTTCAAGCATTCTTTTTTACAGGTTAATCCAAAACATTTTGATTTTTGTTTAATTTTTTACTTGCGCTCTTTTATTCTTCAGGACAAAACTTTTGCTGACATATGTGAGGTAGAACATATTATTTATACTACCAAAGTTTCAAGAAAATTCCTACCGAGTTTTTCTTGATATTTTGAAAAAAAAAAAGGTTCTGAATTCGAAAGTGTCCAAATACTGATTGCAGATAGTGTACATATTATTTTTATTTAACTAGATCTGACGAAGAAAATTTAAAAGGTTTAGAAACGGCCGCATTATCTCCTTATTTAATTATAAATTTGAGCTGTTATTCACAAACTTTTCAAGACTTTTTAACAATTAATTAATGACAACAGATAAGTTTTATGTGAATTGTATCACTAAAAAAGAGACAATCCCTTACAATTGTTATTAAGACTATAAATAATTTTTTTCTGTACGTAGCAAACACTAGTATACAGAGCTATTTACTTAACGCTCATATACAACTATGATCAAAGAAATCTTTTAAAGAAAATTTAAAAAAGATCAATCTTTTATCAAAGAAAACTATATAATATGCCTGTCGGGCTGATTTGAAAACGTATAAAGGTTACAACGAAATTATCTCCTTTTTGAAAAAAAAAAAAAAAAAAAAATGAAACTGTTTAGAAAGCAGCTAAAAACAGATAATAAAAGCTCAATTAAATATTCGAATTAGTCATTTTTTTTACTGTTGTTAAGAAGTTTAGTGAGGCATTATTTTCACTAGCTGAAACTTTTTCTAGAAGGCAAAGGACGACTAGTATATTTAGAATTTTTAAATACGTTTCCTTAGTCGTTAAACATTTAGGCATCTAATTTTTAACATTCAAACTTTAATTATTGCTAACCTTTACTCACACAAGCAAAATAATAAAATTATTTTATAATTACATCCAACTTATAAGACAATTCTCTTGAGTATACATATATATATATATATATATTGTTTGTTTGTTTGTTTGTTTGTTTACTTTACATACACTGCTACTTGCTCAACTACGGTTTGTATCAAATAAACAAAATTTTCTTAAATTTAGTAATTCTTTTGCAATAAAAAAAAAAAAAAAAAAAAAAACTGCTGACTGTTTTGAAGTGCTATGTTCAATGTTATGGCTGAATCAGTCATCATAGACATTTTAAAGTTATTTTAAATAATAAAAGTTACGAATCATCAAACCTTTTATGCACTGA
Source organism: Salticus scenicus (assembly GCA_963930645.1). Taxonomy (NCBI): domain Eukaryota; kingdom Metazoa; phylum Arthropoda; class Arachnida; order Araneae; family Salticidae; genus Salticus; species Salticus scenicus. Next base: position 326,667,690 of record OZ005648.1, on the reverse strand, counting down.
TTGCCATAAAAATTTGCGTATCAAGAAACAGTTGTCAGAACGAAACGAAATTTTATATACGTAAGTGCATCGTTAATATAAGTAAGTGATTACAAAATCGAAGCGAAACGATCTTTTACTACAGGAAAAATTACGAAAGAATTATTTAAATCCGGTATTGTAATGGTCATAGATTAGAATATTACAGTTAAAAAAACGAAACGTTTATTAAGTTTCTTTTTTTCTGTTTGTTTTTTCATAAATAAAGATAAGAGATTTTTGCATATAATTTATTTTATGCTCAAATGCGATAAAAAGAAAACATCCATTGAAAAGAAATAACAAATTTTGAAATGAGCAACAGGCTTTCTGGGAGTATAAAGCTCTACAGGAACAGACATCAATTGAATTTAAAGTTAAAACAAAGCATACAAAACGATAAAGGATTTAGATGCGAAAAATTATATAAGTAGTAAAAAATTTAAAGAGAAGAAAAACAAGAGTGTCTGGAATTTCACTATTTGAAGACACAGGTAGGACAAAGTATCGAGAAAATGAATAACAATGTAACATTGTTATTTGTAATATTTTACGATTTATTATATTTATCTAATCTTTACGATACTTCTAGGATTTACAATATTTTAAACTACAGTACAAAACATTTGTTGTTTATAAATTTCCTTTTTACGAACTAACATTATTTGGAATTCTACTTCAATACCCATTTCAAAATCCCCAAATATTTGTAGAGTCATTAATAACATATATTTGCTATATTTTCCTTCATTTTGTATTTATAAATCCTGATTTGTTTAAATAACACCTGACAAATGTTCTCAAAGGACGAAAACAGTATATATACACATATATACACTTATGTGTATATATCAGATATGCCAACAGTTCTAATTTATTTTGAAGTATTATTAGAACCCGACATTTTTTTACATTATTTATTTTGAAAAGTAACTTTCATCTGTTTTTCATCTCGATTATATGAATCTCTTGTGGCACTCACACGACTTTCTCTTATCCTGGAACTTAATACACTCCTGCTCAAAAGTTTAGCAAGATTTGCAAACGATCAGTTATTTTCAATTTAAAAACTTAGCTCTCCATGAAATGTTTTCAGACATTGGGTATTTAAAGAACTGGGTCTTCCTCCTGTTTTTCAATGAAGATTGGTTTAAGACAACATTTAGGGGGCCTGTAACAAAATGAGTAATATAAATAATATTTTTGATTAACCTGAATCATTAAATAAACGAAATGATCTAAAACTTTAGAATATGTTAATATTGACCCAGTGCAATTTGTGGATGATATTGTGTAACGATAGCATGTTAAATAACGGAGATATAAGCATTCATTTTAAAACTTCAAAAAAAAAAAAAAAAAAAAAAAAAAAAATCAGCATGTTTTTTATTTATACGAGTAATACATAGATAGAGTATTAACGAAAATTATTACCACTTTCAGATAAATCGAAAAACTTTTTTGGAAACAAATATACTACAATCGGAATACAAATATCTTAAATATATCATGAAATATGAACATTTTTTATAAAAAACGTTTTCACTGCGCAAGCGCTACAGATAGAAAATTTTGTATTACATTGGTAGAAAGCTAGATATAATGGGTATTTTTTGTCAAAAGTTCATTTGAATAAAGTAAAAATTAAGCAATATATCAGCATAAGAACGAGCTAGATTTTCGGTATTTTCCAAGAGTTGAAATTTTCTAAGGTGATTTTCGTATGCGTGTAATTAATTTTAAGATCCAATTATTTCAACCACTTTTTTTTTTTTTTTTTTTTTTTTTGTAAAAAACCCCTTATGATCTCACACATCTTAGTAAATAAACAAAAATATGCTATATCAGCTTATAAGGATTCTTTATTACAAAAAGATACTTTCGGATACTTTCTTTTGAAATAATTGCGTCTTCAAATTACTTACGGGGCATGTGGAAAACCCCTTATGAAATTTCAATATTTGGAAATTGTCTAAAATTTTGCCTTTTCTGTTCCCGACAGTTTGACTAATTTATGCTCAATTCAAATGAACTTTTCATAAAAGTTGCCCAATATGTCTAGCTTTTAACTTTTGTAATAAAATTTTTTCCATCTTTCGCATATGCACAGTGAAATCTTTTTTCGCTGATATTTCATGCTGATATTTCATGCTATATTTCAGATATTTGTATTCTGATTGCAGTATATTGTTTCAAAACAAGATTTCTCAATTTATCTGAAAATGGGTATTATTTTCGTTAAAAACTCTGTATATTATAAATAAAAACATGCTGACATTTTTTGAAGTTTTAAAATGAATGCTTATATCTCCGTTATTTAACATACTATCTTCACACAAATTTATCCCCAAATTATACTGCATCTATATTAACATATCCTGAAATTACAGATCATTTCGTTCACTTACCCAGACAGGGTGATCACAAACATTATTGGTTTTCCCAATTTGTTACCGGCCCCCTAAATGTTATCGTAAACCAATCTTCTCTGAAAAACACGAGGATGACCCAGTTCTTTAAATACCCAATGTTTGAAAACATTTCATCGAAAGATAAGCTTTTAAATTGAAAAGAATTTGATCGTTTGCAAATCTTGCTAATCTTTTCAGTAGGAGTGTACTATTAAGACAAATTGGAGATTAAAGGGTAAAATGACAAGTTCTGTTATGTAAACCTACAACCTACAATGAATTGTTATATAAACAATTCAAATTAGGCTTTGAAAAAGCTTTATTTAACAAAAAATTCTATTTCAAGGGGGTTACTGCACCCCTTCAACCAATCATTTAACTATTGTACCTGAATTTATATATAATTCCAATCTGTTTTTAAATTTAAAAGTTCCATCAAAATTATTCACCCAATTTTCATACGCACAATTTCATGAAACTTATTAATCTTGATCAAACTTTTCAAGTAACAAACTTGTTTTAACTTCAAAATACACCATTTGAATTACCTAAGATTATTTGTTTTTAAATAACTCTGATAAGAGACAGAGACAAAGACCAAACGCTAAAAACTTGACTTGGGGATTGAAGAAACCTTAAAACGTGTAAATATTAAAAAAAAAAAAAAAAAGATGAATATTTAGCGTAAAAAATACTTTATTTACCATATGGATATGAAGAATTAATTTCAATTCCTGAGTAGTTTTCTTAGACATGGTAAAATATTATAGCAAAGCACTTCTACGAATTACATTCAATAAAAAAGCATGTTTTCGCTTAATTTTTGGTTGTCCGGTATATTTTCTAAGACGCATGTATACACCACATAATGCACATAAAAATAATCCTATATTAATAACACACCGCACAACCTGAAACACACTTCCATAAATTTTCAAGTTTCGTCCCACTATATTCTAGTTATTTTGTGTAGTCCAGCACACAAACAGTGAATGATTTTCATACCATATTATCCATGAAACCTGCTTTTACGCATATAAAATATATATTTATTTCATTTGGTTTAGTGCAGCGCGTAGATGACGAACTCTATCTGCAATTTCCCCCTTAGACGTAATGTATTTGAATTCTCTCGAGTGTCCTTGTAGGCAAACCATTTGCTTAATCTCAACGAAAAGTTTAGTGCAGCATTCCTACATGATACAGATTCAGGATACCGAGTTTGAACTTCCTGTCGTTATTTGTTCTTGAGATATGTTGATAAGAGACACACACACACACATACAAACCAACTGCTGAAAACATGACATTCAGATGCAGGGTACCTTAAAACGTAAATATATAAGAAAAATAAACTTTCAAGAATTTGACCCGAAATAATACTTTCTCTACCATATACATGGGTAAGAAAAATTAATAAGTGATGGGAATATAAGGCAGACATTCCATGCTACGGTATAAATTTGACATGCTGGGGTATCATTATATACGTGTCTCATTCCAAATCAGTAGGTTATGATAAGCACGAATGCAAAACTAGTATGATGTGGCCACCGCAAGACTTTCTTCTATTATAACTTTACACAAATTCATGCCGTATAAATTATTTATTAAATTATTTAGTATTTTCCCTGGTAAATGCAGACGATTTTTATCTGAGAAAATGATAACAGTAAATGCCGGAAGAGAGTCAACTTTGTGCCAACATCAGAAAAAATGCCTTTTTTTTTCTTTTGTGTGTGTGTGTGTTAAAAAAATGAAAACAATCGAAAATTTTGTTTTAAATTATCACAAATCTATGATTCAACCCCTCATTTTAACATTATTGACGAGATCTTTCGAAAGATACCTATATTGAAATTTTACACATCCGGGGTACTTCCCTCAAGGGGGGGGGGGAGGCGATGCTCCCACATGCATAAACTCTTTTTCCTAGTTTACTACTACTAGTATCAATAACTCATATACATTTTACGATCATACGTTAAAAATAACTGTTATTATGCACATTTATACGAAATTTTGTCCTATGCTGCCTTGTTGAAAATTTAGCTAAAACGGGATCATAGCACCACCTGTTGAGCGATTGATCTCCAAATCTAATCTGCACCAGTGTATGTCAGGGTCCAAATAAATACCAAATTTGGTTAAATTTCGATCATTCGTTCGTGAGATACAGCGTTCTCGTAATTTGTGATACAGACAAACATACACACAGAAACAGAGACAGACATTTTCGAAAAACAGTCAAATCGTGTTCAGGACATAATACATGTAAATCCAAAAACTAGAGTTCAAAAACTTTCACGAATCCAATATAATTACGTCATTCACTAGGGGGAAAAATTCATGCATTTTTAAATGCAAAATAGTCTGTTGTTGTTATTACAAATCGCAAAATTAAATCTATGCAAAAAGAAATTTGTATTTTGAAATCAGCCGTTTAAAATATGAAATTTTAGTCAAAATACTGTTTAAGAATATGAACCAAAAGAAAAAAAACACGTTTTTAATCTTTAATTTTTATTACAAAGCATAAAATTAACCGAATCGAATACAAAATTTTCATATTGAAACGAGTTGTTTAGAAATATGAAATTTTAATTTTATGGGCTTAGAGTGAAACGTTTGAATTAAACTTATATTTAGTAGTTATTCTTTATTTAACAATTAAAACAAGTTTTCGTCATTTCTTTTGTTTTCTAATGTAACAGTATATCATAATGTAATTAATATAATACAAATTCAATAAAAAAAAAAAAAATCTTAAAACAAATTATCATGTATTTCTTAAATAGATGAAAGACTAAATGAAAAACAGAAAAAATCATAAATAAATAAATAAATGTTTTTAAAAATTTCATCAAATTTAAATGTATAAATATTTCAATTACTATTATGTTTGACAAGCAAATAAAGAATTACTAAAATAACTCGCTGTCGCCAATAGAGCTGTTACAAAATCAGTTCCTCAGATTTTTTCGTAATTGACATTATTCTTTTCTAGAATAAATAAATGTAGAAAATTTCCAGAAAAAATGGCGTATGTCATCTGTTCTTGACATCTTCAATTAAGTGATCTGTTTAAACGATCTTGTTATATTCTAGGAAGAAAGAACACAGGAAAAGCTTGAAATAATATCAGTTTTTATATTTCGTTCAAAACATTCCTAGTAGTAACTATATTTTTAGAGATATTTATTTTGAAAATTTAATTATAAATTGGATAAGTTTTAATTTTGCTCTTCAACATTTTTAAAAATATTAATTTATGCATAAAGAAGTAAGAGAATTTTTTAAAAGTAAAATTATGATTTTTTTTAAAAGATAGATTTTAAACAATAACTAATTTTCATTCATTTTATAAATTGTTCTGTTTATTTAAAATTAATTCTCAGGCATTTTAATTATAGAGATAATACAAATTATCTAAAAAAGATTCAATAAAGGCTGATTTATGTATATTTTATTATTAAAAATGTAATTTTATGTGTTACTATTTTACTTTTAAACTCAGAACGAATTAAAATTCAAGTTCACTTGTTTAAAGATACATGCGATACTGGAACAGTAAATATCCTTCAACTTAAAAAAACACAAGTTACTTAAATTATAAGTTACAATTAAAAATTTTAAAAAGAAAAAAAAAAAATATTGTTTTTAAATTAGTGATTTTTAGTGGTGAAAAATTTTCTGTTTGAAAAATGTTTTGGCATTAATAATGTTTTCTTTAAATCCCGCTGAAATATTACGTCAAACTATTGGAAAGATTTTTCATTTCCATTTTTCTGAAAACCGCTATTGTTGAATAGCATACTTCAAAAATTATATTCTACAGTAAAAAAAAAAAAAAAATTCTATGGTTACGATTTAAATATATCAATAATAAAAAACAGAAAAAGAACAAGTTGAATTTTATAACCCACTTTTATTTTAATATTTCTAATGTTCAAAAATTGTATTGGGGTAATTTTCAAATCAATTTCTGGTTTTCAATCTTGATTTCATGGGGATAAAGTTATTATACTGACACTATAAAAGCATAAAGCGGAGTATTATTCTATATTTAATTCAATGTATTTATTACTTTTTTTTTTTTTTTTTTTTTTTTTTTAGTTCTGAAATCATTTAGTTCTGGAATCAAGCGTTATACATATACACACATATATATATATATATATGTATATATAAACTCTTGAACGGAGGGTGTTTTTGGGTTCTAGGGGTCATGATCGGTGAAGATATGAAAAAACTTTCCTGTCATGAGAACCATTGCAATAGGTAGATCTCCTATAAGGAATCTATCTACCTAATACATCAAATTAGACTATCATTATCTTTCAAATGTGTTTCTTTACCTAGAAGATCCCATTAGAGCTTTTTCTCTTCTGTACGGCTTGATGGCCTTAAAGAGAGGATTCTCTATGCAGCACCGAACAATAATCTGCTAAAATGTTTACTCTCCATCGTCCGTGATACCTTTTCTACATTTCTTTGATATATTGATGAAATAGCTATCTTTGTTCTTCCCTCACATCACCCATTCATTAAGAAAAATAACGTAGATTGGAGTTTAAAAAATTGAGCATTAAGCTCAAATGATCCCACTTCTTGTCAAAATTTCAAGTGATGGAAATTGAAAAATTTCCATCATTTTCCTTAATCAGCATCTAAAAATACACTACAAAAGCACATCATCTTGAAGAAAAAAATTCATCGCAGTCCTGTGTAGTCTTTTTCTATTGTTTAGTTAGCAGGGAATGGAAACTTACTTGTCCTGTATAACAAACCGTATAATCCGAATCTTCTTTTTCATGTTTTGAAACAACTTTTTCTTTTCTATATGATAAACAATATAAAGCGATATTTGTCAATTAAACAAAAATACAAGCGATTTCATTAAAATACTAAATTCGGTTATTTAAAACTTAAATGCATTTTGTGCATTTTTGTTATTTTCAAATATACTACAATCGGAATACAAATATCTTAAATATATTATGAAGTATGAGCATTTTTTATAAAAAACGTTTTCACTGCGCAAGCGCGACAGACGGAAAATTTTGTATTATATAAGTAGAAAGATTGATATAATGGGTAACTTTTGTCAAAAGTTCATTTGAATGAAGTAAAAATTAAGCAATCTGTCGTCACAAGAACGAGCAAGATTTTCGGCATTTTCTACGATTTGAAATTTCATAAGGAGATTTTCATATGCCGTGTAATTAATTTGAAGATCCAATTATTTCAACAACTTTGCAAAAGTTTTTTTTTTTTTTTGTAAAAAAACCCCTTATGATCTCACAAATCTTAGTAAATAAACAAAAATATGCTAAAGTTATATGCTTATAAGTGTTTTTTTTTTTTTTTTTTACAAAAAGGTACTTTTGGAGCGTGGTTGAAATAATTCCATCTTTAAATTATTTACGTTTACGTGTCATGTGGAAAACTCCTTATGAAATTTCAACATATGAAAAATAACCAAAATTTTGCTGGCTCTTTTCCCGACAGTTTCATTATTTTTTATTCTATTCATATGAACTTTTGACGAAAGTTGCCCAATATTTTAACTTTTGTAATAAAAATATTTCTATCTTTTGCATATGCACAGTGAAAACGTTTTTCGTAAAAATGCTGATATTCCATGATATATTTCTGATATTTCTTGTCCGATTGCAATATATTATTTCAAAAAAGTTTTTTTCAATTTATCTAAAAGTGGGAATAATTTTTGTTAAAAATTCTGTATATTATAAATAAAAAACTTGCTTATTTTTAAAATGAATGAGTTTTAAAATGATTGCTTATATCTCCGTTATTTAACATACTATCGTCACACAAATTCATTCCCCAAATTATATTAAGACTATATTAACATATTCTAAAATTACAAATCAATTCGTTCACTTAACGATACAGGTGATCACAAACATTATTGATTTTCCTAACTTGTTATCGGATCTCTAAATGTTATTATAAACCGATCTTCTCTGAAAAACACGAGGAAGACCCAGTGCTTTAAATACCCAATGTTTGAAAACATTTCATTGAGAGATAAGTTTTTAAATTTAAAAGAATCTGACTATTTGCTAATCTTGCTAAACTTTTCAGTAGGAGTGTACTATTAAGACAAATTGGAGATTAAGGGGTAAGATGACAAGTACTGTTATGTAAACCCACAGCTTACACTGTTAAAAAAAACGGTAGATTTACAGCATAATATGCTGGCAATATGGGTGCATGGAGGGGGAAAGTAAAAAAGAAGTAATTTACAGCATAAACAGCCGTAAAAGAGTCTTTTTTTTACAGATGTTTCCGCTGTAAATTGCCTTATTTAACAACAGAATGTGCTGGCAATATGGGTGCCAGCACATTTTGCTGTAAAAGCTTCCTTTTTTTTTTTTTTTTTTTTTTTTTTTTACAGTGCACAATGAATTGTTAGATAAACAATTCTAATTAGTCTTTGGAAAAGCTTTATTTGACAAATAATTCTATTTGAGAGGGATTACTGCACTCCCTAACCCAACCATTTGATTATTGTACCTACATTTATATATAATTCCAATCTGTTTTTAAATTTAAAAGTTCAGATAAAATTATTCACCCAATTTTCACACGCACCATTTCATGGAACTTAGTAATCTTGATCAAACTTTTGAAGTAACAAACTTATTTTAACTTCAAAATGCAGCATTTAAATTGCCTAAAATTATTTGTTTTTAAGTAACTCTAGTAAGAGACATAGACAAAGATCAAACGCTAAAAACTTGACTTGGGGATTCAAGAAACCTTAAAACGAGTAAATATATATATATATATATATATATATATATAAAAGGATGAATATTTAGCGTAAAAAATACTTTATTTACCATATGGATGTGAAGAATTAATTTCAATTTCTGAGTAGTTTTCCTAGACATGGTAAATTATTATAGTAAAGCACTTCTACGAATTACATTCAATAAAAAAGAATGTTTTCGCTTAATTTTTGGTAGTCCGGTATATCTTCTAAGACGTATGTATACACCACATAGTGCACATAAAAATAATCCTATATTAATAACACACGGCACAACCTGAAACACACTTCCATGAATTTTCAAGTTTTGTCCCATTATATTCTAGTTATGTTGCGTAGTCCTCTAAACAAACAGTGAATGATTTTCATACCATATTGTACATGAAATCTGCTTTTACGCATATAAAAATATATATTTATTTCATTTGGTTTAGTGCAGCCTATAGATGATGAACTCTATCTGCAATTTTCCCCTTAGACGTAATGTATTTGAATTTTCTCGAGTGTCCCTATAGGCGAACCATTTGCTTACTCACAACGGAAAGTTTAGTGCAGAATTCCTACATGATACAGATTCAGGATACCGAGCTTGAACTTCCTGTTTTTCTTTGTTCAAGAGGTATGCTGATAACACACACACACACACACACACACACACACACACACATAAACCAACTGCTGAAAATATAACTTTCAGATTTAGGGCATCTTAAAACGTATATATATATATATATCTATATATATATAAATTTCAAGAATTTGATCTAAAATAACACTTTCTCTACCATATACATGGATAAGAAAAAGTAAAAAGTTATAGGAATATAAGGCAGGCCTTCCATGTTTCGGAATAAATTTGACATGTTGTGGTATCATTATATTCGTATCTTATTCCAAATCGGTAGGTTATGATAAGCACGTATGCAAAACTAGTATGATGAGGCCACCACAATACTTTCTTCTATGTAACTTTACACAAATTCATGTCGTACAAATTATTTAATAAGTTATTAAATATTTTCCCTGATAAATGCAGACGATTTTTATTTGACAGAATGAAAACAGTAAATGCCGGAAGAGAGTCAATTTTGTGCCAACATCAGAAAGAATGCTATTTATTTTATTTATTTATTTATTTATTTATTTATTTATTTATTTTTTTTTTTTTTTGTGTGTGTGTGTTAAAAAAAAATCGAAAACTTTGTTTTCAATTATCACAAATCTATGATTCAACCACTCCTTTTAATATTACTGACGAGATATTTCGAAAGATACCTACATTGAAATTTTACACTTCCGGGGTACTCCCTCAGTGGAGAGGGGAGGCGAAGCTCCCACATGCATATTTTTTTCCTACTTTCCTACTACTAGTATCAATAATTAATATACATTTTACAATCACAGGTTAAGAATAACTCTCATTATTTACATTTATACGAAATTTTGACCTATACTGCCATGTTGAAAATTTTGCTAAAACGAGATCATAGCACCACCTGTTGAGCGAATGATCTTCAAATCTAATCTGCACCAGTGCATGTCAGGGTCCAACTAAATACCATGTTTGGCTAAATTATGATCATTCGCTCGTGATCGTCCTCATAAGCGTCCTCACAGCGTCCTCATAATTTGTGATACACACAAACAGACATTTTCTAAAAACAGTCAGATCGTGTTCAGGACATCCAAAAACTGGAGTTCAAAAACTTTCACGAATCCAATAAAATATCTTCTTTCACTAGGGTAAAAAAAAGTCATGCATTTTAAACTCAAAATAATCTGTTGTTGTCATTACAGATCGCAAAATTAAACCTATCGAATAAAAATTTTGAATTTTGTAATCAACCTTTTAATATATTAAATTTCAGTTTTAAGGATTTATACTAAAATACTAAAAATGTTGTTTATCAATATACTGTTTAAAAATATGAATAATAATAATAATAATAATAATAATAAAACACGCACTTAATCTTTTGTTATTACAGAGCACAAAATTAAGCAAATCGAATATATTTTTTTTTTTTTTTTTTTTTAAACGAGTTGTTTAGCAATATTAGAGTAAAACATTTGAATTAAATTTAAATTTAGTAGCACTTTATTCTTTTATTTAACAATAAAAAAAAGTTTTCCTCATTCCTTTAATTTTCTAATGTAACAGTATAATATTATAATGCAAACTCAATTAAAAACAAAAAAGTCTTAAAACTGTAGAAATTATCATGTATTTCTTAAATAGTTGAAAGATTGAATGAAAAACAGAAACAATCATAAATAAATAAATAAATGTCTTTTAAAAATCTCATCAAATTAAAAAATATAAATATTTCAATTATTTCCTATTATGTTTGACAAGCAAATAAAGAATTACTAAAATAACCCGCTGTTGCCAATAGAGCTGTTACAAAATCAATTCCTCACATTTCTTCGTAATTGACATTATTCTTTTCTAGAATAAATAAATGTAGAAAATTTCCAGAAAAAATGGCGTATGTCATCTGTTCTTGACATCTTCAATTAAGTGATCTGTTTAAACGATCTTGTTATATTCTAGGAAAAAAGAACATAGGAAAAGCTTGAAATAATATCAGTTTTTATATTTCGTTCAAAACATTCATAGTAGAAACTATATTTTTAGAGATATTTATTTTGAAAATTTAATTATAAATTGGATAAGTTTTAATTTTGCTCTTCAACATTTTTAAAAATATTAATTTATGCATAAAGAAGTAAGAGAATTTTTTAAAAGTAAAATTATGATTTTTTATTAAATGATAGATTTTAAACAATAACATTTTTTCATTTATTTTATAAATTTTCAGTTTATTTAAAATTAATTCTCAGGCATTTTAATTATAGAGATAATACAAATTATCTAAAAAAGATTCGATAAAGGATGATTTATGTATATTTTATTATTAAAAATGTAATTTTATATGTTACTATATTGTTTTTAAACTCAGAGAGTTCGCGACTTAAAATTCAAGTTCATTTGTTTAAAAATATACACGATACTGGAACAGTAAATATCCCCCGACTTAAAAAACACAAGTTACTTAAATTATAAGTTACAATTAAAAAATTTAAAAAGGAAAAAAAAATATTTGCTTTTAAATTAGTGATTTTTCATAGGTGGAAAATTTTCTGTTTGAAAAATGTTTCGGCATTAATAATGTTTTCTTTAAATCCCGCTGAAGGTTCATCATTTCCATTTGTCTGAAAACGTCTACTGTTGAATAGCATACTTCAAAAATTATATTCTACATTAAAAAAAAAAGTCTATGATTACTATTTAAATAAATAAATAATAAGAAACAGAAAACGAACAATTTGATTTTATAACGCGCTTTCATTTTAATATTTCTAATGTTCATAAATTGTATGGGGTGATTTTCAAATCAATTTCTGGTTTTCAATCTTGATTTCATGTGAATAAAGTTATTATTCTGACACTATAAAAGCATAAATCGGAGTATCATTTTATACTTAATTCAATGTATGTATTACTTTTTTTCTAGGTTCTGAAATAATAGCACAGGCCTGCAAAATCATGCTTTTCAATTTTTTTTTTCACTGCGTTGGGTGTCTGAAACGTGTTTTGATACGCTGAAAATAGAAATGTTTGTATTTCATTCCTATCACGTAAGGATTTTTCACAAAATTAGGAAAAATATAGGAAAATGTCACACAGAGGATGTAATAAATTCGAAATTAATTATATATAAAATACATTAAAATAGGCTATCATTATATTTCAAATGTGTTTCTTTACGTAGAAGACCCAATTAAAGCTTTTTCTCTTGTGCACGGCTTGATGGCCTTAAAGAGAGGATTCTCTATACAGCATAAAACATTAATATGCTAACATGTTTACTCTCCATCGTCCCTGATATATTTTCTACATTTCTTTAATACACTAGAAAATACACTAGAAAAGCACATCGTCTTGAAGAAAAAAGTTTCATCGCAAGCCTGTGTAGTTTTTTTTTTTTTTTTTTTTTTTTTTATTGCTTTAGTTAGCAGGTTGTAGAAACTTACTTGTCCCGTATAACAAACCGTATAATCTGAACCTTCTTTTTCACTTTCCGAACATACATATGTAAGGAAAGTATTGTAATCATGTCAAAAATCCGAATTTGAGATTTTGATGTTTCTATACGTTTTAAGGTTCTCTGAGTCCGTTTCCATTATTTTTACGATGATGTATGTATGAGTGTGTGTATGTGTGTGAGTACACGCTTGCGTCTCAACGCTTTGCTTGAATGAGCTGAAAGTTGGTACGTATGTTGCAAGTCACTGTAGCACGAACCCTATTGATTCTGGTGAATCTAAAACTTATAATTTTTTTTACAGGGACACCAAGAAAAATTATTTTTTATTATGGCCTATGAGGCCAAAATTTTAAAAGTGTGATAGCGTCTACGCGCCTTATTAAACTGAGCAAAAAATTTGTACACAAATTATAGGACACAGTTGCACGAACTGTATAGATTTTGCTGAATCTAGCACTTATAGTTTTTTTACATGGACACAAAGAAATATTCATTATCATTATGGCCTATGGGACCAAATTTTTAAAAGTGCGATAGCGTCTAAACGCCTTATTCAATTGAGGAAAAAAATTGTACACAAGTTATAGGTCACAGTTGCACGAACTGTATAGATTTTGGTGAATCTAGCACCTATAGTTTTTTTACAGGGACACAAAGAAAAATTCATTATCATTATGGCCTATGGGACCAAATTTTTAAAAGTGCGATAGCGTCTAAACACCTTACAAAATTGAGCTGAAAATTTGTATGAATATTATAAGTCACTTTTGCACTAACTATAGGCATTTTGGTGAATATAGCATTTATAGATTTAAACAGGAACAGTACGAAATATTCTTTATCATTATGATCTACGTATTCGATAAAATAGCGTTAAATTAAACATCGTGTACAGTATAGAGAAAAACACTTAAACAACTATTATAATTTTCTTTCTTTTGTTTATTTGACAACTCCTCTTACTTTAATTTATCTACAAATCCTCTAATTACTCAATGTTCGAAAAGTCGAGTACGTTTTGAAACAACTTCTTCTTTTATATATGATAAGCAATATAAATCAATATGTGTTAATTAAACAAAAATGCAAGTGATTTCATTAAAATACTAAATTTAATATTTTAAAACTTAAATGCGTATTGTGTCTAAATATGCAGCTCACGAGTGCTACTTATAGGATTTTATTGTTATATACATGCAAAATATTTGTATATTGCAGTAAGAAACAGTAATAAGAAAGCCATGTTGTTTCTTCTTAGAATGTAAAGGTCTAGAACTAAATAAGTTTATTCTTTAATAGCTGTACATAGAAATATGTATTTCATTATAGTGAGTACGTTTACTACCTCTCAAGAGTATTACCCATTTACTTTATACTATTTTTTACTTTCTCTTACCCATAGGCTTGAGAAAGCATTGTTTTAGGGTCAAATTTTCGAATGTGAGTTTTTGTTATATTTACAGGGTGACATAAAATAACGGAGACAATGTTTAACACATCCTGACACGAAATAATTGTAACGTATACAAATAAAAGTTGTTCTGTTGAAATACCCATGCATTTTTTTACTAGTATGTGCATTTATGACTGTGAGCTCACATATTTCCTTTTCCTTTTAGAATGTCAAACAAACGTATTGCAATTTTGGAGCTGTTTCGTCAAGGAAAGCGGCAGTGTGAAATTGTTCGTTTACTCAATGTGCCGCGACAGACTGTATCCAAGGCCATCAAACGTTTTAAGGAGCTTGGCCATGAAGGCGACCGTCCTGGAAGAGGACGAAAACGTACCGCCAACACGCTCAGGAACCGCAAGGTCATTCAGAATCGAATCAAGCGAAATCCGAGAGTCTCCATGCGAAAAATCGCCCGTGAGACCGGAATCAATCGCGAAGCAGTTAGGCGAATAGCCAAAAATGAACTTCATCTCAAGACTTATAAGTTCCAAAAAGTTCAGCGGCTCACTCAAGACAACAAGCGAGTACGACTAAAAAAATGCCGGCAACTCAAGCGTCGGTTTGCAGCTCAACGATGGGAGAGCATCCTCTTCACGGACGAGAAGCTGTTCACATTGCAGCAGGTGCACAACTCCCAAAACGACAGATATTGGTCCTCAGAAAGCTCCCGGCACATCGGCAATCGTGGAACACCGACAAAAACCTCAGTCTGTCATGGTTTGGGGCGGCGTTTGCGCCAGTGGCAAGACCCCTCTCGTTTTCATTGAAGAAGGGGTCAAAATCAAACAAAATGTGTACCAGCGTGACATCCTTGAGGCTGTGGTACTTCCGTGGGCCCAGCAGCACTTCCAGAATGGGTTTTGGACGTTCCAACAAGACTCCGCTCCAGCTCACAGGGCGAAGTTGACCCAGGAGTGGTGCAGAACCCACTTTCCCGATTTCATTGCTTCTACGGAATGGCCCCCTACTCGCCGGATTTAAACCCCATGGACTATAGCGTGTGGTCGATTTTAGAGACGAGGGCATGTGCGAAACGCCACAGCAGTTTGGAGTCGCTGAAACAATCACTGCTTCGTGAGTGGGACAGATTGTTGCCCGAGGACTTGCGGGCAATTGCCGAAAACTTCAAGATTCGTTTGCAGCTGTGTATCGACGCTTATGGTGGCCACTTTGAAACCAACTGAATATGTTGTAACCTGAGGTCCATATTATTGTTTGCAATTGTTACATACGTTGATTTCTTTCCTATTAATAAAATATGGATAAAAAACATTGTCTCCGTTATTTTATGTCACCCTGTACAAGTTCTGAGGCCCCTGAATACGAAAATCATTTGTTTAGCTAATGGTCTGTGTGTCTGTCTGTTATCAGCATATCTCAAGAACAAAAAGTATCAGAAATTTTAAACTCGGTATTGTAAATGTGTATCATATAGGGATGCTACAGTAAGCTTTTCGTTGAGATGAAGCGAATTGTTCGAGTACAGGGACACTCCAAAGTATTCAAATACATTCAGCCTATGGGGGAAATTGCTCGTAAGTCGAGTTTAACATCTATAGACTGCACTAAACCAAATGAAACGAATATATATTTTTTGTAATAGACATAGACAACTGGGAAATTTTTTTTGTGTATGTAGGAGCCTCGCTCCCCCTCCCCCCTGGGGGTAAGTCCCCTTCGAGGGGAGTAAATTTTCATGATGGGTATCTTTCAAAAGAGCTCGCCAATACCTTTTAAACGAATGGTTTAACCATCGATCTGCGATAATTAAAAATAAAGTTATCATTTTTTTTCTTTTTTAACAAAAAAAAAAAAAAAAATGTAATATTCAGAATAAATTTAACTTTTTTTGGATATTTAGTGTTATACTACTTCTCTAGTATGGAAATCGTCGTCATTATCATAAGAGATAATTTGTTTAAATAATAATTTTAATAAATTATTTTTTAAAAACAGAATTATTTTTTAATAACGGAATTAAATTCTATATAAATGTAGGTGCATTAATGAAACGGGGGTTGAGGGGGGCAGTAGTCCCCCTCACACGGAACTAATTATCATATAAAACTCTGCCGAAGCCTAATTTGAATTGTTTAACGTAGGCTTACATAACAGTACTCGTTATCTTACCTCTTAATCTGCAACCTGTATTTATAGTATTAAATTTCAGGGTAAGAGAAAGTTGTGTGAGTGACACACCAGATTATTTTATTATAAAAAAATAATGGAATTAAGAAAGAGTGTATCTTCTATTTATTAATTAAGAGGGGTATTCGGATTTTTTCAAGAAAACTGTTAAAATTTATTCTAGTGAAGAATTTTTCATGAGTGTTACTCATGAGTGTTACTCCTCTTGAGTATTATTTAGAAAAGGTAACACCTGTATATTTTATGTTACTCATGATAATATTTAATGTTGATTCAAGGATGCGTTATATATATATATATATATATATATATATATATATATATATTGATAAGGGTCAACCATATATATATATATATATATATATATATATGGTTGCATAATAGTATGTTTTATTAACTGGAGAGACCCTTAAATTTCATTATTTATGGCTTGGAGGAACCTATCAGGACATAGGCTTAATGTCTTATCAATACGTGGTGCACCTTTTAGTAATGACTAGCATTAAGAATCAACATGGATAGGCTCGCACCAAGACGCATTGTCTAGCTTGGTGTGACTTGGCCAATTTCTCCTTCATATTTCAAAATACCTGTTTCATATGTACAATGGCCCTCAGTCTCCGGCAGTCGGAATGTCCCTGTTCTGGGAAACAAGCAGGAAAGCAAGGCGGCAGAGGGTGCGAAGAATCATCTGGTCAGCTGCCAAGGAACGAATATATGCATTTTAATCAGTGTATTTTGTCAGTTTTAACTTATGCTTCAGAAACTTGGACATTAACATCTAAAGGTATACAGAAACTTCAAACAACCCAGAGAAGCGTGGTGAGTTGCATGTTAGCGTTCACCCGAAGAGACAGTAAGCGAAACACTTGTATTGAGAGCAAACCAAAGTTATTGATTTTATTTCTACAGTCAAGAAGTTAATATGGAGCTGGGCCCATGCGAGAAGAAATGAAGATAGATGGTCCACTAAAGTACTATTTTGGATACCAAGAGCTAAGAAAAGGCCGAGGAAGAAACCACTCTGTGTCGTTGAAATATGAAATTGTGAATTTTGGAAGCGCAGAATGGACAAGAATTGCAGAAAACAGGTCAGTTTGGAATCACCTAGGAGAGGCCTTCATCGTAGAGAGTAAGTATAAAGATTGAAACTGATGATAATGATGATATATGTATACATAAACAAATATTAGCACAAATTCTGTACAAAATGTATTGACAACCAGTGCCTACAATGCAAGTAAAAGATATTGCCTATGTAGTATTACAGTATAAAGTATTCACAAATCATAAATAATGAAAGAAAAGAGTGTTGTACAATCAATTTCCTACTTCTTTATACAAAATGATTTTTAAAAAAAATGTATAGTGTCATTTTAGATGTAAAGAAGTCAAATTTCATGCACAAAATTATAATAGCAGATCAATAAAGAAAAGATGTACGGTAGTTTACAAAGTGAAATAGATGAAGAATCAGTTTTGTGGAAACGAACGATTAGGTTGGAAATGTAATCCTACAGAACAATAGTAAAGAAAAAATCCTTTCTGCAACTACAACTGAAATCAAAACTGATACATTTGTGCTACTTGAATTTGTAAGCGGGGCGCAAAAGGAAACTAAATTCAGGTAAATTGTAGTATACCAGTCTTCACTTTATAAAGACTGAGAAACAAAAGTGATGTTTCTAAATATTTCTGGGGATAATCACTTTATTCAAATTGAACGAATATTGAGTTGATTATGTGCACTTCAGAATTTTAATGATGGCATTCCACATTTTTCAATATAGCTTAAGGTTGTAACAAGTCTTTAATTTTCTTTCTTTCTTTTTGTAAAAAGTTTTTCTTCACATTATTAGAATAAGATTGTTAGCTTGTCACAAGAGTGTTACTATCTCTCATGAGTGTTACTGCCGCTCATGAGCCGATACTATTACTAAAATTCATCATTGCATTAATACATTTGTTAATTCATATAAGTGAATTATTTTCATTAGTTATTCATTGTGATTGCAGTAAAAATCCATATTTTTTCATTAAACACTTTTTTATTAGTAGTTTACGAAAGAACATAAAATAAATAAATATTGATATTATTTTGACTTAAACCAAAGTAGTTAAATTTATGTAAGCTAGGTTTGTAAATTTAATTATTCATACAAAGGAATTTACGGAATGCATTTTAGAGGTAACACTCATGAGAAAACAATGACTTGCCTAAAATCTTTTTGAATTTTCTTAAATATAAAGAAATAACTCACAAATGATCACCTGCTTAGAAAACTGTAAATTATAAGTAATTTGTACCTGGGTATGTTTTTGTGTTTTAAGTTAGTCGAATTTTAAAATTATGTAAAGCTGAAAACGGCAATTCCTTTGAAAAACACCCATTAATCTTTTATCGTCTTTTAATGTAACATTTTAAATAAAATTAAAATAAATTAATTTGCCACTTTCTATTCTCACATGATTGAAACTAAAGCAAGACATTTTCTTTTCCCTTAAAAGCATTTATACAGTAGAGTCTTCTCTATAGTTTATAAAACAAATATTCTTTTCGGTTAATGGCAGAGCAAGTCTTCCATCGATACAAGATATCTATTACAAGGTCAGACCCTAAATAGATCATCTTGTTACATCCACTAACTGAGTAAAGAGTTCGCACAACTTCCATTACTGTAATTTTCTTTTCTTGAGAGAAAACTCTTCTAAATATATCATGCAGTTGTGATAGAATTACGTAAAAAGTTTTTAGACACTAACAACGAGTGGACACGTTTTGCGTTGTATAAACTTGATTTAGAATGCAACGGATGTTTGGACAAAATGATGAAAATTTGGATGAAAATTTTTCTTCTTATCACATACAATATTTTTACTTAATTTACATTTGATTAGTATTTTATATTAATCATATAAAACTATATAAAATCTAAAGTTAATTCTAAAAATAACATGTAAATAACATCTTGATTTACAATAATTTTAAAATAAAAAAAAAACGTTTTTGCGTTGTATAAACTTGATTTAGAATGCAACGGATGTTTGGACAAAATGATGAAAATTTGGATGAAAATTTTTCTTCTTATCACATACCCTATTTTTACTTAATTTACATTTGATTAGTAATTTATACTAACCATATAAAATTATATAAAATCTAAAGTTAATTCTAAAAATAATATGTAAATAACATCTTGATTTACAATAATTTTAACATAAAAAAACGTTTTTGCTTTGTACATATAAGTGTTTGAAATTTAGAAAAAATTCGTATCTGAAATGAAAGGTTCGATTTTAAAATGCAAAAAGATGTTTTGTTTATTTCAGACATTCGAATTATCTCAAAAGGAACGTTTTAAGTGTTACACGTTTTAAGAGTTTAAGATGCCATTATCTTTGCTCACTTATCTTTATAATTAGCCAGCCATGTCTGATTACATTAAATTCTTTTTTAATGAAAAATTAATAATAATAATATTAATAATAAAGCTGCTGCACATAAAATT
This sequence comes from Salticus scenicus, assembly GCA_963930645.1. Classification (NCBI taxonomy): domain Eukaryota; kingdom Metazoa; phylum Arthropoda; class Arachnida; order Araneae; family Salticidae; genus Salticus; species Salticus scenicus. The sequence continues at coordinate 326,647,297 of OZ005648.1, read as the reverse complement.
CCGTTGTACCTTAAATTTTCTCCTTGTTCCGAAATTGCTTTTTTTAAGGGTTACCGAAGCACGAGAGCTATACGTTAGGAAAAGGATCGAAAGGGTGATGACATGTCTCTGGACAATTTTAAAGTAAGATGGGTGTATTTCAATGTATATTTTGTGAGAATCTTTTGTTTCAAGTTATGTGCACTACTATTAAGTAGAATATTTTAAATCATAAACCTTTTTTTAAGTTTAAAATTAATACGTATTATTTATAAATTACTAATAACATCATATATATAACTTTCGTTTTCTTCATTATAAAAAAAAAATCATAAAACGCTCGCTAGAATTTACTATCATCAAAATGCATTCAACCTAAGTAAATGTCTTCAAAAATAGGGATTTCATGTTCATAAAATCTCACCCAATAAAACTTAAAATGTTTTTCACAGCAGCCTACATCTGTGAATGCATTATTCAAAATTTTGCAAATAAAAGAATGAAATCAACAAAATGGATAAAATAATGGAAAATGGCATGACTATTATTGTTACATATATCGCAATTTCATAGCTGAATATAAAACGAGGTCCATTGTTTTGGTCATGATTCGATATTGATTTCCACTTTAATGCATCTGCTTCAGCGTTATAGTTCCGACATGTAAATTTTCAAATGGGAAAAACATTTTGAAATATTTTTAGAATTACATCAACGATTTAAGATGTGTATAAAGATTAAAGTGCACAGACTGTAAATGTAGTCCCATATCTAAAAGTAAAATGGGTGCATATAAATGCATGTTTTGTAAAGCTCATGTCCACTGCTAATAAATAGGATATTTTAGAAGCTGAATATTTTAAAGTATCAAAGGATTTTAAGTTTAAAATCAATCTGTTATGCCATAAAATATTGTTTTAAAGGAAGTGGTGTTAGTCATAAGCTTTTTCAAACAATCTTAGCAACACAAATATACTAAAAATTCTTTTAAAATAATTCTGTTGCTCTTTTATTGTCCTTTGATTTTGTAAAAAAGCAGAAATAAAATTCATTGCTAGCATATATTTTTCCGAGATCCAAACGAAAAGCGATTACACATTGTTGTTCAACACACATGTTATAGATTGCGAAAAACAAGTTGGTTGTAAATTACTAAGCAGAAAAATTTAGTATACGAAAAAGTAATAATTAATGTATTAACAGATAATGTAATCACATAGACGAAAAATTTATGAAAATGCATAAATTATTTTTTAAAGTTAAAATTGAACTGAGATTTAGCATTGAAATTCAACATTTTAAAAAGGCATTTCCTGTTAACACACACACTAGAAAAGAAATAAAAAATAATAAAATAATAATAATAATAAACGAACGCTAAAGCACAATATGTTTATGACAATCGTGTCGTCGTAAAAGGCTTAACGAATTGCAATAAACATTTTAAGGGTATGTTAAAGGTGAAGTTTACAGAGATATACCAGAAACTATAAAAAAAGGGGGGAGGGAAACATAAGTGGTATAATATCGATTACAACAGATCAACTCCAGTAAATTATAAGGAAATTCAAGCAGAGACAACGTTTTTTTATCTCTTTAGATGGCAAATATTTTCAGCCATTAACCTTTATCTAACCTTTACTGTTAAGTTTAAATCCCGAAAATATTAAATAAAAATCTTTTGTTGATGAAACGTTATTCAGCGTTATTTATTTATTTATTTATTTATTTATTTTTATTTTTTTTATTTTTTTTTTGCGGTGAAGCAACTGGTATATAAAGTGCATCCCAAAAACTTATACAAAACCTTTTCTTTTCTTTTTTCTTTTTCTTTTTTTTTTTTTTTTTTTTTTTTTTTTGTATTTAACAGCTAATTAAACGAGTAAGAAAGACGAAATAAATTATGCAAATATGTATTGACGTAATACAAATAATGAAATACTTAAAGAACTTTAAATAGTCATAAATTTAATATTAAAAAAAATGATGTTGTCCCAAAAATATATAGACAACCGGTGTTAAAAGCTGATTGAAGTACTGATCTCCAAATTTGCATATTCCAAGGTTATGTACTTGGGACGCAATAGTTTTATGAGATAAAAGCGAAGTTGTCTTTTTTTTTTTTTTTTTTTCCGACTGACTGGAAAGATGCCTCGCAACGTGTAATTTTCCAAAATTAAATTTTGTAAATTTATTGTTTGAAAACTTGTGGAATGAAAGTTGTGGACATTTCAAGAAAAATTGGACGCAGCAGGGCTTGTATTTACCAAATTCTGTCAAAAGGTGACAATTTTTTTACAAAATCACTGGGTGACCAAAGAAAACCATTAAAGCGGCAAGACAGAAAGATTTTCAGATTAGTTTCAACCCAGATACCTATTTGTACTGTCAATTTCTAGAGACGTGAGCGTTCCAGTATCAAAATGCACGGTGCATCGACGACTGCAGGTAATTAAATTGCTTGCTTATCACAAAATGAATCGTTCACCAAAGTTGTCAAAACAGTAGAAAGACGGTCGTGTTCAGGGGACTCGAAATCATATAAATTGGACAGATGAATGGTTGAGGGTTCTGTTTAGCGATGAAAAAAAGTTCAATTTAGATGGCCCCGATGGCTGGGCATATTACTGGCACGATATTCGCAACGAACCACAAACTGTTTTCAGAAGACAATAAAGAGGGGGTTCACTCATGGTGTGGGGAGCATTTTCCTTTAATAGAACTACCGATATTGCTTTTTTTAAAGGTCGTAAATGTTCCGAAGATTACCAGAAAATGCTAGAAGTACAGTTACTTCCATTTGGAAAGTTGCTAGGTGGGGACGAATGAGTATATCAGCAAGACAATTGCTCCATTCACGTGTCAAACTCTATAATTCAATGGTTTAGACAAAACCAAGTAACTGTTATGGACTAGCCAACCCTAAGTCCTGACTTGAACTCAATGGAGAACCTTTGGGGAATATTAGATAGAGACTTATATGCTGATGGGCGTGAATCTGCAACAGTTCAGGATCTGAAGCTACAAATTGAAAGAAATTGTTTTTTTCTAAAGCCAGAATTTCTTCGAACTCTTGTTTTAAGAATGCCTGATTGAGCTTATGAAGTGATTAGGAAAAATGGCTCAAAAATTTGAATGTTAAAAAAAAAAAAAAAAAAAAAAAAGAAAAAGAAAAAAAAAAAAAATGGCATGTTTATAAACTTTTGGGACAGTAAATTTTCATTTTATGTTTCTATCACAAAGTCTGCGATTGTAAGATATTATTTTTGTATAGTATTATTATTGTCTTGAAATTACTTATAATTAAATATGTTTTGAAATCTTTATTCATTTTTTTCAATTGTAAAATAAATAAATAAATAAATAAACTTGTTTATAAACTTTTGGAACGCACTGTATATATAATAAGAAAGCACCACAGAACTGGCGTTGTAAATTATTACTTACAAAACTTTGAATAAACACCATAAAATGCGATAAACTCACAATAATTGTTTCGGGTCGAAAAAGCACATGACCCTTCATCATGCGAACAAAGTAAAGAACAAAACTATATTGCATATTATGGTGTTTATTCAAAGTTTGTAAGTAATAAGCCCTGTATATATGTTTTAATAATGAGATATATTTGTGCATGAGATTGAAGGTGACTATCGTCCGCTTCAACCTTCATGAAACATTTGTTTTATTTAAAAAAAAAAAAAAAAAAAAAAAAACAATATGACTATAACAGAAGCGAAAATACACATCTATAATAGCTACCACACAAAATTATAATAAGTTAGAATGCTTTTGTTTAATTCAGAAAAAAATATTAATTTTCTTCTTAATATGTTTTTTCACTAAAACAATTTATATTTAATATTATTTTACTGCATAAAATACAGTGATGCCGCCACTAAATTGTAATGTATGGAAATACTTTTCGTACCTCTCCTGAAAAGCCAACCAACAATATGTACACATCAAAACTTTATAATAATGCCACGTAAGCCACAAATAATTGTACGGAGTTTCAGTTTAACCGGATAATGTTTGTATTTGCTTTCATGCCACAAACAAACAAACATATATTCAGACAACAAAAGTTTTTGTATAAATAAGTTGGTCGCGCTAACGTTTTGTAAATATTTATTTACCATATTATTTGATTAATAATACTATTAGATTTTAACTATAACCATACAGAAAATCACTGTTAAGAATAAATATAATCATTTACTTATTATATTTGCTTCTTATACAGATTTCTTTGACTATTGATCTCTTATTTACAGTATAATTAATAACGTATGGTAACGCTCCTTATATACCATAATATTTATTTAAGTAAATATCTTAAGCTACAATAAGAGAACAACAACCTTTAATAACGTACACAAACATCAAACCGTCTCAATTATATATATTAAATTAAAAACTATTTTATTTACGAGACAAAACTCAAATTAAAACACATTTAAAAACAAAATATACATATAAAAAAATAATTAAAATCTAGACGTTTCGAAACCCGTCCGGGATTTTTCATCAGTATCAATTACAACATAATGTGCAAGCATTACATGAATACACAAGGAATTTAAGGAAGTACCGAATATTGCGGAGCCAGTGCGCATGCTTCATTGATAGTGTGGAGATGCTTGGCAGTGTGTCAGCTCTCAAGGAAAATTCGTGATTTATAATTATCAAAACCAGAATTTAGAACTTTTATATTATCGTAGTCAGGAATATGATCGGTTTCTATTGAATGGATTACAATTTTAGAATTTTGGTTGCAATTTTTAAAAGATCGTCTGTGCTCCTGTAGTCTAATTTTTGCTGTACGGCCAGTTTCACCTATATAATCATATTTACAATTTTTACAAAAAATTAAATATATTACGCCAGTTAGATCCAGAGAAAGGGTTATGGGTTTAAAATTAAAAAGAATGTTTTTTAATTGTTTAATCGGCCGGAAAGTAGTATAAATATTATGTAGTTTAAGTAATTTAGAAATAAATTCTGAAGGAAAACCAAAATATGGCATAAAAATATAATTGTTCTTATTAATAAGTGAATTTTTCAATTGCATTGGAGGAGAGGAGGATATTGCAGGAGGAAACGAAGGAGAGAGGAGGCAGATAATTTTTTCACGATAAATTCGTTTTAACCAATTAAGCGGGTAATCGTTATTTATTAAATCCTGAAAAATTCTTTTAATTTCCGACTTAAAAAGTGTCTCGTTACTGCATAACCGAAGTTCGGAAAACTGCAATTTTATGAGAATTAGGATTAGCAGAATGAAAATTTAGATATTGACCTGTAAAAGTGGCCTTACGATAATGAGAAGTTTGAAAAATGCTAGGCGAATTCGAAATGCTTTCAACAAGAACATCAAGAAAAGGCAAACTGTTATTTTGTTCTATTTCCAAAGTAAATTGAATTTCTGGGCATAACGAATTAGAAAAAGTAACGACTTTATTTATATGTTTTTCCTCAATTAATAAGAAAATGTCGTCTACGTATCTCCGCCAAAAAGGAATTTTTTCACTTAATCTATCATTTATTTTATTTCCCCAAAACTGCATAACAATTTCTGCTATGCAAACGCTAGCAAGTGATCCCATAGGCGTGCCGCGAATTTGTTTATAGTATAAATCATTAAACTTGAAGAAATTACAAGATAAGCAGAAAAAAACTAATTTAAGAATTGATTCAATATTAAGAGTAGAATGAGTACTATCCATAGGATAAATTTTTCTTATAATATCGCAAGTAAATTAAATAGGGATGGAAGTAAAAAGAGAAACAACATCTAAAGAAATCATTATACAGTTTGGGAGAGAGCATTAAAATATGTTTATATAGGTGTAAATATGTTTATATAGGTAAAACTGGCCGTACAGCAAAAATTAGACTACAGGAGCACAGACGAGGTTTTAAAAATTGCAACAAAAATTCTAAAATTGTAAACCTTTCAATAGAATCCGATCATATTCCTGACTTCGATAATATAAAAGTTCTAAATTCTGATTTTGATAATTATAAATCACGTATTTTCCTTAAGAGCTGGCACGCTGCCAGCCATCTCCACACTATCAATGAAGCATGCGCACTGGCTCCGCAATATTCGGTACTTCTTTAAATTCCTTGTGTATTCATGTAAAGGGCGTATCAGACTCGACGACTTTACAGGCGATTTTAGAGCCAACCACTGATTAGCGCCGATTTTTCGGGAAAAATTGTCTCTACTCCCAGTGTGATAGCGCAGACCGAAGTTGCCCAACTTTTTCAGAGCTGTCTTGATAAAATTGTCCGTATACTCAATTTCTCCTCGGATTCGTCCAATCACGATGCGCTATTTTGATACGTCATATTTCCAAGATGGCGGAACACGGGAATCGCTTCAAGTGGAGATTTGAAGAAGAAATATTATCGTTATACACGTTTATTTTACCGTTAAATGATAAGAATTTTCAATTAATCGTTTTTATTTTCGTATGGCGTTATGACAATAGTTGTAAAAAAGATCAAAATAGAAATAATAATGCGATATTTTACACAAATGAAAGGGAATTTTAACGCTAATCATTGCGTATTTTATTCGCGCCAAGAAAAGTGATAAGCGTCAGAAGTTAGTCTTCTTTCATCCAACTTTTCACCCGACTATTGTAACCTCTACGGTGCTTTCGTCGAGGAAAAATCGGCGCTAAAGTCGGCTCAAAAATTGGTTGTTTCTAAAGTTGCTGAATCTGATACGCCCTTAATGCTTGCATATTATGTTGTAATAGGTACGGATGAGGAAACCCGGACGGGTTTCGAAACGTCTAGATTTTAATTATTTTTGTATGTGTATTTTGTTTTTATATGTATTTTAACTTGAGTTTTGTCTCGTTTAAAATAGTTTTTGATTAAACTTTAATAAGTTTGTTTAGAAAGCACCGATATTGCTTGATTGAATATGCAGTGTAAAAGAATAACCAGATATTTTTCTCTTTCGTGATTATAATAGTGATACTTATTGTTAAATTATTACTTGAGAATCTAAGCTTGATTTTTACTAAGTGAGTATTTTCAAATGAATTTCTCCAGGCTCATTCTTTAATCCTGCAACATCGTTTAAAATCTCGACTTCCAATGTTCAAATCACATAATCATTTCACAGGTCAAATCAGGTCGTTTCATATAAAAGCTTATGTTTTCATTTAATATTTATAAATTGAACTAGGGTAGGCGCTTCAGTGATTGGCATGCTCCAGTAACTGACATCTATCCCGAAATAATTAATAAATAAGAAAAATAAGAAAATCATATATTTTACATATAATAATTTTTAAATTTTATGTCAAACACTGAAGCATAGGGTGCTAATAACTGGTAAAGTGAATGACTAGGAGTGCCAAACACTGGAACGTATGGGGCCAATTAGGGATAAAATGTAAAACTGGGAGTGTCAATTACTGAAACATTGAGTGGGTGTCAAATAAAAATTTATATAAAAAAATAATTGTTATAAAATGTATATATTTTAACATATATGTGGTTCTGAATGTCTTTCATGCCATATGTACTAACTTAAGATTTCTAAAAATATTTTCTGATGACTAGAACATTGAAAACATCAGATATTGCTCTAAAAGTGTCAATCACTGATGCACTTGCCCTATATTAGGTTTGTTCAATAAAATACATATTCAGGTAACAATTCTTATGATTTTTTATACATTTTTTACCGATCTGAAATTTTTAAATACGGTTGCTCACTTTACATTTTTTCCCGAATTCCTGATCTTCAAAATGCTAAAATTTCAACAGATATTTCGAAAAAGATATTTCGAAAACTTTTTTAATGTTTAATAGAACCTACTTAAGGGGACTCTCTACCTATCGTCTCCGAAAGCCGAAGCCAATGTTATTCTATGGAGAATTTCGCCCCATTATAACTTATTAACTAATATATATTTTTAATTCCGTTTTCACATTCAGAAACTTCACAATTATTAAGCAATTTACCACATTCTAAAAATTGATTCTTTTTATTTTTAAGAATTCATTTTTAAGCTCAAAAATGAAAAATTTCACATTGTGAAAATTCGCACTTTACAACCTCAAAATAAATTATTAAAAATTTTTAAAAATAATTTTTAGAAAGCGATAAATTGTTTAATAGTTGTGAAGTTTCTGAATGTGAAAACTAAATTTAAAAATAAACATTAGTTAATAAGTTATAATGGGGAGAAATTCTCCATGGAATAACATTGGCTCTGGCTTCTAGGGGCGATAAGTGGAGAGGCCTCTCAAAAGAATTAGGGATGAGATTTACAATATTTTTAAAAGAAAAATATTCTTAAAAAATATCGTGTATTTTTTCTCAAATTTTTACATAGATATGCATTTTTTCATCTTTTTCCCCCACAAAAATTAATTAAAAAATTTCAGAATCCATCCCTAATTCTTTAAAGTAGGTTCTATTAAACATTAAAAAATATCTATATATATCTATATCTCTCTCTCTCTCTCTATATATATATATATATATATATACATACAGTCTTTTATTAAATATTTGTAGAAGTTTTAGCATTTTGAAGATCGCGAATTCATTAAAGATGTAAACTGAAAAACGCAACTTAAAGATTTCAAATCTTTAAAACGCCCATCCAAACTCACCATAATTGTTGCCTGAATATATATTTACTGGATAAACCTAATATAGTTTAATTTATAAACATTAAATGGAAATATGAGCTTTTATATAAAACTTATTTGAGTGATGCCGTGAAAGATGCCAAATCCCTTTAAAGTGCCAAATTCCGATATGATATTAATGTTATGTTTGGAAGTAGCAGGAAGTACATTCCAAGCAATGTTAAGGTTTTTTATTATTATTTTTTTTATTATGCCGTGACAGATTTAAGTACATTGTTTAGTACGTATATAATTTATAGATAATATACAGGACTACTTAAAAGTAGATCCCATTTTACAAAAAGTGGTGTGTGTGACAATTCTCTGACTAGTTTAAAATAATGAAATAAAATTAAAATTTAATAACTGTTTTAAATATTTTTGAAAGGACACAAACTATACTATTCAAATGGTGCGTTGAGAAAGGGGGTCAATAGCTCACCGCACACATATATTTTGGCATATTAAACTGTTCTAAAATTGAAATTAACTGCTGTACAAAATACACTAAAAATGTTAAATGATAATAATTAATGATACAGAATCGCATATTATATCTTTTAAGTTATGAAATATTTTATTAAAGATATTTTCAGATTATAAACTGAATTTTAAATTAACAAAACGATGGCATTCAAAATTCGATAAATTCGATACGCAGAAAGTGCCAGTTATAATTTTTTTTTTTAATTAAAAATACTTAAATTCCAATTAGCTTTTAATTTAACCACACTTTTTTAATTTAATAGAATTTTTATTTATATAAAATAAAAATAAGTAGATAAAGAAAAATAAAATACAGGCATGTGAAAAATGACAAAGTTGGAAAATGTTTATTAGTAGAATTACACTGCATTGCATGAAAATTGTGCCAAAACCATTTTTGCAAATTCTTATGTAAAATGACCTCCTGGATCTGAATATGACACCCATTTTGCACTATGATCCACTGTTTTTTTTGGGACGGCCCCCAATTTTTATCCCATTTTTATCTCTTTTCGGTAATTTTATGACTGTAAATGTGATTTTTTTTTGGGGGGGAGGGGGGGGGGAGGGAAGGATTATTTTAACTATTAAATATATTATGAGGGGCTACAGAGTTGGATAATTCTAAAACATGAACATTTGCGGCAAGGGAAAAGTTTAGGGAAGGAGATTTGTCGCTGAAATTATGTATATTACATTTGTTATATATATTTTTACTCTATTAGTAATGTTATTTATTAAACATTATATACTTTTGTTTTTTAAGTGTTAAATTAATTATTTTTCATTCTCCAAATTAAATTCATTGTTATAAAATTATCGAACAGTGATAAAATTGGGGGAAGGCGTGGTGCCCGTGGTGAAACGGTGGGTGACTGGGTAAAATGGTAGTCATATTCGGATTCAAGAGGTCATTTTACATAAGAATCAGCAAAAAGAATATTAGGGATTTTTTTTTTCAGCCGTAGTGTTATTTAGTAAATTTCACCATATAACATTATTTGCTTATCTTCATAACTAATGAAGATAAGCAAATAATTAAATAATAAAACGATAGAAAGAAGAAAACTAAACACAGGAAAATGCAGTTCACCAAATCAAAATTTTGTTTCGCTTCTATTTTTTTTTTTTTTTTTTCGTAAAATCTAAGCTCCATTCATGTTATTGGTATACGAAACGTTTTTGGAAAAAAAGTAACCAGATTTGAAAGATTTATCTACGACTGTTGTTTCGTGAAATAAATTTATTGTAATCGTTACAGCATACGATTTTGTTTAAATGAAATATTGTAATTCCTGACCATAAACTCCATTATCTTCCTTTTAAGTCTTATTAACTATTTTGTGAGAATGAAACTTCCAATTGGAAAACTCATTCTAATGGCCTGTCACGTGTTCTCCTTCATGTATACACCATTAAGTAATGAAAGCAGATTCCCTTAAAATTAAATATGGCCCTTTTGTATCGATGCAATTCGAAGCCATGTATAGATCGCAAATTAGTTTCACACTAAACTTCCGATTGATTAATGAACCATCTCGTTTTAGACAAATCCCTTGCTTCCGTCTTAATGAACATGATATTACCTATCCGGTTATGAAATTAGGAATATCTTCGATCGGAAGTAAATCAACTCCTAATTCACTACTCTACGTTTCCTTTAATGATATTACTGGTAAAAGCATGCATTGGCCGAAAAGTAAATAGAAAATAATATTTGTGTAATATTAGCTTTTAAAATGTTTGAATGGGGAAACATTCCCGTAAATTTCCTATTCATCGGTTCTCGAAAGCTTTCTCCGAATCGTAATGTATTCTCTGAATACTGAACTTCGAAAAGGAAATATGTTATCATCTTTAGATTCAGTTTATGTCATTTATGAAATATTTCAAGCACTGTTGCCAAATTTAGGGACTTTTTTCTTTAATATCAACCACTAAATTATAATTGTAACAGTTTCGAAAATCACTTCGAATTTTAATCGTCTATTATACATCTAACATAACTTTTTTAAAATTTTTTATGATTATTGAATAAAGAAGTCCCTAAATTTGGCAAAACGGATTTCAAGATATAAATATGACTGAATGAAACAGGAATTTACCAAAATTTTATGCACGAAGTAATTTTAAAAGATTGTTAAAAATCTTTCGCTACATATTTTTAACCATTAATTATGAAAGTCAGTATGAATAAACGTTTTAAAAATAAAATTATGCAAAAATGAGATTTTTTTTTCTATTAGTGAGATGCCAGATACATTTTTTTTACGTTTTTAAATGATCGTAAATAGATAAATAAATAAATAAAGAAAGAAAAAATAAAGAAAATAATAATAACAAGCCTTGACCAACAAAAGAAAGTACGAAAGAAAGAAATCGGAAATATGTAAAATCATATTGAATGAAAAGCATTTAAATATTAGTTTTCCTAAAGTTTTTGTTATAATTAAAACAAAATATAGATTATGTTGTCAACTTAGTAATTTGAATTAAAATGCACCGAAGAAATCGGGTTAAATTATAAAGAATATCCATTTAAATAAATTGCAAAAAACTTTATCATTACGTCCTGAAACGAATGATAAGAAGCATTTTTCATAAAGAAAAATGTATATGCATTTCTTATTTTGTGCTGCGTTCGTTCTTTTTGTTACTACCATTATCCAATTACCGAAGACAATAGAAATATTGTATTTGGTCGAAACTAAATATTGAGTTTTTATATGGTTTATATATTTTAAGACCTCTCATGTTCATTTTAGTTTTACTTATGTTTCGGAAGAACTTTCTAACTAATATCGTTAAATTAATATATATATATATATATATATATATATATAACAAGGAAACATTTTTATTAAGGCAAATTTTTCGTACAGATGATTTTGCCAACTTTTGAAAAAAAAAAAAAAAAAAAAAAAAAAAAAAAAAATTGCATGCAAAAGTAGGATGTAAGAACATATCTCCAAAATAGCTTCAAGGAGTTTTTTCAATTTTTTTTATAAAAACTTCTTTTTATATGTTCTTTTGCATGTATTAGTTGGTTAATAGAATTAATTGTTCTGAACAAGTGGATCAGTTTCGGTGTTAGTAGTGAGTGTATCAAAAAACGGCTATAACTGTTTAATTCGAACTTGCTGTGTTACCTCTCTATCAGATATTTCATGTATTATATGGTTTCCCATAAGTGTATTAAGTTTTAGTGTTATGAAAAACCGGAAATCTGACAGAGAAAACTTTAAGTGAAACCTGAACAATTTAATGTTGTATTATCAAAAACGCCTTAACAGTTTTATCGAATTTTTCTATATAAAACAGCTGTTCGATGTCCTTTCGAATGAATTAGTTGATTGGTGGCTTTAAAGATTTTTTAAACACTAAATTACAACATTTGGTTAAATTTCGCAGTTAAAGTCATTAAGAATTCACTTTGAGGAACAAGGCTTGCAATTTACTTTTTAGCATTTAAGCATGGATACTATTTAAAATTTTCTTATTAGTATTTATTTATCATATTATAAGGTAAGTAGTTAATACACATTTTCAGTAGTGTGTCAAAAGGATACACAAAATACTTTATTAAATATGTTGTCTAAAAACTTTCAAATGTATGCATCTGACGAAAATTTCTGGAAACTTTCCATGAATTGAGGTTACTCTAAACTTAATTAAATTTCATACAATATTGTCAAAGTGAGAATTAATAAATGTTTTAATGATATTTCCTTTCAGTGAAATATTTGAAAGTGGAATTTTTATGAGTAATTCTTGAAGTACAATGGTTGTATATAGCGGAATTCAGCCATCGTTTTGAATTGCTGAAAACAGTGACCAATAGAAATATATCTATCTAAACGTTAAATTGTTGTAGGAATTGGTGAATAAAATAAGTAGACAGCAGAGCCCCCTAGTACACTGTTTATATATACACAAATTTATATACAGTTACATGCATAGACATACAGAGACCAGTTTTATGACAAATAATCTCTTTAAAACCCGAATAAACTACTACGTCAGAAACGCCAAAGAAAAATATTTGAGATGCATACAGCTGTTTCGGTAGCCTTAAGCGTACCGTCTTCAGTGCAAAAAGAATTCTAAATCTGGAGAAGTGCTCTGGAGAAGAACCATAGCTAAAATTCTCAAACAATATGATTTTAAAATAATATTTTCGCCTTCCAATAACCTCACCTTTTCTCAGTTGAAAGATCCCATTGATATGCATAATTCTTGGGGCATTAATAGTATTTCCTGTCAATGTGGTTTATCATACATTGGTCAAACTAAACGCAGTTCTAAATTTCGTCTAAAAGAACATATGAATTACGTCAGCAAATAAGAAACCAATAAATCGGCTATTTCTAAACATTGCTGGAGGAAAATCATAATTTTAAGTTTAATTCAGCTGAAATAATTTGCAGATTTAAATCCATTTATAAACTCGATTTCTTTGAAGCTTTTCATATTTATAAAAAATTTAAAAACCCTGTAAATTGTGATTTCGCTGTTCCTTATTTGTCTGATTGTTGGAAATTTTACATTCAGTCCACATTTTCCACTGTTTACACAGCTAACATTCCTCAATTCCTATTGGCCACACACTCCACCTTTCCCGTAATCCTATTGGTTGAACTATCCTATATATACGAGCACTTCTCCAGATTCAGAATTCTTTTTGCACTGAAGACGGTACGCTTAAGGCTACCAAAACAGCTGTATACATCTGAAATATTTTCTTTGGCGTTTCTGACGTAGTAGTTTATTCGGGTTTTAATATTCCAACGCCAAGTCTTCTGTGATTATAAATAATCTATTTTTTTATTTTTATTTTTTACTCAAGAGACCTTAAATCATGTATATCACGTAAATGAAGAATATTAAAATTTCTTAACTAATGCAGTAATCAATAACTCTGGAATTTCGGATAAGGCTCAGGTACTTTTGAAAGGAGAAAATATGAGAAAAAAAATGAACATAGCATGAGCATGACTTTATTTTCAATAATTCGAAAAACAATAGCTTTTAAAACTTGTAAATTCTAGCAGGGGTTAAATTTTTTTTATCTTTCTATTACAGGCATTAAAATAATCCTAAATTTTTATTTAAAAATTCTTTTTATGAAAATGTCAGAGCAAATTTTTTTTCGACGTATACTTTTGTGCGAACAAAATCTCCGTGATGGTTAGCCAGAACTTTATGAAAGTTTAACATAATTTTCATGTCATATAGGTGAGTGAAAAACGAACAATTCACTTTTTAACAATAAAATTATTATAAGAATATGCAAAGATACGCCAAAAATAGCACAATTATTATAATAATAATTACAGTATTTTTTTTCCCCCAAAAACTGCCGCTTTATATTGCAATTATTTTTCGTCATTTTTCTTATATGATATTTTTCCAAATGCACATTTTGTTTTAGGTAAATTTTTAAGTAATCAACGTTCAAGGCTTGTATTAACAAAAAATTACTCTGACATAAAAAAATATAAAAAATAAAAATAAAATAAAAATGTACAATTATTCTAACAGCTTCAATATAAATTCTTTCTTAACTCTTAAAAATTACAGGTTACAATTTTTTTTCAAGTTATTGTAAGAAAAATTATGATAATTTTTTACTAATATTTCTTCCGCTCAAAGTTACATGACCCTTTATTGGAATTTAAAAATATAAGAAAATTTATTTAAAAAATTACATAACGAAACAAATAAATTCAACAAGTTCTAACTTTTTTTCTCATTTATTAATTAAAATAGTTGTTATAAATACAAAAGTTTTCATATTAGGCATTCGATGTTGCTAGAATTTCTTTATTTAAAGATTTTCTTGAGTAGAGTGAACAAAACTAAACTGTAATAGTTTAAATGAGAAACATTAATGAAAAAAATTCTTAAGAAATGATACTTGTTACGTTGCTTTTCTAAATGTAATCAGAATGTAAAATGCTGTGCATATTATTTATGATTTTACTAGAGGAAAACATGAAAACATTTACTCATATAAAGTCATATTGTGGATAGATATATGATGTTCATCAAATTATTTAATATGTTTCAAAGTCTGTTAGTTATTAAATATTCAGACATTCGAGTGAAGTAAATTTTTTTGTTTTAATGTTTTAGATAATATACATTGTACATAGCTTACGCATTTTTTTCAATTAAGTTTTACTTGATACTAAATTTTACATTAAATTATTTGCATTTTATTAAATTTTAAATTACGTTAAATAAGCCCATTTAATATAAAAAACTTGTTCACGAACAGCAAATAATGCCTCAATGACCGAAATTCTCAGGGACTCATTGTAAAAATAATTCGTTATGTATATAAAATATATTGGAATTATATTTCGGAGTTTTTGCGCCAGGTGAAACGACATTTTCACTGAACGCTAGTTTTCTCAGAGATAAGAAAATTCAGATTAAAAAATCATCTCTCGTACCTCTAAATTTTAAACAAAATTGTACCAAATGTGTCTAGAAGCCCAGGTTTCAGTTACATTTTTCATCAACTGCAACACGATTTACAAGCTACTATTGCTAATTTTTATAAAGAAGAAGAAAAGTCATATCGGTTTTTCATCTAAAAAAAACAAATACCAACCCTATTTTTTTTTCAAAATCGTTTCTGAATTTTCAAATAACAGCAAGTTTCTGCTATATTTTTCTCACAGTGCATTGTAAACGTAAGCGTCTTAAATTCATTTGAAAAAGTGTCTTATATAGATGGACATGTTTTAAGCAAAAAGAAAAAAAATGTCTTACATTTTAAGACATTTTTTTGCATCTGAAATTAAGACATTGCAAATATCTACACCACCATTTTTTAGGCTTAAAATCTCCTCAATGTTACAGTCTTAAAAGCACTGCCATTTTTAAGGCTTTTTAACAAATAAATAAATAAATAACGGTCGCGTGCGATTCTGGTTTTATGTTAAAAATACATTTTAGAATTTTCTATCGCATAATCAAAATATGAACAACTAAAATAAATAAATAAATAAATAAATAAATAAATAAACTATTACCCTGCACTAGAGTTAAACTCATACCGCCCATGGAATCCAAAACCTGGTCGTCTTACCAATCATCCCACCACGGATCACAACAAGACTTTGTTTGTATGATAACAAAGCGAATACTCCAGTATTCGCGAAACAAATCATAGTGTTGCGTTTTATTTCCATTTTTTTGCCATAAAACTATAGATAATATGATATATTGCATGCAGTTAATAAATATTATTATCTTAAATTTCATATCTAGATGTTTAAAATTAAAAAATAAATAAATATCAAGTACGTGAAAGTTGCAGTCCGCGATGTTTAGATAACGATTTCTTTTCTAAATTGATATTTGAAGGAAAACAATTTATAATTATGAATACAAGGAAATTTTTTGTTTTACATCTAGGTGCAGGTAAATGTCTAGAAAAAATAGTTTTTAAATAAATTATAATGATAACAATAATAATAATAATAATAAATGAAGAAAACAGTTATGAACAAATCATTTATGATAGTTACTTACAAATTCGCTTTATTTTCTACAAATTACTTGCTACGTTTATCGTTACATGTTTTTTTAAATATAAGAAAGCTCTAAATACAAAGTTATTATTATTATTATTTTTACTATTATTATTTTAACGAAATAAGCTTCGTGCCTAAATATGTTGTTTGTGAATTATGTTAAACATAATTGCATGCAAATATCATTCACGTCTTTAGAGTAATATTACAGGAAAAGTTACCATGGTTTAAGTAGCTTAACTGCTCATTATATGAAATAATATTACATTTATTGAATTTGGAAAGATGATTAAACAGGATAAGCATGTTACTTAAATTCCATATGAAAAATTTGCTAAGAAATGCAAGCATCTAAATTTTTAAAGTATCTGAAAATTCAAATGCATTTGCTGTCTGAAATTTCACGTATTTGTGTGTTTCAGATATGTTTGTGTTTGAATTGGTATTTCAGACACGTTTCTAAGATATCTGTAGGATACCTGTAGGACATTGCTAAGATATCTGTAGCGTATAACCTCTATATTAAGACATTTACGTGTCTTAAATTCCTTTTCAGTTGCTTTTATGTCTTACTTTAAGACCCTTTTATTTGCAGTGTGGAGCACGGCTAACCAGTGAACGCTAATTATCTTAACAATGAGGGTAATTCAAATCGAATTATCATCTCAAAAATACTCTTTCTCAAAATATTTTTCAAAATCATTCCAGTACTGTCAAATAAAGGGAAGTGTCTATTATATTCCTTGGACGAAGCCCGTGTTACCAGTGAACGTTAATTTTCTTGAAGATGAGGGCGGGCAATTCAGATTGAATCATGAACATGCATCTCCTAATTCTAAAATTTCATCGATGTCGTACAAATAATTTCTATGAAAACCAGTTTTTTGCCATATTTTTCAAAGGGTTCAGCGATGTTAATAGTGAACGCTAATTCTCCTGGAAATGAAAATTATTCAGATCGACTTAACATAAAAAAATAAATAAATAATAATAATAAAAATAAAAACTCCAAACTTTAAAAATTTAAGAAAACCATTCGAGCATTTTTTTCAAGAAAATAATAAAAAATAAACATTTTGCAAGATTATTTCAGTATTTATTTTATAATTTAAATGCTTTAACTTTGTGTCAAATTATTTTTTTTAGTAGTGTAAAAAACAAATTAACTGAATAAAAAGATGCAATGAAGCAAAATTAATGAGAAAATTTGGTAATTTTACTAATACAAATTTTACGATTTTTAGTGTTAAGAGTACCACATAGGATATTTTATAGATAAAAAAAAAATAAAATGAAATAAATAAAAAGTTTCATTTATAAATATTCTCCGATAGTCAAGCGCTCAATTTAAAGCGATAATATCTGAAATTGCAGAAAGTCTGAAATTGCAGAAGGAGATTAAAGATCTCTTAAGACATCATAAGGTTATTGATTAGTTACAGAGTACATGATAAGGTATATACTTGATAATTTAATAGTTAAGGCAATATGGCTAATCTACTTCAATCCTCGCCTTGTGATATAGAGGAAATGTTTATACACTAATATACACAAATATATGTTTAAAATATAATACATAAAATAAATCTTATTCTAAAAAATCTTGTAAATCTTTAATTAAAATATCACTTTGGAGGTGAAAATGTAAGTCTTGTTTTTTAATACGTTAATGAAAAAAATCTAAAACACACTTCTTCTTTCTGTTGTTTATTAAAACATATCATTTGCATGGAAAATTTTCTGACGGAATGGCATGTTGCCGTAACAAAATTTGAATTAAAGAATGCAAAGTATCTGGTACCAGTCTGGTATCATTTGAAATATCTGGTGCCAGTCATTTAAATGCCTGGAGCCAGTCATTAAAAATTATTCTGGTGTGTCACTCACACGACTTTCTCTTATCCTACGTTAAAATACTATAGATATAGATTGCATATTAAGCCATAAAATGAATAGCGTAAGATAATAAAGTTCAATGTACTTTTAAAATAATCTAAAATAGGTTTAGGAACAGTTTTGTTTGATATGTAATTCTGTGGGAGAGGGGCTACTGCCCCCCACCCCGTAAAATTATAATGCATAAAATTATTATTATATTTTTTTAAATCAAGACTGTTAGTAATTTGCCTTCAAACTTGCAAATCTTGATCAAAATTTTAAATGGCAACCTAACACGGACTTCAAAATACTAAATTTTAATTTCCCGCAGTTATTTGCTTTTAAGTTACTCTGATAATATATATACATACACATCAACCGGAAATAAACGGACTTTCGCAATCAAGATACCTCAAAACGTGATATTGTACAAAAAACTACTAAAGTGGAAAATATAACTTAAAAAAAAAAAACCTCTATTTACAGTGTGGGTAGAAAAAATTAATTTAACTTTCTGAGCACTGTTTGTCAAAACGTGATATTGTACAAAAAACTACTAAAGTGGAAAATATAACTTAAAAAAAAAACCCTCTATTTACAGTGTGGGTAGAAAAAATTAATTTAACTTTCTGAGCACTGTTTGTCAAAACGTGATATTGTACAAAAAACTACTAAAGTGGAAAATATAACTTAAAAAAAAAACCCTCTATTTACAGTGTGGGTAGAAAAAATTAATTTAACTTTCTGAGCACTGTTTGTCGACATTGTAAAATGTAGCAAAGCACTTCGATCAATGACATTCAATAGAAAAGAACGTTCAGCTTATTTCTGGGCAGTTCTGATTATGGTCTATAGACAATATGCATTAAAAAAAAATGTGTTCTGATATTTAGTCTTACATGGAAAATACCTAACATAAGATGACTTAGAATTCTAACAATTTCCATGTACAACCCCCAATGTATACAAATACTTTGGGTAGCCCTGTAAACGAATGATGAATGATTTCCATATCACAATCTACACAAAACATGCTTTCATGAAAAAAAAAAGTTCATTCTGTCTTGTTTAAGACAGCCTATAGGTTTTAAAGTGTACTTACCTGCAATTTTCCCCATAGACGGGATGTATTTAACTTATCCTGGGCGGTCCTGTACACAAACCATTTGCTTCATCGCAACGAAAAGTTTAGTGTCGCAACCCTATATGATACGTTTTTAGAATACCGTGTTTAGACTTTCTGCTGATATTTGATCTTGAGATATATTGATAGCAGACACAGAGACCAACCGCTAAAAACATGATTTCCGGATTCAGGAGGCCCCAAAACGTGTAAATATAACAAAAACTTATTTTAGAAATTTTGACCCGAAAACAATATTTTTTCTACCATATATGAGAAAGTAAGAGAAAGTGAAAAAGACGTGACGATTTTCTTCCATTTTTTTTATGGTCTAATTCCAATATTTCATGATTCACGAAGATATCGTAAAACTTTTCCATTCAAGTCTCTGCCATCAGATGATGGAAAAGAGTGTCAAAAACAAACATTTTCAGAAAATTTTGAAATAAGAAGGGGTATGATTTTTTACGACGAACAACAATGCCAAAGCTTCTGTCGGGGAGCATTTTAACCAAACTTTAAAAACGAAAATATAAAATTATTTTACTCACAATCATACTTATCCCTATTTCAGAGTGTTAGATGAGTTGTTACAGAGTTATCATACGTACTATTTGAGTATCAAGAGAACTTCTGCAAAGGTGATGGCTGAAAA
Source organism: Salticus scenicus (assembly GCA_963930645.1). Taxonomy (NCBI): domain Eukaryota; kingdom Metazoa; phylum Arthropoda; class Arachnida; order Araneae; family Salticidae; genus Salticus; species Salticus scenicus. Next base: position 326,626,959 of record OZ005648.1, on the reverse strand, counting down.
TTAAAGAGATGTATGGGTTACTTTGTACGGAGGCATGCAAAATGCGAAAAGAAAACAGTGTTTGTTTCAAGCGGAAGATGTTTTAAGGGGAAACACAAATTAACTTTAAAAAAAAAAAGGGTATTAAATTCAATTCAATATCAAAATATACAAATCATCTGTCTGCCGGAGGATTGTAGGTCTTCTGACACTCTTCGGTGGTTTAGCTAGAATAAACAAATCCTACATAACAAAATCCTTCAGCAGGTTAACCGATTAACCGCCAAAACTTGAAATAATAACTTTTTTTCTAAATACAAACAGTAATACTCATTATTTTGATCATATATAAAAATAATTTAAAATAAGATTATTAAAATGAGTCTTATCTTACTAAATACAGGGTGTTGTATCTGTGAAACTTCAGTGGAATAAGAGTATATAATGAAGGCAAATAAATGTTTACGGAGATTTCCTTGCGAGAGTATAAAACAGCGAACTCTACAGATGGCTTCAAAAGTAATTATTTTATTGTGAAACATTTCTTTTTACAAGTTATGTAAAGTTCGGAATGGGACGTTTCGGCGCCGCCGTTTTGGCGCAGCCATTCCGGCGCGAAACCCATTTCGGCGCGGCTGTTTTGGCGCGTCCGTTTTGGCGCGAGATCCATTTCGGAGAGGCCGGTTTCGCACAGCCTGTCCTTCACGAAATGGCCGAGGCTTTCGTCTCAGCCTTTTCGGTTAAAATCTATTTAATGATAGATATGATTTCTTGTTTATTTATTTTTTATGCGGGAACAAAAAACTATTTTAAATTATTTACTAAATATATTAATGATGAATAGAATTTTGCTTAATTCGGAGCCAATGATAAGATTAGAAACTTGTTTTTTTTGCAATTAAAACTTATTGAACTTAGTCATAAGATGGTAACACATACGCAGCAATTCTAAAGATTCTAACCAATTTGGTGATGGAGGTTCTTTGGGGAATAAAATAAACAATGTAATTTCTGATTTTTTTTTTTTTTTTTTTTTTTTAATGCTTGAACCAAAAAATATTTTAATTTTTTATTAATGGCATTAATGATGAATAGGATTTTTCGTAATTTAAAGAAGTCAGTGATAATCTGAGAAAAGAACTCGATTTTTGTAGTAAAAACTTATTAAACCTATTGTCGTGCGGTTCTTTGGGTAATAAAATAAACAATGTAATTTCTGACTTTATATATATATATATATATATATATATATATATTATGCGTGAACAAAAAATTAATTTAAATTATTTGCTGAATATATTAATGATAAATAGAATTTTGCGTGATTTAAAAGAGCCAATGATAAGGTGAGAAACTAGATTTTTACAATTAAAAATTATTAAAATTAGTCATCAGATGGCAATACATATTTCTGTTTATTTTTATTTACAGTTTGCGTAATAAAATTTCTTATATAATAAAGCTTGCTGAAATAAAATAAAAGTTAACTTTAGCAAGAAACAAGATAAAGAAAATGTATGCATTCTTAACCAATTCTTAAACTGCCTTCACTTAAACAAAGTCAATAATGATTAACTCGCGGGTTTATTTTAATCCATATAATAATAAACAGTTATAAAATTCTTGAATATTCCCGACTATTTATTGTTTTTACGGAAAAAAAAAATCTTACACTCAAAAAGTTCGGAATGTAAACATCTGGCGCCGAAACGGTCGGCGCCAAAACGGCCGTCGCCGAAGTTTGAAATTTATTTTTAAATATAAAATTATTTTTCAGATCAAATTTTTTTTGTAATAAAATAAACATCTACCCTTTCCTTATTTAAAAAAAATCTGGAGTGACTGCACTCGACTTTCCGAACATTGAGTAATTAACAGTTTTGTAGATAAAGTAAAGAAAGAGGAGTTGTTAAACAAACAAAAGAGAGAAAACCATAATAGAGTGTTTGAGTATTTTTCTCCATCTATTACACGATGTTTTATTTAACGCTACTGAACTTTGAGCCCATAGATCATAATGATAAAAAATATTTCGTTGTGTCCCTGTAAAAACCTATAAATGCTAAATTCACCAAAATGCTTATAGTTAGTGCAACAGTGCTTTATAATACTCATATAAATTTTCAGCTCAATTCAATAAGGCGTTTAGATGCTATCGTACTTTTAAAAATTTAGTCCCATAGGCCATAATGATAAAGAATTTTTCTTTGTGTCCCTGTAAAAAAACTGTAAGTGCTAGATTCACCAAAGTCTATACAGTTAGTTCAACTGTGATCTATAACATGTGTAAAAATTTTTTGCTCAGATTAATAAGGTTGGTTGTAGGATTTAAGGCCGATTGACTCCTGATGTGTCCTAGGCCTACAGGAGGAATGCCCTCCGTGGGGGTCTTTCTAAGGGGTCCTAGCTCGTATTTACGCGAGTTTCGGAGGAAGCCACGGAAAACTCCGAACGGCTAGGTCGATGAGCGCGACCTGGGATCGAACCCGGCACCTCCCATCTACCAGCTTTGAGCGCAGAACCGCTCGGCCGCTGGTGGGCCCAGATTAATAAGGCGTTTAGGCGCTATCACACTTTTAAAAATTTGGCCCCATAGGCATAATCATAAAGAATTTTTCTTTGTGTCCCTGTAAAAAAACTATAAGTGCTAGATTCTCCAAAATCTATACAGATTGAGTATTTGTGACTTATAATATGTGTATAAATTTTTTGCTCAATTGAACAAGGCGTTTAGATGCTATCGCACTTTTAAGATTTTGCTCCCATAGGCCATAATGATAAAAAAATTTTCTTTGTGTCCCTGTAAAAAAACTATAAGTGCTAGATTCACCAAAATCTATAGGGTTCGTACTATGGTGACTTACAGTATGCGTACCAACTTTCAGGTTAATTGAACAAAGCGTTTAGACGCTAGCGTGTTCACTCACAGACATACACACATACACACATACACACATACACACACACATACATACATCATCGTAAAAATAGTAAAAACGGACTCAGGGGACCTCAAAACGTATAGAAACATCAAAATCTCGAATTCGGATTTTTGACATGATTACAATACTTGATATAAAATATCTTTTTAGTTTACTGTTAAACGAAATAATTTCTAGTGTTGCGTTGTAATGGGTTACGGTTCCTATACTGAAAAGTTGGCAATACTCACTGGTGAACTATTCCTGTTCTTCCAGCCCTTCCGCCATGGCAAACAGCATGTACAAGTATCCGCTGGACCATCAACTTGTGGCCGACAGACAGTTGGTCGGTTCTCTGGTCAAAAATCGTTGTCAGCAACTTATTATTTTACCATGAATACACCACTTTCAATTAGTACATGCAAAAGTTGCACGTGAGTTGCCCCTAAAACACTTCGTTTCTGAAACTGTTGTTTACAGGCGCTGAGCCATAACGAATTGAATTTCATCAAAATCCTCATAAATCAGCTACTTTTCCCATTGTGTCGCTTTATGAACATAAACACAATCCTCGATTAATCCGTGGTTTGGTCTCCAGTCCAGCCGGTAAGTGGTGGTCATAATGTTCTGTCTCTTTGGTATATAAATGTATCTTGTTCCAAATGTGACAGTCACATATCATTTTGATGGTTATGACAATAACATATCATTGTATAAATTACCCACATTTTTCTGAAATTTATGATTAAGTATTATAGAAATTTAAGGCAGAGATTTTTCTTATAATTTTATCGATTAATTTTAAAATTACAAAGCTGAATTTTAAATTTTACTGTGCGTAAAATGTTACATATTATTTTTTTGGAACAGTTTTCATATATTACAATTCACTGGAAAACAAAAGTAACTTTAAACCCTAAATGGTTTTATTTGTCATTAGAAATCGAAAAGAAAATAAATCGAATTAAAGTTTCATATTTTAAATCCAGGTTTTTTAAAATAAGAAATATTAATTTTAGGAACATTTAATTCTATCTTACACATCATTATATGCTTTATTTACTTATTAAAACGAGTTTTTTCATTCCCTTTTCTCTAATTAAATGGAGTAAGATAACCAACCAAATAAAATAAAAACATCATAAATCTGAAGAAATTATCACATACTTTATCGGAAAGCTGAATAAAAAACAGAAACGATCATAACTAAATAAATAAATAACGTTAAAAAGATTTCCCCAAACTCGAAAATACAAATCTTTCAAAATATGTTTCATTATGTTTGACAGGCAAATAAAGAATTACAGAAATGACTGGCCTTTCAAAATAGAGCTGTTACAAAATCCCTTCCTCAGTTTATTTTCGTAATTGACATTATTCTTTTTTCTAGAATAAATAAATCTAGAAAATGTCTAGAAAAAAAGATTATGTCACCGGTTTTTGACATCCTCTATTAAATGATCTGTTCAAACCGTATTGTTATATTACAGGGGAAAAATTGCAAGAGCTTGAAATAATATCAATTTTTAAACTTCATTGAAAACATCCTTAGTAATAGTGAAATATTTAGCGATATTTATTCGGAAAATTTAATTATGGATTGGAAAAAATTAATTTTTGCTTGTCAAAAAAATATTAAAATGCTTATTTGGAATCTAAAGAAGAAAAAAGTAACAGAGTTCTTTAAAAGTGAAAAATACATTTTTTTTTTAAATTAAATGATAAATTTTACATAATAAATACTGTTCGTTCATTTTAAAAACTTTCCTGTTTAAAGAGCTGGTAATGTTTCTAATTTATTAAAGAGAATTGTTAGTACACATGTTTTGTAAAATAATTTTCATTAATAAGTAACAACGATAACATAATTGTTTCACAAAAGTGTTATTAAAAAAAGCGAATAGTGACAGTGCTTTGTAATAAATTAGAAACCCTTTACCAGCTCTGTGTTTACTTAAGATTGATTCTTAGGCATTTCAACTACAGAGATAATGTAATATTTCCAAAAATTAAAAATTCTAATAACTTTAAAATGAAATAAAAAAAAATGCTAAAACAGTTTTAAGGCACATTTTAATTAAAATCACAGGACACACAACAGTTTCGGCTAAAAAATTAGTCCTCTTCTGTGTCAAAATACATCGAGTGCACAACAGTTTTAACTGTTGTTCTTTGAATTTTGTACAGTAAGGAGATGTGTTGATAATATTCCATATTTTATTACCAGAAATGTAATTTTGTGTATTATTTTTTTTTTATTGTTAACACACAAAGTAAAAAAACAAACAAACAACAACAACAAGAATATATATATATATATATATATATATATATATATATGTAGATAAATACATAGCTTGAAAATGCTTGATGATTTTATTAAAGTTGACAATATCATGTTCAATTTCATTTGTAAAAAGATATGTACACCGTGTCCCAAAAGTTTAGACAATCAACACAAACGTGCAATTAAAATGCGGGAGATAGGTCATACAAAAAAACAGTTTTGCTGATATACACATATAAATTATGATCAAAGATTTGAAATTATAAAATGTACATTAAATTATATAAAAATGTGCTGTCCCAAAAGTATAGACACAATAAGGCATTACTTGTTTTCTTTTAAATTTTTGTTCACAGAATAAAATATTTTTATTGTCGTCTGTTTCTATAAATACAAAATAATTTTCCCCTTTAATTGAAATATCGTCTGCTATACTTTTAGCATAATAATTTAATAAGTTCAATGTATTATTTTGTTTGTGATTCGGAAAAGACGTTTACCGCGTTTTCTGATAAAAATGCCACGTTCTAAAACAATTTCTAAAGATGAAATTAGTAAGATTTTACAGTTAAAAGCGCAAGGAGAAAATCCCGTACAAATATTCAGAAGAATAAAGAGATTCTTGAGCAGTATTTATAGAGTTTTGAGATCAGGTGGAACACGGAATACTCGAATGCGAGTCGGAAGACAAAAAAAAAAAAACAATGCTACGTGATGATAGAATGTTATTAATAAAAGGCTTCAGTTGATAATTTATCTGTGAGTACAATTGCATCAACTTCCAGAATTTTAAAAAGTACTGTACACAAAAGAATTAAAGCTTCAAAACACATTGTTTACAGGAGAATGAAAACAAAATCTTGCTTAAAGCAGAGACATAAAGATGTACGTCTAAAGTAGGCTAGAAAGCGTATGTCATACGGTGAAAAGTGGCTTTCTGTCATCTTCAGTGACGAAAAGAAATGGAATTTGGACGGCCCTGATGGTTATAAATTTTACTGGTATGACCTAAGAAAATAACCCAAGAACTGTTTCAGCAGGTAACAAGGCGGAGGATCCGTAATGACCTGGGGTGGGTTTTGTTTCAACGAGCAAATATTTCTAGGATTTACAGACAGATAAATGAAATCAGAGGATTATCAGGACACTTTACGCACCAATTTACTGCCAATTATGGATTTGCTAGCAGGACCGGACTGTGTTTCCCAAAAAGATGAGGCATCCATCCATACCTCCAGATAAATGAAAACGTGGTTTATGCAAAACAATATCTCACTACTAGAATGGCCAGCACTTACTCCGGATTTGAATCTCATGGAGAACATATGGGGGATCTTATCTCGTAAAATATATGAAAATGAAAAGAAATATATATGTGTAAATGACTTAAAAACTGCAATTGGCAAAGCGTGGTATGAAATACCTCCTTCTGTAGCGCAATGCTTAATTAATTCTATGGAGCAACGTATATTTGGTGTTATAAAGTGTCCTGGCATTACACTTCAATATTAAAAGTAAGTGTTTAGTTATTTTTGTAAATGTAAAGCCAAAAACACTTACAAGTGTCTATACTTTTGGGACAGTACGTTTTTACATAATTTAATGTACATTTTATAATTTCAAACCTTTGATCATAATTTATATGTGTATATCAGCAAAAATGTTTTTATTTATTACCTATCTCTCGAATTTTAATTGTACCTTATTACTTTTTATGTTAATGCAAATTTTATTGATTGTCAAAAGTTTTGGGGCATGGTGTAGTGTTATAAAATGGAACAGCAAGTTAAAAAAAACTTAAAAGTTTCGTTAAATACAAGTTACAATAATATATATATATATATAACTAGCACAAGTAAAAAAAAGTATTCTATTTTAAATTCTTGAAACTTAGCGGTAAAAAATGTAGTTACAAATATTTTTTCATCAGTACTATATTTCATCAATATGTATCAGTTGATATAGTTTGGTATAATATTAGCAGGATTCGTCATATCCATTTCTCTGAAAACAGCTTTTGTTGAATAGCATAGTTATTCTAATTAAATAAGCCTATAGTTACTATTTAAACATATCAGTAATAGCAGATAGAAAAGGAGCATGTTGGCCCTTATAATTAATTTTATTTTGTTACTAAAGTTCTTAAATTGTATTTATCTTTTATCTTCTTTTGATATATATATACAACATGCTCAGCAAAACAAAAATGGAATTACTTTGTTCGTTTCTGTTGTGACATAATGAAAATTAAAACAAAATATTTTTCCTTTTAAAGCATTTATAAAACAGTCTTTCTTTTGGTTTGTAAAACAATAAATTACCCTCGTTAGTAATTTCACTTACAAGATACTAATGTGAAATTCCGAAAATTTCGTAATTTATTTCCGGGGACGTTTTTTCCAGGGGACGTTCTTTCCTGTGGAAGTTTTGTGGGGGACGTTTCGTGGTGGACGTTTTTTCCTGATACATAGAAAAACACTCATTAATCTTCTATTGTCTTTTAATGTAACATTTTAAATAAAACGAAAATAAATTAATTTGCTTCTTTTTTTTCTCACATGATTGAAACTAATGCAAGATATTTTCTTTGCCCTTAAAAGCATTTAAACAATAGCGTCTCCCTTCTAGTTTATAAAACAAATATTTTTTTTCAATTAATGTCAGAGAATGTGTTCTATGGATACAAGATATCTATTACATGGTCAAACCTTAAGTAGATCACCTTGTTACATCTACTGAGTAAAGAGTTCGCGCATCTTCCATTACTGCAATTTTCTTCTCTTGGGAGAAAGCGCTTCTGAATATATCATGCAGTTGTGATAGAGTTACGTAAAAGTTTTTTGACACTAACAACGAGTGGACACGTTTTGCGAAGTATAAACTTGATTTAGAAGATAGCGAATGTTCAGATAATATCGGGAATAAGTTTTTTCTTCCTATAATAACACTGCATAAAAAATAGTGAAATAAATGATAAAAATATTATGTAAATTACGTCTAATTAATAATTTTTGTACTGTAAATAATACGCTTAAAATATAGACAAAAACGGTGTAAAACCTTTTTTTTATTTACTTCAGACACCTGAAGTATCTTGAAAAGCACATTATTTCAGATATTTTAAGCGTCTGTAATACCGCCTTCTTATATATAGGCAATTAAGACTGAATAATTTAACAAATTAAAAAAAAAAGTTGTGTGTGTGTGTTTCTTTTGTTAAAAGCATATTTTAGAAAACACTATACATATAACTAAAATACTAATAAATATTAAAGTTTAAAATTCTACTCCGACCTCTTTTGTACCTGAGGAACGTTTCAAACTGGGTAACAAACACAATCACATGTGTGCATCTTTTATATTATTATTTAATAATCTAATCTTATTCATTTTTCTTAAGGTAGTACGTTCAAAATAATTCCTCAAAAAATCTTGACTACCACAGGTGAAATGCGAAGTCAAAGTATTATGAAGACAAAAATTTCTAAAGCAATGCTAATTTTTCGCAAATAGCAAAATATAAAATAATTTCACAATGCGTCTAAGTAAAATAATTATGTCTAACTTATCTTGATGCATTAGACAATATGTGTTTGCCAGCATTTTTATTGTATTAATGTAAATAAATTATTAGTAGTCAGTATAACTTACACTACGAATAGCCTTTGGATTTTAAACAAGATATATATATGAAAAGAAAACTTTTTAAAAGAGCTTTACACTCATATCATAACTTTTAAAAGAAAAATAATATGTGAAACCATGATTTTAACATGTTTTTTGTCTAATACTTTACTCAAATCAGAGATAAACGTTTATTAACAAAAATAAATAAATAAATAAATAAATAAACACTGAAATAAAATTTTTTATATAAATCTTATGATATTTAAATTAAAAGCTGCTTCTTTAAGGCAAAAACGGGAACATTTAAGTATGCGCAAAAACTTTGAACCAATCTGAAACAATGAGATTCCAGTCGTTAAAGAAACGAAAAACAAAAGATTGAGGTTGAGGGAAATTAACGTCGCACTACATCTATGCAGTGGGTAATTGTCAACGATCTACTACTTAACCCTAGGGGTGATTCGGAGATATGCCATCAAAATTTTAATCCTTCGTGGAGAGGACGGCTTCCCAGCATCGGTATACCCAAGAAGTATTACGAGAAAAAGAAAGATTTATTGTACTAAAGAAATACATTCTAACGATGGGCACGGACTTACTTTTTCTATTCGTTATTTTTCATCGGTCAAAAACTATAAAATTCAGATTTGATTTTCTACCTTATTTCCAAGAAATTTAAAGAAAAAAGGATCTTTTTCGATTGTCGCGTTGGAAGCAGTTTTCGTTAAAAATATATTCAATATGCGAAGAGTTAATTGAAACTTTGAAGGATGCAAATTTTCCTGCGAAAGATATTTAGACCTATGCAAAGGTTAATGTAAAATATGTTGCATGAAAATTACATTTATCGAAAAAATACAGTTAGTTACGTATAGATTTAAACCTTAAATGCCGTAACCCAATTTTGTCTTCTAAAGTATTTTTAGAATGATATTGAAGCTCTAATGTCTCATGTTTGCCGATTGGCAACAAACTGCTTTTTAGCTGTAAATCATAGTTAAAATAAAGTATGATTTTAAAAGTATTTTTCCCGCGATTTATTTAATAGAGGTAAGTGTAAAACATTTTTAAATTGATTTAAAAAATAATCAGGTCTTTAAGGTTAAACTAAGTAACCGTTGATGAGGTTGACTAGATTTTTATTTTGAACTGGAGCTACATTATGCGCAATTGGCGACGATCTAGGAATTACCCCTAAAGATTTTCCGGAGATATGACATCACAGATTTGATCCTCTATGGATGGGTTGTGTTTCCCCGCTTCGGTGATCCTTAGAGGTCTAAGTTAATGCGATTTAAATCTGAAATAAACTTCTGAGATGAAATAATTTTTACACAAATTGTGCATTCATTATTTAAGTTTTTCTCCCTCTTCGTAGGAAAGGAAAACACGTTGGAGTCCTACAAAATTTATTGTGTTTACTTAAGAAACTTTGCTGCCATTATCTTGAAAACCGATATCGAAAGTAGCAGAGCCTGTTCCTTTATTTGGTGCATAAACAGGGACTAAACTTAACATCATATTTCAATTGTCATTGGATTTTCATATTGTTCTCTAATATGAAAAAGTTTAGCATTACTAATTTAAATATACTAATTACTAAATAAATTTTACTGATGTAAAAATTTATAAGATATATCCAAAAAGAATATTTAAAAATACGGCCATTATAGTATAACCCAATTTATAATATAGGAAGGTTTAAGTTAACTACGCTTGCATAGGAAACAATTGTTAAAATAAATAAACTGAAAAAAAAAACTGTATTTACTAAACAACTAGGTGATAAATATATGTATAAATGTACGTAATTGAATTTATTATGTGTGTATAAATGTACTTAATTCAAATAAAAAAATGTTCTTTCTCCAATATGAATGTGAACAAGTCTTATGTCATTATTTTCTTAAAACTATTAAAAACTATCAAAATTCAGATATATTATGGACAATTTTTATAAAGATGGTTGAAGTGCATTTATATTTATATTCAGTTATATATAAAACTGTATGCATATAATTTGTTAAGTTTATTTTCTATAAATTATATTAAATAACTTTTTGTTTGTTTGCTTGTTTGAGAAATAAGGATGGAGAACTGTACCTAACATATAAATAAGGTACGCTGATGTTCTTATGATATTATTTTATAATAATAATAAGATTTATTTTTTATCAGAATGCGCATTAATGACCTTTACCAGTATTCGCTTCTTTCTCATTAGATTTGCATATTAATTAACTCAATTGCAATTGTAAAACGCAACAATTTAGTTTTGCTTATTAACGAGTCCTTTTTATTTATTTATCATTTATTGATCAAAAAACTTTATTATAATTTAAAATATGAAAAAAAAAAAAAAAAAAAAAAAAAGATAAATACAATTTTTTCAAATAAATTTCTGATTATATTTTTAGTTAAAATTAAATGATGGTACGGCTGAATATCACATAAATGTGCATTTTAGTGTTTCAGGTCTTTATTATTAATTTTAAGCAAATAAATTGTAAAATTTTATTATTATTATTTAGAAGTACCTTTTTAAAAAAGCATCAAATCATAAAATGTGAGTTTATAGCAATTTCAGTATTTTTTAGAAAATTTTAAACCTTATAACCGTCATTTTCGTGACTGTCTCCAAGACCAAATGTTTACATACAAAGTATGTTTTTTACTAAAAAAAATAAAATGATAATTATAATAATTGTTAATTCTTGTAAAAAAAACTATTTGTTTTCAAAGGAAATTTTTTTTTTCTTTTTAATTACGTTAATTTTCATGCATGTGTAATTAAAATGCTTGTATGCAAGTCTTCACGTCATTTTCGTGACACATGAAAATAACTTCATATATCATCAAGGGATGGTGCCACCATTCACTTTTTTTAAAGTTTAAGATCAGAAATCAACATTGACGATATGTGGGGGAAAAAAATCTCAAGAAAATTGAAAACAGGTAAGAGTTAACATTATTTTTATTGTTTACATGCTGTGCGTACTTTTATTGCTTGTCATTTTCGAGATGCATAAAAAATAAAAAAATATTATTATAAAATTTAGAACAAAGTTTTATTTTAATATAGAATGACGACCAAAAGAAGAAAATGTGGCGATATCGGCTTAGTGAAAGCATGTTTTTCAGTACAGAACGAATTATTGACGATTTGTCATTTTCGTGACGGTCATTTTTGTGACGTCACGAAAATGACATTTGTTGGAGATTTACTATTTTGTAAGCCCTGGATTTAAATAATTTTTTATTTTGAATTAAAAGATTTGTTGGTGTAGGATAAGCTTTATATTTAAATATTTAAAGTACTTTCCGGTATCCAGGTAAATATAAAAAAATTACATACGACATTAATATTAAGATACAATTAAAAAAGCAAACTTTTATTTATTTATTTAATTTAATTTATTTATTTATTTATTTATTTTTTTTTTTTGCCCCCTTTAAGGTGTCATTGAGAATGTTACTCAAAATATTTTACTTGTGTTATTTATGGCAAGATGCAGAAAAAATAATTTGCATGGCTTGACAAAGAGGATGTCCATGAAATTGAAGTGCCACATATTCTGTGCAAAATTAGGAATTCTCCTGAACCTGCTTCAAATAGATATTTTAAACTTCAGGATGAAGATTTTAATAATGTTCAAAATGCTTTTTCTGAATTTAATTCAGTTAATCATTAAACTTGTAACTATAAGGATTTTAATACAATAAAATTGCTTGATATTCTCATTATTGCTCTTTCTTTTCCCTTCACAATCTTTTCTCTATTGTTCTAATATGTTCCATTTTTAATATTATATGGTCCTATTGCATTGACAAACAATGTTATTTCAGTGAAAAATAGTCATTTTGACAAATATTGTCATTTCAGTGACAAACAGTCGTTTCAGTGACAAACATTGTCATTTCAGTGACAAACCAGTCATTTCAGTGACATCATTTTTTGACATCTTTAAATGCTATAATTAAAAATTTAATGCAAGTAAACTAATTATTTCCAGTTTATAGTCAAGAGGTATGCAGTCTACGATATTTCCCATTGATATAATTTATGTTTATAAAAAAATAAATTTAAATTTCTTTATTTATTTTTTTATTTTTTTAAATCTAAAATTTTTGGGTTTTTTATTTTATTTTATTTTTTAAAATGGGAAGAACTTTTTAGAAAAGCCTAAGTCTTGTATTTTTTAATGAATCTGAACCACAAAAAAAAATTTTAAATGGTAATTTTGATTTTATAAGATAATTAAAATTATAAATTTTTATTGAAAAATTTCAATAAAATTTTAAAAAATTATGTTCGATCTCTGTCAAACTCAGAATTTATTTAAGATGCACTTACGGACTTATTTTCAAAAATTCAAATTAAAATACAAAGTTTGAAAAAAAAGTTTAAAAAAATCCAAAATGCACACTTATGTGATATTCAGCCGTACATCCATGTTAGTATATTGGTTTCTTTAACATCTTATTTCATTTTGTTTTTCCCTATAAACGTACATAGGAATTCATATATACAAGTTTTGCCTTATTTAGGCTTAACTATTATATTTATACCTCATACAATTTGTTTATAGCTTCAGAAAGGCTTATATAATTGTATATTATTTCATAACATAATTTTAATTTTTTATCACATATTTTATTAAATTCCTTACACTATGTAGCAGTGCAATATAAACGTTTATTATGCCATATTTATACATGTCTTAATAATGCATGCATTCTATATAAGTATTCTGGAAACTAATTAGTTTTAATACTCAGTTAATAATTCAATTTGGAATGCCATTAATGTAACATCAATAGTTTATAAATTAGATCTAATCAATTTTTAATGAAGATTTTCAGTCTGACAAGTTAGTAGGAATCCGGTGGCTTTCCTTGTTTTATTTGTTTATTTATTATCTTTATCTATCTATCTATATATATATATATAATACATGTTCGATATCGAAGTACTATAAATTAATTCGTGACATTATATTGATTTGTAAGCACATAATAGAAGCATACGGCAAGTCTTATGGAGTATTACGGAGGCCTAGCATGACTCCCAAGAGCAAGGAAAACAAAACTTTGAAAAATCAGGTATGAATTTGGTATGGAAAAACAGCACTTAAAAATTTAAGGAATTGCACACGATTAATATTAATTTCTTTTTTAGACAGTAAATACAATTTTAATTTTAACTTTTGTTAAACAAATTGATAGTCACATCCTCTCTTTACGCGCAGCTAATTTTTATTTATTCTACATTTATAAGATAATTTTGTTTTTTGATATATCACAAAACGGACGAAATTTTTGTTAATAAATTTTAATTGAAATGAGACACTATAGAAATTACATGTACATTTATTATTACACAAAATGCACACGGCATTTAAATGCTTTTGCACAGCCCTGTAAACTACATTTTGATGTTTTCTGCAATATTTTCTATAAAAACCTTGTTTTTGTGCATCGTAACATTGTATGTTAATTTCGCTATATGGAATTGAGTTTATCGATGTTAAAGTGTCCTTCAAATGGAGCACATGGACCGTTATATATAGAAGTTATTAAAATTAACAAAGTGACAAAAATAAAATATAAATAAAGAATTAAAACATTTGTCTGTAGAAAATCTTTATTACCGGAAGTATTTAATAGAAGTCAACATATAGTCAATTGGAAAATTAATGAAGATAAATACAGAATACTCGACAAAGGGAAATGATAAATAAAAATGGATAAATGTAATTTTATACGCCAAAATGTTATTTCATTTCTACGTGTTTCTTTTGTAATTTCCTAAAATCATTCAAATTATTACTTTTATTTCTAATTTTTAATTTTTCTAATTTCTAGCTTTTAATATTTCTAATTTTTAAATCCAATTTCACACATCTTTTTTATAGAAATATATTTCATATTAATTTTTCCCTGTTAAAAAGTAAAAGTTATTATACAAAATGTCTGTTCTGAAGTCTACCGCTTAAAATAAGATTTGGCAACTATGCATGTGATAATTATAGCACAGTTGGCACGCTGTTTCAAGAAATAAATTTATCGAAATTTTTTTACTATACAATTTTTATTAAAAAAGAAATTATATTTCAAAACCATACATTTTTATCTTAAAAGTATTTTACGAGAACGGAAGTTTACTTCTAATTTAAATCTATTACAAACCTTGTTTTGATGGCTTGTTACATATTCTCACTGAAACATACGTCAATAAATAACGAAAACAGTTCCTCTTAAAATTAAATATCGTCTTTTTTGTCGCTGTAATTCAAAGCTTTGTATATCACAAATTGATTTTACACTAAGTTTCCGAATGATTAATATATCGTCTCGATTTCGACAAATCCCTTGGTTCAATCTTAATGAACATGATATTACCTATTTCGTTATGAAATTAGGGTTATTTACGTTCGGAAGTAAATCAGCTTCTAATTCACTGCTCAACGCTTCATTTAATGATATTAGTGTTAAAAGTATCTACCGAGCGAAAACTGAAGAGGAAATAATGTTTGCGTAATATTAGCTTTTAAAATGTCTGAATGGGAAAAGTTTATCATAAATTTTCCATTCTCCTGGGGATTTCTGGGAATGTATATCCGCTGAAGTGAAAATATCTTATCCATCATAAGATTCTGTACATGTCACTTCTGAAATAATTTAAGAGATAAATTCGTTTGAATAAAGCAGTCATTTACAAAATTTAATACAAAAAACTGCTTTAAAATATTGTCGAAAAATCACTTGCAATAACATTATTTTAAAAAGTAGTCATTAAAAACAATATTTAGTCAAAAAAAAAAAAAAAAAAAAAAAAAAAAATGAAATTTCTTTTAAGCAAATTAGGAACTGTTATTTTTATTGTTTCATTAATAATATATCAGAAATTATTCCCGGCTTTTATGTATCGCGAAAAATATTTGTGGCATTTATACTACTTTCTGTAGCCTGCTTGATATGGAAAGATCTTTATTTGCTGTATATTTCTTTGTGAGAGAAATACCACCTCCTTATCTCAGCTTGATATTATATCTGCAATCATAAAGCAATTGAGGATGCTTTTACATCAGGAAAATAATTTTAAATTATATAGGGGAGATTTTCCCATATTACATTTTGAGTCTGAAAATTTTCAAGTGGCATTGCCACATGATCTTGAAAATACAAGTTTGAATTTCTTTCTTTCTTTTTTTTTTTTTTTTTTTTTTTTTTCCTTTTTTTTTAAGTTATACTGATAACAGATACAAAAATCAACAACTGAAAATTTTATACCCTCATCCTGTGGAACTAAAACACGTAGTATTAGCATGAAATCAAGGTCTAAAAATTGAACATCGCAATATTTCGTTTATCATATGCGTAAGAAAAATTTATTATCGTTCCTAAGCAATTTCTCTGAATGTGTTCTCTTTTGCTAAAACACTTTCTGGAATACATCCAATATAAAATAATAAAATGTCTTAATTTACAGTATTCCTGTGTACAGCTTGTAATTTGTATACGAACCTCACAGTGTTACTTACTTTATCTTAGTAATAGAAACGCATAACACCATTTGAAATGTAGTTTAAGGAACTTCCAGTATATCACCTAATAAATCGTAATTTGTTTGTTCGGACCTCTAAACTAATGGAGATTCATTTTTATACCCTATGCTATAATTATGCTACATATAATAATATATAATATGGAGTATACTATAATTATACTAATTTTTATACTATATACAGTCGGTAACAAATGTCTCCGAACACTAGCAAAAATTCCTATATAAAAAAAGTACACTTAATACAGTTTTGTTAAATAAATCCTTGTCGAATCTTGTTCTTTGTCAGTCTAAAAACAGGATTCGACAAGGATTTATTTAATAAAACTGTATTAAGTGTGCTTTTGTTTATATAGAAATTTTTGCTAGTGTTCGGAGACTTTTGTTACCGACTGTGCATCAGAAAGAACGCGTTTATTTAATTTCCTTTTGCACAGTACCAGAAATTTCGAACACAGGCGTAGTGTATTTGAATAATCTCCGATGTCCCTGCACTGTACGTAAACTATTTGTAAAATTTCATTAAAAAATTCTAGTACCACTCATATGATACAGATTCAGAATACAAAGTTTGTACTTTCTGCTAATATTTCTTCTTCAGTTATCCTTATAACAGATTTACATATATTTAGAGAGAGAAACAAAAACGCACACGGAGACAAACACGCAGATACTAGATTACAAACAAACACATAGAGCAACTGCTATAAATTTAAATTTCGGACGCACAAAGTATGAAAACGTGTCGATATGTCAAAGAAGTAATTTCAAAAATTTGCCCTTAAATCAATACTCTTTTGGCTATTTATGAACATCATATACAGAAAGTTATAATAACAAGAAACAACATAAGAAAGCAAAAATGTTAAAAAATTGAAAAAAAAAAAAAATTAAATTAATACTAAATTAATAAAATATAGAGTACTTGTGATGTAGCAAGATAAAACGCTTCAATAATAGTTCGCATAAAATTTTTCAGTATAATTAAAATAAAATAAAGATAATATAGACAATATAGAAATTTGTAATAAAATGAACCGAAATTTTGAAATCATAATAATAATAAATTTCTAAGGTGTATCACTAAGATGCAAAATAACATAATATTTTTAAAGTTCAAAAATATTAACACTTAAGAAAAACAAATATTACACTTAAGAAAAACAAATAATGGTGTACAAAAGTACACGTATATATCATCATCATCAATTTCAACCTTTATCAATACACTGCAGGATGAAGGTCTCTCCCAGGTGATTGCAAACTGTCCTGTTTTCTGCAATTCTTTTCCATTCAGCTCTTGCAATCTTCACAATTTCATCTCTCCAACGACACAGTGGCTCCTTCCTTGGTCTTTTCTTATCTTTCGCTATCCAAAATAGGACTTTGAGGGTTCATCTATCATCATTTCTTTTCGCAATATGCCCAGTCCAGGTCCATTTTAACTTCTTGACATTAGAAATAACATCAGTAATCTTGATTTGCTTCCTAATCTAAGTGTTTCGCTTTCTTCCTCTTTGGGTGAGTCCTAACATGCATCTCTGGGTTGTCTTAAGTTTTTGTATAGTTTACATGGTGATGTTCATGTTTCTGAAGCACAAGTTAAAAGAGGCAAAATGCACTGATAAAAAATTTTTCTTTTCAAACAAATTGGGAGGTCACTTTTGACTATAGTATGTCTTTCGAATGCTCTTCATGCATGTTTAGCTCGGTTATTAATTTTTTCCATGATGTTCCCGTTTATGGCAAGGACTTGTCCCAGACGCACATTTACATATATATGGAAATAACTGAGTTTAAATTCTGTATGTAAAATTTGATTAGGAATTTCACAATGTTCAATTAAAATATATGAACTAAAGAAGGCTTCAAAATAAATAATAAAGTGAACATCCTCAAAATTTTAATAAAAGAATTTAAAGTAATATATGTGTAAGCATATTGCATAAGCATATAAATATTACTTAAAATTTTATCTCGCAAACATATGTTTTGAAAGTTTAATCTATTTTTCTTTTCCATAATTTATTTTTTCGTAATAAATATATTTTGAGAACAAGCATCAAATAATGCTGTTAAAATCTCTCAATAAATTCGATGAACAAGTACCTTTATAATAAAATGAAATATTTTCAACTCTATTTAGACTGGTCAAAATTATATTTGAAATGCAGGCTAAATAACAGTGCAGTACACATTTGGCCTCAATTACATGACAGTTAGACAGAATTCATTTCAAAATGGAATGGATTACACTCATCTATTTAGAAAAGCGTAAATGAATTGCACAGAAATTTGCTTTAACTGTCGTCGTGTTATCAGGGAATGGAGAGCTTATTTTATCTAAATTCTGAAACATGTAATCAGAATTGAACTCCTTCTGATGAATTCAGTAATTGAGGCTTTGAAAAGAATTTAAATTCATAAACTTGCAAATCCAAATATAGTAAATACGATACTTCAGAAAATGTGGTTTAAATATATCACGTAAAATCATATATATATATATATATATATACCCCGCGATAAAAAGATAGGTACAAAGGGGTTTTTCTTTGATTTTTCATAAAATAACATTACCTAAATTGTGCTTATCATTTAATATTATCATAAAATAACACTATTCCCGAACTAATTTTTGTTTTAAGACTAATTTAGAAAAAATTTAAGACTAAAAGTTTTCTAATTTAAGACTACACACCGCGACAAAAAAGATAGAAACAAAGGGTTTTTTTTTAAATTTTTGAATACGATTATGTTGAATATGAATATTTTGAATACGATTCAAATATTAAATATGTTTTTGATATGATTATAAATGATCAGCACAATTTAGATAATGTTATTTTATGAAAATAAAAAAAAAAACCCTCTGTTCCTATCTTTTTGTCGTGGAATGTAGTCTTAAATTAGAAAAATTTTAGTTTTAAAACTTTTCTGAATTAGTCTTGAAACAAAAATTAGTCCGGGAATAGCGTTATTTTATGATAATAATAAATGATAAGCACAATTTAGATAATGTTATTTGATGAAAAATCGAATAAAAAACCCTTTGTACCTATCTTTTTATCGCGGGGTATATATAAATATATATAGATAGATAGAGAGAGAGAGAGAGAGAGAGAGAGAGAGAGAGAGAGAGAGAAAGAAAGCAAAACATTATACACTGATGGAAAAAAAAATCCCAACACCCTGAAAAAATTATTGTACAGTAATGAAATTTCACTAATACATTTGTCTAGGTAACATATTTAATTGATTAAAGTTTCAAGATCACAGGTAGAGCCATTTGCGAGAAGAGCCATTTCAAATGTGAAATGTTGGTACATTAGTAACCGATGTAACCGCCAGAATTTTGAATGCAAGCATGCAAACGTGCATGCATACAGGTGTCGGATATCAGTTTGTGGGATGGAGTTCCAATGATGTTCCATACGTGCTCGATTGGAGAAAGATCTGGTGATGTAGCAGGCCAAGGCAACATGTCGACACTCTGTAGAGCATGTTGGGTTACAACAGCGGTATGAGGGCGAGCGTTATCCTGTTGGAAAACACCCCTTGAATGCTGTTCATGAATGGCAGCACAACAGGTTGTATCACTAGACTGACGTACAAATTTGCAGTCAGGGTGCGTGGGATAACCACGAGAGTGCTTCTGCTATTATACGAAATTGCTTCCCAAACCATAACTCCAGGAGTAGGCCCTGTGTGTCTTGGCCGCAGACAGGTCGCTAGCAGGCGTTCACCTGGCCTCCTTCTAACCAACACACGGCTATCACTGCGACCAAGGCAGAACCGGCTTTCATCAGAAAACACAACAGATCTCCACTCCGTCCTCCAATGAGCTCTAGCTTGACACCACTCACGTCGCAAACGGCAGTGGTTTGGAGTCAGTGGAATGCACGCTACAGGGCGTCTGGCTCGGAGCTGTCCTTGAAGTAACTGATTTGTAACAGTTCGTTGTGTCAATGTGGTGCCAACTGCAGCTCGAATTTCAGCTGCAGACGCAGTACGATTAGCCACAGCCATACGCCGAACACGGCGGTCTTCCCTCTCAGTAGTGCCACGTGGCCGCCCGGAACCCAGTCTTCTTGAGGCAGTACCTTCCCTTGACCACTGCTGCCAACACTCATGCACAGTGCATACATTCCTGCCAAGTCTTTCTGCAATATCGCGGAAAGAAAACCCACCTTCTCGTAGCCCTACTACACGACCTCGTTCAAACTCAGTGAGCTGTTGATAATGGCTTCTTCGTCTTCTTAGAGGCATCCTTGACTAACATTAACCCACTATGTCATATCTCAACTGTAAATAACGATCACGAACCTTCCAGCGCTTATTTAAACAAACCTCATTTGCATTTTCATAGTGTCGCTACTAGCGCCACACTTATACGCGTACCTCGAAATTGGAATCGACGTCATCTTTCAGATGTATAAACACGCCTACCAAATTTCGTTTATCTAGCACAGCTCTTTCCTGGTGTTGGGATTTTTTTTCCCATCAGTGTATTTGCTTATGATAATTTATTTCATTTGAATAATTTTCATTTAATATTTCCTATAGCTGTATTTTTATAGAGTACGCAATATATTTCTAAAATGTTTATCAAAGAAGAAATATCATATTTTTATATTATATAAAAAATAATGTTTATAATATAATTATATTTTTATATTATATATAAAACCCTTACACTCAATTTTCGGTGAATATCTGTTTCCGAGTTAATCCGATTTCAACCATATTTTGCAGCAGAAATCAAAAAGGTTAAAAACAAACGCCAATTTTCATAATATGAGAATGAAATCTAATCGATTTTTAACTGCAAAACACCTCTAACTTTGAATTTTTAGTGAAAATTTTTATGTTTATTTCCGAGTAAATTAAAATTTTACCATATTTTGTTACCGGCGGATAAGGTTCAACAGCGAACGCAAGATTTCCTGAAAAGCAGGATGAGTCTGATTTATCATTAAAAACTCTTCACAACCGTTACACCATCTTCCAACTAAACTCAATTTTTGCCATATTTTGGAAACAACAGCTAAAGGGTTCACGGTAAACCCTGATTTTGATGAAGATAAGGCAGTTCTAATCGAGTTTTTTTTTCCAAAATCACTTAAACCTAAAGTTTATCAAAATTGTTTTGTTCATTTTCGAGAAAATCCAATTTCTTCCACATTTTTCAAACGGCAGGTAAAGGGTTAACAGTAATCGTGAATTCTTCTAAAGATGAGAAAAACTTTAATCGATTTTATGCCATCCATTGCACTAAATTCTAATTTTTCATCAAAATTGTTATACCCATTTATAAGCAATCCCATTTTCTGGCCCATAATGATAAATGGTTAACAGTAAACGCCAATTTTCCCAAAGGTGTGGCTATCTCCAATCAATTTAGCTCTTTAAAAATATTTTTGCCTCAAACTTTCATCAAAATCTTTATATCCATTTTCATGTAAATCTAATTTTTTTTTTATATATTTCAACTACCCGATAAAGGGTTGTTGAAATATATGTCGAACGTTTTAGCAAACGCATATTTTCTGAAGATAAGGATAAGTGCAATCAATAAAGCATCCCAAAAACCACTTAACCCCAAACTTTAACAAAATTGTTATATCCGTTTGCGAGTGAACCCCGGCTTTTTTCGTCGAAGAGAGCGCAATTTTTATTTTATTTTATTTTATTTTATTTTTAGGACTGAGTGCCTATTAGTCTCAATCAGGGATTTTTGCGTTGTCGATTTCGATAGTTGGACATTTGTCTAAATCTAAAATTTATCGAAAATATAATTGAATAATTTGAAAGAGATGTTATAATTTAAAAAAAGAAAAAAAAAAAAAAAAAAAAAAAAAAAAAACTAATAGTCCTCCGTCCTAAACTAAATTCTGCTTTTGCCAGAATTTCATCAAGATCTTTATTATTATTATTATTGAAAGAAAAATAAAAGAAAATTAATAATAATCAGTATCGTTACAAGCGATATCGAAAAAGTTTTTTTTTAATAATTTTGAATTAGGAAATAAAAAGTGCGCGTGAAATAATATGAAATAAAAATAAGTAAAAAAAGGAATTTAATGATTTAATGTTTTTTTTTTTAATTTTATTATAAATAGCATTTTTGAACAATGAACTCATTATTGCAATTCAACAATTGTACGAATACCTGCAACAATTGCGTATAAATAATGTGAACAATGCACGAAATTTTATTTCTTTCAACAATCAAATGCTTAACTTTTTAGCATTACCCTTCAGTCTAATTATAGACCTTATCTGAGATGGCGTATCCATACTTAGGTGTTCTTTTTGTGATTTACTTTTTTAAAAAGTTTCTCACATGGCTTTTTTTTCAATTTTTCGAGTATACTGATATTGATGCTCGCAAAATTTACATATGTCCAGTCTTCTATGCTGGATTGTTGGAGTTTGATGATATTCCAGATGAGAAAACTATTCATCCATCTGTTTCTAAATCAAATTTTTCGGCCAATGTTTCTTTTAAAAATACTGATATTTTTGATCAAAACGAAAATCAACTCAATCCAATAAGTGAAGAGCCAAATTACATTTACGAAATCATTAATAAAAAATATACTAATAAAAATTGGGTTTTAGAAAGAAAGAAAGAAATGTATATTTCAGCTTTAAATAGGGGCCGTCCTTTCAAGCATCCCAAAATAAAAAGACTGCCAAAAGTTAGAAGTCTGCCCACTATTTTTGAATCACCGTCTGAGACTGATAATGACGAACCGTTTGAAATGAAAGGGAAATCAGTTCTTTCTCAGACAGTGGACTCAACCAGTAAAAATAGCCATGTTTCTGTTTCATTGCCTGGGACTGATACTGATGAACCTTTGTTTCAAATCGAAGGGGACTCAGTTCTTTCTCAGGCAATGGTAACACTAAATGAAAATGGACAAGCGTATATTTCAGAACGACGTGGCAAAAAAAAGAAAAGGAAATTCCGAAAATTAAGGAAATTTTTTAAAACATGGTGTTGCTGTTGTTGCATTCCTAGTGTAAAGAATTAAAATCATATGAGATGTTTGATTGCAGTACGCATGGGGCCTGGAATATCAAAACTCCTCTGGCAGTAGGCAAGGGGGCCTGCCTTATCAAAACTCCCCATGAGAAACGATGCATGGCGACCTCCTCGTGGTGTTTCTCGGGTTACGCTAACAGCCATGCGTTTAATGTAACATATAAGCTTTTGTGTGTGCGGGCACCCGAATGCGAAGATGCTCACGAGCATTATTATTTTTATTATTATGATTATTATTATTTATTATTAATTAATTTATTTATTTTAATATTTTATTTTATTTTATTTTCATTTTTATTTGTAAAAGTAGTTCGTGAAGTATAAGAAACTTTGATTAATAAGTAATGCCCGTCTTAGTCATGTATATAGAAAAGTTTAGCTTTGGCTATGTTTCACAGAAAAAACCATTTACACTGCATGCTTTGATTTCCTGCTAAGCCTTTCATGAAGTTAGGAAACTTGCATACTCTCATTAATTTCCATTTATGTTGTTTTATATTATTTTAATCAGATATATTGTAGCTTTGGGATTTATCATACTATATCGTTCATTTTGGTAATTCTATAGTTTTTCATATTTTAATATATATGTATATGTGTACTCTTTATTTTAACACGCTTTTATTAGCTTCACCTGTATGTATGTATGTATGTATGTTTGTATGTATGTTTGCATGTTTGTAACCGCTTTGGGAGCAAACAAAAAATCTATATTGTAAAAAAAAGACTTTCCCTACGTGAACACCGTGGCGTTGAGATATAGCTCCGCGCTACGAACCTGAAGGTCTAGCGTTCGATCCCAGTCACGGGAGATATTTTAAAAATGGATTTTGTTTAATCTAAATTATTTTAATGAAAGATTTAAATATAAATATTATGGTGTGTCACTCACGCGATTTTCTCTTACCCTGTATTTTAATACTAAGATAGATATTTTGTATTTTTTAGTTCACATTTCTATAAAAGCGCGTTCTTTAATTTTTTAAAACTATATAATAAAATTATTAGCTTCACCTGTATATATGTATGTTTGTTTGTATGTTTGTAACCCTAGGAGCAAATAAAAAATCTATATTGTAAAAAAAAACGTTTTTCGTACGTGAACGCCGTGGCTGCGAGGTAAATAGCCGCGCTACGAACTTAAAGGTCTAGCGTTCGAGCCCAGTCAGGGGAGATTTTTTAAAAAATGTTTTTGTTTAATTCTAAATTATTTTAATGAAAGATTTAAATGTATGTAAATATTATGGTGTGTCACTCGCACGCTTTTCTCTTACCCTGCACTTTAATACTAAGATATATATTTTGTGCTTTTTAGTTCACATTTCTATGAAAGCGTGTTCTTTAATTTTTTAAAACTATAATATTATTATGCAATCACTTTAAAAAAGAATGATTAGAAATAGCGAGTATATAATTGTTTTCAGTTCTTTGAAAAATATAACATACTTTTATTAATAATATTTTAAAATAAACATTTTTTTGTTAGGTAAAAAGTTTCATTCTTTTATCATGAATCGATACAGCGTGCTTGACTATGACTTCTTTTCGATCGCCAGACTAAATATATTTTTAAATACATGCTATTCGCCATCACATTATGAGTAAATATATAAAACACCTCATCGATATATTAAAATGGAAATTCCTATTTAGTTATTTCGAACTTCGATCGCCAGACTAAATATATTATTAAATACATGATATTCGTCATCACATTATGAGTAAATATATAAAACACGTCATCGATATATATAAATGGAAATTCTTATTTAGTTATTTTGAACTTCGATCGGCAGACTAAATATATTTTTAAATACATGATATTCGTCATCACATTATGAGTAAATATATAAAACACCTTATCGATATATTAAAATGGAAATTCATATTTAGTTATTTCGAACTTCGATTGCCAGACTAAATATATTTTTAAATACATGATATTCGTCATCACATTATGAGTAAATATATAAAACAACTCATCGATATATTAAAATGAAAATTCCTATTTAGTTATTTAGAACATACTTAATACACAGGTCTGCAAAAACAATGTTCCCAAAATTTGTTTGGATAATTTTAACTGATTCTTATGATTTTCAGTGTGTTTAAATAAAAAATAAAATCAGGTTTTCTCTATCGCGTGTATAACCTTTTCCCAATACCAGATGGCTACCGACACGATTTTTTCCGTTTTCTTCTTTTATAATATGTTTCATGATTTATTATTATTCGTCATGGAAATACAGTATAAAAGTTACATATAATTATATTGGGGAGAGAGTCACAATAGAAATTGTATCAGTGGACATCCTGTATTGACAAAATCTACACATGATAGAGAAAAACTGCCTTAAGTTTCGGTTTTAGCACACTAAAAAATGATCAGTCAATATTATCATATCCAAATTTTGGATTGTGATATGAGTAAAAAACAATATAATATTACAGTTTTTACAGTAATTTTAATATATACATTGTGTGATTTTATTTTAAATATTCATATATACATTTGAATATTTTTTTTTTTCAAATGTTTCTGAAACATTATTAAAAAATTACAAGGATTACTTTATAGAATTTTCAGTGGAAAGAATCCATGTAAGAAATGGGGATTCTAGAGTTGTTTTAGAGCATCTCCTACAAAACTTTCAAAAAGAAAAGTACTTAAATATACTTTTTCAACTCATGAAAAAAATATTCAATGAAAGAAAGTTTAAAATGTCTGAATGAGAGGAAATTATCTAATGTATCTTCTAGAGATTTATATATTTCTTCCAGTTATAAAGAAATTAAAGTTTGATTTCATTTCCACTTGAATTTTATATCAAA
The DNA here is from genome assembly GCA_963930645.1 of Salticus scenicus. Classification (NCBI taxonomy): domain Eukaryota; kingdom Metazoa; phylum Arthropoda; class Arachnida; order Araneae; family Salticidae; genus Salticus; species Salticus scenicus. The sequence continues at coordinate 326,600,695 of OZ005648.1, read as the reverse complement.
TCATTGATATGGAAAAAGAATTTATCTTTTGTTAAAAGTATATTTACGGATTTTAGTTCTTTACAATAAATTCTAAATGTATTTATGAATTTAATCTATTTATCTGTCTAATCGTCTTTTTGTAAATATTTTTAGAAACTTTAAAATTTATATTTGTTATTCAATATGGAATGCTTTCTATTGAAAATGGTAGTCACAGCATGGGCATTTGTGAACAGGGATACTTTACAGAGTTTCATTACATTGTGTTCTGTAAGAGAAACTTCTCTGATGACCTTTGCACTGCACAAAACAAAATTTGGCGTACATGATTCATATGCACCGAATATTATGCATCACGTTATTTATAAAGTATAGAATAATTAGATGATACAAATAAACTTTAACCAGCGTTTGAAAAGCAAAAAAAGTGAAATAAATAAACAAAAATAAAAATAAAATTATCATACTGCAGATTCAGTAGCATTAAGCATACTATCGTCATTGCAGGACTGCAAGACAGATTGTTGTTCATAAAAATAATGAAGTAGCAGATTTTAGTTCCGAAATAACAGTCAGTAATGCTGCAGGGATTGTAAAGGTATTAGCCAATGAGGAATTTAGAAGTACAAAGCTATGAAAATGATAAGTAAAAATTAAGAAAAAGTAGATTTCATAGAATATTTTCAACAATTAGAGAGGAGAATACTACAAAATTACTATTTATCATATTTTTATGATTTTTATAAAATTGAAAATCTTTAAGAAAATGAAGATCAGGTAAATATTTAGGCTGAATTAATGCTAAATTTTAGATGAATTAAAGTTAAATATGATTATTCTACCAGCTAGGAGAGTAATCATAATGTGAATATATACCGTCATTAGCATGAGACTGCGAATATTATACTAGATAATTATATTCCTGTTTATTTAAATAACATTTCCTTAGGCTTAGAACAATAGGTCTTATGATAGCACATACACATTTAAATATTTATGATATGTATATTTTAGTCATATCTATTAACAAATAAAATCTAAGAACTAAAAAATTTAATATATTGTAGTCGATTTTGTATTTATGAAAATAAAAGAAATTCATCGCCCATATAAGTAAAAGGAAAAAAAATATTTTATTTATCGTTAGAGTAAATATGAAAACAAAATAATATTGTTTACATATTTATATATATTTGTTTGTTTGTGTAAATAAATAGATGTGCAATAGTAAATAATCAGTAATTATATATATATATATATATATATATATATATATATATATATATATATATATATATATATATGAGGAGCAAACATTTAAATCGTGTTTTCTCCTTCGAATGCAATTTTTCAGAAAACACAAAAAACTGATAAATTAAAAAATAACCCTTCTTAGACCCTAATTAACATTTGTTTAGTTGTATTATTGGTTACTAGGAAGATCTGTAGGCCTACTTTACCTAATAAACTTAGAGTTAATTAGAAAAATTCATTTGAAATTTGAAGAAAGCATGTTTTGACCGAAACACAGAGGAGAAAACATGTTTTGAATGTTTCCAATGTGGAGAAAGCATGTTTTGACCGAAACACAGAGGAGAAAACATGTTTTGAATGTTTCCAATGTGGACAAAACATTTTTTTAATGAAAATGTATGTAGCTCGAATATTGATGAAATAACATTCTTAATGTAATAAAGTAATTAACAGAACAGATTTTGTTATGTAATTATTAAATTAAATTAAATATTTTCGCTTGAAAAATCATCATGCAACTTGTAGGGAAGAACTAAAATTTTTAAGCCAATTTGAAATTTAAATTTTTAAACCAATATCTTCACTTAAGCAATTTCATGCTTCCTCTGTTTCTTCATATTCTACATGAAAGTTATTAGTAATGATATCTTTATACCATTTAAAATCAGGCTGATTTTTTCACTATTCACCATACAGTGATTGTAAAAGTTTGTCTTCGACATTCTGATGCCTTTAAGTTTGAGATGAATTCTCTTACCTTGTTTTTTTTATTAATGCTTAAGTGGCTTTTTCTATCACCTCCTCTCTTTTCCTCAATAGGTTCACCAGCAAGTACCTTAGTAACAATATCGGCTAGCATTGTACGACCTATTTAAGTTAAAGCCATGAAATTGTTTTTACACACAGGAATTCTCCTACCACTGCTACTAGTAATAAAATAAGAAGCAGAAAATGCATGCTGTAAGCTAGATGATTGCGATTTATTTTGGGTTGGGTTATTAGGTCTACGTCGAGTTACATTTTTTGTAACAACCAATGAGGCTATAATAGAATCTTGTCGCTGTTTGTCCGGAATTACGTAGTCTATCCCGAAATTTCTTAACGTCATTAGGTCTAACATCAGTGCATGAAAAAGTATTAATAGAATGTTTGCATGGAGCATAAATGTTGTTATCTAAAGGTGCTGAATATCGTTTCTTTTTCGCTTCTTTTTTTTTTCCACCAATTCTCTGTCTTTTTCTAGTTCCATAATTACAAGTACTCACTAATACACCATCTATTAATTCTTCCATTTGAAAAAAATAAAATAAATAAATAAATAATAATAATAAAGTACACTCCTCTAAAATGAAGAAAACAAGATAGAACTAACGAAAAAACAAACATAAAAGCTGGTACATGTACGAGTCACGCGACCAGAAAGAGCAGTACTGACTTGTTGGCTGGAGAAATCACAGTTTGACTGAAAACAGGCTCTGGAGGAAACACTGTTTGATTGAAACCCTAACTTTCTAAGAGCATTTATGATGTGATAAAAATTATTTTGGTTTAAAATAATAGTATAATTTTGTGCAATTTAATGTTGAGTTCACAGAAAAATCACTAACTCATTTTTTTTTTTTTTTTTTTTTTTTTTTTTGGAGAAAACACGGTTTGAATGTTTGCTCCTCATATATATATACATGTATATATATACATATATATAAATTTTTCAATTATTTACATACATGGTTCAACATGATGCTATAAATGATTATTATATTAAAAAATAGTTTTTCCATTTATCTATATCTTATATGCATATACCATTTCTTTCAGAAACAAATTAACAAGTTTTTAAATATATTTAATGTAATGTAAAATGATTTTCTATCAATCTATTTTCTACCGATACAAAAAAACATTAAACTCTATATTCTTCTACTTTATTCAATTGTTTATTCAGGAAAACTTCAATGTTTGAATTTTCTTCTATAGTAAGACGGAAAAGAGGTAAGCTCTTCTAAAGGATTTATCATAGTAATCCGATTTCTAAAAGGAAGTTTTATTTTTCGATTCGTTTGTTTAAAATGTGAATTTCTTTAAATTTGGCGAGTTGTTTTACAAAAATAACATTTTTGAAAGCAAAGTAACGTTTTTGGATTAGTTAAGTGATATAGTGTATGTTTTCAATAATTTAAATAAATATTTTAAATAAATATTGATCTTTAAATCTATTTTTACATTTTTGGTTTCCGTTTCATGACATTATTTAAATTATTGTTTATTAACACTTATCAAAAACCATTAGTAAATATTTATATGTTTAATTCTTTTCACCATTTATATATTTACTTAGTCCATCTATCAGATCTTTAACTTTTAAAACACATTTGGATTACTACGAATAATATGTGCTATATGAGATAGAATTGAGTTGTGCAAACATAGTTTTTATCTACTTTATCGTAATTTTTCTTTCAACTATGTATGTGAAGAAACCCCTTTTTACATATCAAACTTTAGAAATTGTATTTTTGTTATACACGTTTTCAGGTCCACTGAATCGGATGATCTGGTTTATACCGATTGATTTGTACGTGTATGCAAATCTGTCTGTGTGTGAATCTATTGTCTACAAAACTAAACTGATGTTAGAGGAAAATAAAAATCGATTTTCTTTACCTATATGGTATAGTCGTATTACCCAAAACTTTTTACTGAGAAAGAATAAATAGTTCCTTAACATATATATATACAGAACAATTAAAATACGTTATGTCAATCAGTTAAATCCTATTTTTTTAATCTGAACGTAAAAATCTACAGTTTATTTATTTCATAAAATTCACAAGAAACTCTGGACACAGTATTACACAGATTGAAGTTGTCTAATGTACATTTTAGAGATGTTAGTAAATTTAGCGAAAAAAAAAAAGTAAACCTCATGTCATAAAAAATTATCCACAATAGAACAATGCACAACGAAAAATGAACGAATAATACTTCAAATTCCTTTTGTGAAAATGCGTAAAAAAATATTTCATCTAACGGTTTTTCGCGCACTTTTTCTTTAAAATGTATTAACTGATGGTAAACTATATTAAGTGGAAAGTTTGTAACATGTATCACCGATGTCAATTACATTTTAATCATTATTAAAAAACAATAATTTATTGTTTTTTAGCATAAATAAAAGATTTTTTTTACAATGTATATTGTTCTATAATATTTCTTTGTAGAGACGATCGGGGTTAGTTAGCATAATGAAGCTAATTGGCCTTTAGATTTTATTTCCTGCTACAGTGGCATAGAGTGCTGTCACTTTACTATTGAAGTGTGCATAAAGGTGCACGTTTTACCGTAAATTCAGACTGCTTAGAAGCGTCATGAAGGAAAAAAAAATTCTTTTTTCTGATTGATGAGTACATTTTTTAATCGTGCATCTTGTTAGTCAGTTTGCAAGGTAAGAGGTTGAGTCAATTGCAGGTCACCGCAGGTAAGCGGTATGAAGAGTAAAATCGTAGCGTAGTGAGTAAAATCGTAGCGTAGTTGAGGCAAAAGGATGTAGTCACTTGTGAAGAAATGTTGATCGGAGATTGAAAATACGAAGTCTGGTACCAGCACAGACTGACGTAATAGAATGGAGTCGAGATGAGTTTACGACGGCATAGAGCCACTAAAAGGAGGTAAAACCTTGCGAAGTTTGCGTAAGGTGTATGAATATGATCGGTTATTGAAGTTAGGGGAACTGAAGTGATAAAGGTTATCAGTTTTCAAGGTAGATAAATAAGTGAAGTGTGGTAAGGTTTTGTGTTGTGTTGGTGGCATAGATTCTTTGAGATAATGTTGTGTGGTGATTGTTGACGGAGGAGGAAGTCGCAGATATTTTGATATAGTGTGTCGTTGGTGGAGTGTAAAGTAAGAGTTATTGCGTTATATTGTGCTATTGGAAGTGATTTTTTGGAGATAATGGATCATGCGAATCCAGTGGTTTCGAAGGATGATAATTATGAATCATCTACGTGTCTTGGGAGTAGCGTGTGTGAGTTTCCACAAGTAACTCACGAGTGGTGAGAAATCATTTTTATATTTTCATATTTAATTACCAAACTGAGTGTCTCGGCGAGAAATCTCCCCCTTACATTTCAAGGTGAAATAAAGTATTCATTTTATGTTAATCTAAACAGTCTCTTCAACTTATTCCTTAATTTAAGTTTAAGATGGGGTCTGCTGCGACTGATGCCGGAGCACAGACTTCACATGTTGAATCCATAAATAAAACTGACTCGTTGCTTATGGTGGTTTTCTAAAACGTGATTAACTGTGGTTGCATGTACACGGTGGTTGTAATTAAAAGTACTCTATTCAGACCCCTCTAGAACGAGTTCTGTCTATCTGATTTTGATGATATTTAGTATATACGTTATATAGATCTTGGAAGAACGATTTCTGCAATAAAAAAAGTTCAAATTTTGACCACCAGAGATAATTGTGGCGCTTAAACACTGTCAGAATCATTAAAATTTATTCAGTTGCAGTATGTGTTCGAGGTGTACTCCATTGATATCAATTTCACGTTAAAATTGCATTATAACGTGTTCAATGCAGCACGAAGAAACTCTCGAAGGATCTCAGCAAAGACACTGTCAGAATCATTAAAATTTATTCAGTTGCAGCATGTGCTTGAGGTGTACTCCATTGACATCAATTACACGTTAAAAACGTATTATAACGTATTCAATGACAGCACAAAGAAACTCTCGAAGGATCTCAGCAACATAGCGTGTAATGCTGACTTTCAACTCAGGTACAGCCCTAATTCATCTTCTATAAACACGATCTTTTAGGAATCCCCCACAACCATAAATCACAGTGATTTAAGTCGGAGGAACGAGGAGACTAGGCATCCGAAACACCTCTGGATATTATAGGATTCTCGCCAAAGTTTTGCACGAAGCAGTTCTTTGAATTGGCACCCAGTGTAGAAATTTGCTCCCTCTTACATGAAGACAGTGGTCTGGAAACATTGCCGTTCCTGTAAAGCAGGACTGACTTGTTGTCGAAGGAGTTCACTATACCGTGCACTCGTGTTAGAGTACCCTTTAGGACCTTCCATGCCACGCGTCATCAACATCCATTCTGGCCAAAAATCGGCAAGTAAATTCTCAGTGTGTTTTGCGGTTTTGAAGTTGAAACATTTTCCCCATGTGGATCTTATACGGACACCATTTAAAAATGGATCGCAGAATTTTACGTATTGTCGACCAAGGAATCGCAAAATCACGTGCCACCGATCGAGCATTTGCTGAAGAATATGGGGAACTGGAGACTCTTTCATCCGAGGCTCTTTCATCCAAGAGTAGTGACATCATCGACAGTTTCATTCGCAACTTGTTTCCGCCCTTTTTTTAGCAGCACATCCAAGTCTCCAGTCTTTTCAAATTTCCCAATCATTTGCTTCAAACCATTCTTCGACACAGACCCTTTTCGCAATCCCTTTAAAAGGCGATATTCACGCAGTGCAGCTAAGCTATTGCTGCCGTTCTGATAAAATAGTTATAAAATCGCTAATTTTACATCTTTAATAATTAATTTGCAAAACCAAAACAAACCTTTGGAATACTGCGTATTTCACTATATTCATGTGTTAAAACCATTGAGCTTGATCCTCTGGCTGTATTCCTTGTTTTTAATTTTTTTTTGTCTGTTGGCAACGGGTGTGTGAAAAACGTACGTGACTACCTTCAGCGGGATGTCGTTTTGAAAATAGCTTTTGTCATACATCGGAAAGATAAATGAGTTTATTTCTGCAAATATTTATAGAAAATCGAAAATAGTATTTTTATATCACATAATTTAAAGTCGAATTTGTTAAAAATGATTTCAAAGCAATGATACTAGATTACACCAGTGATTAAAAATGAATCATCACTAACATGAATCAATCCATGGGCCATCTAGATCTGCTTCTGATTTAAGCTCTAAAGGATTTCCTGAAAAGAAATATGCAGGCTACCTTCTACTTAAAATGAAACTTTTGAGAAATATGTAGCAGAAAAAAGATTTATGCTACTATTATTTATATAAAATGAAAAATTTATGAAATTAGTAGCACAAGATTTTGCATTTCTCGATCTGCCTGTGATTCATGATCTAAAGCATTTTCTGAAACACTTCTACTTACTTTCCCATCTACTTAAAATCAGACATTTGTCAAACATATTCCAGAAGATTTTCCAATTCTTGATATGTGTAAAATAAGCTCTAGAGGACTTTCTGTAAGAGAAAGTGTGAATGAACATTTACTCAACCTACGAGAGAATAGGGCCTAGCTTAGTGAAGATCGTTGAATAGATCGATGATTTGAAAACTCATTAACGCTCTCATACAGGGGAATAGTCATTTGTTTGTACAGTGTGTTCTAAAGATTTTTCTCAAAGAGATAGCTAAATAGACATAACTGCATTCACCAAGAAAGTAAGTCACACGTGTTTGAATTCTGTGCTAGAGGGTTTTCTGTAAGATAGAGCCTATTACCATTTACGAACTCATACTGCTAAAAGCCATTTGTTTGTATAATATGTTTTAAGGGATTTTCTATGAAGAATAATCTAAATAGATATTTACACACTCTCACCGGAGAAAAGTCAAATATGTACAGTCGGTAACAAAAGTATCCGAACACTAGCAAAAATTCCTATTAATTCAAATCTATTAATTCAAATCTATTTTATCGCTTTATACAATAATTCATTCGTGTATTAAATAATAATCTTTTATAACCGCCGAATTGTTTCTCCATCAATAAAATAATAATAATAATAAAGTAAAAGAAAATTACCCTGCAAACAAAATCTCACGATATTTTTTCGTCTTATAAATAATAACACATGGTTCATTCTAGTTATGTTCCTCTTAAATCTAACTTTAACTTCTAACGTAATTTTATTCAGTTATAAAAAATTACACAGAATTAAATTATAGCTATATTTTATGTATCTGTCCGTTGTGGTTTCTCATTACTTATGTTTGGCCTAATTAAAAGATTATTATTTTTTGGCACTACTGCTCTGTGTATTCAAAATTATTAACTTCATTAGAGTATAACGTATCTTAAAAAAAACCCCTCTTTATATGTGTTCTTGCTGGCGATGAAATTTAATGCCAATATGTAATGATAATTTGAATTTGGCTGGAACTTTATCATTCTTCTCTGATCGTTCCTGCTTAAAACATCTATGAATGTAATTCTCAAAAATTTATCCGTTAGGGACAGCTTTCCTTCTTATTTTATGCAGCAAGTCAATAAAAAAAACTTTGTGCACATTTTTGTGTCGACCTTTATCGAATTCTGGATTTTGCTCTTGACTTGATTTTGCTCTCGATCTCTGGATTTTTTTTTGTCTGTTGGCAACGGGTGTGTGAAAAACGTACGTGACTACCTTCAGCGGGATGTCGTTTTGAAAACAGCTTTTGTCATACATCGGAAAGAAAAATGACTTTATTTCTGCATATATTTATAGAAAATCGAAAATAGTATTTTTATATCACATAATTTAAAGTCGAATTTGTTAAAAAGGATTTCAGAGCAATGATAGCAGATTACACCAGTGATTAAAAAGGATTCATCACCAACATGAATCAATCCATGGGCCATCTAGATCTGCCTCTGATTTAAGCTCTAAAGGATTTCCTGAAAAGAAAAATGCAAGCTACCTTCTACTTAAAATGAAACTTTTAGGAAATATGTAGCAGAAAAAAGATTTATGCTACTATTATTTACTTAATATGATATTTTTATGAAATTAGTAGCACAAGATTTTGCATTTCTCGATCTGCCTGTGATTCATGATCTAAAGCATTTTCTGTCTACTTAAAATCATAAATTTGTGAAGCATGAAGCAAATAAGGATATAATCTTGGTTATTTCAATTGAAGAGATATACATCAGATGTCTAGCAGCCAACAACGCAAGAAAAAGGAAATTTTCACTTATACGGAAACATGGTCATGTATGAAGTATATTCCGAACTGTCTAATAGAAAATTACTATACCTGTACTGGAAAAAATCCTGCACAAGCATGTCATTGCTAAAAAGTAAGAACTTTTCAAATTATTTATTAATTACGACAAAAAATTGTGTGAAAAAGATGATGGTGTTTGTGTGTTAAGGTTAAGGCCAGTTGACTGTGCTTGTGTCCTTGGCCTGAGTAAAATGTCATCTGTGGTGAATTTTTTCAGGGGTGCCTAGTACTTATTTACGAAAGTTTCGGAGTAAACCACGAAGATCTCCGGTCAGCTCAAAATACGAATACAAATTTGTCTGAAATCGAGTACCTCCTTTCTAGCTTCGAGAGTGCAACCTCTCGGCCCGTGGTGGGGCAAAATGTAGTGCAAAACCTATACAAAGAGAAAGGGACGATTTAACATTAAATCAGTTAAAATAGTAATTAAACAAAAAAGTAAAAAGCAATCAAACATACAGACACACAAATAAATAAATACATAACGAATTAATGCTTTTTTAATCATTCTATTTGCTTATATTTTTTAAATGATTGAGAATCGATTTAATTAAATAATAACAATCAGATGTTCGTGTATTTATTTATATAAATGTCTATAACATATTCAACATGTATAGAGATACATACATAGATATAAAGAGAAACGTTCATTAATTTATGTATTACACTATTAAACTATACAATACAAATAGATTATAATTAGATGCCAAATTCCTAACTTACTACTTAGATAAACTTCCATACATATCTCTTGCCAAAGGCACAGTAATTATAGCAATTAATTTTGATTTACATTTTACATGCCATTTTAGATAGTGTATGCATAAATACTATATAAACAGTTCACACATCAGTTAATTAACTTATTTTAGTAATATATCATCCGTAAATTAATCACAGAGAGTAAATTTAAAGTTTAACTGTGAAATTTATTAAAAATTCATTGCATGTACAATAAAATATTACCCAAATGAATTAAATAGCGATAAACGGATGTAAAATTCGAATTTTGATAAAGTTGAATATATGAAAAAGAATTTAAAGCAGTTATGCAGTAATTGATAAATAAACATAGAACAAATAGGGATGAAAGTAACCTATGCGTTTTTACTATAAGCGGACTTTATTAAAAATGCATAAACTAATAAATAAGCTTCGCAATTTGCTTATCACTCATTTAGTTAAACAATGAGAGTAAGAAAATATAAAGTGATATATTTTTACTAAAAATATATTTGACAAACTCATGTGATGAGTGGTTTTTTTAGAATAGTGATATTTTCTAGAAGCAACACTGTTAAAAAATTGCAACTTTGCTGCCAGAATTTTTTTGTAATTTGAGAAAAAAATCTTAATTTACGGAAAAATTACGTTGACAAAACGTATTTTTCTGTAATTACAGAGAATTTCTGGCAGCAAAGTTGCATTTTTATTTATTTTTTTTTTTTTTAACAGTGTAAACAAATCTAAATTCTTATTAGTTTATTCAAATTGTTGCTATAAATTAAGGAAAGTCGTTTCACAAGAAAATAAAAATATACAAAATGAAGGCAAACATATACCAAAATTTCCAATCTGGCTAATTTCAGCTCCTACTTTCATAAATCCATAATAATTTAAAACTAATTTTAAATTTAAAATTATAAAAGGGTATAAAAGGGTTTGAGCCGCCCTTTTCTTCGTTTGAGGTGCAATTTTATTGGAATAGTAGTAAAATGCAAGTATTCCGATCGGCGATACTGAGCTGAAAAAAAGTTATTTAGTTCTTTTTAGTGTGTTAAGAAAAGGGCATTTTATTTATGGTTTTTTTTTTTTTTTTTTTTTTTTTTATCTTTTATAATTTTTATATTTTTGATGCGCTACCTAGATTAAAATTGCTGTTGCTAAATTAAACTTCTTGGCGAAAAATGTTAGGTGTGCTTCAACGCAAAAATTTAAAAAATCACCCAGAAGGATTTATAAATAAAACTGATTTTAGTACAGCATATATTTACATCCTAAAATATATTAGCACTTTACCAATGTGCAAAAAATGTTCTAAGTGATAATGACATCAATTTTTGAGAGATGCATAATTTATTTTTTTATAATTTTTTATTGTTTATGTTTAGATAAATGTATTAATTTTCCTGTCAAAAAAAAAAAAAAAAAAAAAAAAAAAAATGAACTCGTAAATTTTTTTGGCAACAATTAAATTATGGATAAAATTTAAATGGCTAAATTTTTGCTATTATTAGCTTATTATTTTCCTATTTTTATTAATTAAAAGAAAACTAATGAATTATGTTAAACTTTTTTTGTGTGAAATTGTAGTGTTAGACATGACTAATATTTTAGTGAAAAGTCGAAGTCTTTAAGTGGTCTGTTTGATGAGATATAAGCAAAAAGATATGACACATTCGGACAAATGCCGATAACAGACAGAGCAGGTATAAGAAAAGGTCTTAAAAATGCCATACTTTAATATATTTTATCATTCTATATTCAATAGAAGAAAGTATTGGATTCGTAAAAATTTTCGATCTCGGGTTTTTGATGGATTTACACGTTTTGAGAGAAGTAGAACACGGTTTAACCATTTTTAGAAACTGTCCGCCTGTGTGTGCGTGTCAAAATTTTGTGGTAACTGTATCTCAGGAACTACTGCACAGAATTTCATACAAATTGGTATGTAGTTACACCTTGACATAAATGTGTGCCTATCAACGTTTGGTAAAAATTGTCTAACAAGTTGCGGTGCCATCCCGCTTTTTCTAAATTTTTAACATGGTGGTATAGGACAAAATTTTGTATAAATGTGCATGATGAGAATTATTTTTTAATAATCATTATGAAATTTACAAGAATTATTTATAATAGAGATAGTCAACTGTGAATTATTTTTTTTTTTTTGTATATGTAGGAGCATCGCCTCGGGAGAGGGGGGGGGGTCACCCCTCGAGGGAAATAAATTTTCATGGTGGGTATCTTTCAAAAGAGCTCGTCAGTACTTTTAAAATGAATGGTTGAACCATCGATCTGCGATAATTTAAAATAAAGTTATCGATATTTTTCATTTTTAATAAAAGTTTTTTTTTTCATATAATATCGAGAATAAAATGAACTTTTTTGGATATTTAGTGTTATATACTACTTCTCTAATTTGGAACTCATACTGCATTATGGAAGATAATTTTATTAAATAATGATTTTAATAAATTACTTTTACGGAGTGAATTCGCATAGGAAAAAATATAGAAGAAAGTCATGTGGTGGCCACAACATTCTACTTTTAATGATGAAGAACACATATGACTTTCTAAAATGATAAATTAAGATTATTTTTACAACTTCTCTTTTTTCTTCTGCTATTTAACTAATTATTTTTACTTTAATGTATTTTGAACTGTGAGAGACATTTATGCATATATGAAAATATGAATATTAATTAAATATTTAGATAATTTTAATAATTTTCTATTCTTCTTGGCACAATTAACACAAATGATAACAATTTCTGCTGAACAAAATATGCTTTCTTGTTACCGTGAATAAACTTAAAAAAATTATGCTACACAAGATTAAAGTCTGTGGAAAAGCACAAAAAATTGATTTAAAAAAATATATCCAAATGAGCATTTTTATATCTTAACTTATTGTGAAAGAAATTGCAAATTGTCAGATGAAAGGATGTTAACATTTCTTAAAGATCCGTCTAATTCCTTTTATTTATTTACTTATTATTACTATTATTATTACTATTATTATTACTATTATTATTACTATTTTCTTCTGTTTGAGTGTGGAAAGTGACCAGGTCAGTATGCGAATCTACCATTATTGAATTATACGTCTGCATTAACATTCAAATATTGTTCTAACAGAGCTATCTTAATCAATATTTCAGCAGAACGATTGGCTTACGAAAATTATAATTTTTATGTTCTTATTCTAATAATTTATCTGCAAGTGCAGAAGAATTCCTGTGGGTGAAAGACTAGTCAGTTATCTACAAAAATTGCAGGATCAAATTGGATAAATAGGATAAAAATTTCGATGTAAGCCATATTTATTTTATAACATCATATGAATAAAGTTGGGTTCATTTGAGCAACATGTAGATTTATGTTTAACAGTTTGAGACCGCAATATTTTGCTATTTTAAACAGTAATCCCTACATTCTGGCATTCTTCTAAAACGTTACTGTATCGCTATAAAACGAAATATTTTCATGCACTCGTCTTAAAATCATTTAAATTTTTTCGCTGCTATCGTTTCCGTAAATGCTACAATATTATATATAGTGTGCAAAGCAAAGTTACGAGGAAACTTTTATTTCTGCAACCACTGGTCGCAGACTTATACTTTCAGTTGCAAAATGTTAAAAAAAGAATTAAACATTTATAATATGAAATGTTAAATTTACCAAATAATTTTTTAAAAATATTACAAAATCTAAATTTTTATAAAGTCTTCAGATTCCTACAGTCATATTTAGTAAAAGTCGACACCCATTCTAGCAAATATAAATGTAACACAAAAAAGGTTCACTTTTGTGAGTCCAAAATTGATAAGGATAGTTTGTCGCAAAGCTTTGAACCTTCCACATTTTTTAGGCTTTTCATTAAAGGGTCGGTTAAAAAATCCTTAATAAAGTTCGGAAAAATTCAACCTTTGAAATTAAATATCTTGGTCAAATTCGAGAGCATAGAATTGAAACTTTTTGTGTTATATTTGTTAAGATGAGTGTTAACATTTACTAAATAAGACTATAGGGGCCCGGGGACTGTATAAAAAGCGTTTTTGTAATTTAATTTTTTTTTTTTAATTTAAACGTGCCATGTCTTAAATGCTTACATAAAAAAAAAAAAATAAATAAAATGTAATCATAATTACATATCTACGATTTTCGAGCGACCTTATCTTGCTCCCTGTAGGTCTTGCGTTTGCTATAAAACCTCAGTCGTTCACAAAGGGTTAAATCGTGAGTTTTTGTAATTTATTACAAAAATAAACAGAAAAAAAAATCTGTAAATAATGAGCATTGTAGCATGTATTTAAATCTAAACGCATTGATTATAGAAGACTAATTTATTGTACCATTAAATTTGTTGCAGCGCTGAAGTAAGATATACGTAATTTAATTTTAATTTATCATTACAAAAATCAGTGCACCCTGCAGATGCTCTGTTTGCATGTCTTCTATAAAAAGACACCTGTCCATAAAGGGTTAAATCGTGAGTTTTTGTGATAAAAGAAAACAATAATCTTCAAATCATGCTCTGTAAACGAGGAACATTGTAGTATGCATTTAAATCTAAACGCATTGATTGTAGAAGAGTAAATTATTGTACCATAAAACTTGTTGCAGCGCTGAAGTAAGATATGCGTAATTTAATTTTAATGTATCATTACAAAAAATCAGCGCACCTTGCAGATGCTTTTTTTTTCATGTCTTCTATTAAAGCCACACTCGTCCATAAAGTGTTAAATCGTGAGTTTTTGTAATAAAAGAAACAAAAATCTGTAAATCAGGATCTATAAATGAGGAACACTGTAGTTTGTATTTAAATCTAAAAGCACTCATTTTAGAAAAGTAAATTATTACCATAAAAATCTGTTGCAGCGCTGAAGTAAGAAATACGTAATTTAATTTTTATGTATCATTACAAAAATCAGTGCACCCTGCAGTGCTTTGTTTTCATGGCTTCTATAAAAACACACTCGTTCACAAAGAGTTAAATTGTGGGTTTTTGTAATAAAATAAAATAAAATAAGTTTGTAAATCATGAACATTGTAGCATCTATTTAAATCTAAACGCAATGATTGTAGAAGAATAATTTATTGTACCATAAAATATGTTGCAGCGCTGAAATAAGATATACGTAATCTAATTTTAATGTTCGTTAACGTTTTTAATCAGATTTCTCACATAAATGAGCTCTATTAAAATCGGAAATAGTAATATCGCAAGTGATTAAGTTCATTCATTAAGAGGCTTTATAATTTAATATGTTTATAACAGTGGCAACAAAGTGTAATTTAATGAGGTACATTCAGTTCGCCTTCCAAGATAATTAACACGTATTTACAAGTTTGAAAGGATGGATTAATATTTTTTAATAAACTTCTGTTTTTAATTATTTGTTAAATTCTGGTAACTTTCGTAAATCATAAATTATGCAGTTTAATGTATTTCTTTTGCATTGTATTAGTTTTTTTTTTTTTTTTTTTTTTTTTTTTTACACATACATAGACTGATTTTTGTAATGATACATAAAGTACAAAATAGATGTTGGAATTAAAAAATAATTTAATTCTAAAAAATGGAAACGGATTTTGTTAAAATCTTGTAACTTAAAACATTTTTGAATGCTGGAGAGTTACGGTAGATATACCGGGTGATCCAAAAGTTAGGACAAACTTTAAAAATGAATAATTCGAAAACGAATCAAGATACAAAGATACGGTTTGCACCAAAAGGATGAAAAAGAAACCGGGTTTTGTGTGGCAAAGGAAAAAAAAAAAAGTTTTGTTGGCGGCCAACAGATGGCGCTATAGTGTTTTATTTCACCAAAAGGTGATTTACAAATGAAAAAAAAAAATGTTGACAACTTACAAGTCAGCTTAATTACAGTTAATTAGTACTACTAAAGTAACTGTTCAATGTCCACCATTCAGAAGTACAACTGTGAAATGATTCACCACATCGCTCACAGCATTTAGTAGCATTTCTCGCGTTATGGCAGACACATTTTGGCGGATGGCATCTTTCAGTGCTGCTAGTGATGCCGGTTGCTCGCGGTACACTTTTGACTTCCAGGAATCCCCACAGCCAAAAGTCACAGGGTGTCAGATCGGGAGATCTTGAAGACCATGCGTGGTTAAAGTAGTGACTGAGAATGCGATATTTCGATGCGTATAGGCTTCGACTACCATTACCTGCTGTAGTTGTTCCTTTTTATATCGTTTGTTGCTTTGCATAATCATACATCAGAAATACGACTGCGCCATCTGTTGGTCGCCAACAGAACTATTTTTTTTTCTTTGCCACACAAAACCCGGCTTATTTTCCATCCGTTTGGTGCAAACCGTATCTTTGTATCTTGATTCGTTTTCGAATTATTCATTTTTTAAGTTTGTCCTGACTATTGGATCACCCGGTATATGAATAGAGACAAAGAAAACTCGCAAAAACTATTTTTATACATTTTTCCTTAATTTAAAGAAAATGAATATGACAGATTGCTTATACAGAGTGGCTTTTAAGTATCCGGAAAAAAATTGAAGAGATTTATGGACTAACTACTTCCTTATAACCACTTTCTTTTTGTTGTAATGCTTTTATGTTTAAATATTATTTATTGGAATAATTTCAATTTGCTCAACGGGAGTTTTTAAGTGATCAGGGAAAGCAAAATCTATTAGATAAATGAAAAAGTTTCGTGATTTTCTTCAAAGTGTGGCGCATCTAAGATATTTTGTGGTCAGATGAGAAAGTTTTTACTGTTTAAGTTGCTAAAAACTCTCAAAATAATACCAAACTTTTGAAGCTACCCCACTAAATTAAATCCAAAGATATTCTTAAAAAAATAGTATTTTCTTAAGAAATTCTTCAAATATTTTAAAATATTTGGAAGATTTATTTTTTTTCTATAAAATTTCACCAGAAATTTTCAAGACATCATAAATAAAGCCATCATAATCATAAGCCAAATAAAATAAGATATTCTGCGGATATTTTTAGAGAAAAACTTAAGATTATTTTTAGTGGGGTAGCTTTCAAGAACACCAGAAAACGAAAAGATGCAAAAAGGTCTTTGTTTCTAAAATGTTTGATGGTTAGGACTGAGATTAGCAACAATGGGATGACTCAACTGGTTTTTTTCGAAGAAAATGTAAAAAATTATGGAAAACATTATCAAAAAGATGTTTTAGAGAAAGCTGTACTTCCATAGGAGCAAGATCACCCAGCTAAGATCCTTCACGAAGTTTGTGCACTGGCCATGGAGTCAAATCATCGTTTGCTTTAATCGATGCCAAAGTGAAAAGGTATTTGACGTAAAATCTGTGTTTTTCTAACAGCTCTGATTTGTATCCAATGGATTTTTCAGTATGTGGGTTCTTAGAAGAATAATTGCAAACACAGAAAATCATGCATTTGATAGATTCAAGAAAGCCCTGAGTAAAATATGATGATTTAGATCCAAACTACTTGCGCCGCACCGTCAGCTCACTTCCGAAGAAGATTGCAGCTTGCATCAAAGCCGATGACCGCCATTTCGAAAACTCATAGTAAAAAATAATTATTAGACATTACTTGTTGCAAAAAATACATTCTTTAAATTTGTTTGCCATTTCACTAATTGTTTATTATCAAATACTTTTTCCGAATACTTAATAGCCACCCTGTATGTACCTCTAACATAGCGAATGCTTTTGCAGAATAATTGATATTTTGCTTTAACTATGAAGAAATCTGTTTCATTAAAGTGTCTTTATAACTATATCTAAACGTAGAAAAAATTTCCATTATTTTTAAGGATACCTTTACATATTCATGAATACATATGCTATTCAGATACGAATTAATATACGTAATTAAAATAAGTATCATAATCATATGCTATAACTACAGAGCTTTTCAATCACTTTCTACAGGTTACACCCAAACATTCAATTTCTTTTTTTTTCATTTTTATAGGTCCTTTTTTTTTTTTTTTTTTTTTTTTAATCTGAGGCGATGGTTTCGCTGGTATACGTGGTATAATATATTTGTGGTATAAAATACTTGAAATAATATGTTCTTTACACCTTTCAAGCATGTCTATGTACATTCGAAAAATTTTCTGAATTCCAATGTGTTATATCGGCAGCGAAATTATTTTCACATTCATCTGTATATTTCTGTGAATGTGTAAGTATTTGAATAAGTAATATTGCTGTTGGTTTTTTTCTTTCTTTCTTAAAAAAAAAAAAAAAAAAAAAAAAAAAAAAAAAACAGATTTACATCTATGTTACGTTTCCTAATGCATGGTACCCTCCCTTTTTTTTCTTCTCATAAGGAAGTATTAGAAAAAAAATTCATTTATTTTATTTTTTTTTCTTTGAATCATAAAAATAAGTTTCAGATCCTATTCTAAACTGGTTTTAGAAGAATTCATTTTAAACTTTTACTTTCTTTTCTTTTTTCTTTTTTTTTCTTTCATTTTAACATTTAAACAAAATTATCCATACAGTTCTTAAGAAAATATTAAAAATTTATAATCATCTATAATAATATTTTGGAACAGGTACAAGGAATTATTTTTTTACCTTTGCACACTTAATTGCGTAAATATTTATCTCGATAAAAAAATAACTCTTTAACTAAAAGAGAATACTTAAAGAAGGGTTTACTTGTTATTATCTCGATGTCAAACCAAATTGTAGCTGCAGTCTACATATAAACTAATAAATCACCCCCCCCCCCCCTCCTTTTTTTCAAAATAGCCATTGTGTATACATCATCTGAATATCGAGTAGTGATGAGAAAAAATCCATTTTATCGATATCCGAAAAATTCCTCAAATGGAAACGATAGAAAATATTGAACTGTTTTTATTATTATCATTTATTTTTATGTATGTAAGGCTGTAAATCTCCTAATGCTTTTACAGAAAATATAAATAGTATTTTAATACCTTTGTTTCCGAAATACATTTTATCTGCAATAAGTTATAGAATGTTGAAATAGAATAAACATTTGTAAAATATTTATTTTATTTTTTCACATAGACAAAAAAAAAAAAAAAAAAAAATCTTGTTATATGTTTGTGTCTCAGGCGTTCAGGAATAATTAAATATTTATTATTCTCATAAAATTTCTTTAATGTGTAGAATGTGTAAATTTACTGGAAACCGATAAATTAATATACATGATTCCATGAAGGTGAATTATGCGAAGCTCGTAAAGAATTACAACATAGTAGCATACTTGCCAACTATCTCATTATGATCCGTAAAATTTTTAGTACCCGCCTTCTTTTTCACACCAATAATTTTTTAGAGTAATTCTAGTCTTATTTAATCCTAACAACATTTGGAAAGAATCACTCTAAAAATATACTGGTGTGAGAAAAGGGGCGTTTTTTCAGGGGGCGTTAACAATTTTACGGATATTAATGAGATGGTTGGCAAGTATGTAGTAGGCAATTAAATTCAGAAGGCAATGTATTTTAAACTTGTATTTTAATTGTGTACATATAAAGCGCAAAATAAAAAAGATTTTTTCTTTTATACTTTATCTTGTCATTGTTTATTTTCAATGACCTGTTTTACCTGCTAAATTAGGTAAGTTTATTTTGCCAAGCAATATTAGTTTTTATATTTTGATATAAAAGAAAAAAAAAAACGTGAATATTATTTGAGTCTGAATTTTGAAATTTTAAATTGGAGGGAGATTATTAGCTCGTTATGAGATCTTCTTAGAGATTCAAATAGTATTTTCATGTTTCTTTTTACAATTGTGAAAACTTTCTAGAGATTCCCTAGATATAAGAGGACGGTTAAATTTTCAGAGTCTTTTAATTTTCAAAACTTATACCATTCGTAAATTCTTTAAAGAGTACCATTGGACATTTTTAAAAATGATTGTCTTAATTTAAAGGCATTTTTATCTAACACACCTCTACCATTCTGACAAACCTCTAACTAACTTCTGTCATTTGACATTTCAACGTTAGCCAATTTAGATGATATACCGTATATCCCTACATGAGGATTTTATATAATCAAGAGAGTTTCCCCTTAGATTCTTAGACTTTGTTTTTTATAACTTCTGAAAGTTTTGATATGATCCTTTAATATATGAAAGAGAGTGGGAAATATTTACAATTTGATTAATGAAATATAAAACAAAAATGGTTAGACAGAATATGTTTTAAAAAGTGTTTGTTTTGATAAGATCTTTCTAACGAGCTAACAAATAACATCTTCAGTTTTGAAATTTTAAAGTTGATCTCCGAGTGCTCTTTGTTTCCACCCCCCCCCTCCCTATATTTTAGAAGCCCCGAAATTCTCCTTAAATTTATTAAGCCTTTTATGAGAATTTACATAAATTTCGAGGTTTATCAAAATATAACAATAATAGAGGAGAAAGAACTTTATCCTTTAACATACACACATGAGTTACTCCGAGCAGCGATCACGCCCCCTGAGTACGTTTTTCTTAATATTTTTAGGTACAAGAAAGCACCAGACTAAATATAACGTATTTGGAAATATGTTCTGAATAAATATACATATTATTCATATCACTTCATTTTATTTCATTAAACAAAAATATAGATCCTATGGCCATGATTTTGATAAATATGTGACCGTGACGTGATTAAGCGAAACCTTTTATCCCTTATACCAACCTAAAATAGTACTGTTTTTGATAAAATGCTAGTCTTGAAATGATCTTCGCATCGAACTAACAAAATACACCGCTTCCCCTTTGGAAATTTTGAAATTTGCCCCCTGATCTGCCTCTTTGTGCCTTCTACACACATTTTTTTTTTTTTAAATACACGATATCTTTCTCAAATTTATTTAACCCATGTTATTCAGTTTTCATATATTCTGATACGTTCCCAAGATAAAGGAGGTAAAGTGCGACATTCGGTGACTCTTCATAGATGAGGCATTCATAGGAGTTTTACTAGTCATTACAGAAATAAAAGCTGTTATAAATTTCAGTTTCAATAAAATTGAGAAAAGTG
Source organism: Salticus scenicus (assembly GCA_963930645.1). Taxonomy (NCBI): domain Eukaryota; kingdom Metazoa; phylum Arthropoda; class Arachnida; order Araneae; family Salticidae; genus Salticus; species Salticus scenicus. The sequence continues at coordinate 326,579,721 of OZ005648.1, read as the reverse complement.
TGACAATTTAATGAATTCGTAAAATTTTATTTATATGCATAATAGTAATTATTATGTATATATTCTTTTCAGTAAAATTTTTTAAAATTTTTTATTTATTTATTTATTTATTTATTATTATTTTTTTTATTATAATCAAATGTCGTAATAAAATTAGTTTAGTTTAACTTTGGAGTTATACAAAACGTATTTTGATTGTAACTTATTTTTCCCATTTCGAACAACTTCTTAGTACATGTGTTGTATTATTACACAGGTCTGCGATGAAATTTTTTTCATTAAGTCAATGTGTTTTTCTGATGTATGTTTGGAAGCTGATTGAAGAACAAATATACAAAATATCCCATCCCGTACAGTTTTGACAAAAAATTGGATCTTTTGCAGAAATGAGCACATTTTCATGCTCTATCTAAGTTATTTTTCGTAAAATTAAGGCGATGTGCGTGAAAAACAAAGAGAGCTATTTCATCAAGATACCAAATAAATGGAAATCAGGTATCAGGGCCGATATAATATTAAAATGTTAGCAGATTACTGTTAGATTCTAGATAGACAATCCCCTCCTTCAATGTTCTCAAGCCGTGCACAAGAGTATAAGGATTGAAACGGAGCTTCGATGTAAAGAAACATCACATTTAAAATGATAATTTGCAAATATTAGCTTATTTTATTGTATTTTATCCATATTTAGTTGAATTTGTTATAGTTAATGTGAGATTTTTTTCGATCTTCATCTTTACTTTGTGAAAACGTCATACCTGATAGAAACAAAAGACAAGCATTTTTGAATTCAGAGTACTAAAACACATTAGATGTACCCAAAGCAGTGCAGAAAAGTACGATTTCGCAGACTCGTGTTATTTAAGGGCGATTGTTTATACTCTAGAGACCTATGTCTGTGTGTGGTATGCCTTGTGGTGTCTTTTTAAAGTGTTCTAGGGAGAAGTCACATGAATTTTGTAGTAAACCCACTAAAACATCAACCGACTATGTCAAATACATATTCATGTTATAAGTTCAATGCATTTGTTTTTCTAATTCTAATAAATCTGTCATACATACAAGCATTAAACTCTATTATCATTCCTCTATAATTATTATTACTTATCAAAAGCATCAACGATTTGAGTAAATTATTGCAGAAGTAAGTGATTTCAAAAGTATTTAACGTTATACAAATATAATTTAAGAACAAATACTTGTATTCCTTAAAGCGACTTCTTTCGAATTTTGCAGACTAATTAGCTCCATTAATACGAATTTTACTAGTGAGCTAGAATTTTCTGTGTGGGCCTGATGTGTCATTGGATAATTCGTTCGCTGGAGTTTGGGTTAAGTAAACCAATTTCGATTCCAGTTTATTTAATTCAGTTTAAATGCAGGAATCTTAATTGAACCGCTGTAGTAAGAATTCTTAAATTATTCAATATTCGCTAAATATAATTAACATTTGTTGTTTACTGATACAATTCCTCTTATTCAATGCAAATATAGTATATTAAAACTTGTTTAAAGAATACCTATTGTAAAAATAAGATCCAAATTTCATTTTATTGAATGAAAACTATGACTATGAAAGCATCAGAATAAATTTATAATTTTAATATTCACTTTATTATAATTTACACATAAAAAAAAAAAAAAAAAAAAGAATTAAAAAAAAAAAAAATCTTTGATTTATTTGCCTGAAGAAACAAAGGAAATTGCAAAGCAATTTGTTTTTTAAATTTTATTGCGTTCTGTCTTTAATAAAATTGCAAGATAAATTATAAAATTTACTATCTTTTTCGAAGCGAAAAAAAGAAGAAAAGCATAAAAAATTTTCAGGGATTCCTGAAATTTGCTTACTTAGCATTTCCTTTCTAGTCATAAAAAAAGCAATTTATAATTTATTAACCGAATTTATTCCGTTGAAGGAGATGTTAAACAATTTAAAAATTTACATTTCCTTTAATGAAAGTTTATGCATCATTTTTTAAAAACAATTTTGTGTTATTTAGTTCCATGTAGTTCCAAACGCTTTGATTTTATGAAGGATTTATCGTAAATTTTAATAGTCTCTGAAAATAATTTGTGTTATTGATCGTTTGTTATACCTACAAAGGTGGCAAGTTATTACGGATTCTCCGTAACCCTCATACCGGAAGTTTTTGATATTTTTCTTTGTAATAAGTAGGTGAGATTAAAAAAGACGAAGATTATCATTCCCAAATAGTTACAGTGGTGGACATAATTATAAGACACCTATCTAATTTGACAAGTAGTGAAAAAAAAGATTCAGAACAAAAATGTTTTATCAAATACGTCAAAAACATAAATTTATTCTGTTATCATATACAATTATTTCATAAAAATGATATTTTCATACAATCTAATGAAAAAACTTAAAAACATAATGGACAAAATTATAAGACACCAACCATTTTTTTCCAAATATAGTGATCAACATAATTAGCAGACACTAATGGTCCAAAAGAAAATCCTCTAACATTTGGTGGAGCCTCCATTGCTTTTTATAACTCAAAGATGCGATTCGGCATCAAATCTATCAATTCTAACAAAATATCACAAGACAATTCTTCCCAAGCACATTTTATAGCATTCTTTAGGTCTTCGACACATATAAACTGCCTCCCATTTCGGTAAACCGCACGAACTAAGACCCCCCCACACACACACACACAAGTTTTCGATGGGATTTAAGTCTGGGGAGCGAGAAGGCCACGGGAGAACAATGCTGAACATTGCTCTGAAAGCCAATTTTGTTTCGTGTGATGCATGAATCGGCGCGTAATCGTGCTGGAAAGTGTAGTTTTCGCCGCAAAGAAGTTCACAGTATATGGCTAGTTGATAGTTAAGAAGATTCTTATACTTTTCGGAATTCATTCTTGAATGCACAAAAACAATATCAGTTTTTCCTTGAGCCTAAAAACCAGCCCAAAACATTACTGAGCCTCCACCCATTTATCGGCTCATTAGTACATGAGGAGACTTCCGTAAACCATGCTAATAATATTGAAACCCGTCAGGACCATCCAGGCTAAACTTTTTTTCATCAGAAAATAACACAGCGTACCATTTGAAGGTCCAGGCCATTGTTTGTTTAGCGAAGTTTAGACGTTCCGTTTTGTGCCGGCTTAGAAGCGGTGTTTTTTACTTAAATTTTTTTTATATTTCATATAGTAAGCATTATGGAACACCCTGCCAATGGTTCTCCTTGAACAATTCAGTTTCAAAGAATTTTTAATGCCTGTAGTGGTCATCCTATTCTATGTAGCGAGCGAAAGCACATGGCGTCTGTCTCTCGAGGACAAGCGAGGAGTATGTCCAGATCTTTTAATCACCGATCCATTAATTCTTCTTTTCAAAACATTTCTAATTGCATATCTAGAGCGTTTAATAACTTTTGAAATATTATTAATTGAAGCACCAGTTCCATTTAATTACCAAATTTCGCAAATTTCATTTTCTTTTAATTCTGTACCTCGTGGCATGTTTGTAAATGCGTGAAGTCAGTTATCGTCTGCTTTAGTTAACTGCTGACGTCATAACAGCGGGCAGAAAATTTGCATATTGCACATTATTTTCGAAAAAAAAGCAGGTGTTTTAATTAAAATGTTAGGGTGTCTTATAATTTTGGCCATGATATTTTTAATTTTTTTTTTTTTTTTTTTTTTTGTTAAACTCTATATAAATATCATTTCCGTAAAACAATTACGTATTATAACAGAATAAATTTATGTTTTTGACGTATTTGATAAAACATTTTTAGGTTCTGAATCTTTTCTTTCACTGTTTATCAAATTAAATAGGTGTCTTATAATTATGTCCACCACTGTATGTGAAATTAAATTTTAGTTCTCATAATTAGTTCGTCATAATTTTCCATCCCTGTAGCTAAAATTTCTTTTAAATATACTGCAAAAAATTAGTTGTATTAATTAAGATATACAGAGTAATATAGTATGTTATAAAATTTCGTTTGATCACACGTATCCCTTATTATTATATTATATTTTTGAAAATCTGATTGAATCTACCTGAAATTTAAGTATTTTCGTAAATAATAAAAACAGACAGATAGACTAAAGACATTTTTTAGAACACATAGAATTTATGAATACATACCACGGTAAATTGAGTGGAAAGGTTTAAATTGTCGAGAAATTTGTATAATGTAACAAAGCTTTACAGTAACATTTAGTATTTTAAACTAAGTGTCGTATTTGTATTTTTTTAAATTTTACATTAAAATTTTAATTTATGATGTTAAAATATTGTCACGAATTTTTAAATAATATTGTTATATATATATATATATATATATATATATATATATATATATATATATATTTTTTTTTGTAATTTCATTTAAAAAGGCTTAGTTAGTTATAAAATGTTAATTTTCTGCATTTTTGCATTGATTTGTCATTGAAATAACTCGTTTTCCTTAAAATATCTGTTCGAAATGGTTAAAACTTATTATTCAGTCCAGCGCAGAATTTGTGTTGATGTTGAATTTGGCGCCATATTATCTAGTTTTTCGTCGTTTGTCAACTTTGGCGAGAAAATCCTTATTATCGATATATCGATTATTGAAGTTCTAAAACGAATATTTCACGAAAGACCTGAGAAATTCTGGAAATATGCTAGGTTATATAAACGATTTCATTTCAGCCGTCGACATTTCAGTTAAAGCTGAGGTTTTGCCGTGTTAAGAACACTGTTATTGAACACAGATTATGTTCTTTGTTGTGCTTATGATACAGTTTATGCAGGGATTTTCATGTTGTCAGCTGTTATTTAAGCTCTGTTTTCTCTTGTATCTGAAGTTGATACTTCGTTTACAGACTTGTAATCTTTTGGAATATTCTGTAAATAAATTTAAAGCTTCTGCAAAATCTGTCACGAACCCTCAGTACGCAACAGCATTACCGTATATGATTTCTATCTTTGCATTGTTATTGCCAATTAATTAAAATAAATAAATTTATTAAAACGAGAAAAAAAATGATTTAATAGCATACGAAAAGAAAGGAACCCAGCTCATAAATGTGTGAGACACATCAACTTGAAGTTGAGTAGTAGGTTTGCAATTAATAATTAAGTAATTACAACAATGTATACATTTAAAATACTAAAAATAAATCATAAACATATGTAATTTAAGGTGTGAGTTATTTTTAAAAATTGCATTATTATTTTAAAACTACACCACTAAACAAGTACCGTGGTAAATAAACTATAATGCATTTTAAATATTAAATAAAACTATTTACGATTCTGCTTCTAAGTTAGACCATGTTTTTCACACACACACACACACAAAAAAAAATCTTCTTCCTGTCTTTATAAGTTTCTAAAAATGGTAAGATATTTACACTTTTAGCTCAGAGATGGCCGATGCAGTAGAAGTCCAATTGATGTGTGACAGAGAATTAAATCCGATTACATTTTATAATCAAATACTTACACATTTCAGATACATTGTTGTTAGTCTATTTAACTTTTTAAATTCTCGTGATAATCAGGAAAATTAAAAAATTAATTGATAGTATATCTTTTATCCACATATTTAACATTATTTTGCAACTGTAACAGAAGTATAGTTTTGGTAATCCATCATGTAATTATTTTGAAAAATATTTACATGACGGATTTGACTCTGCTTTTAAGTTAAACCATGTTTTGTACAAAAAAAAAAAAAAATCTTCCTGTCCTTATAAGTTTCTAAAAATAGTAAGATACTTACACTTTTAGCTCAGAGATAGCCGATGCAGTAGAAGTCCAACTGATGTGTGACAGAGATTTAAGCCCGATTACATTTTATAATCAAATACTTACACATTTCAGATACATAAGTGTTAGTCTATTTAACTTTTAAAATTCTCGTAATAATCAGGAAAATTTAAAAATTGATTGATAGTATATCTTTTATCCACATATTTAACATTATTTTGCAACTGAAACAAAAGTATAGTTTTGATAATGCATCATGTAATTATTTTGAAAAATATATTGCAATTTCCATTGTATATTTTAAAGACAACAAGATTAAATAAAAAATCTTTCATTAATAAACGTGAAAACATATAATTTCTCAAACAAATATCAAGAAAAGAATTATCTGTGGTTCGGGGAAAAATTCATTATTGTATTCTTTTACCACGGGATTCTACCAGTAGTTAGGAGTTTCTGCTATCAAAACTAACAAACAGAATGGGCTAGGTTCGAATCCAAATAATGCTCTTTGTCCTATTCCTTTGGAACTTTTTGTAGTTTGGCGTTTAAATGTACAGGAATCTTTTAGAAGGAACCCAGTGAAATTTTTTTTTCAGACTTAAGTATCTAGATTAGATAACTCACCTCAATCTCCATACATGCACACATATTTCTGTTGCGGGGTTAATGAAGACTTTCATACTTAAACAAAGAACCCGAATTATTAAGAAAAAAATGAATACTTTGCTCACGCAACGTATGGTTTCGCATTGTATCGCATAACGAACGAGAACATAGTTGTAACGCCCTATAAACCAATCAATTACGCTAATCATACTTTATTTTAGAGAAAAAATGAATTTGTGTTTTATGTAGTATAAAGATATTAATTAATGCTTTAAAAACATACTTATCGTGGACCTTAATGCATCGCAAATCTTTTGTGAATCTCTGTACTCAAACCAGTTACGCAATTTATATAATTTTCAAAAGAGAACATACCACAATGAACTTCAACAACATACATAAATTTTTCGTATTATTATAATTATTATTATTATTATTATTATTATAACAAATTAATCAGAAATATATTATTTATAATATAATTATTATACATTAATTATTAACAGATAATTAATAGTAGACATACAGACGGACAAAAACATACATAGATATACAAAACATCACTCTTAAAAGTTATTGTAATGTGTGTTAGAAATGCATAACATAAACGAAAATGCAATTACAGAAATTTTACATTACAGTTCTATCTATTACAGTTAACAATTATTATCTATTACAGTTCTTACTTTTATATAGTTCTTAATGTATCTGAATACTTTCTCGTGACATGTAAACCTTAACGCTAAACATACCACATTCCATAAGGAGCAATGAATGATAATTGCCAGTGTCATTATGATGTGTGCCAGATGTACGTAATTAAATATGATACATTTAAATTCCTCTCTTAGAAAGCAATGTATTGGCAATATTTTATATTATCTTTGTGCACACACCATTCTTAATTTATACCATTTTAAACACAGAATATGCCATAGTGAACTTGAATTACACATATTAGATTGAAGGAATTCCGTACATATTTACGGACGTTAGAGCGTGGACAGATAGACAGAAAAACCGAAGTTTTGAAATTTTTTCGACTTTGCTTAAAAGTGCTAAACACACCAAATGAAAGTATACAACTTGAAAAACTCAATATTTCCCATTATTATTTTATTTTTAGAAAAATAGGGTAATTTTGTATCTTTCTCCTTGCAACGTTCTTAATTCTTTGAGCTGGAAAAATCACAAAACCTTACAATATTTCTCACTGATGCGCTGAGGTGCGAAATAGAAAACAATATTTTAAAAACGAGTTTCTTTATTTTCTAATCGATATTTTTCTACTACATGTAATAATAGAAGAAAAACAAAAAACATATTTTAAAAGTTAGATTTTGAGGTATGTGGCCTAGAATTTTTCCAAATCTATTAAAAAGGAATATAATAAGAATTAAAATGAAGGTATAATTACAATTAAATAAATAAATAAATAAAGCACTTCGAAAAAAACTATTATTTATTTCTTTGAAATAAAACATTTTTAACCACTTTTAATTACACTATTATACATAATATTTTAAAATAGCTATTATACATAAAGCTATTATACATAATATTTTTAAATAGTTTAACCCATTAAAGTTTGAATTATTTAAAAAAACAAAACAAAACATATTTTATTATTTTTTAGATGTTAGACCTGATAAATAGTTTGCGTTGCTCCATTTTTCTCAGTTTTTATACATAAATTCCTGGTACTGTTTACTGTTATCTAGAAAAATCTATTTAGCTTAAACATTTGATTCGAATTCTTATAAAGAACTTTATTATTATTATTAATCACTTGTTAATACATCGAAATAATAAAATGATGCATTTCTGAATTTGCGTAGCGGAGACAAAAGCGTGTTTGACGAGAGTTTATGGTTACTCATGTGCACTCCGTAAACGGCATCACTCTTTTTAGAAGAGACCATAGAGTCAACTTAAAAAAAAAAAAAAAATCTCCGTTTGTTTTATTTCTCACTTCATTAAATCTCTTTCAAAAATCGATGAATATTTCCTGACATTTTATATCCAACCGTCTGCGTATATATTGATAAAATGCTCTAAAATAAAAGTACTGTCTATTTTCTGATGGAAAATTGTTTTAATTTCAAGTCTTACATTTACGGGAAAAAAAAAACCTCTACTTAAATGCGAAACTATATTATAAGTTTCATATAGTAAATATGGGAAAAGAAAGTGATGTAATTGAATTTTTAAAAAACATTATTCTATAAATGTATTTTGGACTTCTTTTCACGTATCTGGATTTGGAGTTATACAAATTTATTAATAATTTTGCTACAATAAACCATTCTACAACAAATTCTAAATTATCTTTTTCAAACGTGCCATGTAATGAAGTGCACATTTTTTTTTGTTCAGTACTGGATCCCCTATATAAATAAAGAAAAGTCTCTGTGTGTCTGTCTGTCTGCGCTTTGGTGCTCACACTACCGATCGCAGAGATACAAAACTTGGCATATGGGTACCTGGGATCCTCTAGGTGTGCACCATATCGAAAATGTTTTCGAATTTTGAATTTGAATTTCTTTAACTAATTTTTTTTTCAATTTTAAATATTGATTTCCCTGTTTAGTTTTTAATAAATTTACTTTTTTGTTGTAATCGTCTGCGCATCTTAGAAACGGCTATTACGCTATTTATTTTTTATTTAATACATTCATTTGCAGGCGGAATCTTTTTTCGTTTTTTAATTCATTATAATTATTGAAAATGAAATGGTAATGTAGAAGAATAAATTAAGTATATTAAATTTAAATTTAAAAACTTATTTATGACAGTTATGTTTATGTATAATTTTTATAGTATAATAACTTTTTATTTTTTATTATTTTAATTAATTCCTTTGAAAGAAAAATATTTTTTTATTTTATTTTATTTTTTTAATTTATAGTATTTGTCGGGAAATAAATGATAGTATATAGTAGAAAGGATTAAATTGATTATTATTATAGTTTAAATTATTTAATTTCATTAAAAAGATCTACTTTTTATTTTATTTTATTACATTAGTCGGAATCAAATCGTAATATAGTGTAAACAGAGGGGGCTATAAAATACATGGCTCAAAAACTATATATATAGTATAATAACTTTTTATTTTTTATTATTTTAATTAATTCCTTTGAAAGAAAAAAATTTTTTTATTTTATTTTATTTTTTTAATTTATAGTATTTGTCGGGAAATAAATGATAGTATATAGTAGAAAGGATTAAATTGATTATTATTATAGTTTAAATTATTTAATTTCATTAAAAAGATCTACTTTTTATTTTATTTTATTACATTAGTCGGAATCAAATCGTAATATAGTGTAAACAGAGGGGGCTATAAAATACATGGCTCAAAAACTAAAATATTTAAATAGATGCTGAGATACAATCATTTTTAAAATCGCAAATCTTAGGTAATAGCATATTTACCTGTGGGCGACAAATATCCAAATTGAAGTGCCCGGGAAAGACATTTCTGCAGGCATTGGGAACCTGGATCCTATTCAGTGCCGGCACTCAAAGCGAGGTTTGAAGCAATTTCAACGTTTTTTATTTATTATTATTATTATTATTTTATTTTTAATATGATGTAAAAAATAAATATTGATTCAATTCTTTTGAAAATTCATTTAAATATAGTGACCTGCGAAGTGGGCATAGCCTTCTATTAAAAAACAAAATAACACATAAAAAAAAAAAAAAAAAAAAAAAAAAAAAAAAAAAACTGTTGTCTGCCATTTTTTTTTTTTTTTTTTTTTTTTAGCAGACGAAAAATATTTTAAGGGTTATTAACTGCATTAAACCTGCAGCTGCCTGGTAACTTTTGCTTGAAACTTGAGCTGCGTTTTCCTCAAAACCACCTTTTTTAACATGGTTGACATAATAGCTCAAGTTCTACTAATTACTTCAAGTTCTATTACTTCAAATTTTGTACCAAACTTCAAGATATAACCCTCTACCGTTATTACCACTTTCGAATCAAAATTATTATTATTTTTTTTTACTATTAAAAAAAAAAAATTAAAAGTTATGGGGGGGAAAAAAGCACCGAAAAGTGCTTTTTATTCAGATAGTCACCAATTTGAATTTTTTTTTTTTGTTGTTGTTTGCTTGTTTGTTTATTTCCTCTTATGTAGAGGTTATAACGACATTCTTACTAGTTAACGAGTTTGAAAAGGAAGAACTTGGCATTTTATCCCTGCATTTCTAAGATTTGTATCTTCAAAACATTTAACTTGGTAATCAACTACCCTAATTATACTGTCATTTCATTCTTGTGTTATATACTATTTCACATAAAACTTGTGTGTTTTCCGTGGACATAAAATTTAATTTATGAACAAAATTATTAGCAATAAAATCTTCTTAGAAATGTTATCTATGAAATTCACACAATTTTATATATTGCAACGAATTTTATATTAATTTTACATCCATTGATAAGATTTCAGTCCATATCTCTCTATGCATTACATATTCAGACGCAAGCAATGCAACATTTTACGTTATTACAGCAATCCTACGAACATATAAGAATAATAAGTCATGAAAAAAAATCTTTTTGTTAAAATATGCTTTCAAATTTCAAATACTATTTATAGTAATTAAAAATTACTATAGATAAAAAACTTTTAATGCAGTTCAATAATTAAAAAAAAAATACTTAAAAGAAAATATCCTCATCTCTCTGTTTTTTTTTTCTTTTCTTTTTTTTAATAATGCGTTTGTATATAATCGCGCAAAGATATTCTGAATTTTCTGTTTGGTTAGTGAAGCAGTAAATTCGTTTTAAGTTAATTACATAATGGAATCGAAGTCGAAACAAATACCATCAAACTGTTCACAAAAAAAGAGAGGAAAAAAAAATCCATTCCATTGTTTAATAACAAAAAATAAAAACGAAAAACAAAAATTTTTTTAAATGACTTATATAAAACAAAAGCTAATGAGATGTAACATAAAGGAAAAATAAATTGTTGCTCATAAAAAATAAATTGTCTTTAAATGTTTTCAAAAGCTGGTAAAATAAAGTTTTTATAAAAGTTGTAATCACAAGTCATTATCCGTATAGTATAATAAGACGAAACAGAACACAAACCCATGTTAAATGCAAATAAAAACAAACAATAAGTTTTGGTGTTAGCTTAATAAAGTTAAATACTTAAAGAATGGAATAATTCTACATTAAATTTTTACATAGTTTAATTTTTTTAGTACGTATTACAATATCTCTACTTGTAAGTATTTTTAAAAGAACTTTTAACATTTAGAAATTAATATTTAGGTATAGAGTTTTGTTTTATTTTGAAAGATGCACCAAGTAGGATTTTTCATGAAGATCAAATGTATAGGTGATTGGAGTCTTTTCAAATAGGTTGTTATAAATAATAAGTTGTTTAAAAAGTATATATTAATATTAAAATATTAACTTAAAAAAAAACAAAAAAAAAAAACATTTTTATGCATATTTATATTACGTATAAAATTAAATAACTATTTGTAACTATTTAAAAAAAATATTTTTAAAAGTATTCGTAATTTTACTGTCAGTTTTTTGACTTTTAGAGGAAAAATGAAGCAATATGAAACAGATTTTCAACTTCAATGAAATACGAACAGTTAACTATGCGCTTATATACTTTTTCAATATATTTAACGCTAAAAGTTTGAATTTATAGATTTCAAGATGGACAAAGAAAGAGAGACTAACAAGGAAATATTCAAAAGGTCGTCTTCCAAAAATATTGAAAAAAATATGTGTGATTCTACTCTTCATAAAACACCAGGAAGTGAAAAAATTATCAGCTGAAATGAATTACAGCGACCACAAAAAAATATCAAAATTAAGCATTTTTGGCGATTTAGCACTGTTAGGCGTTCAGTTCGCTAGCACCTAGATTGCCGTGTACGAACAGAACCGTGTTTTGTTTCTCCGCCAAGTACTCAAAATCAATCGCCTAACAATGTGAAATCGCCAAATATGCTTAATTTTGATAATTTTTTGTTATCGCTGTAATTCATTTCAGCCGATAATTTTTTCACTTTCTGGTGTTTTAGGAAGAGTAGAATCACATATATTTTTTTTTCAATGTTTTTTGAAGACGACACATTTTGAATGTTTCCTTGTAAGTATTCTAATAGGCAAAAACGAATAATATTTTTCTCCTAATACAAATGATAATAATAAAAATATTTAGTGTATGTAACATTAACTATCGCACGAAATTTCAAATATAATTTATCAAATAATGTAAAGAAAAAAAAATACAAATTTTATACATTTTTGAGTAAAAAATAATGATAGAATTATGTGTAAATTACTTAAATTTCAACAACGGAATTATAAAAATTCCTATCTTTTCTTTTGAGTTTTAAAGAAAAATAGAGATTGTCATTTCTTCTACCATTTTAAAGTAAAATTATATTTTAATTTAAATTAAGGCTATGTTGAGAAAATATATATAATCTCAAAATAATCAAAATAAATCTGCCTAATATAAATTTTCCCTTATTATAACCCGGTTTTGGATACAGATTGGAGTTATTTATCAGACTTACTCTATTTGGAGTTTCTGTATATTACATATGTATACATAATAGTATTGTAACGTCACAGCAAGCTAAGTTTATTCCAAGAAGCATGTGAAATTCATTCATGGTTCAACAATTAGTTATTAAGGGGAAAAAAAAAATGAAAAAGAAAGAGAACGGAAATTGTTTGGGAAGAGCTCGAGAAGAAATTAAATCTCGGTCGATCTATAAATTTTGAGTTGAATTATTTTTTCTCTCATGTGTATTGGTTGGGAGAATTGCTCTCCAACTTTTGGTAACCTGTAAGCTACATGGTCTGTAAATTATAATGATGAAATTGAGTGTCAGAAATACAAATTGTAAATACGAGTGAAATTAAACTGTATATTTATTTTTGTAAAAGATTAAGTTATTTCGTGCGAAATACGCAACATAATTTTGAAAGTAGCTTATTTAGTTCAATGAAGTACACTACAATGTAAACTATTACTTTTTAAATCCATTGTAATTTATAGTAAGTAAAAAGCCAAAGAAAATGGAGTTCGCGGAAAATCCGCTGGCAGATTATTGAGAGTTTACTGTATAAATGATTTACTGACAGCGAATAATTTTTTAATATTAATCTCATTTAAAATATACGTAGGTCATATACCAATTTTTAAGTCTTTTAGAGCAAAAGTTTGAAAGTAAATTTATAGAAAACATTTGCACTCTTACTTAAAAAATATGTTTCTATAATTAAAAAAAATATGTTTCTATAATTTATTTAGATTACTTACAATCAAAACTTTATACCTAAGAACTTTCCAGCTCGAAGACACTTGACGCTTTACCCATCAATCAAACTCGATGAACTTTCTTCTGAAAATTTAACATAAAGATAAAAAAAAAAGATCTTTCTTGTATTTCAAAGATTTTTTATTTTATTAATTAATAAAATAACAAAGTTGAAATTTATGACCAATTAAAAATTGTTACGCATTATATTAAACATGTTTCTTTTGCACGAGTATAAAATTAATGGTTAATACAGAAAGTATAATTTTTATTATTAAGTGAAAAAATATTGTATTACGTACGTAGACAATAATAATGGAAACTTCCGGTATTCAAGCACATAATGTATTCTAAATTTAAAAAGGAGATTCTTTAGATCGATTTATTAAAGATATTTTTATTTTTCTAAACACTTTGTAGAAATGTCGTAAGTACTTGTGAGCTGGTTGACTGGTTCTTAGTTTTATTTATTTATTTATTTATTTTACAATCTGGTATATTTTAAAATAAAAAATAATAACCAATTAACCCATTAAAAGTTTCTTTTTTATTCTTTACATTTAAATTTACACCACTGTTTAATGTATAAATGTGGTGTAAAATGTGGCGTAGGAAAGGGAGGGGTTCAGGGGGCTCAAGCCCCCCCTATTGATTATTACAAAATTTCCTTTTATTGCCAAATAAAAGAATCACCAAATTAAAACCAAAATTAATGTGTTATAAATGCTCATAATTGGTAATATTTTATAATTAATACTAATAATTAGTGAATGTTAATTAACATCTAATTATTAATTGATTTTTTTAAGGTTAATTTTGAGTCATTTTTAAAATGAAATCTTTTGAGCCCCTCCCATGATTTTTTAATTGCTACGCCCTTGTAAAAAAATGCATAGAAATGTCCATGTTATTTATTTGTTGTGTTATCATTTTAAATTACCCTTCAACGCGAAGCGTTTGCCCTACGCGAAAGATATTAATAATTCCCAATTGTAAAAATTCTTTCCGGAATTTTTTACCAATATTTTACCTTTCAGAGAAAAGTGCTCGGTTTATTCTAGCACAACTTTGTTCGCATTTTCTTGTGCCTTTACGTTTAAATAAGTGAACATTTTTTTGTCCCCAAAGAGTCAACCGAAAATGATCAGGAAAAAAAAATAATAATTGAAAATAATCAGTACAAATCGCACCAGAAGTACTACTTGAGCATTGTTCGGGCACGACTGTTAAGGGGTTTAGGAGTAAGATAATTAAGTTCATTTAATATGTAAAGCTACCACAATTTACAAACAAAGCCAAAAGAAAAGGAAAGAATGACCTTTTCGGCTAAATAATAAAACTAAATTTTTGATGGAGAATTCAGGGGTGAAATTTTGCGGTTAGGAATTAATTATTGCATCCACGTGGCTAGGACGCTGTGTGTAAAGGGCCTATTTTTTATTTAGAAATTGAAGTGGATATTTCAGCCTTTATTAAAATAAGTTTTTTGTGTATATGCTATTTGTTACAAATACTTTAATATTTTTCAATTTATTTGTTATGGAGTAATTTGAGACATTTCACTTTCCCCCACCTTCATCAATATATTTACAAAAGCTTTTACAACAAAATTAAATTAATTAAGTTAAATTAATTTAATTGTATCTTTTGAAAAAGAATAACAAATATTTTATTTGTTCGAAGTACTTTTGTTTTGGTTATTTTGAAGTGGTATGTATCGCATTATAGGATATTTTATCACATTTTATTAAATATTCATGCAAAATTTAATGATTACATAAACAAGTATACTTATCAATTTTTTGAATATTTGCATTATTGATTATTCTATCAAAAGTAGTTTAATGTGCAATGAAAAAGTGTGTTACATACTTTTTTACATATTGTACAGTCAACAGCAAAAGTATCTGAACACTAGCAAAAATTCCTATGTAAAAAAAGTACACTTAAATAAATTTGTTAAATAAATCCTTGTCAAATCCTGTTCTTAGTCAGTCTAAGAATATGATTCAACAAGGATTTATTTAACAAAACACTATTAAGTGCACCTTTTTTACATAGGAAGTTTTGCTAGGGCTCGGATATTTTTGCTGCCGACTGTATTAAACAAAAGAAAATTGTATATATATATATATATATATATATATATATATATATATATTTTGTCTACGAAATACAATTTTAATCCATTGGATAATTTAATTTAAATAATTAGTATCTCATTAATCATTTTTCGAAAATAATAGTCACGTAAATTGCCATTTCTTCAGTTTTTATACTACACTGTAAAAAGTTACGCTGATTTTTACAGCAGAAAATGCTAGCACCTGCCCATTTTTCCAGTACATTCTGCTGTGAAATAGAATAATTTACAGCACAAACGTTCGCAAAGAGGCATTGTCTTACAGATGCTTCTGCTGTAAATTATGGTATTTAACAGCAGAATATTATGTCACCCATTTTTGCCAGAATATTCAGCTGTAAAATTTTGCGTAATGTTTTGCATTGTATGATTGTTTGAAATGTGATATGAAACTATACAGTTTTCTTTTTAATGAATTTTAAATAATAATAAGATTTAAAAAAAAAAAAAAAAAAAACTTTTTATATACCATGTTTTTAAGTTTTCTGATGAATCATCTATAAAATACTTTAGGATAAAAATAATATTTAAGCAATATTTAAGCACGCGAACTCACTTCAGTGAAATAATAATAATAGTGAAAAAAAAAAAAAAGTTGGTTTTAAAAATAAAATATTTCTTCTTTTAGAACAACGCATATTAGCATCGTGACAAAAGCGACATTAGCACTTATCAATGTGTATAAAATTTTCAAAGTGATAATGACGTCAATTTTTGTGAGATGAATAATTTAACTTTTTATAATTTTTTAACGTTCATGTTGAACTAAATGTATTTATTTTTATATCGACAGAAAATGAACTCGTAATTTTTTTGGGGCAACAATTAAATTATAGCTAATATTTTAATGGCTATTTTATTGCTATTAAGAACTTATTATTTTCATATTTTAATTAATTAAAAGAAAACTATTCGAAATTTCGAAAATCTGACTTCGAAGTGTTGAGTTGTCACCGGGTTCTGAGCTACTGTGAAAGTTTCAAATGTCTAGCTAGTAAGGAAGTTAGTTAAAATTCGATTGCAAGATTCCTACAGGACAAACAAACAAACAAGTAAACAAACAAACAGGAATCGAAGTTAATAAAAACATGGTAATATATATATTTTTTTCTGTTTTCTGATACAGGAGACACTTTTGCAAAATACCATAAGTTATACACTGAAGAAAAAGAAAAATTTATATGTTTTTTTTTAATTGTTAAAAATGCCTTCTTTACCTATGTATTACACATTAAGAAATTAATTGCTACACATTTTTTTAATTACTAATCTTTGAAGATTTAAATAATTTTTTTTAACTACATTTATATTCTTTTTTTTCTTCTTCTTTTGATAATATATCATTAATTAAGTCAAATTTTTTCATTCTAAACAGTAAAAAATCATAGTTCATGCCCTTTTTAATTAAATGTAAAAATTAATTATAAGAATTTGAATAAAATGATTAGGCATTTGTCTTTTAAACTTCATACATTCTGCATAATATCTTCTATTTTTCATAAATTTAACATGACAACTCATATTTATTTTAAAGCACAAAATTAATTCTTATTTTAATCATTCTTATGTTAAAATCTTTTCTAGCAAATCATGGTAAATGAGGCATAGTCGTAAGACTTCAACGATATTAAATTTAAAAGCAAAGACTTGTTATCACTTGACGAAAATAGGGGACGCATGATTAAAAGATAGCTCATTTCTCTTCAAAAATTTTTAATGATTAATTTGAAGACATCCAAACTCGGCTTTTCTTAGATTATATTTCTTCAAATTTGATTTTTAAGTACGAATTAAAGGGAGTGAGAAGAAGCATTTTTAAATCAAATTTGAAAATATTTGCGATGTAAGTGTTATGTCAAATTTTCATAACTTTATGAAAAAAAAATTTTTTTTCCTGATAGTATTTGCGTTTATTGTATTTATATTGTTACGAATACATAAATAAGAGTAGTTAGTTCTATGTAAATTCATTCAAAGAGGATTTGTCAGGCTATACTTTGTTAATTTTCCGCTTTTATAGCTTTAAAATAGCTTATTTTCCCTTAAAAACCCGTTAAAAAGCAGGCAGGAAATGCCATTGGCACCAAATTTGTTGACTTTTTCACTCCTTTGTGACTTTTTTGTGACCTTGGCGAGAAAATCCTTATTATCGATATACCAAATATCTAAGCTGTATATTGATTGATTGGAATCACTCTCCATTTTTCTACGTGGGTATTTAAGGAATTGCATCGCGCCATTTGGGTCAGTTTCGCCAAAGCATTGACTGCTGCATAAAGACGCACTCAGCCTCTTTGACTTCTTAGCCTTTGCTGTATGTTAATACTATGCTACAGTTTATGCTGTGAATTTGATTCTGTCAGCTGCTTTTTTGTATAATATCATGTTTTGAGGTGCTTGTATACGAAATTATAACTAAAAACCAAGTAACTGCACTAAATTCAAATTTGATATTCTCAAGTTCGTGGTAGGTTTCCACTTCAAAAATTTCATCAAGATTGGCATGTTTGAAAACAAACTAATAATAACCTTGATTTTTTTTATTTTATTCATTTATTTATTTATTTTTTGAAATAAATGTAGGGGTTATAATTGAATGCGGGTTTTTAAAGAGGCGGCAACATGCCTCACGTATGCGAAAGAAAAAAAAAACTGTTCCTAAACTTATTTTGTATTATTTTAAAAGCAGATTGAACATTATTATCTTACCTTATTTGTCTTATGACTTAAACTGCAATCTCTCTTTTTTGTATTGAAATTCAGGGTAAGAGAAAGTCGTGTAAGTGACACAGCAAATTTTTATTAATAATATTATTACTATTTGTATACAGGGTTTTCAACGAAATTTGACATTTCGATAAATTGAAACGGTACTATATAAGTTATGTACTGCAATAGTGGTACAAAATTATTAAATATATAATGAAATGCAAGCATTTGTGTAAAAAGTGTTTTAACTACGGATTAAAAAATTAAATTATTTTTTCATTAAAACCATCCATTTCATGAGGATAAGGTTTTCCCAAACCATTTTAAAATATGCAATTTCCTTCAAATTTTTATGAACTATTAAACTATATAACATAATAAGGATCACTTGGGGCATAAAAGACATACAGCATTTATTAAACATTAAAAAAAAATTGCTAAATTTTAAAATTATTTGACGTACATAAAAAATAATAATTTTATTTAGTTATTATAAAAAATAATCAATAGATTTTTATTCTACTAGTAAGTAATTAGAACAATAAAAATAAGATAGATTTTCCAAGATGAGAAAATTTTTCATTGACAAAATCTGCCTTCTGTAAAAAAAAAAGTATATATACATATACATACAAGCACACACACACATACTCTCTCTCTCTCTCTCTCTCTCTCTCTCTCTCTCACACACACACACACACACATATACATATTCTTAAATGCAGTTTCTGTAAATATATAAAAAATGTGCGATTGAAAAAGAGTTTTTCATTTATCATATATTTTCTTTAACTTTACAAATTTATTAAATATTTTATGATATTTCTGGCACCTTCATTAAAATAATAACAACACAAAAATGCGAAATTGTTATAAACTGCAGTTTCTCCTCTGTGCCCGAGGCAATTAAATTTCTCCAGTGTATATGTTTTTATACGGTTCTAACGTAAAAATCAGCATTTTAAATTGATTTTCAACTTGTGTTTGTTGTTTTATTAAAAAAGTAGAAGTGAATAATTCTTATAAATTGTTGTTGCTTGAATGGTTTTTAAAAATGCTATTATACGTTTTGAAAGAAAATGCATTCTTAATAAGAAAACAAGCAATATACCAAAATAGAAAATGAAATATTTCTTAAACCATTTTTTTAGAATAATTTGCTGCTTCTAAAATCCTAAATTTTAAATTGAAACAGAATTTTATTTGCTATTTTTTATTTGTTTTAAAAAAGAATCTCTTAATAAAGCAATTCTTTGACTTCTGAAGTTTTTGAGGAATTTTTGAAAAAATTGTTATATTTGATAAAAAATGAATAAATAAATAAATTTTATGTTATAATTCAAAACAAATGTATTCAGTAAGACTGATATTGCATTAATGAAACATATTAAAAAATATTAGTTGTGAGATTTTAATATTTTAATTATTATTAATTTTTAAAAGAATGATTTAAATTTTTGTTTTATTCTGTTTATTTGTTTGATGATAAAGGCTTAGATGATTTTTTTTTTTTTTTTTTTTTTTTTTTTTTTTTTTTATGTGATTCTAATAAATTTCCTAAAATAATCTGTTATCCCAGAAATCTTTCTCTTTCTTTCTTTTTCCTTTTTTCCTTTTTTTTTTTTTTTTTTTTTTTTTTGTATACTTGGGTTCGGAAAAATTTAACACTGTCTAACCCGGCAGAACGGACGCCGTGAAACGTAACATGAGGAAGGGCATGGGGTGTCAGCGCACCCCAAATATATTATATAATATAAATACGAAAAAAATCTTCAGATTTCAATCTGTTAATGAAATTCATGATAATTACACTCTTTCTCGTAAAAATAAATAACTGAAATGTTCAATTATTCTTAACTTTAAAAATTAATAGAAAATAAATTAAAAGCATTCAAATTTTTCATCCTTGTTCGAAAAACTTAATTTTTCTCATGTGGCGCACCTAATTATTTTCTTTACAATATTTATTATAATAAAAATGATACTTTAATGTGGATAAGAATACTCAGACAGTAATTTTCCTAATAATTAGGAAGTACATGGATCAGAAACTTTAGATTTTTTACAGTTTTTACATATAGCTTCAATTTCTGAGTGTTATAAAAGAATGAAAAAGAGTCTGAATTTGTCGGTTTCATACTGTCCGAACGGAGGAGAACCTTGAAGGCAGGTACTAAAGGACCGGACCACTTCTGTTTATAGGGAGAGACAGCAGATACATATTCCCGGTCATGGAGTGTCAAAACACCCCGCGCCCGTCCTGCCGGATAGGTTTTGAGCAGTGAGGAATGAATTTTACTATTTGATATTCTATAACCAAAAAGCTCAATATGTGTTTCAAAAAGTTACATTTTTTTAGATTCGGTTCTAGCTCGTATTCTAAAGCTGTCTCAAGACTTGTTTTAAATTCTCGATGTTTTGGGATTCTGTTTCCGAGGAAAATATCGTCCATATAAAGAATAACAATATTATTTTTCAACGATTGATACAAAAATTAAAAATATATTTTTATAAGACACTTGGTGAATTGGTTAAACCATAAGAACCTTCGAGGAACTCATACGTTACAAAACTGGTATATTTTCTAGAGCTTTCCTCCATATCAACGTGTAAAAATTCATTTTTGAGATACAACGTAGGCAAGACTATAACTGAATGTAATTTATCAATTACGTCATCTACTACTTTCAGTAGAATTTTATATGATACGTTTTAGATAAGATGATTAATTTCTGTATTCTTTTCTCGGGATTTTATAGTTGATTTTTTGGGGGATTTTACGCTATTTGTTTATTATTCATGATACTAGTCAGAGACGATAGCTTTAAGACATACAACTGCCAAGGTTGTTGTCTCGAATAATCCTTGCATGCTTGTTTTTAGTTTAAATAATGCACACTTTTGCAACTCATACCCGGTATGCCGTGTGCCATATCATCACAATATTAATACAAATAGAGGAATTTTCTGTTTCGGTAGTTTCGCGGACAGTGAGGAAATACAGAATTTTAGTATTAACCAAAGGATTAAATGCCGTCCTTTTTGGAGCCGCGGTAGCCCAGACGATAGAGCGTCGGCCTCGTAATTGGAAGATTGCGGGTTCAATACTCGTGCCGGCCAAAGACCGTCGTGTACACTAATGGTGGTTGGTAGACGTAAAATCTGTCGTGGCCGCAATGTCCTCCATGTTCCCATCAAAAATTATACCTCTGGGGGTTCATCGAAACGGGAGAGCCATCCCTTCCGTGGAGGATCAAAATTGTGATGGCATGTCTCCGGACAACCTCTAGGGGTGTGTCCCAGACTGTCGCCAATTGCCCATCTACACAGCACTAGTGCGACGTTAAACCCAACCATCCATTCGTCCTTTTTGAGAATAACAAAGAAAGGTAAAAATAGAAAGCATAGTTTAAACACCTTTTTAAGAAATTATGTGAAAATATGTGTAAATGAGAAATCGTATAGTTAAGTGTTTATTAAACAACTTTTAATTTTTTTTACAAATTTAACAATTTTTTAAAAAGTGTTATTTCTCTCTCTCTGTCTCTCTCTTTCACTGTCCGTGCATATATATATACACAGTATTATATACACACATTATTGTATATATATATATATACAGTAAAAAAATCTGTTACATTACAGAAAGTTTATGGCAATAAAGTTTCAAGAAAATATCGGTATACTATGAATAAAAAGTGTTGACAGAAATATTCAGAAACAGAATAGTAAAATGTATATATATATATATATATATATATATATATATGCACATAAGAGTTTTATTATTTCATAGTTCTATTGAAAATATTTTTTGTAAACTACTTATAAATTGGAGACAAATCATACATTGAATGCCCATCAGTATTACCAATAATGAATTTTTGGTTTGAGTGGGAGTACATATCCGTATCTGGAGTACTTTAATTGAATATGTTAATTACTGGATATTAAGCGATAAATGCTTATGCAACTTGATACTTAATTACAAACAAAATTGATAGTTCCCAGAAGTAAGGATTACCTGTAAATATCAGTTATATTATTATAGTTGGAATTAAGTTCATTGTTTATTACTTTCTCTTATCCATATATATAGTAGAGAAAGCATTGGTTTTGGTTCTAAATTCAGTTTTTGTTATATTTATACGTTTTGAGGTCCCTGAATCCAAAAAACTTCTTTTTAGTGGTTGGTCTGTGTGTGTGTATCTGTGTGTATCTCTGTGTGTATGTTATCAGCATATCTGAAGAACAAATGGAGGCAAGTCCAAACTCGGTATTCTAAATTTGTAACATACATAGATGCTAAACTAAATTTTTCGTTGAGATCAAGCAAATGGGTCGTGTACAGGGACATCCAAGAGAATTCAAATACATTACGTCTTTGGGGGAAATTGGAAGCAAATAGAAATTAACATCTATAGGCTGTACTAAACCAAATGAAATGAATATACATTTTTTACATCCATAAAAGCATGTTCATGCAGAATATAACATGAAAATTCTTTACCGTTCGTTTACAGGGCTACACAAAAGAACTAGAATACAGTAGGATAATACTTGAAAATACCGGAAAATGCATTTTATGCAGTGCTATATGTTATTGATATAGGATTATATTTAAATGCACAATGTGGTGTGTACATAATTTTTAGAAAATGTACAGGGCTGACAATAACAAAGCGAAATCATTCTTTTTCATTGAATATAAGTAGTGAAAGTGCTTTACTATAATATTTTACAATCCTCAGAAAAACTGCTCAGAAATTAAAATTAATTCCTCATACGCTTGTGGTAAATAAAAAATTTTTTAAACTAAATATTTAGCGATTACTTTTTGCATATTTACACATTTTGAAGTTTCCTGAACATTGAAGTCCTGTTTTTAACGTTTAATCTTTGTCTATGTCTTTTATCAAAATAACTTAAAAACAAATAATTTAAGGTAATTCAAGTGTTATATTCTGAAGTTAATATAAGGTTATTACTGAAAAAAGCTTATCAAAATTGATGAGTGTCAAGAAATGGTGCGAGTGAGAATTGTTTGAATAATTTGGAATGAACTTTTAAATTTAATAACAGGTTTTGAATTCTCATTAAATGTAATATTGAAACGGGGGGTGAGGTGGTGGTAGCTCCTCCCATACAGAATTTAATGTTAAATGAAGTTTTTCTGAAGACTATTTTAATTTGTTTTTAAAGACGTATATAACAACATTCGTTACCATATCAGTTAATCTCCAATGTGTTTTTCAGGGCAAGACAAAGCAGTGTGAGTGACACACCAGATTATTATTTTATTTTATTTTAATCAGTAAGACAAATATGTATATATACGTATATATCAAACAAAATTTGGAAACATGAATTAGTAAGGGATGTTGAAATTCCTGATATAGAAATTATGCGAATTTTAGAAATCGACTCAAAGGACATACAGCCTGATGTTTATAATGAATAAACAAATCATTTTTGATATCGAAATGAATGATATGGGATTACTTTAAACTGATATACACAATTGAAAAACATATAAATGAGAAGCATATAAATTGTGATTTAGTATATCAAAGTTCTCTGTACTAACCGTTGCATGTACTTTTTGTAATATAATGGAATTCAAACTCATTTATTTAATCTGCTAGAAAAGAGATTTTTCTGTTTTATAATTACAAGTCTGTAGCTTTATTACTTTCTTTTACTCACATATATCCAAAAGCAATACATTCTCTACGAAAGTATTGTTTTTGGATCAAAGTTTCGAAATTCAGTTTTTGTTATATTTACACGTTTTGAGGTCCCCTGAATACGAAAACCATGTTTTTAGCGGTTGGTGTGTTTGTGCGTGTATGTATGTATGTGTGTGACAGTGAGAGCAAATTCAGGATGATATTTATTGGACACATACATTATAGTGGGAAGAGGAATTGATTAAATTTTCAGGAAATTTAGAGGTGTGTATCTTGATAAATCAGTATATAAAGTATTGATTCCTGTCAACAATAATAGCTTTTATTCGCCTAAGCAATGAATTGAACAGTGATTGGATGGCATGCATGTGTACAACACTGCATTAAACATCAACAGGAGGCCACGGTTCATCGTGTGATGACGTGGTAGTCGTTTGACAACGATTGACCAGACATTTTCAGTTGGTACGAGATCAGAAGAATGCGTTGATAAGAGCACTAGTAAAACACATTCTGTATCAAGGAAGTTTCTGAACACGGACAACATGCTGTCGTGCATTACCCTGCCTAAATGTTCTTAATACGAACGCATTAAATATAATACAAGCCTTTACTCATCCCAAATCTAAAGGACACCGGAACTGTAAACAAGAGGTAATCGAGACAAATTTCCAATAGCACCCCATACCATCATTTCAGGTAATGGGCCAGTTTAACGATACTGAATGCAAGCTGGTAATGTGCATTCACAACGAAGCCATCAAGTAGGGTTGCAGCCATCTTGATTCTGTAAAGTGAATTGCAATAGTCTGAAAAGACGACTTCACTGCATTCCTGCGTTCAGGTTCGTTGTTGATGACACATTGATGGTACTTTGTCAGTGGTGCAGCTTCTAGGGTAGCCAAAGTCATTGTCGCCGCATACTGGCTTATCACCACTTGAATGGATGGTGTGTGGGGCCTTTGGATACGAAATCTCGATCATCTCTTGTTCGCATTGCCGGCACTCTAAATAATATCCAATATATTTTTAATGCGTTATGCCCCATTGCTCAGCCCTATGTTCGAGGTCTCGGTTAAGCAACATTTAAGCATTACAATGCTTAAATGCTTATTACAATGCCACATGCTTTCTATGTTGTCCGAAAACCTAACTTGATACAGAATAATAAGTTCGACTGTTTCACTAGCCGGGGCATATCCCTGACCATGCACAAATTGGAAACGTGTGATCAATCGTTGCCAAGCGATTGCTATGCCCCCACTCACTATCGAGTAACTATGGTCTATGAATCGTGTCCTCGTGCTTAAGCTGCATGGAGTTCTGTACCTGTAAACAATCGCTGCTTTATTTCATGTCTAGATGGTTAAATGCTATTATAGCAGCCAGAGTTCGCTGATTTACGTACGGATTTCTCAGGATATATAACTCTAAAATTTCTAAAAATTCAATCAACGGTTATTCCCACTATATGTATGTGTCCAATAATAATCTTTCTGTTGTTTCCATCCTAGTATAGCAATTTTAATGTCCAGTAGTATACTTAAAGAATCGCATCTAATGTATATACGTTAATTAAACTGAAAAATTAATCTTGTAATTAAACTTTCGATTTGAAACTCAAAATAGGTATTTTTTAAAGATGTCAATTAAAAAATATATCATTCTGTTAATGTAAAGAAACCTACAGGTGAGATAATTACTTATTCTAAGTATTACTTAAAATGCTATAATATTACGATTGATCTGCAACAAATAAATACTAAAGGTCTGATATTTTTATTTGTACTATTTAATTGCAAATTTTAAATTGGTTTTATTCTTAGCGTCGGCGTAAATGTTAATTTTTTTCTATTACTTGTAGTTGTATTAACAATCTGTTTTTTCTCTTTTCCTGACAAAACATTTAACTGTTTTTTTTTCTTTGCTTTAAAAAATACGAAAGGAAAACAAAAATAAATATTAAATAATGTATTTTATTTTTTTTCTTAGATAGGTTTCTCTCGAAGTAATATATAAAAATGCATTTCTCTTCAAAGTAAAGTTTAATAACTTGATTTTTTTTCAAAATCTTTTAATTTTTCAAAACAATTACTTTTAAATAAAGTACCACTCTCTACATTTTTAGAAGATTTTAGTAATGAATTATTTTTCCACACTAACGATTTCAATTAAAGCATTTTTCTAAAATTATAGAGAACGTTCCTTTTACTATCTTTCGAAGAATTTAAAGTTTTAAGTTAACGAACTTAACTTAAAAATTGGTGATTGTGCAATTTTTATTTTCTTTTATTCCCATTTATTATTTTGGAATTTAAAAAACTGCGCTAATTTATCTCCATTTTTCACCATTTAAAGGCTTTTTTCTGATACCCAGCGCCACTCAATTATTTCCCTAATAGTATCTCTCTCTCTCTCTCTCTCTCTTTTTTTTTTTTTTAGGACTCAGGGCCTATTAGTCTCAAT
The DNA here is from genome assembly GCA_963930645.1 of Salticus scenicus. Lineage (NCBI taxonomy): Eukaryota > Metazoa > Arthropoda > Arachnida > Araneae > Salticidae > Salticus > Salticus scenicus. Next base: position 326,553,048 of record OZ005648.1, on the reverse strand, counting down.
CTGGGATTTTTGCGTTGTTGATTTCGATAGTTGGACATTTGTCGAAATCTAAAATTTATCGAAAATATAATTGAATAATTTGAAAGCGATGTTATAATTTGAAAAAAAAAAAAAAAAAAAAAAAAAAAACTAATTACTCCTCCGTCCTAAACTAGATTCTGCTTTTGCCAGAATTTCATCAAAATCTTTTTTATTATTATTATTATTTTTATTGAAAGAAAAAGAAAAGAAAATTAATAGTAATCAGTATCGTTACAAGCGATATCGAAAAAGTTTTTTTTTAATAATTTTGAATTAGGAAATGAAAAGTGCGCGTGAAATAATATGAAATAAAAATAAGTAAAAAAAATGAATTTAATGATTTAATGCTTTTGTTTTTCGGGGGCTGCTCATGCATATAAAAAATTGCGTATTAAAACGAGCGTATTAAAAAATGCGTATTAAAACGAGTCGAAGAAGGAAGCGAAATAAGTATTGAGTAATATTACGATAAATACGATACATAATATGATACGATATATTAGACTTATCGTCCAGGGTTAGTAGGCATTTTCGTTGAAAGAAATAGTTTGTTCGTTCGGTGCAACTTGCACATTAGTCCCGTGAGGTACAACTTTCACATTAGTCCCTTGAGGTACAACTTTCACTTTAGTCCCGTCAGGTACAACTTTCACATTAGTCCCTTGAGGTACAACTTTCACTTTAGTCCCGTCAGGTACAACTTGCACATTAGTCCCCTTTAAATAAATATATATATATATACATATATTGCGAAATATTTCGTCTTTCGTCTTATTTAATTTTTTTTACAAATTTTTGTCCAATTCTTGCAACTAGACCGCACTACAAAACACTATAACTACTGTCATTTTATTTATGGCTACCCTGTACAATTCTCAATGCTCAAAGACAGTTAATTTTGTGCCGACATTTGAGTTTTTTGATTTGTTGTGTTTTTGTTAAAAAAGAAAAAAAATGATAATTTTCTTTTAAATTATCAATTATGGATGCCTCAAGCATTCGTTTTAAATGCATCGATGATTTTTTTTTTTTTTTTTTTTTTTTTTTTTTAGTGTTAACAATACTGAAAATTTACAGCCCCTAGGAAGGAAGCGATGCGTATATACACATATTTTTTTCCTGGTTATCTGTTATTATCATAAATATATAATTTTTTTATTTAAAATTGGAAAGTTAAAAATAATTATCATTATGTACAGTTATACGAATTTTTTTTCCAATAACGGATGATAGCGTCACCTGTTGAATAATTAATTCACAAATGTAATCAGTACTAATTAAAGTTAATTTACACCTAATATACCACGTTAGGTTTAATTTTGTTGATTCGTTTGTAAGATACAGCATCCAAAAAATATTTGATCCACACACTGACAAGCAGGTATTTTCTGAAACAGGCATTTTCAAATTCAGGAGATCTCAGAACGTGCAAATCGATAGAAAAACTAAAGTCGAATATTTTAGGAGTCTAATACTATCTTATTTTATAGAAAGAAATATTTTTTCTTTCCCTTGATTTGTAGAACAACTTCATTTATTCCAAAAACAAGAAATAAAAGTCAAGCGCTTCACATAACAAGCATCGTATATTTCCCGCCGCTTATTAAAATCACATTCGTTCTCAGTCAAAGTGATTTTATTAAGCGGCTGATTTTTATATCCCGCGGACATTCCTGTGCTTCAGGAAAAGGTATTACTTCCCTGAATCTGGAAAGGAATTACAAAAGGAAACGAATAATGGAATTAGTAAACAATATTAATTAATTTTGATAGATAATTAATTAGTTGTTCCTTCAATATAAGTAAATTAAACGCATTAAAAGTTCCCACGTGCTTTCCTTCGAGGAAAATCATCATTACTTTACCAAAAGATCATGCGTTGTTCTTACAAATTTAAAATCTTTCCGTGTAAGCCTCATGAATTATAGACATTTCAAAATAAGAACTAGAAATTGCCTTTTAATAATTAGAAATTAAAAAATATATATCATTTCAAATGAAATTTGTAACTTTTTCCTGCGCTTTGAAGAATACGTTCCTTGAAATTGTTACGGAGATAAGTGATGGGGCGTGCTTAATTTGTAACTGTGCTGCAAGTGTAAAATCTTCGACAATGGGCGATAACGGAGGGTTTGTTGTGCTTTAATTTCTTTTTCTATTTAAAAAAAGAAAAAAAGGAAAAATGTAAATATTTTTTTTAGTGTGCATAAGTGACATTTTTGGCTGCTAAGGAGATATTTTTGAGTTTATTAACCGGCGAGGCTAATTTTACTAAGCGACGGCTTTAAAAATTGTAGTTTGTATTGATATAGTTTTTATATATTTTTGTAGTTTGTATTGATTTGATTCCGGTCCTGGCAATTTGATCAGATTAAGTGGCTGCTTTTATTAACCAGTGAATTTATTAAGCGGCGGTTACTGTATTCTACTTGTACTTATCTATCGGAGCATAATAAAAATTCGTAACAATTTTACAAAGTATATGAAGGTAGAAAAACATATTGCAACGAAAAATTATATTTAAAAAATTTCTGTCATTAATACTAATGTATTTATGTGTGTGCGTGTATTTTAAATTGAAAATTAATTTCTAATGTAAATGTACCGAAGGGTCGTTTGGAAAAAACGGAAAATACTTTATTATGTCTGAATTTTTGTATGCTAATTTCATTAAAGGTTTAATGTTTAAATGCCAATGAGAAAAAATTTCTCTTTACATATCTAGGATATTATGTTAAAATGTGATTAAGAATATGTTTTTCATATACATTTCATATACAGCAAACCGTTTTAGCGACATTTTAATGCTTTAAACCGGTTTGCACTACAACTTGGCCTGTTTGAAGCATCCCGATATCATTCGATAAAGGTAAAAAAGTATGTCATACTACATTCGCCTATCTGGGGAATTCCGATTTGGCCAAAATTATTGTGCTACTGGGGACAATCCGGTCATAGTATTAATACAGTTTTTAATAGAGCGTATACCATACGGAACTTCAGAATAGGGAGTTTTATTTCATGAATAATACTTCAAAACTTTTATTCTTTTACATATAAAAGAAAAAAAAAATCAATACTAAGCAATATATTTCCAGCTTGTCAGGTATTTTTCACACAGAGTTGTTTAGAAAGGCGTTTTTCTAGTCAAAGTTATGTTTAGCAAGTTGTATTAATTTGAACTTTTAATTTATAGAAACAATTACAGTTCAAGGACGACTCTCTCTACTTCAAGAAGATTTTATTTATAAATTCATGTTCCACACTAACAATCTCATTTAAATCGTATTTCTAACATCGTAGAGTATATTCTTCTTGCTTCATTGCGAAAAAGGTTTAAGTTAACGTACACTTTAACGGACATTTGAAATTCAGATTTATTCTAGAATATGTTGACTTCTATCCAATTAAATTATTTTACACTTTTAAACGAATACATGTTAAAGATGTTTGAATTACGATATTCGTTAAGGAATGTAGCAAATTATCTAAATAAATCGTGTTTTTGCTAAAATCTATTATTAAAGGCTTTAAATTAAAAATTATAAATTAAAAATAGGTTTCTGTAAATATCTTTCTTGATACAATTTCGGCCGAAAGTATTAAATAATATATATATATATATATATATATATATTATAAAAAAAAAATAAGCATTTTTTCCTTTTCTTAAAAATTGACTTTTCTGTTGCTCCCACCCACTGAAGAGGAAGCAGATAGGTGTTTTTTCCATGTAGTGCTATTTTGCAAATGCTTTTTTGATACTTTAATTCGTTGCTTTTATATTTATTAAAATTTTTTCTTTTTGCTAACCACGCCCACTCATCTTAAACTATTACACCTACTTATTACTTTCTATTTATGATTTTTGAATAATTTTTTAGTGTTGCCTTTGGCGCCTTTTTTATTCAAATATACTTTAATTAATATGTAAATAATATATATATATATATATATATATAACTTTTCGATTTAAATTTTCACATCTAAAGAACACATTTTTAAAAATATGTTGACAAAGCTCACAAGTCTGAAAAGGTTACAAATGTAAACAAGCGAGTGACTGGTCAATAATTTGTAGAAAATTCAAGTCTAGATTTTAAGAGATATTTAAAATATTTAAAAATCATCACGTCTCATATATAATTATATTAAACTTTAATCACATCAAAACTGAGACCATATACACTAAACATATACAATTTAAAGCATTAAAATACACAAAACATAAATTTAAACATTTCGAGCCTTTTACAGGCTCCTCATCAGTAAAAGATCAAAAAGTAATTTGTTGAGTAGAACAAAAGAACTCCTTTAACAGAGTACAGTGCATTCAGGGGGAACTGAACATGCCTCATTAAGCGGGGAAAACTGTTGCTTCGTATACCAGTCTTCGAGGAAAATTCTTGAATGATAATTTGAACAGTTAGATATGATTATTTTAATATTGCTAAAATCAGGTAGATGGTCGGTTTCTATGGCATGTTTCACAATTTTAGAACGTAAATCGCGGTTTTTTAAACTTCTTTTACGTTCGAGAATTCGAGTATGAAAGGAACAACCAGTTTCACCAATATAAACAGAACTGCAAGATTTGCAAGGGATATTATAAAAAATACCTGTACGGGAAAAGTGGGGGATAATAGGTTTAATATTAGACAGGAAATTACGAATTAGAAATTGGGGTTTATAGGACACAAATATATTACCAGTGTGTAAAATTTTGGCAATAGATTCAGAATTTTTTTTATAGTAAGGAATAGTAACGAAAGATTTAGGTGACTTGGAGGAATTATTTCCATGATTATCAGTTTTAAAGTCATGCTCTTTTAATTTTCTTTTAAGCCAGCGAGAGGGATAATTATTATGTTTTAAGTCCGATTTTTTTTTTTTTTTTTTTTTTTTATTCTAACTGGAAAAGCTCATCAGTAATGTATTATGATTTATCGCGGTGAAGTAAAGTATAGAAAACAGCAGACTTATGCGAAGAAGGGTTCGCAGAATTAAAATTTAAATACTAAGGATCACTTGGGGCATAAAAGACATACAGCATTTATTAAAAATTGAAAAAAATTCCTAAATTTTAAAATTATTTGACGTACATAAAAAATAATAATGTTTTTTTAGTTAAATAGATTTTTATTCTACTAGTAAGTAATTATAACAATAAAAATAAGATAGATTTTCCAAGATGAGAAAATTTTTCAATGACAAAATCTGCCTTCTGAAATAAAAAAGTATATATATATACACACACATACTCTCTCTCTCTCTCTCTCTCTCTCACACACACACACACACACACACACACACACACACACACATATATATATATATTCTTAAATGCAGTTTTTGTAAGTATATAAAAAATGTGCGATTGAAAAAAAGTTTTTCATTTATTGTATATTTTCTTTAACTTTACAAATTTATTAAATATTGTATGATATTTCTGGCACCTTCATTAAAATAATAACAACACAAAAATGCGAAATTGTTATGAACTGCAGTTTCTCCTCTGTGCCCGAGGCAAATAAATCTCTCCATCGTAGATGTTTTTATACAGCTCTAACGTAAAAATCAGCTTTTTAAATTGATTTCGAACTTGTGTTTGTTGTTTTATTAAAAAAGCGGAAGTGAATAATTCTTATAAATTGTTGTTGCTTGAATGGATTTTAAAAATGCAATTATACCTCTTGAAAGAAAATGCATTCTAAATAAGAAAACAAGTAATATAACAAAATAGAAAATGAAATATTTCTTACACCAATTTTTTTAGAATCGTTTGCTGTTTCTAAAATCCTGAATTTTAAACTGAAATGAAATACAATTTTTCAAGAAATAAATATTTGCTATTTTTTATTTGTTTTAAAAAAAGAATCTGTTTTAGTAAAGCAATCCTTTGACTTGTGACGTTTTTGAGGAATTCTTGAAAAAGTTGTTATATTTGATAAAAAATGAATAAATAAATAAATACATTTTATGTTATAATTCAAAACAAATGCATTCAGTAAGACTGATTGCATTAATGAAACATATTAAAAAAATATTAGTTGTGTGATTTCAATATTTCAATGATTATTAATTTTTAAAAGAATGATATAAATTTTTGTTTTATTCTTTTTATTTGTTTGATGATAAATGCTTAGATGATTTTTTATGTGATTCTAATAAATTTCCTAAAATACCCTGTTAATCCCAGAAATCTTTCTCTTTCTCTCTCTCTTTTTTTTTTTTTACACTTGGGTTAAGAAAAATTTAACACCGTTTAACCCGGCAGAACGGGCGCCGTGAGACGTAACATGAGGAAGGGCATGGGGTGTCAGCGTACCAAACACATTAAATAATATAAATATGAAAAAAATCTTTAGATTTCAATCTGTTAATGAAATTCATGATAATTACACTCTTTCTCGTGAAAGTAAATAACCAAAATGTTCAATTATTCTTAACTTTAAAAATTAATAGAAAATGAATTAAAAGCAATCAAATTTTTCGTCTTTGTTCGAAAAACTTAATTTTTACCATAGGGCGCGCCTAATTATTTTTTTTACAATATTTATTAAAATAAAAATGGTACTTTAATGTGGATAAGTATACTGAGACATTAATTTTCCAAATAATTAGGATGTGTTGGCTCTAGGCTAAGGCCTGGCGATTTATGTTTTTTTTTTCTTTCTTTCTTTCTTTCTTTCTTTTTTCTTTTTTCTTTTTTTTTTTTTTTTTTGAATAAACTGCGAGTAGTCCCCTGAGAAGCGTTCAACATCACTCCAAGAGTGATGAGCGGGGGGCTGCTCCCTGTTAAATAATTAGGATGTACATGGATCAGAAACTTAGATTTTTTGCAGTTTTTACATATGGCTTCAATTTCTGAGTGTTATATAAGAATGAAAAAGAGTCTGAATTTGTCGGTGTCATACTCTCCGAACGGAGGAGAACCTTGGAAGCACGTACTAAAGGACCGGACCACTTCTGTTTATAGGGAGAGACAGCAGATACGTATTCCCGGTCATGGAGTGTCAAAACACCCCGCGCCCGTCATGCCGGTTAAGTTTTGTGCAGTGAGGGATGAATTTTACCGTTTGATATGCTATAACCCAAAAGCTCAATATATTATGTTTAAAAAAGTCACATTTTTTGAGATTCAGTTCTAGCTCGTATACTAAAGCTGTCTCAAGACTTATTTTAAAATCTCGATGTTTTGGAATTCTGATTCCGAGGTAAAAAAACGTCCATATAAAGAACAACAATATTATTTTTCAACGATTGATACAAAAAATTAAAAATACATTTTTAAAAAACACTTGGTGAACTAATTAAACCACAAGAACCTTTGAGGAACACATATGTTACAAAACTGGTATATTTTCTAGAGCTTTCCTCTGCATCAACGAGTAAAAATTTATTTTTGAGATATAACGTGTGTAAGACTTTAACTGGACGTAATTTATCAATTACGTCATCTACTACTTTCAGTGGAATTTTATATGATACTTTTTAGATAATATGATTTATTTATGTATTATTTTCTCGTTGATTTTTTGGGGATTTTAGGCTATTTGAATATTATTAATGATACTAGTCAGAGACGATAGCTTTAAGACATACAACTGCCATAGTAGTTGTCTCGAATAATCCTTGCATATTTGCTTTTAGTTTATATAATGCACACTTTTGCAACTCATACCCGGTATGCCGTGTGCCATATCATCACAATATTAATACAAATGGAGGAATTTTCTGTTTCGGTAGTTTCGCGGACAGTGAGAAAATACAGAATTTTACTATTAACCAAAGGATTAATAGAATTCTATGGGGATCGCTCCGATTTGGCAGTAAAATTGCCGACTTTCCGTTAATGTCCAGTCTCTTCCTAATATAGGGGGGGGGGGGGCTGGCTATATATTTATTGACATTTTTATTATTCTGATGATACTCATAATTTACAAATTAATAATTATATATTTTTCAAAAAGTTCGTTGTAAAAGTAAAAGAAATGTAAATACAGAAAAAAAAAATCCGGTTTTAATTTATTATTTGATGATCTGTGCGTCTTTACTTATTTGTAATGTATCCTTAACACTATTGGGCCGCGGTAGCCCAGTCGGTAGAGCGCCGGCCTTGTAATTGGAAGATTACGGGTTCGGTACCCGAGCCAGCCAAAGATCGTCGTGTACACTAATGGTGGCTGGTGAAAGTAAAATCTGTCGTGGCCGCAATGTTCTCCATGTTCCCATCAAAAATTATACCTCTGGGGGTCACCGAAGCGGGAGAGTCATCCCTTCCGTGGAGGATGAAAATTGTGATGGCATGTCTCCGGACCACCTCTAGGAGTGTGTCCCAGACCGTTTCCAATCTGCGAAGCATTAGTGCGACGTTAAACCAAACCATCCATCCGTAACAAAGAAAAGTTTAAAAAAAAGTATAGTTTAAACACTTTTTTAAGAAATTATGTGAAAAAATGTGTAAATGAGGAATCGTATAGTTAAGTGTTTAATAAACAACTTTTAATTTTTTTTTACAAATTTAACAATTCGTTAAAAAGTGATATTTCTCTCTCTTCCTCTCTCTCTGTCCGTGCATACATATACACAGTATTATATACACGCATTATTGTATATATATATATATATATACAGTATATAATATATACACAGTAAAAAAATCTGTTACATTACAGAAAGTTTATGGCAATAAAGTCTCTAGAAAATATCGGTATACTATGAATAAAATGTGTTGACAGAAATATTCAGAAACAGAATAGTAATATATATATATTAATATATGGACATAACTGTTTTATTATTTTATAGCAGCATTTCTATTGAAAATATTTTTTATAAACTACTTATAAATTGGAGACAAATCATAGATTGAATGCCCATCAGTATTACCAATAATGAATTTTTCGTTTGAGTGGGAGCTCATATCTGTATCTGGAGCGCTTTCATTGAATATTACTGGATATTAAGCGATTAAAGCTTATATGCAACTTGATACTTAGTTACAAGAAAAATTGATAGTTCCCAGAAGTAAGGATTACCTGTGAATATCAGTTTTATTGTTATAGTTGGAAATAAGTTCATTGTTTATTACTTTCTCTTACCCATATATATGGTAGATAAAGTATTGTTTTTGGTTCTAAATTCAGTTTTTGTTATATTTACACGTTTTGAGGTACTTGAATCCGAAAAACTTGTTTTTAGTGGTTGGTCTGTGTGTGTGTGTCTGTGTGTATGTGTGTGTGTTATCAGTATATCTGAAGAACAAATAGAAGCAAGTTCAAACTCGGTATTCTAAATTTGTATCATACATAGATTCTACACTAAACTTTTCATTGAGATCAAGCAAATGGTTCGTGTACAGAGACATCCAAGAGAATTCAAATACATTACGTATTTGGGGGAAATTGGAGGTAAATAGAAATTAACATCTAGGGGATAGTGGGGATGAATGGCACATTTTTCATGTTTTTATTAATAACGTATACCATATGTCATTCAGAATTTCGTAACATTGCTCATAAGCACACGTCAGTAATCAGTTACAAATAAACATACTAACTTTAATAAAAACTTATCATTTTTAATTAATAATATTTTTTTTTATATGCATGTGCATTGTCCCATGGATGAATGGGACAGGACTGAAGTTAACAAAGAAAAGAAAACAAAATGGAAAGTAATAAATTTTTAAAGTTAAATTGGCTTATGGGATTTTATTACACACTATGGATTTACTGAAATTAACAAAAACTGATGTATTGACTCAAATTGACATCGAAAGACAAAAGTCCTTTGGTTCGCACAGTTCCTAGTGCTCCAGGCTTTGTTAATTTAATCTAATAAGATTTAATCTAAAAATGAATAAATAAATAAGACACTAGAAAGATATAAATCAATATAATAGAGTACAAATTATCCAGATACATTTTTGTTTCAGACTGATCGGGAAGAAAAATAAGCATTCTATTCTGTATTACATTAATAATCACCAGGATTTATTTAATTAGCTTGATTGAAATTGTGATTTTAATCAAAATATTATTAGTTTATTTATTTAGTTATTTATTTATTTACTTAATTATTGATATTATTGATTTAAGTTGCATTGAATATTCTAACTTATGATTTTTTGAATCATAATTATTATAAAAAAAAAAAAAAAAAAATCGGAACAATTAATTTCAATCTATTTTTCTCTAAATTCATGCAATTTTTATATTTCCGTGTTATAACTGCTTAACTACAGGTTATAAAAATATTGAAAATTTATTTACGATTTGGTTTAATATAATTCTTGTGTACAATTTTAAATTAGCCCATAGTGCTGAATGTCCGATTCATCCCCACCTCCACATGATCATATAAAACAGAAATTATGTTTAATGAATCAATATTCTTTTTGAATACCATGAACACAGTAAAATATTATACCTTTTAATCATATAAGAGTTATATTAACTTTAAGCAAATAGTTAATTTCTTAACTACTACATAATTGAATCAGTAAAAGTTACTTTGGCAGCAGAAAAAGACACTTTAATTTTTTTCTGCCCTTCTACAGATAGCACAACTCTGAAACTACACTTGATGAATGACCTCAGTACTGCCATATATCAGAAAAATTCTCAAGTTTCTCGTGCATGCAAAACATAAAAATTTTGCTACTGTCCCATTCATACAGCGTCCCATTCATCCCAACTCTTCCCTATAGGCTGTACTAAACCAAATGAAATGAATATACATTTTTTACATCCATAAAAGCATGTTTCATGCAGAATATGATATGAAAATCATTTACCGTTCGTTTACAGGGCTACACAAAAGAACTAGAATACAGTAGGATAATACTTGAAAATACGAGAAAATGCATTTTATGCAGTGCTATATGTTATTGATATAGGATTATATTTAAATGCACAATGTGGTGTGTACATAATTTTTAGAAAATGTACAGGGCTGACAATAACTAAGCGAAATCATTCTTTTTCATTGAATATAAGTAGTGAAAGTGCTTTTCTATAATATTTTACCATCCTCAAGAAAACTGCTCAGAAATTAGAATTAATTCCTCATACCCTTGTGGTAAATAAAAAATTTTTTTAACTAAATATTTAGCGATTACTTTTTGCATATTTACATATTTTGAGGTTCCCTGAATATTGAAGTCCTATTTTTAACGTTTAATCTTTGTCTATGTCTTTTATCAAAATAAATTACAAACAAATAATTTAAAGTAATTCAAGTGTAATATTCTGAAGTTAATATAAGGTAATTACTCAAAAAGCTTATCAAAATTGATGAGTGTCAAGGAATGGTGCGAGTGAGAATTGTTTAAATAATTTGGAATGAAATTTTAAATTTAATAACCGGTTTTGAATTCTCATTAAATGTAGTATTGATTGGGGTGAGGGGGTGGTAGCCCCCTCATATAGAATTTATTGTCAAATGAAATTTTTCTGAAGCCTATTTTAATTTGTTTTTAACGACTTATATAACAATATTCGTTATCTTATCCCTTAATCTCCAATGTGTCTTTCAGGGTAAGACAAAGGAGTGTGAGTGCCAAAACCAGATTTTTTTTTAATCAGTAAGACAAATATATATATATACATATATATCAAACAAAATTTGGAAACATGAATAAGTAAGGGATGCTGAAATTCCTGATACAGAAATTATGCGAATTTTGGAAATAGATTGAAAGGACATATAGCCTGATGTTTATAATGAATAAACAAAGCATTTTTGATATCGAAATGAATGATATCGTCAGGAATACTTTAAACTGACGTATACAAGTGAAAAACATATAAATGAGAAAAATATATATTGTGATTTAATATATAAATGTTCTCTGTACTGACTGTTGCATTTCTCCATGTACATTTTGTAATATAATGGAATTCAAACTCAATTATTTAATCTGCTAGAAAAGAGATTTTTCTGTTTTATAATTACAAATCTGTAGCTTTATTACTTTCTTTTACCCATATATATTTGATCCAGAATAAATACATTCGTGTTTTTGGATCTAATTTTCGAAATTCAGTTTTTGTTATATTTACACGTTTTGAGGTCCCCTGAATACGAAAGCCATGTTTTTAGCGGTTGGTGTGTGTGTGTCAATGAGTGCAAATTCAGGATGATATTTATTGGACACATACATTATAGTGGGAAGAGGAATTGATTAAATTTTCAGGACATTTAGAGGTATGTATCTTGATAAATCAGTATATAAAGTAGTGAATCCTGTCAACAATAATAGCTTTTATTCACCTAAGCAATGAATCGAACATTGATTGGACGGCATGCACGTGTACAACACTACATTAAACATCAACAGAAGGCCACGGTTCATCGTGTGATGACGTGCCAGTCGTTTGACAACGATTGACCAGACATTTTCAGTTGGTACGAGATCAGAGGAATGCGTTGATAAGAGCACTAGTAAAACACATTGTGTATCAAGGAAGGTTCTGAACACGGACAACATGCTGCCGTGCATTACCCTGCTTAAATGTTCTTAATACGAACGCATTAAATATAATACAAGCCTTAACTCATCCCAAATCTAATGGACACCGGAACTGTAAACAAGAGGTAATCGAGACACATATCCAATAGCATCCCATACCATCATTTCAGGTAATGGGCCAGTTTAACGATACTGAATGCAAGCTGGTAATGTGCATTCACAACGAAGCCATCAAGTAGGGTTGCAGCCATCTTGATTCTGTAAAGTGAATTGCAATAGTCTGAAAAGACGACTTCACTGCATTCTTGCGTCCAGGTTCGTTGTTGATGACACATTGATGGTACTCTTGTCTGTGGTGCAGCTTCTAGGGTAGCCAAAGTCATTGTCGCCGCATACTGGCTTATCACCACTTGAAGGGATGGTGTGTGGGGCCTTTGGATTCGAAATCTCGATCATCTCTTGTTCGCATTGCCGGCACTCTAAATAATATCCAATATATTTTTAATGCGTTATGCCCCATTGCTCAGCCCTATGTTCGACGCTTCGGTAGAGCAACATTTAAGCATTACAATGCAAGACCACATGATTTCTATGTTGTCTGAAAACTTCCCTTGATACAGAATAAAAAGTTCGACTGTTTCACTAGCCGGGGCATACCCTTGACCATGCACAAATTGGAAACGTGTGATCAATCGTTGCCAAGCGATTGCTATGCCCCCTCTCACTATCTAGTAACTATGGTCTATGAATCGTGTCTTCGTGCTTAAGCTGCATGGAGTTCTGTACCTGTACACAATCGCTGCTTTATTTCATGTCTAGACGGTTAAATGCTATTATTGCGGACAGAGTTCGTTGATTTATGTACGGATTTCTCAGGATATAACTCCAAAATTTCTAAAAATTCAATCAACTGTTATTCCCACTATAATGTATGTGTCTATTAAAAATCTTTCTGTTGTTTCCATTCTGGTATAGCAGTTTTAATGCCCAGTAGTTAAGCCTTGTAGTTAAGCTTTCGATTTGAAAATCAAAATAGGTATTTTTTAAGGATGTCGATAAAAAAAAAAAAAAAAAAATCTTTCTGTTAATGTAAAGAAACCTACAGGTGAGGGAGTTACTTATTCTAAGTATTACTTAAAATGTTATAATATTATTATTGATCTGCAACAAATAAATACTAAGGGCCTTATTCACCAACTTCTTAACACTCGGATTAAACCTCGGATCAGTGGTAATCGCTCGATCATACAAAATTCGGTATTCTCCAACAAAAATCCGCGGCAGATCTGTAGAACAGAGGTTCACTGGTGTTTGTTTACATTTTGGTGATATTATCCGGGCGCCAACGTACCAAGGAAATGAATTTATCTTATGGCAACCGAACAAAACGTTTGTTTACGTTCGAAATGAAAGAAATATTAATGCAGACGACTATTTAACGTAATTAAATAAAATTATCGAAGAAATTTCATAAAATGGCGATGGTTAATTAACTTATTAACTGCAATATTTTAATAAATTTGTTCAGAAAATACTTAACAAAATGCACGTTTTGTCATCGAAATTTTAAGAGCAAATTAATTTCAACAACACAATAAATGTAATTAAATAAATGAAAATTCAGAATAAAAATATAACTTTAAAAGTAATTAAAAAAGCATGAAAACTTACAATATATGCAACATGAATTTTATTTATTTATTTATTTATTTCCATTTTGAAATTTCTGTTGACTCCATAATACGTAAATCACATATCAAATATTTCACTTCGCGCTCAGTTAATTCGTAACATTCGAGGATTCTAAAACCGCATTCAAATGAATCGAAACACATCGGTATAAAAATTATGAGAATATACAAATAAAATAAAAAACATATTTTCAAGTTATCAAATGATACGCTTTCATTTCTCCAAACACATATCGTTTCGAATTTTTCATTAACACTTACATTTCAGCAGAGGGGAAAATTCCCTAGTTTTCATAAACTTGACCAACAAGTGATTGAGTGAGTGAGTATTACGTCGAACTAGTGCTACGTTGTTGGCAATGAGTACGGCAACCAAATATCCCCATTTTCTACAGACAACGTTTACTTTATTCGCATTATTATAATTTTTTGAAAAATTATAGAAAGTAAACTATTTAATATTCAAATTTTATTTTTAGTGCTTATTAATTAAAAATGAAAAAAAAAATACACGCATAATTAATTAATTGTAGCAATTTAAAGCTTCTCTGTTTTAAAAGTTCACGGATCCGGCCACTGAAACGACGGAGGATGAATTGGGACATACCCCTAAGGTATATGAACCAACAAAGAAACATGGCTGTATAAAGCTATGAATCTGAAAACGCACGTAACTCGGCTCCGCGGCAATCACTGTCGCGCATGTTAAAACCAAAAAAACATCACTGGACACCCCTACTACGCTGTGCATGAATCTGAAAACGCACACGCAACTCGTCTCCGCGGCAATCACTATCGCGCATGTTAAGACCATAATTTCCCATAATGTAGCTCTAGTGCAACGTAAAATGCGCTCGAAACAAATGAACCAATCAAATATCGCATAATTTCCCATAATGTAGCTCTAGTGCAATGTAAAATACACTCAAATCAATAAAAAACAAATGAACCAATCAAATATCGCCTAATTTCCTGTAATGTAGCTCTAGTGCAACGTAAAATATACTCAAAACAAATGAAACAATTAAATATAGCCTAATTACCTATAATGTAGCTCTAGTGCAATGTAAAATACACTCAAATCAACAAAAAAAAAAATGAACCAATCAAATATAACCTAATTTCCTGTAATGTAGCTCTAGTGCAACGTAAAATATACTCAAAACAAATAAACCAATTAAATATAGCCTAATTACCCATAATGTAGCTCTAGTGCAATGTAAAATACACTCAAATCAATAAAAAACAAATGAACCAATCAAGTCTCTCCATACTGCGTCATAATAGAATTGTTAAGTTATGCTTACAAGGATAGGCAGTTTCTCGCTACGGAAGTTCGCCAAGCAGAAAGTGAACCTCTGTTCTACGGATCAACCAAATCCGCTGTTCACCGGCTACTTTAATTCTCGGATTTGCTGATCCATGGCTTAATCCGAGTGTTAAGAAGTTGGTGAATAAGGCCCTAAAGGTCTGATCATTTTATTTATACTGTTTAATTGCAAATTTTAAATTGGTTTTATTCTTGGCGTCGGCGTAAATGTTAATTTTTTTCTATTACTTGTAGTTGTATTAACAGTCTGTTTTTTCTTTTTTCCTAACAAAAAAATCTGATGTGGCCACCACATGACTTCCTTATACACTTTTAGAAATATACATAATGTTAAAAAACATTGACACTGGACCCGAAATAGTTGGCTAAAAATATTTAAAAAAAATGAATTATCACCCTGTTCTGAGCTTTTCTGAAAGTTAGCTAAAAACCGATTGCAAGATTTGTACTGGTAACGCTGGCGAAGGCAGCAGGGACCCGAAAAAATTGGCTAAAAGTATTAAAAAAAGGAATTTTACCATGTTCGAACTATTCTGAAAGTTTCAAATGTCTACCTAGTCGGGAAGTTAGTTAAATAATTTTTTTGTTGGACCATATAAACGCTGCCGAAGGCAGCAGGGACCTGAAACAGTTGGCTAAAAGTATTAAAAAGATGCATATTCACCGTGTTCTGAACTATTCTGAATGTTTCAAATGTCTAGCTAGTCGGGAAGTTAGTTAAATAAATTTTCTGTTGAACCATGTAAACGCTGCCGAAGGCAGCAGTGACCCGAAACAATTGGCCAAAAATATTTTAAAAATGCATTGTCACCGTATTTTGAGCTTTTCCGGAAGTTTTAAATGTCTAGCTAGTCGGGAAGTTAGTTACAAATCGATTTCAAGATTTGAACTGGTAACGCTGCCGAAGGCAGCAGGGACCCTATACAGTTGGCTAAAAGTATTTAAAAAATGCACTTTCACCGTGTTCTGATCTAATCTGAAAGTTTCAAATGTCTAGCTAGTCGGGAAGTTAGTTAAATAAATTTTCTGTTGAATCGCATAAACGCTGCTGAAGGCAGCAGGTATCGGAAACAGTTGGCTAAAAATATTAAAAAAATGCATTGTCAACGTGTTCTCAGCTTTTCTGAAAGTTTCAAATGTCTAGCTAATCGGAAAGTCAGTTAAATTGCAAGATTTGTCTAAACCGTTTTTGAGTTATTACCGTTTTTTGATACATTATGGCCAAATTTTTGTCATTATGAACCTAATTTTCCTAAATATCTCCAAAACGGAAAATCATAGAAAGTCCAAAAAGGGAGGTGCACAACTAGATGTTATAACAAACCTATGTACCAATTCGCAACTTTCTACGTCCAACCGTTTTTGAGTTATGCGACATACCCACACACAGACACACACACACACATACAGACGTCACGAAAAATCGTGTAAAATCCCTTATATCTCTAAAACGAAAGCTCGTGTTAAGATGACACTTGCAGGTGTGCAACTAGACATCATGAAAGTCACACGTATAAATTAGCAACATTCAGCGATCATTCGTTTTTGAGCAATGTGAAATGCAAAATCCATTTCGCAAATCGGGATTACTATACTTCCTTATACTTTGTATAAGGAAGTAAAAAATTAACTGTTTTTTTTTTTTATTTTATAATTTTGCTTTAAAAAATACGAAAGGAAAACAAAAATAAACATTAAATAATGTATTTATTTTTTTATTAGATAGATTTCTCTTGAAATAGTATATAAAAATGCATTTCTCTTCAAAGTAAAGTTTAATAACTTGATTTTTTTAAAAAACTTTTAATTTTTCAAAACAATTACTTTTAAATAAAGTACCACTCTCTATATTTTTAGAAGATTTTAGTAATGAATTATTTTTCCACACTAACGATTTCAATTAAAGCATTTTTCTAAAATTATAGAGAACGTTCCTTTTACTACCTTTCGAAGAATTCAAAGATTTAAGTTAACGAACTTAACTTAAAAAGTGGTGATTGCGCACTTTTTTTTTTTCTTTTTTTCCCATTTATTATTTTGGAATTGGAAAAAACCGCGCTAATTTATCCCCATTTTTGACTTTTTGAAAGTCTCTTTTCTAATACCCAGCGCCACTCAATTATTTCCCTAATAGTATCTCTCTCTCTCTCTCTCTTTTTTTTTTTTTTTTTTTGCGAAATTTTTTGTCTTTCGTCTTATTTAATTTTTTTTACAAAGTTTTGTCCAATTCTTGCAACTAGACCGCACTACAAAACACTATAACTACTGTCAGTTTATTTATGGCTTCCCTGTACAATACTCAATGCTCAAAGAAAGTTAATTTTGTGCCGACATCTCAGTTTTTTCATTTGTTGTGTTTTTGTTAAAAAAGAAAACAAAATGATAATTTTCTTTTAAATTATCAATTATGGATGCCTCAAGCATTCGTTTTGAATGTATTGGTGATTTATTTATTTATTTATTTATTTATTTTTTAGTGTTAACAATACTGAAAATTTACAACCCTTAGGAAGGAAGCGATGCGTATATACACATATTTTTTTCCTGGTTATCTGTTATTACCATAAATGTATAATTGTTTAATTTAAAATTGGAAAGTTAAAAATAATTGTCATTATGTACAGTTATACGAATTTTTTTTTTCCCTATAATGGATGATAGCGTCACCTGTTGAATAATTAATTCACAAATATAATCAGCACTAATTAAAGTTAATTTACACCTAATATACCACGTTAGGCTTAATTTTGTTGATTTGTTTCTAAGATACAGCATCCAAAAAATATTTGATACACACACTGACAAGCAGGTATTTTCTAAAACAGGCATTTTCAAATTCAGGCTATCTCAAAACGTGCAAATACATAGAAAAACTAAAGTTGAACATTTTAGGAGTGTAATACTATCTTATTTTATAGAAAGAAATATTTTTTCTTTTCCTTGATTTGTAGAACAACTTCATTTATACCAAAAACAAGAAATAAAAGTCATGCGCTTCACATAACAAGCATTGTACAGTTCCCGCCCCTTATTAAAATTATATTCGTTCTCAGTCAAAGTAATTTTATTAAGCGGCTGATTTTTATATCCCGCGAACGTTCCTGCGCTTAAGGAAAGGTATTACTTCCCTGAATTTTGAAAGAAACTACAAAAGGTAACGAATAATGGAATTAGTAAACAATATTAATTAATTTTGTTAGATAATTAATTAAGTTGTTTCTTCAATATAAGTAAATTAAACGCATTAAGAGTTCCCATGTGCTTTCCTTCGAGAAAAATCATCATTACTTTACCAAAAGATCATGCGTTGTTCTTACAAATTTAAAATCTTTCCGTGTAAACCTCATGAGTTATAGAAATTTCAAAATAAGAACTAGAAATTGCCTTTTAATAATTAGAAATTAAAAAATATATATCATTTCAAATGAAATTTGTAACTTTTTGCTACGTTTTGAAGAATACGTTCCTTGAAATTGTTACGGAGATAAGTTATGGGGCGTGCTTAATTTGTAACTGTGAACTGTAAGTGTAAAATCTTCGACAATGAACGCTAACGGAGGGTTTGCTGTGCATTAATTTCTTTTTCTATATTAAAAAAGAAAAAATGTAATTTTTTTGAAGTGAAAACTTCTTTAGGTGCGTTGAGCACTTTTGGGTGAACAAAAATCATGAAACTCGCGTCATCGTCAGCTAACGCTTTGGATGAAATTCTGCAGGAGTTCGTTACCATGACAACCCAGTCACAGAGAATCTGATCGGGAAGAAACATATTTTTTGCCAATTGACATCACGTGGTTTTCTACTAGGAATAAAAGTTGCAAATTTCAAAATACTTCAATTTTCTTCTAAATTCTTTGAAACTTACTGTGCGCCATTAACAGCACACAGGATAGTTGCAGTTCAAATTTCATCGATTTTGGAAAATTTTTACATTTTAATTGCAAATTAAATTTTATTCTAATACGCGTATTTCAATTTCTAATTGTGATTAAATTATTTTTAATACATCATTCGAAAGATATTTTAACGTACTTTTATATTATCGAAAGTGGAATTCGAGATTTCAGCTGATTTACACGTTTTGAGGTGTCCTGAATGAGCTTTTTTTTGTATCTCAGCTACTAATTAAAATAATTTCATAAGTAATACATCATTTGAAAACTTTGTTGAGTTGGAATCGAACAGTAGCTTACAGAAATTTCTACCGCCAGATGGCGCTGTAATATTTAAAAATTTCAATATTTTAATTTCTAATTATGATTAAATTATTTTTAATCCATCATTCGAAAAATATTTTAAAGTTCTTTTATATTATCGATAGTGGAATTCGAGATTTCACCTGATTTACACGTATTGAGGTCTCCTGAATCGGTTTTCTTTTGTATCTCAGCTACTAATTAAAATAATTTCATAAGTAATAAATATTTTTACCTAATATGAGGCTTAGTTCATTTAATTTGGGTAGCTACAAATATTGCGCCGAATCATATAATACAGATCATAAACACTTCTTTACAAACCAAAAATAATTCGAAAATAATAATCTAATACCTCGACGATACAATTCACAATTTACTTAGTTTTCACTTCTACCGGCAGTCCCACAGACTGCTTTGATTTTTTTTTTTTTTTTTTTAGTGTGCATAAGTGATATTTTTGGCTGCTGAGGAGATATTTTTGAGTTTATTAACCGGAGAGGCTGATTTCATTAAACGGCGGGTTTAAAAATAGTTTGTATTGATTCCGGTCATGGTAATTTTATCAGATTAAACGGCTGATTTTATTAACCAGTGAATTTATTAAGCGGCGGTTACTGTATTCTACTTGTACTTATCTATCGGAGCATAATAAAAGTTCGTAACTACTTTACAAATTATATGAAAGTATTAAAACTTATTACAACGAAAAATAATATTTTAAGAATTTCTGTGATTAATCCTAATGTATATATGTGTGTGTGTGCATTTTAAATTGAAAATTAATTTCTAATGTAAATATACAGGAGGGTCGTTTGGAAAAAACGGAAAATACTTTATTATGTCTGAATTTTTGTATGCTAATTTCACTAAAGGTTTAATGTTTAAATGTCACTGAGAATACATTTCTCTTTATATAACTAGGATATTATGCTAAAATGTGATTAAGAATATATTTTTCATTTACAGTATCTTAATTATTTTGTAAACACTTGTACACATCCCAATAGCAAAGTAATATTGTCCCAATACTGCTCAGTATCACCCGAAATAAATAAGCATCGATAAAGATCGACATTTTTTACCAGTTTTAAACAATCTTGCGCGATCTTGTCCAATGTTTGACCTATAATCTTGAATTTTCTGAAAAATTTAACAGTTGATTAAAATTAAAATTTAATTTTCGAGAAATAGAGGACAGAAAACAATTTTAGCGACATTTTAATGCTGTAAACTGGTATGCACTACAATTTGGCCTGTTTGAAGCATCCCAATATCATTCGATAAAGGTAAAAATGTATGCCATACTATATTCGCCTATCCGGGGAACGCTAATTTGGCTAAAATTACTGTGCTACTGAGGACATTGCGGTCATAATATTAATGCAGTTTTTAATAGAGTATATGCCATACGGAACTTCAGAATCGGGAGTTTTATTTCATGAATAATACTTCAAATCTTTTATTCTTTTACATATGAAAGAAAAAGAAATCAATACTAAGTAATATATTTCCACTTTCTCAGGTATTTTTCATCCAAAATGGTATAGAAAGGCGTATTTCTAGTCAAAGTTATGTTTACCAAGTTGTATTAATTTGAACTTTTAATTCATAGAAACAATTACAGTTCAAGAACCACTCTCCCTATTTCAAGAAGATACTATTTATAAATTTCTGTTCCACACTAACGATCTCATTTATATCAAGTTTCTAACATGGTAGAAAATATTCTTCTTGCTTCCTCCCGCAAAAGTTTTGAGTTAACGAACACTTTAACGGACATTTAAAATTCAAATTAATGGATGACTTTTTTCTAATTAAATTATTTTGCACTTTTAAACGAATACGTGTTAAAGATGTTTGAATTAAGATATTCGTTAAGGAATATAGCAAATTATCTAGATAAAAACAACGTGTTTTTGCTGAAATCTATTATAAAAGGCTTTAAATTAAAAATTAAAAATTAAAAATTATAAATTATAAATAGGTTTCTGTAAATATCTTTCTTGATACAATTTCGGCCGAAAGTATTACATAATATATATATATATATATATTATTTAAAAAAATAAGCATTTTTTCATTTTATTAAAAAATGTTTTTTCAGCTGCTCCTGTGATGTTGAAAAACATCACATATTCCTTTTTAAAATAAAATATAAATAATGTTAATTTATCTTTCACACCAGAAAATACAAACAGTTACTAAATTATATAAATTTTAAAATTCAAATCTTAATTGGGTTAATGATACTGTCATGAAATAGATTTCGTGTAAGACTGCGATGGAAAAGTTGCGGTCGGAATTATATATAGAAGAACGTTCATTAATCCGGTGCGCGTGAATGAATACCGACACATTACAAATTCTTATAGAATGTTTCTATAATAAAAGCATGGAGTATTTCTGAAAAAAATGTGTTTTGATATAAAAATAAACGTCGTTACTGTATTGTACTTTTCTATTGCAGGAATACCGCTCGTTTTGTCAATATGTAAATTGAGAATGTTATTTCTTGGGGAAAAAAAAGAAAGTCCTCTGGTTTTGTTTATTACTTAATTTAAAAATTTTGGTTATGCATATTACTTACTCTTAGATTTATACATCCAAATTAAATACATAAAGCAACGACATGAATAAATTTCTCATAAAGCAGTGTTATATCATAATTCTATTTTGAAAGTTGATAATGAATTCAATGTTAATAAGAAAGGAAAATCACAGCCTATTTAAAAATATGTACGTTATTTCCAACAACATCTTTATTTAAAATCGAATATTCTATACTCACATTACAGTAAAAATAAAGGAATTTTTCATGTGTTGACGAGGAAAAAAAAAATAATAATAATTTTCAATTAATTCATTATTATAATTTTTTTTCAGAAATTTGTGTATCGTGCGCTTACGCTTTTTTATAGGATTCAGTACTGCCAGACTTGTGGATTTTTTAATTTTCATGGGAAATATTTAGGGTTGGAGGAGGATTTTGTTTAAGGTCGATTGACTCCGTATGTGTCCTAGGCCTAGGGAGTGTCCTCCGTGGGGGTCTTTCTAAAGGGTCCTAATATTTACGCGAGTTTTGGAGGATAGCATGGAAAACTCCGAACGGCTAGGTCGATGAGCGCGACATGGGATCGAATCCGGCACCTCCCATCTACCAACTTTGAGCGCAGAACCGCTCAGCCACTGGTGGGCAGGAAATATTTAGGGACAGAAATTTAGTGGGACAGTTTGGGATAAATAAAAATGCTTAGAAAAAATTTTGAGGTTTTCTTTAAAATTAATAAAAGATTACATTTTCTAAATACCGCAAAAAAGAAAAAGAAAGAATGATAGGAAAGAAAAGAAAGAAAAAAAAAGTAAATTTTAGTATATGATAATGCATTAATCAGGGGCGGACTGGCCCACCCGGCCACCCGGCGATCGCCGGGTTGGCCAACTGCCAAATTATGTAGGCTGTGGGACAGATGAACAGGAAAAATATTTGCGCTATTGGTGCTAAATTTTAATTTTTCATGAAAAAATAGTGACAAGGTGCATATGATGACAATGAACATTCATCTGAACAAATGATAGAATAGTACAAAAAATTATACGGTACACAATTTGGCTCAGAAAAATCTCAAAATATTGCTTAACATTTGGTCAATATTTTTTTGTGTTTCAATAAAAGCTACACTTCCGAATTGTGGAAGCATAGATCACGAATTTGCATCTAGTTGAACATTGCAGTTTTCAATTCGCATTTGAAATCTACGAGTTCTCAATTTTTCCCGACTAGTGGTTTGCCATAAATACGTGAAAATTTCTGCATTAAAGCATGCATGCATTAAAGATACTTATATCAAAACATTTCATTCTCTCAATTTTTCAACAACATTTTTTTATTTTTTTAAATTAATTAAAAATAATCTTTACAGCAGTGGAGCAGTAGTAGGGCGCGGTTCATGTTCCCTGAATGCTTTGTGTAAAGGACAGGCCTGTTCTAGTTAATAGCAGGAAGTAAACAACGAAACGTTTTTAATAACCCCTCTTTTTCTAATGGGTAGGGTTGGACTGGCACTGGATTGTGGGATTAAAGGCCAAATGACCGCTCTAGATTTCTAGGCCCAAGGGGGAATGCCCTCGAAGTCTTTCTAAGGGGTCCTAGCCCGTATTTACGCAAGTTTCAGAGAAAACAACGGAAAAGTCCTCACTCTAGGCCGACGGGCGTGACTTAGGTTTGAGCCCGGCACCTCACGTCTATAAGCTTTGAGCGTAGAACCGCTCTGCCGCTGTTGGGACCCTTTTTCTTGAGGGAAAATATCTTTAAGATTTAGTTTTATTTTTCTTCTTTTTCCTTCTTTTCATTCTTTTTCTTCTTTATTTTCTCTTACCCATGTATGGCAGTGAAAGTGTTGTTTTTTGATTGAATTTTTTAAACGATATTTTTAATATATTTGAATGTTTTGAGGTCTTCTGAATACGAAAATCAGGTTTATAGTGATTGTTCTGTAAGTGTCTGTGTATGTTATTATCATATTTGAAGAACAAAGCTAAAAGAAAATGTGATACATGTATGAGCTGTGCTCTAGAGTTACTGCACGAACTTAACTCTTATTGGCCAATGCATATCCCATTATATATAGCTTACAAGTATGTATAAATTCTTTTAGGTACGCAAGTGCCTTATGAAAAAAAAAATTCAATTATGAAAATAATTAAAAGTCTGTTGCGATCTTAATTTGGACAAGAACACTTAAAAGATTTTATTTACTTATTTATTTCTGTACGTTAAAAGATCATTAATTTTTGGTTATGATAAAATAACAGATAACCTAACTTCATCTTCTAAATATTTAAGTCGGTAAAAAAATAAAATAATAATAATAAAATAAAAAATAAAATAAAAACATTTTACAAATCATTAAATGTATTTTAAATTGATAGTCAATTTTTCATGGTACACGCGATTAAGATGATAGCCCCTAACAGCACACTCATCCATAGTACATCCTGAGGATGTACCTTAGACGTACTTTCATCCACTGGATATCCTGAGGATGTCTTGAGTATGAGATGTGCTGTTAGGGAGATATATTGGTTATAGCTGCCAATTTGATATAGAACATAAATAATTTTCATACCATTATTTCCAAATAATAATTTTCATCTTATTTAATACCTTATAAATATTACAAAAGAGTACTATTAAAAAGAGTACTATTGAAAAGTAATGATATAAAGAATGGACAATCCGTAATAAATTGACAGCTATAATCTTTGTTGTACCTGAACCGTCTCCTTTATTAATACATAATTTATAATTAACTTACAGACATTATTTCTTCATGTAAAATTTCCTGTGGACCCATATAAAATGCTTCAAATTAGTGATTTATAAAAGTTTGTCTAAAAATTTAAAATTCTATTCATCTTCTAAATGTTCTTTAAATGTCCTTTTCTTCTTTCCTCTTCTCTTCTTTCTTCTTCTTGCTCTTTTCTTCTTCTTTTTTTTTAAGGGCTTATGTTTAAAATTATAAAAGCTTTTTTCATTTCAAATTATTTAAAAATCTCATCCGTATGTGTTATTTTTATATTTATGACATTAAAAGGATTACAAATCGATGCGCAGAAAAATTACATTTCTTGATTTAATTCAGTAAACAAATGGTAATAATGTTGACAAATAGAGATTTCAATGTGTCATCATAATGTTAACTAATTATATTGCTTCTGTACTTCAATTTAGAGTTTGTAGACCACATTTGTATGCAATGTGATTATATAAATATAGAGAAATTATTGTCTAGTTCGAAATTTTACTTTCTCTCACCCATATATATGGCAAAGAAAGTAGTGTTTTTAGGTCAAATTTTCGAATGTGAGTTTTTGTTATATTTAGATGTTTTAAGGTCCCATGAATACGAAAATCATCTTTTAAGCGAATGGACTGCGTGTGTGTGTCTGTTATCAGCATATCTCAAGATCGAATTGTAGCAGGAATTGGAAACTCTCTAAATTAAATCTGTATCATATAGGGACACTAAACTTTTCGTTGAGATTAAGTAAATGGTTCATGTACAGAGGCATCCAAAAAAATTCCAGTACATTACGACTATGGGCGAATTTTTTTATGAGTGTGCAGTTTAATATCTATAGGCTGCACTTACATTTATTAAATCATGAAAGCATATTTTGTGTGGAATGAGATATAAAAATTATTCATCATTTGTTTACAGGGCTACTCAAAAGATTTAGAATATAGTGGGACTACGTTAGGAAATTGAAGAAATGCATTTCAGATTGTGCTGTGTGCGATTAATGTAGGACTACATTAATCGCACAATGTGGTGTGTACATAATTTATAGATGGCAAACAGATCTAATAATAATTAAGCAAAAGCATTATTTTCTATTGGATGTAATTGGTGGAAATGCTTTACTATATTTACCATGTCTAGGAAATTACGTAAGAAGAAAAAATAATTTATCATACCCGCGCGATAAGTAAAGTATTTTTTAAAATTAAATTTTCAGTGTTTGCTTTTTGTATAATTACGCTTTTTGAAGTTCTTTGAATACTAATGTCAAGTTTATAACGTTAGATCTTGTATGTCTGTTATCAGCGTAACTTAAAATAACTTAACAGTTACAAGCTATACATTTTATTTAAATGTATTTACTATTTTCAAATGAAGGTTGAGGGCAGGCGGCAGTACCTTTCACACAGATTTGTGTTTCATACAGTTCTTGTTATTTTACCCCTTAATCTGCAATGTATCTTTAAAATATTGAAATGCAGGGTAAGAGAAACTCATATGAGTGACTCATCAGATTATTAACGTAAATCAAGAATTATTAAATTCTTTAACACCAGACTGTATTTCTAATTATAGAACTTTATTATATAAAAGAGTTCAATTTCATTAATGAAATCCCATTCGTCATTTGTCATAATTTAATTTAATTTACTTTAATTTTTACCATGTACAATTCGTATTTATCAAATAAACTAGTACGTTGTGGCCATCACAAGACTTTCTTCTATAATTTCCTATACAAATTCTCACAGTAGAAGTTGTTTATTAAAATTATTTTTCATCATAAATGCAGACGATTTTAGCTCAGAAAAGTATACACTAAACGCACAAAGAAATTCAATTTTATGCAATTCAGAAAATATCTTAGAAAATGCGTTTTTTTTTTTCCCCTCGTAAGTTCTTTTTTTGTATTAAAAATGAAAAAAAAAATTGTGCCTTGAGGGGACTCATATCAAAGTTGCGCCTTGGGGGGGGGGGGACTCATGTCAAAGTTGTGCCTTGGGGGGACTCATGTCAAAGTTGTGCCTTGGGGGGACTCATGTCAAAGTTGTGCCTTGGGGGGGGACTCATGTCAAAGTTGTGCCTTGGGGGACTCATGTCAAAGTTGTGCCTTCGGGGGGACTCATGTCAAAGTTGTACCTTGGGGGGGACTCATGTTAAAGTTGTGCTTTGGGGGACTCATGTCAAAGTTGTGTCTGGGGGGACTCATGTCAAAGTTGTGCCTTGGGGGGGACTCATGTCAAAGTTGTGCTTTGGGGGGGACTCATGTCATAGTTGTGCCTTGGGGGGACTCATGTCAATGTCATTTTGAAAAGATTTTGATGAAATTCTGGCAAAAGCAGAATTTAGTTTAGGACGGAGGACTATTAGTTTTTTTTTTCTTCCCAATTATAACATCGCTTTCAAATTATTCAATTATATTTTCGATAAGTTTTAGATTTCGATAAATGTCCAACTATCGAAAAATGATTTCGACAAATGTCCAACTATCGAAAACGACAACGCAAAAATCGCTGTCTGAGACTAATAGGACCTCAGTCCTAATAATAATATAAATTACATTTTATTTATTTATAATGCAAACAAACATTATATTTCTTATTCTAAAAGTATCTAATATAATTTTCTTTAACTAGCTTAAGCTATTTTATTTTTATTTCTATGTCATTAATCTGTAATTTCATATAATTTATTGTTCCCAGCATTATAAACCGCGATTCTTTTTCCTGCTCTAAATCTCATCAAGTAATAATTAAATAAAATATCAAAGAAAGAGAAACCCATTCATTTTATGCTTTAAAACCTCAGACGAATTTTTTTATTTTTTTTATTGTAGCTTCCTGTCTCCAGTCAAACGTTCAAAGTTTCCGTTGAATCATTATAGCTGAAAATAATTTTTAATATTTTTTTTATCAATTGATTTTGCACTTTTAGCCTATTTCTGGATACCTGGCAAAATTTAATCACATCCTATGACGTAATTTAATTTTTAGCCAATCTTTTAACTATCATTTAGGTTTACCATATATAAAATTTAAAATGTGTTCAGCCAACTTGATTTTTGATGCCAAGGAGATTTGGCGAAATAAATTAATTAGCTTGCTGTTTGTCATTGTGTAAACATGTATTCTTTTTATCATTGACTCGAAAGGTGTTCTTTTAGAATAGGATATCGTAATGGCTTCCATTATTCTTTTGGATGTCTGTCTCGAAATAAAAAAATGGAATTCTTCATCGTGAATGTTTGCGAATTTACTCATTCTTTCTTGTCCAAAAATGCATTTATATATATCTTACAAGAACAATTAAAACTTCTAATTTTTCTAAATGGAAAATGACTCGATGCTATCTTCAATTTTTCATATTCCTATCCTTCGCATAGCTGATCGAACCTGGATCTCTATACGTACCCTAACAGCACAGTTAGGCTTAACTTATCCACAGTACATCTTAAGGACGTTTCTAGGATGCTTTTTCATCCAGAAGACATCTTGAAGATATCCTGGGGAGGCGATGTGCTGTCTGGGTACATGGCCGCTTCTTATTTTATATCTCCATCTCAGCTCTTCACCATAGCTCCCACCCACTGATGAGGAAGCAGATAGGTGTTTTTCACATGAAGTGCTATTTTGCAAATGCTTTTTTGATACTTTAATTCGTTGCTTTTATATTTATTAACATTTTTTCTTTTTGTTAACCACGCCTACTCATCTTAAACTCTTACGCCTATTTATTACTTTCTATTTATGATTTTTATATAATTTTTTAGTGCTGCCTTTGGCGCCTTTTTTTTAATACAAATATACCTTAATTAATATGTAAATAATATATATATATACAGGGCCCTAAATTTCAACTTAGATTACACTCGCTGAAAAAAAAGTTACTCGCCACAAAATATGATTAACTTACTCTATTTTTTAAGTATAAGGTGACTAGAATTTTTTATTGGAAAAATAGGAGAAATTATATAATGTCTTTTATTTTATAAGAAAATAGAAGGCATTAAATTTTGAAAAAGAGTTCATTTTAGAGGACACAAAATTGAAGGAAAATGATTATAAAAAGCTATTCAAAAACTTCTATGCACAAATGGTGGAAACATTTTTATCTCAAATGATGAATTTGGACACCTGAATTTAAATTAATAATATCTGGATACGAGAGGAAAAATTCCTAATTTTTATAGGTGTCACTGGACAATATAGATTTTTTTTTTTTTTTTTTCCAATTATTAATTTTTGCTATAGACAAAAACTTTTTTTTTTTTGTGGTACTTTTAAGCAGTTACGTAAAAAAAGTTTGTGGACATTTTTTTTATTAAAATCATAATCATAAAAGAAGAAATAAGATTGGCAATTGAAAAAATAAAATTAGTATTCGGCAGATGAAACGATTTGTTTTCACGATCAGTCATTCTTTATCAACATTTTATAAAAGTTCTCACAAGTATAACATAAATTAGTCTTAGTAGTTAATAAGTTTTTTAAAGTAGATATATCAAGGGGATTTTTTCAAATGTCTATATTTTGTTCATTGAAGAAAACAGTCGCTTTGTGGGAGTGTTTTTGCCAGGAGGACATAAAATTAATTCAACTCACTTTTGCATATTTTTGTGAGGTGGTGGTAGTGTTATCATTAAGGCCAATTGTCTGCACTAGGGCTCTAGAACTGAGTAGGGGAGTCCTCCTTAGGGTTTTTCTAAGAGGTCCTATTCCATATTTACGCCAGTTTCGAAGAAAACCACGGTAAACTAATGGCTAAGCCAACGAGCGCGACCGGGTACCCAGCGTTTCACGTATACCAGCTTCGAGGACAGAATCTCTCGGTCACTGGTGGGCCTATTTTTATGAGGAATATTTTTCATGCATAAGCGAGAATACACGTCCATCCACCGCGTACCAACCGGAGTACAACCTTCTTAAGGTGCCTGCTTACAGTCGGGGGTGATTTTTTTTAATAATTGAAAAATTGCCTATTTATATGCATTATGATAGAATATAGTAAAAAACAGTGAATAACCTGAAAAAAAAAATGCAAATTTTAAAATATTTTGATATTTAGGCTCAAAATATGCATAAAATTTGCGGAAAAAAAGCACTTTTACAAAACATCATAAGTTAAATTTAAATAAAGATGTTTTTATTCTGTAAATTTTATTTGGATTATTGAAAGGTTCTTAAGGGAGTGAACTACTCTCAAAACTATAACCATGTTATTTAATATTTTAGAGAAGATAACATTTTTACATGCTGAAAAACTCATGAATATACATGACAGTTCATAACTACTATCAACAAAAAATAAATAAATAAGTAAAATAATTTAGCTAGATTCATTGTCGTAGTTCAATCCCTAAAATAACTCCTCTAGAGTATTTTGTCAAATTTTCATATCGTTTCAATTATAACTTTTGGAGTTATGATATTTTGGGATAAAGCAAAATGTTAAAAATCTCATTTTGAGAAAAAGCAGAAAACATATTTAAAAACCTGATCTTACCTATATTAAATAAAAAGTAATTTTAATAAGTTCCTGATTTATTTCAAAGTTTTTTATTTTCTTTTTTGAATTCATTTTATATTCAGTAAGAAATTTTGATGCTTATATTGAGTAAAACAGTTATGTAAACAAACATTTAGGGGTCATTTCCGGTCACTTCCGGTTTCAAAAACTGGCGAGTGACTAATATTAAAATGCTTGTAACTCAAGTTCTAAGCAAGCTAGAAACAAAATTCAAACTGATTTAGAAAGCTAAAATGTCAAGCTTTAATACTAACCCAAAAATGGAAAATCAGAGTTTTGACCGAAAATTGCATTTTAAAGGTAGTCAGGCACCTTAATGATTTCATGACAATTTTAATAGTGATTCCGTGTTCTGGATGAAAGAAGCGTACAAATATAGGGAATACTTTTATTTCTTTGTGACTCAAAAAATCTGAATAGACATAAACCATAATATGCTTTGTCAAGTTTATTAGAAAGTTGTTCATCTGCGAACCTAACGCTGAAAAGAGTTTAGTGTTCACCGTTTGATGCAGCTGAAAGCTGATTGAGCTTCCCAGTTTTGCGAAAATTTTGAAATCAAGGACTAAAACCTTTTTATTTGTAAAACAGGGCAGAGGACGAAAATCATAAAAAAAAGAGATATTTTTAGTCCTGTAATTTTTTTTTTTTTCGTTTAAGAGGGCAGAGCGTTAAAAAAGAAGTCTGTACGTTTTTAAATAGATTTTTTTTTTTTGTAGCACCGTATACTGTAAGAATTCTATCTACATTTAGACCGAAATTTTACTCGCCACAGTAAAATTTCCACTCGCCAATGGCGATCTGGCGAGCGGAAGTTTCGCGCCTTGTATATATATGCCGCATATAAATTATGCAAATCTTTTCTATTTGAATTTTCACATCTAAAAAACACATTTTTAAAAAATATATGTTGACAAAGTTCAAGAGTCTGAAAAGGTTACAAATGTAAACAAGCAAGTGACTGGTCAATAATTTGTAGAAAATTCAAGTCTAGATATTAAGAGATGATGAATCAGAATATGAATCATGATGATAAATCAGAAATAAGGAATTTGATCTGTGAGAATAAAGAGGTATTGGCCAGTTAACAATTAAAATGAAGTCCAAACTTTAGGAGATATAATTTCATTATGGCGGCCATATTCACAAACTAAATAATAATTTTAGTATTTAGGTCAGAGAAAAAAATATCAAGGACAAATGATCTTACGTTGACATTGTTCACAAGCTTTATAAACTTAAATCGGTGTATATAGGTGAATAAAAGGAAAATTAATATTCTGGTGTAAGGATGAAAGTCGATATTTTTTTAAACTACTGGCATCTTTAAACCCTTAACGCGCTGTCCTCGCTGCGAGGACGCAAAATTTAAGATCCAGCTGCAAAAATTCATCCCGGAAAATTTTTAGCAGAAATTTACGTTTATAACATATCAGAAAAAACCGTTTTTTTTTAAACTTAAAATTTAAAATTTCTTTTACTTTAATTTAATTCATGAATTCCGGTGGCAGTATAATTTAAATTATCTTAATTGTCTTGCGTTAATTGCGTTAATTGCGTTAAATATCTTAATGTCTTAATTGTCGCCGCAAAGGGTGAAAATCAAGAACACCCTTATAATTAATAATATGAACACCTACAGAAGGAGTAAATCAAATTTAATAGAAAGGGATAGTAAATCTGAAATATTTTTTTTTTTCTGTAGCTTCTGATAATATTAAATTTAAAGGTGTCATTAAGTATGCTGATGGTTATATAAAAATATAGACTTTTATATTTTTACCAAAATAATAATTTTTCTTATATTCACCTAATAAGCCGATTTAAATTTATAAAATTTGTGTAATACTTCAACATAAAAAGATTATTTTTCTTAATTGTAACGTTTTTCATTCATTTCATTTTTTTTTCCCAATAAGGACAGATAAAATTATTTTTGAAATTTGCAAATTCGGACGTTATAATGAAATTATACCTCTTCATTTGAATTGTTTACTGAAATTAGCCAACACTTCTAGATTCTCACTCTTAAAATTCTCTATTTTCGAACTTTATTGTCAATACAAAAGGGCAGCACTGAAAATCTGAACCGTTTTACTGAAAATCTAAATCGCATATTGCCAATCTGCCCATATATATTTTCTTGTTTACAATTGAAGCTTCTTTTACACTTGTAAACTTTGTCGACATTTTTTTTTTAACAAACTTTTTCTAACTTTGTTTTCTGACTGTTAACTATGCACTTGTATACTAGCCACTAGATGTTCCACTTAACATTGAAGCCCGGCGAAATTACGAAATTTATCATCATTGTGAGAATTTGGTTCTTGGAATATGTTATTTTATCCAGTGAACAGAACACTCGTCACTGCATCTATACTTTCACTATCAAAATATTCGTAATCGGCTAGGCTTTGACCTAATAAAAATGTACTCTTCACTTGGATGCGAATCCATTTGATTTTTTCTCTGAAATTAGGAAACTTCGTGTAAACATAATTATAATTTTCTTAAAATATGAACATTTTATTTAGCCTGAATACAGGCTTTTCAATTGTTCTCCTTAAAGATAATCTTCTGATGCTGATAAACCCGTTAACTTCAATTGTATATTTATGGTATATTTGTTGTTTTATATATAATTTATGTGCTCTATAAATTTTAATTGATAATCCCAGTGTTTACAGGCGAAAAGGTTTGGGATTTTAATCTATTAGTATACACATCTTTTGATTTACGCATACTAAATTGTCATTTAGAAATTTTAACGTTTTTAACAAGTGAATTTTATTTTATTTTATTTTATTTCTGTTTGGAAATGATTTTTTTTTATATAGGTTTTCATATTTCAATGACTAATAATATTTTAAATCATAATTAACGGGATTCCAAACGTTATTTATATATATAAATTTTTTTTTCTGATACAGAAACATATTAAATTTTTATTAAAAAAAAATATAATAAAAGTTCAAATGTAATATATAAATATTGAGATTTCAGAATTTCAGATTGAAATTTTCAGAAATATTACAATTTATAAATATATATATATATATTTATATGTACCCCATGTGGGAGCAATACTGACCAATATTGGCCAAATTTGCCCTAAAAACGCCTAATATTGGTTTCCATCGCTGTGCTACTGGGGAATGTATGTGTGTATGTATGTATATATATATATATATATATATATATATATATATATATATATAGCGCAGCAGACAATTGACTGTAACGTAATATAGTTGAATTAAATTATATTGATATTATTTTTTATATTTTGGAACATATCTAACACATTACGATGTAAAATATAATCAAATTAATTGTTAAATATCATGTATGCCGATGTATATATAATGAACCGTCATGAAAGATAAATAGACAAGAAATATCAAATTTATAAGTACGTTCATTTCTATACAGTAGTAAATAGTGGGTTGGGGACAAAATCTCGCCGACTTAAATGAATACGAAGCAAAAATGAGTTGGTAATTATTAGTAATGTAATATAAAATTTCATGACAACACATACCTTACTTAGAGTTCTGACAAACCTACAACAGTAATTTTTATAAATTTTACTTAAAATAGATTAAAAACTATATTTATTAACTTTTGTCAAAATTAGTCATAATGAATTCAATCGTGCTTATCAATTTTAAAATTTACAATTCAAGTTTGTGAACAGTGTTCAACTTTAATGTCAGCAGTGATGTACACGATTTTAAAAATGTATTTTGAATAGTGAAAAGAAAAAGATAAAATAACTTAAAAATAAACATAGATAAAGTAATGAAATTCAAATCCATGGTTTATTTAATTATTTATTTAATTATTTTAATTAATTAATTAATACTTATAAGGCCCTGTGGCCCAAACCAGAGATCACACGTGACACAAAATCAAATTTTCAAATAGATCATACTATTTTTTTTTAGAGCTAGAGGCCTATTTCAGTCGGTACAGTTGTCGAATTTTTATAATACACTCTTAATTAGTGCTAGAGGCCTATTTCAGTCGGTTTATTGAATGGGCATTTATTGAATGAAGTCCCCCAAGGCACAACTTTGACATGAGTCCCCCCCCAGGCCCAACTTTGACATGAGTCCCCCCCCCAAGGTACAACTTTGACATGAGTCCCCCCCCAAGGCACACCTTTGACATGAGTCCCCCCCCCCGCAAGGCACACCTTTGACATGAGTCTCCCCAAAGCCCAACTTTGACATGAGTCCCCCCAAGGTAAAACTTTGACATGAGTCCCCCCAAGGCACACATTTGACATGAGTCCCCCCAGGCACAACTTTCACATGAGTCCCCCCAAGGTACAACTTTGACATGAGTCCCCCGCAAGGCACACCTTTGACATGAGTCCCCCCAAAGCCCAACTTTGACATGAGTCCCCCCAAGGCGCAACTTTGACATGAGTCCCCCCCCAAGGTAAAACTTTGACATGAGTCCCCCCCCCAAGGCACACCTTTGACAGGAGTCCCGCCCAAGGCACACCTCCCCCTCATTGGGAAAAAGAGAAAAAACGTTGTTTTGCGGCTATAAGACAGTTTGGACTTCCAACGTTATTTGTTACAGTATCTGCAGCTGAAACACATTGGTTTGATTTAATGAAAACTTTATCATGGAATTTAGATCGTCACGAATTAACTAAAGAAGAATTTGTCGATATTAACAAGTTTAGCAGTAGGCCTCTGGCACTAAATTAAAATCTGTCAATGTCAGATTTTCATGTTTTAAATAATGAAATAATGTCGTGTCTGTAAAATTTTATACATGAAATAATTTTGGCAAATTAAACAAACACTGTCAAAATGAAAAAATGTTCAAGATGACATAGACTTCATAAAATTAAAAAAAAATAAAAATTCAGGTATTGGGAGGGGAAAAAAAAGTACTTTACCATTTCACTCGTCAAAATGATACAACAGACACTTGTCTTTAAGCACCTAAGAAAGTAATTGTTTCAAAACACTTGGAGTAATAATAAGAAAATTAAGGAAACTATCATTTATTAAGTTTTTTTAAAAATCAAAATAAGGGAAATCGAGGAATGAAATGCAATTTAAATTTTTTTTTTTTTTTTTTTTTTGACGCAATATTTTGTCCGGCGAGATTTTGTCCCGCGATATTATGTCCGGATCCCGTAACTAGTCAGTTGTAGAAGTAGTACTTTTGTAAAGAAAATAAATTTACGTAATAGTCCCATATTTAATATAATATCCTCAATCTCCTTACACTTTTAAGCTTGATCTTACCTATATCTGTATTCTCTTAAATAAGTATATATATATGTATAGTTGTCTCTGTTTGGTTTATGTTGATTAATACGTTTCCCCGATCACGGTAGTTGTCATCCATTCAATTTACGGTGAGTATACATTACTCAATCCGTGACAAATGGATTCTTCGATGTTTTTAGCTATTAAAAGTACTTTGTGAGGAGAACAAGTCTGACAAGGTGCCGGAAATATTGATGATAAATTATCGAAACCACTTAATCAAAATAATGTTACTAATAGATGGATGATGTTATGGAAATGCAAAAATACGTCAAGAATTAATTAAAACTTAATTTCAACAAATAAAGATAAATTTTAATAGAAATTTAAATTTAATTTTTTAGAATTAACGGAAAAGTCGATATGTAAATTTAATTTTTTTTTTTTTTTTTTAAGTTTGTCGTTCATGTTATATCTAAAAATAAAAGGCTGATAGAATATAGACATTAATGTGAAAAAGTCCAGTAAAGGTGTCCATTTAACAACTTAAAAAAAAAGCAAGAAATTAAAAGATTATTACTTTAAAGTACGCTAATAACGCTTTTATAAAAACAATAATCGAAAGGATAATCATTACGTGTCTGAAAATCTTCAAGTTTCGCAATTTTTTTCGAAATATCAAAATACAAAATACAAAATATAAATTTGCTTCCATAAGGTTATATAAATTCCGATAAATGTGTATTTAAAAACCTAGTTATACAAGCCTATTTGACTTTTACAAATTCGTTGCAATTTCATTTTGCATATTTTTAATATTTTTTGTATTTTTAATATTTTTAATATTTTTAATATTTTTTGAATATTTTTAAAGGCTACAGGCTACAATCTGAATTAAATAATAATATAATAATATAATGAAGAAGATTAAAACTTTCTTTTTCTCTGTGTTTTGCGATTTTCAAAAAAGAAATACCTAAATTTTCTCTAAAATAAACGAGTTAAGCTAGGAAAAACACACATTTATAAATTAATATATTTTTCAATATGATAACTTTTATGAACGATGATTTACCTTTATAAACATGCCAATTTTGAACATCTTAAACTAAAGTAAAAAAATATGTATTACTCAAAAAATCAACTTTAAATTTTGCTTTCTTTCTTACCGTTTATGTTACGATGTGACTTTGAAGTCAATTCGATTTAAAGGCGTGTAAAATCGAAGAATTAAAAGTATATAAATTCGATTTTTGTAGAACTGATGTCAAAAATATTAATAAAAATAGAAATATATACTCAATTTTTATTTCATTCTTTGGCAGTGAAAGATATATGAAGCTGTTTAAGTTCAAGAAAGGATTTTGTATCAATGTCGCAGTTTTTAACGATCATTTTTTCCCCAAGATATTCATTTCTATTGTAACTAATTCATACGTTACCATAAGAATCTACCATTAATATTAGAAAAAATATAAAGACGATAAAAAAAATACATGTTACATTTAAACTTTGATGTTTTTTTGACATCTTTGTACAAATTGTAGATAAAATTATCACCACACTAAATCTTCAACAATTACTTAAAAAAGATTTGAAGTTATAAGTTCTCGTAGTTCTAAAAAAAAAAAAAAAAAAAAAAATTCCAATATTTTACGATGAAAATTAATTGATATACATAAAACATAATTTTCTTCTCATATTACAATTTTGTAAAGCTTTCGTTCATTTTTTCTTAGCAGAAAAATTTAAAAGTAAATGTAAACTATTTTGGTGTTCCTATCACAAAATCTTCTTTTATATCATTCTGTATAATAAATAGCGTCATTAACCTGTTAACTTGCACAAGATTTTAAAAATATAATTTTTTACAATAAACATTTTTCATTAACATTTGGTTCAGTTTTCACCAACAGATACATAGAATTCATTTGGAAAATCGCAAAAAATAATGTCGACATACTCTCAAGTTGATTTAGCAATTCTCTCTTTCTCTCCTCCTCACCCTTTCATAATGCATATCTCACATACCACGTTTTATGAATTTATACAGCATAGAAGTTGAGATATAGCCTTCTCCTAAGCGGATAATATTTCATCATATCAGTGCTACACGCCATATGATATGCACCTAAATAAGATCTACATATTGGTATAGATTTATGAAATATCCATGTTGGATACAAAGTTTAGTTCATTTATACTCAATAGAATATGAGGCATAGTCCTCCGCTTTATTTGAAGGAATAACAAGCAGCACAATCTGTCGTGTCATGTATCCCAAAATTTAACCGGCACCAATTTCCGTTAGGATCCAACAAATTTTTAGTTAGGATAAATTTCACCCATTTAATCGTGAGATACAGCGTCTTTAATTTTTTCTAGCAAACACACATACGTACGTTTTCTAAAAATGGTCAATTCACTTTAAAGATGAGAAAATTAATAAATCAGATAACAAAACAAAAGTCGATCGAAAACCGAACGACTAAAATTTTCACGAATGCAAGACTTTCTTCTTATGTATGTATATATATAAACACGAATTGTTGCAAATGGCTATTAATAATTCTTATAGAATCATTTAATAAATAAATGACTAAATACATAGCTACTATTTGGGAAAACAATATTTCAAAATACTAATTTTCTTAAAATATTATTCCTATTATTAAATTGGTAAAAACAACTTTTGCTTGAATAACAATTTAAATAACAATTATTGGAACAATTAATAAACGGAGAAAGGGATAAAATGTCTAAATCTCGCCTTAAATATCACGAAAGAATTATAAAAGAGTATTCTATAACATAAAATGTTTCTTTTGAAACTTTTTGAGCATTGCATGAGCTTTGTATTTATTGTAATATTTTTTTATTTAGAAGATAAATGTTCCTACATCCTTCATTTAAAGTATCCACGAATTTATCTTATTTGGCATGTTTACTTGGATGATTAATTTCTCGGATATATTTATCGCAACTAAAGATGATTTATTTATGTATAGTAGCAAGTCTACTCCGGCTGACATTGTAGCTGTAATAACTTTATATTTTTCTTTAACCGATAAGTGTAAATTACATCAATTATTTATGAACTTCAAAGATATTTTGCATTATTTAAAATGTTTTAAATGCGAAAAATACGCAGACAAAAAAAGAGACTCAATTTTTTGACATAAATGAATGATTATACGATGAATCTAAAAAAATACTGATTTAAATTAAATATTTCATTACAGATTTCTACTTCTTACCGCCATATGTTTTACTTAGTAAGAGATAATAGTGTAAGAAAATGGAAGAAAAACTTCGAGAAAAAACATTTCTTAATTTTACGACAATACATTCCGTTAAAAAAATTTCTTAAACAATGGATTTGG
Organism: Salticus scenicus; assembly: GCA_963930645.1. Lineage (NCBI taxonomy): Eukaryota > Metazoa > Arthropoda > Arachnida > Araneae > Salticidae > Salticus > Salticus scenicus. The sequence goes on along the minus strand of OZ005648.1, from coordinate 326,513,880 downwards.
TTTAAAAAAAAAAAGAAAAAAAAAAAAAAAATTGGTTTCGTTTAACAAGTTCCATTTAAACTATTACGTATGTTTTTTAGACAATTTATTTTTGTTACCGTATTATATATCATGATTAACAAAATAATAATAATAATAACAATACAAACTAATTTTTAAGTCCATTTTATTTATAACTGATGGTAATGATTTTCTATTACATGTAGTCAAATTATCATCATTATGATTATAAGTTTGAATATGTATTGAACAACACTAACGTTAAAATTTAATAAATTTTGCAAGCATGTTTTGTCCTAAAGATCGGGTTTTTATTTCATAACATTTTCAGATATGTAAAAACATTACATATATGGAATAAATTTATATTTTAATACGAAATATTTCATAAAAATAAAAATTGGAATATAATATTACTAAGTACAATTTAAAATATTTCCGAATAATTTAAATATTATTTTAATTTTTAATTTTCGTAATGTATAAAATTTTATGTCATGTTCTTGAATCTAAAATGATAAATTAAAAAATTATATATATATATATATATATATATATAATAAACCATTTTGATATTTAACATATTGTATTTACGTGCGAGAGAAGCTAGTATACAATTTTTACTTTAAAGACTAATAAATTCGTCAGTTAACATACCAGTTTACTTATTCCTGTATACAAATTTTCATATACACTCAAACACTACCGCTCAAAAGTATTTGCCCACGTCATTTTTTATAAACATATTCACAATATTATCTTTCATTGGTTAGGAAGGTGGCAAGTCAAAAATGTAATACAGCCATTTCTTACTGGAGGATTTACCTGTTTTAAAAAAAATTATTTACATCTAATGCCTTACAAGATCTTGAGAATCATTATAGCTCTAAAGAACTGGAAGGACTTAAGTCCTTCTCTTATTCTTGACAAACCAAGACGTAAGGCAGTTGCGACTTTCCGCCTATCTACAGGACACGACTGCCTTGGCGCTCATTTGAAGCGCATAGGTATCTTCAACGATTCTACTTGCCCACTTTGTGATTCTGGAGAAGTAATGGACAGGGACCATCTGCTCCGTTGTGGGACTCTTCCATATTCTACAGAACAGCCGAGATATTGGGAGGCAAGATCACTCCTTAGGCAATGACTTCGGTCTTTTGTTCTATGTTATATTGTTTATAATTTGTTTTGTAACTTTATAATCCTATGTAACTTTTGCCTAGCCATTGGGGAAAAAAATCTTTCATAGGTTTAATTTTTATCACTCAATGGCAAATACACCAAATCATTATTAAGTATTTTAAATTAAATAAAATATAAATGCTTCGGAGGAATTAGATTGATTTAATCAAAAGCACGAATACTAAAGAAAAACAAAAATCGCAGAATATGTTTCTGGCTTTTATTTTTTTTTTTTCAAAGATTTTTATTTAAGATATTTTTATTAAGTATTTTCGTATTTAATCATGATATTAACATATTATGTAATTGATAATAGTTTTATTAATTTAAGTTACTGTCGTATTTCTTCTTTATATCCATGAATTACAAAATCGACAGTATTCGTTTAATAAAAGAATAAATTGAAATTTTATACCTTAAAAAATTAAACTTTCTATTGAAAAACGAGTTATGATTGTTCACCCATATCAAAGTGGCGAATCAATATTTATTTTATATTTATATTCGTGTGTATTTTTAAATAAATTTTTAAACATTAAGAATTATCACAATAAGTTATGACTAAAACACCTTTCAGCACAATTTGGATGGTGGGAAAATACTTATGAGTGGTAGTGTATGTGCACATCTAAAGACATTCAAGATATTACATACAGAAGATCTATTTAGATTTAGTGTTATGTACATTTGTAATATAGATCTTAATAGAATACAAATCTAATATATATCCACGTACTTACATTGCATTCATGCATAATACGTGCAAATGAGTCTCAGGTACACATATGAAACAGGGCTCTTACGCTGGTAAGCTGTGTTAAATTAGACGAAATTGTTTGTGTGGATATATTTTTTAAAATTAGTTCTAAATGCTATGGTGCGGTCTACATTTTCTTCAACTCTAATGCATTTTTTATTAAAAAATTTACAAATTTAACATTTTCATATATTTATGTTCTGTACATACATGCAATAATTTTAAACAGTATAAAGTATACAACTTTCCATATTATTTGATTAAATTAAACACTGGTCCTAAAATCTTGCGAAGAGAAACGGAGAGATCGAAATACATATTCAAATACAAATGTTAAAATATAATTTAATCCAATCTACTGAAAAATTCTATGAATAATGCCTAACATATATATATATATATATATATATATATATGTATATATTCGTTTTCTTTCTTTTTTTTTTCTCTTAATACAATTTACAAGTTAAGTCTTTATTTTATAAACTTTTTATAAAAAGAATACAGATTTTAATGTTAATTTATGTATTCAAAATTTAAATAGTTAGAAATTAAATAAAAGTTATTTTTTTTTGCGTCAGATTAGCCACACGTTTAAATATTAATATTTTGTGATTTACACATACATGAAGCTTTTTGAATGCAGAATTTTATAATTTCATTATCGAGGATTTTAAAAATGTGCCTTGACTTAATTAATTTTAAGAGAAATGTTCGATATTCTCGCAGATATATATATATTTATTTATTTCTCAATATATTGAGAACAAAAAACTATATTTTATAAATTAGCAATGTAAGCATTAGCAATGATAAGATTTCCTCGTAAACACAAGAAAACAATAAACCGCATGAACACAAATAAAATAAATACATAAAAATAGAACTTTATTACGAATCATACTTTTAAAATGTTCTCTCCTCTCTGTTCCTGTTAAAATTCTCTGTATAATTATCAGTCTAAGTTAACAAAATTGTGTCAGATTGCAGGTTTTTTTTTTAAGAAAAAAAGAAGAAGATAAGGAAGAGGAGGAAAGATCAAAACGAATAGAAAGCATATTAAACGTTAATACCATTTAAACACTGGAAAAGGGCGGGGTTTCGTATTGTGTGTCATTTGGGAGTTGTAGAGTGCCATAAAATTACTTTATGTAATAAAACTTTTCATTTAAAGGGTATTTAAAGCAGCATTACAATTTATACATAGACTATTCAGAAAAAAAGTACCATTCATCCGGTTCATGAAAAATAAAGAACATTTTCTGGCATTGCTCTATGTATATACTTTCTTGTCAACCTAACCCGGAGGATTACTAGTCCCGCCCCTTAACGTACATTTTTTTCACATCAGTCTTTGTAGAATATTTTTTCTTTATTTAACAGGTTTAGCGCCAAGTCAGCCATCGGTGGCTGACACTGATCTTTCCATTTAGGCCAAGTCAGCCGGCAGTGTAAAATATGATATAAAACTACAGAATTTACATAGTTTTAAGTAATTACTGACAATTTATTTAAAATTTATTTTCCTTTTTTTTTTTTTTTTTTTTTAATTATAGGATTTTTATAGGATTATATCGTTAAGGCCTAATGGGGTTTATCGAAACTCGATAAACATAACACGCTTCTAAGCAGCGCGTGTGGCCTGAATGGGATTTTAATAAGAATTCGCGTGGCGCTCAGTGAGTTAATCGTAAATGTATTTGAAGTTAATTACTCTAAAAATTAAATTGTGTACACAAAGGGGCGGGAACTAACAATGTTACGGGTTCGGTTGGCAAGTATGCATATATATTTCGCTTTATTTATAAAAAAAATATAACACATTTTCTTCTTCTTCTTCTTTTTTTTTTTTTTTTTTTTTTTTTTTTTTTAGTATTTTGTTTTTATATGTCTCATTAAAAATAAATACAATATTCATATATAAACATTTCATACGGTAATGTATATAAACATATTTATTAAAAAAGTTTTGTTGATATTATATAATTATTTTTCTATCTGTATATTATATTAACACAAATATATTTTGTAAATTTCGCGGCATCGAAAAACAGAAACATAGCTTCCATATCAAAGCTTAATGTAAACTAGCTGGCTTCGCCCGCTAGCGGGTCAGTATTTTCAAATGAATCACTAAAATTAATGGATCACTAATAGTAATTTTTAGTGTTAAGAAAAGAAATTTAAAAAAAAAATCATTTCTGATTGGGTAAAAAGTCGGCCCGGGTCCCCACTGCCTTCGGCAGCCCAGTCACGTGCGCGCTGCGCACGCACAAGTTCACGGATACACGCGCTGCGCTCGCGTATTCCTTCCCTGACCCTTCGTGCCCCCTAAAAAAAAATCATTTCTGATCGGTTAAAAACTCACACCGGGTCCCCACTGCCTTCGGCAGCGCAAACCCATGCGAGCTGCGCGCGCACGTGTGAAGGTATACGCGCGCTGCGCGCATATACTCCTTCTCAAATCAAATTTTTATTCTTAAGAAAAGAAAATGAAAAAAATCATTTCTCATCGGTTAAAAAGTTGGACCTGGTCCCCACTGCCTTCGGCCGCGCAGTCCCGTGCGCGCACTAGTTAGGGGATACGCGCGCGGTGCACGCCTATCTCTTCCCCACCCTTTCAGCCCCTCCTAATTAACCTACGTATACCAATTTTGAACGGTCTAACTCAATTAGCTGAGATGCAAAGGAAAACGTAATCAGGACACCTCAAAACGTGTAAATCTTCTGAAAACTTTCGATAATTTAAAAGAACTTTAAAATATCTTTCGAATGATGTATTAAAAATAATTTAATCATAATTAGAAATTGAAATATTGAAATTTGAAAATATTACAGCGCCATAAAAGAAATATGATTCAGGAGACCTCAAAACGTATAAATCTGGTGAAAACTTTCGATAATTTAAAAGAACTTTAAAATATCTTTCGAATGATGTATTAAAATTAATTTAATCATAATTAGAAATTGAAATATTGAAATTTGAAAATAATACAGCACCATAAAAGAACACTGATTCAGGAGACCTCAAAACGTGTAAATCTGTTGAAAACTTTGAATTATGTAAAACAACTTTAAAATATCTTTCGTATGATGTATAAAAAATAAATTAATCGTAATTAGAAATTGAAATACGCGTATTAAAATATTGCAAAAATGTCCGGCGTGTAAAAATAAAATTTAATTTGCAATTAAAATGTAAATCTTTTGTTTATTGACCAAAATCGATGAAATTTGAAATGCAAGTTTGTTTTGTGGGGTAAATATTATATACTAAATAAAATGTGTAAAATTTGAAAAATTGAAGAAAATAGAAAATTGTAATTTTTAATCGCACTACGAAACACGTGACTTTACCAGATGTGTTTCCGTTGAAGACTGCTGTAGACGAAAAGTCTGCAAAGCTAAGATTCTTGTGATTTGTTGCCAATATTTTTTTTATAGTTTAGTTAATTTTAAAAAATCTAATTGTCTGATCGATAAGCCGTTTAAACCATCGGTTTAAGAAAAGAAAAAAAACCCTTTCCAATGGTATCTTGTTTGTAACAATACGACTGATATTTCTAATTTATTTTCCACCTTTTCCGTAAAAATGTCGCTTTTTAAGCATTTAATCATGAATTCTGGGTCATTTTTCGTTAGACAATGGTCGACATTTTAATTAATATCTCCGCTAATTAGGGTCGCATCGTTTAGCAAATTAGATAACCCAGATCTGCGATAAATTCTCTGTCCATCGGTACCTGTTCGAAGTCCGTGCGACCTTTAGCGGCGGAGCCTTAGCTGCGTCAAGCCGTTTCTCACAGACAGACACACACACACACACACACACACACACGCGTACAGATTTTAATAATATAAGGAGATAGGACGTAAGCGTACTGTAGCCTAGTGTTGAAATTTGAAAAAAAAAAAAACAAAAAAAAAAACAGAATAACAGTGGGCTAAAAATACCTCGGAATGTATTAAAATGTTGTTTATTCTGGTTTTCGTCAGGTGATATCACTTGTGCTAAGTAGCTGGATCCACCCTCTCTTAAGCTCAGGTTCAGCTCATCATTAAAATATTGTTTTTAATATCTGCCGCACCAAAATGTTCAAAAGACAAGTGCCAATTTTCATATATTTTGAAATCTTCCCGTTTCAACTTTAAAGGCATTTAGATTAATTTATTTTATTTTGAATTTTTAAATTTAGACGATTAAAGTCTTTTAAATGAAATTTCAGGTTTCTGTAAGATCAATATCTATATATTTGAAAGTAACAAGGCTATTCCTTTGTTTTAAATTTTTATTCCATAATAACTGGGACTTTGATTTCGTGATTAGGAAATTGAAAATAAATACTATTGAGCTATGTTCCAATAATAGATCTTATTAACTTAAAAAAAAAAAAAAAAGCAATTTTTCACTATTTGATTCTGTATTAAAAAACTTTTAATAGAAATTTGATATTTTATTATGTTACATTATGGGATAAATTTTAAATAACACAAAGCTTACAAACGGTACAGTAACCAAATGCAAATATGTCACAACAAAATTTAAACAGAAAATTCATGGTAAAAAATCTTTTAAAATTATTAAATATTCATAATAATAATAATAAAACGATTGTCGAATGCATAATAGCTGTTTCATGCAGTAAGTTTCGCTGTACCGTGTTTTCTAAAACATGATATTTAACTAGAGGTGTACGTACTCTTGAATATGGAAATGCGAAAAAAATGTAACAGAGTTAAAATAGAATTTTAGCAGCGAAAAAACTAGAAAAAGATATTTAATACTTATAAAGAAAGACTTAACATATTAGGGTCGGATATATTCCTCTCTTGTACCGTAAGCCACGCCTTTTCACAAATTTCCTAAAACTTTATAATATAAAACAAAATAATTTTGCATATTTTTAATTCAATCATTTAAGTTTTGTCTTCAATAATCGATGTAGTAAATACCATTGTGATTTATGCATACCAGCGTCACATATAGAGTCAAATATGCAAATTAGTCTTTTTTTTTAAATAGCGCTTCAGCGAATCAGAGGCGGAACTTCTTTTCTTTTGAAATTCTTTCACAATCCCTCGCCTACATTGTGATACTTCACAAAAATATACCAATTTGTATAATAAACATCGAAATATTGCTTAGGAAACAATAAAAATAACATCAAGGTAAATTAAAATAGTTTTCCGTCAAATTATATACAAACATTTACTTATAGAAGATACAGATTGAAACAAGTGACGGCCCCCTAACAGGAATAAAAAGTGAAATATCACTGTAACTCAAAAAATAATGTTAGGAACGAGCTGTAAATTTGGAAACCCATGTTTTTGATGATGCCCGTTCTATTTGTGCAAAAATTAACATAGGTCATAATTCATAATTTTTTCAAATATGAATTTATTAATAATTTTCATAATTCAAAAAATGTTTTTTTAGCAAAAATTTGCATGGAATATGTTTGGGTCACTTCATTCTAACGAATAAAAAAAACAGAATTTAAATATCATAATTATTTCGGAAGATATGATTTAATGTTTGTCACTTTCATTTAACATTAGCATCCCCAAACTTTGACAGCTTATAACTCTATGAAAAATTGAGCGAAATATATAAACTATACCATTTTCCGTGATGATTTGATCCAAAGATTTCAAATAAATTATAAAAAAGGGGGGTACCATTGAAAAAAATGAAGTTGATGTCAGTTTTAATATGTAGACGACCCCCTAAGTAAAATCTAACTATAACATTATAAACTAGACGTTATTACAAACTGATCGGTACCAGTCACATGTTTCTACGATAATTTAAGGCGAAATTAGGTGGGGGGTGGCGTTTTTTTTTTTGGCTGACTGTACATTGATGAGAAATAATCGAGAGCTAATTGAAATGTACTGTTAGGTCAACAAATGATGCATCATAAACGGTTTATTCTATTATTTAGGGCATTAAGAGTGTATTAGGTATATTATTAAATTATGTAGTTATCATATAGTCTGCAGAATTGTCATGAAACATTAAATAATGAATTTCATGTTGATTATGTGAGAATAATTCAATGTGCTTAGTTGATTTACCAGAAGACTTAAAAATGTCAGAAAAAAATTAGATTTTATTTTACTATTTTAATACACCTTTTATTAAATGTCAAAACTATTTAAATTATTTTTCAGATTTAAAACTATTATATTTACATATTTAAATAAATATATATAAAAAAAACTTATTTTAGGCTTTTATTTCGTTTCCTTAGTTATTAGGTCTTTGCATAAATTCGTGCGGTTTTTTATTGCTTCATTTCATAAAAATACAGCAAATCAAATGACAGTTTTTAATCATAATACTCTCCATTACTTTCTATAACCTTTGCCCATTTTTCGGGTAACAAATGTATACCACGGCGATAGAAGCTCTTGTCTTTGGAGGCAATAAAATGATCCGCGTCCGCAAGAACTTTTGCAATGACCTAATACTTTCACCGGAGGCCCCCCGGCTTTTTCGATTGGAACTTGAGTTGTAGCGCTTCTATCAGTAAGTGATTTCTCCTGGTGTTTTCTGGGATTATTTTGCCGACTTTTCAGTAGATGGTTCCAAGTTTCATTTAAGTCAACCACTGAGTTGAAAAACAACTGGAGGAAATGCAAGACCCGTTTTCGCGTGCCGTTTTTTGAAGTTTGTCTTCCTAGCGTTGCATGGCAAAAATCATTTGATATATTTATATTTCAAAGTAAAATTGTGTAAAGGTTGTCTGTTTGAACAACCATATGTTAAACATGACATTACAATTTTAAATTTTAATACTTTAAAGATTATAATAGTAATAGATGACCCGACAAATGTTGCTTGCCATGCAAGGCAGGCGAACGATTGCAGAAAAAGTGGCACGCACGAACACTGTGTAAAAGTAATGGAAGCATTTGCTCCAGTTGTTCTTCAGCTCAGTGAAGTCAACACGCGGCTCGTTGCCATTGCAAGAATCCAAATAGTTCAAAACCTCCACCATTTCGCGGTAAAATGCGTATGTCGGGTTCTCCTAGTCGGCAATCTTTGCCGTTTCACTGAATTGGATATCTATACTTTCTCTTTGTACCGTTTTGGCAAGTGCAGTGGTATTTTTATTGAATTTTACATCTGAAATATGTTTTTAACGCGGTTTTTGATTTTTATTTAGGTACGCCAATATAGCGACCATTATTATTATTAGGTCGGAAACAATACACAGTGTGTGTGTGTGTGTGACACACGCACACACACACACACACACACACACACACATCTATATTAATAAAATCATACTTTTGTCTGTAAATTTGTCGGAATCGAAAAATTTTGCGATATATTCACGTTTTACACCCCATGAAAGCTGAAAATGGCTTCAGAAAATTTTGCCTGTGTGTGTGTGTGTGTGTGTGTCTGTGTGTGTGTCATCGTGTCCGAATGTCGCTTTTTTTGTCCGGGCATCACTCGAGAACGGCTGGACGGAATTGAACGGCGCTTGGCAGGAATTTAGGTCTTCACCCAACTTAAAATTATATCTATCAACTTTTCGGAAAATCCCCCCCGTTCCCCCTACCTAGGGGGTAAAAGACTAAAACACGTTTGCCCGGGCATCACCTGAGAACGGCTGCACGGAATTCAACGGCTCTTGGCAGGAATTTAGGTCTTCACCCAACTTAAAATTATATCTATCAACTTTTCGGAAATTCCTCCCCGTTCCCCCCTAGGGGTAAAAGACTAAAACACGTTTGTCCGGGCATCACTCGAGAACGGCTGGACGGAATTCAACGGCGCTTGGCAGAAACTTAGGTCTTCACCCAACTTGAAATTATATCTATAGAAATTTTCAAAATTATGATTAGTGTTTAAATTGTGTGTAAAAAACGCCTGCGCATGCGCGATAAATATTTTTTCACTAAAATGCTTTGAATGAAAAAATGAAATCTATATTAATAAAATCAGAGTTTTGTCTGTAAATTTGTCGGAATCGAAAAATTTTGCGATATCTTCACGTTTTACACCCCATGAAAGCCGAAAATGACTTCAGAAAATTTTGCCTGTGTGTGTGTGTGTGTGTGTGTGTGTGTCTGTGTGTATGTCATCGTGTCCGAATGTCGCTTTTTTTGTCCGGGCATCACTTGAGAACGGCTGGACGGAATTCAACGATGCTTGGCAGGAATTTAGGTCTTCACCCAACTTAAAATTATATCTATAAACTTTTCAGAAATTCCCCCCCGTTCTCCCCCTAGGGGGTAAAAGACTAAAACACGTTTGTCCGGGCATCACTGGAGAACGGCTGAACGGAATTCAACGGCGCTTGGCAGGGATTTAGGTATTCACCCAACTTAAAATTATATCCATCAACTTTACAGAAATTCTCCCCCGTTCCCCCCTGGGGTGTAAAAGACTAAAACACGTTTGTCCGGGCATCACTCGAGAACGGCTGGACGGAATTCAACGGCGCTTGGCAGAAACTTAGGTCTTCACCCAACTTGAAATTATATCTATAGAAATTTTCAAAATTCTGATTAGTGTTTAAATTGTGGGTAAAAAACGCCTGCGCATGCGCCATAAATATTTTTTCACTAAAACGCTTTGAATGGAAAAATAAAATGCAAAAATAAATTTTTAAGATAAAGACTTTTTTCATTCGCGTGAATCGCACTACAAATTATGAAAAGATTTAAATGAAGTTTTGCCATCTGAGTTTCATACTTTAGTTAATTTTAAAACATCTAATTGTCGTATCGAAAAACTGTTTACACCCCAGGATTCAGAAAAATCATCTCTTCAATTTGGTACTGAATTTGTAACGATAGGTCTGATACTTCTAAATTATTTTCCCCTTTTTCCGTTTTTCCGTTGCCACTTAAATTTCATACTTTAGTTATTTTTTTAATATCTAATTGTCGCATCGAAAAACTGTTTGCACCCCTGGATTCAGAAAAATCGCCTCTTTCATTTGGTACCAAATTTATAAATATAGGTCTGATATTTCTAATTTATTTTACCCTTTTTCCGTTTTCAACCTAGATTCGATATGGAACAGCTTTAGTATTGGATCCCTTTGGCAAAATTTGAAATTCGGAACCGAAGTAGCTCGAACGTTTCTCGCCAAGATCTTTGATTGCACAATTGAGATAGCCAATTCAGTTCATCGCAAAAATGGCTTAAAATATTTAAAGTCACCAAAGGGTTCCCATACTAAAGCTGTGCATTTTGTACTTATTTATTTATATTTTCTATTAAAGACTTCTGTGGTCACGAAATTTGGTGCGTAAATTGTTTGTTTGCATCCGGCACTTATTGTAACTGGATTTCACGAAATTCGAAATCTCCCCCCCCTTCTCGGAGTCGGAGGGCAATAAACGGTATAACTTCTGTATAATCCCACAGCTGAATTTGGCGATTTTTCTTTGGCGTTGTTTTGAAGGATAACGATGTCGTTCTGGACTGTTTGCGATATAATATGGCAGCCTAATATTTTGTTTATTTTGGATTTATCATTTAGATTATGAATTTATCATTTATCATATATGATTTATGATTTTTAGATTTATAATTTAGCCATAATCGCCAACAAAAAAAATCGCCAAATATCGTTGTGGGTTTAAACTGAAGTCGTTCCCAATAAACATGTGTAAAAACATGCTTTTCCGTTTGAATTCGCTTTGAATTATCTTAGAATGGCGAATTTTGGTGTGCGGATATTGATTAAGTGTACGCATTATGTACGTTAGTGGGATTTTGCAAAACTTCGAACTCACCCACTGAGGAAGGGGAAGTAACAAGTGGGTAAGTTGTGCCTAAGGCAGTGGGGACCCAGACTGTATATTGATTAAGTGTACGCATTATGTACATTAGTGTGATTTTGCAAAACTTCGAACTCACCCGCTGAGGAAGGGGAAGTAAGAAGTGGGTAAGTTGTGCCGAAGACAGTGGAGACCTAGACTCCTCACTTTGCGAGCGAGAAAACCTCTACCAATCACAGCGAGAACTTGGGTTATTAATAAAGATATGGGATTTTGACAACTCATTTAAGTTTAATGTCCAGCGAAGCGGGCAAAGCCTGCTAGTATAAAAATAAATTTTTAAGTTAAAGACTTTTGTATTCGCGTGATTTTCACTACAAATTATGAAAAGATTGAAATGAAGTGTTGCCATCTAAGTTTCATACTTTAGTTAATTTTTAAAAATCTAATTGTCGTATCGAAAAACTGTTTACACCCCAGGATTCAGAAAAATCACCTCTTTCATTTGGTACTGAATTTGTAATGATAGGTCTGATAATTCTAATTTATTTTTCCCTTTATCCGTTTTTCCGTTGCCACTTAAATTTCACACTTTAGTTATTTTTTTAAAATCTAATTGTCGCATCGAAAAACTGTTTCAACCCCTGGATTCAGCAAAAACGCCCCTTTCATTCGGTATCAAATTTATAAATATAGGTCTGATATTTCTATTTTATTTTACCCTTTTTCCGTTTTCAACCCAGATTCGATATGGAACAGCTTTAGTATTGGATCCCTTTGGCAAAATTTGAAATTCGCCACAGAAGTAGCTCGGACGTTTCTCGCCAAGATCTTTAATTGCACAATTGAGATTGCCAATTCAGTTCATCGCAAAAATGGCTTAAAATATTTAAAGTCACCAAAAGGTTCCGATACTTAAGCTGTGCTTTTTGTATTTATTAGTGCTAGAGGCCTATTTCAGTCGGTACAGTTGTCGAATTTTTATAGGTCACTCTTAATTAGTGCTAGAGGCCTATTTCAGTCGGTTTATTGAATGGGGATTTATTGAATGAAGTCCCCCCAAGGCCCAACTTTGACATGAGTCCCCCCCGGCCCAACTTTGACATGAGTACCCCCCCAAGGTACCCCTATTTCAGTCGGTACAGCGTTGTCGAATTTTTATAATACACTCTTAATAGTGCTAAGGGCCTATTTCAGTCGGTTTATTGAATGGGGATTTATTGAATGAATTCCCCCCAAGGCACAACTTTGACATGAGTCCCCCCCAAGGTACCCCTATTTCAGTCGGTACAGCGTTGTCGAATTTTTATAATACACTCTTAATAGTGCTAAGGGCCTATTTCAGTCGGTTTATTGAATGGAGATTTATTGAATGAAATCCCCCCAAGGCACAACATTGACATGAGTCCCCCCAAGGCACAACTTTGACATGAGTCCCCCCAGACACAACTTTGACATGAGTCCCCCAAGGCACAACTTTGACATGAGTCCCCCCCAAGGCACACCTTTGACATGAGTCCCCCCCCCAAGGCACAACTTTGACATGAGTCCCCCAAGGCACAACTTTGACATGAGTCCCCCCCCGCAAGGCACACCTTTGACATGAGTCCCCCCAAAGCCCAACTTTGACATGAGTCCCCCCAAGGCCCAACTTTGACATGAGTCCCCCCCCCAAGGTAAAACTTTGACATGAGTCCCCCCAAGGCACACATTTGACATGAGTCCCCCCCAGGCACAACTTTCACATGAGTCCCCCCAAGGTACAACTTTGACATGAGTCCCCCGCAAGGCACACCTTTGACATGAGTCCCCCAAAGCCCAACTTTGACATGAGTCCCCCCAAGGCGCAACTTTGACATGAGTCCCCCCCCCAAGGCACACCTCCCCCTCATTGGGAAAAAGAGAAAAAACGTTGTTTTGCGGCTATAAGACAGTTTGGACTTCCAACGTTATTTGTTACAATATTTGCAGCTGAAACACATTGGTTTGATTTAATGAAAACTTTATCGTGGAATTTAGATCGTCACGAATTAACTAAAGAAGAATTTGTCGATATTAACAAGTTTAGCAGTAGACCTCTGGCACTAAATTAAAATCTGTCAATGTCAGATTTTCATGTTTTAAATAATGAAATAATGTCGTGTCTGTATAATTTTTATTTTTTTTTATTTATAATACTGTCTATTAAAGACTTCTGTGGTCAGGAAATTTGGTGCGTAAATTGTTTGTATGCATCCGGCACTTATTGCAACTGCATTTCACGAAATTCGAAATCCCCCCCCCCCCTTCTCGGAGTCGGATGGCAATAAACATGTGTAAAAACATGTTTTTCCGTTTGAATTCGCTTTGAATTATCTTAGAATTTTGGTGTGTGGATATTGATTAAGTGTACGCATTATGTACATTAGTGGGATTTTGCAAAACTTCGAAATCACCCGCTGAGGGTGGGGAAGTAAGAAGTGGGTAAGTTGTGCCGAAGACAGTGGGGACCCAGACTCCTAACATTGGGAGCGAGAAAACCTCTACCAATCACAGCGAGAACTTAGGTTATTAATAAAGATATGGCATTTTGACAAATCATTTAAGTTTAACGTCCAGCGAAGCGGGCAAAGCCTGCTAGTATATATATATATATATATATATATATATATGTATACATATTTTTTTTTTTTTTTTTTTTTTTTTTTTTTTTCTCAAACAAATTTAGTTTTTCGTCCTTTTTAGCACCAATGCATTTTTCATATGTTGCACTATTTCATCTGTACATTTAATTTTCTATTGCATTAATCAGAAGATATAAGAGGATTCTTATCTTAGAAAGAAGAAACGACATTTTATAAGTTTCCTAAACCCACATTTCAAGGGTGGTAAATTACTTTGGGCTAAATAATAACTTTGACAGAAATTGTATAGTAATTTTAGTGCATAATTTATTTTCGTTAGATTTTCTCACATCTCTTTTCTATGAAACATCTATTTTTAATTGAATAAGGAATATTTATTTCAATATAAGATTCAATTTCATTCGAAAAATCGTGATCGCTATAATAATCTTCATCACTTGAGTCCTCTTTAGACGTATCTTCATTATCTTACATTCCCGTCTTAATTTGGAGATACACAGTCGAGTAAATTTGTCAAATTACGTATTTTGTCATTAAACTGCGATAACGTTTGGTAACGACAGACGTATTTAAATGAATCTACTAGCACTCAGAAATGTAGCAGGAATTTTCGCGCTGAGCGTATCCTTTTTTTTTTTTTTTTTTTTTTTTTTTTTTTTATTGAGTACTTCTCTAAAAAACTAAATGAGTAAATTTTATTTTACATGTTTTTAAAAAAAATATCACATGCTTTCCTTATTTAAAATGCGGCTAATTAAAGTTTGTTTCTCAGTACGAACATTTAGTTGTGTGATTGTGAATTGACTCTAGAAAGCGAAATATTCTACTTTCTCCCGAAAGGAATACATTTATAGCCTTATTCATCACCTTTGTACACCACCATGTACAAAAGCTTCTTAAATGAAAAGTTAAGAATTATACACTTATTTTAATAAATGAGTTTTTGAGATTTTTCCCGATATGCATATTACATCCAACAATAAAACTTATTTTTCTTTATTTAAAACATTGTAGTATAAAATACAAAGATAACTTTAAAATTTTAACTGGAGTGAAATCTTTTAAGAAATGAAGGTTTTTAGGTTATTATTGAATACCTATTACAAAGTTTTCAATGAGAAAAATACTTTAAAAATACTTTAAATTCCAAAGAAATCTAGTAAAAGAAAGAAAAAAAATGTTTGAAAAGTAGGCAGTACTTAAAGCTCCTTTTAAAAGTTTTAGATAACTCTTTTAGTTATAAAGAAACGAAAGTTTGATGTCATTTTCACTCTATGTTTACATCCAATCTTAAATATAAGAATAATTTTACTCTACTTTTAACTCAAATACTATACAAATTATTATGTTCACATGAAAGATTAAAAAAAATGATTTTTTTTTTTTTTCAAAATATTGTTCAAGAGTCAAAAGAGCATTTATTTTAACAAGTTGTAAATTATTAAATATTTTAAACTGTTTAATGAGAGCAAAGGAGAAAAATTATTGTTCCTTGAAATGTTACATTGTTTTACATAGATTGAATTTTTTTAAAAAAAAATTTAATTTTTTTTATTAGCAAATGTACGTTACATCCTATTTTCATAGGATCATTTTTTTTTTTTTAATATACAAAATCAATATATGTAGCACGCACGCGTAGTGATTATTTTTTTTTGCGGGGGGGGGGGGGAGGTTGAGCGAATATTTTCATTTTTTTACTCACAACAATTTTACGAGATTACTAACTATGTAATAAAATATTTGCCAAACCATGGTCGGTATTCTTATTTGTATGTATTAGTAGAAAACAATATGTAATAGTCAAAGCAAAGAATATTTTTTAAATATGAATAAAATGTATTTCAGTTCATTAGACACTAAAATATAAATATAAGCACTTACATTTTTCATATGAATATGTAAGGTAAATTTGACAGTAGTGTACACAGTACCAGTGTTAGATTGGTGCTACAAAAATGTACTAGACATGTCTAAATTCGAAGATTACAAACCACCAATTCCAGAATTGCGCCATTTTAATTGAAACCATACGAAATGTTTGTAATCTTGTCGTTATTTATTGTTGTTTTGGTTTTGCTGCAGTTTTGCTTACTTATGTTTTTCCACTTAGCGAAAATGTTGTGATATGATATGGTGAACAATGTATTGAACAATTCGCGGTGTTTTTTCGATCCAAAACAATCATTTCGAGCTTTTTTCAATTCACGGTGTTTGCATGCAATGACTTCTATTTATAATCGAATAAGCTAAATATCGTACGTTTTTTATATGCTTCTTTCTAGATGATTTCCCGTTACTAATGCTTTCATATACGAGGGCTGTTTTTTTTTTTTTTTTCAACCTCCGTTCGCAAGGTATGAAGGTCAGACATGCGGCAGGTGACTGGCGTGCGCAGTATATGACTGCGCATCTCATCTTCTACGTGCTCTGTCACTGCCGAGTGCAACAGGCTAATTCGTTTTCAGCTGCAGTCAAATAAACATGGCTGTCTTTATTGATTCTCCCGCCAAGTGTGAATTGCGAAGTGTTATTCGTTTCTTGCAGGCAGAAGAAGATAGTGCAGCGTAAATTTATCGAAGAATGAGTCGAGTGTATGGAGACAGCTTTATGAGTGAGGGTGTTGTTCGTGAATGGTGTCAAAATTTAAAAATGGCCGAACTAGTGTGCATGATGAAGGAGGTCAAGGATGCAAGTTTGTCACTACAGACGATCTTGTTCAACGAGTTGATCAAGTGGTTAAAAAAAAAAAAAGCGTAGGTTAACCATAAGTGAATTATCGATGAAATTTCCGGTTTCAAGATCTGTCTTGTACTCTATAATTACTGAAGAGTTGCGCTACGGACAACCACTAAACAAAAAAACTTGCCGGATGGCAGCAGCTTAATCGTTTCTTGACCTTTACAATATTGGTGGAGAAATTTTTTTGAAATCCATTGTGACCGGTGATGAGACATGGATTCAATATAACACGCCCGAAAGGACCAACACTTCCAAACTGACGGGGGAGTTCAAAGAAACCGTCATAACTCACTTCAAGTCACTGGCGGCAACATTTTATGAATAGGGTATTTCAAAGCTTGTTCACAGATATGATAAATGCCTCAATCGTCAAAATGATTATGTAAAGAAGTAACCTTTAATCTACATTACTTTTGGCAATAAAATCATTTTTTTATATTCACGTGTTTTTCTTTTATAGCCTATCGGAGGTTGAAAAAAAAAATAGCCCTCATATTTAAAATTAGCATTGAAAGTTTTTTTAATAGTATATGACATATGTAAACATTACCAGTAATGAACAGACTTGATGTAAACAACTTTGAAGAAAATTGTTAGAGCCGTTTTTAGGATACGGGCTTGTGGTACCATTTCCTGTTTTCAATGGCAAAACGCGCTATACTTCTAAATTTTAAATTTAGTTACAATTAATATATATATATATATATATATATATATATATATATATATATATAATGCACGTCTATAGGGACGAAATTTTGTTTTTAATGTTTTGGGCGTAAAGATTCGGTTACGCATTCTTTCAAATTTGTTAAATTAACAAGGTAAAGATAAAGACATATTATTAGATGGAATAGAAGTGGCGGAACTTAAAAGTATTAGATAGAACTACAGGGCTACAAAAAAAAAAAACATGATACGAAGTTTATGGGAGTGAAAAAATCGATTGTGCATCTTTTTAAAGTTGTACAGCTATCAGGATTTTTAAAGCATGTATTTGAAATATTTAAAGTACAGCTAGGGGCAACATAAACAGTGTTAAGGTGTTTTGAACGATGAGAAATGGATTACGCACACTTTCAAAGCTGTAAAATAGGAGAATATGGGACAAATATTCTTTTTTTTTTTTTTTTTTTTTTTTTTTTTAATTTGTGCAGGGCTTTAAAACTGCGTATTCATCAGTTCTTAGGTATGCCCTATTTGACATTTATCAGGAAATTTGTTTTGCACACGCATAGCCGATGGCAGCGGGAATGTGTGCGAAATAAAGAACGACGCCGTACGTGCCAGATAAAGGTTTTTCCTAACGTTCAGAATTTTTAAGGGTTATCAATTATTATAATTATCAGATCAAGGTGGTCAGTAAAAGTGGCTAGATTATTTTGTATAATGTTTTGATAAAACCGGAAAAAACGCAAGAACTAAAAACAAAATGTAAGGTTTAATTTAAAGACATATTTAAAATTTAAATTCAATCACTAAAACAAATATTTCCTTCAGTGCTATACCAAAATATTAGAGAATAATGCTTTATAATTAGTGTGGAGTACATGGCTGAGCACCTTTACGAAATATAATGCACATGAAAAACTTTTACAGTAATGCACTAATCCATAATATATGTACAATAAAGTTGTAAAAAGGTTTTAAAAAATAAAATTAAATTAAAACACTAAATCTATATTTATTTCATCATGAAATTTCAAGTAACTAAGGCTTTCAAGTAACTTGCGTGGTATTAGCGTGAATTTTTGAACATTTCTTTATATAAACTAATTCAAATATTATGCAGAATTTAGAAATTTTTTATGTGAGAAAAACAATTTCTAAGACTTTAAAAATTATAAAATCGTATCGAGTTATACAGCATTAATTTTTGTTCATTTTTCATTACGTTTTATTTATGCGGACTGCGTGGCATGTTGCGGCTTGCAACAGTAGGCGATATCGCCCCCTATTTTCAAATGCATATTTTTATTTGATGCATTTATTAGTTTCCTGCTTCGCCAGTCACTATATTTAAAAGATTTTTCAATAAATATTATCGCACAAATTCGAAATCACAAAAATTCCATTGAAACCTCTTAAAATCTCACTTGGAGTTCCCGCTGCCTTTGGCAGAGTGATTTCACCTACGCTATATCAGTTCTAAGTCCTCATAGATTGCATTTGCGTCTCAACTAAACATTTCAATTTTGTTGTTTAACCTTTTGAAAAGGGCTTTTACGAAATCCTGAAGCGTGACAGATGCTGTCACAGCCCCTTTTAAAAGGTTAATGGACGATAAGTGGTGCTGCTTTTATTCAAGTTTTTCGGAGAAAAATTTTTCGGACAGATTATCATTCTATGGCACTACCAAACAATTTTTCCGTCAGAAATTTTTTTAATTTAATAAAATATATTAATCAAAAATTCGAAAATTGGGCTTTGAAGTGCACAAAATAAAAAAAAGGAATAATCGGACAACCGTGAACAACAGTGAAATCGGACAACCGTGCAAAATTTTGTAGCTCTGCAATCACACGTTTGCCTAAAAAGTGACCAATATATTCATAAGTTTATATTTATTTTTGTCTTTTTTGGTCACCCAAATAAGTTTAGGATACAGTGGAGACACTGAATGGTTTCATTTCATAAATTGACATATTTTCTATTAATTATAGGCACATTAGTATTCGGAGGATCGAACTTACGACCTTTCCATCGTTAGCATGGCGCGCTAATCAACTGGGCTAATGGGTCAAGGAAAGTGTTTTTATTTTACGTTTTATTTGTAGAGTTAATCATTTCAGAATATGGATTTTAATTAATAAAAAAAAGAAAAACTAATCAAAATTTCTGAAGTATATCAAAAAAGGTCAATATGGATCTCCATGTAAAATTCTGTAGCTCTGCGATCAGTGGCTTGCCTCGGACACACACACACACACACACACACACACACACATCTTTTATTATTATGTGTAGAGATCCTTATATATACGGGAAATTTCAAATGAACATAATATATTTGCATATAGTAATTAATTTTAATTTCACAAAGCTAAAAGAAAATTAAAGCTTATTTAATTAAATTTAAGAAATCTTTCATTTATTTAAGTAATAAATATTCAAGAAATATTCAATTATTTAAAAATATATACATTATTCTTATTGAATTGTTAAATCAGAAAATAAATATTTGTTTTGTTTACAACATGATTCTTTAAAAGGTAATTCTATTGAGGAAATGCTTTTATTTTTATACATATACAGTCTTACACATATACAGTATTAATTTGAAAAAATAAAATAAAAAATGCAATACTTTTTCCAACAAATTCTAATGGCGTAATACAAAATAAATTTCATATCAATCAAGAATAAAAAATGTTTTTAAACCTTACATTCTCCAACTTTATTCAGTTGTTTAATCAGGAATTATTCAATTCTCAAAATTTCTTCTTGAAGAAGATGGAAGAGAGGTAAGCCTTTTTGTACGGCTTGTCACAGTAATCCGATTTTTAAAAGGAAGTTTTACTTTTGTATTCATTTCTTTAAAAAAGAGAATTCTTTAGAGTTTTTTTTTTCCCCTTTTCAAATACATTTTTTCTGAAATCATCTGTAAAAATTAAAAAATTTGTAATGATGTAATAAGTCCTAAATAAACATTTAACGTTTTTAAGTAAACATTAGTATAAAAAATCTAATATTATATTTCTTTTGTTTTAATTTATCTCATAACATTTTAATTATTACTTTTTTATTTTGTATTGCGACCTTTAAAAAGTATTTGTAAATACGGTTAATTTCTCTGTTCATAGTTTTAAACTGCTTAAAAAAGTTTGGATTTTTATACATATAAAATTTACTATTAAGATAGTAAAAGACAATCTATATTAAAAAATTTATCTGTAAATAATCTAGTTTTAACTTTACAAAACACAAAAACGAAATCTGGCATCTGTATTATATAACGATTGTAAATTTCTGATGAGCTTTCTGAAAAGTTATTCTGATTACGAAAAAAATAACTTTTGCCTAATAAAATACATCAAGTAAGACTTTTTTGTCATGAGATACGCTACGAGTAGTATATTCTTTTCACATGGAAGTGCAAAATTCTTATGTATATAATAAATTTTTTATGTAATAAAAAAATAATGTATGTAATAAAGTTTTTCTGCCATTAACCATATTTTACCTTGTAATACTTTAGTTAAGGGATATTAATCATTTAAATGGGGAAAAAATGTATACATAAATATTAAATACCATTAATAATAATTATTAATATTATTAGATTATTAATATTAATATTACAGATTATTAATATCATCCGTTTAATATTATCAAATTTGATGTCCTTTTTGATAATAATAGTTTTTAAAATATACCAATTGAATTTCAGAAGCATCAAATACTTTCAAAATTTTATGCATTTCTTTAAGTTGTACTCTGAAAAAAAAAAGAAAAAAAATGAAAATGATCATTTAAAAAAATTTTCGTACAGTTACCAACTAATGATATGAATTTTGTTTCTATTCTAAAAATTCAAGTGATCTTTAAAAATTATGTCTGCTAGTTTTTTCCAGTCAATATTGGTGCAATTTAATTTTTTAAATAAGTATAAATTTGATTTTCCCAATTGGGAACATTGGCCTCTAAACGGCAAAAAAAGAAAAAAAAAATCCAGATAGAATTCCAATTAATATTTTTCCTTCATTTGCCAAATTATATAACACTCTTGATCACACTATAATTACTCAAAGGATAGTATATTTTATGCTTTTTATTTGTCGTTGTTCAAATGATACATCTGTTGTAAGTAGTATATTGTCTATGACTTTTACAGTAGAACCTCGATCCATCGTTTTTCACGGTGTGAGTGAAACAAAACTATGAAAGCGGAAAAACGAAGAATGCTGGCTAATAACAAAACACGAAGAAAATATTGTTTAGAAAATATTAAACACAATGTATATTTTTTTACTTTCCAAACTGTCAAGGCAAATCATGTTGTAGAGCATTAAGTAAAATTAATTTTTAACAATCAGTAATTTTATGTTGGGTTTCTTAGTCATTCAACAAATTTTCCATTTTTCTGGTTCTTTTCTGTAACTTCATGTGCTTATATAAAAGTTCGTGCATTTTCAAACGCCATAATTACGTCATCGGCGGAAAAATTGTCTTCTATTTTTTTGCCATTATTTTCAGTTTTTGAAATCACACATTTCTTCTATGCTTTAGGACACCGCATGTCGCAATTTTTCATTGATGCAAATTATCACTGAATTTTGTACCAGACGCATCTTCTGCTACGCACAACAACTCTTCACCTACATTATCATCATCATCATCATCATTCTCTTGTCCTTCTGTTTGGTGTTCTTCATCATTTTTTCGCGCGTAACCGCATTTTACGAAACAATTTTCTGGATTACTGTTGAGATTACTTCCTGCCATGCTGAAATTACAAAATGAATGGATGGTCCGGAGACATGGCCTGACAGTTTTGATCCTCCATGGAAATGGGTAAAAAAGTTATTTTAGGATGAAAGCAGTAATTTCAGTCTGTATGCCATATAGCACCTTGACCTTCAGGAAAAAAAAAATTACAAGGTCAGGAGAAAAATTTTACAACGATGAATGCTGGAAAACGACTTTTTGAAGCACGATACATGCAAGTTTCGTTAATATTATTTAAATGTAATTTGTACAGGGACCATAGGAATAAAACGACCAATGCAGGAACGATAGATCGAGGTTTCACATACTTGAATTTCTAATTTAAAAAGAATTACAATATATATATATATATATATATATATATATATATATATACAGTTCCCGCCGCTTATTAAAATCACATTCGTTCTGAGCCAAAGTGATTTTATTAAGCGGCTGATTTTTATATCCGGCGAACGTTCTTGCCCTTAAAGAAAAGGTATTACTTTCCTGAATTCGAAAGAAACTCAAAAGGTAACGATTAATGGAATTAGTAAAGAATATTAATTAATTTTTGGTGGATAATTAACTAATTGTTTCTTCGATAAAAGTAAATTAAACGCTTTATAAGTTCTCGTGCACTTTCTTTAGAGTAATATCATCATTACTTTACAAAAAGTTCACGCTTTTCCTATATATTTAAAATCTTTCTGTTCAAACCTCATGAATTATAGTAATTTTAAAATAAGAATTAATAATTGCCTTCTAATGATTAGAAAAAAAAAATCATTTCAAATAAAATTTCTATTTTATTACTGCACTTTGAAGAATACGTTCCTTGACATTGTTACGGAGATGTGTTTAAATTATAACTGTGCTGCAAGTGTAAAATCTTCAAGTGTGTATAAATGATATTTTTGGCTGCTGAGGAGATATTTTTGAGTATATTAACCGGCGATGCTGATTTTATTAAGCGGCGGCTTTAAAAGTAATTTGTATTGATTTGATTCCGGTCCTAGTAATTTGATCAGATTAAGCGGCTGATTTTATTAACCAGTGATTTTATTAAGCGGCGGTTACTGTATATATATATATATATATATATCAGTTTTTTTTTTTTTTTTTTTTTTTTACTTTTCGTTTCATGGAGTTATTGGATTGGCGAGTGAAGCACTCATATATTCTTATTTATAGTCTTATTGTAAAAAATAAATATTTAAAACATTAAAAGTTACAATCAAATCAATATATATTTGCATGGAAAACGACTTAGATTTATCTGACAAACACGAAGGCCTTTATCAATATATCAATACTTACACAACGTGAAAAACACCACCCAGCAAAACCTCAGATTACGGCCAGCACGAGGCCAAGTGCTGGTTGCCAGCAGTAGCGGCGGCTGGCCCGTCGGTGGCAAAAGTTAACGGTGCCGTAGGGAATATGTTACGCCGGCCGTCAGTAGGCCATATTCAATCGATCCACTGTTGGCAGCCTGCATTAAGTTAAAAATAAGTTAGTGGGACAGTGAATGGATCGCTGCTGGCAGCTAACAGTATGATGAAAATAGGTAATGGGCCACTGTTGGTAACCGACATTAGGTTGGAAATTGTTAGTGGGCCAGTGTTGGGCTATCTGGTGGCAAACATAATTTTTCTATGTTATTGCTGGCAGCCTGCAGTGGGCCAGCCGTGGCAAACATAAAAAAATATATTACTGCCGGCAGTCTTCATTGGTCCTTTATATTTTCCCATTAAAGGCCCGCTTCACTCACCGTCGCCGGAAGCCGAAGCCAATGTTATTCTATGGGAAATTTTCTTTACAAATAACTTATTAACTAATACATATATTTATAAATTCTGTTTTCATATTCCGAAAATTCCTATCGGTTAAATTGACGGACCTTTTTTTTAAAAAAAATATTTTTTTATATTTTTACATTTTATTTTGAAGCAGCAAAATACGAATTTTCAATATGTGAAATTTTTCATTTTGCAAATTCAAAATAAAATATTAAAAATTAAAAAAATACATTTTTAAAAAAGGTCCGTCAATTTAACAGTTGGAAATTTTCTAATGTGAAAGCAGAATTTAAAAATATGTATTAGTTAATAAGTTATTTGTAAAGAAAATTTCCCATAGAATAACATTGCCTCGGACTTCCGGAGATGATAAGTGAAGAGGGCCGTTAATAGGTCAGCAGCGATTTAGTTATAGCTAATATATTTATTTTATTGGTGATACCTTTAATTTTATTAGTGCTTTTTTTTTTCTTTCTTTTTTCTGATGAAGTAGCAGCCAGTTTTTTCTATGCATCCAATATTTAATTTGATTTTGTACGTATTCATTTTTAAATACTATTTACAAGTATTTGATTCATACACTATGGTTGTAAATTCAGGATTTCTAGTGCAGCATATAGGAAATATTCAGTTGATCCATTTTCCTTATAATAAAAGTTTAATTTTTAGTTTTCAGTGCAAATATTTCTCTATATTACATTTTTTGGAATAAAGGAGATTATGTTTTTTTTTTTTTTTTTTTTTTTTTTAAGTGTTCAAATTTTAATATGTTTAACTTTGTTACGCTATTTCATATAAATAAATGTAACTTTACATGTGAAAATTATAGAATATTGAAACAAAAATTGTTATAAAGAGAGCATTGTAAAAAACACCATAAACTAAAAAATAAAAAATAAATAAAAAATAAATAAATAAATAATAAAAAATTGCAGCAATTGTTTCCGGTTGAAATAGCACGAAGACCCTTCATCAGGCGAAACAAAATGGGCACGAGTGCAGCAAAAGTAATTTGCCGCAGTCGTGCTTTTTGTTAAACACGAAGGGATGTGTTATTATTTCAACCTAAAAGAACTGATGCATTTTTTACTTCCATTACCCTACTACCGTAGGTAATGGTAGTATTGTATTCGGTCTGAAAATTCGATATCGGGTTTTCACCTGATTTACACGTTTTAAGGTCCCCTGAATCCAAAAAAGTGGTTTGTGGCAATTGGTCAGTGTGTATGTATGTGTGTGTGTATGTATGTATGTATGTGGAGAATCTTCTGGCTATTATAGCTCAGAAACTAATAAAGATAGAGCTACGAAACTTTAGAATTGAAATACGTCTGGTGTACAGATGAAATTTCCAAACTTTGGTGAAAATTGAAAAACCGGAAGTGGGAGCGTAAGTCCGTATCTCAAAAACGGCTCTAACGATTTTCTTCTAACTTGCTATATAAACACTCTATTAGATGTCCTTTCGAATGATATAGTTGGTTAGTTCAGGAAAATTGATAGGCGTCCTGTATAAATAGCTCAATTTCAGGCCTCGCAAAGGCGTTCCTTTAAAAACGGTTCTACGGATTTTTTTCAAACTCGCCGTTTTAACTCACTTTTAAATATGCTTTTGTATGTAATTATTGTTTTCCTGACAATAATTCATTTTAACCGGAAGTGGGACATCGGAAACCGGAAGTGGGACCGTAAGTCCGTATCTCAAAAACGGCTCTAACGATTTTCTTCAAATTTGCTATATAAACACTCTATTAGATGTCCTTTCGAATGATATAGTTGGTTAGTTCAGGAAAATGGATAGGCGTCCTGTATAAATAGCTCAATTTCAGGTCTCCCAAGAGCGTTCCTTTAAAAACAGCTATACGGATTTTTTTCAAACTCGCCATATTAACTCACTTTTAAATATTCTTTTGTATGTAATTATTGTTTTCCGGTCAATAATTGATTTTTTGTAAAAGTTGGTGTCTCAAAAACGGCTCTAACGATTTTCTTTTTAGGTCACTTTTATGTTTTCTGATCACATTATCTCTCAAAAATGCATATAATACGTGCAATAGTGGGTAATGGAAGTCGTGTGGTTGTTTCACACCAGATTTTTTTTTTTTTTTTTTTTGGGGGGGGGGGGGGAGGGCAATGATCATGTTTATTTACAAATTTTTCTATTTATTACTACAGTACAAAATCTCAAATCCGGAATCGTCCGGACCGTGGCCTTTCCGGATTTCGGACTTTTCCGGATTTTAGGTCACTTTCTTATTTATGGCAATAACAAAACGGACATCTCCATTCCGAATGCCCTTTTAGTTAATAACTAGCTTACGCCGCCCGAGGGTACGATTTCTTAAGAAATTGGAGTATACTCTCAAGTAACATGTACAATACTTTGAATAAACACCATAAAATTTTGCAAACAAAACGCAGGCAGCAACGCTTGCGCTTTGTTTGCCGCACTCGTGCCTACTTCGTTTGCCTGATGAAGGATCATGTTTTCTTTCCATCCGAAACTATTGTTGCGAGCTCTTAAATTTTATAGTGTTTACTCTTATTACTTTTAAACACCAATTCTGTAGTGCTTTTTTTATTATAACTCTCAAGTATCCAGAAAATCTTGAATATTTTTCTTTTCCCTTACATCGAATGGTACCCAATTGATAAATTCCCCCCCCCCCCTTTTTAAAACAGCAGGCAGATGGTCAAGCTTTCTTTTTTTCTCTCTGTGTTTATCTTCAAAGTCGCACATTTCAAACCACAGATATTATCACTGAGAAATGTAATCGGCTATTTAAAATTAATTATCACAGTTGACAAATTTAACCAGGCTGCCACAAAGAACTTTTTCGCGTTGTTGATAGTCCAATGTGTTTACTCTCTCCCCAACTCTCTTCAATGTCCTTGAGTGAGTAATTTTCCGACGTGCAATACCGAAAGATGATTTTGCAGTTTTATACAGATGACGTTTCATTAGGTTTGGAAAGCAGATTCTGTAAATGTTTAGGGCAATGTGTGGTTCATTTAATAGTGATGCTTAAAAATATTCTCATACGTTACGGGAAATTGAGAGGGAAAGTATTTCAGTTTCGTTAAAATGAAATTATTTTTCTCACTTGCATTTAAAAAATAATAATTAATAAATAAATAAAATAAAACAATTTGTTATGGCTACCACTTTTTTTTTTTTTTTTTTTTTTTTACTTTTCCAAAAATAGTTTATAGAAATTACATATTAAATTTATTATTTATGAAATTTATTTTCTGTGATGGAGGGTTTTGAGATTCCTGAACACGATTTGACCATTTTTGTTTCACTCTGTAAGTGTGCATAGAAAAATTGTGGACGCTGTATCTCAAAAACCAATGGACGAAATTTAACCAAATTTGAAATTTAACCGAACTTGATTAAAATCGTTCCTGATTACATTTGTGGATCATTCACTCAGCACTGGCTCTATATTTCTCTATCTTCGTAATTTTCAATATGACACAGTGTTGGAAGAAATTTTACATAAATGATTTCAAATAAATGATAATTATTTTTTTAATTTTTATTATGAATTAAAAAATGAATATTTAAATAACTAACAACAAACCAGGAAATTTTTTTTTGTATAAGTTGAAGAATCGCTCGCCCTTCCCCATGAGGGGATAAATTTTCAATGCTGGTATGACTCATCAATAACTTTCAAGTAAATGACTGAATTAAATTTGTGGAAAATTAAAGCAAAGTTATAAATTATTTTCAAAAAAAAAAAAAAAACAAGAAGAAGAAGAAGAATGCATTTTTTCAGAAGTTGGAACAAAATTGATTTATTATTATTATTACTATTATTATTATTGAGAAACACTGTTCTAAAATGAAAAGCGTTTGCATGCATTCAGGAAAATGATTTTAACAAATTATTTGCCCTACGTGAATTTGCATAATAAAAAATATAGAAGAAAGTTTTGTGGTGCCACATCATACTAGTTTTTGTCAAAAATTAAAAAATCAATAAATTTGCTTTAAAATATCACAGATGTATAATATAATCGTTCGTTTAAAGATACTGGCGAATTATTTTCAAGAATACCCATAATGGAAATTAAATTTTTAAGACACAAAGAGACAGACAGACAGTTTTCAAATTATGTTCATCAGAAAAACCCAAAACGTGTAAAATCTATCGAAATCTGGATGTCGAAAATTTTCCCGAATCTAATGCTTTCTTCTTAACTACACTGAAGGAAGAAAAAATAAATAAAACATACACTATAAATACTTATAATTGTTCTAATAACTTTCTCTCGTCCATATAGTATAAATATATAAATTAAGATCCCTAATTTTTATTTTATTAAATCAATTAAAATAATAATAACAATAATAAAATACTAGAAAGTTAGCGACTATCATAATTTACTAAAACGGATAAACTGGATATTTGTTATATATTTCTAGAAATCTTTTTGTTACAACAATAGCTTTAGAGTCAAACATTTAAAAAATAATAGTATTTAAAAAATAATACAAAAACAAATTAATAATTGAATTACTTACTCATATATTCTTTTTACGAGATTTTCAATCTCGCATCTCGCACCCGCAGACTACAACAACGAACAAGAACTTCGTATGAAATGGCGGACAGCGAGGGAATTTCAAATCAACAGAAAAAGAATCACAGCGCCCTCTATGCATACAAATTGGTTATGGCCTAATAATTTGTGGCCACAACATGAAAAACATGATGTTGGCCGTGTGGTGATAGCCTGCATAAGGCGACCTGTGTTTATGCCACTTCTGGGCCACCGACCATTTTTCTTTAGGCTGCTGGCAGCCACGAACGGCCCGCTACTGGAGTTATATGGGGCAACCGGCAACTGATGGCAAGTGCAGGATGCCAGCAGTAGGCCATAACGAGCCCACCAGTATAAGTTTTGCTGGGCAGAGTAAAAAGATCCGGTAGCGTAAAGCTTACCGTCATCAGTGCAGAATGACGACGTGGATTGCTTATATATATGTAGGGAAAGGAAACCTTATTATAGAGTCAGAGTAGCAACCAATAGGAATTTAGGAAACTGGAGTTCTAAGCAAATAGGAATTTTGAGTAAATAAAGGCTATGTAAAAATTAAGATGTATATATTAAGCTATGTAAAAATTATGCGGCTTTTATGTTATTTTTCTAACAACCCAAGAGAGGGGGTACAGCAAAATCACAATTAACGATATTTTTAATATTTTATAGATATGGAAAGCTTCTAGAAAATCGAGTTCATGTGTTTATTTTCTATGAAGATATATGATATTATTAAAAACATGGGCTGCTCTCTCTCTCTCTCTCTCTCTCTCTCTCTCTTTATATATATATATATATACTCATAACTATAGGGACTAAAGTTCAAAAATTAATTACTTACAACACATGTAAAAGGATAGAATAATTTAAGTAACAAATAAATAATGAAAAACACAAACTGAAACAAAATTTAGGAAAAAGAAATCCAAAAATGGAGTTAGGCGTCAAGACTTTTGAGCTAGTTGAACTAGTTTTACTCCGGCAAAGTTATATATATATATGTGTGTGTGTGTGTGTATGTGTGTTTGTTTATTTAAAAACAGACATTTTGTACTTAAATCTGAACTCAATTATTGCAGACACAGTTATTTATCCAACCATAAAGCATGCTGTACCACTGAAATACGAGATTCACAGTCAGTTTTAATGCTCGTTACGCTTTTAATTAGATTTTTCACGTAAATGAGCTCTATTAAAATCGGAAATTGTATTGCAGTAAGCGATTAAGTTCATTCATTAAAGCGCTTTGTAATTTAATAACTTAATGACATTCATAACGAAAGTGTAATTTAATGAAGCACATTTATTTCGCATATTAAGATAATTAACACATTTTCAGATTTCCGAATGTTATTTTCTTCAACAAGCTTAAAGATTTATTATTCTTTTTTTTATGTTTTTCGGTTTCGAATTATTTAAATTTATTCACATACATAAGTGAACTCCAATAATTTTCATAAATCGTAGTTTATGAGTTTCTACTTTTATTCTCAAATTAACTTTTATTGAATTACGTCAAATATTAGGCTTCTAAAAGTACATTTTACATATTATTGTATTGCTTTTTATTTGTGTAATCAAATATTGAATAGAAATAAGCTAAATTAACTAGATATTTAATAGTTAGGAAAATACATTCAAACCTTTTACACGCCGCTTTCAGATCCGGGGTGTAATTTAAATTAGTTTTTTACATAATTTTCATTCTAATGCTTTAATTTAAAGAACTCTATCATTAGAATGTGTAAAAAATAATTTCTAATATAATTTAAGATTATTACATTTAAGATTATTAATTTAATGTTATTATATTTAATATTATTAATTTAATGTTATTATATTTTAATATTATTATATTTTATTTCACTTTAATAATGTAAGCTATTTTAAACATGCCAGCCCATTTTTAGAAGCATTTGATTATTTTTCTAAATTATGTGAAATTTTAAACTGTGGGTAAAAGGGAAAATGGTAAAATAGGTCACTTTTATAATTTTCTGTACAATTCCCCTTTTATGATTGAATTGTAATTTCTATTTCAAAAAATCAAGTCATCTTTCTATTATATATCTGATAAGTTTTTCAAGTCAGTATTCATGATATTTAATTTTTAAATGAATTTTTAATTCCATGTTTCATTTATGGAACATTGGCGTGTAAGAAAGTGTAAGAAACGATTAAGAAAGTTTTATTGCAGAAAACGTTTTCCAACTCAACAGATCAACGAGAAAAATGAATCAAACGCAAAATGCATCACTACCCTCAAAATGGTTTCTAAAAGGTAGGTTAAGTATGATTAGCGACACAGAAGAACAAGGTTTTTTAATTATATTTAGAAATTTTTTGTCACTTTTTATTCTTTTATTCTTTAATAATTTATATTTGGTAATATTATTTAAAATACGTATTTATCTTCGATAAAAAATTTTGAGGATACATTAACTTATTATCATAAATAAAAATCACCAGAGCACACTTAACTTGCACTGACATTTGAAAATACTAACGGCATATCAAGCAAGCTTTTGGAAATCTAATATCTTTTTTTACCATTTCTATAATTCTGTGGTGATCCGACAGGCATGTCTTTGTTTTCATGAGCCTCTTTAACTCTCTGTAACTTTCGACTTATTTGCTTTACGTATATACCTTTATATTCAATTGCAATTCTTATAAAATATTTTATTACACATTTATTTCATCACTAAACTCCCTTTTCATTCTTTTTCTTTTAGTAATTATTCTGTTCATTATGTGTGTCTATTATGCTTTTATTTCTGCATGTTTACACTAGAGCTGTACCGAGTACTCGTTATATACTCGGTACTCGGCCTACTCGGCCAGTTTGCCGAGTACTCGGTACTCGGCCAAATATGGACTAAGTATTCGGCCAATACCGAGTAGTTGTAAGAATTTCATTATTTTTATGTATTATTGAATAAAATGTATTCATAAGAGTTGTTTATTAATAACTAAACTAAAAAATATGAAAATATAAACATAGTCATTAAACGTTTGTAGCAAACAGCTTTCTGCATTTAAAATAAGCAAGCAGATTGCCACCAAATTCTGTATAGAGACGATTCATGATATGAGCTTATCCATTTTAGTTACAAGAATTTGAGTATAACCAACTTGTATGCGTGTAATGTACAATTTTTTTTTTATGCAAATTTATTGTATCTATAAAACAGACAAAAATAAAATATTTTAGAAAAAGAACCCTTATATAATACTAATATAGTAAATAAAACTTTAGTTACATATTTGTTCAAATAAAAGTAAGACACTTTTAAAACTGTAAGAAAAGATTGGTTTTTAATTTAAAAAATAATAATTATGAAAAAGGTAAATACACTAAAATGTTATTAAAAATATATTTTAATAATCAAAAATGTTGTTTTTCAAATTATGGCCCAAAACCACCTATCTTTTTTACTCTTCTAGAATTTGAAGATTAATGAAATCTATCATGTTTGAAATGATAAAATATTTATTTTAATGTTCTCATTTCATATTTGAACTTCATGCATCTTAAATTAAGCCTGAGTGTATAGGAACTTTTATATTCTCTAAGAATTATCTGAGATTGATTCGCATCTGAGAAAGACTATATAATAAAGAATGAAGTTATTAGTTATTATGGTTTTAATAATCCACTAAGCTGGAAGTATCAAATATAACAATGAACCTAATTGTGTAAATACACTACAAAAATTCTGAAACGTTTCATGAAAACATGCTGTTTGCCATTTAACTTAATTTCGTGCTCAAAAAGCCTTTTTTAAATTTCAAGATGTGCGAAATTCTTCATGTCAATTATTCTTTCTTACAACTATTCGGTACTCGGCTACTCGGTACTCGGCCGAGTAGTAAAAGGCCGAGTACTCGGTACTCGGCTACTCGGCCAAAGTGCTACTCGGTGCAGCACTAGTTTACACACTTGGTTCAGAACTTACATTGTACATATTTTTTTGTGTATTGTTATTCTACTCTTTACTTTTTAAAAAATGTATTACAATGTACATAATAACCTGCCGACTATTCCAGGGAGTCTAGTCTAGCACCGCTATTCGGTATATTTTCCATGACTACTTTTCTTCTTTTTTCTAAGTGCTGCCAATTATTTTGTTTCCCTACTTGTGATTGTGCGATCTTTTTATAATAATAATAATAATTATTATTATTTTTATTATTATTTCGTACTTTTTTTCGTTAATTTTTTACCTCTCCCCCTCTTTTCTTTTGTGCAAAACTGCGGTGATAATAAGCGTAAATTATATCTACCCCAGTCCATCATTTAAAAGCCTCCATCCCTTCCCAAAGAACTCTTCATGGTCTTCGGTGTCTTTTCTTTCTGCGTTTTTTGATCGATGTCAGGCAAACTACTACTAATTGGGATAGAAATCACGTTGTTTCTTTGGATTTTTCATTTTTTTTTTTTTACAACACTATTAAAGTAATATCATAATTACTTAAAAGTATTCATTTATAAAATGCTTATTATTTAAATATACAAAATAGTTTGGTGAAACTGCATTCCAAATAAATACATGCTGGTAAAAATGAAATGATTAACTGCAATAATAGATAAAATTGAAATTTTGCATGAAAATATCGATGGTAAATAATTCGCATGATTATTTATGGGAGTTAAAGCGAGTATAGACAAACCGAAGTCATAAACCCTTTAGAATTTTGTTGGAAAGTCTTTATAACAAGGTAAAAATAATTTTCAGCAGATGTAGTGTTTTACACAAGTTTTTGCTTCCTGTATCTTTTAATAATAATAATAATAATAATAAAAATATTTATATTCAAAACAAAAAATCGCCAATTACGAGATAAATGCCTAAATAGATAATCTTTTCCCTATAGTCAGTTGTTTCATCTTTGCCCCACTTTCTTATATTCTCGTAATAAAGAGTACTTCGTCCACTGTTATAATAGATCTATGTGTGGACCCTACCAATCCCAAAGAGATACACGGTCGCTAGTAAAATAATTGGACAACGTTGGCTGTAAGTTTTTTGAATATAAGGTAAAGCTATAGGAGAGTTTTCGGAGAATTCAACAGAACGATATAAAAAACCCAAATATTGATTTTTTACTAAACTATTGGTGCATAATTTTTAATTGGTCCGTCTTCTGTGCATTTCCGTTGCTATTTTGTTGCTCTGTTATAGTTTGAAGCAACAGCTGTAATAAAACCAAGAGAGCTATTTTGCGCAGTCTCTACTCTTTGGGTTAGGAGAGAATGCGCTTAATTATAACTACAATTTTATTGTTAATAATAATAATTTCACTTAAATGACATTGTTGTAAGATAGTTGTAAACAAATATTTTTGTATTGAGAGTGGATATTTGAATTGAATAATTAAAAAATAAGAAAAATAGAAGAAATTTAAAGATCACTACAAATATATATTTTTGAAGAAAAAATATTAAAGGAACAGGAAAAAGAAAAATACCAGATAAAAAACAAGATCTGAAAAAACATTATGTTACGAGATAACACGTTTAACTTAAAATCAGTACATTTCTTTTTCAGCTATTATGGTCTTTTTTTTTCTGACCAAATCTCTCTTTTTTTACAATCATTGCACTTATTGTTCTACCTAGTGAAGTTATTGTGCAACCACCTGCCACAAGTGAATTTGTCCGAGACGGTGCAATGCATTTTCGAGTAAAAAAAAAGAACTTAGCACACCGTATGCGCGAATTTTCATCACATGAGCCGATGCACGTTGTAAATTGTACAACAGGGAAAAAACGTTAAATCACTGGCTGATGTATTTTAATTTTACAAATTGTTTTGCATACAAATGACATTTAAGTTGTATCTGATAACAATTTATAAAATTATTTTGTAAAACATTTACATTTATTTTGGTATAATATATTAAAACAGAAGCTTCAAGGTATGGAAAACGAATTACTGTCGTACTTTTTAAAACGGCACGGAAGTTTAAATCCAGTATCTACCCACCTCTACTATGTACGAAGTTTTTTTCTTTTTTCCCTTAAAATCTCCAGCCCAAAATTGTTCAAAACACAAAACCTAAATTTCACGTGGTTTGAAATCTTCTCGTTTCAACTATAAAATCTTCCCTTTACGTTTATTCAATTTATTTTATTTTATTGAAATGTAGACGATTACATTCCTTAAAAAGAAGTTTGAGTAGGCTGATTCTTTTTACTTACATTTAGTTTTATCTCTTCTATTTAAACAGTTGACAGCTGCCCAAAACTTGAGCCTCCCGCATATTTGAAAGTATTGCAAAACTAAATAGATATAGAATAACATTTAAATATTTTGCGATAAATTTTTCATAGGCTAGCGTTCGTGAGGTGAATCCAACCAGAGGTGTGACTTTTGTCGATCCTGAACAATGTTCAGTTTGTGATTCTGAGGACATTCTTCTACAAGATGCGCCCGTCTCGAGTGGGCTCAATTAGTCCAGTCCCTTGTCGAAGTTATTTCTTGGTGCAGTTCCAGACATTAAAAAAATTTCATCATCATTGTCTTGTCATTATCAATAAGTTGCGAAATGTATATTTGTATAGAATTTTGTGAAAAATCAATGCATAAACTCTCCTAAATGGCAAATTCTCAAACTCTCCCATTTTGGTAGGAGTGATTGCGCAGTCTTTAAATAAATAATTATTCGCTTTTAGAGAAATTCGTGGTTCTCATTCCATTAGTCTAGATTAGTAGCTTCTGAAAAAATGTTTAAAATAAAAATATTTTGTATTACTACCTTTGTACTGAAATTCTTAGAGTTATAAAAATTCAAGCATTTATTTCTGAGAACGAGACAAAATAACCGAGTTTTATCTTAAACTCTTGAAGTAATTAACATGCATATTTAAGTGGGTACTTCACTATTGATGTTGTACTATCTCCTAAAATTGCAAATCGCCCATTTTACTCTTTCTTGCCGTTCCCCTAAGTGAACAAATTCTTCTACCTCGCCATCTCTCATCCTATCTTCACCTTATAGATAAAGGGTGTTAACCCTTTGAGTGCTATGGACGCACATATGCGTCCAGCGAAAGTCATTAATATAGACTATGGACGCAAATACGCGCTTAGCAGATGTTATCAGTATGGACTATGGACGCAAATACGCGCCCGGCAAAAATGATCAGTGTACTATGCAACACTCGCATAAAGCGCGTCCGCGATAAGAATGAGACAACTCGTCAGCGCCAACCGCGCGCCGTCCGTATGGACCGCATAGGCCGCGAGTATTCTGCACTCAAAGGGTTAATTTGACTTTTACTGTACATTGATGTGAAAATTGCTTTCTATGCATTTTCGAATTATTTCAGTTCAGTTTACATACACTCTACCAGTTTATAACACACTGTCGGTTATTACATCTTTACAAAAATCACGGAGATATATAAATAATTCAATTTAAAAATAAATAATTCTGAATTGAAAATGTATTTCAAAGTAACCATTTCTTATTCTTAAGAATATTGTATAAAAGCAACTTTTTGTTAATCGAGTACAGTTTACAAAATTATTTTAAAAAATAATCCTTACGTCTCATTATTTACTAGTTTTATCTATAAAAATGCATTTGTGTGTGAATATGTGGCGATGTTCGAATTTTCTGTATGCTTAGCGGAGCAATAAATTTGTTTAAAGTTAATTACACAGTGCAGTCACAATCTGTAACATAAACGAAAGAAAAAAAAAAATTCTCAAAATAAATAAATAAATAAAATAAAATAAAAACCGTTGTTCAATAACAAAAAAAATAAATAAATAAATAAAAAAGGAAAAACTTAATGACTTATAAAACAAAGCTTAATGAGTTGTAACAGAAAAAAAATGTGTATATAATTAAAAATATGAGGACCCATTTCAAATATTTTCAAAGGCTGGTAAAACAGAAGATATTTTTTAAGATTTAACCATAAGTAATCATGCGTATCGTGTCATAATGCGTCACAAAACATAAATAAATGTGATAACTTTTGCTGTTATTTCAGAAAGAGAAAGAATAACTGAAAATTTTTGCACTAGTTTCTTTTTCTTTTTATTCCCCAATTATTTTTCTAGAATATATTATATGGTATGAAAACTCTTTATTTTTCTTTATTTTTTATTTTTTTAATAATTTATATATAATTCTTCTGCAAAGAAGAATTGGTAAAATATATAAAATTTTGTTCTAATTTAAAAGACGCCAAAAAATATAAATAAACATCAAGATTAAATAGGTAATTTTAAAATTTTAATCAAGAAGCTCTATATATTCAAAGTTACAAAATTACTGTTGCTGGTGTCAATTTTTCTTTTTTCTTTTTGCGACCGCATCTCTTTTCGAGGGACAACGTCCTCCGCACCCTATATATATATATATATATATATATATATATATATATATGTTATGAATAGATATATATATATTCAAAAGGCATTTAAATGTGTAATTACATAACAGCATTTATACCTGATGAGATATTTTCCAGAATATCCCCCATCTGGTGGCCGAATGGTCAGCACTCTGGCCTCCAATTGTCAATTTCTAAGAGTTCAACTAAAGGTTCAGGCATGGATGTTCGTAGTTATTAGATATCTGCTTAAGTTTGTTAATCTGTTTGTGTTGTCGCCCAGACAGAGTGGTGGTTAGCGTCTCTGAATTCCACACGCTTGGGCCCGAGTATCATTCAAAAAAAAAAAAAAAAAAGGTATTAAGTTTAATTAAATATAATAAGACAGAATGGAAAATTATATGTGAAAAAGTTTATGTGCTTGGAACAAGTGAACATTCTGGATAGAACTACCCGATATATGATATTCCTGGGTTAAGTGCAACTTCGGGTAACAAGCAAAAAAACAAAAGAAATAGTACAAATATGAATTTCTTTTCAAAATCTACATCCGAAACTTAATTTATCTAACAAAAACTGTGGAGTTTACTTCATAAGTATAGTAATGAAAAAACTTCCGAGAGGGGCCCTACCCTCCCGCTCCTCGATGTCTTTTTCTAGTAAATTTTGTCCAGTAAGTTTTGTCTAGTAATTTTTTTTTTTAACACCTTTGACATTGTGAGTTTTTTTTGTTTTCGTCCCATGCTATTTCTAGGGGTTTTATAAAAAGCATTTTGCTCTCAAATTAAGATTTATACACAAGAAATCTGGAGTGACTCCATTCGACTTTCCGAACATTAAGTAATCATAAATAAATTAAAGTAAGAGAAGTTGTTGAATAAAGAAAAGTGAAAATTATAATAAGGTGTTTGTGTATATTTCTGCAAATATTAAGTTGTTTAATTTAACACCGTTGCAATTCAAATACTTTGAGCCCATATATCATAATGCTACAGATTTGTTTAGTTTTGTCTCTCTAAAGCTCTATAAGTGCTAGATTCACCAAAATACATACAGTTTGTTCGACGGGGACCTACAGTCGGCTGCAAAATTATTGGAGCACTAGCCAATAATTCCTATATTTAAAAAGTACATTTAAGACTGTTTTGCTAAGTAAATCCTTGTCGAATCATGCTCTTAGACTGATTAAGAACATGACTCGACAAGGATTTAATTAACAAAGCTGTATTAAGTGTATTTTTTTTTTTGGCAAGGATTATTGCTAGTGCTCGAATAATTTTGCAGCCGACTGTATAACATGTGGATAAATTTTCAGATCAACCGAAGAAAGCATTTATACGCTATCGCACTTCAAAAATATGGGCCCGTAGTCCATAATGATAAAGAATTTTTCTTTGTGTACCTGTTAAAAAACTATAAGGGCTACAGTGGTGGTTAAAATTATAAGGACTAGGGAAAATCGCCAAATCTTGGCTACCGTTCGCTCGATAATTATGCAAATTTTATGGTAGGGAACATATAATAAATGAAGCAATTTTCATTTATTTTTATGGAAGTATATGGGAAACTGGAATTCAAAAATTTTATCTTGGATTTAGACAGCTCTGTGACTTGGGCAAAATTATCAGGACAACTGTATTTTTGTGTTCTAAAAATCGCAATTTTCCTGATTTTTGTTCTCCACTCGGCTCTCTCAGATGACATAAATGCTTAGAGAGTAATTGGGAGCGTTGTATACGATTTTTGGAGTCATGCCGCTGGAACTAAACTTTCGGAGAAACAGAAAATGGTTCTTTTAAAATTTTCATGACTTATTGCACGTCAAGTTGTTACAAAATTAAATAGTTAGAGAACAATCATTTAAATATTTTTTTAAAACACTAGCAAATATGGACGACAAAGACGTAGAAGTAGGCCATTTTATGCTTATGTGCGTAACAAAAACTGATAATAAGGCAAGATTGCTCATAAAAAACAATTATCGACGGAAATTAAACGTGAATTAAACTTATAATGCAGTGCTTGAACTGTTCGACGTGTTTTACAAAAATAAATAAAGGTTCTTTATGGATAACCCTTGTCACCACCGCCTCTTACAAAAGTTCACAAGAGACTGAGGGGGGAGTTTGTTAAAAATTCCTTACAATGGGAAAAAAAGTTATCTTATCTTTCCCGGTGAAAAAACTTTTATTCGGATAGACCAGATACACCATTCCTCTTTTGCCCCATAGTAATGCATTTTTTTTGCAAACTCTCAGTCAAAAATGAAATTTTGTAAAAGGCGGTCGTGACAAGTGTTTTCAAAAAAAAAAAAAAAAAAAAAAAAAAAAAAAAAAAAACTTTATTTCTTTTTGTAAAACACATCGAACAGTTCAAGCGCTGAAATTATAAGTTTAATTCTCGATTATTTTTCCGTTAATAATTGTTTTTATGAGCGATCTGGACTTATTATCAATCTTCTCTTACACATAGAAACATAAAAGGGTCTACTTGTACGTCTTTGTTGTCGTTATTTTTAAAAAATAACTAAAGTAAGAAATTTAGGTGGTAAAAACTTTTGTGTAATACATAAAATAAATTAGAAATATCAGTCCTAACATTACAAATTCTGTACCAAATGAAAGGGTCGATATTTCTGAATCCAGGGGTGTAAACAGTTTTTCGATACAACCGTTAGATTTTTAAAACTTAACTAAATTATGACATATTGGTGTCAACATAACAGTAATTCATTTCAGTCATTTTAAAAAGTACGTGGCTCGTTACAAATTTCATATCAAATGAAAGGGACGATTTTTCTGAATCCAGAAGTGCAAACAATTTTTTGACATGACAATTAGAAATTTTTAAATTAACTAAAGTGTGAAATTTTTGAGCCAACACTTCATTTTAATCTTTTCATACATTTTAGTGTGAATCAAGCTAATAGAGAAAGGTCTTTAATTTTATTTATTTATTTATTTTTTGTCTTCGAATTAATCAAATATAACTTTAATATTTGAGACTTTGCTATTCTGTTCTATGTAATGAAGCGCATTTTTAATGCACTTAAATCTTATTTGCTATCCAGATGTATTACAGATATTATTCGCAATTGATTCTTAACAATTTTACTGATATGCGAAATTTTTCGTCTTAGATTTTATTGGTTTGCAGAGAAAAATATTTAGTACGTAGATGGAGAAAGAAATTCTACATCATTTTTATAGGAAATTTTTAAATATTTTTTTAATATAGATTTGACATAAAAGCATGTGTATTAGCGAATATTTCTTTCTGACATGTAATATACACGGTTATGTTTACAGATATGTTTGTTTCTACCGTTCAGAATTGTCTTTTGTTACACGGCGCAACAATTTAGCAAATATAGATATTTATTTACATGCTGAAATTTTGTTTTCCACTCTTTACTACACTTTTACTGTCTCTATATCAAGACACTTTATTTTTTTTAATTTGAAGCAAAATTATTATTTTGATCTTTCTTACAACATAAAATAAGTACAATTTATATCCGCTATGACTACTGTGAACAGGAAAAAAAAGTATGCAATGGATTATTTGAAAATAAATTTTTTCAACTGCTGCAGGCAAGAAATGAATTTTCACAAACATAACATGATCAAGTATCCTCGAGGATTTTAATATTTCTTTTTTCAAGTTAATGCATTTCAAATTAATCAAAATATTTCATAAAAATTAACCTTATGTTATAAATATCACATAATACTTACCCATATTTCAAAAACTCTCTGATCTCATTTAATCTATATTTATAAAAATTA
Organism: Salticus scenicus; assembly: GCA_963930645.1. Classification (NCBI taxonomy): domain Eukaryota; kingdom Metazoa; phylum Arthropoda; class Arachnida; order Araneae; family Salticidae; genus Salticus; species Salticus scenicus. Next base: position 326,472,898 of record OZ005648.1, on the reverse strand, counting down.
ATGTTTGTCTCTATGTCCTTTATAAAATCGTAAACGGCTTGACCGATTTCGAACATTCTTTTTTTGTTTTTTTCCTTATAGGTCAGGGATGGTTTAGGAAAAAAAAAATATATTGAAAAAAATCTTTAAAATTAATTAAAATATGAAAATAATAAACTTATTGACTTATATTGACTTAATATAAGCCATTTAAATTTTTAATTGTTGCCAAAAAAAGTTTACGAGATATATTTATTTATTGTTTTCAGCATAAATTGAAGTATGCTTTCATGCGAAAAATAAGAAATTACTAAATGTTAAATTGGTCGATGAGAAAATGACACTTTGTAATTTTAAAATAAAATAGTAATATTACAAATCTAACATATTTCTTCTGAATTTTATTTCAGAGCATTTTTTTTATATACCTCAACTTCAGATTTTTTTTTAGTATGGCGGATGAAACACGCTTGGCATAAAAGTTAATTCAGCATTATGGTAAAGGTATTTTCTTATTGATAATTCTTGACAATTTTTTATAATTTTGATGCTGAAGTAGATCGGACATTTTTCGCCAAGGAAAAGATAGAAAGAAATACGCAAGCGAAGTGATGACGTCACTGGCCGTTCGTGGATGCAAGAAAAATATTTCCTATGTTAAACGTCCATTGGATTTTTTGTAAAAAATTATTAAAAATCGAGGAAAAATATTTCCCGAATTTAATCCCCATATTTAGGTATAGATATGTATTAGTTATCATGTCCATGCATTAGATTAAGTTATTTTTGTTGTAAAATTGACAAAATTTGAATTTTTAATTTCAAAACTCTAGAAAAAAAAATGGCAAACTTCCATATTCGATTGAAAACACAAACATTTAATTTCAAAGGACTATATTAACACAATAAATATCCAACTAATATACTGATTAAAAGGGAAATGATAAATATTCTATCATAATTTGAAGTCAAATTTGAAGTCAAATTTGTTTTCAAATGTCTAAATAAAGTATCTAATAGAAGATACTAATATGTTGTAGCGGAATAGATTTGATATCGGTCATCCTTTGTAGAAAAATAAAATATCGCCAAATTATTTGGCGAACATAATTTAATTCCTTTCAAAAATCATGGTTATTTTAACAACTTATTTTAAGACAGTAATGAATAATATGAAACAATATTTCGTACAATGCATATTACGAAAATATACATCTGGCATGTATATTTTCGTATTACGTTTTTGATCACCAAATATAATAAGCGCCAAGAACGACAGAGTTTTGAAATTTAAAATTAAAATTTTGTCAATTTGACAGCAAAATAACTCAATCTAACACATGCACATGATAACTAATACATATATGTACCTAAATATGGGGATTAAAATCAGGAAATAATTTTCTTTGATTTTTAATCATTTTTTACAAAAAATCCAATGGGCGATTAACATAGGAAATCATTTTCTTGCATCCACGGACGGTCAGTGACGTCATACTTCGCTTGCGTATAGGAACAATAATCGCATAAATTATATTTTGGTCTAAAACGGCAACAAAAATTTAAAATTCGCCAAGGGCATTAAGGCTGTACCATGATCAAGTTTACATATTAATTTATTTATTTTTCTATATACCAACTACTATTAACTAAGCATGAAGTATATATAACCACAAAATAATAATAATTGTCTCATGCGATAGAAGTAGCCGATCATAGCATATTGTAATATTATATGTGGCTTGAAATTGCTGTCATTCTATGGTTGATTGATTAAATCAAATAAATATAGGAAATTGCTTGAGAGCAAATATTATGTACATCACATATAATGTTGTTCATATGTAACTGGGATTCAGATATAAAAGAGCTACTTCAAATTTTTCGATACTGTCCGTATCGAAACTGTTATATATGATAAGCACCCAAATGGAAACCCACGGGTAAGCCATTGTCGCAGGCAATAGGGACAGGCACCGGAGATTGCAAGGACGAACAAGGCGCTGCCTAAGGCAGCGGGAACCCAAAGCAAGCTTTTGACCGATTTCAGTTTTTTTTTTTTTTTTTTTCCATAAAGCATATAGAAAAGAGTTTGCCAGCGAAGCGGGCAAAGCCGTCCAAAATTGTTTAAGAACTAAAATATTATTCAACAATTCGCCGGGAAATGAAAAAAAAAAAATCATTTCTTTGTAAAAAAAAAAAAAAAAACTTAAAAATTTGAAACTCATAAGTATTATATGAATTTCACCAGATAGTTAAAAGTTTAATTAACCAGTCACCAAATTTTTATTAGAACCAGATTAATATTGTGCAATAGTGAACTAAAATCATACAAAGATAGGTTTCGAAATAAAATTCATAATTGACGACCCAGTTTTTATACAGGATCCCTATGGACGAATTTTAAATATTTATCGCCATGTTGGCGATAACTTTTTATTTATTTATTTTGGCATTTTATTTTTGCTTTCAATGAGTTACAAATTTTTTTGAGTGTACTTTATCAGACTCTGTTTTGCACAGCACCACAATGATAAGGTTTCATTTCATTACATATTATGATCAAACCGTCAGTTCCCACACATACACATCAAAATTTCCACGTGAACGAAGTCGCGGGTAACAGCTAGTGTATATATATAAAAGGTATAATTAGTAAAGTATGTAATTTCATCATGTAACCTTTTATCAATATGACAAGGAATGGTCACGACATTGAAAATACAGTTCGGAACGAAACTGCACAGGATCATAGTATACTATGAAGGTTGCAATATATTAAAGTAGTAAAGCGCAATAGCCAAACAATCTTGAAAAAAAAAAAAAAGCCTTTAAAATTTTATTAATTTGTTAGGTACAAGTTATTCCGGTAAAGGTTCAACTCAAGTGGCATACTTGGTGGAGTCCGTAGCTACAGTTTGAGTGTCTTCAGATCGATGCACTGTAAATATAAGTGCCTGAAATTCAAACACAATTGTGTCTAAAAAGGGTGTTCAATTTTAAGATGCTAAAAAAAGTGTCTTATTTATTTCAGACACTTGAAGTATCTTCAAATTCACACCGTTTCATGAAGTGCCTGAAATTCCGCCACCTTTGATCCTGTCTACAAGAATATTTTTCATAAATAAATAAATAAAAAGATGCGTTGTATACTGTTTTCCTGTGAAAAATAGATTTTAGAATCTCCTAGAGCATAAAAAAAGCATTAATAATTTTTACAAAAATATTTCCCGTTGCCCGTGCCAGGTATCGAACTGACAATCAACGGATTCAAAGACGAGCTTCTTCCAAATCAATCCATCGGTACTCACGTTTCATTCTGCTTGTATAATGAAATATAGTCTAGTATCCGTAAAACCGATCGAAGTTTTATGTCTTTGCAATAAAACTGTCTATAAGACTTAAAGCTTAATACATATTATTATCTTAAATTTCATGTGTAGAGGTTTAGAGTTTTTTTTTTTTTTTTTTTGTAAAATGCGTAATAAATATGAAAAAATAGCAAACTATGGATTTTAAACTTTTTTTTTTTTTTTAACTGGTATTTGCAAGAAAACAAACTATATACATGAAACTAAAAAAATTGTTCTTTTACATTTTAAAATGTAGGGAAACAAAATAATTTTTAAAACGCGGAAATAAAATAAATTACGCACAAATTGTTTAAGGTTGTTTAGTTACGAATTCGCTTTCTTAGCTACAAGTTACATCCTTCGTTTATCTTAATATTTTTTTGTTTTATTACACGTGAGAACTTTAAATAAAAATTAAGTTTGTTTTTTAATTTTTAACAGAATAAGTTCCTCGTCTAAGTATTTTAAATAAGTTAACTACTTATATTACATAAAATAATGTCAAATTTATTTGTTTAAAAAAATGTTAAAACAGGATATGCATGCTGCTTAAAGTAGATTCCATGTGGAAAATTTGTTAAGTAATACAAATGTCCTAATTTCTAAGTGTCTGAAATTTGTAATGTCTGAATTTTTGAGTGCCTAAATTGTAAAATGTCTGAAATTTTATATATCTAAACTGTGATATATCTTAATTTAAGACATATCAAGCTTATTCAGACACTTATCTCAGATCATTTACAAAAAAGACACTTACGTGTCTTAATTTAAGGCAGCACATGCGTCTGAAATTTTGCATGCGTAAGTGTTCAGGCATTTATGTGCCTGAATTGGCATTTCAGACACATTTCTGTCTGAATTTAAGACGCTTCTATTTACAGTGTGCTACCTAAGGGTAACTTTTTTAAAAATTATTTTCTATCGAAACATTTAATTTTATTTATAAATTATTTCATAATTAAAACAAAACTAAAATGCATATATTTTTAATTTACAGAAAGCTTTAAATATTACAAATAGAAAACTATAGCTATAACACCTACACTTTTTTTCATTTACAAGAGTAAAATAATTAACATTTATTAAATTTTACAACTTTACAATCATCCATCTTTGCAATTGTTCGTCCACAGCTATAATAAATAAATAAATAAAACTCTGAATGTAGTATAAAAATAAGGAAAAAACCAACGAGAAAATTAAAATAACTAAAAATAGACCGAAGTGTAAGAAAGGTAGCAGATGTATTATTTAAGAGACTTCTGTTTCGGATTTAATATGTTTAATTTGTGCAACTATTGACTTGTAAATATTAGAGTGTAGCTGTAATTTTACTTTGTACAAAAAAAAAAAAAAAGATAACGAAAAAAAAAAAAAAAAAATAAATGATGAAGGAAAAAGTCTATGATTAATATTTAAATAAAAGTATTTTCTTTGTTGTTACATAACCTCTACCCATTAAGTTCCCTAACAATTTATTCGGTGCAACTTGTAAATCTTTCTTTTAAAGTGTCAGTTAATTTTTTAGGTAAGCTGTTAAAAGATATGACATACTTTGTCAGTTTCATTTTTATACAAAGTTTTGTAAAAATTGTATCAACTGATAAATATTAGTTTTAAGGAAGATATTGCTGCAGTATCAGATATTGAGGGGGGGGGGATTGTTGTTAAATCGTCAATGTACAGTCATGTTTTGAAATCTAGATAAAAAGAAGTTTGCGTGCATTTTGAATATTTAAAAAAACTACTAATTTGATAAAAATTACACTTTAAAACACTTACAAAGAAAGACAAATTTAATTAAAATCATTAAAATTACGAAAATTCATCTTGTCAAAGCTTTTCGCCCTGCTTATCAGGGCATAATCGGGACAAATTCAAGCATATTTAACTGCAAGTTCAGCAACAGTTCAATTACATATATATGTATCAATAATAACATATGGCAGTTACAGTTAATTTTCATAAAAGTCTGAAATTGTAAATTCGGAAATTTAGCTGAACTTCACTGGGTCACCATGGAGCCACTTACAGCTCTCTACCTCCACACTGTAGGTGGATCCATGGTGACCCAGTGAAGCTCAGCGAAATTTCCGAATTTACAATTTCAGACCGTTTTATCAAAATTAACTGTAACTGTAACTGTAACATGTTATTATTGATACATATATAACTGAACTGCTGCTGCACTTGTAATTAAACATGTCTTGAATTTCCAAAACTAAATTCAAAAACTGGCGTACAATAAATAGAAAGATATTAAAATTTCTTCACACACCATAAATTTTAAGACAGCACAACCGGTTTCGAAAAGACGTAGCCTTTCTTCATCATGTGAAAAAAAAAATACGTGATACTACCTTGGAGACAAAAGCAGGACTGGAAGCAGGGCAAAATCCAGAGGGGGAGGAACAACACAAACAACCAATGGAAGCATCATGCAGGACCAATCAGAGAGGAACACACGTACACACACACCAAAAAAAGAAAAAGAAAAAGGGAGGGAGGGAAGGAGTAATCAATTAATTTTTTTGTTGTTGTTGTTTTATTTATTTAATTAATATTATACTAATAAGTAAATTATTTATTTATTATTTTTTTAATTAGAATTATTTTATTATAACTATTATTATGTTATAAACATAAGGAATGAAATTATTTAATTGAATTAAACAAATTTTTCCAGGCTGTAGACAGCAAAGTGGAATCAGATTTTTCATTGACAATTTTATCACGATTAAGGTAAATAGCTAAATTTTCCGAAAAATCCATTTCGGAAAGGCGTTTGGCATGGAAGATAATTTTGGCACTCTTAAAATTAAAACTATGATCAAATTCCCAACTGTGCTTCGCAATAGAAGATTTAGAAATTTCTTGATTAACAACATACCGAGAATGTTCACGAAAACGACCTTCAAGGTTTCTTTTTGTTTGACCAATATAAGATAAATCACAATTATTACAAGGGATATAATAGATACCCCACTTATGAAGCCCAGGAACAGGGGATTTGGTTGAAGGGAATTGGAATTTATTGACAGGTTTAAAAACGTGAACGTAAAATGACACTAGCTTTAAGATAGTTGGACATTTATCGAAATCGAAAATTTATCGAAAATATAATTGAATAATTTGAAATTGATGTTATAATTTGGGGGAAAAAAAAAAATGAAAAAAAAAAAAAAAAAAACTAATAATGTAGTCCTCCGTACTAAAATAAATTCTGCTTTTGCCATAATTTCATCAAAATCTTTTTTATTTTTTTATTTTACCATTGTTTTATATATAAAATAAAATAAAGAAATGGAGTATTAAGAAAAATTTAAAGGAAAAAGTTACCCTTAGGTACAATAAAAGTAAACCTGCAGATTGTAGCTGCGGATGCTACTAAATGCGTCACTGGAGCGTTGACTTTCAGAGGAAATAATTTGTACGTAACTGATTACTGAAAACATAAAGACTTTTTTTTTCTTTTCAAGATTATTTGCCTAGTTCACGCTACTTCTTTGATATGTCGTTACCTTCATAGTACTCCATAATTGTGTGCAATTTGTACCGAACTGAATTTTTCATGCTGTGGCGCCTTGTGAGAAAAATCTTACAATCACTTATTCAGTAATTTTTTTTTTTTTTTTTTTTTTATGTTTCTGCACATCATCAACAGTTACCAATTTTTCTTTTCATTTTAGTTTTAGAGTAACTTTAATAAAAATTAAATGTATGGCTTTTTGGGGAAATATAATACTAACTTATTTTCCTTTCAATATATAATTATAAGGTTAGATTCTTATCAACGTATTCTCAACAATGTTGGACATAATTTATTAAAAAGTAATGGAATTACAATTGAATTACAATTAAATTACAATTATAATTATTTTACTGTCAATCAATTAACAAGTAATTGATTACAAATAAATTGAATTACTTATTCAATTTATTTGTAATAATTCAATTTATTTGTAACCAATTACTTGCTAATCGATTGACAGTAAAATATTTATAATTGTAATTTAATTGCAATTCGATTACTTTTTAATCAGTTATGCCCAACACTGATTCTCAATGCATTGTCTTATCCACTTAGACATAACATTTCGTCAAGTTTGTAAAAAGCTTTTTCTATGTGAATTATATTTAAAATTTCTTAATTACATATTCAATGAATAACAATAATAATAATATCAAAATTGAACTATTAATAAACTAATGGTAATTAATTTCATTTTATTTATTTTACTTGTATTAAAAATTTAATTTTTGAAATATCAAATAAAATATTTCGTCTCTTGAATCAAGGTAAAAAAAAAATTGTTCTTCAGGAGAAACTTATGCAATTTGCAATGTTCTAAAGATGAAATTTATTTTAGCAATTTATTTTATTAAATTTCTAAATTTACTTTCTGATTCAAAAAGAAATAAATACTTTCTCAGAGTCTTCAAACAAATTTATTGAAATATTCGTAGAAAAATTGTTTATTTATTGTAAAATCGCAAAATCTAAAAATTAAATTAAACTTCAAAATTTCCTCTTTCCAGTCCCTGTTTTTTTTTTATTTTTAAATTAAATAGAAAAAAGTAAAATATTTTTTGTTATAAAAAGTTATTTTATTTTTTCATTGTTATTTCATGTAGTTTGATTTAAATAAGTTTTAAGACATTACCGCTATTGCAAATTAGATTAGACACTAGTTGTAAATTCAATATTTTTACATTTTCTTACACTTACTTTCTCACGTATATGGTGGAGAAAGTATTGATTTTAAGTCAAAATTTTGTAATTTATTTTTGCTGTGTCTACACGTTTTGAGGACACAAGAATCTTAAAAATATGTTTTTAACATTTGGTCTCTGTGTGTGTAAATGTGTGTATTTGAACATTAAACAAAAAAAAAAAAAAAATTGTAACAGGAAGTCCAAACTGTGTATTCTAAATCTGTATAATAGATGAGAGGAGGGTATTATGGGTATACCATTTACATTTCTTAAAATAACTTTACTTGTTTTTAATAAAAATCTCCAAAATCTCCAAAATAATGATGAGGACATAGTGTAATTATTTGTAATGAATTTTCATCGAAAAAAAAATTTTTTTTGGTTGTTATAAAAATTTACTTAAAAAAAAAATTACAAATGAGGGTTAATATGAAATAGTCGTGTAATATGGGATAGGTGGTTTAAACTGTTTAAACCATAGAAAACTAATTAGGCTTCATAAAATCACCTTCGGAGAATTTTCTGGGACAGAAGATACATTCGGCATCTTTATTTTCTATTTCTTTAGTTGAATACATGAAGTCAATTTCAGATGATACTATGGAATACCTAGTATTCCATAATACCCGACACGCAATCTTTAAAAATGAATTTTAAATTGATGGACAAAATATTTTCAGCTAAAAAACGACCAATTGTATAACAAAATACAATTCTTGAGCATAGATTATGCTTAATATTAGTGTTGAAATCACATGTGTACTAGTAAGTTAAAATGTCTGAAAACTTACCTGCAAAACCTTTTTTAAATCACAAAACATACTTCGTTCTGTAGAGAATAGTACGACAGCAACAAGCGGTTGCTTCTTACTGTATTGCTTCATGGGAATCCTTCTTGAGTAATTCATAGCATTTTGAAGAGATAGAAGCACTAATCAGAACCGAAACCTCGGTATTCCATATTTCCCGACTATTCCATTATACCCTCCTCTCCTCTATACACTGAGAAAAAATTCTGTAACTGTGATCTATAGAATCTAAATTGGGGCTCTAGAGAAATAGTTCCATGTCATCCTTATAAATTCTAGTCCCCTTTGAAAGCATGTTCTAGAAATCCCTATTAGAATTCTAGAGCGATTGCCTACTTTATCGAGGTCAAACTTATTTAAAAATCTCTGAAAATAAATTAAAACACAAGAGGCGAGTTCTAGCAACTATAATCTTGGTTTATGATCCAATTCTAGAAAATTCAGAGAGAATTTCTCGCAATACAAAAGATTCAGAATAATCAGAACATTATTTTACCATCTAGAAATGTATAGACTAGAAATTCTCGATCATTTCTTTATTCAGCTTATTGATGTGCCTCATACGCATAGCTCGCAATCTATATTTCTAGTCTAGGGATTTAGGAAATGACCACTAATTCGTTCTAGATGAAGGCGGTATATATTTTTTTCTCAGTGTAGGGATGCTACACTAAACTATTCACGGAGGTGAAACAAATGGTTTGTGAAGAAGACCATCCATGATAATTCAAATACATTGCGCGTCTGTGGGCGAATTTTTTGGTAGGTTCTGTTTAATGTTTACACGCTTCACTAAACAAAATGAAATAAACATTTTTTTTATGTGCATAAAAACATGTTTCGTGTATAATGGTAATGAAATCATCCATTATTCGTTTACAGAACTAGACAAAAGAACAGGAATTTAGTGGGACTATAACTGGAAGTGCATTTTAGTGCTGTGTGTTACAATTATAATACTATATTTTAGAACACAATGTGGCGTGCATATAAATTGCAGAAAACATTCCGAGCTAACGATAATTAAGAGAAAACATTCTTTTTTATTATATTTAATTGGCGGATGTACTTTACTACATTTTTACCATGTCTAGAAAAAATTTTCAAGAACGAAAATTAATTCCTCGTACTCATTTAGTAGATGAAATGTATTTTGTTACATTTTTAGCGATTTTTTATGTAATTATGTGTTTTGGGGTTTTCTAAATACTAATGTCAAATTTTTAAGTTTTGATCTATGTGTATGTCTGTTATCAGAATAACTTAAAAACAAATAATTACATCAATGTAAATCTTGTATTTTGAAGTTCAGGTGATATTACTACTTGAAAAGTTAAAAGAAAAAAAATCTGAATAATTGGCAATAAACATTTTTATTTACAGACAAACTTGAATTCTATATAAATGTGCATTCTATATTCAGACGGGGGTTGATGGGGCAGTAGCCCTCCTCACATAGAATTATTTTTCAAATGAAACAGTTTCTAAACTTATTTTGAATTTTTTTTTTTAGTGTCAGTTTATATAAAATATTTGTTCTTTTACCCCATAATCTGCTATCAATCTTTGTAGTATTAAAATACAGGTGAGAGCAGTCATGTGTGCGGCAATCCAGATTATTTTTTAAATTCTTATTTAATAAATATAATCTAGTATTTCACTCACAGAGCTTTCTCTCACCCAGCATTTCAATACTACAAAGATTGATAGCAGATTATGTCCAAGGTAAGATAATAAAGGTCAATCTACTTTAAAAATAATCTGAAATATATTATGAATAGTTATTTTTGACATATAATTCTGTGTAGAGGGGGAAATTCACTCCCTTGAAACCTCTGTTCAAATATATGGCCTACATTTATTTAAAAAAAAAATCAACGCTGTTATGAATTTGCTTCAAACTTACTAAACATGATGAAAATTTTCAAGTGGCAACCTAATAGGAATTTCAAAATACCAAATTTTAAATTCCAGTAGTTATTTGTTTTTATGTTATGGTGATAAAAGACTTGGCCTTTCGCATTCAGGCCTTCCTAAACATGAAATTATACAAAACACGGAGTCAAAAATATCAAAAAATAGTTTGTATATACTATGGATATGAAAAATTTCTTTTCTTTGATGAGTAATATTCGTTGGCATAGTAAATTACAGCAAAAAACTTCCATTAATTACATTGAATAGAAAAGAACGTTTTGCTTAATTTTGGGCAGCCGGGTATATTGTATATAAACTATATACACATCACATTGTGTACTTAAATTTAGTTTTAAATGAAAAACTCCTAACACAAAATGAAATATATTCCAGTAATTTACAAGTATAACACAAATATATCCAAATACTTCGGGTATTCTGTAAATGAAAGAGGAATGATTTTTATACCACACTATATGGAAAATATACTTTTATGCATGTAAATATTATGTTCATTCTATTTTGTTTAGGGCAACCTATAGATGTTACATTGTACTTACCAGAAATTTTTCCCATAGACGTAATATATTTGAATTATCTTGGATATGTCTATGCACAAACCATTTTCTTGATCTCAATGAAAAGTTTAGCGTAGCATTACTATATGATACAGATTTAGAATACCCAGTTTGGATTTACTGTTACTATTTGTTCGTGAGATATGCTGATAACAGATACTCACACAGACGCAGAGACAGACAAACACTCAGTTCAACTGCTGAAAACATGATTTCGGATTCAGGGTTCTTCAAAACTTGTAAATAGAAGAAAAACTCAGTTTCGAAAATTTAACACAAAGACAATACTCTCTAAAATATGAAGAGTGAGATCTCACTCTAAAAGAGTGGTATATCACTCTTTGAACATGCCAAAATGGAGCCAACCTCTAAAGAGTGAAAAGTCTCTTTTCGAAAGAGTGAGATTTCTCACTCTTTATTAAGAGTGAGATTATTCGCAGCAATTTAAAGAATATGACTGATTATTTTTCTTTAAAATAATTGCGTACACTAGACGATATCGTTTCATTTCGCCTTGCGAATGAACTCCAGTTCAACGGTGGAAATAATGCGGTTTGGATTCGTCGGGAATCGAACCCAGGCCTTCCTCGCAGCAAGCGAGTGTCTTACCACTGAACCACTGAGCACATACGCTTGTTGCTTATTTTACATTATTAAATCATACTTATACGTGATCTATCATATTTTATTTTTTACTTCATTTATCAACAGTATAAAATTACAGAATTCTAATGGATATTTTAAAATTATAATTATTTTGAAATTGCTAAAATTAGAATTATTTTAAAAGAAAATGTGTACTTGAAAACAAATTTCCTAATACAAGCATTCATTTAAAGTAGCTTATAAGGAAAAGAAGTTAGTCAAGTGTACATATTTAAAATAAATAAATAAATAAATTTTCGCATACAAATCTATAGAGTTTCCTGAAAAGCTCTTCCGTTCAGTAGTATAAAACTCGCTGTTGATTTTAAATATTAGTAAAGAATTATACCCATTTCTTTTAATATTTCACATATGTTAGCTGTCAATGAATATAATAAAAATATGAGTAATTATAGATTTTAAGGCGTTGTGCATTAAATATTTGCACTGATATTTTCTCTTATACTTTATATATTTCTGAATAAAACTATTTACTTTCCAATACGAGTTTCGATATGTTTCTTGAGATTTTCGATTCTTCACTAATAATATTACTTCGATTTTGTTAATCGCAAAGAAAAATATGTTTACCGAATTATCTTTTAACATAATTATTTTCTTTTCTTTTTTATTCATCAGAAATTTAGTTATAAGGAATAAGTTCTGTTAAACAAATGCATGCATTAGATCGTTCAGAAATTGTCCATTTTTCATTCGAATTATGATTAACAGATGGCGGCAGCGATTTCTCACTCCACAAAAGTTTGATCTTGCAATACATAATGACCTCACTCTTTGTGGCAAAGTGACTATACGTCACCCTTTCACAAAAAGTGAGAAATGTCACATTTTCAAGAATGATAATAGTGTTTTCTCACCTTTATTTGTGTCAAAATAGGGGTCACTTTTTTAAGGAGAGAGATTCTCACTCCAGAAATTTTAGAGAGTACTTTCGCTACCATATATATGGGTAAAAAAAAGTAAAAAAGATTGTAATCCAAATTCAGATAGTTAAAAATTATCGTTTGTTTTCAAAGATTAAAATCAAATATTTTCTCTTGAAAAACATTGTAATATTTTATTTGTATATTTTATAACTGATTTCTAGATTTTTATTTAACACGTTGAGCACCACGCGAATTCTTAAAATCCATTAAAATTCCATAATGATTCCTCCTGTAATAAATAAAAATTAAGCAAATTTTAAATAAATTTTCAATAATTTCTTAAAACAATGCAATATTTTTAGTTTTATATCCTATTTTAAGCTGTCAACTACTGATGGTTGACGCGGCTTTATATCATATTTGACACGGTCAGCCACCGATGGCTGACATGGCGCTCAACGTATTAATTTTTAATTGGTACTGTTTTCACTTTCGGGGTAAAATTTTCACTGAAATGTTTGAAGTATGACATGTTCTGCACACTCCTAAAGTTTCAAGATGATTCCTTCTGTACTTTAAGAGTTATATGACAAAATGTCTAGAATCTAGAATGGCTGACATGGTGCTCAACGTGTTAATTAAAAAAAAATCAAATATAAAAAAGAACAAAAATGTTTGTTCTTAGGAAAATACTATTTAGGAGTAAATTTTATATCAGAAATGTTTTCATGAAAATGGGTGATTAGCACTTGAACGAGTTTCATTTATTGCTAGTAAGCACAATACGCAAAAATATAAGTATTCTTCGACCACATTTCATGAAATCATGGAAGCATCTGCGCAAGTGCGAACTCAACGAATCCAGTGCTAAAATAGGGGTAACAGCCATCTGACTCGGAGAAAATGAGCAATAACAGAGAGCGGAATTACTGGATGTTTTCCAAATTTCGAACTGTCGGACAAGCTGGCATCCCTCCAACATTTTGGACGCGTCCTAACTGCTAGTTTTAGGATATGTGGCCGCACTGTATTTAGACTTATAAAAAAAAATTGAAAAAATAAATTTACATAAAAGATGAACTAACAAATTATCTTCTACAATGATAGATAACACAACGAAACACTTACAAAAACAAATCCCTACCCTGCAGACACAAAGTAACAGCTACGGATGCTCTTTGAAAAAAAAGAAGGTGCCTGTTGAATATCGTAGTTATAAAAAACTGTGAAATGACTCATTAAAAATATCACAAATATTGAAAATTCTTCTAATTTTAGGAATTTTTGAATAAAATGAATATTTTTTCGAAACTTGACAACTTATACATGGTCACCAATTAATATAATTAACTCCTTAAAATCGAAATCTGACTTTTTATCATAAAGTCTAATAATTTAAGATTCATAAACTAAACTAATTTTAAATCGAAAAAAGTTATTAAATCTTTATAACTGGTGTATTTTATATTTAGAATAAATATCACAATAAACTTAAAAGTTTAATGCAATTAATCACAACAATATCCCCTATATATTCAAAAATAATTATAACAAAAATAATTGATTTTTACTTTCCGAACAAAGGAAGTGTAATGAAGTATATGTAAGGAAAGTATTGCAAACATGTCAAAAACCCGAATTTGAGATGTTTCAAATTCTGTCTATTGTCAGACTACCATTTTCTATATAGTATGCTTTTTCTTATGTGAAGAGAGTCCCAGAATTTCCAGTAACATTTAGAGATGGGGCTTAATGTGGAAAAGTCTCGCAATTTAGGTCTGTTGCTGGACGTGCCAGTATCTTCTAACTGGGTTTGCTTTAATTATTGCTCCGCGGATCCAGTTTCGATGGCGTTGAATCTGTAGTTTTATAAGCAACTGGCTTTATCAGCTGGTATTTCTCTTCAACCCTAGTGCGAGCAGGGTTTCCGAGACAATGTATCTGCATATCTATACAGAGCGCCTTTCCAATAACGTATTTCAAAGGACATCTGGGTAGTTCCTTTAGTTTGTCGTATAGGACAGCTTTGTTTGTCATGCCTATTTTTTCCACAGCCCAAGTATTTAGTCTTCCACATTATTCGCTTATTTTCTACTCTCAAGACTGAGTAATATCTTAGTAAAATCTGCCAGATTTTTCTTTAAGGTCAGCTGCTGTGTTACTCTTGTTGTCTTTACGGTAGGCTTGTTGGGCTGCTCAATCTTCATTGTATACACCAAAACTGATTTAACATCCTAGACTTTGGAGAGTCTAAGGGCTTTTTGAATCTCTAGATTTCGCACGGCATCCTGTGAAATATTAGAAGATCAAATCATCACGGGTTTCAGCGTGGCAGTCCGAGAAAGCTGAGCGTGATAGTCTCTAAATGTTTGATGCCAGTTCTTGTAAACTTTCATCTGGTCTTTGATGACGGGACTTTAACTGGAGACGAATATATTTTTTCGATCATTCTTCTCTAAAACGCGGCTCCAATGCTCTTGTCAAAGCTTCGAAGTTATATCACTGTTCCTTCGAAAGTATTTTCAGGAAGTCAGCTGCATCGTCTCGTAATGATGCAACTAAATGAACTGGAGTGATATTTTATCTATTAACTTCAGCTACGATGGAAAACTGTGTCTTGAATACTTGCCAAGAAGATCATCTGCCTTTATAAGTAGAAAGATTCATGGACTCTCGATTCCGTATTCTTTCATCTTTTCTTTCAACTTCATGAAGCACAACGCTAATTTCTCCTCCATCCACCTCTCAAGTTCTTCCTCTATCTTCCTATATTTACTTTCCGCAAGTCTTCTTTTAAGCTTTTGATTGACATTTTCTGTAATTTTCTCTTCAAAACTTTCTTCTATTTTCATTACTTTAGCGTCCATCATTATAACACTATCTTCTATTTTCATAACTTTATCGACTTTACAGTCTACTTCTTCAACTCTATCTCCCATAATTGAAAGTTTTCTTCAATCATCATTTTCACAGATAAAAAGACGCCCTTCTCTGATGAAACATCTTTCTCTCATTTAGACTTGATTAGATTCAACTTTTTCTTGAATGGATTTAATTTCTTCGTTTAATCTGTCTTCCATGTCTTTTTGTATAGTTTCCATTTCTTCGATGAATCAAAATTTTAAATTGCTTTTCTGGGCAGTCAAACCTTCCAGAAGTTTCTTCAGCTCTTCCTTCGTATCTCTAGTTACGACTATTCAGCAGATAATCCCAATTCTGACGACAGATTTATTGCGTACTCGGGAATTGCCTGTGAATGAAAGAGAAATCTTGAGGCTTAAAAGTTTATTAACAGAATACTCCCGAAGACATGTTAACCAGTAAGATAGTCCCGAAGTCTGTTAACCAAAGTATCAACTTCAGTTTCACCAGAAAACACAGATTAAATAAAAGCTGTCAACATGAAATAAACTGCATAAACTGAATCAAAATCACGTCATAAACTGTACCATAGCATTAACACATAATAATTGCTGCAACTTGAGTCTCAGCCAGAGCTTTTAGATGTCCAAGCATTTGGTTTCAAATGACTGATTCATGGCGGGGTTAAATCCCTTTATATAACCTTGTAAAAATCTAGAATTCTACAGTATCTTCCGTAATAATTGAATTAGAGCTCAGAAAATCGTAATATATTGATTGATAATAAGGATTTTCTCGCCAAAGACGCCTAAATTGTGCCAAGGCCTATTACCCGCCCTGGTGAAACTTTTTAACGGGTTTGTAAAAGAAAATGGCCTATTTTAACGCCGAAGCAAGCTAAAAATGCAAAAAATTAACATTTTATAACCTGACTAAGGCTCTCTGAATGAAATTACATAAAAGTAACTATCATTATTTACAAATTCGTAACAGTATATACTTTCATTTACCATAAGGACATTGCATATGAGTGCTGTGCAAGTACTTTTTTTCCCTCAAAACAAGAATTTATTTAACACATATCTTTTATTTAGATGAAAGTATTGTGTAGATAGTTATGTCAATGCAATTTATAATTAATTATTGACAAGTTTGTTGTAAATTTCATTTTTATTAAAATGAATCTAGAATAAAAGTGCCAAAAGAAATTATACGCGTACAAATAAAGTTATGTTTTACTTTACAATTTTATAAACTTAGAATTAATAATAAATTTATTCTGAAACTCTTTAATAATATTTCGGAGAATAAATAGAAATACTTTAAGAAGAAGCAAAATAATTCAAGCGATAAACTTTGATAAGTTTAACTCAGTCGAGAAAAATTTCCAAGATCGGTCAGAAAAAACTTTCTTCTCTTTGAAGAACCTACTTTAGATATGGATTTGAGTTATGAACTAATCTTCTATTTTATCTTTGATTTGATTTGAAATAATACTTTATTTTTTCTGCCAAAAAAGAAAAAGATAATTTTTAACAAAAATTATTAAGTAATTTTTTTTTATAATGTCTTCCACGAAAATAAATTAAAAGCACACATGAAATAATGATATATCTTATACACAATTTTTATATGTGCGTATAAAATTATATATGAATAAAATTAGATATTCTTAAAATATTTAATATTTATATTTTTTAAACAATAATTATTAAAACTGATATATCTCCCTCCATTCACAGTTGTTTTTTAAAAGTCTGGAAAATTTCAAAACAAAGAATCTAGTATATTAGAATCCTTAATTCTCTTTTGAAATAAAAATATTTTTAAATGATTTTCTTGATTTCATTTCATATCACGAAACTTTTTCTTCTTTTTCAAATATACTTTTATAATTTTTACTTCTTTATGTATAAGTAAAAAAAAAAAAAAAAAAAAAAAAAAAAAAAAAAAATGAATTTATAAAAAAAGAAATTAAACTTCTGCTTTTTGGTAGCATTCGCACTTGTGAGGTCTCCTCAACACAATTTGATGTTTTTTTTTTTTTTTCTTTTTTTAATTGAAAGTCTAGCTGCTAACCTATGAGTTACCGGAAATTCCGTGCGCTCTGTAAATTAAAAAAAAAAAAAAAAATCATGAAACTGTAAAATTTTATAATTATTTTAACATAATAAAAATTTATGCTCAAAAATATTTTCGCATATATCGTCCATCCGAGCAAGGCTACAAATTTTCCTACTAACAAGAGTTTCCTACTAACAAGACAAAATATTTCAGTTTGTATTGCATTATTCACCAAACATCATGTGTGTGAGATTGCTATATGGAGAAATAATGCTCCTTTCAATGTACATATGAACGAACAGGTGACGTTGTTCAGCCGTGCATATTACGGCTGAACAACGGCACCAGTTTTTTTTTTTTTTTCTTTTTTTTAATCGAAATTACTTACAGCATTGATATTCCTCACATTCTTCGAATGCAATAGTTTAGCGCTTATTGTTTAAAATTCAATGAAACTACTTATGCAAAATATTTGTTGTAATATATTTTATTGATTAATATTTTGCGCATGTTAGCTGCAACTGATATTTAGCGCTGTCACATAGAATGATATAAAAAGATAACTTATGATAACTAGAGCTTGAAACTTAACGTCAATCGTTATTTTTCCATGAATAAATAAAGTTTTTCGTGAAAAAAAATGTTGCTTTAAACCTTTCGGTCCCTGTATTTATTTTTTAGACTCTGCTAAAAAAGTATTAAATGTAACTCGTTATCATTTTTTTTTTTTTTTTTTTTTTTTAAATAATGGCATCAAATACTAACTATTTTTTAATCAGATACAAAATAGAAAAAAAAATTAAATACACAAATTACATTTTGATGGACAGGTACGGAATACTGTCTGTCGATCACAAGAACAACTCTCGGCAACAAGTAATAATAAAAATAATAATACAAATATCGCCAACACGTTATCAATGCGATCAGTCATCCCATCCAAAGTGGGTGCCTTTCTTTTGCATATCCCTATTTAAAATGAAGCGAAGTTTATTTTTCACGGCAAAAGACAGGGGCAGACTTCTTGACAAGAACTATTTTTTCGGTCGACAAGCAGTACGGAGATAATTACTTTTCTGAAACAAAGCCGATATTTTAATTACATTTTAAAAATCAATCATTTAAATTATATTTGAAAATATATATGTCAAAACTTTTTTTATTTAAATCTTCTGTAAAGAGGTGTATTAGATCATTTTTTTATATAATTAAATTTACATTTTCAATTTCTTTTCTAATTTAAAATTAAGAAAAAAAAAAATGAAAAATTGAAGCATTTAAAAACTTAAACTTTAAAAATGGAATTAAAACCCACAAAAAATTACTAAGCATGCATTAAGTAATAAAAATAATAATAATGTTTATCAACAAATCGACATTTTGAAGTTAAATAATTGAATAATAGAACTAATTCGTCCTTCTATTCATTTTGTATAATTTATGTTATTCGCATTTAAAAAAATATTTTTCTGTTTATGTCCATGGAATTTTATAGAAAAATGATGAGGATATTAAAACTGAAAAATCTTACTTTAGAACTGAGTTGGTTAGTTTTGGTGTGTCTGAGAAACTTTTTTTTTTAAGTTTTTGTTTCTCTCTACAAGCAAAATAATATAACTTTCTCTATTTATATTATTAAAGAAAAACATATTCTATATAAAATTACTGTACGTATATAATATAGGGTTTTATTGTAGGGAAAGAATTATGAAATATTTCTCCACTTATTATTATTATTATTTTTTTTCCCCTTAAAATTTGCACTTTCTTGGGAAATGAAGATTTTTATGCGTTTATAAATTAGATTGTTAAAAATGCTTGCTTCTATATATATATATATATATATATATATATATATATATTATGACAGGACTGGGGACTGTTAGACTCAATTTGGGATTTTTGCGGTGTCATTTTTCGATAGTTGAACATTCATCGAAATCATTTTCCGATAGCTGGACATTTATCGAAATCTAAAATTTATCGAAAATATTATTGAATAATTTGAACGCGATGTTATAATTAAAAAAAATATATAAATAAATAAATAAATAAATAAATAAAACTAATAGTCCTCCGTCTGAAACTAAATTCTGCTTTTGCCAGAATTTTATTAAAATCATTTTTTCTTCTTTTTTTTTTAAGGAAAAAGAAAAGAAAATTAATAATAATCAGTTTTGAAATAAGCACTATGGAAAAAGTTTATTTTAATAATTTTAATTAGGAAATAATAAGTGCGGGTGCAAAATGAAATAAAAATAAGTAAAAAATGAATTTAATGATTTATGTTTTATATAAAACATGATCGCGTGCTATCTTAAAAAGTATATGTAAAATTTAAAGTTTATGTGGTGCGTGTGGCATCTATAAAAATTGTTTTAAGAAATTGAATAGAATAAAGAAAGCAACGATGTTGGTTGCAGTTTGTTATATAGCTTGAATTTTTGAATTTTATAGAAGTAATATCTACCGTAGGAATAATTTCTTCTTTTTTATTTTTTTACTTTTCTTTCTCTTTTCTTCCCCCCCCCTTTTTTTTTTTCTTTTTTTAACTCTATTCTTTTGATTTACCTCCTTTTAGCTTAGGGCACAATATTTTTTTTTCCTGCTGTATTTTATTTAAATTTTGTGTAAGTAAAATTGATTTTATAATAAAATTATTAGTTAAATTATGCATTTTTAAAAAGTTATTATTTCAAGAGAATAACATTAAAGAATATATAAGAGTTCTATATCATCAAAGAGGGTTTTAGAATTCCAAACATATTATAAAAAGTGTTAATTACACTGAGCTTCAAAAAAAAAAAAAAAAAAAAAAAAAAAAAATCAACCCCTGGTACTATTTTTGTTGATTCTTATGTAAAATGACCTCCTGAATCCGAATATGACTACTATTTGGTCAAGTAACCCACCGTTTTCTCGGGACACCAGCCTTTCCACAAATTTTTATCACTGTTCGATAATTCGGCCACGAGTCAAAAAAGGGGGTGATAGACTCGCCAACTTCGTCGCCGAGGACATGTCTGCCCTGTTGTAGACTTTTAACAGGTTTTTAAATTTTTAATACCAAAAATTAATAACACAAATTTTTAACAGCAAAGCAAAGCAAAAACGCGGAAATTTAACATTTTATAACATGATTAAGCCTATTTAAATGAAATTACTTAAAAATAACGGTTATTTCGAAATTTGTAACCATACCTTACTTTTCACGAATTATTTCACTGATTATCACACACTTTACAGAGCATTGGTCAATATTTTGCTTTTAAATTCTTCATAAAATGGGAGAATTTTAATGCTTATTTTGATATAATAAATGAATAAGTAAATGTTCGTTTGTATTTTCCATTTTATTAAAAAACATTTCTTTTGTTTATTTTTGGTTAGATATAATTTATATCATTAAGAGAAAAAATTAAGAAAAACTATAAATTTTAATTTGTTAATATATTTACCAAATAAGCGAAAATCATAAAATCACCTCTTTAAGAATTAGTAAGAATTTCATTGCAACTTACTAAAACGATTTTTAAGTAGTGAACTGAATAAATTAACAAATCCTAAAATGCCGACTTCTTTCATAATATATATACCATATATTTGTTTAAAAAAATTGAAAGAATACAATATTATCTAGAACATAAAATTACCTAAACAGTTTTTAAATCCTATTTTTATTTATTTATATTTTCCCTTTTTGCACGTCTTTTATTTTTTATTTTATTTTATTTTATTTTATTTTTTACGTATGTAGAAATAACTAAATGATATAACATTTCTTTAATAATTTGATTAATCTCGAGAACGCAGTTTGGTTTTCAGGTAAATGGAAAATATTCTTTTCTTATTTTTTTAAAACTAATTAAACATTTAATAGTTTAGTTTTTTATATTATTTCATTTCCAGGGGCCATAAATGCTCCACTATTATAATGAAAATACAAATTTATTCCAGTATTAGTAAGGAAATTTTTGGCAATAATCCTTCGAGCGTACATTTCCAAATACTTAAATTAACCCCAAAAAATTCATACGAAATTTCTTTTATGAAAGAAAAACACCTGCATTTTATGAAGCACGATTATATTTTTCTCCGCCTGAAATTCTTGAAAAGATTATTTAAATGTTTAATAATACGTTTATTTATGTTGACTGTTTTTGCAAATTTTCGTTTACTTCTATTATATTTAAAAGAAAAAACTAATAATAATCCCTAGCAGATGCTGAACATTGCTTTAAATGGAAACAATAAAATGGTCCTTTATGTTCTTTTTCCTCGATTTTACATTAAAATCCATATGTATTGTTATACATCAGTAAATAATGGGCCTTTACAATTTTCTGAGCCATAATGCCATGAAATTTTGATATTAAATTAAAGTACAAATCATTTTCTTTTAGTGAGAGAACACATTAAAAGAATTTCTTTCTTCCTTAAGCACTAAAAGACAAAATAAATAAATAAATAAATAAATATGAATATTAAAATACCAGTTGAAATTTAAGACCCTCTTAAAGCTATGAAATAACGTAATCGGTACATTTCTTTTAAAGTTTATTCATGGAAATACTTTCTTTTCCTTTTCTAAGAGTAAGTAACTTGGATAAATATGTTTACATAAAAGGAAAATTTCGTTTATGGTGGTTGCTTTTTAACCTTTTATTGTTGATTTATAATAGCAGTTTTATTTATAAGAGGAATATTAAGCCATAATATTACAAAATTTCTTAACTTTATTTTTATAATGATTTGATTAAAATTCTAATTGCAGTTGAGAGCTTAAATTTTTATATACTATTAAATATAGCAAGTGTTTCAATATGTTTAACGTAATATTTATCAAACTTTTGACATTAGCTTTAAATATTCCTTTTCCATTCCTTTTTTTTTTTTTTTTTTTAATCTGATATGCATACCCTCTAATTTTTTTTTTCTATTTGACTCTAAACACATTTTAGCGAAATAACAGCTCTCTAATTTGTTTAATTTTAAAACGTTTTCCTTTTGTTTGATCATAGCTTTTTATTATTATTTTTTTTCCAGGTAGTTTTATAAAATTTATTTACTTTATTTTAGTTATTGTTCATTTATTTATTAAAATTTTAACTGTCGTAAATAAAATTACAAAGCGTTTTAAAACTTTTTTTCAAAAATGTTCTTGGTATTTGATTCAACGTTGAAAAAATTTGTAATGCAGTACATTCGGATACATTTTCTTTTATATGTTGTGCACATTGTAAAATATGCCTGTGCCTTGATAATTTGTTTTCGAGATTATATAAAATATTCGTGATATTTGTTTCAATGTTGAATAAGGTTTTAATGGAATGGATTCGGATCCATTTTCTTTCACATGTAGTCCACATTGTAAAATACACCTATGCCCTGATATTCTTTTTTTTTTTTGGATTATATCTGTACTGATAAGTATAAAGGATTTAAGCCCATATTTTTGATTTTTCAGGGGACGAAAAATAAAGTTAAACTAACTGAAAACTAATCAGAATAATCGATTAGGAAAAAGGGCTTATGTTGATTTATACCCTTTATACCGCTCAGTGATTGTCAACCTTAATTTAACAAAAAGAAAAAAATGAATTAAATATTTTGTACAAAGATTAATGCTAAATTTCTGACTTGAATCTTTTTTTTTTTTTAAATGACATGGATTTAAATTCTTTATACCAATCGATAGAGAATGTTTTTCTGGGTCTGACAATGTACTTAACTCAAAATCGACATTTTTGGATTTAAATCCTTTATAATTATCAGTACAGACATATATAAGAAAAATGGTGATACGTGCTTCAATGTTGAATAACGGTTTGATAATATGGATTTGTACCAATTTCCCTTCATAGGTTGTGGACCTTGTAAATTTGGATAAATTTTCTTTCACACGTTGCGGGCATTGTAAGATATGCTTATGTCCTGATAAATATTTTATCAGGGCATTAAAAAAAAGATTCGTAAACCACGCCTCAATGATGAAAAAGATTGTAGTGAAAAGAATTGGCAATAATTTTCTAAAATTTATTACAATTACTGTTAAAACAATTTTCCTATTATATTTTAATTCTGTAGTGATAAGTATAAAGGATTTAAGTCCATATTCTTGATTTTTCAGGAGACGAAAAATAAAGTTTAACTAGCTAAAAACAAATCAGAAGAATGAATTAGGGAAAAGGTATTTCGTAGATTTTTACCCTTTATGCCATTCAGTGGTTGTCAACCTTCATTTAATAACGGGAAAAATTGAATTAAATATTTTATACCATACATGAATGGTAAATTTCTAAATTGGTCCTTTTTTTACCAATGGATTTTCTCAAAGACTAAATGACATAGAATTAAATCCTTTATACCAATCGATAGAGAATTTTTTTCTGAGTCTGACTATGTACTTAACTCAAAATCGACATTTTTGGACTAAAATCCTTTATACTTATCAGTACAGAATTTTAGTATAAATTTTCTTCTGTAAAAATAATATTTCCCCCAATATTGTTTGTTAATATCATTTATATCATGTTCTTTATATTAAAGTATTCTGATGTGGCACTCACATATTACTCATTTACCCTGCATTTGAATTCTATGGAGACATATTACAAATCAAGGGACAAAATAAGCAGCACTGCATATGACTATATTTTAGAACCAGATTTTTTTTTTTTTTTTTTTTTTTTTTTTTTTTTTTTAATGTATATACATATATCTACCATTAAGTGTTTGACCACTTTCGAGTTTAGACTTTTTATCAAATATCTAGAAAAGTTGTTTAGGAATCATCTTGAAACTTTGGTAGCGTAAAGAACATGTTATACCTCATATTTTTCAGTAAAAGTTGTGTCCTGAATAGAAAAATTTGACGAGAAAAAATAAAATAAAATAAAATAAAATAAAAAATAAAAAATGCTTTAAGTGCGTTTTGGCTATAGCGTGGTCATAAGGATTTTTTTTCATTATCTGTATAAAATTTCATAAGGCTACCACAAATATTCATGTGGATATAACGGTTTAAAAAAATGCAAGAAAAAGAAAAAAATCCACTATTTTAATTATATGAAGACCCCAAACAAATATCGGTTAAACCCAAATAGGTATGCGAGATTAGAATGAACAGAATTTCTTTCTCTCAAAATAAAAGCTAAACTTTAAGGTGTCTCACTCATATTTTTATTTTGATTCTTTCAATGTCCAATGGTAATACAGTGTTCGCTGATTGTAAATAAATATAGATAAAACCTCCTATTATATATATATATATATATATATATATATTAATTGAGAAAAACTGAAATTTGATTTATTCTATCCCTCATAACTTTATGAGTTTACACGATATTTGTTTAGAGTTTTCAATATAAGTTGCCCAATACTTTTGGCTATTAAATCATGCAAATAATGTTTTTTAAAAAGCTATCGCATGCGAGTAAAAAAATATTCAGTAAAAATGCTCATATTTTGCAAGATATTTAACATTTTTGCATTCTGATTGCAGTAAGCTGCGTCTTGTGTAGTACGTCAAATTTCCTAAAAATGGTTTTGCACTGTGTCTAATACCCTAAGTACTATAATTAAAAAAAAGTGGAAAATTTTTTTGCAACTTAAAAAAAAGTTGTATCTCCATGGATATATGTGACAGCCTTATAAAACTATACACACGTAAACTGTGTACAAGTAATGAGTGAAATCCTCATAATCACATTTACCGCCAAAACGCATTTGAAGCATTGTTTTTTACATGGTGATTCAAAACATTTTTATTTTTGTTTAATTTTTCGATGCTTTTTTAAATTCAGGTCACAAATTTTACTGAAATATATGAGGTATAGCATGTTCTTTACACTACCGAAGTTTCAAGATGATTTCTAAAGACCTTTCTAGATATTTGACAAAACATCTAAATTCGAAAATGTTCAAATACTTATTGGTATCTTGTGTATATGTTTCTGCGTGAGGCATGCTACCTCTCCTAAACTGTCAAATAAATATGGTACATAATTTCATAAGAAAAAAAAAAGAAGCTGTTAATGTATCTACAAATTTATTACAAATTATATGGAAAACTTTCACATCCACACAACTTTTTAAAATTTAGAAATCTTCTTCAAACATTTCAAGTGGTACCTTCATTTGACCTTCAAAACAAATTTCAATTTCCCGCGATTATTTGTTTTTAAATTTTGCTGATAAATGACAGACACTTATATCAACGCTAATTTTTGGATTTTCGTAATGAGGAGACCTGAAAACTCATAAGTATATTAAAAGGCAGTGTTGAAAATCGAACTGAAAGAATAATTTAACTAACATATGATTATGAGGAATTAATTATCATTCCTAAGCAATTTTACTTAAACACGGTAAATTTTAATTAAACATTTGTATAATTTATATTAAATAGAAAAAAGTGTATTCACGTAATTCTGGAGAACACTGTATATTGTCTAAAACTTATATACACTGACATAGGTTTTTGAATGGAAAACACAGTATCGGAACTCAGTATGGAAAACACGTAACATAACCTAAAATACACTTCCAGCAATTTCCATATATAACCACAATATATCAGATTTCTTTTGTAACTACCAGACATTTCGCCTATGTACGTGATTTAAATTATCTTGGATGTACCTCAACTGGATCATTTGCATGATCTCAAAAGAAAAAGAAAAGTGGGGTATTAGTGTATAATGATATGATACAAATGTAAAATACCAAATTTGCACTTCATTCTAATATCTATTCTTTAATTATACTGATGGTCGACTCTCTCTCATACACAGAGAGAGCAACTACTAAAAAAAAAAAAAGATATCTGGATTCGAGGGGTTTCAAAACGTGTAAATATAACTAAATCTCAATTTCAAAAAATTGATGCAAAACCAATTCATTCTTTATCATTGTATGGGTAAGAGAAAGTAAAAATTGAATATTTTATGATTTAAATTTAATAGTAAGTTTCTGTTAAATTACTCTATTTCAACTTCAAAAAAGAAAATATTTTATAGATAATTATTAATAAAGAAGGTCTAATTAATTGTTTAAATTGATATTATAAATACCTTGGGTAAGAAACTGGTGGGTAAGGAACCAGTGGGTTCCACCAAAAAACAGCTAAATATATCTCACATTACTATGCCCTAAAACGTGATGCCTTTGACTTCTTTTTGCCATCCCCAATGCACAGCATAATTCCCCAAAACTGGCAACAGCAAATAGAACAACTGAAGCGAAATAAAAAACATAAACAAGGCAACTATGAACTACGAACTAAAGCCACTTGCCGTACTTAAACTGACCATGTTTAATGTATCGAAAGTACTTTACAAAAGGCCATAAATGTATTCATAACGCCAATTTAAAGAAATGATTTTTTTAAAAATAATTTTAACATTAAAGCGTATATTTCTAACACTTTAAATGCAATATCTGTTAAAAAGTAAATTAATAAATATAATAAAAAGTCCCCAGTTGTGGTTTAAACGCAAGAAGATCTAGTAATTATGATCCAAATTAGATGGCGCAACTTTACACATCATTTTACTATCGTTAAATTTTGCATTTTTTTTTAATAAAAAGAAATAAAAATGTTCACATTTTATTTTGAGTCAGTGGGTAAGATTGTACAAAATACAGCCTCAAGCAGTGTATCTGAGCATTTTTAAAGCTTAATTAAGCTTTATTTAAGCTTAAATTTGATTCAATATTAATTTTATAGTTTTCTATTTTTCTTGTTATTTTATATTTCGGCACTTAAATATCACCTGAGAAATCGGAGATAAATGTTCAACAATCTTAAGTCGAATAAATAAATTAATTTTATATTTATGTTAATCGAACGCTGTCCTTTCGCGATCTGCTATTTTCCGACAACTTAATAAGTTTGACGTCACGTATCCATCGCAGCGGTTTTCCAATAAGAGTGGACATGCATGAGGGACGAAATGATTTAGCTTTAAAATTGGTAACACTCGGAGAGATGAGATATTCCGCCAGTTCTAAACAGATTACGCGGAGCCACGAAGAGGAACGAGAGCATCATTGCTTGTCAGAGAAGCTCGATTTGAATCTCAGCATATTTTTCTCTGATATCTTCCCCTGTAAATAATCCTTTTTAAACGTGTAAATAAACATCGTTTGGCCCTTTGCTGATAATACTATTATGTTTCTCTTCAAGCATTTATACGTGTGCTTCCTTTTGCAAATTAGTTCTTAACGACAGGACTACATTTTTTGAACGATTTTCGCAAAGGTCTTTACTTACACAACTGCGATAGCCATCCTAATTTATCACCAAACTAGCAAAAGTAAATTAATTAATTAATTAATTAATTAATTAAAGGCACCAAAGGGATTCTATAATAAAGCTGTGCCTACATTACTTTGCTGACAAAATAATAATAATAATAATAATAAATGCACTGGAAAATACGTTTAGAAACAAGCACCTCCTCATTCTGCAAAAGTAACTTTATGGTGTGGTTGAAGGCATTGTTTAACGTACGGTTGAACTCATTTACGTTATGATGGTTAAATCGTCACTAAAATTTGGAAGTGTTTTTCTTCTTATACATATTCAGAGCTGCCAACCTAATCCGGCAAATTGTTAGTACCGCCCCTTTGTCTACACCACTTAATTTTTAGAGCAATTCTCTTCAAATGTATCTACGTTGAATTAAGAAGAAAAATACTCTAAAAATTGAGTGGTGTAGAAAAAAGGGCGGTACTAGCAATTTGCCGGAATACGTTGGCAGCTCTGCATACTATTTTCTCCTTTTTTCAATAACTTCATTTCAAATTTCAGGCCATTACAAGCAGCGATACTTTTCTTTTTTTTTTTTTTTTTTTTACAGGTTTTTGAAAGTTGCAATTAATTAGAACTGCCCTGCACCTCAGTCCCATTATAATAGCAAGTGAATATTTAAACGGAAGTATTGACGAATGCCTCAGTAAGATATTTGTTGCTCAAAGTTGCGAAGCACCCAACCATAACCAATGTTTCATGACACCTCTTTTTTTTTTTTGACATTTCTTTCAATCACAGGACTAAAAAAAAATTTTGGCAAAATTTGATTTGATAATTTTAGCTAATACATAAATCTTTTGGTGTGCTGAAACTGAAAATGCAGTAAGGTTTTCTCTATAACATGCAGATTTTTATTAATACAAATTGTGTCTACTGACACAATTTTTTTTTTTTTTTTTTAGGTAGTTTCTATTATGTTTTTATGATTAATTAAAAATAATAATAATGGAAACATGCTGTAAAAGTTAATATATAACTATATTGGTGGAAGAGTCACGAAAGAAATTGTGCCGGTAGACACTCAGTATGGACAAAAATCTATACATGATAAGGAAATTTGGCTTCAGTTTTAGTTTTGGTATACCAAGAAACGTACGGATTAGCCAAAATTATTAAATCAAAAGTGTAGTTGCAGCCCTGTGTATTTAGGTTAGACCAGTGATTGCAAATTTTTAACACTTTCCAATAAAGTTGAAAAGTGTTTATTAGTTCGGTTTGTCTGTCTGTTCGTCTGTACACGATTTAACACGCATTAATATTCATGGAATCAAAAGTTTAGACGCAGACCTGTGTATTTAAGTTAGTCTAGTTATTACAAATTATAACAATTTTTCTAATTTTTATACGCTGATCGAAATCGTTCGTTTTATTTCAGGAGATTATCAAGTCTTTATTAAAGTAGGGTAAAGAAAAGAGAGTTTCCAAGCAAAGATTGAGTTGCGATTATCCCGTTTTCGACATATCAAAAGAATAAAAAAAATACTGCAGCAATTACATTCGATGCCAAATCTCATTAGAATGACCTTATTAAGCACTTGGAAACGTGCTTACGAAAATAATTGTCAAAATAAAAATTGAAAGTAATGTTTAATTTATTGTTTATTCAATGTACTTTTTTTTTAATAATAAATGCTGTATTTTATAACTATTTTCTTTTGCTACTATTACTGTGGCACAAGTAAAATTCCTGAACTACTATAATTATTATGACACATTACGTATTATCTGTTTTAATTCCTTTTACATATTATACTTTTTAAAACCATTTTAATACATGTCAGTGGGTTGTTACTAATATTTAAATTCTTCCTTTGTGAAATATTTGAATTTTTAAAAATGATAAGGGGAAAATAATTCTTAATATTTTGTCTTTAATTTTTAACGGGAATCATGTTAATGTATAAATTTGAAATTATTTAAAAAAAAAATTATTAAAATACCGTTTCGTCGACAGTTACGAAGAACAGAGAATAAAATAGATAAAAAAAGACAAAAAGAATTCGTGACCAAACCAAAAATGTGAAACATGATTAAAGAAGGTCGTGCATTCTGGAGGACACGTAAACAAACATAATATAAATATGATGAGAAAAAGCTTTAATTCCAGTTCAAATGAACATTATATAAGGAAAAGCATAATTATGTACTTTTATATATCTTATTATTATCATTGATGCTAATCTTTGAAAGTTTTATTTAGAATAATGTCTGCATATACCAATATAATATATGCATGTACGCATACCCATATTTACGTTTCTAATTAATTCCGGCAAAGATAATTCCCTAAACGAAGACAACTGAAAAATTTCAGAGCAAAATATCACTTTGATCTTGATTCTGAAACTTCATAGAATTGAGAACTCTTTAATGGAGAAAACTAATTAAGGATAATTACAAAGAATTTTACTGGTGACTGAAGGAATCGTAGGATTAGTATAATAGAAAAGAATTCACAAATCTAAATAGTTACAGTTATAGCTTAATGGGAAAGAACATATAATCCGTTAAAACCGGTAGTAATCACAAACATTCACGTTATCAATTAAACTGAAGTTGGAAGTTAATTGCTTATGGTGGTAAATACTTGAGGACTCAGAATTATGGAGTGGCACCAACATTAATTTGTTACAAATTAATCGTATTTTTTTCTTAATCATGTAATATAACCTATTATAAAAACAAAAACTATTTTTATGCATTGCATATTTAAATTTTCTGAAATGCAATATCATTTAATTACCTATCGATAAAAATACAAAATGCTTGAACTGTGTTTGAAAGGCTAATAAATTAAATATCAGTAGGCTTAGTAAAATACTAATTTTCGTCATATGCAAGCATAAGAAAGAACTTTTTTAATCAACGATGATAGTCTTATTCTTTTTATAACTCGGTATTAAGTTTATTTATAAGTGACAAATAAATAAATAAATAAAATTAATAATTAAAATTAAAATTAAATAAAAAATAAAATAAATAGAACTTTTAGAAAACTAATAAAAAGAAAACAAAAATTCTTTTTGTTTGCTAAGTAATTGATTTAAATTTTTGTACAAAACAGAATTTAATTTAGTACGACAGGCCTTTCTCTTTCCGTCTATTCTTCCATGTAAAAAGGCATGCAGTAACTGTGTTACGTTTCTTAGCAACGGTTACTACAGCCATTTCTTAAAATTTCTTTGTTGCTAATTTCGTATAAGACACACTTGTAGACTTTTAAATTGCCATTGCCTTTTTGGCGATGAATCAAAATTGTTATCGCAGTTGCATGAATAAAGAACTTAGCGAGAAATTGCCGAGCTGCTTCGGGGCCAAATTTCAAATTTCGCCTAGGATTTCTATATTTATTCCCTTTCTTTCACGCGATTTTTCACAATGTTATTTTTAGTATATTTTTTAGCATGATGCGTCAGGGAAAAAAAAATGGAGAAACATTTATTAATTGGCTAAATATACAAAAAAAAAAAAAAAAAAAGACAAAAAAGTCTTGTCCCTCATTTTAAATAAAAGAAAATTGTTACACGTTCAATTTTTTTCGACATAAAAAATATATATCTAAAAAAATTAAAGCGTATTTTTTTTTTTTTTTTTTTTTTCTTTAATCAATCTATTTTTTATTTTTAATAATTTGAAAGTTAAGAAGGGATTTTTATGTAATATCTTTTGAATGAATTATTCGATTAAACTAAAAAATTAAAGAAAAAAAAATATGAGGCATTAGCTAGATTTTTTCGCAGTTAATATTATTAGTATGAATTTTCGTAACGATCGGTTGACCGTTGTAGCTTTGTATAGCGAATTAAAACCTGACATATTCAGAGTGAAACGCAGTAAATATGATGAGGGAAATGGGTCATTGAAAGCAATTTGTCTGTCGTACTAAAAATCGCTTGTTTTGTTATACGATTTGATAATATCTAGAAAGGAGAAATAGCTTAATCCCGCAAATACATTTATAAAATGTGGTAGAAGGTGACACATTAGTATTTGACAAAGGGAATCCATGGCTATTTTTCATTAAATATTCTTTTAATCGAAGTGCTAAAACAATATCCACCTATAGCATTACCAATAGCCTAAATCGTTTAAGCGGCGATATACAAAAAGCGGTAAATATACTACCTATACCAATAAGTATTTGGACACTTTCGAATTTAGACGTTTTGTCAACTATCTATAAAAATTCTTTAGGAATCATCTTATTCATTTTTGGTAGTTTCTATTATGTTTCAATGATAAGTTATACTTAATCATGGAAACGCACTATAAAAGTTAACATACAATTGTATTGGTGTATAAAATCACTAAAGATATTGTGACATCCTTTATTGACAAATATCTATACGTTATAGAAAATAACTGCCTTCAGTATTGGTTTCAGAACACGAAAAAACTTAGAAATCAGTCAAAATTATGAAATCGAAAGTTTAGATGTAGACCTGTGCATTTAGTTTAACCTTGTTATTGCAAATTATAACAATTTTTAACAATTTCCAAGACAGTTTAAAAGTGTTTATGACTTCGGTTTGTCTGCCTGTTCGTCTGTCAGCGCTCTAACTCCCGTAAATATACATGGAATTTCTTTAAACTGATATATGTTATTCAAGTTCCCTACGGGATGTTCCCTGTTGAAAATGGAGTAAATATACTACCTCCGGTTTCTTTACAGGAACACCCAAAAGATTTCCAAAATATTGTGTTGTATGAGCTATACATTAAATTTTAGAAACTTTATTTTGCACAAATCATAATGAAATTGATGTTAATTATTCATATGTACAAAAAAAATGTTTTCTATAGAATACAGTATGGTTGACGTTATAATTTACAGAACACACAAAAATGCTTGCATGCAGTGAGATCTAAAACCTGAAATTAAAGGAATTGGATTTTCGATTTTATTTAGCGTTTCTAACACTTTCTAACAGTTTATAAGAGTGATTATGATTTGAATTAGCCCATATGTCAAGTCTTTCTATTCATCTGAATGTCCGTCTGTCTGCCTGAGCTGCAATTCCCTTAAATATTCATGGAATTTCTTGAAACAAATATATGTTATTGAAATTCACTATGAAATTAGCCGTATTTTATACAGATCATGATGAAATTAACGTTTAGTATTCATGAGAAATAAATATTGTACGAATGCAGTATGATTAGCACGAGGATTCACAGGGCTAAACAAAAATATTTACATACATTACGGTCTATAACCGGAAATTGCAGAAATCGCATTTTTGATTTTATTAAAAGGTGAACAAAAGAACGTGTATTAAAAGAATGAACAATGTTAAAGAGTGATTATAAGTTTAATTAGACTACCTGCCTGTCTGTCCGACTATCCGCTGTGTGATCACATAGGTAAAGTATATTGAAAGCAAATGTACATGCAGTTAAAAAGTGTTAATCTATGGAAACCGCATGATTTTCCGTTCTTTTCCCCAAAATTTTATGTACTTACCATCATTCACTACGGTATGTTTGTGAATCTCAAGCTAATAAAAAATGCGCCTCCATTTTAAGGTAAATATAAGCTTTTTTATTTGTCTCTCCGTGGAGCAGGTGGTTAGAGCGCTATGTTAGTAACGCGGTGGTCGAGCGTCCGAAGTGTTACTTTTTGCAGATAATTAGTAGAACAGATGTTAATTGATAAAAGAAAATTTTTCGTTGATTACACAGTATTCTAAGAATTTTTGAAGAGTTTTTTAAGAAGCCTTTTTTTTATGTTCTAATGCTGAAATTTAAGGCAAAAATTTAGTACTCAAACGTAAAAATGTTTTATAAAAATTAACTCATCGATAAATTCACAAAGTAGTATACGGACATATTTAAAATATTTTTTAAACCTCAAAATTAAAAAAAAAATGTTTCCAGGGAGCAATATTGTGTTCATATTTTTATAATTCTAAAACAATTATGCAGTTATTTAGAAAAAAAAGTTTTTATACATATTTACGTTTGTAATGACCGATAGATGGCACAACCAGAGCAATAACTAAAGGCCAATCATAGCAATGCATCTGTCAATGGAAGTTTGTTTGTATAAAGGTGAAATTTATCATTTCACCTTAATACAAAAAAAAAAAAAAAAAAAAAAAAAAATTGCATAATCATAACTTCGAAAAGATTTATGTGATATGATACATTAAGAATTTGGGGTTTTAAAGTTTTTAAAAATATATTATTCCTAAATTTATCCGTTGATCGAAATCGTTTGTTTTATTTCAGGTCATTGTCAATCCTTTTTGAAAGTACAGTGAAGAAAAATGAATTTTCAAGAAAGGATCGATTTGCGATTATACTGTTTTCGACATATCAAAAGAATAACAAAATATTGCAGCAATTACGCTAGCTGCAAAATCTCTTCAAATGCAATAGTATGACCTTATTAAGAACTTGGAAACATGCTTACGAAAATAATTGTCAAAATAAAAATTAAAAGTATTATTTATTTTATTGCCTAATTAAGTCTAGTTTTTTGATAATAAATGTTGCATTTTACATTTATTTTCTTTTGTTATTATTATTATAGAGCAAATTAAATTGATGAACTACTACATTCATAAATTATTATTTTATTCATGAATTATTATGGCACAAATCGATTATCTGCTTTAGTTCCTTTTACATAGTCTTTTTAAGCCATTTTAATATGCATAAATGAGTTATTTCTAATATAGAAATTCTTCACCTGTAAAACATTTGCATTTTTTTGAATGATAATTGAAAAATAATTATGAATTTTAAAGTAAATTAGAGTGTGAAGGTTGCTATTTTTATATGTGAAAAATACCAGAGCCGGGAATCGCACTCGGGCACCTCCGCTTAACGTACGGATGCTCTACCACTGAGCTACCCTGGCTGATAACAAGCTAGGAAATTTTCACCCGGAGGTGCCAGGGTTCGATTCCCGGATCTGGTATATAAAAATATCAACCTTTACACTCCAGTTTACTTAAAAATGAATATTCACGGGTGATGAATTCATAAATAAAAATTGCTATAATTATGAATGTTTTATCTTTTTCATGGGACCATATTGCTGTAAACTTGCATATTTATAAATTCCTTAAAATACCATTCCACTGATAGTTAAGTAAAATAGAGAACAAAATAGGTAAAGAAAGAGTAAAAGAAATCAGAGTGCTTTCAATAATATTAAACATAATTAAAGGGGAACATTTATTTTGGAGTATACGTAAACTAACATATTATAAATAAAATGTGAAAAAGCATTAATTAAGAATCAAATGAACATTATATAACGAAAAACGTAATTATATATTTTGTATATTCAATCATTATCGATCTTTAGTTCTAAAAGTTTTATTTGGGATAATGTCTGAATCTTCCAATATAATATATGGATCTCTTCGCACCGATATTTACGTAATATATTCATCTTCTCATATCGATATTTATGTTTCTAATTAATTCTTGCAGGAAAATCCCTTAACGAAGACACTTTGATATTGATTCTGGAACTTCTTAGAATTTCGTATTTGTTTGCAAATTCTTTAATTGAGAAAACTAATTAAGAGTAATTATGAAGAACTTTATTTATGTCTGAAGGAATCATAGGGTTAGTATAATAGAAAAGAACTCACAAATCCAAATAGTTAAAGCTATGGGGAAGAACATATAATACGTTGAATTCGTCAGTAAGCATAAACATTCACGTTATCAATTAAACTAGAGTTGGAAGTTAATTTCCTACGGAGGAAAAACTTTAGCTCTCAGAATTATGGAATGAAAAAAAAAAAAAAAAATTAATAATCTGTAATTCTATTTTTTATTATGTACAACCTATTATAAATATGAATAATTTTATACTACATTGAATATTTGGTTAGACTACATTTGAGGATGCCCTTGATTCTCGCCAAGTTCTGATCGCGTTAAATATATTAAGGTTAGCCTACTTATATGTATATAGTTATATGTATATAGTTATATGTATGTAGTGTATATGTATAGATTATATCTATATAGTGTTATAAGTTAATAACAAAAATGCGCCAAACAATTTCGCCAAGGGGGCACACTCAAATATATTTTTACCGAATATTTATAATTTCTGAGACGCGATATAATTTTATAGAAATGTAAAATGTTTGAATTGTGATTTTACGTTTAATTATTTAAAAATATGTAGACATAAGTAAAATACAAATTTTTGTCATATGTGAACATAAGAAAGAACTTTTTAAATCAAGAATAATATTCTTAGATTTTTGTAAATAGATATTAAATTTATTTATAAGAAAAAAAAAGAAGAACAAGAATTAAAAAATTTACAAAACTAATAAAAAAATGGAGTGACTCCACTCGACTTTCCGAACGTCAAGTAATTAACGGTTGTATAAATAAATTAAAGTAAAAGAAGTCGTTAAATAAACAAAAGAGAAACTTACAATAGGGTGTTTTAGTATTTTCTACATATAGTACATTGTTTAATTTAACGCTATTTCCTTTCAATAATTTGACCCCATTGGTCATAATATAAACCTCATAATAATAAAGAAACATACGCTGTGTCCCTGTAAAAATGTGCAAATGCTAGGTTCACCAAAATCTATACAGTTCATGCGAATGTGATCTATAACATGTATATAAATTTTCAGCTCAATCGGATAAGGTTTTTGAACGCTATCGCATTTTAAATAATTTCAGCGCATATAAATCATAATGATAAAGAATATTTTTTGTGCCACTGTAAAAAACTAGTAAGTTCTATATTCTCCAAAATTTATACAGTTTGTTTGATAGTGATCTGTAACACGTATATAAATTTTCAGCTTAATCGAATAATGCTTTTAGACGCTATCGCAGTTTAAATAATTTAAGCCCATAAGAGCATAATAATAAAGGATTTTTCGCTGTATCCCTGTAAAAAAATCTTCAAATGCTAGATTCACCAAAATCAATAGGGTTCGGGCTACTGTAACCTATAACAAACGTACCAACTTTTAGCTTTGGGTATGTTACGAGCATGTATTTCTCACATACATTGACCTCCAAACATTAAAGTACAACCAGTTTTCACGTTTTCTTCTTTTGTGCATAATTTTAAAACATGAGCATATTAATATAAATTCGGACGAACAAAAAATAATATTTTGTATTATAACATGCTGGGAATTAAACCTATCTCAATGTCATTTGTAAGCGTAGTATATGAGATATAACATACTGCAAACAGAATAAAAAAAAAAAAATATGATGATTTTTTTTTCTAAATATTTTTTAATTATCCATGTACAAATTTTAACAAGTTTTTATTTCCATAATTTATTAGCCAAACAAATTGTGCTACTTATATGAAAACCCAAACAATATAATGAGAAAGCACCACAGAACTGGCGTTTTAAAATAATAATTACAAAACTTTGAATAAACACCATAAAATACATTAAACCCACAACAATTACTTCGGTACGAAAGAACACACAGCCCTTCGTCAGGCGAACAAAGGCTTCGTCAAAGCGGCAGCTCATGCGTTGCCGCTTTGCCTGCAGTACACCTGCCTATTTTGTTCACCTGATGAAGGGTCGTGTATTCTTTAGACCTGAAATAATTGTTGTAAGTTTATTGTATTTAGTTTAAGGCAAATAGTTTCCTGTACTTTTACCTGCTACTTAAACTGATAAAGATAAAAATGGTTAAAAAGTAAAAACCTTATGTTTAACTCACTTGAATTTATCGACAAACTACATTACTTCAGTTAAGTTCAGGACTTTTGCAATAAAATATGCTTAATTTTATAAAATCTTTGCAAAGTAAGAGCATAATTCAGCAAAAGAACTTGTCCAGTTAGTTAAGAAATAGATCAGTCTATTAAGATATAATATCGCAAGTACAACAGTCAATGAATTTACGGAAAAACTTGGATGTCGTATGTGTGCTGTTTCGTTCTGTACAGTTCATTAATGTCACACAGTCATTAAAATATATTAGAGTTATTAAACAAGTAAAAATTAATTATAAATGTACAAGTATTTTAAAATCAATTAATTAAATACATGAATTTTCAGTCAGCATTATATCTACATGTAAAAGCTAAACGATTAGAAAATTTTTAAAGGAACTCGGCTTTCAATAAAAATGACGCGATACAAAATATAATGGAATCTCAGCAACCGAAATGCGAATAAATTATTAACTTGCGAGTCTGAAAAATTTGTTTTGTGAAGATTTAGTATAAAAGATTACGATTTACTTCGTTCGAATTTTGTTTGACATTTGAATAACCTCATTCTTTTCTTGCAGAGAATCGAGAAATTGACGTTTAGTATTGAGAAAAATTGAACTAATCTGCAATTTTCAAAGTTGTTCATTCGTAGGAAGCGAATCTTTTAGAGGAAAGAGAAGTTCAAGAGAGGGAGTGAAATAAACGTGAAGAAACTTCTGCAACTGAAGTTTTTAAAAGAGGAAATGCAGTTAAATTAAGTTTGGCAAACTACTTTGTTTCAGAAATTTAAATGACTTTTGAAAAGTTTTAAGAAAATCTGTCCCCCAAGGCATAAAGTAAAGGAAAATTCGTTTTATATTCTTATGTTCTGACCTGAAATAGAGGAAGTTATCTTTGATTTTCAAAAATTCTCTATCGTTAAATGAAGAATAAAGTTTTAAACAAAGTTCTTTGTTCTGTTTGGGGTGGAATTCTATTCTCTGTACTTTTATTTAGTACTAATTTTTCGCACAGTCTTTATTTTTATCTAAAAAATACAAGAATTTGGTAGGTTTTTATTATGTAAAACTATGTTTATATAAACACATTATAAATGAGATTAAATAATTAATATTCTTTAAATATTTTAAAACATCATTACAGTATTGTGTATAAGTCATAGATCATGTCTAATATTATGCTTAAAAATTAATTATTTGTCGCTTTATTTTTTTTATATTAATGCTAAAACCAATGTTCAAACACAATTTACGTTTAAGAAGGTATAAATATTTTGATAGCATGAATCTATTATTTTTAACATTTATTATCTTCATATTAGTAATAAAAAAGAACATTTAACTTACATTTACATTGACTTTAATCTTATAAGTACTTTACATTGACTTTAATCATATAAGTCTTCTTATATTTGTCTAATAGAAAAACAATGGTATAAAAATAGTATGGTTACAATTAATACTATGAATGTTATCAAAGCAGTATACTGTTATATAAAACATAATACATAGGAGGAGTTCCGTGAATACAACCATTTTATGTTGAATACCACTGAAACCATTTCATAACGTAAAACAATTGGAAAAAAAGAGAGAGACAGAGATAGAAGAGAAATTTAGATCAGTAAAAAAATATATAACTTTTCACCAGGGACCGATTTACTCACTTGGAGGTCCAGGGCACTCGTGTTCAGTGGACCCCTTTTTTTTCGTATTTTAATATTACAACAAACAAAACAAACTGCTTATTTCCAATTCAGCCGTCTAAAAATTCACTTCGCATTTCATGTTGTTGGTAAAAGTAAGGCTAAACAAGATTTGTCACTTGTCTATCGGATCGACGTATGTCGCCTCTGTGTATTATCTTTTATTTAAAGATCATCACGGCGATTAATAAAACAGCACAGTAATTCCTCCATCCATTGACAAAAAACAAAAAACAACAATCATTATAGTAAAATTTGGAAATTTTTCATTTTAACTATTTTTAAAAATATATGATGGAATTTCTTGGGGGCCCCTTCACTGTGAGGGCCCAGGGCACGTGCCCCTAATGCCCTGCCTTAAATCAGGCACTGCTTTTCACAAACACACAAAAGAGGGGGAGGGCCAGGTAAGGCAATCGAATTATTTAATCGAGATCGCGACTTATCACCTAATGTGTCGGGATTCACGGGTAGAAAACAATTGGTAGATACATTGCACACCGTGACCAACAAAGAAATTTTTACTAGAAATTTTTTATAATATTTTTCTGAACTTTTTCTCACGCGATAACTGTAAATCTTATAGAATTTTTATAGAAAACATCTACTTCCAATTTCACTCTATTATAAAGTTAATAATATATACCCTCGTGACTTCTTCAGAATTGTGATCCATAAAATAACTTCAAATAACTCATTATCTATTACACTGGTGCTCAAAATTTAAGCGAAACCTGTTTTCTCGATTTCTTCTTTTGCGCATAATTTTTAAACAAATAAACATATGAACATAAAATTTGGATGGCATGTTCGTTATCTTACAATTAATCGAATTTTATATAATTTTAGCATGAGTAATTATATTTAACTAATAATTATTATTTTTTTTTTTTTCATTTTTTCGAAAAGTATACTTTGGAATAATGGAAAAATTTGAAAAATTTCAAAATTAAAACTTATTGAAAATAGGTGTTAAAGGTGCATTACAGATAGATAAAGACGCACATATGCCTTAAAATGTTACTCTAAAACTCAATTTTTCTTTCTGTATTAACTTTTCATTTACATTTATAATAGACTTTAAAAAAAAAAAAAAAAAAAAAAATGTATAATTAATAATTTGTAAACTATGAGCTCACCAGAATAATAAAAATGTCGTTAAATAGTTTTATAATGAAATCTTATACAATTTTCATGTTTGTATGTATATTTTTTGAAAAGTTATTCACATGCGAAAGAAAGAAGAAAAAATAAGAAACAGAAAAGTAAATACAGGTAAAAAGAACCAGTTTTAATCTAACACATGGATGCTTGTGCATCTTCACCTACCTGTAATGCATCCTTATGATTATTTTTCATTAAGTTTTCTTTTCTGAAATTGTTGAAATTTTTCATTTTTTCCAAAGCTTATTTTTGAGAAAAAAAAAAAAAAAAAAGAATATTTATCAGCTTAAAAATTATTACTTATGTTAAAGTTATATAAAATCCCGCCATCCAAATTTTATGTTCATATGTTTATTTGTTTAAAAATTATGCACAAAAAAAGAAAACAAGAAAACAGGTTGTTGCTTAAATTGTGAAAATCAGTGTAGATAATTTTGAACAAAATTGAAAGAAAATTTAAAACTGTTTATGTTTAATGTTTCTTTGCCTGCCTATTAATGTTCCGATTCCATTTCCATGCGTCAGTTTTAGTTAATAATTTTGATAGCTTAAAAATTAACATACATTATATTTTTCATATAGTACGATCAATGTGTCATGTTTTTTACAAAACGTGGTGTGGATAGCACTATTCCTTTACATAAAAAAAGTTCTGTAATTATTGCTACGGCCTATAGCATATTTCTTTTTTAACATACCGTAATATCATTATATAAAAGTGACGTAAGAATATTTACATACTTTATACAGATGTACTAAAGCATGTTTTCTGTAGAATATGGTATTTTTGAATTCTTTATTAGTGCACAAATAACGGTAGTTTTTACAGTATAATATGGTAATCATAGGAGAGGTACACTAGTAACGAGACGTACGTAACTTTTTTTTGCGATTTTTATAGGAAATTCTTGAATTAATTTGGATTGATAATTATTCTCTTTTCATCTTGTAAGTGTTATAAAAATTCAGTTGTCCTTTCCTTATTTAGTTATGTAAACAATTGTTTAAAGACAAAAAAGATATTTTGAATATATTTTAAAAGTACAATGTCTCAACTTTTAATTAAACATATAAAGAGCCGATTCCCGTTTTTGAAAGTTAATAAGCAGGCTTATATAATAAGTGGTTTTGTTTGATCAACGTTTTGGGGTAAGGTAGCGAAATCTTTTTGTAGTAAGATGCCGATAGTTTTACATTTAGAAAGATTATTGGTTCTGTTCTTTGTTATTTTAAGATTCACCCATTCATTGATTTTAGCAAAATATCAAATAAAGTAAGAGATAATATTAATAAAGAAGTATTTTAATATACTTAAGTCAAAAATAGTTTAAAAACCTTTAATTTGTCTATTCTAATAGAACTTATTTTTTTTACGTTGAATTCCCATTAACCATTTTACCGCTAAATAGAAGGCCATCTTACCACAACGTAGAGAAAAAAAAATCGTGATTAAAAAACCACACGACTTCCATTAGCCACTAATATACGTATTAGATGCATTTTTTGGAGATAATGTGATTCTTTGCCTGCCTATTAATGTTCCGATTCCATTTCCATGCGTCAGTTTTAGTTAATAATTTTGATAGCTTAAAAATTAACATACATTATATTTTTCATATAGTACGATCAATGTGTCATGTTTTTTACAAAACGTGGTGTGGATAGCACTATTCCTTTACATAAAAAAAGTTCTGTAATTATTGCTACGGCCTATAGCATATTTCTTTTTTAACATACCGTAATATCATTATATAAAAGTGACGTAAGAATATTTACATACTTTATACAGATGTACTAAAGCATGTTTTCTGTAGAATATGGTATTTTTGAATTCTTTATTAGTGCACAAATAACGGTAGTTTTTACAGTATAATATGGTAATCATAGGAGAGGTACACTAGTAACGAGACGTACGTAACTTTTTTTTGCGATTTTTATAGGAAATTCTTGAATTAATTTGGATTGTTAATTAATCTCTTTTCATCTTGTAAGTGTTATAAAAATTCAGTTGTCCTTTCTTTATTTAGTTATGTAAACAATTGTTTAAAGACAAAAAAGATATTTTGAATATATTTTAAAAGTACAATGTCTCAACTTTTAATTAAACATATAAAGAGCCGATTCCCGTTTTTGAAAGTTAATAAGCAGGCTTATATAATAAGTGGTTTTGTTTGATCAACGTTTTGGGGTAAGGTAGCGAAATCTTTTTGTAGTAAGATGCCGATAGTTTGACATTTAGAAAGATTATTGGTTCTGTTCTTTGTTATTTTAAGCTTCACCCATTCATTGATTTTAGCAAAATATCAAATAAAGTAAGAGATAATATTAATAAAGAAGTATTTTAATATACTTCTAAAAGAAGTATTTAATATACTCGTATATTAAAGAAGTATTTAATATACTCGTACTTTAATATACTAATAGGTATTTTTGAATTCTTTATTAGTGCACAAATAACGGTAGTTTTTACAGTATAATATGGTAATCATAGGAGAGGTACACTAGTAACGAGACGTACGTAACTTTTTTTTGCGATTTTTATAGGAAATTCTTGAATTAATTTGGATTGTTAATTAATCTCTTTTCATCTTGTAAGTGTTATAAAAATTCAGTTGTCCTTTCTTTATTTAATTATGTAAACAATTGTTTAAAGACAAAAAAGATATTTTGAATATATTTTAAAAGTACAATGTCTCAACTTTTAATTAAACATATAAAGAGCCGATTCCCGTTTTTGAAAGTTAATAAGCAGGCTTATATAATAAGTGGTTTTGTTTGATCAACGTTTTGGGGTAAGGTAGCGAAATCTTTTTGTAGTAAGATGCCGATAGTTTTACATTTAGAAAGATTATTGGTTCTGTTCTTTGTTATTTTAAGCTTCACCCATTCACTGATTTTAGCAAAATATCAAATAAAGTAAGAGATAATATTAATAAAGAAGTATTTTAATATACTTAAGTCAAAAATAGTTTTAAAACCTTTAATTTGTCTATTCTAATAGAACTTATTTTTTTTACGTTGAATTCCCATTAACCATTTTACCGCTAAATAGAAGGCCATCTTACCCCAACGTAGAGAAAAAAAAATCGTGATTAAAAAACCACACGACTTCCATTAGCCACTAATATACGTATTAGATGCATTTTTTGGAGATAATGTGATTCTTTGCCTGCCTATTAATGTTCCGATTCCATTTCCATGCGTCAGTTTTAGTTAATAATTTTGATAGCTTAAAAATTAACATACATTATATTTTTCATATAGTACGATCAATGTGTCATGTTTTTTACAAAACGTGGTGTGGATAGCACTATTCCTTTACATAAAAAAAGTTCTGTAATTATTGCTACGGCCTATAGCATATTTCTTTTTTAACATACCGTAATATCATTATATAAAAGTGACGTAAGAAAATTTACATACTTTATACAGATGTACTAAAGCATGTTTTCTGTAGAATATGGTATTTTTGAATTCTTTATTAGTGCACAAATAACGGTAGTTTTTACAGTATAATATGGTAATCATAGGAGAGGTACCCTAGTAACGAGACGTACGTAACTTTTTTTTGCGATTTTTATAGGAAATTCTTGAATTAATTTGGATTGATAATTATTCTCTTTTCATCTTGTAAGTGTTATAAAAATTCAGTTGTTCTTTCTTTATTTAGTTATGTAAACAATTGTTTAAAGACAAAAAAGATATTTTGAATATATTTTAAAAGTACAATGTCTCAACTTTTAATTAAACATATAAAGAGC
This sequence comes from Salticus scenicus, assembly GCA_963930645.1. Classification (NCBI taxonomy): domain Eukaryota; kingdom Metazoa; phylum Arthropoda; class Arachnida; order Araneae; family Salticidae; genus Salticus; species Salticus scenicus. The sequence continues at coordinate 326,428,443 of OZ005648.1, read as the reverse complement.
CGATTCCCGTTTTTGAAAGTTAATAAGCAGGCTTATATAATAAGTGGTTTTATTTGATCAACGTTTTGGGGTAAGGTAGCGAAATCTTTTTGTAGTAAGATGCCGATAGTTTTACATTTAGAAAGATTATTGGTTCTGTTCTTTGTTATTTTAAGTTTCACCCATTCATTGATTTTAGCAAAATATCAAATAAAGTAAGAGATAATATTAATAAAGAAGTATTTTAATATACTTACGTCAAAAATAGTTTTAAAACCTTTAATTTGTCTATTCTAATAGAACTTATTTTTTTACGTTGAATTCCCATTAACCATTTTACCGCTAAATAGAAGGCCATCTTACCCCAACGTAGAGAAAAAAAAATCGTGATTAAAAAACCACACGACTTCCATTAGCCACTATTATACGTATTAGATGCATATTTTGGAGATAATGTGATTAGAAGACATAAAATTGACAAAACGAAGTAGAAACCTAAACTTTTTCCAGTAAGAGAAACACAATACGTGTGTAAAGATATATCAAACAAAGTTTACATAGCGAGTTAAAAAATAAGAAAAAAAATTGGTAGAGTTATTGCTTGAAACACCAATTTCCGAGATCTAAAACTGGCCTACCAAAGCTGGGTGACAAATAATTTTCCTGTAATAACCACGTAATACATGAGAATGGATATCTAAAATGGATTTATGTAACAATTTTCAAGAAAATCATTAGAGCCGTTTTTGAGATATTAAATACCAAAACTTCACATACTCAATTATTGAAAAGAAAACAATAACTACATACAAATTGATATTTAAAAGAGTGTTAATATGGCGAGTTTGAAAAAAGATCCGTGCAGCCGCTTTTAAAGGAACGCACTTGCGAGACCTGAATTTGAGCTATTTATACAGGACGCCTGTCAATATTCCTGTACTAACCAACTATATTATTCGAAAGGACATCTAATAGAGTGTTTATAAAGCAACTTTGAAGAAAACCTTTCGAGGTGTTTTTGAGATACGGACTTACGGTCCCTACTTCTGGTTTTCCCATTTTTACCAACAATTTGGAAGATTCATCTGTACACCATTCCTGCCTCAATTCTGAAGTTTCGTAGTTCTAATCTTTATTAGTTTCGGAAACATGAGAATCAGCAGATTCCCCGCAAACATACACACACACTGTTAAAAATTTCTGTAAATTTAATGTAAATATATATCCAGAGTCTGTAAATTTACAGTGATTCTTAGGTAAAAGTGAGTCGAGTTTCTCAATCTTTATTCTGTAGTTTTACCTAGTTTTATTATTTAATTATTTAATGAAAATTAAAAATGACTTTCTATTTTAGAAAAAGCATTCTAAGTCACGAATATATTCTCACCAATAATTAATTAAATTAATATTAGTCATTAATATGAATGAATAATATAAGTTTTTTAACATCTCTGTTTATTTTTGTCTGTAATTTTACGTAAGACTTAAGATAATATATTCCACAGAGTTTTCTCTCGAAACTTTTAACAGTGCACACACACAAAGCTTTACAGAGTAAGCTCGTTCACGTAATGTTAAAAAATGTCGCAAAGTAAACTGGACGTTAGCCTTGTCGTGCAGTGACTGAGGTACTCAAATAAAAGCTGTAAAAATTGCACCTATTGTGTTAAATTATTATTATTATTATTATTATTAATTTTGTTTTGTTTATACGTATAAAAAAAAGTAAAAAAAAAAAAGAATATATCTATTTATATACATATTAACAATTAGGGCGGAAATGAGATGAGCATGGAACTCTTTATGAACATGGAAAGAGATTACTAACTGAGAATGCCACTAAGTAAGCACAGCTGTTATCAAACTGCATGCATTTTGTTACAGAGATACAATTATTCTTTCAGACTTGAAGTAACGAATCGGTAATTTGGAATCTGTCTCGTTTCTCGTTACTTGCGTATTCCATGTGCGTCCCATGGATGTTATCATCCACATGCCGCAGAGCAAAGTTAGAACATTTGTGAGGGATTGTTACTTCTTCGTTATCCGTATGTGTATGATGCTGCATTTAATATGCGGGTTGCGGGGATTGTTAGATGTGAAAAGATGGGTGTTTTATTCTTTACTCGGTACTTTTTTGTTACCCGTATGACGCGATTTGGACTGCTAGTTTTCGTATGATTTGGATTTCGATAGTAGCCGGTTTTGATAATATTGTTTTTGTATTTTATAAATTCAATATATAAACGAAATAATTCAAGCTTTTTACATGTATGATGGTGTATCATATCAGTTTTGTCGCCAGAAATTCCTATTTCGCCTGCAGAGATAAAGTTGAAAATATTATTTTTTTAATAGGATATTTTTAGTAATATATTACCGTGCTAATAGGCTACAATGCAATAATAATATTACTTATCATGTACGTGAAATAACGCTCATCTCTAATATGCGGTCTCTAGTGATTTCCGTAATTTAAGGTAAGACTCTATATAGCCGGTTTTATTGCGTATAATCGAACAAAACCTGGTATGTGAAAAGGTCATTATGGTCATTGGGCTCATGCAATTAGGGCGCATGTTGACCGATACGTGGCACTGTTACATTGCAAATTTCCTCGGGAACGGAACATAGATATAGTAATATATATAGATCTATCATCCCCATGTTATCGAGCAAAAAATTTTGAGGCCGAAAAAAAGTTCTAAAATCAGCCATTAGAGAGTATTGAAAAAAAGAATAAAAAGAAAAATGAATTTGAAACTGTACCTGGAGTTTTTAATTCACCTTTAGTAAATAAATTATTCATAAATTTTATTTACTAAATTATCCGTGTGTATTCCTGAGTGTGATTTACTCGGGAAAAGGCAGCCATCAGAGTGACTTTTCTGCTTTTCCCGAACAAAAAAAGGCATCACTTTTTCCCTCTCGCTGATCAATCTATGTCTTATTACTATATCTATGGAACGGAAAGGATGTCATCTGCAAGGTAAAAATTCACTTCCGTTGGACAGTTAGTGTAATAGTACCCCTTTGAGAGGAAATGCATTCATAATGGAAAAAAAATAGTAATAAATAATTTGTACTACTTGAATTTGTATAGGAAAATAGGAATGGAAGAAAGTTTTGTGATGGTCACAACATGCCAGTTTTTAACAATTTAGCATTTAAAATTGTTTCTCAGGAAATTAAATAGATAAATACAGTATGAGGATATAAATGAAATTTGCTGAAAATCGATTTTCAATTAGTTTAAGAAAAGATTTGTTTTACTGTAATAAATTTTATGCACTGAGAAAAAAAATATATATATGCCGCCTTTCTCTAGAATGAATAAGTGGCCATTTTCTAAATCCCTTAACTAGAAATATAAATTTTCGGCTATCCGTATAAGGCACGCCAATAAACTGAATAGACGAAATGATTGAGAATTTCTAGTGTACACATTTCTAGATGATGAAACAATATTCTGAATACTCTAAATATTCTGAATCATTTATATTGCAATAAATTCTCGCTTGATTTTCTAGAATTTGGTAATAAACCAAGATTATAGTTGCAAAAACCCGTCTCTTGTAGTCTCCTTTATTTGCAGAGATTTTTAAATAACTTTGCCCTCGAGAATATAGACAAACGTTCTAGAATTCTAATAGGGGGTTCTAGAAATCGCTTTCCAAGGCGACTAGAATTTATAAGGATGGCATGGAACTATTTTTTCTAGAGCCACAATTTAGATTCTAGATGTCAGTTACAGATTTTTTTCTCAGTGTGAGGTGTTTAAGCAATTTTTAAAGAATACATTAAGGACTGCACAATTTTACATATTTTATACTTTCTCATTAAAACAATAGCTGCAAAGATTTTTTTTTTTTTTTTAATTTCTTTTGTATATAAATTGTTTAAAACGGTATCTAATTTAAAGTGTAACCACAGAGACGAATTATATTCAAGAACATATGGAGTTGCAGGAAAATGCAGTTGAAATATGATTTATAATTTGTGCAACTAAAATGCTTTTTTTTTTCCCTTCTTATCTATTGCAATAGTAATAATGAACGATTTCAAAATTTCCGTATCATTGTTTTGTCTAAAATAAACATAAATATTTTATTTATGTTTTTTACTTTCTTATATATTTAGTAGAAGAAAGTATTGAATTCTTAAAAATTATCGACTTCCGGTTTTTGATGGATTTACACGTTTTGAGAGTTCGAGAACTCGATTTGATCATTTTTAGAAAACATTTGTCTCCATGTGTGTGTGTGTGTGTGTGTGAGACAGAAGTTTGTGGCGACAGTTTCTCAAGAACTACCGCACAGAAACGCATACAAATTTGTACGTAGATGCCTTGACCTATATTTATGCCTATAAACTTTTATGTCAATTACTGAATAGATGATGCTGCTGTAAAGCGATATCCATAATTTAGGGGAAGGCAATATCGCAGGTTGTATTACGTATATTAAACTTAACTTGATATGCGAGAAGGCTGTTATGACACATTATTCTGATTCAATTTGGATGCATATCGGCCAATAGGTGGTGTTACTATACTGAAATTTGCGACGGGAATGCTATATCTCAATTTCTATGAGATATAACTGCACGAAAAGTGATATTTGAGATGAACATTATTAAAACACACTTTTATGATATTATTTGTAGAGGATAAAACTGTGTTTCATTAGCTATTTATTGTTATTTTTCCCTAAAATAGAAATCGTCTGCTTTTACCATGGGAGATAATTTTAATAAATAATATTTCTAATAAATTATTTGTACTCAGTGAGTTTGTTTAATCAAATATAGAAAAGTGTCTTGTAGTAGCCACAACCTACTGGTTTATTTCGTTTTCTATAAAGTTTTAATGTTTTATTAAAATATAATTAATAAATACAAAAATTTATCTGCCTTTCCGGAAGAATATAAAACTGCTTTTAAAATTCAATAAAACTCTATTTTTACATCTTTTGCAATTACAAATATCGCGAAAAAGGTATAATTTTACTAAAAGAATTTACTTAATACCATACTTTTATCGAAATTCTTTTCTATTTAAATGAACTATTTCCATTATAAGCTTAACAATTTTTAAGGAATAAAATTTGTCTAATTAAATCGGATAATTAGTTTTCGTATATTTACCTGAAGTAATTTATCTCGAAAGAAATAAAAATAATTCCCTTTCATATTTAATAAATATATTTCAATTTCACCAAAATAAATAAATAACTTACATTATTCTACCTTAGCTGTTCCGTGACGTTATAAATAGATTGGTATTATTTAAAGTAACTACGCTAATATCACTTATTTCATTTTCATTTAACCCTAGGCTATATTCTTGGATTTGTTTTAAGGATTGCTCTTCCTTAAACATCGAGAATTTATAGAAATTAGTCGATTCGGCTAAAAGTTCAGTTTTCCCACAGCTAGTTTAAGCAAATATTTCTAAAAGAAAACGTATTAATATTGCTTTGTTAAACTTTAAGTCACCCGAAGAGAAATATTACCGCAAACTTAATTAAAAATATGTCTGGAGAAATGAAGCTATTCCTAAGTATAGGAAATTAAATTACGGGTATAAACAAAATGTGCATCTCCTGAATTAAATATCTTATAATGCGAATAATGTAAGAGCATTTTAGTGAACTTTCGTTATAAAAATTAATAATTTTGTTCTCTACTTAAAAATAATACTTATCTTTTAAAATAAATGTAATTATATATAATGCTTCATTATTGGTTTAGTTTTTAGAAAAAAATCATCATTTGAAAAGTCAATATACAGATTAGGTAAATAAACATTTCGACTTTTACAATTGAACATTAAAAAAAAATATTTTAATATAAAATCTAATATTAAATAATGAATTACCCCAATCTGCATATCTCTCTATATCTATCTATCTATCTATCTATCTATCTCTCTCTCTCTCTCTCTATATATATATATATATAATATATATATATATATACAGGGTGGGCATAAATTAACGTGAGGTGCTCAGCGTTCTAGAGCTGTAATGTGTGAGGCCTCACTGAATCTCTTTAGGTTTCAAGTGCTCAAAATTGCGTCTAGTTGTCTATGCAGTGTCAGGTCAGAAGAGATAAAGTCAAAAATTTGATCTCGCATTAACTGGCGATGGTCTCGGTGAAAGTATAGGGGTTCAGTATAGAAGAGTTCGGTTAGTGCAAAAGGCAGTGGCGGCGCGTGCACTGAAAATTGGTGAAGAGGCACACTGTATTTTACGCTGTATTCATTTATAGAATAAAAATTTATAGTTAAATAAGTATTTTTAGTTAATTTTAGTTAAGACCATGCTTAATAAATATTATGATTAAAAATACTTGAACATTATTTTTGAGCTCTTTACCTATTTTCGGTTCACGAGCCGCCGCTGGCAAAAGGAAGTTGCCAGTTGTCGGATTTAGCTTAGCGTTTGGTTCCAATGGAGATATAGAAAGAATTTAAGGGAAGTTGAAAAGCTTTTCATGTTCAGTCTGGCATAGGTACTATTTTTAAGATGGATATTTTATGTAAAAAGAAGTGGATCATTCTCCCCTTTATTTCTTGAAAATGAAACTTTCAAATTATGGAGTGCCGCGATAGCCACGTCGGTAGAGCGCCGAGCTCGTAATTGTAAGTTTACGGGTTCGATACTCGATACAGCGAAAGACAATCGCGTAAATCAATGGTGTCTGGTGCTCGTAAAATCTATCTTGGTCGCAATGCCATCCATGTTCCCATCTATATTATATATCTAAGGGTCATCAAAGCCGGCGAGCGATCCCCTCAGTGGAGGATCAAAATTGTGATTGCATGTATCGAGACCATCCTTAGGGGTAAGCCTCAGGCCGTCGCCAATTGCTCATAGCACAGCACTAGTGTGACGTTGATCCAGCCAACTATCCGAATTATGGAAGCATGCTTATGGAGTTTAGAAATTGTTATTCGATTGCGCTTTTAAATTGTGAGTTCAACTATGATATACAGTCGGCAGCAAAAGTATCCGAGTACTAGCAATAATACCTGTCTAAAAAAAACACTTAATACTGCTTTCTTAAACAAATCCTTGTCGAGTCATGTTCTTAGTTAGTCTAAGAACATGGTTCGACAAGGATTTGTTTAACAAAACAGTATTAAGTGTACTTTTTTTTATATCGGAATTACTGACTAGTGCTCAGATACATTTGCTACCAACTGTATAACGCTTTAGGTGCTTTATCGTTTTAAAAAGTAAATGTATTGAGTCGGTGCTTTTCATGTAAATTTAACAGCTCATACGGGAAACCTTGATGAGAATTAAATTATTAATTCTTTAAATTAAAGATTTTGTTAAAAGATTAATTAAGTTAAGCCATTGTAGGGAAGTCCCCCCATTCCCCACCGTTTAAAGTTTCAAATAAAAGAATTTAGTTTTTACATGGCTTCTCTTCATTTACATTAAATAAACATTGAACAGATTAAGATGGCTGAAACAAGAAGGGTTGATAGTCAGTCCTTATACAGCTCTTAGTGTAATGGGCCAAATGTAATAAAAATTTGCGACTATAATCCGCATTAGGTATGCTGCTTCGATTTCTAAAAAAAAAAAAAAAAAAAAAAAAAAAAAGTCTTTGGGCTAATCTTTAGAGCTGCAAGTGTAATATGTGTGGTAATTGTTCCGTAGCTGGGAATTAATGTCGGGAATTAATAAACAGCGTTCATTGTTGCTTAAAAGTTTATCTCAATGACCATCATTCTGATCTTTCAATAACTGCACATGGTATACATCATTTTGAACGGAAATTCACAGCGTATAACACTTTATTCGTATGGATTAAAAAAAAAATATCTTATCCGTTAAAATAGAAATGTCAGAAAAATGTTCTTGATACGCAACACTTCTTAAATATCCCCACAGATAATAATCACAAGTGTGTTACAATTGTAGCATCATAAAGTTTTCAATCTTGTCAGGAGCAGTGGTATTTTCGTTATGTTGAAAAAATAGCTTGACTAATCACTCCATCAAAAGCCAATTTGACTATTAATGTGGAAAATTCCCCAACTTTAAATAATAATGATGTTTTTATGACCTACCTGGCAGAAATTATAATCATATGTAATACTCGTAGAACCTCTATCCTATTTCCGCAAACCTGCAACTGCTACGAGTTATATATGTTGCGTATTAATTTATGCATAATAGCACATAAAAATCGTCTGTTAAAAAGGTGTCTGGTGTGATCTGAATCATGAATACAATTAATAAAACAATTCTCATTTCATACACATACATGTAATATGTCTTTCTGAAAGGTGACTTATTAAAATAAAAGCCGTTAGGTATTGCAACATTTTCGTTTACAACCTCCTAATATTGAAGTGCTTGTATATTCCGCTTTTGATTATTGGCATCACTCACCTGTTATTGCAATTCGCTATAAAAATAATATTTAGGACAGAAAAATAACTCATTATACACATGATAAAATTGTTAGCGGTAAATCACCGAATATTTTATAATGTTGAATTGTATCACGAAAATAGTTTATCTTTGTTATGTATGTGTTGAGATGCGTTTTTTAGTTTCTTTACTCCTTTATGCCTACTGTTCAGTTAATTGAATGATACTCATGTAGAAGTTACAGTCAGCAGCAAAAATATTCAAACGCTAGCAAAAATTCCTATATAAAAAATTTACACTTAATATTGTTTTGTTAAATAAATCTTTGTCGAATCATGTTCTTAGCCAGTTAAATAACATGATTTGACAAGGATTTATTTAACAAAACAGTATCAAGCATACTATTTTTACATAAGAATTTTTGCTAGCGCTCGAATAATTTTGCTGCTGACTGTATTTATGCGATACACGTCAGTGTCGTTATCCTGCTATGATGTGACACTTTCATTCTGTTTTGAAAATGTTTCTACTATCATTTAGTGAAAATAATTATTCTTTGCTTTCGATATCCCGAGTTTAGAATTGTTCTGAAGTAGTGTTCTGAATTTTTGAGCAAATTTTTGAAATACAATCCTAATTTTACTACATTATACCTTATGCATGTACTTTTTTATGCTATTTATCAAAGTGCTGTGTTTGCTGTAGCGAGAAAATTCAAATGATGATACTCTTATGTTAATTATAGACGTGAAATTCTTAGTGTTCCACATTTGGAACTTCACATAAAATGAGTCGAGAAGATTAATTTGTGTCTTTAACTGTTTTCTTTTTTATATTTTTCTAACCAATATATACTCATTTCAAGTATACATTTCGAATTTTGAACCTTAGGCATAAATGGTTAATGTTCTAGATTTTTATTCTAATTTATCACATAAAAAATAAACAGTAAAAAGTAAAAAGTACATTTTATACAATCAGATTATTTTTACTACTAAATGCTACAACCTATATGTTTTATTCCTTTAGATTATTAAGTGCAATCAACATGTTATATTAATAACGACAAATATCAACTTGAATTGATACCGTTACAATAATAACATGACATATTATTATTATCGATCATTAAAAGACCCCAAAAGATAAGTTTGAAGTAATGCATGAGGTAATGCATGATTGTATGAAGTAATGCATGATTTTAAATATATCTTGAAATTATGTAACACAATTTCTGGATCTTTTATTTAGCTCAATTTTTTAAAAGTCGAATAATGAGAAATCGAATAGAAGAATAATAGAATCGAATTCGAATAACAGAATCGAATAAATTATTTCAACTGAAAAAAAATCTTGTATAATTTTATTTTACTTTTTTAGATTTTGGAGTTTCTCAATAATAAAACCTTCAATTTCCCAATTTATCAGCAAATAAAAATTCCCTTATGAATTTTATTGGCTTCATCTTCGAAAGCTGTCGGCTCAGTGTATAAAAAGTGTAGGTTATAAATATATAAAGCACCCTGTCAAAATATTCTTCTGAAAACGTTTTCAACAGTCGACTATTTTCAACAAAGTAACTCTTTGAGAGGTATTATAAATATGTCTTCAATATTTTTCCATTTTTCCGATTTTATTTAGACATGATGAAAAAAACAAAATTCCTAAGAATTTTTTTTATAATAATTTTTTTAAGAGAGAAATAATTTCACAAATAGAATAAAATTTATTTATTGGTTTTAAGTGTTTTAAATTTAATTATTTATTTATGTACTTACATATTTATACGCACTAATATTTGCACACGTACGCACTCACCTAAAGTTATAGCGCTGTTTCAGTCGAGGCCTTGGCATGAATTACAAAATGGAGGTTTTTCTTACTGATAAACAGTTGATTTGATTAACAATAAAAATATCATAACTTCTTCCCTAGGCTATGATAGGTTTTTTCCGTCTGCAATATGAATCTGATATTTTTTTAGAAATATGTGAACTAAGATGAAAATGCGAATTCTTTTTTAAAGATTAATTGCGATGTATATCGAATTATTTTATGAAATGTTATAGGCTTATTGCTATACATTTGTTATAAAGAAATGGTAACGGTTTTAAAAAGTGCAGTATTTACTTTTTTTAATTTGATAATATAATATAAAAAAATGTATTTCTCTGTCTGGCACCACTGAATTTATTTTATTTTAATTAATTAATTAATTAACTTAAAAATCCCCATTCAGCACAAATCTGAACTATAAATTTAGACTAACGAAAATGGGAAATTTTACATAAATTTTAAAAATAAAAATATTTCACCAAAAAATTTATTAAATAAGTTAATGCACATCTGTGCAGTAAAATGACATTTTGTTTATCAGTTTCAGTTGAGTTTATAAGAATTATAAAAAAATTGTATAATTGTAATGTAATATACACCACAGTTATTCATTAAATTTAAATTTCCTTTATGCCTAAAATTGAGGGGCAGAATGTCTCAAAATTTGGTATCTCGACAATTCATAAAGTTCGTCCAAGCAATTAAATATTTCTTTTTTAGTTCAAATAATATTTACTAGGTGGAGTTTCCTATGGAAATATGCTGAATTTAAAAAGAAATAGGAGTCACTTCTTTTGTATTAATTTCCGTTTTTGGGAATAGCGCCACATATCGAAAAATTTATATCTTTTGGATAATTTTCGTATCTCATAAACCATGTAGTTAGAAAATTTCGTGGCAATCCGATCGCTATTTTTAGCTACAGGCTGCTGATTGTATCGAAAATTTAATTGTAACCTTATTGGGTATATATAGTTTATTACTTCAAAAGTTTGGTAATCTCGCAAATTTGTTTGATTCCACATAAGGCAGCCAACTATATGACTAATTACGTTTTATTCAGCAACCTGCACAGGGTTATCTTTGAATCCAGCATGTCAGTTAAAAAATTGGTTTCTGTACCTGATATTACTTTCGAATATTTTTTAACGATCCCATTATACCCCCTCCCACATACACGCACTCGATTTTTTACTGATCCCATGATCTTAATCATTAGTTATAAAGATCCCATTAATCCATCATTTTCATGTTTAAACATTCTAAAGTTAATTAAATTTTTATATGTCCATACTTTTCTTTGAACATTATTATTTTTTAATTATATATGGTGGAATATTATTAATTTGAAATTCTCTGTATGCATATTAAACTTTAGCACAATTAAAAAATAATTATTTTATATTTTATTCGCATTATCATTGTCGTAGTCTGTTATACGCTATTTTTATCATCATTCTACTTCGTTTTGCTTTTTTTTTTTTAATATATTATAATCGAATCGTTCTTTTAATGTCGTATTGTACACCATCTAACAGGACCGCGGTAGCCCAGTCGGTAGAGCGCCGGCCTCGTAATTGGAAGATTGCGGTTTCGGTACTCGAGCCGGTCAAAGACCGTCGTGTACACTAATGGTGGCTGGTGCACGTAAAATCTGTCGTGGCCGCAATGTCCTCCATGTTCCCATAAAAAATTATACCTTTGGGGGGTCACCGAAGCGGGAGAGCCATCCCTTCCGTGGAGGATCAAAATTTTGATGGCATGTCTCCGGACTACCTATAGGGGTGTGTCCCAGACCGTCGCCAATTGCCCATCTGCGCAGCACTAGTGCGACGTAAAACCCAACCAACCATCCATTCATCCACTATCTAATTTTTTTTTTTTTTTTTATAATAGGCTACAACAAACTTAAGTTTTGTAAACCGATGCACTGATTTTTTATATGGTTCAGTCGGTAACAAAAGTATCAAAACACTAGCGAAAATTCCGTATGCGGCGTAAATGCGACGTAAAACCCAACCAACCATCCATCCATCCACTATCTAATTTTTTTTTGTTTTTAATAATAGGCGACAACAAACTTAAGTTTTGTAAACCGATGCACTGATTTTTTATATGGTTCAGTCGGTAACAAAAGTATCAAAACACTAGCGAAAATTCCTATGTAAAAAAAGTAGAGTTAATACTGCTTTGTTAAATAAATCCCTGTCGAATCATGTTCTTAGTCAATCTAAGAACATGACGCGACAAGGACTTATTTAACAAAACAGTATTAAGTGTACTTTTTTTTATATAGGAATTTTTGCTAGTCTTCGGATACTTTTGTTACTGAATGTTCTTTCAATTCGATCCTCTAAACTGTTTCAAATATCTTTTTCTCACTTTTAGAAATCTTTTATTACATAAATAAAATGTTTTTTTTTTATTGTTAAATTTGAAATATTATTTCAAAGAATTTCAATTTTTTTGATATGCGTATATCTGAGATAATATTTTAATTGATTTTCTTAAAAAAAAAAAAAAAAAATTGCTTTACAAATACTTACTCTAATCTTAAACTATAGTATTTGTACAGGCTAAACAAGATTGTTTATAACTGCTTTTGAAACTGAAAAAGATTGTATTGTTTGATAGTGTTGGTTCTTAACTTTGATTTCTAGATTGGATTTTCCATAAAAGTAATATTTTCGCAATATTGTTATGTTAATTTTATTCCATATCTATTGTATCCTCATTGTTTTTTAATTCATTCAGTGTTCGTAGATTCCTGTCAAAAAGAATACATTAAATAAAATACCTATAATATTATATAATAATTCGCTTAAGAGATTAATCTTCTTTTGTATGTGTGTGAAAACAATCATAGACAGATGGAATCCTAAACCATTGACTTAATTTCTTAAAACAGAACAACAAATCTGGGATAAAATTAATATAAAAATTTGACCCCCTACCCCACTAAAAAATATTATTAGGACTGAGGGCCTATTAGTCTCAATCTGGGATTTTTGAGTTGTCGATTTCGATAGTTGGACATTTGTCGAAATCTAAAATTTATCGAAAATATAATTGAATAATTTGAAAGCGATGTTATAATTTGAAAAAGAAAAAAAAAAAAAAAAAAAAAAACTAATAGTCCACCGTCCTAAACTAAATTCTGCTTTTGCCAGAATTTCATCAAAATCTTTATTATTATTATTATTATTATTGAAAGAAAAAGAAAAGAAAATTAATAATAATCAGTATCATTACAAGCGATTTACAAAAATTTTTTTAATAATTTTGAATTAGGAAATAAAAAGTGCGCGTGAAATAATATGAAATAAAAATAAGTAAAAAAATGAATTTAATGATTTAATGTTTTTGTTTTTCGAGGGCTGCTCATGCATATAAAAAATGTGTATTAAAACGAGTCGAAGAAGGAAGCGAAATAAGTATTGAGTTATATTACGATAAATACGATATATAATATGATACGATATATTAGACCTATCGTCCATTGTTAGTAGGCATTTTCGTTGAAAGAAATAGTTTGTTCGTTTGGTGCAACTTGCACAACTTTCACATTAGTCCCTTGAGGTACAACTTTCACTTTAGTCCCGGCAAGTACAACTTGCACATTAGTCCCCTTTAAATATAGTGTTTTTTTTATTTTTTATTATTCATTTATTTTATTAATAATAACTTTTTACAGAAATTTTTAGCTTGTTGAAAATCCTTCTAATAAATCTGTTTTTATTGCATATTGATATATATATATTTTTTTTTCAAAATCTATCCCATCATGTTTCAACGACTTATATTGTTTAAAAAGTGACTCATTTCATAACAATAAAAAATGTAAAAATGTTATTGTATTGGTCTGACATAAATAAAATGATTTTAACCAGTATTTTATTAAAATAAACCGCTTTCGTAATACTATAAAATGTTTAAACAAAAATTCGTAATATACGCCACCAAAACTGCATTCCATGAGTTTCTAAATTTCATTAAATTTCTTTAGTGAAAACTGATTATGTGCGCTGTAACCATCTAAGTTAATTTAACTGGTTCGCATTATTCGATTTTAGTTAATCTATAATTAAAATGCCTTGCTTTTCACGTAGCATTACACTAGTAGATTAATTGTTCTTCCAGTAATAAAACAGGCACGTGTGGCATGTTCTGTGAATTAATTGATTTTAAATGCCATCTAGTGAAAATAAATTCCTTTTCCTACACTCAGTAAGTATATGCCATGGTTCCTTTGTCAGTGATAGGCAGACACGTAGAATTTTGGAATATTTTTTGAATTTTAGTTGCATAAATATGAGTGTTTATATATTATAATCCGATTGTATGTACATTCGTCTATCTCCTTATGAACCCTTAAACGATGCAAGATACGAAAATTTTTAAAAGGTACGAAATATATTAAATATTTCGAGTTTACCATTTGAATTACAACAATCCATTTTTAGTCAAAAATCTGTTAGCTAAAATTCTTAAACTTTAGCTTAAGAATTATTAAATATTTATTTTGAACTGAATTAAATTTAAAAAATCTTTTCACGTTCATTTATTTATATTTTCTATTTCTTAACATAAAAATAAATATTTTTATTAATAACTTAATAAGAAAAAAAATTGATATAAAGTTTGCACGGTCTAAGCATTATGGTGAAATTGGTGCCATAATTGCTTTAGAATTAATAAATTCCCTCCGATTCCAAAGAAAAAATATTCATACATTCATTTTTGACACTTTCCAACAAGTTTGAAAATTATTAATGACTTCGGTTTGTCTGTCTGTCTCCGTCTGGTTGTCTGTCTGGCTCTAGCTCTTGTAAATATTCATGGATTTTTTTGAACTTGATATATATTATTCATTATCGGATATTCCCTATTAGAAATGAGAGCACATACCTCTAATAGATTGTATACAGGGACACCCGAAAATATTCCAAAGCCTTGAGTTCTACGAGAGCATTTCCTATAAACCATATTTTCATACATATACTTTGCACAAATCTTAATGAAACTGAAATATGCTATTCAAATTTACTATCGACTATTTTTTTTTATAGAATAGGAAGTAAATAACACCACTGGTTTGTGTACAGGGACACCCAAAAGTATTCCAAAGCAATGCGCTGTATGAGAGGTATTTCTATAAACCAAATTCTAATAACTTTACTTTACACAAATCTCAATAAATTGAAATATGTTATTCATAAACACAAAATAATGTTTTCTATACAATATAATATGATCAGAATTAATATTTACAGGGCCACACAAAAATATTCATTGACATTAAGGGACATTATTGTAAATTTGCTGGAATTGCATTTCTTTTACAATAAGCCTTTTTAACACTTTATAATAATTTTTAAATGGGTTTACAATTTAAATTTGTGTTTCTGTCTGCCCGATTGTCTATCTGTTCATCTGTCCGCCTCCAGCGTCCGTAAATATTTTGAGAATTTTTTTTAAATGATGAAGGTTACTACGGAATATTCCCTATTTAAAATGTCATTGATAGGTCCTGTATAACTATATTGTGTACAGGGACACTATAAAAAAAATGCTATTGCATTGCGTTTTAAGACAAACATTTAAATAAATCACATTTAAATATGTTTGAATGGCGAAAATCATTAAAAATAAAAAAATGGTATTTCTTGTTAATATGCTAAAATGATGAAGGTTACTACGGAATATTCCCTATTTAAAATGTCATTAATAGGTCCTGTATAACTATATTGTGTACAGGAACACTATAAAAAATGCTATTGCATTGCGTTTTAAGACAAACATTCAAATAAATCACATTTAAATATGTTTCAATGGCGAAAATCATAAAAAAAAAGATATTTCTTGTTTATATGCTAAAATAAAGTTTTATATAGAATAACCAATGGTTAACCTTCAAATTTGCAAGGTAAAACTAAAATATTCAGATACGTTAGGGACTGTAGTTACAATCTAAGGACTGCATTTTCCTTTGCGTTAAGAATTTTTAACACATTCCAATAATGTTTAAGAGTGATTAGAAATTCAATTAGTCTGTATGTATGCCTTTAAGTCCTTCTGTCTGTCTGTTGTGTAATAACTTAGGGCAAAGAACATTGAAAGTTATGCGATACAGCAAGTACGTAATCCATTGATTTTTTTCTGGTGCATTTTATATTCTCTTAAATTTAAGTATAGTAACTATATCAGGGTAATTGTTTAATATACTAACAGAAAATGAATTGCAATAATCCAATTATGGAGATAAGTTTATACTAAACAAATGAGGACGGAAAAGGATATAAATATGATGGACTAGCAGGTCTACCTGGCGTTGCCCAGGTTGAAGTAGTGTTTATAAAATTTTGAAATTAATGAAAGAACTGAATAAAGGTGTAAAATGGAAAGAGAAATTCATGAAACATTTCCCGAGATCTTTATTAGAAAATGTTATTGAACACCTGGGACATTGATCCAGAACTCATTTCTAACGACATTCTTTTGGCGTCCACGGCGAAATGCCTCTTTCTGAAACGGTTGTCATTAATTCCATTCTATTGCTAATAACATATTGCCAAGGGATTCAGAATAATATAGTTATCTCTACAAATAGCGCATAAAAAAAGCATAAAAAATAAATAAATAAATAAATAAATAAAAAATGTGGACCAACGCCTTAGTTGTATCAATGTTAGAAATAAATAAATAAATAAATAAATACAAAAAGCAAAGCTTTTGTATGGGATCCCCTTGGAGACTTTATTTTTCCCCCATTTTTGTGAGGAATTGAACTGGGTATCGAGACTAAAGACCTTGGCGAAAGACGTCCGAACTACTTCGGTGCCAAATTTGAAATTTTCCCAAACGAGTACTGTACTAAAGCTAAGCCATTTAAAAAAAAAAAAAAAAAAAAAAAAACTTAGTTCTATGATAATCACAAAAATAAATAAATAAAAATAAATAAAAAATCTAATAAAACATAAATTATAACTATTTGAAATTAAGATGAAAATATACAAGAACCCCATAAATAGGACATAAAGTACCAATAAACATAAAAAAAAATTTGTTTTGTGGCAGAGAAGAAAAGTACTTAAATAAAAATTCAAAGTTAATGCCAAATACCTCTATGAAAATATGTATTTACACTTTCCAACATTTAAGAGTGATTATGTATCGAATTAGTTTATGCTTTTCAGTTCCTCCTACCTATCTGTTGTGCGATATCGTCAGCAACGAACATAAGTCATAGGATACAACAAGAAAGTACAGTTTAAAAGTGTTAATAATCAATGCGCACCGCATAATATTTCATTCTTGTTTTTAATTTAAATAAAAATTATTATATAATATTATAAGCATTGATATTTGAAATTAATGTTTATGTCGATAGAGAAAAATTTATTTTCGAGGGAATTTTTATTTTATTGTTTCTAAAGGAATCAAAGAAATATATTGTAATAAAAAAAAAAAATGTCGACTTTCTCGTGTAAGAAATTAGTTCATAAATAAACATGCAGGTTCTAGACGATGAATGGTCTTTATTAAACGTAACTTCTCGTATCAGTACAACAAAATGTGATTGCAACGAATATTCTCGAAACAGTCCAAAAATACTGTTATTTCATCGAATATTCTACACTGTAAAAAAATAAGAAACTCTCTGTGATTGGAGAAATTAATTATTTTCTCCAATCACAGAGAGTTTCTTGCAGCTGGTAATAGTTATTTTTTTTACAGTGTAGTAGCAGTTCAATGAATCTATTACTCATACCGCAAAAGTCACTATCCGACGAATGTTCTTGATCTGTCCAAGAAAATAGTCACTTGTTCCCCAGGAGTAAAGCAAATACTATCAAATACTCCAGAGCAAACATTCTTGATAGTTCACAAACAAAGTTCAGTCGCTTAGAGCACAATCTCCGAAGTGCATATTCGTTCAGAATAGGTCTCTGAACAACTCTGAACCGCAGTGATTACACACCCACTCGGCAGAAATCAAATAACTCCTACCTATACCTTTTCGCGTTAGGGCTTTAAGGTATTTCTATCGAGAATACCATGGAAAGTTAGAGATCTCGGCTGTTATGCATCGGAGAACTTCGAAACTTCGGAAACCCTAAACTAATATTTTTCGCCAAATTTGGTCAGTATATCGCAAAATTTGTCAACAAAGTCGCCAAGTTTGTCTCCAAGGCTGACCTCACGGAAAGTGAATGTGAACTGTACGAAATTCATCAAATACGCAGAAAATTGTCTCGAGTTGCTGGTTCGCGAGAAAGAAAAATTGTCTACTAAACCAAATGTTGACGATATTTTATGAATGGACTGTATATCATTATAATAATTACTATTTTTGAAGCTATTACTTCACAAAACATTTAATTAAAGTATTATACATATTTACAATTAATAGATGACGTATTAGTCGTATTTCAAACTATGTTGACACCATAGTCAACTCAAACCATAAAAAGGTGTACCATATCACCGAACAAGAGGAACAAGAGTATATGTTACCATTACGACGAAAAAAAATACAACAACTGCCTCTAAAAGCGGGAAGGCAGGTGAACACGAGATGCGTGCCAAGGTCGGCGCATTATAGCCAAACTACGATGAGCGGCAACACATACTAAAAAATAATAAGAAAATTATAATGCAAAAATCGTTGACATTTGTCGTTCATATTAATTATTCATTTATAAATATTTATATCTATCTATCTATCTCCCTATACATAATATACGAGTACTTCCACTTACTCACTCACTGACTCATCAACACACAGAAAAATCTACTGGAGCCACTGACTCGAAACTGAAAAACGCAAACATCCGATTATAAAATATATAGAGTAAACTTCCCTAAGAAGCGATTTTTGAAATTCGTTCCCCAAGGGGCAAGGAGGATACAATGTGATTTCATAAAAACGTCCATACCTCAAATAAAAAACAGATATCAGTAACATTTTTGCTTTAAAATATAGCTAACACAAATACTTAAAAACCAATTTCTGGAATTTTAGAAATTCTGTCCCGAAGAAGCGGTGGAAGTCAAAATGAGATGTCACATGCGCAAAACGCGATTTCACTTGAAACCTTCATATCTCAAAGAAAAAAAGAGATATTCGTAAAACTTTTGATTTACAATATAGATAATAAAAATATCTAAAAACTAATTTGTAGAATTTTAGAAATTCGGCCCTCAAGAGGTGAGGGGGCAAAACGTAATTTCACATAATCATTTATTTTTCAGATAATGAAAAAACGAATATACGTAAGAGTTTTGCTCTAAAATATAGCAAACACAAGATATTAGTTTTGGAATTTTAGAAATTCAGTACCCAAGAGGGGGGGATGAGTAAAAAGTAATTTCACATGGGCAAAACGGGATTTCACATAATCCTACATAACTCAGAACAAAAGAAAAGAAAAAAGAAAAAAAAGTAGATATCCGTGTTATTTTTGCTATAAAATATATCAAACACAAATACCTAAAACTCAGTTTCTGGAATTTTAAAAGTCAGTGCCCAAAGGGAGGGTGGGGGGGGGGGGAGGGACAAAACGTGATTTCCACTCACTGATTCAACTTTACCATGACTATTCTGTGTGGGATTGGATCACGAATTTTGCTGTGAAAGTTTGTTTTAGAACCCTGACACCCACTAAGACGAGATTTAGAAAAGTTCTCTCCCCTTTTCCTCTGCGAGGCTGGCGACAAAAGGCCGTTTGCGAGCATTCGGCTCCAAATTACTTTACGATTAAGAAATAACAGAAGGGGAGAATAAACTTGAGTACAAAAACTGCAAGCGTAACTATGTTCCAAATTACTTCAGGGCGACGATTTGTTTGGTATTTGGGTGTGCTATGTGTACCCAACCCTCATTATAAGGGGATTTTACGAAGTGCTCCTCCTTTCTTCCCTTTTGGGGTCGAGAAGGCAAATACACGTTTCCGGTTGTAACCCTCATCTAAATTATCTCAGGAAGACGATTTATTAGTGTATGTTTGATAATATGTCCCCAAAATACTCCGAAAATGTATCTTGCGAAATATCCCTGTTTCCCTTTTGGGGAGGAGCGGGGACATAAAATGCGTATCCAAGCGTAATTCTTTTCCAAATTATCTTAGGAAGGTGATTTTTTGGTGTGTATGTACGCTATGTGTACCTAACACACACTGTGAAGGAATATTGAGAAATATTCCTCTAACCCGTTGGGTCAGAGGGGTAGGAAACACTTTTCCAAATGTAATTTTGTTCTAAATTATCTTAGGAAATCTATATTTTGGTATGTGGGTTGGATATGTGAGCGTAACATAAACTTTAAAAAGATTTTGTGAAACTTCTCCCTTTCTTCTTTGCCCAAGGATGGGGGTGGGGCAAAAATGCATAACTTTATTTACAGTTATCTCAGGAAGTTATTTATTTATGAGGTTGTGCTGTATGTACCTAATACGCACAATAGAGCTATTTTGCGAAAGATCGTATTTCACACTTTGAGGTCTCATGTGAAAAAACACGTTTCCAATTGTAATTTTGCTCTGAATTATCTAAGAAAGGCGAATTTTTGGTATGTGTATTTTTTATGTGTATGCAATACACACTATAATGAAATTTTCTGAAATTTCCCTTTTTGGCGGAAGAGGGAAGAAAAAACTGAGGTTTTGACTGATTCCAATGAAATTTTTTGAAGTTTTTCATTTTATGAGATTTTTGCATTGAGACTTCCTTTAAATATAGTGACTAGCAAAGTGGTCAAAGCCTGCTAGTATATATATATATGTATATATAAAATTCTATATTTTTATGAGAAAATATTAGCCAGCTATGTTGTAAAAAGTTTTAGATATATTGATGATCTTATAGTGTTTAATTGCAATATTTTTTAAGAGGTTTATGTTAATAATTAACCTAAGGAATTAATTTTAAAACCACTAGTAATGAAGGTATAGTTTTCTTTTTAGATTTAAAAATTAAACTATTTAAGAAGTGTTGGGTTATTAGTCATTATGATGAATGGTTAGATTTTGATTTTAAAGTTACAAGTTTAACTAATAGATTATCATACATTAGCATAAAAGTTTTTACTAGAATTAAAAGAATTTGCAGCAATTGCGATAGTGTCGAAGTTGCATTCACAGTTTAACGGAAACTGCGAGATCGGATGACTATCCTTCTTATATTTTAATTGCTGTAAATGTTAAATATTACATAAATGTTTTTCATTTTAGGTGTACTGGTGTATATCTTTCGATTTTTTTTTTTTTTTTTTTTTTTGGTAAGTGCTTTTTATTATTATTTATAAGTTTTTACAATTATATTTGTGTATATTGTTGTTTAAATTTGTTCAATTTTCCTTTGTATTTCATAAATTCTTCATTCACAATTTTAGTTTTCAGTAGTTAGGAATTTTTTTCTCTCGGCGGGACGTAGCGGACCAAGATATTTTTAGCTCAGGCTGAATCATTCGCCGCCATTTTTCCGTCATTGCTAAAACTAAGACTATTGTATATGACTACTATATGCGATTATATAAGATTATTATATAATAGTCTTAGGTTTGGAAGTGACGAACTACCATATAAGATTATTATATGAGACTATGTAATACCATTATATAGTAATCTTAGGTTTAGCAATGACGGACTTGACGTACAAATGGCGGCGAATGATTCAGTCTGTTATATAGTAGTCTTAGCTAATACCTCTTGAAACCTCTTGCGGTTCTTTGTTCACCCTGAGTTATTAATATATAACTTTAAATATTAAATAATATTTCTTAATATAAACTGTACTAAATATTAATATAAATGTTTAATGGTTAATGATCTCTCAAATAATAAATATATATAAAACTGATTAAAAATATATATATATATAATAAGAGGTTATATATAACTATTACAATAAAATTCTAAATTTTTACACGTTTTTTAATTTATTTATACTAGCTGGAACCCGTCGAATTCGACGATCATTTTAATGACCGTAATGTTTCAAAAAACGTCACATCATTATATACATGTATTTCAAGTTAAAACATTTAATATAATTTACGACATTTGACTTAAAAAAAGAAAGTCAGAAAAATGCTTATAAATAGAAATACTATATATGACGTTACTTTCTACAAAATGCTGTCAATGTGACATCAAACTGACTCCAAATAAACAGTTGCTATCTTTTATTTTCTATTTCGTTTAATACTAAGACTACATGTTAGCTGACCCGTCCGGTGTTTCCCAGGCCAATGGTAATAACCTTAAATGAATCTTAAATTAGTATGGTTTTACATCTTTAACTCGATTTTGTTTGAATTTCTATTTTTAAATAAAAGCATCGTGAAAAAATAATCAGCTGTAACAAAAATATTACCTCGAACCGAACGAAACTCCGCCTTGTGACCCTGGTACCTTCGGCAGCGCATACGCCGGTCGCTAAAAACATAAAAATATTCCCAAAAATTAACCTGGAACCGATTGAAACCCCCTAGTGTTGCCCGGGTGCATGATATCTTAAATGAACCTTAAAATTTGTATGATTTTATACCTTTAACTCCATTTAGTTTCAATTTCTGTTTTTAAATGAAAGCATCACGAAAAAAACAATCAGCTGTAACAAAAAAAATTACCTCTAACAGAACGAAACTCTGCCTTGTGACCCCGGTGCCTGCGGCAGCGCAATACGCGGGCCGCTAAAAACATAAAAAAATTCCAAAAAATTAACCTGGAACCAACCGAATCCGCCCGGCAATGCCCGGGCCCATGATAATAACCTTAAATGAACCTTAAATTTGTATGGTTTTATATCTTTAACTCGATTTTGTTTGAATTTCTATTTTCAAATGAAAGCATCACACAAAAAAAAAAAAAAAACCCTCAAACAGAACGGAACTCGGGCTCCTGACCCGGTGCCTGCGGCAGCGTATATACAGGCCGCTAATAACATGAAAAAATTCTCGAAAATGAACCTTGGCAGAGGCGTTGCAAAATCTACTTTCCTCCACCAGGGTCTGCAGTATGTTGTATATGAACATCAAAAATCACCTTGAATTTCCAAGACTTTTCAAATAAGGTGTCACTGGTGATGTCAACTTCAAAATGCTTTAGTTGCACTTTCCACCGCCAGGGGGCACAACGTGTTCTATACGAACAACACCAATGGTAAGGAAATACCAAGACCTTTAAAATAAGGTGTAACATGATAGGGTCTACTGCAAAATCACCTAGTTCCATTTTTAACCACCAGGGGGTGCAGTATATTGTATACGATCATCCCCAATCAACATGAAATTTCAAGACCTCTATCACCAATCGCCTTGGATTTCCAAGACCTTTCAAATAAGGTGTCAACTGCAAAATCTTTTAGTTGCACTTTCCATCGCAAGGGGGCGCAGTTTGTTCTGTACGAACATCACCAACTGTCAGGAAATACCAAGACCTTTAAAATAAGATGTAACATGATAGGGTCTACAGCAAAATCACTTAGTTCCATTTTTCACCACCAGGTGTCGCACTATACTGCATACAAACATCCCCAATCGACATGAAATTTCAAGACCTTTAAAATGAGGTGCTACATGCGTGGGCCTAGAACGGATTTCCCTCTCAAACTAATTTTCCCTCCCCTCCAAATCTACTTTCCCCCTTTTTTCCCCTTTAAAATCGAAAATTCCAAATTCGCAGATATTGATTTTTTAGTATTCGACTCTAGTCCCCATATGTACAATTTCTTCACCGTGAAGTAATTTGAAGCTTAGTTAAGCTCGTAAACGTGTTTTTAACCCGGGGGGAAACCGTTCGACTCTTTTTTATTTTTCTCTTCTCATAGCACATCTACAGACCAAGACCTTTTTTTAGACACCCCAATCAAATTTTTACACCAAGTAGTTCTCTCAATATAGTGGAGACAGACAAAAACATGTTTCAAATTAATATATAGATTTTCATTAATTTTCTGTTGGATACAGTCAATCTATATTCCATTTACATAAGATTTGGAATATTACAGAAAATATGCAATTAGCAAAGAAATTCATTTTAATAGGTACCTTTAAATAACCTAATTCATCATAATTTTTAATATAATTTTGTTGGAGAAATGTATTATCAAACATTCATTAGATTATATTTTTATAAACGACGGCCCAATTTGATTAAGTGTTCAATTAATAAACTTGCTTAGTTAATATTCTTTTATCTTCCAAAAAGAAACTTTTGAGGAATCCACCCAATAACCTATTTAATAAACGAGGTACCTAATTGGTCCCCACCCATTCATGCTTTCAATGATCATAAAAATGATATTTGTTTAATTTCTTTTTATATTCAGCAAAAATCGACAAACTGGATTATCCGCGATTGTAATGAGATGCTCGCCCTCTGGTGGGCTAAGGTGAAATTACAATTAACATGCATAGCTTTCGGCTTTCATCAGACACCATTGCTTGCCGATGTTTAGTTTCACATATATTTATTGAATAAAAATGAATAAATCCGGTAAAAAAGATAACACTTACTGTTGTGTGCCACAGTGTAACTCCACAAATCAAGAAATCCAGAATTAAGCTTCCATTTATTTCCAAATGACAAATTTAAAATTTCAGTTGCTTCGGCTAATGGAAGTAAAGAATTAATTAGATGATTTGAAACTAATATTTGTTCAGCTTCAGTTAAATATCTACTTCCGATCGAACTTTGAATAAACTGAAGTATTTTTTCCAAAAGCAATCAATTTTCCATGATGTAATGGCGGAGAAATTATAGCACGAATATTAATTAAGTAACACAAATAGAACATTAATAAATACACGTGGCTATTATATTTACTAACAACAAAAGCTGAAAAAGCGCCATCTATCGATCATTACAAACGCGGATTGAAGAACGTACATTGTTTCAAGTATTTTTTTTTCCTTTATTTACTATTTATTATTATAGATTGCTTAGTCTGAACTTGACACATGTAATTATTGAACAATTTAATTCACATAAATATATTTGTACATATAACTGTAGAGAAATACTTTAGTGTAGTAAGTTGAAAAATGATGCAATGTATACTTTATTTATTTATTTCGTATGTATGCTTGTATGTATTCAATTACCTTTTAAGTTAATTACGTAAAAAAAGTCTTGCATAAATCAGTGGTCGTGTAAAAAAAAAAAAAAAAAAAAAAGAAAGAAAGAAAAAAAAATGGTCACCAGCTTGAAGCCATTTTATAATCTGGCAAATTCTTTCTTTCATACAATAGTATGAGACTTATTTTACAATACACACTCGCCTGTATCAATAAATAAAGTGAAATTAAAATAATGGAAATACTTTCGATTTTATAGTATGTTTCGATTATCTTCAAAAGTGCATAATGCATTATTCTGAAACTTCATTTATGGAAATAGAATGTTACACCTGATATTCTTCAGTGAATGTTTTATCGTAAAGGTAATAAAGGAAACAGTAAAAATTACACTTTTACCGACGGAGGACTATTGGTCTCAGTCTACAGATTCTTACGATACCAGTGTTACGACAGTTGGAAATTTATCGAAATCGAAAATTTATCGAAACTGTAATTGAATAATTTGAAAGCGGTGATATAATTTGAAAATAATAATAATAATAATCAGTATCGAAACGGATAGTATCGAAAAAGTTTTTTTTTTTTTTTTTTTAGGACTAATGACTATTAGTCTCAAACTGCGAATCTTTACGATATCAATTTTACAATAGTTGGACATTTGTCGAAATCTAAAATTTATCAAAAGTATAATTGAATAATTTGAAAGCAATGTTATAATTTGAAAAAAAAAAAAAAAAAAAAAAACTTCTCCGTCCTAAACTAAATTCTGCTTTTGCCAGAATTCCATCAAAATCATTTTTTTTTTTTCCTTTTGAAAGAAAAAGAAAATTAATAATAATCAGTATCGAAAGAAAGAATATCGAAAAAGTTTATTTTTTATTTTATTTATTTTTTTTTTTTTTTAATAATTTTGAATTAGGAAATAAAAAAGCGCGCGTGGAAAATGAAATGAAAAATGAAAGAAACAAGATAATTAAGTTTGCATTTGAGTTGGTAATTTAAGGATGCCATTGATATAGTAACTTTTTTTTTTAATAGTTTTTAATAAATTAAAATTCGGATATCAGAAGTAATTGCTCTAGTAAAGATATTTGCGAGAAACGTCCGAGTTACCAGAGTGCCAAATTTCAAATTTCGCCAAAGGAGTCCTGTACTAAAGCTTATTTATTTATTTATTTTTTTACCCATTATTTACCCATTTTATTTATTTATTATTATTATTATTATTATTACTATTATTTGGTAGTAATGATTATTTAGTAAATAGCATTTCAGTTCTGAAATGTGCTTATCAAGAAATATTTCGCAACTTTCCCATTATGGACATCATTTAGATGAAATTTCATTTTATTAAATGAAATTGTGTGATGAGTCATTGAAGAGTAATTTATGGCTGATATATTATTTCAAGTTTCTGATACTTATTATATTATTATTATTTTATTTATTTATTTATTTATTTATTATTATTATTATTATTATTATTATTATTATTATCATTATTATTATTATTATTATTATTATTTACTTATTTATTTATTTATTTATTTATTTTTTTTTTTAGATTACCATGTAAAAAGTAGTGATTAAAATAAGTTGTAGCTATACTATATGAATACAACTCTTCTTTTAATGACACAGTTCTACTACGAAAAAACTGTTTAAGATGTGAGCTTCTTATAGATTTAGCGCTGTTTTGATTATGCCACTCGAAACTCCGATTCCGGTTCTGAAACTACCAAAATTTATGGAGTGAGGGAGCGTCTTTGGTTTTTGAAGAATACTACAAAAATGGAAACACAACTTCAGCTCAAAAAACTAGCGAAAGGTGGCATCACCATCATAAAAGACCTCACAATATTGATCCAGATATGGACCGAGTAATCCCTGATCCAACACCTTAGAGGTTTAATTTTGATGAGAACTTGGAGGACTTTGCTACTACTATAAATCTAAAGTGCACCAGTTGCCATTAAATTACACTACGGTTTTCTGCTGCCTCGGGTATCGAACCCACAATCTTCCAGGTGCTTTACCAAACCGGCTACCGGGACCCTTTCTTATAGATTTGTGCTTTTTGAAAAAAAAAAATACAGCAGGAATTTTGAATTATGTTATTATTAATATTATTATTATTTCTTATTTTTTCAAAAGCTTCAGCTTATAGATTTGTACTCACTGAAACCAAAAAAATACAGTAAGGATTTTCCATCACGTCAATTATTTTTGCAAAAAGCATATTTTTAGTTGAATTTCATGAAATCATGAAATGTAGGTTTTTTTTTTTTTTTTTTTTTTTTGTAATCATGAAGATATCATTAATAATTATTTCTTACTTTAAAACAACATTTATTATGACAAATTAAAAAATAAAATAAAATAAGGATATGGAGGCAGTGAAAGCGTGTTTAGAGGGGCGCGAGAAAGAGAAGACAAGGTTTCATCGGCAAAAGAAGTGTACACAGAATGAAGGAAATGATTTTTTATTATAACAGTGAGAAGAAGTATATTTAATTAAATGTAATAAAAATAGTGGTTTATTTATTTATTTATTATTATTATTGCAAATCCGTATTATTTTTCAAAAAGGCCTTACAAGATAAGAGGAAATGTAGGTTATTTTTGGATTCAGCATCCTCGAAAACATAAAGTTTACAAAAAAAAAAAAAAAAAAAAAAAAAAAAGCTCATGCTACTAATGCTTTTCTATTTCCAGACCAAAAACAAAATGTATATTCATAAAAATATAAAGTTATAAAATTTCAAAACTATTTCATATTTTTTTTGTATATAATATGTAGGTATTTTAAAGAAGCGTAATATCATTTTTAGTGTACATGACATACTATATTAGAGACAACATATGCAATGAGAATATAAAAATGTTAAATGTCTTATGAAGTATGAATATTTTTACAAAATAATTTTAACGGCACATGAAAACTTCCGAAACAATTGTTGTACATCTCTTAAATACGCTGTAATATGGTAACAAATTTATCAAATGAAAATTAATGAGATTGTTATAAAAACTTACAAGCTATTATAAAATGAACTCGCACAAAAATGACTTTCTTCTCGAACACGTGTTTTAACTTCATTATATAAAATTCAAACAATTGTTTGACAAATTCAAAATATTTACTTTTTATCAAAGTTTCCAAAGCAAATATTCTATTCAATTCATGTGACAACTTATTTGGCTTCTGAGCTAGATAAGACATCCTCTATACGCATATACATCATCTAAACAAGAGAATTGTCCCCTTTCGTAGTCTTCTGTTTGTTGAGGAACAATAGCTTCCGTATGCTCATTAAAAGACGATGCTTGAAGTTTTATTAAAGCTTTTCATTAAAAGCGTGCTTCTTAAAAGTCTGTCTTGTGTTAGAAATTCTAATAAAAGTTGAATGAGTGTTTCATCATTTGTCAAGTTGAAGTTTTACAGTTTCCGTTTATCTGAAAATAATGTGATATTTTTAACAAATTATTATTATTTATTTATTTTTTTCGTTTGCAAATTTTAATAAAATAATAGAAAATGATTCTTTTATACACACTGTAACACAATGTTACAAAAATCAATTTGAGTTGTCAATAAGAATTAAGTAGATTTTTAAACGTTATGTTTTAGAATTTAAATTAGTTAAAAACTTCTTAAATGTTATTATTAAATAGCAAAACATACATGGTTGGTTGATTGGTTGGGTTTATCGTCTTTCTAGTACTGCACAATGGGTAATTGGCGACACAAGACATACAAGTTTTTAAGGCCTTTTCGTTTCATTTATTTTTAATCTATATAATATTTCTCTAACGTGGTCCAGTTACGATTTTACTTTGTCGAAACGATACTATAAGGATCTAGTTAATAAAATCGCGAAGGAAAAAATATATATTTATAAATGGGCAATATTTAAGCACGCGAACTAAGCTCAATGATCTAATAAGAAAAAATGACGACGTTTGTCTGATGAGATTATTTTATGAAAAAATGTATTCTTAAAAGTTGCTTCTTCAGAATCTTTGCAAGCATCATTTTAAACATAGCAATACTTTAAAGATAGATACAGAGTGGGAATTATTAACATAAATTGACTAAAAAAAAGCAATAATCAAAAAGTATAATCAAAATAGAAATTAGTTTTTTTTTTAAACAAAAAAATTTACCAAAATAATTAAATAAAAGTCATCGCCAACACGGCGAGAAAAATTTAAAGGGCGTCATGGGGGGTCCTATAATAAAACTGTACTGCTTGCGATAGTATGAAAAGTGCGTCGTCAACCATGAATATTATCTTGAAATCTTTCTTTGAATGATTTTGGTTTCCCCATAGCACAGTATTAATTTGATTCTAATAATAATTTGGCTGCTGGTAAATTAAATTTTAACTAGGTGGTAAAATTGTATAATATTTATGAGTTTAAAATTTTAAAGGTAACTAACAATAAATAAAGTGCGAAAATTTCGCTTGGGTTTGCTAGTTAGTAATATATTACAATTATTTTCAATTATATTCTCTCTCTATATATATACATACATACGTATTGACTATAAATGATTAGCTTGCATTAGACATGTATATTTCTAATCTTAAATTTATTTCTATTAGCAGATGAATTTAATGTTAGATAACCTGTAAGAAAATTAAATTATCATATATGAATTTAGTGTATTATTATGTTGCAGATTCTTTTATAAAAAAAAAATTGTTTTACAATATTAATTGTAAAACTGTATGCTCTAATTTTAAAAGGGCTATAAACTTTTGTTCTTTAAAAATCATTAAAAGCAAATCAAAAATCTAGCAAGAAGGACATTTTAAAATATCTTACGACTAATTTATGAAAACGGATGCAATGAAATTTTTCTGAGTAAGGAGGATTTTGCAACATATTATTTGCATAATAACACTGAAATTGTTACAAATATTAATAATAAAATTTAAAAAAAACTGTATATTTAGATGTCTAAATAATTTATTTTATTTTTTCTGAAAATTTGTTCTTCTGCAGCTATGTATATAAATTATAAATATATGGAAAAAAAAAAAAATTAATACAAACTCAGCCTTTTTGACGCAACCTTTCAACATAATAATCGCTGAATTTGTAGAAACTGTCATATCATGAAATCTATTTCTGCACACAAATATCGAAAATATGCGCCATTGACCAAAGAAATTAGAGCACTGTTTTACAACAGAATGTGCTAGAAAAAAGGTTGCCCAAGTCTTATTTTACAGATGATTCTGTTGTAAGTTAACATATTTAATAGTAAAATGTGCTGGCACCCATTTTTTTTAGTACATTATGCCGTAAAATCGGTCGTTATTTTTTACAATGAGCCCCTTTAATAATTTAGACCGACGCATCAACTGATATTTTTACCTGAGAAGGTACCAGGTTTCCCACTTGGGGCATTTATTGCAGCTGAATTCTTCCTCTCGTAGGATCTTAGATAATTATACATATTTTATATCCTATCTTGGAATAATTTGAGCAAATTACTGCTAAACAATCTCTTACACCATATTTTGGTAAGCTAAAAATACAATAAGCAATAAAAAATGTAATTTAAACTTAACACAGGATGACCGAAACAGTCTCTACCACTTGGTAATTTACAGACTCGCTGGGTACATATGACAATTTAAAGACCAAAAAAAAAAAAAAATGTCAGATGCGTCTGCTGATGTATATAGAAGCCTTAGTTACAGTCGGCATCAAAATTATTGAAGCACTAACAATAAATTCTACTTAAAAGATGGACACCTAATGCTATTTTGCTAAGTAAATATTTGCCGAGTCATGATCTTCGTTTTATAAAATTTATAAAAGTAAACTGATGATAGAAATTATCGATCAAACTTGTAAAGACGTTGTCTTGTCTGCCAACGTCATACTTAATAAAGTTGTGAGAGAAAGTAATTCACAGAGACAAATGTAAAACTGAATATTATATTTAATTAAATTTCAATTCAAGGGAGCATGGTACTACACCATTAAACGACCTTTGGAAATACGATTATTTGCGCAAACTTCCTCGTAAAATTATAGATACTAAATACTTTTACTAGCTAGCAAGAATATAACTCAACTATCATAACATAAATCAATAAACGATACTATACTACCACTCTTGAAAGAAACTTGACTGCTAGCTCGATGATCTCTTGAACAGCTAGATATCCTAGGCGTACTCGCGGCCAGACTTATGCTTCCAGGCAGAAGCTACTTCACACCTAAACCACCTCCATCTCTCCTCCTTTTTATACGTTTTGCTAATTTACATCTTTCCTTTTAACCGCGCTTGCACTAAAACTCCCTTGGCGAATCTCGTAAAATACGCAAGTTCTTTTTAAATCCTAAATCCTTATTAGAATACTTTAGTAGGGAAAGTAAAACCCTGAAAACAGTTTCGCGACTCGTACTTTGCGAAACTGCCTCCTACCTTACAAACTAAAATATATATATATGAAAAGTGGGGATGTATGCTACAATAATTTTGATGCCGACTGTAGTTTGTGACAGTGGTTGGCAGATCTTTGTTACAAGGAAAATACAACCGAGGTAGTAATATTTTCAAGTACAAAAACGACAGAAGTTAAAACATAATTTTGTGCACCTAATACTGTTATATGTGGGGAAAATGTGTTGCATTTTGTTAGCCTACATTGAACCATTCTCCAGTTTTGTTAGTGAATAGCTTGTCTACTCCGACTATGGACCGAAATTATGCTTCAAGTGCTATCCATTTGTTCCACACTGAATATCGGCTGTCATAGGAAGTTTCTCCTATATCACACGATAGATTTCTTTTCGGCACCTTTATGCATATATTCGTCTCTCAATATAAGGAATACGAATAGTGGCATAGAATTTTGAAGTTTGCACAAATTTTCAACATTTAAAATTTGTGCGACCAGAGTTTCATATTTAAATTCGACCGTTTAAAAAGTGAAAGAAAGAAAATAAGATTTAGAAAAAAAAGTTTAAGAATGCAACTATTTTGTGTAAGAAAGTTACTTTCATATAGATTTTATAAGTTGTTTTGCTGAGTTTGAAGAAAAGTTATAGTTTTCAGCGACGTATCCCTGAGA
The DNA here is from genome assembly GCA_963930645.1 of Salticus scenicus. Lineage (NCBI taxonomy): Eukaryota > Metazoa > Arthropoda > Arachnida > Araneae > Salticidae > Salticus > Salticus scenicus. The sequence continues at coordinate 326,396,053 of OZ005648.1, read as the reverse complement.
CGGTAAATGGAAATGTTGTGAAAGTTGAGTGAAGTTGAGTGTGTTAAACTGATTCTCCAGTACATAGGCTACGTCTGAGTTGGAAAGAAAAACTGTTAGGAAGGCAGACAAGAGTATTATATATTGAACATATTTGCTTCCATATAATTTTCGCCGTTGTTTCTTTTTTTTACCTGTGCCCATAAATGTACCATTTTTTTCGCGGCAAATAAGTATCCCTGTTTTCTAAATCACGATACATTTTTTAAACTTAGTTTAACGAATATGGCTTTTACCTTTCAATCTTCAGCTTTAGCAGATAACACGAATCAAGTTGCTGTCATCTCAGAATGTACCTCACAACTAATACCACATTACGAAAAGCGGTGTCGTTTTTTTATTCTAACTGAAGATAATTTACTAGAATTACAATTTACGTAAGTTTTTATCAAAAACCACGGCTAAAAAGTAAACCAAAAAGTAGTTTACGTGGAAATTTTAAACTACAAAATAAATAAATAAATAAATAAATAAATAATAAATTAAATAATAATAAATAAATAAAGATGAGAAGTTCCCTTTTAACAAATTGTATCTGAATTTAAATATTAATATTTAAATTTTAAAAAAATCCTGAATAAAATAACCTTCTACTTTAACCGTTTTAGTAATTAAAAAGTTTCTTTCATTTCATATTAGATTTTGCACTCTGATGTTTTTAATAAAAATCAAAATAATTTAAATTTTGTCATGGAAGAATAATAAATATTAAATTGGAAATCAAGGAACATAAATTAAAAAATACACTACAATTTATTAGAAGCATATTTCTCTGAAATTAGAATTTTGTGTTAAATAAAATACTGAATTTTCGTACTAAATAGTAATTACAGCTGAAACTTAAAATTATTATAGATAATTTTTGAATGACTTCTCAAATATCCTTTCAAAATATTTCAATTTAATATAAACACTTAATTAAAAAAAAAGAAAGAAAGAAAGAAAGAAAAAGAAAGTCATTAACGTTGAAAAAGATATATTTTTGGTTTTGCGATCGATTTTTTGAAAATTCTATTGGAAATGGGAAAAAAATGGTTTAGAGTTCCTTTGTTGATACCCATATAAAGAAGTATTAAAAAAATCAACAAAAGGTTTTTAGTCATTTTAATTACTTTCGGTGATACATTATTTTTAAATTTCAAAAGGATATCAAGAGTGAAGACTGTGTTCCCGATTTGAAAATGCAATCAATAGCGATAATTAGTTCGTTAATGGAATCTTTACCCATCCATTGTTTATAAAATATTTTTTTAATTAAAAAATAATTAATTCAAGTGGTATAAAAAAAATTGGTTTTAAATTATATACATTATATAAGTGTATCGTGTCGTTATTTCTCTTAATTAAAAATGTTTATTTAGTAATTAAGCCTCTTAACAATCACTGAATGTTTTATTCTTTTTTTTTTTTTTTTTTTTTTGAGTTTGTATTGTCATAAAGAATAATTAATAATGCATTAATAATGCATACTTTCAGAGTAGACGGAATTCTCCTATAAATATTGAAGGGAATGGCCAATCAAGAAATAATTAGGCGTATTAATCTGAAAAATTAACTTATTTGAATAAAAAAAGAAATGTGGATTTTTTTTTTTTTTTTTTTTTTTTTTTTTTTTAATGAGAACGATTAGCTTTTTAAGATATTATCCTCGATTAAAAATATAAGTCGTTTCATGCCAAAGCAACTATGGAAAGGAGCAATATGTATATATTTTTAATAATATACATTATATTGTGAAATAAACACTGTGAGTAGTAATCCTCTATCCTGCCTTCCTTTTCTGCCATACAACTGCTAAGACTATTAAAAACATACTGAAAGTTTACTGGTTCTAAAATTTTGAGGAATGGGCTACTCGCACCTTGGCAAAATGTAATTAGCCCTACTAATAAAAGGATTAATCAGCTATATACTACCTTATAATAATTTTGAATAGAAGTGGCCAAAGACCTCTCATTTCATTCACTCTCCAACTGACTCGACTTTAAGTTTATCCTCTCTTACTCTTGAAAAGGAAGTATTGAATTTTATTGGGCACCATTATAAAGTTGACTTAACTTGAACATCATAATTAGATATTCTGATAAATGGAATAGACACAGTCGGTAACAAAAGTGTCCGAACACTAGCGAAAATTCCTACGTGAAAAAAGTACACTTAATAATGTTTTTTCAAATAAATCCTTGTCGAATTCTGTTCTTAATGAGTCTAAGAACAGGATTCGACAAGGATTTATTTAGCAAAGCTGTATTAAGCGTATTTTTTTTTATATAGGAATATTTGCTAGTGTTCGGACACTTTTGCTACCGACTGTATATCGTGCACAAATAATAACGAGGAATATAAAACTCAACAATATGTATGTGTGTGTGTGGGGGGGGGGGGGGGGGAAGTAATGACTAAATATTGAGAACTGAATTATTAGCAGTTAGTAAATATGGAGCTGTAATCAGATCAGAGTACTTTTATAACAGAGAAGCGTTACGATTGCTACAATTATCCAATTACGGATGTATTTTATTATTATTAATAAATGAGTATTAAAAATAAATTTATCAGTAATAGATAATTTACTTCCTAAAATTTTTCAAAGCTTAGAAAAAGGTCTTCAAAGTAAAGGCTGTCCCCTGAAAATGGGGACATTTGGTCACCTTAGTTATAACATTCATCACGAAGAAATATGCGAAACATGTACAGTCGGTAACAAAAGTGTCCGAACACTAGCAAAAATTCCTATCTAAAAAAAGTACACATAATGCTGTTTTGCTAAATAAATCCTTGTCGAATCTTGTTCTTAAACTGACTAAGAACATGATTCGACAAGGATTTATTTCGCAAAACTGTATTAAGCGTACTTTATTTATATAGGAATTTTTGCTAGTGTTCGGACATTTTTGTTACCGACTGTATGTGCATTGAAACAGTTGACGAAAAGTGATAATTAAATGTACAAATAATATACCTTTTCACTAAATTCAACGTACTTGCAGTAAAGCGCTCGACAATACAGCAGCCTAGCCGATAAGATAGCTCTACTCAGGTGTCTCGATCTAATATTTTTGGAACTGCACTCTTAACTTCACTCGCTTCAATTCAACCCTTCTATCTTAAAAATCTGGTTGCTTAGGTAGACTATAATTGGAAATTCATATTAAATATCTTATGTAATAAACTTCCTCCAAATTACCTTCGGATTCTACATCGAAAACTTGTGAGGCTTCATAGAATTTTCGTAAGAAATTCGTAAATCGAGATTGCGAAGAAGTGGTGTTTAATTAGACGTTTTAATTCTGATTTAAACAGATACTCAACGAAAGGTAAGCAGTAAGCCTTTTAAATTCGAAAGAATTTAAAAGGAAAACTTTGGTTTTTGTGGAATTTAGCAATTAATCAGTTTTGAATAAGTTTGTGACAAGTTAGATTGCGTATAGATGCGAATTGATTCTCCAGTGTATAAATGAAATGTTTAAATCTTAACCAGGGTTTTAGTTTGAGTTATTACTTCGTGTTTACCTATTAAATGCAGCATTGAGGAGTACAGATAGTCTGACGCCAGTTATGCTACTGGCAAGTTTATTCGTAATATAAAACGATTAAAGATGAATGAACTTGAACCATTTAAACTAAAATTTTAAATAAATATCTTAATTGCTTCATCTTGGGACAGAGTATTTCTTGCTGGCTCGCTTCGCAATCGTCGGCAGTAGCAACGGGGTAGAAGCCTTTTTGCAACTGTGGTTGATATTCTGCACGGCGCTGGGCAGCTCTCCCTAACAGGTGGCGCCACTTTTTATCTATACCCGCTGCATCGTTGCCATTACAAGAATTTGGATTATCAATTATTTCAAAGGTTTCACGATACATTGCATAATTGTGGCTATTATAATTTGCGAGTTTTGTTGCGTTTACAAAATTTGTTTTATTTTTTCTTCATTGGAAGTTTCAGTTAAGGCTGTAGTGATTTTCCCCGTTTTGATGTCGTGGCAATGTGTTTTTATTCATTTTTTTTTTTTTTTTTTTTTTTTTTTAATCTTTCTTTTAGACATACCACTTAGCATTATTGGTTTTCCTTACTATCTAATTGGAAAATAAGGCTGTACTGATTTTTCCCGTTTTGATATAATGGCTATGTTCTTTTATTCGTATTTTTATCTTTCTAAACCTTTTCTAAACCATTTTGGGTTTTCTTTTGGATTTCTTTTTTAAAAGATAATTATAATTTTATATTTTATTAAACTATATTCTTACACAAAGAAACAGAATGTTATACGAGTCTGTACAGAGCCTGCATAATAACGTTTTGAATTTGCCCCATACGGGTAGTTAGAAACAATACACGAGAATGGATATTTCATCATCTTATTGGTTAATTCGCTTATTTTGAGAAACAACTTAGATATGGCGACATTTCAAAAGTAAGTCAAACGAATGAGCTTCTATGATAACGAGCTGTTTCTAGCCACCCGCAGGAAGCTAGCCCAAAACGTCACTCACGAGACGCCACTTTCTAAAGTTATTAAGATCATGTTCACTTTAAATGATAGGGGAGAGTTGTCTAAAACGGGGACGGCGGGTCAAATGGGGACGTTCAGTTTCTCATTGATTAGTGCTGCCTTCTTTGAATCCAATAGTCTACGATAATTCTGATTCGGCTATATGCAAGTTTGAATCTAGTTGTTGACGTATTTAGCCGGTTTTGTTACTTTCTAGAAAGTTTTCAATTTTTTGCGATTTTCATTTTGATTTTGGCCGTACACTGTATTGGATTTTATCAAGTGACCGTTGAACGTTCGATTTTGGTAAGTACGTTATGGATTCGTGTAGATTTAATTTGCATTTTCACATATTGTTTTGTAGTTTTGTCTGACACGTATGCGAAGGGACGCCCCGTTTATAGCATATGTCATGGTCGGATCAAACGGGGACATTGACGGTAGTCCAAAACGGGGTCGTCCCCATTTTGGACACCATGGAAGTAGGATAAATTTGTAATTGTTATTTCATTTTGAAGTATTTTAAATGAGTACAAGCGCTTATTTATGTGTGTAATACATATGTGGAGAGGATGAATAAGAGACAAGAAAATGGCTCATACATCACCCTGGACGCTACGTGACAATTTACTAGGTTGGAAAACTTTTCGGAACTGCATTTTCAAGAGCAGCTACTGTACAAAATACTATGAATGTATTAAAAAAAAAAAAAAAAAAAAAAAAAAAAAAACATATATCCCTTTAACAGAGATGTGTTCCCTGAACATTTATTTGCGCCTTCAGAAACAACTGAAAAACCTGCTTACAACACTTTAGAGCCTCAGTTAGCATCAAGGTGTGCAAACGTCACACCCCAACCTTCCACTTCATCATTTGGTATATCTCCAGATATAGAACCCCAGAAATGTTCAGCTTTTAACACTTCGCCTAATAATGCCTCTACCACAAGAAACTGAACGTTTGAAAAAAAAAATAAATAAAAAAATAAAAGTGAATGACGTGAGGAGAGGTAAGACTGTCATACTCACTTCACCACCTTACAAAGCAGAATTGAAAGCTGTAGAACAGGAGAAAAATGCAAAGCAGAATAAACAGAAAAGGAAATTGTTCAAGAAACCCACCGAACCTTATCCTAGATATCCAAAAGCTAAAAAAGAGAAGAAAATAAAAAAATTTCAAGACCCAAAATTATCATCTGATGAGGAACAGACTAGCGAGGATGCTTGCATTTTATGTAATGAACTTTACAGTGACTCGAAAGACAAAGAGGGGTAGATTCAATGTATGTAGCAGCTGTCGAAGTTGGGCACATGAAGTCTGTTCAAGTGAAAAGCGATGTCAACTTCATATGTGACGTCTGTGTTTGATTATTTTTTGTATCATTCTAGTAACTGTTGAAAAAGATAACAAAATACTTTATGTGCATCTTGATTTCGCATTAAGTTCACCTTTTCGTTGTAATACAAGTTTTTCTAATAAAATTTCCATTAGGACTTGAATTTACGTTATTTCTTATGAGTACCCCATTTTACCCAACCGGTTGTCCAAAACGGGGACTTTGCACATTTATCAGAAAAGTGTGTTTTCTGCCTATACTATTGATATTTTTAAAAAATAACCTTGCCATCTGATAGTCCAAGACATGTTCTAATCAGGAAATGCTTTGCCGAATTTTTCTTATTTATAGATTTTTTTTTGCGGACAGAGATATGTTAACGTCCCCGTTTTAGACAACTTTCCCCTACACTGTGTAATGTTAATATTTTTGTAAATGTTAATATTTTTCATAATAATTCGTCCGCCCTCTAGCTTTTTTCATAGAAATATCTGCACGGAAAAGGATGAGAACGTATCTGATATATATATAAATTGCATTGCTTTAGTACTGATCACTTGAAAGCATCAATAATGATTATTAATAAAAGCGATAGTTATTATTATTATTACAATATAAAATTTATTTTTTCAACGTATTTAAATTATCTTTTCGGTGACACTAAAGCCAAAAAAAGATAAGTACAAAAATAATAATATGTATAAAAACAAATGCCCACTTCAGATCCTGGATAAGTGAAATACATTACTTATTAAATTTACATAAATCATGTCAGTCACTCATCTGAAAATTTAAATTTCCTAGATATTTTAAAGATTAGATAACGTGTGTTTTGTAAAATATAATAGTTACATCATAATTCTTTCGAAACTGCTTTTTAACAAATATCTGTTATGCTTTAATCTATATTTAAAACGATTTTTTTTTTTTTTTTTTTTTTTCTGTTTAGTGAGTTTTTAATGATACAGATTAGATCCTGTATCAAATCTTACAAAAATGTGTAATAATAAAAAGATACTGAGATAACGAAAAAAGAATATGCATTCTTTTTCTTTTAAATCCTCATTTGTTACATGAGATAGCAAGAAGAAATAATTATTATTTTATGAAATACTAAGCCATCTTTTAAATAACAATTTCTTGGACATTAATCAAAACTGATAAAAAAATATATATATGAGAGAAAATTTAAAAATACTTCAAGAAAAAACTGAACACAAATAAAGCAATGTTAAATTGAAAAATTTAACACATATTGAAAGCTTTGGCGAAATATTAAATGAAAAGAAAAAAGCTATATTTTTTGCTGGAAAGGTGAAGATTAAAAGTGATTTCTTTGGTATAAAAATATGATTGATATTAAACATATATGTATGCGTTTCAGTTTGTTATGATCACTGTAAATGCTTCCAGATAAATTGATAATTTGTCTAACATTAATCATGCGCTGAAAAAATTTAGTAAACAATTAAAATATATTAATTTACTCAAAATAATCTTATATAAAGAAAAATTACACTGATTATAATATATATATATATATATATATATATATATATATATATATATATATATATATATACACTAAGCGACAAAAAAAAAAAAAAAAAAAAAAAAGCCGCACTGCAGAAAAAATGACTTATACCATTTTAATTTGTAATAACTTTAAAAATAAAGGTTGGAACAAATAAAACTGTCATGTTTGCATAACAACAAAGGAATGAAATGATACCTATGTACATTTTCGATTTCATAATTCGCTTTATTACACTCTATAATTTTTTAGAGAAATTATTAAAATAATTATATAAAAATCTACATATTTTTTTCTTTTTAAACATAATGCAATAACAGTACATTTTGTATTCTATTATGATTTATTATATGAAATAAACAAGTTATATTTTAATATATGAAATAAAACTATTTATTTGTTAGATCTAAGCAATTTTTTAATAAAAATATGTATTATGCATTGGGTTAATTCCACCTTATATGGAATTACTGCTGTAATGCACAGTGGCATAGCATTATACCGTTTTTTGATATAAATCTAAAAAAATTCACTGTGCTAAACATTGTAAATAACTTTTCTAGTTCTTGCAAAGTTGTAGGCTGCAAATTTCGAATCCTTCTTTCTCTTCCTGCGCCTTTTTATGATTAAAATTTTTTCGAGCAAATTGAGATTAAGACTGTTTCCAAGTCTGATAAAGAAGAAATTCTACGATATTCTTTGCGGGATTTAACTTATAGTGAAAATGAAACTATTACTTACAGAATTATAGGTGCTCATGGTAATGGATAGGTAATTTTAACAATTTGATTCAAACTGAAGTATCTAGGACGCCGTACAGCAAGGTGCATTTTCATCATGAAATTCTGTTTGAAGAAAAATATGAAATACTTCCAAAATAGTCGGTCAGGCTCTACTTTACCATCACCGTGTTTTATTTTGAGTTAATTGGATCCATTGAGCAAGAAAATTTGCCCGATTTCTTGAAAAATTGTACACCTCCGGACCATAATGTACGGAGAAAATGTCACTGTTTTAAGAGGGCGATTTTCATTAAGTCTGTCTCAATTTCGTCCTCATTCTATCTTTTTTCACATGCTCGAAATAAAGAAAACCTGATTCATCAGAGAAAACCAGTTCAGCCTAATAATTAACCGATAATATTTTTAAATTTTTGGTCAACTAAAGTATTGTCTTTTCTAATTTTTTTCCTTAATAATGGCTTTTTTCGCAGATCTTCTGTTCCTTAACCTGCTTTGTTTAATTGTTCCTCTCTAAAATATGAAGAGTGAGATCTCACTCTCAAAGAGTGGTATATCACTCTTTGAACATGCCAAAATGGAGCCAACCTCTAAAGAGTGAAAAGTCTCTTTTCGAAAGAGTGAGATTTCTCACTCTTTATTAAGAGTGAGATTATTCAGAACAATTTAAAGAATATGACAGTTTTTTTCCCTTAAAAAATTGTGTACACTAGACGATGTTGTTTCATTTCACCTTGCGAATCGACTCCAATTCAACGGTGCATGCAGTTTGGATCTGTCGGGAATCGAACCCAGGCCGTTCCCGTAGCAAGCGAGTATCTTATCCACTGAACCACTGAGCACATATACAATCTGCTTAATTTATATTATTAAGTCATTCTCATACGTGATCAATCATATTTTTAAATTTTTACTCCATTTATCAACAATATAAAATTAAAGAATTCTAAAGGATAATTTAAAATTTAAATTATTTTGAAATTGCTAAAATTAGAATTATTTTAAAAGCTGTATACTTGAAAAAAAATCTTTATGACAGGCAGTCATTTAAAGTAGCTTATGCGGAAAAGAAGTTACTCAAGTGTACATGTTTAAAAAAAAAAAAAATAAATAAATAACTGTTCGCATACAAATCTACAGAGTTTTCTGAATAAGTCGCCTGTTCAGAAGAAGTATAAAACTTGCTGTTATTAGTAAAATTAGTAAAATATTATAGCCAAATTTTTTAATATTTCATATGTGTTAGCTGTCAATAAATATAATAAAAATATAAACTGTTACAGATTTTAAGGCGTGGTGCATTAAATATTTGCATTGATATTTTCTCTTATACCTTATATATTTCTAAATAAAATTATTTACTTTCTAAGACTAATTTCGTTACGTTTCTTGTGATTTTCGATTCTCCATTAATAATATTACTTTGATTTTGTCAATCGTATAGAAAAAATTATTTACCAAACTATCTTTTAACATAATTATTTTCTTTTTTTTATTCTTCAAAAATCTTCAATACGTTCTGTTAAACAAATACATACATGAGATCGTCCGGAAATAGTCCTTCATATTTCTTTCGAAATATGATAACCAGATGGCGCCAGCAATTTCTCACTCTACAAAAGTTTCATCTTGCAATAGAGGACGACCTCACTCTTTGTGACAGAATGACTATACGTCACTCTTTCACAAAAAGTGAGAAGTGTCACATTTTCCAGAGCGATAATATTGTTTTCTCACCTTAATTGGTGTCAAAATAGGGGTCACTTTTTTAAGGAGAGAGATTCTCACTCCAGAAATTTTAGAGAGTCCTGCATTGTTTTTCAAGAAATTAATTTACTATACATTTTTTAAAAATCTTTTTTAAGTTCTGAACATGATACAAATCGATTTTTAAACATTCGCTTTTAAACTTGCGGTTATCATGCTTGGATGAGCAACATGGCCGCCAAAAGCCACATTTCCAGTTTAAATGGCCAAAAAATTTTATATTTTGCTAAAAACCATTTTACCTATACTTCGTTATCATTTAGTTATTTTGTTATCTCACGTATTAAAATATTTTTTTTATTTTCATTCAAAAAGTAATACTTTTTGTAGCATCGTTAACTGCCTTAATCTTATCATTTTTGAAGTAATTTCTAAAATTACAGATTTTCTGACAATTGCATCTTGTTTTTAACGCTGAACTCAATGCTAAAGTGTAAGTGGAGGACAACGTAATAAAATCTGTTCGAAAATTTGCTTTTTAAACGATAAAATTGGCGGTTGTACAGTCGGTAACAAAAGTGTCCGAACACTAGCAAAAATTCCTATGTAAAAAAAGTACACTTCATACGGTTTTGTTAAATAAATCCTTGTCGAATCATTGTCTTACACTAAGAACAGGATTCGACAAGGATTTATTTAACAAAATCGTATGAAGTGTACTTTTTTTACATAGGAATTTTTGCTAGTGTTCGGACACTTTTGTTACCGACTGTAGAAGGTGAAAAGGAAAATATTCAATTGCGGCTTTTTTTTTTTTTTTTTTTTTTTTTTTTGTCGCTTAGTGTATATGTTAGAATGTACCACATGGTGTGGATAAAAAGCTTAACTCGTTGCGCGGTTAATTTCAAGTGTGTTGTAAATAAACGTGTGATTAAATTTTAAGTATTGTGAAAAAACAGCATAAAGTGTTGTAATGTTGTACAGTCATGTTTGACAAATTGCTAAACGAACCAGGGTCATCCACATAGGTTCAAGAATCACATTATTGATAACATCAAGAATGTTGTCAATAAACCATCGATACACGAGTTGTACACTTTTGTACAAGTATTTGTACAATTTACAGGTATTCTTGAAAATGGTTAATTATTTTATCAGTTGTTAAGTACAGTCGGTAACAAAAGTGTCCGAACACTAGGAAAAATTCCTATGTAAAAAAAGTACACTTCATACGGTTTTATTAAACAAATCCTTATCGAATCATGTTCTTACACTAACTAAGAACAGGATTCGACAAGGATTTATTTAACAAAACCGTATAAAGTGTACTTTTTTTACATAGGAATTTTTGCTAGTGTTCGGACATTTTTGTTACCGACTGTAACAAAGTAGTGATGGTTCAAAAAATTATCAACTCGTATGCGGATGGTCGTATTTTGATTTCTGGTTTAGAGTCCTGCATTGTTTCCAGTAACCCGATTTTACCCGAACCCGACTCGACCCGTGTTTCGGGTTCAGCTAGTGTCGACTAATTTTTTTCTCTTACGCGTCGGGTTGACTGAATGTTTTTTTTACTGCTGGTGAGGGTCGGATTCGGGTCGGGTGAACTTGAGAACATCTTACTTTAATAAGCAGATTATATATATATATACCGAAAATGAATATATGCTTACCCAAATTATTATAGTGAAATAAACATCATATCCGACCGAAACAATTCAGAAAGAAACGTCAAATAACTATTGTTATTATTATGATAATTTAGTATATTAGTATATATAATGTGGGAAAGAGGCTCCCTCTTTGACAGTAACCAGATGTGTGATTCATTTATTTTGATTGCTCACATCCGTTGGAAATAGACAGTGAACTTAAACGGATAAATAATATTTTTTCTCTTGCAGATATTTTTATGAAGTTATTAAAAGGTAGATTTAGATGAGAACAGACGTTTAGTAAGCCTGTAGTAAGCCGTTTAGTAACACTGTATCGTTTTAATATTTTTGTATGTGTGTGGTAAGCACTAAACAGTAAACTACAAGAACTAAACTTGAAGCCCGCTTTTGTACACTTAACACAACACATATAAATTGTTAAAAATAATTATTAATCCATTTTTTAAATTTTTAAATCTCTAGTTTAGTGTATTACAGTCCGCAGAAAAATTATTCGAGCAAGGGCAATAAGTCATATTTAAAATAAGTACGCATAATACTGCTTATTTAAATAAATTCTTGTCGAGTCATGTTCTTAATCAGTCTAAGAACATGATTCGACAAGGATATATTTAACAAAACAGTATTAAGTGCAGGTTTTTAATTCAATTACCCTACTACTGTAAGTAATGGAAGTATTAAATTCGGCCCAAAAATTCGATATCTAGTTTTCACCTCATTTACTCGTTTTAAGGCCTTCTGAGTCCAAAAAAGTAGTTTTTGTCAATTGGTCAATGTGAGTATATGTATGTATGCATGTGTGTATGTATGTGCTGAATCTTCTGGCTATCATGTCTCCGAAACTAATAAAGATAGAGCAACGAAACTTCAGAATTGAGACGGGTCTGGTGTACAGAAAGAGTTTCCAAATTCTGGTGAAAATCGAAAAAAAAAAACAACAACAAAAAAAAAAAACGGTAGTGGGGCATCGGAAACCGGAAGTGTGACCGTAAGTTCGTATCTCAAAAACGGCTCTAACGATTTTCTTCAAATTTGTTATATAAACACTTTATTAGATGTATTTTTGAATGATATAGTTGGTTAGTTCAGGAAATTGGTCGGCGTCCTGTATAAATAGCTCAATTTCAGGTCTCGCAAGTGTGTTCCTTTAAAAACGGTTGTACGGATCTTTTTTAGAACTCGCCATATTAACTCCTTTTCAAATATCCTTTTTTATTTAATTATTGTTTTTCGGCCAATAAATGAGTACGTCAAGATTTGGTTAACAGTTGGTATCTCAAAAACGGCTCTAACGATTTTCTTGAAAGTTGTTATATAAATGCACTTTATATATCCTTTCTCATGTATTAAGAGGAAAATGGGTGAAATGGGTGTTTCAAAAAACATCTTTACCATATATATATATATATATATATATATATATTTAACTTGCTATGTAAGATTTGTTTTATATCTCTATACATGTGTATTGAGTTTCTCTTACCGGGAAAATTTTAGGTTTCTACTTCGCTAAGTCAATTTTATGTCTTCTGATCACATTATCGCCAAAAGATGCATATAATACGTGTAATAGTGGGTAACATAAGTCGTATGGTTGCTTCACACCAGATTTTTAATATAGGAATTATTGGCTAGTGCTCGAATAATTTTGCTGCCGACTGTAGTAAGTCTATTGAGAAATTTAGAGCCATGAATGTTTTTATTTTATTTTATTGTGCTCTTTTAAAGTATATTCTCGTTTTTACTTACCACTTGTTTGAATTTTACCACATAAAGATTTGGCGAATTATTATTATTATTATTAACACGTTAAAAAATATTATAGATTTATTTAATTATGTAAATAAAACTAATATTAAATGGTATATTTTTACTATAAGTTTTTACTAAATTTTGCTACGGTCTTGAATTTGCTGATGTATCGTAAAATGATCAGTTACTTATGTAGCATGTTGTGTGGCAAACGTGTAACAATTATAAAAAGGAAAAAAAATTGTAAAATATTAAAGTTTTCCGAAACGTTCCATAGCTAATTTTCAGTAGATTTTTTTTTTTTTTTTTTTTAAATAAAACTTCTTACTCTTCTTATAAAACATTCCGATGTCCTAAGGTAAAGGGTTTTCCCAATAGTGATGATACAATGTTAAATGGATAGAGTGGCAACACTGCGTATTAATTTTTGACATTTCTTGTGTCCTTTGTGTTTAGTATGCAATACCATTTAATCATGCAAAGATACATGCTTGAACAACGTTTCGAAATTATTAAATTGTTTTATCAAAATCTGTGCTCATATGTGAATACTGAGAGAAATTTGAGAAGAATTCATGGACGACATGATTCAGTTAATCGACTCGATCGATTGTGATTTTTTTCTTTGGGGATATGTTAAGTTTCAAATTTATGCTGATAATCCAATAACAAATGAGCAATTAAAAAACAACATTGAACGTAGTATTCGTGAAATAACACCAAATTTATGTGAAAGAGTGATGGAAAATTGGGTTGACAGAATACGGTAGGTACAGAGAAGTCCTGGTGCTCACATGAACGATATTATTTTCATACTTAATGGCATAATGTAATTTTTTTTTTTTTTTTGTGTGTGTGTCTCACTGAATATTTTTTTTTTAAATTATTTCACTGTTAATGGAAAACCCTTTATTAGTTTCACAGTAAGATCCTAGATTTTCTTCTTATATTTTTAAAGTATATTAAGAACTCACGCGTCTTCCATTACAGAAATATACTTACCGCAGGAAGGAGCTTTTCAAATCAGATAAAGAAAGATTCTATAAAAGAAAAATCGTACATAAATTTAATTTGGGGTATAATGTAATTTAAGATAAAAGCAGAATGCAATTTCCCATTCATTGTTTCAATGCATTTGTAATATCGGAAATATTCAATAAATACAATTTTTCTGCACGAACTGTAAAATCGTAGTATGAACGATATTAAAATGAATGCTGATAGAAATGTATAATTTAAAGTATGTAATAAAATTGTAAAATATTGAAAAATATCTACCTATTCACAGTTATTAAGTCTAAGTCATATTTTATTCTTGTTCTTTATTACGTAGTTTTACAATTGTAATGAAATCCATGAGCTCGAACTCCTTTTATGGACTTAGGAGCACATTCTTAAAAATAATAAAGCAGTATTTTGGTAGCCTCATTCTTATATAATCCTTTTTTTACTTTCTTCTATATTCAATTGAAGAAAGTATTGGATTCGTAAAAATTTTCAACCTCAGGTTTTTGATAGATTTACTCGTTTTGAGAGCTGTAGAACACGATTTGACCATTTTTTTAAAATGTCTGTCTGTCTCTCTGTGTGTGTGTGACAAAATTTTGTGGGAACTATATCCCAGGAACTACTGCACAGAATTTCATACAAATTGTATGAAGGTATTGGTATTTAATTTATTTTTTTATTTTTGTTATCCAATTATTTAAATTACTTATTAAAATTATTTTAGAAAATGCTATTAAAAAGAATTTACTGTTTATTAACACTTATAAAAATTAAGGTTTGGAGATGTTAGTAGAGTTTGCGTACAATTTAACAGAACGGTATAAAAAATCCAAATATTAGTTTTTTGCTAATTTATTGGTGCATAAGTTTGAATTCATTATTTGAAAGAAAATGTTTTAGAAATAAAAGTTCAAAGTTTAGAAAACGCGAAAACAATTATTCTAAATTAAAAGGATTTAACGTGTTCATTAGTGGACATATTTTGCACATTTATGATAATATAAATAATGCCATATTTTCTACATTTTACGTAGTAGACACATGCGGTTTGTTACTTGATTTGGAAATGTTTGAAATAATGACTTAAAGCTGAAAAAAAATAGAAAAAAAGGATGGTTTTGTATATTTCTGTGTCTAGGATATTCTTTAATAACTAAAAAGATACTTTCGAAAAAAGCCGAGAATGTAGTAGCAAAGTTATTAAAGACAACTTCTTTTTTTGTTACTATTAAAATTATAAACCCTTCTAAATGTAAGTCTTTGCAAAATATCCTTTAAAGTAAAACGCTTAAATACTTTATAAGTTCAAAAAATAGGTTCATGTAAGTCCAAATATACGAAGAAGATAATAAATTGCTGTGCTAAATATTTCAAAATGGCCATATTCTTCTGATAATTTTGATGTCATTTTCGATTTTTACGTTACAAACCTAGAGATTTTTTGCATGGTTGTTTATATTTTACTACTAGCCGCCTTCGGCGACCAAATGGTTCGCGATCCCTGAAAAATCTGACTTTACGAAACTCCCGCTCGGTCGCGCCTGTGGCGCCTTTTTCCCGTTTCAGGTCTAATAACAGCTTATTGATATATCGTGAAAATAGCTTATTGAAATCGCAGTAAATTCCCGTGCGGTAGCGCCTTCGGCGGCCTTTCCCTTTTTCAATATCTGAAACAGTCTGTTCGCTTACCATGTTATGATCTTTCAAATTTCTGACTTTAGCTAAGTCCCGCTCGGTGGCGCTTGCGGCGCCTTATCCCCGTTTTCGAACTTACAACAACTTCCTCGCTCATTAGAATTTGAAATATTGAAATTTTAAAATATTACAGCGCCATCTGGCGGTAGAAATTTCTGTAATATATTGTTCAATTCCAAATCAAAAAAGCTTTCAAATAATGTATTACTTTTGAAATTATTTTAATTAGTAGCTGAGATACAAAAGAAAACCTAATCAGGACACCTTAAAACGTGTAAATCAGGTGAATCTCGAATTCCACTTTCGATAATATAAAAATGAAATTATACTAATTAGAAGCTGAAATACAAAGATAATACAAACATTTTTTAAAAAGATTTGTGTCTGACTTATCTGTGGTTTTCTCCAAAACTTGCTTAATTCCGGGCTGTATACCGTTAAAAATTATTAGTACGAAATGTGAGCGAAAATCTGAATTTGAAACTCTGTAAAATATAAAAGAATAAAAATTTTCTGGTTTTTCCGTAGTTTTCTGCGAAAGTTTCGTACAGAATTTGAACGGCTTATATCATTTTAATAGCCTTCAATAAAAATACTTTAAAATATCTTTTGAATGATGTAAGACTCAAAATGGCTAATCTATCAAGGGCGATTAACGATTTCTATTGAAATCCGTCTAAAATTTAAGAATTCAAAAACTGCTTTTTTACAACCGAATTCATAAAAAAAAGGGGAAAAAAATCAATATTATTCTGTTAAAAGTAACTTTTGGTGTCATTAACAGATGAAATAAAAATGAATTTAAATAAATATAATATGTCTATTTATTTTATTTTTAAAGCTATACTTTAGATTTTTTAACTGCATACAGGTGAGTCGTAATGACGGGCAATTTCGAAGTTCTGCTTTTGATCGATTTTAAATTGAAAAAATTCAAAAACTACTTTTTTTATTTCCACTACTTTGTCACGTGGGCGAAAAACGAAAAACATTTTTTCCCGACCGGAAGCCAGCATGTCTAGCACCTGGCACTGAAGAATCTTTCATAAATGAAATAATTAAGTGTTCTGCCTGTTGTCAACTAAATTTCATACTTTAGTTAATTTTAAAAAATCTAATGGCTGTAGAGATAAGCCACTTGCACTCTTAGATTCGGAAAAAAATCCCCTTTCATTTGGTACCAAATTCGTAACGATGGGACTAATATTTCTAATTTATTTTCCACTTTTTCTGTTTTTAACTTCGTTAAAATATCTACTTTTATGCAATCGCGGTGAACTCAGTCATTGAGATCGCTTTTTGATTAGACATAGGTCTATATTTTAATTAATATCTCCGCAACTAATTAAAATTTTTAAATTCTGTTTTCACTATGCATTCGGGCAGGCTTCGGAGCACCCGTATGTCAAATTTTGTACTTCTGCGTTCAATAGGGGCTGAACGTATAGATGCTCAGACAGACAGACAGACGGACAGACAGACAGAGAGACAGACAGACATCTTCCTTTATTATTATAGATACTTACATTTTTAATAAAATGAATCACTATTAGTCTAAATATTATTGTCTAAAAATTATTTTCTTTTATTATATATATATATATATATATATATATATATTTTTTTTTTTTTTTTTTCTAAAGTTCTTCTCTGCTGTTCAAATGTTTCCCTTTTTTCAACACATGTGATTTTACTTTTATTGTTCCAAGAACAGGGTAAATTTTCATAAATCTAAATGAAGGGATTGAAATTAATTATAAACTAATTAATTAAAGTACGTAAGGGAAATAATCTGTATTATTTCCAACGTTGACTTTGTTTATCATTTTTAATATAAATTTATGATCAAGCACATTTTTTTTAATTTGAAATGCAAATTCCATGTTGAACGGTTAAAATAAAAAAATATCCATCACTTATTAAATGCTAAATTAATAAAAATAATCTGGTGTGTCACTTACACGATTTTCTTTTACCCTGCATTTCAATACTATAATGGTAGATTGCATGTTAAGACTCAAGATCAATAGTGTAAGATAATAATGTTAAATGTACTTTGTAAATAATCTAAAATAGGTTTATAAAAAATTTTATTTGACATATAATTCTGATAAAGGGAGGATATCGCTCCCTCAATCCCCTGCTGAATTGTAGTGCTGATATTTATATATAAAAAAAAAAAGAAAAAATCAAGTCAATTCATAATTTACCTTCAAACTTTCCAGTCTTGATCAATATTTTAAGTGGTAAACTAATATTAAGTTCAAAATACCAAATTTGAGTTTCCTGCAGTTTTTTGGTTTTTAAGTTATACTGATGACTGATACAGATACAGATCAACCGGTAAAAATTGAATTTTTGCAATTAGGGCACTTGAAAACGTGATATAATACGAAAAATATCAGAGTTGTAAATGGAACTACGAAAAATAATTTGTTTACAGTATGGGCATGAAAAATTAATTTTCCTTTCTGTGCACTGTTTGTCAACACTGTGAAATGTAGCAAAGCACTTCGATTAATTACTTTCAATAGAAAAGAATGTTATTTGGATCAATTTTCGATAGCCCTGTATGTTGCCTATAAACAATATGCACTTTGAAAAATACTGTGGTCTGAAATTTAGTCTTACATGAAAAAAATATCTAACACAAAATGAATTAGAATTGAACAATTGAACATTTCAAATATATCCAAATTTGTGGGTAACGAATGATGTAAACGAATGATGAAGGACTTCCATACCACAATCTACAGAAAACATGCTTTTACACACACACACAAAAAAAAAAAAAAAAAAAAAAAATCATTTCGTCTTGTTTAAAGCAGCCTATAGATCTTAAAGTGCACATACCTGCAATTTCCCCCTTAGACGTAATGCAATTAACTTATCTGGGGTGGACCTGTACACGAACCATTTGCATGATTTCTACAGAAAGTTTAGTGTAGCATCCTTATACGATAAATATTTAGAATACTGAGTTTGGAAGTCTGCTGCTATTTGTTCTTGAGATATTCTGATAACAGACAAACACGCACTCACAGATACATACACACAAACGCACAGACCAACCGCTAAAAACATGATTTTCGGATTCAGGGGACCCCAAAGCGTGTAAATGTAACAAAAACTAACTTTCGAAAATTTGACCGAAAAACATTACTTTCTCTACCATATGGATAAGTGAAAGTAAATAATCTGGTGTGTCACTCACACGACTTTCTCTTACCGTGAAATTTAATACTATAAATACAGGTATGAGATTAAGAGGTAAGATATAACGAGTGCTGTTATGAAAACGAGTGCTGTATGAGGGGGTGGTAGCCCCCTAAACCCCCCGTTTCATTAATGCACCTACATTTATGAACAATTTAAATGTGTTATTAAAATTAAAAGTTCACTTAAAATTATTTAGACAACTTTCACACGCAACATTCCTTGAACCTTATTATAGTCTTGATCATACTTTTCCAGCAACAACCTTATATTAATTTGAAAATACAACTTTGGATCTCCTGAAATTATTCGTTTTTAAGTTACTCTAAAACACACAGATAAAGATCAAACGTTAAAAAACTTCCCCTCGGTAATCAAGAAGCCTCAAAACGTGTAAATATGCTCAAAAAATATATGAATATTTAACTTAAAAAGATATATTATTTATCATATGCCTATGAAGAATTCATTTCAATTCCTGAACAGTTTTCATGGACATTGTAAAATATAGTAAAGCACTTCCACTAACAATGAAAAGGGATATTATCGCTTAAATATTTGTACCCTGTATATCTTTTGAAGATTATGTACAAACCACATGGTGCACCTAAACATAATCCTATAATATTAACACACGGCACAACCTGAAATACACTTCCACCAATTTTCAATTATTGTCGCACTATACTCTAGATCTTTTGTATATCCCTTTAAACGAACAGTGAATGACATCCCTACACTATTCTGCATGAGACATGTTTTTACGCATATAAAAAATACATATTAATTTAATTTGGTTTATTGCAGTCTATAGACGTTAAACTCTACTTACCTACAATTTCCTCCGTAGACGTAATCATATAAATTCTCTTGGGTTTCCTTGTACACGAACCATTTGTTTCATCTCAACGAAAAGCTTAGTGTAGCATCCTTATATGATACACATTTAGCATACCAAATTTGGACTTTCTGCTAATATTTGTTCTTGAGATATGCTGATAACAGTCAGACAGACACACAGGCACACAGACAGACAAGCACATAGACACACGGACATACGGACACACATACAGTCACACACAGAGACCAGCGGCTAAAAAATGGATTCAGGGGGGCCTCAAAACGTGTAATATATAACAAAAACTCACTTTCGAAAATTTGACCAAAGAACAATATTTTCTCTACCTTATGGGTAAGAGAAAGTAAAAATTAATAATAAAAGTACGAAATTCTTTTTCATAAACTAGACAATTTTCAAGTTTCCTCTACACATGTTTGAGTGGAATTAGAAAAATAAAAAATAAAAGGAGGAGTAAAATGCACTTGCGAATTCCTATTATATATATATATATATATATATATATATATATATAACATTCGTATATTTTTTATATATGTTAACAATCATATATACATATATATATATTTACATAACTGAGGGATGCTTAAGAAGAGCATATTAAAAAAAAAAAATGCTAAGATTTCTTAAAATAATAGAAGTTGTTATGCGAATATGTGATTCCTGTTACTGACATTTTTAAGTCTTGTGGGTTAACAAACTAAATGCATTATATAGTCAAAATATTTGTTGATGCTATTATTATTTAATTACTGTGGCTGTATGATGTTGAATAATATACCAAATACTCTTTAATGTCACTATAGGACAAATCACTTATGATGTCTTGTATGTTGACTCACCCGTTATATTTTGGTTAGCTTGCGGCTATTTCTCGACAACGTGTCATAAAGAATTAATTTACCAACAATAATACATTAAATAGTTTTTCCGATATTATTACATTAAACAAGAAAGCTGGGCATATTCTTTTGCGTAAAAATATTGTGGGCGAAATATATAGAACACTCCGATCGAGAATATTTCACTGCATAAGTATTAATTTAATTTAATTTATTTATTTATTTATTTATTTATTCACATCAACATTAAAGAATAATTAAATAACGTGTTAATTACTATTTTCATTTACATTATGCTTAATTAATGACAAATGTGAACATTAAGTAAATTCAATGCCTTTAAATTGGACCATATGAAAGCTCGGAAACGTATAGATGGTCTCAAATCTTAGATGGACAATAAATTTAAATTGCTTAATGTTGCAAACAATTTAAAAAAATTGTAATTTAAAATTTATAATTATATTTCGATGCTGTACAAAAATTTTGAAATTAGTTCATTTTATTGCATATTACCTGCAAGAAGACTCGGTTTCTTTTAAATATAAAGATTATAAACAGTAAATCTATTTATAAGTTAAATTAATAAACTTGATACTTATTAACATCGATCACTTTCATTCTATGCCTGAAACATCTTCATGGTGACTGTTGCTCTTTTATTGACTTGATCTAACATATAGCATGAAAGTATTTGCTGTAAAGAATTTTCAAAGGTATTAATTTAATATATAACTTCGTTTCATTATTGTATGTAGAATCTTCAAAATTTTTAGTATGGTCTCGTTTGTTTATTTAACGCTTGGATGCCTATATTACATCTAGTATGTATGTACGCTTACAAAATTATTTAATAATTCAAACATAGGAATAAATTGAGTGTATTGTATGTAGACATGTATGTAGTTGTGAATAAGTATATATACATATACAAATACATAGGCCGTCTTTTGATTTAATACATATATTTACATGTACAAATGAATGAAATGATACTTTTGGTCATAAAAGAAATGATATATTTGGTCCTAAAAAAATATGTCAACTGAGAAAAGTGACTGTACGCAGCGATCATGTTTTTAGAAGAAAGGTCGTGTGATTAACAGCAAACTCCTAGTATTAACTATTTTTTCTCTGTCTGTGGAAAGCACTAACTTCAGTTTGAATATATTTCAAAATATCTGATAACATATTTTGTTTTATTCTTATAAACTGAAATTATTTTCTGACTAAAATTAAGAAAGCTTCGACTTAGTTTAAGTAAGTAAAAGAAACGACTTGTTTTTCCCAGACAATATCAACATTTGGTAGCACAACTGCGAAGTATTTTTCCATGAGTCAGGTGTGTGACAATTATCTGGATATGTTACAGGTGTTCGTCGCTTATGGATATGATGACACGTATACAATTTTAACTGCGAAAATATTCAAAATCAGATAATATGAGTTGTAATGTTTGTATGAAGTATTGAAGGTTTGTTTTACTGGTCACGCAATATTACTATGAATGGAAGTCCTTATCTTAATTTACTATATGAGAAGGTGAAGTTTCACTTAGATGCTCATATATAATAAAATTCTAAAGCACGATGATACTCCAAGTCACAAGACAAAAGAAATACAAATGTGAAGGAATACCAACAAGGTTGAAAAGTTTATTGACATCGGTTCCTCTGTCTGTCTTTCCGAGCTCTAACTCCCGTAAATATACATGGAATTTCTTGAAACTGATATATGGTATTCAAGTTCACTATCGGATGTTCCCTATTGGAAATACAGTAACACCTCTGCTGGTTTGAGTACAGGGATAACCAAAAGTTTCCCAGAGCATCGTGTTATATGAGAGGTATTTCTATAAACCATGTTTTAATACCTTTACTTTACGCAAATATTAATGAAATTGAAATATATTATTTAAGTTCACAATCAGGTGTTTTCTATAGAAAATGGAGTAAATACCATCACTGGTTTGTGTACAGGAACACCCGAAAGTATTCCATAGCATTGTGATCTATGAGGTATATTTATATAAACAAAAGTTTAATAACTTTACTTTACAAATTTTAATGAAATTGAAATATGTGATTCATTTGCACAAAAGAATGTTTTCTGAAGACTATAGCATGTTTAGCATTAAGGTTTACAAGAACACACAAAAATATTTAATTACATTAACGGCTATTACTGGAAATTTGATAGAATTGCATTTTTGCTGATGTTAAGAGTTTTTAAGAATTTCTAACAATGTTTAAGAGTGAATATGATTTGAATTAGTGTACCTGTCTGACTGTCCATCTGTCTATCTGCGCGTCCGCCTATCTTCAATATCCGTAAATATTTTCAGAATTTTTTTAAAGTGATATATGTTATTTAAGTTCACTATTATTTTTATGTTTCCCATTTAAAATGGCACTAATGTAGGTCCTGTACAACTGGTTTGTGTACAAGGACGCGCCAAAAAAAAATGCCGATTCATTTCGTTTTAGGTCAGGCATTTAAATAACATTCTACTGCAAAAATCATAAAGGAAGTGACTTTTTTGTTAATATGCTAAAATAATGTTTTGTATATAATATGATATGGGCAAAGTTCATATTTACAGGGCCACACTAAAATATTCAGATACATTAAGGGCTGCAATTAGAATTTAAGGGGTGCATTTTCTTTTGACTCAATCATTTTAACACTTTCCAAGAACGTTTATGAGTGATTGTGAATTCAATTAGTGTATCTGTATGCCTTTTAGTCCTTCTGTCTGTCCATTGTGTGATAATGTAAGGAAAGAACATTTAAAATTCTATGATAGTTCAATTACGTACAGTTCAAAAGTGTCAATAATCAATGCGCACAGCAGGATTTATTTATTTATTTATTTATTTATTATTATTAATATTATTATTATTTTGTATGCGTATGTGTTTTTTCTGATAATTCTTCATAAATATTTATGTCATCTTTCTAAACTATTTTTTTTTCCCTCACGAAATATTTCTAATAGCTGAAAACATCAAAGAATCCATTTATTATGAATTGAGTAATATATACTGTTCGAAAATCAACTGGACGACTGTAGTAATTTACCATGATGAGAAAAATGTTATTCATAATATGTCAGGGAGAAAAGGTCTTTGTTTCTTTCTCGTTTTTTCCAAAGATAACGATAGATCTCATAAACTAATGAGATTTGAATTAAATGTATAAAAGGGTGAAGAAAGTTAAGATATTGAGTTAAATATGTCGTTTTCACGTATATGTTTTGCTATTCATCATTTCTATTAACCTACCAAGCAACTTGAAAAAAGGACAAACTTGTTATGCTGTTTTCCCTGTAAGGTATTTACAATGTACTAAATCAGCATTTATTGCAAATTGAAATTAAAAATATAACTGTTTACAGATAAAGTCATCGCTATTTTATATATAAAATATTGAATTTTTGAATTAGAAGTGTATTAGGAAAAAAAAAGAAAGAAACTGTTCAAAGAACGTTGTAAAATCTATTTTCGTAAGAAATTATTATGGAAATTCCATTACGTATGTACATAAACGGATACACAGCTAAATAATGAGATAAATATTACGACAAAATTCATCAATAATATTAAGGTGGTTTATATGAGATAATTTTAAAGGGTTCATAAAATTTTTTCGAAAAGGAATTTAAATAAAAGAAAAAATATATGCAGTGTAAGCGAGTTGCTCCCATATGCTTTTTTTCATCAAATTGATTCTATTCTAATTAAATATCTATTTATTCACAATTAAAATTTATTAAATTCTTTATTGGAAATTAAAATACATAACCTTTTCTAGTTTTAAGAATGAATTCAGTAATAAATCCATTGATCTCCTTTTTAGCATAATGCAATATATATATTAGGGATCTTATACACAATTTAATTTTATTCTCCCTGAAAGTAATTATATTTTTATTTCTATTTCACTGCGTTTCTCAATAAATCTATTTATATTTATAGCTGTAAATGTTCCATTGGAAAATTTCCGTTCTATATTTTTTTATTTTTTGTTCAACTCCAGATACAGATAATGTATTTAATTGCGGTTTAAAATAAACTAATGACCCATAATTTAGACATCATGTCGCGAGAATTTCGTAATATTTCATGATTACTTCCACCTGTTTCCAACGGTCTTTTTGGAACACTGATATATGCCAAGGTAGGGTTGTCATCTTTACAACCGTCTTTTAGATTAAAAAAAATTCCATTAGAATATCATTAAGACAAAAGAAAATTACTTGGCGCCGTTGGCTTATGAATGTGATGATATTACCACGATCTGGCAGTTTACAAGTGTGCTGTCGGGTTTGATTACACACACTTCGACAAAAATCACCGTGCTGTCATGATGTAAAATTTTCTTGAATTAAAATTCTCTCTCTCCTCCACCATCATTTTTAACGAATTCATTGTTATGGATATGAACTGGGTTTGTCCTCATTTGTCATCTTTTTATGTTTTAGATATCTCAATAAAATATTCACGGCTTTTAAGATCATTGGATTGAGATTTATTGTTTTTAAAATGACTCTTATTTTTTGACTTATTTTTTAGAGGACAGTGGCTTTTATGCTACATGCAGTTTGATACATCTTTTCCTTTTTTAACGGAAATGTAAAAAACTAAACTGCAAGATTTTTCTGCGACAGTGTTTCTCTTTACTTTTTTTAAACATAAAAAATTGAAATAAAAATAAAGTACTTTCATTCTGTAAATAATTTAAACATTTTTTGAAACATATTTTTTATACGCTCAATTAAAGTTTTTTGTTCATTCTTTCTCTTTCTCTGTCTGTATACAGGGTGAACCATAAATAGCGCCCAAACTCTGCACAGCCAGATCCCTCGTTGGGAGTACATAAAAAATGCCCAAAGAACTGTACCTATACAATCCATAGTTTACGAGAAAAATATGAAAAAGAAAGTATGACGTCACAGCCAGTGCAAGGGAAAAAAAAACAACAACACCGTATTGGACCCATCAATAGCAGTATTGGCATGTCTTCGATGTGCACGGCGAACGCTTTGACATCTGCCTTTATAAATATTTGCAAATACAGCTGTTGATGTGTCAAATAAAGTGTTTTTCCTTGCACCGGCTGTGCCTACTTTTTTTGTTTTTCGTATTTTTCTCGTAAACTGTGGATCGTAGAGGTATAGTTCTTTAGGCATTTTTTATATACTCTCAACGAGGAATGTGGCTGTACAGAGTTTGGGCGCTATTTATGGGACACCCTATATATATATATATATATATATATATATATATATATATATTATTTTCAATTTGATAAAGATTTCGTTCATTTACTTCTTTATTTTTCATTTTTACTTCGATTGATAGATTATATTAACGAATTATAAAACATAAAAAACATCATGACTGCAGTCATTCTCCGAGTATAATATGCTACTTTATGAACTTAAAAAAAAAAAAAAAAAAGAAAAACCAATTTTTTCTGCCGATTTTGGTGGCTGAATTGTCAGCGCTCTTATCTTCTAGACAAATGCGTGTTCAAAAGACTGCTGACGCAGCTAGGTGTCTGGTTGAAATTCCAGTTCAGATATAAGTGTTCGTAGTGTCTCAGAGTGCACTTTTAGACATGGATAATAATTTCTAAAAAAAAATGAACGTGAAATATCAAACCAAAGCGTGCCATGTTATTGCTATCCTATCAAATAATGCAAACGAACTATAAAATAAATCTATTTAGATAACTGTATGTATTAAAATGTTGTCGATACTGAGGTAAACATTGTGCTATAATATAAAAAGCATAGCATTAAAAAAAAAAAAAAAGAGAGAATCATCTGGTGGGCCACTCACACGACTTTCTCTTACCCTGCAATCTGTCTTTATAGTATTAAAGATAGATTGCAGGTATTATCTATATTTAGTAGTATAGTATTAAAGATAGTATTATCTATCTTTAGTAGTATAGTATTAAAGATAGTATTATCTATCTTTAGTAGTATAGTATTAAAGATAGTATTATCTATCTTTAATACTATAAAGATAGATTGCATATTAAGGATACATTTCACCTAAATCGACCGCCAGTCCATTCCCATGTTATTCTATAGAAATTTTTTTTTTCTAAATTACCAATTACTTATATGTTTCTCATTTTTTCCAAAATGGTTTTTTTAAGTTACTAGCACTCTGTTTTAAAGCTGCAACATGCAGAAAATAACTAAAAGCATTGTATAACATTTTAGTTTCAAAATGAAATATTAAAAATGTAAATATTCAATTTTTGAAAAACGAGAATTATGTTAACGGTTGTGTATTTTCCAAATGTAAAAGAGGAAATTAAATAATACATTAGGTAACGAGTAAATTAAAAAACTAATCTCCGTTGAATAATATGGGGTTAGACTGCCGATCAAATTAGGTGAAGATCTCCCCAAGTCTTAACATCAATAAGGTAAGATAATAAAGTTCAATGTACTTTAGAAATAATCTAAAATAGGTTTAGAAACGGTTTTATTTGACATATTATTGTCTGTGAGAGGTGTGTGTGTGTGTGGGGGGGGGGGGGGTCTATCGAACCCTCAAACCCCCATTTAATTATAGTGTCTACAATCATTAAAAATATATATATATCCAGGTTGTTACTAATTTGCCTTCGAACTTGACAATCTTGATTGAAATTTTAAGTGGCAACCTAATACGTAATTCAAAATACTAAGTTATAATTTCCTGCAGTTATTTATTTTTAAGTTATGCTGATAACAAATATACATACAGATCAACCTCTAGAAACTGGACTGTCGTAATCAGGGCTCCTCAAAACAGGATATTATACAAGAACTTTAAGAAAAAAAGAACTTCAAAAAATACTTTGTTCACGGTATGTATATGAAAAATTAATTTTCCTACTCGAGAAGTGCTCGTCTACAATGCAAAATGTACAAAAGCACTTCCATCATTTACATTCAACAACAACAACAACAACAACAACAACAACAACAAAAAACATTAGTTTAATTTTGGTAGCCCTGTAATTTGTGCATAAACAATATGCACTATAAACAATATTGTGTAATTAAATTTATTCTTACTTGAAAAACATCCAACATAAAATGATTCACAATTCCAATAGTCTCCAAGTATAGCCCCAATATATCCGAATACTTTGGGATGCTCTGTAAACGAATGATGAACAATTTCCATACCACAAAATACAGAAAATATGTATTTAAGCATATAAAGAAATTTTTGTTTGTTCCATTTTATTTAAGTCAACGAATAGATGTTACACTGTACTTACTAAAAATTTCCCCTAGACATAATGTGTATGAATTCTCTTCGATCTCCTTGTACATGTACACGAATCATTTGCTTCATCTCACCGAAAAGTTTAGAGTAGCATCTTTGTACGATACACATTTAGAATAATGAGTTTGGACTTTCTGCTATTATTTGTTCTTGGGATATGCTGATAATAGAAATACACAACCAGACAAACCACTGAAAACATGATTTTCTGATTCAGGTGACTTCAAAGCATGTAAGAGTAACAAAAATCTCCATTTCGAAGTTTTGATCCAAAACCAATACTTTCTCTACTATATATAATTTATAATAACCATAGTCTTAGAGAAAGTAAAAAAATATTTGTTGATGACCTTTGCAAAACGTTTCCTTACGTTACAATTCTTAATGAAAAAAAAAAAGAGTTTTTCAACAGAAAAAAATTAAAAAAAAAAAAAAAAAAAAAAAAAAAAAATCTTCTAATAGTTTTTCTAATAATTTAAATAATTCTTCAAAAATACTTAGGTAAAATCATGCTATTTTTACTATACTCCCAAATGAAAACTTTAATCCAAACATTCTTTAGACGTGTTCATTTAAGTGCGTAGAAACTTTTAACTGGCTAACTGTTCAAAAATTTCAGAATTAATTTGAATTGCAAATGTCGGTTAAAGTGTTCGTTAACTTAACTCTGCCAGGACTTCGCTAGGGAGTCAAAAGGATGTTCTCTACGAAGTTACAAGCGTGTTTTAAACGAGCTCGTTAGTGTAAAACAAGAATTCATTATTAAAATATTCTTAAATTGCGAAGCGCAGTACTTTCTTTAAGCATTAATTGGTTTGAAAAATTATAAGTTTATCAAGAAATTCAACGTTATATATTCTTTATACTGAAAATTCATCCCACCATGCATCTCTGAGGAAGATCTATTAAGGAAAAAGGAAATATATATTGTCTAGTATATATCATTACTTTTTTTGAAATTTTCACTAGCAAAAACATATAAAATACGCATTATTCTCTCTTTAGAAGAAAGGAAATCTGAGTTAGTAAGAAAAAAAATAGAGAGAAATAAAGGAAAAGAAAAGAAATTTTAACACTATGTTAAAAATTAAACATCCTACAAAAATTATTTAAAAATATATAGATTATTATTATTTTATAAGTTTTTTTTTCCCGCGAGGTTCTTGTAATTACTAAGAAGGTATAATCTAGATATCTGAATTTATTTGGCATACTGATTAATTTTTTATTACGTACAAAATGTTCTTGTAACTCTTAACTATTAAAGTTGATTTGTTTTGTTTCAGTAAGCTGTAAATTTAAGTCGTCTCATTTTCGTGAACTTTGAATGGTGCCTGTATAGAAAATGTTTGAGAATAAGAAATGAAAATTAAGTTTCTATCATGATTTTTTGATAATATTTAAACAATACCCCTAGTTATTAATAAATAATTCTTAAATCCTGTGCAACAAATAATTAAAATCTTAAGTTAATATAAATACCAATTTTCACACATTTAGTTTTTATTAAATTTAAGAGTTATGAATTATTTTACAAAATAATAATTCCAGAAAACTATTTCCAAATTTAAATTTGGTATTTCATAGAATATTCATTAAAATAAAATTTTTATGTTGTATCACATTTCTCCTATTAGAAAGGGAAACACAATTTTTTATACAAAAATATTCTGCAGAGTAGAGAAGGAAACATTTTCTTTATTGATAACCACCATACTTTATCAAATAATTCAGCGTATAGGGTATGATACTGCATATTATGTTTTGATGAAATATTATTATGCTTTTTAAGAAATAATTTCAATAAAATTTACAAGCATTTTCAGGCAATCTCACGGAACAAATTCTTTGTGCAAGAATTTGTCTGTCTTTATAACATTTTGCAGTTCGTTTTTAATGCACTTCAGCAGATCCGATTTTACTCAAACTTTATACATGAGTCCATTATCCATGGAAATACAATACGGAAGTACTTTCAGAGACTTACCTCATTAGTAGCGGGTTTAAAAATGAAAGCTTGTATGCCTGTGACTAATCTTGTTATTCCTTTTTAACCTACTTCGTTTGAATTGGAGTTTTTAACACATTATGGAATAAAAGCATGTTTACATATATAATATAAATATATTTGTGTAAATATATTTTTGACCATTAATTATTTTTTTCAAATGAACTATGTTTTAGTAATTTCAGAATTCCGTGTTCTGAACTCAATTTGCTTTTATATGTCAGCATCCCCCCCTACCCCCCGAGCTTTTTTATCTACATTGATATTGTACTTCATTCATCAATTTTCAAATTTTTTTTTATAATTGTTGGTGGTTCAATTAAAGTCAATTATTAAAGAAATAACACAGAAACTTTTAAATTAAGAGAAGTATATTCTTTTCATATAGCTTATATCATAGCCGGATTTCGATGGCTACCAATTTTCAGAGGCCGGGTTCGAATCCTTTTTTCAAGCATACGTACTCTTTGCGGTACAAAATACACTTTAGGTCGCAGGTCCCGGTTTACTGAGATAAAATATGTAAAAAAATTCGTAGCCTGGTTTACATGTATGTAAAAATCCAAGAACAGAGTAATGATCATTAAATGTAAAATTATTAAAAGCTTGTTTGCACTAACACACTGTTTGAAAGCTTTATTATTTTAAACCTTTTCTGTGAAAAGTAACACACTTTGAAATTAACTGAATAACATATAATAAAGCATTACATTCGCTTACGCAAATAAATAAGAATTATTCCTAAGAAATATTTGAGTCTTCTTTTTTCTAGACAACAAAATAAACTCAAAGAAAAGTATATTCGATAAACCTTCTAAAAATAAACATAATAGAGTAAAGAAATAATTTTATTTAGAGTGAAAAATGCATTCAAATGCAAATTCAAGAGGTATTACTTAAACTTTTGTTATGATACATTGAAATGCAAATGTTATTGGCTTACGTCTATATTTACTTGCTTTCTGTACATAATCACAGTCGTTTGAATAGCATACATTTTGAATTCAGATGTTTGTATAACTTGTAGCTTGTATGTTTCAAAAATAGAATTTTTTTTTTTCTAAATGAAATTAATTTTTAGTAATGGCAACTACAAACAGTTAACATTTCAACAATTATTTAGCTGTTAAGAAATTACATTTTGTTTTTATTTATTGTGCTTTGGTAACTATGATAAAGAACGGAATTTTGTCTTATAACTAGGTAATTCATAGCTTACAAAAGTCACTTTTTTTTTAAACATTACGTAGTCAATCTTTTCGATTTTCTATATTTAAGAGAAATGTTTGCTTTGTAAAAGAGTTATAGAAAATCATTACATTAAAAAAATATATTATTCTAATATGTTTTTAAATCTCATAGTATAAGATTGCGTGAATTATATATGACCTTCATCTAAAAGTAATGCAGCACTATAAAATGTTTCTGCTAAAGATTACAGCACGGTAAGCTGATAAAAGTAATAACTTACAGTGCCGTACGGTGTGCTGCAAACTAAATTTACTTTAATTTTTATAGTTAGCTGTAAAAGCGTTTATTGGAAATATTACGCATCTGAGGAGTAATCAATGCCTAACAATACACATTTTTTTTTTTACCCACATGAGGGTTTGAGAAAATATCTATGACTTACATAGTCTTCGAACTAACAATCTTTTGTTATAGAAATGTTTACAACTTGGCCTTGTCCCCGTTATTTTCAGTACAGAAGCAGATATGTCAAGCTCAACGTTGAGTGTCTAATAAACCACGTGATGCGCGCTAAAAAGTCTGAAAAAAATTCTCAACTCATTTCCAGGAAAATGTGATGTAACCTGATTTGAATTGTTTTTACATGACTAGTTTCCAAATTTACAGCAATATGGGTTTTATTCATAATAAGAAAATACTATATTTTATGCAGTACTAGGAAACTAACACAAAATTTAATTGTTCATCGAATTATTAAATTATGGTAAAATCGGAAAGTTTGAAATAGAAGCATGCATATTCTTTTTTACGATTTTTGCAGACAATTCCGATTTCCAGGCTTGCTTACTGTATATTTAACACTGTTTTTAAAATACCATTTTGCTTTGGAAGGAAACAGCATAAGCTGCATAAAAATTAGTTTGGGCCAAAATGATTAATAATAATAATAATAATAATAATAATAAACTTTGCTTTTTTTATTAAGGGGAAAAATTGAATTATCTATGCAGTGTTAAAAACACAAATTTCTGCTCACGGACTGCTACAAACATGGAACAACTAGGTTTTTATTTATTTATTTGGGGAGGTGTGTATTTCGTGGATTTTTTGTATGTTTTAGTCTTTGGCATTCAACATGAAATTTCTGTCCTTTTGTAAAGCCTTTTTCTTTTACTATTTCGAACAACAGGTGGCGGCTAATACGTTATGATTTCTCTTTTAAGGGGACATACGACCTTTAAAAGTGAAAAATAGGCAAGAAAAAGAATCATCTTTTACATTTAATTTCTCAGAATGTATTTGCTCTATGACCATAATATTTTATTGACTATAAATTGAAGTATGATAATTAAAAAAATATTTTTATGTCCTCATAAAATAAGCTTATTTTTTGTACAGTTTTAAACAGTAAAGTTTTTTTTTTTTTTAATTGATACGACCATTTACGCGCATGGTTTTAAGCAAAATATAATGCAATACAAAAAGTCAACTGTAATAACAAACTGCAGTACTTTCTCTTTAATCTGAACAAAAAATTGTTCAAATTTAGGTTAAAAATATGTTTACAAATAAATAAATAAATAAATAAAGTTTTAAGATCATTTATTTTTTAATAAAATCTGGAGTATCGCCTGTATCAAAAATAGGGAGGAGTGTGGGGATACAAATTTAGATTCAGTTTGAAGAATCTGATATGTTACATAATCTGTGAAAATTTAAAGGAAAAATATTAAATAGTTTCAGAGATATCCTGCGCGCAAGTGGTCGTATCGATAAAAAAAAGAAAAAATACTTACTGTTTTAAACTATACAGAAAATAAACTTATTTTTCTTTTATGAGAATATAAAAAATGTCTTTTAAATTATAGTCAGTAAAGCAATTATGGTCATAGAGCAAACACATTCTGAGAAATTAAATGATTTTTCTTGCCTATTTTTCACTTTTAAAGGTCATGTCGTATGTCCCCTTAAGGGAGGCTATATTTTAACTTCTATAATACACTGCTCAAAACAATTAAAGGGTATTGTAAGTTTTACATAAACAGTCAAAAAATGTAAATTTTTCACATTTTCAAACTTTGCAGTATGCAAATTTTTAGTTTGACCTTAAAAAATGGCGATTTTGTGGCAGCGAATGAAATTCCACTTAATAAAATATAAAGTGGAAAAGAATGATAGACATTGCGTAAGTTATTTGTTTTGGTGAGTGCTATGTCTCTACGAAGGGTTTACTGAATTAGTAGCTTGGAGAGGTATTGGTCGGTTAGAAGGGGGCCAAACACAAGTCGAAGTAGCAGAAGCCATGGTAGTCGCACAAAGTGTGATATCAAGGATCTGGAACCGCTTCATAGAGACTGGAAATGCAAGACGAAGACCAGGGCAAGGTCTTAGATTTGCAACAACGCCCATTGAAGATCGATATTCAACACTGACGACTCGGAGACACCAAAATATGAATGCCACCCTTCTTCAACAACAACTTCTCAGCTACTGGCACAAGAGTTTCAACTCAAACTGTCCGAAACCGACTCCAGGTTGCAGGTTTGTATGCTCGCCGACCAATGGTATGTGTTAGGTTAACTGCAAGGCATCGTAGGGTCCGCAGGGAGTGGGTAACTGGGCATGTCAACTGGACGAGAAACGAATGGCGCAATATTCTTTTCTCTCACGAGTCCCGATTTTCTGTTCAGCCTGATAATAGTCGTACTTTCATCTGGAAGGAACGTGGCACTACAAACACCCCTGCGTTCGTGCTGGGGTGATGGTCTACGCTGGTTTCTCCACTGATGGGCGCATAGATCTCGACATCATTCGGAATGGAGCTCTGACCGGTCATCGATATAGGGATGAGATTCTCAGGTCTGTTGTAGTCATTTGCGCTGCAGCAATTTGAGATAATTTCATGCTAATGGACGACAACTGCAGGGCACATCGTGCATGCTTGGTAGACGACTTCCTTTTCGAGGAAGGAAGCGTACGAATGGAATGGTCAGCGTATTCTCCGGACATGAACCCAATAGAACATGTTTGGGACAATCTGTGGATATGAGTTGCTGGCCGACAACCCCCCCCCTTCCCAATTCTCTCCGAGAACTGAAAATAGCTCTTCTGGAGGAGTGGGGCAGAATACCCCAAATCCTCATTAATAGCCTCATTGACTCCATGACTCAAAGTTGTTCATCAGTCTGGGGAAACCATACACCCTATTAGAAACATTTTCTTTCAAGGAAAAAAAAATTTATTCGTATTTTGTCACATGCACAAATCGTGTTTTTTTATTTTTTTTTTTTTTTTTGCTTTTCTACCCAAATGTTCAATGAAATGTATTATTTTCTGCTAAGCATGAATATTCTTATTTTCTCATATAGACTACCACGTCTGTCAATTATATATCAATCATCTAAACAATTACCCAGCTGCAAGATCCACCCATAACCTCAATGTCCTTAAATTGTTTTGAGCAGTGTACATAAATGAACCAGAACTGAACTGTGAGATGGATATTATGAAAAATATGATGCAAGCATATACTTATTCAACATGTATGTATATCGGCCGACAGGTAGAGCTGGAATTATCTTTTGCGAATTTTGGTAGGCTACATTTCAGAATCTTTTGGTGAAAAATGCAATATGTAAAACAATAATTGTGTGAACCTTTGTTGATTAATTGTTTTTGTATTTTAACCGGTAGAAGTTGCTATTATGTAAAATCACCAGAATTCTTTGCTTGCTTCGCTGGTCATTATGTTTATATGAATTGTAAAAATTTCATATCATATAATAATATCTCACGAACAAAATATTAAGGAACAAAAATAATTGAAAAGAGTCAAAGCCTCGATTTAAATTCCCGCTGCCTTCAGTAGCTGATTTCCTGCCCGAAACTTCCTGAGTCCAGGTCTTATAAACTTCCGGCAGCGCATTTAAACTTATTTACGCGCAGGTACAAACATATTTACACACAAAATTCAGTTGTGTCCACAGTGACATTAATTGCGTCTTTCCAGTTTGAACTATGTCCACTGCGTGCGGTAGTGCAAAACCCCCGCGCGCTGAGTGCGCCCTCCTCTATCTGCCAATTTTATAAACACAAAAGTAACTACAATACACAAAACTGAAAACACACCAAAAAATGTGTGTTTATTGGTTAATTGTGCATTTGTGTGTGTAACAGAAAAGAAGACCGAGAGTACGATCTCTGCTTATAATAAATTATTTGAAAAAAGTAAATAGAAATGTAACTAAATAAAAATAATAGATGTAGATTTTTTTCGTGTTTTTTTATTTATTTATTTTTTTAATCTCAATTTCATATTTCATAATTAATCATTTTTTTTTTTTTTATGTTTTCGATCTTCTAAATTATTTCGTTCTTCTCTCGAGCATCTAGACGATGCCAATTTTTAAATTTCTTTTTCTCTCTTTTCCCTTTTCCCTTTTTTACATTTAATTTTCTAAAAGTAGAAAAAACATATCTGCAGATTATACATTACCATTCTATATTCAAATTTTTATTGAATATATGTAAGCTTGGGCTTTTTGTTGCAAATTGTAACATTAACATTAATTTTTATTTATTTTTATACACCCTTCATTACATTTTAATTTTCTTGTAGAAAGTGATGTCAAAGAAAGAAAAACAATGTAATAAGAGGAACTATTTGCAATTTGGTAAATAGAGTACCTTTGTTAACGCGATGTTTTTAATTGATAACTTTGTTAATTAAGGTGATAGAAATTTTTAACCAAGAAACATGGCTCCCTTGTATTAATCAGCAAACATTGATATCTCTTATGACGCCGAGAACACTCCCGTTCACGAGGAGATGCGGTCGCAGACAAAATATTTGGCCTCAGTGGCAGGAACTGCATTTTTTTTTAATATATAGAAACGAGCAAATTATATTTTCATTGTTTTTATATTTATTTCCTTTTTATAAAATCAAACAAATATAAAATGACTAATTTATTTTAATTTAACTTAAATATAAAATAACTAATATAATTTGAATGGTAACTTATTTTGTCAAAACTGATCATTGTGCAAAAATAAAAATTTCTTTGAAGATAATTTTTATTATCTTACATCACATAAATGAAATGCACAGAAATCGAAATACTGCTTTAAGCACTAGTTCTTTGCTATTTCATTTACTTCCAGAATAAGTTTATTTATTTATTTATATATATATTTTTCATAATTCAAAATTTGTTGAATACTTGCGCTTTTTATACTTTAATTTCTTTGCGCCTACGCACCCCTCATAAAAAAAAAAAAACTTAAGTTTTATATTTATAAATTTTAATTGCATTTTTAAAAATCATAGCTTATCTAGTTATAAATTTTATGTCCATTTTTTTTTCAAAGAGAAGGTAACAAATCAGATATATATGATATATATAAACTAAAATATTTAAAAAAAAAGAAACAAGATAGGTACAACATTTTTTATAACAGCACCATAAAGCTTTTCTTTCTCTTAAAATTTAAACTGAGCAATGAAAGATATTTTTCAGGTGCATTTTAAAACTTTAAAATTTCTGTAAAACGCTTATAAATAAATGGATCTTAAGAGGACATTTTCACCAACACCCCACTTAGGGAAAATATGCACCAAGTAAATGTGTAGTTTCTAAATCTTTTTTTTTTTTTTTTTTTTTCAGAAATCTTACAACTTTTCCACGAGAAGCATATTTCAAGCAGGTAAATTTTATTTATTTAACTGTTTTTATTACTGTTCTGCTAGCGTATGATTGCCTTTTATTATGCTATTCTTATTTGTTTTTTAAATGGATAGCGGAAATGAGGCAACAAGAATGAAAAGTTTCAACACATTTTGCAATAGAAGTGTTAACTATTCGGATAAATTTTAAATACTTAAAACCACTTTTGTTTGTTTATAAAATGTTCATAACCACATTTTTGTGTTTGTAACTACTTCTTGTGTTCTAGAAAGTTTAGTTTAAACCACTTATTTGTGTTCTAAAAGAATAGTTTAAAGTTTTACGAATGCCAGAGTTTTAAAGTAGTTTATGATAACAGATTAAAAAGAGAAATTACATGAATGTTTTAGTATTTATTTTTCTATTCAAAATCAGTTTGAACATTTTTATAAAATTCAGAAAGCCTAAAATTCATTTTATGTTGTTAATTTAACAGAAAATCAAAGGGGAGATAAGATTGGAGATAGAAAGAAAAATTACTGAATATATATGTTACCGTTAAAGCTCGAAATCCGTTAATGTGCAGATTACCTAGCTAATCTACAGATTAACTAAAATGACACGCTAAAGTGTGGAATCAAGAGTTTTCCGCATTTTAACTAGGTAATCTGCACATCCTTAAAGTTCAAATGTTTGTTTGGAGCCTTAGTTTTTTTACATTCACTATGATGTCAAACAGTCATGTGATACAGATACGCGAATCACAGGTTAGTCTGTGACGCGATTGACCTTCAAACACGAACTAAAACTTTTATCACTTCCACTCCGCTATGATAAGCAGTAAATGCAAATCGTGAAGCATTAAAGCTATGATAATAGGTTTCTTGTTATGAGTATGGCCAACACAAAAATTACAGTAACAGGTAAGTTATAATTGTTTTGATTTTGATTTTATTTCTTCTCTTTTTTTATTCTGCCAATATAAGTTTGATAAGGGTCTGCATTTTATTAATGAAATATAATCTTAATTAAAAGCTCTCTCTCGTGAAACTTCATTTTGTATTATGAATATTAAATTTACAGCACAGTAATTATTTTCTTTTTTATAAAACTAGCAGGCTTTGCCTGCTTCGCTGGCCACTAAATTTAAAGGAAACTCTTTTCTATATAGCTTTATAAAAATAAAATAAAATAAATTATTGAAATTGTTCAAAAGCTCGCTCCAGGTCCCTGCTGCATTCGGCAGCGATTTGGCCATCCACTGCAACTCCGGCGCTTGTCCCTATTACCTGCGACAATAGTTTACCAATGAGCTACCATTTAGGTGCTTATTATATAACAGTTTCGAAATAGATAGTATCGAAAAAATTGGAGTTTCCCTTTTATATTTGAATCCCAGTTACATGTGAACAACACTATACGTGTTGTTCACATGTAACTCGGACTGGACTCAAATGTAACTGGGTTTAGACAACATAATATTTGCTTTTACGTTATTTCATTTGTTTAATTTGTTTATCCAATCAACCATTAAATGACAGCAATTTCCCGCCAAATATTACAATATGCTGTGACCGGCTACGTCTGTCGCATGAGACAATTAATTTTTTTGTGTTTATATATAATTCATGGGTTGTAAACCTGATAGTACAGCCTTAATATAGTTCTCTTTGGCGGCTTTTGAATTTTTGTCACCATTTTAGACTTAATCCATTGTAACAATAAGACTTAATCCCTTGGAACAATATGCTATGAGCGTTATTTCTGCCGTATTTTAGACAACTAATCTTTTTATGGTTATATATATTTCCCATTAAACATATTTTTATTTATTTATTTAAATATTAATTTGAATTTTTCAAATATTTCTGTTCGACAGCGTGCAAGTGCAGTAACACACAGAGGCTCATTTGTTTGTTTGATAAATTAGCATAGTGATTATTATATAAAAATTAAATAAATAGGTAAACATTATCGTGTTACACAACTTTATTATGTCGCTCCACTGGCGGCTTTTGAATTTTTGTCGCCATATTAGCGATGGATTTTTTTTTTTTTTCTTTTTTTTGTATGAAAAGGGGAAGACTATTTTGCTAATAATTTTATCAGACTCTTTTTTGTTTATACATAAGAATCCTTTATATTGTGCCTATATTTTTAATGGTTTTTAGGTTTAAAATAGTGCTTGTTGAAATAAATTTCCTATCTTTAAAACTGCATTTGTTCTGTAAATTTTGTGTAAAAATAAATCATTCATGTTTTTATATATTTGATGCGCTACTTAGATTAAAATGGCTGTTGCTATATTAAACTTCTTGTCGAAAAACGTTCGGTGTATTTCAACACCAAAATTTAAAAAATCGCCCAGCAGGATCTGTTAATGAAACTGATAAAATAAAAATATGGTTCATAGAGTTGAAATAATCTATTTAAAAAAACTTTTAAAACTCAAATTATTAATGTATCGTATCACATACATAGATATAGTAATAATATATAGATTGATCATTGGGGAGAAAAAAGTGATTCCTTTTCACTCGGGAAAAGACGGCGATTTTACAAAAATATGGCAGTCTTTCCTCGAGTGAATACACACGGAATACACACGAATGTTTTAGCAAATAAAATTCATGAATAATTTATTTACTAAAGGTGAATGAAAAGCTCCAGATATAGCATCAAATTCATTCTTCTTTTTTTTCCTTTTTTTCCTTCAATACCACTTAATGGCTGATTCCAAAGCTTTTTTTTCGGCATCAAAAATCTTTGCACGATAATATGGGGATGATAGATCTATATATATTATTATATCTATGATCATATAAATCTTTTCGAAGATAGAATAAAACTTAATTTGAAAAAAAAATAATAACTTTTGTTATTAACCAAAATAATTGATGAAATTTGAAATGCAAGTTGGTCTTGTAGGGTACAGGCTGTATGTTATATTTTTCGTGTTCGTGAGAGAAAATTTAAAAGAATTTGAAAACTGCAATTTTTAATCCCACTTAAAAATCATGTGACTTAATTTTTTTTCTCCTAACGGTTTCCATACAATTTTTTGCTGTTGCCACCTAAAATTCATACTTTAGTTAATTTTAAAATGTCCGATTGATAAGCTGTTTAATGCATCGGATTTACAAAATTTCCCTTTCATTTGCTATCTTATTTGTAAGGATGCGACTGATATTTCTAATTTATTTTCTAATCTTTCTGATTTATTTTCCTCATTTTAAATAAATGTACTTTTTTTTTTAATTATTATTATTTTGTCGAAAAAAAAATTGGCAACAATTAAATTATTGATAAAATTTTAAAATTTAAATGGCTTATTTATCAGAAATTAGAAGGTTATTATTTTCACATTTTAATTAATTAAGAAAAAACTAATCAAAAATTCGAAAATCTGACTTCGATGTGCACAATGACCCTTCGGGGGGCACCTTTGTGTTAAATCTCGTGACTGTCCGAGCTACCGTTTTCGAGAACAGTGAAATATACAAATATTGCTCAGTTAATAGTATAAGATGAAGAAATATAATACAAGAAATGCAAAATAAATTTGTTTGTTTTAATGTTGGTATAAAAAAAAATCTAATAATTAGTGTTTCAAAAGTATGTTCTTTATGCTTTTGTATTTGAAAATTCAATAAAATATTATTATAATTGGATTTTAGGACGCAACGTAGAAAGTCTGAAAATGTTCAACTGTGTTTTTAAATATTATCAGTACATTTTTTAAAGAATTAAATCAGAGCTTTCTCCCTTCTTTTTTTTTTACTTCACAGAATAAGGTAGAACATGTTAATATTTGTTTGATTAGAGACTGATTAATTTAACACAACTCGCTTGCTTTTATGGATTACAAGATATAAATGACCAATGTTATCAATTGTACTGTCAGAGAAAATTTAATGATTTAATTAATTGGAATAGGAGAAATAGATTTCTTAGTACAATGCATAATACACTTATTCTGTTAAGTGAATACTGCATGTGCGTAATGTTTTAAAATTAATTGCTTCCCTTTCTTGGAATTACAGTGCTTATTTGAATTGCCTAAATTATTTTAGGGACATAAACTAATACTCGTTTTAAAGTGTAAATGATAAAGAATAATTCCTATTTTCTACTAGAATGTATTCCCTTTCTATATGTTTTGGATTAACTAAAATGAAACACTGATATAAAAATAATTCTTTTCTTTATTAAATCTATGTATTCAATATTTTATTTATTTAAATAATTGATAATTAGACTCCGATCTATTAAAATTTTCAACTAATCTTTTATCAAAATGGCTGGTAACATGATATATTTCCACTCATAGAAAGCTTCGATAAATCTAGCAAACCTATATATTACATTATAAAATAATAATAATAATAATAATAATAATTATAATGCTTTTTAATAATATATTTTTAGCTGTTGATTTTTTATGATTTCTGTTAAGTCTAACTGTAGTACCCAAATTCTTCAAAAGACGTATATTATTATTTTCAATTATACAAAGATTTCTAATGTTTATGCTTTTATGGTGTCTATCAACAACTTTATTAAATTTAATACTGTTGGCAATATATTCACCTGATAAAGTCATTTGAAAAAGCAAAATTCTTCTAAATAAAAATCTTTTTTATATAAAATCTTTTTTTTATAAATCTTTTTTTATAAGATGTATTGTATTCTTTAAAATTCAATTTATTCAGAATTAGTCTTTTGAAAATACTCTGGTGTACGCTAGTTTTCCATATCTTTTAAGATTAACAAGTTATTCTTATTAGATTAACAGTTTGCCTATTAAGATTAACAGTTTTCGAATACCGTATTCCCATCGTCTGACTGGAGAAATACTGCGCTGCTATAATTGTTTTTTTTTTTTTTACTTAGAATAACATTTTTTTAAAACCCATTGAAAGCTGAAAAATTATTTAATATTAACATTGTTTTAGTATTGTTTCAACGTTGTTTAGTCTTATTATTATTTTTTTAATAGTGTTGTTTTTAACTATATGATTGTACAATACACTATATATATATTTTTTTATACTTTAATAATTATTACATTAAATTATATATAATATTTATCATACACACATATATATGTTTCACTGTTATGCTTGGGGTAATTGTTGTTGTGTGGCTTAATGCCAACTGACAACACCAGGGTCCTAGGTCTGTAGGTATAATGTCCTCCTGGGGAGTTCTTTCTAAACGGTACTAGCCCATATTTACGCAAGTTTCGAAGAAAACCACGGAAAACTCCGAACGGCTAGGTCGATGAGCGCTATCTGGAATCGAACCTGAGACTTCCTATCTACTAGCTTTGAGCGCAGAATCATTCGGCTACTGGAGGGGCACTATCCTTGGGTAGAGTTACATGTACATAAAAGCTAGCTGTAAATGCATGTAGCATTTATAAAACATTACCCTTTGGT
This sequence comes from Salticus scenicus, assembly GCA_963930645.1. Lineage (NCBI taxonomy): Eukaryota > Metazoa > Arthropoda > Arachnida > Araneae > Salticidae > Salticus > Salticus scenicus. The sequence continues at coordinate 326,353,549 of OZ005648.1, read as the reverse complement.
TTTTAAATTCTAATATTATGGTTTACAATTTTTTGCTTAAATTTGGTTTTAATTTATTTTGGTTAATGTGTTATTTTGGTATATGTCATTCCTATGATTGGTAAATCTGAGTAATTCATTTTAAGTAAAAAAAAAAAAAAAAAAAAAAAAAAAAAAAAAAGAGCTTTATATATTAACATATGTTACCGCTAAAGTGCATAAATCAGTTAATCTGCAGATTAGGTAGGCAATCTGCACATTAACTAGGGTGATCCGTTAAAGTGAGGAAAATTGTTTCATTTCTCAAATTACCTAGGTAATCTGCGAATTACCTAGATAATCTGCACATTACCTACTAGGCACTCGTTAAAGTGAAAATAAGATCTCTGGTGGTATAATTTTACTGCACGCTGTGTTGTATTTGTTTTTATCATTCGGGAAAAGAAAAAAAAAGATTAGTTTGCTTTTCTTTTCTTTATTTCTTTACTTATTTTAATCTGTATGTGTTTTAATTTTTATGTGTTTTAAAGTTATATTTGTTTTATTTATTTCATCTTTTTTATTCTGTCAATATAAGTTTGAAGATGTTATGCATTTTTAATATGAAATATAATATCTTTAATAGCTTACAATAAAGTCTATTTTATAAATGAATGTTAGAATTGTAATACAGTAACGATTTATTTTCAAATAAAAATATTTAACAATTAATAAAAAAAAAAAAAAAAAAAAAAGTTTTATTAACAACTTATATTGCTATTACTATATTTAAAAAAAAAAAAATATGCACCAATTTGTAATTAGCTAAAGATATATTAAATTAGACAAATCAGAAGCATTTTAAGAAGTACTTCAAAGAATTAAAACTGCTTTAATAACTTTTAGAACGCATGAAAATTAAAATGACAGTTTTCCAATGCTTTATTAAACTATATTTTGCAGCATACATATATCTGTACAAGTTTAGGAAATATATTAATTTTACAATTAAAAAAAAAAAAAAAAAAAAAACTTTATTAACACATTTTATGTGATAAACTACAACGAAATTATTTGAAAAAGCGAACAAAATTAAAAATAAAAATACAATCATGATATATAAAATACATAAAGGAAACTTGAAATTGAAAGAAACAAAAGAGAAAAATTGTAATGAAATGATAAAAAATGCATAAAAATTTCATTTTAAGTATTTATTGAATAATGCCATAATATTGAATGCCATATTTTCCAGAGTTAAAAAATAATACATGTGTTCTGTTTTTTCAGTAAGTAATAGTAATTTAAATCAATTTTAAAATAAAGTAGTTTTAAAAAGTTGTGGTTTAATAGTTTTATTTCGGGAGAAAATAATTACTGTGCTGTAAATTTAAGATTCATAATTTAAAATGAAGCTTCACGAAAGAGAGCTTTTAATTAAGATTATATTTCATTAATAAAATGCAGACCCTTATCAAACTTATATTGACAGAATTAAAAAAGAGAAGAAATAAACTCAAAACAATTATAATTTACAGTCGGAAACAAAAGTCTCCGAACACTAGCAAAAATTCCTATGTAAAAAAAGTACACTTAATACAGTTTTGTGAAATAAATCCTTGTCGAATCATATTCTTAGACTGACTAAGAACAGGATTCGACAAGGATTTATTTAACAAAACTGTATTAAGTGTACATTTTTTATATAGGAATTTTTGCTAATGTTCGGAGACTTTTGTTACCGACTGTACTTGTACTTTAAATTTTGTGTTGGTCATAATAAGAAATCTAATGTCATAGCTTCGATCCTTCGATGATCCACGTTTTGCGCTTACTGTTTATCACAGCGGAGAGGAAGGGATAAAAGTTTCGGTTTGTGTTTGAAGGTCAATCGCGTAACAGACTAATCTGGGATTCGCGTATCTGTATCACATGACTGTTTGACGTCATAGTGAATGTAAAAAAACTAAGGCTCGAAACAAACATTTGAACTTTAACGACACAGAAGCCGTTAATCTGCAGATTACCTAGTTAAAATGCGGAAAACTCTTTATTCCGCACTTTAACGGGTCATTTTAGTTAATCTGCAGATTATCTAGGTAATCTTCAGATTAACGGGTTTCGCGCTTTAACGGTAACATTTATATATATATTATTACAAATAGTTTGAAAGAAATTTGCAATGCAAAAGCTCAAAATAAAGTTTTCTGATTTGATGATTCCTTTGGGTTCAGTTTTTTATGCGTCTAAAATAGAACGATTTATAATTAGCAGCTCATTTTCCCAAAACATTTAACTTAAATTTAAGAACTCGATTTTTAAGACGATTGAATGATGTGCTTAAATGTGTGAATGAAAGAATTCTGAAACACGGAGACTCATAATAAAAATTTAATTTATTTAGTGGTAAAATAGAAAAAAAAAACATACAGGTCAAAACATTCACTAAAACAAAACTGCCGTAAGTTTATTTCTAGCCACCTGAATGACTTAAGTGTTTTTTTTTTTCTTTTTTAATTAGTTATTGTTGTATAATTTTAGTAACATATTATAAAAAAATAAAAAGTATATATTTAATTGTTTTAATTTTTGTTTTTCGGTTAAATTTAATTCCAATAAAAAGAATCCAAAAAATCAACTAAAAAATATAAATAAATAAATAAAATTAAAATTAAATTAAAATCTTAAATATTGTCTCTATTGTCGCTAGATCTGTGCTTCATTGTGAGATAAATTAAAATAAAACTATTTTTTGTATTTTGTTGTTGTTTGTTTATTTGGTTCAAATAGACGTGTGTTATAAAATGGGTCTATAATTTTATAGAGGGTTAAGAAATTTATATTATCTAAATTTTATCTCATTTTAAGTACATAATATCACATAACACTCTCTCTATCTAATATTAACTTTCACCAAGGTAAAATTATGAAAAATTAATCCTATAAATAAATTATAAAATTTTCAAAAATAACTCTATTTTCCAGCACACAAAACCTAAAGCTTTAATACCAGTAAATCTTACAGTAAAATGTATGTATATCATCTCTCTAGAGACAAATGACAAGATAATACAATCGCTATCCTTGAACAAGATCGGATTGTGCGTTTAATCATATAATCGGGGAATTTGTGGTTTGTTAGGCAGAAGTACACATCTCAAAATCCCCAAGCTTATATTGATGCAAATACGAGTATATATCAGCTTTAATCGACTTATTCTAGGTACTCTGGAATAATATCATATAAAAAATAACTAATCTAAATTGGTATTTTCAAATTCTGCATTTTGTTTTTCTACCAACAAATGGTTCTTATTCCTACATTAGATGTAGAGAATAAATAATATTACTAGGGAGAAAAGAACTATTCCTTAATTCAGTAGAATTTTATTTATGAATTTTATTTATTGTTTATGTAAGACTAATTAACTGGAAATATCGAAACAATTTATATTAAAATAACTGAAAATAGTTATCAGTGTCCTAAAATAGTTGTAATAAATCATTATTCTTTATTTTTGAACATAACTATAAACATAAATCTGTACTGGTCTTATAGAAGTTATATATATTTTAATTCCTATAATGATTCATACACACATATGAGTACACTAAGCGACAAAAAAAAAAAAAAAAAAAAAAAAAAAAAAAAAAGGCCGCACTGCAGAAAAAATGACTTATACTTCTTTATTTGTAATAACTTTAAAATTAAGGGTTGAAACAAATAAAACTGTTTTGTTTGCATAATGTCAAAGGGCTGAAATGATACCAATGTACATTTTCGATATAATAATTCGCTTTATTACTCTCTACGAAGTATTTTATAAGAATCTGCATAAAACTTTCGTTTTAACATAATGCGATAACAGTACATTTTGTATTCTATTATCATTTATTATATGAAACAAACAAGTTATATTTTAATATATGAAATAAAACTATTTATTTGTTAGATATAAGTAACTTTTTATGAAGAATATGTATTCTGTATTGGGTTAATTCCACATTTATATGGATTTACTGCTTTAATGCACAATGGCATAGTATTATACAGCGTTTTAATATAAATATCAGAAATTTCAATGTGCCAAATAACACAAATAATTTTTTCTAGTTCTGGCAGAGATTTAGGCTGCAAATTTCGAAACCTCTACCCCCTTTCCCGCCTTTTTATAGACGAAACATTTTCGAGCGGATCGCGATTTGGCCTATTTCCATGTCTGGTAAAGATGAAATTCTACTATATCTTTTGTGGGATTTAACTTAAAGTGAAAAAAGATATGATTACTTACATAATTATAGGTTCTCATGAAATAGATACGAAATTTTGACAATTTGAAGTGAATAAACTTACCACAGACGCCGCTTAATATGGTGCATTAGAATCTTGAAATGTTGTTCAGAAATGTCCAAGATACCTCCAAAATAGTCAGTCAAACACCACTTTTATAAAGGTTGTGTTTTATTTCGAGGTAATTGATCCCTTGAGCATAAAAATTTGCCCGACTGTTTGAAAAGTTATGCACCTCCGTACCATAATGTACGTAGAATGTGTTACTGTTTTAAATGTGCAATTTTCATTAAGTCGGTCATATTTTCGTTGTCAGATCTGCTTGTTTTCTTTAGCTCAAAATAAGTTAAACTTGACTCATCAGAGAGAACCAGTTCAGCCCAATAATTAACTAATCATTTTTTGAATTTTTTTAGCCATCTGAGTTATTGCTTTCGTAATTCTTTTCACTAAGAATGGACTTTTTTAAATTTTTCTGCCATTTAAACCTGTTTGTTTAACAGTTGCTGCACGGTAGTTAAAGAAATTATGCTGCTAAACACTTTTTCTGAATATCTTTTATATTCTAAATGTAATACAAACCGATTTTTAAAACAATGGATTTTTAACTTACGGTTATCTCGCTTGGATGGCAGCCTAAAGACGAATTTCAAGTTTAAACGGCCAAAAAATTTATATCTTTCTAAAAACCATTTTATCAATATTTCGTTAATATTTAATTATTTTGCCATCTCACGTATTAAAATATGTTTTGATTTTCATTAAAAAATTAATACTTTTTGTGGCATCGTTAACTGCCCTATTCCATTTTTGAAATAATTTCTAAAATTACAATTTTCCTGACAATTGCATTTTGTTTTTAATACTGGACTCAATGCTAAAGTGTATGTCGAGGACAATATAATAAAATCTGTCCGAAAATTTACTTTTTAAAGAATAAAATTAGCGGTTGTAGAAGGTGAAAAGGAAAATATCCAAGTGCGGCCTTTTTTTTTTTTTTTTTTTTTTTTTTTTTGTCGCTTAGTGTATTTCAATTAAAGTGTCTAAATTATTTCTTTCCTAAAATACACTCGCTAAAGAATTATCTAAATAGTTGAGAATTGACAAACACAAAAATTAAATAACTGAATAAATGTAGAAAAATTTCAAATTTAAGTTTGTCTTTTTTCACGATACTTATTAAAAAACTGTATATACTTAATTGAAGCATAAAAAAATAGCAAGATAGAAACATTTATATAACTTGGAAAGTAATATTTTCAAAGATATCTTTTTCTTATTAGAGTGAAATCATAAAAAATGCGGTTAGGCTACTTTATGTTGAAAAAATCTTATGTGTAATGTGGAATCATGTGAGAGCGAATTGCAATTTTGTTTTTATCATACTTAAATTACAGAGCTTTGCGTAACATGGACTTATACAAGTGTAATTAAACCTTATTCCCGGTCACTAGTGTCTAGATTCATGAATAATGATCGAAAGAAAAACAAAATATGGGAATAGGCGGAAACATTTATTAAAAAAAATAGTAGAAAACATATTTTTGCCGAAAACGGTAATTAGTAAATTTAAATATGAACAAAACTTTAATAAATAAACCAAGTGCAAATTTGGAAAAAAATTGTAAATTTCTTGAACATTTTAAAAATCTAATATGGCTATTAATGTAATCAGAATACAATTTAATCTGAAATTTATTTTATCAATAAGTATTTAATGCATAGGTTTGATAATATGTTTCTTTTAAATATTTTCAATTTGTTGTAAATATTCTTTGAATAGATATGTAATCTAAATTATTATATTTAATATTTCTAAAACCTACAATAAAGAATTAGATACATTACACATAGCTGATGGCAGTTTCACACAGACAGAAATTTAATCGCTAAAATTTAAGGTAATCCATAATTATGGAAGGTAATAAGAATATGCGTATATAGAAATTCTATAGAAAATAATGCTCCCAAACTGCGGCACAGGTCTGTTTTAATGAAATTTAGATTTAAACTATTTGTAAAGACTTTGTTAGATTCTAGGATCTTCTTCTTGCTAATCAAAGTACAACAATTATTTAAATATAAAACAAATATGAGAATAACAATACTACTAAATAAATAGATGTCTGATAGTGAAGTAGAAATGTTTTATTTCAAGACATATCGAAAAATATATTTTGAAATTTTTAAAGAAAGCATTTTAAAAATTCTGGATGTCATGGCGCTCTCTGTCGACTCGGACACGATGGGTGTTAGTCGAGATATTGAAAAAGAGACAGTCATGCAGGTTAATAAAAAAATTTAGCCCTGATGTATCAACATTTTTCTCTTGTAGTAAAAGGAAGACTTTTTCTTCTTCTTTTCATGAAATTATCAATATAATCCTTCAAAAAGAAAAAAATTATTGCCTTTAATATTATTATAGTAATTTCCATTTCAGTATTAATAAATTATTATATTAATTAAATGACTAGAAATATTGTTAAGTAAATAACATTATTTGAATTATGCTTTTAATGAATTGAACAGTCGGTAACAAATGTGTCCGAACACTAGCAAAAATGCCTATGTAAAAAAAGTACACTTCCTGCGATTTTGTTAAATAAATCCTTGTCGAATCCTGTTCTTAGTCAGTGTAAGAACATGATTCGATAAGGATTTATTTAACAAAACCGTTTGAAATGTAACTTTTTTACATAGGAATTTTTACTAGTGTTCGGACACATTTGTTACCGACTGTAATTGCTTTAAAAGGACTTGGCACCTTTGACTTGGCACCATTGAAGGTTTCACTTAAAAACTTATATTTCCATTTAATATTTATAAAATGAACTATATTAGGTTTGTTCAATAAAAAATATATTCAAATAACAAATCTTACAGTTTTTTATATATTTTTTACAGATTTGATATCTTTAAATTGCGTTTGCTCAATTTGCATTTTTTCATCTTCAAAATGCTAAAACTTTTACAGATATTTAAAAAAAATACTTAATATTTTTTTGTGGGGATGTTCAGTAGAACATATTTAAAAGAATCAGGATAGGATTTTAAAATTTGTTCAATTAGTTTTTGGAAAAAAAAATTAAAAAGTGCGTGTCCATGTAAAAAAAAAAAAAAAAAAAAAAAAAAAAAGGATTTTTGTTATATTTTTATTTGCAATATATTTTTTAAAGATATTGCAAAAATTCCATCCCTAATTGTTTTAAATAAATGTTCAAAAAAGCATTAAATCTTTTCTTAAATATCTGTAGCAGTTTTAGATTTTTCTTTTTCCAATGGGTAGGCAAAAGTTACAGAGGACTGTAAAGTTACAAAACAAATTATAGACAATATAACATAGAACAAAAGACCGAAGTCATTGCCTAAGGAGCGATTTTGCCTCCCAATATCTCGACTCTTCTGTAGAACATCGAAGAGTCCACAACGGAGCAGATGGTCCCTGTCCATTACTTCTCCAGAATTAAAAAGTGGGCAAATAGGGTCGTTTCAGATACCTATGCGCTTCAAATGAGCGGCAAGGCAGTCATGTCCTGTAGATAGGGGGAAAGTCGCAACTGCCTTACGTCTTGGTTTATCAGGAATAAGAGAAGAACTTAAATTCTTCCATTTCTTTAGAGCTGTACGATTCTCAAGATCTCATAAGGCATTAGATGTCAGTTTTAGAATATTGAAAACCATAAATTTATGAAAAAATGTAAACTGAAAAAACTCAATATAAAGATTTTAAATCTGTAAAAAAAATCAAAAACCATGAACTTGTGGCCTGAATATATATATTTTACAAAACAAACCTAATATATTTCAAGTTATTCATATTAAATGGAAATATAAGCTTTTAAGAAGCCTTCAATAGCACCAAGACAAAAGGGCCATGTTCCCTTAGAAAATTCTTTCGTTTATAATTTGTATGTTATATTTAGTAACATTTACTTTTAAACACTTCCATTCGAAATTGTTTCTAACTGTGATTTTGCGAAAAAGTTTATGCGATAAATTACATAGATTGAGAGAAAATACGTATGCACGGTTGCCTCGTAAATCATTAGAAATGTAGTGTCATTTCTCCCCTCAGTTGAGAGTTTCAATTAAAGTATATCAATAAGTATTATAAATGTTTTAGTAGCTTATTTATTTCGCCTTTCAAAGCATCTTATACACTGTTAAAAATTTCTGTAAATTTAATGCAAATATTTATCCAGAGACTCTGTAAATTTACAGTAAAAGTGAATAGTTAAAAGTGAGTTAGTTAAAAGTGAATAAACGAGATTCTCTATTTTTATTCTGTATTTATACCTAATTTTATTATTTAATTTTTTAATTAAAATTAAAAATGACTGTTTCTACTTTAGAAAAAGCGTTCCAAGTCCGAAATATATATTCACCAATAATTAATTAAATTAATATCAGTTTTTAAAAGGAATGTATAAAATAAGTTTTTTTAACATCTCCGTTTATGTTTCTCTGTACTTTTACGTAAGACTTTAGGTAATAGATTACACAGAGTGTTTTGTTGAAATTTTTAACAGTGTATGTAACGGCAGAATGGTAGGGTAGAGGTTCTACTCTCACACATTTATTGATATACTCTTTAAGATAAAACTTTTTTCTCTAAATATCATATAATGTAATTAATATTTTAATTATAACTTTTAGATTAAGATGAATAATTGAATTTTGACATTTAACCTGTTGTGGTCGAAATGTTTTCCGATTTTGAAGAGTAATTCGCGCTTTATGGCATTTATTTAAAACAAGACTTTATTTAAAATTATGATTTTACGTATTTGTGATTAAATCAATTATACACTGTCCTCATCATTCTGTTTGGTAAATGCAGATGCCATAGGAGTATTACATACTGTCAGCATATAAAGTGTTAAACAGGAATACACATATTTATTTTTAAAATTAATTTATAGCATTATAGATCAACGTCTAGAGGCAGGCTCTTTTATCATTAAAACCGCACTTATACATTACCCGCAAGCTGTGTGTTAATAAGTACTAATAAACTCAGTTTATTGATTTTAAATATGAATGATGAAAATATATCTGATCGTCAAAACACATTCTTCAAACATGTGAAGAATTAATATTTTAATCTTATTAAATGTTATGAAATTTTGAAATTCCCAGTACAATACAAGAATCGAATATTTTCAGCGCGATAAATTGTCGAAGCTGAAAAGAAACCCCAAAAGATTATACACACTTGAAGAAGCTTACAATCTTTATATATTTCAAAATTGTTCTTCAAACAAAACAGAAATTAATTATTTAAATACTTGCAGAACTTTGAGCCATCCATAGCATTCACCTCCTGTTTATTGGTTTTGAGATAATTAGCATAAATATTCAGTGTAAATCCCCTGTGTCAAGACGTTTTGTTTATTTACAATACTTTTTATGTTTTTTAGAAGAGAATATTAGAAACTTATTCTAACATTTCACGAAAATTTATATCCAATCGGTAATTTACATAGTTGAAATTAGTTTCACGTGTCTTGGGACTTCTATCAATAAACAACACCTAAAATAGTACTAAAAATAAATAAATTATAAAGGAAAAAAGTATTTTTTCTATTACAAATAAAAAGATTCATATACGAAACGCTGTTCACTCCTGTTTGTCTATAATAAATGCTGCATAATGCTATTCTTTATACAAAATAAAATGTTAATAAATATTGGAGATAATACACTATTAATATGTTAATAATTATTTAAATATGACGGGAAAATGCTTAAATAGAGAAATTAATTGAGACAACCACATCAAACTGCTGAGTTCTGTGTGTAATTTGTTAATGTAAATAATATTAGTTTTTTGTGGTATCGTAAATTGTAAATAATTTTTCTGAAGTATACGTTCGCTTCATAAAAAAAAAAAAAAAAAAGAATACATATATGTAGACTTATTATTTATTTTAAAATCAATTTAAAATTGGCATATTTCAGTGGTGTAGTTCAAGGGATAATTGAGAGTAAGTAGATTATTTTTAACATACCAATAAAGTATACGAATCGAAGTTTATTCAAAATTAAAATATGTGAAAATACATTATAATTAAAATATATTGCTAAATTTAATTATTTTTTATTATTATTATTAACTAATGAGTTTGTTATTCATTTTATTTTTTCTATATTTTATGCAAGAATTTTTTTTCTAATTTATTTCAACTTAAAATTTTTATAAAGATTTATTAATAATAATAAATTCTGCTTTTATTAGATTTTTTTTTAATTGAAAAATTATACCATTCTCTTTTGACATATTAATACTTTTTTTTTTTAATTTATCGCAGTATTTTTTAATAAAGGAAAAATATGATAATATTACACAAAAACATTCTTGAAAAAGCTTATATTAAGTAATATGTTTTACGGAAAATGCATTGCCATTTTATTCTATTTCAAAAGTCGTAAATCATGTAGAGATCCTCTCTGTACTGCGATGTATAATAGCAGGCATAAATTAAATAGATGCTGTTTCTTGGAAAGAGCTTACCAGAGGTCGAAAGGTCCTCTGCTCTTGAACTACAATGTAAAAAAATAACTATTACCAGCTGCAAGAAACTCTCTGTGAAGTGTAGGGATGGGATAAACGTAGGGATGGGATAATTTAAATAGGGATGTGGAGGGATGGGTACGAGTGTAGGGATGGGATAATTTTACAGTGTAGGGATGGGACAGTTACATTTCAGTAATAGGTTACTTCATTTCGTACACTGTAAAAAAAAAAAAAAAAAACTATTACCAGCTGAACTCTCTGTGATTGGAGAAAATAATTATTTTCTCCAATCACAGAGAGTTTCTTGCAGCTGGTAATAGTTATTTTTTTTACAGTGTACTGTCTATGGTAATATATTCCAATATCCTATTGTTTTTGTAATCTATTTCTAATTTCTACTTAATTAAAATGAGACTTCAAGAAATGCATTATATAGGCGTGTGGTACATAGTGCATACGATCTATGTTTTTGAAGAACAACACTTTCGAATAGTAATTTTCACTTAATGTAATCGTATTTTCTTTTCTTTTAAAAATAAAATTTTTATTATAAAATAATAATAGTAAAAGATATAGTCCATGAAACGTTCTTTCTGAAGAAGTACGCGCATGCGAAAACGGAATATTGCAAATAATATTGAATAACATACATCCGTTTCCTGTGACAAAGAATACAAATATATAAACTATATTATTCAAATAATGTTAGTTAGTTGTTTAAAAAAATGTTTTATTAAAACAGATTACAAGACTCCAAATCCTAAACTGCCAAGTAGTGTATTACATAAAAATAAAATAAAATAAAATAAAATAAATAAAAATAACATTAGAACTATGCTGCAATAATTATTTCATAACAATTACGTTATAATTGGCTTTTAAAAATATTATTCAACAAAAGATAAGATTAATTCATCTTATTATTAAGTGCATTGATTAGAAAAAGAAAACTTAACTAGAAAACATACTTTAATGTTAAAAACATATGTATATATTTTATATAGAATTAAATATTTAGTATGTGAAAAGTAATATAATTTTATTTGAATAAAAAGCAACTACTATTCAAAAATACAATTTTTAAATTTTTTTAGTTTTAAAGCGTAAAACACGCTTTGAAATTAAATTTCTGGCTTTTTTATTTATTTATTTTTATTTATTATTATTATTGTTTTTTTTAGAGTCCTTCACAAGATGCTGATATGTTTTAGTTAGGGAAAAAAAAAAAAAAAAAAAAAAAAAAAAACTTCCAAATTGACAACAGAATTATTCTTATTACAGTGGGATGACGTCTTTTAAAATGCTTTTTTTAAATTCGGAACAGTTATTATAAAATTTAAATTTTTTTCGCAAAATTGTATAACGCGATTTTCCCAATCGGATCTTGAACGGATATACGACCATAAATAATTAATCCTTTTACTCATCATAAAAAAGTCTCTGTAAAAAAAAAAAAAAAAAAAAAAAAAAATCAAATAAATTAACTGATTAAAATAAACAAGAAAATGAAAACCGAAATACAAATATACATCCTCTTATCGAATTTATCGCCACATAAAAACATATGAAAAAATAAAATCTTTCTAAGCACATTTGTATGCGTCACATGCTATTACGTAATTTGAGTGCCATCTGCCATCATCATTTCAAATAAACATCCTCCTAGCTCTAGCTATCAGCGAAATCTTATTAAAAAACATCCCAATCCGTAAACATAACCATAAACATCAGTCACATTCTTCCCCTCTTGTAAGCATTTTTGTTTTCTGTCAAACAAGAGAATCCTGTAACTAACTCTATGCCCAAACGATTTTACTATCCCATGGAAAGCAATCAACACCAAAAAATCATTTCGTTAACCATTTCACCGGCCATCCCGAGATAACACGGGGGGAAACGTAGCCTTCCACATACTACAGTGGCCGGTGAAGTGGTTAATATCAAGGATTTTAATATTAGCATGGTGTTAAAATTATCTTATTAATTAAAATTATTTTGATTAATATATTTCACAAGAAATATTCCTTAATACATTCTAGAAAATATTATCATTAAAAAATTACCGTTAAAAAAATAATAAAGCTGCAGCTGTATTATTTTTTTAACGATTCATTAAACCCTCATTTTATTCAGTATATTTTATTTTATTTTTAAATGTGGGAACTTATTGAAAAGTGAAGTAATTAATCTCTTTTAAACTTCTTTTTCAAGAAATGTAAAATTACATTCTTTGTTTACTTGATCGAAAGATTAAATCCTTTTCTAAAAAAAGGGAAAAAAAAGCTTTTTAACCGTTAAAACACTTTTAAATAACCTCTGAAGCGATCTATTGCCTATTTTAATTACTTTTCCAAATGTGAAACGAAAACGTTTTTTTTTTCTAGTATAAAATTTGAAAACTGCAGACTTTTTCTATTGTTATCAAAAGATTTATGTTTTTCTGCAATTGTTTGATAAAGATTTTTCATTAACTTCTTGCTTTAAAAGGCTAGGATTTAGGGCTACTTTTCTAAGCTGCTTTGTATTTGAATTTTCATTACTTTAAGATTGAATGTATTTTATCCGACGTTTTAAAGGTACTTTTTTTGTACAGCTATTTTAACATATATATGTATATATATATATATATATATATATATATATATATATTAATTCAAAAACAAATTTTTGTTCAAAATTGTCTGCGAATAATGTTTATAAATAAACATAATATGCGTAAAATAAATATATAAATAAATAAAAATGGAACTATCTTTCTATAAAAAAGTGATCACAGGATTTCTAACAGTCATTTGCAAATAAGTTTACTGATAAATCTGCAAAACATTTTGACATTCAAATTCAAATTTTTGATATTCTAAATAAGCTGGTTTTATATGGTATAATCTTTTCTAAAATTACTTCATGAAATTTAGTGTTAAAAATAGTCGAATTAAATTGTGTTAAAAAATGTATTTAAAAAGTTTCTTCAGAACGTACAAAGCCCAGGTTTTCTATGAAAAGTCAACATTCGGTTGTCAAAAGTCAACATTGGTTCGGAGACGCTACTATTTTGGGTCAGTATTTTGGAAATTAACTTGATGACAAATTTTCAAGTGGCAACCAGTTAAAAACCAGGTGATCGTTCAAGTTTATTAATAAACTTGGTTGAGACCTAGATATGGGCTATGTATTTAGAGGGTTTTAAGAAAATCGATTCTTAAATACGTTTTTTTGCGAATTAAATACATGAGAGTGATCGCCACTTGGAAACAAGATGGTGGATAAAATTGGCCAACGAACATATCTAAAATATTTCGCAGAAGAACCGGCCAGGTTACTCTGTGAACCTCTGGCACTTGACTATAACAGGTAAGTTCAAACCAACTTCACTCACTTACTCAGTGGTCATCTTAGAAGTTTGACATTTTTAGGTGGTTCCAAGCGTTTTGAACTCTGTGCCAAGTCTTTTATTGAGCAAGCTTTCCCTGATTACATTATCGTTTGCCTGGGGCTTTCTAGGGGGGATCTTACTTACAATCCTTTATTGGTTCCCGATTTCTTTAGGGTGCACAATATCATGGACCTGATTTAGCCCAGCTAGTCTTTGGGGAAGAGCAGAAATAGCAAAATATTTCTTAGATAAGTTCACTGCCCATCTTTGTTTCAAATTAATTCAATATTTTGAAAGTCATAAAAAAATGACAAATGTTCAAAAGTGACAAATATTCAAATAGCCGCCTGATTTCAAATGTCCGCTTTTTCGAAATACTATCCCGGTTTAAGATGATTAATAAATTTAGTTGAGACCCTGATATAGTCTATATATACATGAAATTTAAAGCAAATACTTTCTTTATTTTATTTTTTTCCTTTTTGGATGGGCATTAGAAATTTTTCATTGGACATCACTTGGAATTAGAAATGGTGACCCACGTATTGAAAAAAAACATCAGATCATCAAATCCTATGAGAAGTCCTCTGTTGAGATCCGTTGAGTGTCACCGAAGTGTAGTCATGCCGCCCATCGCTCTCGCAATGGGCTAAACTTCGCTAGGAACGGGGTAAGTACCAGTCGCAAATTATGTCTCAATCTTTTCATGAATGTCTGTGCTCTACTGTAATACCACATTTTAGCAATTATGTTAATTAGAACCAAAGTTATCAATTAAAATAAACAGCGATAAAAGTAAACTAAATTTAACAAAAATCCCTTTTCTTCCCTAGCATGGCCGACCTAAGCCTCTCACTTAGACCAAGATTTTAACAAATATAATGCACTTAACGATTTACTTTAAGTAAAATTTTGCTTTGTGTCGTTGCTAGTAGCTCTCAATTAACTTTTAAAACAGGCTAGAAGTCTTTAAACCACTCCAATAATTAGTTAATTGAGAAATAATATTGTAATTTATCCCTCCTTTCTTCCCTCCCCTGTCAACTCAGTTGCAGCTAGTCACTGCTTTTCCCCTCCTCCTACGAATCTTTTCCTTATCAGTACAACGAGCTTGCTTCCCCTTAAACTCAATCAAAAGTATCCCTCTTTTCCCTAACATGGCCGACAGACGTCTCTCACTTAGTTCAGGTTTTAAACAAAATTATAGCACAAAATGTAATAATCGCGTCGCAATTGCATTTGGAAATTATGCTAGTATCCTTAAATTAACATTTCAGTCAGGTTTGATCCACCTAGGCCAATCTAAATTTAAACAAATTAAGAAATAAAAATGCATATTATCCCTAACTTCTTCCCTTTTCTGACAGTCAAGTACAAACTCAGGCAATCTTTCCCTAAGCATTTCAATAACTTCCCTACTAGCTAAAATCTGAACCAAAACTAAACACAAAAATATAGTGAATAATTTTCCCGAATATTCTGATTGGCCGAACTAAGAACTTCTAACGAATCCAAACGAAAACAAAATACTCTAAAACAAACTTAGGAAAACAACAACGTACTCACAACTCAATCCTCTCTCCTATCAAAATCAGACCAAATAAAACAATGTAAACCAAGCAAAAACCTTAAAACATTAACATCAACGCTTAGAAATAACCAAATTAAAAAGAAAAAAAAAAAAAAAAAAATTCTACATTCTTGGGGTCTCCATACTCTTCGCTCTACCCCGACCGTCCTTTTCCCAGCTTTCTTTAAGAGTTCCACATCTTACTACAATAACTATCCCAGGTACAAAATGTTTCACTCTTGATTATGAACATGAATTTAAGTTTTTAAAACTATCACCCTCACCCCCCCCCCCTTTTTTTTTTCCTTCTTTTTACATTCATTGTTTTTCGCCCCTTTCACGTTAAAGGTTAAAGTGTTCTAAATTATTACCATCTAAAATTTTGCTTCGCTGTCCTTTTTACGATTCATTTTAACATTTGTTTCAGCCCAAGGGACTGTAGGTTGAAATTCATCTCTAATTCAGCTAATATACCAACTTTCCGACACTACGAACATACACCGTCCTGTTCACATTAATGCTCACATCCCTCACAACTTAATTTTCGCGTTTTGCTAAATTTGTTGTAAATCATTTCCTACACATTGCGACAGTTCACATCGGCTAATTAGCCCTTAGGACAGCTGGCCCAATTAAAACTTTAGTAAAGCTATTTGATCATCTAACTAGCACTTTTCATTACACACCATCAAACTCACAACAAAGCTTTCATCCTACTCAAAACCCAAAACTTTTCCCTAGCCATGCTACTTGACTCTCACAATCTGTTTCAATTACACATTACCTCCCTACTCTGTTTACAGAAATTAGTGAAAATCGTTCTAAAGTATTTTTCCTTCACAAACTCAACGTTTGTTTCAGTTCGAGGGTCTGTAGTTCAAATCAAATCAAAAGTACAGTCCTAGACTAACTTTCTGTACTTTATTTACACACCAACACACTCACATTTAAGCCCTCTGCCTATCTCGCATTCCATTAAGTTACTTCATTGCCAAGACACACATCTCTGTTAAGATTATTAACTTAATGTTGATCTCGACTTGCCGGACACACCTGCCAACTCTCTCTTTTGTGGTCTCTAAATACCACACATACTGTTCACTTTTCCGCTTCCTCCTAACTAAATTTCAGATAGTTTGTCAAAACTGTTCAAAAGCACTTACACCAGCTTCATCAAACGGCTACCCACACAGCACATACGTCCAAATTTTGTTCATTTCTCGTCTCGTACGTTGAAAACACGTCCCTCCAGAGAACTGACATCCCATTTTTGTCACATGCTCACATAAATTCAACCATCATGTTGAAAGTATGTGTCGTGAGCACGGATTAAGAGTTTAAGAGGATATATTACTAATGCTACGGAAAAGTAGTAATTTTCATCTTACCGATAGAGGGCGAACAGATATTGAAAATCTACCAATCAGCGCTTTTATTTACATTTATAGCGGTTCATTGGTCGTTTACGGAAATCGTATCGTGTGATCTATGATGATGGCTGAAATTGCGAATTGCTTCTTAAAATTTACGTATTTTGAATTTTAGTTACAATAAATAAGGATAAATTAATTTTAAATAAACACTACGATTAGTAGCATTTAATCACGAATTTGATTAGCAAACAATGTGTGATTTCATTTGTGTGATTTTCTTTTCTATTGCTCCACAAGATATAATTAATCGATGTGTACAAATTTTAATAATTTACACACCACCCCATTTATCTTATTTTGAATGAAGTATAAAACATCATTTTAACCGAGTATAAATATCGTAAATGCTTACTAATTATCAGTATGTATTTTTCGTTTTGTTATTGTTAGTCTCTTTCAGTCTTGCAATGATAAACTCTGTTTTTTTTTTTTTTTTTTTTTTTTAAGTGAAATGAAAGTTTACTTGATATATTCTTTATTCTAAGTATTTTATTTATTCTAAGCATTTAGCTATTAGTAATTGAAGTACACGTTTCCATTTTAAATCTGTGCCATTTATATGTTTATGGCGATGTTTTTATATGTGTCAGGACCTGATTAACCTTTAAAGCTAAGGTAAGCTCAGTATCATTTCTTGCCCCCTTTCATTCGATGAATGTTTTCTAATTTCTACACATACAGAAACAAATTTAATTTCTATGCATTGGCATATAAAAATATTATAAACTGAAAATAACTGTCTGTGTTTATTATTATTAGCTGTTTTTCATTCATATGTCTAGGTGGTTCTACCCATAACAATAACATCAAGATTGTATATGATTAGTTAACAGTTTATTGATTCAATGTCTGCATTTCTGTGGTTAAGTAATTGAACTTCTCCCAAATATTTTGTACTTTCTCTTGTTGAAAACCTGAAACTAGATATTCGGGTCCATGTTTGCAATCATTTTGTGGTCGCTCTTAAATTTCAGGTTGAAGCTTCTGCTTCCGGAACCTTTTCGGTAATCAGGCCGTGATAAGTGTACTGATAGTTTACTGAGTAATGGATTAACACTAAGTGCTGATCAATGAAGAGAAGATTTAATCCACTCTTTTCTCCTCGTACTTAATTCATGTAATTAGTTGCATGTCATGGTCCTTTCTTATCAGTCATGTTTTTTTTCTTAATATATCAAACATGGATGAAATTTTGCGATTTGCCTAGAAGACGGGAAGAATTTGTCGAATTCTTTTAAGTGAAAGCCATTTTGCCTTATTAATATTAAATTTTTTTAATGTGTATACTGTGTGTTGCCATGAATAGTCTGCTTGGCAAGATTTGCAGCATTATTAACTTTTTTTTTTAATGTGTATACTATGCGCAAGGCTGCCACTCAATGAAAACTCCAAAAATTGTCGCTTTAGTAGCCTTTCATAGGAAAAAAGTCTCCTAAATAAGTGTCCTGAAGCAGAAAATAGTCTTCGTTTTACACCTCTCCCCCCTCTCCAATTTCTTCTTTTATCCAATATTAATGTTATGACTATATAAAATAATCGAAATAATTAAGCAGTAATTTTCACTAATAATGTTTTAAAAAAAGAAAAATTTTCAAAAAAATCCTGAGTATTTCAGATTACTGAAATGTATATATATATATATCAGCAATGCATAATATAACCAGACTGGTGATGCCAGCTGCTCTTGCAACCTAAAATTGGTTTAGCCTGATATTCACTTTCAATACTTTTTCTTTCAAATAACACACAATGGGTTGAATTTCAGTACTTTTCTAATATAATATTTCAAAAATTAGAGACCATAAGAGGTTATATCTCTACTGATTGTGATAGAATTAGAATATATGTGAATCATTTGAATTGAGCTAAACAAGGTATATTTAAGTGTGAGAAAGATAAATTTCAATTTTCCAGATATAGTAGAGAGTCAAAAATCCGCACAGCTCGGGACCAGAGGTTGTGCGGATTTTGTGGATTTCAGGGCCCATAAAAAATGATTTTCATTTTGAATAATAAAAACAGAATATTATTCAAACTAAACACATCACATACTAGTGAATAATAACACTGAATATTAAATTACTAGGTAGATAAGAATAATAATGAACATTAACAAAAATATATAATGAAAAAAATATTTGTCAAATTTAGATAAAATCTGTTCACATGTAGTTAAACTGCACTTGAACCTGCATGATTTATTTATTGTAAATAGTAGTAACACAGTTTTTTTTTTCTTTTTTTGAGAATTTTATTGAGTTCTCCCTTATAATTATGCCTTCATCAGAAAGCATTTTAAAAATTAGTTTGTTATTATTTACCTGATTGTTATTATCATATCACAATAACCATTATTTCCTTTTGATGAATTTAATATACTGTCAATAATTTTTTTTAGCAGCAACTTGGTTCTTGCAGTCTTTCATATTATTATTTTGTTTTCTTTTTTTGTAATCATAGAATGCAAACATAAAAATCTGTATTCAAGATCTTTTTCAAAAATTTTGATTTGCACTTTTGTAACTTAATAGTGAATTTCATCGTTTGTATCTTACAAGCTGTGCGGATTTTGGACTTTGGCAGATTTCTGGCTCTATACTGTATTTACAATCAAATTTTTCTGAATTTTAAAAGACAATTCACATTTTCCATGAGATTTCTGCTAAGTTGGAGATTAGAACTCTCTCAGTTCATTAATTCTAAAAGGTATTTGAAATTTAGAATTAATGAGCACCAATGGAATGTTCTTAATGAAGAGATTCCTAAATCATCTATTGCTTCCCATTGCTGATCTGTTGCTGTTTTTACGAAGCTTTTCAGATCTTAAAAAATTAAATAAATAAATAAAAATCTTGTTATCTTTTCTTCAATACTCGCATAATGTTCTCTTGCTAAGTTTCTTTCGTTTCCTCCCCCCCCCTTTTTTTTGTAATTTTTTTTTTTTCCCTATGGTCACATCTATTTATTTATAATACATTTTCTTTAAATCTTGTCACACCAGTATTTATACTGATTTTCAGTCTTATTCATTTTATTTTGTGCATTGCTGCTTTATTTGTTACACTTTACTTTGCTCTTTGCCTGATGAAGGGTTATGATACTATTTTGATCTGAAACAAATGTAGTTTTTTTTTTTTTTTTTTTTTTCTATGAAAGTAAGTCACTTTATTTTTACATAGAGAAATGGTTTTACCCTTAAGCACAGTATTTTGCTGCTTAGAAACATGCAAACATCAACAGGGAGACATGTTATGAAAAATAATATTGCTATTGCAATGACAAAAGTTTCACCTTTTCATAATATACAGTGAGTGAGTAAAGAAGTAAATAGGAGAAAAAAAAATATCATTTTCTTTGACCAAACACTAAAATGAAAACCTTCTTAAAGGCCTATCTAATTTATGAAATTAGCCTTAAAAAAAAAAAGCTTTATGAAAAGTTATATTTTTGCCGCAAGTTGTTGAAACAGAAATGATTCACTGCTAATTAACAAAATTTATATTTAATTGCAATTACATACTGAAATATGCAGATATTTCTTTTGAAAATTAAAATTTATGCATTCATCAAAGCTGATTCCCAAAATGTATTATTACTAGCAAATCCAAGCGAAATTTTTGCAATTTCTTTTTATTTACCTTTAAAATTTGAAACTTATAAGTCTTATACCAATTTCATCACCTAATTTAAATTTTAATCCATCAGAAGCCAAATCATTATTAGTTTTTGTAGGACGAAACACTAATGATAGTTAAACCAAATCATCCAAAGACAAGTTTCAAAATAAAATTCATGTTTGACAACCCAGTTTTAATATTTCCCTAGTCAGGACCACCTATAGTATAGAACCCCTATGGTGATTTTTAATTTTTTTTCACCATATTGGTGATGCCTTTTGATTAATTTTTTTTATTTATTCATTCTGTCATAATTTTTTGTAAAAAAAAAATATATACATTAGCACCTATTTTGATTATGCTTTTAATTAATGAGTTTTTTAGTCAAGTTATGACAAAAGTTCCGATTTTACCATATTTTTATTAACTTCAATTCTTGTTCGTTTGTTTGCCCGGTGCAAATCTTGCAATCGATTTTTATCTAACTGCCCTACTAGCTAGACATTTGACACTTTCAGAATAGCTCAGAACCCGATGACAACATAATACTTCAAAGCCCGATTTTCAAATTTTTGTTAGTTTTCTTTTAATTAATTAAAATATGAAAATAATGACCTCCTAATAGCTTTAAAAATAGACATTAAAATATTAGCTATAATTTAATTGTTGCCAAACAAATTTACAAGTTCATTTTCTTTCGACATAAAAATAAATACATCTAATTAAACGTGAACATTAAATTTAAAAATATAGTATAAAATTAGTTTAAAAATATAGTTAAAAATATAGTATAAAATTTAAAAATATAGTATATAAAAAGTTTTTTTTTTTCTTATAATTATTGCTCATACATTTAAAGTATTGTTAGGTTTAAAATGATGCTTCGAAAGGTTGTAAAGATGCAACTTTAAAAATAGATTTTTCTATAAAATGTCATCAGACAAATGTCGTCATTTGTTTAATTGAATCACTGAACTTAGTTCATGTACTTAAACATTGCTTAAATATTATTATTATTTTTTTTTTTTTTTAATAAATTATTTTTACTGGGTGATTTTGTACAGAAAAATATATAAGAAAGTCTTGTGGTAGCCACAGCATACTAGTTTGCATTAGGGCTGGAGTATTTATCAATATATCCCCAAGTATCAATATTTTTTTAATATCACAATAACGGTATTAAAGATCTTGCTCTGCCGATATATCCCTCTAACGATATTTCTTAGCGCACACTGAGCGATCGATCGATGCACCGATAAATAATGTTTAATGCCAATCTTAAATACCTTCTTCA
The DNA here is from genome assembly GCA_963930645.1 of Salticus scenicus. NCBI lineage: Eukaryota > Metazoa > Arthropoda > Arachnida > Araneae > Salticidae > Salticus > Salticus scenicus. The sequence goes on along the minus strand of OZ005648.1, from coordinate 326,331,496 downwards.
AATTCTGCTTTCCCTACTAGCACCATCACCACGCACCGAACAAAGCAAATGCCGTATAGCTTATACTAATAATGCAACCCCTTGTGCACTGCACGCTCCATCCATGTGTTAGATAAATAATAATGAACGCCAATCTTAAATACCTTCTTCTAATTCTGCTTTCCCCACTAAGCATGCATCATCACACACCGAACAAAAAGAGAGCTGAATAGTGCAATCCTTTTTCTTTTTCCCAACCCAAACGATATCTCTCTTTCATTAAGAAAAAAACTAAGTTACCGCAGTGTACCTATTCTCTTTATCTTTATTCGTGCTATCTACCCAATCGAAAATATCACTGTCCAAAAAGTCTGAATCATGTTCATTAAGAAAATTAAGTTATCACAGTATATTGACTTCCCACGGTATATTGATACATTCATGCATTTACTGACCCTAAACGATAATATGAAAGAATTTATACTACTACCGTTAGTATTTGATAATACTATTGCACATCACCGCTCGTGGATTGTATGTGTAATACCACAGTAACCACAGACAAGGCGATATAAAAACAAACGCTTATTATGACGAATGAAAACAATATCTTTTGTTTTAGCTCATTTCCTGCTATTGGTTCATTGATATTGGTTTATTTCAAAGTATCGATAACTTCTGGCCAATAAGATGCGACCTTCAACATGTGTTTAACTCGCTTTGGGCTGTACATCAGTCAGATAGCTCCCTTTCTCCTTTCCCATGTTATCCAATGGGATTTTCGTTGCTTCGTCTCTGCATGATTACGTATTGTACATTCTTAAATAATGTAGTTACAGGAGTTAAAAAAAAAGGATGAGAGTCCATAAGAGGGGATTTTGGCCCTAAAAAGAAGAAAATATAAAGGTGTTTGGGCGTATGAAACTTTTGCTTTTAATTATATTACAACATCTGTATTTTAAATTTTCATCAATATTTTTTATACTACACTAGTAATTTGTGTGCTACCCATGTGCCCAAAGATTCACAGTTTTGCATTTTTGGCTAAAATTACCCCATTTTCTGGGTTTTGATCTACTTTTTTCATATGAGCACAAGGGAGTAGCACTTTATAATTGAAATATATTATATGTAATATGTTATGACATAAATTATATATAAAGATAAAAGTGTTACTCTCTTGCGTTCATAGTAAAAATGATTACAAACGTGTCTGTGAGTATGTGTATATGAAAAATTTTGTGAATGCTATATCTCACAAATCAATGAACGAAATTTGGTATTTAGTTGTAACTTGACCTAAACTGGTGCTGATTACATTTGGGGATCAAGTACTCAACATGTGGCGCTTTCACCTAACTTTCCATATTTTTTAATATGGTAGTATAAGAAAAAATTTCGTATAAATATACACAAATGAGTTATTTTTAATGAATATTTGTAAAATTAATATGAAGTATTGATAATAGTAGTAGTTTGCTAGGAAAGAAATTGCATGCATGTAGGAGCATCGCTTTATCCCTGGGAGGAAAGTACCCTTCGGGAGGATGTAAATTTTTAATATGGGTCAATACCCACATTAAAAATTTACATCGCAAAATTATTTTTTTACATAATAAAATTTACATATTAATATATTACGGTCACTTTTTTAAATACCACTATTTTTATAAACAATATCAATATTATTCAAATAGAAAAAACTGCTGCATGTCATAAAAATAGTGGTATTAATAGTGATAGCGACGACCCTAGTCTCGGAAAATACTAAACTTTTCGGATTAATTCGCATCATTTTTTTATTTACAGTAGTCTAACCATTCACATAATAAAATAGGAATTTGAAATTTCATGGGGCCAAAAAGTCCTCTTAGGACCCTCATCCTTTTTTATTTTAAGAGCAGGAATTTTGCAGAAACAGACTAGTGATGTAATTAAAAACATAGATAAAACCTTAAACATTACTTAGTGCGTCGTTGTTTAAATTTTTCAGCCATGTACCTGGCCCTCTTCAGAACGACGTCTTCTGTGGAAGACTTGAGCTTGACTGATGTTGATCATCTTTCACCATAAGGTGGTGCCATACACGGTGCAGCTGTTGTCGCATGCCTCACTATTGGTTGTAATTTCAATCGATTCTCTAAACATCGCATAGTAATAATCATCGTAATTTGCAAATTACGATGATTATTACTAAGCGATGTTTAGAGAATCGATTGAAATTACAACCAATAGTATGCAACGACAGCGGCGCAGTAGCCCCAGACCGTGTATGGTGCCACCTTATGGTGAAAGATGATCAACATCAGTCAAGCTCAAGTCTTCCATAGAAGATGTCATTCTGAAGAGGGCCGGGTACCCGGCTGAAAAATTTAAACAACAATGCCAGAGTAATGTTTAAGGTTTTATCTATGTTTTTAATTAAAGTTTATAGTACTTTGTTTTTATCTATATATTTAAAGACTAGTGGTGTTTGCCACAGTCAGAATTGTTTGATTGAAACACAGCAAGGGTGAATGAAAGACAGTGAGGCTGTTTGAATAAAACACAGCAGATAATCCAGATGAGCATTAATCATGACAACTCTGATATATCTAAAGTTGTGTGAGAAATGCAGAGGGGTTAATCAGCCAGGATGGCTCAGTTGTAGAGCATCATCATGGTAAGCAGAGTGCCCACCTGCGATTTCTGCCTTTGGCATTTTTCACACATTTGGTATTAAAAAAAAAAAAAAAAACAGTTTTACGCACTCCAATATCTCAAATATTCATGGTTGATAAGCAACATTTCTAAGTAATTTACATGGTATATCAGCGTTGCCATGATTAATATGCTTACCCGTTACATTGTAGACACTGTGGCCTTACTAACTGATATGTGAGAAGTGCTGAGTTGATAATCAGTCAGAGTAACTCAGTGGTAGAGCTTCCATATGGTAAGTGCAGGGTTTGATTCCCGGCTCTAACATATTTGGTAGAGTTGATATAATCAATATATATATATAAAGCCAACCTTACACACTCCAACATCTCTAATAAAAATAAAAACATTTTAAAAGTTTAAATCCAATCAAGTTTTCCCTGGAATATGACTATGACTCCGAATTCAGTATTAAAAGGCAAACCAAGCAAGTTAATTCTTCTCTGTTAGATTTGAGTGGAAGGCTGACATTTTATACCAACTATGTGAAAAATACCAGAGCCGGGAATCGAACCCTGGGTCTTCAGCTTAACCTGCGGATGCTCTAACCACTGAGCTACCCTGGCTGATAACCAGTTTGGCATTTCTCACATAATATACATTGGCAAAGTCATGCGCAGCTATATCAAGTGACAAACGATCATGGCACAAATCCAATAGGCCACTAATTTAGAAATTTTATTCATCAACCTTGAAAATTCATTTCTGTTAGATTGGAGTGGAAGGCTGATTTTTTATACCAACTATGTGAAAAATACCAGATCCGGGAATCGCCTTCCACTTAACGTGCGGATGCTTTAGAGTTAAAAATCAGCCTTCCACTCCAATCTAACAGAAGCAAGTTAAGCCACCAGTACATAATTTCTAATTTACAATTTTTTGACACCTTGATACTTATGTATTAGGCCATTGATCTTTTCTGCAAAATAATAAGTCTTTGTCAAGTACATGTAATAGACAGTCAATGATGAAGAAATGCTATCAAGCATACATATGTGCATACTGACGATTGCTGCAATACAAAATTTCATGTATTGTTTACTGTTTTTTTTTTTTTAAGATATACCTGAAACTTACATATAGCATATATTAGTAGTAAATGGTGCAATACAGAATTTCATGCAATTTTTAGTGACAGTGACATAGGTGTATTCAGTGATTTTTTTTTTTTTTTTTATGTATGCAAAACATACATACGTGCACATTGATGATTGCTGCGATTGGGAATTTCATGAAATAAAACATAATGTGTATGTACATGTACATATATATATATACATTGTATGTGTATGTATATATGTACAATATACAAACCGGTGTATGTGCCGCAGCCCTTACGAAAAAAAAGCTATTTTTTCTTGGCTGCAGCCCTTACAAGAAGTTCAGATAATACATATATTTTTTTCTTCCATTATCACAATCTTCAAAAATTAACTTTTTTTTTTCAGTGTTTACATGGAGAAGGGTAGATAAACGGTAAAAATTAAGAGAATAACAAAAACAATATAAATAACTGTCTCCTATTCGGATAGTGTCTATCCCTGAGCTACGAGGATATGATGATGTGCACTACAAAGCTGAATAAAAGCGTTTGTGTTAAGACAAAGGGGGCAGACAGGAAACTTCAGTTAAAGTAAACATTTTTCTTGGTGAGCAGCTGGAATCGATTATGTAATATGATAATAATTAGTACAAGACTTTGAATAAACACCATAAAATGCAAGAACTCTCAACAATTGTTTTGGGTCGAAAGAAAACACGACTCTTTATCAGGCGAACAAAGTACGCATGAGTGCTGCAAACAAAATGGCAACACATCTCACACAAATAAATGAAAAAGAAAATTCAAAACCCAAAAGTGGGCCGATTTAAAATTAAAAAAAGTGGGGTTAAACAATTAAAACACAATCAGTGAAATAAAAATTTTAAATGAAAGGCAATAATAAATGCGAAAGAAAAGGGGGCGATTTAACAAATAAATTCATGAATGCTTCAGAAAATAAAAGAAGAAAACAAAGAAATTTCTTTGCATAAAAGAAAATAAATTACTGGATGCAGCTAATTCATTGTGCATGAATCTGAAAATTTGTTCAGCAACAATTACTATTACTCACATGTGCATGTGTGTCACATGCATTAAAAAAAAAAAAAAAAAAATGTGCAGGAACTGAGAATGCATGAAAATAAACATAGGCGCAAAATCTTCTTATGTTTCTCTATCATTGGATAGGCTGTCTGTCGGGCATTTGGCAACAATTTTTTAGTTTTCAGAAAAGGTCGATGGCTAATACATAAGTGGTTTTTTACATAAAAAGTGATGACTAGGGCTCATGCCAGTAATAAAAGAACTTTTGTGGTTGAAAAATATAAAATGATAGACAAATATATACAAATGTATACTCTTAAAACATTTTTCTGCATATATCGTAGCTTTGATGTAAAAACAATACACTTATATTTAAACTATAAACAAGTTTTTTTTTTTTTTTTTTTTTTTTTTTTTTTTGTGTGTGTGTGTATGTTTATTTAAATAATATAATTCACATAAATAGGAAAAAAAAATTCTCTTTTAAAAATTAATTTCCACACATAAATTATACCAGATAGGTTTTTAACAACTTGCAATATAAAATGTTGGAAAAATTAGTGGTAAAATGTACACAATAGTTGTTTTTAATTGAAATAGCTAAGATGACCTTTCATCAGGTCAAAAATGTCAAAGTGCAGTGGGAAAGCAAAAGTGTAATATTGTAGACTTAAGTTAACACAGATTACATACCTGCAAAATGAAAATATAATCAAAGTCAAAAGGCATTCCTAAAAAAATAAAAAAAATGTATTTATTTGTTGATTTTTTTTCATCTTAAACCATCCTATTCAGCAGGGATTTGGTTTTTGATGTCAAAAAAGTGACATTTGAAATAACTATCTAAACCTTCCCAGTAGCAGAAACAGTGCAGCATGGCAGCGAGTGCTGCAGATTTTTTCAAACTCTGTAGATTAATTTAACATCTCAAAAATAAGTGTCAAGCAAAACAAGTCCTTCTGACTCATTTGGAAGAGTAGGTTGATTTCTCTTTTTCTTATCAAGTAGCCATCATTTTGCTTCAAAATGGCAGCTACAAATTATTAATTGACTTGGTAGAAATATTGATGTGGGCTGTACATATGGAGTCTTAAGCAAATCGGTTCATAAATACCTTTTATGTGAAATTTCCAAGTGGCTTATTAGCACTTGGAAACAAGATGACGAGCATTAAAACTATGGATGGATTTCTGCCTATGACAGAATTTAATTTAGTACGACAGGACTGCTTATATTTGTATTTTAACACCCTTTGAAAAAAAAAATCTGAAACTCTAGTTTAAATAATCTGGAAATATTCAGCCAAGACCTGTTGGTTCTGTAGTCAGAATACACAACTACAAACCTGAAAGTTGTGAGTTCGATCCTTACCAATGGGGAAAGTTAAAGAAAAACATTTTTACGGATTTCACAATTAAGATAGAGTAAGAAAGTATATGGTAAAATTGGATATTGGCAAGCATTTTCAAAGTGGAACACTATAAATTGGTAAAGACGCAAAATGCCAGATTGAAAGAAATAGTCCTATCATACTAAAAATAAAAAAAGATTGATCTTTTAAAGGAATTAAAAAAATGAAAAATAAAAAGTCGTTATAGTTAGGGGGTGTCCATCAATTACGTGAGGCGGTTTTGACGATTTTTTGACACCCCCTCCACTAATCTCATGCAAGATTTTTCAAAATTCGTACTTTTACTGTAAATGCGTTGGATTTATTTAAAAAAGCACAATTTGCTTTATTATTTTTATTAAAGACTAGTTTCTACGATTGCATAGATCGTAGTCTAGAATCATAGTAATAAAACTGAAGAATAAAATACTTAAACAGAAACTAATCTGAGTCGTTGTAATACACTCGGCTCGTACGCTGCAATGTTCAGTGAGTCACACGTGTGGCTGGCCGATGGCGCCCTAAAACAATTGAAAGGCTGCTTTGCGGTGTTCGGATAGCTACGATAAATATTATCGTGTCAGATTTTGCCATATCTAAATCAAGAAACATGTTTTACTAGAATTTAAATAATTTTTCTCGCAATTTTACTGTTTTTTGCAGGGAAAAAATTATGTGATATTTGCCGAGATCCCCCCTGTCCCCCACGTGAGATTAGGTTTGACTCCCCCCCCCCCCTCTGAACACCTCACGTAATTAATGGATGACTCCTTATACTATAACAATTATATATAAACTGTTATAAAAACGTTTTTAAATTTAATATATTTTTTTCTGCTGCATTATCATTTGATTTCTAAAAATATAATAAATAAAAAAAAAAAAAAAAAAAAAATTGCTTTCAAACGAATGTATTAAATAGAAAAATACATAGCGTATAGCTGTTGCTAAGGTACGCAGATGATTACAATGAAAGAATAAATTTATGAAAAATAAAGCATAAAAGCCAATGTTTAAACTGGAAAAAAAATTAATTTAAAAAATTCAAATCTGAAAAAATCCCGATGAGGTGCACACCTGCAGGATCTCAGGTACCTATATGCCAAATTTGGAAGCACTGTAATCAATAGTGTGAGCACCAGAGTGCAGACACACACACACAGATACTTTTTATTTATATAGATGGCAGATAAAGTTCATTAATAAACTTTAATGATACCCTTATTTGGTCTAAATATGTACACTTTTTTTTTTGGGGGGGGGGGGCACTACGATCACACCTCCTAATTTTGTATTTAAAGAAAAAACACCCAGCAATTATACAGCAGTAAATAACTTCTAACTTACAATTTTTATCCACCGGGTACTTATATGGCCTGTTAACCTTCTCATGCATTTTTTAGATTTATAGAGTGAGATAAGGGTACCCAGTTTTTTTTATTTTTCTTTCATGTACACAGAGCATACATTCATATGTATAAGTGTTCGCTGTAATATAGAATCGTTAATTTTTTTTTTTTTCTTATTCATGCACAACAAAGTAGAGTTATCTTTTTTAATATCTTTTTGTTTTCATGCATCTGAAGCATGCATACATGGAAATTAGTGAATGATGAAATACAGAATTCCATGCATTTTTTAGATACAATTACAAATTAGGGGTATCCATTGATTTTTTTTGTGCACAATTGGTTTTCATTTCATGCATGGGAGGGGTACATATGAGCACATTATGATCACTGGAATTGGGAATTTCATAGATTAAAACAAAACTTTAAAAAAATATTCCTGGATGCAAGGTTACAGTCGGCAGCAAAATTTATGAAGCCCTAGCAATAATCCCTATTTAAAAGATATACATTTCTGTTTTGTTAAGTAAATATTTGTTGAGTCATGATCTTAGTCTTATGTTATTTATAAAAAAGTAAGGTGATAAAAATTAGTGAACAAATTAAAAAATATATATACGAAAAGTGTGACTGTGTGCATCAATAATTTTGCTACCGACTGTAATCATTGTGTATGTATCTAAAAATGTGATTATAGATATTTTATTAAAATATCTAAAAATGCATGAAAATCTGTACAGCAGCAACTACTATTGTGCATGCTTCACATTGCATACATAAAAAAAAGAAAGTACTTGAAAATAAACATTGGTAAAAATATGCTTTAGCGCACTGCTTGGTGACAATATAATTCAAGCAGGTTGTAAAAGACTTAATTTAAACATATAAATTAAGCCAGATAGGCTTTTAACAACTTGCAAAATAAAATGGTGGTGAAATAGTATACACTTATGTAATATTTATTATCTGACAGTGTAATAAGTTCAAGTATTTGTGTAAATTTATGCATGAGCACAGAAAAATGCTATAAATAATTGAAGCAAGTTTCAGAATTCAGACATAAAGAAGAAATAATCAAAAACACTCGCATGTATAAATTTATTAAATAGGCTTTGAATGTTTCTTTTAATCATGCAGTCTATGCAAATTAAAAGTTCCAAGTTTTCATGCAATTTTTTTTTTTTTTTTTAAATTTCTGGTCATACAAATTCGAAATTTAATCATTTCATGCTAAGTACGTACGTTAAATTAGAATTAACAATAATAATCTTATGATCTATGAAAGAGCACTACACTTCTAATAATATATTTCCTTAAAGATTTTTTTTTTTTCTTTTTTAAAGAAATAAATATAAGAAAGAAGTTAAAATACATTTAAAAAACAAAATATACATTTAAAATTTAGACGTTTCGAAAGCATATTCGTATTTGTATGCATTACATGAATACGTATAAGTTTGTCTCGTAAATAAAACAGTTTTTGTTTTTAATATATATATCATTGAGACGGTTTGATGTTTGTGTACGTTAAAGAATAAAGAAGTGTTTATACATGCTACACACGGAGTAATATTAATGCTACATTACTTTAATAAACAAAGCTTTGACCACAAATTTACTGTGATCAAAATAATTTCCAACACGACACGATCAATCCGATAAATGCGACGAGCACGAGAAACGAACTATGAACTTTAATTTTCGCAATATTTTGCTTCGAGTTTCAAAGATACTACACCAGGCGGCGATCGGATCGTTTTCATCTAGTCGGCTGAATTAATGCGGAATATGAAGCTTCAGATTTCGCGCTCGCTGGCCTATCTAGTGGTTCATCCTGTTAAGTCTTAATCCGTGGTCGTGAGTAACCAAATTTGGACATACATTATTAGAAAAATATCTTGGACGTAATGTGTTCCACAATTGAGCGAATTCATCCCAATGAAGTGTCCTTTTACGTTGAATTCAACAAGCATGCAGCGTACTTTTTACAAAAATGGGACGAGCAACTGGGCATGCGCATTCGTGCAACAACCAACCATTCCACTTTTCCCTCGTCCGTCGCTTTCGCTTTTCGCTCGGCGCCATGTTGATTATGTGTAAATGAGAATTGCGTTGTAGATTTCGTTTCGACGAAATCGTCACATTTGCCAAACTTCTGTTCTGTGTTGTGACAACGATTTTACATCCTGAATACGATTTGAAAATAATTATCATGTAAGTATCCAAAATCATTTAATTTTATTTTCATTTCTGATATTTGACTTATGTTAGTGTAATAATAGTGTAATAATGCAGTTTATTAGTGTAATAAACTGCAGTTAAGTGCAGTTCCAAATCATATCCAAAATCATTTAATTTTATTTTCATTTCTGATATTTGACTTATATTAGTGTAATAATAGTATTGATTGTAAACTTAATCGGAATTTCCATTGCTTTTTAACCATTCTTTATCAGTTGATTACCTTTAGTAAACAATGCAAAAATGTGTTCATGAAAGCTTAAATTTATTTTAAAACTTTTGTAGTTTTATTTAGCTCTCTCAAATTATAAAAAAATTTAAGATTGATTTCATTAATGAAAGTTGTTATTTAAGTATGAGAAAATCAGTAATTCCGAAGTTAACTTATGTGAATAACAACTGTAAAATTTTCTAACGAACCATAGAAAATGAGAATAAACAAAGATTTCTCATGAACTGCTTGTATTGGTTTGGTTTCTCTTATCTAGAATATGTGTACTCTTTAACTTGTTTTTCACGAGTAATTTTCCTAAATATTGTAAATATTATATATTTATATATATTAAATTTTATATATGTGCAATTTACAATTAGAAGCCAAACCATTAATTTCTCTTTCTCTGTTTTGAATCTCTTATCTACAATATGTATACGCTTTAATTTATTAAATTTAGTTATGTTTTTCTCAAGAGTAATATTTTTCCTAAATGTTGTAAATATTAAAAATTTATATATATTAAATATTATATATGTGCAATTTACAATTAGAAGAGAAGCCAAACCATTAATTTCTCTTTCGCTCTCTCTGTTTTTATCTCTTTTCTAGAATATCTATACTTTTTAATTTATTAAATTTAGTTATGTTTTTCTCAAGAGTAATTTTTTCCCTAAATGTTGTAAATATTATATATTTATATATATTAAATATATGTGTGCAATTTACAATTAGAAGAGAAGCCAAACCATTAATTTCTCTTTCTCTCACATTTTATTTAATGATTTTAAATTGGTATTTTTAGTCTTCTGCTATTTATGTGTTAATAACAATAGCAAAAACAGTGCAGCTAACACTGCAGGTTAATTTAACAATTTATAAATGAGATAAGCTTAATATTAATAAATCAATGTCGTAGCTAAAGAGTTATACTTTCTCCTTTGTAAATGCAAATTTTGCACATTTTATGAATCATATTATTTCTTTTTATTATACCAGACCTGATCTCAGATTCTCTGATTGCAGAATTTTGTTTTATTGTAGATAGATAAAAAATTCTTCCTGTGCACATGTGTATACGTATATTTATATAAAGTTTAAAATTACAGTTAACATTATATAAACTATGAAAATTGTAACTTCATGTTGATGGTATTTTTTGATTAGGCATAATTTTTGTTTTTAAAAATTAGATTTTTCTTGGAGATAATTATTAAATATAAAATATTACTCGTGATATGTTTTTTTTTCCCCTACAGTTAGAATGTAAACTCTGATTTTTTTTTGTTCTTCCTGTATACAATATTTATAAGTGGTTTTTTTTTTTTTTTTTTTTTTTGCCTTTTGTATTTTTCTTCCCAGATTATTTATTTAAGACGTTACTGAAGAATATATAAGGAATCTAGCTTTGGCCTGCAGTTTCCTACCCAACCCTTCAGCTTTAATTGAGTTTGCAAATTAATAAGTAAGACTTCCTGCATAATTATTTTATTACTACTATTTTTTAATTCATGATTCTCAGTGTTGTCTTAAAAATGACATTTTGGGTTCTCTTTATATTGGTGGCTAATAACAATACATTATAACATAACTGAACATTTTTTTCTTTTATTGATGAATTTCAACACTCAATCAGATAATGAGCTTTTTACTAATAACAGATTGTTTTTAGCCATTCACGTAGAGATAGATCAAAATGTTTTATTTATTTAATATTATAATTAGCCTTACTTTTGTACATTGCTACCTTTCCTTCTGTGCTCTTTCCTACATTTTTTTTAAATCTGATAAATAATCATTCTCGTATTTTGAACTATATAACAATCATTGCAAGACAGTTTTTTTTTTTTTTTTTTTTTTTTTAAATCAAGATTTATTTGATTTTAATGATTTTTTAAAACTTCATACATTATTGTACAACACTTGTATTTTATTCTGTGTATTTTTATGTATATTAATGTAAATATTTACACTATCAATCATTTTACTTAAATTGTAAAAATATAAGTAATATTCTATTCTGATAGAAAAAATCCATGTAGGCATTTATTACCAATATTTTTATTCAAATTAGTATCATTATAATATAAGAAATATTCTTATAACAGTCACAAATGCAGTAGTACGAGCCACTCAACCTGAGACTTTGTAGTACAATAATGTATTGAAATAAAGAAAGTCTGGTGGACTGGGGTAATTCTCGATCAATGTGTTTCTAGGTTAATTAATGTTCACCCACCTACAAAAATTAAAAAGTATTGTTAACAATGCATGAACATTGTAGTTTAATGTAAAAAAAAAAAAAAAAAAAAAAAAGTCACAATCTTTGCTGAAAATTAATAAATAAAACTATATTTTAAACTGCTACAAAAGCATCTTGAAAAAAGATTATTTCTGAAAATCACACATTTTACTTAAATTCTTAGTGGCACAACATTTCTATTTTTTTTTTTTTTTTTTTTTTTTTTAATGTTATTTTAAAACTATACATAATATAAGCTTTTAAATTACGTTAATAATGTTTCTGTAATTCAGTATACTGGTTATACAACTATATTGATTTATACAACAGATTCTTTTTTTACATATGTTTAAAATTATTTTAGACATATTTATCAATGTACACATATGTAGTGTGCATCTATAATATATATTCATTAATGCACATCAAAAAATCATAATGTGTATTTTGCTTAAAATTAAAACCGGTTTTGTTATAGGTTTCATATCAAAATCAAAACAATCTTTCAAGCTATTTCAAAATTTTGTAGTGCATGACTAATTAGGATCAAGATTACTAAGTATTGTACTGAATGCTAATAAATTAAATTGTATTTTATTGTACACACTTGTGATTTAAATTATACAGTTATATAAAAAGTTATTTATTTTTAACTGCGTTAATTTCAATACATTAAATCAAAGAAAAAATCAAATGAAAGCCAACTATTTTATCTTTATTTCATAGTAAAAATAAACTGTTATAACAATAAATGGTTTTATTTATTAAGGACATAAAAAAAAAAAATGTTTAAATTAAAATATATAATAAAACTGAAATATTTTTAATTGGTAATTGCAATATTTAACTATAAATCAAAGAAAAGTTCATATCAAAAACGTAGTATTTTATCTTTATTTCATAGTAAAAAATAAACTGTAATAATAATAAATGTTTTTTTTTTTTTTTTTTTTATTAAGGATGGAATAAAAATGCATGGTTGAAATAAAATATATAATAAAATTAGGACAGTAATGCTATATACATTATGCTTTTGAATGTTATGAAGTGTTTTGCCAATAAGTTTGGATGTAATTTCAAAACAAATAAAAATAGTAAATTAACTATGCTTATTTAAAGAAAAAACATATATAATATATAAATAAAATTGGGTTTGTGTTAAAAATGATATAATTTGTAGTCCAAATTAATCAATATAGCTATCATTTGAACAAAAAATGTCCTGATCCATACTTGCCCTGGGGTCAGGGTGTGATTGATATTTACCCGGTTGCTGGGGCAATTACTGATCAATGAATTTTTTCAATTAAACAAACTTTTAAAAAATTTTAATCAAAGTCTATATTTTATTGAATAAACACATGATAAAGCTTTAACCATGCTAAATTTGGTTAACATCAATTGTGATGTGATATTTTTAGAGTTATTTAGATGTTTTTGTTTTTTTATCAGGAATTACCCTTGCCCACCCTAAAATCTTATCCATGCTATGGAACGGATAAAATAATTTTGGAAAAGGGTAATTTATTAGGGAAAATGACATCATAACTGAAACAACATATTAAGAGGAAACTTTTACTCACACTTCCCAAACAAAATAAAGAGAATAAGGAGTTAAGAAAAAAAAAAGTAGATATCCTAAAAAACTTATATTTAAGCTAAACTAATATAATTTGAATCAAAAAAATTTTTTCACACTATACCCATTAACAAAATTCACATTTTCATTACCATCTTAATACTTTCACTTATTCTTTTAACTTTTCTATATTGAGTCGGGACAATTCATTAAACAAGCAGTGACAGCTGCCTTGAACTGTATGTAACTGATTATATGTAATTAAATTTAATGGTTATGGAGTTTTTAAAAAAAATTGGAGGCTTCAGCAGGGACCGATTTATTCCTGCTGAGGCCTAGGGCACTCATGTTTAATGGGCCCTTTCTTCTGAAACTTTAATATTTGTAATCCTCTATTCTATTAATCTATACAGAGAAAATATTTTAAAGGTAAATATTTTTTTCTGCACATGATTATACAGTTTACCAAATGATTAAACACTGATTATGTATATTTAAATAATTGATAACTTAACATACTATCATTTTACGCCGAAGTATCTATTGTTCGAAATAATACAAACAATGATCAATTTCCATAGCACACACAATGGAAATATTCAAAATTAGTAAAAAAAAAAAATTGTATTTTGTATATTATAGAATAAAAAATCAATAAACAAAAAAGTGTAACTTATGATGAAGCCAATGTACTATCTGTAAACTGATTCATGCACTAAATTAGACAGCATTGCAAACATGCCAACAGTTTAATTTATTCCAGAGGATTGTAAATACCTACCCTTTTAACATCACTTTATTTGTATTGATTTTTTTTTTTTTCCCAAATGTGGTAGGACAAATAAGAGGCACACAGCACAATACTATTTCCATTTGTTGACGAAAAAATGAAAATTATCGATCATCATAGAAAATTTTCATTCTAACTATTTTTTTAAATGTATGGTGGAATTTCTTGAAGGCCCAAGGCATGTGCCCTGAATGCTCTGCCATAAGTCAGGCGCTAGGCTTCAGGGCTTTTTAAACACTGCAATGTAAAATATGCCATTATTTTTAAAATATGTGTGCCAATATTAAAAGATATAAACTGATATGAGAACTATAAATAAGCAAGACAATGTTTTCTTTTGTAAATATCAACTGCAAGGCTGGCAGAGACGAACTAGCATATTATATATATATTAATCCTCGCTTTCCCAAGATGGGGTCATTTTGAAGTTGAAATCTAGTTAAGCACGCCTCATTCAAAAAGTGTGCTAATTCGCCAGAGATAGCAAACATAAACATAACCAGTGGAATTTTGCAACTTCTAAACGATATAAAAAGGTGCGGTACTGGTGATTTTCGCCAAGTGTGCCAAGCGGCACCTGAAAGCAATTTTTTGCAGTAATGCCATGATCTTGGGGAAGCGAGGGTTAATCAATTAATTCTACACTAACTAAATATTTATAATTCATACATCAGTCATAAGGCTGTGCTTGTATAAATAATTAAAATATAATAAATGATTAAAATGTATAAATAATTAAGAAAATTAAGGTATAATTTATTTTTTTATTTATCAATGTTGCTTAGTAGAGACGGAATCTAAAGTCAAGGTATCCAAATAAATATTAGCTTGTTTAATAATATTTTGTTATATTTTACAAATTTCTATAAGAAATATTTAAAAACCACATTTTTTTAAAGCTGGATGTACAGTTTCATGCCACTAAAGCCATTAACTTTGATATATAAAAGAAGTGATTTAAATCCCTACAACCCTGTTGCAAGATTCTCAATTTATAGCGTTTCCTTACAAAGTTTTTATTTATTAGCTTTACAAGGCAAAATTAGCTCTGGCCGCATGGTCAGTTACTACTGAAGAATTAGTCACTAATAAATTTGCTGCGGGTAGCCACCACAATGTCCACTATTTGGCTACCTGCTGCAATTTTCACACACACACACACACACACACACACACACAAAAAAAAAAAAAAAAAAAAAATGTTTGTTTCCCTCAGTTGATTAATTTTAGCTTTAACATGTGTATACAGTAGGAAATCCACTCCCAGAAATCCATATAGCACTTGGGACCAGAGACTGAAAATTTTATGGATTTTAGTTTTTTTTTTTTTTTTTTTTTACTTGTTTGTAGTATAGACAAATATTTTTTTTTTTATTCGTTTTTTTTTTTATTCTTTGAAATTACTTTTCATTTAAGCACAAAAACTTTATTATAAATTTCATTGTTTACTTTGGTTGTAACTTTTTAAAAGTATATAACTTTTTTAAAGTATTTATAATTTTAGTAATACGTATTAGGATATTTATTTGCATTGTATAATTTTATATTGCTACTATTCAGAAATTCTTAAAACATTGTTTTTATCATATTAACTAGTATGCTGTGGCCATCGCAAGTCTTTCTTCTATATAATCCTGTACAAATTTACACAATATAAATTATTTGTTAAATTATAATTTATTAAAATTATTTTCCATGATGAATGCAGATGATTTTTATCTGAAAGTAGTTTAATATTAAATGCCAAAAGAAAATCAGTTGAGAAGAAATGAATTTTCTTCCCATTATTTCATTTATTTATTTTTTCATTAAAAATGGAAAAAATCAATAACTTAGTATAAATTATCACTGATCTACGGTTTGATCATTCATTTTAAAGGTGGTGGCGAGTTCTTTCGAAGATACCCATATTGAAAATTAACAATTCCAAACGTCAAATTTAGTTCAATGGTTTTGAGATACAGTACCTACAAAATTTGTAACACACACACAGACAGACATTTCCTAAAAGCAGTCAAATTGTGATCAGGACATCTCAAAACATGTAAATACATCAAAAACTGTTTAAAATTTTTCACAAAACCAATACTTCTTTCTTATATAGAAGACAGAAAAAATAAGATTTTTTTTTTTTGCTAAGTTTTTTATGGCAAAAATGAAAGAAAAAATCTATAATGTTGTTTTTAATTAACGCAGATCAGTGGTTCAGCCATTTGTTATTATTTTATTTTTTTTCTTTTTCATATGTATATAAAGAGAAAGTATTGAATTAGTAAAAAGTTTCAAACTCCAGTTTTGATGGATTTACACGTTTCAGGATGTTCTGATCACGATTGAACTGATTTTAGAAAATGTCTGTCTGTCAGTCAGTCTTTCTCTCTGTGTGTGTGTATCACTAATGTAGTAGACACTGCATCTCATTAACCAATTAATGAAATTTAACCAAACTTGGAATTTTGTTGAAACCTGACATAAACTGATGCAGATTAGATTTGGTGATTGTTCAACAGGTCGGGCTGTAATCCCAATTTTTCTAAATTTTTAACGTGAACAAAGCAAAATTTCATACAACTCTACAAAATGAGTTATTTTAAACCATGTAATTATAAAATTAATTGTTAATCAGTGATTGTGAAATTAATATAAATTATTGATAATAGTAGCAGGGGTCTGTCCAGGTTTTTTTTCCAGGGTCCTATTTTTGTGAAAAATTTTCTTATTTTTGTGAATTTTTCTTATTTTTGTGAAATTTTTTTCTGACATAGTTATTATTTTTATTTTTGTGAAAATTTATTTCACAAATTTTATCTGCACACACACACATATGTATATATGTTTCATCTAGAGCAGGCAGGAGGGTGCTGTTCTGCCCTGCCTGCCCTTTGTCTGAAAAAATGACACCCTTCTTGCCCTTAATCTAAAAAAGTTGCACCTTTGCCTTTTATTGAAAATAACCTTCAAATTGAAGATATGTTATAAATATAAATAAATGTAATGTATTGTGCATAACAATCCACAGTCGTTCATATGTCAGTAACAAGCAAAATTAAGTTGTAAAGAAAGTTAATGTTTGAAAGTTTTTCTTTTATTTGTACTTAAAATCGAAATTTTAAAATAAATGTCTGGATTTTAAATATTAAATGACCTTAAGAATTCCAAACTTGCCCACATACATCTAGAAAACGCCTTTTCATTAGCTGCACATTGCCCTTTTTATAATCCCGGGGGAAAATCCTAATATATATGCTTATACTTTTAATGGATCATATAACTCATAGGTAAAAAAACCCAAAAAAACTAGTGTTTCAGAAAAAAAACACACCTGAATTTCAAATGATACTCAAATTATTTAGACAGAAGCCCTAATCTTTCTGTACCTTGTTATCAGTCAATCAATAAAAGAAGAGCAACGTAATTTGAACGTATTTTTTTAACGTAATAGTCCGAATAACAGGAATTTACTCCCGTAACTGGCCGGCCTCGCTTTATCTTTACTAAATAGAAGCGATCAAATTATTGACAAAAATACAAAATCACACTTCTATAGCTATGCTACTCTACAAACCACATACTAAAGAATTACAAACTAAACAAAAACAAACACAACGCGGCAAAAGATCTTGCCAAAATATTTATGTAATTTTCCACAGAAAAATTTCGTCACATCAAGGAAAGGTACGCCACACCCATTATCGTGTTTGACGTCATTCCCTTACTAATCAGCGTGGACTGCGCGAGAAATGGAGGCGTGGTTTTATTGTCATGTAGTAACGATAGTGACTAGTACGAGAACATAAGAGAAAATTGATGGGATGCAATGTTTATATATTGCTGAGCAGATGTTTTTGCTCGGTATTATTTTATAAATGCTTTGTTTTTCCAAAAAATTTCGGGAAAAGTTTGTTTATCTCCGAATTGAATTTTGTGAAGGGTCCGTTTTATGAGTATGGAATTTTGTGAAGGGTCCGTTTTATGAATATGGAATTTTGTGAAGGGTCCGTTTTTTTAGCCTGGAATTTTGTGAAAGGTCCGTAAACGGACCCAGTTTTCCCCCTAGACAGACCCCTGAGTAGTAATAAATAAGGGGGGGGGGAATGTGCATCTGAGAACTTCGTTTCCTGTAGTGATGTAACTATGTCACATAAAAACCGTCTACATTTATATGGAAAATAATTTAATAAATTTCTATTTTATGATTTTGGTGTATAATTAAAATTATACAGAAGAAAGTCGTGTGGTGGCACTATCCCACTAAAGGTATTGATAAGATCTTTTGAAAGATACCCATGGTGAAAACTTGTCCCCTCTGGGCAATAAATGTAAAGGAAAATATATTCCATAGTCTGCAGAACTGCCTTTCTTTTTCTGTTTTTTAGTAGCTTTTAAAATAATTTATATTTTTTTCCATACATTTGGACAGAGATAATTGCATTATGTGATCTGTATAAATCATGTTAAAAAAAATCACCTAGGAAGATCTATAAATAAAGCTTATAAAATAAAATTTGATTCGTAGAGTTTAGAGTGCTATTCAGTCAAATGTGATATCATTGATAGTTTATTATCTACAATTTGACAGCAAAAATATAAAAAATAACTAGAAAAAATTAATTATAATAGAACTAACCTTTAATAGCTATTTGTTTTTAGCATCATGAAGTATATATATTAATGTTTATCAATAATTGTTTCAAAATTTTTAAGCTATAATGATGTTCTATTATAATTATTATTATTATTATTCACGTGTAATTTTAATATGTTTGTCAACTTACTTAAAGTTAATATAAGGTTATTATTATCATGTTTCAATTAATTAAAAAATGATGAAAATTTTGAAAAATCGGGCCTCATAATGTTCTAGGACATCTCAGTAAGCATCTTCGTGTTGAATCACATGACTGTCCTTATTACCATTTTAGTGTTATGCTGTCTGGAGACATACGTCCAGACACCGTCTTTTTTATATATGAAGATTTACTTGTATTATTGAAAAATCTAGTACTTACTGTAGATGAGAAAATTCAAAACTGATTGGTTTCAATTAAATAATCATACAAAATTGTTTCTTATAAATACCACAACTTGCATATTGTTATTGAATATAATTTTTGGTTTATGGGAGGATATAACTGTCAGTTTTTATTTATTTATTTATTTTTCCTTTTGAAATGTTTTTTATTTTCTCTCTCTGCAGGTGCTGCGAGAACTTGTCTATTACAGAGAAAAACATTAGATGTTGAATTAGATTAGTAATGTTCAATTAGCTTCGCTATGCAAATAAAGAAATTTTATGTAATTTTTTAAATAAAAGTGCATAAATACATATTGTTTCTTTTGATTCTTTTTGAAATTTGAATCTCAAACCAATACAGGTAGGTTGGAAGTCAGTCCTTCATGGCATCTTGCCTTAATATGTTTAATAAAATAGAAAATACGTATGTATATATGTATTAAAAAAATATATATGTGTTTAAAAAAAAAAAAAGAAGAAAAAAAAAAAGCAAATCAGTTATGATAAAAATATGTGTGTTTTAAGCTACGTAAGTACTTTCTAATTTTTTCTCTTGTTTTTATATTTTATCTAATAATTGCACTGAGTTTAATTTTGTTTCTAATATTGACGTTCACTGAGACTTGATTCTTGGCTTTTTCTTTTTAGCTGCATTTCATTGATACAACCTGTTGTCCAAAAAATTTGGATCATATTAATTACAGTGATTTGAATTAGTGATTACCTCTACAGTTTTACATCACAACCACCATTATGCATCACAATGAGAAAACATGGAGGTAATCAGGAATTTAACTGCCTGTAATTAATGTGATCCAACTTTGTTGAATGCCAGGTGGTATGAAATGCTGCTAAAAAAAAAAAGTCAAGAGTCAAGTCCTTTAAGCGTCAAAAGGGGATGCAACTTACTTGGAACAATGAGAATGAACATGTTCATAAAGATAAAATTTATATGGTGATATTTGAAAATTGTATATACAGTACACTTATGCTGCTATTACATAAAAACTTTTTGCACAACATTTGAACCGATTTTTGCTCTAATTTCTGGAGACTGAAAAAATTTTTTGGTTCGGTAAGTTCTCCAAAATACTTCAGATCTCAGTGGATGGTGTCGCATTCAGTCTATGCCTAGAACCGGTTTATAGCTGCATTTATAATGAACCAATTCTGGTCCTAGACTGAAAGTGGTGCCATTTACTGAGATCAAAAAAGGAGAGTGACAAAAAATCAGTTTCAACTGTCAACATCACCTAAAACATGTGCTGAGGAAGTTCTGGATCTGGAAAGAAGGCTATACATATAAGCTCTGAATAAAGCTATTAAGTTTTATCTTTAATTACAGTATAAACGTTTCATGTTTTTTAGTAATAGTAAAATGTGGAATTGATGCATTTTTCTAATTTGGATTCTGTGTCTCCATTTGACATATTTGTGATCCATATTAGTTAAATGTAAATTGGAAGAATGTAATGTTTTTATTATAAGCTTTTAAGACAAAGTTGTAGCAATTCAAAAATCATGAGAAAGGTTCAAAAAATTTTATTTAAAAAATTGCTCAAAATTATTTACAAGGAATTAGGTGAATAATAATTAATGTTCATTAGTTGTTAATTAAAGAAAGCACTATGTTATTTATAGACATAAATTTTACTATTAAAGATGTGATTCTTTTAGATTAGGTTATGCTCAGTGGGTGATCCATGTATGCTAAATTAATTTTATATTAAAAAATCTGGAGTGACTCTGTTTGACTTTCTGATAAATTAAAGTAAGAAAAGAGAAAATTATAATAGGGCATTTGAGTAATTTTCTCCATATAGTGTGTTCTTTAACATTATTGCACTTTAAAGAATTTGAGCCTGTAGATCATAATGTTAAAAAATTTCACATTGTGTCACTATAAAATAACTAAGCGCTAGATACTCCAAAATCAATAGGTCTTGTGTTACGGTGACCTATAGCATATATACCAACATTCAGGTAAATTCATCAATGCATTCAGATGCTATCATGTTTACTCACACATATATACTACACACACATGCATATAGTACAGTCACCCAAAAAAAAAACGCCACCCCCCCACCTAACTTTGCCGTAAATTATCGTAGAAACATGCGACTGGTACCAATCAGTTTGTAATAACGTCTAGTTTATAATGTTACAGTTATATTTTACTTAGGGGGTCGTCTACATATTAAAACTGACATCAACTTCATTTTTTTCAATGGTAACCCCCATTTTTTATAATTTATTTGAATTCTTTGGATCAAATCATCACGGAAAATGGTATAGTTTATATATTTCGCTCAATTTTTCATAGAGTTATAAGCTGTCAAAGTTTGGGGGTGCTAATGTTAAATGAATGTGACAAACATTGAATCATATCTTCCGAAATAATTATGATATTTAAATTCTGTTTTTTTTATTCGTTAGAATGAAGTGACCCAAACATATTCCATGCAAATTTTTGCTAAAAAAACATTTTTTGAATTATGAAAATTATTAATAAATTCATATTTGAAAAAATTATGAATTATGACCTATGTTAATTTTTGCACGAATAGAAGGGGCATCATCAAAAACATGGGTTTCCAAATTTACAGCTCGTTCCTAACATTATTTTTTGAGTTACAGTGATATTTCACTTTTTATTCCTGTTAGGGGGCCGTCACTTGTTATAATCTGTACCCTCTATAAGTAAATGTTTGTATATAATTTGACGGAAAACTATTTTAATTTACCTTTATGGTATTTTTATTGTTTCCTAAGCAATATTTCGATGTTTATTATACAAATTGGCATATTTTTGTTAAGTTATCACAATGTAGGCGAGGGATTGTGAAAGAATTTCAAAAGAAAAGAAGCCCCGCCTCTGATTCGCTGAAACACTATTTGAAAAAAAAGACAAATTTGCATATTCCTATTTGACTCTATATGTTACGCTGGTATGCATAAATCACAATGGTATTTACTACATCGATTATTGAAGACAAAACTTAAATTATTTAATTACAAATATGCAAAATTATTTTGCTTTATATTATAAAGTTTTAGAAAATTTGTGAAAAGGCGTGGCTTACGGTACAAGATGTTAAGTCTTTCTTCATAAGTATTAAATATCTTTTTCTAGTTTTTCGCTGCTAAAATTCTATTTTAACCATGTTATACTTTTTTTCGCATTTCAATATTCAAGAGTACGTACACCTCTAGTTAAATATCATGTTTTAGAAAACATGGTACAGCGAAACTGATTGCATGAAACAGCAATTATGCGTTCGACAATCGTTTTATTATTATTATTATGAATATTTAATAATTTTAAAAAGATTTTTTACCATAAATTTTCTGTTTAAATTTTGTTGTGACATATTTGCATTTGGTTACTGTACCGTTTGTAAGCTTTGTGTTATTTAAAATTTATCCCATAATGTAACATAATAAAATATCAAATTTCTATTAAAAGTTTTTTAATACAGAATCAAATAGTGAAAAATTGCTTTATTATTATTATTATTATTATTTTTTTTTAAGTTTATAAGATCTATTATTCGAACATAGCTCAATAGTATTTATTTTCAGTTTCCTAATCACGAAATCAAAGTCACAGTTATTATGGAATAAAAATTTAAAACAAAGGAATTGTCTTATTACTTTCAAATATATAGATATTGATCTTACAGAATCCTGAAATTTCATTTAAAAGACTTCCCACACAGCACATACGTCCAAATTTTGTTCATTTCTCGTCTCGTACGTTGAAAACACGTCCCTCCAGAGAACTGACATCCCATTTTTGTCACATGCTCACATAAATTCAACCATCATGTTGAAAGTATGTGTCGTGAGTAACCAAATTTGGACATACATTATTAGAGAAATATCTTGGAAGTAATGTGTTCCACAATTGAGCCACAATGAAGTGTCCTTTTACGTTGAATTCAACAAGCATGCAGCGTACTTTTTACTAAAACGGAACGAGCAACTGGGCATGCGCATTCAACCAACCATTCCACTTTTCCTCTCGTCCGTGGCTTCGCTTTCGCCCGCCGCCATGTTGTCATTTTGATTATGTGAAAATGCGAAAGAAGAAATAATTGCGTCGTATAATTAATGTTATGATTGTAGATTTCGAAGATATCGTCATATATGCTGTATTGTCCACCGTCGCCAAGCTTGTGACAACGATTTTACATTCTTGTTCTATACAGAATGTGAATGCGATCTGAAAATAATTGTCATATGTAAGTATCTAAAATAATTTTATTTTATTTTCATTTCTGATATTTGACTTTAATGTAATAATGCTTATTATACCTGAAAAGGTTTATTATTTGTAAAATTTAATTTCATGGGTGGTTTTAGTTTTTGTTTGTTGTGTATCATTTCTTATCCATTGATTTATCGATCCATAAATATTATTACATGGCCTAATGGACCTTTCTTTTATTTTAAGCAGGAATGGAAATATCTTAGCAGTATTTTCTTGTAAACTTAATCGGAATTTCCATTGCTTTTTAACCATTCAAGCATGCCTTTATCAGTTGATTAACTTTGATAAACAATGCAAAAATGTGTTCATGAAAGCTTAAATTTATTTTAAAACTGTTGCAGTTTTATTTAACTCTCTCAAATTATATATATATAAAAAAAAATTAAGATTGATTTCATTAATGAAAGTTGTTATTTAAGTATGAGAAATTCAGTAATTCTGAAGTTAACTTATGTCAATAACAACTGTAAAATTTTCGAACGAACCATAGAAAATGAGAATAAACAAAGATTTCTAATGAACTGCTTGTACTGGTTTGGATTTTCTTATCTAGAATATGTATACTCTTTAACTTATTTTTTACGAGTAATTTTTTTCCTAAATATTGTAAATATTATATATTTATATATATTAAATATTATATATGTGCAATTTACAATTAAAAGCCAAACCATTAATTTCTCTTTCTCTGTTTTGAATCTCTTATCTACAATATGTATACTCTTTAATTTATTAAATTTAGTTATCTTTTTCTCAAGAGTAATTTTTTTTCTAAATGTTGTAAATATTATATTTATATATATTAAATATATATGTGCAAGTTACAATTAGAAGAGAAGCCAAACCATTAATTTCTCATTCTCTCATTTTTTATTTAATGATTTTAAATTGGTATTTTTAGTCTTCTGCTATTTATGTGTTAATACCAATAGCTGAAACAGTTCAGCCAACACTGCAGGTTAATTTAGCAATCCATAAATGGGATACACTTAATAATAAATCAATGCCGTAGCTAAAGAGTTATATTTTCTCCTTTGTAAATGTAAATTTTGCACATTTTATGAATTATATTATTTCTTTTTATTATACCAGACCTGATCTCAGATTCTCTGATTGCAGAATTTTGTTTTATTGTAGATAGATAAAAAATTCTTCCTGTGCACATGTGTATACGTATATTTATATAAAGTTCAAAATTACAGTTAACATTATGTAAACTATGAAAATTGTAACTTCGTGTTGATGGTATTTTTTGATTAGGCTTAAATTTTGTTTTTAAAAATTAGATTTTTCTTGGAGGTAATTATTAAATGTAAACTATTACTCATGATATGTTTTTTCCTCCTACAGTTGGAATGTAAACTCTGAAATGTTTTTTTTTTTTTTTCTTTTTCATCCTGTATACAATATTTATAAGCTATTTTTTTTTTAATTTTGGCCTTTTGTATTTTTCTTCCCAGATTATTTATTTAAGATGTTAATGAATATGTAAGGAATCTAGCTTTGGCCTGCGCCTGCAGTCTCCTAGCAGCCCTTCAGTTTAAATTGCAAAATAAGTAAGACTTTCTGCATATAACTCAGTACTAATCATTGCAAGACTTCTTTTTTTTTTTTTAAATCAAGATTTATTTGATTTTAATGATTTTTTAAAACTATTCATACATTATTGTGCAACACTTGTATTTTATTCTGTGTATTTTTATGTATATATATGTAAATATTTACACTATCAATCATTTTACTTAAATTATAAATAATATTCTATTCCGATAGAAAAAATCCATGTAGGCATTTATTACCAATATTTCTATTCAAATTAGTATCATTATAATATAAGAAATAATCTTATAACAGTCACAAATGCTGTAGTACGAGCCACTCAACCTGAGAATTTGTAGTACTATAATGTATTGAAATAAAGAAAGTCTGGTGGACTGCGGTAATTCTCGATCAATGTGTTTCTAGGTTAATTAATGTTCACCCAGCTTATAATAGTATGCTTAAACAAAAGTTAAAAAGTATTGTTAACAATTCAAGAACATTGTAGTTTAATGTACAAAATAAAAAAAAGTCGCCGTCTTTGCTGAAAATTAATAAATAAAAATATATATTAAACTGCTACAAAAGCATCTTGAAAAAAGATTGTTTCTGAAAATCACACATTTTACTTAGATTCTTAGTGGCACAACATTTCTATTTTTTTTTTTTTTTTTTTATGTTATTTTACAACTATATATCTGTACTGATAAGTATAAAGGATTTAAGTCCAAAAATGTCGATTTTGAGTTAAGTACATAGTCAGACTCAGAAAAAAATTCTCTATCGATTGGTATAAAGGATTTAAATCCGTGTCCTTTAGTCTTTGAGAAAATCCATTGGTAAAAAAAGATTCAAGTTAGAAATTTAGCATTAATCTTTAGTATAAAATATTTAATTCAATTTTTTCCCTTTATTAAATGAAGATTGACAATCACTTAACGGTATATAGTGTATAAATCAACGTAATCCCTTTTTCCTAATCGATTCTGCTCATTAGTTTTTAGTTAGTTTAACTTTATTTTTCGTCTCCTGAAAAATCAAGAATATGGACTTAAATCCTTTATACTTATCAGTACAGATATAATATAAGCTTTTAAATTACGTTAATAATGTTTCTGTAATTTAGTATACTGGTTATACAACTATATTGATTTATACAACAGATTCTTTTTTTACCTATGTTTAAAATTATTTTAGACATATTTATCAATGTACATATATGTAGTGTGCATCTATAATATATATTCATTAATGCACATCAAAAAATCATAATATGTATTTTGCTTAAAATTAAAACCGGTTTTGTTATAGGTTTCATATCAAAATCAAAACTATCTTTCAAGCTATTTCAAAATTTTGTAGTAAGCAAAAGCATGACTAATGACTAATTAAGGTCAAGATTACTAAGTATTGTACTGAATGCTAATAAATTAAATTGTATTTTATTGTACACACTTGTGATTTAAATTATACAGTTATATAAAAAGTTATTTATTTTTAACTGTTAACTTCAATACATTAAATCAAAGAAAAGTTCAAATGAAAGCCAACTATTTTATCTTTATTTCATAGTAAAAATAAACTGTAATAACAATAAATGGTTTTTTTTATAACTAAATGTTTAAATTAAAATATATAATAAAGCTGAAATATTTTTAATGGGTAATTGCAATACTTAACTATAAATCAAAGAAAAGTTCACATCAAAAACGTAGTAGTTTATCTTTATTTCATAGTAAAAAATAAACTGTAATAATAATAAATGGTTTTATTTATTAAGGATATAATAAAAATGCATGGTTGAAATAAAATATATAATAAAATTAGGACAGTAATGCTATATACATTATGCTTTTAAATGTTATAAAGTGTTTTGCCAATAAGTTTGGATGTAATTTCAAAACAAATAAAAATAGTAAATTAACTACTATGCTTATATATAAAAAAAAAAAATTATAATCAGGGGTCGAACCAGGCAAAATTTGGGTCTATTTTGCGGCTCCTTCACAAAATTCCACACAGTAAAAAGGGGCCCTTCAGAAAATTCAAATTCATAGAAAGGTACCCTTCACAAAATTCAAATCCATACAAAGGGACCCTTCACAAAATTCAAATTTATAAAATGAGTCCCTTCACAAGATTTTTTGTTTTATAAAAAGGATCCTTTTATTAAATGTTTTCATATTTTCAGTATTATTTTTAATTTATGCCTTAATTTGGCTCAACGAAACTCTATTAACTTGATATTAAACATTACATAAAGTGATTGTAAAAACTGAAGATTTTACACAATATTTTACTTTTTCACAAAAATATTTTATATTTCACAAAAATATTTTGTTTTTCACAAAAAAGGGACCCAAAAATTAAAACATGGATTGACTCCTGATCAGGGTTTAACCTGGCAAAAAAATTACTTTAGCATTTTAGCGAAAATAGGCAAGCACTATTTTAGCTTTTTCGAAAGTTAATTCTTTGGATACCATTGATTTCTTTTACTTAGCTTTGTTATCCTCAGTTTTGTTTTCTATTCCTTTTGTTCATTGATGATTTTAACCAAGCATCCATATTTGTGACTTTAAAAATATGAATCAGGGAAACTATGTTTTGATTTTATCAATAGAAAAAGAGGTATTCATATCATATGTGTAAAATGAAAAAGCAATTTAAAAATCAAGTAAAGTGTAGTGGTAGATAATCGTGAAATACTAGTGCTAAAAATGCTTCTATGAAGCAAATTCTGAATTCTAACATACTTTTAAATATTTTTGCATTTAAATTCAATCATTGAAAAATAAAAATAAATCCAAATTACTATATAAATAAGGATTCCTAATAATTTCAGTCCTTTCGTAGTTTTTGCCTGCAAATATTACAAAAAAATAAAAATAAAATAAAATAAAATTCTGAATTATTATATAGAGATATTTTATACAGTTATCCAGTTTTAGCATTTTAGCGAAATTCTGACCGACTTGTTTTAGCAAAATATGATACCTTTTAGCAAAATGCTAAAAAAACGAATGGCAGTTTGAACCCTGCTCCTGATAATATGTAATTAAAATCAGGTTTATGTTAAAAATGACATAATTTGTAGTCCAAATTAATCAATATAGCTATCATTTGAACAAAAAATGTCCTGATCCGTAATTGCCCTGAGTCGGGGTGCGATCGATATTTACCCGGTTGCTGGGGCAATTACTGATCAATGAATTTTTTCAATTAAACAAACTTTTAAAACATTTTAATCAAAGTCTATATTTTATTGAATAAACACATGATAAAGCTTTAACCATGCTAAATTTGGTTAACATCAATTGTGATATTTTTAGAGTTATTTTAGATGTTTGTGTTTTTTGATCGGGAATTACCCTCGCCCACACTAAAATCTTATCCATGCTATGGAACGGATAAAATAATTTTGGAAAAGGGTAATTTATTAGGGAAAATGACATCATAACTGAAACAATGTATTAAGAGGAAACTTTTACTCACACTTCCCAAACAAAATAAAGAGAATAAGGAGTTAAGGAAAAAAAAAGTAGGATATCTTAAAAAACTTATATTTAGGCTAAACTAATATAATTTGAATCAAGAAAATTTTTTCACACTATACCCATTAACAAAATTCACATTTTCATTACCATCTTAATACTTTCACTTATTCTTATAACTTTTCTATATTGAGTCGGGACAATTCATTAAACAAGCAGTGACAGCTGCCTTGAACTGTATGTAACTGATTATATATAATTAAATTTAATGGTTATGGAGTTTTTAAAAAAAATTTGGAGGCTTCAGCAGGGACAGATTTATTCCTGCGGAGGCCTAGGGCACTCATGTTTAATGGGCCCTTTCTTCTGAAACTTTAATATTTATAATCCTCTATTCTATTAATCTATACAGAGAAGATATTTTAAAGGTAAATATTTTTTTCTGCACATGATTATACAGTTTACCAAATGATTAAACACTGATTATCTATATTTAAATAACTGATAACTTAACATACTATCATTTTACGGCAAAGTATATATTGTTCGAAATAATACAAACAATGATCAATTTCCATAGCGCACACAATGGAAATATTCACAATTAGTTAAAAAAAAAAAAAAATGTATTTTATATATTATAGGATAAAAAATCAATAAACAAAAAAGTGTAACTTATGATGAAGCCAATGTACTATCTGTAAACTGATTCATGCACTAAATTAGACAGCATTGCAAACATGCCAACAGTTTAATTTATTCCAGAGGATTGTAAATACCTACCCTTTTAACATCACTTTATTTGTATTGTTTTTTTTTTTTTTTTTTCAAACATGGTAGGACAAATAAGAGGCACACAGCACAATACTATTTCCATTTGTTGACGAAAAAATGAAAATTATCGATCATTATAGAAAATTTTCATTCTAACTATTTTTTTAAATGTATGGTGGAATTTCTTGAAAGCCCAAGGCATGTGCCCTGAATGCTCTGCCATAAGTCAGGTGCTGGGCTTCAGGGCTTTTTAAACACTACAATGTAAAATATGCCATTATTTTTAAAATATTATGTGTGCCAATATTAAAAGATATAAACTTATATGAGAACTATAAATAAGCAAGAAAATGTTTTCTTTTGTAAATATCAACTGCAAGGCTGGCAGAGACAAACTATCATATTATATATATATTAATCCTCGCTTTCCCAAGATGGGGTCATTTTGAAGTTGAAATCTAGTTAAGCACGCCTCATTCAAAAAGTGTGCTAATTCGCCACAGATAGCAAACATAACCAGTGGAATTTTGCAACTTCTAAACGATATAAAAAGGTGCTGTGCTGGTGATTTTCGCCAAGTATGGCAAGCGGCACCTGAAAGCAATTTTTTTGCAGTAATGCCATGATCTTAGGAAAGCGAGGGTTAATCAATTAATTCTACACTAACTAAATATTTATAATTCATACATCAGTCATAAGGTTGTGCTTGTATAAATAATTAAAATATAATAAATGGTTAAATTGTATAAATAATTAAGAAAATTAAGGTATAATTTATTTTTTTATTTATCAATGTTGCTTAGTAGAGACAAATCTAAAGTCAAGGTATTCAAATAAATATTAGCTTGTTTAATAATATTTTGTTATATTTTACAAATTATATTTTTAAATTTCTATTAGAAATATTTAAAAACCACATTTTTTTAAAGCTGGATGTACAGTTTCATTTCACTAAAGCCATTAACTTTAATATGTAAAAAAAGTGATTTAAATCAGTGATAGTTTTTATTTTTTTACTTTTTAAATCACTACAACCCTGTTGCAAGATTCTCAATTAATAGCGTTTGCATACAAAGTTTTTATTCATTAGCTTTACAAGGCAAAATTAGCTCTGGCCGCATGGTCAGTTACTACTGAAGAATTAGCCACTAATAAATTTGCTGCGGGTAGCCACCACAATGGCCACTGTTTGGCTACCTGCTGCAATTTTCACACACACACAAAAAAATGTTTGTTTCCCTCAGTTGATTAATTTTAGCTGTATCATGTGTATGCAGTAGGAAATCCACTCCCAGA
This sequence comes from Salticus scenicus, assembly GCA_963930645.1. Classification (NCBI taxonomy): domain Eukaryota; kingdom Metazoa; phylum Arthropoda; class Arachnida; order Araneae; family Salticidae; genus Salticus; species Salticus scenicus. Next base: position 326,300,533 of record OZ005648.1, on the reverse strand, counting down.
AATCCATAGCACTTGGGACCAGAGACTGCAAATTTCAAAAATTTTATGGATTTTAGTTTTTTTTTTTTTTTTTTTTTTTACTTGTTTGCAGTATAGACAAATGTTTTTTTTTTTTTTTTTTATTCTTTGAAATTACTTTTTATTTAAGCACAAAAACTTTATTATAAATTTCATTGTTTACTTTGGTTGTAACTTTTTAAAAGTATATAACTTTTTTAAAGTATTTATAATTTTAGTAATACATATTAGGGTATTTATTTGCATTGGATAATTTTATATTGCTACTATTCAAAAGTTCTTAAAACATCGTTTTTATCATATTAACTAGTATGCTGTGGCCATCACAAATCTTTCTTCTATATAATCCTGTACAAATTTACCTAATATAAATTATTTGTTAAATTATAATTTATTAAAATTATTTTTCATGATGAATGCAGACGATTTTTATCTGAAAGTAGTTTAATATTAAATGCCAAAAGAAAATCAGTTTTGTACAGACATGAGAAGAAATGAATTTTCTTCCCATTATTTCATTTATTTATTTTTTCATTAAAAATGGAAAAAATCAATAACATAGTATAAATTATCACTGATCTATGGTTTGATAATTCATTTTAAAGGTGTTGACGAGTTCTTTCGAAGATACCCATATTGAAAATTAACGAATTCCAAACGTCAAATTTCGTTCAAGGGTTTTGAGATACAGTACCTACAAAATTTGTAACACACACACAGACAGACATTTTCTAAAAGCAGTCAAATTGTGATCAGGACATCTCAAAACATGTAAATACATCAAAAACTGTTTAAAAATTTTCACAAAGCCAATACTTCCTTCAAACATAGAAGACAGTAAAAATAAGATTTTTTTTTTGCTAAGTTTTTTATGGCAAAAATGAAATTAAAAATCGATAATGTTGTTTTAAATTAACGCAGATCAGTGGTTCAGCCATTTCTTCTTCTTCTTCTTTTTTTTTTTTTTCTTTTTCGTATGCATATAAAGAGAAAGTATTGAATTAGTAAAAAGTTTCAAACTCCAGTTTTGATGGATTTACACGTTTGAGGATGTTCTGATCACGATTGAACTGATTTTTGAAAATGTCTGTCTGTCAGTCAGTCTTTCTCTGTGTGTGTGTGTATCACTAATGTAGTAGACACTGCATCTCATTAACCAATTAATGAAATTTAACCATACTTGGAATTTTGTTGAAACCTGACATAAACTGATACAGATTAGATTTGGCGATCAATTGTTCAACAGGTCGGGCTGTAATCCCATTATTTCTAAATTTTTAACATGAACAAAACAAAATTTCATATAACTCTACAAAATGAGTTATTTTAAACAATGTAATTATAAAATTAATTGTTAATTAATAATTGTTAATCAATGATTGTGAAATTAATATAAATTATTGATAATAGTAGTAATAAATTAGGGGGGGGGGGAGGGAAATGTGCATCTGAGAACTTCGTTTCCTGTAGTAATGTAACTCTGTCACATAAAAATCGTCTACATTTATATGGAAAATAATTTAATAAATTTCTATTTTATGATTTTGGTGTATAATTAAAATATACAGAAGAAAGTCTTGTGGTGGCACTATCACACTAAAGGTATTGATAAGCTCTTTTAAAAGATACCCATTGTGAAAACTTGTCCCCTCTGGGCAATAAATGTAAAGGAAAATATATTCCATAGTCTGCAGAACTGCTTTTCTTTTTCTGTTTTTTAGTAGCTTTTAAAATAATTTATATTTTTTTCCATACATTTGGATTGCATTATGTGATCTGTATAAATCATGTTAAAAAAAATCACCTAGGAAGCAATAAGCCTAGGATAAATAAAGCTTATAAAATAAAATTTGATTTGTAGAGTTTAGAGTGCTATTCAGTCAAATGCGATATCATTGACAGTTTATTACCTACAATTTCACAGTAAAAATATAAAAAATAATTAGAAAAAATTAATTATAATAGAACTAACCTTTAATAGCTGTTTGTTTTTAGCATCATGAAGTATATATATTAACGTTTATCAATAATTGTTTCAAAATTTTTAAGCTATAATGATGTTCTATTATAATTATTATTATTATTCACGTTTAATTTTAATATGTTTGTCAACTAATTTAAAGTTAATATAAGGTTATTATTATCATGTTTCAATTGATTAAAAAATGATGAAAAATTTGAAAAATTGGGCTTTATAATGTACTAGGACATCTCAGTAAGTTTCTTCGTGTTGAATCACATGACTGTTCTTATTACCATTTTAGTGTTATGCTGTCTGGAGACACACGTCCAGACACTGTCTTTTTTATATATGAAGATTTACTCGTATTATTGAAAAATCTAGTACTTATTGTAGATGAGAAAATTCAAAACTGATTGGTTTCAATTAAATAATCATACAAAATTGTTTCTTATAAATACCACAACTTGCATATTGTTATTGAATATAATTTTTGGTTTATGGGAGAACATAACTGTCAGTTTTTATTTATTTATTTTTCCTTTTGAAATGTTTTTTATTTTCTCTCTCTGCAGGTGCTGCGAGAACTTGTCTATTACAGAGAAAAACATTAGATGTTGAATTAAATTAGTAATGTTCAATTAGCTTCACTATGCAAATAAAGAAATTTTATGTAATTTTTTAAATAAAAATGCATAAATACATATTGTTTCTTTTGATTCTTTTTTAAATTTGAATCTCAAACCAATACAGGTAGGTTGGAAGTCAGTCCTTCGTTGTATCTTGCCGAACAGTCCACAATTTGTAGTAATTAAAACAAATTCAGCATATGGAACAAAGCACAAATAAAATTAATATGTTTAATCAAATAGAAAATACGTATGTATGTATATGTATATATATAAGCATATGTAAAAAAAAAAAAGCAAATCAGTTTTGGTAAAAATATGTGTGTTTTTAAGCTACGTAAGTACTTTCTAAATTTTTTCTCTTGTTTTTATATTTTATCTAATAATTGCACTGAGTTTAATTTTGTTTCTAATATTGACGTTCACTGAGACTTGATTCTTGGCTTCTTTTTAGCTGCATTTCATTGATACAACCTGTCATCCAAAAAAGTTGGATCATATTAATTACAGTGATTTGAATTAGTGATTACTTTTACAGTTTTACTTCACGATCACCATTATGCATCACAATGAGAAAACATGGAGGTAATCAGGAATTTAACTGCATGTAATTAATGTGATCCAACTTTGTTGAATGCCAGGTGGTATGAAATGCTGCTTAAAAAAAAAAAAAAAAAGTCAAGGGCTACATGCAAACGGAACGCTTGCAATTTCGATGACGTAAATTTTGCAAGTTTTTTGCAAATACAGTCTGCAACAAAAGTAACAGAGCACTAGCGAAAATTCCTATGTAAAAAAAGTACACTTAATGCAGATTTGTTAAATAAATCCTTGTCGAATCCTGTTCTTAGTCAGTCTAAGAACATGATTCGACAAGGATTTATTTAACAAAACAGTGTTAAGTGTGCTTTTTTCACATAGGAATTTTTGCTAGTGCTCGGATACTTTTGCTGCCGACTGCAGTCATACATTTGGAACGCCTGCAAATGGCTTTGCAACTGGACGTGTTTCATTTGTATGTACCCCCAAGAGTCAAGTCCTTTGAGCATCAAAAGAGGATGCAACTTAGAGAGACAATGGGAATGGATATGTTCATAAAGATAAAATTTATATGGTGGTATTTAAAATATTTGAAAATTGTACATACAGTACACTTATGCTGCTATTACATAAAAACTTTTTGCACAACATTTGAACCGATTTTTGCTCTAATTTCTGGAGACTGAAAAAAATTTTTGGTTCGGAAAGTTCTCCAAAATACTTCAGATCTCAGTGGATGGTGTCACATTCAGTCTATGCCTGGAACCGGTTTGTAGCTGCATCTATAATGAACCAGTTCTGGTCCTAGACTGAAAGTGGTGCCATTTACTGAGATCAAAAAAGGAGAGTGACAAAAAATCAGTTTCAACTGTCAACATCACCTAAAACATGTGCTGAGGAAGTTCTGGATCTGGAAATAATGCTATATATATTAGCTCTGAATAAAGCTATTAAGTTTTATCTTTAATTACAGTATAAAAGTTTCATGTTTTTTAGTAATAGTAAAATGTGGAATTGATGCATTTTTCTAATTTGGATTCTGTGTCTCCATTTGACATATTTGTGATCCATATCAGTTAAATGTAAATTGGAAGAATGTAATGTTTTTATTATAAGCTTTTAAGACAAAGTTGTAGCAATTCAAAAATCATGAGAAAGGTTCAAAAAATGTTATTTAAAAAATTGCTGAAAATTATTTACAAGGAATTAGGTGAATAATAATTAATGTTCATTAGTTGTTAATTAAAGAAAACACTTGTTATTTATAGACATAAATTTTACTATTAAAGATGTGATTCTTTTAGATTAGGTTATGCTCAGTGGGTGATCCATGTATGCTAAATTAATTTTATATGAAAAAATCTGGAGTGACTCTGTTTGACTTTCTGATAAATTAAAGTAAGCGAAGTTGTTAAATGAAGAGAAGAGAAAATTATAATAGGGCATTTGAGTAATTTTCTCCATATAGTGTGTTCTTTAACATTATTGTACTTTAAAGAATTTGAGCCTGTAGATCATAATGTTAAAGAATTTCGCATTGTGTCACTATAAAATAACTAAGCACTAGATACTCCAAAATCAATAGGTCTTGTGTTACGGTGACCTATAGCATATATACCAACATTCAGGTAAATTCATCAATGCATTCAGATGCTATCATGTTCACTCACACATATATACTACACACACATGCATATAGTATCGTGAAAATAGCAAAAATGAACTCTGAGACCTCAAAGCCTATCGAAATACCAAAATCTCAAAGTAAAATTTTTGTTATGATTACAATATTTTCTTTACATATTTATATTTGTAGAGTATAAGTAATATTGCTATTACTAGGGGATAAGGCTGATTATCTATTTTATGAATTTAAAACTGCAGGGATACTTTTTTATATTTGTGTGTTGGGGGGGGGGGGATTTACTCCCCAACAGACAGAATTTTTTGTAATGATTTGCAGACTGCAGTATAGAACTGCTAAACTAAGTTTTAAATCACATTAAGCTATTAGCAATTAATAAATTAAGTAATATCTGCATATAAAAAGAAAACAAAGAATGTACAAAAGAACAGTAATCTAGAGACATGATGTAAATTGTATTACTTTTCTTATCTGTATACATGGTAGAGAAAGTTTTTTTTTTTTTTGAATCAAATAGCTGAAATTGAGTTTTTGTTGAATTTAAATGTTTTGAGGTCCCCTGAATCTGAAAATCATGTTTTTAGCAGTTAGTCTGTATATCTGTCTGTTATCAACATATCTCTAGAACAAATAGTAGCAGAAAGTCCAAACTGTAATGTACAAAATGCGCATCATATAGGGACGCTACACTAAACTTTTCTTTGAGATCAAGCAAGTAGTTCGTGTACAAGGGCATCCAAGAGAATTCAAACATATTATCCTTGGAAAAATTTCGTGTAAGTACAGTGTAACAGCATTAAGCTGACTTAAACAATTTTTTTTATAATGCATAAAAACATGTTTTGTGTATATTGTGATATGGAAATCATTCATCTTTTGTTTACAGGGCTACCCAAAATATTTGGGGCTATACTTAAATTGACCAAACGTCTCCATTTTCTGGGGACAAATGGGGACTTCCTTTTTTTTTTTTTTTTTGAAGGCATTTTTCTAAGTTTTAAATAATTGTAGAAAGTAAATTATTAATCAGTAATACTTTATTTTTAGTCCTTATGTATTAGGAATGAAAAAATACACCCATAATTGGATAATTGTAGCAATTTTTAACGCTTCTCTATTATAAAGGTATTTTGATTAGGTCAGCCTAGCTATACTTGAAAATTGCTGGAATAGTAATTCATTTTTTGTTAGGTGTTTTTTTGATTGGGACTAAATTTAAGTACACAATATTGTTCATAGACAATATGACAACAGAGCTACCAAAAATTGAGCTAAATGTTCTTTTATATTCAGTGTAATTGATGGGAGTGCTTCGATGCACGTTACTGTGTCGACGAACACTGCTCAGAAAGAAAAATTAGTTTTTCAAATTCATACTGTAAAAAAAGTAATTTTTGAAATTTAAATTTGTTTTTTCTTGTATAATATCATGTTTTGAGGTAACCTGATTACACAAAAGTCCAATTTTTAGTGATTAATCTGTATGTATTTATATTACCATATCTTAAAAAATCTGGTGTGTCACACACATCACTTTCTCTTACCCTGCATTTCAATATTATAATGATTGATTGCATATTAAATTTTAAGTTCAATAGCATGAGATAATAAAATTCAATATACTTTTAGAACATTCTAAAATAGTTTTAAAAACAATTTTATTTGATATGCAGTTTTGTGCATAGAATTATTAAAAAAAAAAAAAAAAAAAAAAAAACTAGGCTATTATTAATTTACCTTCAAACTTGCCAGTCTTTATAAAATTTTTGCCAGTAACCTAATATGAAATTCAAAGTGCTAAATTTGAATTTCCTGCAGTTATTTACTATTAAGTTATGCGATAACAGATACACATACAGCATACAGATCAACTGCTAAAAATTGGACTTTCGTAATCAGGCCACTTCAAAACATGATATAATACAAAAAACAAAGTTGAAAATAAAACTTCAAAAATTACTTTATTTACACTATGTATATGAAACATTAATTGTGCAGTGTCCGGCACCACAGTAAAATATACAAACCACTTCTGTTAATTAGATTCAATAGAAAAGAACATTTTGCTTAATTCTGAGTATCCCTGTATATTGTCTATAATCAATATGCACTATTAAGAATACTTTATATTAAAAATTAGTCTTCTTTGAAAAGCATTTAACGCAAAAGGAATTATGATTCCTCCAAGTATAGCCCCATCTATATCCCCAGATACTTTAATTGGCCTTGTAAATGAATGATGAATAATTTTCATACCATAATCTACACAAAACATGCTTTTAAGAATTAAAAAAAAATATATATATATATTCCATTTTGGTTAAGTCAGCCTGTAGATGTTACACTGTATTTGCCAGATATTTTCCCTTAGACAATGTATTTGAATTCACTTGGATGTTCCTGTACACAATCCATTTGCTTGATCTCAACGAAAAGTTTACTGTAACATCCCTATATGATACGCATTTAGAATACTAAGTTTGAACTTTCTGCTATTATTTGTTCTTGAGATATGTTGATAACAGATACACACTCAGACTAACCGCTAAAAACATGGTTTTTGGATTCAGGGGGCCTCAAAATGTGTACATATGATAAAAACACACTTTCAAAAATTTGACTGATAAACAATACGTTACCTATGTGGGAAGAGAAAGTACAAAAAAGTAACTGCATGAAATTCGAATTTGATATTTTGAAGTACTTTTTAAGTTGCCACTTAAAAGTTTGATCAAAATTGGTAAGTTTGAAGTCAAATTAATAACAGCCCTTTTTTTTTTTTTTTTTTTTTTTTTTTAAATAACTCTAAGCACTACTGTTGAGCGGGGCTTGAGGGGTTGGTATCCCTCTTACATACAATTATATGTCGAATAACTATTCCTAAACCAGTTTTAAATTATTTTTGAATTACATTGAACTTTATTATCCTACGTTATTTATCTCAAGACTTAAGCAATCTACTTATATAATATTAAAATGCAGGGAAAGAGGAAGTCGTGTGAGTGATACACCAGATTATTTAAGTACTTTATTGAAGCCTGGCTTTTTTTTTTTTTTGTGTGTGTTTTTAAATTAATCTGCAGAGCTCTCTGCTATTCTGTACTATTTCTGCTACTAGAACCTACTCTTATATCAGATTTTTTTTTTCTTTTCTTTTGAAAAAAAAAAAAAAAAATATATGTATATAAATTTAATGTTGCAATTAAACCTTCTGTTATTGCTTTACGACATTTGATTTTGTAATATCTTCACTTTTTTAATATTAAGAATAAATGCTGTTAATTTTCATAGCAGGTAATCTTCAAAAATATCAACAGATTTTCAGAAAATATGTCATTTTAAAAGTGCATGATATTACAAGTCAACAAGAAATAGATAGTTAGGCTTTGCATACAATCTCCTGTTCCCAAGATTAATTTCAGATTTTATTCCACCAATACTGATCTTGTACTTCTGCAAAAGAAAAAAACTGATGTGGACACCACATGACTTCCTTATACACCTTTAGAAATATATACATAATGTTAAAAAGCATTATCATTAGACCCGAGACAGTTGGCTAAAAATATTTTAAAAATGCATTGTCAATGTGTTCTGAGCTTTTCTGAAAGTTTCAAATGCCTAACTAGTCAAGAAGTCAGTTAAAAATCAATTGCAAGATTTGTACTTGTAACGCTGCCGAAGGCAGCAGGGACTTGAAACAGTTCTCTAAAAGTATTAAAAAAATGCATTTTCGCCATGTTCTGAACTATTCTGGAAGTTTCAAATGTCTAGCTAGTCGAGAAGTTAGTTAAATAAATTTTCTTTTGAAACCGTATAAACGCTGCCGAAGGCAGCAGGGACCCGAAACAGTTCTCTAAAAGTATTTTTAAAATGCATTTTCACTGTGTTCTGAACTATTCTGAAAGTTTCAAATGTCTAGCTGGTTCAAAAGTTAGTTAAATAAATTTTCTGTTGAATCATATAAATGCTGCTGAAAGCAGCAGGTATCTGAAACAGTTGGCTTGTTGGCTAAAAATAATTTTAAAAATGCTTTTACAACCGGTTCTGGGCTTTTCTGAAAGCTTCAAATGTCTAGCTAGTCGGGAAGTCAGTTAAAAATCATTGCAAGATGTGTACTGGTAACACTGCTGAAGGCATCACGGATCCGAAACAATTGGCTGAAAGTATTTTAAAAATGCATTTTCGCACTGTTCTGAACTATTCTGAAAGTTTCAAATGTCTAGCTAGTCGAGAAGTTAGTTAAATAAATTTTCTGTTGGAACCATACAAACGCTGCCGAGGGCAGCAGTGGCCTAGAACTATTTGCTAAAAATATTTAAAAAATGCATTGTCACTGTGTTCTGAGCTATCCTGAAAGTTTCAAATGTCTAATTAGTGGGGAAGTTAGTTAAAAATTGATTGCAAGATTTGTACAGGTAACGCTGCCTAAGGCAGCAGGTATCTTAAGCAGTTGGCTAAAAGTATTTGAAAAAAATGCATTTTCACTGTGTTCTGAACTATTCTGAAAGTTTCAAATGTCTAGCTAGTCGGGTAGTTAAATAAATTTTCTGTTGAATCATATAAAAGCTGCTGAAGGCAGCAGGTATCCAAAACAGTTGGCTAAAAATATTTAGAAAATGCATTGTCAACGTGTTCTGAGCTTTTCTGAAAATTTCAGATGTCTAGCTAGTCAGGAAGTCAGTTAAAATTCGATTGCAATATTTGTCCAAACAGTTTTTGAGTTAAAGTTTTTTGTTACATTATGGCCAAAACCTTTGTATTTTTGGTCATTATTAACCTAATTTTCTTAAATATCTCCAAAACGGAAAATCATACGAAGTCCAAAAAGGGAGGTGCACAACTGGATGTTATAACAAACCTATGTACCAATTCACAACTTTCTACGTCCAATCGTTTTCGAGTTATGTGACATACACACACATGCGTACGACGTCACGAAAAATCGTGTAAAGTCGCTTATATCGCTAAAACGAGAGCTCGTGTTAAGACGACACTTGCAGGTGTACAACTAGACATCATGACAGTCACACATATAAATTGGCAACATTCAGCGATCATTCGTTTTCGAGCAATGTGAAATACAAAATCCATTTCGCAAATCGGGATTACTATAATTCCTTATACTTTGTATGAGGAAGTAAAAATTGGTGCAGAATTTAATGAAACCAACTAGAAATTTTCAAGGAATTTGAAAAAATAATAATTGTCGCCTGTACAAAAAAAAAAAAAAAAAAAAAAAAAAAAAACAGTATTTTGCAATGAGTAAAATATGTCTCATATTCTAATAAGATGATATACAAAGTTTTATCCGGAAAAAAAAAAAAAAAAAAAGCTATCTTGCCAAATTTTCTGCCTGGGTAATGAATTCCATTAAAATCTACCAAAATTGGATGTGGAATATACATTTAGATTTCATCCCCAAGTTTTATAGAAGTTACATAAAATCAGCATAACTGATGCATTTTTCTTTTTTTTTCTTTCTCTTTTAAGTATTTTAATGCACTTATTTTAAACAGGGAAGCCAAAAGCATTGGTTTTGCTATTTATTATGCAAATATTAATTTTAGACAAAAATATACAGGTATTGATTTTAAGCATATATTTTTAAATCCTGATGTTGAAAATCAATATCACATTTATGTTTAAAATTAATCTCTGCATTATAAAAAACAAGGTCAATGCTTTTGGTTCCCCTGTTTAAAATAAGTGCATTAAAATTCTTAAAAGAGAAAGAAAGAAGAAAAGAAAAATGCATCAGCTATGTTGATTTTACGTAATTTCTATAAAACCTGGATGAAATCTAGATGTATATTCCATATTCAATTTTGGTTGATTTTACATGATTTAGATGAGATCTGGATGTATATTTTACATCCAAATCTAGTTGATATTACATGAAATGGCTGAAAACACAATGTTGCATTTACATCCAAATTTGGTTGATTTTACATGAATTGAACAAACTCTGGATGTCTTACATAACAAGTTGGTTGATATTACGTACCAACTAAGTCTCATTTGGGGCCATGTTACAACTTTGCTTGTGACATTTCAACCAAAAATCAACCAAAGCAGATAGCAAATTTCAACGTAATGGGACGTAATATTTGATCGCGATTACGTAATATCAACCTAATCGGGATGAAGTGTGTTGTGTGGGTTTAAACGTCTGAATTTAAAAATTCAAAATAAAATAAATTAATCTAAATGCTTTTAAAGTTGAAATGGGAAGATTTCAAAATATATGAAAATTGGCATTTGTGTTTTGAACATTTTGGTGCGGCAGATATTAAAAACAATATTTTTATGATGAGCTCTTAAGAGAGGGCGGATCCAGCTATTTAGCACAAGTGATATCACCTGACTAAAACCAGAATAAACAACATTTTAATATATTCCGGGATATTTTTAGCCCACTGTTATTCTTTTTTTTTTTTTTTTTTTTTTTCAAATTTCAACACTAGCTACAGTACGCTTACGTCCTATTTACATTAAGCCTTGATATGGAAGCTATGTTGCTGTTTTTCGATGCTGCGAAATTTACAAAATATATTTGTGTTAATATACTATACAGATAGAAGAATAATTATATAATATCAACAAATCTTCTTTAATCAATATGTTTATATACATTACTGTATGGAAATGTTTATATATGAATATTGTATTTATTTTTAATGAGAGATATAAACACAAAATATTTAAAAAAAAGAGAAGAAAATGTGTTATAAATTTTTATAAATCAAGCAAAATATATATGCATACTTGCCAACCTAACCCGTAACATTGTTAGTTCCCGCCCCTGTGTGTACACAATTTAATTTTTAGAGTAATTAACTTCAAATACATTTACGATTAACTCATTGAGCGCCACGCGAATTCTTATGGAAATCCCATTCAGGCCACACGTGCTGCTTAGAACCGTGTTATGTTTATCGAGTTTCAATAAACCCCATTAGGCCTTAACGATATAATCCTATAAAAATCCTATTAAAAAAAAAAAAAAAAAAAAAAACATGAAGTAAATTTTAAATAAATTGTCAGTAATTTCTTAAAACTATGTAAGTTCTGTAGTTTTATATCATATTTTACACTGCCGGCTGACTTAGCCTAAATGGAAAGATCAGTGTCAGCCACCGATGGCTGACACGGCTCTAAAAAGACTGATGTGAAAAAAATGTACGGAAAGGGGCGGGACCAGTAATCTTCCGGAATAGGTTGACAAGAATGTATATACATAGAGCAATGCCAGAAAATGTTCTTTATTTTTCATGAACCAGATGAATGGTACTTTTTTTCTGAATAGTCTATGTATTAAATATAATGCTGCTTTAAATACCCTTTAAATGAAAAGTTTTATTACATAAAGTAATTTTCTTGTACTCTACAGCTCCCAAATGACACACAATGCAAAACCCCGCCTTTTTCCAGTGTTTAAAGGGTATTAACGTTTAATATGCTTTATATTCGTTTTGATCTTTCCTTCTCCTCCTTATCTTCTTCTTTTTTCCTTAAAAAAAAAAAAAAAGAGTTATGTAACAGTTGGACCTTTTCAAGTGAAGATTTAGATTAAGTGTAGTCAGCGTTTCTACACCCACCGTCCACTTCGGTATCTGTGTTAAAGTGTAGAATTTTAGAACATCCCATTAAGTAGTAGGATTTATTATTTTGCATATTAATTTGTTACACATTATAAAATATAAAAGCAAAAGAATATCGTGGAGATTTATGTAAAAGTTTTTAATAATGTCATGAAAAAAAAAAAAATAATAATAATTAATTAAAAAAATAAATAAATAAAAATAAAAAAATCTGTTTTAATTTAATATCTATTCAAGCTATTTAATTTTCTTCGTATGAAGTGAAGTATCTGATGTTTAATCAATAGAAACCAATAAAAATCTTTTAATTTATAAACTAACTCAGAAAGTTCTGTAAATTAGTCATTTTTTTAATTTTATAATTAACATTTCTGAATTTTTTTTCCGGTTTGAAACTTAATAAATAATGTATACTGGGTGCTAGATCGTGATTTATATTTTCTAAATGTATAGACGGACCCCTAATACATTTTCACGTGTAACTCTATTTAAAATTAATTTAAGGTATATAAATAGGTATGTTTTTCGAACCGCCTTGATCTCAGAAATCTGAATATGAAGTCAAAAATAGGGGTTGCCATTGAAGAAAATGAAGTAAATGCCAGTTTTAATATGTAGACGACCCCTTAGGCAAAATTTAACTATACCGTTATAAACTAGACGTTATTACAAATCGATCGGTACCAGTCAAATGTTTCTACGATAATTTACGGCGAAATTAGGTGGGGGGGTGGCGTTTTTTTTTTGGGTGACTGTACCATGAAAATAGCAAAAATGAACTCTGAGACCTCAAAGCCTATCGAAATACCAAAATCTCAAAGTAAAATTTTTGTCATTATTACAATATTTTCTTTACATATTTGTAGAGTATAAGTAATATTGCTATTGCTAGGGGATAAGGCTGATTATCTTTTTATGAATTTAAAACTGCAGGGATACTTTTTTATATTTGTGTGTTGGCGGGGGGGGGGGGATTCACTCCCCAACAGACAGAATTTTCTGTAATGATTTGCAGACTGCAGTATAGAACTGCTGAACTAAGTTTTAAATCACATGAAGCTATTAGCAATTAATAAATTAAGTAATACCTGCACATAAAAAGAAAACAAAGAATGTACAAAAGAACAGTAATCTAGAGACATGATGTAAATTGTATTACTTTTCTTATCTCTATACCTGATAGAGAAAGTTTTTTTTTTTTTTTTTTTGGATCAAATAGCTGAAATTGAGTTTTTGTTAAATTTAAATGTTTTGAGGTACCCTGAATCTGAAAATCATGTTTTTAGCAGTTAGTCTGTTATCAACATATCTCTAGAACAAATAGTAGCAGAAAGTCCAAACTGTAATGTACAAAATGTGCATCATATAGGGATGCTACACTAAACTTTTCTTTGAGATCAAGCAAGTAGTTCGTGTACAAGGGCATCCAAGAGAATTCAAACGTATTATCCTTGGAAAAATTTTGAGTAAGTACAGTGTAACAGCATTAAGCTGACTTAAACATTTTTTTTTTTTTTTTTTTTTTTTTTTTTATGCATAAAAACATGTCTTGTGTATATTGTGATATGGAAATCTTTTGTTTACAGGGCTACCCAAAATATTTGGATATTTGGGGCTATACTTATATTGACCAAACGTCCCCATTTCCTGGGGACAAATGGGGATTTCCTTTTTTTTTTTTTTTTTTTTTGAAAGCATTTTTCTAAGTTTTAAATAATTGTAGAAAGTAAATTATTAATCAGTAATACATTATTTTTAGTCCTTATTTATTAGGAATGAAAAAATACATCCATAATTGGATATTTGTAGCAATTTTTAACGCTTCTCTATTATAAAGGTATTTTGATCTGGACAGCCTAGCTATACTTGAAAATTGCTGGAATAGTAATTCATTTTTTGGTAGGTGTTTTTTGATTGGGACTAAATTTAAGTACACAATATTGTTTATAGACAATATGACAACAGAGCTACCAAAAATTGAGCTAAATGTTCTTTTATATTCAATGTAATTGATGGGAGTGCTTCGATGCACGTTACTGTGTCGACAAACACTGCTCAGAAAGAAAAATTAGTGTTTCAAATTCATACTGTAAAAAAAGTAATTTTTGAAATTTAACTTTGTTTTTTCTTGTATAATATCATGTTTTGAGGTCCCCTGATTACAAAAGTCCAATTTTTAGTGATTAATCTGTATGTATTCATATTACCATATCTTAAAATATCTAGTGTGTCACACACATCATTTTCTCTTACCCTGCATTTCAATATTATAATGATTGATTGCATATTAAATTTTAAGTTCAATAGCATAAGATAATAAAATTCAATATACTTTTAGGACATTCTAAAATAGTTTTAAAAACAATTTTATTTGATATGCAGTTCTGTGCATAGAATTATTACAAAAAAAAAAAAAAAAAAAAGGCTATTAATAATTTACCTTCAAACTTGCCAGTCTTTATAAAATTTTTGCCGGTAACCTAATATGAAATTCAAAGTGCTAAATTTGAATTTCCTGCAGTTATTTACTATTAAGTTATGCGATAACAGACACACATACAGATCAACTGCTAAAAATTGGACTTTCGTAATCAGGCCACTTCAAAACATGATATAATACAAAAAACAAAGTTGAAAATAAAACTTAAAAAATTACTTTATTTGCAGTATGCATACGAAACATTAATTGTGCAGTGTCCGGAACCATAGTAAAATATACAAACCACTTCTGTTAATTAGATTCAATAGAAAAGAACATTTTGCTTAATTCTGAGTATCCCTGTATATTGTCTATAATCAATATGCACTATTAAGAATACTTTATATTAAAAATTAGTCTTCTTTGAAAAGCATTTAATGCAAAAGGAATTGTTTTTCCTCCAAGTATAGCCCCATCCAAATACTTTAATTGGCCTTGTAAATGAATGATGAATAATTTTCATACCACAATCTACACAAAACATGCTTTTAAGAATTAATATATATATATATATTCCATTTTGGTTAAGTCAGCCTGTAGATGTTACACTGTATTTGCCAGATATTTCCCCTTAGACAATGTATTTGAATTCACTTGGATGTTCCTGTACACAAACCATTTGCTTGGTCTCAACGAAAAGTTTACTGTAACATCCCTATATGATACGCATATAGAATACTAAGTTTGGACTTTCTGCTATTATTTGTTCTTGAGATATGCTGATAACAGATACACACTCAGACTAACCGCTAAAAACATGGTTTTTGGATTCAGGGGACCTCAAAATGTGTAAATATGATAAAAACACACTTTCAAAAATTTTGACTGATAAACAATACGTTACCTATGTGGGAAGAGAAAGTAAAAAAAAAGAAACTGCATGAAATTCGAATTTGATATTTTGAAGTACGTTTTAAGTTGCCACTTAAAAGTTTGATCAAAATAGGTAAGTTTGAAGTCAAATTAATAACAGCCCTTTTTTTTTTTTTTTTTTTAAATAACTCTAAGCACTACTGTTGAGCGGGGCTTGAGGGGTTGGTATCCCTCCCACATACAATTATATATCAAACAACTATTCCTAAACCAATTTTAAATTATTTTTGAATTACATTGAACTTTATTATCCTACGCTATTTATCTCAAGACTTATGCAATCTACTTATATAATATTAAAATGCAGGGAAAGAGGAAGTCGTGTGAGTGATACACCAGATTATTTAAGTACTTTATTGAAGCCTGGCATTTTTTTTTTTTTGTGTGTGTGTGTTTTTAAATTAATCTGCAGAGCTCTCTGCTATGCTGTACTATTTTTGCTACTAGAACCTGCTCTTATATCAGATTTTTTTTCCTTTTCTTTTCAAAAAAGAAAAAATTATAAATTTAATGTTGCAATTAAACCGTCTGTTATTGCTTTACGACATTTGATTTTGTAATATCTTCACTTTTTTAATATTAAGAATAAATGCTGTTAATTTTCATAGCAGGTAATCTTCAAAAATATCAACAGATTTTCAGAAAATATGTCATTTTAAAAGTGCATGATATTACAAGTCAACAAGAAATAGATTGTTAGGCTTTGCATACAATCTCCTGTTCCCAAGATTAATTTCAGATTTTATTCCACCAATACTGATCTTGTACTTCTGCAAAAGAAAAAAACTGATGTGGACACCACATGACTTCCTTGTACACCTTTAGAAATATATACATAATGTTAAAAAGCATTATCATTAGACCCGAGACAGTTGGCTAAAAATATTTAAAAAATGCATTGTCAACGTGTTCTGAGCTTTTCTGAAAGTTTCAAATGCCTAACTAATCAAGAAGTCAGTTAAAAATTGATTGCAAGATCTGTACTTGTAACGCTGCTGAAGGCAACAGGGACCTGAAACAGTTCTCTAAAAGTATTAAAAAAATGCATTTTCACCATGTTCTGAACTATTCTGAAAGTTTAAAATGTCTAGCTGGTTGTAAAGTTAGTTAAATAAATTTTCTGTTGAATCATATAAACACTGCTGAAGGCAGCAGGTATCCGAAACAGTTGACTGAAAATAATAAAAAAATGCATTTTGAATGTGTTCTGGGCTTTTCCGAAAGTTTCAAATGTTTAGCTAGTCAGGAAGTCAGTTAAAAATCATTTGCAAGATCTGTACTGGTAACGCTGCTGAAGGCATCAGGGATCCAAAACAATTGGCTAAAAGTATTTAAAAAATGCATTTTCACCATGTTCTGAACTATTCTGGAAGTTTCAAATGTCTAGCTAGTCGAGAAGTTAGTTAAATAAATTTTCTGTTGAAACCGTATAAACGCTGCCGAAGGCAGCAGGGACCCAAAACAGTTCTCTAAAAGTATTTTTTAAATGCATTTTCACCGTGTTCTGAACTATTCTGAAAGTTTCAAATGTCTAGCTGGTTGAAAAGTTAGTTAAAAAAAATTTCTGTTGAATCATGTAAATGCTGCTGAAAGCAGCAGGTATCCTAAACAGTTGGCTTGTTGGCTAAAAATAAAAATTAAAAAATGCATTTTCAACAGGTTCTGGGCTTTTCTGAAAGCTTCAAATGTCTAGCTAGTCGCGAAGTCAGTTAAAAATCATTGCAAAATGTGTACTGGTAACGCTGCTGAAGGCATCACGGATCCGAAACAATTGGCTAAAAGTACTTTAAAAATGCATTTTCGCACTGTTCTGAACTATTCTGAAAGTTTCAAATGTCTAGCTAGTCGAGAAGTTAGTTAAATAAATTTTCTGTTGGAACCATACAAATGCTGCCGAGGGCAGCAGTGACCCAGAACTATTTGCTAAAAATATTTAAAAACTGCATTGTCACTGTGTTCTGAGCTATCCTGAAAGTTTCAAATGTCTAACTAGTGGGGAAGTTAGTTAAAAATCGATTGCAAGATTTGTACAGGTAACGCTGCCTGAGGCAGCAGGTATCTTAAGCAGTTGGCTAAAAGTATTTTTAAAAAATGCATTTTCACTGTGTTCTGAACTATTCTGAAAGTTTCAAATGTCTAGCTAGTCGGGTAGTTAAATAATTTTTCTGTTGAATCATATAAAAGCTGCTGAAGGCAGCAGGTATCCGAGACAGTTGGCTAAAAATATTTAAAAAATGCATTGTCAACGTGTTCTGAGCTTTTCTGAAAATTTCAAATGTCTAGCTAGTCAGGAAGTCAGTTAAAATTCGATTGCAATATTTGTCCAAACAGTTTTTGAGTTAAAGTTTTTTGTTACATTATGGCCAAAACCTTTGTATTTTTGGTCATTATTAACCTAATTTTCTTAAATATCTCCAAAACGGAAAATCATACGAAGTCCAAAAAGGGAGGTGCACAACTGGATGTTATAACAAACCTATGTACCAATTCGCAAGTTTCTACGTCCAATCGTTTTTGAGTTATGTGACATACACACACATGCGTACGACGTCACGAAAAACCGTGTAAAGTCGCTTATATCGCTAAAACGAGAGCTCGTGTTAAGACGACACTTGCAGGTGTACAACTAGACATCATGAGAGTCACACATATAAATTGGCAACATTCAGCGATCATTCGTTTTCGAGCAATGTGAAATACAAAATCCATTTCGCAAATCGGGATTACTATAATTCCTTATACTTTGTATGAGGAAGTAAAAATTGGTGAAGAATTTTATGAAACCAACTAGAAAGTTTCAAGGAGTTTGAAAAAATAATAATTGTCGCCTGTACAAAAAAAAAAAAAAAAAAAAAACAGTATTTTGCAATGAGTAAAATATGTCTCGTATTCTAATACGATGATATACAAAGTTTTATCTGAAATAATAAAAAAAAAAAAAAAAAAAAAAAAAGCTATCTTGCCAAATTTTCTGCCTGGGTAATGAATTCCATTAAAATCTACCAAAATTGGATGTGGAATATACATTTAGATTTCATCCCCAAGTTTTATAGAAGTTACATAAAATCAGCATAACTGATGCATTTTTCTTTTTTTTTCTTTCTCTTTTAAGCATTTTAATGCACTTATTTTAAACAGGGAAGCCAAAAGCATATTGGTCTTGCTTTTTATTATGCAAATATTAATTTTAGACAAAAATATACAGGTATTGATTTTAAGCATATATTTTTAAATCCTGATGTTGAAAATCAATATCACATTTATGTTTAAAATTAATCTCTGCATTATAAAAAACAAGGTCAATGCTTTTGGTTCCCCTGTTTAAAATAAGTGCATTAAAATTTTTAAAAGAGAAAGAAAGAAGAAAAGAAAAATGCATCAGCTATGTTGATTTTACGTAATTTCTATAAAACCTGGATGAAATCTAGATGTATATTCCATATTCAATTTTGGTTGATTTTACATGATTTAGATGAGATCTGGATGTATATTTTACATCCAAATCTAGTTGATATTACATGAAATGGCTGAAAACACAATGTTGCATTTACATCCAAATTTGGTTGATTTTACATGAATTGAACAAACTCTGGATGTCTTACATAACAAGTTGGTTGATATTACGTACCAACTAAGTCTCATTTGGGGCCATGTTACAACTTTGCTTGTGACATTTCAACCAAAAATCAACCAAAGCAGATAGGAAATTTCAACGTAATGGGACGTAATATTTGATCGCGATTACGTAATATCAACCTAATCGGGATGAAGTGTGTTGTGTGGGTAACCGTTCAGTGATGCATTAAATTAGCTTGTTAGCTCTACAGACAGCGGGCCCATTTAATAACTAGTAAAACCACCTGTTCACCTTTCCAGCTCTTTTATATACACATCATCTTACTCACAACTATTAACATCTAAATTTTTATTCGCTGTCTTTTTTTTTTTTTTTTTACGATTAATTTTAACACTTGCTGCCCAAAGGACTGTGGACTGAAATTAAACTCTAATTCAGCTAACATACCAACTTTTCGGCACTACGAGCACACACCATCCCGCTCACATTAATGTTCACATCCATCACAACTTAATTTTTGCGTTTTGCTAAATTTGTTGTAAATCATTTTCGTCTGAACTTTTAAAAAGCCAACTGTCCACGATGCTTTAAAGCGATAATTTATGTCCTGCCCAAAATAAAAACTCTATTGAAAGCTTCATGATCATCATACCAGCTCTTATAATTGAACACCATCTAACTCACAAGAAAGCTCTCAACATATCTTGAACCCAATAACTAAACCCTTGCCATGTCAATTAACCCTCACAGACCTTTACAATTATCCTTTCCCTCCCTAAACACAATTTTATAAAAATCGTTCTAAAGCTTTTTCAACCACAAACTCAAATTGTTGCCTATTTCTCGACATAAGTAAACGTAATTCAGAGTCCGAGGATCAGTGGATTAAAATAAATAAATAAAATAAATCCAAAGTTCAGTTCTAGAAAAACTTTCCTACATATTGTCTACACACTAACACACTCACATTGTCTACACACCGCTCACATTAATGTTCACATCCATCACAACTTCATTTTCGCGTTTTGCTAAATTTGTTGTAAATCATTTTCGTCAGAACTTTTTAAAAAGCTAACTGTGGACGATGCTTTAAAGCGTTAATTTATGTCCTACCCAAAATAAAAACTCTATTGAAAGCTTCATGATCATCATTACAGCTCTTATAATTAAACACCACCTAACTCACAAGAAAGCCCTGAACATATCTTGAACCCAATAACTATACCCTTGCCAGTCAAATAACCCTCACACACCTTTACATTATTCCTTTCCCTCCTTAAACACAATTTTGTAAAAATCGTTCTAAAGCATTTTCAACCACAAACTCAGATTGTTCCTTATTTATCAACAAAACTAAACGTAATTCACAGTCCAAAGAGCAGCGGATTAAAAATATAACCTAAGTTCAGTATTAGACCAATTTTCCTACACATTGTCTACACACCAACACACTCACAATTAAATTAAGCTCCCGACCTTACCCGCAACCCTTCAAGTATCTTTATTGCCAATACACACATCCTTTTAAATTAATGTTGTGATGAACATTATTCATCATGAACACTATTCTAGACATGCTGATCACACCTACCATCTCACCCCTTTGTAGTCTCTATTTCCCACTGATTGTGTTCATTTTCCACCCGTCCCAACATAGGTTTTGCGGCTTTGCTAAAACTGATGTAAAGCATTTTCATCCGTTCTCTCATTTGGGAGTACCATTAAGCGACAGTTCACATCGGCTAATTAGCCCTTAGGACAGTGGGCCCAATTAAAACTCTAGTAAAGCTTTCTGATCATCTTACTAGCACTTTCAATTTACACACCATCAAACTCACAACAAAGCTCTCATCCTACTCAAATCCTAAAACTTTTCCCTAGACATGTTACTTGACTCACACAATCTGTTTCAATTATCCATTCCCTCCCTACTCTGTTTACACAAATTTGTTAAAATCGTTCTAATGTATTTTCATTCACAAACTTAAATAGTTACTTTTATCGATAAAATTAAACGTTTGTTACAGTTCGAGGGTCTGTAGTTCAAATCAAATCAAAAGTTCAGTCCTAGACTAACTTTCTGCATATTATTTACACACCAACACACTCACATTTAAACCTTCTGCCTATCTCGCATTCCATTAAGTTTCTTCATATTAACTTAATGTTGATCTCGACTTGCCGGACACTCCTACCAACTCTCAACTTTGTTGTCTCAAAATGCCATACATACTGGTCACTTTTCCACTCCCTCCCAACTAAATTTCACTAGTTTGTCAAAACTGTTCAAAAGCATTTACATCTGCTTCTTCAAACGGCTAACCGTTCAGTGATGCATTAAATTAGCTTGTAAGCCCTACAGAGAGCGGGCCTATTTTAATAACTAGCAAAACCACCTGTTCACCTTTCCAGCTCTTTTATTTACACATCATCTTACTCACAACTATTAACATCTAAATTTTGATTCGCTGTCCTTTTTTTTTTTTTTTGTACATTTAATTTTAACACTTGTTGCCCAAAGGGCTGTGGACTGAAATGAAACTCTAATTCAGCTAACATACCAACTTTCCGGCTCCACGAACACACACCATCCTGCTCACATTAATGCTCATTTCCCACATAGCTCAGTTTTCGCACTTTGCTAAATTTGCTATAAAGCATTTTCATCTAAACTTTCTAATAGTTTTCTGATCACTGTGCTTTAAACCGACAATTTTGGTCCTGCTCTAATAAAACTCTATCAAATCATTCTGACCATCATTCCAGCTCTTATATTTAAACACCATCTAACTCACAAGAAAGCTCTCTACATATCTTGAACCCAATAACTAAACCCTTGCCATGTCAATTAACCCTCACAGACCTTTACAACTATTCTTTCCCTCCCTAAACACAATTTTATAAAAATCGTTCTAAAGCTTTTTCAACCACAAACTCAAATTGTTGCCTATTTCTCGACAGTAAACGCAATTCAGTGTCCGAGGTTCAGTGGATTAAAATAATAAACAAAATAAATCCAAAGTTCAGTTCTAGACAAACTTTCCTACTTACTGTCTACACACCAACACACTCACATTTAATCTCCCGACCTAACCCGCAAAGCATCAATTATCTTTGCCAATACATACATCCCACACAACTTTTTAAATTTATGTTGGTTTTCATCATGAAAATTATTCTAAACCTGCTGGTCACACCTGCCATTTCACCCCTTTGTTGTCTCTAATGCCCTTCATTCTTATTATTTTCCACCCCTCCCACAATAGTTTTTGGTATTCTGTTAACACTGTTCTAAAGCATCTTCATCCCTTTTCTCATTTCAATGTACCATTTAGCGACAGCTTATATTGGCTAATTAGCCCTTTGGACAGCGGGCCCAATCTTTAACTCTAGTAAAGCTTTCTGATCATCTTACTAGCAATTTTAATTACACACCATCTAACTCACAACAAAGCCTTCATCCCACTCAAAACCCCAAAAACTTTTCTCTTGCCAGGTTATTTGACTCTCTCAATCTTTATCAATTATCCATTCCCTCCTTACTCTGTTTACACAATATTGTTAAAATTGTTCTAAAGCATTTTTCATTCACAAACTTAAACTGTTACCTTTTTTCGACATAATTAAACGGTTGTTACAGCACGAGGATCTATAGTTCAAAACAATTCAAAAGTTCAGTCCTAGATTAACTTTCTACTCTTTGTTTACTCACCAACACACTCACAATTAAGCTGTCAACCTAACCCACATCACATTTTGGCACCTCGTTTACACACCTTCCAGTCTACAATTAAGTTTCAAACCAGTCACGTAAACCAATATCAAATTTCTTTGCCACTAAACTCAACCTTTTCTACTAAAGCTTATGTTGTGGTTGTTCATCATGAACAACTCTCAAAGAGAGCTTGTCCAGTTATTCCCTTTTAGCACATTACATTAGTGCTCGCCCTCCCCTTTATTGGAGCCCAAGGGTTCGGACTTGGCAACCACTCTTCCCCCTCCCGGGCGCGAAATTCTAAATAGAAGGCACAAATCTGCAGTCATATCAAATACATCCATCTCATTGGTCGATTCAGTCACGTGGTTTTTGGCGATCGATCTCTTGGCGAAAACCATAGAACGCCAGATATTTTAGTTTGTTTACAAACATGTATTTAGTAGATATGCATGCAACGAGGCTTGTGTTTGCTTTCGTATCTCTTGAAAAATAACATTTATGTTATAAATGTAATAAGAAATGACTAAATAATTCTATATTAAAAGCAGTAAAATATATTGAAGAAATGACTTTAGAAACAGTAAAAATATATTTTGTCTGAAGAACGTATACTGAATATTAAATTTATGGCATATTAAAATATGTGTATCTCTCTATATAAAAGTAATTATGTATCCATATATATGTAAACTAAATAATAATGAACACTGGATTTATTTAGTTATTTATAATTCCATCATTATTTTAACGTTTATTTAAAAATAATATATTCTAGAATATATATTAATGTAAATTAACTATATAAACTTTGCCCAGTTTCTGAAATTATTTAGATTCCCTTTTTTGTATTTATTAATGTACTAATTGAGGCGTTGAAAATGAGGTGAGTGCCAAAATTTGCGAAACTGCGTGTTTTCACTGAAAATAATTTTGTTCCAACGCCAATAGCATTGAAAAAGAGGCAAGTGTCTAACGAGCTTCGTTTAGTTTCAGTCATTGCCGGAATTTTTCTAATAATTCAAATATTTTTTTTTTCTTGTCACACTTAGCTGTTATGTCTTTTGCTTCAATAAACTATTTGTAGCCAAGAGCGTGATTATTTATTTCGATATTGGACCATCAAAACTTCTGTTGCTTCTCCTGTAAAATTTAATTTTTGGCACTTTCCTTATTTTCATTGTCAACGCCTCAATTGTCTTATTAAACTTATCCATGCTTAAATTTAAAAATGTGAAATAATTTTCATTTATTTCTTTATCTTATTTGGGGGGGGGGGGGGGGGGGGAAGGAAAGAAAATTGCAATTCGATGTGATAGTGTTAGTTTTCAGTATTTCCACAAAGTAAACAAAATCTGTTGCACCATAATGTAAATTTTTTCAGGAAAAAAAAAAAAAAAAAAAAAGAAGTAATAAATATTTTTAGCTAATTTATATCTTTCTTATATGAATTGTGTAAAATATTGATTTAGTTTTGTAATTATACATCTCCTGTAGTTTTTTACGAATAGTCCTTGGTATAAATTCTTATTTATGTAGACTTTCTGTATCCCTCTCTCTCTCTTTTTTTAAACATACTGAGAGGGAGGGTATAAACCAATCCAGGTAGTTGTTTAAATTTGAAAGAAGTACAACTTTTGAAATCTGTAATTTATTGTAAGCATTTTTTTTTTTAACTACTTCTTACACAGATTTTAAATATCTAAAGAAAGGTAAATTATTTAATTCCACTAATTTTAAAATGCCCAATTCCTATTATGAGTGTGATTACTGTAACCTCATGAATAATTACTGTTGTAATATTTTATACATCTATATATAACAATGGAAAACTGGTTAGTCTAATTTATTGGTTCTAATTTTATTATTAAAAATGGTGTTGATCTTGCTCAATTTGCATAAAATTTAGATATTCATTTAGACCATTATACAGTGGTTCCCATTATATTACAAGTAGTTCGATTGCATAGACATATGAATAAGTTGAACTTGCTGGATTTAAATGTTATCTATATTTTAATAATTCAAATAAGATAAGTTAGTGAAACTGATTGTTCTTTTTGTTTTTTCTTCTAATATTAATAAAAATTAATGAAGATCCTACTGTAGTTGTTACATCTGAAATAAAGTGGGATGGCAATGGCAATGCCACCTGTTGGATGATTTTCACCAAAAGTTGATAGGCACTAATTTATCCCAAGTTGCAACTACATATCAAATTTTATGAAATTCTGAGCAATAGTTCCTGAGATGCATTTGCCATAATATTTTCTAAAAATGATCAAATTGTGTTCTAGACCTCTAAAAAAGTGTGTGTCCATCGAAAACTTAACGTTAAAATTTTTTTACAAATACAATACTTTCTTCAATTAAACATAGAAGAAAGTAATTAATTATATGAACAGTCATGAACTGGAAAATGTCTCTTTGTTTACCAAATAGTTCAACACTAGAGATGCAACCATTATTCGGCTGAAGCCGAATGTTCGGCCTGTCAGCCGTATATTCGGCTTCGGCCGAATATCAAGTCCATTATTCGGCCCAGGCCAAATGATTCTGTAAGAAATGTTTTTATTTATATTTACACTATATAAATAAAAACATTTTATTACACAATAAAATTTTTTAATTTTAGAATTGCTATTTGTCATGTATTGTGAAAATTTGATTTGAAATTAACTAATACCCCCCTCCCCAATAAAAATAAATAAATAAATAAAAAACTTTCATACTTTGAATGAATTTCATCATACCATTTTGATGTAAGGATCGTGTAAAAACTTTTATGCTATATCAATAAGTGCAAAACATATATCTGTAGTAAGCTAACTTAATCTGTTTAATTTAAAATTAATCTATTCAAATTTGTCCCAACTGAACCATACAAGCAAATTCTGTTTTTTTTCAAAGCATAATGAAAAAATTTAATATTTATTCTTCGTTATTTAATGATAATAAAAAAAAATCCATCCAGTGATATTTTTAGTTAACTGAGGGGGGGGGGGGAGAGACAAAAAATTAGAAATTGAGTTAGTCTGTTCAAAATTGGTATACATAGGTTTTGAGAGCCTAAAAGTCGAATGAGAATATTTTCGAAAGTGTAAAATTATTAGGGGGGGGGGGGGCAAAAAATTAGAAATTGAGTTAAACCGTTCTAAATTGGTATTTATAGGTTTTGGTGGCCTACTAGTCAAATAAAGATATTTTGGAAAGTGTAAAATTTTTAAGGGGGGGAGGAAGGGCAAAAAATTAGAAATTGAGTTAGACCTTTCAAAATTGGTATGTATAGGTTTTGGTGGCCTAAGAGTCGAATGAGGATATTTTAGAAAGTGTAAAATTATTAGGGAGCAGGAGGGGGGAGGGGGCAAAAACACAGAAATTGAGTTAGACCATTCAAAACTGGTATATATAGGTTTTGGGGCCTACAATTAAATGAGGATATTTTCGAAAGTGCTACATTATTAAGGGGAGGCGGAAAGAGGGACTAGGGGGACAAAAAAATAGAAATTGAATTAGACTGTTCAAAACTGGTATATGTAGGTTAATTAGGAGGGGCAGGAAAGGTGAGGAATAAATATGCATATCCTGTGCACGTGCAGTGCGCACGGGTCTACGCTGCCAATGGCAGTGGGGGCCCGGTGTAAGTTTTTACTTAATCAAAAAGATATATATATATATATTTATGAGCGATAATATGTAATTTTGAGAATTCTTTATAGTGATTCATTTAAAAATAGTGACCCGCTAGCGGGCGAAGCTCACTAGTATCTATTAAAATATGACTAAACAATACCTCATAAGAAACTTGCAAAGAATTACTATTATTGAGGCAATTTTTAAGCCGAACATAGCCGAATATTTTTTTCAGAATCAAATAATGGTTTTAAAAATTTGTATAAAAAGAACTATTTAAAAAGAAAATAATACATTTTATTTTATCTTATTTTAAAGAAAAGGATAACTGATATGAAAATAAGCATTTAAAATACCTTGTAAAATCCTTTCTAATTACTAGCTTATTAATTTCAGACACGCCGTGTCCATCATCGGAGCCAAGTAATCTTTCTCGATGTCGTTCTTCTGGAGGAAACCTCGTTGTTTACTTTGCCGGGGAACTCTTGCGGTCGTTGTTTAACAACCGCAAGAATTCCCCGGCAAAGTAAACAACGAGGTTTCCTTCAAAAAGACATCATTCAAAAAAACTCTACACCTGGCATTTATAAAATAGACTTTGAACACACAAATGGAAATAAAGCCTGTTATATCGGAATGACAAAACGTAAAATTTCAGAATGCGATTTTTAATAGTACAGAATAGGGAATCTCTGCAAAACAAATGCATATTCTACTAATCTACTCTCATCATTTTTAGCCGCAGTGGTGTTTTTCATAAAAATTGAGGATACCCTTTTAACTTTGTAATTGACTTTATCCTGAATCTCTCTTTTTTTTTAGGAATATAAATTCTGTTTGCTGCCTGGTAGCACTGAAATCGATCCTATTTGTAGTTCATGGCTACTTTTTTGATACAATGTTTGAGACAATAACTCTATTTGTTCTAAAATTAAAATGGTTGGACAGAATTTTGGTGGACTCCCTTTTGGCGTCCATCATCTGAGTGAAAGTTGGGCCCCCTGTCTAATTTTTTTCTGTATACAGCTTTGGATATGTCCTTAATAAGTCTTCCCTCATCATTTATCGTGCATGCATATAGCAGTTTTCAGGATTTTTCCATATTAAATAGTTTTACTCCTGTTTACTACAATGTCTTTTTATGTTTATAAATTTGAGTAATAAAGTGTGAGAAGGCATCCTGTTTGGGATGGGGAAGAGAGATTTAATGAGACTTTCGATCAGACCATGGAGTTTTAGCCCGCCACTGAAGCATATATTTTATGATGAAAATTTTATTAAATGTCTTCTAATAAAAGGGAAATAAAATGATAATTTTAAAGATGCTAAAATAGCCTACTGTGTCCCCTTGCAGAAATGTGAAATGTCATGATTTGAAGCTTTGTTATGTTTATCATTTTTCGCACCTTCAATACTTCACAACTGTCTTTTTTTTTTTTTTTTTTCTTCTTTTTTAAATAATATTTCTGAATTTTTTAATTCCCATATTTCTTAAGAATGTATGCCCAAAAATATGACCAGTTTAATTAATATTCATTAGTTCTTAACCCTTGAATGGCTGCATTCATCAATTTTTATCTCAAGTACAGATACACACACACACACACACACAAAAAAAAAAAAAAAAAAAAAAAAAAAAAGGCTTGTTTAAAAATTATAAAAAACTTTTTTTTTTAACACAGAAAAACTTTTGCATAAGCACCATTATGTTAAATCTGGAAACTTTGTGACCAAATTTGGCAAAAAAATGTTTAATGTAAAATGTTCAACTTACCTAGATCTTGTATAAAGTCCGAACGTTAATTACAAAAAAAAAAAAAAAAAAAAAAGATTTAATTTTTATATACATTTTTTTTTTTTTTCTTTTTCCTGAATATGCGACTACTGAAATTTCTCTCAGTGGGATAAAGTTAAATAAATATTTTAAAGGAGAATTTAAGTACATCAGTTTATAGAATGTTGCAAATATCTCACACTTATAAAGCGATGTCTCTTCTCAATATTTTTTATTTTTCTTTTATCTCTTGCTGAAATTACTGGCTTTGGACCACTGTTAAAGTGTTTATTTTGAAAATACTTATTATTAAAATATTTTCTCAAAACTCTAATCACACTTGCTTAAGACTATTTTACTTCCTTTGCTATAAACTGTTGTATTTTTCCTTCTTTGTATAAGTGCACAATACAAAATTTCACAGCCTCAGATAAATTGCTGTTTTATCCCCATATTAAGCAAGCACTGAACTAAAATCAAATGCTAAATTACTTTTTATTTTCCGCAGAACACATGTTAGTTTCACAGTTAATGAAATTTACAGCTATTTTCTAAACCAATAGAAAAATTGTTGCATATTGTAATTTTTTGAACCCTACTATAAAGTATTCTAATATTTTGATTTTTTTTCACTTGATATTTTAAATATATATTTTTATTTCTTTGTACAATGTTTACATTCTTATAATCTACAAAATATGCAGATTTGTATAATGATAATTTATATTTCAAATTATTTATTTGATAAATTAAGATTTGCAATTCTTTTGATCATATTTTCTTTTATTATTCTAATTTTTTGAATCAGAGTAATAATGTTTTACAAAAATAGCCCTCTCACGTACCAAATGTTGTGCAATTATATGCAAATGAATCGGATATATAACTTCTCCATTAGCGGGAAAATTACAGCATGGCAGCATCATTTTGGCTGATATGCACAGGAATTAAATAAACATTAGCGTGCTTTGCCCGCTAGCAGGTCACTATTTTAAAATGAATCACTATAATTAATTATATTATCACTATAATCAATGATTTTTCCATATGGCATATTATTATTCATAAACTTTTATTCTTAAGTAAAGAAATAATTTAAAAAAATAATAATAATTTCTGATCGGGTAAAAAGTCACACTGGGTCCTCACTGTCTTCAGCAGCGTAGACCCATGCACGGATAAGGGGGTACACCACATTATTTATTATATATTTTTACTTTCTTCTATATTCAATAGAACAAAGTATTGAATTCGTAAAAATTTTCGACCTCGGGATTTTGATGGATTTACACGTTTTGAGAACTGCAGAACACGATTTGACCATTTTAAGAAAATGTCTGTCTGTGTGTGTGTGTGTGTGGCAAAATTTTGTGGCAACTGTACCACAGAATTTCATACAAATTGGTATGTAGTTGCACCTTGGCATAAATTAGTACCTATCAAATTTTGGGAAAAATTGTCTTACAGATTGCGTTGCCATCTCACTTTTTCTGAATTTTTAACATGGTGATATAGGACAAAATTTTGTATAAATGCGCATAAAGAGAATTATTTTTTAATAATCATTATGAAATTTACAATAATTAGTTATAATAGAGATAGTCAAGTGGGAAAATTTTTTTGTATGTGTAGGAGCCTCGTCAACCCCCCCTGGGGGGGCAGTCCCCCCTCGAAGGGAGTAAATTTTCAAGTTGGGTATCTTTCGAAAGGTCTCATCAATACCTTTAAAACGAATGGTTGAACTATAAATCTGTGATAATTTAAAACAAAGTTATCGGTTTTTTTTACTTTTAACGAAAAAAAAACGTAGAAAAAAAAATCATAATTAAAAAAAATATTTTTTTTTTAACAAAATTTTACCAGACTTGGTATTTAGTTGGCCCCTGCCATTAACTGGTGCTGATTAGATTTGGGGATCAATCACACATCTGGAGGCGCTGTGATCGTATTTTTTCTAAATTTTTAACATGGCAGTATTAGGACAAAATTTCGTATAAATGTACATAATGAGAGTTATTCTTAACCTGTGATTGTAAAATTAATACGAATTATTATTAATAGTAGTAGTTAATTAGGAAAAAAATTTTGGGCATTTGGGGGCATCGCTTCCCCCCCCTGGGGGAAAGTACCCCACGGGGTGGGGTAAATTTCCAAGATGGGTATCTTTCGAAAGGTCTCGTCAATACCTTTAAAATGAATGGTTGAACTATAAATATGTGATAATTTAAAGCAAAGTTATCGATTTTTTTTACTTTTAACGAAAAAAAAAACTTGGATTTTTTTTTTTTTTTTTTCCAATATTGTTACTGAGGGAATTTGTATTGGAAAATATAGAAGAAAGTCTTGTGGTGGCCACAACATACTAGTTTAACATGATAAAGGCAAATGATTTTCATGTTAGATAAAACTAACACTATATAGCCAAAGAAAAACACACTTAATGCCTATAAATAACATCTTAAAAATGCGTTTTTTTTTTATACTGGTTATCTCACATATCTAGTTTCATAGAGTTATATGCCATGTTGCAATATAGTCTTCCTGTTCTCAAAAAAATTTGGATTACAGCAGCACCGCCTATAGGGTGAAATACATCCAAATTGAATCTGCCTAATGTCTCATAATGGCCTTCTCACATAACAAGTTTTGTTTGACGATACGCAATAGAACCTAAGATATAGCCTCCCCTGAAACTGTAGAAAGTGCTGTGTAGCAGCACCACCTGTTGATTAGTTGACACCAAACATTCATAGGTGCTAATTTATGACAAGATGCATCTACATATAAATTTATATGGAATTCTGTGCAATAGTTCCTGAGATATTGTCTTCTTTTAAATGCTGTATAGCAGCGCCACCTGTTGTCCAATAAGCATTTAAACTGAATCAGCATAATCTCATACATCAAGTTTTGTTTGATTATACACAATAGAACCTCAGATATAGCTCCCCCTTTGAATTGCAGAAATTGCTGTATAGTTGCACCACCTGTTGAGAAATTGATACCAAAATTTGACAAAAACTAATTTATGTTAAAGTGCATCTACAAACATATAATTTTGTATGTAATTCTCTGCAATAGTTCTTGAGATACAGTCGCCACAAAATTTTTGCCTCACACACCGATAGACATTTTCTAAAGATGGTCAAATTGTGTTCCAGATCTCTCAAAACGTGTAAATCTGTCGAAAACTGGAAGTCAAAAAATGTTTACGAATCCAATACCTTCATCTTTTGAATACAAAGGAAAGGAAAAATGTTATTTATAAAATTGTATTAATGCATATATGTTTTCATGCTGCAAGTGATAACAAAAAAATTCTATTTAAATAAATAAATCAACACCATAAGCTTGCAAAAATAAAGTTAGAGTCAAGTAAATAAATTGAGTGACATTGCTGTTTTATAACAGAAAAATAGCTCCAACTTTGAGCACCAATATCACTATTTTGAAGTAATGAGTGTTGACAGAAATTTCTAGGGGTTGTATATATTGATACCTTTATTTAACTGTAATGTTTGGTTACAATTAGTGTGACACAATTAGTGAGTGTTCATTGTGTGCATAAGTAACACATGATTAGATGGCAATGATGACTTAATTTCAACAAGAGAGGACCAAATATACATTTCTGCCGTAATGATTCAATGCCGTACCAATTAAGCTATTACTACATGTCATCGCACTGACACTGGTTCACTACTTGGCCACTTTCCTTTCTTTTTTTTTTTTTAAATCATTTGGAATTTCAGCTAATATGTCAATTAATATGAAAAGTCAATATTTTATGATGTAAAGGGATGGTGGTAGAGGTCAAGACTTAAAATTTTTAGAAGTGGCCAGTGGCCACTGGACATAATGAATTCAGTGGCCACTCATGAGTCGTCGTCGTTATACATCGGATTCATACACATAATATATATATATATATGATATGTATGTGTGTGTGCGTAAAAGCATAAAAACACAAATGATATGGTCAGAAAATTAAATTAAGAAATAGTGCTCTTTATTGTATTTTAATAATAATACAATAGTCACTATTATTAAATGACTATTGTATTATTAGTCATTTAATAATACAACAAACATGTATATATATAATATATGTGTGTATTTCTGCCAATAAAAAAAAGTAAAGTAAAATAAAATAAAAATAAATTGGTATTATTTGAAAAAAAAAATTACGCACTTCTCTAGTTTAAATTTTTCAATATCTGAAATGAAAGGAGGTAGGAGGAAGACAAAATAGATTGAGTAATTGAATCATTGAAAAGTGATTCAGTTTTTGAGGGAAGATATGACCTCGTTTGAACTTCCACTGAATGCTTATGATTTTATTCTTGTTAGTGTTTTAAGAGTGAGTTCTATAAGCATTGTACTTATAATAGCATGCAATCCAGCTTTTTTAAAATGTTATTAATAACTATAGTACTTAGAAAGAAGACTTTAAAATTCAAAGTTTTAGTAATGAGGGAAAATATATGGACTTAGATTAAAACATGTATTTTGCTATGGGAAAACAGCAGGCTATAATGATGGTATGATCTGACAATGTAATTTCTCATGCACAATTTGTGTTTTACAAGAATATTTATTTTATCTCCCATTGCAAAAGAAATACAAAAATTTGATTCATTTAATAAATTTTGTCTAGTCTGGCACTTCCATCTGCAAATGAAAAATAATTATGATCAGAATTAGAGGAAAATGAAATTATTTTGAGTCTGAGGAGGGGGTGGGGAGGCAAAGAATCTGTACTAGCCTATTATCAGAGGTTCAATTTTATTAATTGGCATGTGATTGCTAAAATTAGAAATTTAGAAAACATCATTAGTTGGACATTATTAGCATCACTTTCAATAAAATGACTACCTAAACAATTATATATAGCTTTTATCTACTTTAAACATTTTCAGGATTATTTCATTAACATAAAAAAATTCTTTAATATAACTGCAGTTACTTTTATATCCACATAAAACCTTATAAAAATTTCATACCATCAGAAAAACAATTTTTTCAAACATTTATAGAATAAAATTTTTATGTATGTACATTACTCATACATTTATATATATATAGTATTTAATTTTCAGTTTTAAACATGTATGAAATCAACTGAGCATTAATTTTCTTAAAATAATTATAAAAAAAAAAAAAAAATTGTACCTGAAAATCTATCTTTCATCCTCCACCCCCCTGCTTACACATTTGGTATCGATATGAAATATAAATATATAATTTAATTGAGAAAAAATAAATATATTCATCAAGTTAAGTCTAAAAATAATTACGTATGTGAAAAATATTGAGCACTTATTGCTTTATTATTTCTAGAATTGATCATTTATCACTATCTAAAAATGGGGAAAAGGTGGGGGAATTAAAAAAAATAATTACATGAATAAGAAATATTAAATTCTCAATTCTACTTCTAGAATCTAATAAAGCATGTTTAAAATGAATATTGCCATTTATATTATGGATGAAGAGAGACTGAAAAACAACTGCAGAACATTTGATCGGTGATCGCTAGTTGGAAATAAGAAAAGGGGGAGAGAGGCAAAAAATAATTACACAAACAAGAAATATTTAACAATTATATTTCTTTCTAGGTTCTAGAATCTCATAAAACAAGTTTTAAATGAATATTGACATTTATGTTGTGGATGGAGAAAGAGTGTAAATCGAAAGGCAGAATCATCATCGAAATCCTATTAACAATCGCCGATCATTGATGGGATTTCTTTTCTTTTAAACGAACGATATCCGAGATTTTTTTAAAAATTGAAGAAATATTTTCACGAAAAACATGGCGATCATACCAATTTTTTTTATCGCCACTTTTTCAAATTAAGTCGGCAAGTGGCGACCGTGAGTCTTGACCTCTAGATGGTGGACATTATAAATCATTTTTTTGTGTATTACTTTCATAGGATTATGAAAACTTACATACGAATTGCATTGAAATATAATAATCTAAACCTGCAAGAACACCCCCCCCCCCTCCCAAATTGGATCGATAAGACACGCTGAGATATATCTATCCCAATAGTGTTTTCTTTAGATTTTGTAATTTTTCCATAAAAATGTTTAGAAAATGAGTGAACATAATTAATATAAATTGAGAAAACAGTTTTTTTAATTAAATGTATACCAACTACTGATGTGTAGTGGAAAATTTTCTCTTTTGGAAAATATCCAGAAAATTTTCCATCATGTTTTTCCAGAAAATTTTCAAGGAGAAATAAGCAAAATTTTTTGTAACTTTTGTACATGACACATTTGAATTTTTCTTTTATTAGTCAAAATACAGTTATTAGTTACAGTAATGTCACATATAGTGCGAAAAACTAAAGTTTTTGATTAAAAACATCATTTAGAAAGCTATCGATATGATTTCAGCAAGTTGTTCAAGGAGAAGGTTATTTTTTTATAATACAATAAATAAAGCTGTTATTTAACTAAGAGAAACTGTTATTCAAACAACTGAAAATAAAATGAAATTGTAAATTGTGTTTAAAAGTATGAAATAATTTTTTTAACAAACAAAAGAAATACTACAATTAATCATAAATTTTAAAGTTGGCACAAAATTAAATAAAATGTGATTGTGTTTTTCCAGAATTGTTTTTAGACCGATAACTATAGAGGCTGATTCCTTGAATGATCTATCTTAATACTTTGCTTTATTATTTTATAACTGTATACAACTGGTTTCAGTAGTAACATCTACATAAAACAGTAAACATCCTTCACAATTTCGTATTTATGTTTCTATGAAGTTACTAGAGTTTTGTTTGCAAACTTGGTATAGTTTTGATACCCTGCCAACTTCAGAGTTATGATTAATTGTAGTGTTTTTGTTGTTTATTAAAGGAATTTATTTCATACTTTTAAACGCTATTCATGATTTTATTTTATTTTTAGTTGTTTGAATAATAGTTGCTTTTTGAATTGAGTTCTTTTTTTTTACAAAAAGATTTTATTTTTTAACTTTCAATGAAAATGTACTCATTAGCAGAACAAGAAGACATTTGACAGCAATTTCACATATCATAACCAGCAAGAAAAGTGACACAATTTCAATTTTATCTCATCGAAAAATATATGAAGTGCTCCAATGGGCAAGAAAGACGTTACATCACCATTAAAAAAATTATCAACTCAAGTGGCAGTTGTGCCAGTTTTATTCTAGTCAATGCCTTATCTTTAAGTTGATTTTTTTCAAATACTGCATTTTTTATTGGTGTCACTTTTCTTAGTCCTTTATGCAATAATAGAAAAGCCCCTGTTCAAGAACAAACTGAATTCCGAATGTGGGAAAATTTTTAAAATCAAACTTGAACTGTACAAAACTCAGCCAGATGCTGCTTGTGTATCAATAGATCAAAGTTTAATTTTTTAAGTAAATTGGAGTGTAAAGGTTGATATTTTTATTAACCAACTACGTGAAAAATACCAGAGACGGGAATCGAACCCGGGTACCTCCGCTTAACGCACGGATGCTCTACTGTGTTTATATATTTTTATGTGGTAGACAATTTACTTAAAAAATGAATATTCACGGTTGATGAATTCATGAATAAATATTTGTAGGATCAAAGTTTGTTAATGAAATCAATGAAGACTTTGCCCACTTTGCTGGTGACTATATTTAAAGGAAACCTTTTTTTATATTGCTTTATATAAAAAATAAAATAAATCATGAAATTGTTCTAAAGTCCACTTTGGTTCCCTGCTGCCTTCAGCAGCGATCCACTCATTTGCAAACTCTCAGGTGCCTGTGTCTATTGTCCGTGACAATAGCTTACCAATGGGCTTCCATTTGAGTGCTTATCAGATGATATTTTGGAAACAGACAGTATCGAAAAAATTGAAGTAGCAATTTTATATTTGAATCCCTGTTATATATGAACAACACTATATACATGGTGTACATAATATTTTCTTTCACGTTATTTGATTTATTCAATCAACCATAAATTGACAACAATTTCGCAACAAATATGATATTACAATGTGCTATGATTGGTTATGTCTATTGCATGAGACAATTTTTGAGGTTATTGGCTATAGCAGTAGTTGAGATAGTTAATAGTAGTTGGCATATAGAAAAATAAATAATGAAATATGTAAACCTGATCATGGTACAGACTTAATATAGCTCCCCTTGGCGACTTTTGAAATTTTATAGCTACTTTAGACAAAAATACATACTTTATGCGATTATTTTTTCTGTTTCTTTCCTTTCTTTTTCTTTACCTGTTCTTTCTTTTCTATTTTTCAATATTTATTGATGTGCTACTTGGCTTAAAGTGGCTTTTGCGAAAGTGGAGTCCTTGGCGAAAAATGTCCGATCTATTTCATCATCAAAATTTTAAAACTTACCCATGATTATCAATAAGTAAAGCTCTTTAATAAAAAGCTGAATTAGCTTTAAGCATGATTTACCCGTGCCAAAAACATACTATTTAAACAAAAGGTAAAAAAAAAAAAAATCTAAAATTGGGGTATATCATTATTATTTTTTTTTTCTCCATTTTCATATTTTTATTTTTTTATAT
Organism: Salticus scenicus; assembly: GCA_963930645.1. Taxonomy (NCBI): domain Eukaryota; kingdom Metazoa; phylum Arthropoda; class Arachnida; order Araneae; family Salticidae; genus Salticus; species Salticus scenicus. The sequence continues at coordinate 326,263,516 of OZ005648.1, read as the reverse complement.
GCATGAGCAAATTCAATATTTTATAATTTTTTATTTTTCGCGCGTGAAAGCATATTTCCTTTTATGCTTAATTATTATTATTTTTTTTTTTTTTTGCAACAATTAAAAATTTAAATGTCCAATTTTTAAGCTGTTACCAGGTTATTTTTTTTTTTCATATTTTAATTAATTTTAAAAAATCTAATCAGATTTTTGTTACAAATAAGGTACCAAGTAAAAGGGGCAATTTTTCCGAATCCCTCAAATTAAACAGATTATCGATCGAACAATTAGATTTTTTAAAATTAACTAAAGTGTGAAAATTTGATGGCAACTTGCATCAACACACAGACAGAGTCCAAGGAAATCTCTTAGCTGTCTATATATATATAGATGAGAAAAAATTATCTATTGAGTCCACGTACATTAAACTAAAAAAGTTTTAGAAATGTAAAGAATGGATGCGCTGAATTCATAACTAAAAATCCTATTAGGCATGTAGTATAAAGGTAACCAATATCAGTAAATATATGAAATATAAACATCCAAAAGAGTAGTTTAAAAAGTTTGATGACTCTCTGTTATTCATATAAGCTATCAAATAAGGCTCTAAAAAAAGTTATAGTGTATATCTTTATAAATTAAAACAGACATAGAAACGATATAATAATATCCTCAACTAAAATCCACATCTGTATTCTGATTGAATTTTACAGAGCATTGTTTAGAAAATTAGGTAACGAACATCTGGGATAAATTCTCTGTCCGATGGTACTGGTCCCAAGACTGTCAGACAATTAGGGCAGTATTTCTGATGGAATGGAGTAGAAGGCTGACTTTTACCAACTATGTGAAAAATACGGTATTTTTCACCCGGCTCTGGTATTATACCAGAGCCAGGAGTTGAACCCGGGCCTTCCGCATTACCCGCATTATGTGAAGGTTCGGGTTTGACTCCCAGCTCTGGTATTTTTCACTTAGTTGGTAAAAATCAGCCTTCTACTCCATTCCATCAGAAATGAATTTTCAAGTTTGAGATTAAAATTCCTAATTAGGACAGTAGTTTGTCATGTTTGAGTGGCAGCATGGCAGACAAATAGAAGCTCACAGATTTTTAATATAAAAGTAGATAAAAATATGTTAAAGTTTAAGTAAATCTGTAAGTAATCTGTAAGAAGTTTTGCACAAAAAAAAAAAAAAAAAGATTTTAAAATAATTGGATCTTCAAATTAAATATGCAGCACATGAAAAACCCCTTATGAAATTTTAACTGTTGAAGATACCTAAAATCTAACTTATACTTTTGCCAACAATTTGCTTAATATTTACTCTATAGAACTGAACTTTTGACAAAACTTGTCCAATATATCTAGCTTTAAACGTATGTGATAAAATTTTATTTATCTTTTGCACATGCACACTAAAATTATTTATTTTTACAATTTTTGTAAAATTTTATGTAAACAAATTCTAGTTATAAGCAAAGAACTTCCTCAAAAAAAAAAAAATATATATATATATATATATATATATATGCTTAAATAATTGCACAATTCCGGAAAAAATATATATAAATAATGAAAATAATACATTAAAAAAAAAAAAAAAAATTAGGGATGCACCGAATACCACTTTTGGCCGAATACCGAATATCCTTGAAACTGAATATAAACTATTCAGCCAAATACCGAATATTTGGCAGGCTGATTTACACTTATATTTAGGTGTCAATCACCTAATTTTTTTACAAATTTTTTCAGTAATACCATTTTATTTTTTTTTAATCATGCAAAAAATATTTATAAAAAAAAATACTATTCAGAAACAGTGGTTAATATAAATGTAGAAAAATATTAAGAAATATTACTATAATAAATAGTTGAATAATGCTGAATTCACTGTCAAAGAAAATTATTAACTGTTTGGCTTCCCAATAAACACATAAAATTTCTTAAAAACAATTTTTTATCGTGCCCACTCAAAAAAAAAAAAAATATATATATATATATATTAAAAGTAACAACGTATAGGCTAACCTATATTAAAACTGACGCAAATACCTCTTACTCTCATGTGGATACATTGTGAGATAGAGATTTGATTTTTTTGTGCATGTTGGGGCAGTTCATATGAATTTTTCAATGACAAGTTCAAAACTGCTATTTTATGACTTGTGTAATTTTTCTTGCCAGACTGGATTTTGATCTTGTGAAGTTATGTACCTTCTTTCTTAACTCAACTGTAGAAACATATATATCATTATACTGTTATATACAAAGATAACTTTTGTTAGATATTATTAATTCTTATGATTAATATAACTAATAATTTTCTTTCATGTTACTTGAAACCAGATGAAATAATTGTTTTCATTTAAATATAATCTATTTCATAATTACTCTGAAAAATCTTAATTTAATGATAATTAAAAATAGCAAAAAATTTTTCAAATGATTCAAAATTGAATTTTTATATATTCCAACTAGCCAAATAGTTTGAGATTTGGCCAAACCGAATATTCGGTAATATGGTCAAATAGCGAATAGATACGGAATATTCTGTGCATCCCTAATAAAAATATTGTACATGGTATGTGCAATGAAGCGTTAAAGTTACAAGTCATTTGTAACTTTTTATGACACTGGGCAATCGAAAATATTAGAGCTGTTCTTCAATTTGTGGTTGGTTTCCTAACTGCATTCTGGATTAAATCAATATTGAAAAATGTGAGTTTTAAATATTCTTTATCTGTGTGAAGTTCCAGGCCATTTCACATAGTATTATTTTAGAAAATTGAAACAATGTCAAGATAAAAAAAATTTCTAGTAATTTGATCACCCACTGTATGTGCTCTTAATTATTTAACATATTAAAAAAATATCTCAATTTATCTAATACATAATAAGAAAACAAACTATCCATATTATTACATATATAAAAAAATTTAAAAGCATTTTCTGTTTTTTTTTTTTTTTTTTTTTTTTTTTTTTCCCAAAAAATTAAATTAGAATTATTGTGATTGTGATTAACATTAATGTAACCATAACATTATTTCAGATCTACCAACTACAGAAGTATCTTCATTAACTTTTATTCACATTGGAAAAAAAACTAAAAAGAACAATCAGTTTCACTAATTTATTTGAATTATAAAAAATTTGATATGAAGTACACTTAAATCCAGCAACTTCAGCATATTCATTATGTCTACACAAAAGAACTACGTGCAGTATAATGTAAGCCATTGCGTAATGGTCAAAATCAATATCATATCTAAATTTCATGCAAATTGAGCAAAATCAACATCACATTAAACCAACATACGGACATGTTAGAACCAACAAAGTGAACTATTTTTTCATTGTTATATATAAATATGTATAAAATATTGTAAATATATTCCAGAATTATATAATTTTATCCTTTAAAATATTAAATATATATATAATGTAATAATTATAAAACTATTCATAAGCAGGGGTGAAACTAGCTAACATGCAAAAATACTGAAAATTGTTACATGCATGCAGATAGGACGTACTTATATATCAAATGGCTACCTATAATAAGTGATACTTGCAGAGTTTTTAACACATTATAATGCAAATAAAACATTGAAAATTAAGAAATTTCTGTAGAAACAAAATAATTTAACATGAAAATCAAACAGCAAAATTTTAAAAAAACCCCAAATTCAGGGGTAGCCCTTGAAAAGTTTCACCCCTGCATGAGGTTACAGTGATCACACTCATTATATAAATTGGACATTTTAAAATTAGTGGAATTAAATAATTTACCTTTCTTTAGATGTTCAAAAATTTGTGGGAGTAGTTAAAAAAATACATGCTCACAAATCAGTTAATCTCAAAAGTTGTATTTCTTTTACATTTAAACAACTCATCTACTGGATTATATACCCCCTCAGTAAGTTAAAAAAAAAAAAAAAAAGGAGGTAAAGGAATGTTTACTTTTATAAAAATTTATACAAAGGACTTTTTTAAAAAACAACTGAAGATACATAATCACAAAACTAAATATTTTACACAATTTATAAAAGAAAATAATATTAACCTCACTTTTGTTAATATTGGCACACTTGATAGTTTTAATTTAAGATATAAATTAGCTAAAGATATTTATTACTTTGATTTTTTTTTTTTTTTTTTTTTTTTTTTTTTTTCTGAAAAACTTTTCGTTACGGTGTTACTGCTTTTGTTTGCTTTGAGGAAATACTGAAAACCAACGCTATCACATTGGATTATAGTTTTCCGGTTTTTTTTTCCATAATAAGATAAACATAGAAATGAAATTCTAATGATTTAAAAAAAAGGAATAAAGTAGAATCGAAATTGATCAAAATTTACATCGTTAATTCATTTTAGTATTCAGTCTAAAATGTCTGATGTTTTTCAGACAAAAATAAATTTTTACTGGATTAAATATATAATCATTTTAGTTGTTTCTTCTTACATTTATAACATAGTTATTTTTCAAGAGATGCGGCACCATATTTACATACGCGTTGTTGTGGCGTAACTGATGTTGTTTATAGCAAATTTGTAGTGTAAACAAACTAAAATATCTGGCGTTCTATGGTTTTCGCCAAGAGATCGATCGCCAAAAACCACGTGACTGAATCGACCAATGAGATGGATGTATTTGATATGACTGCAGATTTGTGCCTTCTATTTAGAATTTCGCCTCCCGGGCACTTCCTACAGCCTAATATTAACATAATACATTCAATTTCTAACTCACAGATCTTTAATCAAAATACCCAAACAAAACTCTACTTACGACGCTCAAAACCATTTTCGGAAATAAAAGCAAGAAAAAGCTTTTACAACAATCACGCATTAATGAAGCAAAGAACATCAACTTACTCATCAGACTCAGTACGCGGGTCTGCAGCCCTGATGTGTTGGCGGGGGCAGTTAAGCGTTTTAAAGTTCAGGGATTCTTACTAGGTGCATATCCCACCTCTGAAACAACATCACCAAATTCTAAAACATCAACTTAATCACAGCTCTTGAAAACAAATAACGCTCATTTAAAATCAACTATTGACGCAGTGATTCATATAAAAACAAGTGAAAGGCTTCACAACATCCATGCCTAATTACTGAAAAGTACTTCAACTAACTCAACAGTCTCGTATACACTTAACTCCTAATAGCAAACTTAACAAGGTTAAAGAAACTCTAATTACGTCGCTCTAAACAATTTTCAGAAATAAAACATAAGCAAGCCTTTCAACAACAACGAAGTTTAACTGATGTAAAGAATATCTTCCCACTCTAACACATTAGTATTTTTTTTTTTTTATTATTTATTGAAAAGGAAAGGTCAGAGTTTAAGTTTTTTTTTTTTCTTTTTCTTTTTAAATTCAGGTCTTTAATCCTGGCGCATTTCTTCTTTGAATCGCCGCAACCCTAAAAAAAAGGAAAAAAAATGTAACTCACAGTTAATTCAAACAAAATACGTTCAGAAAAACTCTAATTCCAAAGCTCCAAACTAATTTCAAAATTAAAAACAAGTGGAATCATCCACCTTTGATGCAGGGAAGAGAGCATGGCCTCAACACACTTTCCAATCCCAAACCCAACTAACACACTATCACCTTTTAATTAAATTTCAACCAACTAGCATCGACACCAACACAGTCCACTTAGCCCTCAGCAAAAGCTAATGATAACCATCATGAAACTAATTTCTCTTTCAATTTAACTAACTTTTGCTCAGACATATCTCCCCCCACCCTCCTTTTTTTTTTTTTCTTTTTTCTTTTTTTTTCTCTTTCAATATTCTCTAAATCTCATAAACTCTCAGAAAAGAAATCAAATACCTAAAAATTCAATTTCTTTATTTTTATTTTATTTTTATTTTTTTATTATTTTTTTTTCTGAGACATGGTACGGCTGGGAAAACCCCATCCATTCTTCTGGACGATTCGTTTTTCTTATCACTTAAAGCACTATCTATTGTTAGTTCTCTCTTAGAACTGCTCCTGCTCTATCAATCTTCTAAGCGCAGCTTAATAGTTTTCTGTGAAAATAATATAATATTTAATCCATAAGTGTTAATCTTGCACAAGTACTTATTTGTGACGATCTTTAAAAAAGGGGAAAAAAAACACAGAATGCCACGATCCAAAAACTCCTCGGAGATTGAGGAACAAGATCCTCCAAACCCCTCGAATGACGAATCTGCTCAATCACTGAGTTCAATAAAGTCTTCGCACTCTTTAAGATCACAAAGATCCATCAAAAATGCAAACCCTTTCCGAAGAAATACACGAACATCTCATGTGCCCAGCACACCACAAGTACGGCCGAAGCGGAATATAAACTTCAGAAGCTACACATCCATCTCTGAAATCGCAGCAGCAGCAATAGACTTAATTAAAGTAACCAGGCTAAGAAGTGGCAAGCCACCTCTTGTGTCATTAAAAAGCGCACTCATCCGAATTCAAGCCCTTTCTCAAACAGAAGCTTCCTCCCCAACTTCAAAGATTGAACAATCACCAGCAGAAGAAGTCTCAAAAAACACAGAAGACTTAAAGAAACTAAACGACAACATTAATGACCAATTTAAAAGAACAAAATCAATCCTGCAAGAAATACAATCATCTCAAGGAGCTATCCTATCTCTTCTGGAAAGTAATCCTGACCCAGTGGGCAACTCAGAAAATGAAGAACAACGCACAGGCAGAGCCTCAAAACCTCCCACAGCACACAAAATATTAACAACAAATGCAGCGGAGGACTCCGCGTCAGCGTCCACATCCTCACCATCCTCAACTACTACTACATTTACAGCCAACAGCACCACATCTTCTACTAGCACCACATCTTCTACTAGCCCCACACCCCACTCCGACCTGGAACGAATTCTACACTGGTACAGGAGCACCCTGGCGGTCACCTCTACCAAGAGTTTTCATTCAGGGTCAGACATATTAAAAGCCATCAAAGAGCAAAATTTAACAACCACATCCAATTACCTAAAAATAAGAATCAAGCAAAAACATATCGATATTATCAGCAACTCCCCTAGTGAAGCCAAACGACTACAGGAAGAGTTAAACAGTAACCGTTTTATTTTACACAACCTAAGAGTACAACAGAAGATCATCAAAAACATCAAAATCATCATACTAAACGTTCCAGAGGGTGTTGAGGAATCCAGAATTAAAGTTACCACCATAGAACAATTAAACCTACCAATTGATCACACAAGCTCAATCAAATACATAGCCAAGAAAAAATCAAAAAGCAGCAACAAAATCAATCACATAATTTCGATACCGGAACCCATGGCAGAAGACCTTTTACGAGACGGCTTCCTCCAGCTGGGTCTCTTTAGATGTCGGGTGAGACCCTTCACTAGTATTCAGAGATGTTCAAGATGTCAAGAGCTCTGGCACTCTGCTGGTACCTGCAGCTCTATGCCCATATGTGCCCACTGCGGTCAGCAACATGAACCAACTAACAGTTGCTCCAACCCTCCAGCCTGCATCACCTGCATGAGGGAGAACTCCACCAATGGTACAAAACACAACTTTAAACATCCGTACTACTCAAAAGAATGTCCAACCTATAATAGAATCTACAAAGAACTAAGAACCAGACTAGAAGACAAATACCCTCCACCACCAGCTCCATCACAACTGCCAAGACCACAGCCTCACCAACAATTCCACGACTCAAGCTACCAACAACAATCACTCTTAAGAGAACCAATCTACCCAAGCTCTCAGCAACAAGCAAGGGATTCTATATTCCACATGCGCTACTGGAGATATCAAGACCCCACCTTTCCACAATATGGAGAATTCCCATCCTTCTACGACCCTGCCTACGGATACAACCAGGCGGTCAACTCTCCACCCAGACATCAACCAGTCTCAGCCAGTAGGTAAGCTCCTTCAACCTTTCTAAACTCTACCTTCTGTCCTATTCCCAATGTCCTCATCATCAGTTTCCTCCTCTCCTCCCCCAGTAGCAGCACCCTCAATTCCTCTCACCTCGTTCAATAACCTGAAAATCCTGCAGATCAACCTCAATAACTGTAGGGCGGCAAACTCGGCAGCACGAGAATTCATGGAGAAGAACTCTATTGATGTCGGGCTGCTGCAAGATGCCTACTGCACTAAAGAGGGTGATCTGTATGGTTTTCCCTCCTCCTGGTCCAGGTTTGAGTCCGTCCAACACTCAGCACACATTGTCATCGCAGCACAAGACCTCACCTACACTCACCTCTTCACTGGGGAGCATTGTGTTTTTATAACTATGACCACCAATGAAGGTGAATTGTACGTTGGCAGCGCATACGCAGCCCCGTCAGCAGATTTCGAGGACTGCATGCAGGAGTGGCAGCACTTAATCAATCACAAAACACTCTTTCTATGTGGCTGCGACCTCAATGGAAATTCACCTCTGTGGTGTTCTCCCCGTGAGGATGCAAGAGGAAGCAGCCTCATAGAATACATCACAATAAACAACCTCTGTCTAGCTAACATTGAAAATTCACAACCGACCTTCCAAAAATGCGATGCCAAAGGCTGGCCTGATTTCACACTAGTAAACCCGAAAACATACGCCAAAATGAACGACTGGTCGGTCTTGGATATAGCCAACTGCTCAGATCATAAATACATAACATATACCCTAAAATCCTCACCAACTAAATCAACTCTTCGAAGGTTTGCTACAAAACGTGGCAACTTCTCAAAATTTAATAAAATACTTAAACTATCCACCGATAAACTAACTAGCACCATTAGTACAGTAAGGAACACCCAAGACTTAGAAAATGCAACCTCTTCTATTATCTCCACAATACACGCTGCTGCCTCTTCAGCCTTTAGGCTCAAACAATCGGGACGGAAATTCACCTACAATTTCTGGTCCCCTCAACTCAGATCCATGCGTAACCGCCTGACAGCACTCCGGAGACAACAAAAATATATCAACCCCTCAGATCTAATGCAACACAAACTTAAAATCCGCCAACTCTCAGCAACATTCAAAAAACAAATAAACATTGCAAAACATAACGCATGGAAACATTTTTGCACAACACAAACAAACATCCATGGCACTGCACAGAAATTCTATAGCAATAAATTTTTCACACCAACAGAACTCAAACTTGAACGTCCTCCAGTTCTTTCCTCTAAACACAACAACCTAGAATATATCACCTCAGTTCTCTTCCCTCCGAGTAAATTCACCAGCCCCCATATTCCAAATTTTTCAGGTCCCATGGACGAAGCCTTCACGGAGGCAGAAATCCGGGCTGCTCTTTATAGCTTTAACGTAAATAAGGCCCCTGGCCCTGACAGCATAGACTTCAGAATCCTTAGACACTCCTTCAATACACTCACATATATTTTTCACACATGGACAAACTTATGCCTCAAACTACAATATTTTCTAGAAATTCTCAGAAGGGGTGAAGTGGTGTATTTTCTGAAGCAAGGGAAGCTTCCCTCTGAACCCTCCTCCTATCGACCGATCTACCTGCTCCCAACAATAGGCAAATTACTAGAAAAGCTCATTGTCAATAGACTAAATTTCTACCTGGAATCCAATAATCTTCTACACCCCAACCAATTCGGGTTCAGAGAGGGCAGATCATGTGAACTCGCTTTGCAGCAAATTTTAAACTCCTGCGCTCTTAACTTTCAGTCTGGAAAGTACACCACTCTTATTTCACTTGACATTAAAGGGGCTTTCGACAACATCGAATGGCCACACATCCTACACACTCTACAAACACTGAACTGCCCGGGAAATCTTGCGGGAGTCTTACCTCTCCAACAGGAAAATCTTGATTAACTGGGGCCCTAACTACAGTGTTTTTCCACAATCTAAGGGCTGCCCCCAGGGATCGTGCCTAGGCCCGATCCTCTGGAACTTGGTGGCCAACAAAATTCTTCTAAAAATGAACTCAGAGGGTTTTAAAACCCTCGCATATGCTGATGACTTCTCTGTGATTCTCTCGGGTTTAACGAGAAAAGTTCTGGAGGAACAGGCCCAGGCTGCCCTCTCCCTCTTCAGCTCCCTATTAATAGAATCAGATCTAACACTCTCACCCTCGAAAACGCAAGCATTAACCTTCTCCTTCCCAAGACTCCTTAAACGGAACCCAGTGATGAGGATTGATGGCGTCAGTGTTCGTCATGTTTCACAACTAAAAATATTGGGAATCACAATAGATAGAAACCTAAACTGGCTGGCACACATACAAGACCTAAAAATAAAAATTTCTAAAATCTTCCACAATTCAGCAAAAATGGCAGGGAAGAGGTGGGGTATATCCACCTTCTTCCTAAAAACCTGGTATAAAATAGTAATAGAAAAGATCCTAACCTACGGCGCTGGCATTTGGGGGAGCAACCTCACCAAAGCAGCGTCGAATAAACTTAACTCAATACAGAGAATGTTTTTGGTCCAAATCTCTAGAGGTTACAAAACAATCTCTACTGATGCCCTCACAGTCATCACTGGTATTCCACATGCTCACCTCCAATTAAAATACAACTTTAACAAAACTAACGTCCTGCAATTAAATAATTCCATTCTCACAGACACTCTCCTCCCTAATATTCATGTCCAACAGCTTTCTAACAGCTGGCAAATACACCCAGCTCAGGATGCTGCTTCCCTTTTCATAAATTGTGCAAAAAACAGCTTCTCCCCGTCTGCTCAACTGGCGATCTACACTGATGGCTCCAAAACCGATCATGAAGTGGGAGCTGCACTCTGCGTTTTAAACAATAACAAAGTTCTCCATCAGTGGGCAGGCAGGCTCGCAGACCACAATTCGGTCTTTCAGGCTGAGCTCTTTGCCATCCTGAAGGCAGTTGAGTGGTCAGAAAATAACTCTCCAGACTATAATCAAATCTCAATCTTCAGTGACAGCCTCTCGAGCCTGCAGGCCATAGCTCGCCACAAGAGCAGACACCCACAAGTAATTGAAATTAAAATAAAGCTCTCAAAATTAAAAACTAAAATCTCCCTGGCACACGTTTCTGCCCATAAGAGGGTCGTCGGAAATGAACTAGCGGACTCTCTTGCAAAATCAGCAACAGAATCTAGTGACATAGCCTATTCACTCCCAGCTCCCCCTTCCTACATAAAATATCACCTAAATCAAAAACTAATTAATGACTGGCAGAGTCTCTGGAGTGTGTCTCCAAAAGGGAGATACACTCACGAGCTAATACCAAATGTCTCACTCAATATTTGGGACCTCTCTCCAGAAATCTCTGCCTTTCTGTCAGGTCATGGCCCCTTCCCCAAATACCTCCACAGATTTCATTGCCGACGATCACCCTTATGCTCATGCGGTGAGGAGGGGACTGCACAACATTACTACTTTCACTGTCAACTTACAATACCTTACCATTTAAGGAACCCTAACCCTAGACCAGCAACCTGGCTGAACAATATAATAACTAGAAAGCCCCTACGGCTCAATTTAAAGCGCATCTATGCCTTCCTTCAAGATTTATCAAATTCAACAAACTAAATTCCTTCTCTATCTTTCCTTAATTTTTCCTCCTCTCCTACATGGCGAATACTGGTCATGTCTGAAGCTACAGAATTCCACTGAAGTGCTCTTGGAAAGCAATCATCCTGCGCATGATGTTGCTAACCAACATTGTTCTTAGGTTGTTTGGGCTTGATATAAAGACTGCGAGAACATTGTATAAAGACTGTGAAATTTGTACATTACCTGAATGAACTTTGTAATTAGACTTCCACTTAGCTCCGGTCCTCTTCACTTTCATGCAACTTTGTCGCCTTTTGTCGCGGGAGAGCTCTGCTCTGGCGACCTTTGTAATTTTTTTTTCTTTTTTTTTTTTTTTTTCTTTTCTTTTTTCTTTTTTCTTTTTTTTTGTTGTTGTTATTTGCTTTGCAACGGGGGAGGCTTAACCTTTGGAGACGGGCTCTTCTGAATCTCCACAGTGGCTTTGGAGCCCCTCCCTAAAGGTTAAAAACGCTCAAAACCACTGCATAGTGGTGAGCGGCTTCTTTCCGTCTTAGAATCTTAGAGAAGTCCTCTGTTCAACACTGTTTAAAATTGAATTTTATTTCGGAAGTGATATTGACTATAAAATTTTTCATTTACTTGCATAGATAAATAGTTATAGGTAAATTAATTGATTTAAATAGGTGGATTTCAATGTTATCAACCTAAAACTAGCGCGTAATCGTTTAAATTGATCACCCATTATACAGCAAACATTTCCTTGAATTTATTTTTTATTAATTTAGTAAAATGAAACATTAGCAATCTACATAAGTAAAGAGAAGGAATTGTCTGTCTTCTTTTTTGTTTGTATGTCTTTGTGCACTCTGGTGCTCACGCCACTAATGGCAGAGCTACAAAACTTGGCAATCAGGTAGCTGGAATGGTGCAGAAGTGCACACTTATCAATAATTCTTTTTTCAACTTTCAAAATTGAACTTCTTAATGAATTTTTTTATCCATTAATTTTTTAGTTTAACTTTCTAAAATTTATTATTTCAATCGTCTGCGCACCTTAAGAGCGGTTATTATACGATTTATTAAGCTAGTGGGTGTACCGATCAAGAGTTTGAAGGTCACATTCACAATATTTATTTTATTTATTCCATATTATTTAAAATGATTATATATATAAATAATGTATGTTTAAAGTGGAAGAAAAATTGAATTTGCTGTGTATATAATTGGTTTTTCTTTTTCTTTTTTCCCCCACCCTTATACCATGCTGCTTGGTTACGGATAATCTTATACTTATTTCAAATATCTTTGCACTTTACAATTATGAACTGTAATCATTAAATATAGCTGGACAGAGTGGATAATATTTAAAACATATAATATATATATATGGTTTAGTTTAAATGAAATTGATTTATAAAAAACAATAATTATTTTAAATCATAATATGTATAATTCATAGAGGCGAGGATCACTTGACAAATAAGTGTGGTATAGAGATCTACTTAGTCTCAACGCAGCTGAATGAGGAATGAATGGCCATTACCAACATTACTGTCTGGTTACATATTTCTATATATTTGCGCTGTTTTCTTCCGATAAAGAAGAAAATCGAAATTCAAACTGTCCTGACAGGCCAAGCGATTTCTTACTGGTAGATGGTAAGTTTTACAGAAGCTATCCAGATGAAGTTGAGTGAATGTAACTGCGGTAATTACTGCAACTTCGTCTTATCACGCACGTAATAATCTGAATTCGAATCTAAAAACTTTGTCTTGATCTATTTTTATTATATTTAGGAAACTAAATCGATGAAGAAATAGTCATAGTTTTTGAAGTTTGAAAATTTGTTATGTTTTTGCACTATCCGACAGAGTGCCAATGTCAAACTTCATAAATTTGCCATTGCTGTACACGTGAAATAAATTCTATTATTTTGTGTTACCAAACTAAGTTTTGTGTGCATCAAATAAAAGTTCAAAACTGTTCTATTTCTTAAGCTTTAGGATTTTCTCTCGTGCTTATACATATTCCAGAAATTTTGTATGGTTGTAAGTGTAATTTTTCTGTATGGCAAGAGTAATTTAAATCGGTTATAGTTTTAGTATACTTTTCTTATGTTTTGATTTTGTGGGAGTGTCAAAAATATTATACCTTAACATGCTTCGAAACTGTGCAAGGAAAATTAATCTCTGGGGTTCATACACTAAAAGAACTTTTAAAAATGCCACAAAGTTGAAAATGACATTTAACCAATATTTACTTTTTAAACATTTATAATTCTCATAAAACAAAATTATACACTATTTTTTAAATAACCCTCACCCCCTTTCTTGTTTCGAATAATAGTGTCTATTTTTGGTTTTCTTGTACTTTTATCAAGTTAATATTTTACGTTTTAAATCATAATACAATGAAAGAACATAAGAAAGAACTTTTGATTAAGCATAAGATTCAACAAATGTCTGCCTAACAAAAAAAAAAAAATAATAATTAAATTAAATATATATATATATATATATATATATATAGATATAAGTACATTATTCTGTTATTAATATTAGTTTTTACATGCATATTGTAGTTATTAATTTTATGCAAATTTTTTGAAGTGTACGCGAAGATGTTTAAAAATGTTCGCAACTCTGTAAGGAGTTGAAATATTTTTTAAAATGTAAAATTCCATCATTCGGGAAAATTTTCTTTATATGTACAGTCAGCCAAAAAAAAAAAAAAAAAAAAACGCCATACCCCACCTAATTTCGCCGTAAATTATCGTAGAAACATTTGACTGGAACCGATCGATTTGTAATAATGTCTAGTTTATAAGGGTATAGTTACATTTTGCCTAGGGGGTCATCTACATATTATAACTGGCATTAACTTCATTTTCTTCAATAGCAACCCCTATTTTTGACATACTTATTTATACTTATTTATATACTTTAAATCAATTCTAAATAGAGTTACACGTGAAAATGTATTAGGGGTCCGTCTATACATTTAGAAAATATAAATCATGATCTACCACCCAGTATACATTATTTATTAAGTTTTACACCGGAAAAAAGTTTCAGAAATGTTAATTATAAAACAAAAAATGACTAATTTACATAACTCTCTGAGTTAGTTCATAAATTCAGATTTTTATTGGTTTCCGTTGATTAAACATCAAATAGTTCACTTCATACTAAGAAAATTAAATAGCTTGAATAGATATTAAAATATCTATCAGCAGAAAAAAAAAAAAAAAAAAAAAGGTAAATGGTTTTAAATTTGTTTGAAAATTCAAGCTGCCGTATAATTGTCTGAAACGGTGGCACTCAACCTGGTTCCCACGGCCGTTTCACAGTGACAATGGGAGTTTGTTCTGATACTGCAGTACTCTCATTTTCTTTAATTTAATTGACTTTTTTAAAATATTAAAACAGATTTTTTTTTTATTTATTTATTTTTTTAATTAATTATTTTTTTTTCATGACATTATTAAAAACTTTTACATAAATCTCCACGATATTATTTTGCTTTTATATTTTATAATGTGTAACAAATTAATATGCAAAATAATAAATCCTACTACTTAATGGGATGTTCTAAAATTCTACTCTTAACAGAGATACCGAAGTGGACGGTGGGTGTTGAAAGGCTGACTACCCTTAACGGCCCTCTTCACTTACCGTCGCCGGAAGCCCGAGCCAATGTTATTCTATGGGGAAAATTTCTTTACAAATTACTTATAAACTAATACATATTTTTAAATTCTGTTTTCACATTCTGAAAATTCCCAACTGTTAAATTGACGCACCTTTTTTAAAAATGTATTTTTTAAATTTTTAATATTTTATTTTGAAGTTGCAAAATGAAAAAAATTCACACATTGAAAATTCGTATTTTCCAGCTTCAAAATAAAATATAAAATGTTAAAAAAATAATTTTTTAAAAAAGGTCCGTCAATTTAACAGCTGGTAATTTTCAGAATGTGAAAACAGAATTTAAAAATATGTATTAATTAATAAGTTATTTGTAAAGAAAAATGTCCCATAGAATAGCATTAGCTTCGGCTTCCGGCGGCGGTAAGTGAAGCGGGCCCTAAATCTAAATCTCCAGTTGAAAAGGTAAAAATGTTACATTACTCTATTAAAAAAAAAAGAGAGAGAGAGAGAGAGATGTCATAATGAATATGATCTGTACGCATCGATTATGGGAAAAATATCAAATATTTAAGTTTCCCAAATTCTATGATTTTACAAAATATGCATAAAATTTGCCTAGCACACATATATATATATATATATATTTCGTTTTCTTTCTTTCTTTTTTTTTTTTTTTTTCTCTTAATACAATTTACAAGTTAAGTCTTTATTTTATAAACTTTTTATAAAAAGAATACAGATTGTAATGTTAATTTATGTATTGAAAATTTAAATAGTTAGAAATTAAATAAAAGTTAATTTTTTTGCCTCAGATTAACCACACGTTTAAATATTAATATTTTGTGATTTACACATACACGAAGCTTTTCGAATGCAGAATTTTATAATTTCATTATCGATGATTTTAAAAATGTGCCTTGACTTAATTAATATTAAGAGAAATGATCGATATTCTCGCAGATATATATTTATTTATTTATTTATCAATATATTGAGAACAAAGAACTATATTTTATGAATTAGCAATGTGAAAGTGATAAGATTTCCTCGTAAACACAAGAAAACAATTAATCGCATGAACACAAATAAAATAAATACATAAAAATATAACTTTATTACGAATCATACTTTTAAAATGTTCTTTCCTCTGTTAAAATTCTCTGTATAATTATCAGTCTAAGTTAACAACATTTTGTCAGATTGCAGATTTTTTTTTTTTTTTTTTTTTTTTTTTTTAAGGAAAAAAGAAGAAGATAAGGAGGAGGAGGAAAGATCAAAACGAATAGAAAGCATATTAAACGTTAATACCCTTTAAACACTGGAAAAGGGCGGGGTTTCGTATTGTGTGTCATTTGGGAGTTGTACAATGCCAGAAAATTACTTTATGTAATAAATCTTTTCATTTAAAGGGTATTTAAAGCAGCATTCTATTTTATACATAGACTATTCAGAAAAAAAGTACCATTCATCCGGTTCATGAAAAATAAAGAACATTTTCTGGCATTGCTCTATGTATATACATTCTTGTCAACCTAACCCGGAGGATTATTGGTCCCGCCCCTTTCCGTACATTTTTTTCACATCAGTCTTTGTCGAATATTTTTTCTTTATTTAACAGGTTCAGCGCCATGTCAGCCATCGGTGGCTGACACTGATCTTTCCATTTAGGCCAAGTCAGCCGGCAGTGTAAAATATGATATAAAACTACAGAATTTACATAGTTTTAAGTAATTACTGACAATTTATTTAAAATTTATTTCCTTTTTTTATTATTATAGGATTTTTACAGGATTATATCGTTAAGGCCTAATGGGGTTTATTGAAACTCGATAAACATAAGACGCTTCTAAGCAGTGCGTGTGGCCTGAATGGGATTTCCATAAGAATTCGCGTGGCGATCAATGAGTTAATCATAAATGTATTTGAAGTTAATTACTCTAAAAATTAAACTGTGTACACAAAGGGGCGGGAACTAAAAATGTTACGGGTTAGATTGGCAAGTATGCATATATATTTCGCTTGATTTATAAAAAATTATAACACTTCTTCTTTTTTTTTAGTATTTTGTGTTTATATGTCTCATTAAAAATAAATACAATATTCAAATATATACATTTCATACGGTAATGTACATAAACATATTGATTAAAGAAGTTTTGTTGATATTATATAATTATTTTTCTATCTGTATAGTATATTAACACAAATATATTTTATAAATTTCGCAGCATCGAAAAACAGCAACATAGCTTCCATATCAAAGTTTAATGTAAATAGGACTTAAGCGTACTGTAGCTAGTTGTGAAATTAAAAAATATATAAAATAATAATAATAATAATAATAATAATAATAACATTTAATTTTCTGAGATACATGAGAAAGATGCATTTTAAAATACAAACCCCCTGTTATTTCATTATAGTGCAATTATGAAATTGTTCATTGCAAAATTATCTCATAAAATATTATTTATTTTAAATATTAATTAAATATATGTATACTAAAGATTATAGATTTTATTTTTATTTGACACATGATTTAAAATTATATTTCCGTCTATTTTGGTGGTCATTTCCTGCGAATGGAGCTTTATATTTTCTTTAATATCTTGGTTTTTAACTGAAGTTGACTAACAAAATTAAGTCTTTTACAAAATACACAAATGTTTCAATTTTTTTTTTCTTTTTTAATTGACAGTTTTTTAAAACTGTCAAAAAAAAAAAAAAAAAAAAAAAAAAAAAGCAATTTTTTACTATTTGATTCTGTATTAAAAAACTTTTAATAGAAATTTGATATTTTATTATGTTACATTATGGGATAAATTTTAAATAACACAAAGCTTACAAACGCTACAGTAACCAAATGCAAATATGTCACAACAAAATTTAAACAGAAAATTCATGGTAAAAAATCTTTTTTAAATTATTAAATATTCATAATAATAATAATAAAACGATTGTCGAATGCATAATTGCTGTTTCATGTAATCAGTTTCGCTGTACCGTGTTTTCTAAAACATGATATTTAACTAGAGGTGTACGTACTCTTGAATTTTGAAATGCGAAAAAAAGTGTAACAGGGTTAAAATAGAATTTTAGCAGCGAAAAACTAGAAAAAGATATTTAATACTTATGAAGAAAGACTTAACATATTAGGATCGGATATATTCCTCTCTTGAACCGTAAGCCACGCCTTTTCACAAATTTTCTAAAACTTTATAATATAATACAAAATAATTTTGCATATTTGTAATTAAATCATTTAAGTTTTGTCTTCAATAATGGATGTAGTAAATACCATTGTGATTTATGCATACCAGCGTCACATATAGAGTCAAATAGGAAAATGCAAATTAGTCTATTTTTAAAAATAGTGTTTCAGAGAATCAGAGGCGGGGCTACTTTTCTCTTGAAATTCTTTCACAATCCCTCGCCTACATTGTGAGAACTTTACAAAAATATGCCAATTTGTATAATAAACATAGAAATATTGCTTAGGAAACAATAAAAATAACATAAAGGGAAATTAAAATTGTTTTCCGTCAAATTATATACAAACATTTACTTATAGAGGGTACAGATTATAACAAGTGACGGCCCCTAACAGGAATAAAAAGTGAAATATCACTGTAACTCAAAAAATAATGTTAGGAACGAGCTGTAAATTTGGAAACCCGTGTTTTTGATGATGCCCGTTCTATTCGTGCAAAAATTAACATAGGTCATAATTCATAATTTTTTCAAATATGAATTTATTAATAATTTTCATAATTCAAAAAATGTTTTTTTAGCAAAAATTTGCATGGAATATGTTTGGGTCACTTCATTCTAACGAATAAAAAAAACAGAATTTAAATATCATAATTATTTCGGAAGATATGATTTAATGTTTGTCACATTAATTTAACATTAGCATCCTCAAACTTTGACAGCTTAAAACTCTATGAAAAATTGAGCGAAATATATAAACTATACCATTTTCCGTGGTGATTTGATCCAAAGAATTCAAATAAATTATAAAAAAGAGGGGTTACCATTGAAAAAAAAATGAAGTTGATGTTAGTTTTAATATGTAGACGACCCCTAAGTAAAATCTAACTATAACATTACAAACTAGACGTTATTACAAACTGATCGGTACCAGTCGCATGTTTCTACGATAATTTACGGCGAAATTAGGTGGGGGGGGGGCGGTTTTTTTTCGGCTGACTGTACATTTGCACCTCATTTCTATTAACGAAATGTATGTGAGCAGCGTAGGTTTACGCAACACGTGGCCCAAATCACAAGGTAAGAGGATCCACGAAAATCATAATTTCCATTTTCTTTTCTTTTTTTTTTTTTTTTTCTAAGTAACATATTGTTTAAATATAAAGAGCTAATATTTGTTAAAAACCAGTTGTAGTTTATGCCTAAAAATGTCATAACTGTAAGTGCAATAGTAACTGAGCAAAATAAGGTCCAATTTGAAAGATGCTACAACGTAGTTATACTTACAACACTGCACCCTGCATATAAATGAAGATTGACCTTGGTAAGAGCCCGTTGTATCCAAATCAGTCGTATCGATATTAAACGGCTCTCAACACATTAACCATATGCATTACACTGTAAAAAAATTCTGCGAAGTAATAGAAAACTTCGGTAACTTTCTTACAGAAAATATTTGTTTTCTATAATTAGAAAAAATGCATTATAAAATTGCATATCATCTATTAAAGGTCTTTTTTTTTCTGTAACCAGATAAAATCTGTATCAATGATTACAGATTGCATCTAGTGCGTACATATATTTTCTGTTTTGCATACACAAAACTAAATATAAAATCAAGATTTGGAAGCGCTAAGTAACAAGGAGATGATTCCGTGGCTATGAGGTAAAGTAATTGCCTACTGTGCGGTGGGACCTAGTTCTATCCTGGGTGTTAGAGCCAAAGATTTATAATTAATGCGCGTTCTTTACAATGTGCCTTACGGAAAATATCTGTTATGTACGAATATTGATTATCTGTAATGTTCTGTAACTGAAACTTTCTCTCACATCTTCCCCCCATACTATACGGATTCTTTCTGTCAACTTTGCTGCCGGAAATCTTCTGTAATATAACAGGAGTGTTTTTTGCAGTGCAGAAGCATTCGTACCTAACATTTTGTGCACTTCTATCGGATTACGATTAATTTTCATTTGGAACAGTCCTTTCATTTGAGCCCAATATTAAAGAAAATATTCTGTGCCACGTGCTGTTGTCATGCTTCTAAAATGAATTGCACTGTGGTATCAATAAATGTTTTTTCAGGTAATGCCCGTATATAAAAATATCTGTTTGCGATTTAAATTAGAATTTCATTTTTATTCTCATAGACGCATATGAAAATTCTAAACTAAAGAAAATGGTTAGATTTTGGTTAGAAAATATGAAATGGTTAGAAAATATGTTGAATCGATTTTATTTATATTAACATAAACAATTTATGTTTCTTTGATAAGGGATGACTCAGCTTCCAATGTCATTTGTAGCTAAAATGAATTTAGCTTAGTAACTAACTTTTTTATTTTTCTAACAGTATTTTACATCGTTCCATATTCATTATATTCTTATTCAAATTATTGTAGTTATATTCACTGCTGATAGTCAATGAGCAGGAAGTTATATTCTTGTAGATAATAGGAGGGAGGTGTCACTTAGATACACAGGTCGATCTCGTCTGCTTAGCAATTCGGATTTTTCAATATTTTTCTCCGAAACTCTTGTGAATACGGGCTAGAATACATAAGAAAAACTGTAACCCTCACCCGAAGGGCATTCCATTCAATTCCTCCTCAAGTAGATATAATTGGCCGTTATTACATACTTACAAGCCGCTAAAAGTCAATCCATTTTAAATGTCGATTACCAATTTCTTTTAGAAAGACCTATTTGAACTTTCTTAGTGATTTCATGAAAAAATTAATAAACAGAAATTTTAATCGTTTTCTTAATTTTATATTTAGTCAAAGAGTTAATATAATCAATAATATATATTAATAACATACTTATTAAACTACTCAAAACGTGATGTATTTGAACGCTGAATTGGATAATATAATTAAATTTACCTGCTTCCACAGATATGTATACATACATTCATTTAAACATATTTGAAAATTGCATATTTGGTAATTCAGTATTTAAGTTTTCCGTAAAAATGCAATGTAGAGCAAAATTCTGCACTGAATATCTGCAAAATTCACTCACTGAATTTTTCATGCTCATATTTCAATATATTGCTTATTTATAAATTTACTAAATAAAAAACGATTTAAATAGAAATAACGTTCAAATTCTAATTTATTTTTATATAATTTTATAATAATGCTGTATATCATAATTAAAAGAACAAGTTTTATTTTGTTAAATAATTAAATCAAAGTTATATTATGTTTACATTTAATTATTTCACCTTTCTAAATTATTTTCAGTCAATTAATAAAAATTTAAAAAAGTATATGTAGCGACAAAATGGAGAAAAAAGAAAAAAAAAAAGAAAAAGAAAGAAATAAACTGAAATTTCACCTATAAGAAAATCTTATCAAAGCGCATAATGAGCAATAAAAACTGCTGTATTTTAAAATAACTTATTAACTTTAAAATGCGTAATACTTAGGAACGGCAAATTATCTAAATTATATTTTTTAAATTAGCATCTCATTTAAATTATTTAAGCATTCAATAAAATATTTTTACTTCTGGTTCTATTTCTTAAAGAAAAAATTTAAATGGTTTAATGCGTGAAAACATTACAAAGTCGTATAAAAAAGATGTGTAATCTGTTTTCAAATGAATTAATTAAATTGGGATCTACAATATTTATTTTTAAGAAGATACTCTAAAAACACATTTGTAATTAAAGTATCTAATGATTTTATAAATTAAAAAAATCACGATAAGTTGCTTATACGTAATTAGAACTTAATGGAATTAAATTAATTCCGTGAAATTCAATTTGATTATCTGACAATTTGCTGAGATGTTAAAATGTAAAGTAAACATTCCATATCCTGTACAGTAGTACACCAATTTAGTAAACAAAAAAGGCAATGAGATATACTGTTAAGGTGGTTTTATATACTGATATCTATTTTTTTTTTTTTTTTACTTGAAATTAAATTAAAGGAATAAGAATATTTTTAACATTGTAATTTTCATTTAAACGTTATTTTAAATAAATTTTTTTCTGGACTAATTTGATATATATATATATGTATATATAAATTTTTTTAATGAAAGTGTAGTTTTCAAAAGCCATTCAAAGTACAGGTTATAATTTTAAAATATCTAATAAGAAAAACGAAAATAAATCCCAGGTGGCTTTAATAGAAGTCGTTCAAGGTATGTGCTCGCCGTTCATGGGTTGATCAATTACACATCGTAAATTTGAGACCGATATATAAAATTAAACATGAAGAGAAATATTTTTCACAATATGATGTAAATTGAATACTAAGAGAATAAATGTTGATTTCATGTCTTTAAAACTTAGTATTTTTATTAAAATTTTTCGCTAAAACCTTTTATTTAAATTTAAATAAATATATTACAGAGACATATATATTCTAGAATTATACTCTAGGAGTACATTTTACACTTTTTTTTTTTTTTTTTTTTTTTTTTTTTTTTTAATATACGAATATTAAAATAAATAAAAAAATATGAAATGTTTTACAGACAAAATTAATTTTATTATTATAAGGAGACATTTTATTTTTTTTAATAAATGATGATGATAGTCATAATAATAATAATAAAAATAATAAAATGTCCATGCCTAAGACCTCCACGACTGAAGTGAAAACAACTATAGAAGAAAGTATAACATAATTTTATAAAAACATTTTTATCATTTATATCAAATGAAAACGCAAAGTTTTAGACAGATTTTACCTAGTCACATATAATGCCTGTTCATTTTGTTTGCTCTAAAAAATGCACTAAATTCTTTTAAAAGAAAATACATCGCAGAATAGCGCATTTTCAAGCATTTCCATTGATAACTTCTAATGTACTTGGTATTTTTTGTGCGATCTTTGCACATAAAATATTTTTCTAAATTTGCAACAATTTTTTTAAAATATATGTTAGGGATTTGAATATCTAAAAATGTCAGTTCACAGATTTTGTTATATAAATTTGCGTGGTTCTTAAATGCGTAAAATTATATTATAAAATGGTAGGTGAAACCATTCTAATACAAAGAATGAATGGACTGAACTCAAAAATAATTTCACTTATAAAAATATGACAAATGCGCTTTCGTCAAATTGGTCAAGCAGTAAAATTATTATGGTTGTGATTATTTGTCTATTAACAATTAAATAAAATATTTATGAAACTATATAATACACAAATATTCCCTCATTGTACCGTCAACAAAGAAAACAATGCCACTGCTAGACTAATTTTGCCGTAAATTAGTGTAGAAACATGTGGCTGGTGCTGATCGTTTAGTAATAACGCGTAATTGATAGCAGTGTAGTTAGATTTTACAATGTTAGATTTTACAATGTTAATTTAAGAAATGCGCAACAGAAAAAAAAATGTTAAGTCCTTAGCAAAAACTTTCTTTTCACAAATGAAAAATATTCTTTCAAACATAAATCAAGTCTTTATGCTATTTTATTTTATTTATTTCTATTTATTTATTTTGATGTTGAATTATAGTGTAACCTTATTTTCTAGGCCTAATAGTAAGACAAGTCCAAAGGCTTGGAGGGGTGCCAAATTGACCGACAGCTTGGGACTTAATAAACATACAGTAATTCAGCATTCTCTTATCGCTTATTTTCGCTAAATGACAAAGGTTATCACCCCTATTCTGACGTTGAACTCGTTGAGTCCGCACTTTCGCAGAGGCTCCATGTCGCAAGAAATTTGGTTAAAGAGTACAATTGCTTTTCCATCAATCTGGAAGAAAAAAACATGATAAAATTTTTAACCTTTAAATATGAATTGAATTTGAATTTTTATTTTTAATAAATAACATTTGAAATCTACCACAAAATGGGTGTAGTTAATGGTAAACACACACACACACACACACACAAAAAGATTAAAAAAAAAACAAAACATATTTATGTATTTCTACATAAAAGCTGCATTTTTCTTTCATAAATTTATCAGTATATGCAAAAATATAAATATTATTCGTTACTCTTACCTTGTTTATATCCGAAAACAATTCTTCCTGAATGTTTTTATTACTTTTTATATAAATATTCATAACACTGCGGAACAAAAAAAATATAAAAATATCTGCGGCATTTATTTTGTTAATGGTTTTTCTAAACACTTGTATTAGACATACACAGTATGCATTTACATTTTTTGGATTGACTCTGGTTCTTGAGATAAACGAAACACAAGAAATCAACGAAAAAATTTAGACTACCCTCCTAAAGATCTATTAATTTGATAACCACCACTAAATTTTATTATCTATTCACGTATATAGGTACAACAATTTTACGAATCAGCTATTAGACCTTGAAATTATCAGTTCGTGTCTTATTGCAAGTTTAAAAGTGCTTTTTATCTTGCAAAATATGAGTTCGTTACGAAAACCTTGTGTTAACAACCCCAACAATTTTTGTTATACATGTGGCAAATTTTGTTTACAAAAGCAAAGAAAGAAGATCACGGAGTTTGTGATAAAAACCTACGAAGCATACTTTGGGAGAAAGCTTGCACAAAAGAATAAATATTGGGTGCCCAATATTGTCTGTAAGCCTTGTGTAGAATCTTTGCGATACTGGAGTCAAGGAAGCCGTAAAGGGCTTCAATTTGGAGTGCCGATGGTATGGACTGAGCCTACTAATCACTTAAATGACTATTACTTTTGTGCAGTGAATGTAAAAGGTATCAACCGGTATAAAAAACGTACTTGGGTTTATCCTAATGTGGAATCGGCTAAACCCCCATTATTGCACAGTGATGATTTGCCAATTCCAGTGTTTTCAGGACCATCTACTGCAAACTGTGATGATTTTAAAATGTTAGAGGGATCAGACAATCAGACGAGCAGCAGTGAAGGTGAGTTCGAAGAAAGTAGTTCTACAAAACAGGGATTTTCTCAAGAGGAGCTCAATGACTTGGCTCGTGATTTGAATTTATCAAAAAAATCGGCCGACATTCTTGCTTCGAGATTAAAAGAAAAACACTGTCTTCAACCTGGTGTTATCATAACATCCTTTAAGACCAGAGAGTAAGACCTTCTTCCTTACTTTACCGAAAAAGATAAGCTTGTATTTTGTAACAATGTTTCTGAACTCTTAAATTGTATGGGTCTTTCCGAATATAAGCCTGAATATTGGAGGCTTTTTATAGATAGCTCAAAAAGAAGTCTGAAATGTGTATTGCTGCACAATGGAAATAAATTTGCTTCAGTTCCAATCTGTCATACTACCAAACTAAAAGAGGAATACCAAAATATTAAAATTGTTTTAGGAAAGATTTCGTACGCAATACATCAGTGGTCAGTATGCGTCGACTTGAAGATGGTGAATTTTTTATTAGGCCTGCAAGGTGGGTATACTAAATATCCCTGTTTCATATGTCTATGGGATAGTCACGCAAAAACAGAACATTAGATTAGAAAGGTCTTGGCCTTTGAGGGAAAATATGGAGGTAGGAAGAGCAAACGTGATTCATGAACCACTGATAAGCCGAGAGAATATCCTTCTTCCACCACTTCACATCAAGCTTGGGCTAATGAAACAGTTCATCAAAGCCCTTGATAAGACTGGTGACTGTTTTAAATATGTGTGTCAAAAATTTCCAGCCCTGGGTAAGGAAAAATTAAAAGCAGGCATCTTCGATGGACTGCAAATCCGTACTCTTATAAAAGACACTGAATTTGTAAACCATATGATACAAATTGAATCAGAAGCATGGCTAAGCTTTGTTTTAGTAGTCAAACATTTTTTCGGGAATCATAAAGCACCAGACTATGCAGAATTGGTTGCTAAAATGATTCAAAATTTTCACACATTAGGTGTTACTATGAGCATTAAATTGCATTTTTTGCATAGCCATTTGGACAGATTCCCGGATAATCTGGGGGATTACAGTGAGGAACAAGGAGAACGGTTCCACCAGGACATCAGGATAATGGAAGAAAGATACCAAGGTCGATGAGATCGCCACATGCTGGCAGACTACTGTTGGACTTTAATAAGGGATTGTCCTAAGCAAAAACATGATAAAAGCTTACAGAAAACGTTTTTTGTAATTTTTGTTTTAATTATTTGATGAACAGCATGTATATTTTTGTTTCTGTATCGTTCTTATAAAGGATCTTAATAAAAATATTTTTTCAATACATATTTGTATTTTTATTTAGGTTTTTTCAGTGAAATAGCTAATTGTCTTTATCTCAAAAACTAGAGCCAATTTGACAAACCTAATAATTTTCTAGTATTCAGCACACTAGTGTTATACAGAATTGACTTTAAGCTACCATGCCGCAAAATGACTGCTCCCCAGTGTAATTCATAACAACCGCGTCGAAATGAAATTGTACTCAGATAGCGCGCCATCGATGAAAATTGTCACAGATAAAGAAATAAACTGTCAAAGTTCTAACTGCAGTCAGAAACGATAAAATGGTTTTGGTAAAATTAATATTAAAAAAAATCTGAAGGAACTCCACTCGACTTTCCGAACATTTAGTAGTGATCAGCTGTGTAAATAAATTAAAGTAAGACAAGTAGTTAAATAAGAAAAAGTGAAAAATATAATAGAAGGTTTGAGCATTTTGTCCATTGTTTAATTTTGTACGCTATTGAACTTCATATAATTTTAGCCATAGATCATAATGATATAGAATTTTTCGTAGCGTTCCTATAAGAGTCTATAAGGAAAAATCTGGACAATTCGTGCGACGGCAATTTATAGCATGTGCATAAAGTTTTAGCTAAATCGAATAAGGCATTTAAATTCTATCGCACTTTAAAGTAATTGCGGCCATAGACCATAATGATAAAGAATTATTGTTTGTGTCCCTGTAAGAAAAAAAAAAAAAAACTATAAATGCTACATTCACCAAACTCTATAAACTTTGTGTGACACTAATTTATAATGTGTGTATAATATTTTAGGTCAGAAGAATAAGGCGTTTAGACGCTATCGAAGTTTGAAAAAATTGGCCCCATAGGCCATAACGATTAAAAAAAACCTTTTTCCCCCTGTAAAAAAAAAAAAAAAAAAAAAAAAAAAAAACTGTAAGTGCTAAATTCACCAAAGTCAATAGGATTAGTGCTATGGTGACTATACACTAAATTACAGATTATTTTAACAAAGGGTTTAAGCGCTACCTTGTTCACTCACACATCATCGTAATAATAGCAAAAATAAACTCAGAGGACCTCAAAACGTATATAAAAACTAAAATATCAAAGTCGAATTTTGACATGATTACAATACTTTTTTTACATATGTATGTTCTGAAAGAAATAAAAAAAAAACCACTATGCAAAGGCTGGTGCATAAAGAGATATGAGGTGTTAAACATACGATGCAGATCTACATCGCTGCCCATTTAAGGGTCAATTTTCTGTTATGAACACACTAATAATTTAATTATTTAAGTTTAAAAAATTACTTTTAATTCACTAATGAAAAAATAAAGAAAAGGTAAAGAGTATTATAATATAGGAAAACTCATCTATACGTATAATTAAAATTTCAAGTTTGGAATGAAGCATCGATTAATTAATCACAAAAGTAAGTAGATGTACTTTAACGTACACTTAGGAAATTTATCTTTTTAAGTTACTAAAAACAATTTAACTTCCCTTAACAACAGTTTAGTACACATTATGAAATATTATATTTGCTAAAAGAAATAAGAAAAACTAAATCTAAGAAACATTTTGGACTGTTCCATGTATTTCTTTTTCTTAATGTCACAAGAAATAAGAAAATATAAATACAAATGAATAAAATTCACTAGTTCAATTTTCTGCCAATAAACAGAATCAAGTAAAGAAACATCTTTACACAGGACGAAAAGTTCTTTCAAAAACAAATTTAAAATGTATTACTTTAATATTTGTTATAATATGTTTATATGCAAATATTATGACTTACGTATTTTTTTTTCTACTTGCTTTTTTAATGTATTTACAATCTTTTGAATAGCATGTAATTTGAATGTAGGCATCTGTATAAATTCCAGCTTTCATGTTTAAAACTTTCAGGGAAAAAAAAAAAAAAGTAAGTTTGATCATCTTTTTCTGTAAAAAAAGTTTTTTTCAGATGATGGCTACAAACTTTTCATTTAAACATTTATTGTGCTGTTAGGAAATTGTCATTTTGTATGCATTTTATTTTGAAAAATAAAATAGTGGTATCTAGATTCCTCATTAAAAATTAATAGTCATTGCAAATATATTTAGGGTCCCCCATACACACCGTTCAAACTCTGAACAGACAGACTCGTCTCCTGAAATGCATAAAATTTGCCTAAAGACTCGGACCTCCACGTACAGTAATTTTCCAGAAGAATGCGAAAGAAAATTTGGATCAATTATTAAAGGGGACCTTAAACAGGGTTTGTACTGAAACGCCTTTTTTATCGGAGTCTTACACTAGTATTTTCTTTTTTAATTCATAGGTTACTATTATTACAAAAATTACAATATAAATTTAGTGATTGAAAAAGATCAAGGAAAATGTAGGAGCGTAAGAACCCTGTCAAAATATGCAAATCAAGTGAAAACGTGAATTCAAAATTTTTGACCGAATGCAATACTTTTATTACCTATGATATGCTGTAATAGAAATAAAAAAAATTAAGAAATGTGTTGCGACTTTAAGAAAAGTTACGACTTGATTATACTATTGACTTAACAAGATTTCTAGAAATGTGCAAATAATATTACGACATTTCTGGTAAAAAAAAAAAAAAAAAAAACTTCATTGGACACACGAATGGGATGTTTGAAAAAAATTAAAGAAATTGGTCTATCTAGCCCCAACTATCTCAGAAACTGACTAATTTGCTCGTCTTCATGCTGCGCATTCTAAAGAAATAAAAGTGGATGTAAATACTGCAAATAATGCCGTAAATACGTTTTTCAGCCATGAATTTCCAAAATTACTAATGGATAAGAAATGCAGCATTTCTAGGTTATGTCTTGTATTTCTTGCCACGTCGGTGATGCCATCTTTTAAACATCGAATATTATAAATATTAATATTTATGCTTTGATCTTTATATTTACATAACTTTGTGATTAAAAAAAAAGGAATAGTAGAATTTTTTCGCAAGAAGAAAATTAAAATATGAAAGTTACAGTTATTTTGTGAATGTATATATGTTTTCTGTACCACTAACATGAAACTTTCGAAGCATTGATATTTTTATATTTGTTATTATTAATATCAGTATTTAAAAGAAAGTGATGCAAAGCATTTCTTAAGAAGTACATAAAATAAAAGGATAAAAAACAATGCCGCTATTAAGCTGATGAATTTATTAAAATCTCTAAGTCTGTTTTATTTTTATATTAATCGTTAAAACTTAGCACGCAAATTTTAGAAAGTTAAGTTAGCTATAAAAGCAATATTACACTAATAAATTGAGATCAGCAACTTTTATAAAAAATAAACCAAGGCACATACTGTGTCTTCAACTTATTTAAGAAATTCTCCAATTTTGGTGTAAAAATTTAACTACATGTTTAAACATATTAACTAGTGTAAAATTCATTTTTCAAGTACTTTCAAATTGCTGCATGTCACACGGATTTTTTGGAATAACTGTCATAATTTAAAGATAATTGTAATATCTATTTGTAATATCTATTTATTTATCTAAAAATGTAATTCTAAAACACAATCTTTTTAGGTAAATAAAGTAATAATTAGACAATATATTCTTCACTCGTATTGATACATACAAATATCACCGTAAAAATGTACAAAATACAGAGGGTGTTCACACATTTTTGTAACGATTTTACGAATATATCTACGTATATCAGTACAAAAACCCTTAACGGCTTAAAAGTTTGTGACGCCGCTACTTTATGACTATAAGAATTTGAAATATGAGTCTTAAAAATAATGATATCAAATTTGAAGTGACACTTTGCAATTAGTTAAAATATACATAGATTTTCTTATTTGATCATTTACTTTTTTCTTTTATTTATATTTATAATACAAACGTAATATTTTTAACTTCAAGATCAGACAGATATATAAAATACACACACTGATGCTTTTTCATTCACATTTCAAATTCAAAATAACAGTTTTAAAAGAAATGATATAAAAATTCCAGTGGCACCTCGGTGTTATTTTAAGAGATTTGTTTTTAGATTCCATTAATTTTTTTTTTTTTTTTTTTTTTTTTTTTTGTCTGATAAAGTATATTTACACATTGACAGTGCTTTTAATTTTCAAATATACTGTCAAATAATTATATTTTCACTGAGTTTGCATTATAAAGTAAAATTATTTATTTCAATAAATTGATTTATCTTTTGCATCAAGCTATCCAAAACATAGTACAGAGCTGCCAACCTAATCCGGCAAATCGTTAGCACCGCCCCCTTTTATACACACTTAATTTTTAAAGTATTTGTTTGCTTAATTCATCACAAATTTATTTGAAGAGAATTACTCTAAAAATTAAGTGGTGTAGAAAAAGGGGAAGTACTAGCAAATTGCCGGATTAGGTTGGCAGCTCTGATAGTATCATAGTATTCAACTAAATGAAAACTTGCGCAAATAGGTAGTGTGACGTAAAGAAAACATTTACACAAATTTTACTTGCAGTTTTGGATATGATAAATTCAGAAAATCTGAAATCGTATACATACATTAAATTTTATAGTGAATTTTTTTTATGAACTTTTCTTAAAGAAGATTGAAAATTAAAATCAATCAAAGAATTTGTTTGCGTAATTGCGGGTAGTTCTTTAGCGTAAAAATAGTGTTTAGCTTGTAAATATAAAAATTTTACATAAATGATTGTGTAAAATTTATACAATAGTAACTACAATTACTTAAATTCTGTGTAAGTACCTAATTAGTCTCTCACTTTAGTCATTCTACAACACATGAGAAAGGAAATACCTTAAACAATAGGAATTATACTACTCTATAGTCTTCTCTTTAGATCTAATGTTTTATGTCACTAAAATAATTTAAATAATTCAGATAAGTATTTAAATTTCAGGAAACGGAAACAGCTAATTTATATACATTACACAAATGCATTAATCACTCAACAAATTAAGCGTATTAAACATAAAACTACAAATATATTTCTCTTATTAAATATCCATTAAATTTTCTTTGACTGTGTAAATAATACGACTGGTTATTCAGGTCTTGGGATACAGAATAGAGAGCGAGCTAAGTTGATAAGAGTTAATCCTCCTCTATTCAAGATAAATATTAATATATCGTACATTGATCTCCTTTTGTAAAGACATGAGAAAAAATGATTTATTTATTCGAAGAATGTGCATATGTTATTTTAAAATGCAATCGAAAACCTTAAAATATAAGTAGAATTGTTTATAATATTGCATTCTAAAATTAGCTACTAAATAAATTTCAAATCATTCCAAGAAATATATATATATATATCAGGAAAAATTTTTCAACTACTTTTGAAATTTATTTCTTATCAATTTTTAAAAAGAAATATATATATGCATTTATTACTCTGATATATTCCTTCATGTAATTTAATAAACGTTCGTTTTTTTTTTATTTTTTATTTTTTTATTTTTTTTTTTAATGTAAAATCACTTCACCAGCATGTTCCTTGCTTAAAACTCTGAATAACTAAAGCGGCTTTATAATGAGATATAAAACATAAGACAACATTCACAATTATTATTCAACCATATTAGGGCTATGCAAAACCAGTGACGAAGTAGAATTGAAATTAGATTTATTTCTTGAGAAATCAACTTATTGCAATATCTTAGTTTATTAACACGCTTTTATTAGCTTCACCTGTATGTATGTATGTATGTATGTTTATATGTATGTTTGTATGTTTGTAACCGCTCTGGGAGCAAACAAAAATCTATATTGTAAAAAAAGACTTTCCCTACGTGAACGCCGTGGCGTTGAGGTATAGCTTCGCGCTACGAACCTAAAGGTCTAGCGTTCGATCCCGGTCAGGGGAGATTTTTTAAAAATGGTTTTTGTTTAATTCTAAATTATTTTAATTAAAGATTTAAATGTATGTAAACATTATGGTGTGTCACTCACACGATTTTCTCTTACCCTGCATTTTAATACTAAGATAGATATTTTGTGCTTTTTAGTTCACATTTCTATAAAAGCGTGTTCTTTAATTTTTTAAAACTATAATATTATATACCTATCTCTCTAATTGTCCATAAAAATGCCATCGCAATATTTTCCTAAATACTGAATCAATTTGGTTAACCAAATTAATCGCACATTTTATTGCCGTGTGGCAGCCACTTGAAATTTTGAAGTTTAGATAATACGGTATGGATGAAATCTTATATTTGTGACCGCCATTTTTTTTCTTGGCAACCATATAAAATCACGAGACCATGTAAAAATTTCTCATCGCAATAAGTTACAAAATACTTAATCAAACTGAACCTAAATTGGACAGTGAACCTACTTTAGAAAGAACTTTGTTGATCTCTTTTGCCAGCTTCATCCGCCATCTTGGTTCGAAGTGGCAACCAGTTAAAAGTTTCAAACGCATATAAAAAACGTATTTATTAATCGATTTGCTTAAAACATAATAAAAACATAGTCCATATATAGGTTTCAACTAATTTTAATGATCATTTTAATCAATTATCCTGTTTCAAAAGGGGGTCATACATTAGTATACATTATTTGAAATCAGATGCAAAGGGCAAATAGTTATCGCGATAACTTCCGAAATATTGACGCAATTACAAACAAAGTTGGATAATGGGCTTAATTTGAAGTATTGTTTTCTCATCTTGATTCCCTATCTGATTTGCAAGTGGCAACCACTTGCAAATTTTAAACTCAAATAATAAACGATTTAAACAATTTGCTTTAAACTTAATATACAGTGTGAGTCAAAAGTTCATGAACCATTTTAAAACTTAATATAAAATCAAGTAAGTGACGTAAAAGAGTGTGTTTTGAACTATAATTTTTCTTATGGTGAAAACTTTGGTTTAGGCGCAAATTCAAAATTTTGCTCATTGATCATTCTGTATATGACATTTTGATCATATATTTGTGGCTACTTCTATCTCAAGTCTTAAAAAATCATAATTTCTTCTTCTGGGACTATGTCAAAGACAAAGCGTACGCTAACCGTGTGCCTAATGTAAAAGTTTTGTAATAAAGTAAAGCGAATAACTCGTGTAATGCAGTCACGTTCACAACAGAGATATAGAACTCGTATATTTTGGATTGGATTAAAAGTATGTTTTGGATTCAAGATGTTAAAGGAACACGTAGTTATAATTATTAATATCATTATTATTATTATTATTATTATTTTGAATTTACAAAATACATGCTTTGTAAGTGCCTGCTTGCATTTTTGGTGGGTTTTTTGTTGCTTTTTTAACATTTAGTGCCGCCTATGAGCCAAATTAAGAGCTTAATTTTTTGTTTGGGTAACACATATTTATTCTTAAGAATCATTGTAGTACATTGTAGTACAACTCTTGTGCGTGAAATATTTGGTTTTATAATAAAGTTTAATATCACTCAAAGTTTTTGACTGAACCTCTATACATATATACGTGCATTAAGGAACAAATAATAATAACAAAACAAAATCTGTATTAGAATAATTTTTATTTTTTCTTTGAAAAACGTCCAATTTAATCATTTAAAAACGGGGATCAAACTGATTTTGCCAGATATCTCATATCCATATACCTTAGCAGCTAATAAAGCTGGAAAAGTTATTTTTGTTGCCAAAAAAGGCAACACAAAGCTATCTATCTATTAGCTTTATTATGTGTTTGTTTTTATTTATTACAGTTATAAAGTTATTCAAATATATTTAAATCAAATACATGACTTTTGCACACACATATATATACATATATATATATATATATATATATGTGTCCATTATTGAACAAAAAAAAATTATTATGTACAGTAGTCTGTATTAAATATACAATAAAATTTACATTGTGACAAAATTCGATTTTTTTTCCCATTTATATTTCACATGAAATAATATAAATAGCAACCAACGATATAAAAAGTGAAATGTATTTTTAGCACGTCTTTCTTTCGCAAAGTAATGAAACTTCTACGAAAGTCTCGCAGGTAATTATTCTTATATGTTCACGTCCATCTGTTTTCGAAACTTGTTTATTCCTAAGAGAGAAGGAAACAATGTATAAATGGCATTCTTTAATATCTTGCGTCTTAAAATAATAATAATAATATTTATAATATTTTCCATGTTTAAGGAAATTTTTTTTTTAATTTTTAGTCTTAAAACTTATGCATTTATCAAAGAATTATTCTAAATCAATAGCAACATTTAAAGTATATGCGTGAAAAAAGTTAATATATATTTAGTGAGAAATAAAAGAATGCAGTGTAAATAAATAAATATATGTAATAAATATTAATGTTAATTTAAAAAAGGTATATAAATTACGCATGTGGAATAGAGAGTTTTAAAATTATACTAATAATAAACATTATTCCTTTATTCAGTTTAAAAGTACTCGTCAACGTGAACGTGGGTGCTTCGGGACACATGTATGTACAGTCAGTAACAAAAGTCTCCGAACACTAGCAAAAATTTCTATGTAATAAAAGTACACTTAATACTGTCTTGTTAAATAAATCCTTGTCAAATCCTGTTCTTAGTCAGTCGAAAAACAGGATTCGACAAGGATTTATTTAACAAAACTGTATTAAGTGTACTACATGGGAATTTTTGCTAGTGTTCGGAGACTTTTGTTACTGACTGTAGTTGCAACCAATACTTATCTCTATCGAATATATATATGAATATATATATATATATATATATATATATATATATATATAAAATAAAAGATAAATTTTCTGAAAATATAAAGTGCAAAATAATTGTTTAAAATTTAGTCTAAAAAAAATCCCCACGTAAGATCCGCAGGTAGAGATTATTCAGAGGTTATAGATTATTCAGCCTTAGGAGTTTAGGAAAAGAAAACACGTTGAAAAAAATCTAACTGAAACAGAAAATTTGTTGCATGCGTATACGAAACAAGTCTGGACATCGAAAAATAATTAAATCAGGGTGCACAGTGGATCGAAGTATAGGCAGAGGCGAACATAGGAACGTTATGGTATTATTATTATCTATGTATGATGTTTTTTGTCACATTTCGATTTAAATATGTATATATGTATGATAGTTAAAGCGATTCCATGCTTTTTTTTAACCCTTTATAAGGCCGAGGGAATATTTTCCCCACCAAATTCGTTATCGTTTTATTCACCTGGCACCAATTTTTTAAAATAATGATTCCTGTGTATCATTTTTCTGGAAAAACATCACTATGAAAATTATTTTGATAATTCTAGTGGGAAAAAAATTAAAAAGTAGTTGTTTGTGACAATCCTGCTTATGCTAATACGATGGGTTGTGAGAAGTATGCGATTGACTAAGAGAATAAGATGCCAAAAGTAAAATTAATTATTTCTAATAGGCTAAATGAATTTTTTACTTTACATCAAATTTTATTCGTGAAAATAGTTTAATGTGCCATTTGAGGAAAAAATGGTTTAATAAAGGGGTTAAGCGGTATC
Organism: Salticus scenicus; assembly: GCA_963930645.1. Lineage (NCBI taxonomy): Eukaryota > Metazoa > Arthropoda > Arachnida > Araneae > Salticidae > Salticus > Salticus scenicus. The sequence goes on along the minus strand of OZ005648.1, from coordinate 326,227,582 downwards.
ATATTTTTCTGCTGCAAATAGGTATTTAGAAACATACCTGGTAAAGAAACAAATGTTGTATAAAAGAAGAGAATAAAAGAAAATAAATAAAAATTTCGGGAAGAAAATCTATATTTGTAACACAATTAATTTAGCACACAATGATAAATATATCATTAGATTACTGCTTCTTTTTTCTTTTCTTTTTTTATATGTAGTTTTTCAATAGAAAACTCATGCAGGCATTTACTGACAAACTCTATTAAAAAAATTACTTTTGTCTTTATTTTACTAAAGATTTATGGAAGGTAGGCGATCAATAATTAATGAATTTTTTTGATTGAACTGGATTTTTTATTTGTTTTATTTTGCTATCAGAAATAATTTTTAAACAAATAAGCAAATAAAGTGAATTCTTATCAAAGAAATTTTAAAAAACGTTGTTCCTAGGTTCTGTTATTTTTAGGAGGACAATTTTGGAAGGCAAATTTAGGAGACAAATTTGGAAAATTTGCACTGGAAACAGCGAAACAATGTGTCTCAAAATATGTGTGGTACTATGTGCCAGTTTCAGTTCACAAACTATTGATTCATGGAAAAGACATAATAGAAAATTTTTCTATTCCAATTGGATAATTGTCAGAAGAAGCTAGCGAAGCCCGAAATAAAGAGTTTCGTAAATACAGAGAATACCACACGAGAAAAATAAATCGAAGAGCTTGTAACGAAGATTTGCTACATCACTTGTTATTAACATCTGACCCCCTGATTTCAAGCATGAGAACGAATAAAAGAAATGTGCAAAGGAAGGAACTTTTTCCTGAAACACAGGAACTTTTATTTTAAATCATAATATGTTATTACATTATTTAGTTTTAACATTTGATTATTTAACGCTAAACATTTACTTAATTTTAACATTTTATGACATATCACGGCAACTATTTACATTTCCCTCCTTTTTTGGGTCCAACGGTACTTTTCAGTACCATTAAAGTAAAATTAATTATTTTATTAAATATTTAAAAAAAAATAAAATTAATTTCTGATTTATTAAATTTATTTTAATCATCTAAATTCTATAATATTTTCACGATAAAAATTTTAATATATTTTCTGTCATTAATGAATACAGTTATTCAGATAAATTTCTTGATTGATAATTTGAGGGTAAACAGAATAAAAATTTATTTTACTCTAAAAGTGGCGATTTATGGCGCAAATCCTTTTCACAGATTAAAATGCATACTTTTGGAAGTAGTAAAATGTGTTTGAAATTTTGGACAATTTTGGACAAAAAAAGTTACGCAACTTATAAATTTAATTTTGTTGTTAATTTTATATTCACATTTCATGCGTGAATCACAACATAAAAAAACCAACAAAATGTTGGCAGAAGTACCTTAAACTTTTATTAGGACATTATTAAAAGTATTTTTATTTCGTATTTTTTTATAGTTATCGTAAGTGCCACTTGATGGCTATTAAAATAAAGTCACTGAAATTCATCGAAAAATCTTATTTCTGAAAGTTTTCGTTTTGAACTTATTTATATACAACAAAACGTCGTGTAATTGAAGAAATAACCCTATATTTGTATTTTTTAGTCATTCTTTTAAATTATTTCACTGTAAAATATCAGTTATTTAGAGGTTGATTTTTGGGCCTATGTTCGTATTTTAACATTGTTCGATCCACTGTGGGTCGTCCCAAAAAGCACAGTCATACTAAAAGTTGCAATTATATAAAAAAATGGTGGTTATAATTAAATTATAATTAAATTTTGTTATAATAAAATTTCCATTAAACTCTAAAGATGCTCTGAAAACTTGATTCTAAGAAAAAGTATTGATGCAAATACTAATAAGTAGCATTAAATATTGGGACTAGTTGGCATAGGTTGACTCTGTTCAGTTCCCCACTATATATTTATACTCATAAATTTCGATTATAAAACATAGTAGATATACAGCAGACATAGTAGAGCATACTGAGATTCGTATTAAGAAAAATGAATACGGCAAATTTACTCAGAACGGTGCCAGACTGAAATGTGCCGCCTAATAAGTTATCTACCTTCTAAATCGATACATAAACCTTAATTTTATGATTAAATTTGGTATGATCAGTTTTGTATTTTGGTTTATATGAAATTCATTTTACTTAGAATGCAATTATCCCAAAATATAAGTTTATATGAAATATTTTTCCATGTTAAGGAAATCTGAAATTTCAAATAACTTACGAAGATTTTAAATCAGAATATTCTTATGAATGATGTACAAGCCAGTATCCTAAATGATAAAGTAAATGTGATCTGAAATCTGTATGAAGAAAATATGCTTCAAAATGGTCGTTTGTGCAATTGTTTTCTCTATTCTGCCATGTTAAGAAATTTGTGAATTTAAATTAATTTACGAAGTTTTCAACGTAGAATTTTCATAGTTAATTTTATACTAGAGCCAGCATCATAACTCATATTTTAAAGCACGTCTGACATCATAAGAATAAAAAAAAATAATAAAAAAATCTTTTAATTCATGTCTAAACAGAAATTTTCCTATTCTTTAATAATAAGAAAACCGTAAATTTCGAATTGCTTGTATAGTTTTTGAATTAGAATATTGCAAATCAATAGGTTCTTGCAAGTATCGAAAGTGTTATTTTAAATGCTATCCGACCTTTTTGAGATCACGTGTTCTAGAGATAATATATTCAGAGTCTAGCATAATAACTAAACCCCAAAAATAGCCAAGTATTTAATATAAAATATTGTAAAAACTGTTATTTTAAATGATGTCAGACCTTTCTAGTATTACTTGTTCTGGAGAAATTATGTTTACAGATGTTAACAGAGAATATTGAGAATTATGGGGAAAATATTTTCTGGACAAAATATCTTCACAGAAAATACGTCATACTAACTAAACCCAGGAAATAACCGCGTATTTAATATAAAATACTGACTAACTAACTAATTTTAGTTTAACTTTATGCTTAATGGAATCTTTATGAACTAGATGTTCAATAAACATATGTAAGATTATGAAAATCAAGTATTCACTCTAAATGTTAAGAAAGTTGCAAAGTTTTTGTTTTTTGTTTTTATGACAAACATTACCCTGAGGCTTCAGATTTTACTTAGCAAATGTAGCTAAATGTTAGCTACACAATACTGATAATAATGTTACACACAATGCTGAAAACTGCAAGACTTAAAGTTAAAATATATTCAGAATATATTAAAAATTTAAAGGATAGCCAAATGACATTATGTTATTACTTAAAATTTTTTAATTATATTGACGAATATACTTTAAGAAAAAAGAAAGACATTTCAAAATAACCACAACATATGTTTAAAAAAAAAATTAAAAAATCCAAATTTTAAAGAGCATTTATACGCTACGATCTTAACTTCGATACTGGTAAAAAATTTTAATTAAAATGGGAAATTTCTAATGAACCCATTTTTCTCTTTGTTGAAAACAAAAAATAATGAAATAAGTTAAAATAAGATTTTGTACGAAATATTAAAACAAATTTCGAAAGAAAAATTTATTTGTTTCAACTTCACGTTAAACTGATAATTTTTAATACTTTATACCTGTCACTACTAATAATCGAGATTTTGAGTCATTGTACAAAATGTAGTGATGAAACTTTAAAAACTGCATTCATTGTTAAAAAATATTTCAAAATCTTCTACATAAAACAATTTTAAGACACTTAACGAGAATTTTACACTTTTAAGTGTTTCTTTTTATATCAATTTTTAAAATTTCTACATTTCAACAATGCTTATGTTACTATTCCATAAATAATATACTGTTTACAAAAATAAAAGTTTCGCAGATATTCTATTGCATTCACACTTGAAAAATTTTATTCTCAAAATTATAGAATTTACACGATAAAAACATGAAATGTAATGCTCACAAGGGCCTTTTTAAAATTCTCCAGAGAATGTTGTCACTCCATCAAAAACAAATTTATTGGGATATCTTCTCTAAAATCGAACATTTCGGAACATTTATTACTTCTTTAAAAAAAGAAAAGATAATAAAACTACAACCTCAAATAAGATATTTCATTTTCTTTTTACTTTCTCATATCCATGTATGGTCGATAAAGTATTGTTTTTAGGGCATATTTTCGTAATTTAGGTTTTATTTTAAATTGTACGTTTGAGGTCGCTAAAAAAAAAAAAAAAAATCAATAGTAAGTCTTTTAGTAGTAGTTATGTTTGTGTGCGTATGAAAATCTTATCAGCATAATCCAGAAAATAAATATTATCAGAACGTTCTAATTTATTGTTTTAAGCCTGTATATTATGATGGTGTTACTTTAAAATTATTTTCAGATCGGAGAGTTAATTGATGAAATTTTCATTTATGCTTTCAAAGTATCTAAAAATACTGTTTCTTTAAGAGAAATGTATTTTGGTACATTTTAAAAAATTTAAACAGCAATAAACGAAATACACCCGTCCGTCAATTTACGCAAATAATCTTTCTATGTGAAATTGATTTACGCGAAAAAAAACCGCGTAAAGTAACTCCATCAGTGTAAAATAAAAATATTGGAAATAAAAGCTAGCGAGAGGTTTACAAATACAGGTGTACATATTTATCTTTACGTAACTTAATAAAAATATAAAAAAAAATATAAATTAGAATTTCAGAAAACAGAAATATGTAAGTTTTACTTGACGTCACTATCCCTACTGTAATTCAAAACACTAGTTCTTTATATATATATATATACAAGCAGACTTTGTCCGCTTCGCTGGACATTAAACTTAAATGAGCTGTCAAAATCCCATATCTTTATAATAACTTAAGTTTTCGCTGTGATTGGTGGAGGTTTTCTCGCTCGCAACGTGAGGAGTCTGGGTCTCCATTGCCTTCAGCACAACTTACCCACTTCTTACTTCCTCTTCCTCAGCGGGTGAGTTCGAACTTTTGCAAAATCCCACTAATGTACATAATGCGCACACTTAATCAATATCCACACACCAAAATTAGCCGTTCTAAGATAATTCAAAGCGAATTCAAACGGAAAATCATGTTTTTACACGTATTTATTGCCCTCCGACTCCGAGAAGCGGGGGGGGGGGGGGATTTTGAATTTCGTGAAATTCAGTTACAGTAAGTGCCGAATGCATACAAACAATTTAAGCACCAAATTTAGTGACCACAGAAGTCTTCAATAGAAAATATTATAAATAAAAAAATAAAAAAAGCACAGCTTTAGTATGGGAACCCTTTCGTGACTTTAAATATTTTAAGCCATTTTTGCGATGAACTGAATTGACTATCTCAATTGTGCAATTAAAGATCTTGGCGAGAAACGTCCGAGCTACTTCGGTGCCGAATTTCATATTTTGCCACAGGGATCCAATATTTAAATTGTATCATACACAAAATAAATAAATAAATAAAATAAAATAAAATAATAAAATAAAATAAAAACCTGATGTTTACAAAATAAAAATAAAAAATCTTAATAAAATCCAAATTACATTCATTTACAATTAAGGGGAGAACATAAAAGAACCTCATAAGGTACATAATAACAACAAAAAATCTTGTTTTACTGCAGGAAAGAAAAGTACTGCTTAATTAAATAAAAATATTAAACCAATGCCAAATATAATAAAACAGGAATAAATTACTACGTCAGAAACGCCAAAGAAAAATTATTGAGGTGCATACAGCTGTTTCGGTAGCGTAAAGCGTACCGTCTTCAGTGCAGAAAACTCTGAATCTGGAGAAGTGCTCGTATATATAGGAGAGGGACCGGATTTAGTTCAACCAATAGGATTACGGAAGAGGTGGGGAGTGTGGCCAATAGGAATTAAGGAATGTGTAGCTGTGTAAACAGTAGAAAAATTAAGGAAATGTGGACTGAATGTAAAATTTCCAACAATCAGACAAATAGGGAACAGCGAAATCACAATTTACAAGGTTTTTAAAATTTTTATAAATATGAAAAGCTTCAAAGAAATCGAGTTCATGAATGGATTTAGGTCTGCAAATTATTTTAGCTGAATTAAATTTAAAATTATGATTTTCCTCCCAGCAATGCTTAGAAATAGCCGATTTATTGGTTTCTTGTTTGCGGACGTAATTCATATGTTCTTTTAGACGAAATTTAAGACTGCGTTTAGTTTGGCCAATATATGATAAACCACACTGACAGGAAATACTATAAATGACCCAAGAATTATGCATATAAATAGGATCTTTTAACTGAGAAAAGGTGAGTTTATTGGAAGGCGAAAATATTATTTTAAAATCATATTGTTTGAGAATTTTAGCTGTGGTTTGACTGGTTTTAGAAAAATAGGGTAAAACAATACTGATATTAGATGTGACTGATTTAGTAGACGAAATACGAGGGAGTTGTAATTTTTGGATAGCTTTGTCTATAATGGAAGGGTCATAACCTCTGTCAATTGCGATGGCTTTCAGGTATTTAATTTCAGATTTCAATAAAATAGGATTTGAACAAATATTAAGGGCACGGTTTACAAAAGTATGGGTTCCCCTCTCTCCCCAATTCTCGCAGACATTTACATGCACTATTTCGAAAGCAAACTTTTTAAGAAAATACCTTTTCCTTTTTGGACCCGTTACGTTGACGACACCTTCACGCTTATCGACATGTCTCATCACAATATTGACCATGTCTTAGAAACCTTAAATTCAATTGACAGTAATATCCAGTTTACATATGAAATAGAAAATAATGGCTCCCTTCCATTTCTTGATACCCTCGTCTCTCGCACTGTAAATGGATTTTCAACCACTGTTTATCGTAAAAATTTTGCAGTCTCCCTTCCTCCCCATGCGCGTTCATGTCACCCACCTAACCAAAAAATGGCTGCTTTCTATACTTTTGTAAACCGTGCCCTTAATATTTGTTCAAATCCTATTTTATTGAAATCTGAAATTAAATACCTGAAAGCCATCGCAATTGACAGAGGTTATGACCCTTCCATTATAGACAAAGCTATCCAAAAATTACAACTCCCTCGTATTTCGTCTACTAAATCAGTCACATCTAATATCAGTATTGTTTTACCCTATTTTTCTAAAACCAGTCAAACCATAGCTAAAATTCTCAAACAATATGATTTTAAAATAATATTTTCGCCTTCCAATAAACTCACCTTTTCTCAGTTAAAAGATCCTATTTATATGCATAATTCTTGGGTCATTTATAGTATTTCCTGTCAGTGTGGTTTATCATATATTGGCCAAACTAAACGCAGTCTTAAATTTCGTCTAAAAGAACATATGAATTACGTCCGCAAACAAGAAACCAATAAATCGGCTATTTCTAAGCATTGCTGGGAGGAAAATCATAATTTTAAATTTAATTCAGCTAAAATAATTTGCAGACCTAAATCCATTCATGAACTCGATTTCTTTGAAGCTTTTCATATTTATAAAAATTTTAAAAACCTTGTAAATTGTGATTTCGCTGTTCCCTATTTGTCTGATTGTTGGAAATTTTACATTCAGTCCACATTTCCTTAATTTTTCTACTGTTTACACAGCTACACATTCCTTAATTCCTATTGGCCACACTCCCCACCTCTTCCGTAATCCTATTGGTTGAACTAAATCCGGTCCCTCTCCTATATATACGAGCACTTCTCCAGATTCAGAGTTTTCTGCACTGAAGACGGTACGCTTTACGCTACCGAAACAGCTGTATGCACCTCAATAATTTTTCTTTGGCGTTTCTGACGTAGTAATTTATTCCTGTTTTATTATTCCAACGCCAAGTCTCCTGCTATTATCAATGCCAAATATCTCTATGACAATATTTATCCACGTGCAAATTCCTGATTAAAAAGAAAAAAAAAATCACCAACTTTTGTAGGTATAGTTCTCTCTAAATTTTATTATTACTGACGTGAAATTAAAAATATTTCATTTTATTTCTGGAAAATAAAAAAATATATAAATGCGTATATATAAATATAACATCTTCTACCGAATATGGGTTGAAAACGGAAAAAGGGTAAAATAAATTAGAAATATCAGACCTATATTTATAAATTTGATATTAAATGAAAGAGGCGATTTTTCTGAATCCAGGGGTGCAAACACTTTTTCGATGCGACAATTAGATTTTTAAAAAATAAATAAAGTATGAAATGTAAGTGGCAACGGAAAAACGGAAAAAGGGAAAAATAAATTAAAAATATCAGACCTATCGTTACAAATTCAGTACCAAATAATAGGGGTGATTTTTCTGAATCCTGGAGTGTAAACAGTTTTTCGATACGAAAACTAGATTTTTTAAAATTAACTAAAGTATGAAACTTAGATGGCAACACTTCATTTCAATCTTTTCATAATTTGTAGTGCGAATCACGCGAATAAAAATGTCTAACTTAAAAATTCATTTTTATATTTTATTTTTCCATTCAAAGCGTTTTAGTGAAAAAATATTTATGGCGCATGCGCAGGCGTTTTTTACCCACAATTTAAACACTAATAATAATTTTGAAAATTTCTATAGACATAATTTTAAGTTGGGGGAAGACCTAAGTTTCTGCCAAGCGCCGTTGAATTCCGTCCAGCCGTTCTCGAGTGATGCCCAGACAAACGTGTTCTAGTCTTTTACCCCCCAGGAGGGAACGGGGAAAGGGTGAATTTCTGAAAAGTTGATAGATATAATTTTAAGTTGTGTGAAAACCTAAATTCCTGCCAAACGCTGTTGAATTCCGCCCAGCCGTTCTCAAGTGATGCCCGGACAAAAAAAGCGACATACAGACACGATGACGCACACGCAGGCAAAATTTTCTGAAGTCATTTTCGGCTTTCATGGGGTGTGAAACGTGAAGATATCGCAAAATTTTTTGATTCCGACAAATTTACAGACAAAGTCTGATTTTATTAATATAGATAGGCATAAACTCATCATCTTTATTGCTTAGAATATTTGGAAGTGTGTCTTCAATTTCATTGTGAATGTAAATTTTTCGTGTGAGTTTTTTAAATTTTAAGTTACTAAGTTTCCATAAATTTCGTGATGATCGCTGCAACACTCCATTAACTTTTGATGAATTTTTTTGGCTCGTTGAATGTTTGGTTCAATGTTAATAAAAGCATACTCCAATTTTTTGGTGCGATCAAGAGCTTTACAAAGGTTTCAACTGTGAATGAATGCGTCTCTTGGCAGTCACTGCTACATACATCATGCGGATGGATTTCATATATGATATTCATTAATTCAATATCGGTTAATTCACTATCTGATAGTAAATTATTAATGTCACACTTTTTTCAACTGACATAGCATTTTTTTTCAAACTCCTCTGACGTAGTAAGAACAATCGCTGTTCCTCCTTCACTTGTTGAACAGTATTGCCTGGTGTAAGATATTGTGGCAATCTTGCCTTTCCAGAAAGAATTTAGAGTTGAATATTTTACTTTTCTTAAATCCCAAGGAATATTCTCAACACAATTAAGAATATTATATCGTTTCAAAGCTTCTAAAATCGTTGAATGTTCATTATTTTATATTTTAGTATAACTATTTTTGAAAGTGTATCTGATGAAACTAATTTTGCAAAAATCCACTATGCTTTGATCAATACTTAGGTATAAAAGTGCTAATTTTATAATTTAAAGGAAATATATGTATGTAAATATAAGACTGCGAAAAATAACATTACGTAAATCAATTTCTCTGATAAAAACTTCCGAGTAAATTGAAGTAAATTTACAGCATAAATATTAAAGAACGGGTGTATAATGAATATATATATTTTTTCCAATCACAAAAGCATATTTTAAGTAAAATATAATATTAAAAGCATCTATACTTCGTCTCCTGGATGTCTTGAATTGAAAATGAACGTCACTATGACAAAAATTATGTCAAATTACTTTTTGTTCTCCACTAAAGATCACCGTTGATATGGATGAATAAGAAAGGATGCACAATTATATTTCTTTAGGACAAGTCATTACGATGAAAAAAATCAACATAGAAGAGTTAAACTTGGAAACAGCGCTACATTCAAAAGCGATCTCCCCATTTCTTTAAAAAAGTTTTTGATAAATGTATTTTACGTGTATTAACTTATGATTCAGAAACTTGGACACTAATAACTATAAAAAAGCTTGAAACTACCCAGGGATGAATGGAGAGACGTATTTAAGGATTCGCCCGCAGAGATAGAAAGCGAAACACATGGATTATGTAGCAAACTTAAGTTACTGATGTCTTTTGGAGAGTTAAAAAATCAAAATGGAGGTATACTGGGCAACTTTCAAGAAGAAATGATAAATTGATCACCTAAGATCTATTTTGGATACCGAGAGATAAAAAAGACCGAACAAGAGACCGCATAGATGTTAGACAAATAACATTGTAAAGATTAAAAGAGCAGAATGGAGAAGAATTGCAGGAAACAGGGCAGATTGTAATACCATTGGAAATGCCTTCATGCTGCAGTGGATTTATAAAAGTTAAAGTTGATGGTGATTATGAGGATAATGATGATACTTCGTTTAGCGAGACATGCAAGTGAATTTTGATATGTTAGAGGAATGGTAGGAATTATCTCAAAATTTATTCCCAGTTGTACCATGATTTTTTTTCTTTTCTTTTTTTTTTTTTTTTTTTTTTGTGTGTGTGTGTGTGTCAAATTTAAGTATATATCACGTTTATATTTCGTTGTTAATACACAAGGTTATCCAAAAGTAATACGAAAATATTCAAAAAGTGATGTAAGTGATGTGAATGAAAATCTCTGAATAATTTGAAATACATATTTAATTAATAATAGCTTTCTAGTTTTATGTATGTCACGACAGCCTTTGAACAGAAGGTGGATGGATTTACCGAGAAAATGTACCTCAGTTCAAACAGTTTCTAAAACAATTTGGAATTACTTTCCAAGTAAAACAAGAAATGTAGTAGCAAACAAGTAGTGCAAGAGAAAGTAGTAGGAGTACCATATAAAATTAATTTTCTTACTTTTATACTTGAAAAATAAAGACCAATTTAGGTAGAGATAAATTAAAGAGTTCATTAAATGTAAGGTAAAGTGCCTTAATTTTGCCCCTTTTACTTCTCTGCTCACCATTCAGTGGCACTACCTCTTACGTTAGGCAGAAGAAACGGGGGTTATAATGTGTCAGAAGTGAAAATTTCGTTCGCGAAGACACATGCATCTATTATTTATATTGGATTTCCGGTTTTTAGAAGAGGTGAGTTCTTATTATGTCTTTTGTAGAACGTTATTTAATGTACTGCAAGTCATTCTTTCTTATACGTTGCATGTTTTCTATATTGGTAAGTTGTTAATTGCAGCAAAAAATTGAATCTTTGGATATCCAGTTCCAACACAGTACAGTACAGAATGTTTAAGTTGTGTTAAAAAAAACTTAGAATCTTTCATTATCGTAACACATGAACTATGCTGCCTGATATCTTTTTGAAACATTCGGCTTTTCCGATGTTCCATCTTTTAAGTGGCTGAAACGTTTCTGTTACATATCCAATTTTTTGTAACGATCGCGGACATTTCTACGCTTTTGAAACTAATCGGAAAGCAAACATCACGTTTCGAAACGTTTCTGAAATATTTACAATGTTTCGATGTTATATGATTGTTATGTTTCTGGAACATTTTGTGCTGCTAAGGTTAATCTTACGAGAAATAAAGCTCCGCCTTGTTGGGAAGTAGCGTTGTCCCAATTTCGTCCCCTTTCGTCTTCCAGATCCCCTCCATCCGGCGAAATTTTCATGGTAACTGGACAGCTATTATCAAGTGGCCATGTCCAGCAAACTTCTGCTAAATTTTTAACTTTAATCTTTTTTACCAATGGATTTTCTCAAAAATTAAATGACATAGACTTAAATCCTTTATACCAGTCGATAGAGAATTTTTTTCTGAGTCTGACTATGTGCTTAACTCAAAATCGACATTTTTGGACTTAAATCCTTTATACTTTTCGGTACTGAATTGATTTTCCACCTTTCGAAAACTGATTTTAGTGTTCATGAAAGTCATTTTTAAAGAAATCTCACTTCCATTTATTGAAATGTACGATGAAAAATAAATTTTCCCTAAAAAATAAACAAGTATTGAAAAAATTCCACTCAATAATAAAACATTTCATTAAAAAAAAAAAAAAAAAAAAAAAAAAATTATCTGATAAATAACAAAATAATTTACTTCTTAAGGGTAAGAATTTTAAAACGTTCCTTAAGGTTTTATTAAGTTACAAAAATTTTTATTGTATTCATGAAAAAAAAGAAAAAAAAAAGAAAAAGAAACCATACTTTTAATTAGAAATTATTTTCTTTTGAACATTTTATGATTAATATTTATTAGAAGTTAAAACAATACATGATTATTTAATTATTTTTCGGTAATTAAAATAATTAATTTAATGTAGATTGTACAAACCCGCATTTACTTAAATACAACACTAATAGAATTTTTTGACTTGTAAACTAACATCATAAAAAGACAAATATATCTTCACTATACTAACATTATTGCTTAGTATTATTTATAGAGAATGCTTCTAAAAAATATATTTTTGATTAACCTTTAAAAGAGCAATGATATACTTAATATAAAAATAAATTATGTGAAGTAAACATAAACCAAGCATGAAAAGCCTAATTCCAGAAAAATGTTTCGCCAAGCTACCTGTTTTATAAAAATGAAACATTTATTTTAACTTTATAGCCTCCAATTTAATAGTTATATATATATATATATATATATATATATATATATATATATAGAAAAGTTAAGATAGCTTAAGAGAATTAAATGTAATGAAAGAAAGCATTAAAGGATAACGGAAAAAAATATTTTCGCCGTAACTATAGAATGGTGCGTCATATTTCATGATAACATGGAAAAGTAAATATGTATAAAAGAGACCATTTTATCACAATTAGTCTTATAGTAAAGGAAATATATATTATAATAGCATTAGCTAGAATATGTTTGGCAATTTCCCTGGATCACCATAAGGATTGAATCCTTGACCATTGACAAATGTCACTGAGTAACAAAATTTTTTTTAACTAAAAAGAAAATTCTTATTAAAATTTACATTTTAGTAAACAAAGGTTCTTAACTGTTTCTATAGCAGCAAACAATTTGATGAATAACCTTTTAATCGGTTTACCTATTAATGATATTATGTGCAAGAATTTTATAAGAAAGTTTATAATACCTCTATTAGTATCTCTACAGCGTTTCCCGAAAAAAAAAATGCATTTTAATTCTTTGCCTATTAGAGATAAGTGAGTAGTTGCCGAAACATCAGTGAAGGCCTCCATATGGAGACTTAAAAAGATTTTGGGTTTTGTCTATTTGTCTGTGTGTGTCTCGATAGCGGCCGCATAAAAACCATCGTATTGACTTAAAAATTGTTACACATGTTTATAAGCCACACAAAAGTAGCTGTATAGTTTTGAATGTATACTCTGTTTATTATTCGTTTAGAGGAACACGTCATACTTTCTCATCGTTACGGCACAGAAACGAATTTGTATGTGCTGCAATATTGGCCGCTGAAAATCTCCGATTGACTTGCAAATTGGTACACATGTTTAGGGGCAGTACAGAAATAGCTGTATAACTTTTGATGCCTATATTGTTTATGGTTCGCGTACAAGGACACACCAAAATTTTTCTTGTCATTATGGCCTAATGTCAGAATTTTGTTTAACCGTCGCAATCCCAATATCAAGGCGTTACTGCAGAAAAATTGCTTTCAGGTGCCGCTTGGCACGTTTGTCGAAGATTACCAGCACCGCGCCTTTTTGTATCGTTTAGAAGTTGCAGCATTCCGCTGGTTACATTTGTTATCTCTGGCGAATTAACGCATTTTTTGAATGAGGCGGGCTTAACTAAATTTCAACTTCAAAATGGGGTCGAAATGACCCCAACTTGGGAAAGCGAGGGTTAAGCGCATTTTAACATGGTTACATCGAATTGAAAAAAAAAATGAAATTATCATACACCTATTGTGATGTTTGAAAGCATGTTTTGTGTGGAAAATGTGTGCTTAGACTTAATAATTCATGTACAGGACCTTACAAAAGTGTTCCGAAAACGTCACATAATCACTTAAATTATGTCAAATTTCGAATAATTTTTCACGAGCTACATAGAAAAAGTTGTATATTTTTTACTGGTGTATATAAAGTTTATGGATCGTTTACAGACACACAAAAGAATTTCATGAAATTCGAGCCTATGGACAGATTTTTATTTAAACAGATTTTGATGCGTTTATGCTGCATTTAGCATAATGAAATTAACATAATTATTAAGATGCTTAAAAGCATGTTTCCTCTAGGAAGAAGCTATGCATAGACTACATAATTTATTTACAGGATAACACAAAATAATTACGCTAGCATTCTTTAATCATCCAAATAATGCGAAATTTTGTTCAAATATTAATGATTTACAAGGAACTAGTTGTATAGTTTTTAATGGTATATATAATAACTTTGGCTAGTGTAAAGAGATACACAAAAGAATTTCGTACCATTACGGTCTATAGATGATATTTCTCATAATTGTATTTGAGAATGGTTACGCTTCATTAAACATAATGAGATAAACATATGTTTTTTGAATGTTTAAAAGCATGTTTTTTGTCAAAAATACTAAGCATAAAATTGGTAATTAGTTTACAGGGCTACACAAAATAATTCCGATATATTATGCTATAATGTGGTGTGAAATTTTGTACAAGTATTTATGAGTTACAATGAGTTAACTCTGGACTATAAGTTACAAGGAAATACACATATATATATATATAAACATACGCATATAAACAAATAAATACAGACAAACAGATAAAAAGAAGGGGTGAGGGGTGCAATAGCTTCCTCATCAGAAAAATACCTGGTTATGTAGCAAGTTAATCATAAATATATTATTATTTTTAATAATATGGTATAAAGGAAAAGGATTTGCTGAGTAATGAGTGATGCAGACCGAACTTTGAGGATCCAGATCTGCAGATCCACTAGTGTAAATCGCAAAAGTATTCCAAATACCATACACTGTCAAAAAAAAAGCCCTGTTTGCTGCAGTCTGCTGCCAGAAATTTTCTGTAATTAAAAAAAATACGTTCCATCAACGTATTTTTTCCGTAAATTTCGAGTATTTTCTGTCATTACAGAAAATTTCTGGCAGCAAACATGACTTTTTTTTGACAGTGTATAGAAAAATGATGTAAATGAAGAAAATTTTCCGTTAATTTTCAAAAAGGTGCATATTTTAAATTTTTATATGTCACCTGTTGACAAATCTGGAGAATTGCGAAGTTTTAATCTTCTAAGTAACAATATCATTGCAAAAAAACTCTGCCTAACTGTATCTTCAAAATTGATTGAGATATACCCAATTGAGATTTGAATTCAGGACATAGGAACCATATACGAAAAATGAGATGTAAATTTGTCACATTATCAAAAGATAATAGGAATGATAATATTTCCATTACAAACATTTTTTCATGCTTGGTGCAGATTCAAGATTCAGTCACCAATTCTACATCGTATCTTGTATTAAAACCAATGTTTTTTTTTATTTGAAAACAATTACAATAAAACAATTTTCTAACAAATGAATTTACAGATGATTTTTTTTTCTTTCATTCAACTGTAATTTAGCCGTTTCAATTATGCATATTAAAACATTTTTCTTTCTGAATGTTTATTAGAACTGGATAGAAATATTTATTTAGAAAATTTCATTGTCTTTCTTACAAATGATAGTAAATTCAAAACTCATTTTATGTTCTAAAGGTTTCAATTCTTATTTTATTAGCTTATAAAAAAATAAAAAAAAAGTCAAGTTTTTTCAAATTCATTTTACAAAATATCAATCTATCCCAGTGCATATTTCTTTATAACTCTAAAACCTCAAAAAAAAAAAAAAAAAAAAAAAAAAAAAAAATGAAATCCCGAGGAAATAAGTCCCAGGGCTTACACAGACACTGTCTATAAAGACTATTTCACTGCATCAGAGATTTTTTTTTTTTTAATATACGTATCATATATTTGATCGGAAATTTTTCATTGCCAATTAGTATATGTTCCCTGTTTAAATGTTGCAGCAACAGCTTTTTAAGTGATACGGGAAAATGGTAAAATTCAACTAATTTTCTGTATCATAATTCAATATGTTTTATGTAGATACAGATATACGATTTTTTCTGATTGTCTTAATCATTGGAAAAATAACTCTAATTGATTACATATCTCTAGATGGGGTGTATAAAATCTTTAAAAATGTAGCTTACTTATGTTTTGGGGCGTAATTTTTCCTTAATGTACACTGTAAAAAGTTTTTTCTAAATTTACTGAAACGTTTTTCTAGAATCGCTGTAAATTTATAATAATTCTTAGGTGAAAGTAAGTAATCGAGATTCTCAATCCTATATTTTTATCTATTTTTATTATTTAATTTCTCAATCAAAATTAAAATGAATGTTTCTACTCTATAAAAAAAGTATTCTAAGCCACAAATATATTTTCATCAAAAATTAATTCAATTAATATTAATCATATATATATGAAATGAATTTATTAACATCTCCGTATATTTTCTAATATTTTACATAAGTCTTAAGATAAGTGATTGCTAGCAGTTTTCTTTTAAAGTTTTGTCAGTGTAGTCTTACTTCCAATCTTATTTTTAATAGTTATTCATTTTACATTGCTTACTTAGGTAAAAAATTAAACCAAGTTTAAATATTTTTGCGAAACTATGTATATGCACCTTAAAAATATTTTATTCTTGTTGCACATTCAAACAAAATAAAGTCTAGAAGCTTCCAAGGAATCTCAGAAGATTTTAAATATCTGAAGAAGCTTATAATCTTAATTAATTTTTACTTTTTCTTGTTACAAAACAGAAACAAATTATTCAAATATATGCAAAACTTTGAGACACTCGTTGCTTTGTTTTCTTGTTTATTCATTTTCTGTTAATTAGCATAAATATTTTAAGTAAGTCTCCTGTGTCACGACGTTTTTATTTCTTATATTTTTTATTTTATCAGCATGAAAATATTAAAAGTTATTTCTAACATTCCTCGAAAATTTATATCTAATGACATAGTTGAAATTGATGTTTCCTATCTTGGGATTTCTTTCTACAAACAACACACAGAATAAGAATACCAAAAAATATTTCTTAAGAAAAATAACACTTTTATACATTATTGTCGGAGGAAATTTAAATCCACCTCAATATTATTTCTGTTTACCTGTAATTAATTTTGTTTATTGTTGTTCTTTAGATAGCTCTAAATGTCTAAACAATTTACTGTAAAAAAAAATATTCTTAAATACATCAGTATTGTAGCAAAATTAGTAGGTGTTTATATGTTGAAAAATTTTTTGTGCAATATATTTACATGGTGAATAATATTTCTGAAATACATGTGGAAAGTAATTCCTTGCACAGTCCACAGATGACGCTGTCTCGGATGTACCCAGAGAACGATCTGACAAGCGGGAGAGTGAGTTGGCATCCGGCTACAATGGAAAGCTGTTGAGACCGTCAGCGCGAAGGCTGATGTGGTCATTTTCTTCTAATTAGAGCTTTAAACACTCTGAGTAGTTGGGTAGAGCCATGGAAGGATCATTAATTCCTTTTCACTATTTGATAGCACGCGTAGGTGTTTTTGTATATTAAAGTACGAGCAGGTGCTTAAATGTTACTTTGTGATATTCTGATGTTCTGTGTATCAAGCCGAAGTACCCGTTGTTGGTTAATAGTGATTCTGCTGTTACATTAATATTTATGTGTTATTTGTGTTTTGTGTTTTGTGTTTTGTGTATATTCAAATAAATGTGACGTTATTTAATCTACATCCCATCATTGACCCCATCTCTAGACACCCAGCCAAGATCCTACATACACATCTTCAGAAATATCGAAATTCTATTAAGTCTTTAAGAGAATTTCAAAGTAATTTCTTACAGAGGTTCTAATTTTTTTTTACTAAGATAAATATTAATAAAAATAAAGCAAAAACTGTTAATTACTTTAAATTTGAAGGTATTACTTGTTTATTATTAAATAAATATGAACATCAAAAATTTAATTATAAAGTTAGAATCGATTATAAAGAGTAAACAAACGTTGCGTACGAGACAGATTTTTTTTTATTATTTGTTTATTTTAAATATATTAATATATGTAAAAGATCTATTCATGCATACAGAAGATAGTTCCCTATCATATTACAAGAATGGGGTACTTAAGTATTCATTAAAACTTTTGACCTGTTTTTTCTGGCCTTTTCCCACTTTTTAAATCAGAGGAATACCAAAATCACAAGATTGATGTGGTGAGCCGTCCATAAGTTAAACAGTTTATTAGTACGTTAGTAACCAATTTTAATTGAAATTTCGCGTTATTTTATTTCTGTCGTCTGTTTTCTTGAAGGGTATGCAATGGTTACTCCATTACTTATTTTTCGTTGTTTCGTAATAAGTAAAGTGATTGAATATAAATTATAAATTATATTTAACATATATTTTATTAAATAAAAATTATATATAATCGTGATTTTAATACAGAAGAAGTGCTTCGATGTCTTTATATAGTGTTAAGTTCTGATTCAGAAAAAAAAATAGTGATATCTTTAGCAAATGAATGGTTAGATAAAATGTGATAATTTATTTTAATAATTGTTCTTTCAATCCAAATATTTATGTAGAAAGATAAAATATCTTAAAAAATAAATAAATAAATAAATAAATAAATAAATAAATATATATATATATTGTTTCTGTGGGAGTCAAATGATAATATGTAACAAAAAATCGCACCTATTAAAGTTAAAATTTAATAAAAATATTTAACATTCAAGATCATAATTTTTATTTAATAACAAAAACGTTATAAATTTTTATGTATTATAATCATTTTATAACAGAGCGTAGGTAGAAAGAATATAAATCTTAGTAATACGTAATGTTGAAATTAAGTATTTTGTAGATTGTGAAATATGGCTGTGTGTGAAATTGTAATTCTCGAATAATGGTAGCGTCACCTGTCCTTCGATAAACAACCAATTTAGAATAAATATTTAACCTTCTCCTTACGGGTGGGATTTTCGCATTCCCGAGTAAAAAGGTGTTCAAGAATACGGGGTTGGTATTACCGTCTTCCGAAACATTTCTTCCCCTAAAGCATGGGGGCAGAAATCCCGCCCGTAAGGAAAAGGTTTAAAAAAAAGGGTATATTAAGCCATATTATTGATTTAAAAGGCATTGTAAATAATTTACTATTTCAAAATATCGCAAATCTTTAAAATCGATTTCAATTTTTATGATATATGAAAGCACTTTTGAATACAATAAAAGTTTCGGAGACCTTCTACATGTACTTATCAATATGCTGCATATATCTTCCTCACTCTTTATTTGTATTTTATTTGTATTTTTATTTGAATTTTATTTTGCATCACATTAAAAAATTTTTTATCGATTCTCACATATTAACAAATATAATCGGAACTTCAAAATTAATTCAAAATTATATATTAAAATACATCATACTTCTTAAAAAATCATTTTATTTGATTTATCTTAAATATATATATATATATATATATATATATATATACTTAAAAGATATATAAACATTTTCTTTTCAATATCCTTTCCAATTAATTAAAAAAGAAAAAGAAAAAAAACTTATAATATTCATTGTTTGTTTTCTTGATCGGTGGATCAAGTTCTAGAAAAAAAAAAAAAAAAAAAAAAAAAAAAAAAACTTCTTAACCATTAAAACTGTTTTAATTAACCTCTGAAGCACAATAATGCTTATTTTAATTACTTTTCCAGATGTGAAATGAGAACCTTCTTTCAACTATAAAATTTGAAACCTCCAGACTTTCCAAAGTTTTCTATTGTTATAAAAAAATTATCTTTTTTCTGCAATTGTTTGATAAAGAACTTTCATTATCTTTGGGTATTAAAAGTGTGAGGATTTATTTATTTATTTTTTAAGTCCTTTTTTATTTTATTCTTTATTACTACAAAAATGAATGTATTATATTCAAGACTTTGTTTAGAAAGGCTTTATTTGTATAGTTGTTAAAAAGAAATATTTTCGTTAATTCTGAAAAAAAGAAAAAAAGAAAAAAAAAAAACACTTTTATTACTTTAAATTGAATGTGAATATCTTTTGCTCATTTATGATTTCACGAATATTTATATCACATTACAAAATATAATATGAAATCGAAAAAGAAGGCTCAGAATGATTTAAGCAGTACACCTGTTAACTAATTTCCCTCACTTCGGTATTTTCTACTTATTTTAATTTTTTCTGTCTGTTTTTTCCTTTATTTCTACATTTGTTATTTAGCGTTTTATTCATTGCTACTAAACCTGTTGACAAACAATTGTATATACATGTAGGATTATAAAGTTTTATCTTCTAATTAATTAAATCCTAAATTTAAAAGTTTAATAAATAATAGTAAATTTTTTTGTTTAAAAAAAGAAAAAATTATGTATTTTAGTTACATTATTCCATCTATAGTTCTTGTAAAGTCATTTAATTTAAAAAATAAATCTTAGCTTTGCTTCAACTATAAAATAAAGCAAATATATAAATATATAAATAAATAAATAAGAAAGGAAATTTTTAAATAAATTAATAATAAAGTAAGTGCGAGATGTTGTCAGGTTGATTCGAACTGAAATCTTTAAATCAGATGCGACGTGCGCTGTCCAATACGTCTTTGGAACTTTAACTTTTTGATGAAATAACTTAAACTATTGATTGAACATTAAAGGCTTTTTTCTCAAGATTGTTTGGCTAGTGCGCGTTATTGATTTAATATGTTGTTACCTTCATAGTACACTATATTCCGAACTGAATTTTCTACGCCGTCGCAGATCCTTCTAATTTCAGGAAAAAATGCAAATTTGTAAATAAATATTGCAGTGAGTCGATTTTAATTATTTTATAAAAATACGGATTTTATATTATGTTTTAATTTTGCTTACATGCTTCTATTGTTTACGTTACAGCTCAGTTTCGAAAACCAATTCAGTAATTCAGTCAATAGCATTCAATAATATTCTAATTTATCCTGTCTTGTAATGCCGCTGATTGAAGTTATATTAATTTAAAAATCACTGGAAATTGCTTTTTAAAAAGTTGAATGTTTTCTATTTCAGTTTTATTATTATAATTATTATAATTATTATTATTATTTAACAAGAAAAAAAATTAAACCATTAAATTCATTTTTTTACTTATTTTTATTTCATATTGCTCGCGCACTTCTTATTTCCTAATTCAAAATTATTAAAAAAAAAAAAAAAACCTTTTTCGATATCGCTTGTAACGATACTGATTATTATTAATTTTCTTTTCTTTTTCTTTCAATAATTAAAAAAAAAAAAAAAAAAAAAAAAAAAAAAAAAAAGATTTTGATGAAATTCTGGCAAAAGCAGAATTTAGTTTAGGACGGAGGACTATTAGTTTTTTTTTTTTTTTTTTCTTTCTTTCTTTTTTCAAATTATAACATCGCTTTCAAATTATTCAATTATATTTTCGATAAATTTTAGATTTCGACAAATGTCCAACTATCGAAAACGACAACGCAAAAATCCCAGATTGAGACTAATAGGCCCTCAGTCCTAATAAACCATTAAATTCATTTTTTTACTTATTTTTATTTCATATTGCTCGCGCACTTCTTATTTCCTAATTGAAAATTATTAAAAAAAAAAAAAAAAAAAAAAAAAAAAAACTTTTTCGACATCGCTTGTAACGATACTGATTATTATTAATTTTCTTTTCTTTTTCTTTCAATAATAATAATAATGATAAAAGAAAAATTTTGATGAAATTCTGGCAAAAGCAGAATTTAGTTTAGGACGGAGGACTACTAGTTTTTTTTTTTTTTTTTTTTTTTTTTCTTCTTTTTTCAAATTATAACAACGCTTTCAAATTATTCAATTATATTTTCTATAAATTTTAGATTTCGACAAATGTCCAACTATCGAAAACGACAGCGCAAAAATCCCAGATTGAGACTAATAGGCCCTCAGTCCTAAAAAAAAAAAAAAAAAAAAAAAATTGAAAAGCATTTATTCTTTCAAATAGTCTGTCGCTCTGTTTCTTCGTCCTTTAATTTAAATTAATATTTTTAAGATATCTTGAAATTGATATAGTTAATAACGTTCACTATGGCATAATTTGTACTAAAAATTTTATAAAAAGCACCATATTAGCTTGTGTACAACTACTCATAAAACTGTTTCAATACATTTTGCCACCAAATATATAATATTATACATAAAATACCAGTAAATAAAACGCATTGAAACTGATATATGTTTTTTTAAGTATACTATGAAAATTTTCTGTTATTGTACAAATATACTACAAATTTTCTTCTTAATTTAGAAAAGTCTAACACTTGAGAAAAATAAATTTTCAAACTATCATTTCAAAAGTAGCTGTCATTTCATTTAGGTTATTTAAGCATTAATAATAATAATAATAATAATAATAATAATAATAATAATAACTTCCAGTGTCATTTCTAAATAAATCTTTTCATTTTTAATGGATGCAAAACAGTATAATGCTGCATTAAAAAGAACAGTAATCGCAAATGAGAAGAATTAATTAAACTTAGATCCACAATATTCATTTAGAAAAAAAAAATCTCTACATTCATTTGCAATTGTAGAATTTTATAACTTCATAAATTAAAAGAAGATTAAAATTGCTAAAATAAATAATATATTGCACATTTAAATTAAATCCACTTAAATTCATTTTTGAATAACAGCTGTTATTTACTGATCTGTTATAATGTGAAATAAACATTTCAAATCTTTAACAAAACTCTATGTATTTATTATTATTATTATTTTTTTTTTTTTAAGCAATGAGATACTGTCAGGTTGGTTTTAATTACCGACACTTTTTCTTGAAAATTAAATAAAAGGAATGATAAAATTTTCACGTGACAATTTAATTTAAACACAGTTTTAAATAAATGATTTTTCCGAAACTAATTTAATTTCTTTTTCTTCGATGTTTTTCAAAGGCATAGAAAATGATTTTTATATCTTTAGAAAAAAAAAAAAAAAAAAAAAAAAAAAAAAGGTAAAAGGATAAAAGGATAAAAGTAATAAAGGTATTTATAGCAGTCGTTTAAAGTAACTATTTTTTACTTATGTTTTATTTTTATTTTTATTTTTATTATTTTTATTAAAAACACGTAAAATTAATTTTTATTTAAAGATTTTAAAAATATTTAAGCTTTTCGCTTTGAAATGCCAAAGCATCATCAGGGGTTTTTCTTACTGAATTAAATGAGCGGTTTTTTAAATAATTTTTCTTTCGAAGTCAACAGCTAATTCTTCTAATAACGTGAATAGCAGCAAAGTCAATTTGAAGTTGACTTATTGATTTTTATATATATTTTTTTCATTGATCTATGGCATATCGTAAATGTGATATTGATATTTAAAATTTAATCCGAAGAGAAATAATATTTGTGATATGCTGTGAATTTATAATATTAAGAAACGAAATGTTGATTACATTTCTTTTAAACTTAAGAATTGTTCTTAGATATTATTATTATTATTATTTTAATATAATATAAAGTTAACTAAATTTATTGAATAAATACTAAATATATTTCAGGTTTTTATTTACACTTTCTTTCATATTTTGTCTTTTATAAATTTTCATGTATAATTAATAGAGAAATTAAAAATTCATTGCAAAATTTTCCGAAAGAAATTATTTTTGTTATTGAATAGAGACAAACATTTTTGAAAATTACTTTGCCCGAAATATCTATATAACATATCTCTAACGTGGACCAGTTACGATTATACAGGGTAAGTCAAAATGAATATAGCGATTACAAACGGCTATAAGTATTTAATGAAAAAGAATTTATCCATAAGATTAACACAGAATGTAGACGGAACTTCAAAATTTTGTATACATACGTCATAGATGTTCTATGTAACTTCCCTTGGTCACATGGACAACATCTAGGCGGTAGTTCATTTCACGCCATACATTCTGAAGCATTTGTTCAGTCACAGACGAAGGCGCATTACAAATACGTATTTTCAGTTCTTCAGTTGTTTTGGGTATGGGAAGCACATACACCCTGTCTTTCACATAAACCTATAGATAAAAAACGCGGGATCTCAAAGTACGCGTTTTTGTAATGCGCTTGCGTCGGTGACTGCAGACACGATTCAGAATGTATGGAGTGAAATGGACAACTGTCTATTGTATGACCAAGGGAAGTCACAAAAAACATCTATGACGTATGTATACAAAATTTTGGAGTTCCGTCTACATTCTGTGTTAATCTTATCGACAAATTCTTTTCCATTAAATAGTTATAGCCGTTTGTAATCGCTATATTCATTTTGACTTAGCCTGTATTTTGTAGAAACGATACGATAGTGACAATAAAATACGCATGGATAAAAAATAATATACAGGTAATATTTAAGCACGCATACTCAGTTTAGTGATATAATAAAATTAAATTAAAAAAAAAAAAAACATTTGTCTGATTAGATCATTTTATAAAAAAAATTATGTTTATAAGCTGCATCTTTACAATCCTTGCAAGCGTCATTTTAACCCAGCAGTACTTTAAAGATATAAACAAAATATGAACTTTTTCATAAATTGTCAGAAAAACGCAATAATAAAAATCATAATCAAAACAAAAACTAAGTGTTTTAACAAAAAATTAGGCCAAAAGGAAAAAATAATGAAAAAATAAAATAAAAGTGATCTCACCATTATGGCGGCAAAAATTTAAAAGTCTCTATAGGATTCCTTTACTAAAGCCTGGGAAAATATGAAAACTGGATTGTCAAACATTAATTTCATTTTGAAACTTTTCTTTGAGTGATTTGGTTTAACTATCATTAGCGTCTCATCCCATAGAATCTAATAATAAATTAGCTTTTGGTGAATTACAATTTTAATTGGATGATGAAATAGTATAAGACTTATAAGTTTCAAATTTGAAAGGTTAAAAAAAAAAAAAAAAAAAGAAAAAGAAATAAACTGCGAAAATTTCGCATGGGTATACTAGTGATAATTAAAGTTTCCTGTTTAGCATTTTTATGATATAACTACTGTTTATGCTAACACACATACACAATATATATATATATATATATATATATATATATAATATTGTGTTCGGTTATTAACATTTTTAACTAAAATTACTACTTACTTTTTTGACATTTTCCAACATGGTTGAAAAGTTTTAATGACTTCGATTTGTCTGTTTAAGCGTCTGTCTATTTGTCTGTCCTTCAGCACTTTAACTCCCGTAAACATTCAAGAAATTTCTTGAAATTGATAAACGTTATTCCATTTAACTATCGGATGTTCCCTATCGTAAATGGAGTAAATACCTCTGCTGGTTTGTGTACAGGGATACCCAAAAATATTCCGAAGCACTGGGCTCTATCAGAGGTATTTCTATAGACCATATTTTAATACCTTTACTTTACAGAAATCTTAATGAAATAGAACTATGTCATCGAAGTTCACTATCGGGTGTTTTATATAGAAAATGGAGTAAATACCATCACTGGTTTGTATACAGGGGCACCCGAAAGTATTCTAAAACACTGCGTTCTATTAGAGTTGTTTCTGTAAACCAAACTTTAATAACTTCAGTTTGAACAAATCTTAAGGAAATTAAAATTCATATGTTCAAGAATACTTTTCATAGAATACAGTATAATTAGCATTAGATTTATAGGGCGGCACAAAAATATTTTGTTACATTAAGGGCTATTATTTGAAAATTGCTGGAATTGCGTTTACGTTTACATTCATGTTCAGTATTCGTATCCATTCGTGTCATCCATGTTCAGTATGGAACATTCTGTTTAATACCCCCCAAAGGTGCCAATACATTGCTTTTTAGTAAAGACATTTTTACAAATCACATTTAAATAACTTTCTTCTGCAAAAATCTCAGTGAACGTGAAATTTATTTTTAATATGCTAGAATAATGCTTTATTTAGAATATGATATGTTTAGTTTTCCGATTTACAGCGCTACACTAAAATTTCTGGTATATTAAGGGCTGCAATTAGAATATAAAAGCTGCATTTTCTTATGCCTTAAGCATTTTTAACACTTACCAACAATGATTAAGAGCGATTAGGAATTTTTAGGATTTTTTTTTTTTTACGTGTATGCTTTTTAGCCCTCCTGTCTGTTCGTGATAACGTAGGCAAAGAACATTGAAAGTTATACGATACAACATGTACGTACAGTTGGAAAATTTTAATAACCAGTGCATACCGCATGATTTTCCGTTCTTTTCTTAAAGCTTTAATATTTACTTAAGATTAATATTCAATTTCTAAAGAAAGAAATGGATTTTAAAGTAGAGCTTAAACATTTAGTATGTAACATTTTAATAAACAAATGTTTTTCACTAAACTAAAGTTCCTTTTCATAACATAAGAAAAATTCTGGATTAAATCTTTTAATTTCTAAATATTTAATGCAAGGTGTCTTAATAAATAGTGTAGGTCGTACATGAATCCATATTATTTATTAAACTTTAGAGAATTTATCTTTCTTTCTTTTCTTTTTCTTTTTTTATTTATTTCTTTTTTTTTTTTTTTTTTTTTGTACCTTACAGTATGCATAAGGTTCTTCAGATCCTCATATGGGAATGAATATTATTATAATTTACAGAAGATTGAAAGATGAAATCAATTTTTGTCGTAGAACATAATGAGATTAAGAAATTAAGCAGCATCCTCTACCTTTCTTTGCACATACGTTGCAAAGTGCATTCTCCATGTTCGATTCCAAGGCTTGAAATATTTGAACTTTGTGAGTGTATTATCTAAATCTTTTCCTAAGAACCTTGTGCGCCGTTGGAAGTGGTATATCTATTTATCATAAACATTTCAATTACGTTGCAGAAGGTTTTTTTTTTTTTTTTTTTTTTGTGTGTGTGTGTGTGTGTCCTATGCTATTTCTATGGGTTTTTAGCCTTTTCCCCCCTCTTTTTCTACATGCTAAAGTGCGGTGGTTCTCGCCCGCCCACCGCCGAGACTCATACTAGGCGAGTCGTATTATTCCTCGACGATATATTTAACGTCCCAGCCCGCCCGTTCCCGCTCTTCGATGTCTTTTTCTAGTCAATTTTGTCCTTTTATTACTTCCGGTGTGAGCCTATTTTTTTTTCTTTTTTTAACACACTTGACATTGTGAGTTTTTTTGCTTTTTGTCCCATGCTATTTCTATGGGTTTTTAGCCTTTCCCCCCCTCTTTTTCTACATTCTAAAGTGCGGTGGTCCCTTATTAACTCACAAATCTTAGTAAATAAATAAAAATATGCTAAATTTACAAGCCTATAAGGGGTTTTTCAACAAACAAGAACATTTGCAATGTGGTTGAAATAATGAGATCTTCAAATTAAATGCGCAGCGTGTGAAGCCTTATGAAATTTCAACTCCGGAAAATACCCAAAATTTAGCTTGTTCTTTTGCTGACTGTGTGCTTATTTTTTACTATATTCAAATGAGTGCTTGACAAAAGTTTCTCAATGGACCTAGCTTTCAACCTTTGCTACAAAATTTTTTCTATATTTGCGCATGCGCAGTAAATTAATATTTACTAAAATGCTCATGTCTCAACGAGTATTACGCGTGTAAATTTTATGTTCCAGAATAATGTTTCTCTAATATTTTGTCCATTTTTCTGCAAGTTATGTAAAATTTTAAGGAAATCCGTTCTAGCAGAATACTTTTAAAAAGAAAAATATGGTAAAACTAAACTATATAAAGTAAACTACATTGAAAATAAAATATATAAATTTCCTCACTGGTTGAGGTATCTTAATGACACTTTCATTCCTTTTTGTTTACTTTCTTTGGTCAATTCGATTGACCCATGCATTCAAACCGCTTTCGAGGTTGAAAAAAAGAAAAAAAACTCTTTGCCTTTACTTGATTTTTTCTGTCTAAAAACAAGGATCGGTTATCAACCACTGTCTTCAGAAACCCATTCTCTGTTTCTCGAACGTCGCATGCTCTTTCTAACCACACCCCTCAACAGAAAATGTCTGCTTTCTATACTTATGATTTTCATGCCTCACACATTTGTTCTAATCCGTCTAGTCTTTCGAAAGAAATTAATTATTTAAAATCTCTTGCTCATTCTCGAGGCTTTAATCCCTCTATTATCGATAAAGCTCTATATAAATTCCAGAATCCTAAACGTTCTGCTTCCAAATTGAACCATCACAGTCTCATCCCAGTTGTTTTACTTTTTTATTCATAACTTTCTTTTTAAATTTCTAAAATTCTTTAACCGTTTGGTTTAAAGTCAGTTACAAGCCCGTAAATAAAATTTCTGTTAAATATTCATTCCTACTGTACTAAACCGTTCTGGCATCTATTTAATCCCCTGCTCGTCGTGAAATTTAGATTATATTGGTCAAACTAGGAGTCGTTTAAAATAAAGAATGAGCACCATTGTAATATTTGTAATGAAGAGTTTCTAAATCTTCTATTGCTTCCCACTACTGCGCTCATGGTCATCATTTTGATTTTCTAAAACTAATATAATTTCATATTCTGTCTCTTCTTCCGATTTGGATATCCAAG
Organism: Salticus scenicus; assembly: GCA_963930645.1. NCBI lineage: Eukaryota > Metazoa > Arthropoda > Arachnida > Araneae > Salticidae > Salticus > Salticus scenicus. The sequence continues at coordinate 326,198,877 of OZ005648.1, read as the reverse complement.
AAGCTTTTTATATATTTAAAAATTCAAAAATTCTTGTTAATGACATTTCATCCACTCCGTTCTTGTCTGATGCTTCGAAAATTCTCACAAATAATTTCTTTTCTTTTAATTTTTATATTTTTTTATTTTTAGATTCTGTTATATTTTTTAACCATATTTATTCATTTATTTTCTTCTTTTATTTTATAATTCTGCTCATACCAGTATTTATGTTTACACTCGTCTTTATATATTTTTGCTCTTCACTTAAAACGGTTTTGTGCGTTGCCTCTTTGACTGCAACACGCGTGCCTACTTTATTCGTCTGACGAAGGGTCGTGTTTTCTTTCGACCCGAAACAATTGTTGCGAGTTTATTGCATTTTATGGTGTTTATTCAAAGTTTTGTAATTATTACCCACTGTATATTGAAATAGGTTGGCAGAATAAGGTTGAAAAGGAAAAATGTTTAAATAAAAAAGAAATTATAGCCTCAATGCACAAAATAAAGTATATAGGGTAATATAATATGCGTAATATTATACTGTATGGTGATAATTTATGTGCTACATTTTGTAAAATATTATTTTGTAGCATAGAAAAAAATTCTTATAAAACATTCTTTTTTATTTCAAACTACTGTTTGACTATTCTTACCAAGCATCTTCAGCGATTTTCTTAGTTTTAGCATATATTTTTGAATCTTCAATTAATTTTATCAAAGAAGCTATATATTTAATGTTTACGGCGAAAGGATTATTACTAAAGCTCCTGATAAAAATGAAAGGTTTGTTGACATACTTGATTTAATTAATAAATAATATTTCTTTTAATTTATAATAACATGAAAGGTAAAATTTAATTATACGTGTATTATAAAATTGTTGAATTGAAAAAATAAACAAACATTTGTTACAATATCTTTACTTAGTTAAATAACTGACAAACAATTCAAATAGTTTAAAGATTGATTAACATATGTTAAAATAAAGAAATAGATGGTAATAAGAATGTACTGAATATTTAATACAGTGTTGGGAAATGTAATCAGATTAAACATGCTTTCAGATTACACGACTGAACAATATTCTTTTCTTCTTGATGCTAAAAAAAAATCAATAATGTAATTAAAATATACTGCAAGTATAATTCTAGCATTAAATAATATAAAATTAGGAAATTAATTAAAACTGTAAAACATGAAATTATTCAAAATTAAAAAGCTCTATAATCTGAAACGTTTTTTAGTGTCATCAAAATGTTTGACAAGCTTTATACTAATAAAACACACAAAATGGTATGTGCTGAAGTTCTAAAACGAAATTGATCAAAGTAATGCGTTCCTCCTGTAGTGTATAAATACTAGACTTTTTCGTATTATCTCTATAAAGTTTCATAGGTTTACCACATACATTTACGTAAATATAATGGTTTATTTAAAATATTTCAAAACCAATTTGCCTTTTTTGCTACTTTTTTAACACGTAAGACAGGGCGCGAAATTTTCACTCGCCAGCTCGCCATTGGCGAGTGGAATTGTTACTGTGGTGAATAAAAATTTGGTCTAGTTATAGATAGAATTCTTACACGATACGGTGACAGAAAACATTCTTTTTAGAGATTTAAAGATGGCAAGATCTTGCCATCTTATAACCTCATATTTAACCTCTCCTTTTTAGATTCTAGGAGAGCCGAGTCTGTGGGATCGCTGCCCAAGATCGCCCCAATCTGGGAAAAGAAAAATGCTTAGTGCATACATAAAAGTTTTGGTGTCTTCGACAGTTTCGTTTCTCCAACCTCTCCAAGCAGAGTGGGAATTGACGAGCAAAGAGCATCTTTGCCTATTGCCCACTATCCAAAGAGATGAGATATGCGAAAGTTTACCTATGCGATATTGTCACATAAAAATGAGCCTGAGCCCTTTTAAAGATACTGCTTATGTATATTTTGTTGAATAATGATAAAAAAACAGTTTTCAAGTTTTTACTGAAACGCCAATGATCTACGCTTGTAATGATTTGTAAGCAACGATTTTATCGAAAAAGGTATTCCGAAAGGGCTATTTCAAATGACAACAATGGACATGTTATACACATCGACATTCCGTCGGATTACAAAAATAAAATGGATGAAGAAGACATTTTTATAAAACTTTAAGTAAATAAATGGATGAAAAAGGAAGCTTAATCTTTAATAATACAAAAGATTTCACGGGTTATTGTTTGACAAAGAAATTTTTCTTCTTCTCTTTTTATTTAATCATTCTTTGTATTTATCTTATTAGATATTTTAATCTTTTTCAAATCTCAAATACAATACATTATAATCATTTTTTATTATAGATTATTATGAAACATGATGATATACGACACACTTTTAATATACCGGGTGATCCAAAAGTCAGGACAAACTTTAAAAATGAATAATTTGAAAACGAATCAAGATATAAAGATACGGTTTGCACCAAACGGATGGAAAAGAAGCCGGGTTTTGTGTGGCAAAGAAAAAAAAAATAATTATGTTGGCGATCAACATATGGAGCTGTCGTATTTCTGATGTAGGATTATGCAAAGCAACACACGATGTAAAAAGGAACAACTACAGCAGGTAATGGTAGTCGAAGCTTATAAGCATCGAAATATCGCATTCTCAGTCGCTACTTTAATCACGCATTGCCTCCAAGATCTCCCGATCTGACACCCTGTGACTTTTGGCTGTGGGGTATTCTTGGAACTCAAAAGTGTACCGCGACCAACCGGCATCATTTGCAGCACTGAAAGATGCCATCCGCCAAAATGTGTCTGCCATAACGCAAGAAATGTTACTAAATGCTGTGAACGATGTGGTGAATCATCCCACAGCTGTACTTCTGAATGATGGACATTGAACAGTTACTGTAGTAGTACTAATTAACTGTAATTAAGCTGACTTGTAAGTTGTCAACATTTTTTTTCATTTGTAAATCATCTTTTGGTGAAATAAAACACTATAGCGCCATCTGTTGGTCGCCAACAGAACTAATTTTTTCCTTTGCCACACAAAACCCGGTTTCTTTTTCATCCGTTTGGTACAAACCGTATCTTTGTATCTTGATTCGGTTTTCGAATTATTCATTTTTAAAGTTTGTCCTGACTTTTGGATCACCCGGTATATAATTTTAGACATATTTGTAAAAACCTTTCAAATAGTGCGAAAAATAAAAAAACCAAAATGTGTAAAAAAAGGAAAAAAAATAACAACCCTATTTTGTGGTGAGTAAAAATTTTTTGTCGGCGAGTGTAATCTGAGTTGAAATTTCGGGCCCTGACGTAAGGTATTAAACCCAGTACAAAACCCTTTTTAGGAAATATTACATTTGACAGATTACATTAGACTTAGCATACTGCAATCAGATTAACAAAAATAATAATAAATAACTAATGAAATACGAGAATTTTTATTAAATAATTTTTAAATGCGCAATCGCATGTTTTAACGAAATTTCACTTGCATAACATAATAATCGATAGTATTGACCTACTTATATCAAAACCCCAAACAAATATCGTGTACGGTGATAATATGAACAAAATTTCAGTTTTTCTCAAAAAAAAAAAAAAAAAAGGGAAGATGATAGGTGTTTTAACAAATATGATTTAAATCCTTTATAGTTTAGCTTTTATTCTGATAGGAACTGAATATCAGTTCATTCTAGCGCCGATAACTTTTTGAATTTACTTGGTATGTGTTTGAGGTTTTCATACAAGAAGCTGAATAAATATGGCTGTAAAATAGGCTATAAATTTATGCAAATGAAATTTCGTTAAAGCTTGCGCATCCATAGTTAAAATTTATTTCGTAAAACTGCTCGTATTTCATAAGATAATTAACATTTTTGCCTTCCGATTGCAGTATACGCCATGCCTAATATAGTAAGACAATTTCCTAAAATTTACTTTATTAATTTTTACTAATACGTTTAATACTCTACATGTTATAATTTAAAACGTGACTATTCTTAAAATGAAACCGTTATATCTCCATGAATATATGTGAAGTGCTTCTTTTTTTTTTTTTTTTTCAGACAATTAAAAGATGCTTCACAATCACGAAAATCATTACCAGCATTACTTTTTCAGGATAATCCAAAACATTTATTTTTTTTATTTTTTTTATTCTCCCTTTCTCTTCGGGACAATTCTTTTACTCAAATATATGAGGTGTATTCTTTATACTTCCAAAGTTTCAAGATAATTTGTAAAACATTTCTCTACATATTTTGTAAAACGTCTAAATTCCAAAATATCCATATACTTTAGAGCAGATAGTGTATACACAATCCATTTTTTTTTTTTTTTTTTTTTATCAATTTATTTTTTTATTATAGGAATATTTTCTAGATGTTCCGGAATTGTGTATTCTTCTACAAAACATTTTAATTCTTTGCAAATATTTATACGGCTTACATTATCCTTCTTTTGGAAAAAGCACATTACATAAAAAGAATCCTTTCATCTTTCTTCATCTTTCAACGCTATATTTTGACGTACAGAAAAACAATATTGTTGATAGTTAGGAAATTCATAAATGAGGTCATACTTCAAGAGCAATGTCAGGTTATGTTTATGTTGCAATAGAAGGACTCAATTTAAGGAAGGAAATGCCATCATATTTTAACTTTATATAGATAGGTGACAGAATAATAGAGATAGAATGCTAAAAATAGTTTTCAGCCTTGAAAATCTAACTATATGCAAATGATGAAAATATATTTATGCATTAAAAATGTATTTATATGTATTGTTCTTCTTTAAAATTTATAAAAACAAATAAATAAATATATATACGTATATATATATGTATATGTATATATATATATATATATATATATATATATGTATGTATATATACGCGATGGAATAAAAAGAAATGCAATAAAATTAACTGAATTTCAGTTTTTTTCAAAAATAAGAAAAATGATAAGGGGATTTTATCAATATTTATTTACGGTTTTGTCAATATTTATTTATCAGAATTTATATAATAAAATTAACATTCATGATATTTATTTATAGAATTTTTTTATAATACGTGAGGTAAAATTTCTCGCATTAATTAAAATTCTCTAGTTCAACCAGTCATGATCGAATTATTCTTCGACCACATTTCATGAAACCATGGAAGCATCTGCGCAAGTGCTAACTCAACGAGTCCAATGCTAAAATAGGGGTGACAGTCATCTGACCCAGAGAAAATGATCAATAACACACAACGCGGAATTACTGGATGTTTTCCAAATTTCAAACTGTCGGTCAAACTGGCATTCCCCTCAACATTTTGGACGCGTCCTCACTGCTAGCTTTAGGATATGTGGCTGCACTGTAGAGTTCATCAAGTTTCACGTATTAAGATGTGTCATTTTAATAATAAGCATTACGAAAATGGTGAAACTTTAGCACCAGTGTTTTTAAAATACCGGTTGCATTTAAAGCGACATTAACAATAACTTAAAGAATTTAATTAATTAAGTTTAAGACCAACAAATTTGATCTCTATGTATTTTCAACTATGAATGAATGACTCCTTTTTATTCATCCAATTAATGGTGCCGAAGACAGGTGGTTGCATTTAAAGCGACATTAACAATAACTTAAAGAATTTAATTAATTAAGTTTAAGACCAACAAATTTGATCTCTATGTATTTTCAACTAAGAATGAATGACTCCTTTTTATTCATCCAATTAATGGTGCCGAAGACAGGTGGTTGCATTTAAAGCGACATTAACAATAACTTAAAGAATTTAATTAATTAAGTTTAAGACCAACAAATTTGATCTCTATGTATTTTCAACTAAGAATGAATGACTCCTATATATTCATCCAATTAATGGTGCCGAAGACAGGTGGTTGCATTTAAAGCGACATTAACAATACCTTAAAGAATTTAATTAATTAAGTTTAAGACCAACAAATTTGATCTCTATGTATTTTCAACTAAGAATGAATGACTCCTTTTTATTCATCCAATTAATGGTGCCGAAGACAGGTGGTTGCATTTAAAGCGACATTAACAATAACTTAAAGAATTTAATTAATTAAGTTTAAGACCAACAAATTTGATCTCTATGTATTTTCAACTAAGAATGAATGACTCCTTTTTATTCATCCAATTAATGGTGCCGAAGACAGGTGGTTGCATTTAAAGCGACATTAACAATAACTTAAAGAATTTAATTAATTAAGTTTAAGACCAACAAATTTGATCTCTATGTATTTTCAACTAAGAATGAATGACTCCTATATATTCATCCAATTAATGGTGCCGAAGACAGGTGGTTGCATTTAAAGCGACATTAACAATACCTTAAAGAATTTAATTAATTAAGTTTAAGACCAACAAATTTGATCTCTATGTATTTTCAACTAAGAATGAATGACTCCTTTTTATTCATCCAATTAATGGTGCCGAAGACAGGTGGTTGCATTTAAAGCGACATTAACAATAACTTAAAGAATTTAATTAATTAAGTTTAAGACCAACAAATTTGATCTCTATGTATTTTCAACTAAGAATGAATGACTCCTATATATTCATCCAATTAATGGTGCCGAAGACAGGTGGTTGCATTTAAAGCGACATTAACAATACCTTAAAGAATTTAATTAATTAAGTTTAAGACCAACAAATTTGATCTCTATGTATTTTCAACTAAGAATGAATGACTCCTTTTTATTCATCCAATTAATGGTGCCGAAGACAGGTGGTTGCATTTAAAGCGACATTAACAATACCTTAAAGAATTTAATTAATTAAGTTTAAGACCAACAAATTTGATCTCTATGTATTTTCAACTAAGAATGAATGACTCCTTTTTATTCATCCAATTAATGGTGCCGAAGACAGGTGAGTTAAAAGTAAGTAAATTTGTTATCAGACATTATTTATTATTTGATATAAATAGTGTTCGCACAAAAAATGCTCAATTTAAAGAGTTCTTTTTTGAATAATATATGATATACATTAGTTCAATTAAAAAACATGTCATCCACTTAAAAAAAAAAAAAGAAAAAAAGAAATGGCGATAAAGAACTTTCTATTGGAGCGTTCGTACTTGAAACTGTTCGAGAGGCCAATTCCTTAATATTATATAGGATATTTACTTGCACCTAATTGTTGACATACGCGATTTTTGCCGATGGTTGCCGAAATATGCTATTAGTTTACTGCTAATCTAGAAAATTAGCTTTCTCTTTCATACCTGATACAAAAATGTGTTGTTAGTTTGCTACAATATCTTTACGTGGTCAATTAACGATATTTATTCTTATGTTGATGCCAGACGAAAGAGAAACAGGAGAATTTTACTTTTTTTTTTTTTTTTTTTTTTACTTTCTTCCATATGTAATATAGAGAAAGTATTGGCTTCATGAAAATTTTCGACCTCCATTTTTTGATAGATTTATACGTTTTGGGATGTCCTGAACACGAATTGATAGTTTTTAGAAAATGTCTGTCTGTCTGCGTGTATCACGATTTTTGTGGACATTGTATCTCACAAACCAATGAATGAAATTTAACCAAACTTGGTAATTAGTTGGTCCCGGACATAAACTGGTGCTGATTACATTTGGGGATCAATCTCTCAACATTTGGCGCTGTGATCACATTTTCTCTAAATTTTTAACATGGCAGTATAGGACAACATTTCGTATAAATGTACATAATGAGAGTTGTTTTTAACTTGTGATTGTAAAATTAATATAAATTATTGATAATAGTAGAAGCTAACTAGGAAAAAAAGTCTGTGCATGTGGGGGCATCTCTTTTCCCCTGGGGGGAAGTACACGGGAGGGTAAATTTTCAAGATGGGTGTCTTTCGAAAGGTCTCGTCAATAGTACGTTTAAAACGAATGATTGAACTGTAAATCTGTGATAATTTAAAACAAATTTATGGATTTTTTTTTTACTTTTAACATTTTTTTTTTTAAATAAATATTGTTACTGAGTGAATTTGTATAGGAAAATATAGAAGGAAGTTTTGTGGTGGCCACAACATACATAACAGTTTTATTAGTCTTTTGCAATAGTCGCCGAGTCCTCAGATTTTTCTTGGTCTAATAATTAAGTGACAATGCCCAGGGTTGTTAGCTAGTAAAAGTTATCTGGTAAAGTTATCTAGTAAACAATAAAAACATTGAATCATGCAATATTTCTAGAGGAAAATCATAAAAAAGTGCTTTTCATTTAGCTAAAAAATTCTGGGTCATTTCATATTAAATCAACACAGCGAAAATACTGACCCCCTCAGACTTTTATGAAATTGAGCTCATTTATTTGTTCTATAGAGAAAGTATATCAATTAATAAGACCCTACCACTTTTAGTTTTTTATATACAGGACTGAAAAAAATAGGTAAAAAATGCAAATTTTCAAAATTCGTCTACTACAAATATACCCATGTTTTGTTTTCTAATTAACTTAGAGATATAAGCCTTATATCATTAGAATGCTTATAATACAGGCTTTTCAAAGATATATCATACGTATATATTCTTAAGAAATTATTTTCATTTTTAGATTAAACATTTTGGCTTTTTGAGCTTGAATATCTCAAAAAGCACATATTTAATTTTCTTTTAAAAAATATGTTATTTTTACTTTTATTCAATTCCTACTATTAGTTCACACTCTCCGTATATATATCTTGTACAAATCTTGCAATCTATTTTAACTATTTTCTCGACTAGCTAGAAATTTGAAACGTTCAGGATTGCCCAGAACACGGTGACAACACAATGCTTCGAAGTCCGATTTTCGAATTTTTTATTAGTTTTCTAATAATTAATTAAAATATAAAAATAATAACATCATAATAGCGTTAATATAGACATTAAAATATTAGCTATAATTTAATTGTTGCCAAAAAAAAAAAAAAAAAAAAAAAAAAAAAAAATACGAGTTCATTTTCTTTCGACATAAAAATAAATATATTTAATTAAACGTGAATATTAAAAACTATAAAAAGTTAAATTATGCATTTCACAAAAATTGGCGTCATTATCAATTTAAAAAGTTTATGCACATTGATAAGAGCTCTATGATTCATCAGAAAATTTAAAACATAGTATATAAAAAGTTTTTTTTATTTTTTTTTTATCTTATAATTATTTTTATTTAATTTTACACGCGCGCTTTTTATATCCTAATTCAAAATTACAAAAAAAAAAAAAAAAAACTTTTTCGATAGTGTTTGTAAGTAGGAATTGACATTAAATTTTTTTTATTTTATTATACTTGTTATCTATAATTATTGTAAATTTCAACATGGGACGATCATAGGATGCTGAGTTATAAATTAAAATACAACCCTCTATCAGTATTTTCATACTAAGGTAACGTAAGTTTTACATATATTTTCTGCCCTAATTAACTTTGAAATATAAGAATGGTATCATTAGACAGCTTATAATATAGTCTTTTATATGGTGTATCACGTGTATATATTTTTGAAATTTTTCATTTAAGGTCAAACATTTTGAAATTTGACCTTCAATATCTCAAAAAGTACAAATTTAATTTTCTTTTATTATGTGTTATTCTTACGTTCATTATCTATAATTATTTAACAGTGATTTAACAAGGAGGAGGTGCCTATTATCTATAATTATTGAAAATTTCTACACGGGACGGCCATGGGATACTGAGTTACAAATCAAAATGCAACTCTACCAATATTTCCATACTAACATAATGCGCGTTTTACAGAGAAATGGCTGTTCCATGTTTATACTTACAATAATTATAGATAATAAACGTAAGAATAACATATAATTTTTAAATGAAAAATTAAATGTGAACTTTTTGAGATATTGAAGGTCATAGGTAAAAATGTTTGACCATAAAAATAAAATTGAAAAATATATATACATGTGATATATTATTTAAAAATCCTGTATTACAAGCTTTCTAATGATACCAATTTTATATCTCTAAGTTAGTTAGAAAGCAAAATATGGGTACATTTTTATTAGGAGAATTAAGAAAATTTACATTTTTTACCCATTTTTGCTGCCTTTTATATCGAAAACTAAAAGAGATAAGGACTTATAAATTAGTATACATTTGCTTCTCAATAGGGCAAATAAATGAGCCCAATTTCATAAAAATCTAAGGGGATCAGGTTAAAAATGCACGTTTTTTGTGTTGATTTGCTATTGAATGACCCTTAAAAAAAAAAAAAAAAAAAAAAAAAAGTTATCCGATAGGCATTTTATAATACTCATTTCACATGTTTTGAGAAAATTTGATTTCGTATGTGACATAAAATGATTTAATAGGTTATATATATTGTTGTTAATGATTTAATGATTATTTCATTAGAGTTCCTTTAACTTATATTAGTTAAATATATAAATAATTAAAACGGACATATCCCATTCTGAAAAATAAATAAATAAATAAAAATGATAAACTTAAGAAAAAGTCTCAGAAGATTAAAAACTTTTTTCATTTTATTACAATCTCCTACAATATTACTACTTTTATTATGTTTTATACACCAAAATTTTTCTGTTTTGAACAACATAAAGATGACAATAAGTTTTATTTGCTTTGTCAGAATTGCTTGGAAAAGTAAATACAATTTCTTTTGTTAAAAAAATAACAATTTATTTAATGGAACTAAAAATTATGTATAGTTTTTTTTTTTTTTTTTTTTTTTTTTTTTAATTCAATTTAAGTTCTTCAAAGAGAAATTTAATAAAATCTTTTTGTAAAAAAATAGAACCGACTCCAAAAAGTAATTACTATTAAAACAACTAAAAAAAAAAAAAAGGTACGAAATGAAACTGTAAATTGCGCATAAAAGTAGTTGTTTTAATAGTAATTACTTTTTGGAGTCGGTTCTATTTTTTTACAAAAAGATTTTATTTTTCTCTTTTCAGTGAAAACTTATTCAAATAGCAGACGTTCGACGGCAGTTTCACAAATCACAACTTCCAAGAAAAGTGACATAACTCAAAAAATGGTTTATGTCACTGAAAAATACATGAAATGCACCCAATGTGAACAAAAAAGTTACATTCCCCGTCTACAAAGTTATCCACTCGAGAGACAGTTATGTCAGTTTTATATTAGTCAAGTTATTTTTAAGTTGATTTTTCTCAAATGCTGCATTTTTTAGTTGTGTCACTTTTCTTACTATTATCGGATATGAGCAATAAACTATCTATTGAATGAACATACGTTAAATTAAAATATCTTTAGAAATGTAAAGAACGGATACACTGTATTCGTAACCAAAAATTCTGTTAGGCATATACATTGAACTTTACAGTGAATACGTGTCACTCGCTGCGCTGGCAATTGCAAAGCGTAAAGTTAAAAAAAAGAGCAAAATATGCATTGCTGCTGACGGACAGAAATTTCAACATCGATACTTAAATACTGCTTTTACCAGTGTAGCTGCATGCGCTCAGCAGTTAGAGTGAGAACAGAGTTTTGTGAGCATCCTTTAATTTGTTTATATCTTAATGAAATCATAATGAAACCTGTTTCAGGCCAAGATCATTACGACAACAAAAAAAGTATTAAAATTAAATCATCTCTTACGAAGTTATAAGCTAACAAATTTCAACAACAACAACAACAACAATGCGAAACATGGTTTGTATTGAGAACTTCTTCCTTTATGGAGTCGGTTTAAAACGTCTATGCGTTAATCGATGTGACCGCTTAAAATAACCATACTTTGAATTTTATATAGCATAAATGTCACCCGCTACGCTTCAACAAATGCAATGTCGTTCAAGTGCGCACAAAATTGGAAATTGTGAACAAACAAATGCACGTTTTAAGCGTTCTGTTTTTAGCATTAAAGTCTAAACTATCTTTTTGTACTACATCGATGATACTCTGCAATTTTATAATTCACTTTTTCCCCTGTCTTGAACCGTTTCCAAAATATGAACGCTAACTCCACCATTTTCCCCCAGGTGGCTCTGTAGGCGGTTGAATCGCGTTGCACATATCCACTTTACTGTACCTACGAACCATTTTTATGACTATAACTGCAGCTGTTGAGCAGTTAAAAGAGTTGGGACTGACTTTTTTTGGGCACCCTGTATTTTCTTTTGATCGTAAAGGTATTACAATGGAACCTATTTTAGACCAAGACCTTTACAATAAAACAAAAAGTATCAAAATCGGATCATCCGTTCAGAAGTTATGCGCTAACAAACAAAAACAAAAAGAAAAAGACCTACGTTTTGTATTGAGAACTTCCTCCTTTTTGAAGTCGGTTAATTAGAGCATCTCTTAAGAAGTTATAAGCTTACAAACACCGACAACAACACATAGCTCGAATTAAGAACACCCTCCTTTCTAAAGTTGGTTGAAAACGACTTTGCGCTAATCGATGTAACCGCTTACAGTAACAGTACTTTGAACCACAGAGTATATGTGTCATCCGCTACGCTGCAAAAGTGTGCAACGTAGTTCAAGTGTGCACAGTGTAGGAAATTGCGAACAAACAACTGCACATTTTAAGCGTTCTTCTTTTAGCAATAACGTCTAAAACTGTCTTTTCGTAGTAAATAGATGATGCTCCATAACTTCGTAATTAACTTTTCTCCCATCTTGAACCGTTTTTGAAATAGGAGCGCTAATTCCACGGTTTTTCACCAGATGGCGCTTTATTTTCTTTAGATTGTAAAGGTATTACAATGGGGCCTACTTCAGACCAAGATCTTTACAACAAAACAAAAAGTATCAAGTAACCGTATTTTGAACTATATAGCGTATGTCTCACCAGTACGCTACAACGTGTGCAATGTATCTCAAGTGTGCATAGTGTAAGAAATTGCGAACAAACAAATGCACGTTTTTAGCATTGTATTTTTAGCATCAATGTCTAAACTATCTTTTCGTACTAAATCTATGATACTCTGCAATCTTATAATTCACTTTTACCCCTGTCTTTAACCGTTTCCGAGATAGGAACGCTAGCATAAATGTCTAAACAATCTTTTTCTACTAAATCGATTATACTCTTCAACTTTGTAATTCACTTTTTTCTCTAGAACCGTTTTCCAGATAGGAACACTAACTCCTCTATTTTCCACCAGGTGGCGCTGCAAGCGGTTTAACCTTGTACTGCATGGCCACTTTGCTATACTTACATACCATTTTTATCACTATAGCTTCAGCCATTTAGCAGTTAGAAGAGTTGGGGCTGATTTTTTTGGGCACCCTGTATTTTCTTTTGATCGTAAAGATATTACAATGGGACCTATTGCAGACCAAGACCTTTTCAACAAAACAAAAAGTATCAAAATCGGAGTATCCGTTCAGAAGTTATGAGCTAACAAACATAAAAAAAACATACGGTTTGAATTGAGAACCTTCCTTCTTTTTTGAAGTCGGTTAATAACACTATATTTCTTAAAATAGAACTGTTTTTGTTTGATTATGTTCTTTACATAACAATATATATATATATATATATATATATTCAAATAAATTGAATTGCATTTTAACAAATTACACTTACAGAAATATTAACCCCTTACCTGCCGACGAAAAATTGCGAGAGCTGCAATATTTTTCACCAGGCCACACCTTTTCACACATCAGGCATGTATAGTTATGCATTCACTATTCCAGAAACATTCCCTTTTTGATTCCTGCCACTCCACGTCTTCTCTAAAATTAAGTAAATCTTTCAAAAACACTGTCATGGGCATTTAATTGCACTCCAAAGCTGTGAGACTAGTTTAACTGATAACATAGTAACTCAAAAGGTCGTACTTCTTCAAGACGTGTACGTACGCTCGGGGCAGTTAACGCATCAGCATAACGAAACGAATATACGTGTGCGGGGCAGTTAAGGGGTTAATTATGGAATAAACATTGAAGTATTCGAAAATTATTATTATTATTATTATTATTATTTTTTTTTTTTTTTTTTAAGCAAAAATATTTTTTTTCTTTTTGGAAAAAATAGGTTTAAGTATCTGCTTAATGCACTTAAAAACATTCTGAGAGTTATTTAGCCGGGCAAAATAATAATTTCTGGAGATATAGCCACTGAAAGGAAAATCTTATAAAATAGATTTAAACAACGATTGTCAAAAGAAAAAAAAAAAAGTATTGATATATCATGATTGGCAAAATAATTAAAGTTCAACTAAAGACTAAGACTGGTATTTTTATTTATCACCTTAATTTATCGAAATACTTACTTGATTTATCAGATGTTAGAAAAACTTTTACTATGCCACACATATACAGTCGTTGAGCATCGGTTTCTAGAAAGTATACTATGTATATATATACATATACGTACATACATACATATAAATGAGCGGCATGCATTCAAACCGTGTTTTCTACTTCGGATACAATTTTTCAGACAGCACAATAACTATTAAATTAAAAAATAACTAAACTTAAAACCAAATTATCGTTTATGTAGATGAATTACTAGATACTAGGAAAATATGTAGACATATCTAGGAAGATATGTAGACATACTATTTTTATGTTAAGTTAAAAAAAAAAAAAATCAATGACTCAATTTTTTTTTTTTTTGAGAAAACACGGTTTGTATGTTTGCTCTTCTTATGTATATATACTAGCAGGCTTTGCCCGCTTCGCTGGTCACAATATTTAATGGAAACTCTTTTCTATATAGCTTTATGAAAAAAAGAAGAAGAAAATCCTGAAATCGCTCAGAAGCTCGCTTTGGGTTCCTGCTGCTTTCGGCAGCGACTTATTCATCCTCGCAGTCTCCAGTGCCTATCCCTATTGCCTGCGCCAATGCCTTACCCGTGTGCTTCCATTCGGGTGTTTATCATATATGACAGTTTCGATACGGACAGTATCGAAAAATTTGAAGTAGCCCTTTTACATTTGAATCCCAGTTACATATGAACAATATTATGCGTGATGTACGTAATATTTGCTTTCAAGTTATTTCCTATATTTATTTAATTTAATCGATCAACCATAAAATGACAACAATTTCAAGTCAAATATAATATTACAATATGCTATGATCGGCAACGTCTATCGCATGAGACAATTATTATTATTATTATTATTTTGTGTGGTTATATATTCTTCATGCCTAGTTAATAGTAGTTGGTATATAGAAAAAAAAAATTAATAAATTAACATGTAAACCTGGTCATGGTACAGCCTTAATATAGCTTCCCTTGACGACTTTTGAATTTTTGTCGCCGTTTTAGACCAAAATATAATTTATGCGATAATTGTTCCTATTTCTTTCTAACTCTTGCTTTTTTTTAATATTTTATAATTTAGTTATATTTTTGATGCACTACTTGGCTTTAAGTGGCTGTCCTTGGCTGTCCTTGGATTTTAAAATTTGTCCAGAATTAACAATAAGTAAATACCTTTAATATAATGCTGAATTAGCTTTTATGCCAAGCGTGATTCATCCGTGCTAAGAAAAAAAATCTAAAGTTGAGGTATATAAAAAAATGCTTTGAAGTAAAATTCAGAAGAAACATGCTAGATTTGTATTATTACTAGTTTATTTTAAAGTTATCAAGATGTCATTTTCTCATTCACCTTTTTAACATTTAGTATTTTTTTTTTCGCGTGAAAGCATATTTAATTTTATGTTTAATAAATAAATAAATAAAATAAATAAATAAATAAATAAAATAAATAATAAATAAATAAATAAAAATACCTCGTAAACGTTTTTGGCAACAATTAAAAATTTAAATGGCTTATATTAAGGCAATTAGCAGTTTATTATTTTCATATTTTAATTAATTTTAAAAAATCTAATCAAATTTCCTGTATAAATAATAGCCTATGTCCTATTCCAGACTATTATCTATCTCTGTAACAAACTTCATCCGGATCCGTTTAGCCGTTGTGGCGTGATTGAGTAACAAACATCCGTACATCCATCCAAACTTTCGCATTTATAATATTAGTATAAATTTATAGATAGACAAATAGAATGTTGTGAAAACGAATACGATAAAGAAATTTCACGAACGACAACAAAGTCATTAGTCTCAGATTGTGATTATGTTTGTGTGAATTAAGGCCGATTGATTATGCTGGGATTCCTAAGCCTATAAGTGGAATTCCCTCAATGGGGGTCTTTACAAGAGATCCTAGCTTGTATTTACTTGCGTTTCGGAAATTCACGGAAAACTCTAAACGGCTACATCTATAAGCGTGACCGTGGATCGAACCCGGCATTTTTCATGCACCAGATTTGAGAATTGTCTCAGGAAGGGAAGCAAGGGCATGAGTTTTGAATACGAAATTTATTTGTATTTATCCGTTAATATTATCGAAACACGCTTGATTTATCGGACGTTAGAAAAGATTTTAATATGTTTCTTCTATTCAATCGTAGCATATTGATTTCTAGAAAGAAGAACACCAATATTGTCGTGTAAAATGAATATGAGGGAGGAAGTTTACGAGCGACAACAGAAAATAAATTGTTCTCAAAGAGCTCAAGAATGAGTATAGCCTAGTCGTTACAGGATCTGTCGTAGATTAAAGAGCCTCATGTCGAGTTATCGATTCTTGTAATGAAAGTTGGAGGCTGGCGATGATGGTGAGTAGGAACAACGAACAGTCTTTTATGTAAATAATAAAAGTGGGACACAATGCTGTGAGTTAGTAGCATCGAAGTGGGAATGTGAAAATTCTGAACATTTTACATGGCAGTATACTGGGGTGTTTGCAATTTATCTATGTCTATATTTCATTTGTTTCCCAATTAATTATTTATCCGCAGATTGCTTTATGCCTTGAAAACTTACAGGGCGATCTATTTTAAACCATCAGTTATTTCATGATTGTAACTCAAATTAAACTTATTTTAATTAAATTTGTTCAGTCCACAAACTTTTCATTTTCCTATCTTATCGTGGTAAATGTTATTTAAAAACCTTTGCCAATAAATGAGAACCCAAGAAGCCAGTTTTAGTAACTATAATTTTGGTTTATAGCCCAATTATAGAAAATCAAGTGAAAATTTCTCGCAGTACAAAGGATTCATAATATTCATAATATTGTTTAACCATCTAAAACAGTAGTCGCCAACCGGTGATCCGCGGGAAAAATATTTGTGGTCCGCAGAAATATCTGAACATTATTTAACTTTTTTTAATGTTTAGTCAGAAACTACCGGCGTTTACATTCTGCAGTTAAATATATTGAAAAGTTCATATCACTTATTAATATTTAAAAACAAAGAAAAAAAAACTGTTTCAAAATCGGCGAAATTTTCAGTTTGAATGCGCGCAGCCTTTGTCAGCAGCTTTTCTAATCGCTTCTTGCTGGTCTGGATCCAAACAACCTGTGGCTGTGCCATATCCTAGCGCTCTACGCCCAGACATATTAGCACATAAACCTTGGTCAGGATTCTTTCTGCCTGTGCCAGCACCCGCCTTTATGTCTCGTTTTAATTTTACAGCTTTACTTTACATAGATCCTCAATCCCCGAAAACATAGAAACCCGGTTTTAGGGCTCCTAGAACTTTAGGATTGTAAGCTTCGAAAGTATGCACAATCGATCCCTCACATAAAAGAACCTAGTTACACAGACTAATTTCTAATTTCATTGTTGTATTTTAATATTGCTAAATACGTGTTCTTAATATTCCTCTAATCATATTAAAGCTTTATAAGTATACGCAATTGATGCCTGATCCCTAAAAACACAGAAATTTGAATTTCAAGGCTTTATCTCCAATTTAAAAATTTAATTTTTATGCTTTCCCATCGCCCTATTAATTTTGCAAATTCAAAAATATGCTGCAAAAAGTTGAAAGCTCGCTCACCCATTTAGACGTAAATTTTACGGTGAACCGTGAAATTTATGGAAAATTTGGTGTACATTATGGCAAAATCAAGTATAAAACATATGGATCAGCCGTAAAATTTACGGCTAAATTTTGGCAGTGTGGTTACAGTGTTTTATTGTTGATCATTATTGACCATTATTGTTGTATTGTTTGTATCATTAGTGTATCAACCTATATTTCTAGTTTAGGGATTCCGAAAATGACTACTTATTCGTTCTATAGGAAAACAGTATATATTATTTTTTCAGAGTACAGTTCAACTATGAATA
The DNA here is from genome assembly GCA_963930645.1 of Salticus scenicus. Classification (NCBI taxonomy): domain Eukaryota; kingdom Metazoa; phylum Arthropoda; class Arachnida; order Araneae; family Salticidae; genus Salticus; species Salticus scenicus. The sequence goes on along the minus strand of OZ005648.1, from coordinate 326,180,782 downwards.
TGACTTGTCATTGCGTAAAACACTGAACTTTACTTTCTATAAAATGAACCGCTTCTTTCATTATGGTACAGTTTAGTACAGTTCGATAACTTAATAATTTTGCAATTTTCAATTCTAGCTTCCCATACTTTTTGAATTCCAATTGGTAAGAATTGATTTTTTGTTGTTGTTGTTGTTGAATTTGAAATTCTATTCTTCTGCAATAAATATTATTAAAAGTTATGCACAATTTTAATCGCTTTGACTTTTCAACCATTAAGACCAGTCTTTACGAGTAAATTTAAAGCTAAATCTTATTTATCTCATTCTAAGTAAACAATATTAAAGACATACACACACACTCCCACAATATTACCTCTTAAATTGTCTCACACAAGCAAATTAAGGTATAAGAAAGAACAATTAACTTTGGATTAATGAAGGATATATATTTAAGACTAAATAATAATAAAAAGAAACTAAAAACTATATAAAAATCAAAAGTCGTGTTTCTAGTGTAATTTCCTAAATATTTGTAAAATGCTTCTACCGAAAACGATTCTTTTGTTGGAATCGAATATGGATTAGGTGGATAGTCTACCCAAAGGGCTATCCAAGACCGTTTGCTCCCCATGAAAAAATAAATAAAGTAAATTATATGTGTAAAAAAATAAATAAGTTGTGGGTAACTCCCTTCACGCATGTGTAATAATTGCAGGAAATACTTTTAAAGCATACTGTGAAAATTACAGCACACAAGAGTAAAAATTGCAGCAAATTTATTTTACTGACATTGTAAAAATACAGCACAGTGAGTAGGCAATACTTTTACCAGCACACTGTGCTGTAATCTACTACAGAAAATTTTTACAGTGTACCAAAATCAACCTAGTCCTTGAGGATACAGAGTCTTTCAAAAAGATCAGAGCATGCATTTATTCAAATTTCAGAGAAAACTGAAGAGAATTTAAGACGGTTAGGTGGATGAGGGAGGCGTGTTATTAAACACGCTATGTTCCGTTTTCCATATTCAAGGACCAAATCGACCAATGATAGACTATTTTTCGCACTTCAGATATATTGCTTTGTAAGATCTTTTTTTAATACGAAATGTGCAGTTTAAATCTACCTGAAAAAAAGAGAAAAGGTATACTCAAAATCCTAATATTAAACATTTAATAACCCGTCGCGTCTAACTATATATTAATTGTAAAGAATAATTTCATTTCTTGGTTGGAATTAATGCTGAAAATAAAAAGTTAAGATTTTATATTCAACAAATGAAAATTAGGATGGGATTACTTTAAATTCTACACTGAGGAAAAATTCTATAACCGACATCTATAATCTAAATTGTGGCTTTAGAAAAAATAGTTCCATGTAATCCTTATAAATTCTAGTACAAAGTGATTTCTAGAAACCCCTATTAGAATTCTAGAGCATTTGCCTGTATTTTCGAGGGCAAAGTTATTTAAAAATCTCTGCAAATAAATGCGAATACAAGAGGCGGGTTTCAGCAACTATAATCTTGGTTTATTACCCAATTCTAGAAAATCAAGCGAAAATTTCTCGAAATGAGAAAGATTCAGAATATTCAGAGCATTCACAGTATTGTTTTTCCATCTAGAAATATGTTGACTAGGAATTCTCGACCATTTCGTCTATTCAGTTTATTGATGTGCCTCATGCGCATAGCTCGCAAATCTATACTTCTAGTTAAAGGACTTAGAAAATGACCACTTATTCATTCTAGAGGAAGGCAGCATATTTTTTTTCCTCAGCGTAACATTATTCATTTTTTGTTATAAAATAAATATGTTCATCGGATTGTATTCAGGATTTTAGAGATATTTTGCTGATGATTATATTTGAAGGTTTTAGGTGTTTTAAAACTTTGTTTTTCAAATTTTGATACATTTGAAAATCTCTATTTTTTTTTTTTTTTTCACCAGAAACAATTTGTTCAATAGGATGTTAAAAATGTAAATATTTTTGATAGCATACAATAAATATTTATGCTCACTGCTTAAAAAATTAGATATTTTTTTAACCAGTTATGATATTTTATAATTATCTTATATATTTCAGAATAAGTGAACTATTAATTCTTTAAAAAATATTTTATGCGACATTAATTAATATAATAATCATATATTTTAGATATTAATTTTACAGTTTCTTAACTCTATTGTACTGCATATTACTATGCTACTTAACGTTGTTACGTGATTTTGACTCTTTTGTAATATATCTATTTTAATCATTGTTATTTAATAATAAATTGATAAACAATACCCCTGTGTTATAAACAAGTCAAATATGCAGACAAATTCTTTTGAATTCCCAATTAAAACATCTATGTCAAAAGTCATTCAGGAAGGAGGAGACAAAAGATTAACATAGTGCTGTAGTTATGGTTTGTTGCATTCTTTCTACATTATTATTTAGAATAACAATCATAGTCTAATGTTCTGTAGGTGTTCATTAAAAACTGTGTTCACAAATTTTATACGTGCATTTTCGTAAATCTGAGCTTCACTGAAGCTTGCTTTTTTGGTAGATATCTATGTGATATTGAATTGTTTCATTATGCTTTTCTCTACAAGAAAAGCTCATAAAGGACATCACCTTTCATTCTGAACAATGTAAATTAATTACAAAGAATTATTAATAACTAAAATTAATTAATAATTGAAAATAATTAGTTTTGTAAAAATAATTAATTCTTTTAATGCTAAATTAATCAGAGAAAAAATATTTGCTTGTCATATCCAAACTGCACATAAATTAAAATAAATAAATAAATAAATAAAATAAATTTAATGGGTTTCTTATTAGTAAATAGTTTATAATGCATGATCACAGCGCAATTAAATAATATAAAACAAAACCTATATTGAAGAATTATAATGTATTACAATTATTACCTAAGGCATTACAGTAGTCGCCACTTAATAAATTCACTGGTTAATAAAATCAACAGCCTTATCTGATCAAATTGACAAGAAGAGAATCATATCTATACAAACTACACTAAGGGACAAAAAAAAAAAAAAGCCGCACTTGAATATTTTTCATTTTTTATTTTGCAATCACCGATTTTATTATTTTAAAAGTAAATTTTCTAATAGATTTCATCACATTGTAATCCACGTACAATTTAAGATTGAGCTAAGTATTAAAAACAAGATGCAATTGTTCATAATATTGTAATTTTAGAAAGTATTTCAAAAATGCAAGAATAAGGCAATTAACGATTCCACAAAAATTTTTAGTTTTAGAGTGAAAATCAAAAAAGATTTTAATACGCAGGATGTCAAAATGATTAAATGTTAACGAAATATTGATTGGTAAAATGGTTTTTAGCAAGATATAAAATTTTTTGGCAGTTCAAATTGGAAATTTGTTTTTAGGCGGCCACGTTGCTCATCCAATTGGGATGACCACAAGTTAAAATGCCAGGGCTTAAAAAATCAATTTGCATTACATTTAGAATAGAGAAAGGATTCAGAAAAAGTTTTAGTAACATGATGTCTTGAAATAAAGTGCAACAACGATAAAAAAAAAGCAAGTTTAAATGTCAGAAAATCTTGGGGGAAAAAAAATCCATTCTTAACGAAAAGAATTAGGAAAGCAAGACTTTAACCTATAAAAATCAGCCACCTTATAGCTGAAAACGAATGTGATTTTATTAAGCGGTGAGTACATTTAAATTCATTATAATGAAAATGCTATTTTTTTTTCCGAAATATTTTGAAATTGAAATATAGAAGGAAAAGAAATAGAAATTTTTTGAAAACAGTTTACAGTTTGATATATCAAGTCATGATTTAAAAATTTATTAAGTTTATTAATTTATTATTTTAGTTTTAATTAGTTATAATTTATTATATTATAACTATATTATAATTTATTATATTTAGTTTTAATTTATTATATTAGTTTTAATTTTTAGTTTAAATTATTTAAGTTTATTAATTTATTTGATTAATTAATCTTTTTTTCGTAAGAAATACATACTCTTGTTTTATCGTTAGTGGTCTTAATATATCAAACAAAAATTTTATAATCATTATGCTGGATTGCTTTATAAGTAAGCAAATATGTTCAAAGAATGCAAGAACTTTATTTTAATATTATTATCTGACATTCAATACCGCTATTTCTCGAAATTGTTTTAAACTTAGATTTTTCATACAATTTTGAAAAATAGCATATTTTTCTTTTTGCTGTATATCTTTTTTCATACAATTCAGTTTTGTGTAATGTGATCCAAATTTTGAGAAATGTCTTTTTTGGAGCAACTAGAATTTCCAACAGGTAAGATCATTTTGGAATTATTCTATTTTCTTTGTCCCGAAAGTAAAAAGCTATTTTTATTTATTCCTGGAAAGAGGCTATCATTTTAGATTTAGGAATGTCGAATACTCCCAAGTGAAGTTTGTATTTCAAGAGTCATTTTGGGCATAAATTGCACCCACGGGATAGTGATGGTAATATATAATATATTTAAAAAATATGTAGATATTGTATATATAAATATAATATTAATAAAAAATCCATTTTTTAAAATGTTGACAGCAAATTGGTTTACATAATTTAATTTCCATATGGTAATTACAAATAGTATTTGAGGAAACCTTTATATGTAACACTTCTACAGTACAAAGTAATTAATACACACTCTTAAAATATGATATAAAATAGTATTCATTAAAAAAAGCACTTTTTAATTCTTACAACATTTCAAGTAAAATTTTTTCTGTTCTTCACTACACAAAGCAAGTATAATTTTTGCTTCTTAAAACTAAATTTAGTTCCAAAGATTTCTTCCAAACTACCCCAAACAATTGTCAAAAATAGGGGTTGCTATTAGAAAAAAAAAAAAAAAAAACGAAGTTGATATGCCAGTTTTAATAGTAGACGATCCCTTAAGTAAAATCTAATTATACCATTATAAACAAGACGTTAATGGAAATCGGTTGACATCAGCTGCATATTTATAGAACGATTTGCTGTAGAATGGCGTTTTATTTATTTATTTATTTTTTTTTTTTTCTAATTGTACATTAAAATTACTCTCATCACTGAAACATTCTTATCATTCCCGCAATGTACTGTGGAAAGAGGTCATATTGTAAGATTTAACGGTTGAACATTTTCTTAATAATAACATATATATTTTTTTTCATCATTTAGTTAGCACTTATGTATTCAAGATCAATAAGTTATTATTAAAACAGGAATAAACTACTACGTCAGAAGCGCCAAAGAAAAATTATTGAGGCGCATACAGCTGTTTCGGTAGCCTAAAGCGTACCGTCATCAGTGCAAAAAAATTTTTTTGCACTGATTTTTTTTTTTTTTTTTTTTGCACTGATGACGGTACGCTTTAGGCTACCGAAACATCTGTATGCGCCTCAATAATTTTTCTTTGGCGTTTCTGACGTAGTAGTTTATTCCTGTTTTAATATTCCAACGCCAAGTCTCCTGCTATTATTTAATAAGTTATTATATCCCTGCCTGATGTTTATAATAAAAAAGGGATATATTTTTTATTGAATTTTTCTTTCAATCAGATGCAAGTTTACTGTACTGCTGAGTAAAGATCTATAAAATAAGAAATATTACTATAAAAAAAAAAATAAAATAAAAAAAAATAATAATAATAATAATAATAATAAATCATATCCAGTCAATTCTAAAAGAATCCTAAATTCATTCAATAACCACTTTTTTTTAATACTTATTCGGGAATAAGAAAGCAAATCTAACTATGTATAAAAAATACTGCTGTAAAAGGGAAACTCTTATAAATTTATTTCTTCAAACACATAATGAAACCCAAGTAAAACTAGTATGATGTGGCCACCACATTACTTTCTTATATATACTTTTAAACAAAATTTATTCAATATAAATTGTTTATTCAATTATCAAATTATTTTTCATTATAAGTGCCTACGATTTTTATCTGACAGAATTATATCACAAAATGCCGAAAGTAAGTCATTTTTTTTTTTTTTTTCAATTATCACAAGAAATGCGAAATTTTTTTTTAAGGTTTTTTTTTTTTTCGTTAAAAGTAAAATAAATTGATAACATTGTTTTAAATTATCACAGATCTATAGTTCAACCATTCGTTTGAAAGGTATTGACGAGATCTTTCGAAAGATGCCCATATTGAAAATTTACTTTTTTTTCCTAGTAAACTATTACCATTATCAATAATTCATATTAATTTTACAATCACACGATTAAAATAACTTTCATTATGTACATTTATACGAAATTTTGTCCTTTAGTGCCATGTTAAAAATTTAGAAAAAATGCAATCACAGCGCCACCTGTTGAGAGAATGATCCCGAAATCTAATCAGCACCCGTTTATGTCAGGGTGCAACGAAATACCAAGTTTAGTTAAATTTCGTTCATTGGTTCGTGAGATACAGCGTCCACAAAATTCGTGATACACACACACAGACAGACATTTTCTAAAAAGTATCAAATCGTGTTCAGGACATCCCAAAACGTGTAAATCCATCGAAAACCGGAGTTCAAAAATTTTCACGAATCCAATACTTTCTCTATATTACATATAGAAAAAAGTAACAAAATTGGTCTCGACTTTTTTGGATAAACAAAAACAAAAATTCAGTATTCCAGGTACATAAAAAATTAACAACTACTACTATCGATTTTGTTATTTGATTACACTTATTTATTCCCAAATAATTAAATTAACTAAATTTTATCAAATCTTTTAGTATGTTTATAGATATATTGTATTTAACAAGGCATATTTATCGTATTAAAATTATTCGGGGTTTAATGAAAAGTTTCAAATAACTGCTATTTAGTATTTATCTATGTGTTTTCACAAGAAGAAAGAAAGAAATTAAAAAAGAAAAGAAACAAAACTCAATCGATCATTTTAATTTTTATACTTATCGCTTAAACACCATATTTGTACTAATTTTGGAAAAAAGAATTATATTCCCACAGGTATGTGTAAATTGATTATAATATTCATTTATAGTTCGATCTATTTCATGAATACTTTATAAGGCTCTTTTAAATATTTAGTTCAAAGATCTACATACCACATTTTAATACCTTTGAGGAGGCTGCTATTGAAATTTAATTAAAACATTCTAAGCAGGGACACACAGGAAATACTGGATAAACGCAAAGCATACAGAGGATCTTTATTTATCCTTAAATTAAAATGCATCCTGGAAAAGCTAATTTCTTAATTAGGTTAAATAAACTCTTCTTAAACACTGTTAGTTTATTTGAACATATAAATTGTATTTTATTAAAAATACAAGAATATTTTATATAGAAAAATATTGGTATTTATTTTAAAAATTAAGCAAGAGTGTTGTCATTGGTAGAAAATCATTTTACAATTTTTTAAAGTTTGAGTTTTATGCAATAATTAATATCCGCATTTCTTTAACGGGGATTGAAAAATATATCCTATTACATCATTTTATAAAAAAATAACTATGTATGTATAAAACATAATTGCCGCTAAATAAATATGTTACATGTATTTTTTAAGCCAATATTTTATTCTCCTAATATACAGTCGGTAACAGAAGTATCCGAACACTAGCAAAAATTTATATATAAAAAAGTAGAGTTAATACTGTTTTGTTAAATAAATCCTTGTCGAATCATGTTCTTAGACTGACAAAAAACATGATTCGACAAGGATTTATTTAACAAAACAGTATTAACTCTACTTTTTTTACATAGGAATTTTTGCTAGCGTTTGGATACTTGTTACCGACTGTACTTAAATTCCTAATCTGATGTTTTTTGTATGTTTAAAACGTTACACGTAACTATTTCCCATTTGCTTTTCTTGATTACCTTAAAATAAATAAGTTTTTTAACTTTCCCAAATGTAATTTCGTTTCTTTTTTCTTTTTTTATTTCGATTTGATATAAGAATTCGTGTGTCTGATCGGGTACTTTTTTGTATTTCAGAGCTACATATACAATATACCAACATCTGAAATGGTTCAGCTGATTTACAATTCACGCATAATTAAACGTAGACATGGTGTAATTTTTCTGTAGCCTCTGTTGATCACATTTTAATGATTATGATATATCACAATGATATCATAATTTATCGTATACATAAAAAAGCTGTATTTGATTAAATATATATATATCAAGCTTTTTCATGAACAAAAAATAAAACTTTAAAGGTCAATATTATTTTGATAAATTTAAGACGTATTTTTAGATACCCCTGCCTTTGCAAGAGCATCCGCATTTTCGATAAAAAAATAAAAAGTGATTGAACGTATTTTAAAAATAAGAATATAAATTATTAAGTAATAAACATTTCAGCTATTGACTGCTTAAGTTAAGTAAAACTTATGGATGTTAGATATGTTTATTTTATTTATTAAAATGAGCATGCGTGGAATCTTCTAAAAGTTAGTTAAAATTAAAACCCGAATAAACTACTACGTCAGAAACTCCAAAGAAAAATATTTGAGATGCATACAGCTGTTTCGGTAGCCTTAAGCGTACCGTCTTCAGTGCAAAAATATTTCTGAATCTGGAGAAGTGCTCGTATATGTAGGAGAGGGACCGAATTTAGTTCAACTAATAGGATTAAGGGAAAGGTGGGGAGTGTGGCCAATAGGAAATTAGGAATGTCAACTGTGTAAACAGTAGAAAAATTAAGAAAATGTGGACTGAATGTAAAATTTCCAACAATCAGACAAATAGGAAACAGAAATAGCCGATTAGAAAAAGCCAATTTAGAAATAGCCGATTTATTGGTTTCTTGTTTGCGGACGTAATTCATATGTTCTTTTAGACGAAATTTAAGACTGCGTTTAGTTTGGCTAATATATGATAAACCACACTGACAGGAAATACTATAATTGCACCAAAAATTATGCATATCAATGGGATCTTTTAACTGAGAAAAGGTGAGTTTATTGGAAAGCGAAAATATTATTTTAAAATCATATTGTTTGAGAATTTTAGCTATGGTTTGACTGGATTTTGGAAAATAGGGTAAGACAATACTGATATTAGAAGAGACTGATTTAGTAGACGAAATACGAGAGAGTTGTAATTTTTGAATAGCTTTGTGTATAATGGGACGGTCATAACCTCTGTATATTGCAATGGCTTTCTGGTATTAAATTTCAGATTTTAATAAAAAAGGATTTGAAAAAATATTAAGGGCACGGTTTACAAAAGTATAGAAGGCAGCCATTTTTCGGTTAGGTGGGTGACATGAACACGCATGGGGAGGAAGGGAGACTGCAAAATTTTTACGATAGACGGTGGTTGAAAATCCATTTACAGTGCGAGAAACGAGGGTATCAAGAAATGGAAGGGAGCCATTATTTTCTGTTTCATATGTAAACTGGATATTACTGTCAATTGAATTTAAAGTTTCTAAGACATGGTCAATATTGTGACGAGATTTGTATATAAGCGTGAAGGTGCGTCAACTTAACGGGTCCAAAAAGGAAAAGATATTTTCTTAAAAAGAAAAGATATTTTCCTTCTCCTTTATATTCGAGCACTTCTCCGTATTCAGACTTCTTTTTGCACTGAAGACGGTACGCTTAAGGCTACCGAAACAGCTGTATGCATCTCAAGTATTTTTCTTTGGCGTTTCTGACGTAGTAGTTTATTCGGGTTTTAATATTCCAACGCCAAGTCTCCTGTCATTATTAGTTAGTTAAAATGTTTTACTGATTATTAAAATTCACAGCGAGAATCATACCTCTAGACAAAGGAGTCAAGCTATCTTGTAAGCTACCTTTCAAATCTATTTGTCATCCAGTATTTTACTCAGCCTTCTGTCTTGATTTTAATGTAAACAGCATATAATAATGAATATTAATAATGACATTTTAAGAATTATCATTAACAATGTTTTAGAAACTTCATTAGATTTGAGAATGATTAAGGACTTCTAACTAAACAGGTGAATTTCATTGTAAATTTCATTATGTATAACTTAAAAAAAAACTCGCCAATACATCCAATAAGAATGGTTGATCTATAGATCTGTGATAATTAAAATGGAAGTTATTGATTTTAAACAAAAGAAATCTTAGAAATAATATTAATAAGAACTTTATCAATATTTACAAAGCGTTAAAGACGCCAATGTAAAAAGTTTTAATTGCAGACTGCAGATTCGGTAGCGTAAAACGTAACGTCATCAGTTCAGAATGACTAAGGGGATTATTGCTTATATATACCAGTAGGAAAGCTGATTATAGAGTCAGAGGAGCAACCAATTGGAATTTAAGGAACTGGAGCTGTAAGTCAATAGGAATTTAGGATAGGTACTGCTATAGTGTATTTTACGAATATCGGTACTGCTTCTTACCGTTTAACTAAATTTCTCTCAGGTGTTTTATTCCTTCTACTTTCTGCTAACACCCATACTGTGAAAACCTCTACCAGCTTTACTAAAATTATTCGAAATTTCCATGACACAAACTATACTGTAGTTTCTTTTGATATTAAATTAATTTCACTAATGTTCCAATTAGTAGCACCCTCTCCTGCCTAAATAAAAGATTTAAAGGATTTCATTGCACAATCCTTGAAATCCAAGAATTAATTTCTCTTAGCAAGAAATAAAAACTTCTTCACACACCATAAATTTTAAATCAGCACAAACGGTTTCGAAAGGACGTAGCCTTTCTTCATCAGGTGCAAACACGTGCAACTGCCTTGGAGGCAAAAGCAAGACTGAAAACAGGACAAAATCCAGAGGGGGAGGAGCAACACAAACAACCAATAGGAAGCAACATGCAGGGTAGGACCAATCAGAGAGGAACAACACGTACACACACCACAAAAAGAGGAGGGAGGAAAGGAGTAAAAAATTATTATTATTTTTTTTTTTTAGTTTTATTTATTTATTTATTTATTTATTTTTTAATTTATATATTTATTTTTTTTTTTTCAAAAATATTAAACTAATAAGTAAATCTAATAAAATTTATCCATTAATTATTATAATTCTTTTTTTTTTATTACTATTAGAATTATTTTATTATAACTAATATGATGTTAAAAACATAATGAAGGAAATTATTTAATTGAATTAAACAAATTTTTCCAGGCTGTAGACAGCAAAGTGGAATCAGATTTTTCATTGACAATTTCATCACGATTAAGGTAAATAGCTAAATTTTCCAAAAAATCCAGTTCGGAAACGCGTTTAGCATGAAAGATAATTTTGGCACTCTTAAAATTAAAACTATGATCAAATTCCCAACTATGCTTCGCAATAGAAGATTTAGAAATTTCTTGATTAACAACATACCGAGAATGTTCACGTAAACGACATTCAAGATTTCTTTTAGTTTGACCAATATAAGATAAATCACAGTTATTACAAGGGACATTATAGATACCCCATTTTTGAAGCTCAGGAACAGGGGATTTGGTTGAAGGGAATTGGAATTTATTGACAGGTTTAAAAATAACGTGAAAATTGAAACGCTTCAAAACTTTGGCTAATTTAAAACTTAAGGGGGGATAAAAAGGTAAGACAACAAGATTATCAGGTTTAATTTTATCATCAATGGAAAGAGTAGAATTATAAGTTGGCCTACTGAACTTTTTGAGAGCTTTATCAATTATAGAGGGTCTAAAACCTCTTTTAATAGCAACAGACTTTAAATAATTCAGTTCTTCTTTAAGAGAAGAAGTATCAGAACAAATTTTAAGGGCACGATACACGTAAGTGTAAAAGGTGCCAATTTTTTGTTTAGCCGGATGATTAGAGAGAGCATGGGGAGGATTAGAAACAGAGAAAGGTTTCCTGTACACAGAGGTTTTAAAAGAGGAATCGTACCTAGTAACTAAAACATCAAGAAAGGGAAGTTGATTACAATTTTCTAACTCGAAGGTAAACTGAATATGGGGATCAATAGCATTAGCAATATTAAGAATGGCAGAATTTTCATATTCAGTTTACCTTCGAGTTAGAAAATTGTAATCAACTTCCCTTTCTTGATGTTTTAGTTACTAGGTACGATTCCCCTTTTAAAACCTCTGTGTACAGGAAACCTTTCTCTGTTTCTAATCCTCCCCATGCTCTCTCTAATCATCCGGCTAAACAAAAAATTGGCACCTTTTACACTTACGTGTATCGTGCCCTTAAAATTTGTTCTGATACTTCTTCTCTTAAAGAAGAACTGAATTATTTAAAGTCTGTTGCTATTAAAAGAGGTTTTAGACTATAATTGATAAAGCTCTCAAAAAGTTCAGTAGGCCAACTTATAATTCTACTCTTTCCATTGATGATAAAATTAAACCTGATAATCTTGTTGTCTTACCTTTTTATCCCCCCTTAAGTTTTAAATTAGCCAAAGTTTTGAAGCGTTTCAATTTTCACGTTATTTTAAACCTGTCAATAAATTCCAATTCCCTTCAACCAAATCCCCTGTTCCTGAGCTTCAAAAATGGGGTATCTATAATGTCCCTTGTAATAACTGTGATTTATCTTATATTGGTCAAACTAAAAGAAATCTTGAATGTCGTTTACGTGAACATTCTCGGTATGTTGTTAATCAAGAAATTTCTAAATCTTCTATTGCGAAGCATAGTTGGGAATTTGATCATAGTTTTAATTTTAAGAGTGCCAAAATTATCTTTCATGCTAAACGCGTTTCCGAACTGGATTTTTTGGAAAATTTAGCTATTTACCTTAATCGTGATGAAATTGTCAATGAAAAATCTGATTCCACTTTGCTGTCTACAGCCTGGAAAAATTTGTTTAATTCAATTAAATAATTTCCTTCATTATGTTTTTAACATCATATTAGTTATAATAAAATAATTATAATAATAATAAAAAAAAAGAATTATAATAATTAATGGATAAATTTTATTAGATTTACTTATTAGTTTAATATTTTTGAAATAAATAAATAAATATATAAATTAAAATAAATAAATAAATAAATAAATAAAATTAAAAAAAATAATAATAATAATTGTTTACTCATTTCCTCCCTCCTCTTTTTGTGGTGTGTGTACGTGTTGTTCCTCTCTGATTGGTCCTACCCTGCATGTTGCTTCCTATTGGTTGTTTGTGTTGCTCCTCCCCCTCTGGATTTTGTCCTGTTTTCAGTCTTGCTTTTGCCTCCAAGGCAGTTGCACGTGTTTGCACCTGATGAAGAAAGGCTACGTCCTTTCGAAACCGGTTGTGCTGATTTAAAATTTATGGTGTGTGAAGAAGTTTTTATTTCTTGCTATTGTCTGTACGCCAGTTTTTGAATTTATTTTTGGTTAATTTCTCTTACCTGCATTTCTTTATCTCAAACTGCTTTCACTTTTCAAGGTAAATTTTACCAAAAATCTGAAGGTTTAGCCAGTGGCTCTCGTATTTCATCAATTCGCACTGATATTTACATGCATTATTTTGAACTTTCTTTCTTTGAAAAATCCTCTATCCATTTTGGACCTGTTATGTAACTGATACTTTCACTTTGATCGGCACAATATTTATAATGTATTACATATCATAAATTTACTTGACAATAACATTCAATTTACATACGAAATTGAAAACAATGTTTCACTCCATTTTCTTGATACACTGGTCTCTCGCATTGAAAACGATTTTTGTACTACCATTTATTGTAAAAATTTTGCTGTTTCATTATCCTCGCCATGCTCGTTCATGTCATCCACGTATCCAGAAAATTACCACATTTTATACCTTTGTTAATCGTGCCTTTAACACTTGTTCGCATCTTAATCCCTCCACTCTGATATCAAATGTATAAAAGCGGATATGGTTAACAGAGGTTACATCCCTTCCATTACTGATAAAACTCTTTTTTACAAAAGTCCCATACTTCTCGTACTTCTACATCTAAGTCCTCTTCCAACATCAGTATCGTTTTGCCTTTTTCTTCTAAATCTAATTTCTCAATAGCTAAAGTTCCTAAACAATATAACTTTAAAGTAATTTTTCCACCCATAAATAAATTAGCCCTTTCTAGATTAATGAACCCTATTGATATAACTCTATGGGTATATATAGTATTCCTTGTCAATGTGGGCAATCATATATTGGTCAAACAAAACGTAATACAAGTTTTGCCTTAAAGAACACATGGGTTTTATTCAGAAACAATAAACTAAAAAATCAACCATTGCTAAGCATTGTTGGGAAGATAACCATAATTTCAACTTCAATTCAGCTAATTTAATCTGTCGTTTTCCATATCTATAAAAATCATGAAAATATCCTTAATACCGATTTTGCTATACCCCCTCAGTCAGATTGTCGGAAAAATTACATAAAACCAACACATTACTTATTTTTACATAGCTGTCTACTTCCTAAATTGCTATTTGCTTACAGTTCCAATTTCTTAAATTCCTATTCGTTGCTATTTTGACTCCATAATCCGCTTTCTTACCAATATATACGAGCAATAATCCACTTCGTCACTCTGCACTGATGACGGTACGCTTAACGCTACTGAAACTGCACTTAACATTTTGTTTACACTGGCGTTTTAACGTTGTGTGAATATTTATATTTCGGTTCTGCTTCAAGTCTGAATATTAATTTTTATAAGCATTTCTTCAGATGTCGTCTATCTGCATTCATAAAAAATAAATAAATAAATAAATGCACCAAAACAAAATTAATTGATTATTCCTCACCCCCCCCCCCTCTTTTTTTGTGTGTCTGTTCCTCTCTGATTGGTTCTGCATGATGCTTCCTATTGGTTGTTTGTGTTGCTCCTCCCCCTCTGGATTTTGCCCTGCTTTCAGTTTTGCTTTTGCCTCCAATGCAGTAGCACGTGTTCTTTTGCACCTGATGAAGAAAGACTACGTCCTTTCGAAACCGATTGTGCTGGCTTAGAATTTATGGTTGTAATTTTTTTTTATACATCATCAAGTTTTAAAATCTTTTTTTTTCCAATGGCTAGGCAAAAGTTACAGAGGACTATAAAATACAAATCAAATTATAGACAATATAACATATAAGACCGAAGTCATTGCCTAAGGAGCGATCTTGCCTCCCAATATCTCGACTCTTCTGTAGAACATCGAAGAGCCTTACAACGGGACAGATGCTCCCGGTCCATTACTTCTCCAGAATCACAAAGTGGGCAAGTAGGGTCGTTTAAGATACCTATGCGCTTCAAATGAGCAGCAAGGCAGTCATGTCCTGTAGATAGGCGGAAAGTCGCAACTGCCTTACGTCTTGGTTTATCAGGAATTAGAGTAGGACTTAAATTCTTCCATTTCTCAAGATCTCATAAAGCATTACATGCAGATAAATTCTTTAAAAACACTGTAATCCTCCAGTAAGAAATGGCTGTATTGGGATGTTGTAGTAAGGTGGCACCACTTTTTGCAAGAAAGTCCGCTTGTTCATTGCCCCAAAGGCCACAATGGCCGGGCACCCACTGAAGAGCAATTTAATTCCACCTTAAAGTGAGAGTTCTTAATGATTCTTGACGTTGGGATACTTCCGGTGTTAATGGGTGATCAACAGCGCTTATTGACTGGATGGCTGCCTGAGAGTCAGAAAGAATAACAGCCCTTTCGAACTTGCAATGGACAGCTAACAGTTGCTTTAAGGCTAAACGTATCGCCACAACTTCACCATCAAAGGAGGTACCAATATAGCCCGCAGGGGCATAGAAAGAAAAAAGATCTGAGAACACCACAGCCCCTACATTGAGATGACAATCAAACTGGGAACCATCTGTAAAAATGTGCAGCCACTGAGATGGTGGATATCTAGCCGCAATGGTCTCTAAGGCAAGACATTTCAACATCTCCCTTTCTATGGATAGTTTCAACTATATCCAGCCTCATATCGACATTAATCACTTCCAAGGGATTTCTGGGTGTCAAAAGTGGTTGTATATCAACTGGAATTACAAGATCTTTCTTAATATGCAAGATTATTTGAATAAATCCATTTTGGGTTTTTAAATTCCTTGGCTTGGTCACATAGTCCCTCCAGTAGGGATCCTCTATACGCAGTAGCTTTTCATAGAGACATAAGGCCTTCAATTTCGTAATATCTGTGAAATGTATATTCCCTGTCAATAATAACATCGCATCGATACGAGTGGACTTCACACCTCCTGTGATCAAGCGTAAAGCCTGGTTTTGCAACACTTCCAGCTTATTGACCACAATTTGTGGTGCTGTGATCAGAGCTTCACAGCAATACAACATTAAAGGCTGTATAAAAGTTTTAAAAGTAGTGTTAAGAGTGGACCGAGCGCATCCCCAAGTGCATCCTGCTAAGCGCTTAAGAATACTCATTCTATTTGAAATACGCTCGGTAAGCTTTTCAACATGGAGCTTTCAGCTTAATTTATTATCAAAAGTCATTCCCAGGTAGGTAAAGCTGTCTGCGTTGGCGATCGAAGATCCTTGGTACTTTAACTCTGTCCGGAAAGCTTCATGGGTTAAGGAGAAAGACTGTGAAGCTGTCTTTCCTAAATTTACAGCCATATTATTTTCTTCACACCATTTCGAGAGCACGTGCAGGGCTTTATTTAAGAGTTTTCAATAACCTTTTTAGCAACATTTTTTGGTGCTTGGGTCCAGATTACCAAATCATCAGCAAATAGTAAACATTTAACATCAGGTATTGATACCACAACATATTAATTACAAACTGAGCGTTATTATTATTATTATTATTATTATTATTATTATTATTATTTGCCTAAGTTTGAGTGCATTATTTGAAATCGTTCAATTTCAATGGGTTCTTTTGAATAAGATCTTCCAAATAGGTTTTTAAAATAGTTCGTAAAAAATAATTTTATGTTCTAATGTAACATTTATAAATATTTAATTAATTGTTATAAAGGGAAAACTATCACAATAAAAATATTATCAGGGCTACCACAGGCAATTTTTTTTTTTAAATTCTTTTTGTACCACTATTTCCAAAAATTAAAATTTATATAATATATTTAAGGACGTAAATCTGCAATTTGCCTGCATAAATTTATTGTAAATTTCATGTTTTGGAAATAGTAGTACGAAAACAATGGGCTCTTCCCACCTGACGTCAGAGGTCACATGATAGAGGAAAAACAAATAGCAGACGAAGTCTTGTTTATCTATAGCGATTGCTGAAACAACTTATTTTCTATTCTTATTTTTGATCAATCGTATTTAATCTGTGTTATTTTTTTTTTTTTTTATACATCATCATTTTTAATCCATTTTATATCATTATTCATCATCTTTTGTTTGTGTATACATTTACAATCATCATTTAGTTTATATTTGTTATTGATGTTCATGAAGAACATGTTGAATACTTTGATTTTTGGTACTTAAATCAGTGATAGTGCAATATCGTACTGCGTAAATTCATTTAGACCAGTAACTAAGTTAACTAACTTGTTGTAACACCTTTATGCAATTAAATTAAATGAAAACATTTTAAAATTTCAAATTATAATCCATAAACATTCCACAAGAACAAGCTATTATTTATTGCTAGATCAGTTAGTGTAACAGTTAAACTAAAAGATACAAAAATCGATTCTTACAGTTGAAAATAAAGAAACACATAAAGTGTTTTTAAAAAATTATTAAATTTGCAAATTCAACTATTCTACTGTTTACAAATGCACAATATTACTTTTATTTTACTTTATATTAAATATTAACATTTTTGTTCTTAAGAATTAGATTGTAATTAAATAAGAAGTTAATTGAATTCGATTCTCAGAATTCGATTATTCGTTTTCCTCTATCACGTGACTGAGGAGACGAAAGTGGGAAGAGTTTATAAAAAAAAAAAAAAAAAAAAAGTCACTTGTGACAACCCTGTATTATGCATGATTTTTTAATTGACGATATTCAGCAGAGAAAACAATTTCAGATTCTATTTAAACCTTTTATCATATTGTACCATAGTGAAATATTTTTCATCACTGATATCAAGGTAAAATGAAAGTGTATAATTCACACTTACATTATCATTTTTTTTTTTATTGGAAATTTTTAAATTTTTCTAATTAATTTATTTACTAGGATGTTATCAGGAACACATGAGCATGCGATAATGTGCAGGGATCATTGGCAACTTTAAACAACTTTATTATAACGAATGTAAACACACAAAATAAATTTCATGTTTGATTCGAAAAAAAAAAAAAAAAAGATATATATATCCGTTAAAATATTTTCCTTTTCTTTTTAAGTTAGCGTTTAGCTCTAAAGTTGCAGAAAAATTATTGACAGTAAAATAAAAGTATTAAATATATATATATTTATATATTTAAAACAAATTCTTCTGGATTAGTAAAATAAAAAAAAAGTCTATACTAATTTTTATTTTTTTTTAAGGTATCGAAGTGATGTTTTCTATAAAGATAATTACAATTTGAAAAAGAATTTTAGAGAGATTATTAAGAAAACATATTTATGTCGATTATTAGCATAAAAATTCTCATTCAAACTCTCACTTATACTTATTCCATATGTTATCAAAAATATTCGATTATCATTTAAAATTCTAATTAATGATTTTTAAAAGCTTTTATTTTCTTTCGCACGTTTATTTCGTTAAATTGAGTAATAATTTTTATTTTAATATTCCGATAAATCTTGGATACAAATTTTGCGTTCAAACACTAATTACCTCTTTAAGGGATGCAAATATTCAAATTTTATTTTGTGCATGAAATATTTGTCGAATCTTCATTAAACTGAAATTTCGGTCTACAAATTAAAAAGTATGTTCTGAAAAATAAATAAAATAACTGATTCCTACAGTTGTATTTGTACCAGTTTACTTTCCAGAGAATGAATATTAGAATACCCTATTTAAAAAATAAAAAAAATTGATTATATCACACAAATGTTCATACTGTGGACATTTTTGTGTATATATGTCAGCATTACTCTTTTCTCAAATTACCTTATTTCTCCATTGTATACGGTATACAGTTTATAAAAAATTGCATAAACTGTACACAACCGTAAAACTAAGTAATAAAAGTTTAGTTTACTTTCCGATTTTTCACTTGAATTAGAATGGAAAACCACAAAAAATTATAATATAAATTATTTTCAAATTTAAAGTATATTTAAAGAAAAAGTAACAGGCTAAAATAATAAAATTGAATTTCTCAAAGAATAAAAATTAATAAAGTAACGTTTCTCTCACTGAAAATTAAACTGTCTACGGTTAAAAGTGAAAAAAAAAAAATACTTACTTTATTCTATTGGTGGAACAAAATTAAAATCCGTGACGCTGAAAAAATACCCCCGAGAAACTTTGTAAAAGTGTAATTTAAATTTTATTGCTTTTGAAATGGGGAATTATTTTCCAACCATTTGATTTGAAAATGATATTAGATTTTCAATAAAATGTAAGTGCAAGTTATTTGTTGGCTACAGCAAGCAATTTATTCGACATAATTTAAAAACAGTTTTTCCTGTATTTTTATCAGTAGTTTTCTGGAAAAATTTAATAATCTATTTCTTATTTTCTTATATATATAAGCAAATATTAATTTCAGATAGTTTTCCATGTGCTATATGAAATTGTCTATTGTATTATAGGATAGAGCACAGAAATATAAAAATTACAACTTTCCTTTTCTGTATACTTCCATTCTTAGTACACATTTTAATGTGTATATGTATGTGTGTGAATATACATAATTATTATATATGTCACACAATATTATTACGACATATTAAGCAGTACTAGAAAATTGCTGGATGTTCATAGCAAATTGTGTTATACGTCTTTCATATTGTGTTAAATGTAAGTACAGTGTGTGGTGTATAAATAATTTAAAGAAAATGTACAAGACGAGCCAAAATTAAGTCAATACATCTTCTCCATTGAATGTAATTCATCGAAATCTTACTAATTTTTATAAACTTAGGAAACTTTTTCAAGTGTTGTAATTACATCTTATACACATATGATAATGGTACATATGAAAAACAAATTAAGTTTAATTGCCAACTCTTAATTCACCAACTCTTTGGTTTATCGCCACAGTAAAAAGTCCATTGGAGTCAGGTCTGATAAACATTAATACTACTTTTCGAAACCACCATACTAGATTATTTGTACTTCGAATTTCTTAATCAGGTACGGCTTAAATAGTAATACTCAGTGCGCAGGTGTGTCACCATTTTATGACAATAAATTCTGGTGTTCAACAACGGCGGGTTCTGAACACTATCAGGGATTACCACCTGCTGGAATTTTAATTATCGTGTGATCTTTAATATGACCAGGTAAAATACTGCGCCGATCAGCCCGTTATTGTAAATTTAACACTAAACATCAATTGAAAGCATTTGAAATCGAGTGTGCAAGCACTCAGTAATGGATATTCTGCCTATTTTATATTTCACTCCGAGAAAAGCATACGCAATCCATCATGCTATATCTGTCTAGAATGCTGACTGCCCCTGTATCTGGTTCATGACAATATTGTATCATACGTAACATCAGACAGCATCCTCGACCAGTAAGATAAGCGAGGGTGTATGATAATGCAACTTCCGGTTGCATTTGTAACCTCACTTTAGCTTGTCGGCTAGCCACGCTGCCTATCTGTCTTAAACTTTTAAGAATCCTCAGGATATGTTTTTTGTGTAAACGCGTTGGGCCTGCAGGAAAACACCGCCGACACAACTACGTTGCAGTATGTGCCTTTCTGCCACATTCACTATACAGAAGAGTTATCTCACAATATTCATTTTTGAAAAATCGCTCTCACACCATAAGCGTCAAATTGCAGCCCCGAGTATATATATATATCTTTAATAACTGTCCCAAGGGAGGTATGACGTTTCATACGCATTTGTACAATGCGTAAATTTGGAACACAAAGCTGAAGTTGAGTTGATGCGTTTTACAACCTGATTTTACACGATTTCTATAAATTAGATTCATTCAATACAAGATAATATGAGAATAATCAGTACAAGGTGGCGTTTGAACAACAATATCATTTCGATTTGACATAACAAGTGATATCCCTATGGCGTGATGAGGGTTCGCGTTGAGTCTGAAAGATATATTTTTTCTCCTTTGGTACAAGTTTGATGACGTCACGGTTTCGGAAATATGCCAACAAACAAATGCGCGTTTTAAGCGGTCTGTTCTTAGCATTCATTTTCACAAGGTGTATTTTCGTACTAAATCGATGATGCTCTACAGCTTTGTAGCTCACATTTCCCTTCTATGTCGCACCGTATTCAAGATTCTAACAAAAAGTCCAACGTTTTCCCCCAAGTGGCGATGTAAGCAATAGCATCATGTAGCGTATGAGCACAGTACAATACAAGACAACATTTTTATGACTATAGCTGCAGCAATTCTGAAATTCAAAGAGGGGCATGGATGCTAGTCCGCACATTTTATTTATTTACTTTTAACATTAATAGGTCAAATGAGAAATGCAAAGACAAGTTATTATAAATCACAGACGACACTGATACAAAAGATGTAATACTTTTTGCATGTAAATTTATCTATTTATTTATTTTGTGTGTGTGTGCATTTAACAATAAAATTATCAAATATTTTTATAGCGTTTGTAAATTTATTGGATTTTTTTTTTTTTTTTTTTTTTAACGTTATAACATTTCATGATTTTCCCTAAATTAACATAAAATGACTCTACATAATTAACTTAATGCGACTTTAAACAGCATATTTACAATGTAAAGCTAATGACTGTAATATCCGTAGTTATTTTTCATTTGTTTATAAAAAGAATTTCAAAAATAAAACTTTATATAACATTTTATTGACTCTGTATAAATATCTGTATTAGCTGCATTTTATATAGATATTTAAATAAATGTATCTAAAAGTAATAAATTGTAAAATAAAAATAATTTTAAGGCGTTGGCATTTATGTGCAAATCATATCCTGATAGTCGAAATAACTTTTAACGAAGATTTACAAATAAGCAAAATTTTAGCGTATGGTATAAGTTTTGTATCTTGATTATAAACCAAGTAACTATTTTAAAAAGTTGGCGGTAAGAAATTTTTTCCCTTTACGATCTTTTCCTTTTAATGAAATCACAGTTTATTTCTCACTTTCCATTTTTTAATAATTTTAAAATTAATCTGTTTAAATTCGTTTTAATACGACAAGTCGTACTATTTCTTTGAGACAACGTAGTTAATTTTTATCTGTCACCTTGAATGAAAGTGCAAACATTATTGTTTTTACCTAAATATATAACGCTGAAATTTTGGCATTGTAACTGTCCGGATTTTTGGATTTTATCAAAAAATGTCATTAATCAGAATAAAATCTATCTAACGCCGTATTTTTTTAGTTCAATCGGATAATTAATTAAAAAGATGGTAGAAACACAATTTTTATTTTAAAATTATTAAAAATAAATAAAAAATATTACCAAAAATAAATAAATAAGTAAGAAAATATATTTATG
Organism: Salticus scenicus; assembly: GCA_963930645.1. Taxonomy (NCBI): domain Eukaryota; kingdom Metazoa; phylum Arthropoda; class Arachnida; order Araneae; family Salticidae; genus Salticus; species Salticus scenicus. The sequence continues at coordinate 326,158,325 of OZ005648.1, read as the reverse complement.
TTATTGTCGAAAAAATAAATGAAACTGCGAACATTTTTTTTTTTTTAAATAAAATAAAATTGAGAAAAATCATACTAAGGAAGTAGAACAATTTCGGTATAGGACCTCTTGGCAAAATTAAATTTGGCACCAAAGAAGCGCAGTTATTTCTCGTTAAGATCTCTTGCAATAGCCATTTTAATTCATCGCCAAAATTACAATAAAAATTAAAAAGCCACTAAGATGCTTCTGTTCTAAAGCTATACAAAAGACATTTTAGGTAATGAATACAGTAACCGATGCCAAGGAATAAAACACTGTTGCTGCATAGCTTTAAATGGAAGAATAGATTAAGTTTTGCTGTACTAAATTAAATTCTGTTTTGTGCAGAATTTTATATAGGTTACTTAGAAAATAATATAGGATTTTCTATTAAGTATCCGGAAAAAAAATTGAGGAGCTTTTATCGACTGCCTACTTTATTATAACCACTTTTTTGTTGTTGCAATGCTTTTATCTTTAAATATTATTTATTAAAATAATTTGCATTTACTCAACGGGCAGTTTTTGAGCGATCAGGTAAAGCAAAATCTATTAGATAAATGAAAAAGTTTGGTGATTCTTTTTAAAGTGCGGCGCATCTAAGATATTTTGTGGTCAGATGAGAAAGTGTTTACTGTTTAAGTCCCTAAAACTCTCAAAATCGTCCCAAACTTTTAGAACTAGTTCTCAAGATTACCAGAAAACGAAAAGATGCAACAAGGTGTTTGTTTCTAAAATGTTTGATGGTTTGGGCTGAGATTAGCAACAATGGGAAGACTCAACCGGTATTTTTTCCGAAGAAAACGTAAAACATTATGGAAAAGTTTATCAAAAAGATTTTTTAGAGAAAGCTGTACTTCCATGGAAGCAAAATCACCCAGCTAAGATCTTTCATCAAGTTTGTGCTATGGCCCATAGAGTCAAATCAACGTTTACTTTAAACGATGTCAAAGTGAAAAGGTATCTGACCAAAAATCTGTGTTCTTGTAACAGCTATGATTTGTTTCCAATGGAGTTTTCAGTGCGTGGGTTCTTAAAAGAACAATTGTGAACACAAAAAATCATATATTTGTTAGATTCAAGAAAGCCCTGAACAAAATATAAGATGATTTACATACAAATTCCTTGCACCGCACCGTCACCTCACTTCCGAAGAAGATTGCAGCTTGCATCAAAGCTGATGAACGCCATTTCGAACACTCATAGTAAAAAATTATTATTAGACATTACTTGTTGAAAAATAGAAGCTTTAAATTTGTTTGCCATTTCACGAATTGTTTATTATCAAATACTTTTTCCAGATACTTAATCGCCACCCTATATACAGTCGGTAACAAAAGTCTCCGAACACTAGCAAAAATCCCTATGTAAAAAAAGTACACTTAATACAGTTTTGTTAAATAAATCCTTGTAGAATCCTGTTTTTAGACTGACTAAGAACAGGATTCGACAAGGATTTATTTAACAAAACTGTATTAAGTGTACTTTTATTACATAGAAATTTTTGCTAGTGTTCGGAGACTTTTGTTACCGACTGTATGTTAAATTTTCAATAATAATTTGAAGATCATTGAAACCATTTGAAAATCGAAACTTTTCAAACAATATATGTCAAAACATTTTAAGACCTTTTCGATTTTTTTCACAAGACTATTTTACATATCCAAAATTATTATAAAATGAGTACATACTAAAATTCAAAGAAACTTCAAACTTATTTTTAATAACATTTTAAACCAATAAGAGACTTGAAATAAAACAAAGATAAGCGAAAGAAAAATGACTTTGCAAACATTCTCGTCTATTTCACGCCTCATTATGTGAAAATAAAAAATGACTGAGTATTCTATAAAATTTACGGACCAGAGAAGAAAGATAATCGGGAGCTGAAAATGATAAGGTTACTATGTACTTTATGGGATATTGAGAAAAATGTAGAATGTTCTATACATTTCCAGCAGACAAACTGCGTATTTTTTAGACGTTTGGGAAAAAATATGATGAAAGCCTCCTTATAAGTGCTTCACATATTGTCTTTTTCCCATTATTTTTATGTGTAGATGTAAAGTGTAACTTTTCATTCATTGTTTTCTTTTACGTTTATGTCTAGAAGTTTGGCATTTAGTATCTGGATTGTAGTCATAAAATGTTTAACTTTTTTCTTTAAGTAATATTTAAATATTTATTTGCAAATAAAACAAAAATGTTCTGAATGTGTTAAAAAAATTATTTATTAAATGATATCAAGTATCTTTAAATTTATTTGCATTTATATTTAAATGTTTTATTTATGACAATTAAAACTTGTCTAAAAAACTGGAAATCTAATAATTGCATTAAGAGTTGTAAATTAGACCATATATGCACTGTACATTTTTATTAGAAATGCCGAATTTGTTGAATATATACGGAGTTACTTTTTATTTTACGCCACATTTGCTTACCGACCGCTAGCACATGCGACCTTTTAGATAGTAGCTTTAGTAAACCGAATAAAACTGAATAAAATATAATAAAAAATATTATGTGCCTAAAAATATTTTTTTGTGAAAAAATTTGACATTTGTTTTATAACTAGTATGATTTTTTAACACTCTAATATACTTTTTACTGTACTTTATAATGTTCTCTTTTATGTTAAGTTTTTCAAATGCAGCTTTAATTAAATTCATATGCCTCTTGCAAGTTTCTCGCTAATCGACCAATTCGTTTAAAAACTTAGTCACCTAAACATTATTTGATCTCAATATGCGGAATACATGTAGTTCCGAAATTTAAATACTAAGTTCACCTGGTCACTGTCTGAATTTTACCGGTAGAATTCACTAACTTAAAAAATAGAAAAATATGATTCATTCTGTGGTGAAAAACTTTTGTGAATCCGACTTTTCTGTCATATATGGTTAGTTTACTTTAATTGTGTAAATTATAATTTATAATTCAGCAATAATTAAAATTAAAACTTTTTTAATGAACTTACTGATGAGAATTACGGAGTGTTATAAATGTTATTTTTAATAAACATTTCACAACCCAAATATAGAAACATATAATTATTTACAAAAATGTATTTTAGATAATTTGCACTCAATAATGCTGGAGACATCATTCTTACATTTTTAAAAAAGCTCGCCGCAAACCATTAGAACACTTTCAAATAATTGATATTTATTAACACTCCTCACTTCAGTTCTTTTTAAGTTTAGTAAAATATCATCCAATATTTTGTCCGGAATGGTGACTTCATTCTGTATTATTTTTGAATTAGGAAAGAGGGCAGTAGGCTGAATATTTACAAAACATGCAAGAGGAAAATAAAAATAATTTGGTTGTATTTCACGCTGTATTTCACCTTTCGAAAGATACCCATCTTGAAACTTTGCCCCCCCGGGTGGGTACTTCCCCTCCCCCCCCACCGGGGGGGGAACCGATGCCCCCACATGCACAAAAAGTTTTTCCCAGTTAACTATTACTATTATCAACGAGACCTTTCGAAAGATACCCATCTTGAAAATTTACTTCCCCGGGGGGGTACTTCCCCCCCAGGGGGGGACCGATGCCCCCACATGCACAAAATTTTTTTCCTAGTTAACTACTACTATTATCAATAATTCATATTAATTTTAGAATCACAAGTTTAAAATAACTCTCATTATGCCCATTTATACGGAATTTTGTCCTATGCTGTCATGTTAAAAATTTGCATAAAATGCGATCACAACGCCACCTGTTGAGCTATTGATCCCAAAATCTAATCAGCACCAGTTTATGTCGGGGTGCAACTAAATACCAAGTTTGGTTAAATTTCATTCATTGGTTCGTAAGATACAGCGTCCACAAAAAAATGATACAGACAGACAGACATTTTCTAAAAACTATTAATTCGTAATCTAGACATCCCAAAACATGTAAATCCATCAAAAAACGGAGGTCGAAAATTTTCGCGAATCCAATACTTTCTCTATATTACATATAGAAGAAAGTAAAAAAAAAAATGCATCATCTGAATTATAATAATGCATAACGATTATAATATAACGATTGAATAAATTTAGATCTTATAGTCTTATTACATGAATTAAAAAAAGCAAATATTACAAATGTATAACTAAAACATTTTTTTTAAATGTCTGACAACAACTCTACTAATTTACCAATAAGAAATTTATTTCAGATGCTGCATTTTTGAAAATAAATAAATAAATAAATAAAATAAAATAAAATTTATTTTTCGTGTAGTACACATATTTCAAAACTAACAAATTATTATACTACAAGTTATGATTAACAAGTTATAATAAGCAAGTTCAAAAGTATGATTAAGATAATTTACACAAAGACTGTATGATTAGTTTTGCCAAAAAATCTATTTCTTACATATGCCTATTTTTTCCGTATATTATTGATTAGATATTTTCAACACAATATCAATTCAGGAAGTTGTTATTTGCAGCAATGTCATCTTCGTAAATTGTGAACTTGATACGTGTAATCTTTTGTTACCACAGAAACGTACTTTTGTTTAGTTCATATATCGAAATACTTCAGTTTTATGACCTCAGAGGCTAGGTATTTACGAAAAAGCTGAAAATAAACAAAATGTAATCAAAGAAATGTTATCTGTGTTATTCGCTTTATTTTTATTGGTGTCATAAATCGGAATTAATATAGCTGCACATGGTGTTATTTCTCAAAAGAATATATTTAATAGTTGAGATATGGCAAAAAATGGAAAGACGTCACGTATAGAATTGATAGCATATTACAATAGCTAATTTTCTGTGATTTTCTAAAGTTATGATAAAGCATTTTTAAAAATAGTGCATTTTTTTCCCTAAGAACAGATTATGGAGCTTATTGAAAATATCATATGTGAATATATTGCTCAAAATTTAATACTGGTGTTTATAATAATCGCATGAAACCACTTTACACACGAAGCTATAATATCAACATACATATCACTTCATGGCTTTAGACGCATAAAATCAAATTATTGGTTACAAGAAGAAGTATTAACTGATACTGATATTTTACAGGGGTTAGTAAATTAAGGTATACGTATAGAGACCTTAAAAGACTGAGCTATAAATTACTAAATTATTATTATTATTTTTTTTTTAATATAATTTAGTCTTATCACTTTTAATGAGTTAACCTATTATACTGAATATTTTTATGCACTAAAGTTGTAAGGCTTTTGTTTTTTGCTACACCTCCTGTCCTGACATTTTTCTGCGTTAAATAACTCAAGTTAACAAACTGGAGCCGATACTTGAATATACGCTGCTCGACATTGAAAATGCAACACCAAGAAGGAATGATAATAACGGAATGAAATTTGTTGGACACATACATTATAGTAGGAAGAACAATTGATTAAAATTTCAGGAAATTTGGAGTAATATGTACCGAGAAAACAGTACATAAAGCAGCGACCTCTGTGAGCAATAACACCACATATCTGCCTAATCATTATGAATCGAACAGCGATTACATGACATGTACGGGTAGAGCACTTCATGAAGTTTTAACACGATGCCACAATTCATCGATCGAAGTTACTGGTGAGTGGTGGGGGGCCAGTCGCTTTTCAACGATTAAACAGTCACTTTCATTGATGCGAGATCAGGAGAACGCGCTGGCCAGAGCAACAGTCGAACACATTCGGCATCAATGAAGGTCCAGACAATATGGACAACTTGCGGTCGTGCATTGTTTTGCTTAAATGTTGCGCTTCGGAGGCCTTGAACATAGGGCAGAGCTATGTGCCTTAACTCGTCAGAAATGTAATGGCTGGTATTCAGAGTGGCGGGAAAGAAAACAAGAGATGACCGGGACGTGTATCCAATGGTACAACATACCATCAATCCAGGTGGTGACTCAGTATGCGGCTACCAAAATTCTGATCACCCTCAAAACTGCATCATTAATATGTGATCCATTAATATGTGATCAACGATGAACCTGGACGCAGGAATGGCGTGAAGTCACTTTTCAGACAAATCACAATCCAGTTTACAGCATCAAGATTGCCTTATCCGTATTTAACGGCATTATGAATAATGCACATTGCCAGCTGGGATTCGACATCATCATACTGTCCATCATTTGCAATGATGTTACGGGTTCCCACTGGATACACGTCTCGATTACTTCTTGTTCGTATTCCTGGCACTCTGAAAAGCGGCCATTAAATTTCTGATGGGCTAAAGCCCGCCCCTCTGCCCTGTATTCGAGGCCTCCGTAGCGTAAAATGTAAGCAAGATAATGCACGACCGCAAGTTGTTTGTATTGTCCGGACCTTCTTTGATACAGAATGTGTTCGATGTACTGTTGCAATGTACTGTTGCTATGGCCAGCGCGTTCTCCTGATCTGGTACCAATGAAAATGACTGTTTAATCATTGAAAAGCGACTGACCCCCTACCACTCACCGGTAACTTCGATCGATGAATTGTGGCATTGTGTTGAAGCTTCATGAAGCACTCTACCCGTACATGTCATCCAATCGCTGTTCGATTCAATGCCTAGGCAGATATTTGCTGTTATTGCTCACAGAGGTCGCTGCTTTATGTACTGTTTTCTCAGTACATATTACTCCAAATTTCCTGAAATTTTAATCAATTGTTCTTCCTACTATAATGTATGTGTCCAACAAATTTCATTCCGTTATTATCATTCCTTCTTGGTGTTGCATTTTCAATGTCGAGCAGTGTAAAATAAAATGTGGATTTATTGAATTTAAGGTAGGAGGGCATTGCTTACTGGTAATTAACTGAATATGTATGTGTAAAGTAACTTAAAAAAAATTAACAATGTTTTTGGTTGAAATTAGCATATAACATTTACTAGTGTTTTAACTTTTGTAGAGGCAAATACATCTCAGATTCTCATAATTTTCAACTGACTTTGATTTTAAAATTGTCTTCAATTGGACTATCACTGAAGAATAAATTTGCATAAATTCACACCCCAAATCTTCAAAAAACTTGCTCTATTCAAATAATATAAGAATTTCTCAGACCGTAAAGTCCTAAATAAATAAATAAATATATAAATTTGTTGGATTTTTAGTAGTTACGTGGAGAAGTAGTCTTTTTAAGCTCTAAAAGGAGTCTTTACACTGTAAAAAATGCTGCAGTGAAATTACGGGCAAAGCCCGGCAGCAGAGATTCCAGACAAAGCCCGTAAAGAAACATTTTGACGATGAATGATGTATCGCCAGTAATTTTACGTTGTGATGAAACATATAACCAACTTGTAAACAAAGTAGTTTTGCCCGTAAAATTAAAAGGGAGCTCGGTATATTAAAATAGTAGCACTGCCCGTAAAATTAGAAGGCATCTTGGTATGTTAAAATAGTAGTGTTGCCCGTAAAATTAAAATAGAACCTTGTGTGATAAAATAGTATTGCCCATAAAATTAGAAGGCTGTTCAGTATGTAAAAAAAAAAGTACTAATGCTCGTCAAACTAAGGGAATTTTGTATCTTTTACGGCAGCACTAAACTATGTTTGATATAAAAGCTTATTATTTATTAAGGGAACTATATTACGTCTGTTTATTCAATGAAATAGGTAACAATTCTTATGGTTTTTGATATATTTTTACAGCTATGAAATTTTTAAATTGCGTTTTCTCAGATTTCGTTTTCACACAAATTTATGATTTTCAAAATGCTAAAACTGCTTCATATATTTAAGAAGAGACTTAATTCTTTTAACGTTTAACAGAACGTACCTAAAAGAGTTAAGAATGGGTTTTGAAATTTATTGATTAGTCTTCGTGATAAAAAATAGAAAGTGAATGTCTATGTAAAAATTTCAGGGAAAGAAAAAAAAAACAGATTTTTGTTATATTTTAATTTTTAATATTTTTTATTTTAAAGATATTCCAAAACCCATCCTTAATTCTTTTAAATAGGTTCTATTAAATATATTTTTTTCTATATCTATTTTTATACCTATTTTTTTATATCTTTTTTTTTTTTTTTTTTTTTTTTTTTGTATCTATAGAAAGTTTAGCATTTGAAGATCATGAATTCATAAAAAAAAAAAAAAAAAAAAAAAAAAAAAAAACTGCAAACTGAGAAAACGCAATTTAAATATTTCGAATCTTGGGGGGGGGGGGGGCATAAAAAACTATAAGAACTTTTGCCTGAATATATATTTCATTGAACAAGCCTAATGTAGTTCCATTTATAAATATTAAATGGAAATATAGGATTTTATATGACACCTACAGCAGTACTGCTGTAAAAAGTACCACGTCTCCTTAAAAAAAAAAGGATTACGTAGAAAAAAATATACAATTCTCTGTTTTACAAGTATATGATTATATGCAAAATTTTCTATCCCCCCCCCCCCTGCAAAAAAAAAAAAGTATTTGATATTACAGATAGATTTCCAATATAGGTCAATATTATTAAAACCTCTTATCAGCTTTCCGATTTCCTTTACTATAATGGTAAACCTGAACGTAAATGCTTTTGTATTTTCCAACTATGTCTATACTATTCAAAAAATGATTATTTTTAACTGTTAATCTGCATACTCTTCTTAAAACCTGTCTCTTATAGTCTCATCATTACAAAATATTTCCAAAATGTACATCTTTTTTTGAATTGTTAAAATCTTTTACTCTCAGATCGTTAACTTCGGTAATTTTAATACATCAAATACAAAATTAAGTGTATGTTTTAGAAATATTTATAAAAAAACACCCTTTAAGATGTCACAGAAAATATAGTTATCAATATACATACATTGAGGAGATAGTTTTTGAGATTGCGAATAGCATTCCACAACCATAGGATTAGAATTTATGAAAGAAATCATAGAGCTAACTGATAAGGAGGGACCTAAGTGGCTATTGCTCATATCATAAAAGAAACTCACAAGCTGTTAATCCCACGAGTTCGTATGCTTGATAAATTATTTGATTGCACTGTTTTTAAATTTTGGTTGCAGTTTTTTTGTTCTGAGGTAAAAAAAACTGCACATGAAATTGAAAAAAAAATATGCAATTAAAAAATGTTCCAAGAACCTGCTGCCATGGATTAACATTAGCTTGTCTTTTCATGAACGTAGCCTCTCAAATGTAACAATATGAGTAATCACCAATAATATGATCACTAATCAAATTTTTAGAGAACTGATATTTAGAAATATTTTTTTCTGGCATTTTTAAACTTTCATTTACCACTAAAATTTAACAGAAATTTCTCATTTATTAAATAAGTCAAAATTTTAGTGGCAAGAAAAAACTACATAAAAGGTGGCAATTATGTGGCAGCTATAGTTCATAACATTTGTATTTAGAACCTAGAATTACGTTTAGATGTACTACATTTTTTCATCAAATTAAGACTGAATTTCATCACGAAAATAAAACTTGTTTTTGCTTAATATAGCATTGATAAAAAGAAGAAAAAAAATTCATATTTCAAATGTATAAAACATTTGTTTAGTAGTTTGCAGCCTACAAAGATAGTTACCAATTTCTAGAGTTAACATGAGATACTACTGCATTCAAGATATTTTTTCTAACTTTTACTATAGTACTTTATAAAGTTATTCTTTTATATGTGTAACTTTTTTTACTTCAGAGAGAATTTATATCAAATAATACAGAAAAATCATAAATGAAGTTTTGAAATTTCTTATTTGTTAAAGAATATGTAATATTTTTACTTTCAAAATTTTGTTTGACTGAATCTTGAATTAGGATATACAAAAAAGCTTGCGAATCTGGAAATTTAGATATGAAATCAATGCCATTATATTATTTAAGTATGAGAAAATATGAAAGACTGTAAAACTGAACATGAAAATATTCAGAATAAAACAGGAACAAAATATATTTTAAAAATAAAATTTTAATATTTCTAATGGGATATAAGACTCTTTGCAAAAAGATTCCCCCTCCCCAATTTTTAATTCAACAGGGAATTTTTAAAATTTTCTTTCTACACACCTAAAACATTTGTGAGTGAAATTATTCGTAGAAAAACTTTTGCTTTGAGGAATACAAAAGCATAGGGAAAGAATCTTAAAATTAAAAAAGTTTCTAAACAATATGTATATACATTAAGAAGAAGAAAAAATACTTTTGAATATTTTTATCAAGAACTCATCCAATATAAGAAAAGAAAATATTTACAACATATTTATTTATTAAGCATACTATTTTCAATTATTTACTACACATACATAATTACAGATTAAATTATAAACTCCACATTGATTTATATTAGCTTCATTTGACATTAAGGTTTTTCACTTTTGCATTTATATTCGATCTTTTGGTTCTTTTGGGTGATTTCGATCTTTTTTCTCGTTTAATATACAAGCAGGCCCTATTAAAAAATATATAAACATTATATTAATACATACTATTTATTAATAGACGATGCTACTCTACTACTTACATTCTAATAAATATTGCAAATACTAAATAAAAATACAAACACAATTTCAGCTGTGTCTAAAAAAAAAAAAAAATAAGAAAATAATAAGAAAATCTTAACTATTAATTTATTAAACACCACACTTTGAAACTTCATTTAGATTCAAAAAAAAAATTATTGAAAATTCATGAGATTAAATTTTGCACAATCCTAAACCACTAATATGAACTTTTTGCTCTTCAGTTTGTTTCTTTCAGTAGAAAGCTTATGAAAAATTCAAACGAGGAGGAGTTACTGTAATTAAGGCATTTACAGAAGAACAAGTTGAGAATAGAATTAACCCGATCAGGTTATCGTATTTTTCGGCACCTTGTCAGTTTATCGTAGGTTGCTTAAGACCCGGGCAATGTTAAAACACGTAAATTGTAATGAAAGAAAACGTGATAAAATTCTTGAATAATTCTAATTTAAGGGCAGACAATGAATATTGCAAAATAAATTTAAACAAATATTTCATATTTCACCAGAAATACAATCATTTCTATAAAATTCCGGCATCTACTAAAAATTTATAACTTTTGAACAAATTGAGATATTTGAAAAATTCAAATTGCATAATAAAGTTTAAGAATGTTATTTTTACGAAAAAAGTCATGGACACGGTACATAGGTATTTCTTTTATACGTGGATTCTGACGGATGAAACATAAGAAAAATAGCTCGGGTATCCAATGACCCACTATAACCTGATCGGGTTAATATTATTAAATGTACAGGAATCTTAACAAAATATAACTCTAATTAAAAAGAAAATCACAGTTAAACGACGCTGTTTATTGATCATTATATATAGAAACAATACTTCTTCAAATACTGCCAGCATCAAGGCTTAATTTCTAATTAAAAAGCATTAAAGTCTAACTACCACAGCGTATGTATCCTTCTAAATATTTATATCATATATTTTACAGTTTTTTTTTTTTTTTTTTTTTTTTTTTTAAGCAGAAAAACACTTTTTAAAATATGTGATTAAAATGAATGAAAAGTTATTAAGTATTTATAATTAAGCGAGGTTGGTTGGTTCGTTGGTTGCAGTATTTAAGGCCGATTGACTCCGTATGTGTCCTAGGCATACAGTGGGAATGCCGTCAATGGGGGTCTTTCTAAGGGGTTCTAGCTCGTATTTACGCTAGTTTCGGAGGAAACCATGGAAAACTCCAAACGGTTAGGTCGATGAGTGCGAACTGGGATCGAACCCGGCACCTCCCATGTACCAGTCTTCAGCGCAGAACCGCTCGGCCACTGGTGGGCATAATTAAGCGAGGAAAAGTTCAAAAAATCTGAAAAGGATTTTCTTTCCTTATCAGATAAACTAAAACAAGCAGACGAAACACATTCTATAAGTTACATAAACACATCGTTGGGTATTTTAACTTTTAAAACTATATTTTCGGCTATAGGCACGGGTACTAGAGAGCGTATACTTACACATGTATAACGCAGTATTTATAAACATTAAGATGAACTTTACAAGTTTTGTTGGGTTTAAACTTTTTTTATATTTATTTTAATTTATTACTCGAAGTATACTAGGCCTGGCTCAATTTCTGGGAGAGGGGGGGGGGGGAATTCACAAAATTTTACTTGTAATTAAAAATATCTTATCTAAATACCCCAGGTTTTTTTTTTTTTTTTTCTTTTTCGTGTTTTGTTAACTGTGTTTTATTTATATATATGAAGAAAATTTTAAAATAAAATATCGTTTGACTAAGTGAAGTAACTTTATTAAAGTCAGAAACATATTGACTTTTTTGCCAAAATAATTTTCCCAATCAGTGTTGTTTTATCGCCTGCTATAGATCGTAGTATAATAACAACCTTTTTTCTTTCTGGTGGAGGGGAGAGGATTAGATTTTCAAAGAGGGAATGAAAAGTAGAAAGTGCCACGGGCACAAAAATTTGTGACTCGGGCCCTGAAAGTAGAAGCGAAATTTAGCACAAATTAAACTATATTTAGCATACACATGAATTATTTAGTAAGAAAACACCAAAATTTATGATCTGTAATCCGACAAATATGTGCAGGCTTCTTAGTACATGCTTTTCGCAAGCGTTAGAAAACTTAAAAATATAAATACGATACATATAAAAAAAACAAATTTAAATAATTTAAGACTTAACAAACCTTTAACTAACTTACCTTGGTAATTCAACTGGCAATTCAAAAAGTATACTGTTAAACTTGATTTTCAATATCTGTATTGAAGTGACGGAAATCAAACAGTCGGGAGCAATCGGGCATGTTTGTTATGAAAATAAGAACTTTTATTTGCTATTCCTTTTCTATGACAATACTCTGTAGAAAATATGTATATATTGGCAACAAAAATTCTACAGTCGCCAGAAGTATTCTTCGAGCAACTCCACCCCGTCAGAATTTTTCACGATTCGATTCAGTTGTCGGTTTGAATAATAAATATTTAGAATTTAAATATATTATTTAAATATTTTATTTAAATAATAAAATATTTATTATTTAAATATTTTATTTTATTATTTAAATATTTTATTTGTTTATCGAATCGTTAAAAATATATTATTTGTTTATCGAATCGTTAAAAAAATATATTCAATATTGGTACAGCATTCATTTAAAAAATGTCCTTATTCAATATTGTAAATTTCAGACAGAATGAGTACGGCTATTTATAAAGAATGAATCCAAGTCAATCAACCAATCAACCAACCTTGAAAAAAAAAAAAAAAAAAAAAAAAAAAAAAAAAAAAAAAAAAAATTTTTTTTTTTTTTCAAGGTTGGTTGATTGGTTGATTTAAAAAAATAATCCTTATTCGATATTTCTATCTCAAAGGCATTAGCTATCTCAGATTCAAAGGCATCGTTTTAATATTAAAATAATACTATTATCCAATTCAAAGTCTCAATTTATAAACATCCAATATTGGCACTCTATCTATCGCAAAAAAATGGGCCGAACGAAGCGTCAAAGACAGAAATCTGCCATGAGACGCTTCGTTCGGCCCATTTTTTTGCCCCCTCCAGATTTAAGGCATCAGTTTGTACCATCTAGATCGATCCCCCACAAAGACTTTGATTTTGGACGGAGGGGTGTCTGTCCAAGAAATAGTCTCAAATCTATCTTCGTGGAGGCGAGGGTCGTCATCGTGGTCCCCATCGAAGAACAGCATGGTTCTGTCTATGAAATCTTTTAAGAATTCATTTATGAATGTGTCAGAGTCCCTCACGATCCGAATTCGGATGGCTTTATGGATGCATGAGGTGGGTACTATGGGGTCTAGAATCTGAATTTTAGAGGATGTCAGCATGGCCTCGAATCCCAACGACGACAGGGCATCTCCAAAATGTATCTCGTCGACTGGATACACCCAGGTATTGGCTAGAGAGATAGGTAACCTGACCCTCCTGTAAACGAGATCGCACACCTTCAGCCTGGTCGTTTTTTTCACATAAGCATTCGATCGACCCATCAGCTTGGCCACATCAGAGGCCCTGACGAACAAAAGTCCATCCGCAGAGACTACGAATAGGATTTTAGCGTCAAGCTGTGGATGTTCAATAGTGAATAGCATGACTTATGGCAATAGCAATAAAAGTCAAAATGATGCAGGCTCTTAGAGGCAGCTCGTATATATACCCGAGTCGTGACCTCGTTTTATCAGGCTTTACTAAGAAAACAGGATGTATCAGCTGTTTTTTGAGGATGCGATAAAATCTGTCCGCGTAACCTTCTAGAACAGGACGCGATAAAATTATTTATATAATTAATCCGATAGCATGAGGATGTGCGTCACAGGACGTGCGTCACAGGATGCAGATAAGATATTTACTTGGAATTTAGATAGAACTAAAGATTACTGCTAGTATATATACAGGCTGCTGGACGAGACATTTCATTCTGAGCTACTGCTTACTGTTTGATACTTTCCAAAATGATCTTCCAAATTCTGTCTGATGAACTGAATGTTAAATTAACATGCTTTTTATCATTTGACGACCAAATTTTTATCAAAGGCCGAGACGTGGCCTATTACATGGGGCATGAAAACTCCAGTAGAGTGGTGAACTTGTGCCATATAACGGTAACAGACATTGCTCCTGAGGGCTTGAAACTACCCCCGTCTCTAGCCAAGACATGCGTCTTTGGACTAGAGGATGCAAAAATATTGATGGATATGCATCCAGGAGAGTTTGATTCCCTATTTCAGGGGCCGATTGAAATTCTTACGCCCATCGAATGCAGCTTAAACCTGAGGCGGCCTGTCCAGGTTAAGCTCGCAGCCATAACCTCATCCAATGCCACAATGGAGAGTTTCTTGGCCGACTTAAAGAATGTCATGGAGGAGTACCTGGCAACGGTACCCATGGACACCTATGTGTTTGGCGAACGATATGGGGACTTGGAGCTAGGCTATTTCCCCCGAAAAATAAAAGTTTTGGTGGGAAACAAGCCCTACTTCTATAAATCCTCGTCTTAAGATCAGGACGAGGTGCAAAAAAATGGGTCGAGCGAAGCCTCTCATGACATAAGTCATTGAGGCTTCGCTCGGCCCATTTTTTTGCGATAGATAGAGTGCCAACATTGGATGCGTACCGATTTGAACTTGTAATTTTCAAGGGATATGGCTTAGCTATAAGATAATTTTGATAAAATATCTATAGACAAATTTAAGGTATCTGAATTTAAAAATTTAATTGTTTCATTTAAAATTTACTGTGTAAAATTTAAAATTTTTAAAGACTAAGTGTGGCGGTCATTATAATCTAATTTCTAATTTTTCAAGGGATATGGCTTAGCTATAAGATAAATATGAAACTTGGTAAAATATACAGACTCGATAGCTAAATTTAAGGGATCTGAGTTTAAAATTTTAATTTTTTCGTTTAAAATTTACATTTTTTTCGTGTAAAATTTAAAATTTTTAAAGACTAAGTGTGGCAGT
This sequence comes from Salticus scenicus, assembly GCA_963930645.1. Classification (NCBI taxonomy): domain Eukaryota; kingdom Metazoa; phylum Arthropoda; class Arachnida; order Araneae; family Salticidae; genus Salticus; species Salticus scenicus. The sequence continues at coordinate 326,142,915 of OZ005648.1, read as the reverse complement.
CATTATAATCTGATCTCTAAATTTTCAAGGGATATGGCTTAGCTATAAGATAAATATGAAACTTGGTAAAATATACAGACTCGATAGCTAAATTTAAGGAATCTGAATTTTAAAATTTAATTTTTTTCATTTAAAATTTACATTTTTTTATGTAAAATTTAAAATTTTTAAAGACTAAGTGTAGCCAAGCCAACATTGAATGCGTACCGATTGTAATTTTCAAGGGATATGGCTTAGCTATAAGATAAATATGAATCTTGGTCGATAGCTAAATTTAAGGGGTTTGAGTTTAAAAATTTAATTTTTTCATTTAAAATTTATATGTAAAAATTAAAAATTTTAAAGGCTAAGTGTAGCCAAGCCAGTTATTATGATCTGATCTCTATAAAAAGATTTTCGAGAAACTATTGACAGGATGCTTGATAAGCGGCTCCGATTAAAATTACAATCAGATCTCTATAAAAAGATTTTTCGAGAAGTGTTGACAGGATATTATGTAAGCCTTTCCTCAGGATGCCCGGTTATAATCAGATCTCTATAAAAAGATTTTTCCAGAAGTATTGACAGGATATTATGCAAGCCTTTCCTCTTGATAAGCGGTTCCTAGAAATTTACTATCAGATCCTATTGATAAGACCGGGTATATATACGAGTGTCCAGCGAGAGCTCTTCAATTGCTAGTCGATCTCTCTACTAGCTGCTTAGATTCATTAGCTCAGTCATGTTTTTCCATGTAAAAAATTATGCCTATGGCGTTGCCTTTAAATGCTTAATGGCCTCTGATGGCACCCTGTTTGTCCGGGCTGAGGACCTGGCTATCTACTCGAGGCATCCTCTAGATCTCCATTTTGCCGAGAGATATGCAGGCCTCACCGTCCGAGATGTAATGGACCCTAAAATCGATTTACCCAAATGGCTCGCTAAGACGAGAATCTTCTCCATTAGCGAAGCCAAACATCATTTGGGAGGGTTCATGGGCAGACAGGAGTTTGATAAGATGTTCGATGGTTCGGCCATGGTGAAATACCAGGCTAACATGAAGCTCAGCTTCGAGAAAGCCATAGGTGTTAGATTTGTAGAAAGGTCCCATACCAAGTTCGAAGACTTCCTTGCCACATACCAACTACAGGTGAGGAAATTTTTTAAACTTGAATATGAGGATTATGAATTATACAAATCCCAAATGACCGGACCGTTGAAGATGACCATCAGGAGGTCATCTAATGAGCAACCCATAGAGAGCTTGTGTTAATCTTTAAAATGAGAGTAAAAAAATGGGTCGAACGAGGTGTCTCATGGCAGAATTTCTGTCTTTGACACCTCGTTCGACCCATTTTTTTGCGATAGATATAGTGCCAACATTGGACGGGTTTAATTTAAGACTTTGATTCTAAGGGGGTTTAATTTAAGTATTTATTAAAAAAAAATCTATTAAGCTAGTATTGAAGAGGTTATCAGCATAAAAAAATAATTAAGACGTTTAAGTTGAGACTTTACAATTACATGTATGAAAATATTATTAAGACTGAAAAATATATGGATGGGATTGAATTAAGTATTTTTTTTCAAATTTAAAAAAAAATTGAAAATTTTGCAAATTTGACCAACTTTAGAAACGTGATCTTAAAATAAAAATATTTTTGAAAACTAATCGTGGAATCGTGATTCTTATTACATATACATAGTAAAATAAGCAATTTAATTACTTTTCAGTCGTTTTTTTCAAAATTAAAAAAAAATTGAAAATTTTGCAAATTTGACCAACTTTAGAAATGTGATCTTAAAATAAAAATATTTTTGAAAACTAATCGTGGAATCGTGATTCTTATTACATATACATAGTAAAATAAGCAATTTAATTACTTTTCAGTCGTTTTTTTTTTCAAATTTAAAAAAAATTGAAAATTTGACCATCTTTAGAAACGTGATCTTAAAATAAAAATATTTTTGAAAACTAATCGTGGAATCGTGATTCTTATTACATATACATAGTAAAATAAGCAATTTAATTACTTTTCAGTCGTTTTTTTCAAATTTAAAAAAAATTGAAAATTTTGCAAATTTGGCCAACTTTAGAAACGTGATCTTAAAATAAAAATATTTTTGAAAACTAATCGTGGAATCGTGATTCTTATTACATATACATAGTAAAATAAGCAATTTAATTACTTTTCAGTCGTTTTTTTTCAAATTTAAAAAAAATTGAAAATTTTGACAGAGGTGGTGGCACATCAGCAAATTTAGATAAACTGTTACTTTAGCATGATATATATAGGCTAGCTAGAGTCAATCAATCAACCAACCTTAAAAAAAAAAAAAAAAAAAAAAAAAAAAAAAAAAATTTTTTTTTTTTTTTTTTTTTTTTTTTCAAGGTTGGTTGGTTGATATATATTTATAATGCTAATTGAATTAAGTATATTTTCAAAAATGAAGATTTAGACTTTGAGTTGACTATTGCAAATTCAACCAACTTTAGAAACGTGATCTTAAAATAAAAATATTTTTGAAAACTAATCGTGGAATCGTGATTCTTATTACATATACATAGTAAAATAAGCAATTTAATTACTTTTCAGTCGTTTTTTTCAAATTTAAAAAAAATTGAAAATTTTGCAAATTTGACCAACTTTAGAAACGTAATCTTAAAATAAAAATATTTTTGAAAACTAATCGTGGAATCGTGATTCTTATTACATATACATAGTAAAATAAGCAATTTAATTACTTTTCAGTCGTTTTTTTCAAATTTAAAAAAAAATTGAAAATTTGACCAACTTTAGAAACGTGATCTTAAAATAAAAATATTTTTGAAAACTAATCGTGGAATCGTGATTCTTATTACATATACATAGTAAAATAAGCAATTTAATTACTTTTCAGTCGTTTTTTTTCAAATTTAAAAAAAATTGAAAATTTTGCAAATTTGGCCAACTTTAGAAACGTGATCTTAAAATAAAAATATTTTTGAAAACTAATCGTGGAATCGTGATTCTTATTACATATACATAGTAAAATAAGCAATTTAATTACTTTTCAGTCGTTTTTTTTCAAATTTAAAAAAAAAATTGAAAATTTTGACAGAGGTGGTGGCACATCAGCAAATTTAGATAAACTGTTACTTTAGCATGATATATATAGGCTAGCTAGAGTCAATCAATCAACCAACCTTGAAAAAAAAAAAAAAAAAAAAAAAAAATTTTTTTTTTTTTTTTTTTTTTTTTTTTTAATAAGGTTGGTTGATTGATTGCCTCTAGCTAACCTATATATATTATGCTAAAGTATATACATTATCATTGTCCAGCAATGCTTATCTGCGTCTATAAAAATGCATCCTGTTTTCATAGCAATTGAGTTATACAATATCCTGTTTCCGCGACATCTATAATAAGCCTTATCTCATCCTGTTCTCGTAGAAACTGACTTATACAATATCCTGTCTTCAGATTGGCAATATCCTGTTTCATCTAACATAAGCCTTATCTCATCCTGTTTTCGTAGAAACTGACTTATGCAATATCCTGTCTTCAGATTATACTAATTGAATTAAGTATATTTTCAAAAATGAAGATTTAGACTTTGAGTTGACTATTGCAAATTCGACCAACTTTAGAAACGTAACCTTAAAATAAAAATATTTTTGAAAACTAATCGTGGAATCGTGATTCTTATTACATATACATAGTAAAATAAGCAATTTAATTACTTTCAGTCGATTTTTTTTTCAAATTAAAAAAAAATGAAAATTTTGGCCAACTTTAGAAACGTAATCTTAAAATAAAAATATTTTTGAAAACTAATCGTGGAATCGTGATTCTTATTACATATACATAGTAAAATAAGCAATTTAATTCAGTTGTTTTTTTTTCAAATTTAAAAAAAATTGAAAATTTTGACAGAGGTGGTGGCACATCAGCAAATTTAGATAAACTGTTACTTTAGCATGATATATATAGGCTAGCTAGAGTCAATCAATCAATCAACCAACCTTCAAAAAAAAAAAAAAAAAAAAAAAAATTTTTTTTTTTTTTTTTTTTTTTTTTTTTTCAAAGGTTGGTTGATTGGTTGATTGACTCAAACATTTTTTTTCACAGTTGGTAGTTTAACATAATTAAACTCTCTCTCTACGAGCCAGCTTGACGGTCAACTCATACGCTCTGTCTTTTTCGTCAACTACATAGTCTTTTTCTATTTCCTCAAACTTTCTCTTAACCGTAGCAGTCAATTCTTGAAGCATGTCGCCCGATTTGACAGACCATATACCTTCAGCTCTCACACGCATGGAAAAGTTGCTAGGTTTCTCTTCTTCAGTATCCCCATACCTGGATTCTACCGACGGGGGTGCGTAGATATTCGTATGTTGTTCGCAGACTGCGCTCGAGTATTCGTAATACCCTTTAAGCCAATCTTGTAAATTCATCTCGCCTTCGTTTCGAACTGTGATTTCAAAGGCCATCTTTCTGCTGAACGGTATAATGCTGGGATACGTAGAGGTTACCCGGCCATCGGTCCACAGTTTCTGGATACGGCAGATCTCCTCGATAGGCATTCGGTGCGTCTTCACAAGTACGTGCAGCATATCATTGAAATCAAACACGCGCCTGGAACTCATGTTCAAGCGTTGTGCATTGGGATATAGATTAGCCAGATCCTTGTTGGAATATCGATGTGCAAAGTTGTAAGGTGACGCGTAGCCTAGATATTTGCCAACATCGACGGCTATGAAATAAACATCTCTACCAACAGTAGCAGCGATGAGTGCAGGTTTGGTATCAAAACAAATTTTCAGATACATGATTGCGCTATGATGGCAACTAGAATGGACAGAATGATGGTAGCTTGAGTACGGAACCACTATTTATATAGAATATCCATGAGTGGGCGTGGCATGTTAAAAAAAAAAAAAAAAAAAAATTTTTTTTTTTTTTTTTTTTTTTTTTTCAAGTTAGTTGTTTATTTAGTTATCATCTTTGATCTAGAAAACTTCTTTATAAGCTTATCCGCCTCGTTTTCAATCTCTGTACGAATCGAGTCCAAGTCATAGCTGCAGTCCTTTTCATAGACTGAAATTATATCTTTTAGCGAATCGCTCACCATTTCTTCTTTGATTTTTTCAAAGTCTTCGCCGATTTTGGAGTACGCAGATAGGTATCTATTATAATTTACATAATTTTTGATCTTGTACTTATTGAGAGCTTGTTCGTTGAACTGCTTACGCTTAACCTTAAAAATGTTCCTAGAGCGTGGAGATTCTTCAGCGTCGGCCTTCATGACGAATCCTTCTAGCGGACACTCTGCATAAGCGCTGGGATACGTTTCAACTTTTTCGTACAGATCCCCTATCGTTTGGTAATCTAAATCTAAGATGGGTACGTGGGGTAGCTTCACTCGCTGGAAAATGTTCACGGCGTCGCTATACTTCATAAACGTATCTGAATCCAGTTGGTAGATGTCGAAGGCCCGAAAAAAGACAGTATTGCTACCGAATACGGCTTCGGATTCAAAATCACGATAGGTTATTCTCTTCATGTGGCTTCCGAATACTTCTCCATAAATGATAAAATTGTCATGTAAAATGTCTTTGATAAGCCGTACCTTTTCCGACAGCGGTTCCAAGATTGCGTTCAAGTTAAAAAGGCGTGTCTTTTCATCTAGCACAACGTTTCTAGATTGTATCCTGAACGTATTCTTCACGTAGCCAATACCGATATTAGAGCCATCCAATTTTTCGGTAGCTATTAAAGGTATGCCCGAATAAATTTGGCTTGTGATCTCGTGGTACTTGATAAGAGCCATCGTAAATAGATTAGAAACAGAACGATCAGACTAGAAAATATCTAATAAGCTATTTCAATGAGTATGAAGACAGAATGAATGTAGCTTGAGTACGGAGCCGCTATTTATACTAAATATAAATCAACTAATCAACCAACCAACTGAAAAAAAAAAAAAAAAAAAAAAAAAAATTTTTTTTTTTTTTTTTTTTTTTTTTTTTTTCAGATGGTTGGTTGATTAGTTGATTTATATTTAGTATAAATAGCGGCTCCGTACTCATTCATTCTGTTGGTTTCTAAAGTTATTTTTCTAAAGATATTTCTAAGTTGGCTGCTACAGTTCTAAGTTGGCCGTTAAAGCTATATTTCTAAGTTGGCTACTAAAGCTATATTTCTTTAGCCAATTATTGTAGATGGCGCTGCAGTCTATATATATAGTATATATATAGTATATCTATTAGGGTGGGTGGGAGTGGAATTTATTTCTTCTACTGTACGGTCATGCCGCTCCTGACCCACTTCCTTTAAAATAGGATGAAATAGCATAATTTATACAGTATTGGCTTTGAAAACAAGACTTTTGTCTGACAAATTACTGCAGGTTTTCATGAAATCAGGATAGATCATAGGCTTTTATAGAAAAATCTCCATCAATCTTGCTGAAAACCTATTACGAGTGACCCGTTGCTGGCGAGACACAATGAGCGTGTAGTCATGTTAGCCATAGTATATATAGACAAGCTTCAAGGGTGGGCGTGGCACCTGAAAAAAAAAAAAAAAAAAAAAAATATTTTTTTTTTTTTTTTTTTTTTTTTTTTTTCAAGATTGGTTGGTTGGTTGATTACATTCTCTATATATAGTATCGCTGACGTGCCACTTCATCAGTCTATCTCAATCTTTGCCAGCAACGGCTGTTTCAAAGGCCCTCGCCGATAGCAACAGGACATCCTCTCTAAGCGATAATCTAAAAGGTCATCTGGTCGAGCCTTATCAGATGTTCCGCTCGCCAGAGTATAAATACCGGCCTCTCGCCTCAGCTTATTCATTCTGACCCTCTGCTTTTTGAAATGGCCACTCTATCATTTGACTCTCTGACGGACGAACGAGTTGATTGCGACTGTGTCATAATACCGCAATGGAACGTATTGAACACCCCTCGCATATCTTGTGAATTGATATGTAATTACGACCGTTCTATGAAAATGCCAGCTCCAGCCATTATTCCCAAACCTAAGCCAACACCTAAACCAGCTCCAGTTCTCATTCAAAAACCAGATCCAGTTCCCACACCTAAGCCTGATCCAGTTCCCACACCTAAGCCTGATCCAGTTCCCACACCTGATCCAGTTCCCACACCTGATCCAGTTCCCACACCTAAGCCAGTTCAAATTTCAATACCCATGTCAGAGATGATGTATTTTAAAGTACCAACGCTATTAAGCCCGCTACCAAAATCTCCAATTTCAGAAGACCCGTCCAAAGTAACAGTTTATCGCCCTTGGAAGCCTCCACCGAAGATAGATTTCGTGGTACGGCCTAAACTAAAAACTGCTGGCTTTGAAGATCCTAGAATTCGAAGACAGCAGGGCATAGTCGTTCTCAAGTCAATCGTCGATCTGAGAGATGGCAAATGTTACAGCCACATACAAACAGAGGTGAGGAAAAATTACTGTTGGGTTTAAGCCCAAACGATTTATAAAAAAATCGGGTCGAACGAAGTGTCTCATGGCAGATTACTGTCTTTGACACTTCGTTCGACCCGTTTTTTTTGTAACAATTATATTGCCAATATTGGATGCGTTTAAGATTTTGACTTAAGAATTTGAATGGATATTTAAGAATTTGAATGGATATTTTTATAACTGAAGTCTTGGAGATATATATTTTTATATAAACGCTAACTTAAAACAGTTTGGCAAAAAAATATTATTTTCAAATCAAAAACTATAAAACTGAAATGATAAACTTTGAAAAATTTTGGTGAAAAATTGCAAAGTCCAAAAAAAAAATAGTATCTTGAAAAAATTATAGAAATCGGCCAAAGACACTTTAACATGATATATATAGGTTAGCTAGAGCCAATCAATCAATCAACCAACCTTGAAAAAAAAAAAAAAAAAAAAAAAAAAATATATATATATTTTTTTTTTTTTTTCAAGGTTGGTTGATTGATTGATTGACTCTAGCTTGCCTATATATATCATGTTAAAGTGTATACACTATCATTGTCCAGCAATGCTTATCTGCGTTTATAAAAATGTATCCTGTTCAGCATCCTGTTTCATAGCAAATGAGTTATACAATATCCTGTTTCCGCGTTTAGCGACATCTATAAATAGCCTTATCTCATCCTGTTTTCGTAGAAACTGACTTATGCAATATCCTGTCTTCAGATTGACAATATCCCGACTTATGCAATATCCTGCATCAGATTGACTATATAAGCTCTGGCATTTGATCGAATAGCCATTCTCTCTTCGGAGCTTTAAACTACCAATATGTATAAAGCTCAATGCTCTCTGAAGAAACTTAAAGCGGTAAACTCGCTACGAAACCGTTTTGGGGTTATCGAGCTGTTTCCCAAAAACCTTTCGCCTACCGTTAAGAAATTGGAAGAGTATCCACACTTCCAAACCATGATCGGTGAAGGCAAGATTTGTGTATTCTGTCTATACATGACGACCGATTTGAAGATTGAATTCAAAAAACGTACTCTGACGGACAAGATAACGAATACAATCCCAGCCATAGGCAGAGAGGCCAAGACAAACTATCCGCTGAGACCTCAGGAGATTAAATGGAGCACTCTGATGAACCGATATAAAAGACCCCCCAGCGAAGCCAACAGAACCAACGCCGACGTGAGAATTGGTTTCAAGTGCCCCAACAATCAGTTTCTTGTAAAGTCCTATTTTACGTTTGGTCAGCGAACCGTCGGACAAGGATGCGCCCATATCATACAGACTTTGAACGTGCCATTCCTGTTCTTTGTGAGGCGTCCTGGCGAGACACGAGTAAAACCGGACAACAGATACTTTGCAGGCGACAAGCTCCATTACTACGACCGTTTCATATTGATTGCCGACTCCAGTTACAAGGTGCCTGCTGGGACCACATACATTCTGTTTACGACTCAAAAAAACTTTTTCAGTTTGGACATTGTGCCAGAGAATTTAGAGTTGGGCTTCGAAACCAAAAATCCTTTGGTAGAACGCATAACAAAAATAGATGGTATGTACGACATATCCGTACCAACGCCCATGATACAGCATATAGATGATGAAGACGACTCCCCCGTGGAAATGAGTACTGAAGTCGCTAGAATAACATCTAAATATTTTGATAAGCCAACGTCTCCATCCCAAGAGCCAGAGATCTATTTTCCTGAATCATCCCAAGAGTCATCTCAAGAACCAGAGCCAGAGATCTATTTGCCTGTGGACAGAAGAACAATAGTCATAACAACAAACTTTGCAGCCCAATACAAGTCTCTGACTTTTAAAGACTGGAAAAACTTGACAGATCGCCCCGACAATAACTTCGTACGCCCCTACGGACCAGATCTACCTGGACTTGACATGAGAATTAAATCGGTAAAACGGAAGGCTGAAACAATTCCCAAGAGTGCCAAGAAACATAAGCCATCTTTCAAGGAGGCGGCCACAAATACAGAGCCAGAACCAGAGCCAGTGTTTAAATGCCCACCTGAGCCAGTTTTTAAACGTCCAGCACCCATTGAAAGTCCTGAGATATGTCCCATTGAAAGTCCTGAACCCATTGAAAGTCCTGAGATATGTCCAGAGCCTGTTGAAGATCCTGAACCCATTGAAAATCCCGAGATATGTCCAGAACCCATTGAAAATCCTGAGATATGTCCAGAGCCTATTGAAAATCCTGAATCCATTGAAAGTCCTGAGATATGCCCCATTGAAAATCCTGATCCCGTTGAAGATCGTGAACCCATTGAAAATCCTGAGCCCATTGAAAATCCAAAATATTTTTATGGATGGCCTACTATTGAAAGGTCAGAGGTACAAACTGAACTGGATGAGCTTGATAATATTTTATGTACGCCTTTATCCATGCCAGCGGATACGCTAGACTCGTTGATGGATGATCTTATGACGCCATCAACTATACAGTATACTATGGAACCGCTGGAGACTCAGTCAGGCTTTGAACTGCCAGATTTTATGTAACTATAAAAATATGTAAAATTTAAAAAATTTGGGTCAAACGAGGCTTCCTCATGTTTAGATTTGTCATTATGACTTATCTTTACGATGGAAGCCTCGTTTGACCCATTTTTTTTAAATCAAAATGCTACCAATATTGGTACTGTAAAAAAAATAACTTGTAAAATTTATTAGAACAATAAAAAAATTGGGTCAAACGGGTCATGTTTAGATTTGTCAGTATGACTTATCTTTACAATGGAAGCCTCGTTTGACCCACTTTTTTAAATCAAAACGCTACCAATATTGGATTTATAAAAATAATAACTTGTAAATTTTATCAGATTAATTAGAAAGTGACACATGACAATACTTTATAAAAGTCCATCTAAGTCACATTAAAATCAACCAACCAACCAACCTTGAAAAAAAAAAAAAAAAAAAAAAAAAAAAATATATATATATATATATTTTTTTTTTTTTTTTTTTTGCAAGGTTGGTTGGTTGGTTGATATATATTTGTTTCCTCGTTCATCACTTTTCATTTATCAAGATTAACTTTTCAATTTAATCCTATCATGTTTTTATTCAAAGCCTAAGTTTCAAAGCCTCATTTTAAATGAAACCTGTTAATTTTGATCACGTGTATCGCTTGGCCATCCAAGAGGCCTTCATGAACCATGACAAAACGTAGCAATTAGATGTTTGAACTGACCCTTTAAAATTTATCTAAGCCATAGTAGCCTTTCAATTTTGACAGGTATCGTTTAAACGTGGATCAGCTATGCAAGAGGTCATGATAAATTTGAGTCACGCTGAGCGTTGCCTGTATCTGAAACAGGTGCCATGTCAAACGAAGACCTTTGACATGGCAATTGAAAACGGGGCATTGCTTAGCAGGCGTCCATAAAAATTCAAAATTTAAACGAGCTGGGCTAGTCAGGATAAACGTAACCATTGAATTCTGGGCCATGCTTAGCAGTAGCAGCCCATATTGTAAAAATAATATTTGCGAGATGCAATGGCAAAGCGACAAATGAAAAGCTTAAAAGTAGCGGCCCTATGTCCAAATACTAGTCTATGGCATCATTTTAAATGTTAATATTAAGCCATCCAAGAGACCTTAATAGAATCGGCTTACTGAACAGGTGAAATCTGAAAGACGTAGAGAGCCCATATTGTAAAAATTTAAAATTATAAACTTCAAAAGTGGATATATGTAGGAAGTGTGTTAAGTTTTAAAGTCACATGACCACACCCACTCTTAAAATAAAACCAACCAACCAACCTTAAAAAAAAAAAAAAAAAATTTTTTTTTTTTTTTTTTTTTTTTTTCAAGGTTGGTTGGTTGGTTTTATTTTAAGAGTGGGTGTGGTCATATGACTAGTAAATATCATCGGATCAAAAAGTGATATAACCGAGATTAATTTCGGTGCTAAAAAGAAGAACCCAAATTGTCTCCCCAACTGGCTGAACCCAGATTAGGTATTTTTTAGCTTGAAATCTTAGCTGATCTGAGTTTGGTCGTTGGTAAAAATATCAGCGGATTTTTCTAAGGCCCAAATGAAATTCTTTCAAACTAAATCTGCCAGACTAGAATTTAGTAAGAAATACATAGTCATAATCATTAACCCTCCCGCTAACCCCGAGATATCTTTAAGAAGATACCGTACAACGTAAAGTCAGATCCGTCTCGGTACCACGTTTAAGCTCGTCCGACGTTCAGATCAAATGACTATTGTTAGCCCGCTTAGAGAGACTTGGCATAGTGCCAACTGAGTCGATACACGGGAATGAGTCGATACTGTGACAATACTGCTTAGACATCTTCATAATTGGCCAATCTATATTTTAAACTATCATTTTCAGCTTGCAAGCTAGCCATTTCCTCTTTCAGGCTAGCCATTGCCTCTTTTAAACTATCATTTTTCGCTTGCAAGCTAGCCATTCCCTCTTTCAGGTTAGCAACTTCAGTTTTCAGGTTAGCAATTTCGTGCATGTGTAAATCAAAAATATGTTCCAAGTATTCCATTTTTTGCATTTGCAGCGTTTGGTTTTCAATTTTGAGAGTCCGTATATTATTTTCGTAAATCTCTTTCATATTTTTCATTTCGGCCTCTATCCCTTTGCAGCGTCCCACTATGGGCATCACGCACTGGAAGCATATCTGTTGACGCTTGCTGGGTTCCCAATAATCTTCTTTAACGACTTCGTAAAACAGTTTGTAATCTTCTTCGGTCTGCGTGCCTGGCGTAAAATACATCTTTTTTTCGTTGTTCAGATGCAAGAAGTATTGGGTACGCGCACTAGACGACTTGAAATTTCTCGATACGGGTAGTACCAGTTTCAGTTTTATGCCTGGCAAATGTTTAATTTTGATTTTATATTTTCCGTCGATGAACGCTATTGGAACTTTGAGCAATTTATCGGGATGTCTGCAGGCATAATTTTGGGTTAGGAGCCTCATGATGCCTCCGTTCCAGAGCGTAGCCAAGACCAATCTGTAATCTTTGGGAAGCGTCTCCTGGATGTAAAAATGTTTCCTGTTACCAACCCCTAGTTGGCTTTCGAATGAAAAATTACAGCTAGATTTTCGGTTGCTGAGATATCCCAGCGTATTGACCAAATGCCAGACGGTCTCTATAGATTTGCTTTTCAGGCAGCTGTAACCGACATACGGTCGTTCGTCGGGTCTGATCCTACCCCACACGTTCTTGTGAAAATGATCTTCTGAATAAGTTACCACGATCATGTGCCTATGCTGCCTGAATTTGGGATTTTGTTCCCTGCCGCCGTCGCACCAACATGAAAAGGGTAGGGTTTGGGTCAAGCCGTTGTCTCTATCCATGAATCTTATAAAATCTCTATAGGCTACGGCTCGCACCATGACGTGGATGAACGCCAGGTTACCTTCAAGATATCTCAGCACGCAAGAGGCGGCCAAATTCAGCGTTTCGTCTTCGAAAGGTACGGGTGGAGGCTCTAAATCGATCGTCCAGACGGGTTCGTAGGCCCAGTCGTCCATGAAGTAACGCGTATGCTCGAAAAAATCTTTTTTTGCGCACATTGGGTCGAAATCGAAAAATTCGTATGGGTCGGCAGCAGGATCATCATCAGAGTCAGGTTCAGGCTCAGGTTCAGGCTCAGTCATCCTAAATCTAAAATTTCTAAAGCATTCTATCAAATGATCAGCGGCACCGTTCTTTTCCCCTCTTTGGAATGTAAATTGGCCCTCGCACCAAACGCAGCATGTTAAAGGGTCCATGGTGGTTTCATTCCTACAATGCCTTTCATAATGTTTGGGCAAGACGAGAACGTTACAGCGCGGACACGAAAACGGAGTTCTGTCCCATACGAGAGCGTTCATATACCTTCTCAAATTGGGACCGGCAGGCATCATAGAAGATGAATAATGGCTTGAAGATAGCTGGATATAATTTTATAATTTACAGGGTCGGTATATATAGGCAAAATAAAGCCACGCCCACTCAAAAAAAAAAAAAAAAAAAAAAAAAAAAAAAAAAAAAAATTTTTTTTTTTTTTTTTTTTTTTTTTTGAGTGGGCGTGGCTTTACTTTGCCTATATATATTGGCCAAGATTTAATTTTGCCATTCATCTCCATACTTGCCAGTCCATACTTGCCATGATGTCCATATTGAATCGTTGCCAAGGGATAGAGGCCGAAATGAAAAAAATGAAACAGATTTAGAAAAATAATATCAGAGAAACTCTGCAAGACGAAATCAAAACGCTACAGGCTGATAGAATACGCTTATGGGAAATTATTTATAAGTTACACGTGAACGCAATGGCTAGCCTGAAAGAGGGAATGGCTAGCTTGCAAGCTGAAAATGATAGTTTAAAATATAGATTGGCCAATTATGAAGATGTCTAAGCAGTATTGTCACAGTATCGACTCATTCCCGTGTATCGACTCAGTTGGCACTATGCCAAGTCTCTCTAAGCGGGCTAACAATAGTCATTTGATCTGAACGTCGGACGAGCTTAAACGTGGTACCGAGACGGATCTGACTTTACGTTGTACGGTATCTTCTTAAAGATATCTCGGGGTTAGCGGGAGGGTTAATGATTATGACTATGTATTTCTTACTAAATTCTAGTCTGGCAGATTTAGTTTGAAAGAATTTCATTTGGGCCTTAGAAAAATCCGCTGATATTTTTACCAACGACCAAACTCAGATCAGCTAAGATTTCAAGCTAAAAAATACCTAATCTGGGTTCAGCCAGTTGGGGAGACAATTTGGGTTCTTCTTTTTAGCACCGAAATTAATCTCGGTTATATCACTTTTTGATCCGATGATATTTACTAGTCATATGACCACACCCACTCTTAAAATAAAACCAACCAACCAACCTTGAAAAAAAAAAAAAAAAAAAAAAAAAATTTTTTTTTTTTTTTTTTAAGGTTGGTTGGTTGGTTTTATTTTAAGAGTGGGTGTGGTCATGTGACTTTAAAACTTAACACACTTCCTACATATATCCACTTTTGAAGTTTATAATTTTAAATTTTTACAATATGGGCTCTCTACGTCTTTCAGATTTCACCTGTTCAGTAAGCCGATTCTATTAAGGTCTCTTGGATGGCTTAATATTAACATTTAAAATGATGCCATAGACTAGTATTTGGACATAGGGCCGCTACTTTTAAGCTTTTCATTTGTCGCTTTGCCATTGCATCTCGCAAATATTATTTTTACAATATGGGCTGCTACTGCTAAGCATGGCCCAGAATTCAATGGTTACGTTTATCCTGACTAGCCCAGCTCGTTTAAATTTTGAATTTTTATGGACGCCTGCTAAGCAATGCCCCGTTTTCAATTGCCATGTCAAAGGTCTTCGTTTGACATGGCACCTGTTTCAGATACAGGCAACGCTCAGCGTGACTCAAATTTATCATGACCTCTTGCATAGCTGATCCACGTTTAAACGATACCTGTCAAAATTGAAAGGCTACTATGGCTTAGATAAATTTTAAAGGGTCAGTTCAAACATCTAATTGCTACGTTTTGTCATGGTTCATGAAGGCCTCTTGGATGGCCAAGCGATACACGTGATCAAAATTAACAGGTTTCATTTAAAATGAGGCTTTGAAACTTAGGCTTTGAATAAAAACATGATAGGATTAAATTGAAAAGTTAATCTTGATAAATGAAAAGTGATGAACGAGGAAACAAATATATATCAACCAACCAACCAACCTTGCAAAAAAAAAAAAAAAAAAAAAAAATATTTTTTTTTTTTTTTTTTTTTTTTTTTTTTTTTTTTCAAGGTTGGTTGGTTGGTTGATTTTAATGTGACTTAGATGGACTTTTATAAAGTATTGTCATGTGTCACTTTCTAATTAATCTGATAAAATTTACAAGTTATTATTTTTATAAATCCAATATTGGTAGCGTTTTGATTTAAAAAAGTGGGTCAAACGAGGCTTCCATTGTAAAGATAAGTCATACTGACAAATCTAAACATGACCCGTTTGACCCAATTTTTTTATTGTTCTAATAAATTTTACAAGTTATTTTTTTTACAGTACCAATATTGGTAGCATTTTGATTTAAAAAAAATGGGTCAAACGAGGCTTCCATCGTAAAGATAAGTCATAATGACAAATCTAAACATGAGGAAGCCTCGTTTGACCCAAATTTTTTAAATTTTACATATTTTTATAGTTACATAAAATCTGGCAGTTCAAAGCCTGACTGAGTCTCCAGCGGTTCCATAGTATACTGTATAGTTGATGGCGTCATAAGATCATCCATCAACGAGTCTAGCGTATCCGCTGGCATGGATAAAGGCGTACATAAAATATTATCAAGCTCATCCAGTTCAGTTTGTACCTCTGACCTTTCAATAGTAGGCCATCCATAAAAATATTTTGGATTTTCAATGGGCTCAGGATTTTCAATGGGTTCACGATCTTCAACGGGATCAGGATTTTCAATGGGGCATATCTCAGGACTTTCAATGGATTCAGGATTTTCAATAGGCTCTGGACATATCTCAGGATTTTCAATGGGTTCTGGACATATCTCGGGATTTTCAATGGGTTCAGGATCTTCAACAGGCTCTGGACATATCTCAGGACTTTCAATGGGTTCAGGACTTTCAATGGGACATATCTCAGGACTTTCAATGGGTGCTGGACGTTTAAAAACTGCCTCAGGTGGGCATTTAAACACTGGCTCTGGTTCTGGCTCTGTATTTGTGGCCGCCTCCTTGAAAGATGGCTTATGTTTCTTGGCACTCTTGGCAATTGTTTCAGCCTTCCGTTTTACCGATTTAATTCTCATGTCAAGTCCAGGTAGATCTGGTCCGTAGGGGCGTACGAAGTTATTGTCGGGGCGATCTGTCAAGTTTTTCCAGTCTTTAAAAGTCAGAGACTTGTATTGGGCTGCAAAGTTTGTTGTTATGACTATTGTTCTTCTGTCCACAGGCAAATAGATCTCTGGCTCTGGTTCTTGAGATGACTCTTGGGATGATTCAGGAAAATAGATCTCTGGCTCTTGGGATGGAGACGTTGGCTTATCAAAATATTTAGATGTTATTCTAGCGACTTCAGTACTCATTTCCACGGGGGAGTCGTCTTCATCATCTATATGCTGTATCATGGGCGTTGGTACGGATATGTCGTACATACCATCTATTTTTGTTATGCGTTCTACCAAAGGATTTTTGGTTTCGAAGCCCAACTCTAAATTCTCTGGCACAATGTCCAAACTGAAAAAGTTTTTTTGAGTCGTAAACAGAATGTATGTGGTCCCAGCAGGCACCTTGTAACTGGAGTCGGCAATCAATATGAAACGGTCGTAGTAATGGAGCTTGTCGCCTGCAAAGTATCTGTTGTCCGGTTTTACTCGTGTCTCGCCAGGACGCCTCACAAAGAACAGGAATGGCACGTTCAAAGTCTGTATGATATGGGCGCATCCTTGTCCGACGGTTCGCTGACCAAACGTAAAATAGGACTTTACAAGAAACTGATTGTTGGGGCACTTGAAACCAATTCTCACGTCGGCGTTGGTTCTGTTGGCTTCGCTGGGGGGTCTTTTATATCGGTTCATCAGAGTGCTCCATTTAATCTCCTGAGGTCTCAGCGGATAGTTTGTCTTGGCCTCTCTGCCTATGGCTGGGATTGTATTCGTTATCTTGTCCGTCAGAGTACGTTTTTTGAATTCAATCTTCAAATCGGTCGTCATGTATAGACAGAATACACAAATCTTGCCTTCACCGATCATGGTTTGGAAGTGTGGATACTCTTCCAATTTCTTAACGGTAGGCGAAAGGTTTTTGGGAAACAGCTCGATAACCCCAAAACGGTTTCGTAGCGAGTTTACCGCTTTAAGTTTCTTCAGAGAGCATTGAGCTTTATACATATTGGTAGTTTAAAGCTCCGAAGAGAGAATGGCTATTCGATCAAATGCCAGAGCTTATATAGTCAATCTGATGCAGGATATTGCATAAGTCGGGATATTGTCAATCTGAAGACAGGATATTGCATAAGTCAGTTTCTACGAAAACAGGATGAGATAAGGCTATTTATAGATGTCGCTAAACGCGGAAACAGGATATTGTATAACTCATTTGCTATGAAACAGGATGCTGAACAGGATACATTTTTATAAACGCAGATAAGCATTGCTGGACAATGATAGTGTATACACTTTAACATGATATATATAGGCAAGCTAGAGTCAATCAATCAATCAACCAACCTTGAAAAAAAAAAAAAAAAAATATATATATATATATATATTTTTTTTTTTTTTTTTTTTTTTTTTTTTTTTCAAGGTTGGTTGATTGATTGATTGGCTCTAGCTAACCTATATATATCATGTTAAAGTGTCTTTGGCCGATTTCTATAATTTTTTCAAGATACTATTTTTTTTTTGGACTTTGCAATTTTTCACCAAAATTTTTCAAAGTTTATCATTTCAGTTTTATAGTTTTTGATTTGAAAATAATATTTTTTTGCCAAACTGTTTTAAGTTAGCGTTTATATAAAAATATATATCTCCAAGACTTCAGTTATAAAAATATCCATTCAAATTCTTAAATATCCATTCAAATTCTTAAGTCAAAATCTTAAACGCATCCAATATTGGCAATATAATTGTTACAAAAAAAACGGGTCGAACGAAGTGTCAAAGACAGTAATCTGCCATGAGACACTTCGTTCGACCCGATTTTTTTATAAATCGTTTGGGCTTAAACCCAACAGTAATTTTTCCTCACCTCTGTTTGTATGTGGCTGTAACATTTGCCATCTCTCAGATCGACGATTGACTTGAGAACGACTATGCCCTGCTGTCTTCGAATTCTAGGATCTTCAAAGCCAGCAGTTTTTAGTTTAGGCCGTACCACGAAATCTATCTTCGGTGGAGGCTTCCAAGGGCGATAAACTGTTACTTTGGACGGGTCTTCTGAAATTGGAGATTTTGGTAGCGGGCTTAATAGCGTTGGTACTTTAAAATACATCATCTCTGACATGGGTATTGAAATTTGAACTGGCTTAGGTGTGGGAACTGGATCAGGTGTGGGAACTGGATCAGGTGTGGGAACTGGATCAGGCTTAGGTGTGGGAACTGGATCAGGCTTAGGTGTGGGAACTGGATCTGGTTTTTGAATGAGAACTGGAGCTGGTTTAGGTGTTGGCTTAGGTTTGGGAATAATGGCTGGAGCTGGCATTTTCATAGAACGGTCGTAATTACATATCAATTCACAAGATATGCGAGGGGTGTTCAATACGTTCCATTGCGGTATTATGACACAGTCGCAATCAACTCGTTCGTCCGTCAGAGAGTCAAATGATAGAGTGGCCATTTCAAAAAGCAGAGGGTCAGAATGAATAAGCTGAGGCGAGAGGCCGGTATTTATACTCTGGCGAGCGGAACATCTGATAAGGCTCGACCAGATGACCTTTTAGATTATCGCTTAGAGAGGATGTCCTGTTGCTATCGGCGAGGGCCTTTGAAACAGCCGTTGCTGGCAAAGATTGAGATAGACTGATGAAGTGGCACGTCAGCGATACTATATATAGAGAATGTAATCAACCAACCAACCAATCTTGAAAAAAAAAAAAAAAAAAAAAAAAAAAATATTTTTTTTTTTTTTTTTTTTTTTTCAGGTGCCACGCCCACCCTTGAAGCTTGTCTATATATACTATGGCTAACATGACTACACGCTCATTGTGTCTCGCCAGCAACGGGTCACTCGTAATAGGTTTTCAGCAAGATTGATGGAGATTTTTCTATAAAAGCCTATGATCTATCCTGATTTCATGAAAACCTGCAGTAATTTGTCAGACAAAAGTCTTGTTTTCAAAGCCAATACTGTATAAATTATGCTATTTCATCCTATTTTAAAGGAAGTGGGTCAGGAGCGGCATGACCGTACAGTAGAAGAAATAAATTCCACTCCCACCCACCCTAATAGATATACTATATATATACTATATATATAGACTGCAGCGCCATCTACAATAATTGGCTAAAGAAATATAGCTTTAGTAGCCAACTTAGAAATATAGCTTTAACGGCCAACTTAGAACTGTAGCAGCCAACTTAGAAATATCTTTAGAAAAATAACTTTAGAAACCAACAGAATGAATGAGTACGGAGCCGCTATTTATACTAAATATAAATCAACTAATCAACCAACCATCTGAAAAAAAAAAAAAAAAAAAAAAATTTTTTTTTTTTTTTTTTTTTTTTCAGTTGGTTGGTTGATTAGTTGATTTATATTTAGTATAAATAGCGGCTCCGTACTCAAGCTACATTCATTCTGTCTTCATACTCATTGAAATAGCTTATTAGATATTTTCTAGTCTGATCGTTCTGTTTCTAATCTATTTACAATGGCTCTTATCAAGTACCACGAGATCACAAGCCAAATTTATTCGGGCATACCTTTAATAGCTACCGAAAAATTGGATGGCTCTAATATCGGTATTGGCTACGTGAAGAATACGTTCAGGATACAATCTAGAAACGTTGTGCTAGATGAAAAGACACGCCTTTTTAACTTGAACGCAATCTTGGAACCGCTGTCGGAAAAGGTACGGCTTATCAAAGACATTTTACATGACAATTTTATCATTTATGGAGAAGTATTCGGAAGCCACATGAAGAGAATAACCTATCGTGATTTTGAATCCGAAGCCGTATTCGGTAGCAATACTGTCTTTTTTCGGGCCTTCGACATCTACCAACTGGATTCAGATACGTTTATGAAGTATAGCGACGCCGTGAACATTTTCCAGCGAGTGAAGCTACCCCACGTACCCATCTTAGATTTAGATTACCAAACGATAGGGGATCTGTACGAAAAAGTTGAAACGTATCCCAGCGCTTATGCAGAGTGTCCGCTAGAAGGATTCGTCATGAAGGCCGACGCTGAAGAATCTCCACGCTCTAGGAACATTTTTAAGGTTAAGCGTAAGCAGTTCAACGAACAAGCTCTCAATAAGTACAAGATCAAAAATTATGTAAATTATAATAGATACCTATCTGCGTACTCCAAAATCGGCGAAGACTTTGAAAAAATCAAAGAAGAAATGGTGAGCGATTCGCTAAAAGATATAATTTCAGTCTATGAAAAGGACTGCAGCTATGACTTGGACTCGATTCGTACAGAGATTGAAAACGAGGCGGATAAGCTTATAAAGAAGTTTTCTAGATCAAAGATGATAACTAAATAAACAACTAACTTGAAAAAAAAAAAAAAAAAAAAAAAAAAATTTTTTTTTTTTTTTTTTTTTTTTAACATGCCACGCCCACTCATGGATATTCTATATAAATAGTGGTTCCGTACTCAAGCTACCATCATTCTGTCCATTCTAGTTGCCATCATAGCGCAATCATGTATCTGAAAATTTGTTTTGATACCAAACCTGCACTCATCGCTGCTACTGTTGGTAGAGATGTTTATTTCATAGCCGTCGATGTTGGCAAATATCTAGGCTACGCGTCACCTTACAACTTTGCACATCGATATTCCAACAAGGATCTGGCTAATCTATATCCCAATGCACAACGCTTGAACATGAGTTCCAGGCGCGTGTTTGATTTCAATGATATGCTGCACGTACTTGTGAAGACGCACCGAATGCCTATCGAGGAGATCTGCCGTATCCAGAAACTGTGGACCGATGGCCGGGTAACCTCTACGTATCCCAGCATTATACCGTTCAGCAGAAAGATGGCCTTTGAAATCACAGTTCGAAACGAAGGCGAGATGAATTTACAAGATTGGCTTAAAGGGTATTACGAATACTCGAGCGCAGTCTGCGAACAACATACGAATATCTACGCACCCCCGTCGGTAGAATCCAGGTATGGGGATACTGAAGAAGAGAAACCTAGCAACTTTTCCATGCGTGTGAGAGCTGAAGGTATATGGTCTGTCAAATCGGGCGACATGCTTCAAGAATTGACTGCTACGGTTAAGAGAAAGTTTGAGGAAATAGAAAAAGACTATGTAGTTGACGAAAAAGACAGAGCGTATGAGTTGACCGTCAAGCTGGCTCGTAGAGAGAGAGTTTAATTATGTTAAACTACCAACTGTGAAAAAAAATGTTTGAGTCAATCAACCAATCAACCAACCTTTGAAAAAAAAAAAAAAAAAAAAAAAAAAAAATTTTTTTTTTTTTTTTTTTTTTTTTTTTTTTTTTTTTTTGAAGGTTGGTTGATTGATTGATTGACTCTAGCTAGCCTATATATATCATGCTAAAGTAACAGTTTATCTAAATTTGCTGATGTGCCACCACCTCTGTCAAAATTTTCAATTTTTTTTAAATTTGAAAAAAAAACAACTGAATTAAATTGCTTATTTTACTATGTATATGTAATAAGAATCACGATTCCACGATTAGTTTTCAAAAATATTTTTATTTTAAGATTACGTTTCTAAAGTTGGCCAAAATTTTCATTTTTTTTTAATTTGAAAAAAAAATCGACTGAAAGTAATTAAATTGCTTATTTTACTATGTATATGTAATAAGAATCACGATTCCACGATTAGTTTTCAAAAATATTTTTATTTTAAGGTTACGTTTCTAAAGTTGGTCGAATTTGCAATAGTCAACTCAAAGTCTAAATCTTCATTTTTGAAAATATACTTAATTCAATTAGTATAATCTGAAGACAGGATATTGCATAAGTCAGTTTCTACGAAAACAGGATGAGATAAGGCTTATGTTAGATGAAACAGGATATTGCCAATCTGAAGACAGGATATTGTATAAGTCAGTTTCTACGAGAACAGGATGAGATAAGGCTTATTATAGATGTCGCGGAAACAGGATATTGTATAACTCATTTGCTATGAAAACAGGATGCATTTTTATAGACGCAGATAAGCATTGCTGGACAATGATAATGTATATACTTTAGCATAATATATATAGGTTAGCTAGAGGCAATCAATCAACCAACCTTATTAAAAAAAAAAAAAAAAAAAAAAAAAAAAATTTTTTTTTTTTTTTTTTTTTTCAAGGTTGGTTGATTGATTGACTCTAGCTAGCCTATATATATCATGCTAAAGTAACAGTTTATCTAAATTTGCTGATGTGCCACCACCTCTGTCAAAATTTTCAATTTTTTTTTTAAATTTGAAAAAAAACGACTGAAAAGTAATTAAATTGCTTATTTTACTATGTATATGTAATAAGAATCACGATTCCACGATTAGTTTTCAAAAATATTTTTATTTTAAGATCACGTTTCTAAAGTTGGCCAAATTTGCAAAATTTTCAATTTTTTTTAAATTTGAAAAAAAACGACTGAAAAGTAATTAAATTGCTTATTTTACTATGTATATGTAATAAGAATCACGATTCCACGATTAGTTTTCAAAAATATTTTTATTTTAAGATCACGTTTCTAAAGTTGGTCAAATTTTCAATTTTTTTTAAATTTGAAAAAAACGACTGAAAAGTAATTAAATTGCTTATTTTACTATGTATATGTAATAAGAATCACGATTCCACGATTAGTTTTCAAAAATATTTTTATTTTAAGATTACGTTTCTAAAGTTGGTCAAATTTGCAAAATTTTCAATTTTTTTTAAATTTGAAAAAAACGACTGAAAAGTAATTAAATTGCTTATTTTACTATGTATATGTAATAAGAATCACGATTCCACGATTAGTTTTCAAAAATATTTTTATTTTAAGATCACGTTTCTAAAGTTGGTTGAATTTGCAATAGTCAACTCAAAGTCTAAATCTTCATTTTTGAAAATATACTTAATTCAATTAGCATTATAAATATATATCAACCAACCAACCTTGAAAAAAAAAAAAAAAAAAAAAAAAAAAAAAATTTTTTTTTTTTTTTTTTTTTTTTTTTTTTTTTTTTTTTAAGGTTGGTTGATTGATTGACTCTAGCTAGCCTATATATATCATGCTAAAGTAACAGTTTATCTAAATTTGCTGATGTGCCACCACCTCTGTCAAAATTTTCAATTTTTTTTAAATTTGAAAAAAAACGACTGAAAAGTAATTAAATTGCTTATTTTACTATGTATATGTAATAAGAATCACGATTCCACGATTAGTTTTCAAAAATATTTTTATTTTAAGATCACGTTTCTAAAGTTGGCCAAATTTGCAAAATTTTCAATTTTTTTTAAATTTGAAAAAAACGACTGAAAAGTAATTAAATTGCTTATTTTACTATGTATATGTAATAAGAATCACGATTCCACGATTAGTTTTCAAAAATATTTTTATTTTAAGATCACGTTTCTAAAGATGGTCAAATTTTAAATTTTTTTTAAATTTGAAAAAAAAAAACGACTGAAAAGTAATTAAATTGCTTATTTTACTATGTATATGTAATAAGAATCACGATTCCACGATTAGTTTTCAAAAATATTTTTATTTTAAGATCACATTTCTAAAGTTGGTCAAATTTGCAAAATTTTCAATTTTTTTTTAATTTTGAAAAAAACGACTGAAAAGTAATTAAATTGCTTATTTTACTATGTATATGTAATAAGAATCACGATTCCACGATTAGTTTTCAAAAATATTTTTATTTTAAGATCACGTTTCTAAAGTTGGTCAAATTTGCAAAATTTTCAATTTTTTTTTAAATTTGAAAAAAAATACTTAATTCAATCCCATCCATATATTTTTCAGTCTTAATAATATTTTCATACATGTAATTGTAAAGTCTCAACTTAAACGTCTTAATTATTTTTTTATGCTGATAACCTCTTCAATACTAGCTTAATAGATTTTTTTTTAATAAATACTTAAATTAAACCCCCTTAGAATCAAAGTCTTAAATTAAACCCGTCCAATGTTGGCACTATATCTATCGCAAAAAAATGGGTCGAACGAGGTGTCAAAGACAGAAATTCTGCCATGAGACACCTCGTTCGACCCATTTTTTTACTCTCATTTTAAAGATTAACACAAGCTCTCTATGGGTTGCTCATTAGATGACCTCCTGATGGTCATCTTCAACGGTCCGGTCATTTGGGATTTGTATAATTCATAATCCTCATATTCAAGTTTAAAAAATTTCCTCACCTGTAGTTGGTATGTGGCAAGGAAGTCTTCGAACTTGGTATGGGACCTTTCTACAAATCTAACACCTATGGCTTTCTCGAAGCTGAGCTTCATGTTAGCCTGGTATTTCACCATGGCCGAACCATCGAACATCTTATCAAACTCCTGTCTGCCCATGAACCCTCCCAAATGATGTTTGGCTTCGCTAATGGAGAAGATTCTCGTCTTAGCGAGCCATTTGGGTAAATCGATTTTAGGGTCCATTACATCTCGGACGGTGAGGCCTGCATATCTCTCGGCAAAATGGAGATCTAGAGGATGCCTCGAGTAGATAGCCAGGTCCTCAGCCCGGACAAACAGGGTGCCATCAGAGGCCATTAAGCATTTAAAGGCAACGCCATAGGCATAATTTTTTACATGGAAAAACATGACTGAGCTAATGAATCTAAGCAGCTAGTAGAGAGATCGACTAGCAATTGAAGAGCTCTCGCTGGACACTCGTATATATACCCGGTCTTATCAATAGGATCTGATAGTAAATTTCTAGGAACCGCTTATCAAGAGGAAAGGCTTGCATAATATCCTGTCAATACTTCTGGAAAAATCTTTTTATAGAGATCTGATTATAACCGGGCATCCTGAGGAAAGGCTTACATAATATCCTGTCAACACTTCTCGAAAAATCTTTTTATAGAGATCTGATTGTAATTTTAATCGGAGCCGCTTATCAAGCATCCTGTCAATAGTTTCTCGAAAATCTTTTTATAGAGATCAGATCATAATAACTGGCTTGGCTACACTTAGCCTTTAAAATTTTTAATTTTTACATATAAATTTTAAATGAAAAAATTAAATTTTTAAACTCAAACCCCTTAAATTTAGCTATCGACCAAGATTCATATTTATCTTATAGCTAAGCCATATCCCTTGAAAATTACAATCGGTACGCATTCAATGTTGGCTTGGCTACACTTAGTCTTTAAAAATTTTAAATTTTACATAAAAAAATGTAAATTTTAAATGAAAAAAATTAAATTTTAAAATTCAGATTCCTTAAATTTAGCTATCGAGTCTGTATATTTTACCAAGTTTCATATTTATCTTATAGCTAAGCCATATCCCTTGAAAATTTAGAGATCAGATTATAATGACTGCCACACTTAGTCTTTAAAAATTTTAAATTTTACACGAAAAAAATGTAAATTTTAAACGAAAAAATTAAAATTTTAAACTCAGATCCCTTAAATTTAGCTATCGAGTCTGTATATTTTACCAAGTTTCATATTTATCTTATAGCTAAGCCATATCCCTTGAAAAATTAGAAATTAGATTATAATGACCGCCACACTTAGTCTTTAAAAATTTTAAATTTTACACAGTAAATTTTAAATGAAACAATTAAATTTTTAAATTCAGATACCTTAAATTTGTCTATAGATATTTTATCAAAATTATCTTATAGCTAAGCCATATCCCTTGAAAATTACAAGTTCAAATCGGTACGCATCCAATGTTGGCACTCTATCTATCGCAAAAAAATGGGCCGAGCGAAGCCTCAATGACTTATGTCATGAGAGGCTTCGCTCGACCCATTTTTTTGCACCTCGTCCTGATCTTAAGACGAGGATTTATAGAAGTAGGGCTTGTTTCCCACCAAAACTTTTATTTTTCGGGGGAAATAGCCTAGCTCCAAGTCCCCATATCGTTCGCCAAACACATAGGTGTCCATGGGTACCGTTGCCAGGTACTCCTCCATGACATTCTTTAAGTCGGCCAAGAAACTCTCCATTGTGGCATTGGATGAGGTTATGGCTGCGAGCTTAACCTGGACAGGCCGCCTCAGGTTTAAGCTGCATTCGATGGGCGTAAGAATTTCAATCGGCCCCTGAAATAGGGAATCAAACTCTCCTGGATGCATATCCATCAATATTTTTGCATCCTCTAGTCCAAAGACGCATGTCTTGGCTAGAGACGGGGGTAGTTTCAAGCCCTCAGGAGCAATGTCTGTTACCGTTATATGGCACAAGTTCACCACTCTACTGGAGTTTTCATGCCCCATGTAATAGGCCACGTCTCGGCCTTTGATAAAAATTTGGTCGTCAAATGATAAAAAGCATGTTAATTTAACATTCAGTTCATCAGACAGAATTTGGAAGATCATTTTGGAAAGTATCAAACAGTAAGCAGTAGCTCAGAATGAAATGTCTCGTCCAGCAGCCTGTATATATACTAGCAGTAATCTTTAGTTCTATCTAAATTCCAAGTAAATATCTTATCTGCATCCTGTGACGCACGTCCTGTGACGCACATCCTCATGCTATCGGATTAATTATATAAATAATTTTATCGCGTCCTGTTCTAGAAGGTTACGCGGACAGATTTTATCGCATCCTCAAAAAACAGCTGATACATCCTGTTTTCTTAGTAAAGCCTGATAAAACGAGGTCACGACTCGGGTATATATACGAGCTGCCTCTAAGAGCCTGCATCATTTTGACTTTTATTGCTATTGCCATAAGTCATGCTATTCACTATTGAACATCCACAGCTTGACGCTAAAATCCTATTCGTAGTCTCTGCGGATGGACTTTTGTTCGTCAGGGCCTCTGATGTGGCCAAGCTGATGGGTCGATCGAATGCTTATGTGAAAAAAACGACCAGGCTGAAGGTGTGCGATCTCGTTTACAGGAGGGTCAGGTTACCTATCTCTCTAGCCAATACCTGGGTGTATCCAGTCGACGAGATACATTTTGGAGATGCCCTGTCGTCGTTGGGATTCGAGGCCATGCTGACATCCTCTAAAATTCAGATTCTAGACCCCATAGTACCCACCTCATGCATCCATAAAGCCATCCGAATTCGGATCGTGAGGGACTCTGACACATTCATAAATGAATTCTTAAAAGATTTCATAGACAGAACCATGCTGTTCTTCGATGGGGACCACGATGACGACCCTCGCCTCCACGAAGATAGATTTGAGACTATTTCTTGGACAGACACCCCTCCGTCCAAAATCAAAGTCTTTGTGGGGGATCGATCTAGATGGTACAAACTGATGCCTTAAATCTGGAGGGGGCAAAAAAATGGGCCGAACGAAGCGTCTCATGGCAGATTTCTGTCTTTGACGCTTCGTTCGGCCCATTTTTTTGCGATAGATAGAGTGCCAATATTGGATGTTTATAAATTGAGACTTTGAATTGGATAATAGTATTATTTTAATATTAAAACGATGCCTTTGAATCTGAGATAGCTAATGCCTTTGAGATAGAAATATCGAATAAGGATTATTTTTTTAAATCAACCAATCAACCAACCTTGAAAAAAAAAAAAAAAAAAAAAAAAAAAAAATTTTTTTTTTTTTTTTTTTTTCAAGGTTGGTTGATTGGTTGATTGACTTGGATTCATTCTTTATAAATAGCCGTACTCATTCTGTCTGAAATTTACAATATTGAATAAGGACATTTTTTAAATGAATGCTGTACCAATATTGAATATATTTTTTTAACGATTCGATAAACAAATAATATATTTTTAACGATTCGATAAACAAATAAAATATTTAAATAATAAAATAAAATATTTAAATAATAAATATTTTATTATTAAAATAAAATATTTAAATAATATATTTAAATTCTAAATATTTATTATTCAAACCGACAACTGAATCGAATCGTGAAAAATTCTGACGGGGTGGAGTTGCTCGAAGAATACTTCTGGCGACTGTATGAATTAAAATAGGAAAACAATAGCTCTTCTATATCAATCGCTCTTTGTACGAATGTGCACATAAAATCTCTCAATCGATAAAAATACAATTATATTTTTCATTACAAATATGGAGTGTTTTTTATGACGTCACAGAAAAGCTAACACTTTACATTTGAAAAGATTTGACCATAAAAATACAGTTTATGGTATATTTGAGCTATTTTGGTAGATTAAGGATTACATGCAAACGGAACGCTTGCAATTTTGATGACGTAAATTTTGTAAGTTTGTTGCAATTACAGTCGGCAGCAAAAGTAACAGAGCACTAGCGAAAATTCCTATGTAAAAAAAAAAATTAAGCAGATTTGTTAAATAAATCCTTGTCGAATCCTGTTCTTAGTCAGTCTAAGAACACGATTCGTCAAGGATTTATTTAACAAAACAGTGTTAAGTGTGCTTTTTTCATATAGGAATTTTTGCTAGTGCTCGGATACTTTTGCTGCCGATTGCAGTCATACATTTGGAACGCCTGCAAACGGCTTTGCAACTGGAAGTGTTTCATTTGTATGTACCCCTAACGGCTTTTGCCCGTAAAAAAAAAAAAAAAATCCAGTGTTCCACAATTATACTTTCATAACATCAATTTACGGACTACGACCGTTTAGCTAGCAAAATTGTCATTTCCCGTAAAATTATATGGTTAGTTCCTAAATTGTACTTTCAAAACATTAATTTACGGATTATGACCGTTTAGGTACCAAAACGGTCATTTCCCCTAAAATTATACGGTCAAATACCGTGATTTTACATTTTTTTTTTACAGTGTAGAGCAGTCATTTTTGATAACCTAAAAGATTTTTGCGCATTTAAAATGTTTACACTTTCATCTTACAGAAAAGAATTCGTGTAATAATATTTATGTTTACATTGGTTTAGCAGTAAAATATACATCTAAAATAGTATTAAATTTTATCTGAAATCTTACACTTAACCCAGCTACAAATTTACGTTTAGCATAGATTTAAGCCCATTTATTTTACATTTTAAACCATTACAGTTTGTTTATAAATCTCCTTACATAATGTTTCATGCGATTGCCTTTTTAGAAAACACAACGAATTAGAACAATTTTATTAATTTTTGTCAATTAGGGTAACTTTGATTTAGCGGGGCTAATATTAAATTATATACGTTTTTCATTATATTTTGATGGGACAGTCAAGATGTTATTTATAGTTTCATTTAGTTATGAGGAGATCAGTAGGTAGTCTTCTACTGTATATTTAAAAATAAAAATATTATCTCGTTGTACGTCCAGGTACTGTATTTTGAATAATGAATAATTTCGATGATTGTTTGCCAGGCAATATTTAAATCCTGTTTTGAAGTTGCTTCATATAATTAGTTTTAGAATTTAAGCATCATTTAAATACATTTTTCGGCATTTTACGTACTGAAATATATAATTTTGTTTGGAACTAATTATTTATAATTTATTTATAGTTACAAAGTGGTAAAATACAGTGCCCCACTGCCACTTAACATCATTTTCAGCTTAACATTGAATAGGTTTAAAGATAAGTCTGATTTATTATTTTGTTGATCGAATAGAATTATTTTATTGTATATATAAAGCAAAAAGTCAATATATACATACATACATATCTATATATATATATATATTCGTATGGTACATTACTTGAAAGAAGAATAAGTCCTGAAAAAGAAATATATATATAAATCTTTCTGTTATAAAAAATTTAATATGTAATCCGTTTATCTTTGCTATTACAAGGGATATGAAAGGAAGGTACACTGTAAAAAATTTCTGTAAAAATAAAGCACTTTTTTTTAAACATAAATACTGCATAGCTTGCTGCATATTTTTACAACTAGTTCTGTAAAAATAATTGAAGACTGATTACTTCACATTGTGTTGTAAATCAGTATCAAAATTTTTCCAAAAGAGGGCGATTGGCAAAAAGCTGGCCTTTAGAACAGCAGATTGTGAGTTTGAATCCCGGGCTATCCAAGACCGTTTGCTCCGCTTGAAAAAATAAATAAAGTAAATTATATGTGTAAAAAAATAAATAAGATGCTTAGTATTGTGAATTACTCTCTGCACGCAAGTGTAATAACTGCAAAAAATATTTTTAAAGCATACTGTGAAAATTACAGCACACGTGAGTAAAAATCTCAGTAAATTTATTTTACTGCACATTGTAAAAATGCAGCACAGTGAGTAGGCAATGCTTTTACCAGCACACTGTGCTGTAATCTACTACAGAATATTTTTACAGTGTAGAGGTGATTTGTAAATCTATTTCTAATGGCTTATTAGTTTTTCCTGTAACGCTCTGAAAGCGTAACCTTTTCCTGTAATGCTCATTTAAAACGAATATTTGTTTGTATAAACAGAGCAGCATCTTAGCTACAAATACAGGAAGATTAAAGTAAGAGGACAGACAAATGCCAGCTTTGGAGTAACAGAAGATTTTTAATCTCGCTAGCAGACAAAAAAAAAAAAAAAAAAAAAAAAAAAAAAAAAGAAACAAAGAAAGAAGGAAATGTGTTAATGTGCCAGTAAAATTACGCAAAAGAATAATAAGGAAAAATTTAAATATATAAATTAAAAGATGTATCAAAAATTTGCTCTGGTATTTTAAACAAATATCTCCGTTTTAAACAAATCATGTTTTTAATTTTTTTCTAACTAGTATTTTGAATTTATGATTGAATAAGTAATAATTAAAAAATATGTACACACTTGCATTTCCTTGTATCGATTTAGATATCAATTATTATTTCTTATCTCTTCTTTGTCGTCTTAAGACAAATAAAAATAGTAAATTAAAAAAAAAAAAAAAAAAAAAAAAATGTAACTCTATAAAGCAGATGTGTAAGTAGCAAACATTTCAAAATTGAAGTTAACAATGCGAAATCAAGTTCTAGCGATAATAATTGAGCTTTAGTCTCTTATTCATTATTAGAAAGTGGATAAATATTTCAAGTAAGTAAATGTCAAAAACACATGCGTATTTTGACAAGAAGTTTTAATAATTTAACTAAAAAGTGAAGAATATATAATGAAAATCAGAAGTCATTATTTACTTAGCTTCAAACACATTTATTGCAAGTGGAGTTTAGTCATTATAAAGTATTTACATAAATTAAAATAAAAAAACTGTATGTTGTAGCTATCACAAAACTTCCTTCTATAATTTCCTATACAAATTTAGGCAGAGAGTAAATTACTTACTAAAATAATTATTTAAAAATATTATTTTCCTAATGCAGAAAAGTTTTATTTCAGAGAAGTATAGAATTAGATCTCAAAAGAAAGTTGATTTGTTAATAACATTACTATAATAACTGCATATAACATTTAAGAAAACACATTTTTTCCGTTTTTTAAATTAAAAATCAATAACTTTGTTAAATATTTTTACGGATCTATGTTTCAATCATTCGTTTTTATAGTACTGACGAACTGTTTTGCACAAATACTCATACTGAAAATTTGCACTTCAAATAGTGGATGAATAAGGGTGTGATTCTTGTACATAAAAGATTTTTTTTTTTGATTGATTATCTATTAGTAATTTATGCATATATATATTTAAAAATCCTATTGAAAAATAAAACTTACTCCAAACTCATATTTAAACATAAAATTCAAGAATAAAACAAATCAACAGAATTAATAAACAAACTAAAACTAAATAGTGTACGAAGAATAACTTTAACATTAACCAAAACTAAAAATGAAACAGAGCGAAATTGAAAGTAATATGAAGACAGGCAGCATGGTTTACAACATGCACTGCAGGGTTAAACTAGTTCTATTCATGCAACGTTCCCCTCACCTGTCAAGATCAAATGAAAAAAAAAAAACTCATGAAACCAATTCTCTAAACCATCCTTTCTTTCCAACAACAGTTTCAACTTATTATTCCTTTTAAACTGATTCACGGATTGCTACGTCATACTTTTCACTAAACCTCTATGGAAACCCTGCGCTATGCTCTGATGACACCATTTTACCATATCCTCAAACATCTCTTCCAAGTCTGAATTCAATCTAGCTATACGTACTGAACCACTTCTAAACACGTTCTTTTTAACTGAAATATGTACGTTAGATGTAAAATGCATTAGCTTTATTGTTTTAAAAGGAAAGTCGTTTCTTTTATTATATATTCTAGATACCAGATTTTCATTCTTTAATTTTACATTTACGTCTAAATAATTTATATTTTTACAATTCATGGAAGAGTGTTCCAGCTTTAAATTCTTAGAGTAGTAATGGAAGAAATGTTTTAGTTTCATTGTTTTAATCACATTTGAATACATGTACTTTCAAAACATTCATAACAAACTCAAATACACAAAACATCTTTCTAGTAGATTAATAATATTTATTTCATTCACGAAAAAGTTATTAAATATAATAGTCAACGAATTTATATAAAGAGTCAACGAGTGAGATTTACGTCGCACTAGAGTTATACTATAAGCATTTGACGACGGTCTGGGACACACACCCTAAAGTTGGTCCGGAGACATGCCATGCTAAATTTAATGCTCTACAGACGGGATTGCTCCCCCGTTTTGCTGATCCCCAAAGGTATAACTTGGATGGGAATATAGAGGACATTGCGGTCACAGCAAATTTTACGTGCTCCAGCCACAATTAATATACACGGCGTTTATATAAAGAAATTATCTCAAAAATATTTTGCATATACGTCCATTATCTCCACGTAAATTTGTCGAAATAGCTACCACAAAATTCCACTAGAACACAAATAAAAATTAAAAAACGTGATTACTTTAAATTAAACTTCCACTATTTACTTAAACATTCATATTCACCTTCAAAAACATAATTTACTAAATGAATTTATATAAAGTGATTTTCTTTAACGCTTGAATCACCAAAGAAAACTGTTATGCGCCTGGCAGACATTTCGTGGGAAATCTCACAGCTTGCAAAGTTTTCAGTCATCTGGCTTTTATAGCGTTGTTGGATGCAGTAATTTAAGCCATGTTCCCATCCAAAATAATACCTCAGAGTCACCGAAGTAGGTATGCCATCCCCTCCTTCTAGGATGAAAATTGTTTTGGCATGTTTCATGACTACAGTGGGGTACAGTGCCTAGGATATGCAGTGTGGCAAGCGCTTATAACCGCATGATTAAAATACTGCTGAAAAAATTAAGCCTCCCAGATAGCGCTGCGATTGAATTTTTTGCTCAAATCGTAAACATAGCATAAAATTTAATAGGCTTTTCCCAATTTCATCTACTCAGTCACGTTATCTAAGCACATAAATAACCAATAAAAACACTAGTTTCGGTTTTTCAAACAATAAACTCGATCGATCTCACCTCTGGTGAGAGGCTTAATCTTTAGGGCATTGATTTGCTGGTTGCTTTCCCCAGTATGTATTCTAGGCGCTATACCAGAGGGGTGATCCGCATACCCTCTCCAAGTGCCTATTGTACAGCATTAGTGCGACGTAAAACCCACTCAACCTCAACCCTAACCAAAGAAATCTGGAACGTTTGGTCATCCTAAATAAAATATATTTTTAACACTTTCAAATAAAAAGGCAATGCATCTCAACTAATAAAATAAGCATTTCCTGCGTGGTACATCAGAATTGATGACATGTTTCTGAACAATTTTTAGGGGTGAGTCCTGAACCCTCGTCAGTTGTCCATAGTATGACGTAAAAACCCACTCAACAAATCAAATAACTATAAAACGAACTTTACTCCTCTCTGCTAGCTTTTCTGAATTAAGGCACTTACGCAAACACGTAATACGTCAACGGATGAAGCCACAACAAAAGAAGTCTAACGATCGAATCCGCTTCTGGTACTATGATATTTATCAGAAGAATTATCCTTAATTTACACCTGGATTTATGAGCAGCTAATTAAATATACATTTAATGATGAAGTTCAACGTTTCATCCAAAACATTGTGCTAATTATGTCAATTTATCTACAACTAATATTATTCAGAAATTTGTTGCAACATTTTACAATTTTAGCTGCACTATTTTAGTAGTAAGCATTTTTACTTTATACCCATAAGGTAGAGAAAGTATTGTTTTTGGGTCAAATTTTCGAACGCGAGTTTTTGTTATATTTACATGTTCTGAGGTCCCCTGAATACGAAAATCATGTTTTTAGCAAATGGTCTGTGTGTCTGTCTGTTATCAGCATATCTCAAAAACAAATTATGGCAGAAAGTTCAAACTTGGTATTATAAATGTGTATCATATAAGGATGCTACACTAAACTTTTCGTTAAGATCAAGCAAATGGTTCGTGTACAGGGATACTCAAAAGTATTCAAATACATTACGTCTATGTTGGAAATTGCAGCCAAGTAGAGTTTAACATCTACAGACTGCACTAAACCAAATGAAACGAATATATATTTTTTGTAATAGAGATAGTCAACAGGGAAAAAAATTGTGTATGTAGGAGCCTCGCCTCCCCCCTGGGAAGTCCCCCTCGAGGGGAGTAAATTTTTATGATGGGTATCTTTCAAAAGAGCTCGCCAATACCTTTAAAACGAATGGTTGAACCATCGATCTGCGATAATTTAAAACAAAGTTATCGATTTTTTTTTTTTTTACTTTTAACGAAAAAAAAACTTAGAAAAAAAAAATCGTTTTTTTTTTTTTTTTTTTTTTTTTTTTTTTTAAATATATATTGAGAATAAATTCAACTTTCTTTTGTATAGTTAGTGTTATACTACTTTTCTAATATGGAAATCGTCTGCAATATCATAAAAGATAATTTTTTTAAATAATAATTTTAATAATTTAAAAAAAAAAACAGAATTATTTTTTAATAGCCGAATTCAATTCTATATAAATGTAGGTGCATTAATGAAACGGGGGGTTGAGGGGGACGGTAGCCCCCCTCACACAGAACTAATTATCATATAAAACTCTTCCGAAGCCTAATTTGAATTGTTTAACACAGGTTTACATAGCAGTACTCTTTATCTTACCTCTTAATCTGCAACCTGTATTTTTAGTATTAAATTTCAGGGTAAGAGAAAGTCGTGTGAGTGACACACCAGATTATTTAAATAGTGACACTCACCACCGATTTTCTAAGAAGTATTGGTTGGAGTAACGTTAACCTAAATCAGCTTCTTCTTCTTCTTCCTTGTTTTTAAATTTTATTTTTATTCGTTTAATTTTATTAAAAGGTAAATTTTATTTTTAACCGTATACTTTTAGGAATGTAAAATTACAAAATACATCTCACATTATTTTCAGTGATAATTTTTAATAACGAATTTTTAATTGTGAAGAATATTTCACAAAATTTCCAGTCACAGGTGACTTACACACATATATATATATATATAACAAATGTAAAATTGAACTATGACTTGGTTGTTTAGTTTTGAAAATGATGATATGAATAATTTCGTAAATTAAATAAAATTCTAAAAAGATTTTTCTGTTTTATACAAACGTAATTATATAACATACTGGAATTCATGAAGTATTTCTAAATTAAACAAAAATGTAATTAGTACATTTGTGATTGATTTTTATTTAGAAAACAATTCTTCAAAAGAATTTTCATTCTTAGAGATTCTAATTACACAACCTGATTAAATTTAATTACTGTCTATGATTTAGTAAGAAAAACTGAATTAATAAAGTTGTCATAAAATCGCTCAAAGGAATGTTTCGTGACATTGCAAGAATTCGGAAACTTCGCATTTCCTTTTGAGGCAAATTTAAAGTATGCTAAAAAAATATTCTTGTTGTGTTTTAATCATTCGGAGTATGAAAGTTATCAAGCATATTTTAAAAATCATTCTCCTTAATCTATTGTTCCGTCTGTATTATTTTCTCTAACAGTAAAAAGTAAGAAACCAAGTTTACCTTTTTTCATTTTTTTCTTTTAACGATATTAATGAAAACTAGAAAGGAAATTCATTCAGCATTAAATATGACAATAAATTATAAACACTTTTTAAATGTAGTTACTCGTTGTATTGTTTAATATGTAATGTATTTACTTTCGTTACACTGAAAAAAAAATCTGTAACTGACATCTAGAATCTAAATTATGGATTTAGAAAAAATAGTTCCATGTCATCCTTATAAATTCTAGTTCACTTCGAAAGCGAATTCTAGAATCCCGTATTAGAATTCTATAGCGCTTGCCTATATTCTCGAGGACAAAGTTATTTAAATATCTCTGCAAATAAATGAGACTACAAGAGGCGGGTTTCTGCAACTATAATCTTGGTTTATTATCAAATTCTAGAAAATCAAGCGAGAATTTCTCGCAATATAAATGATTCAGAATATTTAGAGTATTCAGACTATTGTTTCACCATCTAGAAATATGTACACTAGAAATTCTCGATAATTTCGCCAATTCAGTTTATTGGCGTGACTTATGCGCATAGCTCGGAAATCTATATTTATAGTTAAGGTATTTAGAAAATGGTCAATAATTGATTCTAAAGAAAGGCGATATATATTTTTTTTCTCAGTGTATGATACTTTAAATGACATTTCTTTTTTATTATGTAGGGAAAAAAATATATAAAAAAATATTTTTCTTTATTTTAAAGAAATACCCTACTATAGATTGACCATTTGTATCGAAATATTTCTTTTAAAGAGAGCTAAGCTCTAAAAATATATATCATTTTTAAGTACAGAAGAAAGAATCTCAAAAAGGCAATGGTCAGTTTTCATTCATAATCGCATAATCTAACAGACCAACTTTGTGGGGCCCTGTAAACTACTCAATAATTCTAATTATAAATTTTTTACAAGAAAAATATTTGTGTATAGTACAAATTTATGTTAATTTTATTATATTGTGTGCAATATTTAGCTGTGAAAATACGCTTTAAATTTAGCTCTCATAGGTCGGAAACTTTTTGTGAGTCCTTGTATACAAACCACTTGTACTATTTATACCTAGTTCCACATAGCCATGTCTTACTACATTTAAATAATATGTATCTGGTTCAAGGTATTCAAGAAATATTAATGATAATTAGACCATTGAAAGATGAAAAAAGAGAGAGATAATCCCATAAATAATCTAAATGATAATCACTGTTTAAATACGTAGGAAAGTGTTCAGAAAATATTGAATTAGAAAAATTTTGTTTTAGAAATTTAAAAAATTTAAAAAATTTTGTATTATAAATCATCATGGAAAATAATGTGAGATATATTTTGTAATTTTACATCCCTAAAAGTATACCGTTAAAAATAAAATTTAACTTTTAATAAAAGTAAACAAATAATAATAATGAAATTGAAAATACACTTTCAGCAAATTCCAGTTATAGCCCCTCATGTATCTAAATATTTCTCAGTGACCTTCAAAAACTTATAGCTTATCTTACTACATTCTTCAGAAAACATATTTCTGTGCATAATGAATAATAAATGTTAACTTCTTTATGATTTTGCAGCACAAAGTTATTAAAACAAGCTTTTTAGAAGTAATTCTCATGTAACGTAGTGTATTAGAATCCTTTCCTATGTCACTGTACTTAATGGGTATAGGAATGTATAACTTCAATGAATTTCAGATTTTTTTTACTATTACTACTATAGTTTTTTTTAAACTATTACTTGCTAAGGTTCAACTGGTATTCTAAAGCTTAATTTATATGTCATTTCAATGTATACACTGTTAAAATGTGAGTGTTAGTTTGAACTAAAACTTTGTACTGAAGGTAGTTGCAACCACCTGATGGTTTAACCATTTATCATAATTTGGTAACTTTATGTTGAATCAAATATTGGTTTTCTGTTAAAAAAAAAAAAAAAAAAAAAAAAAAAAAAAAAAAAAACAATATTTGACCATAGCAGGGATTGAACAAAATAACATCGAGTCTCAAGTATAACACTCTGGCATTGTGCTACGCTTTCTTGCCCTAAGGGGTTCAACTTTTTCAGGGTCTTATCTTGACGCATGGGTGTGTTATTGCACAAAATTTGCACTTTACCCTATGTTTTCAACCACGCTCTTTAATTTAAGCTTGGTTTGGTTTCAAAAAGAATTTTACTGATTCATACTTCTTGGACTATATATATATATATATTAGATTTTTCTCTCTTCTTAAAAAAAAAAAAAAGATTAAACTTTCTTTTTGTAACATCTGGTTAACGATCAATTGAATAAAAAACTCTTTTTTTCTTGTAATGAATGTTGGTTTTAAATGACATAATCACACGCGTTCTCACTACACATAATCCATTTTCACTCTCCGGCTTACAGCAGGTGATTTTCAACGCTCTGTTGGCCCCATCTGCTGAATAAAAAAGAATTCAAATTGCATGTACGCCCAAACGCTTCTCCAAGTTTTGGTGCAACTGAAATTAAATCGCAAGTCGCAGAAAACTGAAGAGTGAAATTGAACCATATTATGGTATTGCATATAACTTTACTCCATATATTAGTTCTAGTTTGAACTGAAATTTTTAACACTGTACGATGCCTAAATTTTTCAGTGGGAAATATCATAAAAATGAAATATTGGTAGAGAAAATTTAATTTTTTTTAAAATAAACTACAAAAAAGTATAATTTTGAAATAAAAAATAATATAATCTCCATTTTACTATAAAAAATCTAATTACACATTATTAACACATTAAACAGTATAAATATAATAGTTGAAATACCAATTTGGAAATATCTGATAAAGAGAATTTTCCTAAAGGTATTTTTTAAGATTCAATATTTTACAATGTGCTATAGAATTCTGGGAATCATTTGGAATAATGTAACAGTCATATTTTACTTTAATAGTTCTTGGGGTAGCAAAACATTAGCAGGACAAAATTAATTTTTTAAAGTACGGATTAGTGCTTTAAATTTATAAAATTTATTTTGAAAATAGATAAATAAAAAATTTATAACAATATCATATATATTTCATCTACAAGTTTAAAATTTATTTTGTAAATTGATAAATAGAATATTTATAAAAATATCACATATATTTCACCTACAATTCAGAGTTGCTTTTCTGTAGCAGTTTTTCGTTTAATTATGAATAATTCTGCAGATATCCATTTAACTGCAGTTTCTTACAATTTAAAAATTAATTACATAGCCTTTAAAATTAAAATATTTCGTTTAATTCAACAAGCAAACATAAAGAAAATATAATTACTAACATGCTAACTTAAAAAAAAATATATAATAATAATAATAATTTCATTTAATTGTTTATCTTTTTAAAAAATTTTATGTGTGTGTGATTATTCCATACAGGTCCAGCAAAACCTGACATAATGTCTCTCAGGAGGCCAAGTTGTGACTTCCAACAGCAGCCACCTCTGGACTGCTGATGGCAAATGTTAACGATGCCGAAGCGAGTCTGTTAGGCTGTCCAGCGATATGCCGCAGATAATAGATCCACTGCTGGCAGCCAGCAGTAGGATAGGATTAAGCCAGTGCACGAATAATAGACCTCCAGTAGCAAACATAAAGTTTTTCTATTACTGCTATCAGCCTTCTTTGGCCCTTTATATTCTGTCATTAGTTACCCAGCAACAGTTTAATTATACTGCGCTGAAAAAAAAAAAAAAAAAAAAAAAAAATCTAGTCCTTATACCATTCCCGCTGATTCTTATGTAAAATGACCTCCTGACTCCGAATATGACCCCCATTTTGAACAATCACCCACCGTTCTCTCGGGAGAACACCGACTCCTCCAATTTTTATCACTGTTCGGTAATTTTATGGCCATCAATTTGATTTGAAGAATGGAAAAGAATTATTTGAACACTTAAAAACAAAATAATATAGTGTATAATAAATAAAAATTGATTAATAAAATATTATAAATGTAATTCATAATTTCACTGACGAATTGCCCCCTAAATATTTCCCATGCTGCAAATTTTCATGTTTTAGAATTTTTCACATCTGCAGTCCCTCAGAAGATATTTAACTGTTTAAATTATTCTTTCCCTCCCCCCGAATAAAATTCATTGCCATAAAATTACCGAAAAATGATAAAAATAGGGGGGCGTCCCCCCCCCCAAAACGGAGGGTGATAGAGCAAAATGGGTGTCATATTCGGATTCAAGAGGACATTTTACATAAGAATTTGCAAAAATGGTGTTGGGTCCGATTTTCATACAGAGCAGTGGTATGGCTAGTTTCCGTTTAACTAATATTGTTTTACTTTAATGATATGTTTTTGTGTGCTCTAAATTTTACTTGTTCTATGTGCTATGTATTCAATATTTAATTCGATTTTGTGTTTATTTATTTTTAAATAATAATTTACAGGTTTTTGATCTGATCTGTAACTATATTTTAATTTTAGTATTGTTAGTACAATCCAGGGAATATTTATTTGGCCCGATTTTCATTAGCAATACTTCTCACCTGAAAAGATTTTCAGTTTATATGCGAATATTATCTATATTACATTCTTTTCAAAGAATTGGAATATATTTTACTTCTCAAGTTTTAAAATTTTAATATGATGGTTTTATCCTGTTAAATTATTTTATACTAGCAGGTTATGCTTGTATCGCTGGTCAGTATATTTACATGAATTTTCGAAATAAATGAATCACTATTCATTTTTTTATATCACATTAAAAAAGAAAAAAAGAAGAAAAAAAAAACTACATTGAAATAGCTTTAAATCTCGCTTCATGTATTCGCTGCCTACGGCATCTCTTTTTCCGCCCGCACTGCAACGGGTCCAGTTTCCCACTGCCTGCAGAAAGGTATTTCTTGGGCATTCCAATTTGGGTATTTATCAACGACAGAAGGATCTGCTATTACTTAAGAACTATGATTATAAAGATGACTGTAACTCAGAATCTATTAAATATTTTAGTTTTTGAACCATGTATTTTATAGCCCTAGCTCTTTACAAAAAAAATGGAAAAGTAGATTTTCTTTTAAAAGGAAATAAATAAATGAAAAACAAATCTATTTTAACTAAACTCAAATTTTAATTAAATAAATAAAAATCAAATAAATTTTAATTAAACTTAAATTTTAATTAGTTTAATCCTTTCTAACATATACTGCCACCCCCCCCCCCCCACACACACACCCAATAAATACTATAATTTTTTAAGGGGAAAAAAAAGAGAGAGAGAGATTTTTCTTTTAAAGGAATTAATAATAAAAAAAGAAAAATAAATGAAAAAAAATATTATTTGTTATAAATAAGTTTTTAAACTTCAATTTCAATATACTTAACTTTTTTTACTGCATTACCATTTCATTTTCAATAAATATAATAAATTTAAAAAAGGAAAAAAAATGGATTTCGTCTTCAAATGAATGAATTAATTAAATAAAAAATAAATAGCGCAATAGCCGTTGCTAAGGTACGCAGAGGATGGAAATGAAAGAATAAATTTTAGAAAAATGAAACATGAAGGTAATATTTATAATAAAAAAAAAGTTAATTTAAAAAATTCAAATTCGAAATTTGAAAAAATCTGGATGAGGTGCACACTTGAGGTCCTGGCTAACTCACTGCCAAGTTTTGTAGCTCTGTGATCAGTAATGTGAGCACCAGAGTGCAGACACACAGATACACATGCACGCACTTCTCTTTATTTACATAGTAGCTAATGAATACAACTTTACATATGAATGTGTTAAAATGTTGATGCTGAAATTTCTTGATTCAGTTTGTGATACGCAAAGCATTTCATTAAGTATTTAAACATACCTTAAGAGGGATTTATTTCAACAAAGCAATATTAAAGCAAAATATGGATATATGACTCAATAGCATAATATTCTGGAGTGAACTGATTCGACTGTTCTAGCATTTAGCTGTTACTAGGGGTTTAAAGCAAATTTTGGAATGAATAATTAAGTAAACAGATGCGTGAATATTATAATGTTTTTTTTTTTTTTTTTTTTGTGTGTGTGTTTCTCAGCAAGTCTTTATGTTTCTACAATGTATTATAATTCTTTTGCGGGCATCCCTGTAAAAAAGCTGTAAATAATAAGCACCCAGTATTCAAGCACAGACATACATGCTTTAGAAAAAATTCTTAAGCATATCAATTTTAGTTTCTAATAAATAATTTAATGCACTTCATATAATTAGTATCTATCGTACGTATTACGGGTAAATTATTTTTTGTTTCCCTGTAAAAGTAATAAAAGTATTACTCACATTTTTTCGCAATAATCATAATTTAGCAAAACTGTGTAATATATATAAGTTTTATACTGTTTTAAATAATTTAATATTAATAAAATGTTTATTAATGAGGAAGTTTCTCCTTTTTTATAACTTTTCAATAAAGATGATAAGTGTTTATGACTTCAGTTTGTCTGTCTCTCTGTTCGTCAGTCTGACTGTTCGCTCTCTAACTCTCGTAAATATTACCGGAATTTCTTGAATTCATGCACAACATCGAATGTTCCCCGTTGAAATTAGAGTAAATACCTCTACTAGTTTATGAATGGAAGCACCTTAAAGTAGTCCAAAGCACTACGTTCTAAGAGAGGTATTTCTATAAACAATATTTTAATACCTTTAAACCATTTTCTATAAATTGCAATATGTTATTCAAATTTAGTATTGTATGTGCTCCCTATTGAAGAAAGAGTATATATCACCACTGGTTTGCGTAACAGAAGACCGAGTATTGCGTTCTATGGCAGGTATTTCTATAAAGAATATTTTAATAACTTTACTTGTCACAAATCTTAATGAAATTAAAATATATTATTCATATGCATAAAGCTATACATTTAATATTATATAGTACAATTAGTATTAATATTTAGAGGGCCACATAAAAATATTCATCTGTATTAAGGGCTATATAAGGAAATGACTGCAATTGCATTTTCCTTTTATTCAGCATTTTAAAATTTTCTATCAATATTTAAGATTGAATATGGCTCGAACTGGTCTATCTCTCCGTCTGACAGCCGGTCTGCCTATCTGTCATCTGATCGCCTCTATAGTCCGGGAATAAAACTGTTTTTCTAATCTTTATTTAATTTTTTGATAACTGAATTTTATATCATTATTTAATAATTGACGCTACGTAGAAATATATATATATATATATATATATATATATATATATATATATATATATATATATATATATATATATATATATATATATTGGGAAATTTTAAATTGTTAAAATAATAATAATAATAATAATAATAATTTATAGAATTAGTATATATCTTTATCAAAACGGCAAATCTTATAAAAGAAGATTTAATGTGCTGTTAAATATTTTCCAGTTACAGGAATAAAATTTCTCAGATATTTAAAGCAATTTTTTTTTTAATGCTGTATCAGTATTCCAAATATTTAAACGTTGTGATTCATATATAATGTGAGAAATATTTTATACTGCAATCTATAATTATTAATTAAATGTTTGACAAAATATG
The DNA here is from genome assembly GCA_963930645.1 of Salticus scenicus. NCBI lineage: Eukaryota > Metazoa > Arthropoda > Arachnida > Araneae > Salticidae > Salticus > Salticus scenicus. The sequence continues at coordinate 326,099,274 of OZ005648.1, read as the reverse complement.
TACAAAATATACATAATAATATACATAATAAATTAAGCTGCTTTATAAGCAAAAACATGCCTCTTAAAAATACTGAAAACAATATATGCAAGCAGGAAAGTAAGTTGTTTATATTTTTTGTAAAACAAATTACTTTAAAATATTTGGTCAATGAAGAATTAAATTACTTAATAAGCTTAATATAATATGCATTATATATATATAATGATTTTTTTTTTAGAAAAATTTGAATCTTTTTCATGAAGAATATAAACGTCAAAATATTCCATGCATATCTTCATAGTTTTCAAAATAATTTCTAAAAGACTATCTATTCTATGTTTATCATAGTCTTCTCTTCCTTTGGATCAGTTGAAAAAGAAAAAAGAGTATATAAAAATGTGAATGATGTGGAACACAAATGTGCCAGTCTTGCAGTAGTTTTGCATATATCGAATCGATGAGAAAGTTTATCATTTAAAGAAAAATTTTAGAAATGGTAGCTTAAATCCTCCTGAGAAGTAGCGCTAAAAAGGTTTTGTCGCTGAAAACGTGAAGTACTTATTTTCTTTATCAGTTCTTTTTTGCTGATGTCGCATTGGATGGAAGATTCAATGAAAGATCGCTGAAAGAAAAAAGAATGGAAGGAAAAGGTTGTAAGGTTGTATTTAAAAATTAATTGAGAAATAAAATTCAAGTAAAACAATGAAAAAATCGAATTTGATAGGTAGAAGTATTATAAATATAAATTTATATTCAGAATGCAGAAAAATTATTTTATGTATTTTTTAATTAAGTTCTTTAAAAATTAAATTGTAGTCATAAAAATTTCGATACACAGGCAAATAAATTGCATGTCATTAATTTTCAAAAATTATATATAAAAGTTAATACAAATGTCACAAATTTTGACTAATTATTACCACTCATAAAATCTACATTCTACAAAAATGCATCAGTAAAATATGACTGTATTTCAATTTGAAGAAGAAGTTGTAACAAAATGCATATAATAGGAATTAACTATTTCCCCACTAGCACTTACTGAATATAAAAAAGAAGCTTACACACATATTTGGAAATTTAACACAAAAAGTAACCCTCATATTATTTTTAACACGTTATCAATTTCATTGTATAATTTTGTAAGTATTTGTAAATAAAACTTTTTTTAAATATCTGCATATGAAATGGAATATATAATAATTATAATCATAAAAAACGTTTTTACACAGAGAAATATTAGAGATGAAATGAATAATATGATAATATCAACAAATATCTGGAAAAAAAAAAAAAAAAAAAAAAGATAAAATAGAAATTATGAAAATCGTATGTAACGTAGTAACATAACAATACTGTACCCATATGATGTTATACTGATATATATTGTTACGAAATTGTAAATAATTGTGTTTTTTTTTGTATAAATTTTTTCAAAGAGGCTTAGTAAGTTGATAAAGTGCTAATTTTTTATCATTTCTAGTCGTTTTAGCATTGAAATAGCCTTATTTTCCCTTAAAAACGCATTAAAAAGCCCCAGTAATGCACGTAATGAATTTGGCGCCAAATTTGGCGACTTTTTCCCACCTTGGCGATTTTTTTGGCGACCTTGGCGAGAAAATCCTTATATGGAATATACCAAATATGGAAGCTGTAAGTTGATTGGTTGACCACTTTCTAGAGTTTTCTCGAAAAATCTGGGCTCCATGGAACAGCATATAAGGAGCGCTTCCTCGCCAAGGCAGTCAGTTCAGTTCAGTTCAGATCTCAGCCAGCTTCGCTAGTGCTTGCATTGCTCTTAAGCCTCTTTGAGAGAGACTTGCTTCAAGTGTTATTGGTATACAGTTTGTACTGTGGATTTGCTATTGACAGCTGTTGTTTAAGCTGTGTTTACTGTTTGAATTGAAGCTGATACTTGGTTTATAGACCTGTATTTTTCTGGAACTTTCTGTGAATAAATTACTGAATTTTTGTACGTTTGGCCTTTCATTCTCAGACAACTCACGAACCCCCAAGTACGCTACATTTCTGGTGTCAGAAGCGGGGATTTGTCTGTGAATGGTGATAACGAGAGCTATGAAGCAAGAGATGAAAAAACTTCTAGAAAGCTTAGCTACCCAGATGAATGAGATGAAAGTTAGCCTGAGTCAAGAGATGAAAGAAATGAAGGTAGCACAAGAGAAAATGGAAACATCGCAAAGAGAGTTGAAAGACGGTTTGACTGAAGAAATGAAAGTAGCACAAGAGAAAATGGAAACATCGCAAAGAGAATTGAAAGACGGTTTGACTGAAGAAATGAAGCATATGAAAAGCAGTTTGGGTGAAGTTCAGGAAGAAATTAAATCTAATCAAGATGAGATGAAGAGAGAGCTTTCAACGGTGAAAGAATCAATCGAGGGTAAATTAACGGTGATGGAAAATAGAATGGATGGAATAGAAGAGAAAGTTATGAAGATAGAAGAAAATTTTGAAGAGAAAGTTTTGAAAATTGAAGAGAGTTTTGAAGAGAAAGCTATGAAGATAGAAGAAAATGTTATGAAAGTACAAAGGAATTTTGAAGAGAGTGTTACGAAAATAGAACGGAGTTTCGAGGAGAAAGTTAAAGAAAATTTTGATCAGGAACTGAAAGGAAGGTTTTCAGAGATAGAAGGTAAACTGAAGAGAATAGAAGAAGATCTGGAGAGAAAAGTAGAAGGAAAGTTAGAATCCATGCCCCAGGAAACTGAAAAGAAAGAGAGAAGAAGCCAGAATCACGAATTTATTAAGCTATCTACCTACGACGGCAGTTCCTCCTGGCATGTATATAAGACGCAGTTCTCCATCGTGGCTGAAGCAAACGGCTGGGACTCGGTTGCAAAGACGGCTCATCTGGTAGGGTCGTTGCGGGGCGACGCCGCAGACATTCTGGAGACCCTTTCGAAGGAACAGCGATATGACTTCGATGCTGTAACCAGAGCACTAGAGCTACGTTTTGGAGCGAAATGGTCCAAAGAATATAGTCGACTCCAGCTAAGGTCCCGTCGCCAGAGACCAGGGGAAAGCTTACAAGAACTGGCATCAAACATCCAGAGGCTTTCACATTTGGCTTTCTCAGACTGTCATCCTGAAACACGCAATGATCTGGCTCTAGAATATTTCATTGATGCTGTCGAAGATCCAGATATTCAAAAAGCCCTCAGACTCTCCGGCGTGAAGGATGTGGAGTCAGCCTTGGTGTATGCCCTAAAGCTCGAGACTGCCCAACAAGCCTCCTGTGTACATCGCCAGAACAGCACAGCAGACAAAGTGAACGGCTCTCAAGAGGATCTTAAAGAGATTCAGGAAATGATTGCAGAAATTAATAGAAGACTACGCATTCTTGAGAGGAAGAAAGAAGGGAAGACTCCAACAACTAAATGCTGGGGCTGTGGAAAAGACGGGCATATCAAACGAAGCTGCCCAGTAAGAACACCTAGAGAAGCAACCAAGAATGTCTCTGAAGTATGCCACCCAGAAGGAGCTCTTCGGGAAAATTCAGATGCATTCTTGCGGAAGCCTCCATCTGAAGAACAGAAATACATCTCTAAAACCGAGGATAAACACCAAAGAATAAAGCCAGTTGTTCGCCAAGTTACTGTCGCAACACCATCAGAACAAGATCCCGACCCATGGAGTGACGAAGAATTTAGAAAAGCCCAGATGGAAGATCCTGACGTAAAGCCTATATTACAACTGAAGGAGACGACCAGCAACAGACCTACCTGGCAGGACATTTCCAGTTTCAGTCCCATTACGAAAAGTTATTGGGCACTTTGGGACTCTCTTCATATCAGAAACGGCGTATTATACAGAAAGTGGGAATCTGATGATGGGAAAAGCTTCAGATGGCAGATTTTATTACCAAGATCAAAAATTCCAGCTGTTTTAGAACAACTGCATAGCAGCTCTACCGGAGGCCATTTTGGGGTAATGAAGACTCTGCAGAAAGTTCGGGAACGCTTCTACTGGTGCAAGGCAAAGGAGGATGTGGAGAAATGGTGTAAATCCTGTGATGCTTGTGCGGCACGTAAAGGCCCGCAGAAACGAAGTCGAGGAATACTGCAACGGTATAACGTAGGAGCACCATTTGAACGGATTGCAATCGACATCTTGGGTCCTTTGCCACGGACCTCCAGTGGAAATAAATACATTCTCGTCGTGATGGACTATTTCACCAAGTGGCCTGAGGCATATCCCATTCCCAATCAAGAGGCATGCACAGTCGCAGAAGTCCTAGTGCAGCAATGGGTGTCAAGGTACGGCACGCCCCTACAACTTCATACCGACCAAGGTAGGAACTTTACCTCTGATGTTTTCAAAGGACTGTGTGAACTACTCGGCATAGTCAAAACCCGGACAACACCCTTACATCCCCAGTCGGACGGCATGGTCGAGAGGTTCAATCGTACCATTCTGAATAACCTCTCCCTTCTGGTATCAAGGAACCAGCAAGATTGGGACTTGAAGTTGCCATTGTTCCTGCTGGCTTATCGAAGTGCTGTCCATGAAACCACCGGCTATACTCCAGCCCAGATGCTGTTTGGACGGGAACTTCGTCTCCCTTGTGATCTCCTGTTTGGTTGTCCACCCGATGCGCCTTCATCGCCCGAGGAGTACATCCAAGATCTCCAGGCACGATTTGAGGACGTTCACAACTTTGCTCGGGAGCGAATTCACATTGCATCGGAGAAAATGAAGACAAGGTACGATCTAAAGGCTACACAACATGAGTTCCAGGAAGGAGAGAAGGTCTGGTTGTGGAATCCTGTTCGCCGCAAAGGACTCTCTCCCAAGTTACAGTGCAACTGGGACGGACCATACACAGTCTTAAAAAGGCTGAATGATGTAGTGGTGCGGATCACTAAAACACCTTCATCAAAACCGAAGGTGGTGCACTATAACAGGCTAGCCAAGTACCACAAGTAACGGTAAAATTAAAATTTAAAATGTAAATACTGGTAAAATTTGCGCATGCGCACTGTAAATATTTGTGAATTTTGTGAATATTTCCCACTTAATTTATATTTCTATGTTATCTTTATGTGCAACTTAGTTTTTGTGTTTTAGATTGTGTAAATTTGTTTAGTTTCGCCTCTTGACCAAGGATTGCACTGCCCGGGACGTGCAGTCCTTGGGAGGGGGCAGTGTTACGAAATTGTAAATAATTGTGTTTTTTTTTGTATAAATTTTTTCAAAGAGGCTTAGTAAGTTGATAAAGTGCTAATTTTTTATCATTTCTAGTCGTTTTAGCATTGAAATAGCCTTATTTTCCCTTAAAAACGCATTAAAAAGCCCCAGTAATGCACGTAATGAATTTGGCGCCAAATTTGGCGACTTTTTCCCACCTTGGCGATTTTTTTGGCGACCTTGGCGAGAAAATCCTTATATGGAATATACCAAATATGGAAGCTGTAAGTTGATTGGTTGACCACTTTCTAGAGTTTTCTCGAAAAATCTGGGCTCCATGGAACAGCATATAAGGAGCGCTTCCTCGCCAAGGCAGTCAGTTCAGTTCAGTTCAGATCTCAGCCAGCTTCGCTAGTGCTTGCATTGCTCTTAAGCCTCTTTGAGAGAGACTTGCTTCAAGTGTTATTGGTATACAGTTTGTACTGTGGATTTGCTATTGACAGCTGTTGTTTAAGCTGTGTTTACTGTTTGAATTGAAGCTGATACTTGGTTTATAGACCTGTATTTTTCTGGAACTTTCTGTGAATAAATTACTGAATTTTTGTACGTTTGGCCTTTCATTCTCAGACAACTCACGAACCCCCAAGTACGCTACAATATTTTTGATCAAATTTATGACAGTGAAATGCTGTTGAACTTTATTTACAAGATTTGCTCAGAACAACCTGGTTGTTGGATATTAAAATTGTTTAAAAACATTTAAAATAGAGACAACTATGTAAGAAAAAAGCATGTAAAATACAAGAAAAAAACGCAATAACGTTTCATGCTGTTTTACAGCTGCTTGTCCGTATTAAGACCAAATAAACTATGCAACTTCCATCTATGATTTTTAGGTAAATCAGAGTAACACTGTGTATACTGATGGGTCTGCGCAAGTGTTGTTGAGCGGAGCGAGTCGCATCATAATATATTAGCTTAAAAATTGCGAGAATAACAATTATCATAGACAGAAAACTAAATTTATACATTTTTAAAGTTAGCTAAATTATCGTTTTTCAGTGTATGACCAATTGCTTTCAGTGTATGACCAATTGCAGTACGAATATGAATGACAATAGTCCTATAATAGTTTATGGTCATTAATGCACATGTAAACAGAAAGACAGTCTCACCAACATAAAATTATTCACAGTTTAAAACATACTGCACAAGTATGTTTAAAATGAATCACGTTTAAAATTACAAATAAAGTTATGATTTTTTTATGTGTGTTTGTGTGTATGTGGTTTTAAAGTAAAAAAGACCATGTTGTTTTTAAACCTCCTAGCACCTTTAACCCTTTCAGAAACAGTGTTCCCGCTGATGGAACACCTAATTTTAATTCTCAAGTGCAAAAACTCATCCCGGAAATTTTTTAGCAAAAATTTACATTTATAACATAGCAGAAAAGGCCCTTTTTTTTAACATGAAAATTTTAAATTTCTTCTATTTTAATTATGTTCGTAAATTCCGGTGGCGGTGTCATTTAAATTATCCGAATTACCTTGCACCGCAAAGGGTTAAAATACTCCGGAATAAATTGAAATGTTGGGATCTATGCAACTTTTACGAGTTTTTGTTGTAGATAATGTTTACTTATAAAGTGATTTATTTATTAAATTAAATATTATTTAAATTTAATAAGGTTTACTTACAGATGTTTCAAACCGAAAATTTCTCGAAAAGGAACAATGCTATTTTTTTATTTTTTAAATATTTATGAACAGCTATGTGTCTAAAAGCCATTTTTTAAATTAGATTAGTAATTTTTAAAATAAATTAAGTAGTGAACGTTAAAGGGTTAAGGATTTATTTAAAAATATAAAAGTGTCAGACATATTTGTTGATTATTTTTCATGACTTTCTTTTTAAGGGATAAATTAAATATTCAAGAAGAGAAATTGAAAAAATTGAACGAATATAGACGTTAAACGATAAAATAAAATCGACATAAAAATAAAATGTATAATGTTGAGTAGAACGAAAGTTATTGATAGCCTTTTAGTATAATACCTATTAATTAATAAATTTATTAAAGTGTGCTTACAAAGTATATATTCAAATTTAAAAATTCATCAAAACTTATTATTTAATAATGAACTACTACATAATGTACAAAGAAGTGGTTAATTCGGTTCTTTTAAAATACTAGTTTATGCATATTTATGAAAAAGTAATAAATAACTTTCAGCATATCAATCTTATAAACTTTAATAAATTTTAAAATCCAACGTTTCGGCTAAATTCCTTCATTAGCCTTCCTCAGGGAAAAATGATGTTAAAAAACACATAAACATAGAAAATTTAAGTACATGATACCACAATTACAACTTCAAAACATTTAACAGATGATTACACAAATTGTAAAAATATACTATATACATTTTTAAAAATATGCTAAAACACTCAAAGGAACATGAAACATGATCACCACAAGACAAGGATAAAGACCTACTAAAGCAAAGGTTAAAAATATCAGAATTGCGGGGTTGCCAGTACAAACTTAAAGCAGGGTAACCATAAATTAATTTAAGCCCATTGGGCTTAAATTAATTTATGGTTACCCTGTCTTTATCCTTGTCTTTATCCTTGTCTTTATCCTTGTCTTGTGGTGATCATGTTTCATGTTCCTTTGAGTGTTTTAGCATATTTTTAAAAATGTATATAGTATATTTTTACAATTTGTGTAATCATCTGTTAAATGTTTTGAAGTTGTAATTGTGGTATCATGTACTTAAATTTTCTATGTTTATGTGTTTTTTAACATCATTTTTCCCTGAGGAAGGCTAATGAAGGAATTTAGCCGAAACGTTGGATTTTAAAATTTATTAAAGTTTATAAGATTGATATGCTGAAAGTTATTTATTACTTTTTCATAATTATAAAAGCAGCATATATAAAAAAGTGGAATAAATATATCTAGTTTATGCAATTTAAAAAAAAAAATATTCCTGCATTAAATTTTATCTCTGTTTAAAGTACATTTGTTATAATATTTCTTTTAAACATTTTTACTTTTTTTCTCTATTCAATTGAAGCAAGTACTTGTTCCGTAAAAGTATTCATCTTCAGATTTTCTATGGATTTACACGTTTAGAACGGTTTAGAGCACGATTCGATCATTTTTAGAAAATGTCTGTCAGGTTGTCTCTGCGTGTGTTTGGGAACAAAAAGTTTGTGCGTATTGTATATCAAGAACTACAACCTAGAACTTCATATAAAATAATATGATCCACCACACATTACAGTGTAAATACCAGGGGAAAAAAGCATGGGATAAAAACGAAAAAAAAATCCCAATTTTAAATGCGTTTAAAAAAAAAAAAGGGCTAGTATCGGAAGAAACAAAAGGCCAAAATTGACTAGAAAAAGTTATTGAAGAGCGGGAAGGAATTCGGGTTGGGGCCCTAAAGCTATCGTCGAAGGTTTAATTCGTCTTGCCTATTATGTGACTCGGCGGTGGCGAGTTAGTGCTACCGCACTTTAGCATGTAAAAAACGAGGGGGAAAAAAGCTAAAAATACATAGAAAAAAGCATGGGGAGAAAACGAAAAATACTCACAATGTTAAGTGTGTTAAAAAAAAAAAAAAAAAAAAAAAAAAAAAAGCTCACACCGGAAGAAATAAAAGGCCAAAATTTGCTAGAAAAAGTCATTGAAGAGAGGGAAGGGACTTGGTTGGGGTCCTGAAGCTATCGTCGAGGTTTTAATACCTCTCGCACATTGACATAAATTAGTACTTATCAACTTTTGGTGTAAATCGCCCAATCAGTGGGATTGTCATTCCATTTTGTCTAAATTTTAAATTTAGCAGTGTAGGCAAAATTTCTTATAACTGTGCGCAATGAGAATTATTTTTGTTGAATTATTATGAAATTGAAAAGAGTTATTTATAATAGAGGTAAGAAATTTTTAAGATATATTTTTTCAAATGTGAAAAACACGTCTTTTAAAAATGAACTGATAAAGAAGGTAAAGGCAGAATGGTTTTATTCGGTTAATAGTTTTGTGGGTGGGATTTTCTATAGAGACAGGATACAATTGTAAAAATTGGCAATCAACTAGTTTCTTCCCTTTACTTACAGATCGGTGCTTTAAGCCTAAAAATTAATGTTTAGGAAAAGCTGATTGCAAATTGGCAAACAGATTATTTTAAACTAACGCGACGTTTTACACTGATAGCTTCGTAAATTCATGTGACAGAAATTTATGGTAAAAAGGAATATGTTTCTTAGATTAAACTGCAAACGCCTCTATCTCTCGCGGTCTGGCTGACCCTCTCGTGCGTAAGGAGATAAAGACACGTATAAACAAAATTGAACAGCGGGGGTAGTAATTATTATTATTATTATTATTTTATAATAGTGATATTATTTTTTGTAATGCATGTAAAAATTTGGTGACAATCATTTTACTTATTCATTTAAATTACCTTTAATTCTTTAAGAATAATTTGGTATACGTATTTAACGTTTTTCAATAAAATTAAAAAGTGATTATTATTACATTGGTTCTTCTGTCTCTCCAAATTTTAAATTCGTTAATTGCTTTAGAACTCTATAAAACACGGTCCAATCGTGTGATGTTGAAAATCACATATTCCTTTATTAAAATAAAATAATAATAATGATAATAATCTAAATTACATTTTATTTATTTAAAATGAAAGCAAACACTATATATCCTATTCTAAAAGAATCTAATATATTTAGTTCAATTCGCTTAATCTGTTTTATTTTATTTATTTTCCATTAATCTGTAATTTCGTATAATTTATTCTTCCAGTATTCTAAAACCATAACTCTTATCCTCTACTTTTCACCAATAATCATTAAATTAAAAAATATATATAAAATAAAGAAAAACACATCTGCATTTTAACATCCAGTCTCCAATGAGACGAAAAAAAATCCGTTGTATCATGAATTAGCTGAAAATTATTTTTAATGTTTTTATCAATGGATTTCGAGCATTTAGCCTATTTCGGGATACCTGACAATTTTTAATCACATCCTATGATTTAATTTAATTATTGGCCAAACTTGTATCTCTCCTTTAGGTTTATAATACAAAAAATTAAGAAATGTGTTCAGCCAAATCACTTTTTGAAGCCAAGCAGATTTGGTGAAAGATGTTCAGTTTAATGCTTTTTTTTTTTTCATGCTAACAGCACGTTAAAACAAAATTCTTAAAATAATTAGCTTGATGTCTGTCATTCTGTAGAGATGTTATTCTTTTTATCATGGTCTCAAAAACGTGTTCCTTTAAAATGATATCAGGAATGGCTTCTTCCGTGCTTATGTTTATGTTTATGCCGAAACAATAAATTAGAATTATTTAGCATGAATTATGTCGAATCTACTCATTCCAATTTGTCCAAAAATGCTTATTGACATATGTTTGATTGAAAATCAAAATCTTCAAAATGGATACACTCTCAGAAATAATATACTCAATTTTGACGATTGAGACATCCTCGGGCTTAATTTCGTTGTTTTTGAACAGCATTTCGTCAAGCGATCACTTGATTTTTGAGGAAACGTGAACTCTCAAATATTTGACGAAACTGTTTACTCAGAATAACATGTGCTAGCTTTCATTACCGCCATATTGTTTTTTTTTTTCCTGTGTTCTTTCGACTTTACGTTACAATGACTTTTATTTGCCAGTCTGCTGGTTCGGTCGGTAGGGCGCTGCCTTCTGGATTTCCACGACCCGGGTTCGAATCGCGGCGCGGGCATGGATGTTTGTGATGTCCTATGTCTGCAAAATATTGTTTGCCCTTGTTTCTGTGAATTTCTGTAAAAATATGTATCAATTGAGACATTGTAACTATAGGTCTCAAAGCTTTCAAATAAATGTCCAAATGACTTTTTGTTTGCTCTGTTTTATTTATATTTTCATTAAATATAATTAGGATTTAATATCTAAAGCAACGAACTTGCAGGTAATTTTTTAATTCTATAATTTGTATTTTATTCTCTATCACGAAACTTGGATGAAAAAATGTATCTTTACTTTTGACGAAATTCGTATGTTCAAACAAGTGACGAAAGTAATTTTCTCAATTTGACGAAATAAGAAGGAGAAAATATTTTCTTATTTTTGACGAAATTCGTATTCTCAAATAGGTAATGAAACAAATTTCGTCAATTTGACGAAATGTTTGCTCGCAGCATATCCCTAGAAACACTTTCGTCAAAAATGAAAAAATTTTTGTGAAATTTGAGTATCCATTTCTGAGAGTGTATTAATTCTCTGCACCTTATTCTTAATGCGGTTACTTAAAATAAAGACTAATGGTTTTTCTCATTAAGAAAATAGATTTTTTCCTATCCTTCACAGCGCCGATCGAACTTGGATCGCTATACGTACATGGCCACTTCTTACTTTAGATATCTCCATCCCATTTCGTCATTATAAACTGCATATAAAAGTTATATCATAAACATTATGTCAATAATTCTTTACAACATTATTGAAAAAAGTATAAAACGCATAATACAGTTGAAGTTACAACTTCATCAATATCTTCTGATAATTTCTTGATCGTGTGCCTCTGAAAATGAATTACTGATGTTAAATACACCATTTTCTGCAGTAAATATACTTTTAAAAATATATAATTATTTCGTATATTTAACGTGGTGTAAAAATGTTGAAATCTGCGTATGTAATAGATTTCATAGATAGTAATGTAACCACTTTTTTTTTTTTTTTTTTTTTGTAAATTATTCTTCACCAACCAGATGTACCATAAGTATGATTTTTAATAGGACATATTATTCTATACTAAATCTGAAAAACAACATATATCAGTTTTATGGTATTATAAAAAATATTAAGAGAGATAGATATGTTCTATCTGATACAAACAACACACACACACATATACATAAATTCACAATTATTCTAAGAGTTTTCATAAGTCTGTGTTTGACAGATGCAAGAAACAGATGTAATACCGATAAAAAAATTCTTATCTTTATGAAATGTTTTAGAAGTACTTTACTACTTTTTCCAATTTTCATTTAATTCAAATTTTAAATTTCTAATTATTAATTTCATAATATTTTCATATTTATTTATAACAAGAAAATCAAAATTACGCAATTCATATGTATTTTGTTATTACATGACGTAAGACATTTAGTTCGTTAGAAAATGATAAAATAGAAGAATAAATACAAAACTCGATCCTTTTTATTACTCAGTTGCATTTTTACTACCCAAATATTTTCTGGAAGACCAGAATTGTGTACTCTATAACTGAGCATTTTCTCTACAAAACATGCTAATCCTTTACAAATATTTATAAGGATTACTTTAGGCCTTGATTTGATAATAACGCAGTACATATAAAAGAATCATTACCTCTCTTTTCGTCTTTTAGCACTACATTTTGATGTGGAGAAAAACAATATACACACAGAAAAATAAGTTGGTCACAGTGACCTGGCAAAATGCTCAACTGACAATACAGAACTGACTAACCAAAAAAGCTGACTAGCCAAAAAGTGTACTTGCTGAACTAGTCACCAAATCTGAAAAGTGTACTTGTTGAACTAGTCACCAAAATTGAAAAGTGTACTGGCTGAACTAGTCATCAAAACTGAAAAGTGTACTTGCTGAACTAGTCTCAAAAACTAAAAAGTGCACTTGCTGAACTAGTCATCAAAACACTACTCCAGACTAGGAAGGTTAATATTATCAAACAAAGATGGCTAGTCCACAATCAAAACTATCTGACCAGTAAGATTAGTCATCAACCACATCAACCACTTTAACCAGACAAGGCAAGTTAGTCAGAATCTACACTTGATTCAGATGGTTAGTCAGCAGCCACCAGGTATCTGACTAAGCAAGCGAGTCAGTTTTAATGAATATTTGAAGAGGCATGTTAATCAAGGCTATTTGCCTGACTAGCATGTCTGATAACATATGAAAAGGGAAATTAGTCTTTATTTGACTAGCTGTCTAATAATACTTGAAGAGGAAGATTAATCCAATATATATGTACAGTTGAACCTCGAAAATCCGGAATCGGCGGGACCGCGGTGATTCCGGATTTCGGAATTTTTCGGATTTTAGAGATTTATTAAAAATTAATTTTTACGACGTAATTACATACAAAATGCAATTTGTACGCTAGTGAAAATAAACGACGATCGAATTAGCGAATTAAATTACAAAATAGAAATACAATAGATTTAATTTAGAATTAAAATATAAACACATTAAACTATAAACTAATAAACTATTTATTTATTGAAATATACTCAAATAAAACTATAAAAAAACAAAGTAATTTTTGTGTTTTTTTTTTTTTTTTAACATTTCAGAAATTTAAAGCTGATTTTTTGCAATTTAAAGCTAATGTGATTTTTTTTTATTATTATTATTCAGTTTTTAACTTACATGTTTTCAAAAAATAAATTCTTTAATTAACAATCAAGTAGTATAAAAATATGTAAAATTATGACTATGTACACTGTAAAAAATGCTGCAGTAAAATTACGGGCAAAGCCCGGCAGCAGAGATTCCAGACAAAGCCCGTAAAAAAACATTTAGAGGATGAATGACGTATCGCCAGTAATTTTACGTTGCGATGAAACATACAGCCAACCTGTAATAAAAGTAGTATTGCTCGTAAAATTAAAAGAGAGCTCGGTATATTAAAATAGTAGCACTGCCTGTAAAATTAGAAGGCATCTTGGTATGTTAAAATAGTAGTGTTGCCCGTAAAATTAAAATAGAACCTTGTGTGTTAAAATAGTATTGCCCGTAAAATTAGAAGGCTGTTCAGTATGTTAAAAAAAAAAAAAAAAAAAAAAAAAAAAAGTACTAATTTTCGTCAAATTAAGGGAGTTTTGTATCTTTTACGGCAGCACTAAACTATGTTTGATATAAAAGTTTATTATTTATTAAGGGAACTATATTACGTCTGTTTATTCAATGAAATAGGTAACAATTCTTATGGTTTTTGATATATTTTTTACAGCTATGAAATTTTTAAATTGCGTTTTCTCAGTTTTCGTTTTATGACAAATTTATGATTTTCAAAATGCTAAAACTGCTTCACATATTTAAGAAGAGACTTAATTCTTTTAACGTTTAACAGAACGTACTTAAAAGAGTTAAGAATGATTTTGAAATTTATTGATTAGTCTTCGTGATAAAAAATAGAAAGTGAATGTCTATGTAAAAATTTCAGGGAAAGAAGAAAAAAAAAAAAAAAAAAAAAACAGATTTTTGTTATATTTTATTTTTAATATTTTTTATTTTAAAGATATTGCAAAACTCATACTTAATTCTTTTAAATAGGTTCTATTAAATATATATTTTAAAAAATTAAATCTTTTTTTTTTTTTTTTTTTTAATATCTATAGAAATTTTAGCATTTGAAGATCATGAATTCATGAAAAAAAAAAAAAAAAATGCAAACTGAGAAAACTCAATTTAAATATTTCGAATCTTGGGGGGAAAAAAAGCATAAAAAACAATAAGAACTTTTGCCTGAATATATATTTCATTGAACAAGCCTAATGTAGTTCCATTTATAAATATTAAGTGGGAATATAAGATTTTATCTGACACCTACAGCAGTACTGCTGTAAAAAGTACCACGTCTCCTTAAAAAAAAAGGATTACGTATAAAAAAATATACAATTCTCTGTTTTACAAGTATATGATTATATGCAAAATTTTCTACCCCCCCCCCCCCCTGAAAAAAAATAGAATTTGTATGAATATTACAGATAGATTTCCAATAGAGGTCAATATTATTAAAGCCTTTTATCAGCTTTCCGATTTTGTTTACTATAATGGTAAACCTGAACGTAAATGCTTTTGTATTTTCAAACTATGTCTATAATATTCAAAAATGAATATTTTTAACTGTTAATCTGCATACTCTTCTTAAACCATGTCTCTTATAGTCTCATCATTGCAAAATATTTCCAAAATGTACATTTTTATTTGAATTGTTAAAATCGTTAACTTCGGTAATTTTAATACATCAAATACAAAATTAAGTGTATGTTTTAGAAATATTAAAAAAAAAAAAAAAAAAAAAAAAAAAACACCCTTTAAGATGTCACAGAAAGTATAGTTAACAATATGCATTCATTGAGGAGATAGTTTTTGAGATTGCGATAGCATTCCACAACCATAGGATTAGAATTTATGAAAGAAATCATAGAGCTGACTGATGAGGGGGGGGGGGGCTAAGTGACTATGCTCATATCATAAAAGAAACTCACAAGCTGTTAATCCCACGAGTTCGTATGCTTGATAAATTATTTGATTGCACTGTTTTTCAATTTTGGTTATAGTTTTTCTGTTCTGAGGTAAAAAAAAAAAAAAAAAAAAAAAAAAAAACTGCACATGAAATTGAAAATATTATGCAATTAAAAAATGTTCCAAGAACCTGCTGCCATGGATTAACATTAGCTTGTCTCTTCATGAACGTAGCCTCTCAAATGTAACAATATGAGTAATCACCAATAATATGATTACTAATCAAATTTTTAGAAAATTGATATTTAGAAATATTCTTTTCTAGCATTTTTAAACTTTCATTTACCACTAAAATTTAACAAAAATTTCTCATTTATTAAATAAGTCAAAACTTTAGTGGCAAGAAATAACTATATAAAAGGTGGCAATTATGTGGCAGCTATAGTTCATAACATTTGTATTTAGAACCTAGAGTTACGTTTAGATGTATGACATTTTTTCATCAAATTAAGGCTTTCATCACGAAAATAAAACTTATTTATGCTTAATATAGCATTGATAAAAAAAAATCTTCATATTTCAAATGCATAAACATACATAAACATTTGTTTAGTAGTTTGTCGTCTACAAAGATAGTTACCAATTCCTAGAGTTAACATGAGATACTACTGTATTCAAGATATTTTTTTCTAACTTTTACTATAGTACTTTATAAAGTTATTCTTTTATTTGTGTAACTTTTTTTACTTCAGAGAGAATTTATATCAAATAATACAGAAAATTCATAAATGGAGTTTTGAAGATTTTTATTTGTTAAAGAATATGTAATATTTTTACTTTCAAAATTTTGTTTGACTAAATCTTGAATTAGGATTTATAAAAAAGCTTGCGAAATCTGGAAATTCAGATATGAAATCAATGCCATTATATTATTTAAGTATGAGAAAATATGAGACTGTAAAACTGAACATGAAATTATTCAGAATAAAACAGGAACAAAATATATTTAAAAAATAAAATTTTAATATTTCTAATGGGATATAAGACTCTTTGCAAAAAGATTCCCCCTCCTCCATTTTTAATTCAACATGAATTTTTTTAATTTTCTTTCTACACACCTAAAACTTTTGTGAGTGAACTTATTCCTAGAAAAACTTTTGTTTAGGGGAATTCAAAAGCATAGGGAAAGAATCTTAAAATTAAAAAAGTTTCTACACAACATATATATATACATTAAGAAGAAGAAAAAATATTTTTGAATATTTTATCAAGAACTCATCCAATATAACAAAAGAAAATATTTACAACATATTTATTTATTAAGCATACTATTTTCAATTATTTACTACGCATACATAATTAGAGATTAAATTATAAACTCCACATTGATTTATATTAGCTTCATTTGACATTAAGTTTTTGCACTTGGCATTTATATTCGATCTTCTGGTTCTTTTGGGTGATTTCGATCTTTTTTCTTGTTTAATACACAAGCATGCCCTATTAAAAAATATATAAACATTATATAATACATACTATTTATTAATAGACGATGCTACTCTACTACTTACATTCTAATAAATATTGCAGATACTAAATAAAAATACAAACAGAATTTCAGTTGTGTCTCATTAAAAAAAAAAAAAAAAAAAACATAACTATTAATTTATTAAACACCACACTTTGAAACTTCATTTAGATTCAAACAAATTTATTGAAAATTCATAAGATTAAATTTTGCACAATCCTAAACCACTAATATGAACTTTTTGCTCTTCAGTTTGTTTCTTTCAGTAGAAAGCTTATGAAAAATTCAAACGAGGAGGAGATACTGTAATTAAGGCATTTACAGAAGAACAAGTTGAGAATAGAAATTAACCCGATCAGGTTATCGTATGTTTCGGCATCTTGTCAGTTTATCATAGGTTGCTGAAGAACCCGGGCAATGTTAGAACACGTAAATTGTAATGAAAGAAAATGTGATAAAATTCTTGAATACTTCTAATTTAAGGGCAGACAATGAATATTGCAAAATAAATTTTAACAAATATTTCATATTTTATCAGAAATACACTCGTTTCTATAAAATTCAGGCATCTACTAAAAATTTATAACTTTTGAACAAATTGAGATATTTGAAAAATTCAAATTGCATAATAAAGTTTAAGAATGGTATTTTTACGAAAAAAGTCATGGACACGGTAGATAGGTATTTCTTTTATACGTGGATTCTGACGGATGAAAAATAAGAAAAATAGCTCGGGTATCCAATGACCCACTATAACCTGATCGGGGTTAATATTATTAAATGTACAGGAATCTTAACAAAATATAACTCTAATTAAAAAAGAAAATCACAGTTAAACGACGCTATTTATTGATCATTATATGTAGAAACAATACTTCTTCAAATACTGCTAGCATCAAGGCTTAATTTCTAATTATAAAACATTAAAGTCTAACTACCACAGCGTATGTATCCTTCTAAATATTTGTATCATATTTTTTACAGATTTTTTTTTTTTTTTTTAGCAGAAACACACTTTTTAAAATATGTAATTAAAATGAATGAAAAGTTATTAAGTAAGGTTGGTTGGTTGGTTGGCTGTAGGATTTAAGGCCGATTGACTCCGTATGTGTCCTAGGCATACAAGGGGAATGCCGTCCATGGAGGGGGGGGGCTTTCTAAGGGGTCCTAGCTCAAATTTACGCGAGTTTCGGGGGGAAACCATGGAAAACTCCGAACGGCTAGGTCGATGAGTGCGAACTGGGATCGAACCCGGCACCTCCCATCTACCGGCTTTCAGCGCAGAACCGCTCGGCCGCTGGTGGGCATAATTAAGCGAGGAAAAGTTGAAAAAATCTGAAAATGATTTTTTTTTCCTTATCAGAAAATCCTAAAACAAGCAGACGAAACACATACTATAAGCTACATAAACACATCGTTGAGTATTTTAACTTTTAAAACTATATTTTCGGCTACAGCAACGGGTACTAGAGAGCGTATACTTACACGTGTATAACGCAGTATTTATAAACATTAAGATGAACTTTATAAGTTTTGTTGGGTTTAATTTTTTTTTTATATATTTATTTTAATTTATTACTCGAACTAGACTGGGCCTGGCTCAATTTCTGGGAGATGGGGGGGGGGGGTCACAAAATTTTACTTATAGTTAAAAATATCTTATCTAAGTAACACAGGTTTTTTTTTTTTTTTAATACATTGGAACAAATTTTGCCGCTTAGTGTCATTTCTCAGTGGAAAGATATTTCTATTTAAGTTTTCGTGCATGCAATACAGATTTCAGTCTTTTTAATTTTAGTTGGGGTAAAAAATTAAATGTTTGTTTTAATAAAAAAAAAAAACTCTTTTTCTATCTGTTATTAAAAATTGCCGTGCTCCTTTGCTATAGTTTCATATCATACTTAGAAAATGATTTATTAGATTTAAAAATACAAAAACTGGGATTAGCATGACACAAAGTTCTTATAAAAAATATGCGTTTCGCAAATAACTTTAAGAGAAATTTTCTTTTTCAGAATTAATGAAACTGACACTTTCCCGCGAAATTCGATGGGTTTATTTTTCGATTTCGGTTGACTAACTCAAGTTATCAGAAGGAGACAAAAAATAAATAAACAAATAACAAAAAAAAAAAAAAAAAAAAGAAAGAAAGAAAGAAAGGAAAAAAGGAAAAAAAAAAAAATAATGCTCAGCTTTTGGACTAGCCAAACAAATTTTTCTTAGTCAATTGACAAAATAGAAATAATTTATTTTTATTCTCTCATCTGACTAACCGGTCAAATTTGAGGAAAATGAAAACTGTACCTGGGAAGTTAGTCATCTGACAAGTTTTAGAGCCAAAACGAATCATCAGACGAAGCACATTAAAGATACATGGTAAAATAAAACGACTTTTGTGTCTCATGACTAAATGGGATTGTCAGGTAGTGTTGTGAATGTTTAAAATTTTGCGTAATTTTGTGCAAATTTGTCAATGTACTTGACAAACGTTTAGTGTCACAAAGATGGCACGTCTCTTGACAAGTTTCGATTTTTCATTTTTCTGTGTGTAGTTGATAAGAAATTCAGACAAGAGGTCATACTTTAAATGCAGTATGTCATGTTATGTTTATTTTGCAATAGAAGGGCTCAATTTACGGAATGAAATGCAGCCATATTTTAACATTACTTAGGTTTCAGATTAATAGAAGTAGACATGCTAAAAATCTTTCTCGGCTTTGAAAAACTAGCTACGCAGATGATGAAAATATATTAATAGATTAAACATATATTTATATGAAGTATTTTTCTTTTAAAATTACAAAACAAATAACTAGTCGGCTCCGATTCTCTTCACTTTCATGCAACTTTGTCGCCTTTTGCCACTCTGGCGACCATTGTAATTTTTTTTATTTATATTTTTGCTTATGCAATAAACAGCGGGGGAAGCTTAACCTTTGGTGACTGGCTCTTTGGAATCTCCACAGTGGCTTTGGAGCCCCTTTCTAAAGGTTAAAAACGCTTAAAACCACTGCATAGTGGTGAGCGTCCTCCTTCCGCCTTAGAAGCTTAGAAAAACAAATAACTAAATATATATAAAATAAACCTCAGCAAAACAAAAATTATGTCAAATTCCTTTGTTTCGCCTCTGAAGATCACTGTTGGTATGGATGAATTAGGCACGGTATGCAGTTATACTTATCTGGGACAAGTCCTTACAATGAACGAGAACATCGTGAAAGAAATTAACAACAGAGTTAAGCTTGCATGGAGAGCATTCGTAAGAAATAGCGCTATATTCAAAAGCGACCTCCCAGTTTATTGGAAAAGAAAAGTGGAACAGTTTCTAAATTCTAGCATCTTTTATTCAGCATATATCGGGGAGGTGCTCCAGTGATTGGAATGCTCCAGTAATTGACATCTATCCCGAAGTAATTAATAAATAAGAAAAAATAATAAAATCATATATTTTACATATAAGAATTTTAACATTTTATGTCAAACACTGAAGCATAGGGTGCTAATAACTGGTAAAATGAATAACTAGCAGTGTCAAACAATGGAACATAGGGTGCGAATTAATAATAAAAGAAAAAAAAACTGGCTGTGTCAATTACCGGAACATTGAGTGGGTGTCAAATAAAAAGTCATAAAAAAAAAAAATAATTGCTATCAATTGTATATATTTTAACATATGTATGGTTCTGAATGTCTTTCATGCCATATGTATTAACTTAAGATTTCTAAAAATATTTTCTGATGACTAGAACATTAAAAACATCAGAGATTGCTCCAAAAGTGTCAGTCACTGGTGCACTTACTGGTTCATTATATCTTTATGTTATACTAATATTTTCACTTATTTTCTATATATAATCTTAATATTGTATTGGTTTGAATTAATTTTAATTAAATTTAAATTTTTTGTGTTACATTATTACATCACATTATATTTACAATATGATACATTAACTACATGTGTGCATTTGTATTAATTTTCCCGTATTTGTATTAATAAAAAATTATATTATATTAGAATATTTGTTTAATTAAAATTAACACACACACACACACACACACAAAAAAATCAAAATAGGTATATTTAAAGTGTACAATGAAATATATTGAAATGTACATACATACAACTATTATTTCATGGTTGCTTAAAGTTCTGGTGATATACTATATTTGACTCTATGAACAATAACACTAAATATTTGGTAAAAAATCTGTGCTAAAATTTCATGATTGTTCAGCTGAAAAATATCGCAGTTTTGATAATCATCCGACACCCCTAGGAGGAATTCCAGAACTTTGCCAGTTGCCTAACGCGTTGCTATAGTGCGACGGTAATGAAACACACTCATTATTGCTGTTATCTTGATATTCTCGTTTATTAATTTGATTATTTTGTTTGATAAATTGGTAATATTGAAATATTACAATTATAACAATACAACCACCATTATAAAGATTATTGTAAAATAAAAATCCACTTTTTTTTTTTTTTTTTTTTTTAAGATTTGATTTCACAGATATTTTGTTAATAAAGTATTATTATTAAAAATCAAATCAAAACAGAGGGACACACAATTGTCTTTTGATCGGTTCAGTTAATTCATATATTAAATGATGTTATCCCGAATTTTGGATGTTGCGGTTTATTTTCGTTAATTTTTTTCCGCAACTGTCAGAGACAGTTGCAGACTATGAATTTCCGTGTGAAATTCATTGGTCTACTAGAGCGAAATAATAGCATGAACATATATTTAATTTTTTTTAGCAATTTCACTTGAAAATTGCAATGTAACCGGCAAATAGGTCATATTTGGAGATATTACAGACCTGAGCTCATTAAAAAAAATTTTTTTTACAACATTTTATTTTACTTTATTTTTTTTTATCTCGGGGTAAGAAAATGCTCTTTCCACCGAATTTCTGCTGTAGATTATGCAGGGACCATTTAAATTTAATGTACCAGAAAAACTCTTCATCGCGTGATAGAGGAAAGACTGCGGGCTCATAGGTGACCCTCCCCCCCCCCCCTCCTCCACGGAAGAAAGAAACGTCTTTTGTGCGGAGGAGTTACCAAACGCAAAAAATGAACGAATGTAAACGAATGTAAACGCATGGAAATATGTAGATTTGAACTAAATAATAACGTATATTTTTATATGATGAGTATTGTTATTTTTCTTAAATCCCCTTGAAATTTTTTGTGTTCGTTACGGTACATGAATATATTACTACAAAGGTTATGCATCCAATTCTAATCACATATAAACTGTTGCAAGTCTAGCCCTGTAAAAAATTTATAAATTTAACAAAACAGTAAAACATAAAATATATTTTTCAAAACAATAAAATTAGTAAAATTATTTTATCAAAGTAATTGTTTTATATTAGGTTGTTGCAAAAGTTCGTGCGGTTTTTTATTGCTTCATTTCATAAAAATACATCAAATCAATTGACAATTTTCAATCAAAATACTCTCCATTACTTTCTACAACCTTTGCCCATTTTTCGGGTAACAAATGTATACCACGGCGATAGAAGCTCTCGTCTTTGGAGGCAGTAAAATGATCCGCGTCCGCACGAACTTTCGCAACGACCTAATATGTTATTATATTCTTTTATTATATTTTTGTTTATATATATGTGTGTTTGCTTAATATGCTTTATTATATATTTTTTATTAATCAAAAAATTCAGCGTTTTATTGAAGTCTAAGAACACAGTAATACATTTTTAATGTAGATTGTTATAAATATTTCTTTAGAAATTATATTAGCGTGTGCAGTAAAATAATACAAATTTAAATTTTACATTTTCAGGTTAATATTTAGAAACTATTTATAAAACAATTATTCTGGTCAAATCGCCAATTACTCAGTAATACCGTTTTATATGTAAATTGTTTTTACAGATTATCATATCTATTTTCAAAAAAAAAAAAAAAAAAAAAAAATCTAAAGCGATTTTTCTCTTAAATTATTAATACTTAGATATTTATTCATGCAAAGGTCTTCCTTTACAAAAAAAAAAAAAAAAAAAAAAAAAGCAATACGATCGTTTGAAAAATGGTATTTATTTATTCTATTATTATTATTATTATTATTTTCATATTTGAATTTTTTTTTCGATATTTTTTCATAAAACAGAAATTTATTAAAAATAAAACTAATCTCAGAGAAAGTTTTCTCCAGAAATAATAATATTAAAGCAATAAACTTCTGTTTAGAAAGCAGCCTTTTTTTTTTTTTTTTTTTTTTTTTTTTGTGAAATTGTAAGTGAGGAAGAAATACGCTCTTTTAGTGACTGCCTTGCATTTTATCTCTTTTTTTTATAAACCGTTTGAAAGTGTTAGGCATATATTTTCCAGATTTTGAAAAATGATATTAGTTGATAAAAGATATTTATTTATTTATTTTTATTTTTAGAAGTACAGCTTTCATTTTATTTTATAAAATGAGCGAAATTTTTAGTTTTTAAAAAGTAAAAAGCCTTTTCTATTCATCATTTTTAAGTTGGAGCGAAATGTCTAGTGAAATGTCGTAAAAAAAACCCCAGAAGTACTCAAATAGGTTTAATGGATTTTTCTGTTTTACTTTTCATTCCCTTTTTCAAGAAAGAAATGTTAACATACGTCTTTATATTGAAGAAACTGTAAATGGATATTTTCATTTTCTTTCACCAAAGTTAGAGACAAAATAACATTAAAATTCTTAAAAACTTTATATTAGGTAGAAAAATAAGTCGTGGGTTTCTCTTTTCACATGCTATTGATGCATGAAAAACTACGATAAATTAAACAAAAATTTATTCCTGAAGTTGATTGCGATAATTTTCAAAGTTTCAATTAATTTTTTATTACTTTGGGAATAAAAATCTCTCTTTCTTGAATAAAATAATTTATGAAACTATGTCTCCAATTCCACATTATTATTGAATGGTTCCCCACTTAGTGAATTTAAATACAATCCAAAATGATAAAAAATTTAACCGAGAGAAATCTAAGGAGTATGGAAGATGAGGCAGAACTGCTTATTCTAGATACCTAATTGCATATTAGACCTTATTGGTGGCGATAGAATTAGATTTGTCGTGTTGCAGATAAATGACATTTCGTTAAACGACATTTCAATATGAAAATGTATCTTCTTTTCTCTATATTTTCTAATGAAAAACGATTGTATTTTCGATATACTTCCGAATCTTCCAAAATGCATGAATAATTGATATAAAAATATTTTTTTTTAATCAAAGTTTAATTAATATTTTATCTTTTAAAATACAGAAAGGATTCGTTATGCAAGATAAAACGATCTTAAGAACTAATGATTATTTAGCCTTTTATTGACGATGTATCGACAATCTAACGAAATCATCATGATGTGCCATCAAAATCACACATTTTTCTATTTCTTAATGAAGTAAATATATATTTTTTCTAAAAATAAAAATACCCATTAAATTCCTTTTAAAATAAAAGCTCAAAAAATAAGCTTCTAACACCAATTCTTATTGTTTGCTTAATAAGCATGAATAACAGCTTAATAATGAATTTCAGGCTTTTGTTTTTTCTAATTTCAATTTATTCTGTACTATTGCTACGTCCGGTCTGCTACAGGTTGTTGTTACTTTATTTTGCCTTCATTTTTGCCTGGTGGAGTGCCATTATTAATTATTTCTACCTGAAAAACTGTAGTGTGTTTTCCAATATATGACACATACTTATATTGCTTATCTGCGAGCACATTTTTTTTTTCTGTTCCTTTCTTTGCATGTTCATAAAAATTAGTCTTTCAAAATATTTATAATTAAATTAATTTTTTAAATTCAACTTTCCTACCTTTAACGAATTTAAAATAAATAAATCAAAGTTCCCGTACAGATTTTATTTAGAATATCTATAATAAAATGTTTTGAGCTGCTTTAGCGAAAAGGCTTTCTTGCATGAATCGTATGGATAAGAAATGGGCGCTTATACAGATTTAACTATTATTTTGTAATTTTTGGCTGCTAAATTACAGCTCAGGTGAATTTTTTGACCACTAGATTTTCAATGTTGCTGTGAATTCTATTTATGATACCATGACTTCTTTTTTCTTGTATTATAACAAAGTGCAATTATTGTCCTGAAATGCGTTCAATTGTTTCAGCAAAAATAATGTATTTATTGTTACTTTATAATATTTTTTCCTTGATTTTGTGAGAAAAAATACTAAAAAGAACTATATTGGTCTTAGAAATAAATCGTAATTTGCTTAATCAGAAATGAATAATCTTTGAAATAGTCTAACAGATGTCATTATTTATTAAGTTTCTGACCAAAACCTTAATGATGGAAATACGTTAACGAATTACAGACATGACTCAAAGTAATATATATATATAATATAAATTAACTTTAAAATAAATTATAACAATTATTAATTTGCGTAAAAAATAGGCGCTAAAGCAGCACTAAATTTATATACAAAAATAAAGCTATGATTTTAAATTATGATGAGTGATGATATGAAAGTGGAATGTAAAAACATCAAGAATAACTTTAACAATGTTAATGAACAAGAAAATGAGTTAAATTTAACACTATTCAAGCTAAGAATTTCAATTGATGCTGTGTTTTTATCGTCAGCAGGTGGGAACACAGCTATTAAAAGAACTATGTAGTACTAGCAGGTTTCTGAAGATATGTCAAACTAGCATACTCCAGATTATATTTCAAACAGAATGGTAAAGAAAAAACTTGAAGTTATAAAGAATGAATGATGATTTATTTGAAAAACATTTTATTTTTAAATCAAATACTATTACTTATGAGTGAAACTATAATGGAATTTTATATCAGAATTTAAAAAATGTTTTATTATATGAATTATTGAAATGAAAACGCTAGCAAGAACATACCCCCACCTGAACCTGCCAGAAGAAGATAGAAAAAACTCACCATCTACGAGAGACAACAACTGCAAAATTGCATTTCAGCTTAAAAACTTTTAAAACATTGTAATGCATCTTCCGTATCCATAGATGTCCAATACATTCCACGTCTGGTAGAACAATATAATTTCATCCATCAACCCACAACCTTCCTAAAAAATAGGCTTTATGTCGTTAGCATCACACTGGACACCTATAGGGACTACCAATTAAAGTAAAGCTAGTAGCTGCCACTAAAATTTACATTACCAGTATAATAAGAAATAAAACTTAAGGGATATAGTTTTTATGTAGTATAATAAAGCTTGTAAGTATGTAAGCTTGTAAGTATAATTTTATATAGTATAATAAAGCTTGAAAATTATATATTTGTTTAACAAAATTAAATTTAGAATTGTACAATCTCTTAATTCTTAAAAGTTTATTGACTAGTATGTTTATGTAAATTTTATGGATCAGATTAGAATACCAATGCGGCATACAGTTAGTAACAAAGTTGGTGTTTTTTTCTTTTAAATCAGTACATAAATTATTATTTTTTAAAACGAAGGAAGTACCTAAAAAAATCTGCTTCAAAATTATTAGCATTGGCTTTATTTAATTTTAAAATATCTGAATATATTAAATTTAAAAATATATAAAAATTAGTATTAAAAATAATTAAGTCATAAATATAAAGATAAACATGTAAACAGATATTATCAGTTACAGTGAACTCGTATTCAAAGAAAAATAAGAAATGATTGGCCGCACTAGAAGAATAATTAGTTTCCATACCAATACCATGTGATTGTTTAAAAGTTTTATTGTGAAAAAAAATATAAGTATTATTTAGATAATGTCATAAACTAAACAAAAAATCCCTAGAGATCTTTTCCTTAGTTTATGTCATTTATTTATTTTATTTCATACGAAATTTTAGTGGCAACACTTCATTATTTCATTTATCATTATAGACATCTCAGACGAATGTCTGAAGACGATTTCCGTTCGGAATAATTGCTTTTCGATTCAGGATGTGCAATGTGACACGGTACTGGAATTATAATAAGAATTTTTTTAATGTTTTCAATTACAACCGATTTAAACATAAATTCGTAATAGCCTACTTTTACTGCTCACCAGCCTGCAGGTAAAAAATTAAAATTGTCCGGAAAAAAAAAACTTTAGAAAAATGATACTTATTTAAATTAATTTTTCTTTCATCTATTTTATGTAAAGAGAGAAAAATTCCTTTTAAAGGGAAAATTACATAAATTATATATATATATATATATTCTGTCAGAATCGGGGAGTTAAAAAGCAATTTAGAAAAACTACAATTTTTAACAGAAATTGGTAATCGCCCATGTTATATTAGCCTTTCAGAGTATAAAATTTATAGAAGTTATTTATTAATAGATACATTTTAAAAAGAAAATATTTTAAATGCAATTATTCTGCCTATTTTAGATAATTTTGGTAATCGCCCATGATAGATTAGCTTTTTCGAGCTAATGTTTATCAAAGTTAATTATCAACAGATACCTGCTCCGTCGCTGCTGCTGATTTTAAAATTTTAAAATGATTTCGTTTCTTTTCTTTTTTCTTTCTTTTTTTTTTTTTTTTTTTTTTAGCGTAAATGGGGAAGTTGTGTACATTAGACTTTGAGATGTAGCTTCTTCAAAAACAAGGAAAATTATAGCATAGCAACGCCACCTTTGGACTGATATAGACACATTTTAAAAATTCAAATTAAAAAAAAAATGATGTTATTGTGTACATCAGATTTTCAGACATAATTTTTGCAGAAACAAGGAAAGATACGAAATCTGTAAAATCAAAGTCATACATTAATAGATGCAACACCTGTTCTTCATGTTGCTTTTTAACTTTTTATTTAATTAATTATTATTTATTTTTTTTTTTTTTGGGGGGGGGGGTGAGTACACTGAGGATTGTTTATTTATTTCAAACATAATAAAAAAAAAAAAAAAAAAAAAAAAAAACTTTTTGCTCAATATACATACGAATTAAAAACGGTTTAATTATGTACATTAGATTTTGAGATATAGCTTTTTCATAAACAAAGAAAACTACAGCATAACTTCACTAACTCTCAGCCGATATACACCAAATTTAAATCCAAGTACGGAAAATATGGTATAGTTGTGCATATTAGATTTTGAGATTTAGCTTTTACAGAAATAAGGTAAATTACAGCATAGCAGCGCCATTTTTCGTCCATTATACAGAGCATATTAGATTCTGAGATATAGATTTTTCGGAAACAAGGAAAATTTCAGCAGAGCACTGCCACCTTTCTACCGATATACACACAAATTTAACCCCCAGTAAGGAAAATATTGTGTAGTAACGCAAGTTAGATTTTCAGCTATAGTTTTTATAGAAACAAGAAAAATTACAGCACAGCAGTGCCACCATCGTGTACGGTATGCAACACGATCAGAATTTCCTAAAGTCGTTTTAGCGGTAAGCGAACAGGCTATTTCAAGTGTGGCGCCACTGAGAGCGGAAGTTTAATATGATAAGATTTTTTTAAGGATCACGAAACAGCTGGTTACTCAAGGCGGCTAGTATAGAATAAAGAAAATTTTCGAAATAATGTTAGAATTATCACTTTTTTTTCCCCGAACTCTCTGGAAATGCATATGTTTTCAAAAAATTACACGCATATTTGAAAGCCTGAAAGATTCTTATATCTTCCGGTTTGATAAAGAAATTAACGCCACTGACTAAATTTTATATTGGCTCAATTAAAGAACATTGTTGTTAAAAAAATAAGGAAAAGTAAGTAAACTTGGAAAAAATGTGGAAACATACGCTCATGAAATATACATTAAAATTCTACAGGAAATTTTCAGAGTAAATATAAATATTATATATATATATATATTAACTACAGTTTCTCTTCTCTTTTACATGCCGTTTCATTTTTCATGTAGGTTTTATGATACAAATTTGAAAGATATCGCCGGCCGTGTGTATGGCATACCTAGCACGAGTAATCCCGTTTTCGTTTTTCTCGCGCCAGTAATGCCGGGTTAATTACCTGGATCCAACCATGAAATTCACGATAATCATCAAATTATCACAAATTCTACATTTTCTATGAACTTAATATGGCGCCTTACACAGTTTCAGGAATCAAATATCTAAGATGTACCAAGAGGGAAATACCCAGTATTCTGAAAAATATATAGATAAAGCAACAATGCATGTCACAAAATTTTATTATATATATGAATTAATATCATGAAATACTTTATAAGAAAATGAAATTTTACTAACTTTCTTTACTAATTCAGTTTCTAAT
Source organism: Salticus scenicus (assembly GCA_963930645.1). Lineage (NCBI taxonomy): Eukaryota > Metazoa > Arthropoda > Arachnida > Araneae > Salticidae > Salticus > Salticus scenicus. The sequence continues at coordinate 326,070,099 of OZ005648.1, read as the reverse complement.
TAATTATAATTTAGTTTCTTTTTCTAAGTAATCACTATTCTTAAATTTTATACTAATTTTCGATTAAGTCATAATAACATAAAATTCATTTCATAAGCACACGGTATAAGAAATGATCATGAAAAACAACTTATTTGGGATATAATGGCTAAATCGCGTTTCACCAACGATATAGTTTTGTATTTCATAATGTTCTGTAAAAATCAAACAAAGATAATTTCTAAAGAGAAAAAACGATAATTATAAGTTTTTGTTATATATACAGGGCGTCACATAAGTCTACAGACATTTTAAAATTTATAACTATTGAATGAATTGATAGAATTGAATGCGGTTTGCGAAAAAAAAAAAATCATTCTCTTAAAGGAAGATTTATTTATTTATTTATTTATTTTAGTAAACAAAAAATAATAATTAAGCTGTTTGTCAATAGAGGGCGCTGTGCGTGACCACATCACACATTTTATGAAAAACTGTACTTATTCGCATGCAAATGTTTGCAGGCATATAATTCCGATTGTATGTGTCCGTCGTCACTAAAAATTACAGTTTTCAAACGAGTTATAACGCTGCCAACTGCAGCTTCATACGTCGGCTCTTACCTGAGGGTAAACATCTTCACCAATAACGCTTTATCCACCAAGTCAGCATCGCAATTAAAACTCCATGTATGCACAAGTAGGAGGCAAAATAAGAAATAAACTCTTCTAATCGCAAAATTGTGCAATTCATATGGACCTTCATCTGCATATTTTTCTTTCACATCCGTGCGAAAAATTTGACTGTTTGTCTGACTACCGTTCATAAAAAATTTAACTATATTTTTTCTCTCCCCCCCCTCCCCCCCCCAAAAAAAAAATTAAACAAATAAATAAAATAAAAAGCCCTTAAAGAAAATTATTTTTTCGCAAACCGATTCGTTCAATAGTTATGAAGTTTTAAACTGTCTACAGACATATTAGACACCCTGTATATAATATATATATATATATAAATGATAGAATAAAATTTAACCTTAAAATTTTAGCATTTATCGATACATGTTAATACAAACACAACAAAAATAAAACTGATTGTAACACAGTGCAAAAACTAGCACAGAAATGCTGCGATTCATCTTTAGATCCAATAAAAGACAAAACCAATTTAAATTACTTACGCCCACATATGTAAAAAGGATCATTAAACATATTGACGGAGAAAATTGATGAATGATCTCATTAAATGTATTAAAAGGGATTCAGGAATTAAGAATAATAATTGGAATAATAATTGAAAAAAAAACTTAAAAATAGAAGTATTATCTCATCAGGGAGCATGTACTTCTTTAAAGCAGAGAAAACTGCAAGATTTCGTAAAACAATATAGCTAACAATTGCAAACACATTGTTAATGCTCCAATCGAGTAGAAAAACCATTTTGAATGAGAAATGAAATAAAATATTAAATCAAATTATCAAGGAAACCAGAGAGAAAAATGGAAAAAATCAGAGTAACCGCATGTAAAGCTATCACACAACACGAAGAATAAGTTGTTGTCAACATAACAATGAAATTACAAGTAAAGTCCTTGCAAACGATAAAGAATTAACAACTGAGCCTTTTCATTAACGATAAAATTCACTGTGTAGTTGTATGCATATATATATATATATATATATATATGTATGTATTAGGTCGTTGCAAAAGTTCGTGTGGACGCGGATCATCTTATTGCTTCCAAAGACGAGAGCTTCTATCGCCGTGGTATACATTTATTACCCGAAAAATGGGCAAAGGTTGTAGAAAATAATGGAGAGTATTTTGATTAAAAATTGTCATTAGATTTGATGTATTTTTAAGAAATTAAGCAATAAAAAACTGTACGAACTTTTGCAACGGCCTAATATATATATATATATATAAAAGATAACCATTATAATAGTTTAAATATATATACATATATATATATACATTAACAATCTAATCAGCTTATTTTCTCTGTCAAATGATTATTTCAAAGCTAAGAAATTTCGATATATCATCAGTATATTTAAATGTTAAATACTTATCTGAAAAAAATATTTTTCTTTCTTCTAGTCAGACATGATAAAAGGAAATTTCAAGAAAAAAAGATAACTCTTGATATCATGGTTCTTTCTAAGATAAATTATGTGAAAGTTATAAAGATAAAAAACAAAATTATAATCTTTAGCTAAGGCCATTACAAAGTAACAGCATTAATAGGTCGTAAATTAAACGCGGATTAATACAAAATGTTTCAGAACAAAGCGATTTTTTTTTTTTTTTTACTTTGTAATACAATGTTTTATATTTTGTTCAATTTATCATTAATATAAATTATGAAAAACAAAATAAGCTGAGATAAAATACTTTAAATTATAGAAAGTTATAAGATTCAACATATAAGAAAATCATTTGTTTTAGGTGAAAGACTTAAAAAATGTCATATTTATCTGAACACAAAATTTATTATAAATGACTTAGGCTTTTTTTGTTTTGTTTTAACACCCCCTTACACATTATAGTAATTAAAATATTTAATGTGCGCATTAAGGTCTAATGCTAATTAATGATTATTAACAATGAAAAGAGTTTTGAGCAGTGTAATCGACATTTGTGTAAATATTTTATATAAAACTAGTATGTTGTGGCCACCACAAGACTTTCTTCTATATTTTCCTATACATATTCAATCAGTAACAATATTTAAAAAAAAAAAAAAAAAGTACGATTTTTTTCTAAGTTTTTTTTTTTTTTTTTTTTTCTTTTGTTAAAAGTAAAAAAAATCGATAACTTTGTTTTAAATTATCACAGATTTATAGTTCAACCATTCGTTTTAAAGGTATTGACGAGATCTTTCGAAAGATACCCATCTTGAAAATTTACCCCCCCCCCGGGGGGCGGGGGGGAAGCGATGCCCCCACATGCACAGAAATTTTTTCCTAGTTAACTATTACTATTATCAATAATTCATATTAATTTTACAATCACAAGTTAAAAATAACTCTCATTATGTACATTTATACGAAATTTTGTCCTATACTGCCATGTTAAAAATTTAGAAAAAATACGATCACAGCGCCACCTGTTGAGCTATTGATCCCCAAATGTAATCAGCACCACTTTATGTCGGGGACCAACTAAATACCAATTTTGGTTAAATTTCGTTAAAATCTAGACATCCCAAAACATGTAAATCCATCAAAAAACGGAGGTCGAAAATTTTCGCGAATGCAATACTTTCTCTATATTACATATAGAAGAAAGTAAAAATACAGAAATATAAAAGAAATACGCTATTATTTAATCATCTATTTTTATTATTAATTATCAGCATTACGTATTTGAATGCTTCTAAAATAATTAGTTGTCGGACGGATATTTAAAAAATTTTAAATTAAAGGTGAAAAAATACTCCTTTAAAAGAAGCATTAATTACTAAAAAAAGATATTTCAATTTTAGCATCATATACTTTTTTGTAGAATATTTTTTAAATTATAATTAAACTTAAAGGGTAACATTTTAAATTTGTATTAATTTAATTTTTATTGCGAGATAAAAAAATCTTTAAATACAAGATTATATGTGTACTTCTATAGAAGTCCTTTTTTTTTTTTTTTTTTTTTTTTTTTTTCTTTTTTCAAAATTAAATGATTTAAAACAGTAGATGATTTGTAGATACAAACTATGTTTATACGTATGGAGGTATAGTTGATTAAACTCATTATTATGCATGACCAAAGTATAGATTATGTTATAAGATAATATGTAGTTACTATTATGTTTCAGTTCTATATCTTGCATAGATGTATACTAAAAACCACAGATGATTAGGTCGATTTATTTTCTTTTCTTTTTTCTTTTTTCTGTTTTTAATTTACATTCGAAAAATAAATGTAATTATCATAAATGCAACCATAAATAGCTAAGTTAACGTATTTTATCCAGCTTAGTACTAGAAGATTTGTATGTAATTTAATTCAAAAAAGAAATTCAAATCATGATTTTAACCAAACATGCTAATATAAAATAATTATATGAGTTAAACAACTTATATATAAAAAAGAAATAGAAGAATTTAGAATTAATTACACAGAAACAGGAAAATAAAAATTTAATTTAGTTTTAAAATTAAAATTAAAAAAGAGAAATCAAGACGTAAGAAGAGTTTTAAAAATACGAACCCATGTTTAATTTTCTATATTTTATTTTTTCATTTTATTTTTTAATACATTTTATAAAGTAGAAAAAGAAAAACATGGGCAGAGATAATTTATTCTTAAATAAAGAAAAAAAAAATCATCAAGATATTTCTGTTGTAATGTTCATAAGAAGCTATATTTTTGAAAGTAAAAGAGAACTAATTGTAAGGCTTATATTAAGAGTCGCTTATGCTATTCATTTTTAAATTAAATTAACTTTTTCTAGAAGATGTTCTTGCTTGTTCTTGTTCTTTTTGCTCGAAATATAAAATATTACAGTATTTTAAATGAATTAATATTATATTATGTATAATTAATTATACATGGAAATAAATAGAATATCATACATAATAATGTATAAAAAAAAATGATCGCGTATAATTCCAATTTTATGTGTAACATTATAAGAAAAACCAGCAGTGTAAAAATAATGCGTAATATTACATAAATCTGTAACGTTTGCGGCAGCACATCTTCTAAAAACTTTTGTGTGATGTGCAATACTAATATGGTGTGATTTTTCAGAACTTTTGTTAAATTACAAAAACGTATTGCTTAATATTCACTCTAATCGTGTAACTTGACACTAAAATTTTCATTCATTTTTTTACTGTAAAATTACAAATTATTTATTTACATTTATAGGAAGCATTGCTCTCTCAACTATACTAATTTTTGGTGTAACGTTACACAATTATGGTGTAATATTCAATAACATAAAGGAATAAAATTTTATATTTAAGATAAATGTAAACACACACACACACATATATACATATACAGTCGAACCTCGTTAACGTGAATCTCAAGGGGGATAAAAAATTTATTCATGTTATTAAAAGTTCATGCTATCAGTAACTGATCTTCATATAACTAAACTAATCTTCATTTTGACGGGGATTGTGATATCAGTTCATGTTAAAAGTAATTCACGTTAACGATGTTCGACTGTGTATATATATATATATATATATATATATATATATGTATGTATGTATATTGATTTTATTTGTTTGAATATCAGCTGACGGGTAGCGCTGCTATTTCAGTTTGTGATTCTTTAGGTGAAACTATCTCGACATCTATGGGTTGAAGTTTCCCTAAACTGTACATAGGAAACATTTATTGAACAGGATTGAACAGGGCGCAGCCCCCGCTCACCGCTCGAAGAGCGGTGTTGAGCGCTTCCAGAACTAAGTTCACGTGGGCTGCGCCAAGATGTTTATTGAAAGACAAAAAAAAAAAAAAAATTACAAGAATCATCGCCAGGCAGAGCCTACTCGCGACAATGGGCGATGTGAAACAAGTTCAATTTACATTGTCTTTTGTTGGTCGGCATGCCGAGCCTAGCCGACTCCTCGCGACAGAAGGCATGCTGACATGCTGTAATGTTATGTTGAAGTTCGAGAGGAATGGAGATGATCATTGTAGAATAGGTGTAGGTCATGTCAGCCTCTTGCCGGGTAAAACCCTTCGCGACAGAGGGCAAGAGGTGCAGGACTGACTCTTGATGTGATTAAACAGCTTTTGTTGTTTTCCAAATTGACCAAGCTCAAGGGAAGTGGGAAAGATTAATCTGTTAAGTTTGAAATTTCATTTAATAGGAAATAAATTTTATATAGTTTAAATAATAGGGGTTTGCGCGTGAGAATATTTTCTAGCCAATTATGGGGTCTAGGAGATGGGTTTCTAAGATGATAGGGAGCAGTTAGGGGGCAAGAGTAATAATAGTGATTAGGAGCGCCCTCCTCGCCACAAGGACATAGGGACGTAAAAAATTTTGTTTTTAAGTATTTCTGTATTTTATCTGGTAGGTAATACTGCTATATAGAATTATATAAAAAAAATTGTGATGGCCGCAGCATATACTGCAGAAAAGAATAAAAGAAAGAAAGAAAAGAAAAAGGAAGGAAAGCGAAGGATTGCCAGTAGATACGAATTTAAAGCGAAAACTTTGGACTCAGCAGAATTTAGCAATTAAGTAGTTTTGAATAAGTTTATCGGTAACTAAGTTGTGTAGAACTGAAAATTTATCTCCTCTAGTGTAAAAAAGGCATGATAAAATTGTACTTGAAGTTCGGTTTCGTCAGTTTCGTCATTTCAGTTCAGTACGGTGGTTGCAGGTCGAGGGTTTCTAGCTGAGTGAAGCCTCATTCAAGATTATCTTGAAGTTTAGCATACTTGAAAGAGTACTATTGTGAAGTACAGCTGAGTCTAAAACTAGTCATTGTCAAAGTAAGCATACAAATAATGGTGAGTCGTTTATTATTTTATACTTAAATAAAGACAAAGGCCATTTATATTTTATTTCAAATCTGGAAATGTATTCTCATTTCTTCCCTCATTTAAGAGCTTTAATTAAAGTGTTTCTGTTAAGTTTAAAATTAGTCTTTGTAATTCATTTCTAGAGTACGCGGCAGAAATGGAGATGTATGACGAGGTCACACAAAAACCTTTCACAACAAAATTAGTGGATTACTTTTATAGTTTTTATAACTCTCTTATAATTTTATAACACCCTTTCAATTTAAAAATTCTCATACTATATATCCCACCCCCGCTAAGCACGTCACGTATCGACTAATACACCTAATGACGTAATTGGCAAAACGGAATTCTCCCGTAAAGTGCTCGATTGCCAAACATTACACTTTGTAAGCTTTATACCTGTATTGCCAAACATTAACCACTAAGTTTACCAGCCCACTATCTAATCAGCTCAATTGAGTTATTTAAAAATTGCAATTTTTATCTATTCTAATAATGGAATATCTGTGAATTTGGACTTTCTGTGAAATACGAATTGACAAATATGAATAATTTCCCTTTAATATATACAATTTATTATTTATCAAGTTGAAACAATATTAAAAAAAAACTCATTAGAAGATCTGCATCGGCTGGCACATACAAAATAAATTAAAGTAAAGTCAACTCAATATATTTTTATAATGGACTTACTGATTTACATAGGATTTGTGAACGAATTTATATAAATATACTAATGCTCTGCACGAACGAAATAAGGCTCATCGGTATATTGGTATGTTTTCCAAGAAGAACTGCTCACATTCTTCCCGGGGAATAAACAATTGACAATATTAGCACCAATAATCTTCAGGTCAAATTATTCAAACCCATTCTTCAGTAAATAATGACGTAAAAATATTTTAAGCACTCACTAAGCGAAACCGTTTAATCACATTTTTCTAGTATTCAAATATTATTATTATATTGTTGTTTTAGCAGAATATTCAAATTTGGATTTTAAACTATTATCACACAAATTAAAAATAGGGGATGTAAAAATTTTGAAATATAACATGAATTTTCTTCCATTTAACAAAAACACGACTTATTTACTGGTAATTATATTTTACCACATGATGCATTTTTGAAAAGCAAGATAAAAGGAAAATAAATTATATAATTAATTCATAATTAATTTTGCAACAAACCTGTTTCGTATATTTTCATTGTTTTCTGTACGTTTTTATTACACATTTTCAACAAAATATCAATTCAAATATATATATATATATATATATATATATATATATATATTTGCAGCAATGTCATCATCAGGAATTACCAACTTGATACGTATAAGTTTTTCTCACCACAGAATCATACATTTTTGCATTTTATATATTAAAATACACAATTTTATGATCTTAGAAGCAACCCATTTTCAAAAAAGTAGAAAATAAACAAAAATGTAATCAAAGAAATGTTTTCTGTGTTATTCGCTTTATTTTTATTGGTGTCATAAATCGTAAACCATATATCTGCACATGATGCTATTTCTCAAAAAGAACGCATTTAAAAGCTGAGATATGGCAACAAATGAAACGATGTCACGTATAAAATTAATGGAATAAAATTATTACAAAATCCAATTTTTCATGATGTTCTAAAGTAACGAGAGAATAGTTTTTAAAAATATTGTAACCTTTTGAATAGGGATGGACCGGATATGGATTTTACCGGATAACCGGATACGGATATCCGGCATTCCGGATATTTTTTTACTTTGCCGGATCCGGATATCCGGCCGGATATATCATCGGATATCCGGCAGTCCCCTTCCCCAGTTCACATGAAATTTTCAGATTTTTATGAGCACACAATAATTAAACTAGTATATTGTGGCAACCACAATACTTTCTTCTATATTTTCCTATACAAATTTACTAAGGGCAAATAATTTATTAAAACTATTATTCATTAAAATTATCTAACATGAAGAATGCAAATGCTTTTCTCAGAGAAAACTAAAACCAAATATCCAAATAAGGACAGTTTTATTGCCTATAAATAAATCTTTAAAAATGCATATTTATAATGGTTATCTCATACAAGTTTAGATATAGTCTTCCCGTTATCGAGGAAATTTTCAGTATAGAAGCGCCATCTATTGGTCTATAAGCATCCAACTTGAATCAGCGTAATGTCTCATAATGTCCTTCTCACATATCAAGTTTTATTTGATTATACGCCATAGAACCTGAGATATAGTCTTTTCTTAAATTGCAGAAATCTCTGTGTGGCAGCGGCAGCTGTTGAGCGGCTGACATCAAAAATTGATAGAAACTAATTTATGTGAAGATTCAACTACAGATAAATTTTAATGCAATTCTGTGCATTAGTTCCTGAGATATAGCCTTCCCTTAAATTGCGGAAATCGCTTTTTTAGCAGTGCTACCTGTTGGCCGATAAGCATTATTTATTAAAATTACCCACCACGATAAATGCAGGTGATTTTCATCTTACAGCAATCTAAAAAACTGCACTATAGCAGCGTAACCTATTGGTAGATATACATCCAAATTGAATCGGCATAATGTCTCATAATGGTCTTCTCACATATCAAGTTTTGTTTAATTATACCCAATAAAACCTGAGATATAGCCTTTTCTTAAATTGCAGAAATCGCTGCTTGTGCATCAAATATTGAGCGGTTGACACCAAAAGTTGACAGATACTAATATATGTCAATGTACATCTACATATAAATTTATATTCAAATCTGTACAGTAATTCCTGAGATATAGCCTTCCTTATATTGCAGTATAGCAGCGCCATCTGTTGGACGATAAGCATTTAACTTGAATCAGCATAATGTATCATAATGACCTTCTTACATTTGAAGTTTTGTTTGAACATACGCAATAAAACCTGTGATATAGACTCCCCTTAATTTGAGGAAATCACTGTATTGCAGCGCCACCTGTTGAGCCGTGACACCAAAAGTTGATAGGCCCTAATTTAGGTCAAGGTGCATCTATATACGAATTTATATACAATCCTGAGTAGTGGTTTCGGAGATAAAGTTGCCACAAAATTTTTGTCTCTCTCTCTCACACACACATTTTCTAAAAACTGTAAATTCATGTTCTTAGACCTCCCAAAACGTATAAATCCTTCGAAAACCGGAAGTCGAAAATTTTTTCGAATCCCATACTTTCTTCTATTGCATATAGAAGAAAGTAAAAAAGATATTTGCATTTCGTTTTTATACAACTGAATTCCATTCGCATAACTAGTATATGATGTGGCCACCACATGAATTTCTTCTATATAATTTTACACAACATTCATTGAACATAATTTTTTTTATTAAATTATTTTTTATTATAAATGCAGATGATTTTTATCTGAAAGAATTATATCACTACATGGTGAAAGAAAGTAAATTTTTTTGCCAATATCAAAAGAAATAAGATTTTTTTCTAATTTTTTTTCGTTAAAAGATAAAAAAAATCTATAACTTTGTTTTAATTTATCACAGATCTATACTTAAACCATTTATTTTAAAGTTAATGGCAAACAAAATCGAAACAAAACACCCATATTGAAAATTTACTCCCCCCCGGGGGGGCGGGTGTTAACTCCCCTTCCAGAGGGTGAAGCTATGCTGCAAAATGCACATTTTTTTTTCATGTTAACTATTACTATTATAAATAATTCATATTAATTTTACAATCACACGTTTAAAATAACTCTCATTAAGTACATTTATACAAGATTTTGTCCCATACTGGCATGTTAAAAATTTAGAAAAAATGCGATCACAGCACCACCTATTCAGAAATTGTTCCACAAATCTAATCAGCACCAGTTTATGTCAGGGTTCAACTAAATACCAAGTTTGGTTAAATTTCGTTTATTGGCTCGTGTGCTAGAGCGTCCACAAAATTTGTGATACACACACACACAAACTGACAGTTAGACAGACATTTTTTTAAAAACAGTCAAATCGTGTTCAGGACATCCCAAAACGTGTAAATCCATCGAAAACTGGAGTTCGAAAATTTTCACAAATCCAATACTTTGGTAAAAAATGTAAAACTGTAAATATCATTGGGATAATAAAGCCATAACAGAGTTATTTTATTTTATTACGTTATTCTCAATTCAATAGAAGAAAGTATTGGATTCGTAAAAATTTTTGACTTCCGTTTTCGATGGATTTACACGTTTTAAAAGGCCTAGAATACGATTTGATCATTTTTAGAAAATGTTTGTCCGTCTGTGTGTGTGTGTGTGTGAGAGAGAGAGAGAGAGAACAAAAATTTTGTGGCAACTGTATCTCCGGAACTACTGCTTAAAATCACATATCAATTTATATGCAGATGCAACTTGGCCTAATTTAGTGTAAATCAATATTTGGTGTCAACTGCTCAAAAGGTGGCACTGCTATACAACGATTTCCTCAATTTAAGGGGAGGCTATATATCTCAGGATCTATTTCGTATAAGCAAACAAAACTACTATGTAAGAAGGCCATTGTAAGTCATTATGCTGGTGCAATTTGATTGCTTATCAGCGAACAGGTGGCGCTGCTATAAAGGAGCAATTTAAAGGAAGGTTATATCTCAGGAACTACTGCACATAAATGCAGATAGTTTCATAAGCAGATGCAACTTGACCTAAATTAGTGCCTGCCAACCGCTCAACAGGTGGCGCTGCTATACAGTGATTTCCGCAATTTAAGGGGAAGGCTATATCTCAGGTTCTGTTGCGTACAATCAAATAAAATTTAATATGTAAGAAGGCCATTATGAGTCCTAATACCAGTTCAATTTGAATACTTATCGTCCAACAGGTGGTGCTGCTGTACAGCGATTTCCGTAATTTAAGGGAAGGCTGTAGCTAAGGATCTACTGCACAGAATTGCATATAAATTTACATGTAGATGCACCTTGACGAAAATTAGCACATACTTAATTTTCCCCATAGACGCAATGTATTTGAATTCTCTTGGGTGTCCCTGTATACGAATCATTTGTTTGATCTTGATAAAAGATTTAGTGTAGCATCCCTATGTCATAAAAATTTATAATACCATGTTTGAACTTTCTGCTATTATTTGTTCTTGAGATATGCTGATGATAGACACACACACAGACACACAGACCAACCGTTAAAAATAGGATTTTTGGATTCAGGGGACCTTAAATCGTGTAAAAAAAAAAAAATAAATAAATAAATAAAAACTCGACTTAAAAAATTTGACCCAAAAATATTACTTCTCTACCATTTACATGGGTAAGAGAAAGTAAAACTAGTATGTTGTCACCACCACAAAACTTTCTTCTATATTTTTCTATATAAATTCACTCAGTTAAAATAAACTACAAATACTATTATTTATTAAAATTATCTACCATGATGAATGCAGGCGATTTTTTATCTTGGAGAAAAGTAATACTAAATATTCAAAGAAACACAGTTTAACTAAAACCTTAAAAAATAAGTTTTCATACTGGTTATCTCATGTATGAAGTTTCGTACAGCTAAATGCCATAGAAGTTGAAGCATGCATTCCCGTTCTCTGGAAAAAACTGCACTATAGCAGCGCAAAATATTGGTAGATATACATCCAGATTGAATCGGTGTAATGTCTCATAAAAGCTTTCTCACATATCAAGTATTGTTTGATTATACACATTAGAACCTGAAATTTAATCTTCCCTTAAGCTGAGGAAATCGCCGTATAGGAGCGCCGCCTATTGAGCAACTAGTTCCAAAAGTTGATCCGCTGTAACTTATGTCAAGGTGCATCCACGTGTAAATTTTTAAGCAATTTTGCACAGTAGTTCCTCAGATATTGCCTTTTTTCAAATTGTGGAAGTCGCTGCATAGCAGCGCCACCTGTTGATTGGTTGACACCAACTGTTGATAGGCACTAATTTATGTCAACCTGGCAGCGGGAACACAAGAAGAGCTTTTGAGCGATTTCAGTATTATTTTATTCTTTTTTAATAAAGCTATATAGAAAAGAGTTTCCTTAAATATATAATGACCAGCGAAGCGGGCAAAGCCTGCTAGTACACAATAAAACTGTCTTTCTTTGAATATTTAATGTCAGTTTTTTCTAAGATGAAAATTATTTGTATTCATCATGTTAGATAATTTTAATAAATAATAATTTTAATTTAATAAATTATTTGCCCTTAGTGAATTTATATAGGAAAATATAGAAGAAAGTCTTGTGATTTCCACAACATACTTGTTTTTAATTAAAAGAAATGAATTGCAGGAATCTACATCTATAAAGGCAGATCTCCTGACTGACGTGCTTGTTCGCTCAGCAATGCCGAGTCAAACTAACGGAGACACAAATGTGTAATTTTATGATATTATTGATTTAGTGACGTGATTTAAGAAGCTATTTTTTGAAGTTTCCCCGCAAACGGAGGGAGAAAAGTTGCTTCTCGCATTTCTCACCATATTTTAATGAAAGAAAACAAGAAAAAAAGCAAATATTAAAATCCGGATATCCGGCATATTAACCGGATATCCGGTGATTTTGATCCGGATATCCGATGATATTTCGGATATTGAAAAATCAGCCGGATATGCCGGATACCGGATATTTTCCGGATATCCGGTCCATCCCTACTTTTGAAATAGAGATTTTCTAATTTGATGAAAAATGCTTCTGTGTATGAAATGCACAAAATTCTGATGCTCTTAAGTAATTGTATCTCATGCATATCGTGCCTTACGCATTTGTTCTGATACGTCTAATATTTCGAAAGAAATAAATTATTTAAAATCTTTTGCTCTCTCTCGTGGTTATAACCCATCTATTACCGATAAAGCTCTATATAAATTTAAAAAACGTAAACGTTCTGCTCCCAAATGGAATGATCACAGCCTCATCCCAATTGTTTTATCTTTTTATTCTTCACACTCTGTTAAAATCTCTAAAATTCTTTCACCGTTTGGTTTCAAAGTCATTTACAAACTCGTCAAAAAAATTAAATTATATTCTTTTAAGGATCCCATTCCCACAGAAAACCGTTCTGGCATTTATTTACTTCCATGTTCGTCGCGCAACTTATGTTATATTGGTCAAACTAGGAGGCGTTTGAAGTACAGAATAAATGAACACTGTCGGAATGTTGGTAATGAAGAGATCTCCAAATCTTCTATTGCTTCCCACTGCTGGACTCATGGTCAGCAATTTAATTTTGCCAAAACTGACATAATTTCCTCTTCTGCCTGTTCTTCCCATTTGGATATTCATGAAGCATTTTACATACTTAAAAATTCAAAAAATCTTATTAATGATATTTTTTCCACTCCATTCTTCTCTGATGCTTGGAAATTACTCACTTAACTTAGAATTTTGTTTAATTTTGCTATTTTTCAGATTTATATTTTGTTACATGTTTAATCTTACTCATTTATTTATTTTTCTTGTTTTTATTTTACAATTCTACTGACACAAGTAGTTATATTTACATTCTACTTTGTATGATTTTCTTTTCATTAAAAACGGTTTTGTGCTTACTTTGTTCGCCTGATGAAAGGTCGTGTGCTTTTTCGACCCGAAACAATTGTTGCGAGTTTATTGAATTTATGGTGTTTATTCAAAGTTTTGTAAGTAATAATTTACAACGCCAGTTCTGTGGTGATTTCTTATTAACTATAGGCCTTAGTCATGTATCAAACAGGCAATTAAAAGGATGAACTTCAATATTTGTTGCTCCGGGGCTTTTAAAGTTTGTTAAAATATTTTTATTATTTGGACACGGGCTTCTTTTTTTCCATCACTATGTTAAAAGCTCATTTGAGAAAGTATTACAGCAAATATTTTTTATCGAACACTCAAGAAATACACGCTGTAGGCAATTCTTTTATCACCACACTGTGTTGTAATTATCTATAAAAATTAGTAACACTGTATATGTAATAAAAAGAAAACAAAATTTCAACGTCACTATAAATTTATATTTAAAGGAGATCATACATGATATTTACATTAATAATTCAAAGAAAATTAAATAATTTTGTAAGATGTTTTTCCTTCTTTCCTAAGTGTACGTATATGACAAATTGGAATTCACAAAATCTTCTTTAATTAAACAAAATAATAATGTATTCATGATGAAATTTTATTTGGAAGAACAATTCCTCAAAAGAATTTTAATTCATACAAAGTCTAATTATTCAACGTGATTATTTTAATTAACGACTGAGATTAAATCAGAAAAATTTAGATATTTAAGATAAACTCAAGTTATAAGGTTGTCATAAAATCGTACAAAAGAATGTTTCATGACATTCAAATACTTTGGAAACTACGAAATTTTTCTTCTTGATGAAAATCTAATTAAAAAATATGTAAAAAAAAATCCTATAGTTCTTTTTTATTATTATTTAGAATTCGAAAGTTATTAATATTATTTTAGAATTATATTTCTTTCATCAATTGCCGCCTTTTTACTATTTTCTCTGAAAGTAATAAAAATCACGGAAATAATATAACCTTTTTTTTTTTTTTTTTTTTTTTTTTTTTAAACCATATTTTTATTAACTTCGATTCTTTCTTGTTTGTTTGTTTGTCCAGTACAAATCTTGCAACCGATTTTTAACTAACTTCCTGACTAGCTAGACATTTAGAACTTTCAGGATAGCTCAGAACACGGTGACAGTACATTTTGTTAATACTTTTAGTCGATTGTTTCAGGTCCTTACTGTCTTCGGCAGCGTTTATATGATTCAACAGAAAAATTATTTAACAGACTTCCCCACTAGCTAGACATTTCAAAACTTTCAGAATAGTTCAGAATACGGTGAAAATGCATTTTTAAAATACTTTTAACTAACTGTTTCGGGTCTCTGCTGCCTTCGGCAGCGTTACCAGTACAAAACTTGCAATCGATTTTTAACTAACTTCCCGGCTATCCATTTGAAACTTTTAAAATAGCTCAAAACACGATAACAATGACTTTTTTAATACTTTTAGACAATTGTTCTGTGTTCCCACTGTTCTGTGTTTCATTTGGGACCCCTGGCCTGCGCTGCCACTCAGGTAGCGGGGCTAGTTGCGGCAGTCGGCCTCACCGCCAAGTGGTGGCCCTGGATAGCCGGCTATGCCGGTGAACTAACGAGGTCGGCGTGGCCGAGAAGCATGTCGGGTGGAAAGGATGTTCCTGCAGTCAATTGGAGGCATCACCCACTCGTCGCTCGAAAAGTAATAGGTGATGTGTTATGTTGCGGGCTGTCTTGATGGCACGAGGCGCCAGGGTGGCTCTACTTGTAATCTGTCACCTACTCTTCACCGCCAGGCCTTGTTCCTCTAATAGGCTCAAGTGGATTTTCCTGGCACCCGGCCTAGCACACCCGCCGGAGAGCAGCTAGTTGCTCAATGCGAGATTTGTGGGTCTTTCCTTCCCGCGGACTTCTCCCGGGCCCGTGCCCCTGTCCGCGGGCTCGCTGGAGAGTTAGATACTGGTGTTGGTAGGGGGGGGGGGTGAGCTTCGCTCATAGCCTCAAACCGGAAGGTAGGCTGGCCCTCTTGCTAGTGTTCTGCCTTCGGTAGAAGTTATTTTTATCTTGTAATTATTAAGACATTAATCGGAAAAAATAAAAGACAAATCATGAAATAGTATGAATCATACATTAAAAGCACTTTTCAGCTATTATTGTGCATCATACATATTTACAATTTGTTACATCACATCATACATGGTTAAGAGTTGTTACATCGTTGAGCATTTAATGTATTTGCCTTCGTAAAAGTATCTTAAAATATATTTTGTTTTTCAGGAGAAAATAAACACTGAAAAATTATCTTTTATTTATTTAAAGAAAAGTCTTGCAATAGATTGCTTTTGCATAGCGCTGTATATTTTCAAAGGAAAGCAAGGGTATAAAAAATTTGCATCCCCCCCCCCTTTATTTCATTTTATTTATTTATTTTATTTCATTTTATTTATTTATTTATTTATTTTATTTTATTTTATTTATTTATTTTATTTTATATTATTTTATATTATTTTATTTTATTTATTTATTTATTTATTTATTTTTATTTTTCTATCTTTTGAGAAAAAATTCCTTACAAAATCAATTTTATAACTTCGTTTTTAATGAAAAAGCATTTGAAAGATTTGCGAAAACCTATTTATTATCTTAATTATTGTCTAACCCATAAATTTCCAAACACACCATTCAGTGTTCTAAAATAAATCCCCATATCACATATAATTTTCATTACAAAAATTCTATTCATGTCTCCAATGTATTTGAAAAAATTGTGAGTCTCTGTAAATCAATCAATTATCCTAATTTAACATTATTCTAAAGAAATAAAGCATTGTGTATCTTGATATCGTACATTAATTTCGCTGTGTTTTGCTTAATATTAAAATATAAAAATAAGATTTAAAATTAGGCATGATATATTAAAAAGCATCGGAAATATTTTGTGAGCTACTATACACAATCCGCATGGCTTTTTATAGAAATTTTAGTATAGCATGTAATAAAGAGCTTAAGTAAAATATATTAGTTTCAAGGAATTCAGGAAATATCAATAGAAATTAAAGCGGTAGAAAACCGTCAGACAGACAGAGAGATAAACATATTGACAAAGCGAAATCTTAATCATTATTCAAAATTTTTTGAAAGTGTTAAGAATGAAATGATACAATTGAAAATACGATTCATTCAATTTCTAATTATATCCTCTAATGAATATGAATATCATTTTGCGGACTTATAAAAGTTAATGTCAATTATACCGTATTTTATTGAAATTTTTTTTATATTATATATGAAAATATTAAATGCAATATATTTGTACACTACAAATATATTGCATTTAATATATATTTGTACCCTACAAATGCAATATATTTGTTCATAATAAATTAATTTGTTTTAAAGGAAAGAATGTTTTTTCTTTAATAAATTGGAAAATTTCTCATTGAAAAAAGATAAGTATGTTATATATATTTTACGTAAGGATAATTGTTTAAAAAAAAATTGTCAAAGAAAAATTATTTATTTCAATAATTTTAATTACATGTTTTAATTCATTTAAGTAAAGAATAAAAAAAGTGTTTGTTTCGGGAAACTTTAAAATTTTTCTTGAATTATGTAAATGTCAAAATATTTCATGCATATCTCCATAGTCTTCAAAATAATTTTTTAAAGACTGTCTCTTCTATGTTTATCATAGCCTTTTTTTTTTTTTTTTTTTTTGGAACGGTAAAGGAAAAAAAAAATGAATATGTAAAAATGTGAATGATGCGGAACACAAATGTGCGAGATTTGCAGTTATTTTATGCGTCGGTTCTATGTAAAAATCTATCATACGAAGAACAATTTTAGAAATGGTGGTTTAAATCCTCCTGTGAAGTAGCGCCGAAAAAGATTTTGTCGTTGAATTCGTGAAATACTTATTTTATTTATCAGCTCTTTTTTGCTGATGTCGCATTTAATAGTAGATTGAATGAAAGATCGCAGAAAAAAAAAAATGGAAGGAAAAGGCTGTATTTAAAAATTTACTGGTAAATAAAAAACAAGTAAAAGAAATAATAAATCGAATTTAATAGCTAGAAATATTATAAATGTAAATTGATAAATGGAAGATTGAAGGAAAAACATTTTTTCCCATTTTTATTACTGATCATTAAAATATTTTGTTTACTTATAAAAATTTCCAGGATGAAGCAAGTTAATTGCGTCGTCTTACTTTCAAAAGTTATGTATAAGGGTTATACAAATTCCACGATATTTGGTTAGTGATTAATATTCACAATATGTCCTATATTAATAAATCATTGATGGGTGATTATTTATTTTATTTTAATTGTTGCTTTGAATGAAATGAATGAAATAAATAATAAATAATTATGGGAATTCGTAAATACCCAATATAGCTAGTATATAAAGGAACTAACATATGCGTAAATTTTAGAGGAAAAATAATAAACATTAAATTGTTAGCACTTTATAACATTTGTCGTATAAATTTGGGAATTTTATAAATAAAACATTTTGTAATATTTGCCTATGAAAATCAATATAGAATTATTATAATTAAGACAAAGTTATATTTTTCACACGCTGATATAAACGGATGAATGTTATGCTATAATAATATTTCCAAATAAACGAAGCGTCGTAAAACAGAAAAATACAAAAATATTGTATCATACCTTAACACAACCTTACAGTTTAAACCAGGAATAATCAACCTTTTTATAGTTACCGCCAAATTTTGTATGTCTGTTTGTAGTAATATTTTCCAACTACTCACCGGTTCCACACACACAAGATATATCAATATAATTTTAATCTACGGATAAAATATTCAGTGTCTGATAAACATCAAAACGTGCGATTTCGATTCTTTAAAAATTTAGCATTAATTAATGGATATCCCAAACACTTATTATTATTTTTTTTTTAACTATTATTATTTATTTTTCTCTCTCAATTTTTATTCCAATTTAAATTGAAATTTAAGTCTAAAAAAATTTTTATTCCAATAAACTATATTTTAAGTCTAGAGATTATGATACTTGATTTTAAATTAGGTATTTAATGGTTAGTTTTTATTCCCATTATCTTTCAACCTTCGTGGCAAATTACAATCGTAGATGGCAGCACTATTCAAATATCTATATCAAATATCTAATTTGAATATCAAATATCTATATTGAATATCTGAATCCGAAACAAAAAAAAAAAAAATTCTTTTTAGCTTGCATGGGTTTATGTCTTCTTTACCTATACTCCATGCTTCCTGGCCATTTTGTACAGACATTATATGTATTTTATTTCTTTTTCTTTTATGATTTATTCATTTTTTCCCCATTATTTTCATAACATTATTGTAGATGGCAGCACTCTTTATGTTACTATAATTAATATGAATCCTAATTTACGTAAAGATTCAACCTGTTTAGGTTAGTGAATTCTCTATTTTACTCCATGTTCACTGCTAATTTTGAGCTGACTAACTGTGCTTTTAACTAATATCTGCTTGTTAAATTTCACATGTGTCTCGTTTTTCATAAACTATGAGTTGCCTGTTTTTCAATAATAATTTTTTAGGTAATTTTTGGATTAATATTTGTAGTGGCGAGTTTATTTTGATCTACGTTTTTAAATGGTTATTGGATTATCATTTGTAGTGATGATTTTTATTTTGATCTTCGTTTTTTTTTTTTTCTGGTTTTATTTACAATGGGAGTTTTGGGCCTGAGAACAAAGAAATTCTTAGCTTTTGCTTTCTTTGTGACAGAAAAACATCCATTTTTTAGCATAATTGCATTCTACCAGGCCCTTGATAACGTTAGAATGCAAATAATGCTTTTTCAACATTCCAATTTGCTATAACTCATTTAGATCTTACTTTATTTCTTTTTTGGTTTGATTTGGGTGGTCTTTGTTTTTGATCAGAAGAATTGTTTGAATACTGAAATTAAATTTCAAATGTTTGCACTGCTAATATTATATTACTATATAAATTTAGGAAGTTACTTTATTTTATAAGATTTATTAAACAGCTGTATAACATGTTAAAGTCCATAATAATGAAAAAAAATTTCCATTTCAGCGTTTTTAAGAAGTCAATAAAATAGAAAAAGTAAGAAAGAAAAGTGAAAGAAAGAACATAAAAGTGCTGCAGTATCAGTAAAACCTCTACACTCCACTGTAAAAGCTGAAACGGCGGTAGTGACTGAATTAACTATTACTGGCTTTAACAAGACCTTAGACGAATGTATATTAACAACTTAATTTACAACGAATTCCTTCGGAATCTTGTTTCCAAGAGTCACTCAGGACAAAATGATTGGTCAACAATAATCCTTTAAAAGACATTTGAAATAGTGACATTTATTTAAGTCATCGACATATAAAATACAAGATAAAAAAACAAACAAATATGATATAGGTTTAAAGCTCATAATTAGTATATAGTATCAAACAGGATAAAGAATCCACATTTATAGCTTCGAAGAAATTCCAATATGACTACGCGATTTCAATCGACAGCTTTTGCGTGGATTAAAGAAGTGGCTTACATGTTGGCTTTATTTGGCTACAAATTAAAAAGAGATTTATAGAATTAATTAAATTACTTGAGACATGATGTTTTTAATTAATTTTGAATTGGTGAACACTCTGTACAATGAAAAAAATCACGCGTATCGAAAACTGGCCGAAAAAATCAATTTTTAGAATAATCAGATAAATTTCAACATCTCCTTCAAAGCTTTCATCCATAACATGAAACACTTGAACAGACGAAGTTAAAGTAAGTCTCCTAACGCGTAGATAAAATACATTTTGTTCTTACCTAGGAAACCGTTTGGCATTAATTATCCTTATAACTAGCAATTAAATAGATATATTAAAGTTAGAAATAAAATATTTTAAGGTTAAATCGCCTCTCTGGCTTTTAAAATTTCCCTATGGCCGGATGTCAAATCCAGTGTGGTTCAGTAGGAGAAATGTCATAACACTTGCCCATTACTTATGTATTTTATTTTTAAATTCCGTATTCCTAGTCAGAAAATTCACAGACTTTAACCCGCTAACCCCCGAATTAATTTTGCAAAATATTATTAGCTGATTATTTCACTTCTAAATTAATATAGACAACTGAGAGAAAAATATATTAGCTTAAACAATTCTTCTGATAGTTTTAAATTTAAAGCCTATCCTCATTTATTGACGTTTTGTGTTCTAGCGGGAAAACTTCGAGATAGAAAAACTTTGAGATAACAGAATTAATTTACTATTATAAGTTAAAAAATATCTCGAAAGTAAAGTATTATAATATATATTATTATACAACTTGATTCAAGTTAATATACCTTCTCAAAAAGCCAACATATGTGCGATGAATGAAAAATCATAAAATGACTATCCAAATTATGAAATAATAAATTATAGTAGGCACGTAAAAATTTCAGAGATCATTTGGAGTGACGCTATACACTGTCACAAAAAAAAAAAAAAAAAAAAAAAAAACAGAAATCATTCTAAGAAACCACAATATATACACGTGCCACTTTATTAGCTGTCCTCAAATAAGGACACTGGGCGCTAACGGGTTAAATTCCCTTATTCCAAGAATTATTATTATTATTATTATTTTAATTTTTAATATTTCGTCTTGAAGATAGAAATCGCGAAAAGTTATTTCAGTACATTCAGTCTGAGTACGAATTCTTGTTTGGCTTGATTTAAAGGAAAGAATCAAAACATGTGGATGACGTTTTAGATATGTACATATTACTTAATTGGCATAATTTAATGATCACTGTATTTTTTTTACTTTCCGAACACTATAGTGAGGAAAGTATTGTAATCATGTCAAAAATCCGAATCTGAGATTTTGATGTTTCTATACGTTTCCAGGTCCCCTGAGTCCGTTTTCATTATTTTCACGATGATGTATGTACGTGTGTGTGTATGTGTGTATGTGTGTGTATATCTGTGAGTGGACACGCTAGCGTCTAAACGCTTTGTTCGAATAAGCTGAAAGTTGGTACGTATATTGTAAGTCACCATAGTACGAATCCTATAGATTTTGGTGAATCTAGCACTTATAGTTTTTTTACAGGGACATAAGGAAAAATTCTTTATCATTATGGCCAATGGGGGCCAAATTTTTAAAAGTACGATAACGTCTAAACGCTTTATTAATCTAAGCAAAAAATTTGTACACATGTTATAGGTAACAGTTGCACGAACTGTATAGATTTTGGTGAATTTAGCACTTACAGTTTTTTCACAGGGGCACAAAGAAAAATTCTTTATCATTATGGCCTATGGGGTCAAATTTTTAAAAGTCTGATAGCGTTTAAACGCCTTATTATTTTGAGCAAAAAATTTTTACACATATTATAGGTCACATTTGCACCAACTGTATAGATTTTGGTGAATTTAGCATTTACAGTTTTTTTACAGGGATACAAAGAAAAATTCTTTATCATTATGGCCTATGGGACCAAATTTTTAAAAGTGAAATAGCATCTAAACGCCTTATTCAATTGAGCTCAAAATTTATATGAATATTATAAATCACTGTTGCACTTACTATAGCATTTTGGTGAGTCTAGCATTTATAGATTTTTACAGGGACACAACGAAAAATTCTTTATCACTATAATCTATGGGCTCAAAGTTGAGTAGCGTTAAATAAAACATCATGTAATATATGGAGAAAAATACTCAAACAGTCTATTATGGTTTTCTCTCTTTTGTTTGTGTAACAACTCCTCTTTCTTTACTTTATCTACAAAAAATGTTAATTACTCAATGTTCGGAAAGTCAAGTGGAGTCACTCCAGGTTTTTTTTCTATTTATTTTTCTTTTGTGTGTTTCGTCTAAATCTGAATATCTTGTTCAAGAATGATAATTACCTAAATTTTTGCTATAGAATACGGAATAAAAATGATTAAAATTCATTTTATTAAAATTTTTCAATATATTATTTTAAAAGAAATAAAATATTGGTGATAAATAAAATCTTTTAAAAACCATAAATAAGCACTGGATACTTTGTTATTAGATATTGTCTCTAATTCAGCTATATGTTATAATTTGTAGGAGGAGCGTGGTGAAATTATAATATATTACACGTTTAACACTGATACAAATCCTTTATTCTCTATATGCACAAATATCCACACAGAATGGATTTAATATTACATATAGAATATGAGCTTATGTCGCCAGGGAGCAGGAGTTTACCCCAATAACAACATATGTTTCAATACATGCTTCTATTATTCTTGTTAACTTATAACACGAAATACAAAATCATATGCTATATACTTTCTATTTGTAAATAAATGAAACAGTTTAAATTGATAAATGAATACAATTTTTAAAGAATATTTTTTGACGTTTTACTTCTGACAATACATATCTTTTTCTAAATTAAAATTTCTCAAGTATTGTTTTTTATTATATAGTTTAGTTGTCAATGTTTATTACTCGATTGTAGTTTTTAAATATCAGATACATTCATATAGCTATGAATTTTGTTTAATTGCGATTTTACTTTTATTTATTAGCTCCTTGAAGTTTTAAAAGGTCTGTTATTATTGTTAGTACATTAGTCACCGAAAAAATGTATAACATTAGATTTACAAGCAATCTATATAATATTTCTCTAACGTGGACCAGTTTCAATCATTTTCTTTGTCGAAACGATACGATACGCGAGGATAAAGAAATAATATTTATACATGAACAATATTTAAGCACGTGAACTTAGCTCAATGGTCTAATAAGAAAAATTGACGACATTTGTCTGATGAGATTATTTTACGAAAAAACGTATTTTTAACAGTTGTTTCTTCAGAATCTTTGCAAGCGTTATTTTAAACCTAGAAATATTTTAAAGATATATAAAGAATATGAACTTTTGCGTCATAAATTGACTAAAAAACACAATCATAAAAAATATAATCAAAATAGGAATTATCTTATCTTATTTTAATTATTTATTTATTTAAAAAAAGTAATAATAAAAAGTCATCGCCAACATAATGACAAAAATTTAAAAGGCGTCGTGGGAGGCCTATATTAAAATTGTAATGCCTGTGGAAGTATGAAAATTGGGTCGTGAACCATGAATTTTATTTGGAAACCATTCTTTGAATGATTTTGGTTTCACTGTTGTACAATATTAATTTCGTTTTATTAATAATTTGGCTTCTGGTAAATTAAAATTTTAATTAGGTGGTGAAATTGGTATAACATTTATGAGTTTCAAATTTTAAAGGTAAATGAGAAAAGAAATAAAATGCGGATATTTCGCACGGGTTTGCTAGTATTAAATAATATTACAAATTGAATATTAAGTTATATTTTCCTGCTTTCCACGATTCATTTTGGAATACATAATCTGCTGAACATAAATGTCAAACATTCCAGAAATATCCAATTAACTTCATTCATCACAGATATAGTAAGGCTACCACCAAGAAAATAATAGAATTTTATGTAAAAAAAAAAAAAAAAAAAAAAAAAAAAAAAAAACAGAATTTTATGTAAATATTTATCACCAAGGAAAAAATAGAATTTTATGTAAATATATGCAAGCTCATAATGTATATTATTATAATATCAATAAGATACAATAAAGAAAGTGCCAATAAATGAAAAATGCTCTTATTTATACCAAAGCACTCGATAATTTTAATAATTCCAAAAGATTGTAAAGAGAATGATATTAAAATATTCATAATGAAACTGTAATATTTAAGAGTATGGCAATAACATAAACAAATAAATAAATAAAGGACGTGTGAAAATAATTAGAACAATTGTAAAATTTGAGTTTGTTTATAATTATTACATTTATTATTATTATTATTATTTGTACGCATTTCCATTTTTTTTAAAAATACATTCACTGATTTAAAAAACAGTTTCCCCACCACAGATGTAGAAATATGTCATCAATATCAACAAATGATTAACTTTTGCCATCATTAAAATCCATAAAAAGAATGTTTATTAGCTTTTCTACTTTTTTTTCCCCTTCAAAATTTCAGCTTTTAAACTATTAATTTCATACTTTAATCATATTTATTGATAACGAGAAAATGAAAATTGTAGAATTCGTATATTATGTTATTTACATTTGACATTTGACATTTAGTTCCTTAGAGTAAATACAAAATTCGATCCATTTTATTATCCACTTACTTTTTTATTATCGAAATATTTTCTAGAGTATCCAGAATTACGTACTCTATAACAGAGCATTTCCTCTACAAAACATGTTAACTCATTGCAAATATTTATATGGCTTGCTTTAGCCTTATCTTGATAAGAACGCAGCACATATAAAAGAATCATTTCCACTTTCTTCATCTTTTAGTACTATATTTTGATGTGGAGAAAGACAATATAGTTGATAGTTAGGAAATTCAGAAATGGGCTCATATTTCAGCAGCATTATCACGTTATGGGCATGTTGCAATAGCAGGACTCAATTGACGGAATGAAATGCCACCATATTTTACCTTTATTTGGATAGGTGGCAGAATAATAGAGATCAACATGCTAAAAATATTTTTCCGCATTGAAAAAAGAAGCAGAATAACAATATATTTTTCCATTAATAATTTCTAAAAATTTTTTTTATCTGAAATGTATATATTTTTAAAATTAAACTATTAGAATATATTAATTTTTATAGTAAATTACGTCGAATTTTACTTTTTATAGTTATTATAAAATGTACAAAGCTATATAATGCTTTTAAAATAACATCTCACTTCTATATTTTCTAAAACATTATTTTAATGATTTAACGAAATTTTTAATTAATTTTTTGTAGGATTCAAATTTTTGTGAATAAATAATTAGATACTTTTTGCGAATTTGTTTTCATCCAATCTTTTTAAAATTTTTGTATTGGTATTAAACAGTCTATTTTTAACAATTCTCGTCATTTATTTTTAAATTGTATATAAAAAGAAAAATCTGGAGTGACTCCCCTCGACTTTCCGAACATTGAGTAATTAACAGTTTTGTAGATAAGAAAAAGAAAGAGGAGTTGTTAAACAAACAAAAGAGAGAAAACCATAATAGAGTGTATTTTTCTCCATATATTACACGATGTTTTATTTAACGCTACTGAACTTTGAGCCCATAGATCATAATGATAAAGAATTTTTCGTTGTGTCCCTGTAAAAACCTATAAATGCTAGATTCACCAAAATGCTTATAGTTAGTGCAACAGTGATTTATAGTATTCATATAAATTTTCAGCTCAATAGAATAAGGAGTTTAGATGCTATCGCACTAGTAAAAATTTGGTCCCATAGACCATAATTATAAAGAATTTTTCTTTGTGTCCCTGTAAAAAAAACTGTAAGTGCTAGATTCACCAAAATCTATGCAGTTGGTGCAACTGTGACCTATAACATGTGTACAAATTTTTTGCTCAGATTAATAAGGCGTTTAGACGCTATCCCACTTTTAAAAATTTGGCCTCATAGGCCATAATGATAAAGAATTTTTCTTTGTGTCCCTGTAAAAACTATAAGAGCTACATTCTCCAAAATCTATACAGATTGAGTATCTGTGACCTATAATATGTGTATAAATTTTTTGCTCAATTGAATAAGGCGTTTAGATGCTATCGCACTTTTAAGATTTTGGTCCCATAGGCCGTAATGATAAAGAACTTTTCTTTGTGTCCCTGTAAAAAAAACTATAAGTGCTAGAGTCACCAAAATCAATAGGGTTCGTACTATGGTGACCTACAATATACGTGCTGACTTTCAGCTTATTCGAACAAAGCGTTTAGACTCTAGCGTGTTCACTCACAGACATACCCACACATATACACACACATGCATACAAACATGCATACACACACACATGCATACATCATCGCAAAGTGAAAAGGGACTCAGGGGACTTCGAAAAGTATAGAAACATCAAAATCTCAAATTCGGATTTTTGACATGATTACAATACTTAATACCATAGTGTTCGAAATATAATAAAATTATATTTATTTCGAATGCTCAATTCAGTCTCATGAACACTTCAAGTATTACCTTTTTCAACACTTTCGAATAAAGTTGAAACGTGTGAATGACTTCGGTTTGTCTGTCTGTCTGCACTGTAAATACACGTGTCTGAAATTCAGACACAATTGTGTCTAAAATGGGTGTTTAATTTTAAGATGCTAGAAAGTGCCTTATTGATTTCATACACTAGACGTATCTTAAAAGGCACATCGTTTCGCACTCGAAGTGTCTGAAATTCCGCCATTTTTGGTCCTGTCTACAGTGAATATTTTTCATAAATAAAAAAAAAAATCTGGAGTGACTTCACTCGACTTTCCGAACATTGAGTAACTAACAGTTTTGTAGATAAAATAAAGAAAGAGGAGTTGCTAAACAAACAAAAGAGAGAAAACCATAACAGAGTGTTTGAGTATTTTTCTCCATATATCACACGAGGTTTTATTTAACGCTACTGAACTTTGAGCCCTTAGATCATAATGATAAAGAATTTTTCGTTGTGTCCCTGTAAAAATCTATAAATTCTGACAAACTTAAACAAATTTTCATATTTTACCCACAATTTTGTCAAAGTCCTACTTTTTTTTTTTTTTTTTTATTGTTACTGAGTGAATTTGTATAGGAAAATATAAAAGAAAGTCTCGTGGTGGCCACAATTCACCAAAATGCTTATAGTTAGTGCAACAGTGATTTATAATATTCATACAAATTTTCAGCTCAATTGAATAAGGCGTTAAGATGCGGTTGCACTTTTAAAAATTTGGTCTCATAGGCCATAATGATAAAGAATTTTTCTTTGTGTCCCTGTAAAAAAACTGTAAGTGCTAGATTCACCAAAATCTATACAGTTGGTTCAAATGTGACTTATAACATGTGTACAAATTCTTTGCTCAGATTAATAAGGCGTTTAGACGCTATCACACTTTTACAAATTTGGCAAAGAATTTTTCTGTGTGTCCCTGTAAAAAAACTATAAGTGCTAGATTCTCCAAAATCTATACAGATTGAGTATCTGTGACCTATAATATGTGTATAAAGTTTTTGCTCAATTGAATAAGGCGTTTAGATGCTATCGCACTTTTAAGATTTTGGTCCCTTGGCCATAATGATAAACAATTTTTCTTTGTGTCCCTGTAAAAAAACTATGAGTGCTAGATTCACCAAAATCTATAGGGTTCGTACTATGGTGACTTACAATATACGTACCAACTTTCAGCTTATTCGAACAAAGCGTTTAGACGCTAGCGTGTTCACTCACAGACATACACACATACATACACACATACATACACACATACATACACACACACATACACACACACATACATACATCATCGTAAAAATAGTGAAAACGGACTCGTTGGACCTCGAAACGTATAGAAACATCAAAATCTCGAATTCGGATTTTTGACATGATTACAATACTTTCCTCACTATAGTGTTCGGAAAGTAATAAAAAGTTGCGTTTTATACTGTTTACCTGTGAAAAAGAGATTTTAGAATCTCCTAGAGCATATAAAAAAGCATTAATATTTTTTACAAAAATATTCCCCGTTGCCCGCACCGGCAATCGAACTGACAATCAACGGATTCAATTTCGAGCGTCTTCCCAATCAAGCCATCTGTACTTACGCTGTACGTTCCTTGTGTAATGAAATATATTCTAGTATCCGTAGAACAAATCGAAGTTTTTGCAATAAAACTGTCCATAAGAAGTAAAGCTTAATACATGTTTTTATCTTAAATTTAATGTGTAGAAGTTTAGAGGTTGTTTTGTAAAATGCGTAATAAATATGAAAAAATAGTAGACTATGGATTTTAAACATTTTTTTTTTTTTTTTTTTAACTGGTATTTGCAAGGGAAAAAAAACTATATACATGAAACTAAAAAAATTGCTCTTATATATTTTGAAGTGTAGGAAAACATAAAATAATTTTTAAAACGCGGAAAAAAAATCAATTATGCACAAATTGTTTAAGATTGTTTAGTTACGAATTCGCTTTCTTAGCTACAAGTTGCGTACTTCGTTTATCTTTTTTTTTTTTTTTTTTTTTTTTTGTTTGTTTCTTTTATTACTCGTGAGAACTTTAATTAAAAATTAACTTTGTTTTTTAATTTTTAACAGATTAAGTTCCGCGTCTAAGTATTTTAAATAAGTTAACTACTTATATTATATAAAAAATAAAATCAAATTTATTTGTTAAAAAAAATTTTAAAACAGGATATGCATGCTGCTTAAAGTAGATTCCATATGGAAAATTTGTTAAGTAATACAAATGTCTGAATTTCTAAGTGTTTGAAATTTGTAATGTCTGAGTTTTTAAGTGCATAAATTGTAAAATGTCTGAAATTTTATGTGTCTAAACTGTAATATGTCTTAATTTGAGACATATCAATCTTATTCACACACTTAGCTCATTTATAAAAAAGACACTTACGTGTCTTAATTTAATGTAGCACATGCGTAAGTGTTTCAGGCATTTATGCGTCTTAATTGGCATTTCAGACACATTTCTGTCTGAACTTAAGACTCTTCTATTTACAGTGTGTCTGTTTGCATTTTAACACCCGTATCCATGGGATTTTTTGATACTGATATACGTTATTTAAATTTACTATGGGATGCTCCCTATTGAAAATGGAGTAAATACCTCTACTGGTTTCTGTACAGGGTGACCGAAAATAATTTTTAACCATTGCATTCTATGAGAGATACATCTTTAATGCTTATTTTAAAGGCTTTATTTCGCAGAAATGATAATGGAATTATCATTTATTATTCATGTGCACAATAACATGTTTTCTATAGAATACACTACGATTAGTATTAAGATTTACAGTACCACACACACACACACACACAAAAAAAAAAAAAAAAAAAAAAAAAAATCTGATGCTGTATTAATAGGAAATTGCTGAAATTGCATTTTAGTTTCCGTATGGATTTTCAGCACTTTCTAATAATGTTTAAGATTGGTTATGATTTGTGTTTATCTATCTGCCTGTCTGTCCACCTTATCGCACTCTAGCGCCCTTAAATATTTTCATAATTTCGTCAAATGCTATATGTTATTCAAGTACATTATGGCATCTTCCCCATTTAAAATGGTATAAATGACACAAATGGATTGTGTACAAAGACATCCAAATGCATGTCAATGCTTTGCTTTATGATAAGACTTTTATAAATCACATTTAAATAACATTATACTACACAGATCTTAATAAAATTAGCATTTATTATTTATTTAGTAAAATAAAATGTTTTCTGCAGAATATGGTATGTTTAGCGTTAAGATTTACAGGGCTACGATTGAAAATTGCTGGAGCTGCATTTTAAGTTCTTAATTCCATTTGTGTTAGAAACTTTTATCAATGTCCGACAATGTTTAAGAGGATTACGAATTTAATTAATCTATGTGTCTGTCTTTCTGTCATTCTGTCTGTCAATTGTGGGATATGGTAGGCAAAGTATTTTAAAGGTTAAAAGATGCAAGGAGTTCGTATATTTGTAAAGTGTTATTATTATGTTGAAATAGAAGGATTTTTCATTCTTTTTTTTTTTTTTTTTCTGTATTTGAAATATCAAAAATGAAATTTGCAGATGTCTTATGTTCCATACAAAAACACATATCAAAAAGATTGGAGATTAAAAATAATTTAGAATTCGCAAGTATCATTTTGAAATTGGACACTATATTGAACTGGTTAGTTGTAGGGTGACTAAGGCGCCCATTGAAAAATTATCATTTCATATTATTTATTTCTCACTTCAAATAATTCATTTGCTAGCAAGCCCGTGCGAAATTTTCGCACTCTTCGTTACCTTTAAAATTTAAAATTATTATTATTATTTTATTATTTTATAGACGCCATGTTTTAGCTCATCACGATATGATATAGACGCAAATTAATTATATATATATATATATATAATTTTTTTTTTTTTTTTTCACGTGAAAGTATATTTTATTTTATGCTGAAAAAAAATGACGACAATTAAAACTTTAAATGTCTATTTCCATATTTGAATTAATTTTTAAAAAATCTAATCAAAAATTCGTTACAAATAAGGTACCAAATGAAAGAGGCGATTTTTCTGAATCCGCCGGTTTAAACAGCTTATCGATCAGACAGTTAGATTTTTTAAAATTAACTAAGTACGAAAACTAGATGGCAAGTTGCGTTCACACACAGATAGAGTCCAAGGAAATATCTTAGCCTTTATAAGCGTGACGAGTCAGTCAGTGATGAGCGTAACTATATATGCTACTTATTTTTCCCATAAAAAAAGCCTTCTCATTTCTAATATTACTTTTTCTCCTTAAAAATACGCTAAAAACATAAAAATGATTATTTCATGACAGTGCATAATTTAAGAATTCATACAACGCAAAACAAAGTAAATTAATTTTAACGGTTTCCGTCCACTTAATTCATCCAAATGTTTCAAACATTAGACAACAGTAAATCTTAAAAATAATTTATTAAAGCAAAGACATATTTCTTGTTGTCTATTAAGTATGAAAAGCACAAAAAATGTAAAATGATTTTACTAGAGATAGTCTAGTATTTCTTCTATAGATAAAGGCAAATGTTTCTTTATAGTGCAACTATACAAATTCTTCAATTATGGACAGTATGCAGTGTATAAATTTAAATATATTCCAATAAAGGAGATGATATTGGATGGGTGTGCTTATTTATCGCGTACAGCTATAGATTTTAGGCGCATAAAAAAAATTTGGAATTTGGTTGTTGGATATATTTGGGGGGGGGGGGGGGGTTAAAAATAATTATATTTCATTTTTTATTTATTTTATTTTATTTTTTCTTTTGTTACCAAATGTTGAAGATGATTTTTGAAGTTACCGACTTACTAACACTCCGGATTTTCAATAACAATATCTTTTTTAATTTTAATTTTTTAATGTATATATATATATCAGTTTTTAATTTAACAAAAATACTTTAATTAAATAAGGCAAAGAAAACTTTAGGGAAATAGTAATATTTATTAATCTGAAGAGTTGACAAAACT
Source organism: Salticus scenicus (assembly GCA_963930645.1). Taxonomy (NCBI): domain Eukaryota; kingdom Metazoa; phylum Arthropoda; class Arachnida; order Araneae; family Salticidae; genus Salticus; species Salticus scenicus. The sequence continues at coordinate 326,038,025 of OZ005648.1, read as the reverse complement.
TAAATTTCACATTCCATGTCTTATTCCTCACGTCCAGTAAAATGTTAAAAAAAGAAAATATATATATATTGATTGCATTATTGGAAAGAATTAGTTTGAAAAAAGTTTATTTGAAATCTGAGAAAAATAATGTTTAAAAAAAAAAAATGTGAACAAAACTCTGAATTATGAATTCTGGTAATTTTAATAAATTGCATTTCAAAATACTTTCATGTACGAAAGCCCAAATCCGATTCTTTAATAAGCTGCATTAAAAATAGCAAAGGACATTCACATTAAAAACTAAAATGGTCCTAAAACTCAAAATAATAATTAAGTATCAATTTTTTAAATAAAGAAATAAAAAAGGGAAAGAAGAAGAAGAGAGAAAGAAAAATCTATTCTTTTTTTTTTTTTTTTTTTTACTCGTCATTCATATTAAATTGATCTGGATTTCTAAAACATGAAGCCCGCCAACACAATTTGAAATCAAATTTGGTCTATTTATAAAACTTTTCATGTTGATTCTAGAAATGTCAATTATTTTGAGATTAACCAAGAATTCAGTCTATGAACTTTTAAATAGATGCCAAAGTGGGAGATTTGCTACAATTTTGGAAGTTTCACTTAGACATATAACTGTCTATTCTTCTTCTTCTTCCTCCTCCTCTTCTTCTTCTTTTTTTTTTTTTAATTTGTGAAGAATAATGTAAGCTTTCATTTATTGAAAATTTTGTACTGCTAAAATAGTACATATATTTATGACAGTGACATTTTTGTCATTCTTTGGGTTTACAAATTCAAATTTTTAACTCATAATTCCATGCATTGTTCGTCCTTCAACGTTCCCAAAACATTAAATGTAGATAACACAAGATATGTTTTTATGTTTGATGAAAATGTTTTTATGGTCGGTTCACAATTATGTAATTTTTACGTTCTTTACCCATAGGGTAGAGAATGTATTGTGTTAGGGTCAAATTTTCGAACGTGAGTTTTTGTTATATTTACATGTTCTGAGGTTCCCTGAATCCGAAAATCATGTTTTTAGCGAATGGTCTTTGTGTCTGTGTAGATGTTATCAGCATATCTCAAGAACAAATAGTAGCAGAAATTCCAAACTCGGTATTCTAAATGTGTATCATATAGGTATGCTACAGTAAGCTTTTCGTTGAGATGAAGAAAATGGTTCGTGTACAGGGACATTCAAAAATATTCCAATACGTTACATCTACGGGTGAAATTTCAGGTAAGTAGAGTTTAACATCTATAGAATTATTTTTTAATAACCGAATTAAATTCTATATGAATGTAGGTGCATTAATAAAACGGGGAGTCGAGGAGAGCGGTAACCCTCCCTCCCTCACACAGAACTAATTATCATACAAAACTCTTCTGAAGCCTAATTTGAATTGTTTGACATAGGCTTACATAACAGTACTCGTTATCGTACCTCTTAATCTCCAACCAGTATTTATAGTATTAAATTTCAGGGTGATAGAAAGTCGTGTGAGTGACACACCAGATTATTTTAATTATGTAAGAATGATTGTTAACTATTCAAAAGTAATGTTGATTTTTTGAAAATTAAAAACGTAATTTTATATGGAATGCAAATTTGAAAATTTTCAAGAAATGGTAAAATAAGTTCAATATTTATTCAGTTTAATTAATTCCTAGAATCATTTTATAGAAAAGAAACTCTCATCTATTCAGAATATTGACCAGACGTTCATATTTTAGGTAAGCAGAACAAGTTTGCTTGCTAGAAGTTTGTGTTTTTAACCACTCGAATTTGTTTGCTTGTCAGAAGACTGGTTTTTAGCAAACTAGACTAACATATTTTGTATAAAATGTGTTTTCAATCATTCAGGGTAAAAGTGTTTTCATGGTATTGTCTGAGTATAAACGTAAGACGTGCCTTCTTGTAATCCCCCCCCCCCCAAAAAAAAAAAAAAAAAAAAAAAAAAAAAAAGTCTGAAACCAGCGATTCATCTGTGAAAAACTTTTTATAAGGCATTACATATTTGAAAGCATGAAATTTACATTTCTTAAAATTATGCAGGAAATATAGAATCAACTATGATGTGTTCATTCGAGAAGATTAACAAGTTACAAATGTTTGAATAAAATTCCTCTAAGCTTAAAATTGTTCTGAATGAACGAAATTTTATTTTCTAAAAAATTCTTCTAATAATTGATTAAATTAAAAAAATATTAAGCTTATTTTGCAGATTCTTGAAAACTTTCAAATTTGTATTACACACAAAATTACAATTTAAATTTTAATTAAAAAATAAGTTAAATAATAAAAAAAAATAACTTTACATTTGAGTAGTTAATAATGATTCTTATATATCTAAAATGCTCGTAAACCGTTTACCAAAATTATTTATCAAACATAAAAACATGTCTTAAGTTGTCTGCATACAAAAGTTATTAAAAATTGAAAAGTGGTAATGCATGAAATTAACATTTAAAAATATTCAATTTGTAAGTAAAAAAAAAAAAAAAAAAAAAAAAAAAAAAAAAAAAAGACAAAAATATCACTGTCATAAATATTTATATTATTTTAACATTAAACGAAATTTTACTGAAGTGAAAACAAGCTAAGAAACATTTGTTATGATAAAAATAGAGATATAGGCATTTCCACATATGTCTTAGTTGCACATATGTTTATATGCAACATTCAAAATGGTGGCAAATTGCCCATCACGGCTAATATTTAAAATCCCATAACTAAGCTCCTAACCAGAACACTTTTTCATAAATCTCTTGACATTTCTAGAATCAGTATAAAAAGTTCTATAAGTATACCAAATTTGATCCAAATTTGTGTTGGTGGGTGTCAAGGCCAGGACGATTTCTCATGAAATCATCCATTCCTTTATTTTTAGTAAAAAAAATCAGAAGCCCATGATTGAGAATAGGGGTTTTTTTAAGGCAATTTATTTGAGCTGAAGCCATGTAATTAACTTTTTCCTTCAATTTCTGAATTTCATAATGTTCTTTTAAGAAATAATGTACTTTAAAAAATGCTTTGAAACATTTTGTTCTGCTGTAATTTTAGTTCAGGTTTGAATATTAATTTTAGCGTTATAAATATAATCCGCTTTTTCCTTTACACTGAGAAAAAAAATGTACCGCCTTCATCTATAATGAATAAGTGGTCATTTTCTAAATCCTTTAACTAGAAATATATATTTCCGAGCTATGCGCATAAGGCAGCCAATAAACTGAAGAGCCGAAATGATCGAGAATTTGTAGTCTACACATTTCTAGATGGGGACACAATATTCTGAATATTCTAAATCTTTTGTATTGCGAGAAATTCTCGCTTGTTTTTCTAGAATTAGGTATTAAACGAAGATTATAGTTGCTGAAACCCGCCTCTTGTATTTGCATTTGTTTGCATAGATTTTTAAATAACTTTGCCCTCGAGAATATAGGCAAACGCTCTAGAATTCTAATAGGGGTCTCTAGAACTCGCTTTCAAAGGGGACTAGAATTTATAAGTATGACATGGAATTATTTTTTCTAAAGAAAAAATTAGATTCTAGATGTACGTTACAAAATTTTTTCTCATTGTAGAAAATATGTTGATATGTGCATTTGAATACTGTAATTATTAGGAATTTGTTTTGCAGCCTTAGTTAATATTTAGAAATTTTTTAAAAAGCAGCTATTTAGACTCAGTATCATCAGTATCATTAGACTCATTTTATATATAAACAACCCTCCACTATTCTCATTTTCTTTTTTCCCCCTAAAGTTTTCTTGCTTCATTTATTAAAACTTACATGTTTATTCACATAACAGTTTTCATTTATGAGAAAGTCAAGCCAAATGTTTGAAAAAAAAAATCAAAAATTACATAAACATTTAGTTTTTTTTTTTTTTTAATATATAAATATATGTATGTATATATGTGTATAGAAAAATAATATTAAAACTAAAACTGTAGAATTGCAGAAAGTTTTTCTCGAGAAAAGTTAACATTTAAGCATTAAACTTGGATTTAGAAAACCTATATTAAAATTGTAAGTCATGGAGAAATATTCTTTTTAAGTGACTTGTTTGGTTTTACTCAATTTTTTATTAAATATCTGGAATATATTTATATATTTTTTTAAGCAGTATGAAAAATGATATTTGTTCAAAATACTTGTATTTAATAAATAAATCTTTTATTTTATTTCACAAAATAGTGAGGTGTAGGTTATAGAAAATAAAAAAGCCTGTTCCATTCATTATTTTTAAGTTGAAGAAAATTGCCGTGAGAGATAAAAGAAAAAAAAAAAAAAGAGGTAGACTTACATATACAGAGGCTTTTTAAAAGATGTTATTATATAACTTTATAATAAATCTCTTATAATTTGATATTTTCATTAGTTATTTAGAACATAAAAAGCATTACCAGCCTTGATATCATTGTACTGGGATGGAGAATCGCCATGTATATTTTTTAATATTTTATTGAAACATTAAAAAACAACATTAACTTATCAATTGTATTTTCCTCGTTTTTGATTACGACAATTTCATGTTATAAAATCAGTTTTGTAATGCTTTGGTTACAAAAATCTCCTAGTCTTGAATCAAATATTTTCTATAAGTCTTCACTTCGATGTCATTATTGATTTAACCCCCGTGTTATAACTTAACAAACATAGAAAAAAAATAAAACTTTGATGTGTGCAGATCTGGAGAAAATGGAGGATGAGACAGCGATGTCAATTTCTTCTTAAGTCTTTCCAGTTCTTGGATTACAGCTTTTGTCATATTAGTGATGTAAAGATAGACTTTTTGTCATATTAGTGATGTAAAGATAGACTTTGAGAAGTTGCTGAAAAACAACATTTACCCTATTCCCGCGCTTAATTGTATCAATAAATCAATGCAGTCGTTAAACGTAAAGCTGGTTTCTTTATAACAGTTCGTGTAGAATTATGCCTTCACATCTATGGATACACTGCAAATGCGTGAAACACTTTCGCAACGCTAAGTGAACACAATTCTAAACACTTTTAGACCAAAACCTTCTGATTGTATTGCGATTGTGTTGCGATTGTGTTGTGTGAGGAGAAATATAGTGTTTTAAAGTGTTGTTAGAAATTACAAGGACAAGAAATGTGTTTAGATAGTGTTTCGATCCAAATTTAAGAGCCCATTCAGATTCTAAACGCTTTTTAGAACACTTTTACAACACATGCACCTTTAATACTAAAACACCTTTGAAACACTTTTTAAACATAATACTTAATCGCATAAAGTATTGTCCAGGCTTTTGTTAATAATGTGCTGATCATCTGTACAGCTAAGGTGTGCATTGAGAGGACGCTACAGAACGTAGGCAAAACTAAACTAGTATGTTGTACCCATCACAAAACTTTTTCATTTTTCTATTAAAATTAAAGCAGTGCAACATTTTTTTTTTTTTTTTTTTTTTTAATAATTATTTTTTTTTTTAAATTAGTATTTACTAATTTTCCTTTTCCAAAATGAATGTTGACGATTTTCTTCTCAGAGAAATGTAACAATAAATGTCCAAAGGATGTTAATTTTATCCCGTCACCTGAAACTATCCTTTATTTTCAGTTTTTTTTCCCTTTAAAAATGAAAAAAAAAAAAAGAAAAAAAAATCCATAACTTTGTTTTAAATTAACACAAATATATGGCTCAACCATTCGTTTTAAAGGTGTTGACGAGTTCTTTTGAAAGATATCCAAACGGGGGCTACCCCCCCCCCCCACACACACACACACGCACACTCCAGAGGGATTTTCTCTCTTGCACACTTTTTTTCTCTAGTTTACTACAATTACCAATAATTTCTAATAATTTCACAATCATTTCATAAAAATAATTCTCATTATGTACATATTTATACGAAATTTTGCCCTATGCTATACCCTAGCACACAGTCAGACAGAAACGTTTTCTAAAAACGGTCAAATCGTGTTAAAGACCCCTCAAAAAGTGTAAAACCAGTGAAAACCAGAGTTCGAAAATTTTCTCGAATCCATTACTTTCTTCTTAGATACACAGAAGAAAGTAAGAATAGTTAAATCGTGTTTGAGTCTTATCAAAACAGGTGAATCCATCAAAACCAAGAGTTATAAATTTTTACTAATCTTTTTTTAAATGTATAGGAGAAAGTAAAAAAAAAACTAGTATGTTGTGGCCACCACAAGACTTTCTTCTATATTTTCCTATACATATTCAATCAGTAACAATATTAAAAAAATAAAAAAATAAAAAAAAATTACGATTTTTTTTTTTTTTTTTGTTAAAAGTAAAAAAAATTGATAACTTTGTTTCAAATTATCACAGATTTATAGTTCAACCATTCGTTTTAAAGGTATTGACGAGATCTTTCGAATGATACCCATCTTCAAAATTTACCCCCCCCCCCCGCGGGGGGGTCTTCCCCCCAGGGGGGAAGCGATGCCCCCACATGCACAGAAATTTTTTCCTAGTTAACTATTACTATTATCAATAACTCATATTAATTTTAGAATCACAAGTTAAAAATAACTCTCATTATGTACATTTATACGAAATTTTGTCCTATACTGCCATGTTAAAAATTTATAAAACATGAGATCACAGCGCCACCTGTTGAGCGATTGATCCCCAAATGTAATCAGCACCAGTTTATGTCGGGGACCAACTAAATACCAAGTTTGGTTAAATTTCGTTAAAAATAAATAAAAATACGATTTTTTTTCTAAGTTTTTTTTTTTTTGTTAAAAATAAAATAAATCGATAACTTTGTTTTAAATTATCACAGATTTATGGTTCAACCATTCGTTTTAAAGGTATTGACGAGACCTTTCGAAAGATACCCATCTCGAAACTTTGCCCCCCCGGGGGTACTTCCCCCCCGGTGGGGGGGGGGGAACCGATGCCCCCACATGCACAAAAAATTTTTCCTAGTTAACTACTACTATTATCAACGAGATCTTTCGAAAGATACCCATTGTGAAAATTTACCCCCCCTTGGGGGGTATTTCCCCCCTAGGGGCGGAAGCGATGCCCCCCATGCACAAATTTTTTTTCCTAGTTACATACTACTATTATCAATAATTCATATTAATTTTAAAATCACAAGTGTAAAATAACTCTTATTATGCACATTTGTACGAATTTTTGTCCTATATACTGCCATGTTAAAAATTTAGATAAAATGCTATCACAGCGCCACCTGTTGAGCTATTGATCCCCAAATATAATCAGCACCAGTTTATGCCGGGGACCAACTAAATACCAAGTTTGGTTAAATTTCGTTAAAAAAAAAAAAAAAAAAAAAAAAAAAGATAATTTTTTCTAAGTTTTTTTTCGTTAAAAGTAAAAAAAATCGATAACTTTGTTTTAAATTATCACAGATTTATGGTTCAACCATTCGTTTTAAAGGTATTGACGAGACCTTTCGAAAGATACCCATCTTGAAACTTTGCCCCCCCGGTGGGGGGGACGGAACCGATGCCCCCACATGCACAAAAATTTTTTCCTAGTTAACTATTACTATTATCAACGAGACCTTTCGAAAGATACCCATCTTGAAAATTTACTTCCCCGGGGGGGGTACGTCACCCCCTAGGGGTGACGTACTGCCATGTTAAAAGTTTACAAAAATGCGATCACAGCGCCACCTGTTGAGCGATTGATCCCCAAATCTAATCAGCACCAGTTTATGTCAGGGTGCAACTAAATACCAAGTTTGGTTAAATTTCATTCATTGGTTCGTGAGATACAGCGTCCACAAAAAACGTGATACACACAGACAGACAGACATTTTCTAAAAACTATCAATTCGTGTTCAGGACATCCCAAAACGTGTAAATCCATCAAAAAACGGAGGTCGAAATTTTTCACGAATCCAATACTTTTTCTATATTACATATAGAAGAAAGTAAAAAAGTAAAAATCTCTCCAAATTGTATCCTTTCAGCGATGTCACAGGAGAAACGTCCATATGATTTTTATTAATACTGGTTAATTTTTTACTTCCATTACCCTACTACCGTAGGTAATGGATGTATTGTATTTGGTCCAAATTTTCGATATCGAGATTTCACCTGATTTATACGTTTTAAGATCCACTTATTCCAAAAAAGGGTTTTTTGGCAATTGGTCAGTGTGCGTGTATGTGTGTACAGTCGGTAACAAAAGTCTCCGAACACTAGCAAAAATTCCTATGTAAAAAAGATACACTTAATAAAGTTTTGTTAAATAAACCCCTGTGGAATTCTGTTTTTAGACTGATTATGAACAGGATTCGACAAGGATTTATTTAACAAAACTGAATTAAGTGTACTTTTTTTATATAAGAATTTTTGCTAGTGTTCAGAGACTTTTTTATGTGTGGAATTTTCTGGCTATCATATCTCCGAAACCAATAAATATATAACTACAAAACTTCAGAATTAAGACAGGCCTGGTGTACAGACAAATTTTACAAATTTTGGCGAAAATTGAAAAACCGGAAGTGGGACATCGGAGACCAGAAGTGGGACCGTAAGTCTGTATCTCAAAAACGGCTCTAACGATTTTCTTCAAATTTGCTATATAAACACTCTATTAGATGTCCTTTCGAATGATATAATTGGTTAGTTCAGGAAAATGGATAGGCGTCCTGTATAAATAGCTCAATTTCAGATCTCGCAAGCGCGTTCCTTTAAAAACGGCTGTACGGTTTTTTTTTTTTTTTTCAAACTCGCCCTATTAACTCACTTTAAATAGTCTTTTGTATGTAATTATTGTTTTCCGGTAAATATTTTTTTTTTTTAAGTTGGTATCTCAAAAACGGCTCTAACGATTTTCTTGAAACTTGTTATATAAATCCATTTCTTTCTCGTGTATTACGTGGTTATTAGAGGGAAATTAACAATCTTCCTGCTTAGGTAGGTCATCTTCAAATCTCGGAAATTTGTGTTTAAAAATATAACTCTACCCTTTTTTTCTCTTATTTTTTTACCTCGCTATATGTATAAGCTTCGTTTTTTGTCTTTATAAATTTCTCTTACCGGAAAAATTTTAGGTTTCTACTTCTTTAGGTAAGTTTTATGTTTTTTGATCACATTATCTCTCAAAAAAATATATAATATGTGTAATAGTGGGTATTGAAATTCGTGTGGTTGTTTCACATCAGATTTTTTAAATATACCCTTATATAAATATTAATTGTTTATCAAGCTCATGTTTCTCTAATTTACTTAAAAGATTTTCCGCATTTGTCCTGTAGCACTTGCGCGATGTAAAACCCGTAAAACCCACTCAATCTCAACCTCAAACAATTTCCTGGTATGGCAAATCTAGCAGATCGCAAAGTTTTGAAAAACAGGTATGGCAACGCTGCTGTGTTTGTTTACGACCATCGAGAAGATATTCCAAATCCAAAATGGATGCCCCCGTACCTGCACGCTGAAGTGAACGTGGTGTTGCAAAAGTGAATTCGGAACAGATCCTGTATAATTGGATTATAATTTTAATTATCAAGGTAAGTTCATAAATAAAATACTTTTTACATTAAAAATGTTTTTCATTCTTGTTGTTTTAAATTTAGAGGTAATCTTTTCAAAAATTTATTCGTACAGCGCTTGTATTGAAAATTAGTTCGAATACACCTAATTGTGGTCATAGTTGTTTTAAATATGAAAACAGTTAAAATTATTGGTATGTTTTCAAAATCGTCTTTAAAAGGGTTAGCATTATTATTCTAAATGTTTCTGTTGTCTGAATGTATGTATTATATATATAAGTAGCATTAAAGTGTTTTTAAAACATATATTAAGTATAATTCGAAATTACTTATTTCATAATAAAAGTTCTTGAAATTTCTTTTTTCGATGTACGATGTTTATTTTTTGCATTTATTGTTAATTAAATATGTAATTATTAAAAATATTATAAGTACTTACTAACTTCTACTCTAATTTAAACTGTAATTTCTACCAATACATTTTTTTCAGTGCTTGTATGGGCCAATATACTAATGGTAATAAACGGTAGTAATGACCACAATGTTTTAAATTTGATTCTGTGTATTTTTAACAAATCAGGAAAAAAAAAAAAAAAAGATAAATTTTCTGTTATTATTATTATTATAATCATTCTGCAAAAAAATACTTTTCAAAATATACAGTCCATGTCTACTCCCAAAACCCACATTTCTTAAACTTGCAAATTCTAGAAATTTACAATAAAACTTAAAGTTTTCAAAACAATGTACAAGATAGCATGAACAGTAATTTATTTTAGTACTTTATTTTGCAAAAAATAAATATTTTTACAGGGAGAAAAAAAGAAAAATTAAAACTGTTTAGCTTATCAGTTACTCTATATAATGCTTAATATCTCTTATGTTATTAAAATCTGTACGTGTGTGTGCGTCTGTCTATCTGTGAGAAACGGCTTGAAGCAGCTAAAGCTTGTCCGCTAATGGTCGCATGGACTTCGGACAGGTACAGTTGGACGGAGAATTTATCGTAGATGTACATTATCTAATTTGCTAAACGATGCGAAGCTAGTCTTATTGGTAGTTTTATTATTGAATGATATTGTCTTGCAGAAAGAAATTAGCTTTAGTGAGGTGCGTCACAAAAAGCAAGAAAAAATTCTGCCACAGGGGACGTCATGTTGAAAACCACTTTTTGACGTCAAAAACCCAACCCTGCCGCCAGCTCACAGGCAAGATTAACTTTCCAACATGGCAACTATTGACGTTGATGATTGTTTTCACAGACAAATTAAACTGAAAAATTCGTTCATTACTAGAATTTTAAATTAAAAAAGCAGCAACAATTGCTATTTTTAAAATGTAAAGCACCATAATGAGCTAATGTGGATCACGCCAACAAAAGTCATATTCATTATAATAAAAGTAGCACAAAAATATATTTTAAAAAAGAAAAATTTTATAAATTGCATAAGTCGATACTCCGATATGCATTGCGAGCATTTTTAAAAAAATTAAAACAAAGCAAAAGATAAAAAAAATCACTGGATAACCCTGATTCGCCTTGTATGAAAATTTGCACTGCCGTGGTCAGTATTCCGATGTATGCTCACTTTGCAAGCTTTAAAACCAAGAAAAAGATCATTACTCCAAATTTATGGCACATGAATCAGTAAATGTATGAAAATTTGTGCTGCCACAGTCCATAGCCTGATATGTATGCTCCGTGAATTGTGAACAATTGATGATGTCGTATGTGTTATGTGTATTAAGTTGAAATATTGAAATTGATAAAAATATTTTTTATTATGTGAAATTTAAATTGATTTTTTTTAATCATCAATGTTATGATGTCAAAGAATATTAAATAAATAAATATTATATACCAATCTAATAAAGTTTTTATCACCCAGTGACAGAAAATTTTGTAGATGTCTGCGACAGGTTTTTAAAATTTCATAATCTGTCTGTGAAATTTGCATGTAGTCAGAAAATGGCTTACACTCAAAGAGCCTGAAAGATGATAGTAGCAATCTAAGGGGGGGGGGGGGGGGGGTAACAACAGTGGTGATTTCGTGCAACAATACACAATACAATTTTACTACAGAACAATATAGTATATAATTGTAAAATAATAAGATTAACTCATTCAATTAAATATTTTATAGTAATGTTTGACACAACACAAAAAAAAAAAAAAAAAAAAAAAAATTATAAATAATAAAAGTTTTAGTTATTTTTATAGGTGAATTTTGAAGTGGAGGAGAAGTTTTGGAACAGTTTTAAATGAAATTAGCACTTTTCTATGTTCCCGTAGAATCTCAGTAACAGGTAACAGGAGAAAAGAATACACGCATAACGCTGCACTATTTTGTGTGTTCCTACCAGAGAGCGTCTAAGACGTCATATATCGGTAGTGCATTGTCGTGGGCGAAAAATGTACGTAAATTGCAGACAATTTTTTATGACTGCAGACAAAAACTGTCTGAAAGTTGCGGACCATTTTTTTTATTAGTACAGACAGAGAGTGTCCGAAAGTTGCGCACTAATTTTTTTATTAGTGCAGACAAAAACTGTCTGCAAGCAGTTTTTCTGTGTCCGCGCCTATATCGCCGTGTTGCGGTATTTCTGCCGCTGGGTTTTATCACATATTATAATCTAAATTAAAATAGAATTTGTATTCAAATATGATAAATTTCAAAATAAAAACTGATTCTAGCAGTTAAATGATGGGGAAATTGTGACAGCATATTTTAAACTGTATTTACCAATAGTAAGTACAAGGTACAAATTTATGAAAATTCAGAAGAGAAAATTTTTTATTTATTTTTATTTAATGTATTTGGACTTTTTAGTTTATTTATTTACTAGAATTCAAAACTTTACAGGGGAAAGGAATTTTTTTTTTTTTTTTTAACTGGCATTATTCACACCGGGCTTCCGAGGCATAGCGCGAACGTGGTACTTTTTTTAAAAATTATATTACGTATAAATAAAATTTGAGCTCTAAAAATTGTTTTAAATTATACTGTTAGTAAATGCTTAATATGTTGTTTAATAACCTGCATAAAATATAAATCTATGAATGGGCTTCACAGGCCTGCCTCGAGCATTTGTGTATGTACGATTAACGTGAGTAACGTCGGGTTAATGCTTAGATTTTATGCTGATATTTTTTAATGCACACTGCATTCTTTTTTATATGCAATAAATTAAAAAATATTTAAACTGTTCTGGGTATGAAAAAATACTTGAATTGAAATTTAAGTATTCGACCAAATACCAAATATTCTGCCAAAAACACTATTTGGTGTAATTCTAATTATTATTCTTTTCTTTTTGCTGTTATAGAAAATACTTCAAGAATTAAGTATCAAAAGTGCATCACTTATAGCTTAAGATCTGCTATGAGGCCTCAATTTGGAATAATTCAGATGTCCTGCAGAACAGATTTTATTCAAAGGTATGTTTGATAATTAGCCTATAATGTTTGAAATTGTGAATTGGTCTTTAGAATGTTCCCATACATAAATACCAGGGCTCGAAATCAACTATAGTCTGTTGGTGAGGAACCATGAAAATATTCAATGGACTAGCAAAATATAAATTGTAGTGGTCCACCAGACTGGAGTCTTGGGATTCGACACACAAATTGACTTTCGACCTGAACTCACTGGCATTTTACCTGTGACCCACATAAAGTATTGTTAAAATTTATGTAATATTGCTGAACAGATCTTTCAGAAAATTACATGCTACGTTAAAGATTGCAAGTATATATGTGAAGGTTAGATTCCTAAACAAACAAACAAAAAAAAAAAAAAAAAAAAAATTCTTAGAAGAAATAACTACACTCGACTTGCAGCAGGTAGCTCGAGGGGGCCTGATTTAATGCATGACTGTATAAGGGATCAATGAAGCTTTTTAATATTTTTATTTTTTACTTTTCTTTAAAATTGTTAATATGACATAGCCTATCCTCTGTAATTTTTCATTTAATTTCACATTAATAACTTTTTAAAACTTTTAATATGTAAATGTAATACAGTGCAACCCCTATCTATCGTTCCCGCATGCATCGTTTTCCTGCATTGATTGTTTTATTTCTATGGTCCCTGCTACCCTGCACCAATTGTATTGAAATAATGTTAATGAAACCCGCATGTATAGTGCTTCAAAAAGTCGATTTCCTGCATTCATCATTGTAAAATTTTTCTTCTGACCTTGTAAAAAAAATTTCCTGAATGTCAAACAGTTCTATGTGGCATAGCGAGTGGAATTACTGCTTTCATCCTAAAATAACTTTTTTATCCATTTCCATTGATGTTCCATGTCTCCATACCATCTATTCATTTTATAATTTCAGATTGGCAGGAAGTAACCTCTTCAGTAATCTAGAAAATTGTTTCGTGAAATGTGGTTACGCGCGAAAAAATGAACACCAAACAGAAGGGCAAGAAAATTATGATAATGGTGATAATGCAGATGAAGAATGGATTGTGTGTAGCAGAAGCTATGCGTCTGGTACAAAATTTAGTGGTAATTTGCATTAATCAAGACGTTGCGACACGCAGTATCCTAAAGCATAGAAGAAATGTGTGATTTAAAAAAATTAAAATAATGGCAAAGAAACAGAAGATAATATTTCCGCCGATGACGTAATTATAGCGTTTGAAAATGCAAGAACTTTTATATAAGCACATGAAATTACAGAAAAGAACCAGAAAAATGTTGTAAATCTGGAAAAATTCCTGTTTAATTTATGAAATGAACGAAAAACCCAATATAAAATTATTGATTTGTAAAAATAAATTTTACTTAATGTTCTACAACATTGATTTATTACTTTGACAATTTGGAAAGCAAAAAATTAGTTTTTATTATTAGTGTACTATATACCAGGGTGCAAAATTTCTGCTCGCCACCTCGCCATTGGCGAGTGGTTACTGTGGCGAGTAAAAATTTGGTCTATTTATAGAGAGAATTCTTACATAATATGGTGACAGAAAACATTCTTTTTATAGATTTAAATATGGCAAAATCTTGCCATCATAGATATAACCTCATATTTAACTTCTCCTTTTTCTCTTCTCGGAGTGCCGAGTCTGTGTGCGCATTACCCGACGATCGCCCCAGCCTAGCAAAGGAAAAATGCTTAGTATATACATGCATAAATTTATAATCTCTTTGGCAATTTCATTTTTCCCACTGTGATTTCTTCAAGCAGACTGAGAATAGACGAACAGAGATCCTCTTTGCCCATCGCCCACTATCTGAGAAAAAAAAATGCGAAAGTTTGCCTATGCGATATTGGCACATGAAAATTAGCCCGAGCCCTTTTAAAGATACTGCCTATGTTTATTTTGTTGAATAATGATCAAAAAACAGTTAGCATTTTCCAGTTTTTTGCTGAAATGCCAAGAATTTGCGCTTGTTATGATTTGTAAGCAACGATTTTATCCAAAAAGTAATTCCGAAATGGCTATTTGAAGTGACAACAATGAACAAGATATACACTTCGACATTCCGTCTGATTATAAAAATAAAATAGACATAAAAGACATTTCTGATGTAAAAAGTTAAGTAAATAAGGAAGCTTAATCTTTCATAATAGAAAGGTTTTTCACAGGATATTGTTTGACAAAGTTTTTTTTTTTAATTATTATTATTCTTTAAGGACTCTTTGCATTTATAGATGTTTTAATCTTTTTCAAATCTCAAATACAATGCATTATAATGATTTTTGTTCGTAGATGATTATGAGACATGATGATATACAACACACTTTTGATATATATAATTTTAGGCATATTTATAAAAGCATTTCAAATGGTTAGGGAAAAAAAAAAAAACCCAAAATGCGCAAAAAAAGAAAAAAAATGACAATCCTATTTTGTGGCGAGTAAAACCTTTTTTTCGGCGAGTGTAATCTGAACTGAAATTTCGGGCCCTGCTGTATACATTGTGTTTAATAATTCATAAACATTGCTTTCTTCATGTTTTGATTTTAACTTGCATTCGTCGTTTTCCCGCTTTCATCGTTTTTTTTTTTTCACTTACCCCGTGAAAAACGATGGATCGAGGTTCTACTGTACTATATAGTAAATAATGTGTCATTTTATTTAGCTTGTTTGTTAAAGCATAAATTTTTTGTATAAGACTTGATTTGTATTGTATTTTTTAATCCATTTATAATGTATATATATTGGCCATGTAATTTTATTTTACATTACATTACAATTACTAAAATGTAATAATATTTTAAATATTTTTAAAAATATAATAGAATGAATAAACAGACCAGTGGAAATATGTGCGTGCCAGTAAAATCTTAAAATTACTGGTCTTGCAGACTAGTGATGTAATTTTCTTAATTTCGACATGCCTGTATAACTGAAGTGCCAAAGAAAAAAAAGGGGGGGGGGTACAGAATAGGGATGTACCGAATATTTGGTATCTAATTCGGTATTCGACCATATTACCGAATATTCGGTTTGGCCGAATATCAAATTATTCGGCTTGTTATAACATATAAAAATTCATTTATTTATTTATTTATTTATTTTTTAATTATTGTTTAAGAAAATTCTGCTATTTTTAATTATCATTGAATTAAGATTTTTCAGAGTAATTCAGAAATAGATTATATGAATGAAAGTTAATGTTATTCTATGAGAAATTTTCTTTACTTATAACTCATTAACTAATACATATTTTTAAATACTGTTTTCACATTTGGAAAATTCTCAACTGTTAAATTGATGGACCTTTTTTAAGAATGTATTTTTAAAAATTTTTTATATTTTATTTTGAAGC
The DNA here is from genome assembly GCA_963930645.1 of Salticus scenicus. Taxonomy (NCBI): domain Eukaryota; kingdom Metazoa; phylum Arthropoda; class Arachnida; order Araneae; family Salticidae; genus Salticus; species Salticus scenicus. Next base: position 326,021,767 of record OZ005648.1, on the reverse strand, counting down.
TGCAAAATACGAATTTTCAACAAGTGAAATTTTTCATATTGCAATTTCAATATAAAATATTAAAAATTAAAAAAATATGTTTTTAAAAAAGGTGCGTCAGTTTAAAAGTTGGGAATTTTCTGAATGTGAATACAGAATTTAAAAATATGTATTAGTTAATGAGTTATAAGTAAAAAAAATTCCCTCGGAATAACATTGGCTCGAGTTTCCTGCGACGGTAAGTGAAGAGGGGCCGTTAAATGAAAATATATATATATGTATATATATTTATCTAGTTTCAAGTAACATTAAAGAAAATTATTAGTTACATTAATCATAACAATTAATAATATTTAACAAAAATTGACATTATCAATAACAGTATAATGAAATATATTTCAAAAGTTGAGTTAAGAAAGAGCATACATAATTCACATGATGGTGCCATCTAGGAAACTTCAAGAGATCAAACAAAGATCACATCCATATCTGGCAAGAAATATAACACAAAATAGCAGTTTTGAACATGTCATTGAAAAGTGCATATGAAGTGCCCCAGCATGCACAAAAAGCATCACATCTCTATCTTACAATTTATCCACATGAGTGTGAGAGGCATTTGTGTCAGTTTTAATATAGGTTAGCATAGGACCCAAAATTTCAACTCAGATTACACTAGCCGAAAAAAATGTTTTACTCACCAGAAGATAGTTATCATTTTTTTCTTTTTATTGTTATTTTTCCTAACTATTTGAAATGCTTTTTCAACTGTGCTTAAAATTATATATATTAAAAGTGTGTCGTTTATCATCATGTCTCATAATCATCTATAACTAAAAATCATTATAATGTATTTGATATTTGAAAAAGGTTAAAATGTCTAATGGCATACTAAATGCAAAGTCATTAAATAAAAAAGAAGAAAAAAAAACTCTTTGTTAAACAATACTCTGTGAAAATCTTTTAATTATGAAAGAATAAGCTTCTTTATTTACCTATTTATCATTTTACATCCGAAATGTTCTTTTCGTCCTCTTTATTTTTGTAATTAGACGGAATGTCGATGTATATAACTTGTTCATTGTTGTCATTTGAAATAACTTTTTCGATAAAATCATTGCTTACATGCCTACAAATAATTACAAGTGCAAATCCTTGGAGTTTCATTAAAAAACTCAAAATTGAAGTGTTTTTTGAACATTATTTAATAAAATAAACATAGGCAGTATTTTTAAAGAGGCTTGAGTCCATTTTCATACATCAATATCGCATAGGCAAACTTTCACACTTCTCTTTTTTCTGATAGTGGGCGATGGACAAAGAGGTTCTCTGCTCGTCTATTCTCACTCTGATTGGAGAAATTACAGTGGGAGAAACAAAACTACCGAAGAGATTTAAACTTTTATGCATGCGCTAAGCATTTTTCCTTTCCCAGGCTGGGATAAAATATCAGGTTACATGATGGCAAGATTTTGCCATATTTAAATCTATAAGAAGAATGCTGTCTGTCACCGTATCATGCAAGATTTCTACCTATAACTTCACCAAATTTTTACTTGCCACAGTAAAAATTCCACTCGCCGCTGGCTAGCGGAAATTTCGCGCCCTGGGTTAGCCAATACATTGTTACTTTTAAATTGATTTTTCTAAAATACAGCATTTCTGGTTTGCGTTTTTTTTTTTTTTTTTTTTTTTTTTTGAGTAGGCTCAAGAAGATATTGTTATTTAAGAAATTTTATGTGTTTATTAAGAAGCCTAACAGTTAATAATTTTTCTTTGGCTGTGAATTCAGCATTATACCATTACTTATGTATAGTAATATTTCCTAATATTTTTCTACATTTATATAAACCACTGTTTCTGTATAATGGTTTTTTTATAATATTTTTTTCATTATTAAAAAAAAAAATATTACTAAATGTAAATAGTATTGCTGAAAAAGTTCACAAAAAATTAGATGCTTGACACCTGAATATAAGAGTAAACCAGCCAGCCGAATAGTTACTATTCGGTTTGAAGGATATTCAGTATTCAGCCAAAACTGCTATTTGGTGCATCCCTAGTACAGAAGTGTATATGCAAATAACAGAGGTGTGGAACCAATCAGAGTAACACAACATGATCGACAGTGCCTATGTAATAGCAGGGTGTTTGTCAAAGCTGTTATATCGATTCCTGCTTCTACAGTGACATACTATCAAGATTTAAACGACTTTGAACATGATGTTATAATTGGTGCATTAGAGAACAGTGATGTGGAGAAGAAAAAAATTATCAGGTTCTTTTTATTACGTTAGATCGATGAATATTGATGAAGCAGAAATCTGGGTTGATGGAGTGATTCAAGATGATACAGCTTAAAAGAAAACCAAACTCATTAAAAAAGTTCTTTTTATTGTATGATGAAAAAAAAAAAAAAATTAAACAATTCAAGAACGTCTACCATTCCAGTGATTATAAATGAGTCACAAAACATTGTTTCTACAGCTTAAAAAGCAGAAGAAAAGGACACCTAGCAGAGATTTTTATATAACTTAAACAAAAGCAAGCAATGAAATGAAGACTATATTTGTTGTGAAGTCTGAAAGAAAACTCACAAATCAAGTATTTGCATGCTCAGAATTACGCCAAAAAGAATGCCAAACACTTTCTTTACTCACTTATATTTTGATACAAAAATTTTGAAAATAATCTAACTGTTAAAAACAGACAAAGACTGTGTGTTATAATAGAAGTTTTGATTTGCAAATAAAACTAGAATTTCTGTTTCATTAAATGGATTATTTTAGTTTCAAATGTACATTTTTATTATTTAATTATACTTTTTAATTTTAAAATTAAATTAACAGTTTATAAAAGTATGTACGAGGGTAAGGGTGCACATGTCATTAGTTTATATGACAAGTTTCAAATTGTTCTCTTAAGTAGCAAGAAATAAAACTTCTTCACACACCATAAATTTTAAATCAGCACAACCGGTTTCAGAAGGACGTAGCCTTTCTTCATCAGGTGCAAACACGTGCAACTGCCTTGGAGGCAAAAGCAAGACTGAAACCAGGACAAAATCCAGAGGGGGGAGGAGCAACACAAACAACCAATAGGAAGCGACATGCAGGGAGGACCAATCAGAGAGGAACACACGTACACACACACCACAAAAAGAGGAGGGAGGAAAGGAGTAAACAATAATTTTTTTTTTTCAAAAATATTAAACTAATAAGTAAATTTAATAAAATTTATCCATTAATTAATATTTTAAATTTAATTAGAATTATTTACTTATAACTAGTATGATGTTATAAACATAATGAAGGAAATTATTTAATTGAATTAAACAAATTTTTCCAGGCTGTAGACAGCAAAGTGGAATCAGATTTTTCATTGACAATTTTATCACGATTAAGGTAAATAGCTAAATTTTCCAAAAAATCCAGTTCGGAAACGCGTTTGGCATGAAAGATAATTTTGGCACTCTTAAAATTAAAACTATGATCAAATTCCCAACTGTGCTTCGCCATAGAAGATTTAGAAATTTCTTGATTAACAACATACCGAGAATGTTCACGTAAACGACATTCAAGATTTCTTTTAGTTTGACCAATATTAGATAAATCACAGTTATTACAAGGGACATTATAGATACCCCATTTTTGAAGCTCAGGAACAGGGGATTTGGTTGAAGGGAATTAGAATTTATTGACAGGTTTAAAAATAACGTGAAAATTGAAATGCTTCAAAACTTTGGCTAATTTAAAACATAAGGGGGGATAAAAAGATAAGACAACAAGATTATCAGGTTTAATTTTATCATCAATGGAAAGAGTAGAATTATAAGTTGGCCTACTGAACTTTTTGAGAGCTTTATCAATTATAGAGGGTCTAAAACCTCTTTTAATAGCAACAGACTTTAAATAATTCAGTTCTTCTTTAAGAGAAGAAGTATCAGAACAAATTTTAAGGTTATGTTTTAAATTAGCCAAAGTTTTGAAGCGTTTCAATTTTCACGTTATTTTTAAACCTGTCAATAAATTCCAATTCCCTTCAACCAAATCCCCTGTTCCTGAGCTTCAAAAATGGGGTATCTATAATGTCCCTTGTAATAACTGTGATTTATCTTATATTGGTCAAACTAAAAGAAATCTTGAATGTCGTTTACGTGAACATTCTCTGTATGTTGTTAATCAAGAAATTTCTAAATCTTCTATTGCGAAGCACAGTTGGGAATTTGATCATAGTTTTAATTTTAAGAGTGCCAAAATTATCTTTCATGCCAAACGCGTTTCCGAACTGGATTTTTTGGAAAATTTAGCTATTTACCTTAATCGTGATAAAATTGTCAATGAAAAATCTGATTCCACTTTGCTGTCTACAGCCTGGAAAAATTTGTTTAATTCAATTAAATAATTTCCTTCATTATGTTTATAACATCATATTAGTTATAATTAAATAATTCTAATTAAATTTAAAATATTAATTAATAGATAAATTTTATTAAATTTACTTATTAGTTTAATATTTTTGAAATTAAAAAAAAAAAAAAAAAAAAAAAATATTGTTTACTCCTTTCCTCCCTCCTCTTTTTGTGGTGTGTGTGTACGTGTGTTCCTCTCTGATTGGTCTCTGGCCTCCAAGGCAGTTGTACGTGTTTGCACCTGATGAAGAAAGGCTACGTCCTTTCGAAACCGGTTGTGCTGATTTAAAATTTATGGTGTGTGAAGAAGTTTTATTTCTTGCTATTGTCTGTATGCCAGTTTTTGAATTTATTTTTGGTTCTCTTAAGTAGTTTGTTTGCACGTTTTTTTTTTTTCGTTAAAATGGATAAACTTGAATATTGTGCGGTTATAAAATTCTTTGTTTTGGATGGATTAACCCCTAAAGAAATTCATTTGAAGTTAACAAAATTTTACAGGGACTCTGATCTTTCCATTTTAACCATTAAAAAATGGTCAGTTGATTTTAAACATGATCGCACATTGTTCAAAGATGACCCATTTGAAGGACGGCCAAAAACAGCTACCATACCGGAAATCATCGAAAAAGTGCATGATATCGTGTTGGACGATAGGCAAGTCAAGGTGAGTGAGATAGTTGAGACTGTGAGGATATCGGTGAGTGAAACACCTTGCACAAAGAATTACTGATGTGAAAGCTCTGAGCAAGAGGGGTGATGCATTTTCTGAATGACAATCAAAAGCAAATGCGCAAACAGTATTCGCAGCAATGTTTGAGATGAATGTATAAAGATCTAACTGATTTTATGCAATGATTTGTCACCATGGATGAGACATGGGTCCACCATTACATGCCAGAAACAGTAGAACATGCCATAAAGGCTGTAGATGAATATTTTCACAGCCTTTTAGACTCTCACTTCCAGGAAGGAATACTGATGTTGGAGAAACACTGTACCAAGTCTTGAAATCAAGGGAGAGTATATATATATATATATAAAGTAACTGAAAATCACAGTCTTTCATTGTCAGGCCGAGAACTTTTCACCTTACCCTCATATGATACCCACAAGTAACATGAATCCGGTAAAACATAATGTCTCCAACATTGCTGTGACCTGGAGGAGAATGTTAAAAAATATAACCAATCAGGACTGACAAGAATCATTAAATTTAACCGATATACGACCCTTCCTCAAATTGCTGCAGATTTTAATGTGGTGCCAGCATTCGTTGCCAGCAAACTTTCATCAAAATCGTTACAGCAATTTCCAAGAAAGCCAAGATTTATATGAAGTATAATTAAAAGCCCCCCTTAACCCTTTCACTACCACTGGGACATATACGTCCCAAGCAATGCTGCCAGATTGAGGTATTTTTTTTATTGAATATCCACCAATAAATTTTAATTGCAACGGTTGTATAATCATTCCGAAAACATCTAACAAAGAAGTCTTCGAAGTTAATAGGCATTTAAAATTTAGTGGTAGATATCATATACAAAGAATTCCCTCAATCTGGCAGCACTGGTCCCAAAGGCAGTTTATATTGGTAGTGAAAGGGTTAAAATTAAAGCTTCATTTCTCAAACTTAAATGATTCTACCTCCCACTAATTCACTGATAGTGACCTAATTAATTCTTTAATTTATTTTCTAAGTGTTTCATTAATTACAAATTCTTTAACTGTTGTTTATATATATAATGTTTATATAATATGACTATTGTTTTATTTTTTTAACAGAGGATATGCTTTTGAAACCATCCTGAAAAACCCTCATTGTGCTCCAGGTCATCTAAGAGGACAAAGAACAAAAATAAAAAGACTGTATCAAAAGTTATGCAATTTGAAATCACAGTGAAAAAGTTGATTAATATCTAACCTGTATCATCTGTTTTGTATAAATTCTGAATGTTTAATAAAAATATTCTGAGATTAATTTTTTTTTTTTTTTCCTTAGTTAAAAAGTAATTTATTAAAACAGTCATGTTGTACCTCTAAGGTCTTAAAAGTGCTTATGTCAAATAAAGATTTTTTAAGTGCCATGTATTTTTTTCCTTTCAACTTTCTCTATTATTAATACATATGTATATATAAAATCATTGCATTTCAAATTTCTTGAAAAAAAAAAAAAAAAAATGCTTTAAGGATTCTTAAATTTTAATAATTTAAAGGGCACATTGTAAATTGTGGATAATATATCTAAAAATATTTGTACTGAAACTTATAGGTATTTTATTTAAATATTGCACTTTTTATTAAAATGAGTATATTTCAATAGAGAGGATTTAATCTGTTTACAAATGCTTCTCAAGTTAAAAATAAATAAATAAATTAAATTTATGCATGCAGTGTACTGAGAAACTGCTGAACTGCCAAAACTAAAATTCATTTACAATTTTTTTTTTTTTTTTTTTTTTTTCATGAGATTGTTTTTTTTTCTTTTTTGTCTGTACAGCATGCCTGAGTTTAATGCTGTCAAAGGCAGTGTGGGAACTCTGAATTGAAGTTTACTTCTGGAGATGTTTCTTTCTTTAGGGTAAAAAGAAACCCTCAAACGAACATCATGCCTTTGTAAGTCTTCACACTGCTCTGGTACACATCAAAGACGGAACACGGCCACCGTGTGCCACCAATACCTTTCAGTTTGAGGTGTTGTCCTGCCAGGCAGGGCACACGGGATACACATCAAAGACAGTGGGCACCCAAACTGAAGTTCATTTAAAAATTTGTTTAGATATATATATATTTTACATTTAGTCACCAGAAACTGTTGTGGCCGGGGCAGAAAGTTGTGTCTGTCATCAGTGATTGAAGCGACCTGGATGGAAAGTTCAGCGTCAGTCACTGATGACTAATGTGGCACTTAATGCGTTAATATTTATTAGCTAGAAAGGAAAAAGTTAAAAATTTTCTAAATTTTGATTATTATTATTATTTTTTCATAGAAATACAGATTTAAACACATATAAAAAATTTAAAAAAAAAAAAAAAATTATAAACCCATTCTTTATGAAACTTAATTTTTCAGCAAATTCTTATAAATTGTAAATTTAATAATGTTACATAGTAGAGAAACATAATTAGAATTAAAAGTCTCATAATTATTAATATTTAATTTATTTCATATTCACTCTTTGAGTTGCTCCTTTCAACACAAATAATTTAAGAAATTCTTCATTGAAAAATTTTTTTTAAATATATTAATACAGTCAATAATAAACGAGCAATAAAAAGGAATAAGTTCCTTTAATATTAAAATCATAAATGCTTTACTTAATTTTGGCCAGTTAAATATTGGTCAAGAAATTTTTTATACTTAAAGCTTCACCTGTACTTTTTGAAAACTACTAAGAGGGAAATATATTTGAATTATGTATTTTTTAATTTCAATACAATATTTTTATAGATTTTTCTTTAAAATGGAAAAAAAATGAAATCTAAAGAAACTCTTTTTTTTTTTTTTTTTTTTGCACACTACTATGTAGGTAGACATTTTCATAACATGATCAAATGGTGTTCAGGACATCTCAAAACAAATAAAGCCATTGAAAATCAGAGGCCAAGAACTTTAACAAATCCAATACTTTTTCTTACATACATAGAAGAAAGTAGAAATAAGATTAGTGCTAAATCTAGAATAAAAGGGACCCTGGGGGAATTTAATAAAAAGGGCATAATTTGTAGCCTTCTCTATTGTGATTTTTGCATGTAACCAAAGTAAATCGATAATTTTATGTGTAATATATATATATATATATATAAGCTCTTCAGGAATTCTGTAGAACTATTGCTAGAAAGTTGAAAAGTATCTAAAGGCCTCTGAACATTTAAAATATTAGAAAAGGCTACTTTGTACCAAAATGTTTTTAGAAGAGCTGCTGGGTGCTAAAATGGGTTGAAAAAGGGCCGTTGGTTGCTAAAATGAGTTTGAAGGGCAGCAGGGTATAGCACCCTGCCAAATTAGCCTAGAGTCAGCAATAAAGATAAAGATGAATGTATTGTGTTAACACTAAATTCAGGTTTGTATTCAATTTGTGTTTTTTTTTTACATTCTTCCTTATTACCATTAAAATAACAAGTAAATTGTGTAAAGTGTTTTAAATGTGTTAATTTATAGTGTTTTAAATTGTGTGTGATGTTTGAAATGTGTTGTTAATTTGGGGACAAAGTGTTTCACTACAAAACACTATTGTTAAGAACACATTTTCTCAGAACACATTTACAACACTTTTTTTAGAACACATTTTTAAATTACAACACTTTTTTAACGTATTGAAAACACTTACCACAACACAATAAAGTGTTGCAATTATGTTTCTTATGAAGTGTTCTAGCTCAGAACACCAAAAAGTGTTGTTAATTTGAGGACAAAATGTGTTCTTAAATGTGTTATTTTTGTGCGCGTGCGTTTGCAGTGTACACACACCGTATACCATTCACATATATACAGCATGTGTTTTTGACAATGAAGGTCTTTCTTATTTTGCTATCGGACTTTCTTCTTTCGTTACAATTTTTTTTCCTATATTACACAACAATATTGCGGTAGCCTACTTGCCACTATTATGCAGAAAAATGTTACCAGCTGATAACTGTGTTATCTTACATGTTATGCTATGGTTACACAGGTAAACCTGGTAATATTTATCTTCATGTTTGTGGTATTTCTCTACATGGTTAACTGTCTGAATATTGTTGTGTAATTTTAGACGATTTTTTTTACAGTGTTGTCTGAAATGAACTATTCTTTGCGGTGTTTCATATTGATTTAAATGAATCATTTTGTCATCCATCTTGGCATTGCAAAAATTGACCATGAAAACACTTTACCCATAGAGAAAATGATTTTCGTTCATTTTTTTAACATAACCCATCTGCTCCACCGATTTTCTCTATGTTTAATAGATTTATATGCATTAATTAATCATCGAATTCAGTTGGTCAACAAGGCATAGTTCATCCTTCATTTAAAAATTCCGCTTTTTCAAAATAAAAGAGGGCGATACTTTGAGGTATTGTCTTTTTATATATAATGTTTAAATGTTGCAAACAGACTTAATATACCCCAAAAAAATAGAAAACATTAAAGGTGCTCAGTCGAAGGTGTTCAATTTTGTCCGTCTGATATTATATTTTAATTATCTGAAAATAAATTAAAAAATAAATAAGTAAACAAACAAAAACTCGAACACACTATCTTATAAAGCAAAAAAATATCATTAATAAATTTCAAAAATTCGTTTATTTTCTGACAAAACATTTTAAAAGGTAAAAAAAAAAAAAAAAAAAAAAAAAAAAAAATCAGGAAATGTTTCTTAGTACCATATATTCTAGTATCTAGTTTATGCTAATTTTTAAAACCGTTTTTTGTTTCAGACATTTAAATTAACGAACCGAACAGTTTGATTTCAGTAAACTGCAAATTTTGAGGAGTCGCAACAAATCTTAATCAACTTTTTTTGCAGCAAGATTTCATCTTCAGACCTTAAATTGTGTACATATTTTTAAATATATTAGATGTTATATTCTAATGTTAATTTTTTTCTGTTTTTATCGTAATATTTCAGTGTAACATGTCTATATTAACTATATGTATTCAGTGTCAGTGTCATATGTCATATTCAGTATGATGTGTCTATTACATTATATTCTACATAAGGTAAAGCTAGGAGAGATTGCGCACATAGCAGATCGGTGGGATGCAGTATAGTAGACGAGCTGAGACTCCAGCTAGTTCTGCAACATCAATAGTGCAGGCGTAACTTGAATGTGCATATTGATTGCTTCAAGCGTCTAAGATAAAACGTGGTTATATTGTGTCGTTTTCAAAAATGGTTGCTTGATTTTCATAACTCTTCATAGGAATTTCTATAGCACGGTAGTATTACAAAATGTATTTGAATGAAACAATTTCTCATGGACTTAGATGTTACTTTGTAGCAGGTGATTACATGAAAGCTGCACCATGTACAACAATATGTGCAACGATTGTAGGCAACGACAAATTAGGTCAGCAAACAAGACCTAATATAAAACAGAAATGTACAAATTTTATTTTATCCAGTAAAAATGTTATTTTGTAATGTTATCTGGTCTTTTTTTTTTTTTTTTTTTTCTGTTTCTTTATAATTTTTCTTTAATTTTTCATTTTTTTTTTTTTTTAATAATTTCTTTTTTTTCTGATTTTTTTTATTATTAGATTGAAATATCCACTCTTAATACAAAAATATTTGCTAATTTATTATTATTGTTAACAGTTTAATGGTAGTTACAATTAATTGTATTTTCTCCTGTTCATGTGCGCAATATATCCTACAGTGAAAGGAAAAATAGCTTTTTTAGTTTTTTTACAGCTGTTGTTTTAAATTATAGCATAACCACAAAATATTAAAAGAAAGGCATAGAAGACGAATTAGTTCAAATTCAACAACAGTATATAAAAAAATTAATACTTGGATTTTTTATATCATTCTCTTGAATTGTTCTCAAGCTCTCCTAACGTTACCTTAAAATAGAAATAATAGGTTAGAAGTATCAATATTTTAAAATAATATTTGTTATTTCAGGAAAATAGTAATCCTAAGATGCGTCTGTATGATTACCTTCCTTTCCAAAACATAAATTGTTTGGTCTGAAAAATCACTTGCCTGTTTTCATAGTTGCCAACATTTTAATTTATTACTGAGCCTTTTTAGTTTTGCCTCCATTTCGCATCACTTTATTTACGAAATATTTTTCTCCAATGAGTAACTACAATAAAATAAGAAACAATTACTCGTAAAATAAATGTTTTACGGAATAAATGCGGAGTTAAATATGCTCTGGAATAAATTAAAATGTCAGCAACTCTGCTACTCTGTAGGTTAAATGTTTCTATGTAAATATTTCTTGTGAAATAAATATTTTATAATCCAAGAATATCATATTTGTGTGTTGTCAAATTACAGGATAGAACTAACATTAAAATAAAGAAACATAAAAATGAAAAAAAAGAAAAGAAATCTGAAAACTTCGTACGACTTTTGCGTGATATTTTATGTATAGCTTAAAAAAAAGAAAAAAAACACTCAACCTATCTTCTGAAAAAAAATTTTACTTTTGCAAAATTACTAATTATTAAGTTGGCACCAAATTTAAATATTCAGTTCCCTAAATATCGTAATTTTAACTACTCATTAAACCACTTTAAAGTAATGGTAAGTTGTCAAATAAAATATTTTTTGATTGATTGAAACGTTTGACAAATGGCTTACATTCTAAAACATGGGAAAAATTAATAAATTCATATTTTATTTCTTTTATTTGAAAAAACACCCATAAAGAAATTCTATTAAGTAAAGCTATATCCTATGATTTACAAGAAACTTCAAATGTGTCATCATCAAATTTCACGCCTGCCATTTCCGCGAAGTTGATGTCGAATTTTATATAAAAAACATAAGAATATAAACGTTCAAGCAGAAAAATATAGAAAAAAGGATTTACGGACACACATTATAAATTATTATTATATTTTTTTTTTCAAAAAAAAAAAAAAAAAAAAAAAAACTATAATAATAAAAGAAGATGTATGTCTGAGCATCAATACGTTCAGCCCTCACTGAACGTAGAAGTACAAAAATTGACATAACGGGTGCTGAGAAGCCATCCCGAAGGGATAGTATAAAAAAGAATTTAAATTTTTTAATTAGTTGCGGAGATATTAATTGAAACGTCGACTTGTGTCTAATCAAAAAGCGATCTCAATGACTAAGAATTCACTGCCATTGCATAAAAATAGATATTTTAACGGAGTTAAAAGCAGAAAAAGTGGAAAATAAATTAGAAATATTAGTCCGATCGTTACGAATTCGGCACCATATCGAAGGAGCGATTTTTCTGAATGTAAGGGTCCAAACGGCTTATCGATACATACAACAATTAGGTTTTAAAAATGAACTAAAGTATGAAAATTAGGGGGCAACATTCATTTTAAGCTACCAGATGATTGTCTGCGAGGAAAAAGGAGATAGATGTTTATAACCAATTAAGATAAGATGTCACGTATTTTATATTGGGGAAAAAATTTTAAATTTTCAAACTTTTTCAAATTTTCACTCACGTATACAGAAATTAATATTCGGGTTAGACAGCATAAAGCTACAGTTAAGTTTCCACCAAAATAACTGAATAATAATAATAATAAAAAAAAAAAAAAAAAGATACATTTTTCTTGGGAATTTATCACCACTCGCGTGACCAAAATACAATTAAGATTACGTTTTCTTTTATATTTTGCAGTATATTAAATTGAAATATGGCGCTGAAATTCGTAATGTTTGGTTTTAACGCCCGATAATTCGGTTCCGGATATTTTTGAAAGTGTAACATTAACAGGAGGGGCTTGAAAAGGGGGAGGGGGCGTAGGGGCAGAAATGTAAAAAAAGAGTTGCAGCGTTGAAAATTGGTATTTTTAGGTTTTAAGGCCTGATAAATCGATTGCGGATATTTTCGAAAGTGTAAAATTATTAGGAGCGGCAGAAAGAGGCGGCGAAAAGAGGGGGTCAAAGAGGCAAAATTGTAGAAATGAAGTTAGAGAGTTCAAAATTGATATTGTTAAGTTTTAAAACCCGAGAAAACGACTGCGAATATTTTAGAAATTTCGCAACTTTCCGAGAAAACCACGGTACATAGATGCAAATCTTTTTATAACAATGTTTATATTACTTTTGTACCTCACCTTCTATTTAACATAAATTAAAAAGTAATATATCACTTTAAAACTTATTTGAATATGGAATTGAAGAGAAGATGTCGCAAATCTGTCGCCAGATAGCGTTTCAGAATTTTAAAATTTCTATATGATTAAATTGCTTATAATACATCATTCTAAAGATATTTTAAAGTACTTTTATTGCGGATTTTTAAACTAATCTAAGCCTTTCGAATTCCGTACGAGTGTTTCGGAGACAACAACGGAAATCCCAGAAAGCATTTATTTTTTATATTTTGCAGAGTTTCGAATTCCATCACAGTTCGTACTAAGGATTTTTAACGGTATTTTCCCCTGAATTATTCAAGTTTCGAAAATAACCACAAAAAATCAGACATAAATGTTTTTATAACAGTGTTTATATTACTTTCGTATCTCAACTTCTAATTAACATAATTTCAAAACTAATCTATCATTTTAAAACTTATTTCAATTGAAATTGAAGAGTAGACGTTGCAAATTTCTGTCGCCATATGATGCTTTAATAATTTAAAATTTCAATATCTCCAATCCTATTTATGATTTAATCAATTTTATATGGTAGGTGAGATCGCAGTCACCACCGGGTTGGGAGTTTGCCACGATCATAATTTTCAAGGTTTTTTTTCACAGTGAACAAACAGATTGTTTCACATCATAAAACATAAAGGGGTGACACAGTCGCCACAGAGCAGATATTTGCAACAGTTAGAATTTTCAAAGGTATTTGCACTATGAACGAGCAAGATGCTGTAGGTTCTAAAACGGGGAGAAAGCACCGCAGGCGCCACCGAGCGGTAGTCTAATACGGTGAGATTTTTCAAGGATCGCGAACCAGCTGGTTGCCGAATGCGTCTAGTATCTTATAGAATCTAAAAAGATAAATGCCAGAAAAATTTAACAGCATTGAATGTTATTTTCTCCTTATGGATTTCAAAAGTGTGTTTTCAAAGTATTATTAAATAAATGGAATATTTTTGGTTTACGAGAAATTATGAAGATAATATAAAGAAAATTACAAGAAATATATTTGAATAATACAAAATAAATATTACAACTTTTCTTTTATAAACAAATATTTATAAATTTGTAAGTTGTTCCCAAGCGAATTAAAACAGAAAACTTATAAATAAAATAGCATCAATCAATTTGTATGTAAAAAAAAAAAAAAAAGAAGATTAAAATATTAAAGGGAATATGAGCTTTAAATATATAATAGCCTGTTCATTAAATAATAAACAAAACAATTAGTATTTTAAAAGTATTTATATGTAATAACTACCGATCATGTTTAAGTTATTATTCCTGTTTATTTTAAAACAAAAATTTTAGAGCCCTGGATTATATTAAAAACATTGTATGGGAGCAGAAAAATAGTTGCAGCTCATGTCGTAGTTTAAATATATATACTTATATACTAGATTTTATGATAAAAGATGCTAGTAGTGGTACATTGCTCGGTAAGAAATATATCATATTTGATAAATTTTAAATGAATTTCTTTCAAAATAAATTGTGAATCTTTATTATTTATCGTGTTTTAAACCAAATATTTAAATAAAAAATTTCGGAAAACAAGCATCTAAAAAGGATCAAAAATAAAATTCCCAGAATCCTATAAAAAAATGATAAAGACAATAATAAATGTCCCAAAATTGGATAATATATGATAATGTACCGACGAATTATGATTAATAATTGAAGTTTATTAGCTTCTTTTTATAACTTCGTTTTCTATTAAATTATAATTTCATTCTTTTTCTACTGAATTACTATTCTTTAAGTTTATGTACTTTCTTTTAGATTAGCCATGTATTTTGTATTATAGAGCCAATGACATAAGAAATGATAACTAAAAAAACTTTTAATTTCGGATATGAAAGCTTTTATATTTTTATGTTCTGTAAAATTTTAGGAAAATAATGTCTAAAGACAAGAAAACGATAACTTATTCTACAAGCAACACCCAGGAAATTATTATTTCAAAAATATTTATTTAAATTTGAAAAAAGTAATTTTAATTGTCAAAAGTTAATTTGAAAAGATAAGGAAATTTTATTGATTAACAATATCTTTAGGTATTTATGACTGTAACTGAATAAATATTTTTTCTTTCTTTATTTGATTTAGACAACCCAAAAGGGAATTTTTTGGAGAAAAAGAAAACTTCTAGGAATTACGCTTTTCTGAAAAGTTAATTACGCATATGTCTAAAGATAAAAAAAATAAAATAAGAAATCCTCCTATAAGATTTTTATCATTTTTTATCAAAGAGGAATTCTTTTCTTTTTTAATAAGGTTTGTCATATAATGTTATACACACGTTTAATGTTATATACACATGTTATATATATATATATATATATATATTTGTTAATTATTTTGTTAAATTTCATCTGTAAAATTCAGCATCTTAAAATATTCTTTATTTTGTTTAATTTTTAATTGAATTTTGAATCCAAATATAGGTGTTTTTTTAAACACAATTTTTCGACTTGGTAAAAATACCTTTTAGTCAATTTCACTGTGTTTAGTTGTTTGTTGATAGTTAGTGAATCTAAAATCCAAATATGATAGGTTTTTAGGAGAAAATATAGCTTTCAAGGGCCTGAATGTTGCTGAGGGATGAAATTAGATCACTTTCCCTTACATTTATCATGCAATAAACAATAATAGTTTTTATTTTGGGTAATTTTCTTGCTCTGCGATTATAAGATACATTTTTTAACAAAGAACTGTCTTCAGTGTTATACATTCTTTTAAACAAAATTTTATGTAGTTTAAAGTATAAATCATCATTCGATTAAAATATAAACCTTTTTTATTTTTTTTTCCCAATAATTGTCGAGAGCTGGCCATATGAAAATCATTGTCATAAGGTACATTAAATATTTTTGTCTCAAAAGTTTCCTCTAGTGACTTTAAGAACTGAGCGATCAGTTTGCCAGGTCGGACCTGGGATTAAGTCGGAAAAGTCTGGTCAAAGACGACAAATATTAAGATGAAATGTGTCATAAGATGCATTGATGGAAATTGCACCAAAAGCTTTAGTTTATTTCCCAAATGCATGAAAAAATGTTAACAGACCGTTTAATTGAAAATGCTTGACTGACTACAGTGATATAAAATTTGAAGAAGTAAAATTAAAAGGTGCACGAAGAGAAGTTTTTTGAGAAGTTGTAGTTTACAACTTTATAAAGTTGTATGGAAAATGACAGAATAATAACTGGGGGATAGGTTTAGAAACAATGATTGAATCCATAAAACTATGATAGACTACTACAAGTATCACGGGGCAGTTTAATATGTTGAGCGCCATGTCAGCCATTCTAGATTCTAGACATTTTGTCATATATCTCTAAGTACTGTAGGAATCATCTTGCAACTTTAGGAGTGTGCAGAACATGTTATACTTCAAACATTTCAGTGAAGGTTTTACCCCGAAAGTAAAAGCAGTACCAATAAAAAACTAAAACGTAGCGAGTCCTGTCAGCCATTGATGGTTGACAGTGTCAAATTTCATATAAAGCCGCGTCAACCATCAGTGGCGGATATAAAATGGGATATAAAACTAAAAATATTACATTTAATGATTGAAAATTTATTAAAAATTTGCTCATTTTTTTATTTATTACAGGAGGAATCATTGTGAAATTCCAGTGGATTTTAGGAATTTGCATGGCGCTCAACGTATTAAGAGTATTTAGCGTCATATCGCCGCTCTGAACTTTTGAATATAAATCAATGCGTGAACACGATGAGTTACACGCATGAAAGTTTTCTGACCTGTTTTATAGTTTTAAAATAAAATAAATAGGCTACCTTGATGTGTATGAATCTCAAAAGTGCACAAAATTACGATACTTACGTATTACCCGTAAGTACAATTAATATAAACATTATAAAAATGGAAAAATATATCATAAGCAATAATTAATTATAAATTTCCTGCATCCTTTATATTTATATTAATGAAAATTTGGCGATCTTTGGCGATTATTCGCTGGCATGTGGACAAGTACCTTCTTATTAATTCCTTAATGTAAGGTAAATGCTATTTTATATATCAACCATTTTTGCATAATTTAAGCCTTTAAAATTTGATTTCTAAAAATACTCTAAGTTTTATAGTTTTAAAATTTTGCTTTAAAAATATATCTTCTGAAAAACTATATTTAACATAGGATAGATAGACGGCTGATTCCGCAAAGACAATAATTCAACCGCAAATCTAGACGAGGATGTGTGCTGTCTCGATCTAGTCCTTAAATATTTGGACACTTTTGAATTTAGACGTTTTATCAAATATCTAGAAAAAGTTCTTTAGGAATCATCTTAAAGCTTTGGTAGTGAAAGAACGTATTATACCTCATATATTTCAGCAAAAGTTGTATCCTGAAAAGGAAAAGCGGATCAGTAAAAAATTAAAAAATATATATATATCAAAATATTATGGATCACTGTATAAAAAGTAGTGTTTTAATGCTATTTGGCTGTAGCATGTGATTATGAGGATTTTTCTTATTATCTGTATAAATGTTTATGGGGCTACCACATATATTCATGGAGATATAACATTTACTTTTTTTTTTAATTCCACTTTTTTTTTTATTATAATGCGTGGGTATTAGACACGTTGCAAATCCATATTTAGAAAATTATCATACTATATTAGACACAGCATACTGATATCAGAATGCAAAAATGTTAAATATCTTGCGAAATATACGAATTTTTACTAAATAATTTTTAACTACCCACGAGCTAACTTTAAGAAAAAAAAATCATTTGCATAATTTAATATCCAAACATACTGAGCAATTTATATGAAAACCCGAAATAAATATTGCGTAAATAGATTATAATACTCCTTCACACACCATAAATTTTAAGCCGACTCAGTCTTGCTTTTGCCTCCAAGGCAGTAGCACGTGTTTGTTTTGAACCTGATGAACGAAGGCTACGTCCTTTCGAAACCGGTTGTGCTGGCTTAAAATTTATGGTGTGTGAAGAAGTATTATAATCTATTTATCGTTTGTACACTAGTTTTGAATTTAGTTTTGGTAAATATTGCGTAAATTCAAAGATTTATGAAACACAGAAGAAACACAATTTCAATTCTTCTCAAAAAAAAAAAAAAAAAAAAAAAAAAAAAAAAGTGAGGTGATAAGGGGTTTTATCAATATTTATGTATAATCAGCGAACAGTGTATTACCATTGGACTCTGATTGAATCAAATTAAAAATGTCAGTAAAACCCCCTTATAGTTTAGCTTTTTTATGGATAGATAAAAATATCCCCAACCGAAAGCAAAACGTTTTAATAGTTTTTTGCTGTCTAGTATTATAAAAGTTGTATCATTATACAAACGCCAATAACGAATTTTTCAGTATCTAAAACTGTTTTTAAAACTGTACACCGTGACCAATAAGTTCTCATACAACTTTTGTAGCACGTTAAAAAGTTGTGCATATGTGCTACTGTAGTCCCAATTATTTTGCAGGCAATTTAGTGTAAGGTATAAAGCTACTGCAAGTGCAAATGTTGCACTATTTATAATTTTTCTTTACCTAGGTAGAATGAAGAAATTGAGAGAAATTATGATAGTTAAATTGATCAAAGGAGAGCAGCCGGGTGATATTTTCAGAGACTTGAAAGCCCTGATGGGGAAGAGAGATTTCATTTACAGAACTGCCAAAAGGTATAATGAGATGCCCTCTGTCGATGATAGAAAAAGATCTGGCAGACCGAGGTCCGTTCGGACAAAAGAGGCTGTGGAAAGGGTCACGGAAAGGATGCGACGAAGCGAACCAAGATCCGTTAGGAAACTAGCACGAGAGCTGAAAATATCGAGGTGATCAACGTTAAATATTCTGAAAAAGGACCTTGAATGCAAGGCTTATGGAAAAAGTAAAATCCATGGAGTTTTGGAGTCTGATAAGATGAAAAGGAAGCAAAGGGTGGAAGAAATTCTTGCTTGGCACGCTGGGGATGAATTTGACTTTTCAGACGAGAAACTATTCATTTTACAGCAGAGTCTCAACACCCAAAATGACAGAGTATGGTCGGTTTCTATTGATAACATCCCTGAGAGACAGCATTACGTTCCGCGTTACCAAAATGCTTCGTCCCTGATGGTTTGGGCCGCTAATTACAAAAGAGGAAAACTTCCGTTAGTCTTTATTAATAAGGGGGCAAAAATTAATGCCCAATATTATAAAAATGAGTTTTTTGGAAAACATTTTTCTCCCAAATGTCTAAAGTATGTATGGGGCAGAAAATTTCTGCTTCCAACAAGATGGTGCCCCTTCTCATACCGTACGTGTAGTTCAGAAGTGCTGCTGTCAAAATTTAGCCGACATTTTGCCAAAGAACGAATGGCCCCCAACTCCCCCGATCTGAACCCACTTGATTATTTTGTGTGGGCATATATGCTCTCCCAACTGAATACCTATAAAATCACCTATTTGAGCAAATTTAAAAATATAATTCAAAAGATATGGAAGGAAATGTCAATGGAAGTTATGCATGCCGCATGTGATGGATTTGAAAAGAGACTTAGGCTCGTTAAGATACTAAAACGCGGAATTATTCCAAAGCATTTAATGTAAAGATACTCAATGATTGGTACTTTAAATTCATGCAAAAAGTTTTTGTATGATTTATTTTGCATTATTGTAATAAAAATTTGAAAGTGTATGAGAACTTATTGGTCACGGTGTATATGTCTCTGTATACAATACAAATATAAACGCTTTCAATATTGTGCATGGAATGATTTTTTATTTACTTCATATATATAAATTTATTCAAACAATATCATGAATTAACAATTAAACCAAAAATTAAAGTAAAATTTTATGTAATCATATAATAAAAATGTCAAATTAATCTAAATACTAATAATTGCAAAATTTAAGTTTTTCATTTTAACATAAAGTATTACTACACTAATTATGTAAAAAAAAAAAAAAAAACTAACTACGCCTAACAACGCCGGTACATGTGATGGCTTAACAACAACTCAACAACAAATACCATTGTATTACTTGAAAAAGGTAACTTTAATTATTTTTTCAAAATCATAATCTCAAAATCAGTAATTTTGTGCAAAATCTAACTTTAAAAGCGCATTTTCTCATATATTAATCAAATCAACTTAATTAAAATTTGAATTATAACGGAAGCACAAAGCAATATAAAAATAATTAAAAAAATTGCTGACAGGGTTCGTACGGAGTCATCTTTCCTCAGGGACTCTATTACCAGTATTAAAAAAAAAAAAAAAAAAAAAAAAAAAAACTTTTCAAATTTAATGGAGTATTTTATAACGAAAATCGCTAAACAAAATTAATGGTAAAGAAAATAAAGGTAATTTAAGAACTGTGCTAAGCCTAGTTAAAAGGAACTACATAACCTGCAAAGCCTTTCTGCGAAATATTTTGAATTTAGTAAATTAAAATAAGTAAAGTTTGAAATTTTATTTATTTAAATAACAAAGCTAATTCCTGAATATATATGTATATACATGTATTTTGGTATATATGGAATTAAGTAATTTAATAAAAGAATGTTTAAATAAAAAGTAATAATAATTATTATAATAAATAGATTTGTTTCTTATTTATTTTGTTAGGAAATAAACAAGACATATATTCTTCATTATAAAAGTTAAGAAAAACACCAGCTGAATTAATTTTAAAATTTTATCCCTTTTTTTCTGTAAAAATATTTATATATGCGTTTCCAGTCTAGACAAGAAAACCAAAATTTTGTTTGTAAACTGAATTAGCTTCATATAATTAATTTATTTTAGAAGATAAACTTGAGGAAGAAACTTTAAATTTTGCGAAGTTTTATAAAGAAAAAACTTAATATGTGTGTTTATTGAACAAGAACTAGAGGAATGTAAATGTTTGTTTTGAATGTTTATTTAAACATTTAAAAATTTGTTTATTTATATATTTGTACTTGGTTCCAATTTAATATATTCTAACATAAAAATGAAATTTGCTATGAATAAATAAATGTTGTTTATATTAAAAAAGTACAATTAACATTTGGTTTATTTATTTATTTTTTAATTGTTTTTATGATTTTAAAGTAAAAAAAAAAATAAATAAATAAATGTCTTTATAGCATTATTAAAAAAAAAAAAAAGAAAGAAAGAAAAAAAGAAACAGAAAATCTTATTGTGAAATAAAATCCATACATTTGTTTATGATAATTAATCGATGGCCGTCATAATATAGAGATTATAAAATAATGTATTCTTATAGTTTGAATATTTATCGAGTAGTGTGTTTTATTTCACCTTAATATTTGAATAAATATAAATTCAGATTTCATATATATATATATATATATTTATAAATATAAAACTCGATAAGTGTCTTACATTAATCTGGGTATCTAACTATTTTGTTTTTATATTATTATTAAAAGATTATATTTACTATGAAATCACTATTGTACACTATGCAGATTAGTATCACGAATACTTTTTAGTGTGTTAAATAAAAAAAAAAAACTCTATGTTATAATACATACATATCTTAATTTGGGAGTGTTTATTGTTATTATCTCGCAGGAATGTAGAACGTTGCTAAGTTTTGAAAGAGATTTACTTAGTTCGAATTGTTCTGTCAGTTAAAGTAAAATAATAGTTGGAATTGGATCGTTCTGGATAAGGTTTCGATGGTAGTTACAATGAGTGTTATGATGTTTAGTTTCGGTGCTTTGCAATGTCGACATACACAACCGACGATTCTTTGATTGGATTTGTCTGTTATGTATATTAAATATCACTCCTGAAAATTATTGGTGACTACTGTGTGAGGTTGAGACGTTAGAACGTCACCACAGTTGTTTCAATTAAGCTGGATCCAGCAAAGTAGGAAGTGGGGACGGTTAAAATCTCTCCGTCGCCAGTGGCTCGGTGACGGTTGAGGTCGAACTAGTTTTGTGTCGGCAGGGTGCTGCATTAAAAGACTTAGATTTTGAATATTAGTTAAATTAGAAGTGATTTTTAAAAGTGCGGATTGAAATGTTGTGAAAGGAGGGTGTAGGAAGAAGTATAAAAATAGAGATGGTTTTAGTAGATGGTGTGGATGTTGGAGGATCTTATAGCGAATGTGATGATTCTTATTTTGGTGAATAGCGAAAGTAGAGTAGAGGAGATTTAGTGGCGTGAAGTTAAGTAGCGTTGAGTGTTGGTGAGTGTCTACTAGTTTTCGGAAGGTTCAAGCTGGGATAGAAGGGAATCCTCTGTCCCATAGTGAAGCCGTAGTATTGGAGGAAGAGTGCGGCCGTCTCTACACTTTCGACTATCTGCTGTGGTAAGATATTTAAGATTATCCACTTAAATTGTTGATTCATATATTTTGATTAAGTAAAACGCTGGCTGAGCTATATAAATTTACCAGGCCGCCCTCCCATTAATCTGCTCAAATAAACTTTAGTTATTGTTATTTAAAGTCTTGTGTTCTCTTAGTAATCTAATTAAGTAAGTTAAGATGGAGTTTGCAGGAACGCAAACTCCACAACTGAATAAAAAAGTCACAAATTCCGACAACACTGGTGTATTGTTGGGTCGGAAGATGGTTTTAAGGAAGTTGGTTAAAGGAATTACTTAAAGCAGAGCTGGAAGTCTCCACCCTTTTCTCAGGATACTTTCAGGGATGAAAAAATACCTACATTTTTGCTACCACTATTTTCAAACAGAAATATTTACCATATTTTTAAAATAATGTGCTATGTTTAAATAGGATAGAGACTATTGTATAAAAATTGTGGTAGCGAAAAAAGCAGAAATTTCTCATCTCTGAACGTGTCCTGAAGAAATGGCGGAGACATTGAGCTCTGTTAAAGAGACACTCCAGTAATGAGCTATTTAAGTATCAGGATTTTAAAGATAAGATAACTCAGGTGAGTTGAGTGTGTTACCAGAGTTTAACATCAGAGAGTTTGGCAACGGAGTTTTTCCTCAACAAGCAGCTGTACTTTTTTGTGAGAGCTTTTCTGGAAGGATGTAAGTGAAACTTCGAGTTTCTTAAAGGCGATAGTTATTACATTATTTGTATGATTAATGTTCAATTGTCTAAAACTATTTTAGGCTCATGCACGTTTTACACATATCTTCATGTTATGCATTAGCTCATTATGTAGTATATTCGTGTAGTTCTGTTTTTCTTGTTGAACTTTAAAATAAATTTGAAAGTTCTATATTCCCCGTTATTTATTGTCCCCAATATACAGTTTTCAGTTGTATGCATGGTCAAGCAGGTGTTCGAGGTAAATTAACCTCACTGTAGTGCCTGATAAATTTTTGATACACAGCCCCCACCTTTAAGAGTTTATTTTACAGGATTAAGTAATGTAAATTAATTATTTGAGAAACTTAAGGAATACTTTGATTTCAAAAATTTTGAAATTATATGTCTCCTATGACGCAGTGTATTGAAAGTTTTTAATTGTTCTTGTGAACAAATCTGCCAAAATTCAATTCGAGAAACTTACTTACTTTATCCTGATTTTCTGACTTATTCTATCATGTCCTGTTTCATATTTTAGTTTTAATGCGACTCCATGCTATTTTTAATGTAATAAGTTCCATAATGCAAGTTTGTGTGAAATATTATTCTAGTCTGCTATGTTAAAAAAAATCTTAAATTTCGAATGATTTACGAAATTGTAATATTAGAAATTCCTTACTCAATGCGGCTCAAGCCAGCATCATATTTAAAAGTAGTCTTACATTTATACAATGATAATATTCCCTATAATGAATGTTTGTGCGAAAGTTTGCCATGTTAAGAAAACTGTAAATTTCAAATAGCTTATGAGTTCTTTAAATTAGAATATTGTTCGTAAATTATGTTCATGTCACCATCATGACTGATATTTTAAAAGTAGTCTGAAATCTTTAAGATGAAAATTGTCTCTCAAAATGATCTTTTAGAGGAAATTTTGTCTTATTCTGATTTGTTCAGAAATTCGTAAATTTTGAAAAACTTAACAAAAGTAGAATTTTCATAGTTAATGATATTCATGCCAGCAAAATAACTGATTTTTAAAGCTGGTCTGACATCTTTATGTAAAATATTCTTTTTAATAGAATTTTGATCGAAATTTCGCCATAATTAACTATATTAAGAAAACTGTAAATTTCACTTAACTTAAAAAGTTTTTAAATTAAAATGTTGCAAAGCAACAGCATTTTTCGCAGAGTCATGAGTGATATTTTAAAACAGATCTGACTTCTTTATACGACCATTTGTTCTTGAGTTATCGTGTACACAGTCTAAAAACATATCAAACTAATGTACTAACACACTAAGCAACTGATCAACTACAGACAGATACCTTATGAATCTTGTTATTTTCGGATTTCTTACATCGCAAAACAAACACCAACGATTAATCTCGGTTCTATTTATCTGATGATAATCTCGCGGCGAGATTCTGAAAGAGTAGGGGGGTAGAAGGAATATAAACTTTTTTTTTGAGCACCATACAACTCTTCAACGTGGCATAATGATTTAGGTTGCCATAACAGTATATAGTAAGTCACCCCTGGTAAAGAATGAGAGGCAAAATGAGTGCACAACTATATGTTAATTTGATACTGCAGTCGGTTATGCTAAGATACATTTGGCCGCTGATTTTTTTTTTTTTTTCTAGCAAGACAACGCATGTTCGCACATTGCACTCATCAGTAAACAAGCTTTGTAACATATCCAGTTCCTTTCTCTGCCTTTAAAGTCTTCTAATCTCTCACCAACTGAGAATCTGCGGGACATAATTGGCCGTCGTTTCTCTGTTCTGCCCCAGCCTCAATAGGAAAATGAACTATGGAGAATTGTTGAAAACATATCCGTTTCTATTCATCAGGACACTAACTGCACACTAAATAAAATTGTACTTTATAGGGTTGCTGTTTGTATTTCCGCGAAAGGTATATTAGTAACACATTTTACTGATCATATGCGGAAAGAGAATATGGCTGAGTGAAAAATAGAACGTGAGCAATGAATTAATTTATTTTAGAAGTTTTCTATTAAATTTAATTTTAATATATTTATCTTTTCACCATCTGTAAAATAAACTTATTCTTTTTTTAAATAACAAGTTGCGTTTCTAAACGACGGTTACTATATTAAAATAATCTGAGCATTTAACAATTTTAACATTTTACTATCACTTAATGTTACTAAAATTCTAAATAACATTTAAATTGATTTTATTCTTCTTAATTTTAAGAATGGGCGAGAATTATTTTACTCCATGACATCTAGTCCGATCAACTATAAGAATAGCATCAGATGATAAAAATGACATCACATAAAACTTCCTGACGTAAAATCTAAACGGTTTTTGAATTTTGTCTCAGAAATAGGAAACTTTTGTTATTATCCTTATACGCAACACTTGTTAAATTTTGAAAGATATCCGATGCGTATTTTTGGGATTTTAGTGGACAAAATTAACAAAACATTGAATTTATATAAGTTTGTAGCACTGCTGTCTTTTTAAAGACAAAATATTACGTTTCAAAATATTATTTATATTAATATAAAAATTAAAAGTTCCTAAGAAATAAATGATAGGCGTTTAAATGAATGCTATTATCGTAATATTTAACCTCAGGCATAAAAGAAAAAACATTTCCCTAATTAAAAAAAAAAAAAAAAAAAAAAAAAAAAAAAGCGCAATTTGTATTTAAGAAGAAAATGAAATCACCAAGCTAATTTAGATAGAAGATTTTATTCTTGCAATTTTTTGCCGTGTTAACATACTAGGGGAAAAAAAAAAGTTGCCTGTGTAAACATTTATTTTAAGTTTAATAAGCCTCGTTAAATCCTATATTTTTCAAACACTTTTTTTTTTTTTTTTTTTTGGAAAATGGTATAAAATAATTAAATTCTAAAGTGTGTTAAATTTTAGAGTGAATTTATTAATAACTATTTAAAATACCATTAAAATTCTTTTGCACAAATAAAGCAAAAATTTTTTAAATATTATTAGGAAATGGTAAAAACTCAGTGGTTCGTTCAAAATAATATAGTGCTATTAAAAATATCTTGAAACTAAATAGGTAAAATAAGTATCGGTTTGGTTGGTTTTAAAGTGATCGAACTTATTATATCTTTTAAAGTCAAATTCCTGGATGTTCGAAGTTTACTTCGAATCGTCATAGAACAAGCAGTAGCCGAATGTTCTGTTGTCGAACTGGTAAACGCGAAGTGCCGTGCTAATCCGAGATCGAACTGCTCGTATTAACCGTTCGGGATTTTCCATGTTTACACAAGTTTCGGAGAACCGAAACTTGTGTAAACATGGGCTAGGAACCCTTAGGATTCGGGTAGCTAATTGGCTTTGAGACCTACACCGCACAACAGCAAATCATTAAAAAAAAAAAAAAAATACAGATTATATAGATTAATTTGTTTTCGTAAAACCTCGTTGAAAGCATTTTACTTATTTGATTGAAATTTCTGCATAAAGTACACAATTGTCAGAGAAGAATTTAATTTCTAGAAATTCCCCTACCTACAAAAATCATTAAAACAATTAGCAAGTAAACCTGATATTTGCGATATTTTGTCACGGGGGACAGTGCGAGTTACTAATGAATAGTAATTTTCATTGAGTTAATTGTCATTAAAAGAACCTCCAAACTTAAAAATTTTATCAAAATATTTCGAACAATTTTCCAGAAAACCAGGGTACTGCTTTATTTTGAAACAAGTAATGTAGTGTTA
This sequence comes from Salticus scenicus, assembly GCA_963930645.1. NCBI lineage: Eukaryota > Metazoa > Arthropoda > Arachnida > Araneae > Salticidae > Salticus > Salticus scenicus. Next base: position 325,994,841 of record OZ005648.1, on the reverse strand, counting down.
TCAGCAAAAGCTAATTTTTGTAAGTATGAATTAACGTCATATCGATTTGTCACCTTAAAACATTTATAACTCTAAATTCTAAATAAAATTGTTTGAACCATTTTCAAGAAGACCACGATGTATATATATGCAAGATTAACTCGCCTAATAATAATGGATTTTGATTTTTTTTTTTCCTTTAACGTCTTAAAGAAATTATCTTTTTTAAAAATTTTAGTTATTGTACTTTAATAAGGATTTTTAATTTGTCTACACATTTCTAAAGATTTCTGTTAATACATTTCAAACGACATCTGGAGTTGAAAAAATTATTATTCACTAATTTATTTAACTTAAACTTTAATTATATTTCCAACCACAAAATTGCAGAATAATTTTTTTTTTGTTTTTAGAATTGTTTCCTAATATACGAGGTGTGGCTAATAAATAACGAGACAATTGCTGCTACAGATAAACTAAACATGCACCAAATCCGAACGACTGACAGCTGTGCAGCGTAAAGCCTTTTCTTTCGATTCCAGCGCCTCCCGTGTTTGTCGAGAAATCAGTCTGGGTGTAACCTTCATTTGTGTAAGAGGTGTTTGTTTAGTTTTGTCGAAAACATAATAAGTATAAAAGTAGAGCAACGTATTGTCGTGAAATTTCACGTGAAACTTGGTAAAACTGCTTGTGAAAATTATCTTTTATTAAAACAAGTTTATGACGATGAATGTTTATCACGTGCGCAAGTTTTTGAGTGGTTCAAGCGTTTCCAAGATGGCCGAGAAGACGTTGGAGATGATGACCTCCCAGGTCGCCCTTCCACGTCCAAAACGGATGAAAATATCGAAAAAGTCGCTAATTTGGTTCGATCTCACTAATATCATTACTATCTTGAGGTGCTTGCTCAACTCCGTGAAAGAGTAAGGAAAAAAAGACCCGAATTGTGGAAGAACAAGTCATGGGTTCTCCATCAAGGCAACGCACTAGCTCACACTGCATTGTCTGTCAAGACGTTTCTAGCCAAGCACAACATCCCAGTTTTAGAACATCCGCTTTATTCGCCTGACCAGGCTCCGTGCGACTTTTATCTGTACCTCAAAGACCAATATGCATTAAAAAGAACAAGATTTGAGTCAGTTGAAACTGTGAAAGAAAAAGCGTCACGCCTCATGCAGGAGCTCAAAGAACAAGACTTCCAGTATTTTTTTGGGCAATGGAAATATCGCATGGAGCGTTGTAGGGATAGAGGAGGGGTGTATATTGAAGGTGATAATAACTAAATATGTATAAATTTAAAATAAAATGTTTTACAGCAATAGTCTCGTTATTTAATAGCCACACCTCGTAGATATATATATACCTACACGTTTATGTATATATATATATATATATATATATATATATATATATATATATATATATATATATATATCGTATTTCAACAAGACAATGCGAAGAAGCCATAAAGTATGTCATGAAAACAATTATTAAGAATTTAAAATACAACCATGAAATATAAGGGTTAAAAAATGACAAAAAAAAAAAAAAAAAAAACGAGCAATTTGTAACATAAAATGTTCAAGCAAAAAGTTGTTCAATTAACTTACTAATAATAAAAATTCCCGCATAATAAAGTTATAAATCTAAGATTTTTCTAAATCCAAAAAATAATTAAAAATTCAGAAAATATAATCATCTTTATAATTACTTAGAATATGAAGTAAAACTTTCATATATTTATTTTTAGTATAGATTATTAGTTGTAGAATATTTCCTAAAAAGAAAAAGAACAAGTTAATGCTTGCTTTCTGTTTCTATACATTTTGTTTATGAAAGTTAATTAAAATAGATTAAGAAGCATTTACTCCAGGATTGAAAATATCTAGGGATTAGTTCAGTAAAAAGAAGAAAAAATGACAGACACTTGGCAGCAAACAGAAAATTAAGATTGTATTTGGGAAATTATAATTGTCTTTTGAGGATTTATTTATATTTGTTTTCTAAAATATTATTAAAGTTACTCATTATGTATAACAATAAATTAAGAACAACACGAAAAGTTCTAGCATTGAAAAATAAAAATTTTCTAATTCTCTATATTACACAGTATTAAAGATAAACAAAAGATTTTAAAGGTATGAATTTAGGTACTGTATGATTTACTAACGCTCTAATAACATCTTATACTTATCTATATATAACGAAATACTTGTCTATGTATAATGGTAAATGTTAGAAAATAACAACACAAAATTTCTTTAAAGGAAATTTTCTGCGCACATTTCATATATGTTTTTACAAGCATATACGAATTACTAAATATATAATAAAATACCAGCTTTTTTTAAGATTTAAATCTTTAATATTTGCATAATAAGTTTAATTTGACAAACAATTTTTTTCTCTGCTCAGTTAAAATTTTTTAGAATGAAATCCAATTATTGTTATATTAAAAATCAATCATTTCCTAAAATGTGACAGCATTAAATTACCATACCACCATATGTAACACAAACTCCACAGTTAATAAATGTATCAATAAAATAAAGAAATAAATAAAAAGAATAAACATTCTTCCTATTTATAAAGATTAAAAAATTAAACAAATATAATACATGGCGAAACAACCATCCTGCCGAATAGCCAGTAGGAAATACAAAGTCGCTTTAACTGGCTTCGAAAATTCTTCCAAATATACTTTTAAATAAGAGTTTTTCATCACAAGTTTTAGCCCAAAATGTTGATATTTTTTCAATGTCTTTCAGTCTTTTCATGTCTTTTTTCAGTCGAACATTTTTACGCAGCTTAAAAGCCCACATTAAAGTCTTATCTACCAGATATCAAAACTCCAGAGGTTGCCCAAGTAAGGTTAGATTCCCTCTGGCTAGCTGTGCTCTTCTTGAGATGCGCAACCATGTAGTACAACAATGTTTAATTAACTCATGGTTCTAGAATCAAATGTCAAGATATATTAGTGAATCAAGGTGGGGCAGGTATTTGATCAGCGTGTGTTCAAAGCATAGATATAGTAATAAGACATAGATTGATCAGCGAGAGGGAAAAAGTGATGCCTTTTTTTTCGGGAAAAGTCACTCTAATGGCTGCTTTTTCCCGAGTAAATCACACTCAGGAATACACACGGATAATTTAGTAAATAAAATTTATGAATAATTTATTTACTAAAGGTGAATGAAAAACTCCAGGTACAGTTTCAAAGTCATTTTTCTTTTTATTCTTTTTCTCAATACTCTCTAATGACTGATTTTAGAACTTTCTTTCGGCCTCAAAATTTTTTGCTCGATAACATGGGGATGATAGATCTATATATATTACTATAGTTATGGTTCGAAGACACTCAGTATTGCCAAATTTAGGGACTTTTTTTTATTCAATAATCACCAATAATTTTGAGGAGTGATATTTGATAATAGAGTATTAATAATGATAATAGAGTATTAATATTTCATAATAGAGTAATAATATAATGATAATAGAGTATTAATATTTGATAATAGAGTATTAATCTTCGGAGTGATTAGGTAACCGTTACTATTAAAAATTACTGGAGAATAGTGAAAAAAAAAAAAAAAATGTATCCAACTTTGGCAACTTTGAAGCCACTCTTGAGCTTTGAAATCCACCTCACTTTTATTTTTCGTTAAAAAAAGTTATATTTTATGTTTTTTTTAAATAATCAGTAGTATAATTTTAATATTTTCAACTATAATTTAGACTATGCTAGTTATTATTTTATTTTTTTATGTACATTTTAATTTTAATTATTGATTTTTTAGAGTAAAATTAAATAAGAAATTCTACAATATTAATGCAGAGAATGAAAAAATATTTTAGGTGCATAATTCAAAATAGAACTTCACTGTAGTATCTAAATATAACTTTCCTCTTATGAACTGTAAATAATGTTTTAAGAAAAAGTAATAAATCTTCATATTTAACAGAATTCCCCACATCATGAACATTGCAAAGTTTCTTTACTTACCCTAAAGTAAGACGAAAGAAAAAGTACTTATTTGTATGCAAATTCTCAGTCTTCAGCAGTTTAATTTTGAGGAAAATATTTTAAGACGTAAACTTATTTCATGCGGCAGAATGATGGAGAAAAGAAAAAAAATATATATATATTTGGAAGAAATTAACCAAAGAGATATTTTGGAACAGATTTTTTAAATTACATATTATATACTGAAATACTGAAGGAATACATAAATACATATACTGAAATAGTATTATACATACATACGAATAATGAATAAAATATGGCAAAAAGAAAGAAATCAATAATAGAATGTCGCATATAAATCCACTAAATCCAGATAAAGATGTTTATTAACAGTGAAAATTTTAAATTTAAAAGCAACAAAAATCCTGAATACTTACCTGATAAGAAACATTAATAAATATCCAGATAATATTTAAAAAATATATATATGAAAGAATAATAAAACATTATTAGAATTGGAGAAAGACGCCCAATATTCTGAAAAATATATACATACTTATATGCATAAAAATATTTTGTTAGTTTCTATGAGTTTTCATATATATTTTTATTATTTCTATCTCTATAAAATCGTTTGTTCTGAGTGAGTGAGTGTGTGACTGATTCATCATCGCCGATCCCAAATCCCTGGACCTAGGAGCATGAAATTTTGTGACAATGCTCCTTCTGTTATGTGGACATCTACTAAGAAGCGATTTTACAAAATTCGCCACCCAAAGGGGGGAGGGGGGAAGCAAACGTGATTTCACAAAATCCTTCATATCTCAAACAAAAAAACAGATATCCGTAAAATGTTTCCTTTAAAATGTAGGTAACGCAATTATCTAAAAATCAATTTCAGGAATTTCGGAAATTTGTTCCCCAAGAAGGGGAAGGGGGCAAAACGTGATTTCCTATACGCAAAACATAATTTTACGTAATCATATATATCTTAAACAAAAAAACAGATATATGTGAAATTTTTGCTCTAAAATATAGCGAATATAATTACCTTAAAAATAATTTCTGGAATTTTAGAAATTCGGTCCCCAAGGGGGAGGGGGGAAAGGGCAAAACGGGAAATAATCTTTAAAATGTTTGCCTTCTGGACCTATGAATCACATTCGCAGGCTGACTTTTTGAAACATGTGCCAGAACCTCGAGGATGGATATTGTGATCCTAAATTCTTCATTATTGTTGTAAATTTTTACTTCCAGATTCTCACCCAGCCACCAATCATTATCATACACACAGCAAACATAATCATTTACTTTTAGGCGTAGTTCAGCCTGGGGTTTTCTTTCCTGACTGTGACAACTTTAAATTTCTCTGAAACAAGTTTATGGACAAGAAGAGCACAGAGGCTAACAGGAATAGAACTGTGTAATGTTCCTATTTGTGGTACGCAAATTACAATATAATATTTATATTGAAAATTTATTTTTCCAACTGAAAGAAAATAATGCCCGGATCGGGAGTCGAAACCCGGATCTTTGACTTACAAGGTAAATGCTCTACCAGTTGAGCTATCCAGGCCGACAACCGGTGGTCATTACTCACTCAGACTACCTTTAGGTAGAACAACTGGTCTATCATGTCGATAGATCGACAGAATAATCCGCAGGTAATGGAAACACCATTAAACAATGGGAGGAAGAAATACATTTATTAATATCACACAATTAGCAGATTGGGAAGAAAATCATATATCTTGAAAATTTATTTTTCCAACTGAGTGAAAATAATGCCCCGACAGGGAGTCAAACCCCGGATATTTGACTTACAAGTTCAATGCTCTACAAATTGAACTATCCAGGTAAAAGAAAAAAAAATGGTACTCAGCTTCTATTACAAAATCTTGTTCATGGTAACACAAATTTTTGAAATTTTGCTGTTCTTATACTGGGTGCCTGACCCATGTTTTAAGAAGTCAGCCAGAGAATGTGATTCATGAGTCGAGAAGGAAAACATTTTAAAGATTCTCACACAGAGTGGATTGTACATGACAGCTAAAAGGAGATGTTAAAACATGACTGCATACATGAATGAGCACCTGTCAACTCTGCTGAACGAGAAAATGACAAAATAACAAAGGAAAACCTTATAAGAATTGTAAGTGTTTTTTTTTTTTTTTTTTTTAATGTCAAATACATTTTGTAAATATATTTCAATTAAATTTAATTCAATAAAGTGCTTTATTTGATAATTATCTTGTCAACTTAACTTATTTTCTATAGCGGTCCTGAGTGATTTTTTGTGTTACTTTAAAAACTTTTGTTTCTTATTTCCTTTGGAATAACAAGATAATTTTTGTTTTATTTTAAAGTTCAGTATAAGAGCTTCTTAAAAGTGCATTTTGAGATTTTTATCTCCTGTCCTAAATGACTTTTTTGAGAGGTGAAAAAGCCCATTTTTCATTTTTTTTTTTTTCTTTTCAAGTTTAATCAATTTTTTTCACGATGAAGCACCACCAGTAACAGCTAATTTTTTTTTTTACATATAGTATTGATATGTAAGTGCAACAGAAAAAAAAATTGTTTGTTATTTCAAGTTCTTCATTTTTTTTTTAAATGCTTAAAATGACGAAAAAAACATTCATTTGTGAACGACTGTTTGATGTTTATAAAACCTCTATTTAGGCTTAACATAAATCTATTTTACTGCGTGCACAAATAAAGGTCAATTCTTTAAGCTTTCCAATAAGCCCTATCTGATGTTCCTGCTAATTCAAATAAAAATTCTACAGGTTTTAGAAAATGAGTCTAAAATGGCGATTACTCATCAGCAGAGTAAACAAATGGCTATATCTCAAGAAAAAAATTTTTTTTTTCAAAAAATAAAATAAACTGTTTTGGGATACAGAAGTTGGGTATACATTATTACCAAATTTCATCAAAATGAAAAATGGTGCGGCACGATGATTTAACATGGAATGACCCTAAAATTAATTCTTTTGTCATATTAATAAATAATAATTGTAAATTTTAACAATAAAAATAATATAAATTTAATCTAGAACCTTCGTGTTTAATAATTTTGTTAGTTAGATTTTCACATCTTTGCAGCATGAAAATAAACCTTAACAATCTTTTATTTTAAATCACGTCTGAATGATTCATTTTCCACGATTAATCATTTCAGAATATATTTAAAATGTTAAAAGACATTATAAAAATAGTTCTTACATATCACATCGTTAAGAATTTTCTATAATTATTTCATTTATTATATAAGGTATGTAAAGTAAATAAAATTCTAAAAGTACTATACCGTAAATAGTTGTGAAATATATGAAGAAAAATCTCTATTGAATAAAATTGGTCGCAAGGATCACAGTACTGGGATATTGCAATCAACATAAAAGCATGTCTAGACGAGATTTATTCCTTGAATAAATCAGAATGTGTTTTGCTGAATGGAAATCTAAAAAGCTTTAGTTTATCGTAGAAAATATTTTTATTCAACAAATACAGTTTTCTTTCCTTCTTCTTCTTTTTTTTTTTTTTTTTTTTTTTGGGGGGGGGGGGGATGCTTGTAAAGTATTTTCTATTCTAGATAAATCGATATTTATGAGTAAATGGTGTGCAAGAGTTTTAAAGAATTAAATATAGTATTTAAAGAAAAAAAGATGTTTATGATAAAATAATGATTTATGTAAAGAAAAAACTATTTTTATTTTTTTAATTTTTTTTTATTCTCATTTGAAAGCTTTGAATTATTATTATTATTATCATTATTTTTAATTTAAAGGACAATTAATAATTGTCTGGGAATACCCAATTATTATAAAATATAAAACATTTAAAAAATTCTTTAGTGACTTTCCTTGTAAATGGCCGTATCTAGCGACTGATTTTCTTATCTTAATTCCAGTTAATTAATTAAAATAAATAAAAAAAAGGATATTAATAAAAACTGCATATGTTTAATTTGGATAAAATTTTAACAATCCAATTTTTTATTTGTTTGTTAATGTGATTACTTATTTTTAAAAGTTATATATGTTTAATAAATTTAGATCGATAATTTTTGAATTCTTATATTGAATTAAAACTTAAGGTTATCAAGCTAAAAATAAAAATCTTCTTTTCAAAAATCATAAAGGGTTAAGCAGGAATAACAAAATATATTTAAATAAAAATTTAAATTTAAATCTGTTTTTGAAAAAAGTGACAAAAAGTAATTTTTTTTTTTTATTATAATAATTTTAAGGAAAGAAGCTTGCATTTAGGGAGGAAAGATAAAAAATAAGCACGTGATTTTCACACCAAAGCACAATAAAATTTCTCATAAAGAGTTAATAATACTTATATAAAAGAATTGTTGTTTTTCTCAAAATTTTACAAAATAAATAATGAATTAAATGTCTAATAATAAAATAAAAAGTGTTTTCTTAAAACAACATTAAAAAAAAGCAATAACTTCTATAGTGATAGAACATGTACTGATACGTACAACATAATTTAAAAATTCTCCCTGATAAATAAATCAAATGAAAAGTAATATAGCAGAAAAATTTTAAGTAACCCTTTATATTTTCTTTATATTACATATAAAACATACAATGCCACAAGAATTTTGTATTTTAAAATAAATCACATAATTCAACTAAAAATATAATTCAAAGTATTCCCACTGGTAGAGTTTAATATATCTTATTTATCAGTTTTATTTTTTTGGGTGTGTGATTTTGTATACACAAAAATTCTTGACTTGACATACCGTACTTTGAAGCTCAAATATAGAATTCTTTGATGAGAAAAAACCCCGTTCACGTTCACGGGTTTTATAGCATTAATAAGCGTTAAACTAAAACGCGTTAAGTTTTTTAATAAAGGACCATATAAATATACTGTGAAAAAAATACGTGTGCAGTAGGCCTAAAAATAAGTGTCATGAAGTATTACACTTTTAGATAAATTATTCAAATATTGAAGTCACAATCTTACTATTAGTCAATTAATAATTTATTAAAATTCTTATAAAAATCTGTCTCGACATCTGAATGTATTTTTTACGTTAAAAAATTACACTACGAATAATATAAAAATATAGTTAAAAAAACTGACGATAATTTTACCAGAAGTTTTTGACTGCTTAAGTTTAATTTTTCAAAATCATTTAATTTATTTTATTATTGATGTGTAAATAATATATACAATTTTTTAAGAAGGTTTTTTTTTGTTTGTTTGTTTGTTTAAATAAATGTGACATTAATCGCAAAATTAATTTAGGAAAGGATCAAATAAGTTCTTTCTAAGAAACGTGTCTAAAGAAAGGAAAAAAATAAAAAAATTCAAAAATTCATCAAAACAAATAAGAGTCAGTTTCATTAAAGGTTTTAAAGTAGATTCAAGCGTAATTTTTTTAAAATAAAGTTTTAGCAAATTTTGATAAGTTTTGCTTTAAAATTTCATGATTTAATACTTGTATGCCTATTATAATGCATAGTCGAAAATTAAAGAAAAATAATGACCCGTTTTTTATTAAACAGTTTTGAAACTTTTATATCATTTTTTATACATCTATGATTATTATACTGTTGTTTTTTCCTGTAAATTTTATTGTATCCACATTTGTTTATAACATTATTTAAAATGTACAGTAATAACCTGCGTTTTTGGGTATCATACTTGACAAAATGGATTTGGATCAGTTTCAAATTATATTTATTTATGTCATTCATTAAATGCGTAAAAATAATTGATGTTTATGCCAGTATTATAAATTTTGTTTAAAAACTGGTCGACATTATTATGAAAATAATAAGCCTGACAATGTTTGTTTAGGGAATATTTCTTCTTATTCACCAATGTTAAGAAATTTTTTAATTTCGAATAGTTTGTGAAGTTTTAAAAAAAGAATATTAAAACTTAATAGTGTTTTTTTTCCATTGTTATAAAAATGATATTTAAATGATGATGATGATATTATTTATGATTATATTTTACAAAGTTATATCGAGTATTCTGCTTAGAAGTTAATTATTAACTGGTTCCCTTTTGACTGCTGGACAAAACATGTACACTGAGAAAAAAAATATACCGCTTTCATCTAGAACGAAAAGAGTGGTGCTTTTCTAAATTCCTAAACAAAAAATATAAATTTCCGAGCTATGAGTATAAGGCACGCCAATACACTGAGAAAAAAAATTCTATAACTGACATCTAGAATCTAAATTGCGGCTCTAGAAAAAATAGTTCAATGTCATCCTTATGAATTTCTTATACAATTTTTTCTAGTCCTCTTAGAAAGCGAATTCTAGAGACCTCTATTAGAATTCTTGAGCGTTTGCCTATACTATCGAAGACAAACATATTTGAAAATATCTCCACATAAATGAGAATACAAGAGGCGGGTTTCAGCAGCTTTAATCTTGGTTTATGAACCAATTCTAGAAAATTAAGCGATAATTTCTCGCATTACAAAAGATTCAGAATATTCAGAATAATTTTTTACCATCTAGAAATGTGTAGACTAGAAATTCTCGACCATTTCATCTATTCAGTTTATTGGCGTGCCTTATGCGCATAGCTCGGAAATCTATATTTTTAGTTTAAGGATTTAGAAAATGATCATTTATTCATTCTAGATGAAGGCGGTATATTTTTTCTCAGTGTAATGAAACATATGATATATAACAGATCCAATGTTCCAGAATAATTCGTCAAGGGTTTTTTTTTTTTTTTTTAACGTCTAAAATAGAATGTATTCGGTCACTTATGGCAAGGTTGTATACTTCTGTCAAATTTCTGAATGTATAATCACTCATCTCAGTTCCATAATGAGTAATTTATTGTTTTGAAAGTTACCTTGAGAATGTAAAAGCGTTCTTCTCTTGCTAAAACATAGCCATTTCTCAATTAAATTGCAAACTTTAGTCCAGACATTTGTGAAACTTGTAGAATCCTCTTTTTATTTATTTATTTATTTTATTTATTTATTTATTTATTTATTATTATTATTATTATTATTATTACTTTTTTTTTTTTTTTTTGAGATTTAAAAATCACTAACTTATATTCATTTCAAATAAAAATTGAAGAATGGTCTAATAAGTTCCTGTAATTATAAGTGCCGTAAGAAAATATATCCCTAAGTAAATTTGTGCATAAATAGGAAATAACAATTTTAATATTAAATAAGAAAAAAATTGCATGTGAGCTATCTTACGTAAGTTATTTTTTATTTATTTGATTTTATTTATTTATTTGTTTATTTTTATATAAATTTCTCATATAGTCATGACTTATCAAATGTTTATTATAGAGGATAGAGCGATAGAATTTAAAGTGACCATTTCAATAAACAAATGAGCCAGCATAGATCCCTGCCCATTATTTAATCAGATTGGGGGATGCTCCATGTCAGTTTAATTATGCAAGGCTTGTCTATAACTAAATATCACAATCAATTAGTAAATAGCTGTCTATATATTATGCGTTTACGGCATTTTGTTAGTTTATCCAGTGGTTTCAAAATGGATAATTTATAACTTACGTGCATTTTTATGTCCTATTATTATGCAAAAGAATAAAAGAAAACTACTGATTTTATCTTTATATATACTATACATAAGGAAATGTCGTGTATGTGTGTGTGCAGACAGCGTAGTGCAAAGACGCTAGCTTTGATAGTCACATGATTTGACCCGAAGGTGCCCCCCGAGGGGTTCTTGTGCACTTCGAAGCCAGATTTTCGAATCTTTGATTAGTTTTCTTTTAATTAATTAAAATATGAAGATAATAATCTCATAATAACTTTAAAGTAGCCATTTAAATTTTATCTATAATTTAATTGTTGCTAAAAAAATTACGAGTTTATTTTATTTTATTTATATATTTGTTAGAGATAAAAATAAATACATTTAATTAAACGTGAACAATAAAGAATTAGAAAATATTAAATTATGCATCTCAAAAAATTTATGTCATTATCAATTTAAAATTTTATGCATATTGATAAAGTGTTAATAAAGTTTATGATGCAAATATAGGATGTTATAAAAATATATGTTATTTTTAAAACAACATTTTTTTATATTTTTATTGCCACGTCGCTAATAAATAAGTAAATAAATAAATCTTCCCATGACGACATATTCGACTGCATTGCGTTTCTTCCTCACTTTAAGCTCTAGGATCATAAATCTTTTTTAAATTTTATCAGTTTTATTTATAAATCCTCACGGGCGATTTTTTTCTTTTTTTGAGCTTAAATACACTGAACATTTCCCCCCAAGAACTATAATTTAGCAACAGCCATTTTAGACCAACCAGCGCATCAAAATTATAAATAAATTATAAAATATCGCAGTAAAAATATTGGGAAAAACAGAAATAATGGTCACATAAATGACCTATTTTTATCTGAAAATGTAATTTTATGAAAAACAAAATTCAGTGTCAGAAATAGAAAATTTATTTCAACAAGCACTATTATAAACCTAAAAACGATTAAAAATATAAACAGAATATGAAGGATCCTTATAAATTAACAAAAAGGTGCAACCAATAAAAGCATTAGAAAAACAGTTACTGAAAAAAATTCCCCTTTTTATACAAGTAAGTACATACAAATAAATAAATAAATAAACTTTATCGCCAATATGGCGACAAATATTGAAAAGCCGCCAAGGAAGAGGTATAATACAGCTGTCTATCGAAAGTTTTACTTAATTATTTATTTTTTATAAATCAATCACAACGCTAATTTAACATACAAATAAATGAGCTGCTATATGTGACTGCACTTACACGCTGTCGGGCACAAATATTTGATTGATTCGAATTAATATTTAAATAAAAACAAAAAAACAAAATATGTTTAATAGGAAATATATGTAACTATAAAAACATTAATAAAGAAGCATCACAAAACTGGCGTTGTAAAAATTATTACTTACAAACTTTGAATAAACACCATAAAATGCAATAAACTCGCATAATTATTGCATTTTATGGTGTTTATTCAAAGTTTGTAAGTAATAATATAAAAACATTAGTTGTCTAAAATCCGGCTGATGTAGTGCTCGCAGCATATTGTATTAACTGGCCATATTAGCATGAAATTGCTGTCATTTTATGGTCGACAGGATACATAATCTATACTAATATATAAATGCGAAAGTTTGGATGGATGGATGTTTGTTACTCAATCACGCCACAACGGCTAAACGGTTCTGGATGAAATTTGGTACAGAGATGTAGAATAGTCTGGAATAGAACATAGGCTACTATTTATACCGAAAATTTGATTAGATTTTTTTTAAAAAAATCCGGTAATTTTGAAAATAATAAACCGGTAATTGACTTAATAAAAGCCATTTAAATTTTTAATTGTTGCCAAAAAATTTACGAGGTATTTTTATTTATTTATTTTTCAACATAAAATGAAATATGCTTTCACGCGAAAAATAAAAAATTACTAAATGTTAAATTGGTCGATGAGAAAATGACAGTTTATAATTTTAAAATAAAATAGTAATATTACAAATCTAAGATATTTCTTCTGAATTTTATTTCATAGCATTTTTTTATATACCTCAACTTCAGATTTTTTTTTTTTTTTTTTTTTTTTTTTTTTGAGTACGGCGGATGAACACGCTTGGCATAAAAGCTAATTCAACATTATATTAAAGGTATTTTGTTATTGATAATTCTGGACAATTTTTTTTTATTTTGATGCTGAAGTAGATCGGACATTTTTCGCCAAGGAAAAGATAGAAAGAAATACGCAAGAGAAGTGATGACGTCACTGGCCGTTCGTGGATGCAAGAAAAATATTTCCTATGTTAAACGCCCATTGGATTTTTTGTAAAAAATTATTAAAAATCGAGGAAAATTATTTCTCGATTTTAATCCCCCTATTTAGGTATAGATATGTATTAGTTATCATGGCTATGCGTTAGATTAAGTTATTTTTGTTGTAAAATTGACAAAATTTGAATTTTTAATTTCAAAACTCTAGAAAAAAAATGGCAAACTTCCATATTCGATTGAAAACACAAACATTTCATTTCAAAGGATATTTGCACAATAAATATCCAACTAATATACTAATTAAAAGGAAAGTGATAAATATTCTATCATAATTTGATGTCAAATTTGTTGTCAAATGTCTAAATAAAGTGTCTGATAAAGATACTAATATGTTGCAGCGGAATAGATTTGATATCGGTCATCCTTTGCAGAAAAAAAAAATATCGCCAAATTATCTGGCAAACATATTTTAATTCCTTTCAAAAATCATAGTTATTTTAACAACTTATATTAAGATAGTCATGAATAATATGAAACAATATTTCGTACTATGCATATTACGAAAATATGCATCTGGCGTGTATATTTTCGTATTACGTGTTTGATCACCAAATACAATAAGCGCCAAGAACGACAGAGTTTTGAAATTTAAAATTAAAATGTTGTCAATTTGACAGCAAAATAACTCAATCTAACACATGCACATGATAACTAATTGCATATATATATATACCCAAATATGGGGATTAAAATCGGGAAATAATTTTCCTCGATTTTTAATAATTTTTTACAAAAAATCCAATGGGCGATTAACATAGGAAATCAAATTTCTTGCATCCACGGACGGTCAGTGACGTCACACTTCTCTTGCGTATAGGAACAATAATCGCATAAATTCTATTTTGGTCTAAAACGGCAACAAAAATTCAAATGTCGCCAAGGGCATTAAGGCTGTACCATGATCAAGTTTACACATTAATTAATTTATTTATTTTTCTATATACCAACTACTATTAACTAAGCATGAAGTATATAAAATACTCTTACCAGACAAATGTCGTCAGTTTTTCTTATTAAATTATTGAGCTTATTCCACGTGTGTAAATATTGTCCATTTATAAATATTATTTTTTATCCCCATGTATATCGTAATAGAGCATTTCCTCGTGACGTCTGGTGGTTGGCAAAAAAGCGCGCTCGACTTTCCCGCGCAATTTACTATATTGGTGATCCTCCATCGCTATGCTTTTCCCAAGCCTTTTTGCCAACCACTCATAAAAGTTGAGATGTTTGTTTACAAACAAGGAACTGCCCTATTGGACCACGTTAAAGAAATATTATATAGATAAGTAGAAAGCATCACACGTTCAATATTTTTGGTTAATTACTATTCTCATTTTTAACTTTTTATTTCACTTTGTCATTTAACGTGCGTTTTCTTACTTTTTTGAATTATAATTTACTTTTTATTTGTTAGTAGTTTTAATTCTTTTGATTTGTTATTATTTCATAGTAGTACTTTGTTTTTAGCTCCCTTTTAAGGGTTTTATTATTATTATTATTATTTGATAGTTTTTCGAAATGCCCGGGAAACGCAAATCTAATCTTTCCAACAGAAATAATAAAGCTCGGGCTATGAAAGTAGCTAGAAGTCAAGAGACGAGTTGTATCACAGAGCTGGGTATTAATATTATAAAATGTACCATTATTACAGGAACTGCTAAAGGAGACAGCGTTTTGATTCCCCTCATACCTATTATTCCCAACAACTTGCCATTTCATTTCAAGAGATTGCAATTTCCATTGAAATTGGCTTTTACAATGACGATCAACAAATCCCAGGGGCAAACCTTAAAAGTGGCAGGCATTCATTTAGGAACTCCATGCTTCTCACACGGTCAATTATATGTTGGTTGTTCACGTGTTTCAAGTGCCCAGAACTTGCATGTGTTGACGGAAAATAATAAGTCATTTAATGTTGTATACAGATCGGTATTAAAATAAAAATAAATTGTATATTTTTCCCGTAGATCTTTCAATGAGTTACAAATTTTTTTGAGTATACTTTATCAGACTCTATTTTGCACAGCACCACAATGATAAGGTTTCATTACATTACATATTATGATCAAACCGTCAGTTCCCACACATACACATCAAAATTTCTACGTGAACGAAGTCGCGGGTAACAGCTAGTATGTATATATATATATATGTGTATATATATATGCATATAGTAAATAACTTAATAATAAATATTATGATAGTGCGTAAAGTTATATATACATATATATATATATATAAAATTGTGATTTAAATATAAAAGTCTACTTTGATATCTTTCGATATTCTTCGCTTCAAAACTGTCAACCAGTAAGTCCCCAAATTGCAGTTCACGGGTAAGGTGTTGTCGCAGGCACCATAGACAACGACCTGAGATGTTGTGGCAAGGATGTCTCTGCCGAAGTCAGCGAGGACTCGAAGAGAAGTTTTTGATCAATTTTAATGTATTTTCTTTTCATTTATATTTGTAAATCGGTATAAAAAATGATGATTATTTTTCTTTTCTTTTCTTTTTATTTTTTTTTTTTTAAATTCATTTAAATATAGTGACCAGCGAAGCGGGAAAAGCCTGCTAATACCTAGTAAAATAAATACATAAAAAAAAGGCCGAAAAAAGTAATGGTCGTTCGGAAAAATTTCACATTCATTATTTATCCCCCCCCCCCTCCGCACTCAAATTGAACTACAGATTCTTGATTTTTTTTTTTTTTTTTCAATTTACTATTTAAAAAGTGATAAGTAAAAGAAATATGAATCTACAATATCTTGCTTGTAGGACTTATTAGTTATAATTTATTTATTCATTCTTTTAAAATCTTTATTTAGTTACAAAATCACAAAGTTATTAAATATCAGTCTTGTCTGCATCTTTTTGTGTATGTACATGAATCCTTCTTTGCTTTTAACTGAATGTGAATATGTCACATTTTCTTATTTGAGGAAAAAACCTCATTATTCAACAGAACCCCTATTGACATGATCCGTTTTGAAAAGCTCGCATTTGGATTTCTGGTGAAATGAGAGTTCTTATTTTTAAATACACCCTAGGACCAAAAAAAAAAAAAAAGAAAGAAAGAAAGAAAAAGAAAAAAAAAAAAAAAAAAAAAACACGCACCAAGAAGAAATAATGAAAATTAAACAAAAAAGGTTTCGACAGCAAGTGCAAAGTTTCAAAGTTGGCAGCCAATGAATGAACATGTGACGCTGCTGCGCATGCGCAACTGGCAGAATATTAAATAGGAAAAAATTCGATTCCAGGTCAGAAATTCTTTGATATTTCGTTTAATCAGATAGATGGTAACTATAATGTATTCTGGTAGGAGAACAATAGGCACATATATCAACATTTGAGAGAGGACGTGTAGTTGGTCTCAAAGAAGTCGGATGTTCTGATCGGCGATTTATTCAATATTGGAATAGAAATTATGCCATTATTAGATGATGTTGACAGAAATGGATGAACCATGTTGGAACACAGTGAGATGACAGGAAATAATGGCCAATTAGTCGTCAGATCTGAACACATAACCCCATATTCCTCATTGTCATCGATTCTACGTGCAACTCGTGCTTCAGTGATCGGAAAGTTCATTAACAGGCGGCTCAAACAAAAGGCGACTGAGGTCACCGCGCACCTTGCACCGACTACTAATTACCTCTGTACAATAACAAGCCATTTTCCCCTGGAATTGGACACATTCGACTTGGAATGAAACTGACTGAAGTAGAATTTTCTTCAGTGATGACTCCCGCTCAGATTTCAGTCCCGATGATAATCAAAGATTTGTCAGGAGACGCCCCGGAAAAAGGGATCCCAACATGACTGTTGCAGATCATATGGCCTGATAACCAATAGGGATGGTCTAGGGTACCATTTAATTTCATAGTAGTAGCCCTTTGGTTGTCATCCGTGGTACCTTCACTCCGCAGCAGTGCAGCGACGAACTTTTACGAATAGTTGTAATGTCCTTCATGTCACGCTATTCTGAGCGTTTATTTAACCATGATAATAACCACCCACGCATGGAGAGAGTTTCTACTGCTTTTTTCTTGCTTGTCCAGCATTACATTAGCCAGCAAATTTGCCGGTTCTCTCTCCCACTGAGGTCGTCTGGAGCATTATGAAAAGAGCCTTAAAACTAGCTCTGAATTTTGCCAATCTACCGCAATTAGATAGAATACGCCACGATATCTCGCAGGAGGACATCTGACAACTATATCAGTCAATGCTAAGCCAAATAACTGCTTACATAAGTGCCAGAGATGGACCAACGCGTAACTAACTTGTTCACTTTGTGAAGCTCTTTCTCTTGATTAAATCATCCAATATTTCTGAAACTGTAATTATTTGTTTTTCTCTACATGTATGTGACAGCTACAATTTTTAGTCCCATTCGGATAACTTCTTCTGGGTAAGACTTTTTTTTTTTTTTTTTTTTTTTTTTTTAGAGTGTACGTTAAATTTAGCTTTTGGTGCTATATAGAAGCTAAAAAAAAAAAAAAAATATATATATGGAAAAATAATCAACACTTTGAAAAAAAAAAAAAAAAAAAAAATGCTTTGAAATGAAAATATTTTAAAAGTTAAGATGATAAAATTTTTCTTTAACATAAAAAAGCGAACCATATTACAGAATCAAAAAACAGAATTCGACTTTGAATTTTTTGATGTCATATACCGCCAAAAAAGGAAACTTGTTGTAAAGTATCAAACAATTTTCCTGCATAACGAAAACAACATTCGATGGATTAAGCTAATTCGGTGAACTAGTAATCAAACTTAGTGTGAAAAAAGATTGCCAAAATTTGAAAGCTCTAGCTTCAAAATTAGTCGAGTTTTTTGTAATTTATCAGAAGGAGTTAATTTTTTCTCAAAAGACTTTGAATAAGCATCGCAAAATGTAAAAACTCGCAACAATTATTTTGGGTTAAAAAAAAACACGATCCTTTTCCAGGCGAACAAAGTAGGCATGAGTACTGCAAACAAAGCGGCAATGCACGTGCCTACTTTGTTCATCAAAAAAAAGCTCATGTTTTCTATCGACTCGAAAAAATTGTTGCGATTTATTCCATTTTATGGTGATTATTCAAAAATTTTCACTTGTTACTTACAAACGCCAGTTCTGTGGTGCTTTTTCACAATAAACATTTCTTAATCATATTCATAACTATCTGAAACCTTCACGAAACCTTCTCGGAGACTATAAAAAAAGAGTCACTCCCAATAAGTTCATTTTGTGTCAGATTTTGAACTAAGTGTTTTATCACCGTACATTGTTGATTATCGTTACTAAACCAACAATATTTGCATTGTATATAACTATATTTACTTGTAGTTTGCATTTCATTGAAATATTTTTGAATTCTTTGGAGGATAATCGTTGAATAAATTGTATTTGACAACATTTGAATGATTACTTTTTATTTATTTTCTACCTACTATAAACCCGACATTTTCGTAAACAGCGAATGCGAATACTATCAAACGTTGTCATCTCACTATCTAATGCAGTGAATAACTATCATGATTTACTGGTTTATTATCTTGAAATTAACTTCCGTAAAATATAGTACAAAGCCTCTCGAAGTAAGTTAAATGTAATTTTTGTATAAATTTCTTAAGATTCAATTATGTGGGCGTTGTTCTCCAATTTCAGTTACCGACTGCAGCCGCTGTAAACTCGAGCGCTGCTGTCAAATTTAGGTGCAACCTTATTTAGCACTGCTTGACGAAGCTTGATCTCCACGGGTATAGTAAATGTCTGTAAAAATTAAAAACAAATCAATGCTAAACACAGACGTATTTATATGTGGCTATGCATATATGTGACAAAATATCTGCTTCTGTATACTTATGTATTTTAAAATGTTTTTTAAAATATTTATCTTTACACTGAAGAGCCATTACATTACGAGTACCCGTGTTAAAAGAGTAAGACCACTTTTCAGCTTCAAAACCGCCAACACTACGAGTTACATTTATTTCAAAAATTGCTGGTAAAGGTACTTCCCCATACAGCAAAGAATGTTTCAGTTATGTTGCAAAAAGCTTAAAATCTTTCAAAAACGTAACACATTTTAGTGTACTCTCTAATACCTTTCTGAAACATTCGCCCTTTTTGATTTTCTATCTCTTAAGTTGTTGTAACGTTCCTGTTACGTATCTGATTTTTTGTTGCGATCGCGGACATTTCTAAGTTTTTGAAACTAATCGGAAAGCAATCTGAGCGTTTTTAAACGTTTCGGAAATGTGTATAGTGTTTCAATGTTATATGATTGTTACGTTTCTGGAACATTTTGTGCTGTTAGGGTCATGCATCTGGTACCAGGTACGCATCCACTGGTTCTGCGATTGCCACCCATTGCGTAATGGTAGAATTGAGAGATGGATTTTTTTTTTCCATGTGGAACGCCAGATGTTCGATTCGATTCATGTCAGGTGGCTTCGGAGGCCAATACATGACTTAAAATTCACCAGAATGTTCTTTCAACCATTCCCTGACCATTCCGCCCTTCTGACATAGTACATTATCCTGTTGATAAACTCTGTTACATACGGAGAAGGGAACACCGTTCCCATAAAAGGGTTATATCGAGTCCCCAATGATGTTCACATAGCACGCAGACGTCAGATATTGTACTTTGGGGGTCATATATGAGTCTTAATGTGCCCCAAGAAAACATGGCCTATACCAAATTACCACCACCACCGCCATTTATCCGGTAAATTGTGAATTTGGTAACCAGGGTTTCTATGAAAAATCGGTGTATTTTCATTCGCCCGTCAAAGGAATTGACCTAAAAACGCGAATCATAAAATCACGCAACATTTTTCTGTTGCCCACTGCAGCGCTATTGGTGATAACGTGCTGTCAGCGCAGCAACATGAATCGACCAACGGCGGCTAAGACCCATACGCAGAAGTGTACATTGTATTGCGTGTTCAGGGTTGAGGCATACTGTCTGGTCACCACTACTGTCGCTGTCCATGATTTCAGCCATAGTAGCCCTTCAGTCTAGGCGAACAGTACCTGACAATCTCTGCTGTCTTCAGAAAAAAAATGCGTCGTGGCCTAGAAATATCTGACTTGCTTTTCCGCTATTCATAACCACTTTTCATAAGTATTCTCAGGGGCTGCCCGTTCGCATCCCACAAAACTCATTATTCTGAAATCGATGGTCATAGACGCTGAGTCATCACGATTTGCACTTTACTGAAATTCGATAAATTAACTGTTTTTTCCATGATGTCTCTAAACAAAGTTCGTGTGGAAAGAAAATTGATGTTTTTTTTTTTTTTTAAATTTCTAGTACAGTGTGTGATACGTGGATTTGTCCCAGAAGAAGGTCATTGCTCTCTATGAGGTGTGCTCAAAATGCAGTGTAATATAAAAAAAAGGAAAAAAATCTCCTTTATCAGAAACTTAAAGCGGTCCTTATTTGCTTTTAATGAAATCTTGAGTTGAACATTTTATGACAATTTACTTTAATTAAAATTATAACGATACTATAACTCGTTGTAAAATGAAAAGCGTATATTTTTCTCAGCTATATAAACTTAAAAAATTAAAAATATGTATAACAAATACTTTTCTGTATAATTAAGTATTTCAAGTAAATACATCATTATGATAAAAATATATTTTTTAAAAATATTTTACAACACAGGAATTCTTGCTTTTGTATGTACATATTGTTTTGAAATCTTTAATACGCTAAAGCAAAGCAAAAATAAAGTATCTTAAGAAAGTTCTTATAAAAATAATTGCAAGTTTTTATGATCTTACATAACATTAACCGCTTTAATTAATGTAAACCTAAAAACTGTTGAAAATACTGACCTTAATTAAACGAATGATACTATTTAAAGAAAATTTTACGATGAAAAAATACCTTTACAAAGTAATTACTATCGCGAAACTACCTTACTTTTCGAAATATTTTACCTTTTAATGTTGAAAATCCATTAAAATGGACTATACCATAATTTAACAAGTATCCTGGAAGTAATTAAAATTACTTGGAAGCCTTTGAAGTATTTTTATCCTCTTATTTTGTTTATAGTGAAGCAGGGTATTGTCTTAAACGCATTTTAAATATAAATCAACTTTAAAGATATATAAAAATATTTGAAAATCTAATTTTGTAAATATTAATAAGATTTCTTTCATCAAAATTGTTTTGATAAATTTTGTTTTAGATAACGAGCTTTCAAGTAACAATTAAGCTCTAAATGAAGCAATTATTTTAGAGTTTTAAAGCCCTATAGAACAGAATTTAATTATTTTGTTACAAAAAAAGAAAATAAATAAATAAATAAATAAATAAAATACAAAAAATAGATATATATTTATTTGATTGTGGGTAAACGAGATGTTATACATTTTAATAATACTGTTAAACTTTATTGTGTTAAAAAATTATAATTTTTATAATTATATATCATATAATTGTTTCTGCTTTTAAAATTAGTACACTGTCCGTTCATTTTTAGCAATGAAAATTTAAATATATATTTATATATGTATAAATCTATAATATATATATATATATATATATATTTCAATATCAAATGCAAAATTTCCAGGTTTAATAAGTTTAAACATTAAAATGCGTTTTAAATTCAGAATTTTGAATTTTCACTTTAATACTTTGCCGGTACTATTTAATTTCACTCCTCTTGTCAATGTTGCCAAATTTAGGACTCTTTATTCAATATCCATATATAATAAATTAAACAGTTATATAGTCACTTTGAAGGCTTTATCCATTATATACCGGGTGATTCAAAATAGATGTTACAGCAGTTATCTCGTAAACTAAGAAAGATAGAAACATACTTCCAATTACAAAATTAGAGCAAATAAAGAGTAGATTTCAGATATGGCATTTTTTTTGTCAAAGGGGCTGTATACATATTAAATACGAAATTTAATTTTTATACGGTCCCTCCTATCATGTGACTTATATTTAGAAATATATTCTCCTGGCTCTAACAAGCAAAATAAAAAAAAAAAATCATCTATCTAAGTCAAAATCTCGCTGAGTTATTGCAATTTGAAAATGATGACTTACACTACTTTTTTTTCAATTTTGGCATCTGTTTTTCGACGCCAAAGGGCTCACTTTAGGGGGTTATCTATGAGTTGAGAAAAGTTAAAAAAAGATCCTTTATTTTAAAATAGCAACTAAAATCGTTCAAACACGTGAAATCAACAATTTTAAGAATTTAATGCAAATTTACATTATTTCGTATTGTTAAAATATCTAATAGTTAAATTCCTTAGGGGGTCACCTGCAAATTAAAACTCGTTAAGAGAGGGAAAAAACTAAAAGACTAGCAAAACCGTGTGAAATTTTCGCGCTTTATTTTTACCACTTTCCATCATGGTTGATAAATTTAATGACTTCGGCTCTTTAACAATTCCAGCAAGATTGAAAAGTGTTAATAACTTCGATTTGTCTGTCTGTCCATCCGTCTTTCTGTGTGTCTGCGCTCTAACTCCCGTGAATATTCATAGAATTTCCTGAAACTGATATATGTTATTTGAGTTCACTATCTATCGGATGTTCATTATTGAAAATGGAGTGAATACATCTGCTAGCTTGTGCACAGGGACGCCGGAAATTATTCCAAAGCATTGTGTTCTATGAGCGGTATTTTTATAAACCATATTTTAATACCTTTAATTTATGCATATATTAATAAAATTGAAATACGTTATTATAGTTTTCTATCGGATATTTTCTATAGAAAATGGAGTAAACACCATCACTGGTTTGTATACAGGGACACCCGAAAGTATTCCAAAGCATTGCGTTCTATGTGAAGATATTTCTATAAACCAAAATTTAATTACTTTGCATAAATCTTAATGAAATTGAAATATGTTATTCATATGCACAAAAGAATGCTTTCTATACTGTACAGTACGATTAACATTAGATTTACAGGGCACGCAAAAATATTCCGTTACGTTAAGGTTTATTATTGGACATTTGTTGGAATTGCATTTTCGTTTACATTAAACATTTTCTAACAATTAATAAGATTTCAATTTGTATTTTATTTTTATTTATTTTTTTTTTTGTCTGACTGTCCATCTGTCCGTCTGCCCACCCCCAGCGTCTGTAAATATTTTCAGGAATTTTCAGAAATGATATATGTTATTCAGGTTTACTATATGATATTCCCTTGTTAAAATGGCATTAATTAATTCTTTACAATTGGTTTATGTACAGGAACGCACAAAAAATGCCAATGTATTGCGTTTTGGGACAGATATTATTATGAATTACATTTAAATAACTTTATACTGTAAAAATCATAAGGAAATTCATATTTATTGTTAATATTCTAAAATAATGTTTTGTATAGAATATGATATGGTATACATGTATAATTCTATGCCAGGGGGTTACCGCCCTTCTCAACACCCGTTTAATTATAGTGCCTATACTTATCAAAACAAAAATCAAGTGTATTATCAATTTCCTTGAAACTTGCAAACCTTCATCAACTTTTCAAGTGGCAACTAGATATGGAATCCAAAGTACCAAATTCGCATTTCCTGTACTTATTACTTTCTAATACCCATAAGATAGAGAAAGTATTGTTTTGGGGCCAAATTTTCGAAAGTGAGTTTTTGTTATATTTAGATGTTTTGAGGTTCTCTGAATATGAAAATCGTGTTTTTAGCGGTTGGTCTGTGTGTGTGTCTGTCTGTTATCAGTTTATCTCAAGAACAAATAGCAGCAGGCATTCCAAACTTGGTATTTTAAATATGTATCATATAGGGATGCTACACTAAGCTTTTCATTGAGATGAAGCAAATAGTTCGTGTACAGAGACACTCAAGAATATTCAAATACATTACGTCCATGGGGAAAATTGCAGGTAAGTAGAGTTTAACACCTATAGACTGCACTAAACCAAATGAAATGAATATATATTTTTTATATGGATAAAAACATGCCTCATGTAGAATATGGCAGAGAAATCATTCACAGTTCATTTACAGGGCTACACAAAATAACTAGATTATAATGCGATAATAGCTGAAAATTGATGGAAGTGCATTTTAGGTTGTGCCGTATATTTTTACTATAGGTTTATATTTAGGTGCACTTTGTGGTTTGCACATATTCTTCAAAAGATATACAGGGTTGCAAATATTTAGCTATAATATTCTTTTTTATTGTTAGTGAAAGTGTTTTACTATAATATTTTACCATGTCCAGGAAAGCTGCTCAGGAATGGAAATGAATTCCTCATAGACATGTGATAAATAATGTATTTTTTTTTTAAAGCTAAATATGCATCGCTTGTGTTTTGTGTATTTACACGTTTTAAGGCTTCCTTATTACCAAAGCCATATTTTTTGATGTTTGATTATTGCCTGCGTCGAATAATTTCAGGAAACGAATAATTTCCGGAGATCCCCCCTCACACAGAACTAATTATCATTAAAACTCTTCCGAAGCGTAATTTGAATTATTTTAACGTAGTTTTACATAACAGTACTCTTTATGTTACTCCTTACGTTAATTTCCAAAACCTGTATTTATGGTATTAAATTTCAGGGTAATAGAAAGTCGTGTGAGTGGCACACCAGATGATTTGTTGTTAAATTATGCTGATTATTCATCTATATACAGATCAACGAATAAAAATTTACCTTTCGTATTCAGGAGGCCTCAAAAAAAATTGCTCTCCAAAAGCTAGTTTGTTTACAGTATGGGTATGAGAAATTAATTTTGCGTTCTGTGTCAGCAGTGTTCTTCGAAAAAAAAAAAAATGCAGCAAACACTTACACCAATTACATTTAATAATAATAAAAAGAAAAATGTTTACCTTAATTTTGGGTAGCCCTGTATATTGTCTATAAACTATATACACATGACTTTGTGTACGTAAATTTAGTGTTATATGTAAAACAAGTAACACAAAATGAAATACACTTCCAGCAATTCCCAAGTATAGCTCCAATATATCGAAATACTCTGGATAACCCTGTAAATGAATGATGAATGGTTGCTATACCAGAATCTACATAAAACATGCTTTTATGCGTATAAAAAATTTGTTATTTTCATTTTGTTTAAGGCAGTCTGTACATGTCGCACTGTACGTATGAGAAATTTCGCTCACAGACGTAATGTATTTGAATTCTTTTGGATGACCCTGTAAACAAACAATTGTCTGATCGTAACGAATACTTTAGTGTAGCACCGCAATATGATACGGATTTAGAATGTCGAATTGGATTTTCTGCTACTATTTGTTCTTGAGATATTCTAATAACACACAGGCACACACACACACACACACACACAGAGAGAGAGAGAGAGAGAGAGAGAGAGAGAGAGAGAGACCAACCACTAAAAACATGATTTTCAAATTCAGAGGATCTGAAAACGTGCAAATATAACAAAAGCTAATTTTCGGAAATTTGACTCAAAAACAATTCTTTCTCTACACCGTGTATACGAGAATGTATAAAGAAAAAGAAAGAAAAATGAATTTGAAAATTCCCTTTCAGTACATAAATTATTCATAAATTTTATTTGTTAATTATCAATGAGTATTCTCTTGTGTATTCACTAGGGAAAAGGAGACATAACAGGTTAAAATAGCTATCTTTCCCTGAATGATTTCTTTTTCTCCCCCCCCCCCCCAAACGCTGATCAACGTGTGCCTTACCACAAAAGCAATAGTAATTCACTTTTGATACAACCCCTTAAGACTTGGCGAAAAATGCTAGAATTTTCAAATTGCAATAACTCAGCGAGATTTTGACTTAGAGAGATGATTTTTTTTTTATTTTGATTGTTAGAGCGAGGAGAATATTTGTCTAAATATAAGTCATATGATAGGAGGGGCCGTATAGAAATTAAATTTCGTATTTAATATGTATACAGCCCCTTGTACAAAAGAATGCCATATCTGAAATCTACTCTTAATTTGCACCAATTTTGTAATTGGAAGTTTGTTTCTATCTTTCGTAGTTTACGAAATAATCGCTGTAACATCTATTTTGAATCACCCGGTATATCAAATATCACCCCTCAAAAATATTGGTGGTAGTTGAATAAAAGATTCCCTAAATTTGGTAGCACTATTTAGTTGCTTTAGACCATTAGGACCAGAAAAGGGTTAAAGTTATTAAAAAAAACAAACTTCCTGATTTTTTTTTTACGTACATTTAAAGACATATTTGTTTGTAAATGGGGACCAATTTTTTTTTTTTTTTTTTTTTAATTTAAACTGAGAAATTTTGGATGGATGCCAATTGTCTACATGAATCATATGTTTACTTTCTGAATTGAAAGTTAAATGTAAATTATATGTATTTTTATATGTTTGTATATATGGTTTAAATAAAGTCACAAAAATGAAGCTCAACTGATAGTAAGATTATCAGCGTTCTGGCCTCCAGATGGCAGATGTCGGATTCGATTCCCGATTCGAGACGTCCATCGAACTTTAGAATGTAGAAAGCGGGAAAGAAAGGCAAAAAATCCATAAATAAATCGCGCTTTAGGAAGAAAGAAAAACAAGGAAAAATAGTCAAAAATCCATTTTAAAAAGTATAGGATGAAAACTAAAAAAACTCAGAATCACAAGTATGTGAAAAAAAGCTAACACCGGAAGGCATATAAGATGAAAATTGAGATGAAAAAGTTATCGAAGCTCAGGAAGGTATTGGACTCGGGGCCCTGAAGCTGTCGTCAAGGGTTTGCTACATCTCACCCGATATGTATAATGTTTGTAGTGGTACTTTAAACGGACTTGCCACAACTGAAAGTTTCATATAAAAGCTTATATTTTCATTTAATATTTATAAATTGAACTATATTAGGTTTGTTCAGTAATATATATATATATATACTAGTGAGTTGTAGGGCAACTAAGGCGCCCGTTGAAAATTAATCATTTAATTTAGTTTATTCCTTACTTTAAATAATTCATTTGCTGCCCGAGCGAAACCCACAAGTATTAGAATAAGATGCCTGGGATATTTAATATCAATTCCCCGACACACACTTATACAGGTTTTATATGACTTAATTTAGAATATAAAATTACTCGTGATACACAGAAACTAATTATTATGTTTTAGTTTTTCCTTAATTGTGAAAAATCCTTAATTAGATTAGTTGTCTTAAATTGTTCAATATGTGTAATGTATACTGATACATTGTTTATAAATGCATTTCTAAATTTGATCTCTGTAGGAATATAAATACGAAAATTATGTATTTGAGCACGCAAATAATGCATTTATAGAGAGTTATTCTGTATATAATAAATTTAAAACTTAAATTGATTAGCTTAACAATTTGGGCAAGTAACATTAAAAATATGCTTCTTTCTTTCAGTATTTTAAACCAGATTATATGTACAGTATCGGTCACAAAAGTGTCCGAACACTAGCAAAAATTCCTATGTAAAAAAAAGTACACTTCATACGGTTTTGTTAAATAAATCCTTGTCTAATCGTGTTCTTACACTGATTAAGAACATGATTCGATAAGGATTTATTTAACAAAACCGTATAAAGTGTACTTTTTTTACATAGGAATTTTTGCGAGTGTTCGGACACTTTTGTTACCGACTGTAGTAATTAAAAATAGTGTTATTATTTAATATTTTTGTAATTATTTTTAAGGTTTTTCAATTGCATGAAATATTATCTCTTAATTTATCAACCCGAAAAAAAAAATTCCTTTAAATTATACATTGTGAATTACATAAATAATTGTTAAATTTAAGTAATGTTAGAGAGAGAGAGGGACGCCACAGCATATTTGGAAAAAAGTTTTTCCGTAAGAAGATGAGAGATTATTCAAATTTAATAAAATATTGCAGTCTTTTTTTTTTTTCTTTTTTTTTTTAAAGAACTCTTCATTTGCTTTCTTTCTGGGTATATGCAAACTGACTAGCCGATTGTTGTTTTTAAGGAGATAGTAGTCCTTGTAGCTACCAAAATTTAGCTATAAAATTTATCAATACTGTTAAAGATCTGCTACGTCCTGCTGATTTACTTGAAATGGAGTAATTAAAATAAAAAAAAAAAAAAAAAAACAGTATTTTTCATAATTAAAATTTCTAGAATATACTCCTTGATTTAATTTTGTATTCGTATCTATAAAAATTATGGCTAAGCTTACTAAAGAATATTTACACAAACATTTGTATGTACTTCAGTTTTCATTTAGCATTTAAAACACGAAATTTTATTTTTCCGACTGAATGAAAATAATGCCTGGACCGGAAGTCAAACCCCGGAACTTTGACTTACAAGGTCAAGGCTCTACCAATTGAGCTATCCAGGCCGACAACCGGTCGGCATTACTCACTCAGACAACCTTTAGGCAGAAACATCTGGTCTATCATGTAGATAGCTCGACAGAAATAAGCCGCAGGTAATGGAAAACACCATTAAACAATGGGAGAAAGAAATACAATTTTCAAGTCACACAATCAACTGATTTCAACTCAATTTCAGTCACACAATCAACTGATCGGAAGGAAATCATATTTATTGAAATTTTGTTTTTCTGACAGAGTGAAAAAATAAAATTTCAATAAATATGATTTTCTTCCAATCAATTGATTGTGTGATTTTAATAAAAATTTAAAACACGAGTTTAAGTTTCAAAAATCCTGAAATTCCCAGGAAATTCCAGCGTTCAAATACAAAAAATTTCTTTAAAATTTAAAGTTTCATTAGATCCACAAATAATAATAATAAATATGTTTCGAATATACCATGAAACAATAATAATATGAAATAGAACGATAAAGTTAAAAGTCAATCAGACTGAAACATTTCAAATATCTCCTCCTCATACATCAAAGAAATTCTTAAAAAAAAAAAAAAAAAAAAGTTTAAAAAAATATAATGTACCTAATATTGTTAATTGGAATTTATGTAAAATATTTATAATTTAAAGTCGATAATTTATCGTTTTTTTCCTAAACTTTTAATAAACAAAAGCCTTTTAGTGGTGATTTTCATCATTCAACACGAACGAAAATTTAATTTTATATAGATACTGTGTACAGACCTTGTCGTTTAGGATGTATTCCTAATTACATAAGATAATGTAATGGAATTGTTTAATAAAAAATAAAAAATAAAAATCTTTATCATTCTAAAAATTTTTGTTTAATTTTTTAATGCCTTATTTACACATGTTATTTTATATATAGGCGTGAATATGTAGGGTTATATGATATGCCAGTTCCGTCTTAGAATCTTAGAATAATAATAATAATAATAATAATAAAATCAAAAAATACCTTCTTTGATTTGATGAGAAGAAATACAGAGTTGCCAACTTTCATAATTTATTTCGGAATGCTTTTAGCCCCGTTATTTCATACCACATTTTTTATAGAATAATTTTCTCATTATATAACTATGAAAAAATAAAAAATAAATATCCTTAAAAAAAAAAAAAAAAAAAAAAAAAAAATAGAAAGTGGTATGAAAAGAAGACAGAGCTAACAATGCACCAGAATAATTTATAAAAGTTGGAAATTCTGGATATATATTCCAGTGCTGCACCGAGTGCTTTGGCTGAGTAGCCGAATACCGAGTACTCGGCCTTTTACTACTCGGCCGAGTACCGAGTAGCCGAATACCGAATAGCCGAGTACCGAGTAGTTGTAAGAAAGAATAATTGATGCATATATGAAGAAATTTGCACATCTTGAAACAAAAAAAGGGCTTTTGATCATAAAATTTAGTTAAATGGTAAACAGCATGCTTTTATGAAGAACTTTTGTAGTGTATATACATAATTATATTCATTGCTATATTTTGATACTTTCAGCATAGTGGATTACTAAAAACATAACTGATAACTTTTTTCTTAACATCTTTTTTAGATGCAAAATTATCATCCTCAGATAATTCTTAGAGGAGCCTAATAACTTTTAATAAATAAAAGTTATTAGGCACTAAGGCTTAATTTAAGATACATGAAATTCACATATGAAAGGGGAACATTAAAATAATTTGTAATTTTAAACAAGATAGGCTTCATTAATCTTCAGATCATAGAAATGTAAAATGACAGGTGGTTTTGGGCCATAATTGGCAAAACAACAGATTTGAATATGAAAATACGTTTTAAATAACGCTTTAGTGTATTTACCTTTTTCATATATACCGTAAAATGCCATAAAAGCCTTTACTCAGTTAAATGCCCCTCCTCTTTTCACATTTTTTTGTTTTGTTCTTAAAATACTAAATAAACGCACCTTTTGCTCAACGGTAGACTGTATCCGAATAGGTGATAGTTTTTTATGTTATTTTATAGTGTAAAATTCAAAATCAATCTTTTCTTACCGATTTGAAAGAGTCTTACTTTTATTTGCACAAATGTATAACGAAAATTTTGTGTTAATATTACATAGAGGTTCTTCTTTTTTTTTTCTAAAATATTCTATTTTTGTTTGATTTATAGATACAATTTTATGTACTCAGTTTTTAAAAAATAATGCATATTACATTCATACAAGATAGTTATAATCAAAAGCTCATATCATGAATCACCTCTATACTAAGTTTGGTAACAGCATGCTTTAACTGCAGAAAGCTGTTATAGCAAAAATTTAAATTATAATGACTCTGTCTTGATATTTTCATATTATTTTAGTTTAGTTATAAAATAAATATATCTCATTAACACATTTCTTTCAATAATGCTTAAAAATAGTGAAATTCTCACAACTACTCGGTATTTGCCGAATTCATAGCCTAAATTTGGCCAAGTACCGAGTACTCGGCAAATAGGCCGAGTAAGCCGAGTGCCGAGTGCCGAGTACTCGGTACAGCTCTTATATATTCGTTATGTTTACTATGAAGCACTTTCTTTTTCCTTTTCTATAAGCACTTTAATGTAAATATTTAAAAAAAAAAGAATGTTTCACTGTGTTTTATTTTGTTTTCATCTGTTTCCTTTGTCTCTCTGCAAATACTTCAGAAACGCGTGCTTTCTTGAAAATTTAACTACTTAAATTTCAAAAATACTAAATAAAATATTTGAAGTTCAGAAATATAAACAAAAATTTAAGCAATATTTGGAATTTTACTCTAACAATTTCAAAGTTTTATTTTAGATTTCATATGATTTTTCCATATAATATATATATATATATATATATTTTAATCTTCCAGAATTTTTAAAATATTTAATAAATGCGTTGTATTTGTGAACATTATAATGCATTTTATTATACATAATCAATTTTTTTTTTCAAGTATAATTTAAACTTATATGTTAAAGCAAGACAAAATAAAAATTATACAATTGGTTTTGACTAATCATGCTATATGTTTTTTAAAGGCTAAAATCATATTTTATAAATAATCCATATTTGGTATTTATTTCATAATTATGAATAACTGAACTATATAAATAATTGCCATAATTATTGCCATATATATTGCCATTACATATTAGACATAAAGATCATACATAAAATAAGAAACATTATATTGTCTTATTTATATATTGTTTAAATTTGCAATTAATTGAATTATATGATATATCACTTACGATAATTTTGTATATAGAAGAAAACCATTTGCAGACAAAAATATTTTTAACTGAAATCTAAAACAAATTAATAAACGAATGTTTAAATACCTTAAAAGGAAAAGGAACATTTATTTTTTCCCGTTCAATCGCTTCTAAATCTCGTGTTTGTGTCATTGTATCACATGTTTGTTTTAAATCCCCATAATAAATTCAAAAATATTTATTATGGGGATTAAGATAAAAAATAAATTTCGAATTCAAAATTATCTGTGCGTGTTTTAAACGATTTTACAGCTCCAAATATTTTGTTGTGCATATTCTATTGGTAATGGCGCATACATCTGCTATTACCTTTGTATATCTGAATTATAATATTAGTGTTGAAAAAGAAAAATGCATTAAATATAAATTTTTTGTCAGGTTTTTTTGCCATACTACTAAATAAAATGTTGCTAATAGCGACAATGATTTTTGCCTAAATTTCGGAACTTAGATTTGATATATATATTGACTTTCATACAAAATTTTAATGCGAGTTTATAAAAATATTCGCACAAGTAACGTTTTGAGTAATTGGTAAATCACAAGAATTAACACCCCATTAAAAAATAAATGTAAAGTGCAATATTTTTTTTAAAGCCTTGTAAATATTATATAATATAATGCGTGAACATGAAAAATATTTCATCAGAAACGTTTTGAGTAATTGTTCATTTACAATATATATATATATTTAAAGTTTAAAACGTTGTAAATACTTCCAAATATCATTTAAGGACCAATGAAATAATTTTATTTAAAAAAAATTATATATTTTAACATCATAAATGAACTGTAGACGTATTTTTAATTCCAATGATTTTGTTTATTTAATCCTTGTTTGTATGTATAAAACGAATCTTAAAGTAGCTAGCTATACAGTCATCACTACTACAGTTTATAAGATTTAAAAAGGAATAATTTTTAAATTATCACTTTATGGGGAAATTCCATTAAAGGGAATGATACTTCCAATGGATGGAATACTAAATTTTTCTTGTTAAAGAAAACAATTTTTAAAATAAAAAAAATCTTTCTATTGAACACATTAGTTTTATATTTCACATATAAAGAGAAATTTTAGAATAACTAAAAAACTAGAGATATGCTGTGAACAACTAACTGGCAACGGTCTGAGATTCAACCGTAGAAGTCATCAGGAAACATGTCATCAGGATAATGATCACCCGTGCAGGAGATGGTTCACTCACTTCCTTAACCTCCAGTGGTATAACTTTTGAAACATAGAGGACTTAGAACCATAATGGATTTTGCATGAAACTGCCATCCAAAATGTACACAAGAATCTTTGGCTAGCTCGAGCAGCAAACACATAATTCTTTAAATACGAGTTTGAAGTTTTGTCTAGTGAGCTATTGCGAACACTAATGGTCATACTTGTCATCTTATGACTATGAAAAGTTATTAAATGGTACTTTTTTCTTAACCTACAGAATATTCCTTTACACATTTTACATTATGCTTGCATAATAATTATATATATATATATATATATAAATGATTGCATATAATATAGACTAGGATAAATATATATTAAAAAACCAAAAACATCAGTCATATTTGCAATAAAATGTTGCGACTTTCAAATGCAGATATATGGATATTATATTGTTAAAATAGTAAAATTGCCCACATTTACTTGCTTTCCACATTTTATATTACGTACCACTAAATTACAATACGCAAAAACGTACAAAGGTATAAGTTAAACGTTAACCTGGGACAAATACATTGTTTGTAATAACCAAATCTACATAATTTTTGTTGGAGAAAGCGAGCAATTAATTATAAAAGAAGTGCTCCTATTTAACTACGGGGCCGCGGTAGCCCAGTCGGTAGAGCACCGGCCTCGCAATTGGAAGATTGCGTAAGCCAATTATTACGTCGTATGTTGTAAGGCGTCGTATGTTGTGAGCCAATTATTACGTCGACATACCAACTGTATTCTTAAAAAAAAAAAAAATCTTATTATTTTTTACGTAAAAAATCCGAAAATACTTATTCCTAACTTTGTATTAAAATTGTTTGGGCCATTCACGAGAAAACCGCGTTTTTGCCATATTTTTCAACGAGTGATTTGTTGGTTACCAATAAATGTTAATTTTACTGATTATGAGGGTAAATCAGATGAGTTTGTCATTGCAAGAAACCTTATAACTTAAGATTTTACCAAAATCGTTAATTACCGTTCTAAGAAAATCAGATTTTATCATATTTTCCAGGGTATTAAGAGAAGTTTATTTAAAATGAGGATAAGTCTCTACTATATTTTACCCCTGGCAAATAGTCGGCTAACAGGGCATCCTACTTTTCTTGAATATGAAGTTTACTCTAACCAATTTTTCACCCAAAAATCACTTAACAGAAACTTTCATTAATATCGTTGTATCCATTTCCGACTAAATTCAATTTCTGCCATATCTTGAAACCGCAGGATAAAGGCATAACAGTGAATGCGGAATCTAATTTATTTTTTACCCCCAAAACACTTAACCCCAAACTTTCATCAAAATCATTACATCGATTACTAAATAACTTAATTTGCTCCATATTTTGAAAACAAAGAATAAAAGGATAACAGCGAACACGAAATTTTATAAAGATGAAAATAATCAATGTTTTACCCCAAAAAAATTCCCATTCACAAATTTTCCTCAAAATAGTTATATCAGTTTCCTAGTACAGCCATTTTCTGCTATACTTTATAAGTGGCTAATAATATATATATATATATATATATATATAACAGTTCAACGAGTTAATATCACATCATTAACTCGTTTAATATAAGCGAGAGATTAAAAAAATTTGAAAGTTTGAAAAATGTTTTTAGGATCAGAATGCAAAATGAAACTAAACTCTTGCATCAAAATATGACTTTTTTTTGTTATGAACTGTAAACTACGTAAAAAAAAAAAAAAAAAACAGAACTTTCTACAGCATGAAGATAGGAAATGTCTTTAGTCTGAAAGAAAAATAATTATTTGCATGCAAATTTTCTGTGTTTAGAAGTTTAATTTTGAAAGAAGTGTTTTACGACGTCAACTTATTTGATTTCCTTCTTTTCTTTCTTTCTTTCTTTCTTTTTTTTTTTCTTTTTAATGGATAAAAGAATACGATAAACATTTTTCAAAATAATTTTTTTTACTAAATTTTACATCTGAAATAATGTTGGAATATATATATATATATGTAGGGGAACATCTCTGGTTGTGGGCACAGTTTTGATTTTAGCTTATAACTTTTGATAGAATAGATATTATGCAAACATATGGATACCAATAGAAAGCCAGAACCATTACCTAACGTTTGATGAAGTAACTGTATTAATTCCGTCAAACCAGAAAAAAAAATTATTACAAATTTTGTGAAATGAACATTTTTTTGCCCCCCCCCCCCCCCAAAAAAAAAAAAAAAAAACAAAAAGAAAGAAAAAAAAAATTACCCGGTTGTGGGCACACTTGAAAAATCCGCTAAAAATGGGAAAATAATAAGAAAAACCACCATAAATACAGAAAAAAAAAAACAAAATTCATTCATTTTGCAAGGATTCAGTGGCCGAAATAATAACAGAAAAGGACATTTTTCCAATTTTATTCGTCATCCTGCTCATCCTTCAAATCAGAAGTGCAATGCTTGTAAAAATAATAATTTCCATGTATATTGGCACAATTCAAATGCACCAGACGATCATACTCGTTGCATTTGGTTGATTTTGCTCTTGTTCGGGATGGTAGCAGGCGCTCCAAATAAATGATGCAGAAATCAGCGGCATCATCTCCTGATTTTAAATATTCCTATTTTTAGCGCGCTTGGTCAGCAGTTTGACATGTGGAGTTTCCTTACTTTTTCTAGGCTTCTTCTGTAGGGACACAGAAGCTGCGAGGAGGTCTATATTCTCGGGCAGTCGATCTTATGGATTTCGTATATACTAAGCAATCCTAAATGGCTTTAACCATTGCCTTAAAATGCATTTCTTTTGGATCGATTGACTTTTCCGGGGTTGGCATGGTTAAAAAAGCCTAAAAATACATAAAACACTAATAAAATATGTTGCGAACATATTAAACGACCATATTTGATAATTTGTAAGTCAAAAACACGCTTTCAATGAGAGAAACATGGGTGACCACAACCGGTTACATGAAGGGGCCCACAACCGTGAATGACAATCACTTTTATAATGACAGAAAAAACTATTTTCAATGAAAATTTTGGTTTAATTCGATATTGCATCACAAAATATATTGAATATACCGAATGAATATATATTACACTCACATTTTTTAATTCATTCACTTCGATTTATCGCACGTTGAAAAAAGTCAGAAATTACTTTTGTGTTGCTTTTTTTTCAAAACTGTCACAATACATTTTAGACAGTACTCAAATCCACCCTATTTAGTGTTTGTTAAAAAATATGGTGGGGTGCCCACAACCGGAGAATGCCCATAACTGGAGATGTTCCCCTACACATGTATGTGTGTGTATATCTACCTATCTATCTATCTATCTATCTATCTATCTATCTCTCTATATATATATATACACTCATGTTTGGGAGAAATGAAACACCATGAAGAAATTGTCAGAAATTAATGAAATTTATTACACAAATGGCTGGTATAGGTACAAATAATTTTTAAAAGAAAAAAAAATGTCCGAAATCTGTATTCTGTGTAGACACCGCGCGCTGCTATAAGCGGTCCTATAAGACGTGGCATACAGCCAAACAGATTTTGAATGTCTCCCTGGGGAAGAACATTTCATATTGTACGTAAGTATACCCAAAGTACATCTATAGAAGCTGTAGAATGAAGATCACGAGCTAGACGTCAATCAACGAATTGCCAACATATTCAATAGGGACATATCCGGCGAATAAGAAGGTCAAAGAAGAGACTATATGTGTTTTGCTGAAAAGAAGTCTTGAACATTTATTGCAACATGCGAGCGGGCATTATCCTGATGAAAGATAGCTCCAGGGATGTATTAAAGAAAAGAAGTGACTTCCGGCTCCATCGCTTCCCTGATGTACCTGTTGCTGTTAAGCTTACCTACAATTCTTTGCAGCTGAGATGTGTCAATGATGTGTAATCACATTCCAGACCATAAAACCAGGTGCTAGTCCACTAGGCCGTTCAATAATGCATTCCAGAAGGTAGCGTTCACCGCATAGCATCTAACATGCATACGGCCAACATTTTACCACAAATTAAAAGGAATTCGTCAGAAAAAATCACTTGTTCCCAAAGTGCATGCAAATCTGTATGTCCATGAGTCTATTACAGCCGCAGATGTCGATGGTTTCGAGTAAGGGGAATCTTGTATAAAGGAGGTTTTGCACTCAGCCATGGTGCAGCAAATATTAACGAATTTGTACAACAGACTTTGATACACCAGTAACAGTGAACTAAAGTGCTGTCAACTATCTAAATGAACCTGTACGGTCCGTCAGCGTCATGAGAAACAGGTGCCTATCCTTGCGCATTGACAACATCGTTCAGGTTCCACACCCGGATTTCCGAGTTACCTGATTCTCGTAGGTTCACTACTTCCAAACTCGCATCACTGTACTGCTGCTGTGCTGATCACGAGCTGCTATTGCACGATAGGAAATTCCTCCTTTACGAAGGCCAACGATTAACCCCGTTTAAAGTCCGTAAGTTGTTGAAATGTCACTTTCTTTCGTCGAAGAGGTATTGTTACGTTTCACCTAATGTTTACAATTAGCACATAACTATAGACAATAACTATAGACAAGCGTCCAAACGCAGCTATCTATTTATATGATTTCAGAAACGAGGCGCTGCTCCTCTCACGCATGCGTGGTGACTTTGAAATGGTAATC
Organism: Salticus scenicus; assembly: GCA_963930645.1. Taxonomy (NCBI): domain Eukaryota; kingdom Metazoa; phylum Arthropoda; class Arachnida; order Araneae; family Salticidae; genus Salticus; species Salticus scenicus. The sequence goes on along the minus strand of OZ005648.1, from coordinate 325,956,565 downwards.
ATTTGCCTAACACACTGTAATTTGAATTTGTTGAAAATTTCAGCTCATTTGCATCATTCCTTTATGGTGCTGGAATTTTCACAATCATGAGTGTGTATGCACGTATGTATGTATATATATATATATATATATATATATATATATATATATATATATATATATATATATATATAAATTTTACTATTCAAAGAAAATATTTATACTCTAATAAAGAGTTGATAAGGAGTTAATATTGTGGATTTTAAATTCAGGTGTATAGGTATTCCAAATTTACATATCACAGACTCAGTTTATCCAATTAAATAATTTATCGACACAAATGCCATATTCAGATGTACATATTTTCATTATTTATTTATAGTGTGGACTCAGTTAATATAATAAATATGTATTTAAGACAATAAAAAATTTCAAATGTTAGTGATGCATGAAAAAAATCAAAACAGTTAAAAAGAATTTGTGATATTAATGCATCATTATAAAATGTAACTGTCGAGAACATTTAAAATAACTAAAATAATTTTTAAGTTGATTTTTTATGCTGAAATTTTTAAGTTGAACTTTTAAGCTGAAGCATATTTGAAAAAAAATCTGAATTTATCTATGTCTGCTGCACCGTGGCTATATGTAAGAACTCCTTTATACAAAATTCCTCTCACGCAAAACCATCGCTGAATTAAATCGAAAAAAATTACATGTTTTTTATAATTATACACAAAAATTATATAAATTTAATTTTTGAATCACTGAGATATTAATGTAAATATGGTATGTAGATTTTATAGAGAATGCTGCGACATAATATTTTTAAAAAAATTTTGTTGTACATACAAAAACTCTAGATTTTTTACAAATACAGTTTTCAATTTCTTCTTGTCATTATTTGCAAAAAGTTTTTTTTTTTTTAATTTCCTTAAACTAGATAGGCTTATATTCGGAAATTTCAGTTAATCTAAAATTGAAATGTTCTAATCAGTTCTAATTAATTATTCGTAAAAGAAAATACCATAAAACTTATTATTTCCCAATTAATTACTGATAATTTCATACTCGTATTAATAAAACAAATCTTTTCTTATTGAACACTAATCTTCTAAAAAAAATTTAGATATAATGAAACAGGTTTATTTTTAGTTTTTACCTTATCAATATTTAATAAAAATTAAATGTAATACTTTTTTAAATGTAAATATTTCAGAGAAATTGAATACTTAAGTAAATATTCCTTTTTATTCTCAATATATATATATATATATCAGAGAATCAAAAGTGGGTATAAACTTTATCTGTTTGTATAATAATGAATGATAGAATACGCCTGATTCAAAAATGATAAAGGACGAGATCCGTCAGACTCAAAACATCAAAGAGATTTCATTGAATATGGAGCTCTGATATTCGCTTTCTTCCAGTAAGATGGAGTTAAGTTGGTACAGGAAACTTCTTTATAAAACTTTAAAGACACGTTTGAAATTTGTACGGAGAAAACTTAGAAGAGGCAATTCCTCGAAATATCGAAATACTAAATATATTCTGTATAACATAATGATACTGAATTTAATAGAATTTTAAGAAATTCAATTTTAAGTTACGCATTTTAAAATTTATTTTGCTGCAGTGATGTTTCGAGAATAAATGCATAGCTGATTCCCACAATGATTATAAAGATAAATTTTGTACTTAACTATAACGGTGAAATATCTCTGAGTCCTCAATAAAAAATATGACGTTTTACATTTTTAGATTTATTATAATTTTGTATCTAATTTAGATTTACTCTAATTTTGTGTATTTTTGTTTATATATCTTTGTTACAATAGTAAAGAAATTATATAAAAACTAGTTGGCATAAGTGGACTCTGCTCAGTTCCCCATCATATATATGTTCTCATATATTTCTAGTGCGAGACATATTATAATCATGTTAAAAGAAATGAATTTGACCGAAGCTTGATACAGTGACAGAATGAAATCCCCGCCTAATAGGCTATCCACTGTTCACTTCAATATATTTATCTTATTCTAATCTATTAATTTATTTTATCAGGGTCGATTCCGTTGTTTAGTTTTCATGCTACTGTTTCCAATGCAATAATCCTCAAAATTCATATTTATATGAAATATTTACAATTTCGCTATGTTGATAAAATCGTAAATTACGAATAATTTACGAAATTTTCCTATTAGAATATTTGTATTCAATCATGTTCAAACATATATCATAAATGTAATTTTGAAGTTGTCTAATGTATTTATGATCCTCAAAATGGAAATTTATGCTCAATTTTGTCTTATTCTGAAATGTTAAGTAAATCGTAAATTCCAAATAACTTACGAATTTTTTAAATTAGAAAAATCATAGTCTATGATATTCATGCCAGTATCCTAAATAATATTTCGAAAGTGGTTTGACACCTTTAAGATGAAAATGTCCCTCAAGTTTGACGTTTATGTGGAATTGTGCTCTATTCTGCCATGTTAAGAAATTCGTAAATTTCCAATAACTTACGAAATTTTTATATTGGAAAATTCATAGTCATTAATATTCATGCCAGTGTCCTAAATAATATTTCAAAAGTAGTCTGACACCTTTACTATGAAAATATCGCTCAAAACTGACGTTTATGTGAAATTTTGCCCTATACTGTCATGTTAAGAAATTCGTAAATTTCCAATAACTTGCGAAATTTTCAAAGTAGCATATTTATAGTTACTGATGTTCATTCCGGCATCAAAACTGATATTTTAAAACTGGTCTGACATTTTTACAGTAAAAAGTTTCCATTTAATGCACGTTTAAGTGATTTTTGTCCTATTCTCCCATGTTAAGAAAATCGTAAATTTCTAATAACTTGCGAAGTTTTTTAAATCGAATGTTCCAAATAAACAGGGTTCTTGCCAGTATCAAAAGTAATATTTTAAAATTGACCTGACCTCTCTGCGATTATTTGTTCGTGAGATATCGTGTAAACAGACTAACAAACTACCGGACTAACACACTAACGGACTGACACACTAATGGACTCACACACTAACAGACACCCTACAGACAGACTGTTAGATTTCAATGCATGTTTCCTCATATCATCTGTTAACTAGCACGCACCTGGCATGACGTCAGATGTGACGTAACTGTATTACGTAATCAACGGCGCATCTTCGCCTCTCTGAGAGAGAGAGGTTTATATGAGTCTGTACGAGAAAGCTTTGCTAAGCGTGCGGCAAGAAATGCCCGCATTATGTTATTCTACTTTTCTATGTTATTAAATGTTGTGATTGTTCAAAAGACTCTGCTTTTCACTCTGCGGACCCATTTAAACCAACAATGGTTATGGGCCCAGCACGCTTCCACTGCGGACTTTTTAAAAATTTAAATTAACATTCGCTAAAACGAAAGTGCGACTTACTGTTAAGCCTAAGGGCTGAAATCGAAAGTATTTTTGATTCTATTTTTATAAAGAAGCTACTATAGCTGATTAAATATGCCGCGAATATTAAATATAGAAAAGTTATCCAAAAACAATTTTGACACGTGGAAGCTTCAGATAGAAGCTGTTTTAATCAAGAATGATCACTGGAGTTATGCTAACGGAACGAAAATTAAGCCCGATGAAGGCGCCGAAGGTGAAGAAAAATGGCTCGAAAATGACCTTAAAGCTAGAGCCGATTTAATCCTAGCAATTACCCCAAGTGAGTTGTGTCATATTAAACATTGTACAACCTCAAATGAAGTATGGAATAAATTAAAAAAAGTTTACGAATCGAGAGGACCGGCAAAGAAAGCCACCCTGTTGAAGCAGCTACTCTTTAAGAAAATGACTGACAGTGAAAATATGTCCGATCACCTCAATATTTTCTTTGATATAGTGGACAAGCTAAAAGAAATGGACATTCAAGTAGCCGAAGATCTATTATCAATTTTGCTCTTATACAGTATTCCTGACAGCTACGAAAATTTTCGTTGCGCTATTGAAGCAAGAGATGAATTACCGCAGCCTGAAGCTCTGAAAATTAAAATGATGGAAGAATATGAGTCAAGAAAAAATAAAAAGCATCAAGAATCATCAAATGCGTATTTTACAACTCACAAGAAAAATCTTCCTGAAAAGAACAAAAGAGAAATCTTAAAGCCTGTGCAGAACAAGAACACGTATAGCGAAAGAAATTATGCAATCTTAAAATGCAATTACTGTTCAAAAGTAGGGCATAAAGCCTCGGAATGCAGAAAGAAGATCTCAGACAGAAAATTCACTTCATCGAATAAATACAAAGATAGATCTTTTATGGTTGAAGATAGTACAGAGTTCACGATGGCAGCCAGTAACTCTTTCCAAGAACATTCCGAGTGGTGTCTCGACAGCGGATCGACATCACATATGGCTCATAACAAGAACTTGTTTACAGATTTCGAACCTAGAATTGGATCATTTATAAAATTAGCTGTAGATGAAACAGCGGAGATCACAGGTGTTGGAACAGTCAAATTAAAAGTTCCCGGTAATCATGGTGTAACCAATTTAAAGTTAACAAATGTTTTGTGCGTTCCAAAATTGAAATGCAATTTAATGTCTATGTCAAAAGCTACTGCAAACAACTGCCGAGTTATACTTACCGAAAAAGGTGCAAAAATTACGGAGCAGGACGGCTCTCTGATTATAAGTGCTACGAGAAAAGGTGATTTATATTTTTTTCAGCCGCAGGTGGATATCGCTGCAACAACTCAGGTAAGCAACTTTCATAAATGGCATTTAAAATTAGGACATTTAAATGAAAAAGATTTAAAATTATTAAAATCTGAAAATATGTTAAGAGATTTAAATTTTAATGAAAAAGATTCTTTAAAAGATTGTAAAGTATGCATTCAGTCTAAACAAACTGTGAAACCATTTTGTAAAGAAAACACATTTCATAGTAAGGAATTATTAGAAGTAGTTTATTCTGATTTATGTGGCCCTATAAATGTTAAATCCCATGGCGGATCACGTTACTTTATTACTTTTTTGGATGATAAATCTCGTTACATTTAAACAAGAGAAAGGGATTGATAAAAACAATCCTATTTTTAAACGTGGTCCCGGCAGACCTAAAAAAATTAAAAGTTGGAACTTTCAAAAGTCTCATAAGGAGTGTATTACAGATACAAAATATAAAGATGAAACTTCTCAATTAGCTGATAACTCATTTAATGAAATTAATCCCAGCGTAATCGACGCGCTAAATGGAGATTATGCTAAAAATTGGGAGAACGCGATGAAATTAGAATATGATTCTTTAGTTAAGCAAAACGCTTGGGAAATTGTAGATAGACCAAAAGATAAAAAGGTAATTGGGTGTAAATGGGTTTTAAAAACAAAATTCAAACCAGACGGTCAAATTGAAAATTTTAAGGCCAGATTGGTTGCCAAAGGGTGTTCACAGAAACAAGGTATAGATTTTGAGGAAAATTTTTCACCAGTAGCCAGATTAAGTTCTATAAGAACTGCAATCGCGTATGCTATCCAGAATGGTTTCACAGCATACCAGTTAGATTTCATTATGGCATATGTTAACGGAATGTTACATGAAGAAATTTATATGGAACTTCCTGAATTTTTTGAAAATGATATACACGAAAATAAAGTGTGTTTATTAAAAAAATCTTTGTATGGCCTTAAGCAGTCAGGAAGACTGTGGTTTAAGAAATTAGATTAGAAATTGAGAAAAATGAAATTTAACCCTTTGAATTCCGACAAATGTGTCTATTACTCAAAATATCCTTTTGATGCTATTATAATCGTCTATGTCGACGATTTAATTTGTCTCACTAAAAGTGAAGAGCACTATTTTGATATAAGAAATAAATTACCAGAATCTTTCAAAATGAAAGATATGGGCCTTCTGCATTATTGCTTAGGCATTGAATTTAATCAAGATAGGGACAGCATCACTATAACACAAAAGAAATACATTGAAGATTTATTAAATAAATTTAATATGGAAGATTCTAGAGTGGTGAATACATCTTTAGATAACAGTGTAAAATTAACTAAACAAATGTGTCCAAATACAGAAGAAGATAAATCATACATGTCAAAAATTCCTTATAGACAATTAATTGGTTCTCTTATGTATCTGTCGGTTGCTACCAGACCAGATATCACCCATGCTGTAAATTATTTAAGTCAGTTTAATAACAATCCAGGAAAACCTCACTGGATAGCTGCTAAAAGAATACTAAGGTATCTCAATGGCACTAGAAATTTAGGAATTGTGTATTACAGAGACGATAAACCATTGACAGCATTTGCTGATGCCGATTGGGCATCGGATATAAATGATAGAAAATCATATACAGGATATGTCTTTAAGTATGCCGGTGGATCTATTTCTTGGGAATCTAGAAAGCAACGAACCGTTGCTCTATCCACAACAGAATCTGAATATATGTCTCTGTCCGAATCCGCAAAAGAGACAATTCATGTTAGAAATTTCTTAAAAGAACTGGATCCTGAAATTGTATCAAGTCCGACTGCAATCATTTGCGACAATCAATCCGCACTGAGATTAGTAAAAAATCCTGTTCATCACAATCGCTCTAAGCACATTGATATTCGACATCATTTTGTGCGAGAAGTTTACAATAATAAACTAATTGACATTAAATATATTTCATCAGATGAACAACCTGCAGATATTTTAACAAAAAGTTTAAATGCATATAAACATGAAAAATGTTGTGGTATGATAGGACTTAATACTCAGGACTGATGAACTTAAAAAAAAATATATTTAAACTGTGTTTTCATTAAGAAATTAACTGCTTATATTTTACGTATTTTATTTTATTATATTAACCATAATTATTTGCTTATAATTATATTTCTTTACTAACACTTTTCTCATTTTAAGTCACTTTTGCATAAAAATAATTTTCTGTAATTTTTAATCTGCTATTATAATGCATAAATATGTTTTATTTTCGAAACATTTATTGAAAAAGGGGGAAATGTTAGATTTCAATGCATGTTTCCTCATATCATCTGTTAACTAGCGCGCACCTGGCATGACGTCAGATGTGACGTAACTGTATTACGTAATCAATGGCACATCTTCGCCTCTCTGAGAGAGAGAGGTTTATATGAGTCTGTACGAGAAGGCTTTGCTAAGCGTGCGGCAAGAAATGCCCGCATTATGTTATTCTACTTTTCTATGTTATTAAATGTTGTGATTGTTCAAAAGACTCTGCTTTTCACTCTGCGGACCCATTTAAACCAACACAGACACCATACAAATTTTGTCATTTTCGGATTCCTCACACCTGAAAACGTATAAAAAATGCAAAAAACCGAGGTCGAAATTTTTCACGATTACCTAAGTTCCCCATACCTATAGTATGATGGGGAACTAACAAGATATGATTTTTATTTCTTTAATATTCGAATCCGGAACTAATTTTATTAAATTATCATATAATCGTTTACTAGATAAAAAAGCTTCTCCGAAACTATTATAACTGAAGTTTTGTACTGAGATATAAAAATTCATTTGATATAGATATATTGAGATATATTGAGATATACTGAGCTCTCACTTCGAGCACAAACATCGAATTGAATTTGAATTAAAAATAATTCAGGATATAATATATATATATATATATATATAATATAATTAAGTATTCATAATACAGAAAAAAAACACATTTTTTTTCCATATTCTAAACTTTCCGTTTATAAAAATCCAGTTATTTTATAGTATAAACTCGCTTTATCCCTTTTTACTTCCATTACCCTACTACCGTAGGTAATGGAAGTATTGTATTCGGTCTGAAAATTCGATATCGGGTTTTCACCTGATTTATACGTTTTAAGGTCCCCTGAGTCCAAAAAAGTGGTTTTTGGCAATTGGTCAGTGTGTATGTATGTATGTGTCTGTGTGTATGTATGGGGAGAATCTTCTGGCTATTATAGCTCAGAAACTAATAAAGATAGAGCTACGAAACTTTAGAATTGAAAAACGTCTGGTGTACAGAGAAATTTCCAAATTTTGGTGAAAATTGAAAAACCGGAAGTGGGACATCGGAAACCGGAAATGGGACCGTAAGTCCGTATCTCAAAAACGGCTCAAACGATTTTCTTCAAACTTGCTATATAAACACTCTATTAGATGTCCTTTCGAATGATATAGTTGGTTAGTTCAGAAAAATTGATAGGCGTCCTGTATAAATAGCTCAGTTTCAGGCCTCGCAAAGGCGTTCCTTTAAAAACGGTTGTACGGATTTTTTTCAAACTCGCCATTTTAACTCACTTTTAAATATGCTTTTGTATGTAATTATTGTTTTCCTGTCAATAATTGAGTTTAACCGGAAGTGGGACATCGGAAACCGGAAGTGGGCCGTAAGTCCGTATCTCAAAAACGGCTCTAACGATTTTCTTCAAATTTGCTATATAAACACTCTATTAGATGTCCTTTCGAATGATGCAGTTGGTTAGTTCAAGAAAAGTGATAGGCGTCCTGTATAAATAGCTCAATTTCAGGTCTCCCATGAGCGTTCCTTTAAAAACAGCTGTACGGATTTTTTTCAAACTCGCCATATTAACTCACTTTTAAATATCCTTTTGTATGTAATTATTGTTTTCCGGTCAAAAATTGATTTTTTGTAAAAGTTGGTATCTCAAAAACGGCTCTAACGATTTTCTCTTTAGTTCACTTTTATGTTTTCTGATCGCATTATCTCTCAAAAATGCATATAATATGTGTAATAGTGGGTAATGGAAGTCGTGTGGTTGTTTCACACCAGATTTTTTTTATAAGATCAATTTTAATTACACATTTCTATTTCTATTTTTGGCAAATAGTTTTCATACGAAACCATTCAAAATTCACATTCTACTTCATATACATCCATGCATTCCTGTCACATATGTATTATATGAAATTATATGCTTCGTACCACTCGTGGCCAATAGATTCTGCTTTTTAAACTAGTAAATATTAGGTTCCGTGTTCTAGCGTAGCTTCAACGTTTTTCATGGATTTGTTCTAAATTAACGTGCATATATTTTAAGACTCGTTAGAAAAGAAATATAAGGTACATAATCATTCTTAATTAAAGTAACAACAAGGTATATGCTGAAAATTGCGCAGAGTTAGTAAATATTAACATAAAATAATAGGTTAAATTTCAATTTATATTTTTATCTTATGAAATTAAAATAAACAATAAGCTTAAAAGTCTGAAAAGAAAAAAAAAATAGCATATTTCAACACAACAATAAAATTGAACGAGAAATGAATTATGATAAAACAGATTTTTTATAAGAAACCTGTTTCCTCGTCCTGATTGGCTGATGTAGCCCAGTCGGTAGAACGCTGAGCTCGTAATTGGAAGGTTGCGGATTCGGTACTTGAGCCGGTCAAAGACCGTCGTGTACACTAATGGTGGCTGGTGCACGTAAAATCTGTCGTGGTTGCAATGTCCTCCATGTTCCTACAAAAAATTATACTTCTGGGAGTCATCGAAGCGGAAGATCCATCTCTTCCGTGGATGATCAAAATTGTGATGGCAAGTCTCCGGACAACCTCTAGGGGTGGTTCCCCAGACCATCACTAATTGCCCATTGCGCAGCACTAGTTCGATGTGAAAAGCATCCATCCATTCTTGTCCTGGCATAAAAATGCTTTTTCAAATAGGAATGGCTTATAAACAGGGGAAAAACTATCCTAAAGGAGTGTGTTTAGAAAATAACACATTTAATATATGTATTTTTTAAATTAAAATTTGTTTGAAGTCATGTAAATAATTTATCAGTAACGCTAATGGAAAAGAGGAGATTTTATTTTAATGTGATTAAGTGAAATTGAAATAAATAATATTTGCATAGAAGTTCTAATTATAAAAAAGAAAACTATGTATCATTTCATACAAAGCAGAAAAATCAACCGTTTATTAATTTTACAATGCTTCATTCAGCGAAAAAATTACTTTATTGTAAATTTTCTATCACTATTAAGAAAGAGGATTTTAAAAAGGGAAAATACGTTGCAAAAATACATTTTGAAATTATATTATAAACTTGTTGGTACAGAATGAATCTACTTTGTTTCTCATTACATTCATTTATGCCACTGAATTAATGTGCCAAAAAAAAAAAAAAAAAAAAAAAATGCTATTTATGACAGCATCATAAATTACATTTTAAACCTGACTTATATCATTATAACGAAGTTAATCCCCAAAATGCATGTTTATGAGAAATTTTGATCTATTCTCGGTTGTTAAAAAATTTGAGAAAAACTTATATTTTTTGCAATGACAATATTAAAAATCATTGGAATTCCTGCTAAGTGCTATATTCAGTACAGGGGAAAAAAACTACATCACCTGTAAAAATGTAAAAAGTGGCAAATAACGTATATTAAGTACATGTATTATGTTCACATTGCTATAATAAAACAAAGTTGTAGAATTAATTTTATTCGCGTTTATTAGTATTAATACATTTGTTACACTTAATTGCTCACAAATAGGGAAAAATATGAAAAATTAACTAAATATATAGCAATATACATAAATACAACAAAACATGACACAACATAATTGAAACAGATATTTTATATTTAATGTAAATTCTACATAACTACATTCATATTTCACGTACTTAAATGTGTATTCTTATATACGCATTACTTCAATATTTAGTAGATTCTACAACTACAACGATATTAGCATTATATGTATTCGATGTAGATGATGTCAACTTCTGAATATAATACTGGCCAATTTTCTGGAATCAGACTTTAATAATTCTTTCCAGCAGATTAATGTTGGTAACGGCTTTATAGCACTCATTTTCATGCCCATTTCATGCCAACAATTATCATTGGGATTCAGACCAGTTTAGTTCTCAGGCCAGCCTCTTGACGTTTTGTCAAGTTTCTTCAGATAAGCCTGCACATAAAGGATGGAAATTACAGGAAAAATACTCTTGTAATACCCATTATGTTGTAAATATCAAAACCAGCTAATAAGTCAACGAAAATATATATGACTAAGTTACATTTTATTTATTGATTCAGCTATATGACAGGATGACTAATTGTCTTTAAAAAAATTAATGTTACCGTTTAACTATGCATTCGCACTTCTAGTATTGAATTTCAGGCGTCCAACCAATTTACTTTATATGCATCCCCACACCATTTTAAAAATTGGAAATTTCATTGCAGGCTCTATGCAGAGTGAATGATAATCCTCACTTTTGCGTGTTCGAATATACTGCTTTCCATCTGATCCATGTGAATAGAATTTAGATACATCCAAAAAATACAGTGAGTCACACATGTTTGTTTGTTTATAAAACATGCTCTTTTTCCCGTAAAAGTCGTTTCTCCTTCTCTCTCTCTCTCTCATTCTATAAAGGTTTTTTCCTCGGCCGATACGAATGCAGACTGCATTTCATACGTTAACTTTGAAGAATTCTTGAGCTCAAAATAATATCACACTTTTTTTTTTAATTTAACTTTCATATGAGCAACTCTAGCATGACGATGAGGGAGAGACATCCGATTTAACTAATTTTCCGATTATCTTACACATCAATCATCAGATTTTGTGTTCACCATTTTTAGTATTCAAGCGGCCTTTCTATCACCAGCATCTGTTTCACGCTCTAATTTAATTGCTCTCGGAATCATCGATTGACCTCAGTAATTTTATTTTATTTTATTTTATTTTTTATTTAAACCGCCGTGTAAAAAATATTTCTTTAGCTAAAAGAACTATCGCTCATTTTTTCACTTGGGATTAAAGTCTATATCTACTAATAAATTAATGAACGTATGGATGGATGGTTGGGTTTTACGTCGCACTAGTGCTGCGCAAATGGGCAATTGGCGACGGTCAACATATAAATGGAGTGACCTTTAGAAGTTTTTTCTTTCTTAATTTGTCAGCAACTAATATAAAAATTGTGATTTTTTTCCCCTTCATGGTAATATTTAAATTTATCAGTTAATAAAATAACATTTGTTTAAACAAATGGTTTTACCACCGCAGTATAGCTACGCAAGGAGTAGACGATAATCCTCAGACGGATTCATTACAATACATGCAGGACATTGCAGCTACAGAGAATTTTAATTGAATTAGCCACAGTTAATGTGCATGTCAGTCATCGGCGTACTCGAGTGTCAGATCCGCAATCTTGCAATTACAATCTAGATTACCGCTGTCTAAATAATAATTAACACACACACACACACACACACACACACACACACACACATATATATATATATATATATATATGTGTGTATGTGTGTGTAATATATAACTCAAAAAAAATTGTATTATTCCTTCAACATTAATTCCCTTTTTTACTAAATACTCTTCCCTCCCATCGTTTCTACATCAAAATGGTTAATTTCGTTTCGCATAATATTTACTGTTAATTTATTTATTTGTAATCAAAATATAATAGAACCTATAATGAATTATAAATACATTATTTTAAAGAAAAACCATGGTGGAAATTTAAAACAATGTAATACTGATTTTAAGCTGCATACGGGCCTATTCTTTTATTGCTTAGTAAAGCGTTATGCTTTATTTACGCGGAACAGTTGTGCGGTTTAAGACGTATGCCGGTAAAGTACTAATTCTTCAGTTTTCAACACCATTTTTCCTGTGCATATTATTATATATTATTATAATCCTCGTTTTCGGCTGACTACCGTGACCGGATATATACAAACACTGATTTGTTGCTTTTTCGGTAATATACATACATGTAAAAATTACGTATTTGTAAAATATAGCTGGTTTCTTAAGCGTGAATCTCAAACAAAAAAGTCATAAGACATAAAGGTAAAAGATGAGAATTTTTATCCATATTTATTCTCTTTGAGAGAGAGAGAAGGAGAGAAATTGAAATTCAGTTGACTTTATCAACGATGACTAATTAAATTTTTATGATATTAGTTCAATGCATTTAGCTTATAACAAATCTGTTCACACTCGTACATGCGTAAAATTTATCTAGTTAAAATATTCATATTTAAGCACATGTTGAATATATTCTGTGTGTATGTAAAATTATTAGAAATTATATATCACATAAGAGGAAATGTAACGAATGCGATGGAATGAACCCCAACCTATTATGAAAAACGGCAGTTTTTCGAGTGACGCAAGCGGAAGGACAAACGGACGGAAAGCTCCATGTAAAGTTCCATGGAGTAAAGTTCCATGACGTCATGAAGTGCTATTTAGACAGGAGAGGAGTGGCAACAGCAAGGAAGAGAACGGAGTTGGATGGAAGAGAGAAAATGGCATGTTTCTAGTCATTCGAGAAGAATTTATTTATTTGTGTTCTATATGTTTATCTATGTTTTGTGCGTTTTTTAGTAGTGTCTTATTAAATGTTTTCGTCTTTAAGTACGATGTGTTTTATTTCAAAGACACGACTGAATTCATTTTAATTTTAAATGATGGTGTCTCCAATCAAGCAGAGACGAGGATCGAATTTTACTGGCGCAGCCTTTGACTAGGATAGAAAAGGATACCTAGAATATGGGGAAGGTAAGAGCTTTCGTGTATATGCCCAAATATTTTAAGGGGGTCCGGGGCCCATTTAAAAAAAATTTTTACTAATTAACCCACTGATTTGAAATTTTTTTTTGGTAATTAACCATGCAATGACTACACAAAAAAACCACATAAAATTTTTCTCAAACTTTAAAAAAAATTTAAAATTTAAATTTTTTTTAAAAAAGTGAGGTATTTTAAAATCGATATAACTCAAAATATTATAAACGGAATTAAAAAAAATTTTCACGTAGTTGAAGAGAAATATATTATCTTTAATTTGTCTTCGGCATTAAAAAAAATTTTCTTAAAAAAAAAAGATAAAAATTTTTTTTAAAAAAATTGACAAATTTTCAACGTAATTTTTTTTTTAAAGTCGCATATTTTCAAAAATAATAATTTTTTTTAAATTTATCGAAGACAAATTAAAGTAAAATATTTGAAAATGCCAAGTTTAAAATTTAAAGGCTCTATCTTTATTGGTTTTTAAGTTATATCAATTTGAAAATGAAAAATGGTGAAAAAACGCATCATGGAGAAAAATGTATTTAAAGTTACAACAACATAATCACTGCTTATAAAATCTTTAAATACCTCTTAGAAACTCCCTGATGCATAAATAACACAATTTAGAACTCTATCCTTTAATTTTAGCTTAATTTTAGCTATTTTTACTATTTTTTTAATGTGCATTTGAATGTTTCCATAGACTCAAATAATGTTTTTCGAACCTGACGAGTCGTTATACGACTTAGCGAAGAATGATTTTTTTAAATTACTAATAAACTTTTTACTAATTAACCCACTGATTTGAAATTTTTTTTGGTAATTAACCATGCAATGACTAAACAAAAAACCACATAAAAATTTTCTCAAACTTTAAAAAAAATTTAAAATTTAAATTTTTTAAAAAAAAGTGAGGTATTTTAAAATTGATATAACTCAAAATATTATAAACGGAATTTAAAATTTTTTTCATGTAGTTGAAGAGAAATATATTATTTTTAATTTGTCTTCGGCATTAAAAAAAATTTTCTTAAAAAAAAAAAAAAAGATAAAAATTTTTTAACAAAAAATTGACAAATTTTCAACGTAATTTTTTTTAGTCGCATATTTTCAAAAATAATAATTTTTTTTAAATTTACCAAAGACAAATTAAAGTAAAATATTTGAAAATGCCAAGTTTAAAATTTCAAGGCTCTATCTTTATTGGTTTTTGAGTTACAGTCAACTCCCGTTAATCCGCAAATACCTCTAATCCGCAATGGATTTTTTAATGTAAACAAACAAATTTACAGCTAAGATTCTGAACGAACTAGAAACTTTTCTCTTTTTTTAATTCAAATTTTAAATTAATCTTTGCTTTCGGAAATTAATCTGCAAATTTAAATTTTTTAAGGGTTTAAAATTGGGGAGAATTGCATGAGTTTTCTTTCAAAACATTCTATTTCTGAAAAAGAAATTGCATTTTTACACAATTAGCAAGCGAAAGTTTCTGAAAAAAAATTATATATATATATATATATATATATATTTCCAGTACTATTACATCAATGTTTAACAAATTTAAAAAGTAATCAATAAGGAATTTCCATTTCTGCACTTGAAATATAGTTTTTTTGTATTTTTTAACCAAATATGTATGCTTATATTTTATTGCTATACATTATTTGAGTATGCCTAAATTATTTAGCTTCATTATAATTGATAAGTTGAGTTAATATTGAAAAAATATTTTATTTTAAAACTTATTAGATATCTTTTCATTTTAATGTCTATTCATATATGATTAAATTAATCATAACTCACTCTAAATTTGGAAAAGAAAAATGTAAACAAAGAAAATAACCTGTAATCCGCAAAATCCTATAATCCGCACCTTTGGACAAAACTTTTGCGGATTTGAGAGTTGACTGTATATCAATTTGAAAATGAAAAATGGTGAAAAAACGCATCATGGAAACTAAACCCTTGCTAAATGCATTTATCAACTTTTGATTTTTGAATAGCATGAATGCGAAAATTAAAATTGTTGAAAAGAAGCGGTATAGATAAAAACACATTATAAATGAAAAAACAATATTAATATATGTTTAAATACCTCTTAAAAACCTCCAGATGCATAAGTAACGCCTTCCTTCAGCTTATTTTTTTGGTTGATTGTAATTTTTGCTAATTCAACTTTTTTTCTATAAGATTTAAAAGCTTCTGTTGACTTGAACAACGCCTTTCTAACATGGCGAGTCCTTATGCGTTTCAAGGAAGTTAAGGATGAATTGCCAGGTGATAAATGGCATGTTTTTAAGGCATTTATTGAAGATACCCTCATTCCATAATTGAAATCTGATATGCCCCTAGCTGCAGCAATATCTACTCGAGTTTTAGAAGTGTTAAACACTTTGGGGCAACGACTCCAAATCATGTTGTGCAAAGACTCGTTCCTATTTTGTGTTTCCCCTTTTGCACATTTTTGCAATAATACTTCTGAAGCCAATCTTTGAAAAATTGGCATCATTTTGGCAACAATTTCTTCTCTTAGAGGGGTTTTAACACTGGTTTTGTGTGCTGGAGGCTTTAGCTTCATCGAAATCGCACGATTATAAAAGCACCATGAATTTTCTCCAGGAGGACAGGTCGAATGCTTCGGCTTTTTATCTGTTGAACTGCAGTGCTGTAAGATGGCATAAATATCTTTTTTCATGGCAATTATGTTGCCTTTATTGCGTACTATCGAGTTACGATAATAGCGCGTAATTTTTTTTATTGTGCTTTCTGACAAGCTTCCATGTTTTTTCCCTCCGAGTGTAACACCCTTTGCTTTCTCAACCTCAACAAGTTTACGCAGTGCAGCTCCCATTCTTTTGCCAACATGATTTATGCATTCTGTTTTAGTAATGAGAGTTTCTTTTCCGTATACATTCAAATCTTGCAGGTCTTTGAAAGTTTTCGAATCGCCATCTGCTATTAATTCTGTGTAGCGGAACCTAAGACTTTCGGAACGAAGCCACATCCGTTTTGCCATCTCGCTTTCCATTCCACCAGATGTTCCGTCGTAATTTTTATCACAAATTCGAGCATGTCCTTCATACCATATATGAAATTCCGGAGACTCTTTTCCAAGACTTTTTGCTGCCTGGATACAGTGGTAGCAGATTTTAGATAAAACTTCATAATCAATTACAAAACCAGAGAGGACATCAATCACACAACCAACTGCATAATTTGAAGTATGGCCGCGCTTATGCCATGTTGCATCATAGCTGACTGCAATATCTGAAATACATGTACTATTCGAACCAAGGTGAAATTGTTTTACTTTTTCTCGAATGCTTTTTAACTGTTCACATGTACTTTTTACGGTTGAAGAATGCAAATATTTTAAATGTTTAGTAAAAACTTTTGAATCCATACACGGTAAGTTCATGTTATAAGTTAACTTTTCTAATGCTGCGTGTCCTTTCCCCATCTCTGTAACTGCAACTACAGCTCTGCGGTTAATATCAAAAGAATTTTCGTTTCCTGAAACTTTATCTGAAGAACAAAATAAGAACTCAAAACTGCAATTTTTGCAAATAACTTTGAGATTTTGAGCAAATCCATTGCATTTACCAACCTGTACAATTAATGTTAGTTGATAACATTTTTGACAACAGCACTTTGATATTACTGATTGAAAAATAGCTTGTTTTATGATGATGTAATTTTCTTCCTGACCTTCCAAGTTATTTTTTACAGGCGAGGGCATTTTTCTTCCATCTAAACGCTTTATTATTTCCAGATTTACTTTTTCAGGGGATGAAACTGATGGATTGCTTCTCTTTTTTTTCATTGCTTCAGACTTCTGAAGAGCAGATTTTCGTTTCCTGCCCATATTACAAATGTTCTTTCAAAATTTCTCAAGAAAAAAAGATATAAAAACTTAAAATACACTCCGAATTAATTTCGAAATAAGTACAAAATTCCTTACTCTTGTAAACAAAGCATTATCAATATATTTGTATCGTATTCATATCATATCAAAACGAAATATAACTTTTGAACAAGCCAGAATCACAATAATCAAGCAATCACTTTAAAATAATAATAAATCAATGTAAAAAAGTGTATAATCAATAGTAATAAATCATGTCAATGGTAAAAAAAATATTTCAAAGTAAAAATCATTACGATAATCAAATCCCAGCACGTTGTAAACAAACCCACGCCGGCACTAAACTACGAAGTTATTTCACTTCACTTCTTCTCAAAGTAGAAGTAGAAGTGTATAAATTTAAAATATAAACATATGAAATTAATCAGCGTTCAATTTAATTAATAATTGAAATATATTTCTCGAAAAAATGCGGTTAAAAATGTTTGTTTATGTTTAGCGCGGCGTTTGTTTTCAAACAGAAGGTGGGTGTTACCATAGCAACAGCTCTTTGAAACTGGAGTTGGAAAAACAGCTCAAAGCAAAATAATTATATCTTCCGTTCTAATGAAGATAGAAACATGATCTAAACGGCATTTTAAGCAGAAAAGATCATAGAATTTTTTAATAAAAAAAAAAAAAAAAAATCGAATTTTTGAAGATTTTTGAGCCCTGGACCCCCTTAAGTGTACATTTAAAAAAATGTTTTTTTTTTAATAACATAAAGTGAAAATAGAGCGTCAGTTCTAATTTTTTTGAATGTGTTCGATATGAATCTAGCGAGTGCAAAATAAATATTCGATAAGAAGCACACCAGTGTTAATTCTGTGTTAAATTTTTTTGTTGTTGTTGGTATTATAGCGTAAAATTATATACATAATAGAACGCCAGTTCTAAGTTTTTGTTCTATATTACATTCGAACAAAGTTCACGCCAGTGAATGTCAATTTTAATACAGTGTGAATGTATTAAGTGTATTATATTTTACGCTGGTAAATAACAGCATACAATGTCACGCCAGTGATTGTTAATTTTAATACAGCGTATATGTATTAATTACATTTATTTACGGCAGTGAATAAAGGTTTAATATTTCACGCCAGTGAATATTAATTTTAATACAATGTGATTTTTTTTATTTACTTCAAAAAATATAGAGTTGTTTATCTGTTAAATATCTACAACTGTAGATCTTGATATTTTCCCCCTCAGTTTGATATATATGCATATATATATATTTGTTTGCTCTCCGAAATATAGAGATAAAAGTATTTTGTGTGATGAAATAAATAAGAGTAAATATCGTATTTTGTTCCTGAAATTGGAAAATCTATTTTTTTTTTTAGAATATTTATATTTTAATGAATGTACCTAATATGGAATATATTATGAGAGTTGATTCATTTTAGTTATTAAGTGCTGAAATTACACAAATAGTGTTTTGTTTATTTCATTTAATAACGAGCCATAATAAATTAGTTCGTTTGCGAACGAAATAGCTAATGCTGACGAAAATCGTCTGCGTTATTATTATTTTTATTTTTTTTTGTTCCATTTCATTATTTTATAGAAAGAGTAATTTTTTTTCTTCTTTTCTGTGTTTATGCTTATGACATATGGTAATTATATAAAAAGTGTTAAAGATTACATTTTTTTTAATTGTTTATTTCTTTTACAAACGTTGAAGTAAGCTTATGATAGAAATGTTTGTTTATTGATTTCATATGAAATAAAAGTGTTGGTTTCAATAAAAAATAAATTGGGTAAATAAGAAAAGAATTTTATTTTATATTTCATTGCGTAAGGAAATGTAAATATGCACGACAGTGTGTTTTAAATTATTTCTAATGTGTAAAAATATCATTCATGTATTTTTAAAGCCAATTTGATTCATAAGCTAAGTAAAGAAATTTATATAGATATCAATTGCTTTAGGTATAAATTATGGGTTTTGCGTAAGGTATATAATTTTCTTTCCATTAATATTTAACAAAGTGTTTTAATCAGCACCACCTTGAGGAATTTTTGCTAAGTTTCTGGTTCAGAAAATTTTAGGTGTAATAAGATGGCATATTTGGGTCGCGCAAAGAAAGAGGATTTGAAATTGTTGGCTGTGGAGTTGAATCTTCAGGTCACGAATGAAATGACTGTAAGCGATTTACGCAAATTAATTACCAAAGATAAAGAATATGACGAAGAATTTACTAAGAATCAGCTCGAGATTATTATCGAAGATAGGAAGCTCCGTGAGAAACAAGATGCTGAAAAGTAATTCCAAGAGCTAGAGATTGAAAAATTACGTGAAGAGATTGAAAAACAAAAACGCGAATATGAATTTGAGTTAGAAAAAATCCGTTTGGAAGTTGAAAAGTTTAAAGTAGCACCGATTTCTGAAGCTAAGAGTAGTACGCAAGATTTAACAAAAGTCGTTCCAAAATTCGAAATGAGAGATGGAGATATAGTGCTGTTCTTGACTTTGTTTGAGCGTCAAGCCAAGAGAATTAATCTAGATAAATGTAACTGGGTGTCAGCTCTTTTAGCCCTTATGCCAAAAGAAATCACTCAATTAATAGCTCGTGAATCAGAAGAAAAATTTGACGATTATGATTATATCAAAGGTTTATTATTAAAACGATTTAAATTAGGCCCTGAACATTTCAGACTAAAATTTGTGAAACATCAGCGAAACCCTACTCGATCTTGGCGAGACTTTGTTTTCGAAATAACAAGCGACTTTGAGGAATGGCTTGAAGGAGTTGCAGTAAATGATTTTGAAGGATTGAAGAATCTTATGATTACGGATCAGTTAAAAAGACGCGTTCCAGGTGATATCCGAGAACATTTCGTCGATGACTGGGCTAAGTTACTTGTTCCGGGTATTTTAGCTGATAAGTTGGATGAGTACGAAAGTGTACGATTGAATGCAAAGGGATCCGGTTTGGGTGATATGAAACATAGAACAACTAGTAATTACAAACCTGATTTTAAAGACTTTAGCAACAAACAAGTTTTAAAATACA
The DNA here is from genome assembly GCA_963930645.1 of Salticus scenicus. Classification (NCBI taxonomy): domain Eukaryota; kingdom Metazoa; phylum Arthropoda; class Arachnida; order Araneae; family Salticidae; genus Salticus; species Salticus scenicus. The sequence continues at coordinate 325,936,068 of OZ005648.1, read as the reverse complement.
AGTTTTAAACCTACTTGTTTTACGTGTGGATCTGTGGGACATTTATCTAGAGTTTGTCCCAAGAATTCCAAGAAAACATCAACTCGTAACGCCGTAAGTAATGTGGTTGAAGCCAAAGACGTTAAGCCAAAGACAACGAACGAAGTTGTAACTGCTAAGGTGTCAATTCCTGTGTCAACCTCTATGCCGATTAAAGATGGAATTGATGATTTGAAATACGTTAATATCAAATGTGGAGAAAAAGTTTTGAAGGCAATAGTGGATTCTGGATCACAAATTTCAGTCTTACGTGCAGATTTGGTCGATACCGACTTTGGAGAAGGGGATGGAACAATCCAAATTATTTCGGCTTTCGGTGAAAAAGAAGTAGCTGCTCTAAAGATTTTTGACCTAAAGATAGACGATGGGAAACACGGCAATGTACCTGTAACTTGTGCAGTGTCGAAGAAACTTGTGAATGATATGCTAATTTGTTCAACTGCCTATGAAGTTTTAATGGAGAATGTAGAATTAAATGGATGTATGAATCATGTACTTGCAAAACTAAATGAGAGCATTGAAAAAGAAAATCAGGAAGAACATGATGAAAAGAAAAACATCTCACCGCCCCTTCAACTTAATGCTGAGATTACCGATGATGAAAGCAATGGAAATAAAGAAGATTTTATAAAATTAAAATTAGATGATGAAGATTTAAAGAAATCCTGGTTTTATGCCAAAAATGGGAAGAATTCATTTAAAATTAGTAATGGAGTTCTTGTCCATTCAGAATGCTTATGTGGAGAAAATGTTGATCAAATTGTTCTGTCCACATGCAAAAGAAAAGAAGTTCTTAGGATGGCACGCGAAATACCATTGGCTGGTCATCTAGGCGAACAGAAAACAAAGCAGAGAATAAAATATTCATTTCATTGGCCAAGTCTCAAAGAAGACGTTAAAAAATTTTGTGAAAGTTGCAAAAGCTGCCAATTACGCAGAACAGTTTCCTATAGGGATCGTATACCGATACAACCCATTGTTAGGCCAGAAATTCCATTTGAAGTCTGGAGTTTGGACTGTATTGGACCTTTAGAACCCCCGTCTCGAAGAGGACATAAATATGTGATTTGTGCAGTTGACTTATGTACTAGATGGGCTGAAGCTATTCCCGTGACTAACATCAATGCTAAAACAACTTGGAATAACCTGATGATAATATTTACACAGACAGGGTTCTCCAAAGTAATATGTACAGACCAAGGTACTAATTTTACTGCTAAATTAAGTGAAGCATTTGTGGAACTTCTTGGAGTTTCTCCGAGGTTTGCAACGCCAGGTCATCCAGAAAGTATGGGTGCAGTGGAACGTTGGAATCGAACATTGAAAGATATGTTAAATAAAAATATACAGGAATATGGATCTAACTGGGATTTGCATCTTCCATATCTACTTTTTGCTTACAGAGAAGTTCCTCATAGCACGACAGGTGTTTCTCCGTTTCAGTTAGTTTATGGGCGTTTGCCTCCTGGACCATTGTCACTATTGAAAGACGTATGGACTGGTGAGAGTAAAATTCCCACTTCAGCATCCGCATCAGTTGAAAAATATATATCAGAACTAGTTGAGAAACTAAGAAAAGCACATGAAATTGCATCAGAGTATGCTCAGGATTCTCAAGAAAGATATACTTCGCGGTATAATTTGAGAGCAAGAGATAAACAGTTTAATGTTGGTGATAAAGTACTAATACTAGTTCCTTCATCTTCGCATAAATTACTTAAAACTTGGATTGGCCCAGCTACTGTTGGTGATAAAGTACTAATACTAGTTCCTTCATCTTCGCATAAATTACTTAAAACTTGGATTGGCGCCCAGCTACTGTTGTTGAAATCACTAGACCACATTCAGCCTTAGTTGAATTAGAGAATGGGTCCAGAAGAGAACTGCATTTTAATAAGCTCAGACCATACGTTGCTCGATTTGACCATGTTGGCCTAATATTTGATGAAGATAAAGATTTTGGTGATATTCATTATGCACCATTCGGAAATGGATGCTTAACCCCTAAAGAAATAGCGGACCATATTGATAGTTTAGATTTTAAATTTTGAAAAGAAAAATGGTTTGAAAAATGTGATATGCAAATATAATAATGTTTTCAGCACTAAACCCGGAATCGCTAAAGTAGAAGGACACAGTGTCCGCGTTACTAGAGATTGCTGTCCTAAAAGACTACGTCCATATAGAATACCGATAGTTATGCAAAAGGAAGTGGATCGACAGATTCAAGAATTGCTTACACTTGGACTAATAGAACATAGTAACAGCGAATGGGCTCATCCTGTCGTTTGCGTTGCCAAAAAGGATGGAACTGTTAGGTTATGTGTTGATTTTCGTTTATTGAACAGCTATACCATCCCAGATGCGTACCCCATGAAGATTGCCAATGATCTTATTTACTTGATTGGTAATTCGCAGTTTATTTCTGTTCTAGATCTCACGAAAGGGTACTGGCAAATACCTATGAAAGAAGACAGCAAACATTATACTGCTTTTACTACCCACTCAGGGCATTTCCAATGGAATGTGAGGCCATTTGGTATGAAGAACGCTGGTAGTACATTTCAAAAATCTATAGACAAAGTTTTAGAGTGTCATAAAGATTATTGTCGTTCCTATATCGACGATGTTGCAGTATTCTCTACCACTTGGAGTGAACATATAACACATTTGAAAGCAGTTCTCAAAACATTCCAAGAAGTTGGTCTTACAGTAAATTTAAAGAAATGCGATTTCGGAAAGAATGAAGTGAAATTTTTAGGCCATATTATTGGATCAGGAAGACATACACCCGATCCCGAAAAAACCGAAGCTATAAGAAAAATTTGCAGGCCTATCACCAAAAAAGAACTTCGTAGTGTAATTGGTTTGGCTAATTATTACCAGGAATACATTTCAAATTTTGCTTCAGAAATTCTTCCCTTGACTGAATTAACAAAGAAAAGCGTACCTAATGCGTACCTCCCTGGTCTGATTCCCAAGAAATAGCTTTTCAAAATTTGATACACCATTTAATGAATATGCCATCTCTATATACGCCTAATATAGCAAAGCCATTCAAATTGTACACTGATGCTTCGAGCAAAGCTATAGGAGCATGTTTATCTCAGTCGGACGATTCTGGCAAAGAACATCCGATTGCTTTCTTTAGTAAAAAACTTTCTCCGTGCCAAGTCAGATGGTCAACGATCGAACGAGAGGCTTACAGTGTGCTGACTGCTCTACGAAAGTTTGATACTTGGCTCTTCGGTGCAGAAGTCGAAGTAATTTCCGATCACAATCCTCTGACTTTTCTGACCCAAACAATGCCACAGGGTGCAAAGTTAGCACGTTGGGCTTTAGTTTTGCAAAGATATAATCTAAAAATTACGTATAGGAAGGGGAAAAATCATGGCAATGCCGATTCTTTATCTAGACTTCCTGATATTTCTAATAGTATTTCAGTTGTACCTAATTATTCAAATTTAATTTACCTCGTGATATACTATATAATTCATGTGCATATTATAAGGGTTGTCTGTAAGATATTTAATGTTAGATCTATTATTTGTGTATATTGCTGTTGTTGTTTATTGCTGAATATACTATGCATTTAATTTTTTTTTCTCTTTGGGCATATGCAGAAGCTCTTCCTAAAGATTTTATGATATATGCATTTTTTTTTTTATAAACTCTTGATATAAACTTTTAGGATTTACATATATGAACATTTATTTTATAAACTTTTCCTAAAAAAATTTTTTGTGGTACCTACATGAACATTTCCTTAGAAACTCTTAGTATTATCTGTTGGTGTTCTTCCTATATGAAAAACTTATATTAAAAACTATTCAGCATTATCATGAATGTGAACATTTGTGTAGAAACTCTCTATATCATGAAACAGTATCTAAGTTTGGTAGCATCATAGTCACTCCTGTGACGTATGAGCTCAAAAAGGAGGGACGAGTAAAGTTCCATGACGTCATGAAGTGCTATTTAGACAGGAGAGGAGTGGCAACAGCAAGGAAGAGAACGGAGTTGGATGGAAGAGAGAAAATGGCATGTTTCTAGTCATTCGAGAAGAATTTATTTATTTGTGTTCTAAATGTTTATCTATGTTTTGTGCGTTTTTTAGTAGTGTCTTATTAAATGTTTTCGTCTTTAAGTACGATGTGTTTTATTTCAAAGACACGACTGAATTCATTTTAATTTTAAATGATGGTGTCTCCAATCAAGCAGAGACGAGGATCGAATTTTACTAAATGTAACGAATGCGATGGAATGAACCCCAACCTATTATGAAAAACGGCAGTTTTTCCAGTGACGCAAGCGGAAGGACAAACGGACGGAAAGCTGCGAACTCATATATACGGCTAGTTTCACATCAAAGAGATTGGTAAAAGCCGACACTTAATATCTCAGCAAATAAGTCATATTTTGTTCTGATCTTTTCAAAATAGTCTTTTATCTTCGGTCTTAATCTATCCTGAAAATTTTACATTTCTACATGCAGTATGTTTTGAGATCTGAATCTCAATTTGAAGCCAAAAAGGGAAAATGTGAGGTTTAAGGATGTAAGGATGTAATGGACTAAATTCATGAAAAAATATCTCTAAAACCGCACGAACGATTTTAATTTAATTAATATATGTTGTTAATGGGATCTTTCTGAATCTAGTAACATTTTTGTTTTTTTTCAGGAAAAATTTTGTTTTTTGTAAAAGTTGCTTTAAAAATAGAACTATATTACTCCGCCAAACTGCATGCTTTTATTCGGTGAAAATGTCGTAATTCGGTTCTTACTTTCAAGGCACGTTGGTTGGCTGATCAACGTGAATGCAGTCAATAAATTTTTGTTATGAAGAAAATATTTTTAATTTTAAAATTTCCCATTTCGTCAAAAACGTAGTTAGATAATATTTAAAATAAACAAAGTATTTTTTAATTATAAATATTCTATTTCATCGTTATTCATAATAAATTAAAACTTTATTAAGGCAAAAAAGTTTAAAGCACTCATGAACAAGAATTTATTCCATGGTCTTTGGCGCGCATGCGTACATCATCCGGATGCGTACATCCTGTAGACGCTAAGATAATTGCTTGCACTGTATCTCTACGCGTCCGCGTTGTTTGTTTAATTTGTTGATAGGAAAAGTTATGTTATGTTACTCTTATGCTCGCAGTTTAAATTGGAAAGGGACTAAACCCTTTTTTTTTTGTTTGTTTGCATGATTTAGTGATAAGTGTTTTATAATTTTATATTCTTAAAACTTGCTTATATTTTTAAATTTAATTTTACGTATATGTAATTATAGGCTTCGTCTGATGGCCGAAAGTATTGTTGTATGTATAGAAACCAGTGTTTTCATATTTTGTAGTCGCTTTTTTCGCTAAATGCTACTCAGTTTTCTGTAATATGATAATTAAACAAGTTTTCGAATTTATTATTATGTTTAAAATTACTATTATTATGTTATTATTGGTAATAATATCACCTTTTAGCTTAGCAATTTTTGGAAAAATAAATTTAAATGTTTCGTATAGATCCTAACTAATCGAGATACTAAGAGATACTTCGATTAGAGTCAAAAATTTATTTATTGGAATAAAATAGCTGTATTATTCTTTTCAAAAAACATAATCCGAAAAACTTTATTTTTGAATTTTACATCCTTGTAAAACGAAGCAACAAAAATCCAATATATGATAACATGGGAAGGGAGAAAGGGAGCTATCTGACTGATATACAGCCTTAATTAGATACATCACAAGTCTAATGTAATGAGATAATTGGGGAATGTTGTATGCACTGTAAAATACATTACAACTGAATATTGTTAAATTTTAAATGAATTTCAATGTCTTAGTTGTGTATCATAATAATCATTTATAATGTTTTTGACGGATATAGCCAATGTATGAAAACTGCTTTATATCAACAGGGTTGCTACGCTACCAGGAGAACCTGGAATAATTTATTTTACTTTTTAATAAATGGAATTATTTAGGGGAAAAAAGTTTATTCTTGTAAGTGATGCAGTATAGATTTTCATGCATTTTCTGATTCATGCGCCATGAATTAGGAGTATCCAGTGATGTTTTTTTGGTTTTAATTTCGGGATAGTGACCGCTGTAGTACTGATTTTGAAACAACTTCGATATACACCCACAACGATATTTGGTGATTATGGCTAAATCTAAATTATAAAACATAAAATCACAAATCTAAAATAAACAACATATAGGCTGCCATATTATATTGCAAACAGTCCAGAACGACATCGTTATCGTTCAAAACGGCACGAAAGAAAAATCGCCAAATATCGTTGTGGGTGTATATCGAAGTTGTACCCAGATTTTTTATGCATTTTCTGATTCATGAGCTACGAATTAGGGGTATCCAGTGATATTGTTTTGGTTTTAATATCGGGATACTGATCGATGGAGCAGGAATTTTGAGATTCGTGCATGACGAATTAGCTGTATCCAGTGATTTTATTTATTTTTTTGTGATTGCTTCTGTACAGATTTTTTTCATGCATTTTCAGATTCATGCGCCATGAATTAGTAGTATCCAGTGATATATTTTTGGTTTTAATATTTTAATATCCGGATAGTGACCGCTGTAGTACAGATTTTTTATTCATTTTCTGATTCATGCAGTACGAATTAGGGTTATCCAGTTGGGATACTGTCTGCTGCAGTACAGAGTTTTATACATTTTCTGATTCATACGCTACAAATTAAAGGTATCCAGTGATATTGTTTTAGTTTTAATATTGGGATACTGATCGCTGTAGCACGAATTTTCAGATTCGTGCATGACGAATTAGCTGCATCCAGTGATTTTACTCTTTTTTTGTTTGTTTTGTGATTGCTTCTGTACAGATTTTCATTCATTTTCAGATTCATGCAAGGCTGTAATTTTGAAAATTTTGGGAAAATATTCGAGTTATTTTATGTTATACATCATTTATAATGCTGAATTTTATGTGTTAAAGCTTGAAAGCTCTCTGATTTTTTTTTTCCGGTGGAGTAGCTCAAATTTCTATTACTGTTTTAAATGTTTTATTAATCTTTAAAATATGCTTAATTTATTTCAGTGAATTTCAAAAACAAGCACCAGAATGAAACAATAATTTATTTTCTTAATATGTGTTTTTGATGTTTTGTAATGATTCAGAGTGTCGATTTGCAGTAATCGACTCATTCAGTGAAATGTACATCAGCAACAGAGATGGGCGCCTTAAAGTAAAGCTGTTCCAAAAATAAGCTAAATAAAACTTATCAAAAGCTTTCTTACTTAAATTTCTTTTTCTTCTTTTTTTCCCCCTATAGCAGTTAATTTTACAAATACACCTTAAAAATTAAACCCACTTTCAAGGCCTGCATTATTTATCAATAATAGATTGCTCACACTGTTTAGTGACAGTTTGTTTATAATTTCATTTCTTACCAAATTTATGTAACTGAAAAACTATTTTCACAATTAGTTCGAAATCACAATATTTTCGAAAAAAGTTCATCCTGAATTGACTCTTTTGTGAAAGATTTTTTTTTTTTAATTATTCTTATAGAATTTAATGTAGTTCTTTTATATAAATGTGTGATCTTGTTCTTTAATTATCGTATTTTGGATAACTGTCTATCATTTTGCATAAAAAGCGACTGTAGTGGAAACACTGGTTTGTTTATATTTGACAATATTTTTGTTCTTCATAACAGACGAAACATGTAATTACATATTATGAAAAACTAATTGTAAGTTTTAAGAAAGTAAAACTATAAATATATATCTTACCGCTAAGTCATGGAAGGAGGTAGAAGTAGACATTGAGTAAATATAAACAACTCCTGCTGCCAGGGATCACTCTAGAGCGTTTTAGTGGTGCGAGCTGCCACAGGGTTGGCATAATACTTACTGTGTAATGGTGTAATGGGTTTTATCAGTTTTTACCGCCTTCATTTATTTCAAACACTTTAAGGATATATTTTAAAGTTTTTAGTTCTCAATTTCTCAATGTATTATTTAATATTTACTATGAAATTCCCATTTCTGCAATTTCTAAAAACATTAATAATAAATAAATAAAGCAATGTTATAAATAGTTGGCCGAATACCGAGTGATTGTAAGAAAGAATAATTAATACATATCTGTAGAATTTTGCACATCTTGAAATTAAAAAAGAGTCTTTTTTAAACACAAAATTTAGTTAATTGGCAAACAGCATATTTTCATGCACAACTTTATTAGTGTATTATTATAGATATACATAATTAGATTCATTGCTAGATTGGATACTTTCAGTGTGTAGTGGATTACTAAAACCATAACTGACAACTTTATTCTTAAAATCTTTCTCAGATGCGAGATTATTCTTAGTGAATATAAAAGTTCCTATGCACTGAGACTTAATTTAAGATGCATGAAATTTACATATTAAATGAGAACATTAAAATAAATATTTTATAATTTCAAACATGATAAGCTTCATTAATCTTCAGATGTAGAAATGTTTTTGGGTCATAATTGGCAAAACAACAGATTTGATTTTTAAAATATATATTAAATAACATTTTAGTGTATTTACTTTTATATACTTTTATATCTTAAAAGTGCCTTCACTTTATTTAATTCCCCCCCCCCCTCCTCCCTTTCTGCTTTTACATTAATTTTGTTTGTTCTTAAAATACCAAATAAACACCCTTTATGCTCAGCAGTAAACTATATCCAAATAAGTGATAGTTTTTTTAACATTATTTATTCACCTTTGTATTTATAAACATTGATTTGTATTATATAAAATCGGACACTTGTTATATGAAAATGGAATCCGTAAGCTTCCTAAAATAGGTTTTTTTCTCTTGGATTGTGGGTGCCTAGCAAAGAGGCTCTCTGCATGTCTATTCTCACTCTGCTTAAAGAAATCACAGTGGGAGAAACGAAACTGCCTAGAGATTAAAACTTTTATGCGTGTACTTTTATGCATTTTTTCTTTCTCAGGCTGGGACGATTGTCGGGCAACGCGCACACAGACTCGACACTCAAAGAAGAGAAAAAGGAGAGGTTAAATATGAGGTTATAAGATGGCAAGATTTTGCCATATTTAAATCTATAAAAAGAATGTTTTCTGTCACCTTATCATGTAACAATTCTATCTATAACTTGACCAAATTTTTACTCGCCACATTAAAAATTCCACTCACCAATGGCGAGCGGAAATTTTCCGCCCTGTACTAATGATTTTGTTGGTTTCAACTACAAATTCAAACTTTCAACATTTTGAAAGTGTATAATGCGATTGATCTACAATCCATGTTTATTTCAACATTGCTGTTAGAAAACATTACAAAATAAGTACAAAAGTCATTTTCAGAAAAATCATACATATATTTGTATAGAAAATTGGGTTTGGTTTGCATCGAATTATATTGGAACGGTTTAATTTTTTTTTTTCAAAGAAGGAAAAGAAATAAAAAAACAAATGTAGTTGAATATGCAGATTTATTCATTTGTTATACATTTATTCATATTCATAAACAAACATATTGCAAAGATTTTTCAAAGATTAAAAATACTCATTTACTAAGATCTGTTTTCATGTTACATTTTTTATTTTTATTATTCAATTTTCAAACTCTTTATTATTGCCCTTTTATGAAGAATTTTACCATCATTTAGAGTACAAAATTTCTGTGAAAATAATTAATCTCTACCCCACTCCCTCACTCAAAAAAAAAGTAAAAAAGATAATTTTTCATGTACGGGGATGAAACACATTATATTATTTCTAAATTTTACTCTTATCAGTGCTAACTTATTCTCCTTCGAAAAGATGATCTGATTAGCCACTTCGGGGTTTTTGCAGGTTTCGTTTGGTAGTTTCATCCCTGTTTATTAAATTTTTCACATTTAACAATTTCATATTAAATGTAATTAAAAATATTCTTAAATTATCGTCTCACTACAATGATTACAGTGTTGCATTGTTAAAGTTTTCAGAAATTTTTTAACATTTTATTTTTATTTATTTATATTTTACATTCCTTGACTCATAGTTTTTTTTACATTGACAAACAACTGTTTTTTCTTGCTTGTGTATATATAAAGTAGGGTGATCCTTAAAGTGCGGAATAAAGATTTTACACATGTTAACTAGGTAATCTGCACATTAGCAGCTTCTGTATCGTTAAAGTTCAAAAGTTTGTTTCTCTCATTTCCTTTCCCTACTCATTACCCCTCTCCCTCCACTTTTAGTTTGGTGTCACTGATTAATTTTATCTCTCACTAGCTGCCTTCAGCGACCAGCTGTTTCACGTGTCTTGAAAAATACGACCGTATGAAACTTTCGCTTGGTGGCGCCTGCGGTGCCATTTCTAAACCTGTAACAGCTTTTTGACTTATAATGCAAATAGCTATTTTAAGTATAGTAAATTCCTGCTAGGTACCCACTTCCCGTTTCAGATCCAAAACTGTTAAGTAAAAATTTTGTAAATGTTACTTTGTTTCATAGTACCTACTAAGTGAAAATGTGTGCAAAGAGATTGTGTGATGCAAAAAAAACATTTACATAATTTTTATTTACAGTTTTGGATAGCGTGACGCAATAGACAAATCAATTTATTGAACTAGATAATTTCAATTTATAATATAAATTCAGTAAAAGTGTGATGATTTGACATTATATTTGAAAATTAAAAGCATTATTCCAATGTGTAAATATACTTTATTCAACAAAACAAAAGTAATTGTAATGAAATTTAAAAATAAATCTTTTAAAGTAACACTAAGGCGTCACAGAAATTATATCATTTCTTGTAAAACTCATATTTTGAATTCACGAGGTGCAGATGAAAAAGTATCAGGGAGTAAATTCTATATATTTTTTCATGCTGAAGTTGAAAATATTATGTATACACTGTGATGTAAATAGAAGAAAAAAAAACAAATGATGAAATAAGAAAATCTATGTAACATATTTCAATTAATAGCAAAGCGTCACTCAAATTTGATATCATTACTTTTAAGACCCATATTTCCAATTCATATCGAAATAAAATGCTGCGTCACAAACTTTTAACCCGTTAAGGGTTTTTGTTCTGATATATGTATACATACTCATTTGTTAAAATATGTAACTTTATATGACTAATAGATAAAAAATAAAGTATTTTCAACATAGAGAAAATAAAACGTGTGATTTTTTTTTCTACTGAATAAACTCGTTTTTTTTATAAGCATTCTTGCCAATAAAACTTTCCAGAACGTATGGCAAATAGAAAGAAGAAAATGCTAAAAATTGCTGACTGTTATTTCAGGATTCTGCGAAGAGAAAACAGAAGAATGATTTGACCTTTATAGGAATGGAAGATTTCCTTCAGAATAAAGTTAACGTGGAAAAATTTTGCACGACCGATTATTGGTAATCGGGGCTTTTTTCGATTCTATGGAAAATATTTGTTGGGGCTTTTCCGAAACGAGACAGGAATATAAATACCATTATTCGTAGAAATACAGAGGAAAATACCATACTTTCTACTTAAGATCAGGATGCAGGGAATCTGGAATTGAGATAGTTAATGATAAAATCCTAATATAATACATTTAATAGAAAGTTTCTAACAATGTATATGTATATATATAATTTCAAATTTTACACTAATCGAAAGTCTCATTGCTGTCTGAATTTTTTTCAATGTATGTTGTAAAATATTTACGTGTGATTTCTTTATTATTTAATGTAATGAAGAAGAATAAGTGAACACTTCCATTTCTACATATACAATATTTCATCATTACAAAAGTCGAAACCAGAAATGAAGGCTTCATTTAACCCCTACTCAATTACATATGGAAGTGAAGCCTAATACAAAGAAAATATGCAGAAAAAGTTAATATGATTTGTTTCTGAGACATTGACTGATGTAATTGTATATGGCAAACATGAACATAGTATAACTGAAAAAAAAAATAATAATGAAGAAGGAGTAGAAGCTACCCCGGTTTAAAACGGATGGAGAGAGTTATTATATATTGAATTTTATTTTAATTAAATGAGGTTTAAATGCATTATGCATAATACTGCATCATTTATTTATTAATAAATGAAGATTAGATATCAGTTTATTTTTTAAACCTTCAACATTGATCGGCTTCGCACTAAAATCAAATATTTAATTTTTTACGCAAAAAGTTTTATTTATGTTTTCCCCTAGTTTTAATGGATTTTTAAACTTTTGTTCTTTTTTTGTTTGTAGACAGTAGCACTACTCCTAAATGTAACAAGCGAGGCTTCAGAATGAGCCAAATACAGGTGTCACTTTAATTTTTTAAGAAGGTGCTAGTGCTTAGTTGCGGCTTTAATGTTGCTCTATTACCAAGTTTTTTCACCTGATGAAGGGCTGTTCGAACACTTTGAACTGAAACACAACTACTATGAGTTATTATTATTTATTAATTATTATTTTTGGAGTTTTTTCTGTGTTTTACAAAGTTACTAAATACTAAAATTTATTATTATTTAAATTTAATCAGGTTAACAAATAAGTATCTTAGGAAAGCTCTTATAAATTCTTCATAATTGCATTTTTTTATGATCATATATATATTAACCAATTTAATTAAAGTAAACTTAAAAACTCTTAAAAATACGGACCTTAATTAAACGAATGATACTGTTTAAAGGAAATGGTATGATTAAAAAATACCTCTAAAAGGTAATTACTATAGCGATCCTATCTTACTTCCCTAAATATTCTACTCTTTTTTTATGTTAAAAACCCATTAAAATAGACTATACCATATTTTAACAAGTATCAAGCAAGTAATTAAAATTTCTTGGGAGCTTTTCAAATCTTTTTGCTCTTCTTTCTCATTTATCGTGAGACAAAAATACTTTCTCAAACACATTTTTTTCTTTTTTTTTTTTTTTTTAAATAAATAAGCTTTTTAAGATGCATAAAAATATTTAGAAATCTTGTTTTGTAAATATTAATGAGAACTCTTTTATTAAAATTGCTTTAGTAAACTTTGTTTTAGGTAAAGATCTTTCAAATAGTACCAATTAATCACGAAGAAAGATTTTTTTTTTTTTTTAAGAGTTTTATTGCCCAGAAGAGCTATACTTTGTTGATGAGAGGAAGGGGGAAGGCAAAATGGTTTACATTTTAGTAATTGTCTGAATTTATATATCATATAACTATTTCTAGTATTAAAATCTGGCGTACACTCAGTTCGTTGTCAGTAATTAAATTTTACTTTTATGCATTTTAGGTCACTCTTTTTTTTCCCTCCCAAAACGAGATCCGAAATTTTCAACTATATAGTCATTGGAAATGTTGAACTAATTCTAAATTCTGTTTTTCGTAAAATTGTTTTAAAAATTGTTAAAAATAGAAAAGAATATGTCCTGTACACAAAATCATAAAAGATCCGATATTAGGAATATAAAAAATGAAAACCCAAAACCTTCTTTCTTCCTTCTTTCTCCAAATATTTCTTTCTAAGTAATAAATATAAAATTCTGTACAAAGCATAATTTAAGTTAGTACGACAGATTTTTTTCTTAAATCTATTCTTCCATATAAAGGTATGCGGTAACTCTGTTTCGTCTCTTAGTAACAGTTTCTATGTCGATATCTTAAACTTAATTTGGTACAGCTTTAGTATGGGCCTCCGTTAGATGTTTTTAAAATTATCTTAATTTTAATTTAAGTATACTTGATGCAAGATTTAAGAAAGGAATGGGCATATTTATTTTTCTAAATATACAAAAAGCATTTAAAAAATGACTTGTCTCTTAATTAAAATTGAAAAAAAAAAAATGTTACACGTTAATATTTTTCCATTATATATATATATATATTTCCCGTTCTGTCAATAAATAAATAAATAAACGCGAATTTCTTCTTCTTCTTCTTCTTATTTTTATTTATTTATTTATTTTCTTCAATATGTTTCTCTTTTTTAATAATTTTAAAGTCAAAATGGGGTTTGTATTTAACATCTTTCAAACCAATTATCTGATAACGAATTAAAAGAAAGGCGTTAGCTTGATTTTGTCGTGATTAAGAAGAGCACAAATTATTACAGCGATCAGTCGAACGACCTGACTAATGTGTACTTTTCTATACGGCCTTTAAAACCTGACTTATTTTATATACATGTTTCAATCAAGGTGAGCTACTACAAATGTCCCAACGCTAAAGTCGTTCTCTGGAAATAATAATCCAGTCGTACTAAATACATTTTTGTGTGTGTGTGTGTGGGGGGGGGGCATAAATACAAAGACACGTTTATCCGTAAATGGATACAAATGGAAATATTTTTATTTATGTACAGAAATGTTGTAAATGAATTTAAGAATTTACACTTTATGAATTGAAAGTTAAAACTTAAATTTTATATGTTTTTATGTATGCATAGTTTAATTACATTCATAAAAAAAAATCGAATTAGAATGTAGTGTGTCTACAAAGTAGGCACGGATGATGCATTTACTTATTATAAGTCAGATTGATCCTTAATCTGAAAATACCCTTAACCTTAAATTTTAATTGACATCGTTAGAGCAGTTTCCAACAAATGCAGGTCATATAAATAGGATTACTTGTCTAATAATAAGAAGGGTTTATAAGTTTAAAGTAACTGAAAGAAAAATCTTAAAAATAATTAAATAGTTTTTCTTTCTATAATATATGTTGTTTTCTGTTGGAGCTCTGATAGCTGACCTTCATGTAATTAATTACATGAATTTACCACAAACATTTTAACTGAAACCACAAACTGATACCACAAACATGAATTAAAATGTTTGTGGAAACATATATATTCGCATATATACATTATGACCAATTGTCAAATCTCGCTTTTTTTGGACTTAGGAGATCTTAATTCACGTAAATCAGCTGAAATCTCAATATAGGAAATTTTATCTGAATATAATGTTTCCATTACCTGAGATAGTCAGTTAAAGAAAGAAAGATTATTGACTCATGCTTCGTTTACGTTTCAGTAAAAAGACTGTTTTTCAATAAAACAGAGATTTTATTCAAATTGATAACAGAAATTTAAGAACTAAATTACATTAAATAATTAAATGTCTTATTAAATAAAATAAAATAAAATAAAATAAAAATAAAACTGAAGAATTCGTAACTGGATCGCGAATCTTTCTTAAGCATAAAAGTAGTTTTAATGTAATTATAAAAATACATTTTATCTTTTTATATAAATTTGCATATCTATTTTGGTATGGAATTTTATGCACAGCATTCAAATTTTAATTAATAATTCAAGTTTAAAGGTAGAGGTATGCAGTGCTTTATAATTATATAGTCACATAAAAACTAAAAAGTTTCTATTTGACCAAATGTACCTAAATGATTCGTCTAAAGTTTTAAAAGCATTGGAAACATAACAGGAATAAATTCTATTACCATAGTTTTGTTTTGTACTTCGTTTCACAGACTTTTTAACTCACTATACTTACAATCTCTAATAGGCAAAAATTTAAACCGCGTTTCAGTCTTTTTTGGCACCTTATATATAAATGAATGCATGCAACATGCACTACTGGCTAAAACAGTGAAAAACTTGCTTATATATAAAAAAAAATAATAATATTTTTTAATGTATTAAACGGCTTTTTTTTATGTCAGTATTTTAAATTAGTTTAACGATAAGATTTAAGTAAAATGTTGAAGATGACTATAAAATTACGATAAATAAGTTTTTTATTGGTTGCACATGTTAAAACATATTTCACACAAACGCTTATATTTCGAGATATTTCACTTATATTAAACGATATATTTAAAATATTTGCATTCCACTTGCTGAATATTATTTCGAAATTGTTTTTGTTTTTCTTTTGTTTCCATTTATCTGTAACAGATAATAATTTTCGTTGAAAACTCTGCATAGTTTAATTAAAAAACATGCTGATTTTTTTTCAAGCTTTTGAATAAATGTTTATATAATTTTTATTTACCATGTTGTTGTTACTCAAACGTATAAAAAATCGTATAAGGTCTATAAAACCCACAGTTACACATCAGTAAAGATACAGGGTGATCGCAAACTTTGTTGGATTTTCTCAATTTTTTGCCGTCCTCCTAATTACTGCTGCAACTTAATCTACAATGTAAAACATGAGAAAGACCCTGTTTTTTACATATCGAATGTTTGCGAACTTTTCATCGAGAGGTATATTTTTAAACTGGAAAAACTGATCTTTTTTTTTCAATGTAATAAAAAAAAAACGATCTTTTTTTCTTTATCGTATTTGAATATTTTTGGCAAGTAGTGTATATTGTCAGTGAAAAATACACAAAAATAAGCAAAAATATCCATCTTGTACTCCATAATATAGTACGATTTTAAGATACAATTAGAAATATAATATATTTCCAAAATAAGAATATTTCTTATATCTATAATTGAATATTTTTTTTCGCAAAATAAAAGTTATTTACATTTAATAACAAGCGTACGTAAATATTTATAATAATCTTCAAATATTCCAAATTGTTTAAAGAATAATGTGCAGTATATAAAAATCCACAAAATCTCCTATTAGAATTTTTTTAAAGAACCTGGGCATGTTTAAAATATATATACAACTATGTTAGATAAACAAAAACCGCACATTTTTTTCTTTTTTCTCAACAGTTATTTGGTAAATCAACATTACCTTTTTTTATTATTATATGATGCAGCAAACATTAATAATAAAAACAAATATTTTTATTTGTATATTTATGATATTTATATGAATATTTTTGTATAAAAACAATAAATAAGACTCTTTTTTAATATAGCACGGGAATAGCGCTTCAAAAATATGAGTATGTGATCTTTGTATTTTTGAAATAAAAATATTATAGAGTAAAAATGAAATTCAAAAATTTTAAATAAAATTTCAAAGGAATACTTCAATGTAAGATATTTTTTAAATGCTCATGTTCATTGAATGAAGCAAGATCACTTAAATAATAGGTTCGATATTTGAAAGACGTAAAAGGAGAATACATAAACACTGAATTGTTTTAATCTTCCTTTATAACGGTTCTAAAATTTATGTTTTTTTTTTTTTTTTTTTTTTTTTTTGTAACATGATAAATAATTAAATGATTTAGTACGTATCCATGTATTGAAAACATTTACACAATTAAAAATAATAGTAATATATATACACATTAAGAAGAAATACACTGCTGTTTGTAAAAAATGCAACACCATGAAGAAATCATCAGAATTAAATGAAATTTGCAGCAAATGTCAATTATAGGATGTTATGCAAGATAGTGAAGTTTCAGAGCCACCGTGCATGCGTGGCGTGCGCAGCGTCCTCTGTACTGATGCTGAAAGCGCATAAATAGAGGGCTGTAGCTGGACGTTAAAAATTGTTAATGATTATTTGTTAGTGGCGAACGTTTAGTGAGACCTAAGTATGCATCCACGACGGAAAAAGGAGAAATTCCAACAACTTACGGAGTTTGAACGGGGGAGGATTATCGGCCTTCGAGAAGGAGGATTTTCCTATCGCGCAATCTTGTGTGCAGCAGAACAGTTCAACAGTGATGCGAGTTTGGAAGCAGTGGACCGACGAGCACCGAACAACTCGAAAAACTGGCAGTGGACGACGGAAGGTGACGTTAGCGCTCGACGATCGACACCTGCTCCACATGGCTGTGAATGACCGTACAGCTTCCTCTAGGCAGTTGGCAGCACGTTGGTTTACTGCTACAGGTGTACTAATGTCGGGTTCGTCAATTCGTCGACGTCTGCTGCACCGTGGACTGCGTGCAAGGGCACCTTTATACAGGATCCCCCTCACCTGCAATGGGCTCATGAGCACAAAGCCTGGCAAGCTGGTTGGCAACAAGTTGTGTTTTCAGATGAATCACGCTTCAATTTGTGGGAGCATAATGGCCGCATTCGTGTTAGAAGTTATGCCGGTTAACGCTGCCTTCCAGAGTGCGTTATCGAACGACATAGTGGCCGAATACTCGGAGTTATAGTCTGGGGTGTGATTTCGTAACATGGACGATTCAATTTGATACGAATTGAAGGTGAGCTCAATAGCAACAGGTACGTCCGTGAAGTGCTACAGCCCGAAGTCCTTCCCTACCTTCAAGACATCCCTGGAGCTATCTTTCAGCAGGATAATGCACGACCGCAAGTTGTCTGTATTGTACAGACCAACCTTGATAAAGAATGTCTTCAACTATTGCTCCGGCCAGCGCATTCACCTGATTTCGCACCATGGCAATGTCTGTTTAATTGTTGAAAAGAGAGTGGCTCACCACCACTCACCAGTAATTACGGTCTATGAACTGTGGCATCCTGTTGAAGCTTCATGAAGGGCTGTATCCGAATATGCCGTCCAATCGCTGTTCGATTCAATGCCTAGGCAGATAAGTGTAGTTATTGCTCCCAGAGGTCACTGCTTTATGCACTGTTTTTTAGGATATATTACTCAAAACTTCCTAAAAATTTAATCAATTGTTCTTCCTACTATAACGCATGTGGACAATAAATATCAATATAATATTCGCATTCCTTCTTGGTGTTGCAATTTTAATGAACAGCAGTATATAACTGATAAAAGCTTAACATTGATTGAATAAATACTTCTTCTTTAAATTAAGATGAAGAACAAATATACCAAATTATGCTAAAACGAATATATACTATGTATATAACGGCATTGTATAAATGTTGAATATATTATGCCATTTAAAAAAATAATAAAAATATATATATATATTTAATTCTTCCTTTTATATTCTATTTTGACTGAGCATTTACCTAAACATTTTTGTATACTTTTGAAATTTTAATGCGTTTGTTCCGCTTATTTATTTATTTTATGTTCCGTTTAAAAATCATTAATTTTTTTTTATTGAGAATAACAACACAAATTTCCTTAAAAGAAATTTGCTTAAAATTTCATACATCACTAAAATAAACCTGACTACTTTGATGCGGCCATCATAAAATTTTATTTTATTTCATGTTACATAACAGAGCCACCTACCGGTTGGCATGCACAGAAATTCAAATTTAGCTTCTCACACTTAACATGTTATACGAACATTTTGGTGTGTTATGGATATTCTAGCATACTTGCGAATCATCGCATTAATAAGCGTATAATTGTTAACGCCCCTTAAAAAAACGCCCCTTTTTCACACCACTTTTTTTTAAGAGTAATTCTCTCCAAAAGTTGTTACGATTAAATAAGAATAAAATAGCTCTAAAAAAGGACTAGTGTGGAAAAAAAAAGGCGGGTGCTAAAAATTGTACGGTTCATAATCAGATGGTTGGCAAGTATGATCTAGCAACCAGGGCTTGCCGTGCGTCAAGGCCCCAACGGTGCATGTAATTGCTTTTCTGTCCGTCTTATGCGGCAGGCAACCGTTATGAAATGGTCGAACTGGGAGACCCTAATCTTATAATAATGTAAATTTAATTACGTAAATATTGTATAGTTATCTTGTAAATAATATTTTAGTAAATGTTTGTTAAAAGAAATGGATTATTATTTGCACCAATTCTATTACCAAATCGTCAGCAAAATCGTGAAAACTTCACTAGTAGAGGCTGAGCTGTAGATGTTAGAAAATCACGGAGAGAAATATAGATACACCATATGTTGGCCAATATACATCAAAACTGAATTAGCACATAAAATATATATTCCAAGTTTGATAAGTTCAAAAAAAAAAAAAAAAAAAAAAAGAAAAAAAAAAAAAAAGAAAAGAAAAGAAATGGGATATACCCTTTACGTAAACAGAAAATAATGCATCATATAACCGCTAACTGCTGACAGATATCCACCGGGATTTAAGCAGCATAACTTTGTATAATATCCATCTCATATACCGATTTTGAATCATTTATACATAATCGAATACATTTATACATTAATCCGTCTGTTCGGGAGGCACAGTGTTAACAACTTTTTGGTTACACAGAAACACAGTCAGACTTTTTTAGAAAATGATCAAACAATATTAATTTCACAACAAAAAAGAATATATATATATATACATATATATACAGTAAGAAAATTTATGTAGCTTTTAGTTTTTATAATAGAAATATATCTAACATTTTGTTTCAAATATTTTCTACTATTAATATTATAGATTCGTATTTTAGACAGTAAAATGAATTCTATTTCCCTTTTATCCTTTTTAACCTATTCAAAAATATCAAAATTTAATATCCTTCTAGAAATGTTACTGAGAAACGGGGCATCCTGAAAAGAAACATTCATGAAGCGAATTCTAAATCATTTCTGAAATAAAATCCGTAT
Organism: Salticus scenicus; assembly: GCA_963930645.1. Classification (NCBI taxonomy): domain Eukaryota; kingdom Metazoa; phylum Arthropoda; class Arachnida; order Araneae; family Salticidae; genus Salticus; species Salticus scenicus. The sequence goes on along the minus strand of OZ005648.1, from coordinate 325,915,716 downwards.
CATTTTTTTTATCTAAGCAAGATATTATATAATTTTAAATCACGCAAGAATATACATTTTGAAAAGGTATCCTTGTTTTCTTAAGTGTGATTGACTGATACATACAAAAATTAAATAAAATTAAACTAAAATGCTTTTTTAATAATATATATATATTTTTACTAACAAGAAAACGTTCTTTAGCTAAACTCATAGATTTCGAGGAAATTGGAACAGGTGTTAGAAGAACTTATAGGAAATTCATACTCTGAAAATTAGCTGCTTAAGTTCATTAGGAAAGGTGTAGAACAATGTTGTAAATTGAATCGGGGCTATCAGTACCTTCCAGTTAGCACCAATTGACGACTTCGAATTCTTGAAAAATGATGTTTTTAAGAAAATGTAATTCAGTGACATAACCAGAATTTTCTTCTGGGAGGGGATGGGGAGTTTAATATGTGGTGGCATTTTCTATTTAAAAGTCACTGCTTCGTTAAACAAATAGATTCCAAAATATTGATATATATTGTTACGAAATTGTAAATAATTGTGTTTATTTTTGTATAAATTCTTTCAAAGAGGCTTAGTAAGTTAATAAAGAGCTAATTTTGTGCATTTCTAGTCGTTTTAGCGTTGAAATAGCCTTATTTTCCCTTAAAAACGCATTAAAAAGCCCCAGTAATGCAGGTAATGGATTTGGCGCCAAATTTGGCGACTTTTTCCCACCTTGGCGATTTTTTTGGCGACCTTGGCGAGAAAATCCTTATATGGGATATACCAAATATGGAAGCTGTAAGTTGATTGGTTGACCACTTTCTAGAGTTTTCTCGAAAAATCTGGGTTCCATGGAACAGCATATAAGGAGCGCTTCCTCGCCAAGGCAGTCAGTTCAGTTCAGATCTCAGCCAGCTTCGCTAGTGCTTGCATTGCTCTTGAGCCTCTTTGAGAGAGACTTGCTTCAAGTGTTATTGCTATACAGTTTGTACTGTGGATTTGCTATTGACAGCTGTTGTTTAAGCTGTGGTTACTGCTTGAATTGAAGCTGATAATTGGTTTATTAACCTGTATTTTTCTGGAACTTTCTGTAAATAAATTACTGAATTTTTGTACGTTTGGCCTTTCATTCCCGGACAACTCACGAACCCTCAAGTACGCAACATTTCTGGTGTCAGGAGCGGGGTTGTCTGTGAATGGTGATAACGAGAGCTATGGAACAAGAAATGAAGAAATTTCTAGAAGGTCTCACTGCTCAGATGAATGAGTTAAGATCTGGATTGATACAGAAAATGGAAACAGGACAGGAAAAGATAGAAGCATCGCAAAGAGAGATGAAAGATAGCCTGAGTCAAGAGATGAAAGAAATGAAGGCAGCACAAGAGAAAATGGAAACATCGCAAAGAGAAATGAAAGACGGCTTGACTGAAGAAATGAAGGAAATGAAAGGTACTATGGGTGAAGTTCAGGAAGAAATTAAGTCAATCCAAGAAAAAGTTGAATGCAATCAAGAGGAGATGAAGAAAGAACTTTCGGCAGTAAAGGGAGTGATTGAAAGTAAATTATCGGATATGGAAAGCAGAGTAGATGGAATAGAAGAGAAAGTTTTGAAAATAGAAGTGAATTTTAAAAAGAAAGCTATGACGATAGAAGAAAATGTTATGAAGGTTGAAAAGAGTGTTACGAGGATAGAACGGAGTTTCGGGGAGAAAGTTAAAGAAAATTTTGATCAGGAACTGAAAGAAAGGTTTTCAGAGATAGACGGTAAATTGAAGAGAATAGAAGAAGATCTGGAGAGAAAAGTGGAAGAAAAGTTAGAATCCATGCCCCAGGAAACTGAAAAGAAAGAGAGAAGAATCCAGAATCAGGAATCTACTAAGCTATCTACCTACGATGGCAGTTCCTCCTGGCATGTATATAAGACGCAGTTTTCCATCGTAGCTGAAGCTAACGGCTGGGACTCTACCGCCAAGTCGGTCCACTTAGCAGCAGCATTACGGGGAGATGTAGCCGAGATACTGAGAAATGTTTCTAAAGAAGAAAGGAACGACTTCGAGGCCTTGACTAGAGCACTGGACCTACGGTTCGGAGAGAAGTGTTCTAAGGACTATAGTCGCCTCCAGCTAAAGTCCCGTTACCAGAAAACGGGCGAAAATTTGCAAGAGCTGGCAGCGGACATTCAGAGATTGTCACACCTAGCATTCTCAGACTGCCAAGCTGACACTCGAAACGACTTAGCTCTTCAGTACTTTATCGATGCTGTTCGGGATCCAGAAATTCAAAAAGCGCTGAGACTCTCCAACATCAGAGACGTAGAATCAGCTTTAGGCTATGCACTTAGGATAGAGGCAGCCCAACAAGCCTCCCGTAAAGACCGCCATACCATAAGAGCAGTCTCATTAAATGATACGCCTGCTGATGAGAATGAAATGAAGAGAAGTTTAGCAGAGATCTCAAAGAGATTGCGCAACCTGGAAAATAATATAGAAATAAAGGATCGGAAGATAAAGTGCTGGGGCTGTGGAAGGGATGGTCATGTGAAGAGGAACTGCCCCGTACGACCAACTATAGGAAATCACCCGGCTTCACCATCACTGCAGGGAAACTAAGAGGAGGCCATCTCGCGGGGCGGAGGTTGCCTAAAATTAAAGAGCCCCAATTTACAGTATTTCATGTTTCACCGATGAGTGGCGGCGATAATGGACTTCACGTCTATGGCCAAGTCAACAACGCCATCTGCCGGATGATTCTGGACACGGGAGCCAACGTGACCATCATTAGAACGGATTTGGCTGAAGAACTAAAAGAGAAGATCATCTGGACTCCGCCCTGCGTTAAACTTCAGACTGTGACCGGAGACGAAATCAAAATATATGGAAAAATGAACTTGGCCATCACTTTTGGGAATGCCAGTTACCATCATATGGCATATGTGGCTGATATAAGAGATCCTTTAATCATTGGAGTTGATTTCCTGAGAAAATTTAACTTTCAATTGGACTTCAAGAATAATGAACTGCATTCGAGTTCGGAAGACATCGCTGTGTTCAACACTGAAAATCAAGACATTCAGACAATTTGCCAGATAACAGCCAAGTCTGAAATTTCCATCCCTCCACACGCAGAGACAATAGTTTCAGGAACACCACCTACCACCTACAAAGCAATACTTCCGCTATGGACTGATTGAATATCCGAATACAGACAATAGCCCAAGAGGAGTTCTGGTAGCTCCATCTCTAGTTGATCTCTCAAAGAGTACTTACTATTCCTGTGAGAGTCGCAAACATCAGCGATAAGGTCCGAACAGTGAAGAAGGATGAGGTGTTAGCAGCCTGCACTCCTGTAACATGCATCAACCGCCCCACGCAATCAACTGAATCCAAGTCTTCTGAACAATTAATAACGGAATTACTCAAGAATGCAGAGTTAGGAAAGGAACAGAGATGTGCTGCGGAGAAGCTACTCCAAGAATTTAAAGACCTTTTTTCTCGAACACCTGAAGACGTCGGGAGAACGAACATCACCCAGCACAGAATTGATACAGGAAATCATCCTCCAATCAAACAACATCCAAGAAGACTTCCCTTTGCTAAACAGGAAGAGGTCACTGAACTTCTAAGTGAAATGCAGCACAATGATGTCATCGAGCCATCAACCAGTCCTTGGGCCTCTCCCATAGTACTGGTGCGGAAAAAGGATGGTTCAACAAGATTTTGTGTGGATTATCGTCGTTTGAATGACATCACGAAGAAAGACAGTTACCCTCTTCCCAGAATTGACGACACATTAGACACACTTGCTGGCAATAAATGGTCCTCGACGTTGGATCTGAGGAGCGGTTACTGGCAAGTAGAATTACATCCTGATGATCGTGAGAAGACTGCATTCACCACGGGACAAGGACTGTGGCAATTTAAAGTTATGCCGTTCGGATTATGTAATGCTCTTGCCACCTTTGAACGATTGATGGAGACACTGCTAAAAGGACTTTCCTATGAAGCCTGTCTGGTGTATTTGGATGATATTATCATTGTGGGGCGCACCTTTGAAGACCATCTACGAAACATCCGAAAGGTGCTGGAGAAACTCAGAATGGCTAACCTCAAGTTGAATCCAGGCAAGTGTAACTTGTTCCGTCGTGAAGTGAGCTACCTCGGCCATATCATCTCTGCCGAAGGTGTGAGAACTGATCCTGAGAAGATCTCTGCAGTCGAGAACTGGAGTCGCCCTGAAAATGTACACCAACTACAAAGTTTCCTGGGGTTATGCACTTACTACAGGAAGTTTGTCAAGGGTTTCTCAAATATTGCCAGACCACTCCACAAGCTGACGGAAGCCAAACAGAAGTTCCTGTGGACAGATGAATGTGAAAAAGCTTTCAAGCGACTTAAAGAGGCCTTAACATCATCGCCTATCTTGACGTATCCACAGCCCGACAGACAGTTTATACTTGATACAGATGCCAGCCATGAGAGTGTCGGTGCCGTTCTGTCGTAGGAAATTGATGGTCAAGAACATTGCCTATTGGAGTAAATGCCTGTCTAAACCAGAGCGAAATTACTGTACCACCAGGAAAGAGCTACTCGCCATCGTAAAAGCCATAGAACATTTCCATCATTACCTCTATGGCAGAAGATTCCTGCTCCGGACTGACCATGCATCTTTAACGTGGTTGCTCCAGTTCAAGAACCCGGAAGGACAGATTGCCAGGTGGATACAACGCCTGCAGGAATATGACTTCGAGATACGTCATCGCAAAGGGACTCTACATGGTAATGCAGATGCCTTGTCACGGAAGCCCTGCTCGGAAAGCTGCAAGTACTGCTCTAGAGCCGAACAGAAATACCTGCCGATAAATCCGGTTGCCTGCCAAGTTACTGTCTCAACACCATCAGATCAAGATCCCGATCCATGGAGTGACAAAGAACTTAGAAAAGCCCAGTTGGAAGATCCTGACATAAAGCCAATATTACAGCTGAAGGAGACGACCAGCAACAGACCTATCTGGCAGGATATTTCCAGATTTAGTCCCATTACGAAAAGTTATTGGGCACTTTGGGACTCTCTTCATATCAGAAACGGCGTATTATACAGAAAGTGGGAATCTGATGATGGGAAAAGCTTCAGATGGCAGATTTTATTACCAAGATCAAAAATTCCAGCTGTTTTAGAACAACTGCATAGTAGCTCTACCGGAGGCCATTTTGGGGTAATGAAGACTCTGCAGAAAGGTCGGGAACGCTTCTAATGGTGCAAGGCAAAGGAGGACGTAAAGAAATGGTGTATATCCTGTGATGCTTGTGCGGCAAGTAAAGACCCGCAGAAACGAAGTCGAGGAAGACTGCAACGGTACAACGTGGGGGCACCATTTGAACGGATTGCACTCGACATCTTGGGTCCTTTGCCACGGACCTCCAGTGGAAATAAATACATCCTCGTCGTGATGGACTATTTCACCAAGTGGCCTGAGGCATATCCCATTTCCAATCAAGAGGCATACGCAGTCGCAGAGGTCCTAGTGCAGCACTGGGTGTCAAGGTACGGCACGCCCCTACAACTTCATACCGACCAAGGTAGGAACTTTACCTCTGATGTTTTCAAAGGACTGTGTGAACTACTCGGCATAGACAAAACCCGGACAACACCCTTACATCCCCAGTCGGACGGCATGGTCGAGAGGTTCAATCGTACCATCCTGAATAACCTCTCCCTTCTAGTATCAAGGAACCAGCAAGATTGGGACTTGAAGTTGCCATTGTTCCTGCTGGCTTATCGAAGTGCTGTCCATGAAACCACCGGCTATACTCCAGCCCAGATGCTGTTTGGACGTGAACTTCGTCTCCCTTGTGATCTCCTGTTTGGTTGTCCACCCGATGCGCCTTCATCGCCCGAGGAGTACATCCAAGATCTCCAGGCACGATTTGAGGACGTTCACAACTTTGCTCGGGAGCGAATTCACATTGCATCGGAGAAAATGAAGACAAGGTACGATCTAAATGCTACGCAACATAAGTTTCAGGAAGGAGAGAGAGAAGGTCTGACTGTGGAATCCTGTTCGACGCAAAGGACTCTCTCCCAAGTTACAGTGCAATTGGGACGGACCATACACAGTCTTAAAAAGGCTGAATGATGTAGTGGTGCGGATCACTAAAACACCTTCATCAAAACCGAAGGTGGTGCACTATAATAGGCTAGCCAAGTACCACAAGTAACGGTAATATTAAAAATGTAAATACTGGTAAAATTTGCGCATGCGTAATGTAAATATTTGTATATAAATATTTGTACATATTTGTGAAATTTGTAAATATTTGTATATCAATATTTGAACATATTTGTGAATTTTGTAAATATTTCTCACTTGATTTGTATTTCTATTTTATCGTTATATGCAACTTAGTTTTTGTGTTTTAGATTGTGTAAATTTGTTTAGTTTCGCCTCTTGACCAAGGGTTGCACTGCCCGGGACGTGCAGTCCTTGGGAGGGGGGCAGTGTTACGAAATTGTAAATAATTGTGTTTATTTTTGTACAAATTCTGTCAAAGAGGCTTAGTAAGTTGATAAAGTGCTAATTTTGTGCATTTCTAGTCGTTTTAGCGTTGAAATAGCCTTATTTTCCCTTAAAAACGCATTAAAAAGCCCCAGTAATGCAGGTAATGGATTTGGCGCCAAATTTGGCGACTTTTTCTTACCTTGGCGATTTTTTGGCGACCTTGGCGAGAAAATCCTTATATGGGATATACCAAATATGGAAGCTGTAAGTTGATTGGTTGACCACTTTCTAGAGTTTTCTCGAAAAATCTGGGTTCCATGGAACAGCATATAAGGAGCGCTTCCTCGCCAAGGCAGTCAGTTCAGTTCAAATCTCAGCCAGCTTCGCTAGTGCTTGCATTGCTCTTGAGCCTCTTTGAGAGAGACTTGCTTCAAGTGTTATTGCTATCAGGGGTGCCATTTCATAGATGCGCGAATTTTTAGCTATTTGAGATTTCTCGCGCACTACGTCATAAGGAGGATGGATCAAATCTTGTTTACATTTGAAATAACTGTGTTTAAATTGCGTTTTTATGATTTAATTTTTTTCTTTTCTTTTAATCGAATTTGCTTAATTGTACCGTGTGATAATCTTAATCTACGTCTTTTGTTGCTTCCTTGACATACTCCGTATTAGAGCACATAATTTTTTTAAAGAATAGATTATTGAAAGTGATAGAACATTGATGAAAAACTGTGATGTATAATAGCAATAGATAGATTGCTCATAAAATCAAATCATGTAAGTAATATATCATCGTGTATATTATATCATACATTTTCAAGATCAGAAGTAATAAATCAAAGAGATATTAAATTATGAGATATTAAATCATGTAATAAGTATGTTTGTTAAATGTTTATGCTACTTCCCTTCGATTTTCAAGTATACTCTTTTGAAAGCAGACAGTAGCCAATGCCTGCTGTCAAAAGTGACCTTTTTTTTTATTCAAATAGGGACATAATTAAGATTTTGTTAAAATTTATTATCTTTATGAAACATGAAACAAATTGTGGTATCTCATAATAAACAAAATGTTTAAGTTATGTAGTTGTTAAAAATGAGTACACACAAAAAGATTCCTGCAGTTCAAAATTAAATTTGCAGTTAATACAATTAAAATGAAATAAACTTGTGTGTAGAAAAAAAAAAAAAATCTTAGGTACTTTTTTTTTTTTTTTCTTTCTTTAATCCTCTGTAGAAAGCATCTGGATAATTGAAAATTTTATGAAATTGTTTTTATGTAGTAACACATTTCAATGTAGCTTTTGTAATAACATGTTAAAAGTGTCAGTAGTAGCACATGTTTTCCAATGAAAATAGTTTTAAAAATGCCAACATGAGCAAAATGTTTTGAAACTATTTCTGTCATACCATATTTAAACAATGAATATAATTTTTCTTTTGTAAAAAAATGTTGATCATTTCTTAAACATTTTGGAGTATTATATATATATAACCACAGAACTGAGGTTTAAAAGTAATAAGTACAAAACTTTGAATAAAAACCATAAAATGCAAGAGTTCACAATAATTGTTTCAGGTGAAAAGAAAACATGACCCTTCGGCAGCGCTTTCTTGGCAGCACTCTTACCTACTTTATTCGCCTTGATGAAGTGTTGTGTTTTCTTTTAACCTGAAACAAATGTTGCAAGTTATTGCATTTTATGGTGTTTATTCGAAGTTTTGTATTTATTAATTTGGAGTATATTTACTGACAGGGTTTAACCTGGCAAAAAAATTACTTTAGCATTTTAGTGAAAATAGGCTAGCACTATTTTAGCTTTTTCGAAAGTTAATTAATTCTTTGGGTACCATTGATTTCTTTTACTTACAAGGAACATCACCGAAGTGTCCGGCTCGGATTTCAATGAGTGGGAGGCGTTTCTTTTCTAGAGGCGTTTCTTTCATATTTGATATGCTATCAAATTTTACTCAAAAACTTGTATTTATACAGCAAGTGACTACTCAAATGAATAATTCAGTTGAAATAATTTTCAGTACTACTATAAATTTTCATTTGTAACTTAAACATGAAAGCGCAAAATCATTTTGCTTTGTTTTTAAACTGTGCTATCATAATGTTAGACCCACCACCACGTATATATAAATATATATATTTTTCCTACTGCCCTTCCCTCTTTTTTGGTGCAAGAATGAAAAAAGTGATTATCAGTCCATTCTCATATCAGACTTTTTTGTATATTCATATTGCTTTCCGCTACAGTACAGATTTTCATGCAAGACAAGTTAGCTGTATCCGAAGGTCTTTTTGTTTGCATGTACTAAATGAAGCATATTACTGATTACATAAATACATATATGCATATTATTGATTGCTGCAGTACAAAATTTCATACATTTCTTCTTGAATTCTTCATACACTTGGAATTTAAGAACTAAAAATTCGGTAAGTGATTTTAGTACCCTTCTAATTTCTGCTATTAAGGAACCTATTTTATTTGTAAACTGATACTAATAATTATTTTGAAATATATTATTATGCTGAAACTTTTTTTAAATGGGGAAATAATAAATTTAATATGAGTTTAAAGTCTGACATAAATATTAAATTATTCTACTTCCAATATTTAATTTATTTTTAATATTAAAATTCATAATATTGAAGTATTTAAAAGGTAAACAAACGTATCATAATATTACAGATAACTGAATATATTATGTATTTCTTTTTAAATTGAAAATTATAAGTGTTTTATTTTGAACAAACTATTTTAAAGAATGTATTTTTATTTCATTTTTACTCATAAAATTAAAATTCATGATTTTACTGAAATGTAAACAAACAAATCACGCTAGTACAGCAAAATTTATATATTTTAGATTTTTTTTAAACAAATACATGCGCTTTCTTTTGAGCAAAACATTTAAATAACTGCATTTTTATTTCATTTTAATATAATTTAAATTCATCGTCTTATTGAAGTAATTCATGACAATATTGAAGTATTTAAAAGGTAAACAAACATATCAATATTACAGATAACTTCATATATTGTGTATTTTAATTTGAAAAATATAGGTGTTTTATTTTGAACAAATATTTTAAAAAATGTACTTATATTTTATTTTTACTCATAAAACTAAAATTCATAATTTTACTGAAATATCTGAAATATAAACAAACACATCGCGATCGTACAGTAAAATGTATATATTTTACATTCTTTAAAAAATATATATGTGCTTTCTTTTGAGTAAAACAATTAAATAACTGCATTTTTATTTCATTTCATTTTAATATAATTGAAATTCATCGTTTTATTGAAGTATTATAAATGTAAACAAATGCATAGCAATGTTGCCGAAAACGCGAAAGCTTTATAATTTTTTATGAACTTATATGCATTTAAAATAAATATTTTAACGAATGTACTTTTATTTCATGTAATACCGTACATGATTTTCGTTTTTGGGTAATATTTATACCAGATTATAGGATATATATTTTTTAGTAAGTAATAGCTAGCTCTGGGCGAACAGCCGTATATCTTGTATCGTAGTTTGTTTCTATGTTTCACCACGTGACGGTTCACTTCTGCTTGCTTCTGATTGGCTACTCTTCAAATGGCCCAACCTTATAATAGAAGAACCTTGATTGCTATACAGTTTGTACTGTGGATTTGCTATTGACAGCTGTTGTTTAAGCTGTGGTTACTGCTTGAATTGAAGCTGATAATTGGTTTATTAACCTGTATTTTTCTGGAACTTTCTGTGAATAAATTACTGAATTTTTGTACGTTTGGCCTTTCATTCCCGGACAACTCACGAACCATCAAGTACGCAACAATATATATATATATATATATATATATATCATGCGAAGGACTTTCCAACATTAAACTAAATAAAAAAGGATATTTATAGTACCCCGCTAATATACTCTTCAAATAAAAGGGTAGAAAATATACAGATTGGACAAACAATATCTATTCAAACTGAATTTCAAATAGCTTTGAAAGCAAAATATCAAAAAGTGACTTTGAAACAGCGTTAAACTGGTACGGAGGACACATGGGCAGTTCATTTAAGAACTTGGCGCTTTTCTCTGCATCCTCGCCAAGTAGGGTTGCATTTGACGTTAAAAATGTTGACTTTTATTAATTTTTTACCGCTTTTCCGTTGCAATTAAGCAGCTAATTTTTTCACCGTAGATATTTTGAGCCATCTACTATCACCTGTAATTTTTTCGTTGAATTCTATGAATTTAGCTTTAGAACGTTTCCTTTTAAGTATAAAATTTCGTTTTGTTTGTTTCCCAAATTTTTAGCATAAGTAACTACAGACAAACATATAATGAGATTTCATGAATGGAAAAAAAGTTTAACTAAAAATGTTTGTCTGGGTATTTTGTTCTTTGTCTTTAAATTATATGTAATAAAAGCAGGAAATCGATCCATCTTTTTATTAATAGCGATTTTATGGTTTCGAAAACAAATGTGTTGATCCATATATTCAGCTAAATGCAAATTCCACATTATGTTTAGTATTTGCTCTAATTGTACATCAGATGCTACTTTTTCAATAAACTAGTTACTAATATTACATCTGCCACCAGATATTTTTGATATCTCAAGATATCCAGATTTATTTTTTGACAGCTTCTCTTCTTTTAAATAATAATTTTTGCAAATTTTAGAACAAATAAGAATCATTTGCAGCTAATAACAAATTTCATGTAGAATTACATGGTGTTGAATCGTAAACATACTAAATTAATAAATTGATATCGTAAACAAAACTAATTTTCTTATTTAAATAAATTTACAAAAACTATATAATATAAAGCATAACATATATCCAACATTTAAAGTTTTTTTGTTTCCTTCAAATGAATGAGATTGTGTATTTGGAATAGTTATTGAAGATTTTTTTTCTTGTATATCTATATATCATAACTGCTGTATGTTGGTTATTATTTTTTAATGCTTGGGTATTTTTCTACCAAAAAAAGTAACTCTCAAATACTGGAGATAATCCTAACTAATGAAACTTAGTTTGATACGAAATTATTTATGAGAGTTTAGATGATAAGAAAATTATACAAGTTACATTCCAAAAAAATTAGAACGGATTTCTATAAAGAAGATTTAATACGATTGAGATTTTTTTTGTTCGGTATTTTCTTATCCGTTCTTTCGTTTTATTAAATTAAACGTAACTCCTGCAAAATCTAATTATTTTGTACAAGAGTCTTTCCCTGAGTGAAAAGTATTTACTATTCCAATTTTATTGGGTACTTCTTATTTATTTATGTACTTTTTATATTCAATAAGGCAGAGAAAAACTTTCTATTATGCATTAAAGCAACTAAAGAATATAATTATATGTATTTCATAGTTATTTGTAAGGATACATTTACAAATAAATTTTAAGCACATAATGAATATTTAAAGAACTTTTCGAAATATTGAATTTACATCGATATTAAAAAAAAAAAATGAATAGAAATAAAAACGTTTTATTTTCTACTTTCATACTTTTAGTTCATCTTATTTTTCAAAAGCTTTCTCCATGTCATTTTAGTCATGAACTATTCTAATATCTCATAAATTTTAATAGTCATCTAAAAGAACTTAGCATTATCGATTTTATTATTATTATTATTATTCTATCTGCATTGGTAAGGGAATAAAAATGCATGAAATCGCTTTAGTATTTTTAAAGAAAAAATATATTTTGTTCTATTTCTGTGTTTGTAGAAAAATCTTTTATTTTGATTTCCTATGCTTTAGCTAACAAAAATATGTTGATTATCTTTAAAAACATCCAAGTAAATCAAATGTTGAACCTTCTAAGCGTGTTTTTAAATAGCAAAATTTGAAATTGAGTTCCTTTAAAATGCATGAAAGAGTTTATAAAAATGTGAAAAAAAATACGAGTATTCTCTATAAATATAATAGTTATGTAGCAATACAATGCTAAATTAAGAATTGGTAAAAACATATTATATATCCATTTATATGTACTGTATATATATAATATTATTACTGTAAAGGAGATTCTTGCGCTAAAGTTTATAAGGATGAAATTGGTCTTGTGCTATTTAAATGAAATCCGCAATACCAAGAACAATACATAAATAAGCCGTGAATAAAAAACAATCTTCTTGTCTTACAGCACTTTATTTTCAAGTTTAAAATCTCAGCTATGAACTGAAGTTTATTTTATAATATACTAGAACAGATACATAAAAATATTGTTTTCAAGACATTCAGGTGGTGTAAAACAAATTTTCAGGCACAGAGAGAGGGCTTCGTGATCGCGTGTTATTTGAACAGTAGTTTAGAGAAAAAGTGTGTAGTTCGCTTAATGACACTCTCAAACACACTATCTAAATACGCCAAGAGTAAGAAAAATGTCGCCAATTTTATAGCCAAACATAATCCTTTGTCTTCCGAATATTTTAAAATAAATATTTTGAATTTAGACGGTTCGTTATAAAAATTTATGCCAATCACTTATGCCAAACCTCACGCCTTAAAATTCGCCTGTTTCCATGAAGACAAAAAGTCTGCATCCTGTCATCAAAATTATATAAATTACCCTTTAATGATGTTACAACGGAAATTTATTGCACAATTTAGCTATAATAAATAGACTTACGCGATTTAAAGGAATGAAATGTAATTTATGGAAACAGTTAATAGATGAAACTAATATTATTTATATTTTATTTTATTAGCATTGGGAGGTTTAAATTCCGAGGAATGGATATTTGATAAAAAGACCTTTAGATTAGTAGAAATAAATTATTAATTTTAAGGAATATCTTTTTTTTTTTTTTTTTTTTTTTTTTTGTTGTTGTTGTTGTTGTTGTTTTCAACAGCTTTATTTAATCGATTAACAGATAAAATATTATTGAGAGACAAATGAGATTAAATATAAAAGATAATTTAGGATTTCGTTATCAATTTTAATAGAAATTTTATTTATTGAAAATATAGTATTTGATTCTTAAATTTATTTGAGAATGGAGTTAAAACTAATAAATGTGAAGATACTCCTTCACAATTATGTCTATAAATTGTATCTATAAAGTACATTGTTACAGATCGTTAGATAACGAAACCACATCAGTCCATTAATCAAAACTAAAAAATATTTTTTTTATAGTTATCAAATCTAAGTATGCTTAACAAGATCGGTTTCTAAGTTTGTTTTGATAAATAAATACATGACATTTACTTAATACATTCAATACTCTGAAATTTGAAAATATACCTATTTTGCAATATTTTTTTTATATTCAGTTGTCTTTTTATGAGTGTTTCAATTTTTAGTTTAATTGAAGAAAAAACAGAATAGAAAATAAAAAATAAATAATAACATTACAGCGGGAAAAAAAAAAATGAAATTGTTTATTTTGCTTTGCACAACGAATTCACTATATGATGGGCTAAATTAGTATTATTTTATTAAAGGGAATAACAATAACTATTTCTTCAAATATTTCTTTAAATTTTTAGAAGTAGTTTCAGCATATAAATAAATAAATAAATAAATAAAATAAATAAATAAACATTTTTATTTTGAATGCATAGATGCTAACTTGTACGTATTTTTGCTACCAGAAATTTTTAATTAATTTAATAAGTGTTTTAGCAGTTTTCTGTGATTAAATATAGAAAATATTTTGCAAAGAAATACTGATATTAAAAAACAGTACTAGTTGACATCTATATGAATGTGATTTCAGTTACACATTTAATTTTTTTTTTCAAGATTTAACATTAGGTTAAACAATTAATATAGAAAAAAAAAAAAAAAATCTATAAATTACAATTACATTTGCTGGAGAAAATTGTGACGTAATAGGTGAAGATTAATCTGTAAAATAAATCAATCATTCAAACACGTTTTCAAACTAACACTAGAGGAAAAGCAGCTTTTCCTATATTTTGGTATAGGTTAAACGATAAGAGACGCTGTTATATAGAAAGTTAGAGAAGAATTTAATGTCATAACCACAGAATATAATAATAAGAATGTATATATGTATATATATATATATATATATATGATGGTCGAAAATTTCCATTTATTAATAAAATAAGTTTAAAATAGTATTAATTTAGTTTGTTTTTAATTTATTAATATTTAATCAAATTAAAACTGAAAAAAAGGACAAGAAAAATAAAACGAATATTTTACTAAATTTAACAATAAAAATAAAATTTTCAACAGGTAATCATTAAAGTTAAAATTATGTTAAAAAGAAAAAAAAAATCAAATTATCATTAATATCTTCAAATGATAATAATATATAAATATGCCAACCGAATCAAAACTGAAAATGTGGCATTTTGACAGATTGTTAATAATCCAACTGTGACAGAACGTGCGATAACAATAATGCATTTAAACATTTCTCATATGACTGAAGTTCTAAGTTTTATGGATGGTACAAAACACACCTCTACAGAACATTCTAAATAATGCTACTTTTTAACGTCCAAAAGAATGTTTCTTTCATACGAAACATGGTGTTTGAAAAATTGTGACCGTCATTAGACGTCCAGTGAACGTTGGAGAGCTACTTGGATAAATAAGGCATTAAATAATGTCACATACAACAAAAAGTTAAAAAAAAAACTTTTTATTTAATCAATACTTGCCTCAAAATTTTTAAAACATAAAAAAGTTTTTGCTTTATTACTCTTAATCAACCCTTTTGTACGTAATTACTACATAAGTTGAAAATATTTGACCAGAACATTTTCAATTACAGCCTTTAGTTAATTTTAGTACTGCAAAAAAACCTTTTAAAAAATGTGATATTTCATCCTCCTATATTTTCTAAACGATTGATCATACAAAGGAAACGTAATAGATATATTTGCAGGAAATTTCACGGAGAATTATTTTGTAATTGAGATTTTTTTCTCTAAAAATCCTATAGTTTTTAAGATAATTAATAAAACCATAAATGTACCCTCTTTTAAATACCTCCCTGTCCCCTACTCATCCCCCCACGGGCAGGGACTACATGTGTTGTTCAGGGCACTCTCGGCTATGACTGTGCCAAGTTTCAAAACTACACTTTTTTTTTCCTATTCGTCAAATTTTGTTCGTTGTCTGGAATGTTAAGGCTGGAATGAAGTAAATTAATGTGAGATATAATTCTTTCACGAACTGTCAAGAAAACTAAAATCTGTGTTTTAAATATATGAAATGCCTTATATAACATTGGCATTATTTCTCAAGAATTCAGTATAAAATCTCAAATTAAATTTGACATTATTTTCTTTATTAAATAATATATTTATTGTTAATTAAGAGTAATAAACAATAATTTTGATCTCAAAAACAAAATTAGATGAATATAAGAACAAACCATTTTTATTTAAGACGAAAATAAATTAAATTAATACAATATAGTATTCTTCTCACGAGCTGTTGAAACAATTCGACGTTAAACTTTAAATTATGGATTGGGACGTTTAGCTATTAAACAAACATTGTTTAATTTAAACTAAAGTATTTTTTACTTATATTAAATAAAATGTTATAGGTGCGTTGTTATAAATACGGTCGACCGGATAATACGTTGCTCCGAAAAGGTTAACTATCAAAGATTCGTAATACAAATTCATAGTGCTATTTCATACTATTTTTTACGCTTAGTATCACTAACAATAAATATGGAGATCCATCCTCATATTTACTATAAATCTGATTGTATTTATGATCTTTCACGATGACGGGCATAGTTCTTTAGTTAACACTAAATATTTCGGTATTGTTTATCAACTTGGTATTTGTCATTCTTCGTGAAACTTTTAAACATAAAATAATGTTGTAGGTTTAAAATTGCATTAGTTTTATTTCGGTTTTGAAATCACAAAGAGAACTAAAATTTTATATTAACTATAATTATGGATTAAAAAAAAAAGTTTTTCTTTTTTGTCTTTGACATTTTTCAAAAGTATTTACTTTGTTATTGCTTTTTTTTTTACCCTCCGATTGATTATTGAAATATTTATCATATGTACCCTATCTGAGCATCGATATAATAAACTTATCCCAAATTGCAATTTTAGTTTGCAGCAAAACTGCAGCAGTCTTGCTTTTGTAAGACAGCAAGTTCAGTGTGACAAGTTTGTAAGTTCATAACAAGACTGAAGCAAGATAACGCAAACTCCGAAGTCACCACACGCAAAATTTGCAGAAAACTTGTCGTGCAAGTTGCACTCTTACTATATTAAATTCTTTGCAAACTAGAAGAAAAATTAGCATTGTCGTATCAAGATTACTACAAATTCATTGCAACAAGCAAGCTTGTCATGCCACACCAACTGTTGACGCACTGCAAACTCAGATTCTTGTCACGTCACAGTATTTCCAAAAACGCATACAAATATCATATGCAAACATAATACATATCTCACAATAGCCTTGTTAATACTAGACTTCAAATATTTTGGAAGCTCCGCGGATAACGCCATGCTTCTTCCTCCAGTTAACTACACGAGGAAAACAACGTTGCGGAAGCGCTTCAGCATCAGCCTTCAGATACTATTGGTGAATTTCACATACTTACATAGCAACTTTAGTTTGCAGAAAAAACGGTGTGAAAGGAAAAAAAAATACTAATTTAAACGAAAGATAGATTTATGTTCGGTTTACTTTGCTGCAATTTCACAGCAAATTTGTCTCATCAAATTTGTCATGGCAAGATGCTATCAAGAAAAATCAAACTTGCTGCAATTGTGCGTGCTGTCTGGGATACAAATTTGGTTACTAGTTTTTTCTGTGTCGTTAGACATTTTCGTCCTATACTTGTAATTGTGCATTTATAGACTGTTATTTCATGCTGTGATAGTTCAAATAGTTTTTAAATATTTCTCGTCAAAATTAACAAAAATATAGAAATTAGTACTACTCCAAATAATCCAGAACACGTCTTTCGTATCTATAGTTAACAGATGTTTGTTATTAACATCTTACAAAATAGGATAATAATTAATGTATAATTGTGATACATGTGTATTTTATTGTAATATTTTATAATTATTCAATTTCTTTTGTCTTCAGAATTTCCTTAGAAAAATCTGTGCAGTAAAAACGTTACAATTTTGTTCTTTTCAAACGCGGTCAGAAAGTTTTAAATTAATTTTTCTCCAAAAGTTCTTTATGTAATTACTAATCTTATGATATTAAAAAGAAAAATAATCAAAACAGCTTTTTTATCAGAAATATTATTTTTATTTAATTAAAAAATAAATAAAGGAAATACCATTTGACTAATAACAGTTGGAATTAGCAGTTGGAAATAACAGTCTAAATAACAGTTGGAAATAACAGTTGAAATAAGGGAATACTAGTTCCCATATGTATTGCACACTATCTAATTTAAATTCTTCACAGTACACGGAAACGCTTCTAAACTGTCAAAACTGTCAATCTGTTTTAACATGCTGTAGAGGATAAACTGTCTGCACTTCCCCATTGATTAATGGATCGTCCTGCACAAGACAAATCCCTTGTTTCATTACTAATCAACTCGAGTTTATCTATTGGGTTATGAAATTAGCGTCATTTACATCCTAAAATTAAATGGGCTTGTAAACCCCTTTTCCGCATCTCATGTAATGATATCTTTTGAGATGAGCTGATAAGACGTCCCTGAAGACTTAATAAATTGTGAATAGAAAATAGTACTTGTCTCAGATAAGCTTTCAATCTCCTTGGAAGGAAAAACATCCTCATAAATATTTCATTTACTGAGGTCCTTTAGGGATATTTACTAAGGTATTCTTAGCCTTTAGGGGAAATCGTGCATTTAGAAATTCCGAGCGCAACGTTTACATTCAATATTTTACTTACATCTGTCAGACATTTAATAACAAATTTTTCTAAAAATGTTGCAATCAATATATATATATATATATATATATATTATGATATAAAGTGAAAATAATATTTCGCTAATTTGTTTTTAAAATAAACGTTTAATTATTTACTTTAAATATAATTTGTAATATTACATCAATTAATTACAGAGCTAAAATAAAAGAAAATCTTTATTTTAAATTTACAATATATTATCGTAATGGTATTTTACGATTAGGAACTGTGAACCCCACCTAATGGCGTTTCTACAAAACTTTACATTCTTTAAGAAAAATTGGTTTATGTACTTGTTATTTGATCAATTAAATTTTATTTTTATAAATCGATGTGGCATACGCCATTTTTATTATTATCCAGTAATAAAAGTAATTTTAGAGTCTTTAGATTCATTTATAACCGATGTTCTAAAAATATAGTAGTAAACTTTACTAAAACGCACCACAAATCACTATTACTTGAACAATCATAAAAACTAAACTGGTTTTCGACATAGTTTTCCATAATAAATAAGTTTGGTGCAACTTTCCTCAAAAGATGTTTTTACGATGCTCTCAGTTAAATCATAAAACTTTTATAAATTTTGAATAAAATGAGAAAAAGTTACTATTAATAAAATATTTTACTCTGGAATTTTTTTTTTTTTTTTTTTTTTTTTTTTTTTTTTATCATAAGAGCTGCTTTATATTTATCACGCACATCGTATTACATTCGGCATAATAGCAATTTCCTTTTACGCGATAAACAATTATTATTTCTTTAAGAAATAGTTAAAGGTTTCAACGTATATGTTAATAAAAGTACACTATAAGAAAGTTTTTAGGACGTTTCTCGTATGTAACATAATCATTCTTGGTTTAGAACATAAGTTTAGAACAAGTTCCTATGAATAACTTTTTTCAAAACGAAATGCTCATTATTTCAAAATTATAGCACTGTTTTTAATAATATATTTAATATATTTAATATTATATTTATTGTAATTATATATTACAGGTATACTTCAAAAACAGAATTAGTAAATAATGTTTAACTATTTGCCCCAAATTTACGAGGAATGTTTCGGAATTTGTTACTTTCTTCTGTATATAGTAAGAAAAAAATATTAGATTTGTGAAAATTTCCGATCTCCGACTTTCGAAATTGTAAATTTTGAGATATCCTGAATACAATTTGACCATTTTTACAAAATGTCTGTCAGTTTCTCTTTGTGTGTGTGTATATGTGTCAACACTTTTGATGACGCTGTGTGTCACGAACAACACGATAAATCTTGATATTTGGTTAGACCTTGACTTAAAGTGGTGTTGATTACATTGGAAAATCAATCACTCAACACGTGGGGCTATCATTCTATTTTCTTTTCCTTTCTTTCTTTCTTTCTGTTTTTTTTTTTTTTTTTTTTTTTTTTTTCAATAATATGGCAATATAGAACAAAATTTCATATATATGTACATTTCAATGTGAAACTATATATGTAATATCTAATTACGTTACTATTTGAAGAAGTAGTGCAGTAAGAGTTATTGAGGTACGCAAAATTCCAATTCACTCGAATGATAGGAAAAGAGTATAAATTTAATTCCTAGATTTGGCCCACTGATTCCCACGCAAAAATAAATAAATAAATGAATAAAATAAAATAAAATAAATAAAAGATAAATAAAAGCGTGTAAAAATGAAATTTCTACTTGACAATGATAAAATTATTAAAAATTATCATTCAAACTTTAAAAAACTAGATTTACTATGACTAAAGAGACTAAAGCGATTTCATATGACTTATTTTTAACTTATATATGTGGACTGATAAGGGTAACGGATTTAAGTCCATATTCTTGATTTTTCAAGAGACGAAAAATAATGTTCAAAATATTCTGTATAAAAGCTTCTGTTCAATACAGTTTTAACCAGGAAATTATCATAATGTACAATTTCATGAATAAACTACATACATTTAATTTTGAAGTTTCTTTATTTTTAACAGATTTACGTATATAATATATTATATGTATATAATATGTACAAACACGATTGCTAAATTTTTGACTTAAATCTTTTTTCCAATGGATTTTCTCAGACTAAATGACATGGACTTAAATCTTTTATACCAATCGATAGAGATTGTGTTCTGAGTCTGACTATGTACTTAACTCAAAATCGACATTTTTGGACTTAAATCCTTTATACTTATCAGTACAGATATATGCACAACAGATATGTGTATATATACGAAACTATCCTTTGGCGGTGTTGTCATTCCCATATCATAAAGGAAAATCATTATGTCTATAAATTATTTTATTTGCCTTTGTTAACTCCTGGTGGACAGTTCTATTGCTAGACAAGCATTATTAAATTATTTTCTTTTCATAAACAAAGATTATTGTCAGCCAACTTTTGTGATTCTATGTTATACCAATGTGGTTAAGTATTTTTATCTATTGTCATTTCCTTGTACTTTTTTTCAGCCTTACTTTTGTATAGATTCCAATTCTTCCGCTTTTCTGAAGAGATTTTATATCAAGGATTTTCTATATCCCCTTCCAATTTATTTAATTGTAAAAATAGGAATATTACAGATTTCATTTTAGAAATAGTGGTGACAAATCTGATTTAAAACATCGAAATATTTACAGTTTTGATATTGTAATAAAATAAAAGAAAATTAAAGAGATGAATCTATTTAAAATTGAGTTTACTACGTTAAGTTTGCTAAATTTACAACTATGTTTTTACTTTTTCTTCCTAGTGGTAGTATTGGTGGTATATAAGCTGATTCTACATTCATGTCAGTTTCTTGTCGTTGTTCCCTTGCTTCATGTAGGGAAGATTTATTATTATTATTTTTTTTAATGAATACATGTATTTATAGAAAAATCTATTGTAATTTAATACAATCGCATTTTAGAGGAAATATGTAATATTATTATTTTTTTTTTTTTAAGTTGTTCCGTCTAAAGAAAAATACAATATTATATATATATTATACAATATTATTACAATATTATATATATAAGAATAGATTATCAATGAATAAAATAAATTATCAATAAATAAAATGGAATAAAAATGAATGAGGGTTATTTTATGAGGTGGGGGGTTTCATTTTACTGTATTTCATTATACTGTATTTTGTAATTTCCTATATTCTTGTATATTTTATATATATATTAATTTGTTTTAATTGTACTACTTTTGTAATTTTTGTAATTTTATAATTGGTTTTTTAAATTATATGGAATTTTTAATTATATATTTTAATTTTATATTGGAATTTTTAAATTATATGTATATCAGATTTCTTATCAGTTAGTGGTGGTTTTCTGCTTGGTGAGAAGTTGAGGGCTAAGGACAGTTATAAGCTAATTGTTATTGTCTTTTCAGAAACTCCTCCTTCACCCCTACACTGAGGAGCCTTCCGGATGAAGACTTCAGTGTTTTTTGGGGTTTTATTTAATTTTATTACTGATAATCTATTCCTATATTTAAGTTTCGCATTTCCTTTTGCAGCAATTCTGCGCATTAGTTTGCAATTCTCCTTTTTGTTTTTCTTATCTTTATACTCATAAATTCGTTACAATAGTTACCTATATATATATATATGTGTGTGTGTGTGGAGAGAGAGAGAGAACTAATGTTAGAATAATTAGGTCATTTACAACGATATTTATATCCACAATTTTTTTTTTTTTTTTTTTTACGTCTTCAAAATAAAAATAATAAAAAATAAAAAGTTTAATTTTATAAAGGGAAGTTACTGTTTGAATTCATTAATAATTACTTTAATATTAATTCATAATTATGATATTTAAAATTTTTAGTTATGATGAAACAATAGAAAAACAGGCAAAGCGAAATATTTAATCCTGTGAAATGCAAAATGGTATGAAACAAAAATGTGCGTAATGAAGAAATTTTGAAGTTCGTTTACTTAAAAAAACATTAAAATGCTGCCTTTAACTGTATTGTGAAGAAATTTTCAGACCTTATATCAGATTTTTTTTTAAATGTGCTTTTTTACATTTCCGTTAAACATTGTGTGTTTTATTTATTTATTTATTTATTTATTATTATTTTTGTTTTATAACGTAGATATATTTAAACTCAGCTTGTACAGTTTTAACAAAATTACGGAAGAAGACATTTAAAAAATTTTTTGCTCTTTAACTAGTTCCAAAAGCCGACAGATTGTCTAAAATTATATATTAAATGTAAATATAGCTCGTACAACTTTTCATTTCTTTTCAAATGATATGCAAGCTAAGAAAAAAATTAAAATATTTTAAAAAGAAATTAATATACATATGTGTCTGTGTTTGTTCTAAATTAGTCAGTTTTCATCATTTTTTTTAATAATAAGCTTACCTGTGTTTATTTTAAGGGATTATAGCATAAAATATATTTTAAAGAATGATTGGTCTTTAATTGGTTTCCGAGAAGTCAACGAGCTGTCAAATATGATGGATTGGAATGAACTTCATCTTCGTTCGAAAAGTTTGTCATTTTATTTTAAATGATATCTCAGCTAGGAGAAAATATTTAAAATGACTTGCTGGGAAAAGCAAAAATGTATTTATTCTTAAAAAATAAGTGTTAGATCCAATTACTCGCATTGAAAATTATTCTTATTGAAAATAACTTCTGTGTGGTTATTTGAAAGAATTTTGATATTCAACAAAATACAGAGGGTGTTCAAACATTTTTGTATCGATTTTGCAAAGGTATATATATATATATATATATATATATATATATATATATAAACAAATATAAGAATTTTATTTTCGAATATGTTCATTCTGATTATAATACTGATTAGTCAGATTAATACTGATTAATCTGAATTTGCTGTGCTGCATATTATTTCAAATGTTAACGACTATTTAAACTAAACATTTATTGCTTATTATTACTCTTTATCGTTCTAAAAAGAAAATCGTGGTGTTAAGAGATAAAGCTTTGTTAGTTAAGCTTTATTATGAGAATTCCCAATGCGCAAAGTCTGACTTCTATTCTTATGAATGACAGCAGTCACATTGAACATTTATAGTCCTCGTTGCGTTTTGGATGTACTGCGGAACATTAAGTTAATTTGGCAATAGAAGTTCTATTGCTCAAAAAAAAAGTCCACTCTTTCTGTGCATTCCAGTGAAAGCAGCATACTGTTATAGTTTATATATATATATATATATATATATATATATATATATATATTCATTCCACGGAAGTGCTCTCGGGAAGCAATCATCCTGCGCATGATGTTGCTATTGACCAACATTGTTCATAGGGTGTTTTTTGGGATTGATATAAAGACTGCGAGAAAGACTGTGAAATTTGTACATTACCTGAATGAACTTCGTAAATAGACTACCACTTGGCTCCGGTCCTCTTCACTTTCATGCAACTTTGTCGCCTTTTGTCGCGGGAGAGCTCTGCTCTGGCGACCTTTGTATTTTTTTTTTTTTTTAATTTGCTATGCAATAAGCAACGGGGGAGGCTTAACCTTTGGAGACGGGCTCTTCTGAATGTCCACAGTGGCTTTGGAGCCCCTTTCTAAAGGTTAAAAACGCTCAAAACTGCTGCATAGTGGTGAGCGGCCTCCTTCCATCTTAGAATCTTAGAATATATATATCGAGAGAGATAGATAGATAGATATATTATAATATACATATTTTTCATTTTTTCTGTGCTTTTAGATCACCTGGTAGATACCAGATTTGAAATATAAATGTTTTAAGTAATCGAATTGATTTAAAAAAAAAAAAAAAAAAAAAAAAAAAAAAAAATGAAAGAAAGAACGAAAAAAAGAGAATGTATTTACATTTTTAACTAATAGTCTTAGCTCCATGAACTTATGAAATGTCTGTTCTTATTAATTGATGAACTACGAAAAATTATTATAATTAAAATATTCAGGAAACATGTAGAAAAATTGCTTATTTTTTAAAGTTTTAACGCATATACATCAATTTATTTAGGAATTTAATTTTTGGCTTAATTGCTGTCACACGTATATTTTACATGAACGTTTTAGTAATTGTAAATAAATAGTTTATAACTATAACAGCTACTTTAACAAACCAACATTAATTAGTTTTGCGTGCCAACTTATAATTTCGAAAGTAATTTTTCATCTATGTTCCTTTGTTTATTCATCAGAGTTCTTCAAGCGAATATTTACTTTTATCAAAAACATGTTTAAGATAAACAGAAAAAGTGAGAAGTTTTCAGTTTCTTTTAAAATTAATTGCTGTTTAGATGTAATCATTTTGTGGAAAATACCATTTATCAATCTCAAAGTTTTTTGTTTTTATGCAAACACATTTAAAATTGCAGTTTCTTTTTTAACTCGCGTACTTAATTTCCCATTTAAAGGCAATAAATCAAATCCTAATGTTAAGAAAAGCCAAAATAAAAATAGAAATCTTAATGAAAAATTAAAATGATACTGAAAGATATACTTAATTATTAAAACTCGAATAAACGACTACGTCAGAAACGCCAAAGAAAAATATTGGAAATGCATACAGCTGTTTCGGCAGCTTTATGCGTGCCGTCATCAGTGCAAAAAGGATACTGAATCTGCAGAAGTGCTCGTATATATAGGAGAGGGGCCGAATTTAGTTCAACCAATAGAATTACGGGAAAGATGGGGAGAGTGGCCAATAGGAATTTATTAAAGTTAGCTGTGTAAACAGTAGAAAAATTAAGAAAATGTGGACTGAATATAAAATTTCCAACAGTCAGACAAATAGGGAATAGCGAAATCACAATTTACAAGGTTTTTAAAATTTTTATAAATATGAAAAGCTTCAAAGAAATCGAGTTCATGAATGGATTTAGGTCTGCAAATTATTTTAGCTGAATTAAATTTAAAATTATGATTTTCCTCCCAGCAATGTTTAGAAATAGCCGATTTATTGGTTTCTTGTTTGCGGACGTAATTCATATGTTCTTTTAGACGAAATTTAAGACTGCGTTTAGTTTGGCCAATGAATATGACGGCACGCATAAAGCTGCCGAAACAGCTGTATGCATTTCCAATATTTTTCTTTGGCGTTTCTGACGTAGTCGTTTATTCGAGTTTTAATATTCCAACGCCAAGTCTCCTGTTATTATTATATACTTAATTAATTAGCTATTTATGGATAAATACTTACCATAGAAACATGAATAAAAATTTATAATGCTTTTTTTTACTCTTTTTTTTTGAAATGCTTATGATGTGAGCATAACAGTTTTGAAAATTTTATAAAATGTTTTAAAAATTGCTTTATCAGTCTGTTAAGGGTACAAATAGATAAGGTTGTAAAAGGAAGAAATATTTGACATCTGGAATCTAAGTTATGGCTTTAGAAAAAATAGTTCCATGTCATCCATGTCATCTAGTCCCCTTGGAAAGCGAGTTCTAGACGCCCCTATTAGAATTCTAGAGCGTTTGCCTATATTCTCGAGGGCAAAATTATTTAAAAATTTCTGCAAATAAATGAGACTACAAGAGGCGGGTTTCAGCAACTGTAATCTTGGTTTATTACCCAATTCGAGAAAATCAAGCGAGAATTTCTCGCAATACAAATGATTCAGAATATTTAAAGTATTTAGAATATTGTTTCACCATCTAGAAATGTGTACACTAGAAATTCTCGATAATTTCGTCTATTCAGTTTATTGGCATGCCTTACGCGCATAGCTCGGAAATCTATATTTCTAGTTAAGGGATTTAGAAAATGACCACTTATTCCTTCTAGAGGAAGGCGGTATATATTTTTTTCACAGTGCATAACATTCCATACGTTCCTGCTGATATTTCTTCTTTATTTATACATATATATATATATATAACAGAGCCACAGTCACACACTGATACCAACTGCTAAAAACATGATATTTGGATTCAGTTGACCTCAAAATATATAAATATAAAAATATCTTAATTTGAAAAATTTGGCACAAAACAAAGTAATTTCTCTGACTTATATGGACAAGTTAAATAGTAATAATTATAATAGTAATAAGCTAAAACTGCCTCATTGAAATGTGAGGAGGAGAATATTTCAAAGGAATATATACGATTCGTAAATGATCACGATTTTCACTTAGAAAACGGAAAATGCGAGAAGATCGACAAAAGTGCGTTCTAATATTCATCCATTATTTTGAAATAATAATTATAAACAGACGTAATGGTTGTTTTTATTAAAATCACACAATCAACTGATTGGAAGAAAATCATATTTATGAAATTTTATTTTTCCGACTGAGTGAAAATAATGCCTGGAGTCGGTCAAACCCCCTCTAAGTCAAACCCCGGAGTCGGAAAAATAAAATTTCAGTTGATTGTGTGATTTTAATAAAAATTGTATTTATTTCCCATTGTTTAATGGTGTTTTCCATTACCTGCGGCTTATTTCTGTTGAGCTATCTAAATGATAGACCAGATGTTTTCTGCCTAAAGGTTGTCTGAGTGAGTAATGCCGACCGGTTTGTCGGCCTGGATAGCTCAATTGGTAGAGCCTTGACCTTGTAAGTCAAAGTTCCGGGGTTCGACTCTCGTTCCAGGCATTATTTTCACTCAGTCGGAAAAATAAAATTTCATAAATGTAATGGTTGTTGCCAGCCAATGGAAATATTCTATTTCTTAAATTTCCTTGCAATATCGAATAAAGAATATTTCAGAATTATCTGAAAGTATAGAACTTTATAAAAAAGTATAAACATTCGTTATTGTTGTTGTCAGCCAATGGAGATAGCAGCCAATTCCAGTTGTCAGATTTCTTTGCTGTATGAAATAATGTATGTCTTAGAAATCATCTGAAAGTATAGAAGTTTGCAAAAAAAAAGAAAAATACTACGAATTTGGAAATTTAGCATTTGGAAACACTAAATATATCAAATAATAATAGGCTTTATATTTAAATTTAAATTCGTTTTTAAAACAATTATGTATCAATTTAAATTGTTATTTTGTATTAAAAAGGTTTTGTTTAGAAATGCAATTTGAATGCTATTAAAGTTTATTTTTTACTCATTTTCGTTTAAGTATTCTACGTAAAATAATTGTTTATTTATTATGGGTGAAATGACAAATTATGAACGTGTGATATAGTAAATCAACATTGTAACTGATATTTATACAAATTTGTAATAACTTTTAAAAGATTTATCAAATTTTTATTAAATAAGTTAATTAAATTATAAATGCAGATACGCTTATTATTCTTCATATTGTTTCTCGTATTCATATTGTTCTCATATTGTTCTCGTATTGTTTCAGTATTCTTCATATTGTTATTTATTAACCTTTTTGCTTGTTTAATAAAAATGCAATATTATAATATGTTTTTGTAATTCTACTTTTCAGATTTTAAAAGGTATTAAATTAAAAGTTATTCTTGTATGATATTAATAATATTACTGTGTATTTAAAGATAAACGTCTAAAAGGAAGCTGAAAATTATAATCATATAATTTTGTGTTATAAATTAAGCTTATAGAAAAAAAAAAAACCAGTCAGTGAACGTATATACACAGACATGAAGATCCGCGGAAATTATTTTTTGAGTTAGTACGTAAAAAAGAACCTTATATATATATTTTAAATATATTTCTGCATCTCATAGAATGGCGAAAAATAGTTATGCAGAATACTGTTTTAAATTATACTAACAAATACTCAAATATGCTGCAAAAAGTAGAAATTTACAATAAAAAAATTTAGTTGGAAAACTTTTTTCAATACATAAATTCTCTTCAGCTGCTAAATTCCCAAAATTCAGCTGCTAAATTCCCAGTAATTCCCAAAATCTTGAACGCAACTGCATTTAATAGCTGATGTTATTTTTTTTTTCTTTCAATGCTCAAAAAATCGAATATTTTCTTAAAAATGCGATTTGATTTTTTTTTTTTTTTTTTTTTTTTTTAATCATACTGATGTTTCTCGCAGCGAAACTGTTTACAAAAACTGATACAGAAGCTAATAAATCTTAAAACAATTAACGAGATATCTATAATAATTTAATTCTGATTATATTTTTGTCATTTATAATGAATTAAAGAAATAATACACGTTTTTCGCCACTTTTATTGTAACACACATGGAAAGTGGACAACCTATGTTAAAAATGAAATAATTGCTGATTATAAATTAAAATTTATTTTGCAATAAAATATTTGTTATTGGTACAATGGAAACATCATACATATAAAAGATATTTAAACTTATTCTAACTATACTCGGCTTTCATTCATGTGAAAGTTCAGATCGAAAATCGAATTTTAGTGCCACTTCTTCAAACTTCCAGAAAACTGTCACTACTCAGTTATGTTTAAAGAGATTTCAAAAGAGGAAAGAAGAGCAACGAGACTTTAAGTTGAGCGTCCACTTCCCATTATTTGTGGCTGCATTAGAAGGTTTTTTCTTTCTTTCTTTCTTTCTTTCTTTTTTTTTTTTTTTTTTGTAGTTTTGGATACTTTTTTTTTATACTTAAACATTGAAATATGTTTGGTTTTAATAATAATAATAATAATAATAATAATAATAATAATGTATATATATATATATATATATATATATTGCATTAAACATTTCTTTTTATTTTATACTAGCAGGCTACGCTCGCTTCGCTGGTCAATATATTTAAATGAATTTTCGAAAGAATTGAATTAATATTTATTTTTTTACACCACATTATAAACAAAAACTTAAAAAAAAAAAAAAGTAACTGAAATTGCTCAAAACCTCGCTTCGTGTACCCTCTGTCTACGGCTGCCATTTTCCCGCCCGCACTGCATCAAGTCTAGGTTTACCATGCCTGCAGAAACGTCTTTCTCGGGCACTTCAGTCTGGATATTTATCGACGACAGGGGGGATCTGCTACTATTTAAGAACTACAATTTTAAAGATGACTGTATCTCAGCATCTATTAAATATTTTAGTTTTCAACCATGTATTTTATAGACCATGCTTTTTACACTATATTACGATTTGATTCCGACCAATGTAATAAAATAAAATAAAATAAAAAGTAGAATAAAAAATAAATAAATATATAGTATATATATTAACAAATAAATTTTAATCAATTTAATCCTTTTTACTATGTATATACTACCATTTTCCCAAATAAATACCGTAAATAAAAAAAATAAATAAATAAATGTTTTTTCTCTTAAAAGAATTAATTAAAAAATGAAAAATAAGAAGTTGTTCTACTATAAAAAAAAATTAAACATAACTGTTATAAATACGTTTTTAAATTTAAAACTAATTATACTTAATTTTTTCTACTGCATTACGATTTTATTTTCAATAAATATAACAAATGAAAAAAATCGCCTTCAAATGAATGTATTAAATAAAAATAAGTTGCGTAATAGCCGTTGCTAAGATACGCAGACGATTGAAGCAAAAGAATAAATCTGTGAAAAATTAAGCATTAAAGCCAATATTTAAAATCGGAAAAACATTAATTTAAAAAATTCAAATTCGAAATTCGAAAAATTCTCGATGAGGTGCACACCTGCAGGGTGCCAGGTGCCTATATGCCAAATTTGGAAGCTCTGCGATCAGTAGTGTAAGCACCAGAGCGCAGACACACATACACTTCTCTTTATTTATATAGATAATAAACAGTAAATACTTATTTATTCAAAATTTAAATAATATTTTTATTTATATATTTTTTAAATTATAAAAATAATTACCATTTCTTTGACTTAAAATTAACTTGTTTTACAAAAAAGAAATTATCATCATTATTATTATTATAATTATTTTGCTACGCTTAAACATCATCTATCAAATTTAATTAATTATGAAGTTTTACTTAGGTTTTATTTTAATTTATTAATTATTTTGTTACTGGTTCACAGTTTTTTATTTGGTGAAACTATGAAACAGTTTTTTTAATGATATATGCATATACATACATAAGGACTAGTTGTACTTTTGAACACAAGAAAATATTTTCTCGCATAAACACAAAATAGTTAAACATATTGGAAGAAAAACCTAGATAAAATCTATAAGGCAATACAATATATCGAATATAGTTTAGCTTAAAATAAAATAATATTTCAATCAATTTTAAAGAAATGAACTTAATGGCATTCATGAAAAAGATTTTTATAATAATAAATATTAAAGAATAACTAAAACAATGTACTTCGCAGCCATAATTTAAATAATGTAATATTATAAGACAGATTTCCTTTATAACTTTCTTAATATTCAAATGTATTTATTTTTCTTAAACAATGTAACAAGAAATGTAAATTAAGTTTATGATCTTGTTGATATTTTGCTAGAAAAACTCATATCTTTTCTATTTCTTTTATTTTTTATTTATGTAATTTTTAGAATGTTCAATTCAAAATACACAGAAAAGGCAAAATGTAAAATATCAACCACACAGAAGTTTTTCATTGTCCTTACTATTATATTACTAAAATATCTATCTTTAGAAATATAATCTGACTTTTATTAATGGACGTTTTGACAGATTTGAAATAAAAGAAGGTAACGTTCTTATCAGTGGACAATTTTGCTCTAAGTTTTATCTTCGAAAAGTTATCTTCTTCTAATGGAACAGTAAGTCTTCTGTAACTTTTTCCAGTCTTCGTATAGGTAACCTATATCTCTGTTAATTTTTCTAATACTGGTTATCTTTCTTTCTCTTGGGTATCTTAACTATTTAAAAAAGATTAAAACATTTAAGAAAAAACAAGATAGTAAAATTATTTCTATTTCTATTTTTATTTTTTTAGCTAAAGCTAAGTAACTTTTCAGAAATTTTATTTTACACAATTACATTTATTGATAATTTAAAATAAATAAAAATAAATCATTCAACTATCACTCCCTTACTTCTGTTGATAAATAAATATATATATATATATATATATATATATATATATTGTTCTTATTTAGGATCTAAAAAATAAATAAATAAATAAATAAAAGGGACACTCTTTTAGAAGTTAATATGTTAAAAGCTAATATTTTGATGTGATGACAAGCGAAGTTAATGAAGTTAACCTTTCACTTGTAGTACAAAAAAAAAAAAAAAAAGTGCAAACTATTAAACCAAGGACCTCTCATTGATTGATAAAATGTGCCCCACTTATGCAAAAAATGATGTAAACGGTAAAGCTAGTTATATATATATATATATATATATATATATATATATATATATATAATATATATATATATATATATATATATACATAGTTAGAAGAACGCTAGCTCACAAATTAGAAAATAATGAGGGCCGTACTTTTATTAATTAAACATTATTCCTTTAGCTCTCTAATTTTTCTTCCAATTGTTTTATAGCGAATATCTTGCGATTATTGAACTATGAACTCATAATCACTATTTTTAGCAAATTTTTTATTTTTGTGAAAATTCATTAAAAATTCACGACTGAAAATAATATATATATATATATACAGGAATAATTTAACAAATGGAAGGAAATAACCCCCTCCCCATACCCCCCCCCAAAAAAAAAAAAAAAAAAAAAAAAAAAACACAGAAGTTTTCATCAGACAGGCCCTTCCGTGTAGGGGTTAAAGAGAAGTTTCTGAAAGGATACTAGCAATTTGCTAATAACTATCCTCAGCCTCCAACTTCTCCCCAAACAGAAAACCACCTTTAACAGAATATAAATCTAACAGATTTGAAATGGAACAAATCGAAAGAGGAAAACACTGAAACATTCGGTTAAAAAGTTAAGACGTAACATTAATTTGCAAGGATTTTAAGAGCTATTTTTAAATATATATATATTGTATTATTGCAAAAATATAAGACATATTAGCCAACATAAGTTAGAAGTTGGAAGATTGGCAGCTTGCAACTATAAAAATATTATAGCAAAGTGGCCTGAATATGAGTTATATTTTAATTAATTTTAAAAATCTGTATTTTTCAACTGAATTTAAAAAGTTTTGGATTGTAAACGCTTATTCAATATAAATAGGAATTCACTTTATTTTTGTGAAAATTGGTTAAAATATTGCTGTTTTTAAAAAAGACGTTTTTATACTCCAATCCAATAAACACATGACTTATGGCATAACTTCATTTGGAAGTTGAAAAATTCGTAAATTTTATCTAATATGATTTGGAAGTTGCTAGATTATCAGCTCGTAAATTTTAAAATAGCAATGCGATTTGAACTGAAATAAAATAATTATAAATTATAAATTTTTAAATTTTTAAAAAATCTATCAAGAAGTCTTTCATCAACTATAGTTAAGAACAATATCAAATAAAAATATTTGTAAAGTATAATAATAATGAAATTGGTCTTTTTGTTTCGAAGCCACAGTGCCAGAGATAGACACACACACACAGACAGAAAAAACTCCAATCTTACACAACTTTTCTTTTTTTAACATATGTTAAAAAGTAGGAGTAATAATTCACGAATAAAAAAGTAATTCAATCCAGCGATTAAGAACATGAATAGTAAAATGGTAATTAAATTTTCTGAAAAGAACATGTGTAGTGAAATCGTAATTAAATTTGCTGAATAGATCATGGATAGTGAAATGGTAATTAAATTTACAGAAAAATATACACTGGAAATCAATGTTATAAAGCATTTTATTTTCGAATATTAGATAAAATGGCGACCTGGATGATGATTTTTTGAACCAGAATTCTCAGGATGTATTTCAGAATTCCATTTATTTCTGAAATATGATAAAGATTTTTGATGCATGTCAAACAGATTATTTCGATCATTTACCTCTAGCCCAGAAATGCATGTATTAAATGGATTTTTAAATTTTACTAGCGAGCTTCGCCCGCTAGCGGGTCAGTATTTTCAAATGAATCACTAAAATTAATGAATCACTAACAGTAACTTTTAGTGTTAAGAAAAGAAATTAAAAAAAAAAAAAAAAAAAAAAATCATTTCTGATTGGGTAAAAAGTTGGTCCGGGTCCAAATAAAATTTGATTTCTCAAATCAAATTTTTATTCTTAAGAAAAGAAAATTTAAAAAATCATTTCTCATCAGGTACAAAGTCGGACTGGGTCCTCACTGTCTACGGCAGCGCAGTCCCGTGCGCGCTGCGCGCGTTTAAGTTAAGGAATACACGCACTGCGCGCGCGTATTCCTTCCCTGACCCTTCGTGCCCCCTAAAAAAATCATTTCTGATCGTGTAAAAACTCACACCGTGTCCCCACTGCCTTCGGCAGCGCAGACCCATGCGCGCTGCGCGCGCACGTGTAAAGGTATACGCGCACATATTCCTTCTCAAGTCAAATTTTTTTCTTAAGAAAAGAAATTGAAAAAAAAATCATTTCTCATCGGTTAAAAAGTCGGAACAGGTCCCCACTGCCTTCGGCAGCGCTGTCCCGTGAGCGCGGTGCACGCCTATATCTTCCCCACCCTTTCAGCCCTTCCTAATTAACCTACATATATCAATTTTGAACGGTCAAACTGAATTAGCTGAGATGCAAAAGAAAACCTAATCAGGTTACCTCAAAACGTGTAAATCTGGTGAAAACTTTCGATAATATAAAAAAACTTTAAAATATCTTTCGAATGATGTATTAAAAATAATTTAATCATAATTAGAAATTGAACTATTGAAATTTGAAAATATTACAGCGCCATCTGGCGGTAGAAATTTCTGTAATCTACTGTTCGATTCCAAATTAACAAAGCTATCAAATGATGTATTACTTATGAAATTATTTTAATTAGTAGCTGAGATACAAAAGAAAACCGATTCAGGAGACCTCAAAACGTGTAAATGAAGCGAAATCTTGAATCCCACTTTCGATAATATAAAAGTACTTTAAAATATCTTTCGAAAGATGTATTAAAAATAATTTAATCATAGTTAGAATTTGAAATACGCGTATGAGAATAAAATTTAATTTGCAATTAAATTGTACATTTTTTATTTATTTTGGAAACCCGGTGAAATTTTAACTGCTACTTCGTCTTGTGATGTTAAAAGTGTGTAGCAAGTTTGAAATAATTTTGAATAAAATTGAAGCATTTTGAAATTTGCAATTTTTATTTCCAGTACAAAATCAGTAAAGCAGGAAGTAAAATCTATTTA
Organism: Salticus scenicus; assembly: GCA_963930645.1. Taxonomy (NCBI): domain Eukaryota; kingdom Metazoa; phylum Arthropoda; class Arachnida; order Araneae; family Salticidae; genus Salticus; species Salticus scenicus. Next base: position 325,881,243 of record OZ005648.1, on the reverse strand, counting down.
TTCTTTCGCCCGGCGCCATGGTAACCGAAATACGTCTATTGCGAAATTAATAAAACTCTTGTGATTTGTTGCCACCTTTTTTTTCATACTTTAGTTAATTTTAAAAAATCTAATTGCCCTATCGATAAGCTGTTTAAACCGTCGGATTCAGAAAAATCGGATCTTTCATTTGATACCTTATTTGTAACGATACGACTGATATTTCTAATTTATTTTCCACTTTTTCCGTAAAAATGTCGCTTTTTAAGCATTTAATCATGAATTCTGGGTCATTTTTCGGTAGACAAGGGTGGACGTTTTAATTAATATCTCCGCTAATTAGGGTCGCATCGCTTAGCGAATTATCGCGATGTCGAGATGAAGAAATTCTGCGTCTGTTGACACCGGTTTCGAAGCGATGCGACCATTAGCGCCGGAGCTTTAGCGGTCACAAAGCATTTCTCACAGACAGACAGACAGACAGACAGACAGACAGACAGACAGACAGAAAGACAGACAGACAGACAGACAGACAGACAGAAAGACAGATGCGCACAGATTTTAATAATATAAGGAGATTGGAATAAAATCGTGCATTTATCTCTCTCTCTCTCTCTCTCTCTCTCTTTTTTTTTTTCTATCCAATGTCTATGATAATTGATTATTGATTCTGTATTCGTCGCACGGATGACTACTGTAAGTCATATTTCTAAATATATATGTTACGCACCTTTTAATACATTATTTATAATAAAATTTTACTTATCTTGATTTTACTAATCTATGCTATTACGTTTTCATGTGTGTCAGAAGTTAATTAGATATTTAAGATAATTAACTGACTTTTAATACAATCTTTATATTAAAATTTTATTTTCACGATTATACTAAATACCATAATCTAAACTAATATATATTTTTTTATGTGTATTATAAGTTAATTAGATATTTAAGATAATTAACTGTCAGTAACGGATTTTAACAATATATTTTGTTAAATATATTGCATGCAAATAGTTTAATATGGGTTCCTTAACATTTAATAAAATATTTACATTAATAGTTAAACTTCGAATGTTTATTACTATAAAACAATTTTAAAATTTCAATAAGGAAAGCCCAATTTTTCCGGGTGTAACATTCGAAACAAACATTATAGATACAACATTGTATTGAAATAAAGAAAAATGTATCCATGGTTCTCATGCGTACATTGTAAACGAAAAAATAGGGGGGGGGGGAGAAATGTATAATTTAACAGAAAAAAATTGCATCACAGATTTAACAATGGATTAAGAAAAAGAAAATAATTTTTTATCCATGATTTTCAGGGTTTCGAAAGATTCATTCATTCAAATAATAAATTAAAAATTAAATAAGCAAAATTCCTCAGTTCATTTAAAGAAAGTTTTCATTTGAAAATTTATTTGAGTAAATTACATAAGCATATAATATAGTTCGTTCTTTTGCAGAAAACAAATCTTGAGCAACCAGATAATTTTCCAGAAATTATTTATCCACAAAAAAAAGCTTAAATAAAACAGAATAGTGCCGTTTTTAGAATAAACACTTTCCATTACTTCGCGAAATTTTTATTCACAATAAATCAATAATAATAAAAATTTGAATGTGAAAAATTTGCTTACATCGTGAGACATCAGTGATTGAAATATGAAAATCGACAAATGATTGTAAAAAATTATGATTACAATTATTTCATTTTCTTGAAACGTTTGTAATTTAAAATATGTGAATATTATGTTGTAAAAGATGATGATATTTGTTTTAAATGTCATATAAACCAATGTTTATTAATTTAAACTTGTAAGGAAAAATAATTTGGAAACACACGAGTAAACATCGTGAGCCAGGCGCACGCAGACCAACTAGTTTATATGAAATGTTTTTAATTTATTTTTTTTCCTTTAGAATACTTAAGGGGATGGTGAACATTGAAAATCGTTGAATATCGGCCTTTGAAATTATTGTCTTATAGTTAGGAAATTTTGTATTTATGTGAATTGGAATGGATCAATATCAAATGTATTAATATTTCTTGAAAATTATTACAATTAAAAAAAAAATTAAAATTAAAAGATAAAATTCTTATAAAAATTTTTAAATGCTCTGTGCGACTGAGTTGTTAAGTTTTTCCATGCATTAAATATAGTATAGTTTATCGATATATTCTGAACGTATTTGTGCATTAATTTGTAAAATGATAAATAAGTTAACTTTTAAAAAATAATTTTATGTTTCAATGCTGAAATTTCATGCAAATTTTTCACATTTAAACATTAAAAAAAACTTTAAAAAATTTACTTATCAAACAATACAAAAAGTTATATAGAAACATGTTTAGAATATATCGATAAACTATAATAAAATAAAATGGAGGGGAAATTTTAAAATTCAATCGCATGGAATTTTAATAAATTAAAAAGTACATATATATTATTAATATTATTATTATAATTTTAATAGTATTTGAGAAATATTAATATCTATATAATATTTATCTAACATGGACAAGTTTCAATTATTTTTTGTCGAAACGATAAGATACTTCAGGATAACAAAATAATATTTATACATGAACAATATTTAAGCACGCAAACTTAGCTCAATGGACTAATAAGAAAAAATGTCGACATTTGTCTGATGAGATTATTTTACGAAAAAAATGTATTTTTAACTCTTAACAGTTGTTTCTTCAGATTTTTTGCAAGCATCATTTTAAACCTAGCAATATTTTAAAGATATATACAGAATATGAACTTTTGGGTCATAAATTGATTAAAAAACACAATCATAAAAAAATATAATCAAAATAGGAGTTATTTTATTTTATTTTATTTATTTATTTGTTATATATGTAGATATACCAAAGTTAATAAAAAGTTAATGCCAACATGATGACAAAAATTTAAAAGACGTCGTAGGAGTCCTATATTAAAATTGTACTGCCTGTGGAAGTATGAAAATTGGGTATTGTACAATTGGGTTTTTAACTATTGTAGAATATTAATTTGGATTCTGGTAAATTAAAATTTTAAAGGTAAATAAGAAAAGGAATAAAATGCGAATATTTCGCACGGGTTTGCTAGTATTTAATATTAATGCAATTCAATACACGTATATATAAACTTTCATAATTTTCAACTGGTTTTCCACGTCTACCACTGCCTTAAACTTGCTTTACAGATTAAATAACAAAAACAACAAAAAAAAAAAAAAAAAAAAAAACAGTTTATGAAATCTGTTAAAAATCTAAAAGAAGTCTATTTTAGTGTTATGTTTTAAAGAATGTTTCTTTACTTTCTCACTAGAAAATAAACTACGAAAAACTATGAAAAAAACTGCAGATACGTGAAAACGTATTAAAATTTAAGTTCTAATGCTTTAATGCTTTTTGAGGAATTTAGTTTTGTTAGGTTCTAAGATCACTTAAAACCCAATATATCTTTCGCTTACTATTGTAAATTTTCGTTATTTTTCTCATAATTAAATGCAAAGAATATCTTTATTTTCTTTTTGAAGATAGGGTGATGGATTTAATCTTATCTTCAGCTCCCTAGTTTATATGTTAGTCTTGGAATGAAATTAGATTTTATATTTGCTGTTAAAATATCATATGAAGAAAAATGTAATCTAAAATTTAATTTTAAAAATGTAATCCTGCACAGGCTTATAAAATTAAAGAGTATTTTTCCATATATATATATATATACAAGTATATATATATATTTAACATGTGGTTAAATCTTTGATTTTTTTCCTTTTTTCTCTCTGATTCCTTCTCGGTTTGCTTTGATATTTTATTTCATTCCTCTTTCAAAATGGTTTTGTTGCAAGATAGGAGAATGGGCTACTTTTTTGCTAAAATCAGCTATATAGTTTTACGAAATCTTGCAGCTTCTTCTGCTTTAAGGAAGTATATGTTTCCCTGATGATCTAAAACTTCTAATTTTAAGCATTTATTAATCCAATTCTTATTTCTTGTGGTCTTTTTTTTTTCATACTTTTTAATTCAAATCTTATTTCCTGATACATTTTTAATAAATCTATTGAGAATCTTCATCATTTTTTCTCATTCAAAGTTTTATGGTCTTTTTTACTCATGTGCGTAAGTAATTTAAATCGGTTTTGTCTTTTTATTGGAACTAAAAACGAATCGTAAAATTTCTGTACTAGATTTTATACTGCGTTACAACCAGTTCTATTTTTGTAGTATTGATATTATCATGTATTTATTAAAGGCTAAATTTTATCATTATATCTTAAATTTATTTATAATTATATATATATATTTATATATATTAAGGGAAATTTGATATCTCACTGCGTAAAAATGTACAGTAATAAACAGGAAAAAATCAAATAATCCGATTTCCAGCATTAAAAAAAGAAAAACCTGTATACTTCTTCATTCATTCAAAAAGAAAAAAAAAATACAATGAATAAAATTTTCCAATGTATTAATAAATTAATGTACAAAATTCTAGCTTTATATACTAAATAGTAGTAGAGGAATGAGAAAATGAAATAACTTATCTAAACCACGCACCAATATCTTGATAATTTTTTTAATTAAAAAAGAAAACATAGTGATGAGTCGAACTTTATGGTCATATGGAATGAAAATAAGCATAACCTAAATAAATTAACGCATTTTCCTTTTAAGTTGTTACAGGCCACTCATTATTTTGTTCCAACTTGTATCCCAGACATTTTATAATACAAAGATAAAATTTTCAACAGTATTTATTGTAATACTACAAAAGGAAATTTTGTCGTGTGGGCTGTATACAACTGTACAAGTATTCCTATTTTTTGCTACCTATTTCTGTATAGAAATACTTTTTATGTTTCTACAGTCATATATTATGATTCAACATGATAGAAATTATTGATAAAAAATAGTGGTGTAAGAACTGCGTATTCAGAAGCAAATTCTTGCCTCCAAGTTTGAATATACAAATTTAAACTTGCTCAATCTTAAAATTAATTTTTCTGAAAATTTCTATTAATATTATGAAACATATTTCACGGATATTTGTAATTAGTCATATAGAATTAATAATTATTTAATGAATTAAAGTGGAGGTCGAGGACATTCAATAACTTATTTTATTTATATTAGTATATATATTCATAATTTTAGGTCATAGGAAATGAAAAAATAATAAAGAAAATGGCGAAGGAAAAAATATACGTTTTGGAAGTTACTGGAAGTTGTTTAAATGGAATACAACAAGACAATTTCGAAAATATGATTTCAATGTATAACCAAAATATTGGTCCAATTAGGAAAATTCATCTGCAACCAATACTCTGAAGCTACGTTTCACTATTTTAGTTGAGCTTACTGCAAAAATGGCGTTTTTAAAATAGTGAAACTTAGCGCTCCAATGACCTGAAAATATTTGCAGATAAATTGTACTGAGTTTCATCATGAAATGTAGGATTTTATTTTTAGGTTTATTTTATAATTATTTTGCTTTTAGAACTTGAGCAACCAATGACTAAATCATTTATTATTATTATTATTATTATTATTATTAAGTATTATTTTATATCATTTTAAAGAAGTGTAATTTTTAACAATAAACTACTGTTTAAATTAAATAATGAAACACAAAATTTTATTTTATTTTATTTATCCTTAATAAAGAAAATAAAAACAAATTAAATAAACGTAATATCCGAATAACATAAGATTAGAACTAATTTGAATTGCAATTAATGTTAATTGGTTTTTTTTTTATGATTGGATTGACTGATTTTGGCTTTATTTATAAAATTTCTTTAGAAAAATAAAAATAATATTTAAAAACGCGACACATTATGTGGGATTTTCGAAACATAGAATTTGGACTTAACTGTAAAGATCGGGCTTTAACGAACGACGTTTCATTCAGAAAAGAAAATAATACTTAATTTCATTTTATCTGTGTTGGTGTGGAAAATTGCTATATTTAATTTAGTTTAATTTAAGCTTTCGGGCACATTTTTAATTTGACATGAAAAAGGGAAACTTGCGGACAATTGAAGTCATGCTTCAAAAGTAATGTTCAAAGAAAGGGATTAGAAATAAATAAGATTTATCAATATATGTGTTTCAAATAAAATTCTAAATATATCTTTAAATAATACTTATGTCGTTGGAAACTAATGGGCAATTGAAGTCATGCTTAAAAAACAATCTTAAAAAAAAAAAAAAAAGATTAGAAAAAAGAAAGATTTATCAGTATATGTGCATCAAATAAAATCCTAAATGTATCTTTAAATAATATATATGTAGTAGAGATAATTTAAGAATTAAAAAGAATTTAATAAAGGCTGTGTTCGTATAAATTATAAATAAAGAAGCACAATCGAGAAAATGTATTTTATAATTAACATCATCGATGAATAACACTGGTCTACAGTGGTTCGGTAACAACAGTCAATTTATTATTTTTATTATTATATCCAATTTTTATTTAAATATTTGCAAGTAAAAAAGTCCCACCACGTCACATTTTTCTGTTAGAGTATCAGAAAATGGCAATTTTCCCGATTTTTTTTTTTATCATTTTTACAGTATTACAGGCGGTAACCCTTCCTACTGGCAACCCATAGTCCTGGCAACCATGTTTGTTCCATTTTGTTTGTTAAAGTATCAGAACATGGCAATTTTCACTATTTTTTTTATGATTTTTACAATACAGTCGACAGCAAAAGTATCCGAGAACTAGCCAATAATTCCAATATCAAAAAAGTACATTTAATACTATTTTGTTAAATAAATCCTTGTCGAATCATGTTCTTAGACTGACTAAAAACATGATCGATTTAACAAAGCAGTATTAAGTGTACTTTTTTTAGACAGGAATTATTGCTAGTGCTCAGATACTTTTGCTGCCGACTGTATCACACATGGTAACATTTCGTGCTATCAACCCTGCCTGCTGGACATCCTCTCTGCTGGCAACCCCTGTTTGGCAACCCTGTATTCGTACCTTATCTTTTTTTTTTTCTGGTATTCTAGTTAACAGATATTCTTTTTTAAGTATGATTGTGTTGTTTTATAGTTAAAGTTTCATGTTCAAAATGGCAAGTTTTCAGTGTAGAACATGTAAAACTGTACCCGATAAATTTTGCTGTATTTGTGAACTATTGATATTAAAATCACAAGGTAGACATTTAACACAAGACGAAAAAAAGCCTATTTTTTGTATTTTGGTTTTAAAATAACAAATAATAACAATTCAATCATTTAGTGTATTTTCCATGTTTTTATATTCTACTTACTACAATATGTATATTATCTCCATATTAACAGTATTCCATGCTAAGTTAATAATATTGATAGTAATAATGCATGTCTTCTAAAGACTTTTGTACATTGCTTTCAGTACAGATTAAATAATCATAACAAAAAAAACTGTGCGTGTTACAGATTTTTCACTATTATTTTTTAATTCTGCACTACAAAATTTGTTGAAAATAGTTAATTTCATTTCTGTTACACAATTATCTTATTTATTTATTTATTTATTTATTTATTTTTTATTTATTTATTTATTTATTTTTTTGTCGACTAGTGTAATTAGCAATTGTATTAAATAAAGTTATAATTAATAAAAATGTAATTATTCAACCGGTATTAATAAGAATTAATTATCAGGAATACTAATGAATATTTTATTCTGTAAATGAATTTTAATAAAATTCATATTTTTATACATGAAAAGTAAACGTAAAGTGGGATATTATTACACAGACATTTCTAACAGATTTTGAAATAAAACATTGAAAAATGTTACATTGTGTGAAATTTTTTGAAAATAATTATTTAAACGCTTGAAATAATTTGTCCACTTTTTTTTTTAGTTTTAGAGAGCAGGTATTAATTTCAATTCTACTTTTTTCAACGTAAAACAAGTTTCCTTCTTTTGCAATAATGAAAACATATCTATATATATAAAATATTTTGTCTTGATTAATCATAAGAGCCCGAACACCTGAACCGATAAGAATGAGATTGGGTGCAGACATTCCTTTAGTGAAGACACCCATTAAGAAAATATTTTACATGAAAAATTCGGTCACGAATATTAGTTTGAGCTCAATAGGATAATAGGGAAAAGTTTAAAATTCGAAAACAAATTATTATACATTTCAGAAATATAGGATAAGGACACCAGTAGTGAACAATTTAAGGACATTTTCTGGTTTTTGTGTAATTTTCTAAATTTTTTAGACACAAAAAATAATTAATGTTTTCCACTTTTATTAACTCGTTCTTTACGTGTTTAGAGAGCTTAAAATGAACAAGTAGGGGACACATTAAAACCCAGTAGAAGACCCTTTTTTTTGTTCCAGTAGTGGACCCCTTTGAATTTTTGCTTTGAAATTAAGGCGACCTAACATTAATCCCATTTTGCGTTGGCAGTCCCCAATTTTTGTAGTTTTTCTTTTCCCTGCATAAAAGTTTTTCCTAAGTAAAGCTTTTGTCCCAAATTATAATTTAAAATTGATGATAGTGCACTTTTTACTTTCTCTTACCCATAAGGAAAAATAGAATCGTTTATTTCAGAAACCTGCACACTATTAAGTACACTTTTCAAACTTTCGAATAACAAAAAAAAAAAAAAACTTTCTACTTTTAATACTACTGTAGATTTTTGCCTAAAAAAATGTACAGTGTTTCTCAATATCCCCTAAAAACAAATAATGCTTGTATTTAATTTTTAAAATTATACTCTACTCATAAAAAAATTATAAAAATTTTGCATTTGACGGGTTTCTGCAATAAAATACCTTTTTTCTAAACAAATAATTTATTTTTTAGTAAAATTGTGACTTTTTAAACAGCAGTGGGATGTTAATTAGAAATACATTATAATTTATACCTGAATTTATTAAATATCAAAGAAAAAAAAATTCCAATCAGTTTGGTCTAAAACAAATATATCTACTCATCCTCATACACTCTGCCCACGTTACAGTCAGCTTCTGTTGTAGGCCACTGAAGGATGTTGTTATAAAAATCTTTGTGCCTTGTAGTGTACTCGGCGCACTTTTCCAGGTCATTGATTTTCTTCATATTGATGGGAAACTTTCCAGATGGATATGCCATCAGTGTAGGGAGCTCCGGAACAGTACTATATTTTTTCAGTGTGAAAGTGGAGAAAGTTAAACCGTCGAAAACGTGCTTAGCAACTATTTTTCCTTGGTTAGATTTGCTGTAATAAAAGAGTTTGTATGTGGACACTTTAAAAGGAATCTTCTCCTTCCTTTGAATTCCCCTTCCAGAAGTTTCATCTGAGTTTACAGTCCTCTTGTAAAGCTGAGGCCACCAAATATCTAAACTATAGATCATGTCGCTTGTTATCTGATGAACAGTGTAAAGCGCCCTGTTTACTTGATTTAAGAACCATTTCAGCATACTTATCTGGTGTGTAAACTCTATCTACTCTTCGAAGAAGACGTTTAATAAAATCTTACAATCTTTCAAAAATGTAACAAATTTAAGTATGCTCGCAGACACCTTTCTGAAACATTCGCATTTTTCAATGTTTCATCTGTTAACTAATTGAAACGTTTCTGTTACGTATCCAATTTTTTGTTACGATCGCGGATATTTCTACGTTTTTGAAACTAATCGGGAAGAAAATTGAACGTGTCGAAACGTTTCTGAAATATTTTTTATTTTCGATATTATATGACTGTTACATTTCTAGAACATTTTGTGCTGTTAGGGACTATCCGCTATCTTAACCCTTAATATCCAGCCTGTAATTTTAGTGTTAAATTTCAGGGTAAGAGAAAGTCTTGTGAGTGATACACCAGATTGTTTAAGTACTGATTTTATCACCATTTTTTATATTGAAATTGGAGATACCGTGCTAGTTTGCCCCCACTTTCTCTTTAGAAAATTTGGTCGCCTTACCCTAACAGCACAAAATGTTCCAGAAACGTAACAATCATATAACATTGAAACATTATAAACATTTCCGAAACGTTTAAAAGCGTTCAGATTGCTTTCCGATTAGTTTCAAAAACGTCGAAATGTCCGCGATCGTAACAAAAAATCAGATATGTAACAGAAACGTTACAATCACTTAACAGATAGAAAATCAAATAGGGCGAACGTTTCAAAAAGGTATCAGACAGCATACTAAAACGTGCTACGTTTTTGAAAGATTGTAAGCTTTTTGCAACATAACTGAAACATTCTGTGATGTATGGGTAGTATTCGCACACTTATTATTCGAAATCGTGAAGGGATCGGAATTACTAAATTTGTTCCCACTTTTCTTTTTAGAACATTTGGTCGCTTTAGTACTCGCACATTTATTATTCAAAATCGTGATGGAATCGTAATTAAAGAATCAATGGATGAAAATACCTTAGACTGCCCATAATTCCAGTCTCAGCAATCTAGAGACGTTGAGGTTGAAGCTGAGTGGGTACGTAGTTGGTTATTGGCGATGATTTAGGAGTCATCCTTAAGTGTTCTCCGGAGTCAATCCGTCACGTTTTGATCTTATGCAGAGGGATTGCCCCCCCCCCCTTTCCGCACCACGACGTCTTTAACATGAAACTGATAACTATTTGGAGCATAAACAGTTAATGAGAACGCGGTCACACAAACATTTCGGACTATTATTTTACCATAATCTATTATTTTACCATAAAATGTCTGAAAGTTAAGAAAATACCAAAAAACGGATTTAAACGTACTTTCAATGACTTGACAAGTTTTCAGAGAAAAAAAAATGCATCAAACAGATTTGAGAGAATGTACACACATACAAACACACACACATGCATATATATATATATATAAAGTGCTGAAAATTGTAAATCAATACGCGAAGTTTTTCAAAGGAAATTCACATGATCATCACCGCCACACATAAGCAAGCAGTTTAAAGCATTACAAGCACAATCATATTAGCATTTCTTTTAGACCAACATGGACCACTATTTATCTAATTCTTGCTAAAAGATGCCACAATTAACGCTGCTCGGTATCAAGAAACACTAATTTGTGTAAAGCAATCAATCAGAAAGTTCTAGCAAACTGTCTCATGGCGTTATTCTCGTATACAACAATATATCCCCATACAGCAAATGGCGTCAAAGATAAGATAATTAAATCACTGTGGAAAGTTCCAACTGCCTTACATTACAGTTCTCAATTGTCCTGGAATTTTCAAGAACTTAAAAAACTTTTAAGTACAAGAAGATTTTACTCGAACGATGAAGTGCAGCGTGGATTTGGAAATTAGTGACTAAATTAATTCTTGCAGCAAACAAAGACATATTTTGAGAGGGGAATATCCCACATAGTTTCACGGGGAGGTAGATACTTTAATCTCTAGGGACAATATCTTTGAATAAAAATAACTGCTATCGTTACAAGTATATTTATTTAATACAGAATATATATATATATATATATATATATATATATATATATATATATATATATATATATATATAAGAAAAAATCTTTATTTAGGATACACGCACACACACACTATATGTATACAGTAACCACCGCTTAATAAAATCACTGGTTAATAAAATCAGCCGCTTAATCTAATCAAATCGCTAGGTCCGGAATCAAATCAATACAAATTACTTTTAAAGCTGCCGCTTAATAAAATCAACATCGCCGGTTAATGAACTCAAAAATATTTTTTCAGCAGCCAAAAATATCATTTATGCACACATTTTTTTTTTTTTAAATTTACATTGTGATTTTTTTTAATAGAAAAAGAATTTAAAGCACAACAAACCCTCCGTTATCGTTCATTGCTCAAGATTTTATACTTGCAGCACAGTTACAAATTAAACACGACCCGCAACTTATCTCCGTAAGAATTTCAAGGAACGTATTTTTCAAAGCGCAGTAATAAAATACAAATTTGATTTGAAATGTTTTTTTTTTTCTAATTGTTAGAAGGCAATTTCTAGTTCTTATTTTACAATTGCTATAATTCATGAGGTTTAAACAGAAAGATTTTAAATTTATAAGAACAGTGTGAACTTTTGGTAAAGTAATGATGATTTTCCTCTAATGAAAGTGCACGGGAACTTGCAATGCGTTTAATTTACTTATATCGAAGAAACAAATAGGTAATTATCTACCAAAAATTAATTAATATCGTTTACTAATTATATTATTAGTTACCTTTTGAAGTTTCTTTTGAAATTCAGGGAAGTAATACCTTTTCCTTAAGGGCAGGAATGTTCGCGGGATATAAAAATCAGCCGCTTAGTAAAATCACTTTGGGTCAGAACGAATGTGATTTTAATAAACGGCGGGAACTGTATATATATATATATATATATATATATATATATATATATATATATATATATATATATATATATATATATATATACATATATATACAAGGCGATCAGTTTAAAATAGTACCCGTTGATTTTTCTTATTACCCTTGAATCTGACGGATTCGGCAACTATCCTAACACTGAAGTATAATTGTTTTAACCTTGTTTAAGTGTAGGAGACATTTTCTTACACTGTTGGACTGTTACAACGTTATTTGTGAGGTAAAACAGAAATTGAGACGAACAGTGTTACGGAATCCTGCGATAATTTTACTTTTGAAAAACATAATTTATTTCAATTTTTTTACGTTATCATTCCTTACAGAAAATGTTGAAAGTGTTCGCCACTATTTCGAATGCAAACGTGAACACATTGAACTAAGTTTTTTGACACACTTTGCAGCATTGTTGGTGTTATTGACGAGATTTCTTCAGTTATGATATGTTTTAATTCATCGATGTTTGCAGGACTCCTCTGGAAAACTCTCTGAAATGATAATGTAAAAATAATAATGATAATGTAAATTTAATGTAGGAATGATAATGTAAAAAAAATGAATTTAATTTTGTTTTTCATAAATAAAATTATCGTAGGATTAAATAACGTTGTGCGTCTCCCTTTCGGTTTTACCCCACAAATAAAGTTGTAGCAGTCCAACAGTGTTGGAAATTATTTCTCACACTTAAAAAAGCTTCCATCAATTATACTTCAGTGTTAGAATAGTTGCCACATCCGTCATATTTAAGAGTAATAAGAAAAACCAACGGGTACTATTTCAAATTGAACACCCTGTGTATATATCGCAAATTACGCATTAAGTATTAAAAGCGTTTTACGTATCAAAAGCCTAGAAGACTAAAATCATTGTGCAAACTATATTGTTTGTAAAGAATAATTATGTAATTTCTCTTAATTGTTTCAAAGGTTTGAAAAAAGGTTTTCTATTGTTTTTTTTTCTTTTTTTTTAAACTATATATTGCAAACTAATATAAGTTTTAATAGCAACTATTATATATGAATTTTTTCTTTGCATTTGTTAATAGAACCTAAACCAGCAAGAAAAGAAACTACTAATAATTGGGAAAGATGTCAAAGGTTTTATAAAAAGGTATAAGAAAAATCAAGTAAGAGTTTCAGAATTTAAATATATAAATAAATCAATAAAAAGAATTTATGAGTAATTATAAGTCAATCGGTAATGCAGTAAGTTGAAGTAATTTTCATGCGATAAAAGTTTTTTAAACCAGACCTTTGCATAAATTCAAGATTTTAATATGAAAAAAAAATAATTTATATATATATTTTTTTTAATTAAAAGATTATGCTCATGCAATACTAATTTAATCGTTATTCTTATAGAAGTATGAAATTTTTAATGTAAAATATTATTGAAAATACGACAAAATGCTTACGAATTCTTTTAGATATCCACGTAAATGGAGAATAAATTTTACATATATCAGTTTTTCATAGAGGATAAATGTCAACAAAATTTATTAAACTAAATGAATTTCGTAGAGATAAAAACATATCTACAAAGTTATAATATAAATAAAATTATAATATATAAGGGGAAAATAAACAATTTTCAAATATCTTTAAAATTTTAAGTCAAAGGTTTCTTTTTCTATAAAATTAAAAAAAAATATGTTTAATAAATTTTTTAGCGTAAACATATGAAGTTGAGTGCATATAAGTAATAAATTAAAACACATGTTTTTAATACACACGCAAATATATGAAGTAATAAACTTTTCTCAAATCGATTTATGTAAGTTTTCATATTCTATGAAAATATTATCAAAAATAAATTCTTTGATTTATAATAAATAGTTTTAAGTACCTTATTTTTTTTTTAATATTTACAAATTACTGGATGAAACAGTACTAAAATGCCTGTCTATAAAAAAATATTAGCCCAAAACTTTCTTGCAAACTAATTTAAGTGGCATTATTTCGTAGATTAAGATAAAAAAGAAAATAAAACGGTACTAGAAAGAAAACTTAAAAAACTAATTTTTTAAATTGTCAGGTGGTGAAATTAATTTGAATCAACTCTAAAACCAAACAACCATTAATTTTAAACAGGCGTCAGTGACTATCGAAGAAAGGAAGAAAATACATCTTAAAGCTGTTAAGATTAAAAACAATTAACTGAAGTGTTAAAACCAATTAATTTTAGAGGAACATTAGAGGAATTTATAACAACGTTGATTTGTTTACGGCGTGAAACTTTAGACTAAATGATAAGATCTCAAAATCATTTTCTCATCATGCTTTTTGAATTAGAAAGACGAATTAAAATAATAATAATAATAATAATTCAGTCGTTTACTCTATACCTTCTATGTAAAGAAGTCTCATAGAGCGAGTACATTATGTCATTATACATATATATAGATATATATTGAAAACTTTCTCAAACATTGCAGTAAATGTAATTAAGTATCATATGAAGATGTAGAAAAAATGAATAAACATGACGAAAAAATGAGCAAAATATGGTTGAAACATACAACGACATTACTTTATCAAGGGTATAGAATGAATGCTGCATGTAAATAGGGTGATATTTCTGTAGTTCTGTATGCAAATTGCTAAACATTTACAGCACTCTATACCTATATTCACCCATAAGACACGAAAATAAATAATTGAAACTCAAAGAGAAAGAAGAAAAATCCAAGTGAGAAACACACTTTTTATCAACAGTCACCAATAACTAAATAATAAAATTATTCCTAAGATAAATTAATAAAACCAAAACCAGTACTCACTAACAACTACAAATCACGTCGAAAAAGCATTTCAAACACACCGCCTGCCATGAGACGCCATGAAAAGGCTGAATACAGTTAAATCTACAGTTAATTAGAGACGTATTTATCTACTGAACTAATATATATATATATATATATATATATATATATATATATGTGTGTGTGTGTGTGCGTTCGTTTACCCTACCATGCGAGGACCACTGTCCGTTTACACACCAACACTGCGAGGACCAATTTCGTTGCGAGGACCGTTTTGCCGGACCTCGGAACGAAATCGACCCATATTCGTAATCTACTATGCCATACAAAGATCCTCATATATTTTTTTGGTGGTCCTCGGTTTGTTTATAATGTACGGATGTGTGTGTGAAGTGTGTGACATAGATGGCGCTGCTGTTTCTAAAACGCAATTATCTATTATCCTCTTTTCTTCACACGGATTTATGGTATGTAGGGATATAGATGTAGGGATTTCGTTTAGTATAAGAAAGCTTCAGGCGCTAATAAGAGTCTATAGAGAAGTGAGAAATTCCCCTGTGTATTCGTATTGTAGAAGCTGAAAACATGTGTCGTATGTAATTTGTAAACTGTCAAATGACACACCCCTTTGTATGTAGAAGAGGGTTAGGAATTTTTGTGGATATCTTCAAAGCTGCTAAGTCTCTTGCTGTGATTTTTTTTGAAAATGTGTGTCTTTCATAAAATTGCTATAGATTATGTTTCCGATTTGAGTAATTCTTGTAATTCTTACAAATTACTTCTAATATTACAAATATTTTTGTAAATCACTAACTTCATAAATTATCGTTATATTTTTTTCAACAGAGAAACTTATTTAATAAACAGAATATATATATATATATATATATATATATATATATATATATATATATATATATATATTCTTAATTGAAGAGTTCCTCTCTCTCTCTTTTAAAAATATTCCAGAATTTAAATTAAAACTTTTATTCAAATCGAAAGAATTATTTCTGCTGGATAAAAGTGCAGTGAAAAATGTTTTAAATTGAAATAATAATAATAATAATTTTTTAATCCAACAAACCTATTCGCTTTTTTTTTTTTTTTTTTTTTTTTTGTATGTATTTATATATATATGTATATATATATTGTTATATTGTTATATTTTTAAGTAAGACCTTTTGTCGGTTATAGTATAATGCGTAAACACACTGAAATCATTGCATGGCAAAATTTTCATTTGATTAATGGATTGGAGTTTAAAACATCGAGTTAAACTAAACATAACTGTTTTATCTTTTATGTAAATTGTAATTTTTAATGCAGGTACACTGGACTGAAATATAATATTTTCTATTAAATGATACGAACTTTATACAACAACAATATAAATTAGAAACCTACTCTTATTAATAATAAAAATACTTTTCAGTCAAAATAATTAGGCGCCGTTTTTCACCCAATATTAATAATAATAATAATAAAAAAATAAAAAAATAAAGCATAATTACAGTGTGATAGCAGACCTTCTTTTTTATCACTTGTTGAAGAATCATATGGTCTTTCAAAGCAAAATATTTGTTACAATTTAAAATTATTATTATTATTCGTGACATTTGCTTTTGATTTTATTCTTCGTTATATAATTACTATTTGATAAATATACAATTATTACGTTTTTATTAACATCGATTCGTATTTGTTAGTCCAGTACAAATCTTGCAATCGAGTTTTAATTAACTTCCCGATTAGCTAGACATTTGAAACTTTCAGAATAGCTGAGAACATCGTGGCAATGCATTTTTTTTTTTAATAGTTTTAGACAATTGTTTTGGGTCCCCGCTACCTTCAGTAGCGTTTATATGATTCAACAATCACATAACTTCCCGACTAGCTAGAAATTTGAAACTTTTAAAAAAGCTCAGAAAAAGAAGACAATGCATATTTTTAAATACTTTTAGCCAATGTTTTTGGGTCCCCGTTGCCTTCCACCATGGGGATCTTTCTTAGGGGTCCTAGCCCGTAGGATCTAAGGGGTCCTACGGGCTAGGACCTCTTAGAAAGACCTTCCACGGAAGGCATTCCCCCCCCCCATAGGCCTAGGCCACATAAGGAGTCAATCGGCCTTAAAAAATCCTACAACGACAACAACAACAACTCCGCTGCCTTCGGTAGCGTTTATATGATTCAACAATCATATAACTTCACGACTAGCTAGACATTTGAAACTCTTAGAATAAATTAGAACACGATGACAATGCACGTTTTAAATATTTTTAGCCAGTTGTTTCGGGTCCCTGTTGCCTTCGGGTCCCTGTTGCCTAAATCATATAACTTTCCGACTAACTAGACATTTAGAACTTTCAGAATAGCTCAGGACACGGTGACAAGGCATATTTCATAATACTTTTAGTCAATTGTTTCGGGTCCGCACTGTCTTCGGTAGCGTTTTTATGATTCAACAATCATATAACTTCCCGATTAGCAAGACATTTGAAATTTTCAGAATAGCTCAGAACACGGTGACAATGCATTTTTTTAATACTTTTAGTGAATTATTTCGGATCCCCGCTGACTTCGTTAACGTTTATATGATTCAACAGAAAATTTAAAAACATGGTATATAAAAAGTTCTTTTTATCTTGTAATTATTATTTTTTTTTATTTTAGTTCAATATTTACGCCTGCTGATTATTATACTTCAAAATATTTTCACCGTAAAAGAAATCATATTAATATAGTATATATAGGTGAGATTTACTACGGAATTAATATTAGATTTAATAAACTAAATAAGGAAGACCAACATGTGGAAATTGGACATTTTGCAAAACAGGGGGGGGGATGATTTAAATGAATTTAGAAGGATGGACATCAGCGATTCAATTTATGATAAGTTAAACCACTGGAAGAACTGTGAATCTATATCTAACGTTCAACATTTTAAAGTTAGAAATAAGTAAAGAATTTCTAAAAGATCATGAATTTAATCGATAAAGATAAATATAGCGATAAAATTTTAATTAAGAACATAATTTTCTATGTAAGAAAAACACAATTGATAGATTTATATCATGGGTTGAATTCTAGTGAAAATATCGGAACTATAGCAGTTGACATGAGTTTAAATTTATTAAAATATAGAATGAGAAAACAATTTTTAATGAACTATTAAAAAAAAAAAAAAAAGAGAGAAATAAAATCAAACAATATAATTTACTTAGTGTTGGATTATGTTGGTCAACATTATGAAAAAGTTAACTTTAACACTATAATAAATAAATACAACAATATTTTGCCTCTTAAAAAAAAAAAAAAAAAAAAAAAATATATATATATATATATATATATATATAGTTAAGGCTTTTAAATATGATAAATACATAAGTAAAACGACATATAATTACAATAATTTCGCAAAGAATTTCAGAGGGGGCACAGAAAAAAGCTTATGCTATTGTCAAGAAACTAAATATCTCAGATACGTTTATGAAGATTATGGATATCTACTTAACAGAGATTTGGATATAGTTCCGAATACTTTTCTGCAGAAATAAATGAAATACGGTACAAAGTACAGATTAAAAGGAATCTTGACTAGAAAGATAGTTCATGAAAGAATTTACAAAAAATATCGATTTTTTCATATCGAAAATGGCTTTTAGATACAGATTACCTATTGAGTATTCAACTAGTGGAGGTATCATATACAGAGAGATTTGAAAGATATTTTTATAAAAAGTTATGATGGGATTTAAAAAATAATATTTATACAGATTTAAAAACTTCAATTAAAAAATGACAAGCTAAATTTATAATTTTATATATCGACAAATCTAACAGAAATTTTGCAATCATATGTAAAAAACATTATGCTCAAAGACTTTATGATAGCTATGTTAAGGAGAATTTTATTCTCCTTAAACAAAAACAAAAAAAAAAAAAAAAAAAAAAAACAAGAAATCAGTAATAAATTAAAGGCATTTTATAAGAAATTAAAATTAAAACAAAACAGTCAAGATTTTCTGTATTTAGTTCTTGTCCCCGAATTTCATAAAACCCGCATTTCATTTAGAACAGTTACTTGTGGTTTTGGCTCATACACAAAACGCCAATAAGTCGTTATTGAATAAGCTAAATAATATGTTGTAGAAGAAAATATTGCTTCCTGAAAGTTTTCAATGAATTCCGAGTTTCGATGAATTTATACTTTTTGAGATATTCTAAACATAATACACCCATTTTTAGAAAATGACTACTTTTCTGATCGTGGGTATGGTGTGTTAGCAAAATTTCATTTATGAGGTGTTGGCGTTGGGGATTAAGGCCAGTTGAATATTATAGGCATAGGTGTCTGGGCCTAAGGATGTAAATGCCCTCCAGCAGTTTTTTTTTTAAATGATCCTCACCCGCATTTGCGCCAGGTTTGGAGAAGAGCACAGAAAATGCCGAGTGGTTAGACCAACGAGTGCAACCTAAGATCGAACCCGGCACCTCACGTCTATCAGCTTTTGAGAGTAGATTCACTCGACCTTAGTTTACGAGAAGACGAGAGTTTACGAGAAGTATACTGCTTACCTCGTCATCTGAGGATTTGTAAGAAATGCTTCAGGAATTAAACAAAGAAAGCAAACTCGGTGGATTGAAAATGACCCACAGTGCCTCAGTAAGACAAAAATTATGGCAAATTCCTTTGTTTCTTCACTGAAGGTATGGATTAATATGAATCACTATTGATATGGATAAGTTAAAAACGGTATGCTGTTCTACATATCTCAGACAAGTCCTTCCGATGAATAGAGGGCACCATAAAAGAAATTAACAGCCGAGTTAAACTTGCGTGGAGAGCATTCTGAAGAAATAGCGCTATATTCAAAAGCGATCTCCCAATTTCTTTGAAAAGAAAAGTTTTTGATCAGTGCATTTCGCCTGTTTTAACTTATGCTTTCAGAAACTTGGACATTAGCATATAAAACAATACAAAAACATCAAAGAACTCAGAGATGCATGTAGTGAAACATGTTAGGATTCACCTGAAGAGACAGAAAGCCAAACACTTGGATAATTAAGCAAACCAAAGTTAAGGATGTTATTTCTGGAGTTAAGAATTTAAAATGGAGTCACCTTGCGAGAAGAAATAATGATAGGCAGACACCAAAGTCGTATTTTGCATTCTGAAAGATAAGAAAAGACCGAGGAAGGTACCACTGTGTCGTTGGAGCGATCAAATTGTGAAGTTTGGAAAAACAGAATGGAGAAGAATTGTAGAAACAGGTCAGATTCACCTAGGCGAGGCCTTCATTCTGCTGTGTATTGATAAAGCTTGAAACTTACGATCATGTCGGGGCCGGTGAAAGTGTGGGTGAATTAACACGGCGCTGTGCTTACTCAAAAAAGGTGGTCGAGATTCGATTACTGGGCGATACTAATTTTATTTAATTTAGGGGGGGAAAAATAAAAATAAAAATTTTAACAAAGTACAGAAATAAGTAAATTTAAAAAGTAAATTAAGAAATGAACTATAAACTCTTATACTATTCGTTCTTCAATTTGAGACCAAAAAAAAAAAAAAAAAAAGAAAGAAAGAAAAAGAAGTTGAGTCTATTTTCAAGAGGGGTGATCGCTACGTCTGAGAGGAGTATTTCGCAAAATTTTATCTCTGGTGCATTTTTGTTTATTGATTTCATTTTTATTTTCGGTCTTTAATTTTCACCTTAAATTTGAATTGAATATCAGTATATAAAATTTGATTCAAAATATCAGTACACATTTTTCATGTGACTTGTTCAAGAGGAAATAAAGTTTGTAGGTATTGTACTAAGATGATTTTGAATAAAGTTTCTTAAAATTCTGAGAGAAATTAGCGGAAACGGCGAGATAATGATTCAGATAACGCTTCTTAGAAAACAGGCTACGAAAATTTCCAGGGTTTCTACTAAAACTTCTGAAAGGTTTTATCAAGGTCATTCAAACACCATGAAAGTCAGTTTCATATTTTATATTCATGCTACTATTTCCAATGCAACACTCCTCAAAATGCATATTTATATGGAAAATTTTAAATTTTGCTATGTTGATAAAATCTTAAATTATGAATAACATACGAAATTTTCCTATTATAATATTTGTAGTCAATCATGTTCAAACAAGTATCTTAAATGTTATTCTGAAGTTGTCTGATATATTTATGATCCTCAAAATGGACGTTTATGCTCAATTCTGCCCTATTCTGCCATTTATGGAAATCGTAAATTCCAAATAACTTACGATTTTTTTAAATTGGGAAAATCGTAATCTATGATATTTATACCAGTATCCTAAATAATATTTAAAAAGGGGTCTGATATCTTTGCGATGAAAATATCACTCAAGATTGACGTTTATGTGAAATTTTGCCCTATTCTGCCATGTTAAGAAATTCGTAAATTTCCAATAACTTACGAAATGTTTATATTGGAAAATTCATAGTCATTATTATTTATGCCAGTGTCCTAAATAATATTTAAAAAGTGGTCTGAGATCTTTACGATGAAAATATCACTCAAGATTGACGTTTACGTGAAATTTTACCCTGTTCTGCCATGTTAAGAAATTCGAAAATTTCCAATAACTTACGAAATTTTTATATTGGGAAAATTATAGTCAATGATATTCATGCGAGTATCTTAAATAATATTTCAAAAGTAGTGTGACACCATTACGACGAAAATATTATAAATAATATTTTTTTTATAATAAGAGTTTTTTTTTTTTTTTTTTTTTTTTTTTTTTTTGAGATACTGTGTAGTGTACACAGACTAACATACTAACACACTAACGGACTAACAAACTAACAGACACCCTACAGACGGACACCATACAAGTTTTGTCATTTTCGGAATCCTCACCTGAAAACGTGTAAAAAAGTCAAAAAACGGAGGTCGAAAATTTTCACGATTACTGTATCTAGTATGATGGGTAACCAAAAATGTATAATATGTAATGAATAATAATGGGACGAATTTCTCCGTAAGTTAACATGAGCTTTCAATGACCTTGATTTTAACTAAAACTTAGTCCTAATTTACCCTAATAATCCAAAGAGCCTTAATCCTAAATTTGATCCCAAAGAAAAGACAAAAAAAAAAAAAAAAAAAAAAAGCATATTTATGAAGGAACACCTAACGATGAATTTGACTATAGCGATATTAGACGAATAAATTGGTTCCTCTGTTGAGAAATACTGTTGAGATATTTAATCTCAGAAGATTCTTTTATTAACTTTCGTTTTTCTTGTTCCGGACTTTCTCTTTTTGTTTTTTTGTTTCCCGCCAATTGATTGTTTTTGTGCACCTGCCGTATCACGTGACGATATGTCGCGTCTCTCTACAAGTACATTGTAATACTTTTTCAATCATGTAATTTTCGTTATTCGGAACTGACGTTCCATTTTCTTATTCTATTTAATCATAATTTTTTCTTTTTGTCTAAGATGAATAAATTAAAGTAAAAAACATCTAGGCTTTCTTTCATTACGCAGCAACGAGTGAATTATCCTAAATAACAATTGATCTACATATTATGTAAGAATTTCTCAGTCTAATCAAGATTCATTATAGGAAAAGTAGTTGCTGGTCTTTAATACAGAAGTCATATTAAGGAGATTTTTTCTTCACCAATGGAATAAACAATTACCTGTGACAACCCAGGTAAGCTAAACTTTATTTAATTATATGACTGTTATTTTAGCAAAGAATTATTAGTAAGAAATATTTGTTATAAATATATTTAAATAACTAATTTGAGGAAACTCCGAACTCATGCACTTATTTATAAAGTATTCTTCCCTCAAATACTTCATGTTGAATTATCGTGTTGTGTTTAAGGAGGAAAGGAAGAAATCGAATTTTTACAAATAATAATATTAATAATAATGATAATAATAATAATTTCAAAAATCAATAAAATACAAGGCGATTATGATAGACAAATGGATTCAAATATCTTTAATAAATAGGCATAAAAAAAACTTAACTTACCGGGAAGTACAGTGATCATCCTCATTGATAAAACACCTCCTATAATACTACAACCATACAAAATCCCTGATGCGATCAGCCGAAGAAATAAAAACTAAATTTTTTCGCAACAAAATACAATGCTAATTTTTCAGATGTGTTAAAAGTTGAATTATTAGAATTTATTAAATTAAATCCCCCTCCAATTAAAATTTACAAATTTGACTAATTGCTACAAAAACATGCACCTGATATACTCCGCCTCCTATCTAAGGCTGTTGGTAGTTAATTTTTTGGGAGGAGGTTTAAATTATAGTACACAATGTTAATTCTTTAGAATATAGTATAGATTGAAAATTTTAAACAAATTTGTACATTTCAGGGGAGGGGGAGGTAATGGGTCAACTACTAGCAAAATCGCATTTTGAAACGGCCCACCGGTGGCCGAGTGATTCTGCGCTCAAAGCTAGTAGACCTGAAGTGCCGGGTTCGATCCCAGGTCGCGCTCGTCGACCTAGCTGTTCGGTGTTTCCGTGGTTTTCTCCAAAACTTTTAAATATGGGCTAGTCTAGGACCCCTTAGAAAGACCGTCACGGAGGGCACTCCCCCTCAGGCCTAGGACCTACAGCAGTCAATCGGCCTTATTCCCAAAATCCAATCTAATCCCACTTTAAAACTATTATTCTATATAACATAATTGTAGAGAAAATAACAAAGAATTTATTTCCAGTTGTTAAATATTCAAAAATTTTATCAATGATTATATTAGACAATGATAAAACTTTAAGAAATTTCCATTAATTGCTCAATTACTGGTCTGTTCACAATAATACAACAATTGAAACAGAGCAGCTATAAGCGATCATCATACATATCATGTTTTGTGAATTTATAATTTAAAGGATTTGAGACTTGAGCCTTCGTACATAATAATTCCAACTAATCTTTGCAAAACATTTTACAAATTATATATTACAACAAAAAAGTGTACACGCGCAGGAAAGGAAGTGTTGAAAGGGAATGAATACTTTATAGTAATTTGGGTTAATATTACAACTTTTCCATAAGAAAGCACTATCTGACTATCACTACCAGAAAACCGGTTAAAAAACATCCACTTAAAAAATTATAATCATTCCGTACTTTATTTAAAAAAAAAAAAACACCGTTGGATTTTCTTGTTGGGGAATAAGAACAAATGAAAAGTTTCATACACTTACAAGCGAAAATGAATGTGGGTATGCAACTTTATAGGAGTATTTAATTTTTTAAACAATTATTTTTATAAAATCTCTTTCAATTTGTCGATTGTTGGTTGGGTTTTACGTCGCACTAGGGTTGCGCAATGGGCAATTGGTGATGGTCTGGGACTCGCCTCGAGAGGTGGTCCGGAGACATGCCATCATAATTTTGATCCTCCACGGAAGGGATGGCTCTCCCGCTTCGATGACTCACAGAGGTATAATTTTGATGGGAACATGGAGGACATTGACATGACAGATTTTACATGCACTAGTCATCATTAGTGTTCACAACAGTCTTTGGTCTACTCGAGAATCAAGCCCGCAATCATCCAATCAGGAGCCCGGCGCTCTACTGACTGGGCTACCGCGTCCCCCCCCCCCCCCTCTACCTTAAAAAAAAAAAAAAAAAAAAAAAAAAAAAATCAAAACGTCTAGTGAATAAAAATTAAATATCCGCAATTTATAGGAAAGCAAAAAATACTATTCGATTTTCTTGATCGGATACAGTACTTGAAAACTTTAATTTACTTAAGATTGAAAATGAATGCAAGAATGTCTTAGAAATTAGACAATATCAATTGATCTTAGGTTTAAAATTTTAATAATAAGCCTTAAATTTTCTTTGGCTTTGCCTCATTTTTCAAAAGTAATTTCATCAAATTTTCAAGAAATAAAGTCGCTGAAATAAAGAATATATAAACATTGTCACAGATATTAACTTTATAATACTCGTAAGTAATTTTTTAAATATCTATTCGTATAAAATATCTTTTCATTTATTGAATTTTAAATGTAATTGCATTGTCTTTTTGGGAAAATAAGACAACTTTTCTATAATAAAGCACTTCCAGAAAACCAGTTAAAAACATTCATAGAAAAAAAAATCGAACTTTATAGAAAGGCGAAAACTACTCTTCAATTTTCTTGTTCGGGAATAACAATTCATGAAAAACTTCACATGCAAGTGAAAATTAATGAAAAAATATGCAAGAAAATTAGTCAGTTTTTAACTGATCTCAGCTTAAAAAAATCATAATATAATAAAAGCCTTAATTTTCTTTATTTTGGTTATAGTTCCTCTGTCTGTGATCTAAAAAGAAAAAAAAAAATCCCTTTTCGGCAAGCTTAAAGGCAAAGGTAGATTCCTTTACGTTAATATTTCAAATGTAAAGAAATATTTCATATGCATTAATACATACTTAGCCAACGGCTTTGTTCCCACACATTGCATTATTTACGTCGGTATTCTGTTTTTAAGAAATGTAATTATCAACTAGTACTATTCATTCTACTAAAAATTTCAGTCCAGATTTATTGATCAGTAAATGATTCAGTTTTTTAAAAATCCAAGTTTATAATCATTCAACAAATAGAAGACATAAAGATATACAATTTGGTGACAAAACTTGCGACTTAGGATTGAAATTTGTGAAAATTTGATAGTTGTTGACGAAATTCGTTATTTGATGACAAAATTTCGCGAGCTCGGCGATGAAAAATGGTAGTTTTGACGTCATTATATTTTCTTCCCACGCAAAAACCTCATATTTGTTCACAGACCAATATCTTGTTTCCACAAGATAAAAAATCAAAGGAAGCTGTAACGTATTACTCTCAATTTCAATCGTAAATTTTAAATTCTTGCGTAAACCGGCGTTCTAAACTATTCCCCACAAACGATATTTTTACCAAGACTAACGTATTATTTTAATTTTATATTTTTAAATAATTAATTAAAGCTGTTACCATGGTTTTTATATTTGCAGTGATCTTTTTTATTATCGTTTGCACGTGACGTAAGCATCAGGTTATAAATTTAAGAAATTAAAGCTATAGAAAAAGTCGGCTTCATCACAATTGTCGAAAAATCACTTTTTAACTTGTAACTTTTAAGCAATTGAAGTTATTGAAAAGGTTTAAATACAAAAGTTGTTCTTTACGATAAGGTGGTAATTCGCCTGATTTGAAGTATTTTCCTATTTTCAATATTAAAGAAATTATGGGCAAATGAAAATTCCTATCCCCCACCATTTCCACCCCTTTGAGCTGGATGCCTCATCTACGAACTCGACCGAGATTTTTATTGTCCTGACAACATATCCGGAGCTGGTTAAATTTAAGTAAAAATTACTCCAGTATTGAAAAATGTATATGAAGTACCCCTACGTGCACGTAAAGCATCACCTCTCTACTCTTTTTCGCAATTTATTTACCTGAGAAGCTGTTATCCGTTCTGTTGTAGATTAGTCAATGTTTTTATTGTTACCTCTAAGATGATTTCTTTTCTTTTCTTTTCTTTTCTTTTTTTTTTTTTTTTATACTACATTTTTGAGTTGTGGCACTTATCTTGCTGGGGTTACTTAATGTGTATACTGTAATAACGTTTTATTTAAATTCACTAAAATATTTATCCATGTTCTCTGTAAATTTACAATAATTCTTAGTTAAAAGTAAGTAATCGAAATTATCAATTTTTATTATGTATTTTTATTTATTTTGTTTATTTAACTTCTCAAAAAAAAAAGAAAGAAAAAAGCATTCTTAGTTACAAACATAGTCTCCTCAATAATTAATTATAGTCATTAAAATTTATATAAAATAGATTTTTTAATATCTCCATTTACTTTCTCTGTAATAATTTTCGATAAATAACTAAAGACAAATGATTATCAGTAGTTTTTCTTTTGAAATTTTTATTAGTGTAGATATCGATAATTGATTAAAAGTGTAATTATTGATATAATTTTTCAAGCATTTCTGTATATTTGATGCAAAATACTGCAATAGAAATTATTTTCAGTAAACTTTGCAGCTATGTCATTGTAATAACGGTGTGTGTTGCATTAACTAGAATATAAACCAAAAAAAAAAAAAAAAAAAGAAAGAAAGAAAAGAAAAAAGTTCTTAAAAAGTAAATTTTCCGAAAATTCTCCACCTTTGATTGCAAAAGAATTGTGTTATTCTACTCGAATTTATAATACTGACACTCGAAACAAAAATCAAAATAGTAATTTTACTTACTTAATTGCAGAATTTTAATAATAAGATGGCCCAGAAGACGAAAATTTTATTTTTTCCATTTATTGTTCAATTTTCTATTATTATTATTTTCACGTGCAGCGTAATATTTCATACATTTCACTCAATATGACAAAATTATTTATTTTAAAATTTAATAGAAATATAGCCATGCTTAAAAATTAATATATCTTAAATAAATAAATGAATAAATAAATATTTTTAAGTTAATAATATGCTGTTTTATGTTATGCTTAATTTTCTTAATGAGAATTATATTTCCTTAAATTTCTTTCAAAACAATCTTAGATAAAAATGAAAAATTTTAGGAATTAAACATATTAGAACTTATAAAAAAGAATTCGAAGAAAATGAGTTTAAAGTTTTAAGCAAAACTTGCACAAAATATTAAAATCACGTCTTTTGATTTATTTCTGGCATAGGTGTCTGCTTAACTGGGTCAGCGGGGGCGGTCACCATAGCTTTTTTTTTTTTATTTTTTTATTTATTTTATTTTATTTTTATTTTTTCACGGGGGCGAAAATATATGTTTGCCTGGATGCTTCAAACTTCCAACAGGTCGAAATTTCAAACGCGAAAATTAGTTTGATCATATAGTATTTGAATTTTACAGTACATCGTTTTTTATTTATTTTATTTATTTTTTCTTCTCTCTCTTTCTTTACTGATGGGTTACCAGCAGGATCTACTGTACTTCATACAATTCCCATTTGGCAAGAGAAAAGCTAAACGACCTGTCCTTTAGGTTGAGGCAGAAAAGCTACTGTTCACGGTCAAGGCGGTTTGGAGTATGGGTGCAACTTTCGGGAATTCTATTCTCAAGAAAAGTGATACCGACAGAAAAGCTTTTGTTCATTCAGTTCAGCCCATAGCACAATAATTTCATGCTGAAAGTTTCTTTTAAATGGGTTAGTAAGGCGAAAGATACTAATATTTAAAAAGAAGCAAACTTTTAATGCTATTAAAAATACAGATATTTAATTAAATATTTCTCTTTAATTTAAATTTTTCTGTATATGTTTGTCCATTATTTATTTATTTATTTATTACCCACTGTTTGAGTCCGATTAATATCAGTATTCAATTTTACACACGAAAAGAGAAGAGGAATTTGTTTGTTCGTTGAAGGAGTTAAGGTCAATTGACTACACTTGGTTCTAGGCCTATAGGTGGAACGCGCTCCATGAGAATCTTCCTAAGGAGTCCTAACCCGTATTTACACTAGTTTCGGAGAAAGCCACAGAAAACTCCGAACGGCCAGGTCGACGAGTGCGACCTGGGAAACGCGGTGCTTCTCGTCTACTAGCTTTGTTCTCAGAATTGCTTGACCACTGATGAGGCCGAGAAGGGGAAGGAGTTGTCAAAAATGATAATTAATAGGTTAAAAACTGCTGTTTTAGAAGCCCAGATCTCATTATTAATATTACTTCAGCGAACAAGTAAATACGGTCATTTCTACAAGATGATTTAGATTGTCAATTTATGAAATTAATAAATATATTGGAAAAAGTAATAAAAATCTTTAATATCTAAGTTTACTGAAATACTCTTAATACGTATATTAAATTGTTTACATGTAATTATCTATGTAAACAATTTCAGTTGTCGATTCTCTGTTCTTATATATTTTCGATGTAAATAACAGTATCGGCATTTTTAATAAGAAATCTCTTTATAAATGAAATAAAAGGACACGGCACAAAGAGTCCTGTTTTGGAAAGTTCTAAAGAATGTTCTGAAAAAAATCCTTTGAAAATTATCTTGAAAAAAAAAAAAAAAAAAAAAAAAAAAAGAAATAAATAAAGAAAATTTTCAGCTTTAACAACATAAAATGTACTTTAAGAGTAAAACTTTTATGTTTTGAAAATAAAGACGTAATAAAATGTATGATTAATTTGTGCCCCCCCCCCCCCACTTTTTTTTGTGTATGTGTGTCTATCTATATATAAGAAGAACGTATTCAATTTGTGGAAAATTTCGACCGTTGATATAGTTACACGCCTTAAGACGTTTTGAACACGATATGATTATCGATATGACTATTTTTAGAAAATATCTGTGTGTTTCTCTCTCTCTGTGTATAAAAAATTCTGTATTTGGTCGGTTGTATCCAGAACCAATGGACGAATTTAACTGAATTTTGATTTAAACTAAAGCTGATTACGTTTGATAATCAGTCGCCTAACAGTTGACGCTGTCATCGTCTATTTTATGTTAGTTTTTTTTTTTTTTTTTTTTTTTTTTTTTATAACTTTTAAAATCACAGTATAGGAAAAAATTAATTTATATACCAAAATTGATTTTCTCTGTTCAAAGTAAAAATATATATTTGATAGTAATAGTTAGAATACCAAGAAAATTTTTCTTTATGTATATCTTTATTCTATCCCCTACCCTTTCTCTCCGGTATGTAGATTTTAAAATCGAAAAAAAAAAGTCACCGGAAATGAATTTTGGTGGTCTTCATAAATGAAATACAGCTTTTTAATAACTTTTAGTGGCATTATGTTTCTTCTATTTTTAAAATTGTTTTTTTCCTTTTAAATGATTCTTTTTCTGTTTCATTTATGTATATATGAATTATTTTTAACATATCGCAGGAAAAAATGAAAAATTCAATATTCTACTATGTGTAAGGAGTATAAATATTTGCATAGAACACAATGCTATGGAATACTTTTGGGTGCCCCTATGTACAAATAAGTAGAAGTATACACTCCATTTTCAATAAGGAACATGCTATAGTGAACTTGAATAACATATATCAGTTTCAAGAATTTCCATGAATATTTATGGGAGTTGGTGCACGGACAGACAGACGGATCAACAGACGAACAGACAGACCCAAACCGAAGTCAATAACAGTTTTCAGGGCTGAAAGTATTCCTATATTTCCTATTTTTCTTATATATTTCAAAAAATCATGAAAAATGCCCTATATTTTCCTATAGTTTATAATTTTTTACATTTTCCCTTTATTTCACAAAAATTTTCCTACATTTCCTATATTCTGGTACTTCAGTTTAAGTTCTTCTTACTTATTTTCTGCTTTCCTTGCTAGGCATTAAAAGAATTCATAATTCCATTACCATTTCAATATTAATTTTCACTTATTATTATTATTATTATTATTATTATTGTGGAAGTATGGGAAAGTTGGGGGGAGGGGGGCACAATTCCTTAAATAGGCACTGCATGTAGTTAACTAACATGTAGTTAAATTGAAGGTTCATGATTTTTCTTTCTTTTTGATTTTTTGAGCATTATGATGTAAAAGAGGTGTCATTATTTTGAATATAATATGTGGATTCATGTTAAATGATATAAACTGGTATGAAAGTTAGACAAGCAAGAGATGGTAAATTTGGAAATATGTTCTTTTCTAAATAATATAAAAAGTAAACAGTAATATATCAGTACATTCATTTTATCTGTTAAATTAGATGAGATTAAATTAGGGTGTTTTGTTTACGAAGTCATTTAATCATTCCGAGATTACAAAATAATGTTAGAGAAAGTTCGTTTTTACTCAACCTCTCAATCTTCTCTTGAAATTATGTTCCTACTTTTGTGTGAAAAATATTCTTATATTTTCCTGTTTGATTGCTTTGACCCCTGAGTTTTTAACCTTCTTTGTAAACTGTTAATAACATTCATCAAGTAATTCCAGTACGTTAAATTCATTATCGCAGTTAGAGAGTTTGAACATCGCATTTAGGATATAGTACCTAAAATTCGAAAAAAAAAGAAATCCTAAATGCGACGCGGGTATATTTTTTCATAAATTAAAGACAATTTTTTAATTTCTTGAAAAGAAATGACCCAAACACAAGTTCAGAGTTAAGCGTATAATGTTCAACTCTTTTTTCTTTCTTTTCATATTTATTTATTTACTAAAATATCATAAATTTCCTATATGCGATAAACTTACAAAAAATCAGGTCGCATTTGGGATTTGGGCACAATGATCTTTAAAAAAATATAAAATAAAAATCTACATTTTTGTCATATATTTACTCCGTTATTTTATTTTATTTATTTATTTATTTAATTTTTCAATGATTTATTGATAAATTTCACTAATTTTTTGCTTTCTTAATTTTTTCTGTAATTATCTTTATTTGACCTTTGATCTCTCGGAGGATTTTGGGAAAGTCGAACGCCTGCCATTATCGACCAACTAAAACCTATTAAATCACGATGGCATCTGCTCCTTCTTCTAAATATTATTATCTTATTATTTTCTGTTATAGTATGTTCAGATTTCTTATGTATGGATGCCATATATCAATGTCTCAGAAATAACTCATTTTTTATTATCTTGCTACTATAATTCCTGTTGATATAGTCGTTCTATGGAAAATTTTAAGCTTAACTTTTTGAATATATTTTGCTCTGTATAGAACTTCCCTTCAGTATGTAATAATTTATTGATTATTCATGGTGCTTAGCGTAAGATTATAAAAATAAGGCATATAACAGTATCGGAATTCGAAACTCTGCAAAATATAAAAGAATAAAGGCGTTTAAGTTTTTCCGTAGTTGTCTTCGAAACTTGTGTAATTCCGAACTAAATACCGTTAAAAATCCTTTGTACAAAATATTAACCAAGTATCGGAACTTGTAACTCTGCAAAATTTAAAAGTATAAAGGCGTTTTGGGTTTTCCGTAGTTACAGAATTTGAACGGCTTATATCAGTTTAAAAGTCCGCAATAAAAAGTACTTTAAAATATTTTTTGAATGATATATTATAAGCAATTTAATCATAATTAGTATTGGAGATTGTGAAATTTTATTATATTAAAGCGCTATCTGGTGACTGATTTGCGAGATCTGCTCTTCAATTTCAATTCAAATAAGTTTTAAAGTAATATATTATTTTTGAAACTATGTTAAATAGAAGCTACAAAAATAATATAAGCATTCCTATAATAAGATTTATCTGATTTTCCTGTGGTTTTTGGGGAAACTTGCAAAAATCCAATCTGAATAGCGTTAAAAATTCTTAATGGAAAATATGAACTGAGTATCGGAATTCGAAAGTCTGTAAAATTCAAAAGAATAAAGAGGTTCCGTAGTTTGTTCGTAGTTTTCCCCGGACCCGAAACACCCGTACGAAATTTGAACACCGTTCAATTTGTCGGATCTTAAAACTTAATAATACCAATTTTAAACGCTCTAACACTATTTCTACAGCAGCCCCTTCGCATTCCTTTCCCGTCTCGCCTAATAATTTTACACTTTTGGAAATATCTGCAATCGGTTTCTCGGGTCTTAAAATCTAATAATGCCAATTGTCAACTCTCTAACTCCATTTCTACATTTTTGTCCCTTCACCCCTCCCCTTTCTGTCCCTCCTAATAATTTTACACTTTCAAAAATATTCGCAATCGATTTATTGGGCCTTAAAACCTAATTATATCAATTTTAATAGCTGTAACTGTTGTTCTACATTTTTGCCCTTTCGCCTGCTCCTCCCCCCCCCCCTTCCTTCAAGACACTCCTAATAATTTTAAACTTTCAAAAATATTCATAATTGAATTATCGGCCATTAAAACCAGGTAATAGTAATTTCAACGGTACATCTCAATTTAAAACTAGTTGGCATAGATGGACTCCGCTGAGTTACCCACCATATATATGTTCTCATAAATTTCTAGTGTGAGACATATTATAGCATATTAAGAGAAATGAATTTGATCAAAGGCTTGACAAAGTGACAGAATAAAATCCCCGCCTAATAGGCTATCCACCGTTCACTTCAATTTGTTTATCTTATTCTAATCTATTAATTTATTTTATTAGGGTCAGTTTCGTAGTTTAATTTTCATGCTACTATTTCCAATGCAAGAATCCACAAAATTCCTATTTATATGAAAAATTTTTAATTTTGCTATGTTGATAAAATCTTAAATTACGAATAATTTACGAAATTTTTCTGTTAGAATATTTGTAGTCAATCATGTTCAAACAAGTATCATAAATGTTTTTTGAATTTGTCTGATATATTTATGATCCTCAAAATGGACTTTTATGCTCAATTTTGCCCTATTCTGCCGTGTTAAGTAAATCGTAAAGTCCAAATAACTTACGATTTTTTTAATTGGAAAATTAATCGCCTTTAAATGTTTAAATCGCGTTTTTATCTCTTAGTTATATATATATATATATACTCTAAAAGATAAAACAAAAAAATTGGTGACAAAATATAGAAAACTGTAGAAAAAATAAATAAATAAAATTCTTAAATAAATAAATAAATAATAATAAAATTAATTAATTAATTAATTAAAAATGATGTTGAAAAGGTGTTAGGTCCCCTTAAACGTACGGGGCTAAGGTACAATTATATTGACATGGATTTCTTAAAATAGTGATTTTCCTTCTGTAAAAGAATAAAATTTAATTAAAGACTATATAGTTAACGGAAAAAACGGTAACGGAAAGAATGGTACCCTTGAACATCGGAAACTTCCTATAGTAATAAATATCATTTTTGTATATATGCCTTTTCGTATATATATCAGTAGAGAAAAATCCTTAGACCAATTTTCGGTCTTTCATTTACATTCCCTTTCCACACTTCAAATGAAATAATAATAATACTGTTTACTTTCTTACGAGAAGTGTTGTGCATTTTCCCGTTACAGTTTCTTTTGCATTGATTACTCTCTTTGTATTAAATTTATGAACATTTACCACACAAAAAAATAAATAAATAAATAAATAAATAAATAAATAATAATAATAATAACAATAAATAAACAAACAAATCTAATAATAATTGTTTTCTATTTTCATATAAGGAAGTATTGGATTCGTAAAAATTTTCTACTTCCGGTTTCGAACGGTTTTACACATTTTGAGATGACGTGAACATAATTTACCATTTAAACTAGTATGAGGTTAGAAGCCTTTATTATCATATTATGAATATATAGGCTCCCTACTCTCCCCCCACCCCTCGCTTTCAACCGGTTATAAGCAATAAATCTCACCCCCGTACTGACAACCTAAAATCGGCTGCTAAGAATTGTGGTATTGGAACGCGCAATTTGAATCATTTTATGATAAAACTCTAAAAATGAATGAAACTCTATAATTAATAATAATAATAATAATAATAATAATAATAATAATAATAAAAAAATGCAATTTTGTATTTTGTATTGCTTAGCTGGCTGGCTCTTCTTTCAAAAGTTGACCCGTCCAGCTGAACTATCCATAGCAGCTGTTGGGAGATAGCGTTTTTAACTACTTCACAAAAGAAGCGTCGTTTGGACAAACCGCTCCTGCATTTCAAAGCAATCTTTCATTCGTAAGAAAATTCCGCGTCGCGTGTGGTAATGTTGAGATATTTACAAGCCACATTATAGGAGTTCTTAAAAACGAAACGAAATGTTATTCAAGTAGATCTCGATGTTTTCAAAGCTTTAACTTTAACTTGATATTTTTTGTTGGGTAATTCTTCAGGAACACATCAATTGCGCTTACGTTAATCCCCCCTATTGTTAAAAATGCATCAATTGCGCTCGCGAGAAAAATTACTAAAAACGTTCATTGTCACCTTCCCCTCCCCCTTGTATACCGGAAGGTAAAAAATGATAATTTCTAGAAAGGGAAGAATTCTTTGCTTACTTTATTGTCACTATCATATCGTTTCTACAAAATATAATCCTAACTGGTCCACGTTAGAGACATATTATACAGATATTAAACTATTAATCTCACGTGGAAATACAGAATATGTTTACTTATCAAGATGTTTCATTTAGTATTCTGTATTATTAACACAAATATTAATTTTTTATTTTCATTTAACCCATTAGGCGTCAAAGCTCCCGCTGTGGGAACAATTTTTTAAGATTTTTTTTCCCCTGCAAGTAATTAAGATAAATATATTTTTTATTTTTTACAATAAATATTAAAATTCCCAGCTTCGTTTTTTTTTTTTTTTTTTTTTTTTCAATT
Source organism: Salticus scenicus (assembly GCA_963930645.1). Classification (NCBI taxonomy): domain Eukaryota; kingdom Metazoa; phylum Arthropoda; class Arachnida; order Araneae; family Salticidae; genus Salticus; species Salticus scenicus. Next base: position 325,845,895 of record OZ005648.1, on the reverse strand, counting down.
ATTCAAACAAAGATGTTTGTTTTTCTGCAAAACATCAGCGACGAAAAAAAAATCAAGAAAAATAACTCATTCGAGTACAGGGGTTTAAAACATTGGATATGAAATAAAACAATTCTTTTCTTAAATTATAACAAACAGGGATCAAGAAAACTAATTGAAGAGGATTTTGCCTTTTTTTCAACATTTGTTCTACCCCAATTAGGTGTCAAATCACCCATTTGGAAACATGTCATATCTTCTAACAAAATATTTTTTTTTTTTTTATTTATTTATTTTTTTTTTTTAAGTATATATGATTAGAAATGCACATTGAAACCCATTTATAAATTTTCAGTGGAATTCATATAGCGGCGTTTAATGGGTTAACAAATATAATAAGCAAAATAATTCATACGAGTAAAATGATGTAATCCAAAAGTCACATAAAAAAAAAAAAAAAAAAAAAAAAAAGAACATTATTCAAAAAGTATTGACTCTAACTCTATGCGGTTTTCACTGAAAAGAATAGAACAGCATGGAATTTTTTTTTACATATACAAGAAAAACTTAGTTATACTTTGCACCAATATATCGTGCAGTATCCACAGTATCCTCTTACATTTTAAACAGATCCGCCTGATCAAATGGCGCCATATTGCGAATTCTGAAGTTTTATTAAGGAGAATTTCTAATGTTGAACGACTGACAATCATACTAATGATTGACGACCATTACATTGAACATTTACAGTCTAGTTACTTTGTTGAATCATGTATTGCGTCACAATAAGAAAGAACTTTTAAAATTAAAGCGTCACCTAATAAAGGAAATTTAAGCTGATTCGCTAATAAATCTTTTGTTACCTAAAATATGCGTATGCATTACGCATAAATTAAATAAAAAGACTTTTTAGTTGTGACATCAGCTGGCACTCGACAATATGTTTGCGTCTTAAAAAGTTCGCTTTTGTACCGAATTTTACATTATGCCGGTATCGTACCTGAAGATTGTTCTACCGTTCTCTGTACTTAGGGTTTAGGAGGGACTAAAACCTACGAACGCAATCTATATTTTTATGCTTTTGGGGAGGAAATATGCTTTGGACGCAATTGATGCGTTTGATTTTTTTTTTTTTTTTTTTTTTTGGGGGGGGGGGGGCGGGATTTGATCTAGGCGCAACTGATACCTATGAGGATGAAAAAAAAAAAAATCAGAAGCTTGTATATATTTTTAAAAAGTGTTATAAAAATATTATTTTTTTAATACCTGAAGTTAAAAAAAAAAAAAAAAAGGATTCTCCATAACCTTGATGTTTTGTCTGTCTATGTGCCTATATGTGACATTTTTGACAAATGAAATAAGTAGCCGAATTTCATTAACGTCTATTTCATTAGAAAGCTGATATATTTCGGATGACTCTTAACTATATTTCATATATTTTGGTTTTATTTTATTTTATTTTATTTATATTTTTATTTATTTTTTTCCCACATAATACCTTGCATTGATATATTTTTATAAATTTTCAAGTTGACAACCTTCCAATTTTCAAATTAAAAAGTTAACAACAACAAAAAGAAATAGGACTGACTTCAATTAAAGATCTTTCGAAGAAATTATGTTTAGATGTAAAATAATAAAAGTAGTATTAATAATAATAAAGAAAAAAAAAAGTCTGTTATATGTAATTAAAGAACATCCCCAAAAAATGGAGCCATTTAGAAATAAAATAAAATAATAATAAAAATAATAAAAATAATAAATCTTTCACTTACAAATAATTTATAAGAATTGTTTCTTTAAATTTGCATGATTTTTCTCAAAAAGTGGTAAATTAAAAAAAAAAAGAAAAAAGAAAAAAATTATAAATCATTTATGGGATCTCCAATATTATGTAAACTTAAATACAGAAATCTAGCCATCATTCCTTTCCGAGGGCCAAATGCGGTCCTCCCAATGTTAATGTGTAAACGAGTTTTGGGCTGCACTTGGTAGGGTAAACAAACGAAAATAAACACACACATAAATAATTGTTGAAAATTTGGTTCAAAAGCTTTCTTAATTTACATTTTATTTTATTTTATTTTATTTTATTTATTTTCTGAAGAATTTGAAGTGATATTTTAAAATTTTCGAGCTGGCAATTCTCCATCTTACAAATCATATTAATAAATTAAGGTAAAAATAATACGGCTGCCTTTATATATAAATAAAGAATTTCGTCGATAAACGGTATAGTTTCGAAATAAAATTACATTTATAAATCTTTCATTTGTATCAACATATGATAATTGTTTGTTTAAAACTGCAGGGTTTTTCTCAGAGTGGTTGATTTAAGAAAATTATAAATCATATATGAAATTTCCAATATTTATAAAGCCTTGCGCCCTGGCATAGTCAATCAGCCTTAAATCCTACAGCCAACCAACCAACCAATACTTATAACAATATACTCATTTATATTTACTATTTTATATATTTTTTTTAAGAAATGGAATCTCTGCATTTCCTTTTCTTTCCGAGAATAAAAATGGGAGTCCTCGCAATACCGATGTGAAAACGGGTTTCGGTCTGCATTTCGTTGGGTACAAAAACGCAAATACACACACATAGTATACATATTAAATAATTTTTTTTTTTTTTTTTTTTTTTTAATTATATGTAATTTTATATTTATTTATTTTTCCAGAACACACTGAAATGGTAGTTAAAAATTATGGAGCTTCAAATTTTCCTTTTTTCGAATCCCATTAATACATGACGTAAAAAGAGAAAAAAACTGCCTACAGAAATCCACACATCATTCCATTCCGAGGACCAACTGTGGTCCTCGCAATGTTAATGTGTGAACGAGTTTCGGTCTGCACTTCGTAGGGTAAACAAACAAAAACAAACCTACACATAAATAATTGTTGAAAATTTGGTTCAAAAGCTTTTTTAATTTTAATTTAATTTAATTTTTATTTTTATTTTCTTCTGGACAATTTGGAGTGATATTTTAAAAAATTTGAGCAGGTAATTCTCCATCTTACAAATTATATTAATAAATTAGGGAAAAAATAATATGGCTGCCTTTATATATAAGTAAAGAATTTCGTCGATAAATGGTATTGTTTAGAAATAAAATTACATCTATAAATCTTTCATTTGTATCAACATATGAGAATTGTTTATTTAAAACTGCAGGATTTTTCTCAAACAGTGGTTGATTTCAGAAAATTATAAATCATATATGGAATCCCCAATATTTATAAAGCCTTGGACTTTGGACCCTAGCATAGTCAATCAGCCTTAAATCTTACAACAAACCAACCAATCAATACTTATAAAAATATACTCATCTATATTTATTATTTTATAAATTTTTCCTATGTAATGGAATTTCTGCATCCCCTTTCCTTTCCGAGGATAAAAAATTTCGGTCCTCGCAATAGCGATGTGAAAACGGGTTTCGGTCTGCATTTCGTAGGGTAAACAAACGCAAATACACATACATAGTATATATATTAACTGAAAATTTGGTTCAATTTTTTTTTTTTTTTTTTTAAATTGTATGTAATTTTATACTTATTTATTTTTCCAGAACACACTGAAATGATAGTTGAAAATTATGGAGCTTCAAATTTTCCTTTTTTCGAATCGTATTAATAAGTGACGTAAAAAGAAAAAAAAAACTGCCTGCAGAAATCCACGAATTCATACTTTCCTCGCAATGTTAATGTGTGAACGAGTTTCGGTCTGCACTTGGTAGGGTAAACAAACAAAAATAATTAATAACCTACACATATAAATAACCTACACATAAATAACTGTTGAAATTTGGTTCAAAAGATTTTTTAATTCTAATTTTTTTTTTTTTCTTCTGGACAATTTGGAGTGATATTTAAAAAATTTTCAGCAGGTAATTCTCCATCTTAAAATCATATTAATAAATTAAGGAAAAAATAATACGGCTGCCTTTATATATAAATAAAGAACTTCGTCGATAAACGGTATAGTTTAGAAATAAAATTATATTTATAAATCTTTCATTTGTATCAACATATGATAATTGTTTGTTTAAAACTGCAGGATTTTTCTCAGAGTGGTTCATTTAAGAAAATTATAAATCATATATGAAATTTCCAATATTTATCAAGCCTTGGGCCCTAGCATAGTCAATCAGCCTTAAATCCTACAACCAACCAATACTTATAACAATATACTCAATTATATTTATTACTTTATATATTTTTCCTATGTAATGGAATCTCTGCATGTCCTTTTCTTTCCGAGGATCAAAAATGGGGGTGGGTTTCGGTCTGCATTTCGTAGGGTAAACAAACGCAAATACACACACATAGTATATATATTAACTGAAAATTTGGTTCAATTTTTTTTTTTTTTTTTTTTTTTTTTTTTTTTTTTTTTTTAAATTGTATGTAATTTTATATTTATTTATTTTTCCAGAACACACTGAAATGATAGTTAAAAATTATGAAGGTTCAAATTTTCCTTTTTTCGAATCGTATTAATACATGGCGTAAAAAGAGAAAAAAAACTGCCTACAGAAATCCACACATCATTCCATTCCGAGGACCAACTGTGGTCCTCACAATGTTAATGTGTGAACGAGTTTCGGTCTTCACTTGGTAGGGTAAACAAACAAAAATAAACCTACACATAAATAATTGTTGAAATATGGTTCAAAAGCTTTTTTAATTCTAATTTTATTTATTTTTTTTTTCTTCTGGACAATTTGGAGTGATATTTTAAAAATTTTGAGCAGGTAATTCTCCATCTTACAAATCATATTAATAAATTAAGGAAAAAAAAATTACGGCTGCCTTTATATATAAAAAAAGAATTTCGTTGATAAACGGTATAGTTTAGAAATAAAATTATATTTATAAATCTTTCATTTGTATCAACATATGATAATTGTTTGTTTAAAACTGCAGGATTTTTCTCAGAGTGGTTCATTTAAGAAAATTATAAATCATATATGAAATTTCCAATATTTATAAAGCCTTGGGCCCTAGCATAGTCAATCAGCCTTAAATCCTACAACCAACCAATACTTATAATAATATACTCAATTATATTTATTATTTTATATATTTTTCCTAAGTAATGGAATCTCTGCATGTCCTTTTCTTTCCGAGGATCAAAAATGGGGGTCCTCGCAATAGCGATGTGAAAACGGGTTTCGGTCTGCATTTCGTAGGGTAAACAAACACAAATACACACACATAGTATATATATTAACTGAAAATTTGGTTCAATTTTTTTTTTTTTTTTTTTTAATTGTATGTAATTTTATATTTATTTATTTTTCCAGAACACACTGAAATGATAGTTAAAAATTATGGAGGTTCAAATATTCCTTTTTTCGAATCGTGTTAATACATGACGTAAAAAGAGAAAAAAACTGCCTACAGAAATCCACACATCATTCCATTCCGAGGACCAACTGTGGTCCTCACAATGTTAATGTGTGAACGAGTTTCGGTCTTCACTTGGTAGGGTAAACAAACAAAAATAAACCTACACCTAAATAATTGTTGAAATTTGGTTTAAAAGCTGTTTTAATTCTATTTTTATTTATTTTTTTATTTTTTTTTTCTTCTGGACAATTTGGAGTGATATTTTAAAAATTTTGAGCAGGTAATTCTCCATCTTACAAATCATATTAATAAATTAAGGAAAAAATAATACGGCTGCCTTTATATATAAATAAAGAATTTCGTCGATAAACGGTATAGTTTAGAAATAAAATTATATTTATAAATCTTTCATTTGTATAACATATGATAATTGTTTGTTTAAAACTGCAGTATTTTTCTCATAATGGTTGATTTAAGAAAATTATAAATCATATATGAAATTTCCAATATTTATAAAGCCTTGGGACCTAGCATAGTCAATCAGCCTTTAATCCTACAGCCAACCAACCAACCAATACTTATAATAATATACTCATTTATATTTATTATTTTATATATTTTTCCTATGTAATGGAACCTCTGCATCTCCTTTTCTTTCCGAGGATGAAAAATGGGGGTCCTCGCAATACCGATGTGAAAACGGGTTTCGGTCTGCATTTCGTTGGGTAAACAAACGCAAATACACACACATAGTATATATATTAACTGAATTTTTTTTTTTTTTTCTATTGTATGTAATTTTATATTTATTTATTTTTCCAGAACACACTGAAATGATAGTTAAAAATTATGGAGGTTCAAATTTTCCTTTTTTCGAATCGTATTAATACATGACGTAAAAAGAGAAAAAAACTGCCTACAGAAATCCACACATCATTCCATTCCGAGGACCAACTGTGGTCCTCACAATGTTAATGTGTGAACGAGTTTCGGTCTTCACTTGGTAGGGTAAACAAACAAAAATAAACCTACACCTAAATAATTGTTGAAATTTGGTTTAAAAGCTGTTTTAATTCTATTTTTATTTATTTTTTTATTTTTTTTTCTTCTGGACAATTTGGAGTGATATTTTAAAAATTTTGAGCAGGTAATTCTCCATCTTACAAATCATATTAATAAATTAAGGAAAAAATAATACGGCTGCCTTTATATATAAATAAAGAATATCGTCGATAAACGGTATAGTTTAGAAATAAAATTATATTTATAAATCTTTCATTTGTATCAACATATGATAATTGTTTGTTTAAAACTGCAGTATTTTTCTCATAATGGTTGATTTAAGAAAATTATAAATCATATATGAAAATTCCAATATTTATAAAGCCTTGGGCCCTAGCATAGTCAATCCGCCTTAAATCCTACAGCCAACCAACCAACCAATACTTATAACAATATACTCATTTATATTTATTATTTTATATATTTTTCCTATGTAATGGAACCTCTGCATCTCCTTTTCTTTCCGAGGATCAAAAATGGGGGTCCTCGCAATACCGATGTGAAAACGGGTTTCGGTCTGCATTTCGTAGGGTAAACAAACGCAAATACACACACATAGTATATATATTAACTGAAAATTTGGTTATTTAATTTTTTTTTTCTTTGTATGTAATTTTATATTTATTTAATTTTCCAGAACACACTGAAATGATAGTTAAAAATTATGGAGGTTCAAATTTTCCTTTTTTCGAATCGTATTAATACATGGCGTAAAAAGAGAAAAAAAACTGCCTACAGAAATCCACACATCATTCCATTCCGAGGACCAACTGTGGTCCTCACACTGTTAATGTGTGAACGAGTTTCGGTCTTCACTTGGTAGGGTAAACAAACAAAAATAAACCTACACATAAATAATTGTTGAAATATGGTTCAAAAGCTTTTTTAATTCTAATTTTATTTATTTTTTTTTTCTTCTGGACAATCTGGAGTGATATTTTAAAAATTTTGAGCAGGTAATTCTCCATCTTACAAATCATATTAATAAATTAAGGAAAAAAAATTACGGCTGCCTTTATATACAAAAAAAGAATTTCGTTGATAAACGGTATAGTTTAGAAATAAAATTATATTTATAAATCTTTCATTTGTATCAACATATGATAATTGTTTGTTTAAAACTGCAGGATTTTTCTCAGAGTGGTTCATTTAAGAAAATTATAAATCATATATGAAATTTCCAATATTTATAAAGCCTTGGGCCCTAGCATAGTCAATCAGCCTTAAATCCTACAACCAACCAATACTTATAACAATATACTCAATTATATTTAATATTTTATATATTCTTCCTATGTAATGGAATCTCTGCATCTCCTTTTCTTTCCGAGGATCAAAAATGGGGGTCCTCGCAATACCGATGTGAAAACGGGTTTCGGTCTTCATTTCGTAGGGTAAACAAACGCAAATACACACACATAGTATATAGTATATTAACTGAAAATTTGGTTATTTTTTTTTTCTATTGTATGTAATTTTATATTTATTTATTTTCCCAGAACACACTGAAATGATAGTTAATAATTATGGAGGTTCAAATTTTCCTTTTTTCGAATCGTATTAATACATGACGTAAAAAGAGAAAAAAGCTGCCTACAGAAATCCACACATCATTCCATTCCGAGAACCAACTGTGGTCCTCGCAATGTTAATGTGTGAAGGAGTTTCGGTCTGCAATTGGTAGGGTAAACAAATAAAAAAAACCTACACATAAATAATTGTTGAAAATTTGGTTCAAAAGCTTTTTTAATTCTAATTTTATTTATTTATTTATTTATTATTATTATTTTTTTTTCTGGACAATTTGGAGTGATATTTAAGAAATTTTGAGCAGGTAATTCTCCATCTTACAAATCATATTAATAAATTAGGGAAAAAATAATATGGCTGCCTTTATATATAAGTAAAGAAATTCGTCGATAAATGGTATAGTTTAGAAATAAAATTACATCTATAAATCTTTCATTTGTATCAACATATGATAATTGTTTGTTTAAAACTGCAGTATTTTTCTCATAATGGTTGATTTAAGAAAATTATAAATCATATATGAAATTTCCAATATTTATAAAGCCTTGGGACCTAGCATAGTCAATCAGCCTTTAATCCTACAGCCAACCAACCAACCAATACTTATAATAATATACTCATTTATATTTATTATTTTATATATTTTTCCTATGTAATGGAATCTCTGCATCTCCTTTTCTTTCCGAGGATTAAAAATGGGGGTCCTCGCAATACCGATGTGAAAACGGGTTTCGGTCTGCATTTCGTAGGGTAAACAAACGCAAATACACACACATAGTATATATATGAACTGAAAATTTGGTTCAATTTTTTTTTAATTGTATGTAATTTTATATTTATTTATTTTTCCAGAACACACTGAAATGATAGTTAAAAATTATGAAGCTTCAAATTTTCTTTTTTTAGAATCGTATTAATACATGACGTAAAAAAAGAAAAAAAAACTGCCTACGGAAATTCACACATCATTCCATTCCGAGGACCAACTGTGGTCCTCGCAATGTTAATGTGCGAACGAGTTTCTGTCTGCACTTGGTAGGGTAAACAAACAAAAATAAACCTACACATAAATAATTGTTGAAAATTTGGTTCAAAAGCTTTTTTAATTCTAATTTCTTTCTTTCTTTTTTTCTTTGTATTTTTTTTTTTTTTTATCTAATGATTTTTTTTTTTTTTTCTATGATACATTAAAATTTTTGGGCTGGCCTCTTTTCCTCTTCGAAACCATATTAATAAATTAAAAAAAAAAAAAAAAAGGCTGTTATATGTAATTATAGTACTTCCTCAAAAAAAAAGGTTTCATTTTGAAATAAAATAAAATAAAAAATAATAATAATAAATCTTCCGCTTACAAATATTGTATGAGAATTGTCTCTTTAAATTTGCAGGATTTTTTTCAAAAAGTGGTTGATTTAAAAAAAAAAAAAAAAAAAAAAAAAAAAAAATTATAAATCATTTATGGTATTTCAAATATTTTGTAAAAAATATAATCATTTATCTATCTCTCTCTCTCTCTTTATATATATATATATTACGTTTCATATTTTATAATACATATACTTATCCTATCTATAGAGTTCAACACATTCTCCTTTCTTTCCGAGGACCTGAAATTTTGTCCTCGCAATGTCGATGTCTAATCGAATTTCGGTCTGCAGTTGGTAGGATAAACAAACGCAAATATACACGCACGCATACATATTAAACAAATTTCAGACCTTGCGGATCTCTCACTCCCAATTAAACTGCCCATCTGGCAATCTGCGTTTTTTTACATTCTTCTATATGTAATATAGAGAAAGTATTGGATTCGCGAAAATTTTCGAGCTCCGTTTTTTTATGGATTTACACATTTTGGGATGTCCAAAACACGAATTGATAGATTTTTAAAAAGTCTGTCTGTCTGTATCACTTTTTTGTGGACGCTTTATCTCACGAACCAATGAATGAAATTTAACCAAACTTGGTATTTAGTTGCACCCTGACATAAACTGGAGCTGATTATAGTTGAGGATGAATCGCTCAACAGGTGGCGCAGTGATCGCATTTTTTGTAAACTTTTAACATGGCAGTATGGGACAAAATTTCGTATAAATGTGCATAATTAGAGTTATATAAAACGTGTGACAATAAAATCAATATGAATTATTGATAATAGTAGTAGTTAACTAGGAAAAAAAATTGTGCATGTGGTTCCCCCATTGGTTCCCCCCTGGGGGGAAGTACCCCCCCCCCCGGTTGGGGGTAAAGTTTCAACATGGGTGTCTTTCGAAAGGTCTCGTCAATACCTTTAAAAGGAATGGTTGAACTATAAATCTGTGATAATTTAAAACAAAGTTATCGATTTTTTTTACTTTTAATAAAAAAAACTTTGATTTTTTTTTTTTTTTTTTTTTTTTTTTTTTTAAACGAAATTTAACTAAACTTGGTATTTAGGTGGTCCCCGACATACACTGGTGCTGATTACATTTAGGGATCAATCACTCAACAGGTGGCGCTGCGATCTCATTTTTTCTAAATTTTTAACATGGCAGTATAGGACAAAATTTCGTATAAATGTATATTCAGTTATTTTTAACTTGTGATTGCAAAATTAATATGAATTATTGATAATAATAGTAGTTAACTAGGAAAAAAAAATTGTGTATGTGGGGGCATCGCTTCCACCCTGGGGTGTGGGGGGGGGTAAATTTTCAAGATGGGTATAGTTCGAAAGATCTCGCCAATACCTTTAAAACGAATGGTTGAACTATAAATCTGTGATAATTTAAAACAAAGTTATCGATTTTTTTTACTTTTAATGAAAAAAACTTTGATTTTTTTTTTTTTTTTTTTTTTTTTTTTTTTTAACGAAATTTAACTAAACTTGGTATTTAGGTGGTCCCCTACATAAACTGGTGCTGATTACATTTGGGGATCAATCACTCAACAGGTGGCGCTGTGATCGCATTTTTTCTAAATTTTTAACATTTCAGTATAGGACAAAATTTCGTATAAATGTGTATAATCAGTTATTTTTAACTTGTGATTGCAAAATTAATATGAATTATTGATAATAGTAGTAGTGAACTAGGAAAAAAAATTGTGTATGTGGGGGCATCGCTTCCACCCTGGGGGGGAAGTACCCCCCGGGGAGGTAAATTTTCAAGATGGGTATAGTTCGATTGATCTCGCCAATACCTTTAAAACGAATGCCTGAACTATAAATCTGTGATAATTTAAAACAAAGTTATCGATTTTTTTTTTACATTTAACGATTTTTTTTTTTTTTTTTTTTTTTTTTTTTAAATATTGTTACTGAGTGAATATGTATAGGAAAATATAGAAGAAAGTCTTGTGGTGGCCACAACATACTAGTTTTAGTTGCGATATTTTCGGCCACTAAATGCTCTTATTCATCATAAGGTAAAATAATGTTTAAAAAATAAAAATATAGATGTTTGATACTTATCATGCTTATCATAATATTTCTTTTAAAATATCGTTTTTATTCTCTGACAAAAAAAAAAAAAAAAAAAAAGATTCTTTATAATAGTGAAGCTTTGTCTCTTTAAGTATCCATCTGCTCTGTTTTAGCGTCTGAATAATAGCCCAATATATTTGCAGTATCTTTTATTAGAACGATGACATATTATGGAAGATTTTTAACTATGCTTGAGGAAATGTCGCTTCAAAGATCTTTTAAAATTTAAAGCAATATTTTATGGCGAAGGTGGGTCCGCACTCAGTAGAATAAACAAGCGCAAATACATACACACATACATATTAACTGAAAATTTGATATAATAATTTTTTTCTTAAAAAAAAAAAAAAAAAAGTTTTATTTATTTATTTATTTATTTAATTTCCCAGAACACATTGAAATAATATTTTAAAAATTTCGAGCTCTCAAGTTTCCCGCTTTCCAATCATATTTATAAATAACGTAAAAAATAAAATAAATAAAAAATGAAAAAAAAATAGTAAAACTAAATCCACGCATCTTTCCTTTCCGAGGACCAATTGTGGTCCTCTCAATGTTCATGTGTAACCGAGCTTTGGTCTGCACTTAGTAGGGTAAACAAACAAACGTAAACACACACACACACAAATACATATTAAATACATTTCATACTCTGCTAATTTATTTATTTTAATTCACTGCCTATCTGGCAGCTTGTACTTTTGTTTACTTGCAAATATTTCGGGCACTAAATGCTCCGATTCATGTTAAACTAATGGAAGAGAGAGAGAGATTGAAACTTTGTCTGTGTTTCTATCTGCCCAATTATTTTGGGGATGTCTTTTAAAACTCTGATACATTCTGTGTGGTTTTTAACTATGTTTGATAAAACTTTGATTCAAAGACTTTTATTGTTATTATTAATATTTAAAATGACGTTTCTTCCATAAGCATTTGCACAGAAATTTAAAAAAAAATTCGAGCTGGCAATCTTTTCAGCTTTCAAATCATATTAATATATGAATAATAATAATAATAATAATAATAATAATAATAAAATAGAACCGCCTTTAAGTACATATGAAGAACTTCCTTAACAAATGATGTTTAGAAATAATAATAATAAAAATAATAAATAAATTTTCCATTTAAAAATAACACATGGCAAACAATTTCTTTGAAAATGCAATTTTTTTTTTTTTTTTTTTTTCCCCCTCAAATACTGTTTGATTTTGAGAGATAAAAAGAACTAATATGAAATCTCTAGCATTCATAAAAATGTATTCATATATGAGAAGAAATATACTGATTCACTCTACCAATCGTGATTCCCGCATTTTCCTGTTTTCCCGAGGACCAGAAATGTTTCCTCGCAATGCTGATGCATAACCGGGTTTTGGTCTGCATTTTGTAGGTTAAACAAACGAAAATACACACACACACACTTACATATTATTTGAAAATTTTGTTAAAAGGTATTTTTTTAATTTAAGATTCTTAATATATATATATATATTTACATTTAATAATCCTCGATGAATGGTAGATTTTAGAAATTAAAGAAAGAAAAAATTAAGAAATCTTTCGTTTGAAAATAACATATGAAAACTGTTTGCTTTAAGCTGCAGGGTTTTTCCTAAAAACAGTAAATTTCGTAAGATTATTAATTATATATAAGATATATTTATAAAAATATACAAGATATATTTATAAAAATATATCCTTATAGAGGTTATATTTATAAAAATATACTCACGCGCATATATTATATTATACATTTTATAATATAGGTATCTTTGGTCTGCACTCGAAAGAAATGTAAATACCCATAAATAACAAAAATTTTTCATACCCTGCTGATTTCTCACTCTTAATTAGAATGTCGATATTTACTCGCCTGTTTTTACTTGCACTTTTCAAACACTAAAAACCATGTCAGTCAATAAGTAATTTAATGTTTGAAAATTAATATTTTAGAAAAAACCACGACCTATGTCTTTATACATTTTTCATTAAGTTTGTGAAAAAATGTTGTTTTTAATCTCCCATTAATAAAGGGGAGTTTTAAAAACTTGAAGCTACGTTTGTCTATCTGCGGCATTTTGACATCTAAATAAACAGCTTAATTTCATTCTGTTTTATTATTATTATTGTTGTATTAGATCTCTGATATACATATATTCTATAAGATTCTTAGCTATATTTCATAATTATCAGTTTAAAAGAATTTTAAATTTTAGAATATATATATATATTCTGAAATTAATATATATATATTTTTTTTTTCAGATCACGTTGCATTTCAATTTTTTCGAGCTCTCTGTCTCCTAAATTTCAAATCATCTTATGTGAAATCTGCAAACAGGCAATCTTGTATTTTTGAAATTATGATAAATTAAAAATCACTTCGTTTTTTATGTTGAATTATATAAACGTTAATAAATAAATAAATAAATAACAGCGAATTTTAAACCTTATTCGAGAAAAGTTAAAAATTGGCCATAAATATTAATTTTAGGTGTTAGTTTGAACTTCGCTGAGTTCGTTTAAAAATAAAAGATTTTACACTTATTTTATGAAATATCTAAATTATATATAATTTAAATATATCATTATCTCCTCAAACTTTAACTTAGTTTAACTATTTAAATATATATGTAAAAGTATACAACCGGTATATCCCTTCGAGCTGCTATATCCTGGAAAACCAGGGGAAAAAAAAAAAAAATGCAGAAAAATCTGCAAATAATCTGAAGGTATTTGAAACAAATATTATAATAATTGCAGTTTGGAAGCAAAAATCCTCCCCCCCTTTCTTAAATTTTTTATTGTTCCAAAATGTTTTGATAATCTGCAGTTTTTTTTTCTTTTTAAGTTTTTCTACATTTTTTTTTTCTATTAAAGCTGTGAACTTTATTGTGATTTCAGAATTTAATCGGTTAAAAAATTAAATTTGGTGCAATATTTTATGTGTTAACAAACCATAATACAAAATATCACTTTATTTTGAAAATGTATAAATAATTTTCCATTGAATAATGCAAATATATATATATATATGTATATGTATGTATATTTTCTTTTTTACTTCTCTTATAATTAAAAGGACGGGAGGAAAAAAACAATTTCAAATAGTGCAATTTATTTTTCCGTGTGTATGTTTTCTGCGTAATATATGTAAAAACACGTGGACCGATATTTGTTTTATTCAAAAGAAAAGAATGTGGTTTTTGACTCCCCGCACTTGATAGCTGACATTCCGGTCTTAAACGAGACAATCCCTTTTTACTGGGGATTTTAAGAAGATATTCCCTAATAAACCCACAAATTTTCCCTTCTTCCGGTCCTCGCTTTGAATGCAAAATGCGGAAATTTTATATTTAATTTATTAAAAAAAATTTGGATCATCTGGGTTCTCCCATGTCTATAATTAAGAAAACAATAATTTATATTTGGATATGTTAATTTATACCGGAGATATAAATAATTTTAGGTGGACCTCGCAATGAATGCAAAATTACGGGGACCTCACTTGGTAGGGTAAACCGGTATGTGTGTGTGTGTGTGTGTGTGTATAGTATTTAAATTTGTTTAAATATATTTATATTATGGATAATATGAAGTTTCATAAATATTCCTAAAATATAAAGTGAATTAAAATACTTCAATTAGGTCAGATGAGAGAAATTTATTCACAATTTTTATGCTATACTCTTCAAACTTTTAATTGTTCGGTTCTTTAATATAGATTCATATAATAATGTGAATACTTCAAAATATTTAAAATCAGCTGTACACCGTTGGTCCAATAAATCCTACTAATATTAAAATTCAATATCCTGTTACTGAATTTTAAAACTAAATACAGCAGGAATAGTGAAGTACAATAATGAGCAGTTAAAAATTCTTTTTCGAAGTGACATTTAAAATTAATTATTGCATGTTTATTTTATACATGACATTATATACCTGTAGCAATACTAGTATAAAATACTATTCTACTATTTGGCCTTTGTACTTATTAATAACGCAACAGAATTATTTGTTATTCAGATATCACTTTCATATTAATACAAAGAAAATACCATGCAAGTCTAAAAAAAAAATAATAAATTAATATTAGTGAGAATATTATCTGTCTCGGTAGCATTCATGCTCGCAACTCTAAATAATGAAGTCTTTTTTTTTTTTTTTTTTTTTTTTCAATGTATCATTTAATGTGAAGAAAAAATTAAAAAATATCTATAGGAAGGAACTAATAAAGAAAATGGTGCTGTTTTCTTCGAAAATTACATGGCAAACTATAATAAATACAGCAAAAAAAGCATTTTAAATTCTACAAATTAGATCACGGGACAGTTAGTTTATCGCCTGTTTCCGTTAAAGAAATATGAGGCTAAAAAAAAAAAAAAAAAAAAAAAAAAAGAAAGAAAGAAAAAGAGAGAGAGAGAGAGAGAGAGAGAATGAGAGAAAGAAATAGGTTCAGAGTCTCGATATTTCCGTAAAAAAATTCAGCTGTGTTGTTGTGCAAGACTTGCTGTATTGTTGTACAATTTCAGTATTGGCACTGAAATGACCTACAAAATCACTTCAATAGTGGAATTTAATCGAACACAATTAAAACATACATTCTGTAGCAATAATGAGTTTAAAATACATGAGGCTGAAACATCACTTCTTTTGAATTTCAATAGCAAATTGTTGAAACATAATTATTTTAATGCACGCTAATAGTTCAATAATCCATTTTTAGAAGTTTAGTTTTACTGGCATCTAATAGCACAATGATGGGGTGCGTTTCCTTGGAAATATCATATAAACATATGTTTTTTTTTTTTTTCTTTCAGAGTTTTTTTGTAGTACTATTGACAAGTTACACACTTAACATTGTCTCATACTGGAATTCAAAAGAAATGAAAATCAGTTAGGAAAACATTTTAAAAATCTGTTAGTGTATTGACTATCATTTATTGTAGTAAACCATTTGTTTGAAAATCAAAAGGAAACATACTTTTATTTAACATTCATTGCTTATTTTTAACGATATAGATAAATAATACATTGGTGTCCGTGAAATTAGCATAACCCAGTAACAAGGCAACAGAATTTATCGACAGACTAGGCCGGTATAGAAAGATGTTATAAAATCTGCATAACAATCAGGCGATATGGAAAACCCAACCAAAGATCAAATTTCTCTAATTTAGTGCATGTAAGATTAACTTTTCAGTTTTCTGCGCAGGTGTGCTCGAAGATTATGATTTCATTTCTTGAGGGTTTGGATCACAAGTTTGATATTCTAGTATCGGAAGAATCTTCTAGTACCAATTCTATTAATGTCCAATATTTGTGTGTTACGTTATATTTGCTAAAATGTCCCGTTCTCTTTTTTGCTCATCAGATTGTTTTAAATTTTCTGATAATTGCATACTCGTTTCCTTCTAGAAATATTTAAACTATTCATTATGCAAAAAACTATGCTTACTTTTAAATGATATACATTTGAAAAATGCAAAATAATTATTTACTAGGTTAAAATTATGTGAACTTTTAGAAGTTAATATTTGTACGCCCTTTATTGTTGCATCGCACATTAAGAGCGGGGTGAATTATAATGTAACTACTTAGCATTAAAGCACGAGATAAGATATTTGTTCTCATGTTTGTTTTGTCGATAATCTGCATGTATGTATATACAAAGATACATTCTCGTAAAGGTATGAAGGTTAAAAAAAGTAATAGAGAGAGAGAGAGAGGGAGAAATAGGTTCAGAGTTTCGTTAGTTTCGTTAAAAATTCAGTTGTATTGTTGTACAATTTCAGTATTGGCACTGAAGTGACCTACAAAATCACTTCAATAGTGGAATTTAATCGAACACAATTAAAATATAAATTCTGCAGCAATAATGAGTTTAAAATACATGAAGCTGAAAAGCTATATTCTTGTAAAGGTAGGAAGGTTAAAAAAAAAAAAAAAAAAAGAAGAAGAAGAAGAAGAAGAAGAAGAAGAGAGAGAGGGAGAGAAATAGGTTCAGAGTTGGTTTCGAAGGCTAACAGAAAATGCACATTTTTTCTATTTTTATTTTCAAATACAATAAATACTTTTTTCATTCAAAGATTTGAGCATTAAAAAAGGTCAATAATTAAACAATACTTTAAAAATTTGTCTTTAAAAAATATGGAAGGTTTAGATAGTTTGTGGTTTCTAGACGGTAGGTTCTGGTTTCTAGACGGTAGGTTCTGGTTTCTAAAGACCCTCTAGAATTGCGGTGCACACGATTTCTCAAAAACTAATGCACTAATTTTAATTGAAATGTTGCGCATTTCTTGAAAATAGAATTACCTTGAATGAAGGATGCGTGCTTCAATAAAGGATTTAAAAAAAATAATAATAATAAATTTGAATTTTTGACAAAGTTGTAGGAAGAAAAAATATAATTTTCGGTATATTTTAACCCACGTATGGCCTTGTAAAATTATTTATAATAAAAAAAAAAGAAAATTATTTCTTTGAAAAGCACTAGTCAATTCCATTTTGAAGAACAGTTAAAGATTTCATTAAGATCAATGCATTAAATAGAAATCGTGTCAGCAACTTTTCTGAAGTTTCTCTGTAAACCATAAACCATCGCCTGAATTTTCGAAATCTTCTTTTAAAAATATTTAAAAATATTGTTTAAATGTTGATCTGTTATGTGCTCAAAGTTTTGAATAGAAAACATTGTTTATTACCTTTAAAAATTATGGAATAAATATGATTAATTTTAGACTACTTCGAAACCGATGTAAAGCCTTAAATAAAGAACAGAATTTCAATTATTAATGCACAAAAATAAAATATTCACATTTTTAAAGACCTTATTAAAATGTAAGTAAGGTAAACGCACCAGTAGTGGACCCTGCACCAGTAGTGGACACTTTTAATTTTAAACTCGGCAAATAAGCTACCTAATAATTCTGAAGATTCGAGCAATGTTCAGGAAGGAAGTTATAGTCTTCTACAGTTAAACCCTTTAATTAAAAATAATTCCTGCCATTAGTTTTAAAATAATTTTAGTTTAAGAAAAACAAAATTGCACTTTTTGTGATTTTGCTGTATTCTTCTTATCACTTTGAATAAGGAATTACATTTTTTTTTTTTTTTGCTCTCTCTCTGCTTATTTTTAACTGATTTCTTCTAACTTTTGCTTTCATGTCACTAAAACAAGTATGCAGAATTCATTTAGTGTGCTATTTTTTAAATCTTGTATTAACACATAGTATTTTTATGGGTGTCCACTACTGGTGCCAAAAAATCTCATCATGACAAATAGTGGACAGCCCTGTCCACTACTGGCTCATGTGACTTTTAATTTCAGATCCAGTAGTGAACACAATTCTGTAATATAGCAATTTTAGAGCTGAATTTTAAAGCAAAAATTCAAAGTGGTCCACTACTGGAACAAAAAAGGGTCCACTACTGGTTTTTTAGTGTGTCCACTACTGGCTCATTTTAAGCTCTTCAGATTTTTGATTTTTTACATGTATAAATGCTACAATTAGCAATTTTCATAATACACTCGTGTTAAGAAAGAGTTAGTAAAGGTCTGAAATACTAATTATTTTTTGAAACTCTAAAATTTAGAAAATTACACAAAAAATAGCCGGAAAATGTCCTTAAAGTGTCCACTACTGGTGCATTTACCTTATATGTACAAAATATATACAACTACATCACATATTGATATTACTTTTTTATTTCCTATTATTTCGTTACATTTAAATATTTATATATTTTTAAATATTGTAGGTTTTTAAATTGAAAATTTTTCAAATATTGAAATAATGCATCCTCTGCCATAAAAAAAAAAAAAAAAAAAAAAAAAAAAAAAGTTAATGTATCAAAATAAAATATTTCTTTAACATCTTATCATGCGTACATCATATGTAACATATCTTTTTCTCACATAAAAAAAAAAAAAAAATATTTAAAAAGGCAGAAACAAAACGGGTTCAACCATATACCTAATCTTTTATTCATGACAATTATATACTTTTTTGCCTGATAATGAAATCATTTTTCAAGATGTTCGAGTTTAATGAATAATGAATGAAAATTCCTAGTTTCTGGGAGATTAAATCGGGCAGTTTCTTTTTATTTATAAGAAAGAAATTACTTTCTAGTTTAATACAATACGTGTTTATTTTATTTTTTTCTTAAAAATTCAATTAGTTTTCTCTCGAATATATTTAATTGGACATACCAATATTATTGTTTTATCTATATAGCTTCATTCGTTTATGTATGAATTAACATATGTTAAAATCATTATATCAATTTAAATAAACATATCATAATTATACTCCATTGATGAGCTGTAATCATTAAAAATCTGGAGTGACTCCACTCGACTTTCCGAACATTCAGTAATTAACAGTTTTGTAGATAAAGTAAAGAAAGAGGAGTTAAACAAACAAAAGAGAGAAAACCATAATAGAGTGTTTGAGTATTTTTCTCCATCTATTACATGATGTTTTATTTAACGCTACTAAACTTTGAGCCCATAGATCATAATGATAAAGAATTTTTCGTTGTGTCCCTGTAAAAACCTATAAATGCTAGATTCACCAAAATGCTTATAGTTAGTGCAACAGTGATTTATAATACTCATATAAATTTTCAGCTCAATTCAATAAGGCGTTTAGATGCTATCGTACTTTTAAAAATTTAGTCCCATAGGCCATAATGATAAAGAATTTTTCATTGTGTCCCTGTAAAAAAACCGGAAGTGCTAGATTCACCAAAATCTATACAGTTAGTTCAACTGTGATCTATAACATGTGTACAAATTTTTTGCTCAGATTAATAAGGCGTTTAGACGCTATCGCACTTTTAAGATTTTGCTCCCATAGGCCATAATAATAAAGAATTTTTCTTTGTGTCCCTGTAAAAAAACTATAAGTGCTAGATTCACCAAAATCTATAGGGTTCGTACTATGGTGACTTACAATATGCGTACCAACTTTCAGGTTAATCGAACAAAGCGTTTAGACGCTAGCGTGTTCACTCACAGACATACACACATACATACACACATACACACATACACACACACATACATACATCATCGTAAAAATAGTGAAAACGGACTCAGGGGACCTCAAAACGTATAGAAACATCAAAATCTCGAATTCGGATTTTTGACATGATTACAATACTTTCCTCACTATAGCGTTCGGAAAGTAAAAATGATAAAAGAAAAAGAAATTGTTTGTTTAAGACAAACGTAAATCTGAAGAACGCATTTATAGGAAAATGCTCATATAAATATCATTCTAGTTAATATTTAAATAGAGATTAAATATCAAAGCAATTGTATATATATATATATATATATATATATATATATATATATATCAAAGGTTGCTTAGTTTAAAAAAAATAAAAAAATAAAATAAAAGATATAAAGACATAAAGAAGTACCTTACACAAAATACTTTTTTTTATATACCTCAAGAGCATATTTATAATGGTTTTATTTGTAAAATTATGATTTATCTAAAGGTTACAGATGCAACAAAATTCACAGAAAATATCTTATTTCAAAAGAATTGCAATTATTTCAAGAATACGTATATATATTATCCAAATGGGTTCAGGATATTTTGGAGATAATTAGTAAATAAGACATTCCTGAATATAAATGTGGTGTTAAGTTCTGCTAAATAAGTTGTTAACAGAGCCAAGTGATATCGTCAGGTTACTAACTTAAAACCATATTGCCGTCTATATGTCTGTTATTAAATAATTACATTGACGTGCAGTAAGAAAAAAGAACGAATTAAATGCAAAGCAGCAAATATCCTAATTAATATTCCATAGTACTATTAGAATCCGCTCCTTTTTCTACACCAATCTATTTTTAGAGTAATTCCCTCCAAAAATAATTACTATTAAATAAAGAAAAATACTATATGAAATACAGGCATGTAAAAAAAAGGCGGTGACTAATAGTACTATGGAATATTAATTAGGATGTTGATAGCTATGATTATATAGCAGAAAATGTTATTGTTGTAGTATTGTATATGTATTATCATTGTATAATGTTATTAGTGATGAAAAACTATGAACACGAGTGGATGAATAAACAAAAAAAAAAAAAAAAAAAAAAAAAAAAAAAAGCTATAATAAAAGAAATAATGAAAAAACAAAATTGTTTTTCCACACAGAAGCATAGCATTATTAGTTGGACTTAAAGAAATCTGTATATTTTAAAGGTTGCTCATCAGCCAGACTGGCTCGAAACCAGTAATGCCTGCAAAAACCTTTGGACAGAAGGGAGAAAATTATCTATGTTCAAGGTTTATTGTTATATCATCTTTTCTGGAACATTCATAATCATTTTAGCAAAAGTTTTAGTTGATTTTACCGCATTCATAATAATGATGATACTATCTACTGATTAAGAGATTTGAAAATTCATTTTGGTAAAATATATAAGTTTTCTTGTTAAATAATAAAGAAATTAAAGACAGAAAAATATACCTAACGTCACTGGCAACCCAAACAAGTTTTAAGAAATAATCTGAGAATTAATCATTAACTAATTTTTCTTTTTCATTCACTCATTCAAAATATTCACAATCATAAATTTCAATATTTCATTTTAAAGCTACATAGTAATTACAATTGTCTAAATTTTGGACAAAAATGTGACTGAAATGGAGTGTAATTTTAGAATATAAAAAAATTTCTTTCTTCTTTCTTTTTTTTTTTTTTTTTTTTTTTTTTTTTTGACACTATCTTATAAATGACATTATTTAACATGCTTGTAGTGCCTGAAATACCACCATCTTTGACAATATCTATTTTGGATTCGACGGCAATTACTGAATACAGTAAATATTTTTCATAAGTTAAGAAAAAAAAGTGACGTGAGACTTTTTTTTGTTAAAACGAGATTTTAAAGTTTCATAGAACATAATTAGAATATTAATAATTTTTGCGCGGAAAAATTCCATTCCATGGTTTTTTTTCCACACTCATATTTAGAAGTGTTGTATTTGATTATTATCTATATATTAATAGGCAAGCATAAAATTTGTAGTCCCTTTTTAACATATTAATTATGGGAGTAGAGGGTTGAAAATGGTATCATTCGAAAGTTATGATTAGCCGGAAAGTGCGAATACAAATATTATTTTCTTACGATGTCAAGAAGGTATTTAAAAATTCATTTATCTTTTATGCATTTTCCTCCATTTTTCCCTTATATACACGTATTCCTTTACATTAAAAAATACCTAAAAGTAGAAAGTTGTTAAATCTGGCAATTTCATAAAGCTCAAATAAAACCATAGGCACAGTAATTTGTATAATGTAGCATCACTATACGCAAGCGAAGTGATGACGTCACTTTCTGCCCATGGAGCCATGAAAAAGATTTCCTATGTTAATCGTCCATTGGATTTTTTTAAAAAAAATATTAAAAAATAACGGAAATTTTCTGCCGATTTTAATTCCGATATTTGGGTATAGATATATTAGTTACTGTCTACATGTGTTTGATTGAGTTATTTTTTCTGTAAAATTGATAAAATTTTAATTTAAAATCTCAAAACTCCAGAAAAAAACCTTCCAGTTTCAAATGTAAACATAAATATTTCATTTCAAAGGGTGATATTTAAACAATAAATATTCAACTAATATTATTCAATAAATATTCAACTGATGAATTTACACGTTTTGAGATTTCCTTGCATTTTAATTAAGTGAAATTGACTACTTATTTTTATTTTTTAAAAAGTGGATTTACTATTCTTTCCTCTGCATATATAAGTAGAAAATATAAGATTCAGAAAAGTTTTAGATTTTCGGTTTTCGCTAAAGTTACACGTTTTGAAATTTCCCGAACTCAATTTGACAATTTTTGAAAAATATCTTTTTTTTTTTTTTCAAACACTGTACTTTATGAACCAATCGAATTAATTTAACAGAATTTGATATTTGGTTGGGCCTTGGTTTGATATGGTACCTATTAGCTTCTGGGCTGTATCACACAACAAGGGGCGTTTTCACGTTGCACAGTGGTCGGAATTTCAAAAAAGCTGGCCAAAAGTCGAAATTAAAGAAAACAAGTGAAATTGTGGTGTATATATATGTTTTCGAGGTCGCTGAATCCGAATCTGACATTGGTTTTTTGAAAACTTCAAAGGCAAACTCAAAAACAAGATGGCGGATCCAATATGGCAGACAAAAAATTAAAAAATTAATATAAGATGGATAATTCTTACATTAAGGGGTTTTTGAGGGCACTGAATTCAAATTTGACGTTAGTTTTCATAAAAAAAGTGATATTACACTCAAAAACAAGATGGCGAATCCAATATGGCGGATCAAAAATCAAAAAATTGATAGATGAAGGATAATTTTCACATTTAAGGGTTTTTGAGGGCGCTAAATTCAAATTTGATATCAGTTTTTATAAAAAAAGTGATCTTGCACTCAAAAACAAGATTCTAAGATTCTAAGATTCTAAGACGGAAAGAAGCCGCTCACCACTATCCAGTGGTTTTGAGCGTTTTTAACCTTTAGAGAGGGGCTCCAAAGCCACTGTGGAGATTCAGAAGAGCCCGTCTCCAAAGGTTAAGCCTCCCCCGTTGTTTATTGCATAGCAAATAACAAAAAAAAAAAAAATTACAAAGGTCGCCAGAGCAGAGCTCTCCCGCGACAAAAGGCGACAAAGTTGCATGAAAGTGAAGAGGACCGGTGCCAAGTGGAAGCCTAATTACAAAGTTCATTCAGGTAATGTACAAATTTCACAGTCTTTATACAATGTTCTCGCAGTCTTTATATCAGGCCCAAACACCCTAAGAACAATGTTGGTTAGCAACATCATGCGCAGGATGATTGCTTTCCGAGAGCACTTCAGTGGAATTCTGTAGCATCAGACATGACCAACATTCGCCATGTAGGAGAGGAGGAAAAATTAAGGAAAGATAGAGAAGGAATTTAGTTTGTTGAATTTGATAAATCTTGAAGGAAGGCATAGATGCGCTTTAATTTGAACCTTAGGGGCTTTCTAGTTATTATATTGTTCAGCCAGGTTGCTGGTCTAGGATAAGGGTTCCTTAAATGGTAAGGTATTGTAAGTTGACAGTGAAAGTAGTAATGTTGTGCAGTCCCCTCCTCACCGCATGAACATAAGGGTGATCGTCGGCAATGAAATCTGTGGAGGTATTTGGGGAAGGGGCCATGACCTGACAGAAAGGCAGAGATTTCCGGAGAGAGGTCCCAAATATTGAGTGAGACATTTGGTATTAGCTCGTGAGTGTATCTCCCTTTTGGAGACACACTCCAGAGACTCTGCCAGTCATTAATTAGTTTTTGATTTAGGTGATATTTTATGAAGGAAGGGGGAGCTGGGAGTGAATAACAAGATGGCGGATCCAATATGGCAGACCAAAGTCCAAAAAATTAAAAAATTAAATTAAAAAGTTAAAACGTTTTTACACATACAGGGGCAGGCGGGGGC
The DNA here is from genome assembly GCA_963930645.1 of Salticus scenicus. NCBI lineage: Eukaryota > Metazoa > Arthropoda > Arachnida > Araneae > Salticidae > Salticus > Salticus scenicus. The sequence continues at coordinate 325,821,000 of OZ005648.1, read as the reverse complement.
ACCCAATTCTTTAACGGCGGAATAAAATGGACATCCCTTAACACTCTCCACTTTGAATCAATGCGGGATCTTGCGAGATAAAAAAGTTTCCATACTTTGAAACTTTTGGTTATGTTATAATTGAGGTTAACTTCAAAAAGCCGCCGCTCAGGAGATCACTTGATGAAAAAAAATAGGAATACAGCATAAATATTATCTACTAACCTCCACAATTGTCGGCCATATTTTGTTGAATGTTGTTGTTGCGAAATTTTCCGAGAAACACTATTTGTTTAACTGTTAAAATGCATTAACAATTAAAAAGAAAAAATTGTCACGTTCTCACAGTTTCATTCAGTGGCTCCCTCTGAAGGTACTTCCGCGGTACTTACGTCTAAAAACGCGCCTAAATTTTTCGTCTTTTGGCCAGCTTTTTTGAAATTCCGACCACTGTGCGTTGCGATTTTCTCTCATTTCAGGAAAGGCTAATATCTACAGAGAGAAATAGTTATATTAAGTAAAACTCTGCTGATTCAGTTAGAGTGAATATCGGCAAACAATTGCCGCAGCTGTGTTGCAATTGCATTCCGTTTAGGACAAGGCAATAACTTTGCTTTGCCTCGCTTTGCAAAAAAAATGGTCGAGTTTCGACGAGCGACTGAGCGATACTAGTAGATATAAATATACGAAAATTGCATTAAAAAATAAATAAATAAATAAATAAAGTTAGAGAATTGGTTGTTTTGCATTGAAGTCTAAATAATAATACGATAAAGAAAATTAAAATATGACATAAAAAAAAAAAAAAAAAAAAAAAAAAAGAAAAGAAAAGAAAAAAGAAAAAAGAAAAAAAAAGAAAGAAAGAAAGAAAAAACAGTTACGTTTAAATTGCTCAGCTACGATTTCTCATTTCTATGTACAAGTTACTTGCTTCACTTTTCTTAAGATTATTTGTTTTATTTTATCTGAGATAGATTTTTTTACTCAAAAAAAAAAAAAAAAAAAAAAAAAAAAAGAGCACTTTTTTTTTTTTTTTTTTTTTTTTTTTGCGAATAAGTTTCGCGTCTAAATGTATTGTTTTATAAATTATTTTAAACATAGTTCCATGCAAATACGATGTATATTTCTAGTGTACTATTTTTTGAAAATTCAGTTCCATACAGCTAACATGATTTAAATTGCTTAAGTGCCTATTATATAAAATAATATTAAATTTAGCGCATGTAAAAAAACAAACAAAAAAAAAAAAACATATGCATGTTGTTTAAAATAGATTTCCATTGAAAGTAGCTGAGTAGTACTATGTATCTAAATTTCTGTGTTTCTTAACTGTAAAATGTCTGATTTTCTGTCTAAATTGTAAAAATATCTTAATCTGAAGGTATTTATATTTTAATGTTTTAATTTAATACATATCAAAAATCTAAGTAGTACAAGCATCTGAATGTCTATAAAAGTCTGAATTTTATGCATCTGAATTGTAAAATATCTTTAATTCTTCTAAGTGTCTAGACTGTGATATGTCTTAATTTCAAACATATCAAGATTATTCAGACACTTATCTTAGTCCTTCTACAAAAATCTTGACTTAAATTCAGATACGTATTCTATGAAATTTCGTTCTTTTATATGCTTCAGACACATTTCTGTCTGAATTTAGGGCGTTTCTATTAACAGAGTTTAAAATTCAAAAAATGCACAACTGTAGGTGCGAAACTCAATAATGACGCTGATTTAGTCTAACACTATTTATTTTACATTTAAAAGTTACACACTTAACACACAAACAAACAAAAGGAACTATATACAGGGGGAAATTAAACGGGTTAGATTAAATGGTAAGAAAAAGAGTTTCACATCCTACATGATGTGTCTCTGTGGCCGTTAACCATAGCGGCAAACGTCGACCACGCATTACATTCACAGACACTTCCCTTCTCTGCAATGTTCTTTTTTGGGTCTCTCGGCAACCGGGTCGCTAGGGGACGCTGGGATTTGTAGCATAGACGCGCTACACAACGTGAATTTTAACTGTTAGAAAATTTCCCGATGTGAAAACGAGAAACAAAATATAGTTACGTAATGAATTACTCTCATAACAAATATGTTCATAGAATAACATGGGCTTTAGCTCTCAGTTACGAAAATTAACTGTAAACGGTATTCAGAAGTTTTTTCTATAAAATTATACTGAAATTTATAAATGGAAAACTAAGTTTGCGCATTTAAACTAAATATTTATACAAACTTTGTATATATTTTTAACCATTATTACAGTTTAATAATATAAGTCTAAGAGTTTATAAAAAGAAAGCACTTTGTTGGCTAGATTAAATCGTCTTAAATAATATTATGTTCGATATAATGTTATGCTCGTTAAATGTATAATTTACAAAAAGTAAGGTATTAAGTTCTGTTTAACTTTCATCATTATTGAGAAAACTATTTTATGTCAAAAATAGGAAATGATGTTTGCAAAAATACAGAATATACATAAATTAACACACATATATATAACATTAATACGTGTACAATATCATTAATATACAATTTTCTCCTTCAAGTGAAAAAAAAAAATGTTCTAAGTAACAAATGAAACGCGTCTAGACAGTTTTTTGTTCTGAATTAATCGAACGTAAACAGAATCATATGAAAGCGCATGAAGTTTTGTGCTGGTAAAATAACAACAAAAATATATGCTTTTGTTTCCAAAAATCTGAGAAACTGAAATGTTATGAATATATGAAATTTTGGACTGTTTTCGTGCTTTGTGTAATTTATCTTTTTTTTAATTAAAAAAAAATTTTAATAACTAAATACTGAGCTAACTTTAATCACCGATCGTGAATTTAACTAAGTATTACTTTTGTATAAATCAATTTAATTATCAATTTGAAGAACGCTAACTCGCAAATTTTAAAATATGAAAGCATAACTGGCCTGGGCATAGTTAAATGCTAATTTTTAACAAATTTCGTAATTTGCAACCGAATTTAGAGATTTTTTGACCAAGTTCATAATCATTATTTACGACCAATTTTATATTTTTGTTAAAACCGGATGAAAAATGTCTAATAAATTAATAAAAGAAGTTCTATGTTTCACTAATCTAGACATGGAGTGATTTATAATAGAGAAAATGATAATATGTTGTAAAATTTGTAATTTTCAACCGAATATAAAGATTTTTGGACTAAACGTATAATCACTATTTGTAACTAATTTCGTATTTTTGTTAAAATCAGTTGAATATAGTCTAATAAAATAAAGCTTTTTCATAGGATAATTCACAAACCAAGTGATTTGTAATCTGAGAAATGTTAAAAGGTGGAAAAATTTCAGCTCGAAAATTATACAAAATTAAAACGATTCGCCGTCATTGAATTTTTTTTTCTACATTCTTGTTTTGTAGAAAAATTAATTTCTATTAATAAATAATTATTTGTATCTAATTCATTTATATTCATAGCTATTCTGAATGTAATATGTGATATATATATATATATAATAAGATGTGTGTGTGTGTCTGTCAGAGTGTGTTTATACATATCCGGAGCTTTTTAAGGAAACCGCTTACTACAGAGCTACACAATTTTGCATGATGGTTCGTTATGATTTGTTCTGATGCACCTCGAAGCTGGATTTTCAAATATTATATTAGATTTTTAAAAATTAATTAAAATATGAAGATAATAACCTGATAATAGTTTTAAAATAAGCCATTTTAATTTTTAATTGTTGCCAAATATTTATGAGTTATTTTTTTTTTTTAATATAAAGTGAAATATGTTTTCACTCGAATAATAATTAAAAAAAATTTTTTTTTTAATATATTTGCCTATGCATAGGACAAAATGACGTCTTTAAAAAACTTTCTGTTTCACCTCAGTATCATTTTTTTTTTTTTATTAAATCATCAATATTAAGTTAATCTTTTAGATTCTATCTTGGATGTTTGGTTTGCGGCTGCATAGTTATTCGAATTATAATATATACACAATATATATATATATATATATATATATCGTTTGCATTTGTAAAAGTAAAAATATTATTATTGCTTTTTATTCATTGTTTGCAACGAAAATTACGTTACCATGGTAAAAAAATATTATACTTGTATAAGGAAAAGCTAGGAGAGTTTGCGCACATTTCAACAAAACGTTATAAAATATCTAAATTTTTGTTTTTTTGCTAAACTGTTGGTGCATAGTTTTGAAGTGATCCTTCTTGTACGCATTTCCATTACTATATTGTTGTTATACTATGATTTAAAGTAACAGCTGTAATAAAACCAAGAGAAGAAATCTTAAAACGTGTAAAACCTTCGAAAACCGGGTGTAGAAAGTAATTAGATATTCAATATTTTCTTATTGGCTATATGGAACAAAGTAAAAAGAAACTAATAACAATCACAGACCTGCGAAATGAAATATTTTCCTTCAAAACGTTGTGTTTTTCTGGTGTATATTTAGAGGCTGATTAAGAAAAATCTATTAAAAAATTTCCATCACGTACAGTTTTATCAAAAAATAGGATTTTCTGAGCTTAAAGCTCTACTTTTTCAACTCCAATGTAAGTTATTTCCCATAAATGTGAGTTAAAAACGAAGATAGCCATTTCATCAAAACGTCAAAGAAATGTAGAGTAGGTATCACGGACGATGGAGAATTATTATGTTACCAGATTATTGTTTTATGCTGCATAGAGAATCCCCCCCCCCCTCAAGTTCATCAAGCAGTATAGAAGAGAAAAAGCTCTATTGGATTAACACATTAAAAAGATAATGATAGCCTATTTTAATGTACTTTATGTGTAAATACTTTCGCATTTATTATAGTCTCTGTGTGACATTTCCCGATTTTCATCCTTAGTTTGTGAAAATCCTTACGTAATAGGAAGAAAAGGCAAGTACTTCTGAATTCAGCGTATGAAAACACCAATGCAGAGAGAAAAAAAAAAATTGAAAAATTGTTTTTGCAGGGTTGTGTTTATTTAGTTAAATAATAAAAAAAAATAAGATTTTACGATATTTTGTTTAAAAACAGGTAAGTTAAATATTTTTTCGTTCAACTCATACACTTTATGACATTCTCTGATATATTTATAATAAAATATATCACCACTGAAAAAAACCTTTCCACAATAGATGTAAAACGATTTAATTAATAAAAGACTGGTATAAAAATTTACGGAAATTAATCTGAAAACATACTTTATGAGTTTTTTAATAACAGATATAAAATAATACTTCATTGATCAGTTGAAAAATTTAACAACTTAAATCCATCATGTTCATTTTAAGGAAAAATTTGTTATGATAAATATAAGCGAAAAACTTATCTTTGAGAAATAAAATGCATAAATTTTCCTTGTAATCTGAATTTCTATAAAAATAAAAGAGATATTTACGACAATAATACCTAAAATTTACTGTGATTAATTTTATTAAAAGCTTTGTTTTGAAACAAAATATTTTATTTAAAATTAAATGAAAGATTTAAAGGATATTAAAATATGAATTTAAAATATACTTTGATTAAAGTGTCGCTTAAATTTTGTTACGGAGAAAGACTTTGTATAATTAAAAATTATATATCAATATATATATAATGAAAAATGACAATTAAAAATTGCAAATCATATAAAGCTGTTTATTAATAATTTTAATTTACTTTACTCTGACATAAAGGAAAAATATGTATTATTAATAAATTTGGAATCTAATTCAGTTGTAAGTACCAAATGTTATTTCCATTAAAATAATAATAATAATAATAATAAAAGCGAAAAAAGAAAGGTTTGTAAAAATAACTTTATTTAAATACACTCTTCAAAATGCGAAACATTAAAAAAATTTATTTAAAAAAATATTTGGTGATATAAAGGATGAAAATGGTTATTTTGTATAGAACGAATTTGTCAATTCTTTTTAATTTAAAACAAACAAGTAATTCTAAATAAAACATTTTAAAATAAAGTTAAAATTATTATTTCTTTTGACTCCAATTCCAATGAATATGTGCGTATGTTTTAATGTTAGATTATTATTATTATTACTTTGAACTCACAGACCAGCATATATAAAACATGCATTTTTATTATTATTATTATTTATTTATTTAATTATTGAGACATTCCTCTATTTTGAGTAAGTTAGAAGAACGTATACACATTGTATGTTGAACGTCCTGTGACCGAGAGAATAAGAGCGATGCTCTTCTCAGCCGCGCATCAGTGATTAAAGTTCCAATTCCAGCAGGCGGGATTTCGTTGCTATCATTTTCATTTCTTTGCCGGTACCGAAATGGTCAAGTTGGATGGGTACGGTTCGAATGAGAAAAATTAAAGTTGTACAGTACAGACTACATTCTGTTTCAGGGTATATGGTGTGTTTTGGTCTCTCCCCCACTAAAAATAATCTTAAATTAATCTTTAAAAAAAAATATACAGAACATCTTAAGTTAGTTTAGAAAATCTGGAGTGGAAGGATGATTTTTTATACCAACTATGTGAAAAATACCAGAGCCGGGAATCGAACCCGGGCCTTCCGCTTGACGCGCGGATGCTCTACCACTGAGCTACCCTGGGTGATAACCAGCTAGGCATTTCTCACATAATATTCATTGGCAAGGTCACCGAGTCTGCAAACGATGCTATATCAAGTGACATAATTAATCGTGGCACAACTCCAATAGACCACGAAATTTTAATTTAGAAAGTCTTTATTTATCAACCTTTGATATAGCTGCGTTTGCAAACTCGGTGACCTTGCCAATGAATATTATGTGAGAAATGCCTAGCTGGTTATCACCCAGGGTAGCTCAGTGGTAGAGCATCCGCGCGTCAAGCGGAAGGCCCGGGTTCGATTTCCGGCTCTGGTATTTTTCACATAGTTGGTATAAAAAATCATCCTTCCACTCCAAATTTTCTAAATTAATTAAGGTTGATAAATAAAGACTTTCTAAATTCCATCTTAAGTTATTTGGCCCTTTTGTTAAGCCTAAATATTCTGCAGATTTTCTTCATATTTCTGAAGAAAATTTACAGAATATAATCTTAAGATTTTTTTCAAAATATATAGGCTTAAAAGTGGGCCAAATAACTTAAGATATTCTGCAGATTATATTTTTAAAGATATTTTTTAAGAGGTTTTAGTAAAATCTACAGAAAATCTGCAATCTTTCACATACATGGTAAATATTATAAGAAATATAAATAAATAAATAATAAAATACAAATTTTATTTAATTTATTTTTTATTTAACATTCTATCCGCTTATATATTAGTTAAAAAAGCTTTTTCAAAACGGTGCTCGATATTCAGAATAAAATATAATTAAATTGTTTAAAATTTTCTTTTTTTGAAATTTTCTATTATGAAAAATAACAGACGAATAATTCAGATCTGTTTATACAATAAAAGATAAAATATAAATTGTAAAGTTAATTAAAAGTTACCAGTTAATCAAAACGTTTAAAAAGCCGTTAAATAAGTTATACATTCAAAATTTAACTTGTTTTATTTATATATTTTTAGGCTAGATTTAAAATTGAAAAAAAAAAAAAAAAATCTTAGAAAATCTGATTTTATTGACACTCATAACAAAAAGGGAAAGAATTTTTCAAAAACATTAATAGTTATTGGCAAAAATTTAGTTATATAAATACATTAAAAATGCTTAAACAACAACAAAAAAAAAAAAAAGCTTTGTAATAAAAATAAAATCATGAAATTTTTGAAATTAATTAATAAAAAGTATCACAAACAATTGACATTCATCATTCTAAATGAGTTTTATTCCCTATTTTAATGTTACGATGAGACATGTTCTACAAAATTCAGACTATTTTGTACGTGTGTGTGTCTGTTAAAAAACTTATGCCAATGCTTTTATTTTGATCTTTATAAAAATCACCTTATTATGCATATTTATACATGTATGTGCACAAAAGAAACATGTAATTTAGTTAAACAAAACATGTCGTGAAGGTGGTTTACTGTATATTTACAAAAAAAAAAAAAAAAAAAAAAAAAAAAAAACCTGCTAATTAAAAATATATAAGTATATATACTAATCAAACTCCAATTTATATCTATTTAATAATGCTATCTGTTATTTTCTTTAAAATGAAGCGAAAAAAAAAAAAGTTTTTATATGTATCAATTTTTGAATATGAGCTCATATCAGTTTTTGGCTTTCGATCGACACAGTATCTCGAAATGTGAAACCTAATTTGTTAAAAATTTTTATAAAAAGCACCATATTTTGTTTATTTATATTTCAATGCACAAAAGGAACATGAAATTCATCTGAAGTGAAAACATTTTCAAACCTTTTATTGTATATTTACAATAAAACTTACCGATAACTGCTAATTTTTGCGAAGCGCTAAAAGGAAATTTTTTTTCACATTTGTTTCACAAAAAACAAAAATGAAAAAAAATCATACTGAAAATGCAATCTGTAACTACTCTATCCTTTTATCTATTACATTCTTTAAAATGAAGCAAAAAAAAGCTTTCAAATATATAAATTTTTTAATATGAGACATGGGATTTTACGTTAGGGCGACATTGTACGGCGAAATCCGAAAACTAATTTCTCAAAAATTTCCCTCAAAAACCCCTTATTCTGCACACTTATACTTCAGTGCAGAAAAGGAACATTATATTCACCTAAAGTAAACACATTTTAAAATTTTTTACAGTATATTTCCAATAAAACTTACCAATAATTGCTCATTTTTGCGAAGCGCTGAAAGGATATTGTTTTTCACATTTGTTTCACAAAAAACAAAAAAATCATACTCAAAATGAAAATTATATTTACTTTATACTTTTATCTATTATTTTCTTTAAAATGGATAAAAAAAAAAGTTTTTAAATATATAAATTTTTGAATATCAGCTCATAAAAGTTTTTGCGTTCGATCGACATCGTACCTCGAAATGTGAAACTTAATTTGTTAAAAATTTCCCTCAAAAGCCCCTTATTCTGCATATTTATACTTCAATGCACAAAAGGAATATTATATTCACATAAAGTAAACACATTTTAAACTTTTTACAGTATATTTAAAATAAAACATACCAATAATTGCTCATTTTTGCAAAGTGCTAAAAGGGAATTGTTTTTCACATTTGTTTCACAAAAAAACAAAAAAATCGTACTCAAAATGCAATTTATATTTACTTTATACTTTTATTTATTATTTTCTTTAAAATGGAGCAAAAAAAAAAAGCTTTTAAATATATAAATTTTTGAATATGAGATTATATGAGTTTTCAATTCCGGGCGACATTGTACGGCGAAATCCGAAAAATAATTTCTAAAAAAATTTCCCTCAAAAGCCCCTTATTCTGCATTCTTATACTTCAATGCACAAAAGGAACATTATATTCACCTAAGGTAAACACATTTTAAACTTTTTACAGTATATTTACAATAAACATTACCAATAATTGCTTATTTTTGCGAAGCACTAAAAGAAAGTTGTTCAACATTCAAAATTGTGCAAAACATAAAAATCGTAAAATATCTGTTCACTTTTATTTCACAAAAAACTGAAAATTCAGCAATAAAACTGAATTTGAATTGTTTATAAAATTTGTACATGTATTTCAAAAGTGAATAACAAAATCCATTTTTAACTAAAAGATTTTTTACTAATGGCTTAAATTAATTTCTGGGAGGGAGCGAATATAGGCGATGAAAATGAAGTGTTATTTTTCAAAATTTCCTTGAAAATCCCTGTATTATTCTATATTTCATCTGAATAAGGCAAAATAATCACGAATTACACTTCAAATATACCTATATGAACATTTGTACCATATGTTAAAAATAATTTGCTCAACATTGCAAATTTTTACTAACATAAAATTTTGAAAGTGTTTGTTTAAATTTTTTGAAAAAATACTGAAAATTCATGAATAAAACTAAATTTTAGACCTTGAAAACACAGTTATGTACTATTTATTTCAAAATTGAGCATTAGAATTTACCTTTATCAAAAATATTTCTTACTAATGGTTAAAAATCAATATTTGCAAACTACCGAATGTTGGCGAGGAAAACCAAGTGTTATATTTCAGAAATTTCCAAGGAAAAACCTATATTATTGCATATTTCACCTCAATAAGGTAAAACAATCATGTTTCATACTTCAATTAAACCTAATTATGAATATTGTAAATATATTTTTGCAAGAAATTTGCTCAACATTCAAAATTATGCAAAACATAAATATCGTAAAATATCAAAAAACTGAAAATTCATCAATAATACTGAATTTCAATAGTTTATACAACTTTTATATGTTAATTATTTCAAAAAGAAGTAACAAAATCTATTTTTAACAAAAATAATTCTCAGTAATGGCTCAAATTCATTTTTGCAAGCTACCGAATACAGTCGAACCTCGTTAACGTGAACACGCTTAACGTGAATTACTTTTAACGTGAACTCTTTCCACAATCCCTGTCAACAGGAAGATTAGTTTTCGAATTACTTATAGTATTAACCACTGATAACATGAACACATCTGTTACCACCGTTGAGATTCATGTTAACGAGGTTCGACAATATTGGCGATGAAATCGAAGTGTCATTTTTAAATATTTCCATGAAAATTACTTTATTATTGCATACGTAAACTTAATGAGGCAAAAGAATCATGATTTATACTTCAATTAAGCTTGTTATGAATATTTTTAATATATTTTTGCAAGAAATTTGCTCAACATTCAAAATTATGCAAAACATAAATATCGTAAAATATCTGTTTACTTTTTTCACAAAAAACTGAAAATTCATCAATAATACTGAATTTCAATAGTTTATACAACTTTTATATGTTAATTATTTCAAAAATAAGTAACAAAATCTATTTTTAACAAAAATAATTCTCAGTAATGGCTCAAATTCATTTTTGCAAGCTACCGAATACAATCGAACCTCGTTAACATGAACACGCTTAACGTGAATTACTTTTAACGTGGACTCTTTCCACAATCCCTGTCAACAGGAAGATTAGTTTTCGAATTACTTATAGTATTAACCACTGATAACATGAACACATCTGTTACCACCGTTGAGATTCATGTTAACGAGGTTCGACAATATTGGCGATGAAATCGAAGTGTCATTTTTAAATATTTCCATGAAAATTACTTTATTATTGCATACGTAAACTTAATGAGGCAAAAGAATCATGATTTATACTTCAATTAAGCTTGTTATGAATATTTTTAATATATTTTTGCAAGAAATTTGCTCAACATTCAAAATTAGGCAAAACATAAATATAGTAAAATATCTGTTTAGTTTTTTTCTCACAAAAAACTGAAAATTTATCAATAATACTGAATTTCAATAGTTTATACAACTTTTATATGTTAATTATTTCAAAAAGAAGTAACAAAATCTATTTTTAACAAAAATAATTCTCAGTAATGGCTCAAATTCATTTTTGCAAGCTACCGAATACAGTCGAACCTCATTAACGTGAACACGCTTAACGTGAATGAACTCTTTCCACAATCCCTGTCAACAGGAAGATTAGTTTTCGAATTACTTATTGTATTAACCACTGATAATATGAACAGATCTGTTACCACCGTTGAGATTCACGTTAACGAGGTTCGACAATATTGGCGATGAAATCGAAGTGTCTTTTTTAAAAATTTTCATGAAAATTACTTTATTATTGCATACATAATCTTAATGAGGCAAAAGAATCATGATTTATACTTCAATTAAGCTTGAATATTTTTAATATATTTTTACAAGAAATTTGCTCAATATTCAAAATTGTGCAAAACATAAAAATCGTAAAATAAGTGTTCACTTTTTTTTCACAAAAAAGTGAAAATTCAGCAATAAAACTGAATTTCAATTGTTTATAAAATTTGTACATGTTATTTATTTCAAAAGTGAATAAAAAAATCCATTTTTATCTAAAAGATTTTTTACTAATGGCTTAAATTAATTTCTGAAATGGTGCGAATATAGGCGATGAAAATAAAGTGTTATTTTTTTTTATTCCCATGAAAATACCTGTATTATTCTGTATTTCATCTGAACAAGGAAAAATAATGATGAATTACACTTCAAATATGCCTATATGAACATTTTTACCATATGTTAACAAATAATTTGCTCAACATTACAAATTTTTACAAACATAAAATTTTGAAAGTGTTTGTTTACATTTTTTGAAAATATACTGAAAATCCATGAATAAAACTAAATTTTAGATCTTGAAAATACAGTTATGTACTATTTATTTCAAAATTGAGCATTAGAATACATCTTTATCAAAAATATTTCTTACTAATGGTTAAAAATCAATTTTTGCAAACTACCGAATGTTGGCGATGAAAACCAAGTGTTATATTTCAGAAATTTCCAAGGAAATACCCATATTATAACATATTTCATCTTAATAAGGTAAAGCAATCATGATTCACACTTCAATTAAACCTAATTATGAATATTGTAAATATATTTTTGCAAGAAATTTGCGCAACATTCAAAATTATGCAAAACATAAATATTGTAAAATATCTGTTTACTTTTCTTCACAAAAAACTGAAAATTCATCAATAATACTGAATTTCAATAGTTTATACAACTTTTATATGTTAATTATTTCAAAAAGAAGTAACAAAATCTATTTTTAACAAAAATAATTCTCAGTAATGGCTCAAATTCATTTTTGCAAGCTACCGAATACAGTCGAACCTCGTTAACGTGAACACGCTTAACGTGAATTACTTTTAACGTGAACTCTTTCCACAATCCCTGTCAACAGGAAGATTAGTTTTCGAATTACTTATAGTATTAACCACTCAGATCTGTTACCACCGTTGAGATTCACGTTAACGAGGTTCGACAATATTGGCGATGAAATCGAAGCGTCATTTTTAAAAATTTCCATGAAAATTATTTTATTATTGCATACCTAATCTTAATGAGGCAAAAGAATCATGATTTATATTTCAATTAAGCTTGTTATGATGATTTTTAATATATTTTTGCAAGAAATTTGCTCAACATTCAAAATTATGCAAAACATAAATATCGTAAAATATCTGTTTACTTTTTTTCACAAAAAACTGAAAATTCATCAATAATACTGAATTTCAATAGTTTATACAACTTTTATATGCAAATTATTTCAAAAGTGTATAAAAAAATCCATTTTTAACTAAAAGATTTCTTACTAATGACTTAAATTAATTTTAAGGGAGGGAGCGAATATAGGCAATGAAAATAAAATGTTATTTTTAAAATTTCCATGAAAATACCTGTATTAGTCTATATTTCATCTGAAAAGGCAAAATAATCATGAATTACACTTTAAATATGCCTATACGAACATTTTTACCATATGTTAACAAATAATTTGCTCAACATTGCAAATTTTTACAAACATAAAATTTTGAAAGTGTTTGTTTACATTTTTTGAAAATATACTGAAAATTAATGAATAAAACTAAATTTTAGACCTTGAAAATACAGTTATGTACTATTTATTTCAAAATTGAGCATTAGAATTCATCTTTATCAAAAGTATTTCTTACTAATGGTTAAAAATCACTATTTGCAAACTACCAAATGTTGCGATGAAAACCAAGTGTTATATTTTAGGAATTTCTAAGGAAATACCTATATTATTGCATATTTCACCTTAATAAGGTAAAACAATCATGATTCATACTTCAATGAAACCTAATTATGAATATTGTAAATATATTTTTGCAAGAAATTTGCTCAACATTCAAAATTATGCAAAACATAAATATCGTAAAATATCTGTTTACTTTTTTTCTCAAAAACTGAAAATTCATCAATAATACTGAATTTTAATAGTTTATACAACTTTTATATGTTACTTATTTCAAAAATGAGTAATAAAATCTATTTTTTACTGGAAGATTTCTTACTAATTGTTCAAATCAATTTCTGGAATGGAGCGAATGGCGATAAAAACAAAGTATTTTTTAATATTTCGATGAAAACCCCTTTTCTATTGCACATTTCATCTGAATAATGCAAAACAATCATGAAGTAAGCCCATTATAAACATTTTTACCATATATTTACAAAAATTTGCTCAACATTCAAAAATTTTCAAACATAAAATTTGGAAACTTTAAAAAATAATACTTTGTTTTCATCGCCAATATTCGGTAGTTTTCAAATACTCATTTTTAGCTCTTAATGAGAAATCGTTCGTTAAAATTGTGAGAAATTATTAATGAGAAATCGTTCGTTAATTTTAATACTCAATTTTGAAATAAATACTACATAACTGTACTTTCAAGGTTTAAAAATCAGTTTTATTCACGAATTTTCAGTTTATTAAAAAAAAAAAAAAAAAAAAAAAAATGTAAACAAACACTTTACAAATTTTATGTTTGGAATGTTGAGCAAATTTTTTTAAATATATAGCAAGAATATTCATAATAGATTTATTTAAAGTATAATTCATGGCTGTTTTGTACAATTATAATGCACTAAATATTTAACACTTACTTCTAACTTTAGTATGGAAAGGTTGTTGTTGATTTGATTTTTTAAAACGCGTATTATTTCTTATAGGTATCATCCAAAGTTTGAAATACGGTATTAAAATAACATATAAAATATTTTTACATGTATAAATCCGCATAATAAGGTGATTTTTATAAAGAACTGCCATAAGTTTTTACACTCTTTTTAAACACTACCAATTGTTTTCTTTAAAATATACTGACATAAATGATTTTGAAATGTGATTATTCTAGACTCATTTCCTTTATATATATATATATATATATATTGGTCATAAATGAAAACTGCTATAATTGGCATACACAGGAAACACACAAAAAAAAAAAAAAAAAAAAAAAAAAAAAAAAAAAAAATTGCAAACGAGATACTACGCTAATCGCCATTTTAGCTCCCCAGCACGCTGACTGTTAGTAAACAAACATTTCTTATTTTTACCTGGTCACATCTTCGAGTTGAGTTGTAATTCACAAAACTTGAATGAATTCCATTGCAGGAAGCAAGACATATGGTCGTTGTTTTATATTTATTTACATTTTAACAAAAGCAAAGAAATGTATTATCATAATTCACACACGCACCACACACCATGCACAAACACGTACGTACAAAAAGCTGTTTATGATTCAAAATGCCCACAAAAATTCTACAAATATTTTTCAGATTTAATTTCAACTTTTTGCTCATAACCTAAAATAATAAAAGTGTTCGTGTTAAAACTTCAAAAAATCTGAAGTTATTTTAATGATAAAACAAAATCTTTATAATGCCTATAAAACGTCGTAAAAAAATATGTGGTTATTTTGGTGATAAATCTAAATCTGCAAAATTTATTCAGATATTTTTAATATTTCTGTAGAAAGTCGAAATTTTTTAAGATTATCTCAAGATAATTTTTAGTGGGGTCTCAACTAGTTTGCGGAGGTACCGAGGGTATAGTAGTGTCATGTTTCTCGTTCATATTTTTTTCTACTGTCAAGTGTTAGACTTTACGGGCTACCAATATAGAAGAGCCATTCTCTCCGCAGAAGATCAAAATGTTTGTATGGCAAGATCGTATGTTTCTAAGCAACTTCACAGTCCCGCTAAAGCCGTCGTTAATAGCCCACCAACCACCTTTGGTGTGACGATGTAATCACTCATACACTCAACCACAAACTTTCAGTCCTTGAAGTACTTCTATCCTGAAAATCGGGCTTCTTCTAGACAATATTTTACAAATTGGCTTCAGACATACAAATTGGATATATGCGTGAACAATGGAAAAAACTATGAAGCACCATACCTTATAACTTTAAGAAAAGTGAAATAAAAGTTGCTATGAACGTCAAGTATAAAAACTGGATTTTTCTTTACTAAATTTGATTTAGTATGTGTATAAAAAAATTTTAAATGGTGTACATTTTACAAAAGTAATCATCTGATTTAAAAGATATTTCTTTTATAAGTATAATCCTTGCGAAGAATAAATATTGGATAATGAATCTTTATTCCACAATAAACGAATGCGGGGAATCGTTGTTTTATACACCTTTCACATTTTTTTTTTTTGACATTAAAATCTAAATCGAAAGTGTGAATAAAAATTTAATTTAAACTGTTCTAAAAAATTCACATTTTCTGTGTGTACAAAAAGTAACATTTCTTTAAAATATAATAGATACATTTAATTGAACTTTATAAATGCATCTAGTGCTATTTAATGCTTACAATAAAAAAATATACATCGTAAACATATAGGAATCAATATTTTTTTATATATTTATTATTGGGCAATATATATATCGGTAGGAATTAAAGTAAATTGAAATTTCCCATTTTATCATGATATAAAAGCTAACTACTAAAAGCAATACATCTGATTGTATTTTCTAAATAAGTTACGCTATTCTCAGAATAAACCAATCATGTATCAGAAATTCCTTCTAATGGTAAAAAAAAAAAAAAAAAAAAAAAAAAAAAAAAGCATCTTTTGTGAGTTTTTAAACTTCCAATTTTTGGTGTTTTATCAAATACCTAAAACGTTATTTGTTATATTTTAAAAATAATATACATCAGTGAACAATAATAATAAAAATAATAACAATAATAATAGTTTGTTAGATCGAAACATGATGAAGCAAAATTATTCCACAAAAATTAAAGTTTGTATTGAAGAATTTTAAGTGATACCAAATATATGCAAGGAGTACCTAAAAAAAAAAAAAAAAAAAAGGGAATTTTTCCGTTAGGTGATTATTCAGCATCACGTGAAAAGACAAACTTATAAATTATGTGTCTCTACTAGCAAAGAGTCTATTGCACTGAGTGGCGTCTCTCGGGACAGTTTTCTCTAGATAGCGTTACAATTTTCCTAAACGTATTTTGCGTACACTTCGTTTTTCTTCATTTTTTGAGACGGGGAGATTGATTTAGGTAAACCGTCATGGCAATAAAATTTTGCTTATTCCTTGGGATAGTTGTATTTACAAGTATTAAAAATTGCGTGCCATAACTTTTCTGTGTGAGAAATTCAAATTAAAGTATTTTTCAATGGTTAGAGAAAACTTTTATGAAATCTCAATTTTTTTTTTTTCTGTCATTATTGAAAATCTATGGTTTTAGTTTCGTTTTATAACAATAGCATACTCACATACATTAGAATACTTAGATATATGTTATACCAATTTTATAGATAAAATTTACACATCATAACAGAATTAAAAAGGATTTATTTGTGTAAGTGTGTACTATCTCTTTCGTTTTTTAATAAATTTGTTGCTTATAAATTACCCCAAAATTAATACCTTGCTTAAATTTTATTTTTAGCATTTACTATAGATGTTGTCGAAACGGCAGAACAAAATTTATAAGAGCAAAAAGGGGCTAAACCAGTATATGGTAGCAATATATTTTCTAATGTATATATTTCGTCGAAGTAGCTATTATAATTAAGTTTTTTTATTTTATGTGTTTATCTTATCTGTTCATTTTTTTTATAAAACAAAATAGAAAATTGTTATTGGTACTGAAAAATTTTTTTTGCATAAACATTTAACTAAATATTTGATCTCACGTCTTTTCATACTCTTAAAGGAAAATAATAATATATAATTAATATACGTACTATTAAAGGCATTAAAAATTTTTATCCCTTGAACAAATATAATATCCTCCTTTATAATACTTTGTTATTTGATAATTATACTTTTATCTGTTTAATGATTTATACTTTTTATATTACTTAACTCATTTTATGAAATGTTTATAATTTATAATGTGTGAATTAATAATAACAATAATAGTAAAATATAAGAATAACATGTAAATCTCAGATAAAAAATTTTATTACAACCATATAAACCGGTGTTTAAAAAAAATCAAAGTGTCTGTAACAATCTTAAGATTTAAACACAACAGTCCTTCAATGGCATTAGTAATTATTTCTTTACGAATTTTATAGGATTTCATTGGTTTTCTTTTCTACCGACCACAATATTTTAAACGGAAAATGAACAATAAGCCTCATCATGTTTGATACATATTTTTGTTTCTAAAATAATTTCTTTTCTTTCTTTCTTTCTTTTTTTTTTCCCCTTTCTTTTTATTTTGTATTTTTTTTATTTAATTTTATTTCAATGAAAAAAATGTTCTATGAATAAATTTGCATATAAATATAAGGGAAAATAAGTACATAATAATGAATTGCATTTTATTAAATAAATATATATTTAGATGCCATAGAGAAAATGAGACATTTTAAAAATATCTTTTTAAATATAGCAGTCGATAAAAAAAAAAAAAAAAAAAAAAAAAAAAAGACTATGTCGCTAACAGATTTATTTTAATAATTATTCAATGCAGATTTATTTTATTTTCAGTTTAGAAAATTTATTCAATAAAATGATAATTTATATAAAATTGATATTTATTTCAAAATTTAAAATGATGAATGAAAAACGTTCTAAACCCTTAAAAAAATGAAAAAGTTATCAAAATATAGCATTGAAACGTGTATTTAATGCACGATTTTTTTTTCTCGAGATAATCTATGACATATTGCTATTAACTGACATTTAAAAAAAAAAATCGTCCTTTATTATTTTCAATATGTAAAACATTCAAATTCTTACGTAGAATTTACCTATATCAAAATTTTTATAATAATAAACATTATCTGGAATATTTATATTTAAATTTAAAAAAAAATCTACAAGCAGGTCTTTTTTTCTAAATACTTTTTACGCATGTATTAATCTTCGGGATTGGTTATTTATATCACAAAAATAAATCAGACGTTGTTAGAATAATATGTGCAGTGTTACTTAGCACATGATTAGACTCTTTTTTGTTTTTTTAGATTCTTTTAAACAGAAAATGTAACCAAAGAAGGAAGCAATGTATCGATCTTAAACATTTATTATTATTATTATTATTATTATTCTATTTAACGTATTATGGATACACTGAGAAAAATAAAAGAGCAAAAATTCTCAAAAATGAGCAAAATTACTAGGTCAAATTTGAGTATGTCATACACTGAAAATAGCTCTGAAGTAAATATACTCAATTTTAAAAATCCCATACACTTACTCCCCCACACTAGGCAGTGGTAGACGTTGAAAACAAGTCTTTAAAATTACTATCTGAAAATTATGAAAGTTTATATATACGCGTATTGAAGTGCATTAATATTAAACACTAACAAATACGTGCGGAATGTTTGCACATTATTTCTTTGGTTATTTACCTTTAAAATCTGAAATTTATAAATATTATACCAGTTTCACAACATAATTAAAATTTTAATTTACCAGAAGCCAAATTATTATTATAATCAAATAAATATTGTGCAATAGTGAAACCAGAATCATTCAAAGAAAAGTTTCAAAATAAAATTCATGGTGGACGACTCAGTTTTCATACTTCTGCAGGCAGTACAGTTTTAGTAAAGGACCCCATGACGCCTTTTAAATTTTTATCGCCAAGAATGCAATGACATTTTATTTAATTTGGCGTAATTTTTTGTTAAAAAAAGAAAAAAAAAAAACTATTTTGATTATACTTTTTTATGATTTTTTTTTCTTAGTCAATTTATGGTAATAATTCATATTTTGTTTATATCTTTAAAATATTGCTAGATTTAAAATGACGCTTGCAAATATTCTGAAGAAATAACTTTTAAAAATACATTTTCCATAAAATAATGTCATCATACAAATGTCATCCTGTTTTAGTATTAGATCATTGAGCTGAATCCGCGTGATTAAATATTGTTCATTGTTAAATATTATTTTTTATCCTCTCGTATTTTATTAATTTCATCTCTACCGTATCGTTTCGACAAATATTAATTGAAATTGGTCCACGTTAGAGAAATATTATATAGATATTAACATGCACAAAAATTGCATCGATCATTATTAATTCGTGTATTCCAAACACAGATTCTCATCGTTATATTCTTCAGCAAGCCACTATAAAACCACTACAAAATATAGTTCTGAAGATTTAAGGGAAAAGAATTTCTGTTAGTTCCGCATATTTATAATAAATTAAGAAGTGAAGAGACATTAATTTAAAAACATGCAATATTTCATAAATGAGAAAAAAAAAATGTTTTTTCTTTTTGAAACCAAATTACTCCTATCGAAATGAATATGTCCATTTAATCATGTTTGAGAACTTCAGTTTTAAGAGTGTAACATTAAAATCTTGAGCAAGAAAATGCATTTATTCTGTATACATATATTAAAGACAACACTAATTAAATTATAACTATTACATAGTATTAAATTATAAATATTTTAATGCTGTTATTAATTATATAATAAATTTAAATAGACAAAAACAAGGCAAGTTATATATATATATATATTTTATTATGGTGCTTCCTTATAATGTATTTATATAACAGCTTTTAATACCAATACAATTTGTAGAATCGTTTAATATTAATTATTGTAAGTCCTGGAAATATCCTTCAGCTTAGTGGGATTTTATAAACAATTAACCTATTCATGAATGAAGGAAAAGTAACAGAAATTTACGGAAAAGAGCATTTATGTTTTTAAAGAGGAGAGATATTCTGATTTTAATCTACCTGAATTAATTAAAGAGAAAATACGAAAGAACACGGTTTTTCATATATTATTATGCTTACGTCTGAGGAAAATAAGAACAACTGAATAAGTTAAACTTTAAAATTGATTTAAATTAATTTAAAATAATAACTCGCTATTTATAATTTTTTTTTAGACAATTAATATTTTATTAGTTGACTGCGAAACGGGGATTCAGTGTTACAAAAGAGTTTTCTAAATAAAAAAGTTTAGATATTTATATTTATATAATGTAAAAAACAGAATCGGTATCATTTTTCAAGGCATTATTAAAAAACATGTTTTTATATTTTAAATAAACATTAATAAATTTTAATTCAAGTAAAATTTATTAATTTTTATTTTGAATACATATACGTTCACTTATCAGTACATATAAATACTGTACCATGGTATTTGCACCCTAAAGTTTAATAGCTATTTAATAACATTGCCTATTTTATATTGCTTTCTTTCAGATTTCAATTATCATTATTAAACACGTGTGGAAGAAATCAATACTGCATTTAAATTTCACATATAATGGCAGTTTTCCTCACCTAAAATTTACAAAGAGAGTCCATTTTACTTTTAATGATTAAAATTAATATATCGTACGTTTAATTCATTAAACAATGTATATAAATACTCACATGATATTGATATACATTTACGCAAATGTACTTTTTGTACAGTTAAGTACTGATGTTTTTCTATAATTTTGTCTCGCTTCATGTTGTTTCACACCACCTCTTTGAAATATTAAGAGATTACAGTGTTTTCTTCTCCAATGATTGATATATCTATGAAATTTTATAGTTTACTTTTAAATCATTTAGTCTGCAATACATTCATATAGATTCATTTTTCCAAATTTTAAATTTCGCTTGTAGAATTTATTTTTTTCGAAATGGCATGCGTTTTCCTTGCGTTTCGTATGTGATTATGTTTTCGAATTATAAGAGATTGCAAAAGATAGACAATTACCTCTGGAAATGTACCATTTGATCGACGTTGAGTTTGAATTAATTTAACATCACACTAGCTCTACACAGTTATTTCCAAACGGCAATTGAGTAGTCTCCTACGAGAGTTGACCAGAGACAAATAATATTACACATGTAATACTTCACTAGAGATAATTCTCTGTTTTATTTTTAGGTGTTGCATGTAAGTGGTTAGTTACAGGTCCAATGGATAGAACCGTTATTTATTTGGTTGGCTACTCAAACATCCTGATGCATAATTGTTTAACAATTTGATTCAGTCTCCCAGTTACCTGTCTTCAAATTGGATTTCCAATTGTACCTCGTGGTTTGTTACAATGCCTTAAAAATGCCATAAACGATTCGTTATTAAATAATTTTTTGTAATCTTCTAACTTTAAAGCAAAGTACAATGAAATGCAGTGTCAGGATTTTCGAGTGTGTTAAAGATAAATCTAAGGTGGATAAGTCCTTATCAAAATAGCAAGAGAATAACCACATACTGTATTGTTATAATTGTATTTTTTGCGAGATTTCATAAATACCACAAATGTAAAAAAAATTATAATAATGTATGATAATATGAAGAAGAAAAGAGCACATCTTAGAAAAAAAAAAAAAAAAAAAAAAAAAAGATAGAGAATATGGAGGTGTATAGCAAAAAGAAGAACAAAAATTATTAACAAGAATAAAAAAATAGAAAATAGTAATATCCAAACAAGAAACAATTAATTTTTTTTTCTTTTTAACTTTAAAGTGTCCACTATTAGTATATTTTTTTTATATATAATATGCAGTAATGTTGTATATGTTTATTACATTGATTTCTGGCACATACGTTTTGTTCTATGTTAAAAACTTTTTAGATGCATAACATTTTAACGTAATTGAGAGATTTTACTCATGGTTAATACCACTTATCATTGAAATAGTAAAATTAATTAACCCTTCACAGATCATTACAGGCATCCTATGTTATTATATTGAAAAATTTGGTACCCAAATCAGTGTTGGGGATAATTGATTAAAAAGTAATTGAATTACAATATATTTTACCCAACACTGACCCAGATTATTCATCAAACAAAGATTTTTTTTTTTTTTTTTCATTTTTTATTCAGAAAATTCACAACCGTTTTATTTACTTTTCGTTTTTATTTATTTATTTTATTTTTTAAATTATAAAATACTAAAATTGAACTAAATGCATTTTTTTCATTATCTGTTTTTTTTTTTATTTTTTTTTTATTTTCTTAATACAACAATTTTGTCTAGTTTAATTTTAACTAATTTTTAACGATAAAGGTTTCTGGATGATGATTTCGTTTTACGTTTGCATATAGGTTATTGCATAATGTAAATTATTAAACAGGTTTTTATATAAAAAATTGTCACTGTTTTCCTCGCATTTCATTTCATTTATTATGCTCTTCATAATATTAGAATACATGTAACTCTCCTTTTTGCAACTCTTGCACATTTACATAATCTGTTGTTATTAAAAAATTATTTCAATGTTAAAGTAAAATTTTCTCACATTTTTAGAAAACTTTTTTAATTTTCATGTGTAATTCTTTAAAATTTATTATTATTTTTTTTTAAATAAATATATATACAGTCGGTAACAAAAGTCTCCGAACACTAACAAAAATTCCTATATAAAAAAAGTACACTTAATACAGTTTTGTTAAATAAATCCTGGTCGAATCCTGTTTTTAGACTGACTAAGAACAGGATTCGACAAGTATTTATTTAACAAAACTGTATTAAGTATACTTTTTTTATATAGGAATTTTTGCTAGTGTTCGGAGACTTTTGTTACCGACTGTATATATATTTTTTCTATTGTGTTAAGAAAACTATAAACTGAAATATATATCTGTAGATGTTCAATTAATTAATTAACAAAGCATAATTTACTCATAATATCTATTTTTTTTTTTAAATAAATTGGATATTTTGTATCTGGTTCTTACAGGAAATATTTATGTCCCATTAATTCGCAGTCGTTGAGAACAAATCAAGGTATCCCATTCAATAAAGATACACGACATCACAACTACTTTATCATATTATTTAGTAACAATATAGGATGCTTATTATGGTGTTTAATAATGCAATTATGCTATCGTTCCAATGATTATCATCAGATGGTAAATAGCAATGTTGACATTAAGACTATTGAGTATCAAATAAATTTTGGTGGTTTACCCCATAAATTTGGAATATAAGGAATAGATAAGTAATAAATGTTATAACTATGTGTTTTAATAAACAGAATGGTATTTTATCAAAACTTGTCTTCATGTATATATATTGCTAATTTGTTTTATATTTAATGTTATTAAAGAAATGAAACTTTAAAATGTAATTGCATATATTAAGTAGATTTTTTTTTCTTTTTTATGATTTTTTACCGTTCTTCTTAAAAAAAAAAAAAAAAAACAAAGCTTAATGTCATATTTAATGTAGTAAATGTATTAAAAACTAACTCAAATTTTGTACAAATGATATCATAGAAAAGTATCGTAAAAACATATCACAGAATGAATCCGATTAAAATTTTAGCTCTTACTGAAAAATGACATTAAAACTTTGGACAAATTTTATTTTTTCATTCAAAGTAACTTGTAAGAATACAGAAATATTCATAAAAAAAAAAAAAAAAAAAAAAAAAAAAACTTTTTTACAGTAATTTTCTGTTATCTAAAACTACGAAAATTCATTATAAAATTATATCTCAATTATTTTTTCCATACCATACGGATATTTTCTGTTAAATTTGCTCTCAGAAATTTCCTGAAATATAATGAGGTTTAATCTATATTGGAAGTAGTTAAAATATATTACAAAAGTATTACATTGTTAAAACGTTTTACAAAAAAAAAAAAAAAAAAAGTACGAAAACACGAGAAATAGCAAAAAACTCGAAATATTTTTTTTTTCAGAACTTATGATATCAGCCTTTCATTAGATGGAAAAAAAACCTCATGTAAAGCATCAGAAACGCACAAAACAATATACAAATACAGAAACCTTCACAAAACTGATATGCACCCAAATTTAATCGCCATTGTGTTTCATAAATATGTCTCATATATGTTTTGTGCAATTTTATACAACATAATCTGAAATGCAGCTTTTTCATTTACGGAGAAAATTGTAGCACAACACTGCCAGCTATCGGTAGATCTGCACCCAAATTTAATCAGTACAATGTTTCATAATGGTCCTCTCAAATGTCACGTTTTGTTCGGATACATGCAATAGAATTTTAGCTACAGCCTTCCCTTAAATGGGAAAAATCACAGTACTGTATCACCCTTTGGGGAGAGATTTGAACAAAAAAAATTGATAGGCACTAATATATGTCAAGCTGAACTACACATAAATTCATATGCGATTCGGAAAAGTAGTTCCTGACATGCAACTGACACAAAATTTTTGTCATACACACAGAGGCACACAGACAGACATTTTCTAAAAATAGCCAAACCGCATTTTGGATCTCCCAAATAATATTTAATCCATCAGAAAGTGGAAGTAGAAAATTTTTACGAAACCAATACTTTCTTTTACAAAGAAACAAGAAAGTTCAAAAGTTAAAGTGATTTAGTGCAAAAAAAAGGTTTTATTTTTTGGAGAGAATTTTTTGATTGTTTTTAGAATTCAGAAATATATTATACAGAGAGAAATACTTTGGCCATTTCAAAAAAATGTTTCAATACCTTACATCCAAAAATCAACAAAATTAGTTTATTGCATCATAAAAAGCTCGATGATTCTGAATTTAAATAATGAACCACCAGAAGAGAGATTTTTTTTTTTATTTCTTTTTAACGCTTTCCAACAAGTTGAAAAATGTTTTAGACTTCGGTTTGTCTGTCTCTCCACGATCCAACCAACGTAAATATTCGTAGAATTTCTTGAAACTAATATATATTATTCAAGTTCACTATGGTATGTTCCTTATTGAAAATGGATTAAATACCACCATCAGTTTATACACAAGGACACCCGAAAGAATTACAAAGCATTACATTCTGTGAGAGGTATTTTAATAAACCACATTTTAATACCCTTGGTTCGCACATATCATAATGAAATTGACATTAATTATTCATATGTACAATATGTATATATATATATATATATACAGGGTGTTCCAAAAGTCCCCACCCCTCTTCTAACTCGAAAATGAGTCAGAATTATGAATAATGGTGAAACAGGTATTCAATGAATTTGAGAGGGACCTCTTTTGGTGTAAAAAGTTTGGGCCCTGAAAAAGCTAGTGGGCCGCTAGGGAGGGCAACTTTGAAAGTACAAATGGGAAGGTATGTCTTGTGATACATCTGTGGAAACGTCTCTTCAAAACAATGAATTTGATATAAATAGTTTTGCTCTATGATGATTATTAAAGGAGATACTTGAGTGTTTAGATTTTTGAAATGTGGATTTTATATTTATGTATCCTCTTCAATAATCATTGCAGTACAAAACTATTTATATCAAATTCATTGTCTTGAAGGGACATTTCCAAGGATGCATTACAAGACATACTTTCCTGTTTGAAATTTTAAAGTTGCCCTTCTTAGCGGCACTTCTACAACCCCCTTGCCCGGGCACAAACATTTTCGGGCAAGATATGTCTTTTGATGCATCCCTGGAAACATCTATTCAACACATTGGATGTTTTATAAACAGTTTTGTCTTGCAATGAATATTAAAGATGATACATAAGTATAATTTTCACATTTCAAAAGTCTAAAAAATCATGTATCTCCTTTAATAATCATCGTAAGGCAAAACTATTTATATCAAATTCTTCTTTTTGAACAGATATTTTCAGGGATGTATCACAAGACATACCCTTCTATTCTAAATTTTAAAGTGGCCCTCATCAGCGGCCCCCCTAGCCTCAACGGGCTCAAACTTTTTTCACCGAAAGAGGTCCCTCTCGAATTCATTGAACATGTGTTTCGCCCTTTTTCACAATTCCGACTCATTTTCGAGTTAGGAGGGGGTAGGTATGAAACACGCTGTACATATATGTGTGTATATATATATATATATATATATATATATATTATAGATACAGTATTATTAGCATTAAGATTTACAGGATCACTGATTAGCATTTTAAAATTTATTAAGCGTTTTTAACATTTTCTAAAAACGTATGAGAGTAATTATGATTTGAATTATTCTATCTGTCTCTCTTTCTGTCCTCTTATCTTTCTTCCTGTCTGTGCTCTAACTCTATTAAATATTCATGAAATTCCTTGAAATTGATTATACGTTTTTCAAGTTCATTATGGGATGGTTCCCTTTGAAAACGCAAAAATTACCACCGCTGGTTTATGTGCAGGGACATCCCAAATAAGCGAATTTAATGCGTTCTATAAGAGGCATTCTTATAAATTATGTTTAAGTAAATTCATGCCGCAATGAAATCTCAGTGAAATTAATATTTAATAATCATATGGTAATTTTTTTTATTTCCAGAAAATGGTACGTTTAGTATTCAGATTTACAAGGTCACACAAAAATGTTGACATACATCAAGGGTTGTAACCGAAAATTACTGGAATTGCATCTTCGATTTTTTCAATACATTCCCGCTCAAAAGTTTAGAAAGATTTGCAAACGATGAGTTTTTTTCAAATTAAAAACTTATATCTCCATGAAATGTTTTCACACATTGGGTATTTAAAGAACTGGGTTTTCCTCATGTTTTTCAGTGAAGATTGATTTAAGACAACAATTAGGGGGCTGGTAACAAATTGAGAAAATTTAATAATGTTTGTGTTCACACTGTATCGTTAAATTAACGAAATGAACTGTAACTTTAGGATATGTTAACATAGACCCAGTTCAATTTGTAGATGAATATGTGTGCGATAGTATGTTAAATAACGGAGGTATAACAATTTCTTTTAAAACTCCAAAAAAATCAACATGTTTCTTATTTATAAAGATACAGAGTTTTTAACGAAAATTATTCCCACTTTCAGATAAGTTGGAAAAACACTTTTAAAACAATATACCGCAATCAGAATAAAAATATCTTAAATATCTCATGAAATATGAATGTTTTTATGAAAAACGTTCTTACTGTGCATGTGCGAAAATTAAAACATTTTTTATTGCATGGGTTGAAAGCTATATGCATTGGGCAACTTTTATCAAAAGTGCATTTGAATAGAATAAAAATTAAGCGAATTGTACGAAAAAGAGCGAGCCAGACTTTAGATATTTTCCAAAAGTATAAATTTCTTAAGGGGTTTTTCACATGCCGCGTAATTAATTTGGAGATCCAATTATTTCAACCACTTTTCAAAGGATGTTTTTTGGGGGATAATCCCCTTATGATTTCACAAATCATAGTAAATAAACAAAAATATGTTAGTATTACAGGCTTATAAAGGGTTTTTAACAAAAAAGTACATTTGGGGTGTTGTTGAAATAACTGGATCTTCAAACTAATTATGCGGCATGTTAAAAACCCTTTAAATTTCAACTTTTGGAAAATATCTAAAATCTAGCTCGTTCTTTTCGTATAATTCGCTTAATTTTTATTCTATTCAATTGTACTTTTGATAAAAGTTGCCCAATACATCTAGCTTTCAACCTATGCAATAAAAAATGTTTTTACTTTCGCACAATCACAGTAAAAACGTTCTTTATAAAAATGTTCATATTTCATGAGATATTAAAGATATTTGTATTCCGATTGCGGTATACTGTTTTAAAAGTGTTTTTCCAACATATCTTAAAGTGGGAATAATTTTCGTTAAAAACTCTGTATATTGTAATAAAAAACATGTTGATTTTTTTTGAAATTCTAAAATAAATGCTTACATCTCCGTTATTTAACATGCTATCGTTACACAAATTCATCCACACACTAAATTAGGTTTATATAAACATGTCCTAAAGTTACAGATCATTTCGTTCATTTAACGATACAGGGTGATTACAAACATTATTAACTTTGCTGAATTTGTTACCATCCCTCTAATTATTGTCCTAAACCTATCTTCACTGAAAAACATGAGGAAAACCCAATTCTTTAAATACCCAATGTTTGAAAACACTTCATAGCGAGATCTGTTTTTAATTTGTAAAAAAACTCATCGTTTGCAAACCTTTCTAAACTTTTGAGCAGGAGTGTACTTTCCAACATTGTTTTAAAGCGATCATAAATTCAATAAATGAACCTGTTGGTCTTTCAGTTTGACCTTTTTGTGATTACATAGGGTAAGTACACTGAAGATAAAGAGAACTTACATTCGGAAAGTATTAATAATGTGCGAACCCCGTATGATTTTCCGTTTTTGTTAATGCATCCCGTCAGAAGCATTGCGTTTTTCCTGTTGCGATTATTGCCAATATAATGTGTCATTTGTACATAATCATATGATATTTATAACATGTTTAAAACACGCACGATGCACGATGTATAAATTATATATTTTTGAATTTTTATTGAACACGTGAAAGATAATGCACAAATTAATAGGTTTCACAAATACTTTTTTTAAAACCTGTTTCTTCCACAACATTTTTTATACTATCTCTTGATGCAAAGAGTTTCAATCATAATCAAAATGTTTAAAAATTCCTCTCTTACAAAACAAATATTTTCATAATATGTATTAAAAATTCCAAATAAGTCTAACATTTTTTTTTTTTAAATTTATTATCGAAAACAATTAGAAGATTCAAAATATCCATTAATTAAAGAATAAGATAAATTATTGATTTAAAAAACAATGACTTGAAAATAGTTTATCTCGAATATCACCGAATAAGTATTTTCTTGATTTCCTGTTTAAAATTAAAAGATTATTATTTCTTGAATTAAAGAGAAAAAAACAATGGCATCTGTTTGTTATTATAATAATCGATTTTGGATTATTAAAAAAAAAAAAAAAAAAAAACTATCGAAATTTTTTTTTTTTTTTTTTTTTTTTTTTACCGGTATTCAAATACAAACACATATATTCAAATTACATCTTATAAATACAGACAAATAGCAAATAATTATGTATGTTTTTTTTCTAACATATATATATATATATATAGGGGAGACCCGTGTACCTAGGGCCGCTTTTTTTCAATGCCCAAAAACAGAGCCCCTGTCCTATTTAAAATTATCAAACTGATATGAACATATCTTTAGGACTATTACTTCCAATTGGGATTAATATAAATACCTAAAATAATAAATTCCGACAATTAGAAGGTTCTTAAAAAAACCTCACTCGTGGCCCTAGGTACAACACCCTCATTGTACCTGGGGCCAGACCTCATTGTACCTAGGGCCATTCTCTCAAATTTAGGTTTGATTTTGTAATGAAAAGAAAAAAAAAACATATAAACATGTATTTTATAAAAGAGGAAATATCAAGTAATATATTTATTTATCATATAATAATTAGCATGTTGTTGCCTTAATTTAAAACACGAAATTTTCACTTTTTTTTTTTCTTTGGGCTATTCTAACACAACGTTTTTTTTTTTTTTTTTTTTTTTTTTCTGGAGTGTCTCTTGGATTTCTAGATCTCTCTGGTTTTCGGTCACATCTTTTCTTTGATGTGGGAGGTTTTGCTTTAGGTAAAAGTTTTGCTTAGGTTCGTACCTGTTAAAGTATAACACACGAAAAGATGTTAGATGTTGAAGGTTTCGAAATTTCAACAGGACACGAAACAGAGACATCCAATTCTATCATTGTTGGTTCACTTTCTTCCTGGAAAATCTTTTTTTTTTTAATGGAGGGGTCTTGTCTTTCAGTCACATTTGAACTTAAATATTCATCCCCAGTGAATGTGTTTTGATTTATTAGCTATATGCCTGATACACGAAAGCCAGACAGAACGTTTACAGGAGTAAAGGCCGACGGATAGGACTTGCCAACACTTTCAGCAACGGCATATATAGTGATTGGTTTACCAGGGTTTGCCAGCATCCAGTTACTACAGGCTGTACTACTACTGTGTTTTTTAACATTTTCTAGACCGCTGACGTAGATTCACGTCATTTGAAAATATGAAACTCCACCAGTGGGCTTTTCTTCTGCAGTTTGTATGTTATTTGTTTCTAAAAAATATACACAATATTTATATTTGTACAATCAGTATACTATGGATGCAAAATACTTTGATTAGAGAGAGAGTATGATTATAATGCATATCCATATGTAATATAAATGTGAATACGGAAAATTTTGTTTTGAAAAACTGTAACTTATGCGAAAAATGCCCGCAGGCGGACTTTACTGTCAAAAAGACAAAAACATGCTGTCGCGAAAGTGTTAAAAGGTCCAAACACACTGGCCCTAGGTACAAGGCAACGATGTGGCCCTAGGTACAAGTTTTGGTAACTTCATTCAAAATGCCTTCCACTAAAAAATCCACATGCAGTGAGGACTAATTAAATATCTCATTTACTACTCAATATAACAAGTAAAATTGTACACTAGAAATGAAAGAAAAATATTTGACTTGACTTTGTAAAATAGCAAAAGAGATGAGCTGCAAAAATTTACTTCAAACCATGTAAATTCGTTTTCTGCATGTAACGTGTCAAAACTCTCTCCTCAAAAGTTCAAAAGTAGATGTAAAAATAGCAATTGGTGTTGTTATTCGCCCAATTGAGTATTAAAACTTAAAATTAAGTATTATTCAAATAAAGTGGGGTGGCCCTAGGTACATGATGGCCCTAGGTACACGGGTCTCCCCTATACATATATCATCCTTTTTCTTCCTTTTTTCTATATATTATACATTTTTCTATGTTTGTCTAATATCTAATATTTGTAACATCTAACATTTAATTAGCTTACTTAATAATACTTATGAAAATAGTAATATTTCTAATACAGTAGTAATTTACTTTAACTTGACTAAAGTTATTATTACGATAGGGCTATTGATTTCAATCAGATTTTTCACGTCGCTATCATTTGATGTGCTTCATCTTGAATATGTAAGAATGTTTTTCCCTTTGGCAACAAGTTAAAAAATTTCAAATTGAAATTGCAACGAAGGCTGCAAATAATATTTTAAGAAAAGAATTCATTAACCGTAGCTGCTCGTTACTAATATAGTGGACGAGAACATCACCAATTTTGTAGTCCAGGTCCACATTCGTTAGAGAAACAAAAAAAAAAAAAAAAAAAAAAAAAAGAAAGAAAGGGAAAAAGAAAAAAAAAAAAAAAAAAGAAGAAGAATCGAATGCTTCAATTACATATATATATATATATATATATATATATATATAACCATTTTTATTTACTTAAGATAAATTTAAAAAATATAAACGATAAACCTATACTTATCACATCACACTAAGAAGTAAAATTTAATGAAGTGGCATTTTAGAGTATTTTTGGTACATAGAATTCGAAAACGATTAAGACCTTTAAAAAATGTATAACTTCTTCATTTTTTTTATCATCTTCATACTTTTTTTCTAAAATTTATAGTACATTTTTTAGTTAATTTATTTGTAAATCATAAAAAAATGGCTTCCAAATCGCGGCACCACATTAAAAAACATTTTTAATGTGTTTCATATAGCGTTTCATTAACGTAATTCATTTAGCGTAACTGTTTTATTTAGCGTCTAGTGTTATTAAGCGAAGTTAAAGAATAAAAGTTCAATTTTTAAAAGCATGTTTAATATTATTTTTAAGCGTTTATAATCTATTGTAACTTTAAAGTCACTTCATCACTTAAGGTTTTAATACTGTAAACTGTAATTTCCATTCTAAATTTATTATATTTGTAGTTATTGCATTTTTTATTTCAAACAAAAACATTTCACTCTAGCTGGGTAGTCTACAAAAAATTCGAAATTGAACAACTGATATTTGTAGAATAATAAAATTTCTAGGACTGAAAAACAGGACAAAATTTGTTCCAGCGATTATTGGAGATTTAGATTTCTTTTGGATATATAAGAAATATTTGTCGATCTCCTTTCTTACGAAATCGAAATAAAAATATCTTTATATTTGCTGAGGTTAAGAAAAAAGAAAATATATCACCGATAATATTTTTAGGATTTCGCATGTTTCACAAAATACATAAAATGTGAGTTTGAAAAAATTTAAATTCAAAAGAATTTCTGTACAGGTTAAATATTTTTTCTTTTTTCTTTTAAACAGGATAGTGCATGTTATTTCCATTAAAAGAAGCGGGTATTTAATACAATGAGAAATAAAAGAAACGTAATTTTATTGTTTAAAAAAATATGTTTTTCGATATTTGATATTCAAAATAAAAAAATGCTAAATATACGTATATGTGTATATTTTTACTCTATAATCATTAATTTCAACATAAAAGTTTGTTTATTATATTTTTCAGGAGTAACGTATATAGGAAAGTAGGTAAATATGGAATGACATTTCTATTTGAACTCATAATAATAATCTGAATTATTTTGGATCGTTGTGGATTTAACTATTGCAAGATCTCACTTGTTGTTAATGCGTTTGAATAGTTTTATTTTAGAAAAAATAATGCAAATTTTCAGTTAAGAAAAAAAAAAGTTATTTTCGGATGACATGGAATAGTTATGAAGTTAAATATAGTATGCCCTATTCCTTAACGGCCCTCTTCGCTTACCGTCGTCCGAAACCCGAGCCAATGTTATTTAATGCGAAATCTTCTTTACTTATAACTAATTAACTAATACATATTTTTAAATTCTGTTTTCACATTCAGAAAATTCCCAACTGTTAAATTGACGGACCTTTTTTAAAAATGTATTTTATTTAAAATTTTTAATATTTTATTTTGAAATTGCAAAATGAAAAAAAATTAGTGAAGCGGGCCCTTAAACAATAATATGGAATAGGTATTAGTTTTACAGAAAATCCTTAATAATTGCAAAATAAACATTATACTTGAAATTATTACTGAAATTAAGCAGTATTGAAAAAATATTATCGTCATTAAAGTTTTACAAAAATCTCAAAAAATACGGAATTGTTGGTATTCTTTATTACCCGAATCGCCATCATAGAGAACTTATCAGCCTCAACAGTTTCTTAGTTAGAAATAACTTTGTGGGAATCAGACTGCTAACTAACTTAACTTCCTTAAGGAAAATGACACTAGGTTTCACTCATTTTACTCCTTCGTAAACAGATTAGTAAATTCGCAATTTTTACCTTCTAAAATATCTGAATCTTGATAAACGAAAGAAGTTGTATGAAACAAAAGTTGCTTTTGTCACTGACACAAGGTAAAATGCCGTTCATATTTGAGGCTCAGTGAAAAAGTCTGACAGCCTTCCCATGGGATTCACGACTAATTCATATTCTTCTCTGTTCCTCTATTGGATTATACTGATGATATTAATTGCATTTTGTTTGTTGTATTTTCCTTATTTGTTCAATGTTTTACATTTAAAAGAATACCCAATCTCATGTTTATGTATAAGCGAAATTAGCACTAAACGCAAGTTTTAACGAGGTCAAAAAATTAGAAAATTGTAATAGCATATTTTTTTATTTATTTAAATAAACTATTGAAATACTAATGGAGATAAAATTGAATCATTTGACATGTCATGCAACGAATGAACATTAAACTTTAAACTACACCTCCCAAAGTTAGAAAATGTTTATTTATCTATCGTATTATATAATATTCTTTATATTTTTCCAGCTTGATTTAATTATTTTTTATTATAAAAAGATGCAATTTTTATTTTTAGCTTAAAAATTGTTTAAATTATCATAATTTCGAAATACTTTCTTATCGGTAAATCGGTGAAAAAGCGATTTACTTCCATTAAACTTTTCCTTTTATTATACGTTAAAAAGATATTTTTGATTAAGTATTGCTACATTTTGAAAATATTTTTCCGTTAATAATCACTTTTTTTTTTTTTTTTTATATTATTAAAAAATGTTTTATTTATTATTTTACAAATTGTTTTTATGAACACTACAGCTTTCAATACAGATAATAATTATCACTAATTAAACACGTACTGGCCAATAAATTAGAAACCTGTTAAGGTTTCTACAAATACACGCTAGCGACGCAAGTATGAAAAACCTGTTATGTAATTTGGAGAATGTTTTGCTGTTATGGAAGTGGTCCTCTAGTGTTATTTAAGAATGAATAAAAAGCCATTCAATACCTGAAAGTAATTGAACATCAAGTGCATTATTCAATATTACATTTTTACTCCGAAGATAATGGACACCTCATGGAAGATAATACAATTATACATCGCGCAGGAATAATTTGAGATTGGTTCAATGAACACCAATATGATTTTCAACAGCTTCCATAGCTGACGAAAAGTTTGGATCTTAATCCAACAGAAAATGTCTGGGACATGTTGGAAAGTCGCCTCCGACATCGATCGTCTCTTTCATCCAATTTACAGGATATTAAAGGTTGTGTAGCCCATGTATAGTATTCTCTGGGCGTAAATGCACTCCGTGTAGGATGCTGTCACAAATACGGACTGTTATCCGAGCAAATAGAGTTCCAAAAAATGTTAACTTGGTGTTTCTAAGTATTAGCCGGAGTGTGTATAGTATGCAAGGAAGTTCATAATAACTAAATATAATATTTTAAGAAGTTCATAATAATCTGTATAAAAGTGATTCGAAAGAATTTATCTAAATAATTTAAAGTTTATTATTAT
Source organism: Salticus scenicus (assembly GCA_963930645.1). Classification (NCBI taxonomy): domain Eukaryota; kingdom Metazoa; phylum Arthropoda; class Arachnida; order Araneae; family Salticidae; genus Salticus; species Salticus scenicus. The sequence goes on along the minus strand of OZ005648.1, from coordinate 325,785,715 downwards.
TATTATTATTATTATTATTATTATTGTTGTTGTTGTTGTTGTTGTTATCATAAATATTTACAATTTCCTATAACTATTTAATCACGTTTTCAAAGAATAAATGGCATACAATATATAAATATATATATATATATATATGTAGATAGATAGATAGATAGTGTTGCGATTTTGTAGATAATTGTACTTATTTTTGTATAAATTCTTTCAAAGAGGCTAAATAAGTTGATAAAATGTCAATTTACTGCATTTCTTGCTCTTTTTCGCGTTAAAATAGCTAATTTTATTTTAAAAGCACATTAGAACGATCCAATAAGGCAGGTAAAGGATTTGGAGCCAAATTTGGCGACTTTGGCCAGAAAATCCTTATTATCGATATATCAAAGATGGACACTTCAACGTGATTGGTTAACGAGATACTAGACATTTTCGGAACTTTCTGGGTTCGATAGAGGGGTATTTAAGGAGCTGCAGCGCGCCAAATCATGATCAGTTTCTCAGTTGAGTTTCGCCAAAGGCTTTCATTACTACTGAAAGAGCTTTGAGCCTCTTTGAATGAGCCTTGCTTTATGTTAACGCTCTGACACAGTGGATTTACTGTTGACAACCCCTAGTTAAGCTGTGTTTATTGGTGACACTGAAGTTGATACTTGGTTTATAGACCTGTATTTTTCTGGATATTTCTGTAAATAAACTCATGAGTTTTTGCAAGTTTTGCCATTCATTCAAGGAAAACTTACGAACCACACAAGAACGTAACAATATAAATTCTTAACAAAACGTAAAAATTAAACATATTTATATTGTTGCCGCATTGTTTGCAACACTCTTGCATACATTATTCGCCTGATGTAGGATCATGTGTTCTTTCCACTCGAAACATTTGATACGAGTTCCTGAATTTTATGATTTTATTCAATGTTCTTTACTTTTTACATCATTTAGTTACGTCTTTAATTAACCGCGATAACGTGCGCCGGGTATCTCATACCCGAGTGAACTTATTCAAAAAAATATGTGAGTAAAAAATTTCGAAGAAAATCGAAAAAAAAAAAAAATATGCGAGTAAAATACGTTATTTTTATTTAAAATATGTTCATATTATTAAATTTGTCTCATAATTTAGTTTTATTTATGATGCTAGTAAATATCTGCATGTATAACTCTTTAATGCGACAAATAGTTGTGAGGTATCACATACCCGGCGCGCCTGCTTGCGTTCGTTTGTTCGGCGCACGTTCTCCCGGGTTAATGAAAAATACACTTTTATTTATGAATAATGTCATTTCCCGTCTATGAAAAAAACTTCAACGAAAAATATTATTTTAGTTATTTACAGAAAATAAGCTATAAACGAGTCAGGTAATATAGGTTGTTATAGTAAAATATTTTTTGGAAAACATTATTTTACGATTCCCATTCCATTTTACATAAATGAAACCAACAGGGAAATAAAATAAAATCACAAACGTCTAATTCTTTGATTGTGCATGCATTGCCGTTTTGAGGAAAAGTATAATCGGATTTCGTTTCTTTATGGAACTATTCTTTTTCTTTTGGAGCTATTAATTTCTCTATTTCATGTTCAAACTGTCAAATTACTCAGAAATACATGAATGTAAATTGAAAATTTTCCAAAGTAAAAAAAAAAGAAAAAAGAAAGAAAGAAAATAAATACACGAAAAGACGAAAAAAAAAAAGGAAAGAAAGAAAGAAAATTTGCACTGCAGATCTCTTGGGGAAACATTATCGTATATTACAGCGACAACTTTTCTCAGTTATAAATAACCATAAAGCACTAAAATTGTTTACTAAAGAACATTTTACTTGTTTTTAATGATAGCTAGCTTGTTTTTCTAACAAGAAAAATATTTTCTTGTTTTTGGATTTATTGCTGTTTTACGCAAAGAAATAAAAAGGTTTTCTGTTCATAATTGATGCCTTTTAAATAGCTGCCATCTTATACTTTTTTTTTTTTTTTTTTTTTAAGAATTTTATGCAGCGTGTGTTTAAGGTTATATATATATACTGGTTTGTATCCGTCAAAATTTGACGGTTTAATAACTTTTAAAAGTGCACAACTGAAATCCTCTTATAGCACACCAGCTGAGAACCAGCATTTTAAACCAATTCCTTTAAATGAAACGTAAAAGGGTGTGTTGTTTTCGTTTAGAGTTGTCGCTGTATGACAAATTCAACACAGCCACTCTTTTGAATATAATTATAATATTATATTATTCAATCGAAGACAAATAAGTTCAACATTTATGAAATATTTATTTAAAAAAAATATGATATGTAACAGCCATATGAGTTCCATTACGCTCTATAAACATACAGTAAACCAGGAGTGAAACTAACAAATATGTAAAAATCTGAAAAATGCTACTTGCATGCAGATTTAATAGCGAGTGGATACTTTATATTGATATATTATACGTTTAATTATCTAAGTTAAAGTTTAAACTTTTCTTTATAGCTTCATATTTGAAGTTGGTGTAGCTGTTTTTGCGAGTTAATGTACCATCTGTACCCTCCTCAGTGGTCGGTGATGCTGGAGCCAAGTAAGGTTTTCCTCTATTTTTTAATTTTCTTCCAGTAGGTGGCATTACAGTCAGTCTTTGATATGTTGCCATTGCAGAAATTGCTATTATTAACTATTTCCACCATTTTACAAAAGAATGCGGAATCAGGGTTATTGTAATTTGTAATTTTTTTAGTTTCATTACATTTAATATCAGTATTACAATTGTCTTGGTATGTTTTATTTAGGGAGTTGGTGGTATTTCCGTATCTTATATCGTTTTTATGCTTCTTAAGTCTGGTGTTCATCTTTCACTTGGATATTCGGATGTAGCAACTTTCTTAGTTGTTAGAATATGTAAACGGGATTTTGTAGATACCTGCGTCTGGAGGGGAAGGGGGAATCTTTATTGCAACAAATTATTCGATAGATATTGGGGTTATGTTCAACATGTATATTTACATTGTATTTCCTAACTGTATTTCTGATTTTAATTGAAACTTCCATCCAATAAATTGTAATAACAAATATCCTCCCCCTCTCGACACCAAAAGTATCTACAAAATCCCATTTACATACCCTAACAATAAAGAAGGTTGCTACATCGGAATGTCTAAGCGAAAGATTGATACCAGAAATGAGGAGCATAAAAACAATACAAGATACGGAAAAATTGTCACTGCCCTAATTAAAACATACCAACACAGTAATATTATATTAAATGAAACTTCAACAATCGCAAATTACAATAACCTTGACTACACATTTTTTCGTGAAGTGGTAAAAAATATAGTTAATAATAGCAATTTCTACAGTGGCAATTACTTGAAAGCTGGCTTAGGTAGAAATCATTTTTCTAGCTGCGACTGATTGTCACGCCATCCATTGGAGATAGAAAAACAAAACATCACTTTGCTCGAATGACACCGACCACTAAGAATAGTGTTGAGAATGGAGGAGTTCCCCTGGCGAAAGTGGCTACACCAACTCCGAACATGAAGTTATAAAAGTAAGGTTTCAACTTTAATTTAATTAAAATATGCTTCAATTAAAAATTTTAAAAAAGTGTTTATTCATACCAATAATAAACGATACTTAGGGAGTTCTTAATACATTATAAGGCAAATTAAACCTCTAGAATAAAAAAAATAATAAAAACTAAACAATTTATCCTAATTCAGAAGCAGCAAGATTTTCAAAAATTCTGAATTCAGGTGCAGGAAACAGATCCAATGTGTTGGTGTGTCAATACATCACTGTAAGTCAAGGTGTCCAACACCTCTCATTACTCTGTACAGAGTTCAATACAGTATCGAAGTTTGTCATTCTGGTTTCATCCTCCTCTGTAATATTTATCTATACATATATACATAGAGTGATCCGAGGAATATTTTCAACTGCAAATCAACTGATTTACTAAAAGTGTTGATGCGTCGACACAGTAAAATGCATTGAAATGCTTTTCACTAAGATATAGCCCCTGATAAGTTTCTCCCCTGTGTTTTTTGGAGATAATGTGATCAGAAATGAAAAAGGTTGACACCAACTTACCTGTGATAACCAACTACGACTGTCGTACAGACATCTAAAGACTTTATATAGCAAAAAAAAAAAAAAAAAAAAAAAAAAAAAATGTAGGGTTTTTTTTTTTTTTTTTTTTTTTTTTTAAACACCCATTTGAGAAATATATAAAAACTGATCTAAATAATCAGAAACATATCTTTTTTTTTTTCTTTTTTGCTAACCAATTAATTCAGACAAAAAGATATTTAGACAGAGGTTTATGCTGCAAAATTAATGAAAATCAACCTTTTTTAGATACCGATGTTGGTACTCCATACTCCATCCAATTTTATCAAAATTTTACAAACAGATCTGTACACTGGAAATCAACTAATACATGCAAAAGGATATTTAAAGAGTAGATAAAAATGGTGATTTTAAAAACAAACTCGTTGAACCATTTTTTTTCTTTTTAGAAATTGAATGCAGAGTTAAAATTAGACTACGAAATCAGAACATACAACAATTTTTATGCAAGTAACCAATAAAAAACATCTGCAAGATGGTATATATGGTGAATTTAAAGAAAATCTTTAAAATAGTTTTTGAGATACAAATAAAAATAAATTGTGACTTGATTTACAACTTTCCAATTTTTTACCAAAATTTGTAAACACATCTGTACACCTAACTTATCTTCATTATAAAGGTATATTGTTTTTATTTTTTAAGATGTGACAAACAAAAAATCCCCACCCACACACATCTTTCCCCACATGTGAATTGTGTTTAAAGAATCACATTTTGTACATAAATCCAACACACAGCTCCACAAATTTTCTCTCTTAAAAGTATGAAAAAAAAGAGAGAGAAAAACAATAATTCATAATCTCTAATTAGAAAAAATTTGCGAAATTTTCGCCCAAGAGAAAATCAGTGCTCCCATAAGCAGGCGACAGGAAAACTAAAATTGAGAGATGCCTATACTGTACAGCTAACGGCAAATCTATCGTTCAAGCATGCTAGGCTTAGTGCGACTGGATGTAAGCATAACGCCGCCACATGCACACACTTAAATAAGGAACTGTTGTTTGCTCTGCTTGATGTCTAGAACTGATAAACCAAAACTTGTTAGGTTGCAGTTTCTACATATTGTTTAGAAGAACACTATCTCTAATTGATCATATAGGAAGATAACATAAAAAATAATTTGGATATCAAAGAAAAAACTGATAGCTCTGAACTTACACCAGTGGAGGTCAAATTGCAACAAAATCCTTTTTTAGGTAAAGCAATGTTTTGGAAAAAAACGATAAAGTGCAGGACACCATTTCATTTGAATTCTGATTAATCTTTTGCCTGCAAAATTATGCAATATGAAGAACTCTACTTAAATCTTGTTGTTTAGTTGTAATCAAGTGTCAATTTAATTAGTATGCGGCATAAATTGCTTTCTCACAGAACTTGTGAGTTATTTGCAACATATTGGGTAATTTGTAAAAAAAAAAAAAAAAAAAAATGAAAAAGAAAAAAGAAAAGAAAGAAAATTATTGAAGATAAAACTTGTGAGTGCATAAGAATGTTTTTCAATTCTTTTTAACTTTAAACCCACCCATAACAATTGTAAATATGTTTATATAGGTTAAACTGGCCGTACAGCAAAAATTAGAGTACACAGACGATCTTATAAAAATTGCAATCAAAATTCTAAAATTGTAATCCATTCAATAGAAACCGATCATATTCCTGACTTTGATAATATAAAAGTTCTAAATTCTGGTTTTGATAATTATAAATCACGTATTTTCCTTGAGAGCTGGCACACTGCCAGTTATCTCCAGACTATCAATGGAGCATGCGCACTGGCTCCTCAATATTCGGTACTTCTTTAAATTCCTTGGGTATTCATGTAATGCTTGCATATTATGTTGTAATGATACTGATGAGGAAACCCGGACGGGTTTCGAAACGTCTAGTTTTTAATTATATGTATGTGTATATTTTGTTTTTAAATGTATTTTAACTTAAGTTTTGTCTCGTAAATAAAATAGTTTTTGTTTTTAATATATATAATTGAGACGGTTTGATGTTTGTGTACGTTAATCATTATTACAGTTTATGATAAACTACGATGTTCATAATCAAAATTAAATACGCTAAATTCGGAAGTACATAATAGGTAATTATGATAAAGGGATTTATCTGAATTGTGATAACCAATTCCTTCCCTTTTCTGCAGTTTAAATTATTTTTTCTATCAGCATTTCAAAGAAAAATCAGCATAAAATATTACAAAATAAATAAATAAATGAAATCCTTACACAAAATGCAAAAATCACTCTATTATATTCTATTTATTAAAATTTTATTTATTGATATTTTACTTATTTCTTAAAATATAGACTACTTACTCGTTTGTCCTACGACGAAATAGAATTTTAGTTATCTAAACTAAATAAAATATAAACGATTCAATGCCATTTAGGTTAACATTTTTTTTTAAACATTATTTTGCAAATTCCATTCTCTTTCAAATGAAGAAAACCAACAGGGAAATAACGTAAAATCACAAAGACCTAATTCTTTGATTGTGCATGCATTACTGCTTAAGGAAAAGTATAATCGGATTTCATTTCTTTATGGAAATATTCCTTTTGTTTTTGAGTTTTTAGTTTTTCTGTTTCATGTTCAAATTGTGAAATAGGTCAGACATACCTGAGTATAAATTGAAAATTTTCATAAGCAAATAAAAATAAAATAAAATAAAATAAATAAATAATTTTCTGCACTACAGATCTCTTAAAGAAACGTTATCGTATATTGCAATGACAATTTTTTTCTCAGTTTTACATAACCGTAAAGCATTAAAAATCTTAATTAAAGTACATTTTACTTGTTTTTAATGATAGCTAGCTTGTTTTGCAAACAAGGACAAACTCTTTTTGTTTTGGAATTTATTGTCAATTTATGCGCAGAAAAAAGGTTTTATTCATAATTTATAAATTCTGGACCGTTACAAAATTTTTATTTTCATTTTAAGGGATAACCACCTATATTTTCTTTTTTTGTTTTTCATTAGAAGTTACATTGCACTGTTAAAATACTCCAAAAATTTCACAGAAGAAATGATTGCCATTTTGGATACAATTAGGAATGGCTGTAATTATGCTGTACAACATACCTGGAAATGTAAAAAGAAAAAAAAAAAAAAAAAAAATAGTCGTTAATCTAATTGCAAGAAAATTAAGTAAGTTATCTCACACTTGTGAGGTTAGGAGAGAAATAACTCATTTTTTTCGACATAGCCGATATTGTACAATGAGAGTTTTTAAAATGGCAGCAATTGCATAGGCTAAGTAATATGTATGTCATATCTTGAATCTCTCTAGCACATTAATCATTCATAATGCATTTTCAATTATCTATGACGATAAAAAATAACATTTTATAGTTAAATCTCATTTAACCAGTTTTGAAAATGATAATAATAATGAATACAATGTGGGCAAAAAATAATGTGAAGTGTTCAAAGGTCTATATTTTTTAGTAAAATGAACCAAATATAATAAAAATTTGCTTCCATGCACAACAGAGTAGGCAATTTCGATTTCTAAAGCAAAACAAAAAACTCCAAATATCGTCACTAGGGTAAACTTTGGCGCCGTTAAATGAATACGTAATTCATAATTACAAGAGCAATTAACAGGTTAAATTTTTATATTTTATAACTGACATTGGTGCTCATACATTTGGTTCAATACGACCACCATTCGTATGTTTTAATAGGTACTCATGGTACAGTCGGTAGCAAAAGTATCCTAGCAAAAGCAAAAATAACTATCTAAAAAAAGTACGCTTAATACTGTTTTGCTAAATAAATCCTTGTCGAATCATATTCTTAGACTGACTAAGAACATGATTCGACAAGAATTTATTTAACAAAACAGTATTAACTCTACTTTCTTTTATATAGGAATTTTTGACAGTGTTCGGATACTTTTGTTACCGACTGTATCATACAGTTTTCAAGCATATCGCCACTCCCATTTTCGGTCTGCTGATAAAACTACTTGACTAATAGAGATAGTACTCGAAAGGTATGTCATCCATGAATAATAAAACTTCTTCAACCTGCCATTTGATCTTCCTGATCGCTCTACACGTACCAAGTTTATATGCAATTTACTTGTGTTATTTTTTTATTTATTTTTTTTTTTTTTTTTTTTTACCACATCTCCAAATATTTCTTTATGGGTCCTTTTAAATCTAAGCGTTCTTCTTTAGAAATCGAAATCGCATACTTTCATAAGTATGTACGCAAAGTGGTATTACATTTGGCCTATTATAGTAAGAATTAGAGCTCAGAACACGTTATTTTATGTCCACCATGTACGTACCTCAGGTTTACATTTAGATGTTATAAAAATATCTAAATATCGCAAATTAATATTGTTTGTAATTTATTTCTTATATTTACCTTTTTTTTTATTATTATTATTTATTTAAGTATTTAAAAATTTAACACTAGTAGTGGAGAAGGATACGAAAAGAAATATTTATTGTAAAATGAAAAGGAAAAGAAAAGCTTTTTAAGCTTTGTTGTTATTTTTACTCATTGCTTAATTTGCAGGTGTTATATTAGTACATTCCCAAGTACCACAAAATGGAAGAAACTCAACGTAAAGGAGGAAGTTTAATCGTCACATTTTATTTTTCATTCGATACACATGTTGGTTTACAAAAAATGAAAAATACAATTCTTAGAATTTATCGCAGGAAAACAAAAATAGAGATACAGCAGACGAACTTTTGTTTGAAAATCAAGGATTAGAATACCTTTTTCATCCTGTCAATTGAGAGATAGAAAAATCTTCGGTTTCTAACATCTACAATCGACAGCAAAATTATTCGAGCGCTAGCAATAATTCCTATGTAAAACTAGCATGTTGTGGCCAATGCATTACATTCTTCAATATTTTTCTATGCAAATTCACTCAGTAAAAATAATTTATTAAAAACATTATTTAATAAAATTATCTTCCACGACAATGCAGTACGATTTACATATTAGAGAAGTAGTATAACACAAAACATCCAAAAAAAGTTCATTTTATTCTCCATAATACATTAAAAAAAAAAAAAAAAAAAAAAAAAAAACTTTATTTTAAATTATCGCAGATTGAAGGTTCAATCATTCATTTTAAAGGTATTGGCGACCTCTTTTCAAAAATACCCATCATGAAAATTTATTCTCCCCCCCAGGGGGGAGTTTTGGTAAAAGTTGGTATCTCAAAAACAGCTCTAATGATTTTCTTGAAAATTGTTATATAAATCCATTTCTTTTTTATGTATCACGTAGTTATTAGAGGAAAATTAACAGCTCCCCTGTTTAGGTAGGTCAGAAGTTTAGGTAGATCTCGAAAATTGGTGTTTCAAAAAATAACTCTACCATTTTTTTTTCTTTTTTTTTTTACCTCGCTACATGTAAGCTTCGTTTTATATGTCTTTCCATTACCAGAAAAATGTTAGTCGTGTTACCAGAAAAATGTTAGGTTTTTACTTCTTTAGGTCAATTTTATATCTTCTGATCACATTATCTCCAAACAATACATATAATATGTGTAATTGTCGGTAATGGAAGTCGTGCGGCTGTTTCACACCAGATTTTATTTTTAAAATATTGCTATTTTTAAAATAATGTTTTTAAAAACTCTAAAGGTAGAATTTTTAATAATATATTTTCCTTTTAGATGGTCAAATAACAAATGAACTGAGTCCTCGTGCTTAAATATTGTCCATGATTTTTTTTTAATCATCACGTATTTTATTTATATATATATATATATATATATATATATATATATATATATATATATATATTTACTATCTTACCATTTAGACAAAAGGTTATCATAACTGGTCCACGTTAGAGAAATATTTATATAGATATTTGTAGTAGAAATATAAAATCCTTTCTTAACAACTGTTAAATTTTAGCAGTTTTAAATTTAATTATATGTTGAATTATACTAAACAAAGGTATGTTCATTTTTCTTTTCTAGTATTATTATTTTTTTCTTTTTAAAGGATACCTCACTCCTTGAATATCTTTTTAAAAAACTTCTCAATATTTTTTTCTTTAAACGAATCATTGAAACACGGAGATGTAATAAAACAACGTTATCATTTTTTTTCTTTTTAACTGAAAAAAAAAAAGAAGAAGAAGAAGAAGGATTTAAAAAAAAAAAAAAAAAAAAAAAAAAACGCATTTTCTAAGACATATACTGAACCCCCTTAAATTTTATTTTATTTGGACTTTTAGTGTTATACGTCTTTCTGACGAAACTCATGTGCAATTATTATGGAAAATAATTCAGATAAATAATAATTTTAATAAATAATATGTACTCGGCGAATTTGTATAGGAAAATATAGAAGAATGTTTCGTGGTTGCTACAACATACTAGCTACATTTAAACAAATACACGTTTGAGCAAATGAATAATGTATTATGCAGTACTTCTCCAATGGCCGTATTCACCATTAACTTCAACTCCTGGTTTAACGCAAAACCTTGAAAAGCGTCTAAATGCAGAGTACAGCTTTCCAGCAAACTTTGGCACGCTGTTTCTGCCATCTAGCGTCGAGGATTTCACATAATCTTTGATTGGTTATTTTCACCTGAAAAATCTAAAAATAACTATACCGCTAGATTGCAGAAACAACACGGCAAAATTTGCTGAAAATTTTCACCCTGCCTTTATACGCTTTTCAAATTTTCATGTTCAACCGGGAATTCAAGTTATTCGTGAATAATAGCCTTGATGTGTGATGTATGTATTATAATACACGTCAATAGGCGAGCTCCAGACCGTCGATAATTGCCCATAGCCTAGAACTATTGCGACGTAAAGCCAACTTAACATTCAACAACAACATCGGTGTGGATTCGATATTCGAGCCGTCCGAAGACCGTCGTGGGGACTGATGGAGGCTGGTGTCGGTAACAAAAATGTCCGAACACTAGCAAAAATTCCTATGGGAAAAAAGTACACTTCATACGGTTCTGTTAAATAAATCCTTATCGAATCACGTTCTTAGACTGACTAAGAAGAGGATTCGAAAAGTATTTATTTACCAAAACAGTATGAAGTGTACTTTTTTCCCATAGGAATTTTTGCTAGTGTTCGGACACTTTTGTTATCGACTGTACACGTAAAATCTCTCATGGTACCAATGACCTGCATGTTGGGAGCAATGCCCCTGTGAGTTACAAAAGCGATAGAGCCATCTCCTCCGAAGATGATCAAAATTGTAATAGCGTGCCTCCATATCCCACCTAATTGCCCAAGGGTAGCACTAACGCCACGTAAAACCCATTCAATCACATGGACCACATCTAAGTGTGAATCCCAGAATCCTGCTAATTGCACAGAGCGTAGCTACTGTGTGACAATAAACTTACTCATTTATGTCTTAGATTTCTTGGCACCACTGAACGAGGGTTAATGTAATTTGGCAGAGACTTTTTCGTATTTGGCGAAGAAAACATAAAATTTAACAATTTTTTTGCGGCCTTTCTCTTACGATTCAGCCGTTAAAAGTTTTACCCGTGAATTAGTATAATGTTAACTATTTCTGTAATTTTTTCAAGAAAATCGGCGATTAATACTTGAAAGAGTTCCCTTGTAAGTTACAAATTATAACTTTCGACTTTTTTTTTTATAAAAATAAATAAATAAATAAACTTAGGTGTAAAATAATAAGTAAAATATTTGGTTTCATGGTAAAAGAAACTCCAGTAACGGTGGCATTTTGTCTTGTTTAAAGTTCTATCCTGTGTACATCGGTACACACGATGGCATATATTTTTGTATATTCTGTTTTAAAAATAGAGATAAATAATATTTACTAATTATATAGTAATTACTTGATTTCATAATATAATTTTTCTAATGATATTTTGTTTTAATTGAAATGCGCATTTTTATGAATTAAACATACCCAATTTTACATAAAAATAATCTACAATATTAATTTGTATTCTAAAGAATCTTGTGTATTGGTTTGCTTAACACGTTGAGCGCCACGTCAGCCATTCAAGATTCTAGACATTTTATCCTATATCTCTAAGTACTGAAGGAATAATCATGAAACTTTATGAGTGTGCAGAACATGTTATACTTCAAACATTCATTTATACTTCAAACATATACTTCATTTTTACCCCGAAATTAAAATCAGCACCAATAAAAAAATTAAAACATTGAGCGCCCTGTCAGCCATCGGTGGCTGACAGTGTCAAATATGATATAAAGCTGCGTCAACCATCGGTGGCGGATATAAAGTATAGGATATAAAGCTAAAATATTACATTTAATGATTGAAAATTTGCTTAATTTTTATTTATTACGGTAAGAATCATTATGGAAATTTAATGGATTTTAAGAATTTGCGTGGCGCTCAACGTGTTAAAAAGGAAAAACACGCTGTTCCCGTTCATTGGTTTCATTGTAAAATTAGAAATTCATTGAAATTAGTTAATGTTTTTTTTTTTTTTTTTTTTTTTAATTCATTTTCGTACAGTCGGTAAAAAAAGTATCCGAACACTAGCAAAAAATCCTACATAAAAAAAAGTAGAGTTAATACTGTTTTGTTAAATAAATCCTTGTCGAATTCTGTTCTTAGTCAGTCTAAGAACATGATTCGACAAGGATTTAATTAGCAAAATGCCCCACTAAAAATAATCCGAAGATATTCTTAAAAAAATAGTATTATCTTAAGACTTTTTTCAAATATTTTAAATTATTTTAAAAATTTATCATTTTCTACAAAATATCTTCAGAAATTTTGAAGACATTATAAAGAAATTTTGTAAAATTTCTTAAGAATGGGCCAAATAACTATTCTGTAGATTTTCTCTAAAAATATCTGCAGAATATCTTGAGATTATTTTTAGTAGGGTGGTATTACCTCTACTTTTTGTAGATAGGAATTTTTGCTAGTGTTCGGATTCTTTTGTTACCCACTGTACTTATAATCTGCCAGTTATCTACAACAGACATATTTTCAAATTATTCAACCAATTTTCAAAATAAAACTAGAAATGAACTTCAAAAGGTCAAATATTATTTGTATTCGTAAATCACATTTCTTGAAACTATGGAAGTATCTGCGCAATTACTGACTCAACGAGTCCAGAGTTAAAATTAGGGCGATAGTCATGGGATTTAGAGAAAATAAGCGATAAGATAGCGCCAAATAACTGAATGTTTTCGAAATCCCAAACTGTCGGTCAATATGGCACACCTTCAAGCCTTTGAACTCGACCTCACTGTTAGTCTTAGGAAAAGTTACACTATTCTAAAAATTTTAGTGCTTTGTCAAATGATAATGCTACACATATGAAATGATAATAGTGACACATTTTTTTTCACGCATTTACTTTAATTAAAATCATATTTTACGAGCAATATTACACTGATGTTCATATTCTGAAATATTTTGTAATCATTGAAATTGTTAGATAAATCATTTAAATAATGACCTTTTCAACCTATTTGTATGAATGTTTTCGAAATTTTTGACTAACACTTAGAAATTTTTCAATTTTTAATAAATGGAACTATCTTCGGACTTTAAAAGCTAATTTATTCTCTTCACATCCAAATTCTATTTTCAAGTGCTCTACTTATTTCAAAGTTATTCAAGAGATTTAACAGCATCATTTTCTAGAATTTTGAAAAGTCTGAATTTTAATTAAAATTAAGGTTGTTACTTGAATTACATTACGTAGAAATTTAAGTAACATATAATGCACATTTGCATAGCTTGATTATTTCGTTCAAATAGTACTTGAAAATATTTTCGAAAATATTTCAAAGATATTTCAAAAATTCTTTTACATGAGTATTGTAATTACAGATACAATATATTTTAATATTTTTAAAGTATATTTTAGTATATTTTTAATAGTTAGTATATATATATATATATATATATATATATATATATATATCATAACTTACAAGTCGTCCCTGTTTTAACATCACTCTTTTATAGTTATTTTCAAAAAAGTTGAAAATTGTATATGACTTTGATTTTTCTGCCTGCCTGTACGCGCTCTAATAACCGTAAATATTCCTAGAAGCCTTTGAAACTGATATATGTTTTTCAAGTTTACAATGGAATATTCCTCATAGTAATGGAGGTAAAATTCCTCAACAGCTAGAAAACAGGGACTTCCAAAAGTTTTTTGAAGCATTGCAATCGAATAGAGATATTTTTTTATAAAGCATATTTTAATACCTTTATACTGTACAAATCACAATGAAATTGACATTTATTATTCATTAGCACAAAGAAATGTTTTATAAAGAAAATAGTATAATTAACAACAATATTTGCAAGGCCAACAAAAATATTCAGATACATTACGATCTATAACTAAAATTAACAGAAATTTCATTTTCATTTGTGTTAAACGTTTTTAACACTTTCCCACAATAATTATGAATATTTATGGTTTCAATTAGTCTATCTGTCTGTCTTTTGTCAGTTTGTCTGTTTGTCTTTCTGTCCGCACTCTAGTGTCAGTAAATATTTTAAGAATTTCTTCAAAATGATATATATTATTGAAGTTCACTATGACATGTTACCTATTGAAAATGATTGAATAAAAAAAAACTTGTTTGTGTACAGGGATACCCAAAAATTAGCCAATGCATTGCATTCTATTAGAGTCCATTTCATAAATATTATTTAGATAACTATGCACAGCACAAATTGTAATCAAAATTGACATTTATTATTCATCTTCAAATGCAATTTTCTATATAAACGGGTATCGACAAGATTTACAGGACAGTACAAAATGAATTGGATATAATTGGGAATAAGCTGTAATTGGAAATTATTGGAATTGCATTTCGTTTCTATAAAGTGTTTTTTAAACTTTCCAACAACTTTAAAAAGCTCTCATTCTTATTAACTTGACTTGAATACAAGGAGCTGAAATAAATTTATATTTTTTAAGTTTACTGTGGGCTGCTTTCAATAGAAAATGGTATAAACAACACAAATGATTTGAGTAACGGAATTCGAAAAAATTTTCTATGTATTACGGTTTGTTCAAGGCATATTTCAATATATTTCGTCTATGTACGACATGACGATATAGGGCATGTGCTCCAGTGATTGGCATGCTCCAGTAATTGACATCTGCTCCAAAATAATTAATAAATAAGAAAAATAATAAAATCATTCATTTTAGATATAAGAATTTTAACATTTTATGTCAAACACTGGAGCATAGGGTGTAATAACTGGTAAAATAAATAACTAGCAGTGTCAAACACTGGAACATAGGGTGGCAATTACTGATAAAATGAAAAACTGGCAGTGTCAATCACTGGAATATTGAGTGGGTGTCAAACAAAAATTCATAAAAAAACAATAATTGTTATCAAATGCATATATTTTAACATGCATGTGGTTCTGAATGTATTTCATACCATATGTACTAACTTAAGATTTCTAAAAATATTTTCTGATGACTAGAACATTAAAAACATCAGAGATTGCTCTAAAAGTGTCAATCACTGGAGCACATACCCTAATATATATTCATGTGATACTTAATACATTTTTATAAAATAAAGTATGATTCGTTTATATAGCCCTACAAAACTGTTTTAATCATTATAAGATATAAGGGAAAATTTTTTAATGTAACTTTTCTGTGTGACGTGAGAAATTTTAATAAACCATTTTTTTTTTTCTTTTACGAATGCAAAGTTTTAAAGATATTCAGAACTATACAATAGCAATACGTTTTATGCTTTATCTGTAGATATAAACATAAAGCTATGAAGAATGTTTACGAAATAAATAAAAGAAAATGCATATTTATTTAAACTTGTTGTGTTCAGGCTATATACTTAAAAGACAATCAATACCTGAAGGCTATACAAACGTAAACTATTATACATATTTTTTTTTCTTTTCGTTAAAGTAAATAATACTGAAATAAGTTTTTCGAATTTCTCAGCCTTTTTAAGTAAGAAAAACAACAAAAATAAATCAAAGATGTCATGACGTATGTTACAAATACCTTAAAGATTAAACATTACAAGGATAACGTATAGTTGAGAAATTTTAATAATTTATGTAAAACACATTATTTTTTGTCTTTTTTAATAGTTACCTTTTTCTTATTTTATTGCACATATTATTCTTTTAAATAAACCAAAAATTTTTTGCAAAGCAATAGTTGCATTTACGAACGGCAGATTTTTCGTCTATGATGTAGTATCGATTATAACAATATAAAATTTCGGCCATGTCACAAAATGAATCGTACGAATGTACGATATAATAATAAAAAAAAGTAAAAGAAAAGCTCATTAATATTATTTAATGAAAAACCTATTATGTCATAATTCGAAACGTAAAAAATATGTTTTAATATTATTTACAAATATTTCAAAATAATTAAAATTTACTAACAGCTTATCAGGTCTCTTAGAATTTAAATTTACTCAACATACACTTGCCCGTTCATTACAAAAACAAAAAGAAATAAACACTACCTAAATAGGGGATACAAAACTTCTAGGACACTTAGGAATTTTTTACCAAGTATACACTCGTTCCACAGAGATAATAAGCATACGAGTATTTCTAATATGCTATATAGGCAACTTCTGATGTCACCATCGTAAAGTTTTTAGACTGTCGCCGTTAATAAACTCATAGTTGCTAAATTTCTCTTTGATTATTTATGTTTGATCTTAAAAACATGTAACTTGTCTTAAAAATCAATTCATGCGGAAAAAAAAAATCAATATTTGCGATGCCGTAAATTATGATAATATGGAGATCGTTTTAATTTAATTTATCAGTATTATCGAAAGTGACCGCAGATCATAAAAACTAAGAGAAGACCTTAACCACAAATATTTGTACGAAACCTACTTCATGCGATAAGCTAGTATAATGTGGCCACCACAAAACTTTCTTCTATATTTTCCTATAGAATGCCACGCAGTAAAAATTATTTCTTAAAATTACTTTCCATGTTAAATGCAGACAATTTTTATCTGAGAAAAATATAAAAATGAATTTCGAAAGAAAGTCAATTTTGCGTTCTATAAAACATCTGACAAAATACTTTTTTTTTTTCTTTTTCCTTGATTTAGTTGAAATGAGAAAAACAACTATGCTGTCACCACCACAAAACATTCTTCTACGTTTCTTATAAAAATTCGAGCAATACAAATCAATCATTAAATTCATTTATTTACAAATCATTTTGAGCCAATATTTAAAAACATGAGTTTTTTTTTTTTTTTTTTTTTCGGAAAATATCGACAACTTTGTTTGAAATTATCATAAATATGTGGCAAACCATTTATTTTAAGGTTCCTGCCTACCTTCGGAGGTGATTTTTTTTAATAATTGAAAAATTGCTTATTTATCAGCATTATGTGATAGAATATAGTAAAAAACAGTGAATAATCTGAAAAAAGTGTGCACATTTTAAAATATTTTGATATTTAAGCTGAAAATATGCATAAAATTTGCGAAAAAAAAGCACCTTTGCAAAACATCATAAGTCAAATTTAACAAAAGATATTTTTATTCTGTAAGTTTTATTTAGATTATTGACATGTCCTTAAAAGACTGAACTACTCATATAACTATATTCATGTTATTTAATATTTTAGAGACGATAACATTTTTACATGCTGAAAAAATCATGAACTTACATGGCAGTTCATAAATTCTATCGACAAGAAAACAAAAAATAATTTAGCTAGATTCATTGTCGTAGTTCAACCCCTAAAACAACTCCTCTAGAATATTTTGTCAAAGTTTCATAACGTTTCAATAAAACCTTTTGGAGTTATGATTTTATGCGATAAAGCAAAATGCTAAATGCAAAATGCGTTTTGAGAAAAAGCAGAAAACATATTTAAAAACAAGATTTTACCTATTAAACAAAAAGTAATTTTAATAAGTTCATGATTTATTTCAAAGCTTTTTATTTTCTTTTTTAAATTCATTTTATATTCAGTAACAAATTTTGATGTTCATATTGAGTAAAACATTTATGTAAACAAACATTTAAGGTCACTTCCGGTCACTTCCGGTTTCAAAAAATGGCGAGTGACTAATATTAAAATGCCTGTAACTGAAGTTCTAAGCAAGATAGAAACAAAATTCAAACTGATTTAGAAAGCTAAAATATCAGACTTTAATACTAAGTCAAAAATAGAAAATTGGAGTTTTGACCGAAAATTACCTTTTAAAGGTAGGCAGGCACCTTAACGGTATTAGCAAGTTATCTTGAAAGTTACACATATAAAAAATTTACAC
Organism: Salticus scenicus; assembly: GCA_963930645.1. Taxonomy (NCBI): domain Eukaryota; kingdom Metazoa; phylum Arthropoda; class Arachnida; order Araneae; family Salticidae; genus Salticus; species Salticus scenicus. The sequence continues at coordinate 325,767,312 of OZ005648.1, read as the reverse complement.
CCATGGAGGGGAAGTCCCTCCAGAGTGTAGTGTGATGTCCCTACATACACACAATTTTTTTTCCTTGTCTACTATTACTAATATAAATAATTCTTACTAATTTCAAAATCAGTCGTTAAAAATTATTCTCATGCAATGTATTTGAATTCTCTTGGATGTCCCTGTACACGAACATTTTTCTTGTTATCAATGAAAGGTTTAGTGTCGTATCGCTATATAATACACATTTAAAATACCGAGTTTGAACTTTCTAATACTGATTGTTCTTGAGGTGTACTGATAACACACACACACTGACAGACATTCAAACCAACCGCTAAAAACATGATTTTCGGATTCAGGGGTCCTCAAAATGTGTAAATTTAACAAAAACGCAATTTCGAAAATCTGACCCAAAAACAATATTTTCTCTACCATATATATGGGTAAGTAAAAGTAAATAGATCGCAAAAAATTGATTGTTGACGCCGCAAAATAAGAAATCATGTCTTGATCTCTAGAGTTTAATGATCATTACTATCTGTGCTCCTCAGTGTGAATATGACTCAGTATTGTGTAAAAGCTCTCCCGAAAAGAATGTGTCCAGAGACACTCAAATTATTACTTAATGAGATATTAAAGGTGTAAAAATTTAATCCATTTGTTAACAAGCCACTGAGAATAATTAATGAGTAATTATTCAAAATTAATTGTTGTTTTTTGTATATTTTTCACAACTAATACTTTGTTATGTTTTTCAGAAATATCTTTTTGGAAAATGAAAGCAATATAAAACATTTAAGTGTGGTTTATATTAAAAAATAAAATTTACTTTGTAAAATTGAATTCATAGGCAAAATTTACGTTTCATTAAAAAGTAAATTGCTGCTGTCTGTCTCAATTTATTGTTTATTTCATTTAAGCAATTTAATAATTAATCCTTATTGTCGTTATGTATTAATAATTAAAAAATATTATAATATAAAACACAAACGTGTCGTCAATATGTATCTGAAATCTGAATTAATATTTAATAATGCTTTTTTTTTTTTAAACATATTTTAAAATTGAAGATTGCGCTGGTAGCCGACATGCAATTCTACACTATTCAAACTGAAGGTGACAAACCCGTGATATTTGAGACCGTGGGGAGAATAGGTGGTACAAATTGGCACCTAAGAGTACCTTAGAGACTTCAAAGAGTGGTAAGGATACCGATTGGACACTTTATGAGTGCTTGAAGTTAATTATAGTGCCTTGCACTACAAATTTATAGAAATGTGTCATCCTGAGGGTGACAGTTATCTTTATTATGCACTGATTTTTTCACAAGAGTACAAATTCTCCGTTACAACGCTGGCAGCCTGGAATGTAGAAGCGTAGAAGTTCTCAACAAGATTTTTTCTTCCTGGAAAGCCCTATAATATTCAAAGTAGATTTACTAATAATTATTGTTCATTTTACTGTTATACACATTGTAATGTTATGCTGTTTCTTTCGGACTTACAATTTGCCTAGAAATACTTATCAGCATTTCACCAAAGACTACAATTATGTGTTCCGATTCAGAAATTATACACTGTACGTAAATGCCAACTGCTCTCTTTATTTGTTTATTTACTTATTTATTTATTTTTAACACCTCTACTTCAGCAGAAAAATTTTGTGGTATTCAAAGACTGAAAGTTTGCAAACAAATAAGGCGAAAATAAGTATTTTAATATATTGGTGTTAAAAAACCGGAAAATTGAAATCTTTGAGTGTTTAATAAAGCTATTATTGATACATTAAATGTTCTAAATATAGTAATGTATTTCAAACATTTTTAGAAACTGAAATTAGATTCCAATTATAATTATTTGTTTTTGTTCTTACGATTTTATTAAAAAGGTGCTATAGCGTTAGTTCTATGCGCGTAAATGTCCTTATTACCACAGAATCATGATATTTCTCTGCATAACTGTACTTTTAAGATTACTTAGACATGTTTAAGGACATGTTTAAGACATGGTTAAGACATGTTTAAGACATGTTTACGACTAATTTGAATAAAATAAGGTTCATATTATTTTCTAACCGTTTAGGTTAAAAAATAAGTCAGGGAAAAAGACCCGCCCCTTTCATTTTTCTGTTGAATAGCAAATTTACATTAATCTTGATTTATAAAAAATACTACATCTTAATACAAACTTCTAATATAGGTTTGTAGGACAGTATTTTTCAAAAGGTTTGCGCATGTTAATGGTATTTTAATTACCAAGTTAAACTAATAAAGTTTTTTTTTTTTTTTTTTTTTTTTTTTTTAACAATTTATTTAAAATATATAAATAAAATCAAGAAGAGAAGTTTTTTTTTTTCTTTTTTTTTGTGCATGTGTATGTGTTTGTTGATATTTGTTGAAGAAGAATAGTGTGATTTTGTTTATAAATTAATGGATATATGTAGCAATAGAAGACCTCGAAGTGTGTCAGACGGAATATTTTGATGAATGCAGTTCTATATATAAAATGCATCGTACCAAACGTAGTGTAATGACCTCAAATTTTAAATGTAGAAATTTAATTTTAGGTTTTAACTTTTCAATGTTTCGAAGTTGTTCTATGTCGTTTAAATTAAAGTTTTCTTGATTTCGCTTTTCCCGTATCCCGTTGCGAAAATACAAAATTTGCCAAAAATATAATTCTTATGTATATGTTAATGCTATTTAAACCAAATAAACCATCTTTTTTTTTTTTTTTTTTTACTTTCTTTCTTTTTGGGGGAGGGCGAGATGTATTTTGAAATGTAGTGCTTTGTCAAAGTTTAATGGGAATTAAAAGGAATTTTTTTTAAATATCACTACTCTTAATTCTTTAGTAATAAAACATCTATACGTTTATTGAATACGTTTTCTAAAACATTCCTACTCAAAGGTTAAAGCTTTAAAAAATGTATTATATTTGGCTTGTTTAGAAAAAGAATTTAAAAAAAATTAAAATAAAATAAAATTTGTCCTTTTTTTCCAATACGAATCGCTGCAAAATAATTTGTTTGGTAGAAAAGTTTGAAATGAATTAAGTTACTATATTTAAGTTATTAAATATAAACCACAAAAAATAACAAAATGTTATAACTGTAGAATATAATATAATTATCACAGAATTCTCTACTGAATTTAATGATATAAAGATTAAAACATAGTATTTCGGTATTCAAAGCAGTTAAAACAATTGATCGGCAGTACCACTATGCACTATGGACTGGGAATGCTATCTGAAGAGATATGGTATTGAGCACCTTTGTATAGACGTACAAAGCACAAGGACTGAAATCAGTACATGAAGCGTAAATGCTTATTATCACGTAGTAATTATACAATACAATAAAAATATCAGTTAAATAATTTATAATAATAATTTATTTATAATTAAAGAGTGGATTTGTTTTTAACAAGTGGGGAAATGAGTAGATAACACTTAATTTTGTTTTTTATGTTTTGTTTCAGTATTGAACAGTACGAATCAGATAATTTTGACGAGTTTACAATTCTTAAAGACATATCTTTGCTAATTTACATTAAATTTACTGAAATTATTACTTATTTTCTGCAAAATTTTAAATTAAGTTAATAACTAACTTTTGTTTTTTTTTACATTTCTGTATAATTTAAATCTAAATTGTCCTATTCCATATGTTAAATTAAAATTTTATTACAATCATTGCGTACATTAAAATGAATTACTTTAACACAAAATATCGATTTAAATTTTTTCATCCTTAAAAAGAAAGAAAAAAAAAATGAAATGAAATGAAGAGCTTTATTCTTTACAAGAAAAAAAGACGAAAAATGGTTTTAAAAGTACTTTTAAGATTTAAGCAATGTGCTTCGTAGAGAGAAATTCAGTACTGAAAATAATTCAGAATCATATTTTGAAATGAAACAGTTGATATTTGTTTGACATATTTTTGATTTATTAAGCTGAAATTTCTATATATTCTGCGCCTATAAAGTCTCCCGAGGATATTATTTTTAGAAATAAATAAAAACTTTTATTATTTCTTATCTTTTTTTGGCATGCTTGAGAATATATATACATATATATATATATACGCATGATTATATTCATTATTTTTCCATAAAAGTCGACTATTTGCTACTAGAAAATTTTAATAATAATTTAAATTTTATTTAATCAGAATAAATTGAAATATTTCAAAAATTTCTATCGAAATTTTTCGGTAGCCAAGAAGTGTAAAAGTTCGCAACTATTTTTTTCTTGTATTTTAGATTATACTTTATTTTATTGTGTTTGATAACAAACGATGAGTAAAATCTACTTAAATATTTGTTAAGTTAAACATAACGATTTATAAAAATTAGAACACTAAAGAAATTATTATACTAAAGAAATGCTTTTGTATAACGCTGTTTCTAGTTAACTATTTCAATAACGATTTGGAGATTGAAACATGCATATCAGAGAATGTAGAATTTTCTTTTCGTATACATGTATATATATATATATATATATATATATATATATTGTGAAACATTTATTAAATTTTAGATACTTAGATATTAATATATATTAAATATATTGTATATCAGTTTATTGACTTAATACATTACTTTTTTTTTTCATGTTTATTTTATGCATAAGATTAAATATACGTATTAGCATAAGGTGATTTAAATTCAGTTAACTATTTTTATTTAATTAAAAATAATGATCTAAAGCAAAAATAAAATGCAAATTCCACATATTTTTCAACAGATGAGTTTTTATTTATTTATTTATTTATTTTAATTTTATGTGAAATTTATTACTTTTTAAACAAATGTTTATTACTCAATCTTTATAAAACTTACCATTATTAAGCATAATTTAATTTAATAGCTCTTTTAAGCTTCTTTTTATAACTAACAAATGCCCTTGCAAGTCGTGGTACTTCCATATTTATAAAGCATTCTTTAATTATCTAAGAGGTAATATTTTCCTCTTGCTTACTTAAAAGGGCAGTAAAGTATATTTAATTACTTTTCTTTCAGAAATATTTATTTAAACTGGGTAAGGGAAATGAACCTTTTCACAGGGTCATTTAATTTCTATTAATTTTGTCTGTTTAAGGAAAACAATACTAACGACGGCTCAAACGAACCGTATTGCCCTGAGGTAACGCGAAAATTAAATAAGTGATTTAAGAGTAGTCAAAGTTTGAGTTACTTAAAATAATATCGCTCCATTAACGACAGCTTGGATTGACTGTGTGAAAATAAATTTAATTTGTTTAATTTGCTAGAGAATCAAATGTGTTTCTTTAATATTCTAAGAGGAAAGTTTTACTGGTTTCAAGTTGACTGGCACAAGAATCTGGAAAATTTCTGAAAATAATTATCTCATTTAAAACGATCCTTACACGCGTAAAGTGACAGTGTTAGATAATTTGGAAAATAACGTATTATTTAACAAACTGTTAGGTTAACTGAGGAAAAAAATATTCTTATTTGGATAACTTTTCTGAAATACATGTTCGAAATCTATATTATCTTCCGAATGTGTTATTTTCCCCAGAATCTTTATTAGTTACGTATTTCTTTAGCTGCCAAAACATTGACGTAATATTTAGGGATTTATTTTTAAAGATTTTTGTGGTCAGTTCACTTCTTTGTTCAATTGCTCTCATTATTTCTATAATACATTTTCATACCTTCTAGAGCATATATTTTTTCATCAAAACTCGGGGTGCAAGAGTTTCCATTTCAAGATGTAACACTGACACCAGTAATTATTTTCAATTATTTTTATCGTATTCAATAGTAATAAAATACTACACGAATCTGGTAAAAATTATTGATAAAAAATATTGTTGTAAGAGTTCTGTCTTGAGACGGGTGCTGTTTCACTCCTGTCAAAATTAATAAGAAAATAGAAGATAATGGAGATTTGTAGGGGGGGGGGGATGGATAACTTAAATGAGCTCACAGAATGATTGGCCTAAAATACGTGTTGGGATCAGTTTGGTATTTTGAGAGTTTTAATTTGTGAATTTTTGTTATTAAGCAAACTTCTTTCATAATTAACTGATCTTATGGTACTAATTAACTTTTATGGTACTAATGTGCATTTATCTATACTTTATTGTTTTACTTAAAAAATATTTATGTAATCCATAATAGATGAAAGAATGTATAAAATAAAATGTTCCATGTACATCGCAGAAACTGTTTGACAAAAGGTTAATCCATGGTGACGAACATATCATTTATAATAAGTTAAGCCAAGTACTTAATTTATAATCCCATTTAAGTCTGTATATTGATACTTCTTTTCTACTTTATCATCTTAAAGTATGTTCAGAAATCATAAAATATAGCTTTAATAATAATTTTTGGACTAGTTTTTTATAGTTATTGACAAAATTATGGCTTATGACTCTCAGAACAAATTTTCAACATAAAAAACATTTTTAAAAAAATGTCAAACTTTTTTTTTCTTTTAAACTATCAACAGTACAACCTCATAAACATGTATTTTGAAATTTAAGAATGTAAAGAACAATTTTTAATATGATATAAACACTATGTCCCATATTGAAACTAGATTAATATAATTTAAAAGATTCATGAAAACAACTACAATGTGACGCACATAACAAAAAGTAATGCACTCATAAAATGAAATATTATAATAATGTGTATATATTTATTATTATTTTTTTTTAACTTTGGGGCTATTTCATATATTTTTATTCACACTTACATTTCATGATAATTTTTCATTTAACTGTACAGAACCATATAAAATACACGTCTTTTCAACAGCTAAAATATAATCACGAGTAGGGAAAATGAACTTGGTACTTCAGTTAGGGGCATTAAGTTTCTCACCATGTGGGTAACATTAGTTAGATACCATTTATCAGCATTTTTTTACATTATAATAGTTTATACCAAAATTGTATTTTTTTATATCATTAAATATAATTTTATAGCATTGATATATTTTAAGATGTAAATTATATGTTTCAGTTTATATGAAATATATTTCTTTGCCTCTGACGTTTACTTTTCCATTAAATGATTAAAATTTCTATTTAAATCTTGTTTGTAAACTTCAAGTTTTTTTAAAAATTTCAGAAATATTTTGGTACTTGACTTTCTTATTTTTGTTTTAAAGATCTTTTAATTTCGAAATTTTCAAAAAAGTTCGAATTTGTACTCTGTGAAATTAAAATCTTTTTTTTAATTTGAAACTGTAATGCATTCAAAAAAATCGCTTGCAAGGGATTTTTATATCGTTAACTTCTCGTCTGAATTTTCTAAATTTCAGAGCACAGAAACAATTATAAAACATCTGCAGATTGTTCTTGAAATAAGTTTCTTCTGAATAATATTACTTATTAGGCTTAAATATTACACTTAAAATAGAACCGCAGGTGACAAATAAAATAAAAAAAAAATTTGAAAGGGTATATTATTTTATTTTTAATTTACTTAATTAATATATATATATATATATATATATATATATATATATATATATATATATATATATATATATATATATATATATATATATATATATAGGTAACCCCTACAAGTCCTATTTCATGACTTTTTACTAAACATATTTTTAAAATATTGGTCGATACAATGACTTTTAATCCCTTTTCTTACTGTGAACGCTTTAAAAACAATGTTTTCAATACGCATCCATTTTTTAACACTTACCAACAAAGTTGAAAAGTGTTATTGACTTCGATTTGTCTGTCTGTCTGTCCGCGCTCTAACTCCAATAAATATTTATGAAATTTCTTGAAACTGATATATGTGATTCAAGTTCACTATCGGATGTTCCCTATTGAAAATGGAGTGAATACCTCTACTGGTTTGTGTACAGGGACACCCGATAGTATTGCAAAGCATTATGCTCTATGAGAGGTATTTCTATAAACCATATTTCAAAATCTTTCCTGTACACAAACCGTAATGAAATTGAAATATATTATTCAAGTTCACAAACAGATTATTCCCATAAAAAATGGAGTAAATACCATCGCCGATTGTGTACATGGATACTCAAAAGTATCCCAAAGAACTGCATTCTGTGAGAGGTACTTCTATAAACCAAATTTTAAAGACTTTACTTTGATCAAAGCTTAATTAAATTGAAATATGTTATTTATATGCACAAAAGAATGCTTTCTATGGAATATAGTATTATTAGCACAAGATTTACAGGGCCACACGAAAATATTCAGTTACAATTAAGATCTATTGATAAAAATTTGTTGGAATTGCACTTTCGTTAACATTACACGTTTTCAAAAATTTCTAACAATTTTTATGTGTGGATATGATTTAAATTTGAGTGTATGTCTATTCGTCTGTCCGTCTGTCTCTCTGACTACCTGTCTGTGCTCTAACTCTCGTAAATATTTATTATATTTCTTCAAACTGATATATTTTATTCAAGTTCACTATCGGATGTTCCCTATTGAAAATGAAGTGAATACCTCTACTGATTTGTGTACAGGGGCACCCGAAAATATTCCAAAGCATTGTGTTATATGAGAGGTATTTCAATAAACCATATTTTAATACCTTTACTGCTTACAAATCTAAATGAAATTGCGATATGCTAATTAAGTTCACTATGTTTATATTTTCTATGTAAATTAAAGTAAATACCATTAATGGTTTGTGTACAGGGACACTCGAATGTATTTCAAAGCATTGCGCTCTATGAAAGGCATTTCTAGAAACCAAATCTTAATGACTTTACTTTTAACAAACCTTAATGTAATTGAAATATGTTATTCATATGCACAACAGAATGTTTTTAGAATATAGTATGATTAGCATTAAATTTACAAGTGCACACAAAAATATTCAATTACATTGAGAACTATCAATAAAAATTTGCTTAATTTGCACTTCCGTTTACATTAAGCGTTTTAAACATTTTCTAATAACTTTTAAGTGGGAATATTATTTCAATTATGTATCTGTCTATCTTTCTGTCTTCTGCCCCCCGCGTCCGTTTATATTTTCAGAATTTTTAAAAATGGCATACATTAATTAAGTTCACTATTGAATATTCCCTATTTAAAAAGATATTAATAGACCCTGTACAATTATTTTGTGTACAGGAGCAACAAAAATTAAATATCAATGAAATACGTTTTAGGACAGACATTTTTAAATAACATTTTATTGTAAATATTATAAAGAAATTGACATGTACCGGTAATATTCTAAATTAATATTTTTTATAGATTATGATATGATGAACCTTCAAATTTACAGGACTGCACTAATATATTCAAATAGATTAATGGTTGTAATTATATTCTAACGGCTGCTTTTCGTGCTAAGCCTTTTTAACACTTTCAAACAATGTCTAAGAAATATTTTAAATTCAGTTAGTCTATCTGTATAATATTCAGTCCTTCTGTTTGTTTGTTGTGTGATTACGTAAGCAAAGAATACTGAAAGTTATACGATACGACAAGTACGTACAGTTGGGATTTTTTACTAAATAATGCGTACTGCATGATTTTTTGTTCTTGTTTAAATTTTGAAATATCTTTAAATTTATAAATTTTTAGCCTCAATATTTATAAAATATAATAGTGAAAAAAGGGTGATGATACCTTCAAGATTAAATCTTCAGCTTGGATTGCCATATGTAAACATGGTGATACCTAAGTGACAGTCACGTTGCAATTTTTAATACAAAACCTAATATATAGCGTAACGTACGCCACATACGCCTGTACGTAGCGTACGAGAATACGTATCAGATGCTTTTTATGATAAAAAGTTTTATTTAAACAATTAAAAAATTTCTTTCTAAGTTTTTCCTTAGACGGTACCATTACCCTATTTCTTGTTCATATAGCATTTCTTATAGTTTCGTTATTGCCTTCTTGACGCCTCCCATTCTTAATTTTTTCTCGTGAGACTACATAAATAACAAAGTGTAGGATTCCACTGTGGCTAATTTCCAGTGCCTTCCATTAACAATCAGTACTGCCAAATTTAGGGACTTTTTTAATTCAATATTCACCAATAATTTTGAACAGTGATGCTCGATATACTACATGATAGACGATTAATTTTCGATCTGATAAAAAATAGTGATAGATATTGAATAAAAATGTCTTTAAAATAGACAATTCTTCAAACAGTGCTATCAAACATACGGTCTTAACGGCCCTCTTCACTTACCGTCGTCCGAAGCCCGAGGAAATGTTATTCTATGGGAAATTTTCTTTACTTATAACTAATTAATTAATAGATATTTTTAAATTCTGTTTTCACATTCAGAAAATTCCCAACTGTTAAACTGACGCCCCCTTTTTAAAAACTTATGTTTTTTAATTTTTAATATTTTATTTTGAAATTGCAAAATGAAAAATTTCACATATTGAAAATTCGTATTTTACAGCTTCAAAATAAAATAATAAGAATTAAAAAATTACGTTTTTAAAAAACTGGCGTCCAGTCGGAAATTTTCTGAATGTGAAAACAGAATTAAAAAATATATATTTGCTAATTAGTTATAAGTAAAGAAAATTCCCCATAGAATAACATTAGCTTCGGCTTCCGGCGACGGTGAGTGAAGCGGGCCCTTAACGGATTAACCATTTGGATGTGAGTCGATAATGCAACACTGTATGTGGCTCGATAAGTGCACATATAATTAAAAATTTTAGTGAATTTCAGAAAATGAATGCTCTTAATATTCTTACTTTTTTTTTTTTTAAATGATCATTTACTGTTTTAATGTACTGTGCCATCTATGAAAAACTTTTGGGATAAATGTTTTATTTTTTCAAACAAAACTTTCCGTTAAAAGAAGCTCAGTATAGTACAATTTCATACATCAGTTACTTGATTTTACATTAAAGTTTAAAATATGCAAGATTCATTTGGGCCATCGTACATAGAGATTCCAATAATAACTATTATTTGTTTAGATTGGTTGAATTACTTTCCGTGAATTAATAATATATGTACTATACGCCCATATACTTACAGTAAATAATTTTATAAAATAATTCATTCAAATTTTTAGATATAAATAACAGATGTTTTAATAAAATTGACAAAATATCATTATAAGTTTACTTAATTGATAAGTATTGAATGGATATCTTAGAAATTCCGATTTATTATTCTGTAATCAAGTGCATCAATTTAAACCTTTATTCTTCTTTCACGCTTTTCCCTCTTGACTTACTTTTTTAAAACTCAAGTTAACTTACTTCTTCAGTTTGAAGTAAATATCCAATACGGTTAACTTCTTGATAAAGAAGCTGGGGAAATTTTCTTTTGCTTTATGCCTTCGAGGGGCAGAGCTTCTTAAAACTTTTGAAAAGTCATTTAAATATTTCAAACAAAGTAGTTTTATAAAGTGAATTTAAGTGAATTTCCTCTTTCAAAACTTTAGATACAGAAGTTCTCTCACCGTTTATTTCACTCCCTCTTGATCTTCTGTTTTTACTGAAGCATACACTTCAAGTGATTCAACCTCTTTTAAAATTGTAATTTTTCTGAATGCGAATATCTCAAATCATCGATTTATTGGATTTTGTTTAAAAAGCAAAAAAATATTCAAAAGGTTTCAGACGTGAGATAAATTTATACGAAATAAAATTTTATTAATTTTTGTCTGATGATGTAACTCAATGAATGTATGATTTTATAAACAACCTCTTACTCGCAGAAATTTAAATCTGATTATATATATATAGATATATATATTCTGGAGTATATTTGTACTCCAGAGTATATTTATATTTATATTATTTTATTATATTTATAATATTCTGGAGTATGCTAGCTTGACATATCTTCAGAAACTTACTAGTACTACATAGTTCTTTTAATAGCTGTGTTCCCACCTGCTGACGAAGAAAACACAGCATAAATTGAAATTTTTAGATTGAATAATGTTAAATATAACTTATTTTCTTGTTTATTAACATTGTTATAGTTATTTTTGTTGTTTTTATATTCCAATTTCATATCTTCACTTATCATAATTTAAATTCATATATATATATATATATATATATTATAGAGCAAAGCATTAAAAATAAATTTTCCAAGAAATTTAAATTTAATGAAAATATTAACATTGTATTTACAATGTAGGTTTTGTAGGTTTTAATACATTTTTCTAACTTGTTATCATAATGTTTATGCGTTCTCATAAAAGCAATTACTTAACACAATATTAAAAACGCGTTTTAAAATTTTATCCAATTTTTCTGAAAAATAAATAATTTCAATACTTTTTTTTTTATGTGAATATCATAAAAGTTTGATACAATCGATCTTTATAAGTAATTATAAACAATTTCATGTCCGCATGCTGTCTTATTTTGAGCAATAGGCTGCATCTTTTAGTGTTTCTCAAAAAGTCATTAATTGAAAGGAAAATAGTTAGTGTATTATTGTATTCTTTATTAAATCACTTAGATTTTATTTTCAGCATTCGACATGTTAAATGCCACTGTCACATATATTCGCCTGTGGAACTTAAATATAAACAATTTCTAATTTTTTTACAGAATCGGTTTAAAATTTTCCGTTTAAAAATTATTTTATACTCCAATCCAATAAAACACATTCAAAAGGAAGCGTTGGAAGTTATCCAACTATAATTGTTTAATTTCAGTTAAAAGCTCGCCAAATATAACATTTTAAAATGTCAAAGCAAATTTCGCCTGAAAAATAACATTTCAAATAATTCTAAAACACTATCTAACAAATATTAGTCACACATAACTAAGAACCATCCTGATTAAACCCTCATTCTGAAAAATAAATAAATTATTTAAAAACACATTGAAATATGTCTATTCATTCAGACACTACAATGTCACAGAGAGAAGACTCGCAGGCAACGGCTTCAAACTTATAGTATTTCTCTTTTTAGACTGTGGTCAAAGGGAATATATAATTTGTAGAAATTCATGTACATTCGAAAATATAAAGCATTGTCTAATTATGTTTTTATTCGTTTAGACGCTACATTTTCACCGACAGAAGACTCACAGACAAACGCTTCAAACTTATAACACAACTCTTTTTAGACGGAGGTTAAAGGGAATATACATTTCATAGAAATTGGATTGCCCATCCGAGAATGTAAATTACTGCCCATTAACTTTTTTTTTTTTTTTTTTATGCAATTGCGCCACAGACACAAGACTCACAAACAAAAGCTTTAAACTTATAAAATACCTCTTTTAAAATGGAGGTTAAAGAGATTATATATTTTGTAGAAATTATGTTGCACTTACGAGAATGTAAAGCATTGTCCATTAACTTTCTATTTTCCTTTATATGCAACGGTGCCACAGACACAAGACTCAAAGATAAATGTTTCAAACTTACAACACCACTCTATTTGTAGACGGATTTTAAGAAATTTTACATTTTGTAGAAATTTAAGTGCACTTCCGAAAATATAAAGCATTGTCCATTATATTTTTTTTTTATTCGTTTAGACCCTACCATGCCCAGGCAGAAGACTCACAGACAAAAACTTCAAACTCATAACACCCTTCATTTTAGACGGCAGTTAAAGGAATATACATTTAGTAGAAATTAAAGTGCACTTTCGAGAATGTAAAGCATTATTCATTACCTTTTTAATTTGTTTAGAATCTACAGTGAAGACTCACAGACAAAAACTTCAAACTCATAACACCCTTCATTTTAGACGGCAGTTAAAGGAATATACATTTAGTAGAAATTAAAGTGCACTTTCGAGAATGTAAAGCATTATTCATTACCTTTTTAATTTGTTTAGAATCTACACTGAAGACTCACAAACAAAAGCTTCAAACTTATAACATCCTTTTTTCTTACGGAGTTAAAGGGAATATACATTATGTAGAAATGCAAGTGCATTTCCCATTTGTAAAGCATTGCCCATTAACTTTTTCTCTTAATTTTGTGCCACTGTTAACAGTGCCACAAACAGAAGGCTCACTTGCAAACACTTCAAACTTATAACACCCTTATGTTTAGACGGGGTTAAAGGGAATATACATTTTTTAGAAATTCAAGTGCATTTCCTAATATATAAAGCATTATCCATTAACTTTTCCGTCATTAATAAGATTGATCCTGTTAATCGAATACTTTATTAAAAACTGAAATTAATTCAACGTATTTTTTTTTTTCTATAAGAACTTTAACAATTTTTTATTATAAATCTAATACACTGTATTTTAATCCTAGTTTTTCTTAGTGGTATGTTTCACAAAATGCCTTTCATTATTTTGCTTCTAAATGTGCCTATAAAAATTTTGAAAATTTTCTATTATAAGTATCACTATTAAAAATACACACATCTTACACTGTAAGAAGTAATAGTGCATAAAATGTAAAATTTATCTTACATTCCATTTCTTCATTTTATAGTATATCCATTAATACAAAAGAAAGAATGGATAGCATGTTATAGTAAATATAAATCTAGCAAGGTAAATAAACTGGTAAATCAAAAATCTTGCACTATTCAAAAGTTCATTTTAAAAATATCCCAAGATAAATTTTTAAAATAAATATAAGATAACATTTTCAGACTTCTTGAAGATATTGTAAAACATGTTCTCTTATAAGAATTTATTTGGAATTGATTTGTAAAACACAAATGGGGCATTCTTGTTTACTTAAGCCAAGAGATCACAAGAATTTATCGATAGTCAAACATTTTTCGACAGCTGCTCAAACCATTCCGGCTCTTTGTTGCTCGCAGCATTTTGTTGACATTCTGCATTTATTAATATGAATTTGAAATACTAATCTTCTGATATATATCACGAAATATTTATTTATAGTCTTTCAATGTATATTTATTTTCGGAAAATCTGTTTTGAACTATGATCAAATCAGTATTGCACACGGAAAAGAAGTAACTCAAATATCAAAGAAAGATAATTTTTTTAAACTCACTCATCTCATTCTAATTTCATATTTATGTGTTATTAGCCATTCTTTTGAAATCATTATTTCAAACTTCATAAGGCTGGTCTAAAATACATTTCAAAATAAATTGTCAATCGCTATGTATAGTTTATTTAACGTATATTGCAATAAAGTTCCTCATGTATGAATAAGTATTCCGTCTTTTAATTTTTAAAAATTAAAATTAAGGGCTTTTTTAATGAAAAAATATCTTTTTTTTTTTAAATATAATACATAAATATTTCAAGCATTAGCTTATTTTTTAACACATTGTCGTCGGAGAATTTTTCTGTTTTAAGCAGTCAATTCCGGTTTTAGATGTTTCTTTGAAACTTTATATTATTTGAAAAAATTATTTTGTGCTTTTGTGTTTAAACCATATAATTTTATTGTTAGCATTCGTTGTGTTAAATGCCACTTGCACATGTATAGGCCAGCGAAACTTGAATGCTTAAACATGCGAAGATTTAAGAGCTATAGCTAGAAAATTCGATGTAATGCATTAGATTATTATTTTTTTTACATGTCCTTTTGCACAAACCATTTGCACAATGTAACTACAAAGTTTTAAAAATATATAGCCATATCACATAGATTTCAGTTCTAAATTAAGACTTTCCAGCGAATAAATGTTTATAATTATACTGTTAACAGACTGTAACATACTCTGACACATACGGAAACCATAAACAAACAAAAAAAAAAAAAAAAAAAAAAAAGGATTTTCGGCTTCAGGGGACTTTAAAACGAGTAATAATAGAAAAAATTTCAGTACGTAATGTCAGCAGTAATTTGTGCAAACCAACGAAATCAAAATCTCACTTTTAAAATATTTTATTCAGTATGTTTCTTTACAATTAATATTTGTTTTGTCATTCGTAGATTTTATTACCATGTGCAGTTTTTTGGATATGGATTCCGCAAGACTAGCAAAACACATGTGGTCTATACGTACAATCCTCCTTACGCTGGATTGCATCTTTTTTATAAATCGCAAAGAAGAATTCTGCCAATTTGCAATAAAAACATTGTCACCATCCAGCTAAATATATATATATGATGTATACGCACCTTCCTTCCCTAACATTGGAAGCTAAAGCTATTTGATTTCTCTTTGCCGTTCCTGAAATCCAAGGCAGTTTAGTTTCTGTTTCCCGTAGCCAGCCGATCATGTGACGCAGTAGCGGAATATTGAGGGAAGTGCCTACTGCTGACGTGGATGGTGTTACTTCCTGTTTGGCGCGGCTGCTAAGAGAGCGCTGAAGGAACGACATTCAGTTTTCGACGGGGCGTTCAGATGGAACGTATTGACTGTTTTCTTTTGAGTTTTCGACGAGACTTTTGACGGAGCAATGTGCTCAATAGACGTAATGACTGTTTTTAGATTACTTCGTTTTTCTACGTTTGACGATTTTAGTGAAATGCTAAATGATGTAATTATTGACTGCTGAACTTTCTTTGATAGTTAATTTTAATGCTTATTAGCATTCCTGTATATATGTAAATTACAATTTAATCTTTAATTAAATTTATAATTAGTAAATAAGTATTAGTTTTCTGTTTACGCCTACAAAAGTGCGCCATCCCACAAGTCAGAAGTGGGATCAAGAATAAAATCTACTGGATAAAGAATAAAATCTACTTCATAAATGATAGAACGCGAATTTTAAGATAAAGAAAGTGTGATTGAACGTTAATTTTTAGTTTAATTTAACTTAAAATTTGATTGAACAAACTATAAACTTTTTTTGCGAACTGTATTCCTAAAAATGATGATGCGTCTGGACTGATAAAAATAAGTTTATAAACTGAACTTTTAAATTATGAACTGTATAAACATTTGTTGGACTGAACTTTTTTATTCTTAAACCATGATTCAACTAGTTGTGTGTGTTTCTACAAATGAGTGCCGACTACAACTATGTGGATAAAGTGTGTGATAATACTTCATGATCAACAGAAATGTTTACACCTGTGAAATCAGCTTAAACTTAAGCAACGAAGTATCTGCGAGTTCTGCGGAATAACCACGGATCATTTGAATGGAAGTTTCAATAAAAGATTTAGGATAATCAAGCATCGGCTGCTATTTTGTTTCTACAAAGGTAAGTGTGATTTTGTTTTGTTGTTACAATGGTATCGTTAGGAGATATACCCAAAATCGGCTCTGCACTGAGGACTGAGAGTTATAGTAAAATTAAAATTCTGCATCGTTTTTTATTTAATGATATTGGTGACAGAAAAAACCGATGCAGAATAAGAAAATTTTCAGGATTCGCGTTTGTCGTAGACGACGAAAATTACATAAAGAAACAAAAATTTATCGACGAAAATTTTTCATTGAATGAATTGATTATTATTAGTAATGTATTAAATGTCCCTTTTGATGGGAGTAAAGATGAGTTAAGAGATAGATTGTTGCTGAATCTGTGCGATATAGAATTGTTAAAACGGGAAAATTCTGAAAATAATTCGGATGAGGAAGATTCGGAAAACGAATCAAACAGTGAATCCGAAAGTAGTGGCGATAATGATATTGAAAAAATTGACTCCTCTGTGCAATGCCATATCAGCAAAAATAAGTGTTATAATGATAGTGACAATGTTATTGATGATTATAATAAGGGTAAAAAAAGTATAAATTATAGTAATAATGTGAATAATGGATCACTTGGTGCAATTTCTTTCAATGATTTTGAAAATTCTATGTCAAAATTTAGCGGCGAGCCGCATGAGAACATCAGAGAGTTTTTTAACGAATTTGAGGAAATAGCTGAAATGTTTAATCTTAATGAACTACAAAAAATAATTTTCTGTAAAAGGTCTTTGAGCGGAAATGCTCTGTTATTTGTAAAATCCGAAAAAGGATTATTAACATATAAGAAACTAAAAAATGCACTTATCGAAGAATTCAAGATCGAAATAAATTCTGCCTCCTTGCATGACATTTTAAGTAAAAGGAAAATGAAAATTACTGAAACAGTTACAGAGTATTTTTTAAAAATAAGAGAATTAAGTAAAAACGGGCACATTGAAGATGCCGCGTTAATGCATTACGTGATCCAGGGAATAAACGATAAAAGTGAAAATAAACTAATTTTGTATGGGGCTAAAAATATTCGTGAATTTAAAGAGAAAATAAAATTGTATGAAATGTATAAACGTGATAGTGAAAAAGTTAGACATAAATTTGATAAAATTGAGCTCAACACAAAACCGAAGCATATAGCCCATAATGTATATGAAAAATTTGGTCCTAAAAGTGAAATGAATAAATTGTGTTATAATTGTGGTGAAAAAAACCACTTATCTAGAGATTGCCCCCATAAGGCCAAAGGCCTAAAGTGTTTTACGTGCAAGCAGTACGGGCATAAAAGTTCGGAGTGTCCAGGTTCAAAACCAGAAGTTAATGCACTGTGTATTAATGTAAATCAAAATATGAGTAAAATTATACAAGTAAATGATGTAAATTTTATTGGAATCATTGATACAGGAAGTGAAGCAACATTGTTGCGTAAAAGTTCTTTTGATAGGTTGAATGTAAATAAATTGAATTTAATAAGTACCACTTTGAGGGGGATCGGAAAAAGTTCTCTAAAGCCGTTAGGCTCAATTAAAGTGAATCTCAAAATTGATGAATTACAATGTGAGACTGATGTTTATGTTGTACATGATGATTTAATTCCCTATGATGTAATCCTCGGTATGAATGTATTAATGTTAAGTGAAACAACAATTAATGAAAAAGGTATTTTTGTGAAAAATAAGTGTAATTCTCTAGAGGTAAATTTAGTAACAGTACTCCCTGTAGATAAATATCAAAGTGAAATTAAAACGAATGTTGTTTTTGATGCCCCTATGAACTGTAAGAACAAAAATTTTGAAAAATCCCTAGAAATAAATGAAACAGTAAATAATGCTAAAAAATGTGAAAATATAACCCCTCACCCTGTTATGCTGTCAAAAAAATCACTAGAATCTCCCGTAAGTGAAAATGACGATAAAGACGAAAACGACGAGAGTGATGACGATAAGATGCTTTTAAAGGATGATAATAGTGTAGATGATGACAGTGATGAAGAAGAGGAGCCTCGACGACAGAAACAAAACCAAAGGAGCATTTTCCAGATAGATGATGATGGTGATGAAGAGGAGGAGCCGCGCCGAAAGGGACGAAGTCAGACGAGTGTTTCCAGAATGAAGTCGCTAAACCTTAAAAACACTTATTTGAAGAGAGATGAAAAACAATTCCTACTTAGAAAAATTTCACAGTTAGCCGAAGAGTTGAAAAAATTAAAAGGAAAAGTTGATGAGAATTCCGAACTCCTTAAAAGAAAGAAATCAAGAAAAAGGCCATTGACAATAGATTCCACTGAATGTAAAAGACAGAATTTCCCAGAAGAAGAGACTGCCGGTATAGATCCGAGAAAAGTGTTGATTCCATCACTTCCATTGACGACCACGATTCGTGAAATAGCCATATTATTTCCCAAAGCTGTACAAATAAAATTAGAAGTTTTCCCTACATATAAGACTGCCATTATAGACTTTTCAACTGAACTTGATGCAACAGACGCCTTAAAAGGTATTAAGACTGAAAATGATCGATTGGAGGGTCTCGAGTTCGAGTCCCAAAATAATTTTGAACCCCAAAGTAAAGATTTAAGTACACATGATAAAAAACAACTTTCTAGAGTCAGAAAGAAAAATAGATTGAAATGCAAGTTGAGTAGACATCCACCAAAAACTCATGCCATGGGCGGCCAAGTTGCCGTAAACGCAAAATTGACTTCCTTTTGTAACTTTATAACAGCAAAAATGGAAAATGATAATATTGAAAATATTGATAAAAAATATAGAAATGGATGCCATGAAGGCTCCTATTGCACATCTGCAAAGGCTGAGTTCCGCAAATGGGGAATAACTTAAAAAACAAAAATTTTTGAAGATTTGTAAAAATTTGTAAATATTTATGTTATTACTTTGTGTTGCTTTTGTTTGTTTTTTTTGTTTGTATCTTTTCAGTGTGATCGCCTGGAGGTCCAGTCGAGGAAGGATGGCCGAGTGATGTATACGCACCTTCCTTCCCTAACATTGGAAGCTAAAGCTATTTGATTTCTCTTTGCCGTTCCTGAAATCCAAGGCAGTTTAGTTTCTCTTTCCCGTAGCCAGCCGATCATGTGACGCAGTAGCGGAATATTGAGGGAAGTGCCTACTGCTGACGTGGATGGTGTTACTTCCTGTTTGGCGCGGCTGCTAAGAGAGCGCTGAAGGAACGACATTCAGTTTTCGACGGGGCGTTCAGATGGAACGTATTGACTGTTTTCTTTTGAGTTTTCGACGAGACTTTTGACGGAGCAATGTGCTCAATAGACGTAATGACTGTTTTTAGATTACTTCGTTTTTCTACGTTTGACGATTTTAGTGAAATGCTAAATGATGTAATTATTGACTGCTGAACTTTCTTTGATAGTTAATTTTAATGCTTATTAGCATTCCTGTATATATGTAAATTACAATTTAATCTTTAATTAAATTTATAATTAGTAAATAAGTATTAGTTTTCTGTTTACGCCTACAAAAGTGTGCCATCCCACATATATATATATATTTTACCGCTAAAGTGCAGAAATCAGTTAATCTGCAGATTAGCTAGGTAAACTGCACATTAACTAGGGCGATCCGTTAAAGTGAGGAATTTTTTTTCATTTCTCAAATTACCTAGGTAATCTGCGAATTACCTAGATAATCTGCACATTACCTACTAGACACTCGTTAAAGTGAAAATAAGATCTCTGGTGTTGTAATTTTACAGCACACTGTGTTGTATTTGTTTTTTTCATTCGGGGAAAAAATAGCTTTCTTTCCTTTTCTTTCTTTCTTTACTTATTTTAATCTGTATGTGTTTTAATTTTTATGTCTTTTAAAGTTATATTTGTTTTAATTTTTTTACTTATTTCATCTTTTTTATTCTGCCAATATAAGTTTGAAGATGTTATGCATTTTTAATATGAAATATAATAACTTTAATAGCTTTCAATAAATTCTATTTTATAAAGGAATGTTAGAATTATAATATAGTAATGTTTTCTTTTCAAAATAAAAATATTTAACCATTTAAATAAAAAATAAAAAAAAGTTTTATTAACAACTTACATTGCTATTACTATTTTTTTTTTTTTTTTTAATGTTATGCACCAATTTTTAATTCGATAAAGAAATATTAAATTAGACAATTCAGAAGCATTATTTAAGAAGTACTTCAAATAATTAAAACTGCTTTAATAATAATTTTTAGACCGCAGGAAAATTAAAATGACTGTTTTCCAATGCTTTATTAAACAATATTTTGCAGCATACATATTACAGCAACAAGTACAAGTTTAGCAATTATATTAATTTTACAATTAAATAAATAATAATAAAAAAAAAACTTTATTAACACATTTTATGTGATAAACTACAACGAAATTATATGAAAAAGCGAACAAAATAAAAATAAAAATGCAATCATGATAGATAAAATATATAAAGGAAACTTGAAATTGAAAGAAACAACAACAAAATGTAATGAAATGCTAAAAAATGCACAAAAATTTCATATTAAGTATTTATTAAAGAAAGCCATAATATTGAATGCCATATTTTTCAGAGTTAAAAATTAAAACTTTTTTTTCAGTAAGTAATAGTAATTTAAATCAATTTTTAAATAAATTAGTTTTTAAAAAGTTGTGTTTTAATAGTTTTATTTCGGGAGGAAATAATTACTGTGCTGTAAATTTTAATATTCATAATTCAAAATGAAGTTTCAGAAGATAGAGTGTTTAGATTAAGATTAGATTTCAATAATAAAATGCAGTGCAGACCCTTATCAAACTTATATTGACAGAATTAAAAAAGAGAGAAAATAAAATCAAAATTAAAACAATTATAACTTACTTGTTACTTTAAGTTTTGTGTTAGTCATGATAAGAAACCTATAATAACCATGTCTTCGATGCTCCAAGTTTTGCGTTTACTAATTATCATAGGCGGAAGCGGAGTGGAAAGGATGAAAGTTTTGGTTTGTGTTTGAAGGTCATTCGCGTATATGTATCACATGACTGTTTGACGTCATAGTGAATGTAAAAAAACTAAGGCTCGAAACAAACATTTGAACTTTAACGACACAGAAGCCGCTAATCCACAGATTACCTAGTTAAAACGCAGAAAACTCTTGATTCCACACTTTAACGGGTCATTTTAGTTAATCTGCAGATTAGCTAGGTAATCTGCACATTAACGGATTTTGAGCTTTAACGGTAACATATATACATTTACTAATTCTATAGCCTCCTAAACTAAATACCTTTCGCGTGACTCGGAAACTTGACAACAGTTCAAGCGGTAGACAGCGCCATCTGCTACAGATTTTTTATTCAACTATCACCAATAATTTTAAGAAATGATACATAATATATATAATCGGCGCTTCTCCGATTCTTTTCGCCTTTTGTGTATATCAAATCCCACTTTAAAAATTTTTTGGTGGCTGTTGAATAAAAAAAGTCGCGCAATCTGTACCAGGTGGCGCTGTCTACCGCCAAGTTTCCGAGCCACGCGGAAGGCATCTAGTTTAGGAGGCTGTGTTAATACGATCCCATATTACCGAAAGTTATACAATGTGTTACTTGTAGAAAGTGAAAATGAAGAATTAATATAATAATAGATATTTACACACGTATAATCCGTGTTCCATTAACAAAAGAATGTAAAATCATGCATCTGACATGATTTGTAAAACACATTTCCTTCTTTGTTGGGGAAAAAAGTAGGCATTGAAATAAAAACTACTAGACATTGTGGAAACATGTTTTAGTATGTTTCTTATGCGTTAACGTGTTTTCTTACTCTTTATTTAAATCATTTCAAGAGCAACTTTAGAAGTACTTAATGTTTGTAAATTTGTAGATTTTTCCTTCATACTATAAACAAAATTAATAATATTTACATTTGAAGAGTCAGCTTTAAACAATATAAAAATATAAAAATCTTCCTGCTGTTTATTTCCTGTTTGATTTACAAATACACTGCTCAAAAAATTAGGGAAGCGCATGGTTTTAACGAAATTATTCAAATATTTATCCAGATAAGTAATGTCATAGAAAACATCTATAATTTTGTTACCTCATGCCGTACGTTTAAAATTATGAATGCTTAATTTGACATTAGTTATCGGTATAAGTATTTGTGTAATTTCGTTAAAACCATGTGCTCCCCTAATTATTTTGAGTAGTGTATACATATTCCTTGCAAATAATGGATAAAGTACCCTCAATCAGTGACTGTTTTTGTTATTGATAAAAGATGATGATTATTTGATTCTAGTCGGGTATAACTTAAGTTTTTTATCGTTTACTGTCAATAAATGGATTACTAAAGTTTAATCAGAGATAATGCACAAAAAATATTTTTTCATTAAAAGTATACGTTTCATTATGCTTTTGTCTAAAAAAATAAATGTTATTAATATTATATGATATAATAAATGCATACATCAATATTGTTATTTTTATTAGTAAGAAATATTTAAAATTAATCTATATTTATTACAATATAGTAAACATTTGAAAACAATAATAATAATACTTCAAAAAGAAAAAGATTAATAGATGCTTTAATTAAACTTTTTATTAAGCAATTCCTGAATTAAAAGTTGGTTATCGTCTGGTATTTACATTTAAATTAAAATTATTAATATAAATAAAAAATAATATGATAAAAGTAGCAACAATAGAAAACTTTCTTCCATCAATAAAGATATTTCCTTTTATGTAGGAAGAATTATTCCAAGCTGTTTTACTTAAACAAGAATAAAGACATTTTAACAAAAAATAAAAAAGAAAATAAAAACTATAAAGAAAAGTCTATGTTTAAATGGGTCATAAATTTCAACAGGCAATTTGAAATTTCCTTTTGTTGTGTTACGATACTTAGGTACTTAAGTTTTACAATTATAGGTGCATTTTAACTGAAGAAAAATATTTTTTTTTTCTTTTAATGGGGATATTTTAAAACATATCATTTAAATGTTCATTTTTTTCTGAAACATAGCACTGTGATTAGATTACAAGGTAAAAAAGGCATAACGACAATATTCATTTCATTTATTTATTTATTTTTTCTTTTTTTAAGTATTATTTTCCTTTATTTTTAGAAGATTTGGAAAACAAAAATGAAAGAAGTTTTATTCTTTATCTGAAAGTAATGATTACATTATACACTATTAAAAAATACACTGTATATTAAGGATACTTATAAGTGGAGAAACTTAAAGATTCAAGTGTGCAAGAAAAAGTATGACGGTAATGAAAATAATTACTCATAGATTACTGTAAAAAAAAAAAAAAAAAAAATCTTTATTTTGCTTTCTTAGAAATATTATCTTTCAAGCTAACATTCAAAATCACTCAGGTTTATTTCTATTGTAATTACAATATTTACATTCCTTTTGTGAAAAATAGTCCCTTTTAACGGTATAATTTTCTTATTTTAAAAATAAGCAAATATTAGAACAACTTGAAAAATATAAATATTACAATACGTATTTATTCAAATTTGGACATATTTTTACAAATTTTTAGCAATAATAAAACTGTTCAATAAATTAATTTTATTAATACAGTTACATTTTATTAAAACTTATTTTTTAGTTCTGTTATACATTTCAAATGACATCATTAATTATTATAAGTAATTTTATTATTATTATTATTAAACATAACATAGTTTGTCCTGCAAAATTGTGTTTTGTCCAATGCGCACTCTACAGTGCGATGCAAAAGTTTATGCACAAGCTCATTTTTTTAATATAATGAAAATTATACACTGGAATGATTCGACGGACTGTATCAAAACAATTTGATTACAAATTTATGTTTAGAATTCGGAAACAATTATTTGAAAGCAAAATAATAATAATTATAATAATAATAATAAATCAAAATTGTGATGTCGCAAAGATTTAAGAACAAATTAGATTTTATGCAAATATCTCGTTAAACATTATATTGATGGAGTATCGACGAGTGTTTTCTCTCCTCCACTATAAAGTGTAGCAGTTGCTGTACGAGTTAACAAAATATTAAAATCGCTGTAATTCTCGCCTGAAGAAGTTGCGAAAGTGTGGATGATAAAAACTGAAGGTTATTCCGTTTTAGAAATGTCATTGATAAATAAATGTCACCCCAACGTGATATTTATTGTGTTTTAGAAAGTGGAGAACAATACGTTCAGGAAGGCCGAGAAAGACAAAATTTCGTGAAGATTGAAGAATTAAAAGAATAGCACTAACTTACAATTTGTTTCTTAAGCAGATAAATATTCGACTTGGATAAAAAATATCACATGACACCCTACGCAGACGAATAACCAAATCGGGATTCACCGAAAACAAAAATTAGCTCGGAAGCCTTTTCTGAAACAGTGTCACAAACAAGCAAGACTTCAATGAGCAAAACAACACATATATTATCGTGACGAATGGATTAGCGTTATTTTCTCTGATGAAAAATAAATGGAATTCGGATGGTTAATATGCATTCTCATTCTACTGGCGTGACTTAAGGTAAAAACCGAAGAGCATATTCAATTAAAAACAAGGTAGTGGCTCGCTCATGGTATGAGGCGCTTTTGGCTACATTGGAGAAACGTCTCTTTGTTTCTTAAATGGCAGACACAATTCAGAGAAGTATCAGGATACTTTGTGTGAGCATTTGCTGCCGCTTGGTGAACTCCTAGGTGGTCCAAACAGGACCTTTCAGCAAGACAGCACCGTTGTACATAATGATGGCTTAGATTTCAGGATATCAGTGTGATGAATCGGCAAGAACTTATCCCAGATCTCAATCCGATAGAAAATATCTGTGAAATCCTCTACAAAAATAGGATACAATATTAATCAGTGGAATCAAGGAAGCCTAGTACAGACTCGCTCCCGAAACCTTCAATGAGCTCCTGTGGAATGGAAAGTCCATATTTGACCTCCTCAGGTGCAATGGAAACACCATAGAATACTGAAGGACTTCTGTGCTTTGTGAAATGTACTTATTGATTTCTTGTGCATAAACTTCTGCGACATTATAATTATAATTTTGATTTTTCTTTTTTAATAATTTCCTTTTTTCTTTTTTGAAATTTATTATTTTCCTTTTAACTAATTGTTTCCAAATTCGAAACATGAATTTGTAATCCAATTGTCTAGGTGTAATAAAACATTCGAAGCATTCTGGTGTACATTTTTCATTTTACGGTATTACCGAAGTTTTTATAGCAGAAGTAACAAATGGAAGACGAGACTTGTCTATGATTTTTTTTTTATTGAGTTTTATTTGTTTGCTTATTTATTTATTTATTTATATTTATTTTTACTTTTGTTTATTTATTTTTATTTTATTTTATTTTATTTTTATTTATTTATTTATTTATTTATTTATTTTTGTACATTATGTCTTTTGAAAAGAAAATTGATTAATACGTTAAAAGTAATACACCAGTTCTCATAATTATAAGGACACCCGTTTTTCTACATAAACTAAACACTGAACACTATTATTTAAACAAAGATATTTTTTATTAATATGAATTTCATTAATAGACTATATTTAAAAAGTTTTACCGTTTTTCTATCTTAAAAAAACTTTAAATACGGTCAAAAAGATGAATTTTCAAGTGTTCATAATTATAAGGACAGCTCGAATCTTAGTATTTTTTTTTTTCAGTTATTCTTTAAATTAATATTTTATGGGGTCTATTTTTAGGGTGAAAAAGTCAGACATTCTCTCTGGTATATGCATATATATATATATATATATATATATATATATACACAGTTTTTTTTTTTTTTTTTTTTTTTTTTAACTTTCATCATTTTCAATACCATTTCATACAGCATAGATGATATTCTGAATACATTTAAACTATTTAAAATTTCTTTCCACTTGCATCCTTTTTTCTAATATTATAAGTTAAGGTTTTTTCAGATTTTAGGCCACGGGAAAGGCAATAATACAGAAGTTTCTTCCTTCAAACTATTTCCTATTGCTGTAGAAGTAGAACAAAAAAGTCTTGTTGAAAAAAAAAATTATTACCCCCCAAAATCTAACAATAATCTGAGAATACCTCGTTTAAAATTTGCGGATATTCTCTTAATGTTCATAATAATAGAAAACTTTACTAAATTCATTCTGCCTTCAGTAGAAACAGCTCTCCAGAGCACCATTAAGATCCACCTTTAAAATGCCCGACTCATATCTGCCTTTAAAAAATCTGCTCTGTCTTTCGCTATCTTCAGATCGTAACAGTAACTGTTAAAACCATTTGGTTAATAATGTTTTTCATCCGAAAGGGCAACATTTTACCATTTAATATTGTCTTTATTCAACTTTAACACAGACGTTCTTTCCCCCATTAAATGCCCATTGATTATTACAGGTTTTTTATTCATTTTAACATATTATTAATTATTTTAAACATGCTCAAATGTGGACCCCAACCTTTCGTTAAAAATTACGAGGAAATTCAGCAGCAGTCATTATGAGTAGAACAGTAAGAGGAATTATGAGTCATCGATCTCCGTAAAACAACTCGGGTTTTGCATCAGATCTCTCTCCTATCAGGGATGGAACACGGGCGCAGAATTCACACCGGAATCTGTTTAAGAAATTTCCATACCTATAATATCGTTGATTTAAGAGGTAGAAAATTTTCTTACTTTCGTAGTGGTATGAATTCTGCGCCCGTGTTCCATCCCTGTCCTATTGAACCAGCAATTCAACGTTTGATCACATTTCCTTCAGCAATTTTAGATCTTCGAATTTCATTAGAAATTCGGCGGATTGTAATTATCCTTCCACTTTAAAAACACATTTATCATACTACTACATGAACGTTCTTTTTTTTTTTTTTTTTTTTTTTTTTTGAGGAATTATCAGTAATATCCATAAAAAATTAGAGGCTTATATATTAATTAATCTAAACCATTAGTTAACGAATTCTCATGTCAATTTATCCGCTAGTAAGTTAAATAAAATGAAAATATCTTGATTGTCCCTATAATTAAAAACCCCACACCTAAAAACATGGAGAAAAAGTATTTTGCATTATTTTTTATTAATTTTGTTTCATATTAAAAAAAATATATACAGCAGTTTTGGTTTTTAGAATACTAGATATATTAAGTGCACTTAGTATAATCTTGTTCACAATTATTTTTACATTAGTTATTTCAAAGTGTTCTTATAAATATGAGAAGAAGTGTATATTTATCCAATGTCGACTATATTATGTTATTTATGTCAATCTGACGCAATACGTTTAAGCTCTGAAATTAACGCTAATTAGCATTTTTATTCCCTATAAGATATAAAAAGAAAATTTTATTATTAATAATATTTTATTGAAAAATATTTTTTGTGCTTTAATTCAAGAATGTTTGATCGTAAACTGTAAAAAAAAAATTCATGTAAGATTATGGGGAAAGCTCGGCCGCAGAGATTCCAGCCCGTAAAAAGAAACGCTTAGACCGTAAATTAAGTATATAATAACCTTAAATTACGTTACATGCCTGCAAAAAAACATTTTGCCCGTAAAACCAATGTTTTTTTTTTTTTTTTTTTTTTTTTTTTTACGGGCTATGTCTGGAATCTCTGCTGCCGGGCTTTCCCCGTAATCTTACGGGATTTTTTTCTTTACAGTGTAGTTGCTGTAAATATTAAAAACACCCACATGCTAAAACGCGGATTTTTGAAGTATTGTTCCAAACTGCACATAAATATGCAAACACTCGTTAAAAGTACAGAAATTTTTGACAAACTAGCATACATTTATATCTCCAAACGCAAAACTTTAAAATTTTGAATTTCCATTCGAAAATTAAAAGTGCTCAAATCTTTATCTATCTATTTATTTATTTTAAATTAATTTTGCTGCATATTAAGAGTATCATAGTTATTATTTCAATTTCTAGCTATTCTAATTGTGACACTGTTTTTTTCTAGGGAAGTTTCCAAACTGGAAAAAAAAAAAAAAAAAAAAAAAACGCAACACCCGCTGTAACTTCGTTATTAATTGACGCAGGAACATCTAATAGACATAATTCAACAGGAAATTAAATGCACTTTCTGAAAATGTCGTCGAATTTTGAACAAGGGGTCATCTACATATTGAAATGAGCGCCAACTTTTCAATAGCAACACCCAATTTTGACTTCATATTCGAATTTCTGAGTGTCTGGCACTGCGGAAAAGTATACTGTTTGTATACTTTATCTTTAGTATTTATAGAATTATAATCAAAAATGTGTTAGAGGGTTATCTGTAAAAGTAGAAAAATAAAATTAAGATCCTATAAAAAACAGACAAAATTTTAATGTTTTACACCGGAAATCTTTCAGGAGACAAGAATAAAAATTAATAAAAACATTGACCCTTTTCCAGTTCCTTAATTATCCTGGATTCAGGTTTTTAGATTTGTATATACTTAAGTGCTTTTTTAGATAATTTTAGGCCTTTATAAATACATTACACTTGCGATTGGTCCACAGGAAGACCACAGACAGTATTCTTTGAAAAAAGTGCAATATTTTTTTAAGTAAAAGTGTCTATTATGGCTGTACTGATCACAAATAAAGCTTAAATTTTCTTTCGTAGGTGTGACATATTATACGAAATGAAATAATATAGATATCTATATACGACACCGCATAAACTAAATCTTTTCGGATAAATTATTGTAAGGGTTCATGAAGTAAATATATTCCTTAAGTGTGTACCCAGTGTTCATATTTTTGCAATAAAATATACTATGGGTAGAAATATGTTGATTAGAAAGAATATAATTATAATGTATATCCATTTGTAATATAATTGTGAATACACAAAATTTGTTCTGAAATATTTAATTTTGAGAGAATAACACCCGTAGGCGGATCTTACTGTCAAAAAGACAAAATCCTGAGGTTGCAAAAAGTGTTAAAATATATTTATAAAAGTTAAGGTATATTTAAAAAAATATATATAAAATTAAAATATATTAATTAAATTTTAAAGGCTAAAGTATCCTTAAAATAATAATCCTCCCACCTACAAAATAAATATATAAATAAAAATAAGAATAAAACCAGTAATCGATGAAGTAAATACCACTTGTGCATATTTTTGTCAACATAAAATAAGGGGTTAAACAGGAATACTCAATGTTACATTTACTTTTCTTTTCTGTATTGTTTTGTTTTGAAGAACGATGGAGGCGGGGCTTGTCTTCTTTAGAAAACAGGAATTCTTGATGCGAACACTAATGTCTAAAAATCATCATTTTTTTTCATTTCCTTGCGTTTGACGTCGTTGTTATATAATTTGACCCTTAAATAAAAATAAAAATATTTTGTTTAATTTTCTTTGTTATTTTTTAGGATTTGATTCGTTATCTCATGCAAAACTTTGTAAGAGACGCCCCCCCCCCCCACTAAACCCCTCCAAAAGAAAGATTTATTTATATCTCGAAAACTAATAACTGGACTGAGCTGCAAATTTACACACCCATAATTTTCAGCATTAGCATTCATTTTATGTAAAAATTAATATAGGTCATGATTCATAATTTTTATGAATATGAATTTATTAATTTTTTTTCAGAATTAAAAATATTTTTCAGAATCAAAAGGAATGATGGATTATGTCTGGGTTTCTTCACTGTACCTCATAAAAAAATTATATCGATCAAGTTATTTTTTGTGAAGATATTAATAAAAGTTTGAACTATGAATTTAACATTAGCACCCTCAAACTTTGAACGCTTATAACTCTGTGAAAAAATAAGTAAAATATACAACAAATATACTTTTTCGCATTCTCGCGGTCCCAGGAATTCAAATATAAAATAAAAATGGGGCATTACTATTGAAAAGTTCAAAGTTGGGTCGTTTTAATATGTAGACGTCCCCCAATTCAAAATCTCAGTTCATTTTCTGAAACTACTCACAATTCCCCGTCGAATAATACCTATTACATTTTTCTACATCGATTAGCAACGAAGTTACGTTGAGTGTTACGTTTTTTTTCCCCGATTGTACATTTGGATCCTTACAGAAAAGTGTTGCGACATTTAGGGCAATAAAGTAAGGCATATGGTAATATTTAAAAAAGATTTCTACATTTTGTTTCTTTGTTTAATGGATTATTCCTTTAATTTACTAGGGGGCTCTGGCCCCTG
The DNA here is from genome assembly GCA_963930645.1 of Salticus scenicus. Classification (NCBI taxonomy): domain Eukaryota; kingdom Metazoa; phylum Arthropoda; class Arachnida; order Araneae; family Salticidae; genus Salticus; species Salticus scenicus. Next base: position 325,736,111 of record OZ005648.1, on the reverse strand, counting down.
CTCGCTTCGCACCCCAACCCCCGAGGGAAGCATCACTCCCGGTTCCTCGATTCATTTCGCTAATTAACCACTGCAGGATTCTACCCGACTATTCGCTGCTTTGAGATATACGGCCGTATTCACCAATAACCTCAACTCCCGGTTGAACACAAAAACTTGAAAAGCGTATAAAGTCAGGGTTCAACATTTTAGGAAAGTTTGAGGCGTTGCATCTGTCATCCAGCGGCATTGTTATTTTCAGATATTTTAGCTGAAAAAAACCAATCAAAAATTGTATGAAAACTTTGACACTAAGATAGCAGAAAAAGCGTGCGAAATTTTCTTTGAAAGATACACTCTGCCTTTAGACGCTTTTCAAGTTTTGGCATTGAACCGGGAGTTAAAGGTAATGGTGAAGAAAGCCATTATTCAATAGGAATATTAATATTGCATAACAAAAGTCAAAAGCAGAACAATATTATAGATATTAGCCCAGTCAAAATAGACAAAAAAAAGAAAAAAAAAACTTGAAAGTTCGGAAAAATTGGCATAGAGCTTAAAATTGGTACAGACCTTATGTACATCATTATAAATGAAATTTCAAAACTCCTTATCGAATGTGCTAGATAAAGAGTTAAACGATAAGAGTTATCGCAAAAATAGTTCAAACAAAATTTGTAAACTGTGCACTTCTGTGTAAAAGAGGCTTTTTGCCTGTTCTCTCTATTTTAATGAAGCAAATTTTATCATACAGTTTTCTTCTTATATTTTTAAAATGCTGTTATGAGTCATCCTTAATTGTCATCTAAATAATCTTCAACTTCTTCAACAGTGATATGTTCTTCTTCGCTTTATACTTCTTTTTCTTCTTGCTGGCGTTCTATAGATTGCTCGAAATAAAAAGATGGATCAGGTATCTTCATTAGTATCATAAGCATCATCATCTGTTGTATTTGTTTGAACATTGGAGCAAGACCTGCCTTGGAATTCCTGCGTACATGTGACAAAAGTAACCCTCATTTTTACAGCCTCAATCATAATTACAACCCATCTTGCAATTACAAAACATAGTATTGAGAAATTTGTCTCGAGCAGGCGGAAGTAAAGTCTGAATTGGCTTCAAAACGTTATCTTTCAATACGCATTCCCAGGTCTTAAAGGTCCAATTCGTTACCAAGCCATACTTGGAATTAATAGTAGACACGATGTAAATATTGATAAGCAGCAGCAGATGTTGGAGGAAGACAGGGTAACTATACATGTTTATTGCTACGTGTTTTTTTTCTCAAAATGAGCTTTGCATATTTGTCAATGGATCAACTTTTTTGGAGCTCCATACACAGCAAGAAAAAAACGAATTCTATTTCTAAGAATAATATCTGGAGAAAAGCCGATATTTGTGAATACTTCAGCGCAATCAATTAAATCAAGACTTTTTCAAATAATTTAAATTTTTTTGCGCTGACATAGTATCGCATCCACTTATTCCATGGAGGAATAAGATATGAGCTTGATATTTTGTATATGAAGTTAAACATTGGGATGAATACATTTTGTTTCTATTTGTGATTTCTAGGTTTTAAAAAGTAAATAATTCTATCAGTAGGCGTTCGTGCAGTCAGTGATATCAACAAATCGATATCTTCACCAACAACAATAATGGCATTTGTATTGAATTTTTCTATAAAGCTGTTTCAATTATGGTGACATCGGTGTCATTATTAGCTTGTTTTTCAATAATATCTACAACTTTTAATTTTTCAAATAGCATAGAAATGAAGCGATGTTTGTTATGAGTATTAGAAAGAAAATGCTGCTGGTTTGTTGGAAGTCATAAATCGATCAAAAAGGACATCAGATGAAAGAAATATTTTAGTAGACCGACGACGTTGTTCTACAGCTTTGATGTTCTTCGCATATTCAGAATAACCCATCAAATACTATAATAACGTTGTGACCAAAATCTCGAAGTACATACGTACGAACGAAATAAGGCAATGCGTATTAGTATTTCAAAATTTTTAAACCACGATATCTCACGAAGAGTTTTTCATAACTGTAAAGCAAAAACGTATTGAACCTTTTTTGTAGAGAATCCCATAATCTGCAAATTTTATATGAGCTATTATTAAAATAAACTGTAACGTTTAAGCGATATTTGTAATAATCCGACTTTTTTACCTTTGACCTTGCATAAAAATTTTAGCAGAGATGGGATCCATAGGGACTTTTGACATTTTATTTATAACGATTTATTTAAGGAGTCTGTATCAATTTTAAGCTCTATGTAAATTCTTTCGAAATTTCAAATTTATTTGTGTATTTTGTCGGGACTATATGTAGCGTTTAATTGTCATGCGGTGAGATTAATGGGAGGTACATGCGTTTTATTCTCCTAAATACCTTTAACATGTCTTTACTAAGTTCTATTTCATACGATTTTTAAATTAATGGTACTTTAAGAAAATACCGACAAGACAGATATTTGTCAAAAACCGATTTTTGTCATTTGACCTTGCATAAAATTTTTAGCATAAGTGGGATCGATGGGGATTTTTGACATTTTATTTATAATGATGCATTTAAGGCCTGTACCGATTTTCAGCTTTATGTGATTTTTTCCGAAGTTGAATAGCTATGTTTACCATATATATATATATATGGTATGTATATGTACCATATATATATATATATATTTAACATATATATATATATATATGGACTATATTCACCATATTTGATATCACATTGAACTACACAATATTTAATATTTTATCGTTTATGATATGTGAAAAGTCTGTTTTAACATTCGGCAATTAGTAACAATTTTCCATTATTTTGGACGTAAACATATACTAGACAGCTAGACATACGAAATAGTTGTAAACAACGACAGCAGTAACTTTCTTTTTAGAACAGAGAGAAATTGGTAATATCTAAACCATTTAGCGCTACAGCTTTAGTATATGGATCCCTTGGAGACTTTTAAATTTTTATCACAATTTTGTGATGAAGTTTTGGGATATTATTGCTTTATTGAAGAAATTATGAACTTGTTTTTTCTAGTGCCTATATTTTTTACTATTGAATCTATTTTTTAGTTGATTTAGGACAATTTGTAACACTCTATATTTATTTCCATTGCATAGCTAGGTTTAAAATGGCGCTTGCAGCAGTGCAGATATAACTTTTTAAAGCTCATTTTTCTAGAATATAAGTTAGTCAGACATATTGAAAATAAATATCTTATGGGATTATTATAAATATTTTAAACATTTCATTATACATACTAGTATTAGTACGGCAGGACTAATTCTTTCACACTGCGATTTTGAATTGTTGCCATTAATTGTATTACACGTTGATTTTGCCAAGATGCTCACCAATATCCAATTTTACCATTTAATTTCTTAAACTGTCTTAAATTACTATTTTAACTCTGAAAGAAAAAAAAAAGAAACTTTTACTTTTTTCAAAACCTACTGAGAGAGAAATGCATCCTGGATTGTATGTAAAAACCAATTGCTGACTTCAATATCCGAGACAGACCATCACCAGTCATAGGTTGTATGGCTTATGAATATTTGTTGGCAATATCTTCTAAATAAGTATTGATTATGGTTTCTGAATATTTGTTAGCGATATATTCTGAATAAGTATTGATGTTGACTTCTGAATAATTGTTGACGATTTCTTCTGGATATATATTGATGATGACATCTTAATATTTGTTGGCGATATCTGTTGAATATGTTTTGATGATGGCTACTGAATGCTTGTTGCCTATTTTTTCTGGATATGTACTGATTACACCTTCATTTATGTATATATATATATATATATATATATATATATATATATATATATATATACTATTTAATTTAGAAAATAAAATGTGCGCGTGGAGAATGAAATATGATGGTACTGGATAATTTAATTTAATTTAATTTATAGAGATATCAAGAATATAGGAAAAACTACTTTAGCGGTTTTCTTTCTAATAATAAACAAAACGGAAAACGGATAATACTTTACTTCAAGACATCTTGTACATTTAGAGGCAATAAAAAATTTTCTTCCTTTTTTCCCCCTCTCACGTAAAGTTAAAAAATATTTAAAATAAAATTGAGAAAAATCGTGTTAAAGCAATTACACAGTTTGGATCTCTTGGTGAAATTAAAAAAAGTACTCCGAAGTAGCTCGGACGTTTCTCGCCAAACTATTGACACGCACAATTGCTATAGATAATTTAATTCATTGTCAAAATAAATGAAGAATTTAAAATCAGCCAGCAGGGTTCTTTATTAAATATAACTAAAATATTTTAGCAAATGAATATAGAATCCGTTGCTGAGGAACGCAATGCAATTACTACATGTCTTTATATGAAAAAATAGACAAAAAAATACGTCCTGTCGTACTAAATTATTTATTTTTTTTTTTCTACAGAGTTTTATATCTATTACTTAGAAAACAAAAATAGGGTTCGAATTTTGTTACTTTTATTATTGTCTCATTTTATAAATTATCATGTATTTAAAACGTGGCTAGAGTTAAAATGTCTGTCGTGGTTTCATAAATAAATTCCTTGGCGAAAAACCTCCGCTTTACTAAATTTTAAAAATCATTTAAGTGGTCATAGTAAAGATGTTCCCATTTAGCCAAGCGTTTAAATATGTTTCCTTGTCGAATCGTGTTCTTTGACTGACCAAGAACAAGATTCGACAAGGATTTATTTGTCAAAACTGTATTAAGTGTACTTTTTTTATATAGGAATTTTTGCCAGTGCTCGGATACTTTTGCTGCAGACTGTAAAACTTTGAAATAAATTCTTTAAATTAAATTAGGAAAACAATAGCTCTTTTATATCAATCGCTTTTTGTATGAATGCATAAACTCTCTCAACCAATACAACTACAATTATATTCACGGTATTTGTAGGCGGAGCCTATGTTCTCTAGCAGGCACTTCTGGTCATTTGAGCTTCCGGTTAAGAACGAAAGTGAATAATACCAACCAATCATCAGGGTTGTTTACAGCTATTAGCAGTCTAACCGGAAGTTCTCGCAATCAGTGCGACGTAATCAATTGGTTTGTTTGTTTTTTTAGAAAACAAGGTGAATATTCAGTTTCAAATACGAAATGCTTCTTATATGATGTAACTGAAATGCTAACACTTTAGAATTTGAAGGAATTTGACCATAAATATAGAGTTTAATGGCAGATTTTAGCAAATTGCGTAGATTAACGGCTTTTGTCCGTAAAAAATGCCTATATTTTAAAATTATATTTTCATGGTATTATTTTACAGGCTTTGACTGTTTGGCTAGCATAACAGTAATTTCCCGTAAAATGCGGTCAAATCACATGATTTTTTTTAACTAATTAATTTATTAATTTATTTACGGTGTAGTATTTATATATTACCTTTTTTTTTAAGATTTATAGTTACAAATTACCTTAATATTTTAAATTACGGTAAAATTTACCTTACTTTTATAAACCTCGCACATTATAAACAATTTATTAATACAAAAATGTATAAAAGGGATACCAGTGAATTTAGGTATTGAAAATGAAACTGACAATTCAAAATTTGAATTACAACTTTATAATTAAATATTACTTTTTAAATATAATATGCTTCACATAAATTATTGTCAACAATACATTTATTCGAAAGATTAATCCATCATTTTTAATTCATGTAACCATGAAGACATATTTTAGAAATTAATGTATGTCTTACAAACATTCCCCACTGTCAATATTTTGATTTGTCATTTTCTTTGTTGGCTAAGATATGAGTAATCACCAACACATTTCATAATGTTGAAAGTCTTTTATTATTATTATTTAGTTTCATTGTTGAGAATTTTACAGATATTTCTCGTGTTTTGCATACAAATAAATATTTTTAGAATACATAAGAAAAAAAGAAAAGAAAATATTTGAGGACAAAAGTAGGACAAGATTAATATATTTTATTTCACGAATGTGAAAAATTTTATTTGCTTTTTGTTTATTACTCTACAAGAAAATATTTGTGAATTTGTAAAAGAAGTTCTCAAACTCAAGATTTTCAGTAGAACTTTATTAAATATGGCTCTTAGAAGTTGAGAACGAATGTACGTCTTCTGGAGTATGTTTCCATTTTGGAAATATACTCCATATAGGTATATTTCCATTTTCGAAATATACCCATTTTAGAGTTTTTTTTTTTTTTTTTTTTTTTTTTTTTTTTTTGAGTGAAAGGGGGGGGGGAGGGGGATTTACGAAAGCGAAAATTTGAGAGATCCTTTTTTACGTTAAATTTGTCCTGGAGTATCTATGGCAGCGGCATTCACGAATTTTGCTGTTGGGGTTTATTATTTGCATCAAGCACCCCCTTTTCCCACATTGCCGTGGGGGGACGCAAAAACACCTATCTAAGCGTAACTTTGTTCTAAATTATCTCAGGAAGACAAATTGTAGTTCATAAGTAAGTTATGTGTACCCACCATGCACTAGGAAGAGACTTTCCAAATTGTCTCCCCTCACCCTCTTTGGGATCGAGGTAAGGGGTATATATATCTATATATATGCCCCTTCCTTCTCCCTGTTTATATAGATATATATATGTATATAATCCATATATATCTATATATACAAAAAAAAAACTTTTCCAAGTGTAAACCTTATTTAAATTATCCCCGGAAGAAAACTTTTTGGTATCCTTCTCCCAGTTTGACGCGGTGGGTGTCAAAAACATATTTCAAAGTGTTACTCTGTTCTAAATTTTTTGAGAGAGGTGGTATTTTGGTATGTGGGTTGCTTATATGTACTCAATACACACTGTAAAGTGATTTTGAGAAATTTATAAGCCGTGTAAGGCGATGCAGCAGGAAGCAGGAACTCGGACTCAGCATGCTGTGGACAGAAGTATGCTACTGAAGCCATTGTGTATCCAAATAGAAGATGAATGTTTTTAAGTAAGACTGTCTTTAAGCATGGGAGATAAAATAATTTATTTATACCTATATGAAGTAATTCATATATATATATAACAGTAAATTCACTGACTGACTCAACAGAGTCATAGCGAATCTATGAAAGATGGAGTCACAAATTCTGGTGTGAAGGTTGGTTTTTTGACCCTAACCCTCATTAAGAATTTTGAGAAATTTCTCCTCTTTCCGCTTGGCGTAGGAGGAGTCGAAAACTCATTTGAGAGCATTATTCGGCTCCGCTTTCCCAGCTTCGAACTCGGCTTCGAATTCTCGGTGAAAAAATTGCGCATGGGAAGACTCGACTTGGTATAAAAACCCTTTCCGGCGATTTTGGATTTTTTGATTTTTGAAGATTGGTGGGTCGATTTTTGTGGAGAAATTTCACAAAAAATACGATTTTCATCAAAAACATTATCAAAAATTGGTACAATGATTTTGGAAACGGCCATGCTCGTCTTCAGAGTATTTCCAAAAATCTTATTTTATATATTTTCTGATTTCGATTTTGGAAGAAAAGTCAAGGTGCGGGTTCATTATGTATACTTAATACGTACTAGAAAGGAATTTTGCGAAACTTTCCCCTCTCCCGCACCCTCTAAGTAAGGGGAATCAAAAACACATTTTCAAGTGTAACTCTGCTCTAATTTATTTGAAGAAAGGGTTTTTTCTGAAGTATCGATTTGTAATGCGTACCACACACACACTACAAACGGACATTAAGAAATCCCCCCCACCCTCCCTCTGTAGGTGAGAGCAAAAAGTATGTTTCCAAAATAAATTCTGTTCCAAATTATCTTAAATGGAAATTTTTTATGTGCGAGTTTGTTATATATATTCAACACGCTGCATAAAGATCTTTTGCGAAATTTCCCTTTTTCCCCCTTTAAAAGTGAGGACAAAAAACATGTTTTCAAGTGTAACTCTGCTACATATTACTTCAGTAAGGCACTTTTTTATGTGTCAGTTGGTTATGTTTACTCGACACGTATTATAAAGCTATTTTGCGAACATTCTCCCTTTCATCTTCCTTTTGGTGCGGATCCCATTTTCAAGCTTAACTTTGTTTCAAATTACCTCAGGACGGCAAGGTTTGGTATAAGTTGTGTTGTTTAAGTGTACGCAATATGCACTTTGATGGGATTTTGAGAATTTTCTCATTTTACCCGCGAGGATTTCCAAAAAGCGGATAAGTTGTTGCCGATGAAAGTAGAGATTTGGACTGATCATGATGGGGACGGGAAAACTCCTACCAAAGGCAGCGAGATCTTTAATTGAGGTTCCGACCTATTTCACGGATTTTATTTTTATTTTTATTTTATTTTATTTATTTATTTCGATTTTTTAAAATTAATAATGATTCAGAACTTCGATAATTTTTCTAAATATAGTGACCAGCGAAGCTGGAAAATCCTTCTTGTTAATAAATATAGGAATTCAAAATTTGAGATCGTTTGAAAGCCAGCTTTATAAGCTTACTAATGATACTAATCTTCTATCTCTAAGTTAATTAGGGAACAAATATGTGTAAAACTTACGTTATGTTAGTATGAAAATACTGATGGAGGGTTGCATATTAATTTATAACTCAGCATCTCATGCCCGTCCCACGTCAAAATTTAAGACTCTTATAGATAATAAAATTGAAAATAACATAATTTTTTAAAGAAAATTAAATATGTACATTTTCTGATATTTAAGGTCAAATGTTAAACTGTTTTATCTTAAAATGAATTTTTTTTAAGAATATATACATGTGATATATCGTTTGAAGCCTGTACTATAAGCTTTCTAATGATATCAATGTTGTATCTCTAAATTAATTTGAAAACAAAATATGGGTACATTTGTAGTAGACAGATTTTAAACATTTGCATTTTTCATCCCTTTTTGCAGCTATTTATATCAAAAACTAAAAGAGAAAGGGACTTATTAGTTGGTATACATTGATTTCTCAATGGAAAAATTAAATGACCCCAATTACATAAAAATCTGAGGGAGTCAGGTTAAAAAAATGCAGATTTTTTTGTGTTGATTTGACATGGAATGACCTTAATATAAAAAACAGAAATGACTCAAAAGTCTCAAATATAGTAAACTCGCGATTATCCGCGAGTAGTTATAAGGTTTGCGTTGACGCAGACCCCATCTTAACTCAAAGATTAACTTAGTTAACTTAACTACTTAAGTATTAAATATGAAATTAGCACAGATACTCATATATATGAAAATAAAACTAAGAGTTTATTTAGCTAGAATAATGGGAGGAGGAGGTGTGGTGATTTCTGGGAGTACACCTTCGAAAAACGGAATGCGCAAGCATGAGTCCAGGGATGATTTTTGCTATTTTTATTCAAAACTTAACAAGAAAGTTGAAATTCAAATAAATTAAAAATTATTACAAAATGCTCGCCTCCGAGCATACTTCAAAAACATGCTACACATTTTTAGCACCAAGTCTCTCTGTCTTTTTTTGAGTCTCTTCCTTCCGAGCACACCTTCGGAGGGGGAGGGGAATACCCCACACGAAGCACTGATTCGTTGGTCGTGATATCACTCTACCCGTGACATCATTTTCGTCCAATCTTGGTCTACCCGAAACTCGGAGAAATGTCGGTAGCAACAAAAGGCCATGCGTGAAATCGGAAACTATTGATGTCACCGCTTCCATAGAAATATAAAATTTTTTCACACAAAGCATCTGTCGCTCAGACAGCTTCCCATGGCTCCGTTCTGTCTGGTCACACGACCCCTGACCTCTTGGAATGTTTGTAACCTTCACTCCAGCACAGCTTCCTCCCTCCTAAAAGACCATTTTACGGCCTTTAGGATGTAAAATGGGCTCCAGAAGACTCAGGTGCCTCCTCCCATTATCAAACATGCAACATCAGAGAGTTGAGCTAGCCCCCCCAAAAAAATTTCGAAACAACCCCCTGAACTTTTATAGAACTAAAAATAATCTTAAAAATAAATTTTCTAGTCTTACACCTTGCATAATTACTAGATCCCAAGGTCTCATTTCACATTATATAAAAAAAACAATTAAACATTCACATGCAATTTCGTGATGACAATCAAAGGTTCTACACCTAACAAAATTTTAAAAGTCAAACACTGAAATTTCACAATTACACAATAAAATTTCATGAAAAAGAAAGAAAAATAATTCATAATCAATACATTCAAACTTTTTTTTTTTTTTTGGAATACAAATGAAAGAAAAAAAAAAATAAATATTTACAAACAGTCCAAAAACACTACCTAAAACCAAGGCATTTTTTTTTGTTTTTTTAATTCTTCGTGCATGCGACTTAACGCATCTGCATTCAAATGTTTTTTTCCGCTCTTATGCTCGACTGTGAAGTTGTATTGTTGTAATCATAAGGCCCATCTCGTCAAACGTGAATTTGTGCCCATCATTTTTTTTAAGATAAACTAAAGGGTTATGATCGGTTTGAAGAACGAATTTTTGTCCATCTAAATAATGATTTAGTTTTTTCACCCCAAAAATGACTGCCGCTAATTCGCGTTCAATGGTACTATAATTACGCTCCGCCTTGGAGAATTTCTTGCTCAAATAAACAATTGGGTGTTCCTCGTTATTCCCGAAATTTTGAGCTAGGACCACACCCACCCCTACAAGACTTGCATCAGTCTGAACAATGAAGTCTTTTGAAAAATCCGCAGCATAGAGTACCGGTCCCTTAGTTAGATCTAATTTTAGTACCTTAAATGCCTGATCACATTCCTGACTCCACTCAATTTTTTCCCTCTTATTTTTCCCTTTTAACAAATCCGTCAAAGGCGCAGCTTTTGTCGCATAATCCTTTATATATTTATGGTAAAATCCGGTCAGACCTAAAAATGACCTTACATGCGTCTTTGTCTTTGGAATGGGAAATTCTTGGATAGTTTGGATTTTCGCGTCACTCGGCGACCTCTTCCCTGACCCCACTTCGTGCCCTAAAAATTTTACATGGTCCTGGGCGAATAAACACTTTGCCGGTTTCACTTTTAGATTTGCCTCCTCCAAACGTTGTAACACAATGTCCAGATGCCGGATATGGAGCTCCCAACTGGATAACACAGTCAGATCATCCACATATGGTCTCACAAAACTCACTAAATCCTCTAGCACCTCACTAATTAATTTACAAAAATAAAATGGAGCATTCACTAAGCCAAACATCATTTTTTTTGGAATAAACTCACCGAAAGGGGTTACAAACGCCGCATACCTTTGCGCACGTTTCGTTAACGGGATTTGGAAATACCCCTTCGTCAGATCCATTACTGAGATATATTTTGTAGTGCTCACTTCCTCAACTACCTCCTCAATATTCGGTAACGGGGAAAATTGCACTTGGGTTTTGGCATTGAGGGCCCTATAATCGACACACGGCCTAGGGTCTTTCCCCGGACTCTCTACAAGAATCATAGGCGATGCGTAATCTGACTGACCCACCTCAATCACCCCTAACTCTAACAGCCTGGAAATCTCCTTCCGCATAATTTCTAACTGCCGCGGAGACATGCGATAGGGTTTTTCACGAATCGGCTTATCATCTGTCAAAATGATATCCATCTCTACCTTATGGGTCGTACCAGGTTCGTTAAAAAACACCGTTTTATGCTTTACTAGGACGTTTTGTAAAGTTGCCAAATTCCCTTCCGAAACCTTATTACCCAAATTACTCCCCTTAATTAAGTCTGTCAAGTCGAAATGATTAGGGTCCGAAATCGGATACGGGATAGATGCATCCTCCTCAATTTCCTCGCCACCCTCTTCCAAAATTAAGTTGACATGCTCTGGGCGTTTATGATAAGGTTTCATTAAATTCACGTGGAAAATCGTGTCCTTACATCTCCTTCCCGGAAGATCTACCGTATAGTTCGTATCGGATATTACCCCCGTAACTACACCTGGACCTAGCCACTGTACTGCCATTTTATGTGGTTTTGCAGTAGCCAAAACCAACACCGAGTTTCCCACCTTAAATTTTCGGGACACTGCATTTTGGTCGTACCATAATTTTCTTTTTTGTTGACATTCTGTCATGCGCTCCCCTGCCAAATCTTGACATCTTTTTAAGCGCTCATTTAAATCCAAAATATACTCTACTACATTTTGATTAATTTCCTCTTCCTGCATCCAATTTTCGTAAACAATGGTATGAGGCATCCTCAAATTCTTCCCAAAAATAAGCTCTGAAGGAGAAAATCCCGTGCTCTCATGCGGCACCGTCCTCAACGCGAAAAGAGCCATAGGCAGATTTTCTTCCCAATCGCTTTTCGTTTCGAGACATAATGCTTTGAGAATCCTCTTAAGAGTGGAATGCATTCTTTCCACCTGATTAGATTGCGGATGACAGACCGAAGAATGATTGATTTTGATATCATACTTCTCAAAAAACGCTGTCGATAAGTCACTCGTGAAATAAGCACCTTGATCGCAGACTAACTCTCTAGGAAATCCGGTCTTCGCGAAAATTTGCATCAATGCATTGATCACTGACCTCGAAGTTAGGTTTTCCACAGGAATAGCATCCGGGAATTTTGAAGCGACGCAAACAGCCGTTATCGCAAAACGATTATTTTTGTTACTCGTTACAAGCGGACCTATAGCGTCAATCGACAGACGTCTGAACGGTTCAGAAATAATCGGTACTAATCTCAACGGAGCTTTCTTCTTATCCCCTTTTTGTCCTACTTTTTGACAAATTTCACAAGTTTTGACATACTCTTCGATTTCCTGATAGCAATTTGGCCAAAAGAAATTAGTCAACACCCTCTGCTTAGTTTTACACGAGCCTAAATGCCCTGACACAGAATCATGACACAGGTTTAGAATCGCTGCCCTAAATTTCTTTGGCACGCACAACTGCATCCTGCGTTGGTTACGCTTAGAATCCGATATTCGAATTAACCGCTCATTTTTTATCTTAAATTCCTTTCCCGCTTCATTCCTAGCTTTTTCCCAATAATTTTTCAACGTGTCACACGCAGTTTGCTCTTTTTGAAACTCTTCAGCTGAAACCCCGATTAGTGGACACCTGTCTGTTTCTTTTAACACAGGAAGAACAACTTTATTTTCTGCACTAGTCTCCTCTAACGACTCGCTTACCAAACCCGGTTCCTCCTCAAAATTCTGAATTTTTTTCTGAGTTGGCTTTTCATTATTTATTTCGGACTGCGCACTCTTAATCCTTTCTTGCTCACGTTTCTGACTTCGCGTTATCGCATTAATTGGATAAACAATTTTTTTATTGGACTCAATTAACTCTGCGGTTTTATTGCCTAGAAGATATATTCCTTGACTCAAATTAGCCGGTTTTACAGCCGCTTTTGTAATGACCTCTCCGAATTCTCCTTTTAAAAAGATTTTCGCCAAAGGTAAACACCTACACGTTTCGTCAAACGGTTGCTTAATCCATACCTGTTCCGGCAGTAAATCCTCAACAGAAATCATATTCCTTTCGCACACGTCAATGTTTGAGCCATTATCTCTCAAGAATTCGCGCTCTTGTCCATTGATTTCTAATTTACCTATATAAGGCTCAAAACCAACACCTAAAATTTCGCCCGCACTTAAGTTATTGATCGGATTTGTTCTGCGATTAGGGTTTTGTGGGCAGTTAGGTCGAATATGGCCCCTTTCCGAGCACAAATAGCACACAATTTTACTATTTCTATCAAAATCACGATCTTTAGATTCGATTTTATCCCCTTTTAACTTTCCTGAGTCTTTTTTGTCGCCCTTAGCTGACTCAGCTTTCGGATTACTCCCACCATCATGCTTACCTGACCCGAATTTCTGACCATCTTTCCCAAATGAATTTCTACCCTTCGTAAAACGCTGAAAAGGCTTATATTCTCTTTTCCCGTTCTCCTTTCTAACCGCGTCATACTTGTCGCACTTCTCCGCCAAATCCGAAGCTTTGTTGATTTCTTCCCACACATCTACAAAATGTTGTTTGATTTCGCATGGTACCCTTTTCTTTAACTGCTCCGTAAGCATCAATTCCTTTAATGACTCTAAATCTTTAATTTCTAAAGTCTCAAGCCAGTTATCTAGGTACCCTCTCAAATCGTGAACTAAATCAACCCATAATTCTTCACTTTTTTTGTTGTGCGATTCAAATTTCGTTCTTAGCGCACGCGCACTCAATCTGAATCTATTCATCAACACTTTTTTTACATGTTGAAAGTTATCAGCCTCTGACTCGTCTAATTTCATAATTATTTGTACGACGTCGCACGGCAATAAAGGGATAAGTTGCGACATCCAGTCCTGTTCGCTAACTTTTTCTTTACGTGCTAATCTTTCAAATATCGTAAAAAAAAGAGAAATATCCATTTGTTTTGGGTCAAATTTCGGAGCTATGTCCTTTAATTAATTTTCTTCAAAACCGTCTCTTGAACTAAACTCCCGGACCCTACGCTACTAGTTTCTGCAGCGCTCTGGATTCTGAGTTTCTCCAGTTCAAAATTTCGTTCGGCCTCTTCTTTTTCTTTTTCTTTTCGTAATTCCCATTCGCGCTCTTCTTTTTCTTTTCGTAATTCCCATTCGCGCTCTTCTTTTTCTTTTTCTTTTTGTTCCAAAATCCCTTCTATTAGCGCCTTCGCAACCCCGTCACCATAATTAGCCGCCTTTTCAATGGCTTCCTTGATTTCTAGTTTTTTGCTTTTATCTGTTAGCCCCGAAACACCAAATTCATCCGCTAACTCTAACAATATATTTTTAGTATACTTAATGAGAAATGCCATAATTACAAAATACAATTTCACTAATTACTGAAAAAAAAATGCACATATAATAAAAACAATAAACAAATCAAATACCATGAAAATATAGACAAAAGTAACACTTTGATTATCACCTACGAAATTCTTTAAACACCTTTTCTCTAAACATTAACTACAATATTTACCCAGATACAATAAACAGCACCTATATATAGTTAAAATAAACAACTAGAGAAAAAAAAAAAAATCCTAGAATTTTTACCAGTAGGCAAATCAACTAATATCCAGTATACTCCTATATAAACAGTTACAGTATCCACAATCCTTACGTTGCTTTTAAAAAGAATTTAGAATTATAATCTTATCAAAACTTTTAAACAACAATTTAAAGTTACCAAGCTCCCCGTTACAATAAACAGAACTTTAACGATAAATTTATCTCTCAAGTAAACGCCCCGTTAAGTCATGAAATTACTCTTTTCTACCGCCTTAACTATTAACTTGACTTCGAGATATCCGTGCTTAAAATTTTACACATAAAAACTAAATTCTTACTCTTAAAGCTTCGTAACTACATGCATTGTTACAAAAAAAAATAAATAAATAAACAAAACTATCATCCCACAACTCAATCTCTGACACTTTGCATATCTGAAAATGAAAGAAAACATACCTGAAAAACCTCCTTGATTGACATCTCCAGGGAATTCAGCAGCACAGGGAAGAAGCGAAGTCCTTTTAATCCTTTCCACGCTATTGTCACAGGCATCAATAATCTCCAGTAAATCTCAGGGATTCCAGTTGTCACCGGGCTCACAGCAAACGTTCTTTTATACTTTTTCACCACAAACACATAGAAAACAGAGTTCGATGTTTTTTTTCTTCTAAAAACAACATGCCACCGATATGCCACCAATTTATATTTTTAATTAAAGCTGTGGTGATTTCTGGGAGTACACCTTCGAAAAACGGAATGCGCAAGCATGAGTCCAGGGATGATTTTTGCTATTTTTATTCAAAACTTAACAAGAAAGTTGAAATTCAAATAAATTAAAAATTATTACAAAATGCTCGCCTCCGAGCATACTTCAAAAACATGCTACACATTTTTAGCACCAAGTCTCTCTGTCTTTTTTTGAGTCTCTTCCTTCCGAGCACACCTTCGGAGGGGGAGGGGAATACCCCACACGAAGCACTGATTCATCTTGGTCTACCCGAAACTCGGAGAAATGTCGGTAGCAACAAAAGGCCATGCGTGAAATCGGAAACTATTGATGTCACCGCTTCCATAGAAATATAAAAATTTTTCACACAAAGCATCTGTCGCTCAGACAGCTTCCCATGGCTCCGTTCTGTCTGGTCACACGACCCCTGACCTCTTGGAATGTTTGTAACCTTCACTCCAGCACAGAGGATCTGGAATACGTAGTTCAGTCAGTGGATTTAAATTATTTATCAAATAAATGTATAATTACTAATTTAAATAATTTGAAATATCTCACCCCAGAATAGCAGAAGTTAGACGGATGCACTCTTTTACGTAGATACCGTGACTTTCCAAAAGATTCGTGGATTCCCGGCCGAATCAGTTTTCCGTTCACGAATACTCGCTCTCAAGCACCACAACACTTATCAAACTGCTTAACTTAAGCACCACTTAATCTCAACAACTGAAATATAAATTTATCCAGACTCTAAGCTATAGATATGGTCATCGACAGACGTCGGACCAGACTCCACTACACCACCTCTTTTACGAAAAACATCTGCATCTTATACTACTTTCTACGAACATCCTTTCTCTTCGTTTCAATCAAACTTTCAAATTCGCTTCCAATTCATCTACCTCTCACAACCTAATTCCTTTGTTGCAGCACCATGTCGACACAAAACAAAACCGACCTAAAATTTCGCCGAGTCACTGGCGCCGAAGCGATTTAACCATCCCAACTGGGCTGGATCCAGCTAATTTCAAATAAACTGTTGTGATCTTCTACAGTCTCAACCTCATATAGTTTATGAGCGTTGCGGATTATCCGCAATCTCCATGATATACATGATACTCCATTTTAACTATGGTTTAACGCATAATATGAAAAAAAAAATTGTTTAAAAAACTAACATTAATAATAGAATAAAATCTAATCTGTGTTACGCTACAATAAAATATAACTTGTACGACAATTTAAGGGTGATATTATGGAGTTTTTATCATAAATCTTTTTGTATGATATCTTCAATCATACATTTAAAAAGAAAAGTTGTTTAAATTTACGTATCCCTAACAGCACAAAATATTCCAGAAACGTAACAATCATATAACATTGAAACATTATGAAACCTTCCGAAACGTTTAAAACCGTTCAGATTACTTTCCGATTAGTTTCAAAAACGTAGAAATGTCCGCGATCGTAACAAAAAATCAGATACGTAACAGAAATGTTACAATCGCTTAACAGATAGAAAATTAAAAAAGGCGAATGTTTCAGAAAGGTATCAGAGAGCATACTAAAACGTGTTACGTTTTTGAAATATTGTAAGCTTTTTGCAACATAACTGAAACATTCTGTGCTGTATGGGATGAGATAACTTCAGTGAAGTTGTATACGGCTTGGATTTTTGTCAAAAGCGTAAAATATCAGACCTTACAGAATTTCAAAGAGAGCAAATTGCAGGAACATTTGTGCATCGGGAGCGCCTGTAACCGAAACATCCCAGCCTTTAGGCGTTTCTAGAGGTAGCATACACTGTAAAAAATATGTCCTATTTGCTGCCAGAAATTCTCTGTAATTTGAGAAAATTTGTTCTGGCAACGTAATTTTTTCGTAAATTACGCGTGTTTTCTCAAATTACTGAGTATTTCTGTCAGCAAGTAGCACATATTTTTTACAGTATACATACAGCGCGGCAAGACAAGCTTAATAAAGTAAAATAGTGTACTGGAAGAGAAACTGAATAAAAGAAATCGGCAGATACAAAAGCATATTGCAACGTCTAAACAGAAAACAACTGCAGCCAATGTGACCGCAAAGATCAATCAACATATTGTTGCTGCAGTGTTAATAATTCTGTTCCGATAAGTATAAAGGATTTAAGTCCAAAAATATCAATTTTGAGTTTAGCACATAGTCAGACTGAGAAAAAAAAAATCTCTATCGATTGGTATAAAGGATTTAAATCCATGTCATTTTGTCTTTGAGAAAATCCATTGGTAAAAAAAGATTCAAGTCATGAATTTAGTATTAATCTTTGGTATAAAATATTTAATTCAATTTTTTCACTTTATTAAATAAATATTGACAATCACTGAATGGTATAAAGAGTATAAATCAACATAATCCCGTTTTCCTAATCAATTCTTTTGATTAGTTTTTTGATGCATTAACTTTGTTTTTCGTCTCCTGAAAAATCAAGAATATGGACTTAAATCCTTTATACTTATCAGTACAGAATTATAGTTAGGAATAACATAACAGAATAATTCATAAACAGAAAATTTACGGCTTTTATTACACTTTAATCCATAGATTTCTACAATACTTTGATAATAATCTGTATATTACACAGATAATAATCTGTATATTTACTATGATAATAATCTGTATATTTACTAAAATATATATTTAACATGAAAAAAGGATTCTATAATTCGTTAAGAAAAACATAAACATTTTTCTTTTTTATGCATTTTATATAATAAACAATACCTTTTTTTATAAAAAATACTGAAAAATCTTCCATCATTAAATAAATGTCAAAAATCAATAACTTGAAAAAGCTTTAGCAAAGTTTAAAGATAAAATTAGCTATTTTAAAAATATATTATTTCAGAAAGTTTTCTGCAAAAAATCTCTTCTAAAAAAAGCTTTAACGTTCTTTTTAATTATAAAAGATAACATTTTGCAACAAAATAAACCGGTTGTTTTTATCGTAGCATTAAATTTAGCTATAAAAATTTTATAGTATACTTATCTTTAAAAAGAAAAAAAAAATGTATCATTATATTGATTAAAAAAACATCATTTATGGTTAAACAAACATTTGCAGCTACAATTATCTTTTACATTATAACTTTCTATACTAGTTTATCTAACAATTCAGTTTAAGCAATGCTCCTGTGATGAGAGAAAACCGATACAGGATTAACAAATAACGTATAAGCAGTAATTATTTTTCACCTAGTTTTTTGTATTTTGGTATTTAATGAAACTGAATATTTTGTTAAATGATGTTTATTTTGCAATTGTATTAATAGTTTAGCAATCTCATTTCCTACTGAAGATAAATAGTTACTGTTTAAATTAATATCTGTGCATTTCATTTTCAAATTTTCGAAAAGTGATTCTTTTTTTTTTTAACCTTTTCATTTTTTATTAGTTATTTGCATTACAAAATGAATTTTAAATGATAAATGTACGAATATTCCATATACATAATTTAGAATGTCTTTAACAGTAAATGACTCAACAAATTTATGTTAAAAACAATATTTATATAAAGTTGTCCTATACAGAATTTATTACATCACTCTGTCAATAAAATGTATAGCTGTCGGTAGAATGTTAAAAAGAAGGTGAAATTTATAAACTGTAAATAATTTACGCAATGGCATCAGACTAAAATACCCTACGGGAAATCAGATTTAAATTCCTCACCGGTAACATTTTTGTGATTTTTTCCGCAGCATTGTTAGACTCAACTTTTTATTTATTTATTTTTTTAAATTAGTGGTGTTATCTCATGGAAATACTATGAATTACTTAAGAAGTATTCCCATGATGCAATACAGTAAGAAGCGACCGCTTGTTGTTGTTGTACCATTCTCTATAGAACAAAGTGTGTTTTGTGAATTTTAAGAGATTTGCAGGTACGTTTTCAAACATTTAAACTTACTAGTACGCATGTGATTTTGTACATCAATTTAAACGTTCATTTTCCAAGATGGCGTGTCGGGTATCATGGAATACTAGATATTTCATAATACTCCACATAAAAAGTATAGTATTCCACGCTGAATGTATCTTCTATAACGGAAAATTCCCCGAAGATGAACGAGGGGAATTTGGACTAAGTGTTTCAGCTGTTCTCTATTTGCTCACCTTAACTATGCAGAAGCAATGAACGAAGATTATATCTGTGACTTTTGCAAATTGACTCGAAGCAGAAATGGCTTTCGCATAATCTTAAAAATATGGTTTTTATGGTTAAAAATAATTATAGTTTATTAAGTCTAATTAGTTTTTTGTATGGTTTAAACCATGTATTCCATATTACCGGACTATTTCATATTAACCTCCATTTGTAACTTTTTTTAAAGTAAGCTTTTTACAACAACAAAATATTTTGTTTCTGTTTTTTTTTTTTTTTTTTTTTTTTTTTTTTTTTAAGGGACAATTAATTGTAAATTGAATATTGAATTGTAATATGTATGCATCATGAATTAGGGGATTTTTATTAAAAACAAGTAAGGTTATTTTAAGACATGTAGATGATATTCCATTATACCCTCCTCTCCTCTCTATATATAACGACACTTTTATTTTTATTTTTTTTTTCTTAATTTAATTTTGGGAATAATTTTGAATAAAGAGATCTGGTTGACAAACTTCCGATTAATCTGTTAATAAGTGTAAGCAGTCGTATTGGATGGTAGAAGTAGAAGTCGTATTATTGCCGCCATTAAACTAGAAACCATTGCAGGATTAAAAACTTTCCTCCTATAAAAAAATCGTGGATTATGCAGTACACATTTTCGAATTGAGCTCGTCATTCAATTTAAATGTCATGAGAACTTCATGCGACTATAGCTCTTCCTTCGATATGATTGTGTGGGTTAAATTTGACAGACCAGGGTGGTGATAGGTCGCACTTTTCCCCTGATTCTTCCACCAGTATCTTTCCTTCTGAGTTTTTAATAGCAAGTTTGTTCGATTAATTAAGTAAAGAATTATCACATAAGTATACTGGTAGAAGTATCAGGGGGGAAAAGTGGTTCTATAACCACCCTGCAAACATGTGTCATTTTAAAATAATATCGAAGATGGTTAAAATTTGTTTTATTAGAAATTGAAGAATAAAATTGTGACTAAATTAACAAATAATATTGATAGTCAAAAAACAACAACAACAAAAAAAAAAAAAAAAAAAGAAAGAAAGAAAGAAACTGCCGACTGTAAGTTTGATTATGGAAAAAACTAACGTGTCATTAGCAGCATTTCTTGAACATTCTCTTAAAAAGGCAAATGTCATTCAACAACTTAAAAATGCTTTCATTTTCTATCTATATATGTTTCTAAAATTTGCGATATTTAATAGAGCTTTTAGTAAGCCTATATGTTCTCTCTTAAAATGTGTCACCGAATTTTCTTACACAAAAACGAACGAAATATTTTTATCCATATTTTGAGAGAAATTTCCAGGAAAAAATGAAATTTGAGTAAAATCAGTCTTTTCTGATCAAAAATCTACTCAGTCAAATTGATCGTTAAACTGTCAGCTCCTTTCTGAAAAAATTTCGATCACTTTTCATTTGGTTCAACAAAATTTCGTAATGATGGTGCCATCTATCGATCATATTTTAAATAACACATGAAAAATATGTTTTTAGATATATATGATTAATTAATTTATATATTGTTTCAAAAATATGGTAAGAACTTTCGATAATTAGAAAAGTAAACTTTCAAAGTTATTTATTTTTATTTATATTTTATTTTTTAAATATAACAAATGTTTTATATACAACTGACAAAAAATAGTAGAGTTATCAAATCACGAGTGTAAGTCCTAAAAAACAAAAAATGAGCAGTGAATCTCTTTTAAAAACTGTTTCTTAAAGAAATATACGGAGTATAAAGAAAAAGATCAATTTATTTCTATAAAGTAGAAATTTATTTATGTCTAAAGTTATTCAATATTTTTATTATAGTTATGTAAACTAATTTATTGAAATGCATGTAAATCGTTCAAAAAATATGTTACAATGTTTTAATTTTAATTAAACTCAACATCGGGAATAATATTTATAAACAATCTAGTACTTACTGTTTTTTCAACTCATAGTTTTTCGAAAAATTCTTCAACATTGCGTTGAAAAATTTATTTTTCTAAACAAACTAAACTATACAGAATTAATTTGCAAGCTTCTAAAGTGTATACTTGTCATAGAGTTTCTGTTTTCAAGAATTTTTCCTCAATTTTAAATCAATAGTGCTATTCGAAGGGAGTTTATTGGGTCTCTCATAGCTTTATGATATGTATAAAACAAGTAAAATTTGATAAATAACATTTTCTCCCTTTGAGAATGTTTGAGAACGGCTATACGACTATTTTTTTTCTTGTATGATATCGTAGCGTAGTAGTAGCGTGTTTGTCTGCCACTAAGGGGACCCGCGTTCGATTCCAGTGAAGGAAATCTGATATTTTTTCCAGCATCAAACAAGTTCACTCAAATTTCGCCCGTTTTATGTCAAAAATAACTTGTTTTAGTTGGCTCAAATCTGAACCGCTTATAGTCGCTCAATAATTTGAGAAGATTTCTCTCAACGCGAGAAGTTGACTTTCAGCATGTCGATTGAGTGAAAAATGGCTCAATTTAAGAGAATTTTCATTTTCATTTTTAGAGAGTTTTCATATACATTTAAAGAAAAAAAGAAAAACGATTTTTTTTTTTTTTTTTTTTTTTTTTTTTTACCGCCCGCGCGTTTTTAATAAAATATTTTGTACTCAAACGTCTATATTTCAATATTTATTTAATATATTTGTTTTCCAATTGCAGTATATTATTTCTGAAAAGCATTTTCAATTTATTTTACAACACCATCAAAACTTATTGAAAATACTGCGCATGTTCAAAGAAAACCCAACTGATTTTTTGTTTCAAATAAATTCTTATAATTTTTTTATTTATTTATTTAACTGGCTGTTGATACACATATTCCTCTTAAAATTGTATAGGACATCTCAAGCAATACTTTTTTACTCAGTTTGTAGTCAGTTTTCTAATTATTATCGTAATTAATCAATAAAATAAGCAATCTTTACCAAAAAAAAAAAAAAAAAAAAAAAAAAAAATGGATTAGGACTATCTTGTTTCTTAAATCCCCAAAATGCAAAAATATTTCAGCAGATTGGAATATTATAAAAGTAAAACAAAAATCGTTCGCTTGTAAAACTTGTTAAAGTTTTAATCAGGAACATCTGTTTATCTTATATATGAATCAGATTTACTTCCACATTCGCTGAAGAATTTTTTTAACTTTAAAGTTTTATTTTAACTTTTTATACTTTTTGGATTCCAATTATCTTACTTTCTTCATCAATTTATTTATTTTTTATAGATTAATCAGGCGTCAATTATTTTCTTAGCTACACGCTTACAGATATACAGATATTAACTTATATTTGTATAAAATAATTAAATTTTTGCCTTTCAGAAACGCTGAATATTGTATGTTTTTTTAGTTCCCCATCATACTATAGGTATGGGGAACTTAGGTAATCGTGAAAAATTTCGACCTCGGTTTTTTGACTTTTCTACACGTTTTCAGGTGTGAGGAATCCGAAAATGACAAAATTTCTATGGTGTCTGTCTGTAGCGTGTCTGTTAGTCTGTTAGTCTGTTAGTCTGTTAGTCTGTTAGTGGGTCAGTCCGTTAGTTTGTTAGTCTGTGTACACGATATCTCAAGAACAAATTGTCGCAGAGAGGTCAGATCAGTTTTAAAATATTACTTTCGACACTGTCAAGAACCCTATTCATTTGCAACATTCGATTTTAAAAACTTCGTAAGTTATTCGAAATTTACGATTTTCTTAACATGGGAGAATAGGACAAAAAATCACTTAAACGTGCATTAAATGAAAACTTTTTACAGTAAAAATGTCAGACCAGTTTTAAAATATCAGTTTTGATGCCGGAATGAACATCAGTAACTATAAATATGCTACTTTGAAAATTTCGCAAGTTACTGGAAATTTACGAATTTCTTAACATGGGAGTATAGGGGAAAATTTCACATAAACGTCAATTTTGAGAGATATTTTCATCGTAAAGATGCCAGACTACTTTTGAAACATTATTTAGGGCACTAGCATGAACATTAATGACTATGAAGTTTCCAATATAAAGATTTCGTAAGTTATTGAAAATTTACGAATTTCTTAACATGGCTGAATAGAGCAAAATTTCACATAAACGTCAATCTTGAGGGATATTTTCATCGTAAAGATGTCAAACCACTTTCGAAATAATATTTAGGATACTGGCATGAATATCATAGACTATGATTTTTCCAATTTAAAAAATTCGTAAGTTATTTGGAATTTACGATTTATTTAACATGTCAGAATAAAGCAAAATTGAGCATAAACTTCCATTTTGAGGATCCTAAATACGTTAGACAACTTCAAAATTACGTTTATGATATTTGTTTGAACATGATTGAATACAAATATTCTAATAGGAAAAATTCGTAAATTATTCGTAATTTACGATTTTATCAACATAGCGAAATTGTAAATTTTTCATATAAATATGAATTTTGAGGATTATTGCATTGGAAATAGTAGCATGAAAACTAAACAACGGAATTGACCCCGATAAAATAAATTAATAGATTAGAATAAGATAAATATATCGAAATGAACGGTGGATAGCCTATTAGGCGGGGATTTTATTCTGTCACTGTATGAAGCTTTGGTCAAATTGATTTCTTTTAACATTATTGCCGAAACGTCAGTGGAGGCCCTCTGTTGAGACTCAAAACGGTTTGGGGCTGTGTCTGTCTGTCTGTCTGTCGCGCGATAGCGGCCGCCAGAAAAGCGCTATTTACTTGAAATTTGGTACACATGTTCATGAGCCCCACGAAATCAGCTGTATAGTTTTTGGTATGTATTCCATTTGTAGTTCGTATACAGGGACACGCCAAAGTTTTTCTTATCATTACGACCTATGGGAGGGATTTGTATGTACCACGATAACGGCCGCAAGAATCACGCTATTGACTTGTAATTTGGTACACATGTTCATGTGCTCAACGGAATCAGCTATATAGTTTTGGGTGTGTATTTCATTTGTAGTTCGTGTACAGGAACACGCCAAAGTTTTTCTTATCATTACGGCCTATGGGAGGAATTTGTATGTACCGCGATAGCGGCCACAAAAATCACGCTATTGACTTGCAATTTGGTACACGCGTTCATGAGCCCAACGGAATCAGCTGTATAGTTTTAGGTGTGTATTCCATTTGTAGTTCGTGTACCGGGACACGCCAAAGATTTTTTATGATTACGGCCTATGGGAAGAATCTGTTTGTACCGCAATAGCCACCGCAAAAATCAAGCTATTGACTTCCAATTTTTGCCGAAATGTGAATGGAGGCCCTCTGTTGAGACTCAAAACGGTTTTGGGCTGTGTCTGTCTGTCTGTCTCTCGCGCGATAGCGGCCGCCAAAAAAGCGCTATTGACTTGAAATTTTGTACACATGTTCATGATGCCCACGAAATTAGCTGTATAGTTTTCGGTGTGCATTCCATTTGTAAGTTCGTGCACAGGGACACGCCAAATTTTTTTTTACCATTACGGCCTATGGGAAGAATTTGTATGTACCGCGATAGCGGCCCCTAAAATAACGCTATTGACTTGCAATTTGGTACACATATTCATGAGCCCATTGAGCAAGCATTTGACGCAACTGATATAGATCTGAGACTGACCGCCTTGGCGAAAATAATGCTCTTTTTATACTTCTATCGAAAACAGACTGTTCTGGAAAATTCTCGTATCACATCAGCCAATGAGATTAGAGCTTCCATATTTGGTATATCCCTAATAAGGATTTTCTCGCCAAGATCGCCAAAAAAATCGCCAAGGAGGGAAATAGTCGCCAAATTTGGCGCCAAATTTATTTCTTCCCTTATAGGAGCTTTTTAATGCGTTTTTAAAGGAAAATTTGGCTATTTTAACGCTAAAACGACTATAAAGGCACAAAATTAGCATTTTATCAACTTACTAAACCTCTTTGAAAGAATTTATACAAAAATAAATGCAATTATTTACAATTTCGTAACACTTTATATCATACACAAATAGGCATACAAAGAGAGATACAACGAGGGGTTGAGGGGGGTTGCCGCCCCCCTCAGGAATGTATTTGATTTTGGTAATAAGTCGATCGAATCAATATATACTATTATATAATAAGGAATAAATAAAAATGACCTATTGAATAATGTCTGATGCAAATAGGACGTTGAGGCTCCTGATCTGCAGATCCACTAGTAATATGTCTCGCACTAGAAATTTCTGAGAACATAAATATGATGGGGAACTGAGCAGAGTCCACCTATGCCAACTAGTTTTCTTTAATTTTTTTAATTAAATTTTACATTTCTTGTTATGATAGTTTTTATTTAGACCTGTAATATGTTCAAAAATGTTTTCTATACATATATATTAAAAAATTTCATTTTATCTTATTGAGTAAATATTAACCCCTTAAATCGAGTGATTAACCCTTTAAGTCGAGTGATTAAGTCGAGTGATTTAGTATAACATAGTCAAGCGAACTTAGAAGTACACGATAAAACCTGATAAATATAATACATTCGCTTTGAATGATACACGAAAGACTGCTATGACTTTACTTCTAGTTTGTTAAATTGTTAGTTCATTCAGTTTATCAAGTTAAGAAGTATACGGTACTTCCTAAATGCCAACTAAAATTTTTACATATATTTATAAGAAAACAGAGCCTTTTAACTGAATTGCTTTAATGTTTTAAAATTTAATATTTTATTAGTTATACGATCAGTTTATAATATTAGGCTTTAGATATTTCAGATAAATCGGGAGGATTTTTCTCGATTAATAACTTGTAAACTTTGTGATTTGTTTAACGACCAATTCAAAGTAGTTAAGAATATGAAGATATTAAAAGCACCAAACATATCTTATTTATAACTTCTGTTATTTATATTGAATGTTACAAATACAATTTTATTTAATCTGATATTATTAGTATTTTCATCGTGTTATTACTTTCATTATAGTAAGGAAAAGTTCACGCATAGCTATGTAACAAGAGAAATGTGATTAAAACTTCCAGAGATTTAATCTGATAAATTCATAATTGATGCTAAATTAGCATTAGACAAACATTTTTCAACCATAACGAATATTATTCGTTAAAAAGAGGGTAAATACTTATCCTTCTCAGAATATTTTTATATCATTTGCTATACTATCTACCACTAAGTATTTGGATACTTTTGAATGTAGACATCTTGTCAAATATCTAGAAAAAAGTTTTTGGGAATCATTTCGAAACTTTGGTAGTGTGAAGAACATGGCATACCTCACATATTTCAGTAAAAGTTGTGTCCTAAAGAGAAAAAGGAGACCTGCAAAAAATTAAACAAAAATGAAAATGTTTTGAATCACCATGTAAAAAATAAGGCTTTAAATGTATTTCGGCTACAGCTTGTAGTAATGAGGATTTTTTTTTCATTATCTGCATAATTTTTATGGGGCTACCACATATATTCATGGAGACATAATGGTTTTATTTTAAAAATTGCAAAAATACTTTTCACTTCTTTAATTATAACATGTATGCATAATTATTTATAACCCAGTGCAAAGCCATTTGAAAAAAAAAAAACATACTACAATCAGAATGCAAAAATGTTAAATATCTTCCAAAATACAAGCCTTTTTACTAAATAATTTTTAATTACGCATGCACTAGCTTGAAAAAAAAAATCCATTTGTATCATTTAATAGTCAAATGTATTGAGCAAATTAGCAAAGTATATGAAAAACCCAAAGAAATCGCGCAAATTCAAAAAGTTATGAGAGATAGAATAAACAGAATTTCAATTCTTCTCAAAAAAAAAAAAAAAGTAGGGGTTCTTATGAATATTTATTTATAATCAGCAAGCACTGTATTATCATTGGGAATTGATTGAATCAAAATAAACATGTGAGTAAAATCTTTAATAGATTAGCTTTTATTTTAACGGAACTGAAATACTGTTCCTTCTATCTCTCATAACTTTTTCAATTTACACGAAATTTCTTTGGTGTTTTCATATAAGTTGCTCAATACTTTTGGCTATTAAATTATGCAAATGAATTTTCTTTAAAGCTAGCTCATGCTTAGTTAAAAAATATTTAGTAAATAATTACAAGATTAAAAGAACTTTTTTATACCATGTTTTTAAATTTTCTGTTGAATCATATAAACGCTACCGAAGGCAGTAGGTACCCGGAACAATTGACTAAAACTATTAAAGAAATTCATTGCTATCGTGTTTTGAGCTATTTTAAAAGTTTCAAATGGCTAGCTCTCCGGGAAGTTAGTTAAAAATCGTTTGCAAGCTTTGTACTTTTAACGCTGCCGAAGGCAGCAAGGTCCCTAAACAGTTGGTTAAAAATATTTTAAAAATGCATTTTCACCGTGTTCTGAACTATTCTGAAAGTTTGAAATGTCTAGCTAGTCGGGAAGTTAGTTAAATAAATTTTCTGTTGAATCATATAAATGCTGCTGAAGTTAGTAGGGACCTGAAAAAGTTGACAAAAAGTATTAAAAAATGCATTGTCACCGAGTTCTGAGCTCTCCTGAAAGTTTCAAATATCTAGATAGTCGGGAAGTTAGTTAAAAATCGATTGAAAGATTTGTACTGGACTAAAAAACAAACAAACAAGAATTGAAGTTAATAAAAACATGGTAAAAGGCTCATATTTCGCAAGATATTTAACATTCTGACTGCAGTATGCTGTGGCGAATATACGATGCCAAATTTTCTAAAACTGTCTTTGCACCGGGTGTGTCTTTGCACCCTACGTGTTATATTCAAAAATTTTATTTATTTTATTTTATTTTTTTAATTATTTAAAAAAAAAATTGTTATTTCTCTATAAATATTTGTGGTAGCATCATAAAAAAATATACAGATGATGAGAAAGATTCTTTTAACAACCCGATGCAGCCGAAATGCATTTAAAGCGTTACTTTTTACAGGTTAATTCAAAACATTTTGATTTTTCTTTAATTTTTTAATGGTCCCCTTTTCTTCTTCAGGACAAAATATTTTCTGAAATAGATGAGGTCAAATATTCTCTTTATACTACCAAAGTTTCAAGATGTGAATCCTAAAAAACTTTTCTAGATATTTCACAAAACGTCTAAATTCAAAAATGTCCAAATACTTATTAGTCGATAGTGTATACTCCTCTAAAAGAATTTTAAGCTGACTTTAGAATATGTATTTTAGCTTCAAACGCAAAAATAATTCTTACTCTTATTTACATGTTACGTTTACACATTTTTTATCAAAATTTTATAATGATACATTTTATAATGTGTATAAGTTTCAATTTTTTAATTCTTCACTTATTGCAACTACTGAATTTTTTATTGCTACACTTTCTGAAACATGGAGAAATAAAATATATACATGTTGTGTTTATTCAATAATCCTTGCATTAAACTGATATTTGAGTCAGCATTAATATTTTCCAATGTTGCATCGACCCGTAGGGATCCTATGAGAAAAAATGGGAAATTTTTCAAAATTTTTTTCGTATTTTTCCCACGATACTCGTAACTAATTACTTTCGTTGCTTTAGCCTAAATACTCATTTTACAAATACCCGAGCAATTAAAAAAAATTATATATTTAAAAAAATATAAATAAGCATTTTTTTTTTTTAAATCATTAACATGCTTTCGATAAACTTGGCTCAATAAATTTTTATCGTCTTCATTTTTTTTTTTTTTTTTTTTTTTTTAATGCAAGCTAAATCTTTTTTTTTTAATTTACTTTCGTTTGCTCAAATTCCTTATTTCTTACTTTCTATGTATATCCGCAATTATAGCTGAAATAATTTTCTGCTGAAATAAGCATTAAGAATACCTCTGTGACATCAAACCTTAATACATTAATGCATAAAAAAAAAAAAAAAAATCTGAAAGGGACGGGGAAAATAATGATTTAATTCTTGGTGTATATATTTCGACTCATTGTACAAAATGTATTTTTTTTTTTCTTTATCAATTGAATTAATTTTATTAAATTGACCTACATGCTCCTTTTGTTTTACATGAAATATTTTTTTATATTTTCTATAAAATAAATATTTACTATACAATGTTTTAAAGAAAAAACTAATTACAGCCTTAATTAAAAACTATAAATAAAACTTTTATATGTTTAATTTGTTTCTTATTTATTAATTTTTTTTTTTTTTTTTTTTTTTTTTATGGATGTTTTAGAATATGTATGATAGGTTGGATATGGCTAATATTTAGCACCATTGAAGACATATATCATCCTTTTATTATAACTAAAAAAATCTGGAGTGACTCCACTCGACTTTCCGAACATTGAGTAATTAAAAGTTTTGTAGATAAAGTAAAGAAAGAGGTGTTGTTAAACAAACAAAAGAGAGAAAACCATAATAGAGTGTTTAAGCACTTTTCTCCATATATTACACGATATTTTATTTAACGCTAATGAACTTTGAGCCCATAGATCATAATGATAAAGAATTTTTCGTTGAGTCCCTGTAAAAACGTATAAATGCAAGATTCACCAAAATGCTTATATTTAGTGCAACAGCGACTTATAATATTCATATAAATTTTCAGCTCAATTGAATAAGGCGTTTAGATGCTATCGCACTTTTAAAAATTTGGTCCCATAGGCCATAGTGATAAAGAATTTTTCTTTGTGTCACTGTAAAAAAAAACTGTTAGGGCTAAATTCACCAAAATCTATACAGTTCGTGCAACTGTGGCCTATAACATGTGTAAAAAATTTTTGCTCAGGTTAACAAAGCGTTTAGACGCTATCGCACTTTTAAAAATTTGGCCCCATAGGCCATAATGATAAAGAATTTTTACTGGTGTCCCTGTAAAAAAACTATAAGTGCTAGATTCACCAAAATCTATAGGATTCGTACTATGGTGACTTACAATATACGTACCAACTTTTAGCTTATTCGAACAAAGCGTTTAGACGCTAGCGTGTTCACTCTCAGACATACACACACATATACACACATACATACGCACACACATACATACATCATCGTAAAATTAGTGGAAACGGACTCAGGGGACCTCGAAACGAATAGAAACATCAAAATCTCCAATTCGGATTTTTGACATGAGTACAATACTTTCCTCACTATAGCGTTCGAAAAGTAAAAATGTAGAGTTCCTTTAGAATAAATTCTTTGAAAAATTTTCAACACTGATATTTAACTCTTTTATTTTATTTTATTTTATTTTAATTTTTTTTTGCTCTTTCTGTCATTCGATTGTTATTGATATATAAATTAATATTAATTTCTATTATCAATTTAAAATATAATACTACTAGCAGACCCGGCCACGCGTTGCTGTGACTAAGTTATACGTTGAATTATACGGCTGTAAACTATTTAGTACAGTCAAATTATTATTTACGAACAAAGACGAAAACGTTGTAGCCGATGTGAAAACCCACAGGGTTGAGATTTGAAACTTAGGTCAAAATTTGGAAGCGATTGATAAAAATTTTCGTAGTGTTGATATTAAGCACAAATTAATTTTATTGTAGGGTCCTATAAATTTTAATGGAGAAGTGATATATATTATTTCTAATGCTACTTTGGATAAAATTGCTAAAATGACTAATATATAAATTAAATTCTATTAAAATTCTATTAAAATAAAAGTATAAAAGAAACAGGCGATTTTAAAATCAATTTTTATGGAGGAGTGAAATATAAAAAATGCTATAATGGATAATTTTACTATAAAATGACCTCATCATTTTAAATATTTTAAAGAGGGCAACAGCTGTAGTTATAAAAAGGAAAACAATAAGGCTAAACCAGAAAAATAAGTAAATTTGATAAATATTTTAAAACTTTAAAATTGGAAATCTTATGAAATATTGGACATTTAAAGTAAATACATGTATCATTTTAAACAGAAAAAGATTTTGGAAAAGTTTAGTGTATTTTAACGAAGTGATGAGAAGTTTTTGAGTATGTTAAAAGTTTAATAGTAAATTCAAGTTAATAAAGATGGGAAACATTGAGGATTAAGATAAGAATAATTATAAGATAAAAAAAAAAATTATATACCATGCTTTTAAATTTTAATATACTAATAATATACTAATTAAAAGGAAAATGATAAATATTCTATCATAGTTTGAAGTCAAATTTGTTTTCAAATGTCTAAGTAAAATATCTGATGTAAGATACTAATATTTTGCAGCGGAATAGATTTCATTTCTGTCATCCTTGGCGAAAAAAAAAGAATATCGCCAAATTATCTGGCGAAAATATTTAATTCCTTTCAAAAATCATGGTTATTTTAACAACTTATATTAAAAGAGTAATGAATAATATGAAACAATATTTCGTACAATACATATTACATGTCATACATACGTACAATGAATAATACATATTACATTTCGTACAATGCATACATCTGGCATGTATATTTTCGTGCTACGCTTTTGATCGCCAAATAATAATAATAATAATAAAAAAAGCCAAGGGCGACAGAGTTTTGAAATTTAAAATTAAAATTTTGTCAATTTGACAGCAAAATAATTCAATCTAACACCCGCGATAACTAATACATATCTATACTCAAATATAAGGATTAAAATCGGGAAATAAATTTCCTCGATTTTTAATAATTTCTTACAAAAAATCCAGTGGGCAATTAACATAGAAAATCTTTTTCTTGGCTGCACAGACGGTCAGTGAGTCACACTTCGCTTGCGTATAGAACTCATAGATATAGTATAGCATATATAGAATAGAGTGATCATTGGGGAGAAAAAAGTTATTCCTTTTCATTTGGGAAAAGACGACGTTTTTACCAAAATATGGCCGTCTTTCCCCGAGTGAATACACACGGAAATACATACTAATATTTTAGCAAATAAATTTTATGAATAATTTATTTGCTAAAGGGGAATGGAAGACTCCAGATACAGTTTCAAATTCATATTTCTTTCTTTCTTTTCTTTCTTTTCTTTCCTTTTTTTTTTTTTTTTTTTTTTTTTTTTTTTCAATACCACTTAATGGCTGTTTGCAAATCTTTTATTTATTTATTTTTTTCGGCATCAAAAATCTTTGTACGATAACATGGGGATGAGAGATCTATATATATATTACTATATCTATGATAGAACTACATTAGCACTTTATCAATGTGTATAAAATCTTTAAATTGATTATGACGTCAATTTTCGTGAGATGCATAATTTAACTTTTTGTAATTTTTAAACGTTCACGTTTGATTAAATGTATTCATTTTTATGTCGAAAGAAAATGAACTCGTATTTTTTTTTTTTTGGCAACAATTAAATTAATGGAACTCAAAGATATTTTGGAGCAACTTTAATAAAGGTCTATAATTAACAAATAATTGCAATAAAACAATATTGTGACAATAAATTGAGATAAAAACTATCCTATCTCTCAAGTTGGACCAAACTGCACACAGTGTGCAAAATTTCATTAAAATCGGTTCCTTAGTTTAGGAGTTTACCCCGGACAAACATCGTGACACGTAATTTATATATATATACAGATGAAAAATCTTTTTTAAAATGCTTTTTTGTTTTTTCCCAAACATTTTTAGAGATAAGTTTGATTTTATTATGTTTATTGTTATGAATAATTTTAAAACTGACACTACACTAAAACACTGATTTTATCCTGATTTAGGTTAGTGAAAGTGGTATTTCAATGATTAAAACTCTCGGTTTTTCAAAAACATATTTTTAAATATTGATACATTTCCATACACTTATTTTTAAAATATATTTTCGCTTTTGTATTTAGTTAAACATATATTTAAATCAAATAACGGCATTTTAAACTATATAGCAACATGATCTAAATATTACTAGATTCTGATATAATACAGACAATCACTATTATTTAGCAATCCCTATTTTTGCCCCGTCACGTGTAGGCGTGAGATAACGCTATGTATATACGACTACAATGACATTTTCACGACGATTTGACCAATTTTTAAGATTTGCAATTAATACAAAGTATTTCTTCAAAAAACCCATTAAAATATTTTGTAAAAGTAAATCTATGAATAAAATTTCTGAGTATTTGAGATTATTATTCCAATAAAAATTTGGGGATAAAGTCTTTATATGC
The DNA here is from genome assembly GCA_963930645.1 of Salticus scenicus. Classification (NCBI taxonomy): domain Eukaryota; kingdom Metazoa; phylum Arthropoda; class Arachnida; order Araneae; family Salticidae; genus Salticus; species Salticus scenicus. Next base: position 325,702,205 of record OZ005648.1, on the reverse strand, counting down.
GTTAATATTTGTACGTAATTTACGATATTCGTGGTTGATCCATTAGGAAAAAATTTATGGTACCCTCAAATTCATCTTAAACTGAGTTTCAGTGAGACTGAATTTAGTCGAATTTAAAAAATAAAAATTGAAATTCACTTAAAAAAAGAAAAAAAAAATGTAATTAGTTTTTATTATAGAGATTAAAAAAAAGAAGAAGAAGAAGATAATTTCCTCATGTATTGTTGTTCAATAACTTTCTAAATAACTCAAATTAGAAACTATTCCCTAATGGGAATGCCTTAAATTCTTTTGTTAAAGAAAATATCACTTCATTACCTTTTAATGGAATTCCGCCATTTTCTTCATTGACTTTTATAGTTTATGTAAATACATTTCATTAGATTTTAATTGTAAATATTAATATTTAATTTTGATATTGAATATTGTGCTTTAATTGAAGTATACTGTTATACATGTTTCGAAAAAATATTAGATAAGGTGGGATAATTAAACAATCAATAGAAATTCAGTATGTTTCTACAACATATAAAATATTCTTCTGACATGAATAAGTAAATAAAATGTATATATAAAATATTTTTAACAATTTTAAGATATTTCATTGTTTCAAAATTAAAAATAATCTGGTTTGTCACTCACATGACTTTCTCTTACCCCACATTTCAATACTATAATGAAAGATTGCTTATTAAGATTAAAGATCATTTGCGTAAGATAATAAAGATCAATGTACCCTTAAAATAATCTGAAATATGTTTAGGAACCGTTTTATTTGACACGTAGTTCTGTGTGAGGGGTGGCTACCGGCTCCTCAACCCTTCGTTCAATTATGGTTCATACATGTATAAGAAAACAAAAAATCAAATCTGTTGTTGATTTGCATTGAAAATTCCCAATCTTGGTAAAATTTGTAAGTGGCAACCTAATGCGGGCTTCAAAATTTCAAATTTTAATTTCTTGTGCACTATTTGTTTTTAAGTTATGCTGATAACAGATATACCTACAGATCGACCGCTAAAAATTGGGCTTTTGTAATCAGGGCAACGCAAAACATGATATTATACAAATAACCAGAGTTGAAATTTCGAAAAATACTTTTTTTTTTTTTTTATAGTGTGCGTATGAAAAATAAATTTTGCTTCCTGGGCAGTCTTCGACATAGTAAAATGTAGCAAAACATTTCCGACAATTACATTCAATAGAAAAGAGCGTTTAGCTTCACACGTTGAGCGCAACGTGAATTGTTAAGGAAAACCCTGTCAGGCCACGCGCGCGGCATAGATACGCGTTTTGTTTACCGTTTTTTAATAAAATCCATTGAAATGCGTTAATGGGCAAGTAATTTTTTAATAAATATTCAGTAATTACTTTAAATAATGTAAATATTTTAGTTTCATATCATATTTTACATTGTCAGCCACAGGTGGTTAACGCGGTCTAAAGGTGGCTGACATGGCACTTAACGTGTTAATTTTGGGTAGCCCTGTACATTGCTATAACCAATATTTACTATAAACGATATTTTGTACATAAATTTAGTCTAACTTAAAAAATAATTACAGTTCCAGCAATTTCCAAGTATAGCCGCAATATATCAAAATACTTTAGGTAGCACTGTAAATAAATGATGAATGATTTCCATACAACAATCTGCACAAAATATGCTTTTATGCATATAGTAATTTTTTTTCATTCCGTTTTGTTTAAGTCAGCTTATAGATGTTATACTGTATTTACCAGAAATTTCCCAATAGATATAATGTATTTGAATTATCTTGGATATCCCTGTACACGAACTGTTTGCTTGTTGGAACAGACAGACACAGAGACACACACGGAGACACACATAGATACACAGACCAACCGCTAAAAATATGATTTTTGGATTCAAGGGACCGTACAACGTGTAAATATAACAAAAACAAGAATTTGACACAAAAAATAAAACATACTTTCTCTATACCATGTATATGGGTAAGAGAAAGTAAAAAATATTTGTAACAATTGTTTGCAATGTATAATATTGTGTTACTATATGACGTATTACTTTTACACATAAAATGTCTATATATTTCAAATGGGTAGTATGGAAAAAAAAGGTTTTTACAAATAACATCTAAATAAGCACTTACGGATTATAATGAACATCGACTTTATGACATCCTAGAATCTTTGTAGAAGGTATAAGTCTCAATTCAAGATTTTAAAAATTCTGAACTAACAATTTTCTAATTTTTTTTGATAAATGCGACTGTTCCTCTTGAAAAAAGCATGTTCAAGATATAAGATAGTAAATAAAATAAAAAAAGTATTATGAATACACTGTATTGTTTATTCTCTCTATCAACCATTACTTTATTTTCATTAGGAATGCCTGTTACATATGGATACATACATACATATACATATATATATATATATATATATATATATATACAGGGTGATTCCTAGGTCATGGGACAAATTTGAAGGGGAAATAGAGAACTTCACAAAGGTTCTGAAATGTATAAGGATCGATATCTCCAAATGTCATTTTTAACTCTTTAAGTACTGGATGTTTTGGGCTGCTATGTACTACTAACTCCGCCTACTGCATAAATTTTAGAATGTTGCATGCATAATTATTTTGAAAAACAATGCACAATGTTCGTAATTTTGCAAGCACTGCGATAAAATACATTGATAAAAATAGAATTTATTTATTTTTGTAAATATTAGCATGTAAAAAAAAAAAATTGATAATAAGAAATAAATAAATAAAATGCAATATTGGAGACCCACACCCATATTCACGCAAAATCACTCGTTTTAAAGGGTTAAAACGACGTTTAGGGACATGGATTCCTACACAATTCTAAATCCTTGTAATATTCTCTGCTTCCCCTCCAAGTTTGTCCCATGACCCCGGAATCACCTTGTACACACGCACACACACACACACACACACGCACACACACACACACACACACATACATATATATACATATATATACCGGGTGATTCAAAATAGATGTTACAGCGATTATCTCGTAAACTAAGAAAGATAGAAACAAACTTCCAGTTACAAAATTGGTGCAAATTAAGAGTAGATTTCAGATATGACATTCTTTTGTACAAGGGGCTGTATACATATTAAATACGAAATTTAATTTTTATACGGCCCCTCCTATCATATGACTTATGTTTAGAAAAATATTCTCCTCGCTCTGACAATCAAAAAAAAAAAAAAAAAAAAAGAAAAAAAAAATCATCTCTCTAAGTCAAAATCTCGCTGAGTTATTGCAATTTGAAAATTCTAGCATTTTTCGCCAAGTCTTAAGGGGTTGTATCAAAAGTGAGAAATTGTAATTACTATTGCTTTTGTAAGCGTTTGGGGAGAAAAAAGAAAAAGAAATCATTCAGGGAAAGACGGCTATTTTAACCTGTTTTTCCCTAGTGAATACACAAGACAATACTCATTGATAATTTAACAAATAAAATTTATGAATAATTTAAGTACTGAAAGGGAATTTTCAAATTCATTTTTCTTTCTTTATACATTCTCTTACTCATATACACGGTGTAGAGAAAAAATTGTTTTTGAGTCAAATTTCCGAAAATTAGCTTTTGTTATATTTGCACGTTTTCAGATCCTCTGAATTCAAAAACCATGTTTTTAGTGGTTGGTCTCTCTCTCTCTCTCTCTCTCTCTCTCTGTGTGTGTGTGTGTGTGTGTTATTAGAATATCTCAAGAACAAATAGTAGCAGAAAATCCAATTCGACATTCTAAATCCCTATCATATTGCGGTGCTACACTAAAGTATTCGTTACGATCAGACAATTGTTTGTTTACAGGGTCATCCAAAAGAATTCAAATACATTACGTCTGTGAGCGAAATTTCTCATATGCACAGTGTGACATGAACAGACTGCATTAAACAAAATGAAAAGAACAAATTTTTTATACGCATAAAAGCATGTTTTATGTAGATTCTGGTATAGCAACCATTCATCATTCATATACAGGGTTACCCAGAGTATTTCGATATATTGCAGCTATACTTGGGAATTGCTGGAAGTGTATTTCATTTTGTGTTACTTGTTTTAGATATAACACTAAATGTACGTACACGAAGTCATGTGTATATAGTTTATAGACAATATACAGGGCTACCCAAAATTAAGGTAAACATTTTTTTTTTTTTATTATTATTAAATGTAATTGGTGTAAGTGTTTGCTGCAATTTTTTTTTCGAAGAACACTGCTGACACAGAATGCAAAATTAATTTCTCATACCCATACTGTAAGCAAAGTAGCTTTTGGAGAGCGATTTTTTTTCTGTATAATATCACATTTTGAGGCCTCCTGAATACGAAAGGTAAATTTTTATTCGTTGATCTGTATATATATGAATTATCAGCATAATTTAACAACAAATAATCTGGTGTGCCACTCACACGACTTTCTATTACCCTGAAATTTAATACCATAAATACAGGTTGGAAATTAAGAGGTGACATAAAGAGTACTGTTATGTAAACCTACGTTAAAGTAATTCAAATTAGGCTTCGGAAGAGTTTTAATGATAATTAGTTCTGTGTGAGGTGGGATCTCCGGAAATTATTCGTTTCCTGAAATTATTCGACGCAGGCAATAATCAAACATTAAAAAATATGGCTTTGGTAATAAGGAAGCCTTAAAACGTGTAAATACACAAAACACAAGCGATAGCTTAAAAACATACATTATTTATCATATGTCTATGAGGAATTCATTTCCATTCCTAAACAGCTTTCCTGGACATGGTAAAATATTATAGTAAAGCACTTTCGCTAACAATAAAAAAGAATATTATAGCTTAAATATTTGCAACCCTGTATATCTTTTGAAGAATATGTAAAAACCACAAAGTGCACCTAAATATAAACCTATAGTAATAATATACGGCACAACTTAAAATGCTCTTCCATCAATTTTCAGCTATTGTCGCATTATAATCTAGTTATTTTGTGTAGCCCTGTAAATGAACAGTGAATGATTTCCCTGCCATATTCTACATGAGGCATGTTTTTATGCATATAAAAAATATATAATAATTTCATTTGGTTTAGTGCAGTCTATAGGTATTAAACTCTAATTACCTGCAATTTTCCCCATAGACGTAATGTATTTGAATATTCTTGAGTATCCCTGTACGCGAACCATTTGCTTCATCTCAATGAAAAGCTTAGTGTAGCATCCCTATATGATGCATATTTAAAATACCAAGTTTGGAATGTCTGCTGCTATTTGTTCTCGAGATAAACTGATAACAGACAGACACACACACAGACCAACCGCTAAAACACGATTTTCATATTCAGGGGACCTCAAAACGTCTAAATATAACAAAAACTCACTTTCGAAAATTTGGCCCCAAAACAATACTTTCTCTATCTTAGGGGTATAAGAAAGTAATAAGTATAGGAAATGCGAATTTGGTACTTTGGATTCCATATCTAGTTGCCACTTGAAAAGTTGATGAAGGTTTGCAAGTTTCAAGGAAATTGATAACAGACTTGATTTTTGTTTTGATAAGTATAGGCACTATAATTAAACGGGGGTAGAGAAGGGCGGAACCCCCTGGCATAGAATTATACATCTATACCATATCATATACTATACAAAACATTATTTTAGAATATTAACAATAAATATGAATTTCCTTATGATTTTTACAGTATAAAGTTATTTAAATGTAATTCATAAGAATATCTGTCCCAAAACGCAATACATTGGCATTTTTTGTGCGTTCCTGTACATAAACCAATTGTAAAGAATTAATTATGCCATTTTAAATAGGGAATATCATATAGTAAACCTGAATAACATATATCATTTCTGAAAATATTTACAGACGCTGGGGGCGGGCAGACGGACAGATGGACAGTCAGACAAAAAAAAAAAAAAAAAAATGCAAATTGAAATCTTATTCACAGTTAAAAATTGTTAGAAAATTTTTAATGTAAACGAAAATACAATTCCAGCAAATGTCCAATATTAACCCTTAACGTAACTGAATATTTTTGCGTGCCCTGTAAATCTAGTGTTAATCGTACTCGTACAGTATAGAAAACATTTTTTTGTGCATATGAATAACATATTTCAATTTCATTAAGATTTATACAAAGTAATTAAATTTTGGTTTATAGAAATATCTTCACATAGACCGCAATGCTTTGGAATACTTTCGGGTGTCCCTGTATACAAACCAGTGATGGTGTTTACTCCATTTTCTATAGAAAATATCCGACAGAAAACTATAATAACGTATTTCAATTTTATTAATATATGCATAGATTAAAGGTATTAAAATATGGTTTATAAAAATACCTCTCATAGAACACAATGCTTTGGAATACTTTCGGGTGTCCCTGTGCACAAGCTAGCAGATGTATGCACTCCATTTTCAATAAGGAACATACGATAGTGAACTCAAATAACATATATCAGTTTCAGAATATTCTATGAATATTCACGGGAGTTAGAGCGCAGACACACAGAAAGACGGATGGACAGACAGACAAATCGAAGTCATTAACACTTTTCAATCTTGCTGGAATTGTTAAAGAGCCGAAGTCATTAAATTTATCATCCATGATAGAAAGTGGTAAAAATAAAGCGCGAAAATTTCACCCGGTTTTGCTAGTCTTTTAGTTTTTTTCCCTCTCTTAACGCGTTTTAATTTGCAGGTGACCCCCTAAGAAATTTAACTATTAAATTTTTTAACAATACGAAAAAATGTAAATTTGTATTAAATTCTTAAAATTGTTGGTTTCACGTGTTTGAACGATTTTAGTTGCTATTTTAAAATAAAGGATCTTTTTTTAATTTTTCTCATCTCATAGATAACCCCCTAAAGTGAGCCCTTTGGCGTCGAAAAATAGATACCAAAATTGAAAAAAAAGTGGTGTAAGTCATCATTTTCAAATTGCAATAACTCAGCGAGATTTTGACTTAGAGAGATGATTTTTTTTTTTATTTTGCTTGTCAGAGCGAGGAGAATATTTTTCTGAATATAAAGTCACATGATAGGAGGGACCATATAAAAATTAAATTTCGTATTTAATATGTATACAGCCCCTTTGACTAAAAAATGCCATATCTGAAATCTACTCTTAATTTGCTCTAATTTTGTAACTGGAAGTATGTTTTTTTCTTTCTTAGTTTACGAGATAATTGCTGTAACATCTATTTTGAATCACCCGGTATATATATATTCATAAGTCATGATGTGCATTGTCTTTTAATGCTTAGGATTACCAACTGTTTAAATAAATATCCGAAAAACTAAACAATGCCAACTTAAGTCAAAATCCAAGAAAATATTAACTTATATTGAATTCCATCCATTCGTTCGTGATATATATCGCCCCTAACATTTTGGTTAGACACATACATGAACAGGCAGATAAATACATAGTGAAACTTTCCCTAAAATTTGCCTAGACGTGTTCAGTGAACGTTACGTGGAAAACTTAAAAATCCCTGCAGGAAGTCTGAAATTTTCACGAATACAAATTCTGCCTTCTAGTATATATAGAAGAAAATAATTTATCGAACTGTTTACATTTTATTAAGATTAAGTTTTAAAAAGAAAATTTAAGCACCTTTTGGACACTTTTTTCTTTTTTTTTTTTTTTTTTTTTTTTTTTTTTTAAATATGAAAATATTTTATCGCAACCAAAATGCAGTCAAAAACTGATTTTCAAACTATTAATTAGTTTTAGTTACAATCCTATGTATTTCCTGCTTAACTAAACATATACACTTCATTAAATCTGATTGAAAAGTTCCGAGATCAACTTAAACTATATGATTTCTTTTAATTTACAAATATTTCATACCAGTTATAAAATCTATCAAATTGTATGATACATTTCTTCCAAAAAAGGCCACTCATAACGAAAGATGAAACGTTTTTACAGTCTCCTACTTCTTTGCTTCATAAGCAAAATCACGTATTAAAAGTTTTATGAATAAAAGGTGTGTCTGGGGGAAGAGGAATGCATATGGAAATTTTTGAACGAATTATTCTTTTCCGAGCTGATTTACTTGCTTTATTCTTATTCTCTGGAAAGGTTTAAAGCTGTGGAATCTTTGATATGGGCAGTATAATGACAATTAGGGACCTAAAAGTTTTTTCAAAGCAAATTTTTTCAAAACATCAGTTTATTTCTTATATCGCCTTATCACTTCGAAATTTTGTCAAAAAACTCCTTTTCCTCTTTATTAAAGTAATAACATCTTTTAAGATGATTTTTTTTTTGTTTTAATTCCTTGTGTCTATTTTTCATTCTGCTGCTATCCTTTTGAGATTTTGCCGTTGTCAATTATTCAACGTTAACATTATGTTAGATGATTTCTTTTCTTTTCTTCTTTATTTAGAGTAAATAAAAGTATTTTTTTACGGCAAATTTTTAACCGATTTAAAAGAAATTAAAAGTTATTTAAAATTGTGATTACGCGTTCAAAGTAAAAAAATCGACAATTTAGATGAAAATTAGGGATTTTAAAGAGATCTTAGAACTGAAAATTAAAGATTATCTAGAAAACTTTTATTTAGTTAAATTGATGGTGGGAGTTTGTTATAAAGCTATCACTACCATTGTCATTAACATGACACATGATAAGAATTTATCAATTATGCTGAAATTATGAAATTTAAATATTTTTTTGCATTGTACATACATATTTTGCTAATTTATATGAAAAAGTATTGTACATAATAACTGTACATCAAGTTTTGAAATAAAGCGTGTATTAAAAAAAATATATTAAAATAAACTTTTATGTATTTTTTTCTTGATTTGACCTAATGTAAATGAAAACCTCGATCTTGTACATGTGAAATATGCAAATTGTCACAAATTATTGAAATATTTTAGTCTTTAAAAGTAAAATAATGCATCTGACACTCAAAATTAAAAGTAAAAGCAAATGACAAGTAATTACCCCTTACTACTTACATTTCCAATATGACAGCCACATTAACGCCTGGAGCTTCTTTCTGAAAAATAATCATTTATCAGGTAATTACACAAGTAATATTTCTCTTTAAATTCCAATCATTCCTGTTTTTAAAATTGTATCTTTGACGTGAACCTCATTAAAAATATGTTCAAGCAAATATCTTATCGATGTCTTAACCACTCAATGGATATCATTATGTATAATTATCAAAAGTACTTGAGAATCTTATAGAAATTTAATTTGTATTTTTACTTAAACATGACCATAACAGAAAAATCTTAATATTTTCTCTTTGAATGGTAGATAACTGTTTGTTTTAGAATCACTATTTTAAAATATACATATAATAAATGTTAGCGATTATGCATGTTAATCATTATTATTTCAAATTAGTACAAAAAAAAAAAAAAAAAAAAAAAAAAAAAGTTATTTCACAAATGGCATTTTTCAAAATAAAAAAAATAAAATAAAATGAAATGAAATAAGTAAAAAATAAATCTATTTACACAAAATGAAATCTCTTGGAAAAATCATAATTTGAATTTGTCTCATTACATCGTCATCAATAAAAAATAAATATATTAAGAAATATTTTATTAATAAAATATAAAATGAGAATTTACATTTGAAGTAAAAAAAAAAAAAAAAAAAAAAGATATTTGCAAATGATTAAAGCTAAATCGCAAAAATATTACTGTAGATAAAACTTTTTAACATGCAAGAGAAAAATTATCGTTAAAAAGGTTTTATAAAAGAAAAAAAAAATCTGGATTGACTCCATTCGACTTTCCGAACATTAAGTAATTAACAGTTGTATGTATGAGAGGTCTTTAAATAAACAAAAGAGAAAATTACAATAGGAAATTTCAGTATTTTTCTCTATGTAGTATGTTCTATAAATTAGCGCTAATGTCCTTAAAATAATTTGAACCAGTAGAACATAATAATAAAAAAATTTCGTTGTGTCCCGGTAAAAATCTATAAGTGCAACTCGCTAAAATCGATGCAGTTTGTGTGACGGTAACTTATAATATGTATATGAACTTTCAGTTAAATGGAATGAGGCGTTTAGACGCTATCGCACTTTAATTAATTTGAGCCCATAAGCCACAATGATGAAGAATTATTATTTGTTTCCCTGTAAAAAAAAAAAAAAAAAAAAAAAAAAAAAACAATAAGTGATAGCTTCTCCAAAATTCATACAGTTAGCATGCGGTGACCTATAACCTGCATATAAATTTTTAGTGCAATCGGATATGAAGTTTAGACGCTATAGACCTTTAAAGAATTTGAGTCTATAGGACATAATGAAAAAGAATTTTTCGTTGTGTTCCTGTAAATAATACGTGATAGATTCAAATATCTGTGGTTCGTGCAAAGGTGAACTATGACATGTGTATAATTTTTCAGATCGGTAGAATATAGTGCTTAGACACTATATCGTGCTTTGTGCCACAAAATAGTTGGGACTACAGGCCGTAATGATAAAGAATTTTTCTTTGTGTCCCTGTAAAAAAAACTATAAGTGCTTGATTCACCAAAACCTATACAGATCGTACAACAATACGTGATATTTTCAGCAAAATCTATGCGGTTCGTGCAAAAGGGAACTATAACACGCGTATAAATTTTCAGCTCAATAAAGTAAAATGCTTAGACACTATCACCATTTAAAAAATTTGGGTCTATAGGCCATAATGATAAAGAACTTTTCTTTGTGTCCCTGTAAAAAAAAAAAAAAAAAAAAAACACTAAGTGCTAGATTCACCAAAACCAACAGAGTTTGTATTACTGTGAACTATAATATGTGTATAAATTTTTTGTTCAATTGAATAAGACGTTTAGACTATATCGCACTTTTAAAAATTTGGTCCCATAGGCCGTAAATTGATAAAGAATTTTATTTGTGTCCGTGTAAAAAAAAACTATAAGTTCACCATCATCAATAGTGTTCGTGCTATGGTGACCTATCACATACGTAACAACTTTGAGCTCATTCGAACAAAGTGTTTACACACTATCACATCCATACATCCATACACACATACATCATAAAAATAGCAAAAATGAACTCAGTGGACCTCAAAACGTATAAAAACACAAAAATCTTAAAAATCAGTTTGATATTAATTCAAATGTGTAAATGTCAACGGCCAAATGTATAAATATTTTGACTTTTGGTGTATTTTTACGATGATTTGTTTTCTTTTAAAGAAAAATAATCTGTTGTGTCACTCACACAACTTTCTCTTACTCTGAATATACTATAAATACAGATTGGAGATTAAGAGGTAAGATAACGTGTTCTGTTATGTAAACCTATGCCAAAACAATTCAAATTAGCCTTCGGAAGAGTTTTATATGATAATTAGTCCACACTCACATCTGTTATTTATTTAGACATGTTAGAAAATTCCGTATTTCCATAACTCGAAGGGCTTCAGCGACATGTCTTTCTGCAACAAGAGGGTTCACCACCTAATAGGTACGTAGTTCTTTGAATGACCATTTCCCAGAAAGATGAATTGGTTGAGATGGTCCAGTTCCTTGGCCACCCAGATCACCTGATATAACACCACTGGACTTTTTCCTTTTGGTATTCGAAAAGGACATCGTTTACAGGAGGAAAGGGCCGAATGTTGATGACTATAAGTTCACCATCATCAATAGTGTTCGTGCTATGGTGACCTATCACATACGTAACAACTTTGAGCTCATTCGAACAAAGTGTTTACACTTTGTTCGAATGTTGTATTAAATGCCAAGATTACAGCCACAATAGCCTCTGTGGATGTCGGCATGCTTGTCCGTACCTGACGTGAAATTGACCACCGTTTTGATATTCTCTGTGCGGCGAACTGCGCAGATGTGGAAATCCACTGACAAGGGCCATAAATCTTTTTAGTCTATCTAACTTGTCAGTATCTTCATGAGAAAGAAAATGCCTTTTTCAAAATGCTATTTTGAAAATGCTGATAAAAAAAAACAAAAAAACAAAGAATTATTATATTATTATTATTTTTTAAACAAGAACGGAAAATCATGCTGTACGCATTGATTATTAACACTTTCAAACTTTACGTACTTCTTGTATCGTATAACTTTCAATTATCTTTGTCTAATTTATTGCACAACAGACAGAAGGTCTGTAATTATGTAGATAAAATAATTGAACCATAATCACTCTTAAGCATTGTTAGAAAGTGTAAAAAATGCTTAACGCAAAAAAAAAAAAAAAAAAAAAAAAAATGGAGCCCTTAAATTCTAATTACAGACCTTGAAGTATTTGAATATTTTAGTGTGGCCCTGTAAATTTGAAGGTTAATCATATCACATTCTATACAAAACATTATTTTAGCATATTAACAATAAATTTCCATTCTCTATGCTTTTTTACAGTAGAAAGTTATTTAAATGTGATTTATAAAAATATCTGTCCTAAAACGCAATGCATTGGAATATTTATGAATGTCTCTGTGCACAAACCATTCGTATAGATCCCATCAATGTAATTTTAAAGAGGAAACATTCCATAATAAAATTCAATAATATATTTAAATTTTGAATATTTCTTAAAATATTTAAGGACGCTGGTTTGGGCAAACGGACCGGTAAAAGAAAACTATTTAAATGTGATTTTTAAAAATGTCTATCCTAAAATGCAATTCATCGGCATTTTTGACTGTTGTTATTGTCCCTATACAAAAACTAGATATACAGGGCCTATTATTGTCATTGTAAATCGAGAACATTCCATAGTAAATTTCATAACACTATATCACTTTTAAAAAAATTCTGAAAATATTTCCGGCGCTAGGGACGGGAGAATAGCAGATAGAAAGATAGATAATCGGACAGGCAAATAAAAGGAATAAAATCATATTCACACTTAAAAATTGCTATAAAGTGTTAAAAACGTTTAATACAAATGAAAATGTAATTCCAGCAAATTTCCAATAATAGCCCTTAATGTAACTGAATATTTTTGTGTATCCCTGTAAACCTAATGCTAATCATACCGTATTCTATATTGAAAGCATTATTTGTGCATATGAATAACATACATCAATAGAACTGAAAATTACAAATTATAGCAAGAAAAATAAATAAATAAATTCAGGTCAGGTTTATTTTAAAGCTAGTTTTATACTTTTTAGGATTACAATGATTTATACAAAGATGTTTAAGTTTAAACATATCTGTAATTTGTAATAATAATATAGAAAAAAAATCAGAATATGTGAAATATTTTCATGTTTTTCAAAGCTTAAGAAATAAACGAAGCATATATACAAGAATTAAAGCATTGTTATGCACTTCAAAAAAATAAATATTCTTTTCAATCTTTTATACGTGAAAATAAATGTTATTAATAAAAACGTCAATAATTTCTGGAGTTTCTCTTCGAATTGTTTTTCTAGATATCGGAAAATCGATTTCTTCTCTTTAGCTACTCGATATTCATATGATATAATAGCAACCGCTTATTTATATATTTTATATATTAGATTAGTTATCAGTTATATTGTACGTTTAAGAGGTTTGTTTAAGTTTCTAAAAGAGACGTTCTTTTTTATACATGTACCATGAATAGGATTTTTTTTTCCTTATAAAGATGCGAATCCAAAGATAAAAGCCGAAACATAATTTATTTATAAATGGAATGATTAACATTAGAAGAGTATTGAACAGGTTACAATTTTTTCCATGAAATGCACATATTACATAAATTAAATGAACCCGCATTACGAGTTATTATTTAGTGGTAATAAGGAAAAAAATTAATTTCGCCAGTAACTTCGTCCTGTGTGTTATTCTCTTTTCGTTTTATTCTTTTCAACATAATATGAAATTGGGAAGTGATTGGATAATGAGATGAGCAATATTCGTTGACAATATTCGTATATGAGATAAGAAATATTCATTTACATAATGAATATTTCTTAAATCTAAATAATGATGATTATATACGCATTCATTTTCACGCATACATGCACATATACACATATTTTGTTTTTCAAATATTTATAATTTTAATAAATGCTATGGTATTTGTATTCTACTTAGAAAAAGCTCTCTACTTTGTTAATTCACCATGCGATAAATGTCAAATTTTCATGAAATGTCTTATAAGCTGTGGTAGGTAAATTTTTAATATTTTATATGTGCACACATAGCTGGTAAGAATAATATTATCTGCATAATGTATAAACATAAATATCGTGTGTAACAGTTTCATCATATGGAAAGCGTACATGAAAGTTCCTTGCGTTTGTGAAATCGTATTATACTTCATAAAAGAAGAACATATTTCTACCTATGTTTCACCATCAGTATTTGAAATCTGCATCATTTGTAGATTCTACATTAATAAGTGAAGCTTTCAATTCACTTTCAATTCACATTGGACTACTGACTCCTGTAAAACAATTACAAAATTACTTAAATATGAATTACTTGCATGGAGTATTTTTCTTCGGTATAATATAATAAATTAACATTGCCCTAAACAAAATGAATTTGATGTATAGATCAAAGATAAAGTTTCACACTTGCTTTTTTTTTTAACAAAACTGAATTCTTGAATTTCCACCGTAATAAAATTCTAACTTAAGTACATTTATTTTAACACATTATATGTGTTTTAATATAAATGCACTTAAATGAGAAGTTTATTCCGGTGTGAATGCAGGATTTCGTTCTCGTTAAAAAAAAAAAAAAAAAAAAAAAAGAAGCGGAACGTTCATCCCTAATAGTTACAGATATTTTATATGTATAAAAGCATTTTTCACAATGAATATACTGGTACCAAAACCAAAAAAATTCACATACTTTTGGGATAGGGTTCGTGATAGCTTGTAGCACATTTAATTATTATTATTATTATTATTTTGTACAAATTTTAAATACGCTATTTGGAGGCGTATACAGTTTTTACACAATATACAAATCTACATAAAATTAACTGAATAATTTGCAAAGTGTGGTGTGAGAGAAAATTTTCTGCATGACTTCGAATAAATTTTAAAAGAATACAATCTTAGAAATTTACTTTTTGAACGTAGCTGTGGCATTCAAAAAAAGGTTAGGATAAGTCATTCTCACCCAGAAATGGTAAATATAACGAAACTAGTTTTCATTGTATCTAAGGTGCACTAGAAAGTTTCATGTTCAGAGTACCCTACATCTTTCATGTTACAATGTAATAATATGTCTACTGTAGAATAGAATTACAGAAAGTAGTTTAAGTGTCACCCTCAGATATATATATATATATATATATATATATATATATTAATAATAAAATAAAATGTTAAACGGTATTTTAAGAAATCAACATTTGCAAAACATATAAAACTTTATGTAATGTATAGGGCTATTTAAAATATTATATTATATCTGAGTTAAAAATCGAATGTTATAATAGTCTGAGATCTTGATCGAAATATTAAAATTTAGTTTGAATAGTAACTATAATTCTCGATTTCATTAAAGTGTTGCAGAACTTGTTGAAAAAAAAAAAAAATTTTTAACCGTAAATTGAAAGAGGAGATTTAGGCGCAGATTTAAATGTGTAGATCAGTGTCATTTCCGTTTACATTATTATCTATTAAAATCATAACAATATTCAAACCGAATTTTAGATGCTAAAAACTTCCCATGACTTAAAATTATAGTTGGGGGTTCTATACATTAAATATCGCACTGAATAACAAAAATTTAAAACAAAATTATACACTGAATTATTTCAAGGAGATTTTTTTTCTTCTTTTATGCGTCACATCTAAAATTAAAAATTACTTTTCCTTTATTTTTTGATTAATGTGTTACTTTAAGAAACACATCAACAAATGTAATATAAACGGTTTTTAAATATCAAATTTATCAAAGAAACCAGTAAGCATAAAAAAAATCATATTTTGTTTCAAATTATTTTTCGTAGAGGTTAAAAACATGTTCTTAATTATAAATAGTATTTTTAGTTATACATAATTTTAAAACTTTTTTATAGAAAAAATGCTAAAATTTCATTATATCAGTAAATATGCTTTCTAATAAATCTCATTTTCTTGTAAGTTAAATTTATTTTGTATTTAATCTTGATGATTTAACAATGACTGCTTACAAAAGAAATGATAGGAAATTACAAGATCAATTAATTAATAGATTTTTTTTTTTATTTTAAGTGTTTATGTTGCCAATCATTATTTCCAAAATAACTGAAAAAAAAAATAAGAAGAAGAAGAAACAAGCTTTTATGATGATTAACATTACAGTAGTTTTTTAAAGTTTGGTGAATAATAATAGTTTTATACTTTTTTGTAATAATGATGATAATAATAATAAAAATAATAAAACATTTTTACAGTTATTACTTTTTTAACTGACATTTGCAACTGAACCAAAACGTAAAAGCAGAAAAAGATAAATGTGCTTAAAATATCTTCAAATTGGCGTTTGTTAGAATTAAACCAGAAATTTAATTACATTTTACTCATTGTTTAAAAGTATTTTTTTTTCGTATTAAATAAATACTATATATTTATTTACTAATATTGGTGTGGTCCATATGTCCTGACGTACTTTTTTAAGTAAAACTTTTGCATAAAAGACATTTTTGACAAAGTGTTTATGTTGTTAGATAGACAATTAAAGGCATTACAAAACAGTGTTTTTTTTTTTTTTTTTTTTTTTTTTTTTTTTTATGCTGATATTGATCATGTTTCCTTTAGGTAACTGATATGGAGTGTCAAATCAACAAGAAAAAGCATTGTCGACAGAAGCTGCTTTTGCTTTTAATCTAGGTACCAAGCCACAGAAGCTGATCAAGTTATTTGTGAAGTGTATGGCGAAGGAGCCATGCCTCATAAAAACGACTCATAAAATGGTTTAAGACGACAATTTTGACCTCAAAGATTTAAATCACACTGGGCGCTCCATTACGTACGATGAGAAGTGACTGAATCAGCTTATTCACGAAATTTCACGACGAACAATGAGCAAATTGGCAGAGATAATGGAATGCTCCACTGTACCACAGAGCATCAATCCTTCATTTGAATAGAAAAAAGATTTGAATGTTTGGCGTCTGGGATCAGCATGATTTGAATTGAATGACGACAACAAAAATCAACTAGACACGATCTCCACTGGTTTACAGTCGGCAGAAAAATTATTGAAGACATCCACATTTTTCATATATATATATATATATATATTTAATTTGATCGCTAATTTTTATCATCAACTTACTTTTTTATAAACTGTATAAGACTAAGATCATGATTCGACAAACATTTATTTAACAAAACAGTATTATGTGCCCCTATTTTAATAAGAATTATTACTAGTACTTCAATAAATTTGATATCAAAAAAGTACATTTAAAACTGTTTTGTTAAATAAATCCTTGTCAAATAGGACTTCCTAGTCTTCTCAGACTGACTAAGAACATGACTCGACAAGGAAATATTTAACAAAGCAGTATTAAGCGTACTTTTCTAAACAGGGATTATTGCTAATGCTCCAATACTTTTGCTGCCGGCTGTACTGGCTTATCATCGGTCAATTAGTCGCGTAAGCTGCGATTCTTGTTGTAATTGGGCGACTTTAAATTTCCCTCTGTTCCGATTTTCTTTCTTTCGTGGGGGACGGGTATGCATTGCGTGGTGTTTCATTTAATAATGGTCTGGAATTGAAGGCTAGGCTTGGTGATTTCTTCCAGTCGAAACAGGGTGGTTTCTACATTCAACGCATTGAATAGTATGTTGAACGCTCAGAAGGAGTTGTAAATAACAACGGATAATATAGTGCTAATTTATTTGTTGTTCATTCGTTATTTGTTATTGTAAAAACCTAAACTTAAAAAAAAAAATGTACTATTTGCGTTATTGTACTAAAAAGTAAAGTTTATTTGTTTATTTACTTACATGCGCAATTTTGGTCATTTTTATTTATTTATGTCACTTTTCCTACTTTTAAATAAAATTCCAAAAATAAATAATAAATAAAATCAATACTTCCTACATGCGATGTAAACTAATAATGCATAAACTTGTTAGTTGTATTTAATTATATGCGTTTGTATGAAATATGCAAAATTTTACTTTATTCATTTCGTTTCCTCGCTTGCGTAGCTGTAAACGAGAATAAATTAAATCCCATTTAATAAAATACATGTAAATAGGGCTTTATTAAAAACTCGATATATTTCTTGTTAATGTGCAAAATCTAACAGTTTAGCGGTAAGAAACCAATCTCTACTCATGTTTTGCGCCAAATATCGACAAAACTTTAAAAGGAGAGACTCATTCTTGAATAAGTCAGTTAATTTAGACTTTTTCTAAACTTTTAGAATGCTTCTAAATTATTCTGTTACCACATTAATTCCAACTTCAGAGAAATCCTTGAAAAACTCCAAACGACTAAGTTAACGAGCGAGACCAGGAATCGAAATCGGGACCTTCACCCTTCCCTGAAAAGCAAAATCTTTTGGCCATATAATAGGTGGAACTTTATTTATTTATCAAGTATTTTCCACACAGGAGAAAAATCAATGTTTTTGGAAACAAAATTTTATATGCGGGCTTTTAAAGCATGATTTCTTAAAAATCATGAAAAATAATCTTACATTCTGAGCAGCTGTCTCGTTGTCTTAAACACTTCCATATACTTATTAATATTATCTGGTTAGAGCGTTTTAGCAATGACATCAGTAGAAAATGATATATACTTTTGATATAATAGATTGAAATTATATTTTATGTATTATGTATCAATATTTCATTTATTTTACGTCAAATTTGTTAATTTCATGTTAGCTTGTCCTAATTATTGTCATAAAAAACACAGCTTTTATGATCTTGGAACATATACGGAAGGAATAGATTAACCTAACTATTTAAATAGAAATATATTAATATTCCTTAAATTGAGTCATAATATTTTCATTATTCTTAAATTATTCTATTTAAATGAAATCGATTTACTAAAAGTATAAAAAAAAATAAAAAATATTTTTACTTGGATAGAATTGTTAAGAAAATGTATGGGTAAAAAAGGATATTTTTTGCGTTGATATTTTATCCAGTGTCCATACAACATTACAGATAAAAATCAACTATTGATAAAGTTTTCCTTATTTTTCTGTCTGAAACTCAAATGGTGCTTTTTTTATTTATCCTTCATGTATTTTCATTTTGAACGTGCATTAAATGCTTCAATGGTAAAGATGTAAACATTTTTCTTGATATAGTAACTTGAATTAATTCCTTTTAACAAATGAAAACTGACTAACTAACTATAACACGATTTTTTAGACGCATATTCGTATAAATATTAACTGTTTTGAAATATATATATATTTCTCCTAAAAACTCGAGATATCGATTATATAATTAAATCACGGTTTAACTTCAGAAATTGCTCCTTGGTTGACACTAGTAGTTTCCGATTTATCTTTAGAGAGACAATAGATCTCATCCCGTAAATGAATCCAATAAATTTCCGCTAGACCTTTGCTAAGATTGAATGATATGCTCAAGCATGTGTGAATACATGCATTTATACATATAGCTAGATACATTAAATACAATTGCTACAATAAATCCAGATAATACTCAAATATAATGTGTTGTATTTCATATTTTGTGTGTTTTTTAATATAAATTAACAAATAAAGAGGAATGATGTAGTACAGGTGTATTATTATTTTACTTTTTTCATTGAGAACGATTAATTTTTTTTTCCAAAATTTTATTAATTTATGAATTTTTTTTAAGATAAAACATTTTTTTCATATTAGTATTTTTTAATTTGGTATATAAAATGTATTTCATTTTAATTCAAAATTAAGCCTAATTTAATTTAAAATATAATTATTTTAGTTTTTATTTTTCCTTAGCTGTTATTATATAACATACGAATTTCAAAAGAATTTTATTCTTCAACTTTTCAACTGTTTAATAATCCTAAATATAAATACTTTATTTTTTATTTGCAAAAGATTTAACTTACGATTAACTATTAACTGCAAGAACGGCTACATTTGTTTACATATATATAAAGGTACCTAAATTCACTCACTGACTGACTCATCAACGCACAGCAAAATCTACTCGAGCCACTGACTGGAAATTCGGTCAGATAATAGAACGTACAGTGTAAGCGCGAGATAAAACGGATATCATTGTAAATTTGGCTTTCTTCCTTCCACTAAGTGTAAGAAAACAGTTTTACATCTAGTCACCTAGCTCTGTCCCCAAATGAACGTCGATCTTCAGAAGTTTGCTGCAAGGCGATGATGTACCAATTATTATTATTATTTTTTTAATAAGATTAAACGAAAAATATATAACAGAATTATTTTTCATAAAAGTGAATCAATTAGATTGAATGAAGAATATCTACGTACGTCGATGTTCGTGTTGAAATTTTTATATAATTTATAAATTAAAGTAAAAAAACATATAAATAAAAACCAAAAAGAAAATAATAAGTTTCAATATATAAATCATTAGAATTTTTTATTACACAATTGCTGTGTAATAACCAATAAAAAGATATTCTTTAAACTTTTATGTGAAGCCTGACTATTAGAACTGAATAAAAAGTAAAAATTGGATTAAATTAGTCTATGTAAGAGATTTCTAGGTACACAATAAAAATAATTTGCTAACGTATACGCTTTTTTGACAATGCTTCCGCTTCATTTAGTACAAAGCATAAAATAGCATATTATGGTAGCGTTATACGAATAGAGATAATTACATAAAGGAAAACATTGGGCTTATTTTTAGGAACACATTATCTAATTAGTGTATTTAATACTTAAAAACTGATATTTAGTCAAATTAAACCAATTATAAACACCATGCCCGTGTTTCTCAAGTCTTGGCCAAATCCTCTCTCAACTATGTCAAAAGAACCAAGATCTGCAGTCCTCTCTTCTCTTCTCCTGTCACTCCTTGAGAGGAGGAAGGGGTGGACACAGCATCTCCTATTCGTTTTGGAACAAGGCATTTTAAAATCTATAAACCAACCGTTTTTTTCTGTGCTGGCGCAAAGCAATGTGAGGGGGGTCTCATGAAAATTTTAAGTCCTGCACGTGGATATTTCATAAATAGCTGTCGGTGTCTCAAAGGGCTTCCAGCCATGTCTATTCCTCAGTCCATGGAGTCCTGATACGAACGTTCAGTTAAGGAAAGGGGGGGGGGAGTCATCACAAAAAAATTATGTATAAAAATGCATTTATATTTCCTGAAAAAGTATGGATTTTGTAAAAGGTAACATAAATTTATTAAAGTTTTGTAAATTGTCTTATAAATAAGACTCGCAAATTAATGAAAATGCGTAAAATTATTACGCAATTAACAATTTTTAACAACTGACATTTCAAATAGAATTTTTAATCTCTTTTAAACAATGTAGGCATATGAGGCAATGTAGCTTATAAATACATATATTTATTCTTTATTTTACGGACATTTTATTTTAAAGTACTTTATTCACATGATTTTAATGCTAAAATTTATTTTATAGAATAATTATGTTTCATACGTGTTAAGTAAAACATCATTTTGGGTGTATAAAAAGAACTCCAATGGAAAAATGGAGTTAGAAAATGGTGTTAAAAGTTACTTGCAAATAAATCGAAAATGTTGCATTTGAAAGATCTGACAACAGCCTTTAAAAATGAGTGTGTAACCTCTGGTTATTATTTAATATAATATATATATGCATTCAGCTTTGAAATTATGTCCAGTTTTGTGCTAAACTAACAGCTATTTGCGGTAAGCTACGTTACATTATTTTATTGCAAAGGAAACTTTTGTAGAAACACATCTCCAGGTTTCTATGGAACATTATGGTAAACTTGGTTCATCGATTACAAATCGCCAAAATTAGTTTCGACTAATCAAAAATGATGGTTTAAATACATATGACAAACAACATGGTAAAACATTAAAAAAACAAAGATGCAGATTTCGAAACTTTTTCAACCCAAACAAACCATCAATGGTGAACGATACAAGAATGCATGTGCCTTTTCTGGAGAGAAATTGAAATTCTACATGTGAGATTGATACCAACAGCTGGTATAATAACGGTATTGCATCTAAACATCCCAACTTTTTTTTTTTCACGAAATTTGTGTGAATAATACATTTCATCTCTTATATGCATGGGAATAGAAAGTAATTAGTGTTTATTAAATATTTTTTTCTAAACTTACAAAATAAATATTGCGATTTCACATCATAATCATTGATTCTTTGATGCCTTCAGTGATTCTTGAACATTAAAATAACATTTATCTTTAATTTTGAACCTATGTAAAATTTAAAATGAAGCAAAAAAAAAAATCATGTTTTATCTTATTATTAGAATTCTGATAATCTCCATTTATCTAATTTAAGTGATTGGTTTAACACTATAAAAAGAAGAACTATAAAAAAATTATTATTACTTTATAAACTTTGAGTTAAAATTAGATACTGTACAATTACATCATAATTTATCTAAATTTAATTTGTGTCAATTTGATTAATTTTTCTAAATGCTGACTAACGATTTTAGTCATATGACGGCTCTATTTTTAAATAATGAAACTTAATTATATGAAAAAATGCAGATTTATAAAAAAAAAAATAAAAAAAAAAACTGTAAAAATTCTAAAAGTAATTTAAAAGTACTTTAAAAGTAATTTAATTAAGAAGAACCTCGTTAAGTAAGAAAGCTATGATTTTAGTTCCAAGCCAATACTGATTTGTAAAATTAAATAATAAAACATCGATTCGGAATGATGACATAACTTTTCAGATTTTTAAATTTAGTGATTGCTGGAACAAATTGTATTTAAACATAATTTTTTTATAAAAAAAAAAAAAAAAAAAAAAAGAAGAGAGAGAGAGAGAGAGAGATAGAGAGAGAGAAAGAAAGAAAAGAAGAAAGAAAAAGAAAAAAAAAAAGAAAACTTCTTATGATTAATATATCTTTTTTATATCCCGCTGGAAAATCTGCAAAAAGTGACAATGAATAAAATAATAAGAAAATACATCACCTTGTAAATACACAAAATTTACATGTATTTATAAAATGTATGCGTATATGCGTTTTTTGTAATTTACACTAATTAAAATTTATGTATATATTTATTCTGTGAAGTCAAATAATATACTATTCGTCGTTGATTACGTTATATAGATGTATTTAACTGTAGCCGTAATACAAATAGCGAAAAAATAAAAGACGATAATAATAATATAATCCTTTTGTTATTTTGTAACTTTTCCATATTTACAAAATTTAACTTATCAATATAATTTTTAAATAATGTATTTAAACTTATACACTATCAGGAGTGCTTGCTTTATTAGCCTCAACTTTTCCTTGTATGTCTATTTGTGAAACACTTTCTTAAATCCACACAAAGGCACGCTTAAAGGGCAAAATCATAGTAGACTCTTTCAGCATCTTACGGTTGTAGCTCCAGCAACGCCATAGGCTCCTAAACTAAATATCTTCCGCGTGGTTCGGAAACTTGGCGGTAGACAGCGCCACCTGGTACAGACTGCGCGATTTTTTATTCAACAGCCACCAAAAATGTTTATAAGTGGGATTTGATATACGTAAAATGCGCATAGAATCGAAGAAACGTCGATTACATATATCATATATCACCTCTTAAAATTATTGTTGGCAGTTGAGTAAAAAAAGTCACGCAATCTGTACCAGGTGACGCTGTCTACCGCTTGAACTGTTACCAGGTTTCCGAGCCACGCGGAAGGCATCTAGTTTAGGAGGGTATGACCGTGCACTGTTTCGCGTAGAGCGAGATTTGAGATAGTGTACACAAAAATTAAATTAAAACAAATAAATATATAAATAAATAAAAGACAAAATTATTAAATGTACTAGTTTGTTTCATAACATTTTCAAAAATGCTAAAAAAAATATTTATTAAATTTATTTTTCATGCTAAACGTTTTCACCAACTGACGGTGACGTATTATAAAATTTTTCATAGAATACTCAAAGAAATTGATAATACGAAGATGAATTTTATTTTATATATTTTGTTACTGTTTTCAATATTTACAAAATTTAATGTACCTATATAAATTGTTAAGTAACACAATTAAAATTACAGACTATTAAAAGTGTTTTCGTTGTAATCCTCAACTCTTCATTTTACTTTTACTCGATAAAACACTTTTCATTCATGTATACCAAGGCACGCATAAAGGTTAAAATCGAGCTAAACTCTTTCACCTACTTATGTTAGTAGTTGCTGTAACGTGGTGTTTTATGCACAAAATGGAAACACTCCGTATGTTTTCCCTGATTCTTCCACCAGTATGTTTTATAGTAATTTTCTATAATGAGTTTGCGCGATTACAGTGGTAAAAAAAGAGGAACGTAATTTTCAATTGTGTACTTAAAAAGAAAAAAAAAATCAAAATTTACTTATTACTCTGTCTAAATTTTCAGAATGAAAAATATATTTTTTTTTTTTTTTAGATTTCAATTAAAAGACAAACTTACTTAAAAATAAATAAATATAATGTATTTTGAAGCGTTATGAAAAATTCAATAACTACAGATAATTATACATATAAAAAGGACTATAATAAAGAAGAATTTATAGACGATTACTAGATACACACAACATAAACTATTACAGAGAACATAGTACAGAGTTTACTTCATAATATTGTATCATACGCAGATAATAACATAATATGATTTTTTACTTAACGGAATAAAACAAAATAGTTGTATTATTTGTTGATAAGAAAACTAAAATATAAATAAAATTTATTAAATGCACCACTAAAGAGATGGGGGATCTCAATATATTTACTGTGAGGATTTGAGGTTAATTCCCCCCCCCCCCCTTCTAAATTCTTTTTAAGATTTACAGAATTAAAAATGCTCAATTTGAAATATTAATCTGATATTACCTTTTTAAAAGGGGATTATAAACACTTATATATTTTAACATAATATATAATAGATATTCGTAGCTTATAACTATTAAGAAATAGATTTAAAGAGAAATTAAAGAATTTTTATTGTTAGAATCAAAATTAATTTTTATATAAATAAGAGTGTTTCTTTAAAAACGTGTAAAAAGTTACCATCATTTTAACGTTTCTTTCACAAATTATTTTGCCGAATTCTTTTCCTTCAGTCGAAAATCATTTTAAATGTCTTTTTTTTTTCTTCCTTTCAGATATTTTTTTTCATCAATCTTTAAAAAAGGTCAGAATTGTACATTCTTGAAATGACTTCTTTAGAATTAAACATTTTACCTCATTCTAGTAATGGTAAAGTAAAATTTATTTTTAAAACAATATGGAGTGACTCCACTCGACTTTCCGAACAATAAGTAATTAACAGTTGTATAAATAAATTAAACTAAGAGAAATCGTTAAATACGCAAAAGAGAAAATTATAATAGGGTGTCTGAGTATTTTTCTTCGTTTAGTATGTTATTTAGTTTAACGTTATTGCGCTTTAAATAATTTTATCATAATGATAAATTTTCGTTGTGTCCCTGTAATATATATACATATATATATATATGTATATATATATATATATATATGAATCAGATTTACCAAAATCTATATGGTACCTGTGACTTTGTAACATATGTATGAATTTTCAGTTTATTCAAATAAAAAGTTTAGACGCAATCGCACTATACATATTTTTAACCCATAGGGCATAATAATAAAGAATTTTTCTTTATGTCCCTGTAAAAACCTATAAGTGCTAGATTCACCAGAATCTTTATTCTTCATGCGACGGTGACCTACAATACGTATATAAATTTTCAACTCAATCGGATCAGGCATTTAGACGCTAATGATTTCAGCCCAAAAGCCATAATGATAAAGATTTCTTTGTTGTGTCCATGTAAAAAAGTTTAAATACTATATTCACCAAGAGCTATACAGTTCGAGCAACGGTGACCTATAACACGCATATAAATTTTCAGCTCATTCTGATAGGGAATTTAGACTCTATCGCACTTCGAATAATTTCAGTCGGTAGGTCATAATAATAAATAATTTTTCGTTGTGTCCCTGTGAACAAACCTATACGTGCTATATTCACCAAAATTTATGCACTTCGTGCATTCTGTAATATGTGTGTAAATTTTCAACTCAATTGAAAAAAGCGTTCTGACGCGATCGTAGTTTAAATAATTTTGGCCCATATAGACCCTAATCATAAATAATTATTTTTTGCGTCCCCGTAAAAATAATTATAAACGCTAAACTCGTCAAAATTTATATAGTTCGTGTAACAGTGACTCATTATATGTGTATGAATTCTCATCTCAAGAGATTAAGTCGTTTCGACACTATCACACTTTACAAAAATTGGGCCCATAGAAGAATTTTTCTTTGTATCCCTGTAAAAAAAAAAAAAAAAAAAAAAAAACATAAGTGCTAGATTCACCAAAATCAATAGATTTCGTGCTATTGGGACCTATAACATGCGTACCGAATTTCAGCTCATTTGAACAAAGCGTTTAGACGCTGTCGAGTTCATTCACTTACACACACATACATGATTGTAAAAATAGTAAATATGAAT
Organism: Salticus scenicus; assembly: GCA_963930645.1. NCBI lineage: Eukaryota > Metazoa > Arthropoda > Arachnida > Araneae > Salticidae > Salticus > Salticus scenicus. The sequence goes on along the minus strand of OZ005648.1, from coordinate 325,675,597 downwards.
TCAGAGGACCTTAAAATGTGTAGAAACATCAAAATCTCAAATTTAGATTTTTGACATGATTGCAATTCTTTACTTACTATGGTGCTCGAAAAGTAAAAAAGTTAACATTTTTACAAAAATATTTAAACTAAATTTTCCAAATTCTTATTGATTTTAGTTTCGATTTCATTCATATATTGAAACATATCAAAGTAATATTAAATTTTGTGATGGTATTATTCTGATGGTATTATGTAATCACAACTTACAGCAGAGACTAAATTCAGCTGATTTTGATATAAATTAGAATATGTCCGACTCAATGGCAGAAAAGCAGAGAAGATTACATATAGATTAATCATTGATTTGCAACTAAAAATACATGAATAACTTGAAATTGAAAGATTCACTACTGCAAAAAATCCATATTACTGCTTTTAAAAATAAAAGTGCATCCATCACCAAAATATACCAATACTTTAATAAATAAATTTAGCCCACTTGAATACTCAAATGAAGCACTTATCTCAACGCTTAGTTAATTTATTATTAATCTACTACTTTCCGTGGTTCAACATGAATCACGTGATATGAACCGATATATTGCTATGTTTGGCCCTTTATCCCTATTTTGGCATTTAAAATTTCAATTTGGCAAATTATTATTATTATTAGGTAACACAACAGTCCTATAACCAAAATAAATTGTTTTTAAAATAATTTTTCACATATTTCACATTATAATAAATAATAAAATACTTTTTTTCATCATTTCCTAACAAAGTTTAAAAGTGTTCTTAAAGAAAAGTTAATCTTTTAAAAGAGCTAAATTTAACAACAAATAATATTTCCCCAACTATCTTTAAATATTTTGTCGGTTAAATTTCGACTACACAAAATAAAAAGAAGTAAAATAAAAGCTAAAATGATTTAGAACAAAAAATATTAAACTACATAAATAAACAAAACATTGGCGTTTATGATTTTCGCCAAGTACAATATCAAAACCGTTGCCATAGAAATTTATTGAAAATACGCTGTTACCAAGGGAACCAACGCACAGATGATTCATCTCACATGACTCATGTTGGACCTCGTCAGGGTTACCATTTATCACTCTCTACATTATTTATCTCGTTGTACCAGAGATATTAAAAAGAGACTTGGCGTTGGATTATTAAAACCAAGTAAAAACTACAACGTCTAGAACTCCAGAAAGAAAAAAAAATGAAAGCAGACAGATGTTTCGGTAGCATTTGGAGCACCGTCTTCAGTGCATAAAGAAATGAGACAGATGTGCTCCTATATATAGGAAAGGGATCGATTCTTTTGATTCCTCAGAATTCGATCCCTTTCCTATAAATAGAAACATTTTTCGCTCATTCTTTTATGTACTGAAGACGGTACACTAAATAATACTGAAACAGCTGTCTGCTTCCCATTTTCCCTTCTCTTTGGCGTTCTAGACGATGTAGTTTTTACTTGGTTTTAATATACCAGAGGTAGCTCTATCATAAGTTTCCTTTATCTTTAATTACAATAGTATTTTTTATAATTAAATAAATAAATAAATTAAAAATGGTTTATTTAGACGAAAATAGGACAAAATTGTAAGGCTCTTTGCTAAGTCCCTACAAATAGTGGAGTTTGCGAATGTTTGATCTCGAGTTCGATTTCGTGGTTGGATCCTGTGAGTTATAAAGAATTCTTAAAAAGTTGACAAAAGTGTAGAATGGGTATCTAGTTTATAGAAAAAATGAATTTGTTTGGAAAACACCCTATGAAGGCTGCAGATTTTTTCATCTGCGAAGTTTTAGAAATTAGTGAATTGGAGCAGATTTTACTAAGATTTAAGAGTGAATGTATGCAAACTGATTTTTTATGAGTATTTAAGCAAAAGGAAATTTTATATCGAGATCTATTAGAGAATGTATAAGGCTGCATGGTGACTGTTTTCATCATGGTTGAATACTAATTAAGGAAGTATGATAGTTTTAAAAGTCATTAAAACGCACTAGTTAAAAGTTAGCCAACAATCAGTGAGCAATTTAATAAGAGCTCTTTAATAAGTTCAAAACATACAAATTCGAATAATAACAAGTAGCTCTGTCCTCCAAACATTAAGTCATATAAACAGATACTTAATTTTATTCATTGCATCTCCTCCCTACTTCGTTGACTAAAATTATTTTCAGCGTCAAGATGATGATTCAGGAGGCTACCTCAACGCTGTAACCTTTTCTATGTTCCAAATTAAAGGAAAAAAGGCAAATTGTATGACTACTAATTATGCACTATTGTTTTGCTTGTACTAATGTCTTGTGTTCTAATTATACCACAAATCTCAGCTTATTATCAAAGAATATGGGGTGATTATATTTCTCCCATTGATTACTTATCCATTTTTTCCCCTTAAGACATTTATCGAATAAGAAGTTTTTTTAAAAAAAAAAAAACGATCATTAATGAGGAAATTTAATAAACTCTTTTAAATATTTTATTATTATTTTAATTAAAAAATATTTTTAAAATTTCAGTAAAATAGTATTAAATCAGGGAAATAAATTTTAAGCAAACCTTTCTTTCCAATAATTATAATAAAGGAATAATTCCCCAAAAAAATGTTTTCTAAAAGGGTTCTTATACTCAATACTTACCGGTGATTTTTAGTAGAAACATTTGTCATAAAATAGGCCTAAAAATTTAAAATATTTATTTTTAGAGAATAGTAATACAAAAATCCTTGAAAAATGTGAGTCCGTGTTAGACCCGTGAAAGATTTACAGTCCTGTAAATGCTACATCAGTATGCAGGACATAAACCTAAACTTTTTGTAAACATTGTACGATCTGGATTATAAAATGAAATACTACATGAAACACTCTATCTGTCATTCAAATTTATTTGTGATTCCAAATTAACTGACAAAAGAGTAATATATTTTACTCTATTTTTAATTTCGAGTATTTATCTACTTCAATATTGATTTCGCATGCTTTTAATCACCCATTTGAAATGGTTAATAAAGAGATAGTAAAGTTTAAAAAAATACTTTAATTTTTCTTTCCTTAATTTAACGTATAATTTTACAAATCGCGCCGTGAAATAGAAATAAATAAATTTTAAATCATTATAAAATTCATTCTTTTTTTTTTTTTTTTATCGCGGCAGTAGTTATAAACGCGCAAACTGCAAGATATGTTTAGTGAAAGATTTATAATCCTCCAAATGCTAAATCAATAAACAAGGCTTCAGACAAAACTTCAAGGATGCATTGTACTGCCTGCAGTACTAAACTGAACAGTACATGAAACACTCGATTTGTCATGCAGATTTACTCTAAATCTAAACTAAGTGACTAAGTAGCTATATATATGCTACTCAATTTTCAATTTCGAGTTTTAGAATGTCCGAATATCGATTCCTCATACCATATGAACATTCAATCGAAACTGTTCCTAGAGCGACGTGATTCGTCTATAAATTTAGAATGTTCTTTGCAATTAAGCTCCATACTGGCCTGTTTCCTATTACGAATATACACCACTCTACAGTTTGTCTAATAATGAACGTCATTATTTCCAATATATTTGCAAAATGTTACATTTTACAAGTGATTTAAACATAAATTAAATATATATGTATTATTAAGGTAAGAATGTTTATTTTTCAATGAAATATACTTGTTGTACAATATTTATTTATGCCGTGTTGCACTGCCTTTTTGTTAATCTTAATTTTATTTTTAAATCATGTGGTGTGTCATTCACTCTACTTTCTCTTACCTTGCATCTAAATACGATAATGGTAGATTGCTGATTAAATCACAAGACCAATAAGTTAAGATAATAAAGTTGAATACACTTTTAAAATAATTTAAAATAGGCTTAGCAATATTTATATTTAACATATAATTCTGTGTGAGGGGGGGGGGCTACCGTCCACACCAAACCAACGTTCAGTTATACGTCCTGTATTTATATTAAAAAAAATAAAAGGCTGTTATTAATCTGCTTTCAAATATGCCAATCTTGATCGAATTTTTCAATGACTATACCTAATGCGAACTTAAAATACCAATCTTGAATTTTTTAGTTATGTGTTTTTAACTTTTGCCAATAACTAATATATATACAAAAAAAAAAAAAAAAAAAAAAAAAAAACCTCCAAAAATTGGACTATCGTAATCAGGGAACCTTAAAAAGTGATATTATACAAAAAACTAGATTTTAAATAGAACTTTTAAGAAATACTTTGTTTATAGTGTCGATATTAAAAAGAAAATTTCTTTACTGAGCAGTGTTCCTCGACATAGTATAGTAGAACGTAGCAAAACACTTTGAACAATTACATTCAATAGAAAAGAACGTTTAGCTTCATTTTTGGTAGCTCTGTATATTGTCTATAAATTATATGCTCAATATATTGTGTACTTAAATTCAGTCTTATATGAAAAATACCTAACACAAAATGAAACTAGTTGGCATAGATGGACTCTGCTCAGTTCCCCATCATATTTATGTTCTCATAAATTTCTTGTACATAACATATTATATTCATGTTAAGAGGAATTAATTTGACGAAACGCTTGACACAGTAACATAACAGAATGAAATCCCCGCCTAATAGGCTATCCACCGTTCACTTCGATATATTTATCTTATTCTAATCTATTAATTTATTTTATCAGGGTCAATCCCGTTGTTTAGTTTTCATGCTACTATTTCCAATGCAATAATCCCTAAAATTCATATTTATATGAAAAATTTACAATTTCGCTATGTTCATAAAATCGTGAATTACGAATAATTTACGAAATGTTCCTATTAGAATATTTGTATTCAATATGTTCAAACAAATATCATAAATGTAATTTTGATGTTGTCTAATGTATTTATGATCCTCAAAATGGAAGTTTATGCTTTATTTTGCCTTATTCTGATACGTTAAGAAAATCGTAAATTCCAAATAACTTACGAATTTTTCAAATTGGAAAAACCATAGTCTATGATATTCATGCAAGTATCCTAAATAATATTTAGAAAGTGGTTTGACATCTTTATGATGAAAATATCCCTCAAGATTGACGTTTATGTGAAATTTTGCTCTATTCTGCCATGTTCAGAAATTCGTAAATTTCCAATAACTTACGAAATTTTTATATTGGAAAATTCATAGTCATTAATATTCATGTCAGTGTCCTAAATAATATTTCAAAAGTAGTCTGACATCTTTACGACGAAAATATCTCTCAAAATTGACGTTTATACCCTATACTGCCATGTTAAGAAATTCGTAAATTTTCAAAAACTTGCGAAATTTTCAAAGTAGCATATTTATAGTCTCTGATGTTCATTCCAGCATCAAAACTGATATTTTAAAACTGGTCTGACATTTTTATAGTAAAACGTTTCCATTTAATGCATGTTTTTGTCCTATTCTCCCATGTTAAGAAAATCGTAAATTTCTAATAACTTACGAAGTTTTTTAATTCGAATGTTTCAAATAAATAGGGTTCTTCTCAGTGTCGAAAGTAATATTTTAAAACTGATTTGACCTCTCTGCGAATATTTGTTCTTGAGATATCGTGTACACAGACTAACAAACTAACAGACACCCTAGAGACAGACACCATACAAATTTTGTCATTTTCGGTTTCCTCGCACCTGAAAACGTGTAAAAAGTCAAAAAACCGAGGTCGAAAATTTTCACGATTACCTAAGTTCCCCACACCTATAGTATGATGGGGAACTAATACATTTATAACAATATTCAATTATAACAACGATTTTTCCAAATACTTTGGATATCCCTGTAAACGAATGATGAATGATTTCTTCACCACAATCTACACAAAACATGTTTTTGTGCATATAAAAAATATTTTTATTACATTTTTTTTAGGGCAGCCAATAAATATTACACTGTACTTACCAGAAATTTACACCATAGTTGTAATGTATTTGAATTTTCTTGGATGGTCCTGTATAAGAACACTTTGCTTGATATCAACGGAAAGTTTAGGGTAGTATCCCTGTATTATACAGATTTATAATACCGCATTTGAACGTCTTACTACTTTTGTTATTAAAATATGCTGGTAAAAGTCACACACAGAGACAGACATACAAGCAGATTGACGCACAGACCAACCTCTAAAAGCATAATTTTCGGATTCAGGGGAACTCAAAACGTGTAAATATAACAAAAACTCAATTTAGAATATTTTATTCGCAAACATTTCTTTCTCTACCATATATCTGTACTGATAAGTATAAAGGATTTAAGTCCAAAAATGTCGATTTTGTGTTTTGTACATAGTCAGACCCAGAAAAAAATTCTCTATCGATTGGTATAAATGATTTAAATCCATGTCATTTAGTCTTTGAGAAAATCCCTTGGTAAAAAAAAGATTCAAGTCAGAAATTTAGCATTAATCTTTGTATAAAATATTTAATTCAATTTTTTCCCTTTATTAAATTAAGGTTGACAATCACTGAACGGTATAAAGGGTATAAACAAACATAATCCCTCTCTCCTAATCGATTCTTCAGATTAGTTTTTAGTTAGTATAACTTTATTTTTCGTCTCCTGAAAAATGAAGAATATGGACTTAAATCCTTTATACTTATCAGTACAGATATATGGCTAGGAGAAAGTAAAAAAAAAAAAAAAAAAAAAAAAAAAAATTAGAATATATTTATTTCAGTTTTCTAAGTAGTGGAAAGAAACCCGAATAAACTACTACGTCATAAACGCCAAAGAAAAATATTTTTAAAAATATTCAAATACTTTTCTTTGGCGTTTCTGACGTAGTAGTTTATTCGGGTTTTAATATTCCGACGCCAAGTCTCCTGTTATTATTAATGGAAAGAAAATTCCGAGCGAAACAGAATTTCATTTAGTGGGGCAAGACTTATTTTAATGCATTCTTCCACAGAACCACAGAATGGCATCCAGTGACTGTGTTTAATTCCCTAGCATCGGTTACTATTTTAACTTTTTTTAATTTCTTTGATATAGTTTTAGCATATATGCTGAAGCTGTATCCCTACAGGTCCCTTTCACGTCATTTCAACTCCTACAGCTAGTTGCCGCTGACGCAAATTCACGTATTTTTATATTCTATTCCTGTTTACCACTACGTGAATTCACGTCATTTCAAGAATTTCTATGGAAACAATACATTAGTATTATTTTGATAGTATAATATTATTAGAGTATCAATTCTTTGATAGTATTATAGGTTCGTTCTAATATTATATAACTAATCTTCATTCCAAGCTTCAGGTAATTACAAGAGTAACATTTCAAAACATTACATTCAACTTTTATCCAGTGTTGTGCAAGTTCACGAAAAAAACGAACTAGTTCAAACTCAAGTTCATCGTGCAAAAAACGAGTTAGTTCGCGTTCAAACTCATGTCTGAAAAAATGAACGCGCTCAACTCAAGTTCATTTTTAAAAAGGAGCGAAACTCAATAGAAGTTCATTTTTAGGTGTTTTTTTTTTTTTTTTTTTTTTTTTTTTGTCTTTTCTTTTCTAAATAGATCTCCTCTGTGAACACTTTCATAGGTAATTTACATTTTTTTTTTTTTTTTATTACCAATTACCATGAAGATTATTTTTAATTTAATGCTTAATTAAATTTATAAACTTATAGTTCTTAATTATAAATTATTAATTTAAGTGTAGTAAAAATTATTTAGCGGACACTTCTGAATAGTGGACCCACTGTTTTCGCGTGGTTTTTATTCTCAAATTTCCAATACGTTTCATTATTCACATGAGAAAACTTATTAATAGGAGACAAATTCCATCATTTGCAGGTTCAGGTTCCGTTGTTTTGAAGTATTACACTATTTTAAAAATAGTGTAATACTTCAAATTACACTATTTTAAAAATAGTGTAATGGTTTGATTTAATTAATCTTTGTTTGATTGCGCCACAGTCAATGTCGGTTTTGAGTTCTTGCATAAATCATTAGAAAGTTTCGCTTGCTATTTAGCTTACTATGCAGGAATAAGCATGTGTGTCAACTTGTTAGTTTGCGTACAAATTGTCTCAAGAACAAATTATCTCAGAGGTCAATCCAGTTTTAAAAAATATCATTTATACATTTATGACTTAAAACTTGAAAAGGTAGTGGCATCTTATTTTCGAAAATTCAGCAAATAGCAATACTTTCTTTAGTATATAAGTTTAATGAAATTAAAAATAGAAATCTGAATTCGTATAAATTGTTTTATATATATTATATTTCTGAGTGACGGGATTTCCCCTCTTCCCCCCAATGACCCATTCAATTATTTACATATTCATAAAAAAAAAAACTTAAAGTTGTAAGGAAATTTTAAAATATGCATTTCAAGTTCTTCAGAGAACTTGTATCAGTAACTTACTGATCTTAGACAAAAATTTCAAGTAACATTTCCAGATAATCTTTAGCATTCTAAATTTAAATTTCTTCCATTTATTTCTTTTCATTTGTTGCGATAATAGAACCATACAGGAGCTGTTAAAAGTTTTATTTCTATATTCAAGGCAACTCAAAATGCGAAATTATCCTATAAAGGCAACGTGAAGTATAGAACTCTAAACAAAGTTTTGTGTAACATAAAAGTAAGCGAAAATAATTATCATTCTCAAGCAATTTCCTTTCACAAGTTAAATTTTGGCAATTTCCTCAATTATATCCAATAAATAAATAAATAAATAAATAAAAGTGAGATCTTAACTGACTTCCATAGAATAATTTTTCGACAGAATAAATATATATATTTTTTTGGCAAAATACTTATTTTAAAATTTCAAATATTATGAATACAGCTAGTGATAAACACAGAGCATTTTTAAAGTTTTTTTTTTGTGGGGGGGGGGGGGGGGGAGATTACGACATAGCTTTATTTATTATCTTCTAAATTTACATACATCATCATTACATTAAATCAATCAATGTCTTAGCGTGAGTTATTATTTTGCTCAGTTTTTAATTTTAAGGGGATGCTTTACCAATCGTCGCTGACAGCCAAACTCGTAATATCATTAAACTGATTTTTGTTCTCCGAAAACGGGTTTTTTAAATTTTTAACATTTTGTTTTGAAGCTGTAAAGGGCGAAAAATACTTTTAGTTAATTATGCGCATTTTAAAGCTTTAAAACAAAAGATTAAAAAAAAAAAAAAAAATCAATGTGTTGAAAGGATGAATTATTTTAACGATTGTGAAATATCTAAACATTATTTTAAAAAATACATTAGGTGATGAGTAATTTGCATTACAGGTTTCCCCATATAATATCACGGGGTTTCGCTATCAGCGACAACAGTTGAAGAGCCCCCTCTTCCCTTTATTAGTATTGCTTAGAAAAAAAGAACATTTTTCTGTCCAATTCTTCTAAAATCTCGCTGTTCAAACTGTGAATGGTTCCTATCTTAATCTTCAGTATTTTTTATATAACGTTGTTTAACAAGATTTTGAATAATTTTTTTTACGATTAAATAGGGAAAAAATTCTATGTTCGGAAAAAGCCGTAAGACAGAGAATCATTGCCAACGTTGGATGAACATATTCTTGATTGAGAAATAAGTTTAATTTTCTAAATACAGATTTTTGGTATTCTGTAAGCTAAATCTGTACGGGACATATTAATCCGAATACGAATTAATTTTTCTCTTAACTACTACTTATTTGAATTACAGAATTAGATAATTTTTTAATACTATATTCATCAAAAATAATCAAATTTTTCCTTCTTAAAAATTAATGATAAACAACTTAATATTTTTTAATAAATATGCATTTCCTTATAATATTATAAGGGCCCACAAGCGGCTGAACGGTTCTTCGCTCAATACTAGTAGATGGAAGGTGACGGGTTCGATTCCAGGTAGCGCTCATCGGCCTAGTCGTTCGGAATTTTCCGTGGTTTCCTCCGAAACTCGCATAAATATGGGCTAGGACCACTTAGAAAGACTCTCACGGAGGGCATTTCCTCTATAGGCCTAGGACACATGCGGAGTCAATCGGCCTTAAATCTTCCAACTAAACTATATTATAAGTTAACAAGAAATCAAATCAGACTAAGAAAAATTCTTAAATGAAAATGAATAAGCTAAAAAAAAAAACAAGTGTTAAAGTGTATTTATATTGAAAAACAATTTTGAAAAAATCATTCTCAATTTTCCTTTTTGCTGGACATTTTTAGATTAGCTAGAATCACAAAATCATGAACACAATATTTCTATTCGGAAGTTTAGATTTTAAACTTTGTAAGTATAATAACAGCAATAATGATATTAATGTAAGTATATATATATATATATATATGTTTATGGTTATCACGCACAAAATTTATTTTTTATTGTTACGATTATTTCAGATAGTTTTGAAATTTATATATTAGGTTGGTTGTATAGCATAAGACCGATTGACTATACCAGGTCCTAGCTTATAGGTGGAATGCCCTCAATGGGCGTATTTCTAAGGGTTTTAGTCCGTATTTACGCGAGTTTTCGAGAAAACCACAAAAAGCTCCGAACAGTTAGGTCGACGAGCGCGACCTGGGTTCGAACCCAACACTTCTGTTTATCAGCTTTGATAATTTATATTTGAAATATTAAATATATATTTTTTATTTTATTTTTTAGAAATTTAACTAAAGGGACAGTCATTTTCTATTGCACCTTAATGAAAGCATTAAAATGACAGGACATTTGATTTCAAGCATATATACTGAAGTTAAATCTCGGGTGCAAAGACAAATAAAAGTGATAGAATTCGCATTAATTCTCCGAATATATTGAATATGCAAATATTTATCATTACAATAATAAAAAAAAATTAAAAATCTTTTCAAACATGAGTGAGTTTTAAAACAAGGCAATAATAATAATGTATAATATAATTCAAATATAAAATTAGTATTTACCTCTTAGTCTTGTTAATGTTTACATCAATATTCGAATTTCAGAAAATGAGATGTGGTGCGTCTTTCGCATGCAGTGAAACTGATTATAAATAATATAATGATTTCATCCTGTTTTGTGTGTGTGTGTGTTTTTTCTCATTAATTCTGGAAAGACTTGGTTGGCCTGTTTGTCCAAATCTAAAAGCTTCTTTTTTCCCAAGGCCGCCTTAAAAGGATGCAATGTATACACAATAAGGGGGTGGTGCAACCTAAGGGCAGCAGATTGCAGAGATTTTGTTACCGAAACCGTTTTCTCCAAATATAGGAGAACAACAACAAAAAAAAAAAAAAAAAAAAAAAAACTTATACACCCGCGACGAATTGAACCACCCTCATAAAACTAATTTCCGAGCATTTCCTTTCATTGATAAAAGGATGAAGTGAGAAAACTGAAAGCCCCACTGAAACTGCCCATAGTCCATCTTTTTCTTTAAAATAATGGTACTTCCGCTATTCCCAAAAGCCATTTGCTTCGCTTGTAGGGTGGGCTGGGAGATGTGTGTGTGAGCCCTAAGGGGATAAGAGTAATTGTACAATATTTTTAACGATATTTTCTTCATTTAGGACTAAAATTTTTACCAAGTTAGCCGGTTCTGGGGTGGGCTTCAGCCCCTCAAGCCCCCCCCCCCCCTCCGTGGGTGCGTCTCTGACTTATTTCTTTATTTGTCTTAAGAAATAACTATTGAAATGTATGAAAGCTGGAAATTTTTATCACCATTTTCATCTTGGAAAACTCCTAAAACTAAAATTAGAATTTTACAAAAATGATGATTATTCCACTAAACGCTGCCTTAAATATTTCAAAATTTATTTATATTATATAGTTATCGTTTCTCGTAACTAAAAGTTTACTGAATCTATATAAAACATTTTTTAAATCGTAAATATTTATTTAAAAAAAAAGCATCCCGTAAAATACAGACAATTTATGAATATTTCGTAAAATATACAATTAACGAGACTTTGCCATTCTTTCATAACATAATTTCCATAAAAACTTTTAATCTAATTAAATATCACTGTAATATTACATTCAAATTGCAAATTAATATATGCACAAATACCTTCAAAGCTGCTAGGCAGGAAGTGCTGAGGTGCTGGTTTCGATCTCAGATCTATGTTATAAAAAAAAATTCCTCCCCCCCCCCCCCCCCGACTTCAGTCCCCGAAGTATGAGTGACACTGTAATTTTTTTTTTTTTTTTCATAAAGAGCAAGTGAATATTAGACACAGTTTCATTAAAATCAAAAAGAAAGTGATATAAAAACAATTATTGTCTTTCAATCTGCTCCTAGACTCCCCATCCTCCAGGTATATAGTAAGAGAAAATGGTACCAATTTAATTGATTTAAATTTCTAAAAATGTATTAAGAAAAATCATTCTTTAAATTCATTATTTGATGTTCATTGTATTTGAAAATTGCAAATTTCAAAAATGCCCTTTTTTCTCGGGTGCCCTTTTTTTTTTTTTTGGTGCCCTTTTTACCAGTGCCTTTTTTCACAAGTGCCCTTTTCTTCCAAGCTCCCTTTTTTTCCGGGATCCATTTTGCGCAATTATTCTCTTTTCTGTTCTTTTCTTCTTCCACTTTCCTTTTCCTATTTCAGACAGAAATATTTAAAATGAGTTTGAGCTTGAATTGTTTTTTCACGCTCAAGTTCGTGTAAAAAACGAACTACGCTCAACTCAAGTTCATAATTTAAAAAACGAGCGAAGTTCAACTCAAAACTCAAACATTTTGAGCTACGCTCATGAACGCGTTCGTGCACAACACTGCTTTTATCCATGTTTAAACATCAAAAGTTTGCGGCAAATAGCTTTAGTTTACTTCGATATTCCCCGGCAATCAGTTTTAGAAAAGACAAAAGTATGCCGGTCGCGAAAGTGTTAATGATTCACCCACCGAATGTTGAAAATAAATAAATAAATACATACATAAATACAGCCTTGGACCGGCTGCGGTTACGTTATCTAAGCGTAGGACCGCGTCATAAGCGGCCCATCCTGGCGTATTCATTTATACAATAGTTATTCTATTAGATCAGAAGGTTAACAGATTTGGCGACGATCGCATTTATGAGCATTGGCACGCTGTAATTTATCGTCTGTAGGCAACGCCCTCTGTAGACAGGCCGCGACGCTAATCTCTGACGTCACGAACATCAGGCTGTTGCTGATGAAATTAAAACTACTGACTTTGTGTATTATTGCGGTGAAATCTCCACACAGAAGAACGGGATTTTTAGTTTTAGTTAAAGACATCTTTTAAAACTGACTAAAGAAAAATGCGAATTTTTTAAAAAATGTGTTTTAAATACTACCCTAACGATATATATGTATGTGTGAGAGTGACAAAATTTATAAACTTTCTTTTATATATATTATAAGCAATTTTTATAATTTAGCAACTTTTATACTTAGAAAGAAATTAAAATTAAATAAATAGTTTTAATATTATTATAATATTGCTTTAAATAAAAGAAATAAGTTGTACAAAATCTATGACTTTATTGAAAAACAATTTCTTTAAATAAAGTTTTAATTTTCTTTTCCAGTTTTATCTTTCTTTATCGTTAATTACATAATTAATTATTTAAATTATTCTGTGCTGTTGAAATTTTCAGCCACTGTTACACATAAAGTTTAAAATCCCTTAAATTGTTTTTTAATAATATAATCTGCTCATTTTTATAAATAATATCATTGTAACAAAATAACATAATTATTCATTTTACATGAGTATAGTATAATGAAATCCCCCCCCCTTTTTTTTTCTAGCTGATTAATACTAAACAAAAGTTGTAAGCAATCACATGTATTATCCTTTGGACTGTAAAGGGAACTGTGACTGAATAATAACAATTTTTGCTGGTACAAAAATAAAAATGTTTTCCTTGGAGATTTATTTATTTACTCTATTACTATTAATATTATTTTAAAAATACCTTTAAAATTTTAAACATAATTTCTATTTAAATATTAAAATTAAAACAACAATGTTTCTATTCTGCTAAAATTAAAACATGTATAAAATTATGTGTTTGAATTCTGCTACAATTAAACAGCTATTATCTTATTTTTAAAATTAGTTATCACTGTGAGAGACTCTGAATTTTAAACTGTGGCTGAATAAAATAATAATAATAATAATAATAATATTGAACATAATTTCCCACTAAAGTGTAAAACTACAATTCTGATAAAATAAAGTAAAACTTGCCTTTGGATGCTACCTAAAACTGGATTCAAGAAAAAATATGTACATGTTTTAAAAAAAAAAAAAAAAAAAAAAAACTAATAATTGTAAAAATTAAGGAGTCAACAACACATTGCAATATATATGTATATATATACCTAAATTGTTATCAGTCACCAGAAAGATATATGGAAAAATAAATAAATAAATAATAAAATGTAGAGTTATTTTTTGAAACACCAATTTCCAAGATCTAACACTGACCTATACAATCAGGATGACTTAATTTCCCTGTAATAACTACGTAATATATGAGAAAGGATATCTAAAATGGATTTATGTAACAACCCAGCAAAACTTATACTGATGGGCTCGTTCTGGCCTACAGCTGGCATCTTGCACTTGCCATCAGCTGCAGGTTGCCACATGTAGCTGAAGCAGTGGGCCGCTTACGGCTGCCAGCATTGAAGCCAACCTACAGTGAAAAGGCCGGTGGCTCAGAAGCGGCATAATAACAGCTGGCCTTTTGCAGGGTACCAGCACACGGCCAACATTATGTTTGCCATATTGCAGCCACAATTTATAAGGCCGGTACCGGACCATCACTTGCAATTCGAATGCATAGAGGGCGCTGCGATTCACCTGCTGTTGATTTGAAATTCCCTCTCATTTCGCTTCGCCATTTCGTGCCAAGTCTGCGGCGTACAAGATACTAAAAGGTTAAATGATCTCATAAAAAGTGTAAGAGTAAGTGATTCATTTTTTAATTTGGTTTTGTGTTTTTTATTTAATCATTTTTAGAAGTATTTGATTTTAGAATTATTATTAAAATATTAGGATTTCTAGAAAAGTACAGCAAATATCTCGTTGGTCCGTTTAAAATGAGCTATAATAGTCATTAATTTTCTAATTATATTCTTATTATTTCTTCTTATTATTATTTTAATAGCGCTAATAAGTTTATGGATCCAACTTTATATTTGTATAATATAACTGTGGGAAAGTTATTAGGACAATTATAAATTTGTAACCTTTTTATTTTTACTTTGTTCTGCATGTATAAGAAAGAAGTATTTGATACGTAAAAATTTTCGACTCCCGTTTTGCGGTTGTTTTACACGTTTTGATATGTTCTGAACACGATTTGACTTCATTAAAAAACTATCTGTCTATCTTTGTGTGTATCAGTAATTTTTTGAACGCTGTGTTCTATGAACAATTTAATACAATTTAACTTAACTAGATATTTAGTTGGACTTTGACTTAAATTGGTGCTAATTACATTTGAGGACCAATCCTTCAAAATATGCCGCTTTCATCCCATTTTTTCCCCAGTTTTTAACATGGCAGTATGAGAGGAAAATTTGCATAAATACACATAATGAGAATTAATTTTTAGATGTGAAATAAAATAAATAAATGTTTATGTTAATAACAGTCAGCCAAGATTTTTTTTTCTTTTTAATCCAGAGAGCATCGCTTGAAAAAAAATAAATAAATAAGTAAAATAAACAAATAAATAAATCTTAAAAATTATCCCTTCTATATATATTTGACTAGATCCTTATATATATAAAGTATTTAAAAAAATGCACTTGTAAAATAGTAAACAGCATTTAAAAATTCCCATGTGTTAGAAATATAAATAGAAAATGAAGTATTGCCATAAATTAATTAAAAGAGAAATAGCAAAAAGTATAATCAAAATAAGTATTAGAGTTTCTATTATATCCCAAAGAAACGTCGCCCAAGCAAAGAAAGAGTTCTGCTTTTTCTGCCAAAAGTGTTTCAATACAGAAATTTGTATCATATTTCTTATATTATTTTTGTGATTTTATAGAGCAGAAATTTTTTGTGGAAATTAGTGGTGGCAAAGAAGCGGAACTCTTTCATTCCTGACCCCAGTATGATTCAAAAAGTCAAGAATCGTGAAGATGGTCCTAAATCTGAATCAATTTATTCATATTTCATGAATAACAAGTGCATTATTACCTTTTAAATTCCGAAATTATTATTATTAACACAGATAACACTCACAAACTAATAAAGTTTTCGCCACATAAAGATGTGAGACAAAATAAATAAAAAACAAATAAATAAAAATAAATTCAATTAAATAAATAAAGACAAGAAGATAAAAAAAAAATATTTAGATTAGAATAATTTTCTCTCAAATATTATATACTTATCACAGACGTTAATCTTTGAACTGCATTATTATTATAACAATACTGCATCATAAAATTATATATCCTGTTTATATTTGTAATTTAAATGATCACTTTTGACTGCTAAACTTTAAGTGAGTAAGACACACTGAGTAAACTTTAAATGAATATGACTGTAAATTTTTTAAAATGTTTATCCAGTGTCTCTGTAATTCTACAATGGTTTTCAACTAAAAGTAAATAATCGAAATTCTTTACCTTCATCCCGTATTTTTATTTTTTCAAATTGTTTTATTTCTCAACAAATAATAATAATAATTAAGGAAAATTAAGGTTTCTTTAGAAGGAAATATAAATCATTGATGTACACCCACGACAAAATAATTAACATAATAGTCATTATCATTAAATCTGTGTATAAAACAGATTTTTTACCATCCTGTTTCATTTTCGCTATGTAAGATTTGAAATAAGTAATTACCTATAGTTATGATGAAATCTTTCAGAGCAACTGAAAACGTCTTACGTCTTTATTTAATAAATTCATTTTAAAGTAAACCAAAACAACGTCTATCAATCAGTGCAGTACGAATGTGTTAGTTTTGAATTCGAATATTTTTCTTAGTCAGCAATTATAGCCAGATGGCCCCAAATGCTTCCTGTCTAAGCATCTTTGAAGGTTAGCAACAGCGCTTATCAGTTCAAAAAATGTCGAAATGCATTAAGTAATTTTTACTTTCTTCTATATTCAATACAAGAAAGTATTGGATTCGTAAAAATTTTCGACCTCGGGTTTTTGATGGATTTACACATTTTGAGAGCTGTAGAACACGATTTGACCATTTTTAGAAAATGTCTGTCTGTCTGTGTGTGTGTGTGACAAAATTTTGTGGCAACTGTATCTCCGAAACTACTGCACAGAATTTCATACAAATTGGTATGTAGTTGCACCTTGACATAAATTAGTGCCTATCAACTTTTGGTAAAAATCGTCTCACAGGTTGCGTTGCCATCCCGCTTTTTCTAAATTTTTAACATGGTGATATAGGGCAAAATTTTGTATAAATGTGCATAAGGAGAATTATTTGTTAGTAATCATTATGAAATTTACAAGAATTATTTATAATAGAGATAGTCAACTGGGAAAAAATTTTTGCATGTGTAGGAGCCTCGTGAACCCCCCTGGGGGGGGAAGTCCGCCACCGAAGGGAGTAAATTTTCAAGATGGGTTTCTTTCGAAAGGTCTCGCCAATACCTTTAAAACAATTGGTTGAACTATAAATCTGTGATAATTTAAAACAAAGTTATCGATTTTTTTTTTACTTTTTACAAAAAAAAAAAAACGCAAAAAAATCTTTTTTTTTTTTTTAACGAAATTTAACCAAACTTGGTATTTAGTTGGCTCCTGACATAAACTGGTGCTGATTAGATTTGAGGATCAATCGCACAACAGGAGGCGCTGTGATCGTATTTCGTCTAAATTTTTAACATGGTAGTATAGGACAAAATTTCGTGTAAATGTACATAATGAAAGTTATTCTTAACCTGTGATTGTAAAATTAATATGAATTATTGCTAATAGTAGTAGTCAATTAGGAAAAAAAATTGTGCATGTGGGGGCATCGCTCCCCCCCCCCCACCCCCTGGGGGGAAGTACCCCTCGGGGTGGTGTAAATTTTGAAGGTGGGTATCTTTCGAAGGGTCTCGTCAATACCTTTAAAACGAATGGTTGAACTATAAATATGTGATAATTTAAAACAAATATATCGAATTTTTTTTTACTTTTAACGAAAAAAAAACTTGGATTTTTTTTTTTTTCTTTTTCTTTTTTTTTTTTTTTTTTTTTTTTTATATTGTTACTGAGTGAATTTGTATAGGAAAATATAGAAGAAAGTCTTGTGGTGGCCACAACATACTAGTTTCAATGTGAATTTGAATCTCAAATTGTAATCTGCGCTTTAAATAATAAACTTGGCAGTTAGTTTGTTTTCTGATTAAAAAAAGTAATCCATAACTTTAGATGAATTAGTTATTTAAATAAATTAATAAGAAGAAAAAAAAAAGAAATGGTTTTCTATTGGTTTCCAGGATCATGCATGCATGTTTAATTTAAATTTTTATGACAGCAAATATATGAAAAAAAAAAAAAAAAAAAAAAAAAGAAATGCGTACTTATATAATTTAATTGTAAAAAAATAAAAATAATTAAAATTAAAATTAAATTAAAACATAAATAAATAAAAATAAATTTTAAAGCACATATTTATTACAGTAATAAATGCACCAAAGAACCGGTATTAATAATAAAAATCTTTGTAAAGAAACGCAATAATTGAATTAAAAAAAAACTGGCAACATTTGTTTCTGGTGATACACGGCTCTTCATTTGGTGAACAAAGTAGGCACGAGTGTAGCAAAACACTTCTGTTACACTCGTGTCCACTTTTGTTCACCTGAATAAGGATAATAGTGGTGACATCTGTTGCCTTTTTATCTTATTTTAATATCTTATTATTTATATATTTATTTTTACAGTAATAAACGATTCAAAGAACCGTTATTAATAATAAAAATCTTTGTAAGGAAACCCAATAATTAAAAAAAAAGTACTAGCAACATTTGTTTCGAGTGGAAATAATACCATGGCTCTTCATTGGGTGAACAAAGTAGGCACGAGTGCGGCAAAGTACATTTGCTACACTCGTGTCCACTTTTGTTCGCCTGACTAAGGGTCACTGTTGCTTTTTTTTTCCGATTCATGGTAACTTATTATTTTATTCTTCAGAGTCAGAACTCCGTACTTAGTAGTTTTTAAATCCCTTTTAAGGGGATGACGAAATTGAAAATCGTACTTTGAAATTAGCGTCTTAGATTTCTTAAAGATTACATACATATGCTTTGAAATGTATCAATACTAAGCATATTAAAATTTCTGGAAAACTATTTAAATATGTTAAAAAAAAAAAAAATCAAATAACAACTTTTCGAAAGATTTTAAGTGTTTTATGCGATTAATATTTTTAATAAATTATCCCCTTACCCTGATTTCATTGTATTGTAATGTATCAATATATTCGAAATAAATTAGTTTTTTACTTTGTGCATTGGTTGGTGAGTTTTTTTTTTTTTTTTTTTTTTTTTTTTTCTGTTAAAAATACTTTTATGTTTGACTCTAAAATTTAGCACACAAGTATAAAATACTTTTCAAAAAGTAACTTCTCAATCAATCCACAAAGTTATACCCAAATATGTTTAGAAATTTTGATAAATTACAATGATGTAAAATCGAGTGTAAAATTTAAAAATTATGTTGTATGGAATATTTATTTATTTATTTTATTTCAATAGTTTATGAGAAATTTTAATGTACTTAATACTGATACATTTCAATACTTATGTATTAAATCACGACATTAAGGAAGAAATTTCAAAGAACAATTTTCAATATTTACCATCTCCTTAACTCTGATTTAAATATTTTTTTATTGAATGTTCTCTATATTGCATACTTAAATCAGAAACTTTTTATTTCAATATTTTATCTAGTCACTTGCAACGTTACATTTATTTATATAAAAAAAACTTAACACAGTTAAATAAACGTTTTGAAATTTAATATTTTGAAACAAAATTTACAAAGAATATAATATTACATAGAACAAAATATACATTTATCTTATCAAAATCTTATATTTGCATAGAACAAAAGTAATAAAAAGCTTATCATAGATTTTTTTTTAATGAAAACGGATCGGCTGAGTGTATCTCACGCTGTACTAGAAATCCTAAATTTATAAACATAGTCTAAGAATCAGATGCTTGTAAAAATTTAATTGAACTATAAATACAGTGGGTAATCAATTATTATTATTATTATTATTATTTTAAAACAAATACTGGATGAAATGGTCTTGAACTTCTAATACGCAAAGAACATTTAAAAACTCATATTTTCCACTATCGATTTACTCAAGAGTGCAATTAAAGAAGCAACCACAAATTGGAGAAAAGCACATATACTTTGGATCACCCTATATCATGAAAAGCTACCGATGACTTGTAACCTTAACACGCTGCATATATTATAAACAATATGTGTATTTTTTTTTTTTTTTTTTTTTTTTTTTTTTGGCAAGGGGGGGGGGGCAAGTTTCTTTTCTTTCTTTCTTTTTTTTTTTTTTTTTTTCTTATAGCAAGAATGGAATTCAATAAAATTTTACAAAACTTACAGAAAAATTGACAAAATTTTAACAAAACACAAAGCACAAGAAATATATTACTCTAAAGCACACATTTATACGTGTAATATTCGGTGAGATATGAGCATTTATAATAAATATTTTATTTACTGCTTTTGTGGGAAAGTTAAAAATTTTTATTACATTAGTTAAAAGCTAGATATATTGGGCAATTTATATCGAAAGTTCATTTCAATACAGGAAAAATTAAGCAAGTGTTTGCGAAAAAATGGGGCAGATTTTAGGTATATACAGGTTTGAAAATTCATAAGGGGTTTTTCACATGCCAAGCATTTAATTGGAAGATTAAATTTTTTCAACCATGTTTCAAAATTTCTTCTTTGTGAAAAAATCCTTCTGGACTTGTAACTCTAACATACTTTTATTTATTTAGTACGATCTGTGAGCTCATAAGGCGATTTTTCACAAAAATGACCTTTTGTAACATGGTTTAACATATCTAAAATCTGGCTCGTTCTTTTACCAATAATTTACTTAATTTTTATTCCATTGAAATAAACTTTCGTATAAGTTACCCAAGATATCTGGTTTTCGACTTACGTAATAAAAAAATTTCTATCTTACGCGCACGCTCAGAAAAAATAAAATAAATAAATAAATAAAAATTGATGTAAATGCTCAAATCTCCTCGAAAATTACACATATGAATTTTATGTTTCAGAATAATGTTTCTTTAATGTTTTATCAATTTTTCTGCAAGTTTTGTAAAATTTTGTGAAAATTCCTTCTTGTTATAAGCAAAAAAATCTGGAGTGACTCCACTCGACTTTCCGAACATTGAGTAATTAACAGTTTTGTAGATAAAGTAAAGAAAGAGGAATTGTTAAAAAACAAAAGAGATAAAACCATAATAAAGTGTTTGAGTATTTTTCTCCATATATTACACGATGTTTTATTTAACGCTACTGAACTTTGAGCTCATAGATCATAATGATAAAGAATTTTCGTTGTGTCCCTGTAAAAAACCTATAAATGCTAGATTCACAAAAATGCTTATAGTTAGTGCAACAGTGATTTATAATATTCATATAAATTTTTAGCTCAATTGAATAAGGCGTTTAGATGCTATCGCACTTTTAACTAGTATGTTGTGCCCACCACATGACTTTCTTCTATATTTTCCTATACAAATTCACTCAGTAAAAATAATTTAGTAAAATTATTATTTAAAAAAAATTATCTTCCATGATAATGCAGATGATTTCCATATTAGATAAGTAGTATAACACTAAATAGCCAAAAAAAGTCAATATTACATTAAAAAAAATCGATAACTTCATTTTAAATTATCGCAGATCTATGGTACAACCATTCGTTTTAAAGGTACAGGCGAGCTCTTGAAGCATCATGAAAATTTACTCCCCTCGAGGGGGGAACTCCCCCCTTGGGGGGGGGGCTCCTACACATACAAAAAAATTTTCCCAGTTGACTATCTCTATTATAAATAATTCTGGTAAATTTCATAATGATTATTAAAAAATAATTTTCTTTATGCACATTTATACAAAATTTTGTACTATACCACCATGTTAAAAATTTAGAAAACGCGGGATGGCAACGCAACCTGTAAGACAATTTTTACCAAAAGTTGATAGGCACTAATTTATGTCAAGGTGCAACTACATACCAATTTGTATGAAATTCTGTGAAGTAGTTCTTGAGATACAGTTGCCACAAAAGTTTGTCACACCCACGCAGAGACTGACAGACAAACAGACAGACATTTTCTAAAAATGGTCAAATCGTGTTCTACAGCTTTCAAAACGTGTAAATCCATCAAAAACCCGAGGTCGAAAATTTTTACGAATCCAATACTTTCTTCTCTTCAATATAGAAGAAAGTAAAAATTTGGTCCCACAGGCCATAATGATAAAGAATTTTTCTTTGTGTCCCTGTAAAACTAGTATGTTGTGGCCACCACAAGACTTTCTTCTATATTTACCTATACATATTCAATCAGTAACAATATTTAAAAAAAAAAAAAAAAAAAAAAAAAAAAAAAAGTACGATTTTTTTTTTCCAATTTTTTTTTTTTTTTTTTTGTTAAAAGTGAAAAAAATCGATAACTTTGTTTTAAATTATCACAGATTTGTAGTTCAACCATTTGTTTTAAAGGTATTGACGAGACCTTTCGAAAGATACCCATCTTGAAAATTTATCCCCCCCCAGGGTATTCCCCCCCAGGGGGGGAAGCGATGCCCCCCCATGCAGAAAATTTTTTTCCTAGTTACATACTACTATTATCAATAATTCATATTAATTTTACAATCACAAGTTTAAAACAACTCTAATTATGCACATTTATACGAATTTTTGTCCTATGCTGCCATGTTAAAAATTTAGATAAAATGCTATCACAGCGCCACCTGTTGAGCTATTGATCCCCAAACATAATCAGCACCAGTTTATGTCGGGGACCAACTAAATACCAAGTTTGGTTAAATTTCGTTTAAAAAAAAAAAAAAAAAAAAAAAATTGCGATATTTTTTTTTGTTAAAAGTAAAAAAAATCGATAACTTTGGTTTAAATTATCACAGATTTATCGTTCAACCATTCGTTTTAAAGGTATTGACGAGATCTTTCGAAAGATAGCCATCTTGAAACTTTGCCCCCCTGGGTGGGAACTTCCCCCCCCGGTGGGGGGGCAACCGATGCCCTCACATGCACAAAAAATTTTTCCAAGTTAACTATTACTATTATCAACGAGACCTTTCGAAAGATACCCATCTTGAAAATTTACTTGCCCGGGGGGGGATTTCCCCCCCCGGGGGGGGAACCGATGCCCCCCCATGCACAAAATTTTTTTCTTAGCTAACTACTACTATTATGAATAATTCATATTAATTTTACAATCACAAGTGTAAAATAACTCTCTTTATGCCCATTTATACGGAATTTTGTCCTATGCTGCCATGTTAAAAATTTGCATAAAATGCGATCACAACGCCACCTATTGAGCGATTGATCCCAAAATCTGATCAGCACCAGTTTATGTCAGGGTGCAACTAAATACCAAGTTTGGTTAAATTTCATTCATTGGTTCGTGAGATACAGCGTCCACAAAAAAATGATACAGACAGACAGACAGACAGACATTTTCTAAAAACTATTAATTCGTGTTCTCCATATCCCAAAACATGTAAATCCATCAAAAAGTGGACTTTTTCGCGAATCGCGAAAAATCGCGACTTTTTCGCGAAAATTTTCGCGAATCCAATACTTTCTCTATATTACATATAGAAGAAAGTAAAAACTGTAAGTGCTAAATTCACCAAAATCTATACAGTTCGTGCAACTGTGACCTATAACATGTGTACAATTTTTTTGTTCAGATTAAATAAGCGTTTAGACGCTATCGCACTTTTAAAAATTTGGCCCCATAGGCCATAATGATAAAGAATTTTTCTTTATGCCCCTGTAAAAAAACTGTAAGTGCCAGATTCTCCAAACTCTATACAGATATAGTAACTGTGACCTATAATATGTGTATAAATTTTTTGCTCAATTGAAGAAGGCGTTTAGATGCTATCGCACTTTTCAGATTTTGGTCCCATAGACCATAATGATAAAGAATTTTTCTTTGTGTCCCTGTACAAAAACTATAAGTGCTAGATTCACCAAAATCTATAGAGTTCGTACTATGGTGACTTACAATATACGTACCAACTTTTAGCTTATTCGAACAAAGCGTTTAGACGCTAGCGTGTTCACTCACAGACATACACACATACACACACACATACACACACACATACATACATCATCGTAAAACTAGTGAAAACGGACTCAGGGGACCTCGAAACGTATAGAAACATCAAAATCTCGAATTCGGATTTTTGACATGATTACAATACTTTCCTCACTATAGTGTTCGGAAAGTAAAAATTGCCAAAAATGTAATAATAATATATATATGTATAGATATATATGCCTAAAAAATTGTGTATTTCCCATACAAAAAACTTACAAACATTGTATATAGTAAGAGCAATAATGTGTTAAAGTTACAAGTCATTTGTAGCTTTTTATGACACAGGGTGATCCAAATTATTTGTGCTGTTCTTTAATTTATAGCTGGTCCCTTACTTGAACTTAGGACTAAATCGATAGTAGAAAATGTGAGTTCTTAAACGTTTTTACCTGTCTGCATTTCAAAATCATTTAGTCAAGCATTTTTTTTTTCTTTTTAATCAAGATAAAAAAAGTGTAAAAAAAAAAAATAATAATAATAATAATAATATTTTGATCACCCTCTGTTGCTACAAAACCAAATTAAATATTGGATGCATAGAAATTAGCATTAATAAAATGTAATGCAATAAATAAATAAATAAATAAATAAAATAAAATAAAATAAAATAAAATAATAGTCATAACCAAATCACTATTGGCCCATTAAGGGCCCTCTTCACTCACCGCCGCTGGAAACCGAAGCTAATGTTATTCTATGGGAAATTTTTCTTTACAAATAACTTATTAACTAATACATATTTTTTAATTCTGTTTTCACATTCTGAAAATTTCAAGCTGTTAAATTGACGGACGTTTTTTAAAAAAATTATTTAATTTTTTATATTTTATTTTGAAGCTGCAAAATACGAATTTTCGATGTGTGAAATTTTTTCATTTTGCAATTTCAAAATAAAATATTAAAAATTAAAAAATACACTTTTAAAAAAAGTCGGTCAATTTAACAGTTGGGAATGTTTTGAATGTGAAAACAGAATTTAAAAATATGTATTAGTTAATGAGTTATTTGTAAAGAAAATTTCCCCATAGAATAACATTGGCTCGGGCTTCCGGCGACGGTAAATGAAGAGGGCCGTTAATGGGAAAATATAAAGGGCCAACAAAAACACCAGGAGTAATATAATTATTTATGTTTGCCACAACTGGCCCACTGAAGGCTTCCAGCAACAATACGAAAAAATTATGTTTGCTATCAGGTGGCCCGACACTGGCCCACTAACGATTTTTAACATATTGTTGGTTGCCATCAGTGGTCCACAACCTTTTTTTAACCGATAGCTCGCTGCCAGCAATGACCCATTAGTGGCCCACTGACTTATTTCGATCGTACTGCAGGCTGCCAGCAGTGGATCGGCCGAATGCGGCCATCTGATGGCCGGCATAACATATTCCCTTCGGCACCTTAACTTTTGCCACCAACGGGCCAGCAGCTGTTACTGTTGGCAGCCAACACTTGGCCTCGTGTTGGCCATCATCCCAGGTTTTGCTGGGAATTTTCAAGAAAAACGTTAGAGCCGTTTTTGAGATACCAACTTTTACCAAAACTTCGCATACACAATTATTGAACCGGAAAACAATGATTACATATAAAAGGATATTTAAAAGGGAGGTAATATGGCGAGTTTGAAAAAAAATCGTACAGTCGTTTTAAAAGAAACGCACTTACCAAACCTGAAATTTAGCTATCTATACAGAACTCCTATCAATTTTCTTGACCTAACCAATTGTATCATGCGAAATTATATCTAATAGAATGTTTATATAGGAACTTTGAAGAAAATTGGAAGAGCCGTTTTCGAGATACGGACTTACGGTTCCACTTCCGGTTTTCCGATTTTCACCAAAATTTGGGAAAATTCATCTGTACACCAGACCTGTCTCAATTATGAAGTTTTGTCGTTTTATCTTTAATAGTTTCGGAGATATGAAAGCCAGAAGATTCCGCACATACACACACACAGACCAATTGCCAAAAACTACATTTTTGGACTCAGGAGAGCTTAAAACATGTAAATCGGGTGAAAACTCGATATTGAATTTTTGGACCGAATACAATACTTCCATTACCTACGGTAGTCGGGTAACTACTGAAGTAAAAAGGCGAAGAATGAATTTATCAAGTTTGGAAAATATCTTAATTAATCAATACAATTTAATGTGCAAAGCAATAAGAATCTGAATAAAACGTCTCACTATAATGTTATTCAAAATAAAATTATATTTGTGATAGAATAAATGTAATTACAATAATCATAATATCATTAAAATTAAGTTAAACATATTTATTTAGGAATTAACGTCGCATTACTTCTGCTTCGAAATTACTTAAATACTGCACTTTCATGTGCAATGCAATATAAAAATTAAACATCTAACTATACTCTTTCTGTTGCATTTCAAATAATATTTTACAACAAAGGATGCAATTAATTATGAAATAGTATTCATTAATAACATTCATTCAAGCTGATGCAAAACCAAAACTAATATTTCATAAAAACTGAAATATATTTTTAAAAAAATTGGCTACCACAAATTGTTTTTTATTACTTATGCTCACTAATTAATTTTTAATAAAATTTTAGCAAAAAAGAATTGTCTTTTAGTACATATATTTGCTAATTAATGTTTAATAATTAGTATAATCATATTGTAAACTATTTATATATTATTCAGACTTAAAGAAAAAAAAATCTTAATTTAAAAAAAGAGATAGGTAGCAATTACATATGTAAAGCAATGATAATATGAATAAAACTTTTGATCTTAATGTTTTTCAAATAACATTTTATATATTTGTGATGGAATATATATAATTTGAATGGAATTATACTAATTTTATGAATGATAATAGCAATAATAAATAATAAATTATCCCGTATCACTTTTTTAGAGATAATTTATAATAAAATATATTCACATTTCTATTAACTTCGCATTATTTCTAAAAATCTGACATAAATGAAATGAATATTTAAGTTTTTAAAATCTTTTAATTAAATAATGCATTTTCACATGCAGAGCAATGAGAATCTGAATAAGATTTCACATTCTAATGTTTTTGAAGTATTGCATATTTGTGATAGTATAAACGTAATTAGAATTATATATAATTCTATTTAAGGAAACATTTATATAGGTAGCAAGACATTGCATTACTTCTATTTAAAAAATCTGATGTGGGCACCACATGACTTCCTTATACACTTTTAGAAATATACATAATGCTAAAAAACATTGTCACTGGAGCCGAAACATTTGGCTAAAAATATTTAAAAAAAATGCATGCATACGTAAAAAAAATAATAAATAAAATTGTGCCTTGAGGGGACTCATGTCAAAGTTGTGCCTTGGGGGGGACTCATGTCAAAGTTGTGCCTTGGGGGGGGACTCATGTCAAAGTTGTGCCTTGGGGGGGACTCATGTCAAAGTTGTACCTTGAGGGGGGGACTCATGTCAAAGTTGTACCTTGGGGGGGACTCATGTCAAAGTTGTGCCTTGGGGGGGACTCATGCCAAAGTTGTACCTTGGGGGGGACTCATGTCAAAGCTGTGCCTTGGGGGGGACTCATGTGCCTTGGGGGGGACTCATGTCAAAGTTGTACCTTGGGGAGGGGACTCATGTCAAAGTTGTGCCTTGGGGGGACTCATGTCAAAGCTGTGCCTCGGGGGGACTCATGTCAAAGTTGTACTTTGGGGGGGACTCATGTCAAAGTTGTGTCTTAGGGGGGGGACTCATGTCAAAGTTGTGCCTTGGGGGGGACTCATGTCAAAGTTGTGCCTTGGGGGACTCATGTCAAAGTTGTGCCTTGGGGGGGGACTCATGTCAAAGTTGTACCTTGGGGGGGACTCATGTCAAAGTTGTGCCTTGAGGGGGACTCGTGTGCCTTGGGAGGGACTCATGTCAAAGTTGTACCTTGGGGAGGGGACTCATGTCAAAGTTGTGCCTTGGGGGGACTCATGTCAAAGTTGTACCTTGGGGGGGACTCATGTCAAAGTCGTGCCTTGGGGAGGGGACTCATGTCAAAGTTGTGCCTTGGGGGGGACTCATATCAAAGTTGTGCCTTGGGGGGGACTCATGTCAAAGTTGTGCCTTGGGGGGGGACTCATGTCAAAGTGTTCCGAACTTTTCTGTAAATTTCAAATGTCTAGCTAGTCGAAAAGTCAGTTAAATTGCAAGATTTGTCCAAACCGTTTTTGAGCTATTACCGTTTTTTGATACATTTTGCCCATTATGAACCTTATTTTCCTAAATATCTCCAAAACGGAAAATCATATAAAGTCCAAAAAGGGAGGTGCACAACTAGATGTTGTAACAAACCTATGTACCAATTCGCAACTTTCTACGTCCAACCGTTTTTGAGTTATGCGACCTACACCCACACACCCACAGACACACATACATACAGACGTCACGAAAAATCGTGTAAAGTCGCTTATATCTCTAAAACGAGAGCTCGTGTTAAGACAAAACTTGCAGGTGTGCAACTAGACATCATGACTGTCACACGTATAAATTGGCAACATTCAGCGATCATTCGTTTTCGAGCAATGTGAAATACAAAATCCATTTCGCAAATCGGGATTACTATACTTCCTTATACTTTGTATAAGGAAGTAAAAATAAATAAAAAATAAAATTGTGCCTTGAGGGGACTCATTTTAAAGTTGTGCCTTGGGGGGGACTCATGTAAAAGTTGTGCCATGGGGGGACTCATGTAAAAGTTGTGCCTTGGGGGGACTCATGTCAAAGTTGTACCTTGAGGGGGGGACTCATGTCAAAGTTGGGCCTTGGGGGGACTCATGTCAAAGTTGGGCCTTGAGGGGACTCATTTCAAAGTTGCGCCTTGGGGGGACTCATGTCAAAGTTGTGCCTTGGGGGGGACTCATGTCAAAGTTGTACCTTGAGCGGGACTCATGTGCTTTGGGGGGGGACTCATGTCAAAGTTGTGCCTTGGGGAAGGGACTCATGTCAAAGTTGCGCTTTGGGGGGGACTCATGTCAAAGTTGTGCCTTGGGGGGGACTCATGTCAACGTTGTATCTTGGGGGGGACTCATGTCAAAGTTGGGGGGACATGTTAAAGTTGGGCCTTGGGGGGGGACTTCGGATCCGAAACAATTGGATAAAAGTGTTAAAAAATGCATTTTCACCGTGTTTCTGAACTATTCCGGAAGTTTAATATCTCTAACTAGTCGGGAAGTTAGTTAAATAATTTTTCTGTTGAATCATATAAACGCTGCTGAAGGCAGCAGTGACACGAAGCAATTGGCTAAAAATATTTAAAAAATGCATTGTCACCGTGTTCTGAGCTTTTCTGGAAGTTTTAAATGTCTAGCTAGTCGGGAAGTTAGTTAAAAATCGATTGCAAGATTTGTACTGGTAACGCTGCCGAAGGCAGCAGGAATCTGAAACTGTTGGCCAAAAATATAAAAAAAACGCATTGTCAACGTGTTCTGGGCTTTTCTGAAAGTTTCAAATGTCTAGCTAGTCGGGAAGTCAGTTAAATTGCAAGATTTGTCCAAACCGTTTTTGAGTTATTACCGTTTTTTGATACATTATGGCCAAAACCAATGTATATTTGGTCATTATGAACCTAATTTTCCTAAATATCTCCAAAATGGAAAATCATACAAAGTCCAAAAAGGGAGGTGCAGAACTATATGTTATAACAAACCTATGTACCAATTCGCAACTTTCTACGTTCAACCGTTTTTGAGTTATTACCGTTTTTTGATACATTATGGCCAAAACCTATGTATTTTTGTCATTATGAACCTAATTTTCCTAAATATCTCCAAAACGGAAAATCATACAAAGTCCAAAAAGGGAGGTGCACAACTAGATGTTATAACAAACCTATGTACCAATTCGCAACTTTCTACGTCCAACCGTTTTTGAGTTATGCGACATACACACACACACACACACACACAGACACACACACACACATACAGACGTCACGAAAAATCGTGTAAAATCGCTTATATCTCTAAAACGAGAGCTCGTGTTCAGACGACACTTGCAGGTGTACAACTATACATCATGACAGTCACACGTATAAATTGGCAACATTCAGCGATCATTCGTTTTCGAGCAATGTGAAATACAAAATCCATTTCGCAAATCGGGATTACTATACTTCCTTATACTTTGTATAAGGAAGTAAAAAGAAAAAAGTTTTAAAAGATAATTACTGAAACATATTCTTAAATATTTTAGCAGTCAAAAATCATTTTTTTTTTTAATTAGTTATGTTTGTTAATTAATTTTTAATAAATAATAAAATCCCATGAAGAAAATATTTTCACATTCATTACGGAAATTTCTTTGAATTTTTTCGAGATCTGATTATCAATAGATAAATTATTAAGTGTTTTTAAAACTGTTCTGTGTATGTTTTAATATAATTATTACAATGTACGATAAGTCACTTAAATGTTTAATTTTTTTTCTATGCAAAAATAATGATTTAAGAAATATTGTTAAACAAAAGAAATAAAATTATCTAACCTTAGTATCAAGAGACTCGGCAGAGTCTCAAGTGACGCAAGCGCAAAAACAAACGAACGCCACGACACTCAGCGGAAACGGAAAAACGAACGAAACTGCGACACTTATATATACACGAATTTAAAGATCAAAGAAACCGCTGAAAGCCGACACTTAATATCTCAGGAAATATGGGAGGTTATGTTCTGATAATTTCAAAATAGTCTTACACCTTCTGTCTGATCCTACCCTGAAATCGTTACATTTTTGTGTGCAATATATTTCGAGATATGAATTGGCTCATTTAAGCTATAAATGGACGGCCTAATGTGTAAGAAATTTTTCTCGAATATGGCTCGAGCGAATTTAGTTTAATTTATATATGATATTAATCGCTTTTATCTGATGTGCCTGACATCTCCCTTTTCCCTAGGAAAACTCTTGTTTTTTTTTATAACTCAGTTTAAAAATCGAACTATTTTTACTACGCGATGCAAAGATTTCTATTGATAATTCTCAGAATTCTGAACAGGTGTTATTCGGTTTGGTCTTGGAGTTGGTTGGTTGGTTCAATCTGAATGCAGTCAATAAAAAATTCAGATTTTGTTTTTTAATGCAAGAAAGAAACTTTATTGTT
Source organism: Salticus scenicus (assembly GCA_963930645.1). NCBI lineage: Eukaryota > Metazoa > Arthropoda > Arachnida > Araneae > Salticidae > Salticus > Salticus scenicus. The sequence continues at coordinate 325,644,152 of OZ005648.1, read as the reverse complement.
TCTTTTAAATATTTATTGTATATATACGAAATGAAATTTCACCTAAATATATATATTTTTTTGTTATAAAGTAAATATTTAAGATTTTAAAATTTCGCATTTCGTCAAAAAAATATTTCGATAATATTTTAAATCAGGAAGTATTTTGTAATTATAAGTATTTTACTTCATAGTTATTAATGATAAATTTACAGTTTTTTAAAGAGAAAATATTTCACATTTTTCTTGGCTTTTAGTGTGACGTAAAACGCGTAAAACGCATCCATCAATCAATCCATCCATTCTCGGCTATTGGCTAATTTTTCACTTTTCATCTTGTATTAATACGCCGGGCAATAACAAATCGTATAAAGAAGAATTAAGTATTTATATGAAATCAAGGATTTCATACTATATTTCAGGTAAGAAATATTATTTTAATAGTTTTATTATATTTTTTTCTGTGTTATAAATATAATATCCATTTTTAATTTTTGTTTACAATATTCGTGTCCAGTTGTAGATTAAAAGTTGCCGTAATCTTTGAAAATGAATAAAAAAAGTCTTATTGACATTTAAACCACCCAAATTACACAATCAAAAGCCAAACTGGCTCCATACTGTCACACTTTTCTGTGATCATTAGATAAATAATACTAATTAGATAATAACTCCTTTTGCCCAAGTACAGTAGAATCCTGATTCTAAGGCATCTCTTCTCTGAATCGATGGAGATATCCACCAACTGCAAATAATGACAGTCGTTAATTTCAACTTTCACTGACTCCTTTTGCTTATAAAATAAGCCTTCCCTCATGAAATTAAAATGCCTAAACCATCTTTTATTAAAATATGTATACTTGTATACCATGAATCATAAAATAATTCGTGATAAAAATAATAATCAACTTAAAAATTCCAACAACAATTATCTGAACCTATCTGCAGCAAAATAAAATTTATTTTCAAACCATGAAGGCTGAACCAAGTCTCGTATCTATAGAAATAATATCAATTCATAAAATATTTAATTTGTAGATGCAAATTTTTCATAAATTAAGACTATACAACCAATGTAGTAATCTAGAGATATAATGCAAGTGTATTTTTAAGCCTAAACATTTCTTTAGTTGTTAAATTCATCTACAGAGCTTTAAACAATCTGCTGCACCCGATGCCATGCTCCGTTACTGCTGCTGGGATAAAAAGCTTTAAGTAACTTTAAGATCATTTTTAGTGTTGCACCGAGTAGCCATGTATCAAATACCGAGTAGTTGTAAGAAAGAATAATTGACGTACATATGAAGAATTTAGCACATCTTGAAATTAAAAAAAGACCTTTTGGACATAAAATTAAGTTAAATAGCAAACAGCATGTTTTCATGAAATGTTTCAGAACTTTTGTAGTGCATATACACAATTAGGTTCATCGTTATATTTGACACTTCCAGCTTAGTGGATTATTAAATCCGTAATAACTGATAACTTCATTCTTTATTATTAGTCTTCTTTCTCATATGTGAATCATTCTCAGATAATTCTTAGAGAATATAAAAGTTCCTATACACTTGGGCTTAATTTAAGATGCATGAAGTTATTATATGAAATGAGAACATTTAAAATAAATATTTTATCATTTCAAACATAATATATTTCATTAATCTTCAAATTCTAGCAGAGTAAACAAGATAGGTGGTTTTGGGCGGCCATAATTTGAAAAACAACATTTTTGATTATTAAAATATATTTTTAATAACATTTTAGTGTATTTACTTTTTTCATAATTATTATTTTTTAAATTAAAAATTAATCTTTTCTTAAACTTTTAAAAGTGTCTTACTTTTATTTGAACAAATATGTAACAAAAGTTTTTTTTACAATATTAGTATAATAATTAGTGTAATATTAGTATAATAAGGGTTCTTTTTCCTAAAATATTTTATTTTTGTCTGTTTTATAGATACAATAAGTTTTTATTAAAAAAAAAAAAAAATTGCATATTACATGCATACAAGATGGTTATACTCAAATTCTTGTAACTAAAATGGATAAGCTCATATCATGATTCGTCTCTATACAGAGTTTGGTGGCAATCTACTCACCTGTTTTAACTGCAAAAAGCTGTTTGCAGCAAAAAGTTTAATGACTTTATATTTTCATACAGGTGACGGGTTTTTACTTTTTAATGCATAGATATTATCTCATATTATTATACGTTCAAACTGTGCAAGTGATAATAATTATGGAATTTTTAGCCATAATATTTGCTTTTTTTTTTTTTTTTTTTTTTTTTTTTTTTAAGGATACAATTTTTTGTATAAACTCAAAGCTGGTATCCAATGAACTGCATCAATAAGTAATATACCTACTTTTAAACTTTCCTGCAAGTTATCTAGGGTTTAAAAAAAAAAAAAAAAAAAAAAAAAATCCGTAGTTTGTATTTACTTTAAGTTGAAAAATAAAGTGCAGTATTGAACTACTAAAAAACTTTTCATTTATTTTACGGTCAACTCCCTCTAACTCTCAAAAGTTTTGTCCACAGGTTATGCGGATTATAGGAATTTGCAGATTAGAGATCATTGCCTTTGTTTACAGTTTTCTTTTGCAGATACAAAGTCAGTTATTATTAATTCATAAATAGACATAAAAATGGAAAGACGATTTCTAATAAATTTTAGAATAAAATATTTCTTCAATATTAATAAAACTAATCTATCTCATTCATATATGATGATAAATAATTCAAGCATATTCAAATAATAGGTACCTGTATAATATAAATAAACATATTTAAAAAATACAAAACAAAATACTTTTGAAAGTTCAGAAATAATATTCATCACTGATTAATTTTGTTAAACATTGATGTAATAGTGGTTTGTTTTAAGTGCTAGTCTGCATGAATTGCAGGATAATAAATACAAGAATGTTACCCCCCCCCCCCTATCCAATTTTGTTTCAAAGCAAGGATTAAGATAAAAATTTGGTTTAAAAAAAAAAAAAAAAAGTAAAAAGGTGAGAAAGGTGAATTTTTTTTAAATATGAGATGTAAATTTCTTTTACATTAAAAAATCAATTATGGATTAGAAGGATTTGCAGATTATAAATCTGTGGATTACAGGGAGTTGACTATACCGTATATGACTATAAAGAAAAAGTTTTTGATGACATTTTGTAATACAGTATTGACTACTGGTTCTTTTAATTAACTGGATGTTTGTTAAAAACTGCTTTATCAGAAAATATAAGAAAGTGATCCAAATCCAAACTATTATTTATTATCAGTTAAAGAAATAAAATTGTCTAAGTTATAAAACTTTACACTGTTTAAATTGAAATTGATTTTTTTTTTTTTTTTTTTTTTTTTTAAACTGGATTTTGAGTATTTTAGAACGTAATCATCAGATAACGAAGATCACTATGGTAAAAATATCCATAATTATTAATTAAATATGTTATTAAATTTTTATAGGTATAATTTTGAAGTTACTTAAAGTTGTTTATAAGATAAATGCATCCATTGTATCCACTAAGCTGGAAGTATCAAATATAACGATGAACCTAATTGTGTATATGCACTACAAAAGTTCTGAAACATTTCATGAAAACATGCTGTTTGCCATTTAACTTAATTTTATGTCCAAAAGGTCTTTTTTTAATTTCAAGATGTGCTAAATTCTTCATATGTACGTCAATTATTCTTTCTTACAACTACTCGGTATTTGATACATGGCTACTCGGTGCAACACTAAAAATGATCTTAAAGTTACTTAAAGCTTTTTATCCAAGTAGCAGTAACGGTGTAGCATGGCATCGGGTGCAGCAGATTGTTTAAAGCTCTGTAGATGAATTTAACAAAAAGAAATGTTTAGGCTTAAAAATACACTTGCATTATATCTCTAGATTACTACATTGGTTGTATAGTCTTAATTTATGTAAAATTTGCATCTACAAATTAAATATTTTATGAATTGATATTATTTCTAGAGATACGAGACTTGGTTCAGCCTTCATGGTTTGAAAATAAATTTTATTTTGCTGCAGATAGGTTCAGAAAATTGTTGTTGGAATTTTTAAGTTGATTATTATTTTTATCACGAATTATTTTATGATTCATGGTATACAAGTATACATATTTTAATGAAAGATGGTTTAGGCATTTTAATTTCATGAGGGAAGGCTTATTTTATAAGCAAAAGGAGTCGGTAAAAGTTGAAATTAAGGACTGTCATTATTTGCGGTTGGTGGATATCTCCATCGATTCAGAGAAGAGATGCCCTAAAATCAGGATTCTACTGTACTTGGGCAAAAGGAGTTATTATCTAATTAGTATTATTTATCTAATGATCACAGAAAAGTGTGACAGTATGGAGCCAGTTTGGCTTTTGATTGTGTAATTTGGGTGGTTTAAATGTCAATACGTAGCATAATAGCAGGAAAATTTTAAGAATTTTAGGATAACTAATGATATTTAAAGATATTTCAGGAAATTTTTTAAGAATTCAGAAAAATCAGGATATCTCTGATTGTGAGACTTTTTTAATTCATTTAAAATAATCTGAATTAAACTGTAATAGAAAGTTTAAATTGCTTAACAGGATTTTATACAAATCAGAATATAATACTCTATGGCCAAGTTCATGAAACATAACTCGCTCCTTTCTTTCATGGACGTTTAAATGCATGCTAAACTAAGTTTTTCTTAAAATATTTTAGATGTATAAAATAAATAATTTTTTCAAAGATTACGGCAACTTTTAATCTACAACTGGACACAAATATTGTAAACAAAAATTGAAATTGGATCGTATATTTACAACACAGAAAAAAAATATAATAAAACTATTAAAATAATATTTCTTACCTGAAATATAATATAAAATCCTTTATTTAATATCTACAATATAAACACTTAGGGTCGTATTCACCAAACTTCATTGATCGAGGATTAAACAATGGATCAGAAAATCCGAGAATCAAAGCTAACACTGGATTAAATTCCTACGGTATTCACCATCAGCCGATTGCGTGATCCATGGATTAACTGGGAGAGAAAGAAAAGCTTCGTTTTGATTGGCCAAAAACGAAGATAGATGTTCGGATTCACCGTTCGGCTTCAATTAACCAGGGATGAGGACTTTCAGACTTTTCTTAATTTTTTAAAAACAATTTTCAGGTTTTTGCTTCTAAATATTCTTATTTTTGTTCAATTTTCTTTCTTTTGACTGTTTCTAAATAATTTATTTTCATACATTTTCCAGTTTGGCTTATAGAAAGTATGATTTTGTGTATCTGTTTCTTCTTTTACTACTAAAATTAAATTATTTTTGAGTTTTGCTGATACTTTCAGACTTTTCGTCTATTTCCAACTCACATCTCTGATTAACTAATCAATCGGATTTGAAGATTAGAAAGGGTAAAAAGCAAATTGGCACGGCGAAAAACACGATTCTTCAAGCATATTCAAATAATAGGTACCTGTATAATATAAATAAACATATTTAAAAAATACAAAACAAAATACTTTTGAAAGTTCAGAAATAATATTCATCACTGATTAATTTTGTTAAACATTGATGTAATAGTGGTTTGTTTTAAGTGCTAGTCTGCATGAATTGCAGGATAATAAATACAAGAATGTTACCCCCCCCCCTATCCAATTTTGGTTCAAAGCAAGGATTAAGATAAAAATTTGGTTTAAAAAAAAAAAAAAGTAAAAAGGTGAGAAAGGTGAATTTTTTTTAAATATGAGATGTAAATTTCTTTTACATTAAAAAATCAATTATGGATTAGAAGGATTTGCAGATTATAAATCTGTGGATTACAGGGAGTTGACTATACCGTATATGACTATAAAGAAAAAGTTTTTGATGACATTTTGTAATACAGTATTGACTACTGGTTCTTTTAATTAACTGGATGTTTGTTAAAAACTGCTTTATCAGAAAATATAAGAAAGTGATCCAAATCCAAACTATTATTTATTATCAGTTAAAGAAATAAAATTGTCTCAATTATAAAACTTTACACTGTTTAAATTGAAATTGATTTTTTTTTTTTTTTTTTTTTTTTTTAACTGGATTTTGAGTATTTTAGAACGTAATCATCAGATAACGAAGATCACTATGGTAAAAATATCCATAATTATTAATTAAATATGTTATTAAATTTTTATAGGTATAATTTTAAAGTTACTTAAAGTTGTTTATAAGATAAATGCATCCATTGTATCCACTAAGCTGGAAGTATCAAATATAACGATGAACCTAATTGTGTATATGCACTACAAAAGTTCTGAAACATTTCATGAAAACATGCTGTTTGCTATTTAACTTAATTTTATGTCCAAAAGGTCTTTTTTTAATTTCAAGATGTGCTAAATTCTTCATATGTACGTCAATTATTCTTTCTTACAACTACTCGGTATTTGATACATGGCTACTCGGTGCAACACTAAAAATGATCTTAAAGTTACTTAAAGCTTTTTATCCAAGTTGCAGTAACGGTGTAGCATGGCATCGGGTGCAGCAGATTGTTTAAAGCTCTGTAGATGAATTTAACAAAAAGAAATGTTTAGGCTTAAAAATACACTTGCATTATATCTCTAGATTACTACATTGGTTGTATAGTCTTAATTTATGTAAAATTTGCAACTACAAATTAAATATTTTATGAATTGATATTATTTCTAGCGATACGAGACTTGGTTCAGCCTTCATGGTTTAAAAATAAATTTTATTTTGCTGCAGATAGGTTCAGAAAATTGTTGTTGGAATTTTTAAGTTGATTATTATTTTTATCACGAATTATTTTATGATTCATGGTATACAGGTATACATATTTTAATGAAAGATGGTTTAGGCATTTTAATTTCATGAGGGAAGGCTTATTTTATAAGCAAAAGGAGTCGGTAAAAGTTGAAATTAACGACTGTCATTATTTGCGGTTGGTGGATATCTCCATCGATTCAGAGAAGAGATGCCCTAAAATCAGGATTCTACTGTACTTGGGCAAAAGGAGTTATTATCTAATTAGTATTATTTATCTAATGATCACAGAAAAGTGTGACAGTATGGAGCCAGTTTGGCTTTTGATTGTGTAATTTGGGTGGTTTAAATGTCAATACGTAGCATAATAGCAGGAAAATTTTAAGAATTTTAGGATAACTAATGATATTTAAAGATATTTCAGGAAATTTTTTAAGAATTCAGAAAAATCAGGATATCTCTGATTGTGAGACTTTTTTAATTCATTTAAAATAATCTGAATTAAACTGTAATAGAAAGTTTAAATTGCTTAACAGGATTTTATACAAATCAGAATATAATACTCTATGGCCAAGTTCATGAAACATAACTCGCTCCTTTCTTTCATGGACGTTTAAATGCATGCTAAACTAAGTTTTTCTTAAAATATTTTAGATGTATAAAATAAATAATTTTTTCAAAGATTACGGCAACTTTTAATCTACAACTGGACACAAATATTGTAAACAAAAATTGAAATTGGATCGTATATTTACAACACAGAAAAAAAATATAATAAAACTATTAAAATAATATTTCTTACCTGAAATATAATATAAAATCCTTTATTTAATATCTACAATATAAACACTTAGGGTCGTATTCACCAAACTTCATTGATCGAGGATTAAACAATGGATCAGAAAATCCGAGAATCAAAGCTAACACTGGATTAAATTCCTACGGTATTCACCATCAGCCGATTGCGTGATCCATGGATTAACTGGGAGAGAAAGAAAAGCTTCGTTTTGATTGGCCAAAAACGAAGATAGATGTTCGGATTCACCGTTCGGCTTCAATTAACCAGGGATGAGGACTTTCAGACTTTTCTTAATTTTTTAAAAACAATTTTCAGGTTTTTGCTTCTAAATATTCTTATTTTTGTTCAATTTTCTTTCTTTTGACTGTTTCTAAATAATTTATTTTCATACATTTTCCAGTTTGGCTTATAGAAAGTATGATTTTGTGTATCTGTTTCTTCTTTTACTACTAAAATTAAATTATTTTTGAGTTTTGCTGATACTTTCAGACTTTTCGTCTATTTCCAACTCACATCTCTGATTAACTAATCAATCGGATTTGAAGATTAGAAAGGGTAAAAAGCAAATTGGCACGGCGAAAAACACGATTCTTCAAGCATATTCAAATAATAGGTACCTGTATAATATAAATAAACATATTTAAAAAATACAAAACAAAATACTTTTGAAAGTTCAGAAATAATATTCATCACTGATTAATTTTGTTAAACATTGATGTAATAGTGGTTTGTTTTAAGTGCTAGTCTGCATGAATTGCAGGATAATAAATACAAGAATGTTACCCCCCCCCCCTATCCAATTTTGGTTCAAAGCAAGGATTAAGATAAAAATTTGGTTTAAAAAAAAAAAAAAAGTAAAAAGGTGAGAAAGGTGAATTTTTTTTAAATATGAGATGTAAATTTCTTTTACATTAAAAAATCAATTATGGATTAGAAGGATTTGCAGATTATAAATCTGTGGATTACAGGGAGTTGACTATACCGTATATGACTATAAAGAAAAAGTTTTTGATGACATTTTGTAATACAGTATTGACTACTGGTTCTTTTAATTAACTGGATGTTTGTTAAAAACTGCTTTATCAGAAAATATAAGAAAGTGATCCAAATCCAAACTATTATTTATTATCAGTTAAAGAAATAAAATTGTCTCAATTATAAAACTTTACACTGTTTAAATTGAAATTGATTTTTTTTTTTTTTTTTTTTTTTTTTTTTTTTTTTTTTAACTGGATTTTGAGTATTTTAGAACGTAATCATCAGATAACGAAGATCACTATGGTAAAAATATCCATAATTATTAATTAAATATGTTATTAAATTTTTATAGGTATAATTTTAAAGTTACTTAAAGTTGTTTATAAGATAAATGCATCCATTGTATCCACTAAGCTGGAAGTATCAAATATAACGATGAACCTAATTGTGTATATGCACTACAAAAGTTCTGAAACATTTCATGAAAACATGCTGTTTGCTATTTAACTTAATTTTATGTCCAAAAGGTCTTTTTTTAATTTCAAGATGTGCTAAATTCTTCATATGTACGTCAATTATTCTTTCTTACAACTACTCGGTATTTGATACATGGCTACTCGGTGCAACACTAAAAATGATCTTAAAGTTACTTAAAGCTTTTTCCAAGTAGCAGTAACGGTGTAGCATGGCATCGGGTGCAGCAGATTGTTTAAAGCTCTGTAGATGAATTTAACAAAAAGAAATGTTTAGGCTTAAAAATACACTTGCATTATATCTCTAGATTACTACATTGGTTGTATAGTCTTAATTTATGTAAAATTTGCAACTACAAATTAAATATTTTATGAATTGATATTATTTCTAGCGATACGAGACTTGGTTCAGCCTTCATGGTTTAAAAATAAATTTTATTTTGCTGCAGATAGGTTCAGAAAATTGTTGTTGGAATTTTTAAGTTGATTATTATTTTTATCACGAATTATTTTATGATTCATGGTATACAGGTATACATATTTTAATGAAAGATGGTTTAGGCATTTTAATTTCATGAGGGAAGGCTTATTTTATAAGCAAAAGGAGTCGGTAAAAGTTGAAATTAACGACTGTCATTATTTGCGGTTGGTGGATATCTCCATCGATTCAGAGAAGAGATGCCCTAAAATCAGGATTCTACTGTACTTGGGCAAAAGGAGTTATTATCTAATTAGTATTATTTATCTAATGATCACAGAAAAGTGTGACAGTATGGAGCCAGTTTGGCTTTTGATTGTGTAATTTGGGTGGTTTAAATGTCAATACGTAGCATAATAGCAGGAAAATTTTAAGAATTTTAGGATAACTAATTGATATTTAAAGATATTTCAGGAAATTTTTTAAGAATTCAGAAAAATCAGGATATCTCTGATTATGAGACTTTTTTAATTCATTTAAAATAATCTGAATTAAACTGTAATAGAAAGTTTAAATTGCTTAACAGGATTTTATACAAATCAAAATATAATACTCTATGGCCAAGTTCATGAAACATAACTCGCCCCTTTCTTTCATGGACGTTTAAATGCATGCTAAACTAAATTTTTCTTAAAATATTTCAGATGTATAAAATAAATAATTTTTTCAAAGATTACGGCAACTTTTAATCTACAACTGGACACAAATATTGTAAACAAAAATTGAAATTGGATCGTATATTTACAACACAGAAAAAAAATATAATAAAACTATTAAAATAATATTTCTTACCTGAAATATAATATAAAATCCTTTATTTAATATCTACAATATAAACACTTAGGGTCGTATTCACCAAACTTCATTGATCGAGGATTAAACAATGGATCAGAAAATCCGAGAATCAAAGCTAACACTGGATTAAATTCCTACGGTATTCACCATCAGCCGATTGCGTGATCCATGGATTAACTGGGAGAGAAAGAAAAGCTTCGTTTTGATTGGCCAAAAACGAAGATAGATGTTCGGATTCACCGTTCGGCTTCAATTAACCAGGGATGAGGACTTTCAGACTTTTCTTAATTTTTTAAAAACAATTTTCAGGTTTTTGCTTCTAAATATTCTTATTTTTGTTCAATTTTCTTTCTTTTGACTGTTTCTAAATAATTTATTTTCATATATTTTCCAGTTTGGCTTATAGAAAGTATGATTTTGTGTATCTGTTTCTTCTTTTACTACTAAAATTAAATTATTTTTGAGTTTTGCTGATACTTTCAGACTTTTCGTCTATTTCCAACTCACATCTCTGATTAACTAATCAATCGGATTTGAAGATTAGAAAGGGTAAAAAGCAAATTGGCACGGCGAAAAACACGATTTGCTCTTGTTTACGCACGGATTAAGAATCAATTTTACTGTAGAACATTTTTTTAAAGAATAATCACGCAGACGCCAACTGTTTACGCTACGATTTAAAATTTTGATTGTTATGAATAAAAGAAAAAAATTCTCCGAACTACGCTCCCCCCCCCCCCCAACACACACACAAGCAATGCCCTTGACTGTAGACCAATTACATACGCTATATCAAGCAGTCTTCAAAAATTAGTGATTTTTTTAATTGAAAATATTTTTAAATAACTTTAATTAATTTTTCTTTATTTTAGTTAGCTCATTAGATTACTTAAAAATTTGGCTTGGAATAAGTTTTAAACTAAAACAATCAAATGAAGATAGCTTTTCCCTTGTTTCATTTATTTACCAGTTTTCAGTAGGTATTTCGGATACATTTCTAAGTAGTAATTAATAAAAAGGTTAAAAAATATACAAGTTTATTAAATAATTTTATGAGAAATTGGGAAAAATATATAAATTAATGAAAACTTTATAAGCTAAAACCATAAATTATGAAACACGCAACAATTGTTTCCGTCGAAGTACAACCTTTCATCAGGCAGAAAAAAAAGCACGATAATTCAACACTATATTATTATTGCACACATTTGTAATTTAAGGTGCTACTTTACAAACTTCATTCAACAAAAAATAATTTGGTGCATTTTTCATACATTATAGTTATATCATCATATGAAAGATATTTGGTTAAAATTGAAAAGTTTAAAATTTCTGCTATGCTACCCATTAAAATAAATCAATTTGTGAATTAATCTTTAACGATTAAGCTCATGGAAATGAAGGAGAAGATATATATCTTTATTGATAGCAAAAATCGCTTAATCAGCAAAATTTTATTTGACATGACAGAACAGAGTATAATGTCGTCAGAAATAATATTAACTTAATTCAATTTTAATTAAGTAAAAACACAATGATAAATGTGTATCATTAAATAATTATAGCATATTTTTTAATCAAACTCTTGTTCAAAATCAGGTATTTAAAGACTGTGTTTCAAGATTAAAATATAAAAAAAATCATCAAAATGATTTTAAAAGCAATTTGCTGCTAATAAAACAAAATTTATATTTCTTTCATGTTCAATATTTACGAAGCTAAGCTGCGTAGTACGCATGTGTTACGAAAAGATCCGAGAATTATCTCTGTTAATTCTCCCATATTCGAGGATCAAAAAAGAAGTGTTAAAGTAGCCGGTGAACTGCGAATTTTCGTTGGAGAATACCGATTTTCGTATGATCGAGTGATTACCGCTGATGCGAGATTTAATCCGAGTGTTAAGAAGTTGGTGAATACGGCCCTTAATGTGCTATAGTTTTTTTTTTTTTTTTTTTTACGATTTGTTCTCTGGCGTATTAATACATTGAGATGAAAAGTGAAAAATTAGCCAATAGCCGAGAACGGTTCGATTGATTGATGGATGCGTTTTACGTTACACTAAAATCCAAGAAAAATGTTCACTTTACAGTGTACACCTTTCACCTGTTTTGAAGGGAAAAGTTGAAGTGATTATTATTTCCATCTAATAGCAGGCGTGTAAAGGGATGTTGGTGATTTATCATTCTGATAAACACTTAATTAAAAATAAATAAAATATTTAATTTTACATTAAAAGCATTTAAAACCTTTAAAATTACCGTTCCACACAATCGGTGTAAGGTATTTAATTTTAAACTATATTAATTTAAAACGAAGTGTTGAATTACTAAACTAAATACATGAAAAAACCTTTTCCCTCTTGAAACCGCGGGAGTCTACAAAATACCTTACACCAACCAAAACAACCAATCAGGTTCGTACATCGGTGTAACCAAGAGAAAAATTAAAACAAGAATAAAAGAACACATAAAAGATATCAAAACAGGAAGTCAGAATACAGCCTTGGCCAAAACATTTTACAAAGAAGATATTAATATAAATTTTGAACAAACAGCTAAAATAGCCAATTATGAGGATTATAACTATGCAATGTACTGCGAATCCATTGAGTTAGCAACCAATAGGAACACTTGCAATGACAGCGGCTCAGTAGCTCCGGACAGAATGTGGCGCCATGTTTAGAAAAGTAAAAACCATCACAACAGTCCAAGTCACGCACAGAGGAGGCCGTCTGACGAGAACCGGGAACCCGGTGGAAAAGTTTAACGGCAAGCAACGAAGTCAGTAAAGGTTTTTTCATGTATTTAGTTTAAAATATTTAATATTTACATTTAGTGGCAATCTATTCACCTGTTTCCTGTTTAAAGTTTAATTACATATTTTTATAAATTTTTAGTTTTATATTATCGATAAACACTATTACTAATTTTTTTCTTTTCAATTTAGTGCATAAAAATAATGAAATTCTTACAGCTACTTAGTATTGGCCAAGTACTTGGTCAAAATTTGACTGCATATAGAGTACTCAGCAGATTAGCTGAGTGCAAAGTACATATCAAGTACTTGATGCAGCTCTAATTAATAAATCAGATGATAAAAAGAGAGGGGGGGGGGGGCTAAAACTAGAGCTGTACTTTGTGCTAAGTATTCGGCCAATACAGAGTAGTTGTGAGAATTTCATTAATCTTATGCATTATTGAAAGAAATGTGTTAATGAGTGATATTTATTTTATACTAGCCGCTTTCGGCGACCAGCTGGCTCGCGATCCTTGAAAAATCCGACTTTATGAAACTCCCACTCGGTGGGGGTTTCATAAAGCCCCATTTCACTACATGAAACAGCCTGTTCGCTCACCATGTTATGATCCTTCAAATTTATGACTTTGAGCAAAGTTCTGCTCGATGGCGCCTTATCCCCGTTTTATAACTTACAACACCTTCCTTGCTCATTAGAATTTTAAATATTGAAATTTTAAAATATTACAGCACCATCTAGTGGTAGAAATTTCTGTAATTTATTGTTCAATTCTAAATCAACAAAGCTTTCAAATGATGTATTACTTATGAAATTATTTTAATTAGTAACTTAGATACCAAAGAAAACCTAATCAGGAAATCTTTAAATGTGTAAATCAGGTGAAATCTTGAATTCCACTTTCGATAATATGGAAGTACTTTAAAATATCATTCGAATAATGTATTAAAAATAATTTAATCATAATTAGAATTTGAAATATTGAAATTTTAAAATATTGCAGCGCCATCTGGTGGTAGAAATTTCTGTAATCTATTGTTCAATTTCAAATCAACAAAGCTTTCAAATGATGTCTTACTCATGAAATTATTTTAATTACCGTAATTTTGTGTGTAATATAACCTGTAGGTAATCTATAAAAAAAAAACCCTTGACTTTGTATATCCTGCGGGGTATCTATCGCGAACAACGAGAAAATCAACATCAGTCTTGTTTTTGTTTCGGAAGTCTCGATTATTAACGCATAATAAAGATGAAATTGAGGACAGTGAAAAGGAATTTGATGAGGATTTGAATTAAATATTTTATGAATTGCTATGATTTCTTATCTGCCTTCATGGTTTGAAGATAAATTTTATTTTGCTGCAGATAGGTTCAGAAAATACTGCTATTGGGATTTTTATGTTTATTATTATTTTTTTCATGAATTTTTATATAATTCATGGTATATGCATTTTAATGAAAGATGATTTGGGCACTTTAAATTCATGGAAGGTTTATTTTATTTCATTAATAAAAGGAGTCGATAAAAGTGGAACTTAACGATTGTCATTATTTGAGAATGGTGTATATCACCATCGATTCAGAGAATAGATATCCTGGAATCAGGAATCTACTGTGCATGGGCAAAAAGAGTTAGTTTATTTAAAGAGAGAAAAACATCAAATTTCTTAATTTGTGTATATCACCCCATCAATGCAATCACAGTCCAATGCACCTAAAAATGAGTGCTAAAAAATGATAAATTTTGTAAAGCAAGCATCATAAATTAAAAAAATAATAATTAATAAATTAGTAATTGTTTTTTGTACTCAAAAAAAAAAAAAAAAAAAACTTATATCCTCATCAGAAAAAAGCAGGGTTGGCAAGTTTCTTCCAAGTGGAAGAATGGAAGAAACTGTTTCTCTTAAAAATTTATGTTATAAATTGCAGATATGTAAGATACAATGGATGCATTTGTCTTATAAACAACTTTAAGTAACTTTAAAATTATACCTATAAAAATTTAGTAACATATTTAATTAATAATTATGGATATTTTTACCATAGTGATCTTCTTTATCTGATGATTACGTTCTAAAATACTCAAAATCCAGTTAAAAAAAAAAAAAAAATCAATTTCAATTTAAACAGTGTAAAGTTTTATAATTTAGACAATTTTATTTCTTTAACTGATAATAAATAATAGTTTGGATTTGGATCACTTTCTTATATTTTCTGATAAAGCAGTTTTTAACAAACATCCAGTTAATTAAAAGAACCAGTAGTCAATACTGTATTACAAAATGTCATCAAAAACTTTTCTTTATAGTCATATACGGCATAGTCAACTCCCTGTAATCCACAGATTTATAATCTGCAAATCCTTCTAATCCATAATTGATTTTTTAATGTAAAAGAAATTTACATCTCATATTTCAAAAAAATTCACCTTTCTAACATTTTTACTTTTTTTTTAAACCAAATTTTTATCTTAATCCTTGCTTTGAAACACAGTTGGAAAAGGGGGGGGGGGGGGGTAACATTCTTGTATTTATTATCCTGCAATTCAGGGTTGGGTTTTTGCCGGCAAAAATGCATTTTTGCCAGGACAGCGGCAAAAAGTGGAAAAAATTGGCAAAAATGGAAAAAAATTAGGAAAAGTGGAAAACAACACAATCACTTTGAATTTTCACCCTTTACACTTTGGCACCTCAATGAAAAAAATGTTTGAAGATTTTTTAATTTAAAAAGTAATTATAATTAATTAATTAATATAATATATATAACCAGTGTCCGACAAATTCCGGGTGCCAGGGTGACTATAAATATCCATTGGTGACCAGTTACGGCAGACTGACAAAAAAATTTTTGTGCATTTACAATATTTTTTATGTATATTTTTGTTTTTCCTCCCACCTTCTTGTCTTGGTATAAAAGATGACATTGCTGATGTATTGAATGAATAGTATGAGTTTAATGTTTTCTGAAAAATTTAACAATTATTTCTGTTTTTGAAAGATGTTTTTCCATGAAAGATAAATTCCCATATTTGATAAATCTTCTTACTACTATACTAGTACTTTCCATGTCAACATCTTTGTTAAACAAGATTCAATAAAATAAACACTATCTAAAGCAAACTATGTTCGAATTTACAACGAGAAAACTTAAATAGTATGATATTTATCAAATGGATTCTCTTTAAAGGAATTCTGTCCTGAAAAATTAATAGACAAATAGTATTTTAAAGCCAAAACTTAAACACTCTCAATATATTTGATTATATTAAAGGTAAAAATAATATTTATTTCTGTGGATTTTTCCCCCCAATAGTTTGTTTTTATCTTTATAAATAAAAAATAGTTTTTTTTTTTTTTTAATTTCCTTAGTTCAAATTTTTAACTGAATAGTTCATTTATTCAATGTAAAATAATATGTGAATGACCTGCATTAATTATACAATTATGAAATATTATTAATTTTTGCTGTGAGTATTGTCATAGAAATAATTCACTATTTCTGGCTCCTAAGATATTGAAACTTTGTCAGTCCCTGAACTTAACCATAAAAACAAAACTACAAAATTATATTTTTATTTTATTGAAGTAAAAAAAATCTTAAGTAAGACATATTCAGAGAGAGAGAGAGAGAGTTTACTTGCAATTTACATTTCAATTCCAAAAAATGCATGATCAGTGACTGACTGGCAAATTTTAGAACAGCTGAGTCAATAATTGACTCAATATTTGACTTTTCCCCACTGTAAACAAAAATATGTAATACACTGAAAAACACAAATATTCTAGTAATTAATTATTGAAGAATATTTTTTAGATAGGTAATTTAAATATTTTTAAAAATGAAAAAAATTGTTAATTGTTGATGTTAAAAATTTCAGTTTAAAGAAATTTTAGAATGCATTATTTTAATGATGGATTCATGATCTCTGGTTTTAATTTGTTAAAATTATGATTTAAATATTAAAATCCTTAAAACCCTGCTTGAAATACTGGTAATTTTTGCCTCTGGCAAAAATTGTGGCAAAAACTATTTTTTCCGGGGTGGTTTTAAGACTTGTTTTAATCTTTTGATTAATTAATCAATAACCCTTAAAAAGTAATGATATCAGTACAAAAACCCTTAACGGGTTAAAAGTTTGTGACGCAGCTACTTTATCGCTATAAGAATTTGAAATATGGGTCTTAAAAATAATGATATCAAATTTTAAGTGACGCTTTGCTATTGGTTAAAATATACATAGATTTTTCTTATTTGATCATTTGCTTTTTTCTTTTATTTATATTTACAATGCAAACATATTTTTAACTTCAAGATAAGACAAATATATAAAATATACTCACTGATGCTTTTTCATTTTGCATTTCCATTTCAAAATAACAGTTTTAAAAGGAATGATATCAAAATTCCAGTGACGCCTCAATGTCACTTTAAAAGATTTGTTTTTAGATTCCACTAAAATTACCTTTGTTTTGTCTAATAAAGTATATTTACACATTGAAACAGTGCTTTTAATTTTCAAGTATACTGTCAAATAATCACACTTTCACTGAGTTTGCATTATAAATTGAAATTATTTATTTCAATAAATTGATTTGTCTTTTGCGTCGCGCTATCCAAAACTGTGAGTAAAATTTATGTAAATGTTACTTTGTATCATAGTATCCAACTAAGTCAAAATTTGTTTGTGCAAAGAGATAGTGTGATGCAAAGAAAACATTTGCACAAATTTTACTTGCAGTTTTGGATAGCGTGACGCAAAAGACAAATCAATTTATTGAAATAAATAATTTCAATTTATAATGCAAACTCAGTGAAAGTGTGATTATTTGACAGTATACTTGAAAATTAAAAGCACTGTTTCAATGTGTAAATATACTTTATTAGACAAAACAAAGGTAATTTTAGTGGAATCTAAAAACAAATCTTTTAAAGTGACATTGAGGCGTCACTGGAATTTTGATATCATTCCTTTTAAAACTGTTATTTTGAAATGGAAATGCAAAATGAAAAAGCATCAGTGAGTATATTTTATATATTTGTCTTATCTTGAAGTTAAAAATATGTTTGCATTGTAAATATAAATAAAAGAAAAAAGCAAATGATCAAATAAGAAAAATCTATGTATATTTTAACCAATAGCAAAGCGTCACTTAAAATTTGATATCATTATTTTTAAGACCCATATTTCAAATTCTTATAGCGATAAAGTAGCTGCGTCACAAACTTTTAACCCGTTAAGGGTTTTTGTACTGATATTGTATACGACAATCATGAAAAACGGCAGTTTTTCGAGTGACGCAAGCGGATATTGTATACGACAAAAATTCTGTTTAGGTAAGGCCGATGCCGATAGCTATTTTGTCATCTCCTGTTTATCTTTCGTGAAGGAAAACCAAGTGCATTTATTGCTTATCATGTCCATAATGCTTTTACAACCAGGAAGGAAACACTTATAAACCATTTTTCGAAGGAAGATTGGTATACCTTATAACAATCATTAGACAATAAATACTTTTAAGAAGACAAATCAAATCAAATAACATATCACCGCACTTTAATACTTATAGTGTGGCTTCGCGGGAAACGGGAAGGCAGGTGGTTGGCTAGGTTTCTTCAGCCTGATTTTGCTGACGTCACTGCATTTAAAGGTCCCGCCGCCGCGGTCTGTCTGGAGAATGCGTTGCTGTAGGGCACCGGCAGAGTGGCCCTTTGAGACAAAACTATTGGGAAAAAAACTGTGTCTTTTATTAGGTATGTTAACCATACAATTCCTTGATGAAATTTGGCGACTTATGCATTACTTTTATTTGTATGATTTTTCGGTGCATTTTTTAAAACTTACATACGATAGTTTTAGATTTTAGTGTTTAAAAATGAATTCTGTTGATAGTTGAAAGTATATTTTTTAGATTAGCGTTTGAGATATAAAAGCTCTTAATTAAGAATCTGGAACCTCTCTAACTGCGATATTTTGAATTTAAATGAAAAAAATGGAAAGAAAATGTGCAAATGCGATATTTTTCTTCAGATTGGTATATTAAAACTTTTATGCAAATAAATTGTAAAATTTATAAATAAATAGTGCATTTCCATGGATATATAGATTAACTATCTACATAAAAATGTAGTTTTTTTTTTTTTTTTTTTTTTTAACTAGGTTTCTTAAATATACGATTTGATAAAACAGTTTTATTATGAATATTATTTAAAGACGATAGACCGTCTTTTTTTTTCTTTTAATTATATCCTTTAAAAAAAAAAAAAAAAAATCTATTTCTTTTTTTTTTTTTCTAAGAATCAATCTTTAATTCTCAACAAACATTATGCATAAAAACATCATAAAATTGTGTCAAAAAGTAAGAATTTATAATCGTAATTGAAAAGTTTCAAAATGACATTTTTCAATGTTCGAAATTTAAGTTAAATTTTCTCTAAATGCACATTTTTATAATTTTACGCACGAAAATTCGAAACTCATACGGATAAAGATATTTAATCTTAAATAGATGTTTTCTAGATAATTTTCTCTAAATTGAATCAAAAATTAAGAAATTTAATTTAAATTATTTAAAATTAAGCTCTTAAAATGATAAACATTGTAGTTTTTTAATATGTATTCATATTAGTATATTATTCATGACTTTCCAAATTTCAATATAACTTGTTATAAATTTATTAAAGTTTATTTTATTTGTTTTTTAAGATAAGAAATATGAATGTAACATTTGAAATGTTTATTATTAAATGACTTAGGGATATAATTCGCGCAAGCTAAAAAATATTACATGTAGAGTGAGAAAAAAATAGAGTTCAAATTTTAATGGCGTGTAGTGTTAGGGTTAAGGCCAGTTGACTAAAAGTAGGTCCTAGATCTGGCTGGTGTACTCTCCTTAGAGAGTCTTTCTAAGTGATGATACATAGCTCGTGTTTATGCGAGTTTCGGAGAAAACCACGGAAAATTGCAAAAGCATATATCAGCTAAAGCGACCTGGAATAGAACTCGGCAATTCCTATCTACCATCTTCCAGATATTTAAATTTTGATACTCCACTGATCAGAAAACTGCAGAATTTTGTAAATGAAGTCGTAAAACATTAATTTCTGGGATAAATTTACGCAGTTTTTTCTATATTGTTAAATTTAAGATTTGCCATTAAAAAAAATTTTTTCCAAAAAACTTACGTTTTATATATACCTCTTTAATATTGTATGTATTTATGTTTGAACAATGATTATTATTATTATTGTTAAGTTAAACACCATACGATGGGTCGGGCCCTACTTATGAAAATTTGCACGAGCCGCCACTGAGGCGAGTTATAGCTAATGATTCATAGAATCTTTCAATGTATAGTTTTTATAGTTTCATTAAATTTCTAATAATCAAATTTATGTCCCAAACTTTGTATAGTTTCAGAAATTTTCGTTACTGAAAGTATTTCCATTTTTTTTTTTTTTTTTTTTTTTTGTAGAAACTTTATTTTCAGTAATTTTAAAAATGTTCATTATAAATTTAAAATATTTAAAAATCATTACGTCTCGTAGTTAAATTAAATTTTAATCACATTAAAAACTGAGACAGACAATATGCACTAAAAATATACAATTTAAAACAATAAAAACACAAATTTGCGTTTTGTGTTTTTATTGTTTTAAATTGTATATTTTTAGTGCATATTGTCTGTCTCAGTTTTTAATGTGATTAAAAATAAGTTTATTATAAATATTTCCAAATATATTTCTTAGTGAACTAATGACGTCATATCCGTGTAGAATCATCATAAATACAGACAGGTTAACCTTACTTTTAATTTTTTTTTCAACATACATAAATAAATGTAATAATAATAATAATTAATATACATAACTCTGTACTAAAGCCGTTTCATTTCTTTAGCACGATTTTTCTCAATTTTATTTTAATTACTAGCAGGCTTTGCCCGCTTCACTGGTCACTATATTAAAATGATTTCTTCTTAATTGAATAATTGAAACGTTTAAGTAAATATATTTTGATTGGCGACAATTTTCGCCATAGCTTTAGTATGGGATCTCCTCAGTGATATTAAATATTTTTTTAGCTTCTCGAATCAATACAACAAAACTATTATTAAAACGAATATTCTCGAAAACAGTCCAATAGAAAAGCTTATTCTTCGACTATTCTGGAAACAGTTGAAGCTGTTACTCATACAGCAAAATTCACTATTCGATGAATGTTCTAGTATACTCTGAAAAACAGTCACTTTTTCCACAGGAGTAAAGAAAATAACATCAAAAACTCCGGAACATAAATCTTCGAAATCTCAAGAAAAATGTTCTTTCGCTTAGAGCTCAATCCTTAAAGGCAATCAATCAGAATAGGTCCCTGAATAACTCTGATTCGCAGTGAGTACATACTCTCTCGCATAAATCAACTCACTCCTATATATAACTTTTTGCGATGATTCCAACGAGAATCCCACCCCCGATGATTCCATCGAGTCGGAAAGCTCGAGATCTGTGCTCCCGCGTGTCGGAGATCTTCGAAACTTGAGGAATTCTTAAGTACAATTTTTCATCAAACTTGGTTGCCCTCTCACCAAATTTGGTCACCCACTCACCAAGTTTGTCGCCAAGGCTGACACAACTGAAAGTGAATGAATGAACTGCCCTTTTATTTTCACTTCGCCTGTAAAACTGCTTTCATTGCAATAGTGCTAATGATGCGGGGCAAATAACTAATCCCTAATAACACTATTTCTGCCGCATTTTAGACAACTAATATTTTTATGGTTATATATATTTCCCATTAAACGTATTCTTATTCTTATTTTTATTTATTTATTTAAGTATTAATTTAAATTAAACAAATATTTCTACCGGACAGCGTGCAGGTACAGTCACACACAGCAGCTCGTATTATAAATTAGCGTAGTGATTGGTACATAAAAAATAAAATAAATAAATACTATGTAAACATTACCGGGCTAAACAACTTTATGGAACCTCTCCCTTAGCGGCTTTTGAATTTTCGTCACCATATTAGTGATGATTTTTTTCTTTAACATAATTTCTTGTATAAAAGGGGAAATCGTATTTTGGTGATACTTTTATCGGCTATCTTTTCACTAATTTGTATGAATTCTTCATATTCTGTTTATATTTTTAACGGTTTTTAGGCTGAAAATAGTACTTGAAATAAATTTTCTATTTCTGAAACTAAATGTTTTTTTTTTTCCCTATAAAATTATCTATTCAGAGAAAAATAGATAATTTATGTGACTACTACTTCGGTTTAATTTCTTTAAATGACTATTTCTAAATTAAACGTCTTGGCGAAAAACATTCGGTTTATTTCAACGCCAAAATTTAAAAATCGCCCAGTATGATCTATAAAAAAAAACTGATAAAATAAATTTATAGTTCATAGAGTTTATTGTAGTAAAGAAACGCTACGTAGTCAAATGTGACGTCATGGGCAGTTTTTTTTTTTTTTTTTTTTTTTTTTTTTTTAAATAACAACTTGACGGTAAAAATCTACAATAGTTAAAGAAAAAAAAAATAGAACAACATCTAATAGTACCATAAACTATATTAACACTTTATCAATGTGTATAAAATTTAATGACTGTTTTTGTATTTTTAATGACTGTTTTTGCAGCTATAGAGCATTTCCTCGTGACGTCTGGTGGTTGGCAAAAAAGCGCGCTCGACTTTCCCGCGCCCCGCCCACCATTGATTTTCCGTTGGTAATCCGCCATCGCTATGCTTTTCCCAAGCCTTTTTGCCAACCACTCATAAAAGTTGAGATGTTTGTTTACAAACAAGGAACTGCCCTATTATGAAGTTAATATTTTCATATTTTAATTAATTAAAAGAAAACAAATCAAAAATCCGAAAATCGGGCTTTGAGGTGCACAAGGACCCCTCGGAGGGCACCTTCATGTTGAAACACGTGACTGTCCGAGCTACCGTCTTTGCGCTGCGCTGTCCACACACACAAACATTGCCTTATACATGTATAAAGATTTTCTAATTTTTCTAATTTATTTTCCTCATTTTAAGTAAACGTACTTTTTTCTTTATTCTGTCGAAAAAAAAAATTGGCAACAATTAAATTATGGATAAAATTAAAATGGCTAATTTATCAGAAATTAGAAGGTTATTGTTTTCACATTTTAATTAATTAAAATAAAACTAATCAAAAATTTGAAAATCGGGCTCCGAGGTGCATCAGGAGAGGTCATTACGAAACTCCATGCAAATTTGTGTAGCTCAGCCATCAGCCGTTTTCCTAAAAAGCTCTGGAAATACACACACACACACAAACAAACAATCATCTAATTTTATTAAATGTATACATTTAAAAAAAAAATAAATGTTTGCACGTTTATTTATTTATTTATTTATTTTGACATAAAAATAAATATATTTATTTATTTATTTTTGGCATCAATTTCTTTCTCTTTTAAATACTTTTAAAGTTTAAATGGGGTTTTTATTTAATATCTTTTTAATCAATTATTCGACTGAACTAAAAATTATGGCATCAGCTTGAATTTGTCCTGATTAGTAATTGTACCTATTTTTGAGAAAATATAATTACCCGGACAAATACAATGACAAAATTTAAGCTTCAATTTAAATAAAAACATAAATGTTTGCACGTTCATTCAAGGTGACAGATAAAAACTGGTAACGCCGGCGAAATCACTATCTGAAAGAAATAGTACGCCCTGTAGTATAAAAAAAAGCGATGTGAAAACCAAATGACTTTCTTATACACCCATTAAAACATATGTATTGTTACGAAAAAATTAATATTTTTGTATGAGATAACTTGTTCGTAAATAAGCAGGTAGGTTCCAGTTCATGAACATTTCCGAAAACTGTAACAAACTACAAATGTTACGGAAATGGGATTATTTACACCGTAGAGAACGAATATCGCTTGTTCAGGAATAGTATTACACAGTCTATTATAAAATCTCAGAATGACGTACTTTTGTTCTTTTGGAGAAAATTAGCGGCGAGAAACGATACATTTTCCAAAACATTTAACTACGTTAAAAGGGCTTATTGATTCTCTCAATCATGAAATACTATTATCGCCAAACTTTGTCACTAATCTCATCAAGTCGCCGGGTTATTTGTCAACGCAGATAGCATCAAATTTGGCGAATTAGTGACCAAATATGTCGAAAGATTGTATTTTAGGGCTCCCAAAGTTTGGAAGCATAAGAAACGAGTTCTGGATTTCTCGGGAATGTTGCATTGCTTTATTGTTCACAACTAACATTTTTGAAAGTTTTATAAATGAATAATGAGACTATAAAAAGGAAAGAGTCATTATTGCTGATTGTAGACTAGAACCTGACACTTTTTATATGCGGTACTTTCTACATGGTTTTACAGTATAAGAAAAAACAGACGTGAGTTTTTTCACTTCCACGTTCGTTGTCGACAAACACTGCGATTTAGCGTCGAATTATGCTGTTTAGCACCCAAATTTGGCTAAGTAAGGAACTTTTCAAAAGTTAGGAATTCCTAACTTCAATAGGAGTCGAGTTTATGAAAGTTACAGAGTGTTTCATTGGTTTCTAGTGTAGAACTCTTCCTCGAGAATGTGTGACTGACTTTAGATGACAAGACTTTAGATAAAGTCAAATTCTATTAAGACATCGAACTGAGCGGCGGATGATTGCCCCTGAGATGGCAAAATTTCGACTCTGTGGTGTGCTTAAGTTTGTGTCCTTCACTTTTGTGGTACGAATGTTTTGTTGGATTGTTTACAGAAGATTCGTTGTTTATTAATATTTGTTATACAAAGAAAAGTTTTTTTCAACTTTTCTTAAAATATCCATTAAAAAAATGCATTTGTCGACTAGAAACTGCTTATGTCTTTCTTAATAATATCATCAACTTTCTTAATAATATCACTACGGGCTCCATCATTAGCTTCTGTTTAAAACTTTATGTGACGGTAGATTATATATATTGGTCAAAAATTTTGTAATGTTGATTATTATGAATATAATTTTCATAAATATCTATAAAACGAAATGTCAGAGAAATACAAAGAAAAAAAAAAAAGGTTGAGAATTAGATATTATAACAAAGCTACATACTAATTTGCAACTTTCTACGTCCAATTCGTTTTAAGTTATGCGAGACACACACTCTCACAGGTGCGAGATACAGACATACGTACATATAAACGTTTCGAAATATCCTGTACAGTTGTAGATATATCTAACAAGTAATATAAAAGAAAAATTTTTAAAGTCAATTCCTACTTACAAACCAAAAATTATACCTCTGTTGGGTCACCAAAGCGGGAGAGCCATCCCTTCCGTGGAGGATCAAAATTGCGATGGCATGTCTCCGGACCATCTCTAGGAATGAGTCCCAGACCGTCGCCAATTGCCCATCTGCGCAGCACTAGTGTGACGTAAAACCCAACCAAGCAACCTACTTACAAACACTATCGAAAAAGTTTTTTTTTTAATAATTTTGAATTAGGAAATAAAAAGCGCGCGTGTAAAATGAAAGAAAAATAATTATGAGATTTAAAAAAAAAAAAAAAAAAACTTTTTATATACCATGTTTTAAACTTTCTGATGAATCCTAGAGAAATGTGCATAAAATTTTTAAAGTGACAATGATGTCAATTTTTGTAAAATGCATAATTTAACTTTTTATAGTTTTTAAATATTCACGTTTAGTTAAATGTATTTATTTTTATGTCGAAAGAAAATGAACTCGTATATATATATATATATATATATATATATATATTGTGGGGGGAGGGGCAACAATTAAATTATAGCTAATATTTTAATGGCTATATTAACGCTATTATGATGTTATTATTTTCATATTTTAATTAATTATAAGAAAACTAATAAAAATTTTGAAAATCGGACGTAATCGAAGTATTGTGTTGTCACCGTGTTCTGAGCAATCCTTAAAGTTTCAAATTTCTAGCTAGTCAGTCTATATAATAGTTCTCTAACATGGACCAGTTAAAATTACTTTTTGTCGAAATGATACGATAGTGGTGAAATTAATAAAATACGCAAGGATTTAAAAAAAATATTACAAAATGAACAAAAACACGCTGAATTTAGCTCAATAAACTAATAAGAAAAAATGACGACATTTGTATGATGACATTTTATAGAAAAATGTATTTTTAAAAGTTTCTTCTTCACAATCTTTGCAAGCGTCATTTTAAACCGAGCATTATTTTAAAGATATATACAGAATATGAATCATCATCATAAATTGATTAAAAGATGCATTCATAAAAAGTATAATCAAAATAAGATTTTTTTTAACAAAAACTTACGCCAAAATAAATAAAATGCCGTCGCACTCTTGGCGATAAAAATTTAAATGGCGCCATGGGGTTCTTTTTTCTCCTGCGGAAGTATGAAAACTGGGTTGTCAACCATGACTTTTATCTTGAAACTTTTATTTTTTTTAAACGATTCTGTTTTCACTATTACACAATATTTATTTGGTTATAATAATTTGGCTTCTGATAAATTAAAATTTTAATTAGATTGTGAAATTGGCATAATATTTTTGAATTTTAAATTTTAAAGGTAAATAAGAAATGAAATAATGTGGGAAAATTTCGCACGGGTTTGCTAGTATGAATCAGCGAAGAGCAGTTAAATGAGGAAACTAACGAAATCAGAATACTTTTATTTTTAATTTTCTTTACACATTTGTTTATTTTTTTTTTCGTCTGTGTGTTTACTTCTTCTGTAATATTTCTACACTCTGTATTTGTTAATGATTTTAACATTAATAACACTTACGAATATACAGTGGATTGTAACCTCTAAATGCTAGAATTTTATTCTTTTTTTATTATTATTAGAAGCTCTAAAATGAAGATTTTATGTAACATTTTATAAAAATGAATGTGATTATGATTATCTTTCACTTTTTAACGCTCAATGGTTTAGCACAAAAACAAAACATGTAGTATATTTCATATGCAACAGATTTTCAATATTTCTTTCTTGTTTTAAT
Source organism: Salticus scenicus (assembly GCA_963930645.1). Taxonomy (NCBI): domain Eukaryota; kingdom Metazoa; phylum Arthropoda; class Arachnida; order Araneae; family Salticidae; genus Salticus; species Salticus scenicus. Next base: position 325,617,097 of record OZ005648.1, on the reverse strand, counting down.
AGAATTTTAAACTGTTCTTCTTCCCTGTTCGGTAGATAGCTGCACTTCTCCGAAATTTGACAAAAAGGGTTTTAGAGAAAACTCAATGCAGAAGTCACTGTAGATTTCCTAGTAAGAGCGAATGCGTAGCTGCTGTTTTCATGATGCACTCGTGCGTAGTTTTTTCATCTGATAAAGATTTTAACTATTAATTTGATATGAAACGATAAATGCGAGTTTTTTCAATTTATAGTATTTGCTTAAAAAGTTATTTATTTGTTAAATTAATATCAGAATTTAGTCAAATTAAGACGTAGATGATTCAAAAAATAAAAAATCTCGAAAATAAAAAATGTATTTTTCCTTCTTTTTATGTATTTATGATCAGCTGTATTTAATATCCATTTAAAAATATCTATATATTAATAGGCAAGCATGAAATTTGTTGTCCCTTTTTAACATATTAATTATGGGAGTAGAGGGTTGAAAATGGTATCATTCGAAAGGTATGGTTAGCCGGAAGGTGCGAATACAAATATTATTTTCTTACGATGTCAAGAAGGTATTTAAAAATACATTTCTTTTTTATGAATTTTCCCCCATTTTTCCCTTTTATACACGTATTCCTTTACATTAAAAAATACCTAAAAGTAGAAAGTTATTAAATCTGGCAATTTCATAAAGCTCAAATAAAACCATAGACACAGTAATTTGTATAATGTAGCATCACTATACGCAAGCGAAGTGATGACGTCACTGTCTGTCCATGGAGCCATGAAAAAGATTTTCAATGTTAATCGCCAATTGGATTTTTTGTAAAAAATTGTTAAAAAATAACAGATATTATCTGCCGATTTTAATTCCGATATTTGGGTATAGTTATATATAAGTTACTGTCTACGTGTGTTTGATTGAGTTATTTTTTCTGTAAAATTGATAAAATATTAATTTAAAATCACAAAACTCCAGGGAAAAAAAAAATGGCAAACTTCCAGTTTCGAATGTAAACATAAACATTTCATTTCAAAGGATGATATTTAAACAATAAATATTCAACTAATATACTAAATAAAAGGAAAATGGATTTGTTACTAACTGCTGCATGTATAAGTAGACGATACGGAAAAAATTCCGATTTCCGTTTTTTGCTGAATTTACATGTTTTGAGCTTTCTTTACGTTTCAATTAACTGAAATTGCCTACTTATTTTTTAAAAAAGTGTCTTTATTGCTAGCTTTTGTGGATAGAAGAAGCAAGTAGAAGATACATAAAAACTTTTGATTTCTGGTTTTCGATGAATTTACACGTTTTGAAATTTCCTTGCATTTTAATTAAGTGAAATTGACTACTTATTTTTATTTTTTAAAAAGTGGATTTATTATTCTTTCCTCTGCATATATAAGTAGAAAATATAAGATTCAGAAAAGTTTTAGATTTTCGGTTTTCGATAAAGTTACACGTTTTGAAATTTCCCGAACTCAATTCGACCATTTTTGAAAAGTATCTTTTTTTTTGTGTGTGTGTGTGTTCAAACACTGTACTTTATGAGACAATCGAATTAATTTAACATAATTTGATACTTGGTTGGGCCTTGGTTTGACATGGTACCTATTAGCTTCTGGGCTGTATCACACAACAAGGGGCGTTTTCACGTTGCGATTTTCTCTCATTTCAGGAAAGACTAACATCTACAGAGAGAAATAGTTATATTAAGTACAACTCTGCTGATTCAGTTAGAGTGAATATCGGCAAACAATTGCCGCAGCTGTGTTGCAATTGCATTCCGTTTAGGACAAGGCAATAACTTTGCTTTGCCTCGCTTTGCAAAAAAAATGGTCGAGTTTCGACCACTGGGCGATACTAGAATATATATATTTTAGCAATTTTCAAAATAAAATATTAAGTGAACGTTAGAAATTTTAATGCTTTTAAACATTACGCTCGGCAGAATACGCAGAAATGCGTTATATGCAGAATACATCGTCGCTGTCATGTCAAACTATCTTTTTTCATATTCGGTACTTTGCAATCGTTCTTAGAGTGATACGAACAATGGACAGGGAAAATAATACACTTAATCAGCAACTTAATATCACAGGAAATATACAAAATTAGACTACTTTTGCCTGGCGCTGATTTTGAGATCATTAATACAACAGTTTTGTTGCTGTCTTAAAAAATAGCTATTTTCACATTAGATGCTTTGAAATTGTAGCAACGAGATAATTACTTTATTGTTACTTACGTTGTTGCAGTTCCTTTAAATATATAAGTTGCATGGTGAGACTCAAAATACAGTAGAATCTTGTTATAGTGAACACTCGTTTATAATGCAACGGTCGGAACAGCTATTTTATAGTAATCAAAGTTTGAAGTTTGGTTATAGTGAACCTCTGGATATACTGAACATTTATGAAGTCCGAAAACGTTCGCTATAATGAGATATTAGAGTATTTTTAGGATATAGCAAGCGATTACTAATTCGGAACTGCAAAACATTCTACCCAGAATTTTATTTAAAAAAAAGAAAATTACTTCGATAAATTAGCAGAAAAGAAATTTTTATTTGTATATAAATTCTGGTGGCTTTTATATTAAATGAGCTTATATACTTTGCATCACAAAGAGTTAAATTAAACTCATTCAGTAATAAAAGAATCAGTTTATTTAATAATATCAATAAGAAACTTTCGTTTTATGTGTAAATACGCAAAGGCGGATAGAGAGAAACTGTTAGATTCAAAAGTAAATAACAATTTAAATACTTCCTTGAGTGAAAAGCATATAAAAAAGAATATAATTGTAAAATACTTTTTCTCTTTACGCATAAAACCATCTTTTTATTATTAGTAGTAGTAGTATGATGTTTAAAAAGTATAGATTTTTCAGCTCTTTTCATTCTTTTGTTTATTTTTCCAGAATTTTTCTATTTGATCTCGAACAACGAAAAAAGCTGTAATTTGTCATAGTAATGGCAGCAGAATTACTCTCTAAAGAGAGTAATTAGGGTCTTACAAAAGACTTAGGATTAGCGTTTAAATATACTGAAAGAAGAGTATAATCACATGTTAGAAGATAATTCTGTTCTGGAGCTCGTTATCTTCAGTTTTTCTAAAAATACTTTCTCTGCTTACGGAATGCTGTTCTAACAAGTAGACTGAAAGTTGAAAACTGATATAATAAAATTTATTGCAGAGTGAATAAGTTTTAACATTTCAACATATGTACTCTTGATCCAAAATTCTTATGCATCGATAATTGCACTTTTTTAAAATATCTGCAATGAACTTAAGTACAGTAAAAAGTAATAAAATAAGCTGTGTCATGCATCATTTATACTATTAAAATATTAATCATATCCATTAAATAGTATTTTGGGAGCATGTGTTTTTGAAATTTATTTTAGTAAAATTTTCAAAAACACATGCTCCCAAAACACTATTTAATATATATGACTAATATTTATAGAAATTCGCTGTAAATTTAGTATGTTAGTAGAAATTAGAATGAAATTTTGTTGAAATTTGATATAAAAATTTAATATGTCAAAGACACTGACAAAAATAGTAAATAATTAGTTAGAAAATTATGTTCGTTAATTTAATAAACCGTCCAGATAATATATGCAAAAAATTTTTGCATCAAAAATAAATGTATTACTATTTTAGGATGCAATTTATATTGTGGTTTTTACGCTGATTTGCAAAAAATAGACTGTAGCGAACTTTTTTTCTGTTTCTCATTGATTTGTATGCACTAAAACAGAAAGTGTATCAGAAAAAATAGTGAAGAAATTCAGCCCAGCACTTTTTTTTTTATTTTATTTTATTTTATTTTTTTATTATACCTTTTTTTTTTTCAAAACTTATATATTTGTTTAATTTTGTGCGAAAAATTCTAATCTGGCTCCCTATTGTTCATTATAAAAGTCATATTCAATAATTATTTAAGGAGAAAATATATATTTATACGAAATAAAGTTAATAACCATAATCTTATGTGGACACCACATGACGTCCTTATACACCCATTGGAATATGCATATTGCTATGAAAACATTGACATTTTTGTGTCAGGTACATTTTGGGACATTTTGTGATTCATAAATAAACAGGCAGGTTCCAAACACGGGAAAAAAAAACAGAAAAACAGCTACCCCAACCATAACAGTCATGATAGTAAAATTATATATACCGCCAAACAAATATACTAGTTTTTCAGGCATGGCTTATTGCAGAATCTCTGATTGGCAAATTCATAACTTAGAGTTTAAAAAAATCATTTGAGCATAGATGGCCTACTTTTGTTCTCTTTGCCAAAAATCAGAGGTTAAAAATCGACACATTTTACCGAAACAATTATTCAGTTAAAATTGAGAAAGGATTTACTAATTCGGGCCATCCTGAAATAATATTTGCTGCTAAATTTGATCGCTATCCACGCCAATTCGCCAAGTTTGTAGCCAATGCTGATTTTCATCTTGACATTGATTTTGGTGAATTTGCGTCGAATGTGGCGACTTGGCGACAGAATTATGCGAAAAATTGTACTTTAGGGTTGCCAACGTTTGGAAGATCTAACTTCAATAAGAACGAAATTCTGGAATTTTCCGGAAAGGTTAATTGGTTTATAGAGCAGAACTAATTTCTTCAAAAATTCTTTGAAGGACAAACAAGATTAAAAATAAGTGCTTTCGTCGACTAGAACACCAGCTTATACATCAAAAATTACCTTCTACACTCAAAAATGTAGGCAACTTTCATAACAATAACATTACGTGCTGCATATCTACATGCTGAATATTCACTACAGTGCATTCGTCGACTAGAACCTGTTTATGTCTTTAAGAATTTCTTTCTGCACGTAAAAATGTCGTCAGTTTTCATAAAAATATCATTACGGACTCTTTTTATCTTTTCACGGGCTGAATATGCATTAAATAAAAGGCATTCGTCGACTAGAATCTGCTTATGTCTTACTTTACTGCTCTGTCAAATTACTTTCTACTCACAAAAACGTTGACAACTTTCATAATAATATCATTACGGGCTCTATCTTTAGCTTATTTTGAAGTCTCTATGATAGTAGATCATATATAATGGCCAAAACCTTTGTATATTTGGTCATTATGAATATAACTTTCGAAAATATCTCCAAAACGGAAAGTCAATGAAAGGCCAAAAGGGAGGTGCACAACTAGACGTTATAACAAACTTATATACCAATTTGAAACTTTCTACGTCCAATCATTTTCGAGTTATGCTATATACATAGACAGATGCATACACACATACAGATGTCACGAAAAATCGCGTCCAGTCGCTGATATATCTAAAACGAGAGCTCGTATTAAGACGAAACATGCAGGTGTACAACTAGACAATGCAGGTGTACAACTAGTATCTCTTTTTAATATATAACGTTCGGAAAGTAAAAAGTGCTATACACGATCATAAGATGCTAAGTGGATAAAAGGAAATTAATAATATACCATTGTCTTTATATAAAAAATGGCAAATTTTCTGCTCTATAGATATTTAAAATTACAAATTCCATTTTCTTTTCGACCTACCCTATACATCAACCAATAAAATTTTAATATGATAAAGAGACAGTTGCCTATTTTTATAATTTATTTCAGAGCATTATCAGTACCGTCTTCTTTTCACACTCTCTTTTGGAAGGGTAATTTTTTTCTTTGTTAATCCTTGTTACATATTGAAATAAATTACTCTACAAAAGAAGTGGCGTGATAAAAAAGCGTTGCTAATAATGCAACGGAATAAATTATAAAAGTTGGAAATTATGTAAATCTCAGTTTTTTTTTAAGTAAAATTGATATGCAGCTCATATTTAAATTATTAGAATAATTACCTTTTTTTACAAATTGAAAATATCGTTTGGTAATTTAATGTCTTTTAATTCAAATATGCAAACGATATTTTTATTAAGAACTTATTGTTGACTAAACTTATTTATTATCTTAAAATTAATATCATTTTTGAAACATAAAAATTAAAAAAAAAATATTTTGAAAAGTCAAAATTTTAGAATATTTATTCAAGTGGTTCAAAATATTAGCACATTTCACATCCATTCTCCTTTAATTATCACCAATTCGTAATTGGTGACATTATTGATTAAATTCAGACGATTTTACTTAAAATCAGTTTTTTTTTTTGCAGTTTGTTTGCTTTTTCGTCTTAAAATGGGTCGTGTGAGTGACATTCCTGAATCTGTTAAACTTCGTATGGTTGATTTGTATCGGCACGGTAAAAATCAATGTTATGTACCAAATTATTTACATTGTTCGCAATCAAGCGTTAGTTAAATACTAACACAATATTCGAAAAATGGAAAATTTCAAAATAATCGCCGAAATGGCGGCCGAAAACCAAAAACATTTGCTAGAGATGACAGGAAACTGAAGCGTATAGTTAAGAAAAACCGTTTTAAAAGTGTGCGATTCTTGCACCGAAAATGGAAAGAAGAAGGAGTCGAAGTTTCTACATCGACAACATTAAGACGTCTCCATAAATTTAAGTTTGAATCTCGTGTACCTAAAACAAAACCTCTCTTGACTGCAAAACAAAAACGTATAAAATTGAATTGGTGTAAATCAAGACGTTTATGGAGCGAAGAAGATTAGAAAAAAATATTATTTGGTGATTAAAGTATCTTTTGTGTTTCATGTAGTAATCAAAGTATTCGAGTTTGGAGAATGAAGCAAGAAGTATTTGGTGAAGAATGCCTTAAACGTTCGGTAAAATTTGCTGCTAATGTCATAGTTCGGGGTTGCATGAGCACAGAAGGACCTGGAAAGTTATACGTCGTTTTGGAAAAGGTTAACTCTCAGATATATCAAAAAGTTTTGGAATATTACATGATTCCATCATCAGAAGATACATTTGAAGATGATTTCATCTTTCAACAAGATTTAGCGTCACCGCATACCTCGGTGTCAACTAAGAATTGTTTCCGCCAACGCAACATTAAGGTACTTCCTTGGCCAACAAACTCACGAGACATAATCCCATCGAAGACTTATGGGGTATAATGAAGAAAACACTCCAAGAAAATCCTGCTTCAAGTAAAACTGAGTTAGTGGCACGTATAAAGTCTATTTGGGCTAACATTGATAGAAATGTTTGTAAATACCTTGTATATAGTATGCAAGATCGATTGTACGCTGTTATTAATTCGAAAGGGGATGCTACAAAATATTAACTACCATTTACTTCATATTCATAAAGTAATAGTTTTGCGTAAAATAAAATATTCTAATATTTTTAATCAATCGAAATTTTATTCTAATATTTTGATGTGTTTCAGAAAGCTATTGTATACCTAATTTTTAACACTTTCCAACAATGTTGAAAAGTGTTTATGACTTCGGTTTGTCTGTCTGTCTGTCTGTCTGTCCGTCTGTTTGTCTGTCTGTCTGACCGTCTGTCTGTCTGTCTGTCCGCGCTCTAACTCCCGTAAATATTTATGGAATTTCTTGAAACGGATATATGTTATTTAAGTTCAGTATCGGATGTTCCCTATTGAAAATGGAGTTTATACCTCGACTGGTTTGTGTACAGGTACCCCCTAAAATATTTCAAAGCATTGTGTTCTATGAGAGGCATTTCTATAAACCATATTTTCATACCCTTACTGTACACAAATCTTAATGAAATTGAAATATGTTATTCAGGTTCACTATCGGATGTTTCCTGTATAAAATCGAGTAAATACCACCACTGATTTGTGTACAGGGACACACAAAAGTATTACGAAAGCAATGTGTTCTATGAGAGGCATTTCTATAAACCATATTTTCATACCCTTACTGTACACAAATCTTAATGAAATTGAAATATGTTATTCAGGTTCACTATCGGATGTTTCCTGTATAAAATGGAGTAAATACCACCACTGATTTGTGTACAGGGACACACAAAAGTATTACGAAAGCATTGTGTTCTATGAGAGGCATTTATATAAACCATACTTTCATACCCTTACTGTACACAAATCTTAATGAAATTGAAATATGTTATACAAGTTCAGTATCGGATGTTCCCTATTGAAAATGGAGTTTATACCTCGACTGGTTTGTATACAGGGACACCCTAAAATATTTCAAAGCATTGTGTTCTATGAGAGGCATTTCTATAAACCATATGTTCATACCCTTACTGCACACAAATCTTAATGAAATTGAAATATGTTATACAAGTTCACTATCGGATGTACCCTATTGAAAATGGAGTTTATATCTCTACTGGTTTGTGTACAGGGACCCCCGAAAATATTTCAAAGCATTGTGTTCCATGAGAGGTAATTTTATAAACCATATTTTCATACCCTTACTGTACAAAAACCTTAATGAAATTAAAATATGTTATAAAAGTTCACTATCGAATGTTCCCTGTTGAAAATTGAGTTTATACCTCTACTGGTTTTTGTACAGGGACCCCCTAAAATATTTCAAAGCATTGTGTTCTATGAGAAGCAATTCCATAAACCATATTTTCATACCCTTACTGTACACAAATCTTAATGAAATTGAAATATGTTATACAAGTTCAGTATCGGATGTTTCCTGTATAAAATGGAGTAAATTTCAACACAGTATACAGGGACACACAAAAGTATTCCAAAGCATTGCGTTTTATGAGAGATATTTCTATAAACTAAATTTTAATAACTTTACTTTGCACAAAGATTTGTGAAATTGAAATGTGTTATTTATAAGCACAAAAGAAAATGCTTTGTAGAGAATATAGCATAATTAGCATTAGATTTACAGGATAACACAAAAATATCAGTTATAAAAAGAGCTATTAATAAATATTTGCTAAAATTGTACTTTCGTTTACATTAAGCGTTTTTAATGCTTTCTAATTTTTTTAACACTTCCCAACAAGGTTGAAAAGTGTTAATGACTTCGGTTTGGCTGCCTGTATGTCCGTCTGTATGTCTGTCTGTCCGCGCTCTAACTCACGTAAATAATTGTGGAATTTCTTGAAACTGATATATGTTATTCAAGTTCACTATCAGATGTTCCCTATTGAAAATGGAGTTTATACCTTCACTGGTTTGTATACAGAGACACCCGAAGGTATTTCAAAGCTCTGTGCTCTATGAGAGGTATTTCTATAAATCATATTTTCATAACTTTACTGTACACATATCTTAATGAAATTGAAATATGTTGATCCAGTTCACTATGGGATGTTTCCTGTGTAAAATGGTTCAAATACCACCACTGATGTATATACAGGGGCACCCAAAAGTATTTTAAAACATTGTGCTCTTTGAGAGGTATTTCTATAAATCATATTTTCATAACTTTACTGTACACATATCTTAATGAAATTGAAATATGTTGATACAGTTCACTATGGGATGTTTCCTGTATAAAAATGATTAAATAGCATCACAGTTTTATATACAAGGACACTCAAAAGTATTCTAAAGCATAGCGTTCTATGAGAGATATTTCTATAAATCAAATTTGAATAACTTTACTTTCCACAAAGTTTTAGGAAATTAAAATATGTTATTTATATGCACAAAAGAATGCTTTACATAGAATATAGCATGATTAGCATTAGATTTACAGGGTGACAAAAAATATTTTTTATTTTAAGAGCTATTCATAAAAATTTGCTAGAATTCTATTTTCGTTTACATTAAGAATTTAGACACTTTCTAACATTTTTTTAAATGTTAATATGATATCAATTTGTGTATCTGTCCGTCTGTCTGTCTGCCCGCGCTCTAACTCCCATAAATATTCCTGGAATTATTTGAAACTGATATATGTTATTCCAGTTTACTATCGCATGTTCCCTATTGAAAATGGAGTTTATACCTCTACTGGTTTGTGTACAGAAACACTCGAAATTATTTCAATGAATTGTGTTCTTTGAGAGGTATTTCTATAAACCATATTTTCATACATTTACTGTACAATATCTTCATGAAATTGAAATATGTTATTCAAGTTCACTGGATGTTTTCTATATAAAATAGATTACATTCCACCACTAGTTTATGTACAGGGACACTCAAAAGTACTCTAAATCCTTTTGTTCTTTGTGAGATATTTCTATAAATCAAATTCTAATAACTTTACTTTCCAGGAAGTTTTAGGAAATTGAAATATGTTATTTATATGCACAAAAGAATGCTTTGCATAGAATATAGCATTGTTACTATTAGATTTACAGGGTGAGACAAAAATATTCAGTTATATTAAAAGTTATTAATAAAGAATTGCTAGAATTGTACTTTGGTTTACATTAACCGTTTTCAACACTTTCTATCATTTTTTTAGTGTGAATATAATTTCAGTTTGTGTATCTGTCTGACTGTTCTTCTGCCCATCCGTCTGCCTCTCTTTCTGTTTTTCTGCACTCTAATTTTTGTAAATATTTATGGAATTTGTTTAAACCGATATATTTTTTTCAGGTTCACTATCGGATGTTCCCTACTGAAAATGGAATGAATACTTGTTTTGGTTTGTGTACAGGGAAACCCAAAATATTCGAAAGCATTGTGGTCTATGAGAGGAGTTTCTATAAACCCTATTTTAATACCTTTAATTTATAGAAACTTTAATGAAATTTTAATATGTTATTCAATTCTCTATCTGATGTTTAGTATGTAAAATAGAGTACATTTCTAACTGGTTTGTGTACAGGGGCACTTGAAAGTATTCCAAAGCATTGTGTTGTATGAGAGTTATTTTTATAAACCAAATTTTAATAATTTTATTTTCCACAAAGCTTAATGCAATTGAAATATATTATTTATATGCACAAAAGTGTGTCTTCTATGTAATATAGTATGGTTAGCATTAGATTTACAGCGCCACACAAAAATAATCAGTTACATTAAGAGCTATTAATAAAAATGTGCTGGAATTGCGCTTTTGTTTACATGAGCGTTTTAACACTTTCTTGTAATTTTAGTGGGAATATGATTTCAATTTGTGCATCTGTGTGTTGCCTACCTTTCTATCTGTTTGTCTCCGGCTCCTATCATCCGTGAATCTTTTGAGATTTTTTTTTTAATGATGCACTAAAGTTCCCTATGGAATATTCCCTATTTAAAATGTCATTAATAGGTCCTGTACAACTAGTTTGTTTACAGGGACAACAACAACAACAACAAAAAAAAAAAAAAAAGCCAAGGTATTACGTTTTAGGACAGAATTTTTTAAAAGTTATATTTAAAAACTTTCTACTATAAACAACATAAAAACATTGACATGTATTATTAATATTCTAGAATATTGTTTTGTATAGAATATGATATGATTAACTATCAAATTTACAGGGCTACAGTAAAATATGCAGAGAGATTAAAAGCTGTAATTATAATCTTACGGCTGCATTTTATTTTGCGTTAAGCCTTTTTAACACTTTCCAAAATACCTAAGAGTAATTTTTAAATTAATTAATCTATCTGTATGTTTTTCAGTCCTTCTGTCTGTTTTGCGATAACGTAGGAAAAGAATATTAAAAGTTATTCGATACAACAATTGCGTACAGTTGGAAAGTGTTACTAATCAATGCGTACTGCATGATTTTTCTTTCTTGTTTGTATTTTATATTTTGTAACTGTTAAAATCTTATCTAAACATCCCAGATTTAATTTACAAGTAATTTAATTGCATTTACTTAGTATCAAAAATACATAAATGGAAAATAATTTCTTTCTTCTTACTTTTTCTCAATTATTCTAATATTTTAAATATGAGTTGTATTAGAATTTCATGTTTAGGATTACAATTAGACATGAACTCTTTATGTTTTAAAGATGCTCAACACCATTCAATTTAAATAATAATAGTGTATCTTTGATAGCTCTGAGCAATTGAATTTCTTTTGGAATTTTCCTTTTTTTTTAGCGGATTCAGGAAACTACCCCAGCGACCATGTTCGTAAAGCCGTCTTGAATTTATATATTTCTATCGTAGTATTTCACTTCTAAATTCCCATACAGATATTCAGCTTTATCGCTTTTCAGGAAGCGGAAATTGCAGTCTGAAGTTCTCATTGCCAATAAAATAGATAGAAATGCCGAAAATCTAAGAACAATTCAATATAGTTCGCATTTGATCTTACTGATTATTGCAACGTGAAATTCAATTTTTAATATATTTTATTTAATTTTAAATTCGGTTTGTTATTTTTATTATAATTTCTCTTACCCTGAAATTTAATACTATAAATACAGGTTGCAGATTAATAGTTAAGATAACGAGAACTGTTATGTAAACCTATGTTAAACAATTTATGTTAGGCTTCTGAAGAGTTTTATATGATAATTAGTTATGTGTGAGGGGGGCTACTGCCCCCCTCAAACCCCCGTTTCATGAATGCACCTACATTTATATAGAATTAAATTCGGTTATTAAAAAATGTTTCTTTTTTTTTTTTTTTAATAATTTATTAAAATTATTATTTAAAAAAAATTATCCTTTATGATAAGGCAGACGATTTCCATATTAGAGAAGTAGTATAACACCAAATATAAAAAAAAAGTCCATTTTATTCTCAATATTAAAAAAAAAAAGAAAAAAAAAAGTACGATTTTTTTTTTAAGTTTTTTTTCGTTAAAAGTAAAAAAAAGCGATAACTTTGTTTTAAATTATCGCAGATCGATGGTTCAACCATTCGTTTTATAGGTATTGGCGAGCCCTTTTGAAAGATACCCATCATTAAAATTTACTCCTCTCGAGGGGAGACTTCCCCCCCCAAGGGGGGGGGGAGGCGAGGCTCTTACATACACATTTTTTTCCCAGTTAACTATCTCTATTACAAAAAATATATATTAGTTTCATTTAGTTGAGTGCAGTCTATAGACGTTAAACTCTACTTTCCTGCAATTTCCTCCATAGACGTAATGTATTAGAATTCTCTTGATTGTCCCTGTACACGAACTATTTGCTTGATCTTAACGAAAAGCTTACTGTAGCATTCCTATATGATACACATTTAGAATACCAAGTTTGACCTTTCTGCCATTATTTGTTTTTGAGATATGCTGATAACAGGCAGACACACAGACATACACGCAGACCATTTGCTAAAAACATGATTTTCGTACTCAGGGGACCTCAAAACGTGTAAATATAACAAAATCTCGCGTTCGAAAATTTGACCCAAAAACAATACTTTCTCTACCTTATGGGTAAGAGAAAGTATAATGTATTAGAATTCTCTTGATTTTCCCTGTACACGAACCATTTGCTTGATCTTAACAAAAAGCTTACTGTAGCATCCGTATATGATACACATTTAGAATACCAAGTTTGAACTCTCTGCCATTATTTGTTTTTGAGATATGCTGATAACAGACAGACACACAGACATACACACAGACCATTTGCTAAAAACATGATTTTCATATTCAGGGGACCTCAAAACGTGTAAATATAACAAAATATCGCGTTCGAAAATTTGACCCAAAAACAATACTTTCTCTACCTTATGGGTAAGAGAAAGTGTAATGTATTAGAATTCTCTTGATTTTCCCTGTACACGAACCATTTGCTTGATCTTAACAAAAAGCTTACTGTAGCATCCGTATATGATACACATTTAGAATACCAAGTTTGAACTCTCTGCCATTATTTGTTTTTGAGATATGCTGATAACAGACAGACACACAGACATACACACAGACCATTTGCTAAAAACATGATTTTCGTATTCAGGGGACCTCAAAACGTGTAAATATAACAAAATCTCGCGTTCGAAAATTTGACCCAAAAACAATACTTTCTCTACCTTATGGGTAAGCGTAAAAAATATTAAAAATTTTTATTATTCATTAAAAATTATTGTCTTTGACTTAATAAGTTCATTGACATTGGTAAGTTCATAAAAGTTACCAGAAATAACTCTTTTACGATATAATAATTATTTTACACGTCGAGTGTGTTTTTAAACTACTTACACATACATCTTATCACCTGTCTCATAAATAACGAATGAAACCATTCAGTTAACATTGGATTATCAGTAATTACTTTCATAGCTACCAACTGTCAAGCTTTACCTAGATAGTTCATACCAGAAATCTTTTATAATAATTTTCAATTTATTTAATCACAGAAAATAAATGTGACAGTTAAAAATAGTGATTAAATCAGATTCAGTAATTTTAAATGTTCGGATCTATGTAATATAAATATCTTTTATTTTTCAAATGATAAAGATGCCAAAGGTTTCAAGACAGTTTTCTCATAAATTTGATTTATACAGTCACATTAGTTTCTTTAAAAATTCTATGCTTTATGTCTTTTATCTACAATACTACTGTTATATCTATATGTATATACAGGGTGATCAAATTAAAAGAATACCCGTTTGTTTTGTGTTATCCACATCTGTAACAGTATAAGCATCAATACTTTCAAAATCATTACTTATTTAATACGCATTTGTCTGTTTTGTATGAAGTTAATATGAATTGTGCGTGTATCGTTTCTTTTTTCACTTTCTAAATGCGAAAACTCAATTTTTAAACAAAAATTCACTTGAACATCATTAGTAATTTTTAATCTGATTCTGAGCAAATGATTTGAGTACATAGTTTGCTTCTTTCAACGTTTTTATTTATTTTTTATTTTTGAAAACTCATTGCGCAAGATTATGAATGTCAACAATAAAAATAATGTGCATGAACTAATTCTTAATGCAAATGGCACTTTTTTTTTTTTTTTTTTTTTTTTTTTTTGTGGTTTATCTAAAAGATAAGGTTTTCCAGAAAGTCCTGCAAGCATCAATTAATTAAAACAAATCATTACTGAAGAGAAATCTCGTCAATATCACCAACAATGTTGAGAATTGTGTCAAAAAGATTGGTTCGACGTGTTCATGTTTGCATTCAAAATGGTAACGAACATTTTTAACATTTGCTGTAAGGAATGATAATATGAAAAATTTGATTTAAATCACGTTTATGAAAAATAAAATTATCACAGGAATAAGTAACATTGTGCGTCTCCATTTCTGTTTTACCCCAGAAGAAAAGTTGTTGGAAATTGTCTCCCACACTTAAACAAGCTTCAAATTATTATACATCAATGTTAGAATAGTTGCCACATCCGTCATATTTAAGGGTAATAAGAAAAAACAACGGGTACTCTTCTAAATTGATCACCCTGTACATGTAAATAGATAGATAGATAGATAAATAAATATAGATATAGATAGATAGATAGATAGATATAGATATAAATACATAGATAAATAGATATGTATGTATGTATATTTACAAAATGCATAGAAAAATTAGACCAGTTAAACATTCTTTTCTTTTTTTCTTTTTTTTTTTTTATGCTAATACATAAAAAGGAGTAATAAAAATTTTAAGGAATTACTTTTCTGTAAAGGAATCATTTTTATTGATAGTTATTACCATTGAAGAGAATTCTTGCTATATAGTAGTGTATAGTTTCGAGGTGTCCCGATTTAGGATACTAGAAACTTTCTATAACAACACAAATTTACAAAATTAACGTTTGATAAAATTTTATTGGATAATTTTAGCTGAGACGTACGGTTTTTTTTTTTTCTAAAATTAAAAATGAAGCCAGTTTTTTTCTACCGCGTATAAACTTTTGACAGTACATGGTGTCTATACCGGCACAATTACTTCATTTGAAGTTGTTTCTAGTACATTTCCAAGTAATTAATTATGGAAACATAGCATAATAGTTACTATATAATTATTTTGGTTTAAAAGTTACAGAAGAAATTGTGTCGGTAGATATCTTGTTATGGCAAACAACATTTATGCTTCATAGAGAAAAACTTGCTTTATTTTCGTTTCAGCACACCAAAAAACCTAACGAGGGGCCAAAATTATCAAATCAAAGTTTCCGATGTAGACGTGAACAGATTTTATTTTATTTAATCAAAGAAAATAACTGTGATAGATTCCTATTAAAAAATAATGGTGACAAATCGGGTTTTAAAATTCGAAATGTTGGCAAGTGTAGTATAAAAAAAATTAAAATCGAATAAACTTATTAGTAAGAATCGATAGGCCATTTGTTTACGTCAGCAGCTCGCATTTATCTGCTGTTATAAATTCTTATAAAATGGCTGGCCTTTCGTATAAATCATTAATACAATTAAAGCACTGATATAAAAGTGTAATGTATCACAGAATGAAATAAATTCGCATTTTTTTCTTTTTTTTAATGATTCAGTTCGAAATTAAAAACATTTTTAAACATTATTAACGAAATATTTTTTGTGAGTCATTATTTTATTGAATACTGAAACAAAGTTTAAATTGAAAAGACATTAAATTTTAAAAAAGTATTATAAAAACTTCAGCTAGTTTTTTTTTAATAAATATTAACTCTGTTGATTTTAATATTAAGTGGATTCATTTAAAAATGTATTACTATGAATTAGTTACTTCATAGTTCGCAATCCTAATCGATATCCTGAAAATTGAGATATCGATTTTTGTATAATATTCCCTATCGAATGAATGCTCATCATTGTTATCATTGAATAAAGCATGAATGGGCGGAAATCAGTTAGGAGGGTCGCTGAATGAATTTTGCGGAAAATACGCTTATAATGGTAAAGTAATATTACTTAATGGATGGTATAAAAGAGAATAAAGATCAAACTTTAATGGTGATTGATGTAATCAGTAATATATGTAAGTTAATCAAAGAAAAGGGGAACATTAAACATTCTTTAGTTTTTCAGATAAACGTACAGAAACTTGATTCAACAAGTGTACATCTGCTGGGAAAAAATAAATGTGTTGGAAAATTTGTAGTTAAATTTGAGATAATTGTTTAACTAGTGAAATGTTATTAATATTACACCTATTTATTCTTTTTCTTAATATATATTTTATAAGAAAAAATGTTTTCCTTTACGCGTAAATTTTACTTCCTTGAGCGAAAAAAAGGTGCTTGGCCTGAAAAAATTAAAATGAATAAAACGTGAACAAAAATTAACATACTAAAATGAACTTTTCCTGTGGGAGATAGCCAGAATTAAAGGCAAATAATAAAATTTAAGAAAGTAATATTATGTTTTAAGAAATCTAAGAAAAATTTAAAAAAAATTAAATTGTACGCTAGTAGAGTATATATTATAGTTTACTGTAGTATTATTTGTTACCGAATTAATAAGCGCCTTTAAAATATTTAGAACAGCTCTTATTTTAAAATGTACTTTAGTTAACCATCATTCTTCAATATTTGCATCTAATATCAATTACTACTTGTCTCTTGTATAATTAACTTTTAATATTTAAACATTCTCTACAATAGTAAGTTATTGATACTAAGTTCTACCTTGTCCAGAGAATCTCATGTGTTTACGATTTATTGATAAGTTGCAATATATTCCTCATTTAATCTATGTAATTTATTTTATTTCTAATTTTCTCTGCATTATTGTTTATGATTAGTTATACATCATTAAAACTCTTCTTTGATTTTACTTATTCCTCTGGATAATATTCATTAAAGTTTATTTTTATTTTAATTATTTGTATAATGCGCTAAGTTCAAACTCTTACGAATATATTAGATAGCCTATCGATATTGAGCCATCTTCCCTATCTTTTAAAAATAATATAGACGGTGCTGTCGCCATTCTTGACAAAATATCGAATGATATTTTGCCAATCCATAAAGTGAAGTGAAAACATTTTAATTTCAGAAGTCAGTCAGAAGTTAATCGGTTCTTGCTAAAAGATGTAGCTGTTTTCGTATTAATTGCCGGTGGCCATGGGCCACATAATGTATGGAGTTATAGTCGTCTTATGTAACCTACATTCAACTATTCTGTTTACTGCGCGCGATGTATATATTTAAATAAGTATTCGTATATCTGTATGTACTATAGTGAATTGTTATTAAAGTTTTTGTATCGAGCCAGGTGTAATTATTTTGTCTAGCTGGTTCCTGGTTCCTTTTATTTGTATTTCTCTCTTCTTTTTTATTTTTGTCACTTTTTGCAGGTAGCTGAGCGTTAGGCTTACGGAATCGATTCCTTAACCAGAAAAAAATCTCCGTGTAGATTAATGGTCGATAATGTATTCAAAAATGTCGTCTCTCTTTAGTATCTAAAGAGGGGAGCCTATCGTGCTGGAACAAAAGTTTTTAATTTTTTTCCCTCCCATTCGGCTTCAACTTTCCCTGAATATAAAGATTTTTTTTATTATTCCATTTTGGTTTCCTTTTAATAGTTTAACATTCAAAATTAATTTTTTTAGCCAGTTATGCACAAGAAAAATAAATAAATAAATAAATAAATAAATAAGTGAAATGGAAAAAAGAAAATGCTTCATTACTAGCATTTTTATTTCTTAAGATCTATCACAAAATTTATTTCTAGGAATTTTAAAACATTGAAAGCAAATGTTGTGCAAAAAATTTCTTAACATTATGAAGCGTATTTTATTTAAAATATTTGTGAAACGTAATCTGTATAAAATTTTCTAAAACAACAAATCATACGACAATATATTTTAATAATATTTCAATAATATTTCTTTAATTCTTAAACTTACCATTAACACAAAAACTCTAATCAAAATGTAAAAGTTATCACATCAGTTTACAGAATAAATTGTCTATAATTTTTTTGCCTGTGAATATATAGTATTTTTAGGTTACATAAATTGGATTACGTAGAAATGAATGAATTGCTGTATTAGAGATATTAAGTAAGTTTAAATTTGAAAATAATATCGATTTAATAAATTACTACTTCTGTAATTTATTCAAAATTATTTAAAGATTAAATATGCTTCAAATGTGTTTAAAAATGATAAAAATAATTAGAAGCTAATTGTGTAAGATTAAAATTGTAGCAAATAAAAAGAAATCTCTTGTTGTTTAGTGTTTTTTTTTTTTTTTCTTTTTAAATATATATATATACATTCATAGTTAAACAGATAATTTAGATACAGCTTAGATTTATACACATTAAAATAGATAAATTATCCTCATATTGTCCCCTATTTCATATAAAAAACTAGCATGTTGTGGCCACCACGAGACTTTCTTCTATATTTTCCTATACAAATTCACTCAGTAACAATAATTAAAAAAAAAAAAAAAGTGGGACTTTGACAAAATTTTGGGTAAAATGTGAAAATTTGTTAAAGTTTGTCAAAACACGGAAACTGTAGGACTTTGACAAAATTAGGGGGGAAAAGCAAAAATTAGTTTAAGTTTGTCAGAACCGGTCAGAACACGGAAACCGTGGGAGTTTGATAAAATTAAGGGGAGAGAAAAAAAAAAAAAAAAAAAAAAAGATTTTTTTTCTAAGTTTTTTTTTCGTAAAAAGTAAAAAAAAAATCGATAACTTTGTTTTAAATTATCACATATTTATAGTTCAACCATTCGTTTTAAAGGTACTGACGAGACCTTTCGAAAGATACCCATCTTGAAAATTTTTGCCCTATATCACCCGGTTAAAAATTTAGAAAAAGCGGGATGGCAACGCAACCTGTAAGACGATTTTTACCAAAAGTTGATAGGCACTAATTTATGTCAAGGTGCAACTACATACCAACTTGTATGAAATTCTGTGCAGTAGTTCCAGAGATACAGTTGCCACAAAATTTTGTCACACACACACACACAGACAGACAGACAAACATTTTCTAAAAATGGTAAAATCGTGTTCTACAGCTCTCAAAACGTGTAAATCCATCAAAAACCCGAAATCGAAAATTTTTACGAATCCAATACTTCCTTCTATTGAAGATAGAAGAAAGTAATAATTGAAAAAATCCTTTATTTCTGAAAAAAATTATTGAAAAAATAATCCCAAAAAACATTATTGTTAATCGACGAAATTTCATCGATTTTATAATAAACAATATTTTTCAAATTCCATTATTTTAAAATGTAAGGCGTTTTATAAAACTTTATACATATTATTATTATTATTATTATTATTATTTATTTATTTATTTATTTTATTTTATTTTATTCAGAACTGCACACCTAACAAAACAGAACATATAAGTTATTTTACTGAATTTTTGATAAATGACTATCATGTAAGTTTCAAGTATTTTAACAAAAATTATTGGAAATTTATTTTCATAAGAGAATGGAGGATTCATAATTTCGATATGTATTTCAAATTAATATATAATAATTGGCCAAAATTTCCATTCAGATGCATTTCTCATTCAAATGCAAAATATGTCTATATCATCTAAGAATTTATTATTATTATTTTTTTTTTTTTATTTAATATTGACCCAGTTTTAGCTACTACTTACGAATTTTCTTTCATACGTAATACAGTATTTTGTAGTTAAAACAAGCTATAATCACAAGATTTTAACACTTTTGTTGAAACATAAATTAAACTCTAATTTTCAAAACATAAATGTTCTACTGATTATGTTAAAGTAAAGTTTTGCGCCATGAGTTTTATCGTAAACACAGATTTCTGTGTCGCGTTTTGAGAGATAAGTTTGAAGTGTAATCTGAGAATTTCTGGAAACTCATTTAGATTCATTGACTCGGAAGATTGGTAATCTCTTTATAATGAAAACTGTATAAACAGTCTTTAGAATATAAGATTAAATTCGGTTACACGGATTCAGGAAATATTTGTCTAATTATTATAGAAGTGCAATTTCAGTACATAGAATGATGCAAATCAAATATTTAAGTAAAAATTCACTTCTCTATAATTTTTTTTAGGCCCTTATCTACCATATTCGGAAAGTGACAAAATTTATTTAAAAAATTTTTCTTTAGTTACTCAAGACTATATTTTAAATATATGTGAGAAAAAATATGCATATCACCTCATCATAGTGATTAATGAGGATTTTTCGATGTGGTTCTTTAATGTATCACTTTTACATAAAAGTCGGAAAAAAAGTATTTAGTCCTTAAAAATGCATAAAAACTTATTTACATTTTTGGTCTCTTATGTTTTTTTTTATAAGATTGGTGCATATACTTGAGATAATATAGGAAATAATTATAACACTCGTGAAGATCGTTTAAAATGCTAAGCAAAAACAGCAATAACACTCTATAACATTCTTATTCTTGCTATACAAATCCATAATCCGTCCTTACTTGACCAACGGGTCCGTTGTGTACGGATCTGCCTCAAAGTCAGCGCTTGTGAGAATATAAGCAAATAAGCAATTGAGTAGGTATGTTAAAGCTTTTCGATATGTTGATAATGACATCATTTATAAAGACCTGAAAATTAGTTCCATCCACGCTGAAATTAGGAAATTTACGTTGAAGTTTCACAGGGTAATCCTAAAGTTCAGAATCTTGTGTTAAACGCCATCAGAAGAAATGATCTTCGTGTGGGCAGGGTACAGAAACGTCTACTTGTCATCCTTTTTAGGGAGGATGGGTTTGTTTCCATCTCTAAGCACTGTGTTAGGTGACCCTTCTAGAGTCACCTAACACAGTATTCTAACTCCAAATTATTGTCTGCGTAGAATGAACCGCAATTCTTCTACTTCTGGCTCCCCTTCTCCGACTTCTGCAACCCTCTGTGTGTTTTCACAGTTGCGTACAGTCAACCTTCCTGCCTGTTACCTTACAAGTAGGGAAGGGCGTCTTCTTATTGTAAATAACTTTTTAGTATTATTGCATATAAACCTTAATGTAACTTTTTTCTTTTATTTAATTTCACTGCGCTGCAAAAAAAAAAAAAAAAAAAAAAAAAAAAAATCGAGTTCTGATACTATTTTTGCTGATTCTTATGTAAAATGACCTCCTAAATCCGAATATGACTACTATTTTGCTCCATCACCCACCGTTTTCTCGGCACACCATCCCCTCCTCCAATTTTTATCACTGTTCGGTAATTTTATGGCCATAATTATGATTTGGAGAATGAAAAATAATTAATTTAACACTTAAAAACAAAAGAATATAATGTTTAATAAATAACATTGATAATATATTAAAAAAGTATAAGAAATGAATACATAATTTCAGTGTCAGTTCCACATTCCTAAATTTCCCCCTTGCCGCAAATGTTCATGTTTTAGAATATTCCAACTCTGTAGACCCTCAGAAGATATTTCATAGTTAAACTAATTGTCCCCCCCCCCTTAAAAATCGAATTCATAGCCAGCCATAAAATTACCGAAAAGTGATAAAAATAGGGGGCCGTCTGTAAAAGACGGTGGGTGATAGGGCAAAATGGCCATTATATTCGGATTCAGGAGGTCATTTCACATAATAATCTGCAAAAAAATTGTATTGGGGCACAGACGTCTTTGGACAGAGTGGGACATCTGGAATTTCACTATGTATCTTATAGCTTCTAGATATGTACCACCCCCTTTATTTCTCCGCCTCCCCTCAGGCTGGCATTTTTTCCCTCTCATCATATTATCACGCCAAGTTCTTTAAACTCCCTTCTTTCAAGAAAACTGAATTTAATTAATCCTGCAACAACCTATCATGTTTTTTTTTTTCAAATTCAGGTGGAGGTAAGCGGTTGTCTTGACTAGGACTGGACAATACATCGATTTAAAGCATGCGATTTGAAACCAATAACGAAATCTTTCAGTTGGCAATATATTGCAAACGCCACGATTATCAGGAACTGAGGTGAGAACGTACTGCGAGCGATTCCGTGAGCCCAACATTTCATCCCGTGATTGCCGGCAAGTTATTAGACAACGGTTTCATCTGAAATCGCTACTCACAGCTACAATCTGAATATTCGGTATCGCCTTTTATGATTATGATCTTGCTTTATTAGGAATCGATTATCAGCTGAGCAATAACGCATGCGTGATATCAGACTCTGATATGACAGAGACACTGCGTGATAGTCATCCGATCTCTTTATTTGCTGCTACGATATGAATATTCATTGTCGCCATTACAATATTAACAGAAAATTATTTTTGCCTATTATAGCTGAATAATTTCGTCGTTTATATATTAAGTTGAGTCAAAAGTTTTGTCCGGTTTCTAATCATTTATTAAAAGTTAAAAAATTATAACACGTATAACATGTTTTAATTAACATATTCACCATTACTTTCAACAACCATTTTTCAACGTGGATGCAACATTAAAATTCCACGGTTGTAAAAAGCCGCTGGCTTTTGAGAGAAGAAGTCGACAATGCCTTGTCGGAGATCGTATTCGTTGCTGAAGCGCTGTCCGCGCATAAAGTGCTCTAGCAACATGAACAAATGGTAATGTGTAGGGGATATGTCAGGGTTATATGGGGGGTGAGCGAGAAGTTCCCAGCCCAACAC
Organism: Salticus scenicus; assembly: GCA_963930645.1. NCBI lineage: Eukaryota > Metazoa > Arthropoda > Arachnida > Araneae > Salticidae > Salticus > Salticus scenicus. Next base: position 325,593,838 of record OZ005648.1, on the reverse strand, counting down.
ATTCAGCTTCTCACGCGTCTGGTTTGAAACGTGTGGTTTTGCGTTGTCATGTTGGAAGAAAACTCGAGCTGGATTAAAGCCTTTTTTCACGAGTTTCTGTTGAACGTGGTTCCCTTGAGTGCAATAGACATCTGAGTTCATTGTTTGTGCTTGAGGAAGAAGATCCCAATACCTAACCCCTGTCGACATCCAAAAAACTCACAAAAGTGCGTTTTTTGAATGCATCCCAAGTGTAGCCGTCTTAACTCAAAGCTGATGTGGTTTAGCCATTGACATCCGGGTTTTTTGTTGTCGTACAGTATCCACTTCTCTTTACTGGTAAGAATTCCCCGCCATCCATCTCGACTAAACTCTCGCAGCAGCAACTGACAGACTGATTTTCAACGATTCTTTTGCATTTTGTTGAGCTCATGCAGTGCCATTTGACGACGCCTAATCTTCATGCCAATTTTGTGAAGGTGTCGATTGACAATTGACTGAGAAGTGCCAAAACCTTGCCCTAATTTTCGGGTGGTTTGAGTCGAATCGGCTTCAATCGCATAAAATAAAGCTCTTTCATGCGTTGTCGATGGTTGCCCAGAGTGTTTCTTATCGCCGCGGTGCATATCCCTGGAGCATAACTTTGCATATCAACGTATGCATGTTCTTTCGTTTACAGACTTCTTACCAAATGTTGCACATATGTTACGACTTGCTTCAGTTGCATTGTGGCCTTGTTTGAACTCGTGGAAAATTAGGCTGCGGATTTGTTGACGATTTTTTGACATATTTGATGTTTTTTAAAGAGTAATAAGTCTGTGAAAATTAAAATCACATAACAATTAAATACATTATTTCGATCAGCAGAAAATGAGCTTTCAAAATATATATGATATTTAGATTACAACTTTAGTGTAACATATTTATTGATACGCAAATAAAAAACAGACAAAACTTTTGACTCAACCTAATACTTCCATAATTGTTAAGAAAAATAAAAATGTTTTGATAATCTGTTTCTTTCTTTCTTTTTTTTTTTTTTTTAAAGATTTTTAACTGTTTTGATTTAAATGTATTTTAAAAGCTTTTGTAATTTATACTGAATTTGTTTTTAATATTTTAACAATTATTTAATTTCTTCAAATATTTTATATCTGATAAGTATAGCGAAATTTGGTGATACTTATTTTTATATTTTTATTTCGTTATACAAACCAAAGCAATTTCTTTACTCAGGATACTGATTGTTTTCTACTACGAATCTAATTTCAGAGACGGCAGGAAGGAAGCGCCTTTATTTTAGAAATCTTAATATTCTATAGTATAATCTCTATATATGAAAGAGTAAACTCACTGATTCATTAGTCACTGACTCAACATAGCCATGGCGATTCTATGGGAAATAGAGTTGCACATTTTTGTGAGCACGTTGGTTTTAGGACCCTGACGCCCACTAAGACGGGATTTTGCGAAATACCCCCGTAACCGGGGCGGAAGGCAAAACACCTTTATAAGCATAACACGGCTCCAAATTGCTTCACGATGAAGAAATTGCAGAGGGAGGTTACTGAAAGAGAATGATATAATAATGTACGCACGCATACGCACATAAAAGCACATACACATATACAAACGGGCCCTGATTAACTTCATCTTAGGTCCTGGGGAACACATGTTTTCATGGGCTCACCTCTCTCTCGTTCTGTGCACCAATCAGCACAAGTACATATAAACATATACCTATTTACAGGACTAATATGGCAGAAAATTTCTTTATGTGACATCATTTTTTCCCATTTTTAGGCATAAAAGACAAAAAGGTATTTTCAGGGCCAGATTTGTGGACTTCTGCTACTCAGGTCACATGCCCCGCATGCCTCTTGTTTATCGGCCCTTGCACCCAAATCTTTCTTCTATATTTTCCTATACAAATTCACTCAAAACAAATAACTTTATTAAATCTTTAAAAAAAGAAAAGAAAAGAAAAGAAATAATCGATAACGTTTATTTAAATTATCACAGATGAATAGTTCAATTATTTGTTTTAAAGATATTGAAGAAATTTTTTAAAAGGTGTCCATATCGAAAATTTGCCTTTTCGGAGGGGACTTACCCCCAGGAAGAAAGCGTTGCTCCTGAGTGTCCCTTCTTTTTTTCTACTTGATTTTTACTATTATAAGCAATTCTTTTTAATTTCATAATGATTCGATAATAAAATCTTTTTGTAAAAAAAATAGAACCGACTCCAAAAAGAAACTACTATTCAAACTACTAAAAAAAAAAAAAAAAAAAAAAAAAAAAAGGTATGAAATGAAACTGTAAATTGCGCCTAAAAGTATAAAATAATTTCCTTCGCCAAACAACCTATAACACTACAATTAATCATAACTTTTGAAGTCGGCGCAAAATTAAATAAAATTTAATTAGTTTTTAAAGGTTTGTTTTTAGATCGGTAGCAAGAAATGCTGTTGTCTTGAATGATCAATTTTCATGTTTCCTTTATTATTTTATCACTTTATACAATTGGTCCATTAGTAGCATCTACACAGAACAGTGAACATTCTTTACAATGCGGTATTTATGTTTCTACGAAGTTAGAGTGTCCTTTGCAAATTTGGTATAACTTATATCATCCTTGGTGGCTTTTGGATTTGGCGATCAAAACGTAATGCAAAAATATACACGCAAGATGTATATTTTCATAATATATATTGTACGATGTATTGTTTCATAATCTTGATTACTCTCTAATATACCTTATCAAAACAATCATGATATCCCAAAGAAATTAAATATGTTTGCCATATAATTTTGCGATTTTTCTTTCACCAATGACGTCATATACCAGCATCTTCGCCAACTTTTGCTGCTTACGAAATCTTATTTGTTTACTTGAATCAAAGTAGTTTTCGGCTGCGTTTTGCAGGTGACAATGTGAGATGTGTATATTGAATAGGATTTGATTTTTGTATTGAATAAAGTTATAAATTTTTACTTAATTTTGCGCCGACTTCAAAAGTTATGATTAATTGTAGTGTTATAGGTTGTTTGGCGAAGGAAATTATTTTATACTTTTAGGCGCAATTTACAGTTTCATTTCATACCTTTTTTTTTTTTTTTTTTTTTTTTTTTTAGTAGTTTGAATAGTAGTTTCTTTTTGGAGTCGGTTCTATTTTTTTTTACAAAAAGATTTTATTTTTCTCTTTTCAGTGAAAACTTATTCATATAGCAGAACATCAAAAGACGTTCGACGGCAGCTTCACAAATAACAACTTCCAAGAAAAGTGACATAACTCAAAAAATGGTTTATGTCACTGAAAAATACATGAAATGCACCCAATGTAAACAAAAAAGTTACATCTCCATATAGAAAGTTATCCACTTGAGAGACAGTTGTGCCAGTTTTATTCTAGTCAAGTAATATTTAAGTTGATTTTTCTCAAATGCTGCATTTTTAAGTTGTGTCACTTTTCTTGCCTTTATCAGATATGAGCAAAAAACTATCTATTGAATGAACATACGGTAAGTTAAAAAGTCTTTAAAAATGTAAAGAACGGATACGCTGTATTCGTAACCAAGAATTCTCTTAGGCATATATATTGAACTTTACAGTGAATACGTGTCACCCGCTGCGCTAGAAATTGCACTGCGTAAAGTTCAAACAAAGAGCAAAATATGCATTGCAACTGACGGACAGAAGTTTCAACATCGATACTTACATACTGCCTTTACTAGTGTAGCTGCATGCGTTCAGCAGTTAGAGTGAGAACAGACTTTTGTGAGTATCCTGTAATTTGTTTATATCTTAATGAAATCATAATGAAACCTATTTCAGGCCAAGATCATTACAACAAAAAAAGTATTAAAATTAAATCATCTCTTACGAAGTTAAAAGCTAACAAATTTCAACAACAACAACAAGAAACATGGTTTGTATTGAGAACCTCTTCCTTTATGAAGTCGGTTTAAAACCTCTATGCGTTAATCGATGTGACCGCTTACAATACCCATACATTGAATTTTACATAGCATAAATGTCACCCGCGACGCTGCAACATATGCAATGTCGTTCAAGTGTGCACAAAATAGGAAATTGTGAACAAACAAATGCCGTTTTAAGCGTTCTGTTTTTAGCAATAATGTCTTTAGCACAATTTCCTATTTTGTGCACACTTGGACGACATTGCATATGTTGTAGCGTCGCGGGTGACATTTATCTTTTCGTACTAAATTGATGATTCTCTGTAATTTTATAATTCAATTTTTTCCCTGTTTTGAACCGTTTCCGAGATAGGAACGCTAACTCCGCTGTATTCCACCATCTGGCACTGTAGGCGGTTGAATCGCGTAGCACATCTCCACTTTACTATACCTATATACCACTTTTATGACTAGGCAGTATCTGTTCAGCAGTTAAAAGAGTCGGGACTGACTTTTTGGGCACCCTGTATTTCCTTTTGATCGTAAAGATATTACAATGGGACGTATTTCAGACCAAGACCTTTACAAGAAAACAAAAAGTATCAAAATCGGATCATCCGTTCAGAAGTCATGAGCTAACGAACAAAAACAAAAAAACATACGCTTTGAATTGAGAAGCTCCTCCTTTTTGAAGTCGGTTAATTAGAGCATCTCTTACGAAGTTATAAGCTTACAAACACCAACAACACATAGCTCGAATTAAGAACACCCTCCTTTCTGAAGTTGGTTGAAAACGACTTTGAGCTAATCGATGTGACCGCTTACAGTAACAGTACTTTGAACCACAGAGTATACGTGTCATCCGCTACGCTGCAAAGTGTGCAATGTAGTTCAAGTGTGCACAGTGTAGGAAATTGCTAACAAACAACTAACTGCACGTTTTAAGCTTCCTATTTTTAGCAATAATGTCTAAATACTGTCTTTTTGTAATAAATTGATGATGCTCTACAACTTCGTAATTAAATTTTCTCTCATCTTGAACCGTTTTTGAGATAGGAGCGCTAATTCCGCTGTTTTTCACCAGATGGTGTTTTATTTTCTTTAGATTGTAAAGATATTACAATGGGAACTACTTCGGACCAAGATCTTTACAACAAAACAAAAAATATCAAGTAACCGTATTTTGAACTATATAGCGTATGTCTCACCAGCTACGCTACAACGTCTGCAATGTAGCTCAAGTATGCATAGTGTAAGAAATTGCGATCAAACAAATGCACGTTTTTAGCATTGTGTTTTTAGCATCAATGTCTAAACTATCTTTTCGTACTAAATCGATGATGCTCTGCAATTTTACAATTCGCTTTTTTCCCCTGTCTTGAACCTTTTCCCAGATAGGAACGCTAACATGAATGTCTAAACTATCTTTTTGTACTAAATCGATGATAGTCTTTAACTTTGTAATTCACTTTTTTCTCTGGAACTGTTTGCAAGATAGGAACACTAACTCCGCTATTTTCCACCAGGTGGCGCTACAAGCGGTTTAACCTTGCACTGAATGGCCACTTTGCTATACTTACATACCATTTTTATCAATATAGCTGCAGCCGTTTAGCAGTTAAAAGAGTTGGGACTGATTTTTTTGGGCACACTGTATTTTCTTTAGATCGTAAAGATATTACAATGGGACCTATCTCAGACCAAGACCTTTTCAGCAACACAAAAAGTATCAAAATCGGAGCATCCGTTCAGAAGTTATGAGCTAACAAACATAAAAAAAACATACGGTTTGAATTGAGAACCTTCCTTCTTTTTTGAAGTCGGTTAAAAATAATTCTCAATGTGAACGTTTAAAAGAAATTTTGGTCTATACCACCAACTTAAGAACTTAGAAAAATTTGGAAGGCAAAGTCCCCTGTTGGACGATTTTCACCAAAAAGCAACAGGCACTTTTTTATGTCATAGTGCAACTGCATATAAATTTACATGTAATTCTGTGCAGTGTAACAGTTCCTGAGATACAATTGGGACAAAATTTTCTTCACATCCAGATAGACATTTTCTAAAAATGGTCAATCTTGATCTAGAGACCTCAAATCATGTAAATCCATCGAAAACTAGAAGTTGAAAATTTTTATGAATCCAATACTTTCTTCTGTTGAGTACAGAAGAAAGTAAAAAGATTGAATTCATGACGTAGGATAATATATTATAGGTATAGTACGAAGGTGGATGAAATTAAGCGAATAAATATAGCAAGATTAAGAAGGAATGGGTTTTACGACGCTCTAGAGCTTAAATATAGAAAAAAAAAGTACAATATGGGAAGATCCCTTAAAATTAATTATGAGTTTAAAAATTTTTTTTGTATGTGTGCTAATATTTTTTAAACCTTTTAGGCAGCAATGTTTACTTTATACTTGAGAATACACGAAAACAATCATTCATCATTTATTTCGGTAGGAGGGGGAGTGGACCCTCCCTTTGCCTACTGCCTTGCACATAAAATCACTTTAATCCATTTTTTTTTTTTTTTTTTTTTTTTTTTTTTTTTTTTTTTATGAAACTGAGTGACTACAAATAATTATTTTCTTAATTTGTTTATCGGTGGTTTCCGAAATTCTCTCGTGGTTAAAGTTTTAATGGGAAAATGGTACTCCCATCTTGTTTGTTTAAACTGGCGGCTTTGAACGAAAATTAATCTAATATTTCACAGAAAATTCGAAAATTATTCCTAAATTAATAGTATTCTCTGATATTAAACTGTAATACGATTTTATTACTTCTTACGGGTACTACTTTTATAGAATTTGGTTGATATAACATATTTTAATGTTTTGAACTTTTTTGACGTGAACTATTCAACTTAAGCATGCTCAAAAAAAAAAAAAAAAAAAAAAAAAAGATGTAGTTTTATTGAAATTAATGATATTTTTTCCATGTAAAAATGTAATGTGTGAGTTTAATTTTACTTTAAAGTTTATAATATCGAGTTTCAAGTAGGTTATAACATATACGAACAATGGAAATTTCCGAAATTTGTAATTTAAATAGCGGATATTGATAAAAAAAAAATAAAAATAAAAACTAGGTATATGTTATAACAATAACTATAACACACACATATATGCGCGAACAAAACCTTATATTAACAACTTCATCTAAATTAAATGCGCATGGCAGTTAGCGTTACCCGAGAAACACCACGTGGAGGTCGCCATGCATCGTTTCTCATGGGGAGTTTAGTTTTGATAAGGCAGGCCCCCTTGCCTACTGCCAGCAAGCATCCCGAGGTAATTTAGTTTTTTAAACTACGAATGCAACAACAAGAACATATTTTCAGGAAATTCCTCGATTTTCGGAATTTCTTTTTTTTATGATGTTGTGGAGAAACAGAAACTGGTTGATTTTCAATAACCGTTTCCAATGTCTGAGAAAGAACTGATTCCACTTCGATTTGAAACGGAGGTTCGTCAGTAGAATTATCAGACAGTGCAGTAGAAACTGTTTCTTTTTCATCGAGTGTGTCCACTACCTGAGACTGAACTGAGTCCACTTCGGTTTGGAACGGAGGTTCGTCAGTAACAGTATCAGGCAATGAAATAATATTATCAACTTTTGGCAGCTTTTTCATATCCAACTTTGGGTGCTTGAGAATACGAGCTTTATATACAGTTGGTTTATAAAATTTTTGACTATCATTATTCATTAACAAATAACTTCCAGCAAAGATGGAACTCACTGGACACGTATACATTTCCCGAGCATCATCCATAGGATGATGCTCGAAAAATTTAAAAAGAAACCACATGAGGAACTTTTTAAAAAAGTAACTCACGAAGAAAACAACTAAGAACGAAAGATAAGTCATTCTCAGATGAGGGTCAGTAATTAGACTTAAGAAAATTGTTAAAAAGAGAAGCTTTTCTTTGTTGTAAAAATACATATATAAGCATTGTTGTTTATTAAACAATTATTTTTTATTAAATAGCTGTTCCAATTGTTCATTCAATTGTTGAACTGAAATATTGGATACATTAAAAAAAAAAAAAAAAAAAAATGATGCCAAAAATTTGTATAACACGAAAATTAATTTTGTATTCCATATCATGTGAAAATGTCGATTAAATTAAAATATGCCATTAATATGACGATAAAGTTAACAGGGAATGATCTCATGTCAAATAGAGGATTCATTATATAAACTGGGTTACAGCAAGTATTAAAACTCCTGATATTTTGTATTATATGCTGTTGAAAATCTGTTCCCAGATGGTATGAAATCTTGAAACTTCATCATTTGCAACTATATCACGATGAAGAATTTCACCGTAACTAAATTTCAGAACGCCCATAATGCACAAAAATGTGTCAAAATGTTTAACAGTCTTATGGAAGTGTCTACTATAGCCTCTAAATTAATGTGTTGCGCTGTGTTGTGTTGTAGATTTTAAAGCCGACTACAACATGATTGGCTTAAGTCTGAGTGAAGTACCCTTCATCGAGATCTTTCTAAGCAGTTTTATCTATATATATAAAAGAGTAAACTCACTGATTCACTGACTAGACACAGCCGTGGCGATTCTATGGGAGATAGAGTTGCATATTTTTGTAAGCACGTTGGTTTTAGAACCCTGACGCCCACTAAGATGGGATTTTGTGAAATGCTCCCCGTTCCCGCCTGGAGGTCGCAGAAGTGAAAAACACCTTCATAAGCATAACTCGGCTCTAAATTGCTTCACGGTGAAAACATTTCAGAGGGACAGACTAGACTAAAAAAATAATTTTCTGCGATTTTGGAATTTTTAATTATTAAGGGTGGAGATAATAAAAACAATTTTAGGAGGCAAATTAATCAAAATACGTATTTTCGAGGAAAACTCTACCAATAATAGCACAAAGAAATCCACGAAGAGTCTTTTTTGAGATATTTCCAAAAACACATTTTTGTTTTTTTTTGCGATTTTCGATTTTGAGAGGGGGGGGGGGATTGTAAGGGGGCAAATTCGAGCCCCCTTTTAGTGCTAAATTCGTCCGAGGAAACCTATAGGAGCTGAGGTCACAAATTTTAGTGTGTGTCTTATTTGCGAGTGTCCAACATCCATTGGAACGGGATTTTGCGAATGTCCCCCCCTTTCTCCCCTTGGGGGGGGTAATAAACCCGTTTCCAAGCATAATTTTGCTTCATATTATCTCAGCAAGATTAATTTTTATGTATGGGTTGTTTATGCCTTCCCAACACGCACTGTAAAAGGATTTTATGAAATTTCTTACTCTTATAATTGTGAGAAACACGCTTATAAGTATATACGAAAAACGTATAATACGTAAGCGTGATTTCAAATAAGAGTTATCTGAAATCACGCTTACTGAAAAACACGTAACTCTGCTCCAAATTATCTCAGTATAGCGATTTTTTGATATGTCGATTGGTTATGCGTACTCAAGACACATACTACAGAGGGCTTTTGTGAGATTCCGTCCTTTCCCCCCTCTTGTGGGTGTTGCAAAAACATGTTTCCAAGCATAAATTTGCTTCAAATTATCTCAGTAAGATTAATTTTTACGTGTGGGCTGTTTATGAGTTCCGAACACGCATTAGAAACGGAATTTACGAAATTTCTCCCTCTGCCCTTTAAGAGCGGGGAGATGGGGGAAAAACGCTCACCGTAAGTAGGTGTCCACTTGAACACTTTGTACGTTAGAATATTCTACACAAACTGGACCATATGTTTGTGACTTTATACAGAAGAGCTCATATTTAAAAACAAATACCATTATCAGAAAAAAAAAAAACTTTAGGAAAGAACAGATATTTACAAAAGTTATTAAAAAGTTCTTTCGGTGTACGTTTTTGAGGAACTTTTTATGAAAAAATAATTTTCATAACATTTCTTGTGAGTTTTTATGCTAGAACTTTAGTTTAAAAGTTCTTGTGATACACTTAAACTGGAACTTTTTGAAAATGTTCAATAACAGTTTTGAACTCTGGTCGATATGTGGCTATACCATACTACAGTACTTCAGCTTCGATGATATATAAATGAACCAGAATTGTAATGTGATATAAATAATATGTATAATTTTGCTTACTCTATCTGTTTGTATATCGAACCATAGGCGATGCTGCTCTTCTGATGTTCAACGATTTTTCAAATGGCTTTATTTCAGCATTTTCGGATCAAAATTGTCTAAGCTGCACGAGTAAAATCCTACTTTTAACCCTATAAGCGTTAAGCCCGTCTTTTTCCGTCAAGCATGGTCAAAAGTAAAGGCTGATATGGCTAAATTTTGAAACATATGTTGTTTTTTTCGAGAAAATAAGATTAATAAACATGTATAGAGTAATGTATTAAATTTTCATATTTAGACTATGCATAGTATTACTTTTATGAATCATTAAACAGATATACCGAAAAACGGCTAACGCTGAAAGGGTAATGGTACAGCAACAGTTAATAAATTGTAGACTTTTGTCTACAGTAAACAACCTGCCTTCATTAAAATTCAAAATATAATTAATTTTCAATTATATAAAACCAAGTGTAAGCATAATAAAAAAAAATAATAATAATTTATACTAATATAAACAAAATTTTTTATTAAATAATAAATTTTTAAGGCTATAAAATATATGAATTCGCCTTAATAAAATAAAATTAACAATGAAAATAGCTTTGTATATAAAAAATCTTGAGATATTAAGAAAATATAAGAAATTTCTCCGTAGATTTTTTTTTCTACGCACTATGTCATATTAGTGCGCACTATATCATTATTATTACTTTCTTCTATATGTAATATAGAGAAAGTATTGGATTCGCGAAAATTTTCGACCTCCGTTTTTTGACGGATAGACACGTTTTGGGATATCCTGAACACGAATTGGTAGTTTTTAAAAAATGTCTGTCTGTCTGTCTGTCTGTGTGTCTGTCTGTGTGTCTGTGGTTTAGTGTTTTCACCGTATCTCACGAACCAATGAATGAAATTAAACCAAACTTGGTATATAGTTGGACCCTGACATGGAACGGTGATGATTAGATTTTGGGATCAATCGCCCAGCAGATGGCACTGTGATCGCATTTTATATAAACTTTTAACATGCAAGTATAGGACAAAATTTCGTATAAATGTACATAATGAGCGTTATTTTAAACTTGTGATTGTAAAATTGATATGAATTATTGATAATAGTAGTAGTTAACTAGGAAAAAAATTTTGTGCATGTGGGGGCATCGGTTCCCCCCCCCCTAGGGGGGAAGTAAATTTTCAAGATGGGTATCTTTCGAAAGATCTCGTTGATAATAGTAATAGTTAACTAGGAAAAAAATTTTGTGCATGTGGGGGGGAAGTAACCCCCGGGGGGGGGCAAAGTTTCAAAATGGGTATCTTTCGAAAGGTCTCGTCAATACCTTTAAAACGAATGGTTGAACCATAAATCTGTGATAATTTAAAACAAAGTTATCGTATTTTATTTTTTTTAAATATTGTTACTAATTGAATATGTATTACTTTTAACAAAAAAAAGTAAATAGAAAAAAAAATCTTTTTTTTTTTTTTTTTTTTTTAATATTGTTACTGATTGAATATGTATATAGGAAAATATAGAAGAAAGTCTTGTGGTGGCCACACCATACTAGTTTTTTTTTTTTTTTTTTTTTTTAATACAATATATTATATTACCTCGAAAATCCTTAAAAATCCCGTGAAAAGAATACTTATGAAGACATTTTCACATCTAACTCAGTAAATTGTTAAACTTAGAAAAACAAAATACAAGTATTTGTATTTCATATAAGAAATTGCTGAAAGGAAATCTGGGGCTTAACTATGAGTTATCATTTTATAAAACGAGCTGCCGATGAATTACTGATTTATACCGAACAGATAAATATAATTTCAGAATAAAATAGATAAACTCGAGTTCATTAATACTGAACCAAGGGATTTGTTCTGTGTTTGACGATTCATTAATCATTCGGAAATGTGTTGCAAATGCAATTTGGGAAACATGATGGAGAAAGTAAGAGAGACTGAAATAATGTTCTTGAACACTACACGGTTTCATTTTTAATATTTAAGTATGCTTGAAAAGTGAATGTGATAAGTTGAGATAAATGTTCTTAACTATCATATATATGTATGTATATATATATATATATATATATATATGTATATATATATATATATATATATATATATATATATATATATATATATATGTATATATATATATATATATATATATATATGTGTATATATATATAATGTATATTTTATACACACACACACACACATATATATATATATATATATAATATGTATATTTTATACATATGTATATATATATATAATATATATGTATATTTTATGCATATGTATATATATATACATACAGAAAAAGTGTATTTTAAATTAATTTCCCTGTTTTAAAAATTAGTTTAAAATAATATTATTGAGCGATTAAAAGATAAAATTAAGATAGTGACACAATTCGGTAAAAACGGTACGACCGTAGTTTAGACGTGTGCGTAGCGTATAAAAAATAACGGTTTCAAAAATTTAAGAAAAAAATGGGGTTTAAAAAAAGAATTTATAGAATGAGAAACATTTATTATTACCAAATTTTTATAGATATTTTCATCATATATCAAAATTTTATATCGAATTACGTGGAATTTACACTATCGTATGTTTCATATGTGATCCATAAGTATTTAGAACATGACTTAGGCATATATCTTAATTGACAGCTTCAGATTTGATCACACGTTTGGATATCGATTGCGTTTTTATTTTGCTTTCTGCAATAAGGATGAGCTTGGATTTGCTCCTACACTTTGTCCTTAATATAACCCATAGAAAAAATTCCCAGGCATGGTGATTCGGTGAGTAAAAAGATCGATTAATGTTTACAATGTAAACATTTATTCAATTCAGTGAAAAAAATATACGTGAAAAAATATTTTTCTTTTATGATTAGTCTTGTCGCATGCAGGTATGGCATTGCACATTCCAAGTCTTCCCTTGAACTTTGACGACTATTTTTGCAATGAACGGAGTAATATAAGTATTTAATATCAGTTAGTTGTTTTTTACATTCTTTATGTTGGATAAAAGAGTATGAGTAAGAAGGTTTTTTGGAAGAAAAAATAGAGTAAACAATGATGAAAAGAGTAAGCAGATATAATAGCACGATCACATGTTTTGATATCGATTGTGTTTTTATTTTGCTTTCTGAAAAATTGAATTGAATATAGATTGAAAATACTGATTGAATATATATTGAAAAAAGTGAGTTAAATGATGAAACAAAACCTTCATAGACGGTAACAAAACCAAAATAATAATTTCGTGTCTGACAGCGGGAAATACTGGAAGACTACCACTTTGGAATAGACATACCTTAACTATGATACTACGACAAGTACTACCTTAAATTTCTCTTAGTTTAGATAATGAGTTGAACATTTCAAGCAAGATCTAAAACACTCATTTTGAGTGTTAAAATTGTAGGAACAGTAAATGATGAAATAAGTAGAATTAATCTCAGTCATTTTTTTTTCTGCGAACTCTATAGAAAGGAGGATTTGATTACTCACTAGAATCTAATTACCAATTGCGTGTAATGAAATTATTGTAAGTTTAATATGGTATAAGAATTGTGTTTGAGTAAATAAAATCCCCTACTAAAAAGCACTCCAACTCTGTTATCTATAATAATAAAGTTTGACAATAAACGATACATCTACCAACCATACAAAACCTCTATCAACATATTGGAATTTCTCTCATAAGCAGATTGTAATCTTTCATAAGAACACCGAGGAATTCAAAGGTGTGTTACTTAAATAGTTTAGACTGGAAAATATCTTCACAAGCTTTACCTAAACGTCTTTAGAAAAATACTGACTCAATACTTACCATTGGTTGCTGAAACCATCGCCACCTAAACGAATCTTTCAAAGCTCAGCAATTTTGAGCGTTTGAGTGTGTGAACACTACAAGACTTTAAAGTACTATACCACCTTTAAAGCAGAAGGCAGAATAAAAAATGAAAAAAAAAAGAACTAGAAATATCATTCCAAATACATTAAATGTATTGGATATAATTAGTTTATTGAAACCTTTAATAAATTGACAGACACCTTAGTTATTTGAAATCAAAGTATACAAGAAATTAGTCATAAATAAGCCGATACAAAGATAATAAAATTTTATTTCCTTGACAAAAACTACAAGGAAAACAGCAAAATGACAGAAAGTGCACATTTTTTTAGTTAGAAGAGGTTGTTTTAAAACTGATTGCTGAAAATACTTATATTTCAGGACGTTCGTAGTAGAGAATTGCAACACCAACCTGAATGTTACTGGAATTTTACCAAAAAAAATAGAAAATTGATGGTTTTCAGAGTTTAAATTTAAAAGTCTCCACTGCTGTTACATAGACCACTATTTCTACATTTACTTCGAATAATTAAATTAAAAAGAGAGAGAGATCCAGAACAGTCTGGAATCAAGGGTTCAGCGTTTATAATATTTGGTAAGTACAAAGCGTTTGTGCACTCAATTTAAGGGACGTAAAGTCTATAAGAGAAAATAAAATGTATAATGGTAGTTCTGAGACAATGAATGCAATCTAGTAAAGATTTAGTTAGCATAAGTAATTTTTGCGCAGGGACCCATTATTTAATTGTTCTCAAAAAAGTCTAGTATACTGCATTATTACATATACTCGTGTTAAAAGGACTCAACCTTAAAACTGGCAAGTATGGAGACTGAAGTGTCACACCTGCTAGGTTACCTTTCTTTCGATTCGAAATCGAAACATTAGTTTTATCCTAATTTGTTGTTTAATTCTGTTAGGGTCACATTCATATTTTCTTTTTATGAAACTACATAATATTTCAAATGCAATTACGCCCATAATACAAATGTATGTGAAATATTGCTCTGTTCTGACTTATATGAAAATCGTAAATTCTGAATTTCTTAGGGATTTTAAAAGTTTAACGCTCATTGTCAATGGTATTTGTGCCAGTATCATAAATGATATTTTAAAACTAGTTGAATATTATTTCGATGAAAATATTCCTCATAAAGTATGTTTATGCTAAATTATTCTCAATTCTATCATGTTAAATAACTCGTAAATTCCCAATAACTTACAAAGTTTTCCTAATAAACTGTTAAAAGGAAAAAAGTTATTGCCAATAACATCATAAGCAATATTTAAAAAAAAAAATTGTTCGAACATATTCTGATCATTTGTGTTCTAGATAAGGTGTGCACACCCTAACAAACTAACAAATTACCTACTCTACAGTTGGATACTGCGATTTTCGGATTCATTATACCTCTAAATGTGTAAAAATGTCAAAAGCATGAGGTGTAAAATTTTACACATACCTATAGTATAATGGGGAATTAAAATTACATATGAATCTTAATTTCATTCAATTATAAAGTTTAAAATGAAGAACTATATTATGTGTTATACTTTAAATGGTAGAAATGTATGATTTTATATTGTAAACAGGTTATTTTTTAATTGAAAATTCATTAAAAAAAAAATCATTTTGGCATTAGATATAAAATATTTATTAACAATTAATCTATTATTTAATGTATTATATTTTTAAAAAATAAGAAAAATAAGTTTTAGATAGCTCCAGACAATTTTGTCCAAATTTTATAAATACATATGCGCTAATTCGCAATTTTTTCTTAGGATTAAAACGATTGTTAAAATATGACCCAAAACATTTATTAAACATCAAAAGTTTTCAGCTAAGTTGTTTTAAATATGCAAGAATAAAGAAAGGGAGCAAAATTTTTTGATGCAAAATAATGTTATCTCAAGCTGTAGAAATGTATTGAAATATATATATATATATATATATATATATATATATATCATGAAAAACGGCAGTTTTTCGAGTGACGCAAGCGGAAGGACAAACGGACGGAACGCTGCGAACTCATATATACGCCTAGTTCGACATCAAAGAGATTTGTAAAAGCCGACACTTAATATCTCAGCAAATATACCATATTTTGTTCTGATATTTTCAAAATAATCTTTTATCGTCGGTCTTAATCCATCCTGAAAATTTTACGTTCCTACATGCAGTATGTTTTGAGATCTGAATCTCAATTTAAAGCCAAAAAGGGAAAATGTGTGGTGTCCACTGTAAGGATGTAAATCTCTAAAACCGCACGAACGATTTTAATATAATTAATATATGTTGTTAATGGGATCTTTCTGAATCGAGTAACGTTTTTTTTTTTTCAGGAAAACTCTTGTTTTTTGTAAAAGTTGATTTGAAAATAGAACTATATTACTCCGCCAAAATGTATGCTTTTATTCGGCGAAAATGTCGTAATTCGGTTCTTACCATAGGTTCTTACTTACAAGACACGTTGGTTGGCTGACCAACGTGAATGCAGTCAATAAATTTTTGTTATGAAGAATATAATTTTAATTTTAAGATTTCCCATTTCGTCAAAAAAGTATTTAGATAATATTTAAAATAAATTAAGAATTCTTTAATTATAGATATTCTATTTCATCATTATTCATAATGAATTAAATTTTTTTTTAAAGCGAAAACGTTTAATAAATCCCTCATGCACACAAATTTATACCATGGTCCATGGTCTTTGGAGCGCATGCGTACATCATACGGATGCGTACATCCTGTAGACGCTAAGCTAATTGTTTTCCCTGTATCCGTCCGCCGTGTTTGTTTAATTTGTTGATTAGAAATTGGAATTAATACGAAATTTTGCATGATTTAGACAAACATTGCTAGTGCTCGGATACTTTTTCTGTGACCCACCAGTGTACCACGCCTGCGTGAACGCGTTAATCATAATTTTTATTAAAGAAATTAAGAGTGTGACAGTGTTTTTTACATTTTTATTTTCAATCGGTTTTCAATCGGGAATTAAAATATTTATTCAAAAATTCCACCTTCTTGCATGATTTAGTGGTAAGTGTTTTATAATTTTATATTCTTAAAACTTGCTTAATTTTACGTATATGTAATTATAGTCTTCGTCTGATTGCACGAAGGTATTGTTATTTGTAAACAAACCATTGTTTACTTTTTTTATAGTCGCTTTTTCCGCAAAATGTTACTCAGTTTTCTGTAATATGATAATTAAACAAGTTTTCGAATTCTTTATTAGGTTTATTATTACTTTAATTATGTTGTTATTATTGGTAATATGTCACCTTTTAGCTTAGCAATTTTTGGAAAAATAAATTTAAATGTTTTGATTAGAGATCCTAACTAATCGAGATACTAAGAGATACTTCGATTACAGTCTAAAATTTATTTATTGGAATAAAATAGCTGTATTATTCTTTTCAAAAAACAGATTACGAAAAACTTTATTTTTGAATGATACAGCCTTGTAAAACGAAACAACAAAAATCCTATATATGATAACATGGAAAGGGAGAAAGGGAGCTATCTGACTGATGTACAGCCTTAATTAGATACATCACAAGTCTAATGAAATGGGTAATTGGGAAATGTTGTGTGTACTGTATTAATACATTATAACTGAATATTGTTAAATTTTAAATGAATCTGAATGTCTTAGTTGTGTATCATAATAATCATTTATAATGTTTTTGACGGATATAGCTAAGGTAGTATGAAAACTACTTTATATCAACAGGGTTGCCACGCTACCTGGAGAACCTGGAATAGTGAGGGAATTTGAAAACTGACTATAAAAGTCAGTGAAAAGAAAAATCTGCCAATGCACGGTCATTTCACCCCCCCTTTTTTTCCCCCCCATTAGCTTCTGCTATTTTTTTTAAACATCCCCACACTTCTTTTTTGCTCATGTAAGAATTTCTTATTTCGCTTATAAGCGACAAATGCTATCATTATATGCAACTTTTGTCATATGTAAATTTTGTGTTTACAAGTGGGACCTTAATTATTTTGCCCTCAACACAGTCAGTGCTCAATATACGGTTAGACTGGAATCTTTAGAATATACCTGGAAAACCTTTTAAAAGTCAGGGAATTTCATTCTCCTGTTTGAGTGGCAACCCTGTATCAAGTTTATACTGTACTCTACTCTAAATATAATAATGCAGCACAAGCAGTATAAAGAAAATAAGGCTAAGCTTTACTATAGGGTACCTGTTGGCGATTCATGATGCTGTGATGAGATTCAGTGTATCGACACTTTTTAATAGTAACTTTTTTGTATCGGTACTTCATTTAACTGTCTTGGAACTTTGTTTTTCTTTTTGTGCCAGCCGCGCGCGTGCGTTTATCGTAATGCGGCCCAGCTGAATGATTTTACCATGTTTTTATTAACTTCGATTCTTGTTTGTTTGTGGGTTTGTTTATGGGCTTATTTGTGTGTTTGTCAGGGACAAATCTTGCAGTCGATTTTTAACTAACTTCCCGACTAGCTAGATATTTGAAATTTTCAGGACAGCTCACAACACGGTGACAATACATTTTTCTAATAATTTTAGTCAGCTATTTCAAGTCCCACTGCCTTCGGCAGCGCTTATATGATTCCACAGAAAATTTATTTAACTAACTTCCCGACTAATTAGACATTTGAAACTTTCAGAATAGTTCAGAACACGGTGAAAATGCATTTTCTTAATACCTTTAGCCAACTGTTTCGGGTTCCTGCTGCCTTCGGCAGCGTTATCAGTACAAAGCTTGCAATCGAATTTTCACTAACTTTCCGACTAGCTAGACATTTGAAACTTTCAGGACAGCTCACAACACGGTGACAATACATTTTTCTAATAATTTTAGTCAACTGTTTCAGGTCCCGCTGCCTTCGGCAGCGCTTATATAATGCGACAGAACATTTATTTAACTAACTTCCCAACTAGCTAGACATTTGAAGCTTTCAGAATAGTTCAGAACACGGCTAAAATGCAATTTTTAACCAACTGTTTCGGGTTTCTGCTACCTTCGGCAGCGTTATCAGTACAAAGCTTGCAATCGATTTTTCACTAACTTCCCGACTAGCTAGACATTTGAAACTTTCAGGATAGTTCAGAACACGGTGAAAATAGATTTTTTTAATACCTTTAGCCAACTGTTTCGGGTTCCTGCTGCTTTCGGCAGCGTTATCAGTACAAAGCTTGCAATCGATTTTTCACTAACTTCCCGACTAGCTAGCCATTTGAAACTTTCAGGATAGTTCAGAACACGGTGAAAATACATTTTTTTAATACCTTTAGCCAACTGTTTCGGGTTACTGCTGCCTTCGGCAGCGTTATCAGTACAAAGCTTGCAATCGATTTTTCACTAACTTCCCGACTAGCTAGACATTTGAAACTTTCAGGATAGCTCAGATCACGGGGGCAATACATTTTTTTTTTAATACTTTTAGTCAACTTTTTCAGGTCCCTACTGCCTTCGGCAGCGTTTATATGATTCAACAGAAATTTTATTTAACTAACTTCCCGAGTAGCTTGACATTTGAAACTTTCGGAATAGTCCAGAATACGGTAAAAATGCTTTTTTTAAATATTTTTATCCAATTGCTTCGGGACCCTGCTGCCTTCGGCAGGGTTTCCAGTACAAAGCTTGCAATCAACTTTTAACTAACTTCCCGGCTAGATAGCCATTTGAAACTTTTATAATAGCTCAAAAGACGATAGCAAGGAATTTTTTTAATACTTTTATCCAATTGCTGGGGTTCCGGCTGCCTTCAGTAGCGTTTATATGATTCAACAGAAAATTTAAAACATGGTTTATAAAAATTTTTTTATCTTATAATTATTTCTTTTTAATGCGTTTTTGAGGTATAAAAATTAATTTTTTGAGTGTATTTTATTATTTTATTTTACTTTTTAATAAATGGAATTATTTAGGGGAAAAAAGTGTATTCTAGTAATTGATGCAGTATAGATTTTCATGCATTTTTTTATTCATGTGCCATGAATTAGGAGTATCCAGTGATGGTTTTTTTTTTTTTTGTTGTTGTTGTTTTAATATCGGGATAGTGACCACTGTAGTACAGATTTTTTATGCATTTTCTGATTCATGTGCTATGACTTAGGGGTATCCAGTGATATTGTTTTAGTCTTAATATTGGGATACTGACCGCTGTAGCATGAATTTTCAGATTCGTGCATGACAAATTAGCTGCATCCAGTGATTTTATTTATTTTTTGTTTGTTTTGTGATTGCTTCTGTACAGATTTTCATGCATTTTCAGATTCATGCAAGGCTGTAATTTTGAAATTTTGGGGCAAATCTTCAAGTTATTTTAGATTATACATCATTTATAATGCTGAATTTTATGTGTTAAAGCTTGAAAGCTCTCTGATTTTTTTTTTTTTTTTTTTTTGTGGTGACGTAGCTCAAATTTATATTACTGTTTTAAATATTTTATTAATCTTTAAAATATGCTTAATTTATTTCAGTGAATTTCAAAACAAGCACCAGAGTGAAACAGTAATTTATTTTCTTAAAATGTATTTTTGATGTTTTGTAATGATTCAGAATATCGATTTGCAGTAATCGACTCATTCAGTGAGATGTACATCAGCAACAGCGATGGGTGCCTTATAGTAAAGCTATTACAAAAATAAGCTAAATAAAACTTATCAAAAGCTTTCTTACTTAGATTTCTTTTTCTTCTTCTTTTTTTCCCCCATAGCAGTTAATTGTACAAATGCATCTTAAAAATTAAACCCACTTTCAAGGCCTGCATTATTTATCATTAATAGATTGCTCACACTGTTTAGTGACAGTTTGTTTATAATTTCATTTCTTACCAAATTTATGCAACTGAAAACTATTTTCACAATTTGTCCGAAATCACAATATTTTTGAAAAAAGTTCATTCTGAATGAGGAATTTGCACACATGGGGGATTTGAACAAAATCCTATTCTTCTGGTAGTTTTAGGCCCATAAATTTCAAAAAGTTTATTAAAAATGCAAAGAAAATTCTCATTAATTTAAAAAATAACTTTAAAATTAACCAAAAGTCACGTGACTTCAAAACGCTGCCTGACGTCACACTTTATGATGCTTCAATGTTTACATTCTGTTAGCCTGGGGCTCTATTCTCGTCTAGTCGTTACGCGGATACCGGTTGTTGTGAAGCGAGACAACGACGATTTGCTATTCTCATTCAAGCTTGTTTACAGTCGTTAAGTTACCGACAGCTAGGAGGCAGTTGTTCAGCTTAAAAATCGTCGTTTATCACAATAGAAATGGGCGCGTCTGTATAATGTATTAGTTTGCTCAGTTAAAGGGACATTTCACATTTTCCACCATTGAAAACAGGTTGTCATCATCGCTATTCACAAAATTCCCCTCCCTAAACGGATTACGAATGACCCCTTGCAACTGATTGGTTTAAAATGTCACCCTGGAACGCGAGCGTTTATTCTCCCACTCAAGATAACAACGACAGACCAGAATAGCACTTAACCGGGAGATGGTTATTACGGTGGGTAGAACAGTAGTTAAAAACTGTCGTTAACGGTTACAAGTGGTGGTTAATAGGCAACTAGACGAGAATAGAGCCCCTGGTTAGTAAGCAGCAATTTGTTTTAACTTTCGTAATTATTAATCGTTTATGTGATTTCTGAGCATTTCTTTTTCATCTTAGAATCATTCAATATCATTATCACCATTTTCCATTATCATCATTTTCAAATGTTTTCTTTTCATGGCGGTTGTCCAATGTTTTCGTTTCATAGGATCCTGTGGAACGCTAAAGAATAACTTTTGAGAAGCGTTAGCTGTTGTATTAGTGCAAAATGGTACAATACAAATAATACAATATTTATACTACAATTTTTTAATATCAGTCATTATTATATCATAGAAAACCTATTTCACTGATTCAAGAAGCAAAGTAAAGCATGAAATCAAATGTAAACAACGATTACTTTAGTTTGTTGTCATAAAGAGTGACGTCACGATATATTATACTGCGTTTTCTCTATACAGTAAATAGTGCGATGTTAAAATTGTTATAAATCAGTCATTAGATTTCAAATAAAGAAAATGTATGTATTTATTGTGTAGGTATTTATTATTATTCATGTAATGAATATGTATGTATTTATTTTCTTACCTTTTCATTTTCTATTAGAATAAAATCAGAAAACGTGCAAATTGTCTATTGTGACTTTTTTGTGAAAGATTTTTATTATTATTATTATTATTATAGAATTTAATGTAATTTTTTAGTATAAATGTGTGATCATGTTCTTTAATTATCGTATTTTGGATAACTGTCTAGCATTTTGCATAAAAAGCGACTGTAGTGGAAACACTGGTTTGTTTATATTTGACAAAATTTTTGTTCTTCATAACAGACGAAACATGTAATTACATTTTATGAAAAACTAATTGTAAGTTTTAAGAAAATAAAACTATATAGATATATCTTACCGCTAAGTCATGGAAGGAGGTGGAATATCCGTAGACATTAAATATAAACAACTCCTGCTGCCAGGGATCACTCTAGAGCGTTTTAGCGGTACGAGTTGCCACAGGGTTGGCATAATACTTACTGTGCAATGGTGTAACGGGTTTTATCAGTTTTTACCGCCTTCATTTATCTCAAACACTTTAAGGATATATTTTAAAGTTTTTAGTTCTCAATTTCCCAATGTATTATTTAATATTTACTATGAAATTCCTACTTCTGCAATTTCTAAAAACATTTAAAAAAGAAAATATTTCCTTATTTATTTAGCTCTTATACCAGTTTATGTCATTTAGCATTGGCTCATATGATATTTAAAAAATAATAGCATTGTTTACATTGTACTGTTTAAAAAGCCCTGCAGGCTCCAAAAAGTTTTAAAAAAATAATAACATTTTAATTTAACTACATATAATCAGTTAAATACAATTCGAGGCTGCTGTCACTGCTTGTTTTAATGAATTGTACCCACTAAATGTAAAAAAAAAGATTAAAAAAAAAAGTGAAAGTATTAAAATGGTAATGAAAATATGAATATTGTTAATGGGTAAAGTGTGAAAAAATTTTCTTGATTCAAATGATATTTGTTAAACCTAAGTAAAAATTTTTTAGGATATCTTTTTTTTTTTTTTTTATCTTCCCTAATTCCTTATTTTTTTAAAAATTTTGATTAGAAACTATGAGTAAAGATTTTTTTCTCTTAATACATTGCTTCAGTTATATGTCATATTTCCTATTAAATTATCCTTTTCCAAAATCATTTTATGTGTTCAATAGTGTGAGTAAAATTTTGCTTTATTTCAATACATTATTGTAGCTACAAAGTCAAAGTCTGAAGTTGAGTGGCTCATACTACCGCATTTATGATTGTTATACAATTACTTCTTATTATGAAGATATTATGTTGAATAAAAATGTTGGTAATAAATGCCTACATGGATTTTTTCTATAGAAATAGAATATTATTTATATTTTTATAATTTAAGTAAAATGATTGATAGTGTGGATATTGTGCATATATATACACATAATAAAAAACAAATGTTGTACAATAATGTATGAATACATAATAAAAATCAATTAAATCTTGATTTAAATAAAAAAAATCGATTTTTTTGAAAAAAATAAAAAAATCAACAACCCTGTTTGGAAGTCAGATTTTCGAATAGTGTGGAACGATGTTAAAATTTATATTTCCAACGAATACACAATTTTGACTTTTAGATCCTGGAGAAAATTTTACAACTGGATACTAAATTTGAAGTAATTTAGTCAATATGCTTAGCAATTATACTTATTGGGACTTTTGAGTTTTTTAATGTTTTTTTTTTTTTTTTTTTTCAATCTTAAATCTCTTGGTGATATTAGTTTTTTAGTGTAGCTCAAAATCTACTGACCAAAAGAACTGAAATTTCATAAAAGTATAATTAAAATAATTAGGAGCCAGTGAAATATTTGTTGCAAAATACTTCTAATTTGCAATTTAAGAATTTTTACTTAAATAATTTCTAAATATTTATTTTTTAGATAATTTTATTTAAAAATTTTTAAATTGTAATCTACAATAATATTTTTAAGTTGTTGCAGGCTTTAAATATGTAGATTCCCTAAGAATTTTCCCCCATAAATAATTAAATTACACATTCTATAAGGAATGGTAGGTATCTATTTTTCTCTCTCGATATTTGTTCAATCTGGTACATATAGGTATCATCTTTTTTTTTTTTTTTTTTTTTAAAGGTCTATACATTATTATTAAAAAAAAAAAAAAAAAAAAAAAAAAAAAACTGCACAGCATGTGCAAAAATAAATGTGAAATTAACAATATTTATACATATAGTCACAACCACTTGTTAAAATATGCTATAATTTTACCAGTTATCGATAAAATTCACATATTTCAAGACTGATTTCCAAAATTCGCGATAATTTTACAATTGATCGCTAAAATGCATAATTTTTTTTCATCGCTAATTAATAAAGTTTCTGCGTTTTTTAAGTTAAATGTCCCAAATACTCAATTATTTCGTCGATAATAGACGTAATTTGCACTTTGTTCTCAAAGCTGAATGCTGTAATACACAATAATTTTGCAGCTGATTTCGAAAATACGGGATTATTTTCACCGCTAACTATGGTGTCAATTTTTATAGTTAAAATTTACATTTAATCACATTTAATTCCCAAATACCGCTATTATATCTCTGCTAACTAATAAAATTCACTGTATTATTTTGCGCCTAATCGATGAAATTCGTATTCTTTATAAAGTTTAATCTCCAAATACTCAATTATTTCGCCGCTAATCTATGAAATTTATGCTTTTCTCAAAGCTGAATCCCGAAATATGCAATAATTTTGCAGCCTAATTCGGAAATACGGGATCATTTTACTATTAACTGTCAAAAATTTATGCTTAAGTGCAACTAATTGCTAAAATACGATATTAATTCGGCGTTAATCGATAAAAATTGAAATCTTTTCAAAGGTGATTTCTGAAATTCACGATGTTTTGTGGCTGATTATTGAAACACGCAATCATTTCGCCGTTGCTTAATAAGGTTATTTTAATCCTAATTGTTTGCTGAAATAGGCTTTATCTCTATGTTAATCAATGAAATTCGCCCTTTTTTGCAAAGACAATATCCGATGTATGCAATAAATTTGCTGAAATATGGAATCAATCATTTTACCGCTTATTTTTTAAAATTATGCAAGAGCAACTAATTGCTAATATAGACTATTATTTCACCCCAGTGGCAGAAACACCGTGACACGGTGACATAGTCGCGGACACAGAATAAATGCTTGCAGACAGTTTTTGTCTGCACTAATAAAACAATTAGTCCGTAACTTTCGAACACTCTTTGTCTGTCTCTGTACTAATAAAAAAAATTGCCCACAACTTTCAGACAGTCTTTGTCTGCAATTTACGGACATTTTTCGCCTGCGACAATGCGCTACCCATGTATGACGTCTTAGATGCTCTTTGGTAGGAACTCTAGAGCCCCCATATAGGTGCCTTGGTAGGAACACACAAAACAGTACTTAACAACGGCGACCTAAGCAGCCTATATCTCCCTTGATAGACAGCATATGCGTATTCTTTTCCCCTGTTACTAAGATTCTACGGTGACATAGAAAAGTGCTAATTTCTTTTAAAACTGCTCCAAAACTTCTCCTCCACTTCATAATTCACTTATAAAAATTTCTGTATCAAAACTAAAACTAATACTTTTGTTATTTATACTGTGTTGTGTCAAACATTGCTATAAATATTTAATTGAATGAGTTCAACTTATTATTTTATAATTGTTTATTACTATAGTTCTGTAGTAAAATTGTATTTGTGTATTGTTGCACGAGATCACCACTATTGTTAAGCTCTCTCCCCCAAAGATTGCTGCTATCAGCTTCAGGCTTTTTGAGTGTAAGCCGTTCTCATCCCTGATTACAGGCAAATTTCGCAGACAGATTTTGAAATTTTAAAAGCCTGTCGCACACAGCTACAAAACTTTCTGCCACTGGAATTTCACTGCTAATTATTAAATTTTGTATGTTTTTAAAAAATGATTGCTGAGATATGAGATTATTTCACAAAACAATAATAAAATTACTTTTTTTATTATTTATACATTGCAAAAATACGCAATACAAAAGTCTATCTACAATACGGGATCGTTTAACCGATAACATTTACTTTTAATCTTTCAAAGTACGAAATAAGCTGTTAATTCATTACAAAACAACATAATATTTTTGCAGTGAATTATCGAAATCCCCAGTGGCAGAAAGTTTCGTAGCTGTCTGTGACAGGCTTTTAAAATTTCATAATCTGTCTGCAAAATTTGTTTTAATCAGTGGTGAAAATGGCTTACACTCAAAAAGCCTGAAAGGTGATTGGGGGGGGGGGGGGTAACATCAGGTGATATCGTGCAACAATACACGAATACAATTTTACTGCAGGACAATATAGTATAAACAAATGTGTGTACTCATTCAATTCATCTCATTCAATTAAATATTTTATAGCAATGTTTGACACAACACAATATAGATAATTATAAATAATAAAAGTATTAGTTTTAGTTTTTATACAGAAGTTTTTTTTAAGTGAATTGTTATTCGAAAGTTGCAGACAAAAACTGTCCGCAAGCCGCTTTTCTGTGTCCGTAACTATGTCGCGGTGTTTCTGCCACTGGGTCGAAATCCATCGTTTCATGTCTTATTAACAAAATTTACCTTTATCATGGCTAATTGCTCAAATAGCGATTGTTTCTCTTTTTCACTAAATAAAGATAGGCAAATATTTTCGCTGCTATAATGGACGAAATTCGTGCTATTTCTGAAAAGTGATATCACAGATGTTAAATACATATATTGAGTCAAAAATCAGCGAGATTTCTGCCTTTTTTTGGCGTATGTTTTCTGATTACATAATTTTTGCATCTGATTACCGAAATATATGCAATTTTCTCATCTTTTGAAATACTGAATCAATTTAAGTTGGACATTGAACTTATCACACAAATATCTTGGATGAATTTTGTTCCAACATTTATCTAGTTTCCAAGTTGCAGCCACTTGAAATCAGGCTGCTACTTGAAAATATGCCACAACGATAACTTTTAGAATACTAAACTGGTTCAGACAGCAGCGGCGACTTTAAAAAATTTCTGGGGGGGGCTCGAACCAAGGCCGTAGAGGATTATTTTTTGAGGGTGGGGGGCATCACATTTCTAATACAAGGTCATCAAATATGGTGTAATAATGTACACACGCTTACCCAAGGAAAAGAACATATGCACACACAAACAACGGCCTGATTAACACAGGGGCACGTGCCAGGGGCTCTGAGTAGCAAAGGGCCCCAAAACTGGACCTGAAAATGCCATCATAATCTTTGCCATTTAGTTTATGTAAATCGAATTTATATGGCAGTAACTTTTGTAAAAATAGTTATATTACTTTGCATCGATGTTTCTGAAAACTTTTGCTCCTCATGCACAAACCATAAGTGATTGGGATTCCCGTAGCACAGTAAAGGGAATCATCTTCCTCTGAACTCACCCCCCCCCCCCGCGCCCCATACAGAGACTTTCAGCCTCTCTTGTTTTTCTTTCTTTTTTTCTTAGTCGATTTATGTCCATTTTCAATTGCAACAACCTTACTTTACAGCTATGATTTTGGTAAAAAACTAAATAAGAAATAGAGGAAAGAATTTCTTGTTTAATAGAGAATCAGTATTCAAAATTTCTGGGGGGGCTGATCCCTTACAGAAAATTTTCTGGGGGGGCTCGAGCCCCCACATAGTCAGCGCCACTGGGTTCAGATCAAAGTTGGGGAGTGAATTTAATACAGTTTAAATATCTTGGAAAAGTTTGCTAGGCAACTTGCTCCACCATTTTGTTTCCAAGTGGCGGCCACTTAAAAATTTTTTATTACAATAACTTTTGTAATACGGAATCAGTTTGAATCGCATTTGCACAGTTGACATATCATTCAAATATCTTTGATAAGTTCACTGGGCATCTCAGTCACTCTGTCCTTTGTTTCTAAATGGTGGCCACTTGGAAATTATCACAATAACTTTTGAACCGATTTGCTTAAAACTCCATATGTAAATAGACCTCTTTAATAAATCTACCAAGTTCATTAATAAATTGTAGCTGTCATTTTGAAAAAAGATGGTGGCATCTTCATAAGAAAAGATAAATCAACCTAACCTTCCTATGAGCCGGAACGACTTGTTTTAATTTTTTGATCAATAACCTCTAAAAAGTAATGATATCAGTACAAAAACCCTTAACGGATTAAAAGTTTGTGACGCAGCTACTTTATCACTATAAGAATTTGAAATATGGGTCTTAAAAATAATGATATCAAGTTTTAAGTGACGCTCTTCTATTAGTTAAAATATACATAGATTTTCTTATTTGATCATTCGCTTTTTTCTTTTATTTATATTTACAATGCAAACATAATATTTTTAACTTCAAGATAAGACAAATATATAAAATATACTCACTGATGCTTTTTCATTTTCATTTCAATTTCAAAATAACAGTTTTAAAAGGAATGATATAAAAATTCCAGTCACGCCTCGGTGTCATTTTAAAAGATTTGTTTTTAGATTCCATTAAAATTACCTTTGTTTTGTCTGATAAAGTATATTTACACATTCAAACAGTGCTTTTAATTTTTAAATATACTGTCAAATAATCACACTTTCACTGAGTTTGCATTATAAATAAAAATTATTTATTTCAATAAATCGATTTGTCTTTTGCGTCACGCTATCCAAAACTGCAAGTAAAATTTGGTCAAATGTTTTCTTTGCATCACACTGTCTCTTTGCAGAAATTCTCACTTAGTTGGATACTATGATACAAAATAACATTTACATATATTTTACTCACAGTTTTGGATAGCGTGACGCAAAAGACAAATCGATTTATTGAAATAAATAATTTTTATTTATAATGCAAACTCAGTGAAAGTGTGATTATTTGACAGTATATTTAAAAATTAAAAGCACTGTTTGAATGTGTAAATATACTTTATCAGACAAAACAAAGGTAATTTTAATGGAATCTAAAAACAAATCTTTTAAAATGACACCGAGGCGTGACTGGAATTTTTATATCATTCCTTTTAAAACTGTTATTTTGAAATTGAAATGAAAATGAAAAAGCATCAGTGAGTATATTTTATATATTTGTCTTATCTTGAAGTTAAAAATATTATGTTTGCATTGTAAATATAAATAAAAGAAAAAAGCGAATGATCAAATAAGAAAATCTATATATATTTTAACTAATAGAACAGCGTCACTTAAAACTTGATATCATTATTTTTAAGACCCATATTTCAAATTCTTATAGTGATAAAGTAGCTGCGTCACAAACTTTTAACCCGTTAAGGGTTTTTGTACTGATATACAGTCGCCAGAAGTATTATTCGAGCAACTCCACCCCGTCAGAATTTTTCACGATTCAATTAAGTTGTCGGTTTGAATAATAAATATTTAGAATTTAAATATATTATTTAAATATTTTATTTTAATAATAAAATATTTATTATTTAAATATTTTATTTTAATAATAAAATATTTATTATTTAAATATTTTATTTGTTTATCGAATCGTTAAAAATATATTATTTGTTTATCGAATCGTTAAAAAAATATATTCAATATTGGTACAGCATTCATTTAAAAAATGTCCTTATTCAATATTGTAAATTTCAGACAGAATGAAGGAATGAGTACGGCTATTTATAAAGAATGAATCCAAGTCAATCAACCAATCAACCAACCTTGAAAAAAAAAAAAAAAAAAAAAAAAAAAAAAAAAAAAAATTTTTTTTTTTTTTTTTTTTTTTTTTCAAGGTTGGTTTATTGGTTGATTGACTTGGATTCATTCTTTATACAATATTTCTATCTCAAAGGCATTAGCTATCTCAGATTCAAAGGCATCGTTTCAATATTAAAATAATACTATTATCTATCCCAGACCAATTCAAAGTCTCAATTTATAAACATCCAATATTGGCACTCTATCTATCGCAAAAAAATGGGCCGAACGAAGCGTCAAAGACAGAAATCTGCCATGAGACGCTTCGTTCGGCCCATTTTTTTGCCCCCTCCAGATTTAAGGCATCAGTTTGTACCATCTAGATCGATCCCCCACAAAGACTTTGATTTTGGACGGAGGGGTGTCTGTCCAAGAAATAGTCTCAAATCTATCTTCGTGGAGGCGAGGGTCGTCATCGTGGTCCCCATCGAAGAACAGCATGGTTCTCTCTATGAAATCTTTTAAGAATTCATTTATGCATGTGTCAGAGTCCCTCACGATCCGAATTCGGATGGCTTTATGGATGCATGAGGTGGGTACTATGGGGTCTAGAATCTGGATTTTAGAGGATGTCAGCATGGCCTCGAATCCCAACGACGACAGGGCATCTCCAAAATGTATCTCGTCGACTGGATACACCCAGGTATTGGCTAGAGAGATAGGTAGCCTGACCCTCCTGTAAACGAGATCGCACACCTTCAGCCTGGTTGTTTTTTTCACGTAAGATCGACCCATCAGCTTGGCCACATCAGAGGCCCTGACGAACAAAAGTCCATCCGCAGAGACTACGAATAGGATTTTAGCGTCAAGCTGTGGATGTTCAATAGTGAATAGCATGGCAACAGAAGTCAAAATGATGCAGGCTCTTAGAGGCAGCTCGTATATATACCCGAGTCGTGACCTCGTTTTATCAGGCTTTACTAAGAAAACAGGATGTATCAGCTGTTTTTTGAGGATGCGATAAAATCTGTCCGCGTAACCTTCTAGAACAGGACGCGATAAAATTATTTATATAATTAATCCGATAGCATGAGGATGTGCGTCACAGGATGTAGATAAGATATTTACTTGGAATTTAGATAGAACTAAAGATTACTGCTAGTATATATACAGGCTGCTGGACGAGACATTTCATTCTGAGCTACTGCTTACTGTTTTCCAAAATGATCTTCCAAATTCTATCTGATGAACTGAATGTTAAATTGACATGCTTTTTGTCATTTGACGACCAAATTTTTATCAAAGGCCGAGACGTGGCCTATTACATGGGGCATGAAAACCCCAGTAGAGTGGTGAACTTGTGCCATATAACGGTAACGGACATTGCTCCTGAGGGCTTGAAACTACCCCCGTCTCTAGCCAAGACATGCGTCTTTGGACTAGAGGATGCAAAAATATTGATGGATATGCATCCAGGAGAGTTTGATTCCCTATTTCAGGGGCCGATTGAAATTCTTACGCCCATCGAATGCAGCTTAAACCTGAGGCGGCCTGTCCAGGTTAAGCTCGCAGCCATAACCTCATCCAATGCCACAATGGAGAGTTTCTTGGCCGATTTAAAGAATGTCATGGAGGAGTACCTGGCAACGGTACCCATGGACACCTATGTATTCGGCGAACGATATGGGGACTTGGAGCTAGGCTATTTCCCCCGAAAAATAAAAGTTTTGGTGGGAAACAAGCCCTACTTCTATAAATCCTCGTCTTAAGATCAGGACGAGGTGCAAAAAAATGGGTCGAGCGAAGCCTCTCATGACATAAGTCATTGAGGCTTCGCTCGGCCCATTTTTTTGCGATAGATAGAGTGCCAACATTGGATGCGTACCGATTTGAACTTGTAATTTTCAAGGGATATGGCTTAGCTATAAGATAATTTTGATAAAATATCTATAGACGAATTTAAGGTATCTGAGTTTAAAAATTTAATTGTTTCATTTAAAATTTACTGTGTAAAATTTAAAATTTTTAAAGACTAAGTATGGCGGTCATTATACTCTGATCTCTAAATTTTCAAGGGATATGGCTTAGCTATAAGATAAATATGAAACTTGGTAAAATATACAGACTCGATAGCTAAATTTAAGGGATCTAAATTTAAAAATTTAATTTTTTCGTTTAAAATTTACCGTGTAAAATTTAAAATTTTTAAAGACTAAGTGTGGTAGTCATTATAATTCTAAATTTTCAAGGGATATGGCTTAGCTATAAGATAAATATGAAACTTGGTAAAATATACAGACTCGATAGCTAAATTTAAGGGATCTGAATTTTAAAATTTAATTTTTTTCATTTAAAATTTACATTTTTTATGTAAAATTTAAAAATTTTAAAGACTAAGTGTAGCCAAGCCAACATTGAATGCGTACCGATTGTAATTTTCAAGGGATATGGCTTAGCTATAAGATAAATATGAATCTTGGTAAAATATCGATAGCTAAATTTAAGGGATCTGAGTTTAAAAATTTAATTTTTTCATTTAAAATTTAAAATTTATATGTAAAATTTAAAATTTTTAAAGGCTAAGTGTAGCCAAGTCAGTTATTATGATCTGATCTCTATAAAAAGATTTTCGAGAGACAGGATATTATGCAAGCCTTTCCTCAGGATGCTTGATAAGCGGCAACCGGTTAAAATTACAATCAGATCTCTATAAAAAGAGTTTTCGAGAAGTGTTGACAGGATATTATGTAAGCCTTTCCTCCCGGTTATAATCAGATCGATAAAAATTGCTCAAGAGACAGGATATTATGCAAGCCTTTCCTCTTGATAAGCGGTTCGTAGAAATTTACTATCAGATCCTATTGATAAGACCGGGTATATATACGAGTGTCCAGCGAGAGCTCTTCAATTGCTAGTCGATCTCTCTACTAGCTGCTTAGATTCATTAGCTCAGCCATGTTTTTCCATGTAAAAAATTATGCTTATGGCGTTGCCTTTAAATGCTTAATGGCCACTGATGGCACCCTGTTTGTCCGGGCTGAGGACCTGGCTATTTATTCGAGGCACCCTCTAAATCTTCATTTTGCCGAAAAATATGCAGGCCTCACCGTCCGAGACGTAATGGACCCTAAGATCTATTTACCTAAATGGCTCGCTAAGACGAGAATCTTCTCCATTAGCGAAGCCAAACATCATTTGAAAGGGTTCATGGGCGAACAGGAATTTGATAAGATGTTCGATGGTTCGGCCATGGTGAAATACCAGGCTAACATGAAGCTCAGCTTCGAGAAAGCCATAGGTGTTCGATTTGTAGAAAGGTCCCATACCAAGTTCGAAGACTTCCTTGCCACATACCAACTACAGGTGAGGAAATTTTTTGAGCTTGAATATGAGGATTATGAATTATACAAATCTCAAATGACCGGACCGTTGAAGATGACCATCAGGAGGTCATCTAATGAGCAACCCATAGAGAGCTTGTGTTAATCTTTAAAATGAGAGTAAAAAAATGGGTCGAACGAGGTGTCTCATGGCAGAATTTCTGTCTTTGACACCTCGTTCGACCCATTTTTTTGCGATAGATATAGTGCCAACATTGGACGGGTTTAATTTAAGACTTTGAGGGGCTTAATTTAAGTATTTATAAAAAAAATCTATTAAGCTAGTATTGAAGAGGTTATCAGCATAAAAAAAATAATTAAGACGTTTAAAATATTTTTGAAAACTAATCGTGGAATCGTGATTCTTATTACATATACATAGTAAAATAAGCAATTTAATTCAGTCGTTTTTTTCAAATTTAAAAAAAATTGAAAATTTTGCAAATTTGACCAACTTTAAAAACGTGATCTTAAAATAAAAATATTTTTGAAAACTAATCATGGAATCGTGATTCTTATTACATATACATAGTAAAATAAGCAATTTAATTCAGTCGTTTTTTTTCAAATTTAAAAAAAATTGAAAATTTTGCAAATTTGACCAACTTTAGAAACGTGATCTTAAAATAAAAATATTTTTGAAAACTAATCGTGGAATCGTGATTCTTATTACATATACATAGTAAAATAAGCAATTTAATTCAGTCGTTTTTTTTCATATTTAAAAAAAATTGAAAATTTTGACAGAGGTGATGACACATCAGCAAATTTAGATAAACTGTTACTTTAGCATGATATATATATATAGGCTAGCTAGAGTCAATCAATCAATCAACCAACCTTGAAAAAAAAAAAAAAAAAAAATTTTTTTTTTTTTTTTTTTTTTTTTTTTTTTTTTTTTCAAGGTTGGTTGGTTGATATATATTTATAATGCTAATTGAATTAAGTATATTTTCAAAAATGAAGATTTAGACTTTGAGTTGACTATTGCAAATTCAACCAACTTTAGAAACGTGATCTTAAAATAAAAATATTTTTGAAAACTAATCGTGGAATCATGATTCTTATTACATATACATAGTAAAATAAGCAATTTAATTCAGTCGTTTTTTTTCAAATTTAAAAAAAATTGAAAATTTTGCAAATTCGACCAACTTTAGAAACGTAATCTTAAAATAAAAATATTTTTGAAAACTAATCGTGGAATCGTGATTCTTATTACATATACATAGTAAAATAAGCAATTTAATTCAGTCGTTTTTTTTTCAAATTTAAAAGAATTGAAAATTCGACCAACTTTAGAAACGTAATCTTAAAATAAAAATATTTTTGAAAACTAATCGTGGAATCGTGATTCTTATTACATATACATAGTAAAATAAGCAATTTAATTCAGTCGTTTTTTTCAAATTTAAAAAAAATTGAAAATTTTGCAAATTTGGCCAACTTTAGAAACGTAATCTTAAAATAAAAATATTTTTGAAAACTAATCGTGGAATCGTGATTCTTATTACATATACATAGTAAAATAAGCAATTTAATTCAGTCGTTTTTTTTTTCAAATTTAAAAAAAATTGAAAATTTTGACAGAGGTGGTGGCACATCAGCAAATTTAGATAAACTGTTACTTTAGCATGATATATATAGGCTAGCTAGAGTCAATCAATCAATCAACCAACCTTGAAAAAAAAAAAAAAAAAAAAAAAAAAATTTTTTTTTTTTTTTTTTTTCAGATTGGTTGATTGACTCAAAGATTCTTTTTCACAGTTGGTAGTTTAACATAATTAAACTCTCTCTCTACGAGCCAGCTTGACGGTCAACTCATACGCTCTGTCTTTTTCATCAACTACATAGGCTTTCTCTATTTCCTCAAACTTTCTCTTAACCGTAGCAGTCAATTCTTGAAGCATATCGCCCGATTTGACAGACCATATACCTTCAGCTCTCACACGCATGGAAAAGTTGCTAGGTTTCTCTTCTTCAGTATCCCCATACCTGGATTCTACCGACGGGGGTGCGTAGATATTCGTATGTTGTTCGCAGACTGCCCTCGAGTATTCGTAATACCCTTTAAGCCAATCTTGTAAATTCATCTCGCCTTCGTTTCGAACTGTGATTTCAAAGGCCATCTTTCTGCTGAACGGTATAATGCTGGGATACGTAGAGGTTACCCGGCCATCGGTCCACAGTTTCTGGATACGGCAGATCTCCTCGATAGGCATTCGGTGCGTCTTCACAAGTACGTGCAGCATATCGTTGAAATCAAACACGCGCCTGGAACTCATGTTCAAGCGTTGTGCATTGGGATATAGATTGGCCAGATCCTTGTTGGAATATCGATGTGCAAAGTTGTAAGGTGACGCGTAGCCTAGATATTTGCCAACATCGACGGCTATGAAATAAACATCTCTACCAACAGTAGCGGCGATGAGTGCAGGCTTGGTATCAAAACAAATTTTCAGATACATGATTGCGCTATGATGGCAACTAGAATGGACAGAATGATGGTAGCTTGAGTACGGAACCACTATTTATACAGAATATCCATGAGTGGGCGTGGCATGTAAAAAAAAAAAAAAAAAAATTTTTTTTTTTTTTTTTTTTTTTTTTTTTTTTTTTTTTTTTCAAGTTAGTTGTTTATTTAGTTCTAGAAAACTTCTTTATAAGCTTATCCGCCTCGTTTTCAATCTCTGTACGAATCGAGTCCAAGTCATAGCTGCAGCCCTCGTCCTTTTCATAGACTGAAATTATATCTTTTAGCGAATCGCTCACCATTTCTTCTTTGATTTTTTCAAAGTCTTCGCCGATTTTGGAGTACGCAGATAGGTATCTATTATAATTTACATAATTTTTGATCTTGTACTTATTGAGAGCTTGTTCGTTGAACTGCTTACGCTTAACCTTAAAAATGTTCCTAGAGCGTGGAGATTCTTCAGCGTCGGCCTTCATGACGAATCCTTCTAGCGGACACTCTGCATAAGCGCTGGGATACGTTTCAACTTTTTCGTACAGATCCCCTATCGTTTGGTAATCTAAATCTAAGATGGGTACGTGGGGTAGCTTCACTCGCTGGAAAATGTTCACGGCATCGCTATACTTCATAAACGTATCTGAATCCAGTTGGTAGATGTCGAAGGCTCGAAAAAAGACAGTATTGCTACCGAATACGGCTTCGGATTCAAAATCACGATAGGTTATTCTCTTCATGTGGCTTCCGAATACTTCTCCATAAATGATAAAATTGTCATGTAAAATGTCTTTGATAAGCCGTACCTTTTCCGACAGCGGTTCCAAGATTGCGTTCAAGTTAAAAAGGCGTGTCTTTTCATCTAGCACTACGTTTCTAGATTGTATCCTGAACGTATTCTTCACGTAGCCAATACCGATATTAGAGCCATCCAATTTTTCGGTAGCTATTAAAGGTATGCCCGAATAAATTTGGCTTGTGATCTCGTGGTACTTGATAAGGGCCATCGTAAATAGATTAGAAACAGAACGGTCAGACTAGAAAATATCTAATAAGCTATTTCAATGAGTATGAAGACAGAATGAATGTAGCTTCAGTACGGAGCCGCTATTTATACTAAATATAAATCAACTAATCAACCAACCAACTGAAAAAAAAAAAAAAAAAAAAAAAATATATATTTTTTTTTTTTTTTTTTTTTTTTTTCAGATGGTTGGTTGATTAGTTGATTTATATTTAGTATAAATAGCGGCTCCGTACTCAATCTACATTCATTCTGTTGGTTTCTAAAGTTATTTTTCTAAAGATATTTCTAAGTTGGCTGCTACAGTTCTAAGTTGGCCGTTAAAGCTATATTTCTAAGTTGGCTACTAAAGCTATATTTCTTTAACCAATCATTGTAGATGGCGCTGCAGTCTATATATATAGTATATATATAGTATATCTATTAGGGTGGGTGGGAGTGGAATTTATTTCTTCTACTGTACGGTCATGCATAAACTCGCTCCTGACCCACTTCCTTTAAAATAGGATGGGTAATTTATACAGTATTGGCTTTGAAAACAAGACTTTTGTCTGACAAATTACAAAATACTGCAGGTTTTCATGAAATCAGGGTAGATCATAGGCTTTTATAGAAAAATCTAACTTTCCATCAATCTTGCTGAAAACCTATTACGAGACATAGTGACCCGTTGCTGGCGAGACACAATGAGCGTGTAGTCATGTTAGCCATAGTATATATAGACAAGCTTCAAGGGTGGGCGTGGCACCTGAAAAAAAAAAAAAAAAAAAAAAAAAAATATATATATATATATTTTTTTTTTTTTTTTTTTTTTTTTAAGGTTGGTTGGTTGGTTGATTACATTCTCTATATATAGTATCGCTGACGTGCCACTTCATCAGTCTATCTCAATCTTTGCCAGCAACGGTTGTTTCAAAGGCAGGATATCCTCGCCGATAGCAACCCTCTCTAAGCGATAATCTAAAAGGTCATCCGGTCGAGCCTTATCAGATGTCATGCATCCGCTCGCCAGAGTATAAATACCGGCCTCTCGCCTCAGCTTATTCATTCTGACCCTCTGCTTTTTGAAATGGCCACTCTTTCCTTTGACTCTCTGACGGATGAACGAGTTGATTGCGACTATGTCATAATACCAAATTGGCAAGTATTGAACACCCCTCGTGTATCTTGTGAGCTAATATGTAATTATGATCGTTCTATGAATATGCCAGCTCCAGCTATCATTCCCAAACCTAAGCCAGCTCCCACACCTAAACCGGCTCCAGCTATCATTCCTACACCTAAGCCAGCTCCAGCTATCATTCCCACACCTAAGCCAGCTCCAGCTATCATTCAAAAACCAGCACCAGTACTTAAACCAGATCCAGTTCTCATTCCCAAACCGGCACCTAAGCCTGATCCAGTTCTCATTCAAAAACCAGCACTTAAACCAACCCCAGCTCTCATTTCCACACCTGATCCAGTTCAAATTTCAATACCCATGTCAGAGATGATGTATTTTAAAGTACCAACGCTATTAAGCCCGCTACCGGAATCTCCAGAGTCCAAAGTAACAACTTATCGTGCCTGGAAGCCTCCACCGAAGATAGATTTCGAGGTACGGCCTAAGTTAAAAACTGCTGGCTTTGAAGATCCTAGAATTCGAAGACGGCAGGGCATAGTCGTTCTCAAGTCAATCGTCGATCTGAGAGATGGCAAATGTTATAGCCACATACAAACAGAGGTCAGGAAAAATTACTGTTGGGTTTAAGCCCAAACGATTTATAAAAAAATCGGGTCGAACGAAGTGTCTCATGGCAGATTACTGTCTTTGACACTTCGTTCGACCCGTTTTTTTTGTAACAATTATATTGCCAATATTGGATGCGTTTAAGATTTTGACTTAAGATTTTTGACTTAAGAATTTGAATGGATATTTTTATAACTGAAGTCTTGGAGATATAAATTTTTATCCAACTTAAAACAGTTTGGCAAAACAATATTATTTTCAAATCAAAAACTATAAAATTGAAATGATAAACTTTGAAAAATCCAAAAAAAAATAGTATCTTGAAAAAATTATAGAAATCGGCCAAAGACACTTTAACATGATATATATAGGTTAGCTAGAGTCAATCAACTAATCAACCAACCTTGAAAAAAAAAAAAAAAAAAAACTCTAGCTAACCTATATATATCATGTTAAAGTGTATACACTATCATTGTCCAGCAATGCTTATCTGCGTCTATAAAAATCTTTACTGCATCCTGTTTCATAGCAAATGAGTTATACAATATCCTGTTTCCGCGTTTAGCGACATCTATAAATAGCTCATCCTGTTTTCGTAGAAACTGACTTATGCAATATCCTGTCTTTAGATTGACAATATCCGCGTCCAGCGACAAATAATTCTATAAATAGCCTTATCTCATCCTGTTTTCGTAGAAACCGACTTATGCAATATCCTGCATCCTGTCTTCAGATTGACTATATAAGCTCTGGCATTTGATCGAATAGCCATTCTCTCTTCGGAGCTTTGAACTACCAATATGTATAAAAATCAATGCTCTCTGAAGAAGCTTAAAGCGGTAAACTCGCTACGAAACCGTTTTGGGGTTATCGAACTGTTTCCCAAAAACCTTTCGCCTACCGTTAAAAAATTGGAAGAGTATCCACACTTCCAAACCATGATCGGTGAAGGCAAGATTTGTGTATTCTGTCTATACATGACGTCCGATTTGAAGATTGAATTCAAAAAACGTACTCTGACGGACAAGATAACGAATACAATCCCAGCCATAGGCAGAGAGGCCAAGACAAACTATCCGCTGAGACCTCAGGAGATTAAATGGAGCACTCTGATGAACCGATATAAAAGACCCCCCAGCGAAGCCAACAGAACCAACGCCGACGTGAGAATTGGTTTCAAGTGCCCCAACAATCAGTTTCTTGTAAAGTCCTATTTTACGTTTGGTCAGCGAACCGTCGGACAAGGATGCGCCCATATCATACAGACTTTGAACGTGCCATTCCTGTTCTTTGTGAGGCGTCCTGGCGAGACACGAGTAAAACCGGACAACAGATACTTTGCTGGCGACAAGCTCCACTACTACGACCGTTTCATATTGATTGCCGACTCCAGTTACAAGGTGCCTGCTGGGACCACATACATTCTGTTTACGACTCAAAAAAACTTTTTCAGTTTGGACATTGTGCCAGAGAATTTAGAGTTGGGCTTCGAAACCAAAAATCCTTTGGTAGAACGCATAACAAAAATAGATGGTATGTACGACATATCCGTACCAACGCCCATGATACAGCATATAGATGATGAAGACGACTCTCCCGTAGAAATGAGTACTGAAGTCGCTAGAATAACATCTAAATATTTTGATAAGCCAACGTCTCCAATGCCATCCCAAGAGCCAGAAATCTATTTTCCCGAGTCATCTCAAGAGTCGTCCCAAGAACCAGAGCCAGAGACCTATTTTCCTGTGGACAGAAGAACAATAGTCATAACAACAAACTTTGCAGCCCAATACAAGTCTCTGACTTTTAAAGACTGGAAAAACTTAACAGATCGCCCCGACAATAACTTTGTACGCCCCTACGGACCAGATCTACCTGGACTTGACATGAGAATTAAATCGGTAAAACGGAAGGCTGAAACAATTCCCAAGAGTGCCAAGAAACATAAGCCATCTTTCAAGGAGGCGGCCACAAATACAGAGCCAGTATTTAAATGCCCACTACCCGTTGCACCTGAGCCAGTTTTTAAACGTCCAGC
Organism: Salticus scenicus; assembly: GCA_963930645.1. NCBI lineage: Eukaryota > Metazoa > Arthropoda > Arachnida > Araneae > Salticidae > Salticus > Salticus scenicus. The sequence continues at coordinate 325,553,548 of OZ005648.1, read as the reverse complement.
GCCCATTGAAAGTCCTGAGATATGTCCCGTTGAAGATCCTGAATCCATTGAAAGTCCTGACCCCATTGAAAATCCTGAGATATGTCCCGTTGAAGATCCTGAATCCATTGAAAGTCCTGACCCCATTGAAAATCCTGAGATATGTCCCGTTGAAGATCCTGAACCCATTGAAGATCCTGAACCCATTGAAAATCCTGATCCCATTGAAAATCCAGAATATTTTTATGGATGGCCTACTATTGAAAGCTCAGAGGTACAAACTGAACTGGATGAGCTTGATAATATTTTATGTACGCCTTTATCCATGCCAGCGGATACGCTAGACTCGTTGATGGATGATCTTATGACGCCATCAACTATACAGTATACGATGGAACCGCTGGAGACTCAGTCAGGCTTTGAACTGCCAGATTTTATGTAACTATAAAAATATGTAAAATTTAAAAAATTTGGGTCAAACGAGGCTTCCTCATGTTTAGATTTGTCATTATGACTTATCTTTACGATGGAAGCCTCGTTTGACCCATTTTTTTTAAATCAAAATGTTACCAATATTGGTATTGAAAAAAAAATAACTTGTAAAATTTATCAGAACAATAAAAAAATTGGGTCAAACGGGGCTTCCTCATGTTTAGATTTGTCAGTATGACTTATCTTTACAATGGAAGCCTCGTTTGACCCACTTTTTTTAAATCAAAATGCTACCAATATTGGATTTGTAAAAAAATAACTTGTAAATTTTATCAGATTAATTAGAAAGTGACACATGACAATACTTTATAAAAGTCCATCTAAGTCACATTAAAATCAACCAACCAACCAACCTTAAAAAAAAAAAAAAAAAAAAAAAAAAAAAAAAAAATTTTTTTTTTTTTTTTTTTTTCAAGGTTGGTTGGTTGGTTGATATATATTTGTTTCCTCGTTCATCACTTTTCATTTATCAAGATTAACTTTTCAATTTAATCCTATCATGTTTTATCCAAAGCCTAAGTTTCAAAGCCTCATTTTAAATGAAACCTGTTAATTTTGATCATGTCTATCGTGGATCGCTTGGCCATCCAAGAGGCCTTCATGAAAATTAAAACCATGACCAAACGTAGCAATTAGATGTTTGAAATCTGACTGAGTCCATAACCCTTTAAAATTTATCTAAGGCATAGTAGTCTTTCAATTTTGACCGGTTAAACGTGGATCAGCTATGCAAGAGGTCATGATAAAACTGAGTCACGTTGCCTGTATCTGAAACATGTCAAACGAAGACCTTTGACATGGCAATTGAAAACGGGGCATCGCTTAGCAGCCGTCCATAAAAATTTAAACGGGCTGGGCCATAAACGTAACCATTGAACTCTGGGCCATGCTTAGCGGTAGCAGCCCATATTGTAAAAATAATATTTACGAGATACAATGGCAAAGCGACAAATGAAAAGCTTAAATGTAGCGGCCCAGTCTATGGCATCATTTTAAATGTTAATATTGAGCCATCCAAGAGACCTTAATAGAATCAGCTTACTGAACAGGTGAAATCTGAAAAACGTAGAGAGCCCATATTGTAAAAATTTAAAATTATAAAATTCAAAAGTGGATATATGTAGGAAGTGTGTTAAGTTTTAAAGTCACATGACCACTCTTGACCAACCAACCAACCTTGAAAAAAAAAAAAAAAAAAATATATATTTTTTTTTTTTTTTTTTTTTTTTCAAGGTTGGTTGGTTGGTTTTATTTTAAGAGTGGGTGTGGTCATGTGACTAGTAAATATCATCGGATCAAAAAGTGATATAACCGAGATTAATTTCGGTGCTAAAAAGAAGAACCCAAATTGTCTTCCCAACTGGCTGAACCCAGATTAGGTATTTTTTAGCTTAAAATCTTAGCTGATCTGAGTTTGGTCGTTGGTAAAAAATATCAGCGGATTTTTCTAAGGCCCAAATGAAATTTTTTCAAACTAAATCTGGCAGACTAGAATTTTATTAAGAATCTGAGTTACACAACTGTCAGACCTTGGGGGGGTATATTTGACTCTATGACGTCACGACAAGATTTTTACTGAGTCGATACACTGAGTCGATACACAAGTCACATGCGCGAGTGTATATTCTTCAAATTGGGATGCAGCGTATATATATCTCTTCAAATTGCCAAAAAAAAGACACAATGACTGTTTGGACGTCATCATTTATATAGACACGAACCAACCTACTATGGCATTGCTGGACAATGATAGTGTAGATACTTTAGCACGATATATATAGGTTGGCTAGAGGCAATACACCAACCTTAAAAAAAAAAAAAAAAAAAAAAAAAAAAAAATTTTTTTTTTTTTTTTTTTTTTTTTTTTCAAGTGGGCGTGGCTTTACTTGTCAATGCCTATATATACTGTCCAAAATTTAGTCTTGCCATTCACCATGCCTGCCGGTCCCAATTTGAAGAGATATATAAACGCTCTCGCAGCTGACAGGACTCCGTTTTCATGTCCACGCTGCAACGTTCTCGTCTTGCCCAAAGATTATGAAAGGCATTGTAAGAATGAAATCGGCTTGAATCCCCGAAGATGCTGCGTTTGGTGCGAGGGCCGATACACATTCGTAAGCGGGGGTAAGAACGGCGCCGCTGATCATTTGCTGGAATGCTTTAGAAATTTTAGATTTAGGTTACCTGAGCCTGAACCTATTGAAGTGGATCCTGCTGATGAAGAAGATCAGTACGAATTTTTCGATTTTAGCCCAATGTGCGCAAAAGAAGATTTTTTCGATCATACGCGCCTCTTCATGGACGACTGGGCCTACGAACCCGTCTGGACGATCGATTTAGAGCCTCCACCCGTACCGTTTGAAGACGAAACGCTGAATTTAGCCGCCTCTTGCGTGCTGAAATATCTTGAAGGCAACCTAGCGTTCATCCACGTCATGGTGCGAGCCGTAGCCTATAGAGATTTTATAAGATCCATGGATAGGGATGACGGCTTGACCCAAACCTTGCCATTTTCATGTTGGTGCGACGGCGGGAAGGAACCCAATCCCAAATTCAGGCAGCATAGGCACATGGTCGTGGTAACTCATTCAGAAGATCATTTTCACAAGAACGTGTGGGGTAAGATCAGGCCCGACGAGCGACCGTATGTCGGTTACAGATGCCTGAAAAGTAAATCCATAGAGACCGCCTGGCATTTGGTTAATACGCTGGGATATCTCAGCCGCCGCCAATCCAGCTGTAATTTTTCGTTCGAAGACCGTAAAGGGGTAGGTAACATGAACCATTTTTACATTCAAGAGACGCTGCCCAAAGATTACAGGCTGGTCCTGGTTACGCTCTGGAACGGAGGCATCCTGAAACTCATAACTCAGAACTATGCCAACATACTTCCCGATAAATTGCTCAAAGTTCCAAAGGCGTTCATCAACGGAAAATATCAAATCAAAATCAAACATTTGCCAGACATAAAATTGAACCTGGTACTGCCCGTATCTAGAAATTTCAAGTCGGCTAGCAGGCGCACCCAATACTTCTTGCATCTGAACAACGGAAAAAAGATGTTTTTTACGCCGGGCACCGAACAAGATTACAAGATGTTTTACGAAGTCGTGAAAGAAGATTATTGGGAACCCAGCAGGCTTCAACAGATGTGCATTCAATGCGTGATGCCCGTATTGGGACGATGCAAAGGGATAGAGGCCGAAATGAAAAAAATGAAAGAGAGTTACGAAAATAATATCAGGGAACTGAGAGAAATGCTACAAATCCAAAAACTGGAATATTTGGAAATTATTTATAATTTACACGTGAACGAAATTGCTAGCCTGAAAGAGGCAATGGAAAGGCTGAAAGCAGAAATGACTATCTTGAAAACTGAAAATGATAGTTTGAAAGCTGAAAATGATAGTTTGAAACACAGATTGTCCAAGTACGAAGAAATTTAAACAGTGTATCGACTCAGTGTATCGACTCAGTTCATGGGGGTCAATAACCTTTCCTTGGGGTCAATAACCTCTTCGTTCGGGGTCAAGGTCAAAATCTCTAAGAAGTCTAACGAAAACCAGAGGATCTGAAGCTTGGACGAGCCCAAAACGTAGTACCGAGACAGATCTGACTTTAAAGGAAACGCTCTCTTCTTCTAATCCAAAGTTCTACAGAAAAGGTCTGACAGTTGTGTAACTCAGATTCTTAATAAAATTCTAGTCTGCCAGATTTAGTTTGAAAAAATTTCATTTGGGCCTTAGAAAAATCCGCTGATATTTTTTACCAACGACCAAACTCAGATCAGCTAAGATTTTAAGCTAAAAAATACCTAATCTGGGTTCAGCCAGTTGGGAAGACAATTTGGGTTCTTCTTTTTAGCACCGAAATTAATCTCGGTTATATCACTTTTTGATCCGATGATATTTACTAGTCACATGACCACACCCACTCTTAAAATAAAACCAACCAACCAACCTTGAAAAAAAAAAAAAAAAAAAAAAAATATATATATATATATTTTTTTTTTTTTTTTTTTTTTTTTCAAGGTTGGTTGGTTGGTCAAGAGTGGTCATGTGACTTTAAAACTTAACACACTTCCTACATATATCCACTTTTGAATTTTATAATTTTAAATTTTTACAATATGGGCTCTCTACGTTTTTCAGATTTCACCTGTTCAGTAAGCTGATTCTATTAAGGTCTCTTGGATGGCTCAATATTAACATTTAAAATGATGCCATAGACTGGGCCGCTACATTTAAGCTTTTCATTTGTCGCTTTGCCATTGTATCTCGTAAATATTATTTTTACAATATGGGCTGCTACCGCTAAGCATGGCCCAGAGTTCAATGGTTACGTTTATGGCCCAGCCCGTTTAAATTTTTATGGACGGCTGCTAAGCGATGCCCCGTTTTCAATTGCCATGTCAAAGGTCTTCGTTTGACATGTTTCAGATACAGGCAACGTGACTCAGTTTTATCATGACCTCTTGCATAGCTGATCCACGTTTAACCGGTCAAAATTGAAAGACTACTATGCCTTAGATAAATTTTAAAGGGTTATGGACTCAGTCAGATTTCAAACATCTAATTGCTACGTTTGGTCATGGTTTTAATTTTCATGAAGGCCTCTTGGATGGCCAAGCGATCCACGATAGACATGATCAAAATTAACAGGTTTCATTTAAAATGAGGCTTTGAAACTTAGGCTTTGGATAAAACATGATAGGATTAAATTGAAAAGTTAATCTTGATAAATGAAAAGTGATGAACGAGGAAACAAATATATATCAACCAACCAACCAACCTTGAAAAAAAAAAAAAAAAAAAAAATTTTTTTTTTTTTTTTTTTTTTAAGGTTGGTTGGTTGGTTGATTTTAATGTGACTTAGATGGACTTTTATAAAGTATTGTCATGTGTCACTTTCTAATTAATCTGATAAAATTTACAAGTTATTTTTTTACAAATCCAATATTGGTAGCATTTTGATTTAAAAAAAGTGGGTCAAACGAGGCTTCCATTGTAAAGATAAGTCATACTGACAAATCTAAACATGAGGAAGCCCCGTTTGACCCAATTTTTTTATTGTTCTGATAAATTTTACAAGTTATTTTTTTTTCAATACCAATATTGGTAACATTTTGATTTAAAAAAAATGGGTCAAACGAGGCTTCCATCGTAAAGATAAGTCATAATGACAAATCTAAACATGAGGAAGCCTCGTTTGACCCAAATTTTTTAAATTTTACATATTTTTATAGTTACATAAAATCTGGCAGTTCAAAGCCTGACTGAGTCTCCAGCGGTTCCATCGTATACTGTATAGTTGATGGCGTCATAAGATCATCCATCAACGAGTCTAGCGTATCCGCTGGCATGGATAAAGGCGTACATAAAATATTATCAAGCTCATCCAGTTCAGTTTGTACCTCTGAGCTTTCAATAGTAGGCCATCCATAAAAATATTCTGGATTTTCAATGGGATCAGGATTTTCAATGGGTTCAGGATCTTCAATGGGTTCAGGATCTTCAACGGGACATATCTCAGGATTTTCAATGGGGTCAGGACTTTCAATGGATTCAGGATCTTCAACGGGACATATCTCAGGATTTTCAATGGGGTCAGGACTTTCAATGGATTCAGGATCTTCAACGGGACATATCTCAGGACTTTCAATGGGCGCTGGACGTTTAAAAACTGGCTCAGGTGCAACGGGTAGTGGGCATTTAAATACTGGCTCTGTATTTGTGGCCGCCTCCTTGAAAGATGGCTTATGTTTCTTGGCACTCTTGGGAATTGTTTCAGCCTTCCGTTTTACCGATTTAATTCTCATGTCAAGTCCAGGTAGATCTGGTCCGTAGGGGCGTACAAAGTTATTGTCGGGGCGATCTGTTAAGTTTTTCCAGTCTTTAAAAGTCAGAGACTTGTATTGGGCTGCAAAGTTTGTTGTTATGACTATTGTTCTTCTGTCCACAGGAAAATAGGTCTCTGGCTCTGGTTCTTGGGACGACTCTTGAGATGACTCGGGAAAATAGATTTCTGGCTCTTGGGATGGCATTGGAGACGTTGGCTTATCAAAATATTTAGATGTTATTCTAGCGACTTCAGTACTCATTTCTACGGGAGAGTCGTCTTCATCATCTATATGCTGTATCATGGGCGTTGGTACGGATATGTCGTACATACCATCTATTTTTGTTATGCGTTCTACCAAAGGATTTTTGGTTTCGAAGCCCAACTCTAAATTCTCTGGCACAATGTCCAAACTGAAAAAGTTTTTTTGAGTCGTAAACAGAATGTATGTGGTCCCAGCAGGCACCTTGTAACTGGAGTCGGCAATCAATATGAAACGGTCGTAGTAGTGGAGCTTGTCGCCAGCAAAGTATCTGTTGTCCGGTTTTACTCGTGTCTCGCCAGGACGCCTCACAAAGAACAGGAATGGCACGTTCAAAGTCTGTATGATATGGGCGCATCCTTGTCCGACGGTTCGCTGACCAAACGTAAAATAGGACTTTACAAGAAACTGATTGTTGGGGCACTTGAAACCAATTCTCACGTCGGCGTTGGTTCTGTTGGCTTCGCTGGGGGGTCTTTTATATCGGTTCATCAGAGTGCTCCATTTAATCTCCTGAGGTCTCAGCGGATAGTTTGTCTTGGCCTCTCTGCCTATGGCTGGGATTGTATTCGTTATCTTGTCCGTCAGAGTACGTTTTTTGAATTCAATCTTCAAATCGGACGTCATGTATAGACAGAATACACAAATCTTGCCTTCACCGATCATGGTTTGGAAGTGTGGATACTCTTCCAATTTTTTAACGGTAGGCGAAAGGTTTTTGGGAAACAGTTCGATAACCCCAAAACGGTTTCGTAGCGAGTTTACCGCTTTAAGCTTCTTCAGAGAGCATTGATTTTTATACATATTGGTAGTTCAAAGCTCCGAAGAGAGAATGGCTATTCGATCAAATGCCAGAGCTTATATAGTCAATCTGAAGACAGGATGCAGGATATTGCATAAGTCGGTTTCTACGAAAACAGGATGAGATAAGGCTATTTATAGAATTATTTGTCGCTGGACGCGGATATTGTCAATCTAAAGACAGGATATTGCATAAGTCAGTTTCTACGAAAACAGGATGAGCTATTTATAGATGTCGCTAAACGCGGAAACAGGATATTGTATAACTCATTTGCTATGAAACAGGATGCAGTAAAGATTTTTATAGACGCAGATAAGCATTGCTGGACAATGATAGTGTATACACTTTAACATGATATATATAGGTTAGCTAGAGTCAATCAATCAATCAACCAACCTTGAAAAAAAAAAAAAAAAAAAAAAAAATTTTTTTTTTTTTTTTTTTTTTTTTCAAGGTTGGTTGATTAGTTGATTGACTCTAGCTAACCTATATATATCATGTTAAAGTGTCTTTGGCCGATTTCTATAATTTTTTCAAGATACTATTTTTTTTTGGATTTTTCAAAGTTTATCATTTCAATTTTATAGTTTTTGATTTGAAAATAATATTGTTTTGCCAAACTGTTTTAAGTTGGATAAAAATTTATATCTCCAAGACTTCAGTTATAAAAATATCCATTCAAATTCTTAAGTCAAAAATCTTAAGTCAAAATCTTAAACGCATCCAATATTGGCAATATAATTGTTACAAAAAAAACGGGTCGAACGAAGTGTCAAAGACAGTAATCTGCCATGAGACACTTCGTTCGACCCGATTTTTTTATAAATCGTTTGGGCTTAAACCCAACAGTAATTTTTCCTGACCTCTGTTTGTATGTGGCTATAACATTTGCCATCTCTCAGATCGACGATTGACTTGAGAACGACTATGCCCTGCCGTCTTCGAATTCTAGGATCTTCAAAGCCAGCAGTTTTTAACTTAGGCCGTACCTCGAAATCTATCTTCGGTGGAGGCTTCCAGGCACGATAAGTTGTTACTTTGGACTCTGGAGATTCCGGTAGCGGGCTTAATAGCGTTGGTACTTTAAAATACATCATCTCTGACATGGGTATTGAAATTTGAACTGGATCAGGTGTGGAAATGAGAGCTGGGGTTGGTTTAAGTGCTGGTTTTTGAATGAGAACTGGATCAGGCTTAGGTGCCGGTTTGGGAATGAGAACTGGATCTGGTTTAAGTACTGGTGCTGGTTTTTGAATGATAGCTGGAGCTGGCTTAGGTGTGGGAATGATAGCTGGAGCTGGCTTAGGTGTAGGAATGATAGCTGGAGCCGGTTTAGGTGTGGGAGCTGGCTTAGGTTTGGGAATGATAGCTGGAGCTGGCATATTCATAGAACGATCATAATTACATATTAGCTCACAAGATACACGAGGGGTGTTCAATACTTGCCAATTTGGTATTATGACATAGTCGCAATCAACTCGTTCATCCGTCAGAGAGTCAAAGGAAAGAGTGGCCATTTCAAAAAGCAGAGGGTCAGAATGAATAAGCTGAGGCGAGAGGCCGGTATTTATACTCTGGCGAGCGGATGCATGACATCTGATAAGGCTCGACCGGATGACCTTTTAGATTATCGCTTAGAGAGGGTTGCTATCGGCGAGGATATCCTGCCTTTGAAACAACCGTTGCTGGCAAAGATTGAGATAGACTGATGAAGTGGCACGTCAGCGATACTATATATAGAGAATGTAATCAACCAACCAACCAACCTTAAAAAAAAAAAAAAAAAAAAAAAATATATATATATATATATTTTTTTTTTTTTTTTTTTCAGGTGCCACGCCCACCCTTGAAGCTTGTCTATATATACTATGGCTAACATGACTACACGCTCATTGTGTCTCGCCAGCAACGGGTCACTATGTCTCGTAATAGGTTTTCAGCAAGATTGATGGAAAGTTAGATTTTTCTATAAAAGCCTATGATCTATCCTGATTTCATGAAAACCTGCAGTATTTTGTAATTTGTCAGACAAAAGTCTTGTTTTCAAAGCCAATACTGTATAAATTACCCATCCTATTTTAAAGGAAGTGGGTCAGGAGCGAGTTTATGCATGACCGTACAGTAGAAGAAATAAATTCCACTCCCACCCACCCTAATAGATATACTATATATATACTATATATATAGACTGCAGCGCCATCTACAATGATTGGTTAAAGAAATATAGCTTTAGTAGCCAACTTAGAAATATAGCTTTAACGGCCAACTTAGAACTGTAGCAGCCAACTTAGAAATATCTTTAGAAAAATAACTTTAGAAACCAACAGAATGAATGTAGCTTGAGTACGGAGCCGCTATTTATACTAAATATAAATCAACTAATCAACCAACCATCTGAAAAAAAAAAAAAAAAAAAAATATATATATTTTTTTTTTTTTTTTTTTTTTTTCAGTTGGTTGGTTGATTAGTTGATTTATATTTAGTATAAATAGCGGCTCCGTACTCAAGCTACATTCATTCTGTCTTCATACTCATTGAAATAGCTTATTAGATATTTTCTAGTCTGACCGTTCTGTTTCTAATCTATTTACGATGGCCCTTATCAAGTACCACGAGATCACAAGCCAAATTTATTCGGGCATACCTTTAATAGCTACCGAAAAATTGGATGGCTCTAATATCGGTATTGGCTACGTGAAGAATACGTTCAGGATACAATCTAGAAACGTAGTGCTAGATGAAAAGACACGCCTTTTTAACTTGAACGCAATCTTGGAACCGCTGTCGGAAAAGGTACGGCTTATCAAAGACATTTTACATGACAATTTTATCATTTATGGAGAAGTATTCGGAAGCCACATGAAGAGAATAACCTATCGTGATTTTGAATCCGAAGCCGTATTCGGTAGCAATACTGTCTTTTTTCGAGCCTTCGACATCTACCAACTGGATTCAGATACGTTTATGAAGTATAGCGATGCCGTGAACATTTTCCAGCGAGTGAAGCTACCCCACGTACCCATCTTAGATTTAGATTACCAAACGATAGGGGATCTGTACGAAAAAGTTGAAACGTATCCCAGCGCTTATGCAGAGTGTCCGCTAGAAGGATTCGTCATGAAGGCCGACGCTGAAGAATCTCCACGCTCTAGGAACATTTTTAAGGTTAAGCGTAAGCAGTTCAACGAACAAGCTCTCAATAAGTACAAGATCAAAAATTATGTAAATTATAATAGATACCTATCTGCGTACTCCAAAATCGGCGAAGACTTTGAAAAAATCAAAGAAGAAATGGTGAGCGATTCGCTAAAAGATATAATTTCAGTCTATGAAAAGGACGAGGGCTGCAGCTATGACTTGGACTCGATTCGTACAGAGATTGAAAACGAGGCGGATAAGCTTATAAAGAAGTTTTCTAGAACTAAATAAACAACTAACTTGAAAAAAAAAAAAAAAAAAAAAAAAAAAAATTTTTTTTTTTTTTTTTTTTTTTTTTACATGCCACGCCCACTCATGGATATTCTGTATAAATAGTGGTTCCGTACTCAAGCTACCATCATTCTGTCCATTCTAGTTGCCATCATAGCGCAATCATGTATCTGAAAATTTGTTTTGATACCAAGCCTGCACTCATCGCCGCTACTGTTGGTAGAGATGTTTATTTCATAGCCGTCGATGTTGGCAAATATCTAGGCTACGCGTCACCTTACAACTTTGCACATCGATATTCCAACAAGGATCTGGCCAATCTATATCCCAATGCACAACGCTTGAACATGAGTTCCAGGCGCGTGTTTGATTTCAACGATATGCTGCACGTACTTGTGAAGACGCACCGAATGCCTATCGAGGAGATCTGCCGTATCCAGAAACTGTGGACCGATGGCCGGGTAACCTCTACGTATCCCAGCATTATACCGTTCAGCAGAAAGATGGCCTTTGAAATCACAGTTCGAAACGAAGGCGAGATGAATTTACAAGATTGGCTTAAAGGGTATTACGAATACTCGAGGGCAGTCTGCGAACAACATACGAATATCTACGCACCCCCGTCGGTAGAATCCAGGTATGGGGATACTGAAGAAGAGAAACCTAGCAACTTTTCCATGCGTGTGAGAGCTGAAGGTATATGGTCTGTCAAATCGGGCGATATGCTTCAAGAATTGACTGCTACGGTTAAGAGAAAGTTTGAGGAAATAGAGAAAGACTATGTAGTTGATGAAAAAGACAGAGCGTATGAGTTGACCGTCAAGCTGGCTCGTAGAGAGAGAGTTTAATTATGTTAAACTACCAACTGTGAAAAAGAATCTTTGAGTCAATCAACCAATCTTTGAAAAAAAAAAAAAAAAAAAATTTTTTTTTTTTTTTTTTTTTCAAGGTTGGTTGATTGATTGATTGACTCTAGCTAGCCTATATATATCATGCTAAAGTAACAGTTTATCTAAATTTGCTGATGTGCCACCACCTCTGTCAAAATTTTCAATTTTTTTTAAATTTGAAAAAAAAAACGACTGAATTAAATTGCTTATTTTACTATGTATATGTAATAAGAATCACGATTCCACGATTAGTTTTCAAAAATATTTTTATTTTAAGATTACGTTTCTAAAGTTGGCCAAATTTGCAAAATTTTCAATTTTTTTTAAATTTGAAAAAAACGACTGAATTAAATTGCTTATTTTACTATGTATATGTAATAAGAATCACGATTCCACGATTAGTTTTCAAAAATATTTTTATTTTAAGATTACGTTTCTAAAGTTGGTCGAATTTTCAATTCTTTTAAATTTGAAAAAAAAACGACTGAATTAAATTGCTTATTTTACTATGTATATGTAATAAGAATCACGATTCCACGATTAGTTTTCAAAAATATTTTTATTTTAAGATTACGTTTCTAAAGTTGGTCGAATTTGCAAAATTTTCAATTTTTTTTAAATTTGAAAAAAAACGACTGAATTAAATTGCTTATTTTACTATGTATATGTAATAAGAATCATGATTCCACGATTAGTTTTCAAAAATATTTTTATTTTAAGATCACGTTTCTAAAGTTGGTTGAATTTGCAATAGTCAACTCAAAGTCTAAATCTTCATTTTTGAAAATATACTTAATTCAATTAGCATTATAAATATATATCAACCAACCAACCTTGAAAAAAAAAAAAAAAAAAAAAAAAAAAAAATTTTTTTTTTTTTTTTTTTTTTTTTTCAAGGTTGGTTGATTGATTGATTGACTCTAGCTAGCCTATATATATATATCATGCTAAAGTAACAGTTTATCTAAATTTGCTGATGTGTCATCACCTCTGTCAAAATTTTCAATTTTTTTTAAATATGAAAAAAAACGACTGAATTAAATTGCTTATTTTACTATGTATATGTAATAAGAATCACGATTCCACGATTAGTTTTCAAAAATATTTTTATTTTAAGATCACGTTTCTAAAGTTGGTCAAATTTGCAAAATTTTCAATTTTTTTTAAATTTGAAAAAAAACGACTGAATTAAATTGCTTATTTTACTATGTATATGTAATAAGAATCACGATTCCATGATTAGTTTTCAAAAATATTTTTATTTTAAGATCACGTTTTTAAAGTTGGTCAAATTTGCAAAATTTTCAATTTTTTTTAAATTTGAAAAAAACGACTGAATTAAATTGCTTATTTTACTATGTATATGTAATAAGAATCACGATTCCACGATTAGTTTTCAAAAATATTTTAAACGTCTTAATTATTTTTTTCATGCTGATAACCTCCTTAATACTAGCTTAATAGATTTTTTTTATAAATACTTAAATTAAGCCCCTCAAAGTCTTAAATTAAACCCGTCCAATGTTGGCACTATATCTATCGCAAAAAAATGGGTCGAACGAGGTGTCAAAGACAGAAATTCTGCCATGAGACACCTCGTTCGACCCATTTTTTTACTCTCATTTTAAAGATTAACACAAGCTCTCTATGGGTTGCTCATTAGATGACCTCCTGATGGTCATCTTCAACGGTCCGGTCATTTGAGATTTGTATAATTCATAATCCTCATATTCAAGCTCAAAAAATTTCCTCACCTGTAGTTGGTATGTGGCAAGGAAGTCTTCGAACTTGGTATGGGACCTTTCTACAAATCGAACACCTATGGCTTTCTCGAAGCTGAGCTTCATGTTAGCCTGATATTTCACCATGGCCGAACCATCGAACATCTTATCAAATTCCTGTTCGCCCATGAACCCTTTCAAATGATGTTTGGCTTCGCTAATGGAGAAGATTCTCGTCTTAGCGAGCCATTTAGGTAAATAGATCTTAGGGTCCATTACGTCTCGGACGGTGAGGCCTGCATATTTTTCGGCAAAATGAAGATTTAGAGGGTGCCTCGAATAAATAGCCAGGTCCTCAGCCCGGACAAACAGGGTGCCATCAGTGGCCATTAAGCATTTAAAGGCAACGCCATAAGCATAATTTTTTACATGGAAAAACATGGCTGAGCTAATGAATCTAAGCAGCTAGTAGAGAGATCGACTAGCAATTGAAGAGCTCTCGCTGGACACTCGTATATATACCCGGTCTTATCAATAGGATCTGATAGTAAATTTCTACGAACCGCTTATCAAGAGGAAAGGCTTGCATAATATCCTGTCTCTTGAGCAATTTTTATCGATCTGATTATAACCGGGAGGAAAGGCTTACATAATATCCTGTCAACACTTCTCGAAAACTCTTTTTATAGAGATCTGATTGTAATTTTAACCGGTTGCCGCTTATCAAGCATCCTGAGGAAAGGCTTGCATAATATCCTGTCTCTCGAAAATCTTTTTATAGAGATCAGATCATAATAACTGACTTGGCTACACTTAGCCTTTAAAAATTTTAAATTTTACATATAAATTTTAAATTTTAAATGAAAAAATTAAATTTTTAAACTCAGATCCCTTAAATTTAGCTATCGATATTTTACCAAGATTCATATTTATCTTATAGCTAAGCCATATCCCTTGAAAATTACAATCGGTACGCATTCAATGTTGGCTTGGCTACACTTAGTCTTTAAAATTTTTAAATTTTACATAAAAAATGTAAATTTTAAATGAAAAAAATTAAATTTTAAAATTCAGATCCCTTAAATTTAGCTATCGAGTCTGTATATTTTACCAAGTTTCATATTTATCTTATAGCTAAGCCATATCCCTTGAAAATTTAGAATTATAATGACTACCACACTTAGTCTTTAAAAATTTTAAATTTTACACGGTAAATTTTAAACGAAAAAATTAAATTTTTAAATTTAGATCCCTTAAATTTAGCTATCGAGTCTGTATATTTTACCAAGTTTCATATTTATCTTATAGCTAAGCCATATCCCTTGAAAATTTAGAGATCAGAGTATAATGACCGCCATACTTAGTCTTTAAAAATTTTAAATTTTACACAGTAAATTTTAAATGAAACAATTAAATTTTTAAACTCAGATACCTTAAATTCGTCTATAGATATTTTATCAAAATTATCTTATAGCTAAGCCATATCCCTTGAAAATTACAAGTTCAAATCGGTACGCATCCAATGTTGGCACTCTATCTATCGCAAAAAAATGGGCCGAGCGAAGCCTCAATGACTTATGTCATGAGAGGCTTCGCTCGACCCATTTTTTTGCACCTCGTCCTGATCTTAAGACGAGGATTTATAGAAGTAGGGCTTGTTTCCCACCAAAACTTTTATTTTTCGGGGGAAATAGCCTAGCTCCAAGTCCCCATATCGTTCGCCGAATACATAGGTGTCCATGGGTACCGTTGCCAGGTACTCCTCCATGACATTCTTTAAATCGGCCAAGAAACTCTCCATTGTGGCATTGGATGAGGTTATGGCTGCGAGCTTAACCTGGACAGGCCGCCTCAGGTTTAAGCTGCATTCGATGGGCGTAAGAATTTCAATCGGCCCCTGAAATAGGGAATCAAACTCTCCTGGATGCATATCCATCAATATTTTTGCATCCTCTAGTCCAAAGACGCATGTCTTGGCTAGAGACGGGGGTAGTTTCAAGCCCTCAGGAGCAATGTCCGTTACCGTTATATGGCACAAGTTCACCACTCTACTGGGGTTTTCATGCCCCATGTAATAGGCCACGTCTCGGCCTTTGATAAAAATTTGGTCGTCAAATGACAAAAAGCATGTCAATTTAACATTCAGTTCATCAGATAGAATTTGGAAGATCATTTTGGAAAACAGTAAGCAGTAGCTCAGAATGAAATGTCTCGTCCAGCAGCCTGTATATATACTAGCAGTAATCTTTAGTTCTATCTAAATTCCAAGTAAATATCTTATCTACATCCTGTGACGCACATCCTCATGCTATCGGATTAATTATATAAATAATTTTATCGCGTCCTGTTCTAGAAGGTTACGCGGACAGATTTTATCGCATCCTCAAAAAACAGCTGATACATCCTGTTTTCTTAGTAAAGCCTGATAAAACGAGGTCACGACTCGGGTATATATACGAGCTGCCTCTAAGAGCCTGCATCATTTTGACTTCTGTTGCCATGCTATTCACTATTGAACATCCACAGCTTGACGCTAAAATCCTATTCGTAGTCTCTGCGGATGGACTTTTGTTCGTCAGGGCCTCTGATGTGGCCAAGCTGATGGGTCGATCTTACGTGAAAAAAACAACCAGGCTGAAGGTGTGCGATCTCGTTTACAGGAGGGTCAGGCTACCTATCTCTCTAGCCAATACCTGGGTGTATCCAGTCGACGAGATACATTTTGGAGATGCCCTGTCGTCGTTGGGATTCGAGGCCATGCTGACATCCTCTAAAATCCAGATTCTAGACCCCATAGTACCCACCTCATGCATCCATAAAGCCATCCGAATTCGGATCGTGAGGGACTCTGACACATGCATAAATGAATTCTTAAAAGATTTCATAGAGAGAACCATGCTGTTCTTCGATGGGGACCACGATGACGACCCTCGCCTCCACGAAGATAGATTTGAGACTATTTCTTGGACAGACACCCCTCCGTCCAAAATCAAAGTCTTTGTGGGGGATCGATCTAGATGGTACAAACTGATGCCTTAAATCTGGAGGGGGCAAAAAAATGGGCCGAACGAAGCGTCTCATGGCAGATTTCTGTCTTTGACGCTTCGTTCGGCCCATTTTTTTGCGATAGATAGAGTGCCAATATTGGATGTTTATAAATTGAGACTTTGAATTGGTCTGGGATAGATAATAGTATTATTTTAATATTGAAACGATGCCTTTGAATCTGAGATAGCTAATGCCTTTGAGATAGAAATATTGTATAAAGAATGAATCCAAGTCAATCAACCAATAAACCAACCTTGAAAAAAAAAAAAAAAAAAAAAAAAAAAAAAAAAAATTTTTTTTTTTTTTTTTTTTTTTCAAGGTTGGTTGATTGGTTGATTGACTTGGATTCATTCTTTATAAATAGCCGTACTCATTCCTTCATTCTGTCTGAAATTTACAATATTGAATAAGGACATTTTTTAAATGAATGCTGTACCAATATTGAATATATTTTTTTAACGATTCGATAAACAAATAATATATTTTTAACGATTCGATAAACAAATAAAATATTTAAATAATAAATATTTTATTATTAAAATAAAATATTTAAATAATAAATATTTTATTATTAAAATAAAATATTTAAATAATATATTTAAATTCTAAATATTTATTATTCAAACCGACAACTTAATTGAATCGTGAAAAATTCTGACGGGGTGGAGTTGCTCGAATAATACTTCTGGCGACTGTCTGATAGACCTTTATATGCCGTAAAGAAGTAGGTTCACCCAGCTTTGCGGTACTTGGCATAGGAGCTGTAGTTTGAATAGATCGTAACTGTAATCTTTAAATCTTAATTGTAAAAATTTACATGCTTACATTTCTAATGTCTCGTGAGCGAGATTGGCGGGATCTTTAAATCTTAATTATAAAAATTTACATGCTTAAATTCCTAATGTCTCGTCTGCGGGGTTTGAATAAATTGTAACTGTAATCTTTAAATCTTAATTGTAAAGATTTACATGACTGCATGCTTAAATTTCTCGTTTCTAATGTCTCTTCAGCGGGGTTTGAATAGACTGTAAACTTTAAATCTTAATTGTAAAAATTTACATGACTGCATGCTTAAATTTCTAATGTCTCGTTTCTAACGTCTCGTCAGCGAGATTGGCGGTACTTGGCATAGGTTTGAATAGATCTTTAAATCTTAATTGTAAAAATTTACATGCTTACATTTTTAATGTCTTGTCTTGTCTGGCAGTACTTGGCATAGGTTTGAATAGACTGTAATCTTTAAATCTTAATTGTAAAAATGTACATGACTGCATGCTTAAATTTTTAATGTCTCGTTTCTAATGTCTGACACAATATCTCGGATCAGGGGCATGCGATTCGGTCTTAGCTGAGAAAAGAATCGGGCTGGATTTAAAATAACGTGTAACTTGAAGATTATTTGAAAAAAAAACTAATTAGTACCAACTGAGAAATATAACATTAGAAACCAACCATCATATCAACCAACCAACCAACCGTAAAAAAAAAAAAAAAAAAAAAAAAAAAAAATTTTTTTTTTTTTTTTTTTAGTGGGCGTGGCTTGGATTCATTCTTTATAAATAGCCGTATTCAAACCTTCATTCCTTCATTCTGTCTGCCAGCCTCATCTAGCTAACATTGTATTAGGCCAACGATCCTGTTAAACGCTTGTCATTGAATTGTATCAGGACTCTCACATTGGATAGTTTCTAAGATTATCCCTTTCATTGAAGCTCAGCATGTACAAAATGTGGGAACCGTTGGACAACGACGCAAAGACCGAAATGCAAAATTTAAAGCAGCAAATGTTTGACTTGCAATCTAAATTGGATGCAGAAATCTCACTCTTGAAAACCAAGATTGAGAAATTTGACGTACTGTACTCCAAAATAGATAACTTGTATCAGGAAGAAATTTACAGGCTTAAATTAGAGTTGGGCGTGCAGCAGAACAAATCTCTAGTGCAGATTCAGAAGCAGCAGATCCAGATCCAGAACCTGCAGAACCTGTTGCTCTCCAATCAGATAGCGACTCAACAGAATTCGTTGCGACAGGACATTAAATATGATAATGCGTAGATTATCCTTGTCAGCAACCAACCAACCAACTGAAAAAAAAAAAAAAAAAAAAAAAAAAAAAAAAAAAATTTTTTTTTTTTTTTTTTTTTTTTTTTCAGTTGGTTGGTTGCGTACTATATATGATCGCTAACAACCGTCATTGTATTTGACCAGCAGCAGTCGTCTAGTCATGTCTTCTAGTCAACAGTCTTCTTCTTCCAGCAACAGTCTTCTAGTCATGACAGAGGTATGTCTTTTAATGATTGTTTAAATTGATTCAATATTATCATGTCTTTTAGAGTCTCAAGTTAAATATCATAGGTTTTATAGAATATAATAAAATAAATTAAATAAAATATTGGAAATAAAATATTTTTTTTATCTGAATTTAAACATACAGACATTTCCGCTTCGCGGAAATGTCTGTATGTTTAAATACAGATAAAAAAAATATTTTATTTCAAACTCAATTATAGGTAAAATAAATAGTTTATAATACTCTTAGTATATTATATAATATTAAAATTTTAAATACTCTTAAAAAAGCTTGAAGCTCGTTGCCACAAAAAGCAAGTCGGAGCAAAATAGGAGAAGGTAGGAGCATGAATCGTAGCTACCCTATAGAAATGGATAGATTTTTTTTTTTTTTTAAATATATTTATATTATAATATATTTATAATATATTTATATTATATTTATATAATAATAATAATAATAATAATAATAATAATAATAATAATAATAATAATAATAATAATAATAATATTATATATATAATAATAATAATAATAATAATAATAATAATAATAATAATAATATTATATATAATAATAATAATAATAATAATAATAATAATAATAATAATAATTATATATATATATATATATATATATATATATATATATATATATACTTGTATACTCAGAAAATACTGTAAAACATCTTTTAATTTAAGTGATTATATTTTTGTAGTCTGAATTCGTATGTCAATTATAGTGTCGCTGTCTTAGCGAGTTTCACTATATCGGCACAAGACTACACTCTTTATTGTCTTGACAAATTTGTAGTCTGAATTTGTATGTCAATTATAGTGTCGCTGTCTTAGCGAGTTTCACTATATCGGCATAAGACTACACTCTTTATTGTCTTGACAAGTTTGTAGTCTGAATTCGTATGTCAATTATAGTGTCGCTGTCTCAGCGAGTTTCACTATATCGGCATAAGACTACACTCTTTATTGTCTTGCCAAGTTTGGAATTTGTATGTCAGTTATAGTGTCGCTGTCTCAGCGAGTTTCACTATATCGGCATAAGACTACACTCTTTATTGTCTTGCCAAGTTTGGAATTTGTATGTCAGTTATAGTGTCGCTGTCTCAACGAGTTTCACTATATCAGCATATGACTACGTTTTTTATTGCCTTACCAAGTTTGTAGTCGTTTCAAATTCTAAAAGGGTTAAATGGTCTGAAAATATTGACTAATTTTTTAATTTTGACGGCTAAATTTACAATATTAGCATGAAATCTTGTAAATTTATAGGAGACTCATGGGGTAATTTTAGTTTTTTCCACAACAAGTTTTGATAAAGGCCTCACCCTTGGAAAATATTAACGAGAGCAAGCAACTATTTTTTTTCTTAAATGTGGCTACTGATCAGGATCCAGGAAAATATTTATAAGATTAGTTTATCGCTTGGGCTAGCTGACCTTCTAGAATAATTGCGTTTGCAGGATATTATGTAACTCGTTTCCTCAAAGATAAGATCTAATCTATAAACAGTCATCCTGTCGAGCCTCATATATAATTGCGTTTGCAGGATATTATGTAACTCGTTTCCTCAAAGATAAGATCTAATCTATAAACAGTCATCCTGTCGAACCCTATTATTTTTATCGTTTCTCAGAACCGCTTATCAGATCTCATGCATCCGCTCGCCAGAGTATAAATACCGGCCTCTCGCCTCAGCTTATTCATTCTGACCTTTTGTTTTGCAAAATGCTTTCCGCAGACTCTGACAGGCAATATGATTACGGCTATGCCTTACAACCCAAAAGGAAAATATTAAAGACCTCTCGTCTCTATTGCGAGCTGATACTTCAATACGATAAATCAATGTCTTTGCCAACTCCCAAGCCAAAGCCAGTTACAAAGCCAGATCCCGTTACAATAGCCACATCACAGAAGATGTACTTAAAAGTTCCAAATCCCATAAGCCGACTTCCAAAATCTCCTGAAGTCTCTACCAGGTACAAAATATTCCGTGCCTGGAATCCTCGACCAAGGGTTAATTTTATGATACGGCCGAAACAGTTGGAGAATAAAAAGGCATAGTCGTTATCAACTGCCTAATAAAACAGAGGTCACCCAAACGATTTATAAAAAATCGGGTCGAACGAAGTGTCTCATGGCAGATTTCTGTCTTTGACACTTCGTTCGACCCGTTTTTTTGTAATAGTTATATTGCCAATATTGGATGCGATTTTGACTTAAGATTTTGAACGATAAGGCTTGTAAAAATTTATATACAAAAAAATATTAGAATTCCATCAAAGTCACATTAAAATCAACCAACCAACCAACCTTGAAAAAAAAAAAAAAAAAAAATATATATATATATATATTTTTTTTTTTTTTTTTTTTTTTAAAGGTGCCACGCCCACCCTTGAAGCTTGTCTATATTTACTGTGGCTAACATGACTACACTCTCATTGTGTCTCGCCTGCAATGGTCGTCTAGTCACTATGTCTCGTAATGTGTTTTTCAGCAAGACTAGAGAGTTAGATTTTTCTATAATAGCCTATGATCTATTCTGATTTCATGAAAACCTTCAGTATATTGTCATTTGTCAGACAAAAGTCTTGTTTTCAAAGCCAATATTGTATAAATTACGCAATTTCATCCTATTTTAAAGGAAATGGGTCAGGAGCGAGTTTATGCATGACCGTACAGTAGAAGAAATAAATTCCACTCCCACCCACCCTAATAGATATACTATATATATACTATATATATAGACTGCAGCGCCATCTATAATGATTGGCTAAAGAAATATAGCCTTAGCAGCCAACTTAGAAATATAACTGTAGCGGCCAACTTAGAACTGTAGCGGTTAACTTAGAAATATAACTTTAGAAATATAACTTTAGAAACCAACCAACCAACCTTGAAAAAAAAAAAAAAAAAAAAAAAAAAATATTTTTTTTTTTTTTTTTTTTCAAAGGTTGGTTGCATAATATATAGAACTGTTGACATGCCATCTCATCATTCTATCTCAACAGCAACGGTCATGTCTTTGATACATTTAAATTCATGTCTTCTAAAATCTCAAATTAAATTTCTACACATTGATACATTTTTTGCTACGCTAAATGAATGCTGTGCCAATATCGAATACATTTTATAAATAATTAAACTATTTAAATTTTATTATTTAAACCGTCTGAAAAGGTGCAGTTGCTCGAAACTTATTGCTGGTGACTGTCTGATAAGCCTTTAGATGCGTAAACTCGTAGGATTACCCAGCTTTGCGGTACTTGGCATAGGAACTGTCGTTTTGAAATTCTGAAAGGTTAAATATGCTCGAAAATTATTGCTGGTGACTGTCTGATAAACCTTTAGATGCGTAAACTCGTAGGATTACCCAGCTTTGCGGTACTTGGCGTAGCAGCTGTAGTTTGAATAGAATCCCTTGACATGACTTTATAAAATCATTGGCCTCTAATTTTATCGTGGATGAAAGCCGTATGCACCATTCTAAATTTATCGTTTGACCCTTGAAATCTTAATTGTAAAATCTTAATTGTAAAAATTTACATGACCTGTCTTCTTTTCGTGAATGAAAGCCTTGACATTCTAATTTTATCGTGGATCTGCTTACATCCTGTCTGTTTTTCGTAGAACTGATCCGCTCTGAAATAGTATATATATTAGCCTCTCGCCTCAGTCTCTGCTATCAGAATGTCTAAACAACTCATGAAGGATTTTATTCTGCCGGAGACGGTCGTTATGGCGATCTGCTGGCTTGGACTGGCATATTTAAGATTAAATGGCTTCATGCTAAAATGCGAAACCTACATCCAGATCAGTTCAGAGATGTCAGCGGCCTTATGAAAGCTTAACCTTTGAAAATATTGATTGGATGGCTATGTTGTGATAAGCATTAGCAAAATATTTTAAATCTACAATATTAGCATATTTTTTTTTTAATTTATAAGATACTCATAGGGTTGATTTTAGTTTTTTCGACAAGGGCTTTGAAAATATTAGCTCTGCAAGATCCATGCGACAATCTTATTTTCTTAAATAAGGTTTGATTTTTTTAGTTTTTACAGATTACCTTATGAAGGCTTTGTCTTTGGAAATATTGGCTGTTTGTCTTGACCGGCTAACATTTTTTTTTAATTTTGATGGACAATATTAGCATTAAATCTTGTAAATTTATAGGATACTCACGGGCTAATTTAGGTTTTTTCGACAACGATGAAGGCTTGGAAAATATTAGCGGATTCTCTCGAAGCAAAGATTTTTTTTAAATGTGGCTTAAACTACTGGTCAGGAGTCGATAATATTGTCAATATTAGATTTTTAATCGTTTAGTCTAATATTGAACAATTGTCTTTGAAAATATTGGCTGTAGGGTTTAGTCTCTGAAAATATTGACTGACTAACATTTTTTTTCTAATTTTGATGGCTAAATTTACAATATTAACATGAAATCTTGTAAATTTATACGATTTTCATGGGCTAATTTTAGTTTTTTCGACAAAGAGTTTTGATGAAGGCTTGGAAAATATTAGCGGATCTGAAGAGTCTCTGCAATTGTTTTTCTTAAATGTGGCTTAAACTACTGATCAGGAGTTGATAATAATGCCAATATTAGATTTTTAATAGTCTAGTCTAAGATTGGACAAAAGGGTGGTAATGCTCGAATAATATTGCCAGTGACTGTGTCTTGTACCGGGATTTATCGCAAAACGGAGAGTTTAGCTAGATTTGTGGTACTTGAGGGTGGGGTGTAAATAGAGATTGGGTCGTAAGAAATACACAGATATTTTATTGAGATCTAGGATAGCTATTATTTAAAATGTTTTATCGTACAGCTTGAAGAAGCCAAGCTACGTCTTAAAAGTTGGCATTAGTATATGAAGACTTCCATATGTCCGCTCTATTTTGAAAATGCTTAAAGTATATTTTTTAGAATCCTTCGACCAAGACGAATCAGGTGAAAAGTATTATGGATTACAAGCCAAACATATATGCATAATCGTGTAATTGAGTATGAAATAAAATATTTTTTTTATCTGTATTTAAACATACAGACATTTCCGCGAAGCGGAAATGTCTGTATGTTTAAATACAGATAAAAAAAATATTTTATTTCTAATATTTTTAATTCTAAAGTTACAATATTAGCATACCATTTTTAAATTTATAGGATACTCACGAGTTAAATTTTGTTTTTTTCGATAATGAGTTTTGATAGAAGGGCTTAGGCTTGAAGCCAAATGATTGTAAAGCTCTATATATTACTCAGTCGTCATTTGTCAGACAATAAAAGTCTTGTTTTCAAAGTCAATACTGTATAAATAACCCTATTTTAAAGGAAGTGGGATCAGGGAGCTGGTTTATGCATGACCTTACAGTAGAAGAAATAAATTCCACTCCCACCCACCCTAATAGATATACTATATATATACTATATATATATAGACTACAGCGCCATCTACAATGATTGGCTAAAGAAATATAATTTTAGCAACCAACTGAGAAATATAACATTAAAATCCAACTGAGAAATATAACTTTAGAAACCAACCATCATATCAACCAACCAACCAACTGTAAAAAAAAAAAATTTTTTTTTTTTTTTTTTTTGAGTGGGCGTGGCTTGGATTCATTCTTTATAAATAGCCGTATTCAAACCTTCATTCTGTCTGCCACTCACATCTAGCTAACATTGAATTGTATCAGGCCAACGATCATGGAGAATTTCATAAGATATGAGTTTATGGACCTGCCTGAAGAAATGGATCCTAAATCTGAGTTCTGGATTCGAGTAAAATCTAATAAAGCTGGCATTGAAAGACTCATAAAAATATCTATCGAAGGTATTTTTAGAAACTACAATATTCCGATAGTGGATCGTATTGACGGGACCCTTTTAATGCAGGCAGACGGAGCCTTAGCCGCGAATTCAGCAACCATCGACCGTTTCAACGAATTTTATCTAAAACATAAAATGGATGGGTCCGAAATCCGTTTGGATGAAAATCTGGTTCTCAAGCCAAATTGCATTGTAGTTGTGAATGAATACATTTGTGGGGGACCTTTTGGCGGCACTAGATTAATTTTTCTTTACCACGACGTTGAAAAAAATGAAGCTGTGTGTAAAAGTCCTAAAACGGGTACCGAAGTCAGAATATCTCAGTCCGTACGCACTGGACGGTTTCCTATCGAACTGGGATTTGCCAGATCCATTCATATCTATCGAGATGCGATCGACGATTTGAAAATGGTTGTCAGTTTGATCGGATATGTAGATCCTGTTTCTTGGGTCTTGTATCGTGTGAATCAATTGAAACAGGTATTGGCTGTAGAGTTTTAATTTAAAAATACAACCTTGAAAAAAAAAAAAAAAAAAAAAAAAAAATATATATATATATTTTTTTTTTTTTTTTTTTTTTTTTTTTTTTTTTTTGAGTGGGCGTGGCTTGGATTCATTCTTTATAAATAGCCGTCTGTCTGCCACTCTCATCTAGCTAACATTGAATTGTATCAGGCCAACAATCATGGAGAATTTCATACGATATGAGTTTATGGACCTGCTCCGATTAAGACCTGCGAAATGATGTTGGACCGCTCTATGTTGAAAATGCTCACAGTGTATTTTCAAAATAACGCTGTCCCACAAACTCGATACACCCGATGTTGAAAAGCTAATTGAAACGTATAGCTTATTACGATAGCATGTCTCCTGAGTCTGTCCTGGCGAATGGTGTTATCAAGTTTGGATTCTACAATGCTTAGTTGTTACGGTGTTGCAGAGACAAAATGTGTATGTTTGATGTTTCTTTTAAAACGATGATAGACATGTTGGACACCTATGGTTATATTGGCTGACGCGACCATCCGTTTGGATTGTCTTGTTGGCTGGTCTAAAAATAACCATAAAAAATATCACGTGGCCCTGTCAATATTTTTAGCCATCCTGTTTTCAAGGACTTATGCTACAAATAACTTTATCTCATCCGGACTCCTTATCGCATCCTGTTTTAAAGGATATGGGTTCTACTATAAAAGCCGCTGCTCAGAGCTTACAGTTTCAATCGCTCACTAGCTCTCAAGTCATGTGGATGCGATTATTTTTCCCAGGCCAGATCGGCTTGAGGTCCGCCCTAGCCTCTGACGGAAAGACTTACGTTTCGGCTGTAGATGTGAGCGTGATGCTGAAATTCAATGATATTCATGAATTTGCCAACTATCGGGCCACCAAACATCTAGATATGTTTCCAGTCTTTGAAATATCCGAAATGTTCGACTACGTGAGCCTGTTCTCAGACGTTGAAGACATGCAGAGACTCTGGAGACACGGAAGGGTCGCCGCCGATTTTCCCATGTCTTCGGAGTACGTATTTGATGTTCATATCGAATCTGAGGGGAATGCCAGGTTGCAGGACTGGCTGCAAATCTATACTGACCTCTTCAGAAATGACCTGTTCGACGGCCCTCGTGTCAAGTCCAAGAGATTGGCTACCACCAACGAATGTAAAGTCTGCCTGACGGAAGAGAGCCAGGTGGCGTTCTTCGACTGCGGGCACGTGGTGTGCTGCATGGCCTGTTCGGACAAACTCGAATATTGTCCTGTCTGCCGAACGGTCATTGCGGAAAAGAGACGAGTCTATGTACAATAGATGTGAAAAATATTTAAAAAACTTGTGTCAAACGAGGCTTCCTCATGTCTTGACGATGGAAGCCTCGTTTGACACATTTTTTTTAAAGCGATAGGCTACCAATATTGGATTTGTGAAAAAAAATAACTTGTAAATATTTATCGGTTTAGACGGTACTTTATGAGAGTCCATTGAATATAAGTAACTTAAAAAATTTCAAGATTTGTGAAAAAATAAACTTAGAAATAAAAAATGTAAAATCGAAATGAAAAAAATAAATTTATAAAAAATTTTGAGATTGGTAAAAAATGACAAAGTTCAAAAAAAAAATATATACATATAAAATCAACCATGGTTTATATAGCCATGCCACACCCACCTTGAAAAAAAAAAAAAAAAAAAAAAAAAAATATATATATATATATATTTTTTTTTTTTTTTTTTTTTTTTTCTTTCAAGGTTGATTGATTGGTTGATTGACTCTAGCTAACCTATATATATATGCCGGTTTGTCTTCTAACGGAATCATTTGCATCGTGGAAATGAATTTCATACGATATGAGTTTATGGACCTGCTCCGAAATTGCGTTCGACTTGCCTTACGTCTAGAGACTTGCGAAATGATGTTGGAATCTGAGTTTGCCCGGTCTATTTTGAAAATGCTCACAGTGTATTTTCAGAATCACCCTAATCGCGAGATGGTCAGAATAGATACAGCCGAAAAGGCATTTAGAATGTTGATAGGCCAATTGAAATGCATAGCGTATTGTGACTATGATAGCATGTCTCCTGAGGTTAAGAGTCTGTTGGCTGAAGATATTGTGCAGCCTTATCAAGTTTGGGTTTTACAATGCCTAATTGTTACAGCATGTACTGTTGCAGATTGCTGGACAAACTGTAAAGTGTGTATGTTTGATGTGGCTTTTGAAACGCTGATAGACATGTTGGACACTTATGGCTATATTGCCTGTATCGAACGCGACCTAGATCGTAACTATAATCCGTTTGGTAATCCGAGCGAAATTGTCTTGTTCGCCGGTCTAAAAATAACCAATTAGAACGCGGTCATCCTGGTTTCAAGGACTTATGTAACGATTCGTATAAATAGCTATCGCATCCTGTTTTCATAGATAAGCTCGCTACTATAAAGGCCAGTGCTCAGCGCTTGCAGTTTCATTAATTCTTTACCCCTCGAGTCATGTGGATGAAAATATTTTTCCCCGGCAAGATCGGTTTGAGAGCCACCCTAGCTTCTGATGGAATGGTTTACGTTTCGGCCGTAGACGTGGGTGAGATGCTGCAATTTAATGACAATTACGAGTTTGCTAAGAATCGTGTCATCAAATACATAGCCAATGCATTTCCAGTTTTTGAGATTGAAGAAATGTTCACCTACGTAGGCCTGTTTTCAGCGTTTTTAGACGTAGTTGAAATGCAGATGCTCTGGAGACATGGACGGGTCGCCACTAATTTTCCTGTGTCTACGGAAGATATATTCGACGTTCATGTTGAAACGCAGGGAGAGGTCAAATTGCAGGACTGGCTTCAAACATATGCAGACCTCTTTAAAAATCAGCTGTTGGACAGACCGGTTGAAGAGATCGAGTGCCCAGGCCTTACTTGTGACAAGACACAACTCGAAAACAGATTGACTACCTTTCGCATCTCTCCGTTTGGAGATGATACTAAATCGATAGCCGAATGCGGCATGTTTTACTTAAAGTATGGAGATTTCGTACAATGTGCTTACTGCAAAGTGATCTTGCATGATTGGAAACCTTACGATAATCCGCTAAAAGAACATATTCGCAAGAGTCCAAGATGTCCGTATTTGATTGGTTTAATCGATTGGAAAAGGCCTATGAATAAAACGAAGAACGAATGCAAGGTCTGTTTGACAGAAGAGAGCGAAGTCGCATTCTTTAACTGTGGGCATGTAGTATGCTGTCTGGCTTGTTCCAAAAAGATGGTAAATTGTCCCATATGTAGAAAAGCTATTGTAGAAAAGAGAAGAGTATATATCCAGTAATTAAAAAAAGCCACACCCACTCTCAAAAAAAAAAAAAAAAAAAAAAAAATTTTTTTTTTTTTTTTTTTTTTTTTTTTTTTTTTTTGAGAGTGGGTGTGGCAACCAACTATGCTATATAAGCACAAACTTTACCTATCGTTGCCATATTATGTACAATTATGGATACAATAATGGATCCTAAATCTGAATTCTGGGTTCGAATGAGGCCAAACGAAGCCGGCATTCAAGAAATCGTGTCACTATCTTTCGAAGACTTTTTTCGAGGCAAAGATATGCCGATAGTGAATAATATTGACGAGATATTTTTAATAGAAGCGGACGGAGACTTAATCGTGGATCCAGAAACTATTGGTCGTTTCAATGAATATTATCTAAAACATAAAATGGAGGGATCCGAAATTCGGTTGGATGAAAATCTGGTTGTGAAGCCGAATTGTATTGTAGTTGTGACTGAAAACTTATCTGAGGCGGTTATTAGAGGCACTAGTTTAATTTTTCTTTACCACGACGTCGAAAAAAATGAAGCTGTGTGTAAAAATCCTAGAAACGGTATTGAAGTCGGAATATCTCCGTCCGTACACACTGGACGTTATCCTCTCGAATTGCAATTTGTCAGACTCCTTCATAAGTATGGTTATCGGTTTAGGTGAACATAAGTTTATGCTATATAAGTAAGAACATACTGTACAATTATGTTGAAAGTGGATCCTAAATCTGAGGTCTGGATTCGAGTAAAATCTAATAAAGTCGGCATTCAAAGACTCGTGAAAACATCTCTCGAAGACTTTTTTCGAGATAAAAAAATTCCGATAGTGGATCGTATTGACGAGACCCTTTTAATGCAGGCAGACGGAGCCTTAGTCGTGTACCCAAAAACCAGGATACGTTTCAACGAATTTTATCTAAAACATAAAATGGATGGACCCGAAATCCGGTTGGATGACTATCTGGTTCTGAAGCCAAATTGTATTGTAGTTGCGCATTATTACTATTGTGAGGGGGTTTTAAACGGCACTAGTTTAATTTTTCTTTACCATGATGTCGAAAAAAATGAAGTTGTGTGTAAAAATCCTAAAACGGGTACCGAAATCAGATTTTCTAAAGAAGTAGACACTGGAAGATTTCCCATCGAATTGGGATTTGCCAGACCTCTTCATGACTATCCAGAGAAAATCGAACCTTCGAAAATGAAAATGGTCGTCAGTTTGGGTGGATATGAAAATAGTTTGCATGAGATTACCAGAGTCATGAATTGCGTGAATAAAATGGAACAGGTATTGGCTGTAGAGTTGTAATTAAAAAACTACAAATATATATAGCTAAACCTCGCAAAAAAAAAAAAAAAAAAATTTTTTTTTTTTTTTTTTTTTTTTTTTTTTTGAGTGGGCGTGGCTTAGCTATATCTATTTGTATTAATGCGATCGTGCCTATAAAATGCAGGTTTGTGTTCTAAAGGAATCATTTACATCATGTTCTTCCAATTTCGTGTGCTGTCCATCGAAAATGAGTTTCGTATCGTACTCAGGGATTGTGTTCGTCTTGCCTCTCGTCAAGAGACCTGCGAAGTGTTAGAATCTCCATTTACCCGCTCTATTTTGAAATTGCTAAAAGTATATTTTCAGAATTCATCTAGTGACTCGGAGGACATACCTGATACTGTCGAAAGGGTTATTAAGAGGTTGGATGTCAGATTGAGGAATATCATACATTCTAACTACAGTATAATCTCTCCTGATATTAAAAGTCTGTTCGGCAAGGAAATGTTGCCACATAACCATTGGAGTTATCAAGTTTGGGTTTTAAACTGTTTGATTGTTACAGCATCTACCGTTGCAGACTATGCAGAACAATTCAAAGTGGATATTTTCGATAGGGTTTTTGAAATATTGTTTCAAAAGTTGAAATATTACGGTTATATTAAACGTATTGATGATGACCTGTCTCGCAACCACGATCCGTTTGGTAATCTAAGTAAAAGAGTACTGTTGGCAAGTGTATAAAAACTTACCAAATAAAACCTTGAAAAAAAAAAAAAAAAAAAAAAAAAAATTTTTTTTTTTTTTTTTTTTTTTTTTTTTTAGTGGGCGTGGCTTAACTTATTTAAGACTTGAAAAAAAACTGACTATATAAACGCGAGTTTACGTTCAAAATAAATCATTGGTATCATGTCTATCCGAGGTGATTTTCGTAGCCTACTCCAAGATTGCGTTCGTCTCGCCTATCATGAAAAGACCTACGGAATGTTCAAATTTAAATTTGCCTACTGTATTTTGAGAAAGCTTGAAATATATTTTCAGACCCCCGCTAGCCGTTTGCAAATTAGACTGGATACAGTTGAAAAGATGATTTCCAGGTTGGACATGAAATTGAGGCTTGCTTTACATTATGAAGATGTTCGGTCCGATCCTGATGTTAGATGTCTGTTGGGCGAGAAAAAGTTGCCACGTGTCCATTGGCGTTATCAAGCTTGGGTCTTGAAATATTTGATTCTTACAACAAATACTATTGTAGATTGTACAGAACAATTGAAAGTAGATATTTTTGATAAGGCTTTTGAATTATTGATGAAAAAGATTGACTGTTATGTTTATATTAGATTTATGAAAGGCGAGCTAGCTGACAAAGACGATCCGAGTGAAATAGCCCAGAAGCGAGAGTTATCAATGACTAATATTACCAATACAGATTTAGAAAATTCTCAATTACTGTGTAATATTTGTTTTAGCAGAGAGAGACAAATTGTTTTTGAAGATTGTAAGCATTTCGTTTGTTGTAAAAGTTGTTCAAGCCATTTCACAACTTGTCCAATTTGTCGATCACCTATTACAAATTGTATCACAGTATACCTATCTTGAAAAAAAAAAAAAAAATTTTTTTTTTTTTTTTTTTTTTTTTTTTTTTTTTTTTTCAAGTGTGGGTGTGGCTTAGCTCTATATAAGTATGAGTTTCCACGCTCATTTCTGCCTAACATTTCGTATTGAACAGATTAAATATATACTTAAACATAAAGAAGATATATAGTATTTATTTAACGTTGTTTATATTTTAGTTTTGCTAGAATAAATATAGTATGGATAATATAGAAGTCATATTTAGCTACATGCGAGATGACTACCATAGAACAATATCACGTTTAGAGTCTTCGAAAGGGGTCGTTGATAAAGAATCTCTCAATAAAATAGTCAACGATTTGGTTGCCAAAGACAAAGAGATTTTTCGCATCATCGATTTCTTGACCATTGTGGAAACCACGTTCAGCAAATGGTATTTCGAATCCAGGCAAGTTCATCAGATTGTTCGAGATAGCGTAGCACAGACAGACGGCCCTTCGAAAGATGATGCGATAGCGGACGCCGTAGAAAAGTTGAAAACGTCTTTGGACTTGATAAAGAGTTATTGCGATGATGCAATGCTGACAAAGTTGAAATTTTCGTCTAAAAGGGATTGTTCTACTAGACAATCGTACCTGGATAGGTTAGATGTCGCGTTTAATTTAATGTGGGACCAGTGGGAAGACGCTATTTGTGAAGTCTGACAAAAATATTTCATGACTCATAGCATTTCAGAAGCTGATTAAACGACTGTAGTAAACTATTGTAATTCTGTCAAGGTCATATGACGGATTTATAATTGTAAAGTCTCAACTTAAATTTCTACCAACCAACCAACTGAAAAAAAAAAAAAAAAAAAAAAATTTTTTTTTTTTTTTTTTTTTTTTTTTTTTTATGTAACCTTGTAATGACCTTCATGTGTGGCTTGGGTATATATATAAGCCGTATCCTTGCTAGACCAGTTCAGATCCTTCTCTATAGCAGCGTTGTTTTAAATTGTCATTGTTAAATTACACGTCATGGCAACTTTGGACAACGATATTAAGCATCTGCTGAGACGAAAGTTAGTGCGTGGGGTCCTGAAAGGAGAACCTTTTCGTACCTTAGAGTCTCATCGGCGAGAACTTATTGGTGAGGTAGCCCAATGGATGGGAGTTGACGTTTCGACCGAAGACGGGTTCAAGAATAGGCTCGTAACTCTGTTGGGATCTAGAGAGGTGCCCACTACTACGGCTGAGTGGACAAAGCTTCTCAACAAATGGATCAGAAATCATTGTTCTGGGGCCGTGCTCTCTTCGAGAGAAATCTACGAGATCTTGGCCGTAGACGGATTCAGAGGGTTCAAACCCAAACATCTCAAGCTCTATTTGCCTACGGTTCCACTTAGAAAAGAATACGAGGATCATGCTCGAGGCGTCAGGGCCATCTACCATTGTATCGACGAGACAGATAGCATTTCAGGCTTGACGGGTACCGATTCAGCTTGTGTTGTGTTCCTGGCTCTCTTGAGACTGTACGGATCGGCTTCTGACGATAGGGTCGCTGTCAGGATCGAGAGAGCCGTGGTTGCAGCAGAGGGACACTTGCAGCAGCTCGGAGAGTATTATCCAGACGTTAAAAATGTAAACGAGGCGCTGCTGAAGAGATTTGGTAAGATCTACGTAGAGGTGGTTGGAGATTCTTGGAAGGATGTGTCAGGAGAATTATTGGAGAGTTTGGACGACGAGATAGGTTGAGGTTCAATGAAGACTATATTATATTATGTTTCAAGGTCACATAAAAAAAAAAAAAAAAAAAAAAATATATATATATATATATATATTTTTTTTTTTTTTCCAAGTGGGTGTGTCAACTCTATATAAACATGAGCTGTGCCTATCGTTGGCATATTGTGCAATTTTGTTTGATAGAATGGATCCTAAATCTATGGTCTGGGTTCAAGTAAGGGATTCGAGTCTAATCCATAAAATATCTGTCGAAGACTTCTTTCGAGAAAAGAATATTCCGATAGTGGATCGTATTGATGATACCCTTTTAATGCTAGCGGACGGAGCCGTAGTCTTGAAACCAGCGACCAGGATACGTTTCAACGAGTTTTATCTAAAACATAAAATGGATGGACCCGAAATCCAATTGGGTAAAAATCTGGTTCTGAAGCCGAATTGTATTGTAGTTGCGACTGAAAGCTTTCCTTGGGCGCCTATTCGAGGCACTAGTTTAATTTTTCTTTACCACGACGCCGAAAAAAATCAAGTTGTGTGTAAAGATCCTGAAAGGGGTGCCGAAGTCAGAATATCTCCGTACTACAATGAATGTTTTCCTATTGAGTTGGGATTTGCCAAACCCCTTCATATGTATCCAAATAGAATCGAGCATTCGAAAATGGTCATCAGTTTGGATGGATATAAAAATTTGAATCTGGTTTCCAGGGTCTTGAATCGCATTAATAAAATGGAACAGGTATTAGCCGTAGAACTTTAGGGGTTATTTGTGGCTGTGGCCTGGCTATATAAGATGGCTAACGTACCCCCATTGTGTCTTGACGTCTGCCAGCAACAGTTTTCTAGTTGATTGTAATTAAGTATTTTTTCTTTGTCTATATATATATCGAGTCAAGATGAATAATTTAGCCGCATCAGAAATGCCTTTAACCCCTTATTACAATTTTGATGCTACCAGAAACGATGTTGAGCAATGTATGCAGTCGTTGCTAAATGGCGTGGCTACGTTACCTAAATTTCTTTCGACGAGAGTTCATGAAATGATGCATCAGTCTGGGCCGGGCGTAAATTGTGTAATGGAAACTGGTAACATGATTATGGATGGCAATCGCCAAGAAATGGTAGTTGGCCGATTCATAAACGATAAAGGCTACCTGATGAAAAAGAGCGAAAACCTCAAGACGGGAGAAAAAGATGAAATCCAAGAGTATGTGAATTTGGATACTGAACATGATGTAGAAATGTTTGACTTGTCGTGGAAAAATCTGACTGATGTCCGATCGTAAAAAAATTATATATTTTGGCCATAATAAAGGTATAATGGATCCTGTTAAACATATTATCGACGAGTATAGAAAATATTATAGCGATACGGCTGCAGATTTGAAATCTTTAAAGTTGGGTGAAATAATAGATAAAGATGGGTTTGAAAAAGAAATGGCGTCCTTAAAATCGAATATGGATAAATTAATAGGCGTAGATAAAGAGATATTCAACATTATCGATATTTTTACCGTTTTGGCTATAATAATAAAGGAATGGAAATTTGATTTTACCAATCTTATATGTGCAGTTGATAAAGATGCTAAAGATTTGAAAAAACTAATAACGACTGGTAATCGAATTATAGATGATAAGTGCATCCATAGCTTGGAATCGTCGTTCAAATCGATAAAGGATTATCCTGACCACGTTAGATCGCTAGAACTCGATAGAGCGTTCATACCTGTTTGGCGAGATAAATATATTACAAAATTAAAAACCGCTCATGATTTGATAGAGAATCATCACAAGCAAGCATTAGAGGATAATTAAAATTTTTCTTAAATAAAGCATAATGGAATACGTGGGAAAAATTATTTCTAGATATGAAGATTACTACTGTGAAGTCGTTGAGAATTTGAAAGATTTAGAGATTGGGACGGATGAGTTTGAGGAAAAAACGAAATCCTTAAAAACAAATATTGATAAGCTACTCTCCAAAAATGAGAAAATTTTCAGTATTATCGATGCTTTAGCCGTTGTAACTAGAATACTGGATAACTGGGATGATGATACCATTGAGCATTTACAGGCAATTCATGAAAATGTCAAGCGACTGAGAGAATTGATAACAGACCCAACTGACAATCGAATGATAGATGACGAGTGCATTAAAAATTTGCAAAATTCATTCGAATCGATACAGAGATATTATTACGTTGGTAAACTGACGGCAAGCTATTCTATGAAGGCTTGTTCCTCGGATGTACGCGACGAATATATGGAGAAATTAAAATCATCATTAAATTTAATAAAGGATGTTTATAAGAGAGCGTTAAAAATGACCCTTAGATATATGTAAGACATATAGAATGAAAATCTGATCTGGCTATAATAAAGGCATAATGGACCATGTTAAAGAAATTATGAACGAACATAAAAAATATTATAGCGATACGGCTGCAGATTTGAAATCTTTAAAGTTGGGTGAAATAATAGATAAAGATGAGTTTGAGAAAGAAATGGCGTCCTTAAAATCGAATATGGATAAATTAATAGACATAAATGAAGGCGTTTTCAGCATTATCGATGCTTTTACAATTTGGGCTACAATAATGAATGACTGGAAATTTGATTTTATCAATCTTATACGCAAAATTCATAACGATGCTAAACGGT
Organism: Salticus scenicus; assembly: GCA_963930645.1. Lineage (NCBI taxonomy): Eukaryota > Metazoa > Arthropoda > Arachnida > Araneae > Salticidae > Salticus > Salticus scenicus. Next base: position 325,517,917 of record OZ005648.1, on the reverse strand, counting down.
TGAAAAAACTAGTAACTAACCCAACTGGCAATCAAATTATAGATCATGAGTGCATAGATAAATTGGAATCGTCTCTCTTATCGATGTGTTCATATCCTGACGAGGCTGAGGGTAGCTATAACCCAAGAATACATCCACCTGATAAGCGTGATAAATATATTGCAACTTTAAAATCAACCCTAAATTTGATAGAAAATTATTATAAGAAAGCGTTAGAGGATAATTAAATAAAGTATAATGGAGTACGTGGAAAATATCATTTTTAAATATGAAGATTATTACGGTGAAATGCTTGTGGATTTGGAATTTTTAGAGACTGGGACAGTTAATAATAAAAGGTTTCAGAAAAAAGTTGAAATTTTAAAAGCAAATATTGATAAATTAATGGACAAAAATGAAAAATTTTTCAGTATTGTCGACGCTTTAGCCATTTTAATTGGAATAATGAGTGACTGGGAATCTAAGTCCACTGATCAGTTACACGCAATTTATAAAAATGTCAAGCGGCTGACAGAATTAATATCAAACCCAACTGCCAATCGAATTATAGATGACAAGCACATCCAAAGATTGCAATCGTCGTTCGAATTAGTAGAGAAATATTTTCAGCATGCTAAACGGACGGCAAGCTATTCTCCAAAGGCTTGTTCATCTGATGTACGTGATGAATATATCGCTAAATTAAAATCAACATTAAATTTAATAGAGGATTATCATAAGAATATATTAGCAATTACCCCATAAATTATATATTTGTAAGACATTTAAAAAAAAAAAAAAAAAAAAAAAAAAAAAAAAAAAATTTTTTTTTTTTTTTTTTTTTTTTTTTTTTTTTTTTGATGCCACGCCCACCCTTGAAGCTTGTCTATATTAACTATGGGTAACGTGACTACACCCTCATTGTGTCTCGACATTTGCCAGCAACGGTCGTCTAGTTACTATGTCTCGTAATGTGTTTTCAGTAAGATGTACATTGACCGACTCTAGATAGTTAGATTTTTCTATAAGAGCCCATGATTTCATGAAAATCTGCAATATCTTGTCATTTGTCAGACAAAAGTCTTGTTTTCAAAGCCAATATTGTATAAATTACGCTATTTCATCCTATTTTAAAGGAAATAGGTTTAGACGTCAGGAGCTAGTTTATGCATGACCGTACAGTAGAAGAAATAAATTCCACTCCCACCCACCCTAATAGATATACTATATATATACTATATATATATAGACTGTAGCGCCATCTACAATGATTGGCTAAAGAAATATAGCGTTAGCAGTCAACTGAGAAATATAGCTTTAGCGGCCAACTTAGAAATATAACTGTAGCAGCCAACTGAGAAATATAACTTTAGAAACCAACCAACCAACTGTGAAAAAAAAAAAAAAAAAAAAAAATTTTTTTTTTTTTTTTTTTTTTTAATTGGGTGTAGCATCGCACCGCTTTCGTGTATATATATAAGGTAGTCTCTTGCTACCCACAATCAAATAACATGGCTTTTTATAGTAATGAGCCCATATACTATGGCTATTCTCCTCGACCCAACTTCGATGCTATGAACGATGACGAACTTCAGGCGTGGTTGGAATATTCTCGTAGAGAATTGGATGCAATGAATTCTTGGGAACGCTACAATCGGCCGAGAAAAAATTACCGTCAGCGTGCTCGGAAATCCCCTGAAGTCCCAAAGATTTCTTCACCTGTATGCCGGATCGTGAACGGTACTTGTGCGGCTTGCGAACAAAGAAGAAAACTGTTTAAACCTGGCCAAGTCATGGGTGGTCCAGATCGTTTCTCTAGAATCAGAGAATGTGAGCGATAATAGTGATTCATTTAAAAAAATCAGAGGGTCATGAATAAAGATATGGATTGGATGCTTATGTTATTATTTATGGTGATTGGCATGGCTATTAGTTACGTTGATTCTTACTTCAAGCAAAGTAGATTAATGATTATGTCGTCACTAATGAAATTGCTAGACAACGCCCAAAAGACTAACGATGGCCAGTCGACATGAAAAAAAGATGGATCCTGAATGTGTTATCTGCGGAGGCGGAGTGCCTACCGAAGAATTATTCTATACAGAGTGCGGACATCCTTATCATTTAGAATGCGTGCGAGGATTACGTAGGCAGCGTATACGTCGTGTGGCACGCGGAAAAATAACCAAAGATCGAATAAAACGACTAGCTCTTAAGAAAAAGATAAAAGCTAGCGGTAAAATTCCAAAAAATTTATCTTTGCCTCAATGTCCAGCCTGCAATAGATATTTTACCAGAAATGATGTCCGAAGAATAAGTCGCATGATGGGAGACACGTTGAGAAGATGGGAACGAGAACTTAACTTGCCAGGTTCTGATAGCGATAGGTCCAGATCCAGGTCCAGATCCAGGTCCAGATCCAGATCCAGATCAAGATCCAGATCCAGATCACCTCCCAATCTTGGTGTCGTAGCTTAAAAAAATTAGAGGATCGTTATGTTCGAATTTATGTTTATTGGCATGGCTACGTTAATTCTTACTTCAAACAAAATAAATTAATGGTTATTTCGTCGCTAATGAAATTATTGGACAATACCCCAAAGACTGACGATAGCCAGTCGACATGAAAAAAAAAGATGGATCCTGAATGCGTTGTTTGCCAAGGCGATGTGCTTACCGAAGAATTATTTTCTCCTGAGTGTGGGCATCCTTATCATTTAGAATGCGCGCGAGGATTACGTAGGCAGCGTATACGTTCCGTGGCACGTGGAGACATAACCAAAGATCGAATAAAACGACTAGCTCTTAGAAAAAAGATAGGAGCTAGTGGTAAAATTCCAAAAAAATTATCTTTGCCTCAATGTCCAGCCTGCAATAGATATTTTACCAGAAAGGATATCCGAAGAATAGGTGGCAGGATGAAAGACAGGTGGCGCCTGATGGAAGCCGTGGTGAGAAGATGGGGACGAGATCATAACTTGTCGGGCTCTGATAGCGATACGTCCAGATCAAGTTCAAGATCAAGTTCAAGATCCAGATCAAGATCAAGATCAAGATCACCTCCCAATCTTGGTGTCGTAGTTTAAAAAAGTATGAAATATAAATGTGCAATTTGCCGAGAAAGGAAAGGAAATCTATTTATTGCTGAATGCAGACATCGTTTCCATGCGCAATGCGCCAATCGATTATATAATAAACGAAAACGGAACGCTTCGAATAAAAAAGCCTCCAATAAATATTCTAAGGGTAAAAACTCAAATGTATCCAAATTACCACCTTGCCCATCTTGTAAAAAACGCCTTACTAGAAAAGATATCAGAAAGATGCTCAACTTGAAACAGTCAGAAAAATTTGAGCAATTACATGGCCTGGATTATTCAGACTCTGAACTCTATTATTCTGATTTGGATTACACAGGCCTCAACGATTCAGATTTTTACAGCGATCGGTCCAGTTCCAGATCAAGATCTAGATCTCCACCCAGATCACCACCACCTAGCATACAACCATTAGTATATTTGTAGTAAAACAAGCAACGATGAACCTCAAAACAATATTATGCGGAACACTTCTATTTATAATAGCAATGAATGTTATTATGTACTCTTATCTAATTTATACTATAAATACTACCACGACGAGTCAGTCAGGGGGAGATATTGTAAAAGCTCATACAGTAGCAGTTTATGCCCAATTCATAATGCAATTTTTACAATTGACGTTTGCTGGTCTTTTAATGTATGAGTCATGGTAACATGTAGTTGTAAAGTCTCAACTTAAATTTCTACCAACCAACTGTTAAAAAAAAAAAAAAAAAAAAAAAAAAAAAAAATTTTTTTTTTTTTTTTTTTTTTTTTTTTTTTAATGTGACCTTGGATATTTTTTGAAGGTCATAATAAATAAAATTTAGTATAAATAGAAGAACTTGATTCAGTAATATTATTAACATGTCTGATTTAAATGTAACGTTTAATCCCAGCTTCATTTCAAAACCTGGAAAATATTTAAATTTGTTGGAGAAGGAATTAGTTTATATAAAAAATTATAAAATTTATCACACGCATTCTGTTCCGCGTCTCGTGGCTGGCTATGGCGACAACAGTTTCATAACCTATTCGTATTCTGGCACAAATGTTCCAGCCAAAGTATGGACGCCAACGCTATTTCGCATTAAACAGATGGTGGAATTGGCTACTAATTATAAATATAATTTCTGTTTGGTTAATAAATATCGTAACGGATACGATAGTATTGGAAAACATAAAGACGATGAAACAGACATTGCTGCTGATTCACCCATAGCATGCGTTAGTTTTGGCCAAGAGAGAAAATTTAAATTTTCAAAGTTGGGTGCTAAGCCAGTCTATTATAACATGACGAGTGGTAGCTTAATGGTAATGCGCCCACCAACCAACAAATATTGGTTTCATGAAATATCAAAAGAACCAGAAAAATTAGGTGTCCGCATAAGCTTAACATTCAGAAAATTAGACAAAGGCATCAATTATAGGTAATGCAAGCTTACGTTAGGTTGGGCAAGATAATAAAACCATAATCTCATGCCGATATCGTGAAATTGGCTTAGACAACAACACTATAGCTGACATACATAATCCGGACTACAAACTTGCGTTGGGAGACAATAAAGAGTGTAGTCTTATGCTGATATAGTAAAACTGGCTTAGACAACAACGCTATAGCTGACATACACAATCCTGTCCTGTCTACAAACTTACGTTGAGTTTGACAAGATAATAAAGAGTGTAGTCTTACGCTGATATCTTGAAACTGGCTGAGACAACGACACTATAATTGACTTACCAATTCCAGACTTGCGTTGGGTTTGGCAAGACAATAAAGAGTGTAGTCTCATGCTGATATAGTGAAACTGACTTAGACAGAGACACTATAATTGACATACAAATCCAGACTACAAAATTATAATCACTTAAATTAAAAGATGTTTTACAGTAATTTCTGAGTATACAAGTATATATATATATATATATATATATATATATATATTATAATATAAATATTATTATAAATATTATTATAAATATATTATAATATAAATATAATATAATATAATATAATATAATATAAATATATTATAAATATATTATAATATAAATATATTATAAATATAATATTAAAAAAAAAAAAAAAAAAAAAATCTATCCATTTCTATAGGGTAGCTACGATTCATGCTCCTACCTTCTCCTATTTTGCTCCGACTTGCTTTTTGTGGCAACGAGCTTCAAGGTCATCATAAACATAGTTAAAAAAATAAAAAAAAAAAAAATTTTTTTTTTTTTTTTTTTTTTTTTTTTTTTTTATAACTATGTTTATGATACCACACAAGCGGTATCGTCTTGCGCTTCCATTTTCCTGATTCTGGCTTCATTTATAAAATCTACAATTTTTTCGCTCGTATAAAATTTGACCTGGTTATCAGTCAAGTCCACGCGTTCCGTAGGTTCGTTCGTGGCTATTAAATTGTAACATATGTTGTGTTTGGATAACATGAGGGCCAATCGGACGAGGCTGATATCTATTTCAAATGTGTTCGGTTTAGCTTCCGTGAAAAATTGTAACCATTCTTTTACGAGGTATGGTAATTTAAAACTTCTGAGTTTGGGATGTTTATTTTCGGCTACGGTCAAGCACCAAGTTTCTAACGAGATGTTTTTCAGTGCCACGCGTCTCAGCGAATATTTATCATCGTATTTTAAACTCTCTAGAATGCGTATATTGGGATCCGATTCGAGATCTTCGATAGTGGCTACGGACAGTATGTGTTCGGTATTCAATATAGCCTTTCTCGCTGGCCTACCTTCCAATAATGGATAACTGAGACAGAAAAACACTTGTCTGTAAACGAGGCCTATAACGACTGTGTCCACGATAACTTTCTGAATGGTTATGTCTGTCAGCAACGTGGTATATACAAAAGATATTGGTGTCCAGACGGTCGATGCTGGCACTTCGCTATATTCTATGTATCGATCGTACGGATGCAAGACTTGTACAACGCGTTTCGGGCTGGTGCCGTTGATGCTGAGAGTTATAAATTTTCTGTCTTCGTACGTTCTCTCGATCGGTTTTGAGTTTTCGAATATGATTTCCAAGGGCCATTCTATAATCAGACCCAGAGGCACCAATTTAGAAAAATTTTGTTCGTCCATATACCTAGACATATTTCTGTAATAGGATGTTAAAATATCTTGGATCACGAGCTCAGGCTTCTCTGGACTCAGCCTACGTTGTATCATACCACTGGAAGTGACGCTCGATTCCGAAAACCCAAAGCCGCTTACGGGTTTGACGTCCATGAATTTAGGTTCAACTACCTTACTCATAGTCATGAAAGGTATGTTTAAGACGTCGTGTCGGTTTTGCCATACTGCAGCCAGATTGAGTACGTATTCTATAGGTTCGTCGGACAAAAAACAGAGTCTATAGAAATCGGTCGGACCGTGTTCGCTAAAGTAACAGCCTCCTGGAAAGGGTGCATCATAATTATCCAAATACATGATTGTGCTTTTGTAGAAATATATGTTTTCGTAAGCCGGTTTGATCATACTTTGCACATATCGACTGACTACTTGTGGATTTGTCACGAAATAAGGGGTCGCGTAAAAACGTAAAGTGTTATTTGCATTCGTGTCTCGACTGATGGGATAAATCATGCGTTCGTTGCCTAAAAGAACAGTCCATAGATAATTGGGATTGGAAACAACAGACGCGGTCACATCCGATTTAAAAAATGATTTGAGGGCTAGCAGAAAAGGTCTGTTGGAATCGATGGCGATGGACTCGTAAGGATACATGCGAGACACGGTCCAAGTTTCGTATGGCGAATTCCCCAAATCAAATATGATAACGTCGTTTCGGATCATAGACAAAGAACATTGCTTAAAATTGGAATATATGGATCCGTACGTATTAAAATTCATGATCCTCTTGTTTTAAAACAAAGATTTAAATTAAAGAGACTGGCTTGGGACTAGATTAGACCATAGTTTATGGATGCCGACAATAAAAATGCATGGAACTTGGAAAACATGTTTCTTCTTCGAGATTGTATCTATTGGAATGTATGTCAAAATTTAACGAGCCAGATTCGATATTGTTTTTGACAGACTAAAAGAAATTTATGACTACTGTCATGGCTGAAGATATTTATATATCAGAATTAAATCTATTTGGTAAATTTTACATGATAAATAAGTATATATGTATTGAAAATAATTTATACTAAAACTAAAAGATGGAGGGATTTTTAGAAATGACTCAGATAGCCAAACCTGGCTGGTATTTTAGTTATTTTAATTTACCATGTTACGTGTTTAATGATGAAATAAACATGACTCTTTCCATACGCTATTTTCAACATATTATAGATCAAAATCCCTCTAATTTAGAAACGGATGATAAGTTAGAATATTCTTCAGCATTAGATGATAAATATTTACCTTTGTCGAATTTAAATCCTACGAAAGATATAGAAAAGGATATATCCGAAAAATGGGAGGCCAAACGGACGTGGAAATTCGTAATAGCTCATGTAAAATGGATGTTTTCAGAATCTTATTTTCCCATTGAAAATTTGGACGACTTTTATTTTTATTCTGTAATAGGAATGGTTATTGCCGTTAATCGATCTTCTAAAACACTTTATTGGAAGGGTAGTAAATATAATTTCGATAAACCGTGTATTTTAATTGACCCAAATTACGATCATGAACCTCATTTTAAAGTCAGGCCATCAAGGAGAAATTCTATTTCTATAGAATGTATTTATAATCATGAATGCGGATGTGAAAAAGGGGAACAAATAATGATGCCCAATAAATTACTTTGGACAGAAACGCAACAAACCGATTACCGTGTAAAAGAGAACGATATTATGGAAAATACAACCATATCATATTATAATTATCCATATAATGGCCATATTTTACAATTTAAAGACTTTTGTTTTTGCGATAAGAATATTGCTAAAGACTGTATGTATAAATAAGTACATGATGGAAGTCATTGAAACTCTAATCAAAATTTCGCCTCATGATAATGATGAGAATTTTTATAAAAAGCTATTGATATTGCCAGAGGGCATGCTGCAGAAATATAAGCAGGATTTCAACAAATATGAAAAATATGCAACATTGTTAAAATTTCATTTAGCTTCGCTTAAAAGGCCAGAATTAAACATTCGATTGATATATAGTGACGAAAATGGTTGGCATATATCATCCTGCCTAAAAAGCGTTTCTGGAGTAACCCATAGCGAAACATGCACGTGTGAAGAAGATTTTAAGGTACCAGATAATTTTTTTAACATAGTAAGACAGGAGGCAGCATTATCACTTAGATGTAGAGTGTGTAAACATTATGCACCTGACTGGGTAGATACAAATAAACCTGACATGGAAAGAGAAAGAGAGAAATAAAATAATCATGTAATAATCTATATATAGCCAAACCTTAAAAAAAAAAAAAAAAAAAAAATATATATATTTTTTTTTTTTTTTTTTTTTTTTTGAGAGAGTGGGTGTGGCCTACATTATAACACTATGGTCTACACCTACTTTTTTAAACCAGTCGTTTCTATATCCAAAAAAATTTGTCGTTGGCTCATAGTACTTTTTTTGTCGGATCAATTCTACTGCAGTCTTTTTCGTTTTTTTCCTTTTGGATTCTTAAATTTCTCCAAATAATTATATCCAACAAGCTTTCTCATTAAAGCGGTTTCTTCCAAGTCGTCGTTTTCTACTCGAGGTATAGGTTTACCATACGTGTGTGGCGTTATCGGAAAAATTTGAATTTTATGGGGCCAATGATTGGAAGTCCGTCTCTGTTCAAAACGTAGTATTCGCGTCTTTAATACCGATTCGGATACTAAAGACGCAGGTGTCATACAGACATACAATACGCAGCGAATATTTGGTTTTTCTCTGAAATGCTGAGGTTGTATGCCCTGATGAATTGTTCTGCTGTCCCATAGAAGAAGCGAACCAGCTTTAGCTTTTACGCAAATATCGGAATCCTGTCCTAATTTGTCCATGTAAAATTGTTTCTGTTCGTCTGTTATTACGTACCAGTCTTTTGGATTATTAATATGATATTGTTCTCGAAACGCTTTGTGTAATTTATGACTGCCTCTCAGCACTCGAAGGGTAGCGTCTCCCTCATTGACGTCGAATAAATTGACCAACCCTTGTACGCATTCAAATCCATTTCTCATAAACGACTGATCTGTATGAAGTTTATCTGTTCCTCGATACCAACCTCGATTAGTTATTTCGCATGGCAAAGATATGCTGAGACCGTCGTAGCTAGTTAATAATTCGTCGGTTTTCCAAATTTTACTAAATGTATCGATAACTTTTTGATTTTGACGAATAGCCCAAGACATGGGATTGTGTCCGAAATCCCAATTCTGTAATAGCATTCCAGACTTTGGAAAAAATTCAAATATTGATTCATACGTCAACGGTTTGTTTTTTACGATTGGAGTTGATAAATATTTAGTTTTGTCGCTAAGCCATTGCCACATTTTATCTTGTAGCGCTGAAAGCTCTTCTGGAGTCAATATGTTATCGATGACTTTGACTCCATCCTCTGCTAGAGTAAAACCCTCGCAAGTGTTGTAAATCATGTTTGAAGAAAGAAATAATAACTGTAGGTTGTTGGCAGGGTCTTTTATAGTGTAGGCCACACCCACTCTAAAAAAAAAAAAAAAAAAAAAAAAAAAAAAATTTTTTTTTTTTTTTTTTTTTTTTTTTTTTTCCAAGTCACGTGGGCGGAGCATTTTGTAAGTACTGGCAGTGAAAATATTTATTTACTTATATAATATAATAATTTTATTTTTTACAGATCTCATATCTGTTAATGTTTTAACTTTAAATTTACTCGACTTGCATAAAGAACATAGCAACTCAAAATGCATGGCTGGATAAATATGTTGCCTTAGCATATCTTCTTTAGCAGTATAATATTTTTTATGTATTCTTTCGTACAAATCACAATTTGCTCTATAATAGCCTTTGCTCAATGTACAACAAGGTACTAAATATAATTCTGAAGAGTTTGAAGCGTATTTTTCAAACATTTCTATTATTCGTATGGGTAATCCTCTACAAGTGTGAATGGCTACCCATACATTATAGGATGGTATTATTTTTTCAAATTTATCGTCATTGATGTTGCATTGTATAAAATTACATACATTCATATTATGTAATAATTTCATGCCTTTGTACTGTTTCAAATCAACGCATGTCATTTTGGTGTCTACAAGATGAATTCCACAAGCATTTCCAGCACATATATTAATTATATTTTTATTTTTTAAGTCTATGAGATTAAATACAGACAGGGTCTCTGAATATTCTTTCAACAAAAATCTTTTACCAAAGCTATGCTGATAATAATAATCTACAAAATATTTTCGTTTTAAATTTGTAGACTTGTTTAAATTAAGCAATTGGTTAAAAATAAAAGTATTAAGGCATTCTATTGGATTTATGTCGTCTTGCTCTAGATAAAATCCCATATAGTGTCTCAAACTGGAATTGTAAAATATATTCATATTTAGTCTATGGTTCATGTAATAGCAAATCATTAAAATTTTCACAATAGGATGTATGTTATATAGATAGGCTATAATAGAAATAAAATAATGCGTAGATCCATTCCACTGAAGACACTTATCTACGACTTTAGAATCCTCATATATTACTAAAGCGCTGTAAATTTTTTTACATTTCGGATCAGAAAACGATTCACGAAAAGTATATTTCAACAAGTCTATATTTTTCAAAATAGCTATGATTTCATCATTCTTATAATAGAACAATTTTTGGACGTCTGAATAAATTAAACGTAAACCATAACAATACCGATAGATTATCCATAAAATAACGCAAATATATAATATTGACGAATCCATCTTTCAAAATTATGAAAAAGCGTTATGGCAAGTTATACGCAAGTTATACTCTAAAGACTTTTCCATCCGATATATATACATACTGTAATAGTAAAGCCACGCCCACTCAAAAAAAAAAAAAATTTTTTTTTTTTTTTTTTTTTTTTTTTTTTTTTTTTTTAAGTTGGTTGGTTGGTTGATTCATTTTCTAAGCAGTGAAAATATTATTTCTTACTTTAAAAATTTTTGTAAAACAACATTGTAAAAAATAAGCAACATGACCAAACATGTATCCAATTTAAAAATACCAATGTTAGAAAAATCATTACAAATAGGATACATTTAAATAGAGTACTGTCCCAATCATTTTTTTCTAACCAAACAAACTCTGTTAATGAATTATTTTTTGTTTTTTCTATGTTTTTATGATATTCGTTGGCTGGTATTGCGTGCAATGCCGTCAGATATTCTTCTACTTTAGAAGTCATAAAGTTTAAGCGTTCGTTTTCGTCAATTTCTAAAATTTCATGTTCCCAAATATAATCTGGAGTTAGTTCGGGGCGAATGGGACCGTCTTGATAATATGTGTAATCCAATTCTCGGTCAATTTTTTCTAGTGTTTGTTTGTCTATAACTTTTGAGTAATCGTATGGATCCATACTATCTAATATCCCATTTACCAATTCGTATATGGCATAAGTTGTAGTAATGACACCAATACTCGTTCCCAAAGCTCTCCGAGACATTGTTCCAATTTGTTTCATAGACAAGACGATCGAATTTTTCAAGACAATTTTTGCCGCAATGCTATTGGCCGCTTTGGATAATAGTTTTGGGGCCTTGCGTTTCAAAAAATTTTCAACGGCGTATTCCGAGATCTCTCTGCCCAAGTCTTTAGACAGCTCGAACGCTATGTCGTGAAAGACACTTACATTTTCGATAGGCTCTTCAATGGCTTCGCGTCTGATACGGCTGCTTCTACCAGCTCGAATTGTATATATATCATGTAATTTGGAATTTTAGGCGGTTTATCTTTCAACGGCTTCAAGTTACCCACCTTGGCGGCTCGGATGGCAGTCGTACCCAGTAACCATTCGCCGAATTTCTGACCACCAGACCTGATGCATTCGTCGTTCTGAAAATCTAAACCGTACGCGTCGCAGTATGTCTTGTTAATTTTCAAACGACCCTCGACTATATCAAATCCGCCATGAAAAATATGTCTCGAGGCCCTTTCGAAAATTTTTTCAGGCATCGATGCAAAAGATTTTTTTAAAGGATTCGAGAGAACGCATTTTCCATCTGGAGTCCACTCCGTATCGATAGAATGGTCTTTGCAAGACAGTTGACATGCCATCGCATATCTGCTGCCTATTCTGACCCACTGATCGAAATCGATGTCACTACAGACTTCCCAATTTTTCTTGAACGGATAGCAACCGAATCTCTTGCATCCAATCTCGTTGAAACGAATCGAGGTGACAACAATGCATCGATCTGCGATAGAAGGCGGTATGAAATAATCTTGGTCTGTAGCGGGCCTCGTTTCCAAAAACGCATAATCGAAATAATGAGGATATTGTTTTTTGTAATATTCCAACATATAAACTTGTGTGGCTTCGGTAGCATATCGCAACGCGTGTGTGTATTCTGGCTTATTCATGAGCTTGGTTTTGGATAAATGACGCTTTGTAGCGCGGGACCTTTTCCGAAAGGCGATACGACCATTCCACGTAACATGAATACGGGGTCGTCTTTTAATACGAAAAAGTCGCAGCAAATGGTAGACTGGACTTGGAACCATTTATTCTTGTGAAGCGATCTATACATGGCCGAAGCATGGGCTGCTGTGTAATAACAATTCATGGCGTTTCTCATTAACCAGGCCACGATCGTGAAAGACTCTTCGAACGTACAGTCCTCCGGTAAAGCGTAACACGGATAACATAGAGATTGATGCTTGTCCTTTTTAGCGGCGACAGTTCTTCCTTTTATGGCCAAGTCGTCTCGCGTACCGCAGGCGCATTTTCGAGCTCGGTCGAACAGCGCGTAGGGTAAGGCCTGATTGACTATTGTGATGAGCCTTTCTTCGGCAGCCAAGTTTAGAAAGTCTCTTGGTACGTTGTCTGGCACAATCAATGAGGCGCATACCATGATCGAAATTGTAAATTTTAAAGCGTATTAGGACAAACGAACCTTGAAAATACCAAGTGTTGGGAAAGACTTTGATGGTAATGCGACCTAGATGAAAGAGACGAAAATAGGTAACGAGATAGTAACCCAATAACTTTTTGTGGAAAGCTAGGCAGGGGTTCCTCACTCGAACACGGAATGAGAAGAATGACATGACTGATTCAAACAGATGCCATTTATATATAAATAGGCTATGGTAAAAATATGGCCTTAAAAAAAAAAAAAAAAAAAAAAAAATTTTTTTTTTTTTTTTTTTTTTTTTTTTTTTTAAGATTGGTAGATTGGTTGACTGGTAGATTTTTTTAATGGTAAAATGATAGTTTATTAATATTATCTTTATCAAGTATACAATAATTATATTCAAAATCTTCTGTAAAAAGTGGATCATTTGGAAATACATATTGTTCTCCCCAATCACATTCGTCACAATTTATATCTATGCATTCTACAATTATACCGTAGCCGTAATATGGTTTTACTACCATATGTGCTTTGTCTTCAGTATCGTAATTCAAGATAAAGGGTTTATCAAATACATATTTTTTACAATTGTGATAAAGTAATTTCAATTTATGATTTATAACAATGTTATCGTATACCAATTCGTAATATTTCATATCTTCATCGATGGGTATAATTTGTTCTGGAAGCAAAATTTCACGATGGTAATCTGCCATTAACAAATTTTCCGAAAATTTATATTTTACACTTTTTCTCATTTCTCCAATATTTAGACATTCTATAGGTAAATAAATATCACCTGGATCACGTCCCAGTTTTAAACATTCGAAATGGCGATAGCATATACTCATATTTTTTGCGTCTATAAATACGTAATACGGTTCATTGTTAAGTCCAAGGAACCAGCCATATTTTATCATAGAGGTTAAATGTAGAAATATTTTTTCTTTGAGAGTCCATGCATGTTCATAGGCCAATACTTCCTTATATTCAGATATGGCATCCAGACCGTTAACTTTATCGTACAGAGAAAAATATTTTCTACAGAGCAACATTTTAATGTCAAAGGGTAAGCTGAGAAATGAAATTGGTTCAGCCATTTCTATCGTCTGAACAAACCCTTCACTAAATCACGAATGATTCGATAGCGCTGGGCTTTATATACTGATCGGCCAGGCCGTTGCATAAGCTTTTTCCATGAAAACAGGATATGATAAAGTTATTTATAGACTGTTATATTTTCACCGTCAGTAATTAGAAAATGCTCCGCCCACGTGATCACATAAAAAAAAAAAAAAAAAAAAAAAAATTTTTTTTTTTTTTTTTTTTTTTTTTTTTTTTTTTTTTGAGGAGGGGGGGGGTGTATATTGTTTAATGATACAATGTTTGTTTTTCAATATTATCCTTATCGATTATACGATAATTGCATTGAAATTCTTCTGTCCAAAGTGAATCAACTGGAAATATATATTGTTCTCCCTTATCACACACATCACAATACATATTGATACATTCTACAATAATACAGTGGTCGTCATATGGCTTTATTTCAATATGTATTTCGTTACAATCCTCGTAGCACATGATATAGGGTTTATTAAATGCATATTGTCTGCAATGTTGATAAATTAAATTCAGTCTATGATTTACAACGATAGTACCATAATATCGCAAGTTATAATATTTCAAATCCTCCAAGTTTTCAACAGACATAACTATTTTTGAAGGCAAAATTTCACGAAAGCAATCTACCATTGAATAATATCTCGTACATCTAATTTTTATATTTTTTCTCATTTCTCCAATATTTACGTATAGCATAGGTAAATAAATATCACTTGAGTCCTGTTCCGGATCTAAGTAGTTGAAATAGCGATAGCATATACTCATATTTTTTGCATCCATAAACACGTAACATGGCTTATTGTTAAATCCAAGGTGCCAGCCAAATTTTATCATGGAGGTTATACGTAAAAATAGTTTTTCTTTGGGAGTCCATGCATATGGATTGACCAGCACTTTCTTATATTCAGATATAGTATTCAAACTGTGAACTTTATCGTACAGAGAAATATATTTTCTACAGAGCAGTATTTTAATGTCAAAGGGTAAGTTGAGAAATGAAATTCGTTCAGCCATTTCTATCGTCTGAACAAACTCTTCACTAAGGCACGAATGATTTGATAGCGCTGGGCTCTGGGCCTTATATACTGGTTTGCCACACCCACTGAAACTGTTGCATAAGCCTTTTTCATGAAACCGGATAAGATAAAGTTATTTATAGACTGTGACATTTTCACCGTCATTACTTAGAAAATGCACCGCCCACGTGACTTGAAAAAAAAAAAAAAAAAAAAAAAAATTTTTTTTTTTTTTTTTTTTTTTTAAGTCACGTGGGCGGTGCATTTTCTAAGTAATGACGGTGAAAATATCTTTTTTTTAATTTTACCAATGTTATTTTTTTCAAGCCTTGTACAAATAAAGATGAAACATTCTACGTATAAAAAATTATACCAAGCCCATCTGGGAGTCGTTAATGAAACGGATTTGTTACTATCTCGAAACGAAGAGTCTGACCCCTTTTACCAAAATCTAATTGATATCATAGTTTCAAAGAACGCGCCTACGATTGCATGGGATACTAAACCCTTCACAACCGAATTCATTTCAGGGCCTGTACGTCAAAGATTAGATGAAACATTTTTCGCTTTCGTATTGAGAACGGCTGCTATCATCAAAGAAGAGAGCTACATACGCACGTATCGAAAACCTGAATCACATCAAGCCGTTTTAGCATGGATTTCTATTTTACGTAACGTTATGATGACCGGTTTGGCTTTACTCTATAATGTAAAATGGACTCCCGAAATCATCCTCAATCATTTGGAGCCTACCATCGTGAAAATGTTTAGCCAAGGTGACGCGTCGGCATTACGCAAGCTCATGTTGGATTTGGGCATAAAGCTGGCCCAAGAAGAACTTTATCCGGCAGAACTTTCATTTGAAAAAATGAGTTTTTTACAAATTACACAATTCGGTTCATTTTACTGGAGATATTTACACTGGATGGCTGAAGCGATTGCCATAAGAGATGAAGGCATGAATTTGTATAAAGACGTATGGTTAGATTTGTTGAAAGGCCCAATTTATCGGACCCTTCGATGCGGAATATGTATGGTGCATTTCCAAAACATGATAAAAGAAAACCATGAGAGGTTAACGTACGAGAATTTACCTAAACTGTTTTTCGAAATGCATAATAAAACTCATGCGATCCGGCGAGAACATTACAAATTTTTACAAGAACCCAACTATTCAGAATCGCAATACGAGGCAGATTCGGCATTCATGCGCCAAGCTCTATTGCCGTAGTAAGATGATTTACCAGACGCTGGTTTTCTGATCTCGTTGATTTGCATGCGCTTGAAAATGGACGGTGTCACAGCCACTCGATCTTTGAAAGAGAGTGCAGCTTGGTCGCCGATCGCTTCAGGATAAGACTCCCACCAGACCAAAGACTGATCGTTTCCTATATCTTCTGAAATATATCTGCCATCTATTTCTTGAAGAACGCTGTTATGTAATATGCCACCATACGTTCCGTGATACAAACGAGGATTCACTAAGACAAAATTCGGTGCTGGCTTTTCTTGCTGGGGTGTAACAGCATATCTAAACACGCTTGTCCGTTGAAATATTTTTATCAACTGCTCTACTGATGTGTGAGGGATGTAAAGAAAAGACATCTTGAATGAAATGGTAGCACAAAGCTGATGCTTATATAGAGTGAAGCCACACCCACATAAAAAAAAAAAAAAAAAAAAAAAAAAAAAAAAAATTTTTTTTTTTTTTTTTTTTTTTTTTTTTGGTTTCTAAAGTTATATTTCACAGTTGGTTTCTAAAATTATATTTTCTTTAGCCAATCATTGTAGATGGCGCTGTAGTCAATATATATAGTATATATATAGTATATCTATTAGGGTGGGTGGGAGTGGAATTTATTTTTTCTACTGTACGGTCATGCATAAACTCGCTCCTGACCCATTTCCTTTAAAATAGGATGGGTAATTTATACAATATTAGCTTTGAAAACAAAATATTTATAGACTTTTCTCTGACAAATGACAAGATATTGCAGGTTTTCATGAAATCAGAATAGATCATGAGTTTTTATAGAAATTTTTTTTTTTCAGTTTATGAGACACTAGCAAAAATGTTTTCTGTTGGACAGTATTCTATTTCTTCAGGTATGCAATCTGAAAAGAAAATACGTCCAGCAACTATGTTTTTTTCATCTTCTTCAGATAATTTGTAAGGTATAAAATCTGAGACAAATCTATAGGCAGCTGATAAAGTCTTATCTCTTCCATTATAGTCATAATCTAACAATATAATAGAATCGTAAAATTTTTTCAAATAGGTATACGTTGGTCTGTCGATAGCCACTATCTCAATCTCTTGATCGCTTTCCAAACATTTTTGTACATATTTAAGCATGGCTTTGAAATTAAGCAAACTAATTTCATGATTTAGTTTCATAAATGACTGATAATTGTCAGATTGTACAAAATCATACTTTTGATCTTCATTATTCCATTTAAAATATTTCGTAAATAATCCAAGTTTAATGGTTTTGAATGGCGGTTTGGTTGAAGTCAGAGTCATTTCCCACGGAATTGGTTTATTTTCGAAAAGGATAAACGAAATATGAACAGTGCATAATTCTGGCATCGTCAGATCTCAGAGAGCTCAGAAGCTTAAATAACATTTTACCAGAAAAGTAAATGCTTATATATATGCACGAGTCATAAAAAAAAAAAAAAAAAAAAAAAAAATTTTTTTTTTTTTTTTTTTTTTTTTTTTTTTTGTGAGCGTGGCTTAACTTAAATTAACCTTTTAGTTATAAGCGTGTCAATAAAATCGGCTACGTCTGATGAATTCGTTTTTATCCAGTCTTTAAAAATTAATCCTGTATTTGTCGTTGGGCAAAACAGCGTTTGTTTTAGAAACGTATGTTCTGTCATGCAATCCACTCGTCCTATAAGGGTTTCATTTTGCACTCTTGACAGTTCATGTCTGCACGGAGAAGTTTTGTCGTCCGGATTTAGATGGAAATATGTGCCACAGTCACAGGTTTTACCATTCCAACCCATAAATGGAAGAGGGTGTGATATATCTCTTAAGCAATAATCTACTGAGCATACAAATTGAAATGCAGAAATCATAGGCGTTCCGTCTATTGATTTGGATCCGCATTTGCATCGATATCTGAGTTGGTCTCCTAGCGGTTCGTAATAATCTTCGATGTTGTCGCCAGCCTCTTCCTGTTTTAAATAGTCCCACAATACATTCGAGTTGTTATCTTGAGCTTCTTCGTTCTTACAAGCGCGTTTCTTATCGCCTTTAAACACGATTTCATTTAATGGTAAACAGGACCAGCCTGCCAACGAAAATACATGATAATTGGTTTTTAAATTGCATTTGTCCACGCCTTTTGGTAAACAATACGTTCCAGGGGTTAATTTTTTATTCATAACGTATATTCGTTCGTTCGCGTCTACGATATGAAATGGTACAAAATCCGTTTCATTGTTGCAAAATTTCTTACAGTCGCATGGTTCGCTAGACGGGCATTTGAATCCGTGCAGAGGGCAAGCCGATTGAGATATTGGATGAATCATGCGTTCGAGCCAATGCATCGGTTCGCTTTTCAAGTGGATGTTAGGCTTGTAGTACAGATTAATCATCGTGACTAAGATGAGTGTAAATAATATCAAAGAAATGTATGTACTCTTTGGCATTCTTTGTCTAATGTTCTTGGCTTTCAATTTGGAATTTATACCGGGCCGGCCATGGCATGTACATTACGTCCTGATATGGAAATGGAACGAGTTTACGCTCATTCGAATTTTACCCAAAGACATTTTCGTTTTAGTTGATAAAGATATCATTTATAGATATGCATCGACTTCATCAAAAGATACTTACATACCAGCGATTCGCTTAGACACCCAAATTCAAAAAGAAATTCTACATTATCGCTATTTATTAAATTGGATAAAAGAACCGCCCGTTGCTAAAGCTTACCCCACAAATTTATCAAACGAAGTTGAAATTTTAAATCACGTATCTAAAGCATTGCAATAAATCTACGAAAACTATGAAACGAGCCAGCCGTATACACTTTCACGTTTTTATGCTGAGTTTGCACCTCTTTAAGAATTTCATCTTCTTGAAACCATAACTGAAAAAAGCATACGTATTCGACGCCGGTAATGTCTAAATACAAATGAAATAATTCCAGGCCAACTTTAACATTTTCGTCTTTATGTATTTGTTTGACTCGAAACGGGTAATATGGAAACACAGACACGTAACGAGGCAATTTCTTACCTAAATTTGTATTGTAAAATGGGATTAGAACTACACCCTTGCATGGACGTCTTAAGCGAGTTAGAAGTGGGATACTAGGCTCAAAGGCTATGAAGCCATCTATTTTCGAATGGGAATAGATGATATCTAACATACGACGGATAAATTGACGAGTTAATTCCATCTTTTGATAAGGTTTAAAGAGTCTGAAATAATGCTGGGCAACTTCATGCTGTAGGGCATTGTAATCGAACATGATGATAGAATGAGTAGAATCTGACCGATCGCGTAGCTTATATATAGCTAGGCCACACCCACTATTTAAAAAAAAAAAAAAAAAAAAAATTTTTTTTTTTTTTTTTTTTTTTTTTTTTTTCAAGGTTATGTTAAATTATTTCGTTCATTATATTTTGACATAATTGATATTTTTGTACTTTTATGGGGTTGATAAACGTCTTATAATATTCTGTAAAATTTTCCCCAGTTAGTATTTGAAATAAAGGCGTTTGTTTGCATAAGCGACACCAATATTTTATATCTTGTGTATAATATCCAGTGCCACGCACCCTAAAGAAATATCGGTCTATTAAACACTCTTCTCCATAAAAAGATAATTTCATACATTTTAAACACATATGGATTTGTTTTTTATCCTTTACAAAGTAGCATCGAACATAAATTAATTTTAACATTTTATTGTGATTTAAATATATTCGATTTTGATTAAAATAGTAAGCGCTATATTTGTCAAATGTGGTATCTATTTCAGAAAATAATATTTCTATAGGTTTATATTTCAAAGAATCCTTAAGACGTCGTTCTAAACTCTTATATTTTTCTTTAAACTGAGTAGTATGTGTATTGTATTTATCATATTCTTGAACAACTTTTTGAAAAATCCTAGTAGGTAAATACAAATTCTCGATATCATGAAAATATATAATATTATCCCATATCGTTTGAAGGCACCAATCTTCTAACGTAAAAAAGTGACAGTCGCAAATCTCAACAATCTCAAATCCCTTAGGATAAATATTACATATCCTGGCATATCTTTGTCGATCGATTAAATTTATTTTAAATCCAAATAAGAAATCTTTCCAAACGTCTTGTTCAATTTCATTCTCTGAAGTTATAAATATATGTATATGTGGCTCCAGTACTTTGTTATAATGATATATAGTATTAATGACTTC
Organism: Salticus scenicus; assembly: GCA_963930645.1. Taxonomy (NCBI): domain Eukaryota; kingdom Metazoa; phylum Arthropoda; class Arachnida; order Araneae; family Salticidae; genus Salticus; species Salticus scenicus. The sequence goes on along the minus strand of OZ005648.1, from coordinate 325,497,280 downwards.
TATCGAATGGATTTTGACAATTTTATCAAATAAACTATACGTATTTTGTAGTCGTTTTATTATGGCGTGATATATAAATTTTAAATTTCTATGTTCGTGGCGCCGATATCTACTATATACATAATCATCGTCATAAGGATGTGCACATCGCAACTCCATACATGAAAATAATTCTAAAAATAATGTACAACAGCCAGTAAAACTACTGCTTATATATAGCCAAGTCACGCCCACGCTTCGTTAAGGTTACGCCAAGGTTTAAAAAAAAAAAAAAAAATTTTTTTTTTTTTTTTTTTTTTTTTTTTTTTTAATTTAAGATGTTTCATTCATGGTATATTTACACAACTGATATTTTTGAACTTTTATGGGATTGTTAAAAGTTTTATAATATCTTTCAACATTTCCCTCAGTTAGTACTTGAAATAAAGGCGTTTGTTTGCATAAGCGACACCAATGTTTCATATTCAATATAAACTTTTTAGTGCTAAGAATATATACTATATTGAAATGTCGTTCAATTAAACACTCTTCTCCATAAAAAAATAATTTCGTGCATTTCAAACACATATGAATTCTTTTATTATCCTTTACAAAGAAGGATCGAATTTTATACAAATGATCTGTCAATTTTCTTCTTTCAGGCATGCGATACATTCGACTTTGATTAATATAGTATGCGCTATATTTGTCAAATGTTGTATCTATTTTAGAAAATAATTTTTCTATAAGTTTACCTTTCAAAGAATCCTTAAGACGTGGTTCTAAGCTCTCATATTTTTCTTTAAACTGAGTAGTATATATATTATAGTTATCATATTTTTGAATAGCTTTTTGTAAGAGCCTAGTAGGCAAATTTAAATTCTCGATATCATGAAAATTTGTAATATTATCCCATATCGTTTTAAGGGACCAATCTTCTAACGTAAAAAAATGATAATTGCAATTCTCAAGTGTTTGAGGATAGTCCTTATATAGTTTATCATATATTTCATAATCGATTAAATTTATTTTAAATCCAAATAAGAAATCTTTCCAAACGTCTTGATCAATTTCACTCTCTGAACCTATAAACGCATGTATATGTGGCTCCAGTTGTTCATAATGGCGTATATAGTTAATGACTTCTATCGAATGGGTTTTGATAATTTTATCAAATAAATGATACGCATTTTTTTGTTGTTTTATTATGGCTTGATATATAAATTTAAAATTTTTATGTTTGTGGGCATGATATATACGATAATAATAACTACTTGAGATACCTTCACATTGACACTTAATCATGCTTACAAGTGATTTGAATTACAATGAACTGACTAGGCAAGAGATGAAGACAGAATGAATGTAGCTTGAGTACGGAGCCGCTATTTATACTAAATATAAATCAACCAATCAACCAATCAACCAAAAAAAAAAAAAAAAAAAAAAAAAAAAAATTTTTTTTTTTTTTTTTTTTTTTTTTTTAACGGTTGGTTGGTTGGTTTCTAAAGTTATATTTCTAAAGTTATATTTTTCTCAGTTGGGTTCTAAAGATATTTCTCAGTTGGCTGCTAAAGCTATATTTCTCAGTTGGCTGCTAAAGCTATATTTCTCAGTTGGCTGCTAAAGCTATATTTCTTTAGCCAATCATTGTAGATGGCGCTGCAGTCTATATATATAGTATATATATAGTATATCTATTAGGGTGGGTGGGAGTGGAATTTATTTCTTCTACTGTACGGTCATGCATAAACTCGCTCCTGACCCATTTCCTTTAAAATATGATGGAATAGCGTTGTTTATAGAATATTGGCTTTGAAAACAAAACTTTTGTCTGACAAATTACAAAATACTGCAGGTTTTCATGAAATCAGAATAGATTATAAGCTTTTATAGAAAAATCTAACTCTCCATCAATCTTGCTGAAAACACATTACGAGGCATAGTGACTAGACGACCGTTGCTGGCGAGACACAATGAGAGTGTAGTCATGTTAGCCATAGTATATATAGACAAGCTTCAAGGGTGGGCGTGGCACAAAAAAAAAAAAATAATAATAATAATAATAATAATATTTTTTTTTTTTTTTTTTTTTTAATCGGATTCTTCTTCTGATGGATATTCGTCGTCTGATAATTCTCTGGGACTGTCATATAATAATTCGTTGTAGCTCGCGTCAGAATCTGGCGAATTGCGCTCATTATAGGATGTGTCTAACCATTCGTCAATTGAATCTTCGTCGGTCGTTTGATCCATATTAGTTAACTCGTCGTCGGATGTTTGGTCCATATTGGTTGAATCGTCCAACGTAATTTCTGAATAACTAGTAGCATTACTAACTTCTTCGCAGTCCATTCTATTATTCGACGATTCAATAACCGCCTTTTTCGCGCGGCCCCTCTTGCGTTCCTTAAACAAATGATCGTTCTTTGTAAATGTATATTTAACGCCTGGTTCTGTCAATAAAATCAATCGTCTACCCGTCCGGCTCCAGTGTAAGAGTTCAGCGTTATTGAATCGTTTCCAATGCAGCGAGTTTAATACCATATATCCAGGGTAGAGGGGTTCAGGCAAATGCCAAAATGCCATGTTTAACAATATACAAAAGGCTTTTCTTTGACCGATGAATAATTTTTCATAATCTACCCACTGACAGTCTGCCGCACTCATAATCCAATTAGAGATCTCCTTTTTCGCTACGTCCGCTTGGCTGTAAGTGAATTCGACAAATTCTTCGGTTATGCCTGGATATTTATTGAGAAATTTTACAGCGGCACAAGATTTGGATTTATATTCTTCCAATCTTCTAACTTTACGATAAATTGAATATTTTCTTGGATTGCGGCACTTATAAACAACTTCCTGTAAAATTCTAGCCCATAACTGCCATCCTACTGACGGCGTCATTTTTTCAGGATGTATGAACAGCGCATCCCAAACGGCCGTTATGACTTCATCTTTCAAGTATTGGCCGATTTCATTAATGTGTTTTTCAAAACCTTTCGTGACTGGCTGGGGGTCGTCCATAGACTCATAAATATAACGTTTTTTAGATATGACGAGTAAGCGTCTCAAGCGCTGTTCGTATTTCAATTCGACGTTTGGTATATCTAGGAACACGTTTATGCTATCGCAATTGTCTTTTTCCCACTTATGAACCATCAGACTGTCGGTATCTGCATAACAAACGTGGAAGCCTAAATTTTTCGCGTAATGGTAGGATCCGAGTAGCTGATATCGAGAAAGGGTCACGATCGACATGGCTATGGGAAGATAGGCTAGGGTCGAGTCTTTACCGGCCATGACTCCGTAAAGCGAGTTAATTAAAATTTTATAGCCCAGCTGGCTATTGTAATGATAAATGTCTTTTGTTCGTTTGTATTCAATTTGATGATTTTTACGCAGCGATATAAAATGGCTAACAAAATTAGGTAGAAAGGCTTCCGTCTTCGTATTAATAACTATGGCATACTCGTCGATTTCTGGATTGAATGTTGGATAGGTAAATTTGTCTGTCATAGACCGATCTTCCAAAAAATCATCGTTGCTATGGATGCGGTACGGGATGCAAGTCATTTTCTGAGCGGTCTCGTTTGCCAGCCATTCGTCGCGGTTCATAATAGTACAAGTGCCGTAACATAAATTACTACTCAGCAGAGTGCTAGGATACATGCTGGCAAAATCCATAATCACTACATCTTCATAATATCGTTCGGGAAAGCAAAAATTTAACGCACCCTGGTAAGTTTTTCCACGGAAAGCTGCTTGGTATTTTAAATCGTTTGCTAAACTAATATATTTAGTATTAATCAAAAAACCTCTACATATCGCATGAGTTTTAAAAACCTCTTCTATAAATCGAGAATTGCCTAAATGTAAACTTTCTACGGTATTCAGTGCCACGATATTGGCCCGTGATAACAAAAACGTAAAAACTGTTTCGAGTTGAAACAATCGATAAACCAATTCCGAGTCTTTTAAGCAATAATCTAAATATGTGCGAAACGTACCAAATTCAGACGCATCTGAGACTTTGTAGGGTTTCAGCATTTCATAGCATATTTCAGTCTGCGTTTCTTCCAACAGCTGAGCTGCCAATTCATTGCGATACCAAGCCCATATCCCAACGGTGGCTACTTTAATTTTGGATTCACCACCCAATTTCATTTTAGCTATGGCATCTAATCTATAACTTGGCAAATCGGCTTTGGAAAATACTCTTGTAAAAGTATAAAGATCTATTACAAATTTACCGTCGAACGAAGCCACATTATCTTTACCTATTTTAGCAGATTTGTAACGTCGAATGGTACTGTACTGTTTTAGCCATACCAGTTTTGCAATAATACATGGGAAATCGTATGCGTTAATATTATAGCCAGTGATGATTTGAACGTCGGCTAGCAAAGAATGAAACTGGGCTAGCATCTCGGCTTCAGATGTAAAAGCTGTTGCGCATTCATAATTTGTTAAGGGCTGAGCTCCGTTGGGAAGTAAATAGAGTATTTGTTTTTGGACCCCATTCCGCTTATTCCATTTAAAAAGGCTTATCATAACGATTTTATCTGTGCTGAAATGGCAAATTGGAATATGGTTACCGATTAATGGAACAGTTTCTATATCAAATGCTGCCATCGTCCAATCGGGCTCTTCGAAACAATTGGGGGTCATACTCAACGAGGACATGAGATCTAAAGAATTGTTTAGAATTTCGTACCATTTGTAGTAGAAAGAATATGTATTAAATTTTAGACACAAATCAATATAAATTCGCGTCAGCCAATCCTCGGGGTTATAATAAACCATTTTATAGCAGTTAAATAAGCGTCCAACACTCTTATGAGGGGCTGTCGTATATATTTTATAAAAAGGTTTCGATCTATATTCTAATTTGTTTCTAGCTAGCCTATCTTCGAACGAGGGTAAAACTTTTTTGAGTTGAGTGATTTCAATATAGGTAACATCATTACCCGGAAAATATTTTTTAATTTTACGAACGACAGTATCAATATTATTTGTACATACCCCTATCCATTCTGTGTAATGTTTAAGTTGTTTTTCGTAATGACCATCCTTATTCAAAAATGATATCTCTACACCAATGACATTTTTTCGACGCCAGGCACAGGACCACTTCGTTGAGAAATTCATCACTAATGAGATTTGAGGAAATGCTTACGTTATATATATAATATACATATGACCTTGAAAAAAAAAAAAAAAAAAAAAAAAAAAAAATTTTTTTTTTTTTTTTTTTTTTTTTTTTTTTTTTTTTTTTTAAACTTATAATATTTTATATATTTGTTTTATAAAGTAATATAGGCGGAGCACTGACATTATTTTTTTTTCTAAATTATGCATGTGGGCAGTATAAATATCTATGGTAGGTTTGCCGTCATACAAAGACACTGTATCGTTATATATTTTGAAAGATTTGTAACGTGGAAGGATACCGTACAGTTTTAACCACATCAGTCTTGCAATAATAGGAGTTAAATCGTACGTGTTAATACCATAGCCGATTATAATTTGAACACCGTCTAGCAAAGCATGAAACTGGGTCAGCATCTCGGCTTCGGATGCAAAAGCTGTCGCGTATTCATAATTTTTTAAGGGTTGCACTCCATTGGGAAGTATATAGAGTATTTGTTTTTCAACAACTCCCTTATTCCATTTAAGAAGACTGATCATGACGATTATGTCTCCGCAGATACTGTCTCTGACTAATGGAAAATTTTCTATTTTAAAGGTTGCTATGTTCCAATCGGACTTTTCGATAAAATTGGGAATCAACGAGGTTATGAGACCTGTTACTGGAGGACGTCGATACATAATGAATATGTGGGTACATTAGTTAGCTTATATATAGTCAAGCCAACTAACATTAAAAAAAAAAAAAAAAAAAAAAAAAAAAAAAAAATTTTTTTTTTTTTTTTTTTTTTTTTTTTTTTTAACGGTTGGTTGGTTGCTAAAGTTCATTAACACATATCTCGGACTTTACTAAACTTATAAAAATATTATCATGAAGTCAGACTGTTGCTGACCATACACTGACAGAGTGAATCCCATTATTTTATTTTAACAATTTTTCCACAGCGAATACATTTCTTATACAAATTGGGCATTTCATCTATCGCCCTATCTTGTTTTAAAAAAGTTTCATAAGTCGGTTCGTTGCAGCATTTCATAACATTTGTTTTCTGAATCCATAGTTTGCATTCTTCTTCATTAAATAGAAAATCCATTCTTAATAAAGCCTCGATACAGAAATGATACGAGTGTTCTTCTTGTCTTTGCTGTTAATTTATTACTGGTATTTTTACGCGCCTGGGTCTGAAAGCGTTACGAAACCTTCTGCTGGTTCACCCTCAAAAGCCCCGTCGTTCGATTACGTATTCGATTCGAAGAAGCCAAAACATTTTCAGTTTACAGTGAACGGAAAATTAGCTTGGGAGCATACCTTATCCAGTGACGCTTACATGTTTCATCAAGGCCAAATTTTGGCAGTCGATCCATGCTATGGAAAATCGAACGGCTCGTTGGTTCCGGCTGTAGGACAAAATCTCTACGATCACTTGAAATCGGATCCTCAATTGAAAAACCTTCCAAATTTTAAAGAAAATAGTCAGTTTACCGTTCATAAAGGAACCGTTTTCAATTTCGAGTGTCAAAACGGTCGTGTCTCGAGTCTCCAAATCTGTCCCTCAGGAACTACTCTCATAGCGAACGCTTGCCAGCCCGTCAATGCGTGTACTGGCAGATCGAACGGAGTAATGCTACCAAATCCTAAAAACATATCCCAGTATATCATGTGTCAGAATGGAAAAGAGGTCTTTATAAAATGTCGTAACGGAACCCTGTTTTATCACGATCGATGCGAGCCCGTCAAAGATTTAAATCATTATTGTAAAATTTTTCCAAATACACCTTTTATTCATAACGACGAAACGCGAGTCGAATGTCATAACGGTAAGCCCGTATTCATTACTTGTAAGCCTGGAACTAAATTTTTGGGTAAATATTATTGCGAACCTATCAATTGTAATGGTTTACCGGACGGTAGTAACATATCTTTGCCTGAAACAGAAATGCCTCCGTTCAATTTCACGCCTGGATACATGACTTGTAAGAATGGTAAAATTGATGAAACTGTAGAATGTCCTCAGAACTGGGATAAATCGAAAGGCGATAACTTGCCATTTTTACCTATGGTTTACAACGGCCAGAAATGTACGGAACCCATATTTTGTGACAATGTCTTTTCCAAAGACCCAAATATTATCGTCCCCGTTTACGAATTTACAAAACACGTTAAAAATTGGAGGAATTCTGAAGATTTAGATCATACTGCAGGCTTTATCTGTGAAAATGGAGTTCGTAAAAGAAAACGGGTCGACGAAGGCAAACGAATTTCTAAACATTATAAAATCGAAGATGTATGTGTTTCGGATGAAAAAATATTCATACGCGACGCCCCAGAATGTTATTACGATTGCGCTGAAAAGAAACATCTGAGATGTCCTAATGGCACAGTTTTTACTGGATCGAAATGCATTCAGAAGCCTAAGAATGCTTTCAAATATAATAAGTTTTATCTGTTTGAATTTCCCCAAGTAAATTTAGAATCTTGGATCGAGCCGTTCAATTACCATAAGGATACCATACCAACTTGTCAAAAATCCGAAATCTATATCCAGATGTATAATATTTGTTCTCATCCCGGATGTGTCAACTACGCCTTCGTGTCTCAGATTCCACAAATGGCCGTCCTGTTACCTCGCGAACATGCAGCCAAATGTAAATTTTACGAAAATGAAAGATTATTGAAAAAAGAACCTGTCCATTTTACATATAATTTTTGGACGCAGAAAATATCAGACTGGCCAGAAGAGCCTTGTCAACCTGGTCAGAAAATACAAACTGGAAATATTATTTGGGATAGTACTGTCTATGCTACGTGCAATATCCAACGACCGTTCATATTTTGTCCCTCTATGCATACGAAACGTATCATTTCAGTCTCTGATCAAGAATATGCCTGCGAGCCTCCTCCGACTACGGAATATGTAGTCAATTGGTTGAACGATTGGTTAGATTTTGCGACTGGAGAATTCAGACAAATAAAACCTGCGATTTGGGACGAAAATAATCCACCGTCCGTCAAATTTAATAAAAGTATGGATTCAATACATTTAACCGAAAAAGGTTTAAAATTGGATACGGGCATGAGGCTTAAATTATTCACTGACCAACCCGTTCAGCTCAAATTGCGATACAGAGTAACCTATCCACCCAACGTGGCGTTTGAATATAGCGATGCGGGACGAAAAGCACTCGTTTCCGATTCTTTGTCTGGATTTATAGTCAGGCGTGGACAATTTACGAATAAAACGATAACACTTCCTACATATAAACCCGTTCAAATCGTCGAATTTTTGAAAGAAGATCTGTACGTATAAACCAAGAAGTATGGACGAACGTTCTTTGGCCCACGGTGTGCTATTTTATTCTTCGTTATATATAAATTGCGTACTGCTGAGTATTGGGGTGACCACGGGTCGTTGGATTTTCGTATTACTGATACTGTTGACTATAGGACTGACTGCATACGTAATGTATTTGACGACTCAAAATCCAGAACATTTAAAGAATGTTGGCAGCTGGGCAGAAAAAACACTCTCTATTCATTTGGAAAAACTGAAGTTGTTATTTTAGATAAAATTTCTCGAACCTGTTGTTCGACAGGGTCATTGATTACGTAAACGTTCGAACGAGCCTTCAAGAGATTTTCTTTGTAAGAATCATGCAAGCGTTCTAAATAATCTAAGCTTATCAAACGGTCGATCGGAGAGCGGTCCCGGATTCGATTAAACGCTTCGAGAGGCTCTACGTCTAAATAAATGAAACAATCTACGTTAAAATTTAAAACTTGATAAATTTTGTCGTACGTATGTAGATCTTGTTCGTTTAATATCAGCGGGGCAAATATATACCTGGAAGTCCAAGGACACCGTTCGACTAGAATTAAATCGTCACCTTTCGGAAAAGACATTTTTTGATTGTATTGAGAAATTAAGACTTGGAATTGGAAAGCCGGTCCGTAAAGCGTTTGATTTTCGTACAGATGGGGTAGTAATGTCCATTCGTGTATGGGTTCAGGAAAACATTTAAAATCTGTAGCCAGTTGTCGCATCAAAGTAGATTTGCCAGCCCCAATCAATCCGTCGATACAGACAATGTAAGGAGCCATGATGAAAGTAAATTAAATGTTCAGAGTCAAGCATATTTATATATAAAATATGGCCTTAAAAAAAAAAAAAAAAAAAAAAAAAAAAATTTTTTTTTTTTTTTTTTTTTTTTTTTTTTTCAAGGTTGGTTGGTTGGTTGATATATATTTATAATGTTAATTGAATTAAGTATATTTTCAAAAATGAAGATTTAGACTTTGAGTTGACTATTGCAAATTCGACCAACTTTAGAAACGTAATCTTAAAATAAAAATATTTTTGAAAACTAATCGTGGAATCGTGATTCTTATTACATATACATAGTAAAATAAGCAATTTAATTACTTTTCAGTCGTTTTTTTTTCAAATTAAAAAAAATTGAAAATTTTGCAAATTCGACCAACTTTAGAAACGTAATCTTAAAATAAAAATATTTTTGAAAACTAATCGTGGAATCGTGATTCTTATTACATATACATAGTAAAATAAGCAATTTAATTACTTTTCAGTCGTTTTTTTTTCAAATTAAAAAAAATTGAAAATTTTGCAAATTCGACCAACTTTAGAAACGTAATCTTAAAATAAAAATATTTTTGAAAACTAATCGTGGAATCGTGATTCTTATTACATATACATAGTAAAATAAGCAATTTAATTACTTTTCAGTCGTTTTTTTTTCAAATTAAAAAAAAATTGAAAATTTTGACAGAGGTGATGGTACATTAGCAAATTTAGATAAACTGTTACTTTAGCATGATATATATATAGGCTAGCTAGAGCCAATCAATCAACCAACCTTGAAAAAAAAAAAAAAAAAAAAAAAATTTTTTTTTTTTTTTTTTTTTTTTTTTTTCCCTAAATGTTATAATATTTAAATAATGTTATTATAAATAAAATGAAGGATACTATTAAACCAATTGCTGATATGATCCATTCATAGGATCGTCGTCGTAGTGTGGACAAACTTGACGAGACTGGATTGGGTATTTGAGAATTAGGTTGTAGTATGGGTAAACCTGGCGAGACTGGATTAGGTTGTAGTATGGGTAAACTTGGCGAGACTGGGTTGGCAATGGGCAGTTGAGAATTATTTTCTGGGCAATTTGGATTTGTCCAAGTTCCGTCCGCCTTACATCTTACAAGCACCTCTTTACCGTCGCACTTTACTGCTGCAAATCCTGGTGAAATTATTCGGGCATTTGGTATTATCGGACATGGATCGCATATTATTTCTGGACCGCTCCACTGTCCGTTCGTCTGGCATATTCTTTTGTTGCTACCGACAGCATAAAATCCTGGGTTGCAAACAACAGTCGCTACTGAATCAACGTTCCTATTCGGATAAGACACAGAACCGTTTTCGGGGTTGTCTAACTCTTCACATTGTATGGGCTCGCATTCAATTTTTTTTACTGATGGAATCCATTCGCCAGTAGCAGAACAAAATAGAGATTTGTAAAGGGTTTTGAGTTTAAAACCTTCAAAGCACTTATAAGTTACCATACTAGGAAATGAATATACTGAGCCTGTATGGTAGCCGTTTTCAATAACAGGAGGTGCGCCACAAGACCTTGGAAAGCATTCGACCGACGAAGGATTCCATACTAATTCGTCATCTTTTTTTGTTAAAATAGAAAATATAGTGTTAGATCGATATCCATCATCGCATTGCAGAGTAGCTTTATCACCTTCTAAATAGGGTGGGTCATGGCTACCCAAGAATTTACCTTTAATAGCGGATGGCAAAGTATATATCATTTATAAAACTTGATTATATAGTTTGAAAATAATATTTTAAGGTTTCTCATATCTATATATACGCCCCATAGTTCGCATAAAAAACCAGAAGAAGATTGATGCTAGAAGACAAAATGAAGGTTTGAGTACGACTATTTATACAGAATGAATTCAAGCCACACCCACTCAAAAAAAAAAAAAAAAAAAAAAAAAAATTTTTTTTTTTTTTTTTTTTTTTTTTTTTTTTACGGTTGGTTGGTTGATAGTTTTTAAATTTATATTTTTCAGTTAGTTTCTAAAATTATATTTTCTTTATCCAATCAAATTTATTGTAGATGGCGCTGCAGTCTATGTATATAGTATATATATAGTATATCTATTAGGGTGGGTGGGAGTGGAATTTATTTCTTCTACTGTAAGGTCATGCATAAACCAGCTCCGCGATGTCCAAACCTATTTCCTTTAAAATAGGATGGGGTAACGTTATTTATACAATATTGGCTTTGAAAACAAGATGAAATATTCAGTTATTTATGTTCGTAGTTATTTCCCATCCTGGACTCTTTTGAATTTGTTTATGTATAAGATATTTTCGCCATTCCATTGGGTTCATATTATAATATAAAGTATTCAATGTAATTTTTATATATGCTCGATATAACCTATGATTCCAACAGACAAATAACATGCAAATACACAATAATATAATTAGCATGCTCTTGCTATTAAATGTACAAATAAAGTATGTCTAATCGTAAACCAGTTTCAACTTCTTTAAAGCCAAATAACCGCAAGAGAAGAGATATCTCTTCTTCTAATACTGTGAACAAAGCTTTTAAATGGAGAAAATCGTAAACGAGCAACCCGCTGATATCGATCTTGAACATCAACCTGAGGATGAGCAACCCGCTGATATCGATCTTGAACATCAACCTGAGGATGAGCAACCCGCTGATATCGATCTTGAACATCAACCTGAGGATGAGCAGCCTGGACTCGGCGGCAACGGAGATGAGCAGCCTGGTCTCGGCAACGCAATTGATCCCGTTCTGCCTGGTCCCGGCAATCTAAATGGTTTGGGGGGTGAAGTCGCTAAGGATAATGAGCCTCAAGATGACGACAACGTGTTAGAACAAAAATATAACGAAATTTATTTAAGAGGTTATTGTTTGCAAAATAATAATATGGACCAGTATTACGCAAAGGATGTTGAAGGTCATGATAAATATTGGCAAAATGAAACTGGAAAATTAGTTTATGCTTGCAAAAAAGTAATAGACGGGGATAAAGAATATTTGATTGAATATCCATGCGCTAAGAAAGATGGTACAAATGTTTATATTTATGAAAATGGATGTCCAAAATACCCCCTAAATTTAACTACGCTTAAGGTAACGTATCCTTTAACAAGAGAGGAAATGTATCTTAAAGATGAAAATGGAAATTATGTTTATCCCATAGATGAGGATGGTCAAGAAAGTTATCGTCAGGACGAGAATGGTAATGACTTACCTCTGAACGAGTATAAATATGCCAAAAACCCAGATGGGTCTGAATTTTATCCAAAACGGAATAATGGGGACGAATTTTATCTGAAAGCTGAAGACGGTAGCTCTGAAAAAGGTGCCATATTGTATAAAAATGGCGAAGTAGTACCATACTACGCTCGTAAAGCAAATGGTGATGAATTTTATCCTCGTGAATTTATCGAATTATAAAAAGTCATATAAAGTGCGATCGTGTCGCCAAAGCCATGTAAGAAAATATTATGTTTAGTCCTTTTACGCGTTTCATAAGACAATCTATAAATAATATCAATGTTTAATTTAACAAATTTTTCAAAGTCTAAACTAGAAGGTTGTTGCCAGCATACCTTGAGACATAATAATGTGTGGGTACACTAGCCAGCATATATATATATATATTATATAAACCACGCCCACTCAAAAAAAAAAAAAAAAAAAAAAATTTTTTTTTTTTTTTTTTTTTTTTTTTTTAAGGAGGGTTGGTTGGGTGTAGTTTATCTATATATTTCAACTAGCCGTATTCATCCTTTTTGCGTGTAAATTTTCTTCTTCCTCATTTCTTGCTTCCATGTTTTCTTCTTCCTCAATCTGTTCCGAGTCCATACCAATAGCACTTGAAATATTTAATGCAGGTTCTGATAACGGTATAGCATTTTCATTAGACAATAATGTGTGTAAATAATTTTCAGTTGCATTACAAGTAGTAATAAATAATTGATCTTTATCCACAGTATCCAAAAATATTTTGTCTAAGTCTATTCTAAGTATGGTTTTTAAATCGTAATATAAGTAATCCTGATAAATTACCATAAGTGTATTTCCCCGAATGTCTCTTTTAAGTTTCCTTAATAACCGCAATTTAACTTCAATTTGATCTTTATATTCTTCAACGTCGGGCAAAAGTTGTTTCGAAATATTAAATCGTAGTTTGAAATACCCCCTATATAAATTATAAAACAAATTTTGTAGTTCAATTACAGTCCAATTTTGATCTAATAGAATTTTTTTATCACTTGTTTCTCCCAAATCCTCTACCGTTTGAATTGATCTTCTTTTCCTATTGGCGAACGCTTTCATGTGTTCATTTAATAAATCTGTGAACTGTTCTGGACTTGTATTAGGCTCAAAATTTAATATGTTTAACCATGCTTTATACAACAAACCGATATTTTCGGCTTCTGTTGAATTAATCTCTTTATCAGGCAAAGGAGATAACATATCGCTTACCCATTCACTAAAATTTTTTTCCGAAGGGTATTTATCTCGTAATTTTTCAACAAATGATGTAATATTCATTATAAATATTTTCATCCATTGCTGCTCGTTTAAACTTTCTGGATTTATTTTTTTAGCGATATTACTTAAATTAAGGGAGAACTGTTCTACAGAATTTCCTGAAAATATAAAATTTTGAGTAAATTTTTGAAATTCATAAAATCGCTTAATAAATGAATCTTTCCATTGTAATTTATCATTATTAGGAATGTCTGGAGTCAGTGCTTGAAATTCATTGATGATTGTACGATTTATTTCAAATTCTTGTTGCATCGCCGTCAAAAAATTTATACACCAAACTTCATTATCAATTGATACGAAACGTTGTGCAGCATCTTTAATATGATTCCATATTTCAATTATTTTAGTAGGAAAATTATCTACATTGATACCGCAACCTAGCTGATTAATTGCATCGATACACCTCGCATACTTATCTATTAAAATCTTGATATTCGCGACGACATTATCATCGTTCGGTATCCGAAACATTGTTGCAATTTCAGTTATTTTCGTAGTATCAGTAGGAGATCTGGAAGTTAAGGATAATATTATATTGCCAAAATTATACGCCGATATATTATCATAATTAGATTCGTCTCTAACCTTTTCACATTGTTTACTCACTGCAAGAATGAGTTTTGTATCTTCTGGCCATTGTTCTAAGAAAAAGTCCTGCCAATTTTCCATATTATAGGTATCTTTTAAAAAATCTATGACTTGTTGATCTGCAGTATTTAATACCTGTCCATTCGATATTTGTGTTTTTAAATTAGTTAGGCTAATGTTGCATGCTGCCAGCTTTTCGTTTACATCTAATAATTGTTCTTGTAAAGCTCCTTTGTCACCTTGCAATTGTTCTATTGTTCTTTTTAAAAGGTCCGTGGATTGTACCGTTTTATTTTCTAAATTTCCTTTTTCAAGTTCCAATCGTTCTATTTGTCGTTGAAAAGACTTTGTAGTTTCTGCTAGTTTTCGTTCTAAATCTCTTTTTTCATCTTGCAATTGTTCTATTCTTTTATTTAAAGGGTCGTTTTGAGTTTGTAATGTTTGATCTGAAGTTTGTAATGCCTGTGCATTCGCTAGTTGCGTTTTTAAATTATCTACGTTAGCATTATTTTCTACCAGCTTTCGCTTTTCATTTGTTAGTTTTGCTTTTAAAGTTCTTTTATCATTTTGCAATTGGTTTATTGTTTGATTTAAAGTGTCGATTTGAGTTTGTAATTTTTTAATTGTAGCATTTAATATCGGTGCATTAGTTATTTGTGTTTGTAAAGTTTCTACGTTAGTATTGCATTCGGCCAGCTTTTGGCTTTCGCGTGCTAGTTGTTGTTCTAAAGCTCTTTTTTCAGCTTGCAATTGTTCTATTGTTTGATTTAAAGAGTTGTTTTGAGTTTGTAATGTTTGATTTGCAGTATTTGATACCTGTGCATTCGTTATTTGTGTTTGTAAAGCTGCTACGTTAGTATTACATTCTGCCAGATTTTGGGTTTCGCGTGTTAGTTGTCCTTCTAAAGCTCTTTTTTCAGCTTGCAATTGTTCTATTGTTTGATTTGCAGTATTTGATACCTGTACATTTGTTATTTGTGTTTGTAAATTTTCTATTTTAGCATTGCATTCTGCCAGATTTTGGGTTTCGCGTGTTAGTTGTTCTTCTAAAGCACTTTTTTCAGCTTGCAATTGTTCTATTGTTTGTTTTAAAGAGCTGTTTTGAGTTTGTAATGTATGATCTGCAGTATTAAATATCATCCGTGTATTTGCTAGTTGTGTTTCTAAATCTTCTATTTTAGCATTGCATTCTGCCAGGTTTTGGCTTTCGTGTGCTAGTTGTCCTTCTAAAACTCTTTTTTCATCTCGCAATTGTTCTATTGTTTGGTTTTCGCCTGTTAGCTGTTCTGATTCTACAACTTGTTCCATTGTTTGATTTAAAGATAGTTGTACTTCTGCTAAAGTACGTTTTTCATTTTGCAATTGGTCTATTGTTTGTTTTAATGAGTCGTTTTGAGTTAATAATGACTCATTTGTTTCTGTCAATAGCCCTTGTCTTATTCTTGCCGATCCGTGCTGAGATTTTGATTTTTCACGCGTCTTTAATAAGGCATTATATTTAGTTTCTAACTCTGTATAATCGTTGGACAATGTTTCGTATTTAGCATCTAAATTTTGTTTTCGCTCAGCCAATTCACTATATCGATTATCTGAGTTACTATTTACTTGGGTCAATGTTTGATTCGTATTTTGTGTTTGAGTATATAATTCTTGTAAAGTTACATGCTCTTTCTTCAACTTCTCATGTTCTTCACCTAGTATATTATGCATGTACTGGACCTCTTCAAATGCTTTAGTTAACGGTTCATACTCATTAGCTAAGGCTCGGTGTTCCGTGTGTAGCTTATTAAGCTTCTCTAATAATGTATCGTATTCCTTTATTGAAATCATTTTACCTTCTGTAAGGTCCTGTATTATTTTCTCCTTCTCTTTGATTTCTTCGTCTTTAATTTGAATTTCTGACTTTAAATAATTTATGTTGTCTGACGAATTGGTTAATGGTAAAACTGGATACTGCATATTTTGATTACTATGCAATTGATCAGTCAAATTTTTCTCGCGTTCTTGAGCTTGAAACAATAATGCTGAACCCTCTTGATGCAATTTATTAAGTTCGTTTACACCCGAGTTACACATGTTTTGACATTGTTCTTTTAAATAGAGTATCTCTGCCTGATTAGCATTCTTACCCTCTAGCAAATTTTGTTTTTCCTTTTCTAATATACCAATTTTTTCATTTAAAATATTTATCTTGTTATTTAATTGTGTAACTAACCCATTTATGGGTTGGTTATAGGATGTTGTCGCAAGTTGTTGCGATGTGACTGAAGATTCGGCCCCAGATTGTAACTGCAATGGAAATCCTTCTACTCCTGGCATCGCAATGGGTGATGCATTTAGCATCGGGTTTTGTGAGTCTAATCCAGATTGTATTGCATACTGGACAGGATATGTCAATGCCGTTTGAGATTGTTCGACGGAATTATCAACATACTCAATTGGGAAATTACGTTGATTTAAAACAGTTTCATTCATTGAAGGAGACATTGTATTCACATCGGATCTTTCCATTAAAGCTTTGAAAATTTTGTTTTGATTATCGTGGCGCGATTTCAATAGCCTAAATTCTGCTATTTGACGGTCCGATTTTATAGTAACGTCAGATATAGATGTTTCCAACTCTAGTATCTGCTTCTTATAAGTATTGTTAGTTTGTGTGAGAACGGTAATATTATGCTCTGCATCTGATAATTTGCTATCTAAAGTACGTTTTTCTTCTTTGTATGCCTCTAGTTGTTGTTTTAAACTATTGTTTTCAGTTTCGAACCTATCCATTTTTTTCTTTAGAGATTCATGGGCTTTTGTTAAATCGGTCAGGTTTTTTGTGAGATTTGCCTGATCGCTCGACGAGTCATTTTTATGACTGTAATCCGCATCAAAAAATTGTTTAGGCTTAGTTTTGTTTGTGTCCAATGCTTTAAACAGCCTATCCTTTTCGTTTTTATAGTATTCCAATTCTTTAGACAACCTATCCTTTTCGTTTTTACATTCATCCAATAACTTCGATAAACCTTTATCTTCAGATGAAGAATCGATAGCTGTTGGTAGTTTGTATAGCTTGAATAAAAAATCTAAAAAACTACTGCTAGTCCAATATAAGTTTGCATTTCGTTCGATGAGCGGTCTGCTCAAATCGTACGCTTGAGTCAAATCGTTCTGCAATTCTCTTTTTAAAGTGTTTATAGTACTGAGAGCCAGCACGTCGTCTGGATCTCGCTGCCATTTTATGATGGCCTCTATCAAGGTTCTGAAAATCATCTTGTTTTTCTATTCGTCGAAAAGAATTTTTCCGATTTGTTCTAAGTCTTTGTAGAGTAGCTGATATTTTTCTACCGTTGAATTTTGTAGCCACAAAAGTACTTGTTTGAGTTGAATTTTTTTCTTGCTCAAATCATGTACGTAAAACGGTAAACAGTAGTCGTTCCAAGTTTGTTTATCCTTGTAAAGGGGCAACCACGTATTACATTCGATATAATTAGTATCTCGAAATTTTTCAGACGTTTCTTTGACTACCATAGGCGACACGTATTTCAATTTATCGGCTTCGAAGAGGCACATTACGCCGACGGGTTCGATATCTGTAAAAAATACCTCGCATCTGTAAAAATCAGAATCGATAATGTATTCGGGAGCTTTTTTCGATCGCTTTAAAAGTCTAAACAATTGTTTACCTATATGACTTGTTGGTAAAGCATGGGTTAGCGAATAAAATTTTTTATAAACGATATTTAATGCGAACGGACTCCATCGGTTAAAATTATTCAATTTTTGGCAGTGTCTTTTAAAGAAACGGATACTAGCAGCCTCTTCTAACGTCAAAATTCTATTTTTTTTCGTCGCTTCCACAAAAGTCACTAAAGCTCGAAAAGCCTTATTTTTCTTACACGTTTTCGTAATTTTTGGAAATGGGTTTTCGGAAGCTATCACGTAAAGCGTTGAGTGGTAAAATTCACATACCTTAGTTTGGTCTTCTGGTATTAAGGCTCGCAGTAAAGTATTGGGTGCTTGATCTGGTACGCGTATGCCACCCTTGATAACGTTCTTTCCAATCGTGTAAAGTAAAATACATTTGTTATCGAGCTGAATGTCTGGGCAATAGCTACCCCGTAGCACGACGATACTATCGTTGGGAGGATCGATAGGAGTCGTATCAAACTCGGTACAATGGTAGGTTATGATGGCTCGTTTGAAACGTATGGCTATAAAATGCTGTCGATTATATTTATTTCCATACACGTCAATAAATTTATGGTAATCCTGTTCAGACAGCGCACAACTCATTATAAGCTTGATTGTGTAGATCAGAGCTTAGTATGACCGGACGCATTTTCGCAGCACGAGACAGAATGAGGATGTGGGTATGTTAGCTACCCTTTATATAGTCGAGTAAAGATATATCAACCGACAAAAAAAAAAAAAAAAAAAATTTTTTTTTTTTTTTTTTTTTTTTTTTTTTTTTTTAATGACTTTGAAGCTCGTTGCCACAAAAAGCAAGTCGGAGCAAAATAGGAGAAGGTAGGAGCATGAATCGTAGCTACCCTATAGAAATGGATAGATTTTTTTTTTTTTTTTTTTTTTTTTTTTTTTATGCTTATATTTATATTATATTATATTTATATTATAATATATTTATAATATATTTATATTATATTAATATTATATTTATATTAATATTATATTTATATTATAATATATTTATAATATATTTAAAATAATATTTATATTATAATAATATTTATATTATAATATATTTATAATATATTTATAATATATATATATATATTTTTTTTTTTTTTTTTTTTTTAGCTGTAAGATAATTATATGGTATTATTTCCTTTGTCTGTTCTATTAAATTATATCGCTCTCGAAGATATTTTGCAGGATCCATTAAGGCTTTTTGGCAAGAACATGTATCTGGAGATCCTTCAGCTAAAACGCATCTCATGCAATTTGTCAAGTGCCATTCTCTACTTTCAGAATTAAGAATTACATTGATTTCTCGATTTTTTCCCATTTCTCTCACTTTTATTTCAAACTGTATAGCATTCTTTGTAGTTTTGTATTCTTCATACCATTTGAAGACATTTTGTCTGTCTGATACACAACGCTTGTAAAAATCTCGTACATTTTCAATTTGATGAGAATCGGGATAAGTAAACGCTGCTGAAGATCCGCTTAAACGTTCTTCCTTATCCTTATGTAATTTTTGAAAATTTCCTGAAAGCATTTCGTCAGCTAAATATTTTTCTGGAGATCTCTTAGCGTAGATGCAAAGACAAGTATCAGGTCCCTCTATTACATCGTCCTGACACCATACACAATTATTTAAGTGTAATTCATCTCTCTTGTTCAAAAGAAATTTCAAACGACTATTATTACAACGAGATAATACTTCGAAATGTAAAATATTAACTCGATTATTATAAATCTTGTACTTCTTTTGCAGAGCATCTAAATAAGTTGTAGTCATCTTGAAACACGTCACAAGAGCACGAAAACAGGATTCGATAAAGTTTTCAAGAGCTATTTATGTGGTCAGACTGATGCTGGAAGAGGTTCAAACAGAATGATGGTGTTGGTACACTAGCCACCCTATATATAGCCGAGCCACACCCACCTTAAAAAAAAAAAAAAAAAAAAAAAAAAAAAAAAAATTTTTTTTTTTTTTTTTTTTTTTTTCAGAAGACCCTCTACAAGATATCAGAGTTTTATCCAAATATGTTATAATTTACTCGCAACTGTAATCTCTCATCAAATTCCCAGTGCAGCGCATTTAATACTGTGTCATCAGAATAATGTATAATAGGCCAAAAAAATGGAAACGTTGAAACCTTTTCTGCAGATTCTATTAAATAAAATATTTGACCGTCGATATATGCCCAACAATTAGTTTTTTTGTTGTTCTCAGATTTGAATAAGGATATAGTTCCAATACCTTGATCATTTGACGAAATACACGTGTTAGCGAAATGATCATCAAAAATATCTTTAGTAGTCCCAGGTGAAAATATTTTGCGACAATAACTACATATTGACGAATATAAGTGATTGCCCTCATTAATGTGTGCCGTCAAATATGTTTCTTCGTAAAATAACATTGGACAATAGTCACATTTAAAGTATGCTTCGGAATCTAATACGTCTTCCATTTGACTGATACGAGTAAAATGTTGCAAATTGTAAATGCAAACACTTATATACTTTAAATAAAAGCCACGCCCAATTCTTTAAAAAAAAAAAAAAAAAAAAAAAAAAAAATTTTTTTTTTTTTTTTTTTTTTTTTTTTAGACAATCTTTAACTCTTCATCTTTTAAAAGCATATCATTTAACTGTATCAAATTTTCCTTAGAATTGCTCAGCATTTTATAATACGCTAAATCCAATTTCTTTCTAGCATTCCACGAAACAGTAGATTGTTTTGCAATCATAAATGCCCACCATACATTTATATATTTATTTCTGACAATTATCATTCGAACTCTATATAGCATCGTCAAAAAATTTAATAGTATTAGCATGAGTACAATCCCATAAAGTAGCATAAATATTTTACGATATACACTGCTTAATGGTAAGAGACAATTGAATTTTCCAGCTGTAGATCCACTACTGTGATAATAGGTAACGAAACACGACCCGTTGTCTGGAAAAATTGTATAAATTGATTTTATCGACCAGCCGAAATGACCCCAAATGTTGTTAAAAAAAATATTGGTTATGTATAATATTAACATTACGTAAAATATATAAAATATTTCCAATGCCAGCGTTTTAAAGAATATTAAATTTCCTTTCGAATCCTTAATGACTCGAATTACGTCTTCAGGTTTATCAGCCAAGCTTTCTAGGTATCGTAGATAATTTCCAAATAATTTTGTCCAAACGGAATATGGAAAATAAAATCCAAATGCCAATAATAGTAAATAAACAGACACCCATTGATAATAATCGTGATAAATTACTGGTTCATCTCTAGTCATGGTTCCATTTATGAAACATTTTGTATCGACAAAAGATTGCGACACGCTTTTTTCTGTTACTTGGCAAATTATATTTTGTCCAAATAAAATGCGAGCCATGCCAAGGCCCGTACAAAATAGAAGAATATTACGAACATAGATTTGTTGAAAGTCAATTAACACACTATGACTTTCACTATGCTTGGAACTAAATTTGATGAGTTGCAACAAGGATATCATGCTGACGAATTAAATTTTGTTGCTGCTACTTAATTTATATAGCCTGCGGTCTATGTTGGACAAAACCAGTCATATATATAAGCATTTCACGAAGACTGTTGCTGGAAGGTATCGAGAAATAATGATTGTATAAATACGCTCGCAGTCATATATATAGCTGAGCCACGCCCACTCAAAAAAAAAAAAAAAAAAAAAAAAATTTTTTTTTTTTTTTTTTTTTTTTTTTTTTTTTTTTTACAGTTGGTTGGTTGATGTAATTAGTTTCTAAAGTTATATTTCTCAGTTGGCTGCTAAAGTTATATTTCTTTAGCCAATCATTATAGATGGCGCTGCAGTCTATATATATAGTATATATATAGTATATCTATTAGGGTGGGTGGGAGTGGAATTTATTTCTTCTACTGTACGGTCATGCATAAACTCGCTCCTGACCCATTTCCTTTAAAATAGCGTCATTTATACAATATTGGCTTTGAAAACAAGATATTTATAGATTTTTGCCTGACAAATGACAAGATATTGCAGGTTTTCATGAAATCAGAATAAATCATGGGCTCTTATAGAAAAATCTAACTATCTAGAGTCGGTCAATGTACATCTTACTGAAAACACATTACGAGACATAGTGACTAAACGACTGTTGCTGGCGAGACATAATGAGGGTGTAGTCACGTTACCCATAGTTAATATAGACAAGCTTCAAGGGTGGGCGTGGCACCTTAAAAAAAAAAAAAAAAAAAAAAAAAAAATTTTTTTTTTTTTTTTTTTTCAAATGTGGGTGGGGCATTTTCTAAGCACTCAAATGTTTGTCCCTGTTTTATTACGACATAGATGCCAACTGAAAATTTTTTTCGACCAGTACCTGATTCAATATATAGTTAAAAGTTTCTTCTGACATGGCGTCTGTATAATGAATCGCATCCGCCACGTCCTGTTCTACGACTCGATTATTTCCGTCAATGACGCGACCCAAATAATCTATAACTAAACCTTGCAGGTTAAATATAATTTTATTGTGACCGTATCCCGGTTGCCAAATTTTTGAAGTCTGCCAAAGAGCTACATGAGAGGTTTTTGCATGAGCGATTGCCTCTATGGGTGTCAACCCTGACCAAAATGAATTTTTTATTTTTACATCCCCTTGCATACCTATTTCTCCAAACATTTGTTTTAAAATCTCAAAATTTCCTTTAGCGTTTGCTAATATTTGGGTCACTAAGCAACCTTTACCTTGTTGGACGTCACCTCGTTTTTTATAAGTATCGATCAACCATTCCATTTCTTCTAAAGTCAGCGAAAATATTTTTTCGTTTTCGAATTTATAGAGATAAAATTTTCTCATATCGTCAAATGCCTGAAAAGTTCTTTTCGATCCATAAATTTCATATATTACTTTAAATGTTTTTTTCAAATCGTTTTCTTTATAGGGTAAAAAATTAATTTCGTCTTTAAATAAATAGTAAGCGACTAGCATATCTTGACACGGACTCAACTTCATATCCATGACCGAACTACCCATTTCCCATTCTGGATTTAATAAAATCATACATTCCGCTTGAGACAGGGCGCTATAAAACAAATAAATGTTGACTTCATCGCCATCAAAATCTCCATTGATAGACGACAAAATTTCTAACGGTATGCCAAAGCAATCGTAGGTCCATGCGGGACCTTCTACAGGTACTTGTAAAGCCACAAAATTTTCAGGTTGTAGAGACGGCATTCTATTCAATAGCACCCATTTACCCTTCAAACCAAATTTTTTTACGATGAACTCTGGCATATGTATTTCGTTAGGTCTCAGGGTTGCGTCTGGAACAATCATACCTCTCATGGAATAAGAACATCTTTTACCGAACGCTACTTGACGAATAAATGTAGCTTTGCCGCAAGACCGCGAATCCAAACTGCCGTAATTTAAAGGCGCTTCCTGTATCTGTTTATAAAAAGTGACAGATTTGGAAGAGGGCTGTATGGTTTTCGTACGACTCGTTATAGGCTCTCCCAACACGAAACGCATGACTTTATCGTAAACGAGAGTGGTTGTCAACTGCCAATAAATTGGATCTGGTAAAACTAAAAATTCCTGTTTGCATTGAATGCCTGCATTATTCATCATGCGTTTATGTTGGGGTAATACGAAAATATATCCTGGAGTAGGTATCGCTATAGACTGAAGAGGATAACAGGTAAGCTCGTCGTTGAAATAAAACTGACTGCAACACATATTGAAATTTCTAGATCCGAATTCGATTTTTTTCTTACATTTTAGACATTCAGAGGCGAACGCGTTTTTCTTGCGCCAAGCTCGTAATATTATAAGTAACTCTTGCGGCTCGATTCGTAGAGTACATTTGTTCAATTTCAACATCGAAATACGGTATCGGCTTACAGACATGTTATAACAAAGTTGAATGAACGATGTATCCGAGAAAACTAAACGGTGACGAGTACTATCCCAATGACAAATTCGTTACCGATAAATATGGTAAGGAAATTTACGCACGCGATCGAAAAGGTAACGAAATCTATCCAAAGTCAAAGCAAATTCTTTTTGCAAGAGACGCGTCTGGTATATATTATTATGCTAAAGACAAAAACGGAGACGAATATTATCCTTTAAAACGAAATAAATCAGTCTTAATAGAAGATCACTATAATCAAAATGTACAATTCGCTCTTTATTCAGATGGTACTCAAAGATATCCAGTCGATTCTACTGGAAACGAGTATTATTTGTTAGATGACCAAAATCCTTACTTAATGCGAAAAAGGGACGGAGATGTGTACTATGCCAAAAGTCATAAAGGTCATCCTATGATTCCTTGGAATCATATGGACAAATTCGTACAAAACGAGCCTTTCGTTTATTTGAAAGATTCGGGTGGTAATTTAGTTTATTTAAAAGAATCAACGCTGCCTCCAACCTTACATGCTATAATTCGATGCATATGCAAAGTAAGTGTTATTTGTCCAAAGTACGAAGGGTGTATTACAAAATGTTACTGACCCAATGATGCTGGAAGAGGTTCAAACAGAATGATGGCGTTGGTACACTAGCCACCCTATATATAGCCGAGCCACACCCACCTTTAAAAAAAAAAAAAAAAAAAAAAAAAAAAAAAAATTTTTTTTTTTTTTTTTTTTTTTTTTTTTCAAGGTCGTTTACAATTAGTTAATATTTTTGGTTGATAAATTCTGATGAGTCGTTGAAGCGTTTCAAACATTATTGTAGAGTGGCAGTATTACATCAAATTTTAACTACTATTATTTATTGGCATAAACGGATTTAGTTTACGTATATAAATGTCATCAACTATATCCTCACATGCGCCTTCTAAAAATTTAATCATTATTTGAGATGTAATTTCAAAAATTTTATCAGGACTATGTAATACAGTCATGCATTTGGCCGCATACATCCCAGTATAGATAAGGCATTCTAATACCCATGGTTGATAACTTTCTGAACAATTCGGATTCCGATTGAAAATTTTATCCTTTAAAACATGAGAGACTCTTGGAAAATGTTTTTGCTTGATCTTATGCATTAATTTCGTCTTTAAAATAGGGCCGACGTCAGACATATTTTTAGGATTTGTAACTTTACCAATGCCAGGATACGTAGTAAAGTATTCATATAATATATTCTGAATAGACTGGGACATGGCACATATTTTTCCATCAAAATTTGGCTCATCATCTATAAATGTGTAATTTTGTAATTTCCAGTTAGCCATATAAATGGAGTCTTGGAGAAGGTATAGTAAGGCTTTTTCCGCGTCTTCGGCAGCGTAGTATTCAATCATGTCTGGATTGTAGTAAGTTGTTTAAAAAATGTTTGATGATGAGGATTGTAACTGGTATTTATAAGCCTAATATATACCCTTAAAAAAAAAAAAAAAAAAAAAAAAAAAAAAAAAAACATCTATTTTATTTTCCATAGTGGTGGATTACTCTCCTTAGTTTTTATAACTAAGTAACATCTTTGCATATTATATAAACATATGTTTGCCGTTCTTTTATCACATCCAACAGATTCACAAATTTCTTTAATAGAACGGGCACTATGAGGTTGTAAAGCTAAATACTTGAGAATTTTATGTTGAATTACTTCATCAGCCATCTCAAATAATACAGTATGGCGATCAATGTTAAATTTCTCAAACACGCTTTAGTATATATAGGTTTAAATCAAAGATATAACCGTTGCTGGCGAAGATTGAAATAGAATGGTGAGGTGGCATTTCAACAATCCTATATATAGATGAGCCACACCCACTCAAAAAAAAAAAAAAAAAAAAATTTTTTTTTTTTTTTTTTTTTTTCATAGGAATATTTTTTATAAATTTCTAAATCCAACATGTGTTTTAAAATTGGGTTGTAAAAATAATATTTTTTAGGATAAGTAAGGGTTATTCGAGATTGTAAAAATTTATCGTTGTAAAATATCCAAGGTGACTTAAACAAGACTTTCGAGCTTATTTTAAACAAAGGATATGGATGATACGGCGATACAAGAAACTATATCTAAGATGGCTGCAGAGGCTGCCGAAATGACAAAACAATTTAAACGATATACAGGTGAGAAGTATGTTGATGTTGTACTAGATACTGTAGTTTTCATTCCTGATGAACATATAGGAAATTTAGAGCACTATTATACAGCTATAATTAATAATTTATATAAACTAAGAGATTCCATACCAGAAAAACTACCAGACTTTGAGCAGAAAAAAAATAATATTAAACATAAAATATATAATCACATTATGGCAAATGTGGATTTTACAAATAATAGGTATATGAATCCGTTTAAAGACAATGAATTTCGTAGTTTTAAAAAGGGGGCTAAGAATATATCAGCAGTTGTGAAAGGATATGTAGATGATTTATTTAAAGATGACCATGAGAGAGATACGCCAACCAATTTAACCTCGAAAGAAAAATCAGAAATCGAGCCAGACTCAACTAATAAAATCGTCTTAAATAACGTACTATCTCAAGTAATAGATCCGGTATCCAACCAAGAAGTATCAGATTCGACAATCACTAAACCCTTGGTAACCTCTAAACCTTTGGATCCTCCTACGCCCGTAGAACCCTTGGATCCTCCTACACCCGTAGAACCCTCTAAACCCTTGGATCCTCCTAAACCCGTAAAAACCTCTAAACCCTTGGATCCCCCTGCAGCCCCACAAGAAACATTTATTGATACTATGAAGAATAAATATTATAGTTTACTTAGAAAGGGCGATGCAACAAATCCAAATACGAGATTAGCCTATCATTATTTAAATAATCGAGATCATCTTCAAGCAATGCAAAGAATTTCAAACCTCATCGAATTGTATATGGGCAAAGAAAAGGAATTTGCAACAGTCACCATTAATGACGACGAAACATATACTGTAAATCATCATTATTTGCAGAAACATAAAAGAAATACTGCCAAAGAACATGCGCTTGTAGGAAAACATTTAAATGTTTATGAAATGAAAGCTTATAAATCAATAAAAAAGAGGAAATTAGAAGAAGCAGCTGAAATGGATGTGTAAAAAACTAGCCAACCGTAAAAAAAAAAAAAAAAAAAAAAATTTTTTTTTTTTTTTTTTTTTTTTTTTTACGGTTGGCTAGTTTTTTACACATCCATTTCAGCTGCTTCTTCTAATTTCCTCTTTTTTATTGATTTATAAGCTTTCATTTCATAAACATTTAAATGTTTTCCTACAAGCGCATGTTCTTTGGCAGTATTTCTTTTATGTTTCTGCAAATAATGATGATTTACAGTATATGTTTCGTCGTCATTAATGGTGACTGTTGCAAATTCCTTTTCTTTGCCCATATACAATTCGATGAGGTTTGAAATTCTTTGCATAGTTTGAAGATGATCTCGATTACTTAAATAATGATAGGCCAATCTCGTATTTGGATTTGTTGCATCACCCTTTCTAAGTAAACCATAATATTTATCCTTCATAGTATCAATATATATTTCTTGTGGGGCTGTAACTTGTGAGGGTGTGAATTTTATTACTGGTGTTGTTGGGCTTCGTTTATTCAATGGGGTTTTACTTTCTGAGAGATGTGACGCTGGGGTGTTTGATGTGTCTTGGGAATCGTCTGGTTGCCCAGAAGAGCTTACTACATCACTTTGAAAAGCTTTTTCTGATGCGGAAAAATTGAATGGATACTCATATTGCTCAGTATCGCCGAATAGTTCATTTACAAATTTCCTCACATCCGGTGTGATATCCGTTTTATTTTTATCAGTATAAATCCAGTTTGTGCCAAACGGATTTTCAAACGCTCCATGTGCTGAAGCGTAATTTTTTAAAATGTATTCAGTTATTTTAGATTTAACTAATTTTTTTGTATTCTCAAAGTTTGGGATTTTTTTTATTAGCCGTCCCGTCTCAATATTAAAGTTCTCAAGTATAGCTTTATAATAATCCTCTAAACGATCTGGTGCGTATGCATCAGGAATTAATAACACATTGTGTGACAAAATATCAATATACTTGTTACCTGAATATTGTTTAAATGTTTCTGTCATTTTGACTGCCTCTGCAGCCACCGTAGCTATACGTAGGGTTTTTTCTATTTCCGCCATATCCTTTGTTTAAAATAAGTTCGAATGTCTCTAGAACAAGTCTTGTTTAAGTCACCTTGGATACCTTACAACGATAAATTTTTACAATCTCGAATAACTATTACCTATCCTGAAAATATTATTTTTACAACCCAATTTTTAAAACACATGCTGGATTCAGAAATTTATAAAAAATATTCTTATGCCGAAAAACCTAACGTATCAGCCTTTCAAAGTGTAGATTGGAATAATGCCATTATAGTTTTCAACGACGAATTACATTTGGTTTTGGCACCGGATCCCGTTCATCAACTCGTCCGCTTAGAACGTCGATTACAATACGAAGAAGCCGCAAACAATATTTTTGGACCTTTTAGATTTTTTCCATTTTTCGAATCGTTTAACAAGAACGGAATTAAAATATTTACACTTGTATTTTTCTTCGTTTTGTACTGGTCATTTTCATTAAAGAACAAGTTTCGTTTTTTGTCTCTATCCAATAAGCCTTCAAACGCCTGACGAGATCTTCCGAATCCACAAAGACGTGACGCTCAGCATCAGGTACGGGTTGAGTAACCGTATTCTCGTAACCTTCTTTCGCTTTACGATACATTTCTTTAGAAAAGCGTATGTTAGACAGCCCTGTCAGTAACTGATTCCGATCAAAAGTGTCAAATAAATGATTTTGCAAAAATTGTTGTTTGAATGAACGTGAAGTGTAATAATCTAATACCCAAAAATAGATCGTCCAAAACCAAACTACCAACTTATCGTCTAGAAACTCAACTTCTGTAAAATGAAGATGTTTTCGCATTTCCTTAATAAAAGACGCTATTATTGTGGGGGTATCGTAGTCTTCGTCTATAGCCATTAAGCAGTTGTGGATGGCTGGCGGATTTGTAGAAGAAATTGCCGTTAAAGGAGGTATGAAATCATTTCCAAATAAGAAAGAGGCATCTGTTAAACGTTTGATTGGATAGCTTTTTTCAATATTTTTTACTAAACTATTAATATTATAAAATTGATTATATCGAAAAATTTGAATCGATTCGTATCTATTTAAACGTAATAGAGACAAAATGAAGACATCTTGATCAATGCTGACCACAATTGGATTTTTACATTTTCCCAGAGATTCGGCTACATGAAATATTTTATGTTCGCCCTCGCCAGGAACGTTACAACCACACAATAGGACTTGCATGTCGCGATTGAATGTTTTCAAATTTTCTAGGATGTATATTTGTACACGTGTCGTCAGTTTATTGTTTCCGAATAAAATATATCTATAGAAGCTTTTTTTCGTCTCTTTGGATCGAGAACGGCGTTTTCGTTGCGTGGCCCATTTCATTGGTAAACCTTCGCCGTCAAATGATAAAATAAACGTGACATAATCCAAGGTAAGGGATAAAAAAGTTTTAAAACACGTTTTTATTTGATCCCAAACGGATTCGCAAATTTCTTGAAAAATTTTTTCTTCCTCAATTTCAAGACATTGTTCGATAGCCACATACAAATAACTTTGGCAGTCTATGAGTACGGAATCGAAATTAGCTGGTAATTTAGAGGGTGACGATATTAACTGGATAAGTTTACAAAAATTAGTAATACCCATTCCGTTATAAATATCGAACTTTATATAACCTTCTTGAAAAAATCTAAGTCTGTTGCTAGAAGGTGTCGAGACAAACTGACTGTATGGGTACGCTCGCAGTCATATATATATAGCTGAGCCACACCCACTCAAAAAAAAAAAAAAAAAAAAAAAAAAATTTTTTTTTTTTTTTTTTTTTTTTTAACAGTAGGTTGGTTGGTTGATGAAGTTAAGTTGGTTTCTAAAGTTATATTTCTCAGTTGGCCGCTAAAATTATATTTCTCAGTTGGCTGTTAAAGTTATATTTCTTTATCCATTCATTGTAGATGGCGCTGCAATCTCTCTCTCTCTCTCTCTCTCTCTATATATATATATATATATATATATATATAGTATATATATATATAGTATATCTATTAGGGTGGGTGGGAGTGGAATTTATTTCTTCTACTGTAAGGTCATGCATAAAATCGCTCCTGACCCATTTCCTTAAAAATAGGATGAAATGGCGTAATTTATGCAATATTGGCTTTGAAAACATAATTTTATAGACTTTTGTCTGACTAATGACAAGATATTGCAGGTTTTCATGAAATCATGGGCTTTTATAGAAAAATCTAACTATCTAGAGTCAGTCAATGTACATCTTACTGAAAACACATTACGAGACATAGTGGCTAGACGACCGTTGCTGGCAAATGTCGGGACACAATGAGGGCGTAGTCATGTTAGCCATAGTATATATAGACAAATTTCAATGGGCGTGGCACTTTAAAAAAAAAAAAAAAAAAAAAAAAAAAAATTTTTTTTTTTTTTTTTTTTTTTTTTTTTTTTACAGCTGGTTGGTTGGTTGATATATATTTTTTTCCTCGTTCATCAAGATTCGCTTTTCAATTGTCATGACCAAGCGATTGGTTACCAAATTCAATTAAACCAAGTCAAGAAATGTCTAGAATAATTTGTCCAGAAAAAGTTCTAGGTAATCGTTATGCCTTTAGAAATAATGGAACATGTTATTATCCTAAAGACGGATATGGAAATGAGTATAAAGATGACCGTTTAGGTTTTATCGCAATCAATAGTCTATACATTTATCCGTTAACGAGTTCGGGTAAGCCAAAATATCCTATTATAAATGGTAAAGAAATTTATGAAATTTATGCAGGTAGAGCTATAATTGGCAAAGGCGTAGATGGAAATGAATATTATGCCAAGGATAGATATGGAAATGAATATTATCCAGAAGGAAATATTTGTGCCAAGTTGAAAGATGGAACGCCTTATTATGCATCTACTGTCAACGATAGCAACATATTTCCATTCGACTCATATGGAAACGAGTATTATTTTACGTTTGTTGATTTGACGAAACCCAGCACGATACCCAATAGATATGCTGTATCTTTTGCAGAAGGTGACATTTACCCTCTGAGACTAACTAATGAGGGTAACGAATCACAATATATAATAAATAACACGTATGCCATTGATAAAGACAGAAAACAATTTTATCCAAAAGATGGATACAAAAATGAATATTATTTAGATATTAGTCAGTTGGACATTCAAGAATTTAATCGTAAAGGGACATTGAGTAAAATTTTATTAGAAAGATATGCTTTGACAAATGATAGAAAAATTATATTGCCTGAATTACAAAATGCGTTTTATATAAATACTGCTATGAAACCCGTCGTAAAAACTGAAACTGTAATTGGGAGACTAATTCGAGATGATGACCAAATAAAGGATTTTTTAACAAATATATCCGAATCTGAATCTACTGTACTCGAAAAACCTTACAAATATAAAACCTTGGTAACGAATGAGACAAAATTTATTGCTCCAAAGCCACCAGTTACCAATTTTACATTTTTTGGGATTTTAAATGCAGCAATACCATTTTATCAAATATGGTGTTTTTGGGTGTTAGTAATAATCGTTGTAATTATAAAAACAATTTTTCTCGTATGGTGGTTCTTTTTAATACCACGTCTGCCATCAAGTATATTCGATAACATAAAACTTTAAAAATAATATATCCTGCCTTCAGATATATATATGTTAGCTAGAGTTAATCAACATTAAAAAAAAAAAAAAAAAAAAAAAAAAATTTTTTTTTTTTTTTTTTTTTTTACTTAAGCCAAGTTCAAGTATTTTACTAGACTCTCAACATTTTCCTTTCCCATAGTTAAATTATATAATGAAACACATTTCTGCAATATTTTTACATCTATATCGCTGTCTACAACATCTGGTTCTCTTGGCAATAAGACTCGTGTCATTTCTTCAATACATCTGTAGACTATATGATAAACCCACTTTGCGGGAACTGGTGTGGCGTTACCAATCAATTTGTACATTTTTCTAATAGCTTGTACATGTAATTTCATGTATTCGGGTTCATCATCAAAAATTGTCTCGCCCTCTCCGTATCGAAGGTTATGCATATAATTTTCACGTTTATAATTGGGTTTGATTTCGCCATTTAATCCATCTACGGCTAAAATAAAATCTAAATCGGGTACTTTTTTCAACATGCCCTCCAATTTTTCATTTTCAACGACTCTGCGATCGGTCTTTAGAATCGCAGCAATTTCTGGATGGACGGGTGTGTAATTTTTAAGAAGATTTTCAACCGTTGTCCAAGTTAAGCCGAGTTCTTCAAAGACATGTTCCAATAGATTTAATGTAAGCGTTTTCAGACTGACATTCTTCTTAATGTCTTGTGGTGAAATGCTGACGCGAAATAGCTGATTGATATTTTCCTGGAGTGTGTTCATCTTTATTAAACCCCTTTCGATTGAAGCCTGTCTTTTTTAAATTAAATTAAGATGTTTACGGTGTATATATTAACGTTTTTCGTCATGTATATTTGTCATTGTACTATGGCTCGTAATTTATTATCCTCTTACTTAGTCAAGCCCTATCCGTTCCATCTTAACCTTTTTCGCTGGAATAAAGATGTCCAACTCACATTTGATTAAGTGGTTCGAAGAGATATTATTTGGTAGTCAAAGGCCTCCTATTCGAGAGCCAACAGAAGTACACAATATAATTTTACGCATGGAATCGGAAAATATTCCTTGGTTTCATATGATTTCTCAAGGTGGCCTGACACTGTTTCCATATCAGGTACACGGAGACATTAATTCCTTACTCGATTACTTAGAAAAACAATGGATCGACAAAGAACCTTATTACGACCCGCCGATATTTAAAACGCGAGCCGTTTCCAAATTTTGGGATCAGTTACAACTCTTGTTGGCAAGACGACTGGAACCGCCTCCACCTTTACCGAACCCATCTAAAACAGACGCCGAAACTTTAAAAGAAATTTTAGAACCCACTCGTCCAAATCAAAAATTTTCTTACGAATCGGCCGAATTTTGGGGTGAAGTGGCTCGTAGATTTATCAATTTGAATAGACCTGAAGACGCATCGACGCTACCCAACATATCTTCAGATCTCACAAAAAGAGCCATACAGCTCTACGACATAACTTCTAGAGCTCAAGGCATGTATTACGATCCTTATACCTATTATTTGGTACATGATTCGGAATACGTAGACTCGGTTCATTGGCGAAGCGGTCAAAATCTCGAAGCCTTCATGCATCATCGACGCAGACATCCCTTAACGCTATCTATACAGGCCATTCTAAAGAAAAGTTTAAACGATTTGTTAAACGGTAAGAAACCCTCAGTTTTTAAGGATTCGTGTCCTCAGCTCGATTCTCTATTGCATAACATTAAGGTCATTCATGAAGAAATTGAGCAAGTTCCGCACGAAAATCAACCGCCTAAGCTCATAGACGTTTTCCAACGACTCTTGGCTCTTTGTAAGCGAGACGGATTATGGGAAAATCAAATTTCTGAAATTGAATTGGAACCCATTTCGACGAGTCTTTTACATTTGACGGAACGAGTTCAGATTCTAGAACGCGAGAAAAGAATTTTATGGAAACATGTTATCGAAGATGATGAGCAATCTGATTCAAAGCCACCAAAGCGCATTTCTTCAAATTGCCTTTATGCAAAGGACAATTCGCCGAATTTATAATATTACGGTTTACGGTCGGCACGCCTAATTGTTCCACGTTCATAATGTTACGTATGCCGGCATCTTTTAAAATGTTAGGTTGGAAACTACCGCCTTTATAACCGAAAACAATCTCTGTGTTGGGAAATAGGTTCTGTAAAAACTCATAGCGATCCTTCAAATATTTTAATACGTCTGAATAAATTATTCCGCCGCTGGTAGTCACTTCTACGTCTGGACGAGCTAGAGGATAGCATTTTCGCATCTTTGAATAATTCATGGGACTCGTAATATGGAAACATGAAAGTAAGCCTGTCACGTCGCAATAAGCCAGTTCTAGAGGCACATACTTATCTCCCAAGACCACACCTTTTGTATGTACGATTGCTTGCATTCTAAATAAAGATGAAAGGTATCGGGTTCAATACAATCCTTCTTGGTTTCGTTCTGGTCAATTTGATTATAAGCTTGGGTGTGACAGCCTTCACGATGTACAAGATGTCCAATGCTACTGAGTACGCATTCGGTACGGGTACTAACCTTATGGTGGCATCAACCAAAGGCGTCTCAGCTCCAAAATTCTTCGCTGACAACAAACTGTTGTTGTTGTTGCCGACCGTTTCAAATACCCTGAGTATGATTCTTATAGGCGCGCTAATTATAATTAACAAATAAAGTAGCAACTATGAATCTCAGAATGATGTTGGCAATCACGTTGGTCGTGTTTCTAGTAGTGGGTCTAATGACATATGGTTATCTAGTGTATTCTATTAAGGGCGTTACAGATAAGAAAGATGGAACTGAAATGGTAACACTTCAGAAAACAAAATTGTATGGCCAACTATTTATACAATTGGTACAACTGTTGGTTGCCGGCTTTATTGTCTATAAGAATTAATCTCGACGGATAACTAGACAGAGACTGTTGCTGGTCGAGACACAATGAGGCGTGGACGCGTTAGCAGTTATATATATATGTAGTTAAACCTTAAAAAAAAAAAAAAAAAAAAAAAAAAAAAAAAAAAATTTTTTTTTTTTTTTTTTTTTTTTTTCAGTTGGTTGGTTGGTTGGGTTCAATAGACTTTATCAACCTACAAACCAACTATATTAAATAAGTTAACTTTGCTCGAAACTTATTGCAGTCATCTCTCAAGATACCATGCATATACTGTAAAATGAAATAGTATCGTCAGTTTATGGTACTTGGATTTCAGTCGATTATATATTAGCTATAATTTTTTTGGTGCTGTAGACGAAACTATCCATCATTTTTTGAAATTTACTCTCTGATTTAGGATCGAATGTTTCCCAGCCTCCATTTTTCTCAATCCAAGGCGTTAAATGCTTTTCAAAATTTTCATTTAAAATTTCTAACGCAATCTTAAAAATGCTGAGAGACATTTTATTCATCAGGCATTTTGCAGTCACATCACCAACAACTGCCAAATATTTTAAGATTTTGCCCCAATCTTTTTCTGAGTCTTGAAACAAAATATGTTGAAACGAATCACGTAGCTTATCTTCAGTTATATCGTTACGAATTTGTATGGGATCGAAAAAGTTTAATTTAGAACAAATGTCTTTAACGATTCGTTTATCCTGAGGATGGTCTAATAGATGAACTTCGATATAAAATCCATGACGATAAACTAAATATTGCAAGACTCTAGCTAAAATATGTTTTGTCTGTGACGAAGACATGTTTGCATTTGGATGTTTGGATAAAGCTATGACTTATATATATAGTCAAGCCACACCCACGCATTTAAAAAAAAAAAAAAAAAAAAAAAAAAAAAAAAAATTTTTTTTTTTTTTTTTTTTTTTTTTTTCGTGTGGTCATGTGGGCGGAGCATTTTCTAAAAGCAGGCAAATATAATTTCTTTTGAATTCTACCACTTTTTGTTAAACATAATAAAGGGAAAATGAATCCTGAAAAAATTGTACAAATTACATACAACAGCGTTATACAGTTCTTACAAAGAATACTTGGAGTGGATAAAATGACCTATATCTTAAATCATTTAAACAAATCTTTTCCATCTTGGGATCATAAGTGGTCTATAATACAAAAATGGCTAGTGGAAGAGCATCCCATGACAAACATGCAGCATACCATTCATAGTTTTGCTCAATTATTTCCAGATTACGAATCTTTTGCCAATGATTTAAATCAGTCGCTAGCTCTTCATGACGAATTTTGGAATCAAGTATATATACAGCTTTGTATTGCAAAAGAAGGTTTAAAATGTTAAATGTTGCAAAATTGGAACCCTTTGCATTATTAACGCTAGCCGGCGGATTATTATATTCTATTGGTGTATTAACTGTCGAATCCAAAGCCAATTCTTGTTATCGGATTCATTTTATTATTCTAACCCTCGTTATTTTCATTGCTCTCGTAGCCATTAGCGTGTTTAAATATCTCAAATGTCGTTTCGCTTGCCGCCAAATGGAAGACCTCATAAGGGCTATGAAAATAAAATAGGAAGCCTCTCTCCTTTATCGTTTTGAAAAAGTATTGCATCTCCGCTACGAACTCCAATCAGCGCCCATTTGTCGATTTCGGAAACGGTACAATGTTCAGTGCTGCCCAAAATAGGTGTGATTTCCAAATGCTGAGCGATACATAAAAATTGCCGAAGACCTTCGTTGTTATCTTTTACGCAAACTTTGACACCGTCTTCAAATTCAATGGAAAATTTTAAAGGGTTTGAAGACATGTAAGCATGTTTAATGGGTCGGATAGCTTTTTTCTTTATAATAGTCAAGTATTCCATTATCACAAAAGTGTATATTAAGTAATGGCGACTTTGGATGCTACGTTAGCTGAGTTAATGATAACGAATCTTCAAAAGAAGCGTCCAGACGTATTTTGTGTGATATTTCCAGAAGAAGCGCGCGCGACTAATATAGATCCAAACGTATTATCTGAGGCCGAAAAAATTTTTAAAGAGGAGTGTCCCGACGACGATTACACATTAGACCAGTTAAAAACTTATTGGCAAGAGAGATCCAAAGACACAATTAATGGATACGCTGAGGGAGTATTGCCAAATAGTGAAATATGTAACCAATTCGCTTATGATTCATCAAAAGGTAAAAATGTTTATATTTATCCTCCTATAACAAAGAAAAAGTTGTCAAAAGAATTTGATATTTTCGAATTTCTAAAGGCTAGACAGGATAACGGATATCCAATCAGGTTTCAGTCGGATGCAGATCTGGAAGCCGATTTAGAAGTTTTATTGGAACCACAGAAAAATTTAGTTATCGATGCCGGACTTAGAAAAATTGCACGAGCCTTGACTGTGTTAAATTCTGCCTGTAGTTATCGAATACTAGATGTGCAAAGTGAAAGAGTCGTACGTTAGTCATTATATATAGGCATGAAGTCAAACCACACCCACACTTTAAAAAAAAAAAAAAAAAAAAAAAATTTTTTTTTTTTTTTTTTTTTTTTTTCAAGTTGGTTGGTTGGTTAATTTAAGACCTTAACTCTTCCTTTTAAATTTATCATTTAATTCTGCAAATCGAGTTCGTGTCTGAGGACTATTCAACGTATAGCCATCTCTATTATACATAGATTGCATATAATTTTCTTTTTCTTCACAATCTCTTTGAGCAGGTTTTTTATTTCGGATATGATCACTTAAGTGTGGATTGTATCGTTCAGTATTCATCTTTATTTAAATATGAAACCCAACTTTAAAGTCTTATAACCTGGCTGCTAATGTTAAATGAATAATAGATAATATATTGTGTTAGCGAGAATCAGCTATATATAGTCAAGCCACGCAAAAAAAAAAAAAAAAAAAATTTTTTTTTTTTTTTTTTTTTTTTTTTTTTTTTTTTAAGGTCACGTGGGCGGAGCATTTTGTAAGCACTGTTAGTGAAGATGTTTTTTTAAAGGATGCCAGATTAGACCATAAGAAATAAGTACGATGCTATCTGCTGAAGAACTATTGAATTTTATATTACAACAAGATCGTTGTATTGTATTTGGCGACTTGGGTCGTTACCCGTACAAACTCTTTGAAATTTTAAAATCAATTCCTTCGCTAAAAGTAATGGTCATTTCTTCAAATAATAACTTATATTCGTCTGACAATCAGATACGAGTCCAGCGTTCCGACCAACTCGTTGAAAGTTGCGACTTGTTAATCTATCTAGAACCCGAATCTATGCAAACGATAGCCAAACATCGATTGGCTTCTCGCGTGGTCGTATTCGCGTCTCATTTAAATTTTATTCATTCTTGCGATGCCCGATGGGCACGTGTTTGTTTCTTTTTGAAAATCGATCCCACTGGCACGCGTAGCTTATTAGACAGGCAAGATTTTTCAATTCAGACTCAAAACGTGGGTTCGGTTCGGGTCGATTATACAAACGTTGTAAGAATTTCTGGAAAAGATAATCCTCCTCTCGAAACCAACGACACGTATGTCATCGTAGACCTCACTCACTACACAAAAGACATATTGAGTATGTTTCTCGCGTTTTGGGATGCGTTTGATTTCATGCTAGAAAACAAAGATTCTATTTCGCGATGGGTTCTATGCTTTGCCGAAAAAGGATACAGCGGTTTCTGTAGATTTAGACAAAAAACGCTCGATGCCTTATCCTGCAAAGATTTCGAATACGGAAATGTGACCGATATTCAAACGATTCTGTCTATGCTTCCATTTTATAAATTTGGAAATATTGACAAAAAATTTAACGTGAAATTATCTTCCTTTGGCGGTGTGAAATACATAATACCTAAATCTGAACAAGAAGCCTGCAAAGCGGCCTATATGTATAACGTTTATCCTATGGTGAACAATGTACTTCGAGTTCGGTAGAATGAATGAAAAAAAAAGGGAATGGCAAATCGAGGCTCACCTACATTGAATTCGTATACTGCATCCATAAGTCCTACATCGCCTACTCGTGTCATCTTTAGAAGAGTTCCAGGACCTTCTAACGCTGTAGCAGGACCTTCTAATGTTGTAGCTATTCGAAATAATGATCAAAGACTTGTTCCATCTCCAACAAGACGATCTCAAGGCCTAGCTAATAGCAGAGGTAGAGGTCGAGGTAGAGGCAGAGGTCGAGGCAGAGGTAGAGGTAGAGGTAGAGGCAGACCTCGCCTCCCAAGCATAGGCAGTAATTCAAGCGGTAGCTCCTCAGGTAGAAGCAGAAGTAGTAGCGTTAGCAGCAATAGTAGCACTGGAAGTTCGAGCTCTCGCAGGGGTATTAGAAATCCATATTTGAGAAGAGTATCGCAAAACGAATTGGTTTACAACTACCATCCACACAGTTTAAGATTTAAAAAGGTACAAGGAAGATTTCCAACGAATCGATTGCCAAACAAAACGTGTAGAATATTGACAAGCCATTGTTCAAAACGATATCCACTACGACGAGATCAAACACCCCGTCATACAACAATTAATATAGATCAGCTTTAAGTAACAATCTTGAAGAGAGATGTAATGGTTAAGGTTTATATATAGTCCGGACACATACCAAAAAAAAAAAAAAAAAAAAAAAAAAAAAAAATTTTTTTTTTTTTTTTTTTTTTTTTTTTTTAAGGTTGGTATTTAACCCATTAATCTATTAAATAATTTACTTAAAACTTTATAGCTAATATCTGTTCCAAATCTCTTACACGACTCAAGGCTGTATAAACCAAACTCATACTTCGATTGTCATCTAAGCTGACTACAATTTTCGAATTATCTATCGTATCGCCTTGATATTTATGAATTGTACCGGCAAATGCTAACACTAGAGGAAAACGTCCAGTATACCCTGACGTGAACACTCTAACTTCGGCATTCGTTTTAGGATTTCTACACACTGCAGCATTTTTTTCAATATCATAGCAAAGAAAGATTAACCTAGTACCATTATTACAACCCTTCGCACAATAGTTTGCAGTTACAAACACCTCACAATTTGACTTCAAGACCAGATCTTCATGTAACTCTATTTCCGGGCCTTCGATTTTATGTTTCAAATAAAACTTATTAAAACTGTTGACAGTTGTATTTTGATGAGCCATGGCTTTATCCGCTTTCATTAAAAGAGTCCTATCGATATCCTGTACTACTGGAAATTTTTCGCATATGTAAGCAAACATGCCTGTCGTGTCTTTTTTATCAATAAATTGACGTAATTCCTTCACAATTTTTCCATATTCGGGTGTGAATCTATGATTTTCCTTCAAACGAATCTTGCAAACGTCGTATCGTTTTTCGTTTAAATTAATGCTAAACAAATTATGCTCAGAACTGATGGGTTCGAGTTGATGAGGATCTCCCATGCAAACAAATAGCAATGGGCCGTGGGACCTATCCATAAAATATCTAATGAGCCAATATATCAGCCATCCATTAATCATAGACACTTCGTCCACAAGTACCAAATGAGGAAAAATGTCGCATTTGAATTGAGACAAAATCTCTCGACTTTTATCTATAGATTTCAACAAATCTTTTTCGTTTTCTAACTTATCTTCTATTTTTTTAACGTGTTTAGAATTCAGCTTAAGTGTGGAATGAATTGTACAACCCTCTATCGCTTCAGCACTATGAGCCGTGAAACTCATCCTAATCTGCGGAGCCTTAATCAGATCGAAAGTATTTTTAACCAAATGCGATTTGCCAGTACCCGGACCCCCAGAAACAATCACTAATAATTTGCGAGGCTTCCTGATCCAGTCGACGACATAATTGAAAAATTTTTTCTGAGATTTGCTTAAAGTAAGAAAATGTTCACGGAGCCCTTGCTTATCAACTACGATATCGGAGGTTACAGCATACGTGGATGCCATCTTTGTCAGAAAAAGACCGTTTCCTTGATTCTTGTAAATTCTGAAGGTCAGACTGCCGAATATATTCTATTTATTTGTAATAGAGTACCTAAAGCCTATTTGACAGATTTATACACCTTGTATATGGGACGCGAATTGCAAGATTCATCCACGGAATACGTGGAATCAATTATTTCGTTGAAGGTCGACGAAATTATAAAGCCAGACGAATGGCTAAATTGCGTAATATGGACACGATACCGAGAACAAAAAGATAAGTCAAGCCTGGAATTGTTTGTAAAAAGACCTAAAAAGTCTGAATTATACTATGCAGTAGGTACCAACGGCACACTCTTGATTTGTAGAAGAAATTCAACTGAGAGTATAAAACTTCACGAAAGCACGATTGAAATGTTTTGTGGAAAATCTAGACTGTACTGTAACAATCCGACAATAGAATGGGTCAATAAAGATTTATAAATACTATAGCCTTAAACCAATGTAGACTATACTGTAACAATCCAACAGGAGAATGAGTTAATAAATATTTATGGCGGCTTATTTATAGGAAGGTGCCACACCCACCCTTGAAAAAAAAAAAAAAAAAAAATATATATATATATATTTTTTTTTTTTTTTTTTTTTTTTTTAAATGACCTTGAATGACCTTGAAGCTCGTTGCCACAAAAAGCAAGTCGGAGCAAAATAGGAGAAGGTAGGAGCATGAATCGTAGCTACCCTATAGAAATGGATAGATTTTTTTTTTTTTTTTTTTTTTTAATATATTATATTTATATTATATTATATTATATTTATATTATAATATATTTATAATAATAATAATAATAATAATAATAATAATAATAATTAAATAATAATAATAATATAATTATATATATATATATATATATATATATATATATACTTGTATACTCAGAAATTACTGTAAAACATCTTTTAATTTAAGTGATTATAAGTTTGTAGTCTGGACATTACATGTCAATTATAGTGTCTCTGTCAGTTTCACTATATCAGCATTAGACTACTCTCTTTATTGTCTTGGCAAACCCAACGTAAGTTTGTAGTCCGGATTTTGTATGTCAGCTATAGTGTCTCTGTCTAATGCAGTATCACTAGATTAGCATGAGACTACTCTCTTTATTGTCTACCAAACCCAACATAAGTTGGTAGATCAGTTTTCATGAGATTACGTTCTTTATTGTCCCAACATAAGTTGGTAGTCTAGATTGTGTATGTCAGCTATAGAGTCTGAACCAGTTTCATGAGATTACGGTCTTGCCAGACTCAACATAGTACGGACTTTGAATGTCAGCTAAAGTGTCGTTGCCTAAACCAGTTTCATGATATCAGCCTGAGATTACGTTCTTTATTGTCTTGCCGAACCCAACGTAAGTTTTTAGTCCGAACTTTGAATGTCAGCTGAAGTGTTGTTGCCTATGCCAATTTCATGATTGTAGAATGAGATTACGTGCTTAAAATATGGTT
Source organism: Salticus scenicus (assembly GCA_963930645.1). Lineage (NCBI taxonomy): Eukaryota > Metazoa > Arthropoda > Arachnida > Araneae > Salticidae > Salticus > Salticus scenicus. The sequence goes on along the minus strand of OZ005648.1, from coordinate 325,455,199 downwards.
TCTTCTATTTCAACATTATCTTTATCTATCATAGAACAATTGACTTGTTTATTAGGTGCCCAAATTAAGTCAGAAAGAGATTTAATAATTTGTTTTTCTTCGCACTCGTAACAGCCTCCCTTATAAATACATTTTACAATTAATTCTTTATCGTTTATGTATGTTGGTTTAACTTTATAATGGGGTCGTTTGGGAAACATTGCATCATGTAAAATACATGGTTTAAATATATCCAATTTGTATGCTTTACCAAACCAATAAAGGGTATCAGATGACCAATTCACCGAAATATTAGCAAATTCTAATTTATAGAATTTAAATCTATGTAAATATCTTATCGGTAAATATTGTTTCGAAAAAACATTTTTCAGCAAGCTATTCATTTTTCCCATTTTATTTTTTTCCAGTTTCTTTTAGATATACATTTTTCGTCTTTAGGATTTTGTACTCCCAATCGTGTACATTCAGTGCCTTTGTAGTCATAATCAAAATAGCGTATGGAGAGAGTCTTGAGATGCCCATTCACCCACGCGTAACAAGGAAAACCATAAGGGTCTAGATACCAGCCTTCTTTCAGAGTACGAATCATCGTTAGAAAATTTTTATCGCAAGCTCACCACGTATATGGATCCCACAGCAAGTTATCCAATTCGGGTATTTTAGACAACTTGTCAACTTTATCAATACAAGAAATATTTTTAAAGATTGTTATTAAAATTTCATACGGTAAATCTAAGAGTGGAAAAGAGTCAGTCATCTCTACCAAAATTGCAAGCTATTGTGAACAACTAACCAATTTTTGTTTTATATATATGTATATAAACCACGCCCACAAAAAAAAAAAAAAAAAAAAAAAAAAAAATTTTTTTTTTTTTTTTTTTTTTTTGTGACTTTGAAATATAATTTCATACAACCTTCATTCAACCTCAACTTATTTTTAACTTTTATCAGACGACATTAAACTGAAGCCATAACCAGTTCCTTCCTTAAACTGTTCTCCAAAAAATATACTATCGGCCGAAGATTGTACATTATACCATTCCTTCGTACCAGTGCTTAATCGCGCTAAATTTTTCTTAATTGCTTCAAAGCTCAACACTTCTATAGGCGTCTTGTCAGGATTTTTTGCTAGCCCATCTCTAGTTAATGGTAAAGGTTTACCGCTACGACATTGACATTTAATCAGAAACAATACATCTTTTTCGTAAGCCGACCCATCATTTGTAAACAATTGCCTTTCTATTAAATTCACCATGTTAAAAAAATAGCAAACGATTCCACATTTTTGAAAAACGCTACGCACATCAGAAAAAGCCACAACCATTTGAGGAGGAATCTTACATAACATCTCATGTAAATCTTTTAGCGATTGGTAAAGAATTTTGATAGAACCCCTGTCTTCAACCAAAATATATTTACACGTGCTCAAATATTTAAAATCTCCGTTTGAATTTCTGCCTTTGTTTCGAGGACCGCCTCGTTCTAAGTGACAGGCATCTGGTAGCAATTTCATCAATTCTGGAATTGAAAGTATCGTATAAACTGTAGAATGTCGCCGTCTGTTGGATAATTCGAAAACTTGTTTTTGAGTAGAAAACAATGTGAGTTCATATAAAATGTTTTTTTCAACATTAAATTGTTTGACGGATTCCGAAGACGAAGACAAGTGTTTGCTGTCTAGAGCACCCTGTGTATCGGATTTAGTAACGCGACACGCTCGATAGATTCCAAATGCGTCTCCAGGTGTAGGAAATTTCAAGTGTTTTACTACGGCCCACATGAATTCAGGAACCGCTGTGATATTTTTGTTAAATATATTTAAATCTTGAATTTTCCTCAAATGACATTCGATCAACCTCAAAACCGAATCCATATTATGGGGTTGGATTCTATTCAAAATGGCCTCGTAAAGATCGGGTCTGTTTAATAGAGTATATTCCATCAAACGTTTGGCCACAAACATGATATCTGTTAAAGAGTTACAGCGAGTATATAACGGACTCAAATTTCGAAAAACAACAGACGAAACCAGTATGCTAGCTTACGTGATGATGTTTACTGACCTCAAGATGAAAGATTTGTTGGGATGGTTTAATGACAACCCAGGCCGACGACAAACGTATTTAAAAGACTTGAATATTTTGGAAGATTACGCGTTAGCTAAAAAACTATTTACGAAAAAACATCAAACGTACTTAATTCGCTGGAAAAATATGGTTTTTGCTTGGATCGGTAGAAAGGTTACGTTTGAAGCCTTGAGAAAATCGTGTAAACGGGCCAAGGCAAAAGGTCTAATGAAAATAGACTCGGATAAACTTATATTTGTACACCATACTTTAGCAAGCAATGCAGAATGAATGTAGCTTGAGTACGGAGCCGCTATTTATAGAGAATGAATATCAACCAACCAACCAACTGAAAAAAAAAAAAAAAAAAAAAAAAAATTTTTTTTTTTTTTTTTTTTTTTTTCGTGTAACCTTGAAGCTTGTTGCCACAAAAAGCAAGTCGGAGCAAAATAGGAGAAGGTAGGAGCATGAATCGTAGCTACCCTATAGAAATGGATAGTTTTTTTTTTTTTTTTTTTAAATATATTTATATTATATTATATTATATTTATAATATATTTATATTATATTATATTATATTATATTATATTTATATTATATTTATATTATATTATATTATATTTATAATATATTTATATTATATTATATTTATATTATATTATATTTATATTATAATATATTTATAATAATATTTATAATAATAATAATAATAATAATAATAATAATAATAATAATAATATATATATATATATATATATATATACTTGTATACTCAGAAATTACTGTAAAACATCTTTTAATTTAAGTGATTATAAGTTTGTAGTCTGGACATTACATGCCAATTATAGTGTCTCTGTCAGTTTAACTATATCAGCATGAGACTACTCTCTTTATTGTCTTGGCAAACCCAACGTAAGTTTGTAGTCCGGATTTTGTATGTCAGCTATAGTGTCTCTGTCTAATACAGTATCACTATATCAGCATGAGACTACTCTCTTTATTGTCTACCAAACCCAATAAGTTGGTAGACCAGTAAGTTGGTAAAGTGAGTCCTTATATCTATCAAAAATTTTAATCAGTCCGTATCGAGTTTGGATATGCTCTTAGTTTAGGAAATAATACTTTAAGGGCTACGAAAATTATTTTGGATAGGTCCAATGATTTCTTTAGAACACAAACCTGATTCAGCAAGGAGTCAAGCTTACACGATTAAAAATTTAATATCGACGTCTGATCAGTAGGTTAAGCCACATTTAAGAAAAAACTCTTTGCGTCGACTTTGCAGAGAATCCGTTCATATTTTCCAAGGGTAAGCCCTTTGTCCAAACTTGTTGTCGAAAAAACCAAAATATACCCGTGAACATCTTATAAATTTACAAGATTTCATGCTAATGTTGTAAATTTAGGCCTTAGAATTTAAAATATTTCGTTAATGATTATATAGATTCAGAGACAAAGCCATCCAGACAATATTTTCAAAGATAAGGCCTTCATAAAGTAATCTGCGAAAACGAAAAATATTAAACTACATTTAAAAAAAATAACATAGTTACCTGGACTTTGCAGAGAGTCTTCAGACCAGTTAATATTTTCAAAGCCCGTTCATCGTCACATATGTAGGAGTAATGTTAGAAAATGAGATTTGTCAGCTGCTTATATAGGCGCTATCAAGGTCACACAGAAAAAAAAAAAAAAAAAAAAAAAAAAAAATTTTTTTTTTTTTTTTTTTTTACAGTTCGTTGGTTGGTTGATGAAGTTGGTTTCTAAAGTTATATTTCTCAGTTGGCTGCTAAAGCTATATTTCTCAGTTGGCTGCTAAAGCTATATTACTCAGTTGGCTGCTAAAGTTATATTTCTTTAACCAATCATTGTAGATGGCGCTGCAGTCTATATATATATAGTATATATATAGTATATCTATTAGGGTGGGTGGGAGTGGAATTTATTTCTTCTACTGTAAGGTCATGCATAAACTAGCTCCCGATGTCTAAACCCATTTCCTTTAAAATGGGATGGAATAGCGGAATTTATGCAATATTGGCTTTGAAAACAAGATTTTATAGACTTTTGTCTGACAAAATGACAAGATATTACAGGTTTTCATGAAATCAGAATACATCATGGACTTTTATAGAAAAATCTAACTCTCTAGTGTTCATCAATGTACATCTTGCTCAAAACACATTACGAGGTATGGTAACTAGACAACCATTGCTGGCAAATGTCAAGACACAATGAGGGTGTAGTCATGTTTAGCCATAGTATATATAGACAAGCTTCAAGGGTGGGCGTGGCACCTAAAAAAAAAAAAAAAAAAAAAAAAAAAAAAAAAAAAAAATTTTTTTTTTTTTTTTTTTTTTTTTTTTTAAGGGAGTATTTTTTTTTAAATATTTTTTTTTTATTTATGTAGCCATGTCATCGAAATTCATATCATCCCAATCAATATCGTACAAGCTCATATCTCTCATGTCGTGTAAATTGCTAGGAGTTATGTCATTAACAAAGTCGCTGCAATCTTCATTTTGTGGATATTCCGACATAGAATTATTATCAGAATCCATTTGAGAGTCAATACTCAGATCGATTCCTAAATTCATATCAATGGAAATATTCGAGTCAGTATTTGAAATCAAGTCTGAATCAATATTTGAATCGGCCTCTAAATCAGTAGCACTGTCCATATCTAAGTGGGCTCCAGGATTACCGTCCAAATTTAGATGTGATCTATACAGCTGATCAATAGATCTAAAAAATGTGAGATAATCCAAGTCAATGTAATCATCATTTGAATTTTCTGAAGAATCACTGGACAACTCTTCATACGGTATTTTTCTGCAAACTGGGCAAGTACTTTGTAATTTAAACCAGTCCTTTACACATGCTTCATGATATGTATGCTTGCAAGGTAAAATTAACACTTCTTCATTTAGAGAAAAGGCTTCTGTACAAATAACGCAATTCTTATTAAATTCAATTGAATTTTCATCCAATTTTACAACAGTCAATTTTTCCACAACATTATTCGAAAGGGGATTTGTTATCGGAGGGTCGTCAGAGTCATCAGGTGCATTTTCAAAAACAGAAAGGTATATTCCATACAAAACTGGAGTTCTCGCGATAAATTGCATAAGGCGTTCAGTGATTTCATAAATCTCAGCTTGACTTTCGAAATTTGTATTTCTACGATCTAAAAATGCATATGCTCTTGAAACCTCCTGGTCATGATCTGAATACGATGAAGCAGTTGCGCTTAAATATTCCATATCTCTAGTGCATGAGATTTTGACTCTTACTATAGAAGAAAACAGTTGATAATGGTAAATCGTTTATGAACGCGCTTATTTATATAGGCTCGAAGTCATGTCAAAAAAACGACCTTGAAAAAAAAAAAAAAAAAAAAAAAAAAAATTTTTTTTTTTTTTTTTACAGTTGGTTGGTTGGTTGGTTTAACTAGATTTCTTCAACTACCGGCTCATTTTTAGACTTTTCTTCCACTGCCAAATGATTTTCAGTTAGGTAATTAACAGCTAGTGGAAATGAAATAAAATTTCTAGTAAATAATGATTTTCTTTGAAAAATAACCATTTCATTTATCATACCACATATTTTGTATGAACTATCACCAAATGTAGTTCGACTATGTATTTCCATGCTAAAAATTCCCATAAAACTTGGCATTTCTGTCATTATGGATAGTAGTTTTGACGTACAAGTATTTTCAAGCTTAGCACCATCATATTTTTTAATATCTAATACGCACCAATTTTTTGGTTCAATGTTGATATTAAAATGTTGATGATATTTCCTACAGCAATAACATAGATCTGGATTGCACGTTCTATTAAAAAATCGTCCGCCAGTATGTAATTTTTTATCTTCGTCTTCGCGCATAGATAGGCCAATAACGTCTAAAGGTTCACAGCTTTTTGCAACGATTGAATAGTCATCCGTTCTATCCGATTTTTGAAGAATCCATTCACCTACAACTAATATACGGTAAATATTTTGACGATCGAGAATCCTTCTCACAAAAGCAACATTCTCAGCTCCACACGCATGCCCTTTACTGTATCTAACCTTTTTATTAATGTGGTTTTGATACACCATAGAATTTTCTAAAGTTGACTGCCAGTCGTAAGTAATTAAATTCAACGCTTTAGTTTCGCCAACTAAGCATTCCACTTCATTTTTAAGAATATCGTTATTTAATATACCATTCAACAAAATATCATATTCTGAGGCCTCCATTATCTTGATTTAATGATAAATATTTAATTTGAAAATTGTAAATATTACTCTTGTCTTACGATTTTTTAGCTGGAACAAAATAACAATTTATCTTTGTTTATTTTTGCATCCAACTCTTTATCTTCAGCCCACGTAAATTTTCTTTCTGAAGACATTAATAGATGAGCGTGCAACTTTACGCTATTTATCATATATTCGACAGCCAACCAAGACAATTTTGGATTGACAAGTCTTATGAAAAAGTAATAAATTTCTACCATAGTAATTTCGTACATAATACTACTTCTGCATGCAAACTCGCTGGCCAGTGCCTCTATAGCTTTCGTGATACGATCTCTTTCTTCGGTTTCAGTAAACAATTCGATTCCTCGAAACTGAATCGCTAACGGCATTAGTAAACTCTGGCCACTCAAATAATAAATGTATCCATATTTTTCTTTCTCTTCCAATAATTTTGAGATATATTTTCGTGCCGCGTCGCGGAGTTTAGGATGCATGACCATTTCCAAAGAAACATAAAATTCTATCGGCCATTTACCAAGTCTCGGATTTAAAATTCTAATGGCTTGATCTAAGGATTCCTTTTGAACGAGTTCAGATAACAATTCGTCGACGGGTAAACGACAGCTCGCCAATCTTTCATACATGCTACTTTCTTCTCCATAAAAGAGATCGGGCTAAATTAGCAATCCAAAATATAAACAGAGCCGCCATAAAATAAATAATATACCATAGCCATGGAAAAATAGTTTCGATACCGGACCAGAGAGTCGAGCCGAATTGAGATGCGTAATGGGATAAGGCGTCTGCCACCGTCGGTCTCTGGCACTGCATGGTCTCGCTAGGCAAACAATTTACGTACTGACAATCGCAGAGACGACAACAAGATTGTTCTTGGTCCGCGTCAAAATTTTCGCAAACATTAACCATTTTATCGGCTCCATCACAGAATGGAACATTGTCCAATTTATCTTTTTGACAACAACTCAATTGTTCGTATTTGCATGTGGAACCGTCCGCATGTCTCTTGAAGCAACCCGAATTGGATTCTATATAATTCCAAATGCTAGCTACGCCTACGCCGACAGCCGTCCCGGTAGCTGCAACCGCTAAACCTTTTTTACTGAAAATTACTTTAATAGCCTTTTCCAATTTTTTACTTTTCGTGACGAGCGCTTTCAAGCCTTGTTTGGTTCTGGCCACGACTTTAAACGGTTTGAAACGAGTCGGAACACGTTTGGGATGAAAATTGAACTTGCGCATGAGGAAGGACTTGATTCGATAAAATAAGGTGTATTATGTCAAAGCTAGAATCGACCGTATGTCTCTTTAACGCTTCAAAAAACGAATGCAAAGGTCGCAAGAGAGCTAATGTGCAGATGCTCATATGCTCAAATCATTTAAAAGAGTATTTTGGCTTGGAAATGGCAATGCACTTACAAGATCATCCAACTAACGTAGCGTACGCAGGAGGATTTTTACGGCCAGTCCAAAACAGGGGCTACTTTCCAGAAAATACGGTCATCGTACCCACCAAAGATTTTTTCGATAGATATTTTCGTCCTGAAGAATTCGATGATCACAGACAAGTAGATTCGGTGCGAAATTATCAAATGAATCCTGTCATTGTCGAAAACGTACGGAAATACAGTTTGATTGCTGGCAAAAGTAATGATGACAGATACATATACGAACTGTATAGAAATTTCATAGACGTTAAGATTGACTCGGCACCGCATCACGAAACGTATACTAAACGCTTAAACTCTCATATTCGCAGTAAAAGATCAATTTCTGAATCCTATATCCAAGATCAAACTATACATAATATTATGAAGGATTTTTACATTTACGATGAAAATGCTGATGCGACATGTTTAACTGATTTAGAAATCTCTTTATCTATGAAATATTTCTTATATAATTTACATTTTGCTGAAGCTCAAATTTCGTATACAGAAGAGAAATTTCCAAATTTTCTATTTCCGAATTGTGAATTTTTAAAAGGTATCGGTTTAGTAGCAACCAAAAATGTTAGTTACCCCCTGTGGTTCGTAATAAAAGGTTATTTTGTCACAAGTCAAATTTATTTAAATTCTATTATATCTTTGATTAAGAAAGAAATTTCACCAAAAAATTATGGACAAAACGACGTGCCGTCACAATTTGCTTTATCGGATGCTATGAAAAGTGGAACTCTTTGTTAGAAGAAACACTAACGGATAGTGTGGGCACGTTAGCCATTCTATATATATAGTTAAACAAGCCTTAAAAAAAAAAAAAAAAAAAAAAAAAAAAAATTTTTTTTTTTTTTTTTTTTTTTTTTTTTTTAAAGTATATATAGTTCACGTAATTTATTAAACGTCATCATAAAGCCACTGGGATATATAACTTTCACCCTCATCTACTTTTCTTTTCTTAGAATCCGAGTCTAAATCATTAGAATTTCTCTTGTTGCCTACATCCACATCATTCAAATCAATGGTATCGTGAATAATTTCAGTATTTTCCAACTCAATAGTATTTTCTAAATCAAAAGGTTCATAAGATATCCCTTGTTCATTTAGTTTCGAATCATTTGTTAGCTTTTCCAAATCAAAAGGTTCATTTAGTTTTGAATCGTTTAAAACCCCTTCCAAATAATCGCCAAACTCATCATCCGTTTTTGTTGACGATTCTACCTCCTTAGTCTTCGTTGAAGGTTCAGCCTTCATTGGAGGTTGATTATTGATTTCTGTTATGAATCCTATATTAGCTGTTTTAGAAGCCATTAATTTTCTTTCCTGAAATCCGATGAAATCTAAAATAGTTCCACTAATACGTAAAAATTTTTGATTATTTTGAGTATTATAGCGGTATCTCGTATTAATTTTTATTTTTAAGATGGCTACAAACGTGTCAGTAAACGTAGATTCGATCATACTATGAAAGCGATTCACGACTTCATTTCCAGTAAATACACTGGTGTCCAGTATGCATGGTTGAGATCTTAGATCTATGTTATAACCTTTTGCTTTGAATTCACTTGCACGTTTACCGCATTCATGGCAATTCAACACACCACTACATTCTTGAAAAGAAAATTTAAAATCGTTAGAAATTTGAAGTGAAGGATCGAGATCAGATGTCATCGCACGCGCAATTAAACGTAATGGCTCTGAAGCCATAATACTTAAATGCAATTTGGGATTCAGACCGCCATAAGGTTTCATAAATTTACAGTATGCAACGACAGCAACTTTAAAATTTGGGCGCTTGGATTCTTCATATTCATAATTCAGCGTCACATAAGGTGGATTCCATAACCGTTTGCCGTCGGTGGCATAATCTTGAAAGGTCACGTTATTTTTCAAACGAGCTACCCAATCTTTAGATATAAGATTTAAACAGTCTTTATCCAAAATAGAGTCGATACCCGCAGACAATTGCGGTTTTTCCAAAACCTTTGACACGAGATCTAAATAGCTATCCATGTCCTTGTATTATAGTTAAATAAGTAATGTTAGAAAATGAGATTTGTCAGCTGCTTATATAGGCGCTATAAAGCTATCAAGGTCACATTAAAAAAAAAAAAAAAAAAAAAAAATATTTTTTTTTTTTTTTTTTTTTTAAATGTGTGTGTGTGTATGTTAAACTTATTTGGATTTTTTATTTGTCTTCTTTTCGTCTTCATATTCAATAGGTGACCCATTCCATCCAAACTTAAAAATATCTTCTATTTGTTTGGCCGAATTGCCTTTAAATCTATCCGATCGCTTTCGAACGACTCGCCCATCGGTTATAGCAATTTCATACACGCATCCGTCTTCTAAATTTTTCTCGTAAGATTTAATTCGACCTTTTGGTAAAAGAAAATAGCCTGTATAATATACCAAATCCACAGAATGCTTAGTTTTGTATTTATAAACTATATCCTTTCGCACGTCGTGTATAATTATCCCATCGACTTTAAAAGAGGGTTTGCCTAACGCATTCTTATCGGAAACATATTTTTGGACAAAATAGCCTTCGACCAATTTCATACGTGGTAAATATTCTGTCAAAATTTCTCGTCGGCACCAGCTAGTAGTATCATGTCCCATATATCGATAGACATCCAACAAACATATGGCTCCATTTTCTAATTTTTCTGCAGCAAATACCAATCCGTCACCTAGACTGATATCGCTACGTACCACGCATTCGTGCCCTTCCCATTTTTCTTTGATTCTGTCTCGATAGCTGAAAACGAGCCCGAAAATTCCATCCAGTTTATGAGCATATAAATAGGAATTACCTTCCAAAATTGTTGAAACGCAAGTGACTGGTTTTCGAAAAATATTTTCGTTGGATTCGTACGGCGGAATTGAATAACGATTCATGGTATGGTAAATGTTTTTATATTTATCAAGAGAAGGAGTTAAATTATTAAAATACAATAAAGGTTTTTCAAACGTACCATATTCCCATTCGAACACCAAACAATGTTCCAGTCCGTTTTGAAACGAATAGAGTTGGGCTCCAGAATCGATTTTGACAAAATCTCGAGTTTGGACTGTAATAGGATCTTGAAAATTTCCAAGTTGATGCAAGAAATTTTTACACGTTGACGTATTCCAGAGTCTGTAAGGCGTTTCGATAGAACAAACCCATCTAAACCAGACACCGTCATGATAAACTGTTTGAGTAGATTCTACGCGTTTCGTATCCCAATTATCGTCTTTGAAACGAAAATGAGGCTTTATATAATAAACTATTTTCTTTTCGGTCGAAATGCCCAATTCTTGAAAAAATTCTTTGAATGAAGACAAACTATGAACTACGAGTCTGAATTCGTATTCATACATTATAGTATCGGTTATAAAGTTGCTGTAGCTGAACGCTGGCTCGAACTATCCAAGAAAATCTAAAATGCACCACTAACAGTAAGACGCCTAGACAAGCTAATAACATCAGCGGCAGTTTTCTAACGTTACCTCGTATAACTATATATAGGATTGGTATTAAGATTACGGGACCAACCATAGACAAAATGACTGTATAGGCGATTCCCTTTTCGAGAGATCCAAATGAACCTAGACTCTGGTCGTCCACTTGTAGAATGCTTTCAATTTGATCCATGTCATAAGCTTTATTTATACAGAATCAACCAATCAACCAACTTTGAAAAAAAAAAAAAAAAAAAAAATTTTTTTTTTTTTTTTTTTTTTTTTTTTTTTTTCAAAGTTGGCTTTTTTTTTTTTTTTTTTTTTTTTTCCTTCAAAGTTGGCTTTTTTTTTTTTTTTTTTTTTTTTTTTTTTTTTAACTTGGGTTAGATGATGTAATATTTAAGCAGTTTTTATTCCTTCCCAACCATCGTGATCTTCTATCCATGATTTCAATGTCTCTTTTACTATTCGTACAAAAGCTTCATATGTTGCATTCACCCATGCTTTCGGTTTATTTTGACGAATACACATGATAGCAAATTCTCCAATAAAACAGAAAAATGCTATAATTCGACTCCAAGTTATGCCTTCACCAAAAAGCTCGTTTGCTACGGTTACCAAAGCAGAATCTACAGCATTTCCGTCATATATATCCATTTCTGCACAAAGCCTTTCCATTTCTGTCTTATAAACCAACATAAATTCATCTAAGCTATTTGTTATAGAGTTCAGCACTTCTTTTTCTTTTTCATTTACAGATTCAATAGCGTTAAATGTATGGTATTTTTTCAATAGATGTGAAAACGTATTATCGAGAATAAAATCCATGCGGATGACATCTTTTGCCGAAGGGAAATATGTATCTAATACATATTTAATAAAGTCTGGTTTCGATAATAGAACTGGAGCCATTTTATACTTGCTGTTGTCAAAGTTTAGACGAAGGCAGAAGAGAGAATGGCTATTCGATCAAATGCCAGAGCTTATATAGTCAATCTGGAGGCAGGATATTGCATAACTCAGTTTCTACGAAAACAGGATGAGATAAGGCTTTTTATAGAATTATTGTCGCTGGATATTGCATAACTCAGTTTCTACGAAAACAGGATGAGATAAGGCTTATTATAGATGTCGCTGAACACGGAAACAGGATGCGGTAAAGATTTTTATAGACGCTGAAACAAATAAGCATGGCTGGACAATGATAGTGTAGATACTATAACATGATATATATATAGGTTAGCTAGAGTCAATCAACCAAACAACCAACCTTAAAAAAAAAAAAAAAAAAAATATATATATATATATTTTTTTTTTTTTTTTTTTTTTTTTTAAAGGGTAGGTTGGTTGAGATTTTTTTTTGAAATATTTTTAATCAAACTAGTTACAAGCAATCATGTCTGGTTATAAATGGATTAAGCTCACATTTACGCCAGACGTTTTATGGGATGACCGTCTATTCGAACTCGTAATATACTTTGACGGCACATACTATTTTTTTGCCAATGCCGTATTATGGATTTTGGGATATGATGAACCCCACATTTCTCTATCTCAACTAATACCTTTAAACGAACAACATAAGATACCATTAGGAAGTGGGATATTTTTAAACGAAACAACGACTCGCAAGCTTATAAAAGATCGATTGAAAACCAAAATGCCATTCAAAAAATTTAGAAGATGTCGTAAATTTAGTGCTTGGTTTGATTATTATATTAAGTCCTGCAAAGACTCTAATAATCTTGCGAAAACATGCCCGTTTTAAATATCAAAATAAAATGTGTCATTCCATTTTTTAAATTGTAATGTTGCCAACATTTGTTTAGTTTGCGAAAAATACATTTTTAAAGTATCACGATCGCGTTCCGTCATCATAATTTTAAAGGGTCTATGTCTAATTAATTCTTTTCCAGTCAGCAGCCTGAGATAAGCCTCGTTCGCAGAATCAGATTCACTAACATTCAGAACCACAGGTCCATCTGGCACAACTATTTGTTCATGAAAAATGGGAGGTTTGAACTCAGTATCAGATATGAGATCGGGCGTCGCAGCAATTTGGTTTTTATAAGAAGACAGGTGATAGCAATAATATGTTTTATAGGTGGCGACAACGTCTAAATTTAAATGGCTAGTCAATACAACCAAATGCTTGGTCAACGATGGCTTCTTGATAGTAGATCCAAAAAGGGGTTCCACAATAAATAGAAAATCAGATGGTTGATTTGTAGTTTCGACACGATAAGGTGTATCTATAGGCCAGCTGCAATAGACTTGCAAGTCTTCCTGATGACCGAAACACAGGTCCAAATAATAATTTAAGAGGTATGGCTGGCGTCCCAAATTACCAAAAACGATACACGTATCGTGTTTTCGCCAAGACGTAATCATACGTTTAACACGTTCGAGTTCAGTTTTTGGTGTGGTAAATACGGATTTTTCTAAGATACTGCGTTTTGTAGAAACACGTATCCTATGGGCATTTTCTCTTTTCGCATTCTCTATCGAGTCTTCTTTTTCATAATAACGTACCGTGACATTGCCGTTTAAACATACAGTCTTTTTTTCATGGACCGACATGCTTGAAAGGAATATCTAATAACACTTTTCTCTAAGAGCCAAAGGCTTTATATAACTAAAATATAACCTAAAAAAAAAAAAAAAAAAAAAAAAAAAAAAAAAATTTTTTTTTTTTTTTTTTTTTTTTTTTTTTTTTTAAATTTATATTATTAATTTATTTAGTTTAAGGAGCTTCTTCGTCAGCAACATCCATTCTAGGTTCTTCCGGTTCTGACTTACGTTTTTCTACAGATTCTTCAACCGCCTCCATTTCCGATGCGGGTCGCTTCTCACCTCTGAATCTCAAACTTTTTACGAAGCTCATGATATTATCTCTACCCATACTAGTCATGTACATTTCTGAGAGACTCTCTTCCAATTCCTCGTCCAGACTCTCTTCGAATTCGATCTCTGGTAGATTCACGTCGGCTGTATCGCTATAACATTTTCTTAAAATTTCATAGACGTGCTTAGGTTTAAATTTAGCATCTCCCAGCATTTTATACATTTCCCTCACGGCCTGGACATGCAGACGCTTAAATTCAGTCTCTTCGTCGAACACGAATTTTCTCTCGCCCTTATCGGCAAATCGAAGATTGCCCATGTAATGTTTCATTTCGAAATTGGGTTTGTTAGTAATATTTCCAGCAAGACCGTCGATAGCCAACAATCGATCGGTATCGTATCCTTTAGCGGCGAGGGCCTTGGTCAAGCTTTTGAGCTTTTCGTTCTTGACAAATATCTGAGACAATGCACCCCCCATATCATCGTCGCTGTGTTCTAACATCTCTTGAACAATTTTAGGATGAACGGGTGTATGTGTTTTGAAGAGTCTGAAGATGAAATCCCAATCGAGGCCAAACGTCCTGAATACCTCTCCCACAATATAAAGCTTCATGGTCTTAATGGTGACTGAATCTTGAGACCCATAGTAATCGACCGCTGTTTTTAAGAGCTTAGCGATCTGACTTTGAAGTGTTTCCCAGCAGCTAGTTTCCATCTTGATTAATATCCAAGACTATGCCAAACAGATCTTGAATTTCCTGTTCGTAACTGGAATCGCTCATCAAGAACAACTGAAACGTATCCAAGGTCCAAAATAAGAACGGTCCCGAATCAAATTTTTGTATTTTACCGACAAATTTTTGTATTTTTGCATGAAGCTGTTTGGCTTTCTTACAAGACCCTTTCGGCGGGTTTCCGTTGCTACGTTTCATGATTTGCATGAGATAGCTGCTACCTACCATAAATCCTAAGCAATCTCCGTGATCTTGAAAACAAACGGCAGGAAATATTTGGTTGAAGGCCATTTCGGCCACGCTGTCATTTTTACTACAGAATTGACTCTTTAAATACATTTGAACTTGATGGAAAGGCCTTAAGTATTCCGAATAATATTCTATCGCATCCCCTAATCTTATGGCTTTCAGAGTCTGAGCGTACGCGGCATGTTTTCTATGATCGATATTCTGTTGGATAACTCTATTCATTTTAGCGACGAACGGACAATCGGGATAGGCTTTCCAAAAGAACTGACCTCGGCAGACTCTCGCCATGAAATCCAACACCCAGTTACCCACCACGCTCATATCGGCCGAACAGATATAGCTACTAACCATGACATGTATGATATCAAACGGAATCGAATATTTGCCGAATGATTGGCGGATCGCGGAAGACAGTTGTAAATGAACCAGCAGTTCGTGGGCCAGATTGGGATACTCCTCGCTCAAATGCACGGGTTCCCATTGACTCAGGCATTTTTTCACGTACGGCACCAAGTCGTTGAAATACGTCTCGAAGGGATTGATTATTTCTTTGCAAGAGAGAAGATCGTGCATGCCTTTTATCAATACGTCCAATATCGCACGCGCCTGGCTAGATTCTTCGTTCGAGTGCTCGTTGACTATATTTAAGAAATCGATCAGAAACGTGTCCATATCTGGGAAATGATTTATTTCCGAACGAGTCATAAAAGGTCCATTTAAAGCTTTTAGAAGACGCAAGCCTTTTTTGACGCGATTCAGAGATTGTCCTACCACGCATACTGGAAACAGGCCTTCCAAATCTACCAGTGTAAAATTCATGGGTACATTTTCGTCGCCCGTCCATTCGAAAAAGGCTTCGGCCAGCTGACTCGATCGAAAATGGTCTGTGGAAGGCTTGGTAATCAATTCGTATACGTTAAAACTATTTTGGCACTGATTACAAAATAACGTGGGTCCGGGTTGCAAATGTACGTTTTCAGGATGGCATATATCATTACTAATAAGATTCAAAAAGGTCATCTTTGCATTCTTGATTATGACCATTCATTTTTACAAAAGTATTTTTTCTGGAACCGCATATTCTACAGACGCCTTTCAAAATAGGCCTGCCAGTTTTCGTCATACTCATCTCTATATCAGACGTTTCAGTCTTTTCTTTGCATTTGCCGCAATGTACAAATACCGTAGTGTCCATGCTACTTGTTTTTATCTGAGACGCAAAGCCAAGACATGGAATTTAGACAAGAAATTGTCAGATTACGTCACGAAGAACATTTGTCTGAGCGCGAGATCGCCAAAAGATTGAATCTTGTACCTTCAACGGTCCATTACTGGCTCGCTAAAGAATACGCTCCACCTTCCAGGTTCAAGAGAGGAAGGCCTCGCGCAACAGACAAATTGACCGATCTGTATATCGAAAACGCTGTCACTACGAATCCTTTCGTGTCTGCGGTTGATATAAGAGACGAAATAGCACCCCATGTCAGCGTGGACACGATTCGGAAACGCTTGAAAGAAAAAGGTATGCGATGTCGCATTCCAGCACGAAAACCTTTTCTGAAGCCCGTACACATACAAAAAAGATTTCAATTTTCCATAGCCCATATAGGATGGGGTGTCAGCGAATGGAATAGGGTCATATTCTCGGATGAAAAAATATTTCGAGCTTCCAGCAGAGGAGCTTTGAAAGTCTATAGGCCCGCGTTGAGCGATCGGTTTGACGAGAGATATATTGTAAACGATACCAATGCCAACGGCCGATTCACCATATGCGTATGGATGGCATTCGGAAAAAATTTTAAAATTATACATAGGATAGATCAAAAAACCTTAAACGCCGAATATTATACCAACACCATCCTACCGTTGGTCGAGGACACGCTCGCAGAAAACAATTTGATTTTCATGCAAGATCTGTCTCCCATTCATACGAGCAGGTTGGCCAAACACTGGTTTGAAGCTCATAATATCGAAGTCATGGAAGATTGGCCTCCGAAAGGCCCAGACATGAATCCAGTTGAAAACGTATGGGCACAGCTAGAAAAACAAACGAGTCGAGACATGACGAACAAGTATCAGTTATGGGAGAACGTATATGCTGCCTTCAACCAGTTGACCGACTCCTATTTCGACGAGCTGTTAGAATCTATGCCGCGAAGAATGGCTGCTGTTTTACAAAAACGTGGAAAATGGACAAAGTATTAAATCATTCGCACAATTTAATAGTATGCGTATCCATATAATATTCGAATATGGGTTCTCCGTCGTCCTGTCTTACATATTTCCAATAACATGGTTTAATTCTGGCATTATGCAAACACATTTCTTTGATATGGGGCCATTTTTCAACTTGGATGTGATGCAAGTCGTTCTCTGAATCGTAGTTTATTGATACGATGTCTGGAATAACTGTACGAAGAATTTCAACGGCTTCCTCACCCTTCAAAACAAATGTATCGGACGCGTAAAAATTTTCAATTTGAGCCCTTTCTTCGGGCGTGATAATTTCGTTGGATACGGCTACGTCTAAGGAGCGTTGAGTAAACCTTCCGTAATGCATGCTTGATTAGACCGATTACATTTTTATAGTCGCAGCACCCTATATATATATGATAAAATAATATGACCTTGAAAAAAAAAATATTTTTTTTTTTTTTTTTTTTTTCAAGGGTTGGTTGATTGACTAAGATAGGTATACTGTAATTCTCTTTGTAATAGGTGATCGACAAATGGGACAAATTGTAATATGGTTTGAACAACTTTCGCAACAAACGAAATGACTACAAGCTTCAAAGATAATTTTTCTCTCTTTGCTAAAACATATACTGCACAGCAAGCGATAATTTTCTAAATTCTCAAGGTTATCCTCATTGGTAATGCTAGTCTTCGTTTTGATAGGATCTACATTAGTAGGTCTTTCGAATTCGATAGGAGCTACATTAGTAGATCTTTCGGATTCGATAGGAACTGCATTGGTAGACACTACATTAGTAGATCTTTCGGATTCGATAGGAACTGCATTGGTAGACACTGCATTGGTAGGTCTTCTGAATGTAGGTCTTTCGAAACCACATTTAAATAGCCGATGCCTTTCAAGTGGATTATTATTGGGATGTAGTCGAACAGTACACCAAAAACATCTAAGTGTATCATCTGTACGGTTAAAAAATAAACCGCTATCAACAAATTCTTCGATTTGAGTTTTATCATAAGGCCAGCCTTTAAACGAACGAAATCGAGAATATCGGTTTGAGAATAATGGAATACGAGGTTTAGTCCACATTGCTAGCTCAGAGCACAAGTGACTGCAAGCCAAGATAATTTACAACTCTTATATAGAATCAGTCAAGTCACGTGAACAAAGACCACACCCACTTAAAAAAAAAAAAAAAAAAAAAAAAAAAATTTTTTTTTTTTTTTTTTTTTTTTTTTTTACAGTTGGTTTCTAAAATTATATTTCACAGTTATATTTCTCAGTTGGTTGCTAAAATTATATTTCTTTATCCAATCAAATTCATTGTAGATGGCGCTGTAGTCTATACATATATAGTATATATATAGTATATCTATTTGGGTGGGTGGGAGTGGACTTTATTTCTTCTACTGTACGGTCATGCCGCTCCTGATGTCTAAACCCTTTAAAACAGGATGGGTTATTTATACAATATTAGCTTTGAAAACAGGATGAGAGGCAAGAACCTTAGTACATTTTACTATTTTTTCATATAACTTTAAATCTTTTACCTTAGTTATAAATAAGATGTATCTCAGTACATACAATTTTCTTTTACGTATCAAAAATCCTCAGACAAAATTTAAAATGTTAAAATATTTAACGAATATGGATGCCATCGACCCCTCTATAGGATTAGCTTATGTACGAGGCTCGTTTAAAATTGTTCGCATTTACTAAAGCATGTTAATAGCATTTTGGATACTTTTGGTTTTGTACGTTGGACTCACGCTCGTCTACGCGGCCACAAACACGAAAACCTCTGAAATTTCTCCATGGCCACTACTGACTCTAGATCTTAAAGAAAAACTGATAGATACTGCATGCCAATCGAATTCGGATTGCCCGTCAACTCATATTTGTATGCTCAATCAGTGCATCCCAAAACTTTTACGGGTTTCCCATTGCGACCCGAAAACTGGCGAATGGATATCATACACTTATCAAGGCGCTACGTTTGCCGTCTGCGTTTGTAAAAAACCACATCTTATAAATCAAAAATATTTTGGTGGAAACTGTGATGTAAACGTAGGATGTGGCATCCATGGCAAATATCTTCCTGATACAAATACCTGCGCTTGCGATCCGGGATACAAGGTCGTCAACTTAACTTGCCAAAAGCTACCCGCGATCGATTACATTAATCTGAATCCTTGTCAACCGGGCGAAATCAAAGTCAGTTCTATCAAACCCAGCGATGGATTTCATCCCGATTACGTGAAACGCCTGTCCTCTTTAAAATGTGTTAAGAGACCGTGCACATTCGACGCCTTGAGTGAAAGACCTCTCAAACAAGCTAAATATGTAGACGGATGGGGTTGCGTTTGCGATCCGCGTTACGGTCTATTTGGGGTCGTGCTACAAGACGGTCATTTAAACAATACAGATACAAAATATTTGAAAACTCCTGGATTCGATGCTTGCGCGAGTATTTTTCCAGAGGATCCTCAAGATCCTATAGATGTCAAGCTCATCACGTATTTTTATCTTGGAACGCGCGAACCCGTTTCGTTTATTCTTTATGAAGGTTTAAAAGATCATGAGCTCGCAAATCCTTTCAAAGAATCGGAAAGCATCCTTCTCGGTCAAAAGCTATGGCGATGTGACTACGCCCAGCATTTTTTCGATACCCAGCCCCAATTTCGAGCGAGAACGCGTAAGATTTCTTCCTTTTATTTGTTTGATATCGAAACGGTTTACGAATGGTTATACGTGAATGACTTTTCGCCAGCTCCATGCGAAGAAGTTCCCAATTTTTGGCATAATAGGTTAAATCGTCGCGTAGACATCTACAGTCTGCTGTACACGAGTCCCGTCTGCCGAATCGCTCAGAACGACCCGAAAGCAGACCCTATGTTTTGGGGCAAGGTCGTGGTCAATCCTCAGCATCTAACGTTCAAAGAACATGATCATCTGCACCGTTTTAATGCCTTCGTTTTAAAATATGATTCGAACGTGGGTGTCAATCGCTGGACTATAGATCTAGATTACGAATACAAGCCAAATACTTACATGGCTATCGAAACCAACGTTCCAAATTACGAGGTGGACATGCAGAAAAAACCTTCCTTTCCAGAATTGATGTATGAGGGCCAGAACTAATCAAGGATGAAACGTTCAATCGAAGAAGAAGATGAAAAATCTAGCGATCCAGCTAAGCATAAAATGGAAGACGAAGAATCTAAGGAGACGTCTATTTTGCAAGATTTACAGACAAATTTGCAGAAGACTAATAATTTAAACGATCATATGGAAAAGCGTTTGTTTGAAACTCAAAAACAATATTTTACAGTTTATATGGAAAAATTAATGAACGAGATACCAATGGGTAAAGACTTGGTCAGCATCATAACGGAGAGGAGTGGATCGAACGAATTTGAATATATGTTTACGGCCGCTAAAAGCGTTATACAATCTCAAATGCGCCTCAAACAGATTAAAGCTTTTCATGCCGTATACGATATGGTTTCTGGATTAGTTTGTCGCTACGTCCACGAAAAAATGGTCACTCCTACACTATCAAAAGTATTGGCACCTAACCAGTTACAAATTGCTTACGAAAAATATCAAAATTGCTCGAAAATGGAAGAAGATAAATCGGTCGTAGAATTACAGTGTCTGTTATACTGTATTCAAGAAATGCTGGAAAATGAAGAGACTGTCAAGATACCGAACCCACTGTATGGTCGATTCACGCAGCAAATGAAGGCTGTGAGCGAATATGTGATTACTCTGTTAGTATCCATGGCTAAGCCAAATAATATGGCTATAGAATTGAGCAGCGGTTTAAATAGTCCTGAAGTAGCCAAGTAAAAAAAAAAAAAAAAAAAAAAAATTTTTTTTTTTTTTTTTTTTTTTTTTTTTTTTTTTTTTTTCAAGATGTAATTTTTAACTATGGACATTTCTCGTACAATTTTCGTTCCTCTTCTTCATTTAACTGAAATGTAAACCAATCATATTTGTCCAAGACAGATTTTACTTTAATGTCAGGTTTACAAAACGGATCCCCTTCCTGAGACAGATCTATTGCGATATAATTTAGCAAATTTCTATATTTCAAAATTTTTATGAACACTTCATATGCCGAATTGAAATACTTTTCGCATTCGCATGGAAATTTATTAAAACATTCTCCAAGAAATTGTCCGGTAAAAATCAAACACTCCATTACACAAGGCTGATAATAATACTGACGTCGATAGTTATTATTTGTTAAAAATTTAAGGTGAAAAAGGTTATTGACTCTAGGAGATATCGAATTTGACTGGTTAATATAATATAATTTGGTCTTCAGCACGAAAAAAATGTCTTCGACCTTATCAACAGTAATACCAGTATGCTCGGGTGGAATCTGAAAATATTCTTCAAGCATTCTCAAAATTGAAAGAGCGAATTTATGTACTCTCGGACTAAATTTTAAATGGTCCATGTAATTCGCGTCGTCAACCAACATCTTACCTGCAGTATCCAAATCGTTTGCCAAATGAACACAATCTCGAAGTAGATAACGAAAAACGATTTCAAGTGGATATTTTCGTAGCTCTTCTTCATTTAACTCAAATGAAAACCAATCATATAGGTAATTATATTTGTCTAAGACAGATTTTACTTTAATGCCAGGTTTACCAAACGAATCCGCCTCATAATACACATCTAGTTCGATACAATTTAGCAAATTACTATATTGTAAAATTTTAATCAACTCGTTGCATGCCAAATTGAAATACTTTTCACACTTGTATGGTATTTCTTTAAAACATTCTCCAAGAAATTGTCCGGTAAAAATCAAACATTCCATTACCCAAAGCTGATAATAATCGCGACCTCGCCAGCCATGATTTGTTAAAATTTTACCGCGAAACAGATTACTGACTCTAGGAGATATCGAATTTGACTCGATAATATCATTTAATTTTTTCTTCAGCTCGACAATAATGTCTTCGACCCTTTCAATTGTAATACCAGTATGCTGGGGCTGAAACTGAAAATATTCTTTAAGCATTCTCAAAATTGAAAGAGCGAATTTATGTACTCTCCGACTAAATATTATATCGTCTTTACATTTCAAGCTGTTAATGAACACCATATCTGCAGTATCCGAATCGTTTGCCAAATGAACGCAATCTCGAAGTAGATAACAGAAAGCGACTCTAATGTCAGATCTCATTGCCCAAGTGGTATAGGTATACATTTGAATAGTAGATAGGAGGAGAATGATTATCTGAGTACGGTAGCAGCTATATATAATAGAGTCAAGCCACGCCATGCCCACTTAAAAAAAAAAAAAAAAAATATTTTTTTTTTTTTTTTAAGGGGGGGGGGGGGTAGGTTATTTATTTTTTTTTAACTCACTTCATTCTATTGATCTCACTCTTAATCCAATCTGCAAATGCTATACATTCTTGCATACTGCAATGAGGTTTTCTAGACCCGTCTTTAAATTTACTATGATATCCGCAATCTTTTACTTTGGGTGGGGGTAGGTTGTCAAATTTTGGACATTTAAAGTCTTCGAGGTCAATTGACGATATTCCCAAGTTATCTAATAGATATTTCTCATACTCGCCCCCTTTATAAGCTACTAGGTATTTATCTTCAGTCTTGTACGTCTTATATAAATTTGTCATGAGTTTACCAAGCGTGTGTAGATTCTTGACGTGTTCTCGGGGTTGCCTTCTGAAGGATAGGCCATGTACATGTCTGGAGCAGTATCTGATACCATCCCAATCTTCTTCTGAAAGGACGCCCTCGAGATGATTGAGACTATATCTCACGCAGTCACAATGGTTTGTTTCTAGAATGGCGTAACCAAACTCTCTTGGATAAAAAACTTTATTTACATGAAACCCGTCTAAGTCTATTACCAAACAGATGTTTGAAAGAGACATTTTCGTAACGGTTAGGTTTAGGTATTATAACCAAGACCAGTCAAAAGTCAGAGTATATAATAAACTGAGGCGAGAGGAGTATTTATACTTTGGCAGGCGGATGTAAAAGAAGCTATATAAATAAAAAATATTAACCCCTCCCCCTTAAAAAAAAAAAAAAAAAAAAAAAATTTTTTTTTTTTTTTTTTACGGTTGGTTGGTTGGTAAAAATTTAAGTTGAGACTTTACAATTATGCAGTCCATACTTTTTTCACACAAGTTTTCATGTTACCCGTTAATCGAGTTCCAAATTGATGATAACGATTACCATTGGCTATATAATCTACAATTATCCAATTGATGTGTGGATTGACCAACAAAGCGTAGAAATACAGTAAATATAAACACGTGGCGTGAAAATTCATAGTGCCATTCTTAAAAAATTTCTCAGCCATCTTTCGAATTTTATTCATAACGCAGTCTCTCTTAGACATTAACGGAAATTGTTCGTAATCAAAAAGCGGCGCGTTATACCAATGGTTTTTATTGTCTGCAACGAAATACAAATATCCGTAAAGACTGACATCTTTCAATATAGTATTAATATGTTCCATGGCTTCTCTTTCAAAGACCTGAACGATTCTCGGCGTCACGTCGTAAAACAAACTCCACAATCCGCTCTGTTCACGCGTCTTACCAATCTCGCTTAAATTTTTAGATGTAACCTGATCGATCAAACAATCTATCGGCAAATTGGCTACCCTCAAAAGGTTCAAGTCGTAATAGTCACTAAATTTTTTCTTTTGAAGTTTACAAGACATTGATCTTAGTTCTCAGTTATCCAAATTCACTCGTCTCAAATTCTTAATGACTACCCCTTCGTAATAAACTACCATCGAATCGTCTTCTTTTAATTTTTTATTGGGCAGCTCTTCATCTTCATCTTGAGCGGTAGCGTAACTAAAGGCCCCGGGTTTCAAATTAATATCTTCGCAACGTAAATGACCAAATTCTTTTTGGAAATAGAACAGCAGATCGCACTCGTGAAAAGATGTATTTTTGGTAATTTTCAGATATTGTCTTATCGCAGATTTGACCTCGTTCGTAGTGGTCATGGTACCGGGCATCAATTGAACGTCCATATACATCTTGAACTGAACGTAAATGTCTGCATGAATTAAATAATCTCGCGTAAATTCTTGTATGTATTCGGGTTCTTTTCGGTAGTGTAATAGGCCATCTTTAGCCATACATTTTTGCAAATGGTAATACAGCATGAAAAAACAGCCTTTGAAAGACTGCTCCACGACATAGACATCTTTCTTGTACGTATCGCCGGCTACCTGTTTCGATGTCGAATCGGGCGCGTCGCTGGTAAATTCAGCATCGAATGGTATAGCTACCACTCGATCTTTGAAAGCCTCCGTGGCCTTGCATTCAGGATAGTTATTCGTAGAGGCGAACAGTTTGGCCATCGGTATCCCACCCGAATTCGGCTCGTACATATTTCTGAAAGCCACGAACGAATTGCCAGTAATTTGTTTAATACGATTTTCGTCAATTTTTCTACCCAATTCTTCAGTAGCGACCATCCTACAAGAAAAAAGCGTAGACGCCAATTCTGGAGTAGCATTATTAACAGAATGGCTTGGAGATAGGTTTTCAGACTGTATAGAATGATAATATGCAGTCAAAACGCGTCCCATCAATTCGAAAAGCTTACTTTTTCCGTTACGCGTCAAGCCTTTCCACACAAAAAATTTTCTTTCATAATTTGTCGCAATATAGACGCTAGCCAAAATATCCAACATATACATCATAATGTCGTATTCGAAACAAACGCATTTACAGAGATTTATATAGAAATGCAGCATGGATTTGGACAGATCGTCTTCGCATTCTGGTACCAACTGACAGAGCGTGTCATACAGGTTATCGGTCACGTCCTGAAATAAATTTGTTAAATAGACCATGAAAAATTTCTTATCTGTCAGTTTTTCATACAAGGCTACGTGTTTCAAAGAATTGTTACACAAAATCATCATTTCGTTACGCGGAATCCCTAAATTTATCTTTTTTTCCGAAAGAAAAAACTCTGGCACGACCCCGCCAATATGACCCGTCAATAAATCTAAAACGCCGTCCTGCAGCCTCAGAAACCACTTGTGAGAATCCATCAGGATGTATTTGCGTTCCATGCTGGTATCGCTCAAAATAGCTGAATTGACACCGCTAACGGTAAATTTATTTATGTATTCGTCGTCGGGACCACCACGACCACCAGAACTACGGTATTCTTTGATAAATGATTTGATTTTGATAAACAAATTGGTAACGTGGTGATTAACATCTGATTGTTCAATCTCTTGCCAAGTATCTTCGAGCGCGTTCCATATGTAACGTCCAGCTTTCTTTATGGCATTTTTCAGCCTGAGAACGTGAATGGGTAAATGCCTATCTTGTATGCTTCTAATCATTTGTATCATCTGATCGTCATTCGTAACGGATAAGACGGCCCGCCTATTGTTTCGCACGATCAATGTAAGCTTATCCCGATACATGTCAGGTCGATCCCCATACAAATTGTTGGCACAAAAATGTAAGGTGTTGATAGTAATGTCCGTTATTTCATACTGTATATTTTCGGGATCGATCGTTTGAATTTTATCTAGCAATTTATGAAAGTCTTGATCCAGCACCGGGTACAATTGTCGAGACATCGATCTAGAATCCGTCCTGTAATGTTTACATAAAGAATAAAATACGGGTAAGAAATAATATCCGTTATTGAATTGCATGATAGTTTTTAAGGGGTTGACCTCTTCCGAAAGCGAGGCGTTTTCGAATCGCAGCATATCGTTTAATTCTTGAAACGCTTCAGGTACATTGCAAATCGCGATGGGTTTGTCGCGACTCAGCCGTTCGAACCACATTTTTAAAGCATGATTGTTAGTCTCGAATTCCTTAATGGATTTCGAAATAATTTCCAAATAATAGTAGGCTCTTAGTACATTACTGTCACTAAACAAAAGTTTTTTAGATTTGCTGATAAAACCTTTCTCGTTTGATTTTTTAGTGACAAAAGAGGCCATGTCTCTGCACTCTGGCGAGCTATTGGGTAATTTTCCAATATGGGTAGCATATTGTAAGGTGTGTCTCTGCAATTGAAAATCGTTTACGATAGGCATCATGTAATTTAAAATTTTATTACGAATTTTGTCCGCAGGCATATTTAAAATTTCTCTGAAAACAGATTTTTCATTATGTTTTCGTACGGTAAAACTGGATCTCAGTGTTATTATATCGTTTTCGATCGGCTGCCAAACGTTTAAGTGTAACGTGTTGCGTTCATCTACGTACACCAGCCTGGCAGGCATATAGGGACAATGGCTTGGTTTAGAAGATCCGACTAACATAATATTTTGTGGAATATCCAATATATAAGTTTCATCGTTCAGCGTTATCTGTTTGAATTTATACTGAAGATGTTCGCAAAATAGTATGTAATCGTCGTGTCCTATCTGAAATTCTGGCAAATGTATATGAATACCCAAGCTGGCTTTTCTCATAGCAATAATGTAAGTAAAATTTTTCACGTTAGATAAAAAAACGCTTTTCAGAACGCATTCTATCGTACTGAAAAATCTTTTCGGCGCAGTCTTGATAGAACCCTTGTAATCGAAATCTAAAGTTATAGAATGCATTAGAGTAGAGGGTAAATCCATAGTGTAAGAAGGTGGATTGGATAAACCAATCCACTGTAGACAAAAATTGGAATAATCATCAGGTAATAAATAATAAATACCTCCTTTAAGATTATAAATTAAATAGGCCTTCAGCGGTGCTTCAGTCTTTCTGTTGACGCAATGTAAATAGGACGATTGAAAAGACATGACTTTATTTCTAAAGGAGAATCAGCAAAATGATAGTTTGGGTACGATAGCCGTTATTTATATAGAATAAATTGAAGCCACACCCACTAAAAAAAAAAAAAAAAAAAAAAAAAAAAAAAAAAAATTTTTTTTTTTTTTTTTTTTTTTTTTTTTTCGTGGGTGTGGTCGGAGCATTGTCTAAACACTGACAGTGAAAATATTAAATAAGTACACGAGGTAAATTTGCTCGAAACATATTGCAGTAATCCTTCAAGATACCATACATATACTGTAATACGAACTAGCATCGGCATTTTATGGTACTTGACTTTGTGGGCGTGACATATTAAAAAAAAAAAAAAAAAAAAAAAAAAAAAAAATTTTTTTTTTTTTTTAAATAAATTTTATATAATGTTTTTTAATGTCGCTTTGATATTTTATAAGTCTGTCTCTTCCGCTGCCTTTCGAGCCTCTTCTGCCTTTCGAGCCTCTTCCTGTAACTTTCGAGCCTCTTCTGCCTGTCGGGCCTCATCCGCTGCCTTTTCCTTTGCCTTTCGATCATCTTCCTTCTTTTTAAGATACTTTTTTACAATATCACTACCCAACGTTAATATGCGAACGTTCATCCATCTACGTAACAAGTCGTGTGTCTTAAAATTAAGTTTGTTCTTCTGATAATATGGATGTAAAATTTTATCCTGTTCTAAATCATATAAGGGATATTTATCGTCTTGTCCTTCTTTAAAATAAACAAAACCATCACATCTCTGTTGAGTATGTATGTATTCTCTCATTAGAACAAAAGTCAACGCTTTTATATCTGATTCTGAAGCCAAATCTTCTATTCCGCGCAATTTATACTCGGCAATCTTCATATTTTGTCTAGTTCCCTCCAACATAGGATCGAATATATTTAATGGTAAATTTCCCTGAGCGTTTGCATTTGCTGTAACATTTGAATAAAACGATTCAGTAGTAGTAGTAGTAGTAGTAGTAGTAGCCACTGTCTGGCTAGTGTTTGGTTTTTTGTAATTAGACTTTAGAAATGCATACATCGGTTGTGACCTGTATATTTTCTGTTGGAGTTTTATTTCACTCCCCACTTTAGACATCGCCTTTATTTCACATATAGTCTACCGACATAAACTGAATAGGGGTCAAATCTTTCACTGAACTGATGGCGTCAACAATTTCTTCAGAAACTCTCAACAACTGGCGATCCTTGCCGTCGGGTTTACGATACGGAGGCACATGTATCCTGACATCGTACGACGAATCCATGTTTTCGGTAACCTTGTCGTCGACCCCTATTAAAAATACAGGATCTTTGTACATTTGTCTGATATGCTGAGATGCCTTATAATAGCCATACAGTTCTTTTGATAGCTTACACTCGCTTCGTGCAAAATTTATCTGTGTGTATTTTTTAACCGAAGGCAGAAATCCTTCCACGACGCGCCGTACATAATCATCTTCGCCCAGACTCCATAAAATGATATCTATGTCCATAGCTCGTAACATCTTTAAAAAGAAATCGAGTTTGGGACGCGGTTGAAAAACATTTTCTTGATACACGCCTAGTGTTTCATCCATATCTAAAACGACTACAATCATTGCTTGGCTTGAAAAAAAGACATGCCTCGTAAATCGAAACGGTCTATTACTAGCACATCTGACGAATCCAAAAGTATCATTCGCCACATTCAGAAGAAGAACCCGTTATATTCACCTACGACCTGCGTTTTTCATTTCAACAAGCCTTGTCTTACTTTACTCAACAATTTCAATTCTGAAAAATATCACTGCCTATTTACCAACCATTCTAAATTATGGCGATCCTATACCTGTACAAAATCGTGCGACATACCAGAACATTTTTTTGACATAATGGAATTGAACAAGATATTGGGTGACGAATACGTATTGCCATTCGCTGGCCATTTCAGAGAGTATTCGGGCTACACTATTGGCATGTTTCGTCAACCGGACGAAATGTATCCGCCAGCTATAATCGAACACCCTCAATTCATAGAAACGGTTTTTACCATGATAGTATTTTTCATAGCGACGTGCCATCGTTTAGGAGGCCACATGCCCGATGCCAATCATTTCTCGGTCTTGTATACGCGAAATCATCCCGTATTATGCGACATCGGAAAATATAACGTAGAAAATAGAGAACGGCTCCTGGACCGCGAAGACCATTTCAACAAGAAAAAATTTAAGAAATTCTTACAACGTAAAACGAATAGGCAAGTCATACGATATTTGAAGATTTACTTTCCGCATTTTTTTCAGAAAAAGAAAAAGGGTAAGAATTGCATTCTGAACGAAGAAGAATTTACATTTTCAGATCAGACACATGAATTGGTCTGCAAAAGCGAAAAGACTAGTTTATTGGACGTCGTAAAAAATTTCAGACATCTGATTCCAAATTTAAGAATTCGGGCTGGCTTGCTAGGAGACTGGATAATGCTGGTAGAAAGTGAAGATTGTTATATCGAAGACGATTACATAAACGTGTTTTAAATATATTACTCAAATTTGCGAATGCCCTTATTAAGATTTGCCCATGGACTGTTCAGCATTTCTGTACTCTTACTATCATCTGGATTCAGAGAACGGCCATCCAAAAATTGAGGTTGATCATCATTCGTTCGAAGATATTTCACCATGTCTGAATTGGGTGGACCTAGCCATCGATAGTTGAAAGTTGGACGTCTGAGCATACCATAAGGGCCTGGATATGGTAAAGACAAACTCTTGTAAGAATTGGGCGGTTTAAGTACAACGTTATCAATATGGACATTGTCAAAAGATAGTAACATCGAGTTAACAGAATCGATATCTTCTGAAAAGGATTCGATCAAAGAGCTAGCCATTGGTACTGTTTTAAATTAATGATGTCTCAGACAGGCCTATATATACCCTTGGATTTATTTATTTATGATTGAAGGGCACACTTAAAAAAAAAAAAAAAAAAAATTTTTTTTTTTTTTTTTTTTTTTTTAAGGTTGGTTGGTTGATTGATGAAGTTGGTTTCTAAAGTTATATTTCACAGTTGGTTTCTAAAGTTATATTCCTCAATTGGTCGCTAAAATTATATTTCTCAGTTGGCTGCTAAAGTTATATTTCTTTATCCATTCATTGTAGATGGCGCTGCAGTCTATATATATAGTATATATATATATAGTATATCTATTAGGGTGGGTGGGAGTGGAATTTATTTCTTCTACTGTAAGGTCATGCATAAAATCGCTCCTGACCCATTTCCTTTAAAATAGGATGGGATAACGATATTGACTTTGAAAACAAGATATTTATAGACTTTTGTCTGACAAATGACAAGATATTGCAGGTTTTCATGAAATTAGAATAGATCATGGGCTTTTATAGAAAAATCTAACTATCTAGTATCCATCAATGTGCATCTTGCTCATTATGAGGTATAGTAACTAGACGACCGTTGCAGGCGAGACACAATGAGGGTGTAGTCATGTTAGCCATAGTATATATAGACAAGCTTTAAAGGTGGGCGTGGCACCTTAAAAAAAAAAAAAAAAAAAAAAAAAATTTTTTTTTTTTTTTTTTTTTTACATGACCTTGAAACAAAAAATAAATAAATCTTTAACACTTATATTACTAAGCATTTGCATACGATACGTCGAAACGATATCTTTTATTCTCACTCGCATCTCTTTGGTACGGAATGTATCTACGTCGGGAATCATAATTTCTACAGACGCGTCTGATTCCAGCACACACTGGCAAAGGAAGATTCACATCTGTCTCGTCGCATTCATCGTTGGAAGGGGTGATGGAAATAATTGAAGCGTTCGAATCTGAGCTGTCTGAATAATCACCCAATTTAGAAACGTGTTTATATCTGGACCTGTTACGCTCTCTAGGCAAAAAACGCCTGGCATATTTAGCATCAGCCACTTTTCCTTGAAACTCGGACATTCTCAAAATATTATTCCAATAACCTTCGTCGACTTGTATATTTTCTTTATATTCTTGAAACGCGTTGTTGTTGGCAAAATATCGCCTGAGATTTTTTACAGGAACCAAAAAATTATCTCCTATGGCCAAACGGGTTATTTCGGCGTACGTAATTTCATCGGGTTGATATTCGTAACCTCGATTTATTCTATTCAAAGTCTGAAAGGCATACAAAACGGGCACCTTGGCTGGCCTAGGCATCTTTAATTAACCAAGTTATGGATTACGCGACCTTAGTCTTACAACTTTTAAACGAAAAAAAATATCCTATACTGGAAGAGTATGTAGTCATGGACATATACTACAAAATGATTCCGATCGACCATCCATCTACTACGGTCATACCGTACGACAGGCGATTCCATAATCCAGAAGATGTTTATATTCGAGATGCCAAACCTTTCCAAATACATTATATGGTCTGTGTCGGCGACAATACGTTTTACACACATTACGTGGACAAACTTCAGTCTTTTCCAACGAAATGCATCACCATTAGGCTGAATCGATCTTATTTGGACGAACCCATTTTACTTCAGAAAAATGAGACTTTTGAAGAAGAAATTTACAAATTCATAACCTTATTAAATTTCGACGTACCGAAAATAGCTCGCGTACTGAATTTAGGATTTTTCGAGAGCACGCGTTTCATGCCTCAGAGAATCAAACTGTGGGTGTTTAAACATAGCGTACGAAACATTAACTACCAACCGTTGAGCGAAACCGATCAAGCCTGCTTCGGTCCTAATGAAGGAGCCGTACCCATTCGCGTAATCGCGGGTCGATTATCCGAATGCCAATCTAGATCGACTCTCTTATCGCTAAACGATCTCAGCGACCAATTTAAGTTCACGCAATATTATTCCACCCGCTGGAAGACACTCGTACCGCTGGCTTTCAATCCGTTAGAGAACCCGATCGTAATTTAAGCGTAAGCCACTTTCAAATGATAGCGCTTGTTGTCGCTAGCATCTCTAACGTAAGGAATATATCGACGTTGGGCATCGTAATTTCGACAAACGCGTCTTATTCCAGCACAGACTGGCAAAGGTAGATTCACGTCCGTATCATCGCATTCGTCGTTGGATGGGGTAATAGATATGGCAGAGGCGTCTGAAAGTTCATCATCTGAAAGCTCAGCGTTTGTATAAGTTCCCAATCTGGATACGTGTCTATTTTTTCGCTTTCTAGGCCTCCGAGTCATGAATCGCTTGGCGTATTTCCTGACGGCATCATTTTCAGTCGATTGTACGACTGCGTTCCAAGCATTGTCATCTACAAGCAAACCTTCTTTGAACATTTTATAAGTTACGGCATTGGCGAAAAAACGTCTGAGTTTGGCCACCCTGACCAAACTATTCTCACCATCGCACAACGCCTGCAAGTCATGCATATCTACTGCATCAGGGTTTCTATATCCCCGATTCGTTTCGTTCAAAACAATGAAGGCAAACTGTGTAGGTATCTTAGTAGGATTCGGCATCTTTATTTACGATACATGACTTGGCCGTAAAAATGAAACTTGTAAAAGGGTGAATCTCTCACATTAATGTGCGTATCGTAATAACAATGTTCATATTTATCGTACGCGTCCCAATGAGCTAGCGCATGGAGAGTATAGATAAACAGCAAATGCCAACAAGTCATCGTTTTGAAATATTCTGCTGGGTTGTAATTTTCAACCTGCATCATCGATGCCAAGTTGACCGTTCCGCGAGACTCGTTGTACAACATCTGGTTGGATTTGGTATAGTCTAGACAATAGCGTTTCTGAATAATTTGAAATTCGTACAGATTGAAAATAATGTAGACGGGCACCGTTTCGTCTGTGGTAGTTTCATCCATATACAATTTAATGATTTCTTTAGGCCCGTTGGGTAAATTACAATAATAGAAAACGGGTTCGTAACGATCCAATCTGGGAATGCGTTGGTCGAATATCCAATTCAGAATCGGTACCCAACGCTCGAAAATGATATGAAATTGTTTGAGATCCGCGACCGTGAACTCTTCTATAATTCTATAGCAGGCGGCCCATGCATCTCGCCATTTGTTGACTCGACTCAGAGATCTGGGAATGTGTAACGTCTCTTGTCGATTTTCAGACATCTTGACTTAACAAAAAAAGCATGCACAAGACCTGGGTCGTTTTCTTTCTGATGTGGCTGGCCTATGTTTGGGTTTGGAAAAGCTCAAAACTACAAGTCGATAATAGGCAGGTTCGAGCCGAGGCTCCCACGTTTCGCCAAAATTGTACTACTAAACAGATACCGTGCATAGACGATTGTTCGTTTCTTTGCGTAGATAGGGATGCCCAGTGCATAGATGGCGTTTGCCAATCTCGAGAAGAAACGGTTCCGTGCAAAGAAGAGACTGGAGGCGTATTGATGCTGATCAAAGACCCCGTGCCGCGATGGACATGCATCTGTACAAATTCTACGTTTTATAGAGGCCCGGATTGCAGCGAACTCAACAAAGATGTGTGCGAGCATGGAGTATTTTTATACGTGAATAGATACAATTTTTTATGTATGTGCCTAGCACCTTACGAATTGGTGACTATCGATCACAAGCCGTTTTGCGTAGAGAAGGCTAAAGCGCGATTTATAAAAGAAACTCTCTAAAATTTTATCAATGTTGACGCCATTTTTCATCAGACTGAAATTTTCTGTATGCGACACCCAACGTAATATCTTCGCTATGGCTGTTGGTCGGTATCAAGACAGTGGGAATAATATTTTTCAAATAGTCGTAAGTACGCTTATCCACGGCCCCGACTACATCCCAATCGCTAAATTTTAAGTTCTTGTGAAAAACTGAACGAATAGTGACATCCATCTCAGAAATATCTACATAAGTGCCAAATTTTACGTTATCGGGTACATGAAAACCGTTTACGGTGTTGTTATAGGCTATATCACGATGCAAGAATGAAATCTTGTTTGGATTGGCAGCTAAGGTTATCGTTTCGAAGGGTGGATGTACAGACGTAAAGGCTACGATCCATGGCTTCCAATTGGAATTCTGTAAAATAAACGTAACATGAGCAGTATGACTATAGTTGTCCATGATATGATAAAACTGCAAGTTGGAGTGAGGCTTTTATAGGTGCTGGCCAAGACAAAGCTCGCATAAAAAAAAAAAAAAAAAAAAAAAAAAATTTTTTTTTTTTTTTTTTTTTTTTTTGTATGACCTTGAATGACCTTGAAGCTCGTTGCCACAAAAAGCAAGTCGGAGCAAAATAGGAGAATGTAGGAGCATGAATCGTAGCTACCCTATAGAAATGGATAGATTTTTTTTTTTTTTTTTTTTTATAATATATTTATATTATAATATATTTATAATATATTTATATTATATTATATTATATTATATTTATAATATATTTATAATAATATTTATATTATATTATATTATATTATATTATATTATATTATATTATATTTATATTATATTTATATTATAATAATATTTATATTATAATATTTATAATAATATATTTATAATATATTTATAATATATATATATATATATATATATATATATATATATATATACTTGTATACTCAGAAATTACTGTAAAACATCTTTTAATTTAAGTGATTATAATTTTGTAGTCTGGATTTTCTATGTCAGTTATAGTGTCGCTGTCTCAGACAGTTTCACTATATCGGCATAAGACTACGCTCTTTATTGTCTTGCCAAGTTTCTAGCCTGGACTTTGAATGTCAGTTATAGTGTCTCAGACAGTTTCACTATATCGGCATAAGACTACGCTCTTTCCAAGTTTCTAGCCTGGACTTTGAATGTCAGATATAGTGTCTCAGACAGTTTCAAGATATCGGCATAAGACTACGCTCTTTATTGTCTTGCTAAACCAAATGTAAGTTTTTAGTCTGGACTTTGTATGTCAGCTATAGTGTCTCAGCCAATTTCAAGATATCGGTATGAGGTTACATTCTTTAATTGTCTCCAAATGTAAGCCCAATACTATAAGCTAGCTACGATTCATAATCCTATTTTACTCCGACATTCTTAAAATAAAAAACGAGATGCTAAATATTTTACTTAAAAAACAAAATATAGCCTCTCTATAGATGCTCGAAGGTTTTTGTACAAATTTAGACCATGCAAATATTGCTTATATTATATTTCTACATACTTTTTTGCTCTCTACATTCTGCCGCGCTTGCTCGTGGCTTTTTGTTACACATATGCCCTTTGTTTGTTCAATGCTCGAGGCTTTTTGTTTTGCTCAAATTTGCCCAACTATTTGTTAGTTTAAAGCTCGAGGCTTTTGTTACATATATCCCCGTTATTTGTTCAACGCTCTATACATTAAGATATGCTTTAAAAATTATGCAGTCAGTGCTCGATTCATTAATTCATGCTTTAACCATTATGCAGTCGCTGCTCGAAGCCTCTTTTGGTCATATACATTTTACTGGAATTCAACACCCTAGTTTTGACCACGCGAATTTAAAACCTGTTCCAGTACTAATACGGTATCGTATACGATAACATAAATATTTATGTCTTTTTCAAAAATCATTTTTTCTAATTTGAAAGACAAAACGCCTCATATTTTCTAATCGAGTACCATGTAACCTCTGAGACCAACTCTGGCATTATAAAAAATGAGGTATTTAGTCGCAAAAATTAGAAAAAATGACCTTAGGGCTCAGAGTATCAAATCTATAAAATAGCGACCCTTGTTGTTAAAAAATTAATAGCAAAATACATTTCGTACAAAACTGTCTATTTAAAACGACAAACTGTAACTCGTATCTACAAATTTAAAATTATCGCGTCAATCCTCCATCTGTATGGTAGGTTCTGTCTTATATTCTAAAAGATATTTGTAGCATTTCGCGTCTTCAATGACCACGTTGACCGATTTAGGTATCGCCACAGTAGCCTCAATATGCACTCTATCACCATGTTCAAAAAATTTTTCTTCAAACGCAGACGCCGTACCGCTGCCTCTTATAGCATTAACTTCCATATTTCCCAATTTCATACCGCCTCTTCTACTGCGACCTTTGACGGGTTGGTTGGTCACTCTATCCAACACACATTTTACGGGAGCGTATAAGTGTTCGCTAGCCCAATACGCGACCGAAAAATAAAACGTCTTGCCATAGAAGGCCTTCGCGTCTCGTATCAAAACACCTTTCGAATTACGTACGGATTGGCTGTCTCTGCCACCGCCCAAATACATGGCTTCTAAAATCTGTCCGGGCGTCATCCTGAACATGCAGTAAGGGTTCACTATCAAATCGGGTACGATCCCATCATCCAAAATAGGCATCTCTTCCAAGACTCGCACGACCCCTTTCTGACCGTGCAAACTACAGAGTTTGTCTCCTGTATCGCAGACATGCTGTTGTTCTACGCTAATAGTCAGTTTGTCTCCGCTTATGAATTGCTGAGCGACCCTGAATGGCGTTTTGTTGAAACGAATGCGGTATTCACTATCAGAAATTTTATTCAGTATTATATGTAAAGAATAGGGTTCGACTTGCAAAACATCTCCACTAACAAGCGTCCCCAATAAACCAGATTCTGGATCTTCGTCGCCGCGAACGGGATAAAATTTAACCCAAGATTTGGCATCCAAATTCAATCTGAGCGTGTAAAACCTACAGCCATCGAACGCATCGTAGCCTTTACGTTTTGCTATGCAGTCTTCTTGCGTGCAGCCTTTGAAACTCATGTAAGTGACTACGGGCTGAGGCATGGCTATCTCAAAATGTTCAGAAACGCCATCCTTCTTGGCCGGTATGAGAACTTTATGATCAGGAGTCAGTTTTTTATAATAAGTGGATACCGTATCCATAAAATATAGAGCGTATTCCGAAGTCGTAGCCAAAACAGAATTTTTCATCGCGTTGAAGGCCAAAATATTTTTCGGAAAGGCTGTATGGTTACAAAATCGGTTCAGATCCACCAAGTAGCTGGTCGCATGAATCCCAGCCAGCCTGTGTATGTAATACGAGATGTCGTACGGGGTCACCCAGATATCCGTGTCAGGCACCCTTTTCATAATGAAACCCATCTTATAACGGATAATGATAAAATTTTCTCTCTGATAGCACTCGATTGTCTTGAAATGGTTCTTCAGCCTCAGCAGCTCGATACCGTAAAAAGATTTTTCGGTTACGGGTATGCAGGCCTCGTTCACAACTACGAAATAGCGGCTGTCTTTCTGAGACTCGAGTTTCAGCTCATCCCAAAATTTATCATTGGGGACATCATGATAGACTGGATCCAGATCGTCGCACGTAGAAACAATCGTGTCTCTGACCATCATAGTCGTGCGACCCACGTTTTTTGTTTCGAAAATACCCAGTATGCATAAAAAATACAAATAGCTGGGATGAAAAGAATCGACGGTTGAATTTTTAACTTTTTTGGAAATCTGTCTCACTATAACGTGTAGCAGATAAGGATTTAGTTTGTAGGTCTGAGACGTAATTTCTCTATAGCAACCTATATTTTTTTCCATGAATACTTCACCGTTGACACCTATTTCGCGATGCGATCCTGAAGGCTCGTTGGTCATCTTTCCAGCAGATTTAGTTTCCTTATAATAGACCGTTTTTCGGGACAGAACGTGCAGCAGGAACCCGTCTTCGATAGATTTCGAGACCAGACCCGTTCTGGCTTTGATCAGCTTCCAATCTTGCTGCAGCAGAGGACCGTACAAATATTTTATGAAGAGTTTGGTAAACATGTGGCCTGGGCTGACAACCATTTTATTACCCAGATGATCGATGTCAAAATGCTCGTTTCGATACAGCATGGACATGTAAGCCGTCAAATTTACTGGATAGGGGCAATGATTGAAAAAATGTGGATCGTCGTTGGTTTTAGTACCGTTGTTATGAATAACTACCACATCGTCACATTTTTTGCCATCGTAGTCTGCCACGTAGAAATTTAACTCTTTTCCGCGATCCAGAGCATTGTAGGAATAGACTCGAACAATTTTTCTTTGAATGACATGCGTGTTGGTAGGATCGTTCGTATAGAAATAGGGTAAATGGCGCAAAGAACCACCGACTAGAAAGAATCCACTCCCTACATCTAATTTTGTAAATGGATACTGGGTTTCAGAGGCCGACAGAGGTTCGCGAAAAGACCTCTCGTTTTGATGGCGAATGGCCATATCTAGAAGCGATCCTATCATGATTGGAAATACATCTTTTAAAATTTTTTTGGATTTGATAGAACACGCGTACATGGTTCTTAACAAGATGTGCTGATGGGGGTCGGCTGGGCCTTCGTAAACGAGATAGACATCTAGACGATCGCGCAAAAATCGAATAAAATTATTAACGTGTATGTTATAATTATCTAAAATAGGTTTAATCATAGCCGGGACGTCTAGCACTGGCGTATTTAATTCGTAGGTCATGGACGCGCTGCTTGAAGGTGTTGTCGCAGACATCTTGATGCTGATGCAGGGTATAAACGCAAAGGGACACTGTTAACGTAATAACGAAGAGACAGTAGAGATTGAGCCCGTGTAAGTATGGGGCATGAAACGAGTACTGATTGCCAAAGATGGATTGGACAAAGGTTTTATAGCCCATCGTTAGCTTGATTTATAAATAAAAAAAACAAGGCTACATTAAAAAAAAAAAAAAAAAAAAAAAAAAAAAAATTTTTTTTTTTTTTTTTTTTTTTTTTAACTATTGTTTTATTTGAAGGTCTCTTCGATGATAGGCCATCGTAGCTACTTCTATTCCTGGACAAGGATAATCTAACAATTTCGACTTCAGATGAAAATGACAAGCGTTTATGATTCTTACTCCAGTTGGCACTTTAACCAGATGTACGTTTCTGTATCCGCACTGATGCTTGAAAAATTTGTACTGGGCACGACCATGGACATACAGTGGAGTGTCTAACGGAACGCAATATGTCAGCTTATTAAGCCAACTGTTGGCTTTAAGTCTCCATTCGAAGAGTTTTGGCTGTAAAAGTAGCTGTTCACATTGAGAATTGTAAAAACGATCTTTGTTATATATTCTAGATCTAGTTTGGGCAAGATCTCTTAGCGTGACCCAGTAATGTTGAGGCAAGGGTGCTACTGTAAATATGTAGACCTTATCTGGAGAAATGGCAAATGCTATTTCTAACGGTTTTAGGGATCCGTTTCCAACATTCAGCCAAACGGCCTCAGCAAAGACTTCATCTTGACAACAGAAGATAGCAGGATTCATGATTGCAGTAGAATGATAGTTTGAGAGTGCGGCGTTGCCTTTTTATAGGTTTGAAGAAGGCCACACCCACCTCTGAAAAAAAAAAAAAAAAAAAAAAAAATTTTTTTTTTTTTTTTTTTTTTTTTTTCAAGGGTGGGTGTGGTTTTTTATTAATTAATTTTTAAATATTTTTTCCATCAGTTTCTTATCATCTTCTTTTTTTTGATAAGAAATTATATAGTACTTTGGATAAAAATTCTCAAAAATTTTATGCTTATTATCAATTTTTATTTTTTGCTGAATTTTAAAATAATTATATGCTATTTTTACGGGATACAGTTGGCCTGTATACACAAGTCGATCATCATTCCAACTCTTAATTTGGGCAGACGATATCATTGGAAAATCGAGTGAATCAAAATATCTATATCTCTTCAAATCTTTTACATTTTCAATAAGAAAATAATATTGTTTATAATAAATCTTATCGCATCCCATAAATTCAAAATGTACGATTGGATAATTTTCCACGTCTTCTTTCGTAAAAGTAAATCTGAAGCCAGTTTCTTCACGAAATTCTCGATACGCCGTTATAAAATAATCAAATAAGGTTTGTGGGTTTTTCGTAGACGGCTGTCCATGCGGAAAATCGTACAGATCTTCGTACAATTTGCCATTCACAAAGCACATATAATCCAATTTATATTCTTCGCTCAGCTTTGGTAACTGTTCTCTTTCAAAAACGTCTCGTATCTGGTCAAAGGCATTCTTGGAATATTCACAATACTTAGTTTTGCTTTTATGGAGATACGTGTAATAATTTTGCACACAGTATGGCACCTTACGCCTGATAAGTACAACTTGGTTGTCAGAATTTTTGACGATTAAGCCATATGAAGTAGTATATTTATTCGTTTGTCTCATGACACCTTTTTGATGCTTTCTTGACAAAAAACTTAGCATTAATAATTTAATCTATTTCAGTTAAGCCGTATGTAGCTTTCAGAAAAACTTAAGACCTCATAGATAGAAGGCTGTACCATGAATGATCGTTGCGCAGAGAAGGCACCCATATATAGATAAATAATATGACCTTGAATTTAAAAAAAAAAAAAAAAAAAAAAAAAAAAAAAAAAAAAATTTTTTTTTTTTTTTTTTTTTTTTTTCAAAGGTTAGATTTTTTTTTAATTGTTTAATAATCAAGATATGGAATTTTTTCAAAAGGCTTTAGTTTCTAAGAAATCTACCATAATCTATAGTCATTATGGACGTTATCCTAACCTAGTCAAATTCTATTTGGATTCCATTCCTGAGCTAGAACCCGTATCAGACTACGAGCTGACATTTTTATATCGTCCAAATCTATACGAATCGCGTCCATTACATATTGTGATCGAACCTTCGTTTGACGCCATCATTCCATCTGACGTTTGGACAATCGTTTTGAGCAGTCATTTGCAACTCTTCTGGAATCCATTATACACTCAGGTTATAAAATGTGACAAGATTTTTGATATATCCCAACCTACAGATGACCTGTCAGATATGGTAGCGATGGTACCTCCAACGAACCACGCTTGGCCTTTCTGCGAGAAAATTGAAAATACTAGAATAGACTTATCAGACGTAGAAAATTGTCACGAGGCTTATTTGAAAATTTTGACTGCTATGGACCTTCTCAGCACGACTTCTAAATGGCATCTGTCAATTGGTGAAAATTTACGCCAAAACCTTTTAAAGAAACTGAAACCTGATTATTCTAACCGTCAGCTATTACTCATTTTGGGGTGAAATCGGCCTAGGCGATTCTGGGGTCTCTACAATTGGATTTTCTACAGTTTCGGATAATTTCAGAGGCTGTATTTTTCTTTTACGCTTATTGGGTTGCTGTTGAGCTCGCAGCTTGGTTCGCCTGTCTTCTGCCACACGTTTCATTTCTTCTTCACCCACCATTGTTACGTACAGTTCCAAACACCTATCCATATCGGGATCTGCCTCATATGTTTCGTCACCTTCAATATCCAGGGCCTTGCTCACGATCAATTTGATGCTTTCAGGGTTAGAGTAATAAGTATACAGAGCCCTGACGGCTGCATTGTGTTTCTCGAAATTATTGTTAAAGGCATCTTGAACGTAATATTTAGGATGCAGGTTGATGATACCATCGACAGCAAACCATCTACAAATGCTGGCAGGATCATGTTTGTACCAAGTACAGGTAAACTTCAGCAATTCGTTGGGATGTGGGCAATCTCTAGATAGGACACGTTCTACCGTAGCTCGCTCTTCGTGAGACAGCCTAGATTTTATACTTTCATAGGCATTCAAAATTTCATCGTGATATTGCGCAAACAGTAGAGTTTTCTCATTCTGATAGAACTGGACACGCGTATACTGTGAAATTTTCTTGTACAAACGTAAAATGATAGTCTCCATAGTCAAGTAAGGATTTTTATTCTGCAAGACTTCATGCTGAACAGCCCCATCAATAAGCATCTCAATAGGATTCATAGCTTCCATTATGAAATAATAATAGTAATCCAACGAACCTTACTTATATAGCAAAAGGCCAGTATAAAAAATAAATAATATCGAGGTCACGTGAAAAAAAAAAAAAAAAAAAAAAAAATTTTTTTTTTTTTTTTTTTTTTTTTTCATGTGACCTTGATGTAACCTTGACGGCTTGGTTACGATTTTATTATCCTTGGCATATTGTACATTTCTTGGGCTTTATAATCCTTTTAGTTTTACGTTTAAAACTATCTTTAGCTTTTGACATTTTCAGTGTTGCTGCTGACAGTCTACGTTGTTTGCTGATGATCGAATTTAAACTAATTATCTTTTCGTTTAAAGTTACAGCAATTTGTGCTGCATCCATACAAAGGCGAGATCGTTCACCCCTTAATCGGACATTTTCAGCATATATTAATTCGTTTAATATACTTTGAAAAAAAGATATATCTCGTAAATCGTTAACTTCTTTAGTCAATTTATCATTTTTATGTGCTAGCTCCATATTATTATTTCTTAACGTCCAAACCAAAGAGCTGTAGGATACTGTTGATTCCATGTCCGTAAAGGAAAGATATGACTGCTGCTGGCAAAGATCGAGATAGAATGATGAAGTGACAAGTCAACAGTCTTATATATACATGAGCCACGCCCACTCAAAAAAAAAAAAAAAAAAAAAAAAAAAAAAATTTTTTTTTTTTTTTTTTTTTTTTTTTAAACAGTTAATTGGTTGATGAAGTTGGTTTCTAAAGTTATATTTCTAAGACATGAATTAATTAGATTCAAAGCCTGAATCAGTATCTTCTATATCATTTACTATTTCATGAATGCTTTGAAAATATGTTAGATCAATGTAAGATAGCGGCTGGGTACATTCCAGGCATTTGAGTGGATGGTTTTGAAAATAATTTACAAGGCATCGCTGATGAAAAGCGTGTTCGCAATCCAATCTATAATTCGATCTTGGATAGTTTATTAACTTATTACAGCACAAACATTTATCCATATTTGAAAAATTGCATAACCCTTTATTCTTGAGCAAAGACAAGATTTATTTTCATCTTTTCTAAAAATGTTTTAATACATTTTTTTGTAATTTCTGGGCCTAGCAAAAATTCCATAATAAAAGTCGTTATTATAAATAATATAACTATAAAAAGAGCTGTAATAAGTAAAATTGTGGCAAATATGAATGAGCATATTAATAAAAAACTCTCATAAACTTTACTTAGCATATTTGCATGTGTGCAATATCATACCATCTAACAATAATAAATTGTCTAAATAGAATTTTCTGATATATATATACAGACTTGGGTGGGCGGGGGCAATTGAAAAAAAAAAAAAAAAATTTTTTTTTTTTTTTTTAGGGCATCTAAGATTTTTAAAAGTCCTTCAACCTTCAATTACAATTTCTTTAAATTCCTCTCCATTATTTGGCAATACGTTATACCTGTATGCTGCAGCCAAGGTTCTATCTTCAGCAATTAATGTGTTATCCAACAATATAATTGAATTGCAAAATGTTTTTAGATAATCATACGTAGGCCGATCGACGGCTGCCAATTGTGTCACCCAGCCATCTTTCCAGTTCTCTGCGCCATAGATTTCTCTAAACTCAGATTCGAAATGTGGCAGACTGATTTGGTGATTTAGTTTTTTAGAAGGGTTTCTGGGAAAATCATCCGCGTTTAGACAATTATAATTCAAATCAGAATCTGTCCAGGTAAAGTCGTTGCTGAGCAAACCAATACTAAAAGTCTTGTATGGTGTCACGGTCGAAGTCATAGTAATAGTCCATGGGATTTGCCTTCCTTCATAGCGAACAAAAGAGACATGCACAGCATAAACATAGTGTAGACCAGCCATTGCAAAGAATTGTGTGGATAAATAATAAATAATATTGCTAGACGCTACCACATCTCTCTTATATATAGTAATTATGGATGTGCCACGCCCACTCAAAAAAAAAAAAAAAAAAAAAAAAAAATTTTTTTTTTTTTTTTTTTTTTTTTTTTTTTTTAAGGTATTTTAGTAAGTACTGACAGTAAAAATATCTTCATCCAATTTGTCATTCTGCCAATCTTTTATACATTCCCATCCACCCCGATTATTAACCCATTCGTCGTAC
Source organism: Salticus scenicus (assembly GCA_963930645.1). Taxonomy (NCBI): domain Eukaryota; kingdom Metazoa; phylum Arthropoda; class Arachnida; order Araneae; family Salticidae; genus Salticus; species Salticus scenicus. Next base: position 325,411,325 of record OZ005648.1, on the reverse strand, counting down.
TCAGATGTCAGTATTTTCAATATACGAAATAAACATTTAGTCTTATAGCTCGATTTATCAGCTTCAATTAAACTGTATAATTGGCGAATAAATTCACAAGCGATCATAAACCGAATCCATTGTCTTTTACCCTTCATGTTTAGAAAAAATGGATGTACGATATAAGGAAATAGTATACCATGCACATTTTCTATACTTAGTAGTATAGATCTAACATAGAATGGAGTCGCGAATACTTTAACGTATATGGTAACAATAACGGCATATTTTGCTATAAATTCATTAAAATTAGTTTTCATAGTGACAATAAATTTTTCTTCATGTTCATTGATTGGATGAAAATTCCAATGATCAGGATATAAAATATCGATGTTGGTTTTAAGCATATAAATAAAAATGTTTACTAAAACAAAATCAGTTCTAATAATACTTCGTACTGAATAGATTTGTATTTCAAGCGTCTTTCGATATAGATTATAGCAAGCTTTGTTACACCATAATCGAGGATAGGTCAACAAATCGCTGAATTCAGTTATAGAAAATAATTTATATTTTTCGTAAACGGGTAGGTACTTGAGTATTTTCAATTTTATTTCATTAGGCAATAGAAAAAACGGGAAACTCATTATTTGTCAAAAGAATTACTCAGTTATTATTTATATGTGTACAATATTAAACTTTATACATATGGCTAAGTACCATAAACTGTCTAGACCATCCTATTTTACAGTAGTTACAGGGTATTTTGAAAGATGACTGCAATAAGTTTCGAGCACATTTCACTTGGAATAATATTGACCAAACTTTGATATCTTGCAGAAGGTTTTCTGAAACGCGTAAAAGAAACAGTCAATATTTCAAAGACTAAACGCTTGAAATCTATGAGATTTGCCAAACACACTACAGAGGAAGAGTTGACGAAATGTATAACAGGTAGTAAAATTAAGGCTTATATATAGTCAAACCACGCCCACACACACAAAAAAAAAAAAAAAAAAAAAAAAAAAAAAAAATATATATATATATATATATTTTTTTTTTTTTTTTTAAATATATTATTTCCTCTTGATAAGCTTACCAACTAACGTGTCAGGATGTATGCAATCGAAAGGTAATTTTTTAGCGAATCCTGGAAAGCATACAAAAGTCACATCTGGTAAATACCTTGATATTAGATATTGCCGCACGATTCCATCCGAGATATCTTTAAACATGGGTCCCTGGTCTTTAAGATCTTGTATGGAAAAAAGTGTGCCATATTCAACCCTAATACCAAACGACCGAAATGTTTTAATAAACCATATGAGAGGTTTTTTTGTTACACGTAGTAATTTTTTCAAGTCTTTTTCTACATCAAATTTAGCAGTACTGTTTATCAATACGACATACCGACAAACGTGACTTGATACTTTTTTGTTAAACCTCATTGCAGGTTCCCATTGTCGAAACGGAACATTCATACTGGTAAAATATATGTAGTGTGGAAGCTTTTATAGCTGTATATACATGTGGCTTTTATGACTGTGTATATATAGCTATTTCAAGGACACTTAAAAAAAAAAAAAAAAAAAAAAAAATTTTTTTTTTTTTTTTTTTTTTTTTTTTTTAATTCTATATTTAATTTTACAGTAGGTGAACTATCTTTGTTAAACTTGATAGCTTATTAATCTATTTTAGTTTTACGGTGGGCTAATTTCATATTTAGTCTTACAGAGGGTGAAATATCGCGGCTGTCTTTTAATTTACTCATCCGTTTTAGGAGTCTCTTCAACATCATCCGTTTTAGGAGTCTCTTCAACATTAATTTGTTTAGTCTTTCCCCGAAACTCGCTAAACTTCATAGTATAGGCTCGTAACATATCGATTCGAAATTTATCCAAATCATGATTTTGTATACGTTCAGCTATTGCATTGTATCGCTTATCATATTCAGTAATATCTCGCCAAACTTGATAAACCGCCAATTTATGCTTCAATAGGTCATCCACATAATCTCTTACGCATTTGAGTTCGTCGAGATCCTCATAACATTCCAATTTTTTAAATTCGTCTATGGAATATGTCTTATTATGCCATGTTCCATGAATATTGAAATCAATTTCAGTAGGTTCTGGTAATTTATCTTTCACGGCAAGATCCCATGACTCCCAGTTAGCCTTTTCGATAACAGCTCGACATTCAGCAAGATTTAATTTTAATCCTCGATTATGAGCCCAACCCATTACAGTTCCTAATAACTCACAAGTCAATTCCATTCTAGCTTCAAATTTCATTTCAGGCTTCTCATAATGCTCGGGATGATGATCGTTACGTTTATAATGGGCCTTTAAACAGTTTAAATAATTGAGTTCCGGATCAATTTTTGGTGTATAGGTTGAATCCATCTATCTACTTGTATATTAGGCCTGACAAGATTTATTTATCTGCCCAGTCTGATTTTCCACCAAATCCTCTATCGCCACGAACGGTATCTGACAATTCCGTCGTCTCTATCATTTCAGGATAAATTGCCAATTGAAACACAGCTTGGGCTATAGCGCTGCCTTTCTGGATGGTGAAGTTGTCCAGCGAACAATTTTCCATAATCACGCCTACAGAGCCTCTGTAGCCTGGATCTATCACGCCGCCACACACTCTCAATTCTGCCAAAGCCAACGACGACTTGTCCCAGAGATACATTCCCATGTAAGATGGAATCTCGAACGCTATTCCAGTATCAATCGTTTTTGTCTCGCCAGGTCTCAACACGATTTTCTTAGGCGCGTACAAATCGAATCCCAAAGACTGGTCGTCTCTCTGTTCCGGGTCTATGGCAGAATCCTGCACTTTCATATATTTCACTTCTGGCTTATAGTGACGAAATAGAAACGAGACTATCCCAGTAGCAAGGCGTTGAAGAACCATGTTTAAGAAAGCCATGTTAGAAGAATAATTTGCTGAACAAATAAAATGACCGAGCTTATATAGCCGTATGTTGTGCTAAGCCACGCCCACTCAAAAAAAAAAAAAAAAAAAAAAAAAAATATTTTTTTTTTTTTTTTTTTTTAAGGTTGGTTTAGACCTTTTTTTGTGCGGAGTTCACACCTATAGTACATTTGTTCCTCTTTTGTTTCATCCAATTGAAATGTCCACAGCATACAATCTTTGTCCAAAACTGATTTAACCTTAGCACTAGGTTTACCAAACGGATCCATATGACTATTCAGATCGGATCTAATGCAGTCTAACAAGCCACTCTTTTCCATAATATCTATAAAGGCTTCGGATACCTTATAGAATAAATTCTTCAACAAACGGCTGTCTTGCAATTTTGCATAACATTCTCCGAGAAAGCATCCAGTAGTGATCAAACATTTCAACACCCAAGGCTGATAAGATTCGTGACCGCGCCAAGGACGATGCGTCAAGCTTTCGTCGCGCAAAAGGTCTCGAACTTTAAAAGATATGTTATCGGAATCGAGAATGGTTTTTAATATTTCTTTCAGCTTGGAAACGTTCTTTTCAATCTGTTCGGTCTCAGTACCAAACTCTTCGATCTCAATACCAGTAGGTAAGGGTGGTGTTTGAAAATAGTCTTCTAACATTCTCAAAATAGAAAGGGCAAATTTGTGTGTTCTCGGTTTCCATTCTGGATTCTCCCATTTATTTTCCATGTTAACCAGCCTTTTCATGTGCGTATTTTCCCAGTTTGCTAAATGAACGCAGTCTTTGAGTAGGTAATTAAAGACGCTTTGAATGGGATCGTAGAAGATCATTGTGGCCAAAAATATCTAACAACAATTGTAGAATGAAATAAATCCTGAAGGCAGCCAGCAGTAGATAATATGAGTATAGAAAATGAGATTTGTCAGCTGCTTATATAGGCGCTATAAAGTTATCAAGGTCACAAGGTTTAAAAAAAAAAAAAAAAAAAAAAAAAAAAAAAATTTTTTTTTTTTTTTTTTTTTTTTTTTGTAGATTAATTGATTGATATGCTTACGATTTACCTGGACACTTCTTGAACAATTTTTTCTCCTGTGCTTTGTTCAATTGAAAGGTCCACATACTCCAATCTTCGTCCAAAACTGATTTAATCTTAGCGCCAGGCTTACCAAACGGATCCATTTTATAATGTAAATCGAGTCTAATACAAGATAATAACGCAGAGTTTTCCATAATATCTATAAGGGTTTTGGATGCCAGATTAAATAAACTCTCATTGTATCCAAATTTTGCGTAACATTCTCCAAGAAAGCATCCAGTGGTTATCAAACACTCCATCACCCAAGGCTGATAAGATTCGGGACCCGACCAACGACGATGCGTCAAGCTTTCGTCATTACAAAGGTTTCGGACTTTAAAAGATATGCTATTGGAATCGAGAATAGTTTTTAATTTTTCTTTCAGCTTGGGAATGACATCTTCAATCTGTTTGATTTCAATACCAGTAGGTAAGGGCGGTGTCTGAAAATAATATTCTAACATCCTCAAAATAGCAAGGGCAAATTTGTGTTCTCTCGGTTTCCATTGTGGATCATCCCAGTCATCTTTGACATCGACCAGCCTAAATTGGCTTGTATCTTCCCAGTTTGCCAAATGCACGCAGTCTCTGAGTAGGTAATGAAATATGCTGTGAATGGAATCAGAGAAGTTCATTGTGAGAAATGGTACCTACAACAATTGTAGAATGAAAAAATGATATAAATTTGGAAGGCGGCCAGCATTTATATACAGGATAAATAACAATCAACCAACCAACCAACAAAAAAAAAAAAAAAAAAAAAAAAAATTTTTTTTTTTTTTTTTTTTTTTTTTTTAAACGGTTGGTTGGTTGATTTTTATGTAGTCACGTAGACGGAACATTTTCAAATAAAATAAGTAGTTATGGATCAGGAAAAATTTATTGAAGAAATCTCCCCGTTCGACGATGACTCAACCCTTCATCTTAAAATGAGCAGCATGTCTCTCGAACAACTGGAGGCGTCAGCCAATAGATATAGAAGATATGTTGACATCTCTAGCATTATAGAAGTCTTCTTAATGGTAAAAAAGTTACCATCCAATATGCAAATGGAACTGAAATGTAATGAAAAAGGTTTTTATCTAGATTTAAGCAGCCGCATGTATCTTGTCAATAGCAGGTCGTTTCCAGATAAAAAAGTTGACGATACGCTTAGCGAACCCCCCAAACCACATGAAGCACCAACATTAGACTGGGACAAATTGGAATCGCAGTAACGGGTTTATTAAAATAATATTATTTCATTCATGCTATATTTACAAATTTCATAAATAACACACCTTTATACAGACTCTGTAAGTCTGGACTTGATAAATGCCAGCAAAGATAATGCTTATATATGTATTTAAGCCACACACACACACATTTAAAAAAAAAAAAAAAAAAAAAAAAAAAAAAAAAAATTTTTTTTTTTTTTTTTTTTTTTTTTAACACAGTTGGTTGGTTGGTTTCTAAAGTTATATTTCTAAAGTTGTATTTCTCATTTAGCTGCTACAGTTATATTTCTAAGTTGGCCGCTAAAGCTATATTTCTCAGTTGGCTGCTAAAGCTATATTTCTAAGTTGGCCGTTAAAGCTATATTTCTAAGTTGGCTACTAAAGTTATATTTCTTTAGCCAATCATTGTAGATGGCGCTGCAGTCTATATATATAGTATATATATAGTATATCTATTAGGGTGGGTGGGAGTGGAATTTATTTCTTCTACTGTAAGGTCATGCATAAACCGGCTCCGTGATGTCCAAACCCATTTCCTATTTTTGTAGTTAAATCGCCAACAAACTAGTCAGTATATATGTATTTTAGCATATATTTTTGAAATTTTGGTTTAAAACTACACTTTATAGATTTTAAATTTTCACTGGTTACATAATTGGCCATAGTAGCAACTTCTATGCCTGGACATGGATAAGATAATAATTTTGATCGTTTGTGAGAATGGCTAACTTTTGGCACGGCTCTTCCAATTGGTAATACGATTCGTTTTACGTGAGGATATCCACAAATTACGTTGAAAAATCGGCATTGGGATAATCCTCTAACGCATAATACAGCATGCAAAGGAACATATTTATGTAGCTGATTTAGCCAATTGTCATATTCTAATTTCCAATCGTACACCTTTGGAGAAATTAGATGATTGCTAAAAAAATTAGAATTATGAAATTGATGAGGATCCAGCATTTTAGATTTAGCATTGGCCAATTCTTGTAAAGTAAAAGATAGATGCAAAGGCAATGGTGCCAATCGAAATATATTCACTTCTTTTGGATTAACAGCAAATGCTATTTCTAATGGTATACAATTTTCGCCCAGCCAAAAGGCTTCAGCACATACTTGAACGCTTTGCGAAGGCATGAGTCTTGAAAAATGTTTAAAGCTACAGGCTTATATAGAGCTAAGCCACACCCGCCTCTGAAAAAAAAAAAAAAAAAAAAAAAAAAAAATTTTTTTTTTTTTTTTTTTTTTTCAAGGTTGTATTTTTAAATTAAAACTCTACAGCCAATACCTGTTTCAATTGATTCACACGATACAAAAGCCAGGAAACAGGATCTACATACCCGATCAAACTGACAACCATTTTCAAATCGTCGATCGCATCTCGATAGATATGAATGGATCTGGCAAATCCCAGTTCGATAGGAAACCGTCCAGTGCGTACGGACTGAGATATTCTGACTTCGGTACCCGTTTTAGGACTTTTACACACAGCTTCATTTTTTTCAACGTCGTGGTAAAGAAAAATTAATCTAGTGCCGACAAAAGGTCCCCCACAAATGTATTCATTCACAACTACAATGCAATTTGGCTTGAGAACCAGATTTTCATCCAAACGGATTTCGGACCCATCCATTTTATGTTTTAGATAAAATTCGTTGAAACGGTCGATGGTTGCTGAATTCGCGGCTAAGGCTCCGTCTGCCTGCATTAAAAGGGTCCCGTCAATACGATCCACTATCGGAATATTGTAGTTTCTAAAAATACCTTCGATAGATATTTTTATGAGTCTTTCAATGCCAGCTTTATTAGATTTTACTCGAATCCAGAACTCAGATTTAGGATCCATTTCTTCAGGCAGGTCCATAAACTCATATCTTATGAAATTCTCCATGATCGTTGGCCTGATACAATTCAATGTTAGCTAGATGTGAGTGGCAGACAGAATGAAGGTTTGAATACGGCTATTTATAAAGAATGAATCCAAGCCACGCCCACTCAAAAAAAAAAAAAAAAAAATTTTTTTTTTTTTTTTTTTTTTTTTTTTTTTTTTTTTTACAGTTGGTTGGTTGGTTGATATGATGGTTGGTTTCTAAAGTTATATTTCTCAGTTGGATTTTAATGTTATATTTCTCAGTTGGTTGCTAAAATTATATTTCTTTAGCCAATCATTGTAGATGGCGCTGTAGTCTATATATATATAGTATATATATAGTATATCTATTAGGGTGGGTGGGAGTGGAATTTATTTCTTCTACTGTAAGGTCATGCATAAACCAGCTCCCTGATCCCACTTCCTTTAAAATAGGGTTATTTATACAGTATTGACTTTGAAAACAAGACTTTTATTGTCTGACAAATGACGACTGAGTAATATATAGAGCTTTACAATCATTTGGCTTCAAGCCTAAGCCCTTCTATCAAAACTCATTATCGAAAAAAACAAAATTTAACTCGTGAGTATCCTATAAATTTAAAAATGGTATGCTAATATTGTAACTTTAGAATTAAAAATATTAGAAATAAAATATTTTTTTTATCTGTATTTAAACATACAGACATTTCCGCTTCGCGGAAATGTCTGTATGTTTAAATACAGATAAAAAAAATATTTTATTTCATACTCAATTACACGATTATGCATATATGTTTGGCTTGTAATCCATAATACTTTTCACCTGATTCGTCTTGGTCGAAGGATTCTAAAAAATATACTTTAAGCATTTTCAAAATAGAGCGGACATATGGAAGTCTTCATATACTAATGCCAACTTTTAAGACGTAGCTTGGCTTCTTCAAGCTGTACGATAAAACATTTTAAATAATAGCTATCCTAGATCTCAATAAAATATCTGTGTATTTCTTACGACCCAATCTCTATTTACACCCCACCCTCAAGTACCACAAATCTAGCTAAACTCTCCGTTTTGCGATAAATCCCGGTACAAGACACAGTCACTGGCAATATTATTCGAGCATTACCACCCTTTTGTCCAATCTTAGACTAGACTATTAAAAATCTAATATTGGCATTATTATCAACTCCTGATCAGTAGTTTAAGCCACATTTAAGAAAAACAATTGCAGAGACTCTTCAGATCCGCTAATATTTTCCAAGCCTTCATCAAAACTCTTTGTCGAAAAAACTAAAATTAGCCCATGAAAATCGTATAAATTTACAAGATTTCATGTTAATATTGTAAATTTAGCCATCAAAATTAGAAAAAAAATGTTAGTCAGTCAATATTTTCAGAGACTAAACCCTACAGCCAATATTTTCAAAGACAATTGTTCAATATTAGACTAAACGATTAAAAATCTAATATTGACAATATTATCGACTGCTGACCAGTAGTTTAAGCCACATTTAAAAAAAATCTTTGCTTCGAGAGAATCCGCTAATATTTTCCAAGCCTTCATCGTTGTCGAAAAAACCTAAATTAGCCCGTGAGTATCCTATAAATTTACAAGATTTAATGCTAATATTGTCCATCAAAATTAAAAAAAAATGTTAGCCGGTCAAGACAAACAGCCAATATTTCCAAAGACAAAGCCTTCATAAGGTAATCTGTAAAAACTAAAAAAATCAAACCTTATTTAAGAAAATAAGATTGTCGCATGGATCTTGCAGAGCTAATATTTTCAAAGCCCTTGTCGAAAAAACTAAAATCAACCCTATGAGTATCTTATAAATTAAAAAAAAAATATGCTAATATTGTAGATTTAAAATATTTTGCTAATGCTTATCACAACATAGCCATCCAATCAATATTTTCAAAGGTTAAGCTTTCATAAGGCCGCTGACATCTCTGAACTGATCTGGATGTAGGTTTCGCATTTTAGCATGAAGCCATTTAATCTTAAATATGCCAGTCCAAGCCAGCAGATCGCCATAACGACCGTCTCCGGCAGAATAAAATCCTTCATGAGTTGTTTAGACATTCTGATAGCAGAGACTGAGGCGAGAGGCTAATATATATACTATTTCAGAGCAGATCAGTTCTACGAAAAACAGACAGGATGTAAGCAGATCCACGATAAAATTAGAATGTCAAGGCTTTCATTCACGAAAAGAAGACAGGTCATGTAAATTTTTACAATTAAGATTTTACAATTAAGATTTCAAGGGTCAAACGATAAATTTAGAATGGTGCATACGGCTTTCATCCACGATAAAATTAGAGGCCAATGATTTTATAAAGTCATGTCAAGGGATTCTATTCAAACTACAGCTGCTACGCCAAGTACCGCAAAGCTGGGTAATCCTACGAGTTTACGCATCTAAAGGTTTATCAGACAGTCACCAGCAATAATTTTCGAGCATATTTAACCTTTCAGAATTTCAAAACGACAGTTCCTATGCCAAGTACCGCAAAGCTGGGTAATCCTACGAGTTTACGCATCTAAAGGCTTATCAGACAGTCACCAGCAATAAGTTTCGAGCAACTGCACCTTTTCAGACGGTTTAAATAATAAAATTTAAATAGTTTAATTATTTATAAAATGTATTCGATATTGGCACAGCATTCATTTAGCGTAGCAAAAAATGTATCAATGTGTAGAAATTTAATTTGAGATTTTAGAAGACATGAATTTAAATGTATCAAAGACATGACCGTTGCTGTTGAGATAGAATGATGAGATGGCATGTCAACAGTTCTATATATAGTATGCAACCAACCTTTGAAAAAAAAAAAAAAAAAAAAAAAAAAAATATTTTTTTTTTTTTTTTTTTTTTTTTCAAGGTTGGTTGGTTGGTTTCTAAAGTTATATTTCTAAAGTTATATTTCTAAGTTAACCGCTACAGTTCTAAGTTGGCCGCTACAGTTATATTTCTAAGTTGGCTGCTAAGGCTATATTTCTTTAGCCAATCATTATAGATGGCGCTGCAGTCTATATATATAGTATATATATAGTATATCTATTAGGGTGGGTGGGAGTGGAATTTATTTCTTCTACTGTACGGTCATGCATAAACTCGCTCCTGACCCATTTCCTTTAAAATAGGATGAAATTGCGTAATTTATACAATATTGGCTTTGAAAACAAGACTTTTGTCTGACAAATGACAATATACTGAAGGTTTTCATGAAATCAGAATAGATCATAGGCTATTATAGAAAAATCTAACTCTCTAGTCTTGCTGAAAAACACATTACGAGACATAGTGACTAGACGACCATTGCAGGCGAGACACAATGAGAGTGTAGTCATGTTAGCCACAGTAAATATAGACAAGCTTCAAGGGTGGGCGTGGCACCTTTAAAAAAAAAAAAAAAAAAAAAAAAAAAAATATATATATATATATATATTTTTTTTTTTTTTCAAGGTTGGTTGGTTGGTTGATTTTAATGTGACTTTGATGGAATTCTAATATTTTTTTGTATATAAATTTTTACAAGCCTTATCGTTCAAAATCTTAAGTCAAAATCGCATCCAATATTGGCAATATAACTATTACAAAAAAACGGGTCGAACGAAGTGTCAAAGGCAGAAATCTGCCATGAGACACTTCGTTCGACCCGATTTTTTATAAATCGTTTGGGTGACCTCTGTTTTATTAGGCAGTTGATAACGACTATGCCTTTTTATTCTCCAACTGTTTCGGCCGTATCATAAAATTAACCCTTGGTCGAGGATTCCAGGCACGGTATATTTTGTACCTGGTAGAGACTTCAGGAGATTTTGGAAGTCGGCTTATGGGATTTGGAACTTTTAAGTACATCTTCTGTGATGTGGCTATTGTAACGGGATCTGGCTTTGTAACTGGCTTTGGCTTGGGAGTTGGCAAAGACATTGATTTATCGTATTGAAGTATCAGCTCGCAATAGAGACGAGAGGTCTTTAATATTTTCCTTTTGGGTTGTAAGGCATAGCCGTAATCATATTGCCTGTCAGAGTCTGCGGAAAGCATTTTGCAAAACAAAAGGTCAGAATGAATAAGCTGAGGCGAGAGGCCGGTATTTATACTCTGGCGAGCGGATGCATGAGATCTGATAAGCGGTTCTGAGAAACGATAAAAATAATAGGGTTCGACAGGATGACTGTTTATAGATTAGATCTTATCTTTGAGGAAACGAGTTACATAATATCCTGCAAACGCAATTATATATGAGGCTCGACAGGATGACTGTTTATAGATTAGATCTTATCTTTGAGGAAACGAGTTACATAATATCCTGCAAACGCAATTATTCTAGAAGGTCAGCTAGCCCAAGCGATAAACTAATCTTATAAATATTTTCCTGGATCCTGATCAGTAGCCACATTTAAGAAAAAAAATAGTTGCTTGCTCTCGTTAATATTTTCCAAGGGTGAGGCCTTTATCAAAACTTGTTGTGGAAAAAACTAAAATTACCCCATGAGTCTCCTATAAATTTACAAGATTTCATGCTAATATTGTAAATTTAGCCGTCAAAATTAAAAAATTAGTCAATATTTTCAGACCATTTAACCCTTTTAGAATTTGAAACGACTACAAACTTGGTAAGGCAATAAAAAACGTAGTCATATGCTGATATAGTGAAACTCGTTGAGACAGCGACACTATAACTGACATACAAATTCCAAACTTGGCAAGACAATAAAGAGTGTAGTCTTATGCCGATATAGTGAAACTCGCTGAGACAGCGACACTATAACTGACATACAAATTCCAAACTTGGCAAGACAATAAAGAGTGTAGTCTTATGCCGATATAGTGAAACTCGCTGAGACAGCGACACTATAATTGACATACGAATTCAGACTACAAACTTGTCAAGACAATAAAGAGTGTAGTCTTATGCCGATATAGTGAAACTCGCTAAGACAGCGACACTATAATTGACATACAAATTCAGACTACAAATTTGTCAAGACAATAAAGAGTGTAGTCTTGTGCCGATATAGTGAAACTCGCTAAGACAGCGACACTATAATTGACATACGAATTCAGACTACAAAAATATAATCACTTAAATTAAAAGATGTTTTACAGTATTTTCTGAGTATACAAGTATATATATATATATATATATATATATATATATATATATATATAATTATTAATATTATTATTATTATTATTATTATTATTATTATTATTATTATTATTATTATTATTATATATATAATATTATTATTATTATTATTATTATATATATATATATAATATTATTATTATTATTATTATTATTATTATTATTATATAAATATAATATAAATATATTATAAATATATTATAATATAAATATATTTAAAAAAAAAAAAAAAAAAAAAATCTATCCATTTCTATAGGGTAGCTACGATTCATGCTCCTACCTTCTCCTATTTTGCTCCGACTTGCTTTTTGTGGCAACGAGCTTCAAGCTTTTTTAAGAGTATTTAAAATTTTAATATTATATAATATACTAAGAGTATTATAAACTATTTATTTTACCTATAATTGAGTTTGAAATAAAATATTTTTTTTATCTGTATTTAAACATACAGACATTTCCGCTTCGCGGAAATGTCTGTATGTTTAAATTCAGATAAAAAAAATATTTTATTTCCAATATTTTATTTAATTTATTTTATTATATTCTATAAAACCTATGATATTTAACTTGAGACTCTAAAAGACATGATAATATTGAATATCAATTTAAACAATCATTAAACGACATACCTCTGTCATGACTAGAAGACTGTTGCTGGAAGAAGAAGACTGTTGACTAGAAGACATGACTAGACGACTGCTGCTGGTCAAATACAATGACGGTTGTTAGCGATCATATATAGTACGCAACCAACCAACTGAAAAAAAAAAAAAAAAAAAAAAAAAAAATTTTTTTTTTTTTTTTTTTTTTTAATATGGTTGGTTGGTTGCTGACAAGGATAATCTACGCATTATCATATTTAATGTCCTGTCGCAACGAATTCTGTTGAGTCGCTATCTGATTGGAGAGCAACAGGTTCTGCAGGTTCTGGATCTGGATCTGCTGCTTCTGAATCTGCACTAGAGATTTGTTCTGCTGCACGCCCAACTCTAATTTAAGCCTGTAAATTTCTTCCTGATACAAGTTATCTATTTTGGAGTACAGTACGTCAAATTTCTCAATCTTGGTTTTCAAGAGTGAGATTTCTGCATCCAATTTAGATTGCAAGTCAAACATTTGCTGCTTTAAATTTTGCATTTCGGTCTTTGCGTCGTTGTCCAACGGTTCCCACATTTTGTACATGCTGAGCTTCAATGAAAGGGATAATCTTAGAAACTATCCAATGTGAGAGTCCTGATACAATTCAATGACAAGCGTTTAACAGGATCGTTGGCCTAATACAATGTTAGCTAGATGAGGCTGGCAGACAGAATGAAGGAATGAAGGTTTGAATACGGCTATTTATAAAGAATGAATCCAAGCCACGCCCACTAAAAAAAAAAAAAAAAAAAAAAAAATTTTTTTTTTTTTTTTTTTTTTTTTTTTACGGTTGGTTGGTTGGTTGATATGATGGTTGGTTTCTAATGTTATATTTCTCAGTTGGTACTAATTAGTTTTTTTTTCAAATAATCTTCAAGTTACACGTTATTTTAAATCCAGCCCGATTCTTTTCTCAGCTAAGAATCGCATGCCCCTGATCCGAGATATTGTGTCAGACATTAGAAACGAGACATTAAAAATTTAAGCATGCAGTCATGTACATTTTTACAATTAAGATTTAAAGATTACAGTCTATTCAAACCTATGCCAAGTACTGCCAGACAAGACAAGACATTAAAAATGTAAGCATGTAAATTTTTACAATTAAGATTTAAAGATCTATTCAAACCTATGCCAAGTACCGCCAATCTCGCTGACGAGACGTTAGAAACGAGACATTAGAAATTTAAGCATGCAGTCATGTAAATTTTTACAATTAAGATTTAAAGTTTACAGTCTATTCAAACCCCGCTGAAGAGACATTAGAAACGAGAAATTTAAGCATGCAGTCATGTAAATCTTTACAATTAAGATTTAAAGATTACAGTTACAATTTATTCAAACCCCGCAGACGAGACATTAGGAATTTAAGCATGTAAATTTTTATAATTAAGATTTAAAGATCCCGCCAATCTCGCTCACGAGACATTAGAAATGTAAGCATGTAAATTTTTACAATTAAGATTTAAAGATTACAGTTACGATCTATTCAAACTACAGCTCCTATGCCAAGTACCGCAAAGCTGGGTGAACCTACTTCTTTACGGCATATAAAGGTCTATCAGACAGTCGCCAGAAGTATTATTCGAGCAACTCCACCCCGTCAGAATTTTTCACGATTCAATTAAGTTGTCGGTTTGAATAATAAATATTTAGAATTTAAATATATTATTTAAATATTTTATTTTAATAATAAAATATTTATTATTTAAATATTTTATTTTAATAATAAAATATTTATTATTTAAATATTTTATTTGTTTATCGAATCGTTAAAAATATATTATTTGTTTATCGAATCGTTAAAAAAATATATTCAATATTGGTACAGCATTCATTTAAAAAATGTCCTTATTCAATATTGTAAATTTCAGACAGAATGAAGGAATGAGTACGGCTATTTATAAAGAATGAATCCAAGTCAATCAACCAATCAACCAACCTTGAAAAAAAAAAAAAAAAAAAAAAAATTTTTTTTTTTTTTTTTTTTTTTTTTTTTTTTCAAGGTTGGTTTATTGGTTGATTGACTTGGATTCATTCTTTATACAATATTTCTATCTCAAAGGCATTAGCTATCTCAGATTCAAAGGCATCGTTTCAATATTAAAATAATACTATTATCTATCCCAGACCAATTCAAAGTCTCAATTTATAAACATCCAATATTGGCACTCTATCTATCGCAAAAAAATGGGCCGAACGAAGCGTCAAAGACAGAAATCTGCCATGAGACGCTTCGTTCGGCCCATTTTTTTGCCCCCTCCAGATTTAAGGCATCAGTTTGTACCATCTAGATCGATCCCCCACAAAGACTTTGATTTTGGACGGAGGGGTGTCTGTCCAAGAAATAGTCTCAAATCTATCTTCGTGGAGGCGAGGGTCGTCATCGTGGTCCCCATCGAAGAACAGCATGGTTCTCTCTATGAAATCTTTTAAGAATTCATTTATGCATGTGTCAGAGTCCCTCACGATCCGAATTCGGATGGCTTTATGGATGCATGAGGTGGGTACTATGGGGTCTAGAATCTGGATTTTAGAGGATGTCAGCATGGCCTCGAATCCCAACGACGACAGGGCATCTCCAAAATGTATCTCGTCGACTGGATACACCCAGGTATTGGCTAGAGAGATAGGTAGCCTGACCCTCCTGTAAACGAGATCGCACACTTTCAGCCTTGTTGTTTTTTTCACTTAAGATCGACCCATCAGCTTGGCCACATCAGAGGCCCTGACGAACAAAAGTCCATCCGCAGAGACTACGAATAGGATTTTAGCGTCAAGCTGTGGATGTTCAATAGTGAATAGCATGGCAACAGAAGTCAAAATGATGCAGGCTCTTAGAGGCAGCTCGTATATATACCCGAGTCGTGACCTCGTTTTATCAGGCTTTACTAAGAAAACAGGATGTATCAGCTGTTTTTTGAGGATGCGATAAAATCTGTCCGCGTAACCTTCTAGAACAGGACGCGATAAAATTATTTATATAATTAATCCGATAGCATGAGGATGTGCGTCACAGGATGTAGATAAGATATTTACTTGGAATTTAGATAGAACTAAAGATTACTGCTAGTATATATACAGGCTGCTGGACGAGACATTTCATTCTGAGCTACTGCTTACTGTTTTCCAAAATGATCTTCCAAATTCTATCTGATGAACTGAATGTTAAATTGACATGCTTTTTGTCATTTGACGACCAAATTTTTATCAAAGGCCGAGACGTGGCCTATTACATGGGGCATGAAAACCCCAGTAGAGTGGTGAACTTGTGCCATATAACGGTAACGGACATTGCTCCTGAGGGCTTGAAACTACCCCCGTCTCTAGCCAAGACATGCGTCTTTGGACTAGAGGATGCAAAAATATTGATGGATATGCATCCAGGAGAGTTTGATTCCCTATTTCAGGGGCCGATTGAAATTCTTACGCCCATCGAATGCAGCTTAAACCTGAGGCGGCCTGTCCAGGTTAAGCTCGCAGCCATAACCTCATCCAATGCCACAATGGAGAGTTTCTTGGCCGATTTAAAGAATGTCATGGAGGAGTACCTGGCAACGGTACCCATGGACACCTATGTATTCGGCGAACGATATGGGGACTTGGAGCTAGGCTATTTCCCCCGAAAAATAAAAGTTTTGGTGGGAAACAAGCCCTACTTCTATAAATCCTCGTCTTAAGATCAGGACGAGGTGCAAAAAAATGGGTCGAGCGAAGCCTCTCATGACATAAGTCATTGAGGCTTCGCTCGGCCCATTTTTTTGCGATAGATAGAGTGCCAACATTGGATGCGTACCGATTTGAACTTGTAATTTTCAAGGGATATGGCTTAGCTATAAGATAATTTTGATAAAATATCTATAGACGAATTTAAGGTATCTGAGTTTAAAAATTTAATTGTTTCATTTAAAATTTACTGTGTAAAATTTAAAATTTTTAAAGACTAAGTATGGCGGTCATTATACTCTGATCTCTAAATTTTCAAGGGATATGGCTTAGCTATAAGATAAATATGAAACTTGGTAAAATATACAGACTCGATAGCTAAATTTAAGGGATCTAAATTTAAAAATTTAATTTTTTCGTTTAAAATTTACCGTGTAAAATTTAAAATTTTTAAAGACTAAGTGTGGTAGTCATTATAATTCTAAATTTTCAAGGGATATGGCTTAGCTATAAGATAAATATGAAACTTGGTAAAATATACAGACTCGATAGCTAAATTTAAGGGATCTGAATTTTAAAATTTAATTTTTTTCATTTAAAATTTACATTTTTTATGTAAAATTTAAAAATTTTAAAGACTAAGTGTAGCCAAGCCAACATTGAATGCGTACCGATTGTAATTTTCAAGGGATATGGCTTAGCTATAAGATAAATATGAATCTTGGTAAAATATCGATAGCTAAATTTAAGGGATCTGAGTTTAAAAATTTAATTTTTTCATTTAAAATTTAAAATTTATATGTAAAATTTAAAATTTTTAAAGGCTAAGTGTAGCCAAGTCAGTTATTATGATCTGATCTCTATAAAAAGATTTTCGAGAGACAGGATATTATGCAAGCCTTTCCTCAGGATGCTTGATAAGCGGCAACCGGTTAAAATTACAATCAGATCTCTATAAAAAGAGTTTTCGAGAAGTGTTGACAGGATATTATGTAAGCCTTTCCTCCCGGTTATAATCAGATCGATAAAAATTGCTCAAGAGACAGGATATTATGCAAGCCTTTCCTCTTGATAAGCGGTTCGTAGAAATTTACTATCAGATCCTATTGATAAGACCGGGTATATATACGAGTGTCCAGCGAGAGCTCTTCAATTGCTAGTCGATCTCTCTACTAGCTGCTTAGATTCATTAGCTCAGCCATGTTTTTCCATGTAAAAAATTATGCTTATGGCGTTGCCTTTAAATGCTTAATGGCCACTGATGGCACCCTGTTTGTCCGGGCTGAGGACCTGGCTATTTATTCGAGGCACCCTCTAAATCTTCATTTTGCCGAAAAATATGCAGGCCTCACCGTCCGAGACGTAATGGACCCTAAGATCTATTTACCTAAATGGCTCGCTAAGACGAGAATCTTCTCCATTAGCGAAGCCAAACATCATTTGAAAGGGTTCATGGGCGAACAGGAATTTGATAAGATGTTCGATGGTTCGGCCATGGTGAAATACCAGGCTAACATGAAGCTCAGCTTCGAGAAAGCCATAGGTGTTCGATTTGTAGAAAGGTCCCATACCAAGTTCGAAGACTTCCTTGCCACATACCAACTACAGGTGAGGAAATTTTTTGAGCTTGAATATGAGGATTATGAATTATACAAATCTCAAATGACCGGACCGTTGAAGATGACCATCAGGAGGTCATCTAATGAGCAACCCATAGAGAGCTTGTGTTAATCTTTAAAATGAGAGTAAAAAAATGGGTCGAACGAGGTGTCTCATGGCAGAATTTCTGTCTTTGACACCTCGTTCGACCCATTTTTTTGCGATAGATATAGTGCCAACATTGGACGGGTTTAATTTAAGACTTTGAGGGGCTTAATTTAAGTATTTATAAAAAAAATCTATTAAGCTAGTATTGAAGAGGTTATCAGCATAAAAAAAATAATTAAGACGTTTAAAATATTTTTGAAAACTAATCGTGGAATCGTGATTCTTATTACATATACATAGTAAAATAAGCAATTTAATTCAGTCGTTTTTTTCAAATTTAAAAAAAATTGAAAATTTTGCAAATTTGACCAACTTTAAAAACGTGATCTTAAAATAAAAATATTTTTGAAAACTAATCATGGAATCGTGATTCTTATTACATATACATAGTAAAATAAGCAATTTAATTCAGTCGTTTTTTTTCAAATTTAAAAAAAATTGAAAATTTTGCAAATTTGACCAACTTTAGAAACGTGATCTTAAAATAAAAATATTTTTGAAAACTAATCGTGGAATCGTGATTCTTATTACATATACATAGTAAAATAAGCAATTTAATTCAGTCGTTTTTTTTCATATTTAAAAAAAATTGAAAATTTTGACAGAGGTGATGACACATCAGCAAATTTAGATAAACTGTTACTTTAGCATGATATATATATATAGGCTAGCTAGAGTCAATCAATCAATCAACCAACCTTGAAAAAAAAAAAAAAAAAAAAAAAAAAAAAAAAAAAATTTTTTTTTTTTTTTTTTTTTTTTCAAGGTTGGTTGGTTGATATATATTTATAATGCTAATTGAATTAAGTATATTTTCAAAAATGAAGATTTAGACTTTGAGTTGACTATTGCAAATTCAACCAACTTTAGAAACGTGATCTTAAAATAAAAATATTTTTGAAAACTAATCGTGGAATCATGATTCTTATTACATATACATAGTAAAATAAGCAATTTAATTCAGTCGTTTTTTTTCAAATTTAAAAAAAATTGAAAATTTTGCAAATTCGACCAACTTTAGAAACGTAATCTTAAAATAAAAATATTTTTGAAAACTAATCGTGGAATCGTGATTCTTATTACATATACATAGTAAAATAAGCAATTTAATTCAGTCGTTTTTTTTTCAAATTTAAAAGAATTGAAAATTCGACCAACTTTAGAAACGTAATCTTAAAATAAAAATATTTTTGAAAACTAATCGTGGAATCGTGATTCTTATTACATATACATAGTAAAATAAGCAATTTAATTCAGTCGTTTTTTTCAAATTTAAAAAAAATTGAAAATTTTGCAAATTTGGCCAACTTTAGAAACGTAATCTTAAAATAAAAATATTTTTGAAAACTAATCGTGGAATCGTGATTCTTATTACATATACATAGTAAAATAAGCAATTTAATTCAGTCGTTTTTTTTTTCAAATTTAAAAAAAATTGAAAATTTTGACAGAGGTGGTGGCACATCAGCAAATTTAGATAAACTGTTACTTTAGCATGATATATATAGGCTAGCTAGAGTCAATCAATCAATCAACCAACCTTGAAAAAAAAAAAAAAAAAAAAAATTTTTTTTTTTTTTTTTTTTTTTTTCAAAGATTGGTTGATTGACTCAAAGATTCTTTTTCACAGTTGGTAGTTTAACATAATTAAACTCTCTCTCTACGAGCCAGCTTGACGGTCAACTCATACGCTCTGTCTTTTTCATCAACTACATAGTCTTTCTCTATTTCCTCAAACTTTCTCTTAACCGTAGCAGTCAATTCTTGAAGCATATCGCCCGATTTGACAGACCATATACCTTCAGCTCTCACACGCATGGAAAAGTTGCTAGGTTTCTCTTCTTCAGTATCCCCATACCTGGATTCTACCGACGGGGGTGCGTAGATATTCGTATGTTGTTCGCAGACTGCCCTCGAGTATTCGTAATACCCTTTAAGCCAATCTTGTAAATTCATCTCGCCTTCGTTTCGAACTGTGATTTCAAAGGCCATCTTTCTGCTGAACGGTATAATGCTGGGATACGTAGAGGTTACCCGGCCATCGGTCCACAGTTTCTGGATACGGCAGATCTCCTCGATAGGCATTCGGTGCGTCTTCACAAGTACGTGCAGCATATCGTTGAAATCAAACACGCGCCTGGAACTCATGTTCAAGCGTTGTGCATTGGGATATAGATTGGCCAGATCCTTGTTGGAATATCGATGTGCAAAGTTGTAAGGTGACGCGTAGCCTAGATATTTGCCAACATCGACGGCTATGAAATAAACATCTCTACCAACAGTAGCGGCGATGAGTGCAGGCTTGGTATCAAAACAAATTTTCAGATACATGATTGCGCTATGATGGCAACTAGAATGGACAGAATGATGGTAGCTTGAGTACGGAACCACTATTTATACAGAATATCCATGAGTGGGCGTGGCATGTAAAAAAAAAAAAAAAAAAAAAAAAAAAAAAAAAAAAAAATTTTTTTTTTTTTTTTTTTTTTTTTTTTTTTTTTTCCAAGTTAGTTGTTTATTTAGTTCTAGAAAACTTCTTTATAAGCTTATCCGCCTCGTTTTCAATCTCTGTACGAATCGAGTCCAAGTCATAGCTGCAGCCCTCGTCCTTTTCATAGACTGAAATTATATCTTTTAGCGAATCGCTCACCATTTCTTCTTTGATTTTTTCAAAGTCTTCGCCGATTTTGGAGTACGCAGATAGGTATCTATTATAATTTACATAATTTTTGATCTTGTACTTATTGAGAGCTTGTTCGTTGAACTGCTTACGCTTAACCTTAAAAATGTTCCTAGAGCGTGGAGATTCTTCAGCGTCGGCCTTCATGACGAATCCTTCTAGCGGACACTCTGCATAAGCGCTGGGATACGTTTCAACTTTTTCGTACAGATCCCCTATCGTTTGGTAATCTAAATCTAAGATGGGTACGTGGGGTAGCTTCACTCGCTGGAAAATGTTCACGGCATCGCTATACTTCATAAACGTATCTGAATCCAGTTGGTAGATGTCGAAGGCTCGAAAAAAGACAGTATTGCTACCGAATACGGCTTCGGATTCAAAATCACGATAGGTTATTCTCTTCATGTGGCTTCCGAATACTTCTCCATAAATGATAAAATTGTCATGTAAAATGTCTTTGATAAGCCGTACCTTTTCCGACAGCGGTTCCAAGATTGCGTTCAAGTTAAAAAGGCGTGTCTTTTCATCTAGCACTACGTTTCTAGATTGTATCCTGAACGTATTCTTCACGTAGCCAATACCGATATTAGAGCCATCCAATTTTTCGGTAGCTATTAAAGGTATGCCCGAATAAATTTGGCTTGTGATCTCGTGGTACTTGATAAGGGCCATCGTAAATAGATTAGAAACAGAACGGTCAGACTAGAAAATATCTAATAAGCTATTTCAATGAGTATGAAGACAGAATGAATGTAGCTTGAGTACGGAGCCGCTATTTATACTAAATATAAATCAACTAATCAACCAACCAACTGAAAAAAAAAAAAAAAAAAATTTTTTTTTTTTTTTTTTTTTTTTTTTTTTTTTCAGATGGTTGGTTGATTAGTTGATTTATATTTAGTATAAATAGCGGCTCCGTACTCAAGCTACATTCATTCTGTTGGTTTCTAAAGTTATTTTTCTAAAGATATTTCTAAGTTGGCTGCTACAGTTCTAAGTTGGCCGTTAAAGCTATATTTCTAAGTTGGCTACTAAAGCTATATTTCTTTAACCAATCATTGTAGATGGCGCTGCAGTCTATATATATAGTATATATATAGTATATCTATTAGGGTGGGTGGGAGTGGAATTTATTTCTTCTACTGTACGGTCATGCATAAACTCGCTCCTGACCCACTTCCTTTAAAATAGGATGGGTAATTTATACAGTATTGGCTTTGAAAACAAGACTTTTGTCTGACAAATTACAAAATACTGCAGGTTTTCATGAAATCAGGATAGATCATAGGCTTTTATAGAAAAATCTAACTTTCCATCAATCTTGCTGAAAACCTATTACGAGACATAGTGACCCGTTGCTGGCGAGACACAATGAGCGTGTAGTCATGTTAGCCATAGTATATATAGACAAGCTTCAAGGGTGGGCGTGGCACCTGAAAAAAAAAAAAAAAAAAAAAAAAAAAAAAAACATTTTTTTTTTTTTTTTTTTTTTTTTAAGGTTGGTTGGTTGGTTGATTACATTCTCTATATATAGTATCGCTGACGTGCCACTTCATCAGTCTATCTCAATCTTTGCCAGCAACGGTTGTTTCAAAGGCAGGATATCCTCGCCGATAGCAACCCTCTCTAAGCGATAATCTAAAAGGTCATCCGGTCGAGCCTTATCAGATGTCATGCATCCGCTCGCCAGAGTATAAATACCGGCCTCTCGCCTCAGCTTATTCATTCTGACCCTCTGCTTTTTGAAATGGCCACTCTTTCCTTTGACTCTCTGACGGATGAACGAGTTGATTGCGACTATGTCATAATACCAAATTGGCAAGTATTGAACACCCCTCGTGTATCTTGTGAGCTAATATGTAATTATGATCGTTCTATGAATATGCCAGCTCCAGCTATCATTCCCAAACCTAAGCCAGCTCCCACACCTAAACCGGCTCCAGCTATCATTCCTACACCTAAGCCAGCTCCAGCTATCATTCCCACACCTAAGCCAGCTCCAGCTATCATTCCCACACCTAAGCCAGCTCCAGCTATCATTCAAAAACCAGCACCAGTACTTAAACCAGATCCAGTTCTCATTCCCAAACCGGCACCTAAGCCTGATCCAGTTCTCATTCAAAAACCAGCACTTAAACCAACCCCAGCTCTCATTTCCACACCTGATCCAGTTCAAATTTCAATACCCATGTCAGAGATGATGTATTTTAAAGTACCAACGCTATTAAGCCCGCTACCGGAATCTCCAGAGTCCAAAGTAACAACTTATCGTGCCTGGAAGTCTCCACCGAAGATAGATTTCGAGGTACGGCCTAAGTTAAAAACTGCTGGCTTTGAAGATCCTAGAATTCGAAGACGGCAGGGCATAGTCGTTCTCAAGTCAATCGTCGATCTGAGAGATGGCAAATGTTATAGCCACATACAAACAGAGGTCAGGAAAAATTACTGTTGGGTTTAAGTCCAAACGATTTATAAAAAAATCGGGTCGAACGAAGTGTCTCATGGCAGATTACTGTCTTTGACACTTCGTTCGACCCGTTTTTTTTGTAACAATTATATTGCCAATATTGGATGCGTTTAAGATTTTGACTTAAGATTTTTGACTTAAGAATTTGAATGGATATTTTTATAACTGAAGTCTTGGAGATATAAATTTTTATCCAACTTAAAACAGTTTGGCAAAACAATATTATTTTCAAATCAAAAACTATAAAATTGAAATGATAAACTTTGAAAAATCCAAAAAAAAATAGTATCTTGAAAAAATTATAGAAATCGGCCAAAGACACTTTAACATGATATATATAGGTTAGCTAGAGTCAATCAACTAATCAACCAACCTTGAAAAAAAAAAAAAAAAAAAAAAAATTTTTTTTTTTTTTTTTTTTTTTTTCAAGGTTGGTTGATTGATTGATTGACTCTAGCTAACCTATATATATCATGTTAAAGTGTATACACTATCATTGTCCAGCAATGCTTATCTGCGTCTATAAAAATCTTTACTGCATCCTGTTTCATAGCAAATGAGTTATACAATATCCTGTTTCCGCGTTTAGCGACATCTATAAATAGCTCATCCTGTTTTCGTAGAAACTGACTTATGCAATATCCTGTCTTTAGATTGACAATATCCGCGTCCAGCGACAAATAATTCTATAAATAGCCTTATCTCATCCTGTTTTCGTAGAAACCGACTTATGCAATATCCTGCATCCTGTCTTCAGATTGACTATATAAGCTCTGGCATTTGATCGAATAGCCATTCTCTCTTCGGAGCTTTGAACTACCAATATGTATAAAAATCAATGCTCTCTGAAGAAGCTTAAAGCGGTAAACTCGCTACGAAACCGTTTTGGGGTTATCGAACTGTTTCCCAAAAACCTTTCGCCTACCGTTAAAAAATTGGAAGAGTATCCACACTTCCAAACCATGATCGGTGAAGGCAAGATTTGTGTATTCTGTCTATACATGACGTCCGATTTGAAGATTGAATTCAAAAAACGTACTCTGACGGACAAGATAACGAATACAATCCCAGCCATAGGCAGAGAGGCCAAGACAAACTATCCGCTGAGACCTCAGGAGATTAAATGGAGCACTCTGATGAACCGATATAAAAGACCCCCCAGCGAAGCCAACAGAACCAACGCCGACGTGAGAATTGGTTTCAAGTGCCCCAACAATCAGTTTCTTGTAAAGTCCTATTTTACGTTTGGTCAGCGAACCGTCGGACAAGGATGCGCCCATATCATACAGACTTTGAACGTGCCATTCCTGTTCTTTGTGAGGCGTCCTGGCGAGACACGAGTAAAACCGGACAACAGATACTTTGCTGGCGACAAGCTCCACTACTACGACCGTTTCATATTGATTGCCGACTCCAGTTACAAGGTGCCTGCTGGGACCACATACATTCTGTTTACGACTCAAAAAAACTTTTTCAGTTTGGACATTGTGCCAGAGAATTTAGAGTTGGGCTTCGAAACCAAAAATCCTTTGGTAGAACGCATAACAAAAATAGATGGTATGTACGACATATCCGTACCAACGCCCATGATACAGCATATAGATGATGAAGACGACTCTCCCGTAGAAATGAGTACTGAAGTCGCTAGAATAACATCTAAATATTTTGATAAGCCAACGTCTCCAATGCCATCCCAAGAGCCAGAAATCTATTTTCCGGAGTCATCTCAAGAGTCGTCCCAAGAACCAGAGCCAGAGACCTATTTTCCTGTGGACAGAAGAACAATAGTCATAACAACAAACTTTGCAGCCCAATACAAGTCTCTGACTTTTAAAGACTGGAAAAACTTAACAGATCGCCCCGACAATAACTTTGTACGCCCCTACGGACCAGATCTACCTGGACTTGACATGAGAATTAAATCGGTAAAACGGAAGGCTGAAACAATTCCCAAGAGTGCCAAGAAACATAAGCCATCTTTCAAGGAGGCGGCCACAAATACAGAGCCAGTATTTAAATGCCCACTACCCGTTGCACCTGAGCCAGTTTTTAAACGTCCAGCGCCCATTGAAAGTCCTGAGATATGTCCCGTTGAAGATCCTGAATCCATTGAAAGTCCTGACCCCATTGAAAATCCTGAGATATGTCCCGTTGAAGATCCTGAATCCATTGAAAGTCCTGACCCCATTGAAAATCCTGAGATATGTCCCGTTGAAGATCCTGAACCCATTGAAGATCCTGAACCCATTGAAAATCCTGATCCCATTGAAAATCCAGAATATTTTTATGGATGGCCTACTATTGAAAGCTCAGAGGTACAAACTGAACTGGATGAGCTTGATAATATTTTATGTACGCCTTTATCCATGCCAGCGGATACGCTAGACTCGTTGATGGATGATCTTATGACGCCATCAACTATACAGTATACGATGGAACCGCTGGAGACTCAGTCAGGCTTTGAACTGCCAGATTTTATGTAACTATAAAAATATGTAAAATTTAAAAAATTTGGGTCAAACGAGGCTTCCTCATGTTTAGATTTGTCATTATGACTTATCTTTACGATGGAAGCCTCGTTTGACCCATTTTTTTTAAATCAAAATGTTACCAATATTGGTATTGAAAAAAAAATAACTTGTAAAATTTATCAGAACAATAAAAAAATTGGGTCAAACGGGGCTTCCTCATGTTTAGATTTGTCAGTATGACTTATCTTTACAATGGAAGCCTCGTTTGACCCACTTTTTTTAAATCAAAATGCTACCAATATTGGATTTGTAAAAAAATAACTTGTAAATTTTATCAGATTAATTAGAAAGTGACACATGACAATACTTTATAAAAGTCCATCTAAGTCACATTAAAATCAACCAACCAACCAACCTTAAAAAAAAAAAAAAAAAAAAAAAAAAAAATTTTTTTTTTTTTTTTTTTTTTTTTTTTTCAAGGTTGGTTGGTTGGTTGATATATATTTGTTTCCTCGTTCATCACTTTTCATTTATCAAGATTAACTTTTCAATTTAATCCTATCATGTTTTATCCAAAGCCTAAGTTTCAAAGCCTCATTTTAAATGAAACCTGTTAATTTTGATCATGTCTATCGTGGATCGCTTGGCCATCCAAGAGGCCTTCATGAAAATTAAAACCATGACCAAACGTAGCAATTAGATGTTTGAAATCTGACTGAGTCCATAACCCTTTAAAATTTATCTAAGGCATAGTAGTCTTTCAATTTTGACCGGTTAAACGTGGATCAGCTATGCAAGAGGTCATGATAAAACTGAGTCACGTTGCCTGTATCTGAAACATGTCAAACGAAGACCTTTGACATGGCAATTGAAAACGGGGCATCGCTTAGCAGCCGTCCATAAAAATTTAAACGGGCTGGGCCATAAACGTAACCATTGAACTCTGGGCCATGCTTAGCGGTAGCAGCCCATATTGTAAAAATAATATTTACGAGATACAATGGCAAAGCGACAAATGAAAAGCTTAAATGTAGCGGCCCAGTCTATGGCATCATTTTAAATGTTAATATTGAGCCATCCAAGAGACCTTAATAGAATCAGCTTACTGAACAGGTGAAATCTGAAAAACGTAGAGAGCCCATATTGTAAAAATTTAAAATTATAAAATTCAAAAGTGGATATATGTAGGAAGTGTGTTAAGTTTTAAAGTCACATGACCACTCTTGACCAACCAACCAACCTTGAAAAAAAAAAAAAAAAAAAAAATATATATATATTTTTTTTTTTTTTTTTTTTTCAAGGTTGGTTGGTTGGTTTTATTTTAAGAGTGGGTGTGGTCATGTGACTAGTAAATATCATCGGATCAAAAAGTGATATAACCGAGATTAATTTCGGTGCTAAAAAGAAGAACCCAAATTGTCTTCCCAACTGGCTGAACCCAGATTAGGTATTTTTTAGCTTAAAATCTTAGCTGATCTGAGTTTGGTCGTTGGTAAAAAATATCAGCGGATTTTTCTAAGGCCCAAATGAAATTTTTTCAAACTAAATCTGGCAGACTAGAATTTTATTAAGAATCTGAGTTACACAACTGTCAGACCTTTTCTGTAGAACTTTGGATTAGAAGAAGAGAGCGTTTCCTTTAAAGTCAGATCTGTCTCGGTACTACGTTTTGGGCTCGTCCAAGCTTCAGATCCTCTGGTTTTCGTTAGACTTATTAGAGATTTTGACCTTGACCCCGAACGAAGAGGTTATTGACCCCAAGGAAAGGTTATTGACCCCCATGAACTGAGTCGATACACTGAGTCGATACACTGTTTAAATTTCTTCGTACTTGGACAATCTGTGTTTCAAACTATCATTTTCAGCTTTCAAACTATCATTTTCAGTTTTCAAGATAGTCATTTCTGCTTTCAGCCTTTCCATTGCCTCTTTCAGGCTAGCAATTTCGTTCACGTGTAAATTATAAATAATTTCCAAATATTCCAGTTTTTGGATTTGTAGCATTTCTCTCAGTTCCCTGATATTATTTTCGTAACTCTCTTTCATTTTTTTCATTTCGGCCTCTATCCCTTTGCATCGTCCCAATACGGGCATCACGCATTGAATGCACATCTGTTGAAGCCTGCTGGGTTCCCAATAATCTTCTTTCACGACTTCGTAAAACATCTTGTAATCTTGTTCGGTGCCCGGCGTAAAAAACATCTTTTTTCCGTTGTTCAGATGCAAGAAGTATTGGGTGCGCCTGCTAGCCGACTTGAAATTTCTAGATACGGGCAGTACCAGGTTCAATTTTATGTCTGGCAAATGTTTGATTTTGATTTGATATTTTCCGTTGATGAACGCCTTTGGAACTTTGAGCAATTTATCGGGAAGTATGTTGGCATAGTTCTGAGTTATGAGTTTCAGGATGCCTCCGTTCCAGAGCGTAACCAGGACCAGCCTGTAATCTTTGGGCAGCGTCTCTTGAATGTAAAAATGGTTCATGTTACCTACCCCTTTACGGTCTTCGAACGAAAAATTACAGCTGGATTGGCGGCGGCTGAGATATCCCAGCGTATTAACCAAATGCCAGGCGGTCTCTATGGATTTACTTTTCAGGCATCTGTAACCGACATACGGTCGCTCGTCGGGCCTGATCTTACCCCACACGTTCTTGTGAAAATGATCTTCTGAATGAGTTACCACGACCATGTGCCTATGCTGCCTGAATTTGGGATTGGGTTCCTTCCCGCCGTCGCACCAACATGAAAATGGCAAGGTTTGGGTCAAGCCGTCATCCCTATCCATGGATCTTATAAAATCTCTATAGGCTACGGCTCGCACCATGACGTGGATGAACGCTAGGTTGCCTTCAAGATATTTCAGCACGCAAGAGGCGGCTAAATTCAGCGTTTCGTCTTCAAACGGTACGGGTGGAGGCTCTAAATCGATCGTCCAGACGGGTTCGTAGGCCCAGTCGTCCATGAAGAGGCGCGTATGATCGAAAAAATCTTCTTTTGCGCACATTGGGCTAAAATCGAAAAATTCGTACTGATCTTCTTCATCAGCAGGATCCACTTCAATAGGTTCAGGCTCAGGTAACCTAAATCTAAAATTTCTAAAGCATTCCAGCAAATGATCAGCGGCGCCGTTCTTACCCCCGCTTACGAATGTGTATCGGCCCTCGCACCAAACGCAGCATCTTCGGGGATTCAAGCCGATTTCATTCTTACAATGCCTTTCATAATCTTTGGGCAAGACGAGAACGTTGCAGCGTGGACATGAAAACGGAGTCCTGTCAGCTGCGAGAGCGTTTATATATCTCTTCAAATTGGGACCGGCAGGCATGGTGAATGGCAAGACTAAATTTTGGACAGTATATATAGGCATTGACAAGTAAAGCCACGCCCACTTGAAAAAAAAAAAAAAAAAAAATTTTTTTTTTTTTTTTTTTTTTTTTTTTTAAGGTTGGTGTATTGCCTCTAGCCAACCTATATATATCGTGCTAAAGTATCTACACTATCATTGTCCAGCAATGCCATAGTAGGTTGGTTCGTGTCTATATAAATGATGACGTCCAAACAGTCATTGTGTCTTTTTTTTTGGCAATTTGAAGAGATATATATACGCTGCATCCCAATTTGAAGAATATACACTCGCGCATGTGACTTGTGTATCGACTCAGTGTATCGACTCAGTAAAAATCTTGTCGTGACGTCATAGAGTCAAATATACCCCCCCAAGGTCTGACAGTTGTGTAACTCAGATTCTTAATAAAATTCTAGTCTGCCAGATTTAGTTTGAAAAAATTTCATTTGGGCCTTAGAAAAATCCGCTGATATTTTTTACCAACGACCAAACTCAGATCAGCTAAGATTTTAAGCTAAAAAATACCTAATCTGGGTTCAGCCAGTTGGGAAGACAATTTGGGTTCTTCTTTTTAGCACCGAAATTAATCTCGGTTATATCACTTTTTGATCCGATGATATTTACTAGTCACATGACCACACCCACTCTTAAAATAAAACCAACCAACCAACCTTGAAAAAAAAAAAAAAAAAAATATATATATTTTTTTTTTTTTTTTTTTTTTTTTTCAAGGTTGGTTGGTTGGTCAAGAGTGGTCATGTGACTTTAAAACTTAACACACTTCCTACATATATCCACTTTTGAATTTTATAATTTTAAATTTTTACAATATGGGCTCTCTACGTTTTTCAGATTTCACCTGTTCAGTAAGCTGATTCTATTAAGGTCTCTTGGATGGCTCAATATTAACATTTAAAATGATGCCATAGACTGGGCCGCTACATTTAAGCTTTTCATTTGTCGCTTTGCCATTGTATCTCGTAAATATTATTTTTACAATATGGGCTGCTACCGCTAAGCATGGCCCAGAGTTCAATGGTTACGTTTATGGCCCAGCCCGTTTAAATTTTTATGGACGGCTGCTAAGCGATGCCCCGTTTTCAATTGCCATGTCAAAGGTCTTCGTTTGACATGTTTCAGATACAGGCAACGTGACTCAGTTTTATCATGACCTCTTGCATAGCTGATCCACGTTTAACCGGTCAAAATTGAAAGACTACTATGCCTTAGATAAATTTTAAAGGGTTATGGACTCAGTCAGATTTCAAACATCTAATTGCTACGTTTGGTCATGGTTTTAATTTTCATGAAGGCCTCTTGGATGGCCAAGCGATCCACGATAGACATGATCAAAATTAACAGGTTTCATTTAAAATGAGGCTTTGAAACTTAGGCTTTGGATAAAACATGATAGGATTAAATTGAAAAGTTAATCTTGATAAATGAAAAGTGATGAACGAGGAAACAAATATATATCAACCAACCAACCAACCTTGAAAAAAAAAAAAAAAAAAAAAAAAAAAAATTTTTTTTTTTTTTTTTTTTTTTTTTTAAGGTTGGTTGGTTGGTTGATTTTAATGTGACTTAGATGGACTTTTATAAAGTATTGTCATGTGTCACTTTCTAATTAATCTGATAAAATTTACAAGTTATTTTTTTACAAATCCAATATTGGTAGCATTTTGATTTAAAAAAAGTGGGTCAAACGAGGCTTCCATTGTAAAGATAAGTCATACTGACAAATCTAAACATGAGGAAGCCCCGTTTGACCCAATTTTTTTATTGTTCTGATAAATTTTACAAGTTATTTTTTTTTCAATACCAATATTGGTAACATTTTGATTTAAAAAAAATGGGTCAAACGAGGCTTCCATCGTAAAGATAAGTCATAATGACAAATCTAAACATGAGGAAGCCTCGTTTGACCCAAATTTTTTAAATTTTACATATTTTTATAGTTACATAAAATCTGGCAGTTCAAAGCCTGACTGAGTCTCCAGCGGTTCCATCGTATACTGTATAGTTGATGGCGTCATAAGATCATCCATCAACGAGTCTAGCGTATCCGCTGGCATGGATAAAGGCGTACATAAAATATTATCAAGCTCATCCAGTTCAGTTTGTACCTCTGAGCTTTCAATAGTAGGCCATCCATAAAAATATTCTGGATTTTCAATGGGATCAGGATTTTCAATGGGTTCAGGATCTTCAATGGGTTTAGGATCTTCAACGGGACATATCTCAGGATTTTCAATGGGGTCAGGACTTTCAATGGATTCAGGATCTTCAACGGGACATATCTCAGGATTTTCAATGGGGTCAGGACTTTCAATGGATTCAGGATCTTCAACGGGACATATCTCAGGACTTTCAATGGGCGCTGGACGTTTAAAAACTGGCTCAGGTGCAACGGGTAGTGGGCATTTAAATACTGGCTCTGTATTTGTGGCCGCCTCCTTGAAAGATGGCTTATGTTTCTTGGCACTCTTGGGAATTGTTTCAGCCTTCCGTTTTACCGATTTAATTCTCATGTCAAGTCCAGGTAGATCTGGTCCGTAGGGGCGTACAAAGTTATTGTCGGGGCGATCTGTTAAGTTTTTCCAGTCTTTAAAAGTCAGAGACTTGTATTGGGCTGCAAAGTTTGTTGTTATGACTATTGTTCTTCTGTCCACAGGAAAATAGGTCTCTGGCTCTGGTTCTTGGGACGACTCTTGAGATGACTCGGGAAAATAGATTTCTGGCTCTTGGGATGGCATTGGAGACGTTGGCTTATCAAAATATTTAGATGTTATTCTAGCGACTTCAGTACTCATTTCTACGGGAGAGTCGTCTTCATCATCTATATGCTGTATCATGGGCGTTGGTACGGATATGTCGTACATACCATCTATTTTTGTTATGCGTTCTACCAAAGGATTTTTGGTTTCGAAGCCCAACTCTAAATTCTCTGGCACAATGTCCAAACTGAAAAAGTTTTTTTGAGTCGTAAACAGAATGTATGTGGTCCCAGCAGGCACCTTGTAACTGGAGTCGGCAATCAATATGAAACGGTCGTAGTAGTGGAGCTTGTCGCCAGCAAAGTATCTGTTGTCCGGTTTTACTCGTGTCTCGCCAGGACGCCTCACAAAGAACAGGAATGGCACGTTCAAAGTCTGTATGATATGGGCGCATCCTTGTCCGACGGTTCGCTGACCAAACGTAAAATAGGACTTTACAAGAAACTGATTGTTGGGGCACTTGAAACCAATTCTCACGTCGGCGTTGGTTCTGTTGGCTTCGCTGGGGGGTCTTTTATATCGGTTCATCAGAGTGCTCCATTTAATCTCCTGAGGTCTCAGCGGATAGTTTGTCTTGGCCTCTCTGCCTATGGCTGGGATTGTATTCGTTATCTTGTCCGTCAGAGTACGTTTTTTGAATTCAATCTTCAAATCGGACGTCATGTATAGACAGAATACACAAATCTTGCCTTCACCGATCATGGTTTGGAAGTGTGGATACTCTTCCAATTTTTTAACGGTAGGCGAAAGGTTTTTGGGAAACAGTTCGATAACCCCAAAACGGTTTCGTAGCGAGTTTACCGCTTTAAGCTTCTTCAGAGAGCATTGATTTTTATACATATTGGTAGTTCAAAGCTCCGAAGAGAGAATGGCTATTCGATCAAATGCCAGAGCTTATATAGTCAATCTGAAGACAGGATGCAGGATATTGCATAAGTCGGTTTCTACGAAAACAGGATGAGATAAGGCTATTTATAGAATTATTTGTCGCTGGACGCGGATATTGTCAATCTAAAGACAGGATATTGCATAAGTCAGTTTCTACGAAAACAGGATGAGCTATTTATAGATGTCGCTAAACGCGGAAACAGGATATTGTATAACTCATTTGCTATGAAACAGGATGCAGTAAAGATTTTTATAGACGCAGATAAGCATTGCTGGACAATGATAGTGTATACACTTTAACATGATATATATAGGTTAGCTAGAGTCAATCAATCAATCAACCAACCTTGAAAAAAAAAAAAAAAAAAAAAAAAATTTTTTTTTTTTTTTTTTTTTTTTTTCAAGGTTGGTTGATTAGTTGATTGACTCTAGCTAACCTATATATATCATGTTAAAGTGTCTTTGGCCGATTTCTATAATTTTTTCAAGATACTATTTTTTTTTGGATTTTTCAAAGTTTATCATTTCAATTTTATAGTTTTTGATTTGAAAATAATATTGTTTTGCCAAACTGTTTTAAGTTGGATAAAAATTTATATCTCCAAGACTTCAGTTATAAAAATATCCATTCAAATTCTTAAGTCAAAAATCTTAAGTCAAAATCTTAAACGCATCCAATATTGGCAATATAATTGTTACAAAAAAAACGGGTCGAACGAAGTGTCAAAGACAGTAATCTGCCATGAGACACTTCGTTCGACCCGATTTTTTTATAAATCGTTTGGGCTTAAACCCAACAGTAATTTTTCCTGACCTCTGTTTGTATGTGGCTATAACATTTGCCATCTCTCAGATCGACGATTGACTTGAGAACGACTATGCCCTGCCGTCTTCGAATTCTAGGATCTTCAAAGCCAGCAGTTTTTAACTTAGGCCGTACCTCGAAATCTATCTTCGGTGGAGGCTTCCAGGCACGATAAGTTGTTACTTTGGACTCTGGAGATTCCGGTAGCGGGCTTAATAGCGTTGGTACTTTAAAATACATCATCTCTGACATGGGTATTGAAATTTGAACTGGATCAGGTGTGGAAATGAGAGCTGGGGTTGGTTTAAGTGCTGGTTTTTGAATGAGAACTGGATCAGGCTTAGGTGCCGGTTTGGGAATGAGAACTGGATCTGGTTTAAGTACTGGTGCTGGTTTTTGAATGATAGCTGGAGCTGGCTTAGGTGTGGGAATGATAGCTGGAGCTGGCTTAGGTGTAGGAATGATAGCTGGAGCCGGTTTAGGTGTGGGAGCTGGCTTAGGTTTGGGAATGATAGCTGGAGCTGGCATATTCATAGAACGATCATAATTACATATTAGCTCACAAGATACACGAGGGGTGTTCAATACTTGCCAATTTGGTATTATGACATAGTCGCAATCAACTCGTTCATCCGTCAGAGAGTCAAAGGAAAGAGTGGCCATTTCAAAAAGCAGAGGGTCAGAATGAATAAGCTGAGGCGAGAGGCCGGTATTTATACTCTGGCGAGCGGATGCATGACATCTGATAAGGCTCGACCGGATGACCTTTTAGATTATCGCTTAGAGAGGGTTGCTATCGGCGAGGATATCCTGCCTTTGAAACAACCGTTGCTGGCAAAGATTGAGATAGACTGATGAAGTGGCACGTCAGCGATACTATATATAGAGAATGTAATCAACCAACCAACCAACCTTAAAAAAAAAAAAAAAAAAAAAATATATATATATATATTTTTTTTTTTTTTTTTTTTTTCAGGTGCCACGCCCACCCTTGAAGCTTGTCTATATATACTATGGCTAACATGACTACACGCTCATTGTGTCTCGCCAGCAACGGGTCACTATGTCTCGTAATAGGTTTTCAGCAAGATTGATGGAAAGTTAGATTTTTCTATAAAAGCCTATGATCTATCCTGATTTCATGAAAACCTGCAGTATTTTGTAATTTGTCAGACAAAAGTCTTGTTTTCAAAGCCAATACTGTATAAATTACCCATCCTATTTTAAAGGAAGTGGGTCAGGAGCGAGTTTATGCATGACCGTACAGTAGAAGAAATAAATTCCACTCCCACCCACCCTAATAGATATACTATATATATACTATATATATAGACTGCAGCGCCATCTACAATGATTGGTTAAAGAAATATAGCTTTAGTAGCCAACTTAGAAATATAGCTTTAACGGCCAACTTAGAACTGTAGCAGCCAACTTAGAAATATCTTTAGAAAAATAACTTTAGAAACCAACAGAATGAATGTAGCTTGAGTACGGAGCCGCTATTTATACTAAATATAAATCAACTAATCAACCAACCATCTGAAAAAAAAAAAAAAAAAAAAAAAAAAAAAAAAAAAAAATATTTTTTTTTTTTTTTTTCAGTTGGTTGGTTGATTAGTTGATTTATATTTAGTATAAATAGCGGCTCCGTACTCAAGCTACATTCATTCTGTCTTCATACTCATTGAAATAGCTTATTAGATATTTTCTAGTCTGACCGTTCTGTTTCTAATCTATTTACGATGGCCCTTATCAAGTACCACGAGATCACAAGCCAAATTTATTCGGGCATACCTTTAATAGCTACCGAAAAATTGGATGGCTCTAATATCGGTATTGGCTACGTGAAGAATACGTTCAGGATACAATCTAGAAACGTAGTGCTAAATGAAAAGACACGCCTTTTTAACTTGAACGCAATCTTGGAACCGCTGTCGGAAAAGGTACGGCTTATCAAAGACATTTTACATGACAATTTTATCATTTATGGAGAAGTATTCGGAAGCCACATGAAGAGAATAACCTATCGTGATTTTGAATCCGAAGCCGTATT
This sequence comes from Salticus scenicus, assembly GCA_963930645.1. Taxonomy (NCBI): domain Eukaryota; kingdom Metazoa; phylum Arthropoda; class Arachnida; order Araneae; family Salticidae; genus Salticus; species Salticus scenicus. Next base: position 325,375,525 of record OZ005648.1, on the reverse strand, counting down.
CGGTAGCAATACTGTCTTTTTTCGAGCCTTCGACATCTACCAACTGGATTCAGATACGTTTATGAAGTATAGCGATGCCGTGAACATTTTCCAGCGAGTGAAGCTACCCCACGTACCCATCTTAGATTTAGATTACCAAACGATAGGGGATCTGTACGAAAAAGTTGAAACGTATCCCAGCGCTTATGCAGAGTGTCCGCTAGAAGGATTCGTCATGAAGGCCGACGCTGAAGAATCTCCACGCTCTAGGAACATTTTTAAGGTTAAGCGTAAGCAGTTCAACGAACAAGCTCTCAATAAGTACAAGATCAAAAATTATGTAAATTATAATAGATACCTATCTGCGTACTCCAAAATCGGCGAAGACTTTGAAAAAATCAAAGAAGAAATGGTGAGCGATTCGCTAAAAGATATAATTTCAGTCTATGAAAAGGACGAGGGCTGCAGCTATGACTTGGACTCGATTCGTACAGAGATTGAAAACGAGGCGGATAAGCTTATAAAGAAGTTTTCTAGAACTAAATAAACAACTAACTTGAAAAAAAAAAAAAAAAAAAAATTTTTTTTTTTTTTTTTTTTTTTTTTTTTTTTTTTTTTACATGCCACGCCCACTCATGGATATTCTGTGTAAATAGTGGTTCCGTACTCAAGCTACCATCATTCTGTCCATTCTAGTTGCCATCATAGCGCAATCATGTATCTGAAAATTTGTTTTGATACCAAGCCTGCACTCATCGCCGCTACTGTTGGTAGAGATGTTTATTTCATAGCCGTCGATGTTGGCAAATATCTAGGCTACGCGTCACCTTACAACTTTGCACATCGATATTCCAACAAGGATCTGGCCAATCTATATCCCAATGCACAACGCTTGAACATGAGTTCCAGGCGCGTGTTTGATTTCAACGATATGCTGCACGTACTTGTGAAGACGCACCGAATGCCTATCGAGGAGATCTGCCGTATCCAGAAACTGTGGACCGATGGCCGGGTAACCTCTACGTATCCCAGCATTATACCGTTCAGCAGAAAGATGGCCTTTGAAATCACAGTTCGAAACGAAGGCGAGATGAATTTACAAGATTGGCTTAAAGGGTATTACGAATACTCGAGGGCAGTCTGCGAACAACATACGAATATCTACGCACCCCCGTCGGTAGAATCCAGGTATGGGGATACTGAAGAAGAGAAACCTAGCAACTTTTCCATGCGTGTGAGAGCTGAAGGTATATGGTCTGTCAAATCGGGCGATATGCTTCAAGAATTGACTGCTACGGTTAAGAGAAAGTTTGAGGAAATAGAGAAAGACTATGTAGTTGATGAAAAAGACAGAGCGTATGAGTTGACCGTCAAGCTGGCTCGTAGAGAGAGAGTTTAATTATGTTAAACTACCAACTGTGAAAAAGAATCTTTGAGTCAATCAACCAATCTTTGAAAAAAAAAAAAAAAAAAAAAAATTTTTTTTTTTTTTTTTTTTTTTTCAAGGTTGGTTGATTGATTGATTGACTCTAGCTAGCCTATATATATCATGCTAAAGTAACAGTTTATCTAAATTTGCTGATGTGCCACCACCTCTGTCAAAATTTTCAATTTTTTTTAAATTTGAAAAAAAAAACGACTGAATTAAATTGCTTATTTTACTATGTATATGTAATAAGAATCACGATTCCACGATTAGTTTTCAAAAATATTTTTATTTTAAGATTACGTTTCTAAAGTTGGCCAAATTTGCAAAATTTTCAATTTTTTTTAAATTTGAAAAAAACGACTGAATTAAATTGCTTATTTTACTATGTATATGTAATAAGAATCACGATTCCACGATTAGTTTTCAAAAATATTTTTATTTTAAGATTACGTTTCTAAAGTTGGTCGAATTTTCAATTCTTTTAAATTTGAAAAAAAAACGACTGAATTAAATTGCTTATTTTACTATGTATATGTAATAAGAATCACGATTCCACGATTAGTTTTCAAAAATATTTTTATTTTAAGATTACGTTTCTAAAGTTGGTCGAATTTGCAAAATTTTCAATTTTTTTTAAATTTGAAAAAAAACGACTGAATTAAATTGCTTATTTTACTATGTATATGTAATAAGAATCATGATTCCACGATTAGTTTTCAAAAATATTTTTATTTTAAGATCACGTTTCTAAAGTTGGTTGAATTTGCAATAGTCAACTCAAAGTCTAAATCTTCATTTTTGAAAATATACTTAATTCAATTAGCATTATAAATATATATCAACCAACCAACCTTGAAAAAAAAAAAAAAAAAAAATTTTTTTTTTTTTTTTTTTTTTTTTTTCACGGTTGGTTGATTGATTGATTGACTCTAGCTAGCCTATATATATATATCATGCTAAAGTAACAGTTTATCTAAATTTGCTGATGTGTCATCACCTCTGTCAAAATTTTCAATTTTTTTTAAATATGAAAAAAAACGACTGAATTAAATTGCTTATTTTACTATGTATATGTAATAAGAATCACGATTCCACGATTAGTTTTCAAAAATATTTTTATTTTAAGATCACGTTTCTAAAGTTGGTCAAATTTGCAAAATTTTCAATTTTTTTTAAATTTGAAAAAAAACGACTGAATTAAATTGCTTATTTTACTATGTATATGTAATAAGAATCACGATTCCATGATTAGTTTTCAAAAATATTTTTATTTTAAGATCACGTTTTTAAAGTTGGTCAAATTTGCAAAATTTTCAATTTTTTTTAAATTTGAAAAAAACGACTGAATTAAATTGCTTATTTTACTATGTATATGTAATAAGAATCACGATTCCACGATTAGTTTTCAAAAATATTTTAAACGTCTTAATTATTTTTTTCATGCTGATAACCTCCTTAATACTAGCTTAATAGATTTTTTTTATAAATACTTAAATTAAGCCCCTCAAAGTCTTAAATTAAACCCGTCCAATGTTGGCACTATATCTATCGCAAAAAAATGGGTCGAACGAGGTGTCAAAGACAGAAATTCTGCCATGAGACACCTCGTTCGACCCATTTTTTTACTCTCATTTTAAAGATTAACACAAGCTCTCTATGGGTTGCTCATTAGATGACCTCCTGATGGTCATCTTCAACGGTCCGGTCATTTGAGATTTGTATAATTCATAATCCTCATATTCAAGCTCAAAAAATTTCCTCACCTGTAGTTGGTATGTGGCAAGGAAGTCTTCGAACTTGGTATGGGACCTTTCTACAAATCGAACACCTATGGCTTTCTCGAAGCTGAGCTTCATGTTAGCCTGATATTTCACCATGGCCGAACCATCGAACATCTTATCAAATTCCTGTTCGCCCATGAACCCTTTCAAATGATGTTTGGCTTCGCTAATGGAGAAGATTCTCGTCTTAGCGAGCCATTTAGGTAAATAGATCTTAGGGTCCATTACGTCTCGGACGGTGAGGCCTGCATATTTTTCGGCAAAATGAAGATTTAGAGGGTGCCTCGAATAAATAGCCAGGTCCTCAGCCCGGACAAACAGGGTGCCATCAGTGGCCATTAAGCATTTAAAGGCAACGCCATAAGCATAATTTTTTACATGGAAAAACATGGCTGAGCTAATGAATCTAAGCAGCTAGTAGAGAGATCGACTAGCAATTGAAGAGCTCTCGCTGGACACTCGTATATATACCCGGTCTTATCAATAGGATCTGATAGTAAATTTCTACGAACCGCTTATCAAGAGGAAAGGCTTGCATAATATCCTGTCTCTTGAGCAATTTTTATCGATCTGATTATAACCGGGAGGAAAGGCTTACATAATATCCTGTCAACACTTCTCGAAAACTCTTTTTATAGAGATCTGATTGTAATTTTAACCGGTTGCCGCTTATCAAGCATCCTGAGGAAAGGCTTGCATAATATCCTGTCTCTCGAAAATCTTTTTATAGAGATCAGATCATAATAACTGACTTGGCTACACTTAGCCTTTAAAAATTTTAAATTTTACATATAAATTTTAAATTTTAAATGAAAAAATTAAATTTTTAAACTCAGATCCCTTAAATTTAGCTATCGATATTTTACCAAGATTCATATTTATCTTATAGCTAAGCCATATCCCTTGAAAATTACAATCGGTACGCATTCAATGTTGGCTTGGCTACACTTAGTCTTTAAAATTTTTAAATTTTACATAAAAAATGTAAATTTTAAATGAAAAAAATTAAATTTTAAAATTCAGATCCCTTAAATTTAGCTATCGAGTCTGTATATTTTACCAAGTTTCATATTTATCTTATAGCTAAGCCATATCCCTTGAAAATTTAGAATTATAATGACTACCACACTTAGTCTTTAAAAATTTTAAATTTTACACGGTAAATTTTAAACGAAAAAATTAAATTTTTAAATTTAGATCCCTTAAATTTAGCTATCGAGTCTGTATATTTTACCAAGTTTCATATTTATCTTATAGCTAAGCCATATCCCTTGAAAATTTAGAGATCAGAGTATAATGACCGCCATACTTAGTCTTTAAAAATTTTAAATTTTACACAGTAAATTTTAAATGAAACAATTAAATTTTTAAACTCAGATACCTTAAATTCGTCTATAGATATTTTATCAAAATTATCTTATAGCTAAGCCATATCCCTTGAAAATTACAAGTTCAAATCGGTACGCATCCAATGTTGGCACTCTATCTATCGCAAAAAAATGGGCCGAGCGAAGCCTCAATGACTTATGTCATGAGAGGCTTCGCTCGACCCATTTTTTTGCACCTCGTCCTGATCTTAAGACGAGGATTTATAGAAGTAGGGCTTGTTTCCCACCAAAACTTTTATTTTTCGGGGGAAATAGCCTAGCTCCAAGTCCCCATATCGTTCGCCGAATACATAGGTGTCCATGGGTACCGTTGCCAGGTACTCCTCCATGACATTCTTTAAATCGGCCAAGAAACTCTCCATTGTGGCATTGGATGAGGTTATGGCTGCGAGCTTAACCTGGACAGGCCGCCTCAGGTTTAAGCTGCATTCGATGGGCGTAAGAATTTCAATCGGCCCCTGAAATAGGGAATCAAACTCTCCTGGATGCATATCCATCAATATTTTTGCATCCTCTAGTCCAAAGACGCATGTCTTGGCTAGAGACGGGGGTAGTTTCAAGCCCTCAGGAGCAATGTCCGTTACCGTTATATGGCACAAGTTCACCACTCTACTGGGGTTTTCATGCCCCATGTAATAGGCCACGTCTCGGCCTTTGATAAAAATTTGGTCGTCAAATGACAAAAAGCATGTCAATTTAACATTCAGTTCATCAGATAGAATTTGGAAGATCATTTTGGAAAACAGTAAGCAGTAGCTCAGAATGAAATGTCTCGTCCAGCAGCCTGTATATATACTAGCAGTAATCTTTAGTTCTATCTAAATTCCAAGTAAATATCTTATCTACATCCTGTGACGCACATCCTCATGCTATCGGATTAATTATATAAATAATTTTATCGCGTCCTGTTCTAGAAGGTTACGCGGACAGATTTTATCGCATCCTCAAAAAACAGCTGATACATCCTGTTTTCTTAGTAAAGCCTGATAAAACGAGGTCACGACTCGGGTATATATACGAGCTGCCTCTAAGAGCCTGCATCATTTTGACTTCTGTTGCCATGCTATTCACTATTGAACATCCACAGCTTGACGCTAAAATCCTATTCGTAGTCTCTGCGGATGGACTTTTGTTCGTCAGGGCCTCTGATGTGGCCAAGCTGATGGGTCGATCTTACGTGAAAAAAACAACCAGGCTGAAGGTGTGCGATCTCGTTTACAGGAGGGTCAGGCTACCTATCTCTCTAGCCAATACCTGGGTGTATCCAGTCGACGAGATACATTTTGGAGATGCCCTGTCGTCGTTGGGATTCGAGGCCATGCTGACATCCTCTAAAATCCAGATTCTAGACCCCATAGTACCCACCTCATGCATCCATAAAGCCATCCGAATTCGGATCGTGAGGGACTCTGACACATGCATAAATGAATTCTTAAAAGATTTCATAGAGAGAACCATGCTGTTCTTCGATGGGGACCACGATGACGACCCTCGCCTCCACGAAGATAGATTTGAGACTATTTCTTGGACAGACACCCCTCCGTCCAAAATCAAAGTCTTTGTGGGGGATCGATCTAGATGGTACAAACTGATGCCTTAAATCTGGAGGGGGCAAAAAAATGGGCCGAACGAAGCGTCTCATGGCAGATTTCTGTCTTTGACGCTTCGTTCGGCCCATTTTTTTGCGATAGATAGAGTGCCAATATTGGATGTTTATAAATTGAGACTTTGAATTGGTCTGGGATAGATAATAGTATTATTTTAATATTGAAACGATGCCTTTGAATCTGAGATAGCTAATGCCTTTGAGATAGAAATATTGTATAAAGAATGAATCCAAGTCAATCAACCAATAAACCAACCTTGAAAAAAAAAAAAAAAAAAAAAAAATTTTTTTTTTTTTTTTTTTTTTTTTTTTTTTTTTTTTTTCAAGGTTGGTTGATTGGTTGATTGACTTGGATTCATTCTTTATAAATAGCCGTACTCATTCCTTCATTCTGTCTGAAATTTACAATATTGAATAAGGACATTTTTTAAATGAATGCTGTACCAATATTGAATATATTTTTTTAACGATTCGATAAACAAATAATATATTTTTAACGATTCGATAAACAAATAAAATATTTAAATAATAAATATTTTATTATTAAAATAAAATATTTAAATAATAAATATTTTATTATTAAAATAAAATATTTAAATAATATATTTAAATTCTAAATATTTATTATTCAAACCGACAACTTAATTGAATCGTGAAAAATTCTGACGGGGTGGAGTTGCTCGAATAATACTTCTGGCGACTGTATATACATGCATAAATAAAAATAAAATAAAACCAAAAAGAAGGTTTAATTAATACAAAAATTAATCACATTTTGTTTGTAAATACTGTATGTATAATCAAAACCTTGAATAATTTAATAGATTTACCTAATCTATTTATCTATTTTACACTGTAAATGCAGAGTTAATCTCTTTTATATTGAGGATTATTTAAATTATAAAAGCATTTTAATAAATTTAAATTTAAAATTATTTTCCACAATCTTGTTATTGTGTACTGAAATTTTAAAGACTGTAATAGTTAAGGGCCGCGGTAGCCCAGTCGGTAGAGCGGTGGCCTCGTAATTGGAAGATTGCGGGTTCCGTACTCGAGCAGGTCAAAAACCGTCGTGTACACTAATGGTCGCTGGTGTGCGTAGTGCACGTAAAATCTGTCGTGGCCGCAATGTCCTCCATGTTCCTATCAAAAATTATACCTCTGGGGGTCACCGAAGCGGGAGAGCCATCCCTTCCATGGAGGATCAAAATTGTGATGGCATGTCTCCAGACCACCTCTAGGGGTGTGTCCTAGACCGTAGCCAATTGCCCATTTGCGCAGTACTAGTGCGACGTAAAACCCATCCATCTGTTATAGTTAAAGTCATTTTTTTTTTAATGAACTTAAATATTTATATTTTCTACATTTAAAATATTGCTTTAAAATTAAATATAGTAATTTTAAAACATTAGTAAAGTAGGTAACTTCTGAAGAATGATCATTTGTTTATTGTTTTCCACAAACCTTAGCTCCATCGTTAACTATCTACATTCGGAAGAAAAATTATTGAAGCACTAGCGATAATTCCTACGTAAAAGATGTTCACCAAATACTGTTTTGTTAAGTAAATATTTGTCGAGTCATAATCTTAGTCTTATACTGTTTATAAAAAAGTAAGTTGCTGATAAAAAATAGCGACCAAACGATATATTTATATATGAAAAGTGTGGATGTGTGCTTCAAAAATTTTGCACTAAATATTATGTCTTAAGCTCTACCGTACTCAAAGAACAATACTAAAAATACTCTACTAAATGTACTACTTACGACTGTCTGCAATAATAGTTCTTTTTATACACCAACATTAATCTATGTAATCCTAAAAAAGCTATAGAATATGTCAATGCAAGACACATTTATTACCTATTTGAAATTTACATATACCTACCATGAAGTAAAAGCTACTGCATGAATGGAAAAACAATATCCCAATACATGACAAATTCTTTGGACAACACATTATATTCAGCTATTAGATATTCATAAATATCAAAAGGTAATGTATACTGATGCATTATTTTCTGCATGTGTTTGATATTACCTCTCCTACTTTCTTATTTTTTTTTTTACAAAATTTGAATAATTCTTTCACTCAAAATGAAAATATTATGGATTTTTTTGTTGGGAACTTGTAAACAGGAAATTTCCATTTACAAAGGCGTTTATTTCAGGATACAGAATCGGCATATAATGTTTTAAGAATAGCTGAATAATGATTTACGATAATTCCCTGTTAGAGAAAAACAGACTTTTTTTCCTTTAAAAAAGAAAAAAAAAGTCACCAGTATTTTGGTATTGTAATCATTTTTTTAAATTATGTATAATTTATTATATATTAACGACTCTTCATTCAGTTTTAATACTACTTTTTGTCTGCTGACATTAACCCCTAAATACTGCCATAAAAATCATTTTCTGAATTCACAGTTAATTTTCACGATTGTAACAAGACTCCATATTTTTAGTTTGACCTTACTATCCTTTCCTTGACTACAATTTCCTTGTAGAAATTGAGATAAAATGGTCCACTCTTCAATTATATTAAAATAATTATAAAAGATTAAAATAAATAAATAACAGAAATCATACAAAAACTTAAACTTCAGATTTCTTACATTTTTAGGCTGCAGCTTAAATTTTTTACTCCAAAAACAACAGCTGTAAATATTTCAGATTGCTATTTAATACAAAAATGTCTTATGAGTCTTTTAAAGAAGTAGTAACAACATATTAATTTTTCTCAGATGTCCCTTACAAGTATTGTGGATTATGTAATATCCGTCACAACAGATTTTTAATTATAAAGATATGGATATATATATATATATATATATATATATGTATATATATATCATTTTTTATTCTGTTTTAATTTTTACGTTGGTAATAAGCTTCCTGACAGAAAATTTTTAAATTATCCAATATAGAACTCGTTTATTAAACACTTAAAATCATTTTTCACATGTCTGGCGTGACACAAACATTTATTGATTATTAACTTATGTAACCATTGTTTAACTAATTGATTTTTCAAAAATAAATTACAAAAACACTCTGATCTTAACTCTACCCTATATTTTAAGTTTTAATTTAGAAAAAGTGTGTTTATAAATATTTTTCAAGAAGGAAAGAAAACATTATATTTTTAAAGCAAAATTATTTCGAAATGTTCTCGATGTTAGGAGTGAAACTTCTACAATGAATACAGTTGAAAGAATCTAAATTGGACAAAATCAAATGAATGTTAGCGTGCCGAATATGTATATATATATTGAATTCTCGTTCTTTAAAGAATTAACTTTAAATTTATGTAACAATTTTTTTAAATCTAATCTCTATGCCCGCTTTATCGCAAAAATCCTTTATCAGGGACATGTACCTTTAAAATCTTCCGAAAAAAATGCTACATATTTTTTATTTTATTTTATTTTGAACTTATTTTAAAATATTCTTTATAAAAATAGGAAACGGTGACAAAATGTAACGTATTTTCTTTCACGAAGAAGGAAATCCTCTATTCAGATAAATGTCAGTTCTTTTAATACAAATTCTTTCATTCAACGCGGAGTGAATGCATTGCATTTTTGACACCCTAAAAAAAATTTAGAATATTTATCGGAAAATGCGAGTTGCATAAGATGATTATGTAAAATGATAAAAGAATTTTTCCAACATTTTATGCTCTTTGCATTAGATAGTCTTCTTTCGTTTTGTTCAAAATACGTCGGAGTTCATTTCATGCTAGAACTCCAATTCCCATGTTAATACTAACACTTTTAAAGGTAAAATATGTTTTATTTAAATTTTTACGTGTGATGTTTTAAAAAGTACCTAAATAAGTAAGTTTTTCAAACAAGGTATTCCTTTGCATAATGAATTTATTATAATAATAAAAATATTTAAATGCTTGTTTTTTTCTTTATGTTAAACGCTACATATTTATACAGAGAAAGCCGACAATGTTTATTTCTTTTAATATATATATATATATATATATATATATATATATATATATATATATATATTATATTATATTATATTATATTATATTTACAAGTAAATAAATGAAGTTTATTTTAATTAAAAATAAATATATTAAAAGAATATATTCATTATTTTAAATTGGAAAATCTAACACATTTCTAATTATTTGATCATATATATATATACAGGGTGTGTAAGGTATTTGAGGACACTCATATATGTGGTTGTAATTTCTGGAGATTAAATATTTTCCGTCTTTTTCTTTTCAGATCATCAATGGAGGATTATATAGTAACACAAGAAAGGAAGAGACATGCAGTTATTGTCGCGATATGCACGAAACACACCGATTTAGAAATCTCGAACTATCTCAACTGCACCAGATCATTCGTACATAATGTCCGACGCGAATTGGAAGCATCAGATGGTGATGTTGGAAGCGTTGAAAAATGCAAAAAAAACATGAGGAACGTTCGGACATTATTAGAATACCAGAATTTGTCCAATAAGTACGGGAGATTATTGATGAAAACCCTTCGACGTCCATGAGAGCCATTGCGACGAAACTTAATGTATCAGAAGGCTTAAACCATCTAGTTGTGCACGAAGACCTCCGTTATAAATCTTACGTTATGCCCAGAGGACAGTTTATGTCAGCACAAACTCGGGATCAGAGATTCATTCGATCAAAACGTCTCCCGAACAAACTCAAGCAATCCGAAATTCCAAACATGTTGTGGTTTTTTTCTGACGAAAAAAATCAAATAAGAAAAGATTAAATAACAAATCGAAGAAATAACAGGTGGCTAAGCTCCGATTCTACAGTGGTTCCCCGTGATATACACACGCAGTTTCACGCCAGCTGTCATTGTTTTGGGGGTTGTGAGCAATGAAAGATACGTTATGCCACCCCACTTCTTTGAGGAAGGCGTCGGATAAATGCTGCCGTTTATATCAAGGTTTTAGTAGAAATTGTGAAACCATGGATTGACAGTGTACGTAGATATAGAATTTACATCTTCCAACAAGACTCTACTCCAGCACACAAAGCCATGCCAACTTAAGTTTGGATGGCTGTCAACTTCCGCGACCATATTCCCCCAAATTTATGGCCATCTAGCTCCCCGCACCTTAATCCCCTGGTTCACTATATATGAGGCGTAGTTTAGCGAGAGATCAATAAACATCCCTATACCACTATTTCATCGTTAAAAGATGCCATATCGTCTACAATGATGAATATGAGCAAACAGTATTTGGTTCGGGCATGCTGTCGCCTCCGTCACAGTATTGAGTCAGTTATTGCCACTAATGGAGATATTATTGAATAATTGTATAGACACAGAGTCAATCAACATTGTATAAAAAATATGTAAATGTAATAAATTTTTCAAGAAATACGAATAAATTTGTTTTATTTTCAATCTGTCCTCAAATACCTTACGCACCCTGTATATATAAATATATATATATAAATTTATTTTTTCCTATTCATTTTCTTTGTGTGTAGGATATGATAATGATCATTGGAAAAGTTTCTAAATTAAAGTTTAAAAAGCTATATAAAATGAAAAAAAAGTAAAAAAAATGTTTAAGCTAGACAAATACACATCGTCAAAAATATTATGAATAATGAAAAGACTTTTTTTTCTGTAAAACAAAATATAATGTAAAAATATAATAATTAAATCAAGTTTTATCTTCTTTTAAAACCATAGAATATAAATATACAGTTTCTTCAGATATTTTAGTTGAAAATCTCAAGAACATGTTACATTAAAATCTGCTAACATTTATGTAAACAGTAAAATACTTTTAGTATGAAATTTATTACGAAATTTGCGATTGAACTTTTTTTTTTTTTTTTTTTTTGAAAAGCAAGAAATCATCTTTGCAATTTTTTTTTTTATTTTCTTTTCATCTTCAGGACAATAAGTTAAAGACTTTTTTTTTTTTTTTTTTAAGAAATGTGTTTGTACTGATATATTTAATTCTTTTTTTTGTGTTTTATAATTCTTTTTTTTATAAAAATGTTTTCAGACATACAAGAATATCAAGTTTTTAATCTGGCATAAGTGATTTTCTTTTCTAATGAATTTTTAATAATACATGAGTTATCTATCCATGTAATGTTGAAAGTAAAGTGACAGAAATTTAACTAAAAAAAATGATTATTGTTCCGATGCATATTTTAAGGCTTATTTTAGTTATTCTTTTATGATATCCTTTTTCTTTTAACCTTAATTAAATTGAAAAAGGACAAATGCATAATACATTGGAGACATTTAAAGCACTTACATGCTAAATGCATTGTAATTTACTGCTTATTTCAACAGATCTTATAAATTTGTTTAACACCAAAAAAATTTATTTAATGAAATATTATGTCCACCACTATTTTAATAAATGGAACAAATAAAATTTGTCTGTAGATTAAAATTTATTTTGCCAAATGCCTTTATGTTAACTTATTGGATAACAAAGGAAATTAGAACATTTTTAAATTTCAACATTATTAAGATTTGTTAAAATATAACCAAACATCTTAGAATTATTCAGTGGTAATGATTTATTTAATACATTATCTACCAATAAGTATTTGGACACTTTCGAATTTAGACGTTTTATGAAATATCTAGAAAAACTCTATAGGAATTATCTTGAAATTTTGAGAATATTAAGAACATGTTATATCTCATATATTTCAGCAAAAGTTTTTCCTGAAGATGAAAAGGGAACCAGTTAAAAATTAAACAAAAGTCAAAATGTTTTAAATCACCTTATAAAAAGCAATTCTCAAAATGTGTTTTGGCTGTAAAATGTGATTATGAGGTATATATATATATATATATATATATATAATTATCTGTAGAAATTTTTGAGGCTACCACATATATTCATAGAGAATAACGGTTTCTTTAAAAAAATTTAAAAAATACCACTTTTGTATTTTTAAAACGTAGTGTATAAGACCCAAACGCAAATCCATTTTAGGAATTTGGCTTTTATTTCAGTAAGAAATAAAAGCTTAACTATAATACTCACATTTTTATTTTTATTCGATCAATGCTGAATGGTAATACAACCTTCTCTTTGATTGTATATAAACATTGATAAAACCCCCTATCATGTTCCTTTTATTATTATTATTATTATTATTATTTTTTTTTTTTCGACAGGAACTGAAATTCTGTTCATTCTGTAACTAATAATATTTTGAACTCACACGATATTTGTTTGGGGTTTTAATATAAGTAGCTCAATACTTTTGACTATTAAATTATGCAAATGAATTTTTTTCAAACTTGCGCATGCTTACTTAAAAATTATGTAGTAAAAATATTCGTACTTTTCTTAAGGTATTTAAAATTTTTGCATTCTGATTGTAGTATAATGTGTCTAATGTAGTGCGCTAAGTTTCCTAAAAATGGCTTTGGAGAGAGCCTAATGTCCTACGTGTTATAGGTGACCTAGGGGCGAGTTGCAACAGGGGGTAAGAAGTAGAATGCAATTTACGCAATAGTTTGCAACATTTTTAATTAGGCATTTCGATAAACACATTTCTTATGACGCGCCTTATTATGTAACACAATTAGTATTCCACACAAACGGTTAATGAGAGTTTCTGTACATGTGCTACGTTTTAGCTAATTAGTGTAATAAAACATATTTCGTAAATTTTGATTATGAAAGGTACACTAATTTATATTTTAAAGAAATGTTTATAGCTGTTTATTTTCTTTATGGTTTAAGTTTAAAAATGCATGATTAATTTTTAGTATAAATCTTTACTTTTGTTTTTTAAATAATCAAAATATCAAAAATCATACGATGGGGCTAGTTGAAATAAAATTTTACAGCTACAAGTTTTACAAGTTTAACATGTTAGAACTTGCGCCCCAACTACTTCCAAAGAAGAAAAAATAAAATGGAGAAAGCTGCAGTACATGGTAGATGAAAGTAAGTTTTACTATACAGATAAATAAAAAGGAATTTATAGAATAAAAAAAAGAAAAAAAAATGGAACTATAATATGAGAATACTGCAAACAGAAAAATAAAGTTTGTAATATATTAAAAGCATTCAGATAGAAATTTCGAATCTGTGTATCTTGGTACTGAAAATACACTCTATAACAAAATAATAATAATAACAAAAAAACAAATCGACGCACTAAGAAGGAGTATTGCAAACTGGGCACAAATTGACACGAATACAGGTTTCTATGTAAAATGCAAAATTTTAAAAGTTGGCGACATTGAATGAGCATGTGACGCTGCAGTGCATCTTAACTGAGCGATTGACAAAATATTAAAGAAGAGAAATTTTCATTCCAGGTTAAAAATTCTTTGAGAATTTTATTCTGCCTACTCAGATAGATAGTAACTATGTCTCACATACAGGTGCGCAGACAATATGCGCAGATGCCAACATTTGACAGAAGTAAGTAGTTCGGCTGGTCTAATCTGCGAATTGTCTGTCAGCTGGATAGGAGCGATGACCCTATTAAACGACAATGACAGGAATGAATGAATAATGGCCAAACACAGAGTCAGAGAGGAAGCGGTCAGCATACAGAGAGGTCAGAACATGAGAATCGATCAATCCTCAAAGCGGTACTCAAAAACCTAAATTCATCATTATCATCGATCCTACGTGCAACTTGTACTTCAGTGACTTAAAAGACCATTAATAGGCGGCTCAGAGAAATGGAGTTGGGTTCACGGAGCCGATTGTGCGAACTGCTATTAAACTTTGTATACCGACAAGCACGTTTGCAGTGATATCGGGATAGTTCGAACTGGAATGTCACTGAATGAAGTAGAATTGTCTTCAATGATGAGTCTCACTCCGATTTGTGCCCCGGTGACCAGCGGAGGCACGTCTGGAGACTACCCGAAAAATGGGGGATTCCAACCTGACTGTCCCCAGTCATACGGCCCGACAATCAGGAGTGATGATCTGGGGTGTCATTTCACTTCATAACAGTGCCATTTTGCTTGCCATCAATGGCACTTTTACAGCACAGAGGTACGTCGAAAACACTCTACATACCGTTGTGTTTCCCTTCATATCACGCTATCCTGATCGTATATTTCAGCATGATAATGCCCGCCCGCGCACAGAGATAGTTTATAGTGCTTGTTTTCTTGCTTGTCCAACAATATTTTAGCCATCAAAGTCGCCGGATAACTCTCCTATGGAGGACGTTTGGAGCATCTCTAAAAAGGGTCCTACAATCACCTCGGGATTTTGCCAATCTAACGCACCAACTGGACAGAACTTGGCACGATATCTCGAAGGAGCTCATTTGCCAACGCTATCAATTAATAGCAAGCCGAATAACTACTTAGAAAAGAGCCAGAAGTGGACTAACACATTATTGACTTGTTTACTTTGTGAGACGCTTTCTCTAGATTAAATCATCCAAATTTTCTGAAGCTGCAACCATTTGTTTTTCTTCGCATGTATATCACATCTACCAATTTTCGCACATTCAAATAACTCCTTGGTGAGTCTTTTTTTTTTTTTTTTTATTGTTGTTGTTGTTGTTGTTGTTATAGAGTGTATTATCAAATGTTAGATTTTGCACATGATAGTGATATTTCAAAAATCAGAAAAGAAATATTACTGTATAATTACTGTATACAATTTCTTTTTCTTTCTTTTCTTTTTTTTTTTCTTTTTTTTTTTTTTTTTTTTTTTTTTGCTTTCTGGGATATATGAATGTTATAAATTAAATAGCAAATAGATGTTTAATTGATTCAATAAATATTTTAATAAAATAATAATAATGATAAAGTCACAGAATAATATTATATATGAAATTGAAAAAAAAAAAAAAAAAACAGAAAGAAAGAAAGAAAGGGAAAAGGAAAAAATAAATAAATAAAAGACTGATTCTGTATACTGTATACTAGCTTCGGAATAAAAGTACGATAACAGCTTTTTTAATTTCTTGCTAAAAAAAAATCTGGAATTATTTCCTTCAGCTTTCTAAACATTTGAAGTAATAATTTTGAAGTAGTCGTTTAAATATCATTTCGTTGCATGAATAATACAGGAAATCAAAATAATAATCGAAATAAACAATATTTGATTATTTCGCCTCAAGTTCATATGTTTCTACAACGGACCATAATGTAGGCAATTTTTTCCTATTTTGTGTCTTTTTGTGAACGAAAAAAGGTAAGTACGCATTTCTAATTGATAAAAACTCTGCAGCAGAAAGCTAAATCATATATCAATTTTATTCTCTTTTAAATAATTTAATGGTGTTGAGATGATTTGCCAAATAAGAAAGGGTGATGTGTAATTTTTTTCATTTTTTCCTGCAAAAGAACTATAAGTAATACATACATAATTTACCATATCCTTTTAACGTCCCGTTACATGAGGAAGTGTTTAGCTGTTTTAAATAATTGAACATTGTTAAGACGCATTTTCAATAATTTAAGTCACAAAATGAGAATGTAATGCTTATATCCATGCATAAGATTTGTACATTGTATGCCTTTCAAAACCATAATTATTTCATAATCATTAAACTCATGTACATTTATATTTCTTGCAGCAATGACCTATAACATGCCTATCTAGTTTAATCTTAACAATTTTGGGGTCATACGGTAGCATAGTTCAAAAACATTGTGTTCATAGTTCGTAATGATTAAAAAAAAAGCATATCCCTGTGAAGGAATTATTTGTCCCACACTTACGAAAATCTACAGATTTGTGCGATGGTAAATTATAAAATATTGTATTTAATGGAATGAATCGTTTAAATATTATCATTACTAGCACACATGCTCAGAGTCAAACTCATAGGCATATATGCGCATTTTTTAAACTGTTTAATATAATGTTTTATTTCTATTTATATAATATTAGTTAGAAAGAGAAGCTTTTTAAGAGCATTTTATTAAACTTTTCATATTTCATATTTATTATTCAGTTGTCTGGGAAATGAAGGCTAACTATTCCTTTCAGACGGTGCCAAAAGCTTAAATTAATTACATTTTAATTTGCAACGCAGACAAAAGAAAATTAATTTTACCACACACACGCATTTTCTGATTAATGTGGGAATAAAAAAAATGTATTTGCATGCCATTTTCTCTTATTTTATATTTTAACATAATCACTCATTTTGTGCTTTAAATGCCAATGCAATAGCATTTAGTAATAATAGTGCACGAGAAAGATATATAACTAGAAAATTACGAAACCTGCTAGACAAATTTGAATTATTCAAAAGTTTTTTTTTTTTTTTTTTTTTTTAAACTATTTATAATAGTTAAAACTAGAATCTCCAAAAGTTGATAATTATCATAATGTCCACATGTTATAATTATAATTAAAATCATATTAAAAATTGAGACAACACTTTTAAAACACGTCAGAAATTTTATTAAAATCATAGTATACATAATATGATTCTTTATATATATATATATACATATACTTTTCGCCATTATCATGGCATCATCAAGTATATAAGTTACATTTATTAAACAAATGTGACAGCATTTTAGATTATTAAGTTCAAAATGTCTTCGAGCTGCCCAGGTCTGGCCTAAGACAAAGACTCGCCTATAAGTATTTTTCTGAAAGTATGCCTAGTGCTGCCAAGTACATGCTCAACCATACATACGAATTCAAGCAACAAGTTGTTTTATCTGCAAGACTTTCTCTATTCAGCTCCTAGCTACGTAATTTAAGAAGTCCCGGCTCTAACAACTATAACCGATAACGTTCTATCTCATTTGTTTTATAAATGTAACTTATATACTTGAAGAAGCCATGAATTAATGGCGAAAAGCTTAGTATTATGTATAATATGATTTTAATGAAATTTCATGACGTGTCTTAAAAGTGTTGACCCAATTTTTAATATGTTTTTAATTATATTTAGAATAATTTTACATTTTTGTACGTTATATTAGTACAGAATGTTTAAAAGCTAAAACGTTTGTGATGTTTGCATTTAACACCATATTAGTCAACATTCTTAGACAAATTTTCATGTTTTAAAAGTATTTTTTATACAATATTAAATATATATATATAGAATTTTAACAGGTATTTAATACGAAAAGACAAAGACAAACGTTGATTATATTATTTGGTGGAGGCACTAAAAGGTATTAAACTACAAACTGGCACTAGTTATTATTATTCGTTTTTCAAAACGAAATGTAATAATAAGTTTGGTGTATAATTTGAGTTTAAAATAAAGTTACAAGAGCAATAAGCGCTTGAATTTCAATCCATCTAAATTAACCCGTTAGCGCCCAGTGTCCTCATTTGAGGACAGCTAAAAGAATGACACGTATATTTTTTGTGGTTTCTTGGAATGATTTCTGATTTTTAGTGACAGTTTACAGCATCACTCTAAATAAGTTTTATGTGCTTACTATTAATTATTATTTCAGAATTTGGATAGTCATTTTATAATTTTTCATTCGTCACACATATATTTGCTTTTTGCGTAGGTAGGTATACTAACTTAAATCTAGTTGAATAATAATATATATTATAATACTTTACTTTCGAGATCTTTGTCAGCATATAATAGGAAATTAATCTGTTATCTCAAAGGTTTTATATCTCGACGTTTTCTCGCTAGAATACTAAACGTCAATATAAATGAGGATAGGCTTTAAATTTAAAACTATCGGAAGAATTGTTTAAGGTATCTGCCTGGGTTAAAATGACCATTTTTGACAAAAAAATCAATTTTCTGTTTTTTATTTGGTTTTAAAGAATAGACATTTAGCTTTCTAAAACACCTTTACTTTCATTGCCGAAACGTCAGTGGAGGCCCTCTGTTGAGACTCAAAACGGTTTTGGGCTTTGTCTGTGTGTCTGTCTGTCTGTCGCTCGATAGCGGCCGCAAAAATAGCGCTATTAACTTGAAATTAGGTACACATGCTCATGAGCTCCACGAAATCAGCTGTATAGTTTTTAGTATGTATTCCATTTGTAGTTCGTATACAGGGACACGCCAAAGTTTTTCTTATCATTACGGCCTATGGGAGGAATTTGTATGTATAACGATAGCGGCCACAAAAATCACGCTATCGATTTGTAATCTGGTACACGTGTCCATGTTCCCCACGAAATCAGCTGTATAGTTTTGGGTGTGTATTCCATTTGAAATTCGTGTACAGGGACACGCCAAAATTTTTCTTATCATTACGGCCTATGGGAGGAATTTGTATGTACCGCGGTAGCGGCCACAAAAACCACGCTATTGATTTGCAATTTGGTACACATATTCATGAGCCAAACGAAATTAGCTGTATAGTTTTAGGTGTGTATTCCATTTGTAGTTCGTGTACAGGGACACGCCAAAGTTTTTCCTATCATTACGGCCTACGGGAAGAATCTGTATGTACCGCAATAGCCACCGCAAACATCAAGCTATTGACTTCCAATTTCTGCCGAAACGTCAGTGGAGGCCCTCTGTTGAGACTCAAAAGGATTTTGGATTCCGTCTGTCTGTCTGTCTGTCGTGCAATAGCGGCCGCAAAAATCACGCTATTGACTTGAAATTTTTTACACATGTTCTTGATCCCCACGAAATTAGCTGTATAGTTAGTTTTGGGTGTGCATTCAATTTGTAGTTCGTGTACAGGGACACGCCAAAGTTTTTTTTATCATTACGGCCTATGGGAAGAATTTGTATGTACCGCGATAGCGGCCCCAAAAATCATGCTTTTGACTTGCAATTCGGTACACATATTCATGAGCCTAACGGAATTAGTTGTTCAGTGTTAGGTGTGTATTCCATTTGTCGTTCGTGTACAGGGACACACTAAAGTGTTTCTTATCCTTACGGACTATGGGAAAAATTTGTATGTACCGCAATAGCGGCCGCAAACATCATTCGATTGACTTGCAAATTGCGTACATGTTCCAGATCTGCATATAAGTAGCTGTATAATTTTTATTGCTATATTGTTTATAAACTGTGTACAGGGAAGCGCCAAAATTCTTAACATTACCGCATATGGGGTGAATTTCGTTTAAACGCATTTTAATATCATTACTTTGCAATGAAGAAAATGAAATTAGCGTACGTGAGTAAGATGCTTAAACTCATGTGCTCTTAATAATATGTGCTCTTAAGCTTCCTAATTAATATACAGGACCTTACAAAAGTGTTCTGACACTATCACATAGTCATCCAAACGATGTTAAATTTGGAACAATTATTAATTTTAAACGCAAAATAAGATGAAAAATTTTTACTGGTGTATACAGTGTTTATGGTTTGTTTACAGAGACACAAGAAAGAATTTCGTAACATTAGAGCCTATGGACAAATTTTTATTTAACCGCGCACAATTAATGCGTTTATGCTGAATTGAACTTAATAAAATTAACATACATTAGAAAGATGCTTGAAATCATGTTTACTCTTTAAAAAGTTTATGTATAAACTAAATAATTTATGGGACCACACAAAATAATTCCGAGTATGTACTGTAATCATCCAAATGATGTCAAATTAGTTTGAAAAAATAATGAGCTATAATTAATTAGGTTTATTCTTATTATTGGCGTTTATAATGACTGTGGCTACTTTTCCAGGATACATAAAAGAATTTCGTACTATTACGGCCTATAGTCGGTATTTTTTAAAAGTGTATTTTAACATGGTTACACCCCATCAAATATAATGAAATTTTATCAGAATTTTAGAAGCATGTTTTCCTGTTGAAAATTGTGGGCATAGAATTGGAAATTAGATTAAAGGTTACGCAAAATATTTCTGATATGCTATGTAATTTTTTTGGTATGAAATTTGGCAGTTATGAAATTTGGTATTTATGAATTTCAGGGAAATAATACAAGACTGTCGTTTATCAAGAATGTATATTGTTGCGAACATGGGGGTTCGTAAGTTGTCCGGGAATGAATGGCGAAACTTGCAAAAATTCAGTGATTTATTCACAGAAAGTTCCAGAAAAATGCAGGTCTAAAAACCAAGTATCAGCTTCAATTCAACCAGTAAAGACAGCTAAAACAACAGCCGTTAACAGCGAAACAACAGTACAAACTGTTTAGCAATAACACATAAAGCAAGTCTCATCCAAAGAAGCTCAAAGCAACGCAAGCATTTGACGAAACTGACACAGATCTGAGACTGACCGCTTTGGCGAAAATAATGCTCCTTTTATACTTTTCTATCGAACCCAGACTGTTCTGGAAAATTCTCGTATCACATCAGCGAATGAGATTAGAGCTTCCATATTTGGTATATCCCTAATAAAGATTCTCTCGCCAAGGTCGCCAAAAAAATCGCCAAGGAGGAAAACAGTCGCCAAATTTTACGCCAAATCCATTTCTTTCCTAATTGGACCTTTTTGATGCGTTTTCAAAGGAAAATTAGGCTATTTTAACGCTAAAACGACTAGAAATGCACAAAATTAGTATTTTATCAACTTACTAAACCTGTTTGAAAGAAATTATGCAAAAATAAATGGAATTATTTACAATTCTGTAACACTTTATATGATATACAAATAGGTATACAAAGAGAGATAAAGCGGGTTGAGGGGGGCGGCAGCCCCCTCAGGAATGTATCTGATTTCGGTAACAAGTCGATCGAATCAATATATACTATTATATAATAAGGAATAAATAAAAATAGCCTTTTGAATAATGTCTGATGCAAATAGGACGTTGAGGCTCCTGATCTGCAGATCCAGTAGTTTGTACGCTAATTAGAACTGAAGTTTTAGCCAATTAAGTAAACCGGAAGTGATATTCTTTAAGACAGGAAGTGCTCGATCTCGCCAGTTTAAAGAGCTGGCAATAGGCATACATTGGTAATTAGGCTTGATTTCACATTTATCTTTAATTTAAATCATTCAGGTTTTTTTTTTTTTATTATACCCCATGTATTTATTTATTTTTTCCAACAAATAATTACTTTCTTAATCTTTAAATGCGCTTAATCTTTAAATGCGCTTTCTGAAAAACTATATTTTTCGATTTTTGTGTATGCGATAAACCTGATTTCTCCAAACGTTTTCAAGTTATTTCTATGAAATTTCTTTACAGTATATAACAGATTTCCAGTCACGCAATGAACTAAAAGATATGTTCTATGTACTATTTTAAAGATTTTACATGTGTTTATTTCCTAAAAAACAGATTTTTTTTTCGGAAAATTCTGGTTTTTTCTCTGTTAGTTACTATATTTCAGTCAATTTTAAGAATATCTCTTAACTTTTAGTTCAATGCACAGATAAGGGTCATATCATTATGTATTTCAATGGATATTGAATTATATTAATTTTTATCGAGTATATGAGGTTTGGCGTAAACGTGAAATTTTGCTCATTTTTTACACAAAATCACCTATTTTTCTGCAAAATAAAGAAATATTTGCTTAAAATGTACTATTTTTCATAATTCTATGTCCGTTTATAACTGAAAATATAATTACTTAATGCATAGTGTGCTTTTTTAGAGAAAAGTGCTCCGTGCCCTTAAGTAAATATATTTTACTGTCAGTTGTGTATATTAATTTAGAAGTGAAATAATCAGCTAATAACATTTTGAAAAATTAATTCGAGTGTTAATGGGTTAAGAGATTATTATTATTATTATTATTATAATTATTAATTAATTTTATTTTAATTTTAAGTTACTTATTTACCAGTTTATTGTACAATGTTTTATGCGTTGGAAAATTTACTTAGAGATTATATTTTCACAAGAAGAAAGAAACGATTTTCACTTAAAAAATTGTTTAGAAGAAAGATTAATATAGCAAAACCGCACTAAGCAAATGAAATTTGAAAGAATCGTGCATTGACAAATCTCCCATAATGTAAATTTTTAGTTTATAAAATATATCTCGGTATCTGCTGCCAAATTTCAATTTATCAATTTATTTTAAAGCAAGTAAGTTCATGAATAATGTACAATAACGCCTTTACAGTTTCGATGTGTCTTGTACAAATAGAAACTAAAGATATATAACATACACTTTTACATTTTAAGCAATTTACTAATTTTTCGAAATAGTTACGGTCATTTTACACAACAGTTATAGAAAAATGTATTTAAAATAATCCTTGTGCTTGAGAAATTCTACATGCAAACATATGAATAGTATAAATTATAATAATAAACCAAAGTCAATTAAAATGCAAAGGCAACACAAGAAAAAAACAAAACTGAAAGGAAATACGAATGCTTTTGCTTCATAACGTAATAAACATTACTATAGGACCACTATATATTTCCTGCCTAAAAAAATATGATAAAATTAGGAATGTTTTCTAAACGTTGGTATCAAAAGAAATGCGGCTAAGAATAATTTTATTCTTTTTTATTTCTATTATTTAATATGGAAAGTGTATACAATAAAAACAATTTTTCTTAAAATACACATGAAATTCGCTTTAACTTTAAGCTTTGGAAGACATTCCGTTCATAACATCTTTTAAAGGGGAAAAAACGCATTGCACTTAAAACTAAAAAAAAAAAAAAAAAAAAAAAAGAAACTTATTCTTAAATTTTTAAAAGAAAAAAAAAAAACTTTACTTTTTAACCAAAAAAAAAATAATAATAATAATAATAATAATAATAATAAAAATCTAGAGGACATTTACAGATAAATTACTTTTTTAAACATGGTAGAAAAACAGTTCTAGTATTCTTTTTAAAAATACAAAATTTATTCATTATCTACCGTAATTTTCGACCTCAGACTTTTTAAAATTTTTCGTCATCTAAATGCTTATTTGAGAACTCTTTTAAAATTAACACTTTTCTATGAAACGTCCTCATAAAAGCTCACCTTTTATTTTGAGAATTTCGCACATTTTAATTTAATAAATATTCCTTACAAGTAAACCTTCTCTCTTTTGATACCGGTTTACCGGAAACCCATATATTTTCTGGAAGCTTATGTCACAAGTAGAAAAACTGTGAAATCTTAAGGGCAGAGGGACAAGCGTTTAGGAGCTACAGGACCTACAAAGTATCAGTAAAGTGTGTATAGATGGCCATATTCCCTTAATGACGTCTCTATTTCTTGTAAGTTCCCGTATGCTGCTATCAAGTACTAACGTATTGTAGTCTTCTTACATTGCAGATGGATCCTAAAGTCGTTTTGGCTGCCTTGGTATCCCGATTCGGAACAAGCAATCGGTCTCCGAACATCCAGGAATCGGAGAAAATAAAACGCATAGCTACCCTCCTGGAGAATTATATGGAGATTGTGGAAGACATCCAGACATTAGGATTTGCTGGAGGCAATGTAGAAGAATAGGACGAGGAAATGGACTTCGGAGATGATGGTGTCGATCAGGAACAGCAATGCTCGTCGCAACAGTCGCCGTCCTCCCCTTCTATCGTGACGTATTTTGGCCAAGTATGCCTGATGACAGGATGAAAATTCTGCTTTTAGGGGATTGATGGTGTTCTAACAAAGATCATGCATCGTCTGCTTCCGAAGTACCTGATGGTAAAGTCCTACAAAGAGAACTGGTATCTGAAGGATGTACGGGAAAGATCCAGCCTCTGGATATTCATTTTTTCAGACGCTACAAATCTTTTGTTCGTAACATAACGGACACAGTCATTATCGAGACACAGGAGCACATCTAGAATCGTGATAGTTTTCCGGCCCTGCAGTCATTTTCCTTATATCAGTTCAACGCTCCTCGTTTCAAGAACTTGATTAAGTATGCTTTTTATAAGTGCGGATACTTGGACGTCTAACCTGGAATCTGGATTACGCCAATGGATTACTGCTTCGATTCATTGACGAATGATGAGTGTGAGAAGTGTGCAGCTATCGCTTTTGTAAAATGTGCCCATTGTGAACTGTCTTTCTGCCCGTCTTACTGTTTATTTGATGAATTGCACATTGATTGTCTCTTGTACTAGTTTTTGTTGTAAGTCAATAACAAGTCACATTTTGAACATCAAAACGTATATTGTTTCTTTTCAACAAGTTGTTTCTTCTTTATTTTGAGATTTCCACCTTCTTATCATATTATTAGTTCATATAAATACGTGAAACGAGCATTTTAGCGACTTTTGGTATCATGTTTTCAACACTTTACTGATACATTGTGGGTCTTATAGCTCGTAAACGCGTATCCCTCTGCCCCTAAGATTTCACAGTTTTTCTACTTGTGACATAAGCTTTCAGAAAATATATAGGTTTCCGGGAAACCGGTATCAAAGGAGAGAAGGTTTACTTGTTAGAATTATATATATATACCCTGTGGAAGAATTTTTTCTGGCTTTCTGCGACAAACCTCACTAGAGCTAATTTCTTTCTTCAAGCCAATATTATTCAGTAATAAATATGTGCATTACTAACTACCAATAAGACTAGATTTTTTTCTAAAATTGTTTATATTACTATCAATTCTGTATGAACTTTTTTAAAAACTTTATTATCCCAGAAAGTAAGAAGTAATTCTGTACTGTGGAGGTAAAGGACACACTGTCCATTTTGTGAAAAGAATTTTTACTACCATGTCTTTGATGCGCTGCAATGAATATATTTATCGTAAATAAAGAAAAATATTTTTCCCCACTGTCTTTCCTTTATAGTAACTGTATATTAATGCTTAATGCCTCTATCTAAATATAAAAACACACATAAAGGACATGACGCTCTTTTCACAATATTAATATGGTATCCTTTACCTCTGGGGTACAGAATTTTTTCAAATTAAAGAACAATAAATAAAAAAAAAAAAAAAAAAAAAAAAAAAGGATTATAATTTTTACGATTATAATCTTCACAATAATTGAAAATAAATAAATTAATTATCTAACCGAATAAATAAAATGTTTCACGGGAAGACAGAAATTAAAGCAGTAACACATGAAAATGTGTTACTTACCTGCAACTAGAATTTCTGAAGAAATAGTGATAAGCTACTTGCTCTATTTTATTTTGTTATAATTTGTAATGTTTTAACTAGATAAAATAATAATATGAAAAAGTAAATCATATTTTAAAGTACTAGTTTACAAAGTTAATGAAACACCCTGACCTTATTTTAATAATTGTTGTAGAAAAAAAACTAAAAAAAAAAAAAAAAAAAACTAAAAAAAAAAAAAAAAAAAGGAATAAGAGTGTTAAAGGTATGAAATGTTTTAATTAACAAAAATAATTTTTTTTAATTTAATAATATTTTTATTATTTAAACATAAAAATATTTTTACACAATAACTTATAAATGAAACCACAAAATAATGGAAAAATGAGTTTTTGAGAATGTATTGTGAAACTAAAATAATATAAAATCAAGAGAAAAAATTAAACATTAGTTAAAAGGGAACATTTAAAGAAAAAATAAATTTTGAATTTTGTATTATTAATTCGTGGACTAAAGGGAACTTAGGACAAAAATTAATGGGAAATGGGAAAGAAAAATAGGAGTTAAAAGTTAAAAAAAAAAAAAAAAAACATATATGGGAAAATATAAGAAAAAAAATACAGGAAGAGAATTTTTTTTTTTAAATATATGAAAAAATAAATAAGCCCAAACAAAATATAGATCCTGAGAGCTACAATTTCACAACTAACTGACAAAATTTATATTTAATTGCAATTAACTGCTGTAATAGGCTATTATTTAGCTGCTAATCTAGAAAGCTTTCTTTAAGTTGATTAAGGAAATATGTGTTAAGTTTAAAGCCAATTGCTGAAATATGGATAAATCTACTCTTAATTACCATTAACTACCTAAATATGTTATTTTTGTAACTGGCTAATCAATAAACTAATTACAAAAATTCGCAAACTTTTTACAGTCAGTTGCTGAAATACACAATTATTTCGCTACAAATTTACAAAATCTACATTTAATCGCGAATAATTGATAATATACACCACAATTTTGCACATAATTTATTTTAACTTTATTTATATTTTCAAAAGTCAATTCCTAAAATTCACGATATTTTTTTATGTCGGTTACCAAAATATGCAATTATTTGCCTGCTAATCAATAAAATTTGTGCCCTTTTCAAAGCTGAATTCCTAAATACTGAAAATATTTGCCGTTAATCGATGAAATTCACTCTTTTTTCAAAACTAAATAGTCTCAAATTATGCAATACTTTCGCAACTGAAATCAAAAATACCTAATAATTTACCTCTATTGTCAAAAATGTATATAAAATTGCAACTAATCTATTTTCCAGCTAGTAGGTAATAATCATGCTTTTTTCAAAGCTGATTCTCGAAATTCGCATTTTTATGATTGCAGAAATACACGTTATTGCAGATAAACACGTTAATATTCAGCTACTAATAGATGAAATTCGCATTTGGAAGCGAAATACCACATACTCAATTAATTTGCCACTAAGCAATGAAATTTGCACTTTTATTTTCAAAGCTGAATCTCTCAATACAGAATAATTGTACAGAAAATTTCAGAAATACGGGATTGTTTCACCACTAGTAAAACATTTACGTTTAACGTGCTATTATTTAGCTGCTGGTCGATAAAGATCGCGATTTTTTAAAAACTGATGTTCGTAAATTGGGATATTTTTGTAGCCGATAGTGGAAATGGAAATATGTAATCAATTCTCCACCAATTAACAAAATTTATATTTAATAAGAATTAATTGTTGAAATAGGCTTATTAAACGGTGAAATTCTGTGTCACTTTTTTTTTTTTTTTTTTTTTTTTTTTTCAAAGATGATATGCGACATACGCAACAATTTTCAGGTTATTTACTGAAATACGGAATTATTTTATTGCTAATTATAAAACAATTACGTAATTGAAATTAATTGCTAAAATAGGTATTATTTTGCTAAAAACATGTAATTATTTAAACCTCATAATTCAGCAATAGCCTTTTTTTTTTTTTTTTTTTTTTTGTATTTGACTGCTGAAATATATCATATTTTTGAGGTTGGCTTCAAAATACGAAATTTTATCATGCAATTTTCGTGAAGAATTACTTTAAAGCCGTCAATTTTTGTGAAAAACTAGTTTTCAGATCCAAAATTTTCTTAGAATTACCCCTGCATTATAAAAACTGAGTTATCACGTTTTCATTCTCCAATGGTAAATACTTCGTTATAGTTTAGAGTTTTCCGTGATTTTCTCCTAAACTCACATGAATGCGGACTGAAACGTTTTAGTAATTTTCCCACGGAGAACACTTCATTCGTTTAAGTCGGATTTTCTCTGAAACTCATGTAAATATGGATTTAGAAAGTCTCCCACACAAGACATTGCTCCCAGTCCTAGAAACCTTAGACTGACCTTAACATGTACACCTTACCCTCACCGTTAAAATTCAATAGTTTTGAATATATTATTTATTTATAATAATTTAAATGACAATTATTTTAAGTTTTATTTTTTAAAGATTCTTCAGCTATACAACTGAACCTTTAAAAAAAAATTTAAATCAAAACGCTGCATAATCATAGCATTCTTTTTCTTTCTGCGTCGCTTTCAGCTTTTGGTTCTAATTAAACTAAGTTTCAGTTAATATAAACAAATATTTCTCTCCGTCCTGATTCAGTAAATTTTGATAACGCAATGCTTCGCACATGATTTTTTTTTTCTATTTAGCTATGCGTATTGCGCGGTGATTCGTGCAGTTTTCAGTTAGATTATAAAAGTAATTGATTTGTTATTTTTTCTATTTTAAAGAGACGTTGAGGCAATTTTATAGATAAGAAAGAAAAAATAAATAAATAAAAAATCCAGGAATATGTTTTTTGAAGCATCTGCAAGAAAGATAAAATAGAAAGTTCATAATGATCGGACCGCGATAACTTTTTAATTGTGTGAAACAAGAAAAAAAAAGGAGGGTTAATTATAGGAATGAATATTAGAAATTCATTTTAAAAGAAAAGGCAGCTTCCTTCAAATTCAATGACCGACCGCGCGGATAGTTTGAAACAGAAGAGAAATCGCATCAGAGCAAGACAGAGCGCGGACACAGATAATGAGCGCAGAGGGCAATATTGCTGCTGCAGCTGTTCCGTATGTAAACAGCGTTCGATGTTTCTCTGCCGTTGTTGTATCGGTATCGCTGCAGTAATACAACCCTTTTGTACTTACCTTGCTGCAGAACGAGCAGCTTCTGCAAAAAAGAAACTTATACTGCAGAACAGTTTCAGCCACGTTATTGCACTGTTTTTTTTTTTTTTTTTTTTTTTTTTTTTTTTAAATATTTTGTCCTTAAAAGAAAAACCTTTCTGCAAGGGCTCAATGCCGTTCTGCGCAAATGTGGCCGTGTCGCCGTATTTCTGCCACGGGGTATAAATATGTGTATATATATGTCTGTGTGTGTGTGTGTGTGTTTTGTGTGTGTGTTTTTAATGAAACTTATATATTTTAGATATAATTATTATGATATTTTGCACTGAATATTTATTGTATTTTAAAATAATACAAGTATTTTGAAAGGTCATTTTTTATCGGCAATATTTAAAATTAATATGGAATATATCCGTACCTTTCAAAGTTAATGATTAAGACAGTGATTTTCTGTGTATGACAGGGAGTTTCAGATAAGAGAGATAAGTTTTCAAACACCAAGTGAAAGTACTTATAGAATTAGGATAACTTTATTTTTGAATTTAATCGCACCAGGGGGTTGTAGTTACATATAACAACCATCTCGAGTAACATTTTTGGTACACTTATACCAGAGCCTCCTTAAGTAGATGCCTAGCGAGTCGCTCGAAAACTTGGCAACAGTACAAGAAGAACATAGCCAGTAGATGGCGCTTGATACCGTACGTAAAGTTATGTTTATTTCCCGCGAGCGCGATGCAATTGAGCTTCAATTGAGTTCATGAGTTCTGGTTTATGTTTTATTAATTTAACAAATGTGAGAGTTTTTTTTTTATAATATGGTGTATTGCGTCGTTCCATTTTCTAATTCAGACAGTAGCCGTGAAAATATATGTTTCCACGAAATACCAAGCAATGCAATTCAGCGTAAAAAATTGCTTCCAAATATTTCCAGACAAGGTATGTAAACTGCATAAATAATTAATGCAAAATTACCAACCCTCCGGATTTTTGAATATCAATAATATTTTTCACAAGAAACATTATTTTTCTTTATTATCGTAAATTGTGTGATTAAGACGAAGATAAATTTAAAAGAAATTATGATATAAAAATTCGAAGGGTTGACACCTCTCTGTTAGTAAGTTAGATTTAACAAATAAAAATAGTTATGCTTATTACAAAATGAAATAAAATTTTTATTTATTGATGTAGGAATACAGAAAAATAACTTGTTCTTAGTTACTTTCAAGTCACTCTATATTGGAGTATTTTGTAGTTTTATTCATAAAATGAATAAAACTATAAAATACTCCGATATAGGAACAAGATTGATTTATATTTTTTTAATACCACTGTTTTTTAAAGACTTGTGTAAATGCGTATAAAAATTTGATTATTTCAGTTAAATCGAAACAAAAGTGTTGGGAATCTTGAAAAGAAAAAATAGAAAATTTTTATTTCTACTTTTGTTCTTTTTAAAAATATTAAGTTTTAAGATTCGAAACATTACTTTTATTAACCTTTTACCACAGAAATGGAATATTGAATTAAAAATTCATGTAAAAATTAAATATCATGAGTACTGATTTGAAAAATTATCAGAAAAATGAAAAATATCCCCACATCCATACACTCACATGTATATACACACAAACACATATACTGGCTAAATATAAATCAGGGGAAAGCTCGATATCGAATTTTTGGACCGAACACAATACTTTCATTACCTACGGTAGTAGGGTAATGGAAGTAAAAATATTTCAAGGATGTTATTAATTTGTCATTAAATTTGCCAATCTTTATCAAATTTTTCAAATTGAAACCTAATACGAGTTTTAAAATGCAATTGTGAATTTCCTGCATTTGTTTGTTTTTAAGTTATTCTGATAATAAATATGCATATAAATCAATCGCTAAAAACTAAAAAAAAAAAAAAAAAAAAGTTTTTTGTATTCAGGGAACCTCAAAACGTGACTTTATTCAAAAACCTGAGTTGAAAATAGAACTTCAAAAAAAAAAAAAAAAAAATTACTTTGTTTACATTATACATTCGAAAAATTAATTTTCCTTCTTCAACAGTATTCGTCGACATGAAAAAGTCTACCAAAGCACTTCCGTCAATTACATTCTACAGAAAAGAACGTTTAGCTTAATTTTGGATAGCCCTGTATGTTTTCAATAAACTATGTGCACATTAGATTGTGCATTTAAATTTAGTCTTATATGAAAAACACCTAACACAAAATGAAATACACTTTCAGCATTTTCCAAGTATATCCAAGATAGGCAAACCGACGCGCACAGAGCAACCGCTAAAAACATTATTTTTCGTTTCAGGAGACCGCAAAACATGTAAATATAACACAACTTTATTTCGAAAATGTCTATCAGTTTCGTAAGCATACCCTCTCGGAACTGGTGGAGCTAATAAAATCTTGAATTTAAAAAAAAAAAAAAAAAAAAAAAAAAACTTTGTGCGAGAGAAAACTTATACTCAAGAAATCCTTAATTTTAAAAATTTAAATCTTAATGGTTATTTATTTACTTTTTGTGACGGACTAGACAACAGATTGTTTTCTTCTCCAATTTTTATTGCTGAATGTTAACTTATCTCGTTAACGTGCTGGTCTATTTTTCTTATAAATAATATAAAATTTTCGATTTAAGAAAAATAATTCACACCTAATAAGGTAAAAATGTAACGTAAAGGACATGACCAAAAAAAAAAAAAAATAAAAAAAAAAAAAAAATAAGACATGATTTTAATAATTTATCATTATAAATTATTCATTCTGAACTGAAACTCATTTAAAGTTCAGAGATTTTAATTTATATAAACGAAACTTTCATCTGGTATCTAAATTTAAAAAAAATTTGAAATTTTTATTGAATAAATATATAAAGAATAATTTAATCGCGTGATAGATATGCCATGTTTTTCCTGATTTAATTTTAAATTTCGTTTTTTAATTAATAGTATATTAAAAAAAAAAAAAAAAAAGGTGTTATTTATTTGATACGTTGTAATTCAATTAGTTGAAAAGCTAAAATAGGTCTTGTCCACTTTCGAAGAAAATTATACCCTATACTTTTTAAAATATAAATATTTGAATATTTTATTGAAAATATTTACGATAAAGCACTTTCACATCACAATTTTGGACTTTAAATTGAAATTAATAGCTAGATTTTTAGATGAAAAATATAACTTGTCTATGAAACAGAAGAAAATTGTTGCTCTGCGTAGGTGCTGTCACCTAGCGTTAGTTTTGTTTTTAAATGTTGCCTAATTTAACATTGAGATTCGCCGCGCGTGGAAGGCATCTACTTAAGGAGGCTCTGCTTATACACTACACATCATGTGCTTTATATATCATCTTTTCGTAGATGAAAAAATTTTCATATTAACAGTATCACCTATTAACCGTTATGTATTCGACTTGAGTCAGCTTAGTTTTACTCATTAGTCATCTTACATAGCAAGGATGGTAGATCGATATATTATAGATAGACGATATATCATAGACGTCTACGAAGAAGGAAATTTAGGGTATAACAGCGTTATACATCGGCTGTTCTGCACCAAAATATCATCGATATCAATTAATATAAAGATGCATTTAGATATAAAATTTCATGAAATCGTTAGTTTCAGCTCTTTATCAAGAGCCCATTACTAATAGTTGAAAGCAATTTCTTATCAAATCATCTACTTCTTCCTAATTTTGTCTTATGGTCATCATTTTGATTTTTCTAAAGATAACATTATATCTTCACCTACTGGTCGGCCCCGAGTTACAATGCCGAATGACCACCGGTATTTGGCAGTATCTGCCAAAATAAGCAGTTAAAGCACAGCATCAGACCTGTCTCGTCAGCTGTCTGCAGCCACGAGTGCCACAGTTTCAAGGCAAACCGTGTATAGACGTTTGGGAGATATTGGTCTATATGATCGCAGGCCTGTTAGATGTGTTTCACTCTTGGCAATGCACTGTGCTAGCGGTTAACTTAGAGTAGAGAACATGCAATGTGGACAGCGGCACAGTGAGCTTGTGTGATGTTTTCTGACTAGTCCAAGTTTAGCTTGCAGTGGAATTCACGCCAGATTTTCATATATAGAACGACAGGCACCCGTTACCACCAAAACAATATCATTGAACGACACCGTTACTGTGGGGCAGGAGTGCTCGTCGGGGGGGGGGGGATTGGGCGCCAGAACAGATCTGCATGTTCAAATCGAAAGAATGACAGGCCAAATTTATCGGGACATCATTCGGGAACAACATATACCTTTGTTTAGGGGTACCATGAACCCAGAATTTGTGTTTATGGATAACAATGCGAGTCCTCACCGTGCAAACGTTGTACACGGATTCCTAAAATCTGAAGCTATCACCCGCATGGAATAACCAGCATTCTCACCTAACTAGAATACGATAGAGCATGTGTAGGACATGCTTTTCCGACGAGTTGTAGTCCACCAACCATATCCTACATGTGTACTGGAACTTCGGAGAGCATTGCTTACTGAGTAGGGTAATCTTTCCCAAGATCAGATCAATAATTTAATACTCAGCATTTCTAGGCATTGTAAGGACTGTATTTCATCATCTGAGAGACATACAATGTATTAACCATCATACCAACCATGTAATGTTAAGTTTTTGTAAGGGAGATATTTTTTGTAATTGCTTCAGGGAGCAAAAATCGTAGTTTTTATAAATGGTATCCTACATAAACCATACATACTTTTTTTGTTCTTGATTTTTTGTTTAATAAATGGACTTTATGAATAAGTCATGAATGTTTTGCTTCTGAACCTTTATTTGCCTCAGCTAGCATTATCCTTAATTTATGGTAATGAGTGTATATATTTTGACCTCTGAGTTCATTTTTCCTATTCTTACAGTTATGAATGTATGTGTGTCTGTGTGTGAGTGAACACGAGCGTCTAAACGCTTTGTTCGAATAAACTGAAAGTTGATGCTTATATATAGGTCCCCGTAGTACGAACCCCATGCATTTTGGTGAATTTATCCCTTATAGTTTTTTACAGAGTCACAAAGAAAAATTCTTTATCATTAAGATCTATTGATTCAAATTATTTAAAAAGCGATAGCGTCTAAATGCCTTATTCGAATGAGCTGAAAATTTACATAAATATTATAGGTCACCGTCGCACAAAATATATAGATTTTGGGAATCTAGCACTGATAATTTTTTACAGGGCCACAAATAAAATTTATTTATCATTATGAACCATTGGTTCAAATTATTTAAAGTGCGATAGCATCTAAATGCCTCATCGATTAAGCTGAAAAATTATAAACATGGTATAGGTTACCGTCCTACGAAATATATTAATTTTCGTGAATCTAGTACTTATAGTTTCTTACAAGGATATAACAAAAATTTCTTTATCATTATGATCTATGGGCTCAAATTATTTGAAGTACAGAAGCGCTAATTTAAATAGCATACTATATGAAGAAAAATACTCAAACGTCTTATTATAATTTTCTCTTTTCTTTATTTAATGACGTATTTTAGTTTAATTTTTTTATACAGTTGTTAATTACTTAATCTTCAGAAAGTCGAGAGATTTTTTGTTATTTTTTAACACCATTCCTAAAATGTATTTTTTACTGACACCCTTCATTTTTATTGGTCCTATAGTAGCGAGTTAAAACGTAAAATGAAGTATACGATTTCATAAATTTTCATTGATAAAATCAATTATAATAGTCTAAATATTTTTGATACACGATTATCCTCCATTATTAAAAGGAAACTGATACAAAAAATAAAATGCAATTTCGGGAAAAAAAAAATCATGTATATGCTTAAACGAAGGAACACGCCTTTTTTTTACAGGTGTAAAATAAATTATTCTCACCCATTACCCTGTTAAGCGTATTTCTGATCCCTCAAAAGCTTCCAGCTTTAAATAAGTGCTTAGTTAAAAACAAATATGGTGAAATAAATAAATTAATTAATTAGGAAAGAAAATCGAAATAAAAGATTTTGTATTTAAATAATGAACATTGAAAAAAAAATGTAACATAATAAATAAAATAAAATTGAAAGTTTATTCAGAAGAATTAATTTCAGTGAAAGTAGATTTAAAAAAGCTTTTAAAATTTAATCCATTTATTATATTAAGTATTAATTTAGTAAAATAAATTCATTCAATTAACCTAAATGATATTGTGTACAAAGCTTAAGAGGTATAATATCATTTTGTTTGAATATCCTTTCAGATACCGCTCTTTTTGAAGAACGTAGGAAAATAATAAGTGGCTAATACTTTTGTAAAAAGTATTTTTTTTAATTAATTCTTTTAAAGAACAAAGTAATGTTTCTACTTTTGTTAAGAGATAAACTTATATATATATGAAATAAAGAACTCAAAAACACATTTTTTGGAAAAATGTTATAAAAAAAAAAAAAGATAAAGATAAAGATTTCTTAAATATAAAACAACATAATTTAATTCATTAATTATACTTTTTATGCTTTTGAAACGGTTAAAATCTTTTTTTTTTCTATATTTAAAAATGATGTCTTCAAATCAAACAACAAATAATCTATAATATTAAAACACAAGGCACTTTCTTTAAGACCAAAATCGTACGACCTGGGCATGCGCCAGGATACCAATTCGGAAAGGGAATATTACTTTATCTTTATTCAGTGCCATAAGAATACCGATAACAGAGGTGAAGCAGACGACAATATTTAATATGTCTATGGCAGGCGCCTGATTAAAGCTCAACCATAAAAATAATTCACACGATTAATTTATTGATTCATACTTTCCAAGGAAGTATATTAAAACAAAGGAATTTGCGAATTCTTATCGGTTAATGTCATGTACATTATCGCCGAAAATTTCTTTACACAGGATAGGATTTCGGGATTTTTTTTTACTGTGCGTACCCATAGAACATATATATTCCTAAAATTTTTGTTTTCCATTCATTAAAAGGTTTAAAAAAATAATAAATAAATTAGAAAATTTTTAGATTTATTTATTCCTCTTTAAAAATTAACTTTTCTCACTTGAAAACTTTGTTTAGAAAGGATGGCGATAGATATTTAACATCCAAGGATGTTTTCGTCTTTTTTTTTCTTTCGTTCTTTCTTTCGTTCTTTTCTTATTTTTTAATATAATTATTATAATCTCTGATATTTCATTTCCATAATATATTATAGAAAACTAATTTAGAAAGAATAACGTTTAAAATATTGATATTTTACACGAACAAAAATTTACATGATGTAATTAATTATAAGAAATTTCCTGAGCAAATTAACTTGCTTTAAAATATCAGATTGATTCTTATTGTTTATTTATTTATTTATTTATTTTTAACAGTATACTTTTGTTGAAATATACTACTTTGATAAAATGGAAAATTATTATTATTATTATTATTATTATTATTATTTTTTTTTTTTACAATGTTAAAATAAAATAAAATATTCAATCAAAATCAAGTAAAGATTATTTATTTTTAAGTAGCATAGTCTATTTCTAAGTGCAAATAAATTATAATTATAGAACATAACACAAAACACTATTAAAATTTATTTTAAATTAAATTATTTAGCCTCATAAATTTATGTGATTTAAAAAATATTT
The DNA here is from genome assembly GCA_963930645.1 of Salticus scenicus. Classification (NCBI taxonomy): domain Eukaryota; kingdom Metazoa; phylum Arthropoda; class Arachnida; order Araneae; family Salticidae; genus Salticus; species Salticus scenicus. The sequence goes on along the minus strand of OZ005648.1, from coordinate 325,338,655 downwards.
TTATAAATAAATTAATAATAATAATAAAGGAAAAGCTCTTTTAGATTTTTAACTTTTTCCTTTTACATCGATAGATTATAGATGGCGCCACTCTCATATTCACGAAATTTTATTTTCACGCTATGTGCAGTGGGCAGCAAAATTATTGAAGCGATAGCAATAATTTCTATTTTAAAGATTTGCGCTTAATACCGTTTTGTTAAGTAAATATTTGTCCAGTCAAGGTCTTAGTCTTATGCTTTTTTCTAGAAAAATATGTTGAATATAAAAATTAGCAATCAAATTAAAATAATATGTATGAAAAATATTAATGTGTGTTTTCTGTCTCCATTCTTACCATAGTTTATAAATTCTGTCTCTCTTTTAATTTCTCCAAACATTCTTTAGGTCCTATTCAGAGTAAAATTAGAAAAAAATTCTTCGGATTTTATCTTTATTATACGGAGTACGCCTAAATTTTGCATATTGAAATTTCATGTAATTTATTACCCCTTTCCCTCAGACAAAAAATAATTGACTATAGCAGGGAATTTTAAACTGGTTAAGAGCAATACGAAATATTAAAACAGGGATCTTTAAAACTTTATTTGGTGAAAAGATTTAAGTTACACATGATCAATCAAATCTTGACGGGTATTAACTAGTATACTTTAAAGCGTAAAACAAATTTTTAAAGTAACAATTTTTAATTTTTTTAGATATTTAAAAATGTGAATTCTTCGAAAATACAACAATATAGTCTCTTTATTTATTTATTTATTTTTAAGTACTACCATATTGTCATTATTCTGTACTTCTCAAAATATTTCATATTTAATATGAAATATTAAAACAGCTCAGCAAAAATTAATTACATTACGATGCAAATTCATATATATATATATATATATATATAATCCTTTTGATAGAGTAGAAGCAATGAATGAGAACGAAAAATAGTTAGTCAAACAATTCACCAAAGAGACATACACACGTCAAACAAAGCAACAAGATTTCCCAAACTGATTCAATTATCAAGTTCAACAATAGCACTGACGCCAATCCACTACACACAAAATAAGCGAAATATTCTGTTTCAAATATCATTTTTGAGCATACTATAACATTCAATATATATAGATATACATATATATTATAAAAAGAATATAATTTTTATGATTTTTCTTCTGTTTTTCTTATCAGGCTTTATTTTCCGGAAACGAATGTTTTAAATTAGAAAAATGCACCGAAACAAACAAACAAAAGAATTATAGCAACTTTTGCTTTATTTTAAATATATTTTTCTTGTAATATATATATATTCTGCAGTAGATTACAGCACGGTGTGCTGGTAAAAGCATTGCCTACTCACTGTTCTGTATTTTTACAATGTGCAGTAAAATAAATTTGATGCGATTTTTACTCACATGTGCTGTAATTTTCACAGTATGCTTTAAAAGTAATTCCTGCAACACATGTGTGCAGGGAGTAATCCACAAAACTAAGCAATTTATTACTATTATTATTATTTTTTTACATATATAATTTACATTATTTACTTTTTCATGCGGAGCAAAGGTTCTTGGATAGCCCGAGATTCGGGCTCACAATCACCTGTTCTAGACACCAGCACTTTACGAATCACACCGTTGGGCTCGCAATGACTTTTATTTACAAAACCAGATAAGGTCGACATCAGCACTGATAGGTTGATAAATCATGTCAAACGTACCAAAAGATTTCTGAAAAATTTTTGATACCGATTTACAGCACAATGTGAAGTAACCAGTCTTCAATTATTTTTACAGAACTAGATGTAAAAATATACAGCAATCTATGCTGTATTTATGTTAAAAATGTGTTTTATTTTTACAGACATTTTTTATTATATATATATATATATATATATATATATATATTATTATTATTATTATTATTATTATTATTATTGTTGTTGTTGTTGTTGTTGTTGTTGTTGTTGTTGTTATTTATTTATTTATTTGGGGAAAAAATCACAAATAAGAAATATGCATGCACAGTTTTTAATTATGTACCCATATTTAATTGCATTTATTTATTAAAATATATGTTTCATTATTTTTCATTTCATTAGTCGTATTCTGTATTATTTAAGAACTTGAATCCTTGCAAATGATTTTGCCATATGTTGAGATGAGAATGTAATGAAAAATTTTATCACTGTAGAACATTAGACACAGACAGGTGCTGCTTGACCGAATATGTTCACTTAGAGCTTCACCCTGCGTATTATTAGCACTATCCATGGTTGTATATTTGAGGCTGTACTGAATCTAAAGTTGTTGTTAATTGACTATTGCCAGATCTATCCAGAAGATCATGAAAGTTTGGGATAAGGAGATTCAAAGGACACTTAGAGACGAAAACGATGATTAAGCGCAAAGAAGTTAAATTAATTATGTTTAATTATAATTTAATAGTAGTGTATCTTTCTACTTCCTTAGAGCCCGTAATCATATTGTTACGATAGTTCTCGAGATTATTGCGTTTTTATAAGGAAGTCATGTGGTGCTTACATCAGATTCTTTTAATATTAAATAAATTTTATTTTTTTTTAAATATTAGTAATTTTAGAGAATTTAAATTTAAAAAATCTTATGTGGGACTTCCTTATACACCCATTGGAATATATATATATATATATATATATATATATGTATATATTGCTATATAAACGTTCACATTTTTGTGAGGTAACTGATTCGAAAATAAACAGGCAGGTTCCAGCCTACCAAAATTCCTAAAAACAAGGAAAGGAAAAAAAAAAAAAAAAAGGTACTCCAGCCACAAAAATCAACAGCTTGAGTTCAATAAAAATCATTCGAGTATAGATGGCCTATTTTTGTTCTCGTTGGCGAAAATTAGTGACGAAAAACGATAAATTTTACCAAAACAATTAATTCTGTTAAAATTGAGAAAATATTTACTAATTTTGGATATCCTGAAACGATATTTGCAGCCAAATTTAAACGCGATTCTTTCCAAGCCGCCAAGTTCGTAACCAATGCAGATTTTGGTATTGGTATCGAATTTTGCAGTTTAGCATCGAATTTGACGTCTTAGAGACCGATTTTTGCGAAAATTTGTAGTTTAGAGTTGCCAACATTTCGAAGCTCTAACTTCAACAAGAACAGAGTTCTGGAATTTTCCGAAAACTTTCATTGATTTATATCACAGAACCGAATTCCTTGAAAATTCGATAAGTGACTAACAAGACTATAAAAAAAGAAAAGTGATTATTGATGTTTGTTTGTCTGTAACTTTACGTGCTACTTTCTATACGGCATTTTTGTAAAAAGGGAAACAGATGTTAGGTTTTTTTTCCCCACAAACATTGGCTCAGCGCCAAATAAGGCGTTCAAATGGGGCGTTGATTCTATAAGTTCATTAGTTTCTAGCTGAGAAACTAATGAATCATTATCTGAAATGCTGAAAGAAATGAATCATTATCTCGAATTCTGAAACTAATGAATCATTACCTCGAAAATTTTATTTAAACCACTTAGACAATACTCTCGATTATTTCAAATTTCATTCAGACTACGAAATTTTTGGTTGTTCTTAGTTATCAAAACTTCTGCTCTGTAGAGTAATAACAGTGTTTATTTTATTTCTGTAATAAGAATGACTGTTTAATTTGAATGTTTCGACAATATTCATTGATTATTGATTTTTATGGCACAAAAAAGTGTTTTATTCAACTGTTTCCGGAATATTCATTAAATAAAATGCATTCATCGACTAGAACTTGCTTATATCTTTAATTACTTTCTACACGCAAAAATGTAGATAATTTGCATAAAAATATCATTGCGAGTTCTATCTACGGGCTTAATATTCATTAAATAAAGTCCGTTCATCGACTAGAAATTGCTTATAACTTTAAGAATTATTTTCTACACAGAAAAATGCTGATAACGTTCTTAACAACATCCTTACGGGCTCCATCTACAGGCTAAATATTTATTAAGTGAAATGCATTCTTCGAATAGAACCTACTTATGTCTTTAAGAATTATTTTCTACACGCAGAAATATCCACAACTTTCATTACAGTACCATTACGGGCTTTATCTACGCGCTGAATATTCATTAAATCCAGTGCATTCGTTGACCATAACCAGATTATGTTCTTAAGAATTACTTTCTACACGCAGAAATGTAAAGAAGACAAGTTCATTAGGGGCGACATCTACGGGCTGAATATTCATTGAATGAATGTATTGGTGGACAAGAACCTGCATTTTTCTTTAAGAATTACATTTACAGGCAAAAATGCCGAGATCTTTCGTAACAATATCATTAAGGGCTCTACCTACGAGCTTAATAGTCATTAAATATAATGCATGCATCGACTAAAACCTGATTATGTACTTTTTACATGTAGAAATGTGGAAAATATTTTATAACAATATAATTAAAAATATCATTGAATGATTATTAAATAAAATGCATTCGTCGACTAGAACCTTTTTATGTATTTAAAAATTACTTTCTACACGCAAAAATCTCGATATCTTTCATAACAATATCATTACGGTCTCTATCTACGGGTTGAATATTCATTAAGCAAAATGAATTCGTCGATTAGAACCTGATTATGTTTTCAAGAATAACTTAACTTCATGGAAAAACGTCGACAACTTTCATAATGATGTCATTACAGGCTGTATCGTTAGCTTGTTTTTAAATCTCCATGATGGTATGCCATATATAATGGCCAAGACATTTGTATTTTTGGTGATTATAAATATGATTTTCGCTAATATCTCCAAAAAGGAAAGTCACAGTAATGCCAAAAAGGGAGGTACACAACTGGGTGCCATAAAAAATCTATATACCAACTTACAACGTTCTACGTGCAAACGTTTTTGAGTTATGCGAGATACACACACACATACTTACATATAGTTTACACGAAAAATCGTTTAAAATCGTAGATATCTCTAATAACGGAACTCGTATTAATACCAAAGTTATAGGTTTACAACTAGACATCATGACAAACACGAATATAAATTTGAAACATTCCCCGATTATTTGTATTGGAGCTATGCTAGGTATAAAACTCATTTCACAAATTGGGATTACTGTACTTCCTTATACTTTGTATAAGGAAGTAAAAAAGAATTACAGTAAATTAAAAAATTTTTGCGCTTATAATATGAAAAAGAGATTTAAAAATAAAAATTTAATGTCTAAAAGCAGTGCTCATTCGAACGTTTCGTACAAGTTATATTGATACATATATAGATAAAGATAGATAGGCAGACAGATAGATAGATAAATAGATAGATAGATAGATAAATTTATAGGTACAAATTTTACATATATGAAAAATAATATCTTAAATTGTAAATTTTAAACTGTTTGCCTAACTTTACTTGTAACACAGGGAATTAATAATACACAGTACTTCTAATACCGAGATATAATACAAAAAAGCAAACATGTTTATTCAATTCAAAATTGAAAAGTATTCAGAAATATCTAATAAAAAATAAAACTTAATTATTTATTAATGTTTTGATCGTAACTTCTAATACGTTGAAAGTTAATACATCATCGTTATTACAATCATTATGAAGTTGTGTTTAGGCTAAATGTAAAGTTATTGAATTGCCTATCAGCGTTTTAATTTGAAAAATAAAATTTTCTATTTGTAAAATATTTTTGGATTCTGAGTTCGGTACATTAATTAGAGTAAGGTAAAGTCATAACTGAAAATGCTATTTTTATTCAATGCCTAAGTATTTGGTTCATTTCTACATTTAAATCTGTTAGTAATATTTTTACCCTATAATGACTACTGAGAATGGAGTGAAATTTCGCTGTATCGCTTGCTACAAAACATCTTTGAATATTGAATTTAAATATGGTGCTAGTCAATGTTTTTTTTTTTTTTTTTTTTTTTACTTTCAAACCTTTAAAATAAGGTTTCAAAGGAAAATCAATATAAAATTGTCTCTATGAAAACGTCTTTTTTTTACAGTGAATTAATACGTTTGTTTTCTGTTTAACGATATTTTAAACATGATTGCTGTATGTGAAATAGTAGCATTGAAATAACAGCCACGAATATCTGGCGTTATTTAGTAAGCCTTTTTTTTTTTTTTTTTAATTTTTAAAAAAAATTTTTACATAATAATTGGAGATTTTTAATAATAGTGTATATTATTATTTTTAAAAACGAAGTAGTATAAGTCTCATTTTTAATCTTGAATATTAATTCAAGTTTTTGTTAGTTGATGACTTTTTAGCAGTTTCGATTTTTGCAATTCAATGGCAATAAAAATTACTTTTCCTTATACTTATTTTTAATTCTTTTTTAAGTAACATTTAAATCTGTGTGTTATTTTATTAAGTTAATTTAAACAAATTATTTATCTCTCTAGTGCGCCGTATGTAAGGCAATATGTTGAACTTTGCAGACATAGAACACCAACACCTGTTGAACTTAGAAACGTACCTACGCAGTTTTTTCCTTCCTATTATAGGCGTGAGTAATAGATTAACAACATGACTGACATGAATGAAGGGATAAATATACCACATGCAAATTTACGATAGATCGAGGTTACACCTAAATGGCATGTTGAAAATGTAACGTGACTTTATGTTTAAACAAAGGTAAAACTTGCTTTATAGCATTTGACGAAATGTAATTTTAAATTATTAAGTGATTTGTGAGTAGTGTAATTATCTAAAATCAATTATCTGCGTTCATATACGAAGTGAATGTGTAACTTTGCAGTTGTGCAGTTACAAAATCTTTCTCAGTAATACGACACATATATGCTATTTATTTTTAAAATTTATTTAAAATTTAATTTTAATTAATTTAATTTTATATAATTTTTGAGTCAGGTTTACAAGTAATTAATTACAAAATATTAACATTTCTAAAGAAATGCTTGCTCTAAGGGGACTCTCTACTTATTGTCTCCAAAAGCCGAAACCTATGTTATTCTATAGAGAATTGTGCCCCGTTATAACTCATTAACTAAAACATATTTTTAAATTCCATTTTCACATTTAAGAAATTCCTAATTGCTAAAAATTTTATCGCTTTCTAAAAATTGATATATATATATATATATATATATATATTTACATTTTATTTTTAAGCTCAAAAATGCGAAATTTCACATTGTGAAATTCATTTTACAACCTCAAAATAAAATAGTAACAATTTAAAAGATAAAACTTTAAAAAGTGATAACATTTTTAGCGATTTTGAATTTTCTGAATGTGAAAACGGAATTTCAAAGTATGTATTAGTTAATGAGTTATGAGGGGGCAAAATTCTCCATAGAAAAACATTGGCTTTGGCTTCTGAGAGCGATAAGTAGAGAGCTCTCTTAAGGTTAGAACTGGGGATTGCTAGTATTGTTTTAAAAGAATTAAGGAAAATAATTCCATATAACACTAAATGTATTTTTATTTATTTATTTAAATTTTGTTTTCATTTTATTTTATTTTATTTATTTTTCAGATTTTTGAACATATTTTTTGCAGATTTAGACACTGCTTATAAGTATTATTTAGACACTTTCGAATTTAGTCGTTTTGTCAAAAATCTAAAAATAATTCTGCAGGAATTATCTTGGAACTTTTGGAGTTTAAAGATCTTGTTACACCTCATACATTTCAGCAACACTTTTGCCCCGAAGAGGAAAAGGGGACCAAGAAAAAATTACAGAAAAATCAAAACGTTTTGCGTCACCCTGTAAAAATTAAATCTTGAAATGCATTTTGGCTATAGCATGGGATTATGAAGATGCATCAAACTATCTATATAAATTTTTATGAGACCATTACATATACTCATGGAAATCAAACGGATTTCTTAAAAAATTGTAAAAAATACTCTGCCATTTTAAAATTATAACACATAGAGTATTAGACCTAGTGGAAGGCTTCATTTAAGAAACTTTGCATACTATATTAGACACAGCATACTGCAATCAGAAAGCAAAAATGTTAAATAGCTTACGATATACGGGCATTTTTACTGGATAATTTTTAAATACGCATGCGCCAGCTTTTAAAAAATTTTATTTGCATCATTTAATATCCAAAAGCATTGAGCTAATTATATGAAAGGCCCAAATAAACATCGTGTATATTCAAAAAGTTATGAAAGATAGAATGAATATAATTCCATTTTCTCTCAAAATAAAAGCTAAACTGTAAGGGATTTTACTCACATTTTCATTTTGATTCAGTCAATGTTCAATGGTAATACAATGTTCGATGATTGTAAATAAATATTGATAAAACCCCTAGGATTTTCCTTTTTTCCTTTTTTTTTTTTAAGAGGAACTGAATTTCTGTTTATTCTATAACCCTTAAATTTTTGGATTTACACAACATTTATTTGGAATTTTCTTATGAGTAGCTCAATACTTATAGTTATTAAATTATGTAAATGAAATGTTTAAAAGCTCGCACATGCATAGTTAAAAATTATTTAGTAAAAATGCTCATATTTCATAAGATATTTAACATTTTTGCATTCCTATTGCAGTATGTTGTGACTATTGTAGTATGCCAAGTTTTCTGAAAATGGATATGCCCTGGGTCTAATGCCCTATGCGTTATAGTTTATTTATTTTTATTTATTTTTTCAGTTTTTTAAAGAAACCATTATATCTTAATGAGCATATGTGGTAGCAGCATAGAAATTTATAGAGATATTTTCAGGAATCCTCTAATCACATACTACAGAAAAAATGTACTTCAAGCTTTACGTTTTACAGGCTGATCCAAAACATTGTGATTTTTGTTTAATTTTTCACTGGTCCCATATCCTCTTAAGGACAAAACATTTCTTGAAACGCATAAGGTGTGACGTGTTTCTTATACTGCAAAGTTTTAAGACCTCAAGAATTTTTCTAGGAATTTGACAAAATGTCCAAATACTTATAGGTAGATAATGTAGTACTCAAAAAGCTTCTTTAAATTTGTTATTATTATTATCAATTAATTAATTAATTTGGTAATTTTATTTACATTAAATCAGCATTAAATAACAAATTTTATGGCTGCATATTTTATTATTCAACTAGAAATTTTGTTTAATATTTGAATCGGTCTATATTGCAAAATTTGTGAAAGAACTAACGTGTTTAACCCTTTCAGTCGCAGTGTTACCGTTGATAGAACACCTAATTTTAATTCTCAAGTGCAAAAACTCATCCCGGAAATTTTTTAGTAAAAGTTTACATTTATAACATAGCAGAAAAGGCCCTTTTTTTAAAGTGAAAATTTAAAATTTCTTCTATTTTAATTATGTTCGTAAATTCCGGTGGCAGTGTAATTTAAATGATCCGAATTACCTTGCACCGCAAAGGGTTAAAATACTCCGGAATAAATTGAAATTTTGGGATCTATGCAAGTTTTACGAGTTTTTGTTGTCGATGATGTTTACTTATAAAGTGATTTATTTATTAAATTAAATATTATTTGAATTTAATAAGGTTTACTTACAGATGTTTCAAACCGAAAATTTCTCGAAAAGGAAAAATACTAATTTTTTATTTTTTAAATATTTATGATCAGCTATGTGTCTAAAAGCCATTTTTAAAATTAGTTTAGTAATTTTTAAAATAAATTAAGTAGTGAACTTTAAAGGGTTAACTAATGAATCAATTTTTGTACGAACCGTTAAATTTGTGCAAAAAAAAAAAAAAAAAAAAAAAAAATAGAAATAGATCATGATTTTGATGCATATTAAAATTTTTTTTTTAAATGTTAAATAAGAGTTTGTGCATGAAAAATGTTTTAGAAAAATATTTCTTTAACGTTTATGAGATTTAAATTAACGTACTGTTTATTTCTGCTTTGATTTTCAATCATTAATTCCCTGCCTCAAAAATTAAGCAAAGACTTTCACTTTCAAATCTGTAAATTAAAATTTTGTGATCTATGAACAATAAATCGGGGAGAATTTTAATTAGATTTTGCTGGCGTACGAAGCGAATGCCTTTTGTTAAAGGTCAACTGCAATTCTTTCTTATTAAAGTATTTCTATGCATAAATGAGAAATGCATTTTCTAAACGATGTAATGTTAGAAAACGTTAACAGACACTAATTTGCGTACAGTTTATGTTTGCAAAGAAGGAACTTCGGATTTTGCGTGAAAGATAAAGCTGAAAATTATAGGTGACGTTTTAGTGTTTCGAAACAGCGCTCGGTTCTAATAATTTTAATGTTACTCGTAAATTTGAAACAAACAAAACATTGATTTAATTAGCTTTCTTTAATAAATTGTTTGTTTCCAGAAATTGTTTGAGGGAAAATGTTGAAAATAGAATACGTACGTGAAATCAATATAGTTACGTTTTTAAAATTAAGTTTTATAAATACTGAAAATTCATTTAATTTTATTCAACTGGATTGTAGCGATATTTAATGAATTTACAGTTCTGTACAATATATATATAAATATTAATTAAAAAAATAATTAAATATTTCGTTAATAAATTTACGTTATTTTATGTATAATTTAAGTCTAATTTTTAATTTTACTAATAATATTACTGTTTTATTGATTTTTTTTTTCATGTTTTAGGGATGTACTACAATATTTCTTTTTCAATCAGCCGTTTCTTGTCATTATTTATTTTTGTGCTGCTTCTTCTTTTAAATGCTTGTTATTAAAACCATTTTTTGAAAAAATCGGGAGATATTGATATATTTCATATGAAATTTCTAAACATTTTACAGTATTTAATTTATTAAATACAGATTTTATTTTTTACCTATATTTTTAATTCTTTATACAGAATACAGAATATCTATTCTTGTTTTAAAATCAAGTTTGAAATGATAATTTAAAATTCATCTGAAACGTTTAAAATTTTCAGCACTGCAATAATTATAAAATAAAATATTTTTAAATTAAAATATTTCGAAAATGAAAATCAACGGACTTGTTAATAGAAACACACGTAAACCTTGAGAAAAAAATAATATTAGCAGAGAAAAATATAAAAATATCCAAATATTTTATTTTCTTTTATAATGTATAAATATAACTTAATACGTTGTGAACATTTAATAGATAAAATATCTTTAATCCGAAGAATGAATTTTATTAACTGGTAATTTTAAGCATTTTTTAATGATATTTTGATTCACAAAACTTTTTCAGAGCGTAAAGTTTATAATTAATTCAGAAAAATTCTACCATCAGTCAAAGATGAATGTAATGCAATTGTCATTATTATTATTATTATTATTATCTTTTATAATTTATAATAATAATAATAATAGCAGTATTGTTAATAACAATGATATATTTTTTAATTTCATAATAATAGTAATAGACATAGTAAAAATTAATTTATAATGACAATAATTTTACACATATATTTTATACATGTTCATCACAATTACCATTTGTAAAGTTCAACTATGCAATCTAATTCTTTATTTTAACGTACTCCTTACTAATTTTTTTTCCATTTTCATTATTAAGGAAGTAATTTCATGACTGGTTAATTTATAAAGATATTTAACTGCATAAAATAATAATTTAAAGGACTTTTTTTTGTAATTAAAGTCATCGATTCCTCAACCACCACATAGTATAACATGAGTTTTACAGAGGTAAGTAGTAAATGGACAATCACAAAATGAACCAATACAAAAAAGAAAAAAAAAATGCATACACACAAAACATACACAAAAAGAAAAAAAACATACATACACAAAACATGTAAGCATACTCACATACATATACAAATACAAACACTCGTACATATGCATGCAAACGCATACATACGTCCATACATACAAATAAAGAAAAACATTTTTTTTTTCATTTTCATTATTAAGGAAGTAATTTCATGACTGGTTAATTTATAAAGATATTTAACTGCATAAAATAATAATTTAAATGACTTTTTTTTGTAATTAAAGTCATCGATTCCTCAAACACCACATAGTATAACATGAGTTTTACAGAGGTAAGTAGTAAATGGACAATCACAAAATGAACCAATACAAAAAAGAAAAAAAAATGCATACACACAAAACATACACAAAAAGAAAAAAAACATACATACACAAAACATGTAAGCATACTCACATACATATACAAATACAAACACTCGTACATATGCATGCAAACGCATACATACGTCCATACATACAAATAAAGAAAAAAAAACAAGAACAGAACTAGTTACACAAGTTACAAAAGAACGGAAATAGCGTATTAAATAAACTTGCAAAAAGCCACATATTCCAACTTGTTTTGGGCAAAAACGTAAAGCAGGGGAGGAAAATTAATATTTATTGAGATCAACTGATTAACAAGTTCTTTTCTACCTTTAGTAAGTTTCATACAGTTACACATCAAATGTTCAGCTTTTGCCCACTTCCCAAATTTCAAGAGCATAAGTCTATAGGGGTTAAACTATATCCAAGTACATTCAATTTCAGTGGAACACCGAAGAACCTTGTGAGTTCTTGGCAATTTAATAGGCAGACAAGCTTTCGAAACGCTATAAATTATAGTATATAATTTTTCTGTGATGTAGTTCAGAGTCTGTCAGCTTAGTAGTCACTTTTCAAAGAGTTAATTTTTATCGAATGGTTTTCTACACTAGTAATAAAAACAGTCGCAGTTTCCTTTCTTTACATCCATCCTCTCTTATCGTAGTCTGAAAAAGAGAAAAAAGATGAGAGAGTTAATTTTAACTCTACGGCGTTATAATCAGAGAGAGATTCATAATCTGACAGAGTCCAAATTGAAATGTCATCCAACAGGTCAGCTCCCGCAACACTAACTTCAATATAGCTCGAGCTGTGGAAACCACATAAGTTGGTATCTATTAACAAATATATTATTCTCAAAAAAAAACTCACGGAGTTTAACACCACGAGAATGTGAAATGTAACTGTACTAAATTTCCGTTGCTGTATCCATAGCCTAAACCAACCATTTGCAACTAATACATCCCTGTTTAAAAGTTTAGCACGATTTGCAAACGATCAGTTTTTTTTCAAATTGAAAACTTATCCCTCTATGAAATGTTTTCAAACATTGGGTATTTAAAGAACTGGGTCTTCCTCAAGTTTTTCAGTGAAGATTGGTTTAAGACAATAATTAGGGGGCCGGTAACAAATTGAGCAAAATTAATAAAGTTTGTGATCACCCGGTATCGTTAAGCAAACGAAACGAGCTGTAACTTTAGGATATGTTAATATAGACCCAGGTCAATTTGTAGATGAATTTGTGTGATGATAGCATGTTAAATAAGGGAGATATAAGCATTTATTTTAAAACTCTAAAAAAGAAATCAACATGTTTTTTATTTATAATATGCAGAGTTTTTAACGAAAAACATCAGGAAGACACACTTCTGTAAATACCCAATGTTTGAAAACATTTCATTGAGAGATAAGGTTTTAATTAAAAAAAAAAAAAACTGATCGTTTGCAAATCTTGTTAAACTCTTATACAGAGGTGTAGTGGCAATTGCATCATTAATTTTAAGCAAGTCATCATACATTTTAGTCGCTTCGAAATTATAAGACAAAAATATAAATGAAAATTCGAGTTAATAGCACCATGTTATAGTCAATCTTACCCAAGTCAAGCAGTGTGAAAATCTTTGATTTCTTACGATAATCGCCACTCTAATGCCATCGAAATTCGATTCGCAATAAATGCGATAAGACGAAGAAAAATCGAGAAGAGAACCCTTAAAAGGGTGAGGTTCTTGAACAAGAGCAGTATCATTGTCAGAATTTTCCGTGTTTAGAATTAACTGCTCCGTAGCCTTTTTAGCATGATGCAAATTAATTTGAATAGTATAAGAGAAAAATTGAAATTAGTCAAGAAATTTGTGATACAGTAGTGTTTTTTACAAAAGTATGAGAAGGGCAGCTATCAAAAAACAGCTTGTGTTTGACGTTTACTTTTTTACTAGAATATCTTTGCTATTATTATGGGAATAATGGTTAGAATGGATGTCCAAATAACAAAGACATAAACAAGGTTTTCAGCAAAGAGAAAGCTCTGCACAACAAATTTCGAATGACAAGATAATGAAGTATATCATAGTTTATGATATTGAAGAGAACAAGACTCATGTCCGAACCCCGAAGAAGGCCTTCTAGTTTGCCTATAGGTAAGATAGCTGATACATATTTATTTCTAATAAATTATTGGTCCACAAAGCATTTAATCCAACGATACATATTTCTACAAATGCCAATATCGATCTATTTTCTGAGCAGTCATTTTCTCTATGCTTTATTAACGGTCGTCTAGTAGTCGACCAACACTGCTAAAGAACTCTTTTTACGATGGAAGCCACCTTTTACCTATTTTGGGAATCTAGGAATCTGTTCGGCAATGTTTCTATATCTCCTAAAACTAGTGTGTTCATCACATATACAATAGAATTTCTCAAGATAATTATTAAGTCAGTTGACAGTGAGTACTGTTATACTGGTGTGTACCCAATTATGCTGGTAAGTGATAATTTATGAAAGATATTCAAAACAGACGAGGCTTTGCCAGTAATGAGAATAGGAATCATTTTCCCCAAACATCACATGCATGACATATATGTAATCTGAATGAGGTTAATAAGTCTGAATAACACTTCTATGAATTCATTGCCAATATGAACGACGTAATATAATTTATATAAATACCAGAATATTAAAACATCTTTTTTATGATTATAATTTTTTTTTTGTTGCATTAAAAATGTAATATTTTATTCAGTAATATTTTTCGGATGCGTTAACCTAATGTAGATTGAAATTCGTTCTTAATCGTTTTTTTATTGATCCATTTAAATTTCACCGAAATCAATTTGGTTAAAGTTATAAATTTGCACGAAAAATTAATTTGGGTATAATAATAAAAATTAATATTGAAAAAAATTCATTATTTTCAAAATAACTTTCAACAAATTAGAGAATTAAAAGACATTGATATGATTTTAACGTTAATTTTAAATTTTTGTGTATTATTACAAAAAATTAATTGTAATATTAGTAAAAATTAAGACTTTCATATACATCGAAAATTGTAATTTTCTATGCAAAATAAAACGTTCTGCAAGATTTTCTTATATAAATATTTTAAATTCCATGATGTAGTTCATTTTGTATATTGAATAAAAGTTATATTAATGCTTTTCGAATTTATCATTTTGAGCTCAAAAATTGGTGCAGTTTTATGCAATTTATTAAGAAATAAATGAGACTCTTTGTTCAACTGACTTCTGCTACAAAAGAGAATGAGATTCAATAAATACAAAATCTTAACTTAAACAAGATATTGAAAAGAAATGAAATAAAAAGAATCTCGCGAGTACATTCAAATTAATGTTTATTCTTAAAAATGATCCTTTATTGAATATTCATAACAGAGTAAATAGTACGTGTCGACACTTTCTCTTTGAATACAAATTTAATGAATTGAAAGGAAAAGGAGACTTAAAAAAAGTGAATAAATTTGTTTAGAAACCCATTAAAGTGTATGGTATTATTTTACTGATTTATTTCAAAATTTGTTTATTCTTGTAATTTTTGTTATGTTAATTGATATTTATTTAAATTAAAAACGAAAAGTTTAATACTATATACGTGTCTTTCAAAAAGATTCTAAAAGCATGAAAAATAAATGAGAAAATGTTTCTCGAAGATGTCTAATAAAAGCGTTAAACTTAATTTATTATTAGTTAAACAATCGTATTTTTTACAGAATCATGAAATGTTTTTAATTTTACATATATTATTGTATTATTATTATTATTATTATCATTCACTACCTTTCTAATGTATGCAAATAAAAGGAAAATAATTACAATATCTATAACCAAAACACTAAGAAGATAAGTGATTTAAAAAAATTAATCCTGAACTAAAAATAACTTTTCCAATAGATGATTTTTTTAACAGGAGCTACAGTCGGTAACAAAAGTGTCCGAACACTAGCAAAAATTCCTATATAAAAAAAATTCACTTAGCACAGTTTTGTTAAATAAATCCTTGACGAATCATGTTCTTAATCAGTCTAAGAACATGATTCGACAAGGATTTATTTAACAAAACAGTATTAACTCTACTTTTTTTATATAGGATTTTTTGCTAGTTTTCGGATACTTTTGTTACCGACTGTAACTTCCGTTTCTCTATGCAGTTGGTTAACATATCATATATAAAAATGGATATATAAAATTATTGTAATATGTAGATGAAACCTTTAGTAGACTGTTGCAATAAATAAAAATTATTCTAATGTTTGAATATGTTTTAATGATTACTCTAACATAGCTGCCAACATTTCAATTTGTTGCATAACACTGCTAGTACCTCCCTTATTTTTGTACCCCTCTTTTAGAAAAATAGTTTATTTTTTAATTATTATTATTCAACAATAATTATATATTTGAGAAAATTACTGTGAAAAATGTGGTGTGAAAAAAAAAAAAAAAAGAAAAAAAAGAAAAAAAGAAAGAAAGAAAAAGCGAGTGCTAATAATGTTACTAATAAATAATAATAATAATAAAAAAAAAAACTGGCAGATTTGCTATAGCTTTATACTATAATCAGGGTTTTAACAAAGGAAATTTGGTTACTACTATTTTTACATAAAAATTTTAGACTTACCTAATCGTTGATGTACGTTTATATCAACTTAAAAAAATTGCTATATAAAGATTCTGGAGTCTAAACTTCCCTTTGTCAGCCCCTGAATGCAATATTTATTCTTAATGCTAATTAATTAGTAAATACATTTTAGATTGATAAGAAATATTGCGTAAAATGTTGTTCTTGCATAAATTGCATAAAACTCTACTCCACTAGATAAGTCAGTGATAAAAACTCCCTTTCAATGCGAAACTTGTTATTGCGTTTCTTGCATTGCGGTTGAAAGATACATTCTAGCCAAAGAAAGCTAATGTGGCAAATTAAATACATTGACAGTGAGAAATTTTCAAAATCAGTTAACGTTTTGATTTTTTGTCAAAATTTTCATTGTTTGACCATAAATAATTAGAAATGAGTAATTTTTTCATTTAATTCTAAAAAAGGTTTTTGAACTGTTTTTTTACATTTTGTTGTGTACGTGATATGATACCGAATAAGAAGTATTGTAAGAAAAAGACAAAATAGGAAATGCGATTAATTAAAGCGAGCAACTAATAAAAAAGCAATGAATAGTTTCATTTACATGTTTTTAATTTCTCTTTCACATACATAAGGTAGTGTGATTTTGGAACAAATCTTGCAAACTGAATTTTTGTTACAAGTTCTGAGGGTCCTTAAATCCGAAAAAAACATGTGTTTAGCGGTTGGTCTGTGTGTGTTTGTCTATGTCTGTGTCTGTGTGACTGTCAGTGTGTGTGGCAGTGTGGCTGTTATTAATATATCTCAAGAACAAATAACATCGAGGAGTCCAAACTCTGTATGTTACATTTGTATCGTATTAGGATACTACATCAACGTTTTTGTTGATATCTAGCCAAAGGTTCGTTTATAAGGCCATCCGTTAGAATTTAAATGCGCTACATCTATGGGTGAAATTGCAGGTAAGCACAATTTAATGCATATATGGTACAATAAGCCAATTCAAAATTACAATTTTTTTATTTGCATAGAAGCATGCTTCTTGTATAATACGGTATCAAAATCCTTAACCATTCGTTCACAGGGTTATCCAAAAGAACTAGAACATAGTGGAACTATACTTGAAAATAGATAGAAATGAATTTCAGGTTGTGATGTCTGATATTAATATATAGTACAGTCAAATTAGGAAAAATAAGGGAAAAAATTTATAAAGTTTTGAAACATTGGGATTATACTTATGAAGGGTCCAATAATTCAAAACAAAAAAGTTCCCCACTCTGAGGGGGGAGTTCCCCCCCCCCACCCTCCAAAAAAAACTGTATAATTCGTTTAAATAAAGAAAAAAAATTAATTTATAGAATATTGAAACCTTGGTACAACATTCCTGATAAATTTAATAATTGAAAACAAAAAAATTTCCCACCCTGGAGTAAGAGCTTCCTTCTCCCCCTCCCCCCCCCCCGTAAAAAATATATATATAACTTATTGAAAATAAGAAAAATGGTTAAATAGAGTTTTGAAATTTTGGTATAACATATTCTTGATTGCTTAGTAATGAGATACAAGATTAAAAAAAATTCCACCACGCAGTAGGAACTCTCCTCCTTCACCCCCCACCCCCCACCCCCCCCACACACACACGCCACCACTACCACCAATAAAAAAATAGTTCAATTTTCTTGAAATTAAGAAAAATACGAAAATAAGTTATATAAGACTTTTTAGTTTTGCGGAAAGTTCTCTTGAAGGGTCTAATAATAAAAAACACAAAAGTTCCCTTCTCTGGGTTTCCTCCCCGCCCACCACCCCAAAAAAAATCGTATAATTTGTTGGAATTAAAACAAATGGGGAGATAACTTGTAGAATTTTATAGTTTGTGGACAAATTGTTGAAAGGTCTAATAATAATAATAATAATTCACCCTCTTCTGGAGCAAGAGCTTCTCCCCCTGTCCCTTCGCCCTTATAATTGTATAATCCATTGAAAATAAGACAACAGAAATTATTTATATAATTTTGAAAATTTTTAGATAGTATGCTTGAAAAGGTTTCAATGAAATCAAAAAGCCTTCCCTAGGAAGGATGCCTCCCCCCCCCTCAAAAATACTGCAGTTCCTTCAATAATAATAATAAAAAAAATAGTTAGAAAGCAGCATACAGATTTAAAAATTTGGGACATTAATCATATGGGGTATATCTCAATGGTAAACAGAAAAGTCTCATCTTTGAGAGGGGCTTCCAACGCCCCTTTTCCCCATAAAAACTACTTCAAAATTATCCGTGAATTTTCCTTTTTTTTTTTTTTTTTTTTTTAATTAACACAAAATTGTTTGGTTTTCAAAAACAGCTACTATAATAATAATAATAATAATAAAGTATGCCTTGAAAAATCCTGCACAAAATGTCCTCTTCATTATGCATAAACGAAAAATTATTTTTCCTTTAAGTTTTTAAAAGCTACTAAATTGTAAAAAATAAAATTAATTGAAATGATAATAATGAAATTCAGGTAATAATTAGGTAAAATAAATATAGCAATAATTAATTAAAATGTAGATAAAATAATTTTAATGTAAGTCAATAATTTATTACTTACAAAATCGTCTGAACATCGAATAAAAAGTAATCAAGTTCATCATGAAAGTCATTTTCAAACTCCTCTGTCATGTCAATGGGTTCTTTATTGGTGCAGGTTTGTTCATGACAATTTTTATACATTCCTGTACACAATAAATTTGCTTTTGCACATTTGCACTTCCTTCCACAACCTTGCATACAGCCACATGAAATCAAATATAGTATTTTTTCTGAAGCAGGCGCTTGTCTTAGATATACAGGAGACGAGTATGAATTAGATACTTTCCAGCCCCAGGTCTTTGGATCCAAGCGATTCCCCAACCACATCCGTACTTGCTGGTAAACCCGATGAAAATGCAGCATCAGTGGTAGGTGGCAAGCACGATAGGATGACAGCATTGCTTGCCTGTCTTACTAATTCATTAAAACACTGTATTCTGAGATCGTTCAATTTTTTCATTTCAGAAATTATAGATGAGTTTTTCTTTTTTCCTTTTTTTTTTTTTTTTTTTTTTTTTTTTTTTTTTTACCTTACTGTACATCTCACTAATAAATTTTTCACCAGCTTTTCAATTGAGTCACGAGTCGATCTTGGATCGTTGAACACTTTGGGTGTATCATGGAGATGGTGAGATCGGTTAAACGATTGAACTGCTTTCACTTTCCCTTTTCCAAACATGACCGAAGTGGTGTCGCAACCACTCATTGCGTGAAGAAATAGAATAAAATCCTCGGTATTTTTGATAACAGATGAACTTTGGAACTAGAAAATCTTGCTTTGAAATTTCCCTTTCCTTCTTTCATGAATAGAATGTCCTTATCTTCTGGGGCAAGTGCTATCAGTAAAACTATAAGGTCCACATCTTGTCCTACAATAGCGACTTGCTTGTTGAAATCAGATGCATCAATTGCTTTCCTAACTATCAAATCATCTGCGTCATCTTTTACTATGATACCAGAAATTTTTAAGAGTTGAGCAAATTCAAAATATTTAAACCCGTTTTTTGTATCTAACCAAGTTGAAAGAAGAGCGTACATTATTCTCATCTGTAAAAAATATATAAAACATACAAAAATCAGGAAATCAATTTTTTTTTTATCTCCGTTGCCAATTACTCCGAAAAGATTCATCGTATATATATCATATATATGAATATATATATATATATATATATATATATCATATATGAGGTCTTGAAAAAGAATTATTTTTTGTAATAGTAAACTTAACGATTTTGTGTAAAAAATGAAAAAATGAAAAGTCACGGTTGGATTTCCTTAGATAGAAAAGAGGTAAACGGGATTTTGAGGAAAAGGAGGGGATCTCCCCCCCCCCCCCAAGTAGGGAGACCTATTCTACTTTCCATTGCTAGTCAATTCATAAGTGATATCCTAAAATTTTAAAACATTGTAAATTATTTTCTCGGTTTTTCTTAATCTGAAAAAGTTGTGCAAATTCGGGAGGAAAAGAGGTATCCTCCGCCCACAGATGAAGAGGGGTGTGGAAATTTCGTTTTTCCATTACTAGAGCTCTCGAGAGCACTATTTAAAAATTTCAGAACATTATAAATATATACCTCTGCAATATAAATTCCTTTAATTCTTTAGAGTTTCATATTTTTTATAATTTAAAGGAACTGTATGTTTTGGAGAGAAAAGGGTGGGGGGTGGGAGGTGCTTATTCAGGGAAGGGGGATGACTTTTTTTTTAAATAATAGTCTAATCATGAGTGTTATCTCAATGTTTCAAAGTTTCAAATGTTTATAAGTTTATAAATAATTTCCTCATTTTTTTTTTTTTTTTTTTTTTTTTTAATCTGAAAGAGCTTACACTTTTTTTTTTTTTTAATCTGAAAGAGCTTACACTTTTTTTTTTTTTTTTTTTTTTTTTTGAGGGGGGGAGGGGGAGGAGGAACTCTCAAGAGTATTAATTCAGAATTTTATTACTTTATAAATATTTATTCCTTTAATATAATCCTTTTATAGTCCCTCATTAAAAAAAAAGAAAAAAATAAAGAAGGAGCTAAACAATTTTGGGGGGAAAGGGGGGGGGGGTAGCATACCCACAGGGTGGAAAAAAAAATTTCTTGTCCATTACTAGATTTTCATGAATGTTATCCTAAAATTTCAAGCGTTTATAAATTATTATATCTGTTTTTCCTAATATGAAAGAGCTATATGGTCTAGAGGAGAAAAGGGGGGAATGGGGGGGGAGAAGGGGGAACTTTTTTGTTTTGCATTACTAGAGCCCCCAGGAATGTTATTCCAAAGTTTCAAAACTTTATAATTTTTTTCCCTTATTTGTTGTTTTTTGGTCTAATTTGACTGTACTATATAGGACTATTCTGAAGTACATAATATGGTGCATACATAATTTTTAGACATCATGCAGGTGTACTAATAATCAAGCAAAAACATTCTTTTTACTGAATGTAATTGGAGGACATTCTTTACTACAGTATTTTACCATATCCATTGAAACTGCAGTGGAGTTAAAATTAGTTCCTCACATCCATTTTTTTAAATTAAATATTCAGTGCTTTTTGCTTTGTATGATTACGCATTTTAAGATTCTCTGAGCATTAAATCCAAGTTCTTAACGATTGTTCTGAATAATTTCGAATGAATTTGCATATTTAATAACAGCTTTTGAATTCTATAAAATAATTAGGTTTAATATTCAAACTGGAATTGTGCGAAGCTGTACCCCCTCCCCCTTCCCCCCCCACACAGATTAATTTGTTAAATAAAACTGCTTCTAAAATTATTTTTAGATTATTATTTATATTATCTTTTTTTATTTAGGTTTTTACACAGTACTTGTTATCTTATCCCTTAATCTAAAATACGTTTATAAAGTATTGAAATGTTCTGTAAGAGAAAATGAGTGCCTTACCAGATTATTTCCTAAAATATCAATAAGTCTTTTTTTTCTACTTTAAGTCAAAATTTTAAACCACACATTAATTATTCCACTTTTCCCTGTACTTATTTAGACGCATCTCTTATGAATAATAAGGTACTATCGCAATATCGACTAATGTAATTTTTTTTAGAAAAGGAAATATTTGTGTATACATGACATAATTTACAGAACCATAGTTAATTCTGTTATAAAAAGTATGCAAGAGATGTGTTGGGAAGTTGGGTTATCCATATCAGAGAGCATTATGATACATATTTTAATAGTTCCGTTTTGAATTATTGCAATATACATATATTTTCTGAAAGATATTGTTAAAAATTTGAGCTAAAATTTACTGTCCAAAATTATTCTCTTACATTTTAGTATGGGACAGAATTTAATCATTTATATTAATTAAATAGATATGATATTCGCATTTGTTGTAGTAAAACTTATGTGGAAGGCATGTAAATAATTCGTAAAATTTTAGGAGATTCCTAATTAGCTAAGTGGTACTTAATAAAAAAAAAAGAAAGAAAGAAACTAAAATTAAAACTAACTGCATGAATCTATCTTCCTACATGTTTCAAGTATCATTTAAATTTTAATTGTAATCAATATGTAGCTTTAAAATGTTGGGATGATTATGTTTTATTTATTTAATATATTTTCCAGTAATTTTTATTTTGAAAAATATATATCATAAAAAAGTTAAAACAAAATTTTAATTACATTTGCTACTATATTGATCTTCGAGAATATGAAAAAAAAGAAAGTGTTGTTATCTAAACAAGTAGAAAATAAAAAAACATTCGTTTCTCCCACTCCATAAAAATCTCCATTCGGGTAAATAAAATTCGATACAACAGATATTGAGAATTTCTGCTGTCTGTGATTTTTATTTACTCTGTATTATGAAAATCATCCATTACTCAAGTTTGGATATATTTTTCTCCACCCAATTTTAATCAATTTCCCAACAGAAAATTTCAGGAAAGTTTTACTTTAATAATTAAATGCTGTGAAAAATCCTTAAATTTACGTTTTCCTTTACAGTTTATGCTTTGTCCCCAACATGGGAAACAACAAGTTAGGTTTGTGTTCCTCTGAAGATTCGTTGACGTAGGTCGTTATTGAGGACATTTTGCATTCCTACTAGCAAGCATAATTACCAACTTTCTTAACTTATTCCGGAGGCTTTTTAGACCTTCTTTTATTTCACACCACTTTATTTATGGAATAAATAACTTTCTCCAATAAATAACTATAAAAAATAAAAAAGAATTACTAAAGGCGGGGTTAACTATGCTTCCGAATAAATTATAAACGTTTGCAACTCTGAATACAAAAGTTGAGAGGAACGTTGAGACTTCCGGCGGACTTTCGACACATTCTCCATTGGGCAGGCAAAATGGCAGGAGACGCATTTTTTTAGGGCTTTTTCACGGATGAAAAATCTGAGATTTTTTTGCTACCAGTTCTTTTATAGAAACATTTGAATGGTATTTTTATTTGAATAGTAATGTGTCATGATTCAACAAGATAGAGATTTATCTTTAAAGTAGTGCTAATAAAAAAGACGTAAATTTCTCATGCTGTATAGAGCTGTAAAAAAAGATGGAGAATGCGCACCCTGCGCTGGAGCTCCAACGGAATAACTTTTGCCAAATCGGACAGCATCCACAAAATTTTGGCAACACACATACCCACGCATTCTGTAAAAATATTTGAAAACGTTCCACTTGTAAAAACTAAACATTCTTAGTTTGTATAAGTTTGGAACAGGTTCCTGAGAAAAACAAGTTTTCCTCGTGAAACATTCCTTATTTTAGGAAATTAGTAGTATTTTTAATGGTGTATTTCTAACGTCTAAATTCGTCGAAAAATGAAAGGACGATACTTATAATAAACTCTATACACTTTTTTCTTATTATATCAAAGAAAGTAAAAGTGCATTTTTCTTAACTTCTCTTAGTCTATTACGAAATAAAAATAAATAAATGAATACTAAGTATCATTTATTTGTTAGAAACAAATATTTTACTCGTAAACTATACTTGTAATTATATTCACGAGCGTTTTATTGGTATTTTTTCTGATTGCATTTCCAAATGATTTTATTTTGATATGTTTGTATTAGTGATAAAAGTAAGGCATGAATGTAAAAATGCTATAAATAAAAGCAGACAAGAAAATAAAATCAATGTATAGAAAGTTTCTGTGATGTTGGAGCAGATTAAAATTACCTTTAAGATTATTTACAGTTACTGCAAATGTTTTCATTCAGTAATTCTAAATTATTTTTATAGTATCATTTGGGAGAGTTTTTATACAGTATAGAATGATTGTAAATGCTCGTAAAAGAGCATTAAATAAGATTTATATTATGTAAGGCAAACAAGAAATGCAATTTAGTTGTATATGTCATTAATTTTCTTTTCTAAAATTTTAGAATCTTTATTTTTATCAATATCATTAAGGACACAAATACTTCAATTGATTTATTGTAGAGATAAAAACAGAACTAACGTAGTGTAGAACGTTTCCACGCTTTATAAGATGGATTATGTTGTTCTCTGTTTGAAAAATGTTTGCTTTATGTGCCGTAAAATCGCAAGCCTTTTGTTAACTCAACCATCAAAGTATACGATTATGAACGATAAAAAAATATCTTATTGTTATAAGTAACAACGACGATATTATAGCAAATGTAAATATTTCTTCGAAATGATTAATGCCTGTTTTGTAAAAAAGTAAATGTATTTTTTATACAAAACGATGTAACTGATTGAAATTTTAAAAAACTACTTAATATATGCTTTTGTTTCACATTAGGTATTATTTTATGATTTTACAAGTTTTTAAGGTATTTACTAAATTTCTATAAAAAGGTACGAAATTAATTTATTTTTCACAATTGGTTATCTATTACTACATTTCTATTCTCAAAACATCTAGTGTATCACATGGTTTTATTTCAATTTTGCAAATACTTAACAGAATTTTTTTTTTCCTTGAAGTATAAGATTTTGCTATATTACTTACAACCTTTGAATAAACACCATAAAATGCAATAAACTCGCAACAATTGTTTCGGGTCAAAAAAACACACGACCCGAATAAAGTAAGCACCAGTGCTGCAGTCCCGCTTTGACTGCAGCACTCGTGCTTACTTTATTCGCCTGATGAAGGGTCGTGTGTTTTTTCGACCCGAAACAACTGTTGCGAGTTTATTGCATTTCGTGCGTTGCCGCTTTGACTGCAGCACTCGTTCTCACTTTATTCGCCTGATGAAGGGTCGTGTTTTTTTTCGACCCGAAACAATTGTTGCGAGTTTATTGCATTTTATGGTGTTTTTTTCAAAAGTTGTAAGTAATACTTTTTACAACGCCAGTTTTGTGGTGCTTTTTTATTAAATAAGATTATGCTGTTAAGAGATTTCTGTTTATATATAAAAACTTTATAGGCTGTTGCGTAAAATATAAAATTTCTTTCTTAAGAAGTATGTGTTAGACAATGAAATTAATGTTTTATAAATTTAAATAAAATATTTACTTAAAAAAAATATACATTGTCCATCGGCAGCAAAATTTTTAAATAAAGAGAAAGCTGTATATAAAATTAATCAGTATCTAAATTTACTTACTGTATTCAATTGTAATTCTTTTCAAATATTGCATGTAAGACAGAGCGTTACTTGGTTCATTTCTATCTTTTTTCCCTTTCAGATAATTTTCACAACACATTTATCCATTTTTTTTTTTTTTTTTTTTTTTTTTTTATGAAAAGCTCGGCAATACAAATGTATGCATTTTGTTTATCTTTAAAATAATAATAATAATAATAATAATGAGTTTAAAAAAGTAATAAAAAAAACTTTTCAAAATAATTTAAAAACTACAAATGTAGAATTTTCATTAAAACGGCAATATATAAAAAGAAACCAACAATTGTTGGATGGAAGAACTTATCAATCAATACAAATTTTTTTTCTTTTTTTTACTTTGATTTTCATTATTAATAATACAGTTTTTATTTTGCATTAAATGATGCAAATTTAACTTGTAAGAATATGTTTCAATTAAAAAAAAAAAAAGGTAGCATTGTTGATATCAAATTTTTAAACTTACTACTTCGAAATTCGCATTTTATCATGAGTATATTAAATTACTGTTTTCTTTTTGCCCTATTCAACATGACTAGATAATTTGAAAGAAGAATCTTAATAAAAGAATACATTTTATTTTTTTAACTGTTGGAATTCTTTTTGCAAGTTTTGTGATATAACCTATTTCGCTAAATGTTTTAAGTTAAATAATTGAAATTTACATGAATTTAATGTAACATTATCTTTTAGAAATATGCATATTTAATTCTATATTTTATAACTGCGTGAAAATTGGAAAGAAACATATCAGTTGGAAAGACAATGCGTGCAAAAAATAAGTTGTATTGAAGTGCAGCTAATTTTCGAAATTAAAAATGCTTCTGAAATAAATTATAAAAATATTTAAAAATACCAAAGAATTCTGTTACACGAAATTTAATAAAAATATGTTAAGTCATCAAAATGTCTGTTATTCCAATAAAACATTACACACTAACTGAAACAAATGATTTGTGATTTTAAAAACGTTAAAATGCACTGAAAAAAAATTCTGTAACTGACATCTCGAATCTAAATTGGGGCTCTAAAAAAAATAGTTCCATGTCATCCTTGTGAGGGAGTTCCTCACATATCCTTTTATTTCATCAAATTTATTCTATTACAGTTAAATATCTATTTATTCATAATTAAAATTTATTAAATTTAATATTCATCTTTAAATAGGTCAAAATCATTTCATTTTTAGTAAATTGTTATTCAAAATTAAAATACATATCATCTTCCAGTTTTAAGAAGAAATTCAATATTAAATCCATTGATCTCTTTTTAGCATAATGTAATATATATACAGGGATTTAATGCACAATTTAATTTTATTATCCCTTAAAGTAATTATATTTTTATTTCCTTTTTCAATGGGTTTCTCAATAAATCTATTTTTATTTATAGCTGTAAATGTTCTGTTGGAAAATTTCCGTTATATCTTTTTATTATTTTATTTTATTTTATATTCAGATAATCTATTTAATTGCAGCTATTAAATTAATGACCCGTTATGTAGACATCATGTCGCAAGAATTTCGTAATATTTCACGATTACTTGCACCTGTCTCTCCAACGGTCTTCTTGGCGAATGTGATTTATGCCAAGGTGGGGCTGCCATATTTTCAACCGTCATTTCTTTTTAAAATTTCCCATTAAAATATCATTAACACAAAGAAAGATGTGTTGGCGCCCTTGGCTTCTGAATGTAATGATATTACCACAATCTGGCAGTTAACAACTGGGCTGTCGGATTTAATTCCAGAGAGTTTTGATAATAATCACCGTCTCTTAAACATGTAATTCGTTGAGCTCTCTCTCCCACTAATTTTATAACGGTTTCCATCAAAATTACGAACCTGGTTATTTAAAATAATTAATTGCCTTTTATTCTATAATAATAATACTTTGTTTGTGAAAATTATCTTCAATAAATATTCTACAGTTTAAAATAATTTTCGTATCTATTTTTATTTGGTCGCAATGTACTTTTCTTTTATCTCTGCAAGCAAGGTATTTTAAAAGTGCATATTTTAAAATTTGATCTTCCACTACTGTATACAAAATCCAATTTCTTCATATAAATTTGCACCTAGTCAGGTAGGAAACTCGTTTTGTGGGAGAGAGGGGCGATAGTTTAAAATAAACTTTCTTTGTCATCAGCAAATCGCTAAAAAAATTTTGGAACTTTGGAAGTGCCTGCTTATCATCGGAAATTTTCCTCTTGCTTCGTCCATATCACTGATGGATCTATAAATCTGTTGATTTCTAGCTACATTACTACTTTGAATTGAGACATTTTATTATTATTTCAAGAGTGAACCTCTGTTGTCATTATATGTTTTGACTTAGAAACCATGAAAATAATTTGCTTTATTGGAAGTTAGTATATTTTCAAATGAGAGGAATTTAGAGGAATATGTAGAGGAAAATATTTTTAAACGGACGAAATTTTTATTATTCTGCAAAACATTGGAAATGCTTTTGTGCCGATATTCTGGATTAAAGTTGGACAGATTTACAGAATTTACTTCACTCGAGAACTTTGTACAAAAGTAGAGAATACTCGTCCACTGTGTGACTTCATAATGGATATAAACACACTATATAAAGAACTGGAATAAATAATCGGTAGTGTTTTGGATATAATTCAAGAGTCTTGCGTTTTCAGCTATCGTATGCGAAGAGAGAACGTCTTCTTTCACGATAATAGCCTGTGGCCTTGACTGATATAGAAGTGGTTTCCTTATCGCTCTTACTCTCTCGATATTTGGATGCATGAATCTTTGCCTCTTTTTCTCGACAGCCTGGAGTTCATCAACCTTTCGCGCTATAGATATCTTCACCGCCGCAACTTGCTAAAAATGAGGATTTTAGTACTGTGTTTCTCCCAGCTTCCCAGAAAGCTTTAATTGCCGTCAATGTGGCCGAACAATGACAGCTCATAAGAATAAAAGGTGTTATTATGAAACTTATAGCTTATCGGTGTGTTACAGATAAGCTTGACATTGGACTAATTATTGAAAAACTTTTAAAATTCTTTAGAGGAACTTCGTGATATGAACAAATGATTATTTTAAATCAATAAGTTCGTCGAGATAGATCAACTTTGGACTGAGATGTTTCATTGACCACTAACAACCCACGATGAGTCTGGATAATAAACAGATAAGCATGATTTTTATTCTGTTTATAAATTTTCCTAAATATTCATTACTTATATAATTAAAATATTTTTCTAATTAAGGGAATGCACATATATACTTGATGTTAATAAACAAATGAAATTTTTTTAATAATTTTAAATTTTAGGGGGATATTGTTTTCAAAATAAATAAATATATATACCTAAGCAATATATCTGTGCATTCGTCCTTTGAAACTATATATATAGAGTGTATGGGATCATGTTATAATGTATATATTTTTTCGATTTTGTGTTCAATTTTAAAATTATCATTTATAATTTTAGTTTTGTATAAAGATGTGCATATTATGAGGGAAAAGTGGTTAATTTCCAATTTTTGATATGTTTCATTCCGAATTTTTATAAAAATAAATTTCATATGTTTAAAGACTCATTATACTAGAGTAATAATTTACTAAGTTTGTGCCAGCGTATACATATATAAGTTTCCCATAACTTAAAAAAAAAAAAAAAAGGGAAAAGAGAATAATTTTTTTCATAATTTTCAATGATAGATATTAGAATATTTTTGGTGATGAAGAGTGATTTTTTTATTGTGCTTGTTTTCGTATAGGTATTCAAATGTTGACATAACATATGGTAAAATTTGTTGAATTTTAATTTAAAATTATTTTATTTGAATGCAGAATACCAATTTCATATTTTTGTAATTTCATATTTTTTTACATTAATTATTTTTTTTCAATTTTGAAGGTAATAACAATGATTAAAAAAAAAAAAAGGAGTTTTTTGAATTTCCTTTTGTTTGTCATGCACATATGCAATTTGAGTTCATGATTTATTATTTTGCTAAATTTTTTTTGTTGAATATTCTTAATGGAAATCGGGTTGTATTGAGCAAGAAAATTTGATGTTTAACATTTTTTTAAATCTTTCTTACACTTACACACATCACAAATGAAATAAATACATAAATAAAATGACATAATTTTATTTTTCAGTATGTTAACACAATCCCTTCTCGGTATAAACGTAATTTGTTTTGGTTATAATGAAATAGTGATGTATTCATGCGTAAAAAAAAAAAAAAAAAAAAAAAAAAAGTTATTTGAATTCCATTGACAGAAGTTAAACATTTATAAATTTATCATAGATATGTTTTATTCTTTTTAATTAATCTGCTACTGGTTTTCTTGTTATCATTGATTAAATTATTCAATGTGCATATAAGTTCTTAATTTTTAATTCATGCACTTTGTTTTTGTTTGTCAAACAATCCATTTAGTTTCAGAGTTTAATTCAAAATACTTTTGTTAGATAAATTCTTTTTGATAAAACTTCTTTAAATGTAATAATAACAGTAAATTAATTGAGATAATATATACCATTGAAACTAAAAGAAATAAATAATATTGAGGAATCTTGTCACATATTTTTTTTCTCTATCAAATTATACAGAATGTTCATGATAAAATTTGAAATTTTTATATTTTTGTGGAATTTTTCAATGCATTTGAAATGATAATACACATACATTTTTATATAGGAAGGTGTATTTGAAATTCTTGAATCATTAATTTAATATCAGCTTAAATTTAAAACTCATTTTTACATTATTGTTGCCAAACAATATTTTTCTTGAAATTATATAATTATAATACATTTACAACAAATGCATAAATTTGTGTTTTCTCATTTAATTTCCTATTTATACACAACTTGATAAAGGTATACACACATATTCATTGAACGGTTTAGTTACATACAGTGCTAGTTTGAAAATTTATTGATGTTTTGTTAAAAAAAAAAAAAAAAAAAAAGATATAACACATTTTTTTTTTTAATACACTATTTATTTTTTTGAAAGTGACGGCATGTAAATCTGGTAATCCCAGCCTTGCCATATGGTCACTTTCAGTTATAATGCACGTAGGTACACTTCACGCACACATTTTCAGCACATGATTTATCATTTTTAATTCAAATGCAGTATTATTTAAAAACTTGCAACATTAATAACCAATTGCAAAGAGGTATTTTTACATGACACTTAATATTTTTATTGATTATGTAACTGTAGGGAGTATATAACTTCATAATGACATAATTTTCTCACACATACATTTTTTTTCTTCTTACACAATTTTTACTCTTACATACTATTATTTTACATTTTATTTGATTGTCACTTTTTCACTTTTATATGTTATACAATATTTATTTTCTAGGTTTTTTTTATTTTTAAAATATATGAGATGCACACAAACATAGATAGGAATTTTATATTCTCTATTATAACCAAATCATGGAATTGATATATATTTTTCGTCTTATCACAAAATACAATGTTTTCAAATATGTTTATTATTATAATTATCTACACATATTTACAATTTTTTTTTTGGAAATATTGCATGTAAATCTAGCTTATGTGCTAGCCGTGCGTTTTGAAATATTTCTTAATTCATAAAATAACACACACACACACACAATATTTTGGTCAAACATATTATTTTTTTTATTTTTTTGGAAATATTGCATGTAAATCTACTAGCCGTGCGTTTAGAAATATTTCTTCTATTTACAAGAATTACACACACACATATATTTTTTCTATACACATATACTGGTGTTTATTATTTTGTGTATAATAAACCTTAATCTCTAAAATTAAAAATATATACACAACATTTTAGAATTAATACACATACATACCTTTTTAAATATACAGAGTTATACACATGGTTATTTCAAATATTGGAATTATGTTATTGAATGTAAGACATTAAATTTTTTCTCATTGTGAGTTTCATTACAAATACATACCTTTTAAAACTACGTAATTTGTGTACATGATGGTTTCAAACATTGGAATTTATTCTATTTGCATATAAAACATTGAAATTTTTTCTCAATTACTCATTGCAATTTTTTTTTACACATACAATATTTTTAAAGAGGACACGTATGATTGAACACTAAAAAAAGAAAGGATAAAATTTTTCTCTTCAATTTTCTCTCGCTGATGTGCATATGTATATAGATTTTTTTTTTTTTTTTTTTTTTTTTTTTTTGTATTACAATACATTGTATATATTTTCTTATCACATAATTTTACTGATACATATAGAATTTGTGCTTTTTCTGATCAGATATTTTAAGCACTAGCTCATGGCTTTATAATTGCCCATTTTATAATTGAGCTACATTTTTAAAAGATCTTGTTTGAGCATTATGCATGTGATTGCATTTATATATATAAAAAAATATATTTTAAGTATTGCTCAATTATAAAAAAAAAAAAAAAAAAAAAGAAAAAAAAGAAAAACAGGCCTTTTTTTCTACATGAAGTAGAAATTTATAATTTTATGTCGACATTCCTTTATTTTTATTTTTCATTATAAGTGCACTTTAAAAAAAAAATTAAAAAAAAAAAAAAAAAAAATTAAGATAAATACTTAGGTACCTTAAAAGAAAAAATTAATATGGAATAAAAATGACAAAAGGCAAAGAAATTTCATTATGGTTCAATTTTGTTTGTTTGCATTGGAAATAATGCTAGTTTGTTGTATATTGCATTGAATGTATATGTATCTTTCACTAAAATATTTTTATTTTCAGAGTAATTACATGGAAGGAAAATATATATAAAAAAAGATAAACAGGTCCCTTTTTCTTTGGTGACATACAGGAACTTAAGTATATTTTAATTTTATTGTTTATCTATTATACAGATAATAAAGTTTAGTAATCTAAAAATATATATATATATTTAGGGATATAAAATATAAAAGTAAATATTTATAGCTTCTTTTAACACCCTCTGTATTCGATGTATACTAGAATACTCAGGTGTTTTTTTTTTTTTTTTTTTTTTCTTATGAAATGATGGATTTTTTGCTTCCCAATGGATGGCCACCAAAGGGGTGAATGGATACTTTTTTATCATTTCATAAACATTATAAATTTTTGATTTTTTATGTAAAAATTATTCTTAAATTTTATTATGGCAAAGTATATACTTAATAAAAAAAAAAAAAAAAAAAAAAAAAAAAAAACTTTTCTTTTAAGTTATTTTAAAAATTTAGATATAATTTAATAACTAAGTAGTGTTGATATTTGGTCACAGTGGATCACATGGATATTTTTCTTCCAATTCAATATTTCAAATAACTGAATTTTGATCAATCTTATAGTATTGATATTTACTAATAATAATGGAGTTTTTTTATGTTGTGTTAATCAAAAATTTTTTTTTCATTTAATAGATAATAATGATAATAATTTTACACACTTTAACTATGTTCATGTTGTATTTTGGGAACACTCAGTCAGTCTTTTCATGGAGTTAGGAACTTTATTGCAGGAGTGTGATGTCACGGTCATACTCCTTGAAAGTTTTTTCAATAGCCACACTTTTTCTTCTTTCTACACAAACACATATTTTTCTCGAAATGCTTGTTGTGACATGCACATATAAAAATCAAGCCTCTTTTGGGTACACACATTTTGCTCGGTATGCTATATTTGGCAGTGGCCTCACAAAACACTTGCTATTTTGGCTATTTGCTGGGCTTCAAACTTTTCTTCCCCTAAATTAATTGATTTGCATGAGTGGTGCTCAATTTTAAAGTACATTTTTTTTTTTCTAAACTTAACTGATTTTTTTTTAGATTACATAAGATGATATTGTAGACAACACAATTTTTTTTTCGTTAAAGAAAAAAAAAAAAAAAAAAAAACTTTTTTAATTTTTATATCACAGATTTTTTTTAATACTTTAAAATATTTTAATGGTATATTTGATATATTGTTTGACGAGAAAATAGAAATTATTTGATTTAAACAAAATATACAATAAAAGATGTTTTTATATTGAAATATTATGATATGATACTAATTAAATTTTTTCAGAAGTAATTGTAAAATGGAAATCAGCTGTAACAAGATCAGGAAATTATTTGTCAAGACATTTATTTTGAATTTTTGTTTGAAAAATATAAAATATATACACTCATGTATATGCTGACAGTATTTGTATGCTTTATACACATGATATGGTTGTTTTGTATATTTTTGAATTCTTGTTTTTGTATTGTGGTAGAGAGAGCTATATATTTTTTTTTTCATGGCAACCGGGAGAGATATGTGAGGGAGTTCCTCACATATCCTTTTATTTCATCAAATTTATTCTATTATAGTTAAATATCTATTTATTCATAATTAAAATTTATTAAATTTAATATTCATCTTTAAATAGGTCAAACTTATTTCATTTTTAGTAAATTGTTATTCAAAATTAAAATACATATCATCTTCTAGTTTTAAGAACAAATTCAGTATTAAATCCATTGATCTCTTTTTAGCATAATGCAATATATATACAGGGATTTAATACACAATTTAATTTTATTATCCCTTAAAGTAATTATATTTTTATTTCCTTTCTCAATGGGTTTCTCAATAAATCTATTTATATTTATAGCTGTAAATGTTCTGTTGGAAAATTTCCGTTATATCTTTTTATTATTTTATTTTGTTTTATATTCAGATAATCTATTTAATTGCAGCTATTAAATTAATGACCCGTTATGTAGACATCATATCATGTCGCAAGAATTTCGTAATATTTCATGATTACTTGCACCTGTCTCTCCAACGGTCTTCTTGGCGAATGTGATTTATGCCAAGGTGGGGCTGCCATATTTTCAACCGTCATTTCTTTTTAAAATTTCCCATTAAAATATCATTAACACAAAGAAAGATGTGTTGGCGCCCTTGGCTTCTGAATGTAATGATATTACCACAATCTGGCAGTTAACAACTGGGCTGTCGGATTTAATTCCAGAGAGTTTTGATAATAATCACCGTCTCTTAAACATGTAATTCGTTGAGCTCACTCTCCCACTAATTTTATAACGGTTTCCATCAAAATTACGAACCTGGTTATTTAAAATAATTAATTGCCTTTTATTCTATAATAATAATACTTTGTTTGTGAAAATTATCTTCAATAAATATTCTACAGTTTAAAATAATTTTCGTATCTATTTTTATTTGGTCGCAATGTACTTTTCTTTTATCTCTGCAAGCAAGGTATTTTAAAAGTGTATATTTTAAAATTTGATCTTCCACTACTGGATACAAAATAAATTTCTTCATAATCCTTATAAATTCTAGTCCCCTTTGAAAGAGAGTTCTAGAAACCTCTTATTAGAATTCTAGATTGTCTGCCTATTTTCTCGAGGGCAAAGTTATTTAAAAATCTCTGCAAATGAATATAAACAGAAGAGACGTGTTTCAGCAACTATAATCTTGGTTTTTTACCCAGTTCTAGAAAATCAAGCGAGAATTTCTCGCAATATAAAAGATTCAGAATACTTAGAATATTCAGAATATTGTTTCACCATCTAGAAATGTGTAGACTAGAAATTCTCGATCATTTCGTCTATCCAGTTTATCGGCGTGGCTTATTCGCATAGCTCGGAAATCTATATTTCTAGTTAAAGTATTTAAAAAATAACAACTTATTCATTCTAGATGAAGGCGTTATATTTTTTTTTCACAGTGTGAAAACAAGAAAACTACAGAAATTTCTCTGGAATTATATATTTATTAATAATTACTATTTACATGTAAGAACAATTCTCTAGCCCTTACATTCCTCAACGCGGCTACAATAACGTTAGAACTTACTGAATATCTCAATTTGTAAGCATATACAGTATCATTAGCAATTTTATTTAACTTCGTTTAACACTGAGAACAACCATTAGATCTCAAGATTCAATTACATTTTTAAGGAAAATCTATTCTAGACAAGTGATTTTACCATGAAATGAATAAATTAATCCGTAATATAACTTAAATTAAGATATATTAATAAGAAAATAGACATGAAAGGAAGAAATTTTTTATTTCAATAAATTAAAAACAAACAAGTAAATGATAATTTTTTGTTTGCTATCAACAGTACGTGGAGAAAGTTAGGTGTGAATTTATTTTTTTTTCCCTTTCCGAATTTGTTCACAATTTTAAGATTTGTAAATAAAGTATACTTTAACTTCCTCATTATAAATTTACTGACTCCATATCCAGATCAGATTTTTTCTTTTTTTTTTTTTTCTTAGAGATCTTCACTAGTTAGATGATAATCATGACTGATGGAGTGGTATTCAGTTTCTATTGCTAAAGCACAGTTTGTTTGACCGATAAAGATAAATCAACAGCAAACAATATATTAAATAAGACTTCATAATTATCTCTATATTCTCTTAGTGTAGCACTCATGTAATAACATTACACTCAAAACCATTTCTACGCTTTGCCTTAATCCCAAAATATGTATCAGGTGACAAATAATGGTTCACTTCGAACCGTTATAGGATGGATGGATGGTTGGGTTTTACGTCAAACTAGTGTTGCGCAGATGGGCAATTGGCGACGGTCTGGGACATACTACTAGTGGTGGTCCGGAGACATGCCATCACAGTTTTGATCCTCCACGGAATTGATGGCTCTTCTGCTTCAGTGACCCCCAGAGGTAAAATTTTTTATGAGAACATGGAGGACATTGCGGCCACGACAGATTTTACGTGCACCAGCTACCATTAGTGTACACGACGGTCTTTGGCCGGCTCGAGCACCGAACCCGCAATCTTCCAATTACGAGTCCGGTGCTCTATTACTGACTGGGCTATCGCGGACGAACCGTTATAGCAGCGCACTATTAAAAATTTCAACAGAAAACTACTAGTAACCCTTCATTTACCTTAAGTCTTATGTAAAATTACCGAGAAAAATAACCGAGAAAAATAACCGGAGCTCTTAACAAATTTATGTTATATATGCATTTTAATGACTAATAATTAATTAATATATTTGTGACTTAAGATACCTTTTCTGATGTAGAAACATTCATTTTAAATTTCTATTGAGAAATTAACTAATAAAAACAGATAAAAATACAGAATAAAAATTGAGAATCTTGATTATTTACTTTTAACTAAGATTTTTTTTTTTTGTAAATTTACAGAATCAGGATTAAAACTTCCGTAAATTTTATAATGTGGGGGAATGATCAATATTAATACATCTTAATTCAAGAGATATCAGACAAATGTGCGAAAGACGGTGGTGTTAATGTTATGAGCTCGCCAATATTGGCAGGATTATGGTCTATTCTCGCTAACATGCGAAAGAAGTATTTTGATGTTTTTCTAAAATTCTGTTTGTTTAATTTTGTATAATCGCGACAGTTATAAAAGTCTAGCTAAAACCCTTAGCCAAATCATGCGCCAAAGATTAATAATTAATTAATGTCTTTGTAACTTAGAATCCTTTTTCTAAAGTAGAAACATTCATTTTAAACTTCTTTTGAGAAATTAACTAATAAAAATAGATAAAAATACAGAATAAAATTTAAGAATCTTGATTATTTACTTTTAACTAAGAGCTATTGTAAATTTAACAGAGTCAGGATAAAAACTTCCGTAAATTTCACAATGTGGGGGAATGATCAATATTAATACATCTTAATAATTGAAGCGATATCAGACAAATGTTCGAAAGACGGTGGTGTAAATGCTATGAGCTCGACAATATTGGCAGCATTGTGGTCTACTCTCGCCAACATGCTAACGAAGGATTTTGGTGCTTTTCTATATTTCTATGCGTTTAATTTTGCGAGTAATCGTGACAGATATAACAGTCTAGCTAAAACCCTCAGCCAAACCATGCGCCAAAGGTTCCACGACGTTATTCTTTGTACGTGAGTCGTTATACGGAAACGAAAAAAAAAAGATTTCGCCATTAATAGACGAGTCGTTGGACAAAAACGAAAAAAAGATTTCGCATTTAGCAGACGAAGCAATAAATAATGATGACTTGTCAAATAAACTGAAACGAACATCTGCGCATTTTACTTCAAAGGAAAACACTACAAATTAAGATTTGTTTAAAATCCCGATTAAATTACCATATAAATTAAAAATAATTTGCTTTATTTTGTTGAACAAATTACACAAAAGTAAATATTTTATTTTTCAATAAATAATTTTACATTATGAATAATTAAATAACATTGCTGTTAAAATTGACATTATCATTTTGCCTAGATTAACTTCAAAATGATATTCAACAATAAATTATAAAGGTTAAAGTAGTTAAAAGTGTTAATAATTAAATTACACGTATAGAATTTAAATTTAAATTAATCTTCTTAATTATTTCTTTTGTTTTAAACCTATTCCTTCTGCGATTTAGGAGATAATTTCGTTATTTAGAAGCAACATGACTAACAACTTATTCATAGATATGTTGTTGATATCTCTAAATGTTTCCTTTCTTTTCTTTTCAATTTTTCTCTTTTGTTCTTTGTAAAAAATTAGTAACAAAAACTGACGCTACATGAAATTATTTAGCAAACATTTGATGAATTCCAAATTCCTGTCACTTTTTCAACAATATTTGCAAAATAATTTAAATCAAACGCGCGGATTTGTTTTTGATATCAACGTAAAATTACTATAGAGTAAAAAATGGCAATAAATAAATTGATAAGTAAGTTACATGCAAATATCTTAAGTTACATACATTTATAAAGTTACATATACTATTGTACTGAATGTAATATTATTAACTCTGGTAATTTTAGCTTTTTCCTTAAGCGTATTTATATTGCGTATAGAAATATCAAACTAAAGTTCAGTTTTATTTCTTCATATGAATTAAAAAAAAAAAAAAAAATTCTAACATCTTTTAAAATAGATAAGTGCACTCTATGTTCCTTTAACTTTTTATATATTTTTCTAATTTTGTGTACCATTTAACATTTGGGTATTTCGAAATTTGTAATACTTAAACCTTTCATTAAAAAAAAAAAAAAAAAAAAAAAAAAAAGAGCTTTTCCTACATTCCCCACACTATCCAAACGTAAAAAGAAAAAAAAAAAAAAGTTAAAAATTGTGTTACCGCTTTCCTGAAATATGAAATATGAAATTAAATATTGTATCTAAAATGTATTGAAAATATTAGCTATGTGCATATTTGATTTTATTTATATATTACTCATATAATAAAAATTGATATTGCATGCAAAAAGAAATTCAAACTTACTCATCCATTATTATATTGAATCAAATGTTTGACAAATTTTGAAGTATATACACGTATGAATAAATATCATACACGTATGAATAAATAACCTTCACATCTATGATTTAAATGTATATGCTTGTATTTTCTTATATTATTAAATTCGCATTCTGCAATACTTATAAAAGTTTAATAGTATTTTCAGAAAGTTTTCACTATATAAAATTTTAAAGACTTGTATTATTGTTTGCAGCCTTTTCTAAGATCTGTCAACAGTTTATAAATAAATAAATATTTATATATATATATATATATGGAAATGAAAAATTTCCGTACTAGATTATTACATGTATGACACAATGACAAAACGGTTTTAATGCATCATAGTAGCTTATAATGAAAATGAAGGATAAATTACGTTACTTAATAAAACTCCTCTTTTATTGACATTTTTAAAGAAAAATGTCGTTTTTCGATTAATTATTATTTATTACCTTCATAAAATACAAGTTTTAATGGTTATGGATTTTATAAGTTTTCCATAAGCGTCTTTCATTCAATTGTGCCAAATAAATTGTAGAAATGGTTCGTTGTGCATAGAAAAATTTAAATTGATAAATATTAAATATTTATAAAAATTTATAAAATTTAAACTTTTGTATCACATTTCTTAAGTTACGTCAAATAAGTTTATGCTTTTATAATTAATATTTATTATTATGTTAATCGGTAAGCAGAAAAATAACATACTAATTATCTTCGAATATAAGACCTTTAAAATAGCAGTAAAATCCTTGAAAAATCTAGTATTGATAAATAAAGAATATAAAATGCAACAATAAATAAACAAATATTTTGTTGAGCTACTACATTTATGTTGCATTCGTGTCAATTTTTTCTTTCTGATGAATAGGATTGATTAGTTATTTTAAAGGGACTTGACCCCTTTGACTCTGCACCACTGACAGTTTCATGTAAAAGCGTATATTTCCATTTAGTATTTATAGATTGAATTGTATTAGTTTTTTTTTTTTTTTTTTTTTTTTTTTTTTTTTTAATTAAAGTATATATTCAGGAAAAAATATTTATGGTTTTTGATACAATTTTTACAGAACTGACATTTTTAAATTGTATTTCTTCACTTTGCATCTTTTCATGATTTTTTTATATTCAAAATGCTAAAACTCCTACAGATATTTAAGAGATCACTGCAGGGTTTTTTTTTTTTTTTTTTTTTTTTTTTTTTAACACAATTTAAAGATTTTAAATCTGTAAAAATCTACCCAAAACTCTAAGAATTGTTCCTCGAAAATATATTGTATTGAATAAACCTCATACAGCTCAATTTATAAATATGAAATGGAAATATAAGCTTCTATCTCAAATCTATTTAAGTGGAGCAAAAATTTAAATTGCCAAGTTACTCTAACTATTCAAGCGCATTTTATGAATTTTGATACCATTTTGCATTAATCAATTTTCTAATTGAATTAATAATAATAGAAATTTTATAATATAATTAAACACTATTAAATTATAAAAATAAGATTATTATTACTATTATTTTATAAAACACTTTTTTTTTTTCGTTACAGAGTAATTAAAGGTAGATTTTAAATAAAATATTTTAATGCTTACATAGTTTTCGAACAAAATTTTCATTTTAAATGACATGTTTTTCAACAGAAGTAGTATAATATTTAAATTTATTAAAATTATGCACTAAAACAAATATATTTCTTTCGTAAGTATTTGATAATATACATATGGGATAGTAGGGAGGAATGGGACAGTTTTAACAAAAATATATTTTAGAAATTTACTTTTACTGGTACAATACTGTAAGTTTCAAAGAAAAAAATTGAAATATTTTAACATCTTTTAAAAATATAAATTTCTTGGTAATTATTAAAATATTAATTTTATAAGCCAATTAACATAGTCATAAAAATGAGGGAGGGATGGGACATGTTTATAAAGTTAAAATAAATACATAATATACAGACGTACTATGAGAAATGAAAAAACAGTGGGACACGATGTATGTAAGGTTAATTATTTACCAATAACATCTATTTTATCCAGCGTTGTAGTATAAGGTACCACTTAAATAAAAATTCAAATGCTCAATTAGTTCACCTTTTTTTTTTGTTGTTGTTTGTTTCTAGCAGAGAAAGTACTGCTTTTTACTTCAAACATTTAAAATTAAGTTTTTGTTATATTTACATGTTTTCCGGTTCCCTGAATATTAATAAAGTTTTCAGTGGCTAGTCTGTGTGTGTTATCAGCATACCACAAGAACAAATATTACCAAGAAATCCTAACTATAATTGGTGAGTGTAATTTCTTTTGTATATTTTACCATGTCAAGGAAAACTGCTCAGGAATGAAAATTAATTCCTTATACATATATGGTAAATAAAGTATTTTTAAAATTTAAAAGAGTAAACAAAATTCGTGTGAGCGCCACACCAATTATTTTCCATGATTTTGAATTTGTTTCGTGTATTTCCCCTTCCATTTATTCATTCATTTGCCTCATGATATTCTCTGCTTAAGGAGTATCAGAATCTTCATTTTTTTCTCCTTTTCTTACATGTCCCATCCCTCCCAGAGCTGGTCTATCCCACCCCTCCTTTTTCATAATTAAAAAAAATAATAATTTATTACTAGGCACATGCTACTTTTAGGCTTAATTTAGCTACTAATTCATAAAAGTTACATTATTAGGTATATAAAATATGAAAAGTGATTATGCTAACATCAGTGAGTGACGTTGAAAACTTGCCTTGAAAATTAAGGAATTGTTTACTTTTGGAGTTATAAAATAGTTTTTCTGTTACATAAACTTACGAAGTTCTTCAACTATTCAACTAAAATGATACATCGCAAGAAATTTGGAGCTGCAGTTACTTCACCTGGGGGAAGTGTCAAAAATTAAAAACAATGTTTATTTTAAGAATAATTTTAAGTCCCATTCCTCCCAATGTCCCATACCTCCCGATTCTCCCCTATATATATATATATATATATGCATGTATACAGGGATAGTGAAATGCGGTTGCCTGATCGCCGTTGGCGACCAATATGTAAGTGACGACTATATTTTCAAATTTATCCATACACCATTAGTAGATTTATACCACTTTTTTTGCATGCATATTTCACAACTCGGTACTGAATGAATGCAGTGTTTTAAGGAATTTCTTTACGCTCCCATTCGTGTGTGCTTTGCGACTCAGTGGTTAACCACTGTGCCAGTGTAATGATGTGTCTCAGTCGATGGCGTATCGGTTTAGAGAAAAATTGAATTTTAATTTTTAATTTCAAGTAAATAATAATAATAAATTTTAAAAAAAGTTAGTGAAAAGGGGGCGGCATTTTTTTTTTTTTTTTTTACTCAATTTTTGCTGGCGACCAGTTTTTTTTTTTTTTTTTTTTCAAATTCCTAGAGCCCTGTATATATATATATATATATACAGAGAGAGAGAGAGAGAGAGAGAGAGAGTATATCTATCTATCTATCTATCTATATATATATATATATGTGTGTGTGTATAATAATAATCTATTTTTCATTTTAGAACAAAAAATGTAGATTGTGAAAAGATGAACAAATAAAAGTTGTTGTATTCTGCATTTTTTTTTTTTTTTTTTTTTTTTTTAATTTAATTTTAATTTTTTATTTTTCACTTTTATTTAACGGGTTGTAGGCTTTCTAAACCAACATCCAATGCATCTAAAACAGCAATGAATACTGAATAATTTTTATAATAACTGGATATTTCAATCTTTCCTCTCAAGAGCAGAATTTTAAAATTAGTAGCATTTATATATTTTATAAACTCATAGGTAATTCAGGTTTACACTTGTAAATGTTATGTTGATTAAATCACAATAAATTTAATTTTACTCAAATCCTTTATAATTTTGCAGTTTTGAGGTGAATATTAAACTAACCTAAAACTCCCGAATAAAACATTTTTTTTTTTTTTTTGATTGTTAATTAATCCATTACTTTTAGAAAATCTCTCTGAATTTCTATAAATTTTTGATGCAAAAATTGAAAACTTACTTTTTAACAATTTTTAAAATATTGAAATTTTTAAAGGATTGTCTGTAATATCATTTACACACGTTTGCACCCTTAAAATCAGTTAGTCTTCCTTTTACTATATTTACTGTAGGCAGCGTAAAAAAGAAAAATATAATGAAAAAAAGAAGGTGGGTTAAATCTTACCTTCTACCACGTAATCCAATTATTTGTTCAAGAAAAATTCAATTCTCAAGTTTTCTGTTACAGCAACTTGTAAAAGCTAAGGGTTTTCGATGGTAATCAGGTTCAAGGAAAGAGGTTTTTTTTCCCGTAATCCTTTTTCAATATATATATATATATATATATAAATTCCGAATTGTAGTTTTTTTTTTTTTTTTTTTTTTTTCTTGCGAAATATGAGAAATAACAAATCACTTTTAATCTTTCTTTTCGTATTGCAAGAAATGTTACTTGATCCGAAGGAGAATATAATCGTAGTCATTTTTTCTAGACAGTTCCAAGAATTCTTGGTCATAAGCTCAAACTAAAAATAAAAATGTTTAAGTGAAACAATAATCCTACAAATTAGAACAAAACACAGATTAAAATTTCGTTTTCGGTAATGATAATGCTAGAAATGCTTTTGAAGCGTAGTTTACTTTTAAGAAAGAGGGGATGTCACAAATCGTTTTTAATCTCTTTTAGCGTTGCTGGAAACATGACTTGATCCTAAGAAGTACATAATCAATTTTATTTTTATTAGATAGTTTTAAAAATTGATGGTGGCAACACAACCTTTAAAATATTTTTGGTAAATGTAATGAATTTCCGGTAAGTTAAAAAATAAATAAAATAAATAAAAGCCTTTTAGATAATGCCGAACTTCTACCATTCTCACTACTTAGACATAATTTAAAAAATCATTTACAATATCATTTAAATACAAATAAATAAATAAATAGAAAGCTAAATTAAAGTTGGTTTAAATCTTTCGAGTATATCGATGCCACGTGTCAGTGAAATCTAATTTGTATAACATTGTATAACTATGTATAACATTTAATACTTAATCACTCGAAAATAAAGCACGAAATACGCTTCTGGAGAATCGCGTACATAGCAACTTCTACTTAAGTATTAATAGAAAGGGCGCAAGAGTTTTCGTCTCTAGACGGAATTCTTACACCACTATTTTTCAAAAGTAATTTCTATCAATTTTGTACAGCAGTTTTTTACTACTGAATATGATAGAAGTTATTGCGAATAATAATAATAATAATAAAAATATTGGTGTAAGTGGTCGTCTTGAGACAGAAACTTTTCACATTGACATTTGTTTAATTTCTTTCCCTATATTATATAAATTTTCTTATACTCACTTTCATTTTGATAATCAATGAAAGAATAATAAGTATAGCAGTTTTATCATTATTTATTTTATTTTATTTTTTAATAAATGGAAGATAAATATATTAAACTAAACAGATTTTTATGTGACTATTAAAATTTATTACATTTAGTAATGACTACTAACAATTGTTATAAGAATACTTCCGTAACCACTGTATTTCACAGCGTGGCTACAACCACTTGAGAATTTTCTGAAAATATTTTTTTGTAAGCGTGTCGAGTATCACTTGCAATTTTGTTGAAATATTATGTCCGGATATTGGCAACATTCTAGGCTAATCTCGCCAACATGCGAAAAAGGATTTCATTGTTTTCTACATTTCTATGTGTTTAATTTTGAATAATCACGATCATTAAAAAAAATCAAACTAGCCTTAGCGAAATCAAGAGCCAATGTCTGAATGGTTA
Source organism: Salticus scenicus (assembly GCA_963930645.1). Lineage (NCBI taxonomy): Eukaryota > Metazoa > Arthropoda > Arachnida > Araneae > Salticidae > Salticus > Salticus scenicus. The sequence continues at coordinate 325,293,800 of OZ005648.1, read as the reverse complement.
GAAACGGCAACAGCATTCTTTAAATATGAGTCGTTAGACGGAAATGAGAAAAAGATTTCGCAATTAACTTTAACAGAGTTATCGTAATAAAAATTATCCTATTCAGCGCTACCTGTAGCTGTATTTAAAAAGCGGATTGGGTCGAAAAATATTTCTATAAACAATTTAAAGGAAGCGCTCAAGGGTTCTGCTAAACAAACCAAACCAAAATAAAATATATAAAAATGAAATGAAATTAATTAATTAATTAAGGAAAAGACACCAGTGTTCGTCACCCTCACAAAAACCGTGTTAAAGTAACAGTTAACATCTACGAATTTGAATTCACCAGCGCTAGAATCCCTAGAACTAGTGGATCTAGCTCGAGCGAATTCATATTCATGGATGTTAATTAACGGTTATTTTAACATGTCTTTTGTGAGGATGACGAACAATGGTGCAAACTTTAGGGGTGGCGGGCACTGGTGTTAAAATTACTGGCGTTAAACTGACACCTTAATTAAAATAAAATAAAATAAATCGATAAATAAAATAAAGTACATAAATAAATAAAAAAATAAATGAATAAAAATAAATAAATATTTAAAATAAAATCCCGAGGGGGTCATACATCAAAATGCAAACATGCTACAAATTTCAATACAAACCTGTATCTATTGACATTTTCGTTATTTGTTAGAGATTGTTTAGCAGTGTAAAGTATACTGTTTAATGTGAACTCCCATTACTTATTTGTGTGCAACCGATGAACAGTGATAGACCAACAGCCGACTGCAGCTGACCGCTAGTCATCTGTCGCATATTGTCCTTTACGTCAGCCAGGTTTATCGTAAAACATTTCCAAGATTACCACACTTTCTGTTAAACTAACTGCCACCATAACTGAAAGAATTCTACTCACTCGATCTCCACCTTTTATATCCAGACCTTACGCTGAATCAATTTGCTTATAAAAATAGTATTGTTTTATTTCTTTCCTTCCTACAGTTATCATTCTTTGTAATGTGACAGTACTTCAAAATTTAAAAATGCAGTATCGTAATGTTTGAAAATGTCAAAATCAACACCTAGTAATTTTTTACATATCATTTCAAACAATCTGACGGTACTGCGAAACCTAGCATTTTTTTTTTTTTTTTCAGAAACTTTCATTCCTTGAAATATCTGCCTACAAAGTTTCGACTCAATCGGTATTTAATAACACAGTTACAGAGTTCTCTGAATAAGCCAAATTTAGTTACAATCAGCTTGTATATATTTTGCAGTTAAAAAAAAAAAAAAAAAAAAAAAAAAAAACGACTTACAGATAAACGGAAACGCAAACCTGCGTTCTTTACTTTAAGGAAAAAATCTACAAATTAAGTTTAATTTTAAAATCCCGATTAAGGTACAATAAATTAAAAAGTGTTAGCTTCATTTTATTGAAGAAATTAATACACTCATGCTCAGCAGTTTAGCAAGACTTGCAAACGACCAGTTTTTCTCAATCTGGAAACTTATCCCTCGAAGAAATGTTTTCGAACATTGAGTATTTAAAGAACTGGGTTTTTCTCATGTTTTTCAATTAAGATTGGTTTAAGACAACATTAAGGGGTTCGGAAACAAAGTGAGCAAAATCAATAATGTCTGTGATCATCACCCTGTATTGTTAAGTGAACGAAATGATCTTTAACTTTAGGACATGTTAATATAAACCCAGTACAATTTGTGGATGCATGACGATAGCATGTTAAATAACGGAGATATAAGCATTTATTTTCACACTCTAAAAAAATCAGCATGGTTTTTATTTATAATATACAGAGATTTAAATAAAAATTATTCCTACTTTCAGATAAATTGAAAAAGCAATTTTGAAACAATATACTGCAATTAGAATACAAATTTCTTGAATAACTCATGAAATATAAACATTTTTATGAAAAATGTTTTCACTGCCCATGCGCGAAAGATAGAATTTTTTTTTTATTACATAGGCTGTAAGCTAGATATATTAGACAATTTTTATCAAATGTTCAGTTGCATAGAGTAGAAATTAATCAAATTGTCGGCAAAAGAACGGGCTATATTTTAGGTATTTTTCAGAGTTGAAATTTTTATAAGGGGTTTTTAGCATGCCGAGGGAATAATTTGTAGATCCAATTATTTCAACCACGCTCCAAAAGTATTATTTATTTATTTATTTATTTTTTATTTTTTGTGAAAAAGCCCTTATGATCTCACAAATCACAGTAAATAAGCAAAAATATATTAGAGTTACATGCTTATAAGGGTTTTTTCACAGAAAAGTACTTTTGGAGCTTGGTTGAAATAACTGGATCTTTAAATTAATTACGCGGCATGCTAAAAACATCTTATGAAATTTGTAACTCTGAAAAATACCTAAAACATAGCTCGTTCTTAAGCCAATAATTTTTTTATTCAAATGAACTTTTGACAAAAGTTGCCCAATATATCTAGATTTCAACCTATGTAATAAAATCTGTTCTATCTTTCGCGCATGTGCAGTGAGTTTTTCATAAGAATGTTCATATTTCATGAGATATTTAAGATATATGCATTCTGATTGCAGTATATGATTTCAAAAGTGTGGTTTTTTTTTTTCAGTTTATCTGAGAGTAGGGATAATTTTTCCATAAATCCCTGTATATTATATATATATGTATATATATATGCTGATTTGTTTTGGGAATTTTAAAGTAAATGCTTATATCTCCGTTATTGATCATGCTATCGTCACACAAAATCATCTACAAATTATACTTGCTCTCTATATTTATATCCTAAAGCTACAGATCACTTTGTTCATTTAATCATACAAGGTAATCACAAACATTATTGATTTTGCTCAATTTGTTATCGGTCCCCTAAATGTTGTTTTAAACTAATATTCACTGAAAAACAGAAGAAAGACCCCCAGTACTTTTAACTAAGAAGGAAACATTCAAAAGGTGTCATCTTCAAAAAATATAGAAAAAAAATATATGTTATTCTGCTCTTCATAAAACACTAGAAAGTGAAAAAATTATCGGCTGAAATTAATTACAGCGACCACAAAAAATTGTCAAAATTAAGCATATTTGGCGATTTCACACTGTTAGTCGACTGATTTTGATTACTTGGCGGAGAAGCAAAACACTGTTCTGTTCGTGTACGGCAATCTCGGTGCTGGCGAACTTATCGCCTAACTAAATCGCCCTAAATCGCCAAAAATGCTTAATTTTGATAATTTTTTGTGATCGCTGTAATTGATTTCAGCCGATAATTTTTTCACTTTTTGCTGTTTTATGTAGAGTAGAATCACATATATTTTTTTCAATATTTTTTGAAGATGACACCTATTTAATGTTTCCTTCTAAGTTAAAAATAAAAATAAAAAAGTGATCTTTTGCAAATTTTGCTAAACTTTTGATCAGGAGCATACTGTTAAAATTAAGATTTTAAATTTGCCTAAATTAAATTCCAAGTAATATTTAATTAAATAATGTACATTTTAAATTTAACTTAAAAATTTTAAATATTTCTTTTATTTCAAACTTAAATATTTCGTGGTTTAAAAATTAAGTTGTTTATTTAAAAATTATATGTGTGATAACCAACTCACAAATAAGTTTGTGATAATTCCGATATTCTTTTCTTTCTTTCTTTCTTTCTTTCTTTTTTTTTTGTAAAATAATATGGACGGAATTTGGAGGTTAATGAGATTATTCACCAAATATTTTTTTAAATATTTTTTTTTTTTCACGTGTTTGTGGAAAATCACAATTTTGAGCTAAAAAAATGTGTGTTAAAAATCACAAATGCGTTCTTTCTTCAGATCACTTTTAAAGAAATTTGCAAATACTTTACGCCAATTGCGCAGATTTGATTTGAAATCCAATATGGAATGCTATTCAGTAAAAAATAAAATAAAATAAAATAAAATACTGTATTGAATTTAACATTATATTATTCAAATTTCGCTCACTTTTTTACAAAATATATGTGTACTGGCATTTGTCGACGGTGTTTGAAAACATTTATATGTAAATTTTAAATACAAATGTTAAATTGGTAATTTTAGACGTTTTCTCAAGTAGATTTTTTTTTTTTCGTATGAAAATATCAAATAAAAGTTTTCTTTTATTTCTCTATTTGAGTTTTGAAAGTAATTTTTTATTTTTATTTTATTATTATTATTATTATTATTATTATTATTTTACGTTTTCAAATAAGTTGTTTATTTTATGTGTGTTCCTTTTATTTATTTATTTTTATTACATTTAATATGTTGTTTGGAATGTATCTTTGAGCAATGCTACATTTGAGTATGCAATTTCCATTGTTAAATATTCAGAATGCCTCATTCTATTCAAGATATTTAAGAATTAAAATTGTTTATACTGTTTTCTTACGAATTATTAAAATAAATATTTTTCATAAATGTATTGAAAATATTAGACGTACATATTTGATTTTATTTACACATTACTTATATGATGGAAATTGATAGTTATGCGTACACAAATCCGAATATACTCATCCATTATTATTTTTTCTGTCATGGTTGACAGATTTTGAAGTATATGTGCATAAGAGTGAATATGTACGTATTCACACCTAGGCTTGAAATATATATAGTACATCATATTCTTATATTATTAAATTCGCATTTTGCAATACTTATAAAAGTTTATTTTCTGAAAATTTTCCATTATATAAATTTTTAAAGACTGTTCTTATTGCTTACAGAATCTTCCAAAAACTATCAATCATCAGTTTGTAATTATATATATCTATATAAATAATCAGTCAGTGAAATTTAAGGATTATTAAATATTAACACTATTCAAACAATTAATTTGATCGAAAACAAAGACCGGGCCGACTTTTTACCCAATCAGAAATGATTTTTTTTTAATTTCTTTTCTTAACACTAAAAATTACTGTTAGTGATTCATTAATTTTAGTGATTCATTTGAAAGTACTGACCCGCTAGCGGGCGAAGCCAGCTAGTATCACCAATAAATGTAGTAAAATATCCATATGAGAATTAGTTATACAATAGTAAAGAAATAAGCAACTAAAGGTTGATTGCAAAAAGAGTGCCACGTGTAAATTCAATAACCAGATAGCATTTAAAAGTACAGTTAATCACGGCGCAGGAATATCAAGAGCTCATGGAGTAAATAAAGTGAAGTCATAATCAAAATCAAAGGAAATCCTTAAACTAGGATTTAAAGAATTACAGATTATGAATTGAATAGGTCTGCCATCTGGAATTATAATTTGAAACAAATAAATCAAAAATAGGCCTAATAAATTTAATCATGATGAACGACCATTTGGATAATCAAACTAATAATGTAATATAATATATATATATATGTATATGAAACTGAAATTTTCCGGAATAGATTATTACCTTTATGATAGAATGACAAAGTACTTTTGATGCATCGTAGTAGCTTATAATCATACACATAAATTTTTAGATGAAAATGGAGGATACATTACATGTTCGCATTTACTTTGCGCATGTAACATTCGGGCCAATATAATCCAAAATTGCGTGCAGTAAATGCAAATAGAACAGTAGGATTAGGAGAATAAATCCTGTGATTATAGAAATCTTAAATTATTTTAATTTTTAAGTAACTTCATTAAATTAGCTGATCTCTACTCATATTTTTTGTATATAAGAAGAAAATATTTCAGTATTAGGTTCCAAGCTAATTTTTTCCAATTTTATCAGATAAAGAGGAAACCTAATCTTAAGGAAAAGAAAAAAACAAATATTTGAAAGATTTCTTAAATCTTTGAATCTTACTTAAACGTTGTTAACTTGAAAAACGGGATAATTCTCATAACATTAAAATCCGTATATTGAGTTAAACATATAATGAAATTATATAACTATTAATTTTTTTAAAAATAAAAATAATAGAATGAAAGAGAAAGAAGATTATAAGAACTCGAATTTTTACATTTTATATAAGTACAAAATTTTATATAAGTACATTTTATATAAGTACTCTATGTACAAAATATGCAACTATTGAATTCTCGTTATTTAATTGTATACATGAACGGAAATTTAGTGTATTATACGCTTTTGTTAGTTTCTTCAGCACACAATGGTTAAAAGACAAGGAAATTTTATACTATTAAAAAGTAAAGAAATTGAATGCATTTTAACTATATAAATTTCCTTTGAATTTTATGAAATCCAAAAATTTTAATGGCGAACTGCTTCACAAAATTTTGCAATATCATTAACATCTGTTAAATATAATGAAAATTAACCGCACCTATTTGTCATCGCATCATTCATCTTCGTTCTTATAGTTATTAATTTAAAAAATAAAACTGTCTAGACACACTTTACGTAGTATATGTACTGTTGAAATAACTTTTATCGTTTTTACTAATTCATTAAAATATCGTAGAGTGTAGGAAAAAACACAACCATATATGTATTACGAAATATTTTTTTCATCATAAAAAATAACATAACATTTGAAAAAAAAAAAAAAAAATACCGAATCGTAATTAAAAATCAGACATACTAAATTTATGAATAAAATTATAATTTTTTTAATTAACAACAAAAAATAACGATTTGAAATATTGCAGGTAATCCCCATTATACTTCACATAATAATCGTTTTTGTGAAGGTTGAAATAAAAATATTCGAATTAGAAGATTCTAGATCATTATTATAACTCGACATGATATTAATTGCAATGCATTCTGAAACAAATCCAATTAATGCTTTTTTTAATAGTTTTAACTTCATGTCAAAATTTTATTGATTATTTTTTTAAAAATGTAATAAAAAGTTGCATAATATATTCAAAAATTGCAGGAAAATTTGTCTAGATATACATATATGTATAAAAGTATATAAAATCTGATTAAAATTATCAGCCTAAATATACTGCTCGGCATGAAATTTGCCTCTGATACCATTTAAGCATCTTCTTATGTAAAATGACCTCCTGAATCCGAATATGACGCTCATTTTGCTCTATCATCCTCCGTTTTTCAGGAATGGATCCCAATTTTTATCATTTTTCGGTGATTTTATGGCTATAACTTTGATTTTTAGGAGGGGGGGGGAGATTATTTTAACCGTTAAATACCTTCTGAGGGGCTACAGAGTTGGATGGTTGGTTGGTTTGGTTTTACGTCGCACTAGTGCTGCGCAGATGGGCAATTGGCGACGGTCTGGGACTCACCCCTAGAGGTGGTCCGGAGACATGGCATCGCAATTTTGATCCTCCACGGAAGGGATATAGCTCTCCTGCTTCGGTGACCCCCAGAGGTATAATTTTTTATGAGAACATGGAGGACATTGCGGCCACGATAGATTTTACGCGCACCAGCCACCGTTAGTGTACACGACGGTCTTTGGCAGGCTCCAGTACCGAACCCGCAATCTTCCAATTACGAGGCCGGCGCTCTACCGACTGGGCTACCGCGGCCCACTCCAGAATTGGAAAATTCTAAAACATGTACATTTGCAACAAGGGAAAAATTTGGGGGGGGGGGATTTGCCACTGAAATTATGCATTACATATCTTATATCTTTTTAATCTGCTATTAATGTTATTTTTAAACATTATATATTTTTTGTTTTTAGGTGTTAAATTAATTATTTTTCATTTTTCAAATCAAGTTCATGGCCATAAAATTATTGAACAGGGAAAGAAATTGAGGGAGGGTGTGATGTATATATAAAACTGTGGGTGACTGGGCAAAATGGGAGTCACATTCGGATTCAGGAGATTATTTTACATAAGAAGCAATAATGGTATCAGATCTCGAATTTATCTATTTACTAGCCGCCTTCGGCGACCAGCTGGTTCGCGATCCTTGAAAAATCCGACTTTACGAAACTCCCGCTCTGTGGCACCTGCGGCGCCTTTTTCCCGTTTCAGGTTTTACAACAGCTTAGTGACATATAGTGAAAATAGCTTTATTGAAAAATTTAATCTCAGTAACTTCACGCTCGGTAGCGCCTGTGGCGCCCTCTTCCAGTTTCAATATCTGAAACAGCCTGTTCGCTCACCATGTTATGATCTTTCAAATTTCTGACTTCAGCAAAGTCCCGCTCGGTGGCGCCTGCGGCGCCTTATCCCCGTTTTAGGACTGTTCAATTCCAAATCAACAAACCTTTCAAATGATGTATTACTTGCGAATTTATTTTAATTAGCAGCTGGATACCAAAGAAAACCTAATCAGGACACCTCAAAACGTGTAAATCGGGTGAAATCTCGAATTCCACTTTCGATAATATAAAAGTACTTTAAAATATCTTTTGAATGATTTATTAAAAATAATTTAATCATAATTAGAATTTGAAATACGCGTATTAGAATAAAATTTAATTTGCAATTAAAATGTAAATTAAAATGTAAATTTTTGTTTATTCTCCAAAATCGATGAAATTTGAACTGCAACATTGTGTTGTGATGTTAAAGGTGTATAGTACGTTTTGTGCACGGGAGAGGAAAACTGAAGAATTTTGAAATTTGCAATTTTTAATCGCAGTCCAAAAACATGTGACAGTAAAAGATATTTCTCTTTCGTTCTACTTTCCAAATACCGAAGTTGCCATGGTAACAAAAATACCCACTGTTGTTCGAACGACAAACGCAAGAGTTTCAGAAACGTCGATTCAGAATTTCATCGAAAACTGCAGGGATACTGAAAATTAAAAAAATTATAACGGATTTAGTTTTTGAAAAAACCCTGAATCATTTGAAATCTGGTTTGTCTAATCGAGATCAATATATATATATATATATATAAAGAAATGATTTATCTCTAAAAGATTTTGAGTTATAAGATGTTTCTGAAAAAATCGATGTTTCGTAAAATGTAAAAATATGGATCGCTAATCCGTATTTTATTGAAATGTTTATATGAACCATATAAACATTTCAACGAAGGAAGATTAAATGAAATTTCCAAATATATCACTTGTTAAGAAATGAAACAATTTCTCTTTTGTACAGGGCGTTTCAAAAAAGACGATCGAGAAAAAGAGAAATTTTGGACCCTTTTTAAAACTTTTTTAAAAAATTTAAAAAATCCGTATTAAAAAAAAATTGTACCGTAAGAATCAGTAATAAATGCTCTTTCTCGTGGTACAGGTGTATTTTCAATATCTCTAAAAATTCTGCAGCGATCGCTTTTGAAAAACCCGCGAAATGTTTCTCTCTCAGCTTCCTCTTTTGAGCAACGCGCTGAATTCTACTTGGAGGGCGAAAAATACGATCCGATCGCTTTTTAGTTAGACATAGGTCGACATTTTAATTAATATCTCGGGAGCTAATTAAAAATTTTTATTTTTTTTTTCACTATGAACTTGCGCAGGCTTCTGAGCATCCGTATGTCAAATTTTGTAATTCTGCGTTCAGTAGAGGCTGAACGTATAGATGATCAGACAGACAGACATCTTCCTTTATTATTATAGATTTATTTATTGACTTTTTATATATTTATATATTTATTTATTTATTATTTATTTATTTATTTATTTATTTTGCAGAACAGTGATATTAGTTTTCGTAAACTCTTTTTCAAAATTAAGTTTTTTCGCGCATGAATTATTTCTTTATTAAATCATTTTCAGAAAAGGGTTCGACAAGTAAAAAAATGTCTATTTGTCTGTGTGCCTCTGTGTTAGAAAAATTTTGGGAATACTGTATCTCACGAACCAATGAACGCAATTAAAAAGAGTACTTGATATTTGTTTGGACCTTGATTTGTATTGGTGAAGATTATCATTAAATATACATCACCGAACAGGTGACTCTGTTTGGCTGTAGTTATCATCATCAAAGGGAAAACTATATCTCAGTTTCAACATTATTCACAAAAATCCACCAAACTGGGTAAAGGAAATGGGGATTATGTAAAACTATACCGATTCACTTTTTGTTCATATCAGCCGACAGATAGTGTTACTAAGCTTTATAATAATTAATTTTACGGAAAGAAAATATCTCAGCATCTGTCATATATAAACGCACCAAATTTAGGATGTGAAATGCATATAATGTAAAACTATGCTTATTTAACTCCGGTACATATCGAAGACATGTCACGCTGCTGTGCTGCAATATCTTCTGTTTATGAGAAGGATATGTTTCAACCTGAATGTTATATAAATGAACTAAACTTGATGTGTGAGATGGACTTCATAGAAAAGAATTTTTATTTAATTTGTGTTTATATCACCCATTAGTTATTGCCACTATTCTGCTGTCTCTCTCATTTATGAGAAGGTTATATATCATTTTCTATATCATTTTCTAAGGAATATAATTACACAAAACTTGATATGTATAAAAGTTACTAGGAAACAGTTAATTTAATTTCAGTGCATACTCGTCGAAATGTGTGCTGCACTTATGCATTTTTCCTGTGTACAAGAAGGGCATATCTTAGCTTCTATACTATATTAAGGCACCAAACATTAAATGGGGAATGAACAATATAAAAAAAGGTCGGATGATTGGTTATATATCGGATTGGTTATATAAGGATTGGTTATATATCATTCGGTAGGTGGCGTTGCTCTTACTCCTCTTCTACGAATTCCTTTAGGCATTTGATAAAATCTTTCCAACTTTCGTATCTAAAATCTTTGTAAAAAAAATCTAAAAATAAATATTCGTTCATCTTAATTCAGGAACGACACTGTTATAAAGAATAATAGAGAAGAATGTTTTGTTATAGCCACAACATACTAATATAAACTGTTAACCTTACTTTCAAGTTTTATCTGCTTTTACATTCATAGAAGAAAGTACTAGATTTGTAAATAATAATAATAATAATAATAATAATAATAATAATTTACTATTTTCTATAGATCTACCCGAATGTGATATCCTGAACACAAGTTGATATTTTTTTTGGAAATGTCCGTCTGTGTGTAATTGTATGACCAAACTTTAAAGTCGCTGGTAACCCAATCTCAGCCCCTAATTCACAGAATTTCAGGCAGCTTAATATTTTTTTTTTACATCTTGATACAAATTGCTGCCTAGCAACTTGTAGTGCAAAGCATCCAATACATGACACTGCTATTTGGCAGTATGTAATAATTACGGGAAGACTACCTGTTTCTCAGCTTCTGTTCTGCAACAATACGCAAAACTCAATAGGTCAGAGACAGTTATGAAAAGCAATATTGATTCAACAGAAGGTGCATACTAACCGACAGATGTCGTTGCTGTGTTGCAATTTACTTCTCGTACAAGATAACTATATCTTAGCTTCTACGGCATGTAAATACACCAATCTTGATATTGAATAATAAATAATATCGGAAATGTATGTGTATAGGACTCTAATATCTTTACCGAAATTGAGCGTATCTGGATACATAAAGATGCTTCTAAACGGTAAGAATTTTGACACAGATGACGAACTCAAATGCACTGTACAAAGTGGCTTTTCACGCAGAAGTGGAAATTCTATGTGACCGGGATTTTTAAAGTGATCCATAATTAGCACATATGCCATAACATGTATTGAAATCATGTAGTAAAGTAATAAAAAGGTAATATTTTCATTTCTGTTTTATATTGTCTTTAATTGCTTCTTTATTATTATTATTTTTATTACATGCGATTCTCACCGAAATGCCCTCGTATTTTCATTAATATACTTTTTCTATTGACTAACTAATTGTAAAATTAAACTAACTATGTGTACTGTAGAAAAGAGAACAAGAAAATTATTCTCAGACATTAATCCTTATATATTGATTAGTACTTATGAAATATTCCCAAAAGTCGACCATGCGGTATGGTGATTAGCGTTCCTGACTCTCAAATAGAGAACCAGGGTTCAAATGCAGGATAAGCCATGGTCTGTAACCGTGTTTTGTCCCTGGTAAGAGCACTGCTCTGGCGACCTTTGTACTTTTTTAAAAATTCTTTTCGATAAAATTCCCGCGGGGGAATTTTCGTTAGGAATTTTCTGTGCAATTCCTAAGTATTGGAGACTCCAGGGAGGCTTCAATTGCGCCAAACTGCTTCATTAGCAGTGAGCAATCCTCTTGGTATAATAATAATTATAAAGTTTATATATAAAAAAAAAATGTAAAAAAAAAAAAAAAAAAAATGAGTGGTTAATTACTAGTTACTCTAATAATAATTAAATAATAATATAATATTAATATAATATTAATATAATTTAATAATATAATTTAATAATAATATTAATAATTAAAATAATATGAAAACTTCTAAGAAAAATAGCTGTACCTGAAAACCGAAATAGTTGGTAACTATGCTATACAGTAATAGTACCAGGCATGCTAACACATTTATTTATGCAGATGCACTGCTAGTAAACGCTCATTTTACTCCACTTTAGTATCGTAAAATTTTCTTTAATGTGTAAATGCGATAAAAACGGAAGAAAAATACCCCTTAAAACAAATAGAAATAGAAAACAAATGTGAAAAAAATACGGGTACTAAATACGTTAAGGAATAAATTAAAAATTTATAATGTCTGATGCTACTTACACATTTAACGCATTTTTGAACTAATATTTACATATGTTTGTTAGCATAGGGAAGTTTTTCACCAAAACGCAATGGAAAGAATAAATAAGACATGAAAATTAGGGAATCAGATACAAATCACAATTCATAGCAAGTGTTTGGTTTCTAAAGTTTTAATTTTTTTTTTTTTTTTTAACTTAGAAAAAAGTGTTAATTTATTGAATTCCATGCACAGATTTTTTTTTTCTTTTTTATTAACTTTTATTCCTAGTTAAAAACAAAAATTAACAATTTTCTATAATTTACCGTGGTAAAACATTGTATAAAAACAAACATTGTATATTACAGTGTAAATAATTATGTATGCTTAAAAATTTTTTTTTTTTTTTTTTGAAGATACATATTATTTAGTTTATTCTTGCTGAATGTAATATTTGTTATTAGTTTTACAGCATACAAATAAGCTACAAGTAATATTTTAGTAACTTTGGTGTTTTTTAAATAACGTTTCGTTAGATAATTACGATTATACTTTTAAATCTTTCATACTATTTTGATCATTGACATTATATCAAAAATATAAAATTATTGATATGAATAACACATTTATATTAAATTTCATATGAACTTATTTGGATACAATAATAGGATATATTATAGAAAAAATCATTGTATAGAATAACTAGACATAATTTTGTACATTAATTCAATGCAATACACTACTTAAATTTAATTAGCAAAATTAAACTTGTTTATATATGCATATATAATCCAATGCGTAAGAAATACATGATTTCTATTATCTTTTTTGGAGATAATGTGGCCAGAGCACATTAATTAGGCGGAATTTTGGGAATTAGCGAATAAGATAACATCATCTCTGAATAACCTAATCAATAATCCCCCAAATTCCACCTAATTACATTGGTTGAAAAACAGTCGTGTAATCTGATTCCTCCCTCATAGATATATATATATATATATATATATATATATATATCCTTCCGTTTCGTTATGCAGTAAAGATGGTACAATGTATGCTACCGAAACAACTGTTTGTAATTTATTTCATTTGGTCTTTCTACACGATAAATACCTTATCTGTATTAATTATGTAAAAATTATCTTTCCGTCAGAAAAATACTTTGGTTTTGCCTACATTAAAATGTAGAAAACATCTAATCCTTCCTTGAAAAAGAAAAAAAAAGTCTTCTAAAAGTTAGGAATAAAACAATATAACAAATAACGATAAAAATCCAAACTATAAACTTAAATTAAAAATCAATTTTCTTTTACTTTGGATACTCTAACAATTCAAGTCAATTCTATGAATTTTGATATCTGTTCTTGTATTCTGCTAAAAAAAAATTTCGTTACAGATTAATTAAAGTGAGATATCACACAAAATATTTTAATGGTCACACAGTTTTCGAGCGACAGTTTAGTTTTAAGTGACTTATTTTTAAATAGAAAAGGGATAATATTTAAGTTTATGAAATTATACATTAAAGCAAAATTATATTTGTATAGTAAAAATTTGAAATTATGTATTAAAGAAAAAAAAAGAAAAAAGAAAAAAACTGTACTTTCCTTTAAACAAGGAATGTACATTGAGAGAAAATAAATAAAATAAATAAATAAAATTTGTTGTATGAAGCTATTTTTTTTCTTTAATTTATCAAATTACGGTATTTTTAAACCAATATACAAAGTTTCTAAAACAACAATGAATATTGAATAATGAGCTTAATAACTGGATATTTCTTCCTTTCCTCTCGAGAGCACAGTTTTAAAGTTAAAGATATTTATAGATTTCATAAACTCATAACTAATTGAGGTTTAAAACTGTAATCGTTAAGTTGGTTTTTAACAATAAATTTAATTTTAAATAAACTCTTTATATATTTGCCTTTTTCATTTGAGTATTAAACCTTAGTTTAAATTCTTGAACAGATGTTTATTTTATGCAATTTAAGTATAGTAAATTTTAACATTAATAATAAAAAACAATAAATAAAATCAATTATTATAGATATGTTTTAAATGCCTATAAGTTTTTCTTATAAAACTTGAAAACCTACGCTTTAACAATTTTTTAAATATTGAAATTTAAAAGGTTTTTAAAGAATTGTCTAGAATCTCATTTGCACACGTTTACATCCTTATAAACAGTTATTCTTTCTTTTACTGTATCTGTTGGCAAAGAAAAAAAAAGAAGAAGAAGGTGGGTTAAATCTTATCTTCTCCCACGTAATCCAATTGTTTGTTCAAGAAAAATTCAATTCTCAAGTTTTCTGTTACAGCAACTTGTAAAAGCTGAGGGTTTTCGCTAGTAATCTGGTTTAAGGAAAAAGGTTCTGTTTTCCAAATCCTTTTTGAGAACTTTTTTTTTTTTTTTTTTTTTTTTTTTTTTTTTTTTTGAATTGTCGTTTGCTTTTGTGGAAGATGAGAAGTAACACATAACTTTTAATCTTTTTTTCGTACTACAAGAAATGCGACTTGATCCGAAAAAAGTATATAATCGTTGTCATTTTTCGCAGACAGTTTCAAGAATTTCTGGTGATAAGCTCAAACTAAAATAATAATAATAAAAAAAAAATGTTTAAGTGAAGCAATAATCCTACAAATTAGAAAAAGAAAAAAAAAAAAAAAAAGCAGGATAAATATACTTTTTAGGTAATGATAATGCTAGATAAGTTTTTGAAACGTAATTTACTTTTACGAATGATGTCACAATTCGTTTTCAATCTCTTTTTCAGCTGCTGGAAATGTGACTTGATCTGAAAAAGTAAATAATCAATATTATTTTCTATTAGATAGTTTTAAAAAAATCATGGAGGTAATCCGACACTTATTTTGGTTGTATGTAATAAATTTCGCATAAGTTTAAAAAAGAAAAAAAAAATAGTGAATGCTTCTTAGATATTATTCAGCCTCTAATTTTCTCATTATTTTGACATAATTTACAAAAAATCGTTTAAAAAATCCTTTAAATAAAAAAAGAAAAAAGAAAAAGTCAAAATCGAATTTAGTTTAAGATTATCGGGGAAAAAAAAATTAACTAAAAAAATCATTTACAATATCATAAAAAAAAGAAAAGAAAATGAAAAGGAAAGAAAAAAAAAAAAAAAAAAAAAAAGCTAAATTAAAGTTGGTTTAAAACTCTCGATACAGTGAATGCTAATTTTTAAACTATGTATAATATCTGTACTGATAAGTATAAAGGATTTAAGTCCATATTCTTGATTTTTCAGGAGACGAAAAATAAAGTTAAACTAATTAAAAATTGATCAGAAGAATCGATTAGGAAAAAGGGATTATGTTGATTTATACCCTTTATACCTATCAGTGATTGTCACCCTTCATTTAATAAAGGAAAAAATCCGAATTAAATATTTTATGCAAAGATTAATGCTAAATTTCTGACTTTAATCTTTTTTTACCAATGGATTTTCTCAAAGACTAAATGGCATGGATTTAAATCCTTTATACCAATCGATAGAGAATTTTTTTCTGGGTCTGACTATGTACTTAACTCAAAATTGACATTTTTGGACTTAAATCCTTTAAACTTATCAGTACTGATATTTTATAGTTAATCACTCGAAAATAAAGCACGAAATATGTAACAGCTTCTGGTGAATCACATACTTAGCAATTTATACTTAAATATTAATAGAAAAAGTGCAAAAGTTTTCATCTTACACCACTATTTTTTAAAAATAATTTCTATCAAATTTTTACAGTATTTTTTCCCTATTAAATATGATAGAAGTTATTTAAATAATAATAATAATAATGGTGTAAGCTTTCGTTTTAAGACAGAAACTCTTGCACCTGGACATTTGTACAATTTCTTTCTCTGTACTATATAAATTCCCTTATACTCACTTTCATTTTGATATAATCAATGAAAGTTAAATAAGCATAACAGTTTTATCATTAAAACTAAATTCAAAACTGGTGTACATTCAATATATAGATTTTAAAACTTCTTAACACACCATAAATTTTAAGCCTGCACAACCGGTTTCGAAAGGACGTAGACTTTCTTCATCAGGTGCAAAAAAAAAAAAAAAAAAAAAAAAAACACGTGCTACTGCCTTGGAGGCAAAAGCAAGCCTTTCGAAACCGGTTGTGCTGGCTTAAAATTTATGGTGTGCTAAGAAGTTTTAAAATCTATATAGTTTTATCATTATTGATTTCATTTTTAAAAAGATAAATGCAAGATAAAAATATTAAACGAAATAGCATGTGGATAAAATGTTGTGAAAAGAATATTTATTAAAAGTCTTTTAGTTTTATATGTTGGTTGATATGGGATATTTATTTTATATTAACCCCGTCCGGTAAAATGACGAGTCTAGCTCGTCATTGGTTTTTCATGCCATATCGCACAATGACGAGCTACACTCGTCATGCTTACTGTTGAATATGATAATTAATTTAGTTTAAAATTTGTAGTGTACTGAATTTGGCAACACCTTTTTTTACTTGTGGAAATATCACAGACCCCTATCACATATTGTTTACCGTTAGAATTTCTTGGTACAAGTCACGGCCGAATTGTTGTTAGTCTGTAAGATTTCATTCTTGTAAAAATTTACTGTGAGCATCGGTCAATATATATTTCTGTAAAGGAAAAACGTGTTGTATAGTAAATACCATATTGGATAAGAGTTTTGCAGACTATGAAGGTCAAGGTGATTGGAGCGATTATGAAGAATCAGAAGAATATATGAAAGGATATAAGAAAATATTTTTTTACATGTTTGACATTGCACTCTACAATTCATATGTTTTATATAACAAAATCAATAATGCCAACAAAATCGGAATTGGGAGCTTTCGACTGGACATAGCAGAACAAATCCTACAAAAAGTTACACTACCGGATTATAAAACCCGTGGATGTCCTTCACGTAGTGACACCCCGGCTAGGTTGCAGGCTAAAAGATGGGGACATTTTCCAGAATACATTCCTTCAACTCAGAATAAAAGAAAACTTACTAAGAGGTGCCGTGTGTGTTACAAGAATAAAATTAGAAGTGAGACTCCCTGGCAGTGTAAACAATGCAGGATTCCTTTGCACTTACCAGAGTGTTTTGAAAAGTACCACACGCTTGAAGACTATTAACTATATACCTTATTAAAGTTTTGCTCTGATTTTTTCTTAATTTTACCGTTTTTAGTGTCATTTAACAATATGTAAAAATGAATATTAATTAAGAATATGTAAGAATTATAAAATGAAACAAGTTTTTTTAAATAGAAATTAAATGGCTATTTCATGCACACTTTTTCATTATTAAATCGTACCGGAAGGGGTTAATAAAGATTAGTATCATTTAAATATATATATTTTTTTTATTTGAAAAATATTTTCAAATGTGTTTTTATTTTTTAACATTCCTTGATTTTCCTGAAAAAAATCTAAATTTTTCATTATTTTTTATATATTTTCATCAAAATGTCGGTTTTTCTGCGAGGTTAGCTGTTTTTTTTTTTTTTTTTGTTTTGTTTTTGTGTGTGTGTATTCTAAAACTAATTATCAAAAACCACTATTTATAAAGGGATTACTAAACTAACTAAAATATCTAAAAATAATCTCGTGTTTAAATATGCACTTGAGAACTAGTAACTAAAGTCTTACAGAACGGAGGTTTTGCAAACTTAATTATGCATAAAATGATAACCACTGCCAATATAAATCCTATTTGTAGAAATACTTATTAATTAACGCAAAATAATTATGTTTACCTAATTCTATGAGGTTATCGTTAGTTATTTAATAAGTAATTATTTTTTCAAATAAGACAAATTGTAGATGAATAGAGAAGGCTATATAAATCTATTATAGAATTTGTTGCAGAAAAAAAAAAAAAAAAAAAAAAAAAGGATCCAGTGAAACATGTATGGTATTATATTTTAGGGTTGTAATATATTTATAAAATGAAATGATAATAAAATTTATAAAAAACTGTGAGGTTGAGACGTCAGAACGTCACCACAGTTGTTTGAATTAAGCTGGATCCAGCAAAGTAGAAAGTGGGGACGGTTAAAATCGCTTCGTCGCCAGTGACTCAGCAAAAGTTGAGGTCGAGTTAGTTTTGTGTCGGCAGGGTGCTGCAATGAAAGAATTAGATGCTGAGTGTTAGATAAATTAGAAGTGATTTTAAAAGGACGGATTGAAATGAAGTGAAAGGAGGGTGTAGGAAGAAGTATAGAATGGCGATGGTTTTAGTAGATGGGTGTGGATGTTGGAGGATATTATAGTGGATGTTGGAGTATATTATAGTGGGTGTTGGAGGATATTATAGTGGATGTTGGAGTATATTATAGTGGATGTTGGAGTATATTATAGTGGATGTTGGAGTATATTATAGTGTGGATATTCGAGTATTATAGTGGATTTTGGAAAGTCTTATTTTGGCGAATATTTAGTAGTGGAGATTTAGAGGAGTGAGGAATAAGTCGTGATGAGTGTTAGTACGAGTATTGGCTAGCGCTCGTGGAAGTGAATTTCGATCTGTAGGGAATCCTCTGGTCGGAAGTGAAGTCGCAGCAGTGGAGTTACGAGTGCAACCGTCGCTACACCTTCAAATGTTTGCTGGGGTGAGATATTTAAGATCATCTAATTTTATTGTTGATACATATATTTTGATTGATTAATACGCTGACTGAGCTAGTTTAATTGCCAGGCCACCCTCCCATTAATCTGCTCAAATAAACTTTAGTTATTGTTAATTCAAGTCTTGTGTTCTCTTACTTATCCATTTAGTGATCTAATTAAGTTAAGATGGAGTTCGCAGCAACGCAAACTTCACAAACCCAGACACATACATATATGCATTCAAATCAATTTATTTTAATTATAACTGTTCTTACGCATTCCTTCAACATAACGTAGAATTTTTGAGAAAATGATGTAAGATTAAAGTATTTATAGAGATTTTATGAAAGTGTAAGAGGTGATATGCAAAATATAGAAAAATAAAGAAATCTGATTTATAATCAGCAAAGTTCAAATTTATAATAAATCGATGTGCTGCTTTATATTTAAAATTTTTTTGCCGGTTAAAAGACTACCAATGAGACTGATAAATACAATAAGAAGAGAAATGCAAGAGAAGCAATGAGAAATGGATATAGTGTTTAACAAAATAAAATACAATAGTTTGAAAATTATTTATATAAAATTATCATGTAATAAATATACATAATAATTTTTAAAATACACTATTTTTAATACTAATGAAACTATATATGGCTGTCACCGCCGATTTTCTTAAATATATATCAAAATAAAAAATTACGGTTGGTTCTTCATTCGATTATTCTGAAAATTATATTTATTACTAAGCAGTAAATAAATCGTAAATATGTATTTTATTAATGGGAATATACGTAAAGATGCACATAAATATTTATTCTTCCTGAATTATTATTAGAAAAAAATGAAATTACTGATAAAATTCATTTTCATATTTTAAAGAATATGTACTTTTTTTTTTTTTTTTTTTTTTTTTTTTTTTTTTAAATTTGTTTTACGATATTTATTGAAGAAAATATTGGGTTCATAAAAATTTGAGACGTAAAGTTTTCAATGGATTTACACATTTTGATAAATCCTAAAACCGATTTTACTATTATTATTTTTATTAAAAAATGTCAGTATGCCTGTCTCAGTGTGTGCAGCCAGATTTCTGTATTTTATTTTACGTTATTAGCTCAAGAAGGAATGCACAGAATTTCATACACATTTATATTTAGTTACAACTTGGTATAACTTGATGTCTATATACTTTTGGTGCAAATTACCAACACCGGGCACATTTGTCTCTACTTCAGTTTGTGTCTAAGCTTTCTGTATACCTGAACAAATTTCTATATGCTAGTTAAACATAATATAAGAAACACTTTTCCGATTCAATTTGGTTGCATATTGCACCACAAATAGGGCTGCTCTAATTGATTTTTTCTTAGGTATGGTGAGGTTATATTCCATATCTGTATATAAAACGCATAAATGTACCAAAATTGTTATACGATAAAGCCAATTTCAAAAGTAATTGCGACTAAATTTGGTTGTAAATTGGATGACAGGGGACGCTGCTACTATTTACTTTCATATATATATATATATATATATATATATTGTTACGGAATTGCAAATAATTGTATTTATTTTTGTATAAATTCTTTCAAAGAGGCTAAGTAAGTTGATAAAGTGCTAATTTTACGCATTTCTAGTTGTTTTAAGGTTAAAATAGCCTAATTTTCTCTTAAAAACGCATTGGAAAGCTGCAATAAGGTATGTAATGTATTTGGCGACAAATTTGGAGCCTTTTCCCCTCCTTGGCGATTTTTTTTCGATCTTGGCGAGAAAATCTTCATTAGGGATATACCAAATGTGGAAATACCAATACTGGAAAACTGTACAGCAGTAACACAGCAGTGTTACTGCTGTACAGTTTGTGCTGTGGATTTGCTATTGACATCTGTTGTTTAAGCTGTGTTTACTGGTTGAATTGAAGCTGATACTTGGTTTACAGACCTGTATTTTTCTGGAACTTTCTGTGAATAAATTACTGAATTTTTGTAAGTTTCGCCTTTCATTCTCGGACAACTCACGAATCCCCAAGTACGCAACAATATTTTCATAAGTTAGAAATGAACGTTTGTTCTGTTAAAACGATAGGTATACTCTTATACAGAAAGATCTAGATAAAACTTTTTTGATGGCCAAAATACACTAGTCTTGTCTATTGACAAAAATGTTTTACATAAAAATAAAAATGTTCTTAAATGAAGTAAAAATGTCTACATTATTGTAAAAATGATATAGCTATCATTTCTACAATTATCTAAATTATAAAGTAAAAAGTAATTTTAAAAGCAGAATTCTGATAATTTTTAATAAAAACAAAAGAATTATGTTTAAAACTTTAAACTAACCTATGATACACCAATAATGTTTATAATATATATATATATATATATATACTCTTTTTTTATGTTGAAAAAATACTGAATTTTTATACAAAAGGATGCAGAGTTTAAAATTTTACGTAATAAATTTCTAACAAACGGAATAATTACGTTGATAACTTTTTTTATATAATCGAAAAAAAAAATTCTTTTTAAGCAATTAAGTGAAGAAATATGTTTTGAAATTTGCGGAACTCTGTAATTGCATTTAAAGAAAGTTTATGCATTTGTTAATAAATAATTTTTAGGCATTCGACCATTTAGGAAAACTCCATTCCTGAAATTAAATTTCTACATAGATAAATAGAACTAGTCAACTAAACAATAGGTTTTTAAAATAGGAAAATTTCGATTTTAAGAAAAATGTTTGAATTTCTTTTCCTTTCTTTTTTTCCAATTTTTGCGTGAATGTTATCTCGTATAATGCATTTAAAATTGTAATTTTATGCTTAATTTTCATTTAAAAAATAAATGTACGTATGAAGTGCAGTTGCTTTAGAAATACCTTTTATCAAATACGCTAATTAAAATTTGATTTTTTTAAGCTCTTGATCATACCAGCTACAATCCATTTATTTTTTCTTTTTAAATGTGTAATTTAATGAGGAAATTCACTTTTAAATTTTAAGGTAGTTTGTGTCATGTTATTAAACTAGTCTAAGCTAATTCTGTGAAATTTGACGTCTTTTTCAATTTGTAAGATAAACATTCTAATGAATGAACTTTAGGCACAAAATGATGTTCTCAGGGATGTAACACGAAAATCTAAATTAAAATAAGAAAAAAACATATACTCTTAAAATGTAAGTGGTACGAAAGAGAGCTAAAAATACTCCGAAATAAAATAAAATTTTGGCAGCTATGATCTATGCATTCAAAATAATTTAGTTTAATTATAACCTGATACTACGTCTTTTTTTCAACATAGTGTAGGATACTTGAGAAAAGGAAGCAAGATTGAAGTATTTATAGAGATTTTTATGAAAGTGTAAAAGTTTATCTGCAAAATATAGATAAATAATACGAGTAAAACCGTATTTATAATCAGCAAAGTTCAAATCTGTATGTGCTGTTTTGTATTTTATTTTATAGATATATGCAAATTTTGACGATTATAAGTCTACCAATGAGCTTGATAAATACAATAATAAGTGCAAGTCTCAATATAATTGCTATAATGTTTAACAAAATGAAATATAATAATTTAAAAGTTATTTATATAAACTTATCATGTACTAAATACATAATAAATTTTTAAATACTTAGAAATTTTGATTGTACGTTATGATGAATGTCATTAACCTTATTCATTCATTAAATATGGAATAAATTAGTCACTACTCTCGCAATAGCGGGATGTACCTTTTCTGTTAAGATTGGCTTCATTAGTATTGAATAGATAATGAAATTATACATATGGCAGTCACCGCATATTTTCTTAAATATATATCATCGTAAAAAAAATTACAGGTGGTTCTTCATTAGATTATTCTGAAAATTTTATTTATTACTAAGCACGTAAATAAATAGTAAATACGAATTATACTTATATGCGAATACAGGAAAAGATGAATATAAGTATTTATTCTCTATGAATTAATATCATTAGAATAATAATAAAATTAGCGATGAAATGCATTTTCACATTTTTTTTTTTTTTTTTTTTTTTTTTTTTTTTTTTAAATAACCTTTTTTTTTTTTATGCTGAATTTTTATGCAAAATCATGTAGATTTAGCAAATTTTACTTAATAAATTTCTAACAAACAGAATAATTACGTTAATTGCTTTCTTTATATAATCGGAAAAACATATGAAATAACTCTTTAAGCACATAAGCGAAGAAATACGTTTTGTAATTCGAAGAACCCTGCAATTTCATTTTAAGAAAGTTTATGTATTTTGTTAATGAATCACTTTAGGCTTAAATCATCGACCATTTAGGAAAACTCCATTGCTAAAATTAAATTTCTACATAGTTAAATGAAAATAATGAACTAAACAACAGTTTTATAAATGGGAAACTTTCGTACTCTGACTCCCGTACTTATTCATGGAATTTCTTGAAACTGATACAGTCGGCTGCAAAATTATTCGAGCACTAGCAATAATCCTTGCCAAAAAAAAGTACACTTAATACAGCTTTGTTAAATAAATCCTTGTCGAGTCATGTTCTTAATCAGTCTAAGAACATGATTCGACAAGGATTTACTTAGAAAAACTGTCTTAAGTGTACTTTTTTGGCTAGTGCTCGAATAATTTTGCAGCCGACTGTATATGTTATTTAGGTTCACTATCGAATATTCTCTATTGAAAATGGAGTGAATACCTCTACTGGTTTGTGCGCAGAGACACCCGAAAGTATTCCAAAGCATTGTGTTCTGTGAGAGCTATTTCTAAAAACCATATTTTAATACCGTTACTTTACACAAATCTTAATGAAATTGAAATTTGTTATTCAAGTCCACTATCGAATGTTCCTCATTGAAAATGGAGTAAATATCATCAGTGGTTTGTATACAGGAACACTCGAAAATATTCCAAAGCATTGCGTTCTATGAGAGGTATTTCTATAAACCAAATTTCAAGAACTTCATTTTGCACAAATTTTAATAAAATTAAATATATCTATAATAATAATCTATAATAATAAAAGAATATGTCTGTCTCTCTGTCTGTCTGTCTGTCTGTCTGAGTATCTATACGTCCATCCCCTAATGAACGCAGAACTACAATATTTGACATACGGGTGCTCAGAAGCCTGCCCGAGTGCATAGTGAATAAAAAAAATTTAAAAATTTAATTAGTTCCGGAGATATTAATTAAAATGTAGACCTATGTCTAATGAAAAAGCGATCTCAATAACTGAAAATTCACCGCGATTGCATAAAAATAGATATTTTAACGGAGTTAAAAGCAGAAAAAGTGGAAAATAAATTAGAAATATTAGTCCGATCGTTACGAATTTGGTACCAAATGAAAGGGGAATTTTTTCCGAATCTAAGAGTGCAAGCAGCTTATTGATACAACAATTAGATTTTTTAAAATTAACTAAAGTATAAAATAAAGATGGCAACATCATTTCAGTTGTCTGCCATGAAAACATATCGCAGACAACTCTCTGGATGAAAAAGGAAATTATTGTAATCAATTAAGATGTCATGTGTTTTATAGTGCGGGGGGAAATTGCAATTTTCTAACTTTTTCTAATTTCCATTCACGCTACATTTGAATTAATATTCGGCCTAGACAGCATATTATAAAGCTACTGTTCAATTTTCATGAAAATATATCAATAAACAAAAAAAATTACATATTTATTGGAAAAAGATTAAGTTTTCTTTTATATTTTGCAATATTTTAAATTGAGATATGCCGTTGTAATTTCGTAGTATTTGGTTTTAATGGCCGATAATCCGATTGTAAATATTTTTGAAAGAGTAAAATTATTAGGGAGGGCTTGAGGTAGGGGGGAAAGGGGTAAAAATTAAAAAAAAAAAAAAAGAGTTACAGCGTTTGAAATTGGTTGGCATATTTAGATTTTAAGGCAATGTAAATCGATTGATTATATTTTCGAGTGTAAAATTATTATTAGCGACGGAAAGGGGGGGAGCGAAGTGGCAAAGATGTAGAAAAGGAACGGGAGTTTCGGAGAAAACAACGGAATACCCAGAACACCTTTATTCTTATTTCTACCGACAGACTTATCCTTATTTCTACCGCTGTATTATTTTAAAATTTCATTATTTCAAATTTTAATTACGATTAAATTATTTTTAATACATCATTCGAAAGATATTTTAACGTTCTTTTATATTATCGAAAGTGGAATTCGAGATTTTATCCGATTTATACGTTTTAAGGTCTCCTGTTTAGGTTTTCTTTTGTATCTCAGCTACTAATTAAAATATTTTCATAAGTAATACATCATTTGAAAGGTTTGTTGATTTAGAATTGAACAGTAGATTACAGAAATTTCTACCGCCAGATGATGCTGTAATATTTTAAATTTTCAATATTTTAAATTCTAATGAGCGAGGAAGGTGTTGTTTGTTCTAAAACGGGGATAAGGCGCCGCAGTCGCCACCGAGCGGGACTTTGCTAAAGTCAGAATTTTGAAAGATCGTAACACTGTGAGCGAACTGGCTGTTTCAGATATTCAAACGGGAAGAGGGCCTTGCAGGCTACCGATCGGGAATTTACTGCGATTAAATTTTTCAATGAAGCTATTTTCACTATATGTCAATAAGCTGTTGTAATATCTGAAACGGAAAAAGCACTGCAGGCGCCACCGAGCGGGAGTTTCATAAAGTCGTATTTTTCAAGGATCGCGAACCATCTGGTCGCCGAAGGCGGTTAGTCTATCTATAATAATAAAAGAAGATGTCTGTCTGTGTGTCTGCCTGTCTGTCTGAGCATCTATACGTTCAGCCCCTACTGAACGCAGAAGTATAAAATTTGACATACGGGTACTCAGAAGCCTTCCCGAGGGGATAGTGAAAACAGAATTTAAAAATTTTAATTAGTTGCGGAGATTTTAATTAAAATGTCGACCCATGTCGATCGAAAAATGAGCAGCAAGATTCAACGGCTAATTGCTTAAATATATATATATATATATATATATCAGCAGACGATTTTCTCCGCTGTCTGGAAAGGAAGCAAAACATCTGGAAATCATTAATGTCATGTGTTCTTGAAGTGGAATTAAAAATTACAAATTTCAAAATTCTTCAAATTTTCATTTACATTACATTTAAATTAATATTCGGATTACACGGCATATTATAAAGGTACTGTTCAATTTTCATGACAATATATAAATAAGCAAAAAAATTACATATTTATTGGGAAAAGATTAAGTTTTCTTTTATATTTTGCATTAATTTGAATTGAGATATGCCGTTGAAATTTCGTAGTATTTGGTTTTAATGCCCGATAATTCGATTGTGAATATTTTTGAAAGAATAGAATTATTAGGGGGGGGGTTCAAAGATGTAGAAAAGGAACGGAAGTTTCAGAAAAAACCACGGAAAACCCGGAACACCTTTATTCTTTAATATTTTGCAGAGTTTCGAATTCCAATTTCTGCTGACATATCGTACTAAGGATTTTTAACGTTATATAGCCCGGAATTATGCAAGTTTCGTAGAAAACCATGTATAAGTCGGACACAAATCTTTTTATAAAAATGTTTAAAATAGCTCTGTATCTCAGCTTCTAATTAACATAATATCATAAGTAATATATCATTTAAAAAGTTATTTGAATTGGACTTCAAGAGTATATGTTGTAAATCTCTGTCGCCAGAGGGCGCTTTGATATTTTAATAATTCAATATCTAGAATTCTAATTATGCTTACATTACTTATAACGCATTTTGCAATATTTTAAATTGAGATATGCCGTTGAAATTTCGTAGTATTTGGTTTTAATGCCCGATAATCCGATTGTAAATATTTTTGAAAGAGTACAATTATTAGGGAGGGCTTGAGGTAGGGGGGAAAGGGGCAAAAATTAAATAAAAAAGAGAGTTACAGCGTTTGAAATTGGTTGGCATATTTAGATTTTAAGGCAAGGTAAATCCATTGTTTATATTTTCGAGTCTAAAATTATTATTAGCGACGGAAAGGGGAGGAGCGAAGGGGCAAAGATGTAGAAAAGGAACGGGAGTTTCGGAGAAAACAACGGAATACACAGAACACCTTTATTGTTTAATATTTTGCAGAGTTTCGAATTCCAATTTCTGTTTACACATCATACTAAGGATTTTTAACGTTATATAAGCCCGGAATCATGCAAGTTTCGGAGAAAACCATGGATAAGTCGGATTACTGAGAGAGAATAATAATAATAAAAAAAAAAAATCTCTGAGAATAATAAAAATAAAAAAAAAATTACATTTTAATTTACATTTACTTGGAAATAAAATTTTATTCTAATATTTTAATTATGATTAAATTATTCTTAATACTTCATTCGAAAGACATTTTGAAATACTTTTATATTATCAAAAGTGGTTTTCGAGATTTCACCCAATTTACACGTTTTGAGGTGTCCTGAATCGGTTTTCTTTTGTATCTCAACTACTAATTAAAATAATGTCATTTGTAATACATCATTTAAAAGCTTTGTTGATTTGGAATTGAAAAGTAGATTACAGAAATTTCTACAAAATTCAATTTTTCAAAATCATAAAGAAATTCATATTTATTTTTAAAATGCTAAAAAAATATTTTGTATAGAATACCATTTGATTAACCTTTTGATTTGCAGGGCTGTACTAAAACATCAAGATACATTAAGGGCTGCAGTTAGAATATAAGGACTACGTTTTCTTTTGTGTTTATCGTTTTTAACAATTTCTAACAATGTTTAAGAAGGATTAGAAACAGAATTAGTCTATCTGTATGCCTTTCAGAAATACTGTATGTCCGTCGTGTGATTACGTAGGCAAAGTACATTGAAACTTATACGATACAACAATTACGCACATTTGGAAAGTGTTAATAATCATTGCATGCATGATTTTTTGTTCTACATTTTTTATTTTTCGAATTTTGGGTGAATGATATCTCGTATAATGCGCTACAAAATTCAAAATTTATATTTAATTTCCGTTAAAAAAAATTTTCCATACGAAGTAAAATTTTTTTTAAATGTCTTTTATCAAATACGCTTATTAAATCTTCATTTTCCCCCCTTTGATCATATCAATTCTATTCCGCTTATGTTTTCTTCTCAAATGCGTAATGATGTTTTCTTTTCAATTCACTTTTAATTTTCTTGAGATACTTTGCGTTATGTTATTAAATGAAACTAATCTATCTCTGTGAAATTTTACATATTTTTCAATTTGCAAGATAAACATACCAAAAAATGTATTTAAGCACACAGTAAAGATTTTAAAATAATTTTTTCTGAGATGAATCTAAAATACAGTGACACTTTTTAATTAAAAACTTTTTGAAGGAGTAACAAAATTCTACAGAAATCTAGGAGTTAGAAATCATTCATATAGTAGGGAAAAAAAGGATCTAAATGCGCTTGAACGGATATATACGTTATATATTTTTTAGCATAAAAAAATACATTAAAAATAATAATAATAATAATAAATAAATAAATAAATAAATAAATAAATAAGGAGACTTAAATACATCAATACCTTTAGAGCTTTGCTTTCAACAACGTGATTTGCAATGATTAAATATTTTTAATAAATTATGATAATTAAATTCCACACTGAAAAAGTATTCTAAGGCTGTTATCTAGAAACCAAATTATGGTTCTAGTAAAATTGTTTCATACCATCCTTATAAATTCTAGTTTTCTTTGAAAGCGAGTTCTAAAAACCCCTATTAGAATTCTAGACCGTTTTCCTATATTATCGTGGTCAAAGTAATTTAAAAATCTTTGCAAATAAATGGGAATTAAAGAGGCGGGTATTAGTAACTGTAATTTTGGTTTGTGACCCAATTTCTCGGTATAGAAAAAAATTCATAATATCCATAAAATTCATGATATTGTTTCATCATCTAGAAAAGCGTGGACTAGAAATTATTAGTCATTTCGTTTATCCGGATTATTTGTTCACTTCACACGCATAACTCAGAAATCTATATTTCTATTTTAGAGGTTCAGAAGAGGACTATATATTCATTCTAGATGAAGGAGGTATAAATTTGTTTTCGCAGCGCATTTAAAATTTAAATAAAACTACATAAACGACGTTTTTTATGCATTATATTATCTCAAACAGCAGATGATTTAAGATTTATTCCTCAAAATTACATGATTTTTTATTTTCACCAATGGATAACAAGAAAAAATTTAATAAAAACAATGAAAAATAAATTGGAATTAGTATACAAACATTTCAAAATGAATCTTGCGAATATAAATTACTTGAAATGGACTGGACAATTTTATTTTAAATTATTATTTATTTATTTTGTTGTTAATGTGTATAATTATACAAAAATAAATGTGCAATATAAAATGTATTCAACTTTCAGGCGCTTAAATACAAGACATTTTGTATTTAAATAAGTTTATAATATAATTTATAAATGTCAAATGATGGACAAAATTGAAGTTAATGAAATATATAAACAACTATCTTAACATGCTTGAATACATAACATCTCCTTCAGGTTTAAACTTTCAAGCACAAATTCAATATGAATACAACTGTTGTGTGTAGTGTTAAAGTTCTTATTTTTATCACTGGCATCAGCTTCTTGGTAAAAAATTAGAGTATTCTTTCTAATTTGAAATGACACTTTTCATCTGAATTATATTTCCACACAGATATCCGTCCTTTTGCCTAGCTTCTTAAGAAAGTATGAACAACCGTCCATTTTTTTTTTTTTTTTTTTTACTTCCTTATACAAAGTATAAGGAGGTACAGTAATCCCGATTTGCGAAATGGATTTTGTGTTTCACATTGCTCGAAAACCAAAGATCGCTAAATGTTGCCAATTTATAGATGTGACTGTCATGATGTCTAGTTGTACACCTGCAAGTGTCGTCTTAACACAAGCTCTCGTTTTAGAGATATAAGCGACTTTACACGATTTTTCGTAACGTCTGTATGTATGTGTGTCTGTGTGTGTGTGTGAGAGAGAGAAAGAGTATGTCGCATAACTCAAAAACCGTTGGACGTAGAAAGTTGCGAATTGATACATAGGTTTGTTATAACATCTAGTTGTGCACCTCCCTTTTTGGACTTTGTATGATTTTCCGTTTTGGAGATATTTAGGAAAATTAGTTTCATAATGACCAAAAATACATAGGTTTTGGCCATAATGTATCAAAAAACGGTAATAACTCAAAAATGGTTTGGAAAAATCTTGCAATTTAACTGACTTCCCGATTATCTAGACATTTGAAACTTTCAGAAAAGCTCAGAACACATTGGCAATGCATTTTTTAAATATTTTTAGCCAACTGTTTCCGATACCTGCTGCCTTCAGTAGCGTTTATGTGATTCAACAGAAAATTTATTTAACTAACTGCCCGACTAGCTAGACATTTTAAACTTTCAGAATAGATCAGAGCACGGTGAAAATGCATTTTTTTAAATACTTTTAGTCAACTATTTAGGGTACCTGCTGATCTTCGGCAGCGTTACCAGTACAAATCTTGCAATCGATTTTTAACGAACTTCCCGACTAGCTAGACATTTAAAACTTCCGGAAAAGCCCAGAACACGGTGACAATGCATTTTTAAAATATTTTTACCCAATTGTTTCGGGTGACTGCTGCCTTCAGCAACATTTATATGGTTAAACAGAAAATTTATTTTACTAACTTCTCGACTAGCTAGGCATTTGAAACTTTCAGAATAGTTCAGAACACGGTGAAAATGCATTTTTTTAATACTTTTAGCCAACTGTTTCAGGTCCCTGCTGCCTTCGTCAGCCTTTATATGGTTCAACAGAAAATTTATTTAACTAACTTCCCGACTAGCTAGACATTTGAAACTTTCATAATAGTTCAGAACACAGTGAAAATTCCTTTTTTTAATACTTTTAGTCAATTTTTTCTGGTCTCTGCTGCCTTCGTCTGCGTTACCAGTACAAATCTTGCAACCCGTTTTTAACTAACTTTCAGAAAAGCTCAGAACACGGTGATAATTCATTTTTACTTCCTTATACACAGTATAAGGAAGTATAGTAATCCCGATTTGCGAAATGGATTTTGTATTTCACATTGCTCGAAAACGAAAGATCGCTGTATGTTTCCAGTTTATACGTGTGACTGTCATGATGTCTCGTTGTACACCTGCAAGTGTCGTCTTAACACGAGCTCTCGTTTTAGAGATATAAGCGACTTTACACGATTTTTCGTGACGTCTGTATGTGTGTGTGTGTGTATGTCGCATAACTCAAAAACGGTTGGACGTAGAAAGCTGCGAATTGATACATAGGTTTGTTATAACATCTAGTTGTGCACCTCCCTTTTTGGACTTTGTATGATTTTCCGTTTTGGAGATATTTAAGAAAATTAGGTTTATAATGACCAAAAATACATAGGTTTTGGCCATAATGCATCAAGAAACGGTAATAACTCAAAATCGGTTTGGACAAATCTTGCATTTTAACTTCCCGACTAGCTAGACATTTGAAACTTTCAGAAAAGTTGACAATGCATTTTTTAAATATTTTTAGCCAACTGTTTTGGGTCCCTGTTGCCTTCGGCAGCGTTACCAGTACAAATCTTGCAATGGATTTTTAACTAACTTCCCGACTAGCTAGACATTTAAAACTTCCGGAAAATTTCAGAACACAATAACAATACATTTTTTAAATATTTTTAGCCAATTGTTTCGGGTCATTGCTGCCTTCGGCAGCGTTTATATGGTTCAACAGAAAATTTATTTAACTAGCTTCCCGCCACTAGCTAGATATTTGAAACATTCAGAATAGTTCAGAACACGGTGAAAATGCATTTTTTTTATACTTTTAGCCGACAGTTTCAGGTTTCTGCTGCCTTCCGCAGCGTTTATGAGATTCTACAGAAAATTTAATTAACTAACTTTCCGACTAGCTACACATTTGAAAATTTGAGAATAGTTCAGAACACGGTGAAAATTCATTTTTTAATACTTTTAGCCAATTTTTTCGGGTCCCTGCTGCCTTCGTCAGCAGTACAAGTACAAATCTTGCAATCGGTTTTTAACTAACTTTCAGAAAAGCTCAGAACACGGTGATAATTCATTTTTTAAAAATATTTTTAGCCAAATGTTTCGGGTCCAATGTCAATGTTTTTTAACATTATATATATTTCTAAAAGTGTATAAGGAAGTCATGTGGTGGCCACATCAGATTTTTTTTTTTTTTTTTTTTTAATAAGGTAGCTTAAAAAAAAACTTTATCTCTATCTGAGGCGATGGAATATTTTAAACCCCACCTAACTTTAATTTTCAACGGCCAAAACTCATTCCGGAATTTATTAACAAAAATTTACATCAATAATACACAGAAAGACTTTATTCATTTCTTTTCATTTAGACTTGCTTGTAAATTCTGGTGGCAGCTAATTTTAAATTAAAGATATTTCATTGCCCCTCAAATGGATAAAACCTGCATGTGCGGAATAGTATATTTAATGAAAATCAGAAAAAAAATAATTCAAATATTCAAAATTTCAAATATAAAATTAAAAAATAGGTGCTAAAGGCATTGATTGAAAAGTAAATAAATAAAAACATGCAAAGAATTTTATTCAATCAACAAAAATTTGATATTCAGAACAAAATTTTCGTACAAATGTACTCTAATAGAAATTTTGGTTTGATCAACAAAATACATTTTGGTTGCAATTTTAAGAAAATATCTTGTTTTTCTTACAATATATATATATATATATATATATATAATATATGTATACATAATATGTATCAATGTGTGTGTGTTCTTTTGAATATTCGAAAAATAATGTAAAATTAAATAAATTAGTTTGTTAATATAATGAAATACAGAATAATGTTATTGAAAGTTTGTAAATTTGTTAACAATTTACTTTTAATGATAATTTCGTTTTTAACAACACAATTGCCGTAACCAAACATTTTTTCTACGCACAAATGTTTTATCTGAGTGAATAATTATATTAGACTATTAAATGTTTTTATGGTAGGGCGATATATATATATATATATTAATATATACGTATATACGTATATATTAATGTATATTTATACGGGCGAAATATATACGTATATTCATCAGAATCGCTTTTGATTAAACTCCAAGAATTGGAATTCAGTTCAGTAAAACTAATGTTTATATTGATTAGATCCATTCATTCCCTAAGGAATCATGATAAAGCAGCTTGTTCATGATAATGAAAGTGAATTCGAAATTAAACTGTAATCAGAGAATATTTCATTCAATATAAATTATAGAAGTTTTAAGTAAGGATTAAAGACTTTATTTTCTTCTTTATCATAAATTATAAAATTGGTTACAGCCGTTCAAAAATCTGTTAGAAAATATTTGTTTTATATTATATCTGTACTGATAAGTATAAAGGATTTAAGTCCATATTCTTGATTTTTCAGGAGATGAAAAATAAAGTTAAACTAACTAAAAACTAATCAGCAGAATCGATTAGGAAAAAGGGAATGTTAGTTTATACGCTTTATACCATTCAGTGATTGTCAATCTTCATTTAATAAAGGAAAAAAATTGAATTAAATATTTTATACCAAAGTTTAATGCTAAATTTCTGACGTGAATCTTTTTTTACCAATGGATTTTCTCAAAGACATGGGTTTAAATCCTTTATACCAATCGATAGAGAATTTTTTTCTGAGCCTGACTATGTACTTAACTCAAAATCGACATTTTTGGACTTAAATCCTTCATACTTATCAGTACAGATATAACACTTTAACAGAATTGTTTTCTTTTTGTTTCTTTCTTTTTTTTTTTTTTTCGTGTTTGTGATATCAAATGGAAATGCTTATAAAAAAAAAAAAAAAGAAAAAAAAAAGTTAATTACATGATAACTCCATGGCAGGAGTAGTGCTAGTAATAAAAGAGAAAATGATTATCTAATTATTACACAATAGAAATATTTATTGTACATTTACAGCCTATTTTTGTGATGAAATAAATTAATGAATATTGTTATAAAATATTGGAGGAAGCAAAAATATCTTTGTGTGACTTAATTTACATTACATATAGTGTAAAAGTAGTTTAGTCTACAATTACATGTAGAGAAAGTCATATTTCATAAAAATGTAACAAATTACGCAAAAAGTAAGTTATCCTATCAAGATCAACCTTGAGATTAGTCGATAATATGGTATATTTACAAATTAGGAAAGTTTTCATATTGAATAATCTTAAAGTAAATACTTTATTATAAATTAACTACATTATTTTGGAAAAGCTAAAAATCTGGTTAATTTATAACACAAATATAAATATTCCATTGTTTTTCATTAAGGGCTTGTAGGTGTAATAAGTATTTTTTGAAAATTACGGTGTTGGATTAATAAATATTTACATACATATATGCATCGTTATATAACAGTGTTAACACTTTCGCGACCGCATGTTTTTGCCTTTTTGCCAGTAAGATCCGCCTATGGGCTTTATTCTCTCAAGTTATAATATTTCAGGACAAAATTTTCTATATTTACATTTATATTACAAGTGGATATACACTATAATTATATTCTTTCTAACCAAAGTATTTGTATCCATAGTGTATTGATTGTACAAATATGAATATTGTGTGTATTCTCAAGAAATAAATGACATACAAATTGCAAAAGAAACGCCCACTGGTGGAGTTACAGATTTTCAAATGACTTGAATTTACGTCAGCGGTCGTGAAAGTGTTAGGAATACAAAAATATATCAAAAACTTCCTTAATTAAAAAAAAAATCAAAAATTAAAGTTAAGTTATTTAAATTGTAAAATGCTCCATGTACACTGATATTTAATTTTCTAACAGTTTTTAGATTATTACTCTTTAACATTACATTGTAACATAATTGTGTGTTAATTTGTGGGTGCACTGGTAAGTTAAACATTTTACTTATTTATTTATTATTTTTTTTTTTATTTAATGCTTAAAATTTAGGAAAAAATTATATATATATATATATATATATATATATATATATATATATATATTTAATATAAATATTTTAGGAAAATAATTTTTATGCTATCAAACTGAAGAATGTTCAGAGCTGCCAATATTTTGATTTATTTCTACGTAGTGTTAGTACCTGCTAACATTTGAACAGTATTGCCAGATTGGGGACATTTTTTATTCAACTACCACTAATAATTTTGAGAAGTTATATTTGATATGCATAATAGACGATTAATCGTCAATGTGATTAGGCAACCATTACAAACAAAATTTAGTGGGGGATATTGAGTTCAAAAAGTCCCCAATCTGGCAACACTGTATTTGAGGTCACATTTTTCTTAGAAAAATTTTCCCTAGTAGGTTATTACGATTAAAAATGAAGAAAATTACCTTGAAAACTAAGAGGTATGAAAAAAAGTATTTTACTATTAACAGTACCCCAACTAATAAAAATCTTGTCAGTTCTATAAGTTAATGAAAAGAATGTGTTTAAAGATACTAAATTTTTATAATATTTATAGCACGTCAACTGAGATCAGAAAAAATCACTAAAAATCATTTAATCTGTTCGAAATGTAAAGTATTTAGCAATATATAAAATACGGAAACTACTGCAAAAATACAAACAGGAAAAAACAATGAATCTACAGCAATGTATTGAATTTATGCAAAATCTATATAAATCTATACCATCATATATATATATATATATATATATGTATTATTTAAAAAAAATCGCATATATATTTATAAATAGCATTTTTCGTATGCCGTACTCATTATATTTTGAATTGTAAAAATTATTATTTTTTTGAGTGGTTACAACGTTCCTATATTTTTGCGTACGTTTAAATATTTTGTAATCACAATCATTCTTTTTATGAGCTAAATTGAGAATCACCCCAAATATATAAGGATCATTTTTGTGAGCCCTCGATATTTTCCAATGTGGATTTGGATGGTTATATAATTCTTTCTTGATATATATACATATATATATACATATATATATATATATATATATATATATATGCATAGCATTTTTTTATGTCTTACGCATTAGAAACAAAAAATTTTTCTCATATTTTGAGGGGTTGCAGTGGACCTCTATAATTGTATGGGTTTCATTAATGACAAAATAATAAAACGCACGTACAAATGTTGGAACGGCGGAAGCTTTGAATTTTATTATGCTAAATGCAAAGAAGAATGAAAATGAAAATGCTGAAAAATCCATTAAAAAGCTTGTGGAAACCGTTTAGATCCTTATATGACTTACAAGGGAAATTTTCATTTTTATTCTGGTTGAAAACAATTTTTGCCGACATAAATGGTGATTCATTTAATTAAATTGATACGCCATTTCACCGAAAGCCATCAAAACGCTTTCAAGCAAAAGGCAACCAAAAGAAAAAAAAATTCTTGAAATAATTTTCCCCCGATCTCCCTTAAAAAAAAAAAAAAACTCCAGTACATCAGAGAATCTTTGGTTGGAATGAATTCATTTGAAATGGCAATATCTCGTGCATTTGGAATTTCTTTTTAACAAGTAAATTGA
The DNA here is from genome assembly GCA_963930645.1 of Salticus scenicus. NCBI lineage: Eukaryota > Metazoa > Arthropoda > Arachnida > Araneae > Salticidae > Salticus > Salticus scenicus. The sequence continues at coordinate 325,257,111 of OZ005648.1, read as the reverse complement.
GAAATTATGCATGCTGAATATATTTATATTTAAAAATAATTCCTCGTGTTCAAACAACCGTTATGGCAAAATAATTGAGAATTTATTAAACATAACGCTTGTGTGGTAAAGTTTGTTACAGTGTAATTAGTTTTACCGTATCACTGGCAAAGAAGTTGGGAAATAATATTAAACGTAACAAAAATAAAATGGTGTTTTTTTTTTTTTTTTTTTTTTTTTTTTGTAGCATAACTTAAGGAACATATTTTTTCTTTTCCCTTCTTATTGGATATTGTTCTGAGGTATTAAATATTTAAATATACGTATAGGTAGATAGATACAGAAAGAAAAATAAATAATAAATAAATGCTAAAAAATTAAAGCAACAACATGTCTTGCGCATATTCAAAAGAAAGAAAGAAAAAATGAATGTATAAGCACAAAATTTTGCCGACATTCTCATTATCAAATCATTCACTGAATTTTATATACCATTGACATAAATGTTAGTTTAAACTGGTTTCAATTATTATTTTTTTTTTTCAAATGTAAGCTTTGCGAAAAATAGAGTATTTACAACAGAAAACTAATTGAAAAATAGTATCAAGATGCGTATTACAGATGCACACGCCTCCAAATAACAAATTAAGATCTGCTTTTTCTTTCTTTTTTACATTTTTTTCAATAAGTCTGTTATGGAGTATAACGAAAAAGCAATGTTGAAAGAAAAATCGGGATTTAAAGTAACATATGGATGTAGGTATCTGCATCTGTTTGTAATGCACCCTTAAAAGCCTTTCTCATTGAGCATAGTTTTCTAAAATCGTTTGAAAATGTTCTTTCTTGGAAAACTTTAGAAAATTTGCATTAATATGAGTTTAATTTTTATTTTTCATTAAAGATATGTAAAACAATTTATTAATAAAGGGATTATATAACGAATATGTTGTTTAAAATGTATGTATATGTTCTTTTGTTTAAAAAGTATGTGCCAAAGAAGAAAACGACATTGAGAAAAAATTCTGTGACTGACATCAAGAAACTTAATTGTGGCTCTACTAAAAATAGTTTCATGTCATCCTTATAAATTCTGGTTCCATTTTCTAATGAGTTTTAAAAACACTTACTTGAATTCTAGAGCGTTTTCATATATTATCGTGGTTCAAATTCTTTAAAACTTTTGCAAATAAATGTGAACACAAGAGGTGAGTCTTAATAACTATACTTTTGGATTATGACAAAATTTTGTGAAACCAAGCGAGAATTTCTCGTAATTAGCGAGGAAAAATACATCGAGGAGCGAGAGGGAGGGTTGGGTCATTAAATCATTTTGGATGAAAAAAAAAAAAAAAAAAAATCACGATGTCAAGTGTGTTAAATAAAAAAAAAAAAAAAAGGATCACCCCGGATGTAATAAAAGGACAAAATTGACTAGAAAAATACATCGAGGAGCGGAAGGTAGGGCTGGGGCATTAAACCTATCGTCGAAGGTTTAAAACGCCTCGCTTATGTGACTCGGGGGTGAGTGGGAGCCACCACAATTTAGAATGTAGAAATCGAAGAAAAAAAAAAAACTAAAAATCCATAGAAAAAGCATGGGATGAAAAACAATAAAAACTCACAATGTCAAGTGTGATTAAAAAAAAAGGGGGGGGGGGTCTCACACTGGAAGTAATAAAAGGGCAAAATTGACTCAAAAAATATATCGAGGAGCGGGCGGGAGGGTTGGGACACTAAACCTATCGTCGAGGGTTTAAAACGCCTCTCATTTTATATTGTTTCAACATCTAGAAAAGTGTCGAATAGCAATTCTTGATCATTCTGTAAATTTGAAGATTCAATTGCTGTGTTTCCGTACCTGTACTTTGTGTCAGTGAATACGAATGGCTTTTTGATGGCTATGTTTGTAAGTTTCTGACACATTGAATAAGCATTCTCTTCGACAAAACTATTCAAATTATCAAATTTAAGATTGTTGCCCTGATCGTGATGCACCTTTCAGAAATTCGCCTCCGGAATTGAATTTTCGGTGCAATTTTTGTGCATTATGTTATTTTGCTGCATACTTGCGAATGTTATGAATATTTTTCAATTCATTCTACAGCGTCTGCCCAATTTTTACTCGCATAATATCATGCTCTGATGACGTCTTTATGTACAGATATAATTTAAATTTTTTCCACATTGAAATGTTAAAATGATATTTTTAAAATATCCTGTAAAACACGTCTTGCATATAAGTTGTCTAAATGCTCCACCTAGAACCGAGAAAACTTTTCTTGTTACCTGATATAATAGATGCAAATTTTTAATTATTTGTAACCACTATTTTTAATGACTTGATACCACTGTTTAAAAATGACAAATAATTCGTTTTATATATATTACTTCCCACTTATTTAAATTCTTATGGATAATTCAGTCAGAAAATCTTTTCTTTATCTGCACTACCAGAAACTAGAAAAAATACATCTATTATAAAAGAAAAAAAAAATGGCTTAAATTTTATCTTCTACAAAATTCAATTGTTTTTACGGGAAAATTTGATTCTCTCTCTCTCTCTCTCTCTCTCTCTCTCTCTCTCTCTCTCTTTTTTTTTTTTTTTTTTTTTTTTTTTTTAAACTGCACTTAGAAAAAATTAGAAAGATTTCCTAAAGATTTCTATTCTTAATCTGGTTTAAGGAAAGAAGTTTTTTTTTCTTGGAATCTTTTACTGTAAAAATTTTAGTTACTATTTATTTACTTTTGTATTATGTTATGATTAACCAAAGATTTGAGGGCATAAATTAAATGTAATTATTTTTTGCGCAGTAAGATAAACGACTTGAGCCAAAGAACAATATAATTCTTTTTAAAGAATTTCTTCACAAATTTCTGATAAAATTGAAAACAAATGTCTGGATTAAGGAATACAGAATGTATATACAGGTGTTCCAAAAGTCCCACACTCGCCACCTAACTCGAAAATGAGTCGAAATTGTGAAAAATGGCGAAACAATGAATTCGAGAGGAACCTCTTTTAGTGAGAAAAGTTTGGGCCTAGGAGGACTTGGGGGGCTGCTAGGGAGGGCAATCTCCAAATTTCAAATGGGAAGGTATATCTTGTGATACATCTCTCGAAACATCTCTTCAAAACAATGAATTTGATATAAATAGTTTTATCCTGCAATGATTATTAATTGGATACATAAGTATAAAATCCACATTACAAAAGTTTAAAAACTCACGTATCTCATTTAATTATCATCGCAGGGCGAAACTATTTATACCAAATTCATTGTTTTGAAGAGACGTATCCAGTGATGTATCACAAGCCATACCTTCCCATTTGAAATATTAAAGTTTCCCTCCCTAGCAGGTCCCCTAGTCACCCTAGGCTCAAACTTTTTTCACCAAAAGATGTCCCTCTCGAATTCATTGAATACATGTATCCCCATTTTTCAGAATTCCAACTCATTTTTGAGTTAGGAGGGGTGTGTGGGACTTTTGGAACACCCTCCATATATATTGAGTATATGTAATTTTTTTGTCCTGTAAATATTGCATAATAAATTAACTTGCTCAGTTCAAATTACTTTTTTCAACAAAAAGCTTAAAACTGGATTCAGCAGAAATTTTTCTATTTAATTAGAAATTTCTATGAAGTAAGATTTAATCTTAGATGTATGAATAAAAAAAAAAAAAAAAAAAAAAAAAAAAAAAAACTCATTTAAAAATTATTACAACGTATATATTTGTTTCAAGATGAATCCTCAAATACGACGTTAAAACGAAAATTATGAATTAAAAACATTTTAAAAGACAAACTTAATAATTATTAAGAGAACTTTTAAAAATTAATAATTTTTTCCAATGTAGTTTTGCTTAAATAATAAAACATACAAGATGCATAAATTTCGTAATTTTACTGAAAAAACGTTTTAAATCTTTTTATACATTGAAAAGTTTAAACATATTTTACAATATGTTTATAGTGTATATATACAAACTAATGAGCAAATTAATGAGTTAAGTATTAAAATTTAGTTTTCTTATTCGTAAAAAAAAAAAAGAATGTTACATATAAGAGTTTTGAAAACTTTGAACTACTAAATTTAACTACTTTATTACATAAGATTTAATAGTTACAAATAATAATAATAATAATAATAATAAAATGAAAAATGCAATATTTATGAAAAGCAAGCTTTAACTGAGGAAATTTTTTAATTTTATGAAATATGAATGTAAATTATTTTAAACTCCATAAAAACATAAAGTTCATAAGTCATTAAAAAATATTTTTTTTATTTTTTTTCACTTCCAAATTTATCTCAAATTGTGCAAAAATATTATTAATTAAATCAAATTTAATTTAAAAAAAAAGAAGAAGAAAGTTGAATCATCAAATACCTTATAACTCCAAAAGTAGAGAAATACATTCCTTATTGAAGATAGTTTTTATTATAACTCTAAATACTTAAAATTCAGCATATATGTCAGTTTTAGAAACTTCAGCGTGCAACTTCTTCATAAGGTTAACTTTAATATCAACACTTAACAAGAATACTTTATTTTACATTAATATTCTGAATTATATACTTTTGTTTAATTCAAAATGCGAAGAATAAAATGTTTTTAATAACTAAATTAAAAAAAAAAAGTCAGAAAAATGGTTTTGTACTAAGCAGTGTAAAAAGTAGTGTCATAAATTTTGTAATACAAAATTTTAATACCTATTTACATTGATATAGCACATTTATCAGTAATATGATGCACTTATAAATAAAATTATATATAAAGAGTGAAAAACTCTGAATTATTTTTATTAAAAATAGTTATATTATTTTTATTATGAGAAGTTATATTATTTTTATTAGCAAAAATCGCAATAATTTCATAAATTAAGACGTTTTCTTAATCGAATTTACGAAGTGATTTAAAAATTATTCATAAAATTATGTTTTATAACGGCACTTAACAGATTTACTTTAATATACCGAATTGAATAATTATGTTTATTTGAAAATAAGAATAGAATATGTTTTTATAATTACATTTTAATTTTCGTCCAAACAATGTATTTCGCGTACAAATGAGTGTAAAAATCATTATATATCTTATAATTTAAAAGTAAAGTAGCGTTTCTCAAATTTTATGCGTCCTACCTCTTTCAGAGAAAGATTACACTTAAAATATGACGAAAATCTGTAAAAAAGGAAACATTAAAAAGAAAAGAAAAAAGAAAAAACAAATAAAGAATGAAACTAAAAGATTTTTTACTGAAAAGAAAGCTATACAAAAAATATTCTTATATGTAAAAATAAAATATATATTTATACTGATGTAATACTATTTCCTGGAAATATGATGCATTTACAAATAAGATTTTATTAGTATTATCACAATGTATTCACTGAAAGGTTGAAGTACTTACATGCAAAGACTGAAAAATGCTAAATAATATTATTTTTATTAGAGAACATCAGTATAATTTCATATATTTAAACGTTTTTTAATCTTGTTTACCTGCCGATTTACAACATATTTTCACGAGAAAACTAAATTGTGTGCTGAATATTTAAAAGCCATGCTAATTTAACACTTCTTTTTAACAGATACACACAAAATTTAAAAATTATCAGGAAAAATCCAACCTTTAGCTTAAAACTGATTATTTGAATGTTTTGAATAACAAAAATTTAATAAACTTACTACTAGTACCGAGAGTAAGTATTAGTTGCAGTTAATGCAGAAATAGCAATTTATTTTATTTCACATTGGAAATAGAAAAACACATGACACGTTAATTTTCTCAAATGTTTTCCGATCACGCTTCCAAAATTAATGAGATACACTAAAACCTGTTATTTTAACGCAGCAGCTGGTTGTGTTCATTTTTCCATTAAAGGTAATTTATAAATATGGTAAATTTCAAATGATGATGCTGTAGAAATCCGTTTTAATTAGCATACACTTTATAATATAAAAATTAGTTTTAACTGCATGTGCAAAATCTTTAATTTTGACATAAAATTTTTTAAAGAACTATTTACAAAATATATTTTTAAATTATTTAAAATGTCCGTATGTTGCATTTTATTATTACTACTAATATTTTATTTGACTTCGAGAATATATCAGATTTTTAATATATATTTTGAAAAAAGAGTTTTTCCAAATTAAAATCAAGGGAATATTTAAAGATAGAAATATTTACAGAAATTCTCAGAAGTCACAATTTTGATTTCCTTTTTTTATATAAAACAATTTATATATTATTCTTTTGATGATATGTAGGGGAAAGTTGGACAAAACGGGATACCATTCTTGTTTTTCTTTACTACGGAAAATATATTGAAGAAAACCACACATTTTATTTTTTTATAACTACAACATTTATTGAAGCACACAAAAAACATATTTTTAACTAATTTTAATGACTGTGAAATAGTAAAAAAAATTATTTACCAAACTCTTACACATCCCGTTTTAGCATACCTGGGTTGGACAAAACGGGATAGGGATTACAATGTTTAATTTTTTGCGTAAAACTAACTGAAAAGCATAATTAACTGGCAAAAACCTGTAAAGCAAAATTTCTGCTTGAAAGAACAATGCCTTCTGTAACCAGATACTTGAAATAAGAGTTTTTTTTATGTTATTATTTACAAAATGGGAAAGACCTTTCATTTTGGCCTATAGCAGAACAAAAGTCGCATATAAAGGTGTCGTCCTCTTCGTCGGCATTAGAACACGCTTCGTGAGCCCATTCTTGGTATCCAGAACATTGGATCCAACCTTCACCAGCCTTAGAGTCGACGTACAGTGCATTACAAAATATGCAGGTTTCTCCTCCCTCTGTTTCATTTTCAGACGATGACGACATGAATTCTTGGCTGCTTGGTGAAGGTTTATTAAACTTTTCTAAGTTTTGACTTTTAACATCAGGATTAGGCTTTCCTTTGGAATCTTTTGTAGGCCTGCTTTTAGGTTTGATTGGACCTGGTAGCTCTTTTTCATCCTCTTTTCCCTTTCCTTTACATACAAACTTCCCTTTTGGAATTTTTAAGAGGGATTTCTTAGCAGCATTTTCTTCAATTTTCTTGGTTCTTTCTTGTAGTTAATCGTCCTTTCTTTTTCTTCAATTTCTAACTTACTCCTATATGGAGATGATGCTATTACTACAGTTTTCTTCTTTCCCTTATCAGCCCTTTTTTCTGGGCGAGGACTTTTTACTTGAGGTACAGGCAGAACAAACTTTGGAGAGATGGAAAATGGTAGCTTAGATCAATAACAAGAGAGTTCTAATCCTTTCTTCCCTGAAGATGTTGCAGGTTGGTCTGGACATAGGCTGTCTCCTGACAAGTTTGTTGGTTGGTCTACTTCTACGACGTCCCTTGAAGAAGTTGAAGGTTGCTCTTGGTCTTTGCTCATATCAGTCTGGTGCCCAACGCCTGGAGGTTCTTGCTGCAGGTCTGACGTAGGGTGGTCTGTAGTGACAGAGGGTGCAAACAAGTGATCTGGGAAGACGTCAGGATTGTAAAGACTTATGCCGGTTTTTCTAAACCCTTTAACGGCAGTTTCTGCAACAGCTGCCCGTGAATAGGCTGCGTTGAACAGTTTTGCAACTTCGTAAATTGTGACGGCACCTACCTGGATGGTTAAACAGCCACTTTTGAACTTCTTGTTCATGATACGTGCTCAGTGGAGCCATGAAACTGACATCCAGGGGCTGGAGGCGATAAGTTGTATGTAGGGGGAAGGTTAGGATGGTTACATTATTTTCTCTTGCCAAATTTACAAGTTCCAAACATTTGGTGTGACTGTTGTGTCCATCAAGTAGCAACAGCAATAGCTTCTCATGGGCAGGGTTGAAAAATTCTACGATTTTTTTAAACCAAACAATGAAGGTCTCCTTTGTGATCTAGCCGGTCTTGTGATATACTGCAAATGATACTGGAAAAGCATCATCCATGAGTCGTGGGTTTTCCTTCACTCGAGGAAATACAAACATAGGAGTGACGAATATACGGCATTAAAAAAAAAAAAAAAATGTATCCCGTTTTATCCAACTCATAAGTGTCCCGTTTTGTCCAACTCCGACACTTTTCAAAACAAACATGGCTGATGCCTAAACGTGAAAGGAAAATTAGATAGATTACACATGAGAATGTTCGTTAATAAATGCTTAATCAAATGTAATACTCACTGGAATTGTATTCCCATATATGTAGGCAGTATAATCTAGAAAACAACGCATGTCAATGTAGAAAGTTCCAAGAAATCAGAGTAAAAAACTTCTAAGAGCTACAACTTTCCATCAACTAGTGGTCTCGAGGCGGGACGAACTGAGAATGGTGTAATGACGGCCGAGAACAAGTTGCTGTCGTCGTCCGCTCGATAGCAGTACTAGACAGGTCCCTAGGCGACGTATCCCGTTTTGTCAGACTATCCCGTTTTATCCAACTTTCCCCTACTTGGTATTTAATAAAAATTACTATAATAAAATGTGGTATTCAAAATACTGACTGCTGAGATTATGCGCATGTATAGCATGTATTGTCTATTTCTAAAATATTATAGGAAAAATTAAATAATTGTTCCAATAGTATTACAAATATTTGAAAATTTAATGCACAATATATAATATAAAACGAAAAGACTTTGCTTAAAAACATAACTTAGCAATTGTATATATATGTATATTAAATAATAAAGAAATTGATAATATTAAGTTTAATTTACTGATTTACTTTTTTCTATGAGATTTTGTAAAGATTTACTCATTGAACTTGCCATTTATGAAAATTAGAACATAATTATTAGTTGAAATTCGTTGTTTAAAGTATTATATTAATTTTTATGCATTACATACCTAATCATATAGATAAAACCAATTCAACAAAAAGGAGTTTTTTCTATTGAAAATTACCACATTCCGAACGAAATTGCTGGTGATAGCAAGACCGAATAGATAAAGCACTGGACTGTTGACTGAAAGGTCTTCTGTTTGAATCCAGTCAAGGATTTTTCATATTTCTTTAATTCCAGTTGATATTTCCTTTTTCAAAATTTCCTTAAATTTTCAGTTTATGTTGATTTATTTTAATTCAATATTGCTAGAATATTCTTAAGTTGTACATAAGAGAAGTATATCAGGCTAGGGCTTTTCTGTAGTGTAGTTGCTTTTTGTTTGAAACCTGCTTTAAATTTCTCCGACTGTGATAATATGTTAAACTATTCCGGATAACTCATACTTCCACAGGACATAATTTGGTGGAGGCATCGGGTACGTCGCAAGCTATTGCCAAGAATGAAAAGCTATCTTTGACGCAAATCGGCAAATTTACGGACGATCCTACTGATATTCTCACGACACCCACATCACCGAATAAGCCAGCAAACCTGTCTCACGTTCCAGGTCCTCATCGTATAATCAAACCCGAGAAGGATCGCGGACATGCAAAGAGGAAAAAATCCTTTCAAATATAAAAATTGATGTAATGTTGAAGCGAATTTGCTATTAAAATGAGAGTAAGAGCGTGTCAACAAAATGTACAAAAAAAAAAAAAAAAATGTGGAAAGGCTATATTTGTGTATATATATGTTAAAAAATTACAGATTTGAAAATTTATAGAAAATTACCTAAAGAAACGATATAGTATGTTCAATCGCAGAGCTGCAATATAATTGATTAAAAATGACAAAAGTACATAAATGGAAATGAATGAAAGCATGCCAGTTTCCCAATTTTATCAAGTGCTTAGTAGGAAAACAAAGAAAATGGTTTTCTGTGTCAAAGAGTGCCAAAGCGAAATTTACTCTTTGAACAAAGACCAAATTATGAACCTCAAATCAAGAAAGAAAATGTACCCAAAATAACTAAAAAATATCAAAATATTTAATTGAATCTAGAATTAAAAGAATTAGGAAACAAAATTTTACTCACAATTTACCATATATTATTTGAAGAAATGAACGACTGTTGTTAACAATGAAACAAGCGATACTATACAATTAAATACTTTAAACACAGATATTATGTATTAGGGTAACACAAACTTCAAGTGAAATTAACGAGGTGCTTCGGACTACCTGCAGTTAGTCGAGACCATTGCTTACCTCCAACGAAACTGAGTAAAACATAAAAAAGATTTTACAGAAAATAAATAAAAAGCCGAAAAAGGTTGTAATTTAGAATTTAGTATCTGAATAAATCCCCGCGTGAGCAGAAATTATTGAGAATGAAGCACCAGAAGTTTCTTTCTTCCTTTTTTTTTTTTTTTTTTTTTTTAAATAAAGAGCAACTTTTGAGAAAACCTAAGTGCAAGAGGGAGTTTGCTATGTGCGTTGACAAGACGTTTGGACGGCGAAAAGATATTAAGAGTTGAGCAGAGCGTCCCAAAAAAAACACGAGAAACCACTCAGAGTTCCACAATTAAAGAAAAGGTGAGCTACATATTTTAATAATTAAATTAAAAATTCAGAGAAAATCTTAACTGATAGAATACAATAAACTTCAGAGAGAATTCCAGAGTCCAGCCAGAATCTAGTTCTAAGAAGGATCTGTGGACCAATCAGTAGCCAGTGTAAATTATACAATCCTCACTGAAAGTGCTCGAGCGAAAACCGACAGAATTATGTTCCAGTCCTAGACGAGGAATCAGAGGCCAGGAAAAGGATCAGTCTAGAGCAATCCTAGACTTCCTCAGACCAAAGTCACAGAAAGTGATGAAAATTAATAGAAATTGAAAAAAATATGCCAAATAATAAAAAATTGACCCGAGAGTTGGAAAATAAGTAAGTTTTCATTAGTAAGAAATTTTAACATACGCGTCTGACACTAAAGTTCAGTAATTAAACCTGATACTAGGGTTAGTCAATTACAGATGGACTTTGCATTTGATCTAGGGGAAAATATAAATTAGGATGGAAATTCAATGTTAAGTAACTAAAGAAGTGATACTTCTACGTTTCTTAGAGACGGGCAGAAAGTTGTCTCCTCTAATTAAAATAGTCAGAGGTCGTTTCTTTCCATGACCGACTCTAAGATCGTAACGATGAATTGAGTCTAACAGAGGATTTCCCTCATGAGGAATGGATCTGTGAAACTTCATAGTAAGTTTTCAAATTTCAGCATAAATTGGCTGAATTCGAAGGTTCTCGTAAATAGTACATTGCGGACGTAACGAGTAGCTTTAACAAACCTACGAAATAGTTTATTTAAAAAAAAAATTCTAACGTGGTTTTCGCAGAAGATCCGTAGATTACACAACTATAGGCTATGATCAGACAGATCATGGATTTATAAAGTAATAATTTATTTTTAATTGACAAGCGGATATTCCATGCCAATAAAGAATTGGGGGCTTCCGCAGATCGTTCAGCTTTTATCAGAGACTCTGAAATGTGATGAGCCCACGATAAATTAGAACCAATGTAAACTCCTAATTTTTTATAATATTGCTCCCAGGGTATGGGTTCATTATTTAACAGAAAATTAGTGGCTGTGTCATAGTTTCTATTTGTGAAAAAAATATCGCCGCTTTTGGAACCGTTTACTTTAATTCTCCATTTACGTAACCAGATCGAATATTTATTCAGATACTTTTGGAGTACTTGAAACAAAGCGTTCGGAGTGCGTTGTTTACGACAGATGACAATGTCGTCATCGACGGTCGCTAAAGTGACGCCAACATCACGCGGTAAATCATTCGTATAAATTTTAAAGAGGAAGGGCCCAATCAGAGAATTGACCGAATTTAGAACAGTGAAAGGTTAGACAAAGCATTTCCGACTTTAACGGAAAAAGATCTATTGCTTAAGTGATCATAAATAATTTTGGTTAGTTGGTCAGGTACACCTATGGAGATTATTTTATGTCCGCATGCCAGACATTATATGTCTAGTATGCTTATAAAGTCTAGCATTCCAGACATTATCAAAAGATTTTTGAACACCAAAAAATATTATTCCTGTTACACCTCCAGATTGGAGTCCACCATTAATAAATTCAAAAACTCTCCACAACTGTTGTTGTGTTGAATGGCATGGACGGAACCCGAACTACCCGGGTATTATCACACCATGAGAGTCCGTAAATTCATTCAGATATTTAACAGGAATATATTCATAGATTTTAGATATGCAAGAGAGTAGAAAAGTAATTATAAAATTTTGAGGTAGATGAGGATCATGGTAGATGAAGTGACAGGGCCCGGAGATCCCTATCCTTAAAATAAGGTCAGCAGACAGGATGTCCATGGCCTGACTTTCATTTATATTAACTTAGCCGCTAGTAGCGTAACTATCAGCCATTATTAAGTTTAACTAAATGAACTAGTTAGACTACTAAAATCAAAGAGTACAATCAAATAAATCTTCTCTCAGTGACCCATACCTGCCTTCAAACTCTGGTCCTGAAAAGAACCTCTAAGAACAAGGAGGTCACTGACTTGTTGCAGAAACTTTTCATCAGATGGCGGACCGTAAAGTGATGAAAACGAACGTCTGTTCCCTACGGAAGCAGGAAGGGAACTCCCTAAGCGAATCTGCGAGAACTAACACACTTGTGTCTTTATCGGCTAATCTAACGCTTCAAACTTTTGCTTTAAATTCGTTTCGAAGATGGAATGATATATACTTTTTAAAGTCTGAAAAAAAAGTTCCCTCATCTTTTAAACTGATTTGACTGTTACATACTGTAAAATACTGAATTCATTAATTTATAAACACACGCTTGAAGCAATGAAAATTATGTTTTTAGTAATGAGATAGAATGTAAATGTTAAAATTTTCCACCAACGTTTCGAAATATATATATATATTTAGAACACACTGATATGTAATAACACATAACTTTAATTAAGTAAAAGCATTTTCAGTTTTCTATTAGTTACAAAATTCTATGCTTTTATTAAACATCATAGAAACTTTTGAGTACATCGTAATGTGAAGCTCATAATTAAAATATATTAAGTCTGCACTTTCAAACTTATCTCATAACTTAATCAGCGAAATAAGAGAAAAGTGCGGTAGAATTTTCATAATTAAAAACATCGATGCCACAAAATTTTCTGCCATAATGTTGCAGATTTCTACGAAAGTTTCTTCGTTTGAAGTCAAAATTAAATAACTGAAAAAAAAAAGAAAATTATAGATTAATCCGTTGGAAAAAAAAAACAAAAAAAAAAAAAACAGGTACTTTTACAAAGTTTTGCTTCAAGATCATATAACTAATATAAGGAACAGAATTTAAGCAATGGGTTTTGTAAAAAAAAAAAAAAAAAGTTAAGTTTTGATATAATTTTTTTCAAATAGATGCTATTAAAATCACAAATTTAGTCCAAATTTGTGTTATATATAGTTTATTTTTCTGCAAATAGTAAATAACGTATGTGTGGCGATATTATAACGGATTGCAAAAAAAGGTTCCTTTAAAATTATAACTATAATTAGTGTACTTATATTAAAGAGGACACAAATGGAACGCTAGCGTCTGTGTATAATTACACATTGAACAAAAAAGATGGCATTTATTAGATACGCATGATATATTATCACCAGCATTAAAACAGGTTGACGTTAGAAATAACTTCTAAGATACGTTTCAAATGAAATGCGTATAAAAAAGAAATAATAAAAGTAAGATTTGGCATAATTTACACTTCATAGTAATTGATAAAATGTAGTTTTCCTAATTTAATTATTGGCCACTTAAATGTCGTTTTCTGTGTTTGACAACTTGTTGCATTCCAGGTGTTTTGATAATTACGTCACCATTTGAATCATTGTTTGTTCTTTTAGTACTAATAATTACCTTTTATCTTTTACGTTCCATTTATCTTTTTCCTTTTATCTTAATGGTTATCTTTTGGAGACTTAATTTTTAAAAAGTCAAAAATATAAACAGTTGAAAGTTGATTTCCTACCTTATTTTCAAGAAATAATGATAAAAAAAACGTCTTTAAATCGAATGCATATTTTGCCAAATGTTTTGTCAAAGTGCGGAGGGACTGTTCAAATTTCGATGACTGCAAGGTTTTTTTTTTTTTTTTTTTTTTTTTTTGCCGTATGAGTGTCGGGGATTGGACTGCCCCCCTTTAGTAATGTCCAAATTTATTATTGTGCGACGAAAAACCCAACCATCCAACCAACCAACCATCCAAATGTATTATCACAGATCATGGAGGACATTACAGCAGCGGCGGATTTTATATGCACCAGCTAACATTAATTACTACGACAGTTTTTGTAAAACTTTACTATCAAACCTGTGATTCTATGAATAAGAGCTCGATAATTTGCCAGCTAGGATACCGCGGCCCACTCGGGTGCAGTGCAATGAGAAATGTAAAGATTAACGTCGAACTATAGCTACACATTGGGCAATAGACATTGACTAGGGACCCACAAATTGGGGCGGTTAGCAAACAAGCCATTACAATTTTTACCCCTTGCAAACGGAACACAAACGGAAGAATTAACGATGTGTGTACAAAATTTATTGCTTAGGACTCGGGAATGATTGAGGTTGAGTTGGTTTAACATTACACTAGATAGAGCTATGCAGTAGGTATGCGGTAGACGGAAACAACCTGGGTCTTGCTCCTAGGGGCGGTCCAGAAACATGTTATCCCAGTTTTGATCCTTCGTGGATAGAAATAACTCTCCCAATTTCGTAACTTCCAAATGTACCATTTTTACAGATTATGCAGGATAATACAAAAGCGGCGAATTTTACATACACTAGATAATCTTTAATTAGCACAACAGTCTTTTGTAAAGCTCCTCTATCAAACCTGTGATTCTAAGAGTAAGACCCGGGCGGGTACGATGTAATCAGAAATGTAAAGATTTATATCAATCAAACAAAACAGTATTTAAACTTAAGACATACGTGTCTTTTAGGAAATTACATTTCCATGAATTATGCATTAAATATTTCTTTTTTTTTACTTTCTCTTACTCATAAGGTAGAGAAAGTATTGTTTTTGGGTCAAATTTTCGAACGCGAGATTTTGTTATATTTACACGTTTTTAAGTCCCCTGCATACGAAAATCATGTTTTTAGCAAATGGTCAGTGTATGTCTGTGTGTGTGTGTGTGTGTGTCTGTGTGCGTGTCTGTTATCAGCATATCTCAAAAACAAATTATGGCAGAAAGTTCAAACTTGGTATTCTAAATGTGTAATATATAGGGATGCTACAGTAAGCTTTTCGTTAAGATCAAGCAAATGGTTCGTGTACAGGGACAATCAAGAAAATTCTAATACATTACGTCTATGGGGGAAATTGCAGGTAAGTAGAGTTTAACGTCAATAGACTGCACTAAACCAAATGAAAAGAATATATATATTTTGTAATAGAGATAGTCAACTGGGAAAAAAAAAATTGTGTATGTAGGAGCCTCGCCTCACCCCCCCTGGGGGGAAGTCCCCCCTCGAGGGGAGTAAATTTTCCTGATGGGTATCTTTCAAAAGAGCTCGCCAATACCTTTAGAACGAATGGTTGAACCATCGATCTGCGATAATTTAAAACAAAGTTATCGATATTTTTTACTTTTAATAAAAAAAAGACAGAAAAAAATCGTTTTTTTTTTTTTTTTTTTTTTTTTTTTTTTAATATTGAGATTAAAATGGACTTCTTTTAGATATTTAGTGTTATACTACTTCTCTAATATGGAAATCGTTTGCATTATCATAAAAGATAATTTTTTAAATAATAATTTTAATAAATTATTTAAAAAAAAAAAACAGAATTATTTGTTAATAACCGAAATAAATTTTATATAAATCTAGGTGCATTAATGAAACGGGGGGTTGATGGGGGCGGTAGCGCCCCCCTCACACAGAATTAATTATCATATAAAACTCTCCCGAAGCGTAATTTGAATTGTTTAACATAGGTTTACATAACATCGTTATCTTACCTCTTAATCTCCAACCTGTATTTATAGTATTAAATTTCAGGGTAAGAGAAAGTCGTGTGAGTGACACACCAGATTATTTTCCCTGGAAACGAGAATTACTGTATTAAATAAATATCTCTTGATTTTTTTTTATTTTTTTTTTAATTGTTGTGTTTGTTTGAGAAACTTTGCTGTAGTCGCTTTTAAAATTGCTATCGAAGCTTAAAGGGCAAGCCAAACTAGAATCTTTTTTAACTGATAGTCGTAAGGGATTACATGCGTTTCGAAGCATAAGACAGAGATATTTTCTCTGTTTCTTAATATTATAAATATAACTTTTTATTCAGAGTTGTGAACATTTAAAATAGCAACATTTAAATAATCTTAAACTAGATAAAAGTCATTGCAATTGGGTTCGTGACTATGTTGGTATGTGGCTATGTCTTACATTTCCATTCGAACCACTGAACCCATTACAACCAAACCTGAGATAGTTATTCCATATGACCATGGTTGAAGTACTGTGGGTATTTCAAATTTCTAACCCATGCGTAATGGAGGGGATTGCAGAAAATACATTTGAAACTTACATTTTTGTATGATTTCCACTGTAATAATGTTGCTAGAGAAACTTCAAATTTGATATATAGGTTACTTTTAATGTATGTATTTTCCTTAAGTATAGTTCCTTTTAATAAAAATCGAAATTAAAAAGCGGTGATATGATTAAAAAAAAAAGTTCTAATATTATGCTTTTCAAAAAATTTCATACATACGATTTAAATATTTTACTGTGTATACGTCCGGGCAGCGTAGCTTTGGACGTTATTAATTAAAATCAAAATGATTTTTGTACCGTGTTAGGCTGACGTCATTTAAAAAAAAAAAAAAAAAAAAAGAAGCATTGGGCAATTGACAATGACTAGGGACCCACCCATTCGGGCGGTTAGCAAACAAGCCATCACATTTTTTATTCCCTGCAAAGGTAACAAAAACTGAAAAATTAACGGTGTACAAAATGCATTGCGTTAATGTATGTGATTTCTGAGCATTTCTTTTTCATATTATAATCATTTAATATCATTATCACCATTTTCCATTATCATTGTTTTCAATTGTTTTCTTTTCATGGCGGTTATCCAATGTTTTCGTTTAATAGGATCCTGTGGAATGCTAAAGAATAACTTTTGAGAAACTTTAGCCGTTGTATTAGTGCAAAATGGTACAATACTACGATTTTTTAAATATCTGTCATTATTATAACATACAAAACCTATTTCACTGATTCAAGAAGCAAAGCGTAGCGAATGTAAACAACGATTACTTCCGTTTGTTGTCATAAAGAGTGACGTCACGATATATTATACTGCCTTTTCTCGATAGAGTTAATAGTGCGATGTTAAAATTGTCATAAATCAGCCATTAGATTTAAAATAAAGAAAATGTATGTATTTATTTTCTTACCTTTTTATTTTCTATTATATAAGAATAAAATTAGAAAACGTGCAAATTGTCTATTTAAATGTTAATTGGAATTATACGAGAAAATGTTTAAAAATTTTTTTGTTCCCTTTTGATCCTCTTAAGTGTTATATTTCGTTAAATCCCTTTATAATGAGCTGCTACGTCATGAAAAGAGCATACTGACTGAACGGCATGTTTCAAGTTTCAGCGACCTGGACTCGACAATAATAGACGAATGAGGGGATCAGTAACATTTTGCATTTATATGTATAGATATCAGAAGCCTTTTCCATTTTACAGATATTTTAATCGTCTACATAACAAATACAAGCTTTTTTTCTTAGAACAACAATTTTTCTTTTTTTTTTTAATTGTTGCCTTTCTAGGGTTAGGTTTTACAAATGAATTATTTCAAGAATAAACCATTTGTAGTAAACTATATGTGTTCATATTTTTAAGTCTTATTAATAAATATAGGAATAAAAAAAATTAGATTTATTATTATAAAAAGGATCCATTTAAATACATTACATATCAATAAGTATTTGGACACTTTTTAATTTAGATGTTTTGTTAAATGTCTACAATTTTTTTTAAGAATTACCTTGAAACTTTGGAAGTATAAAAAACATGTTATACCTCATATATTTCAGTAAAAGTTTTGTCTTGAAGAGGAAAAAGGTACCAGCAAATAATTAAACGAAAATCAAAATGGTTTGAGTCACCCTGTAAAAAGCAATGCTTGATACACTCTTAAAACTGTGCCTCTGATATAAGAGGTACATTTTGATTTTTTGTCCCTCTGAAAAATAAGAAGCACCTAGTGCCTTTGAAATTAAGGGGTACCTTATGCTTTTGAAATTAAGAGGCACCTTATGCCTCTGTAATTCCAATTAACAAATATTTAATAATCTGATGAAATTTGTTATGACATAATTAGCACAACTTGTGTTTTCTTCCTGAAACTATAACACCCCCCCCCCAACTCCTTAATACGAACGTTTAAAAAAAAAAAAAAAAAAAAAAAAAAAGTATGGAAATTATGTTAAACAGGCTTTTCAATTAAATAAATGTGTTTAGGTGTAAAAGCTATAGATAGATAACTTTAAAACTGTGATGAATGGAAATTATAATCTTGCAAAAGAAAATTTATAGTATAAAATATTTTCTATCCATTTTCAAAAATGAACATGATAATCTGACAAAAAAAAAAAAAAAAAAAAAAATGCATGAATGACTGCATAAAAATGAGAAACATGTAGTTAATTATTGATGTTCAAAAATTATATAATATAAATAAACTTGATTTAATTAAACTACTCTAATAGAAAGCAGAAATACTTAACCCGATCAGGTTATTGTATTTTTCATCAACTTGTCAGTTTATCATGGGTCGCTGTAGACCCGAGCAATGTTAGAACACGTAATTTTTACTGAAAAAATGCGATAAAATTCTTGAACACTCTTGAATTCTTCTTATTTAAGGGCAGACAATGAATATTGCAAAAGAAATTTAAACAAATATTTTATTTTTCATCAGAAATACGTCCATTTCTATAAAATGCAGGCATTTACTAAAAATTTACATTTTTTCAACAAACTGAGATATTTGAAAAATTAAAATTGCATAATTAAGTTTAAGAATGATATTTTTACAAAAAAATTCATGGGCGAGATACATAGGTATTTCTTCTATATGAGGATTTTGACGGATTAGATATAAGAAAGATTTTTCGGGTCTCCAATGATCCACGATAACCTGATCGGGTTAAAGTTATAATGTTTATAAAGTATAAAACTCGCAGTAAACGGTCAATCACGTGTGAAAACAATCTTTTCCGAAATTCTCCCGTATAGTCCAGTCAATAGGTACGTAAAAAAAGGGCTTACCTAGCAAAAGGTGGGGTAGAAGATTTTTCTTTTTTAATTTGTACATATTAGTGTCAATATGAAAAAAAACGAGTTATCCAACATGATCGACTCCGGGAGAATTTTTGTCGGCTGAAAAACCTCGAAAATTTACTACTTTTTTTACTTTTTTAGAAATATCTCAGAAATGGCTAAATTTAGCGATATTTTTCTATTATAAAGTTTAAAGAAGATTAAATTTCCTACAATTTTCTTAATTACAACTTTTTTGTAGTACTAAAAGCAAGCATGTTACAGCCTCTTGAAACTTGGCATTTTTTCTCAATCTAATAAAATACAACTCAAAGAAATGGGTCGGTGCATGAACATATATTAGAAAACGGAAAGAAAGGAAGGGAGATATTCAGCTGTCTCACCTTAGGAAATGACATTTGCTTCGTAGCAAAGAAGGTACCAAGAAAAAAAAAAAAAAAAAACCTGCCTGCCCCCCCCCCCTTCAACTAAAAAGCTCTCCCTTTCCTCCCGCGTCTTCTCATCCTGTAGTATGCTGCGCCTCGGCTGAACATCAATATATGTTATTCAGTTCAGTTCGAACGTGCGAACGTACTGTTTCAACCCGTGAGCGTTTTCTATTACAATAACCGGAGTGTTTGTTTTATTTTCGAAATCAGTTTGAATAAAGGTGAAGTAAAGATTCTGAAGAAGAAAGGTATACAAAAAATCTGTAAAAGGGCAATGCAAAAAGTCAAAATGAAGAACATTAGTGTTTTTTGAAGAACCTAAAACAAGTAAGAATTCACAATGCCTGTAACAAACGATAGCGAATGACTGCAGCATATGTACGGCGTCATACAACTGGTGATGGAGCTGGTCCAAACAGTGTGGCTCCATATCTTCCATCAAGAATTGAAAGTTTTAGTTTTAAAGATCAGTGTTTCTTGTGTGGAGAGGGGATACTTGAAGATTTCTTTAAAAAACAGGAACGACTTCCTGAGCATGAAAGAAATTTTATCCACCATGCTATGAAACTGGGTGTGAAAGAAACAATTGTAAATGGTGCCGAAAATCGTGGGGATGAGAGAAGAAAAAAAAGTACTTGAATGCATCGGAAATGTAAAAGGTTTAGTTGCTATAAATGCTGGGTATCACAGGTTTTATCATCAAAAACTGCATTGGAGTCCTAAAAGTGAGATGAAACGAGGATACTACCCTGCAAGTAACATTGATGAGGCAATGGAATCAATTTACTCCTACCCTGAAAACGACTCGGAGGAGTGCCAGCCTCATAAAATATTAGATGAATAAAATAGAGGGTGATTTTCGTCCTGGCATCAGAACGGTTACATCATGCCTTTGCAAAAAATATGGTGAAGATGTTTTAAAAGCCGAAACTGCCAACAAGAAAGCAGTTTGCTTCCAAAATGTTGGCTGTAAAATACTCAGTGAAACTGGTATAGTAACAAGGACTCTGATCCTCAACAGGAAAATGTCGTACTAATTTCATCATTGGACGAGGCTGAAAAAGATGATAAGCTATTCTAAGAGCTTATATAATTATTGCAAGACGGAGAGGAACAGTTTGAGGATGACACACCTTCCTTCTACTTCTGATGACTATTGAAATTTAAGAACCCGAGCTTTCAAAACAACCACAAAAAAAATGAACATGTATACGTTAATGTACGTTTCTTTATTTGTTTCAAGGCTAAATGAATCTCCCTATAATTTATGTATAGAGTTAAATTTCTACAATTTACTTTTGTAATTATTTGCTATTGTTCTTCAAACAAGTTTGCCTATTTATGAAGTTCATTTAAAATTTAGATTATATATTGTTATTATCATCAATATTAATATAGCCGGAATTAATGTTAATTACAACATTATGTATTATATCTAAATATCATTAATGTTTTATACTTTAATAAATAGTAGAATTAAAATATTTATGCATCAATGCATTGAGTTTTTGCTTATTAGCACCCTAATATTCATTCATTTACATTTATATACAATTTTTTTTATATTTTTTTTATTTATCTTTCTATGCGTTTGAGTGTGTATTATGTGTTGCCGTGATAGAATACTATACATCGGCAGTTATTGGAGTCTGATGATGACTATTGTTGTTACGCCAGAATTGTCAGCGCGTGGCCCGGGGGGGGAGTTAGTAAAAAGGGGAAGGAAAAAATTAAAAGGGAGCAGATTTGTTATCTGTCGTCCTTAGTGAAAAAAAAAAAGAAATGATCGTCAATTTATCTGGCGAACATATTTAATTCCTTTCAGAAATCACGATTATTTTAACATGGTATATGTTAAGAGAACAATCAAGAATATAAACAGTATTTCTTACAATATATATTAAAAAAAAAAAAAAAATACATCTGGCGCGTGTATTTCCGTATTACGTTTTTGATCACCAAATCCAAAAATCCCAAGGATGACAGATATCAGAGCTATACCATTAAAAGTTGTTAAGCTTTCTGTAAATAAAGCTTCTAATTCTAATAATTACTATACATTATTTATAAGGAGTAATGCGCTTTTTTTACAAATTTGAGAAAACTGCTTATTTTCAAGAAGCTGTAGCGCGCTTGCTATTAGTACTACAAAAAAGGTGTAATGAAGTAAATTGTAGGAAATTTAATCCTCTTTAAACATTACAATAGAAAAATATCGCTAAATTCAGCCATTTCTGAGATATTTCGAAAAAACCCAAAAAACTAGTAAATTTTCGAGGTTTTTCAGCTGACAAAAATTCTCCCGGGGCCGCCCATGTTGGATAACTCGTTTTTTGCATATTAGTACTAATATGTACAAATTAAAAAAATAAAATCTTCTACCCCACCTTTTGCAAAGTACAATGTATTTATTGACTGGACTAGTAGCAATGCTTTACTAAAAAAAAAAAAAAAAAAAAAAAAAAAAAAAATGTTTGCACAGGTTTATTCCAGTATTATTTTGTTAATGACATTTTTATGTAATGATGAAACACAACTCATAATACTTCAAAATATTAAATAATTGAATGATGCATGCATATATATATATTTTTCATTTTAAATTTATTTCAATCTATGTTGATAGAAAGACAAATGGAAAATGTCAATCTAAATAAAAAAGTATCTAGAGAATGAAATTAACCCGAAACCATTTGGATTTAATAAAAGTGTTGATATATTAAGTTTTCCAAGCTTGTTAATTAGTCTTGACATACATTTACTCAGTTGAGAGTTTTTAACTTATTTTTTCAATTGGTTTTTCAAATTTCGCTTTTGTAAAATAGTTTACATTCAGCAATCTATTTAATTTATTTTTTTTTTTTTTAAGGAAAGGAATAAAAGCATATTATTTACTTTAAACTGGAACATACAGTCGAACCTTGTTAACGTGAATCTGAAGGGGGATAAAAGGTTTATTCATGTTATCAGTAGTTCATGCTACCAGTAACTCAGAAATAAATCTTCATTTGACGGGGATTGCGAAAACATTTGCGTGTTCACGTTAACGAGGTTCGACTGTATATGAAATTTACAAACTATCATCATTTAGTTGTTTAAAAAAAATGCAACTTTAATAATTAACTTTATTGCTTCTCAATAGTAAAAAGCACCATATTAAATTATAAGTGAATATTTACTGAAATTATACACACACACACACACACACACACACACACACACACACACACACACACATATATATATATGTGTATGAAAGACAATAGGCACAAGTGTTACAAGAGAAACTCAAATCAAATGGCTAGTTAAAGAAAAAGAAGATACACTTTTTTTTTTTTTTTTTTTCCGAATCTCCTTGTTGGGCCACTTGATTTGGTTTTGTGTGTTGCTGTTTTTACATTGCAGGAATACTTTCTTTCTTTTACCTGTAATTAATGTCTTGAAATGTTGAATTATATGACTCTCTAAACATTATTACAATTTGCACTTTTGAAGTTTTTAAGAAAATAATTGTTAGTTTTTTTTCTACGTTTAAATTCACTTTAAACATTATATAAATATTACAGGTAATTAGACACATTCCAACTTATAAAATTGCTCAATTTATAATTTGTACTAAGTAATTTTAAAGAAAAATTTTATTATATTTATACATTAAATTATCCAAGGAAGAAAAAAAAATATATATATATATATTTTTTTTTTTTGGGGGGGGGGGGAAATGGGGGGGTGACACTTTGAACAAGAAGCGATAAAACCTAATCTTAGGGTTACATACAAACGAAACGCTTGCAATTTCGAAGACGTAAATTTTGCAAGTTTTTTGCAAATACAACCGGCATCAAAAGTATCCGAGCACTAGCAAAAATGCCTATATAAAAAAAAAATATACTTAACCTTTTCCTTACGGGTGGGATTGTGGTAATCCCGCCCGTAAGGAAAAGGTTAATGCAGTTTTGTTAAATAAATCCTTGTCGAATCCTGTTCTTAGTCAGTCTAAGAACATTATTCGTTAAGGATTTATTTAACAAAACTGTGTCAAGTGTACTTTTTTACATAGGAATTTTTGCTAGTGCTCGAATACTTTTGCTGCCGACTGTAGTCATACATTTGGACCGCTTGCAAACGGCTTAACAAACGGTAGTGTTTCATTTGTATGTACCCCATATATGTTAATCTTACAAGAAAGAAGTCTTTACTTTACTCAGTGTCTTACAATTATAATACTAGCTCTGTTCTTCAGTAAGATAAAAAATTAAAGTTTAAAAGTAAAATACACATAAGTTAATATAAAAAGAAAAAGAAAAATTTATTGAACAACATGTACATTACACTAAATTTTTGGTCACTTGAAGCAGGCAATTAGATAAGAATTCTTTTGGGAACTTTTTTCCTTTCACAAGAAAATTCAGCAGCAATCCTAAAGAATTGGCCATAGTCTGCAGGAAGTTTAAATCAAGTACAGTCGGTAACAAAAGTGTCCGAACACTAGCAAAAATTCCTATGCAAAAAAAGTACACTTCATACGGTTTTGTTAAATAAATCCTTATCCAATCATGCTCTTAGACTGACTAAGAACAGGATTCGACAAGGATTCATTTAACAAAACCGTATGAAGTGTACCTTTTTTTACATAGGAATTTGTGTTAGTGTTCGGACACTTTTGTTACCGACTGTACAGTCCTAAATGTAGAATGTTGCACGTTCCAGGGAACAATCTTCTTTCAAATATATCACTTGGTCCATTAAGGAGTACTTTGGTAGTACTAAATAAAAATACTTGGCAATGACAGTCTTTGCTATGGGAGTACATTCACCCTAGATAGAAATTTATTAGGAAATCTTTTTAAAAAATATTAAAAAACATTTTTTTTTTTCAAAATTTATAAAAAGTAGTTACAAAGCTTATAAAAAATATTCTCTTTATAATGCTGTAAAATTAGAATAACTGAAAGAAATTAGAATAACTTTAAAACTTAACTGTAAAATTAGAATAACTTTATTTTAAATCTGTTTTTCTTTACATATTTCTAGGTAAAAATGATAGAATAGCTATATACACAATGAAATTTCTGTAAACGTTCTCTTCTATTAAAGGCTAATTTTTACCAGCCCAATACCTTCTCTAAAGACTTAATGCTAATTTACCTCTATTAAAAGCCAATTTACATTTATATATCTCTCTTAGCGTGGTTATATTTTAACTGAGATTAATCTCCATGTTTGTAATAATAATCTGTATGTAGAAAAAACAATAGATAGGATTTCATATATTTGAATGTGCATACATACAGATGACGTTAGGAAAGGAAAATTTGTATCATGGCATGTTTTGAGAAGATATTTAAAAGTGAAATGGCTCTTAAATTAGTTAATGTTCACTTTAAAGTGAACAATAAAAGTATTAAACCCAACTAAGTTTCAATATTAAAAAAAAAAAAAAAAAAAAAAAAAATCAGTTTAGATTTATATATATATGGATCCCGGAAAAAAGGGCACTTTTCCAATTCGCAAATCGCAAAATAATATATATCAAATAATGAATTTAAAAAAAATGACTTTCAAATTAGATTTTTAGAAATTTCAATTGATTTGGTACAACATTCATTTAATATATACCTGGGGGAAGAGGGGGGAGGGGACAAGGAGCAGATCGAAAGAAAACAATTGTTTTTATATAAACTCTTACCGTAATTTTTATGAAGATAACAGTCAGTTTTTTATATACCGGGGGGTAGCAGATGGAAATAAAATATATTCTTCCTTAAACTGCCCTATTATCGACAAAAAATTTTTTGTATAATCCACGTATAATTTATGAAAAATTACAGTAAGTCTCAAACGTATTTGGAGGGGGGGGGGGGTTAGGAGAGGGGCAGAGGAAAATAAATTGAATTTTTATATTACCATTTTAGCGATTTTAATAATACATTCTATAACTAACACTTAATTTTTATGAAGATTACAATGAGTGTATTCTATACCTGGAGGGGGGGGGGGCAAGGGGGGTAGGTGGAAATAAAATGTATTCTCCTTTAAAATACCCTATTATAGATTTAAACAAAAACTTTGTATAATAACATACAATTTGTGAAAAAAATCACACTAAGCGTCAGACATACTTGGGGGTGGGGGGTTAAAGAGGGCGGGCAGAGGAAAATAAAAGGATTTTTATGTCACCATTTTACCGAATTTAATGATGTATTCTATAACTATCACTTACTTTTTATGAAGATCACAATGAGTGTGTTATACATCTGGGGGGTGAGCAAGGGGGGCACAGATAGAAGTAAAATATATTTATCTTTAAACTACCGTATAATCGATTAAAAAAAAAAAAAAAACTTCGTAATATATACAACTTTCTGCTTATGAAAAATCACAGTGAGTTTACACATATCTGGACGATTTGCTATGGGGGGGGGCAGAGTGAAGAAAATGTTTGTTTTTATATCACCATGCTACCTATTTATTTGAAACTTTGTACAACTATCACTTTCATTTTATTAAAATTATAGTGAAAGTTACCTATAGTTGAAAAGGGGGGGGGGGGGTTAGTGGGGCAAATTAAAAATAAAATAATCTTTTTAAACAACAATTATTATCGTTTGTTTTATTATTTTATTTACATTTTGTGTAAAAATCAGTTAGTATTAATAAAAAATTACAGGGAGGTGCGCAAAAATTCAATGTATGATTTAAATCTGTAAAAAAGTTACTCAAAAATGAAATTTCTTCTTTTAATCTGTCTCTTTTGTTCCCCCCCCCCCCCCCCACATTGAAATAAAAAACTTACGCTCTCGTTGATGCTTAGCATGAGTTTTACAAGGAGAAATTCAGAAAAGTGCCCTTTTTACCGCAATCCTAAAAATAGGGCACCGGAAAAAGGGGCATTTTTTTAAATTGTTACTTGTAAAATACTTGCTAAACATGGATGATAGCAAACATTTTTTGTTTCTACGTGGGGATGGGGAGAAACAGATTAAAGGAAAAAATTATGGGTAAAAATGTGCTTTACGGTCCTTCTTGGCGATTTTTTGGCGAGTTTTTTCCGAACTCGCCGAGTCTGCGCGGTGTTTTTTTTTCTCTCCCGTCCTTTCCAAAATGGCGGACAGGAAGCACGGTTTCCCAGATTTTATAACCGTTCCAAGAAGGCCGATTTACGCAATTTAAAGCGATTATGTAAACATAAAGCGTCAGAAATATCTTACAAATACTTGAGTAAAGAAAAATACAAATTTAGCGTCAGAAATAGCTTACAAATACTTGAGTAAAGAAAAATACAAATTTTTCCGGACTGGAAGCACGGTTTTCATACCCATCCTTTCGAAAAGGGCCGATTTACGTACTTTAAAGCAATTATGTAAACATAAAGCGTCAGAAATATCTTACAAATACTTGAGTAAAGAAAAATACAAATTTTTAACAATTGTTATCAACTAAATCTAAGAAATATTACAAAACAAAAACAGCACAAGTAACTTAATATACATAAATAAGCATTTTAATAAAAAAGAAAGTTTATTTACTTACCCGTTTTATAATTTCCTTAAAAAGTAGCATTTTCCTCGAAAAAAAGAAATATCCCCTCTGCATATAACGATATAATCATGTACACCAAACACTCTAGCATCACTCTAAACACTAATCCAAAGCTTTTTTTCAGCATAAACATTGAATTGTACAAAACCAATAAACGCTACTCAAAAGCTTTTTTTTTAAGATACTCAATCTAAATATTCAATTTTACAAAACCAACAAATGACAATTTTACCTAAATAAGAAAAGCGGCACACTGAAAACACATTACTCTTGGAAAAACGAAGAAAATAATCTCTGGAGATTTCGATTTTATCATGTACACCAACCACATCAACACAATTTCAAACCGTACTCAAACGTATTTCTTATGATATTCAACACAAATAATCAATTTAAAATAAATCGCAATTTCACAGAAGGAAAACAACAAACAACGTGTGCCTGACACATGATGCAATGAAACGGCCTACTGTTGCCAAAATTCAAAAAACAAAAGAAACAAATCGAAATACCAGACTCTTTCTGAAAGGACCAAAAAAAAAAACAGAGAATACAACAATAACCTTAAATATAACCCAGATAAGCACAGTGCATTTAACGTCACACTACTACTGCGTTATGGGCGATAATCTCGGAGATTCGTAAGTAATGTTGCATTTAACATCGCACTAGCACTACCCTTCGGCGACAATCTCGGAGATACGCCAGTAAGGTAAGGTGACCATATTTTCAACCACTGATTAGAGGACAAATTACCGTTTGTCCCCAAATCGAAGTAAATGTCGAGGACCTTGAAAACTCTATTTGGGGACTTTTTCGAGGACACGATAGACCAATATCTATATGCATTATTAATAAAAAGAACTCTGATTTATACATTACAAAATGCTTTGAATCACTTTTTTGTATGAAAAATTGCTGAGCCTAAGGTAAGTTTATGCAAATTAAACTATCCCAGCATTATTAAAATAATCAAGTCTATAGAACCCATTTACACTTTATTATGATCAGGCCCTGACTAACGGCAGGGCATACGGGGCAAATGGCCTGGGCCCCCCTTCTGGAAGGGGCCCCCCTACAGACGTATGCAGAAATTCTGCAACCTAAAAAGCTCTTTTGCCACTGCAAGGGGGGCCCCCAGAATAGGCTTGCCCCGGGGCTCTAGGTACCCTAAGTCGGGCCCTGATTATGATGATAGGAGAAAACACAAAATAGCACCATTTCATTTTAATCTTTAGAATCCCCACTCCCTGAAATGCAGAAGTTATTCCCGATTATATAACTAAAGAAATAATTTCATTAAGCAAATTTTATTTTTCACTTAACATAAATCGGGCAAGATAGAATTTATATACTGATTAGTAGTGCATGATTCTTTCTCTGCTCATGAAGTATGAGGGTCTTTATTTCAAAGTTCCGTTGATTTTCAAGATAATCCAATTATTAGAATGTGATTTTGATTGGATTGGAATAGATGGGTTTTACGTCTCATTAGTGCTGTACAATGGGCAATTGGCGACAGTCTAGCACTTACCCCCACAGGTAGTCCGGAGACATGCCATCACAATTTTGATCCTCCACGGAATGGACTGTGATTTTGAAAAAATACACGCAAATATTTAAATTTCGGGACATTTAGCGTCCCCGAGTAGTCAAAGAATTTTTGGGGACAAAAAATAGAAAAGGCCAAAATTCGAGGACAGTCCTCGAATTTCGCGGACGTATGGGCACCTTACAGTAAGGTAGCATTTAACTTCGCACTAGCACTGCGCTTCGGCAACAATCTCGGAGATACGCCAGTAAGGTAGCATTTAACTTCGCACTAGCACTGCGCTTCGGCGACAATCTCGGAGATACGCCAGTAAGGTAGCATTTAACTTCGCACTAGCACTGTGCTTCGGTGACTTTTCGCAGGAATGAGTAATATGCACGTTTGTACGGTCCGCGTATATGAAACCAAAAAAAAAAAAAAACACTGGATACCACACCCGCATTGTGCATGAATGTATAAAACCTACGAAATTTTGTTTTGCAGCAATCAGTAAAATTAAAAAAATCCCTTTATTTTGCTTCGTTACTCATGTCATAAAGCTTTTTCGCCGGAGGGCCCTCCGGCGAAAAAGCTTTATGACATGAGTAACGAAGCATTCGTTTTGCAGGGAGCAGTAATATGCACGTCTGTACGCTCCGCGTACATGAACCCCCCCTCCCCCCCCAAAAAAGCACTGCCCCCCCAAAAAAAACATTGCCCCCTTCCAAAAAATCACTGCTCTCCCCAAAAAAAACACTGCGCCCCCTCCAAAAAAACACACTGCCCCCCCCAAAAAAAAATCACTGCCCCCTCCCACCCCCCCAAAAAAAAATCACTGCCCCCCCAAAAAAAACACTGCTCCCTCTCAAAAAAAAAAACACTGCCCCCGCCACAAAAGAAAAACACTGCCCCCCCACAAAAAAAAAAAAAAATTTCACTGCCCCCCCACAAAAAAAACACTGCCCCCTCCCTCCCCCCCCCCAAAAAAAAAAAAATTCACCCCCCCTACAAAAAAAAAAAATACTCCCCCCCTCCCCCCCACAAAAAAAATAAAATTCACTGCCCCCCCACAAAAAAAAAACACTGCCCCCCCACAAAAAAAAACACTGCCCCCCAACCAAAAAAAAAATCACTGCCCCCTCCCTCCCCCCAAAAAAAACACTGCCCCCCCCAAAAAAAAAAAAAAAACTCCCCCCCCAAAAAAAAACTGCCCCCCCACACACATACAAAAAAAAAATCACTGCCCCCCCCCCATAAACACACACAAAAATTCACTCCCCCCTCCAGAAAAGAAAAAATAAATCACTGCCTCCCCCCCCACACACACAAAAAAAATCACTGCCTTAAAAGCACATTTTATCCAAATGATGTCCTCCGGACGAAATGTCGTTTTGCAGCGACCAGTAATATGCACGTATGTACGCGGAGCGTACATGAAAACCACAAACAAAACATCACTCTATACCTCACCCGCATTCTGCATGAATCTCTTAAACATACGAAATTTCGTTTCGCATCGATCAGTAAAGCGTACATAAAAACCAAAGAAATATCACTAAATACGTCTCACACAAACTCCATGAATCTTTAAAACGTAGGAAATTTCGTTTCGCATCGATCAGTAACCCGTATATAAAAACCAAAAAAAAAAAATATTACTAAATACGTCTCACACAAACTCCATGAGTCTTTAAAATGCACGAAATTCGTTTGGCAACAATAACGTACGCGAAAATCATAATTTCAAAACATCATGGGGAGGTTACCACATTTCAAACATCGATCGTTCAGCGGCGCATAAACACCGTGGTTACTAAGGTTGGCATCTTTATCCGCGAGTCGCCAAGAAGGACCGTAAAGCGCATTCCAACCAAATTATGTTTTAGAATAATCTTTTACCAATGTTTGATATTAACTTTTAATTAATGTCTGATATCAACAATGTATTGAATTTTTGGATTGCGGAAAAAAGGGCACTTTTCTTAATTTCTTTTTGTAAAATTTATGCTAAACAAGTGGAATTGTTTTATTTCTACATAGGGGAAGGACAAAAGAGACAGATTAAAAGAAGAAAATTCATTTTTGAATAACATTTTTACAAATTTAAATCATACTTTAAAGTTTTGCATAACTCACTATAATTTTTCATTAATAGTAATTGATACTTACACAAAATGTAAATAAACAATAAAACAAACGATAGTAAGTGTTGTTTAAAAAGATTATTTCATTTTCGATCTGTCCCCCCTACACCCCCCCCCTATAAAATATAGGTAACTTTCACTATAATTTTAATAAATTGAAAGTGATAGTCGTACAAAGTTTCATATAAGTAGGTAGCATGGTGATATAAATACAAAAATTTTCTTCACTCTGCCCCCCCTTCCCCTCCTTAGCAAATCGTCCAGATATGTGTACACTCACTGCAATTTTTCATAAGCAAAAAGTTCCATAGATACAAAGTTTTTTAAAATCCACAATGCGGTAGTTTAAAGAATAATATATTTTACTTCTATCTGAGTCCCCCTTGCCCCCCCCCCAGATATATAATACACTCATTTTGATCTTCATAAAAAGTAAGTGATAGTTATGGAATATGTCATTAAAATCGCTAAAATGGTAATATAAAAATTCTAATTATTTTCCTCTGCCCCCCTCCAACCCCTCCTCCCCCCTCCAAGTTTGTTTGAGACTTACTGTATTTTTTTTTCATAAATTATACGTGATTATTCAAAATTTTTTAGTCGATAATAGGGTAGTTTAAAGAAGAATATATTTTATTTCCATCTGCCCCCCCCCCCTCCCCCCCCGGGTATATAAAACACTCACTGTTATCTTCATAAAAATTAAGTGATAGTTATAAAACGTATCATTAAAGTCGGTAAAATGGTGATATAAAAAAATCATTTTGTTTTCCTCTGCCCCCCCCCCAAGTATGTCTGACACTTACTGTAATTTTTTCACAAATTGTACGTGATTATACGTTTTTTTGAATCGATAAAAGGGTAGTTTAAAGAAGAATGTATGTTATTTCCGTATTCCCCCCTTCCCTCCCTCCCCAGTATATAATGCACTTATTGTGATCTTCATAATAAAAAGTAAGTGATAATTATAGAATATATCATTAAATCGGTAAAATGGTGATATAAAAGATCATTTTATTTTCCTCTGCCCCCCCCCCTCCCTCTTTAACACCCCGCCCTCCAAGTTTGCCTGACACTTACTGTATTTTTTTCTCAAATTGTACGCGGTTATACAAAGTTTCATTAAAATTGGTAAGAGTTTATATAAAAACAATTGTTTTCTTTCAATCTGCTCCTAGACCACATCCTCTTCCCCCAGGTATATACTAAATGAATGTTGTACCAAATCAATTGAAATTTCTAAAAGACCAAATTTCTATGGCATAGTGGGTAGCCTTAGAGAAATTTTACTGTCAGAAGTTAATCCAGAACCAAGTTAGTGTACTTCTTTGAGGCACATTCACAAAATCAATTCTCTGAAATGTAGCTGTATACTGAAAATTTCTATAAAAGCCTCTATGCATCAAATGCATAATATATACTCTTAACTCTGGAGACAATGACAAATTTCAAAGTAAACACACTTATTTACCTTGCATATTAGAAATGACTCATCCAACATATATATTTAATTTACAATTTTTTCATTTTATTTTAACTTAAATCAATTACTTTGTGAATTTTGCTAATTGTTTGAAAGCATTGTTAATTTTCACAAAAATATTTCACAAATTATTTTTAAATTCACAAATGGGGTACTAATTTAAAAAACTGGATTAAATCTGACTGTATATATCTCCCCTCCCTCCCCTCCCCTCATTTTCCCCCCACATGTCCAGTCATATGTTTTAAAAATAAAACAATTATTTCTGTAAAGTGATTTGATTAGAAATTATAAACTTATTAAATGCTATCTACTTTAAAAATTTTCTAATATCAGTAAAAAATAGTAACCCGATTTAATGGCCAAAAGAATATCTAGAGAGTGTTTTCTTGTTTTATAGTTCTTATATCTGGAGATGAATTTTCATAGTTAGCTAGTAATTAAAAAAATGAATAACAATATCACACAACTTAATATAATAATTTAAATTAGATGTTAATATATGGAAATGCAGAGAGATAACAACCAACTCTTTCGATTCATTGTAAATACTGGAAACTTGAATTTCTATTTTACAAAACAATAGAGTTACATATATCTATGCAAGTTTTTTCTTAAATAAATTGCCAAAACTTTAGGCTGTTGATGAAATATTTCTAAAGCAGAAATAAAGCTTATTTCCTCTAAATGCATTTTGAAAGAAAAATAAATCATTTAAATGAAATATCTCGGTAGATAAAAATGAAAAATTTATTCTTTATACACAATTTAAAAAATATGCTACAACTACATCTACTTCTACATTTCAAAAATTAATTTGAAATAGTGATTTTATTTATTTATTTTTTTTATTTATTTTTTTGGATTGCAGCATTTATAAATTTCTTCAAGATGTAAATTTAACTTATATATTGTAATAATACGTAAACTTCTGTGCTTTTTAATACTATGCAAAACATTTTTTTAACATTCATTTTTATCATTTAATTTTCCCCAAGGGATGGGGGGGGTGTTTAGTACATAAAACATTTAAAATTTTGATTTCATTGTCTGATTTTAATATTTTTTTACATGAGCTCATTAAAAAAAAAAAAATCAGCATTGCATATTATACTTTAGGGAGAGAAAATACTGATTTTCTGATCAGATTTGCAGATCTCACAAAATTTCAAATTAAAAAAATCTGATATCCGGTAAATCACATATCGGTCTATATCTGATAGATAGATATGGAAAATAATGTGTGAATTCACACTTGTTATTTTATTTTTAAATTATCGATAGTAATCAACGGCATTCATTAATCGCTCTTATATAAATTATAGATGCATATACTATATGATTTAATCTTCATACATACATTCACTGAACAGATTAGAATAATTAATTTAATACACTTACTTGTCTCAGGTTTTTCAGAAGCTCGTGTTCATCAGATGGTTGATTGCAATATTGGCATTAGCTGTTTGTCATCACAATTCCCATAGCCACATTTGCAGCGATTGCAACCTCGTAAATCCACATTGAACGTTATTATATGACGTAAGTTGATAAAAATTTAATCAAGAAAAAAGTTGGAAATATAAATTGTCTATCACTTTCTCCCTTTAAACCACTCATCCAGCACGATGCATCACGATTAAATCATTATTGCGCAAGCGTGTTTTCGTCGCGTCACCCCTAAACTGCCGAAGAGATCTATTAGAAGGCACAATTCAGGCTTTGTACTTCTGAAAGATTTCGTTGCGTTGTCGGTGCCTTATATTTCATTGCAGCGTGAAGTTTCTTTCTCTTATCAGAAGCACATATTCTGTGTGCCTTTCATATTATAGCTTTAGAAAGCACAATGCGCTTGTGTCTTATATGTAAGAGGTACAGTTTTAAGAGTGTATGCGTTATTGCTGTAGCGTGTGATTATAAAGATTATTATAATTAACTGTATAATTTTTTATGAGGCTACACATATATTAATTGAGATATAGCAATTTATTTTAAAAATTGCAAAAATAATACCACTTTTTTAATTATAACACATAGTGTATTAGACCCAGTGCAAAACCATTTCACAGCATACTTCAATCAAAATGCGAAAATGTTAATTATCTTACGAAATATTAGCATTCTTTCTAAAGAAATTTGAACTACGCATGCGCAAGTTTTAGTAATAATAGTTGCGTAATTTAATAGCCCAAAGTATTGAACATGTTATATAAAACCCCCAAAGAAATATCGAATAAATTCAAAAAGTTATGAGAGTTAGAATAAACAGAAATTCAGTTTCTCTGAAACAAACGGAAGATGATAGGGGCTTTATCAATATATATTTACAATCAGTGAACACTGTGTTACCATTGGGCATTGATTAAATAAAAATAAAAATGGGAGTAAAATGCTTTGTAATTTAGCTTTTATTTTTTAAAGTGTTATACCTTGAGATTACTTTTATTACAATTGCACTGAGTCGGAGATTTTTAATTAATTTATTTACTTTTGTATGGTTTACAATAAAAAAATGTTTCAAAAACCTGAATTGTAAATGTCAGACATAATTATTGCTTTTAATTTTTAATTTTTGATTTGTATTTGATACTTAGGTAGAATTTCTCAGATTATTTTAAATCATTCAGTGGTATCATTTTCAAGTAAAAAATATAATTACCCATTTTATTTTAAGAATCAAACAATATCCATTTTACAAAGTTTATTAAATGCAGTTTTATATAAAGAAATAGCAAATTATTGCTACAAGTACATTTGAGAGTTTTTTTTTTTTTTTAACTATTTAAAAAATAATTCATTTGTATCAAATGATAACTATTCTCATTTTCAAAGCTTATTTATAAATTTAGGTATTCAAAAAAAAATTGAGACTAATATTGTAAAAATAATTCATTTAAATATACTGAACAGTGAAGCGTCCAAAACCAGCAAGTATTTTATAAAATTTATTAAATCATTTGGAAATTTCAGCCCGCACTTTTAAAAATTTCAACAGAAAACTCTGTGTAATGTATTATCTTAAGTCTTACGTAAAATTACAGAGAAAAAAAAAACGGAGATATTAAAAAACTTATTTTATACATTCACTTTAATAACTAATATTAATTTAATTAATTATTGGTGAGAATATATTTCGGACTTAGAATGCTTTTTGTAAAGCAGAAACAGTCATTTTTAATTTAAAGTAAAAAATTAAATAATAAAATTAGGTGAAAATACAGAATAAAGATTGAGAATCTCGATCATTCACTTTTAACTAAGAATTACTGTAAATTTATAGAGACTCTGAATAAATATTTACATTAAATTTACAGAAATTTTTAACAGTGCGTTGGTCCTGGTTTCCGTAGACCATTTGTAAAAGTGATATGGACACGATCTTTTTTTACAAAAAAAACTGATGCA
The DNA here is from genome assembly GCA_963930645.1 of Salticus scenicus. NCBI lineage: Eukaryota > Metazoa > Arthropoda > Arachnida > Araneae > Salticidae > Salticus > Salticus scenicus. The sequence goes on along the minus strand of OZ005648.1, from coordinate 325,221,342 downwards.
CCGATCTTATCATAATTTTTCCACGCTTCTTAGAAATGAAATTGTCCAGTGCTTTTATGAAGATTTTTTTTTTTTCGATTACAACTAAATTTTCAATGCCATACGTGGAGTAAAACGTTCCAAAAATTGCTCTGTTTTTGCATAGTTTACGAAAAATTAAAATTCCATTTTCTTTTTTTTTTTTCCTTCAAGCACTAAAATGGAGTCTATTTTAGTGAAGTATGGAAAATTTCAATAAGTTCGGTGCATCAGTTTTTTGGAAAATCGTGTCCTCTACTTTTTGAAGCGTCCCGGATTACCAGGACCCACAGGCTAAATTTTCCATTTTTTTCAATGAAAATTTAATAAAATGTTATTAAAATGTTACTCTGTTATATGATCAAAATTTTGAATAAAAATATTTAGTTATTATATTAAATAAAATAGAGAAAATATGCTTTGTGTTGCCAGGCATATGTTTTCATAAAAACAAAAATACATTAGAAATATTTAAAATAAGATATAAAGGACAATCGAAAATATAATTAAAGCCAGAAAAAATATATTTAAATGCAATTTTAAAAATAACCGGCAAAACGTTATTATATATTATGCATTAGTCAAGCATCTATATAGAAAAATAAACAAGTGTCAAGCTAAATTAAAATACAATGCGTGTTTATGCTTACTTTTTTAAAGACGCTTTAGACTTTTTAAGAATTTCTTTATTGATTTTTTAGAAGTACTAAACATAAATAAAAATCATACAAGGGATCATCCAAAAACTATCTAAACAGATTAGAGTAAGATTACAAGCAGACGATATTAATAAACTACAAACTATTCAGAATGTATTAATTTTCATTTAATGCTTTTTTACAAAAGAAAAAATATTTATTTAGAGAAGAAGGCTGAAGTATTTCATTTTATTTTCTTAAAAAGTAAAACGAAATCCTTTGGTTTTAAAATATTATCTGTTCATATACTTTAAACTATTACATCGTAAACGTGCTCTGACGAAAAAACTTTCATTTTATCAAGGGAAATCTGCCGAGTAAACAACAATATTAAAAGTAAAGTCTAGCTCTTTTTTTTTTTTTTTTTTTTTTTTTTTTCGTTTTTACTATTCTACGTTTTATTAAAGGAAATATTGAATAAGCTTTGAATAAACATTCATCTTAGATAAATGTGGAAGAAAATTTCGCAAAATTCTACTGAAAAAAGAAATAGAATAAAAGTAAAATATATACTGGAATGTTTTTTTTTCAAAATGTTTTACTCCTCCGCAAATGGAAAATTGGTCCGATTTAGAAATTGTTTGCAACTCGTTTAATAATTGATTAATCTTCTTAATACAAACATAAAGTTAAAACTCCACAAATAAAATGAAATATTTCTCAAATTATATTTATACTTTATTGTTTACAAAATAAATGCACGTTCATAAAACTTAATTTTAAAGGTTAGTATTTATTAAGTATTGATTGTTTGATTTAGCTCCATAAACAATGAAGTAAACGATTTTATATTTTTTAATTATATTTAAAGAGTAATTTAATCAAACGATTTTTACTTTCAATACTAGGCAGAGGCGAAAATGTTCCGCGTTTACAGGATCACTATTTTTACATAAAATCATTTATTGTATTTTTACATTCATATTTTGTGATTTAATAGGATAGAGATAAATGTTAAAAAATAGTGGTAGAAGAGTCCCGCCTAAAGACATATCTCTTTCCCTAGTACTAGGTACCAATCTATTTTATATAGATAATAGAAAATAAAAGTAATCATGAAGCTAGATTACAGAAAACTATAATTTTCGGTAACCTAACTTCATTTTTAATTATATTTAACTTTTACAAATATTTAAAATTTGAACAAAACTTTTTAATTAAGTTTTTTTTTTTTTTTTTTTTTTTGATTAACTTTTATTGTATTTTATTTTTAATTTTGAGAACATATTTTTAACATAAGTTAAAAGAGTTACCGATCTTCCGCACTGTAAAAAATAGGTTCTTAAAAATAAGTATATATTGTCTCGAAAAAGCTCCGAAGCAATATATACTTAAATTTGAAAATTCATGTACTCATTTTTGAGTATATTGACATGCTCAAAAATGGGGCTGACCAATAAGAATCCCAATCCTCATGTTTGACATGTCGATGTACTCAAAAATGAGTACATGGGTTTTCAAATTTAAGTATATATTGTTTCGAAGCTATTTTGAGACAATATATACTTATTTTTAAGAACGGATTTTTTACAGTGCGGATTTTTGAGTGCCAAGATTTTTTTAAAGCAAAAATTACTTTATTTAAGAGCAAAATTTTCTTTTAAATAAATGGAAAATACATTTGAAGAAATATTGGTACGAAAAAATTCGGAAGATTGGCCTCTCTAAGTGAGAGTTTTTACAGAATTTTTATAAATTCTTAGGAAATAATGTCTGCTATATTTGTACAAAATATATAGTACATTCAGTTATGAATTATAGATGCCTCGATATAGTTCTAAAATATAAATAAAAAGTAAGTAAACACACATTTCTATTTAATTATTTTAAGTAGTAATAATACTCAGTCATTTTGCTGAGAAATTTAATGCATACCTGAAAGTTTATACAAGCATTTTTTAAAAATAAAATACTCATCGAACCAAAGTAAAAATAAAGAAAGAAAGAAATGAAATAATAATAATTAATGAATGAATTAAAAAATAAATTGCATATGAAAATTGTAGAATCAGGCAGAAATTAAGATTCTTAGCATTTATTCGTTTTCGAAAATTTAAAAAATACTTTAATTTAGAAATTTATCAGTTGGTTATATCCAAGTACATAGGATTAAACATTTCATTCTTTTAATTATTTATATTCTTATTTACAACCAAAATTTAATACTTTTAACACTTTCCAAGGAAGTTGTGAAACGTATATATTTATGGAAGATTTGAACCTGATGTATGTCATTTAAGGTTTCTATGGAATATTCCCTATTTAAAAAGGATTTAATATCATCACTGGTTTGTGCACAGGAACAGCTGAAAAAAGATATTATGTTTGGTAAGAAGTATTTCTAAAAAAAAAACATTTTTAAATAGCTTCCTTTTGCAGAAAACATAGTGAAATTCATGTCTATTTTTCCTATGCACAAGAAATATTTTTTATAGAATATAATATCCCACACAGCCACTTACACCCATAAGACATCTATAAACATGTATAAAAGTTAAAAAATGACCCATTAAACTTCTGCGAATATCCTACAGATATCTATTAGCAAGACAGATGTCACTCTCTTTTACATCCATTAGATGTCTATTACATATCCAGTAAATCTCCAAACATCCAGTAATTGGACTTGTTAGATCTAATAACTAGATATTGAAAATATCTAAATCTTGTTTATGATCTACCGTGTTACATCTGATAGACATCGAAAAAGGTACGTCTACATTTCGTCTATATTTAAACATCTAATAGATAATTATAATTAGTACGGGATATCCAGGACTTTCAATGGACATTCTTTAGATAATTTGTAATTTTTATGGATCATTGGATGTAACTTATATGTCTAAATGATAGCAGTGGCTGTATGGGATGATTAGTATTAATAATTACAGAGCCACACAAAAACATGAGGCACAATTGAACAATTACAGTTTTTCAGATACATTAAAAACTATATTTGCAAATTACTGCAATTGCATTTTCACTTTCTTAAGCATTTTTAACCTTTTCTAACAACTTTTAATATTTGAATTATTCTGAATAAATACTTTTATTTTGTTGGGAGCATTTAATTGAGGAAAAGTATTGAATTATATTTTAAACATTTGCAATTGATTATCATCGGATATAAACCTTCATTTTGAGTGCTCTTTTTAATGTAAATATTTGATTCTTATTATTCCTTTATCTTAAACTGGATAATCTTGAAATTGGATTGATATATATATATATACATTTTATTTCCATTCTTTAAGGTGCATCATTCAACCAATTTATTTCTGGTTTAAAATAATTTCCTTTAATAAACGTGAATACAAAAAAAAAAAAAAAAAAAAAAAAGACGCATTTTTCGATTGACTAATTTTCGTAACTAACTCTCTTTGGACAAAGAAAAAAAAAAAAGAAGAAGAAGAAAGAAAGAAAACAATTTTTTATGCCATTGGTTTTTTTTCTTACTCTTTTTGTTTGAAGGTGAATCAAATACCAAATAAGAAGATTTTAAATTGATTGATTTCATACCTAATAACGGTATGTTATATAAATATTTTTGTACTCAGAAATACAACTGAAAGCTATTTGTTTTGTATTCGTATATGTCTAAATAGTGTTTATTAAAAGTTTATTAAAAGTTTTCATCTTAGATAATCCATGAATATTTTAAAAGTACATTGTTAAAATAAAAACAATGCATTTATTATTTTTATTTATTTTTCCTTTTTTGTAAACTGAATAATTGAACTTTTGCAATAAAATAGATGTAAACAATAAATATGCAATTTAAAAATATGTTATTGCTAAGTATATAATATTTAAATAATGAAAATTAATTTTTTATTTGTAAATTATTGTTTAAAATAAGTTAATAAAATAATTGATCAAATAAATGTAAATAATTTTTTTAATAAAATTTACACGTTGAAAGTTATATTTTTTTCCTCCCCCAAAAGTGCGCATTTTTACATTGCGAAGTGAGAATTTTATAAATGCAAATGCATACCAAGGCCGCGGTAGCCCGGTAGATAGAGCGGTGAGCTCGTAATTTGAAGATTGTGAATTCGATACTTGTGCTGGCTAAAGACCGTTGTGTATATTAATGGTGCCTAGTGCACGTAAAATCCATCGTAGCCTCAATGTCCTCCATGATCCCATTCAAATTATACCTCTGGGGATCACCGAAGTGAGGGAGCCATCCCCTCTGTCGAGGATCAAAATTATGGTGGCATGTCTCCGGACCATCCTTAGGGGTGCGTCGAAGACCATCGCCAATTACTCATTGCGCAGTACTTGTGCAACGTTAAACCTAACAAATCAAATCATACTATCAATCTACATTAGTGAACAATTATAATTTGGTTTAAATAATTGTAGTAAAAGTTTTTTTTTTTTTTTTTTTTTTTTAATCACATAAAAAAACAGATGCAGATGAAACAAATCCTAAATATTATTAATTTATTAAATGCCTATGTAAATTTGTTTACTACCAAATATACTCATATATCAGATTATTTTTCTTCTCTACGTAAGATGGAAAAGTCTCAGTGGAATTATTAAACATTTTGAACTGCCTCATCCATTTCCTTCAAAAAAAAAAAAAAAAAAAAAAAGGCTAACGTTAATCAACGTTTCAAATAACACAGAATACATAAAAAAGCATTTAATGTATTATAAGCAGTTAATACAACAGTCATTATACTGTCGAATGAAGATCCTGAAAAATCAAAATCCCTAATTATCAGTAACAACTTTATATTTTATAGCATGTTTTTATTTTAGGAATAATAATACATGTAATACAAAATTCCGTTACTTAAAAAATTATATATTAAATAGCATAAAAATAAATAAATAAATAAATAGACAAGCAATAGGAAATAAAAACTCATTATTTTAGGTATAATTACGAGTAAAATTTAATGTTTTTCAGTTTTTTTTCTTTCTTTCTTCTATGATACAAACAAATATGTAAATGATACAAACAAATATGTAAACACACAAACTATCATATAATATACATATGTCTTGGATCAGCTTAATGTAGTTTTAATCTATTAAACGAGTACAGAAATTTTAAAAATAGAAACATGAATTTTTTTCTTTCTTTTTTTTAAATCAATACTATATATTAAAATTCAGAAAACTTCTCCACATGTTTCACAAAAAATAACATTTTTTCCATTTTATAAAAATTATGAACGTTAATATATAAGCAGCATTGATAATTATTAGAACGGGACAGAAATTGAAAAATCCATTTCCTTCCTCTTGAGATATCCTAATTATTCAAATATATTTGTGTAAATATTTGTTATGTTGCTCAAAAAATATTATTTAAAATTTACTTGATAAGCTACACAAAGATTATCTCAAGTGAATCTTTTGATGTTGATTCTGTTCTAGAACGAAATTTTAAGTTTTAAATGACATATTTTTTCATCAGAAAAGAGTAAATATTTATTTACGGTTATGAAAGAATTCACAATAGAAATAAAATCACTTATAAGAAAATGTAAAATTTTAATCGTGAAAGTTTGATTTCTTTTTATTATTATTATTATTATTGCATTTTGCCATTTAAAGGAACAAATGCAATTTATTTATTTTTTCTTTTACTTTTGAGGCATCGGGCAATTTATGCCAACATCAAACATATCTGAAAACAACAATGAATTATTGTCAGTAATTTTCGTTACAATCAGATCTTGTATATCTGAACAATTTTAATATAAATAATAAAATATAGTTTAAAATATATATATATTTTTTTGAATTTTTCTGTTTTATCTTTTTCAATGTTTCTTGTTTTCATCTATTCAATGTTTGAAAAGGTTTTCAATATATATATATACATATATATATATCTAAAAAAAATATTTAATTATCTATTATGACATCAATTTTATCAGCTATTTTTGTTTAAACAGGAATACTTTTTAAATTGAACATTCATGTGTAAAGAAGTGTTTCATTTTTACATTAAAATAAATAAATAAATAAAAATAAAATATCTTAATAAAATCCAAATTATAATCATTTACAATTAAGGGGAGAATATAAATGAACCACATAAGGTACATAATAACAACAAAAAATTTTGTTTTACCGCAGGAAAGAAAAGTACTGCTTAATTAAATAAAAATATTAAACTAATATCAAATATCTCTATGAAAATATTTATCCACATACAAATTCCTGACTAAAAAAAAAAAAAAAAAAAAAAAAAAAAAAATATTAGAAATTCTAACTTCTAAACTTTTATTAAATTATTTATTTTAATTTATAATTGTTCCCAAGAAAATTAAACTTTAAATTTTACATCTACTTTTTAAGATAGCACGCGATCGTGTTTTATATAAAAATCAAATCATTAAATTCATATTTTTATTTATTTTTGTTTCATATTATTGCACGCGCACTATTTATTTCCTAATTCAAAATTATTTTAAAAAAATTTTATCCATATTTTCATTTTGAATCGACAAACAATCATAGACACACTTTGCAGTTCTCAAAAAAAAAAAAAAAAAACTTTCATTAAATTATTTATTTTAATTTATAATTGTTGCCAAGAAAATTAAACTTTAAATTTTACATCTACTTTTTAAGATAGCACGCGATCGTGTTTTATAAAAAAATCAAATCATTAAATTCATATTTTTATTTATTTTTATTTCATATTATTGCACGCGCACTATTTATTTCCTAATTCAAAGTTTTCGATATCTCTTGTAACGATACTGATTATTATTAATTTTCATTTCTTTTTCTTTCAAAAAAAAAAAAAAAAAAAAAAAAAAGGTTTTGATGAAATTCTGGCAAAAGCAGAATTTAGTTTAGGACGGAGGACTATTAGTTTTTTTTTCTTCCCAATTATAACATCGCTTTCAAATTATTTAATTATATTTTCGATAAATTTTAGATTTCGATAAATGTCCAACTATCGAAAAATGATTTCGACAAATGTTCAACTATCGAAAACGACAACGCAAAAATCCCTGTCTGAGACTAATAGGCCCTCAGTCCTAAAAACTTTTTCGATATCTCTTGTAACGATACTGATTATTATTAATTTTCTTTTCTTTTTCTTCCAAAAAAAAAAAAAAAAAGATTTTGATGAAATTCTGGCAAAAGCAGAATTTAGTTTAGGACGGAGGACTATTAGTTTTTTTTCCTTCACAATTATAACATCGCTTTCAAATTATTCAATTATATTTTCGATAAATTTTAGATTTCGATAAATGTCCAACTATCGAAAAATGATTTCGACAAATGTCCAACTATCGAAAACGACAACGCAAAAATCCCAGATCGAGACTATAGGCCCTCAGTCCTAAAAAAAAAAAAAAAAAAAAAAAAAACTTAAATTTATTATATATACACTGATGGAAAAAAAAAATCCCAACACCAGGAAGGAGCTGTGCTAGATAAACGAAATTTGGTAGGCGTGTTTATACATCTGAAAGATGACGTCGATTCAAATTTCGAGCTACGCGCATAAGTGTGGCGCTCGTAGCGACACTATGAACATGCAAATGAGGTTTGCTTTAAATAAGCGCTGTAAGGTTCGTGATCGTTATTTACAGTTGAGATTTGACGTAGTGGGTTAATATTAGTCAAGGACGCCTCAAAGAAGACGAAGAAGCCATTATCAACAGCTCACTGAGTTTAAACGAGGTCGTGTAGTAGGGCTACGAGAAGGTGGGTTTTCTTTCCGCGATATTGCAGAAAGACTTGGCAGGAATGTATCCACTGTGCATGAGTGTTGGCAGCAGTGGTCAGGGGAAGGCACTGCCTCAAGAAGACCGGGTTCCGGGCGGCCACGTGGCATTACTGAGAGGGAAGACCGCCGTGTTCGGCGTATGGCTGTGGCTAATCGTACTGCGTCTGCAGCTGAAATTCGAGCTGCAGTTGGCACCACAGTGACACAACGAACTGTTACAAATCGGCTACTTCAAGGACAGCTCCGAGCCAGACGCCCTGTAGCGTGCATTCCACTGATTCCAAACCACTGCCGTTTGCGACGTGAGTGGTGTCAAGCTAGAGCTCATTGGAGGACGGAGTGGAGATCTATTGTGTTTTCTGATGAAAGCCGGTTCTGCCTTGGTCGCAGTGATAGCCGTGTGTTGGTTAGAAGGAGGCCAGTTGAACGCCTGCTAGCGACCTGTCTGCGGCCTAGACACACAGGGCCTACTCCTGGAGTTATGGTTTGGGGAGCAATTTCGTATGACAGCAGGAGCACTCTCGTGGTTATCCCACGCACCCTGACTGTAAATTTGTACGTCAGTCTAGTGATACAACCTGTTGTGCTGCCATTCATGAACAGCATTCAAGGGGGTGTTTTCCAACAGGATAACGCTCGCCCTCATACCGCTGTTGTAACCCAACATGCTCTACAGAGTGTCGACAAGTTGCCTTGGCTTGCTAGGTCACCAGATCTTTCTCCAATCGAGCACGTATGGGGCATCATTTTACGACAACTCCAGCGTCATCCACAACCAGCATTAACCGTCCCTGCATTGACCGCCCAAGTGCAACAGGCATGTAACTCCATCCCACAAACTGATATCCGACACCTGTACGACACAATGCATGCACGTTTGCATGATTGCATTCAAAATTCTGGCGGTTACACCGGTCACTAATGTACCAACATTTCACATTTGAAATGGCTCTTCTCGCCAATGGCTCTACCTGTGATCTTGAAACTTTAATCAATTAAATATGTTACCTAGACAAATGTATTGCTGAAATTTCATTACTGTACAATAATTTTTTCTTGGTGTTGGGATTTTTTTTCCTTCAGTGTATGTATATGTGTATGTGTGCGTATTCTTTTGATAATATGCATTTTTTATATGAAAGAAATTAAAAAGTGATTTAAAAAAAAAGTTCCACAAAACTTTTCCTACAGACACGCCAAAATTTTAATTTATTACGGTTGGTTGGTTGAATGGCTTTTTTTGGCGCAAGGTCCAGAGTAGGAGATGGGCGCCAAACAAACGGGTAAAAAAGAAAGTAGCTTCAGGATGGGTTTACCCATCCAGAAAGCAAAAAAAAAAGCAAAACTACATACAAGATAAAATCAAAAATAATAAAAACAGTGTATACAATAAAACAGATGTAAAATAGGATGAACATTGTAAAAAATAAAATAAGATGTCAAAGTAAAAACTAGCCTCCTTCAAAAAATTTGTCAGATGATAATGAGGATTTACACCTAAAAGGCTCGTCAGAATGGGCGAGGATGAATTAAAATGTGTTTGATAGAGATGACGAAGGCAAGGGCCAGTCAGTGAGGACATGACGAATGGTTAATGCACTGAAATGACATTTTGGACACTCAGGTTGTTGTTCTCCAAGTAATAAGTATTTATGTGTGAGTCTTGAATGCCCGATTCGTAGTCGAGTAATAATTACATCGTATTTTCTAGGGGTGGGTGTAGGCCAGATTGAAATTTCAGGTTTTATTTCTTGCAATTTATTATTGTTTTGGTTATTCCACTCCCTTTGCCACATATTCTTAAGATAGCTTTTAAGTGTGTGCTTAATGTCATCATAAGCAAAAGGACAGTTTAAAAGTATGGAAGCCTGCCTTGCGGCTTTTTATTACGGCTCCGATTAATTTATTACGGAGCATTGTTTGCATACGTCCTTTTTTCACAGCACTTTCCTTGGAGGGTATTTTTCTGCTTATTTAATCGTATTTCACTACAAATATTGTGGTATAAAAAAGATCTGATACTAACAGAGGTCCAGCATAAATTAAAATGTTGGCATGCCAGCAATCTTTGAAAATATAAGCTTTTACAAATTTTAAGATATACAAAATTGAAAGGTTTTAAAAGACTAATTTTAATTGACTCACGTTTAACACAATTCACACACGTGCAAGTTTTTAACACAAATGTAACATAATTGATACACGTTTATTTCCTTTCAAAGTAGTATTTCTTCTTTTTCATGCTTATCTAACCCCCCCCCCCTCCTTCCTCAAAAAAAAAAAAAAAAGCTATTTAAGGGTAAGCCGGTGTAATTTTAACTTCTTTCACTTAATCCAACTGTTTGTTCAATAAAAGTTTAGTTTTATTTAATTTTAATTTTATTATTATTATTATTATTTTCTAATAGCAAAATTGATGAACTACTGATTTTTTTTCGTTATCTGCTTTAAGGATAGTTGGTTATGTGGATTAAGGCAAATTAACTACGCTACGGTCCTAAGCTTATGGATGGAGTGCCCTTCGTAGGGGTCTTTCTAATGGGACCTAGTCTAATGGGACCTAATTATATTTACGCAAGTTTAGAAGAAAATCACGAAAAATCCCGAAAGACTAGGTTTACGTGTTAACCTGGGATCGATGCCGGCACTTCCCGGGAAACAAATTTGAGCGCTGAACTCTTCGGCCATTTGTTGGTCTATGGTTTAAGGAGAAGTGCTTTGTTTTCCAAATTCTTTTTAGTTAAGAATAAAATATTTTACCATGTTTTTATTAACTTCAATTCTTGTTTGTTTGTTTGCCCGGTGCAAATCTTCCAATCGATTTTTAACTAACTTTCCCACTATCTAGACATTAAAGGCTTTCAGAATAGCTCAGAACCCAGTGACAAGATAATACTTCGAAGCCAGATTTTCGAGCTTTTGATTAGTTTTCTTTTAATTAATTAAAATATGAAAATAATAACCGCCTAATAGCTATAAAAATAGCCATTAAAATATTAACTATAATTTAATTGTTGGAAAAAAAATACGACTTCTTTTTCTTTTGACATAAAAATAAACGTGAACTTTGAAATATTGTAAAAAGTTATATTATGCATCTCACAAAAATCCACGTCATTATCATTTTAAAAATTTTATACGCATTGATAAAGTCCTAATGTAGTTCTACAGCTATGGCTCAATAGAACACTTAAAAACATGGTTTATAAAAAGTTTTTTTATCTTATAATTATTTAAACTTTTTCTACTTTCGCGACAGATAAGATACAATAAATTATTTTTAATATTTTTCTTTCTTTATCGTATTGAAAAAAATGGGCCTCGATTCAAAGAACAATATGACCATAATCATTTTTATTAGACAGTTTTAACAACTCCTGTTACACTTGTGAGGACCTAATGGTTGTCAGGATCTCATTTAACTTAGATTAAGCTTAACTTAATTGCTTAATGAGATAACTAAATGGTAAATAATAGAGCACAAGACTTGGATATAAAATAAATAACGAGCTTTTATTTAGAGCTTAATGAAAAGGTGGGCGTTGGACTATATTCGCATTCAATACCTTTATAAAATTAAAGGGGCAGCCTTCATAAATACTTTAACCACAATTAGATAACCATAAATAATCTCAAGAGTTTCACTTAACGTCGGTACCTCTCACGACTTTTACTCGTCTTTCGTTAGTGGGAGGATTCCCTAAACCACTATACTACTCGACTAACTATCTTCTACTATAGCCGCTCGCTACTAACTCCTTTGACCTCCTACCTCTTCTAATTCACTATCCACCTCTCTACTGCTTCCCTTCTACTCTTGCTACTAACTAACTCTCCTCTAACTCCTACCTTCACTACTATGAAACACACCAACTTTTATATCCGTCACTTTATCCAAAATATTAACATACCGCAAATTATAATTTAGTTTATCATAAGAGCTAACTCCATCAATTAACCGAATCCTAAAACTCTGCACATTTACGTGTTATTCGTAAAGTGCGAACTTCGTTTGTAGCGTTACGCTAACATAACATTACCTCACACACTATCTAAAAATAAGTGTTTGGACACTTTCGAATTTAGACATTTTTGTCAAATATATAGAAAAATTAAGCGGAAAAAGCGATCAGTAAAATATTAAACAAAAGTCAAACTATTTTGTATCACCATTGTAAAAAGAACTGTAAAAAAATCTCCTAATTATCTGTATAAAATTTTATGAGGCTACCACATACATTCATGGAGTTTCCTTAAAAAAATATAATTAATAAATAAATAAATAAATAAATAAAAATTAAAAAAAAAGGCCATTATTTTTTAAATTATAACGCGTAGGGTATTAGACCTAGTGCAAAGCTAAACTTGGCATACGGCATTAGACACAGCATACTGTAATCAGAATGAAAAAATTTTAAATATCTTACGAAATATAAACCTTTTTCTAGTAAATTTTAACTACTCAGCTTTTAAAATACTTCCTTTGCATAATTTAACAGTGAAATTCTTTGAGCTATTTACATGAAAACCCCAAACAAATATCGTGTAAGGAATGAGTTATAGAATGAACAGAGTTTAAATTCATCTCTCTCTCAAAAAAAAAAAAAAAAAAAGAAAGAAAAAGAAAGAAAGAAAGATGATTAGAAGTCTTTATCAATATTTATTTGCAGTCAGCAAACACTGTATTATCACTGGGCTCAAAATAAAGATTTGAGTAAATCCCTTGTAGTTTAGATTTTATTTTGAGAGGAACTGAAATTCTGTTCATTCTATCTCTCATTTTTTTTTTATTTTACAGGATCTTTGTTTGGGGTTTTCTTATAAGTAGCTCAATAGTTTGGGCTATTAAATTACGAAAATGAATTTTTTTTTTTAAAGCTAGCTCATGCTTAGTTAAAAATTATTTAGTAAATAATTACAAGATAAAAAGAACTTTTTATACATCATGTTCTTAAATTTTCTGTTGAATCATATAAACGCTACCGAAGGCAGCGACATCCCGGATGCAAATCTAATTTCTTAAAAGCTTGTGCATGCATAGTTTAAAATGAATTAGTAAAAAAATGCTCATATTTCGTAAGATATTTATCATTTTTGCATTCTGATTTCAGTACACTATGTTTAATGTAGTATGCCAATTTTCCTAAAATTGGCTTTGCACTGAGTCCAATACCCTATGCGCTATGATTTAAAAAGTGACCTTTTTTTTTTTCAATTTTTTAAACAAACCATTGCATCTTCATGAATATTGGTGGTAACTACGTTCTTTATACTCCCAAAGTTTGAAGATAATTTCTCAAGAATTTTTCTAGATATTTGACAAAACGTCTAAATTCGAAAGTATCCAAATTCTTATTGATAGATAGTGTATAACTTCAATATTAAAATCTTGAATGAATCCACTCGACTTTTCGAACAATAAGTAATTAACAGTTGAATAAATAAAGTAAGAAATGCCATTAAATAAACAAAAGAGAAAATTATAATAAGGTATATAAGTATTTTTCTATATGTGGTATATTTTTTCAATAAACGCTATTGTCCTTCAAATATTTTAGAATATGTCAAAAAGATAAAGAAATTTTCGTTGTGTTTCTCTAAAAATCTATAATTGCTAGACTCACAAAAAATCTATGCAGTTCATGCGACTGTCACCTATAACAATTATATGAATTTTCAGCTTAATCGCATGAAGCATCCAGACGCTATTGCTCTTTAAATAATTTAAGCCCGTAAGCGACAATGATAAAGAAGCAGAATAGTTTGGGGTGTGTCTGTGTATTCTACTTGCAGTTGTGTACAGGGGCACACCAAAGGTTTTTTTTTTTTTTTTTTTTCATTACGGTCTGTAGACAGAATTTGTGTGTGCTGCAGTAGCAAGCGTAAAAACCTTTGGATTGACTTGGAAATTTGTACACGTATACAGACGCTATACAGAAATAACTGTATTGATTTTGGTGCCTATATTGTTTATGGATCGTTTGCAAGGACACACCAAAAGTTTTCGTATCACTACCGCCTATAAGAAAGATTTCATTTAAATCCATTTTAACACAGTTACAGTGCATTCAACAAAATGAAATTAACGTGCATTATTGGGATGTTTAAGAGCGTGTTGTCTGTGGAAAATGTTTCTTAGACTTAAAATTAGTGTACAGAATCTCACAAAAGTGTTTCGACAGTGTTACGTAATCTTCCAAATTATGTCAAATTTTGGATGATATAATTCATTAGCTACATAGAATAAGCTGTTTATTTTTACTTTCCGAACACTATAGTGAGGAAAGTATTGTAATCATGTCAAAAATCCGAATTTGATATTTTGATGTTTCTATACGTTTCAAGATCCCCTGAGTCCGTTTTCACTATTTTTACGATGATGTATGTATGTGTGTATGTATGTGTGTGTGTATGTGTGTGAGTGAAAACGCTAGCGTCTAAACGCTTTGTTCGAATAAGCTGAAAGTTGGTACGTATATTGTAAATCACCATAGTACAAACCCTATTGATTTTGGTGAATCTAGCACTTATAGTTTTTTTTATATGGACACCAGGAAAAATTCTTTATCTATATGGCCTATGGGGCCAAATTTTTAAAAGTGCGATAGCGTCTAAACGCTTTATTAATCTGAGCAAAACAATTTGTTCACATGTTAAAGGGCACAGTTGCACGAACTGTATAGATTTGGGTGAATTTAGCACTTACAGTTTTTTTGCAGGGGCACAAAGAAAAATCCTTTATCATTATGGCCAATTGGGCCAAATTCTTAAAATTGTGATAGCAGCTAAACGCCTTATTAATCTGAGCAAAAAATTTGCACACATGCTATAGGGCAAAGTTGCACCAACTGTATAGATTTTGGTGAATTTAGCACTTATAGTATTTTTACAGGGACACAAAGAAGAATTCTTTATCATTATATTCCTATGGGACCAAATGTTTAAAATTGCGATTGCATCTAAACGCCTTATTCAATTGAGCTGAAAATTTATGTGAATATTATAAATCACTTTTACACTAACTGTAAGCATTTTGGTGAATCTAGCATTTATAGGTTTTTACAGGGACAAAACGAAAAATTCTGTATCATTATGATCTATGGGCTCAAAGTTCAGTAGCGTTAAATAAAACATCGTGTAATATATGGAGAGAAATACTGAAACACTCTATTATGGTTTTCTCTCTTTTGTTTGTTTAACAACTCCTCTTTCTTTACTTTATCAACAAAACTGTTAATTACTCAATGTTCGTAAAGTCGAGTGGAGTCACTCCAGATTTTTTATTAGTTTATGTAATGTTTGTGGTTCATTGGCAATGACGCAGAAAATAATTTTGTGACATTAGAGCCTATCGCCAGATATCAAGCTCATTTTAACGCGTTTATTATCCGTTGAACAAAATAGAAATAACATACGTTATTAAGATCCTTGAAGCATGTTTTCTCTAAAACAAAATGTGTGTATAGACTGAATTATTTATTTAGAGGGCCACACGAATGAATTCCGATGACATTCTGTAATAATCCAGTAAAATTAAATTTGGTACAATATTAGTGAGTTTCAATGAATTAATTTCTACATTTTATTAAACCTGCGTCATTCGCGCGGGTGACATACGCCCCCCATGACTTTTCGAAAGTGTGTATTTTTTATTCCCATTCTATGTAACAGATGGCGGTTGTAGTACCTTTCATTAAGACCTTCGTAATTCTTATTCTACCATTATTCAAGTTCAGTACTCTGTTGCATGCGAAAACAAAGCAATCAAAGTCTTGACACCTGTCAAGACTTAGTCTTGACACCTGTCAAAACAAAGCAATCAAAGGATGACACCTGTCACCCGCGCGACTGAACACGAAACTAAAACTGAAAAGTAGGTGTTCTTTTTATTTGTTATTTCTCAATCTTTTGTGGTAATTTTATGTTTTAATCTGTTAATTTATCCTAAAAAGAAGTACATGTAATTAAAGCATTGGTAAATAGTTAATATTTTTGCATATTTGTTTATGCTCTCATAACACATTGAAATATACAATTTTTGCAAAAAATTCCATTTTCATTTTTTTCTTTCTTTTTTTCTGTCTTTCTGTCTTTCTTTCTTTCTTTATTTATTTACTAAAAAGGGCATTTATTCGATTTCCATTTTATTATCTTCTGAATAAATCGAAGATGCTACACTAGTTTCATACTGCATTAAAAAAACAAAGTTGTCCAACTTCTATGCATCATTCAGTTACACTTGATGAAACTACAGGAGATGAAAGAAAACCAGAGATTATCACTTTTTACAATATGGCTAAAGGTGGTGTCGATACTTTGGATAAGTTGCGTAAAATAATTGTCTCAAGGAGTACACGACGATCGCCAATTTTTCTTTTTTTTTTTTTTTTTTTAATCTTTTGAATGTCAGTGAAGAAATCATTGCATTAGTGATTTTTAAAAGCAAAAACATAAATAAGAAAGTTTCTAGAATAGTTTTTGGAAACAGTTTGTTGGGAACTTATTAAACCATAGAACGCCGATCAGCAAATACTTGTCTTCCGCAAGAGCTAAAGAGTCGGGCAAATGTTCTTCTTCAAAAGGTACCTCAAAAACCAGAATGATCAAACCTTCAGGGCAATCGTGGTCAATGCTATGAATGTAGAAGGCCAAAAGACAAAACTGCACGAAAATGGTGTTGAAAATATTTTAATTGGATATGTGGTGAACATTTGAAAGATGTGTGTGTAAATTGTTTTGAAATTTAAGTATGTTATGTATTTTCTGTACTTTTCATAATTGTATTGTTCTAAAATTGATGTAACGTTTAAATATAAATTTTGAATATGTATTTTGTTGTTTTATAAAACTATTTTGATTAAAAAAAATTTAAAAGTAGAAAAGTAGTATATTTAATATGGGTGACATATGTCACCCACGCGACTAAACGCGTAACAAATTTTCACGCGCCTTACGCAGGGTTAATGTGTATAACTAGTGTGGATCGTGAACAGAGACACTCAAAAGAAATTTTCTGCCATTACGGTCTGTTTCTTAAAATTGCATTTTCTACCATTACGGCCTATTTCTTATAAGTGCATTTTAACGTGATTACACTCCATTAAACTTAATTCCATAAACAAACCTTAATAGAATCTTAAACAGCAAAGTATCTTTGAAAAATAGTCGCCATATAATAGGTAATTAGTTTACAGGGTTACATAAAATAACTCCGATAACTTAAGCAATCACTTTGCATGAAATTCGGTACAAATGTTTATGAATTAAATGGAATTAGTACAAGGCTATGAGTAACAAGGATATATATATGTACAGATAGATATAAATAGACGGATAAAACGGGGGGATTGAGGGAGCGGTACCCCCCCTCCCCCCTTATAATCATATCAGTTTACGAAGTGAGTTAATCGTATATATATTTATTTTAAATACTATATAATAAGTAAAATACGATTTGCTGAGTAATTAATGATACAAATTGGACGCCGAGGTTCCTGATCTGCAGATTCACTAGTTAAGTTTACTCTTAGAAAATTCTAGCTATAAAATCTCCCGTAAAATTCGAAGGGGTTAGTGGCGAAGAATTGCACCTTTTATATACAACAATTCTACATTGGGCAACATACACAATAAAATGTTTTGTATGCACTAATTTACTTTTAGAATTGATTCCTATTTTTTTCAAACTATGAAATCCCAACATATTTCCTACATTTTTTTCTTTTCCTTTCTTTTTTTTTTCATTTGGCATCAGTTTAAAACAAACAATTTATAACTGATTACAAAAAGCGGACACATACACAATGCACTGTAATGTTTTTAATTATATTTTATTATTAAAATAAAATATTAAAAATTCTAAAAATTGAGTTGCATTTTTTATATTTATTTTTCTCTTAAATTTTTTTTCATATTTTCCAAGCTCTATTTAATAATTTTTTTTAGTACGATAACTCGAACTATTTCTTTCCATACCAATTCTTTTTTATTACCTTGAATGAACGTGCAAACATTTTTGTTTTTATCTAAATATTTAAAGCTGAAAGTTTGCCATTTTATCTATCCGGCCTTTTATACAGGATTATTAGATTTTATCAAAAATTGGTACGCTTATTAATCAGGACAAAGCTACCTAACGGCTATTTTGTAATTCAGTTGGGTAACTGGTACAAAATATATCAAATATAAACCCAATTTTTACTTAAAAATTATTTAAAAGAATAAAAAAATTCATGCCAAAAATAA
Source organism: Salticus scenicus (assembly GCA_963930645.1). Classification (NCBI taxonomy): domain Eukaryota; kingdom Metazoa; phylum Arthropoda; class Arachnida; order Araneae; family Salticidae; genus Salticus; species Salticus scenicus. The sequence goes on along the minus strand of OZ005648.1, from coordinate 325,202,664 downwards.
TATACTTACTTTTACATCAAACAATAAATAAATAAATAAAAATAAAAGCGTCTTTAGTATAGAATACTTTGGCAAAATTTGAAATCTGGCAACGAAGTACCTTGGACGTTTCGTGCCAATATCTTACTCACGCAATTGAATCTTCATTTTAGTTCGTCGCCAGAATAAAAACAAAAATTTAAAAGCCTCCACAGGGCTTCTATGATAAGGCTACACTAAAGAAATTTTAAGAAATGAACGTAGTAACCGATGCTAGTTAATGAAACAAAGTAACTGTATGTCTTTATATGCAAGAATAGATTAAAACGAGTCTTGCCGTACTCTGTAAAATTCTGCTTTGTGCAGATGTTTATATTTTTTACTTAGAAAACAAAAATAGGCTTAGTTTATTATTATTATTATTATTATTATTATTTTATTTAAATATAAATGGGAATTTTAGTTAATTATCTATCATTTATCTTATTGTCTGCAACATTGCGTAAATGTTATTTTGCAAAGATTTTGGTCGAAGACGAGGCACGTAAATAACGGCGTTCGTGTATGTTTGTGTGTGTGTGTGGGGGGATTTTAACGAAGATTTAATTAAAAGTCAAGTCTAATTTTATCGGAATGGATCCTTACTTAAGAATTAATCCAAAACATTATACAACGAACGGCCGTACATGTATGCAATATATTCCCATTAAAGTATGCAAGGGGGATTTTACAGCAGCGTGTCCATTTACAACGTGTTTCTTTATAAACGATTTGACTAACCAAAAAAAAAAAGAAAGAAAATGTCTTTTGTCCTAAATTTTGTTTTGTACAAAAATCAATATCCAATGAACACATACACACTGAACAAAATTTTTATTTTGAGGCTATATTTATGAAAAAAAATTGGTTTAATTAATTTAAGGGTATGTTAATGTAAAGTCTTAGTTAAAACACACACACACAAAAAAAAAAAATCTTTAAATCATTCAAATATTTTTGTTGATATAGACTATAAAAAAAATAAAAAAAAATAAAAAAAAAAAATTGGTCATTCGACAATATACAGTTTTCTGTGTGTATATCTGAAAGAGCAATGAATATTGAATGACGATCAAAATAGATTATACATCTCATCCTCAAAGCTCCTGATTAGTCTTGTACGGGTAGAAGCAATCATAGATGATATAAAATCCTAATTAATTCATATTACATTTGAAAATAATTTGTTGAATTATGTACAATGGATTGAAACACACACACACAAAAAAAAAATCCTGTATGTCTGTGCAATTTTGCGTTCAATGCCAAACGTTATTTAAATTTTCTCAAAATTGATTTTTTTTTTCTTTTTAAGAGATTTTTTCAAAAAGAAAAAAAAAAAAAAACTTAAGAAAATTTCCTACAACGTTTCTTAATATATTTGAAAACAGACTGTTTTAAAGTACTGAAAATTTCAAAGCGTTTAAAAAATTATTTTTAACGTTTTGATACACACTTACTTCCTTATCAGAAGCTATTCGTTATTTTTTCTGTTTCTGAAGTCAACGAAAAAATATATATGTATTCTTTTTCTTCTTAATCCAATTGTTTGTCAAAAAAAAAAAAAAAAATCACTTCTCAAATTTTCTCTTACAACAACTAGGGAATGCTAAGGATTTTCATCGGTAATCTGGTTTAGGAAAGAGGTTTTGTTTACCGAATGTTATTCAGGCAAAAAAAAAAAAAGGAAAGTTTTTTGAAAAATCATTTGCTTTTGCGAAAGATGAGATGTCACGAATAATTTTTAATCCCTTTTTGTATTACAAGAAATGCTACATGATCCAAAGAAATATGTATATTCATTGTTGCTTTATATCCGTTTTTCCGTAAATGTTATATAGTTTAAAGTACTTCGAAATTCTAGATTAGTATTTGATTTCAATTCTAAAAGTACAAAGACACAAAAAGTAAAATGTCAAGATATGAAATTAAGTCGTTTTGATATTTTTTTTTTCAAATACACTAATTAGCAGCACATCAACACATTTTTACTTCCATTACCCGACTATGGAAGTACTGCATTCGATTCAGAAATTCCATATCGAGTTGTCACCTGATTTACACGTTTTAAGGCCTTGTGAGTCCAAAAATTAGTTTTTAGCAATTGGTCAGTTTGTATGTGTGTGTGTGTATGTATGTGGGGAACCTTCTGACTATTACATCTCTGAAACTAATAAAGATAGAATTACTAAAGTTCAGAATTGAGACAGGTCTGATGTACAAATGAATTTTCCAGATTTTGGTGAAAATTGGAAAACCGGAAATTGGACCGTAAGTCCGTATCACAAAAACTGTTCTATCGATTTTCTTCAAAGTTGCTATATAAACACTCTATTAGATGTCCTTTCGAATGATATAGTTTGTTAGTTCAGGAAAATTGATAGGCGTCCTGTATAAATAGCTCAATTTCAGGTCTCGCAAGTACGTTTCTTTAAAAACACCTTGTACAGCAGAATTTGTTAAACATATAAAGAACTTTTTTTTTTTTTTTTTTTAAATCTGAAAAATGAATTTCCTTAAATTTAGAACATTGCGAAAATAAATAAATTCCAGTCTTTAATAAAAACAGCGTCTATAATTTCTTTAACTTATAATTTAGATTTTATTTAAAATTTACAGAGATTCTTTTAAAATATCAATTTAAAGCAATTAATATGTGCCAGGTTCGGGATTAGAGAACCGTCAACACAAAGTGGGAGAGAGAGCACTTTTTTGCTACATGTTGATTAGCAGATCAATTAGAGTCAGAATCACGAATCTAACATGAATGGTTCGTTTCCATCTGTTCATCGGCAGACGTGGTAGCGCTGTGAAATTACCAGCCAAAATCGCCAAGTGAAGGTTTTTTTTGTTCTTAATGTAAAATGAATTAGAAATATTGAATTTAGGAGTGACGGTTAACAAATTGTAACCCTTAATTTGGCTTAGTTTTATGAGTCAACAAAAACCGTTAACACCTGCAATCAAAAAATAATTATATTAGTCATTGCGACATAAAGTTTGAAAAATAAAACCTTTAGAATGAATCTAACCGTCATTGACTTCCATATAAGGTCTGAAATAATGAATTATAGCTTATATTAAAGTTAACAAATAATGAAATAAAATAAAATAAAATAAAATAATGGAAATCGTTTTATGTATTTTTTATAGATAGAAATATAAATAGATTTATTCTGATGATATTAAAACCCAAATAATCTTTTTCTGAATTGCAACGAAATAAAAAGGATTCTTTTCGGAGAATATGAAATTAAATTACATTTTAAACCCCTCATATATAAATTGCATTATTTTAAAAGGAGATCAATGAATTTATTACAGAAACCTTTCTTAATATTAATAAACGTTATATATTTTAATTTATAGTTATATATTTAATAATTTTGAAATAAACTTGATGTATTTAAAGGATATGTTAGCAACTCGCCCACACACCTGTATAGATTTTTTTCAAACTAACCATATGAACTCACTTTTAAATATTCTTTTATATTTAATTATTGTTCTCCGATCAATAATTGTGCATGCCAAGTTTTGGTAATAGTTAGTATCTAAAAAACGGATCTAACATTTTTCTTGAAAACTGTTACATAAATCCATTTTGGATATCCTTTCTCATATATTACGTGGTTATTAAAGGAAAATTAACAGTCATCCTGATTAGGTAGGTCAGTTTTAGATCTCGGAAATTGGTGTTTCAAAAAATAACTCTAATTTTTTTTTTTTTTTTTTAACTCGCTGTGTAAATTTTGGTCTCATATGTCTTTACACGTGTATCAAGTTTCTCTTACCGGAAAAATTTTTGGTTTCTACTTCGTTAGGCCATTTTTATGTTTTCTGATCACATTATCTCCAAAAATTGCATATAATACGCGTAATAGTTGGTAATGGAAGACGTGTGGTTGTTTCACACAAAGATTTTTAATTTTCCCTTTTCGGATGAGGACGGGGATCATATATTTCCTAACCATTGATGTTTTCTTTTTAAATACGTACTTTAATGGAAAAATGCATTCTTCATTTCTATGATTCTCTGTGCTAGGATATTAAATTAAGATAAATCACTTCTGTAGAATTTAACATAAATTGTAATTTGCAAGATAACCATCCTAAGCAAAGTACTTTAGGTGCACAGTATAGGTTTTTAAATATTCTATGTCTGGATTTAACACGAAAATTTTACATACTGTCAGAATTTTGAAAGGAAACATAAAAGAGTTACAGTAATATAACAAAATATTTCATTCACTTGGGAAAAAATAAATCTTCTCAGAACAGAAATAGCATGTTGGACACTACTAAAAACATTAATATACATTTCAAAATTTTTATAAAATTCAATTAACTAATAAAATGTCAGTGCCTATTTATTTTTATTTTGAATAACACAATTCAAAAAAGTTAAACTTTTGTATAGCAAATTATAATGAATGATTTTTATTTAAAGTTTAAGTACAACTAAAAAAATAATCTGGTGTGTCACTCACACGACTTTCTATTACCCTGAAATTTAATACTATAAATACTGGTTGGATATTAAGAGGTAAGATATTGAGTACTGTTATGTAAACCTATGTTAAACAATTCAAATTATGCTTCGGAAGAGTTTTATATGATAATTAGTTCTGTGCGAGGGGGGGCTACCCCCCGTTTCATTAATGCACCTACATTTATATAGAATTTAATTCGGTCATTAAAAAATAATTCTGTTTTTAAAAAATAATTTATTAAAATTATTATTTAAAAAATATATCTTTTATGATAATGCAGACGATTTCCATATTAGAGAAGTAGTATAACGCTAAACATATATTTAAAGAAAAATGTTGACTTTATTCTCAATATTACATTAAAAAAAAAAAAAAAAAGTTAAAAATAAAAAAAAAATGATAACTTTATTTTAAATTATCGCAGATCTATGGTTTAACCATTCGTTTTAAAGGTATTGGCGACCCACTTCAGGGGGAGGCGAGGCTCCTATATACACAATTTTATTTTTTCGCAGTTGACCATCTCTATTACAAAAAATATATATTCGTTTCATTTGGTTTAGTGCAGTATATAGATGTTAAACTCTACTTACCTGCAATTTCCCCCATAGACGTAATGTATTTGAATACTTTGAGTGTCCCTGTACACGAACCATTTGCTTCATCTCAACGAAAAGCTTACTATAGCATCACTGTAGGATACACATTTAGAATACCGAGTTTGGAATTTCGGCTACTATTTGTACTATTACTACTTACTTGAGATATGCTGATAACAGACACACAGACATCTACACAAACATCCACACAGACAGACACACAGACAGGCACACAGACACACAAACCATTCGCTAAAAACAGGATTTTCGTATTCAGGAGACCTCAGAACATGTAAATGTAACAAAAACTCAAGTTCGAAAATTTGACCCTAAAACAATACTTTCTCGACCCTAAGGGTAATAAAAAATAAAAAGAAAGTTTTTTTTTTTTTTTTTTTTACGTATAGTATTATCTGGAAACACAGCATAATTCAATTTTCAATACTAAGTCTAATACGAGGATTAACAAATAATTTAAGTTAAAGTACGACAATTGCAAATTAAAAAATAAGAATAATTATATAATGGAAAAAAGATTACAACCTTTCAAAAATCAATCTAACTTACATTATTCATTCAAAAACGACTTGATAATAATCATTGTTAAACAAAACTTAATATTAGGCTAATCTCAAATCTAAGGAAAAGACTAGAAGATTTATTAAGCTTACAAGGGAGATTCACCAACTGTTCATGAGGTATTATCTTGAAGGTCTCACTGTACTGGCAGCAAAAATATTCATCTTATCGGCAAATGCGCCCTTACCTTGAGTTTTTCTCAATTAAAAGTTTTTAATTACAGACTTTTTAGTAATGTACTTTGCAGAGTTTCTATCATTATATTCAATATTGTAAAAAATTCTCATTTTAAATACAACTGTGTATATTATCAGTAAAGGCCACCCATACTTTGTGACGGTTAGCCTTTCTGACTCCTACAAGTTAGAGCCCCGGTTCAAATCCTGGACAAGTCATTGAGCGTCGGCCCTTTCCTCCCCGGTCAATGCTCATCCACAAGTACTGCGTCACAGAAAAAAAGAAACGCATCTTATTTATAATGTATTTTACTGTTTAATAGTTATTTTGTAGCAACATTAAATTTATAAATATTAAACTATATAAAAAGTATTTAAAAAAAAAAAAGATTAACGTAAAAAGAGGCACTTGTAATTTTTATAGTCACGAATAAAACTATATTTTTTAATACATATTTATTTTCATTTTAAATATTATATTAGAGGCTATGATATAATTATTAATTTAGAAAATGATAAATTTATTTTTCCTATTATTTTTTCCTCTGTTGTTATATTAGTGCATTAAATTTCTTTTTCGCTGCTCCATGCAATGTCCATAGAAAAATTAGCGATTATATTGATGTACAAGATAATATTTCTGATCGTGAATATCTTAAATATGACTACATATGCAAAGTATCGCAATCATAAATTTAATGCTGCCACCAAATAATTGTTTAACAATAAAATTCTTTTCTAATAAAATAAATAGCATATTTAGCATGAGAATCTGTTAAAAAATTATTCTAATGATAGAAAACCTTCGAAGTACATTACTGCAGAGCCTGTAATTTACAAACTTTAATTGAGAAAAACTCACGCTAGGAGGTGCGTTTGCCGATACAATGACAATTTTCGTTGTCAGCTCAGTTAGACCTGTAAGATGATATATAACATATTTGGAGCACATGTAAAGGTCACCAACCTTTTGAGCAGTTGGTGACCTTTCTTGTTAGATATCTCAACTATAAATTTGAAAAGAAAAATGGAATGAGAATTCAAGCGTTTCAAAATCAATCTAACTCACATTATTTAACCAAAAACTAGCTGATATAAGTTATTGTTCTGCATTTTTTTTTTTTTTTTTTTTTTGTGCACAGTTATTTGTATAGCTCAAAAAGCAGTTAATAAGACTTAAGAAAAAAAACTGAAACTGAAACTGAGAAAGTGAAACCTTTATTATAAAATATAATACAAAGTTCAGTAAGCATTAATTGTGCTGCCATCTGGAGGATAATAATGTTCTTGTCTGAATGACAGGACATGTAATTTTCTATTGTTCACAACAAATAAATCAGTTTTCTATTTCTTTCTTACACTGACTGGCTTCTAAACCATGCATATGTACTGGATGATTAAAACTAAACAGACGGTAGCAAGGAACAGGACATGAATAAAACTTCAAACGTCACTTAAGTAGATCATTATCTCATGTTTACGTTAAGGAAAATTAAAACAACAAAAAAAAAAAAAAAAAAAAAAAAGTAGAAGAAGAAGAAAAAATAATTTCAGATTCCGCCAACGGATGAAGCTTTGTGATGTCAGGTTCGAATGACTAGAAACCAGCTCATTTTAGGCTCATCTCTTTTAGGTTCCCCAGCAGCCGAGCAGTTCTGCGCTCAAAGCTGGTAGATAGGAATTGCCAGGTTCGATCCCAGGTCGCGCTCATCGACCCAGCCGTTTGGAGTTTTCCGTGCTGTTTTCCGAAACTCGCATATAAATGGGCCAGGACCCCTTAGAAAGACCCCCACGAAGGGCATTCCACCCATAGGTCTAGGACCCTAGCGTAGTCAATCGGCCTTAAACACTACAACCAACTAACCAACCAACCAACCAAAATCACTTTATACTTTAAAATATAAATCTGTGATATTCTAAATAATAAATACTGGAACAAAATCTGTTTTAAATCTATTACAGGATTTAAAAACACTAGTTTCAAAATAAATAAATAATTCATTTTACTACTTTCTTTATAAGGAGAAAGGAAACAAATATGCATACCTACATATATATATATGTCATATAAGTGCGTCAGAAACGCTTTTGATAAAGTTTCTAGAATTTGAAATCAGTGAATTTAATGCTACTATTGATTAGGTCTGTTTATTCCCTAAGGAAACTTGATAAAGCAGCTTGTTCATGATGTGAAAGCGAATTCAAAATTAAACTCTAATCAGAGCAGATTCCTTTCAATATATATTATATAAGTTTTAAATGTGTATTATAAGATTTTACCTTTTACCTTATTAATAAATTATAAAATGATTTACAGCGATTCAAAAGGTAATTGATTTCGAGTTTGTATTAATTAAAAATTAATATATTTTTCTTTATATTATTGATTAGAATTTCCTTTTCAGTTAGAAAGTTTATTTATATATGTATATATATATATATTAGTTTATCATGAAACAGCTTATTGTTTCCACCCTGCATCCCTTTGAAGATGGTTTCATGACTTTTACGGTTAATTAATATTTTCCGTCTAGTTTCATATTTCAGTTTTTCGCCTACTGTAAGTTTCGAATTTTTTACGTTTTGATTATATTTACGCTTGATATTTTCTATTTGTTGAGCACTGAGTATGTGAAATTGTTGTTTCAATATTACTTATTTTATGATTTTTTTTTTTTTTTAAACATTTCACATTATATTTTCCCTACTATATATATGTATATATATATGAGCCGTTCAGTGCACACATCGACTAACTCCACTTTTTGAAAAATCTTAAATTTTATGTCAAAGCACTTGATATAATCATAACTTTTTGTATTTATAATAACTTTCCGGAATAATAAAGATTAGCACCGTTAAATGGCAAATTTTTTTTGGCCATTGAATAATAAGTAATTTATTTCAGAAGCCATTTCGATTAACTCCATACACTAATGTAAATCGTTTCGGTAACGCTGTATCTGTTCTGGCCGTGCATCGACGCTTATTTGTTTTTAAACAGTGGAAGATGCTCTCTCCCTCTCAATAATATTCTCAATAATGGGTCTCAAGAAATTTCATCTTGTCTAATAAAGTACATAAAGACTTACGCTGCAAACTTCGAAAAAATAATAACATATTCGGATTCGTGTACCGGGCAAAACAGAAATATTAAAACCGTCTTAAGTTTATTGAAACTTGTTCAAAGAACGAAAATCAAAGCTGAATCAATTGAAATGAAATTTTTGGTAAGTGGACACAGCTGTTTGCCCAATGACTCAGATTTTGCCATTATTGAGTCATGTGCGAAAAAAAATCAAAACATTTTTTCACCAGATGATTGGTACCATATAATCAAAACATGTAAAAAGAAAGCGCCATTTCATCTAATCCAAATGACTCACCAAGATTTTTTGTCAACAAAACCTTTAGAACAGTCTATCATTAACAGAAAAGTAACCGTCACAGGGCTTCCAGTAAATTGGCTTAAAATGCGCTGGATAAAGTTAGAAAGGTCCAAACCCTATCTCATACAATTCAAATGTGACTATAATGAAGATACAGAATTTCAAACCATTAATATAAGAAAATCTTTAGTGGGTAGACCGCAAAGTTTGAAAAATATAGATCAGCCTTTATTATATCCTAAAGGTAGAACTGTGACAAGGGAAAAATGGAGAGACATGATGGACCTGCTAAAATTCATTCCTCCTGTTAAACACGATTACTATAAGAACTTGTCAACAAATCGAAATGACGAATCCTCGCATACAGCTGATGAAGAAGACATTATTTATAATATTGCTGAATCATCCCAAAGAATAATGCCGCTGACATAAAACTGCTATGAATTAATTACAAAAATTATAATATAACAGAACTGACAACATACATTCTTATGGAAAAGCTGTGATAAAAATGTATAATAACTAACTTTTTCTGTAATAAAAAACTTAAAAATGTAAAGACTTAATTTAACTTTATTACTTTTTTCAGTTGCCAAATCGATTAACTCCACCAGTCACATAAAAACTGTAACATTACTGACGATTGTTTGTTGGCTATTCTTTCTTATTAATTTTATACACCGTTAGATGAAAGCTATATCTGCAATTATGCATTCTACATTATATATTTGAATTCATATTATCAGAGGAATTTTAAAAAACAATATACATTACATCATCGCGTTTCTCAACTTTTTGTTTTATGGAGTTAATCGATGTGTGCACTGAGCGGCTCATATATCTATCATTAAAGATATCAATATTGAGGTATATTACAGTTAAAACGTTATACAAATTAGGTGTTACTTAAAAATGAAAACTCTTATGAGAGTTCAAATCTTTGTAAAAGTACACCATCAAATTTCATCAAAATGTTAAAATTGCAGCTAATTTATAACGATTTATAAAATATTTTATTGAATCTCATTATTATTTTAGATAAATGTCCTTATACCTAACAGTAATTACTGCATAGCCAACAGTATTTTAGGAGTTATAATCTGTCTTGCTATTCTGCACTGGTGACGGTATGATTGACGTTACCGAAACTGGAGTATGTGCATGTCATTATTTATTTCTATATTTTTTAATTTGAGTAAAATTTACTTTAGTGTAATTTTTATAATATATTTATTTAAAAAAATATATATATAAATATAATTTTAGTAGAATTATAATAACTGAATTCCAAATAAAGCAGCTACCGTTATTCCAAGACAATTTCTGTTGTAGTGCTCGTAACTCGTTTTATTTGAATATTTTTATTTTATTTTATTTTTTCAATTTTTTTTTTTTTTTTTTTTTTTTTGTATTGTTGAAACACTGGAAGTTATAATTAATTTTATTTTGAAATAGTAAATCATGTTCCTTACATACGCCATATGTAACAGAAAGGTAGGACCGGTTAAAAGTCTGAAAAATTTACCTTGAATTTTAAAGCAAAAAAGTTTTATGTTTAAATAAATAAATAAGAATAAACGCTGTCGGATAGTTCCGAAATTGACGACCAGACTCAAGCCAGGCCATCATATGTGGGAAGGAGGGTCTCTTTGAAATTGCTGATAGTAAATTCATTATTTTATTAAAGGTTAGTATTCCCCAGAAAAAAAAAAAAAAAGTTAAAATTTGCAGTTGTGCCTCCTATAGATTTGTAAAAAAAGTATTGAACACGTACCTGTTCATTTTTTGTACCAAAGAAGAAGAATGTTTCAGAATATTTACAATATCTGAAATTTAGGACATTATTATTATTGATTATAGCGCAAGTGACAAAAGAGTGATATATGTAAGGTCAAAATAGTATAAATATATATATATTAGCAAACGCAATTTGTGACTTCCCCTTCTCTTTTCTGCGAAGACGAGAAGTTGTCAATTTCAGCATTATATATATATATATATTATTAAATACGACTTTTTTTAAAGTTTTCTAACACAATAGTTATTTCTCTAGATATTTAACCCCATACAGCTTTTAATTACACCAGATTTAAATAATTTTGTGAAATATAGGGACTTCGTAAAATCTAGTAGATATTTTGATTAAAAATATTTGTCAAATAATAATCCAGGTACAGCTGTTTGTAGCAAGTTTTGAAATTTTACACCCATTTTTGCAATATTTTTAATATAATCTTTTGTTTAAAATGTCAAGCACCTAGTTTGATAATAATTTTTTATTGTGTTTTTCAGTTCATTTATGGCAATATTTCATATTTCTAACGTATGGTTCTGAAATACCATTACCATACGTGAGAAATATATTTAAAATTCCGTTTGCAGATGTACAGATGCCCTTTTTAAAAATACACTTTTTCCTTCAAATTATCTAGCAAAAGATAATTTACGTTTTTATTATTTTCTTATATATTTCTAGTATTTTAAATTATATTATTATTTATAACACCAGAGAAAGTGTAGTCCTATTCCTTAAGTAAATTCATAAGTTTAAAAACAGACAACAAACGTCCGCACTAACCTACAAAAGTCGCTAAGTGGGTCCTATATTAAAGCGATTCCATAATTAAAATATTGAATCAATTTCAAAATATTTAAACATATACAAGTCCATTCAAAACAATTTTTTTCAAACGTAAAAAATAAATAAATAAAAAGCTAGATTTATTTTCAAACGTTAATTAGATAGTCATAAAACTCTTCCTTAATATCACTGTTTTTCATATGTCATCGTCGAGAGAAAATTGTATTACCATCTTTATTCTGCTAGAGAAAAGAAAAGGAAAAAAAATATTGAAAATCCATTAAAAAGATTATGGAAATCATTTTCCTCCGTTTAGATGCTTATACGACTTACAAGGGAAATTTTCTATTTTATTCCGTTGAAAGCAATTTCTTTCGACATAAATGTGGAATCATATAATTAAATTGATACACCATTTCATCAAATGTCTTTTTGAAGAGCTTTCAAGACAAAAAGAAAAATTTCTTGAAGTGATTTTTCTTTCCAATCCTACCTAAAAAAGTAAAACGTTATAAAAATATAATAGGGGGTAAAAAGAAACTTTAAATTCATTGGAGTGAATTCATGAAATATGACAATATCTCGTGCAGTTGGAATTTTTATTCTAACAGCTAAATTGAGAAATTATATAAAACGTGTTGTGTTTTACATAAAAATAATTCCAAAAATTAAAGAACTCTATGGCTCAAATAACAGTTAATTTCACGAATGCAACCTGTTTTACCCTTGTTTGATTAAGTCCCAGGTAAAAAAATAAAAAAAAATCAGCAAAAAACCTGTAAAGGTTTTTTCAGGAAACCTGCAGGTATTTCGGACTTTCCTGCAGATAATCTGTAGGTATTTCGGACTTTCTGAAATAAACCTGTATAAAACCTTTTAAAAAACTTAATATTTCCAAAAGGAAACCCACTGATTTTATTTTACTTCAAAATACCTGTGGAAATCTTTAAAATACATGCAAATTTTTTAAAAAGTTCGAAATACCTGCAGTATAGCTAAAGTTTTATCTCTGATTTTTTTTACCTGGGGTTAAGTTACATGAAATCAGTTTTAGTTTTTACTAAATAAATACATATACGCTAAGAAAAAGATATACCGCCTTCATGTAGAACGAATAAGAAGTCATTTTCTGAATCCGTAAGCTAGAAATATAGATTTCCGAGCAATGCGTATGAGGTAAACAAATAACTTAGATAGCCATATTGATCAATAATTCTCGTCTAGACTTTTCAAGATGGCGAAACTATATTATGAATACTTTGTATTACGAGAAAGTCTCGCTTCTTTTGCGTGAATTGTGACACTAAACAAAATTATAGTTATTAAAACTTCCCTATTGTGTTCACATTTACTTTCAGAAATTTTAAAAAAGGCTGACTACGAGAATGTAGAAATTTGCTCTAGAATTCTAATAGGAGTTTTTAGAATTCGCTAGAAAAGGGAACTAGAATTTATAAAGATAACATAGAACTACACTGAAGAGATAACAAAAACTGGTACAAGCGTGCATATTCAAATAACAGAGGTATGGAACATATCAGAGTAACGTGATTCCGTCGACAGTGCTTACACTGTAAAAAAAAACCTATTACCAGCTGCAATCTGTGATTTATTTTATCCAATCACAGAGAATTTCTTGCAAGAAATTCTCTGTGGTTACAGTGTATATATACGCTGTAAAAAAAAACCTATTACCAGCTGCAATCTGCGATTTATTTTATCCAATTACAGATTGCAGCTGGTAATAGTTATTTTTTTACAGTGTATAAGATAACAGGTGTCTGCCAAAGCTGTTAGATCGATTACTTCTTCTACAAGGACGGGCTCTAAAGATTTAGGGAGGCATACTATTGTAACAATCGCAGCTATCGTAGATTACAAGTCGGATCGTGCATTCCGCAGCAAAAGTATTCGAGCCCTAGCAATAATCCCCGTCTTAAAACAGTTTAATACTACTTTGTTAAATAAATCCTTGCTGAATCATGGTCTTAGTCTGCGTAAGAACATGATTCTACAAGGATTTATTTAATAAAACAGTATTAAGTGTACTTTTTTTAGACGGATATTATTGCTAGTGCTCGGATACTTTTGCTGCGGGGTGTACGATTCGACTTGTGATCTACGATAGCTGTGATTGTTACAATAGTATGCCTCTCTTAATCGACTTTGAACATGGTGATATAACTGGTGCACGAAAGAGTGGATATAACACCTGCGAGGTACCGATGAAAATTGGAATTTTGCGTGGGACCATTTCAAGAGTGTACCGTGAGTATCGGGAATCCGGTAAAACATCAAATATCCGACATCGCTGTGGCCTGGAAAATATCATGAATGAACGGGACAAACTATATCTGAAGAAAACCATTAAACATGACAAACGAGCAACCTTCTTCAGTTTTCTGCATATTTGAAAGCTAGGGCATCAATGAGTGCCAACGTACGATTTATTCAATGGACCGTCATTGATGTCGAAAGTCCAGTCGTGTACCGTTGTTGACTGCACGGCACAAAGCTTTACGCCTCAGCCCGCCTATACCGTCATTGGACTGCTGATGACTGGAAACATGTTGCATTGTCTGAAGAGTCTTGTCTCCAATTATATTGTTCGGATGGATGTGTACGAATATGGAGATAACCTCGTGAATCCATGGACCTTACATGTCAACATGGGACTTTTGAAGCTGGCGATGGCTTTGTCATGTTATGGGGAATGTGTAGTTGGTGTGATATGGAACCCCTGAAACGTATAGATACGACTCTGACAATTGACAGATGCGTAAGCATTTTGTCCGATCACTTGCAACCATTCTTGTCATTTGTACAGTCGGTAACAAAAGTATCAGAACACTAGCAAAAATTCCTATATAAGAAAAGAAAGTTAATAACTGTTTTGTTAAATAAATCCTTGTCGAATCATGTTTTTAGTCAGTCTAAGAACATGATTCGACAAGGATTTAAACAGTATTAACTCTACTTTTTTTAATATAGGAATATTTGCTAGTGTTCGGATACTTTTGTTACCGGCTGTACATTACGAAGAAATTCGACATTTCCAACAGGAGAATGCGACACTCTGTAGGAACAACTGTAAGACTGGTCATAATAATCTCTCCATTCTTGATATGTGATAGTGTAAATAAGTTTCAAAGACACTATTCAAACTCAACAATATACTTTAAGTGAAACTCTCAGTTCAAGGGAGGAATGGGAGCTACTTTCTTATGTGACATGAAATATGAATATTCTGTTTTCCTTACATAAATATAAATTATAGATACTCTCAGTAGCGTAATAAAATTCACTGGCTGATTATTGCACTAAACTAAAAAACAATTATTTAAACCGTATTACTCATACATCGTAGCTGGAGTCAACGTTATTATTCTCCAAATATATTATTTTAAGATGCTTCAACTTCAATAAATTTCATGACAGGAAACGCCCTCCAGCTACAGCCGCCGTACTGCACTGCTAGAGTCAAACTAAGCCACTAAGGATGAACCACCATAAACCACCTATGAACCACATATGAACAAATAGCACGATTTTAATAATCCTTTTATACCTTAAATAATTTGCATTTTTCACTCAATCTCCTTCAAAGCAAATTTACGCTGAAACTAAATTATTTGTTAAATTTCGCAAAGTCTAAAACTTCGTTTTTAACTTCGCAACTACTACCTAACTTTCGTAGAGTGTTTTAGGAAACAGAGTGAAATCAACTGATCCGACTCGACAACGTCATAACTCTCACTTTGTGAACTTTCTAGGAAAACTGCTTCATAACACATCGAGATTTGCTATCGAATGGCTCCAAGAGCACTACTCTGAATTTAGTGATGTCCATTGACCACCTAAATCCCCATACATGAACATTTTTTCAAAATACCTGAGATTCTTTCTCTTAGAAGAGATCTCCCTACCTCCATTGCAATCATATGTGTTTGTTGATTGTCGAACAGGGTTTAAGGTGTGATTTACCGCCAGCATACTTTTAGATATTAGTTGAGTCTATGCTACGTCATGCTGTGGCACTTTTGTGGGCTCAAGGAAATCCCCTACATGATATCTGTCAGGTGTACCAGTTTTTTTTTTTTTTTTTTCACTTCAATGTATTTTTCTAGAGCCCCAATTTAATTTCTAGATATCAGTCATACATTTTTTTTTCAATGTATGAAATGCAAATATATATACACATATACATATATATATATATATGTGATATATGAAATATTGGTGAATTAAGTTATTATTTTTATTAAAATTACACAATCAACTGATTGGAAGAAAATCATATTTACTGAAATTTTATTTTTCCGACTGAGTGAAATTAGTAATTTTAATAAAAATTGTATTTCTTTCTCCCATTGTTTAATGGTTTTTTCCATTACCTGCGGCTTATTTCTGTAGAGCTATCTACATGATAGACCACATGATTCTGCCTAAAGGTTGTCTGAGTGAGTAATCATGACCGGTTGTCGGCCTGGATAGCTCAATCGGTAGAGCTTTGACCTTGTAAGTTAAATATCCGGGGTTCGACTCCCGGTCCAGGCATTATTTTCACTGAGTCGGAAAAATAAAATTTCAAAAATTTATTATTGTTAATTTTTTTAAATTTGTGTAACCTATGGAATAAATTTTTTCCACAAGTTACACTAATACACCTTTAATGCACTTAATACACGTTTACTCATTGTGCCATAAAAAATAGGTTTCACACTGGTAGTGATTACAATCTGGTACATTGCAAAGTAAAATTCCAGGTTACACTGGAACGATAGAAGCTAGTGCAAGTTTGAAAAAGAAAATTCAACCACAGTTTCTAAAAGCTAAACAACGAAAGTTCCAGACTAAACTAAAAAACAGATTGCAGCAGCTTGAGGATACAGAAGACGTCAATGAATTCGCATTTCATTATATCAATGTTTTCCTGGAAGCAGCAAAACTGTTGTTGGTTTGGAAGATAAACCTACTAAAAATAATCTCAGAAGAGACACGACAGCTTATGAAGAAGAGAAGAGAAATTAAATATAAGAAAGAAAATATTATTACAAAGGTTAAATTTTCAGAAAAATGTAAAACTCTGAAGTAAAAGATTATAGAAGACACCAGAAAATTTATTTGTAATATGATTCAGCAAGCCATTGAGGAAAATAATTTTCCTTTTAAGATGATAGACAATTTCTTATTTTCCTATTTTCAATTATTTCTTATTTTCTCTCTTGAAAAAAATAAATATATTTTTGTTTTTATTTGCATTAAGAATCAATCCTTAATTTATAAATTAAACTGAATTTTGTCTACATGCATCTTTTAAAAATTGTATGCATGGAAATTCAAAATTTCGTAAGAATAAAGTTATTTAACTTTAAATGTATTATTTCTACTCCATATCCTTTAAACTGAATAAGAATATACATAAAAAAAAGGATAAAAAATAGAAATAAAAATAAAAATTAATTTGTCTAATATTAAGCTCTTAAAGAGATTTTTTTTTTTTTTTTTATCTGCATTGATATTACAGTACTCATGAGTTTTTAAATCCCAATATAATTTCTCGATGGAGGTTTATTTTATTTTATCTTTTTCTTAAGATAAGAAATGTAGATATATCATTAAAAAATCTTTTTATTAAGAGATGTGAAGATATAATACGCGCAGTTAAAAAAAAAAAAATATCTAGGGAAAATTAAATTTAAATTTTAATGATGTCTAGTGTTGGGTTTAAGACCAGTTAACTAAAGAAGGGTCCTAAGCTTAAGTGGCGTACCCTCCTTGGGAAAAGTCTCTAAGGGGTTCCTAGTCCATTTTTACACGAGTTTCGGAGAAAAATACTATAAACTCTAAATGGATAGGCCGAAGAAAACGACTGGGAATCGAACTCAGAAATTTCCGCATAGTAATTTCCAGATACTTGAATTTTGATATTTCATCTCGATAAGATCATTGCAGAATTTTTCGATTGTAGTCACAAAAAGTTTATTTTTGTAATATATTTTTATGCAGTTTTTTTCCCCATGATGTTAAACTGAAGATTAGCTTAAAAAAAAAAAAAAAATCTTTCGAATAATGAATAATATTAATGTTAAATTTCATACATCGAACGATGGGTCGGGCCCCATCTGAGAAAATTAGCACGAGTTGCCCTTGACAGCAATATCTTTTCATTGGAAAACAGCATTATAATTTATACAGAAAATGTACAGGATTATTTATTTTTATTTATTTATTTTCTTTTTTCTTTTGTATGTAAAAAATAAGTAATTTTAAATAAAAATTTAAACATTTTATATTAATTTTAGTAAATGTTGAAATGTCAATTTATAACGAGATATTGCTATTTCTTTACGGTAAAAAGCATAAAATATACGATATCTTAAATAAATTTAAATAAACTTGTGAAGATGGTAAACACTTAGTATTAGTTTAATGCCAAAATAGTAATTTATCATGCTACATTATTTTATTTTACGGTGCGAGGAAAATTAAAAACACATGATATGTTAATTTTGTCAAATCTTCTCCGATTATGCTTCCCGAATTCAAATTAGTTTAATGCAGCAGCTGGTTTAGTTTCTTTTTCTATGAAAGAGAGATTCTGAAGCATTACGTACACGACATTCAATTTGAAAAGATAACGATCTAGAAATTAGTTTAATTAGCATATACTCGATAGTATAAAAATTAGTTTTACATTCAGGTGTAAAACTCTTTAACTCTTCATCTTGTCGAGAACTTATGAAATAATTTAAAACACTTCAAAGTCTTATTTACAAAGTCGATAAGCAATTTTAAAAGTATTTAAAATATAAATATGTTGCGTTATCTTTTTACGTTCTTCTAAATATATAAGAAGAATTATTGGATTCTTAAAAGTTTTCGAACTCCAGTTTTCGACGAATTTAAACTTCGTGAGATATTTTATATACGATTTGAATGTTTTTAGAAAATGTCTATCTCTCTATTTGTCTGTATGTATGTCTGTTTGTGTATGTGTGTCACCAGTTTTGTGGATGTTGTTTCTCACGAACCAGTGAACGACATTAAACCAAACTTGCTATTTGTTTAGATTTTGACCAAAGATAGTGCTGATTACATTTGTGGGTCAGTCGCTCCATAGGTGACGCTGTAATCTTATATTTTCCTAATTTTTAATGACAGTATAGGACAAAATTTAATATAAAGGTACATGTTGAGAGTTATTTTTATGAATGATTGTAAAATTAATATGAATTATTGATAACTGTAGTAGTAAAATAGCAAAAAAGGTTGTGTGTCTGTAAAGAACTTCGGAGTATAGATCTTTGATTATTTAAAAAAAAATTATATAGATACAGGGTAAGTCAAAATGAATATAGCAATTACAAATGGCTATAACTATTTAATGGAAAAGAATTTATCGATAAGATTAACACAGAATGTAGACGGAACTTCAAAAATTTGCATACATACGTCATAGATGCTCTATGTGACTCCCCTTGGTCACACGGACAACATCTAGGCGGTAGTCCATTTCAAGCCATACATTTTGAAGCATTTTTTCAGTCACCGACGCAAGCGCATTACAAATGCGTACTTAAAGTTCTTCAATTGTTTAGGACATGGTAAGCACATATAGCCTGTCTTTCACATAAACCCATAGTTAAAAATCGCAGGGTCCCAAAGTACGCATTTGTAATGCGCTTGCGTCGGTGACTGCGACATGCTTCAGAATGTATGGCGTGAAATGGACAACCATCTAGATGTTGTCCGTGTGACCAAGTGAAGTCAAATAGAACATCTATGACGTATGTATACAAAATTTTGGAGTTCCGTTTACATTTTGTGTTAATCTTATCGATAAATTCTTTTCCATTAAATAGTTATAGTCGTTTGTAATCGCTATAATCATTTTGACTTACCCTGTATATATATTTTCCATTTTAAAGGAAAAAGAAATCACGTTTCTTCTGATGACGGAACAAAATTGACTTTCTTTCGGCATTTAATATAACACTTTTCTGTCATAAAAGTCGTCTGCATTCATAATATCACATGTGCGTTCATAATGCACATCATCTTTATAAATAAAATCAGACTGTTGTCTGTAAATTTCTTAGAACTAAAATATTTTGTGATGTTTTCACTTTTGGACATCAGAAAAAAAAAAAAAAAACTGCCATCAGATTTTTTTTTCTAGGGAGGGGGGGGGGATGTATATATGTCTGTAACGGTATTTTTGTGTTGGTATCACGGGAGATCGGACGGAATTCAATGACACTTGGCAGGAACTAACGTAGGTCTGTGACCAACTTATACATGTCGTACATTTCAAAATTTTGATTATATCTAGAAATATAAGAAAGAAAATTTCAGAATGCTCAATAATGCTTTCTCATTAAAACATCTTGGTTGGGAAAAAAAAAAAAAAAAAAAAAAAAAAGGCGATACCTTTACGTTTTAAACATCCGATTAATCGTCGATTATGTACATTAAATATCACTTTTCAAAATTATTGGTGATTGTTTGTTGGATTATGGGTTAACTTTAACCTAATAATCCGAGTGAGGTTACTGCTTTTAGCTATGTTTAATTTAAATCTAGAAAAAGCTTTGAAAACGAAAAATGTAAAAAATCATAATTTGAATAACTTAACCTTAGTCATTAACTTTAAATATTTGGAAATTAAATTTAAGTTGAAATTTTTAAATAAGGTAATTTACACACACATGATAAGGGAAATAAAACAGAATCAAAATAAAATTTGGTTTATTAAAACTAAAAAGAAAATTTGTTTAAATAAAATGATTCAATAATAAACAAAAAAAAATTCATATGCTTAACCATTATGGCATTTTCAAAAAACACAAGTGACTTCTGCATTAGCTTATTGCTACTTATTTCCGCCAAGAAAAATTGTAAAAAAAAAAAACTACATCTGCCTCCAGATACTTTCCTTCTGCAGACTAAGAAGAACCAAAGAAGAAGCGAAGCAATAAATCCTAGACTGACCGAAGTATTTACACTCCTTCCAGGTACTTGCATTTGAATACGGACGTAATGCGCCCTCTGGGAGATTCTGCTAAAGAACCATTCAGGGATTCACCGGAGTTTGCGTTGGAGGAAGAGAATTCACTAGAAACGGGAGTTGCTGGTGACCGTTATGGAGCCTTCACACACTGGCAACTGGAAAACTTCAACTTCGCTTTCTTTTGATATTTCTTTGATGTGGTTTTTGAGAATTGAAGCTCGCTCCAGCCCTTGCTCACAAACCCCCTAGTGCGATAATTGCATGGGAACTGGTCTCTTTTGTAAAAGAGCAATAAAAAGTAATGTCCATCATTGTAAATGTGTGCAAAATTTCAAGGGTCGCTTTCGGACAATTGATAATTTATGAGTTTTGAAGCTCTGCTCGTTGCCAGTGTCTGAAGGATCCTTTACGGATTCTGTAGCATGGGGACAGGTTAAGGAGTCTAGATAGGCAGGATTTTTCCGATGGAAGTCTGATTGTGAATATCCGATACTCCCGTATACTTGACACTGTTGAATAAAAAAGTCGCGGAATCTTACAACAATGCATGCGCATGGGAGGGTGGGGGTATATAGAATTTTTTTTTCGACAGAATACCATCAGAAAATAGATAGACGAAATTCAATGAAATAAAAACAAGAAAGAAAAATCATGCAGTACGCATTGATTAGTAACACTTTCCAACTGTAAGCAATTGTATCGAATAACTTTTAATATTCTTTGCCTACTTTATCACACAACAGACAGAACAACAGACAGAACAACTGAAAAACATGCAGATAGACTAATTGATTTTAAAATTACTGTTAGGCATTTTGGAAAGTGTTAAATAGGCTTAACGCAAAAGAAAACGTAGCCGTCAGATTATAATTACAGCTTTTAATCTCTCTGAATATTTTAGTGTAGCCCTGTAAATTTAAAAGTTAATCATATCATGTCCTATACACAACATCATTTTAGAATATTAATAATGCATGTCAATGTTTCTATGATTTTTATAGCAGAAAGGTTTTTAAATATAACTTTTAAAAAATTCTGTCCTAAAACGTAATACATTGTTTTTTTTATTGTTGTTGTTGTTGTCCCAGTAAACAAACTAGTTGTACAGGACCAATTAATGGCATTTTAAATATGGAACATTCCATAGGGAACTTGGGTGTATCATTTTTTAAAAATTCTCAAAATATTCACGGATGATAGGAGCCGGAGACAAACAGACAGACAGATGCACAAATTATAATCATATTCCCACTAAAATTATAAGAAAGTTTTAAAACGCTCATGTAAAGAAAAGTGCAATTCCAGCAAATTTTTATTTATAGCTCTTAATGTAACTGATTATTTTTTTGTGGCCCTGTAAATCTAATGCTAACCATACTATATTACATAGAAGGCACTCTTTTGTGCATATGAATAATATATTTCAATTGCATTAAGCTTTGTGGAATATAAAATTATTAAAATTTGGTTTATAAAAATAACTCTCATACAACACAATGCTTTGGAATACTTTCAAATGCCCCTGTACACAAACCAGTTAGAAATGTACTCTATTTTACATACTAAACATCAGATAGAGAATTGAATAACATATTAAAATTTCATTAAAGTTTCTATACATTAAAGGTATTAAAATAGGGTTTATAGAAACTCCTCCCATAGAACACAATGCTTTCGAATACTTTTGGGTGTCCCTGTACACAAACCAGAATAGGTATTCACTCCATTTTCAATAGGGAACTTCCGATAGTCAACTTGAATAAAATATATCGGTTTAAAGAAATTCCATGAATATTTACGGGAATTAGAACGCAGTAAAACAGACAGAGAGACAGACAGACGGACAGAAGAACAGTCAGACAGATACAGAGACTGAAATTATATTCACACTAAAAAAAAGATGGAAAGTTTCAAAAATGCGTAAAGTAAACGAGAGTACAATTCTAGCAATTTTTTATTAATAGCTCTTAATATAACTGAATATTTTTGTGTCACCCTGTAAATCTAATGATAACCATGCTATATTCTATGCAAAGCATTCTTTTGTGCATATAATTGACATATTTCAATTTCCTAAAACTTCGTAGAAAGTAAAGATATTAAAATTTGATTTATAGAAATAACTCATAGAACGCAGTGCTTTGGAATACTCTTAAGTGTCCCTGTACATAAATCAGTAGTGGTATTTCCTCCATTTTATACAGGAAACACCCAATAGGGAATCTGAATAACATATTTCAATTTAATTGAGATATGTCTAATGTAAAGGTAAGAAAATATGGTTAATTGAAATACCTCTCATAGAACATAATGCATTAAAATAATTTCGGGTGTGCCTGTACACAAACCAGTAGAGGTACAAACTCCATTTTCAATAGGGAACATCGGATCGTAAACTTGAATAATATATATCAGTTTTAAGAAATTTCATAAATATTTACGGGAGTTAGAGCTCGGACAAACAGACAGGCAGACAGGCAGATACACAAAACTGAAATCATATTCACACTTAAAAAATGTTAGAAAATGTTAAAAACGCTTAACGTAAACAAAAGTACAATTCTAGCAATTGTTTATTAATAGCTCGTAATGTAACTGGATATTTTTGGGCCACCATGTAAATCTAATGCTAATCATGCTATATTCTGTGCAAAGCATTCTTTTGTGCATATAAATAACATACTTCAATTTCCAAAAACTTGGTGGAAAGTAAAGTTATTAAAATTTGAGTTATAGAAATATCTCTCATATAACGTAATTCTTTGGAATAATTTTGAGTATCCCTGTACATAAACCGATGGTGGTAATTCCTCCATTTTAAACAGGAAACATCCAATAGTGAACTTGAATAACGAATTTCAATTTCATTCAGATATGTCTACATTAAAGGTATGAAAATATGGTTTATAGAAATACCTCTCATAGAACACAATGCTTTGAAATACTTTCGGGTGTCCTGTACACAAACTAGTAGAGGTATAAACTCCATTTTCAATAGGGAACGTCCGATAGTGAACTTGAATAACATATATCAGTTTCAAGAAATTCCATAAATATTTACGGGAGTTAGAGTGCGGACAGGCAGACGGACAGACAGACAGACAAACACACAATCCGAAGTCATAAATACTTTTAAACCTTGTTGGAAAGTGTTAAAAATATTAGAAAGTGTTAAAAACGCTTAACGTAAACGAAAGTACATATCTAGCAATTTCTTTATTAATAGCTCTTAATTTATCTGGATATTTTTGTGCCACCCTGTAAATATAATGCTAAACATGCTATATTGTATGCAAAGCATTCTATTGTGCATATGAATAACATATTTCAATTACTTAAAATTTGTGGAAACTAAAGTTATTAAAATTTGATTTATAGAAATATCTCTCATAGAACGCAATGCTTTTAAATACTTTTGAGAGTCCCTGTATATAACCCGATGGTGGTATTCCCTCCATTTTATACGGAGAACATCCAATAGTGAACTTGAATAACATATTTCAATTTCATTAAGATATGTCTACAGTGAAGGTATCAAAATGTGATTTATAGAAATACCTCTCATAGAACACAATGCTTTGAAATACTTTCGGGTATCCCTGTACACAAACCAGTAGAGGTACAATCTCCACTTTCAATAGGGAACGTGCGATAGTGAACTTGAATAACATATTTCAATTTCATTAAAATATGTCTAGAGTAAAGGTATGAAAATATGGTTTATAGAAATACCTCTCATAGAACACAATGCTTTGAAATACTTTCGGGTGTCTCTCTAGACAAACCAGTAGAGGTACAAACTCCATTTTCAACAGGGAACGTCAATAGTGAACTTGAATAACATATTTCAATTTCATTAAGATATGTCTAGAGTAAAGGTATGAAAAGATGGTTTATAGAAATACCTCTCATAGAACACAATGCTTTGAAATACACTGCCCAAAACAATTAAAGGATATTGTAAGTCTTATATAAAATAACGGTATAAACGAAATTTTTTTTTGCCGAAAATGCAAGAAGAGGGTCACAAATACAAATTTTTCTCGTTTTCAAGCTTCGGAGTAAGCAAATGTTGAGTTTGACCTCAAAAATGACGTTTTAGCGGCAGCGAATGAATTTTGGCTTTACACTAAATTAAAGACAAAGCGGAAAAGAATGGTTAATATTCAGTAAGTGCGTTGTTTCGATAATTGCGATGTCTTAACGAATTTATTTAACCGATTCAAAAGCTTAGGGAGTTGTTGGTCGGTTAGAGGGGGTCCAAAGACAAACCGAACTAGCCGAAGTCACTGGAGTTCCGGAATAGTAAGATTTCCAGGATCTGAAACCCGTTTTTGGAGATTGAAAATGTAAGCTGAAGGCCAGGGTAAGATCGTAGACGTACAACAACACTCAATGGAAATCGATATTTAACGCTAACGGCTCGGAAACTTCGAAATATGAATGCCACTCTTCTACAAAAACAACTTCGCTCAGCTACTGGCGCAACAGTTTCGACTCAAACTGTCCGAAATCGGCTCCATGCTGTAGGTCTGTATGCTCACAGACCAATAATGTGTGTTACGTTAACAGTAAGAAATTGTCGTACTCGTAGGGAGTGGGCAACAGAGCATGTAAAGTGAGGAGAAATGAATGGCGCAATATTTTTTTCTCTGGCAAGTCCCGGTTTTCTCTTCATCACGATAATAGACATATTTTCATTTGTGGGGAAAGTCTTACTAGAAACAATCCTGCGTTCGTGCACAGAAGTATCAGATTTGGCAGTTGGAGGGGGGGGGGAATCCATTGATAGGTGCACTGATCCCTACATCATTAGAAATGGAGTTTTGACTGGTCGTCGATATAGGGATGAGATCATTAGACCTATTGCTATAGCGTGGAGCCAGTTTTGGACAGTTTGGGTCAAAAATGCTGCGCCAGTAACCGAGAGAAGACAACTTTTGAAGAAGAGAGACATTCATATTTCGGTATCTTCGAGCCGTTAACGTTAAATATCGATGATCATTGGTAGTTGTTGCGTTCTATGACCTTGCCCTGATCTTCAGCTTGCATTTCCAGTCTCGAAAAGTCGATTTCAAATCCTGGAAATCACACTTTGCGAAACTCCAGTGGTTTCGGCTACTTCGGTTTGTGTTTGGACCCCCCTAACAGATCAAAAACTCCCCCAAGCTTTTGAATCGATTAAATAAATTCGTTAAGACATCGCAATCATTGAAACAACGCACTTACTAAATACTGACCATTCTTTTCCGCTTTATCTTTCATTTAGTGTAAAGCCAAATTTCATTCGCTGCCGCTAAAACGTCATTTTTTGAGGTCAAACTCAAAATTTGCGTACTCCGAAGTTTGAAAACGAGAAAAATTTGTATTTGTGTCCTTCTTCTTCCGTTTATTGCAAAAAAAATTTCGCTTATACCGTTATTTTATATAAGACTTACAATATCCTTTAATTGTTTTGAGCAGTGTACTTTCGGTGTCCCTGTACACAAACCAGTAGAGGTATAAACTCCATTTTCAATAGGGACCGTTCGATAGTGAACTTGAATAACATATATCAGTTTCAAGAAATTCCATGAATATTTACGGGAGTTAGAGCGTGGACAGACAGACAGACAGACAGACAAATCGAAGTCATAAACACTTTTCAACCTTGTTGGAAAGTGTTAAAAAGAAAAAAAGAAAGAAAGAAAGATTAAATACCAAGGAAACTCCACTTTTCAAACTTTATATTTCTGAAGAAGTTTTTCCTGAAGAGGAAAAGTAGACCAGTTTTGAAATATTAAACAAAAATCAAAACGTTTTGAATCACCCTGTAAAAAATAATATCAGAATGTAGAAATGTTAAATATCTTTAAAAATATAAGGTTTTTTACTAAATAACTTTTAACTTAGCATGCGCAAGTTTAAAAAAATCATTTATGTAATTTAATAGCCATAAATATTGAGCTACTTATATGAAGACTCCAAACAAATATCGTGTAACTTCAAAAAGTTATGAATCATAGAATGAATAGAATTTCAGTTCCTCTCAAAACAAAAAGGAAGTTGATAGGGGGTATTATCAAAATTTATTTACAGGCAGCGAACACTGTGGAACAATTAGACATTGTTAGAATCAAACTAAAAATGTTAGCAAAAATCCTTATCATTTAGCAGTGTATTTAAAGACGACTCTAATATTTTAATATTTCAGAATGTACAATTCTAGCAATTTTTTATTAATAGCTCTTAATATAACTGAATATTTTTGTGTCACCCTGTAAATCTAATGATAACCATGCTATATTCTATGCAAAGCATTCTTTTGTGCATATAATTGACATATTTCAATTTCCAAAAACTTCGTAGAAAGTAAAGACATTAAAATTTGACTTATAGAAATAACTCTCATAGAACGCAATGCTTTGGAATACTTTTAAGTGTCCCTATACATAAATCAGTAGTGGTATTTCCTCCATTTTATACAGGAAACACCCAATAGGGAATCTGAATAACATATTTCAATTTAATTGAGATATGTCTACAGTAAAGGTAAGAAAATATGGTTAATTGAAATACCTCTCATAGGACATAATGCATTGAAATAATTTCGTGTGTGCCTGTACACAAACCAGTAAAGCTACAAACTCCATTTTCAATAGGGAACATCGGATCGTAAACTTGAATAATATATATCAGTTTTAAGGAATTTCATAAATATTTACGGGAGATAGAGCTCGGACAAACAGACAGGCAGACAGACAGACGGACAGGCAGATACACAAAACTGAAATCATATTCACACTTAAAAAATGTTAGAAAGTGTTAAAAACGCTTAACGTAAACAAAAGTACAATTCTAGCAATTGTTTATTAATAGCTCGTAATGTAACAGGATATTTTTGGGCCACCCTGTAAATCTAATGCTAATCATGCTATATTCTGTGCAAAGCATTCTTTTGTGCATATAAATAACATACTTCAATTTCCAAAAACTTCGTGGATAGTAAAGTTATTAAAATTTGATTTATAGAAATATCTCTCATAGAACGTAATGCTTTGGAATAAATTTGAGTATCCCTTTACATAAACCGATGGTGGTAATTCCTCCATTTTAAACAGGAAACATCCAATAGTGAACTTGAATAACGAATTTCAATTTCATTCAGATATGTCTACACTAAAGGTATGAAAATATGGTTTATAGAAATACCTCTCATAGAACACAATGCTTTGAAATACTTTCGGGTGTCCTGTACACAAACTAGTAGAGGTATAAACTCCATTTTCAATAGGGAACGTCCAATAGTGAACTTGAATAACATATATCAGTTTCAAGAAATTCCATATATATTTACGGGAGTTAGAGCGCGGACAGGCAGACGGACAGACAGACAGACAAACACACAATCCGAAGTCATAAATACTTTTAAACCTTGTTGAAAAGTGTTAAAAATATTAGAAAGTGTTAAAAACGCTTAACGTAAACGAAAGTACATATCTAGCAATTTCTTTATTAATAGCTCTTAATTTATCTGGATATTTTTGTGCCACCCTGTAAATACAATGCTAAACATGCTATATTGTATGCAAAGCATTCTTTTGTGCATATGAATAACATATTTCAATTACTTAAAATTTGTTGAAACTAAAGTTATTAAAATTTGATTTATAGAAATATCTCTCATATAACGCAATGCTTTGGAATATTTTTGAGAGTCCCTGTGTATAACCCGATGGTGGTATTCCCTCCATTTTATACGGAGAACATCCAATAGTAAACTTGAATAACATATTTCAATTTCATTAAGATATGTCTACAGTGAAGCTATTAAAATGTGATTTTTAGAAATACCTCTCATAGAGCACAATGCTTTGAAATAATTTCGGGTATCCCTGTACACAAACCAGTAGAGGTACAAACTCCACTTTCAATAGGGAACGTGCGATAGTGAACTTGAATAACATATTTCAATTTCATTAAAATATGTCTAGAGTAAAGGTATGAAAAGATGGTTTATAGAAATACCTCTCATAGAACACAATGCTTTGAAATACACTGCTCAAAACAATTAAAGGATATTGTAAGTCTTATATAAAATAACGGTATAAACGAAATTTTTTTTTGCCGAAAATGCAAGAAGAGGGTCACAAATACAAATTTTTCTCGTTTTCAAGCTTCGGAGTATGCAAATGTTGAGTTTGACATCAAAAATGACGTTTTAGCGGCAGCGAATGAATTTTGGCTTTACACTAAATTAAAGACAAAGCGGAAAAGAATGGTCAATATTCAGTAAGTGCGTTGTTTCGATAATTGCGATGTCTTAACGAATTTATTTAACCGATTCAAAAGCTTGTGGAGTTGTTGGTCGGTTAGAGAGGGTCCAAAGACAAACCGAACTAGCCGAAGTCACTGGAGTTCCGGAAAAGTAAGATTTCCAGGATCTGAAACCCGTTTTCGGAGATTGAAAATGTAAGCTGAAGGCCAGGGTAAGATCGTAGACGTACAACAACACTCAATGGAAATCGATATTTAACTCTAACGGCTCGGAAACTTCGAAATATGAATGCCACTGTTCTACAAAAACAACTTCGCTCAGCTACTGGCACAACAGTTTCGACTCAAACTGTCCGAAATCGGCTCCATGCTGTAGGTCTGTATGCTCACAGACCAATAATGTGTGTTACGTTAACAGTAAGAAATTGTCGTACTCGTAGGGAGTGGGCAACAGAGCATGTAAAGTGAGGAGAAATAAATGGCGCAATATTTTATCTCTGGCAAGTCCCGGTTTTCTCTTCATCACGATAATAGGCATATTTTCATTTGTGGGGAAAGTCTTACTATAAACAATCCTGCGTTCGTGCACAGAAGTATCAGATTTGGCAGTTGGAGGGGTGGGGGGAATCCATTGATAGGTGCACTGATCGCCACATCATTAGAAATGGAGTTTTGACAGGTCGTCGATATAGGGATGAGATCATTAGACCTATTGCTATAGCGTGGAGCCAGTTTTGGACAGTTTGGGACAAAAATGCTGTGCCAGTAACCGAAAGAAGACAACTTTTGAAGAAGAGAGACATTCATATTTCGGTATCTTCGAGCCGTTAACGTTAAATATCGATGATCATTGGTGGTTGTTGCGTTCTATGACCTTGCTCTGATCTTCAGCTTGCATTTCCAATCTCCAAAAGTCGATTTCAAATCCTGGAAATCACACTTTGCGAAACTCCAGTGGTTTCGGCTACTTCGGTTTGTGTTTGGACCCCCCTAACCGATCAACAACTCCCCCAAGCTTTTGAATCGATTAAATAAATTCGTTAAGACATCGCAATCATTGAAACAACGCACTTACTGAATACTGACCATTCTTTTCCGCTTTATCTTTCATTTAGTGTAAAGATAAATTTCATTCGCTGCCGCTAAAACGTCATTTTTTGAGGTCAAACTCAAAATTTGCGTACTCCGAAGTTTGAAAACGAGAAAAATTTGTATTTGTGTCCTTCTTCTTCCGTTTATTGCAAAAAAAATTTCGCTTATACCGTTATTTTATATAAGACTTACAATATCCTTTAATTGTTTTGAGCAGTGTACTTTCGGGTGTCCCTGTACACAAACCAGTAGAGGTATAAACTCCATTTTCAATAGGGACCGTTCGATAGTGAACTTGAATAACATATATCAGTTTCAAGAAATTCCATGAATATTTACGGGAGTTAGAGCGTGGACAGACAGACAGACAGACAGACGGACAGACAGACAGACAAATCGAAGTCATAAACACTTTTCAACCTTGTTGGAAAGTGTTAAAAAGAAAAAAAAGAAAGAAAGAAAGATTAAATACCAAGGAAACTCCACTTTTCAAACTTTGTATTTCTGAAGAAGTTTTTCCTGAAGAGGAAAAGTAGACCAGTTGTGAAATATTAAACAAAAATCAAAACGTTTTGAATCACCCTGTAAAAAATAATATCAGAATGTAGAAATGTTAAATATCTTTAAAAACATAAGGATTTTTACTAAATAACTTTTAACTTAGCATGCGCAAGTTTAAAAAAAAATCATTTATGTAATTTAATAGCCATAAATATTGAGCTACTTATATGAAGACTCCAAACAAATATCGTGTAACTTCAAAAAGTTATGAATCATAGAATGAATAGATTTTCAGTTCCTCTCAAAACAAAAAGGAAGTTGATAGGGGGTATTATCAAAATTTATTTACAGGCAGCGAACACTGTGGAACAATTAGACATTGTTAGAATCAAGCTAAAAATGTTAGCAAAAATCCTTATCATTTAGCAGTGTATTTAAAGACGACTCTAATATTTGAATATTTCACTTTGAACCTATAGAACATAAAATATTAAAATCAAAATTTGTAATAATGTTTGATATAAGATGGAAATATATAGTTTACGAGGTTAACTTTAAATTATTTAAGACAATTGCAGACGAGAGACGATTAAAGAAGTTGTTAAATATATATGTAAATGGGAATTTTTTTATGTCCACACACTATAATGTATTGCAGCAATTTCAATTTACCTGCTGTAGAATAAATTTTGAAAGAACGAAAAGTGGAGTAGACGCGAGAGCATTATCGCTCTACGATTTTCTATGATCTTAAAGTGGGCTTAAATTAAAAACGAATTCTTCCAACGTTCTACAGTTCGCATATGTAAATGAAGCTCTCGCTCCTGCATCTGTATTCAGATGGTTGGCCGAATTTAGCAGAAGTCGACGTTCTCTCTTAAAGTACAGAGGAATATATTTGTCAGCTGTCGTCCCAAAAAAAGTGTTAACCATACGAAAACACTTAATAGATGATATCTGCTGTGTTATCAATACAAAAGGAACATAATATTCAATCTAAGTTATACATACAATCATTCATGAAAAACTGCATACGAAAAATAAATCACCTAAAAAGCAGAGCATATCAGTACTTGGAAAGAAGACCTAAAATTACTTAATAATGGTGGACACCGTCTAATTTCTAAAATTATAACTGGTGATGAAATGTACATACCAAATTCTTTTTGATTTTCTAATATGTTAAAATAAAGTAAAGCATGGGTCTTTGAAGATGATCCCAAAACAACAAAGTCAAAAGAATACGAATCAACGAACTACAATCAACGAGAAAAGTATAGTTTTTCGTATTCTTCAAAAGTATAGGACTGGCCAAAGCCATGAAGATGGAGGAACAAAAGACAATTACAGCTGACTGGTACGTAACTAAGTGTCTAACAGAAAATCTTCAAGAAGATAATGTAAGAGGACTCACGTCTCACACACTGTAAAAAAAAAAAAAAAAAAAAAAAAACTGTTAAAAGTACAGGAAAAATCTTGCAGCTGGGGTGCCAGTATTTTTCCGTCAAATATACCAGGACAAAACTGCACTTTTAACCCTATAAGCGTTAAGCCCGTCTTTCTCCGTTACGCATAGTCAAAACAAAAGGCTGGTATGGCTAAATTTTGAAATATATGTTGCTTTTTTCGAGAAAATAAGATTAATAAACATGTATAGAGTATTGTATTAAATTTTCATATTTATACTGTGCTTAGTATTAATTTTATGAATCATTAAACAGATATATCGAAAAATGGCTAACGCTGAAAGGGTTTTAACAAAAAACCTGTTTGATTTACAGGATTCCGGTGTAAAATATCTGACAGTGATACAATTTTACGGTTTTAAACTGTATATTTGACGGAAAAATACACCCCAGCTGCCAGACTTTTCCTGCACATTTAACATTTTTTTTTCAGTGTAATGATGATGCGTCTTCATATACGGCAAGATTGAAATTCGAATTTCTTGAACAAAAACACATCAAAGTGATAAAATATTCACTCTATTCCTTTGATCTTCCTGTATGTAACTTTTCACCACTTTTTAATCTAAATGAAGGTTAAGTGGTCGCGGCTTTCAATCCGAAAATGAGATTGATGAGGCTATACGAGAGTATTTTTGATCGATTCCAAAAACTGTTGGCTAACGTATTCAATCAATAAAAAATTCGACTTCAGAAGTGCATTAGTGTTGGAGGGAACTACTTTCAACGCTCCTAAGATTTGGTAAATGTAACTTGTCCTTATTAGCAATTTTTCAAAAAAAATTATATTGACTGTCCTATGAATGAGAAAAGATAAAGTAACAATATCCTATTTTTAGAACTATTTCGTTCTTTAGAAATTAACTAAAGTCACTTATTAATTAATTAATAAATAAAGCTAATTAGTAATTCACTACATCAATTAAAGACGCACATAAAGTCATGACCATTTTGGTTTTTTAGTATGCAAGTAAAATTAAATTGTTTAAATATTTCACAAAGATTTACATATATGGGTGTGTATATAATATAGCAAAAAGTATAAACTCCTAGGGTTTTTTTTTTTTTTTTTTTTTTTTTTTTTTTTAAGTACAAGCATTTTCATTTTAAAAATAATTAGCGAAATCTCTGTTTCTATCAGGCATCGTTGAAACGCTTGAACGCATTGGGATGCAAAGTTTATAATTAAAATATATTAAAAATCTGCAAGTTCAAACTAATCTCAAATATTAATCAATGAACTACGAGAAGAGTATTTTTAATCTACTTTTCCTAATTAAAAAACTTTGAGGTTATAAAATTTTCTGGCATAATGTAGTAGTTTTCATCCAAACTTACTTCGTTTGAGGTCATATTTTGAGAATTTAAAATAGTAAATATTATATTAATCAGTTGAAGAAACCATATATTTAAAAGGAAAAAATGTTATGTTTCAAGATTAATTTATAAGAGGTATAGAATTTAAGTTATGGATTTTGTAAAAGAGAAAGTTAAATTATGTAAGTTAAAAAGTTATGCAAGTTATGAAAGTTAGAGTAAGTTATGAAATTTATATTATTAAATATTTTCAGATAGACGACAATGTCTTATAAGTTTATTCCCAAATTATGCAACGTGTAAAAAAAAAAAAGTTACATTCAATTATTGAATAGTATAGTTCAGAATAAAGATATAAAAGTATTCTTAAAACTATTTCTCATATACTTTAATGCAGTGGAAAACATTTTCCCGATCTCAAGTAGACAAACGAGTTGCGCTATTTATACCATTTTCAATATGTAACAATCCATAATAAAGTTGAATGCCATATTCGAGTTATAAGATATTCTAAAATGTTTACGAAGATTAGAATATGGACAGAAAGGTAGAGAGATATAAGTAATAATTTTGAAATTTTGGTAAAATATTAAAAACACATAACGAAAATTGAAACTCCACTTCAAATAATTTCCACTTATATTCCTCTATTGTCTTGTAAAAAAATAAATAAGTGTAATCGTACTAATATTCTATAAAATACATACTTTTGTGCAAATGAAAAGTATATGTTATTTTTTTATGTTTTGTGCAGTAGAAAGTAATTTAAATATGCTTTACAGAAATACCTTTTATAGAGCGTAATGCATTAAACTTATCTTTACTATCTCTGTAAAGAAAACATTCATGCTGTTTGTAGACTAATAGCAAAGTTTCCTTTTAGTAACGTTAAGTTTATATAAAGAATAAAAATATTTACATATTTAGAATAAAAGAATATACAGTCGGCTGCAAAATTATTCGAGCACTAGCCAATAATTCCTATATTTAAAAAGTACACTTAAGACTGTTTTGCTAAGTAAATCCTTGTCGAATCATGGTCTTAGACTGATTAAGAACATGACTCGACAAGGATTTATTTAACAAAACTGCATTAAGTGTACTTTTTTTTGGCAAGGATTATTGCTAGTGCTCGAATAATTTTGCAGCCGACTGTAAATGTAGAGACGAACATTGCTGTATTGAACATAAACATAAAAAATTTCCTGCTTAAGAATAAAGTCAGTTGCCAATCCTTTTTTTGAAAGAAAAGCTTTTCGTTGAAATATTCATAGCCATGAAGACATGGAGTCACCACAGTACTCCCCTCATAGTCTTAAATCAGTGAAGACGAATCGTTTTGGAAAATGTACTGTTCTTCCGGAACGAGTCACAGTTGAACCGGGAGGCTTTGAGGTAGTGTTCGCAGAAACAGCTTTGTGATCAATATCATTACATAATAAATATACTGGTTTTAGCCTACAAACAGACACAGTTTTTGTAGTACCGTTAACAGAAATGACGAAGTCTTTGGGTAAACGTTTTGCAACCTGATAAGGTCCATCATACTGAGGTTGAAAAGGTCGACGAACTGCATCGTGTCGGAGAAAAACATAACTGAAAGTCTGGATGTCTTTTGGCACATATAACTTAGGCACACCATGACGAGAGGCAGCAAAGGGGCTTGTTTCTCTAATGACATTATGGAGCTTTTCCACAAAAGCTGATGTCAGTGGAGGGAGGGTAGAATCGTCGTAAAAGTACCCAGGTAGACGGATTGTCTAACCATAGACAAGCTCGGCCGAAAAAACTTTAAGGTCTTCTCAGTATAAAGAACGAATTCCCAAAAGAATTGGAGAGAGAGCATCTACCCAATTAAGATGTGACAAGCGCATGATGGCTTGCTTTAAAGGTCTATGTAAGTGTTCAACCGTGCCATTGGATTTAGGGTTATACGAAGAGAGCGATGAATCTGAATACCAAAGAGGGAAGAAAAAGCTCGAAATAGTGAAGATTCAAGTTTTCTCCCCTGGTCGCTAGTAAGACGTATCTGTGTATTAAACAGCGCAATCCATTTTAAATACAGTGCTTTAGCAACCGTTTCCGCAGTTATATCAGTCAAAAGAATAACCTCTGGCCAACGAGTAAAACGGTCAACGATAGTTAAACAGTAAGTAAAACCACAGCAAGTTGGCCAGGGGTCAACAAGGTCAATATGTATGTTTTTTAACCTACCTTCAGGTAGGATAGAGTTACCGAAAGGCGTTACAGTATACTTATGAACCTTCGTATGTTGTCATTGTACACATGTGCGACACCATAATTTAATATCGGCGTTTATGTTCGGCCAGACATAGCGAAGAGAAATGAGTTTGGTTGGCGAACGAATGCCAGGATGTGAAAGTCCGTGAACAGCATCAAAAACAAATTTATGAAAAGTGGAAGGAACGATAGGTTAAATTTTACAGGAAGAAGTATCACAAAAGAAAAGTTTATCAGAATTTGGAATAGGAAATTGTTGTGGAGTAACGAATATTTCTGAATGTTTGCCAAAATTTCAGGGAAAGCGAGATCAGTAGTTTGAGCATCAGCGAGCAGGATTCCATATCAATTGTAGAGGGAATTGTTATTTCCTCGATACGTAAGAGAGCGTCGGCTATAAAATTATCCTTTCCAGGGTCATAACGAATGTCGGTAGAGAACTGAGAGATGAAATTCAGTGATGAAAAAGATGGCAATATAATTAAATGTTGACAAAATGTTGGTGAAAAGGAAATTCGTTTTAGCAAGATATAAACTTGTTTCGGCTGATTAAACTGGAAATTTGACTTTAGGCGGCCACATTGCTCATCCAAGTGATATGACGACAAGTTAAAAAGAAAATGTTTACAAAATCGTTTTAAATCATGTTCAGATCTAAGAAAAGATTAAAAAATGTGTTTAGCAAAATAATTTAATTAAAACCAGTGCAGCAACAATTAAAAAAAACAGGTTAAAAACCAGAAGATCTGCAAGAAACGATGTTATTCTTTTCCTTAATAGGAAAAACATTTAAAAATACAGGACTTTAGTTGACCAAAAATTTAAAAATATTATCAGTCAGTTATTGGGCTGGTCTGGTTTTCTCTCATGAGTCAAGTTTAGTTTATTTTGAGTTGTTGAAAAATTCTAGTTGGACGGCAAAAATGTGACCGATTTAATGAAAATTGCTGTCTTAAAATAGTGACACATTCTCCGTACATTATGGTGCTGAGGTGCATAATCTTTCAAAGAGTTGGGCAAATTCTCATGCTCAAGGGATCAATTACCTCGGAATAAAACACGGCCATTACAAAAGTGGTGCTTGACCAAATATTTTGAACGTATCTCAGACTTTTCCCTAAGCAGCATTTCAAGATTATAATGCACATTTCTTCAGGGCGTCTGTGGTACGTTTATTTCATTCAAATTCTTAAAATAACCTATTCCTTCCCATGAGAACCTATAATTCTAAAAGTAACCATACTTTTTTTTAATTTAAGTTGAATCCCACAAAGAATATCGTAGAATTTCCTCTTCACCAGACCTGCAAATAGTCCTGATCTCAATCCGTTCGAAATGTTTAGACTATAAAAAGGCGGGGGGTGATGGGGAGGAATCAAAATTTGCAGCCTACAACTCTTCAAGAACTAGAAAAAAATTATTTGTGATATTTGAACAGTGGAATTTCTGAGATTTATATTAAAATGCTGTAAAATACTATGCCATTGCGCATTAAACCATATAAAGATGGAATTAACCCAATGCAGAATACATATTTTTATTAAGTAATTGTTTAAATCTAACAAATAAATAGTTTTATTTTGATATTTTAAAATATTACTTATTTATTTCATGCAATAAATCAAAATAGAATACAAAGTATATGTTTATTATATTACATTTAAAAAGAAAGTTTTATATTAAAATTTATAAATTGCTTTGGAGAGTGTAATAAAGCATATTACTACATCGAAAATGTACATAGGTATCATTTCATCTCTTTGGTATTATGCAAGCATGACACTTTTATTTGTTTCAACCATTAGTTTTGAAGTTATTTCAAATAAAAAAAGTATAAGTCAATTTCTCTGCAGTGCGGCTTTTTATTATTATTATTATTATTATTATCCTTTAGTATACATACATACACACACAATGACCAATTGACAAAAAGCACTTTTTTTGGACTCAAGAGTCCTTAAAAAGAGTAAATCAGGTAAAAACTCGATAATCAAATTTTTGGACCGAAAATAATATTTCCATTACCTACGTTACTCAGAAACCTTAGGACAGCCCCTACCTGCCTGGACTCGGTCAAGCTTAACGGGTTTGGAGATTACCTACGTTACTCGGGTAATGGAAGTAATTAGTATGTTGATACAATCAGAAAGTTTTCTTAATTTTTTTCCTATGCAAATACACGCAGTTAAAATTATCATTTATTATTTATTTATTGAAAGGTAGGAGCTGCTATGGGACACCCTTAGACCGTTAGATCTTTTCCCCAAATTGTCAAATAAGCAAGGATTCGTGGATGGGTATTCTCCGACCGATTGATCAGGGGGACTGTATCCAATAGTGCACTACCTTAAAATAATTGTCGTGACTGGCCGCCTCTCAAAGCTTAATGAAGAACAGGTAAAAAGATGCAGGAATCACAAATATCCCCAATCCGAATAAAGAAATATTATTATTTATTTATTAACCGGAAGTGAGGAACTCTTTTCGAAAATCTGTAAAGCAATATTACTTCTCCCTCAAAGTATTTGAAAGATTTGAAAGACAGAAGGATTCTGCTCACCTATATGTATCGGTTTTGAGCGCTTTTAACCTTCAGAGAGGGACTCATGCTAGTTGTAATTTTTAAGCAGCCTGTCTATAAAGGTTCTGATCCTGTCTATAAAGGTTCTGTATCCTTTCCCGTTGAATAATGCATACAAAAAAAAGTACAAATTCTGCCGAATAAAAATCCCACTCGGCAAAAAACAGTAGGAAAACAGTGAGATGTTTTTGGCAGTTCACATTCCTGTTTCTTTACAGTTTAATTACTTTTCTGTTCAAATCTTTCGGTTTATGAATACAACTGCGGCAGGAAATGACCCCTTGCGACAATGGACACAGTGCCTTGATGTTTCGACATTAATATTTACGGTCGGCAACAAAAGTATTCGAACACTAGTGAAAATTCCTATGTAAAAAAAGTAGAGTTGATACTGTTTTGTTAAACGAATCCTTGTCGAATCATGTTCTTAATCAGTCTAAGAACATGATTTGACAAGTATTTATTTAACAAAACAGTATTAACTCTACCTTTCTCATATAGGAATTTTTGCTAGTGTTCAGATACTTTTGTTACCGACTGTACACTGAGCATATAACATAGTTTAACACATTGTAAAGCTGTTATTTCAATTAGAGCTCATTGCAGAACTTTGTACTTATAACCGTTACCGCAAGCAAAGTGGTACCGCAATGTAAACAGTTACCTCAGGATTGAGTTCGTATGATGTCAAGGACACTCTGGGAATCAGATGAAATGTATGTCGCCCTTTTGAGGAATTGTCCTACAGTTCTTGCCAATCCTGTTGTATTAATTGTTTTAGGCTCTTTTTGATGAAAAACGGTAGCGGAATGATGATAGTGGGCTCCTGATTTTTTTTCTGAGTTTGTCTGCAATTTCGATGCCAACAGTCCCCCTGTGGGCAGAGACGTGTGCTAGGGATCTTTGTGGTGAAAGTGTTTTTAAGAGTAATGTAATTTTTAGGATTTGTGTAGAAGTCTATTCCAGTGGTGACAGATGGCCTGTAGACCCGATAGACTGACTCTTGAATTGTGTGAAGTTCTGCTTGAAAAGCAGATGTGATGTCTCCTAATCTGCATGCCCGCCGATGGATGCCTACACCCCTCGAAGGCACGCAGAAAGCTTCATGATCTGTTTTCGAGCCTTCTGTGTAGATCATAACGGGTGCAGTCGGGAGAAACTTTTCCTCAAAATATTCATATATATATTATATATATGCCTTATGATGAATGCAGATTATTTTCATCTCAGAGAAAGATAACACTAACTGCAGAAAAAAATTAAAACTTGTGCCGTATAGACGGCATGTGATTTTTTTTTTCCATTAAAAAGCAAGAAATCGTAACTTTATTTTAAATTATCACAGATAAATAGATCAATCATTCAGTTTTTAGTAATTCAGTTTTTAGTAATCATTCAGTTTTTAGTACAGCGCTTTTAAAAAATACTAATATTGAAAACTTTCACTCCTTGTGTGTGTGTGGAGGAGGTTTTTCCTTCCAATAGGGGAAGAGATTCTCCTACTTATACAAACATTTTTCCTAATTGACTATTTCCATTCCTCTTTTTTATTTCATAGTTATTCATTGGAATAATTCTCCTTGTATTCCACATACGAAATTTTTGCCTTATTCTGTCATTCTAAAAATAATGAAAAATCGGCTGCCCGTCTGGATTCCACTTGGGGTAGTTTTCATCACAAATTGATAAGCACTAATTTACATCAAGGTGAGGCTACATGTAATTTTATACGAAATTCTGTGCTTGAATTACATCCATCGAAATTCTGATGTCGAAAATTTTTACGAAAACCAATACTTTCTTTAAAAATTAAATAAATGTATTATTTTTTTAATTCTGAGGGTTATCGAAGTGGGGAAATCATCCCTTCGAAGAGAGAATCAAAACATGGTGCTGCATCTCCGAACCATTCCTAGAGGTGAAATCCAGACTATTGGCAGCTGACCAATGCGTAGACGTAGTGCGATGCTTGAATCAATTGAACTCAACTATGTTATTCTTAGAATGATTATATTAAGAAAAAGTACTTTTTAATATAATTATTAATCGATACAAAATCTACATTTTTCTTTCTTTTTTTAATCATGTGTTAACTTTCAAAACTATCAGAAATGGTTGAATATTTTTAATCAGAAACAATGGATAAAAAAAGATATATTTTAAGAGTATTAACGATTTTGCTAATGTTTATAATTTATTTTAAGTTTATTAACGATTATTTCTCCAAAACAAATGCATACTAAATTTGAATTTTTTAAAAAATTTAAAAAAAAAAGTTACCCATAGATAAAAATTGCTTTTTTTTTTTTTTTTTTTTTTTTTTTTTTAAAATAAAGAAAAACAAATTATATAAAGAGGAAAATAAATCTGTTTTAATTAAATTTAGAGAATATTTAGAGCATATTTTTTTTAAATTTCAAATCGAAAATTCATTTAACTTTTGTATTTAAATTAATTTAAATCGCTATCCTTTGAAATATATTAGATTTTAAATTTATGTAAGTTAACCTTAATAATCTCATTACTTATATACATATAAAAATTAAATATTTGGTTAGAGAATTGTAAATAGCCCCGAATGACTAAATTTCTTTTAATGGTTAAGAAATTCAATCATTAAGTGAGAACCGGGTTAGACAGACTAAAACAAATTTACTTAACAAGATTACAGCTGTAGAGAAGAACGTTTTCAAACTGAAATTCAAAATCAGAAAAAGGAAAGAAATTAGTTCAGTATTATTTTAACGAATTTTTCAAAATAAATGCAAATAGTTGAAAAAGATTTGAATATTACATTAAAACACTTGATTGCTTTATTTTGTGCTTGGAACTTCATACTACATGTTGAAATTGGTTTCTTAAAAATGAGCTAAATTGTCTGAAAATAGATCCGAAACAATATATACTTAAATTTGAATTAAATAATTATACTCATTTTTGAGTATATTGATATGAGAAACATGGGGATATTTGGATTCTTATTGGTCAACCCCATTTTTGAGCATGTCAATATACTCAAAAATGAGTACACGGTTTCTCAAACTTAAGTGTATATTGTTTCGGAGTTATTTTGAGACAGTTTAGCTCATTTTTAACAGTGTGTTTTGTTAAGGATGTATAAGATTTACGATTAGCATTTAATTAAATTTTTCGTGCTTTTAATGAAATGATATTATGTTAAAATGATCCAGTTACTGAATTATGTTTTTAACTATTAATGCATATTGATTGAATTGTGAGAGATAATATTCTAATCTTCAAAATAAATAAATACTTAGAATCATAAACACCAGAATTGTTTCTCTGTACTTTTCACCACTCTTCTAAAAATATAAACTTTTTTTTTTTTTTTTTTTTTTTGCCTTATTTAATGACGGAAATTGTTGTTTAAAATCTATGATGTAAATCTGAGAGTAAGAATGAGGACTGAAATGAGGATAATGGTGGTTCATTTTAAAATAAATTATCAATAAATGACATATAACAACCATATTTTTTTTTTAAATTTAATTAAATATATTTTATATATTTCTAAATACATTCATTATACCAATAAAATTCTCCAAATAAATAACGTTGAATACTGAAAAAGTTTTAAATAAACACCGTACAACTACAAAAATATTGTATAAAAAGTGCAATTAAAGTCAATGTCAGACTTAAATGAAACTTATTTTAAAGCTAATATTAATATCCTATCAGAAATTACTTATCACCATCAGTAAACACAAAAATATATTAAGTATGAAAGATGCTATATTTGTGAGTATCGGAGTGATGCATAAAGTTGCCAGTTGGGACATGTGAAAAACTATTTTCTAAATATCTCTGAAAATCCATATTAAACAAATAAATCAATATAGCACAAGGAATAAAGTGGAAAAACATTTCTCAATTCAAGTTCGACATTTTATACATACATAATATATATATATATTAAAGGTATTTTCTGATCTACATCACCAATTGGAATTTAATTTTATATTTCATTTCAACTATCCCGTTTTTATTTGTCGCAGCATTGGATAATGTGAAACCAAGTGGTTATCCATCTTATATTAATAACTGCTATCCATAACTGTCAAGATATTTTAATGTTCTCCTTTAGTGTTATGATTAGTGTTTAGTGTTTCCTTCGTGTTTATGATTTTCCTTTAATTTTGTCGTTTTTGGTATGTATTGTTTTCAACCTTTTTATAGTTAATTTTTTTTTTCTTCTTTTTTTTTTTCTTTTCTTTTTTTTTTTTTTTTTACTGTATGTGTTATTTTATAGTTTTTCATTTCTTTCTCTTTGTATCTGAATAATTTTCATTTTCTATTCAGAACTACAGTTGTTAGGTTAATTTTTCTCTTGGTCTTCTTTCTTGTTTTTTGCTCTTAGCTCATGAAACATCTTACAGTTTTTATCATACTTTTTTAAAAACCTTCTCTTTGTATTTGAAAAAAAAAAAAAAATCATTTTGTATTCAAAACTGCAGTGGTTAGGTTCTTTTTTACTTTCTCTTACCCAAAAGGTA
Organism: Salticus scenicus; assembly: GCA_963930645.1. Classification (NCBI taxonomy): domain Eukaryota; kingdom Metazoa; phylum Arthropoda; class Arachnida; order Araneae; family Salticidae; genus Salticus; species Salticus scenicus. The sequence continues at coordinate 325,159,845 of OZ005648.1, read as the reverse complement.
GAGAAAGTATTGTTTTAGGGTCAAATTTTCGAAAGTGAAATTTTGTTATATTTACCTTTTTGTTATATATCCTCTGAATACGAAAATCTTGTTTTTAGCGAATGGTGTGTCTGTGTGTCTGTTATCAGAATTTCTCAAGAACAAATAGTAGCAGAAATTCCAAACTTGGTATTCTAAATGTGTATCATATAGGAATGCTACACTAAGCTCTTCGTTGAGATGAACCAAATAGTTCGTGTATAGGGACACTCAAAAGTATTCAAATACATTACGTCTATGGGGGAAATTGCAGGTAAGTAGAGCTTAACATCTATAGACTGCAGTAAACTAAATGAAACGAATATATATATTTTGTAATAGAGATAGTCAACTGGGAGAAAAAAATTTTGTATAGTCCCCCTTCGAGGGGAGTAAATTTTCGTGATGGGTATCTTTCAAAAGAGCTCGCCAATACCTTTAAAACGAATGGTTGAACCCTCGATCTGCGATAATTTAAAACAAATTTATTGATTTTTTTCATTTTTAACAATATATATGTAATATGGAGAATAAATTCAACATTTTTTGGATATTTAGTGTTATACTACTCTAATATGGAAGTCGTCTGCATTATCATGGAAGATATTTTTCATTAACTAATAATTTTAATGAATTATATTTACTGAGTAAATTTGTATAGGAAAATATAGAAGAAACTCGTGTGGTGGTCACAACGCACTAGTTATTTGTTGTTAGTGGATGTGCTTTACTAATAATATTTTACCATTTCCAGGAAAGCTGTTCGGGAAATGAAATAAATTCCTCATAGAGATATTTTAAATAATGTATGTTTTAAGCTAAATATTTATCGTTTGTTTTTGTATATTTACACGTTTTGAGGCTTCCTGATTACCGTAGTCAAGTTTTTTAACGATTGATCTTTGTCTGTGTCTCTTAGAATGACTTAAAATCGAATAATTTTAGGAGATCCAATTGTTGTATTTTGAAGTTAACATAAGTTTTTTCGTGGAAAAGTTTGATAAGTTTCAAGGAATGTTGCGTGTGAAAATTGTCTGTATAATTTTAAGCAAACTTTTAATTTTTATAACAGAATTAAATTCTATATAAATGTAGGCGCATTAATGAAACGTTGGGTTGAGGGGAGCGGTAGCCCCCTCACACTGAACTATAAAACACTTCCGAAGCCTAATTTGAATTGTTTAACATAGGTTTATATGACACTTCTCGCTATCTTACCTCTCAATCACCAACCTGTATTTATAGTATTAAAATTAAGGGTACGAGAAAGTCGTATGAGTGACACACCAGATTATTTCTGTTGATAAAATGTAGAGAGCCAACTTTTTTGTTTTTAGCTATTAGCTCATGAATCATTTCGCTGTTTCCACCCTGCATCGAGAGGGTCCAATGATGATGACCTCAGTGTTTTTTGAGCTAATTAATATTTCCTGTCTAGTTTCAATTTTATGTATTCTGACTCCATTCATATCATTTTTTTTTTTACATTATATATGTATGTATATATATGTGTGTGTGTATGTGTATCGGGAGATAAAGCCTCTCAGACTCTTCGAAATTTTTATTTTTCACCATTAGGAACTAGGAAATCAGTCTCAGCCTCCTCCCTAAAGAGTCTTCTGTAGAGAATGTCTATTGTTATGTCAATGGGACCCTTCTTTGAACTTTACCTAGCATACGTATCAGCATGCAACGTTAAATTCAAAGGGTGAAAATATTCATATCAGCGGACGGACAGAAATTTGATCATCAAAAATAAAGACATGGTTTGATAACTAGTTGTCTTTTCTTTCCAAGATCGTTTTATCAATTCACAGTATAAAATATCGCGAAAAAAACAACTGCGGGTTTTAAGCATTCATGTCTACTAGGTGTTTTTACATATTGAATCGGTGGTATTCTACAGCAATGTAAGACACTTTTTTTTTCTTTTTTATCGTACCGTTTTACGAGAGAGCAATGCTTATTTTTCCGTTTCCATCAGATGACGCTGAAAAAATCGCATGTACCGACCCTTGAAATTATCCAGGTTTCCATCGCATCTAGAAGCGCAGAGTCACTTATAATTAGACACCACTTTTATACCTATAACTGAAGCTGTTCAACATTTTAAAGGATGGAAACGGACTCAAATGTGCAACACTATATATATGTTTTTTTTCTTTTTCTTTATGTTTTGTTTAAAACAATTACAACCTAGACATAAATGAAAAAAAATGGATTAGTAATTTTTTTTTTTTTTTGAACTCATTAAATTACAAATTTTTCAAAGAGAAAGTTAATAATATGTGTTACTATTTTAAAATTTGTTTGGAATATTTTCAAGTATTTATCAATTGCATTATGAACTATTTAATAGTAATTGTGTTTGTTATAAGTATGTATATAAAACATATAAATAATGTCTATATAAATAATCTCTTATGTCTATAAATGTCTATATAAATAATATCTTGTGAATGGTCGATATGGGTCTTGTTAAATGAACTTTATCACCTTTTTAGATATAAAATACCTACAATAACATTCTTTACTTCAAATACTTCATCGAATAAGCAATCATTCATATAAAGCATTGCTTAAGATATGAATCGTGTTTTGAATGCACTGCATTCTCACGGACTATCGTTTAAAATAATAATTTCATTTATTCTATTTTATTAGTTCAATGATAATATTTAAAAAAAACTGTAAGCAAAAATAACTCTTTAATATAAAATTTTGCAGAAAAATAATTTATTAATAAGCATAAATTAAATGTCCACTTTACATATTTCGAATTTGTGTGTTTCCCCGCATTTTATAATAAATATGTACTTTTAAATTGAAATATTTTGATTCAAAAGCTCGATGTTTTAACGAATTAGAATTTTATGTAAGAGAGAGTCTCTTCAATCAGAATGTGAACTTTCGAGATTTTGTAAAAATTCAATAGGTAAATTAAAACTTGTTGGTAATCTTGAAAACAGTTAACATCTTTAAACACTAAATATTAAAAACGATTAAAGCACTTAAACTCTTTCCATAATACGCGATATCATAACTGTAAAAATATTTCTAGAAATGACGCTTTTAAAAAGTTTAACATGAAACGAAAAGTAAAAATTTCTTATTTTAAGCAGAGTTACATAAAATGCAGAAAATTAATCTTAAATGCTTTTAACTACTTCAACTAATCGTGATGAATTTTTAACTCATGTTTTAAAAATTCTACATGTGGAAACAGGCTTTCTTTTTAGAAATCATTATACTACATAATATTTTTTCTTTCGATAGAAATTAAGAAAATTTACATACACGTATTTAATATTTCTTAGTACTGGAGTAATATTGTTTTAAATGTACTTTAAAAATCAATTTTATAACAGATAATAAATAAGTTTTTTAAAGAAATTTTTTCGTTTATATATACGATGTTTATTTTTTTTAAATACTAAATCAATTTCAACGAATCTGGTTAAATGTATTAAGCTTACAATTATCTTTATTGACTTTTTTAATAATAAAAATTCAAGAAACCAATCGAAATGTTAAGGTATATACTATTTAATTTCAAAGATTCCACTAAAATACTTAGGAATTGTTTAGTTTAGTAAATAAAGCATGTAAAGCAAATTTGGTTGTATTTACTGAATTATATGAGTTTCAGTCTACTTTCTTCGTCAAGACTTTCCTCTAGCTTACGCCATATTTTAACGCCATATAAATTTTTAAATCAATGTATTGACTTGAATGTTAAATAGAGAATCTAAAATAGCATTCTGTTTAAATGCCAAAAGAGATCTTTAATAAAAAGTTTGAATCATCTTTTAATTTTTTCCGATTGAAAAAAGAAAAAAAAAGTCTGATTTTTCGTCTGACATTAGCGTAACTGCTGTAAAATTCAATTTTTAAACGTTGAAAGATATTAATAAATATATATTTAATGTTAGATAACTACGACGAGAATAACAAGTGCTAATATATTTATATTTATATTTTTGTATACACATATAAGGTACTTGTACCCAATATGGACAGTGCTCTCAATATGGACATCCCTAATATCTTTAAAAGTAACAAATTTGATCGAGAGATAGCGATACATGTCCGTGAAGAAAAGCAGTTGAAAAGATAATTTATCCTAGAAAGTGCAAAAAAGCGTGCGGTTCGCCATTTTGAAGGAAACTTGTGTTTTCGTTGTGTGCTGATCGTAATTACAGGTAAGTTTAAATTCTTATTAGATATGGTAAAATTACTTTAAATATTGAAAAATGGAGTGTTTTAGAAAGCTTATAAAACATATTTTCGATTGCTATTGCATATATTGCTTTAAAATGTTTTCATTGTTTATTTATTATAAGATTTAGTAAAACTACGCCTGATTCCCAATATGGACACCTTATGTACACATGGGCAGCAAGTTAATCTTCTGATTCACAAATTTGTAAAATATCTGTTTAATGTTATTTTATTTAGCTAATTCATAATAAATCAATGTTTATATGTATTTTTAATCTTAATTATAGTATCCGTACATTACATTACGAATTAAGAGTGGAAGTACACCTTTTTACAGGTTTGTCAGTGATTACTTGAACGACTTTTATTTTCTGAACTGTTACTTAAAATTTTTGTTTTCAATTGCAAAAATGTTTCAAATCAGGTGCTGAGTAAAATGTAATGTAAAAAATTTGCATCGAGAAATTTTAATTTTAAGATGAGGTGGGACCTGGGGGGAGGGGGGGGGGAGCCAAAACGTTAAAAAAAAAATTTCAAAAGAGAAAATAAAGGTCGTCAAAATTACTTATGAATAAACTGTCAAATTTTTCCTTCTTATGTGTTCACATTTTTTTTTTTTTTTTCCAGATTTTTTTCAGATTTGCTTATTATGGTGCCGAAAAAAGAGGCAAGTGGACAGAGGAAAAATTGCAGAATGCCATTCGAGCCGTACACAGTGGGGCATCATTTGCCAGTGCAGCTAAAGCAGCAGGGATTCCAAGGACAACTCTAATGAGAATTTTCAAGACTGTCCAGGTGAATGATTAAATCCGAAAGCCAAAGTTGGGCCGCAAATTCATGCTCACAGAAAAGCAGCAAGCTGAACTTTGTTCAAGAATATTTAGACTAGCAGACACTGGCATGCCAATTACAGGGATATTACTACGAAGGAGTATTTTCACCTATGCTGAGAAGATGGGTTTGAAGCACAATTTCAGCCAAGCAACACACATGGCTGGAAGGAAGTTGTTGTCAGCGTTCTTGAAAAACAACCCACTTGTTGCTAAAAGGAAGTCTCAGAACCTCAATCCAGGAAGAGCCCAGAAGCTGAACCGGGCAATTGTTTCTGATCATTTTCAGAAACTGCAAGCGTGCTTGGAAGAACTGGATATTGTAAATCAACCGCAGCACATTTATAACATTGATGAAAATGGGTGCAGGCTTACTATCCACCATCAACAGAATGTTCTTGCACGAAAAGGGGCAAAAAGGGTGCATTTTATTGCACCAGAGCATGCAGAAAATGTAACAATTGTTTCATGCTGTAATGCCCTCGGCCACAGCATTCCTCCCATGGTGCTTTTCAAAGGAAAGAGGATGAAACAAGAATGGAAGGATAACATGCCTCCAGGAACAGAAGTTATGATGACCCCCAAAGGCAGCATGACCACTGAGGTTTTCTGCACTTGGTTGGAACATTTCGCTAAGTTCAAAACTGAAGGCCCCACTCTTCTTGTTTTCGATGGAGCCAGTTCTCATTTGGACGCAGAAATCGTGACAAAGGCAGACGAGCACAATGTAACACTCTACTGCCTGCCCAGCAACACGACTCATGAATTGCAGCCCTTGGACAAAGCTGTTTTTAAAGCTTTTGAATCATACTGGGATGATGAAGTATTGCTCCATTTCACTCGTCATCCTGATAGACAGATCACACGACTTAGATTTGGGGAAATCTTTAGGAAGGTTTGGAATCGTTCGATGACTCTGTCGAACATAACTTCAGGTTTTCAGGCAACTGGAATTTTTCTTTTCGATCCAACTATAATTCCAGATGAAGCTTTCGCGCCAAGTGACATTACTGCAATTCCAGAACCAGCAGCAGAAGGGGAGGAAAATGCACCAAATTTGGTAACTGCAACAGATGTTGAAGCTCCTGTTAACAACATACCTTCTCCTGTTATTGATCTACCTTCATCACCTGCGAGATCATTTTCCATGGAAAATTCTTTCACCAGCGTATTATCGACTCCAACTGTAAGAAGGAAGAAGACACAACGTCGCCAGGCGATAAACTCAAAAGGCATCAAAGTGGTAAAATGCTTGTTCAACAAGATGCCATCTGAACAATCCTCCAAGAAACCTCCTCCAAGAAAAAAATCCTCCAAAAAGCCCTTGCAGAAAAATCAAAAGAAGCCTCCCCTCAGTAGGGTATCTGTTGGCGAAATCGCAGTTACCAGCGGTATCACTTCCTCAACAAAGGAGAGCTGGTACTGCTTCTTATGCAGTATTGATGCTGTTGCAGACATGCGGCCATGCATCAAATGCGGCAGATATGTTCATGAGGACTGTGTGGGACTTAGCGCATATGATGAAGAAGATTTTATTTGTCCATCCTGTGAGAACTGAGTAATAACAGATGTAAATTCTGCAGACAGATGCAATAAATCTAATCAAAAGCAACTATATTATTTCATAATATTTTGTAGTAACTGAGGTTCTTTGCATGGGTCTTCGAAGAGCCACAACCGAAAATACCCCCCCCCTCCTTCTAAAGTGCATGTTCTGAAGATATTTACTGTGCCCCCCTCCCCCGCAATACTTTAAGATATATTTTTTTTATTCCCTCTCCTCTAAAATCCCTTGGAAGAGTGGCTATTCCTTACACCCTGCGTAGTAGGTCAATAAGGAGCCACCTGTCCCTAATATGGACATGCATGTCCATAATAGGAACAGGTGGTTCCTTATATGGACACTTGTAAACATTTTTTGTTTTTATCATTTAAATTAAACCATAATAATTACAAGGTCGCTAATTTTAATAATGATAGTCAACAGTCCAAGGATAGTGGACATACATTTTTGGAGTCCTATGACGTGTACACGGGGGTGAAAAAAATACATTTTCCTTAGGGTGTCCATATTGGGTACAGGTACCTTATATATTTTTCAAATAGCTGCTTTACTTTCTGTATTAAATATTTCCGTGAAATAGCTGTAGTTATTATGATTTTATAATGATACTGTGCAAAATATTTTTGTTGGAGTAGCGAACGATTCATTTTAATAAATAAAACAGATGCGCCTTTAATTGCGCATGCGCGTGTAAGAGAGCTCTCCAACTGCTCCCGGCGAGGCACGCCAGAGTTAAAAAAGGAATGTAGCTGTGTGCACCGGCCTTGGTGGCCATTATTACCTGTGTGGTTAAACAACTAAAAAGTACAAAGATAATCTGCATTTAAATATGTTTAATTCTACTTATTTTGAATGTGTGTAATGTAAATCGTCTTGTTTATCGTCTTTAATAAATGTCAGCTTTATATATTCAAGAATTTCGATTTAATGGAACTCATATTACAACAAATGGTAGCAGAGCGTGGTTGTGAAGGAAATTCTTGAAATCAAAATTGCTGAATTATTATTCTAAAAGAAAAGAATGGATAGAATAAATATACTGGAGTTGAACGGTAATAATTATTTTATATGGACCATGAAAATAAAAGCGGCTCTATCAATTAAAAGACTCGATTCTGTAATTACAACGGTGAAACCAGAAGGACTGAATGCAGCGGAATCTCAAGAAAGGGATCTGAAAAACTCCGATGCAGTCGCCTATATGAAGCTTTCTCTATCCGACGAACACGCTCTTCAATTTTCTAATGAAGAAAATGCCAAAATCTTATGGGAAAATATAAAGAACACATTTACTGGGCAATTAGAGGATAGAAGAATAGATGCCGGAAATGAACTAAAAAACTTACTGATGAAACAAAATGAACCTGTAAATGATTATATAGCACGTTCAAAAGGACTAGCTGTAAAATGTCAATCGTTAGGATTGGAAATTTCTACAAGAGAGCTGGTCTATCACACAGTAAGAGGACTATCGGGAAACTTTAGCAAAATCAGAGATGTGTTGAAAACACAAAGGGAAAAATCTATGGAGGAAGTTTTAGAAATTTTAAGAGAGGAAGAATCAAGCTTGAATCCGCATAGTGAACAAAATAAACCCGAAGCGTTCTTCGTGAAAAAGGACAAGAACAAAAAACTTTGTTATATCTGTAGAAGGAGTAATCATCTTGCCAAGGACTGTTTTTATAAAAACAATTCACAAAAGACATTTAACTCTTATGGCTATAAAGGACATAAAAATAGAAAAAACAATTCTCGCTTTGATAAGAAAGAAGAAAAAAATAATTCTGTTTTTAGTGCTTCTACTATTGATTCATTGTGTGATAATGTTTTCGTTTTAGATACTGGGGCGAGCGACCATATGATAAAAGATAAAATTTGGTTTGATAAATTTAAAACAGAAAATAAAGATATCTACTTGTCAGGTAAGGATGCAAAAATTAAATGCCATGGCACCGGAAGCGTCAAAGCAAAAACCGTAAGTAAAAATCCTATTTATTTAACTATCAAAAATGTGTTATTTGTCCCTGATCTTACATATAATCTCTTGTCGGTAACTTCATTAATGGAAAAAGAATGTAATATAAAATCTACTAAATATTCTGTGCTAATTTTTGATAGTAATAATAAGTTGGTTACTAAAGCATATAGAAATAATAACAAACTTGAAATTAATTTAGAACCAATTACTAGTAAAGAATATAATGTTGTGATGAATGATATTAATTATGAAACCTGGAATAGTAGATTATGCCATTTAAATCCTAACTATATGCTTAAAATGAGTGATTATATAAACATAGATATCATAAATGATTTTAATTGTGAAATTTGTGATATAAGTAAGGTAACTAGAAAAAATCATTCACCTGTTAATACGGAACAAAGTTCCGAAATTCTAGAATTGATTCATATAGATTTGTGTGGTCCTATTAATCCTGTGTCGTTAGGGGGTGCTAAATATTTTATGATTTTAGTGGATGATTTTTCTGGCATGTACTTTACTTATTTTTTGAAAAATGAAAGTGAGGTATATGAAACATTCTGTAACTTTAAAAGTAAACATGAAAATTTAACTGGTAAAAAAATCAAAAGGCTCAGGTCAGATAATGGCCTGGAGTTTGTAAATGAAAAAATGGACAATTATTTAATTAATTCCGGTATATCTCACGAAAAAACGGTTCCTTATAATAGCGAATCGAACGGTAAAGCGGAACGTGGAAACAGAGTATTACTAGAAAGAACTAGGACTATATTATACGAAAGTCAGTTACCGTTATATTTTTGGGCAGAAGGTATAAACTTTAGTACACGAGTTTCTAATGTAACACCACATAAAGGAAAAAATAAAATACCCCTAGAAATTTGGACCGGTAAAAAACCTAAATTAAATTACTTAAGAAAATTTGGTTGTGTAGCATATTTTCATATCCCTAAAGTATTGAGAAATAAATTTGAAATTCCAGGGAAGAGGGGAATTTTTCTAGGGTATAGCCGTGAACGTAGAGCGTATAGAATTTATGATCTAGAAAGTAAAAAAGTAATTGAGGAAAGATCGGTCAAATTCAACGAATCATTAAAAGGCAGTTCATTTTTTGAGAAAAATAATAATGTCTGGGATATTCAATCATTTTATGATTCATCCACAAATGAAACCGAAACTCAAACAACAGAGAACAAAATTCCGCATTTAGAACTCTCTGATGAGAAAACTAAAGAAAGTAGCATATTGAAACCCTCTACTTCTGGCGACGAAGAGGGGAGCGCCTGCGACAAGGGGGGGGGGGGAAGCAAATTGAGCAGAGCAGATTCGAAACCGGAAGTAATTTGGAATTACGAAGAAGCGAAAGAATAAAAAATAAACAGATAGTGAGTAATTTTACGGAAAGTGTCCCAAATAATTATTTAGAAGCAAAAACTGATATTAATTGGCAAAATTGGGAAATTGCGATGCAAAATGAAATGAATTCATTAAATAAACATAATGTTTGGGAGATCGTTGATAAACCAGATGACGCGAAATTAATAAAAAGCAAATGGGTTTATACTAAGAAAGAAAATGTTTCAGGTAACATAATTTTTAAGGCAAGGTTATGTGCAGCGGGTCATAATCAAATTAAAAACGTCGATTATTCGGAATCTTTCTTACCTGTTCTGTGCATGGAAACATTCCGTTTGCTAATTGCAATTGCCGCTAAATTAAATTTAATTGTAAAATTCTTTGATGTTAAAACTGCGTATTTATACAGTAATTTAGAGGAAAATGTATACATGTTACACCGCAGGGTTTTGAAGGGTCTATAGGTACAGGAAAAGTATGTAAATTAAAGAAAAGCATCTATGGCTTAAAACAAAGTGGGAGAAACTGGTATTTGAAAATAAAATTTGAATTAGAAAAATTAGGATTAGTACAAACAGCTTCAGATAATTGCATATTCATTAAAACTGATAATGATAAATTTCTTATTTTGAGCATCTATGTGGACGATTTTGTATTTTCAGTAATAATCAAGAAATGTATGAAGATATAATCTCCAAAATTAGAGTAATATTTGAGTTACAGGAAAATTATAAATCGAAATTTCTAGGTATAGAAATATTACAAAATAATAATGGTATCTATTTGTCACAGACACAATACATTGAGTCATTACTAGCTAAACACAATCTAAATGATTGTAAAACAGTAAAAACCCCAATTGTTAAAGGAGAAGATAAAAACTTACCACTTACAAATGAAATTATTGATGTAAACATGTATCAGGAAATTATAGGTGAACTATTATATTTATCTAATAGAACGCGTCCAGACATAGCTTTTGCAATTACTTATTTGTCACAATTTAATCATAAGCCTGAAAAAAGGCATTTTTTACTCGCAAAAAGGGTTTTAAGATATTTAAAGGGAACTAAAGATAAAAAATTATTCTATAGTACAGAATTTGGGTATTTAAATGCAAGTTCAGATGCAAGTTGGGGGAACGCAGAAAATGGAAAATCATTTTCTGGTGGTGTAATTTTGTTGGGTAATTCATTAATATCATGGAAGTGTCATAAACAAAAAAGTGTAAGTTTATCAACTTGTGAAGCCGAGTTGTTTGCTATTTCAGAAATCTCTAAGGACATATAACATGGATAATAAATTTATTATCGGAATTAAACTTTAAAAATTTTAAAAACAATACTGTGTCACTGAGTTCAGATAGTCAAGCAGCCATACAATGGGCTAATTGTACAAGATCATCGAACAAGTCCAGACACATAAATCTTAGGTTACATTTCGTAAAGGACTTGATAAGAGACAAAATAATTGATCTATATTATACTCCAAGTGAAGCCCTAATATCAGATTTCTTCACAAAGGCTGTAAACGAAGAAAAACTATTATATTCAATGGAAAATATTTCTTTAATTTCTTAATTTTATATATTTTTATTTTTATGTGTTCATCCTGTATTATGTTATATTTGTATTTATATTTTTTATTTTTGTGTAGATTAAAATGCGTCGCTGCAGGGGGGGGGGGGTGTTGGAGTAGCGAACGATTCATTTTAATAAATAAAACAGATGCGCCTTTAATTGCGCATGCGCGTGTAAGAGAGCTCTCCAACTGCTCCCGGGGAGGCACGCCAGAGTTAAAAAAGGAATGTAGCTGTGTGCACCGGCCTTGGTGGCCATTATTACCTGTGTGGTTAAACAACTAAAAAGTACAAAGATAATCTGCATTTAAATATGTTTAATTCTACTTATTTTGAATGTGTGTAATGTAAATCGTCTTGTTTATCGTCTTTAATAAATGTCAGCTTTATATATTCAAGAATTTCGATTTAATGGAACTCATATTACAACAATTTTCATATATACTCAATAGTTAATAGTATTTTTCGTGACTGAAATTTGGCGCCATTTCTTCACTTCTTAATTATTAACAATATTATTTATGTTCATTTTCATGATAAAGATATCATTGTGAGAAAAAGATGTGACAGAAAGGATTTTTTAGTTAAAAAAATAGTTTTTTAGAATAAAAAAAGATGAAGAAAGAAGAGAGCAGAGAGAAAGAGAAGAAAAATAAACAAAGAAACAAAAAGAAAGAGAAAAATTCAAGTTAAAACTAGAAGCAGAAGAAAGAAGATTACGGTTAGAATCTAAAGAAAGAATTGAATTTGAAAGATTGAGATTACATCTGTCAAATTTTATAGAAAATCAAACTCACAGAGATTATAAAGTTACATGTAAAGAAATGGCAAAATTTATTAAACAGCACATGAAAAGTATTAGATTATTAATAGTGAAAATACCCAATAAGACGAAAGGTTGGGATTTATTTATTTATTTATTTATTTTTTTTTTTTTTGATAATCTAGAGAAAACTTTAAATGTACCAAATGTACCAAAATTTAAAATATTATTTTGTTTATTAGTCGATAGAGGAGCTCAACAGTTAATATACTTAATATACGTACAAGGAGAAAGCACTGAGAATATGAACATTTAAAAGAAATAATATTAAGGGTAAATAAAAAATATAATAATAATAATAAAAGTAAATAATAAAAATAATAACAGTATTGAGGCAATTTTAATCTTCGGCGCAAATATGTTTAGAAAATTTTAAGAAAGCAAGAAAAAGGGACGAGGAAAATTTTATTCAATTTACAGCTATATTAATTTCTTTGAGGTATATCGTTGTCAATTGAGGGATGTGAAAGACTTGAAAGATCTAATATTTGATCGGCTCATGGAAATTCTGGATCATGAAACGGAAACACATATAAATAAAAAAACAAGATGTCGGTTGACTTAAATCTAGAGAGTTGGCAATGGAATGTGATTCATCTTATTCAGCGAAAGGAAAATCATATAAATCAAGGTTCATAGATAAAAATGTGTATTATGATAATTAAAATTCACATGAAGTTTAAGGAATAGCAGAAGGATCTGAGTGAACATATAAAATGGAATGGAATTTGAACCGAAATGGATAAAAGAAGAAGGACGAAGATTTGATAGTATGACGATCGAATCATTTATTTGTGAATCATGAAATCATTTTAAAAAGGATTACCAGAGATGGCGACAGAAATGTTTACAATACGATGAGAAGTGGAAAGGATGGCCAGGGTAAATAGTTCACAGAGTCCAAATACCATTTGTAAACAAGAAATAGTCATTGCCAAGGTAGAAAGTTTAAGATATGTACGAGGTGGAAACAAGGCAATGGATGGATTGTGTACATTAAACCAAACCTTGATTTCTGTACATGGACAAATTGTGGAAGCAGTAATAGATTCAGAAACTGAGTTACTGTAATCAGAAAAGATATAGTTATAAATACTTAGGAAAGAGAAATACAATTTCCTTGAAAGGTATTTTTGGCCTACGAGTTCAGTACAACCTAGTGCAAACCCCATTAACAGTACCAGTTGGAAGATCTACATATGTGATACACACACAAGCATAGTGTACTGTATCTGACTTGTCAGAGAAAATGTTATTTTCACCGGTTATTCATGAATAATTTATAAATAAGACGGACTTAGAAGAATCAGATATAGCAGGATGTCAGGTTGGACATAGAACAATGAAATTTGAAGAAACAGAAAAGTAGAAAAGTGAAACTCCTTGTGATTCAGAAAAAGGTAAGTGAGGAGTAGACTCAAGGAATGAAACAGTTGTCTCAGAAGAAGACGATTCTAAAGAGGAGTCAGAAGATTCTCTGTCCAGTCCGTTTGCAAAGGAGCAGACCGAATGCCCGGAGTTTCGGAAATTAGTTTAATTAAGCAAAAAAAGACAGACGGATTAGATAGTACTTAACAGAAAAATATAAATTTATACATTTCATAAGGTATATTATTCTGCAAAGATAAAGTGGTGGGTGAAGATATGGGGCAATAAGTCATATCAAATGTCTAACGAAAAACTATTAAAGTCAGCCTATTATTCAGTTTTTGGAAGTCATTTAGGAGCTTGGAAGACAACAGAAAGAATTCATTACTCATTCTATGGGCCCGATAAGAAAGGAGATTTACGGAAATATTAGGCCACATGCACGGAATGTTAGTTAAGGCACGGCCCTACTAGATCACTCCTCGGCGCCAACGCGGCCATAACAATCGGCGATTTTTCCGGAATCAAATGCATTGGAAGTTAGGGTTGGCACACAGCGCCGCCACGGCAGAACTAACTTAGTTTTGTATATGAAGTTGCATACGTTTTTTCCATTTGCAGAGCATTTAAATTGATTTAATTAAATTTAAAATGCAGTCTTCCGATACGCAAAAATATATAAATCATAAAAATAATTGTGGCAATAATTTTAAACCAATTCATTGAAAAATAATAAATGATATTAGTCGTTTTCTCCTAAATAAAATATACTCTTCTTCAAATTTTTGTTTTGCATGGAAGAAATGAAATAAGGACTAGAAAGAAAGAAAGAAAAAAGAAAACAATCATTTAGGAATTTTTTTAAAGGGAAAAAAATTAAGAGGAGACAGATCCCTACCCTTTCTTGATGAATAGCAAGGTACACAATAAGGAAAGGGCATGTTTACAAACAAACGCTCCGTCAATCAATCTTTGCCACTCTCGAGTGGCAAAAGATCAATCTGTATTGGTGGAAATGCCAATGTTATGTCACTTTACCTATAACTTGACTGCGAGTGACTTCACGTGCCCTTTCCTTATAGTACACCATTTTACAAGATACAATGCTTATTTTCACGTTTGTTTACAATTGGAATCGATATCACAAACTGATTTTTCAGGGTTGGCTGCGAGCGCCATCTACTTTATTCCGTGGCATGCATTGATCTTTGCAGTTTTGTTACGGCCTCTTACGATGTTGGCGCGTTGGCGCCGAGGAGTGATCTAGTAAGGCCGTGGTTAAGGAAGCTTTTCAAAACAAAAGACAGACCACCAATTACTTCATGATAAGAGTTTCCATTTCAACTCGTGAATATTTATATTATAAATAAATTAAGCCAGCTAGTTTAAAAATACAAAAGTATATTCTGCGTATGGTATACCAGCACACAGGTAGGAAGAGACGCAAGAATTCAGCAGTTCGATGAGGCGAAAGCGTTTCAGATGTTCAAAAACTCGCAAGTGTTCTATCAGGCTGAAAACGCAAAATCGTTTCTGCTGTGTAAAACACAGAAAGTTTTTCTGCAATTGTAAAAGACGTGAATGTTCTAAAACTGACAGAAACAAACGCTCTAACGGGATAAAAAAGTGTAAAGGATTTATTAGTGTAAGAAAATGTATACTTTCCAGAAATGATAAAAGAAAGCGAAAACAATCTATGACTCTCTTTGAATCTCTCCTTTGTCTTATAGCAACAAGTCATCTGAAATGATATTGATAGAGTTATAGGCCATTTTAGAAAATCTAAAATATCGCTGTTGTAAAAAAAAAAAAAGAAGCTGTTTTCGATTTAACAGATTAATGAACATAATCTTTTTTTAGAAAGCATCAAAAAGTACCTTAAAATTGCAGTTAACAAAGAAATATTTTAAGAAAGATAACGAAAATTGCACAATGAATGAAACTGCAAGAATCAGACAGTCGTGTATTATTTATCGTAAAGCAAGATAAAAATCCAAGATTAAGAAATATTCCAGTGAAAAAGAAGGACAGTTAAAGGAAGCTAGAGGCTAAGCGACATCTTTGACAACGCCAGATCTTAACAGACTATTCCAATTATATACTGATGCGTCGGATGTAACAGTGGGGTCTTGTCTTACACAAGAAGACACAAAATAATTGGAAATAGATAGCCTTTGGAAATCAGAGATTCACATTAAGCCAAAAGACTATAAAGAAAGAAGCGTGGGCTGCATTATTTAGACTCGACAAGTTTGATAAATGTATTCTAACCAACAATGTGTAAATAATATTAGATCACGATGCACTCAAGTTTCTATTAGAGACTACACCGAAAAGTGCCAGGATAACTTGATGGACTATTTTTACAAAAGAAGAGATACACTGTTACCTACTGTAAAAGGGTTCAGAATGTTGCAGCTGATAGTTTATCTCGACTGAAAATAGAAAAATCTGGAGTGACTCCACTCGACTTTCCGAACATTCAGTAATTAACAGTTTTGTAGATAAAGTAAAGAAAGAGGAGTTGTTAAACAAACAAAAGGGAGAAAACCATAATAGAGTGTTTGAGTATTTTTCTCCATATATTACACGACGTTTTATTTAAGGCTACTGATCTTTGAGCCCTTCGCTAATAATGATAAAGAATTTTTCGTTGTGTCCCTGTAAAAACCTATAAATGCTAGATTCACCAAAATGCTTATAGATAGTGCAACAGTGTTTTATAATATTCATATAAATTTTCAGCTCAATTGAATAACGCGTTTAGATGCTATCGCACTTTAAAAAAGTTTGGTCCCATAGGCCATAATGATAAAGATTTATTCTTTGTGTCCCTGTAAAAAAACTGTAAGTGCTAGATTCACCAAAATCTATACATTGTGTGCAACTGTGACCTATAACATGTGTACAAATTTTTTGTTTATATTAAAAAGGCGTTTAGACGCTATCACACTTTTAAAAATTTGGCCCTATTGGCCATAATGATAAAGAATTTTTCTTTGTGTCCCTGTAAGAAAACTATAAGTCCTAGATTCTCCAAAATCTATACAGGTTGAGTATCTGTGACCTATAATATCCCAGCAAAACCTCAGATGACGGCCAGCATGAGGCCAAGTGCTGGTTGCCAGCAGTAGCTGCAGCTGGCCCGTCGGTGGCAAAAGTTAACGTTGCCGCAGGGAATATGTTACGCCGGCCGTCAGTAGGCCATATTCAATCGATCCACTGTTGGCAGCCTGCAGTAAGTTAAAAATAAGTTAGTGGGCCAGTGAATGGATCGCTGCTGGCAGCTAGCAGTATGATGAAAATAGGTAATGGGCCACGGTTGGTAACCGACATTAGGTTGGAAATTGTTAGTGGGCCAGTGTTGGGCTACCTGATGGCAAACATAATTTTTCTATGTTATTGCTGGAAGCCTGCAGTGGGCCAGTTGTGGCAAACATAAAAAATTATATTACTGCCGGCAGTCTTCATTGGTCCTTTACATTTCCCATTAAAGGCCCGCTTCACTCATCATCGCCGGAAGCCGAAGCCAATGTTATTCTATGGGAAATTTTCTTTACAAATAACTTATTATTTTTAAATTCTGTTTTCATATTCTGAAAATTCCCAACTGTTAAATTGACGGACCTTTTTTAAAAAATATATTTTTTTATTTTTTTATATTTTATTTTGAAGCTGCAAAATACGAATTTTCAATGTGTGAAATTTTTCATTTTGCAAATTCAAAATAAAATATTAAAAATTAAAAAAATACATTTTAAAAAGGTCCGTCAATTTAACAGTTGGGAATTTTCTGAATGTGAAAGCAGAATTTAAAAATATGTATTAGTTAATAAGTTATTTGTAAAGAAAATTTCCCATAGAATAACATTGCCTCGGACTTCCGGAGACGGTAAGTGAAGAGGGCCGTTAATAGGCCAGCAGTGATTTAGTTATAGCTAATATATTTATTTTATTGGTGATACCCTTAATTTTATTCGTGCTTTTTTTTTCTTTTTCTTTCTTTTGTTTTCCTCTCTCTTTCTTCTGATTAAGTAGCAGCCAGTTTTTTCTATGCATCCAATATTTAATTTGATTTTGTACATATTCATTTTTAAATACTATTTACAAGTATTTTATTCATACACTATGGTTGTAAATTCAGGATTTCTAGTGCAGCATATAGGAAATAGTCAGTTGATCCATTTTCCTTATGATAAAAGTTTAATTTTTTGTTTTCAGTGCAAATGATTCTCTATATTACATTTTTTGGAATAAAGGAGATTATGTTTTTTTTTTTTTTTTTTTTTTTTTAAGTGTTCAAATTTCAATATGTTTAACTTTGTTACGCTATTTGATATAAATAAATGTAACTTTACATGTGAAAATTATAAATTATTGAAACAAAAATTGTTATAAAGTGAGCATTGTAAAAAACACCATAAACTAAAAAAAAAAAAAATAATAATAATAAATAAATAATAAAAAATTGCAGCAATTGTTTCCGGTTGAAATAGCACGATGACCCTTCATCAGGCACGAAGTGCGAAACAAAGTGGGCACGAGTGCAGCAAAAGTAATTTGCTGCAATCGTGCTTTTTCTTAAACTCACGAAGGGATGTGTTATTATTTCAACCTAAAAGATCTGATGCATCTTTTTTTTTTTTTCGGGGGGAGGGGGGGGGGGCAATGATTATGTTTATTTACAAATTTTTCTATTTATTACTACAGTACAAAATCTCAAATCCGGAATCGTCCGGACCGTGGCCTTTCCGGATTTCGGACTTTTCCGGATTTTAGGTCACTTTCTGATTTACGGCAATAAGAAAACGGACATCTCCATTCCGAACGTCCTTTTAGTTAATAACTAGGTTACGCCGCCCGAGGGTGCGATTTCTTAAGAAATTGGAGTATACTCTCAAGTAACATGTACAATACTTTGAATAAACACCATAAAATTTTGCAAACAAAACGGAGGCAGTAACGCTTGCGCTTTGTTTGCCGCACTCGTGCCTACTTCGTTTGCCTGATGAAGGATCATGTTTTCTTTCCATCCGAAACGATTGTTGCGAGCTCTTACATTTTATTGTGGTTACTCTTATTACTTTTAAACACCAATTCTGTAGTGCTTTTTTATTATAACTCTCAAGTATCCAGAAAATCTTGAATATTTTTATTTTCTCCTACATCAAATGGTACCCAGTTGATAATTTTTTTCCCTTCTTTTTAAAACAGCAGGGCAGATGAATCAGCTTCCTTTTTTTCTCTCTGTGTTTATCTTCATTTAGAATTAATTATCACAGCTGTCACTCTTAACCAGGCCGCCACAAAGAACTTTTTCGCGTTGTTGATAGTCCAGTGGGATCTTTACTCTCTCTCCAACTTCTTCAAAGTCCTTGAGTGAATAATTTTCCGACACGTGCCATACCGAAAGATGATTTTGCAGTTTTATACAGATGACGTTATTTGAACTTCAAGCGAATATTCAGCATTTGACCTGTGCCAATTAATTTTCATTAGGTTTGGAAAGCAGATTCTTCAGCTGAAAAAAAAATATATATATCGTTCGGTTGAGTAAAGAGATAACGGAATTAGGCAGAAAAACGAGAGTGCGTTTGTCTTTGTAGCTGTAAATATTTGATAAATTTATCCGCGATTACCTATTTGAAAAATATTTTTAGAATTCCATAAAACTCATATATGTTATACAGGTTTTCGAGATTTACTATAGGACGCTTGTCATAAAAAGTTGTACAGGTAACCCAAATGGTTTCAGTATAAAAATTCATAAAATAATTTGGATACATTACAGTCAAAGAGACATTTCTTATCAGCGCACGTAAAAATCTTTATACAACGCTAAAATACAGATCAACATAAATTTTATAGATGCAATAAGAAATGGTTCCGATCAAAAATGATAAAATAAATATTTGTGGTTCATTTAATAATGATGCTCAAAAATATTCTTATACGTTACGGGAAATTGAGGGGGGAAGTATTTCAGTTTCGTAAAAGTGAAATTATTTTTCTCACTTGCATTTAAAAAAAATAATAATAAATAAATAAATAAAATAAAACAGTTTGTTATGGCTACCACTTTTTTTTTTTTCGTTTCCTATAATAGTTTATAGAAATTACATTTGAAAATTATTATTTATGAAAATTATTTTCTGTGATGGAGGGTTTTGAGATTCCTGAACTCGATTTGACCATTTTTAGGAAATTTCACTCTGTAAGTGTGTATAAAAAAAATTGTGGACGCTGTATCTCACGAACCAATGGACGAAATTTAACCAAATTTGTTATTTAACCAAACTTGATTAAAATCGTTCCCGATTACATTTGTGGATCATTCACTCAACACATGGCTCTATATTTCTACTTCTTCGTAATTTTCAATATGACACAGTATAAATGATTTCAAATAAATGATAATTATTTTTTTAATTTGTGTTATGAATTAAAAAATAAATATTTAAATAACTAACAACAAACTAGGAAAATTTTTTTGTATAAGTTGAAGAATCGCTCGCCCTTCCCCATGAGGGGATAAATTTTCAATGCTGGTATTTTTCAAAAGAAACTCATCAATAACTTTCAAGTAAATGACTGAATTAAATTTGTGGAAAATTAAAGCAAAGTTATAAATTATTTAAAAAAAAAAAAAAAAAAAAAAAAAAAACAAGAAGAAGAAGAAAGCATTTTTTCAGAAGTTGGCACAAAATTGATTTTATTATTTTTATTATTATTATTATTGAGAAACACTGTTCTAAAATGAAAATCGTTTGCATGCATTCAGGAAAATGATTTTAACAAATTATTTGCACTACGCGAATTTGCATAATAAAAAATATAGAAGAAAGTTTTGTGGTGCCACATCATACTAGTTTTTTGGTCAAAAATTAAAAAATCAATAAATAATAATAATAACAATAATAAAATACTAGAAAGTTAGCGGCTATCATAATTTACTAAAACGGGTCAACTGGATATTTGTTATATATTTCTAGAAATCCTTTTGTTACAACAATAGCTTTAGAGTCAAACATTTAAAAAAAATAGTATTTAAAAAATAATACAAAAACAAATTAATAATTGAATTACTTACTCATATATTATTTTTACGAGATTTTCAATCTCGCACCCGCAGACAACAACAACGAACAAGAACTTCGTATGAAATGGCGGACAGCGAGGGAATTTCAAATCAACAGAAAAAGAATCACAGCGCCCTCTATGCATACAAATTGGTTATGGCCTAATAATTTGCGGCCACAACATGAAAAACATGATGTTGGCCGTGTGGTGATAGCCTGCATAAGGCCAACTGTGTTTATGCCACTTCTGGGCCACCGACCATTTTTCTTTAGGCTTCCATCACAGCTGGCAGCCACAAACGGCCCGCTACTGGAGTTATATGGGGCAACCGGCAACTGATGGCAAGTGCAGGTTTCCAGCAGTAGGCCAAAACGAGCCCACCAGTATAAGTTTTGCTGGGATGTGTATAAATTTTTTGCTCAATTGAATAAGGCGTTTAGATGCTATCGCACTTTTAAGATTTTGGTCCCATAGGCCGTAATGATAAAGAATTTTTCTTTGTGTCCCTGTAAAAAAACTGTAAGTGCTAAATTCACGAAAATCTATAGGGTTCGTGCTATGGTGACTTACAATATACATACCAACTTTCAGCTTATTCGAACAAAGCGTTTAGACGCTAGCGTGTTCACTCACAGACATACACACATACATACACACATACATACACACATACATACACACATACATACACACACACATACATACATCATCGTAAAAATAGTGAAAACGGACTCATTTGACCTCGAAACGTATAGAAACATGAAAATCTCAAATTCGGATTTTTGACATGATTACAATACTTTCCTCACTATAGTGTTCGGAAAGTTAAAAGAAATCTAACCATGACATGAGCTTAAAATTCCAGAACTGTTGGGTAATATTCAAGTAAAATGATAATTCATGTATATCATGATGTGTAAATAATAATGCGTTATGTATATTTTAAAGAAAGTAATGATTTAAAATGTTGGCAGAATTTTGTTATGGTAATTTATTTTATTTCATTTTTATTTATTTATTTATTTATTTATGTATTTAATTTATTTTTTATTTAATTTATTTATTTATTTATTTTTTAAGGGGGGAAAATGATTCTAGGTTAAGTGAAATTTTTTTTTTTCTTTCTGTAATTTTTTCTTTTATCTTTTTTAAGAGCGTAAAAGGATAAAGTAAAAAAATAAAGTAAAAAAAATAAAAAAAAATAAAAAAAAATAAATAAATAGGTTAATTTAGTTAATTAATTATTTTTTTGGCGCGGGCGCGTTACGTCCGTGAAGTAAATTCTTAGCCGAAGTAGAATCGTAAGGTACTTTTCTTAGCCAAAGTGGCTGAACACATGGAACTAGAGTAATCGTAAAACATAAATAAAGTATAAAGATTAAAAAACATAAAAGAATCACATTGTAAAATTTTAAGTTGATGTACTGGGGTTTATTATTTTTCAATAATCAATAATTTAGGAAATAAATAGCGCGCGTGCAAAAGGAAAGAAAAAAAGGACGAAAAATCATGCGATACACATTGACTAGTAACACTTTCCAACTGTATGTACATGTTGTATCGTAAAAATTTCAATGTTCTTTGCCAACGTCATCACACAACGGATAGACTGGAGGACTAAAGAACTCGTAGTAGAAAGTTATTTAAATGTGGCTTATATAAATGTCTGTCTGCTATGCACTTTTTTTTAGGGGGGGGGGGGGGTCCATGTACACAAACCACTTGTACAGGACCTATTAATGCCATTTTAAAAAGGAAACATTCCATTGTGAATTTGAATAACATATATCGTTTTATTTTTTATTTTTTTATTCAAAAAATATTCACGGAAGCTGGGGGCGGGCAGACGGATAGATAGACAGATGGACAGTCGGACAGACAGATACACAAAGCGAAATTCTATTCACACTTAAAAATTGTCAGAATGTGTTAAAAATACTTTATTTGAGCGAAAATGCAATTCCAGCATTTTTTTAAAAATAATCTCAAATATAACTGAATATTTTTGGGGACCCTGTAATTCATATTAACTTTACCAGTGTTTTAATTTCCATAGAGGTATGTTCATCTCTAACTGATCTTACTTTTAAATTTGTGTTTTCCTAAATACTATCACTGGAGAATCAATTTACATACCTTGACACATTAAGGGGGTATTCTGGTTTAGAATTTGAAAAAAATCGATTTTTTTTTTTTTTTTACATATTTTCATAGTATAACCCTTTAAAAATATGTTCCTAAAAGGATTTTTCGAAATTCGAATTATTTTAGGAATTACAGCTCATTTTGTGACGCGCCGACAAAGCCGGTTATAAGTTATAAAACCAATCTACGAGGACTTATCTTCAGAAAGCTTGCTGGAAAGGTGCTTGGGCTCTGAAACTCAAAATAACAGCGAATCTTTAAATTCGCTCATCTGGACTTTCGCACCCAAGCCTATCCATGCTGGTACCCATACAATAGAAATTGCTAATTTCATTGCGGTATGTATATTTAATGAAGGGTTTTTACCAATTTTAAAGATTATGTCAAAAATGGGAATAATAATTGGGCCAGAATCCCACGCGTTCGTTAATAGACGCAATCAAGTCCGAATTAACAGGTCCGAGGTACGAGCTTCTGAGGCTTCCAAGGAAGCTAGAACTGCTAGATCATCTGAAAGGTCGTCTTTAAACATGACATTTGAAGTGGAGGAAGGTACTTTGTATGAAGCAGGAATCGCTGATTAAAAAAAAAGTAAGTATAACAAGCCGTTAAGCGACTCCGGTTGCGCGCGACTTGTCCTCAAACTTTAAACGCGTTTTTCTCGGAACTACATTTTCAGAAACGGTGTGCATGATATCTCAAGTTCTACTCAACCGATACACTTGAAATTTAATACAGATCTTCTTTATACATTATAGTATCACACTACCAAGAGTTTTTTTTAAAAAATTTTCTTTTTTATATTTTTTAAAAATTCCGAACGGCCGAAAAACAGGGAAAAAACGAAACGTATTTTTCTAAACGCGGCATTTTGTGAGATTTTTTTTTTTTTTTTTATCCTCTGGTAGTGCGATAACTATATCCTTCCTCTTCAAGGATTATTAATGGTTTTTCATTTCAGGTCACTAGAAGGACTAATATCCTGCACACCAGGACACGCCATTTTTTCAACAGTCCCCACTTTGCCGGCCTGCAGTTTTTTGAAATTTGATTTTTTTTTAAATATTATGCATGTTTTGTATTCTTTAAATATCCTTAAAAAACTTATAAAAAAATGGATGGTAAAAATAATAATAATAATAATAATAATTATTATTATTATTATTATTATTTTAATCTCCTCCAGAAAAACACCTAAAATTTGAACTTCTAAACCAGAATACCCCCTTAAACCTTTAAAATCCTCTCTAATCCATCGATTTCCAAAAAACTTTCCCTAACATAAAATACTTAAACAAACTTCGTAGTGCACATTTTTAACCAAACTATTTCTCCGCTAAGCCAGATACCCATTTTACATTTTTGTCTAACTTTCCAGACCTCATCTTAACTCCCTTCATACATTCATGAAATTGAACTTTGTAAGGCGCCTTACAAAGTACTATATGCCATCATATTTTTATGAGGGTTTATTTTGATGAAAGTTAAGTCTAGTAACCAGTTTTTTTTTTTTTTTAGAAAACATCGGGCTAAGAACACTGAAAACTTGTAAACGTAAATTAAAATTTATGCATTCTCGTACTCTTTCATAAATAAATTAAAATAATTTTACCTGAGCCTTTTAAATGCCCTTATGAGAATTTTCTAAAAGTAATTAATATATTAATTAAAACTGAAGAGAATAGGTACAAAAAAAATTAAATAAAGAATTAAATTCAATAAATTTATTAAGGCATTAAAATTATCATTTAAAAGAATTGTAGAATTTTAAATAGGTGTTTATGAACAATTTACATTTTTTGATTTATTTATTATGTTTTTTAGAAAAACATAATAATGATTGAATTAATAGTGAATTAATGTTACTAGATAAAGTAGGGATACATTTCTCTTCTATTTAAAAAGATTGTGCCATTTTTTCAAATCTTCTGTTTCATTTTAAATCATTTCCCATTATTTAACTTTAAAATTAAAATTTAGAATTTCATATTTGTAAGCATTTTAAATATTAAGTAAAATAGTTGTCTATGGAAAGTAATAATATGAAATATAATATTTAAAATAACTATTAAACTGCAGATCTTCATTCTAGTAGCGAAATGCCTCATTAGGTCGAAAGATGCCGGCAATTAAGATTTATCGCGATATATTTTTCTGGGTAACAATATAATGTTTTTATCTCATGCGAATCCTAGAGCGGGAAATTTTCTAGTAAAAGAAGCCCGATCAATGACGCAGAAAATAGAAGAACACAGGGAAAGAAATAAAACGTTAAAGTGAAGCTGAGTTTAGAACTTATAATATGTTGTTTCTTAAAATTTCAAATGACCAGAACGTTTTTATTGGATTAGAAATTTATTCTTTAGTAACGATTAGAGAGTAAAGCTGCCGTACGATAAAAACCAAAAAGATTAGGATTAAAAAAAAGAAAAATTCTGATTATTTTTTCTATTTTTTTCGATATCAGGAATATTGCTTGTTTTTGCATAAAATCAAGATTTTTCTTTTTCTTTTTTTAACCAGTCAATATAAAATATCTTCAAAATTCATTTCGTTTCATCAAAATTAGCATTTTTGTTGTATTAATTTATATTTATTTACTAATTTTTTTTATATTTAAATTAAACTGAAAAAATATGAATAATAAATAAAAACGAGAAAAAGAAGAACATTGTTAAGTTATATTAGTTTATGTACATTAGTTTATTTTTTGACAATATTTTTTATATTAGTTTATTTTTTTGACAATAAAACATCTTTTTTCTTCGTTAAGTTTTTCTAGCGTACAAGAATTTAAGTGCTTAACAGAAAATGGAAACAGTCTTTTTTTTTTTTTTTTTTTCTAACAAAGTAAAATTGTGAAAAAAAAAAAGTTCGATCTAATACTGATTTATCGCTTTGTACTTGGATGATATAAACTGGGGAAGGTTATCTCTTCGAACATTAGTCCTGTGATGGCGGATATCTAAATCGGAGGATTACGTCCTTATTAATTTTGGAATACAAATCAAATTGAGATAGGTTAGATTGCCTTCCATGGCGGTCGTTCTGTAAAGAGTTAGTACGTATTCGCGACAATTTTGGAGAAAACGGCATCTACCTTCGTCTGCCAATTTTAAAGAGTCCACTAGTAGCTCGGGCTTCTAGTGGAACAAAAAAGGTTAATTATTGTAAGATACTTCATTTTATATTGTCTAAAAATAATATGGCGTATTGAAAAATACTGTTATTGAAATTCTGTTTTTATATGTGTCTTTCTACTTACTGTTTAACATCAAAATTGTATATTAAATAACAGTAACAAGTTCGTATGTATTTGATGCTACTGAAAACAATAATAATAATCTACAGCAAAAACCAATCTTAAAATTTCATTTATATGCATCGATTGTGGACATTTGTCCTTCGTTAATTGTTGCAGAATGAAAATTTAGTTCACGCAAGAAAAGCTTGTAGAAAAAAAAAATTCAAAATATAGAAGAGATTACTTGTTTCTTGATTCGAAATTAAAAGGAAATATTTACTATTCATTGCTCGTTAATCTTTGTTTGTGGATAGGTAATATTTATTTCTGGCTTTAGAACTGACATTTTCTGACTTTTTCTTTTTTTCTTTATTTATGTTTGTAGGGATGTAACTCTCTCTAGTCACAGAGAAACTATCACACCATTAATTGAAATAACAGGCCATAGTTATATATTATCATATGTCATGTTTGCTTCTTATTATTTTCAACACTTATGCCAGTAACGTTTATAATTGTATTGATGGTAAAAGTCGTCAGTGTTCTTTGCCGTACATTTTATTTGAAGTGAATCTACTATTCATTCAACTGATTGTTATTTATAAATGCAACCACCTGTTCATAAAGTAAATTCTAAACGAAATAAAATCTATCTGACCATCACCTCAGACTTTCACGATAAATGAAATCTCAAAAAATTTATTTAACCGCGACTAATACACTTTGGCTTATGTAATTATAGTTTGTCCTCAAAATTCTCTATGAAGGCGTTGAAAATTTGTTTAAGTTTTATTTTGTAATTATGAATTCTGTAAACCATTAATTTCATTACCCATAAATCATGTTTTGCATAATACAAATAATTATTTAATTGTGGGGTAATATTCTGTTCTTTTGCGACCTCAGAAATGTTAATAACCTAATTTAATGGATCTGTACAGCCTTTATTACAGATTGTTGAGAAGTAATGTTTATATATCTCTCTGCAAATCTTTATTGTGAAGAAAGTATGTAAGGTGTGACACTGAATTTTTATAGGAAATTCGTAAGTTTAGCACTGTGAAGATGTCGAGCTGATTTCAAGAATTAATGCTGATTTATAAAAGTATTCTATGAAGTTATAAGTATAGTCTTGCGAGTTTGGAAGGAAAAATTCGGTGTCATCAAAGTTTAGTAGATAAATTAGATTTGAGTAAGTTTTTTGGAAAGTAGGTAGAATAAAAGTACAAATTGATTCTCCAGTGTATAAAAGCCATGTTCAGGCGAATCGGTTGAGTTAAGTTGAGTTTAATAAAAATGAGTTTACTGCTGCCCAGTTTAATGCAGTTTGACTACATTTCATGGGTAATATGAAATAATTTATTATCTTACATTTAAGTGCACATTGAGATTACAAAGAGTAAATAGCATTTATATGCAATTGACATACTGTTAAAATCCTATTGTATGTATATCTATCTCCTCACGAGCCGTTGAATACAGAAAGACGCGAAAGCAACTAAAATACGCCAAATACCCAAAGATTCAAAGCTAATTATGTAAATTAAATTATTTCATTTAGATAAAATTATATCAACAAAACCCAGAGCGAGTGCGATATAAGCGGTTCAACGTACTGCTGAATAAATTGTCATCTACAACAGCGCCACTTGTCTTGAGAAATTAAGTGACAAAATACAACCAATGGCATCGGGGCAGTTTACAGACATTTTAAAGTCCAATATTATAGTATAATCACCCAAAACGGCGTTTAGAGCAATTCAAAAGATTTTTAAAGTTTAGATTTTTTATTTATAAAATTATATAAAAAATGTGTTTCTATTTTTTTCTTCAAAAACTTATTTAAATACAGCAGTCTGTTAATTAGTAAAAGCCTTGTAGTAATCACTACAAATGATAAATATAAATGCTCGAATATATGTATATACAAACATAATCTTAGTAAGTTTTATTGTTTTGTAATATATTATTGCTTACTATATTAAATAAACATCTTTGTAATAATAATAATAATTATTATTATTATTACTTTATTATTATAAATAATAATCGAAAATTCCGAAATTACAGAAAAATCTCTTTTAATTAAAATTTTTATTATATTTATTAATTATACAAAAATATTATATTATTAGAATCTCTAAGTCCTATGTCCTATATGGTAATTAGATATCTGTGTTTACATTATGAAATACAAATTGTTTAGAATAGTCAGCATGTACAATTTTTCTCAATGAAATTGCGATCAAATTTAGTAATTATTCTTATTTTTATTTTTAAATCATAATATCATTGCACATTTGCATATATTAAAAGCAGTCAATGGGTAAGAATTATTTAAGAGGTTACATGGGTTTCTAAGGCAAAACAATATTCTGGTGTGCCACTCACACGACTTTCTCTTACCTTGCGTTTCAATACCATAGAAATAGATTGCAGATTAAGTCGTAAGATAATAAGGATCAATCTACCTTGAAAATAAGTAAAAATAGGTTTTAGGAACAGTTTTATTTAATATATAATGTTGTCTGAAGGGAGAACCGACCCCCCCCCCCCCCGTTCAAATATAGTGGCACACTTATTATTCATTTATTTTTTATTTTAAAGGCTGTTATTAATATGCCTTCCAATTTGCCAATATTGATCAAATTTTTCAAGTAGTAACCTAAAACGAACTTCAAAATACCAAATTTGTATTTTGTACACATATAAATTATGTTGATACAGATATATAAACTGTATCAACTACTAAAAAATGGAATTTTGTATTTAGAGCATCGCAGAATGTGATATTTAAAAATAGAATATCAAAGAATACTTCATTTATAGCTTAGATATGAAAAAATTATTTTCCTTTTAAATAGTGTTTGCCGACATAGTATCGTGTACCAAACACTGTCGTCAATTACATTCAATAGAAAATAACGTTTGGTTTAAATTTGGATAGCTCTGTATAATATTTATGAATTACATTCACGTCACATTGCAATACTTTAAGTAACATTGTAAACGATGATGAATGATTTTCATATCACAATCGACAGAATGCATGCATTTATGCATATAAAAAAAATATGTTCATTCCATTTTGTATAGGTAAGCCTATAGATGTACATTGCACTTATTAGAAATTTCCCCATAGACATAATACATTTGAATTCTCTTGGATGTCCCTGTATATGAACTATTTGCTTGATCTCAATAAAAGGTTAGTGCAGCATCACTATGACAAAGTTTACATTACCGAGTTTGGACTAACAGCTCTTATTTGTTCATGAGATATGCTGATAACATACACACAGAAAGACACACAGACTGACTGAAACATAAACAGACTAACCGCTTAAAACAAGTTTTTCGGAATCAAGGAACCTCAAAACACGTAAATATAACAAAAAACCTGTTTCGAATCCGAAAATAATACTTTTTATACCATATGTATGGGTAAGAGAAAGTAAAAGAGCATATTTTCTCTAACTTTTTTAATATAATAAATATTTTTTTTTATTAAAACTTTTGAGCATGTAAAAGAGCAACATTTAAACGATAATAATAATAATAATAATAATAATAATAATAAAAGAAAATTCAGCCGATAGGCCCTGTTTCAGGATACCCACAAGATTCATCAAAAACCAATGCAAAAATATTATTAAAATTGACCACATTTAATCAAAATAGAATCGATTAGTTCTTGAACAAAAACTTAAAAAAAAATGAAATTTGTATTTTGGCAGAGTTCTTTTACAAAAATACTTTACTGAATATCTATAAGAATAACTACTGCAAGCAATAAGTACCCAGTATGTTATAGTGCAAACGGAGAACCAAATCAAAGTTTTAAATGATTTCCATGCTTTTTTTTTTAGTATTTTTAAAAAGTGATATAAAATTATTATGATTATTTTTTCCTTGAAAATTCATTTTAATATAGTGAACAGCTGAGAAAGCAAAGTCTGCTAGTAACAAATATGCTTAAAATAAACTATGGAACTGCCTGTAATTTTCTTTTTAGATGAATTAAAAAAAAAAAAAAAAAAAAAAAAAAAAAAAAAAAAGTTGTGGGAAACAAAAATTATATTTACTTTCAGTGTACTTCACATTTTTTTCTCTTCTCTTTTTTCTGTGCACTAGTGCTTTTATGAGTTAAGTAATCTATATAACCTGTAAATGTCTTTTTTATTTTTCTGAGGACATTGAAATAAGTAAAGTTAATACATAATAAATAAAAATATAAAAATAAAACATCTAAATAAAAATATAAAAATAAAACGAAAATCAAGTAATTATTAACGAGTTCTTTAAATTCATATGAAAAAAAAAATAAAATAAATAAATAAAAAATGATGAAAGAACAAAATTACTGGTGTTGGTGTTGAAGTACGGATAAGATCCGAACGAAGATCCTAAAACGGCATGCGGTAATTACACTAGTCGACAAAAAAAAAAAAAAAAAAAAAAAAAAAAAAAAATGGAGGGTAACAAAATTGAAATTAGCTATTTTCAACTAATTTTGTAGTGCAGAATTAAAAAATAATAGCGAAAAATCTGTAACACGCACAGATTTTTTGTTACGATTATTTGATCTGTACTGGAAGCAACAATTCATGTCTAAAAAAAGTACACTATACTGCTTTGTTAAATAAATCCTTGTCGAGTCATGTTCTTAGTTAGTCTAAGAAAATGATTCGATAAGGATTTATTTAACAAAATAGTATTAGATGTACTTTTTTTATATCGGAATTATTTCCTAGTGCTCGGATACTTTTGCTGTCGACTGTATTGTAAAAATATTTAAAAAAATAATGAAATTTGCCATTTTCTGATATTTAAACAAAAATTGGAATAAACATGGTTGCCGGGACTCTGGGTTGCCAGTAGAAAGGGTTACAACCTGTGCTACTGTGGAAATGATAAAAATTCCTGAAAATTGCCATTTTCTGATACTCTAACAGAAAAATGTGACGTGCTGGGACTTTTTTGCTTGCAGATATTTAAATAAAAATTGGAATTAGTAATAAAAATAATAATTTGACCGTTGTTACCGAACCACTTTAGACCAGTGTTATTAATCCCATATTAACTTGAGTTTCCGTAAACAAATGGGACTTTCATGACATTTAATTATTAAATGAATTTAAATGGATATTATATACTTTTTCTGAAATACGTCAGTATAAAAAATTATACTTTAAAAAGTTTATAAAAATGATATATTTTATTTACTTAATTAAAAAGCATAGATAAATTAGTACTTATTTTAAACTAAATCAATACAGAAAAATTGGGTTTTAGCTCAAGTTTAATTATATTACTTCTATAGTGTAATCTTAACAAATAATGTTAAGAATTAGACAATTTTTTTTGTTGTTAAATACGAAAGATGTTGAATTAAATAAAGTACTAAGATATTAAATATCAATAAAATTGATGAGAGTAAATACTATTTTATATTATATTCTGCTATTTCTTTTTTTTTTTTAAATATATAATTACATTTTAAGGATTTATTTATTTTATTTATTTATTTATTTTATTTTACTTACTTATTTTTTTTTTTTTTTAAGATATAAACGCATTTGAAAAATTGAACTTTTCATTACAATAAATCCATGTACTATTTTCTAGTGCATATCAATTACACAAAGTCAGGATGTGAACGACTTATTATTCATACATATTTAGGAGCTATACATCTAGTTTAATATGTACTAGCTGAATATTCTGTTGTTAATGTGAAAAGTGTCTTTTAAATGTTTAAACAAAAGCTGAATATAAAAATCCAGCCTGTACAATGACACAAATCTGTCTCACGTAATGTGTATTTATATCGGCTACCGGAAGCAATGAAACATTTTTCTTTAAGATTAACATATACAGAATAAATTAAATCAGAAAAGCTGAAGAATTGTTGAGAGAAAGCAACTGTAAATGTACGATTTACTTAAATGAGTACATCACGCAACTTACGACATTCATGCTAGAATAAACTTAACATCATTTTTGAATGTAGCATGTATGTTAGGTGGATTTGGTACATCAAATATAAAGTCAAAATGTTGTTAGATGCAATAGAAATGTTTTAATAAGAACTGTTATTAGTCTTTTTCCGTTAAACACGACAATTTATTTTGATATATGCAGATAATTAAAAATAACTTTTTTAGCTTTTTCGAAATAATGCATTTTAAAATGTGAGTTAAAAATTTATTATTATTATCATTTTTTTTTTCTTAAACCTTTTATTTTTTAAAATCAAATTAATTTTATGAAAACCCTATTTTAAGAGAAATAATGGTAAAAAATGGAATGATACGTAGATAACAGTTGATATAGATTATGAATCATTCATAATTGTGAATAATTTGAAACGTGAGTTTAATATATTTATTAAATTTCTAAAGCATTTTTGTTTTTCACAATTAAATTATTTTTTCCGAAACACACATTTTAAGACAGATAACAATAGATTAGGAAATAGTAGATAATAGTTAATGTGGATTATAATATATTAAAAAAAAGTAATATCTATAAATAGTTCTTTTAAAATAATATCGGAAGTTTCATTCATAAAAACAACGAAATGGGTAGTCAAATTATTAATATTCATGAGTTAATCCTCAATTAGTGCGTTTCAAACAGATATTTAATTGCATAGATAAACTAAAAATAGTGTAAGCATATATATCTGAATTTCCTAAGAATGCACGCATTAAAATTTTATGTTTAGTTATTAAATAGTATTAAATACAGCAATGTTTATTAACAATATCTGGATTGTATAGGTTTAGAAAAGATAATATTTAAAACAAAAATAACATAAATTTTTTTTTTTTTTAATCTAAGATATTAAAATAATGAAGTGAGACTCTAAAAGAAGTTAAAGTCATGCTCTATATGAATAGTATATTCATTCTGAAAGCAGCCATCTAAAAAATTCAAAATTATGCTGTATGTTAGTTTATGTATGAAAGGGTTTCAATTACTTTTTTTTTTTTTTTTTTTTTTTTTTGCTAGTATAGTACATTTTATTTCAAAATAAAAATTTATGTGTAAAAAAAAAATTAATAGAAATACTCCTTTTTAAATGTAGGGGAGCTGGGGTAATAAGAGACACAAAATATTAATAAAATCTATACTATTACTCTAAATAACTTGAAATAAATGTTTCGTATTAATTTCATTAAATGGACTCATCTTGATTTTTTAGGTGATTTTTGAACTTAAATTTTTTGTTTAAAAAAATGTTTAAATTTTCATTAAATCCTTATCTCTAATAAACCCACGCGGGGTAATAAGAGACCAGGCTTGTAACTGCCCATATATATCAATGTAAAATCAT
Source organism: Salticus scenicus (assembly GCA_963930645.1). Lineage (NCBI taxonomy): Eukaryota > Metazoa > Arthropoda > Arachnida > Araneae > Salticidae > Salticus > Salticus scenicus. The sequence goes on along the minus strand of OZ005648.1, from coordinate 325,126,294 downwards.
GTGGGGTAATAAAAGACATCTGGAAACAATTCTAAATCAGCCAATAGTTTTTTATTTTTATTATTTACATCCATTCAAAAAATATGTTTTCTCGAAAATTAACTGTCATAAATGTATTTGTGAAATTCATTTTTTTTAATATTAGGTCCTAAATAATATAATATTGTACTTAATGATAGTTCTACGTAATCAACATAACCTAGGGATTAACCAAAAACATCAATATAATTTTTAAAATGGGCAGAAATTATTTTACGCATTTTCGAAAGTGTAGTCGAAAATAGGAAAAAAACGTATCTTTGAAGTGTATACAAGCGAACAAAATGTTATAAAATATTTTTCTAGTAATTATAAATGAACCTATGTATTATGTAATGAAGTATTAATGACTAAATACTAACTTATACACATTCTAAACATAAATTTACATAATCATAAGAACTAAATATGGTCTAGCCTAATGAGTAAAACTGCTTTTTGATTTAAAGTGAAAAAAAAAAAAAAATTCTAAACTTCGACTAGGCCTGACACTAAGTAAACTCTTTGTAAACTAGTCAGACAGAATTAACAGGAACTACAATGGGGGGACACAGGAATTAACAGTGGGAGTAATAAGAGACTCATGTCTCTTATTACCCCCACAAAAAATAAAAATGGGATAATAAGAAACATGCCTAGAGCATGTAAATAAAGAATGCTTTCAAGGTTTTAAAAATTGTACATCAAAAGTCAAAGTCTTGGTCAAAAGGTTACACATTAATAAATCCCAAGCATCTTACCTACAAAAAAAAAAAATAAAGAAAGAAATAAAGAAATAAAGAAAATAAAGAAAAATTTAGAAAAAGTCACGAACTTTTAGGGTAAGTTCAAAGTGAAGGTTTTCTTTCGTCGTATAAAAAGAATTCAAAATGCGTTATAAAATTCTCAATAAGTGTATTGTAGCAAAGAATACACATGATACTTAATATTACATATTTTTAAAGTTGTCTAAGCATATTTTTTGGTGGTTTTTTTGACTGCGTCTCTTATAACCCCTGTCTCTTATTACCCCGGCTTCCCTATTTGAAATTCATGTCATTTTATCAACTATACCTTTCTGAATCTTCACTGTATTTTATTGTTTGTTTTACAAAATTATCTCTATACATTTGCTTAATACATTATCAAATATATATTTAATTAACGTTTTAAAAACAGAGATTTAATATTTTTACATTATGATAGCAATATGTAATTTTGTAAGGTTGAGACAATGGTAGGTCACCATTGGTTGAAAGTTGTGCTGGATCCAGCGACGCAATAAGTTGGGAGAGTTGAAAATGCTTCAGCGCCAGTAGTCGGCTAAATTTTAGGTTGGAATGGTTTTGTGTCAACATAGCGCTGCAATGGGGGAAGTAAGTTGCGGAGTGTGGGCGAATGCGAAATGTCTTTAAAGTTTGGTTGAAGTGAAGAGACGGGGAGTTGACTGAAGGAGGTATAAATAAGAGGTTAATTTCGTAGAGAGTGTGGTGTGTAGTAGAGATAGATCTGACGTCTGGATAAGTTATAATTTGTAGCATAGTGCTTAAATTAGTTCATAGTTCGAAATTTAAAGTCCTGCTCTGTTGGAGATAGCAGGTTTGACTTGTGTAGTAGTGTGGTAGTGTTAGATAAAGTGAATGGAAAATTCTTCCGGTTTGGGAAGTCACAGGATAGTTTGAGTTCACATCATCCAGTGAAAAAGTGTGCACCCGTCACTATTCTTCTGTCATCTGCTGTGGGAGAGATCTATTATTTCTATTTTTCTATTATTATTATTTTTCTATTATTATTTCTATTATTATTATTTCTATTTTTTCTGAAAGTGAAATTCATAAGGGATAAAAAAAAAAAAAATGAAAGCATTGTTTGGGAACTGTCGATAGAAGTGAAAATTAAGTAACTTTTGAATTGTATCGTCGAGTTATTAGATTATTATTTTCGAATTATTTTTGGTTTGCAAAGAAGTGTTTATGATCTGTATTACATGATTCAGCACAATATTTTTAGCTACCCAAATTAAACGAACTAAGCCTTATATTAGGTAAAAATATTGATTACTTATGAAATTATTTTAATTAGTAGCAAAGATACAAAAGAAAACCGATTCAGGACACCCCAAATCGTGTAAATCAGGTGAAATCTCGAAGTCCACTTTCGATAATATAAAAGAATTTTAAAATATATTTTGAATGATGTATTAAAAATAATTCAATCATAATTAGAATTTGAAATATTGAAATTTTAAAATATTACAGCGCAATCTGGCGGTAGAAATTTCTGTAAGTTACTGTTCGATTCCATCTCAACAAAGCTTTCAAATGATGTATTACTTATGAAATTATTTTAATTAGTAGCTGAGATACAAAATAAAACCCATTCAGGACACCTCAAAACGTGAAATCAACTGAAATCTCGAATTCCACTTTCGATTCTCATGGAATGCCTTCGCTGACGATGACGCGAGTTTCACGATTTTTGTTCACCCAAAAGTGCTCAACGCGCCTAAAGAAGTTTTCACTTCAAATGGAAAACCTTCGCTGACGATGACGCGAGTTTCATCATTTTTGTTCACCCAAAATTGCTCAACGCGCCTAAAGAAGTTTTCGCTTCAAAAATTTTAAGTTAAAACGGGTGAAAAATATTTTATTTGTAAAACTGTTATCTTTGCCTAAAAACTTCAAAAAGCTGATTTAATATGTGACTTACTACATTAAAAAACCATATAAGAGTTATGGTTTTAAAAGAGTATTCTTTCATATGACACTTAAAATCTTATCTTTTGGCTTATTTCAGCAAAAAAAAAAAAAAAAAAAAAAATCATAAGGAGTTAAACATTTGGTGGATTTATAATGTATATGAATGTTTTGTCTTGAAAATTGTCAGATGTGTCTAAAAGTTTCTAAATGCTAATTAAGAAAATGATTTATTACATTAAAAGTAGATAAAATTGCTATGACTTTAAAAAGAATTATTTTTAATGATATTTAAGATGAAATTTAGAATTCAATTTCAACATACATTCTTATACCCTTAATTTGTAAAACAAATGGTTTATTAGTTTTTTTTTTCATTATTATTATTATTATTATTATTATTTATTTATTTATCATCCTCTCCTCATGCACCACAGAGTACACTATGAGACTTACAGAGGTAAGTAATTAACAGACAATTACAAAAAAAAAAAAAAAAAAAGGACGTACATACAAACACAAAAATGCACTTATAGACAGACACACACAAAAATAAAAATAAAATAAATTAAAATAAACATACGTACATATAGAATATATAAAATGAAGTACAAGAACAGAATCAAATATATAGATTATAAAGGTACAGAAGAAACATAATGAATAAAGCTGCAAAAAGCTGTAAATAGGGAACTTTTTTTTCAACAAAAACAGCAAGAGGGGGAGGAAAATTAATATTTACAGAATTCATTGGATTAATAAGTTGTTCTTTTCTGCCTTCAGTGAATTTCGTACATTTGCACATTAAATGTTCAACATTTTGCACTTCTCCTAAGTTGCAAGAACATAAGTCAGTAAGAGATAGACCAAATCTTTTCAGATAGCATCTAAAATTTCCGTGACCAGTAAGGAATTTAGTAATTTCAAAGTTACAAAAGAAGTGTTTGTTTATGAATCTGTTAGAAATTGAAGGAAAATAATTACAAGATAAAAAGAACTTTTATACACCATGTTTTTAAATTTTCTGTTGAATCATATAAACGCTACAGAAAGCAGCAAGAACCCGGAGAAATAGGATAAAAGTACTAAAAAGATTCCTTGCTATCGTTTTTTAAGCTATTATAAAAGTTTCAAATGGCTATCTATCCAGGAAGTTAGTTAAAAGTTGATTGCAAGCTTTGTACTGGTACCGCTGCCGAAGGCAAGTCCCGAAGCAATTGGTTAAAAATATTTTTGAAATGCATTTTCACCGTAATCTGAACTATTCTGAAAGTTTCAAATGTCTAGCTACTCGGGAAATTAGTTAAATAAATTTTCTGTTGAATCATATAAACGCTTCCGAATACAATAGGGACCTGAAACAGTTGACTAAAATTATTTTAAAAAATGTATTGTCACCGTACTCTGAGCTATCCTGAAAGTTTCAAATATCTAGCTAGTCGGGAATTTCGTGAAAAATCGATTGAAAGCTTTGCACTGGTAACGCTGCCGAAGGCAGCAGAAACCCGAAACAGTTGGTTAAAAATATTTTAAAAATGCATTTTCGCAGTTTTCTGAACTATTCTGAAAGTTTCAAATGTCTAACTAGTCGGGAAGTTAGTTAAATAAATTTTCTGTCGAATCATATAAACGCTGCCGAAGGCAGTAGGGACCTGAAACAGTTGACTAAAAGTATTAAAAAAAGTATTGTCACCGTGTTCTGAGCTATCCTGGAAGTTTCAAATATCTAGCTAGTCGAGAAGTTAGTGAAAAATCGATTGCAAGCTGTGTACTGGTAACGATGCCGAAGGCAGCAGGAACCCGAAAGAGTTGGCTAAAAGTATTAAAAAATGCATTTTCACCGTGTTCTGAACCATTGTGAAAGTTTCAAATGTCTAGCTAGTCAGAAAGTTCGTTAAATAAATTTTCTGCTGAATCATATAAACGCTGCCGATTGCCGAAGGCAGTAGGGACTTGAAGCATTTGACTAAAAGTATTAAAAAAAGTATTGTCACCTTGTTCTGAGCTATCCTGAAAGTTTCAAATGTCTAGCTAGTGGGAAATTTAGTGAAAAATCGATTGCAAGCTTTGTACTGATAACGCTGCTGAAGGCAGCAAGAACCCGAAACTGTTGGCTAAAGGCATTAAAAAAATGTATTTTTACCGTGTTCTGAACTATTCTGAAAATTTCAAATGTCTAGCTAGTCCGGAAGTTAGTTAAATAAATTTTCTGTCGAATCATATAAGCGCTGCCGAATGCAGCGGGACCTGAAACAGTGGACTAAAATTATTAGAAAAATGTATTGTCACCGTGTTGTGAGCTGTCCTGAAAATTTCAAATATCTAGCTAGTTGGGAAGTTAGTTAAAAATCGGTTGCAAGATTTGTCCCTGACAAACATACAAACAAACATACAAACAAGAATCGAAGTTAATAAAATCATGTAAAATATTTTTGTCAGAGCAGCAGTCGTAGCGTTCTGGTATTGTTCATTCCACTCTTAAAAAGTACTTATACGTTAGATTTTAAAGCATCAGTTTTTTGAATTTCTATATTACTTTTCAATATTTACGAAAAAAAAAAAATTCTCCAAATGTAATTATCAGTTTTTCTTATACTCCTTCGTCAAAGTTATAGGAAGAATAATCTGGTGTGTCACTCAAATTATTTTTGCTTACCCTGCATTTTAAAATTGTAAAGATGGATTACAGATTAAGTCGTAAGATAAATTACAAAAGATAAAGTTCAATCTACTTTAAAAATAATCTAAAATAGGTTTAAGTACAGTTTTATTTGAAATACAATTTTGTGTGAAGGGGAAGGGCTACCACCCCCCTCAATCCACCTTCAATTACTGTGCCTACATTTACTAAAAAAAAAAAAAAAAAAGAAGAAAAAAAAAATCAAGACTGTTATTCTTTTTCCGTTATACTTGCCAATCTTGATCAAAGTTTTCAAATGGCAAACCAACACGAACTTCAAAATACCAAATTTGCGTTTCCGGCAGTTAATATTTTTTAAGTTAACTGTTAACAGTTATACGTACAGATCAGCAGCTAGAAACTGGAGTTTCGTATCCAGGGAACCGCAAAATGAGGTATTATACTATACACTAGAATTGAAAACAGAATTTCAAAAAGTTCCTTGTTTGTAGTATAGGTATAAAAAATTAAATTTCCTGCTTGAGAAGTGTTCGTCGACATAGTAAAATGTAGCGAAACACTTACATCATTTACATTGAATAGAAAAGAACGTTTAACTTAATTTTGGGTAGTCCTGTATATTGTACATGACATTGTGCACTTAAATTCATTTTCATATGAAAAACAAACAACACAAAAGAAAATACATTTCCACCAATTCTCAACATATATCCAAATACTTTGGGTAGCGCTATAAACGAAAAATCGAATAATTACCTTACCACAATCTACACAAAACATACTCTTATGCATATAAAAAAATGTATTAATTCCATTTTATTTTTTGAAGCCTATATATGTTATACTGTACTTATCGGTAACTTGACTCTCAGATGTAATGTAGATGAATTTTCTTCCATGTCCCTGTGCACGAACCATTCACTTCATCTTAACGAAGAATTAAGTGCGGCATCACTATATGATGCAGACCTAGAATGACTTTGAATTTCCTGCTACTTTTTGTTCTTGAGATATACTGATAACAAAGACAGAGATATACACAGAGACCAACCGCTAAAAACACAATTTTCGGATTTATGTTACCTCAAAACATGTAAATAAAATAATATCTCAGTTTCGAAAATTTGACCCTAAAAAACTTTTTCTACCATACGTATGGGTGATAAATAAAAAGTAATTATTGTTAAGTATGGTAAAACTTAAGTTAAATAAGTTGGTATTGGTGGCCCGTGCCTAGTTTTCTATATATGTTCTCATAAATTTCTACTGTTATTTCTACTATATTCATAATAAAAGCAATTAATTCAACTAATCAACCAATAAATCGATGGTAGAGATACTGTTCCCCTTAGGCCACCCTTCATCCCGATTAGATACATTAGTCTTTTTTTTTTGCTATATATTTATACTTTTACCAGTTTCGTGATATATTTATCATGCTATTTTATGTTTTTTTCTATGTAATGATCTTCTTAATCCAAATTTATATAAAATATTGTTATTGTTATGCAAATTTTTAATTTTTTAATCGTTAAGGACTTCCAAAAATTAAAATGGTGTTATTTATTATTGTTTATATTAGCATTAAAAATGATATTTTAAAATTAGTCTGACTTATTTACGCTAAAAGTAAACCTCATTATATACATGTTAGTGCAATAATTAGCTATATTCCGTGATCTAACAAAAATCTTAAATTTCGAATAATTTGCGAAATTTTCTACGTAAAATGTTGTTTTTAATAAGCAACTAACATAAATGGTATTTTTAAATTAGTTCAACTTTTTTACCATCAGACTATTTCTCTACAAACAAGTGTTTGTGAAATTTGGCTTATTGTATCATGTCAAGAAATTTTTAAATTTCGAATAACATAAATAATTTTAAATAAAAATTTTAAAATCGATAAGAATCTTTCTAGCATTGTAAATAATATCTCAAAATTGAATACAGCTTCTATATGATGACTCATTTCTAAACAAATGTCCATGAAGATTAACAAACTAAAAAAGTGACTACACCGAATTTGTAATTTTTCGGATTTCTTAAATTTGCAAACATGCAAGAAGGTCAAAAGCTGTAGTCGAATTTTTTTCTTGAATACCAAAATACCTGTATCTGTAGCCTGTTTGGGAACTAAAAACACTTTTACTTAACATCCTAAATACCTTCACTGCAGAATGTGCCTTTATTTATTTTAAGATTTCTGAATCTTGACGTAAGAACATATAATGTCGTTTAGAAATATTCATAAAAAAATATAAAATTGATCAATATGACCAATAAATACTGTGCTCCTGGGTGAACTAAATTTTTCATGCCAGTCACTACAAACATTTATCTTTATTTGGTAAAAAAAAAAAAAAAAACCTTATTTCTATGCGGAACTCAAATTAAATAAAAAACGACGTTGAAATATTGAACACTAGCGAACCTTTGCGAAAATTCCACACTTTATTTCTTTTCTTACTTACCTTTAATGTTTGAAACTCATAAATATTACTCCAAAATCATTGAAAGAATGGTTTTAAAATAAAATTCATGGTCGACGACCAAGATTTCATTCTTCTAGTTTTAGTACAGGACCCCCATGACACGTTTTAAATTTTTATTGCTATGTTGACGATCACTTTTTTTTTATTTATTTTGTTACAATTTTTTGTCAAAAAAAAAAAAAAAAAAAAAAAAAAAAAAAAAAAAAAAGCTAATTCCTTTTTGATTATACTTATTATGATTGTGTTTTTAAGTCAATTTATGATAATAATTCATATTCTGTATATATCTTTAAAAGTATTGGTTGGTTATAAATGGCGCTTGGAAATATTCTGAAGATTCAAATTTTAAAAATACATTTTTCCAGAAAATATTTTCATCAAACAAATGTCGTCATTTTTTCCTATCAGATCATTGAGTTGAGTCGGCGTGCTTAAATATTGTCCATTTATAAACATTATTTTTTTATCTTAGCGTATTCCTTCACTATCGTATCGTTTTGAGAAAGTATAATCGGAAATGGTCCATGTTAGAGAAATATTATTTAGATTCTTTTGTTTTCAGTGACATATCTTTTAAATGTGCCCCATAATTGCATCAAAATCTCAATACATTTTCCACGGGTATTTACTAAATTTTAATATTTTATATCCATTTATTTATATTTTTAAATATGCTGCAAAATTTATAAATTATAAATTTATTTAAAAAATCTAAAACGCTATTTTTTAAATATATATATATACACTTAAAATATTGCAACATAGAATTATAGAATTTAGAACACAAATAGCATCAAAAATACGTAAAATACTATTAAAATTGTCGTGAAAATATCTCAAGGGAAAAAATTCTAAGTAAATCTAATCTTTTTCTTTCTAACTATCAGTATAATGTCAGGGGATTGGGGTTACGTAAAAAGAAAATGCTTTTATTTGTTCTCAAGAGAAACAATTCAATCTTAATTCACAAAAGACAAGGCATCTTTAGGAATCATTATCTTGTTTTCGGAAAAATGCAAAAGAAATTTATTTATGGTTAGATTTTATTTTTCAATTTCAAGAAATGAATAATGAAAAATAGAGTATTTAGCATAGATATAACAAATAAATCATTCTATAAGTTTGCGTTTTCTATTATTCTATGATATATATATATATATTTATATTTCAACTTGTTGCAAGTTTGTGAAAGGCTTATAAATGTTCATATAAAAAGCAAATTTTGAATAATTACAGAAAAAATCTTTCGCATCGTAAAAAAAAAGGATTTATAAAATAATATACTTTTATTTATTAATAACATGTTTATCATCTAACATGTTATTAATAAACATGTTATTAATAAATAAATCTAATAATAACATGTTATTGTAATGCATGTTGTTGTAATGCTAATGTAACATGATATTAATAAATAAATCTAATTTTTATTTATTAATAACATGTTACCTGCTTTTTAATAGTTTTGATTCTAAACTATTTCTTCTAAAAAAAAAAAAAATCCGTAGGAATATAATTTTTTATCATTGTTATGTTATTATATTCTACATTTATTGTTCTGTTTTCCGAATCTCGTTCAGTGTTCTTAAATTCTATATTCTTTTAGGGCTATTCTCACAAATCAAAAGTGTCAACTCTCGTCGGGAAATCCTCATGCAATTTTTTTAAGCAGTTTTTTTTTGGCGGAACTTGAGTATTCCAAGTTACCCAGAGAATTATGTTCTTCACAGTCATGTTTGGCAAATGTACGTTGCTTTGTGTCTTTACATTTGTTTTCTTGAATAAGAAATAGTTATTTAAAAGTTTAATGTTTTCTCCATGGGTGCTATTTGTTTTAGGATTTTTAATGGTAACATAGGCAATAAATAACTAGTCTTACCCTTTCCATTTATATTAAATCATCAAAAACAACCCCAATAAAAAAAATCATATAAATAAAGTAACTAAAAATTGAGATCAAAATACTCAATCTTCTTATTAACGTCACGTAAAATCACTAAAATATTCTCTAAAATTCATTCACATATGTTACGTACTGCTTTTAAATATTTTCAGTTATATTTCGTCTCTAAAAGATTTATTGGGGTCTTTCATATTATTACATAAAGCTGTTTTTGAATACTGAACATTTAAGCATGCGTAAAAGTTCTTGAGATAATCAGAAACATTAGTAGAATGGATAATACGGATTTACTGCTTCATATAAGGAAACGAGAAAAAGAAACTAATGTGAGAAAATATTTTAACATTTCTCTCATTAACGACGTGTTAACAATGTATACATTTGTTAATCACGACATCATTTAGGTTGTTTCACATGAATTCTAACGGTGTCCCTATATCTCCGACACCGACATGTCTAATTTTAGCTGTCAAAAAATATAAGAATTCGAGATTTCATTTCCTACTTAACTTTCAAACAATTTAAAAGAAAAATTTTGTCTGTGACTTTGTGATACATTTTCATAAAATGTTGAAAAATATGCGTAAACATGTTTCATATTTTCAGGTCCGCGAATTATCCAATGAATGATAACTCCAAAATTGTCAATGTGTGAACGTAAAATGCCTTGATTGCATTTCAGGAAAGATGTAGTCAGAGAAGTAAAAGCTTAAAACAAGTAACTGTGATTTAAACTTAATAAACGTGCCTAACAGGAAATAATTTCTCTCACAAATATGCATTTTGCGAGACATATTATTAGGCGAGACGTAGCTAACGATAGCCTCAGGGCTCCATGCGCCCACCCTTCCCCACCTTCAATTACTTTTAGACTTTTTAACTACTTTAGAGACTTATTCGTATTCATTTTTTCTGTGTCTTTTGACTGGTGTTAGTCTTTTATTTTTCTCCGGCACTCTTGTGTTCGTGAGTTTTTTCTTTTTCATCCCATGTTATTTTCTATGGATTTTTTTTTTTTTTCACCATTTTTTTTTTCATTCTAAAGTGCGGTGGATTTCAGACATTTTTTTTGTTTATTTCTCTTGAAAACGAATTAGAGACGTACCACTTGTGTCTAGAAGTTCTGCAAAATTTACTCTATCTTTGTGCATGTGAGTTTTTGTGTCATCGCTTACAAAACCGTTGTCGAAAGCAACGAAGTCTCTTCTCTATTTGATGTATTAAAAAGGACCGCCCTTGGTTGAAATGAAGTAGTAAAAAATAAAATAAGTAAATAAAATGGATAGCGTCTTGATAAGTAATAATATAATCTTCTCTTTTTGAGGCGACATATTTGTCATATTATTTTATGCGTATGTATTAAAACGTTAAAGTATAATTTGCTTTTAATTTTAAGATTTGTGAATTTACTTGGATGCTAAAGATTTTAGATAGATTAGTTTATATTTAATTTTTTATTCAATAAATAAATATCTTTTTTATTTGTATAAATATTTAATTTATATTTTTCATTGATCAACTGCAGACAAGATTTCATTACGTAAAGCTCGGTAACAATAATCCAAATGTATTACAATTTTTTGGAGTGCTCTAACTGGAAAGTTTAGGCATAAAAATGTAGTCGACTTTACTTAATTTTAACTTATTGTTGGCTCTGATTATATTTTAATAAGTTAGACTAGGACTAGTTTACCATAGGGTCCAACCTATGGCAACATTTGTCTTTTCACTTCACTGTAGTCGTAACATGTGACACTAGAATTTTAGATCGAAGTATGTATGTTATTGAAAAAATTATGTTAATTCAGCTTGTGATCATTCGATAACAATGAATAATTATTGAATTATATTATACGATATTCTATCAGTCATAAAAAGAGACTTTCTATTTGTAATAACAGCACTCTGGTCTCTCACATGCTTTTTATCCCTGATAATGCTGTTTTTATAGATGACGCTTTTATTCAATCTTATATTACAGCTCGATTTCACCCGGATTCCACATTGTAACCCACTACAATTACCAATCTGTGTTTGCCATCATTTTCTACGAGCTCTCTTTCAGGGTCATCTGAGATCAACTTGTCCTCAATCAAAATCTTTGAGATAAAAGATTTTTCTTCTCCAAACGATGTAAGGCTTTTTCTAATGGGAAAACGTATGTAGGGGAAGTGCAGCAAAAGGGAAAGTGGAATTTTGCAGTATTGAACATGCCAATAAAACAAACATTGCATCAAGAGCAAATAAAAGAAGAAAAAAAATAGAAAGAAAAAATCTGTTTAAAAAAGAGAAAACTTTTAAAATGACTTATGAAAAAAATCTTCTTATGAATTTTCTTATGAAAAAAAATCTTCATAAGATGCCAAACGGTAACTTAGAAGCAAGAAACATGTAGCGAGCGAAGATGAGGAGTAATAGAACAATATGTGTCTTGAATGTCTTAAATCATTTGGAAGCAGTAAATCGAGAGAAAAATGTATTCAATCATATTCTCCTAAACTAGATACCTGTCGCGTCGCTCGAAAACTTGGCAACGGTTGAATCGGCAGACAGCGCCTCCTGGTACAGATTCCTCGACTTATTTATTCAACTGTCACCAATAATTTTAAGAAGTGATATATGATATGTATAATCAACTTTTCTTCGATTCTATTAGCCTTTTATGTATATCACATCCCACATTTAAAAATTGTTGGTGGCTGCTAAATGAAAAAGTCGCGCAATCTGTACCAGGTGGCGTTGTCTACCGCTTGAACTGTTGCCAAGTTTCCTAGCCACGCGACAGGCATCTAGTTTAGGAGGCTGTGGTTTAATATACCACGTGCAAATGCTACTGTTACTACCGGTGAAGCTATATTTTATATATATCTTCATTCATAGTGAAGAAAATGATAAAAGGTAATTTATAATTTTATGGCTTCATTAATAAATGTTGTATGTGATTGTGATTTCGTTCACACGAATTAAATTTTAAGATTTGATAGAATTAAAAAAATTTTTCAACTTCTATACTTTAGGCTATATTGTGATTTTGTTCTCACAAACTAAATTTTAAGTTTTGATAAAATTTTTTATAAACATTTTTACTTTAGAGTAAATTTTATATATGTTAAAAAAATCAGATTTTTTCAATAATGTTTATATTTATCCCTAATGTAATATACATTCATTTTTTAGTAAAAGTAATACATAGCTTTAACTTTAAAAAAAAAAAAAAAAAAAAAAAAAAGGTCTATCGCAAAATACGTATAAAAATATTATTATTGTATGTTTTTTCTTAAATTCGGTTTTAAGATTTTAATACAAATAATAAATAATGTATATAGTAATATAAATAGTGTTTTTGTAATTGAAAAAAAGAATGCTCAAACCAGAAAAAATTGAAAAATAATAAACTGAACTTGTCCGAAAGAAAGAATAGTTCCCTCTTTTCGAGTTAGCTATTTCAAGAGTTATTATTTTTTTTTTGGTAAAAAAAAAAAAAGCACTGTAGTAAAGTTAAACAGACACAAAACCTGAGACAAAATAAACATATGTTTCGAATATCAGCTAAAGGAATTTCTACTGTTTTATTTCTATATGTTTTTGGTCGAAAGAAAACGTTGCAAGGAAAATGTAAATAGTTATTGATATATACATCACGTTTTCTACGGTGGAATTTTGAAAACGAAAAGTAGATACAATGTAACTTTCTGCGCCAAAACTATATTTAATGGAAAGTTACCGAAACTAAACTATAAATTTTGAGTAAGAAGTACACTTGATACATTTTTTAAATATTAAATGTTTTATAAAACAAATGGAATGAATTATAGTGTGTAAACATAAACTTTTTACAAAAAATGCAAATTTAAAAATGCAGGGAATGTGTATTTATGTGTTTCTTGGAAAGACATATATTAAGCAGCAGTAAAAGATGCACAAGAGAACTTCTATCAAGGAGTACAGTAATAAAGGCATCTTAAAGTAAAACAAAAAAGCTACTGAAAAGGCATTTAAGAAACGTAAATCTCTTAATAGCTTAGACATAAAGGTATTGTAATTTAAGACACTTGTTTGTCTTAATGGGCTGGTGATGTCAAAGAACTAATATAAGATGCCTTAATATTTTGATATGTCTTAAAATACGACATTTAAAACGAACGCCTTAAAATTTAAAATATCTTAAATTAAGACTATTTTTTTTCTAAAATCAGACATTCAGTCTTCTATTATTACTATTTTTATTTATTTTTTACTCCTAATTTGACACTTATTTAATTCCATTGAGATAGTAATTTAAATATGTCAAATTTTAATAAATAACCCATGGATATATTTAAATTATTATTATTTAATTTAATGCGCTATCTACATTTATTTGCAACTATAATAACAGAATAACATGCCATCTTTATTTTTTATTAATTAAAAGCCGGATAAATGGCAGTGTTTTAAAACATTTCTAATGTCTTAATTTAGATGCAAAAGAATGTCTTTAAAAGAAAGACTTTTTTTTTTTTTTTTTTTTTGCTTAAAATGCGATTATCTATTTAAGACACTTTTAAAAATTGAATTTAAAACGTTTTTGTGTAGAGTGTTATGAATAAAAATATTTGTATACAGGCACCATAAAATTTATAAAAACTCGTTGCCGCTTTTGTGATCCAGTTGTGAATTCGTTTTTTCACCGATTACGGCGTGTTGTTATATCGGCCAGAAACAACTGTTTCAAGTTTTTGCAATTTGTGGTGTTTGTCTACAAAGTTTTTAACTTATTAAACATATTATGTGTTTTAAACACAGAAAATATATCTTATACATTTACTTTACTTACTTTAATTCAAAAATCCAGTTCAAGACTTTTCTTAAAAGCAGTATATAAACATAAACATCTTATTGTTAAAATATGTACTCTATTTCAAAATATACTAGTTGCTAGCTTTACTGTAAATAGTTATTTTAGGGCAGACATTGTTTATTTCATGCACTGAATTATTCGATATCCGAAATTTCCAGTGTGTCTGCCGCATACATGTACCTCTAATCTGTATTTTTTCTTTCTTGTTTTTGAAAACAGAGTAAAGCTTTTAAATGCACAGGCTCACAAAAAATTACAGTTTCCTTTTATTATGAGAAGTTATTAAATTTGTTTTAAAGACTGTTCAAACAGTTTTTATTATTTTCTGTAGTTTAAATCTATATAATAACCATTAGGAAATAAATACTTTTAAAACAGTTACATATATTTAATAATCTATCCTGAAGTTTATAATGCGTTTAACCATATAAAATTTTTAACAGAAATAAGCCTGATCATTTTGATATATTAAATTTGAATAATTAATTATTCAAATTTAATATATATATATATATATATATATATACAAAATAATTTCTTCTGGAATTTTTGTAATTTTATCTTATGTTTTGAAATATGATTTTTTTTCCTTTTTTTAGTTTTTAAATTTATATAGTTAACCATTAAAAAATCTTGCTGAGAAATAATTAAAACCGTTTATTAATCCTACCTAAAATTTTATATGCATTGCCTATTAATAAACGCTTGTTATTGTCATGTGCTTTAATATCAGAATAAATGAAAAATTTCTGTGAGGGAAAAAAAAAAAAAAAAAAAAAAAAAAAAAAAAACTAATATTTTGGCCATCACAAATATTTTTTCATTATTATTCAGCACAATTCTACGCAGTACAAATTATTTATCAAAATTATTTTTCATGGTGAATGCAGAAGATTTTTATTTCATTGAAGTTGGACATTAGGTGCGAAAGAAAGTCATTTATATCAACAACTCAAGTAATGTATACATATACAGGATGATTATAATTGAAGTTACTATTTAAAACCGTTCTAATTTTAAAACTACGGGTCAGAACGATTTGATATTTTACCAGAACAATCGTCAGGAAATGGTGTTTTGTTTGGCGGAGGAAAAAAGTAGTTCCAAAATGTGCCTATAGATCATGTGCCACTGTCAGGGTAATATCAGAGAAAAGGACTAAATGAATCCATTAAACGAAGACATGTTAATAGTAGAATAGAATAGTAGGTAATAACAGACTCCAAGGGGTTACAATAACCTATTTAGCAAAAACACAAGAATATGTGTTTACAGCAAAAACATTGATAGTGACAAAATAAAAAAAAAGAAGAGCTTCATGAAACAAAAACCTTGCGGATTATTAACGAAACATTACGGAACTATATTTGTTTCCTTTGCCAAACAAAATTCCATCTTCTCACGATTGTTCTGGTTAAATATAATGTCATTCTGACTTGCAGTTTTAAGTTTAGAGCATTTTGAAATCCCAACTTTACTTATAATAATCTGTATATATATTTGTTAAAAACGACAAAAATCAATGATTTTTTTTTAAATTATTATTGTTATCACACACCTTTAGTTCAACCATTCGTTTTAAATGTATTTACGAGTTATTTTAAAAGACACACCCATCTTGAAAATTTCCCCCCTAAAGCTTAAAGAAGGCGATATCGCTATACTGAAAAAAAAAAAAAAAAAAAAAAAACCTCCCTTGTTGACTATTATTATCATAAATATTAATTTTTTATTTTCACATTGGGCAATTGAAAATAATTTTCATTAGGTGCATTTATACGGAATTTTGTTCTTTATTTCCTTATTAAATGTTATTAAAAATTATTAGGATGACAGCGCTACCTGCTCAGCGATTTATTCCCAAATTTAATGAGTACATTTTTAATCTACGTCTTACTACCTATCAATTTTTATTAAATTTTACCCATTGGTTCGTGAGATGCTGCGTTCACAAAAAAATTATATAAAATGAGTGAGACAGACAGGCATTTTCTGAAAATGTTCAAATAGTGTTCAAAACATCATAAAACGTGTAAATCCATCGAAAATGTTTACAATTCCAACGTTGACTTCTTATAATATACAAGAAAGTAGAAAAAAAAAAGATAATATTTTTAATATTCCTTTTTAATAACATTCCAAAAATTATCATTTACAGAAATGTACAATAAATAACAATAAAACCTCGTTCTGAACTAAATACGACGTCGTATTATTTGATAAATAAATACAAATTATTTTCTCATTCAGCTAGTTCTTTTAATACGAACATATGCTAATGGTCATGTAAAGGAATTTTCCTTAATAATGCGATGCTTTATAGTTAAGAAATGAAGTTAGTGAGAAAAATAAATGGTTATCCTTTTCAAATATTTGAGGGAAAGCACTTTCTTTGCCAAAGAAGATTTTCTTCGAGAATAAACAGATTAGAATAATGATATCGCATCATGGTAATTTATGTTTGTCGTCACAATGAAAACATATAGTACAAAAGTCATTTTGTTTTGTATTATTGGATCTCGGACAGAAAATATAATTCATATCATTATTCTTCTGAAACGCTGCATATTTATTGAAAGGATGGCATCAGTAAAAGCAGTTAAATTGCATATTTTATCAACAACATCTATTTCCGATTATATATTTATACATTTTATTTTATTTATTTATTTTGTTTTGGATTGAAAAGTAAATTTTTACTTTAAAATCACTAAATTTACAATATGCATGTATATGTTAGCGATTGTTAGTGCATACGGGGATTATTTTAAATGAATGTCAAACATTGTGAAATTTTGACAATGATTTTTTTAATTTGAATGGTTTTCTTGGTTAAAATCTTGGTTAAGTTCTTAGTTTGAATTGGAGCAGTCAGAAGAAGGTTGCGATGGACGTTACAATAGAATTTTTCAGTTTTAGATTGTGGTTAAGTTTTGGTATATAGTTGGTTCAAGGTTACATTTTGGGAAATTATGATAGTTATATTCTAAGTTACTCGAGTTTGATCTACTTATGTAGCGAGCTTTTCAACGCAAAAGACAGTTTTGTTCCAGACAGTTTGAACTTAAATAGCTGCTTTAAGATTTCTTGAGCTATGTTTGGAAGGTGTCAGTCCTATTTGGAGTTACTTCAAGCAGAGAGGTGCTATATTATTAATATAGTTAAAACTCACTTGTCGCCTGTTAAAATTATTTACGTAAATTACATTTTCTAACATTTAACAAATTAAAATATTATTTTAATATTTTCTCACTTGAAATTTTATATTTTACAATTGCATATCTGGGAAATACACGCGACTTTTCATGTTGGTACAGAAAAGCCGCTCGCCCAGTGTTTAAGATAACTTTTCTAATTTCTACTTGTAAAATTCACGTTAAATTAATCTGAAAAGAATCGTTTTTTAATATTTTCGTAAACAGACACACGCACACACACACATATATATATAGAGTGAGAGATACAGATATAGTTTTGAAAAATTACGTAAGAACATTTTTATTTATTTCGTTCGAAACAGTTGCCACAGGCTTTTGGATTTACGGTGTATTTGCTTGTACAAATTTTATTTATTATCATTTGATACCAGTTGCTTCATTTTAATGCAGCCTCATGTATTTGTTCTGTTATGATATCATAAGACTGAAATACGGTCTGAAACACGGTATACATTAATATATTTGTAATCGTTCGAAACAAAAATTGCATGCATTCAACATTTTATCAAATGTCAGCTATATTAATTAAATCAGACATTTATCTGTAAATTTCTCAGAATTAAAAAAATTTACGATATATTCACGTTTCTCACATTGAAATCAGGAAATTTTCTGTCTGTAACGTTATTTTTATCCGGGTAATACTTTAGAGCGGCTTGACGACATTCATCGATACTAGGCAGGAATTTAGGTCTTTACCCAACTTAAAATTATATCTATCAACTTTTGTGAAATTCCCCTCCGTTCCTCCACTGGAGGGCAGAAGGCAAAAGCACGTTTGTAATTATAACTTGGCTTCAAAATACTCTCCAAATTATTTCAGAGTGAAGAAATTGCGTATGGCGAGACTAGATATGAGAACAAATAAAAAATTATCTGCGAATTATGAATTTTCCAGTTTTAGCGGGAAATTTCGCGAATTCCTAATTTTTGAGTAGAACTGTTGATGATGTTGAAAACAACCCTGCGTCTTCTTCAGGATATTACCAAATACAAAATCTTGAATTTCTGCGATTTTCATTTTTTTTGTGGGGGGGGGGAGGGGAAGGTTATGAGGGGGTAAATTTTAGAACCTCTTTTAGCACTTATTTTGTCCTGGAAATCTATGGGAGATGAAGTCTCGAATTTTGGTGCTTGGATAGTTTTATGTAACCGACACCTAAAGTAACGCGATTAATCGAAATCCTCCTTCCCTCCGGAGAGGAAGGGGGGGGGATGTCGCAAAAATATTTTTAAGCATAACTCATCCCTAAATTACTTCATGTTGAAGAAATTGCACATGAAGAGAATAGACTAGAGCACAAATAAAACATTATATGCTATTTTGCATTTTTTTATTCTTTATGGAGAAAGGGGGGAAATCGTTATTTGGAGGGGGGGGGGGAATTCCGCAAATTCCACATTTTTTAGTAGAGCTCTGAGAAAAATAGTACAAGTATACTGAAAACAGCCATGTGTTTTTTTAGGATATTTCCAAAAACCCATTTCCGTTTTTTTTTTTGTTTTTTTTTTTCACCGATATATTTAACAAGACAAATTAAAAAAGACAACTATAAATATATCGGTTCAGTAGATTTTCATAAACAATTTATCCCAATCTGAAATATATTAAAGAACTACAATTACAATTTAGCATTTAAAACACAAAAATTACAAAGTTTATTAAACATCAGATTAACCCTCCCCAACAAGGCGTCTATAAAATGCCTATTGAAATTGAGAATAACAACGTCTATAGGGAAAAAAAAATAAGCTTAAAAAACTAACACCAATTTCCGAACACCAATATTCTTTACGATCCCCGAACGGTAACACAGCCCTTAAAGATTACATATTAGAAAATAAAAATGCTAAACCTTTATGGTATCAATCTTAAATAATAGCAACCCCTCCAGTCTGATTAAACTTGAAATACAGGAAAAAATACAGATAATAACATACGATAAACGCGCCATCAATTATGCACATTCTAGAGAATTGGCGAAGGTATGGCAACCCATTCTACACATATTGAAGGATCAAGAAACTAACAGTAAGAGAACTAAACCTGAAGATGTCCACAAGCAACAATGCTAGGACGAAAAGTCGTGATGTTCTTCTTATCTTTTATATTGTAAACTTTTAAACTAAGTCTTTTGACTTAGATTTTAACGTGTGAAGTACTGTGTTTTATATATTTTATCTCTAAGAAGCATTCTCATATTTGTGGTTTATCTAAAATTATCTATATAAGGAGTTTACAATTTCACACAATAGTTTAATGTAATTTTTATCATTACTTATTTATTGGCGGAATTTAAACTAATTCAATGGTTAAAAAATAGTTTCAACGATAAGACATGTTTATTAGCTGCAAATGCAAACCATTTTTGTTTTTCTAAGGAACACTATAATGTTTTTAAATAATTTCACTTTTATTATATTCCAATAACTTTATTGCCAGTTGATAACGTTTTACTCACTTGGCTTATTTTGCATAAAAATTTCTTTGAACAAAAAAATATTCTTTTATAGTATTTTTAATTTTAATTTCTTTCTAAGAATTAAATAACATTTCAATTCTAAAAAAAGAAATAGATACATTTTCAAAAACAAGAATACTTAGTTTGCGAAAAGTTGATTAATAGAAATAAATGCATTAAGTAATAAAGATAAAACAATATTTAAGAAAAAATTCAGCCTTTTTACCTGAATAGAAACTAAAGTAGCTATTCCTCTAGGAGTATTTGATTTTAAGATAATTGCATTCGAATTACAAATTGAAAGAAAATCTTTTATATATGAAGAAAAAAAAGTTATACAAATAATATATATATATATATATTTAATGGGAGAAACTAAATATACAATCCAATAAACTCATAATCTACTTAATGAAATCCTGAAAGGAATATATTACATAAAAATACATACTTCATTTCTATTTGCATAAGTAAATACATCTCCCAAAAGGATTTCAAAATAAAATGTCTCCATTTCTATACGCAAGCTATTTTTAAAATTTCATGCATGGATAATTAAAACAAATTGTCGCCTGAGTTTAAAATGTTTTTGAAATAGAATATGTAAACATAATTCCTTCATATTCATTTATCACAATCCTATATTTTTTTTACTCAATTTGTTTCATTAAATGTATTAAAAAATTGTCGATGATTAGTTACAGTATATTATCATAAACAATACTTATATATGCAAATACTAGCAGGCAACGCCCGCTTCGCTGGTCCCTATTTTTAAATGAACCGCTATAATTACTGAATTCTCAAAATTGCATTAATTTTTATTACGTGAAAAAAAAGCGAAACAAAATCTGATTAGGAAAAATGTCGCACCGGGTTCTCACTGCCTTCGGAAAAAATTCCCAAAATGCTCTAACTCTTATTTCTATTATTTTCCGCCTTCGCCCCCCTCACCTCCCGTCTATCCTAATAATTTTAAAAATTCGAAAATATCCGCAATCGATTTGTAGATATCGAAAACCTCTATGTACCAATTTTGAATGATCTAACTCTATTTTATTTTTTTGCCCCTCCGCCCCCCTTCCCGGCCCTCCTAATAACTTTACACTTTCGAAAATATCCCCATTCGACTTGCTGGCCTCTAAAACCTATCTGTACCAATTTTGAACGGCCTAACTGTATTTCCTTTTGTTTTTTCCCACAGCCCCCCTTCCCGCCCCTCCTAACAATTTTACAGTATTGACCAATTTTACCAATTTTGAACAATCTAACTCCTTTTTTATTTTTTTACCCCTCCCCCTCTTCCCTTCACCCCTTCATGGCCCTCCTAATAACTTTACACTTTCGAAAATATCCCCATACGAATTGCAGTCCTCTAAAACCTATCTGTACCAATTTCAAACGCCCTAACTGTATTTTTATTTGTTTTTGCCCCATAGCCCCATTTTGCTCCATTGATCGCTCTATTTAAAGTCCTCAAAAATAGAAAATACGATTCCCTTCATTTTACCCGACTACTTCTTTAAAGACTATCCACATTAAAATCTTAAACACCTCTCTCACACACAATCTGCATAGATCCTGTTTTCAATCAATCCAACTAATAATCCAATAACTAGACACTTTATTCTAACCAAATTCACCTCTGCTCGACACCTTCAATTAGCTATCTCACCCGCAACATCGCCGAACTATGCTGGATCCAGCTAGAAACTTTCCCTATTTCAACCAACATTCTACCCCAACTCGAAGTTGTCACGTTACGCTACTTTTAATGACTTCTTTCAGCGACCTTTACTTCCTTAACTCGACGCCACTCCTACCTCACAACTTTTTTTTATATATTTGATTTCTTCTTGCTAATGTCTCTCTCAAGCTTAGTCTTATTTATAAAGAGATTCTGTTAATAAAATTTTATTTCCACATTTTGATTCCTGAAAATTAACTTATCTCTTAACCTAAACTATTGGGTTAGTGTGAAAGTTCTACCCGTTTTGGGATATGCAAGTTTGCAATGGAATTGACGTCTCACATAACATTCTAATGACGCAAATCGTCAGCAAATCACACATGTGGATGCCTCACATATAAATGCATCGTGTCTCACAAAGTTAATCATCTCAAAAAAAAAAAAAAAAAAAAAAAAAAAAAATCAGAGAGTGTAACATAGAAAGCGAGAAGGAGCATATAAGACATTGTTTGTTATACGAGTTCGATAAAAAGAGTACGGCAGCCGCTGCATGTCGCAATGTTTGTCAAGTTTATGGGGAGGGTGCAATAGCACGTGTCGCAATGGTTTCGTAAATTTAAGAAAGGAGACAGAAGCTGCCAAGATCAGGCTAGGAGTGAACTGCCATCACACGTTGGAGACGACAATATTGACCAAGCCATAAGAAACAAACCGAACCCAACCGGGCAAAAATTCGCGGAGACCTTCAACATACACTGGACAACTCTCGATAGAAGGCTGGTTAAGTTGTGTTTTAATAGAAAGTTGGATGGTTTGGTTTCACGTAACCTGACAGCTAATCAACGGGATGACCGAATCGCATCTTGTGTTTCCTTGCTTTCCAGGTACAAAAATGACTCATTCTTGACACGAATTGTAACAGAAAAATGAGAAGTGGGTTATCTACCGTAACGTAAAGCGTTGTAGGACTGTGTGTCGCCCTTCTGATCCGTCTGCATCGACTTCGAAAGCTGAACTTCATCTCAAACTAGTTGGCATAGGTGGACTCTGCTCAGTTCCCCATCATATATATGTTCTCATAAATTTCTAGTGCGAGACATATTATAACCATGTTAAAAGAAATGAATTTGACCAAAGCTTGGTACAGTAACAGAACGAAATCCTCGCCTAATAGGCTATCCACCGTTCACTTCGATATATTTATCTCATTCTAATCTATTAATTTACTTTATCAGGGTCAATTCCGTTGTTTAGTTTTCATGCTACTATTTCCAATGCAATAATCCTCAAAATTCATATTTATATGAAAAATTTACAATTTCGCTATGTTGATAAAATCGTAAATTACGAATAATTTACAAAATTTTCCTATTAGAATATTTGTATTCAATCATGTTCAAACAAATATCATAAATGTAATTTTGAAGTTGTCTAATGCATTTATGATCCTCAAAATGGAAATTTATGCTCAATTTTGCTTTATTCTGACATGTTAAGTAAATCGTAAATTCCAAATAACTTACGAATTTTTTAAAATGGAAAAACCATAGTCTATAATATTCATGCCAGTATCCTAAATAATATTTCGAAAGTGGTTTGACATCTTTACGATGAAAATATCCCTCAAAATTGACGTTTATGTGAAATTTTGCCCTATACTGCCGTGTTAAGAAATTCGTAAATTTCCAATAACTTACGAAATTTTTATATTGGAAAATTCATAGTCATTAATATTCATGCCAGTGTCCTAAATAATATTTCAAAAGTAGTCTGACATCTTTACCATGAAAATATCGCTCAAAACTGACGTTTATGTGAAATTTTACCCTATACTGCCATGTTAAGAAATTCGTAAATTTCCAATAACTTGCGAAATTTTCAAAGTAGCATATTTATAGTTACTGATGTTCATTCCGGCATCAAAACTGATATTTTAAAACTGGTCTAACATTTTTAC
The DNA here is from genome assembly GCA_963930645.1 of Salticus scenicus. Lineage (NCBI taxonomy): Eukaryota > Metazoa > Arthropoda > Arachnida > Araneae > Salticidae > Salticus > Salticus scenicus. The sequence continues at coordinate 325,102,374 of OZ005648.1, read as the reverse complement.
AGTAAAAAGTTTCCACTTAATGCACGTTTAAGTGAATTTTTGTCCTATTCTCCCATGTTAAGAAAATCGTAAATTTCTAATAACTTGCGAAGTTTGTTAATTCGAATGTTCCAAATAAATAGGGTTCTTGCCAGTATCGAAAGTAATATTTTAAAACTGATCTGACCTCTCTGCGATTATTTGTTCGTGAGATATCGTGTTAACAGTCTAACAAACTAACGGACTAACACACTAACGGACTGACCCACTGACCCACTAACACACTAACAGACACCCTACAGACAGACACCATAGAAATTTTGTCATTTTCGGATTCCTCACACCTGAAAATGTGTAGAAAAGTCAAAAAACCGAGGTGGAAAATTTTCACGATTACCTAAGTTCCCCATACCTATAGTATGATGGGGAACTAAAAGGTGTTATTGAGTGTGTAATGGGAAGTGCAGGGAATAATCCACTGAGAGGTCCTACCAAGGTTGGAATTTGGTTGAGTGGTAACTCAACCAAATCATTAATGCTGCCCTCTACTGTCTACAGTTAGACAGGCTGCATTCAAATTTGGTAGCAAAGCGGCCAGGTCTCATTAATCGTCGCGGTTTTATCCTTCATCAAGATAACGCCAGGCCACATGCTGTTGTCATCACTCGCAAAAAGTTACTGGTCTTTGGTTGGAAGGTTTTACCCCACCCACCCTATTCTCCTGACTTGGCACCAAATGACTATCAGTTATTTCATGCGTTGAACAATTTCTTCAGTCAGCAAATCTTTGATGTTCTTGATGCTGTGAAAACTGCCATCCAAGACTTTTTTACTCGAAACTGCCTTAATTTTACCGCCGTGGAATTCATATCCAACCACAAAAATGGCAAGAGGTCATAGAAAGGAATGGGGATTATGCACAATAATAAGTACATGCTGTTGTAAGTATCCCATGTGTAAGTATCCCATTGTTATTATTACTTTTTTATATTGATGTACTGGAATTACTATTATTCATCTGTTTATTTCCTCTGATTCTTTTTGTTGTGAAATATGTTTCAACACATTTATTTTTTTCATGGAAATGTTCATTTTGCGTTTATTTGCTCTTCTTTATGGTTATTAAAAACGGGTAGAACTTTCGCACTCACTGACTATTTTCACTGCATTTTTTTTTTAAATTGAGTCAATTCTTCATCAATTCTCATCGTACAATTGCAATAATATATATATATATATATATATATATATATATATATAAATTTATATTTATGTTTTTGTGTGAATGTATGTGTAAGTATCCCATTGTTATTATTACTTTTTTATATTGATGTACTGGAATTACTATTATTCATCTGTTTATTTCCTCTGATTCTTTTTGTTGTGAAATAAGTTTCAACACATTTATTTTTTTTTCATGGAAATATTTGTACATTACTGTGTATTTAATTTGAAAGTAAAGCACGTAGATATTTTTTATATATTAATGAAATGCCTAGATCAATATTCTTTGTATTGTTTGCATGAGAGTGGGTGGGTTTTTACTGAAATTATTGAAATTTTTGTCATCAGTTACATGATTCACATAATTAGCATTACAGATGCTTGCTTCTATAATGAAAAAGAAAATCTGGTGCCAGAAATGTTATTATTTGAGGCAAATCAAAAAATACATGAAAGTCAGTATTTTATTTAAAAATTAGTAAAAGTAATACAGATTTATTGCACAGTTGTTTGGGATTCTATTTAAGATGCATATAACACTTTAAAAAGCAGATTTATTTTTTCAAGCAGTTTTAAAAACCTTTTTTATTATTTTTTTTTCTTTAGAAAAATAAGACTGAACATACTATAAATTTTGAATATAATAACTCAAAGCCCATTCATACACTGTAAAAAAATATGTCCTATTTTTTGCCGGAAATTTTCTGTAATTACAAAAAATACGTTCTGACAACGTAATTTTTTCGTATTTTCAGAAATTACAGAGAATTTCTGGTTGCAAATAGGACATATATTTTACAGTGTATAGTTTCTATGGAAATACAGCTGTGTATATTATATATATATATATATATATATTATATATATATATATATATATATATATATATATATTGTAAAAAAAACATGTGCAATTATTTTTTTTCTGGAAACTAAACTTAAATTTTAGGCGTAATTTCATCTGTCGTCTTGCGGACTAATAATTATACACGATGTTTCATGTGATAAGTACTAAAAATATTTTCAAATATAGATTTAAATTGTAAATTTATTTTAGTCATAAATATAATTGTTTAGGCGATGTCAAATTAAAAACTCTTAATCGAATATAATTTAAAGGCAGTATTTCGCAGGGAAATTCATAATAAATATTTTATATTAATACTTTTTAACTACTTGCTCATTATTTAGGCAAAAACATCACGCGTATTTGGAAAGCTTGTTCAAAATATTGAGATAATAATAGTTACATTTTAAAATATAGCATAGTATTTTTAATTAAACTATATAATGGTTTTCTTTTAAGTCATTCGCTATTCTAAAACAAGATAAACAAAAAACTCCTTTTTATATAACAATAATAATATTTTACTGACATCGATAAAATCTGTTACTCTATAAAATATATTTCTAGAAAACTAAATGTCTGTTATAATAATTCCTTATAATTTACTAAAATGGAAAACTTTTAATTCTTAACGTCAGAAAAAAAACATTCTGATGTGTAATAGTGCAAGTTTAATTGTACTTACTTTCTAACCTTCACTGGAAAATTATGTTTTTACTTTTTCTTTTTCTTGTACTGTCAACATTATCTAATATCTTCATTATCTTAATGAAGTATCTAAAAGAATCTCTAAAGTAAACGAACATAAAAAATAAAGATTGAGTCATCTTTTAACAAGATGAGTAAAGTAAACTTTTTGAAAAACCATATTTAATTACGGCGTCTTCCCCGATAAAAATACTATAATTTGATTTTGAGCAAAAACATTTGTAGACATCCAGAGTTAAACAAATTTCTTCTTCTTTTATAGTGATCTAAATCTTATTAAATTGTTATGGCACAATGCCAGTTCCGTGAAATAATGCTGTTTCTTATTCTTCCTGAAATATCCAAGTCAAATAAATTAAGATTTTTTTTTTTTTTTTTTTTTTTTTTTCCATGTAATTCGTTTTGATTATATATAACCACGATATCGACGCAATGTTAAAAATTTCAACAGAAAATTACTCTAATCATATATAAGTCTTACGTATTATAAAACTACAGGAAAAAAATTACAGAGATGTTAAAAAATCTATTTTCATGACTAATATTCATTTAACTACTTGTTGGAGAGATTATATTATTGACTTAGAATACTTTTTCTAAAACATTCATTTGTAATTTTTATTGAGAAATTAAATAATAAAAATAGATAAAAATGCAGAACATACCTTGAGAATTTTCATTACTTATTTTTAACTAAGACTTATTGTAAATTTACAGATATTTCAGAATTTTTTAAATTGTTTTTAACAAGTTTGTTTTATGAAAGAAACATAATGAAAGATTTTTATTTTTTTTATTTTTTATTATTATGATGTTCTTAAGTTTTTGAATTTAGTTCACTTTCTTAACACTCATCCTGTATCCTGGGGCCCACGCGGACAGACACCAGGCACATTTAACTTGTTTCCAAAACATACATATCCTGTTTTGCGAGGTCACGGCCAATGACATCTAATATCAATATGCGTGTAACTCAGGGTAAAAATCTAATTGGAAAAATATCAGGGATTATTAGGCTCCCCGCCCCCACCCTTGTAATATAGATGTCACATTTCTGTATCCTGGGGTCCACTCAGACCCCAGGAACGAGAATTAAAAAAAAAAAAATGGATAAAAAAGAATTTTTTAAGAACAAACGCGTGTTATTCATGGCACTTATACTAATAACACGGCCCCACAAACTTTATTATTACTTTATTATTTTCTGGTTTATAAATAAATGTGAAAAAAAAAACATTAGAATAAGCAATTATTATTTTTGAAGTATTTAAATGCATGTAAATTTGGCTTTCAAAACTCTAGGATCCCTGTAAATATGTGTTTTATAGCATGGGGTCCGTGTGGACCCAGGTTACAGGATGTGGAATAAACACAGAGATAGATATAGGTTTAACACATTCATTTCTAATATTTATGGGAGGGGGGGGGGGTATTTACAAATAAAAAAGCCTTGTGTAAAGCCTTGTTATAATATCTGTTTAAAATCCTTTCGTGTAGTGTATATATCAATAAATCAATCATTTTTTTAACACTAAACCGCAATATGATTGAAGTCTATAAAGAAGACACTAATGTTAAGTGAATTTCACAGTATACCATCTGAATTTTTTAATAACTTAGTTTATTTTAATTAAGAATAAAGTAATTTCTTTCTTCAAAACAATGCTTTCTTTGTTTTCCAGAAATTTTATTTGATAGTTATCGCGTTACAATTTAAAAATCAAGTGTTTTATTCACGTGTCAATATGAATGAAAAATAAACCATTTAATAGTTTAAATAAACTGTCATGTTATTTTACTATTGGCAAACTTTTATAAAACATTTCTGAATCGATGCTAAAAAATAAAGAAAGCAACCACGCATAAGAACATTAGCATAACACTTACTGAAATTTGTCCGCAGAAGTAATTTGGAACAATGTATTATTATTTTAGACGACCTTCTTCAAGAATGTAAAGTAAATATTCCATTACAACATCACGAACAAAATCTTTGGTGCAAAAATTTCTTCAGTAAGTTTTCTTTATCCTTGCTTTTGCCCCCTAGGTAGCAGCACGTGTTTTTTCACCTGAAGCCAAAAGTAAATTAAAAAAGTTACAAGAGATAGAATGAATAGAATTCTAATTCTCTCAAATTAAAAGCTAAACTATAAGGAGTTTTATTCACATTTTTATTTTGATTTAATCAATGCTCAATAGTAATACAGTGCTCGCTGATTGTAAATAAATATTGATAAAACCCCGTGTCATCTTCTTCTTCTTCTTCTTCTTCTTTTTTCTTTTTTTTTTTTTTTTTTTTTTCAGACGAACTGAAGTACTATTAATTTTTTCTCTCATAACTTTTTGAATTTACAAGATATTTGTTTGAGGTTTTCATATAAGTTGCTCAATATGGCTATTAAATTATGCAAATGATTTTTCTTAAAACTAGCTCACGTGTTGTTAAAAATTATTTAGTAAACATTCTCATATTTCGCAAGATATTTAACATTTTTGGATTCTGATTACAGTATGCTGAGACTAATATAGTATGCCAAATATGCTAAAAATGGCTTTGCACATCGTATAATACCCTACGTGTTATATTTTAAAACGTGTTTTTTTTCTTTTTTTTTGGGGGGGGGGAGGAGGGGGTCATAAAAAAGTTATATCTCCATGAATATATGCGGTAGCCATACAAAATGTATACAGATAAGTGGGGGGGGGGGGGAAATTCCCTTAATCACATTTTATAGCCAGAGCGCATGTAAAGTTATACTTTTTACAGGTGCTCCAAAACATTCTGACTTTTGCTTAATTTTTCACTGGTCCCCTTTTCCTCTTCATGACACAAAAATTTTGCTGAAATATATGAGGGATAACATTTTCTTTATACTGCCAAAGTTTCCAGTTCATGTGTAAAGAACTTCATTAGACATTTAAAAAAACCCTCTAAATTCGAAAGTGTACAAATATTTATTAGTAGGTAGCGTACACATAGAATTACAAACTATATAATAATTCTAACTATAAAAATTTATATAACTATATTTTATATAACTATATAATTTTAAAAACTTTCATACTATGTTTTACTTTTTTTTAAAAATCTTTTTAAATCTTTTTACATGAAAAGTGTTTAAAGATACATATTTTTTTAATTTTCTTGTTTCTGATTCACTAATCATTACAAGACCATGAGCCAATAGTCTCTCAAAAGCGATAATAGTTAAGAAAAAACTTTAATTACGGGATTAGCAATAAGAATCGCAAAATTGGTTTCTTTATTTTAAGGGGAGAAAAATATTGTACTATTTTAGCAATCCTTATTGTTTCATTTTCCATTTAAAATGTAAATTATACCAGTTTTAATGTTCTATACATTAGGGAAATGAAATAAAGCAGGAAAAATTGCACACAAAGTTTCGAAATGACTAAAATTGTAAGAATACATTAGAGTTTTATTAACGTTTCTCGTAGATTTTAAGATGTAAATTAGTTAAATATTACTTGTTTTGTTTCGTTAAAATAAATAATAAAAAAAAATAATAATAACAACAATAATCTTGGTAATTTGTTAAACAAAAAGGTGTAGGATGAAGGGTAAACATTTAAAAAGATTATGGAAATATGGATAATTTTTTTTCTTGAGAAAGTTAATTATGGTCAGTTTTAGTTCAAAATGTATATTTAGACTTTTATTTGTGATTTTTTTTTACTTTAAAACTGATACGTGATACTGTATATTTATTTTAAAATGACGTATAAAAAATAAATCGTGTTAGATTGTGATTTATTAGTTTAAATTTTTATAAAAATTCTAAAACCGTTCATTAACCCTCAAAGTGCTACCGTCTCGCTGCGAAACGATTCGTATCCCCGCTTCGGATCTTCTCGTAGTGAGACGATTCGTAAAATCGAGATATCAATCGTTTTGATGTATCTGCACATTGCCTTATATATGCTTAGCACTTAAGGGTGAAAGGATCAGCACTTGGAGGGTTAAAATATATCTTTTAGTGAATACTTTTTGTTTGTCTGAATCTTTTATTTCTTTTTTATTACATTTTATTACATTTATTTATTTATTTATTTAATTTTTATTCTATTTCCTTTCATTTTTACAAATATAATACTATAAATATTTTTATACATTATATTTAATAAGTTGTTTACATTACCTACCACTTTACATAATTAAGAAAAAAGAAGATAGAAAAAACTCTACGAAAATTAAAATTCATTTAATTAAAGAGCATGTCTTTATAACCATTAGCGAGTAATAAATACAATTCAAAATTGTATAACCACGTAGAATGTATTTTTAAAATAATTTGAATTATTTTAGAAAATTTTGTTTTCCTTTCAATAATTCTTGTAGTTTATTATAAAGAGCTTTTTAACAGCTACTTTAGTCGGAAAAAAATCATCATGAGAATAAACAGATGACGACCCTCCACTTTAAATCCTCAAAGTTTAAGAATTTCTCGTTAGGTTTGCAATTTTTATGTTGAAAAGAAAAATTTGTAAATCTTGCTAAACTTTTGAGTAGGAGTGTTTAAAAAAGTGTCTTTGAGAACCCATAAATCACGGTATTTAAAACTATAACTGTATAATCGTAAAAACAACTAAATATGCATTGCTTGAGATACAGTCGGCAGCAAAATTACTGAACAGCTAGCAAAAATTCGTATTTAAAAGATGTGCACCTAATACTGTTTTGTTAAGTAAATATTTATCGAGTCCTGATTTTAGTCTTTATGTTGTATTTAAAAAAAGTAAGTTGGTGATAAAAATTAGCGATACAACTAAAAAAATTAAAAAAATATATATAAAAAAATTAAAAATGTGAATGTGTGCTTCAATAATTTTGCGGTCGACTGTAAGTGTTTTCAACTAAATCAGATTTGTTAGAAAATGCACCAAAAGTATTACCAACAATATAAAGTAAAAAGTACTTTCTTTTAAAGGAGTTACATAAAGTTGGAAAATTTTCTAACGGCCTTAAAAACAAGTTTATATATAAAAATAATATTATAGTTTTAAAAAATTAAAGAACACGCTTTTATAAAAAGCACAAAATATCTATCTTAGTAATAAAATGCAGGATAAGAGAAAATCAGGTGAGTGACACACCATAATATTTAAATACATTTAAATCTTTAATTAAAACAATTTAAAATTAAACAAAAACCATTTTTAAAAAAATCGCCCCTGACTGGGCTCGAACGCTAGACCTTTAGGTTCGTAGTGCGGCGCTCTACCTCACAACCACGGCGTTCACATAGAGAAAGGCCTTTTTTACAATATAGATTTTTTGTTTGCTCCCAGAGCGGTTACAAACATACAAACATACATACATACAGGTGAAGCTTATAAAAGCGTGTTAAAAAAAAAAAAAAAAAACTTTAAACAGAATAAAACTATGATTATCTTACATTTTAGGATAATCATAGTTTTATGATTATCCATAAAACGATAATCACAATCTCCAATCCAATAATAATCTCCACTAGCTGATATCTATATTTGAATCAGCTGATATCTATATTTGAATCCTTGCAATTGTTGACTCTGGGTCTAAACCAAATGTTTACTGTAATCCGATCCTCCATAACTTCAGACAATTTTCAAAAACACACAATAAACCACGACTCTAAAATTTTAAGAAATACATTGAATTTAAGATTTGAAAATGGTATATTATTATTATAATTAATTGTAAAATAGCGTTCTGACTCATATTGCATATATGTTTATATTCTTGATAGAATAAAATTTGCCGTGTATCTTATAGTATATTCTGTACAATAATGCTCCTATGCATTTATTATTTTCAGAAAGACATTTTATATTTTATATAATAATTACATTTATACTCTGATATATATATATATATATATATATATATATATATTATTTCATTAACGCATTTTTTATGTTTCGCAACTATTTTATGAAATGTGTATACAATGATCATCTAAGAATTTTGTTGTTTGATTTGGAACCATACATATCGATAAAAGCAAGGACATTATGAATATAGAAAAAAGTATATTTAGTATGTATTTTATCATCCTTTTGCATAATTTTTTTTTTTTTTTTCTGCTAATAAAAATTTCTTTAACTTAATTCATGCACGCAGCTTTAAACAAACGAATTTGAAAAATTAAATATTGATCAATGCAATATTATATTGGACAATTATAGTTTTAATATTTTTGGACAGTATATTATTTTTGATGGATCTTTTTCAAAATATTTAACTAAAAGATATATAAAGAAAAATATAATCCAGCGATTCATTATATGTACATGAAATAAACAACAAAATATAATTACGAAAAATTGATAATTTCATAACATATTCATTCTAACTATAATTAATATTTATTACACTTAAGAAAAAAAATTCAATTTCTATAATTAATATATGTAACTACACAAGGGCTCAAAAGCATGCAAGTTTCAAATTTAATCTTAAATTTCATTCTTTTAATTCAATGAACTATACATCAGACGACCATTAATCAATTTAATGACTTTTTGTGCCGAATCATAATTGAAAACATAGAGAAACAACAAAAGTTTAGCACAAAAAGTATAGAAGGTTTAATCGAATTGAAATAATTAAAAAAAAAAAAAAAAATGTAAAATGTAGGAATAATTTAAAAGTTGTTTTACCAATACATAATACTCGTTTATTTAAAGTTTTCATATTAATGAGACTTTCAATGTTTTACAAGCACTCTAAATCATTTTAATTAAAATAACAAAGTTGTTGGAAACAATGCAAATTTCCAGCAAACAGATATTTTAATTATTCTGTTTATATTTTATCCTTTTTTCGAGAATTAAGTTTAAAATAAATTATAAAATAATTCGTAGTTTTCTTTTTAATTAGGAACTATAGTAAATCAAACTAGCTAAAGGTATAATTGCTTAGGGTAAATTAGTTAACTTTTAATTTCATTAATGTATAGAATATGTTTAATTAAAACTCATGTATATCAAACTGACTACACGAAATTATCTCTGCCTGATTTAGCAAGATTGCATATCTTTTTAAAAGCAATCAATTAAATATTTTCTATTATTTTTAAGGAAACATAATAATGATGTTATATCAAGTAATAAGAAAGACAATCTATGATCTAATTGCTTGCTTTTTAAATAAAAATAAAATTTCTCTAGGTAAACTTGTAAAAATGTATTTACAATTGTTTTCCAAATTTTCGGTTACTGTATATTTAAGAACATCTCATACTAGATTTTAAAAAATGCAAAAGAAAAAATTTATATAAAGATATGCTAAATAAATGTTTACATTTGTAGTAACATGAATATCATTAACAGGTTTTATTTCAAATACTTCGTCGATTCGAGGTCATCCTTTTTCAAAACTCGGGATAATTTTTCGGGATTCGTTGATTATAATGGGCTACAAATTCCTACGAACATCTATGGCAGTATGAGGACTCGAACTTGGAATCTTTTGATTGAAACCGACGCATAATAATTAAGCCTTTACATGGTCAGAAATTAAACAGGACTAGTGCTAGTAATAAAATTTATGTCATTAAAGTGTTCAATAGCATTTTTTTTTTCATTTAATTGTAGACAATTAAATGATGATTACTTTAATTAATACAACAAGTTTAAGAATTATTATACTCAGAGTTAGCTCTTTTTTTAAATCTTACATAAAATTACGGAGAAAGATAAACGAAGATGTTAATAAATGTATTTTATTTATGCAATTTAATGACTAATATTAATTTAATGAATTTTTGGGAAGAACTTATTTGTGACTTAGAATGCTTTTTCTGAAGTAGAAACATTCATTTTTAATCTTTAATGAGAAATTAAATAATTTTTATACTGTTTCGTAAACATTGAGCTCCTATATATGCTCCTATATGGATATATGCTTTTATATATGCAAAGAGAACTGCATTTTAAAGATCGTTTATCAGTTTATAGAATTGACGGGTTTGTGAAAGAGTAGAACCAAGGAGAAACTGTTTCTACACTTTGCATAGTAAGTATATATCAGTTTCCTGTAACCCAATCAAATCTGTTGACTGATTTACTGCGTGCACAATTTGGAGCCCTTTATGTACATAAGAATGCGTACCCTTCTACTTTTTTTTCACTAAAGCCGGTATGCTTAATGCAACTGAAACCGCTGAAACATTTTCCATTTCAAACAACATTTTGCCGTTCTATACAGGGTGATTCGCTACCGGTGTGACAAACTTACAGGAGACGTAGGGAACAGAAAGACGATTCGGAATCACGTAGCAATACAGAGTCGGAAATGCATAGGGGATTTTTTATAAGTGCTTAAAGACATACCCAAATTGTTCCAAATCTTATTGATTTCAAGATACTTGTGTTAAAAAAAGCATATGAATGATGGACATTTTCATTTATGTGATATTTATTATTAAATTTTAAATAGTTTGATGCTGATTGATGCTTTTTAGTTCTCTAAAATATCAAGAAAATAAGAAACAGTGGGCGTGTTGAAACATCGGGGATTTTATATATACGACAGTTAAGGGTTTAAGGGCTATCACTGGAAAACTATCAACAGCCACTCACAGAAGTGTTAGAATGAAAACTATAAATACAGGGTGATCACGAAATGACATTTAAAAGCCAAAAGCATAAGTTAGGACTTTTCTAATAAATATACACTCTGCCAACCTCCCTATCGCGTTAGGATTGCATTTCAGATAAAATTACATCTCATATAGAGACATGTTATTCCACGTGTATTTATAGAAAACCACAATTTATAAAAGAAATCACTGCAAAACACTTATAAAATATATTTAATTAAAATTATTAAAAACACATCGTGTCAAGGCCTTTCGCCCTGAACATCAGGACATCATCAGGACATAGCCATTTTTAACAAGAAGTACAGTAACATATACATAAGAAACATATTTTCGGTTACAGTTATAAAACATGAAACAGATTAATTACAGATGAAAACAGTTCGAAGGTGAAGACCCTACATTGCTGTGTGATTCAGAATATTTTTTGCGCCTTTCACATCTCCTGTAAGTCTGTCGCACCGGTAGTGAAACACCCTGTATACTTAAAGATTTTCATTTTTAGTATGAATACCAGTGAATTATGATCCAATTAATTGAATAATTAAAAACCAATTTACAATAACCAACTTTTGTACCGTTATTAAAAGTTTAAGATTTATATTTGAATTAGCTTTAAAAAGGAAAACTTGTGGGTTTTATTTACGGTGAATAAATAAAATAAATCTAGTTTGAAAATTTAAAAAATATCTTGTTATCAAAAAGTAATCAAATAATTTTTTTCTGCCTACGACAGCGACATTTTATCTTTTTTTTTTTCCTTTTTTAAATCATTTTTTGCACTATTTTGCTATTTTTAATATAAGATTAATTGTTAAATCTTCATTAAATGCAAAGACAAGTTTATTAATAAACTTTTATTATTAATGAAGCTTTAAGCATTTTTGCGTCTGTTGCGGACATATATTGCATGTTATTTAATTAAACGGATTAATTACTTTCTGCATTTGACAGTTGAGCTGTATTAGCTTATGTAAGAAATATTGACAAAAAATATTTTTTTGTTTTAAAACCCTTATTTAAAATACTTATAATGTCTTGTTATTAATATTGTGAAAAAATATTTATGCAGTTAAATGTTATAGAGATGAACTTTTAAAAATGCATGCTTAAAAATAAGAGCCACTACTTGTATAATTTTCTAAGTAGTTTCGGCTTGAACATAGGTAAATACTTACTCAAAAAGAATTTGTCGAGTTTTGAACAATGGGCAATACTAATATATTTTAGATCGATGTCGAATTCCTAACATACTATATAGATACATTCCATTCATTCCATACACATCTCTTGCTGGAGACAAAATAATTATCACAGTTAATTTTGTTTTACATTTTCAATGCTATATTAGACAGTACATGTATTAAAAATGTCATATAAAATGTTCGTATAGCAGTTAACTTACTTTAATATTATTTCATCTATAAATTAATGAAAAATTGTAAATTTAAAGCAAACCGTGAACTTTATTAAAAGTTTAATGTAAATACATTAAAATATTACCAAAATGAAATAGATACGGAAAATCATATTTAAAATTCCAATTTGATAAATTTAAATGCATAAAAATAATTAAGAGTACTAAAGTAGTAATTGGTCAGTAAATATAGATCGAGACAAAATATAATCTACGTATTTCAACTGTAACAGGACTTCTTTAAAAATGTTTGCTCCAATAAATAATAAGATATGGCTCCAGAATATTTTTAATCATGTAGTTAAACAATGAAAGTTGGCAATTAGAGATTTGCACGAGCCCGAGTCTCGCCGAATTTCGCAATTTGTTCTTCAGCTGGGCCGGTTCTGGTTTAAACTCTTTCCAGGCCGCGTCCGTCCGGAATTTTTCCCCCCATTTCTCGTTATTTAACAGAGAATGTCAATGATAAAAATTAAAAAGTTTCTGAAAATTCCTTGTAAATAAAGAATACAAGTCTTCTATGTAGAACTTGATCTTATGTTGAAAAACTGCATCTGAATGCTGGAAATTATTTGCAAAACATTATTTTAGTACATGGTTTATTTCATTTAAAATCTTGTTATTGATTCACTATTTATATGTGTTGTCTACTTGCAAAATCGGTCAACATATTAAAACTGAAAAATGCATTTTTCAGTTTTTTTAAATCTAAGCAAACGTTTCCACCATCTAGAAGCAAGAAGCCATTTCAAAGCCGATTCGTCCCTATATTATTTGCATTTGCAAATCACAGTGTGCTACAAAACTAGTCATCTCCATATTCACGAGATCACGATAGTGCTCCACCCGAATACAGCAGCACACTTGTTGATTAGGTTAGTGTTATTACGTTTTCTCTCTCTTGAGATTGCTCTTTTTTTGTGCATACAAAGTTGTTAATAATTGAATTTCGCAATTCGTTCGGCTATAGAGAAGTTTGTCGACGAAGAACAACCTAATCAATGAAGGAAGAGGTAATGTGACCTTACGACGTGAAAAAAGGACAAATCCAAAGTTTAAAGGTAATGTACTATCACTCTGTAATAGCATAATATTAATTTACAAAATAATAGCATCATATTTAGCATGTTATGATTAATTAATCATATGTTATTAATTTAATAATATACTAATGATAATCCAGCGGATTAGAGCAACCTATTTATCTAAGATAGTTTACAATTCCAATGATTTCCGACTGTGCAGAAAATTTACTTGTGTTTAAGGAATTTAAGACCGTTTTGATGCATTTTCATAATTGTTTAGAGTCATTTTTTCTTATGGATATCAGTTGTTTTTTATCAGATGTTTTTATTTTTTAAAGTTTATTTATTTATTTATTTTTTAAATAACGTAAATCAGTTATTTTTAAATAAACTTTAATTGAACAAAACATTTTGTGTATTAGCAACCCTAAACAATTACTATTCACATTTAATTTAGCAAAAATTATGCTCTAGTTTGTCGCAAAACCGTCCGACTCCAAAATAAGTTGCAAAAACGGCCAAATCCAAAATGAAAACTGAAATAACCCCCTCCATTTACATTCCTCTGCCATTTTATTTTGAGTTTCCAGACACACTTCTCTAACGGTTTTAAAAATAAAGAGTTTTGGTTCCTATCTTATCTTGGCTAAGTGTAGCAAAAAAATCAGCTTTTTCTCAAAATTTTCTTTTTCGGAGAGGGCTTATTTTACAACTAGGCATATAATTTAAAATAAACATATAATTTAAAAATAAACATTTTATTGAATTATTCGAAAGCTTAACAAAAATATTTAAAAACCTACATCTAAACTTTTAAATTTCGAGAATTTAAGATTAAATTTCATTTTATTGGTAGACGCGTTTTTCATTAAAAGGTATGTTCTTGTTTGTTTTCAAATTTAGAAATTTAGTAAATATTCAATAACTAAATTTTTAAGGAGCTTTAAAAAGTAAATATTGCTCTACATATTAGCATTTATGTTCTGTAAACACAAACAAAATGAACGCATCTTTAAGAGAATAACCTTATCATTAAATAATAAAAATAATAGTTTTAAAAAAAGTGCAATATACTTGATATCATACGGTTTAAAAGCTAGGAATTATCAATAAAAAAAAATAATACGTAGATTATTTAAATATTTAAAAAGGTGTTTATGTGTTTCAATTGATTTTCATTATATAAGATGGGGTATCACATGGTTTATTTGGATTATACAAATAGTTATTAAAAATCTATTATAGGGTCAACTGGAGAATGTATAGCACTGGAGAAATTGTGGTAAAGATCTACACATTTTTAAAATGGTTTTGTAATGTAATACTGAATGCAATTTTATTAAGAATAGTTTCTAAGGTTTCTTATATTAAATGAATAAAAAAATTGTACAATTGAAGATAGTTTATTTTTCATACCAAACATTACACAGACAAAGAATTTAGGAATCATATTCGCTGTAAGTTCAGTCAAATTCTAATATTTTCTGCTGTAAATAATTAATTGGATTGAGTCTCAACCACAGGTAAGATGAATTAAGTATTAAATGTACCACCCAACATAGACTTGGCCCTATATATATATATATATTGTTAACTCGCGAATGAAAATATTTATCTGCATTACTCTAATTTTAACCACTGGGATTTTTTAAAGGCAAGAAAAGAACTTGTAATGAATATCTTTATGGTAGTGCTGTTTTCGAAAAACGTGGATGATGAGTACAAAATAATGGTACTAAAATTCATGTATGAAACTAAAACTGAATTCCTACTCAAATAATGAAACATTTCTTACATTTTATTTGAAAACTTTTTGGCCATTTTACCAAATTCAACCAAAAGTTTTCCTGACATGTGTGTAAGGTGCCAATCTAACAGGGCTGTTATTGTGTACGAGGCCCAATAACTAATTTTTTTTCTTTCAAAATATAACTTTTCATTTATCTAACCATATTTTCGCATTATACTAATCATTTTTATATTATTTTCATAAAACAAATTGCCTATTTGTTCTTTAATTACATTCTGAAAAGTTTTTTTTCATTAAATTTTTTAATAAAATAAATTTTTGTTCTGTTTTTGGGAGATTCTTTATCATTACAAATTTCCCAGAAAAAAATCTTGTATTTTTTGAAATTTTTATTTTCCCGACTGAGTGAAAATAATGCCTGCACCGGGAGTCGAACCCCGTAACTTTGACTTACAAGGTCAAGGCTCTACCAATTGAGCTATCCAGGCCGACACCCTTTTGCCGATGACCTTGTAAGTCAAAGTTCCGGGGTTCGACTCCCGGTGCAGGCATTATTTTCACTCAGTCGGAAAAATAAAAATTTCAAAAAATATGATTTTCTTCCACAGCTGATTGTGTGATTTTAATAAAAAATCTTCTATTTACAAAGTAATGGTATCAATTCAATCAAGTTTCCCATCTTCTTTCTGTCATTGAGAGAGTGAGATAAAAATTTCGGAGCAGATTTGATATCTGTCTTCCTTGGCTAAAATAAGAGGTCGCCAAAATATCTGGCAAACATATTAAATTCTTTTCAAAAATCATTGTAATTTTAATAATAGACAAGCACTTCTCGTTTACTGGGCGCAAACAAAAAATCGTCAAATATGACGCTATTATTGCCAATGCAGTAGAATATATCAAATTCAAAACTCGAACCAAGATATTTTTATAAAATTGTGCATTTTATTACCCAGATTATAATCATGACGAGAATTTTGAACTTACCTGTAACGAAAGAAGTAGCTGTGCATTTCTCCCAAGATATAGGTATATTTTTTCTGCTAATAAGACGTGTGAAGTTATATTTTAGAAAAGACGTTCGATGGAAGTGTAATGCTTCTACCTGCCGCAGGAAAAAGAGTTTTAATGTAAAAACATGGTTACAACCATTGCGTTTGGATTTTTTTAAAGCTCTGAGACTTATTTACAGTTGGAGCAAAGCGTTAACTTCGGTAAAATAATGCCAAAAACAAATAGAAATGAATCATGATTCAGTGGTTGCCTGGAACAGTTGTATGGGAGAAGTTTGCATTTTTTGAGTAGTAAAACATGTTTTTTTAGCCTCCCTCATAATAAAGTGACTGATTTTTTTTTTTAAAGGTGTTACTATTAAATGTGTCTT
This sequence comes from Salticus scenicus, assembly GCA_963930645.1. Lineage (NCBI taxonomy): Eukaryota > Metazoa > Arthropoda > Arachnida > Araneae > Salticidae > Salticus > Salticus scenicus. The sequence goes on along the minus strand of OZ005648.1, from coordinate 325,085,435 downwards.
TATTTATGTATGCACTTTATTAAATTAAGGGATGCTAACAAATTTTTTGCGCCCATCTAACGGAAAAGTACCAAAGTATATAGAGAGAGCAACCATTAAAATGAAGCAATATATGTACAATATATATTACGAAAATATCCAACTGCCATTTACATTTTTGTAGTGCCAAAAACATAAATCGACAAGGACGACATATCTATGCCAAACAAATCTATGCCAAAATTCCTTCCACACTTTTACCTTTTCAAACTACATTGGAAGCGATTTAAGAAGCTAGTGTGGCCCACTAACAATGTTTATAAAAGAAGTTGATATTTTGAAGTCTGTAATGTATCTATTCCAAATCGCGTTAAAAAAAATATATACTAGTTATATTAAGCCCTAAATAATGAAAAATATACAACCACAGCTCAAATTAGTTACGTACAATACCAGAGGTTAAACCTCAAATTTTCAAGCATCACTTACCCCAGCTGATCGTACATTCTTTTAAATGATAAAACTTAGTAAATTTTTAAAATTATAAATTGTATAACAAATAATTAAAGTTATTATTTGTTATTCTGTTTAACTATATTCATTGTATAAAATATATCTATTTCTTACATTTTAAACATTAATCACTCTTGAGAAATATTTACATTTTCAATGATACAGCCATTGTTACCTATAACAATATGATTTCGTTTATAATTTTATATTTTGATGGTTGAGTGAACAAAAGGCTTACGATTTTATGGCATATAAAGCAAACATTTTTCAAACAGAAAACAACATAATCTATCTTGTAAAGCGTGAAAACGTTCTACACTTCGATAGTTCTGTTTTTATTTCTACAATAAATCAATTGAAGTATATTTATCCTTAATAATACTGATAAAATCAAAGATTCTAAAAATTTCAAAATGAAAATTAATGATATATACAAATAAATTATATTTCTTGTTTGACTTCATAGTATACATAAATCTTATTTAATGCTTCTTTACCATCATTTGAAATCGTACTATACATTATAAATATTCTTCTAAATGTAACTATACAAATAATTTTGAATTACCAAACGAAAATTTTGCAGAAACTATGCATAATCTCAAAAGTAATTTTATTCGGCTTCAACGTCATTTTTTTTTTTTTTTTTGTGTGTGTGTGTGTGTGTGTATTTATTTCGTTTTTTAATATACTTTTTTCTACAACAATTTTTATTTCCATGTCTCACTTTTATAGCATATGTAAGCTTATCGAGGTAAAATTTTTTGCAGTTGCAAATAAAAATTTATAAACAGAACGTTTATGAATATTATTCAATTTGTTCACGTGTAAAATGGGAAAATTTCTTTCAATCAAAAAATTGACTTTCTGTAGCACATTATTTCTTTTTATTTTATGAACGATCTATAATATGTTCAATATCATGCAATTTTACTTTCTTCTGTGTACGTAAAACGAAAGTATTGCATTCATGAATGCTCTTGAACTCCGGTTTTTGATGAACTTAGTCATTTTGCGATTTTCATATAACTTGAAAATTAAAATAATATATATATATATACCTTTATTAGCATTATTTAACACGAAACAACTCGCAAATTTGTTTTTACTCTTATTTGTTTTGACCTCGATTTAAATTGTTTTTGATTAGCTATGGCATATATAGCCCTGCAGATTTCGGTGCTACGCAGCAATGTTTTCCATTTTTAAAAGGTCATAAAGCTTTTACAGTTTTTAAGTTCTCAAAAGTTGACATGTATGAGGATCATAATGTAAAATTACCTTTTCTTAATTATGATGCATACCTTCCGAAAGGAGGGGTTGTTATGCTGCAATATAACCTCATTTACCGGAAAATAATAGCTCAGCATTTAAAAAATATAAATCCGTCATACTTGGTATGTAAGATGGATATAATAAAAAAAACAAGTTATTTCAGTTAGTGTGCACTACGGTCGACAGATAGTGCTGCGGTGCTGTAATATTTACTTTTTAAGCGAAGGCTTACCTCAGTATTTATAATATGTAAGTGCATCAAAATTAGTATGCTAGATATATAATATGAAAAATTATAATGAAATTATATGAAAAGTTGTATACAATATGAAAAATTACAGTGTATTTCAGACGATATGTGGTACTGCTATAATTCATATTTGTAATTTTAGATGACTGTATTTCAACATCTATTGGTTAAAATTTCACGAAACTGCTTATGTTAAAACCTTGACAGTGGGAGGCTACGTTGATTAATTTTTGTGTATGCGTAACTACAAGGTGTCGCTTTTGTAGGAAATAGTTTCTAAGACAGTTTTGTGACTGCCACAGCATACTAATTTTATTTAAAACATTACTTTACTACAGCAAAGGTTATAAGAAAAGACTTTACAAATTTCTAACCAAAAGAATTAAATTTTATTACTTTCTGAACTCTCAGATTTTCTTACATGGCATATTATTATATGGCAGATTCTGAAATAAATTGTGTACTGTTTCAAATATTCAATAGTCTTTATATATATTAAAGACAATGTCTGTGTGGATGTGTGTGTGTGGACAACGTACCGCAAAGACTAATCACGTAATTTGACACGAAAATGCCCCCCAAGGGGTCCTTGTGCACCCCGAAGCCCTATTTTCGAATATTTGATTAGTTTTCTTTTAATTAGTTAAAATATGAAAATTATAACCTCATAATAGCTAGAAAATTAGCTTTTATAATTTTAACTATAACTTAATTGTTTCCAAAAAGTTTACGAGTTCATTTTCTTTCGACATAAAAATAAAGACATTTAATTAAACATGAACAATAAAAAATATATAAAACATTAAATTATGCGATTCAAAAAAAAAAAAAAAAGATGTCATTATCACTTTAAAAATTTTATAAATATTGATAAAGTGCTGATATAGTTTATGATACTAATATACACCCCGCGACAAAAAGATAGGTACAAAGGGTTTTTCCTTTGGTTTTTCATAAAATAACATTATATAAATTGTGCTTATCATTTATTATCATAAAATAACACTATTCCCGGACAATTTTTTGTTTTTAGACTAATTTAGAAAAATTTTAAGACTAAATTTTTTTAATTTAAGACTACACTCCACGAGAAAAAGATAGGAACAAAGGTTTTTTTTTTTTTTTTTTAATTTTTCATAAAATAGCATTATCTAAATTGTGCTGATCATTTATTATCATAACAAAACATTATCATATCAAAAACATATTAAATATTTGAATCATATTCAAATATTCATATTCTATCTTTTTGTCGCGGTGTGTAGTCTTAAATTAGAAAAATTTTAGTCTTAAAATTTTTCTAAATTAGTCTTAAAACAAAAATTAGTCCGGGAATAGTGTTATTTTATGATAATAATAAACGATAAGCACAATTTAGATAATGTTATTTTATGAAATATCAAAGAAAAAACCCTTTGTACTTATCTTTTTGTCGCGGGGTGTATGTTGTTCTAAAAAGATATCTTATTTTAAAACTACAACTTTTTATATTTTTACTTCCAAGTTGTTGTTAAATAAGTAAATAAATAAATAAATAAAACTGCCCCTGATGTGACATCCAACTGCATAGAGTTCCTTTCTTACTTAAGCTCTATGATCATACATTTTTTTTTTTTTTTTTTTTTTTTTTTTTAATTTTATCAGTTTTGATTATACATCGTCATGGACGATTTTTTAAATTTTGGCCCTGAAATACACAGAACATTTTTCGTCAAGAACTTTAATTTAGCAACAGCTATTTTAAGCCACGTAGTCATCGCCATCAAAAATATAAATAAATCATAAAATATTGCAGAAAAATTATTGAAACAAAAATAAGAGTCACATAAATGATCTTTTTTTTTTTTATCTGAATAGATAATTTTATGGGGAAAAAATTCAGTTTCAGATTTAGAAAATTTATTTCAACAAGCACTGTCTTACACCTAAAAACCATTAAAAATATAAACAGAACATGAAGGATTCTTATATATTAACGACAAAGTGCAACCAATAAATGTATTAGTAGAATAGGTACTGAAAACATTCCCCCATTTTTATACAAGTAAGTTTAAAAAAAAAAAAAAAGAAAAGAAAAGAAAGAGAGAAAAAACTTCTACATGGCGACAAAAATTCAAAAGCCACCAAGGAAGAGATATAACACAATTGTGTACAGTGCGGCCACATATCCAAAACTAGCAGTGAGGACGCGTCCAAAATGTTGGAGGGATGCCAGCGTGACCGAGAGTTTGAAATTTGGAAAACATTCAGTAATTCCGCGCTCTGTTATTGCTCATTTTCTCTGAGTCAGATGACTGCCACCCCTATTTTAGCATTGGACTCGTTGAGTTAGCCCTTGCGCAGATGCTTCCATGGTTTCATGAAATGTGGTCAAAGAATACCATGAGTTTTACTTATTTACTTACTTATTTTTTATAAATCAATCAGAACGCTAATTTATCATACAAATAAATGAACTGCTATATGTGACTGCACTTGCACGCCACAAATATGGCACAAATATTTGATTAATTCGGAGTAATATTTAAGTAAATAAATAAAAATAAAAATATGTTTAATGGGAAATATGTATAAACACAAAAACATTAGTTGTCTAAAATCCGGCTGAAATAGTGCTCCATCACATTGTATTGCCGGGCATATTGGTGTGAAATTGCTGTCATATTATGGTCGACAGAATACATAAAATAAAAATATATATAGAAAATATCGTGACGATAAATACTATTTATAGTGCGTAAAGTGTTGTTTATGCATAATCGCGATTTAAATATAAAAGTATACTTTCATATTTTTCGATACTCTTCGTTTCAATTCTGTCATTCAGTAAGCCCCCAAATTGAAGTTCACGTGTAAGGCGGGGCCGCAGGCACCACAGAAAACGACACGAGATGTTGCGGTGGGGAAGTCTCTGCCAAAGGCAAAAAGGACCCTAAGTAATTCTCAATGGTTGTGCTATTAATAATAACGAATCATTTAGCTTCAGTTACGTAATAATCAGGATGAGGTGCTAAGCCAGCGAAAATCCCCAATGTTGTTTGTGTTTCTATTTATATTTCTGGGAATAACAGCGTTTGAAACGATAGCAATTAACAATTTGTTAAAAAACTTGTGATTTTTATTTCGAAAATTTGATCAATAGATCTAACCAATATATTTCTTTTACCCCATCAATTAAAGCATTTCTGTACTTAGAATAAACCTAACAGTACACTTGAAGAAAGGACAACTTCAGGATATTTCTGAGATGTCTTTTCCTCCTGAAGATATCGTCAAGATATTCTGAGGAGAAGATGTATTTTTCGGGAATAGAAAATACGTATGTTTATGACATCATTTGTAACGCGATAAAAAGTATGCGTAGATTTAGAATTTAAACGAAAGAATAATTTAATTTAATTTACAAAAAAAAAAAAAAAAAAAAAAAAAAAGCATTTTTAGTCACATCATACTATAGGTATGGGGAACTTTGGTAATCGTGAAAATTTTGAGTTCCCAATCATACTATAGGTATGGGGAACTTTGGTAATCCTGAAAATTTTCGACCTTAGTTTTGTGACTTTTTTACGCATTTTCAGGTGTGAGGAATCTGAAAATGACAAAATTTGTATGGTGTCTGCCTGTAGGGTGTCTGTTAGTGTGTTAGCTTATTAGTGTGTTAGTCCGTTAGTCCGTTAGTCCGTTAGTTTGTTAGTCTGTGTACACGATATCTCAAGAACAAATTGTCGCAGAGAGGTCAGATCAGCTTTAAAATATTACTTTCGACACTGGCAAAAACCCTATTCATTTGCAACATTCGAATTTAAAAACTTCGTAAGTTATTAGAAATTTACGATTTTCTAAACATGGGAGAATGGGAGAAAAATTCACTTAAACATGCATTAAATGGAAACGTTTTACTGTAAAAATATCAGACCAGTTTTAAAATATCAATTTTGATGCCGGAATGAACATCATTAACTATAAATATGCTACTTTGAAAATTTCGCAAGGTATTGGAAATTTACGAATTTCTTAACATGGCAGTATAGGGCAAAATTTCACATAAACGTCAATTATCAGACATATTTTCATCGTAAAGATGTCAGACTACTGTTGAAATATTATTTAGGACACTGGCATGAATATTAAGGACTATGAATTTTCCAATATAAAAATTTCGTAAGTTATTGGAAATTTACGAATTTCTTAACATGGCAGAATAGAGCAAAATTGCACATAAACGTCAATCTTGAGGGATATTTTCATCGTAAAGATGTCAAACCACTTTCGAAATATTATTTATGATACTGTCATGAATATCTTAGACTATGGTTTTTCCAATTTAAAAAATTCGTAAGTTATTTGGAATTTACGATTTACTTAACATGTCAGAATAAGGCAAAATTGAGCATAAACTTCCATTTTGAGGATCATAAATACATTAGACAACTTCAAAATTACGTTTATGATATTTGTTTGAACATAATTGAATACAAATATTCTAATGGGAAAATTTCGTAAGTTATTCGTAATTTACGATTTTATCAACATAGCGAAATTGTAAATTTTTCATGTAAATCTGAATTTTGAGGATTATTGCATTGGAAATAATAGCATGAAAACTAAACAACGGAATTAACCCTGATAAAATAAATTAATAGATTAGAATAAGATAAATATATTGAAGTGAACGGTGGATAGCCTATTAGGCGAGGATTTCGTTCTGTCACTGTATCAAGCTTTGGTCAAATTCATTTTTTTAACATTCATATAATATGTCTCGCACTAGAAATTTATGACAACATAAATATGGTGGGGAACTGAGCAGAGTCCACCTATGCCAACTAGTTTTCTTTGTATTTCTTCCCCGACTTACTTTATTTATTAACCCATGCAGGCCCGAGTTTTCGCTGCTTTGTGTTTCACTGAATAGGAATATTAATTGTGCATAACAAGAAAAATCAGAAAAATATTATAAAAATCCCCATATTCAATGTCAAATGGAAATATATAATATTTAATATCACATTATTTATTTTTATTTATTTTTATGAAAATTTTGTGCTGAAAATCAGTATTTTTTTTCTTTAATATACAAAGAGATTTGTAATATCTAGACCATTTCGCATTACAGCTTTAGCATACGACCCTTTTAATTTATTTTTTAAAACCATGGATCCAGGTGACGGTACACCAGTTGGTAAAGCGCCAAGCTCGTAATATGAAGATTGCCGGTTCAATACTTGAGCCGGCTAAAGACCGTCGTGTACACTAGTGGTGGCTGGTGCACATAAAATTCGTCGTGGCCGCAAAGTCCTCCATCAAAACTGTACATCTGGGGATCACCAAATTGGGGGAGCCATCCCCTCCGTGGAGGATCAAAATTGTAGTGGCACATCCCTAGGAATGCTTTCCAGTCCGTCGCCAATTACCCATTGTGACGTTAGACCCAACGTGCCTACTTACAACCATGGATAATATTTTAATTTTCCTATGTAAAATGACTTTATTACAGAAGAAAAACGTCACTGGGAGAAACGTTTTTCAACGTGGCAAATAGAGTACTTTCATAAACCCGTCGTTTTTAGTTAATAACTTCTTTAATTAAAATGATAGAAATTTCTAAATAGCTGGAATGTCTTCATTGGAGTATTCGGAACATATTGATACCTCTTGTGACGTGAAGGACCCTGCTCTTTGAAAGAAGAGACAGTCGCAGACCAAAAAATTTGACGCTAGCGACAGTAACATTTTTTTAATACATAGACATTATAGTGAAATAACATGAAAATTAAATCTTAAAAATAGGGGGATCCTGATAAATTTCTCAAGACGTGATTTAAATTGGTTAGTGCATGTTTTATAATTTTGAATATCAATAAAAGGAAATTTCTAAATTATATGAAACACAAAAATTTATCATGAAGTCTCAGCTTATATGAATTATGCTACTAACCACTAAAACCTTGACACAAATATTCAACGAAATATATTTTAATGTATATGTATACATATTTTTTATTTAAAACACAGATCAATGACTTTCTTTTTAAAGAAAAATACACATAGAAGTAATTAAAACAATTCATTTTATTAGAGATCAATGCAGCTAATTTTTATTTTGTTATTTTAAAGATGTGTTATTTAATTTAAATTTACGTAAAATTCTAGAATTTAAAATGGAGCAATATTAAATTTTATTTACACAAAAGGGAAGATATATTTTTTGCTTTTACAGAAGAATATAATTAACTAGTTCATGTAGTACATTGGAATAATTTATATTTTCTAAATGTTCTTGTTATGCAACTGTATATAAATGACAGATAGAAACTTACTTAGCATTTTGTCTAATTAAGAGGAAAATGAATTAAATATTTAACTTTTGCATAAAAAGTATCTATAATTATTTAAAAATATTAATTGAAAGTTGACATGTGTATTTAAAATACTGATTTGCTTGCGTTAGTAATACGTAGTAATATTTTTTTTTTATGCTTCGCGTTACAATTAAAAATATATAAAATTTTAAACAAATAAAATAAACAAATAAAATTTTCTTTCCAATACAATTCAGCTTCATTGTACATCTTAAGCGTTTAGTACGCTTCATTGTACATCTTAAGCGTATTTCCTCAAATTTCAATTTCTTAAAAAAACGTTTTGAAAAAAAAAAAAAAAAAAAATCACTTTTTAGCATTTTATTTTTTTTTATTGTTTACTATTTATTTTATTGCATAATGCTTTCAACAACTGTGGCACATTCACAATTGATAGCAAAAATTAAAAAATCAAAGAAAACGTTATTAAATGTAGAAATGCAAAACTTACAATATCGTATAAAAAATATAGTACGTTAACACAATGATAGAAAATTAATAATTTTTTTAGAAAAGATCCATATATATATAGTTATTTTTCATGGTTTTTACAGTCTTTTCAAAATGTACATACATTTTTAAATTTTTATTTCCCATTGCAATAAACATCAATTAACTTATCAGAAATTAGAGAAACATGCAAGTTTATGAATAAATCAGTAAAATAATATTATACATTTTAATGGGTTTGTAAACAAATTTATTCATTTTTATTAAGGTATATTTTCTTTCATTTCAATAAACTTGTATTCATAGGAAAAATGCCGACACATACTATTTACTCAGTTATGAATATTTATAAAAGGATCATTTTTAAGAATAAACCTTAATTTGAAAATATTTACGTAGTTATTTTTATTTCATTTATTTTCAATTTGCTTAAGTTAAATTTTCATGTTTGTCACACACCGTTTTTTGTATATAAAAATGTTCTTAAAGAAAGAACCATATTCGATTCTTAATAATTTATATGGAACAGCACCAATTTTTTAAGCTGTGAATGTTGATTTAGAAATAAGGTAACACATAAATCCTATTATACAAAGGTAATTAATTATATCACGCTGTTTAAAGTATTATTATTATTATTTTATTTTATTTTATTTATTTATTTATTTATTTGTATGAAAAAAAAAAAAAAAAAAGCATTTGAAACTTTCAAAAAGTTTGTGGTATAGAGATTTACAGTTTTTAATGTGAATGAAAGTAATGATGTGAATTACATAATATTGTGATTACACTTTTGTAATCCATGTGAGAAAATTCGAAATTACTTTCGAAATAAAGTATATATTTATAATTTTCAAATATATCCAATGTACGTTTAATGAGAATGGATTTCCTTCGATAACAATATTAGTTATTATATCCAAATTCATATTGTATTTGTTTCGTTCTTTTACATATAAATTTATTATTTAGTGTAAATTTTAATTGTTAACGTAGGTTTGTACACAGAATTTCTTATCTTATCCCTTAATCTGCAATCTGTCTTTATAGTATTGAAATTCAGGATAAAAAAAGTCGTGTGAGTGCCACACGTGATTATTATTGCTATTTTGAATAAGGGTTGATGGGTTGATTGGGTTTTATGCCGCACTAGTGCTGCGCAGTAAGCAATTGGGGACAGTCTGGGACTCATCCTTAAATGTGGACCGGAGACATGCCATCGCAATTTTGATCCTGCGCGGAAAGCATGTTAATCTCCCACTTCGGTAACCCCGAGAGGTATAACTTTGATGGGAACATGAAGGACATTTCAGCCACGACAGATTTTACGTGCACCAACCACCATTAAGTTTTGAAAAAGAAAATAAAATTTTGATTATTTCCCATTTGCTTACTTTTAACATATCTCATTCAACCTTTTCTTTTGTAGGATTAAAAAAAGTACTTAGTTCTTTTTGTTCTGCAAACTTAATTCAGTATTAACAAATAATATTTTATGAGTGTTTTTATGATGACCAGTGTAAACAGACCTTTTCAACTAGTGTCTTTTTTACTTTCTTCTATATGTAATATAGAGAAGTATTAAATTCGCGAAAATTTTCAACCTCCGTTTTTTGACCGATCTACACGTTTTGGGATGTCCTGAACACGAATTGATAGTTTTTAAAAAATGTCTGTCTGTGTGTCTGTCTGTCTGTCTGTCTGTCTGTCTGTATCATTTTTTTGTGGACGCTGTATCTCACGAACCAATGAATGAAATTTAACCAAACTTGGTATTTAGTTGCACCCTGACATAAACTGGTGCCGATTAGATTTTGGGATCAATCGCTCAACAGGTGGCGCTGTGATCGCATTTTATGCAAATTTTTAACTTGGCAGCATAGGACAAAATTCCGTATAAATGGGCATAATGACAGTTATTTTAAACTTGTGATTGTAAAATTAATATGAATTATTGATAATAGTAGTAGTTAACTCGGGAAAAAAAATTGTGCATGGGGGGGGGCATCGGTTCCCCCCTGGGGGGAAGTACCCCCCCGGGGGGGTTAAATTTTGAAGATGGGTATCAACGAAAGGTCTCGTCAATACCTTTAAAACGAATGATTGAACCATAAATCTGTGATAATTTAAAACAAAGTTATCGATTTTTTTTTACTTTTAACAAAAAAAAAAAAAACTTAGAAAAAAAATCGTATTTATTTTTTTTTTTTAAACGAAATTTTACCAAACTTGGTATTTAGTTGGTCCCCGACATAAACTGGTGCTGATTATATTTGGGGATCAATAGCTCAACAGGAGGCGCTGTGATAGCATTTTATTTAAATTTTTAACATGGCAGAATAGGACAAAAATTCGTATAAATGTGCATAATAAGAGTTATTTTACACTTGTGATTGTAAAATTAATATGAATTATTGATAATAGTAGTACGTAACTAGGAAAAAAATTTTGTGCATGGGGGGTAAATTCTGAAGATGGGTATCATTCGAAAGATCTCGTCAATACCTTTAAAACGAATGGTTGAACTATAAATCTGTGATAATTTGAAACAAAGTTACCGATTTTTTTTTACTTTTAACCAAAAAAAAAAAAAAAAAAAAAAAAAAAAAAACGCATTTTTTTTTTTTAATATTGTTAGTGATTGAATATGTATTAATTTTTACAAAAAAAAACTTGGGAAAAAAAAATCGTATTTTTTTTTTTTTTTTTAAATATTGTTACTGATTGAATATGTATAGGAAAATATAGAAGAAAGTCTTGTGGTGGCCACAACATACTAGTTTACTTTTAAGGTCAGATCCAGTAATGCGCATAGTTTATTCTCCGAAATTTTGAATTTGAATGAATAGCATTTCCATTTACTCAAAATTAAGTCGGAATGCATCAATACTTATATTCTTAAGATATTTTTTTCGCCTTTTTAGAAGAAAAGCACACATAATTCAAGTAAATATATGAAGTAAAGACTGGCTAGCATTAGTATTTATTAGATTATTTCTCCAGGAGGGATTATTATTATATTTATTTATTTATTTATTTTTCGAATTGATACTCGTTTTAAATACAGCAATACGTTTTGAATCATTTAAGTTTTTTCAGAGACAGTTTGTTATGATATAAGTTTATATATATATATATATATATATATATATATACATTATTTTTTAATACGTTAATAAAACAGGAAATATATTGTGTTAGTTAAATATGTATTTTTATTCAGTTCACGTTTTATCTTTATGGAAAGATTTAAATGTTCTTAAATATATAAAATAGGCGAAAATTACAATGTGTCCGTTTAATAAAATGCATTCGATTGATTGAATATGTTTTGTTTATTACATGTTCATGTGTTATTAAACTAATAGCATAGTTGCTAACATTTTAATTTATTCCGGAGCATTTTTAGCCCCGCCTTTAATTCGCACCACTTTATTTGTAGAATATTTTTCTCCAATATATAGCAACGATAAAATAATAAAAAAAATTACTGTTAAAGAAAAGTGGTATGAAATAAAAGCGGGGCTAAAAATGCTGTGGAATAAATTAAAATGTCGACATTTCTTCTAATAGGTACACCAGTTAATAATGCGTCGTAGGCAAGTAAAACACGATAATTTTAACAGAAACAGCACATGACCTTTATTTAAAGTAATGGCCATTAATAGCTTCTCATTACTTCAATCTTTCAGACAATTTCTGGATTCCTCGCAATGGAACTTTGCGTCCTAGGAGGAAACTATTCAGAAACACACTTTTTCGGTTCCTCATACGTTGAGAAATGCTGCTTAGAAAATGTGTGTACCATCGAGCGGAGAAAGTAGTAATCCAAAGGGGCAAAATGTGGTGAATACAGTAGGTGAGCTAATCTTTCCCAAAGAATTTTCTTTAACGTGTCTTTAACAAGTTTGAATTTTGTGATGGCGCATTATCATGAAGCAAAATTACCTTGACATGTTTTGTTACCCACCATTGTAGTCATTTGACGATCAAATTATAGTTCAGATTCACAATTTGTTGTTGGTTGCGGTTACTGCTTGTGATTTTATCAGATTTGAGCCACTTTTAATGCTTGCAGTTAGTCATATAGAAATTTAATAAAAAAACTTGGCGGTCCGTTGTTGTTCCTATCAAAATCACCTCTTTTAAAGCGTTTAAACCATCGTTTATAAGTATCTTAAGATGGAGCATCTTCATCCCGGAGTATATTATTCACCACTTTCAGCATCACTTTTGCTCAAAATAAAGTAATGATTCAACACCTCCGGCATATAACAAGAAAGCACCGCATTTTAAAGTATTTCGTACAAAACCTTGAATAAACATGTTTATTCAAAGTTTTGTACGTAATACCTACTGCATTTTTTTCCCACGGACTTTGCATGTTTCAGAATAAATACATCCACGAGGTTAATCCTTCACCCCACTTGACTTTTTAAAATTTGAAACTTCTTGTACGTTGAACGAAATAGCCCACACATCACCTAACATCTAAAGCTTTCTTCTACAATCCCATCTATTGAAAATGATCTAAATTATTAACCCGTATAAACACCTCTTTTAAAGCGTTTAAACCACCGTTTACAAGTATCTTAAGATGGAGCATCTTCATCCCGGAGTATATTATTCACCACTTTCAGCATCACTTTTGCTCAAAATAAAGTAATGATTCAACACCTCCGGCATATAACAAGAAAGCACCGCATTTTAAAGTATTTCGTACAAAACCTTGAATAAACATGTTTAATCAAAGTTTTGTACGTAATACCTACTGCATTCTTTTTCCCACGGACTTTGCATGTTTCAGAATAAGTACATCCACGAGGTTAATCCTTCACCCCACTTGACTTTTTAAAATTTGAAACTTCTTGTACGTTGAACGAAATAGCCCACACATCACCTAACATCTAAAGCTTTCTTCTACAATCCCATCTATTGAAAATGATCTAAATTATTAACCCGTATAAACACCTCTTTTAAAGCGTTTAATCCACCGTTTACAAGTATCTTAAGATGGAGCATCTTCATCCCGGAGTATATTATTCACCACTTTCAGCATCACTTTTGCTCAAAATAAAGTAATGATTCAACACCTCCGGCATATAACAAGAAAGCACCGCATTTTAAAGTATTTCGTACAAAACCTTGAATAAACATGTTTAATCAAAGTTTTGTACGTAATACCTACTGCATTCTTTTTCCCACGGACTTTGCATGTTTCAGAATAAGTACATCCACGAGGTTAATCCTTCACCCCACTTGACTTTTTAAAATTTGAAACTTCTTGTACGTTGAACGAAATAGCCCACACATCACCTAACATCTAAAGCTTTCTTCTACAATCCCATCTATTGAAAATGATCTAAATTATTAACCCGTATACTTATAAGATGTAAAAGAAAAAAATAAAGATCCGCATATATATATATATATAGAGAGAGAGAGAGATAGAGGAAACAGAATGTTCAGTAGTAATATAATATTATCAGTGCAAACATTTGAAATTTAAAGATGATTAAATTTCAGTATTCAAACAATTATTCTAATCAAAAACGAAGACCCCCCCAAATCAAACCAAAAGAGAAAAAGAGTAAAATCAAAATGAATTATTGCAAATTGGAATGAGAAAAAAGCATTATTTGCATTCTAACGTTATCAAGGGCCTGGTAGAATGCAAATATGCTAAAAAATGTAAGTTTTTCTGTCAAAAAGAAAGCAAAAGGTAAGAATTTCTTCGTTCTCAGGCCCGAAACACCCATTGTAAAAAAAAAAAAAAAAAAAAACGAAGATCAAAATAAAACGCTTCACTGCAAGTGATAATCCAATAAACCATTTAAAAAATTATTAGTGATAATACACTTATAAACATTGTAATTTTAAGCCCTAAACAATCACAAATAAGCAAGAAAGAAGCCGCACAAAATTTATTAAATACTAGTCACATGTAAAATTTAACACGCAGATGAAACACACATTGGAAGAAAAACAAGAAAAACGTAGATCAAAATAAACCCACTACTACAAATGTTAATCCAAAAATTATTATTGATAAAACACAATAAATATCGTAATTTTGAACTCTAACAAAAAAGAGGCAATACATAGTTTATGAAAAACGAGACACATGTTAAAGATAACAAGTAGATATTAGTTAAAAGCACAGTTAGTCAGCTCAATGTTAGCAGTGAACATGGAGTATGACTAGGGAATTCACAAACCGAAACAAGTTGATATATAGTTTAATTTTACTGATTTATTTTAATTTTACGTTAGTTTCTTTGAAAACATTTTATTAAATGTATTATTTCCTCGGGCATGTCCTCTTTTTTAAAAAAGCCGACATCTTTCAACAACATGGAACTTTTCTGGAAATATATGATTTATTTAAGAAAAAAAATATTTACATAAAAGTGTGTTATTTCAGTATTTACGAGTAAAACTTATATTTTCGGATTTAATCGTTGTTTCGAAACGTTAAAATATCATCTATGATTTTTAGTTTTATCTTTTATTTAACAGAAACCAAAGAGCAATTTACGCTTGTTCCTTCTATTTCAATATGTGTTGTAAGCAAAATCATTTTCAATTAAGGTTTTCTTGGAAAACAATGCAAGTCATTAAGAAAATGCATTTCTCATTTATTCATGGATATATTTTAAGAAAGAAAGAATTTGATATTCCAGGTGTTCTTTAGCAATAAGCTTTCACTTCGTACGTCAGCAAAATCTAATTAAAACGAGCTTTGATTTATTGTACATAAAATACTTATTTCTAATTTACAAAATTGGAAAGGAAATGCTTCGCTTTTAAATATTTAAGCAGAAAATGGTTCATTATTCATGAAGCAATAAACAGTATGTTAGGTTTAATATGATACATATTGAAAAATATGTTTTTCAAAATCTTTTCTGTACACAAATTTGTATATTACATTTTTCAAAATTATTTTTTAAAAACATGAAAAGTCATGATTTATTACTATTCATTTTGTATGATACGCAAATTGATTTATTAGTTAAAAACATTATTTATTTATCAGATTTTAGGATATACACTCCGTCTCATATTTATAAGGACACTTTATGTTTTGAAATAACTAATGTAAAAATAATTGAGAACAAGATTATACTACGTGCACTTAATATATCTAGCAATCTAAAAACCAAAATTGCTATAATTGTTTTAGTATGAAAAATTAATTAATAAAAAATAATGCAAAATATGTTTTTCTCCACGTTTTTAGATGTTTATAATTATAGCGACAATCAAGATTTTTTTCGTTTTATTTAACTTACTAGCGGGTAAATTGCAGTTGACATGCGAATTTGTTAACTACTGGACTAGATTAATTCATATATAAGCATTCAATTTTTCTTGGACGGACATTACTGATAATTCCTCGAAAATAAAGAATGTTCATGTAGTGAAGTATGATAAATGTTTTTTTTTTTTTTTAAGTGGAAGAATAATTTCAATCCGCCGAATTTCTAATGAAATTCGAAGATCTAAAATTGCTGAAAGAAATGTGATCAAACGTTGAACTGCTGGTTCTATAGAAGAGAGATCTGATGCAAAATCAGAGTTGTTTTACAGAGATCGAAGACTCATAATTCCTCTTACTGTTCTACTCATAATGACTGCTGCTGAATTTGCTCGTAATTTTTAACGAAAGTTTGGGGTCCACATTTATGCATGTTTAATAATTAATAATATGTTAAAATGAATAAAAAACCTGTAAAAATCAATAAGCATTTAATGGGGGAAAGCACGTCTGTGTTAAAGTTGAATAAAGACAATATTAAATGGGAAAATGTTGCATTTTCGGATGAAAAACATTTTATTCTTGATTAACCAAATGGTTTTAACTGTTACTGGCACGATCTGAAGATAGCGAAAGACAGAGCAGGTTTTTTAAAGGCAGATATGAATCGGGCATTTTAAAGGTGGATCTATGGTGCTCTGGGGAGCTGTTTCTACTGAAGGCAGAATGATAATTTTAAACGTGGAATTCTCAGATTTTTGTTACATTTTGGGGTAATAATATTTTTTTCAACAAGATTTACATTTTTGCTCTACTTCTAGAGCAATAGGAAATAGTTTGAAGAAAAAAACTTCTGTTGCCTTTTCAGTGGCCTAAAAGTTAAAAAAACCTTAACTTATCATATTAGAAAAGTGCATGCAAGTGGAAAGCAATATTAAACAGTTTAAATGTATTCAGAATATCATCTATGCTGTATGAAATGGTATTGAAACTGAATATTTAAAAAAAAAAGTATATATATATATATATACCAGAGAGAATGTCTGACTGTTTCACCCTAAAAGGAGACCCCATAAAATATTAATTTAAAGAATAACTGTAAAATATTTACTAAGATTCGAGCTGTCCTTACAATTGTGAACACCTGAAAAAATCATCTTTTTGACCGTATTTAAAGTTTTTTAAGATGGAAAAACGATAAAACTTTTTAAATATCGTCTATTAATGAAATTCGAATTAATAAAAAATATATTTGTTTAAATAACAGTCTTCAGTGTTCAGTTAATATAGAAAAACGGGTGTCCTTATAATTATGAGAACCAGTGTAGAATTAATTTAATGAATAAATCAAATTTCTAATCGAATAACAAAATACACTGCTATCAAAATTTCGATTCCATATTGAAATGAAACTTAATGCATATATATGAAAACAGAACAACAAAATTCATTAAATTTAATTAAATTTTTGAGTGCTATAAATCTACACTTTTTAATGTGTTCAGAGTTTTTATTTAAATAAAATTCATTAAATATTTGAAATGTCTGAGTTAGAGTTATATGTGTATTTTTTCTTTTCATTCCTTTTAAGGGTACGAGGAGCATTGATATTAATAGATTCACTTCACATTCTATTGCTTTTTAAACTATACACTGTTTTGCAGGATAAAAAGTTGTTTTAGAGTTGAAAAGGTATTCATTATGGGGAAAGTAATAAAAAAGTAATGCCCAATTTCAAAATACTACATGCAAATTCTAAATCACTTTAAATCTCCTACATTTTTACTGCGCGTTCTTTTTATGGAGCTGGACACATTTGTGGATTTAAAATTTTATGTATCAATTACAGGATGAGTTACAAATAAATAAATAAATAAATAAAATAAAATAAATTTTTGATTTCGATAAATATCCAACCATCGTAAAACTGGCGACAACGTTTTATCCGTAGATTGAGACTAATAGTCCTCCATACTAAAAACAATTTTGGTGAAATTCTGGCAAAAGCAGAATTTAGTTTAGTATAGAGGACTATTAGTTTTTTTTTTTTTTTTTTTTTTTTTTTTTTTCAAATTACAACATCGCTTTCAAATGATTAAATTACATTTTCGATAAGTTTTTGATTTCCAACTATCGTAGAACTGGTATCGTAAAAATCCGTAGATTAGAACTAAATAGTCCTCCGTGCTAAAAAAAAAAAAAAAAAAAAAAGTGAATTTAAAAAAAATTCAAGAATTTTTGTCATGCGGCTGAATTTGAGATTTTGTAGAACTAATTTCTTAATTTCAAAATGGGTGTTCAGATTTTCGACAAAGATATTGATTAACAATCGTATAAATTTTTTAAAACATTGCGGGTGAAAAAAAAAAATGCATGGAGAATGTTAAGTTACTGGTTATTCTCAAAATTTTGAACACAAGAAAAATAAATGTAATGTTTAATATTTTGTAAAAGCTTTTAAATAATATCTGGGAACTGTAAAAATGTACTATATCTTCAATATTTGTAGAAATATATCTTCATATGCTTAATAATATCTATCTGAATACGTTTATTTGCATAAATTTTGACATTTTTCATCATTCTTTCTCACTATTGGTTAGCTGTAGTTTTAAGCCTTAAGTACATACATTTTTCTAGAAACGTCAATTTATTTCTTAAGTTATTACTTAGAAACCTAAGATTGAAAAGATATATTTAAGAATATCTTCTCCATATATGATTCGGTTTATTGCCAAACATTTATTGATTTCACATCTTCAAAACTTGCACATTTATGGAACTTGCTATATTTATGGAACACGGAGGATGATGCAACCAGTACTTATTTTACTCGCACCAGCCACCATTAATATGATTTTTTTGTCGGTTTGAATATCGAACCCACAATCATGCGTTAATGGGCTTAACGTTTTACTAACCAGTTACCACTGCGCCTCGAAATATTTGGTCTCTAACAAAAATTAGTGTGTTCTAGATTTTTAAATAAAATAAACCTAAACTCAAATTGTAAATTGCTTGTTTTGCTGGACTGATTAACTACAGTCGGCAGCAAAAGTATCTGAGCACTTGTAAAAATTCATATATATATATAAGTGCATTTATTACTTTTTTTTTTTTTTTAATAAATACTTGTCGAATCATGTTCTTAGACTGACAAAGAACAGGATATTTTTACTGTCGACTGTAGAGCTGTCTATTGAGATATTGACGATTGCTCGAGTTTCCCCTCTAGGTTGGGCTGATCAGTAGACATGACATCACAATTTTGATCCTCCACAGAGTTTATAATCAAACATTGAAAGTATCGTGAAATGTATTGGGATACCATGTAAAAAAATCAGCAAAAACTTTTGAAGAAAAACTTGATTAACATTGCATGTTACTGCAGGTATTTTGGGATGGATACCTGCTGTTTTTATTTTTCTGCAAAACCTCTTTAAAATATTTGAATTTTTTAAAGGTTTACCTTTTTATTTATTTATGTATTTATTTATATATTTACTTATTTATTTTTTATTACTCTTTTTTTTTTTTTTTTTTTTACTGGCATATTTAGATTTCGTCAATTATTTTGTAAAAGACGCATTTGAAAGCTGTTTCGACAAACCAATGTGGTGATGTAATCAAAGTTTTTGATAAATACCTTAATATAAATCTTTCAAAAAAAAATTTTTTTTTCTAATGAAAATCTTTTCTTTTTCCAATTTTAGCATAAATATATATATTTTTTTAATACTGAACATTTGCCTCTATACTTAAGTTTTTCTTTTTAATTAATGAATATATATATATATATATATATATATATATATATATATATATATATATATACGTATATATATATTTATATAAATATATCAGTACTTTCGCTCCCACTTATATGGCAAACCCTTTAGCATTGTTTCATGGTTCATAGAGATATAGAAGTCTCTTTTGTATGTTTTACTATTATACTAAATGTGTAAATAGTTGGGTAAGGAAAATAGTAATAAGGTGTAGGTTCATAAAATATGTTTGTATTTATTTTATTTTATGTTGTTGTATTTTCTGCATTTAATTAAGAAATAATTATAAAAAAATCACGTAATAAAATTTATTTTTCTCCTTTTGTGACATTAAGAAACTGATTTTAAATAATAAAAAAAACTAGTTGGCATAGGTGGACTCTGCTCAGTTCCCCATCACATTTATATTCTCATAAATTTCTAGTGCGAGACATATTATAATCATGTTAAAAGTAATGAATTTGACCAAAGCTTGATACAGTGACAGAATGAAATCCCCGCCTAATAGGCTGTCCACCGTTCACTTCGATATATTTATCTTATTCTAATCTATTAATTTATTTTATCAGGGTCAATTCTGTTTAGTTTTCATGCTACTATTTCCAATGCAATAATCCTCAAAATTCATATTTATATGAAAAGTTTACAATTTCACTATGTTGATAAAATCGTAAATTACGAATAATTTACGAAATTTTCCTATTAGAATATTTGTATTCAACCATGTTCAAATAAATTTCATAAATGTAATTTTGAAGTTGTTTAATGTATTTATGATCCTCAAAATGGAAGTTTATGCTCAATTTTGTTTTATTCTGACATGTTAAGTGAATCGGAAATTCCAAATAACTTACGAAATTTTTAAATTGGAAAAATCATAGTCTATGATATTCATGCCAGTATCCCAAATAATATTTAGAAAGTGGTTTGACATCTTTACAATGAAAATATCCCTCAAGATTGACGTTTATGTGAAATTTTGCTGTATCCTGCCATGTTAAGAAATTCGTAAATTTCCAATAACTTACGAAATTTTTATATTGGAAAATTCATAGTCATTAATATTCATGCCAGTGTCCTAAATAATATTTCAAAAGTAGTCTGACATCTTTACGATGAAAATATCTCTCAAAATTGACGTTTATGTGAAATTTTGCCCTATACTGACATGTTAAGAAATTCGTAAATTTCCAATAACTTACGAAATTTTCAAAGTAGCATATTTATAGTTACTGATGTTCATTCTGGCTTTAAAAGTGATATTTTAAAACTGGTCTGACATTTTTACAATAAAAAGTTAAATGCACGTTTAAGTGAATTTTTGTCCTATTCTCCCATGTTAAGAAAATCGTAAATTTCTAATAACTTACGAAGTTTTTAAATTCGAATGTTGCAAATGAATAGTGTTCTTGCCAGTGTCGAAAGTAATATTTTACAACTGATCTGACCTCTCTACGACAATTTGTTCTTGAGATATCGTGTACAAAGACTAACAAACTAACGGACTAACGGACTAACTGACTAACCCACTAGCTCACTAACAGACTAACAGGCTAACAGACACCCTACAGACAGACACCATACAAAATTTGTCATTTTCGAATTCCTCACACATGAAAACGTGTAAAAAAGTAAAAAAAAACCGAGGTCGAAAATTTTCACGATTACCTAAGTTCCCCATACCTATAGTATGATGGGGAACTAATAGTTTTCAATAGTTTAAAAAATATAAAAAGAAGACAATTTAAACTGACTTCTATTTTTGCAGATTTAATAAATTTTCTTTTATTTTTCTATTAAATTTATACATACATGCATACATACACACACATATATACATATGTATATATATATATTTATTTATTTATAAAAACAAAAAAGAAGTATAATGAAAAATAACAAAGTGATTAAATTCCACAATAACCAGCGAAAACATAAATGGGTTACTAATTCACTAAAATAGAATTATTTAAATAATTTCAACTTTAATATTTTAATTCAGATATGAAAAAAAAAAAAGAATAGTACTCACTTTAAAATAATTCCGATGAGAATACAAATAATACAGAAACATTATATGTATATGAAACTGTATACATAGTTCATTTTTGAAATATGCAGTCGTGAAAGACATAAACGAAGTCCGTACATTTCAACAACTTTATTTGAATCTTAAAATACTTCAGGCTTTCTCGCATAGGAGGAGGCCAGTAACACTTTAGCATTTTCCAACAAAAACATTATACAGTTACTTTAGACGAGCTCCTATTTAGTGATGTATGCACTTTTATTTGAGGGAAAAGGATAAGAGAAAACGGAATTTTCCTTCCTACGTGACAATATATCACGTGATTAAAAGAGTGTAGTTTAGTGCTTTCTAATTATTCAATTGGTTCTTTCCACCTAGACTGTGCGGTAACTAAGTCTAGAAGGAGTATTTTCTGGCTGGAGGGAAAAAGACAATTTGAAAGAAATACGTTAAAATAATAATAAAAAAATTAATTTTTCAAACGGTTCGGTTTTTAAGAAAGCGGAAATGATAGTTTCGATTTAAAAAGAAAAGATTTGAATCATTATTAAAGAATATATTAATTAAATTAGAACTTAATATAAAAATACCTAATTAGGGTTTTTTTTTAATCATATATACATACATATATATATATTGCGTTCTTTGATTTCTCTTTCTCTCTCTCTCTCTCTCTATATATATATATATATATATATTAATTATTATTCTTAAAGAAGTTAAACACTCAATTATAAGCATAAAAACTACTTTCTTTTTTCGAAGGCCATTAATTAAAAATACTTACTTTTTGCAAAAGGAGCAGCCACTTATTACTTTCTTAAGTGCTTGAAAAGGAACGGCTATCTGAAATGAATATTAAGACCAAATATTATCATACATCTTAAGCTCCATTAAGCTTAATTGAATGAAATTTTTTAACTAGAATAATAATAAAGATAATACTTATATTAAATTTTAAAAGCTTTTATTAAATCTACCTACACTGAAAATTATTCCTCTGAATTAACATTGACGTTTCTTTTATTTATTTATTTCTTGGATTTTTTATTTTAATGCGGCGTTAATAAAAACGAAATTTTTGATTTAAGATTTATTTATTCTTTTATTTTTGTTAAAATTATTATTTTAAATTACAAATTTAGTATAAAAAAATCTTTTCAGTGCTCAGAAATGCATTTTGATGGATAATTGACACATATCATTTTTTCGAAACATGTATAAACAAAAAGACCATTTTTAATTACTTATATTGTGACACCGATTTGCTAAACAGATTTTGTATCTCGCATAGTTTAAAAATGAATAGTTGTAGAGTATTCCAAACGTATATTTATGATTATCATAATGTCTACTAATACAGAAAATACACCGCCACTTTAGAATGTAGAAAAAGAGGGGTAAAAAGGCTAAAAACTACATAGAAATAGCATGGGAAGAAAAACAAAAAACTCACAATGTCAAGTTTGTTAAAAAAAGAAAAAAAAAACAGGCTCACACCGGAAGTAATAAGAGGATAAAATTGACTAGAAAAAGACATCGAAGAGCGGGAATCGGGCGGGCTGGGGCATGGGTTCTATCGTACAGGATTAATATGTCTAAAAATTTATAGATATCTACAATTTTTCATGAAATCTGTATGTACTTATATCTTATATGTGTGTGAGTGTCTGTATCTCGCTTATCTCAAAAACGGTTGAAAGTAGAATATTTCAAATTCATACAAAATTTGGCGCCATTCGCGCATCTAGATCACTCGACAGAACACTGTAAACAATGTCAGCTTTATTATGGCCACCCTGTATTGTATAATTTTATGTCGTATTGATTTATACGCAATATAGTAAAATTGAAGTTTTAAATTAATTTAATGTCATAGTTTTAATTACTAAAAAATCTAAAATAGTAATATTTTCATCAGCCCTTAAAAATGTAAAGGAAAAAAAAAATCTGGAGAGACTCCACTCGACTTTCCGAACATTGAGTAATTAACAGTTTTGTAGATAAAGTAAGGAAAGAGGAGTTGTTAAACAAACAAAAGAGGGAAAACCATAATAGAGTGTTTGAGTATTTTTCTCCATATGTTACACGATGTTTTATTTAACGCTTCTGAACTTCGAGCCATTAGATCATAATGATACAGAATTTTTCGTTGTGTCCCTATAAAAACCTATAAATGCTAGATTCAACAAAATGCATATAGTTAGTGCAACAGTGATTTATAATATTCATATAAATTTTCAGCTCAAATGAATAAGGCGTTTAGATGCTATCGCACTTTTTAAAATTTGGTCCCATGGGCCATTATGATAAAGAATTTTTCTTTGTGTCCCTGTAAAAAAACTTTAAGTGCTAGATTCACCAAAATCTATACAGTTGGTGCAACTGTGACCTATAACATGTGTACAAATATTTTGCTCGGATTAATAAGGCGTTTAGACGCTATCACACTTTTAAATATTTGGCCCCATAGGCCATAATGATAAAGAATTTTTCTTTGTGTCCCTGTAAAAAAACTATAAGTGCTAGATTCTCCAAAATCTATACAGATTGCGTATCTGTGACCTATAATATGTGTATAAATGTTTTCTGAATTGAATAAGGCGTTTAGATGCTATCGCACTTTTAAGAGTTTGGTCCCATAGGCCATAATGATAAAGAATTTTTTTTTTTTTTTTGTGTCCCTGTAAAAAAACTATAAGTGCTAGATTCACCAAAATCAATAGGGTTCGTACCATGATGACTTTCAATATACGTACCAACTTCAGATTATTCGAACAAAGTGTTTAGACGTTAGCGTGTTCACTCACACACATACACACATACCTACACACATACTTACACACATACCTACACACATACTTACACACATACCTACACACATAAATACACACACACATGCATATATCATCGCAAAAATAGTGAAAACAGACTCATTGGACATCGAAACGTATAGCAACATCAAATAATCAAATTCGGATTTTTGACACGATTACAATACTTTCCTCACTATAGTGTTACGTATACTCGAAACGTATAGAAACATCAAAATCTCAAATTCGGATTTTTGACATGATTACAATACTTTCCTCACTATAGTGTTCGGAAAGTAATAATATTAGTAACTACAAAAAAAAATCTCTTTTTATATAATCCCATTATTGTTAGCAAAGTGATTTTAATATTTCACTTAAAAATAATATTGAACACTATTAATACACCTTTTTAAATTTTCCTTTTTTTTTTCTATGTAATAATATAAATGATTTGTTATAAAAAAAAATCACCTATACTGAATATGGTTTTATTAAAACGTTTAATGTAGAAATATTAAATACCCCCCAAAAATATACAACTGATAACTGTAAAAAAGGAGTATATTAACTTATATCTATTTACTGAATGAGGTTTTTCTTAAAATGTTGAATGTATAAATATTAAATATAAAAATGGCCAATTGGTAACAGTGAAAAGGAGGATTTTTAGTCTACATTGCATTTATCAGCTGTGTGTTCCCTCATTAAACTAAAAACCAACAGGCAACGTTTAATAATAATTTAAAAATTATCTAAACCATCTATACCAACATCACATCAATATATTAAAAGGAAACTTGGAGCGGTATTTAAAAAAAAAGAAATCTGCCAAAAAGAAAAAAAAAAATTGAAAGC
Organism: Salticus scenicus; assembly: GCA_963930645.1. Classification (NCBI taxonomy): domain Eukaryota; kingdom Metazoa; phylum Arthropoda; class Arachnida; order Araneae; family Salticidae; genus Salticus; species Salticus scenicus. The sequence goes on along the minus strand of OZ005648.1, from coordinate 325,059,857 downwards.
AGACAGCTGTTTTGGTAGCATACCGTCTTCAGTACATAAATCGCATTAATGTCTAATTTTATATTATTTTAAATTGCGTGTAACACACTCTTCTGTAAAAATATATAATGTAGTAACAATTCTAAGTAAAAAATAAAAACTCCTATACATAAAATTTAAATAGCTAATTTTCCGTCCAGTTATAATGTTGCAGAATAATGACTTGAAAGAGTGTGTATTTTAAACACTTGCATGCAGTCACTGTACTATGTAAAAGTTTTTAAATAATCTGTTTCCCTGTTAAACGAAATTTTTATCTCACAGTTTTTATGTAATGAAACATTTATTTATTTTTCTTCCAGCCGTTCCATTTCTACATTACCATATTAGGAAAAAGTATCTTAGCATCTTAGGCTTGCAGCTTCCTTAGTGTAAATATTCAGAGCAATGCAAAACGGTTCCCAATATGCAATCTTAAATTAATTTGGGCTTCATAATTTCGACTGTATATTTTCATTCGTCTATAAAGTTTAAGCAAAACATATTTTAAAAATATTAAAATAAACAATGCTGTAAATATTGCGAAAGTAAACAAAATTAGAATAATTTTATTTTTTAAAAGAATGTAAAATTATATCACCTATTAAATTAATAATGGGATATTGTTTCCTATGGAGCAGTGAATAGATTAAAAATTGTAACTCTTTTAAAAACGACTTTAAAAGACATTAATTGATAAATTTGCAGCGTATTTCCATTGATAGTTTTGAAAGTATAAAGGAATTCGGTTGTATGACCTAAGTATTCATCTCCTGTAATTTTTTTGCATTAAGACTTTTTAAGTAATAAATAATATTAATAATAAAGTTAGAAATAATTAAATGTTAGTTTTTGACAATGTGCTGTAAATTTTACTTTTTTAAATTCATATACACACCCTTAACAAATTCTCTCTCAAATCTCATTTACTAAAATATTGAGTAAGTGCAACGTTTAAAATGTCAAAAACTCTGATTCCCTTCTGGATAATTTTAACTTATTTTCAAATTATTATGAACAAATATCCCATTTTAAAGAGGTTCCTCAAGGACAAAACAAAAAACAAGAACGTACGATTACATCTAATAAAAACTTTTACCGAATTTTATTGTAAATGATGCATGAAGGAGTATGGATAGACATACATACATGACTATGACTATCTTTTATTACATTAAGGTTATAATATTTTATTACCGGTCTTAAAAAAAAAAAAAAAAAAAAAAAAAAAAAAACTTTTAGTAAGTAAAAAAATGCACCTACTTCTATTTTTGGTTTAGGGAAATGTATATGCTTAGCTCAAAAATGAATGGTCGCAGAATGTTGCAAATTTCTATTCATGACTGCCATGACGTCTAGTTGTACATCACAAATTTTGGTCTTGGCACAATCTTCTACTTTAGGAGCTTTACTTTTCGAGCTTTAGAATCTATGCTTTCGCATGATTTTGGTAGACGTCCCGATGTACTTATGTGTTTGTGTTTTATGTGTGTCTGTATCTCCCATGACCAAAAAATGGTTTGACGTTATGACTTCGTATATGGGTTTATTATATCATATAGTTGTGCAGTTTTTTTTTTTTTTTTTTTTTTTTTTTTTGGCTTTTTATGAGACTTTTCCTTTCGAAGCTAATTAATAAAATTTTATCGATCAAGACCAATGTTACAAAATTTTAGGCCATTATATATGCCCTAGCGTCATACAGATTTCACCAAATATTAATGATAGAGTTCTAAATAACATATTTAAAAAAGTTGTCGACATTCATGCGTGTAGAAAGTAGTTTGTAAAAACCTTGGCAGTTTCTAGGAAACAAATGCACTTTACCTAATGAATATTCTGGAAACATTCAATAAAGCTGTTGTACAGCAAAAGTCAATAATCAACTAATATTCTGAAAACATTCGTACCACAAAAGTGAAGTAAACGGCATTAACATGTTGGTCGCCGTGTCACCCACATCTGGGTGACGGGCATGCTTTCGTGGAAACTCCAATACCCAAATATGGGTGACACTCTTCCTGTTCAAGTTAATAAGATTTTCAGTTGGATTTTTAAAAGGAATTTAATGGAATAAGCACTGAAATATAAATATAGGATATACAACATAAAAATACTAAAAGTATACACACAATACTAAATGTTTTATTAATTTATATTTAGAATAACATATTACATTATACTTTGAAATTCTATTTATTACATTTCGTCTAAAACGCACCACTTCGTCATCACTTCTCTCCTCACTTTCAATTATACTTTTACACCAACCAATGAGCATTTTGAGGCTATAAAAGTCACTGAGGTGCGTTTCAAAAATGTATACTGCTCGACTAAATAAGGATCTGGGATAACTGCAGTGAGATCCCCTCTAGCCGAAAAGCTTATTGCTCTCCCACATTCGGAACTAAATACTTTGTAATGAACCAAAGATTCGACCAAAGACGTTACTCGAGTTGCATCTCTGCTATTTCCCGCTTATAGCTCTTTTTACATTCTGGTGCTCCGGCGGTTGGATTCAGGCCTGGCGAGAAACTCAGCATAATCACGCTGGGCGATGAACGTGTTAAATGCACTGCAGAACAAAAATATTGCTAATTCAGATATAGACTCAAACTATAAACGAAAACAGAACTCATCAAATGTCTTGTTGCTGATTTACAGAATTTTCAAGACAGTCATGCGCAAGAAGCCAACAGATTTTACGAAAAATTACAGAACTCGGCTCATATTGAAGCAAGAACTCTAAAACTTTGGCAACTCTAAACTATCAATTTTTTCCAAAATTGAATGTAAAATTGCTTAATTTGGTATCGTCAGAAATCTTTCTACCAACGCTCACTTTTGTGGAAGTTGAAGAAGTTCCATCTATTTCCACGTGAACCATTATATCGTAGTTTGTAAAGAAAAAGTCAGGTTCTACTCGACAATCATCAGTAATGAATTCTCCCTTTTTATAGTCTGGTTAATGATTTACAAAACTTTCGAGGAAGTTAATTTTGCGCTAAAATCAAAGGGAACATTCTGGAAAATTTCAACTCTTGGTCCCTTTCAACTAGAATTTCCAAACTTTGGCAACACTTCTAACTACCGTTTTCCCAAATTTGGTCGACAACTCTCCAAACTGAAGGCAGACATTTTCACGAAGACTAAAATCTGCTTTTGCGACGAACTTGACGACTTGACGAAATTACAGACCAAATTTGGCAAATGCTTCGCAAATGGTTTATGCTTGTCCAAATCATTAAGTCCTTTTTCTGATTTTAATTGTTCGGTATAATATATCGCTGCGCGTTACTAATTTTTGCCTCAAATTATAAAAGTAGGACATCTACACTCATGTGAGTTGCTCTGAACTCTAATTGCATGTTAACCAAATCAACATTCTGTAAATAAGCTCTTCCTTAACAAGCAATATTCGTGCTCTGCAGTCAATGTAATCATATTATCATGATTTTATAGATTCTAAATACTGTTTTTTTTTGCTTTGTTTTCAGAAATATTATTGGACTTTAGTCGCTTGATTATTTACGAATCACTTACGATATACTAAATGTCAATGATTTTGTAATAATATGTAGTACGTTTCGATAGATGTATAAGGAAGTTATCATGTGTCTACATCAAGTATTTTTATTATTTTTTTTAAATTTATTTTAAACATTTTATTAATGATCATTTTCATTAGAAATGATTATTTATAAAATAAATACCACTATTTTAGATTTACAACTGCACGCACAGATCAAAAAACTTTATCAGTATGACAGAACTATCGTTTCCAGATAAAGTTTTTACTATTGTAGAAAACTGCAGTAGATCACATTGAATCAAGCATATATATATATATATATATATATATATATATATTTATATATATATACATATTGAATGTTCAAATTCATAGATTTTTTTTTTTTTTTTTTTTGACATTTTTTTCGATTATCCAAAAAAATGCTAAACAAAATATAGCCTGAAACTTTACACATGCAAAGAACATTTAAAAACTCATATTTTCCATTATCGATTTAGTCCGGACTGCAATTAAGGGTCCAACCAGAAACTGAAGAAGTTCTAAAATACTTTGGATCACCCTGTATCACAAAAAGCGACAAACGACTTACAACTTTAATACATTGTTGCACATACTATATACAATATTTGTATGATTTGGTGCACGAATTGCGCAGATTTTTTTTTTCAAAAATTACTAAATTTTTTGACAAGTTTTGTGCTAATAACTAGAACGGATTTCCATAAAATGTTACAAAACTTCACAAAAAATTTCACAAAAAAATAGAGAAACATAATTCTGAAACATGAAATTCACACGTGATACATTCGTTTAGATTTGTCAATTGGAACACATGGATTTTTAGGCATTTTCTGAAATATTTCATACGAAATTGTAATATAATTTATCTTTAACAATGCTTATATTAAACACGAGAATTCAAATTCTAGTACAGAATGAATACTCCCACGCATTTTAAAGGGAAAAAAAATATACATATAACATAAAGAGCATAAAATGTGTGAAATTTTCTTTCATCATTCAACATAACCATTTTATGCAACTCGCGTTCTTTCATAAATATTATGAAATTTTTTAGAATGTCAAATGTGTAATGCAATGGCATAGCATTGTATGAAAGAATTCGTATTGAAATAAGTGACAGTTATCTGAATAGAGTATTTCCTTCATCGCAAAGGAAAATACGTTAAATTTTCCTTTGTGATGATTTTCCACTGTGTCACGGTTCTAAAAAAATGTTTTATATTCAGAAAAAAGAAGAAATTTTTTTTTTCTTTCCATATTTTACGAAATTATTAGAAATAATTCTATTAGAGAAGAAAATTCGTGCTTTTAAAGAAGAAATTCTCTCTATCGATCTTTTCACCTAGAAGTGACCATAGTGAGACTAGACTTGTAATTGTGTTATATAATCCTTTGTTATACATGAAACTAAGTCCATTTTATATAAAATATGAATTTACAAAAATATGTCTTGTTACAAAAACACAATTGTAGAAATTTAACCTCTAATATTGAAGAAATTTGAAAATAATTAAAAATAAAAAACACAGCATATTAATTCAATTAAGCAACTTTTCTCCTTTCACTTAGCTCCGCTGAAGGTTTCATATAAAAACTTATATTTTCATTTAATATTTATAATATGAACTATATTAGGTTCATTCAATAAAACATATATTCGGGCAACAATTTCTATAGATTTTGATATATTTTTTTTGAGATTTGAATTCTTTAAATTAAGTTTTTCTCAGTTTGAACTTTTGCAGGAATTATGATCTTCAAAATGCTAAAACCGTTACAGATATTTAGGATAAGATTTTATGCATATATATATATATACTAGCTGACCCGACAAACGTTGTTTTGTCATATAAATTATTTCTAGAGAATATTTTGCTAGAAAAAAAATAACTAACTTATTGTAAGTGTGTAAGGATGTGGTATATAAGTGGAAGATGTATGGAGCGCTGTGAAAGGTGAAAGAATATAAAAATAACAAAACACCAATCATTTATTTTTTTAATTTATTAAAATTGATTCTTTAAAATTATATACATATCGCTACTTTTAACAATATTACTAAAAAACAATATCAATCCCTTAATGCAACAGAGTGTACAATATTTTTTGTTATCCCATCTTTCGCCAATACAAACAAACTGGATGGTTTGCCCACTCGAGATATCCCCCCCACGTATAATTGTCCGTGTGAAAAACATGATGTGCTCAAATCTAAGCCACAGACAGACAGGCATCGTCTGGCCCTGAGACTTGTTGATAGTCATTGCAAATGCCAATCTAATTGGAAATTGAGAGCGTTTAAATTGAATTGGCACATCTGTGGGTATAATAGGGATTCGCAGTAGTAATATATTTTCACCTCGGAATTTGTCATTTAAAATGATGGCTTCGATAAAATTTTTCATTAATTTTTTTATGACTAATCGTGTGCCGTTGCACAACCGTGGTGGGTTCAAATTACGAAGCAAAATAACCGGATATCCAACCAGTTGTAAAATATGCGGTGGCATGCCTGGTAAATCCAATGAGTTTAAAAACTTTGTTGGATAATTTACAGCTTCGGTGGCATCGCAAACTGTATCATTAGATTTGCATGACACCAAGTCTCCTGGTAACAAATGTTGTATCTTGAGATTCAATTCGTTGACGTCCATATTTTTTGCTGCTAAAATTGCTCTTTTTGCCAGCCACTCATGATTTGTGTATCGTCTGTGTACATCGGGAAATATCTGGTCAATAAGAGCATCTTGAGAATCAATGATTGTGCAGAAATCGGTCGGTAATTTTATGCATCCAGTTTCATTTGTAGTAACTTTTCCATCGCCGATATCTAACAATTGTTTTGAGAATGTTTCAGCGAATGGATCTTGAAGCTTTTGAACGCACAAATTTACTTTCAGTTGTACGTTTTCAACATTACGCCACAATGACGATGATTTTAAGCACGCGTTGATCTCATCAGCGTATGTTGAACGCGGAATAACGGGAAGTGCTTGTCTGAAATCACCTGAAAAGAGTAACAGAGTGCCGCCAAATAGTTTGCCGTTGTTTTTTATATCTTTCAATGTCCTGTTCGACGCCTCATTCGAATGTTTGTGTGCCATAGTGCATTCATCCCAGATAAGAATTTTACACTATTTCAGCACTGTGGCCATGGACGATTGTTTTTTTATGTTGTACACTGCGTCTGGGTTATTTTGAATATTTAGTGGCAGTTTAAATAATGAATGAGCTGTTCTGCCTCCATCCAATAAAGTTGCCGCAATGCCAGATGATGCAGCAGCCAATGCGATGCCATTATTTGATCGTATTTCGGCGAGAATTAGCGAAATAAGGAATGTTTTGCCAGTTCCACCTGGTGCACCCCCCCCCCCAAAAAAAAAAAAAAAAAGAATCCACCTTGTCCTGCCAAAACTGCGAGCATGATGCGGTCGTAAATGGTTCTTTGTTCTTCATTCATTAGTGGGACATTGCGAGCAACAATCGCTGCCATTTCTACAGTATTGTATTGTAGTTCACGATTCAATTCAGTGCTTATTAAATCAGATGCATTTCGATTTGTTGAATGCATACCGAAATGACTGAGTGGTAAGGTGGCAATGATAAGATCTTCAATAGCAATCAATGCTTCATTGTACATAGCGTCACTGAATACTGTCGTTAGATCGTTGCACCGTGAACGATGTTGATGCAATATATCATCAGTCATTGAATCTTTGTGATTATCCCATAATGTCTCTGCTCGGGCAGGGAAACATGTAGTCAACACTATAGCGAATAGTAGACGAATTTGTTTTGCTGTACAGTTCAGTCCTACTTCAGCAAGCATACACTCCCACTGGTTGTCGTCTTCCAGCAAGCCGAGTGCAAGGCATGCATCTTTATACGTTGGATACTGTTGTCCATTCACTTTACGTAAATCTTGAAATGACAAAGGGCCGATGACATTAACCAATAACAGTCGAAGATACAAGCACTCAGTCTGCCTTGGATTGACTGTAAATACTCGTCCCAAGGTGTTTGATTTGAATAAATCGGGACATGCATCAATCGGCGTGCCTTGCTTGCGGGGCATCCATTTTTTTGTTGGAGCCCATGTGAAATAGCGTGGTACTTCTGAATAGAGTAATGTCCGTGCAAAAGCACCAAAAGCATCCGCACGATTACACAATTCAAAAAATTCGGTAAGTGTAGTTTTTGGTGGATTTATAGCACGATCAATCGCTGTCTCGCTCGTGAAATATACGCGCTGGCAATTTTCAAGATGGACGGCTAAATGAAGAACTGCTGGATCCCGTTCATGAATTGGGAAACCAAAGATACGCCAAACAGCTTCATTGGAGCTGACGTACCGACCAATTTGGTAAAGTGTTATTTCATCGTTGTTATTCACCGGAGGAGCATTCACATTGGTTTTTTCAACTCGAAATACAGCCATATCACTGCCTTTATTCACGTACTTGCAAATGTATTTGATGCTCTTCACTGAACTGCAGAACTGAACATTAATATGAGCATTGAATGTTTTGCTCAGCAGAGGCGAATATGGGACCACCCAACGGTTATCAATGTCTATATCTATGTTGTTGACATAGATGACCGCCATAGATGATAAGATTGTCCGCCATTATCGGGATTTCTTCGACGATATATTGGATATCCGTCAACATTTGTGATCGTGAAATTTTTCGGAAAACTTTTAGTACATTTTCCATCTGCACAAATAATAATGAGCCTAAAAATTCATTTTTCATTTTAACATAAAATAACTCCGTCGGATATTGACGATTATTTTAAAAGAATGTACCATTTTAACTAATTTTAACATTTTAACAATATTAACGTTGAAAAAATATTTTAAACACTTACGGTTAAAAATTCATTTTTCATTTCAACATTAAATAAATTCTGACATCGTGTTTACGATTCTAAAATATTAACTTTGAAAAAATATTTTAAACACTTCGTAAGATACGGTTACGATTCTTAAAATATTAATTTTGAAAAAATATTTTAAACACTTCGTAAGATACGGTTAAAAATTCATTTTTCATTTCAACATTAAATAAATTCTGACACCGTGTTTACGACAACTCACGCCATCTAGGTGGAAAAGTTGTTGAAAGATTTGGTTAAAAATTAATTAAGAAAGAACTAATTAAGTTACAACTTTCATTTGTAAATGTAAACCATTCTCGAATCCACCTGAAGACACACAAAAAATTTCATTTAACTCAGTCCAGCCGTTTAGGAGGAGTTCAGTGACATACACACGCACAAAAGAAATATATATATAAAGATGTGTATGTATATTCGGATGTTTAATAAAACCTACTTAAAAGAATTAGGGAGGGATTTTGAAATTTATTCATTAGTTTTTAAGAAAAATAAATAAATAAATGTTGCATGTCTATGTAAAAATTTGCAAAAAAAAAAAAAAAAAAAAAAAAGTTTTATTTTTATTTTTATACAAATATTTTTAAAATACTTCAAAATCCATCCCTAATTCATTTAAGTAGGTTCTATTAAACATTAAAAGTCTTTTCTTAAATTTCTGTAGAAGGTTAACCTTTTCAATATCATGAATTCACCAAAAAATGCAAACTGAAAATAGGAATCTGAAGATTTCAAATTTGTAAAAAAAATCTATCAAAAACCGTACAAATGAATATATATGTCTTTTTTATATATATTAGCCTATTTCAGTGGAACCAAGTCCCCTTAAACACTATTTAAAAAACATTTTTATCTTAAATTATCCCTGAAGATTTTGGATGTAGTTAATGCCAGTCGTACATTTTGTAGTATTATTTCGTCGAAAATAAATAAGTTAAATCTAGGGAATTTTAATTAGAATCAATTAATAATTCTGTCACGTCCGTCTTTTAAAAGATGCTTACGAAAATATAGACAACATATTCTTTGTTGGAGAAATCTGAAATCCTCTGCGGATAAGCATGACGATAACCAAAATAAGTAGAACATGTTAAATTAAACGATTACTGTAAATCTTTCAAAGGTTGCAATGACTTTCTAGATTAAATAGTAAATAGAAATGTATAAAACTGCTGTTTCTGGAATGGAATGTTTAAGTTCCAGTTAAAATGTTTAAGAATATTTAATTTTTTAAATAGTATTTTTTGAAGTTTTGTATTATTTATTTATTTATTTATTTATTTTTATTTATTTTTTATTTATTTATTTATTTTATTTTATTTTATTTTATTTTTTGAAAATTTAAGAATATATATATATATATATATATATATATATATATATATATATATATATATATATATCACCTGCCATGTAAAATAATGCAGGCGTTAGAAAAATTAGATTAATGAAATAGAAAATATGGACTCTGTTAAATCGATAAATAAAATATTTGAGAATCCGTCAAATAATATATTTTGCAATGTTTAAGAAATCCTGTTACCTGAAAATCCTTCTATATGTCATCTAAAATTAAAAACAAATATGAAAAAAAAAAAAATTGAACTTTTTTAACATAAATGCATCACATGTTGATGTACACCTTTAGAGCCTTCTCTGTAAAAATAATTTAAAGCTAATTATTTCACATTGTGCAGTAAATCGGTAAAAAAAAAAAAAAAAAAAGAAAAAAGAAAAAAGAAAAAAAAAGAAAAAATTCAGAAACATTTTGGTGTGTATCTCATAATTTATTAATCAATCAGTATCAATCTTTATTTTATCTGTTTTTGTAAGGCAAAGAATTGGCAAATTTTGTAATCAGATTGCCGCAGTTGCAGAGTATTGGCCTCTAAAACAAAAGAATTTCAGTTTGAATCCTGGGCAAAACTTGAATTTTTATTTTTCTTATACGTTAAAAAAAAAAAAAATGTGTGTATTGGTATAGATTGAAATCTTTACACGTGTGCAAAAAAATTCAGGAATTATAATTACAACACTAAAAAAAAAAAACATCAGGATAGAGTAAAATTACAGGAAATTTACTTTACTACACACTGTTCAACTGCAGAGCACAATAGTAGACAATACTTTTACAAACACGTTGTGCTGTAATTTTCATCGTAATATTTTCGGCCGAGTATCCAATGGTGAATGCCCAACTTGGGACAAACCTGCATATATATATACATCAACGGAATCGATTCATTACTTTAAAATGTATGACACAATTTATTCCTAGGAGATAATTACCGAAAGATTAAAGTTTTAAAAAGTCGTAATTTCTAAATATGATAAAGAAATTATTAATAATTTTCAAAATGTTTCTAAATTTAGTGAAAATAAAATTGCTAATTTTAAAATTCAAATGAACTTCTCTTGAGGCTTGGGCCTTTATTTTAACTTAATTAGATATCGTTTGTAGAGCATCAAGGAATCAAACAAGGAATTTTATTATGTTACAGGTCTAGCTAAACGAGGCTAGAAAAATATAATATAAAATAAAATAAAGTAAAATATGTTGTCCTGAAAATGATTACATATTACGTGAAAATTTGCCTATAATCATTGCAAGTGTTGTAAGAAAATCATTTGAAACCTACAGGTTGTTATATACTACACACTTAGATTAATTTAGGATGCTTTCTGTTTTCAATATATTGATAAAGATTTCAATTCGCAGCGGAATTATTAAAAATAGAGAATTATTAAGCATTTTTCTCTCTTTTATTCTACACCTAAAAATTCAAATTAAGCAGTAGAATAAAAATTTTCAAAACAGTTTCGGTAATTTATCACTTAAAGTACATAATCCTAGAGCTAAGAACACAAGAATACTGGTGACACAAAATAATAAAATTAAAAATTCTCGTTTTCTTTTATATTAACTAAAATAAATCATTCTTCAGTCATTCTTAAAACATCACCATACTGTATGTCAATTCTGTCTCCTGTAATAAATGTCGTTGTAAAAGGAAATTTCCTGTATATAGACTCCGAACTAAAAGGTCCATAAATATTCGCTCTGAGCGCATTATATTATAGTGCAACCATTATTTAAATTTTCTATAATATAAAAAATAATAGATTAGGATCAACCACATGTAGAAAATAATGCATTGGTTTACATTATCGTTTGATGTTTATCAGTATTTAATAGCTGAATATAAAATATGGTACAATGATTTGGTAATACAGCGCTATTGATTTTCCATTAAAGCGGTAGTTTTTACATTCTAGTAGGTATATATAAATTTAAAATAGGACATAAATATTTCTTATATTGACATATTCTACAACCTTTTCCTAGATTACACAGATTTTTCTATGTTAATAAAAAACTTTAAGTGCATAGACAGTTAATGAAGTCGTTTAGGTTTATAGAAAACATTAAAGAAATGAATGGTTTTTAGAAATTAATTGCAGTATTGGTGTTTTAATCTGTTAATACCATTTTTAATTTGAAATAAATTTTCTTAATTGTAAAAGTTATAAAGCTGGATAGATATCTTAAATGAAAAATTATTTTTTTTTTTTCAGACTTTAATACTGAGTCGACAATTACTAAAATTCAGAAAAGAAATTTAATTATATAAATTGATTATAATGCTTTTTGAAACTGATTATACCTGTAAATAAAAAAGACTAATACTGCATATAAGACATAAACAGGGAGATAGAGAGATTAGTAAAGTGTATTAAATTATTTAATGTTACGATTCTTCGTAAGGTTTTTCGATATTTAGAATTTTCATAACAGAAAATGCAGAAACACAGTGCAGAAAAGGATGAAATTTCAAAAAAATTCGACTTAAAGAAATTATAGCATTATAAATACTATAGAATTGCATAAAAACTGAAATATTAAACGGTCCCTTATGAGATTAAATGAAAAATTAAGATAAAACAGTTGTCTCTAAGTGGAGGGAGGGTTGCCTAGTAGATGGTGCATTCCAGTCTAAAACCTTGACAATTCACAGGTTGAACTAAGTTTTTTAACACGATTATAATATAAACTATCATATAAATTTATTGGAACAAATATATGATAAGTAACTGAACATAGTCTACTTATGCCATCTATATTTTACCAATGCATCAGAATATGCTTGTACTTATGAATTTTTATTACCATTTGCTACTTCATTATAACTAGTTAGTAAAATTATAACCGGTAGAGATCTTTTATTTATTTACTTACATAATTTTTATTCTGTAATTCGGTTCCAGCGGTCAGCTTCATTTTTATGTTTCCACACGCTCTTTAAATTCTCTTCCTCATTAACCATTAAAAATGAAATAACAATATAGATCTTGCATAACGCATAAATTATAATTATTCTAATTTATCAGCACAGAAAATGTTTTTATTTTCTTTATATGAAGGGATACAATTTTTTCATTACTGGTTAAGTTTCCAATAGTTATACCCAAATACATTTAATGCATGTTGAATAGTTATTGCAGTTACTGTTTTTGTATTTTAAATTTTTGTTCTGTCCTCTCTTTTGAAACATTTACAGTGCCTTTTTATGCTGTCTCATAATAACATTTATATTTCTTGATTATAGTTATTATTATTATTATTATTTTGAAGGAGCATATTTCAACTGTTACCAATTCTTCCTTTTTTCAAGGGAGACTTCGTACCAGAAAGCTTTTACAAATGTGAAGAAATCCTTTTTGCAAATAATAATGATAATTTTCATTTAAAAATTAGAAAGAACGGCAGCTATGATATTTTCCCTAAAAGTAAATCAGAATCTCTTTCAAATCTTGTTCCTGTAATTTTTCCACTACTGGCTAAACTAAGAAAGATCTAAGGTAGTATTTATAATTAATAGGTATCTTCTTCGAAGTGGAAATCTTCTATTGCTTCCCACCGTTGGTCAACAAATTACACTTTGGTTTTATTTCCATCAATAAAAAATTCTGTTTCCTCATTTAAATCACTTTTTTTTTCAGACTAAATTGCATGCATTTTTGCACTTTAATTTATCTACGCACTTTCTTAGCTCCGCGTTTGCTAGTCTTTACTTTTCCTTAAAACAGATATATTTACTCATATTTCTTTATCCTACCTACAGGATATAAACGAAATAACTCTCCAAAAAATAAAGTTTATGTTTCTCTCTTCATTGCAAAAGCATGCCCCAAACTTTAATGACACATTTAGAAGGTTTTGGAATGTAATACCTGTATGAGATAAATATAACAATAAAGAATTTTTGACCTAGTTATTTTATTGCAGTACAGAAGTATTGGCTAGTTACTTAAAGGATCAACACTGCTGTGATTTTTATTTTCTGTGGGTTATATTTAAGATATAGTGTTTTGGAAAAAAAACTAAATTCGCTCTTACACAATATTCCAGTCAGCAAAACAGAAATACAGTCGATATCCGTACATGCGCTAGTACCTGTGACTGTCAATTAATGTATATGCCTTTGCTCCGTTTTACATAATTAAGGATCACAGCTAAAATATAAAATATTGTATTCCCACGCGATGCTATATAAGATGCTTATAGAGCGACCACATTATCCTTAACAATTCCGTAATATAAACGTTACTTTTTAAATAGCCTTTTATTTTTTTACTCTCTGTATTTTCTCTTAAATTTTTGAAGAGGCGTCAGTTTTCCTCCGCTATGCACGCGTTTACAGAAAAATCGTACACTTTTTCCAAAATTGTATCACTATCTTAATTTTATCTTTTACACACTGATTACCATTGTGTTAACTACTTTTTAAAACACGCAGAAAAGAAATTTAAAATACTCATCTTACTATAAAAAATACGTTTTTTAAAATCTGATTTTAAAGTACATTTTAATATAATTGTAATATTCTAGTGGTAAGCATACTTAAATATTAAAAATATCTTATAATATTCAGTAACGTTATTTCTGCTTCTCTAATTTTCCCAGCCATGCGCTTCCCAAATTGCATTTGCAACACATTTCCGAATGATTAATGAATCGTCACACGCAGAAGAAATCCCCTCGGTTCAGTATTAAATGAACTATACTTTATCTATTTGGTTTTGAAATTAGATTTATCTATGTTCGGTATAAATATTAGTAACTCAATGGCAGTCCGTTCTAGATAATCAAATGCAAGAGTTAAACACTTAAATTGTCTTTCTTTTTTCTTTTATTTAATTTTAATTGCATTCTTATATCCTTTTGTAAATATCTGTATGTAGTCTTTTTAAGTTTAGATATCTAGGGAAATTCAGGTAACCCCGCAGGTCTGTACTCAGGAGGGTCAAAAAAGTGCCTTTTTCAAGGCAGAACTGTCTCAGATAGACCAAGGGGACCCTGAGACGGGCCTGTGTGTAATCCATTTATGCACGTAAAAGAAAAACAAGTCCGCCCGGCTCCTTCGGAAGAGTAGGTTGATTTCTTTTTCCTTATCAAGTAGCCGTCACTTTATTTCAAAATGGCAGCTACAAATTATTAATGGACTTGGCAGAAATATTGATGTAGGCTATGAACATACGGAATTTTAAGAAAATCAGTTCATAAATACCTTTTTGAGTGAATTTAAAATGTTGAAGAGGCCGGCACTTGGAAACAAGATGGCGGGTCAAGATGGCAAACAAGTATATCAAATGCATTTGTGAGATAAATCTACTGTACAAATTCAGTTCGAATTAATACAGATTCTGAAAAGTCATCATGTTGAAAAATTAAGTGGCTTGGATAAAAATGGCGGAGAATAAGTTGCTAAGATCCATTACAAGATATTTGTAAGATAAGTCCACTGTCCAACTTTGGTGCGAATAAATTCAGTATTTCAAAGGTTATCGCGATAACAAAGTCTCAATTGGCCGCGTTCAAGTAGACGCAACTTCGAAACAAACTTGCCCATCGAAATCATAGTTTTTTGAATGATAAATTTATTTTTCAATTTTGTTTTGAATTAAGTATTTCAAAAGTTAATGTCATAACAAATTTTCAAGTAGCCTGTGATATAGAAAATCACATATTCTTTCTTAAAATTTAATTGCATTTAACTTCTTAAAATTATTTATTTTCCTTGTTTAAAAAGCTTCTTCAAAATTAAAAGAATTGGATTTATTTTCTGCAAAAGCGAACATTACATTCTTTCAGATATTGCAGAAAAAAAAGAAATAGTCTTGAATCATCTCTTCATTTCAGCAATATATATATATATATATATAATAATCCTCAAAAATTCAAATTAAGTCATGAATAATTTTAGTTAGGGATCAATTCCATGCCCCAGGTATTTTTTTTATTTATTATTCTCGTGATCTCCTGATCTTCACCACTGTTAAGTGATCAGAGAGCACGGGAAATCAGATTTGTTTTTGCCTTCTGTAGAAATTCGCCAGTTTCCACCTTTATCCCAACTCACCTTTTTCGAAAGACTTGACTTCTCACAATTTCAAAGGTCAAGTTACCCTCAAAACAAAGTTTTTTTTTTTTTTGGCTTGCCAATGGCTAACCAAACTCTATGTTGATACCAATGTAGTATTTTTAAAACAATTATTTACTAACAGAAAGTGATTAAGTTGGTTTTGTGTAAATAGTTTGTAAAAAGAAAATGCCTAGTAGTACTGGTATTCTTAGTATTAGTAGTATTATTAGAGTTGATTAAACACGGTAGTGTTTATTAAATAGTTTTATATGTCTGTTAAATGTTATATTTGTGAAAAAATTATTTGTGTTAGTATGTAAATAAAGTTTCTAGAAATTGTTAAAAATGTACTATGATATAATTGTTTTTCATATACTTTATGTTTTATTAAAACATCATTGCATTATTAAAAAGATACAAGGCTTGCCAATGGCTAACCAAACTCTATGTTGATACCAATGTAGTATTTTTAAAACAATTATTTACTAACAGAAAGTGATTAAGTTGGTTTTGTGTAAATAGTTTGTAAAAAGAAAATGCCTAGTAGTACTGGTATTCTTAGTATTAGTAGTATTATTAGAGTTGATTAAACACGGTAGTGTTTATTAAATAGTTTTATATGTCTGTTAAATGTTATATTTGTGAAAAAATTATTTGTGTTAGTATGTAAATAAAGTTTCTAGAAATTGTTAAAAATGTACTATGATATAATTGTTTTTCATATACTTTATGTTTTATTAAAACATCATTGCATTATTAAAAAGATACACAAAGAATGCCCTTTGGTTACAATGTGCTGTTAAAGTTACAGTGTTATAACTATTGTTATACATATTATATATGCACTCAATAACCAAGAAGATCAGACTTTTATCAACAATTATTTATTGTCAAAGATCAATGGTTATTATTCAAGACATTCAAAAACTTTTAATGGCGAAAAGGAACTTCATGTTTTCAAAGACTTTCCTCAACAGAAACAAGTTTGTAAGAAAGAAAGATATCTTGTCAAATATGTTACGCCGGCAAACATGTTATGTTATAATTTTTTTTTTCTCGTACAGTATGTCATACGTTTTCATACATTATATTAAACTTTTCTTATGTTTTCAAACCAGTGTTGTAAACACCATTTGTATCAGGCGAGCACGTTGACCAGTCCAACATACAAGTAAATAAATTAAAAAAGAAAAATTAATATTTTTATTAAATAAAGGGAAAGGCCATAACTCCTACTTAAAAATGATAACCTAGACAAAAGTGTTTCCTGAAATATCTTCTGTCTCTGGGTGACTTCCCACATACTTGCAGGCAAGTATGGGGGAGCGTCGGCTTGGGGGGGGGGGATATGAAAGGATAAAATGAGCAAGATTCTAAATTAGTATTTAAATTAATATTAAGTGATATCTTAATAGTATTAGCTCAGAATAAATCTTAATTTTAAGAAGAACTTTGTGAGAATTCTATTTTAGAGCCCCAGTAAAGTTAGATTTTAAGCAAAACACGTCGTAGCGCGGGAATCGGAGTTAGAATAAGTTTCATAATCAAAATTATGCAATAGTCGAAATAAGCGGCAAGGCATTGCGAAATACGAAATCCTGGATATCCGGGTCAACCAAAGAGAGAATGTTGGCTGAATTTTAGCTCACTTAATTATCCAATAATAATTCATATTAGGAGTTTGACCTCGCCCCCAAATATCCATATTTAAGCGGGAACACCCGAAAATCGGCGCCTTTTTCATGGAAGCGTTTGCTTAAAAAGTTCACTTCAATAAAAATTTTATTTTAACGGTCCCAGGAGGGGGATTGGTTTGTAGTTCCGCCGTTAACGGGACGTTTTCGGCCCGACTCGTCTACAGATCTGTATGTCAGCGTGCTCAAATTGATTGATTGTTAATAAAGTGTAAAATGATTGAGTGTCTTCAAATAAACGACTGCATAAACTATTTTGGAGTATTAGTTATTTGAGTGAACTCTCTTTCTATGAAGTGACTGTCATTCATCATCTACTAACAATACGTTACATATATATATCTATATATATAAACGGAAGGAAAATCACAAGTACCGTTCTACGTTCCGGCTGCTTGTGATTAATGAACGCTTATCAAATAAGTCTAATACTTCTATCAACGGTTAATATATATTTTAAGAAGTAGATTTTAAACGCGAAAAAGAAGGTTATTATTTTCATAATACTAAATCTGTCAATTCATCATGGAGACTCAAAGAAATGCGTAATTATATCTGGCGTCAGCGTGAATTATAATGTGTAATCTGACTTGATAGTCCGTAATTTCAGAATTAAATCAATTTTATTTATCACAATAATTCAACGAGTCTTATGGTTAACATATAAAGTATAACGTACTTATTGTGAGAAAAATCTGAGCCACAATATTTGTAAATAATATATGTAAATCTTCCTAACTGACTAAAAAAACTGATGTTGCTGCGGCGGCCTAGTTTGGCGAAAGTTCTTTTTGAAATGAATGTTTTTTCCAAACTTCTAGTTCACTTTTGAGCACTTTTGCCTTGACTGTCGATCATGTAAAAACTGAAGAAAGATTAGGGCCTGTAGCCCAGACTTGCCCCGCTACTGTTTACCCACTCCATGCTTAAAATTTGGTACTATTATTCCGTCTATGGTCACGTCACAAATTAGCTTCTTTGGAATATGCAATAAATTTACCTGAAATAATATATCGCCTCTTGCATCCGTTCTTGGCTAATCAGTTTTCATCTTAAATTAATTTTAGCTTGACATTTTTCAGCTTATTCTTAGCGGCCAACGCAAAGACTATCTTTTCAACAGTTAATAAACTTCATCAGATACTGTGAAAAATCAACTTGACATCGCCGCACTTGGAAACAATATAACGGAGCAAGTTGTTTAACAAACTCATCCAATATATTTATGAGATAAGTTAACTGTCCAAATTTAGTTCGACTTATAGAATTATTTCGAAAGTTATAGTGACTTTAAAATTTTAAGTGGTAGCCTGATTTCAAGTGGCCTCGTTTAACTTAAGATATCTAACACTTTCTGAAAAATGGTGGATAAAGTTCATTGATACCCTTATGTGGTCTATATTTACATCAAAATTCAAGCAAATCCCGCCTTAAATACGCTTTTTACAATGTGGATTTGAAATTTTCAAGTGGCAGCCACTTGGGAAAAAGATGTATATATATATATATATATATATATATATATATATATATATATATATATTGACAGAGTGGGACCTCTGGAATTTCACCACGTATCTTATAACTTCTAGATATTTACCACCCCCTTCAATTTTCCGGCGCTCCTCAGACTGGCTTTTTTTTTTTTCTTCTCATCATATCATCACGCCGAGTTCTGCTTGAACTCGCTTCCTTCAACAAAACCGAATTAGCTTGATCATGCAACACCCAATCATGAATATTTTCAAATTTAGGTGGGAGTAAGCGGCGGTCTTGACCACAGCAGGAACTCCTGAAATTCATGTGATGATGATGATTACTTAGATTTCCTTTCAGCATCTCTTTAGACACAAAATGGAAAGAAAAATTACTTCCAATTTTTTTTACTTTTACTATCAGCAGTTAACTGAATTAGATGTGAAAATTTCCTTAAAATATTTTATTCACGGTAGCTTTTAAGAATTTTAGATTTATGATATATTCTTTATATCTCGTAAATTTTATATATAAAGCAATTTTCGTTATTGAATGGTTTTTATTAAGACAAATTTAAGTGGGAAATATATTTAAAAAATTATTATTTGATGAGGCTTTATATATATATATATATATATTACTATAATTTATTCTTTCTGCTCTAAGCTTATTCCAGGTTTTACATAATTCAAAACAAAAAAAGGAAAACATTTTTTTATGTTTTCAATTTTTAATGAAGGCATATTGTACTTCGTAAAAAAAGATGCACACGTATCATAACTTATAAATCGTCTCTAATATAATTACAACAAAATTCCAATGTGCTCTATATCAATCTAAAACCAGTTTTTTATGTAATATTAACTTATGTATCAGATCACTGAAACTGCTTGACCGTGAAATCTTTTGTATAAAAAAAAAGTTATATTTTCCCTTAAAAGTATTCCGTGAAAAATTTTAGAAATTTCATATATTATATTCTTACTTAAAATTATGCCGCTTTGAGTGTTTAAATTTGAACAAATTTGACAAGTACGCACACTAGCCAATGAATTAGAAACCTTTAAATTAATATTTTATTGGACCTTCTTTTGCACGCTAGGCCTCCTTTTTGCAGTAATAACATCCAGTATTCGTGTGTTCAGTAATTCTACAAGCTTTTGAGGTTCATTTACGTACAGAGTTCATCATACATTGGCTACACATAGTCTAAGATCTTGTAAATTGGATAGAAGAGGAGATTGCTGACGGATAGTCTTTTCCAACATGTCACAAACATTTTCTATTGGATTAAGATCCGGGCTTTGCGATATCTACGGAAACTGTTAGAATTCAGATTGGTGTTCACTGAAACAATCTCGAACGATTCTGCCACGATATATGGTTGCATTATCGAGCACAAAGTATCCATTAACTTGGGAGTGTACATGTAACAGTGAGAGATGCACTTAATATATCAAAACGTTCAGGTGCAGCATGGCTTTTCTAAGATTCTAAGATTCTAAGACGGAAAGAAGCTGCTCACCACTATGCAGCGGTTTGAGCTTTTTTAACCTTTATAGAGGGGCTCCAAAGCCACTGTGGAAATTCTGAAGAGCCCGTCTCCAAAGGTTAAGCCTCCCCCGTTGTTTATTGCATAGCAAATAACAACAACAAAAAAATTACAAAGGTCGCCAGAGCAGAGCTCTTCCGCGACAAAAGGCGACAAAGTTGCATGAAAGTGAAGAGGACCGGAGCCAAGTGGAAGTCTATTTACAAAGTTCATTCAGGTAATGTACAAATTTCACAGTCTTTATATCAAGCCCAAACACCCTAAGAACAATGTTGGTTAATAGAAACATCATGCGCAGGATGATTGCTTTCCGAGAGCACTTCAGTGGAATTCTGTAGCATCAGACATGACCAGTATTCGCCATGTAGGAGAGGAGGAAAAATTAAGAAAAGATACAGAAGGAATTTAGTTTGTTGAATTTGATAAATCTTGAAGGAACGCATAGATGCGCTTTAATTTGAGCCTTAGGGGCTTTCTAGTTATTATATTGTTCAGCCAGGTTGCTGGTCTAGGGTTAGGGTTCCTTAAATGGTTAGGTATTGTAAGTTGACAATAATGAAAGTAATAATGTTGTGCAGTCGCATGAGCATAAGGGTGATCATCGGCAATGAAATCTGTGAAGTTATTTGGGGAAGGGGGTCATGACCTGACAGAAAGGCAGAGATTTCCGGGGAGAGGTCCCAAATATTGAGTGAGACATTTGGTATTAGCTCGTGAGTGTATCTCCCTTTTGGAGACACACTCCAGAGACTCTGCCAGTCATTAATTAGTTTTTGATTTAGGTGATATTTTATGTAGGAAGGGGGAGCTGGGAGTGAATAGGCTATGTCACTAGATTCTGTTGCTGATTTCGCAAGAGAGTCCGCTAGTTCATTTTCGACGACCCCCTTATGGGCAGAAACGTGTGCCAGGGAGATTTTAGTTTTTAATTTTGAGAGCTTTATTTTAATTTCAATTACTTGTGGGTGTCTGCTCTTGTGGCGAGCTATGGCCTGCAGGCTCGAGAGGCTGTCACTGAAGATTGAGATTTGATTGTGGTCTGGAGAATTATTTTCTGACCACTGAACTGCCTTCAGGAGGGCAAAGAGCTCAGCCTGAAAGACCGAATTGTGGTCTGCGAGCCTGCTTGCCCACAGATGGAGAACTTTGTTATTGTTTAAAACGCAGAGTGCGGCTCCCACTCCATGATCGGTTTTGGAGCCATCAGTGTAGATCGCCAGTTGAGCAGACTTGGAGAAGCTGTTTTTTGCACAATTTATGAAAAGGGAAGCAGCATCCTGTGCTGGGTGTATTTGCCAGCTGTTAGAAAGCTGTTGGACATGAATATTAGGGAGGAGAGTGTCTGTGAGAATGGAATTATTAAATTGCAGAACGTTAGTTTTGTTAAAGTTCTACTTTAATTGGAGGTGAGCATGTGGAATACCAGTGATGACTGTGAGGGCATCAGTAGAGATTGTTTCGTAACCTCTAGAAATTTGGACCAAAAACATTCTCTGTATTGAGTTAAGTTTATTCGACGCTGCTTTGGTGAGGTTGCCCCCCCCCAAATGCCAGCGCAGTAGGTTAGGATCTTTTCTATTACTATTTTATACCAGGTTTTTAGGAAGAAGGTGGATATACCCCACCTCTTCCCTGCCATTTTTGCTGAATTGTGGAAGATTTTAGAAGTTTTTATCTTTAGGTCTTGTATGTGTGCCAGCCAGTTTAGGTTTCTATCTATTGTGATTCCCAATATTTTTAGTTGTGAAACATGACGGACACTGACGCCATCGATCCTCATCACTGGGTTCCGTTTAAGGAGGCATGGCTTTTTGATTATCCTCGAGCAATGTCAGGAGACCCCTTTCATGCAAGCAGAAAAATACCCAAAGGTTTGAAACTGGTTTTATATACCTTCGCCGACAGCGAGCATTTGTAAAAACACTTCCAGGTTTCTAATTCATTAGCCAGTGTGTGTATATATCGAGAGGTCTTATAAGACAAGTCATGAACATGGGAGAATTTTTTATATTATTTCGTAGGTCTTAGATGAGTAAATCGACACATAAAGACTCGTAATACTCTATTCATTTACTTTTCTAATAAGACAACAAAGAAACCCAATATGCTGCGGGAATAAAAGAAAAAAAAAAAGAAAGAAATACTTCTATATCATTATATATATATTACTCATATCTAACGATTAAAATGTATGAAAATTAAGCATCACAACTTCTAACAATAAAGATTTTAAATCTACAGTTTAGTGGAATTTTGACCTATAGATGGCGAGATATAGCTGCGACGCATATTATCCGATACACATTGAATTTGACTACACATATTTTCTTCAAAATATATATCATACACACAAGTTTGGCGCATTTATGCATTATGGAAACTGAGATGTAGTATTTATGTGAAAAGGAAAGCAGAATAGCAGCCCTACTAGTTGGTCGTTATTCACCCAAATTAAATGAATATTATTTTCCATCCTGTCACTCATACATATGGAGTTTTGAGTACGGATTTTGATGGATTTACACATTTTGAGATGGCCTTTAACACAATTTGAACATTAAAAAAAAAAAATGTTCAAAATGTAGTCAGTGTGTGTATAAAAAATTTTTGTAGAAGCTATATCCTCTAACAAATGAATGAAATTGAACCAAAATCAAAATTCAGTTAAACCTGGCTTAAAACAGGCTCACGAGCGTTCGAGAGGTTTTGCGCTCAAAGCTGATAGATGGGAAGTTCCGGGTTCGACCCTAGGTCGCTCTAATCGACATAACCTTACGATGTTTTCCGTGACTTTCACAGAAACTCATGTAAACACGGGTTAGGACCCCTTAGAAAGACACCCCACGGAGGGCATTCTACCTATAGGCCTAGGATCCTAGCGTAGTGAATCGGTCTTCAGCCCTACAACCAACCTGGACTAAAGCAAGCACAGATTGCATCTGAAAATCATTTTTCGACAGGAGATGTTGTTATCCCATTTTATTTCATAGCTTTTAATGTAGCAGTACGTAATTTGTATCATTTTTAACTTTTCAGTTTGAAATTAAAAAGTAAATATCTATTTTTTGTTTTTATTCTAAAAGTAAAAATTTCGTTTCACCTCCTCTGGGAGGAAAGTACTACTAGCGGTGTAAGTTTTCAATATTGGGTATCTTGTAAAAGAATTCGTCAACACCTTTAAAACGGCCCGTTAAATCATGGATCTGCGATAATTCAAAGGAAAATTTACTGATTTTTTTCCTTAAAAACTTAGGGGAAAAAGTACCTTTTCTTAGATGTCGGCAAAACATTGAATTTCTTTCGATTTTTAGTATTAAATTTTGGTGTGATTTTTATCCCAATATAATATAATTATATCATCTATGTATCGTAGTAATTTAAAGTTAGTACACTCAATGTCACGCTCATAATAATATAAGTATAGATCAGCTAATATGCTAGAAGCAATTCCACCTTGTGGCAATCCTAAACGTTGTTTATATAAATAATTATTGAATAAAATATAGTTATGGAAAAGGATAAACCTAGTCAGAGTTTTAAAAGCTGACGGAGTTATGCTTACATTTAGATTTAAATACTGCAAATTTTCTACAAAAAGTTTATTTATAATATCAAACATATCTTTAATATCAATATTATTAAAAAGATCATTGAAATCAAAAGTTTTTATACCAGCAATATCAGTAAGATTTTTAATTTTATTTTTGAGTTGAAAACTATTTTTTAGGAAAAAATTACACTTGTTAGAAACAATATAACTATGTAATTTTTTAAGGATATTCAATAACATAATATTAGGATTAGAAGTATAGGCATTGCAGGCAACAGTAACAGAACGAAATTTAATAGGATCTTTATGAAATTTTGGAATTACAACTAAATAAGGATAATTGTAGTTATTACATTTAGTTTTTATCAACTTATAATAATTAAATATATGCCTATTTTTAATTTCGATACTGTCATTAATCTTAAGAAAAATTTTACTAGTATCCATAGTATCAAAAAGAAGTTGTTTATAATACTTTTTGCAAATAATTGCATAGTTATTAGCCGCCTTGTCAACATAAGTAATAATAAATTTAGACTGTAAGTCTAGAATTGCTGAATGAATTGCTTTGAAATCATAGTACTTGATATTAGAAAGATGGTGCATATTATAAACTAAATCAAGTTTAAATTTCTCCAATAACTTAAATTTCCACTCATTAAAAAATTCCACTGGTTCATTATAATCAATAGCAATTTTGTATATAAAGAGATCCAAGTCTAAATTAAATTGAGTAATGATATCAATAAATTTGAATTTTGAGGGCATCCGAAATTTAGTACCATACTTCATCAAAGATCTAAGAGTAAGATTTTCCACAATATTGATATCACCAGTAATAATATGACCATGAGATGTATTGAAAAAAGATTTATATTTGGAATCAGAACAATAGCATGGAGGCTGATCATTAGAAGTAAGAAATTTAGCAAATTTATTGTAGTTAAATATTTTTCTGCCTAAAGTAATATTGTATTTAAAAGTTTTTTGAATGATGAAGTTTTTGATGGGAAAAGGATTGGATGGATCATTAAGTAAATTGTGAATATGAAGTTTATTAAAAACCAGATGAGAAAAATTTATCACCAAGAGAGAGTTATTTATTTTTTGACCAGACTTTAAATCAAGTTTAATATTAAAACACTCAGCCCTATAGTGTAAAATATCAAAGAATACATCACTGAAGTGTGATTCAAAAGAATGAGAATGGAATACTTTAAAATATTTATGAAGATGCTTCTTTTTTATTCCAAAAATAAAATTACGTATAACTTTCCAATTATAAGACTGAAGAAAAATACTTTCTAAGGATTTGAGATTTTGTAATATATATGAAATGTCCAGATGTTGGGAAGACGACCTAGAAGATCCCCTAGAAGTTCTAGTAGTCTTTTTATATAAAGAGTGATTTAGAGTTTTATAAATATTACTGTAAAATTCAATTTTTGAAACCTTGGAATAAACAATATGTTGTTTATTATAAACATTAGAATTTAAACCAAAAGGATAGATAGTATTCAGTGATTTAATATATTGTGATTCAAGTAAGAGTCGTTCATTCAAATTCTTCTTAAAATTAAGAATTTTCACAGTAATATTATTAAAGTCATGTTGATGGAAGTGCATATATTCAAAATTAGTGGTAAATTGACGTGATTTTTTAATATCAGAGCGATGTAAGTTAATCCGCTTGTGTAATGGATTACTAGTTTGTCCAATATATACCATATTGCATAAATTGCACTTGAGAGAGTATATTTAAATGACGACTTTGTTTCAAAATTATATTGATCCAGTGGAACAAACAACAACAACAAAAAATTATGATGATTTTTTTTTTTTTTTTTTTTTTTACTTTCGAACTGAAGCGTAAATTTAGAAATTCCAATTTTAATTAAGTTTATGAAATGTTGCACTCAGTTATCCTTTCTTAAATCGTATTACCGTTCTTACTGAAGTGCAATTATGTTAAAAAGATTCATGACGAATGATGGAGTAGATTTACAGATGTAAACAAATGCAATATTGATATTTAATAAGGATTTTATTTATGCAGTTGTTTCTTTACATTGCTGCCAGGCCTCTCAATTTTTATATACCACTATTTGTTAATAAAAGTGTTTGGTTTATTTAAAGCTCAATTTCCGCCATTAAATAACACTGAGTTAACTATGAAAAAAAGTGATATTAAAAAAAGCGGAAAAACCATGCTTCTACACCATTTAGTGCGAATTTTCTAGGAGCGATTATATCTGCAAAATTTAGCTTTTTTTTTTTTTTTTTTTTTTTTTTAACCAAACATTTTTAACAGAATTTTTTTTATATATTTCTATAAGATTTTTCACTAATTACATAAAATAAAAATAGCTATTAAAAATTTTTCCGATAGCCAAAAAGTGCTTAAGGTTGGCAACAATGGGAATGATAATAATTATCGATAAAAATTATTCCGTTACAGAAAATTAATTTTTTATTAAAGTTTTTATTGCTCCCGTATATGCATTAGTCTATCAGAAAAAAATTATTAGACTGACGTAATCTAACATAACTTTTATTTATTTATTTATTTTGTAATATATATACATATATGAATCGCTATAAATGAGACTCAAAAAAAAAAATAAATAAATAAATAAATAAATAAAAGTAAATAAACTTAATATTAAAAAAATTGTGGCCCTATAAATCATATTTTATGAAATATTGTAGCCATAGAAATCAAATATTGATAAATTATTTTGGCGGTATAAATAAAATTTTTTGAGATTTTTTTTTTTTTTTTTTTTTTTTTTTTTTTTTTTATGTTTTACATGTGATAAACAGTGATATTAAACTACATTAAAATTTGTTATACTAATTGTAAAAATACTATGCAAAGTTATGCAATATTAATAATATGCAAAGAAGATGGTTTTACTCGCTACTTATGAGATAGATGACGAGAAGTATAAGTAAGATTCAAAAACACATTTAACGCATAAATAATTACAAGATAAAAAGATCTTTTTATACACCATGTTTTTAAATTTTTTGTTGAATCATATGAACACTACCGAAGGCAGAGGGAACCTGGAGCAATTGGATAAAAGTGTTAAAAAATTTCATTGCTCTCGTGTTTTGAGCTATTATAAAAGTTTCAAATGGCTATCTGGCTGGGAAGTTAGTTAAAATTGATTGCAAGCTTTGTACTGGTAACGGTGCCGAAGGCAGCTGGGTGGCGAAGCAATTGGTTAAAAATATATAAAAATACCTTTTCACCGTACTCTGAACTATTCTGAAAATTCAAATGTCTAGCTAGTTGGGAAGTTAGTTAAATAAATTTTCTATTGAATCATATAAACGCTTCCAAATACAGTAGGGACCTGAAACAGTTGACTAAAAGTATTAAAAAAAATGTATTGTCACCGTATTCTGAGCTATCCCGAAAGTTTCAAATGTCTAGCTAGTCGAGAAGTTAGTGAAAAATCGATTACAAGCTTTGTAATTTTAACGCTGCCGAAGGCAGCAGAACCCGGAGCAGTTGGTTAAAAATATTTTAAAAAATGCATTTTCACCGTGTTCTGGACTATTCTGAAAGTTTCAAATGTCTAGCTAGTCGGGAAGTTAGTTACATAATTTTTCTGTTGAATCATATAAACACTGCCGAATGCAGTAGGGACCTGAAACAGTTGACTAAAAGTATCTAAGAAATGTATTGTCACCGTGTTCTGAGCTATCCTGAAAGTTTCAGATGTCCAGCTAGTCGGGAAGTTAGTGAAAAATCGATTGCAAGCTTTTTACTGGTAACGCTGCTAATGGCAGCAGGCACCCGAAACAGTTGGCTAAAAGTATTAAGAAAATGCATTTTCGCCGTATTTTGAACTATTCAGAAATATTCAAATGTCTAGCTAGTCGGGAAGTTAGTTAAATAAATTTTCTGTTGAATCATATAAACGCTGCCGAAGGCAGTAGGGACCTGAAACAGTTGACTAAAAGTATTAAAATATGTATTGTCACCGTGTTTTCAGTTATCCTGAACGTTTCAAATGTCTAGCTAGTCGGAAAATTAGGGAAAAATCGATTGCAACCGTTGTACTGATAACGCTGCCGAAGGCAGCGAGAACCGGAAACAGTTGGCTAAAGGTATTAAAAAAATGCATTTTAACCGTATTCTGAACTATTCTGAAAGTTTCAAATGTCTAGCTAGTCGGGAAGTTAGTTAAATAAATTTTTTGCTGAATCATATAAACGCTGCCGAAGGCAGCGGGACCTGAAACAGTTGACTAAAAGTATTAAAAAAATGTATTGTCACCGTTTTCTAAGCTGTCCTGAAAGTTTCAAATATCTAGCTAGTCGGAAAGTTAGTTAAAATCGATTGCAAGATTTGTACCTGACAAACAAACAAACAAACAAACATACAAACAAGAATCGAAGTTAATAAAAACATGGTAAAATACTCTCGTTCATGAGATGTTGCTTAGAATTCGTATCAATAACTAATTAGTCAATGATTATAATTTGTCTTAAATAATAAAAAAAAATATTTAATATTCTTAACAAAAAAGAATGATAATAATAATGGTCAATATAAACTGTACAAAAATTTAAACCGTTTTTGTTATTTATAAACGTAATTTAGTGAAGATAAAAATTATATTAAAGCTTTTATCGTCGCATTTTATAGTGTAATAATCAGTAATAGGAAATGCACACTATATTGAAATAGTTCTTATATTTGTTGCATTTCTATCTATTTTGCTGGAACTGAGAACTTCAGACTACAATTTCCGCTTCCTGAGAAGAGATAAAATGGAATATCTATAATGGCAATTTAGAAGTGAAAGACTACTACAGAAATACATAAATTCAAGATGACTTTACGAACATGGTCGCTGGGATAGTTTCCTAAATCCGCTAAAAGAAGAGAAAATCCAGGAAGAGATTTGATAGTCCAGAGTTGCTAAACATTTCTGTGTGATATTATTTTAGACTGAATAATATTGTTATTTCTTTTAAATATATGTAATTACTCAGTAATTAGAATCCTAAACACTAAACTGAAATATACTAATTTCACCTAATCAAACTAATGATTATATATTAATTATTATATATATTATTGTTAGATATAATGAAATACGGTTTGTTGAATATAATAAAGTTTATAATTTGAAATAGATACAGTGCAGAATACATTACTTTTGTAATAAGAAGAAAAATAATGTGATTTATTATTAATATTAGTTATTATCTTGCAGTCGCACTTAATATTATAACACGTTGCCGTCGGGAAGTTTTTCTATTTTAAACGGAAAACCCCGCCTTCTGCTCACAAAAGCGTTATTTTATTTAACAACAGGATTTTTCGTATTTATGATTATATCATTTCTCAGAAACTGATTTGGTAAATGACACTGACATATACATGTTTTATAACAAAGTCACGAGATGGTCTTTATCCCCATTAGTTGCAGACTTATATTTCAAGTTATAAAATGTTTTAAAAAATGTAAGCATTTATGATAGAGCATTTTTAAATATATATATATATATGTATGTATTGTTTTTAAAAATTACAAAAATAAACTTTTAGTTCAAGGGTCGGTTAAAAAATCTGTAATAAAGCCTATGAAAATGCGAAAAAATGCTAAATCTCAGTAAATTTTGGGTGAAACTTTTTCTTTTATATTTGTTAGGATGAGTGTAACTTTAACTAAATATGACTATGGGGACCTGTGGAATGTATAAAATATTAGTTTTTCAATTTTCAAAAGATTGATTTTTTAAAATTGAAAACATGCCATGTCATTAAAGCTTAAATTTTTCAAAACATTTTGCAAATGGATATATGTCTACGATCAATGGTTGTGGAGATAAAACTCTCCTTAAAACTTTGTTTTTCACCCTGTATATATATATATATATATATATACATGTACACCAGCCGCCATATTTAACTAGAATACACATAATTCTTTATTATTATTAGAGGAATGCTTGCAAGTGAGGTTTATTTTCATAAAAAAAGGAAAGAAAATAAAGTAAAATAGATAAAAATAAAATTAAAACCTTTAAGTGGCCAGCAGTGGATTTAGTAATTTCAGAATTTTTCTATTAGTTTAATAATAATTTTCAAGCACTATTAATAATTTTATTAATGCTTCAAATTCTACGTTCAACATGCTACCATTTTTACGCGTATTTTCTCTATATATTGAAAAAAAAAAAAAAAAGACACTGTCACTATCGTCATTTCTTTTTTTTTTTTTTTTTTGTCTGCAACAGCATCTTCTCGCGAACAGAAGTGTCCTCCTTGTCATGAAAGGTATAAGTGTTTGCCGAATATCCCAAGGCAGACATTTTAGTTGGTTAGAAACTTCTATCTTCTAAACTAACGAAGTTATTAATTAAAAATTTCGAATTAATAAAGGTACTGTTTTTGCCATCTTGCAGACCTCTTATGATTTTTTTTTTTTTTTTTTTTTTTTGTCATGGCGTCATTTTTCCCAGCGAAATTAAAATGTAATGAATGGTGTAAATAAATAAATAAATAAATAAATAAATAAATAAAATTAATGTCATTGTTACTATTGGTAACAAAGAAATTCATGGTATGTGAATATGTAAAATCATTATCTTGGATATTTTTCATGAAAAAAAAATGAATTTAGGATTGTCTGCAAATACTTTTACCCATAGTCTGCAAATACTTTTATTCTACTTTCAGAAAAATAAGTTTCTCACTGAATATTTCTTATGCCAATTATTGGCTTTTTCATATGTTCTCTTTCGTAAACAATCACATGGTGTTTCAAAGTAAGGCTTTAATTTGGTTATATTTCAGATACATTTACTTCCGATTCTGTTATATCAAGTTTTTTTGAAAATTATTAGAATAGTAAAAACATCTAAAATAAAAAAATTAAAAAATAAATTATGCCGAAATTTAATTCAGATGAAACGAATATTAGTTTATATTTTATTTTATAGGAGCGTCAGGTGAAAAAAAAAAAAAGATTTAGTGAACATTATGGTTAAGTTAAACTACTGTTGCTGCAGCGCTTTAAGCTAAACCCAGAAAGTTTTAAATTGAAATTTAAAAGAATCAATGTAAACCAGTTTAAATAAAGATTTAGTTATTATTATTATTATTATTATTTTGTATTCAACACATAATTAAACAGTTGGCTAAATGAGAACTGTCTTTTGTATTGGGCACATTTGGCGAAATTTAAGTTTTAGCGGTGCATTAGCCCAAGTTTTCATTTCCACGATCACGCTAGCCATTTTAACTTTAGCCCTGCATTAATTATATCCCTAATTAATAAAATACTGCAAATGGTAATAATAACAATGCAATATTTACAATCTTCACATAAATTGTTTATTTCCAATGTGCTTGATTAAATCATATTGTATAAAAAATGCGCAACCAAAAATTTAAAATTTACTGGAGCAAGCGTCATTACTGGAAGAAACTGGAACAAGCGTCTTTAACAAGCGAAATTTACTGGAGCAAGCGTCCATAGTGAATTTTAGAAATATATACAAAGATAGTTACATTTTGATTTAAATTAAGTAAAAAAAGAGGTTTTTATTTTTTATTTTTTTTTTTTTAACAAGCAATTTATACCAAAATATTTATAGTCAAATATTGACAAAAACATAAAGGTCACCAAGGGGGTCATATACTAAAGCTGTAATGAAAAATGGTCTGTATGTTACGAATTTCTTCCTATATATACAACAAATACTTATTTTTAGCATCATATTTCATTTTTTTAAAATGTAGTATTAAATATCATGAATTCCAACTGAACTTTGAATATGGGAATTTCTATTATATTATTATACTTATGGCTTATGTTATGCACTAATAATATTCTTATTCAGGGAAAAGCAAAGCAGCGAATAAGCGGGTAACTTTAGTTCCGCTAATGTTAATAAGAGAAGTGAGTCGGAGAATAGTGAGCGAAACGAACAGGGGGCACAACCCCTAGTATAATAAAGCAAATGAAAAATTTTAGATAGCATTATTATTTCAATAATTATCAATTACGCAATTCGTTTAAAAATGAACGTTTTTCCCCCTCTGTTGTTTACATTTTCCCTCTATTTTCTACAACAAAAAGACACGTTTTTAAAACCAGTAACTTAATCAGTTAATTTCAAAATATTAATGATATATTTTTTCACTTTATTCTATTAAGGTAAAAAAAAAAGAAGCAGTCTACAGATATGTCTATCATAGAATTTTAGATAAATTAAAAATAAAATAAGAAATTATCAATTTCTTCGATTTTTCTTATTATTTAAGTTTATTGAGCGATGCAAAAATATTAATCTATACTAAGAAAAAAAAATCCATCATTTATTTTCTTATTACAAATGAAATTATTACTATTATTATTATTATTATTATTATTTATTCATTTATTTATTTATTTATTTATTTATTAGTACTGCAGGACTGTTTCTTTCAGACACCGATTGTGCGTTGTCGCATACTTTGAATGAACGTGCAAACATTTTTGTTTTAATTAAAATATATAACGCTGAAGTTTATCATTGCATTTGTCCGGATTATTAGATTTTATTAAAAAAAAAAAAAAAAATGGTAAACTTATTAAAATCTAGCTAACGCTAAATGTTTTCATTCAATCGAATAATTGATGCAAAAAAATATTAAGTAAACAACCCCGTGCCAAAAATAAATTAATAAGTAAGTGAATATATTTTTTAATGTCAATAAATAAATAAATAAATAAATAAAGTTTAAATATATGTATTTTTTTTTAATGATTCAAATGAAATTCAGAGAAATCATGCTTAAGAAATAGAATAGCTTCTATATGGAACACCTTTGTGAAACTGGAAAATTGGCACTGAATTAGCTCGAACTCAGCAAGCCATTTTAATCCATCGCCGAAATGAGGATAAAGAATTAAATGCCGCCAAGGGTCTCCTAAGGTAAAACTTTAAAAGAGAAATTTTAAGAAATGAATATAGCAAATGATGCTAGGGGATGAATCACAGATACTACATGCCTTTGTATGGAAGTATAGACTAAAATAAGACCTGTCGTATTAAATTAAATTTTGTTTACAAAGAATGTAAGCAGAATTTTATTTTATTTTATTTATTTTATTATTATTATTTTTTTTTTTTTACCTAACATGGGAACATAAAGATACACAAAACTTTTTATGTATCCACAGCAAAAATTACAAAGTTTGCATGGCAGATTATTCGTTCATCGTATCTGTACGAATGTATGTGTACAAGATATAATAGGATCTTTAACCAGCTTGGGAAAACGTATATCATATTTAATGCATGAAAATGCTTAAATAATTTTCCTTTTTGGTAACCCCAGTTAAAAATTTTCTGCAGTATGTTCTCAAAATAAAAGATATAGTTGAAAAACTAATCAGTAAGTTTTCGATATTACTTCTAAAACAATTAATGTTAAAATGAAATTAAGCTGTTGATATCAAGCTGAAAATACAGAAGATTATACTCGTAAGTTCTAATTTACTTTTACTTTTAAAGTAATATCTCTTTAAAATATATATAATTCATGTAATTATATGTTTTTCAACAATTATATTTATGTGATTATTATTTTTTTTTTCTAGTAACTTAATTAAGAACAATAAATTATATCACATGTATGTACAAAATAAAAGTTTTTGTCTTAAATTTGTTGTTTTGACGTCTTTTATTTACTTATAACTGTAAAAGTCATAATGTAGATTTTAAACAAAAACACTAATACATTTAATTTAAGGGTAACATTTAACACATATAACTAAACAGGATTATTCAATTATTAAACCGAACCTTTTGAAGCAATTCTTTATTTGTTATTTTCATATTTTTCAAATCAGAAAAAATCAGACAACTTTTAGTATTACTTTTTATTACACTGATGTTCATTCCGTATATTTACAAAATATAATAATAGAGCTATAAGTTTTTTGAATGAAAATACAAGTGTTAAAATGTTAATATATATATATATATATATAGATGAATATATTGTTGCGTACTTGGGGGTTCGTGAGTTGTTCGAGAATGAAAGCCGAAACTTACAAAAATTCAATAATTTATTCACAGAAAGTTCCAGAAAAATGCAGGTCTATAAACCAAGTATCAGCTTCAATTCAACCAGTAAACACAGCTTAAACAACAGCTGTCAATAGCAAATCCACAGTACAAACTGTATAGCAATAACACATAAAGCAAGTGTCTTCCAAAGAGGCTCAAAACAATGCAACATTGACAGAAGCTGATCTGAGACAGAACTGAACTGACTAGCCTTGGCGAAGAAAACGGACTTGTATACCCCTGTAGAAAAGTGTGGAACGTTCCAGAAAACTCCATATCTCATCAGCCAATGGGATTAGATCTTCCATATTTGGTATATGCCTAATAGGGATTTTCTCGCCAAGGTCGCCACAAATATCGCCAAAGTGGGAAAAAGTCGCCAAATTTCGCACCAAATCCATTACCTGCCTTATTGGGGTTTTTTAATGCGTTTTTAAGGGAAAATAACGCTATTTCAACGATAAAACGACTAGAAATGCACAAAATTAGCACTTTATCAACTTACTACGCCTCTTTGAAAGAATTTATACAAAAATAAACACAATTATTTACAATTTTGTAACAATATATTGAAATTGAAATAATTTTTATTATTTAGCTTCCTACCATCAAACTATGCGTCTGAATAATATTCTGCTAATAAGGAAAATATTTTTGGAAAAACTGAAGATAACGAGCTTCATAAGAGTATTATCTCCTAATACGCGATTATACTCTTCTTACAGTCTATTTAAACTTTCGTCCTAAGTCTTTTGTACGACCCTAATTACTTTTTTTTTAGAATAATTCTGCTGCCCTTGCTATATGATGAATTACAGCTTTTTACGTTGTTAGGGAAATAATAAAAACCTTTCTTAAAAAAAAAAAAGTAAGAAAAAGGTAAAAACCATGTTTTTTAAACATCATGATTTAAAAAAAAAAGTTTTTTTTTTTTTTTTGCATAAATAGGAAAAGGATTTAATATTAATAGTATTTTTTATTCCGCATTCTTTTAAAGAAGTGTTTTAAATGTTACATTTTCTAATATTTCTTTTATGTTGTATTTTTAAAACAGAAGCTATATATATATATATATATATGTATAAACTTTTTTAGAGTTAAAACTTTTTTACATTACAAAAAAAAAAAAAAAAAAAAAAAAAAATAGAAGAGCCTTAATTTTTTTTTTATTATTATTATTTACCATACTGTATTTTATACAAAGGATAAAAGTTGATTGCTATGGCAAGAACAAAAAAAATCTTTAAAAAATTATCAGGAATTATTTTTTTTACAACATATTTTAACAATCTTTAATAAATATAAAAAAAATTAATGAAACTAAAATATCGTGAATATGTATTGTTATTATTTTTTTTTAGTTTTTCTAGCGATATTTTCTATAAATTAAAAACTGTTATGTTTGGATTCCTTTCCTTCAATATTTTTAAAAAGTCTGATACAGAAAGTTCCCTATACATATAAAAGAGTACTTCCACTCACTCACTCACTCACATATTCATCAACGCACAGCAAAATCTACTGGAGTCACTGAATCGAAACTGTGTAAGATTATAGAACATAGAGTGCAAGCACGCCCTAAGAAGCAATTTTGCGAAATTTGCCCCCAAGAGGGAGTAGGGGACAAAATGTGATTTCACAAAAACCTCCTTATCTTAAAGAAAAAATAAACAGATATTCGTATAATTTTTGCTCTAAAATACAGATAACACAAATATCTAAAAAACAATTTCTGGAATTTTAGAAATTCAGCCCCAAGAGAAGGGGGGGGGGGGGAGAGGGGCTAAACTTGATTTAAAAGAATCTTTTATATCGCAAACAGAAAAAAAGATATTTGTGAGATTTTTGCTCTAAAATATAGCTCCCACAAATACATAAAAATTACTTTCTTTAATTTTAGAAATTTGTCCAGGTGGGGCGAGATAGGAAGGGGAGGGCAAAAAAATAGAAATACAGTTAGCCCTTTCAAAATTGTTACACATAGGTTTTAGAGGCCTGTAAGTCGAATGAGAATATTTTCGAAAGTGTATTAGGAGGGTCAGAAAGGGGGGGGGGGCGGAGAGGTAAAAGGAAATGGAGTTAGGCCGTTCAAAATTGGTACATAGAGGTTTTTTATACTTATAAATCGATTGCGGATATTTTCAAATTTGTGAAGTTAACAAGAGGGATGGAAAGGGGAGGAACGGAGGGGCAAAAAAAAAAATAAATGTACAGTTAGGTTTTTCAAAAGTGGTACATGGAGGTTTTTGATACCTACAAATAGATTGCGAATATTTTAGAATTTGTAAAATTATTAGGATATAAGCGGGTACGGTGTGAAGGAGCAAAAATATATAAATGAGAATTAGAGCGCTGAAAATTAGTGTTGTTAGGTTTTGAGACCCGATAAATCGATTGCGGATATTTTCGAAAGTACAGAATTGTTATGAGGGACGAGAAGGGGGTAGTATGCTGGAAATTTGTATTATTAGGTTTAAAATTGCGAGAGAACGACTGCGAGTATTTTTTTAAGTCTAAATTAATTAGGAGGGGAGGGAATCGTAGGTGAAGGAACATGTACGGCGTGCGCGCCTGCCACAGGCAGTGGTGACCAGGGCCGATTATTCCAATAATTTGAATTTTTTTTTTTTTTTTTTTTTTTTTTTTTTTTTTTTGTATTTTATATTTATGTTTTTCCCTTACGATAATATAGTGATTCATTAAGAGTATTGAACATAAATGCGCGCGCGAAGAAATTTTTTCTCTTCTATTTCGCATGATAAAACTTAATGCTATCTTGAGAATTTATTAACTATAGTGATTCATTAATAAATACTGACCAGGGAAGCGGGTGTAGCCTGCTACTTTTTAATAAATCCACATAGAAGGAAATAGTGGGCATACAATATAAAGATGTTTCTAATACTTTAAGGGTTATATACAGGGTGATCCAAAAGTCATGACAAACTTTAAAAATGAATAATTCGAAAACGAATCAAGATACAAAGATACGGTTTGCATCAAACGGATGAAAAAGAAACCGGGTTTTGTCTGGCAAAGGAAAAAAATTATTTCTATTGGCGACCAACAGATGGCGCTATAGTGTTTTATTTCACCAAAAGATGATTTACAAATGAAAAAAAATTTTTTTGACAACTTACAAGTCAGCTTAATTACAGTTAATTAGTACAACTACAGTAACTGTTCATTGTCCATCATTCAGAAGTACAGTTGTGAGAAGATTCACCCCATCGTTAACAGCATTTAGTAGCATTTCTTGCGTTATGGCAGACACATTTTGGCGGATGGCATCTTTCAGTGCTGCTAGTGATGCCGGTTGGTCGCGGTACACTTTTGACTTCCAAAAATCCCCACAGCAAAAAGTCACAGGGTGTCAGATCGCGAGATCTTGGAGGCCATGCGTGATTAAAGTAGCGACTGAGAATGCGATATTTCGATGCATTTTAGCTTCGATTACCATTACCTGCTGTAGTTGTTCCTTTTTATATCGTTTGTTGCTTTGCATAATCCTACATAAGAAATACGACAGCGCCATCTGTTGGTCGCCAACAGAACTATTATTTTTTTCTTTGCCACACAAAACCCGGCTTCGTTTCCATCCGTTTGGTGCAAACCGTATCTTTGTATCTTGATTCGTTTTCGAATTATTCATTTTTAAAGTTTTTCCTGACTTTTGGATCACCCGGTATATCAGACATGCCAACATATCTATGTTTTTCCTGAACACTCTTTTTTTTTTTTTTAATGTAGTTATATATATATATGCTAAGTTAATCTTTCATTAAAGCGGTAACCTGTAAAATATTAGTCTATATGAACATATGTGCATATATATTACAAATTTATCTTTATCTTTAAATGTTTTTACATTGATGTAATATTTTATATTAATGTATTTTATTTGTGAATCTGATTTCTTTATATTAATGTTTTCTATTGCTTCATTTTAATCTTGAATTCGATTGCTGTATATTTTTGTGCTTTCATCTTGGGGGATAGGGATGTACTTTTTGAACGCATACATTGTCTTCATAAATTTCTCATTTTTTCCATTCCCTGCAGGTGAAGGGGGGGGGGGACTCCCTTGACGAATATCTTCATGTACTTTGTCTTACCTTTCATTTGTTTATCTATCTATCTATCTATCTATCTATCTCATCAACATTTCTCAGCAACATTTTTATTTTCACTTTGTAATTGTCATAATAATAATAATAATATAATAATAATGAAAGAAAAAAATTGATTTTCTAATAAAAGAAAAGAAAGAACGCACAGTTCATAAATGTGTGAGACTTGCCGGCTCGAGTTTAAACTGGTTTTAAAATAATTATAACGCTTTCCTGGGTGTAATTATTATGTTTATTTATATAATTAGTAATACGTTATATGTATGCCATTTAAAGTGTTTGTTATTATTTAAATCTGTGTTAGTATTTCAGCAACATCACCGCTATACCAATACTTAGTGGACTTGTGTATTATTGTTTTTAAAGTTCTAGATTTTTGTACCTAATATTCTGAACATATCGATTTAAAAAATCCACAAGATGTTCTGACTTACAAGCCTGTATAGATAATTCTTTAATTTTTTTAATCATATCTATCATTAAATTACCATGTTTATTATAATATATATATATATATTACTCTTTTATTATTATTATTATTTAATATGATTCTAAAGATGTCTGTTTGAATTTCTATGACGTATTTTAATTACTTCAGATTTGTATTTATTAGTTCTGTCGAAAATGTCTTTACATACTATGTTATTACTACTATGTTAATATTAAGATCTAAATATCGATAAATGACATAAATTTCCTTTAACACTTTTTTTTTTCATAATAAAATAAATAAATATTTCTTAAAACATTTCTAGATACTGTTGCTTGTAATGTTGCGAAATTTAGAGGCTTCTTTATTCAATATGCACTGTTAAATTTTAATTGTAAGTAATCACTTTGAAGATTGATAGTTTATTATGCATATCAAATATCACTTCTCAGAATTATTGGTGGTAATTGAATAAGAAAGACCCTACATTTGGCAGCATTGGCTGCTTGAGGGACACCAGCAATTTGATTCTGTAATTGATTATTCATATTTATATAATTCTATTTTTAATTTGCATATATTTTTACTATTACTTATAAATTATTTTCTTAAAAATAAATTTATGTTTTTATGCTGAAATGAAGGTTTAACATTGAGAAGTATTTTTAAAAAATTAACTTACTAATGAATCACCAAAGTAATATACAAATATGTTACGAACATTTTTTTATGTACTAATATTGCACTTTTCTAGTATACAAATATTGTCAAGTTATAATAAAGTAAAATCAGGAGGGGGATTTAAAAAAGATATTTTACCAGAGAACTTTACTTAAAAAGTTTTAAAAAATTAATAGTTTAAATTTTACTTTTTCAAATTAAGATATTTTGCTAAGAAATTTATTTTATTTAATACTGTTTTATTTTAATGGAAATTTGCTCACCAGTGGCCGAGCGGTTCTGTGTGCCTGGTAGACGTGAGGGGTCAGGTTCGATCCCAGGTCGCGTATGGGGTTTTTCGTGGTTTTCTCAGAACATTGCGTTAATACGGGACCCTAGAGTAGTCAATCGGCCAGTTCCAAAACATCAATTTAATGATTTTTTTTTTTGTAAATTTGCGCTAAAATGTGAGATAGTTATACATAAAAATGGTTTTTGACTTGTATTACCCCCTTCAATTTAATATTAATTGTTTCGTTTGTATGAATTCAGCATTGTGTTTTTGATGTTTATCATTTAAAAAATTACGAATAATTGTATTTATAATGTACTAAATGTGTCACTCATTTAGTTTAAAACAACGTATTTTAGAAGAAAGATTTTTTTTTTTTTTTTTTTTTTTTTTTTTTTTTTCATGCATTAACGAAAATTTATAAATTTACAACAGCACATTCTTTTTATTT
This sequence comes from Salticus scenicus, assembly GCA_963930645.1. Classification (NCBI taxonomy): domain Eukaryota; kingdom Metazoa; phylum Arthropoda; class Arachnida; order Araneae; family Salticidae; genus Salticus; species Salticus scenicus. The sequence goes on along the minus strand of OZ005648.1, from coordinate 325,019,636 downwards.
ATTTATTTATTTATTCATTTATTTATTTATTTATTTTTACAAAATCATTTCATAGATTGTGAGAGCTAAAAAATGCCTAAATAAGCATTATATAATCTATGTTCACTTGTGAAATAATTTTACAAGAACGGCAAAAAATATATGTATGAAAACACATAAATATATAAAAATTTTTGAAAACTATACTTCGCACTTTATTTTGGAAAATTTAGAAATGCTATTGAAAAGAACATTTTTCACGTTTATATTTCGCTATTTTAAACTTAATTTAATAAAGAAAAGAACATAACTGCGCATTTATATGCTTTTCTTTTCCAAAATATACATCTTGAATATGCACCAGCAGAAAAACGTACATTATGAAAATGTTTCTCTAAAATAGACTTTTAAAATATCAGATACAAACAATTGAAAAGTTGATTTTTTTTTCTAATAAAGCAAATAAAGTAAATGGGACAAATATACATTATTTATATACGTGTTTAATATATGTTTATTTCTAAACTATGTTAGGAAGTTGAATTCCGTATGCGAGTATTTTACTTTTTTAAAGGCCTGATTTTAGGAGGACTTAAATAAATTAAATGTAAATAATGACTGTACCGAAATGTTTATTGATAAATAATAGAAAAACTATTAAGCATTATATAGAGCAAATATTCGTATTATTCGTAAATATTATTTTAGTATAGGGTAAGTGCACCAGTGATTGACACTTTTAGAGCAATCTCTGATGTTTTTATTGTTCTAGGCATCAGAAAATATTTTTAGAAATCTTAAGATACTACATATGGAATGAAAGACATTCAGAACCACATATATGTTAAAATATATACATTTGATAACAATTATTTTTTTTATAAATTTTTATTTGACACCCACTCAATGTTCCATTAATTGACACTGCCAGTTTTTTATTTTATCAGTAATTGACATCCTATGTTCCAGTGTTTGACACTGCTAGTTATTCATTTTACCAGTTATTAGCACCCTATGTTCCAGTGTTTGACATAAAATGTTAAAATTCTTATATGTAAAATATATTATTTTATTATTTTTATTATTTATTAATTATTTCGTGATAGATGTCAATTACGGGAGCATGACAATCACTGGAGCCCCTACCCTATTTCGTAACGCAGATGACAAAAATATTTAAGAACTTTTGAATTTTGACATTTTATTAAATATTTAAGTTAAATATGGATTCTATTATGACTTAATAAGTGTAAAAAAAAAAAAAAAAAAAAAATGTTATGAGACATTTTTCTGCTGAGGTAAAAAGGGTATTTTTTCTCTAAGGTAAAAGGCGAGCATTAATAAATGAGAGAAAAATAATGCTTGTAATCATGTAAAGTATAAAGCTTTAAATGCTTTGCAGTTCTAGCATATGATTATGAGACAGTTCCTCTAATGCGATATCATTATTATCAAAATCCTTTTTATTTATCCAATTAATGTTAATATAGTGTACGTTGATTGGAAATATATTTGGATAAAATCATCTATCGTTTTAATTTTGTTATGAGAGGAGCTGAATTTAAATTAATACTATGGACTTAACTTTTTGAACTGCATCGAATATGGCTTGAAGGTTTTACTTTAATAGCTAAATACATTTTACTAATAAATTAGGTAAAAGAAATTTGTTAACCTTACTCACGCGTCATTTAAAACATTTAGTGAAAAGGTTTTTATTTCATAAGATATTTGATATATCATGTATTTTGTGCCTAATGCAGTATGTTAAGTTATGTAAAAAAAAGAATACTGCATTAAGTTCAATAATCTACACTGTTACAAATTTCAACAGAAAACTCTGTGTAATGTATTATCTTAAGTCTTATGTAAAATTACAGAGAAAAATAAACGGAGATGTTAAAAAACTTATTTTATATCTTCACTTTAATAACTAATATTAATTTAATTAATTGTTGGTGAGAATATATTTCGGACTTGAAATGCTTTTCTAACGTAGAAACAGTCATTTTTACTTTTAATTAAAAAATTAAATAATAAAATTAGGTAAAAGTACAGAAGAAAGATTGAGAATCTCGATCATTCACTTTTAACTAAGAATTACTGTAAGTTTACAGAGAGTCTGGATAAATATTTACATTAAATTTACAGAAATTTTTAACAGTGTACTTATAATAATTAAAAAACTACGCAATGTTATTTTTGTAATCTTAAAAGAAATTAAGAAAACTCTCTATATCCATTAATATACCTGCTATTCTGATTATAAAAGAATACATATAATAAAAAAAGACTCATAATCACATGTTACAACTGCAATAAAGTTTAAGTTTTTTTTTTATTTATTTATTTATTTATTTATTTATTTTTTTTTTTTTACGTGGATTCGTTAACCCAAAACGTTACTTGTTTCTCGAATTAACTTTAAGCTACTTGAACTCTTGAACTCCTCTCTCTTTTACTTTCAAAACAAAATCGTCTCTGAAATACCTTCCACTCTTGAACGGTTCAGTAACACACGTTGAAGATTACACTAAAAGCAATTCCATCGGAAACAATAATTACTGATATACCACTATTATTTTATTGTTCCGGATCGTAAAATGATCTCTCGAAAAGATATAAATGTTAATCATTTGTTATTCAGAATATTATTAAATTTTATAAAATGTAGAAAAAAGTTTATTTTTAAACCTACTAACTAAAAAGAAAGCAAGAATAAATAACTACGATTTAAATGTGTGAGTTTAATTTATGTCAGCAAGTGTTGCTACTTTTAAAACTGTTTAACAATTATAAAATATGAAAATATTAATAAAAGAAATAAATATTCGCACACAACCATAAAAAGTATAAAAGTACTTTGATTTGATCATTTTCATCATTTAACTGCTCTTTGTTAATTTCTTTGTTAAAAAAAATCATTAAATATCTTTTATCAGAAAAATTAGGAAGTTAAAAAATAAGACAAGGATGAAAAATTGGCTCAGAACTTATACCAGTATTTATGAAAGAACATTTTTTTCGTCTTAAACCAATGATTTTATAAGTAGAGGAAATTTTTAAACAAATACCGGTAGGATTTCTGTGCCAAATTTCCATCACTGAATGATTGAATATGATTAAATTTTTCTATTACCAAAAGGTTCGAAAAAGGAATATTCGTTCTTATATTATAATAAATACGCAGTACGTGTTTGAATAAAGTTATTTTTCATAAAGGCAAACATTTTATTTTGAAAAACAAATGTTCTAAACCTAATTATTAAAAATAAATTTAAAATTTGTAAAACAATGATGCATTTGAGCATAATGCTACATTTTAAAACAAACATTTTATTTTGAAAAAGTAAATAGTCTTAAGCTTTTTTTTTAAATCTAAATAATGCTAAGATTTCAAAAACAATAATGCAACATAATATAAACCACCAGTTTACAACAAATAATGTTATTATATGCTGTATGTATAAATAATAGTCATTATATAATTAATTTATCTAATTATATTGTGAAATACATTCTTAGTAGGAAACAAGCCAGGATACGAGCTTTATCGTAAAGAACGTTCTAAATTTATAGACGAATGACGTCGTTTTAGAAACAATTTCAATTGAATGTTCATATAACATGAGAAATCGATATTCAGACATTTCAAAACTCAAAATTGAAAATGGAGTAGCATATATATAGGTACTTAGTCACTTAGTTTGGAATTCGAGTAAATCTGCATGACAAATCGAGTGTTTGAAGTACTCCGTTCAGTATATTACTGCGGGCAGTACAATGTTTCCATGAAGTTTGGTCTGAAGTCCTGCTTATTGATCTAGCATTTGGAGGATTATAAATCTTTAAGTAAATTTATCCTGTAGTCTGTTCGTTTAAAACTACTACAGCCAAAGAAAAAAAAGTGAATTTATTAATGATTTAAAACTTATTTATTTCTATTTCATTGCCATATAAAAAATGATTTTTTTTTTCATTTATCACAATAAAAGTTGGAATATTTCCAGTTTTGCTAAATTTTGGGATTTTTTTTATTTAATAATCAACAATAATTTTGAAAGAATAGTGTTTGGTATACATGATAGAAGCACAGCTCCAAAATCCTAATTATTATTCCGTATTAATGTTATTACCCGCCTTATTTTCTCACCAGTTTTTTTTTTTTTTTTTTTTTTTTTTTTTTTTTTTTAGGATTATTTCTACTCTTAATTAATCGTAATTAAATTTGGAGAGAATTACTCTAAAAATTACTAGGTGCAAAAGTCAGAGAACTAAGGAATATAAATTAGGATGTTGGCAGCTATGTAGGTGAATATGTTTTATGTGATTAGGTAAGCATTGCAGTTAAAAATATAAATAGTATATGCAGAATATATAGATTAATAGGTATTAAATAAAATGTCCCTTAAATTTGCAGCATTACATGTTTCACTGCGGACGTATCTGTGTAGAAGGCGTTTTATATTTAAGAATGCCAAAAGGTGGGGATTATTGTTCAAAATAGGAAAATACCGTCAAAACAATCCGAGCTCGAAGTAACGCTTTTGTCAAAACATTTTCCTACCATTACTAAGCAACAATAAAATTTTATTTAAACTTGGGAATTCTTTAATGAAAAAAAAATTAAATATACAAGTAAATTTGTCTAAAATTAAAAAAAAAAAAAAAAAAAAAAAGAAAAACATAGCAGAAGCTCTGTAATTATGTGTTGAAGAAAGCGAAGCACGTTTTTCGGAAAATGCTCTTTTAAACGACCAGCACTCTAGTGACAGACAGAAAGAAAAAAAAAAAGGTATTTTTTCTCGTATATAATCTGTTATAAAATCTTGAAAAAGTTTGTTTATTTAAAAACAATTAATATTTTTTAAATTATTAACTGCGTATGACGAAATTTTTAATCATACCAAATAGACAATTCCAATGGACATGATAACATTTTTCTTTATGGATATTTTGGGAGGAGTCAGGAACGTCAGATGAGTTGAGAACGTGGCAGGAGTTGTTATGGTGAAAGGAGTTGATTTTGATGACAGAAAAACGGAAGATTGCATCAAGTATATATATATATATATATATATATATATATATATATATATATATATATCACAACTTTTTCATTATTAACACTCTTGTTCCTGCGTCCTCGAATGAATGTCACTTAAACAAGGAAAATGACGGTCATTTTAATAATCTCCCTTACCTCATCGTGATTTTCGAAAAAATTGCTGAAGAATATGAAGGTGAACTACAATCAATATCCACTACTATATTACGTACTTCTTTAACACCAAAATCAACCTCACACATTCTGAGAGATTTTGTGGATTGCATTTCAAACAAGGAGATGCAAATTGTGTTTCAGAATAGTTGAGGATAGAATCGAGATTCTGCTGTCGCGACTGCAGTGTTTTTTTTTTCTTTTTCTGTATGCCGCATTAGTGGTTAACGTAGTCACTTTTTGAATATCACTCTTTTTATAAACAATGTCCCTATTATTTAGTCGAAGATAACAACTGCAAACGATTACTAAATTTTTCTGCTAAAAGAAAACAGTATTCAATAAAGTGATCACGTCGCATAGCTTCAAGGAATCATATTACGAAATTAGCACTGTAATTTGTTTGATTTCTTATTTGCTGTTTTTAAAACAGCTCAATGATATTTTAAATATTGTTTTAAAAAAATCGAAACAAATGCAATCAATAAGTTAAAAACGATTTTCCTTTATTATTTAAATTATAATAATATTGTTTCTCTTTGCGAAGAAAAAAGTCCGAATGTGATTCGAGTTGACCAGCAATTTATTCTCCTGTAAGAAGATCAATTGACGACTTGACCCTATGATGCCATTTGATGTCATGCTGACAATTGTCTTAAATTTAACCTATAGAAATCTTAATTTAGCCCACAAATAATGGAACATAGCCAACCATAGAGCAGCTTTTTTCCACAAACAGTGGAAACTCCGCCTCGTTCTAGTCGTCCATTGAGCTGATGATTACTATACAAATATTCTGATAAAAGTGTCAAAGAAGAAAGGTAGTTTCATAGTAACCCTTAATTCTGACTCTATAGGAAAAAAGCTCTATTGTGAAACAAACTGAACTAAAATGTATTTCTCGATTAACAGGTTAATACATTTTTTGTATTGGAAAGAGTACATTTTGTATTGGATACATCAATCACATAAAATGAGAAAAAACGTAATCACCCTGCATTCTGGGATAATAATATGAGGTTTGTTGCAAGCAGAACCATACTGTATAATCAGGAGGTGTAGAACCCATTATTTTTATCCATACTTTCCACCATTTTTCTCTTACAAAAAACTTCTTTTCACACGCTGTTAATTAACTTGGTACGGTGTTTATTTACGTATGGTTTCTTGTTCATGTGTACCAGTGAAATATATTTAATTTGTTTTTAACGACTTTCTATCATTCGATTGAAATGAAATTTTTAGAAATGTGTAATTCAGATCACAACACTTTCTCAAGTAGTAACAGATTTAGACCTGGGGGGTCCTAGGCTACCAAATCCTATTCAACACTTTTTTTTTTTTTTTTTTTTTTTTGTACTTGAAAGTTAATTCATTTCATATTGCCTGACAGAACTGAAATTTTGCACACAGGCATATTAATCGCTAAATTAGAGTTTTGGTACATTTTGAAATAAAAAAGTGATTGTGCTTTTATTTTTATTTTTATTTTTTTAATTCTTGTATTAGTAATCTTAGAATCTTACAGTTTTCTTTAATTACAATATGTGTATATATATTCGTAATTAGTGATAAAGAAAATTCAGAACATTACTGGCTCTTTGAAATACGACATCGTTTGTCTCTCCTTTATTAATCCTTTTAACTTTATTAAAGTTTCCATTATTAATAAATTTAATCATAATAAAAATATAGTCGTACCATCACGATTTTGAAATGTCAGGCTTATTCTATTCGAAATAATAATAATAATAATAATAATAATAATAATAATAATAGTAGTAGAAACTAGAAATAAATTTAAAATTATTAGAGGAAAATTTTTATTTTTAAAGAAATGATTATGAAGTTATTTATGGGGTCCCAAAATGAAGACACATCGGACTATTTTACAAACTTTGGTATGCACAGACAAGTATATATTTTTTGGAATATTTTTTGAAGCAAATTTTTTAACTTAGACAAAGAAAGAAGGCGCGTCAAAAGTACAGTAATTTTTGTGATATTTTTTAGTGAAATTCATGGTGTTCATGTAAACTTTTTACTTTTTTTAATTATAATTGTTTGCGAGGGCAATCCAGAAAGTAAGTTCATTTTTATTACTTTTCCAAGAAAGCTGAAAAGAATTTATCACTTCCGTTTGTCTGTCTATCTGTATGTTTGTCCATCTACCTGTCTATCCGCGCTCTAACTCCCGTAAATATTCATGAAATTCCTTGAAACCGATATATGATATTTAATATCACCATAGGATGATCATTATTGAACATGGAGTAAATACCACTACTATTTTGTGTACAGGAACACTCAAAAGAATTCCAAAGTACTGGATTTTATGAGAGCTATTTCTATAAATCATATTTTAGAACCTTTAGTTTTGCACAAATCATAATGAAATTGATATTCATAATTCATATGCAAACACAAAAAAAAAAAAAAAATAATAAAATAAAATAAAATAAAAAATAAAAAATAAATAAATAAATATTTCTTTAGAATGTAGTCAGATAAACGTTAAGTTTTACAGGGTGATTTATAAATGAAAAATGATGGAAAAGTATTTTCGATTTTATTAAGCGTCTTTAACACTTTCTAAAAATGTTGAAGAGTGATTATAATTTGAATGAGTCTGTTTATTTGTCTTTCTATTCGTTTGATTATCCGTCTGTCTATCTATCTCTCTGTCCGCCTCTAGCATCTAGAAAATATTTTAGATTTTTTTAAAAAGGATATACACTCTAAGGAAAAAAAAAAAAAAGACGCATCAAGAAGGAGTTATCCGAATGGGACGAAAATTGGTTTAAGTTTCAGAAATTTAAGAGGATTTAACCAAGAGAAAGAAAGAGCCTCACAAAATGAACAAGTCAATAACGCGTTGAACCTCTTCTCTTTCTTATGTAAGCAATTATTCGGCTTGGCATTAATTGATAGAGTTGGCATATATCCTCCTGTGAGATATCTTGTTATATTCTGTCCAATTGGTGTGTTAGATTGGCAAAATCCCGACCTGGTTGCAGGACCCCTTTTCTGATGCTCTAAACGTCCTTAAGGGTAGAGAGATCTGGCGACTTTGTTGGCGGAAATAATATTGGGAAAGGAAGAAAACAAGAAATAGAAACTATCTTCGTACGTGGGCGGGTATTATCATTATCATACGCTCAAAATTTCGTGATATGAAGGACAACAAAACGGGACGTAGAATTTCGTTGACGTACCACTCTGCTTAAAGATGCTGCGGATGACAAAAAAAGGGGTCCTGCTATGAAATGAAATGGCACCCAAGACCATCACTCCTTGTTGTCGGGCCATATGGCTGGTGACAGTCAGGTTGGAATCTGCCCTTTTTTCTGGGCGGCTCCAGACGCGGCTTCACTGGTCATTAAGGCTACTCCATTCAGTAACATTCTACTCCATTCAGTAACATTCCAGGTCTAACGTGCTAGATATCACTGAAAATGTACTTGTCGTTGTACAGAGTTCAATAGCAGTCAGCACAAGGAGCTCCGTAAGCTCAACCCCATTTCTCTGAGCCATCTGTTAATGGTATTTGAGGTCACTGAAGTACCAATTCCACGTAGGATCGATGGTGCTGACGATTTGGAGCTTTGAGTATGGCTCTGACAATTCATTGATTCTCACGTTATGTCCTCTCTGTAGGCCGACCGCTTCCTCCCTGACGCTGTGTTCAGCCATGGTTCACCCATTTCTGTCAATTTATCTAATTTGAGTTGCATAAATCATAGCATAATTGATATTTATTATTTAGTTACCAAAAAAAAAAGTTTTATATGGAATATAATATATTTAACGATAAGGTTTACAGAGTTACACTAAAATATTCTGATACATTAATATTTTGCATACCATTAAGTGTTACCAGTTAGGTGTTTAAGAGTGATTTTGGATTCAATTCGTCTTTTTGTACGTGTGTGATTACATGTGATTACGTTCGTACGTGTGATCACATACATTGTGTGAATACTTGGAAGATTTTACAATGAAACGACTACATACAGTTGGAACGTGTTAATAAGTTCTTATTAATTCTTGTCACAGAAGCGCTATGTTCATGATTTCTCACATGCGTGTCCATTTTGCATATTCATTGGCAAGCAATTAAAGGTATTGCTTGCTAATGTAGACTGCAGAGTATTGTGTTTGCTGCACGTTAAGAGTTTAAAATGCCGTAAAAAAAAACTATCATTCTGCCACGTGCAAGTTATGGTTTGTATTCCGCTTTCTGAATGCTAAGAACAATAATCAAATTTAAATTCACAGACAAGTTTGTAAAGTCTACGAACAAAACGCTAATGAGTGATTCGGTTGAGAGGAGGTGAATACGAAGTTTCAATGAATAACCTGAAAACATTCACGAAAAAGAACGAATTGAATGGCTGTCTGTTACTGTAGATGATTTTATTACAGAAGTTTGAAGAGAAAATTAGGCATAACCGAACTGTTAAAAATCTGTTAGAACAGTGAAAAACTGCTTTAAAGATTTTGTTAAAATATTTTTGTATATTTTATTACATCTTTATTCTTAAAAGAACTAATATGGGATTGATTGTAATAAAGTCTATTTTAATTTAGAGTTGTTTATGTATGTTATTATTAGAGTTGCTAATAAATGATTAATTCCTGTGCAAACTATTATACTTTTATACATATTTTTGATTTTATGCTTATAAATTCTACATAATCTAATTTAAATCAAAATCAATTAATTACAGTCTATATTGTCACGAAATAAATAATTTTATTTATATATATATATATATATATATATATATATATATATATATATATATATATATATATATATATATATATATATATATTTTAACATTTAATATTACTTTTTTTAATAGACGAAATTAACTAAAATTAAAATGAATATAATTTCAAATTTTTACTTCAAATATTTTATAGAACATTACTCTTTTAACAAATAAATTTTAACTTAATATTACTAAAATTAAATAAAATAGTGGTCTGAAAATTTTAACTTTAAAGAAATGTGTTCAGGAATTTACAGTCCTGACTATTTCTAAACATCAACGGAAAAAATATCGTAAGGGGAAAAACACTTAAATTGAATTTTCAGTGAAGGAACAGAATTCAGTAAAAGAATGTGTGGAAGAAATGTTTAAATGATCGTAAGTTTTACACATTCTTAAAAGAATGGAATTATTCTTATGGAAGTAAAATTTGAACATAATGATTAAAAAAGAAAAAAAATTATTTCTTCGAAATTATCTTTCACATTATATTTTTATTGTGATTTTTAAAACTACTAATATTTATTATAGTTTATACTTGTGTGCATGAAACTAATATTTTTTGTAGTATCATAAAAGTAGAGTAACATTTTAAAATGATAATTTTTAATTAAAGTTTCAGGGAAAGAGATTTCCTTACAGTTGTTAATTTAATTTTTTTAATGCTACATTTAATAAACTTTGTACACATGTTAGTTTCTTATCAACTGATATATCGCAATATATATATATATATATATATATATATATATATATATATATATATATATATATATATATATAAATCTGTTATACTACTAAAATTTTCTAGCAAACTAGTATTCCATAAGTTTTTTTTAGTAACCAACCTACCTTCTTCTAAAGTAACGTTTCTACATAAAGTTTAGTAAATAATACTCACAGCTTCTTAAAGAAAATTTTTAAGAAACTGTATGAACCGTTGCAGGAGGCACACTTGTCTGTCTACTAATACAGTGTTAGTAGCATTTCAAAGATTATTTCTGGAAATTACAACGGGAAATTTTTAGTATAGGATAAATGGATGATTTTTTAGTAATAATTACAGAAAAAAAATTATGTAATTCAAAAATATTAGTGCTTATACTACTGACTTTTTATCCGTAATTGTGCTTCGGAAACTTAGGTTATAATACAAAAACATTTCGTTTAATTTTATAAAAAATATTTCAGATACGATTACAGAAATACTACATGACATATAAATGAATTTACACTTAGATAAGATAGAATTTTAATTTGCAACTAATAGACTCAGAAAATACTAGTTAAGGATTTTTAAATCCGATTATAATATTTTAATTAGCAAAGCCTTGTTACTGTAAATACCGAGATGCACTGACAAATGATTTTTAAAGAAAAGACATATTCGATAAATTAAGTCAAATATTCTCCAACAGTTTCTTTGTTTATGTCTTTTAAAATATTACTCTATGCTGAAAAATAATTTTATTTATGTTAATTATAATTATTAGCATAAAAATAATGACTGATTACTGATGTATTCATAAATATAATAATTTTTTATCACATGTGTATTTTATTTCAGTAAAATATAAGGTATAAAATATTTAGGTACAGACACTTAAAAATAAGAAAGATGTGTCATCTTAAATATATGTCTGAATTAGAATAAACTTCAAATTTTTATTATTGTAAGCATTATATTTTCTTAATTTAAAACACAGTGTATTAATTTATAACACATTAAATGTTAAAAGAAATATACTGAATGTAACTTCTATAGTTTTAAAAGTCTTTTAGTAGATTAATTTTTAAAAGAAAAAATCAAAAATCAACAATGTTTCAAATTCAATGTACTAGTTTAACCTTTTTACTTCCATTACCCTACTACCGTAGGTAATGGAAGTATTGTATTCAGTCTGAAAATTCGATATCGGGTTTTCACCTGATTTACACGTTTTAAGGTCCCCTGAGTCCAAAAAAGTGGTTTTTGGCAATTGGTCAGTGTGTATGTATGTATGTATGTGTGTGTGTGTGTATGTATGTGTGTGTGTGTGTGTGTGTGTGTGTGTGTGTGCGTTTACCTACCCTCCCTTACGCGTAACCTAACCAGTTTACACACCAACATTGTGAGTAACCGCTGACGATGTGAGTAACTTTTGCCGGTTACTCGGATTGTTTAAGTATACCATAGCCTTTTTGACGCTAAGTTTTATACTATGAGCCCGTTTTCTGAAAGTTACTCGGAAATGCGTTACTGTGCTATCATTGATACACACTGTGTGTTATAAACAGTTTAATAACGATTCAGCGCCATCTAACGGTGTGTAAAAATGCAGCCTCAAAACCAGACAGTTTCCTTCAGGTTACTCGCTTATGCGGTGGAATTTCAGTTCTAGCAACCCTAGTGTGTATTGGTTTATTAAAGAGCAGGATTCCTAGATTAGCTAATTAAGCTATTTTTAGCTACAAATCTGCTTTTAAATTTTCTGTCTTTTAGTATTTTTTTTTTCTTTGAATAATGCCTTAATAATTAAATTGCGTCCCTTAATTACTAATATAAATAAAATTATCAAAGCACGTATTTAGGAATATTAGGTCTTTCATAATTTGAGGCCCAAATATAAACTGTCAATTCACTTTACAACAAATATCATGTCAAAAAACAAACATGGAAACAAGAACATTATAGATATATTTCTCACCTGTAGAAATTTTAATTGTTTTATAAAAATTAAAACATTTTTTCTTTATGATTTGCGTGTGTGAGAGCGGGGTAGTAACAATATTACATTGAATAATTACCTTACTTATCAATTTCCAACAAGGTTGAAATGTGTTTATGAATTGGGTTTGTCCGCCTCTCTGTCCGTCCGTCCTCTATCTCCTATAGATGTTGATGCATTTTCTTGAAATTGACATATGTCATTCAAATTTACTATCGGATGTTCTCTTTTGAAAATGGGAGTAAATAGCACTTCTATAAATACTTGGTTTATGTACAGGGACTCGCAAAACAATTCAAATACATTATGCTCTATGACACGTATTTAAAAAAAAAAAAAAAAAAAAAAAAAAAAAAACATTTGCATATGTTTACACAGCACAAATCAAACTGAAATTGACATAACACTAGAAAATATTTTCTATATAATATTGTAAGATTAGTATTATGATTTGCAGAGTTGCATAGAAATAATCCGATACAACAAGGGCTATGATTGGCAATTGCTGCAATTTTATTTTTATTTGCGTTAAGCATTTTAAAGCACTTTAAAAATGATTAAAAATGAGTATGATTTTATATAGTTCATCTATCTGTCTGTCTGCACTGTAATTTTCGTTAATATTAATTGAATGTTTTGAAATGAAATTATGTTTTTCGAACCTCTTGGACGATAAAGACCCTCCTGCGCACTGTTTGCATCCACATGTAAAATTGTTCATGTAGTTTAACTTGTTGTACATAATTGGGTGCATGATTTGTTACCTGACGTAAAGAAAAATAATAAATTCACATGAGCAGCTGTAGTATTCATTGAGTTATTACAATTAAAATTTTTAATCAATGATTGGTTAAATTTATTCATCGACGCATTCCTAAATATAACTTGATTTGTGTGTTATTGAATTTATTAAGCATTTTCTATAAAAAAAAAAAAAAAAAAAAAAAAAATGATGCGTGTAACTTTTTTAACTCTATATAGAACTACTCAAAATAATTCTGATGCATCGGCTTTAAATAGATTTCAATAACTTTTTATTTTTTGAAACATGAAAATTTTATATATATATATATCACTTAAGTACAGGATAAAAACCTATCTAATGATGATCACGAAAATACTTTCGATGATAATAATAATAAATAATTTAGTAAATTTGTGTGTGCAATTTAATAAGTATAATAAATGAATGTGTATATAATATTTATGTGTACCCAATGTCCTATCTTCCCTTTTGAATAGCTGAAACAATTTAAACACCAACACACCGAGTAACCAAATACAAAGCGAGTAACTTTTGTTCGAGACACAGACCCTTATTTACACGATAAAAACCTATCTTATGCTGTCCACGAAAATGTCTTCAATAATAATAGTAATTATTATTATAATTATATCATAATTATTATTTTGTGTATGCAATTTTATAAATACAATAAATGAATGTGTATATAATATCTGTGTGTACTCATTGTCCTAACCACCGTTTTGAGTAGCTAAAGCAATTTAAACCCCAACACACCGAGTAACCAAATTACAAAGCGAGTAACTTTTGTTAGCGACATAGACCTTATCTACACTGATAGCGTCTACATTTAAAATTTCTCGTCTTGTTAAACTTGTTGTATATAATCGTGTACAGGACTTGTCACTACACACAAAGAAAAATAACTATAAATACACATGTGCAATTGTAATATTCACTGTGTTATTCAACTATAATTTTTTAAGCAATGATTGATTCAAATATATTCAATGTCGTATTTTTAAATGTTATTAAATTTATATCTGTTTCACAAATTACTATAATTAATTTCAAGATAAATGACAAAAACTAATTTGCATAAATTAGGCTTTAAAAGCAGCACTATATTTATATACAAAAATTAAACAGTGTATTTAAATTATGATAAGAGAAGATATGAAAGTGGAAAATAGAAACAAGGACAATAATTTTACAATGTTAATAAACAAGAAAATTAGTTAAATTTAACTCTATTTAAGCTAAAAATTTCAGTTATGCTGTGTTTTCCTCTTCATCAGTTGGGAACACAGCTGTGTTCCCACCTGCTTGATTTCTTTTTCTTTCTTTCTTTCTCTTTTTTTTTTTTTTTTTTTCTTTTTTTTTATTGCATTTTTAAAAGTAAATATGATGAATATTCTACGCATATATTTCTGTAGGCAGCATTTGAAGTTAAGGCAGAAAAAGTTTTACATCTTGCTTAAAATGAAATTTGCGGCTATTTATGAGTTGAGTAATTTTAAGAATATAGACAATTGTGTTAGGCAACATTTGGAGTAACTAAAGCGATTTAAATACCAACACACTGAGTAACCAAATGCAAAGCCAGTAACTCTTGTCAATTACTTAGTTTCAAAATTTTGCGAGCTCTCAACAAATAATAAGTGTCATCAATAATACTTGACTAATTTACGGATTTTTATTCTGACTATCCTAATTAGTAATGCAATAATAATAATAATATATTATATATATATTGTTATAAATTGTCCTATATATTCTATCAATGGCATACACATTAAACATTACCTACAGTCTTTTATGTCTTTTAGAGTAACTCGTTTAATTGATACTAGCATTGTGAGTAACCGATTTCAGTTTTATTTATATTGTTCCCAAACACAAACTATTGAACTCAGGTTTCATTGTAGATTAATTAAGAGAATGTTTTATAACTTCACTATCTTAAAACATGATAAAATTAATATATTATACAACTGATTCATAAAATGAAAAGATTATTTCTTTGTTTATTGTTCTTATATTCTGCGCAAACAAAACTTACCATTTAAACAATCCTAAAATAATTCAAATATTTTTTAATAGATAAGAAATTTTACAGTTCCTGTGTGCGTGATAAAAATTTTGTGTCAGCACTAGCGCAAGAATTAGTCTGCAAAATTTCATATAAATTTATATGTAAATGCATACTGACATAAAATATTGCCATTCAACTTTTGTTGTAAATCACCCAATACGTGGGATCCCCATTCCGTTTTATTATGCAATTCTTAATATTGCAGTAGAGAATAAAATTTGCTCAACAAGATAAAAATCTATAAGGAGTTTAAATATGATGGGAACAATAAAAACCTTTTTTTTAACCAATCAGTGTATGAGGTGAAAAAAATAAAATAAAATAAATAAATAAATATGTTGATAATAGTAATAGTCAATTAGAAAAAAAAAGTACACGTAGGAATATTGCTTCCCGTGGGAGAGAAGAAATACTGCTCCCCCCCCCCCCTTTCGTTATCGTCCCAGAGAGTTCCCGCTGTCCACTTTCCCTAATCCATTAACACGTTGAGCGCCGTGTCAGCCATCGGTGGCTGACAGTGTAAAATATGATATAAAACTAAAAATATTACATCGTTTTAAGTAATTATTGAAAATTTATTTAATTTTTATTTATTACAGGATAATTTCATTGAGGAATTTTAATGGATTTTATTAAGAATTCGCATAGCGCTCAACGTGTTAAGGGGAATAACAGTTTTTGTTAAAAGCTGTCAGGAAAAAGAAGGATGAAGTCTGACTATGAAAGTTTATTATTCTCATTTTTATTTGAGAAAATCCTCTCTCATCCACAATAAACTGATACCGGAAATAAACAAACAGCTTTTAGGCATTCTCCAATTCTTTGAAGATCTTTTAAATTTAATCTAAAAAAATTGCAAGATTAAAGAAAAAAATAATTAAAAAATCTAATTAAAAACTACTTTAATTAATAATAATAAAAATAACTAATACTTAAATTAGTTTGTTTAATAGAGCTATTTGAGATTTTAATTGAAAACATTTTTTTAAAATACTTTTAATATATATATATATATATTGAAAACCCTTTCCAACATTGGATTATATGAATCCAAGTACCACATGAAGAACTATAAAAAATGAATGAAGTTGACGAAAAGAAAAAAATAAGCAACCGAATATTGAAGCATACAAATTCGTTACTTTTTAAATGGCATTGAATGAATGTGGTATGCAAAGTAGGTGATCTTTCTGTTATGCTGTATGCAAAGGCAAACTGCTAGAAATTTACAGCATGCAATGCCCGAGGTCACCTAAAAGACACGATAATAATTTCAAACAATTTGTGTGGGAAAAAAAAAAGTTAGAAACAAACTTATGAAGTGGAAAAATCCAAGAAAGAAATGAACTCATTAATCTTCATTCACCAATTTTTTCAAAATAAACTTATGAAGTGGAAAAAACATGAGAGAATTAAACTTATTAAACATAAAACACCTATCCCAAAATAATAAATCACCCTTAAGGAAATTTAATAAACTAAATTTTATCTTTATTTACTTTTGAAAAAGGTAAAGCACTCCACAACAGCCATGAGACTCAAAACAGTTAAAGTCACAGTTAATAAGGGAAAAGAATTCATCTACTGAACAATTAAGTAAAATAATTTTTAGTGCATATTTTAGTGTAATTAGTTACTTCTAATTTTTAACAAATAAACCTTAAAGTTAAAATTTAATTAAATTTGAATTTATAACAAAGATTAATTTGAGTTACGTAAATTAGCAAATTAAAAATATCATGTAGAGATAGAAGTGTTTCATGGATTCAATGAGCACCATCTGTTACGGTAAAAAAAGTAATGACCTTTTTTTTTTTTTTTTTTTTTTTTTTTAACTTCACAATGCCTCCCAACCATCCGGCCAAACAACACCGCCCATCCTACGTAATCAAGCATCTACCCATCCAACCGCCA
Source organism: Salticus scenicus (assembly GCA_963930645.1). Taxonomy (NCBI): domain Eukaryota; kingdom Metazoa; phylum Arthropoda; class Arachnida; order Araneae; family Salticidae; genus Salticus; species Salticus scenicus. Next base: position 325,002,196 of record OZ005648.1, on the reverse strand, counting down.
CTATACATTTTTTTTTCTGTGAATGATTAAAAATAAAAATATGTTCTAAAAACTTGACCAGTACAAATCTAAAAACCATTTGAACTAAAAAAAAGAGAAAAAAAAAAGTATTTTTAATAATTAAATTAGTTGAAATTACTTAATATTATTCTTTCGGCTTTTAATAAGCTGTTTTAAAATACTTTTAATATTAAAAGTTTTTCTGAGAAAGATTATAAAGTAAAGTTAGCTTGCTAGTTAAAATAATATAGTGTGCTACTTTCTCTTACTCTGCAATTCAATACTATAAAGACCGACTCCATATTAACTCTTATACGAGCTTGCCTGGCGGGGGGACAAGTTCTCTACAAAAATGTCATATGTGTGGACGGTCTCCTACAAAAATATTTTCAAGCCCTCTAATTTTATACTTAAAAGAACGTAAAAAAAAAAAAAAAAAAAAAAAGGCCCTCTAAAGACTGAGATTACTTTCTAAAACTCCTTTATCAGATATGCATATTGTCAGACGATCTTATTTCAATTAAATCCTTTCTCGAATACCCCAATCCGCTTTGTGTTTTCTAGGGGTTTAAAAGTTATCGTAAATTTAAAGTACCTTTTTACTTTCTCTTACCCATAGGGTCGAGAAATTATTTTTTTATGGTCAAATTTTCGAACGCGAGTTTTTGTTATATTTACATGTTCTGAGGTCCCCTGAATACGAAAATCATGTTTTTAGCGAATGGTCTGTGTGTCTGTTATCAGCATATCTCACGAACAAATCGTAGCGGATGCCACAATAAGCTTTTCGTTGAGATGAAGCAAATGGTTTGTGTACAGGGACACTCAAAAGTATTCAAATACATTACATCTATGGGGGAATTTGCAGGTAAGTAGAGTTTAACATATATAGACTGCACTAAACCAAATGAAACGAATATACATTTTTTTGTAATAGAGATAGTCAACTGGAAAAAAAAAGTGCATGTAGGAGCCTCGCCTCCCCCTGGGGGGGAAGTCCGCCCTCGAGGGGAGTAAATTTTCATGATGGGTATCTTTCAAAATAGCTCGCCAATACCTTTAAAACGAATGGTTGAACCATCGATCTGCGATACTTTAAAATAAAGTTATCGATCTTTTCCCTTTTTAACAACAACAACAACAACAACAAAAAACCTTAGAAAAAAAATCTTATTTATTTATTTATTTATTTATATATTTTTTTCTTTAATATTGAGAATAAAATGGACTTTTTTTTGGATATGTAGTGTTATACTACTTATCTAATATGGAAATTGTCTGCATTATTATAAAAGATAATTTTTTTAAATAATAATTTTAAAAAATATTTTTTAAAAGCGAAATTATTTTTTAATAACCTAATTAAATTGTATATAAATGTAGGCGCATTAATGAAACAGGGGGTTGAGGGGCGGCAGCAGCCCCCCTCACACAGAACTAATTATCAAAGTCTTCCGAAGCCTAATTTGAGTTGTTTAACATAGGTTTACATAACAGTACTCGTTATCTTACCTCTTAATCTCCAACCTGTATTTATAGTAATTAATTTCAGGGTAAGGGAAAGTCGTGTGAGTGACACGCCAGATTCTTTTAAATGAAAACACAAAATACCCCTTTGCCTGATACAAGGAATGTATCACAAAATTATTATGAATTTTCATCGGTCGGTGAAATAATGATTATATTCTATATGTACCATATGCAATAATGAATAATGTCTTGAGGGCTTTTCCTCCATTCCCTTCCTGAATAAGAAGAAAAGAACAAGTGCAGTCTTTTAAAACCGGTGTCGGGGCTGGGGGTTTTCTTTCCCTATTATGAATGGTTTGCCACAATCTGTGATATGATAGCTTAAAAAAGCAATCAACACAAGCAGCTAGCTTTGAATTGAATGACTACTATACGAATCCCGGAAAAAATGGTAACGGTAAAAATGGTAACGGAAAAAATGGTAACGGAAAAAATGGTAAACGGAAAAAATGGTAACGGAAAAAATGGTAACGGAAAAAATGGTAAACGGAAATAATGGTAAACGGAAATAATGGTAACGGAAAAAATGGTAAACGGAGAAAATGGTAAGTGGAAAATTAGTATTCTGAAACATGTGTACTATGAATCCATGGTACACTGTCAGCGAAAATGAGCATCTAAAAAATATCTGTAATGATGATCTGAAATTTGTATCATTAATTCCATGTTTAATGTCTTTTCGTCAGGGGTAAAACTACTTAACATGCAATAACCCTAAAAATTGCAAAATGCATGCGTAATGAATGGTTATTATTAAAAATAATATTTATACCTTAAAAAAAAAAAAAAAAAAAAAACAGATATTGGAGTTCCTGATACATTATGAGACAAATTAAAGATTCAAAATGAGAAATTAATGTACAAATAAATTATTTAGCACGAAATTTAGAGACAGCAAAAATTTGAAAACCCATAAAAGTTACAAATTTGTTTCATACGCACTAATAAACGAAAATTAATAAAAATCCATATTAGATAGGCTTTTTATATGATGTAATCCATGTTAATTTTAAACACAAATTCTGTAATAAATTAATAAATAATAATTATAATAAAATATTTTTATGAATGTTTCTCCTTTTATCAGAAATTATATCGATTATTATTATAAGGGATTTGCACATTGGCATTTTTTTTTATAAATGATAGAACATTTTTAGATTTATTAAATTTTAAATACAAAAGATAATGAGTTTCTTTTGTACAAAATATTATGACGAGTGTATTTCGATTTTTTTTTTTTCTTTTTTCAATATTTACCATAAAAAAGGTCTATTTTACAGATGTCTTTAAAAATATGAGCACCTGGTCCGTCATTGGAATACGTCTTCTAAATTGCTATGCCCTTCTTTTTCTAAATGAAAATTCTTTCATCTTTGAATAGTTCATTATTATATTAGGTATCTTGTCCTGTTTTCATGCCCCTTTTAACAAACTCGTTGATTGGTATATGGGTCGAACGGATAACAATGGTTCCCAAGCGCATACAATTTACGGCTAATATGTATGTATAGTTTATGTTTAACAAAAAGTATATATCTTTAGAACTTGGGCTTTAAAAAGAAAAAAAAAAAAAAACATATCTGCATTTTATTTGCTGTGTAACTATGACAGCTCTCCCCTCCTCCCTTATGTTTTTTTTTTTTTTTTTCCTAAATTTTGCTTTAAATTTTTGTTTAATTGAGCTAGTATTTGTAGAAGAACAGATTTTTTTTTTTTTTTCAATTTCCCTTACCGAAATATGGTAGAGAAGAGTATTGTTTTAGGATCAAATTTCGGAAATTGAGAGTTTTTTTGATATTTGAAAAAATTGAGGTCCCTCCAAATTCTAAAAACAGGTCAGTAGCGGTTGGTCTGTATGTGTGTTTGTTATCGTAACTTGGGTTTGAACTTTGGACCTCCCGTCTGTCACATTGTTGCCAACATCTTAATATTCAGTAGTACTATTAGTATCCGTCGCTTTTTTCGCAGTGGTTTATTTTTAGAGTAATTCGCTCCAAATGTAATTAAGATTAAATTAAAAAAAAAAAAAAAAAAAAAAAAAAAAAAAAACATATTCACTCTGGTTTCGGGGAAAACCCACGAAAAATTCTGAATGGCTGGGTTAGATCGAGAAGTGTGACTTGGGTTTGAACTTGGGACCTCCCGTCTATCACATAGTTGCCTATATCCTAATTATGCTCCGTAGTACTATTAGTATCCGTGTTTTTTTTTTTTTCGCACTGGTTTATTTTTAGAGTAATTCGCTCCAAATGTAATTAAGATTAAATAAAGGAAAAAATTTATATTCACGCTAGTTTCTTGAGAAAACCACGAAAAATTCTGAATGGCTGGGTTAGATCGAGAAGTGTGACTTGGGTTTGAACTCGGGACCTCCCGTCTAGCACATAATTGCCAATATCCTAATTATGTTCCGTAGCACTATTAGTATCCGCCGCTTTTTTTCGCACTGGTTTATTTTTAGAGTAATTCGCTCCAAATGTAATTAAGATTAAATAAAAAAATCCATATTTACTCTGGTTTCGGGGAAAACTACAAAAAATTCTGAGTAGCTGGGTTAGATCGAGAAGTGTGACTTGGGTTTGAGCTCGGGACCTCCTGTCTGGTACATAGTTGCCAATATCCTAATTATGTTCCGTAGTACTATTAGTATCCGCGGCTTTTTTCGCACTGGTTTATTTTTAGAGTAATTCTCTCAAAATGTAAAAATGATTAAAGAAGGGGAAAAAAAAAACTCGAATATCGTCTGGTGTGAAAATAAGGCGGGTACTAACAATACTACAGAAAATTAATTAGGATGTTGGCAGCTATGCTATCTTCTTCGAGAGCAGAAAATTTCTACCACTGAAGGGGAACTCTTTACTTTTAATTTTCCATTGATCAAAATTTCTCTGTAACTTTTATCTTAAAGCATAAATGTATGGAGATATGTAGTTTTTGATTCTCTTTTCGACATAATTCAGTGTATTAGAATTATAAACTAAACATGCATTTAATACTTCTAGCAAATAATTAACACCAAATAGCCAAAAATATAAATAATTAATGTACGGCACTTTTATCGGCATTAAAATGTATTAGTTTAATATTTTTAAAAATTGGCTGAACTGTAAAGAAGTTTGCTCCATAAAAGATATGTTAATGTATGTCCATTAATCTGTTTTTCTTTATTAGATTTGGTTTAACAAATATTTAAAAGCAAGAAATTTCCTTTCGTTTTGATTTTAAAAGATATCAGTTTGTTTTAAAACTATGTTCTACAGAATAATTTTCGATATTCGAAGAGCTTGAAAAATAAATAAATAAAATAAAGGGCGGGGCTGTCCTTTATTAAGCATATTTCTATGATTAAAACATTTTTTCTGTTTAAAAAAAAAAAAAAAAAACTTATGAGTACTTATATATATATTTTATCGCTGAAAATAAAATTAAATTTGCACAAATGTTAAGTATACATTTTAGGATGGAGGACTATTAGTTTCAGTGTGGGAAAAAACGTCATCGCCAGTTTTGTGTAACACCAAACAAAAGGGAAAGGTGGTGGGGTGGGGAGTTAAAGAGGAAGACTACAGAATAAAATGTTTTTTTTTATGTTACCATTTTACCGATTTTAATGATATATTCTATAACTATCACTTACTTTTTATGACGATCACATTGAGTGTATTATATACCTGGGGGGGGGGGGGGGCAAGGAGGCGCAGATGGAAGGGAATTATATTATTCTTTAAACTACCCTATAATCGATTAAAACAGAACCTTTATGTATGTACAACGTACAGTTTAAGAAAAATTACAGAGAGTGTTACATATATCTGGACTTACTAAGGGGGGGGGCAGAGTGAAGAAAATGGTTGCTTGTATATCACCATGCTACTTATTTACATGAAACTTTATACTATCACTTACATTTTATTCAAATTATAGTGAAAGTTACCTATAGTTGATAAGGGGGAGTAGGGGTAGGGGGGGCAGATGAACAATAAAATAATCTTTTGAAATAAAACATTATCGATTTTTTTTATTCACATTTTGTGTAAATATCACTTATTGTTTCTATTCATGAAAAATTACAGTAAGGTTACATATGTGTGTGTGGGGGGGGGGGGGGCACAGAAGGAAAGAAAATGAATGTTTGCATCACTATATTTTGCCTTTTAATAAAATTTATTATAAATATCATTGAATATTTAGAAAAATTTACACTGATTGTTATATATATCTTAGGGGCAATGGGAAAAGGGCAAAGGAGAAAAATAATTGTATAAATACCACAATATTACCAATTTTAATTAAAATTTCAAAAACTATCACCTACATTTAATGAAAACTTTCAAAGAGTGTTACATATATCTAGGAGGAGGGGAGGACTGAGGGAAAAAAATATTGTTTTTAAATCACCTTGCTTTACATTTATAGGAAATTTTGCATAAATATCTCTTATTGTTTATCAAAAATTGAAGAGAGGGTTACACTACCTGGTGAGAGCTACGGGCCTACATGGAAAGAATATATTTTCATACCATCTTATTGCCAATTTTATGAAGTGATCGTTATAGAATATATCATTAAAATCGGTAAAATGGTGATATAAAATATCATTTTATTTTCCTCTATCCCCCTCTCTTCCCCCCCCCCCCCCGAAGTATGTCTGACACATACTGTAATTGTTTCACAAATTGTATGCGATCATACAAAGTTTCATTAAAATCGGTAGGAATGTGATATAAAAACAATTGCCTTGCTTCGATCTGCTCCTAGTCCCCCCCCCCTCCCCCTTCCTCCAGGTATACACTAATTGAATGTTGTACCAAATCAATTGAAATTTCTAAAAATGTAATCTGAAAATCATTCTTTAAATTTTTTATTTCATATTATTTTGCGATTTGCGAATTGGAAAAGTGCACTTTTTTTCCGGCGCCCTTTTTTTCAGGGATCCCCTTACAACATTATTGTGACAGTAGTTCTATTCTCAGTTTTTGTACACAACTTATTTTCATATCTCTAGGTATTCATATAGCTAGAATGGATGAATAGATCTATAATCGACTTAAACAAATTTGTGTAATGTCAATATTTCTAATTTCAGCGATAACTAAAAATACATTTTTCTTTTTCTTTTTTTTAATCAGACTTATAAATGTTAATCATATAGGTAATGTAATGTTTTAAAACACATTTAAAAAAATAATAATATTTCCTATATTATCTTTTTACTTTCTTCTATATGTAATATAGAGAAAGTATTGGATTCGCGAAAATTTTCGACCTCCGTTTTTTGACGGATCTACACGTTTTGGGATGTCCTGAACACGAATTGATAGTTTTTAAAAAATGTCTGTCTGTGTGTCTGTCTGTCTGTCTGTCTGTGTGTCTGTCTGTCTGTCTGTCTGTCTGTGTGTCTGTATCATTTTTTTGTGGACGCTGTATCTCACGAACCAATGAATGAAATTTAACCAAACTTGGTATTTAGTTGCACCCTGACATGAACTGGTGCCCATTAGATTTGGGGATCAATAGCTCAACAGGTGGCGCTGTGATCGCATTTTATAGGACAAAATTCCGTATAAATGGGCATAATGAGAGTTATTTTAAACTTGTGATTGTAAAATTAATATGAATTATTGATAATAGTAGTAGTTAACTAGGAAAAAAAATTTGTGCATGGGGGGGCATCGGTTCCCCCCCTGGGGGGGATGTACCCCCCCGGGGGGGTTAAATTTTGAAGATGGGTATCATTCGAAAGATCTCGTCAATACCTTTAAAACGAATGGTTGAACCATAAATCTGTGATAATTTAAAACAAAGTTATCGATTTTTTTTACTTTTAACAAAAAAAAAAAAAAACTTAGAAAAAAAATCGTATTTTTTTTTTTTTTTTTAAACGAAATTTTACCAAACTTGGTATTTAGTTGGTCCCCGACATAAACTGGTGCTGATTATATTTGCGGATCAATAGCTCAACAGGAGGCGCTGTGATAGCATTTTATCTAAATTTTTAACATGGCAGAATAAGACAAAAATTCGTATAAATGTGCATAATAAGAGTTATTTTACACTTGTGATTGTAAAATTAATATGAATTATTGATAATAGTAGTACGTAACTAGGAAAAAATTTTTGTGCATGGGGGGGCATCGCTTCCCCCCCTGGGGGGGAAGTACCCTTAAAAAAATCAAGTACCCCTCCAAAAAAAAACCCTTAGAAAAAAAATTTTTATTTTTTTTTATTTTTTTTTTTTAAATATTGTTACTGATTGAATATGTATAGGAAAATATAGAAGAAAGTCTTGTGGTGGCCACAACATACTAGTTATTAAATGAATTAAAAAATGCTAATTATCTCAGTCAGTTTTTAAAAACTATCTGAAAAAATTATAATTTGTGTTTAAGTGTTTTTGGTTTCTTATAAAGCAGATTTGTAAAACGTAAAACATTCGGTGGGCCAAATAGAAAATCACCCTTTTTTTAAAAAACAAAAGCAAACAAGCACTTTGAAAACTGTTAACGAATTGACCGATTCCAGTGGATATAATCGGATCCGTATAATCACGAAGAAACTTGTTCTTCCCCCAGGGAGAGAGGGGAGTCCGAAATAGAATGTTCCGGAATGATTAGCACTCTCGCTTCAATAATACAAGTTAAAAAATGACCTTGACATTCTAACTTCAAAAACTTCACTCCTATCATTGAATACTTATAACGATCCAAAACTCTTCTGACCACTTCAGTTTTGAGCCACCCAATAGCTGTGTAAAATCGCTTTCATCATGCTATGATAATGATATTATTGCAATTTGATTTTACTAATTTCTTCATTACCATTTTTTCCGTTACCATTTTTTCCGTTACCATTTTTTCCGTTACCATTTTTTCCGTTACCATTTTTTCCGTTTACCATTTTTTCCGTTACCATTTTTTCCGTTACCATTTTTTCCGTTACCATTTTTACCGGTTACCCTACTATACACGGATACGAAAATATCTTTCTGCTAATGGGTTTTTAAATTGTCTGAATTTTTTAAAGTAACCTTGTTAACTCGAAATTTGTATTTTTATTATTTTTAATAGATTAATAATTTCATATTTATTTATTTTGAAATTTAGTTTATTCATGTGTTTCTTCTGGTATATAGTGTGTAATCAGTCTATTTGTTAAAATTTCAATGCTTATGGTAATAAGACAGTATAAATTTTATTTTGAGAATCTCTAAGTGTAGGGGAACTTTCATAATCAGGGCGCTTCAAAACGTGATATTATACAAAAGAACCAGAGTTGAAAATAGATCTTCAAAAATATTTTGTTTGCTGTATGGATATAATAAATTTAATTTATTTATTGAACAGAATTCGTTAGAATAGTAAAATATTTCGTTAGAATAGTAAAATATAGCAAAGTACTTCCATCAATTACATTCAAAATAGTAGTTGGCGTATGTCGATGCTGCTCAGTTTCCCATCATATCTACATTCTCATAAAATTACAGTACAGGACATTTTGACCTACTTCCTTCTGAGATACATGGCTGAAATTTTGCACATAAGTTCTGTAGTGTATTTTTAATAAATTGTCTTTGGGACTTTTAATTAGGAGCAAAAATATTTTGGTAATCCATGTAAAGTTACGCATGAAATAAGTACTTTTTTCAAATTAAAATTAATATTTAAAAAACTTATTATTATAATCAGAAATCCTGAAGACAAATTGAAGATAAATCTTTTCTGTATATAACAGTGAAAAAGGTTTGTAAATTGAACCATTAGTTCATGAGATATAACAAATTTAAAATTTACCAAAAATTTAAAATTTTATTTAAATTTTTTTAAAGATTATTTTTTTTCTCAAATTCGTCGTCAAATAAGCTTCAATTTTAGAAAAAATAATTACTGCAATTCATCAATAAAAAAAAAAATAAATAAAAAAAATGGTGTCCCAGATCCCCCTTAAAGTTCGCTTTAAAAAAGTTAGATTGTTTAAAATATACAAAACTAGTTGGCATAGGTGGACTCTGCTCAGTTCCCCATCATATTTATGTTATCATAAATTTCTAGTGCGGGACATATTATAATCATGTTAAAAGAAATGAATTTGACCAAAGCTTGATACAGTGACAGAAGGAAATCCCCGCCTAATAGGCTACCCACAGTTCAGTTCGATGTGTTTTTCTTATACTAATCTATTAATTTATTTTATTGGGATTAAATTTGTAGTTTATTTCTCATACAACTGTTTCCAATACAACAATTGACCATAATGCATATTTAAATGGAATATCACCCAATTTTGCTATATTGATAAAATCTTAAATTTTGAATAACTTACGAAATTTTCCTATTTAAATACTTGTAGTCAATAATGTTTATACAAGTACAAATAAATGCTATTTTGAATTTGTCCGATATATTTATGATCTTCAAAATGCACATTTATACTCAATTTTGCCTTATTCTGCCATGTTAAGTATATCGTGAATTCAACATAACTTATGAAATTTTTAAATTAAAAAATTCATAGTCAGGAACGTTTATGCCAGTATCCTAAATGATAGTTTAAAGTGTTCTGACATCTTTTTGATGAAAATATCCCTCAAAATGGACGTTTATGAATGAGAAATTATGCCCTATTCGGCCATATTAAGTAAATTGTAAATTTCCAATGACTTAATGCAAAAGAATGAAAAAAAAAAAAAAAAAAGAAAAAAAGAATAGTGATCTTTGCTAAGGAATGCAGATGGCTGAAGTGAAAAACACGCAAATTGAATAAAATTTAAGAATTTAAAATAGAAAAAATAACGGAACATAAAAAAAAAAAAAAAGAAAGAAAGAAAGTGATCTTTGCTAAGAAATGCAGATGGCTGAAGTGAAAAACACGCAAATTGAATAAAATTTAAGAATTTAAAACAGAAAAAATAACGGAACATTAAAAAAAAAAAAAAAAAAAAAATCATTAAAAAAATTTAGATCCCCTCATTAATTGAGTTAATATGCTGAAATAGAATTCTTTTCTATTATTATTATTATTATAATTATTTCCCCACTAACTAAAAATGACAGTTTCTCTTTTCTTACTAAGGTTTAATTGATGAATATATAGTGAAGAATCCAAATTATAAAAGTTAGGTGTTTTTAATTAAGAAATAAATACTTACAGCTATTTATATATATAGAAATTCTAAAATTATTTACACATACATTTAAAGGAGACAAGTAGATAATATTTTTCTCTCTGATAATTTGCTCATGAAATAATATGGATATATAACATCAACGAATATTTTGTTATTATACATTATAGTGTTCAGAAAATAGAGATTATTATTTTATTACTTTCAGATTTTTTATACTTAGTAAGGAGAAAAAATTATCTCTATCATTAACTTACACGTCAAAAAAATATTTTCCGATCGAATAATATACTTTTCAATTTTTGCAAAGAAAATTTGTTTTATCTGCCAGTATTAATAATATAAATCTGTATGTGTGTGTGTATATATATAAATATATATATAGTAAAATTTAGAATACAAAATTTAAGGCTCAGTAGAAAAAGAAGTAGCAGATGGTTATATCCCGCAAAAAATCGAATTAACCATTTAGTTGGTATGTTAATTTTTGAATTAATGGAGTTATATAATTAATGTTATATACAACTTCAAAAGGTGTTTCTTGTCACATGTCACATGTGTGCAATCCAGTATATAAGCGGTATACCGTTTGATTAATTACAATTCACAAGAAAACTAACTGTTGTACATCTGTTTGTGTTTCATGTTTGCTACTTCCAGATGACCATTTAAAAACAATTGGCTAGAAAAGCTGCATTTCTGCGCTTCAGTACTATACAAAGCCTATGTCTTTCCTTCCAGCGGTATGTTTCTTACTTCTTACTAACTGTTCTAAGAAAAAGGAAAAACTATTGGAAGGAAGATGATCTCTCAAGAAAGTCGGCAAGCGAGAACTAGAGAGAGAGCTATTGCAACATACTTTGAACGAATTTGAAAGCAGGGTCCGAACTAGTTTATTTGCCGCCCTTGCAAAGCATATTTTTGCCTTTCATGTTAAGTTTTAAATAAAATAACACTCCAGACCAAAAGTAATGCACTATCATATAGTTTATATTGTCATATTATCATATAGTTTATATTGTAATATTCACAATTTTTTAATGAAAACGTTTTGCCCTGATTATTAAAACAGAAATCTGGTTTCTTCGAAAATTAAGGAATATTGATTAAAAAAAAAAAAAAAAAAAAAAAAAAATAATAATGGCAATTTAATTTGAATTATCTTAATTTTCTGGAGAATTAGCGTTCATTAGTAAACCGCGCTATGCCAGGGTGAATTTTTTTTCCTTTTCTGTTGAAAATGGATTGATAAACTCACTTTTAAATTTTAAAATCAATATGACTTATTATTCCTTTTTTTTTTCGTTGAAAAGGACTGATAAAATAACTTTTAAAATTTAAAATCAATATGATTTAATATTACATTCAAGAATATACACTGTTTTTCTGATAATCTGGTTATTGATCGGCCGAAAACATTAGAAAAGTCAAACGACTTTGGAAAAATCCATGAAAAAATTTTACATTTTTTATTTAAAAGTGTAAACACGTGCCAAGTGTATATATATATATATATATATATATATATATATATATATATATTTAAGCAATTAAAAGATTATAAGGATCCAAACATTTCATTTAAAAAACGACTAAAAAACATTTTTATTTTCTAGTGTTTAATAATAATTACGATAAATCAATGGATATATTTTAGTTTTAAAGTTTGGTTTTGATTATTTCATTTGGTCTCAAAAGAAAATTTTGTGATATATAGTGGAGGGGGAGGGGGGCTTGAGCTCAAATATGCCTTTACCTTTAATACGCCCCTATATATATATATATGAGTGTGTGTGTGTGTGATATTATACTTAATCCATAAATTATCTTAAATTTAAATTAACAGTAAAAGATGTATGAATTATGTATAATGAGATATATCATATATATATTATATATATATATATATATATATATATACGTGAAATTTTATTCTTATTAGTCTATATGCTTTCAGTAATCTTAAATCTGTTGCTTGGCTTTTAATACGTTTTAAAAAATTATTAAAATATGTATATGTATGATAATTTATCATTACAAAGATCAAACGTCGGGAAAGAAGACGTAAATGGATGAACAATGAAAGACATATGGAAATAAAGCCTTATGCAAAGCAAAGAATATTTTGAAATCTAATATAAAATGTTTTTAGAACATTGGTGGTTGAGATCACGTATAGCGAATGTACCCCGGAAAAAAGGACACAGAAAAAAAGGCACTTGGAATGAAATTTGCAAATCGTAAAAGTAATAAATATCAAACAATGAATTTAAAGAATGACTTAAAAATTACATTTTTAAAAATTTCAATTGATTTGGTATAACATTCACTTAATATATACCTGGGGAAAGGGGGGGGGGGGGGGGTAGGACCAGATCGAAATAAAATAATTATTTTTATACCAATTTCTTACGGATTTTAATGAAACTTTGTATAATCACGTACAATTTGCGAAAAAATTACAGTAAGTATCAGACTAAAGGGGAAAGGAGAAGGGCTAAAGGGGAATAGGCAGAGGAAAATAACAAGATTTTTTTGTATCACCATTTTACCAATTTTAATGATAAATTACAGTGAGTGTTACGCATATCGGGGGGAGGAGTTGCTAAGAGGGGAGCAGAGTAAAAAATGTGGTTGTTTTCTTATCACCCTGCTAGCTATTTATATTAAAAAAGGGGGGGGGGGGGGTGAAAAATAAATTATTTTTAAACAACACTTATTATCGATTTTTTTATTGACATTTTGTGCAAATGTCACTTTCTGTGAATAAAAAATTAAGTGAATGTTACATATGTCTGGGTAGAGATGGGGGAGCTGGAGACAGAGAGATAGAAAATGATGTTTTATATCATTATGCTTTGCACTTTAATGAAAGTTATTTTATAAATATCACATATGAAAGGTGTTTTTTCAAAAAGGTTGCACTGTAATCACTAAATTGGATTAAATTTGACATGAGTAATTAGAAAACTGAACTTGTTAGTAGCAGACGAATGGATGCCGTAATAAGTATGTGCTAGTAAACATTAAGTAAGGATTTAAATAAGAAATGTAGAATTTCAAAACTTCAGTGAAAAAAGTTTCTTGGTAATTGCTATTATATCCTTCAGAAAGAAAAAGATCTATCAGCAATTTTATTTACATGACGAAGAATATCTCCATGAACTTTTCTATATTATTTGCCTCTCAATCCAACCGATTAATCTTCTTCTGGGCATTTCGATAGCGAAGAATATTATGTACATCGAAACAATATGTCAGCAGATAAAAAAAAAGAGAATGAAACTACACTCACTTTCTTGCTAGACAAATAAAGGAAAATAAGGGAAAATAAATCTAGAAAATAAGCTAAATCACCAGTCATTGAATTGCATTTAAAAAAACTGCATTTACAAATATTTTTTTTTAGTAGCAATTTTAAATACAAAAGAATGCGTGAAAAAACTGAAAATGTGTATTTATGAAAAAAAGAAAGAAGCTGAAGCTAATTTTTTCTTTGTAAGTAAGATATAAATTCTAATACAAAAAAAGATTTAATTTAGGACAACGAGACTTTTATTGTTTATTGAATTAGAATTAGCGTCACACAAAATACTAATCCTAATCCTAAACTTTTATCAGAGTCGTTTCTGAGAATGCCAAGACATACATGCAATATTAAATCATTTGTTTATAATTCGGTCGTTTTATAAATCGTTTGTTAATAATCTTTTAGGTAAGCATTCAGATAATAAATATAGAAATAGAAAATTTCCGTGTAAACAATGCTTTTTCGGACTCTGTTATAAAAATAAATAAATAAGATAAAACAAATTAATAAATAAAATATATAACGAGTTTATTGTACTTATATAACCAAGAATCTTAGATATAGCCTTTCCGTAAATGAAAAGCCCCACCAGTGGCCGAGCGGTTTTGCGCTGAAAGCTGATATACGGAAAGTGCCAGGTTCGATCACAGGTAGCGCTCGCTCGTCGACCTAGTCGTTCGTAGTTTTCCATGGTTTTATCCGAATTTCACGTAAATAAGGACTAAGACCCATTACGAAAATCCCCAACGAAGAGCCTTTAACCCACAGGCCTAGGACCCTAGCGTAATCAATCGGCTTTAACCACACAACCACAACCGTAAATGAAAATAATAATAATTATAATTATACAGCATAGCAACGCCACCTTTTATCCGATATGCATCTAAATTGAATCAGCATGGTTTCACACATTATCCATACAACATATAAAGTTTGGTGCATTTATATGTCATAGAAGAAGAGGTATGGCCTTCTCATAGACGAAATTAAATCGCAGCACAGCAGCGCAATGTGTCGGCTGATTTGCACCCAAGATGAAGCAGCACAGTGTCACATAATGTCTATCTCATATACTAAGTTGGATGCTGTTATACACTACAGAAACTGAGTTCTAATCTCCAATTAAATGGGTCGAATCACAGCATAGCAGTGCCACTATTGGATATGATATATTCCAAAAGCTAATCTTCATCAAATAAAATCAAGGTCTAACCAAACACTAATCTTGTTTAGAATCTGTCTAATGGTTTGTGAGATACAAAGTTTTACCAACACATCATAAACATAAACACAGGTAGCCATTTTCTAAAAATGGTTGAATCATGCTTAGGGCATCTCAAAACATGTAAATTCGTTGAAAATAGGAGTCGAAAAATTCACGAATCCAATACTTTCTTCTACATCATTTCACACAACAACGTCACCTACCGATAAACATGAACAAAAATTTAATCAGTTCACCTTCTCATAATCACCATTTGCATATGTTATTCTATACAATTTTCACCAATAGTTCTTGAGATACAGTCATCTGGGAAACCACAGAATGTAATACCAGTTTTACATGTCAGCCTATATTCGCCAAATTTAATAAGAATATTTTTTTAATAATATATAGCACACGGGGGTTTGGTGCATAGCATAGAAGCTCAGATATAGCTTTCACGTAAACGAAAAATAATGCAGAATAATAGCGCTACCTGTCGTTCGATATGTATTCAAACTGAATCAGCATAGTTTTATCTAAGGAACATTGCACATGCCAAGTTTTATATTCTTAAACACTGTAGAAGCTTAAATATAGTTTCCCCAAACAAGATTAAGTTGAAAATCTAACAGCGTCACCTGTTGGCCGATATGCACTCGAACTCAAACAGCAGAATTTTACATACTATATATATATATATATATATAATAATAATAATGATGATCTATTAAACGTAGTAAAAGCCAAGCAACAAATACAAGATCACTGATACCACATAGACTAATAAGAATGAAAAATTTTGTTATATAGGAGAAGCTCAGAAAGGTTAAAAAAATTCTTCAGGGGAGACCTTTTTCACACTTGAGCACTAATGTACGATTTCGTTCAGTAGCGGCTATAATAGCAAATAGCTAGCGGGCTCCCTATCGTACATGAAAAACTGAAGTGAAATTTAAAGTGGAATAATCAATTAATCGCAAAATAACGGAGAATCTAACAGAAAACAACCAAGCCTTTCCTGAAATGAGAGGATATCGCAACCTGGTAATGTCAACTTTTGGATGTTATAATCAAATAATCAGCAATTATTCAAGTCAAGAACCAATAAAATATCAAGTTTGGTTAAATTATATCAGAAAATTCAACTTGACAGTTGAATCAGGAGGTATAGTGTTTGTTCACAATGTCTGCTAACATAAAAAGACAAATATCTACTAAAAATTGTCGAATTGTGTTCAGGAAATCTCAAAAAGTGTAAATTCATCGAAAACCGAAAATCAAAAAAATTTCTGGATCTTTTACTTTTTTCTTATATATACAGAAAATTAACTATAAATAATCCACTTTTTAAAAATAAGTAGCCAATTTCAATTAATTGAAATGCATTATGTTTTACCTTAAAAATATGTCTTTAAATTAGAGCTATCGTAAATTGAAAAAAAAAAAGAAAAAAAGTGCAAGAAAGAAAAAAATAAAGATATTAGAGCATAAATTAATAAAAAAAAAGAGCTTTTATAAACCAAATCCTTTTATAATTTAAATATACGTTTAATAGTATAAAATAATTACAAGATAAAAATAACTTTTGGAATACCATGTTTTTAAATTTTCTGCTGAATCATAAACGCTATCGGAGACAGCGGGAATCCGAAATAATTGGCTAAAATTATTTAAAAAATGCATTGTCACCTGTTCTGAGCTATTCTGAAAATTTCAAATGTCTAACTAGTCGGGAATTTACATGATTGTTGGATCATATAAACGCTATCGAAGGTAGCGAGTACCTGAAACAGTTGGCTAAAAATATTTTTTAAATGCATTGTCACCGTGTTCTGAGCTTTTCTGAAATTTTCAAATGTCTAATTAGTCGGGAAGTTAGTTAAAAGTCGATTGCATGATTTGTACAGGACACACAAACAAACAATCAAGAATCGAAGTTAATAAAAATAGGGTAATATCCAATACTCCATGTTTTTATTTAAATTTTAAGAAATTACCAAATTTAACAACTTTTTTGTTTAAGAATTTTTAATTCAAAAGATTACGTGTATAATATGAAAAATTGCATAAAAATAACGATTAATTAAAAAACTTTATAAGATTATAAGACAATATTTTCCCCCTTAAACTCACATTAACCATAATTTTCAAACGATACTACTTTGAGTCCTCTATTCGTATAATTAATGTGTGTAAAATGTACGACAATTTTCATGTTTGTGTATTAAACCCTTTACTGCCGACGAAAATTAAAGGAATTCGCTTCCCAATCCACCGTCCTCTCTAAACTCTACAATGGGTAAATCTTTCAAAAACACTGTAAAGATCACTTCCAGGATTATTTTAAATTTTATTGCATTAACAGATCGTGTCACTAGTTTCAGTGGTAGCAATACAATACAAAGAATCGTACTTTGAAAAGACGAACATACACGCCCGGGACAGGGGCAGGACGTATTAATTAAGTGTTTAATAGAATTGTCACTTAGAATCAAAATGGAAAAAAAAATGCATATACATTAAATAATTTTATATATAAAAGATAAATAAATGTAAAGGTGTAAGAGAAAAAAAAAAAAAAAAAGAAGAAGAAGAAGAAGAAGAAAAATGAGGTTAGAAGATGAGTTTTTGTGTATATTTTTGAATAAACATTACATGTACTTAAAAAAAAATAATTATTTAGATTCATATAATATAGTACATGATTCCAATTTACATAAATAATATTTTTTATGCTTTGACAAATAAAAAATCATTCTAATTTTTAATCTTTTGTTTCATAATATAACACCCTCCCTTTTTCTTTTCTATTTATGTATTTTTTTTTTTTTTTTTTTTTTCTGTTTAAATTTTAACAGTATCAACAATTGTCGATTTAAAAAATGTAGGACATGTTCGACAGAATCACACATGCGACTTTTATTCGGAATGGTACTATAAGTTTGCAGATGTGTGAAACCAAACTACGTCACTTTCTATTATAAAACGCTCGAACACTTTAAAGAAAGCAATTATTCTTGGAGACGAGAAAAATGTCAGTACCACAGTAGACAACATCCCCTCCAAATAAGCCCTAAAGGTCTGGTCATTTCCTGTTGCATTGTTATCAATATGCTTTGAAACCTCGGCTGTAGGTTGTATGAGAGATAGATTATCGAATTCCAGCAAAAGCCCTACAATAATAATAATAACAATTGATACTAAAAATAATTTATCCTGTTGTTTAAAACGTGTTTGAAATGTTAAAATACCTTATATTTTAAACTGGAATAATATATGTATATTAATATAGGATATGAGAAAGTGGTGTGAATGCAATACCAGATTATTTTTCGTAAAAGTGGAAAAATACAAGCACTGTTACTTTACTTGAAGTTGACACAAACATTTAATAAACAATTAAAAAGAAACCGGCTTCTCAAAATTTAACTTTAAAATCGAAATTAAAAGGGCCTGGATCATTAAGTACCTGATAAGTAATGCTATTGCTATAAGTAATGCTGTAATACCATTAAGTAATGCTGATATTCCAGTACCTGATTATAATTGTCATGGCTGTATAATTCAAACATAAATACATCCTGAATTTTTTATATTAAAAGAAATGCGATATAATTAATTAAATAAAAATAAGTAATGATAAAATAACACTACATATTTATTGATAAGTAATACATTTAAAAAATAATTAATGCAACAGACAATTAGTCAGCGATGTTCAGAAATATTCTTTGAAACTATAACACAAAATTTCACAACGAAATTAAATTTTTTTCACGGGAATAATAAAAAACTTTTAATAAATTAAAGCTTGATCCATAAAAAAAAAAAAAAAAAAAAAGAGAGAGAGAAAAGAAAAGAAAGAGAAGAAATAAAATTAGAAATTCTAACTCCTAAACTTTCATTAAATTATTTATTTTAATTTATAATTGTTGCCAAAAAAATTAAACTTTAAATTTTACATCTACATTTTAAGATAGCACGCGATCGTGTTTTATATAAAAATTAAATCATTAAATTCATTTTTTTTTATTTTTTTTTTTTACTTATTTTTATTTCATATTATTGCACGCGCAATTTTTATTTCCTAATTCAAAATTATTAAAATAAACTTTTTCGATATTGTTTGTAACGATACTGATTATTATTAATTTTCTTTTCTTTTTCTTAAAAAAAAAAAAAAAAAAAAAAAAAAGAACAAAAACCTGTTTTTGATGAAATTCTGGCAAAAGCAGAATTTAGTTTAGGACGGAGGACTATTAGTTTTTTTTTTTTTTTTTTTCAAATTATTCATTTATATTTTAGATAAATTTTAGATTTCCATAAATGTTCAACTACCGAAAAATGATGCCGCAAAAATCCCAGATTGAGACTAATAGTCCTCAGTCCTATTAAAAAAAAAAAAAGAAAAAGAAAAATGCTTGACGTATTCACGTCTTCTCCCTCGAAAGAACAGTCCCCCTCCCTCTTATAATTTCTGGGTCAAATTTTTGAAACTGTGTTTCTTCTATAATTACGCGTTTTGAGGCACTGCGATTATGAAAACCACTGCAATATTCCTAATGTTTTCTTTTTCGAAATAAAGCTATGAAGACATTTTTGTGCGCTTCCTAATGAAATATAATTATAATAGTTGTTATAAATTCATGAAAATCATTTTTCGAACTTAGCTATTTTTTTTAGACAATATACAAGGCTACATAATATATGTATATATATATATATATATATATATATATATATATATATATATATATTAAGTAAATCTATTAAGCTACAATATTTTGAAAAATTTCTATCTTTCAATCTGTTTTTTCCTTTTATTTTAAGGAAGACTATGAATGATTGACTATTTACAACTGTGAGAAGGACATTGTATATTTATATAGTATTTTAAATTATGTTCACAGTATTCCAGCATTTGGGCGCAGTCAGCATATATCGTCTTTTTATTTGAATATTCTAAAAGCAACATAACAATTTTTTTATAGGAAATCAAGATTATATATATATATATATATATATATATATATATATATAAAATCAGTAATATTTTTCATTGATAAATTATTTTTTATTACAGTATAACAACAAACAATTATAAATCTATATAGTATATAAAAATGAATGTTTGTCTGTATGTCCTTTATAAAATCGTAAACGGCTTAACCGATTTCGATCATTCTTTTTTTGTTTTTTTCCTTATAGGTCAGGGATGGTTTAGGAAAAAAAAAATTGAAAAAATTCGCCCCCAAGGGGGGGGGGAGGGGGGCAAAACGTGAATTCAAAAAATCCTTCATATCTCAAACAAAAAAACAGATATCCGTAAAATTTTTGCTTTAAAATATAGCTAATAGAAATGTCTAAAACCCAATTTCTGGAATTTTCGAAATTCTGTCCCCAAGGGGGGGGGTGCGGGGGGGGGGGGGGGGGGCAAAACGGGATTTCACATGCGTAAAACGCGATTTCGCATAATCCTATATATCTCAAACAAACAAAAAAAAAAAAAAACAGATATACGTGAAATTTTTGCTATAAAATATAGCTAATACAAATATCTAAAAACTTATTTCTGGAATTTTAAAAATTCAGCCCCAGGTGGGGCAGCAGGGGGGGGGGGAGATGCAGCAGGGGCAAAAACAATTAGAAATACAGTTAGGCCTTTCAAAATTGGTACAGATAGGTTTCAATAGCCTGCAAGTCGAATAGGGATATTTTCGAAAGTGTAAAGTTCTTAGGAGGGGAGAGAAGGAGGGAGGGGAGAGAGGGGGGCAAAAATAAAATAAAAATAGAGTTAGATCGTTCAAATTTGGTATATGGAGGTTTTCGATACTTACAAATCGATTGCGGATATTTTCGAATTTGTAAAATTATTAGGAGGTGCGGTAAGGGGGGCCTATGGGCAAAAACAAAGAGAAATACAGTTAGGGCATTCAAAATTGGTACAGATAGATTTTAAAGGCCTGCAAGTCGAATGGGGATATTTTCGAAAGTGTAAAGTTATTAGGAGGGGCGAGAAGGGGGGAGGGGATGGGGGGCAAAAAATAAAAATAGAGTTAGATTGTTCAAAATTGGTACGCAAATGGTTTTCGATGCTTAAAATCGAATGCGGATATTTTTGAATTTGTAAAATTATTAGGAGGGGCGGTAAGGGGGGGGGCTATAAGCAAAAACAAATAGAAATGCAGTTAGGCCGTTCAAAATTGGTACAGATTGGTTTTAGAGGCTTGCAAGTCGAATGGGGATATTTTCGAAAGTGTAACGTTATTAGAAGGGACGGCAGGGGGGAGCGAAGGGGGAAAATAACAGAAATAAGAGTTAGAGCATTTTGGGAATTTTTTCCGAAGGCATTGAGAACCCGGTGCGACATTTTTCCTAATCAGATTTTGTTTCGCTTTTTTTTTTTTTTTTTTTTTTTTTTTTTCAATTAATGCAATTTTGCATTAATGCAATTAATGCAATTTTGAGAATTCAGTAATTATAGTGATTCATTTAAAAATAGGGTACAGCGAAGCGGGCGAAGCCTGCTAGTGATATTATAAAATAAAATCTTATTTAAAAAAATAAATAAATAAATAAATAAAAATAAAGGAAATATTTAAATACTGATCGCGTAAAAAAAAAAAAAAAAAAGAAAGAAAGAGAGAGAAAGAAAGAAAGAGAGAGTCCGAAAAGTTTATTTAATGGAAATGTTTTCTTTTTCTTATTCTTTCTTTCTTTTCTTCTTCTTTTTTAATAAATAGTAGGAAAAAAAAATATTATTTCCGAAAATTGAATAATTTTGCATTGGAGATAATGAAAAATCACTTGAGATAAATTGAAAAGCATGGTAATTCATGTATTGTTGCATATATTCTAACTCAGTAAGTCAATAATATTCAGTCCAATAGCATTATATGCATTAATATTGCAAATGAATTAATTTGAGGAAAAATCTGGTGTGCTACTCCCACTACCTTCTCTTACCGTGCATTTATGAAAAAAAAAAAATAGATTATTGCAATTTAAGGTGCAAGAGGTACATTTTAAAAGTAATTTAAACAACAGTTGAAAATAATATTCGAAAACAGTTTTATGTGACATTCATTACTGTATAAAGGGGCTACTACGGATCTCTGAACACTCCATTTGAATATCGTATCTATATCAATAAAACGCACAAGACTGTTATTATATATATATACATATAATATATAGATATAGATATATATAAATGATAGATATCGTAATAAAATTTAATCTTAAAATTTAGCAATTAATATAGATACAAAACAATACCAACACAAAAAAATAGAACTGATTTTAACTTATAGGAAAGACTGACACAAAATTGTTGCGATACAGATTAAGAACCAATAAGAGACAAAAACAATTTGAATTACTTACGCCGACATAAATGATAATAATAAGGAAAAGGGGCCATTAAACTTAATGGCAGAGAAAACAAATAAATGACCCCAGAATTAATTGGATTAAAATGCTTAAAATTAGAAGGGGCATGTACTCATCAAGGGGCATGCACTTCATAAAGCTGGGAAAGCTGCATCGATTTCGTAAAACAATATAGCTAATCATAGTAATTTATATTGTTTCAGCCCCGATCGAAGCAGCAAAACCATATTGAATGAGAAATTAAATAAAATATTAAATTAAATCTTCATGGATTCCAGAGAGAAAACTAAAAAAAAGCATAGTAGCCACATGCAAAAATTTTTAACACAAACTGGAGAATAGGATGATGCAAACGAAAAATGAAATTAAAAATAAAAGCTTTGCAAACATCGATTAATCGATAAAGAATGAACGACTGAGCATTTTCATTAACGATAAAATACACAGAATAATTTATATACAGAGAGAGAGGGAGAACATTTTTGCACACACGTTTGTTTGAAACTAACGAGTGTTTGACTAATTCTATATAACCCTATTTATTTTGAATCTCGGAAAAAATCGCACAGAAAAAGATACATGTTTGCGTAAACATATCCTTCTCGGGATACGGAGAAAATCACCTCGGAAAAAAAGCACCCCGTAAAAAAATCACTCCTGGAAAAAAGCAACCCGGAGAAAAGCATCACGCGGAGAAAAAGGAGCCGACATATTAATGTATTACAGATTCCATTATGGTATTGCGGGTCAATAGGAAATAAAAATTCTGAAATAGTAAACAACTCATTCGAATCGAACATTTTTAGTGATAGGATTGATTATTCAATATTATGCCTCTGCTAAGTATTTTGCATTTTGTTCTGGAAAGAAAATTAATGTTGAAATACTTTAACAGGTGTATGGCGTTCATGCTGAATGATTTTTCTTTTTCATTTCTTTGTTTACAATAGCCACATATAACCCCTCTACCACATATACCCACCTACGAAGCAACAAATGGACATACTGAAGCTGTCACATCTTAAAACTGATAAATATGAAAGTTTTATTTATTTATTTTTAAATTTATTTTAATCTAATTTCTTTCTTTCTTTTCTTTTCTTTTCTTTTCTTTCTTTCTTTTTCTTTTCTTTTTTCTTTTTTTTTAGCGTGATTTATTTCAGTTCTAATTTAAAGACATATTTTTAAACTAAAACAAAGTGCATTTTTATGCAGTAGTTTCTGAGATACAGCCTTTCCTTAAACTGTTGAAACCGATACATAGCAGTGCCACCTGTTGAGCATTTGACACCAAAAGTTGACAGGCACTAATTTATATCATGTTGCATCTATATATAAATGTATATGTATTTTTGTGCAATAGTTCCTGAGATATAGCCTTCCCTTAAATTGTGGATATCCCTGTATAGCAGAGCCACCTGTTGAGCAGTTGACACCAAAAGTTGATAGGCAATAATATAGGTCAAGATGCATCGAAATATAAAACTATATGCAGTTCTGTGCTATAGACCTGTTAAAGCGTTACAACAATGACTTTCTTTCCAGAGCGAAATGTCAGAATATTTACAGTGAGAAAAAATTCTGTAACTGACATCTAGAAGCTAAATTGTGGCTCTAGAAAAAATAATTCCGTGTCATCCTTATAAATTCTAGTCACCTTAAAAAGCGAGTTCTAGAAGCCCGTATTAGAATTCTAGAGCGTTTGCCTATCGAGGGCAAAGTTATTAAAAAATCTCTGCAAATAAGTGTGACTACAGAGGCGGGTTTCAGCAACTATAATCTTGGTTTAGTACCCAGTTCTAGAAAATCAAGCGAGAATTTATCGCAATACAAAATATTCAGAATATTCAGAATATTGTTTCATCATCTAGAAATATGTAGACTTGAAATTCTCGATCATTTCGTCTATTCAGTTTATTGGCGTGCCTTATACGCATAGCTCGGAAATCTATATTTCAAGTTAAGGGATTTAGAAAATGGCCACTTATTCATTCTAGAGGAAGGCGGTATATATATTTTTTCTCAGTATATTAAAAGTATAATAATGAATTATTAATTCTATCATTAAAAATGTTCAATTCAAAACAGTTGTTTTCGAATAACTATTTTGTAATTTGTAATTGACCTGCAATACCATAATGGAAATCTTAATACCTTAATATTTCATCTAAGGGTGCTTTTTTACGGGGTTATTTATTTATTTATTTATTTATTTCGTCTCCCGATATAAACATAATTAATTACAAAAATTCAACTTTGAAAACTTAAAACATCGTATTATGAGCTATTCTAAAAATTTCCAATGGGAAGTTTGTTAAATAATATATCTGTTGATTCATATAAACTCTACCGAAAGCAGCGGGAGCCGAAACAATTCGCTAAAAGTATTGAAAAAATGCATTGTCATCGGATTCTGAGCTATTCTAAAAGTTTCAAATGTTCTTGCTAGCCGAGAATTTATATGATTGTTGAATCATGTAAATGCTACTGACGGCAGCGAGGAACCGAATTAATTGACTAAAAGTATTAAAATACTGCATTGCCATAGTGTTCTGAGCTATTCTAAAAGTTTCAAATGTCAAGCTAGTCGGGAAGTTATATGATTGTTGAATAATATAAACGCTACCGAAAGCAGTAGGGTCCCGAAACAATTGGCTAAAAGTAAAAAAAAAAAAAAAAAAAGTCATCATGTTCTGAGCTATTCTAAAAGTTTCAGATGAATAGCTTGTCGGGAAGTTAGTTAAAAATCAACTGAAAGATTTGTACTGGACAAACAAACAAACAAGAAAGCGAGTTAGTAAAAATTTGCTATAAAAGCATTTATCCACTGATATATGAACTTTTTCTGGGGAATTTTTTTGTTTTCAGGGATGATTTTTTCCGTGGGGCTTTTTTCCGTGTCTCTCTTCCCAGGAAACAAAACTTATCTTAAGATTCATATGAGCCTTAGACAATAAATTTTAAATTATATTTAATCTTATAAACGCAGTTAAAGAAAAAAGATGGAATTATTATGAAATTGTAATCCCTGTACCTCTAGAGACGGAAAAGTAGATATATATGATAAAACTGCTCTGCATGAAAATTGCCCCCAACACCATTTTAAATGTACATTAGATAAAGATGCATGCACTAATATCAAATTTAATAATTTAAATAATTTAAAGTCATTAATATCAAATTTAATTTCAAAAATCAATTAATTATTTTTTATACTGTAAATGATTGAACATAATTATGTTGAAATCTGTAAAACCTAATATAAAAACTATATTTTTCTTTTCTTTCTGTCTCATAACCCTATTGAAATATGCAACTCTGAACAGATAATGAAAAGAGGAATATATCAAAACCTTGGAGCGATTGCACTCGACTCTCTGAATAACTAATAATTAACAATTGCGTAAATAAATTCAAATAAGCCGGTAAGTAAATAAAAGTGAAAACCATTATAGTGGATTTGAGTATCCCCCCCCCCCCCCCAAGTTGTATGTTGTTTGATGAACCGTAATGTATCCAAATTCTTTTGTGTGCCCCTGTAGAAA
This sequence comes from Salticus scenicus, assembly GCA_963930645.1. Lineage (NCBI taxonomy): Eukaryota > Metazoa > Arthropoda > Arachnida > Araneae > Salticidae > Salticus > Salticus scenicus. Next base: position 324,976,088 of record OZ005648.1, on the reverse strand, counting down.
GAGTTATAAATATTAATCTCAGAATATCAAATATTCATCTTTATTATGCTTTAAGCAATTTAAAATTTAAAGTTACTAAATCGATTTTTAAGCACTTAGAGCCTACACACACCAATGCCTAAAAAATTTACTTTTTGTACTGGTAAAAAAAAAAGTTATGAGTTCTAAACTCCTGTAAATATCTACATTCTTTGCGATAATAACCTATAACATGCCTATAAATTCATATTTTAATTGAATGTGGAGTTTAAACGCTAGCGCACTTCAAATAATTAGAGTCTATAAACCGTAATCACAAATAATTTCTGCTTGAATTCCTGTTAAAAAAAAAAAAAAAAAAAAAAAAAACTATTAAACTAATTAATTAACTAACTATCAACTCATCAAAATCTAAACAAATCGTGCCACGTTGATCAGTAACATACCTATCAATTTTAAGCTCATTGGATAAAGCCCTTATCTTAATATTAGAAGACTTTAACTTGACGTTAAAACCTGTTGCTTAGCAATCGGGAATCTTTTAAATATCTTCTATATATTTGCTGTTTCAAACAAACTCCATTTCAATTTCTAGCAGGCGCTGTTTTTTTTTTTTTTTTTTTTTTTTTTTTTTCCTTTTGAGCACCAAATGGAGTTCTCTTCATCATATATGGATTTTATAATTAATGCCTAAAGATCGAAAAAGCTTATAATACTAATGAAAGCACACAATACAACACAAGTATTAATAAAAATTTACTTTTAAAGGTACGGAAGAAAATGAAATTAAGATGAATCAATGGTAATGAGAAGTATAATCGAACTGAAATTATCGTCAAAATAGTCTATCGCAAAATAACATTTTTTTTTTTCCTTAGAAAATTGATAAGGGTATATAGCATAAAGCTTTCACCTGGAAACGAAAAGTAATAGGGGTTTAATTAACAAAAGAGCACATGTGTCCCAATTGTAATGGTGATGAGTTATAATTTGTATTTTACATCCGAAACATCTGTTGTATTTACTTTTTCCATTTTCCGTGAGGGGTTGACTAAACACCTTGACAGTCCTTTGAAGGGAACGTATTTGGTGAACTCTGAGTAGACTGGACAATAGATGAGAAAAAGAGCTGATATCGGTACAAGCATCAATCACAGTATCTTGTTATTTTAGACAGATAGTATATTTTATGTCGTATATGCTGATTATTTTTCTGATTATTTTTCAATAAGAAAGTATTGCTCCTTTGTGCTCATATAAAAAAAAAAAGTAGGTCAAGTCTCTGAAAATGGGGTAATTTTGGCCAAAAATGCAAAATTGTGAGTCTTTGGGCCCTTGGGAACAAACAAATACTGGAATAATGTTTATATATATATATATATATATATATATATATATATATATGTATATATGAAGCTTAAAATGTACATGTTCTAAAATAATTAAATGCATAAAATTTACATATGTGATCAACCCGATTTTTTCCTTAATTTTAGGGCCAAAAACCCCCCTAATAGACCCTCATCCTTTATTGATTTTGTTCATTGAAAAAAAGGCATTTTTTCTGATATCGGCAAATAGTCTATTCTTACCAAACATTTCATGTTATACTTCTATGAAATAAAAATCGACTCCATTCATCATGGAATTTTAATAAGTAATTTGCACTGGGTAAATTTGTATGGGAAAATATAGAAGAAAGATTTGTGGTAGACACAATAATTTATTGAATGGGGTTTATTGAATGGTTGATTGAATGGGGATTTATTGAATGAAGTCGCCCCAAGGCACAACTTTGACATGAGTCCCCCCCCCAGGCCCAACTTTGACATGAGTCCCCCCCAAGGTACAACTTTGACATGGTCCCCCCAAGGCCCAACTTTGACATGAGTCCCCTCCCCAGGCCCAACTTTGACATGAGTCCCCCCAAGGCCCAACTTTGACATGAGTCCCCCCCAAGGTACAACTTTGACAAGAGTCCCCCCCCCAAGGCACACCTCCTCCTCATTGGGAAAAAGAGAAAAAACGTTGTTTTGCGGCTATAAGGCAGTTTGGACTTCCAACGTTATTTGTTACAGTATCTGCAGCTGAAACACATTGGTTTGATTTAATGAAAACTTTATCATGGAATTTAGATCGTCACGAATTAACTAAAGAAGAATTTGTCGATATTAACAAGTTTAGCAGTAGGCCTCTGGCACTAAATTAAAATCTGTCAATGTCAGATTTTCATGTTTTAAATAATGAAATAATGTCGTGTCTGTATAATTTTTATTAATTTTCTTTTTCTACACAGAAAAAAAAAAAAAAAAAAAAAAAATATTTTGATGAAATTCTGGGAAAAGCAGAATTTAATTTAGAACGCAGGACTATTAGTTTTTTTTTTTTTTTTTTTTTCCCAGAGAGAGAGAGAGAGAAATTATTTTTATTTATAAATTAATTTAAAACAGTAAATGTCAGCAAATAACAAGCTTTATATGAAGAGAAGTATCGGCATGGATATTATATAGTTGTATTGTATATTTACATGCACACACAGTAAATAAGTGTTAAAAGTCTTTCATTTATTCTCTTTTAAGTTTCTGCATCCATATTTTGCAAGTATAGTCCATTTTTTCATTTTTTTTTCTTCCTATTCAATTTAATGTAAAAATGCAGGGGTATATGATGTAAAAAACTGTTTATTTTTCAGTTTTCTAAAATTAGCGAAATTTTTATCGCAGTCCTTATTTATTTGTTGTTCAATTATTAATTATTTTAAATTTCCTTTAAAAAATTCTTCCTATTCTTATACTTTATTCTCTACATTTTTTAAATTTCAACTTTTGATATGCGTTCAAACATTCGTGTGACGAGTAGAATGTAGAGGTAATACTGGAATAATGTAAAGCTTCTTACCACCTGTAGTGTAAAGAATGTAAATGGGTTTTATACAGTCGAAAACGATACTGGGGCAAATTTTAGAATTCTAGACGCAGGCTGGGCTGGACATCTGTTCTGGGAAAAGGTATTTCTTGTTCGGGATTCCGAAAGGGAAATTGGCGCCCCTCTTTCAACTCTCAACTGTCATATGTGCTAGAAAACCATTAGTGCTAATTTTCAAGACATCCGTTTCAACTATCAATAACCAGTATTTAGGGGCGTTTTTCCGGTGTGCAAACCTTTCCAACACCATATCTAAAAAAGAGTTGAATTTGAATCCAAAGTCAGGAAGCTTTAATATTTCTCTTTTTTCTGTTACGAAAAAGATATTAATTACTCTGTTATTAATTATGAAATGATTAAAATATTAAAATGAAAAGATGTTTTAACCTAGTTAAAACAATACATATGATTAATATAAAAACAGTTTAATTTATGCATTATAAAATATCCATAAATAAATCTTGTTCCTGTTTTTTTTTTTTTTTTTCCTCTCTTTTAATTTAAAATTTATAAAGTAAAAAATATGTATACGATTTACTTCCTTTCCACTCATTAATTTTTAACTTACACGTGTAAAAATTATAATGTTATGGAACTTCAAAAGAAATTGTTTCAATTTTAATAATGCCCAATGTTAGCGTTTATTTTATGTAAGGAGGAAAGTAGCAGCGCACTATATCTACATAAAGCAACGCATCATCATCTAATAATAATAAAAGAACATTCTGCAATAGGAATATAGCAAAAAAAAAAAAAACATATAAAGAAACAGAACTGCATTAATTCTGGATTAAACTATGTGTATAAATAAAGAGAGGTGTCTGTGTGGGTGTGCCTTTCTGCGCTCTGGTGCTCACATTACCGATTACACAGCTACAAAACTTGGCATATGGATACCTAAGATCTTGTAAGTGTGCACATCATCCAGTTTTTTTCCGAATTTCGAATTTTAATTTTTTTAATTATTATTTTTCAATTTTAAATATTGGCTTCTGTGTTTCATTTTTCATAAATTTATTCTACCATTGTTATTGTCTGCGTATCTTTAGGAACGGCTATTACGCTACTTATTTTTTACTAGCAGGCTATGCCCGCTTCGCTGGTCACTATATTTAAATGAATTTTCAAAAGAATTGGATCAGTATTTATTTTTTACATCACATTATAAATAAATACTTAATAAAAATAATAATAATAATTTATACATAAATAAATAAATAAACATTGAAATTGCTCTAGACCTTGCTTCGAGTACCCGCTGCCTACGGTAGCTCTTTTTTTCGCCTGGGCCGCATCGGAGGGTCCAGGTTCTCACTGTCTGCAAAAAGGTCTTTCCCGGGCACTTCAATCTGGGTATTTATCTTCTGTTATTTAAGAACTACGATTTTAAAGATGACTGTATCTCAGCATCTAATATATGTTTTTGTTTTCGAACCATGTGTTTTATAGCCCCTGTTATTTACACTGTATTACGATTTGATTCCGACCAGTATAACAAAATAAAATAAAAAGTAGATTTTTTTTTAAAGGAATAAAATACATGAAAATCAAATAAATTTTAATCAGTTTAATCCTTTTCCACTATATGCTACCATCCCCCCCGCCCCCCCCCCAAAAAAAAATAAAATAAAAAAAAAAAAGATTTAAAGAATTAATTTAAAATGAAAAACAAAAAGTTGTTATACTATAAAAATTATACATAAACATAACAATTTATTTATTTTGCATTAATATTTGATTTTCAATAAATATGATTAAAGAAAAAAAAATTGCCTTCAAATGAACGTATTAAACAAAAAATAAATAGTGAAATAACCGTTGCTAAGATACGCAGACGATTACAATCAAAGAATTAAATTTATGAAAAATGATGCATTAAAGCCAATATTTAAAATCGAAAAAACATTAATTTAAAAAATTCGAAATCGAAATTCGAAAAAATCTCGATGAGGTGCACACCTGCAGGGTCCCAGCTACCTATATGCAAAATTTGAAGCTCTGCGATCAATAGTGTGAGCACCAGAGCGCAGACAGACACACACACACAGACACTTTTCTTTATTTATATAGATTTAGTACATTTATTTATTATATTTATTGGAAATAAAATGGTAATGCAGTTAGAAAAAAATTAAGTATATTAAATTAAAAAACTCATTTATAACATTTATGTTTATACATAATTTTTAGAGTATAACAACTTTTTATTTTTCGCTTTATTTTTTCTTTTTTATTTCCTTTAAAAGATTTATTTATTTCATTTTATTTTTTTATTTATAGTATTTATCGAAGGGGAAAAAAAAGTGTATATAGTAGAAAGGATTAAATTGATTACAATGTGTTTGTTTTTCATGTATTTAATTCCTTTTAAAAGAAAATCAACTTTTTATTTTATTTTATTTTATTGCTTGGAACCAAATCGTAATGTAGTGTAAGTAGCAGGGACTGTAAAATATATGGTTCAAAAACTAAAATATTTAATAGATGCTGAGGTACAGTCATCTTTAAAATCGTTGTTTTTAAACAGTAGCAGATTTACCTGTCATTGATAAATACCTGTTGTCGATAAAAAAATAAATACTGATGCAATTCTTTTGGAAATTCATTTAAATATAGTGACCAGCGAAGCGGGCGTAGCCTGCTAGTATCATAATAAATTAATGGCCGTGTATACTAATAATCTAAACATATTGGTAACTAGGATAGATGTAAAGCGCGTAAGTTGTCCGTTGAAGAATGATAAATGTACCAATGTTTCATATGATGACATTTAATAATTTTATTTCCGCTGCTGGGGGGGGGGGGATTAAGCTATTTCGTTTAAATCTTAATTTTGCTTTTTTATGTACACGCAATATTGTAATTTCCTTATAAATTATAAATTCCTATTCTAACCAACAAGGAGCACTGGGAAGAACTTTAAAATATCAATAAAATCATTCACTCACTTAGACGCACATTACATCTTAATCTCCTAAAAATCCTTTTATTACAAGACATTTCATAATACTTTTGCCGCTTGGGGCGCTCTCAGCTATTCAACAACACAATGACTCCTTTTATACGAAATATTGTTTATTTATAATATTCTACGAATTGCTATTTTAACCTGCAGGGGGTGCTGTGAAATACTTTAATATATCATTAAAATTATTTACTTGCTTAAACACACAATATATCCTAATCTCATACAAATTCTTTCATTACAACATATTTATTATTATTATTATTATTATTTTCTTATCGAGGGCTTTGTAAACCATTTTAACATAATTAAAATCTTAATTTAACTTCTAACAATGATTATCCGTAGTCAAGTACACAAAATAATATTTATTCAGAATGAATTATAAATTCCAATTTTGACTATCTGGGGACACAGTGAAACACTTTAAAATATCATTGAAGCCATTCACACTGAAACACTGGATATTTCAATCTCATACAAATCCTCATTTGAATTATACCTGTCACTGACAGACTCCGAACCGAACCCAGTCGCGCCATGGGGACCATCCCCATTAATCCCCCACCCTCTCCGTTCTCTCTGACGAAAATTTTCTTAAGCATTCAATTTACTAAAGAAATTATATAATTTAATCATTCTGCTCAAAAAACATCCTTGAATTCCGAAAACACTTGCTTAAAAATTAAATTAAAAATATTTGATAATATCATTCACGGTATCTGTGAAGGCATATATGCATATGCATAGTTGCATGTAATGAAAAGTGAAAGTACCATCAGTACTTTCTTTCCCCTCTCACCATCTCCCATAGGCACTATTCACAAGCCTTCCATTAACGCTTATTTAACACAATTTGTCAAGCAATTCTCTGAATAAACGAGTAACCACTCAGAAAACCTGAGTTCGAGATTAAGTTACTCGGATTGAGTGTGTAAACTTTCAAAACGAGTAACTCAGTCTTACTCGGAAAGATGGTACTGTGCTGACTCAGTTTTTTTATTTTAAAAAATGCAATTTTTCTTAAAATAAATATTTTTTTATGTTTACGTGTATTTTTCATCTACTTTAACATACAGTATTAATATTTTAATTATACGAATTAAATTTCAATGGGTACTCGTTATGTCGGTAAAAAGTTGGGTTACTCACATTTACGGGTAGGTAGGCATGTGTGTGTGTGTGTGTGTGTGGAGAATCTTCTGGCTATTATAGCTCAGAAACTAATAAAGATAGAGCTACGAAACTTTAGAATTGAAATACGTCTGGTGTACAGATGAAATTTCCAAATTTTAGTGAAAATTGAAAAACCGGAAGTAGGACATCGGAAACCGGAAGTGGGACCGTAAGTCCGTATCTCAAAAACGGCACTAACGATTTTCTTCAAACTTGCTATATAAACACTCTATTAGATGACCTTTTGAATGATATAGTTGGTTAGTTCAGGAAAATTAATAGGTGTCCTGTATAAATAGCTCAATTTCAGGCCTCGCAAAGGCGTTCCTTTAAAAAGGGTTGTACGGATTTTTTTTCAAACTCGCAATTTTAACTCACTTTTAAATATGCTTTTGTATGTAATTATTGTTTTCCTGTCAATAATTGAGTTTAACCGGAAGTGGGACATCGGAAACCGGAAGTGGGACCGTAAGTCCGTATCTCAAAAACGGCTCAAACGATTTTCTTCAAATTTGCTATATAAACACTCTATTAGATGTCCTTTCGAATGATATAGTTGGTTAGTTCAGAAACATTGATAGGCGTCCTATATAAATAGCTCAATTTCAGGTCTCGCAAGCGCGTTCCTTTAAAAACGACTGTATGAATTTTATTCAAATCGCCATATTAACTCACTTTTAAATATCCTTTTGTATGCAATTATTGTTTTCCGGCCAATAATTGATTTTTTGTAAAAGCTTGTATCTCAAAAACGTCTCTAACGATTTTCTTGAAAATTGTTATATAAATCCATTTCTTTCTCATATATTACGTGGTTATTAGAGGAAAATTAACCGTCATCCTGCTTAGGTAGGTCATCTTCAGATCTCGGAAATTTGGGTTTAAAAAATAGCTCTAGCATTTTTTACTTCGCTATATGTAAGCTTCGTTTTCTATGTCTTACATGTGTATAAAATTTCTCTTACTGTGAAAATTTTATGTTTCTACTTGTTTAAGTCACTTTTATGTTTTCTGATCACATTATCTCCCAAAAATGCATATAATGAGTGTAATAGTGGGTAATGGAAGTCGTGTGGTTGTGTCACACCATATTTTTTTTTCTTTAAATGAGACGTTGCTAAATTATCAAACTCATATTTTTTAAAAGTAAACTACGTGTAGTTTATATCTAAACATATTGAGACGTTTAAATATATCAGAAACTAACCAAAATAATATGAAATTAGAATTATGCCAAAAATCCGTTACATTTTCCTGAATTTTCATTGTGTCTTTTAATTACAACGTAGGAAATGTAAAGTGTAAGACACTAATACTATATAGAAAATAATTTTGAATTAACATAAACCTATTTAATATTTTAACATTAAAAAAATATTAACATTAAAGAAATATTCCGAAAGAATTTAATAACCCAATAACATAATATATATATATTCTGATAAAAATAAAATAATTGAATTAATAATACATCTATATAATATAGTCTCATTTATTTATGAAATATACTAACAAAATAGTAATAAGTACATACTATGTGAGATAAACATTATATTCAGAGTAGTTGCTGTAACTAGTTATATATTTATATATAAACGTATAACTATGCATGTATTCACGCATGATTGAGCATATCATTCAATACTAGCACAGGTCTAGCGCAAATTTATTGGTTTCATTTAAGGAATCAGAGCTATTGTCTCTCTAAAGATAAATAGGAAACTACTATTGTTAGTCGAGGAGCAATTTCTGTAGCTAAGCTGTTCATTTAATCATGTGATCAATGTATTTATGGTTTGTTGGAGAAATATATATATATATATATGTTTTATATACACTGTTAATATTATACGAAAATGTATCCAAAGAAATCGAATTATATAAAGTTCGTTAGTCAGTATTGTTTTTCAGAAAAAAGTCATTCGATTTATTATTTCATTAACATCGTTTGAGTATTCTAACATAAGAATTATTGAAGCAATTAATACACATTCACATGAAAAATTATGAAACACATATAAAAGCTACAACGACTGATTGCCATAAAAAGTTGGAAAAAACGTTTTTTTAGACATGATTTTTATTTCTATTCCTTATCATTATTATTATTTTTTAATTGCATTAACCTTATTTTCCTTTTTTTCTTCCTTTTTTTTATTATCAGTGTTTATATAAGTATATATACATGCATGTATATAAATAGGAATGAGTACACATTTATGGAAATCCAAATGTTTCCAAATAGTAAAAATAATAATAAATAAATAAAACTTTAAAAAACCTACAAAGAATAAAAAACAAACAAACAAAAAACACTTGTTTTATTATAGCATGCAAGGTATTAAAGCAATGCTACTTTTAGAAAACTTCAGGTTCACTGTATACTGGAATACGACACTGCATACTGGAATCAGAGTACAAAAATATTAAATACCTAATGAATGATGAGCATTTTTACTATAAATCTTAACTGTGCATGCGCAAACATTAACAAAATTTCATTTGCATAATTTATCAGCCAAACGCATTGAACTACTTATATGGAAAAAACAAGTAATCAGCACTACAATCAACACTATATTACCATTGATTGGATCAAAACAAAAATTGGTAAAATCTCTTAAACTTTTTTTACAGAAACTAGAATTTAGTTCATTCTATCAATGGTGACTTTTTGAATTTTCAAGATATTTCCTTGTGTTACTCATATAAAGTGCTCTATAACGTTGAAAAGATAATTCAGGTTCATTTTAGTTTTTCTCAAACCTGGATCGCTTTCTTACACGAAATTGTGTTGTAGATAAAAACTTATTTGAAAGGATAATTCAGGTAGCACTGTTTAAAAAAATAATAAATCGTTTGAAAAAAATCATTTTATCAGATGAGGCAGGAAATCAAACAGTTCAAAACTCCAAAAAGCACATGCACACATTTATTGACTATTCATGGTTATAAGTACATACTCCACAAGCAATTAGGGTAGAGAGAGAGCACACATCCTAATTTACACGTTTTACCGGCCGAAACAAGAGAGGAGAAGTATCTTGCTATACAGTCGGCAGCAAAATTATTGAAGCACTAGCAATAATTCCTACTAAAAGATGGGTATCAAATACTGTTTTGTTAAGAATATATTTGTCGAGTCATGATCTTGGTCTTATATTGTTTATAAAAAAAAATAAGTTGATGATAAAGTTAGAGATCAGACTAAAAACAAATGTATGAAAAGTGTGGATGTGTGCTTCAATAATTTTGCTGCCGCCTGTAAGTCGCTAAGACCGAGAGAAAATTCTCGCCAATCGAGCCACGGAGTACCCAAAATTATGCCAAATCGATTGCCAAACACATTTTTATTCACGAATATTCTAATACAAAAATTTTGAAATAATTGAACCGTTAAAAAATAGACAAAGAAGATTTGGTGAAAAGAAAAAAAATGCCAAATGTCAATGAAAAAACGGTCTGTAGACGAGTTAATAGGTTTTTTAAATATAAACAGAAACAGTTATAGATTACACACGGAAATGTTTCCTTTTACTTTTTTTTAGGAAAATATATTCTTTAAATTTCGTTGATAATTATTTTAAAGTAAACGATCTAAAATAAATTGCAATCGGTAAAGGTTTTGATCTTTTCGGAGAGAAATATAAATTACACTACTTTTACAATCCCTGGAATATAAATTACTTTGTTTTCAAAGGAGAACACTGCGATTTCTATTGAAAAAAAAAAGTTTTTATTTCAAAGAATAATTAGAATTTCTATTTTATTAATTAAGTAAATTATTGTAATTTTAAATTCCAATTTTATTATTAATTATACATTTTTAACGTTAAAATGAAATTAACAGTGTATAAAAATATGTGTGATACTTTCTCACACATATATCTCCTCTTCGCATAGCGAAAAATGGATACCCTCTCTCGTACCCTTCATAAAATTACACAATACAAGAATATTAAAATACTTACTAAAGACATAATTTAAAAAATCTAAACAATTTTACAAGTAAAACTTTGCATGTGTATTATTGATGCAGTTTACTTGCCACAACCATATAGCGATATTTTACCAGTTGTAACTGCGTAACATTCCACTATAGGCCTCTGTTACACAGCTGATAACATTTCCAACATGGCTGAGGAAAATAAATTACCTTAATAACGTTGTGTATTATTGCACAAAATTTTTTACAATGTGGTACTGCTTAAAAAGTAATAAATCATTAAAAAAAAAAAAAATAATAATAATCAGATGATGCACGAAATCAAGCAATTCAAAACTCCAAAAAGAACATAGACACATCTCTTAACTATTCATGATTATGTGTATATAATATACTAGCCATTAGGCTAGAGGGAGAGGACACATCCTAATTTAAACGTTTTACCGGTCGAGACATGAGGTGAAGTATCTCTTTATCAGTCGCTAAGACCAAGAGGAAACACTAGCAAATCGAGCCACGGAGTACTCAAAATTGTGCCAAAAAGAATGCCAAACACTTTCATTGTTCACGCATATTTTAATACAAAAAAATTAGAAATAAATGAACCGTTAAAAAAGACAAAAAGAATTTGGCGAAAAGAAAAAAATGGCAATTGTCAATCACAGAACGGTCGTCAGATGAGAAATTTATTTATACTTGCGACGCGCCATTCAGACTAAGCGGTTAATTTATTACGGGTTTATTTTTAAAATTCAAATACATATAAAGACTGTAATCAAACTCAATAGGTTAAATTAGTTAGTTAATAGTAAATAAATAAAATTATATTATAGTTCCAAGCGTATCCAGAAATAAAAGCTTTCTGCCGTAGCTTTCCAGAGTATTTTTAATGTTTTCCCAATTTTCAACTTAAAAATCAAAATTCTAATTTTGCATAATTTAAACACATTAAATATCAAGTAATGAGATTATATAAGAAAAATATTATTATAAAATATAATATTTAAAATAAATTTTAAACTGCATTTCTTTATCCTGGTAGAGAAATGCCTCATTAGGTCTAAAGACATTGGCACTTAAGGTTTATCGCGATATATTTTTCCGGGTAATAATATAAGGTTTTATCTCATGCGAATCCTAGAACGGGTGGTTTTTCTAATAAAAGAAGCCGGATCAATGACGCAGAAAATAGAAGAACGCTGGGAAAGAAACAGAACGGTAAAATGAAACTAAATTTAAGAATCATAAAAGGTTGTTTCTTAAAACTCTAAATGACGAGAACGTTTCTATTGGATTATAAATCCCGTTAATAATGATTAGAGAGTAAATAAACCTTGCGAAATACGAAAAAATATAGAATTAGAAAAAAAAATGTATATGCCTGCATATTTTTTTAAAACATGCATATGTTTATTTTTACATATTACATTTCAAGTTTTTTATATTTTAGTTTTTCCATTTATATTTCAAGATTTTTTTTCTTTAATTTTAAATGAATAAAATGAAATATCTTCGATGCATTTAATTTCCTTAAAATTATCATTATTAAACTAATTGAATTAATTTTTAAATATTTAATTTTTAAAGTAAATTTTAAAAAGTAACAAATAAATAAATAAATAAATAAATAATTCTTAAGTTTTAGCAATTAATTTACAACTGAAACCAATATATTGCTTCGCATTAAAAATATTTTTTATTCCTTGTATTTTCTCTACTTTTATTTAAGTTTTCCAAACTCAAAATCCAAAATTCTATATGCATTTTATTTCTTTAAAATTTATTATTAATAAATTAAGTAAAAATATTTTTTTTTAGTTTTAATATTTAAAATAAGTTTAAAACATGCAATCTTCATAAATTAATAAAACTTTTCAGATGTACTCTCTCGTCACACAGCAGACACACAGAATGATAAAAAGACAGATAAAATAATTCCTAATCACTCTTAAATTTTGTTGGAAAGTTTAAAAATGCTTAACATACACGAAAATGCAATTCCAGCCATTTCCATAATAGTCCTTAATAGGTCAGAATACTTTATTGTAATCCTGTAAATCTTAACGCTAAATGTACCGTATTCTATACAAAACAGTTTTTAGCATATGAATTATAAATGTCAATACCATTATGATTTGTGCAGTAGAAAATTATTTAAGTATGATTGATTGAAAAGGCTTTCATAAAACATAATGCATCGCCATTCTTTTGAATGTCCCTCAACGCGAACTAGTTGTGTTATTTATACCATTTGAAATAGGGAGCATGTCATTGCGAATATAATATCATTTTTAAATAACTCTAAAAATATATAAGGAAGCTAGAGGTTTGCAGACGGTCAATCAGACGGGCTGAAAGACAGGCAGATAGACTAATTCAAATCCTAATAACTCTTAAACAATGCTGTAAAGTGTTAAAAACGCATAATGAAAAAGTAAATGCAGTTGCGTCGATTTCCAAATATTGCCAATAATGTACCTGAATAAGTTTGTGTCGCTCTGTAAACCTTAATGCTAATTATTCTGTATTGTATAGAAAATATTATTTTGTACATTTCAAAAATAAATAATCGATTTGTGAAAAATAAAATTATTAAAGAATGGTACATTGAAATACCACCCAGACAATACTATGTTTTTAAATTCTTTTGGCTGCCCCAGTACATAAACCAATGGTGGTATTTACTCTATTTTTGACAGGTATCATTCCATAGGGAACGTAAATTAGTTTGAAGGAATTCCATGAATATTTGCGGGAGTTAAAGCACGGGCAGTCGGACAGACAGACAGACAAACCGAAATCATAAACTCTTTTCATCTTTGTCGGAATATTTTAAAAAGTAACAATATATATATATATATATACATATATATATATATATATATATATATATATTAAGTTTTATTATTTTATTTAAAATCTAAACCAGTATTGTTTGGTTTTAAAACATCTCTTATATTATTTTTGTTTTTCTGGGCATACAAAATTTTAAATGCCAGTAGGAGGGTAAAAATAATCATAATACAAGAAATGAAAAGAAATAGAGAAAAGAAAAATAAATTTAGTTCAATCCTGATTTTTGATTTTGGCACTTGTATAACTCAAGTAAAAATGGACACTATATCTTAGCGCCTCAGTACTCTGTTGGCGAATATCTAAATTGGATAATCATCCAGAGTATAATTTTGGTGTAAAAGCGAACTAGGGAAAGCGAAGGAAACATAGTATCTTGGCATTCCCTATTAAAAGTGTGTGTTATTGTTGGTGTGTGGCCTATCGTTTTTACGAGTGACCTAGTTCATAGGAAGACCTCCGTGAGTGTTATTCCGAGGGTTAGTAGCCTGTATTTGCAAGAGATTTAGAGAAAATAACACAAAACTTTAAAGGGTTCTTGGACTATGAGCGCACACTCGGTTTGAAACAGACACCACCCGTCTATCAGATTTAAAATGAGCAAATCTTAGCTTCTGGCATGAATTAAGGAATAATTATGGTAAGTTAAGTTATTTTTTATTTACTTGAAATAACAGGAACTTTAAGATAATTTTATTACTCATATTTTGATATTAAATATGTCTATATATTTACATTTCTCTAATCATACCGTTTACTATGAAAACAGTACAATATGAATATTTTATATTCCATCTTCTTGAAATAAAATTTCTTAAATATGGTTCAAAATTTGCAAAAGTTTTAAAATAATGAAATAGAATTAAATACATTGGAAAAATATAAGACGTAGTAGGACAAAGTTGAATCATTTTTATAGTAGAAGCATCGTTTTTCTGCTTCAGATTTAAAAATTTATTAAAATAACGGTAAAAATATTAAAATATTCAAACCGAGTATCTTTTTATCTACTCACAATGTTACTTTTATGAAAGTTTGTGACATTTCTGCTAAATACTATAATTAGAGTACACTGAGAAAGACATTGTAATATTGATTGATATTTCTGTAAAACCATGTGTTGGTTATATTTTTTATTTATTTATATCTTGTGCTAATTCAGATTTTTGAGTACATATTAAAAATACTGGTGTTTTTTAAGTCTATACATATATTAAAAATTCATGCAAATTGAAGGAATTGGTAAAATTTAAAGCGTTTTCCAAGAATATTATTCTCGTGAATGAAGTTTCTTTTTTTTTTTTTTATATATATAAGATTAAAGATTAGTCTAAAAAATTAGATTAGATTAAAGATTAGATTTCAAAGATTAGTTAAAATTTTCGAATAGTTAAAATTCTTATTACTAATGTAAGAAGAGAAATATGAGTATTCTCTATATGAGTATACTCAACAATAATAACTATAATCATAACTATAATAATAACTATATAATAATAACTATATAATATATATAATAATATATATATTATTCTTATGAGTAATAAGCATCCAATTAAGGCGCTTGTGTATAAGCGAACCACGTGTCATGGTATCTTGCCCATAATTCGGCCTCTTACCCACATTACCCTAATATTCTATTATTGAAACAATTAAATTATATTACCTAAGTGTTTTTCAACCGCTATTAGTGATTTTTATACCAAATTCATACAATTTAATATATTTAGATAAGAGCATGCTAAATATTATTTTTTTATATGAGTTATCTCGTTAAACTGTATTTCCTGGAATCGTTTAATCCATTTCTTACTCTGCTCTATTTTATTTCGTTGATGCTATACAGGGTTCATGTACTCCTTATGTTTATTTACGCGAATTTTTTGCGAATTTTTTGCCACAAAATAAACATATTCAATCTTAACAACAATTTCTTTCTTTATAAAAGGGAGGGAACATTTCTTTATAAAAGGTGGGTCTAGCCGAACCTTGTTATATGGTCATAATTTATAATCGGCAAAAATAATCATACATATCAGTTTCTTATTGTATTGGAAAAGCAAAAAGAAAATAATATGATTGTTGAGATTATAACATATTGCTTTAAAGATAATTTTTTTTTTTTTTTATGTTTAAATTATGTGGCCGTTAATCAAAACTACCACAATAATTTCAATTGATTTAGAAAATATAATTTAGTATAATATAAATCATTACACACTGATTATTTTGTAGATTAAGAAAAGTAAAGGTCCTTATTATCTGTTTATACAACGAATATATATATATATATATATATTGAGGGAAAAAACTGTGCACAAAAAAATTAGTTAAACGTCTTTATAAAAATAATAAAGCAAAGTTATTTTATTCAAAAAATAATTGACATCATTTTTCGGACGGAAATAGTTTTTTAATACTTCATAAAAAGAGTTTTAAGAGGGCTTGGAATTTTTTCTTTTTTAATGGAATCTCATTAAATTGCTTTTTTTTTTTTTTTTTTTTATACTTAATAAGGTGAACCGACCATTTAGTAGAATTAACCATGTAGTAGAAATATAATAAAATTTTACGTTATTTTCTAATATAATCACTAAGAACATTGTTGAAAAATTTTCTAAGTTCTAAACAATGTACAAAGTTGTTATAATTAAACTGATACTTGCTAACAAAGTTCTGAAGCGGGATCTAATTGCAAGAATGGCCCTAAATTTTCTAAGAAGATTAATTAGACAAAAGATTCCGTTACAATAAAAAATTTCAAAAGTGACTATTAGGGGAATATGTGGCGCTGTTTTTCTAAGTAAAGCTTTTGTCGTAATTTATAATTTAAAATTGGTGATTTTTTTAAATACTGCCTTTGCTTCCATTTATTATTTTGAAACTGGAAACACCGCGTTAATTTGTCCCCATTTTTCAAATTTTTAAAACTTTCTTTTCTATTAAACGGCTCCATTCCCGTGTTCCCCTAGTGGGGACTTTTTGAGCTTTTGAACTTTTTTTGTGTGTATTTGTGTATGTGCTTGTAATCCTTTGTACCTCAATCTGTTTAGTATTCCTAGAAACTTTTGCGCTATTCTTGCAATTAGATTGCATTACATAACACTGTGAACACTGTCCATTTAATTATAGCCACCATGTATGAAGATTAAAATAACTGAGAACCATTTCTTTGTTATAATTTTGATAATCTATATTGCTCACAGTAATAGTTTCAAAATGAGACTTCGCTAGTAATTGACTACATACATGAAATAAATGACCATAGACATATTAATAATTGACTATTTCAGTAAATTACTTGATGTAAAAAATATTGGTAAAAAGTACATTTAAAATATATTTTAGTTTAAATATGCAAAGTATTTTAATGTACTTTTAATTAAAACCAATCGACTTACTAATAAATAACATCCCTTTGGAAAAATCATTTTTCGACGATTTTGTCTAAATTTGGCTTACCTCTTTCTTAAATTACGTAAACTGTCGTAATCCAAGCACAATATTGTAGAAAAGGCTGGAAATATTCGCAAGCTGAGAAATCCGCGGCAAAAGTTTAAGTGTGATACTTACAAATTTAGTAATTACCTAGATCGATCAATTAATGGGAAAAAATAACAGATTTTCAGTAATTGACCAATTTGGTCATTACTAGCACTGATAATATTTTAGATACCAAGTGGTTGAATGTATATATGTGTGTGTATGTTTATTTAAAATAAATATCAATGACCTACATACGTGAATAAGTAAACGTTTTAATTAAACTCAGCTAATGCTTTAAAGTAAATAAAAACATATAGTACATTGCAAATATAAAATGTCTCAAAATTATATGGATAGGTGATTTATTTTATTTATTTATTTATTTATTTTTTTTTTTTTTCGGTTTAAAAACAT
The DNA here is from genome assembly GCA_963930645.1 of Salticus scenicus. Lineage (NCBI taxonomy): Eukaryota > Metazoa > Arthropoda > Arachnida > Araneae > Salticidae > Salticus > Salticus scenicus. The sequence continues at coordinate 324,958,344 of OZ005648.1, read as the reverse complement.
GAAACGACAATTACAAAAACAATTACTATAGCAAATAGAGTCATTACATAAAATTATTACAATACAGAAACATCATGCTTAAATTACGGAATTAATAAAATAGTATTCAAAATAAGCTGTCCCAAAAATACATGGACAATGAAAAGATTCGCTTTTATAAAAAAAAAACATATAAAAAACATTTGACATTTTGCCTTTTGTAAATGTGACACAACTACTTCGAAATATAAAACACTGTTCGTTCTTCAATTTTCGAATACTTGAAACAACTCTCGAAACATTTAATTTTCTGCGGTTTGTACAACTAAAATTCGGCCTTAAAAGGCTCAAAATGTTAAAGTTTCCGTTATTGTTAAAAAAATAAATCCTAGCAATTATGGAATGTATGAAATTCTATCAAAAGTTTATGCGATTGAAAAGGAAGCGCTCAGGTTGATCAAGAAAAACGTCTTAATTACAAGATACAGAGATTTTTCCAGCAGTTTCAATCAAAAAGAGGTCTGTTCGTGAAATTACGAGGACTGAAGCGTTTCTTATTTCGAGATCTACTATTCACCGTCACAAACGGTAAGCGAATTTCTTAAATATCAAAGAATATGTCGGACACCTACGCTAAAATTGCACCGTTGAAATACATACTGGTCAACATTGATCTGAGGATTATGAAAATATTTTCTAAAGGAATTTACTTCTAATTGGAAGCATTTTCGCGGGTGAGGGAGGGGTGAATCGGGAAACTCAAACAGGACAATGCTTCAGTTCACACCTCCTACTCAACAAAAGCTTATATTTATTCAGAATTAAGTGAATTTTATAGATTGACCAGCCATTAGTCCACATTTAAATCCAATTGAAAAACATTGCTTATATGAGAGGTATATTACCATAGTCTTTAATTTTTCACTATTCAGGATTTAAAATAACGAATGCTACAAACATTATACTCGTTACAGCCACACATTTTCATAATACTAGTTATAAGCATGGATAGAATTTTCAAGATAATTCAACGGAATATAACCAAAATTTAAGTACAAAACATTTTAAAAATCCATATATTTTCGGGACAGACTGTTATATCTTAATATATATAAATCTCGTGTCACAATGTTTGTCCTCAATGGACTCCTAAACCACTTAACCGATTATAATAAAATTCGCACACCATGTGCAGTTCGATCCAACTTGAGAGATAGGATAGTTTAAATCTCAAATTATAGTCGCAATTTTAATTTATTGCTAATTATTTGTCTGTTATTATTTGACAGTCACAATTATCTGTTAACTCCAAATGATTCTAACAGATGTCGATACCTTTCGACTGGGTTGAAATGAAAGCTGAAATATATTTGGTGCTGCCATCTACACAAAGAATCTTCAACTTTTTAACCTATTAATAAATTTCGTATAATTCAATTATTTCCACTTAACAGATGTCGATACCTTTCGACTGGGTTGAAATGAAAGCTGAAATATATTTGGTGCTGCCATCTACACAAAGAATCTTCAACTTTTTAACCTATTAATAAATTTTGTATAATTCAATTATTTCCACTTTTTAAATTTTTGGTGTTAGCATAGCCGGCCACGTGTTACTTAGACTGAAGTGTAAATTGAATTCATATTATAATGAAGATAATACAGTGAAATTAATCCTGTTTTTTACTTATTTGTGCTTCATTGATCAAAACTTTATAATTTAATATAATATATATATATATATATATATATCTTTATATATAAAATTTATTATGTTTGTCCGCGATGAACTCCTAAACTAATGAGCCGATTTTAATGAAATTTGGACACTGTGTGCAATTTGGTCCAACTTGAGAGATAGGATAGTTTTTATTGCAAAATTCGCCTCCCAAAAGGGGGGGGGGAGGGGCCAAAACGTGATTTCACAAACAAACAAACAAACAACAACAACCAAAAAAAAAAAAAAAAAAAAAAAAAAATAGAAATGCAGATAGACTGTTCAAAATTGGTATAGAGAGGTTTTAGAGGCCTGCAAATCGAATGAGGATATTTTCGAAAGTGTAAAGTTATTAGGAGGGGCGGGTAAGGGGGCGGAGGGGCAAAAAAATAAAAATAGAGTTACATCGCTAAAAATTGGTACATAGAAGTTTTTGATACGTACAAATCGATTGCAGATATTTTCGAATTTGTAAAATTATTAAAAGGAGCGGGAAAGGGGGGGGCAGAGGAGCAAAATATAAAAATGGAGTTAGATCATTCAAAATTGGTGCATAGAATTTTTGATACCAACAAATCGATTGCGGATATTTTCGAATTTGTAAATTTATTAGGAGGGGCGGGAAGGGGGGGCAGAGGGGCAAAATAATAGAAATAAGAGTTAGAACTTTGAAAATTAGTATTATTAAGTTTTAAGGCCCGATAAATCGATTGCGGATATTTTCGAAAGTATAGAGTTATTAAGAAGGGCGGGAACGGTGGATGAAGAAACGGTGCGCATGGTTTGCGCAGGTATACACTGCCGCAGGCAGTGGGGGTCCGAACAGATTATTCCACCAATGAGAGAAGATTTTTTTGTATTTTATATCATTTTCCTTTCGATAATATATGGATTCATTATGAGTGTCGAACATTTTTCCCGATCAGATTTTTTTTTTCTCTTTTTTTTTCACATGTTAAAAATTAATGCAATTTTGAGAATTCTTTAATTATAGTGAATCATTTAAAAATAGGGACCAGCGAAGCGGGCTAAGTCTGCTAAGATCAAGGATGTTATCAAGGATGGTCTTTATTCGTAAATAATAATTTTAATATATTGAATATTTTACTACATTATAATTCAACGTATAACATAGCCACAGCAACGCGTGGCCGGGTCTGCTAGTATATATATATGTATCATCGTTCAAAAGTCCCGGGACTAATCCCCAGAGAGCGTCGCAAATGAAATATTTCTGTGTGGGTAAAGTAAATTTTCAAAAGATGCACGTTAAAAGTTTCATGATATTTCGATCGTTTGTTGCCGAGATATCAAAGTTTTAGTAACACTACTTTTGATGTTTTCAAAATGAGGAACAAAGCTGATTTTCGTTTGTTGTTTAAACTTTTTTTTTGATGGACAAAAATACTGTTGAAACTGTTAAGTCATTGCTAAATTTCAACAATATTTTCGCCTGTCACAAAGCAATGGTTAACCAACTCATGAAATTCAGTTTTGTCTATCATTTTGAAAACATCAAAAGTAGGGTCGCTAAAACTTTGGTATCTCGGCAACAAACGATCGAAATATCATAAAAATTTAAGGTGTATCTCTTGAAAGTTAGGTTTACTTTACCCATTCAGAAATATTTCATTTGCGACGCTATCTACTGACTAATCCCGGGACTTATTGAACGATGTGTTACATATGTAATTAAAAAAATTCTGTGAATCGCGTACTATATTTCTTTATTGTATTACACTTATATTTTGACTTTATATGGTTATTATTATTTTTTTTTTTCCGTGACTGTTGCTTCATTTTGTAACAACTATTCCAAACATCTCCTATCCATATAATTTTAAGAAGCACTTCCTTAAGAGTTATTCACTTTAAGGCTTGTAGACAACTTTGTAAATGTTCCATGTAAACACAAAATGAAAACATTGACTGCTAACAGATTTTTCTAACAGAGCATTTTATTAGGTACTTTGCATTCTACGAAAATCACTTACTATAAGAACTCTCTCTCACTCTCTCTCTCTATGTTTAAGTAGGCAATTACTGGATGTGATTAATTACTGACAAATCCCATTTCAATCATAAAGCGATTTCATTGAAAGAATGAAGGAACTAAGAAAGGAGAGAATGCTTATTTATGTTTTTTTACTTAAATTAATTACACTTACGATTTAATTATGCTTACTTAATATCGAAATCCACGAGAAATTACGAGTAACAATAAAGAAAATATATTAATGGACTTTTCCCCAATAATTTACAAAAGTAAAAATCTGTTAAAAATTTCTGGGACGAATTGCTGCAATTGGGTTGGATGTACGATTTAAGGCCGTTTGACTACACTAGGGTCCTAGGTCTATAGGTGGAACGCCGTCCGTGTGGGTGGGTGGGTCTTCCTAAAGGGTCACAGCCCGTATTTACGCGAGTTTCAGGGAAACCTCGAAAAACTCCAGACGGCTAAGTCAATGAGTACGGCCTGGGATCGAACCCGGCACATCCCATTTACCAATTTTTAGCCAGAATCGTTAGGTGATTGGAAGGCCTCCTGCAATTGGGAATTTAAAACATGTAAGTAAAGTAACCTTAATCATTGAAGGTTAAACTTGAATTAATTGTTTAATTTTACTTTAAAAGTGAATTTTCCAAAACACATAAAATTATTTTTATCTGAATCATTTAATGTTTGCTTAGAATTTATTGTTACAAAAATATACATGTCATTAACATAAAAAAAAAAAACACCTAAAACAATGCATTTTTTTTTCTGTTTCAACAGAAAATTAAAGGATTATCATGATTAAATTCAATGTTAATTACAAAATAATAATAATAATAATAATAATTTTACATTTTTTTTCGCCCTAATTTTTAAATGGAGGGTTTTTACATAAAATTTTTAGATGGAACAGCAATTTAATCAACTTTTAACTAATTAAATAAATCAAAATTGCAAAAAGAAATAATTTGATTCTTCTTCCATAATCATAAAAATTCCGTTTCTTATTTCCAAATCCATCGCACAAGTCACAAGTGCGATGCAAAACACTCACTTATTAAAAAAAAAAAAAAAAAGTATTTTGCACGTTTGCACATTAAAGACCAAAAAATATTATAAACACCCTCGCCCATACATGAACACCCGTTGCTTTTTCTATGACCATTATAGTATGAAATTTTTAATTTGAATAAAATAGGATATCTTAGGATAAACCCTGGAGTTATATATCAAACATATCAGTGATATTAAAAAAGAAATTTCATGAATAATATATTTTTTTACTTAAGTATTTACTAATAAACATGTAGAAATTCTGAAAGTATTTTTTAAATATTTCAGAAATGCTTAGAAATTTCGTTTATGTAGCCATTGTATATAATAAATTTTGTTTTATCAGGTTTATTTTGTTAGTTGAATATTTTATTAACGAGACAACAATTAATGAGACAATAAACGTTTAAAACATTTTCTGTTAAGTGAATTATATTTTTAATTATTTATTGTTAAGTTTAAGTTATTTTCAGAAATGTAATAAAATCTTTTAATATCCAACATTTAAAATATATTAGGATGATAATAACACATTGTAATAAATTATATCAGTTATTTATTATGTAATTTGCCTGAGAAAAATTATTGATTTTTTTTTCTAAAATTATTATATATGGGACTTAGCGATTATACATATTCCACATATATTTTCAAAAGATTTTTTTTTATTCTGTCATTTTTCTAACAGAAACTTAGAAAATAGAGCAAAGGTTTTATTGATACCATTTTATTTTTTAGATGAAGTTCTGTTTCGAGGTTAAATGTTTTATTAAGAAGATTGTATTATTAGAAAAAAGTGCTGTATATAAAACAAAAATATCGTGTAATATTTCAGTGTTTAGTAAATAACTAATTATACTTCGGAAATTACTTTTTTTTTTTTTAATGTAAATAATGCACGATCAATCTCAAATTTATATATGAGGTATGTAATTTTCAGACTTAAAAATATTTTGCGAGTTAATAAATAAATGTATATTTATTAATTTATATATTTTTTTTTAATTGTCAGAACTACAATACAGCTTTTAACGCACTTCAACACAATGGAATGCTATTTCTTTCAGTTTAAAATAAGAAGTATATATTTCCTGCAAGTTTTATCGATAAATATAAAAGTATGTGATAAATTTGTATCAAATTTTTAACTTGGTGCAAATAGTATTTTTTTATATTGAATCCGAAGAATCTTATAATGAACTGAATAAAGTTTTAGATCAATTTCATATTAAAGCAAAAATGTATCACTGTTACCGGAACTATGCACTACAACGAATGAAAATAACTCTATTCTAACATTTAGTTTTACCTATATTTATCAAAATTTATACTTATTATTTTTGTACATATTTGCAGACTTATTAGAACTTTAGCATGTTCTAGTTGTAAGAAAACTTTCTTTTGTATTTTCTTATACGAATGCAAGTTGCTTATTGAAATTAATATTTATCAAAATTATTTTTCTTGTTTCATGTAGAGGATTTTTGTCTTGGAAAAGTACAATTCTAGCTGTCGAAATAAAGTCAAATTTTGGCCAGTATAGATGAAATCATAGGACATTTATTCTGGATTTTTGTTGAAAAAACGTGAGAAAGAAAGATAACTTTATTGAAATATATCACAGATACATAATTTTACCATTTGTTTACAATGTAATAAATATTTATTTTGAAAAATACACATATTGGAATTTTAAATCCTCCGAATGACTTGTGAAAATGTGTTTTGATTGACTGTTACTATTTTAAATATCCCTTTATTATTATTTTTTTTACGATGATTGTTTCAAATAAAATTCTTTGTGCACATTTCACGAAATTTGGTCCTTTACTATTAGGTGTAAGGGAAACATCTGTCGTTTTTGAACACGTGTACTTTCATGCGTTGTCTATTATCAGTGTTGTGCAAGTTCACGAAAAAAACGAGCTAGTTCAAACTCAAGTTCATCGTGTAAAAAACGAGCTAGTTCGCGCTCAAACTCCTGTCTGAAAAAAATGAACGCGTTCAACTCAAGTTCATTTTTAAAAAGGAGCGAAGCTCATTAAAAGTTCTTTTTTGAGTTTTTTTTTTTTTTTTTTTTTCTCTAAATAGACATTCTCGGTGACTCGGTGAACACTTTCATAGGTAATTTACATTTATTAAAATTGTCAATTACCATGAAAATTATTCTTAATTTATGTTTAATTAAACTTATAAACATTTAATTCTCAATTATAACTTATTCATTTAATTGTAGTAGAAATTTATTTAGAGGACACTTCTGAATAGTGAACCCACTGTTTTTGTGTATTTTTTTATTCTCAAATTTCCAATACTTTTGTTTATGCGCACAGTGGCGCACCCAGAAATAAATTGTAGAAGAGGCCTGAGTTGAAGAATAAAAAATACTATATATATATATATACTCAAAGCAATTCCAATCCTATGCCAGTATTTCTGAATATAAATTTTTGTTTTAGGTAAAGCAGAAATTACATGAAAGTTTCTACAAATATTTAAGAAATGTGGTACAGTAGGACAACTTTATACGCAATTGAATGTGGTATTTATCAAAATAGCAAATATAAACATGTATATGTCGATCCTTGTTCTATAAAATCATTTCCAAATAGAAATTTTTATTTTAGCTTAAAGCAGAAAACTTTCCAAAAGTTTCTCCAAAGATTAATTTTTAAAAGTTATGAAAGAAAACGGGTGTGAAATTATGAGTATATATACAATGTTTATTTTGAAGTATGATGCGTCATGGTCAATATCAAACAAGTCTTTGAAAGTCTGTCATTTCTAGATAAACGAAATTTTTTGAAAGATTTAAAATAATCAATGGAATTATAATCAAAATAATTTTTAAACATTATATATAAGTTATACACTTTAAAAGTATTTTTACTTCCAAAAATATCTAAATAAAATGACATTTAAAAATGTAAATTTAAATTAAATTTTAAGTTATTTTTGAAATAATTTACTTTGACAATATTTTTAATCTTTTGTTCTATGCAGCTTACTAACTGCTTCAATTAGAACTATGACAAGATTTTTCTTACTCTAACATGTTTGCTCAAGAGCCATTTTGCTTGAATTAAGAGTTATTTATTTATTTTTGATAACGAAACTAGTATAATATAACATTTTCAAATGACAAATAATAATAATAATAGAAAGAAAAAGAAACTGAAAATATCCTACCCTGACATTTTTAATTTATAAAGCAGGCTGAGTTTTTATTGATTATCAATAGCATGATATTAAATATGATAAAGAAATTAGTATGATTTAAAATTTAATAATAATAAAAAGAAAAGAAAAGAAATCAAAAGAAAGAAAAAAAGAAAAGAAATTTAAAATGTAAAAGAATATAACATACACTATTATCATTTTTAATTTATAAGCAATACGTAAAATTTCATGAAAAATGTAAAAAAAAAAAAAAAAAAAAAAAAAAATAACAAGAATAAGCAGGAATCATTTTACATTTTGCTTAATATAATATATAACATCTCTATTGTATGCAAAGAAAAATCTATATTTAATATGTGTTTTTTAAAGAAAAATATTTACTTCTACTTTTATTTCTAAAGCAGGCTGCGCTTTTATTGATTTGGTATATAAATATGATAAAAAAATTAGTCAATTTATTACTTTCCGAACAAACGTATGAAAGGAAAGTATTGTAATCATGTCAAAAATCCGAATTCGAGATTTTGGTGTTTCAATACGTACGCTAGCGTCTAAAAACGCTTTGCTCGAATGCGCTGTAAGTTGGTAACGCATGTTGCATGTCACCGTAGCACGAACCCTATTGATTTTGGTGAATCTGGCACTTACAGTTTTTTTACAGGGACACAAAGAAAAATTTTTTATCACTATGGCCTGTGGACCAAAATCTTAAAAGTGCGATAGCATCTAAACGCCTCATTCAATTGAGTAAAAATTTTATACATATATTATAGGTCACATTTACTCAATCTGTATAGATTTTGGAAAATCTAACACATATAGTGTTTTACAGGGATATAAAGAAAAATTCTTTATCATTATGGCCTCTGGGGCCAAATTTATAAAGTGCGATAGCGTCTAAACAACTTATTTAAAAGAGCAAACAATTTATACACATATTATAGGTAATAGTTGCAAGAACTGCGTAGATTTTGATGAATCTAGCACTTAATTTGTTTTTACAGGGACACAAAGAAAAATCCTTTATCTTTATGGCCTATGGGACCAAATTTTAAAAAGTGCAATAGGGTCTAAACGCCTTATTCAATTGAACAAAAAAATTATACACATATTACAGGTCACAATTTCACGAACTGTATAGGTTTTGGTGAATCTAGCACTTCTATTTTTTTTTTTTTTTTTTTTTTACAGCACAGCAAATAATTCTGTATCATTATGGCCTATGAGGTGAAATTATTTAAAGTGCGACAGCATCTAAATGCCTTATCCGTTTGAGTGGAAAATTTATATACGAGTCATATCACACAAACTGAGGTCACCATCACACAAACTGTATAGATTTTCGTGACTCTAGCATTTAACGAGTTTCACAGGAACACAAATAAAAATTGTTCATCATATTAAATTATTTAAAGTGTGATAGCTAGTAAATGCTTCATTCAAATGAACTGAAAATTTATATACATGTTATACGTCACCGTCACACGAACTTTATGAACTTTAGAGAATCTAGAATTTATGATTCTTTTTACAGGGACGAAATGCAAATTTCTTTATCATTGTGGTATATAGGCTCAAATTTAAAAGTGCGATAGCGTCTAAATGCCTTATCCGATAAAGCTGAAAATTTATAAGTCACTGTTGCACTAACTATAAGCATTTTGGTGAATCTAGCATTTGTAGGTTTTTACAGGGACACAACGAAATATTCTTTATCATTATGATCTACGTGTTCGGTAAGATAGCGTTAAATTAAACTTCGTGTACTATATAAAGAAAAATACTCAAACTACCTAATATAATTTTCTCTTTTGTTTATTTAACAACTCCTCTTACTTTACTTTATCTACAAAACCGTTAATTACTCAATTTTTGGAATGTCGAGTGGAGTCACTCCAGTTTTTTTTTTTTTTTTTTTTTTTTAATAATGACCAAAAAATAAAAGAGGAGAAGAAAAAACATTAGATAAAGGAAAGAATATATTATATTTAAAATAAATAAGGAATCAAAAACCTCATCGCTTTTGACTAATAAAGAATGTAAATTTTATTAAAAATGAAAAATAAATAAATAAATAATATAGGTAGAAATCATTATATATTTTGCTTAAATTAATAAATAAATTTCATCATTTTATATATTTTTAATAATAAAAGCTGTATATAGTCTCTAAAGAAAATTGTGTTTTCAATATCTATATATAGATAAACATGCAATTTTCTATTCTTAAAACACGCTGTTGATCTTATCGAATTTCGAAATAGTTAATTATGAAAAATAAATTTGTACATTTATGATTTAAACATAATAATGATATAAACACTCATATATATGTTCTTTTTTTAATTCTTAAAAATTATCATCTCATCAAGGTTTTACTTCCTGGTTTCGATGTATTATAATGAATGATGAAATAATATAGCAATTTTACATATTTTTAATATGTTGATTAAAGTAATAAATACTCTCTTATTTTCTTTTTAATTATTATTATTTTTTTAATAATAAATACTTGTATTTGAATCGCACTCGAAAGTAAATATTCCTTAAAAATTATATTAAGAATGACTTTCACGTTCTAATTAATAACATATTTTTAATTTTAGTTCATAGAGAAGCATAGAAATTAATATTTTTTGTTGGCTGTTATGTGCTTTTATAAAATTTTGAGGTATTTAAATGTGATAAAAAATATTTTGATTTAAAATTTCACAATAATAATAAATAATACATAATCAATAATAATTCTTAAGAAACATGTAAGCAAAATTAATTGAAATTTATAAAGAGTATTGTGTTTCATTTAAAAAGTATAATAAAAAATATCGCTAACAATGTTTCAACAACTATTTTTAAATTTTTATCGAATTTCGAAGAATTTAAAACTGTTATATATATTTAAATATAGTAATGTTAATATAATATTTTGTAAATGAAAATTAAAATGATAATAATAATATATTCCACATATTTTATATAAAAATGAAATATAATATAGAAATTATAAATTATAATTTTTGGAATTCTTCAAGAAATTTTTCAAATCTTATATGGATTTTGCTTTTCTAAAATTCATTTTCTGTTGATTAAAGAAAAAAAAAAAAATCTAAAATTTTATTAAAAATGAAATTGTAGGCTATTCTTATTTTTCCTTTTAATATATTTTTTTTAAATTAAAATTTAAATTAAATATCAAAATAGTAATAGTTTAATACACCTTTTCTTTATATCTTTTAGAAAGACTGCTTTCCATTATGGTTTTTCATTAGCTTGAAGAAAAATTTTATATATTGATATTTTTCACATGGTCTTACTTTCTCAGAGAAATTTCAGATATATTTGCAAAAGACTACGACGGAATGTAAAAAGTGTTAAAAGTGATAGTGAATGACTGAGAAATGAGAATACTCTACTAAAATGATCCCCGTTTTTTCTCCCCCATTTCTTTTTCTTCCTTGAAAATAAATCGAACAGAGAAACATACATTCACTATCCTATCAAAAGAGCGAGATGCTGTCTGAGCTGTAACCAATTTCTGGTTATAAATTTTAGCTGTTACAACACTATAACACACACAAAAAAAGAGAAAGAAAAGAAAGATTCGCTTTTCCTAGTGTCCCACTCTCTTTATTTTATTTTGAATGAGGGTGTTTAAAAGTCGAAAGTGGTCACCAATACCCAGTGGCTCCAACAACTGGATATCTGATTATAGCCATCAGATAACAATTATTCAAGTTTCAACCAACAAAGATCGGTAAGCCCCGTAAGCCCCCTGTTTCCTGTTTTTACGACTTCACTCAATAGGTGGTCTCAGTCGCTTTAGGGAAGAGTTTTGTTTACATTCATCTAATAAGTTCAAAGAATGCCGTTTTATATCAGAAAGAAAGGAAGTAAAAATCTGTTATACTGTGAATATGAGAGGGAAGGGAGTAAAGTTTTAAAATGTTGAAAAACAACAAGCCCTATCTACATTCGAAAAGTATCGTAAAAAAGAAATTCTTATTCATATTTAGATTTATTCTTCGCGTTTATTTATTTTTATTTTATGTCTAAAAACTTAAAGTGTGCGAAATTGGTGCATTTATTATTTATAATACATTTTTTTATTTAAAACACTTTCTAAATTAACTTAAATTGTCGTATAAATAAACTATTTGGAATAGTTGAACTCTGCTCAGATCCCCATCATATATTTGTTCTCATACATTTCTACTTTAGCTCATACTATGTACATGTTAAAAGATATGAAGTCTGTTTATCATTTGGCTCGACTGTAGAATGTAGTTCCTCAACTATTAGGAAACCCTCCCGCCTTCCGCTTCAATATATTTATCTTATCCTAATTTGTTATTTAATTTTGTTTAGGTCAGTTTTATATTTCAGTTTTCATGCAATTCTATAGTATTTCCAATCCAATAATCTTCATATAGCAAGTGTTTGGGAAATATTGTCTTATTCTGCCATGTTTAGAAATTCGCAAATTTTGAATAATTTAGAAAGATTTCAAAGTGGAATGTCTATAGTCAATAATGTTCATGATAGTGTCATAAATGGTATTTTAAAGCTGGTCAGATAACTTTACGATTAAAATAATCCTCGTAGTACACGTTTTTATCGGTCGTTGTCGCAATATTTAAAATATAGCGTACTTATTTCCTATACATAATCCATTAAATTTGTAAACAATTGATCCATTCTTGAGAATCATTCACATAAGATCATAGAGCATTGTTGCAAAATGAGTGCGAAACGAAAGAAATATATACATATTTTTAATTTAATTTGTAATATGTTATTTTAAGTTTTTGACATTAAAAGGAATTTTTAATTATATTACAAAGCTCAAAATGTGACATAAAAAAGAAATAGTGAAAATCCCCCCCTTGCCCCCCTTCAACTATATATCATTTACTATAATTTTAACAAAGATTAAGTTATATTTATACAAAGTTCCAGAGAAATAGTTCACATGGTGATATAAAAACAATCATTTCGCCCCTTTGCCCCCCCCCACCCTCCAAGATATGTGTAACACTTTTGTAATTTTATTTCAATCTATAATAGAGTGGTTTAAAAAATTCTTTTTTGCGTCTACACAAACCCCTTGTCCCCTAAGCTATATATAACACTTATTGTGATTTTCGTAAAGAATAACTGATAGTTATAATACGGAATATCGTTAAAATCGGTAACAAGATGATATTAAAAAGAAAAAAAAAATCTTTCAGATCCCGAAGTATGTGTGACACTGCATTTTTTGTCATAAACAGCAAGTGACTATTAGACAAAATTTCATTAAAATCAGTAAGAAGGAGATATAAAAACAATTATTCTCTTTCAATATGCTCCTGGACCCCCCCCCCCTCCCTTCCTCCAAGTATATACTAAGTGAAAGTGGTACCAATTTAATTGATTGAAATTTCTAAAAATATGTTATGAAAATCATTCTTTAAATTCATTAATTGATGTTTATTGTTTTTGCGATTTGCAAATATCAAAAGTATCCTTTCTTCCGGTGCCCTTTTTTCCAGGTGCCTTTTTTTCCGGGCGCCCTTTTATCTGGCACCCTTTTTACCAGTGCCTTTTATTACAAATGCTCTTTTTTCCGAGATCCATTTTGCCGAGTTATTTTCTTTTCTGTCCTTTTCTTCTTCTACTTTCCTTTTCATATTTCAGACAGAAATATTTAATATGAGTTTGAGCTTGAATTGCTTTTTCACGCTCAAGTTCGTGTAAAAAACGAACTACGCTCAACTCAAGTTCATAATTTAAAAAAAGAGCGAAGTTCAACTCAAAACTCAAAATTTTTGAGCTACGCTCACTAACGCGTTCAAATGAACGCGTTCGTGCACAACACTGTCTATTATCGACTGAAACCGGTTTAAACAGTTAGGTTAGAGTATTATTGATGATTTACACACATTTTTTCGTATTTTAGTCGGTTTTTTCAAACTTGTAGAAATGTCACCATGAGTGAAGAAAATGTGCACTTATGACATTGTATGTTGTACGAGTTCCAAAAACGGAATTACACGATGGAGGCAACAAAAAACTCTTGTGACGTGTTTGGAGAGTACGCAGTAACAGCTCGAACATGTCAAAGAAGGTTTGCAAAATTTCGTTTGGTTGCTTTTTCTTTGAAAATTGAACCCAGATTAGGAAGGCCTTTACGTGTCAATGACGAAGTGCTACAGTATGATCAGAACAAATCCCACGTTAACATTTACAGAAGTGGGCTTCAAGCTTGGACTTCATCAGATTGCTGCTTTGGATCACATTAAAAGGCTTGGTTTCGTGTCCAAACTCTCTGTTTGGTTGCCACACAACGACAGAACTTTTCCTTACATCTAATATATTTAATTTAAGCAATCATATTAAATTTTATTATAAAAATGAACAAAACGCCACTTGGTGATCGATACGCTCAAAAAAAAAAAAAAAAAAAAATATATATATATATATATATATATATATATATATAGTAGGCCTAAAAAAAAAAAAGAAGGGAAAGTTGTAAGTGCAGCTAATTCCACTTTTTTATGAAATTCTGTGCAATAGTTCTCGAGCTAAAGCTTTTAATAAAGTTTTTGTTACACACACAGGCAGATACTTTCTAAAGATGCTCTAAATGTATTCAAAACAGATCATAAGATGTAAATCTATTGAATAGCGCAACTTATGCTGAATATAGAAGAAAGTAAATATAAATATTTGAGAGCTAAATAACCAGAATAAATAATAATAATAAAAAAAATAGAAATTTTCATGATATTTTATATACCATATGCGTTTTTAAAAAGAAAGTTCAAGAAAAATAACTTGCATTAATTTGAATAAAAATTCGTGAAATAAGAAAAGAAATAACGGTTTTATTGCTATCAATACTATTATTTTTGCGTTTTATTATTTTAAATGAGATTATTATACAATACTGTTTTTGCTGGAATATTGTAGACTGCATGGTGAATATTTATTATACATTATATTCTTCTTAATACTGAAATAAACTATTGTATAATGTGCATATTTTTTAACACTTTTTGAAAATATATATAGTCATGTTTTTCTAGCATTAACATTCTTTTTAAATTTCAGAAAATATTACTTAAATGCAATTATACTCAATAGAAATTATTGATATAAATTTTATAAAATGCATAAGTGCATAATTCTCAATTTAAATATTTCTCCAAAAATATGATAATATTTAAATTGTTAAATTTATTTTTACGTCACAATGTCATAGCGTATTTGCATATACTAAAGACAGTTAATATCTGAGGTATATTTAAACCAATATACAGTTATAAATATGTAAAAGATATATACAGTGTGTAACAAAATTATAAGACCACTGTGGATTTTGTGATTTTTATTATTAGAGTATAATTTTTTTTTCTTCAATTAAATACAATTTATCTGAATGAATGAAATATAAAATATATGCATATTATTTTTAAGAAATATTTAAATATACTAATTATTTTATCAACAATTTCAAATTTTTACATTCAAATATATGTAACAAAATTATAAGGAAATAATTTAAAATATTTTTTTTTTAATATAAAACTAAAATGAGGTTGATCCACCATTTTTTGAATAACTTCTAATACTCTATTTTTCATATAATTTGTCAGGTTTTCGAGAAAAGATTTGAGAATTTTATCCCATTCATCCATGATAGCTACTTCCAATTCGCATACAGAATCATATTGACGGTTATTTTCATACACTTGACGAGCATAATGGCCCCACAAGTTTTCTATGGGATTCAGGTCTGGACTACAGCTTGTTCAGTTTAAGACCTCGATTCTTTCTTTTTGAAGCCAGTTTTTAGTTGATTTAGACACATGGCATGGCACGTTATCTCGCTGAAATTTCCAGTTAGACCCTCCTAAAAATGGACCAAAATAAGATATTGGTAAAGCAGTTGTTGATAACAACTAGAGTCCATTTTGTTTCCAGGAACTCGCTGCAAATCACATTTCTCATATCATTTCTCTCCACACCCTCACAGAGCCACCCTCCATCTGCCTAATGAATAAATCCCGAGGTCCTGTTCATAAATCATGCCAGTAGTAAACATTACCGTCCGGGCCCTCCAAATTGATTTTTTTTTTTTTTTTGGTCGGAAAAAAATAATATTTTTCCAAATAGCATCCCAGGTCATGACCTCCTTTGCCCACTTCAGGTTTTCGTCTTAATGTAGCTTTAACAGTCTTGGTTTTCTTTTTAATTTCCGAAGAGCAACATTTAAATTTGATCTTAAAGTGCGCCAGACTGCCATATGTTAAATAGTTTTACTTGCCTGCTGTGTTATTTTACGAGTAGACAAATTCTGTTTCGTTGAAATCTTGAAAATTTGTCTATTATTGCTAGCTGGTAATTTACTCTTCCTCCCAGATCTTTTATATTTTCCATAAAAATCTCTTTTACTTAAAACATTATGAATAGCAGTTTCAGAACGTTTAAGTATTTTGCTTATTTCACGTTCCGATTTTCCAGAGTCCTTATAAAAACAAATTTTTCTAACTTCTAGCTCAGATAATTCACTTCCATGCGAAATTCTGAATTTCCTTATAAAAACAAACAAATTAAGTTACATTTTTCTTTATAATATTATAGTTTACACTTTTTTTGTGATGTAATGTTACAGTTTACCTACGATTTTGAAAGAAAAAATAAAATGATTTTGAAAACTCACATGGTTTTGAATAAAAAAATAAGTGGTCTTATATTTATTTTACACCGAGATTTTAAAAAATCGTTTGCTATATAATTTATTTAAATTGCTTCAACGTTTTATGTTTATTCATTTTATGCAGTGTACTATTAAAATGAGTGATATTTTGGGTGGTCTTATAATTTTGTTACACATTGTATATATATATATATAATTTTTTGTGTGTGTGTGAAAGAAATAAGACTTTTTTTTAACCTATGAAAACATAAAATATTTAATATGGAATCTAGGGTCGTATTTTACTATTAATGTCACAAAATATTGATTTTGAAACACGACTTGAAAGCCCACTAACAAGGCATTCAGCTCTTCCATATGCAGAAATATTAATGTTAAATCAAGGATGACAACCCAGCGCATCCAAACTTTGGAATACGAATGCTCTAGATTAGAAGTAACATCACGCCGCATTCTTATTTACTGATGATGCTTTGTTTATCAGAGAAAGTGTTGTCAGCCCTGCTGAGAGAATGCCTTGAAAGACATTTCCTTAACATGTATACATGTATTATTTGTTATTATCTAGTTAGTCGTTTTACACGCTGAACCTTTTACAAACACAGAATATGGTATTTTCGAGGAGTGCATAATTTCCTGTTTATTACAATCTGTTTAAATCACTACATATACAAACACAATGGAATACTAGCTTATTTCATTTAGCACGGTTTGATACTTTCTCACAAATCCAGATGTTTGATTGGGTGCGCCGGACCTCTGATATTAACGTTCACGTTTCTTGCATATGAATCAGATGCATTACTTCTTTTTTTGGAACATGAAAACCTTGATCTTTAACCCCTTAATGCGCGCTGTCCTCGCTGCGAGGACGCAAAATTTATAATCCAGCTATAAAAATTCATCCCGGAAAATTTTTAGCAAAAATTCACGTTTATAACATATCAGAAAAGGCCGGTTTTTTTAACCTTAAAATTTAAAATTTCTTTTAGTTTAATTTAGTTCATGAATTCCGGTGGCAGTATAATTTAAATGTTTCAAATTGTCTTGCACTGCAAAGGGTTAATTCAGTATTGTAAAGCACGGAAGGAATAGTGAGGATCGTTGTCGCAATGAACAAGATTTAAAAACAAATCTTTAAGAGGATGTGACTGTGTATTATTCGATGATGCAAATTGTTCAATACTACACCAGTTTATCACTTTAAGCCTCTTGTTCGTGTTTTTCCTGATGTGAAACTGTCTTTTGGGAAATTTATAATTTTGTTATTTTATCTGTGTCTATATAGCTGACAGTTCAAATTTAACAATGTAATTTAAGTTTTTCTGCAATTCTTTGAAGAAAATAATTCTAAACAACATGATAATACTGTGCTTCTTGCTGGGTGCAATCACGCCTTTTAGTTGTCAAAACCCATTTGTAACAATTATAGGAATTTTATACTTTAATTGGATGTACATCGTTAGTTTAAAAAAAAATAATAATTTGATAAAAAAATTCTAATGAAAACTAACATTTGTTTGTAGAAAGGTATAATATATTATCCTAAGAATAAATATCAAGGTAACAGTATAAATTAATGCATTATTTAAACGAATGTGTGTAAATTTAAATAAAAATGTTTCCAACAGTAAATTCTTTTATTAAACGAATAATTCAACATAGCTTTATGCAGCATTTGAACTGAATTAATTTAAATCATAATCATTTTAACTATTATCTACGTCCAAATATTTTATATTTTAAAGTCAAACTGACATTTGACTGTTGCAGGAAGAGATAGACGATGTAATATTTTTAGAATAAATCACCTTCAATGTTATAACAAAGTAAGAAATAATAAAACATCACGTAAGTTTCTTCGTCCTCTGTTCCATAAAATCAAAAATAAAGAAAGATATGAACATTTTAGATTTGCAGGAGAAAACACAAATCTACTAAATCAGGACTGCGAAAGGAATTTCATTTTGAAATTACGTTTCGTTTCACCGAGAATTTACGGCTGGTTAAATGTAAGCATGAAAAGATTTCTTTATTGCTGTCCAAAAAGACATTGTTTTGTAACTTCCTTTTTCTATCTGATACACATATATATATATAGATGTGTGTGTGTGTGTATATATATATATATATACATAATATCACTTTATACACTTCTCTATATACGTTCATAGAAAATTACCAAAATAAAACGACAAAGGAGGATTAGACACGATGTATTAAGTGAGAAGATTAAAATTGATAGATATTATATTATATATATATATATATATATATATATATTATATTTATACTGTTTTTACTGGGATAAGAAACAAAATCTATACCCATGCAAATCCATTTTTTATTATCTAAAGTTATTTCTTAAAAATTATTTCTTGTTAAATCTAAGATAAATAAAAATACATATATAGAGATTCAATGAGGTGAAATAACCAAAAAAATGTAAATTCCATTTAGATAAAATCAAATCCTTTAAATCCTGTAATAATAAAATAATTTAATACCATATTAATAATAAAAGCCTTGGTTTCCCGGGTGTAACGTTCGAAACTAATGGCATAACTACAACAATGTACTGAACTAATGAAAGTTAAATTTTATCTACGGTTCTCATGTCTTCCTTTTAAATGAATAAAATAATAAAAAATTATAATTTAATAGAAAAATAATATCACTAATATAACAATGTATTGAGAAAAATAAAATACAATTTCGCCTATGATTTGACTGGCTTTGGGACGTTCGTCGAATGATTCAAATAGTAAATTATGCATACAAACTTTATTAGTTAATTTAAAGAGAAAATTTCAGTGTATATATAGTTATATAAGTAAAATATGTAATATAAATATTTATTTGTTTGCAGAAAACAATGCTTGAATAAAATAAAAAAAATACATTTTTTTTTTTTTTTTTTTTTTTTTTTTTAGAATAAACTTTTTTTTGTTGGTAAGCGAAATTTTACGTCGAGTGGTGTCTCCAATTTCAAAATAATAAATGTTGACAAAAGTTGTTCTTATAACGTACACAATTATCAATTTTAAATTATAAAATGCAAGAAAATCTTTATTTATAAAAACATTGCCACCTACTCATCTAGCGGGGAATCCCTTGTCATCATTTTTTTTTTTTTTTTAATATTCCCACAACGTCTAGCGCTATTCTTGCAATTTCATCGCACTACACTGTGCTGTAATCACTACTAGATTAAATGTATCAATCTAGTATATTCAGCTTAATATATGTTATCTATATATATTTTTTATACACACAGTGTCTCTTAAATGTTTAATAAAAGGCTGGAAATTTCGGTTCGTGACACGACATAAATCTCTTCCATGCAATGTGCATTTACATCGTGTACCGAAAGCAGTAAAACCTTTTTTAATAATAATTTACATAGGCACGATCAGAAAAGCTGAAGAATTGTTGAGAGGAGCTAAATGTAAATACACGTTTTACTTAAACAAAACATCACGCAAAGTACGACATTCATGCTTGAATAAATTTAACGTTGTTTTTGAATACTGAATGCACTTTTGATGTATTTTATATATTAAATCATAATTCAGAATGTTGTTAGGTGTAATAAAACTGTTTTAAGAAGAATTGTTACAGTTTTTCTTTAAGTATGTCAACCTTTTTCGCGGTATACAGATAATTAATTTATTTTCGCTGTATAACGAAATATTCTGTTTCAACATGTGTGTTTTTTAAATATTTTTTTTTCTAATATCGAAAACATTTTATTTGTTAGCTACTTCTAAATACAGCCCATAAAAGTAAATTACTTTCTTACTTTCTCCAAAAATCTGTTTTAAGGTAGATAATGATAAGTAATCTTATGATGGGTAATAGTTAAGTTATATTATGATAAGAAAAATAATATTTATATATGGTTTTTTAAAAATCATGTACGCTGCACTATAATTAATTTAGAAAACCAAATTATTATACGTCATGAGTCAATCTTAAATTAAAGCATGTTAACCAATTTTAGACCAAGCATAGAAATTTTATAAAATGTGGTATTATTTTCATTGAAATATGCTTCAATTACATTCATTAAGACACCAAAAAATGTTTCGTGCATAAAAAATAATATTTTTTAAGTAATAAAATGGTGCATATTTAAATAAAAAATAAATTTTAATAAAAATTTCTAAGTTCTTTTTGACATTTGTTTTGTTTATTTTTATTTTATTTACGGCACTTGCAACTATCCATTTAAAAACATATGATTAATCTGGAGCGGGATAATTTTACATTTTCAAAAAGTTGAATTTGTCAATAAATCGTTTCAAGTTAGAAAACTAGCGTGTTTTGATAATTTCTCAACATAAAGTGTTATTTCAATTGAATTACTAATGTTTTATAGATGTCTTCAGATCCCTTAAAAATAACAGAAAAATAAAATTAGTGAAAAATATACGTCACAGTCCAAATAAAAAAAAAATATATATATTTATTGAAAAGGTGAGTTTACGCAACTTTCACCGAAAATGGGTTTTAAACACGTTTTGGAATATAGAGATAAATTAAATAATGATTGAGTGTATGAACTAACTTCCTTTAAAATGTGCGTAATAAAAAAATGATGTTTGGTTAGCAAATGCATAATTGTCAAGCCTTCCAATTTTGGCGGAAGATTTCATACCAGAAATTTTCTAAAGCAATTTTAACTTTATTTAATCGTAAAAAAAAGAAAAAAGAAAAGAAGAAAGAATGTAATAAATGCATGATTCAAAAATAGAAACTTTTGGAAATAATAGTAAATAGTATTGACTAGAGGCAAATTCATTAGGAATATTAAAAACGTATATTTTTAGAAATACGACATCATTACAAATATTAACTTAAAACAATTTATTTCAGCTAAAATATTAACATATGGAGATAAGACTCTTAATGGGTATGTAAATAAGAAATTTCAAAACAACCACGAAAACCTGCAAAAGCATGCTATATATTATTTTATATATGAAGAGATTTTACATCATTTTTTTCAACTAATTAACGTTATAGCATATATTGATTCTAAATAAAAAATTGTGTTAAACACCTTTTAGATTTTTATCTTTTCCAATGTGCATGAAATTCAACCTTTTCGAATCGACAATATTTCTGAATATTTACGGTATTTTCTTCCTTGTTTTACAAAAGTATCTCTATATAATTATCTAATAAATTTGGATACAGAAATTCTATTAACGTTTGTTCATGAGCTGTATAATATTATTTAGTAAAAATACTCATATCTTAACAGATTATATATTATGATATGTAGTCTCTAATATACTACGTTAAATTTTGTGAACATTGTAATCCATTTAATTGGAAACCAAGTATAACTGACTGAAAAAAAAAAAAAAAAAAACTTACAAAAAAATTTCATAATTAAGAAATAAATGTCTATATTTCTATAAATATGCGTGTTATTTTCATTTAAAGAAATATCGACAGTCAAAAAAGTGTCACAATCATATGCTGCTTGCAGTGTTTTTTATTTGCGATAAAATGCATTATTAATTTTCTTCAATTTGTCAGCTGTACCCTAAACTGTAATAATAATAATAATATATAGCATTACTAGGGTTTTTACAAAGGGAAACTTGGTTACCAGAATTTCAATATGGCATTCTTTTTTCAAATAGACATCAATGGATATTAACTATGAATCTCAAATTAATATATGAAGATTAGTGTTACTTAAATTTCTATTTGTGGGAATCCTGAACATAAGCGAGACGTATAAACCCTCGACAATAGCTTTAATGCCCCAACCATACCTCCCGCTCCTTGATGTCTTTTTCTAGTCAATTTTTTCCTTTTATTACCTCCGATGTGTTAGCCCTTTTTTTTTTTTACACACACTTAACATTGTGAGTTTTTTTCGTTTTCATCCCATGCTTTTTCTATGGATTTTTCGTTTATTCTCCCTCGTTTTTTACATTCTAAAGTGCGGTGACTTGAGGAAGGTTGATTATCTCAAACATTTTTGTAACATTACAGAAATATGATGTAATGTTGCACAATTTTTTGTGTGATTTTAAACATGTTTTTGGCGTGAATTTAGTGTAACCCAATTTATTTGGATAACATTGCGATAATAATTCTGTAACATTGCACTATATTTCTGAAACGTTATACCAAAAGGTGGAGGCAATTATGCTTCTTCATTTTATTGTAGTGTTACACATTTTTACCGTGTTTTTGTTTTCTGATTAAATTATTGTTCAAGGATGGAAACTTAGCACAGAATTCTTACCACTATTTACGAAGCAAAATTTTCATTTTAATAAACGAACAATTTTATAGGTATAGTAATTTTTCAAGCAAATGCTGATATATGAGTTCTGCGCCAGATTTCTTTCCCTGCATTTCTGTAATTTATGAAGTGTGACACGTCTTTTTCGCCAGAGAATCTTTCAAATATATTTTAAGTATTCGAAAAAAGTGTATTTTTCTCATAAAATGTATATTAACATATTTATTAATATTTTAGTTATAACAACGAGTATAAAATTTTATAATGCTATCGTAAGCAATCCTTTTATAATAATATTCACATAAAATCTGTAAGTAAACAAGTACTTCTGTATATGAAATATATATATATCCCTTTAAATATTTATGATGTTAGGTCATTTAAATATTTAAACATCATTAATAAATTCCTTTCTTATCCAATTAAGCGATTAACATATTCTAAAATAAGCACAAAGTGGGCAAGTTTATAATTGTAAGACAAATTAAGTCATCGTTCCTGCTCTGCGTTAATAAATATTTCACTCCTGAATCTACTCTAGAATGCTCTCATTAAAATTTAAGAGACTTTTCTTTACATTATTAAAAGGCGAAACTTGGAAGTCTGTCTGAAATATGAAACTGCTTTTATGAATTAAAGGTTAATTGGTCTTATATAAATGCAGGAGCTGCGACACAAATTGCTGAAACCTGTAGTAATTATCCGAAAACCCCCCTTTTTTTTTTTCTATTTTTCTTTTTTTCCCCTGTCTATTCACATTTAAAAGTAAATTTAGATATTATACATTATTAAATTAGAGCATAAAATTATAAGTTATTATGTTAAATTACTGCATTAGGTTCTTTGGGTGTTTTAGAAAGTTTTTATATAATATCAGTTAAGGAGTATTAAGTTAATCAGTCATTAATATACTTTCACATGAATATTGAAATAGTTGTAATTTATGATCGATATACGTAAAGGTTTAAAGTATTTTATAACAGGTTTCGACAATTCAATTTTGCGCCGACTTCAAAAGTTATGATTAATTGTATTGTTATAGGTTTTTTGGCGAAGGAAATTGTTTTATACTTTTAGGCGCAATTTACAGTTTCATTTCATATCCATTTTTTTTTTTTTTTTTTTTTTTTTTTTTTAGTTGTTTGAATAGTAGTCTTTTTGGAGTCGGTTCTATTTTTTTACAAAAGATTTTATTCCTTAAAATTTTACAAAAACTAATAATAACTAATAATAAGTTTATTTAAATAAGCTAATAAGCAATAAGATTTGTTTAAAATTTCTGTTCTTCTGAAATACCAGAATTTAGAATTTCGGAATTTAAAACACAAATTATACGTAAATGAATAAATGAATACAGAAGTTGTTTCTGTCACTTTTTGAATACCGCTATTTTTTAAAGCAATTCTCGAATTATTCAATCGAAAATAACCACTGGAAAACGTTACTAAATTATACTAATAAAAAAAAGGCGTTATTTAAAAAAGTAATCGCGCCGACTTCTGCAAATAAGATACTATTAAAGTTGTGTAAATATCTTAAGATACAAATGTTAAGTAATTCTAACGTTTTCATTAGAACTATCACTATAATGTCAAGGGATCGGGGTTAAATAAAAAGAAATTGCTTTTATTTATACTCAAGATAAAATTCAATCTTAATACACGGAAGACCAGACATCTTTATAATCATTATCTTGTTTTCGGAAAAACTCAAAAGAAATTTATTTATCAATAACAACAACAAGATATATCGTTTTTAAGGTAGATTTTTTTTTTTCAATTTTGAGAATAGGATTAGGATAAATAGAATATTTTCCATGCATATAACAAATAAAACGTTCTAATATTTTTTATTTTCTGTAATCATATGACATAATTTAAATCTTTTGCTTATTGTTTCCTTGTTTCAATAAGTTGCAATTTTTTTTTAAGTTTTACATAAGCTAAAACACATGAACGTATCTTGTAAAAATTACAGAAGGTCGTTCAAAGTTTAAATAAATGATTTTTAAAAGTAATTTTTAAGTGTTAATAACAAATTTTCTGGAATAACGTGCTTTAATTTGATAGTCTTGACGCCTTAACTATAAACATTTTGGCTCGAATTTTCCATTAAAAAAATTTTGTTCGTAACATATTACGTCAATTTTATCCCACATATTTTACTTTTTCGAAATTAATTCAACATTTCCTGATTCAATTTATTTAAAAGTTATACGTAAAAAGCGATACATTCCATAAGGGAACCATCCTACAATTTTATAATAATTTTATTAAATAGGAATCATTTTATTCCTGTTTCGAATTATATCTTCAATAAGTGGCAGTTTAACTATATGAGAGAGAGAAACGGCACTTTTTTTTAATATAAAGTTGAAATGTATTTTTCAAAAGTTGTTAATAAAATAATTTGCTGATAGTAGTGTAAATTATTTTCAGTTTTATTTAAAATATTTTTGTTTTCTTTTTTAATTGACTGTTGTATAAAAATCCATCCTCGCCATGTTTCTTTTTTGGAATACAATGGCGAAGTTCTTTTGTGTGGTCATTTCAACAGATGTTCCAGAAAAAATTAGGTTTATGAATTAAATACATCCACATCCCAACTACTATAAGCACATTTTTTTAAACATGCAAGTGGGTGATTTGAATGTAATTTTGTAATTTTTTTTTTCTCTTCGCTTAAAATTAAGCTTCATACAGTCAAATTATCCAGCTACGTATTTAAGTTAATTGCTATTTATTAAAAGAAGTTTAAAATTGGGAAGGGGAATAAAATACAGTAGCCGCCGCTTATTAAAATCACATTCATTCTGAGTCAAAGTGATTTTATTAAGCGGCTGATTTTTGTATCCGGCGAACGTTCTTCCATTCTAGGGAATATATATATATATATATATATATATATATACATATATATATATTACTTTCCTGAATTTGGGAATAAATTTGAAAAAGTAAGGAATAATGGAATTAATAAACAATATAAATTAATTTTTGAAATATATAATTGATTAATTCGTTCTTCAAAATAAGGAAATTAAACATAGCCCAAGTTTCAGTGCACTTTTTCTGTTAGGAAAATCATCATTACTTGATTTGAGTTTATTAACCGGTGATGCTGATTTTATTAAGCGGCGGTTTTAACCCCTAAACGCGCGCTGTCCTCGCTGCGAGGACGCAAAATTTAACATCCAGCTGCAAAAATTCATCCCGGAAATTTTTTAGCAAAAATTCACGTTTATAACACATCAGAAAAGGCCGGTTTTTTAAACCTTAAAATTTAAAATTTCTTTTAGTTTAAATTAGTTCATGAATTCCGGTGGCAGTATAATTTAAATGTTTCAAATTGTCTTGCGCCGCAAAGGGTTAAGGGGAGTTTGCACTGATTTGATTCCGGTACTCCCAATGATCACAATAAGTGGCTGATTTTATTAACCAATGAATTTATTAAGCGGCGGTTACTGTATATCCAATTTTATATCATTTTTATAAAGTAATATGAGCACTCCCGTATGAGCTTCAATGGTTTCGATTTGTCAAAAAAAAATGAATAAATAAATAAATAAAATAAATAAATAAATAAAAATAAATAAATAACAAATTGAATTCAGTAACATTGAGCGAATTTTAAAAGGAAAAGGAATAATGGATGTTGGCTAAAATTAACATATTAATATAGCGAATAAAATTATTACTATTATTGTTATTATTATTTTATTTTTGAAAAATTGTGTTAGAACTTACAGTTAAGTTTCAATACTCTCAAACTGAAGCAAATTCTTTTAAGAAATCTGCCTTTCATACGTAAAATAAAACTTGCAAAGTTGTTTCATAGTTTGTGAAAGACCACCTGTGCAGCTGTTTTTAATATTCCATACTTCCATTCATATATTGAAACCGCATCACGTTATACTTATATGAATTTATGATATTTGATCAACAAAGAATTTAATAAGTGATTTTTGTTTTAAGTATGTAATTTTTTGGATTAGAAATATTTGTTTTTGAAATATTTATAATAGTTGTTTTTGAATGAAAATACCATTTCCTCTCATTTGTCTGTAATACTATTAAAGTTAAATTTCAACAAAGTTTTGTAAGCAGTGATGATTGTTTTAGCTTTATCCTTCTCTGCAATAACTTCTAAGTTGATTATCAAAATGTGGACAGCTAAAAGCATAAATTTAGAAAGATAAAAAAAAAAAAAAAAAAAAAAAAAAAATCCTGCATTTAAAAAAGGAAATGTAAAATATTAAGATAGATACCATCAGGTTATAATGAACTTAAGCGATTTCGACAGTATTTTATGAGTCCTGCTAATAACATATTGTTTCTAATATTGAAGGTCGTAGTAGTCAAAATGTTAAACGATCTGTTATTTGCGACTCAAAAAGTACCTTGGTATATGAATGTCTGTCTGTATCACAAAATCGGTCAGAAAAAAAAGAGAAATGGCTTGAAATTTATTACAAATATTTGTGATTCACATATAAATATTTGTATTGTTTTAGGTGTATGAAGTACATGTTATTGTGTATAAATTGTATGTGACTAGTATACATGAATGTAGAAAATAATTTCGTACAATAAATAAAAGTCTGCGAAAAACGCAGTTTAACATTGTTTCACTTCAATTAACATTATAAAATTGGATTTTATAACAAAGCGCTCAACAAGAAGGTTTCTATAGAAAATTATGTATAACGTTAATTCGTATAAAGGTCTAAACAAAATAATTTCGATACGTTATGTTTTATGCCGTTGCAATACGTTTAATATATTAAATTTTGCATACGTTATTATGATGTTCAAAAACATCGATGTTAAAAACAATTTTTGTAGGAATTAGTGTGCATATAATTAATAGCTTAATTTAAGGGCCACATAAAAGAATAAAGGATGATACGTTATGCATATGCGTGGTGATTACGCTGCTTTTAAAATATGGAAATTGAATATTAGTTTAGAGGATGGATTTCTCAAAAGAATCCCAATATATTATGTAATATGTATGGCGTTTACACAGAATTCATATAAATACCACATACAAATAAATACCACAATTGAAAGATTATACAGCTATTTAAACGAATCAGTTAAATGAACACAATGTAATTTTCTTTTTTAATTAGTAAGCATTTAAAAATAATATATATAAAAAAGATGTTAAAAAAAAATATTTTAAAAAATTACGCAGAGATTTTTAAAATAGTTCTTTCGTAATTTTTTTCATACAATTTAAACTTTAATTTCGTTAAAAAGTTTTAGCAATTTTCTTTCGAGATATTAAAGTTTCGAAGAGATTTATAAATCAATTCTACATCACACACTTTCTTAATAATCATATTTTTCCTCAATAATTTTTAAATAGAATATCATGTTTTACCTCTAACACTACTTTCTATTAACACGTTGAGCGCCATGTCAGCCATTCTAGATTCCAGACATTTTGTCATATATCTTTATAAGTACTAAAGGAATCATCTTGAAACTTTAGGAGTGTGCAGAACATGTTATACTTCAAACATTACAGTGAAAGTTTTACCCCGAAAGTAAAAGCAGTAGCAATAAAAAATTAACACGTTGAGCGCTATGTCAGCCATCGGTGGCTGACAGTGTCAAATAGGATATAAAATCGCGTCAACCATCGGTGGTTGACTGTGTAAAATAGGGTATAAAACTAAAAATATTACATTGTTTTAAGTAATTATTGAAAAATTATTTAAAATTTGCTTAATTTTTATTTATTACAGGAGGAATCATTATGGAATTTTAATGGATTTTAAGAATTCGCGTGGCGCTCAACGTGTTAACCTATATAATAAAGAAAAATTATGACAGTTTAAGGTATGAATATAAGGTACTGTATTTCAACACTTTCAAAGTATCTTAAAATCTGTTCAAATTAGTTTTAGCAACATATTTATTCGACATATACTTCTGTGCAAAAGAGACTCGCACCATGTTAACCCTTTACCTCTTTAGAGTAGCTATATTTATAAAATGTTTAAATCTGTTCCTTAAGATATTTTCAACTATCTCATTGAAAATTTCAAAGGAGTTCGTTCATCGAGCTATTAAGAGGAATTTTAAAACGTCTTCTACCGACGGCAGGCTATGAATTAGTCGTCCTCGTACGAGCAGAAAGCCAGCAGCTATGAAAGCTATTCGTAAGACCAGAGCAAAAGTTCTATTTCAGTGCAAGCGGATAACAATCATCGTCAAATTCTGTTTTTGGATGAAAAAATCTTCACTGTAGCGGAAAAATTCAACAAGCAAATAATAGGGGCTTAGCTTGAAGTTCCAAAGAAGATGCAAACAAAAATCGAATCACCATCCTGCTTCAGTAATGGTTTGGTGGGAGCTTTCGTCTAAAGGTGTAATTAAAATGCATTTTTGGGAAAAAGGTGTAAAAAGGTCAGCTAAAACTGCCGGAGTGACATCCTGGAAAAAGTTGTGAAGCCGTTTGTTCGCTGGAAAGCACTGGATATTCCAGTGGGATTCAGCACCAGCGTACAAGGCGAGAATGAATCAGCGATGGTGTGAGAACAACTTACCAGAGTTCATTGAAGCTGATCACTAGCCACCGGGAAGACCAGATTTGAATCCACTCAACTATTGTCTATAGAACACTTTAGAGGAGAAGGCCTACGCTAGGCCTAATCGAAAATATTGAAACTTCATAAGCAGATTTAGTGAAGACAGCAGCAGAAATTCGAATTCAAGTCATGCATGTAACGATAGATGAATGGCCGGAGAGTTTGATGAAATGTGCAAAGTCGAAAAAGGGTTATTATGAATAGTTTTTGTTATTTTGTAATATATTATAAGTAATAAATAAAAGTATGTAAAGTTGAAACTCTGTTTCATTTTTCATAACAAATGCACCTTTTAAATTGAAGGACAGAATTTATGGCAGAACCATGTATTTATATATATTAAAATATACATATATTATTATTATTATTGAAAGCGTTTTTGCTCGCACCACTCTTTGAAACCTAATCGACTAATTTTCAATAGCCCTATATATTTACTCTAATTTGTATAAGCAACAAGTAGTGCACTTAAATTTTTGACAGGAAAAATAATATCATAACAGAATTTAGGAAAAAAAAACTATACACACATTAGACTACAGGCTTAATGCATTTTAATATTTTTGAGTGTCCAAGTAAATCAATAATATATGTTTTTATGTTTTTTAAAACACATTATACGTGAAACATGTTTTTGTGAGTATAGAAATTATATGTTAATCGCGTTTAATACGGACTAAATTGTCCCAAAAGGAAATTTCCCCCATGTATGCAACGTATTTGAATATTTTTGCAGTTAATATACACGAACGATTAGTCCATAATTAATAAAATAAAAAAGTTAAATATATTTGTATGTTACGACGATATTTATCAAATCTGGTATTATACACACACACATATATGTATATTTAGATAATTTTATTTGCAAAAGGGATCGTTAAAGAAGACAATATTTTATTATCCAATATTTTATCATTCAGTGTTTTATTATGAAAAACTTAAAGAATGAAACAGCTAGTATTTTTAAAGGAAAATATTGCTCTTTAATAATGTGATTTTCAAATCAGCCTAAAATTATTTTAGAAATACATAAACATCAAATGCGTTCTAATGTTACATATATTTATAATTTTTTAAACTGCATTTGGTATTTTGAAAACTATCTGTCTACAACCTTACTTTTCATCGAATATATTTCTTCTCGAGAAAGAAAGTAAAATTAAATATTCCAAATATTCAAGAAATGGTAGAAATTTATACACATGAGGCCACACTTTCCCATATATCACTTTTAAAGTCCTGTTATTTGTGACTAAGATATTTTTATTTAACATGTTTAGTGGATACAATTTAATAAACATTTAAAAATATTTGAAATATATCTAAATTTATTTATTTAAATTTTTATACTGATATTTGGTAATTTTGGTTTCTTAAATAAGTGCAATAATGAGTACTTTGTTTTTATAAAATATTTATGAATAATAGTTGTTTACATCGTCTGTCTAATTTTGTTTTAGGTATTTAGTTGATATTCTGCATTCATTTTTATTTTCTCTTTAATTACTCAATCTTAATGTATTTTAAACTCTTTTAATTAGAGGTGGAAATTAAGAGTATTGATATTATAGTCCTATGTGAATTTCTTTAATGACTAAATTGTAACTTGGTAACAAATTAACTGTTTTCTTTTCCATGTACCTAAGAAGATAGTTCTGAAATCGTGATATTTTTGCCATCCGATTTTAATGAATTTTCATGTTTTCAGCAATACTGAACACAATTCGATCCTTTTTAGAAAATATGTGTCTGTGTATCTGTCTGCATGTGTGCTTTCAAAATTTTGTGGGATACGTACTTTACGAAGAAATGCACAGAATTCTTCGAAACTTTCAATAATAAACTAGTACAGTTAGATATAAATATTTATAAACTGGTTTTGATTAGAACTGGTTTCACATTAATTGGGTTTGGTTATAATTTGGCGTATATCTCCTTGCAAGTTTCCTGTTATGCTGTCGCTCCCTGCATTTACAATAAGGCTGTATCACCTTTGCAGTTGTACACAAGCAATTGTACACAAGAGCACTAAACTTGATATGTGATAAGGTTTAATTAAGAACTTTTCTGATCAAATCTGTGCGCAAATATCAAGAGACAACGAAAAGTGATATAAACATTCAAATACACAGAGTCACACAGAGCAATAGTCAAAATCTTGATTTTAGTATTCAACGAATCTAATTACGTGTAGTTAGAGAAGTATTTAAATATCGGAAATTTGATCCAGAAACGATACTTTTTCAATCATTTGTAAGCAAATGAATGTAAAAAAAAATAATGTTATTAAATTTTAGTAGTCAGAAGACATAGTAGATTGTTTTATTACTCTAATACAAAATACTTAAAAAACATTTTTAAATGATAAACAATTCTTCAGGATTTTCTAATATAAACTTATTTCCAAATACTATTTACCAGTATACATAAAATAAAATTGTTTCATAAAATAAAACTATCAGGATAAGCAAATTAGAATTTGTTTACATAATTCAACATTGTTTGAGTTATGACTGAAAATAGGTTATGAAAAATTCTTTTAAACCAACTACTGTATATTACTTTTGTAAGAGCAATTTTTAAAATAAATTTCCGATGTTCAACTGTAACCCATTTACGAAACCTATGAACCCTGGAAAACTACATCTATTTTAAACAAAGAGAAATATTTCGAAAGAGATATTTCCGAACAGTCACTTAGATCCAACTGTGATTTGAGAAAATGGAATCAGTTTTATTTTTTCTCTCTTACACGTTTACAATAAAACCTACAATTCTAAGGCTGGTTTTATTTTAAGTTCAAAATCTTCTAAAAAGTGCACTTTCTTTTTTTTTTCTTTTTTTTTCTTTTTTTTTTGGACGAAATTAAGATCTATAAATTATGAAATACTGTCTTTATAGATGGAAGATTATTTTAAAACTATCCATTTACTATTAATTAAAAAAAATTAAATTTCCTATTTTAGTTTTAACAATTTATCAATTTCGTTTTAAAAGATTGGAATGATATAAGGTATGCTCCTTTTTTAAAGATTGTGAGAAAGAAAGATTTTAAAAATTTACTTAGATTTATTCGATCCAATTTTAATCTATTTCATTAGATTTATTATATCCTGCAAG
This sequence comes from Salticus scenicus, assembly GCA_963930645.1. Classification (NCBI taxonomy): domain Eukaryota; kingdom Metazoa; phylum Arthropoda; class Arachnida; order Araneae; family Salticidae; genus Salticus; species Salticus scenicus. The sequence goes on along the minus strand of OZ005648.1, from coordinate 324,925,720 downwards.
TACTTTATGACTTTTAAGTCCGAGAGTAAATAGTCTATATTAAGATATTTCAATTTGTTTAGTTGTTAAATGTTTTTCAATATCAACTATGTAAGGTACTTTATTAGAAAATATTAATCTTGATGTCTATCAATTGTGAAGTTTTAAAAAGTTCCTGGTGGTATTTTACACAATGCATCAACTAAATTTAGACTTTAGTAAATGAAAATTAATTATACTTATTATGAAATGTGCCTCAGGTTTTGTTTTATGTTGTTTAGATATATTATGTATAATACGAAAATTCCTACAAATGCGATTTTTTTTTTCTGGAAAACTATTAAATCAAATAAGATTGGAATATATATATATTAATAAAATAAACAATATGTTGTTTAGAGAACCACTTCCGTAAGCGATAAGTATTTCAAACAGGGCATATGAGAAATGATTTTTTTTTTTGCTACAAACATCGATTTTAATTTTATATCGATACATTCGTTTTTAATTATTCTGAAATGAGTTTGGTACTAATTTTTAAATATTCATATAGGAAGATTTAAACGATTAAAAAGTTTTCGAAAGATTACATAAATTTTTGTTTTTGTGGGAAATGAAGATTTAGGCAGAAAATTTCAATTAATGGGTCGTAGGTGAAAAAGATTTGACGGCATATAATTCTGAAAACTGAAGTTTAAGTAGTGCGAGCAATTTTGACGATACTACATGCTTAGCAGATTACTATGTAGAAAAAAACTATTCAACAAATTGAATGAAACTTGTGCGGAGAAAAAATATTAGAATATCACAACAAAATTACCTAGAATAGTTTAATCTGCTAATGAAAATGACAATTATTTACGGTTCCTGTAACTGCTTTCTTATAGTTGAAATGTTAAATTTCAATTTAAACTACATTAATAAGTGTTCTTGTCCATTAATAAAAAAAATGAGAAAGAAATAGATGCTTGTCAAATTGATAGTATGCATTTTTTTTTTCATTTAATTTTGTATTGTATTGTTTTTAATTCACTGTATTGTATTTTAATATTTTCATTATATATTTTATTGAAATAAGGAAAGGTAAGATCCAGATATAGATAAGGAGCATCGTTGTACAAAAAACAAAATTTAAATTTGTTTAAAGCTTATTAAATTTACGAATAACTTCAAATAGTGAAAAACTTCAAAATTATTTATCAGTTATAACATGTACTAAATAACAACAAACGAATACTATCAAAGATCAATTTACCTAAAATATCCATTTAAAGTTAAACCTAAGTATTTTACGCCGTATTTACCATGGTTGGTCGTGTCCTGACAATGATTTCTCCGACGTATATTTGCAGAGACTTAAAATTACATTTTATCGCTATTAATAATACAAATCTTATGATACATGGTTATTATTCGATTAAATTTACTTGATATACAGATAGATTTTTTTCACCAATCATTATTGATTAACTGTTTCTCTATATATTTAAAAAAAAGTTACTGTCGCTGGCATCAAATATTTTTGTCTGCGACAGCATCTTCTCACGGAGGGCAGGGTCCTTCGCGCCATGAGAGGTATCAATGTGTTCCGAATATTCCAAGGAAGACATTTTAGCTCCTTATAAATTTCTATCATTTAAAGTTTCTCCCAGTGACGTTGTTCTTCTGTCACGAAGTCATTTTACACGTTAAAAATAGAATATGATCCATGATTGTAGGTAGATACGTTGGGTTTAACGTCGCACCAGTACTGCGTTATGGGTAATTGGCGACTGTCTGGGACGCATCTTTAACACGTTGAGCGCCATGTCAGCCATTCTAGATTCTAGACATTTTGTCATATATCTCTAACTACTGAAGGAATCATCTTGAAACTTTAGGAGTGTGCAGAACATGTTATACTTCAAACATTTCAGTGAAAGTTTCTCCGAAAATAAAAGCAGTACCAATAAAAAATTAAAACGTCGAGCGCCCTCATAGGATATAAAACTAAAAATATTACATTTAATTTACATTTAATTTAATTCATTAAAAATTTTCCTAATTTTTAATTATTACAGGAGGAATCATTATGGAATTTTAATGAATTTTAAAAATTTGCGTGGCGCTCAACGTGCTAGGGATGTTCCGGAGACATGCCACCTGCCATCACAAGTTTGATACTCCACGGAGGGAATGGTTCCCCCGATTTGGTGATCCCAAGAGGTATAGTTTTGATGGGAATATGAAGGACTTTGCGGCCACGACTGATTTTATGTACACCAGCCACCATTAGTGTACACGACGGTTTTTGTCCAGCTCAACTATCGAATCGATAATCTTCCAATTACGAACTCGGCGCTTTACCGACTGGGGTACCGCGGCTTGTAACCATGGTTGTAAAAAATAAAATAAATCTCAATGTTGCTATTAGTAACATTTTTTTATCTACTTTTAGAAAATTAATTTTCTTACATGAGAAAATTAAAATGTGATCCATGGTTGTAGGTAGATAGGTAGTTAGATAGGTTAAGTTTGACGTTGCACCATTACTCCGCTATGGATAATTGGCGACGGTCTTCCGTAGGGATGTTCTGGAGACTTCGGTGACCCCAAGTGGTATAATTTTGATAGGAAAATGGAGGGCAGATTTTACGTGCACCAGCCATCATTGATGTACACAACGGTTTTTTGCCGGATCGAGTACCGAACCCGTAATCTTCCAATTATGAGCTCGACACTATACCGACTGGGCACCGCGTTCCGGATCTATAGTTGTAAAAAAAAAAAAAATTAACTGGGTCATATACTAAAGCTGTAATGCAAAATGATGTAGATATTACGAGGTTCTTTCTACTGAAAAAAAAAAAAAAAAAAAACTGATTTTTAGCATAATTTTTATAAGATTAAATAAAAATAAATAATGTGCTATTAAATATTATATATTTTAATTTTACATTGAATATGGGGATTTTTATAATAATTTTCTGCTTTTGACTTGTGTTATGCACTATTAATATTCCTATTCAGTGAAAAGAAAGCAGCGAATAGGTGGGCAGAGCTCTGCATGTGTTAATAAGTAAAATGTGTCGGGAGGCGAAGCCTCCCTCGAGGGTTGGTGAGCGGAGCGAGCAGGGGGCAGAGCCCCCTAGTGGTTTTACATATTCCAAGACATGCTGATTCTATACCTGTGTTCTAACATGTATTTGATTTCATAATTATGATTTAGTATTAATCTCTTATATTTAGTTTACATAACATTTCACTGGCTTGAATTTCGTGTCAGTAACTTGTAGCATTACTATTCAAGTAGAATTAAGAAATAAAATATCAATATACTTCACAATATAGATCGGACATCATTTTGTCATGTTTCCGACACGGCTGTGTTTGCTGGGGTAGCATTACTATTCAAGTAGAATTAAGAAATAAAATATCAATATACTTCACAATATTTTACAGCATTTTCATTGAACATTTATGTAAATTTAAGAATTTGCACTTGATATTAACTTAATGTTTGCTCTTATTATATTTTGGTGCTTGTTACATTAGCTGCCATGCTGTACTTTTCAAAATTCGCTTAAAAAAAGAATATTTATATTTATTTTACAAAATCTTGAAAAACAAATAATTTGCTTGAAGTTTATAAGTTAATGTTCTTCTGTCTTTCTGTTCTATTTTGTTAATACAGACATGCCTCCGAATATATGGCACTGATTGAGATCAAACTTATTACATAAAAAGTATGTGACGCTGCAGTTTCGGTGTGATGTTAGAACTATTAAAAACAGTATTTAAAATTTTGTCAGTTAGAAATTCTTCAAATTCAACTCTAATTACTTTAACATTTTAATATATATATATATTCGTTTTGTTTGTCTTTTACTTTCTTATTCGTGATATATGGGAAGCTATAACATAATCGATTTTTTTTTTTTTTTTGTATGAAGTACATTAAAATATGCTATTACTTACACATTAACCTTTAAATATCTCTGTTTCTTAGCTCCGTTTATAGTTTTATTTATTTATTTTTTTTTTTACTTGTGCACGGCTTGAGAACACTCTCCATGCAGCTTCCAACAATAATCTGCTAACTTTCTAACATTCCATCAGGCATCCTTTCTCCTTCTTTGATGTCTTGATGAAACCAATCTCCTTGTTCATCGGTCACATAGCTTGTATTTACCGGGAAATAACGGAAATGAAAGTTAAGATTGTAGAGTTTAAAGCTGATTTCTGTAAAAAAAAATCCCATTTTTTTTATCAAAACTGTACGTGATACAAGAGTTTGAATATTTTTTTCCTTAGCCAGCTTTCAAATCACATCTGAAAAACACATCACTTTGAAGAAAAAAAATTGAACGCAGACCTGTGTAATATTTTTTCTTTTGAAAATATAGAGACTAACTGCTGAACAAAATGCGAACTCGGATAAATTTATTTTGTATTTACATTTAGTATTGAACAATATATATATAAACTTTTACTTTATTGGTATAAAGTGTGGCCATAATTAAACTTGGTCTATTCTGTAGCTGTAACTAAAATGCAGATTGAGTCGAAAATTTGTATCTAGACATTTTAAAAGATGTTCTCAAAAGTTCTACAAAAAAAAAAAATAAATAAAAAAATAAAATTTTAAAAAATTCCGCTCTAAGGGGACATACATCAAAATACAAACAAGATACAAAAGTTTTTTAAACAAATTTATTTATTACAGATTTAAATATTATTTGTTACAAGTTACAGATTGTTTATGGATGGAGATCATATATTGTTCAATGTGGGCCTCGTCATTAAGTTGTAAAATCTACAGCTGATGAACAGTATGTTCAACAGCTAATTGCAGCTGGTTACCAGTGATCCTCTCCACGTACAACATTATACGGTCCTTCAAGTCAGCAAAAGTTACAAAATTTCTTTTAAAAACCAAACTCTTTAAATTACCCCATAACCAAAAATCCCACAGATAAAAATCGGGAGAACGGGCCGGCCAAAAAGTGGAAAATGAACTCTGTGATCTGTAAGATTTTGCAACAAAAACTTTTTCAAAATGTAATGATCACGTTTTTAAATGTTGCATGGTTGTAAATTGTGAAAACAGACAATCGTTATTTATTATATAACTTTTCAAGCATTTTGACTGTAATGCTTGCTTGTATTTTGATGTATGTCCCCTTAGAGCGTGAATTTTTATATATTTATTTATTTTACTTTTTACTGAAACTTTGAGAGCATCCTTTAAAATGTCTATATGCAGACTTTTGATTCAATTCGCATTTTAGTTGCAGCTACACTGTGCTCTGACTAGGCCAAGTTTAATTATGGACACCCTGTATTTTTCCTACGGTTAAACATTTAGTGTATAAAAAAAAAAAAAATCAGTTTTGTTCTATAATATCTGTGTTTATTCTCATTGTAAAATACATATATTTTCTAGCGTATTTAAAGTAATATTGGTTGGTTTGTTGCACTAATGCTGCGCTACAGGTAAAGTATTTAAATTAGAAATAGAGAATACTAAATGCAAGAAATTGTGTTTAATTGTTCGAACTTTCAATAATATTACTTTCCGAAATTAGTACATTTTTCAAAAAATAGCATTTAATCATCAATATAACTGTATACGTTGCAACTGTATTGTAACAGCAATGTATAACATTAATTTCTTTTATCTAGAATTTTTTAATCTATCTCAAAATGTGTATATAATGAACGTTTTTGTTGTAAAATAATTCAGCTTTAAATTTATAATACTAAATATAGCCCAGTATATAATATTTCTACATAAAAAAAAAAAAAAAAAAAAAAAAAAAAAAAACCACTTCTTATATCGAAAAAAAAAAAAAATAATAATAATAATAATGAACTGAACTCGTGAAAAGAGAAAATATAAGTTATCCTATTTCGAGTTAGCTTTTCCAGAGTTATTTTATTTCGTAAAAAAAAAATACTGCTGTAAAGTTAAACAGGCACAGAACTTGAGTCAATACAAACATGTGTTTCGAACATAAGCTAAAGAAATTTCTCTTATTTTATTTCTATACGATTTTGATCTAAAAATAATGCTGTAAAGGAAATGTAAATATTGGTTGATATATACATCCCGATTTCTACCATCGGGTTTCGAAAACTAATGTTTGGTAATATGGAACTTTCTGCGCTCTAACATAATACGAAGGTACTGAAATTAAAATATACATTTTGATTCAGAAAAACACATAATAGATTTTATATATATTTAAAAGATTAAGAAATAAATAAATAAGAATTTGTAGTGTGTAAATCCATATGATTTTCAAAGAATTTTATGTTAAATATATATGAAAAGTGATTTATGTATTTTTTTATAATAAAAATCTTATGTACCAATTTAAAATGATGCACCGAAAAACTGATGTTAAAAAATGATAAGTAAAATAATCTGTAAGAAAGTACCATAAATTGCATTAATATTCTAAGGACGTATTTTTGCTCCGTGCTATTACTTGTGGCTACTATTTTCACCTGATTGAAGAAGTGGTATTATTTCAATTGTTCTGTTTTTTATAATTTTCGGTTTCTTTGCATACAATTTTATTTTATTTATTAAATATGTTATGTTTTCTAAGTAAAACAAATTAGGTTTGTATCTCACCCTATTAACCCAAATATTACAATAAATGTCACTCTATTAATTCTAACACAATAACCACCCAAAAGCAGTACACTAATATTCAGACCATCCCTGGCTGACCACGATTTTAGATTTGTTGTCTATTAAATACTGGATATCAATTTGCATACCTTTACACACTAAATCTTCAACATATGCACCAATTTAACAGGGAGGAGGTGCCGCTCACCACTCCAAGAGCGGTGTCGAGCGCTTACGCACCAATTTATAAACTTCTAAGCCCTCGACGTGAAGAATCAAAATTGTGGTGTCATGTCTCCGGACCATCCTAAGGAGTTCGTCCCAGACCGTCGCCAATTACCCACAGCGCATTACTAGCACGACGTTAAACCCAACCAATCAACCAGCCATCAGAAACTTCTAAAAATCTTCGTCGAGCACAAGATCCGCAATAAACTTCGTAGAGTATCTTTCATACTACACTAATTTTCCACAAAGCTTACTTATTCTACACTCTTGACCAACTTTCCAGAACTCATCTCTTTTGATCCAACTAATAAACTGGTCAATCCTGAAGAGCAATCCTGCGCAAAATTGTAACATTTTAGTAAGGCGTTTTATAAGCTCAGTGGGTATTTTAATGTTTATAGATAATTTATATATTTCGTTATATTAGTACTTGTAAGCTATACCGATCGTTTACTATGTTTTTGAGTTAATACATATTAGGTTAGAAAAAAATATTTTGAGTAATACTAAAAGCTTCTGGAAATGCTAAGCTGAATATTTCAAATTGTGTAAAATTTATTTTAACATCTAAATTTAAATGTTTTACACGATATGACTATTATAAAATATATTCTCATATTTGTTGCATAGATTTTTATGTAATATTTTAACAACATATGCGATGTTTTTTTTTTTTTTTTTAATGATCAGCAAATATTTAGTTACTAGCGAGCTTCGCCCGCTAGCGGGTCAGTATTTTCAAATGAATCACTATAATTAATGAATCACTAACAGTAACTTTTAGTCTTAAGAAAAGAAATAAAAAAAAAAAATCATTTCTGATCGGGTAAAATGTCGTCCCGGGTCCCCACTGCCTTCGGCAGCGCAGTCCCATGCGCGCTGCGCGTGCACAAGTTAAGGGATACACGCGCTGGGCGCGCGTATTCCTTCCCTGACTCTTCGTGCCCCCCCCCCCAAAAAAAAAAAAAAAAAATCATTTCTGATCGGGTAAAAACTCACACCGGGTCCCCATTGGGTATACCATTTTACGATATAAAAGAATTCATTTAAATGGATATTTATGCTGATATTTGTGAGCTTTAAACCAACAATTTATTTTTCTGTACATTATTGTGTAACTATATTCTTTGTAAATTATTTTTTTTTACTAATAAATCTTACCTACTTCAGAGATTGAATATGATTTATAATCTTATTTATTTTACTTGTACGTTTTTTATTAATTATTAATGTTTTCTATTATCTTCATAAAATATATATGCTGCATATAAAAGTATTAGAAAAAAAAAAAGAGAGTGAGAAATTTTTACATAAATATATAAACGTTTTTCAATATTTTAGATTCATACATGTTTTCCTTATCCCCAAAATTCAAGAACAGCACATTAAATATTTTTCAAGATATTCGACAACACGTAAAAAAATAAAAGTGTTTCCATTGTTTTGTCCAACACCTGTACATGTACAGTGCAGCCACATATCGTAAAACTAGCAGTGAGGACGCGTCCAAAATATAGGAGGGATGCCAGATAGTCCGACAGTTTGAAATTTGGAAAATATCCAGTAATTCTTCGCTCTGTTATTGCTCATTTTCCCTGAGTCAGATGAATGTCACCCCTATTTTAGCAATGGACTCTTTGACTTAGCCCTTGCGCAGATGCTTCCATGGTTTCATGAAATGTGGTCGAAGAATATACGGCAAACCAGTTTAATCCGCTCCACTCATCTAAGCCTTGGTGGCCTTTGTTCCACTTCCAGTTATTATTATTATTATTATTATTATTATTATTATTTTTTTTTTTTTTTTTTTTCTGTTTTCATTTGATCATATTTTCTGTGTATAATCTCATCCATTAATGTTTCAGGAACAATCCTTATTAAATTTTATTTATTTTTATTTTTTTATTTAATTTAATTTAGTTTAATTTTATTTAATTTTATTTTTACCCAGTGTAAGGCTTTATTTCCAAATGTGGTTGTTTGTTCTTTAATTCACATCTTCCTTTCTGGTTTGATTATTTTAATGATGAATTACTATTAATACCTAAATTAGCTTAAAGTTTTAACTTTAAGTATTTAAGAATATAATTCAAACCCATATATTATTAATATTAAAAATATAATTATCCATTAAAAATATAATTCAAACCCATTTATGAATTCTTAATAAGGCTTCACGAAATTTTTATAAGCATTACCTTATTTCAAATATTTTAAAAAGTAATTCTGAATCATTTTGAGATTTTAAATTTAATTAAATAACCATTAGAAAATATAATTTAGAATCATTTACACATACTTCAGAATTCGCCGCAAAATATTAATACACTTTACCTTAAGCGAAAAAAAAAAAAAAAAAAAAAAAAAAAAAAAGAAAATCTCAACCATTTCGAGATTTTGACTTTAAATAATTAAACATTAGAACGTATAATTCAGAATCATTTATGAATACTTAAAACTTCTTCAAGATATTCTAATAAGTTTAACCTTCTAGAACGCAAGTTTGAATTGTTTTGATATTTTAAATTTAAATAATCAACTATTATTAAATATATATATTGGATGAGTGCAAAAGTTCTACACTTTTTTACTACCCATAAAGAAGAGCAAATGAACGCAAAATGAACAGAACCTATTATTCAGCTTAGTACCCATTGCTATCTACTACCTCTTGCGATCTTTCAGGTAGGAGATGAATCCCACGGCGGTAAAATTCTGGCGGTTTCGAGTAAAAAATTGTCTTGAATGGCAGTTTTCACAGTACCAAGATCATCAAAGATATTCTGACTGAAGGAATTGTTGATCGTACGAAATAGGTGACAGTCGGTTGGTGCCAAGTCAGGAGAATAAGGAGGGTGGGTTAAAACCTTTCAACCTAAGCCCAGTAACTATTGGCGAGTGATGATAGCAGCACGTGGCCCGGCGTTATTGTGATGAAGGATAACAACGTGACGATTGGTGAGACCTGGCCGCTTTGCTACCAAATTTGCATGCAGCCTGTCTAACTGTAGACAATAGAAGGCAGCATCGACGATTTCGTTGAGTGGCGGGACCTCCCAGTGAATTATTCCCTGCACATCCCACCACACACTTAATAACACGTTCTTGGGATGAACTTCAACTTTCGAAGTCGATACAGGTGGATCAGAAAGGCGACACACAGTCCTACGACGCTTTACGTTACGGTACATAACCCATTTCTCATCTCCTGTCACAATTCGTGTCAAGAATGGGCCTTTTTATACCGGGAAAGCAAGGAAACACAGGTGGCGATTCGGTCATCCAGTTAATTAGCTGTCAGGTTATGTGGAACCCAACGACGTAACTTTCTTGTTCAACGATCCAACTTAACCAGACGCCTCTCGACCGTTTCCCGGTGTACGTTGAAGGTTTCCGCTAATTCTTTCACTGTTGGATTCAAGTTGTTTCTTATGGATTGGTCAATATCATCCTCTCCAACGTGTGATCGCCGTCTAGTCTTAGCCTGATCTCGGCAGCTCCTGTTTCCTTCCCTAAATTTGCGAAACCATCGACGACATGTGCTTTCGTCTATTGCATCCTCCCCATAAACTTGACAAACATTGCGACATGCTGCGGCTGTCGTTCTCTTTTTATCGAACTCGTACAACAAACAATGTCTTATATGCTCCTTCTCGCTTTCCATGTTACACCCTCTGATTTTTTTTTTTTTTTTTTTTTTTTTTTTTTTGAGGTGATTGACTTTCTGAAACACGATGCATTTATATGTGAGGCATTCACACGTTTGATTGGCCGACGATTTGCGTCATTACAATGTCATGTGCAATGCCAGTTCCATTACAAATTTGCATATCCAAAAGCGGGTAGAACTTTCGCACTCACCGAATATATAGCAAAATCTACAATTTTTTAATAAGTCTTCGTGAAAATTTAAATGTGACATTTAATATATTCGTATTTGTTCTTAAAAAAAAAAAAAAAAAAACATTTTTATCATAATATTGTTTAATAAGATATAAAAACGTGCAAAAGGTTTGCATATAAATAGAATAAATTTAAATTCACAGTAATGGTTTCTTGAAAATTAAGCCGAATTAAGGTATTCAAAATTTTCGTAAGAAAAAGAAAAAAAAAAAAAGAAATAAATAAAAGTTAAACATATAATTTATATTATTCGATTTAATCACTTGCAAACAATTATTATTTATATAAAATCACAGTAAATAAGAACGAAAATTTTCGTGAATTAAATACGAAAAAATATTTAAATAAATACATTTTTTTCCTCATTGAACTATTTCTTTTAATACGAACATATGCTAATGATCATGTAAAGGAATTTTCCCAGATAATGGGATGCCTTATAGTTAAGAAATGAAGTTAGTGAGAAAAATAAATGGTTATCCTTTTCAAATATTTGAAGAAAAACACTTTCTTTGCAAAACAAGATTTTTCTTGAGAATGAACAGATTAGAATAATGATATCGCATCATGATAATTTATGTTTGTCATCATAAAAGCAACTTAAGGACAGAAATAATTTTGTTTTGTATTATTGAATCTCGGACAAAATATATCAATCACGTCATTTTCCTTTTTTAACAATGCGTATTTATTTAAAAGAGGGCATAAGTAACGACAATTAAATTGCATTTTTATTGACAATGGGATTATTTATTGATTATATTTAATTATTAATTTATTTTTCAATAATTGATAAGAAAAGTTTAACTTAAACAGATTAACATGATTTTCCGAATCATCATCCGCATTGTTTACTTCCATTTAATTTAAAATAATGCAGTGTTTTAGATGTCACTATATATATATATATATATATATATATATATATAAAGTGCGTCCCAAAAGTTTATAGACTGCCTTTTTAAAATAATTACTTAAGAGCTATTTAAACGAGTAAGAAAGACAAAATAAATTATGCAAATAAATATTGACATAATGCAAATAATAAAATACTTAAAGAACTTTGAAGAGTCATAAATTTAATATATAGAAAAAACAAAATAATGTTGTCCGAAAAATATGCAGATAGCCTGTGTTACAAGCTGATTGAAGTACGGATCTCCAAATTTGCATATTCTAAGGTCATGTACTTGTGACGCAATAGTTTTCTGATATAAAAGCGATGCTGCCTTTCGTTTTTCTATTTATTGTAAATATGTCTCGCAACGTGCAATTTCCCGAAAGTGAAATTTTGCAAATCTATCATTTTAAAGCTCTTGGAAGGAAAGTTGTGAACACTGCAAGAAAACCTGGACACAGCTGGCCTGGTATTTACCAAATCCTATCAAAAAGAGACAATTTTAAAGCAAAATCATGTTCTTGGTGATAAAAGAAAAAACTAAACGGCAAGACTGAGTGATTTTCAGATTAGTTTCAACCTAGAACCTGTCTGTACGGTCAATTTCTTGAGAAGTGACCGTCCCAGTGTCAAAATTCACGGTGCATCGACGGCTGCAGGTAAGTGAATTGCTTGCTTATTTTAGATGGTCCCGATGGTTGGGCATATTACTGGTACGATATTCGCAAGGAACCACAAACTTTTTTGAACAGACAACAAAGTGGGAGTTCACTCATGCTGTGAGGAGCATTTTACCAATATTGTTTTTTAAGTAAGTCATCGATGTTTCGAAGATTACCAGAAAATGTTCGAAGTACAGTTACTTCCATTTTCAAAGTTATTAGTTGGGAACAAATAAATATACCAGCAAGAAAATTGCTCCATTGACGTATCAGACTGTCGGCAGCAAAATTATTCGAGGGCTAGCAATAATTTCGATGTAAAAAAGTACACTTAATACTGTTTTGTTAAATAAACCCTTGTCGAATCATGTTCTTAGACTGAGTAAAAACATGACTCGATAAAGAGGTATTTAACAAAGCAGCATTAAGTGTACATTTTTAAATAGACATTATTGCTAGCGCTCGAATAGTTTTACTACCGAATGTACTTTTCCTCCATTCCATTCATTTCTTGTCTTAATTTTTCTTAGATATTGGATAACTTTATAAAGTATTAGATTTGTTGTATTTTTTATTAAATTTTAGTTAAATTGCTTAAATGAAGAAGTTCTTAAACACATTAATAAATGTATTACATTAAAAGCATTCAATTAAATTTTGATATTCTTCTAAATTCTTTTTCTAGAAGATATGACGAGATTTTGCATAATTACAGTCGGCAGCAAAAATTATTCGAGCGCTAGCAATAATTCCTACATAAAAAATGTACACTTAATGCTGCCTTGTTAAATAAATTCTTGTCGAGTCATGTACTTAGTCAGTCTAAGAACATGATTCGACAATGTTTTATTTAACAAAATAGTATAAAGTGCATCTTTTTTACATAGGAATTTATATTGCTACCGTTCGAATAATTTTGTTGTCGACTGTACATCTAAAGTATAACTAAATCGTACCAAAAGTTTGCATATGTATACGAATTTTTAGGGTGATAAAAAAAAAACTTATTTTTAGAGAAGTTTCAATTTCTTATATTAAGGCACATCAACAAGTTTAATTAACGAAATATTGACCACTTTTTCTATGACTTACCACCAGGTGCAATAAGGCCATTTATGTAAGATGCAAACAAATCTCATTCTTTAAAGTCAGGAACTGCCTTCTGAACATCCTGAAAATTTCAGAAAAAACATTTTTGCGTCGAGTGGAAAAAATGGTAATCACATGGTGCCAATTCAGATACATATGACGAATGTAACAAAATTTCATAACCAAGATCCTGTATCTTCTTTTTTGTTCCTGAAGCCATGTGCAGTGTTGCCAGATTGGGGACTTTTTTTATTCAATTTTCACCAACAAATTTTAATTGTAACGGTTGACTATTAATTTCGAAGATTAATCGTCTATTATGTATATCAGATATCACTTCTCAAAATTATCGGTGAGAGTTGAATGAAGAAAGTCCCCAATCTTGCAACACTGGCCATGTTGGCAGGAAACAGATTTTCGTTTACAAACTGCTGGACGAAATTTACGCACTTTTTTATCTAGTCGGGTTATCTGTTCATAATATACGCCTGCACTGTTAAAAACGGTTTCTTAAAAATTATCTAAATCGTCTCAAAATAGCTCCGAAACAATAGATACTTAAATTTGAAAACCCATGAACTGATTTTTGAGTATATTGACTTGTCAAACATGGGGATATTGGGATTCTTATTGGTCAACCCCATTTTTGAGCATGTCGATATACTCAAAAATCTGTACATGGGTTTTCAAATTTAAGTATATATATTTTTTTAAGCTATTTTCAGACAATTTAGCTCATTTTTAAGAAACAATTTTTTTCAGTGTGCAGTGATAATCTGATCTGGTATCAACTCTTTCCAGCTGATATCAATGCGACAATCCCTCCAAATGCAAAACATTAACATTTCTGGTACTATTTGACCTTCGCAAATGCAGAAGTTGAACTCCTTAGCATTACTTAGATCTTTTTCGTACTATGTTGTTATATGCAATCCAATAACTAGACAATCCAAGAAAGGCTCATATTGCTGTCGAGAAAGCAAATAATAATCAATTTAAATTCCACCTGCCAATTTTTTTTTATCGCAACCAATGACACAATTTGCAGACAATCCAAGCTTGTTCAAGTGTTTTCAAATGTTACATGATGAATGCTTAACTTATTACTGATTTTTTTCTTAGACAAAAGTGGTTTATTACGTTCTGAAACCCACAGATCGTTGTCATCAAGATCCGTGCGCACGTTAGATGATTTTAAAACGAAGCACAAGTTTTTATGTGGTTCCGTCACATTATAAAGAAATTAGAGCTCAAAAACAGCATAATTTCGAAAGTTAGGTTTTTCTTGTTCCATTATATGCCCTTAATTCTCTAAATTTAATTATTAAAAAAAAAATCTCTATTATCAAAAATCAAAACATTGGGATATTAGCTTTCGATTAGTACCAAAATTGCCTAATTAAGAAAAAAAGGAATAATGAAATTTTCAAGTGCAGTAGACTAATAAAAATTTAAGTAAAAAATACTTTTTCTAATAGCAGAAGCATTTCATTGTGGATCCCTTAAAAAACATAAATTAAAAGTTTATTCTTACGAAAACATGATATAAAGAAATGAAACTTGCAACGATAACAAAATTTTAGAGAAAAGTATAGATATTTCACTTCTGCAAGAAATGAAATTTTTTACCTATACAAAATATTTTAAAAAGCTTTCGAGACCTTTGAAATTTATGGTTTAATGAATATTTATACAAAAACTAATAATTGAGAATATTGCTCTCGAATGCTTTTTAAAATATTTTTAACATGTAAAATATTTCTACTCTTGCAAAAGCGAAATGTCTATGCTTTTCTCTACAATTTTCTTAGCGTTGAAAGTTTCGTTACTTTATATCATGTCTTCGCAAGAGTAAATTTTTATTTTATGTTTTTAGGGCTCCACAGTTAGAAGCTTCTATTGTTAAAAAATGATTTTTTACTTAAAGTTTAATTTTATGCTTTTTAATTACACACACACACACACACACACAAAAAAAAAAAAAAAAAAAAATCTAATCAAAATTTTTTAGACTGCTGCTGTGTAGACAACGACAGATTTTCTTTTGCTAATTGACATCTTTTCTATTAATTATCTGCAAAAAAGTAACACAAATGCCTTCGAGGATCGAATCCACGACCATCGCGTTATCAGCCTGAAGCTCTAACCAAAAATCAAACAAACAAGAAAAGTCATAGAACATGTGAGAAAAATCTAACAAATACTTATACAAAAAAAATATCGTTCTCGAATGCTTTTAAAATATTTTGAATATTTTAAAAGCATTCGAGTGATCTCATGTCTTGCAAAAGTGAAATATCGACTTGGAAAGAAAAAAATCTTGGTGTTGAAACTTTTATTTATTTATTTATTTATTTTATAGCATGTCTGTGCGAGAATAAATTTTTATTTTATACTTTTCGGGGCTCAACAATAAAAGCTTCCTATGTTTTTTTTTTTTTTTTCTTTAACTAATATTTTTCTTTTATACATTTTAGTAACTCAAAACAGAAGCTTCTTAAATAAACTAATTGAACTATCTTAGGTTACTGTGTAGACAACGAAAGATTTTCTTTCATCAATTGACTGCTTTTGTATTAATTATCTGCAGAAAAGTAACTCATTGGCCATGGAAGATCGAACCCACGACCATCGCGTTATCAATATGGCGCTCTAACGCATTATGTAAACGAGTGACGAAAACAGCTGTTTACATTTATATTAAAGAGGAGGAGCCTTATTTTTCAGCGTGACACAAATACACGATGATAAAAATACAATTTTAATAAAAAGCTTCTAAAAAAGATATTTATTACTTATTTTACTTAACATTTTATTTTGTGCTTTTTAGTAACTTAAAAATATTCTTTGGCTACTATGTAGAGAATGGTAAATTTTCTTTTATCAACCAACACCATTTCTATTAATTATTTGCAACAATGAACACATCAACCCTTCGAGGATCGAACTCACGACAATCGCGTTAACAACAAGACGCTCTAATCAACTGAGACAACGTGAAACGAAAAGAGTTACTTACATTTACTTTAAAGTGGAGACACCTTGTTTATTAGCGTGACACGAAGACATAATGACAAAATCCAGTTTTAATAAAAACTTCTAAAGAGCTTCTAATTTTAACAAAAAGCTTCTAAAAATTATTTATTTATTTATTTTTACTTACATTTTTATTTTGTTCTTTTAGTAACTAGATAAAAAGCTGCTTAAAACACTCTTTAAACGTTCTTAGGCTACTGAGTAAACAATGAAAAATTTTCTTTTATCGTTTGACACATTTCTTACAAAGTAATTATCTGCAAAAATTAAAACCTCAGTCTTTCGAGGACCGAACTCACGACTCTCGCGTTATCAACATGACGCGCAAACCAACTGACCCAACAAGAGATGAAATGATAGCTTATATATATATTTTTTAAGGGGTGACGCCTTGTTTTTAGCGTGACACGAAGACGCGATGAGAAAATCCAATTTAAAAAAAAAAAAAAAAATCTTCTAAAATCGACATAACTTTAATACAAAACTAATACAAGAAAAATTACTAGCGAGAAAGTCGTGAAATGCCTTCGGTGTCTAAATACAATATGTCATTCTGAATTTCTATAGAAAAATGGGTAAATTCAGTAGAATATCTTTCAAATGTGCGTATATAAGGTAGGTGAACCAAAGGTGGCCATAGTTAAGCTCTGTAATTTTTTTATAATTTTCTGGTTAAGTACATAAGGCTGGATTTTATTTTGTAAAATACGACACTTATGTGTTACACATATCACATTTCTTTATAAAGACAATTTAATTATTTTTATAATAAAATTTCAAAATTGTAGCTTATGAACCACTTTTGGCGCATAGTGCTGTAAAGATGGCCCATATTTAAAACGTTAAAAGAAAATGCTAGGCAAACTATTTTTGCATCCAGAAGCATTCATCTGAAAGGAAATTGCAAGAGTAAAAAATCACAATAAACATTTGTCGAATAATAAATTTTTAATCGGATTCAATGCAAAAATTGAAAATTATTTTTTTTTATGTCTCCGAAACTCTTCCTGCACATATCGCAAGCATTAATTACACAGAAGCATATCCATTATTTTGTCCTTCTTACGCAAAAGGCAATAAGACTTTGGTTTTGGCTATGCTCAAGGTGACCGGACTTCCGGGCCACCTTCAGAACATGCATATGGTCGTCATTTGCACAATATTAAACCTTAATCTGATAAATTTATCAGAAATGAAGTTATTTAGAAAATATTCCTATTTATATTTTGATGAAAGTTTTATCTGCCGATTTTACTCAGATAAAAATATTAGATGTCTTTGTTTTGATCTCCAATTAATTGTTCAATGAAAATTTTACAGGAGCTTGAAAAATTATTATGGTCAGAACAAATTAATTTTAAAAATAACACAGTTATCTCACGTAATATAAAATGACACACTGCTGCTTCTTTATACTTTTTTTTTTTTTTTTTTTTTTTTTTTTTTTAACAACATTATGTGGATTTACTATAACTAATTTAGACGCTGAACTAATTTTAAAGAAACTGTGGATCATAGTCCTGTCAAAAACTTCGTTTTTGTGCATTTAATTATATCGTCTGTGCAGGTGCGCTAAGAACAAAGTAGTGCTTAAACAAGATGGACTTCCTTCATACATAATTTTTTTGTCTTAAACGAGAACCTGTGTGTTACTGTTTTGAAAAGAGATTCATTAGCCTTATTTTTTTTATGAAAAATTGATTTGTAAGATTTTTGATATTTGAATTTCATGGTGGCCATGTTTTTGAAAATCAAAAAAGACTAACTACTAAAATGATTGTAAAAAACCTTAATTTTCAAAAAATCAAAACAATCCTTTCAATTGAAATAAATAATTACGATTCGACAAAAGACGAAAATCTAGGATTCAGTGTAACATGAAATCGGTAACATACATCATGTTGCATTCGTGCCTACAGTTTTTGCTAGATGAATGATCACGCTCAGTTATTTACACTTGAAATAAGAATGAGGAATTTGCAGATATGGGGGATTTGAACAAAATCCTATTTTTCTAATAATTAAAAAAAAAAAAAAAAAAAAAAAAAAAAAATTAAAAGTAACCAAAAATTACGTGTCTTCAGAACGCTGTCTGACGTCACACTTTATGATACTTCAATGTTTACATTTTGTTAGGGTAGTTAGCAAGCAGCAATTCGTTTTAATTTTCGTAATTATTAATCGTTTATATGATTTCTGAGCATTTCTTTTTTATCTTATAATCATTTAATATCATTATCACCATTTTTCATTATCATTATTTTCAATTGTTTTCTTTTCATGGCGGTTGTCCAATGTTTTCGTTTAACAGAATCCCGTGGAATGCTAAAGTATAGCTTTTGAGAAGCATTAGCCATTATATTAGTGCAGAGAGGTACAATACAATATTTATACTGGGATTTTTTAATATCCATCATTATTATAAAATACAAAACCTATTTCAGTCATTCAAGAAGCAAAGCAAAGCACGAAATCGAATGTAAACAGCGATTACTTACGTTTGTTGTCATAAAGAGTGGCGTCACGATATATTATACTGCGTTTTCTCGATAGAGTAAATAGTGCGATGTTAAAATTGTTATGAATCAGTAATAAGATTTCAAATAAAGAAAATCTATGTATTTATTTTCTTACCATTTCATTTTCTATTATATAAGAATAAAATCAGAAAACGTGTAAAATCCTGATTGTGATAATTTGAAATATACGATGTCTGCCTTCAAAGATTTTATTCTTTATCATTCAACAGCATTATTATGGTGACATCTACTGCAACACCAAATACTTCCTTTAACAGTACCGCATAACATAATTCTGAGATTTAAAATAAAATAACTAACACCTTTTAATACAATTTCGACGAAAGCATTGCGTTCTATATTTGATTATATGTTATAATTCTTGATAATTGGGGGGCATTTTTAGATATTATATTGATTGTCTTATTATCATTTTACGGATTTAATGTACTGTATTCAGAATAAAAATATTTATGTTTTTAAATTACTTTATTCGTTCTAGAACAAATTTGTATAATTTCCCAATAAAAAGTAATTAACAAAATAAATGTAAATTAAATAAATTTGCATGAAAACTCCCTAATTAAATAACTTTGTCTAGTAAATTTTTCAAGATAGTTTCATATTTAATTTAAATGTAAATTAACTTAATATCAAATAATTCCATTATCTTTTGAAACATGACTTCATGTATCGCGTTTTGCATAACTTTTAAAAAACTTCGCTAATGTATCTCAAGACTTGTTTATCCTTTTTAAAACAGGAATTATTTTGCGTACAAATCAATGAAAAATGTACGTACTTATTACTAACGAGCAAGAACAAGATAAAAAAGAGTGTTACGATGTTTGCAAATATTTGATTAATACGAATAAATACATTAAGTAATTGAAATAAAACGACTTTTAAAAAACCTTTTTATTATATTTACGTGGATAGTACCTAAAATTTTGTCCCCTGGGAATATGTGATTTCGAGATATTTATTTTCGTATTACTGGCGCACTATGAGAATTAAAAGAAGAAAAATATAATTGTAAAGAGAAGGTAAACAAATAATTCAAATTATATATATTGAGACCTTAAGGCACTTAAATGTATGATCCAGTAAGCACATAATTAATTTGATGAAAAATTAGTAAGAATTATTGACTTTATCATAATTATTATCTCAAATTTGACATTTTATTTTACAGATTTTCCAAAGCTCAGTGATACATAAAATTCATTTTTATTTTTCTACATGTGATCACACTACATTTTACACTAATTTATATTAATTAAAATATTAAATATATATACCAGGTGATAATTAAAAAACTTTGAATAAACACCACAAAATGCGAAAAACTCACAACAATTTTTTCTGATCGAAAGAACACACCATCCTTCGTCAGGCGAACAAAGTAGGCATGAGTGTTGCAGTAAAAGCGGCAATACACAAAACCATTTTAAAAGATGAACAATATATAAAGAGAAATATATAAAGATGAATGTAAATATAAATACTGGTGTGAGCTGCATTACGAAATAAAAGAAGAAAATAAATAAATAAATAAATAAGATTTAAACATGTGAGAAAATCTAAAGATTTAGATTTTTAGATTTTGTCTCTATCTCACAATCTCTATTTCAAAAACGGCTCCATTATTTCTTGTGTATTACGTGATTACTACAAGAAAATTGACAAATGTCCATAATTTTTGGGTTAGTCTTAGATCTCGGAAATTGATGTTTCAAAAATCGGCTCTAAGTAATTTTCAAAACTCGCTAAGTAATTATGTTTTATAAGTTTTTACGACATATGTATTAGTATGCTTTAACATGAAAATTATTAGATGTTTGATTTCTGAAGTAAAACTTTAGGTCTTCTGGACACACTATCTCCAAAATCAGTTTGTAATACGTGTACTAGTCGGTAGTGGATCTCGTGTAGCTACACTGATGGAAAAAAAAAATCCCAACACCAAGAAAAAATTATTGTACAGTAATGAAATTTCAGCAATACATTTGTCTAGGTAACATATTTAATTGATTAAAATTTCAAGATCACAGGTAGAGCCATTGGCGAGAAGAGTCATTTCAAATGTGAAATGTTTGTACATTAGTAACCGGTGTAACCGCCAGAATTTTGAATGCAAGCATGCAAACGTGCATGCATTGTGTCGTACAGGTGTCGGATATGAGTTTATGGGATGGAGTTCCGTGCCTGTTGCACTTGGGCGGTCAATGCAGGGACGGTTAATGCTGGTTGTGGATGACGCTGGAGTTGTCGTCCAATGATGTCCCATACGTGCTCGATTGGAGAAAGATCTGGTGATATAGCAGTCCAAGGCAACATGTCGACACTCTGTAGAGCATGTTGGGTTACAACAGCGGTATGAGGGCGAGCGTTTTCCTGTTAGAAAACACCCCCTTGAATGCTGTTCATGAATGGCAGCACAACAGGTTGTATCACTAGACTGACGTACAAATTTGCAGTCAGGGTGCGTGGGATAACCACGAGAGGGCTCCTGCTGTCATACGAAATTGCTCCCCAAACCATAACTCCAGGAGTAGGCCCTGTGTGTCTAGGCCGCAGACAGGTCGCTAGCAGGCGTTCACTTGGCCTCTTTCTAACCTACACAGGCTATCACTGCGACCAAAGCAGAACCGGCTTTCATCAGAAAACACAACAGATCTCCACTCCGTCCTCCAGTGAGCTCTAGCTTGACACCACTCACGTCCCAAACGGCAGTGGTTTGGAGTCAGTGGAATGCACGCTACAGGGCGTCTGGCTCGGAGCTGTGCTTGAAGTAACCGATTAGTAATAGTTCGTTGTGTCACTGTGGTGCCAACTGCAGCTCGAATTTCAGCTGCAGACGCAGTACGATTAGCCACAGCCATACGCCGAACACGGCGGTCTTCCCTCTCAGTAGTGCCACGTGGCCGCCCGGAACCCGGTTTTCTTAAGGCAGTACCTTCCCTTGACAACTGCTGCCAACACTCATGCACAGTGGATGCATTCCTGTCAAGTCTTTGTGCAATATCGCGGAAAGAAAACCCACCTTCTCGTAGCCCTACTACACGACCTCGTTCAAACTCAGTGAGCTGTTGATAATGGCTTCTTCGTCTTCTTAGAGGCATCCTTGACTAACATTAACCCACTACGTCAAATCTCAACTGTAAATAACGATCAAGAACCTTACAGCGCTTATTTAAAGCAAACCTCATTTGCATGTTCATAGTGTCGCTACTAACGCCACACTTATGCGCGTAGCTCGAAATTTGAGTCGACGTTATCTTTCAGATGTATAAACACGCCTACCAAATTTAGTTTATCTAGCACAGCTCCTTCCTGGTGTTGGGATTTTTTTTCCATCAGTGTATTACACCCCATAGTGTTTTAACATGTACCTCTAATTTGTATATAAAACAATAACAAAACTCGTCAATAAAGTCAATTGCTATTTTCGTAGAATTAAAAACTTTTTTAGTATGACTAAATAAAATTTTATATTATTTTTATATCAGTATTTTAATAACATATTTGTATCACTAAATCCCATTATTAAAATTAATTAATCTGCGAACTCACGTGGGATACTGATACTCATCTGTACATCACTAAAAAGGTTGTTCACAATATATATATTGATATTACCTATAACGTAATAAATAGTTTACAATGGTACACAAAGGATTAATGGAATAGGTTTCTTGACTCATTTGACTAAATTTTAATTCATTCAATGTTTAAAGAAAAGTTTAATGATAATATATATTCATTATCATCGCATACGAAACATCTTCTACAGTAATATACACTGTTAAAAAAATGCAACTGTGCTGTCAGAAATTCTCTGTAATTTGAGAAAAAAAAGTCGTAAATTACGGAAAAATTACTTTGACAAAACGTATTTTTCTGTAATTACAGCGAATTTCTGTCAGTTGCATTTTTTTAACAGTGTACAATAAATAAATAAAATGTAGAAATTTTATCACATTTAAGTGACTTTATTACAGTATGATAAACAGAATTTCATTTCATTCATATTTCATATAATTACTGTTTTAAGTGAAAAACATTCTTCCAAATTTGCACTAAATTGTGTTTTTTTCTTTTTTTTTTTTTTTTTCTTTAAACATATAACCCCTCAACTGTGTAAAAGAAAAATAATCACTTACAAAAGCAAGCCTACCTGAAAAACATTTTGATTGTGCTTGTAATAAGTTAATTAACACAAATAAATGCATTACATAATCAAGGTAAAGCAATATTTCTGAAAAATATCAAACTATTTACATGAATATTAACTAAAGTAATTTTTCAACTAAAAATATTTGCTTTCAGGATAATTATATACAAATTCCAAATACCTTAACAATTCAGAAAAAATCTAGTATATAAAGAGCAAATAAATATGTTATACAAATTAAAAATTATTCCATTGAAGAAATTTAATATATAATCCAATAAAAGCGTAATTAACTTAATGAAATCTTGGAAGGAATATTTTAAATAAAATAAATACTTTAGTTCTCTTTACATATGCAACACTATCTCCCAGAAGGATTCCAAAATGCAATCTTATTATTTGCCTACGTAAGATATTTTTAAAATTCCATGCCTGAATAATAAAAAAAATAAAAATAAAAATAAAAATAAAAACTATCGTTTGAGAGGAAAATGCTTTTAAAAATTAGAATATGCAAACATAATTTCTTTATATTCATCTATCACAATGCTATATATATATATACATATATATTTGATCAAACTTATTTTATTATAAGTATTCAAAAAATCTCAGTGTTTGGTTGATATAATTAGCTTCTACAATATCAACACATTCAAACACTCCAAATATTATTGTATTTTACATTTTCAGTTATTCATAGATAGCAATATAGAAATTCCTGATTCACAGAATTGATATTTCTCTTTTATTGCTTATCATTGATTTTTATATTAATATTTCTGAAACTGCGTTGCTCAATCACAAAAAGCTTTTTGAATACAAAAGAAAGGTAATTTTCAATCAAGAAAAATCTATGTACAGAAAATACACCTACTGTAGAGCAAAGTAATCTAGATTTTTTGCAGGTGTATTGATATAGATTGATACTTTTAACACCCACAAGAATATTTTCGAATTTCTTTCTGATTCTAAAATTAACAGAATGTATTGTTCAGTATTAATAATACAAAATATTCATTATTCTTAAGTTACTATTTATGTGGGCTTTTTAAACAAACATTTGACTTTTTATAGTAGAAATACACTGCTCGACCATTGAAAATGCAACTCCAAGAAGGAATGATAATAACGGAATGAAATTTATTGGACACATACATTATAGTAGGAAGAACAATTGATTAAAATTTGAGGAAATTTGGAGTAATATATATTGAGAAAACAGTACATAAAGCAGCGACCTCTGTGAGCAATAACAGCACATATCTACCTACGCATTGAATCGAACAGCGATTGGATGACATGTACGGGTAGAGCACTTTATGAAGTTTTAACACGATGCCACAATTCATCGATCGAAGTTACTGGTGAGTGGTGGGGGGCCAGTCGCTTTTCAACGATTAAATAGTCATTTTCATTGGTGCGAGATCAGGAGAACGCGCTGGCCAGAGCAACAGTCGAACACATTCGGCATCAGTGAAGCTCCAGACAATATGGACAGCTTGCGGTCTTGCATTATCTTGCTTAAATGTTGCGCTTCGGAGGCCTTGAACATAGGGCAGTGCTATGGGCCTTAACTCGTCAGAAATGTAATGGCTGGTATTCAGAGTGGCGGGAATGAAAACAAGAGGTGATCGGGACGTGTATCCAATGGTACCACATACCATCAATCTAGGTTTTGACTCAGTATGCGGCTACCAAAATTCTGATTACCCTAAAAAATGCATCACTGATATAGGCGCCATTAATGTGTGATCAACGATGAACTTGAAAGCAGGAATGGCGTGAAGTTACTTTTCAGACAAATCACAATCCTGTTTACAGCACTAAGATTGCCTTATCCGTATTTAACAGCATTATGAAAAATGCACATTGCCAGTTGGGATTCGACATCATCATACTGTCCATCATTTGCAAGGATGTTATGGGTTCTCATTGGATACACGTCTCGATTACTTCACGTTCGTATTCCTGGTACTCTGAACAGCGGCCATTAAATTTCTGATGAGTTAAGGACCACCCCTCTGCCCTGTATTCGAGGCCTCCGTAGCGAAAAATTTAAGCAAGATAATGCACGACCGCAAGTTGTTTGTATTGTCCGGACCTTCTTTGATACAGAATGTATTCGACTGTTGCTCCTGATCTCGCACCAAGGAAAATGACTGTTTAACCATTGAAAAGCGACTGGTCCCCCACCACTCACCAGTAACTTCGACCGATGAATTGTGGCATCGTGTTGAAGCTTCATGAAGTGCTCAATCCGTACATGTCATCCAATCGCTGTTTGATTCAATGCCTAGGCAGATATGTGCTGTTATTGCTCACAGAGGTCGCTGCTTTATGTACTGTTTTCTCAGTACATATTACTCCAAATTTCCTAAAATTTTAATCAATTGTTCTTCCTACTATAGTGAATGTGTCCAACAAATTTCATTCCGTTATTATCATTCCTTCTTGGTGTTGCATTTTCAATGTCGAGCAGTGTATATATATTGAGAAATAATTTTCTATATCTAAATGAACGCTTTAACAAACTTGTTGTCATAGGTGGACTCTGCTTAGTTTCCTATTATGTATACGTTATCATAAATTTCTACTACGAGGCATACTATCTTATCTGTCAACAACCTAATTAATATTCCGTAGTATTGTTACTCCATCTTTGATTCACACCAGCATTTTCGCAGGGCATTTTTCGTCTTATTTAATCTTAATTACATTTGGAGAATACCACACTCCAGAATTACTGGAGATGGGAAAAAGGCGGATCTAGCAATACTACGGAATATTAGTTAGGATGATGGCTGGTCATAAGCATGCTACATTCATGTTAAGATACATAAATATGATCGATTGCTCGACATGGTGACAGACTGAAATGACCAACCTAATAAGCTAGCAAATTTTTATCTCTATACATTTACCATATCCTAAATTGTCAATTAATTTTTTGGGGGTCATATTTGTATTTTAGTTTTTATGCTGTTCTGTACTATTTTCAATGCAATTATCCCCATGATGCAAGTTTGTGTGAATTATCGCTCTATTCTGCTCTTCGTTAGGAAAATCTTAAATTTCGAACTTATGAAATTTTAAGTTAAAATACTGGTATTCAATGATGTTTAATCAAACCAGTCTCGTAAATGATATTTTAAATGTAGTCTGATATCCTTAAGATGGAGATATTCTCATGAAATTTCGCCGTATTCTGCAATGTTAAGAAATTCGTAAAATTCGAAGAACTTACGAAATTTTCAAAGTAGAATGTTCATAGTTAATAATATTCATCCCAGAATAAAAACTGATATTTAAAAGCTAGTATGAAATATCTATGATAATGTATATGTATGTTCCTTTTTAATGCACTTTTGAGAAATATTTTGACCTATTCTTCCATGCTAAGGAATTCTTAACGTTAATAATTTACGAAATTTTCAAAGTAGAATGTTCATAGTTTATGACGTTCATGCCAGCATCATAACCAATAGTAAATACTGCTTGTCCGTTCTTTATATAAAAAGTATTAATTTTAATGTACGGTTATACGAAATTTGGCGTTATTCTCCTAAGTTAAGAAAATTTTAAATTTAGAGAGTCGAATCTTATGAAGTTTCTAAAATAGAATGTTGCAAATCAATGTTTTTGCCAATGTCATAAGTGATATTTTAAAACCAGTTCGACTTATTTACGACTATTTGTTCTTGAGATATCGTGTACACAGGTTAACAAACTAACACGCTAACAAACACCCCACAGATGTTATTTTGTTATTTTCAAAATTCTCCATCCCTGAAAACGTGTAAAAATGTTACAAAAAAAAAAAAAAAAAAAAAGTTTGAAAATTTTCACAATTACCTAAGTTTGCCATACATGTAGCATCATGGGGAATATAAAATTAAAAGAAATTGAACATGTGAACAGACGTGAACAGATATCAGTGATATAAAAAATATTAAAACTTAATTTTTTGTATTCTTAGAGAAAAATCATTTAAAGAGTTCTTAATTATAATTCACATTTATGAAAAAAAGAAAGTAAAAGAATTTATTTTCTACAATATAAAATCATATTCAAAATATTTCTACAATATTTCTACAATATTTCTACAATATTTCTACACAGAAAAAGTGCAATGTAAAATTCAAAATAATTTGTAATAGTTTACATTAACACATACAATTTTTTTTCTAGATATTTTCGTCGCATTTTGATCAGTACAAACTAGATAAAATGAAGAATGGCATTCTTTACTATAGTTAATTAATGTCTTACATATCCTACAAATAGTATGCATAAGAATATTCGAGACACTTTTAGGTTTGTTTATTCGAAATATTTCTAGACAATCTTTTTCACTAGAGTTTATCTATGCTTCTTGACTGAGATACGCTGCGATCCAAATAGCGAAAACTATAAAAATAACAAGATCGTCTCTATTCTGTAATTTTAACTATACAATATAAATGACATTTCTAACATTAATTATCTATAGACGACTGCACTTCCAGTAAAATAAACAGTCCATGATTTATTAACGTCCCTGCATGACAATATCATTGTTTCATTGATGTCAAATTTATTTCTCACATGAATAAATTAAGAGAATCCTGATCAAAAATATGTAAATAGATGTAATGTTGTAGTTTATTATATATAGGAAATAAAAATGTTAACTATAACATAAATCAGGAATAAACAATGATATATCGTGTTATTTAGTCAATTTATATCTCCAACTTTATTTCTTCGAATGATGTAAAGTCTGTAAAATAAGAAAATTGCTAGAAAACGCTGTAATTTACAAAAACATATTCTGCATTGCTCGCGTTTTTGTTTTTTCTTTAATGCTGCTCATGTGTCGAAATTAAATTTTTGCCTGGTGAAACATCGTGTTATTTCTATCTGCAGCAGTTGTAATATGTTTTACAACTCATTGTGTTTGCTAATAATGATTTTACTTTTTTATTATCCAACAAATGTCGATGTTCATTATCCAACAAGTCGAATGTTTCTTAAAATAAATAAATAAATAAATAAATAAAAATAAAAATAAGTAAATAAAGAATTTTGAGGGTTTTAGAGTTTTTAGTGAGCCAAAGCAGAAATCTCCAGAAAATTGATATACACTGGTGCTCAAAATAAAAAATTTCCTCGTTTTCTTATTTTGCGTAGAACTTTTAAATAAAGGAGCATACGAGCATAAAATTTGGATGGTATGTTTGTTATCATATTATTAATCGGATTTTATGTAACTTTAGCATAAGTAATAATTTTTAAACTAATAATTATTCAATTTTTCTCAAAAATAAGCTTTGGAAAAAATGAAAATTTTCAACAATTTTAGAAAAGAGAACTTGATGAAAAATTGTTTTAAAGTTGCATTACAGATAAGTAAAGACGGACATGCCTTCAAATGTTAAACTAATTCCCCGATTTTTTTTTTTTTCTATATTCACTTTTCTTTTACAATTATAACGGATTTTTTGAAAAAAAAAAAAAAAAATATATATATATATATATATATACTAGCTGACCCGACAAACGTTGTTTTGTCATATAAATTATTTCTAGAGAATATTTTGCTAGAAAAAATAACTAACTTATTGTAACTGTGTAAGGATGTGGTATATAAGTGGAAGATGTATGGAGCGCTGTGAACGGTGAAAGAATATAAAAATAACAAAACACCAATCATTTATTTTTTTAATTTATTAAAATTGATTCTTTAAAATTATATACATATCGCTACTTATAACAATATTACTAAAAAACAATATCAATCCCTTAATGCAACAGAGTGTACAATATTTTTTTTATCCCATCTTTCGCCAATACAAACAAACTGGATGGTTTGCCCACTCGAGAGCCACGTATAATTGTCCGTGTGAAAAACATGATGTGCTCAAATCTAAGCCACAGACAGACATCGTTTGGCCCTGAGACTTATTGATAGTCATTGCAAATGCCAATCTAATTGGAAATTGAGGGCGTTTAAATTGAATTGGCACATCTGTGGGTATAATAGGGATTCGCAGTAGTAATATATTTTCACCTCGGAATTTGTCATTTAAAATGATGGCTTCGATAACATTTTTCATTAATTTTTTTATGACTAATCGCGTGCCGTTGCACAACCGTGGTGGGTTCAAATTACGCAGCAAAATAACCGGAGATCCAACCTTCAGTTGTAAAATATGCGGTGGCATGCCTGGTAAATCCAATGAGTTTAAAAACTTTGTTGGATAATTTACAGCTTCGGTGGCATCGCAAACTGTATCATTAGATTTGTATGACACCAAGTCTCCTGGTAACAAATGTTGTATCTTGAGATTCAATTCGTTGACGTCCACATTTTTTGCTGCTAAAATTGCTCTTTCTACCAGCCACTCATGATTTGTGTATCGTCTGTGTACATCGGGAAATATCTGGTCAATAAGAGCATCTTGAGAATCAATGATTGTGCAGAAATCGGTCGGTAATTTTATGCATCCAGTTTCATCTGTAGTAACTTTTCCATCGCCGATATCTAACAATTGTTTTGAGAATGTTTCAGCGGATGGATCTTGAAGCTTTTGAACGCACACATTTACTTTCAGTTGTACTTTTTCAACATTACGCCACAATGACGATGATTTTAAGCACGCGTTGATCTCATCAGCGAATGTTGAACGCGGAATAACGGGAAGTGCTTGTCTGAAATCACCTGAAAAGAGTAACAGAGTGCCGCCAAATAGTTTGTCGTTGTTTTTTATATCTTTCAATGACCTGTTCGACGCCTCAATCGAATGTTTGTGTGCCATAGTGCATTCATCCCCGATAAGAATTTTACACTATTTCAGCACTGTGGCCATGGACGATTGTTTTTTTATGTTGCACACTGCGTCTGGGTTATTTTGAATATTTAGTGGCAGTTTAAATAATGAATGAGCTGTTCTGCCTCCATCCAATAAAGTTGCCGCAATGCCAGATGATGCAACAGCCAATGCGATGCCATTATTTGATCGTATTTCGGCAAGAATTAGCGAAATAAGGAATGTTTTGCCAGTTCCACCTGGTGCACCCCCCCCCCCCCCAAAAAAAAAAAGAATCCACCTTGTCCTTTCAAAACTGCGAGCATGATGCGGTCGTAAATGGTTCTTTGTTCTTCATTGATTAGTGGGACATTGCGAGCAACAATCGCTGCCATTTCTACAGTATTGTATTGTAGTTCACGATTCAATTCAGTGCTTATTAAATCAGATGCATTTTGATTTGTTGAATGCATACCGAAATGACTGAGTGGTAAGTTGGCAATGATAATGCAAAGATCTTCAATAGCAATCAATGCTTCATTGCACATAGCGTCACTGAATACTATCGTTAGATCGTAGCACCGTGAACGATGTTGATGCAATATATCATCAGTCATTGAATCTTTGTGATTATCCCATAATGTCTCTGCTCGGGCCGGGAAACATGTAGTCAGCACTATAGCGAATAGTAGACAAATTTGTTTTGCTGTACAGTTCAGTCCTACTTCAGCAAGCATACACTCCCACTGGTTGTCGTCTTCCAGCAAGCCGAGTGCAAGGCATGCATCTTTATACGTTGGATACTGTTGTCCATTCACTTTACGTAAATCTTGAAATGGCAAAGGACCGATGACATTAACCAATAACAGTCGAAGATAAAAGCACTCAGTCTGCCTTGGATTGACTGTAAATACTCGTCCCAAGGTGTTTGATTTGAATAAACCGGGACATGCATCAATCGGCGTGCCTTGCTTGCGGGGCATCCATTTTTTTGTTGGAGCCCATGTGAAATAGCGTGGTACTTCTGAATAGAGTCATGTCCGTGCAAAAGCAC
Source organism: Salticus scenicus (assembly GCA_963930645.1). Lineage (NCBI taxonomy): Eukaryota > Metazoa > Arthropoda > Arachnida > Araneae > Salticidae > Salticus > Salticus scenicus. The sequence continues at coordinate 324,894,762 of OZ005648.1, read as the reverse complement.
CAAAAGCATCCGCACGATTACACAATTCAAAAAATTCGGTGAGTGTAGTTTTTGGTGGATTTATAGCACGATCAATCGCTGTCTCGCTCGTGAAATATACGCGCTGGCTATTTTCAAGATGGACGGCTAAATGAAGAACTGCTGGATCCCGTTCATGAATTGGGAAACCAAAGATACGCCAAACAGCTTCATTGGAGCTGACGTACCGGCCAATTTGGTAAAGTGTTATTTCATCGTTGTTATTCACCGGAGGAGCATTCACATTGGTATTTTCAACTCGAAATACAGCCATATCACTGCCTTTATTCACATACTTTCAAATGTATTTGATGCTCTTCACTAAACTGCAGAACTGAACATTAATATGAGCATTGAATGTTTTGCTCAGCAGAGGCGAATATGGGACCACCCAACGGTTATGAATGTCAATATCTATGTTGTTGACATAGATGACCGCCATAGATGATAAGATTGTCCGCCATTATCGGGATTTCTTCGACGATATATTGGATATCCGTCAACATTTGTGATCGTGAAATTTTTCGGAAAACTTTTAGTACATTTTCCATCTGCACAAATAATAATGGCCTAAAAATTCATTTTTACTTTCCGAACACTATAGTGAGGAAAGTATTGTAATCATGTCAAAAATCCGAATTGGATATTTTGATGTTTCTATACGTTTCGAGGTCCCCTGAGACCGTTTCCATTATTTTTGAGATGATGTATGTATGTGTGTATGTGTGTATGTCTGTGAGTGAACACGCTAGCGTCTAAACGCTTTGTTCGAATAAGCTGAAAGTTGATACTTATATTGTAAGTCATCATAGTACAAACCCTATAGATTTTGGTGAATCTAGCACTTATAGTTGTTTTACAGGGACACAAAGAAATATTCTTTATCATTATGGCCTACGGGGCCAAATTTTTAAAAGTGTGACAGCGTCTAAACGCCTTATTAATCTGAGCAAAAAATTTGCACACATGTTATAGGTCACAGTTGCACCAACTGTACAGATTTTGGTGAATCTAGCACTTACAGTGTTTTTACAGGGACACAAAGAAAAATTCTTTATCATTATGGCCTATGAGACCAAATTTTTAAAAGTGCGATAGCATCTAAACGCCTTATTCAATTGAGCTGAAAATTTGTATAAATACTATAAATCACTGTTGCACTAACTACAAGCATTTTGGTGAATTTATTCGCTTCGTAAGATACGGTTACGATTCTAAAAATATTAATTTTGAAAAAATATTTTAAACACTTCGTAAGATACGGTTAAAAATTCATTTTTCCTTTCATCATTAAATAAATTCTGACATCGTGTTTACGACAACTCACGCTTTCTAGGTGGAAAAGTTGTTGAAAGAGTTGGTTAAAAATTAATTAAGAAAGAACTAATTAAGTTACAACTTTCATTTGTAAATCTAAACCATTCTCGAATCCATCTGAAGACACACAAAAAATTTCATTAAACTCAGTCCAGCCGTTTAGGAGGAGTTCAGTGACATACACACGCACAAAAGAAATATATATATATAAAGATATATATATATATATATATATAATTACTAATTTGTAAACTATACTCAACACCAGAATAATAATAATGTCGATAAATAATTTTATAATGAACGTCTTATCCAATTTTCATGTTTGTGTGTATGTTTTTTAAAAAGTTATTCACATGCGAAAAAATAAAGATAAAAGAGGAAACAGAGAAGTGATTACAGGAAGAAAAATCCGGTTTTAATCTAACATATCTATGCATACGTATATTTACCTATCTAAAATGCTTCTTTAGGACCATTTTTCGTTAAGAGTTCTTTTTTAAAATTGTTAAAATTTTTCATTTTTTTCCAAAGCTTACTTTTGAGAATAATTGAATAATTATTAATTTGAACACCCTTACTTTTTCTAAAGTTATGTAAAATTAGGTTGATGATATGATAACAAACATTCCTTCGAAATTTTATGTTCATATGTTATATTGTTTAAAAGTTACACGCAAAAGAAGAAAACGAAAAGATAAGTTTTTCTTTAATTTTGAACACCAGTGTATGTTCATGCTAAGCATTTTAAGCATCATTCAACATTATTGCTGCACTTTCTGCACTTTTTAAATATAAAGTATTCTGTAATACATTTTTCTTTCTATTTAGAAGATGCATTTACTTGATTTAAAAATTTAATAGTAATTATATTTTACATAAATTGAAATATGATACATACCTCTTTCTGCTATATTTTATCTTTTTATAAATATTTACTAACTGGCATATCACTATAAAAGGAAGGTTTGTTATAGCAAATTTTATGTTATGACATTTCACATTTTAAGAATATCAAATATCTTATACATAACATTTTACTAATAGCATACTATAATCTTGTGATTATTTATTACGTATCAACAGTAGAATACAGGCGATAATTTTATTTAAATATATGTGGATAACAGTATATTATTTAAAAACTATTCTATTGCGCTAAATCTTCAAGCCATTCACAAAAGATAAAGGAGAACTAACCTACATAAAGTAAATAATTAAAGAAAAAAATGGGTTAAAAAATGTCTATTCCCCATTTTTTTTTAAATAAATGTGTCTTAATACAAATTTTCATTTAGAAAATCCCACTCTTAAACTAAACCAAAAATCTTTCTAAATGCAGATACAAATTATTAAAATAAATTAATAGAACTGAAAATGAAAACTGTACAAACATCACTTCAGCAATAAAAAAATGTATATACATATTTATTGCTTAGAAGTATTTATGGTAAAAGTTAATAATAACTTTTAAACTGTATATTAATGATTAAATTACAAAAGAAGGAACTCAGTTATGAAGGGCATTAAAATTGTTATAAAATTCTCAAACCTCTCAAATCGACACACAATGTCAAATAACATATGAAAATAATGGTCTCTTTCCCTCTCTTTTATTACTTAAAACAGGCTTGTTAAAATAAGGCAAAAACATAATAATAATTATATTTTTTAAATAATAAATATTCATTTCTTTTTTTGCAATAATGCACTAAAAAATAAGCGAAATTTTATTTAATCTTATAAGTATATGTTATTATTTCTTTAATTTGTACTAAATTCTTAATGTACACTACAATACTACTATAATATAATTTAATTGTAGTATATTCTTTATTCAAAGATACAATTCTCTAATTGATGCTTACAAATCACTTCATAACAACTAGCATTGTTTGGAATAATAAGTAAATATAAGTAAAATATGTATTTAAATATAGAATCAAATGTAGGGTTATGCACAGACTGCGGTCATAAATGCAATCCCATTGCATATGTGAAGGTAGAAAAAAAAACTTTCCAATAATTTTAACTATTGTATTTTAAAGGGGAAATTCTGAATAAATACTTGCTGTTAATTTTCAAATAGTAACACATCATTCAAATTTTTGAAAACTCAAGAGCAGTATGCGTATTTTTAAACTTGTTTAAAATATGAAAAGGCTTATTCTTTATATTTTAAAGTTGTTACTATTTTTTAGTTCCCCATCATACTATAGGTATGGGGAACTTAGGTAATCGTGAAAATTTTCGACCTCGGTTTTTTGATTTTTCTACACGTTTTCAGGTGTGAGGAATCCGAAAATGACAAAATTTCTATGGTGTCTGTCTGTAGGGTGTCTGTTAGTGTGTCAGTGTGTCAGTGTGTCAGTCCGTTAGTGTGTTAGTCCGTTAGTTTGTTAGTCTGTTAACACGATATCTCACGAACAAATGATCGCAGAGAGGTCAGATCAGTTTTAAAATATTACTTTCGACACTGGCAAGAACCCTATTCATTTGCAATATTCGAATTTAAAAACTTCGTAAGTTATTAGAAATTTACGATTTTCTTAACATGGGAGAATAGGACAAAAATTCACTTAAACGTGCATTTAATGGAAACGTTTTACTGTAAAAATGTCAGACCAGTTTTAAAATATCAGTTTTGATGCCGGATGGAACATCAGTAACTATAAATATGCTACTTTGGAAATTTCGTAAGTTATTGGAAATTTACGAATTTTTTAACATGGCAGTATAGAGCAAAATTTCACATAAACGTCAATTTTGAGAGATATTTTCATCGTAAAGATGTCAGACTACTTTTGAAATATTATTTAGGACACTGGCATGATTATTAATGACTATGAATTTTCCAATATAAATATTTCGTAAGTTATTGGAAATTTACGAATTTCTTAACATGGCTGAATAGAGCAAAATTTCACATAAACGTCAATCTTGAGGGATATTTTCATCGTAAAGATGTCAAACCACTTTCGAAATATTATTTAGGATACTGGCATAAATATCATAGACTACGATTTTTCCAATTTAAAAAATTCGTAAGTTATTTGGAATTTACGATTTACTTAACATGTCAGAATAAGGCAAAATTGAGCATAAATTTCCATTTTGAGGATCGTAAATACATTAGACAACTTCAAAATTACATTTATGATATTTGTTTGAACATGATTGACTACAAATATTCTTATAGGAAAATTTCGTAAATCATTCGTAATTTACCATTTTATCAACATAGCGAAATTGTAAATTTTTCATATAAATATGAATTTTGAGGATTATTGCATTGTAAATAGTAGGATGAAAACTAATTAACGGAATCGACCTTGATAAAATAAATTAATAATAGATTAGAATAAGATAAATATATCGAAGTGAACGGTGGATAGCCCATTAGGCGGGGACTTCATTCTGTCACTGTATCAAGCTTTGGTCAAATTCATTTCTTTTAACATGATTATAATATGTCTCGCACTAGAAATTTATGAGAACATAAGTATGATGGGGAACTGAGCAGAGTCCACCTATGCCAACTAGTTTTTTAATATTGCATACATAAGGATTTTCATATTTTTGATTTATTATACTAAAAAATACAATGAAAAAAAAATTCGCATGCAAATTATCTTATTTTATTGATATTGATAAAAGCTATTAGCCGGTAATCTCTACTTAAAAAAAAAGTCAATTGGAACAATTAATTATGCTCTAATGAGATGAAAAACATTTCTTGAATTGAAGGTTCATAACCCATTCAAGCGCAAATGGTGCAACTTTAATTATACTTGCTTCCTAATGTTCACTGGAAAAGGGTATTTTTTTTCTTTTTCTTTTCCTGTACTGTCAACATTATCTAATAATGTAGTATCGAAAAGAATCACTAAAGTAAACTGACCTAAAAAATAAAGATTGATTCACCTTTTATCTGGATGAGTAAAGTCGAATATTCTAAAGCCTTTTATAAAGACGATGTTTTTACCGATAAGAACATTATAATTTGATTTTGAGCAAAAGTGTTTTTGTCTTTGTAGACTTCCAAAGTTAAACAAATTCCTTCTTTTATAACAATCAACATTTTATTAATTTATTATGGCACAATTCCAAGTTCTGTCAGATATTACAGTTTCTAATCCGTACTGAACCTTACTAAGAGAAAGTATTGGATTCGCGAAAATTTTCGACCTCCGTTTTTTGACGGATCTACACGTTTTGGGATGTCCTGAACACGAATTGATAGTTTTTAAAAAATGTCTGTCTGTCTGTCTGCGTGTCTGTCTATGGTTTCTTGTTTTCACCGTATCTCACGAACCAATGAATGAAATTCAACCAAACTTGGTATATAGTTGGACCCTGATGGGGCATTGTGCTGATTAGATTTGGGAGTGAATCGCCCAGCAGGTGGCGCTGTGATCGCATTTTATGTAAACTTTTAACATGGCAGTATAGGACAAAATTTCGTATTTTTCACCGTATCTTACGAACCAATGAATGAAATTCAACCAAACTTGGTATATAGCTGGAACCTGACGGGGCATGGTGCTAATTAGATTTGGGGATCAATCGCCCAGCAGGTGGCGCTGTGATCGCAAAATTTCGTATTTTTCACCGTATCTCACGAACCAATGAATGAAATTGAACCAAACTTGGTATATAGTTGGACCCTGACATGGAATGGTGCTGATTATATTTTGCGATCAGTCGCCTAGCAGATGGCGCTGTTATCGCATTTTATGTAAACTTTTAACATGGCGGTATAGGACAAAATTTCGTATAAATGTACATAATAAGCGTTATTTTAAACTTGTGATTGTAAAATTAATATGAATTATTGATAATAGTAATAGTTAACTAGGAAAAAACTTCTGTGCATGTGGGGGCACCGGTTCCACCCCCAGGGGGAAAGTACCCCCCCCCCCCCAGGGAGGGCAAATTTTCAAGATGGGTATCTTTCGAAAGATCTCGTCAATACCTTTAAAACGAATGGTTGAACTATAAATCTGTGATAATTTAAAACAAAGTTATCGATTTTTTTTACTTCTAACAAAAAAAAAAAAAAAAAAAAAAAGATATATATATTTTTTTTAAACGAAATTTAACCAAACTTGGTATTTAGTTGGTCCCCGACATAAACTGGTGCTGATTACATTTAGGGATCAATAGCTCAACAGGTGGCGCTGTTATCGCATTTTTTCTAAATTTTTAACATGGCAGTATAGGACAAAATTTCGTATAAATGTACATAATGAGAGTTATTTTTAACTTGTGATTGTAAAATTTATATGAGTTATTGATAATAGTAATAGTTAACTAGGAAAAAAATTCTGTGCATGTGGGGGCATCGCTTACCCCCTGGGAGGGGGGGTAAATTTTCAAGATGGGTATCTTTCGAAAGATCTCGTCAATACCTTTAAAACGAATGGTTGAAATATAAATCTATGATAATTTAAAACAAATTACTTTTAACAAAAAAAAAAAAAAAAAAACTTAAAAAAAAAAAAAAAAATCGTAATTTTTTTTTTTTTAAATATTGTTACTGATTGAATATGTATATAGGAAAATACAGAAGAAAGTCTTGTGGTGGCCACAACATACTAGTTTTATTATGTAATTGATTTTGCTTAAACAAAACCACAATATTCATGTATAATATATTGATTTTATAAATTCCGGTTTTTGAAAGTTCTGTTGAAAGTTTAGTTCTTATCAGATTTTGAATTTCATTTCATTTGTGTAAGAAAATAGAGAAATGACCATTTAAAAGATATTTATGGATTATTTATTACAAATATAAAAAAAAATGAACTCATGTATAAATATTTGCTATAATATCTTTTTAAAGTCCTTACATATTTTAATGTATTATTAAATGAATTAATTTTACAATGCTAACCCGTATGACTACTGAGATTACAAGAAAATACTACTTGCTAAATTAAACTCCCAACATAGAATCCGTCTTTTTTGTTCTTTGCTTTGAGCAAAACGTATTTTGTAAATACCATATTACATTTAAAATATCAATATATATATATATATATATATATATATATATATATATTTACTTACATCTGAAAACTTTTTATACTAAGGTAGGCTGGGGAAAGGCGATGAATTATTTATTTATTTATTTATTTATTAGTATTTCTGTAAAGTTCCCTGTTGGTTATTTTTTATTTTTTATTTTATTTTATTTTTTTTATTGTTCTCATGCGAAAATTCATATTTTTAAATACATATTAGAAATATATTTAATATTAATAATATTAATAAAAAAATATAGAATATATTAAAAACATTAAAATAATACTAATAAAACTTCGAAAAACATGTAAATCAACATTTTATTATGGCTTCCGAATTCCTCAAGAATCAAAAATCTATAATTTAATTACTACAATTTAGGTTAAATTTTTCACCAGATAGAATTTTGGTTTTCCCGGAATGATTTGATGTCAGTTTTCAAAGTTCTACGCGCTTTTAGCTATTGGAATGAGGAATTCGAAAATCACAAATTCAATTTAGTCTTCGTTTGTAGCTTACCATTAGAGTTATTTGTGAATTCGTTTCACTATGAGTACATTACATAAGAACTAATCATCTTAAAATAATTTGACTAGATTTAAAATATCGTTTATTATACTGGTCAAATTTGCAAGGTTCGCTATAAAAATAAAAAATAAAAAAAAGGATTAATTATAGAAATTTTAGTTAGCTTTTGATGACGTAAAACCTATAATTAAAGAAGCGGACTAAACATGCCCCAAATCCCCTTACTATTCATTGTGTACCTAGTAATTTTTTATGCCATGAAAAATTAGATCGTATCGCTTAAAAAACGTTGAATCTCTAAACAAATGCTGATTGTAAAATTTTACATAGTAATTTTATTTCTGTAATTTTCTGCAATGTACTTTTTCTTTTATCTTTAGAAAATTCAAACCATAAACCTTATTAACGTATTGTTAATTTGCAGAAAAAATTGAAAGAAATTTAAACAATTATTAATTTATTATATTTAATTTATTTATATTTAATTTACATTTAATTTATTTTTTGTATTGTGATTTTATCGTTTTCCAAAAGGAATATTATATCGTAGATCATATTGCAATAGAAATCATATTTCAGACATATACATTTTCATTCTGTATGTTCCTGATTCGAAAATTATTACATGGCCACAAATTAAAAGCCTCTTAAAACTTATACCCGTTGTGAATATATATATATATATATATATATATATAAACATATTACTGTGTCAGTAGTAAGAATAGAAAAATTATGTAATGTGGTATCCTTATTTAAAGGAAAATGATTCTTCTACCATTTAACCTATCCTTATTCTTCTATTTTCCATTTAAAATGTAAATTATGCATTTTTTTTAATGTTCCATACATTAGGGAAATGAAATGAAGAATGAAAAATTGCACGCAATGTTTACAAATGACTAGCTTTTACTCGTAGATTTTAAAACGTAAATTAGTTAAATAATATACTTTTGGTTTTCTTTAAAGAAAGAAAGAAACGGAAGACTTGGTAATTTGTGAAAAAAAAAAAAAGAGAGAATATATATAAAATTATGCAAATGGTAAATTAATTTAATTCACAATCTGTCCAGAGATAATTATGATAAAATTTTAATTCAAAATTTGTAAATATAGACCTTTAGTTGCGATTCATTTTTACTTTCTTCTATCTATCTATATTAATAAAATCAGAGTTTTGTCTGTAAATTTGTCGGAATCGAAAAATTTTGCGATATCTTCACGTTTCACACCCCATGAAAGCCAAAAATGACTTCAGAAAATTTTGCCTGTGTGTGTGTGTGTGTGTGTGTGTCTGTGTGTGTGTCATCGTGTCCGAATTTCGCTTTTTTTGTCCGGGCATCACTTGAGAACGGCTGGACGGAATTCAACGACGCTTCTTAAAATAATTATATCTATCAACTTTTCAGAAATTCCCCCCCGTTCCCCCCTGGGGGGTAAAAGACTAAAATACGTTTGTCCGGGCATCACTCGAGAACGGCTGGACGGAATTCAACGGCGCTTGGCAGAAACTTAGGTCTTCACCCAACTTAAAATTATATCTAAGGAAATTTTCAAAATTATGATTAGTGTTTAAATTGTGGGTAAAAAATGCCTGCGCATGCGCCATAAATATTTTTTCACTAAAACGCTTTGAATGGAAAAATAAAATATAAAAATAAATTTTTAAGTCAAAGACTTTTTTATTCGCGTGCTTCGCACTTTTAAATTATGAAAATTTTGAAATGAAGTGTTGCCATCTAAGTTTCATACTTTAGTTAATTTAAAAAAATCTAATTGTCGTATCGAAAAACTGTTCACACCCCAGGATTCAGAAAAATAACCCCTTTCATTTGGTACTGAATTTGTAACGACCTATTTTTAATTTATTTTTCCCTTTTTCCGATTTTCCGTTGCCACTTAAATTTCATACTTTAGTTGTTTTTTAAAAATCTAATTGTCGCATCGAAAAACTGTTTGCACCCCTGGATTAAAAAAAATCGCCCCTTTCATTTGGTATCAAATTTATAAATATAGGTCTGATATTTCTAATTTATTTTACCCTTTTTCCGTTTTCAACCCAGATTCGGTAGAAGGTTTTATATTTATATATACGCATTTATATATATTTTTATTTTCCAGAAACAAAATGAAATATTTTTAATTTCACGTGAATAATAAAAATTAGAGAGAAAAATACCTACAAAAGTTGGTGATTTTTTTTTTTTAAATGAGGAATTTGCATGTGGATAAATATTTTCATGGAGATATTTGGCATTAGTTTAATATTTTTATTTAATTAAGCAGTACTTTTCTTTCCTGCAGTAAAACAAAAATTTTTGTTGTTATTATGTACCTTATGAGGTTTTTTTTTATGTTCTCCTCTTAATTGTAAATGATTATAATTTGGATTTTATCACAATTTTTTATTTTTATTTTGTAAATATCAGAAAAGAGTTTTTATTTTATTTTATTATTTTACTTTATTTTATTTATTTATTTATTTTGTGTATGGAACAGCTTTAGTATTGGATCCCTTTGGCACAATTTGAAATTCGGAACCAAAGTAGCTTGGACGTTTCTCGCCAAGATCTTTAATTGCACAATTGAGATAGCCAATATTGCCACAATTGAGACAGCCTGTGCGTTTTGTATTTATTTATTTATAATACTTTCTATTAAAGACTTCTGTGGTCACGAAATTTGGTGCGTAAATTGTTTGTTTGCATCCGGCACTTATTGTAACTGGATTTCACGAAATTCGAAATCCCCCCCCCCCCACTTCTCGGAGTAGGAGGGCAATAAACGGTATAACTTCAGTATAACCCCACAGCTGAATTTTGCGATTTTTCTTTGGCGCAGTTTTGAAGGATAACGATGTTGTTCTGGACTGTTTGCGATATAATATGGCAGCCTAATATGTTGTTTATTTTTGATTTATGATTTTATGTTTTATGTTTTATGTTTTATGATTTCTGATTTAGATTATGATTTTATCATTTATCATATATGATTTAAGATTTTAGATTTATGATTTAGCCATAATCGCCAACAAAAAAATCGCCAAATATGGTTGTGGGGTTATACTGAAGTTGTTCCCAATAAACATGTGTAAAAACATGTCTTTCCGTTTGAATTCGCTTTGAATTATCTTAGAATGGCGAATTTTGGTGTGCGGATATTGATTAAGTCTACGCATTATGTACATTAGTGTGATTTTGCAAAACTTCGAACTCACCCGCTGAGGAAGGGGAAGTAAGAAGTGGGTAAGTTGTGCCGAAGACAGTGGAGACCCAGACTCCTCACTTTGCGAGCGAGAAAACCTGTACCAATCACAGCGAGAACTTAGGTTATTAATAAAGATATGGGATTTTGACAACTCATTTAAGTTTAATGTCCAGCTAAGCGGGCAAAGCCTGCTAGTATGTAATATAGAGAAAGTATTGGATTCATGAAAATTTTCGACCTCCATTTTTTCATGGATTTACACGTTTTGGGATGTCCAGAACAGGAATTGATAGTTTTTAGAAAATGTTTGTCTGTCTGTCTGTATCACGTCATTGTGGACGCTGTATCTCTCGAACCAATGAATGAAATTTAACCGAACTTGGCATTTAGTTGCACCTTGACATAAACTTGTGCTGATTAGATTTGGGGATCAATCGCTCAACAGGTGGCGCTGTGATTGCATTTTATGCAAACTTTTAACATGGCAGTATAGGACAAAATTTCGTATAAATGTGCATGATGAGAGTTATTTTAAACTTGTAAATTTTAAAATTAATATTAATTATTGATAATAGCAGTAGTTAACTAGGAAAAAAAATTTGTGCATGTGGGGGCATCGGTTCCCCCCCCACACACACACACTGGGGGGCAGTACCCTCCCTGGGCGGTAAAGTTTCAAGATGGCTATCTTTCGAAAAGTCTCATCAATAACTATAAATCTGTGTTAATTTAAAGCAAAGTTATCGATTTTTTTTTTTTTTTTTTTTTTACTTTTAACAAAAAAAAAAAAAAAAAAAAAAAAATAGTTATATATATATATATATATATATATATATATATATTGTTACTGAGTGAAATTGTATAGGAAAATATAGGAGAAAGTCTTGTGGTGGCCACAACATACTAGTTTAAACTGTTGATAAATATACGATATTAGTTTTACTCGTAGCGAATAATGAAATAAAACTGTTTAATATATTGATTAAAAAATATAAATTTTCTAAAATTCAAATATTTAAGAATACGTTTGTTTTTTAGCAAATAGTTCATTTTTGATTCTTTGGTTTTAAAATTTTCTTTACAAATCTAAATATGTGAGTATTTTACAAGTAATATTTTATGATTATTTTACATTAATTACCTGTCTATTTTTATAACGGAAGACAACAGAACAAAAAAAAAAAAAATACTTTTATGAAAATGAAAAATGGTGTTTAATTAAAAAGCAAGCATTCAAATCCATTAGCTATTGTCAGGATTTAAAATACAATAGCTATATAGACTTTTGTAGGATTAAAATAGCATTAATTACTTAACAAGATTTTATCGTCATTTCAGTTAATCTTGTTTTTAAATATGCACATATTATTAAAGAACTTATTTAGTACGAAAAAAATTATCATGCCTGGTATAATGTCAACGATAATTATAACTTGAAATTATATTCTCTTATCATATTATATATATATATATATATATATATATATATATATATATAAATAAAAATAAAACAATGAATAATTGAAAATTAATTCGTAATGTACAAATTCGTTAAATTTACCTCGGTATGTTTCACTTTAAATTTTAGTAAGTTATTTTTTAGGACTGAATAATAAAATATATTATATTTTTGTTTGAAAAGAACATTTTTCTTAGACATTTAGAATATTTGGAAATGACTTTACCTCTTAATAAGTTATATATTAAAATGATTTCATATCGACAATTTAGAGACTTGATTATATGTAAATGTTAATGTCTTCTACTTTTCTTCATTTTTTATTGCTTCCTCATCTTTATAGCTTTTGATAAATGTTTGCTTAAAAAACATAAAGCTGTACTGTCTCGCAAGGTTAATCAAAAGAGCCCTACGAGAAAGTGGCTTTTTAGGTTGATTTCTTTAGAAATCGACCTATTGCAATCACTTCGTTTATCTATCTATCTATCTATCTACCTATCTATCTATCTATATATATATATATATATATATACTAGCAGACCCGGCCACGCGTTGCTGTGACTAAGTTATACGTTGAATTATACGGCTGTAAACTATTTAGTACAGTCAAATTATTATTTACGAACAAAGACGAAAACGTTGTAGCCGATGTAAAAACCCACAGGGTTGAGATTTGAAACTTAGGTCAAAATTTGGAAGCGATTGACAAAGATTTTCGTAGTGTTGATATTAAGCATAAATTAATTTTATTGTAGGGTCCTATAAATTTTAATGGAGAAGTGATATATATTATTTCTAATGCTACTTTGGATAAAATTGCTAAAATGACTAATATATAAATTAAATTCTATTAAAATTCTATTAAAATAAAAGTATAAAAGAAACAGACGATTTTAAAATCAATTTTTATGGAGGACTGAAATATAATATATGCTATAATGGATAATTTTACTATAAAATGACCTCATCATTTTAAATATCTTAAAGAGGGCAACAGCTGTAGTTATAAAAAGGAAAACAATAAGGCTAAACCAGAAAAATAAGTAAATTTGATAAATATTGGACATTTAAAGTAAATACATGTATCATTTTAAATAGAAAAAGATTTTGAAAAAGTTTAGTGTATTTTAACGAAGTGATGAGAAGTTTTTGAGTATGTTAAAATTTTAATAGTAAATTCAAGTTAATAAAGATGGGAAACATTGAGGATTAAGATAAGAATAATTATAAGATTAAAAAAAAAAAAAAAAAAAAAAAAAAAAAAAAAACCTTTTTATATACCATGCTTTTAAATTTTAATATACTAATAATATACTAATTAAAAGGAAAATGATAAATATTCTATCATAGTTTGAAGTAAAATTTTTTTTCAAATGTCTAAATAAAATATCTGATGTAAGATACTAATATTTTGCAGCGGAATAGATTTCATTTCTGTCATCCTTGGCGAAAAAAAAAAAGAATATCGCCAAATTATCTGGCGAAAATATTTAATTCCTTTCAAAAATCATGCTTATTTTAACAACTTATATTAAAAGAGCAATGAATAATATGAAACAATATTTCGTACAATACATATTACATGTCATACATACGTACAATGAATAATACATATTACATTTCGTACAATGCATACATCTGGCATGTATATTTTCGTGTTACGCTTTTGATCGCCAAATAATAATAATAATAATAAAAAAAGCCAAGGGCGACAGAGTTTTGAAATTTAAAATTAAAATTTTGTCAATTTGACAGCAAAATAATTCAATCTAACACCCGCGATAACTAATACATATCTATACCCAAATATAAGGATTAAAATCGGGAAATAAATTTCCTCGATTTTTAATAATTTCTTACAAAAAATCCAGTGGGCAATTAACATAGGAAGTCTTTTTCTTGGCTGCACAGACGGTCAGTGAGTCACACTTCGCTTGAGTATAGAACTCATAGATATAGTATAGCATATATAGAATAGAGTGATCATTGGGGAGAAAAAAAGTTATTCCTTTTCATTTGGGAAAAGGCGACGTTTTTACCAAAATATGGCCGTCTTTCCCCGAGTGAATACACACGGGAATACATACTAATATTTTAGCAAATAAAATTTATGAATAATTTATTTGCTAAAGGGGAATGGAAGACTCCAGATACAGTTTCAAATTCATATTTCTTTCTTTCTTTTCTTTTTTTTTTTTTTTTTTCAATACCACTTAATGGCTGTTTCCAAAGCTTTTATTTATTTATTTTTTTTTTCGGCATCAAAAATCTTTGTACGATAACATGGGGATGAGAGATCTATATATATATTACTATATCTATGATAGCTACATTAACACTTTATCTACATTAGCACTTTATCAATGTGTATAAAATCTTTAAATTGATTATGACGTCAATTTTCGTGAGATGCATAATTTAACTTTTTATAATTTTTTAACGTTCACGTTTGATAAAATGTATTTATTTCTATGTCGAAAGAAAATGAGCTCGTACTTTTTTTTTTTTTTTTTGGCAACAATTAAATTAATGGAACTCACAGATATTTTGGAGCAACTTTAATAAAGGTCTATAATTAACAAATAATTGCAATAAAACAATATTGTGACAATAAATTGAGATAAAAACTATCCTATCTCTCAAGTTGGACCAAACTGCACACAGTGTGCAAAATTTCATTAAAATCGGTTCCTTAGTTTAGGAGTTTACCCCGGACAAACATCGTGACACGTAATTTATATATATATACAGATAATGAAAATTTTGTCATCACGATAAATCCCGAAATAATACTCCAAATCGATAATACTCCAGTGAACTGATCTTATAAATATCTTGGATGAGTTCGTTAACCAAGTTGCTCCGACTTTTTGTTTTCAAGTGACAGCCACTTGAATATTTCGAACCCACATTGTAAAAAGCGTATTTAAAGCAAGATTTGCTTGAATTTTTATGTAAATCTAGACTACATAAGGATCTCAATGAACTTTATTAATGAAATTTATATGCCATTTTTAATAAAGTGGCGGATATCTTAAGTGGGGCCAATTGAAATCAGGCTACCACATGAAAATTTAAAATCACGATAACTTCCGAAATAATACTCCAAATCCAACCAAATTTGGACAGCGTCTTAACTTGTGTTATGGATATCTTGGATGAGTTTCTTAACCAAGTTGCTCCACCATTTGGTTTTCAAGTGGAGACCACTTGATATTTTCAAATTCAAATTGTAAAAAGCGTATTCCGAATTTGTTTGAATTTTGATGTATACATAGACTATATAAGTGTCTCAATGAAGTTGATTAATGAACTATGGATTTTCTCGCCAAAAGTCGCCAAAAAAGTCGCCAAGTGGAAAAGTCGCCAAATTTGGCGAAAAATCCATTATCTGCCATATTGGAGCTTTTTAATGCGTTTTAAGGGAAAATTAGGCTATTTTAACGTTAAAACATGTGAAGTTTTCGCTGATGCAAACTCCATCTTAACTTAATTAGATCACTAAATGGATAAGTAAGACAACACAAGACTTGGATTAACAATAACTAGAGTTTATTTCAGCAGATTAATGGAAAGGTGGCCTGGCATTTAAACTAGCTCAGTCAGCGTATTACTCAATCAAAATATATGTATCAACAATTAAATTAGATAATCTCAAATATCTCACCCCAGCAAACAATTCAAGGTGTAGAGACGGTTGCACTCGTAACTCCCCTGCTGCGACTTCACTTTCGATCAGAGGATTCCCTACAGATCGAAATTCACTTTCACGAGCGCTAGCAAATACTCGTACTAACACTCATCACGACCTATTCCTCACTCCTCTAAATCTCTACTACTCAATACTCGCCAAAATAAGACTTTCCACAATTCACTATAATACTCCAATATCCATACTATAATAAGCTCCGACATCCACACTATCTACTAAAACCATCTCCATTTTATACTTCTTCCTACACCCTCCTTTCTCTTCATTTCAATCCATCCTTTTAAAATCACTTCTAATTTATCTAACACTCAGAATCTAATTATTTCATTGCAGCACCCTGCCGACACAAAACTAACTCGACCTCAACTTTCGCCGAGTCACTGGCGACGAAGAGATTTTAACCGTCCCCACTTTCTACTTTGCTGGATCCAGCTTAATTCAAACAACTGTTGTGACGTTCTGACGTCTCAACCTCACAGACCCCCTCCAAGAAAAAAAAAATTAGTCGTGGAAATCCCCAACGGGTTTCATCGAGTGATTTTAAAACAGTTTAATTACATATCTAACTATCTCATATCTTGGAAGTGTGAGTGCAGCCGTCACTAAAATTTTAACCGGGTGAGAGAAACTTAAAAAAAATTTTTGTTAAATCCCTGAGAGAAAAACTCGGGGACGCCAAAAAAAAAATTATTTTAAACTTTTAAATAAGAGGCGTTCTTTTACCCCGAGAAACTCAGAGACCCTGACTGAGCTAAAACCAGGATTACACTAGGATTAACAAACGTCTCCCTGTTATGAGAGGAAGGAAAAATCTTAATTTTAAACTTGAGCTTGCTTGGCTTTACATAGTAAGTCGCTTGTGACAAATGCGACATTTAAAGTTTGTCGTAACACAAAAAAAAAAAAAAAAAAAAAAAAAAAAAAAAAATTGTCTTTTTTTTTTAACAAAAACATGACAAAGTCTTTATTGAGATGAGTTTACTGTGCTGGCTGGGCTGATAACTGGAGCTTTACGTCTGCGCAGGAGATGACGAAACCGAGCCTAGGATGAACTTGCTTCACACTAGGGCAGACGTCAGAATCCAGAGGCTGTGGGCATCAGATTACGAGAAAAGATCAAAGGGTTTCGAACTGCTCATCATCAATGCGAAGAGTTTGAGAGTGCCGATGACGATTTGGGACAGCAGAAAAGTTCGTCAGATAGATTCTGTAATATAAAAGCTTTGTACAGTAATAACGTCAAAGGGAGAAGTTAAAATCCTGTTCTAGAAGAAACGGAGACATGTTCGTCTCTATTAACATAGTACACAAATTAGAAACAGAAAAATTTAAAAAAAACAGAGAAACTTAAAAAAATTTTTTGTTAAATCCCTGAGAGAAAAACTCGGGGACGCCAAAAAAAAATTTATTTTAAACTTTTAAATAAGAGGCGTTCTTTTACCCCGAGAAACTCAGAGACCCTGACTGAGCTAAAACCAGGATTACACTAGGATTAACAAACGTCTCCCTGTTATGAGAGGAAGGAAAAATCTTAATTTTAAACTTGAGCTTGTTTGGCTTTACATAGTAAGTCGCTTGTGACAAATGCGACATTTAAAGTTTGTCGTAACACAAAAAAAAAAAAAAAAATTGTCTTTTTTTTTTAACAAAAACATGACAAAGTCTTTATTGAGATGAGTTTACTGTGCTGGCTGGGCTGATAGCTGGAGCTTTACGTCTGCGCAGGAGATGACGAAACCGAGCCTAGGATGAACTTGCTTCACACTAGGGCAGACGTCAGAATCCAGAGGCTGTGGGCATCAGATTACGAGAAAAGATCAAAGGGTTTCGAACTGCTCATCATCAATGCGAAGAGTTTGAGAGTGCCGATGACGATTTGGGACAGCAGAAAAGTTCGCCAGATAGATTCTGTAATATAAAAGCTTTGTACAGTAATAACGTCAAAGGGAGAAGTTAAAATCCTGTTCTAGAAGAAACGGAGACATATTCGTCTCTATTAACATAGTACACAAATTAGAAACAGAAAAATTTCTCCCTCCTGAGCTTAAGCATAAGCGGAAAAAATTTAGCAGTTAGTCTTTTTAATGTTATATAGTTAAACACGCTTTTTATGCTTATAGCTAAAAAAAAACATTTTCCCCCCTCTAAGAGTACATACAGATAAACTTTTAGAACATCTACAAAAGTTTTACAAATACAAATATCCAGTTTATATATACAGATACATCATTTATAGAAATACAAACGAAAAACGGGGGAATATTTACAAAGGGTTAAGAAAAACTATTTATATTATCAGTTCTGCAGGTGATGGATACAAAGTAAAAGAACTAAAATAGATATTAAGAGAGAACAAAAATGCTGACATCGAAGCTCAAACATGAATTTTAATTTGAAAGTTCATGGCTAAATTAAATTTTGCATTTTTAGTTTGGGAAAGTCCATTGCTTTCGTAATAGTTCTTAAAATATACAGTCCCAAAAAGGCTTCAAAGTATGCCGAACACTTTTGTACAGCTCTGACAGAAATGCATTTGTTAATAGAAAAAAATATAGAACGGTATCACCTGAATTCAATTTGCAGCTGTAACGTCAGCAAGGTTACAGGTTTTGGAGAAGTTGCTTGTTGTACTCGTCAGCTAGGCCACAGGGTCGAAGGCTTTCAGACCGGGGCCTGGGTCTATCCCAAAAGGCTCGTATAAAGGCTTGTTCGGCAGGTGATTCATATGGCGGAGCCTGTTGTCGGAGTCTGGCTTGACGCCGGGTGTTGAATCGGTGGTGCGGAAAGAAGTCTTCTGTGCAGACCGAGTCAGGGGCTGCTAGGAATTTCTCCATGTGTCGTCCGCTAGCTGATGAAGAGGGTGGAGGTCTCTTTGAAACCCTTGCCTTTCTCTTAAGTCGGAAAGAGTCGGTGTGCACTGAATCTGGGACCGCCAATACCTTCTGTGGTGAATGTGTTCCAGAAGACTTTGAGGACGTGGCTTGAGGTCGTTTTAAACATTTGTTCCAAGCTTTTTTCTTTTTAATCTGCGGTATTAAAGAGCTATTAGTAAAAGAATAGTCGCGTTTGCGACCAGTTTGCCTAAGAAATTTCACATTAGAAAAGTTTGATGACCCAGTACGAGCTCGCTTTTGTGCGACGGGTCTGCTAACACTGGATTGATCAGCTGAAGTGCCCTGAACACATTGCTCGGGTGTTGTAGGAGTAGGTGGTTTATCAGCTGTACAAGAATCAGGAGCACTAGGCTGGGAAGTGAGGTTAGGCGTAAAGACGGACTGTTCGTCAGGTGAGTTTGAACCCGGCACGCTATCACTATCAAGAGTTTCAGCATACGATTGAGTGCGCTCTTTAAATATTCGTATCTGATCAACGTTTATTGTAGTAGGGGTGCCGTTAAAGTCAATTGTAAGATTGTTATTCTCTACCTTTAAAACAGAGAAAGGCCCAATGAATTTTGGCGCAAATTTAGCTACTTTAGCATCTTTCTTTGAGCTAAGAAAATGTGATTTTAGGAGTATTTTATCTCCAACATTTACTTCTAAAATTCTACGCTTTTAGTTATAATATACAGCTTGCTGCACTTGAGCTTTTCTCAAATTTATCTGAACTTCTGGTAGCAATTCTTCAATATTTCGCGTAATAAATTAAGATGCATTTTGCTGTATTAATACCAGTTTTTGAAAGGGGGTCAGAATCTTTCTGCCCAAAAACAATTCAACAAACATTTCCTGTTGCATCACTTTCCGCTGTACGAATCGCATAGCCAAAATGATAGAGAAACTGATCCCAATTTTCATGATTTTGACCAATGAACGTCGCAATCATATTAATTAAAGTTCTATACACATGTTCGGCCTGATTAGCTTGCGGCCGATATGGAACCGTAAATACGTGCGTAATTTCGAGTGTATCGCAAAGTGCCTTAAAGACGTTACTTATAAATTGAGGACCATGGTCCGTTACAATTTGAAGGGGGGCACCGTAAAGAGAAATATAATTATTAAAGAAGGCAGTGGCCACTGCTTTTGCCGAAGCTTTACGTAAAGGCACAAATTCAACCCATTTATTAAAATAATCCACCATAACTAACACATAACGAAATCTATTTGGTTTAGAGAGGGGGTAAGGACCGATTAAGTCGAGTCCAAGAAATTGATTTGGAAAATCAACTTTAATTGGAATTAATTTACCGGCCGGCTTTATATCTTTATAATTATATTGCTGGCACAAGCGACAACTCGAAACATATTCATTAACAAACTTCCTCATTTTAGGAAAGTAACAGGCATCCTTGAGCTTTTTATAAGTTTTCCTAATGCCAAGGTGCCCCGAAATTGGAGAGTCATGAAACTCAAATAGGATGGCTTGACGAAGAGATTGGGGAATTACAACTCGTAATTCGCCATAAGATGATAATAATTTTGAATAAAAAAGCAAGCCATCGATTAAAAAAAAAGATTGGGACCAGTTTAAGGCAATGGCTGATTCAATTATTGAAACTGACTCAGGATCTTCTAAATACTTATAGATTAATCCAAATTCGGGATTATTTTTTTGTTCTTGGATTAATTGATCTCTCGAATTTAACACAGATGCTGGCATAAGCGCTAAAGCTACTTTTTCCTTATCAGATACGAATTTATCGTTTAAAGTAGTTACTAGATTTGTAGACGCACATTGGTTTAATTGTTCACTTTCAATTTCTTTTACACGAGTTTCAGTTACATTTGATAATATTTCGGATTGAACTGGTTCAGCATTTAAATGCAAATGATGAATATATGCAGCTTGAACAGTAAAATTTAACTGAACATTCTTTTCATTTAAAGCAAGGGATTGATTTACACAATTAGATTCAATCGTATTTTCTTGAGTTGGAATAGTACGTGAAAGAACGCCAGCTACGATATTGGCAGAACCAGGTCGGTATTCAATGTTCATATTAAAGTTAGATAACTTAAGAGTCCATCGAATCATGCGAGGGAGAGATTCTTTCCAGTTGTTAACCGAGTTAATGCAGCATGGTCCGTAACAACTGTTACTGGAAGGTGCGTAAAATATAAACGAAATTTTTGCAGTCCCCAAAACACTGCTAAACATTCACGTCCAGTTACCGGGTAGTTTTTTTCTGCAGCGTTAAGCGTTCGGGACGCACATGCTATTGGGCGGCCTACTTGGCTTAAAATGGCACCAATGCTGTACGACGAAGCATCAGTTGCTACTTGAAATTTTATATTATAATTAGGATGAGCTAATACAGGAGGAGCACTAAGTATAGTTTTTAACTTATCAAAGGCTTCTTGTGCTTCATTTGACCAGTTAAATTTAATCTTTTTCCTTTTGAGTTTAAAGAGAGTCCTGCATTAAATCCTGCATTTTGCAGTAGAGTAAAGACAGTTTTTAAATGATTTAAATGCTCATCGTAAGATGAGGACGTGATTATTATATCATCGAGATAAACATGTACAAAATTATTCAAAACAGGTTTAAGTATAGTTTCCATAGCTTTTTGGAATGTTGCAACTGCCCCTGAACATCCGAATGGCATTCGTTTAAAACCAAACGTGCCGTTTTTAGTTATAAATGCTGTTTTTGCTATATCAGCGGGTTTCATTGCAATTTGAAATAACCCGATGTCAGATCGAGAGTAGACATAAAATTGGTCGTTGTGATATGTGCTAACAAATCATCAATTATAGGCAAGGGATACTGAGGATATTGTGTAATAGAATTGAGCTTACGATAATCTATTGCAAATCACCATGCCTCAGGATCGGTAATAGGTTTACCACTTTTCTTACGACACAAAACAACAGGAGATGCGTAAGGAGAAGTTACAGGCATAATAATATCGTTTTTCAACATTTTGTGTAAATTTATAGTATCTTGTTTGGCTTGATCATAACGATAAGGCTTACTGAAGACTGGTTTATTAGTTCCAGTGTCGATTTCATGGCAAACAACATGGGTTAAGCCAGGTGTGTCAGAAAATAACTGTTTAAACTGATTAAGAAAATTAACAAAATCAGTTTTTTCAATATGAGTGAGGGCACTTTCCTCTAGATTAATAATTAACTTTGTCGACTCGACAGGTTTAGAATTTGACTTAGAATCATCAATATGTAAAGATTTATTGGCAAAATTTATTTCAACGTTATTTGCTTTCATAAAATCTAACCCTATAATGCAGGGATGCTAAAGATTGTCTATGACGTAAAAAGGCCAATTAACACTTAAATTATGAATGTTAACATTCAGGCGGACTTCGCCTCCATTAACACAGGACTGGCCTTGAGCCGTTGTAATATTTAAATTTGTCCGCTTTAAAGGTTTAAAGGCAAAATACATTTTATAAGTTCCATATGCTAGAAAGGAACGTTCAGCACCAGTGTCCCAATAAGTAGGTATGAAAATTTCATGAAGTATTGCATTTAAATTAGGGAGGTCAACTGGACTGATACAAATTGTGTCTAAACATACGGAGGTGGTTTTGTTATTCAGTGGCTGTTGACCCTCCTCACAAGCAGTGGCGGCTCGTGAACCGAAAATAGGTGAAGAGCTCAAAAATAATATTTAAGTATTTTTAATCATAATTTTTATTAAGCATGGTTTTAACTAAAATTAACTAAAAATACTTATTTGAATGTAAATTTATATTCTATAAATTAATACAGCGTAAATTGCTGTGCGTCTCTTCACCAATTTCCGGTGCACGAGCCGCCACTGCTCACAAGAGCCACTTACTCGTTTAACTGACGACTCTGGTTATTACGAGAGTTACGAAAATTTCTGTTATTTCTATCAGCTCGAGAAAAGTTTTGAGACTGATTTTAATTAGAACGATCGTTCCGAGAATTTAGAAAGTTATTACGCCTTGGTTGCGGCGATTGACGTTCTTGTTGATAGCGATTGAAATTTTGAGGGGGGGGGGTGAAATTTTCACGCCTAGAATTTTGCATATTTCCAGTGACTCGCTGGCGACTAAAGTTATTTTCCACCCTTGGAGGGTGACGTTCTTGGTATTTAGCTAAGGTTTGAAACAGACTGTCGTAAGAAGTGACAGGTTTCAGATCAAGGTAATCTTGAATAGGAATAGTCAAAAGCGGGGTTATAATATCCATTGCAGCGCAAAAGATATCACTAAATCTAGCTGCTTTATAATATCTAATTTACGTAATAAAAATGTT
This sequence comes from Salticus scenicus, assembly GCA_963930645.1. Classification (NCBI taxonomy): domain Eukaryota; kingdom Metazoa; phylum Arthropoda; class Arachnida; order Araneae; family Salticidae; genus Salticus; species Salticus scenicus. The sequence goes on along the minus strand of OZ005648.1, from coordinate 324,871,307 downwards.
GTAGGTTTATCATAAAATGACATTTTGCTGGTATAAAGTTCCTGACGCAGACGGGTTTTATCAGCAATAGAAGAGAATGAACTCTTAATTTTAAGTTTTAAATCCTCATACGTAGAATTTTGGCCTAGAGCTCTAGAGGCAACAGTGTGATACCAGATTTTAGCATCTCCTTTTAAGGAGTATTTTAATAAATTAAATTTATCAGCTTCGTCAATTTTACAAACATCAAAATATTGTTCAAGATCCTCAAAAAATTCAAGTACATTGTTTGAGCCAGTAAAATAAACCCGAGCGGGCGGGGGGGGGGGGGGGGTGTTGAACTGATTTGGGCGCCGCTGTGAAGTTTACGTTAATGCAAACTCCATCTTAACTTAATTGGATCACTAAATGGATAAGTAAGATAACACAAGACTTGGATTAACAATAACTAGAGTTCATTTCAGCAGATTAATGGGAGGGTGGCCAGGCATTTAAACTAGCTCAGTCAGCGTATTACTCAATCAAAATATATGTATCAACAATTAAATTAGATAATCTCAAATATCTCACCCCAGCAAACAATTGAAGGTGTAGAGGCGGTGGTTGCACTCGTAACTCCCCTGCTGCGACTTCACTTTCGATCAGAGGATTCCCTACAGATCGAAATTCATTTTCACGAGCGCTAGCAAATACTCGTACTAACACTCATCACGACTTGTTCCTCACTCCTCTAAATCTTCACTACTCAATACTCGCCAAAATAAGACTTTCCACAATTCACTATAATACTCCAATATCCACACTATAATATGCTCCGACATCCACACTATCTACTAAAACCATCTCCATTTTATACTTCTTCCTACACCCTCCTTTCTCTTCATTTCAATCCATCCTTTTAAAATCACTTCTAATTTATCTAACACTCAGAATCTAATTCTTTCATTGCAGCACCCTGCCGACACAAAACTAACTCGACCTCAACTTTCGCCGAGTCTCTGGCGACGAAGCGATTTTAACCGTCCCCACTTTCTACTTTGCTGGATCCAGCTTAATTCAAACAACTGTTGTGACGTCTCAACCTCACAAACAAACTAGAAATGCAGAAAATTAACATTTAATCAACTTACAAAGCATCTTTGAAAGAATTTCTACAAAAAAAAAAAAAAAAAAAAAAAAAAAAAAAGAATTATTTTTAAATTTCTAACAATATCTTAGATTAATTAGTTCACTGAGCAACTTTCTCTGCCCTTTTGATCCAAGTGGCAGCCACTTAATATTTCAACACGATGATTTTTGTGATTCTGAATTAATTCCAACTATATTTGTACAGTAGTCTTATCTCACAAATGCATTTGCTATATTTGTCAACTTAACCCACCATCTTTTTCCCAAGCGCCGGCCACTTGAAAATTTTAAATTCACATACAAAGGTATTTATGAACCGATTTGCTTAAAACTCCGTATGTAGATAGCCTACATCAATGTTTCTACTAATTCGTTAATAATTTGTAGCTGCCATTTTGAAACAAAATGACGGCTACTTGATAAGGAAAAAGAAATCAACCTACCCTTCCGAATAAGCCGGAAGTACTTGTTTGATGTGATTCTACCTCCATCGAGAATCAAAACAAAAACATTTCAAAAACCAAACCGAAAAAAAAACTATACGAGACAATGGCTATTTTGCGATTATATACTCTATTCGATTATATTAGTCTTTCAGAAGACTTTGCGATTTGATTCTTGATGGAGGAAGAATCGGTTTGAGCGGCACAGCTATCGTTTTAGTATAAATTTCTAGATAATTTGTTCATAAGAGATTCAAAAATATTTGTTTCTATTTCAGATGGACAACTTTTTATATTCCCTATGACGCGTTCGCTTAAAATGGAGTTTGAAACATAGACCTATTATAAGAGTGGACGGAGCATTCTATTATTAAGGGAATATAAGTAAACGTGGCAAAGATTAAACACGTGACTGCAGAAAAAAGGTTTATTCTTTCTGACATTTATCGCATTATTGGCGATTTTTTGTTCTGAACTTAAATATTATTATTATTATTAAAAGATACAGCAAGCAAAACTTGTGTAAAACACTATAGGTGCTAAAATTTATTTTTACTTTGTTATTAACACTTTCCAATAAAGTTCAAAAGTGTTTACTGTATTCGCTTCAACTCTCATAAATAATCTTGGACATATAAGGTATGATATATTTAAGCTAGTTCAATATAGAGAATTAATTATAGCAATTATAAACATTTTATAAAAATAATTACTTAAAAATGACGAAATAATAAAATATTAAAAAGAATCTTACCTGTGAAATAAAATTTTTAAATTTTTTAGTAGTTAGAGAATTATTCATCTGCAATGGAAGAAAATGGGGAATTGCAGAATGGATGAAAAAAGAGGGGAAGCGGATAATTTTTTCACGATAAATAATTTTTAACCAGCTAAGAGGATAGCTATTTTCTTATTATTCTTATAATTTCCAAATTCAAAAACGTTTCATGAAAAAGAGTTTTTATTTTATAAGTATATTAATAAGACGGTGTGATGTTTGTGCAGATTATGATTTATACTGAAATACAGTTATGACTCATATTGAATGTATTTTATCTTCTTCAGAGAATAAATTTTCACGCGCATCATATAGTACATTCTATAGAATGTTTCGTCATATATATTTATTGTTCTGGAAATAACATTTTCTATTGTTCGCATTTTGATATTGATAAAGAATTAATTTGTTGTTTTATCATTAAGAGACATCTCATACTTCACAGATGAATTATTCAATTAACAATTATACAATTTAATTTAACCTCGGAAAAAAGTGATTTTACGAGCATTTTACATTATTAAAGAGAGTATATACGAGAGAGTAATTAAAGCATGCAGAAAAACTTTTCAGTCAATCCGTGACGATCACTTTCCTTGTTCGTCAACATTTGCCGTCAACATATCAACTTCTTAGGAAAATATACCAAGAACGAAAAGCATCAGATATGCATTGATTATCAACCATTTCCAAATATACGTATTCTGAATCCTTTAAAAGCATTGTTAAAAATGGTTAAAAATGCTTAACATAAATAGAAATCATTTCTAGCAATTTTCTATTGTAGCAAACTCTTAATATACCTGAATAGTTTAGTGTAGTAATATAAATTTGAAAGCTAAACATATCATACTAGTTAGTTATAGGGCGAGTAAGGCGCCCGTTCAAAAATGATCATTTCATTTAATTTATTGCTCACTTCAAATAATTCATTTGTTAGCAAGCCCGTTCGAAAAGCACTTTATTTATCTCGACGTCATTTTTTCATATACATGAACAAATTTAATATTATATATATATAAATATTTTTTTTTCTTTTTTTTTTTTTTTTTTTTTTTCCACGTGAAAGCAAATTGCATTTTATGCTGGAAAAAAAATGGCAACAATTAAAAATTTAACTACCTATTTTAAAGCTGTTATTTTCATATTTTATTAAATTTAAAAATCTAATCAAAAATTCGTTACAAATAAGGTACTAAATGAAAGAGGCGATTTTTCTGAATCCGTCGGATTAAACAGCTTATTGATCGGGTGATTAGATTTTTTAAAATTATCTAATGTATGAAAATTAGGAGACAGAGTCTAAGGAGATCTCTTAAACCTATCTCTTAAGCCTAAAGCTTGACAGATTCAGGCACTGATGTGCGTAACTATATATGGTGATTGTATACAAAATTTTTATTTTAGAAAATTATTACAAAAGTCAATTTCATTGTGAGTTTTGACGGAGAAGAGTATTTTAATGTGGTTTAAAAAATATCACTCATAAAATGCAATACTTTTTTTCTTTTTAGGGGGGGGGCACGAACCAGCTGTACAGGCCTAATTAAATCCATTTTAAATAGAAAATATTTCATAGTGAACTTGGATGATATTAATCATTTTTCAAAATTTCTAAATATATTTACAGATGCGAGAGGAGCGAATGGACAGTCAGACAGACATATACAAATCATATTTAGACATAAAAATTATTAGAAAGTGTCAAAGACGCTTAATGTTTGAGAAAATTCAATTCCAAAAACTTTGAACAATAGACCTTAATATTCGAATAACAGACCTTATATTTTTGTGTGGTCCTGGAAATCTTAACGCTAAATGAACTGTATTTAATAAAAATCATTCTATTGTGCATATGAATAACATATTTCAATTTCAATAAGATTTATGCAAACTAAAGTTAATGAAATATGGTTTATAGAAAGACCTCTCCTAGAAACCAATTCTTTGAAATACTTTCGAGTGTCTTTACTTGTAAGCCAGTAGTGATATTTACTCCATTTTATAGAAAACATCCGATAGTGAATTTAAACAACATATTTCAATTTCATTAAGGTTTGTGGAAAGTAATGGCATTAAGATATAGTTTATAGAAATAGCTCTCATAGAACGCAGCTCTTTGGAGTACTTTGGGTATCCCTGTGCAAAAACTAGAAGTGATATTTACTCTATTTTCAATAGGGAATATCCAATAGGGAATTCAAATAACACGTATCAGTTTCATAAGGACACCACATGACTTCCTTATACAACAATAGGAATATACATCTTGTTATGAAAACATTGACATTTTTGTGTGAGGTAACCGATTATTAAATAAACAGGCATGTGCCAGCCCATTAACATTCCTTAAAATAAAAACAAAGCAAAATAATAATACAAATAATATTAATATTAATATTAATATTAATAATTTTTAATCTAACCAAAAAAGTCATGATAATACGATTATATACATCGCTGAGGCAAATATAGTAGTTTTTTCAGGACTTCACGGCTTATTGCAGAATCTCTCATTGGCAAATGAACAGCTCAGAGTTCAATAAAAATCATTAGCATATAGATGGTCCAGGTTTGTTCTCTTTGGCAAAAATAAATGGGTAGAAACGATAAATTTCAACAAAACAATTAAGTTAAACAATTCAGTTAAAATTGAGAAAGCGTTTCTGGCTATCCTGAAACAACATTTGCCGGAAAATTTGATCGCTAATCTCGTCAAGTTAGTAGTCAAGTAGATTTTTGATCCTGACATCAAATTTGATGATTCGGCATCGAATTTTGCGAGTTGACGACCGAATTCGACAAAAATTTGTAGTTTAGGTTTGCCAAAGTTTGGAAGCTTTTACTGCAATAAGAACAGAGCTCTTACTTCATTAAGAAAAATCCATTGGTTTATAGCACAGAACTAAATTCTTCGAAAGTTCTATAAATGTCTCACAAGAACTGAAATAATAAAAAAAAAAAAAAAAAAGAGTGATTTTTGATGATTATAGACTAGAACTTGCCTATATCTTTATGTGCTACTTTCCATACTTAGCAAGTGGAAACAGATGACCGATTCTTCATTACCACGAAGGTGGGCATTGACTTAAAACCTCAAATTAGGCATTCAAATGTGGCGAAATGTGGTAGTACGGGATTCTCAAAATTTAGAAACTCTAACATCAATAGGAATCTAGTTCTGGAAATTTTTTAATAATGAATTGGTTTCTCCTGCGAAACTACCTTGAAAATCCCACAAACCACGCACAATACCCTCGATGAATTCTAATTCCATTCAGACTTCGAAATACTCGGTTGCTCCTGATTTATCGAAATTTACGTTTGGTAGTGTATTTAACAATGTTTATTTGATTTTTGTAGTAAAAATGACCATTTCATTGGATTGTTTAAATAATATTAATAGATTATTGGTCTATGAAGCACAAAAAAGAGATTTATTCAACTGTTTACTGAATATTAATTAAATAAGTTGAATTTGTCGACTAAAACCTGCTTATTCTTTAAGAGTTAGTTTTACACGCTAAAATACCGACAACGTTTTTTATCAATATAATTAAGGCTCTATCCACGGGCTGAATATTCATTAAATTAAGTGCATTCGTCGACTAGAACCTGCATATGTCTTTAAGAATTACTTTCTACTCACAAAAATTTCAACAACTTTCATGACAATATCATTACGGGCTCTATCTAAGCGCTGAATATTCATTAAATAAAGTGAATTCGGCCACTAAATCCTGCTGGTGTCTTTAAGAATTTCTCTCTACACATGTCAAAAACTTTCATAACAGCATCATTACGGGTTCTATCTAATGGCTGAATATTCATTAAGTAAAATGCATTTGTCGACTAGAACCTGCTTATGTCTTAAAGAATTAATTTCAGCGCGTTAAAATTTCGACAACTTCCATAACAATAACATTACAGGCTCTATCTACAAGCTGAACATTTATTAAACGAAGTGCATTCGTCGACTAGAACCTGCTTATGTGCTTAAAAATTACTTTCTATACGCGAAAATGTCTTCAACTTTCATAACAATATAATTACTGGATCTACCATTAGCTTCTTTTTAAATCTCTATAATGGTAGGTCATATATAATAGCCAAAAGCTTCGTATTTTTGGTCATTATGAACATAATTCTCCTAAATATCTCACAAACAGAAAATCATAGAAAGTTCAAAAAGGGAGGTGCACAACTAGATGTTATAAAAAACCTATGTACCAATTTTCAACATTATCCGTTCAACCGTTTTTGAGTTATGCGTGATACACACACACACATACTTACATACAGACGTCACCAAAATTCGTGTACAAACTGTTGATATCTCTGAAACGGAAACTCGTATTAAAACCAAAGTTGCAAGTGTACAGCTAGACATTATAGCAGTTACACATATAAACTTTCAATATTCTACGATTATTCATTTTTGAGTTATGTGAAATACAAAATCAATTTCGCAAATCGGGATTACTATACTTCCTTAGAAACCTTTAGACGGCCCCTGCCTGCCTAGTCTCGGAAAAGTTTAACGAGTTGGACGCCGTCCGCTGGAGCGAATAAATCGCCAGATCACCGCATGGAAGCTGTCTACACCAGACAGCAATCTAGTCGCTAAATAGAACGAGCTGTGTCCAATGATTCTTCGTTCAGACTTCATCCATCATCTTCATGAACTAGATGGAACTGCTACGTCACTTCTGTACAGCAATGTGACTAGAACACTAGAGCTCAGGAATTGTAGGGTAGCGACTTCTGCTTCTTGGACACATAGCTCGACTTGCACACCACACCCTCCATGATAGCCACGTTGGAAACGCACAGACACGCTCTTGGATGTTATGGAATTTGGAATAAGTGCACTTACTAGCTTAGAGTCGAAATAACCGGAATTCAACAAAAACTAAAACAGTTTTGAATTTAGATAGGGAGGGAGGGGAAAAAAACCCGCTGGAGGAGCCGCTAAAGGTATTACTGCACACAATAATTAAAACCAAAAGTGGAAGCCATTTGAAAAGGGGAGGGGGACAACACTTAAGATTTAAGAAAGAGAAGCTGAACGAGATAGGAACAACGAGATTATTTAGAAAAAAAAATTGAATACGTGAAGCCACTGGGGGATGAAAGATAATTTTGGGCGCATAGCAAAATTTTGGAAGCTTTTGAAGTGGCAATGCCTAAATACACCTAACTGGGAGAGGAATTACTATGCGCAGTGAGGCCGAATGGAGAAGAGAAAGAGGGACCATCGCAATTTTGATCCACCACGGGGGGATGGTACCCCGCGTTGGTAGCCCGATGACTGCTAAACGACTCCATCGAGCACTTGATGGTGTAACACAGATTAACGAGGACCAGATACTTTGTATAAGGAGGTAAAAAAAAGAGAAAAGTGTAATAATTTGTTTTTTACATTTTTTAATTTTTTTTATCACTATGCATTTCATATTTACGTCATCATATAGGTTGAGTTCTATTCAATCTAACGATTTCCTCACCTTTTTTATACGTAAAATTTTAGAGTGTGGAAACTATAAAAATTCAAGAATTGGTTTTCTACATTACTTTCAACAGATTAAAATTTATATATATACTAGCAGGCTTCGCCCGCTTCGCTGGACCCTATTTTTAAATGAATCACTATAATTACTGAATTCTCAAAATTGCATTAATTTTTATCACGTGAAAAAAAAAGAAAAGCGAAACAAAATCTGATTAGGAAAAATGTCGATTTGTAAGTATGGAAAACCATTTGTGTACCAATTTTGAACGATCTAACTCTATTTCTATTTTTCCCCCCATCCCCTCCCCCCTTCTCGCCCCTCCTAATAACTTTACACTTTCGAAAATATCCCCATTCGACTTGCAGGCCTTTAAAACCTATCTGTACCAATTTTGAATGCCCTAACTGTACTTCTATTCGTTTTCGCCCAAAGCCCCCCCCCTTACCGCACCACCCCCTTCCAGCACCTCCTAATAATTTTACAAATTCGAAAATATCCGCAATCGATTTATAAGTATCAAAAACCTCTATACATCAAATTTGAACGATCTAACTCTTTTTTTATTTTTTTTGCCCCCCCTCTCCTCTCCCCCTTCTCTCCCCTTCTAATAACTTTACACTTTCGAAAATATCCCCATTCGACTTGCAGGCTATTGAAACATATCTGTACCAATTTTGAAAGACCTAACTGTATTTCTAATTGTCTTTGCCCCTGCTGCCTCACCTGGGGACTGAATTTTTAAAATTCCAGAAATTGGTTTTTAGATATTTGTATTAGCTATATTTCATAGCAAAAATCTCACGTATATCTGTTTTTTTTTTTTTTTTTTTTTTTGAGATATATAGGATTATGCGAAATCGCGTTTTACGCATGTGAAATCCCGTTTTGCCCTCCCCCCCCCTTGGGGACCGAATTTCGAAAATACCAGAAATTGGTTTTAAGACAGAAATTGGTTTTATATTGGAGAACCAGAAATTGGTTTTATATTAGCTATATTTTAAAGCAAAAATTTTACGGATATCTGTTTTTTTGTTTGAGATATGAAGGATTTTTTGAATTCACGTTTTGCCCCCCTACCCTCCCTTGGGGGGCGAATTTATTCAATTTTTTTTTCCTAAACCATCCCTGACCAATAAGGAAAAAACAGAAAAAGAATGATCGAAATCGGTCAAGGTGTTTACGATTTTATAAAGGACATACAGACAAACATTCATTTATATATAGATAGATATATGTTTTTCAATTTTCAATTTTGGAGCAATTTTTGGCAAAATGCTTTGAAAACAGACGATTTAAATTTCAAAGTCTGCAAATTTCCTAAGCGAAGGAGCCTTCTTCGAAATTATGAAAGTATCGAATGGCATTGTAAAAAATCGAATTTATGATGGTATGTTTTTCAGACCACTCCTAGAAGTGTCAACGAAACCGTTTGCCGGCTCTAGTGCCGAATGCAGAATTATATAACTATAAGTTCGGCGCTTTGCCAACTAAGCTACGTCGTCTTACTTGGCATATGTACAGTCGGGAAAGTAAAAGTTTAAGCCTTGTAACTAACATTTAAACTTAAACTATACGAGCCAACGGAAAAAAAAAAAAAAAAAAAAAAAAAAAAAAATGTCACGAATTTCATGAATTTTGCATTAAACATTTCAGATTTTATCCATTTTATTTTTCCTTGAAAAGCGATTTACAGCGTCTAGAAATGTGTCTCGAAGTTTTTACAAAATTTATTTTATTTATTTTTTAAAATTCATTGTATTCAGGACAACGAAATCTATATAAGGCTTTAAAAGGGACCATCCGGCTATTTAATACCCGGCTACTAATAAAAATGTATATTTAGTATGCATTTTATAGTCCACTAACCTAAAATTATTTATTACATTATATTTTACTACTAAAACAAATATAATTAACATTGTACACGACTTAATACAAACGGATTACTACAAATAAATACTACTGAACAATGCAATGTTAAATATTCGAGGGCAACAATTTTCGTATTAATAGATAATTGAATTTTTTTTTTTTTTTTTTTTTTTTTTTTTGTTCTTTGTAAAGATCCATTAACAAAAAATATTCCAATTAACATTTATTACAAATCTTTATTGTATATGTAAATTAAAAACAAAGTTCCTCCATAAAAAAATTTAATATAAGTAATGAATTTATCTCAACAATAATTCATATTTATTATAAAAATAAAAAAATATTTATATTTATATAATCAATATATATGAGCACATAAGAGCTTAGAAATCAGGGAAGTTTCAATTTTAATCTTTAATTTATCATTTTATTTCACTGAACTGTATATCACCCGATAATAAATCAATTTAATGACATTTTGTGCCCAATCATAATGAAAGACAAGAAAGAATAACGAAATCTTAGCATAAAGGATATAGTCATTTTAATAAAATGGAAAAAGAAAGGGAATTATTTTAAAGTAATTTTAAAATGTGTAATACATGATTATTAAAAGTTTTCATACTTATGAGAATTTCAATATTTGACAAGCACTCTGATCATTTTAATAAAAACAACAAGAAACAAATCAATAATTTAATCAAATGAAAATTTAATTAACTTTGCATTTTAATTTATGTTTTGCCCTTTCTTTAAGAATGAAGTTTCAAGACATGTTTGGATAACAATATATAGTTTCCGTTTTTAATTAAGAATTATAATAAATCAAACTAGCTATACATGAATTGATTAGGTTAAAATAGTTAACTTTTAATTTCATAAACATAGAGTATGTTTAATTAAACTTATGTATATTAAACTAACTTCAGAAAAATCTATTTACCAGATCTAGCTGGAATGCATACGTTTCAAAAATATTTTAAGTAAAATATATTCATTAAAAGATTTTAATTATTTTATGCATTATAAAATAATGACAATTATAAGTGTGTGGGGGAAAAATGAACGACAGTGAAAAAATTCAGAAAAAATAGACGTATAAAGAAACCGAAACTGTGGAAGGGTGGGCACAAGAGTACTGAGGCTATCGTCGTGGCTTAGCTACAGCTCTCCTAATATGTGATGTAATATGTATTATGAAACGAAATAAAGATGATATATCAAACATATGACAGACAAACTCTGGTCCGTTAATTAGCTTTTTTAAATAGACCTGGATTTGTATTTCTGAACTAATGGGAAGAATGGTTTTGTAAATTTTTAGCTTATTAATATTTAATTGAGAACTAGTTTTAAGCCAGATAAAAAATATACAAACTTTTTTTTTATAAATGTGTATTAAATTCATATATAGATTTGTTGAGTAATATGCATAACATCAATTAATACATTTGATTTGATTTACTTAGTCATTTTTAGAGCACCAGATATAATTATGCTGGGATTCATTGCTTAGAATAGGTTTCATACTACTATGAGCAAATATGTTGATAGCAGGTCTCGAGCTCGAAATCTGTGTACTAAAAAGGTCAGGATGGTACCAATTCGTCCACTCCGCGGTCATTTAATGTAAGAACCTGGTTCTGGTAATTCTGGATGGGTAAACCCATCCAGAAGATCCTTTTTCTTTTACCTGTTTGTTTGCCGCAGCATGTCCTACTTTGGACCTTGCGCCAAAAAAAGCCATTCAACCAACCAACCAACCTGGTTGTGGTAAAAAAAAAAAAAAAAAAAAAAAAAAAAACTGTTTAAGGGGTATAAGAAGCCTTACTCTCTGTGATACAATTTTACCATGATACAAATTTCTTTACATTTCCTTAACTATTAGTCGTATTACTTTGAAGCTTTTACCACTGAAAATTTGATTTTATATATATACATGAAATTTTTGCTTGAATTTTACCAAATAAATTGTATTATTTAAAAAATTAAATCTGTTATTTGACTAAAATTTCAAAATGTAAAGCTGAAATATTGTCATTACGTGCAAGACTAGGGTAAATATATTCTATCTAGAAGCAAAAATATGACTGATAATTATGAAAACAGTTGGTTTCTTGGACTTGTACCATAAATGAAAGCATTAAAAAATTAAAAATTAAAAATTAAAAATAATAAGACAAAACTTGTATTTCTAAAAAATTTACAAATATATATTTTTTAATTCAAATGCTAATATAATATGTAATTATTAGAAATATCATGGTAATTGGAGAAATAAGATCATACACACATTAAATTCAATATTTTTACCAAGTTTCATGAATATAGTTTATGCATTGAGATAACCTGCGCGCAAGATTAAAATTTAAGAAACTGAGATAAACGTTAAAATACTAATGAATGAGAGCATGTAGGAACATACTTAAATAGTCATATCACAAGAAATAATTCACATTTTTTAATGCGGTTTTTTACAAATCGTTCATAGTTTTTTTTACTCATTTAAGACTCCTTAGGCCCTTTGACATTTCATTGGATTTTTTTGTAACTAACTGTAAATAATTAAATGACTATTTTAGTTAGTGTAAAAGATTATAGTATTAGTGTAAAAGATTATTGTGTAAAAATTAATTAGTACATAAATATTATTCAAAGAATTCTTGGAGCTTAAAAAATAAACTGAAAAGGAAACATTTATGCGTATAGAACACCAAAAAATTAAAAAATTAATATGTAGACATCTGAGTAGCGCCATAATAATTAAACATTCCGTGATCATTGCTTGAATGACCTAAACTATACGTGCTTTTATATGTGTGACGGAATCTGGAATTTACAGATGGTTTATTAGTCAGTAGAATTGAAATATTGTGAGGGATTTAAACAACTAGAGGAAATTGAGAACAGTTTCTACGTATTTCAGGGCTCAATTTTTTTAAGTTCCAATTGGTTTTCCCAATTCCTTCAAATTCATTTTGCGATAAACCTTCCATATAATTTAAAAAAAGTAACAAACCACTTTAAAACACGTAGATAAAATATTTTTATTAAAAACTACACAAAGCTTTTCGCCATTAAAACAATAGCATCATCAAGTGTAATTGCGTTACATAGAACCAGCAATATATAAATAAAGAAGTTCAAACGGTTTAAAGTTACAGTTACAATAAATAAAAAATTTTAAGTTAAGTTTACAATAAACTTTTTTCCTTGCAATATCAATTTCAGTATTTTTTTTTCTCTATGAGCACAACGCGTGCCATATTTTATTTCATGTATATTTATTTCATTTCATCAGAATATTTTTACTAAATAAATTGCAATCTGTTTAATGTGTTTTTGTCCATGTGTTCTTTTACATTATATTACATTTTGATATTGCAGTTTAAATATACATTTTGACTATTTTAATTTCATTTGTTTATTTAAATCACTTTATATTTTAAATTGAGGGGACATATCTAACGCTGAATGAAATGCCAAAAGATTTCTTAATCTGATCAGTTTTCCATTTGCGGATGAATGAAATCTGCCCAAAAATCATTCTGTATTTACTATACACACACATATATATATATATATATATATATATTATATATATATATATATATATGTGTGTGTGTGTGTGTGTGTGTGTGTATGTGTTTGTATACATATATATATTTGAAAACTTTTCCAAAGAAACTTCATAGAACATTCTCCCACATATATATTCAAAATAAATGTTTATTCAAAGCTTATTCAAAGTTCTCATTCAATAAAACGTCGAATAGTAACAGCAAAAAACTAGACTTTACTTTCAAAATTGTTGTTTACTCTGCAGATTTCCCTTGATAAAATGAAAGTTTTTCGTCTTAGCACGTTTACGATGTAATAGTTTAAAGTATATAAACACAAAAAACTACAGTATTTTTCTCTAGAAGGTAAAATTTAATCCTTAGCATTGATATATATATATGTATATGTTATTTTCTTGTGAAAGAAATTTTTAAATGAATATTAAACGTTTAGACTCACAAAAAAAAAAAAAAGTTATTAAAAGCAAATTTAATAAAATTATTATTGTTAATAAGATACAGCTATTACAATTTAAATTACAAATTGAACAAACATCCAATGATAAAGTAATGGTGAATGATGAAGATGAAAACTCTGAGAGCTAAAACCATAAATGGCAAATTTACATAAATTATGTTTCGGCTTGAAATAATTAAGAACAATATTTCACCAGGTGATAGTAGACATGAGTTTAGCGCAAAAACACATTTGCTTTTACGAAAAATTATAGCGTGTTTTTTTCAGTAATTACTAGTATTTTATTTAGTTAATTTAGTTATTAATCTTTCAGCTCAACATTACTCAAATATTTAATTAAATATATTTTATATTTGAATTAAATAAACGATCTCTTATTGTCTAAGTAGTTGATAATAAGGAAATATTTTCAAATTAGACAAACAGTGTTTTCATAAGAAATTATAAAATGAATATTATCTCTTTTAATTACACTGTTCTGCATGAAAATTGGCCCCAACACCATTTTTGCAAATTCTTGTGTAAAATGATCTCATGAATCCGAATGTGATGCCCATTTTGCTCTATCATCCACCGTATTTTGGGGTCGGCTCCCTTTTTTTCTTTTCCTTTTCGGTAACTTTATGGTATAAATTTGATTTTTCGGAGGGGTGGGATTATTTTAACTGTTAACTATCTTCTGAGGGGCTACAGAGTTGGAAAATTCTGAAACAGGAACATTTTCGGCAAGGGGGAAATTTGGGGTGAGGGGGATAGCATTTATTGACATAGGATGTCTTAGAAGGTTTATGATCATTTTCTTTTTTAAATGTAGAGGGTACCTGGTTAATATGGGTAGTCCGTAATCCTCTTACCGGATTTTTTTATAGTATTATTTTGTATGAGTTAAAAATTATTATTTCTAAATTTTGGATTGATTTTTTTTCTTGCATATTAATTTGGCATCTCTGTAAATTTAAATCTTTTAAGGAAAAAAAAAAAAAAGTATAAATTTTTTAGAGTTGATGATGGAATGTTAGAGGAAATAATGAAATAAACTATATGTGCTTTATTATAATAACACTAGTAGACCCCCTTCCCACTGAATTAGATGTGAAATAAAACTATTCCTAAACATGTTTCAAGTTATTTTAAAGTAGATTGAATTTTACTATCTTACGACTTAAACTGCAATCTATCTTTATAGTATTGAAATGCAGGGTAAGAGAAATCGTGTGAGTGACACACCAGATTATTTTCAGCTAATTAAATTAGGAGGATTTTAAGTTTGATATTAATCTTCATTTTATATATATTTTTTTAAATCATATATATATATATATATATATGTATAAATGATAGTTATCGTATTAAAATTTAACAATTAATAGATACAAAACAATACCAACACAACAAAAATAGAACTATATATATATATATATATATATACTAGCAGACCCGGCCACGCGTTACTGTGACTAAGTTATACGTTGAATTATACGGCTGTAAACTATTTAGTACAGTCAAATTATTATTTACGAACAAAGACGAAAACGTTGTAGCCGATGTAAAAACCCACAGGGTTGAGATTTGAAACTTAGGTCAAAATTTGGAAGCGATTGATAAAAATTTTCGTAGTGTTGATATTAAGCACAAATTAATTTTATTGTAGGGTCCTATAAATTTTAATGGAGAAGTGATATATATTATTTCTAATGCTACTTTGGATAAAATTGCTAAAATGACTAATATATAAATTAAATTCTATTAAAATTCTATTAAAATAAAAGTATAAAAGAAACAGACGATTTTAAAATCAATTTTTATGGAGGACTGAAATATAATATATGCTATAATGGATAATTTTACTATAAAATGACCTCATCATTTTAAATATTTTAAAGAGGGCAACAGCTGTAGTTATAAAAAGGAAAACAATAAGGCTAAACCAGAAAAATAAGTAAATTTGATAAATATTTTAAAACTTTAAAATTGTAAATCTTATGAAATATTGGACATTTAAAGTAAATACATGTATCATTTTAAATAGAAAAAGATTTTGGAAAAGTTTAGTGTATTTTAACGAAGTGATGAGAAGTTTTTGAGTATATTAAAATTTTAATAGTAAATTCAAGTTAATAAAGATGGGAAACATTGAGGATTAAGATAAGAATAATTATAAGATTAAAAAAAAAAAAAAAAAAAAAAAAAAATTATACAGACACGACATTATTTCATTATTTAAAACATGAAAATCTGGCATTGACAGATTTTAATTTAGTGCCAGAGGCCTACTGCTAAACTTGTTAATATCGACAAATTCTTCTTTAGTTAATTCGTGACGATCTAAATTCCATGATAAAGTTTTCATTAAATCAAACCAAGATACTGTAACAAATAACGTTGGAAGTCCAAACTGTCTTATAGCCGCAAAACAACATTTTTTCTCTTTTTCCCAATGAGGGGGAGGTGTGCCTTGGGGGGGACTCATGTCAAAGGTGTGCCTTGGGGGGGGACTCATGTCAAAGTTGTACCTTAGGGGGGACTCATGTCAAAGTTGGGCCTGGGGCGGGGAATCATGTCAAAGTTGGGCCTGGGGGGGACTCATGTCAAAGTTGGGCCTGGGGGGGACTTCATTCAATAAATCCCCATTCAATAAACCGACTGAAATAGGCCCTTAGCACTAATTAAGAGTGACGTATAAAAATTCGACAACGCTGTACCGACTGAAA
Organism: Salticus scenicus; assembly: GCA_963930645.1. Lineage (NCBI taxonomy): Eukaryota > Metazoa > Arthropoda > Arachnida > Araneae > Salticidae > Salticus > Salticus scenicus. The sequence continues at coordinate 324,854,845 of OZ005648.1, read as the reverse complement.
TAGGGGTACCTTGGGGGGGGGACTCATGTCAAAGTTGTGCCTGGGGGGGGACTCATGTCAAAGTTGTGCCTTGGGGGGACTTCATTCAATAAATCCCCATTCAATAAACCGACTGAAATAGGCCCTTAGCACTAATTAAGAGTGTATTATAAAAATTCGACAACTGTACCTACTGAAATAGGCCTCTAGCACTAAAAAAAAAAAAAAAAAACTTTTTATATACCATGCTTTTAAATTTTAATATACTAATAATATACTAATTAAAAGGAAAATGATAAATATTCTATCATAGTTTGAAGTCAAATTTGTTTTCAAATGTCTAAATAAAATATCTGATGTAAGATACTAATATTTTGCAGCGGAATAGATTTCATTTCTGTCATCCTTGGCGAAAAAAAAAAAGAATATCGCCAAATTATCTGGCGAAAATATTTAATTCCTTTCAAAAATCATGGTTATTTTAACAACTTATATTAAAAGAGTAATGAATAATATGAAACAATATTTCGTACAATACATATTACATGTCATACATACGTACAATGAATAATACATATTACATTTCGTACAATGCATACATCTGGCATGTATATTTTCGTGTTACGATTTTGATCGCCAAATAATAATAATAATAATAATAAAAGCCAAGGGCGACAGAGTTTTGAAATTTAAAATTAAAATTTTGTCAATTTGACAGCAAAATAATTAAATCTAACACCCGCGATAACTAATACATATCTATACCCAAATATAAGGATTAAAATCGGGAAATAAATTTCCTCGATTTTTAATAATTTCTTACAAAAAATCCAGTGGGCAATTAACATAGGAAATCTTTTTCTTGGCTGCACAGACGGTCAGTGAGTCACACTTCGCTTGCGTATAGAACTCATAGATATAGTATAGCATATATAGAATAGAGTGATCCTTGGGGAGAAAAAAGTTATTCCTTTTCATTTGGGAAAAGACGACGTTTTTACCAAAATATGGCCGTCTTTCCCCGAGTGAATACACACGGGAATACATACTAATATTTTAGCAAATAAAATTTATGAATAATTTATTTGCTAAAGGGGAATGGAAGACTCCAGATACAGTTTCAAATTCATATTTCTTTCTTTCTTTTCTTTTTTTTTTTTCAATACCACTTAATGGCTGTTTCCAAAGTTTTTATTTTATTTTTTTTTTTCGGCATCAAAAATCTTTGTACGATAACATGGGGATGAGAGATCTATATATATCACTATATCTATGATAGAACTACATTAGCACTTTATCAATGTGTATAAAATCTTTAAATTGATTATGACGTCAATTTTCGTGAGATGCATAATTTAACTTTTTATAATTTTTTAACGTTCACGTTTTATTAAATGTATTTATTTTTATGTCGAAAGAAAATGAACTCGTATTTTTTTTTTTTTTTGGCAACAATTAAATTAATGGAACTCACTGATATTTTGGAGCAACTTTAATAAAGGTCTATAATTAACAAATAATTGCAATAAAACAATATTGTGACAATAAATTGAGATAAAAATTATCCTATCTCTCAAGTTGGACCAAACTGCACACAGTGTGCAAAATTTCATTAAAATCGGTTCCTTAGTTTAGGAGTTTACCCCGGACAAACATCGTGACACGTAATTTATATATATATACAGATATATATATATATATATATAGTTATATATATATATATATATAAATTAGGGTGGTCGCAAAACATATGGGTATTTTTTCTCTTCCAATCTTCGACGAGAACCCCTATAAAATTTCATCTGCTTTAAAAATAATATTCCCAAAGTTTTAGGTCAGTCGGAAAATATTACGACCTGCCTCATCCGTCCTAAATTATTGCATTTTGCCGATTTTTTCAAAAAATTGGAGCATTTCTGCGACAGAATTTATAATTGGTTTATCTTAGAAACATGATTTTTATTTCTAGTCTTCCTAAGAATGTTCTAGGATTTCATTTTCCCACCACAATTAGTTTTAGAAACGTGCGATTTGTAATATACGGATTTAGGGTAGACTGAACAAAAATAAATAAATAAAAATAAATAAGTAAGTAAATAAAAAAATCAATTTTACTAACTCAATATTAAATTTTGTATTAAGCTTAACAAAGTTACTTTTTTATCTTTTTTTTTTTTTTTTTTCATTTAAATGCATCTAGTGTTTTACTGTAGGTTCCTTACATTTATATGAAATATTTATTTATTAATATACATTTCGCTTACACAGGACACAGCATTTGAAAAAAAAAACAAAAAAACTTCGTATTAAGAATAAATAAAAGAGTGTATTAAAGGTTTTAAAAAAAAGTCTGTTTTTTAATAAACACTAACTAAAATCAGAAATAGGAGCTGCTGCAAAACTCACAATTGTTTCAGATACTTCCGAAGCATTAGATCATTGTGTTCAAAAGTTAACAATTAGTTGATCTTCCATACAAGTACGTAGACAAAACTTTTATGAAAACAGGCACAAACTTTCAAAAATAGGCTTGAAATTTTCGATTTACAAGGAGCTGTCGTACATTGGGTTGGGAAATTGCTCCTGCATATATTAAATAATAATTTTAAAAATGTGAAGTATTTGGGTATGCATGGTGGTGACGAAGAGCAGTTAATAGTAGTTCCTCGGAAAATAAAAGATGTACTCAAGCAAGAGATGTCTTTACTAAAGTGAAAAAAATGAGGGACTTGAGAAGAAAAACAAATGAAGGAAAGTGATTTGATACTATTGCTGCAACTACTGGTCGTTTGAAACTAATCTGTGTATTATAGAGCAGTTATTTGAAAAAGACCTGTTATATACTTGGCATTCCGCCATGGCATTTTAGAACTTATGCTAAAGACAATTTTAAATTGAAAAATGGGTTCAACAATTAACTCTCAACCATTTTAAAGCATTTTCAAACAGAGTGCTTAGAAACTAATAATATAAATACATATATAAAATTGGCCTTGATGATGAGGAAATCAAATCTAAAATTAAGGTAAATCGTCTCGAACAGTTATCTATATTGAACACGACAGCAACCCAGTGAAGATTATGCAGAATTTTCCATAATGTTTAATATTTATAGATTATATTAATCCAGAAATGATTTCTTTTATGGACTCAGGGCTTGTAGTTGACTCTTCTAAAAAAAAATAATAATAATCTTTAGCGGTCCAATTCTTATAAGTGACGCAGAGATAAATGTTATCAGAAGTATTTAGGTATTCATAGTTGATATGTATGTCAACATGTAGTTTAATGTTCCTAAAGCAACATTGTCTCCGAAAAAAGATTTCCGATTTATAAAAACCTTAATAATAATAATAATAATAATAATAATAATAATAATAATAATAACAGTAATAAAGATATTTCAAGAATAGAATTTTCCAAACATATAAAGCATTTGTGGTATTTAAACAATAAATGAAAATAATAAAATGTAAGGTTAAAAAAAAAAAAAGAATCAAAATAAGCATAGCAAATAAACTATTTTCTTTTGAATAGTGCAGTAATAATGATGATGATGAAGATTTGAGAAAGCTGGCTAAATCTGAAGAAGAAAACATTCAAGACGATCAGATAATTAACTTGAAAATTACCCTGAAAGAAGCTCAGTAACTTTTTGACAAAGATACAGATTATTTCATTACTCCGTTATCATTCAACATTTTAATTCATTTTGCACATTCCGATTCGGATGTTTGGAGTGAAGACATGAATTTTTTTTAAAGGACAGAATATTGTTAAATAGCTTAGGGTTATAAGCAACACAGCTAAAAGGGGTGACAAATTAATTTAAGACAACAATGTGAGTTAGTAAAAGATGAAAATCTTTCACATTTACTTGATACTATTGCTGGTGATTCAATCTGATAAATCTACTTATCAATTGGAACTATTGTTTCAATTTACGTAAAGTTTGTTCAAGGATTATTACTTATTACTCCTGAATATTTATTGCTTTAATATTTTATTTTATGGTGTTTTAGATTCATTGTGATATTATTATAATAAATACTTGAATTATACGTTTATTTTACTCTTATATTCTCTCACCTGTTTTTTAACCCATTTCTCAGTTTTATATAACTGGATTGAATGTCATTGCTTAAAAGCACCTTATTTTAACTAATTGATATTATATAACAACAGAGTAACAAAAAGCAAAAGCTAATAACCAGCTTCATCTACTCAAAAAAGGTCGAATTTTTGGGATTGATCTGTGGAAAAACTATATGTCCCCTTATCTATATGTTTTCTAAGAAATTTGTAGCAATATAAATTAAAGTCAGCATTATTGTCTACATAATTAGAAAAAAAAAATATGATGCATCTTCCGAATTCCTAAGGAACAAAAAGATAAAAATGATTTTTGAGAAAAAATAGCAATTTTTTCATTATTTTAGGGCTGGTGAGAAAGGTCTTACTATTATTTCATTCAGCACAAACAATAGCAATCTCATTTTTACATCAATTGGCAACTTTTAAAGGGTTCCCGTTAAAAAAATTCAGGGATCGATTTATTGTGACCACCCTAATATATATATAGAGATAGATAGAGAGAGAGAAAGAGAGAAAGAGAGAGAGGGAATATGTTAAAAAAATATATTATGTAGATTTATTTTAACACAATTAATTTCAAACCTTATATTAGAAATTCACTTTATTATTCTATAAAAGCTTACTTTAAGATTTACACAAAAAAGTAGATAAACGTAAATAAACAAACTCATCACGCTATAACGTAAATAAACAAGCACGCATTTATTTCAGTTTCTGAGTATACTCAGATTTCACGGATTATAATTCGTTTAAAAATAGTTTATCTAAACATATCTCTAGGTGATTTTATAATTCGATAATAAATGCTTGTATATTCCATTATGAAGATATGGGAAAATTTTTATATGGCGGAAATTTTTCAGAAATATGGCCATTTAAAGGCTATGCATTTCTTGAAATTAAATAAAAGGAAATCTGTGATCGATTTAAAAAAAAAAAAAAAAAAAAAAAACAGTATTTTCTTTTAACTCAAAGTTTCTTATGTTATATATCTAAAATCAAAATTTAGAGAATAAGAACAAAATAAAACTGTTTTGAACCCTTTGTATTCACATGTATACATAATTATATAACATATATATATATAAAATATTTAATAATTATTTAATAGTAGAATGAGGTTTATATGTATGTATAAAAAATATACTAATAAAATCGAAATGCAACCATTTTAAAAAACGTTTATTTTTCGTTTTATTTTATTTTATTTTATTGTTTCGTCGTTTACAATATTTATCTCCAAATGTTTTACTACTCTCCCAGGAGAACCATAATTCAAAGTGTTGAACTTCATTCTGGTAACTATAGTTATTATACTCCAGGCGTATAATGTTTTTCTTTTCCCTGCAAATAATGTTTGTTTTTGCAAAAGTTCTACAGAAACAACATAAAAACGCAATAAGAATAAAATCATGGTTATTTTATTTACATGTTTTAACTAAAAATAATATTATGAGTATTTTGAGTATTATAGATAGAATTTTTTATTTGATTAGAACGTAAATTTTGAATTATGGAATATATATCAGCAACTATAGAAAGATAAAATTATACTTATGGATGTTTACGTTTTTAGATCTGTAAATATTTTAAAATTTTATCCTATTATACACTTTACCATACTTGAAATATATATATATATATATGTATACTTATATATTATATTTTATTATATTTTTATTTTGGATAAAACACAATACATTGAAAGTGTTACCGAACTAATTAATGAATGCCCATATATTCCTCTGCCTCGTGACCCCTCTCCTCAAGAACTAAACAAAATTAAATCTCTATAAAATATTGCCCCTTGTTATTGGACTCGACTAAATCTCATCTTATCCCTTCTATTGCTAATTGTGCCAGGTTTTATGCTTTACCGAAAGTTCACAAACCCAATATTTCATTTCGTCCCATAGTCTCTAATATCGGTACTGCTTCCTATAATTTAGCTAAATTTCTCACCACAATTTTTGCTCCCCTTCTTGCTGCTAATAGTTATACTGTTAAGAATTCCATAAAATTTGCAAAAAATATTCAAAACTGCCCTCACACTAATCTTACTATGGTTTCTTTTGATGTAAAATCTCTTTTCACTAATGTTCCAATAAGTGGCGCCCCCTGCTGTCTCGAAAATAGATTAAAAGAGTTTCATTTCACATCTTTTGAAATGCAAGAATTAATTTCTCTTACCCGCATTTGTTTATCACAAACCACCTTTTTTTTCCAAAATAAATTCTATCAGTCTGAAGGTTTAGCCATGGGTTCCCCTCTCTCCCCAATTCGCGCAGATATTTACATGCACTATTTTGAAAGCAAGCTTTTTAAGAATATATCTTCTCCTTTTTGGACCCGTTACGTTGACGACACCTTCACGCTTATCGCCATATCTCGTCACAATATTGACCATGTCTTAGAAACTTTAAATTCAATTGACTGTAATATCCAGTTTACATATGAAATAGAAAATGATGGCTCCCTTCCATTTCTTGATACCCTCGTCTCTCGCACTGTAAATGGATTTTCAACCACAGTCTATCGTAAAAATTTTGCAGTCTCCCTTCCTCACCATGCGCGTTCATGTTACCCACCTAATTAAAAAATGGCTGCTTTCTATACTTTTGTAAACCGCGCTCTCAATATTTGTTCAAATCCTATTTTATTAAAATTTGAAATTAAATACCTGATAGCCGTTGCAATTCACAGAGGTTATGACCCTTTCATTATAGACAAAGCTATCCAAAAATTACAACTCCCTCGTATTTCGTCTACTAAATCAGTCTCTTCTAATACCAGTATTGTTTTACCCTATTTTCCTAAATCCAGTCAAACCACAGCTAAAATTCTCAAACAATATGATTTTAAAATAATATTTTCGCCTTCCTCAGTTAAATTCACCTTTTCTCAGTTAAAAGATCCCATTGATATGCATAATTCTTGGGGCATTTATAGTATTTCCTGTCAGTGTGGTTTATCATATATCGGCCAAACTAAGGGCAGTCTTAAATTTCGTCTAAAAGAACATATGAATTACGTCCGCAAACAAAAAAACAATAAATCGGCTATTTCCAAACATTGCTGGGAGGAAAATCATAATTTTTAATTTAATTCAGCTAAAATAATTTGCAGACCTAAATCCATTCATGAACTCGATTTCTTTGAAGCTTTTCATATTTATAAAACTTTTAAAAACCTTGTAAATTGTGCTTTCGCTGTTCCCTATTTGTCTGATTGTTGGAAATTTTACATTCAGTCCACATTTTCTTAATTTTTCTACTGTTTACACCACTAACATTCCTAATTTCCTATTGGCCACACTCTCCACCTTTCCCGTTATCCTATTGGTTGAACTAAATTCGGTCCCTCACCTATATATACGAGCACTTCTCCATTATTTTCAAATCATATTGTTTGAGAATTTTAGCTATGGTTTGACTGGATTTAGAAAAATAGGGTAAAACAATACTGATATTAGAAGAGACTGATTTAGTAGACGAAATACGAGGGAGCTGTAATTTTTCTCCAGATTCACTTCTACAGATTCAAAATTTTTTTTGCACTGAAGACGGTACGCGTAATGCTACCGAAACAGCTGTATGCATCTCAAGTATTTTTCTTTGGCATTTCTGGCGTAGTAGTTTATTCGGGTTTTAATATTCCAACGCCAAGTCTCCTGTTATTATATATACATTTTATTTTGACTTGCTGTCAACCTGCGTTTTAACTTAAATAAATAGTTTTGATTTATTATAAATTGACAAAGTTGTTAAAATTAACACACCACATCCTGTATTAAAACTAATGTACACGCAATTTGTAGTCTCTGTTATAATATACGAATGAATCTGCTGATGTTTGCAGACTTTGTCAGGTAATAATATTATGTTCATTTAAATAGCGTTAATCTATTTCAAACAAGCTCTTTAAATATCACATAAGTTCTGTTAATCATAGCTTTATGTACATAACAATAATAATTTATTTGAGATGCACAATATATATTTGGAGACAATAACATATTCTTAGCATGGTTTTATACATGTTTTAATGCTACAAGGCTTTTTTAAATAACAATAATTAAAAGCAATACATTTATTATAATACAGTAATTTATTTAACTATACGATGTAATTACGTAAATTTCCTACATTAGCTAAATGTAACGTATAAATAGCTGATTAAATCTAAGTGAGTTGAAATTGTATCCAAATTCATAAAACTTCAGATACTTAACTAAACACAGCCGGAAACCAAATATTTAAATATCAAAGCAAGATATTGCTAAATATTAAAGTGTTCCATTTTCTTACAGACTCCATATGAACAGGCCATTCCATCTAAAACATATTAAATTGATTTATTTTGATATATCGTAACTTCATATAACATACATTTTGCTTAAATATGCAAAATGTAGCTATGTAATATATATATATTTATATATATATTCCCATAAATTATTATGAAAAAAATATTTCATTTTTTTCAGCTAATACATGAAATTGTTATTTTTAATATAAAGAACTAAATATAGTATTAATAAGCATTTTATAAAGTTAATTAGTTAAAAAGTACAAAATAATAAAATATAAAACATCGAATCACAATTTGTTTGCGTTGAAATATGTCATATATAAAACAAACTTTTTTAAGGGAAATATAAATTTTAAAAGGATCTTTCAAAAATAAGGAAAGATATCGCCTCCGTACATGAGAAAACATCATCAAAAACATGGAAAAAAAAAAAAAAGTCAAACAAATAAAAGTCAAGTTTTCAGTTCAAAATAAAAATTTTAACCTATCTAAATATCTAAATATAATTTTAATTGGTTTCAGAGGCGTGTTTTCCTCATATCTCTAAATCTAATAAAATTTTGAAATGTCTGAAGAATATAATTCTTAAGTTGGGTAAAGACCGAAATATTTATCGAATTATTAGTGTCGTTGAATTTCGTGCAGCCATTCTCCTGTGATACCTAAACAAAATTAGCGTTACACAAATACAGACGCAACGACAAACACACAAAAAGAAAATTTTCTAAATTATTTTTTAATTTTCCTGATGTGTGAAACGTGAAGTTATCGCAAACTTTTTTGATTCTGAGAAATTTATATACAAATTTACAGATCTGAGAAATTTACAATAAGTCTGATTTTACACATATAGATGCTTTAATAAATAATAACACTGCGCAGCATTTTTTTTTTTTTTTTTTCGATCTCTGATACCTGATACTATTCTTGCTGATTCTTATGTAAAATGACCTCCTGAATCCGAATATGACTACAATTTTACCCCACTCACCCACCGTTTTCTCAGGACACCACTCTCTTCCACAATTTTTGTCACTGTTCGGTAACTTTATGGCCATGAATTTGATTTGGAGCATGAAAAACAATTAATTTAACACTTAAAAACAATATATATATATATATAAATGAATTGCTGTTCGTTAGTCTCACTAAAACTCGAGAACGGCTGAACGGATTTATCTTATCTTAGTCTTGAAATGTTCGTGGAGGTCTAGGGAAGGTTTAAAAGGCGAGAAAAAATCGAATAATTTCCGGGAAAACCCTAAAAACAGCCCTTTTCTATTTCCCATACAAACGTTTTCTAGAGTCAATTTGAACTTTATTGCTATTCAATAAAGTTTAGGTGTGTTCCTAACGGCTGATGGCTGAGCTACAAAAATTTGCATGTTGATTCGTAATGACCTCCCCAGATGCACCTCGAAGCCGGATTTTCGAATTTTGTTTTAGTTTTCTTTTAATTAATTAAAATGTTAAAATAAAAACCTTCTAATAACTGATAAATTGGCCATTTAATTTTAATCCTTAATTTAATTGTTGCCAAAAAAAAATTATTCTTTTTTGGACAGAAAAAAAGAAAAAAAAAACGTGAACAATAAAAATTACATTTATTTAAAATATTTAATTTTATTCCTTAATTTAATTGTTGCCAAAAAAATTATCATTATTTTTTCGACGGAAAAAAAAAAAAAAAAAAAAAAAAAAAAAACGTGAACAATAAAAATTACATGTATTTAAAATGAGGAAAGTAAATTAAAAAAATTAGAAATATCAGTCGTATCGTTACAAATAAGATACCAAATGAAAGATGCAATTTTTGTGAATCCAACGGATTAAACAGCTTATCGATCGGACAATTAGATTTTTTAAAATTAACTAATGTATGTATTTTATAAATTTTCTTTCACAAACACAAACGTGTAGTATACAGCCTGTACAACACTAGACCAAATTGAAGTTCAAATTTCATCAAAATTTAAATAAATAAATGAAAATAAAAATATGCTTAATTGGAAATATATATAACCATTAAAAGTTTAGTTGTCTAAAATATGTCAGAAATAGCGCTCATAGCATATTGTTGCAAGGTATTAAGTCTTATTTTTACAAGGGATAAAATCTAAAATGGTGACAAAAATTCAAAAGTCGCCAAAGAGAGCTATATTAAGGTTTTTCTATGATCATGCTTACAAACCATGAATACTAATAACCACAAAAAATTAATTGTCTCATGCAACAGACGTAGCCGGTCATAGCATATTATAATATTTAGCGTGAAATTGTTATCATTTTTATGGTTGATCGTGGATAAACAAAATAAACATAGGAAATAACGTAAAAGCAAATATTATGTGCACCACGTATAGTGTTGTTCATATGTAACTGGGATTCAAATATAAAGGGATACTTCATTTTTTTTTTTTTTCGATACTATCTATTTCGAAACTGTTATCTAATAAGGACTTAATGCAAGCCTATTGGTAAACCATTGTCTCAGGTAATAGGGACAAGCGCCCGAGTTTTAGCGGATGACCAAATCGCTACCGAAGGCAGCAGGGATCCGAAGCGAGCTTTTGAGCAATTTTGGTATTTTATTTTATTTTTATAAAGCTATATAGAAAAGAGTTTCCTTTAAATTTAGTGACCAGCGAAGCGGGCAAAGCCTGCTAGTGCTTAATAATACTGTCATTGGTTGATTCAGTTGTGGTCAAAACAGGAAATAGGCAGCCGTTATGTTTACAGTCTGTTGGAATAAGCGAGAGGGAACAAACAATTTTTCACTTGCAGAAGAAATAGATTTTAGAATTAGTGCAAAAGCACTGGAGCATCATTGGGAAAAAAACTAATTGGCATAGGTGGACTCTGCTCAGTTTCCCATGATATTTATGTTTTCATAAATTTCTAGTGCGAGACATATTATAATCATGTTAAAAGAAATGAATTTGACCAAAGCTTAATACAGTAACAGAATGAAATCCCCACCTAATAGGCTCTCCACCGTTCAGTTCGATATATTTATCTTATTCTATCAGAGTCAATTCCGTTGTTCAGTTTTCATGCTACTATTTCCAGTGTAATAATCCTCAAAATTCATATTTATATGAAAAATTGACAATTTCGCTATGTTGATAAAATCATGAATTACGAATAATTTACGAAATTTTCCTATTAGAATATTTGTATTCAATCATATTCAAAAAACTATCATAAATTTAATTTTGAAGTTGTCTAATGCATTTATGATCCTCAAAATGGAAGTTTATGCTCAATTTTGCCTTATTCTGACACGTTAAGTAAATCGTAAATTCCAAATAACTTACGAATTTTTTAAATTGGAAAAATCATAGTCTACGATATTCATGCCAGTAACCTAAATAATATTTCGAAAGTGGTTTGACATCTTTACGATGAAAATATCCCTCAAAATTGACGCTTATGTAAAATTTTGCTCTATTCAGCCATGTTAAGAAATTCGTAAATTTCCAATAACTTACGAAATTTTTATATTTGAAAATTCATAGTCATTAATAATCATGCCAGTGTCCTAAATAATATTTCAAAAGCAGTCTGACATCTTTACGATGAAAATATCGCTCAAAATTGACGTTTATGTGAAATTTTGCCCTATACTGCCATGTTAAGAAATTCGTAAATTTTCAATAACTTGCGAAATTTTCAAAGTAGCATATTTATAGTTGCTGATGTTCATTCTGGCATCAAAACTGATATTTTAAAACTGGTCTGACATTTTTACAGTAAAAAGTTTTCATTTAATGCACGTTTAAGTGAATTTTTGTCCTATACTCCCATGTTAAGAAAATCGTAAATTTCTAATAACTTACGAAGTTTTTAAATTCGAATGTTGCAAATGAATGGGGTTCTTGCCAGTGTCGAAAGTAATATTTTAAAACTGATCTGACCTCTCTGCGACAATTTGTTCTCGAGCTATCGTGTACACAGACTAACAAACTAATAGACTAACAGACTAACAGACACCCTACAGACAGATACCATACAAATTTTGTCATTTTCGGTTTCCTCACACCTGATAACGTGTAAAAAAGTCAAAAAACCGAGGTCGAAAATTTTCACGATTACCTAAGTTCCCCATACCTATAGTATGATGGGGAACTAAAAGGATGCTGTCAGTGGAAAGGTGAAAGAAAGCACTTGGAAAAAATAACAAATGCATTCAAATTTTATACATAGGATAAGTCAACAATCTATATATTAATTTGAAACATGTTTTTGTCTGTCTCCACTATATTGAGAGAACTACTTGGTGTAAAAATTTGGTTGAGGTGTCTAAAAAAAGGTCTTGGTCTGTAGATGTGCTATGAGAAGAGAAAAGTTAAAAAAAGTCGAACCGTCCCCCCCCCGGGGGGGAAGCCGTTTCCCACCCGTTTGGGTTAAAAACACGTTTACGAGCTTAACTAAGCTTCAAATTACTTCACGGTGAAGAAATTGTACATATGGGGTCTAGAGTGGAATACTAAAAGATCAATATCTGCGAATTTGGAGTTTTCGATTTTAAAGGGGAGAAAAGGGGAAAAGTAGATTTGGAGGGGAAAGAAAGGGGGGAAATTAGTTTGATAGGGAAATCCGTTCTAGACCCACACATGTAGCACCTCATTTTAAAGGTTTTGAAATTTCATGTCGATTAGGGATGTTTGTATACAGCAAAATACGACCTGGTGGTGAAAAATGGAACTAAGTGATTTTGCTGTAGACCATATCATGTTGCACCTTATTTTAAAGGTCTTGATATTTCCTGACGGTTGGTGATCTTCGTACAGTGTGCACACTGTGTACGAAGTACTGGTACACACTGGTACACACTGTGCCCCCTGGTGGTGGAAAGTGCAACTAAAGGATTTTGCAGTTGACACCACCATGTGACACTTTATTTGAAAGGTCTTGGAAATTCAAGGCGATTGTTGATAGAGGTCTTGAAATTTCATGTTGATTGGGGATGTTTGTATACAATATAGTGCGCCCCCTGGTGGTTAAAAATGGAGCTAGGTGATTTTGCAGTAGACCCTATCATGTTACAACTTATTTTAAAGGTCTTGATATATCCTGACCGTTGGTGTTTATGTATAGAATACGCTGCGCTCCCTGGCGGTGGAAAGTGTAACTAAAGGATTTTGCAGTTGACACCACCATGTGACACCTTATTTGAAAGGTCTTGGAAATTCAAGGCGATTGGTGATGTTCGTGTACAACATACTGCGCTCCCTGGTGGAGGAAAGTGGATTTTGCAGCGCGTGCGTAGCATGCCTGCTATACGGTGCCGCTGCCACAGGCAGCGGTAACACGAGTCAGAGGTTTGTTCTGTTCAAGGTTCATTTTTGAGATTTTTTCCATGTTATTAGCGGCCTGCATATACGTGCCGCAGGCACTGGGTCACGAACCCGAGTTCCGTTCTGTTTGAGGTAATTTTTTTTTTGTTACAGATGACTATTTATTTTGTGATGTTTTCATTTAAAAATAGAAATTCAAAGAAAATCGAGTTAAAGATATAAAACCATACAAATTTAAGGTTCATTTAAGGTTATTATCAAGGGCTCGGGCATTGCTGGGCGGGTTCGTTCGGTTCCAGGTTAATGTTTGGGAATTTTTATGTTGTTAGCGGCCCGCGTATGCACTGCCGTAGGCACCGGGGTCACAAGGCAGAGTTTCGTTCTGTTAGAGGTAATTATTTTTTGTTACAGCTGATTATTTTTTTTTCGCAATGCTTTTATTTAAAAATAGAATTTCAAACAAATTCGAATTAAAGATATAAAATCTAACAAATTTAAGGTTCATTTAAGGTTATTATCACGGGCCCAGGCATTGCCGGGCTGGTTCGTTCGGTTCCAGGTTAATTTTTGGGAATTTTTTTTATGTTGCTATCGCCGTGTATGCGCTGCTGCAAGCACCGAGGTCACAAGGCAGAGTTTCGTTCGGATCGAGGTAATTGTTTTGTTACAGATGATTATTTTTTTCGTGATACTTTCATTTAAAAACAGAAATTCGAACAAAATCGAGTTAAAGGTATAAAATAATACAAATTTAAGGTTGATTTAAGGTATCATGGGCCCGGGCAACGCCGGACGGGTCAGCTAACATATAGTCTTAGTATTAAACGAAATAGAAAATAAAAGATAGCATCTGTTTATTTGAAGTCAGTTTGACGTCACATTGAGAGTACTTTGTAGAAAGTGATGTTATACATAGTATTTCGATTTATAAGCATTTTTCCGACTTTCATTTTTAAGTGAAATGTCGTAAATTAAATTAGATGTTTTAACATGAAATACATTTAAATAATGATACGACGGTTTTTGAAACATTACTGTCAATAAAGTGATCGTCGAATTCGACGGGTTCCAGCTAGTATATATATATATATATATATATATAATGTTTACTAAATAACATTAATAATAGATTAAAAATATGTTAGAAATGTAATACATAGTAAAGATAAAAAAAAAAAAATCAATTGAAAAAATTGTAAGTATCTTCAACTTATCGTCGGCTAAAATGGCTATAGAGAGACTCTCTAAAATTTCTGGAGTGAGAATCTCTCTCCTTAAACAAGTGACCCCTATTTTGACTCCAATTAAGGTGAGAAAACACTATTATCGCTCTTGAAAATGTGACACTTCTCACTTTTTGATAAAGAGTGACGTATAGTCACTTTGTCACAAAGAGTGAGGTTATCATCTATTGCAATATCAAACTTTTGTACAGTGAGAAATTGCTGGCGCCATCTGTGAATCATACTTCGAAAAAAATATGAAGGACCATTTCTGGACGATCTCATGCATATATTTATTTAACAGAACTTATTGAAGATTTTTGATGAATAAAAAAAGTAAAATAATTCTGTTAAAAGACAATTTGGTAAATATTTTTTTCTATACGATTGACGAAATCGAAGTAATTTTATTAATGAAGAATCGAAAATCACAATAAACATATCGAAATTCGTCTTATAATGTAGATAGTTTTACTTAGAAATATACGAGTATAAGGTATAAGAGAAAATATCAGTGCAAATATTTAATGCTCAACGCCTTAAAAATCTCTAATAGTTCATATTTTTATTACATTTTTTGACAGCTAACATATGTGAAATTAAAAAATTTGGCTAATTATTTTACTAATATTTCAAATTAACAGCAAGTTTTATACTCCTGAACAGGCGAGTTTTTCAGGAAACTCTGTAGATTTGTATGCGAACAGTTATCTTTTAACCCATTCATGGTCACACCATTTTACTTTTCTTTCGTTTCGAAGCAATTTTAGTGGGATGTGTTTTATATATTTTTAAATCATTAAGTACTAATAATATTACAAATTTATCAGGAATTCTGAGAAACTGATTGTTTTCTATTTAGCAAATTCGTAGCAATGAATAAATGATTCAGAAGTAAAAAACTCTGACCGCGTATACGCGTTCATGACCGAGAAAGGGTTAATTTAATTTTAGTTATTTATTTATTTATTTTTTAAACATGTACTCTTGAGTAACTTCTTTTCCGCATAAGCTACTTTAAATGACTGCTTGTGTTAAAAATTTGTTTTCAAATATACATTTGGATTTTAAAATAATTCTAGTTTTAGCAATTTCAAAACAATTTAAATTTTAAAATATCCTTTAGAATTCTGTAATTTCTATATTGTTGATAAATGAAGTAAAAATTTAAAAATAGGATTGATCACGTATGAGAATGACTTAACAATGTAAATTAAGCAGCTAATATCTGTACTCAGTGGTTCAGGGGTTAAGATACTCGCTTCCTACGGGGACGGCCTGGGTTCAATTCCCGACACATCCAAACTGCATTCTTTGCACCGTTGAATTGGAGTCGATTTGCAAGGGGATATGAAACAATATCGTTTAGTACACACAATTTTTTTAAGGAACATATTCTTTAAATTGTTCTGAATAATCTCACTCTTAATAAAGAGTGATAAATCTCACTCTTTCGAAAAGAGACTTTTCACTCTTTAGAGGTTGGCTCCATTTTGGCATGTTCAAAGAGTGATATGCCACTCTTTTAGAGTCAGATCTCACTCTTCATATTTTAGAGAGGAACTACTCCATCAAACGAATGCAAATTTTGAGAGGTATGGAGAAAAAAATGTATAAAGATAACAGAATGACACTCTTTTATTTCAGAACTGTCACAATTTCTGTTAATAAAGTTCGATTTTTAAAGTCGAAGGATAAAAAAATGACATAATTTTTGGTGGTGTAATTCTATATTTCTTTTTGTTTCCAAATTATTTTATATGAAAATAACGTGTCCTTATTTGATTATTTGAATAAATCATAAGTTAAATTGAACTGTACTAGTTTACAGGAGATTATTTTTATAAATTGATTCAAATTGAAATGTGTTAAAAAATATATTCAGTTAAATAAGATATCTAAGATGTACTATTTCCTATAGTAAATCAAAACTTTTAAATAAACAGCAAATTATTAATATTATTAATATTTGGAAGCTAAACTCAAAATCATTTAATAGATTTCATCTATCATTTTTTTATTATTAAAATCATTTATCATTATAATAATAAAATATTACACTTTATTTGCTTGTTTTGAAAAAAAAAAATTAACAATAAGTTTTATTTTAATAAAATTAAACATAATTTATACGTCTCATTAACATATTAAAACCAATGTAACTTTAATGAGACGTATAAATTATGTTTAATTTTATTAAATTAAAATATGGATCGTCTGTGCATCAACTTTTACGATTTTGTTCTAAGACATCTCTCAAGATTGTACGTTTAAATTGCCAACGTGATTTTCTCATAAAGTGTAAAAAATCGCATGTTGTTCCTGCTTCATTCACTGTCAAGACTCTTGTTAATTCTATTAAAGGAAGAAAAATTGCCTTGTCAACAAGTATCCGTTTTATCTCTGCAGCTATATCGCTTAGTTATGGCAGCCTGCGCTCTTCACACAAATCTTTACATTCATGTCTTCAATCACTTCTGTTCCAAGTTGATAACAATGATAAACTTCATGTTATTTCATTTTTGTCATCACAAGGTTCTATTCTTCGTTTTAAACTCGTACGTAAGTTCCGTTTAAAATTTGACCGCTTGCTGCCTCTTACTACTGATACTGATAATTATAAATCGTCTTCTGTGACTTCCAACTGGACTGTTAATAAGTCTTCTCGCACCTTCTCTCCAAGTGAATTAGATGTGTTGAATCGTGGACTTAACTTTGCTTTAGGCACACGCTCTGTGGATACTTTTAAACTTTTAGCCTCCGTCGAACCTGTTATTTCAAAGCTTAATTGTAAAGAACAGCACTCTATTCGTAATAGTATTTCAAAAGTATTGTTAAAAAATAAACTTAGTTTTCCTTCAAATTACAATTCTGATATACAAGTTCTGAAAAACTTATCGAACGACACTTCTATTGTCATCACACGTGCTGATAAAGGCCGCATAACTGTTATCCTCGACAAGTCTGTTTATGTTAAAAAAGCATATGAACTCTTAAATGATAATTCTACTTATGAACTCTTAGACAAAGACTTAATCCCCTCATTCCAACGTAAACTTAATTCGCTCATTAGTGAACTTGAAAAATCTAAATCCATTGATCGTGTTCTCTCATCTAAGTTAAAATGTTATACTGGTTCTGCACCTATCTTTTATGGTTTACCTAAAATACATAAACCTAACATCCCTCTTCGTCCCATTGTTGATTATACTAAGTCCCCCCTTTACAATCTTTCACGTTTTCTATCAAATTTATTAAAACCCCTCATTACTTCATCTGATTATAGTTTAAATTCTGCATTTCAGATTTTAGATGCTTTAAAATTAATTCAAGTCCACTCTAGTTGTATTATGATATCATTAGGTGTTGTATCTCTCTTTACTTCTATTCCAATATCATTTGCATGTAATATTATTCAAGATATTTATCCTAATTTTAATGCTGACACTAATTTAAATTTAAATACTGTACTTGATCTTACCACTTTTTGTTTATCTTCTAATTGTTTTATTTTTAATGATTCTTACTACCGTCAAATTAACGGAACTGCCATGGGTGCCCCTATATCTGTCGTTATAGCTGAAATTGTAATGCAACACTTAGAAAACAAAATTAATTCCCAGTTACATGATAAAAAAAATTTTCTGGAAAAGATATGTGGATGATGTTTTTGTAATTACTAATCAACTTTATGTTAGCGATATTTTAGATTTTGCTAATTCTTTATGTCCTGCTATCCAGTTTACCCTTGAAACTGAAATTAATAATGAACTACCCTTTCTTGACATCCTTATAATGCATAAACCTGTCAATGATTTTTTACATTTTTCAACTTCAGTCTATAGAAAACCCACCTTCTCTGGTCAATATCTTAATTTCAATTCAGCTAACCCTTTATCGCATAAACTTACAGTCATTCGTACTCTTTTACATCGTGCAAAGCATTATTGTAGTAATTCCGAATTATTAAATATTGAACTATCCAAAATTTTTTCTGATTTTAAAAATAGTGGTTACCCCCCTCGTTTTATTAAAAGAATTTATAAAGAAGAGTTCTATTTTTCATATAAATCAGTTCATCCTAAAGTGAAAAATTCCACTTATCGTACGACTATCCCTTATTATAAAGGTATTTCTGAAAATATCTCTAAATTACTTAGAACAGTTAATATCTCTACTAGCTTTAAACCTCAACTCCGTATTAGTAACTTTCTCTCAAACTTTAAACCCGCTGTCCCCCCTCTTAAACGTCTAGGTGTAATCTATAGTATTCCTTGTAAAAATTGTGATTCTACATATATCGGTGAAACTGGCAGAACAGGTGAAATTAGATTAAAGAAACATAAACGATCATATAAAACAGGAGATTTAAAATCAAAACTCGTAATCCATTCTCTCAATAGTGATCATATTCCGGATTTTGAAAACTTTAAAATTTTAGCTTCTAATATAAATATCTATGAATCCCGTATTTTTCTAGAAGGCGCTTTTACCAAAATGCAACATTCTGCCTTGAACGAGGCTAAAGCTATTCCCCCTGAGTATTTAATCTTGTTATGATGTATTATGAATTTTTGTAAATGTTGTTTGTACTTGTATGTTTGACACTGAGGAGGGCTAGTGTTCTAGCCGAAACGTCTGTCTTGTGTTTTTAATGTTTTTAATTAAAATATATTTTTAATGTTTTAAATTTTTGTATTTTTATCTCATTTTAAAAGTTACATTGGTTTTAATAAGTTTTATGTTATTACTTTATTGAAACTGTTTTCTTTCTTTCATTTATCCCCCCCCCCTTTTTTTTGTTTGTTTGTTTGTTCTTTTCCATGTGTCAAATAATTCGAATAATTTTCTTTATCTTGAAATTAAACTTAGAAAGATAATTTGCCCATTTAAAGATAAAACTTTTATCGTAATAAATAAGGTATTTCTTTGGTGAAATGTTTTTAAAGGAATATTTAGATAAATTACTAAATATGTGTTTTTACAGTTAATCTAAGCTGTAATTATGTGGGTCGCAAAACATCTAGATCAATACCAGGAAAACAAATAAACATTTTAAAAACATAAAACTAATTATTTTTCAAGAAGTATTTATCAAAATAGCTTCATATCGCGTTATGACTCTGCTGGAAAATTTCTTCACAACATAAATCTTGCTATGTTAAACAGGTTCTTGAAGTGGAGATTTAGAAGTTAGTAATTGTAATACCAAAGATGTATTTCATTAAATTTAGTGAGAAACTTTATATTTTCATAATTCTATAAAATTTAAAGATTATATCTGTATTTTGGAAATTTATCTAAATTATAAATTGAGAAAAATCATTGTGACAATGTAGATGTTGTACATTCAAAAAATCCTAATGACTTTAATTGCTTTTTCTCTATGCTTATGTAGTGCTTATCAAGCTCGGTTACAAATTCAAAGTTAAGTTGTTTTAAGCAAAAACTTATCCTTTTGCGAAACTGAAATATATTCATAAAGGGAAATTATCAAGCAAGATAATCTGATAACGAAAATGCGTACAAACATTCTTCGCAAGTTAAAAATTAGTAGTCGTTTCTTTATAAAGCCTTAATTATTTACCTTTAACATTTGAGGTGATTACTAATTACCTTTATTAAATACAATTTATTATGAATAACCTCTTTTTAATGTATTTTGGTCTTTAGTGAAACGTAAGTGGTTAATTTTAAATTATGTATCAGTCAATACCACAAAAAGTCTGTATGCAAATGCAGTAATATTGAAAGTATTTATTTATTCATTTATTTATTTATTGTTAAAGCCCAAGGCACAATGAATACCATCAACAACAAATTAAATAAAATTATCAACAAAATTAGTAACAACCTTAATTCTTCTCCAAAAAATAGTACTTCTTCATTAACCCCTAAAATTGAATTTACTAATAGCCTTTCTTTCTGCAATGAATTTAATGATTTTAAACCTTATATTTCTCGTAAATTCAATATTCTCATCCTTTTCAGTTCTCCTTTAACCATTAAACATTAACGTTTAAACGATCGCGATCACACTGGACTTACTGGGGTGTTTATAAAATTCCAATAAAACTAAATAATGAAGTCTTTTACTATATCGGTCAAACAAAAATAAAATTAAGGAAAAGAATTCAAGAACATATCCGTAATGTCGAGGAAGGGAGAAGTTCTGCCATAGTAAACTTTCTTTACGGTAACTCGCAGCAATTATCTCATCTCCGCCAAATGTTTCAGAATTATAGTTTCAGAAGCTATCAATATTATAAAATACAATAATTCAATTAATACTAAAGATGTTGCTTTCTTACCCAAAATATGAATTTTTCTAATTCAACCACATATCTAATTTGAATTTCATTTTAGTGAACTGTATGTCTCAGTACAGTCGGTAACAAAAGTGTCCGAACACTAGCAAAAATTCCTATCTAAAAAAAGTACACTTCATACGGTTTTGTTAAATAAATCCTTATTGAATCATGTTCATACGCTGACTAAGAACAGGATTCTACAAGGATTTATTTAACAAAACCGTATGAAGTGTACTTTTTTTACATAGGAATTTTCGCTAGTGTTCGGACACTTTTGTTAGTGACTGTAGGTAAAAACAACCAAAGCTCTTTAACCGCTCTTGACTTCCTGCTATAATGCTTCTGCTAGTCCAGCCTCTCCAATATTTTTCAGTTATTCAAGTTTTCATGCTGGCTCCAGATACCCTAGAAAGAATCAACCTACATCAGAATTGTAGCTCCAGACTGTCTTTCGGTTCCCTCACTTATGTATTTTGTTTTTGCTAATACGCCTCTCCAAAATCCTTCCCAACGATGTTCCATATAATATCCTCAGAAATTATGGTTCAAGTAACTCCATGATATCACTGTAAAGCTTCAACTAAACGCAAACTTTTCCAAACTTCAAGTTGTTCCATAGTGACCCTGAAAAGCTTCAACTAAAATTTTTTACAACTTATGATTTATTGACTGACTGATCGAAGCTTCACTTTAACTGTAATGTAGCTTTATTATGATATATAGTGCACTTGTTATATAGTGCACTTGTCACGATGCACTTGTTATCAAACTTTGTTTTAATCTGTCCTCATGATGTCCAGATAAGCTGGTCTAAAAGCTTTGACCAAATATATTTGTAAAATTTTAAAATGATTTTAATTAATATATATCTTTTTTTTTAGAAAATGTATACGTGTTTTTCAAGTGTAATTTTTTACTAATGTAGGAAAAAAATCCCTGCATTAGAAACATTCATTAAGTATAGCAAGTTCTATCACAATTAACGTAGAAAACATTTTTAATAAAATGTTATTATATAAAAAAAAATAAATTTTTATAATATGATTGATTTATTTTCTTCTGAAACTCTTCTAAGTCTTAATTATATTGATACAGGGGAGTATCTAATTTATTTTTAACATCCACTAATAAAACTTCCGTTTTTATTTTTAACAAATCTGTAGCATTTTTTTAATCTACGAAAAATAACTATTCCTACACATGTATACACGGACTTTATGATTTACAACTGTTATAAAATATAGCGTAGTTTTCTAAAACACAAATACTAAATACAATATAAAATGTTTGATGTAATCCCTTTTCTCAAAATATTCCCTTTTTTTCCCCTTAAACTTACAAGAGACCACTTATTTATCAAGCGTTAGAAATCACTGTTGTTTTAAGCGCTGACAAATGACGTTTGTTTTCAAGTAGCAGCTGTCGTCAAAATGGATCACTGAACTTAGAATGTAAGGTCATATTGACATGCTGTCTCATTTAATATAAATTTTGTGAGACTGAAAGAGTCACATTTATTTTATACCGATGAAAAGGAGTTGGTTAGAAGAATGGGAAAGTAATGGGGTTTTCCGGCATATTAAATATGTTAAACAGTTTCTCATTGGTTTTAGATAATCAATAATAAAGTAGCAGAAAAAAGCGTTGGCAGATGAATGTTACAGTTTTACACTTTTTAACAGCATTAATTTAGTAAAGTGTCAACCTATTGGCATAATCATAACTTTTTGTTTGTTGTTTTTTATGCAGGAACTATTTTAATATAAGCATATTGATTTACAGAAATAAAATTCCATTATCAATCATTTAAGCCTGCCACAAAGTGTATTTTTTAACTACGAATCAAATCCATTAGATTCATTCTATTATGTAAAAATATTTTTTTAACTTAATTTATTTGCATATTGTTAATTTAATTTGGTGATTTAATTTAACAATATAAAGTGCAGTTAATATAGGTATTTATGGCTCATTTTAAAATTTTAAACTATGAACACCAAGAAAAAAGCAAATTCCAGCATTAAAAAAAAATAACTTTGCTTTTCAAAAAATGATAAGTGATTTTGACAATTTTCTTATTATGTGTTAGAGCACGTTTTTTTAATTGTAGGTATGACAAAATTATAATCTTATTTGTATGCAAATGACTTTGAGGTTGCGAAAAAAGAGCTACTACGTAAAAAAGTATAGTTATTTACAATAAAATTTATATTACCCTAAGTATCAGTAATTTAACAGTAGAATACTATTTAATTTGTATTTGATGTTATATATGTAGATATATAATCTCAAATTTTATACATATTTGCTATATATGCTCAAATGGGCTAATTGGAATTAGCAGGAATGCATAAAACCGTCTTTAAATCTGTTTGAAAATAATATTTATAAACTGTGTTCTCTTTAATTTTTATTTATTAATTTAATTTAATTTAATTATTTATTTATTTTATTTTATTTTTTTGCGTAAATTTCACATGACACAGCAAATCGTTTAATTAGACAAATTAAAATTTTTATCAGAATTTTCCAATTTTTATTTTATTGAATGAATTAATTTTGTTTTAAATCTTACAGATTCGTCTATTTTTAATATATGAATCAGCTTGCATTTTGCTAATTATGTGTAGTTATAACAGAAATAATAGCACAATCATATATTTTCTCGTAAACAATATATTTTTTGCCCATATTGAAGTAATTTGTTTCAATTTACATAAACTCTTTCAAAATTTCAATTAAACATACAGTGCAGCCATATATCTTTAAACTAGCAGTGAGGACGCGTCTAAAATGTTGGAGGGATGCCAGCTTGACCGACAGTTTGAAATTTCGAAAACATCCAGTAATTCTGTGCTCTATGTTATTGCTCATTTTCTCTGAGTCAGATGACTGTCACCCCTATTTTAGCATTGGACTCGTTGAGTTAGCACTTGCGCAGATGCTTCTATGGTTTCATGAAATTTGGTCGAAGAATAGATATCTTTCTTCTGTGTTTCACAGAATGTTCTAAAATTTTTATTCTTAAAATTTTCAATATATGATTGTTATTCACTGAATACTAATACAGCCATATTTTGCAAATAGTGAGCTTTTTGTGACAGTGCGTCACCGTTACAGAGAAATAACTACTTTAATGTATACATGTATAGACGGATATTTACTTTTGCAGTCGTAATTCTCTTTATGCTTCATTATTATTAGAATCTTCCATTGTAGACGAAAGAAACATATTTTTTTTTCTACAAAAGGAATTGAATGGAATTAATGTTATGCGCAGTTGGATTGTATTTACTCGCACCTAACCTAGAAAATGACATTCCACTCGCCAAAATTTATAGTTATATTTGTGTTATAAATGGAAGAGAATTAAAATACTGTTACACAAAATACATTTGTATTATTGAACAGTTTTCACGCAGTTTCAATAGCCCATAATAAATTACTAGAATGTATATCTTAATATAAAAATGAATTCAATGTATAGTGAAGCAAAATTTATATTATATTAATTGTTATTTTTAAGAAATCCACGGACTTGAATACTTTGACAGTATGACTAAAAGGAGAATAAGGAATCAAATGTAAATTTAAAAGCCGAATGATCTTTATGAATAAAAACTTAAACGTTCAGTATTATTATTTACCAAAGTGTGATTAAACAACTAAAATGAGACTCTTTTTTTTTTCTTCTTCTTCTTTTTATATATATTACTATGGTGGAAGAGAAAAAAAATAAAGATAGAAAGAAAATAAAGAAAAAAGTTTGCAGTTAAACCGGTGGATCAAAAATGATTGTAATCCCGATCTGTACCCGATCAGAAAAACAGATAACCCGCAAATACCCGATACGATACACGATTCTAAATGAGATGAACGTTTATAATGTTCTTGACTGTAATTTTATTTTACATTGCAAATAAACTTCACAAAAATCGCTGAGTCAGGGAAGAAAAATTATTTTTTGTTTTTTCGCTAAAATAAACATTCTTTTAACTGCATGCATTATTATTATTTTTTTTTCTTTCGTTTTTGTTGCTATGTTTTATAAACAACAAAATATACGAGCAAAACTTTTTTTTTTTTTTTTTGCTTAAACAAAACTTTTTTTCGTAAGAAGCAGAGAAAATCGCGCTCTCGCATGCTGATTATTTATTTTTATGTTCTTTGAGGACTTTTGGTACACCCTGCGAAACTAAATTATCGTCAATCATTTAGAATACAGGATTTTTTTTTTTTTTTTTTTTTTTTTTTTTTTGCATTTTTATATTATTTCATTGTATTTAATTAGAAAATAATTTTTGAAAATATAAGTGATTTGACCGTAAGGTATTTTTTTGAGCATTCTATAATTTTATATATGCATGTTGGTGTATATTTCAGTGTATACTTATAGTGTAATCACGTTTCCTATGAATAGTAGTGAGGACGATACCAAAGGCTTGGAGGGGTGTCAAATTGCCCGACGTATACGGATTTAGTAAACATCCTGTCAATCGGTGTTCAATTATCGTTTATTTTTTCGTAACAACAAGATTTATCACCCCTATTTTAATACTGAACTTGTTGGGTTCGCACTTGAGAAGAGGTCCCCCGTGGTCACAAGAAATGTGGTTAAAGAATATAATTGCGTTCTACATATGAATTCAAGTATACATGTTTGTTTGTTTAAATGATTTCGTTCATCCTATGGCACTTAGTCCTCTAATTAATGAGTTAAATAATTATATATTTTTAAAATATCTTCTATATCTGGTAATTGTGTTATTCAATGTGCATCAGAAGTTCTTCATGAAAAAATAGTAATTTTCTATAAAACCAGGGGATTAGTACATGGATTCTATAGCTTTATTTCTAGTCTTAAAAATACCTAATGATTGATATGCATTTATTAAACAAATTACAAATTTAATTAACTTCAATGTGAACTTGAACTGACAGATTTTAGTTCATTCATTGTTCTCATTGAATGAATTCCTATGCCTTTTTTTAAACTGTAAGAAAACATTACAAGCTTCTAATGTATTTTGCAAATATACGTAAATGTATTAAATATTAAAAAACAATATTTAATTTTAATGGTAAGCAAAAAGTAGCAATGTTAGTTTCAATTACTTAAGTTGTTGTGAAAAATACAAAGAAATATAAATATAAATTTTATAGCATTTTACACTGCATTTTCTTTACAAATTGAATTGCGATAAAATTTTAGATTGCCTTCGCATCTTTTTCTCAATTTTATGTCATTATAATACAAAAGAGAAAACAAATACTGTATTTAATTTGTTAAAAATCATTTACATAAATTTCAACTAGATTCCTAATATTCTGTTGATATAACAAAATTTCTCCAGACAGGAAGTATCATATTTTTACAAAGTAACATATTTCAAAATTTGTTTTCAACCAAAGGGCAAATTCTAAAATTCCTAAGAGGCATTACTTGTTTCCCAGAACTCATTTTCCATCTGTCAAAATATCATAGTTTATATGTGAGCTAGCTCTGTTAAAAAGTGATAAATATGTGGAAAATGTAGAGTTTGTAGAACAGATTTATGTAATCGATAACCGTAAGATTCGAGAACTTTGTACGATTAAGAGTGAATTTTAAAATATTTTCGAGAGGATTTGTCATAGTATGTAAACTTCTGAAATTTTACTGTGCTGTGTAAAATATTTATTAGAAAATGATTTTTATATATGGTATTATTTAATATTTGAAATGTGAAATATACTTTCTAAACAAAATCTATTGTCAAATAAAGTAGCAAATTTAACATTTCAACGCCTTCATTCAACTTTTTAAAATTCCATATGCATCAGATTAGGCAGTTAAAAAATGAAATAATATTAATATAGAGCCTTTGTATGTTACAACTATATATTGCCATTTATATAAGATATTACAGATTTAGAAAAAATTGTCAGTATTTTACAAGTTTCGTAGTAAATCTTAGAATGTATGAAGATTCGGTGTCGAAGCGGGATTTCATGGTTGGTTCCAGTGAGTTAGGAAGAGTTTTTGAACTTTGAAGAAAAGTATGGAATAGGAATCTGTTTATTGAATGAATTATTTTGTTTTAAATACAGCCTATACGAAGTTTGTCTGAGGAAATTGTGATCTGCGAGATTTTAAGAATTTGCTAAAGTTGTATGGATTTCGTGAATGTTAGGGAGTGAAAGTATGGAGAATGTTTTTTTTTCAGTGTTTTTGTTTTAAACAAAAGCAAGTTTCAAATCTAGATCAATTGGCAATATCTTAAATAGCTGAAAGATTGATTTTCTTGACTGAACCTAAGTTCTAACTAAGATAGTATGTTTTATTACCGCCAGTACACCCGGCTATACTTTTTTCATTTCACAATATACACATTTAAAGGTACTCTTACCCATCATTCTGAATCAATTAAACTTACATTTAGTTTTATTTTAGTCTCGCCTCTACTGCATTAACTTAATGTTTTCACTAGCAATAAGGTATCATACCAGAACGTTACCCCAAACAAAGATATTTAATAAAGAAGCATCACAAAACTGGCGTTGTAAAAAATTATTACTTACAAACTTTGAATAAACACCATAAAATGCAATAAACTCGCAACAATTGTTTCGGGTCGAAAAAACCACGACCCTTCATCAGGCGAACAAAGTAAGCACGAATGCTGCAATCAAAGCGGCAACGCGCGTTGCCGCTTTGATTGCAGCATTCGTGCTTACTTTGTTCGCCTGATGAAGGGTCGTGGTTTTTTCGACCCGAAACAATTGTTGCGAGTTTATTGCATTTTATGGTGTTTATTCAAAGTTTGTAAGTAATAATTCCCAAACAAAGATGTCTAGGAAAGTAATAATAATAATAAAATTGATATTGCATACAAAAATAATATTCTTTGATGACCAGAAAAACAAGTAAAGGAGTCTAAATTAAAATATGATAAATAGACCTCTTTGTACTATGTATAACTAAATACTCCGCTTATTTATATACACTACCATTACAATCGAACAACAAAAACATGAAGCAGTCATCCAAAATGGGCGAAAATTGTACAATGGGTACTACTATCGTACCCATTGCACAATGTATCGTATGCATTGTACCCTTGGTACAATTAAATTAAAATAAATATTAACAAAATGCATATCCTATCGGATATGCAATTAATTAATATTTAAGACTATATAAATAACATGGACATGAAACAAGATATTCCATGGAGGGATGTTACTAATGTGTTTATTCCATGATCTTTTTTTTTTTCAATACATTATATTTGCACTTGAAATTTCGGTGTATGTCGAAGTAAAACACGGTTGTCAAACAAGAAATTTTTTGAGTATGAGCGAGATAGAAATGTTATCTATAGAGAAAGACAGTTTGTATGTGTGTCTTTCCGAGTAATTGCTATTCGTATAGGACGCAAAGCAAAGGGATAGACCAGCCTCTGGGAACGATTAGAGCAGCCTCGTCGCACATGTATTTGAGAAAATATATATTGTGTGCACGTAAATGACGGTTAAATTGCACAACATTTTCTTAACATATTCATAGCTGCCAAATTTTTTATTTTTTGTGCGAAAATGTTAATATATTACTTTTTTTTTTTCACTCCATTTCTTTTTATCGAACAGTATTTTTTTTTTTTTTTTCATTTAATCATAATGAGATCATAAAAGAAATAATATAAAATAATCATAAAAGAAAATGTTACTGAATACAGTGTAATTTATTCCATAACATTGGTAGTACTCGCTATTTTTCATATCAGTTTCTTTGTAATTTTTCGAAATATAATTACGGTTCAATAAGACGAAAACTACTCTTCTAAAACATGGGGCGCAAAAAAGGTGGGTAGTAAGAGTATTATGATATTAAAAAGTTTGCAACTGTGTATTCCGTAACATTTTCAGTGCCCGTCTGTTTTTCAGATCAACTTTGTAATAATGAGTGAGAGCGTTCCACTTTTATCATACGACAATCTCATATTTTTTTTTTTTACTTTACTTAATTCCAAAAGTTCGACGAATACCTGAGATTTAATAAAGAAAAAATTTTGTAAACTTATAGTGGTATGCAAAAAATATGGTTTATGACTCCTGTTATAGTGTAAATTTATTTTATATATAATTACGATTATATAAAATAAAATTCTTTAAAACAGAAATGGCGTAGAAAATATTGGATTCGATGAATGTCACACAAGAATTTGAAATGTTGGTAGCTATGATTTTGTTATCTTGTTCCAGCTGTAAGCAGCAGTTTTGACAACTTTTATCACTTATTCCGTAGAATTAGTAGTATCGCCTTCTTTTCATTCCATTTTATTTAAAGAGCAATTTTTTCAGTACCTAATTCTACGCTCAATTAATAGAAAATGACTTTACAAAAAGAGTGGTATGAAATAAAAAAGGATACTAAGAATTCTTTGAAATAAATTATAATATATCCCTACTCTAAAATAGTGACTGATAATTCTTAAAAGAATTTGTAAATATTATAAGAATGCGGTGTAATCAAGACATATTATTGTTAAAACACGTAATTGCTATTCTGAATATGAACCGAACTGGAATATCGATAAATGTATTCAATGATATCTCTGTGGTTGAGCAAATTGAAATAGAAGCGTAGGTTGTTATAGATATTTACTATTTATCACATGGCCGTTACAAATAAAATATCTTAAATACACATTGACCTCAAGATTTGTTTAAACTAGTGTAGCAAGAACTAATAAAGAAAATAATGGCGTTGATTAACTCTTGATTCTAAATGTATTTTTATCTATACTATATCTATACTATTATCTATATTTTTATCTATGTGTATTTATCTATACATTGTATCAATAATTCTATCAAAATACACTACCTCAATACAAAATACGGATACCTCATATGAATTATACTTATTTTTTAACTATATCCCACCAATCCTACTTTTCTGTATATTTATTTAAATAAGCTAGTTAATAAAAACGTCAACTTTTTCTTTCTTTCTTTTTTTCTTTTTTAATTGTAGGGGTCACTACAAGTGTTAGTATACAATACCATTCTCAAAAAATATACTTGTCAATTTTCACCATTTTTAATCGAGCGAGATATAAATAGATAGATAGATAGATATCATAGTAATTCATAGATATGTATAAAATGTTTCAACTTCGATAACATATTAGCTCAAGTACTTTTGGAAAAAAAAAAAGTGATTTAACATTTTGATTTTCCACCCCCGTTATCGCATAATTTCTTGGAGGAAGAAATGTGAATTCATCGTAAAGATATTTTAGATTAATAACAATAAATACAAAACAAGAATTCTTCATTGCATGTTAGTGCAGTTCTTCCATGCTCATTTGGCCAGACACTTTAATAACACACATACGCAGATAGTTTCAAAAAATATTCTAATTGTGTTCAGGATATCTCAAATCTATTAAATCCATTAAAATCAGAGGTCAGAAATTTTTAAAGTCAGAAATTTAAAAAATGGCTTTCTTCTTCTTATATACACACATATACATACATACATGCATGTATGTATATGTATTCTTCTACTCCATTTCTTGAGACCATGGAAGCCTCTGTACAAGCCCTGACTCAACAAGTTCAGTGTTATAACATCGAAGATCGTTATCGGATTCAGAGAAAATAAATGATAAGAGAGCGCCGAATTACTGGATGCTTTGCAAATCCCAAGCTGTCGGTCAGTTTGGCACCCCTCCAAGCTTTTTGACTGTTCTTCACTGCTAGTTTTAGAAAACGTGGTTACACTATATGTATGTATATGTATTCTTCGAATCCATTTCTTGAGATCATGGAAGCCTCTGTACAAGCCCTGACTCAACAAGTTCAGTGTTAAAATAGCGAAGATCGTCATCGGATGCAGAGAAAATAAATGATAAGAGAGCGCCGAATTACTGGATGTTTTGCAAATCCCAAGCTGTCGGTCAGTTTGGCACCCCTCCAAGCTTTTTGACTGTTCCTCACTGCTAGTTTTAGAAAACGTGGTTACACTATATGTATGTATGTATATGTATTCTTCGACTCCATTTCTTGAGACCATGGAAGCCTCTGTACAAGCCCTGACTCAACAAGTTCAGTGTTAAAATAGCGAAGATCGTCATCGGATTCAGAGAAAATAAATGATAAGAGAGCGCCGAATTACTGGATATTTTGCAAATCCCAAGCTGTCGGTCAGTTTGGCACCCCTCCAAGCTTTCTGACTGTTCCTCACTGCTAGTTTTAGAAAACGTGGTTACACTATATGTATGTATGTATACAAATGAAAACAATAATAATAGCAATTTTAAAAGAATTTATTATGAAATATGAAACATAATGATCATTTTATAATATTTTTTGTTGTAAACGTTTATTGCAGAAATAAATACCCCGAAAAACAGAGCAAAGGATATGTTAAAAATAATGTGTATTTTAATAGATTATCTGAATGAGAAATTATTAAAATGAAGCCATAGAAAAAGCCATATGAAGCTGCAATCTAACACATTTTTAAGCTTTTAATGGTTTACAAAATAGGACGAAATAGTGACAGTTTTTTAAATTACTTAAAAAGATGATATTAAAGTTCGATATTTTTTTTTTAAATCTCTCGAGGGAATGAAAGCCGAGTACTCACTGAAAACTTTTAAATGTATTTGGGGCGTAACATTTCCTTGAAAAAATATTTATTTGAATACTATCTTTGCGCAAAAAGTAAATTATCATACCTGCAAGTATTTTTAATCAGTTTGAATATATTTTTCTGTTAAATGATTCAATTTTCAGTACAAATAATTTTCTTTTTACATTGATATCGTTTTCATTAGTCATTATACTGTAACAAAAAAAAAAAAAAAAAAAAAACTGTTAAACAGCAATTGTTAAAAGCGGAAAAAAAAAAAAAAAATGGTTATAATATTACAAAAATTTTTGCTTTTTAAAACTACAGAAATGTTTTGCAAAATTAAATCGTAATTTGCAAAAATACTTTTTTTTCTCTCCTTTATTTTGTAAATAGTTAAAATCTATAACTATTGATACAGATTTTATCTGACGGATACATATTTTTTCTGTTTTTAATACGGAGAACTTGATATTAAAGTAATATTGAGAATTGCTGAGAAACAGAATAACAATTGGTCCCATGACTAAAAGATAGCATCGCCGATTTCTATGTCGTGGAACCTGATTTGTTCATGGTTGGTCAAATTGGAGAATTTCTATGCAAGTTTTTATTACAGTTTCCTCTACGGAAAAAATCTGTTGTGTCGAAATATTTTCTGAATTGTTCCGTTATGGAAAATTTCTGTCAATGTATTTTTTCTATAGCATATAGCGATTACACTGATCTGCAAAAAGAAAAAAAAATTCTAGGTCTGATACCATTTTTGCTGATTCTCATGTGAAAGGACTTCTTGAATCCGAATATGACTCCCATTTTGCCCAGTCACTTACCGTTTTCTAGAAACACCACCCCCTCCCTCAATTGTTTTCCCTGTTCGATAATTTTATGACCAGGAATTTGATTTGAAGAATGAAAAATAATTAATTTAACATCTAAAAACAAATATATATATAAAGTTAAGTTTAAAAAAGAACGTTAATAACAGATTAAAAAAATATAAGATAGGTAATGCATAATTTCAGTGGCAAATCCCCCCCCCCCCAAAAAAAAAAAAAAAAAAAAAAAATCCCTTGTCGCAAATGTCTATGTTTTACAATTTTAGAACTCTATAGCCCATCAGAAGATATTTAACGGTTAAAATAATCCTCCCACTCTTAAAAATCAAATTTATAGCCATAAAGTCACCGAAAAATAAAAAAAAATAGGGGACCATTCTTAAAAAACAATGGGTGATCGGGAAAAAAAGGCGTCATATTTGTATTCGGGAGGTCATTTTACATAAGAATATGTTGTAATGATGTCAGAGGCAATTTTTATGCCGAGCAGTGTTATCTGCCAACTTTGTTACCACAAACTTTCTGTAAACTAACTGAATTTTTTACTGTGTATGAGATTCATTTGCACTTAGTGGAGCATTATCTATTCAAAATTTCTTCTTTGTGTTGCAAAAGAATCAAATTCTTCAAAATATCTTTTTTATAATTTATATAAACTTTTTTAGTTTATATAACTTGAATATAACTTTCGTAATTTTAATGGTAAATTTAGTAATAGCTTTGTCCGTGATCATGTTGTATGACATTGTACCTTCCTCGTCAAATATGGCTTACGAATTAATCCCAAAATGCCATTTAATACGTTAAAAAATAATTATAGAAGTCCAATCACGACGTACAACGCAGAACACGTTAACTCTTAAAGGAAGAAAAATGTAAAAATTAGCGGCATCCCAGTTAGTTTTTCTTATTAAATGCAGTGTTAAAATTTCTAAAGTTTAGTAGAAAAATAGGTTTAAAAGCACTTGTGGTTAATGACATGCATTCGTTAAATGTGCGACAAACAGGGTATATCATCAGGATGTGATATGATTCTGCCAAGGAAAAACCAAAAAAAAAAAAAAAAAAAAAAAAAAAAATTCGAGATGAATAAGAAAATGACAACGATAGTTAAAAATGATATAGGTTAAGGATATCAATCAATTTTCGAAGGAATCTTACGAATAGACAAAAAGTTTTATTATTTCTTTTACTTAGCAAATACGACGAAAAGCAACACAGTTATAATCTCTGAGAAGTAGTCGATGCCAAATAGAAATGGAAAAGATGAAATATTTAATAATATTGAAATACAAATGATACTAAATTTATTTACATAAAGAATGGTATAAGATTAAAAATATGTTTGTATTATGCTTAATAAAGAAAAAACTACGGCGATATTTACCAAAAGTAATTGATGTAAGTGCTATGGAATATTTTTTAAACAAACAAAAGGGATATGAAAATTAACAAAAAAAAAAAAAAAGAAAGAAAGAAGAGTCTGCAGGTTCCAATGTCTTTAGGTGTTTGGTTTTTCTTGCTGTGAAACATTTAGAACATTTTACTTTCATTTCTTTTGAACATTATTTAATGCCCTAATTTTTTTCTTTTCTTTTTTCTTCTTGAGTTTCGTTACCTTGTTCTGTACTACTGATTTCAATTTTGCAAAAAGTAAAGGGGAAAAAAAAACTTTGTATTTACAAATTCTTTTAAGACTACTAATTATTTACTGTAAAAAACGTTTTTCTCAGTTTAATTAAACAAATGATAGGACAAAAGATAACGTTTGAAACTCATAAACCAAAACAATACAGAGTTTTTTTTTTTTTTTTTTGCGAGACAATCTAATCGTCTTCACAAGCGCTTGAAAATAATATTTAACAGTTTTTTGTTGTTAGCGGAACTTTTTCTGTTACTGTGTTACATATTTCCATTGGTATTTAGAGTTTTGTTATAACTTCTCGTGATTTTTGCAAAAATAATTATGGATAAACATAATACCATAAAACTCTAAATCAAACACAGTCACCAAAATTTCTAGACAATTATCATTGAAAATATGGTACCAAAATAAATAAATAAATAAATAAATAAAGAGCTGACAAGTAAAACTGCTTTTTAGAAATTAGAGAAAATTCCGACATATGTTCGTGATTGAAGAATCATTACCAAATCTTTCTTACAAATAAATATCTCCTATACAAGAGGATCTAAAACAGATAGCACAAAAACATAATGGGATCGATACATTGTCGTAGATTTTAAGAAGTGTGTAAACTGCGCAGAACACTGACAAATTACAATAATTTCTGTTCGCTCACAAATCAGGTTAATTCTAAATGGGTTGATTGCTAAAAACCATTAAATATAGCGAATCTTGTAACTGCCTAAAAAAACGTCACAGATTTCAAATTGTAAATAAATAAATAAATAAAAAAGTTATACTGCATACATAATTGTAAATCTAAGTGTATTTGCAGTTTCACCGATTAATTAAATATGACATATACAGTTGTGCATGTTTTGGTGTTTGAAACTTTATTTCGTTCGCTTTTGTAAGACGACTAATATGTTTGGCGATTCATGCAAATGGCGTTAATTTTAGCTTACGTTTGTTTTTTATTAAGAAATAAATTGGTGTTTGTAAGTTTACTCAGTTCGGATTTATGGTACTTTCCTGTTTTTCACAATTGTTACTTGGTGACTTAATGGATTCCTTTCACTTCCTGATAAATAAACCGCCGAAATAGTTTCAATTTATTAAATAAATTACTGCTAACCCTAAAACAGAAAAGAAAATGATTTTTATAAATTTAAATAATGACTAATTTTATAATATTGGTAATTTAAATAATGATAAAGAAAAATCAAATAAATTTAACATTGCATAGTCACATATTTATTATTTATTATATTATTTATCAGTTACATGGGATTTCTAAAACAAATTACTACAGTGTGTCCCACCAAAACTAGTATGTTGTGGCCACCACAAGACTTTCTTCTATATTTTCCTATACATATTCAATCAGTAACATTATTAAAAAAAAAAAAAAAAAAATCTATAACTTTGTTTTAAATTATCACAGATTTATAGTTCAACCTTTCGTTTTAAAGGTATTGACGAGACCTTTCGAAAGATACACATCTTGAAACTTTACACTTCAGGGGGTGGGGTGCCCTCACATGCACAATTTTTTTTTCCTAGTTAACTAACTACTACTATTATCAATAATTCATATTAATTTTACAATCACAAGTTTAAAATAACTCTCATTATGCACATTTATACGAAATTTTTTCCTATACTGCCATGTTAAAAGTTTGCATAAAATGCGATCACAGCACCGCCTGTTGAGCAATTGATCCCCAAATCTAATCAGCACCAGTTTATGTCAGGATGCAACTAAATACCAAGTTTGGTTAAATTTCATTCATTGGTTCGTGAGATACAGCGTCCACAAAACAGTGATACACACAGACAGACAGACATTTTCTAAAAACTATTAATTCGTGTTCTGGACATCCCAAAACGTGTAAATCCATCAAAAAACGGAAGTCGAAAATTTTCACGAATCCAATACTTTCTCTATATTACATATAGAAGAAAGTAAAAACCCATCATTCGCGTAACTGACCAGGAAACAAACCAACGAGAACGATATAAATATATTAAGTGTATATAAATACAAATGTACAAGAAAAGTTTACTCTCCCGCCACCAGGCAGAAAAAATATAAATGTGTAAAAAAAAAGGGGGGGGTTGGGGGTTTGGGAGAAAAGTGTCTCTCACAAATAAATCTAGTAATGTTAATAATCACATGTCTATGATGGCTGAATTCAATTGTGTTACAGATAGAAAATGTATGCTATTGGCATATACAGTCCTACTCAGGTTTGCCCAAAAAAATTAATGGGAATTGAGAATAAGGGAACAGGTCATTCCATGACGTGCACCCAATTGACCAACAATTATTTCCAGAAAGATTTTGGAATGATTAAGCTCAATGGTCTGTTGGCAAATCCAACTTGGTCCGCTAATACTATCTGCAAATGGCAGTAACTGGGTTTTTAGCTTTATTATTATTATTATTATTAGAATCCTTTACGTGGCTTGGGGAAGAAGCCAGGTTTAATCTACCGCGATACACAAAAGCTCTGCACAACATCATTGAGCCTCCACTTGCTGTCATTTGAAGAAGAATTCCCATTGTATTCTCATGCCATGCCAATAGAAAAATTTGGAAGCGATTGATAAAAAATATTGTAGAGTTGATATTAAGCACAAATCAACATAAAATTTTCAATTTTATTCATCTCATGTATTCAAGTATAGTTTATAATAAATGAGTAATTTACAAAGTTGTTAGTTGATTTCATATCAAAATTAATGTTATAAAAGAGGAAGGCAGCGTAGATTATTCGTTATTTTTAATAATTATATTCATCATTTTGAATTATAAAAATTTTCAATTTTATTTTAATTCAGCGTTATTTAAAACGATATGGCTAAGACAGAAAAAAGAGTAAATTTGATAAATATTTTAAAATTTTAAAATAGAATATCTTATGAAATATTGGGCATTTAAAGTAAATAAATGTATCATTTTAAACAGAAAAAGATTTTGGAAAAAATTGATACATTTTAACGAAATGATTAGAATATTTTGAGGATTTTAAATTTTAATAGTGAGTTCAAGTTAATCAAGATGGGAAACGTTGAGGAATAATATAAGAAAGTAGCAAGAATTTTAAGATAATTTTTCAGCAAGAAATATGAGTCAAAATTTAAAGTTAAATACATATATAAATCACAAATTTAATAAGGAAGAGTAAAATGATAAGTTATTAAAGTAAAGTAAAAGAAAAATGAGAGAAATAATTATTTAAAGTTTCAAACATCGATCATATAGGTTACCTTTACAAAACAAACAAATAGACTTAAAATCTTCCTATTTTAAATAAGTTTTAAAACATTGAATTGGTTACTTTTGGTTTAGAAAATTATGTGTATAGATCACAAAATTCTTAAAGAAAAAGAAAATAATGGTAAATATTAGATAATATAAATGAAAAGGTACTAAATAAATAAAATTTCGATTATTATTCATTTTAATACTAGTTCAATGCTGATTAATGGACTGACATTAATTTTAAGTTTAAATTTTAATTAATAAAAAAAATCTATCAAAAGGATAATTAATTTAAAATCTACTAACGAAATGATACAGGCAACAATTGAAATTAAATGAAACTTGAATGTTGTGGCCACCACAAGACTTTCTTCTATATTTTCCTAAACAAATTCACTCAGTCACAAATAATAATAATAATAATAATAATAATAATAATAATAATAATTTTTTTATTTATTATTTTGTTGTTGTTGTTGTTAAAAGTAAAAAAAAAATCGATAACTTTGTTTTAAATTATCACAGATTTATAGTTCAACCATTTGTTTTAAAGATATTGACGAGACATTTTGAAAGATATACCAATCTTGAAAATTAACCCACCGGAGGAGGCGATACCCCCACATGCACAGAATTTTTTCCCCAGTTAACTACTACTATTATCAATAATTCATATTTATTTTACAATCACAAGTTAAAAAATAACTCACATTATGTACATTTAAACGAAATTTTGTGCTATACTGCCATGTTAGAAGTTTACAAAATATGCAATCACAGCGCCACCTGTTGATCCATTAATCCCCCAAATCTAATCAGCACCAGTTTATGTCAGGGTGCAACTAAATACCAAGTTTGGTTAAATTTCATTCATAGGTTCGTGACATACAGCGTCCACAAAATACATGATACAGACAGACAGACATTTTCTAAAAACTATCAATTCGTGTTCGGGACATCCCAAAACGTGCAAATCCATCAAACAACGGAAGTCAAAAATTTTCACGAATCCAACGTTTTCTCTATATTACATATAGAAGAAAGTAAAAATAATGTACCAAAAATTTAAAAAGCAAGGTTATGTCATAAGTAAATTTTTAATACACGTGTGACGTGAAATAAATTGTAGCATAAATGAAACGTTTGGACTTTTAACACAGCGCCACCTATTACATGCTTTCCCAATCCGGGCACTAAAACATTATGTCGATAAACTTACACCGCCATTTTTTTAGAAACATATGGAATTCACAGATAATTATAATCCTTTGTCAAATATTAAATAAATAATTTGCAATAAAAAAAATATTGCGATAATAAATTGAGATAAAAAGTATCCTATCTCTCAAGTTGGACCAAACTGCACAAAGTGTGCAAAATTTCATTAAAACCGGTTCATCAGCTTAGTTCATCGTGGACAAACAACGTGACACGAAATTTTTATACATAAAGATATATATCTATATTAATAAAATTGAGTTTTGTCTGTAAATTTGTCGGAATCGAAAAATTTTGCGATATCTTCACGTTTCACACCCCATGAAAGCCGAAAATTACTTGAAAATTTTGCCTGTGTGTGTGTGTGTCTGTGTGTGTGTCATCGTGTCCGAATGTCGCTTTTTTTGTCCGGGCATCACTTGAGAACGGCTGGACGGAATTCAACGACGCTTGGCAGGAATTTAGGTCTTCACCCAACTTAAAATTATATCTATCAACTTTTCAGAAATTCCCCCCCGTTCCCCCCCTAGGGGTAAAAGACTAAAACACGTTTGTCCGGGCATCACTCGAGAACGGCTGGACGGAATTCAACGGTGCTTGGCAGAAACTTAGGTCTTCACCCAACTTGAAATTATATCTATAGAAATTTTCCAAATTATGATTAGTGTTTAAATTGTGTGTAAAAAACGCCTGCGCATGCGCCATAAATATTTTTTCACTAAAACGCTTTGAATGGAAAAATAAAATGCAAAAATAAATTTTTAAGATAAAGACTTTTATATTCGCGTGATTTTCACTACAAATTATGAAAAGATTGAAATGAAGTGTTGCCATCTAAGTTTCATACTTTAGTTAATTTTATAAAATCTAATTGTCGTATCGAAAAACTGTTTACACCCCAGAATTCAGAAAAATCACCTCTTTCATTTGGTACTGAATTTGTAACGATAGGTCTGATATTTCTAATTTATTTTTCCCTTTATCCATTTTTCCGTTGCCACTTAAATTTCATACTTTAGTTACTTTTAAAAAATCTAATTGTCGCATCGAAAAACTGTTTGAACCCCTGGATTCAGCGAAATCGCCCCTTTCATTTGGTATCAAATTTATAAATATAGGTCTGATATTTCTAATTTATTTTACCCTTTTTCCGTTTTCAACCCAGATTCGATATGGAACAGCTTTAGTATTGGTTCCCTTTGGCAAAATTTGAAATTCGGCACCGAAGTAGCTCGGACGCTTCTCGCCAAGATCTTTAATTGCACAATTGAGATAGCCAATTCAGTTCATCGCAAAAATGGCTTAAAATATTTAAAGTCACCAAAGGGTTCCGATACTTAAGCTGTGCTTTTTTTATTTTTTTATTTATAATATTGCCTATTAAAGACTTCTGTGGTCACGAAATTAGGTGCGTAAATTGTTTGTATGCACACGGCACTTATTGTAACTGCATTTCACGAAATTCGAAATCCTCCCCCCCTCCCTTCTCGGAGTCGGAGGGCAATAAACATGTGTAAAAACATGTTTTTCCGTTTGAATTCGCTTTGAATTATCTTAGAATGGCGAATTTTGGTGTGTGGATATTGATTAAGTGTACGCATTATGTACATTAGTGGGATTTTGCAAAACTTCGAACTCACTTGCTGAGGGTGGGGAAGTAAAAAGTGGGTAAGTTGTGCCGAAGACAGTGGGGACCCAGACTCCTCACATTGGGAGCGAGAAAACCTCTACCAATCACAGCGAGAACTTAGGTTATTAATAAAAATACGGCATTTTGACAACTCATTTAAGTTTAATGTCCAGCGAAGCGGGCAAAGCCTGCTAGTATATATATATCTATATATATATATGTGTGTGTGTGTGTGTGTATACTAGCAGGTTACGCCCACTTCGCTGGTCCCTATTTTTAAATGAATCATTATAATTCATGAATTCTCAAAATTGCATTAATTTTTATCATATGAAAAAAAAGAAGAGAAAAACATATCTGATCAGTAAAAATGTCGGGAAAATTATTCTTATTTCTATTATTTTGCCTCTTCGCCCACCCCTCCGTCTATCTTAATAATTTTAGAAATTCGAAAATATCCGCAATCGATTTTTAGGTATCACCTCTATGCGCCAATTTTGAACGATCTAATTCTATTTTTTTGCCCCTCCGCCCCTCCCAATAATTTTACAATTTCTGAAATATCCGCAATCG
The DNA here is from genome assembly GCA_963930645.1 of Salticus scenicus. Taxonomy (NCBI): domain Eukaryota; kingdom Metazoa; phylum Arthropoda; class Arachnida; order Araneae; family Salticidae; genus Salticus; species Salticus scenicus. The sequence continues at coordinate 324,813,847 of OZ005648.1, read as the reverse complement.
ATTTGTAGGTATCGAAAATTTCTATGTACCAATTTTGAACGATCTAACTCTATTTTTATTTTTTTGCCCCTCCGCCTCCCTTTTCCAGGCCCTCCTCCTAACTTTACACGTTCTAAAATATCCCCATTCGACTTACGGGCCACTAAAACCAATCTGTACCAATTTCGAGCAGCCTAACTGTATTTCTATTTGTTTTTGCCCCATAGCCCCCCCCTTACCACCCCCTCCTTCCCGCCCCTCCTAATAATTTCACAAATTCAAAAATATCCGCAATCGATTTGTAGGTATCGAAAACCTCTATGTACCAATTTTGAACGATCCAACTCTATTTTTATTTTTTGCACCCACCTCCTAATAACTTTACATGTTCCAAAATATCCCTATTCGACTTGCAGGCTTCTAAAACCTATCTGTTCAAATTTTGAACGCCCAATCTGTATTTCTTATTGTCCCCCACTTACGGTCCCACCTGGGGGCTGAATTTCTAAAATCCCAGTAATTGGTTTTTAGATAATTGATTAGCTATATTTTAGAGCAAAATTTTTACGTATATCTATTTTTTTGTTTGAGATATATAAGATTAATCGAAGTCACGTTTTACACATGTGAAATCCCGTTTCGCCCCCTCGTCCCCCTTGGGGACCGAATTTCTAAAATTCCAGAAATTGGTTTTTAGACATTTGTATTAGCTGTATTTTAAAGCAAAAAATTTTACGGATATCTGTTTTTTTTTTGAGATATGAAGAATTTTGTGAATTCACGATTTGCCCTCCTCCCCCCCCCTCCTTGGCGGGAGGGCGAATTTTGTAAAATCGCATTATATCGAGGCAAACTAAAGGCTTTTGAGATCTATACTTTTTTTGTTAAATTCACTTTTCAGATATATTTTTCATTTTAGCTTCCAAAAGAATGCGTTGATAAAATATCGCATTGAATATGTTTTTCTCTAAGGGCACAAATAAAATACAAATTCAAGCAAATGTTGTAAAAAGTAATATATTTGCTCTAAATAACAAACAAAAGCACATCGCTGTAAGTTATTTTTTCTGAAAGGAGTAATAGTGTAGTCTGTGCTGAAAAATGTTAACATGAACGTCAGAATATTATTTAAAAAATTTTATAAAATGACAAAATTACCCTATTTGTTATAGAAAATTTTCCTCTAAACCAAATGCTTTCAAAATTACTTTCAAACTGCCACAGCCTTGTTAAAAGAAATTATATAGACCTGTAATAAATCATCTTGCGATTGTTGAATCCTATTCGTCATTTTTGACAACTTGTCGACTTCCTGAAAACTAATTAAAGAACAATCATTCTCAGTTCAACTTTTTCTAAAAATGTCAGTTTAGTTTTTTCTAAAAATACTTTTTAATTATCTTCCACTGAGTATACATAAAAGAAAAATTCGTACTATAAAATTAAATAGAGAATGTTTAAATGGGAAAAAGATCGATGCAGAATGAAAATCTATTTATGATTAGAAAATGTTTTTCTTAGAAAACCTTTAAGTGTTAGAAATTATTCTCTACAAATTATGTATTTTCAAAATTAAATATATTTTGATGTAAAGAAATTTATAAATTATGTATTAACTGTTTGATAAAAAGTATTTGATGTTAATCGAATTGTCCCCCATTAAAGCAAAAACTTATACATCAATGTTAATATCAAGATGAGTGATTCAACTGCCTTTTAAATTGCACTGCGAACAACTTTTACATAATTTCCTTTTGAGTTGTTAGAGTTGGGGGGGGGGGGTAAAAAATTATAATATAAAAAGAAATTGTTATTCATTTATAAACTTTATATCTTTTTCACAAGATTTGCATTTGATTTCTTTTTTTTCGTATAAAATTAGGGGGTTTTTCGCCCTGCTCGCTTCGTTCACCAATCTCTGCGATTGTTTACCTAGCAGGCAATGCCCACTTTTGTGGTTATAATATTAAAATGAATTTTCAAAAGAGAAAAAAAAAAAGAATGAATAATTCAAGCGTTTAAATGAATATATTTCGATTGGCGATTATTTTCAGCGATTCAAAACCATGGACATATCTCGTTATATAAGCGATTATTGAAATGTGACATTTGCATTTATGATTATATTGATTAGAAACGCGGTTAATTTAAAATAAATAGGTGTGCCCATAAACTAAATCTACTAAAGTATTAAACTAAAAATAAAATTTTATTAACAGATAAAAGTACAATAATTTTACTAGACTCAAAATATTTTCCTTAAACAATATGTAATATATTTAAAATATATTTTTTTATGTAACTATTTGATATTCTAATTTAATTTTAAAAAAATATTTAATCTAAACCTCAACTTGAAACTAATTTAATTATATTTCTTTTGATTATATTAACTTTTAAAGTTTTAATTTAATTGTAACATCCCATAGAAGTATACAATATCTATCTAAAATAATAAATAGCAAAATTATCCTTTATCAAGAAACAAAGTTACAAGCGCCGATGGTCGAATGGTTTTGGTTCAACGCATGCAAAATACAAAGAGAAACCACTGGTTGGAAGATTTGCGGGTTCTGTACTCTTCTCGGGTAAGTAAAACAGAAATTGTAAACATAAAAGTTCACGATTTCTTTACTAGATGGCAGTACTGATCAGTCGGGCAGGAAACTTTTTAGTTCCCCATCATACTATAGGTATGGGGAACTTAGGTAATCGTGAAAATTTTCGAACTCGGTTTTTTGACTTTTCTACACGTTTTCAGGTGTGAGGAATCCGAAAATGACAAAATTTGTATGGTGTCTGTCTGTAGGGTGTCTGTTAGTCCGTTAGTCCGTTAGTCCGTCAGTTTGTTAGTCTGTGTACACGATATCTCAAGAACAAATTGTCGGAGAGAGGTCAGATCAGTTTTAAAATGTTACTTTCGACACTGGCAAGAACCCTATTCATTTGCAACATTCGATTTTAAAAACTTCGCAAGTTATTAGAAATTTACGATTTTCTTAACATGGGAGAATAGGACAAAAATTCACTTAAACGTGCATTAAATGGAAACTTTTTACTGTAAAATTGTCAGACCAGTTTTAAAGTATCAGTTTTGATGCCGGAATAAACATCAGTAACTATAAATATGCTTCTTTGAAAATTTCGCAAGTTATTGGAAATTTACGAATTTCTTAACTTGGTGGTATAGGGCGAAATTTCACATAAACGTCAATTTTGAGAGATATTTTCATCGTAAAGATGTCAGACTACTTTTGAAATATTATTTAGGACACTGGCATAAATATTGATGACTATGAATTTTCCAATATAAAAATTTCGTAAGTTATTGGAAATTTACGAATTTCTTATCACAATAGAATAGGGCAAAATTTTACACAAACGTCAAATCTTGAGGGATATTTTCATCGTAAAGATGTCAAACCACTTTTGAAATATTATGTAGGATACTTACATAAATACCATAGAGTATGAATTTTCCAATTTAAAAAAATCGTAAGTTATTTGGAATTTACGATTTACTTAAAATGGCAGAATAAGGCAAAATCGAGCACAAACATCCATTTTGAGGATCATAAATATATCAGACAATTTCAAAATAACATTTATGATACTTGAATGAACACGATTGACTACAAATATTCTAATGGGAAAATTTCGTATGTTATTTGAAATTTAAGATTTTATCAATATAGCAAAATGTTGCGATATTTCATATAAATATGCATTTTTGGGATTGTTGCATTGGAAATATTAGCATGAAAAATAAACTACGAAATTGATCCCAAAAAAATAAACTAATAGATTAGAATAAGATAAATATGTTGAACTGAATGGTGGGTAGCCTATTAGGTGAGGATTTCGTTTTGTCATTGTGCCAAGCGTTTGGTCAAATTCATTTCTCTTAACATGAATATAATATGTCCTGTACAAGAAATTTATGAGAACATACATATGATGGGGAACTGAGCAGAGTCCACCTATGCCAACTAGTTTTTTTCTGCAAATAGAAATAGCCATTACTGGTAAATCTTTGGTTAGGGAACGGTTAGATGTCTGTGCGGTGTCGTGCCGGCTGCCTTATCGGTTTTTCCGGCAACGGACCGATTGTAGACCAGACAATCTGGTGACTGCCGCCCGAAGGCCCACAAAAGTTAAATACCCGATTCTGCAAGCGGCATCGGTATGTCACCGCCTAAAAAGGCAAGCCGGTAATGGACCAATTGTCTACCGATAGGTCTGTGTTTGTTGGGAATTCACAGATGGAATAAGAATAAATTATACTACAGTATTTTAATTCCTTAAGTTAAATTACGTCTATCTTTTAATTTTAGTATTTTGAGTAGTACATGTAAACTTTTTATTAGAACATCATAAATTCTCAGATATAAATGCAATGTTCGTCGCAAAATAAAAATTACCCTTGCTGAATGTGAATACTAACACTTTTAATCTGCAATTAACTACCTTAAATCAGTTATTAAGTACCTTACGTATAAAAACATAAACAATCGAAAACAAAAAGCCCAGCACCAAGTAGAAATTGCGCCAGTTAAATAAAATTTGGAAAGAATGTTCCTCCATTTGCAAGATGGTGCATTTAAAAAAAATTCCGTAGATAAATAAGAATGGCGAAACTAGCACCCTCACTATATTTTTGGATATCACCTTTGGTTTGAATATACAATGTATCAATAATTTCACTTATCACCCGGTCTAACTAGAGAGAAAAGAACTAGAGGGTTTTGAAAAAATGTTGCATTCACAAATGAGTCTGATATCTTTGTCTTGTGTCAGTGATATTACACCTTCTTCAGGCAAAAAATGCATCTAATAGTGTAGTACCAAAGCCACAACAATTTGATGCTGCTTCCATGTCTACTTTTTTTCCCCGCTTGATTAAGAATCATGTTATATTTCAGCCGGAAAAAAAAATTACCTTAGGTTTTTACAATTTATCAATATTTTTCAATGTTTTTTACTACCTATTAGATTTCTTGGCGTTCTTTGTTGCCACCACTGCACTTATTAATGCACCACTATGGAACCATTGCATATTTAAAGTGACTCTTCTCAGGCATACGCAAGCTTGTGAAGTTAAATGTTTTATCGCTGAAATATGCTACTTATATATTTGCTTTGTCTAAATTTCCTGTCTATAAACTTAATATTTTCCTAGTGTCAGGATTTTTTTTTCTGTCAAAATCTTTTATCCGTAGTAATGAATAAGGGGATCATATTTCTCTATTCAATTCATTGTAATAGAACCCTAACAACATACTTGTCCACAATACATCCTGAAGACAGGGCCCGATTAAGCTTTGAAGCTAGGGGAAGCTCAGTATCATTTCGGGGCCCTCTTTCATTTCAGAAAATCTTGTTTTCCTGTTAGATATTGTAATATAAAAATGCTATAGACCAAAAATTAGTGTGTGTTTATAGTTATTTTTTTTTTTCATTCATATATCTGGGTCGTTTCTACACACAACATTAAAATCGTATAACTTATTAATTAAGAACATTCAGATTTTTGAGGTTAAATAATAGATTTTTCCTAAAATAGTGAGTATTTTATTTTGAGGCGAATTTTCTCAGAAAAATTCAATCTCAGTAAGAAAATATAAAACAGAAAATTCAAGACCCTGTTTTTAGTCAATTTGGGGGCCCCTCTTAAATTTTAGAGGGGAAGCTTGTGCTTCCCGAGCCTTTTGGGTAATCAGGCCCTGCCTGAAGATATCCATAGGCGCCGGTTTCATCCGTAGGACATTCAAGGATGTCATTTGGAGGAGATGTGCTGTTAGGGAAGCTTCGTAAATGTAAGACAAATTGCTGCTCTTTTGAGGATCCCTTTTAAGTTTTTATAACATGGTAATAATATGTGCATATTAACGCTAATTATCTTAAACATATTTCTATTAACTTTCCAAAAACATTAATTATTTTATCTATTTTTTTTTTTTTTTTTTTATCTAAAACAGCATTGTTCATAAATTATCAAAGTGTGCACATACACTCAGATATGAGCTTAAAACACATAAAATATAGAAATATTTTGTAAATTTCTAAATAAATTTTTTTAGAAAAGTATTTTATAATAAAAAGGTAATATTTGACGTACATCTATAAGAATTTAAACATAACATTGTGTAGAATTAGAAACTGAAAAGAAATGAAAAAAAAAAAAAAAAAAGTTTTTACTGATTATGTAAGAGATAAACCCATAATTTTTTCACTTTATTTGGCGTGATTTGGTAAGCTACTTATGTGCCATTTTATTACAAATACTTAATAATATCATTTTTAACTAATATAACTACATTTTAAGACTTGATACATATTTGATACATTACTTGAAACATTAAAACTTAATATATTACAATTTAATGTTATAATCTAAAATTTACTTTTAAAACTGATACATATGACAATCTGTGTAAACATTTCAAGATTCTTTATTTCTATTTTTATTTTAAATATTTCTCTCTATTCCTATTTCTCTTTCTTTATTTTCTTTATTTCTCTTGGGTGGAATCGATGTACTCATGAAAATGGTTTAATTGAAAATGTCAAAAACAGGTGACAGATTAGTTTTACTTTCATTTTCTTTTCACTTGATAACAGGAAACAATTTCATTTTAAACTCTGTGAAGATGTTTTTATTGACAGTTCTCCAAAAGTATCTCAAAATATTTTCTCCAAGTTAGTCGTACAGTTAATACTAGTTAATTAAATATTATTTCCGATTTCATATGATAATTTTCATCAAAAATTATTACATTCTTTGAAAATTTCTAAATAGATGTTTAACATTTTGATACATCCATTTGAACTTATTCTTTAAAATTTCATTACATTTAAATAAGGATATATTAATATGTTTTTTATTTATTTAAAAGACAAAAAAAAAACAGCATACTTTTTTTTCTGTCAGTTAGTCAAATCTTAACAGCGATACTTTTCTTATGGTTAAAGCTGAAATAGCTTTGATTTAACCCCTTCAGGGGCAATGAATTTAATTTCATTTAAAATCAAATACCACTAGAGTCTGAGATCAAGATTAGAAGAAAAGTAATAAATTAATGTTTTCAGATGAGGTAAAAAGGTAAAATTTTATATAAAATTTCTGGGATGAATTTTTGCAGTTAAGAACTGAAATTAGGTGGTATAAAATATATACCACCGCCCCTGAAAACTTGAAGAACATTTGTAAATTTATAATTTAAAATCAAATCTTGCTAAACAAATGTAAATTAATCTATATCATTATATAAAGCGCAAAAAATTGTTTGTTTGTGGAGGGTAATCTCTGAAACTACTGAACCGATTTAAAAACTTCTTTCACTGACCGAAAGCTACAGTATGCCATATTGTTATAGGCTATATTTAATTTTGATAAAATAAATTTTAGTTTAAAATCTGAGCATTTTAATTAAAATCCCCATAGAAGCCGTAATAGAAATGGAAATAATGAAATATTAAAAAAATTAGCTGCTGCCAACATAAAAGAAACATTTACATATTCATTTCGTTTTTAAAATATCTTGACGTGAAAAGAAAAGAAATATATTTGCACGTGCATTAAATTGAAATTCATATAAAGCTCTTTTAATTGTTAAACTTACACGTTAAATCTGACGTCATTATAGAATTAAAAGTGTTTATTTTTCTAATAATTTAATTTGATATGATATGATATAATATCTAAGCATCAATGTTTAAACCACGGAGTCTTTATTACTCCGTGGTTTAAACTGATGTGTGTAAACGAAATTGGAATTTAAAAATAAATAAATAAAAAAAATAAAATAAAATAAGAAATTCTATTTTATAATATTATTTATTTTAATTTATAATTGTTGCCAAAAAGATTTACGAATTAATTTATTTTTAGACATATAATAAAATATATTTTCACGCGAACAATAATATAAAAAGTGAACTGGATTTTTTGTAAAAAAATAATAAAGATCGAGGAAAATTATTTCCCCATTTTAATCCCCATATTTGGATATAGATATGTATTAGTTATCATGTGCATCCGTTAGATTAAATTGTTTTTGTTGTAAAATTGATAAAATTGGAATTTTAAATTTCAAAACTCTAGAAAAAAAAATGGCAAATTTCCATATTCGATTGAAAACATAAACATTTCATTTCAAAGGATGATATTTACACAATAAACATCCAACTAATAAACTAATTAAAAGGGAAAGGATAAATATTCTATCATAATTTGAAGTCAAATTTGTTTTCAAATGTCTAAATAAAGTATCTGATATAATATACTAATATGTTGCAGCGGAATAGATTTGATATCCGTCATCCTTGGCAGAAAAAAAAAAATATCGCCAAATTATCTGGCGAATATAATTTAATTCCTTTCAAAAATCATGGTTATTTTAAAAACTTACATTAAGAGTGTAACGAATAATATGAAACAATATTTCGTACAATACATATTACGAAAATATACATCTGGCATGTATATTTTCGTATTACGTTTTTGATCACCAAATACAAAAAACGCCAAGGGTGACAGTTTTGAAATTTAAAATTAAAATTTTGTCAATTGGACAGCAAAATAACTCAATCTAACGCATGCATACAATAACTAATACATATCTATACCCAAATATGAGGATTAAAATCGGGAAATAATTCTTCTAGAATTTTAATTAAAAAAAAAAAAAAAAATCCAATGAGCGATTAACATGGAAAATCTTTTTCTTGCATCCACGGGCGGTCAGTGATGTCATACTTCGCTTACGTATTGAGATGTTTAAATTTATTTGACCTATATTTTTAGCAACTAACAGTTATGGCAAGTAGCTTAATATACATAGCGCATACAGCCATTACTGAAATGTAAATAGCATTTAATTATTTGAGTTACATTATGTTGACTGGAAACCTATTTAATATACCTATGCTCTATAGCTATACTAATATAAAAAAAAAGAAAGGTTTATATGCATATGTAGAGAACGATCGCTAGAACTAAAAAGCCGATTGCTTTTTTTTTTTTTTTTTTCTTTCAATAATCAAAAGTTACACTGTCTCTCTCTAAGTGCTAGAAGCTATAATAAATTTTGGTAAAATAAATTTTTAATTAAAATTTTCAATATTTTAATTGAAAACAAAGCATAGATTTGATATCTATCGTCATTGGCGATTTTTGTATTTGGCGATCGAAAACGTAATACGAAAATCTGTATATTATCTTAGTAAATACGAGATGTATGTGTTTACTTCAATTACCCTACTACCGTAGGTAGTGGAAGTATTGTATAGGTTTTTGCAATTGGTCAGTGTGTGTGTATATGTGCACGTGTGTGTTATCTTCTGGCTGTCATATCTCCAAAACTAATAAAAATAGAACTACTAAACTTCACAAGTGATTCAGGTCTGGTGTACAGATACATTTTTCAAATTTTCGTGAAAATTGAAAAACCGGAATTGGGTCATCGAAAACCAGAAATGGGACCCTAAGCCCATATTCAAAAACCACCTCTAATGATTTTCTTCAAAGTTGCTATATAAATAATATATTAGATGCCCTTTCGATTGAAAAGTTGCTTAGTTCAGGAAAATTGATAAACATCCTCTATAAACAGCTCAATTTCAGACTTCGCAAGTGCGTTCCTTTAAAAACGCCTGTACGGATTTTTTTCAAACTCGCCATGTTAACTTCCTATTAAATATCCTTTTGTATGTAATTATTGTTTTTAGGTCAATAATTGAGTATGTTAAGTTTTGGTAAAAGTTGGTATCTCAAAAACGGCTCTAACGTATTCTTGAAAATTTTTTCTTTAATCCAATTTAGATAACCTTTCTCAAGTATTACGTGCTTATTACAGGAATATTAAAGGTCATCCTGATTAGGTAGTTCAGTTTTAGATCTCGGAAATTCGTGTTTAAAAAAATAACTATCTATTTTTTTCCCCTTATTTTTTAACTCGCTATGCAAACTCTGTTGTATGTGTCTTTATACGTGTATCAAGTTTCTCTTACTCGAAAATCTCAAAAAATGCAAGTAATATCTCCAAAAAATTGTATATATTACGTGTAATAGTGGGTAATGGAAGTCGTGTGGTTGTTTCACACCAGATTCTGTAATAGTATATATTGTACGAATATTATTTCATATTATTGATTTCTCCTTTAATATACATTATTAAAATAATAATCAATTATGGAAAAAATTAAATATATTTGCGAAATGAAAAAATAAATAATAATTAAAGCTATTATGACGTCAATTTTATCAAAAACATTTTCATGTCATAGGTTTATTTTTCAATATTTTTTATTCATGAGTAAAGAAATGTTTCTTTTTATGAAATAAATAAATAAATAGCATTAAGTAAAAATTGCCAACATTTAACAACTAATTAAAAAAAATAATTGTAAAATTATATTTTGACTTTCCAGTTAATAATATTGCCTGACTATACCATATACTGATATATTTCTTGATTTTTTACATATCAATCCATCTTTAACTAAAATTTGTTCATCAGTGCGAAGCCGGACGGGTCAGCTAGTATTAAATATAATTGTTGCAGGAATCTAATGAAAAAGAATGTTTTGCATCAAAAATGAAACACTAAAAATGTTCTCGCCTTGACAGGATAACGTTTATGTAAACTGATTTAAACATATAATTGGATTAGTAGAAAAGGATTATTTATTGGTTATAATCATTAAGGTTGGTTTTGACATCGATTTTTACAAGTGAGTAAATGTATGTAAGAGAGAATTTGTAACTTTTGAAATGACTGCAAAATAATAAAAATATCCGTAATTTGCACGTATTGCTAATTTTTACAGGACTATTATTCAGTTAAAGAGCTCTTTTGAGGTTATAAATTTTATTTAGTTTTATGAATATTGTGTATTTTTCATAAACTTTAGTACCAATATTACGTCATCGATTTTTTAATTTATCAATTATTTTAATCATATCTTCTCAAATATTGTTTTTGGCATATTTATTTGAACATACATACAAATTAATTCTAATTATTTTAAAGAACTGTTTATAAAGAATGCCAATTAGTAACAAGATCTGGTTTTTTAAAATAGCGCAAATAACTATTAAAATAAATTTTAGTCGCAAAAGATTCACTCATCAGACAACAGAAATCTGGAAAGAAATTTTCATTTACAATTTTTTTTAATAGATTTAGCAACTCTGAATAGCCAGAAAAAAAAAAAAACAGAAAAGAAAAGAAAAGAAAATCTGGTATACGCGAGTATGCAAATAACAAAGCTATGAAATCAGTCCGATTAACGCGTTGTAGTCTGAAATGTCAATATATAATAACAGGTATCTGTTCTAATTCTATACTGACAAGATATCAAGATTTAAGTTACTTTGAACGTAGCGTTGTAATAGATGCACAAGAGAAGGCTGATAGCACTTCCGAGGTAACGAGGAAATTTGAATTTTCGAGTACGATCATTCCACGAGTGTACCGTGGCTATCAGAAAAATGTTAAATCATCAAATTTCCACCATCGCTGCGGACTGTAATGGATGATGAAAGAACGGAACCAAATTCGACTAATGAGAAACATTAAGCATGGCAGACGTGCAAATTTTCCTTAAATCGCTGCATTTTTCAATGCTAGGCATCAATAAGTGCTAGCGTACAACAGTTCAATGGACCATCATTGATATGGACTTTCGAAGCAAAAAGCCCATTCATGTACCGTTGTTGACAGCACAAGTTATCGAACCAGTCCGAGTAACACGAAGCAGTGGTCAATGCCTGTATATATCAAAAGGTGTCTGTCAAAGCTGTTACGTTGATTTATACTGCTACAATGAGAAGTTATCAAGATTTAAGTGGCTTTGAACGTAGCATTGTAATCGATGCACAAGAGAGGGCTGATAGTATCTCCGAGGTAAGTATCTCCCAGGTAATGAAGAAATTTAGACTACCATTTGAAGAGTGCACCGTGATTATCAGAAAAATCTTAAATCATCAAATTTCCACCATCGCTGCAGTCGGTAATATATGATGAAAGAATGGAACGAAATACGACTAATGAGAAATTTTAAACATGACAGACGTGCAATTCTTCCTCAAATTGCTGCCTTTTTCAATGCTGAGGCATCTATGAGTGCTAGCGTTCAATAGACCATCATTGATATGGGCTTTCGGAACGAAAAGCCCATTCGTGTACCGTTGTTGCGACTACACAAAATACAAAGTTATCGAACCAGTCCGAATAACGCGGTGCAGTGGACAATGTCTGTATATATTAAAAGGTGTCTGTCAAAGCACCTCCGAAGTGAGTATCTCCAATGTAAAGAAAAAATTTGGACGACCATTTTTCGAGTATACCATGATTATCAGGAAAATGACAAATCGTTAAATTTCTACCATCGCTGTGAATAGTAATAGATGCAGTGAAAGAATGTAACCAGATAAGACTAATGAAAAACGTTAAACATAATAGACATGCATTTTTTCTTCAAATTGCTGCAGATTTCAATGCTGGAGCATTTATGATATCAGAAAACAAAAATTTAAAGAATTTGAATTATTATTTTTCATTTTGCTGAAATTGACTACATTTTTTTTCAGTTAAAAATATCTATAGAATATTTAATCGATAACATTTTTCATGAAACTAGAAAAATTATTCAACATGCAGTTTGGAACCATAGTTCAAATTACACTCCAGACGTATTACATTTCTTTTAAGAAAATTAAATTTTTGATGCAACAGCACATTTCGATAGAACCAATCAGTATATTCCGTTTACAACTTCGAACTTCTCTTCTGCAGCATTAAAGTAAATAAAGTGTTCATTTAGCACGGAACTAGCTTTTACGCATCCAATTTCAGCACAAATTAATTAATCCATTTTCAACATCGTATTTAAAAATGCATACATTAATTAAGAGATAAGATAACTTTTCCTGTGAACAAATAAATTAAACTTTAGATTATTTTGTTTTCAGTTAGATCATTTAACTTATATTTGTTTCATAAACTTATGTCGGTAAATATAAAACAATGTGTGAGTATTTTAAACTTAACTAAACTTGACATTCCTAACATTTACTTTTCACTAATCAGTTTGGACTTTCCGCATATAGTATTTGAAGTATACATTTGTTAGATCCCAAGCAGATTAAAATTTAACTTGGTTTATAAATAAGTTTGTTACAAATAATTTTTCAAATCAAATTAATCCATTTTATTATATTGTGAATAAAAGTAAAACGATATTGCATAAAAATTTAAGGAAAACGTATAAATTTTAATAAAACTCATATTAGTAATTTCACACAAAATATGTGGCAATATACTCACAGAATAGAAATATTAATATACATTACGATAACAAAAACAGTTCGTCCAACTCAACTATTATAACTCTTAAAACAATTAAAACTTAGACTGATAATTAGCATTTTGCGAAAAAAAAAAAAAAAAAAAAAAAAACAGTGAAAATGCATATTATAGCTGAAGCAAATGAATTCAGAGCTAACAGAAATAAATGAAATTGCAAGCATGATAAACAAATTTTGGTTTAAAAGCAATTAACAACAGAATTTCGTTTACAATGGTGAATAATTTCGCAGAAAAGAAATGGAAATATATCTTTTAAATCAGCTTATCTTTATACCACTCAGGCACTTTTCATATTTTAGAGGCAGATTTCATAAAATTTTTATGTCATTATTTTTGTTTGTGTGTGAGTGCATGCTGCTTTATGACCCACAATGAAAATATAAAATTCAAACAAAGTAATATTATATTATTATTTTGCACTAACAGATAAAAATATTAACTACTTTTTTTGAAAAAACTGGGATGCTCAGTGAGTAATTTTACTTCCATTCCAATGGAAGTATTGTATTCGGTCTGAAAATTCGATATCGAGATTTCACCTGATTAACACGTTTTAAGGTCCCCTGAGTCCAAAAAAGTGGTTTTTGGCAATTGGTCAGTGTGTATGTGTGTGTGTGTGGGGGGGGGGGATTTTCTGGCTATTATATCTCAAAAGCTAATAAAGATAGAACTACGAAACTTTAGAATTGAAACAAGTCTGGTGTACAGATGAAAGTTTCAAATTTTAGTGAAAATTGAAAAACCGGAAGTGGGACCGTAAGTTCGTATCTCAAAAACGGCTCTAATGATTTTTTTCAAATTTGCTATATAAACACTCTATTAGATGTCCTTTTGAATGATATAGTTGGTTAGTTCAGGAAAATTGATAGGCATCCTGTATAAATAACCAATAGCCAATTTCAGGTCTCGCAAGGGCGTCCCTGTTTAGTTCTGTTAGAACTTTAGGTAGATATCGAAAATTGGTGTTTCAAAAAATAACTCTATTTTTTTTCTTATTTTTTACCTCGCTATGTGTAAGCTTCGTTTTATATGTCTTTACATGTGTATAAAGTTTTATCTTACCAGAAAAATATTAGGTTTCTACTTCTTTAGGTCACTTTTATATCTTCTGATCACATTATCTCCAAAATATGCATAGAATATGTGTAATAGTGGGTAATGGAAGTCGTGTGGTTGTTTCACACCAGTATTTGTTTTTCGCTATTGTGTTTATTATTATTTTTTTTTTCAATAAAATTTAATTAAATGTACACTCTTGCTCAAAAGTTTAGAAAGATTTGAAAAAAGACCAGTTTTCTCAATTCAAAAACTTATCTCTGAATAAGACGTTTTCAAACATTGGGTATTTTATAAACTAGGTCTTCCTGATGTTTTTCCGTGAAGATCGGTTTGAGATAACATTTAGGAGGCCAGTAACAAATTAAGAAAAAAATCAAAAACGTTTATGATCACGCTGTATCATTAAATAAATGAAATTATCTGTAAATATAGGATATTTTAAAATATACCCAGTAAAATTTGTGGATGAATTTGTGTGACGATAACATGTAAAATAAAGGAGATATAAGCATTTATTTTAAAACTCAAAAAAAAAAAAAAAAAAAAATATCAGTGTTTTTTTTTTTTTTTTTTTTTTTTTTTTTTTTACAATATACAAAGTTTTAAAAGAAAAATAGTCTCACTTTCAGATAAACTGAAAAAACACCTTTGAAACAATTTCATAAGGGGTCTTCCACATGCCGCGTGATTAATTTAAAGGTCCAGAGTTAATTCAACTTCTTTGCAAAAGTTTTTTTTTTTTTTTGGTGTGTATGTGTGTGTGTGAAAAATCGCTTTCGATTTCACAAATCTTAGCAAATAAACAGAATTTGGTTAAAGTTATTAGCTTACAAGGGGTTTTACAAAAAAATTTAAGCTTAAAATAATTGGATCTTCAAATTAATTGCGCGGCATGTGAAAACCCCTTATGAAATTTCATCTCTGGAAAAATCGAGGAATATGGTAGCATTCTGCCCCCCCCTCCCCCCCAAAGCTAAAACAAGCATTAAGAGAAATAAATGAAATTTACAAAGTAGCAAAGTAAATGGCGAAAAACTACAAGTACATATTATATCGACATAGCATCTCGGACTTTTCGACCACCTGTTTTTCTTAACTCCCTGATCCCGAAGACCTATGATTTTTTGCACAGTTCTTGAGCATACTATTAAGGCAAAACATACAAATTTGCATGTCGATCCGAAATAATGGGCCTGAGTAATATAGCTTTGAAAACCTGAAAATCGCCGGTTACTTTCTTTTTCATCATCTTCTCCTTGTTAAGTTTGACAAGCATTGAGCCTAGAGTTCTGCAGTTATTGAGCTGAAAATTTGCAAGGACATTCCTTCTGACATTCCTTCTGATATATATATACTTCAACGCATAACTGCACACTATGTAAAACTATATTATGCCGTTTTCCTGATGATATCCTGTTGATCAGGACGAAATCTTTGAAATATATCTATGTCTTTTTTAACTAAATATATTTTTAGACTTTTACGTGTTTTAAAAGTGTCTTTTTTCATAAATTTAGTATGCTACACGTGTTTTTTAAAATCTCTCAATGTGAGATATGTTCTTACATAATTTTTCGCTTAATTGTATCACATTTTGTCGCATCATTTATTATAAAAAAGAAAAAAAAACTCCATTAATTGCATTAAAATCCCATAAATTGCATTACATGTTTTTCTCAGACAATTAAAACATCTAAATATTCATTATAAAAATGAAGTTTTTTATTATTTTTAATATAACTTATAAATTCGTATAACTATGTTCTCTATTAAACACAAAAATAGATAACACTTACTATATCCGAATTTTTTTCCTACGCATAAATTTGCAAAAAGTTCGTTTTTTCAAAATCAATTTCTAAGGAGATAATCCAGTTTTACAATGAACGACTCAAATATAAATTAATTAAAGTAAATAAATAAATAAATCACAGAGTGGAATTTCATTCACCATTTAAAATACATTTTAAAAATATTGTACATCGCTGTTGACATCAAAGCTGAATAACTGAATTGAAACAACTGAATGAATCCTGAATTAAAATTTTAAAACTGGTAAGTACGATTGAATTCATTATGACTAATCTTGACAAAAGCTAATAAACATAGTTTTTAAACTCTTTTAAGCAAAATTTATAGCAATTTTTGTGGAGGGTTTGTCTGTGCTCTGACTAAAGTAATGTGATGTCATGAAATTTTATACGAACAATATTACTAATAATTACCAACTTCTTTTTGCTTTCCATTCATGTATGTAGGTGCTATATTGTCCTCGCGAGAGTTTGTCCCCAACCCGTCCAAAATTCGCGGTCAGTGGCGCTTGAGGTGCCGTTTCAGGATCTACAACAACTTATTAAAATATAATGCAAACAGCTTTATTGAAAATTTTAACTGTAGTAATTTCCCGCTTGGTAACATCTGCGGCGCCCACTTCCTGTTTCAGTGTTTGAAACAACCTATTCGCTAACCGTGTTATAATCTTAGGAAATTCTGCTCAGTACAGAGTCCCGCAATGTCTCGGTGCAATGTTTTCAATATGTTTTGAATACGTTAAACAAGATATTGTACAGTAGATTAAAGCTTTTGTTTTTCTTGACATAAAAAAATTACTTCATTTATAACAAACATTTCGCTACTTTTAATTAAAGTTATTTTACTTTACGAAAAGAAAATTATTTAATTCATAACACATATTTTGCTACTTTTAATGAAAGTTTCGAATATCACCAGCACTAAAAAATAGTTAGCATATTTGAGATTTGTTCAGTTCCTCATTATATACTTATAAATTTGTACTCTAAGTCACATTACATTCAGAGGCCGATTACCTTCATATGAGGCCCAAGGCACACATATCTTCTTGGGACGCCGAAACACCTCTCCTCCCACTTAAACAAATTTTCCTATTACGATATTTATGCATTAAAAGTAGCATTTGTTGAATAAAATACACAAGAAATGGATTTTAGAGCCGCCTTCTACTCAGACCTGATAAACAGGTCTTCATTTTAATAGAAATTTTAATAGAAATTTTAATAGAAAACGCATTTTAATAGAAATTAAGCTTACCGATAATTCGGCATGTTCATAGAATGCAGTGCACACCTTACTGGACTTCCCTATCTCCGTTTCGACACATTCATTTTATCCTAACTTATTGTTTGATTTTATAAGTGCCAGTTTCATATCTCATTTTTGATGCAATTCCATGGTATTTCGAATTCCTCATAATGCAAGTATTATGAAATATTCCTAGGTTAAAAGAAATCGCAAATTTCGAAAAGTTTACGGAGTTTTCAAAGTAGAATATTCATTGTCTATGTTATTCATGCCAGAATTATATATGATATTTTAATGTTGCTTCAGTATCTTTACTATAAAAAATTATTCTCATAATCCATGTGAATGCAAAATTTTGTCCCATTTTCCCATGTTGAGAAATTTTTTAATTTTGTTCATGCGAGCATCATAAAATTAATTTTTTTTTAAAGCTAGTCCGATATCTTTATGACTAAATCAATACTCACAGTGTATGCAAAATTCATATTAGAATGTTGAAAACGATTAGAGTTCTTTACAGTATCATAACTGTCTTTTGAAACTGTTCCGACCATTTTATGATAATTTGTATTCGAGATATCATGTATGCAGATTGAAAAACTACCAAATTGACTTCCTACAGACGGACACCTCACCGGTTTTATGACTTTCGGATTTCTCAAATCTCAAAATATGCAAATCATCAAAAATCGAGGTTGAAAAATTTCACGATTACCTACAATCGGTAACAAAAGTGAATGAACACTAGCAAAAATTCCTATGAAAAAAAGTACACGACATACGGTTTTGTTAAATAAATCCTTATCGTATCATGTTCTTAGAGAGTCTAAGAACAAGATTCGGCAAGGATATATTTAACAAAACAGTATGAAGTGTACTTTTTTTACATAGGAATTTTTGCTAGTGTTCGGACACTTTTGTTACCGACTGTACATACCTCATACTTATAGTACGATGAGAAACTAATGAAACTAAGCTAAACATCATGTTTTTGAGTTTAAAGGATAACATTTTAAAGAATAGTTCAGTAAATATATAAATCTGCATATATGAAGATTTAAAAATACAGATACTTTAACATTTTACAAAATGCTTTTTAATAAATATAGTCTTCAAAATCTTAAATAAATGTAAAAATATGCGGAGTTTACTCTAGCTGTTCTGCTGCGTAACAATGAAGAGGGTCGCACATTTATAATATATTTAGTGAACTGTTACCGGAATAAGGGTTCTGTGGAATATGTGTCGCCATTAATCAACTAAACTATAAACCTCTTCATAGGGAAAAAAAAAAAAAAAAAAAAAAAAGATTTAAAAAAAGGTAAAAACTAATTTTCGCATTTACACACGGTAAAATAATAATAATAATAATAAATCTCTACTCAAATTGTGGCATGCCGTTATAATAAGCTCGAAATGAAACAAAAGAAAAATAAATAACCTAATAAATAAGTAATAATAAAACAAAAATAAGTTTATAAATAATAAAAATAAAACAGATGTATAAAATATTAATTTCTAAGCCCAACAGACATAATCGATACTCGGAAAAATGAACTATTGATTTTTCTTCGTACTTATAAACAATGGCAGTGCTGTGGATGATCAGCATTTTTATCAACCAATAAGACATAAATGAGTAAAGCAATTAGATGGACCATTACATAGCATTTTGGAAAAAGTTATTTGTAGTTATAAGAGTTTATTGCCTAATTAAATATATAGAGTGGAGTGATGGATCTATTTCAATGAAGCCGAATGTAATACTATAAAATCAACCTTCAAACACGGAAAGAAAAAGAAATGAAAATAAAATGTGCAATAAAGCAATATTCCATATCATGAAAGGTACACATATTCAATGTATAAACGAATTAAATAAAGGGTTTTATAACAGTGTGGCGATTTCATTTTCTTTTTTAATAATTTAAGGGTTCTTATTAAAACAAATTGTCCTTTTCTTTTCTTAAATTATTTAAATTTATTTTTCAGCAGTCTTCTAAATGTATTCTAATTTTTCTTGTATGTTAGTTTTGTTAAAAAAAAAAAAGAAAAATGTAAAAGAAAAAAAAAAAAAACCTGCAAATTATTTAAGGTTAAAAACATTAAACATTGCCTTCCTCAAGTGATAAATTTAGTAAAAGAAGAAGGTGTGTTATTGTTTTGGCACCGGAATCGTATATGAGTTTTTTCACTTTAGCAGGGTCTTGCTCAATAATTTTGATACGAAATAATTGTTGATTTTTTAAATAATTTATGCTGTTTTCTAATAAAGTATATTCACTTATCATTAGCTTTTCGGTATATTTTACAGCAATATTGACACTATTTTCCATAATGTATTTTATACGTTTTTTTAATTAATCCAAGTTTGCATACAAATTTTAAAATAAGAAACAAAAACTGTATATTTCTAATTATCTGAGTTGTTTTAATTAATTGTGAATTCAACGATTTCAGACAAGAAATGTTCGTCAAATTTAATAGAAATTATTTTATACAGTGATAAGTTAAAATATTTCGTTTTATTACTTTGTAACATAATATAAAAGTGTTTATTTCTTTAGTTTTTTCTGTGTATCGGCCCGACTTTCTGAGTATCAGTCAATAATTTTTTGCGTTCTAACTTGCGTCAATATTTTACGCTAATATTATATGCCATGAAACTTATACAAGCAATTAAGTTTCACTATGAAAAGTATCTCTTCTGATTATAGGCTAAATATCATTACTATGTATTGTCCCATAAAAGACTGGGAAAACGACATTTAAAACTATTTTTTAACCATATTTTGAAACCTTTATTTTGCACGTATCACAACAAAATTTACATATGTTACTGAAATGCCTAAAATCGTATTTTCCTAAGAAAACAGGATATGGTTATCCCCAAATAAAGGGGTTACAGGGCCAATAAAAATTTTCGCAGATATAGTCGGAGGTATAAGTAGAAATTACTCGAAGAGCATTTCAAGATCTATTAAGTATCTGAATACTTTCTATTAAAGTTTAAAATGGTTTATAATTGTGTATTATGTATTTGTGTTTGCCCGTCTGCTTTTCCACGTTCTAATTCTGAAAACGTTTCTAGAATTTTTTTGAAAATGATATATGTTACTTTTTTTTATTGCTGGCGTTAATTAACACACACGCTGTACGTTTCTTATTAAATTACCGACATTTCATCTTAATACATTTTAATACCCTTGCGTTGTTTCCAATGTAATCTATTATTATACATTAGCTCGATCCTTAAATGTACTCTTTGTGCAGAAAACGTTAAAATGTTGGGCATAGAGTTCGTAAATAGTTCACAAGGTTGTAAAAGCATAACAGATATGATATGTAACCTTTTGGTTTCTGGAAATTTGATACAAATATTTATGAGTTACATAAAATAAGTTGTATAGCTTTTTTTTTTTTTTTTTTTTTTTTTTGATTTGTGTGTGTGTGTTATGCCAGGATTGTATAGTAATCGATATGTTATGCATTAGGCGTGTCAAAAATTTAATGTGTGTCTTTGGTACAAAAATACATATTTTGGTGTGAAAAAAAAAAAAAAAAAAAATGCAAATTTATGTTTATCGCGGGATTGAGAAGTGACACATATCCTCATCAATGCATAGCATTAATTCAGACCTAACAGAAATGTATCTCATTTTAAAATGAAGTAACCATAGATATAATTAGAAATACACGTAAATAAAAATGAACTTATCAAAAATGAGCAATTAAAATGAACGTTGTGGATCCAGATGGTAATGTATCTCATTCGATGTGTCTCAGAATAGATGTATCTCACGTATAATCAATGCATGTTTTAAAATATAAACATAAATTACTAAACAGTTTTAAAACCACCGGGAGTAACATGTTTACCAATCGTTTAAAATTATTTGTGCATTTTTTAGTACCAATAATGAAAATTACGCGATTTTTTTTTCTTTTTTCTTACAAATTTCACTTGGTTAAACAATTATAAAAATAGAAATTTATATTGAGTTGAATTGTAATATTCTTATAAAATTGTCTTTTAATGATTATTTTCATTTAAATAAATTTTTAAATATAAGTATTCGGATTATCTTCACTGAATGCACCACATTGATTCACAAACGCAGCCAGCTATTTTGAAATTCAAATGATTAATTTTACCGGTATTTAAAGACAGATAATCAAAATATATTAATTATATGTATTGTATTAAATATTTATTTAATATATATATATATAAATATATATTTACTTTCTTTTATATTCATTATAAGAAGGTATTAGATTTGTATAAATTTCGACTGGTGTTATGTGGATTTACATACAGTAGACTCTCGTATAACGCGGGGGATACGTTCCGCGTAATAGAAAATCGCGTTATAGGAGACATACATTGAGCGACGATTTCATTCCGCAGTGAGACCAAAAGCGTCGGGTGTTGCCATAGTAACGGAGCAACTTCCTTAAACAGGTTGAAAGTAGAAAAGGTGTCGTCACGTGCTTGCTTTATTTCACGCATTATACGAGACTCTTTATCGCGTTGCATGAGTAATAGTCGCAGATTTTTCGCCGCGTTATACGAAATCGCGTTTTGTGGGAGCATGTTGTACGAGATTCTACTGTATTTTGAAATGCCCAGTTCTCAATTTGACCATTTTTGGAAAATGTTTGTGAACATTTTGTAGTAATTATGTTATAGCTCAACTCTAATCACAAAATTTCATATAATAAAATCGCTCGACAGGTGAATTTGTCATCCCGCTTTTTATTTTATTTTTATACTTTTTAGTACAATTAAATACTATATATATATATATATATATATATATATATATATATATATATCAGAAAACCTATTATTATTATATATTTAAATCAATCAGAATATTATGAATTACACAAATATTCTTCTTTATTATAATTGAATCTTTCTATTGCATCTGAAGAAATAAAAAAAAAAAAAAAAATAAAAAATGGAATCATAAAAATTACACTGTAAAAGTTCCATGCCTGGTATTTGTTTTATATAGAGATAATATCAACAGAGATAACTGTATGAGATAAAAAAAAAATGCTAATTATTTTTTATTTAAAAAAAATACGCTTTTAGCAGATTATTAAAAAAAAAAAAATCTTCTTTTTCATTTCTACTATATATATATATATATGTGTGTGAATTTAATTAGTATACCAACATAATTGAAATTCTAAAATGTGCTTTCTATCATTTTATCAGACATTTTGTTTTTTCGAACTATGTAAAACATTAGAATTATTATTTTTTCTATAAAAACTATTAAAATACTCATATTCTATTTAAACATATAATTATAAAACACGCACTCCATAATCTTTAACAGGACATGGATGTTTAGTTCAAAACGAAGGAAGTTACATTCAACTTTAAATTCAAACATATCGGATATTATACATTGTAAACAATATGCTCCTTTAAGGTATCGCAGCAAAATATTTGAATAAATATTGTAATTTATTTGCGTCCTTTGATCTTTAACGGATCTATACTGACAGAAACATGAATGATTTCACAACATGTGATATGTCGTACTCCTAAAGCGAAACGCCTGTATGACAGGTTGCGAAAATGAATTTGGAACTTTGAAAAAGATTTCTATGTTGTAGGTCTTTTCAGTTATTTTTATGTGTTTGATCGATAGGAACATATGTCGATGTCATTAATATGTATATAAATATATACTATCTGTTTCTCAAAATTAAATATTTTTTCATAGTATATTATAATATGTTATTTATTCCGATAATTATTCTGCGTTTATTTTATTTATTTATTTTACCGTTTATCTATACAAAAAAAAAAAAAAGAAAAAAAGAAAAAATCATCTAAAAACAGATAAATCTAATATTTTTTCAGTAGTTTTCCATTAAACACGAAATAAACGCAATAATTCTGAAACATTCAAATAATTTCTAAATATGTATAAACATCTCGAGCATATAAAACTAGTTGGCATAGGTGACCTCTGCTCAGTTTCCTATTATATGTATGTTCTCATAAGATTCTACTACAGAACATACTATATTCAGGTTAAGACCACTTCCACCAATCGCTGAACAGAGTGACAGACTGCAATGGCCCACCTAATAGGCTACCCACCGTTCAGCTCTATACATTTAACTTATTCTAATCTATTAATTTGTATTATTGAGATCTGTCTCATAGTTTAGTTTTCATGCAATTCCCAATTCCGTACTATTTCTAATGCAGTAATCCTCAAAATGCATATAAAACATCGCTCACTTTTGCTATGTTGATTAAATCTCAAATTTCGAATAACTTCTGAAGTTTTTATATAATAATGTTGAAAATGAATAGGGTTCTTGCCAATGTCATAAATAATATTTTAAAACTGGTCCGATTTCTCTGCGATCATTTGTTTGTGAGATATATTGTACACAATCTAACAACCTAATATACTATCATACTAACAGACACCCTACAGACGGACACGATACTCATTTTGGTATTTTCGGAATCCTCATACCTGAAAACGTATAAAAAATTAAAATGTATAAAAAATTAAAAAAAAAAAAAAAAAAAAAAAACGAGGTCGAAATTTTTCACGGTACATAAGTTCCCTATACATATAGTATGTTGGGGAACTAACAAGCTAATTAATTTTTTCATAAGCTTAAAAAGACGTATACAAAACTTTTAAATAAAACTTAAAAACTTTTTTCGAAATAAAACTGCTCCCTCCTCGCCGAAGAAAAAAAAATATAACTGTATATTTTTTAAAGACGTTACAATTTTATGACACTTTCCGCGGGATAACAACCACTCAATTTCCAACTCTCATCTTCAGTCTCAGTCATATCCACCCTCAGTTGTCTTTTAATGCAAAGAAAATGACTCTTTAAAAACTGCAGAAAATTGCGATGACAGACCGTAGATTGGAATCATTCATCAAACAAAACGTCGAAGAGTAAAGTCGGGTATCAAGTGCAGGTGCTTAAAAAGGGAAGTTACAAGTGTGATATTATTTCGGATTTCATTCGTCTCCCCATTTAATGCGGAAGGATTTGTGATATTTTGCTAATATAAAGAAAAGCTTCTGCTATATTCATAAAAATTCCTCTGTTCTCATTTGATAATAACTTCCAATAGAATTTTGTATGACAATATTAATATTTCCAGATTAACTAGACCATTTATATGTAATAGGTTACCAGCATAATACTTAACATAGTACGTCCGTAATAAATATGATATTTTATGACCGGTGATAAATTTATGCCTTTTTACACTTGTATATAAAAATGATATTTATTTACTGAACTTACCATAAGAATTTTAGATTTTTTTTTTTTTCTTTTTTTTTAACAAATATTTGTCAAGTAATACGGATATAAAAGAATTCGCTTAATTATTCTGAGAACTATGAAAATAGTCCAATGAAAATTTATTTCTCATTAAAAAAAAAAAAAAAAGAGGGGGGGGGGAGTGTGAGATTAAAACAGAAAACTACTTTGGCCTAATGCTTTTTTAAAACTGAAATATTGCTTATATACATTATATTTGGGGAAAATATATAATAGTTAATGTTCTTCTTGCATCAAGAGTTTTTAGTGTAAGGTAGGAATATCAACAAAATTAACTTCAAATATAAATACGTACATAATTTATATATATACCAGAAATAGACAAATTTTAAGAAACACATAATTCAAGAAAATTTAGTATAAGTAAATATAATTTAACTAAAAAAATGTATATCAAAGCTTTTTTTTTTTTTTTTTTTATGCATTATTAAAATTTACTTGGATGTGTAGTGTAATTTTTATGTTTCCTATCATATTATATTTAATAAATTACCAAACAAACGTATAAAAAGTTAATAGTATAATGATCAGAAACTAATTCATAATTATCGATAAGTTAGTAAAAACTGTTAAACTAGTTTTAATTGTATAGTACATATTAGAGAATATCAATATAATACAATTATTTCTTATTTTATGTATTGCAATAACGTTTAATAAACAATTTTTTTTCTTTTAAAATAATCTATTTTTTAGTTTAATTTTTCTTTGCTTTTTTGTTTTCAAAATTAAAAAAAGGTATTTTTGTTATTAATGTAATTTTTTTCCCCCCCACAATAAAACGAAGTAATGTTCTCATTTACTAAAATTTCATTTTTATATCAACATAAATTTAACAGTTTGATTCTTTTTTTTTTTTTTTTTTTTTTTTTTTTTTTTTTTTGTATACTAAACTTATACAAATTTTATTTTATTCATATATATGAAAGTGAATTTACAAGATATTATATTAAATTTTTATCATGACCTGATATTTCGTTTTCCTACTTTGTATATTAAAGAATTATTTTTATGTTTTAATGATCCACTCATCTTAATAAAACAATTGATAAAACTTTCCAAAATATTGTCTTTCGGTAATTGACGTGTCATATCTATATGTATAAAATCATATGTTCTAACTGAATGAGTGAGTGACTAATTCATCATCGTCCAGCCCAAATGCTTGCACCTAGAAACAGGACACTTGGTGAAAAAATTCCTTCTGTGACGTACACAGCTAATAAAAAACGATCTTAGAACGTTTACCACCGAAGGTGAGGAGGGAGGGCGGAACGTGATTTCACAGAAAACTTCATGTCTCAATTTCTATATATATATATATATATATATATATATTGTACAAATGTAGGAATGTGTAAATTTTAATTTTACGTACAAAAAGTATCATTAGATGAGCGCAATTCTGCTCCTTGCTAATTTACATTATAAATCTATATAGAATGAAAAAAAAAAAAAAAAAAAAAACATCAACATATGTAACTGAAGATAAGCGAAAGAAAAAATGGAAACAAAAGTACCTAAATGGCAGTTTTTTTTTTTTTTTTTTCATTCAATTTAGATTTATATATATATATATATACCGAGTGTCTCAAAAGTTTGTACAAATTTTAAAAATTCTTAAAAATTAAAGAAATTGGTAGAATTTAACGCGGTTTATAAAAACATTATTCTCGTGATTTTTTTTTTTTTAAAGAAAAAATCGTAATTAAAACTTTCGTTGATAGAAGGCGCTGTACGTGAGAAAATTACACATCTAAATGAAAAACTGTATTTTTTGCATGTAAACGCTTACAGGCATATAACTCCTATTTTATGTGCCTCCTCACTACAAACTACAGTTACAAACGACAAAGTTTCATAGAGTTACAAACGAGTTACAAGGCCCCTAACTGCAGCTTCAGTTGGCGGAACTTGATTGATCTTCACCAACAACGCTTTATCAACCAAATCAGAATCGCAATTAAAACTCCACGTATGAAGAAGTAGGAGGTAAAATAAGAAATAAACTGTCTTAATCGTGAAATCGTGGAATTTATAGGACTCTTGCCTGCATACTTTCATTACCTATCCGTGCAGCGCCCCCTATTGAAAAAAAAAAATAACTTTTTTTTCATCGGGAAAAAGAAAAAAAAAAAAAAAAAATCCCCTTCACGAGAATAATTTTTTCGCAATCTTCGTTCAATTCTACCAATTCCTTCAGTTCTTATGAATTTTTAAAATGTCTACAATGTTATGGGACATACGATATATATATATATAGGAGAGATCGCGCGGTAGGAGAGACTGCACACATAAGGGATCGGTGGCAAAGAGTAGGTTGGGCGAATTTAAACTTCAGGAGGTTGTACAACACCAATAGTGAAGTGCCGACTTGAATTTGCATATTGATTGTTTCAAGAGTTTAAGATAAAACGTGGCTATTTTGTCTCGTTCTCAAAAATAAATGCTTGAATTTTCCTAACCCTTCCTAAGAATTTCAATACGATGGTAGTAGTACAAAATATTTTTAAATTAAACAATTTCTCATAACCTACTGATCTAGACTAACGGTACAAGCACCACGATTTCCTCTGAAGGCGAGTAATTATTTATTAAAACACTGCGCAATATCTCCTACCAAAATGGGAGAGTCTGTGTTTTTGCTGTTTAGATGAGATTGCGCATTTAAAATTCTATATTAACTGAGATTTCGCAGATTATTGGTGATAACAGGACAATAACGGAGAGTAATACGGAGACGGAGAGTAACATGTTGCCATCATAATAATGATGTTAAAAATAAATTCCCTACAAACATCGATTAATCGATAAAGAATTAACAATTGAGCATTTTCAATAACAATAAAATTTACTTTGTAATTGTTTTTTTAAATTAGCTAAATTTAATTTTTTTTTTAAACAAATAACTTAAAATCTTTCATGGAGAGGAATTTAATGACAGCAAACATTTAATACATCAGTATGCTAGCGCCATCTCTCGTGAAGCTAGATAAACTTTAATAGTCAGTTTGAATGTTATAAGATTAAAGATGCAATTGCTATTAAGTGTATTATTTAATAGAAGAACTTTTATCTTAATGATTTAAGTGAATATGTTGCACCTTTTAATTAAATAGTTTTGATATTAATTTTTTGCTAAATTTAATCTTAATGTTAATAACAAGAATTAAATGTTAAGTTGCAAAAAAGTCTCAATCACAAGCAATAATTCCCAAAAGCACACATGTAAGGATAAGCAATTCAAGGCTATCTTAATTAATTAATTAATTTATTTTATTATATATATTACTAATTGGATATTTTGGACAATTTAAACATAGGAAACCACCAATAGCCAAAATACACTAAATTAAATCTAACGTATGAAGAGTTCATAATTCACAATATCAATCAGAAAAAAAAATAATAATAACGTATCTTGCAATAGCAATAATTCCTTCTAATTATATATATATATATATATATAAAAAATTTCTGGAATATCACTCATAAATACCAATTTTTATTCGACAATCAAACCTGTAGATATACCTCATAATTAAATTTATTTTATATTCAAAGACTGAATAATCTGAAACCATTCAAAGTAGAATTTAGTATACAGCAAAATACTAGAACAACGCTTTACATGACAAAACTCCTAAACATATGAAATTCCTTGAGGGTTTCGGTTGCCGCATTTCTAAAAATCCCCAACGGAGCACCGGTGAATGAAATATTTATAAATATATATTCCAACGCGAGATAGTTCAAAGTAAATCTTAAACAAGTGTCTAATTTTCTATTCACAATGAGTTCCCTCATCAAGAACGATTCCATCTAACTCGTTCCGAAAGATATAATTACATGAGATGTGGAGAGGTGAATTACAAGCTTCTTTAACTTTGAAATGCTTATGACACTAATTTCATAACCCGGTAGATAAACTCGGGTTCATTAGGATTGAACTAAGGGATTTATCTAGCGTTAAGGAACCCATTTATCAGTCTATAGTACTTCTTGTGAGATTAGTTTATAGTCTATGGTATGTCAAAACTTCATGATTGGAAAACCTTATTTAATTTTCTTTTTGGCCTATTGCTAATATACTACTAAAATAATACATGCAATTTGAATGATATAATTTCTCTTAATCATATGTTTTTAATATATTTATTTTAATCAAAAAATAATTTTAAATATAACATGCGGTGGATTTTGATTATCGATTATATTCAGTTTACTAAAGAATTATTAAAATAAAAGTAATTGATGAAAGTTTTTTTTCCTTATTAAAATGTGTTAAAAAATTACTTAAAAAAAATGTAACTTTATAATAAACTACTTAATATAAATAAGTTACTACTATTCTTTTATTAAATATAAAAGTTTTATTATATCCAAAAAAAAAAAAAAAAAAAAAAAAAAAAAGAAAGAAAGAAAAGAAAAGAAAAGAAAAAAAGAGAAAAAAAATCTTATTAAGGAATCGCAGAATAAGCAGTGCTAATTTTTTAACAACTTATTGGTTTTCTTGAATTCGTTTTATTCTTATTCCTTATTCTCATTAATTCATTCTCTATTTGCATGAAGTAGAAAACGGCATAGTCTTCCTGTGAGAATTGCAATGAATTATTCCCTTGGGGTAATTTTATATATTATTCATGTCTTTGTAGGGATATCGTACGGGACAATTTTTAATTAAACATTGGAAAGCAATTGAGCATGCTGTATTCAAATCTGGAAAATACATCAAAGTTAATTCATTTATTTTGCCTTACAAGTGCTCTGCTATTCTCCTTTAAATATTATCGCCCGAAGATTCATATAGAACAATTATAAATAATTGCACCCATTGATTGAATTTATTCTCTTACATATATTAGATTTGTATTTAGAAAATAAAGAAAAATAGAAGAATTGAGAATGGCTTTTGCACCTGTCCTTTGGGGGTTGTCTGGGGATAGGCTATCACAATTTTGATCCTCTGAGGAGAGGATAGGCTCCCTCTCTTCGGTAAGCCCCAGAGGTATAAATTTCGGAACTAAGCTGTAAAATGTTATTCATGTAAAGCGATATTCGTGCTCTGAGTTGTATATAATCCAGGACTCGCAGTGTTTCTAAAATTTTACGCTCATTTTATTATGTTGACACTACTATTTTAAAACAATATTTTTTTTTACATAATATTTTGGCAACAAAATATTTAAGAAAAACTTTATTTTGGCAATAGTGTTGACAATAAAATAAAAAGCAACTAAAATTTTAGGAACACTACAAGGCCTGATAATCGTATTATCACGACTTTTGTGTTTCGAGTAATAGATATTTTGACGTATTTACAGGAATATCAATGAACTGGGACCAGTCTATTTATTTATGAACCACTTAATACACACGAAATGTCAATGATTTCGCAGAAATATGTATATAGCAATGTGTGTATGAAGGAAATGTAGAAGAAATTTACTGTCCACATTTAGTATTTTTGTTGATACCAAAAACTCAGGCAATTATCATTAAAAAGATATCTTCTGCTACATATGTTTTTTTTTTTTTTTTTTTTTCCTGAGTAACCATAGGGAGTAAATATTTAGAATGTTACTTATATTATACAGATCTTTATTTATAAAGCTACCCATAATTAATCAAAGCAAAATCAGAGCAACAAGTAGTAAAACTTTTGAGGAAATTCATTTAAGTAAATACACACAACACATACGCACGTAATGAGTTCAGATCTAATAGAACAAAACGAAATTTTTCAAACATGCTTAACAGATTTTGGTTTAAAAGTAATTAACAGCAGAATAACACTAACAATGTAGAATAAATTCAGTGAAAACAAACGAAATATTTTTTTTTTTTTTTGAAAACTGCTTTATCTGTAAACTATTTATGTAATTTAATGCTTCGGATGCGAATTCTGATTCTTTATTTTTATATGAGTATATGTTGTTATACGACACACAATGAAAAAATAGATTTTTAAAGATGATAATATGCAATTCCGTTTTCGCACTGAAAAAAAAAAAAAAAAAAAAAAAAAAAAAATGTGTTATGTCTTCCGAAAACATTGGATAGTTTAACGAATTTGTTTAAAATTACATTTTAATAAATTCTATTTGACTAAATTAAGATATATATATATATATATATATATATATATATATATATATATATATATATTACGAATATTATAGTTAAAAAATATTTTCAATTTAATTTCTATGAAAATCAAATTTGAAAATATACTAAACAGTTTCAAATCTGTGAGATGCAAAATTTTAAATACATCAACTTATTTAAAACCCGAATAAACTAGTACGTCAGAAACACCAAAGAAAAATATTGGAAGTGCATACAGCTGTTTCGGTAGCCTTAAGCGTATCGTCTTCAGTGCAAAAAGGATTCTGAATCAGGAGAAGTGCTCGTATATATAGCAGAGGGGCCGGATTTAGTTCAACCAGTAGGATTACGGGAAAGGTGGGGAGAGTGGCCAATAGGAATTTAGGAAAGTTAGCTGTGTAAACAGTAGAAAATTTAAGAAAATGTGGACTGAATATAAAATTTCCAACAGTCAGGCAAATAGGGAATAGCGAAATCACAATTTACAAGGTTTTTAAAATTTTTATAAATATGAAAAGCTTCAAAGAAATCGAGTTCATGAATGGGTTTAGGTCTGCAAATTATTTTAGCTGAATTAAATTTAAAATTATGATTTTCCTCCCAGCAATGTTTAGAAATAGCCGATTTATTTGTCTCTTGTTTGCGGACGTAATTCATATGTTCTTTTAGACGAAATTTAAGACTGCGTTTAGTTTGGCCAATATATGATAAAACACCTTGACAGGAAATACTATAAATACCCCAAGAATTATGCATATCAATGGGATCTTTTAACTGAGAAATGGTGAGTTTATTGGAAGGCGAAAATATTATTTTAAAATCATATTGTTTGAGAATTTTAGCTATGGTTTGACTGGATTTAGGAACTATTAGGATTTAGCTATGGTTTGACTGGATTTTCAACCACCGTCTATCGAAAAAATTTGCTGTCTCCCTTCCTCCCCATGCGCGTTCATGTCACCCACCTAACCAAAAAATGGCTGCTTTCTATACTTTTGTAAACCGTGCACTTAATATTTGTTCAAATCCTATTTTATTAAAATCTTAAATTAAATACCTGAAAGCCATTGCAATTGACAGAGGTTATGAACCTTCCATTATAGACAAAGCTATCCAAAAATTACAACTCCCTCGCACAAACTTACCGTAGTGAATGACAAAAGTTCATAAGAATTTGGGGGAAAAAAGGTTTTTGATTGTCCAAACATACTAGTATATTTTTGAATTAAACATTATTAATAACGTTTTTAAACTGGAAAAATTTCCCACTTCAATATTTATATTTTAATATTCGAATATTTTAAATCGATACTTTTCAGTAGCGAAAGCGTAGGCTTGAAAATATAATCTTAAATATATGTTAAAACATACACAAACATTTATAACATTTTTGCTCTGGTAAATCGTTGAAGGTGGTACATTTATAAAATAATTAACTGACTCTTAACTAGAAACAGAGTTTGTAGCATATGTTTCACAATTAATATAACAATTATGCAGCTCTTTTGGATATAGGCAGTAAAAATACTTTATTACACAAACTATTGCATACCATTACATTGAGCTCCATGGAGAATAAAATAAATATCTAAATAAAAGAAGCATGTAAAGTTTTAATTTCTGAACCGAATAGGCTTAATCGATTCTCCGAAAATTGTACTATCGATTTTTTCTCTGTTCCTGCATATAATGGCTGTGCTAAAGATGATCTTCATTTTTATCAACCAATAATGCGTAAATGGATGGAAAACAATTAAATGGGCCATCGGGCAGCATTATAGAAAGTTATTTGTGGATATAAAATTATATTATCTAGAAAATGTAACAGAGGGGTTGTGATGAATCTATTTTAATAGAAGCAAATATAAGAATTAGACAACCTCAATACATGGAATAATAAGAGACTAGATTGTAAATATGTAATATAGCAATATTTTATAAAATATAAACAAAGCATATTGAATATATAGATTCTTAAGAAATAAATAATGTGGATTTGTTATAATTTGCCAATTTCCTTTTGTCTTTTCTTTTCTTTTCTTTTCTTTTTTTTTTTTTTTTTTTTCTTTTTTTTTTTACTTATTCTGTCCTTTATTTTTAGGAAATTGGAAGTTTTATATGGAAATGTTTCATAACAGGCAAAAATACATCGTCATAGAAATTTCATAAAATGTGGTATAATTTACATTAAAATATGCTTAAATTACATTCATTAAGACAC
The DNA here is from genome assembly GCA_963930645.1 of Salticus scenicus. Taxonomy (NCBI): domain Eukaryota; kingdom Metazoa; phylum Arthropoda; class Arachnida; order Araneae; family Salticidae; genus Salticus; species Salticus scenicus. Next base: position 324,780,691 of record OZ005648.1, on the reverse strand, counting down.
AAAAAAGTTTCGTGCATGAAAAATGATATTTTAGTTAAATAAAATGGTGCATATTTAAATAAAAAATTTAAATAAAAAATAAATTTAAATGAATATTTCTAAAATTTTTAGGACATTTGTTTTATTTCTATTTTAGTTACTTGCAACATTAATCCATTATAAAAACATATGCTCAGTCTCAATTGGAATAATTATACATCTTCAAAAAGTCGAATTTCTCAATAATCGTTTCAAGTTAGAGCACTTGCGTACTTTGAAAATTTCTCAAGAGAAACTGTTTACTCCAATTGAATTACTAATATTTTACAGATGTCTTCAGAACCCTTAAAAATAGCAGAAAAATAAAATTAGTGAAAAATATAAGTCACAGTGTTAATAAAAATATATTTATTGAAATGGTGCGTTTATGCACCTTTGAGGCTGAAAATGGGTTAAGTAATATACGCTTACATTTCTCTTCTTATCAGATGGAGCTAAATTGTATACCGTGAAAACAGTAGTAAAACTTGCAGAAGAGAAATTGAAGATTTGAAAAAAAAGAAAAAAAAAATAGATTATCACATTTGTAATTAAAATTAAAAAACAATTTCCGATTTGCTTCATTTTATTTCGTTTAATAGGCTTTCTGGTAAAATTATATATATTTCTATGAGATTTCTCTGTTTTATTAGGGTATTTTCATGTTATTAAGTAGTTTTGTAATAAGCCAGATTTCTATTTAAAAATTACATTTCAACAAACACATGTGGAAGTAGTGTGACCATATACACTAATATTTGCTAACCTTGATATTATCCCTACATATTGGGTTGTTCGGAAAGTAATTTCTTTTTTCTCAGCAGAGGACTTAATTGTATTTTTTTCACACCATCTTCGGAATTAAATTTGCATTACCATTATATATTGGGACAGCTGATATAGCAAGGCCTGCTTGTGAAAAAGTTCGTTTTATTCTCCACAACAGGTTTTGATAGGTGCCCTATCAAATAAAGAAAATCGGAAGCGACATTTTAGGCATATTTTGTTTTTGCTATCAAAAAGACGAAAATACTGTTCAAACAAGGAAAGAAATATACGATGTGTATACATAAAATTTATTTAAAGAACGCCTGTGTCAAAACTGGTTTACCAAATTTTGTTCCGGCAATTTTGATGTTGAAGATGTATTATGTTCTGGAAAACCAGTTTATGCTAATGAAGCCAAAATAAAGTATTGATTTAGGAAAACTGACAAATAACAACTCGTGAGATCTCTAAGAAACTGACCAAAGTGGAGAATATATAATTCAATAAAATATTTATACAATCTAAGAAAATCGTCTTTCATTTTCAAAGGAAAAAACGAAATTATTTTCCGAACAACCCAATAGAAAATTATTAAAAACGAAAAACGAAATAATATTTCATAAAATGTAAAATTGCTTTGCGATACTGTACATGTTTATAGAGTAACACTTAGGTAATTAAATATATATAGAGAGAGAGACAAATGGAAACTGTACTTGTGAGTTTTTATAGCTATAATAACTTTTTTCAGCTAAGTTGTACATGGATAATTTTATTAAGTTTCACGTAGAGTAAGGAGACGAAGCTCCTATGTAGTTAGGTCAAATCATGTGCGAAATAGGTGGGCGTATAAGTGAGCGTTGTGATCAAAGGATGTAGATTTCCTAGTAGTTGTTTAAAAAACCGTTAATAATGAAAAAGCCGACCTTCATAAGCAATAACTGAAACTTATTTAAGTTTGAAATAAAACACCACCCTTAATCAGGATATAAATTTTGTTACAGGATTATTTTAATTAGGTTATTTTAATTAGGAAGAAATTTATTAATTAAAACGTATTAACGTATTTAGCTCTATGAAATTTCTCGACATTTTTCTTTGCGTTTTAATTTCAGGCTGTTGACAATTAAATGAAATACTTAATTTTTTTTTATTATTATTATTTTTTATTATTATTATTTTTTTTAACATAAAAAAATAAATATTTCTCTACGCGTGAAAATAATAATAATAATAAAAGGAAAATTAAACCTGTATCATCAAATATTTCTGAAAAAACTGACGTCAAAACATTTTTAATTTTTTTAATTTATTTATATTTAAAATATTAATTCCATTTAAACAAATAGCATTAGATCTTTTTTACTTTCTCTTACCCATAAAGAAAGAAAAAGTATTGTTTTTGGGTTAATTTTTCAAAATTGAGTTTTTGTTATATTTACATATTTTGGGGCCCTTTGAATCCGAAAATCATGTTTTTAGTTGTTGTTCTGTGTGTGTGTCTGTCTGTTTGTTTTTTCTAATCAGCACATCTCAAATAGTAAATAACAGCAGAAAGTCTAAACTTCGTATTCTAAATGTGTATCATATAGGGATGCTACACTGAAATTTTTGTTGAGATCCAGCAAATTGTTCGTGTACAAGGACATCCAAGAGAACTCTCATACATTACGTATATAGGGGAAATTGCAGGTAAGTAGAATTTTAACATCTATAGACTGCACTAAGCCAAATTAAACGAATATATATGTTTTATATGCGTAAAAACATGTTTCATGTAGAATATGGCATGAAAATCATTCACTTTTCATTTACAGGGCTACATAAAAGAACTAGATTATAGTACGACAATACTCGAAAATTGATGGAAGTGTTAAAGTTTTATCAAGAGTGATAAGTTTCAAGAAATGCTGCAAGCGAAAGTTGTCAGAATATTTTTAAATGAATTTTTGAATGTAATAACAGATTTGAATTCTATATAAATGTAGGTATAATAATGAAACAGAGGGTTGAGGGGGCAGTAGCCTCCGTCACATAGAATTATTTGTGAAATAAAACTGCTCTGAAACCTAATTTGAAGTGTTTTATGATAGTTTTACATAATAGTACTCGTTATCCTACCCCTCAATCTCCAACCTGTATCTATAGTATTAAATTTCAATGTAAGAGAAAGTCGTGTGAGTGACACACCGTAATATTTTTCTTGATTTTATGATTCACATTCATAAAAAGAAAAAAAAATCACTATTTTCGTGTTAAAAAAAAAAAAAAAAAAAAAAAAAATCCATTGAGATTGCTCAAAAACTTGTTTCAGTTCCAGAACATTGAAGTATCTCCAGAAAAATCTACGGCATTTATAGATGTGGAATTTGGTAGTTTAGAATATCTCCGTGTGCACCGCGAAGCCAAATTTTTAACTTATTGAATAGAAGGAATTTTTTCTAGACGTTTGACAAAACCTCTAAATTCGAAAGTGTCCAAATATTTCTTGGTAGCTAGTGTATGTATCATAATCTCTTTTTTATGTATAATCTGTTGTGTCCTGTGAAGTCTAAATTAAATATGTATATAATCATCATTTTTTTTTCTGAACCACCCTTAGACTCAAATATGTATGTGTGTATATAGTAAATTGATTTTTAGAACGCAGCAATAACCAGAGTAACATGCGATTTAATGCGACTGAATATTACATAAACCAATACATAATAACACACTGTTGCTAAACTTCACTACGTTTTAATAATGCGGAAAATGAGTTATTTAATGGAAATGTATGGAAATGAATGGAAAAGATTTTTAGATTTATATACATATTTAAATTTAAACTGTTAAAAAAATAAATTAAACTTTAATAAAATATGTGCTAAATGCAGAACTAAATTTTTACCAATAAATAAATAAATAAATAAATAAATAAATAAATTTTAATTAATTAATGATATGTAAAGTGACAGTAGAATGCAATAACAAAATTTTAACTATATTAATAAATAAGATAATATAAGTTAGTTTAAGCAAAAAAAAAAAAAAAAAAAAAAAATCGAGCCAAGAATTAAAAAAATGCAATTTCAACTTCATCAGCAGAAAATACTGCAAATTTAAAAATAAGAAAAGAAAAAACAGTGTATAATTAAGTATATATTAGCGTTTATATACTAATTTTTATCAAAAATATTTTTGTATTTTAGTATGTAAAATAACTGAACATTTCTATTTATAAATATTATGTATTTAAAAATAATTTTTATCCATGTAGAAGAAAAACATATTTACAAATTAATTACAAATGTCGTAATAATTATTCAGTAGTTTACTAATAAACGCCTAAAAAGGTAAAATATTAAACATCAATTTCAAACATCAAAATAATTTTTTTAGATAGATATACGTATCTCCAACACGTAAAATAAAGCTAATAGAATTTTTTAATAAGGTTAAAAGTAGATTTTTAAATACATACAGTATCAGATAGAAATATATATATATATATATATATATATATATATATATATATATATATATATAATAAAATTAATTTTCTTATTCTGTCAACTTTTTTTAGTAAAAATAATAAATATATATTAGAGGATAAAGAAGAATTCATAATATTGTGAAAATCCGCATATTTTATGTAAACTAAATCATAAATTACTAAATGTAACAATATACTTATTCCAACATAAAACTCCTCCTTCTTAGCCGACGAAAAAATCTTAACAGTATTATTTTTCAAGACGCTTCAATTTTATAACATTTTCTATAGGATAACAACCATTCCATTTCCCACACTCATCTTCAATCTCAGGGATATCCACCCTCCATCGCCTTTAATGCAAAGAAAATGACCTTAAAAAAAACTGGAAAAGATCGCGGTGACAGGCCGTAGTTCAGAATCATTTATCAAACAAACCAGAGAAATGTTAAGTTTGGAATCAAGTGCAGATGCTTAAAATGGAAGTCGCAAGTGCGATATTATTTCTTATTTCATTTCCCCTTATATTTAAAGTTAAAGGATCTGTGGTATTTTGACAGTATAAAGAAAAATTTCTTTTGTGTTCATAAATAACTCTTCTCAGCCCCCCTTCTAAATGTTTGCAACAAAAATCTGTATGGAGATATCTGTTTTTCAAGATTAACTATAAGTAACTAAAAAAGTATTCATATGTAAAAATTTACCAAACGTACGTTCCACATAGTATGTCTGTAATAAATTTTCTTTTAAAGAAAAATGTTATGAAATATAATAAGGCATTTTTCATACACATGCATAAAATAAATAACATTTATTATTTGAAGTTCTGATAAATAATTTATATATATATATATATATATATATATGTGTGTGTGTGTGTATATTGCAAATTTTTGCCAGAGTTATACATGTATAACGTAAATAACTGAATTTTTTTTCTGCGTGTGTGTGTGTAGCTGATCTGTATTAATTGAAAATTTGAACAGATCTGTGAACAATGTAAATAGAATAGTTAAAACTCATTTTATATTTAGGAAATATACTAATTTTGAGAGAAAAATATTTTAGGTTAGTATTTCTTTTTTAAACTTAATTCTTGTCGATATAAATTAGATTGTATGAAGACTTATATCTGTCTAATAGTTAATCTTTTTTTTTTTTTTTTTTTTTTTTTTTTTTTGAGCGTGTGCAGTTTAATTTAAGAATGAATATCACACACGACCTACCTTTTTATATTTTTATATTAATTTTTTCCCTGCAAAATGCTTATTTTTACTTGATCATGTCGCTTGCATTTATTAGTATTTCTTTATTTTTTGCCATATTTTTGGTCATCTCTTACTCCTGCAGACAGCAGTTTACAATTCCAGGGTCGTTTTGCAGCCTATTTATTCATTATTTATTTTATTTTTTATTTTTTTATTTTTTTTTTCATATCTTCGTAGTCAGTGTTGTATATTAGTTATATTGTAAATTAATTTTGTAAAATTATCTAAATTTTGAGTATTTTCTTTTTATCTTTCAAAAATGCTTTTATGAACAATTATTTTTAAATTTTGCTGCCGTTAAAGCTTTCGTCTTTTGTTACTTTAATAATTTAAGTTTCAATTTTACGTACATTCTGATACATATAATTTATTACCACTTTTGGTTCTTGGTACTATATTTTTTTCTAAAGTGTGGCATTAAAATTTCTTGCTATATTCTCGGGTATTTTTTTTTATTCATCCCTGATGAATCTGTAGTCACTGCTACTGCATCAACATAGCTAAATGACCCATGTTCCATTTTCCTCAAAATATGACAAATTCATCTGTGTATAGGAGACTAGCATTCACGAAAAATACACGCACACACAAACACACACACACACACACACACATATATATATATATATATATATGTGTGTGTGTGTGTGTGTTTCACGTAAAAATACACGCGCACACACACACACACACAAACACACACAAACACACACACACACACGCACACACACACACACACACACACACATATATATATATATATATATATATATATATATATATATATATATATATATATATATATATATATATATATAAAAGGGAGTATAAATGTCTAGTTCAAAGAAAATCCCTAAAACGTTTTTATAGAAGCGAATTAATAAAGTAAAAAGTTGATGTACTTATAGGGTAGGCCTTTCACATTTTATGAACTAAAAAACAAATGTATACGAAATGACGTCTAAAAGAATGTTTATATAGCAACTTTGAAGAAAATCGTTAGAACAGATTTGTAAATACGAACTTATGATCCCACTTCCAGTTTTCTAATTTTGAGCAAAAGTTTCCAAAAATATCCTTACACTAGACCTTTAATAAATCTGACGTTTTATTGATTTATATTTATCTGTTTTGCAAGTATCATAGTCAAACAATTCCTCAGCCACATACCTATACACATACATATACGCAAACATGCTGGTCAATGGCCAAAAAACACTTTTATGGAAAAGGGAGAAGTTAAAATGGGTAAATTAGGTGAAAACTCTATATCAAAAATTTCAAATATAATATTTTCATTACCTGCGGAAGTCAGGTAATGGAATTAATAAAACGAAGAGGGTTTTTTTTTTGTAATAGTCGTTAATCTACTGTAATCAGAGAATGAAAGACTTCAGGGTTATAAGCACTCAGTAACAAATATTAAAACAAAATCTTATTATTTATTATTGAAAAATAACTTATTAATTTTAATTTACCTATTAATACCAAATTGTAAATATTTTTTGCAAATTAGCCTTTGTAATGACTCAAAAGAAATTAGAATTGAAATATTATAAATTCCTTACTTTTAATATGCCTAACACTTATTTTACGCTAAGAAATATTCTAGAGTTTGAAATAAATGTTTTTTCTTCTGGGATTCGACATTTTTGTTGATATATCATATAAATATTATTCAACTCACTTTATTTTATGATGTATAATAGAAATTATGATAAAATCTAATGCAACTAAATAACTTATGTCGTCGAGGAATTAGATCGAAAACATCATTTTCATCTGATGATGTAGTAAAATTTCCCTGAGATAAGTAAGTCTTGTGTAATTGAAGGATGAATACTTCTAACCCTTTTTTGACAAAATATTTTCTATAATATATTTCCGTTGTTAATTGTTCCTACAAACTTGGACTCTTACAAACTATGAAAAGCCGAGATCCTGTGCATTATAGTATAAAATTTAAAAATGCCGAGAAAGATCGGGATCTGATGAAAATAAATACAAATCAGTTTTATATTGAAAAAGAATTTGAAGAATAATACGTTTTTAGAAAAACACATTATTTTGAATTTTAAAAATGCACCATTGTAAATACATTCTTTAAATAAACTGTTTTTATTTGCACATATAAAAGAAGAATTCATTTAACACTCTTGATCTGTCTAAAATTCATTTTTTGAATAATATTCAACGTGCATTCCAATATATATAAATATAAAATTAAAATAGCTTGCCTCTATTTTGCAATATACTTTAATTTATTTAAGCCATTAAAAGTCTTTACTCACTCACGAATGCATATTTTTCTTTACATCTAAATCTATAAATTGTCTTTATAATATAATTTATTATATATTCGAAATTTCGGAATTACTTAGAACTTTTCAAGGCAGCATTTGGTAAACAATAAAATGCAAGAACCTCGTTTTACACTAGGGAAACTCCTTAAGCAGCATATAAAACTCCTGTAGGATTTCGTTTGCCGAATTTCTAAAAATCCCCAACGGAGCTCGGGGAATGAAATATTCATAAATATATTTTCCGACTGAAGAAAGTTGAAAGCTAGTCTTAGACAAGCATCTAATTTACTATTCACAATACGTCCCTCGTCAGGAACGATTTTATCTAACTCGTTCCGAAAGATATCATTACATGAGATGTGGAAAGGTGAATTACAAGCTCCTTTAACTTTTGGATGCTTATGAAACTAATTTCATAAACCGTAGATAAACTCCAGATGATTAGGACTGAACCAAGGGATTTGTCTTACGTTAAATAATACATTTATCAATTTAGAATTTACTGTGATATCATTTTATGGGAAAAGGTAAGTCGAAACATAGAAATTGGAAAGTATTTTAAAAATTTCCTTTTCGTTTATCACCTAATACATAACAGAAATAAAAATTCATCAAATGATATTAGTTTTCTTAAACACATGTTTTTAACATTTTTTCAATCAAAATTAAATTTTAAAGATATTATGTACGGAATTTTAATTATTAAATACATATTTAATAATTATCTTTACTAAAAATAATGATTGTAATAAACAAAATCTGGTGTGAAACAACCACACAACTTCCATAACCCACTATTACATGTATTATGTGCACTTTTTGGAGATAATGTGATCAGAAGACACAGTATTGGCCTAATGAAATAGACATTTAAAAATTTTTTGGTATGAGAAAGTTAATGCATGCGTAAAGACATATAAAACAGAGTTTACATAGCGATTTAAAAAAAAAAAAGAGGTAGAGGTTTTTTTTTTTTTTTTTTTTCTGAAACACCAATTTCCGAGATCAAAAACAGATCTATCTGATCAGAGTGACTATTAATTTTCCTGTAATAACCACGTAAAGCATGAGAAAGGATATCTAAAATGGGTTTATGCAACAATTTTCAAGAAAATCGTTAGAGCCTTTTTCCGATACCAACTTTTACCAGAACTTGGCATACTCAATTATTGACCGGAAAACAATAATTACATACAAAAGGATATTTAAAAGAGAGTCAATATGGTGAGTTTGAAAAAAATCAGTGCAGCTGTTTTTAAAAAAAACGCACTTGCGAGACCTGAAATTGAGCTATTTATCCAGGACGCCTATCAATTTTCCTGAACTAACCAACTATATCATTCGAATGGACATCTAATAGATTGTTTATGTAGTAAGTTTGAAGAAAATCGTTAGAGTTGTTTTTGAGATACGGACATACGGTCCCACTTCCGGTTTTCCAATTTTCACCAAAATTTGGAAAATTCATCTATACACCAGTTTTGTCTTAATTCTGAAGTTTCGTAGCTGAATCTTTATTAGTTTCGGAGATATGATAGCCAGAAGATACCGCACATACATACACACACACAGACCAATTGCCAAAAATTACTTTTTTGGACTCGGGAGACCCTAAAACATGTAAATCAGGTGAAAACTCGACATCGAATTTCTTGACCGAATACAATACTTCCGTTACCTACGGTAGTCGGGTAATGGAAGTAATAATTGATTAATGTTTCCTTCATTTGTGAAAATACTGTAGCTTTATAACACACTACATAACATGAATCTAATATTGTTTTTTATATTTTTATTATATATGACTGCTTTATTCTCACTAGAAAATTATTTGCATATTAAATAGTTACAAAATAATCAGCACACATTTTTATCTACCTATTGAACCCCCTTAATTAATCCATTCTTGTTTCATTGTAGGAAACAAGAGTAGAAAACAGTAAAGTCTTGCAGTATAAAAGGTAATAAATCGTTCTCTTGGGGTAATTCTCCATATTATTAATATCTATGACGGGATGTCGTACGATAGAATGCTTAAATAGAGATTAGAAAGCACTTGAATCTGCTTCATTTAAATCTGGAAATATACATCCCATTTAATACCTTATATTTCTATTACGAGTGATTTATTGTTGTACCCTTTTATGAAAACCCCTGGAAAATAAACATATAATATGAAGGATAAAAAGTAAATGACTAAAACTACTGAAGCTCGCATGCGTATCAGATTTTAATTTAGAAGAAAAATAGAAAATATATTGTTTTGAAAATAATTTAGTGTAGCACTCACTTTACTTTATATCGGAATACATTTTCATACATATAATAAAAATGTAAAATATAAAAATTCTTGACTTGATGCTAAATAGATACAGCAAAATGAATTTAACTCAACATTATAAATGCCAAGATAAATTATCAAATTCGCATACTGAAGTTTCGATAGAGTTAAACATATCATCATCTGTGCAAAAATATACTGCACTAATGTTGGTAACTATCATTGATATGATTATTATCAATATAATTATTAACTTTATAAGTAAGTTATATGATTATTAACTATATTATTCTGAAATCATTTTTTTTTTCAATACACTTAAAAATGCATATTTTATAAAAACACAAAATATTTTTTTATCAATTCCACAGAAAATATAAAATTTATGCGTCATGAAAAATATTCTTCTTTACTTTTATCACGCTATATTGGCAAACTTTTTTGACAACAGTTTCAGAAAATTTAAACTGTTTAACGTTATTCCTGTAAATATGTGTAAAAATGAAGTATAAGTTTTTTATATACATATCTTCTTTTCTATTTCTATATATGTTATATTGTGAGTAATATTACTGATATCAAGAAACATATTTTCGGTTATTTATATATACGTGAACCAAAAATTAAATAAAAAAATAAAATGAAATAAATAAGAGAAAAAATAAATATATCAAATAATCTGTAAAAGTAATGTAATTAAGAAATTACACTTTTAAAATTTTACTCGTGGACGAAGGCAAAATAAACAAGAAAAAAAATTTTTTTTTCAAATATTTTTTACAGACAAAATCTAACTGTTGATTAAAATAGCAACTTTTATGTAAAATAATTAGCCTATATATAATATAAAATGAAAAGAAAAGAAGAGGAATTCCGTATAATTTTTTGTACACAAAATTTAATTTAGTACGAAAGGATTTGTTTTAATCTATTCTCCCATATAAAGGTATGAAGTGATGATGTTTTATTCAAGAGCATCACTAACTATATTCATTTCTTAAAGTTTCTTTGGTATGGCATTAGCATAAGAGCCTCTTGGAGACTTGATTTTTGTTTTTATTTTAGCTATGGATTAAAATGGCTATTACTAATTCCTAAGTAAAGATCGATCTTGCCGAAAATTGTCCGAGCTACTTCGGTGACCGTTTTCAAATTTCACCAAGGGGTTCTACGCTGAAGCTGTTCTATTGTTTCTCTATTACAGTTCAAAAAAAAAAAAAAAAAAAAAAAAGTTTGCACATTCATTTTTTTTTTGACTTAAAAAGAAAGATATTAATTTATTTTTGGCTCATAAGTAATATACTATCTACCAATAAGTATTTGGATACTTTAAGAATTAGACGTTTTGTCAATTATCTAGACAATTTTTTCAAGAATTACTTTGGAATTTTGGAAGCATAAAGACCCATTATACCTCATATATTTCAGCAAAAGTTTTATCCGGAAGAGGAAAAAGGGATCAATAAAAAATTAAACAAATGTCAAAATGTTTTGGATCACCCTTAAAAAGTTAATGACTGAAATGCGTTTTGGCTGTAGCATGTGATTTTGACGTTACTTTTAATTATCCATATAATTTTTTATGAAGCTACCATATATATTCATAGATATATAACGGTTTCATTAAAACATTGAAAAAGAAAGAAAAAAAAAAGCCAGTTTTCACAAAGCCATTTTTAGAAAACTTGGCACACTACATTAGACACAGCATACTGCAATCAGATCGCAAAAATGTTAAGTCTTATGAAATATGAGCATGCTTACTAAATAATTTTTTCAAGTTTCCTAAGACTGGCTTCGCACTGGCACCAATAACCTACGTATTATTATAAATGCAAAAATCGGACTTTTTTTTTATTTAAAAGAAACCTTTGGATATATGTGGCAGTCTCATACAAATATTTACAGATAATTAGAACAATCCTGAAAATTACATGCTACAGTAAAAAATGCATTTATTGCATTTCTTTTTACAGGGTATCCAAAATATTTTGATTTTGGTTTAATTTTTTTTTACTGGTTCTCTTTTTCTTTTTCAGATAAAACTTTTAAAACTTTTCTCGAAATATGAGGTAAAACCCGTAACTTGTATGCCTTATGTTTCCAGATAACTTCTCAAGAATTTTTCTAGATATTTAACAAAACGTCTAAATTTGAAAGTGTCCAAAATACTTATTGATGAATAGTCTAGAATCTTTCGATATATAGTTTTTATAATTTTAATAAATTTGTAATAGTCAAATTTATGTCACAACATTTGTTTACTTCCTAAAATTTACATGTTTTTTTTTTTTTTTTTTTTTTTTTTTTTTTTTTTATCCTTTTCCGGAATTTTTAATTTATTTAGAAATTGCCATCATTATTTTAAAAACTTTATTTTCAATAATTTTTAAAATATTAATTCTAAATATTTTCAAATAAATTTCTTAGTTAACTAATGACGTCATCTACAATCATAATAAATACATGCAAGTTAACTTTCCATGTATTTTTTTCCACATACATAAATAATAATAATACATATTATACATATTTCTAAAGTAAATATTTTTAATTATGAAGAAAAAAAAATTGCACGCGCGTACACATTTTTTTTCGGGATAAAATAAATATAAAATTCAAGGTGTAATGCTACAAATGGCAACACTGCGAAATCGCGCGAATTGAAAGAAATATTACGACTTGTCATACTTATAAATATCTTCTTCGTCTCTTAAAAGTTTTGCATATTCATATTTAAAATCCATATAAACTTGATAAATTTATGTTCTACTGACATAAACTGTCCCATACGTTTCTATCTAAATTCTTTTAAGTTAAGTAAAATACCCTTTTACTAAATTCGTTTTCATACTTAATCCTGCGCGAAATTGTTACTATGTAGTAGAAAAAGGGAAAAAATGCATTTTTTTTATTTCCAGGCAGTTAAATTATATGGAATTATTCTCTGAGATAACAACCACTTCATTTTCTACTCTCATCTTGAATCTCGTGGAAATCTCCCCCACTATTTTAATGCAAAGAAAATGACCTGAAAAGACCGGAGAAGATCGCAATGACAGATTGTAGTTCAGTATCATTCATCAAACAAAACGGAGAAAAGTAAATTCGGGAATCAAGTGCAAATGCTTAAAATAAAAGTCACAAGTGCAATATTTTTTTCAAATATTTTTTTCTTTTTTTGTTGAAAATGTTTGAGGTAGGGTAGATAGAGACTAGTGCGGCACTTTTTTATATTTTATTCGAAAAATTTATATCAAGTAGCATTTTTAGGGCAGAATATATATATTTTTGCAATAATTTGCGAATTTTGTTTTATTTTGATTAATAAATAGAACTGTTTGGCAATAGATATTTCTGAATATATATACATTATTTTTTTTTTTTACACTAGCCCCATGTCCTGCAGCTAATGTGGCCAAGTTAAATTTTAACTGGACAATATAACATATTTCGATAAATTTTGTTCATTTCGTTTTGTTTAAGTCAGCCTATTGATGTTACACTGTACTTACTAGAAATTCTCTTGGATGTCCCTGCACACAAACGATTTTCTTAATCTCAACGAAATATTTAGTTTAGCATCCTTATATGACACATATTTAAATTATCAAATTTGGTCTTTTTGCTATTATTTGGTCTTGAAATATGCTGATAATAGACAGACACACATACATATACAGAGACCAACCGCTAAAAATATGATTTTCGGATTCAGGGGACATCAAAATGTATAAATATAACTAAAACCCAATTTCAAAAATTTGACCCAAAAACAATACTTTATTATGTATGGGAAGAGAAATTAAAAAGGAAAGTTTGAGTCTGCTTCCTAAACGAGCTGCTTCGTTCATCTTTTTACTTTCTCTAAGCCATATATATGGCAGAGAAAGCATTGTTTTGAGGTGAAATTTTCAAAATTGAATTTTTGTTATATTTACACGTTTTAAGTTCCCCTATATCAAAAAATCATGTTTTTAGCGGTTGACCTGTGTGTTTGTGTCTGTGTGCGTGTGAGAGTCAATCTGTTATCAGTATATCTCAAGAACAAATTATAGAAGAAAGTGCAAACTTCGAATTCTAAATGTTTATCATTAGGAGAAGCTACAGTAACTTTTTCGTTGAGATCACGCAAATAGTTCGTGTACAGAGACATTCAATAGATTTCAAATACATTATGTCTGTGGGTAATTTCTGATGAGTACAGTGAAACATCTACAGGCAGACTTAAGCGAAGCCGAATCAACATAATTCATTATATTCATAAAAACAAGTTTTTTGTAGATTGGGATATGGAAATCATTCATCATTTGTTTATAGGGCTATCCAAAGTATTTGGATATATTGTTGCTATACTTGGAAATTGTAGGAATTATGCAATTTATTTTTTGTTAGATGTTTTTCTAGTAAGATTAATTTTAAATGCACAGTATTGTTTATAGTGGATATTGATTCTAGACAATATACAGGACTATCCAAAATTAAGCAAAACATTCTTTTTTATTGAATGTAATTGATGAAAGTAGTTTGTACTATATTTTAGTATGTCGACGAATACTGAAAAATTAAGTTTTCATACACATAATGTAAACAAAGTATTTTTTGAAGTTCTATTTTCAACTCTGGTTTTTTTTTTATAATATCACGTTTTGAGGTGCTCTGATTACGAAAGTCCAATTTTTAGCGGTTATTCTGTATGTATATCTGATATTAGCATATTTTAAAAAGAAGTAACTCCAGAAATTTCAAATTTGGCATTTTATATTCGTATAAGATTGCACTTAAAAATTCAATCAGGACTGGCAAGTTTGAAGGCAAATTAATGACAGCCTAGATTTTTCTTTCTCTTTAAATGATTATAAGCACTGTAATTAAATGGAATTTGAAGGACAGTAGTCCCCCTCACACGGAATCACATGTCAAATAAAAATCTTCAAAAATCAATTTTAGATTATTTTAAAGTACATAGAACTTTATTATCTTATGCTATTGGTCGTAAGACTTAATATGTAATCTGTCATTATAGTATTGAAATGCAAGGTAATAGAAAGTCGTATGAGTGACACACCAGATTATTATTTTTTCTTTGATTATATATATCTATCAAATCTATATATGACTACAATTATTTCTGTTGTTATATTAGAAAATACTGCTTTTTTTTCAGAAATTTGTCCCTTGCAAATCTTTGTACATTTTGACTTTATACTGATTTTTATAAAACATGGAGATAAAGAAATAATTATTAAACCGTATACTGAGTGTAATAATTTCTAAGACACTGTAATTCATTGCTTGAAAAATATAAGTAAAATATCATAATCTCGTCATTTATAACAAATCAGAAACTTATTTTTCCACCTTTTCACCTTAAAAATATTCTTTTATAAACTACTGCTGCACAAACAATTGTGTTATGTGACTGTTAATGGAAATAAATGACATTTGGAACGATCTAATGATTTTCTTAAAATTTGCTGTATAAACACTCTATTAGATGTCCTTTCGAATGATATAGTTGGTTAGTTCAGGAACATTGATAGGCGCCCTGTACAAATAGCTCAATTTCAGGTCTCGTAAGGGCGTTCCTTTAAAAACAGCTGTACGGATTTTTTTCAAACTCGCCATATTAACTCACTTTTAAATATGCTTTTGTATGTAATTATTGTTTTCCTGTCAATAATTGAGTTTTGATAAAAATTGGTATCTCAAAAACGGCTCTAACGATTTTATTGAAAATTGTTATATAAATAAATTTCTTTCTTATGTATCACGTAAGTTATTAGACGAAAATTAACAGCTACCCTGTTTAGGTAGGTCAGAAGTTTAGGTAGATCTCGAAAATTGGTGTTTCAAAAAATAACTCTACCATTTTTTTTTATTTATTTTTTACCTCGCTATATGTAAGCTTCGTTTTATATGTCTTTACATGTGTATAAAGTTTATCTTACAAGAAAAATGTTAGGTTTCTACTTCTTTAGGTCACTTTAATACCTTCTGATCACATTATCTAAAAAAAATGCGTATAATATGTGTAATAGTGGGTAATGGAAGTCGTGTGGTTGTTTCACACCAGATTTTTATATTTATAACGATAGGTAGATACGTTTACACAGGGACCGATTTACAGACTTGGAGGCCCAGCGCACTCATGTTCGATGGGCCCCTTTTCCTCGTACTTTAATACTACAACAAACAAAACAAGCTGCATATATTTGATTCATGCGTCTAAGAATTCTCTTCACTTCACTGCACTTTTAATTTTATTGGTAAGAGTAAGGCTTAACTAGATTCGATGCTTGTCTATCAGATCAATGTTCATCGCGCTTGTGCAGCTGCTCTGCAGTACGTGCCTTGGATTTAATTAGCCTTAGTAAGAATTTTAAATGCAGTATCGGTAGTATGCAGTTGTATTTGCGTTTAGTGAAAATATTGCAATTTTTTCGATGAGCTGATAGTTTCTTTGAAAGATCATACCACCGATTTATAAAACAAACGCAGTAACACCTCCATCCATTGATAAAAAAAAATAACGATTATTATAACAAATTTGGAAATTTTTCATTTTAACAATATTTTTTAAATGTATGATGGAATTTCTTGGAGGCACTTCAGTGCGAGGGCCCAGGGCAGATGCCCCGAATGCCTTGCTTTAAATCAGGCACTGCGTTTATAAACGTTTTTCTTCCTTGCAAGCATTTTTATATAATCCAAATAATACTTAAAACTAAACAAAATTCATTTCAAACTTCTTTATATAATAACAGGTAACTTACATAAAATCTGAACTTACTTTTCTGTTTTTATACATATATGACTACATTTTCGGATATTTTCTTCTTTTACAGTATTTATGTAATATGAATTTATTTTTAAACATTATTACTTCATGGCAATGTTAGAAATGTTGTACTGAAACAGCTTCCTAATAAATGAGTGCAAAGTGTATTTTTAAACTTGAAATAATATATAGCTATTTTTATTTATTTATTTATTTATTTATTTTGTATAGATTAATTAATTTTTTGTACAGATCAATTCCAGATAAATCCAGTTTCTGCCAAATTTTGAAACGGCGGATAAAGGATTAACAGAGAGGGTGAATTGTCCTGAAGATGAGGATAAGTCCAATCGATATTTTACCCCAAATGACTCTTAAGCCCAAACTTTCATCAAAATAATTACATTCATTTCCGAGTAAATCCAATTTCTGCTATACTTTGCAAACTACATTTAAAGGGTTAACAACGAATGCTAATTTCCGTGAAGATGAGAAACAAAGTATGAATACAAAATAGTATGAAAAATATGCATAGAAAATTGATGAATTCAAAATTATCCAACAATAGTTTAGAAAAAAACTAATATTTGGATATTTTTATACTTTTCTTTGACTTATGCACAGTACATACATTGACTTGCATACATTGATTTAATCTCTTTTAGAAGCATTTTAAAAATTAAAAATATATATATATATTCCTTTTTTTTCCTAGATTTGTGTAATATTCTGGCAATAATCGAGTTTAAAATTTTTTCATCGCCTAATTTTCAAATTATTCTTTTCGGAATTGCCCATCATACTGTCTATGATAAAATCTCAACTTGTTAATTCACTTATTCGTTCAGGACCTAAATCGAAGATTCCTTTCTCATCTAATTAAGTGGGAAACGGTTCTTCGGATAAATAGAGCTCGCATAATTGAAAGATAAATTAAGATCTCTAACCTGTTTCCTGCTAACGAATTTACTTTTCGTCGAATCCACTCGAAAAAGGTTCTCATTAAAATTTTAAAACAAACTAGCTCTGGCAATTAAAAGGCGAGATTTTCAGCTATGACAGAAAATTTAAAAGCGTTTCATGAACGAGCGCCTATTAAAATAAATTAAGATAGATAAAGCTTCTAGAAGGTGTATGTGAAGAATATAGATTTTTTTCGATGCGTAATTTTAAAAATAACATTTAATGAAGAATATAAAAATATTGTGATTGTATTGTAAAAACTCTTTTATTATATTATCGAAGTATGTAAGAATGCATAATGTGACATTTCTTTATTTTATTACACATCTTTTTTTCTTTTCTTTTCTTTATTTTTTTGGACATATTTGGCGAATTGATAAAAAATAGTAATATAAATATACCAAATATTTTATTTGGCTTTATCTCTGCAGTTTTTTTTAATGGACACCAACATTGTTTTTCTTTTTGTGTGTGTGTGTGTGTGTATGTGTTCGAGGTTTAATCATCTGTTGTCGTTCACTTAAGCGTATTTCTCATTCTGCATTTTCATGTGAATTTCTTCTTGAGGTACACAAATTTCCTATAGAATACATATATTTCCCCAAGAGTACAAACATAAACATGATAACTGTACAGCTTTTCCTGCAATGTTTTTATAGGAAGTGTTTCATGACGTTAGATCGATAAAGTCCATTCTTAGCAGTTTAATATACGTTTTATCATTGCTGACAAACACTGGGGTTTTTGGATTCGATTATAGAGATTTTTATAGTTGTTTTTTGTGATTAAATAAGGTAAAATGTTCAAGAAAAGTAATATGAAAAATTCTTAGAAATCAGCAGCTACAGTTTTACAGTGTCGACACAGAAATGTTTGTAAAGTGTTTCATTTACGTTTCTCATTTATTGTGTAAGTATAATTCCTTAAAATTATTAATCCCTAATCCTAATATTAATTCCTAATTCAAAGTTATTAAAAAAAAAAAAAAAAAAAACTTTTTCGATATCGCTTGTAACGATACTGATTATTATTAATTTTCTTTTCTTTTTCTTTCAAAAATAATAATAATAATAAAAAGGTTTTGATGAAATTCTGGCAAAAGCAGAATTTAGTTCAGGACGGAGGACTATTAGTTTTTTTTTTCTTTTTTCTTTTTTCAAATTATAACATCGCTTTCAAATTATCCAATTATATTTTCGATAAATTTTAGATTTCGACAAATGTCCAACTATCGAAATCGACAACGCAAAAATCCCAGATTGAGACTAATAGGCCCTCAGTTCTAAAAAAAAAAAAAAAAAAAAAAAACCAGTTGTTTTTTGCAAGATACTTTGTTGAAACCGTTTATAATATTGGAAAATATTTCCATTAATCTGATTAGATTGCGTTATTTAAAGATTTTGTTTAATGCTTTCCTTTAGAATAACAGCATCTTTTTATTATTCCGTGCTACAGTAGTCGGCCAGTAGAGCGCCGGAAGATTGCTGGTTAGATACTCGAGCCGGCCAAAGACCATCGTGTACACTAATGGTGGCTGGTGCACGTAAAATCCGTCGTGGCCGCAATGTCCTCCATGTTCTCATCAAAATTATATCTTTGGTAGGTCTCCGAAGCGGCGGAGCGTTTCCCTCCGTGCAAGACCAAAATTGTGATGACCTGTCTTTGGACCATTCTTTCGGAAGTGCTCTAGACTGCCGCTAATTGCCCAAAGCTCAGCACTAGTGCAACGTTAACCCCAACCAACTAACCAACCAACACATATAATTCCAATATTCAGATTTTATTTTCTGCATTTTTTTACAATAACACCATCTCTGTATTATTCGAATATTCTAAATTGCACGTTTACTCCCGTCTTTTTAATTTTAGCTTTCAATTCGGAACATTCTTGCAAATTCTCTTTGTTTTTTCTTAAGATCAAATTTGAATAAATTTGTTTTATTCTGCTTGTTGAATTATGTTTAAATCCATTATGCGAGGAAAAACTTGCTTGAAAGAAATATATTTGTCTGAACTTCAGCGGTATAATTCGGTGGTAGAGCATCACGATATGCAATAAGTCCCAGATTGTTTTTTAAATTTATGTATGTGGCTAAAGGATTTTAATAAAATTCTTCTGGTCATGGATAGTTATGTTATATTATATTTCACAATGAAAATAATAATAATTTACAATACATGTCGAATCCAAACTCACTCAATAATTCTACACATATAATTATCTGAAGTTTATTGCAATTTTTCTTAAAAGTATATATATATATATATATATATATATATATATATATATATATATATATATATATATATATATATATTTGAAAATAACATAAGTATGTAATTATGTATGATAAACATTTCTTAAATCAATATCTGAATTTCATTTTCTACCTTCATTTACAATATCAATACGTGATATTTAAAACATTTTTCTCCTGTCACTTAAAAAGATTTGAAATTAATATTAGCAATAAATATACATATATATATTTTTTTACAAAATACAGGTGTTATTCTTTATTTACAGTAAGCACCCAACAAAATTCCTAAATGACTTCGCTTCTTTTATATGTTTTAAATATATTTTAAGAAATATCGGTGATTGAAATATATATAAATAATAGTTCCTATTCAGGGAAATTGGCAATGAATTAGTCAGTCATCGAAATTTCTGTTCACAGCATTTTCTGAAGTGTGGGATGATCCTGTTCTTTTTTTCTTAAAATATATCATAGTTATTGTCTAATCATCACTAGTCCGTTTCGTTCTTTAACAAAGTGACACTAATTTCATAAAATCTTTATGATTAGTATTAAACAAAGATATTTATATAATGTTAGGAATATTGTTTCTCAATTAGGTGTTTAATGTGAAATAAGCTTGCATTCGGTGTTGTATCAAAATAGAATATTCGGAAACAGTTTCTAAATTACATTTCAACTAATACCTCGTAAAGAATATAAGGCAAAATATGCTCACACTAAAAACATTCGCTCCATAAGCATATAACATTATACTTCGAAGTTACTTTTAATAAAAACATGAAAATCCATGAAAATGCTGTGGATCTTAATTTTCAATTACAATGTTAGTTATTTTGAATTTTGAAAAATAAAGAGTTAATAAATTACCATAGATTTCTGATGCAACAAAAGTTATTAAAGTGTAAAAAAGAATAGTATTACTTTTTTTTTTTTTTTTGCTAAGCAAAACTTTTTAATTCTCTCCAACAAGCTAATTCTTATAAAAGTATTGCAAAATATTCAACGGGGGATTGTTTACTGACCCATTCTTCGTGCTTTTCCCAGCATTAATTTATTCTTATTTCCATTGCTCCAATTTCATGAAGTGCAAATCAGTATAATCTTGCATTGAGAGAGTTAATGAATTATTCCCTTAGGGGTATCTTCCAAATTAACATATATGCAGGGGGATCTATAATGGAAAGGCTAATTAAAGTAGTGATACTTATATTGATTCTTTTCTTTCAAATTTGAGGGTTAAATTCATGACAGGTTTATTATTATTATTATTATTATTATTATTATTATTATAACAAGTTAACTTTTTTTTTATATTACATCGTACGAAATGCTTGCAACCAACGATGAATTTAAGCTACGTAAACTGAAAAACAACTCAACTTGAATATATAACTTTTTTTTAGAAAAAATGTAATTTAGTACTTCTTTCCTTGAAAAATACATTAAAAAAAGTTTTTTTACTTCAAAATATATTATACACTGTAAAAATAATAATAATATTATTATTAAATAAAAATTAAAATCCCCTTTTAACTTCATAGCACAATATGCTGGCAATTTGGATGTCAGCACATTTTGCTCTAAATATCCAATAGTGTTGTAAATTGTTTGTTTTGTAAATTCACAAAACTATTTTTTTTTTTTATTCATTTTGATTAATTTTAAATACGACCACGTATTTAATGGACTGCAATCTAGAGTGTTATGTTCATACCATGGTTTTACATATCAATTGGTAACTTATATGTTTGGAATCATTTTAAAATGGAATTAATACTTATAAACTTTTATTTAATTTTTTCTAAACGAAAACGTCATGTATACTCAACAAATCTTATTATATATATATATATTTTTTTTTTTTTCACTTACACATATATACATAGAAGAGAAAGTATGTTTGGATAAAATATTCGAAACTTAGTTTTTGTTATATTTACATGTTTTGAGGTCCCCTGAATTCTAAAATTCCTTTTTTTTCAGTCGTTAGTCTGTGTATAGGTGTGTGAGTTCTGTGTGTCTTTCTCTTATCAGAATATTTCAAGCACAAATAATACCAGGAAGTCCAAACTCGGTATTCTAAATCTGTATCATATAGGGATTTCGTTGAGATAAAACAACTGATTTGTGGACAGGGATATACAAAACAATTCAAAAACATTATGTCTATGTCCAAAATTTTAAGTTGGTATAGATTAACGTCTATAGACTGTACTAAATAAAATGAATATATATATATATATATATATATTGTAAAGGCATGTTTCGTGTATAATACGGTAGAAAAATCATTCACCATTCTTTACAGAGTTACCCCCCCCCCCCTCAAAAAAAAAAAAAAAAAAAGAAAAAGATGGAGTATTATATTTATAAACTATTTTAAAATTAAGAATATTGTTGTGTATTTTTTCTTTTACTGATCTGATATTATAAAAAAGGTAAGGAAAAAACAAGTTTGTGTGCTATTTAGATATCGTAGAACACGCAAAATTAACTATAATATTTAGGTTTAAAAAAAAAAAAAAATTATAAATATAGACATTTAATAGAGGGGAACGTTAACCTTGTCTAATTAAATCGAGTTAAAACATTTAAACTTTTGCTGAATTATAAATCCAAACAAATATTCTTCTTTGGGGTATTATATATTTTTATTTTTACAAACAAACAAAGTGCATAGAGCTTTCAAAGCGGGCACAAGTTTCGAGTATTTCTAAAACAATATTTGATTCCATTGTTGCGACAACTCATTAAACTTTTACGCAGCGGGATAACATACTCTGCTATATATATATACAATCCCTTAAAGCAGATAATAATGCGCACGTCTCTTTTCTTTCTCTGCTATTTATCTGCCAACAATGGTTTCCGCACGCTCATTAAAAGGCGTCGCTTGAAGTTTTATGAAGGCTTTTCAGTATAAGTGTGCCTTCATAAGAGACGAATTGTTGTGTTATAAATTTTCATAAAAGTCAAAGGAAGTGTTTCATCATTTTTCTCTGGCCCGAATGACCTGAATGTATGAAACATTTATTTTTACAGAATTAATTAGTTTCAAAAGAGGGATGTAGCATATATTGTTCGCAAGTTTCTCTCTTTAATAGATTCGAAATATTTAAGCGCAGATACTCAAATATTATAATTATGCTTCTAATATAAAATTTCTTGTATGTATAGTGTTTGAACAGGTTATAAATAAATTAAATAATTCGTGAAGTAAAAGCAAATGTACATTTATATATATATATATATATATATATATATATATATTATAAAAACCTTCTAATTGGGTCTTTTTATATTAATTAATATATTCTTTAATAATGATTCAAATTTGTTCTTTGCAAATCAAAACTTTCATTTCCGCTTTATTAAAAATAACCAAATGGAAAATTAATCTTTTTATTATTATTATTATTATTATTATTATTATTATTTTAACGAATTTTTTTCCAAATTGTCTTTTTCCCCTCCAGACCAAAAATATCCTTTTAGACTTGGTCAACCTCCTGTCTGAAAGGGAAGAAACAAATAGAAGAATTAAAAAGCACTAAGTTACACCCTTTCTGATTACGTGACATTACGTCAGTAGGGGAAAAAGTCCCTCGCCTCTTCTCATTTTCCCCTCATATAAAAGTGCTTACATCCTTAAAATATTGCCATTTTTTCATCTTGGTCTTGCTAATGTAGCCTATTTAATATCGTTCCATATTGTATTGTAGATTAAAACTGTTAAAATGTAATCTATTTAAAATAATGTACTGGTTTCTCTTCCTCACCTACTTGGAAAACCCCAGCCTTATATTTTTAAAATGGAGCTGACTGGTGAATTGACTGGATTAATTAATTATTCTCACGACCTCAAATCAAGATCTGACGATCGCCTACACAGATGGCTCTTCTGACTCTAATCTCGATAGAGGAGGAGCAGGTGTCTTTTTCATCAAACCAGACGGAGCGCAGGAATGCCACGGTATTCCTGTTGGGAAAATCGCCTCCAACTACACATCCGAGCTCGTCGCCATCAAATGTGCTCTGGAGATTTATCTGTCTAAGGAGGACCAGAGTTCCAAAGGCATCATCATATTCTCAGATTGCAGATCAGCATTGCAAGCGATCCAGAAGGGCAAATGTCAACTCAGCCATCAGATCATTGAGCTCACAAACAAAATCATTGCTGCCCAGGGTTCCTGCATCTTGCAATGGATACCGGCTCATGTAAATATTTTCGGTAATGAGAAGGCCGATGAGCTCGCAAAGGCTGCACGTAATTCTCCTCAGTCATTCAAATGTCTAACCCTCGTTGACGCCAATGCCGTCGCTGGCCGAAGACTAATCGGTCAACAAGTTAATCGAATCTCCATTCCGGAATTGAACTGTGATAGAGCCTTATCAACTATTTTAACCAGACTGAGGACAAACCATTTAAAGGGGATGAGGATTTCTGAGGACGGGCAGCGTAGTTACACCAACTTTTGTCCTCACTGCCCAGACGACATCCCACTGTCTCCCCAACACATCTTCAGCTGCCCAGCAATCCAGGCCAAACTTCTTAATATCGGCTTTGAAGACCCAGTAGACCTACTTTATACAGATAGGGCTGTCGAGGTTGCTAAAGCTGTCTTCGACAGCTTCGGAGCCATTTAATTGCACTTTCATAGACACGACATCATCATCATCATCAATTAATTATTCTATTTCACCTTGGATATAACTGCTACAAAAATAATGATTAGTCCAAAACTACATTATATATAAAAAATAAAATAACCTGATTCATATAAAATACTTTATTTATTTATTTATTTAATATTAACAAAGTGTTTAATTTATGTAATAACCTAAGCATTGTTCTAACTATAAAACGAATATTGTTTGTATAAATGCAGGCAATTTATGAAGTTATGTATATAGATCAGAACAAAAATCCTTAACGGGTTAAAAGTTTGTGACGCAGCATTTTATTTCGATATGAATTGGGAATATGGGTATTAAAAGTAATGATATGAAATTTGAGTGACGCTTTGCTATTAATTGAAATATATTACATAGATTTTCTTATTTCATCATTTTTTTTTTCTTCTATTTACAGTGTATACATAATATTTTCAACTTCAGCACGAAAAAAATATATAGAATTTACTCCCTGATACTTTTTCATCTGCACATCGTGAATTCAAAATATGAGTTTTAAAAGAAATGATATAATTTCTGTGACGACTCAGTGTTACTTTAAAAGATTTATTTTTAGATTTCATTACAATTACTTTTGTTTTGTTGAATAAAGTATATTTACACATTGAAATAATGCTTTTAATTTCCAAATATACTGTCAAATAATCACACTTTTACTGAACTTATATTATAAATTGAAATTATCTAGTTCAATAAATTGATTTGTCTATTGCGTCACGCTATCCAAAACTGTAAATAAAAATTATGTAGATGTTTTCTTTGCATCACACAATCTCTTTGCACACATTTTCACTTAGTACTATGATACAAAGTAACATTTACAAAATTTTTACTTACAGTTTTTGATAGCGTGACGCAATAGACAAATCAATTTATTGAACTAGATACTTTCAATTTATAATATAAATTCAGTAAAAGTGTGATTATTTGACAGTATATTTGAAAATTATTTCAATGTGTAAATATACTTTATTCAACAAAACAAAAGTAATTGTAATGAAATCTAAAAATGAATCTTTTAAAGTAACACTGAGGCGTCACAGAAATTATATCATTTCTTTTACACTGTAAAAAAAAATCAGGAACGTTCCTGGGAAATTTAGGGCAGCTAATGTGCCTAATTTTTACCAGTAACTTTCCTGGAATTAACCAGGAACCTTTCTGAAAAATTCGGAAACATTCCCTCTAAAAGTATGTAACCTTCCTGGAATTAACAAGGAATCTTTCTGAAAAATTCAGAAACCTTCCCTCTAAAATCAGTAAAATTCCTGGAATTAACCAGGAACCTTACTGAAAAATTCAGAAACATTCCCTCTAAAAGTCAGTAACCTTCCTGGAATTAACCAGGTACCTTTCAGAAAAATTCAGAAACGTTCCCACTAAAAGTCAGTAACCTTCGTTTAATTAACCCGGAACATTTCTGAAGAATACATAAATATTTTTCACTTAAAATCAGTAACATTCCTGGTAAAAAAGCAGGATGACTATATATTTCAATGTGCCTGAAGAATCATTTTCATTTTGACCAATACATAGTTCACAATTTAGTTAGCTTAAAAGTTTTGCAAGGTAATTTTTGCTTATTTCACGAACGTTTTAAAATATAACACACACACACACACACACACACACACATATATATATATATAGTTCATAAATGCAATATTTATCTTAAAATTTTGTACAGACTAGTTTGATGGTAAAATGAAATATGTTTAACTATTATCGTATTATTTTTTTCCTTATAGAATAGATATTTAAAAAAAAGAAACTTAATATACGTTGTTTTGTATTAAAATTGTTATTAAGTCAAATATTTTGAAAATTCATTAAATATATTAAAATTCTGAAAGAACATGCTAGTCTTTCAGCCTCTCCCCATGTGACAAGACAAAATTAGGTTGTGGGCCACCCTTCGCCATGGCAGAAAATGGTTGCCCCTCCTTTACTGAGACAGAAAAATATTGTGTACTCCCTTCTCTTTTACCACTCCCTCTCTACACACAGATCGAAATCCATAACAACATTTGGGATTATAAAGAAATATAATTTTGTTATCTATGTAATGATCGCCGAATATAAAAGCTGTACATTTTTGCTTTATTTTTATTTTTATTTTTATAATTTTTACAGAAAATCAGTGCTTGTATATGACATATTGGGAATACAAAGGTGAAGACATTGTTTTTAGAAAACAAGATTAAAATAATTAACAATCAAACATTTCTTAATACTCAGTTCAAAAGTGTATGATGAACATTTTGGTGTTTCTGTAATTGCAGAAAAAATCATTTGTATACCCAATGCCTTGAAACTATAATACATTCTAAGATAAAAAGCCACTCTAGAAGCATTAACAGAATATGAATTAAAATTTTTCCTCTTAACATTTTTTTTTTCAATATGTTAAAAATCTTATACCATTTTTTAAAAAGTTTTAACTTTACTCAGCTTTTACCTGAATTAGATAACAATATAAGAAAGTATTTGATTCTTAAAAGTGCTTTTACCCCCCTTATTTTTAATACTCAAATGAGTTTAAAGCTAAGTCTTCCAGTGCATAATAACACACTTTCAGTTTTTTCCAACATTCAGACCATTTCATTACCAATTTATATAATATATATATATATATATTGGGGGGGGGGTTGTTATTGAGAAATTATCACATTTTAAAAATCAAAATTTTTGCATTTTTTAAATGATACATTAAAATTTCAATAATTTGTATGATATGCAAAATTGTTAACAGTTTTGTAAAATTTGTTGTAATGATTTGACTAGAAATGCCGTTAAGTTGTTGGCAGAAAAAAAAAAAAAAAAAAAAAAAAACAGAATTTAAAGGAGAACGTAGTAACATTAAATCAAATTCTTTCCAAAACAAAAGAATTCTCTCTCGGATTGTGTAATGTAGTTATTGAAAAAAGTAATGATATTTGTCAGATAAGGCATGAGTAACAAAATGTTAAAAAAGTGTTCATTTTGTAACCTATTTCAGCACAATGTAGCATATAAAATTTCCTTAATTGGTATGGGAAAATTCTCAAAGTTCTACTATGTTTTTGAAGAATCTGCAAGTGTCTTCAGAAAGCCATTACTTTTTTTTTTTTTTTTTTTTTTTTAATCAATACTAATGAAAAAAAATCATTAACTCAAAATCTTTAATGTGTTAAGGTTGTTGAGGAAGTATACATGCCTAAGTAGATATTTATTTTTAAATGTTATAGATTTTTAGGGCTTTGACACACATTTGGCATACTGTTTTTTTTTTTTTTTTTGATAGAACAAATTCTTGGGGGGGGGGGGGGGAGACAAACCATTAACGCCTAGGGTTGCATTTTTGTAACACTTAAAATGTTCAAAATTTATTATAACTAATAACAGTAGTTTTATTGAAAATTTTAGGTTACAGAATAATTTTTAAAGTTGTATTTGAAAAGGAATTCTCCCAGTAAATAATGATGAATAGGCTACTTTTGTACACATCCCCGATTTCATTTAGTTACTATATGCACCCAATTGTCAGATTACATCATAATGGCTTGAAATGTGGGTTAAAAAAAAGAAAACAAAACTTAATTCTAGTGATGATTTTTTGAAAATTTATTCCACTTTGTTAGGATATTAAGATACAAAGAAAACATTCAAATAATTTTTATTTACAGTTTAAAATAGATAATATGAGCAAGATACCAACATTATTTAGAGCAAAATGTCTATCATCAAATTTATTCATATAATCTTCTTTACAATGATACATGTGTTTATTTTACATACTTGCCAACAAAAATCACAAAAAACATTCAGTTTAGAAAATACGATACACAAATATATAAAATAAATGGATTATATATAAAAATACTGCCAATTAAATAACCTTTTTTAAAATAATAATCCAATAAGAAACTACCATAGCAGTTCAATCAGGCAAGAAAATATAATGAAACTTAAGACATTCAATTATGTTTTGAACGATATACGAAGATATCAAAATAATGGAATATGCATAAAATATTGCTCATTCTGTAACAAACTAATCACGCACTGATTAATTTTAAGTAAAGCAGCTTCTCTAGTATATTATCCAACAGTTGTTGATATAAAAATCAAAGCACATGCGACACACGTGAAAAAAGTTACAAACGATACGAAGCCAAGATGGCGATCCACCGATATCAAAGATGTTGCCACGCAAAAGAAACACGTACTTACTGAATCCAGGAAATTGTTCGCCCGAAAACTTATATTTCCCAGGAATCTGAAAAAAAACCGTAAAAACCAGGAACGTTGCTTGATATAATACGTAACGTTACGGAATTTTCTTACAGTGTAAAACTCATATTTTGAATTCACGATGTGCAGATGAAAAAGTATCAGGGAGTAAATTCTATATATTTTTTCGTGCTGAAGTTGAAAATATTATGCATACACTGTGATGTAAATAGAAGAAAAAAAACAAATGATGAAATAAGAAAATCTATGTAATATATTTCAATTAACAGCAAAGCGTCACTCAAATTTGATATCATTACTTTTAACACCCATATTTCCAGTTCATATCGAAATAAAATGCTGCGTCACAAACTTTTAACCCGTTAAGGGTTTTTGTTCTGATATCATTACTTTTTAGGGGTTAATGATCAACTGATCTAAAGATTAAAACAAGTCATTCCACCTCATAGGAAGGGTAGGTTGATTTTTCTTTTTTTCTATCGCATAGCTGCCATTGAGAATTTCACAAAAAACACTTTTTTTCGAATGTATCTGGTAGTTTCCAAAAATTAGTTTTACACAATATTAAGAAATCTTTTAGTTAATTTGTTGTTGTTTTTAATAAATACAACATAGCAGTATTATGAAGGATTAAAATTCAATTTTATTAATGAATAAATATATAGTAAAAATATTTATAAGAGACTTATCTGAGGTATAATTCATGATATTTTAGCATCATTAAGATGAAATATGCAATAACACAGGTATTTTCATAGGAATTTCAAAAATAATACATTGTTTTCAACGCCGATATTGGGTAGCTTGCAAAAATTGATTTTCAGCCATTAGTGAGAAATCTTTTAGTTAAAAATAGATTTTGTTACTCATTTTTGAAATATATATAAACATTTAAAAATTTTATAAGTGATTAAAATTCAGTTTTATTCATGAATTTTCAGTTTTTTTTGTGAACAAAAAGTAAACAGGAAACTTTACGATTTTTACATTTTGGAAAATTTTGAATGTTGAGCAAATTTCTTGTAAAAATATAATAAAAATATTCATAATACATTAATTTGAAGTATAATTCATGATTGTTTAGCATCATTAAGATCAAATATGGAATAATACAGGACTTTTTATAGGAATTTCAAAAAATAGTACTTGGCGTTTTCAACACCAATAACCAACCTCTTCCAAAATTTGATTTCAGCCATTAGTATGAAAACATTTAGTTAAAATTAGATTTTATTACTAACTTTTTAAACAAATAACATATAACAGTATTATTAAGGATTAAAATACAGTTTTATTAATGAATTTTCAGTTTTTTGTGGGGAAAAAAAGTAAACAGATACTTAACAATTTTTGCATTTTGAAAAATTTTGAACGTTGAGCAGATTTTTTGGTAAATATACAGTAAAAATTAGAGATGGAATGAAGCCTTGGTATGGTCAAAGCTTTGGCCGGCCTGGCTGATATATACTCAAAGTTTCGTGGAATATTCGTAATTTCCAATGGCGACTTTTTTCCTATATATTAATTTTATTTAAACCTACATACGTCTTTCTTTTGTGATTTGTTAATTAAAAATAAAAAAGTTTTGACTGCAGTTATAATACATACAGTAATAACATTGTAAGTAATTAGTACAAAACTTTGAAAAAAAAAATTTCTTATAATAGTATAATAAAAAATAAACAGAATTTTGTTGATCCAGAAA
Source organism: Salticus scenicus (assembly GCA_963930645.1). Lineage (NCBI taxonomy): Eukaryota > Metazoa > Arthropoda > Arachnida > Araneae > Salticidae > Salticus > Salticus scenicus. The sequence continues at coordinate 324,749,940 of OZ005648.1, read as the reverse complement.
TATCGGCGTTGAAAACAAAGTATTATTTTTGAAATTCTTATGAAAATCACTATATCTATTATTGCATATTTCATCTTAATGATGCTAAACAATCATGAATTATACGTGAAATGAATATTTTTAATATATTTCTACAAGAAATTTGCTCACATTCAAAATTTTCTAAAACTTAAAAATAATAAAATGTCTGTTTACTTTCTTTTCACAAAAAACTGAAAATTCTTCAATAAAACTGATTTTCAGTCCTTTATAAAATTTTTATGTGTTATTTATTTTAAAAATAAGTAACAAAATCTATTTTTAACTGAAAGGTTTCTCACTAATGTCTAAAAATGAATTTTTGCAAGCTATAGGATATTGGCGTTGAAAACAAAGTGCTGTTTTATGAACTTCCTTTGAAAATCCCAGTATTATTAAATATCTCATCTTAATGATGCTGAACTATCATGAATTGAAATATTGAAAACTTACTTAAAACAAACAGTAGAAGAAAATTTTTAATTATCTGCTGGTCAACTGATTTTTAAAATAAGTCAAATACCATGTATTTCATCTTCACTCAAAATGAGAACTACCATAAAATATCCATTTAAACTATTCATATATTTTCAGGTTCCATAACCAAAAATTTGGTTCAAATTAATTCAGTATTTCATAAATTATCATGATGGCAAATTTTTGGTTGTATACAAACTAATAGCTATAAGTTTTTTTTTTTTTTTTTAATATTTGAAATTTTTCATAATTTGGAAAAATTTTCTGCAAACAGCATTTATGTATTTTTGTACTTGCTGGATTTTTTTACTTTAAGTATATATGTTGAAACTGACAAAGTAAGAATTTTTTTAATATGATATATATATATATATATATATATATATATATATATATATGAGCATTTTGTAAATAAAAAAAATGACAAAATTGATTTTTTTAAATCTTGCCAAAAGTTAGACGTAAAGTGATGATTGTGATTTTATGGATGTTACCGCTAAAGTGTTAGGATGAACTAAAGTACTTATGGATGTAACACAACATAAGTAAGAGAAAACACATAAGCAAGCAAAGCTGCGTCACTTTCTACATAAGCAAGAAAAAACGGTTGTTTGCCAATGTAAAAAAAAAACTATGAGTCAAGGAATGTAAAATATAAATAAATAAAAATAAAATGTTAAAAAATTTCTGAAAACTTTAACAATGCAACACTGTAATCATTGTAGGGAGACAATAACTAAGAATATTTTTAATTACATTTAATATGAAAATTATTAAATGGGAAAAATTTAATAAACAGGGATGAAACTACTAAACTAAACCTACAAAAACCCCGAAGTGGCTAATCGGACAGCCTGTGTACAGGCTATTTAGACCATCTTTTCGAAGGAGAATAAATTAGCACTGATAAGAGTAAAATTTAGAAATAATATAATGTGTCTCATCCTCGTGCATGAAAAATTATCTTTTTTACTTTTTTTTTTGAGTGAGGAAGTGGGGTAGAGATTAATTATTTTCACAGAAATTTTGTACTCTAAATGATGCTAAAATTCTTCATAAAAGGGCAATAATAATCAGTTTGAAAATTGAATAATAAAAATAAAAAATATAACATGAAAACAGATCTTAGTAAATTTGAGTATTTTTAATCTTTGAAAAATCTTTGCAATATGTTTGTTTATGAATATGAATAAATGTATAACATATGAATAAATCTGCATATTCAACTACAGAGATGTCATTTGGTTTTTTATTTCTTTTCCTTCTTAAAAAAAAAAAAAAAAATATTAAACCGTTCCAATATAATTCGATGCAAACCAAACTAGTACTGCACCGAGTAACACTTTGGCCGAGTACCGAATAGTTGTAAGAAAGAATGAATAATTGATGTATATATGAAGAATTTTGCACATGTTAAAATTAAAAAATGGCTTTTTGAACACAAAATTAAGTTAAATGGCAAACAGCATGTTTTCATGAAATGTTTCAGAACTTTTGTAGTGTATAGTATATACAATTAGGTTCATTGTTATATTTGATATGTCCAGGTTAGTGGATTATTAAAACCATAATAATTGATAATTTCATTCTTTATTATATAGTCTTTCTCAGATGCAAACCATTCTTCGATAATTCTTAGAGAATATAGAAGTTCCTATATACTCAGGCTTAATTTAAGATGCATGAAAATTTACATATGAAATGAGAACATTAAAATAAATATTTTATCATTTCAAACATGATAGACTTCATTAATCTTCAATTTCTAGACGAGTAAAAAAGATGGTGGTTTTGGGCCATAATTTGAAAAACAATAAATTTGATTATTAAAATATATTTTTAATAACATTTCAGTGTATTTACCTTTTTCATAATTATTATTTTTAAATTAAAAATCAATCTTTTCTTACAGTTTTAAAAGTGTCTTACTTTTATTTGCACAAATATATAACTAATGTTTTATCTACTATTTTAGTATTATATAAGGGTTCTTTTTTCTAAAATATTTTATTTTTGTCTGTTTTACAGATACAATTTTATGTACTAAGTTTTTATTAAAAAAATTTCATATTACACACATACAAGATGGTTATACTTAAATACTTGTAACTAAAAGGGATAAGCTCATACCATGAATTGTCGCTATACCGAGTTTGGTGGCATACTCGCCCATTTTAACTGCGAAAACTGTTTGCAGCAAAAGTTTAATGACTTTATATTTTCATAATTTTTTAGTTTAGTTATTAATAAACAACTCTTATGAATGTTACATTTCTTTCAATAATATATAAAAATAATGAAATTCTTGCAGCTACTCGGTATTGGCCGAATACTTAGTCCAAATTCGCCCGATTAACGAGTACTCGGTACAGCTCTAAACCAAACCCGATTTTCTATACAAATATATGTATGATTTTTCTGAAAATGACTTTTGTACTTATTTTGTAATGTTTTCTAACAACAATGTTGAAATAAACATGGATTGTAGATCAATCGCATTATACACTTTCAAAATGTTGAAAGTCTGAATTTGTAGTTGAAAACAGCAAAATCATTAGTACAGGGCGCGAAATTTCCTCTCGCCATTGGTGAGTGGAATTTTTACTGTGGCGAGTAAAAATTTGGTCTAGTTATAGATGGAATTCTTACATGATAAGGTGACAGAAAACATTCTTTTTATAGATTTAAATATGGCAAAATCTTGCCATCTTATAACCTCATATTTAACCTCTCCTTTTTCTCTTCTTTGAGTGTCGAGTCTGTGTGCGCGTTGCCCGACAATCGTCCCAGCCTGAGAAAGGAAAAATGCATAAAAGTACACGCATAAAAGTTTTAATCTCTAGGCAGTTTCGTTTCTCCCACTGTGATTTCTTTAAGCAGAGTGAGAATAGACAAGCAGAGAGCCTCTTTGCTAGGCGCCCATAATCCAAGAGAAAAAAAATGCGAAATTTTGCCTATGCGATATTGTGCATGAAAATGTTCCCGAGATACTGCCTATGTTTATTTTGTTGAATAATGATCAAAAAACAGTTAACATTTTCCAGTTTTTGCTGAAACACCAAGAATTTACGTTTGTTATGATTTGTAAGCAACAATTTTATCGAACATGTAATTCCGAAATGGCTATTTCAAATGGCAACAATGAACAAGTTATACACATCGACATTCCGTCTGATCATAAAAATAAAATGGACGAAAAAGACATTTCTGATGTAAAAAGTTAAATATATAAATGGGTAAATAAGGAAGCTTAATCTTGCTTAATAAGATTTTCACGGGGTGTTGATTGACAAAGTTTTTTTTTTTTCCTCTTTTTTTTTTTTTTTTTTTTTTTTTTTTTAATGACTCTTCGCATTGATAGATATTTTAACTTTTTTTTCAGATCTCAAATATAATGCATTATAATGATTTTTGATTATAGATGATTATGAGACATGATGATATATACGATACACTTTTAATATATACAGGGTGTTTCAGTGAACCGTTTCAGAACTTCTAAGAGGGGGTACATCCTGACAACTCGAAATCATATAGCAATGTGGGGTCGGAAATGCTTTCCTGAAGCGGTGACGTACACAGAAGCACCATAAAGAAAAGAGACCGTAAGTGAGAAATCGTTTTATTAATACATGAAAAGAAGCAAAAGGTACATGGATTAAAGTAAGTGTTCGAAGTTTCTTCCACGGGCTACAATGCACGCCTCACATCTCCGACGCATGGACATCCGAACATTCTGGAATACTCCAGGCATATCTCGAATTTCTCCGGCAGCTTCTGTGTACAACACCGCTTTAGGATAGTATTTCCGACCCCACATTGCTATATGATTTCGAGTTGTCAGGATTTACCCTACCCCTCTTAGAAGTTCTGAAACGGTTCACTGAAACACCCTGTATAATTTTAGACATATTTGTAAAAGCATTTCAGATAAATAGAAAAAATAAAAAAGTGTTATCGGAGTTGAAATTTTAGGCCCTGCATTAGTATATTACAGAGAAAATTCAAGATCAAATAAGCAAAATCATTATTATGACCAACACAACAAGGAAGCGGTCTGAATAGCCTCTACACTAATTGCACTGATTGTCCAAATAGCAATCGCCACAAAAACCTTGAAAATTAATACCTGCATGCAGATAGGGCACACTTATTAGTGATATATTACATGGCTACTTATTATAAGTGATATTTGAAGAGTTCTTAATACATTTTAAGGAAACAACTACATTTTAATTAAACATTAAAAATGAGGAATTTCTGCAAAAACAAAATAATTTAACATGAAATTCAGAGAAAGCAGAAATTTCAAAAATCCTGAATTCAGGGATAGCCCATGAAAAGTTTCACCCCTGAATAAACCAACACTAAATAGTTATTAAAATCTAGTCTTCTGTGAAAAAAAATTATAATTATCTTATGAAAATACAATTTATATATATATAAGCAAGAAAAAACAGTTGTTTGTCAATGTAAAGAAAACTATATGACTCGAGGAATGTAAAATAAAAATAAATAAAAATAAAATGTAATGCATAAGCGAAAAAATAGAAACAAAGTTAGACCGTTCAAAATCGGTACAGATAGGTTTTAGAGACCTGCAAGTCAAATGAGGATATTTTCGAAAGTGATTAATATAGCCGTTAGTTTCTGCAAACTAATGTAATTTTATTTTATATTTTATGATATATATAAACAAACACTTACCCGAAAAAAAGAAGGGTAGTGCAAAAAAAAATATATATATTTTAACTTACAGTGTGACTCCCGAATGTCGGATTTTATAATTGGTGACTGAAAGAATATTGTCTTCGTATGTGACAAAATATTTAATAAACACATACGTGAAACAATAATTTTTCAGTCTAGTTAATCATCAAACGCCCGTTAAACCGTTAAAAATTTAATCCACAATGCTTCTCAATAAAAAATTGTATTGATTTTGAAAAAAAAAAAAAAAAAACGCGTGTCATATTCATAACAAGCCACAAGCGGAGGGATACAGTATGTAAACAAACCAAACTAGCTAGCCCTAGTCTTTAGCGAGCGCCAAGAGTTTTGGATCTGGATAAAGTACGCATGCGCTCCAAAGACCATGGACCATAGTATAAATTCGTGTGCATGAGTGATTTAAACTTTTTTGCTTAATTTTTTTTATTATTATTATTATGAATAACGATAAAATAGAATATCTATAATTAAAAAATACTTTAATATATATTTATTTTAATTATGTATTTATTTTAAATATATAATAAATATTTAAAACAAACAATGAAGTTTCTTTTTTGCATTTAATAAAAAAAAAAATCTGAATATTTTATTGACTGCATTCAGATTAAGCCAACCAACCACAGCCTCAGAAAACCGAATGACGTCTGTTCTGAATTCTGAGAATATGCAGTTCAAATCCATGCATGGCGGAGGAAAAAATAGTTCGATTTTTAAGCTAAATTATTTAAGAAACAAAAGTTTTTTGGGAAAAACGGGCGACGTCACGCTTCTCAGACAAAATAAATTAATATCATATATCAATTTCATAAAATTTCTTCGAGCCGTTTTCGAGAAAAAAAAAACTCACATGATAACACATTTTTCCTTTGAAGTCTTAAATTGCAACTCCAGATCTCAAAATATATACAATGTTGAAGTGTGAAATTTTCAGGATAGCATCAGGCAGAAGATAAAAGATTATTCTGAAAATATCAGATGAAAATATCTCCTATTTACTGAGATATTTAATGTCGGCGTTTCCAAATTCCTTTGATGTAAAACTAGCTGTATAATAGAGTGTCGCTGCTAAGCTTTGTTTGAGCTTTGCTGCGTCACTCAAAAAACTGCCGTTTTCTATGATAGAGTATATTTTACGTATTGTAACATTCATATATATGGAAAAATCTCTCTCTGTGTGGATAGATTGATTGATGACATTAGATTGCTGTAAGTAGGTTGGTTGATTATTTATTAGATGCATGAATAAATAGATGGAAGACTACAAAAATGAATTAGTGAATAAAAAGTGTCGATTTTTTTCATTTAAATATGTAATTTTAAGCTTATTAAACAATTCAATGGACTCTGTTAATGTGTAAACAAAACCTGATGTTGAGCTTATTTGACAATTTCGTTTTATCACCATCTCATAAAATTTATGTCTCTCTAATTTAGCTGATATTATAAATACATGTGGATATTTATTATTTCAAGACATAGTACGAAAATAGATTATGTATCTATACAATGGTAAATGTTAATAATTGTACATAATCAATAGAGGTGTTAGAGTTGGAATTAAAACCGATTGAATATGTTTGCGGCCCATGCTTGTGTGAGATGCACTTTGTGTGTGTGTGTGTGGGGGGGGGGGGCTTCAAAACTTCTCTTCGTTAATAAAAAGAACATAAAAAACTTCTATTGTAGATATATTCCTACGTAGTCATAATTATAAATGACAGTGTAACCATATTTTGCAATTTTAGACTTAAAATGAAATTTCATATTTTCGAAACTTTTAATGAAACTAAATAAAGGATTTGCACCCGTAGTTAAATAATTACTTCCAAATGAAATGATTATTATTTCGTATGCCACACTATAATAATTAAGATATTAAGAAATGGTGTTCATAATTTAATTTTTAGTGATTCCTGCAATAATAAGTCCTGCCTTTAAAGTATGCTTAAAATTTTTAATCGTTTCTACAGCATTATTTTTTTGCAAATGCTGCTTGCTAAAATAGGCTTATTAGACTGTGACTGAAAAAAATAAATAAATAAACAAAAATAACAATTTTTATTATGTTAAAACATGTACCAGGGACACTTTTATTTAACAAATTCAAGTGTTTTAGGTGCGTTTTTTATCAGTAAAACTAACTTTAATGTGCTTATCCAATATATTATAATCATCTTATTTTTGTGATAAAATAACAAAATATTAAAAAATTTAAATTATATAAATAAAATACAAAAGTTTATTTTATTATTATTATTAGCAGGTTTTGCCCGCTTCGCTGGTCACTAAATTTAAAGGAAACTGTTTTCTATATAGCTTTATAAAAATGAAATAAAATAAAATACTGAAATTGCTCAAAAGCTCGCTTCAGGTCCCTGCTGCTTTCGGCAGCGATTTGGTCATCCTCTGAAACTCGGGCGCCTGTCCCTATTACCTGCTACAATGGTTTACCAATGAGCTTCCATTTAGGTGCTTATTATATAACAGTTTCGAAATAGATAGTATCGAAAAAATTGGAGTATCCCTTTTATATTTGAATCCAAGTTACATGTGAACAACACTATACGTGGTGCACATAATATTTGCTTTTACGTTATTTCCTATGTTTATTTTGTTTATCTGATCAACCATAAAATGACAGCAACTTCACGCTAACTATTACAATATGCTATGACTGGCTACGTTTGTCGCATGTGACAATTAATTTTTTCTGGTTATATATAATTCACTGTTTGTAAACCTGATTATAGTAAAGCCTTAATATAGTTCTCTTTGGGGACTTCTGAATTTTTGTCACCATTTTAGACTTAATCCCTTGTAACACTAAGGCTTAATTCCTTGTAACAATATGCTATGAGCGCTATTTCCGCCGTATTTTAGACAACTAATCATTTTATTTTTATATTTATTTCCCACTAAACATATTTTTATTTATTTATTTAAATATTAATTTGAATTAATCAAATATTTCTGTTTGACAGCGTGCAAGTGCAGTAACACAGAGAGGCTCATTTGTTTGTATGATAAATTAGCATGATATCTGAAATGCAATTTGGTCTTGTGGGGTACAGACTGTATATTATATTTTTGTGTTCGTGAGAGAAAATTAAAAAAAATTGAAAACTGCAATTTTTAATCCCACTTCAAAAAACATGCGACTTAATGTGAAGTAGATTTTTTCTTTTATCCTAAAGGTTTCCATACAATCTTCTGCTGTTGCCACCTAAAATTCATACTTTAGTTAATTTTAAAAAATCTAACTGTCCGATCTATAAGCTGTTTAATCCATTAGATTCACAATTTTTTTCCCTTCATTTGGTACCTTATTTATAACAATACAACTAATATTTCTAATTTATTTTCTAATTTTTCTAATTTATTTTCCTCATTTTTAATATATGTACTTTTATTATTATTATTATTTATTCCGTACAAAAAAAAAAAAAAAAAAAAAAAAAAAAAATGGCAACAATTAAATTATGGATAAAATTTAAATGGCTTATTTATCAGAAATTAGAAGGGTATTATTTTCACATTTTAATTAATTAAAAGAAAACTAAAACAAGATTCGAAAATCGGGCTTCGAGGTGCATCAGGAGAGGTCATTACGAACCACCATGTAAATTTGTGTAGCTCTGCGATCTGCCGTTTTCCTGAAAGGCTCTGGATATGCATACACAATGACACACACACACAGAGACACACAAACATCTTATTTTATTATATGTATATATTATTATTATTATTATTAACTAGCTGACCCGTCCGGCTTCGCATGGATGAACAAATATTAGCTAAAAATGTATTGACATATAAAAAATCAACAAATATATTAGTTTATGTGTTTGCGAGCAATATTAATAACTGTTTATAAAATTGTGGCCTTTTTTAGGCAAATTTTTAAGAAAAATTTCTAAAAAGAAGAAATTTAGAAACATAGAAAATTTAAATTATACGAATTAAAAATTAATATGTAGGTAAATAGATAAGATACAGCATTGCTAAAGGATCTCCATGACGACATTTTACTTATTTATATATTAATTCTTACGTTTATTTTTATTACTATTTATATCTCCCCCCCCCCCATTTTTGAGCTGTACTAAGATGACTATCTCTATTTCGTAATTAAAGCCATTGGCGAGGTACGTTTGAGCTATTTCAGTGCTTAATTTCAAATTTCTAAAAGGTATCCACATTAACAGAAGAAATAATGTGCCTGTCTGTGTTTGACGAACAGTACAAACTATGGCACGTTCAGTTTAGAAATTCTTTTCAATAAAAAGAAATACGTGCATATTTGCAACATACATTTTCGATATTGCTATTAGAGCTTTTAAAAAATTAAGTTTCATGCAATTTTTCTCATTTTTTTAAATATTAATTTTTTAAATTAAATTTTCAAGTTGATGATAATAAAATTAAATGTTGACAATTTTTACTTGATGTTTATTTATTTATTCATTTATTTTTTACGTAAAAAGAAACATTTCTTTACTCATGCGAATAAATGTACTGAAAAATGAAACCTATAATAGGATTTATTTTTTATTTATTAATTATTATTATTTTTTAATATAAAATTGACATCATAATAGCTTTAATTATTATTATTATTATTTATTTGTTCTTAAACTATTAATTTTTATTAAATAAATAACTTATGTTTTTTTTTTTTTTTTTTTTTTCTTAAATTTAACGTCCGCAAAGCAATATGGTTACCGTTTTAGTAATGGTTCTTCATAGCGATCATTAATATTTTTTTTGATTTTGCCGATGAACTTAAAAGGTTATCGCAATAGCGTAAAAACCTTGGCGTGATACGTCCTAGCTATCGCGGTGCCAAATTTTAAATATCGCCGAGGAAATCCTATACAAAAGCAGATTTCCAATGAGAATACTTATTTAATTTTTTTTAAATGAACCGTGTTTCTAATCAATATAATGAAAGTCGAATAATCAAATGTCAATTGCATTTCCTTAGCGGCTGTTTACTTGTCATAATTGTTAATTGCTGATAATGTTCGCTAAATAAATTTAAACTTTCAATTATTCAGTTAAATCATTGAAATAGCGGAGCGAAATGGGCAATAAAATTTAATAAGTAAAGTCTCATTGATTTCACAATGGAACACCAGTATTTGAAAGAGTGAGCTTATCAGCCATTTTTAATTCACTGGTTAATCAGAAGAACTCGCTGATTCAAACATTCAATGTTCATTTCGGTCGCAACCACCAAATGTTCACCGGTTTAGCCATGTGTGTGAATGGCCAAATACGCCAAATTACGTGAATAGTCACATAACTGAAAATAAGCAGCGATAAATAATATGTATTTTAGCGATTGTTTCACTTATATTAGATATCTGTCGTATTTGGCGCTATTTTATTTGGAGATTAAAAATGTAATACAAAAAAATATACATTCCAAATGTATATTTTTGTAATACATATTGTATGAAATATTGCTTCATATTATCGATTGCTGTCTTAATGGACGTTATTAAAATAACCATGATTTTGATAGGAATTAAATATGTTTGCCAGTTGACATAGCTACCTTTTTTTATTTATTTTTTATTTTATTTTTTTTCGGCAGAGACATTATCAAATATGCTCAGATTAGTTTCTTTAAAAAATATATATTAAACAGAATTTAAAAGTAAATAGTGAAAAAAATAATTGAAACTCTGGCTTTAATTTTCTTCTGTTGAATGTTAAACATTAACTGTAGAGTACATTTTTAAAATATGTTTAAGCGTTAACACTTAAAATGGTGAACAAATTATAATTGTGAAATTTGAAATAAGTTATAATCATCAGAGAAAGAATGTAGAGCTCGAACATTTCAAGGAAATTAATTTTGAAATACTCATTCATAAAAACACGCGAGATTCAATTATTTGATGGTTATTAAAACGTTTTCGGAAAGGATGTGATATCTATCATCCTTGGCGAAAATAAAAATGATTGCCAGGTTATCTCGCGAATATATTTAATTTCTTCCAAAATTGATGGTTATTTTAATAATGTATATTAAGGAAGGAATCAATAATATGAAACAATATTAGTACAATATATACTACAAAAGTATAGATCAGATATTTAATACGAAAATGTACATCAATCGAAAATATACAGATTTCATATTACGTTTTCGATCGCCAAATACAAAAATCGCCAAGGACAACAGATATCAAATCTATGCTTTTTTTTCAATTAAAATATTAAAAATTTGAATTAAAAATTTATTTTACCAAAATTTATTATAGCCTATAGCACTTAGGGACAGTGTAGATAGATTAAACATCTTTCTAATCAACAGAATGAAACTGAAATAATTAAATGTTATTTGCATTTCACTAATGGCTGTATGTGCTATATATATATATATATATATATATATATATATTGCGCTACTTGCCATAATTGTTTGTTGCTGAAAATGGTCGCCAAATAAATTTAAACTTCTCAATAATTCAATTAAACAAAATTCATTTAAATATAGTGACTGGCGAAGCAGGCAATAAAATTGAATAAGTAAAGTCTCCTTGATTCCTTAATGGAACATGATTCAAAGAGTTAGCTTATCAGAGGTTTTTAATTCATTGGTTCATCAGTGTAACTCACTGGTTCAAACGTTTAATGTTAATTGCGGTCGCAGCCACCAAATATTCACTGGTTTAACCATGTGTGTAAATTGCCAAATGCGCTAAATTACGTAACAGTCGTCATATAACTGAAAAAAGTAGACTTATCTTTAAGCGTTAGCACACAGAATTTCGACAAATACTTTTAAATAAATTATTATAATCAATAGAAAAAGGAAACAGAACTGCTTAATTTTTGGAAAATTATATTTGAATTATTAATTTTTAGAAATGCTAGATAGGGAAATATTAAAGGAATGATTTTCAAAGCACCAGCAATATTCACTTGCTTGACCGCTATTATGAAGTTTTCGGAACAGATTTGATAACTCGTCTTTGGAGAAAAAAGGACTTATCTCGCGCAATATTAATTTCCCTTCAAAAATCACGGTTATACGCAAGCGAAGTGTGGCGTCACTAACCATCTGTCGGGCCAAGAAAAATATTCTTATGATAACCGTCCTTTTGAATTTTTGTAAAGAAATATTAAAAATTAAGGAAAATTTTTCCCTATTTTAATTCCCATATTTAGGTGTTATAGATATGTATTAGTTATTGCGTGTATGCGTTAGATTAAGTTCTTTTGCTGTCAAATTGAAAAATTTTAATTTTAAATTTCAAAACTCGGTCGTCCTTGGCGTCTGAATTACTTGTTTTGTGTTTGGCGATCGAAAACGTAATACGAAAATATACATACCAGATGTATATTTTCGTAATATGTATTGTATGAAATATCGTTTCATATTATTGATTCTTCTCTTAATATACGCTGTTAAAATAAGCATGATTTCTGAAAATAATTAAATATATTCGCTAGATAATTTTGAGATAATTTTTTCCCCGCCAAGGTTTACATAATAAATCTGTTCCGCTGCAACATATTAGTATCTTGTATCAGATACTTTATTTAGACATTTGAAAACAAATTTGACTTCAAATTATAATAGAATATTTATCATTTTTATTTTTATCAGTATATTAGTTGGACATTTATTGTGCTAATATCACCCTTTGAAATGAAATGTTTATGTTTACGTTCGAAAATGAAGTTTGCCATTTTTTTTTCTGCAGTTTTGAAATTTAAAATAAAATTTTGTCAATTTGACAGCAAAACAATTTAATCTAACACATGCCAAAAATAACTAATACATATCTATACCTAAATTTGGGGATTAAAATCAGGAAATAATTTTCCTTGATTTTTAATAATTTTTTACAAAAACTCCAATGGACGATTAACATAGAAAATACTTTTCTTGGCCCCACTGACAGTCAGTGACGTCGTCACTTCACTTGCGTATTTTAATAAGGTGCATAAACTTTATTATAAATTATGCTTTTTAGTATTTAATGTTGAAAAAACATTTAATGTTTCAGGTATGTTATTTATATTTTTTTATTTATTTTTTATTATTTTAAATCCAATTTTGTTTACACACATCTGTTAAAACATTAATGCTTAGTATTAAGTAAATTACATCATCAGAAAAATAAATATTTTTAAACCTATAATGACGTCAGATTTAACGTGTAAGTTTAACATTTCACAAAGCTTTATATGAATTTTAATTTAATTCACGTGCAAATATATTTCTTTTCTTTTTATGTCAAGATATTTTAATAACAAAATGAACATGTACTAAATGTTTCTTTGATGTTGGCAGCAGCTAATTTTTTTTTTTTTTTTATATATTTTATTATTTCCATTTCTATTATGGCTTTTATGGGGGTTTTAATTAAAATGCTCAGATTTTAAACTAAAATTTATTTTATGAAAATTAAATATAGCCTATAACAATCAGGGATAGTGTTTTAAATCGGTTCAGTAGTTTCAGAGATTACCCTCCACAAACATACAATTTTTTGCTCTTTATATAATAGTATAGATTATTATTATTAATATTATTTGCACACTTTAAAGTATTTTTTTTGCTTATCTTATCTGTAGCCAATAATAAAAGCATTTAATAAGTGTATAATTTAAAGATTTGAATATTTAGCAGGGTGAGTGTGGGGTCACGCATAACCGTTTTGCTCATGATTATTAAAATCAAAAATCAAAATTGAAAAACGAAAAATAAGAAAACTGTTTTTTCAGGCAAAATGTAATAATTATTGTCAAAGTAGAGTTAACGTGAAAAATGCTCATATATTAAATTCACAAGAAACATTTCAGACCCCCGAGCTTTAAATTTTCAATTTTCTTGTGCATCTCCTTTATCGAACATTTAATCATTTCTCCAATGAAAAACTATTTTTGATGTCTTCAAATAAAATTTCTTAAGGAAGAACAAACTAAAAATATTTCAATTTGCTTTATCCCCAGGCTATGTCTCTTGAGAATGATTGAAAAACATTAAATGACTTATTTATTTGTTGATATCTCTTTGGAAACGATTTTAAATTAGCTCACATATAAATATGTTTTTCGATATTAAATAAGAATAGCGTTTAATATCAAAAAATAGTAAATGCTGTACTTAAAATTATAATGAAAAAATGAAGGATAGTCTTTATCATTCAATTTATTATGTTCTGAAAATGTGTATGTGCGGAAAGAAAAAATAAAGATTTTTTCCCTTCAAATGATTCATTCTGCACCTTGAAGCGATAAATTCTACATTAAAAAAATGCAGAAGTATTGCTAGCTACTGATTGAGTATACACGTTTTTTGTTTGTATATTGATGGACTGAAATATTCTATTTTCTTCTTACCTTTATGCAAAAATTTATGACAAATATAAAAAGATTTTCGTTTTAAAATTTGTGATTAAAAATTATTTGTGAAGTTGCTTTTCAAAATATTCAACGTAATTTTTTATATGTCATGATATTCTTAATTATAAATAAAAAAATACTTAATGAAAAATGACGCTTTGCCCATAAATAAATGAATAAATAAAAATAAAATGAAAACAATAATTACTATTATTTTTTAAAACCCTGTGATTTTTTATTTACTGCTCAATTATAAAAACTAGAAACATTCATATAATAAAGAATATCGGGATAATCTATTGAAGTAAACCATAGATGCAAATATATACATATATTCATATGAACTCTAATATATATGTGTATACATATACAGAGTGTCCTAAAAGTTCCAGTACTCCAACTTAAAGAACTCATTGTGTCCATGATTTTTTTTTTTTAATATTAAATTTTATCGTCTGCTTATTATTGCATCAATTCTTTAATTTTTATTGTTTGTTTCATTTCTCGCTCAAGTTGTGTGAGAATAAAGTTTTATGTTATTTTGTTCTTCATAGTGAAATGAGTTTATCACGCATTCAGAGAATTACGCTGTTTGAAGCTTATTTTGAATGTAAATCGTATGAAAGATGTAAAGATGTTTGGCGATATAAATATTCAGATGTTGCAATACCGAGTAAAAATATGCTATATCAGCTCGTTCGACAATTTCGTAATACAGGTTCTGTGCAGGTGTGTACAGGTTTTTCTACAAGAAGTCACTCCCAGCATGTTAAAACGCGTTTCTAAACACATGCGCAAACGAGTTCAGCTTTGCCTCCTAGAAAAGGGTGGACATTTTAAACATTTATTATAAATGTAAGTTCTGTATTTTTTCCTCCGTTATTTTAAATGTGCCCTTTATCATTAGCATAAAAATAATCGTTTTAAGGTTTGTTGTTTTGTAAATAAAAAATACATCAGCGTCAGTACTGGAACTTTTAGGACACTCTGTATTATAATTTATGTGAATAATATATATATACATGGTGATCATTTCAAAAGAATACTTTTGCTTCTCTTATTACCCTTAAATCTGACGGATGTGCAACTATTCTTACACTGAAATATAATTGTTTAAACCTTGTTTAAGTGTAGTAGACAATTTATAACACTGTTGGACTGTTACAATATCATTTATGAGGTGAAACAGAAATGGAAGCGCACAGTGTTACTTAATCTTGTGATAATTTTATTTTTGAAAAACATAATTTAATTCAAATTTTTTACATTATCAATCCTCACAGAAAATGTTGAAAATGTTCGCCACCATTTTAAATGCAAACATGTACAAGTAGAATCAAGTTTTTTGACACTTTTCGCAGCATTTTTGGTATTATTGACGAGATTTCTTTAGTTATGATCTGTTTTAATTCATCGGTGTTTACAAAAACCAACGGGTAGTCTTTTAAATTGATCACCCTGCATATCACATTAACTATAAACTATCACATTTTCTAATCAAACATACACTTGATCTTTTACAAAAGTAGCAGTGCTACATTTATCTAATAATGGCACAAAATAATACAGTGATATAATAATAATAATGTATTTCAGCGTATAGAATGCTGATGAATGATAGTAAGCTATGTTATTTCAAAGGATAACGATGAGGATTATAGAATAGTCGGGTTTAGTGGAATACCTTTATAATCTCATCTATACGGAGTTACAATCTGTCGAAAGAAAGTTAAACTTCTTCACTGGGTCTTTTATATGAACGGTACTTCAGCTTGTGTCATTGAGAATTGAAGATTTTTGTGTCATACATCTTCTTTAATTTATCAAGTTTGAGACTTCTTCGAAATTAAGTATTACGAAATTCTCTAATCTATTTACGAGGCAGTAAAATGAGTGGAATCCTAGTGTCATTTCCATTAGACGAATCGAGTTAATTTATAGTCTGATTCCTATAAACTTACTTGTATGAACAGGTGATTAAGGTTGATTTATTCTCTAATGCTGTTATTCACCAATAACTTCAACTCCCGGTTGAACATGAAAATCTGAAAAGCGTATAAAGGCGGCGTGCAAATTTTCAGCAAATTTTGCCGTGCTGTTGCTGCCATCTAGCGGTAGAGTTATTTCCAGACTTTTTAGGTGAAAGAAACCAATAAAAGATTATATAAAATCCTCGACGCTAGATGGCAGAAACAGCGGGCCAAATTTTGCTGGAAAGCTGTACCCTTCCTTTAGATGCTTTTCAAGTTTTTGAGTTGAACCGGGAGTTGAAGTTAATGGTGAATACGGCCATTAGATGGCAATTCGTGTAATATGGAATATCAGCTGTTCCATATTATTTGATATTTTGTAAAACTCGGATGTTGATATTTTTTACAATACTGTTTATTGTTAATAATAATTTCAAAATAAAATGATTATTATATTTTAATTATTGGTGATTTTCTGCAAAAATACTACCTTATTTAATATTATCCTTTAAGAAAATATATATTTCATATTTCCTTTTATAACTATTCAATTTAACAGCTATATCCGAATTACCTAATTTTCTTTTTTATTTTAACTAAAAAGTTGAATGTAAACTTTGTTCATTTTTTTAAATAAAACCATGAAAATACATTAACAATACTTGAAAATTTGCAATAGCCAAATCCACAATGCTCTAAATTGAGTCAATTTATTATGGTTGTAAGGTTAGGGGAAGATTTCGTAAGAAATTCGTAAATAAGAGTTGCGAGGAATCTTCGGTTAAGAGTCACTACTCTACTGAAGAAGGTATTCTACGAAATAAAGTAAGTTTCAGATTTTGCGAACTGTAGAAAGAATTAGAATAAAGTGGTCAGCAAATCAAATGACGTAGGAAATGCAAATTAATTGGAAAAGTATAAAAGGGGTTTTAAAATGATGCTTGGGGGTTCTGTTCTGTGGAGTGCTGCAGAGTTCTGCGGTGTTTGGTGAAGTGAGAAGGGGTTGTTTGATAAAGTCTTAAAGAGTTTGAAGGAATTTTACGACGGGGGAAAGGATAGTCAATGTCGCTCGGATTATAGTGAGGTATAAGTAAAGTTTCACGCCGTTAATTTGCCAGAAGTATACGGGTAATATAGAACCATTTATTATACTTGAATTAAAGATATATATAAGTTATATTTTATAATACAGTTAAGAAATAGCCTCATTTCCCCACTTACGAGATTTAATTAAATATTTGTTAAATTAATCATCAAAGTGTCAGTGTTTATTTTCTTACACTTACAGCAGGTTAAATATGAAAGACGGAGGTGCCACCTTATCACTAGGGTGCCACGACACGTCTTTACAGTGGCGCCCAACAAATTTCGATACCCCTCCCTCGAGAGTTTATTTTACGGGATCAGGTAACATAAATAACTTTGTTGATAAATTGGAAGAGTATTTTATGGTTAATAAAATTAAAGATGAGGACAAATTTTCACTATTGAAATATAGCTTAAAGGGGGATGCAAAGATTTGGTTTAACACCATAGCATCGAGAAGTTTAAGTGAAAATCCTACTTATGAGGAATTAGAAAGAAAAATTAAAGATGCATTTTTATACGTAGTAGATAAAACAAAATTACGTCAAGAATTGTATAGCCGCAGTATGTCTTTCTACGACAGGCCTACATCCTTTCTATTAAGAAAATTGGAGATTATCAAGCAGCTTGGAATGCAATTGTCCTTTGCAGCTGTGTTAGAGATAATAAATCCACTTCTAACAATACCCCTGCAAGATTTTTTAGAAATGCATACATTCAACTCATAT
This sequence comes from Salticus scenicus, assembly GCA_963930645.1. NCBI lineage: Eukaryota > Metazoa > Arthropoda > Arachnida > Araneae > Salticidae > Salticus > Salticus scenicus. The sequence continues at coordinate 324,731,558 of OZ005648.1, read as the reverse complement.
GACACACTCTTTCAAATTTTATGCAAATATGAACAGCGGCATTTTTCTAGAGCGCAGAGAGGAAAGTACGAGCATGATCGAAATCACTCCCCCCCTCAAAATTTTGATTGTGATTATGCAGAGAGAAATGAAAGTATACAGCGCAATTTTCCTCGAAATGATTTTCAGCATAACAATGCATATCAACTTTTACCGCCGAGGAATACATATAATCAAATTGCACAAGAACAGCCAGAACACCCTAAAAATCAAACAGTTAGACTTGGCAGTATTTCGATTAATCCTATGAACTGGTCTCCTTCATCATTGTGGACCGTTCATATTAGAAAAGCTAAGGATGTTCATTTACCCGCATCGGAGGAACCCGTTATCAAAGAAAATGAAAATATGTCAAATTGTTGTAGTAGTACATACCCTGTTGACAAAATTGACAGTTGTGTAAAAATGTCTGACATTAGTAAGGGTGATTTCAATATTGAAAATTATGTAGATGATGATGATGATGATACTTTGGGAGGTAATTCTAGTCAAATAGATGAAAGTTCTGAAATTGATAAATGTAATTGCGAAACTGAGAATTATTTGGAAGATGCAGTTGATATTTTTGAAGAAAATTTTGATAATTTTAAGGAGTGTAAAAGTGATGATACAATTTCTGAAAATACCGATGTTAAAATGAATTGTATACCTAATATTAAGCAGTTTAAATGTATGAATGGTGAAATTGTCAAGGTTAGCTCCAAGTTTGCTGACGTTAAGAGTAATATTTGCGAAAAACCTATAACATTTAACTTGAATAACTTCTGTTTAAACGGAATTTCAATAGACAAACTTGGATTAGATGATTTACGACACGAATTAAAAGTCGGCGATTGCATTAAATTTAACTGTTTTGAAATGCTTAATGATTTAAAAATAAAGCGGCACAAAATAACAATGGTATGGAAAGATTCCCTACCCGACTTTTCAAATAGATTAAACCCAAAGAAATTTGCTCCGAAAAATAAATTGGCTCAGAATATAATGCATGACAAATTTTGTAACAAAAATATGGATAGAAAGTTTAATAATGTTGTTAAAAATAAAGTAGAGGACTGCCATGAAAGAGGACATTTTTCTGTAAATTCAAAGGCGCCAAAACGTAATAAAACTAAAATGACTGTTTTTCGACAATCAGCTGACAGTTTAAAGACTTCCCCCACTAGAAAAAACTTATTTCGGGCATATTCAATCGGAAATATTAAGTTACAACGGAGGTACCATATCACATCATTTAAACGCTACAAGCAAACTTGTACTGTTCTTAATTCATCTTCTATTTTGCCTAGTAAAAAAGCAGAGACAACTATGGAAAAAAGAAAGCACCCCTCTTCAACTAGAAGCAACGAAGTCTCCCGCTATCGACCAAGGAAAAGGTCTAGGCAGATATTTCAAGCCCAACGAAGCTCAGAGTCAGTCACCCCTCCTTATGCCTCCAGCACAGAAGGGACCTTCATCTACACATCTAGGAAAAAAGGAAAGCCCCCCTTCAGCCTGTTTAATCCCAATGCCTTGGAGGATGAGTTCAGAGATACCAGGAATTCCTAATAGTCAACGTTAGTCTTCACCTGATGTCTAAAGTCAAGTCATATTAACCAGGTGATATTGTTCTGTTATTTTGCTTTTTCCTTTAAAGTATATTATTTCATCTAGAGCTCAACGAAAGAGACAGTGGACTTATAAACTTCTTGTGAATATAATCTTTTCAAGAAAATTTAAATTGAACTGCATTTTTCACTTATTTAGTCTTCTATAATCTGAATATTTTGTATGTATATCAAGATATATTATAATTCATTGATTACAGCCATCATCTATAGAAAACGTTTAATCTTACGTGCTTTTCTTTGAAATGTATATTGTTTCGAAGTTTAAATTTATTGTATGAAATTTTTTGAATATTAATTTCTGTAATTTTATGCTTGGGTAAACTCGGTTAAAATGTAACAAGTGCTATATTTTAGTGATATTTAAATTTTTTTTCAGTATAACATTATTCACTGATATAATTAATCACTAACCTAATATTTTTAACTTAAGCAAAGTTTTCTTTCACGCTTAAAAGTCAGCGAGTTTAAAAAGAGGGGGAAATTTTCTGTTTCTAAAGCACTTAGTTTTAATTATTTAAAACTGTGATAAATGGATATGGAAGCTGACCTTGATATTAATATGTGTATGTCAAAAGTTTTTTTTTCATGTTTCAGATAATGCTTCTTAATTTTACTCTACTGTCGAAGCAAAGAAAATCTGTACAATGTAATTGCGTGGAAGTCTGGCGAAAACGATGTTTTCAAGAAAGATGTTGAAAATGAAGATTTTTCATTGTAAATTTGATACTATTTGAGTTTTATCATTGTTCATATTTTTCCCAGCAAATGCCTGGATGATTTGTGACCATATTGTACAATGGGGCTACTTAAACTAGGTTTAAAAAAAAAAATTAAGCAGTTTCTTTACTAGTTTCACACTTTTGCATTTCGTTTAAATTTCTAAAAGTGCGCGTAAGCTAAAATTTATTCTAGTTTACTATTTGATAATTAATTTTCTAAATATCTACAATTTTTTTTAGGTTATTGAAATATACGAAGATTAAAGATTGGAGCTAACATTTAAATTTATTGAGAATCGTAGATTTACATAAATTAGTAGTTTAAAGTAAACGTTTTAATTTCGATGCGGTATTGTGTATGTAAGAGTTTATTTTTGCTAGTTGCAAGTTTAGCGATGAATTTTGTTAATTCATCGATAAATCTCGGTAGTTTAAAATAATTTAGATGAATGTAGCTAAGTTTAAAAAGCGTGATATTTTGTAATGAGATATTAAATGTATGAAAGGAAAGATTCTGATTTTATGCATAGTAAATTTTTTTCGGAGACTTGCGTAAAAGTCTCCTAACAAAATTTTTTTTTCAAAGGGGGGAGCTGTAAGGTTAGGGGAAGATTTCGTAAGAAATTCGTAAATAAGAGTTGCGAGGAATCTTCGGTTAAGAGTCACTACTCTACTGAAGAAGGTATTCTACGAAATAAAGTAAGTTTCAGATTTTGCGAACTGTAGAAAGAATTAGAATAAAGTGGTCAGCAAGTCAAATGACGTAGGAAATGCAAATTAATTGGAAAAGTATAAAAGGGGTTTTAAAATGATGCTTGGGGGTTCTGTTCTGCGGAGTGCTGCAGAATTCTGCGGTGTTTGGTGAGGTGAGAAGGGGTTGTTTGATAAAGTCTTAAAGAGTTTGAAGGAATTTTACGACGGGGGAAAGGATAGTCAATGTCGCTCGGATTATAGTGAGGTATAAGTAAAGTTTCAAGCCGTTAATTTGCCAGAAGTATACGGGTAATATAGAACCATTTATTATACTTGAATTAAAGATATATATAAGATATATTTTATAATACAGTTAAGAAGTAGCCTCATTTCCCCACTTACGAGATTTAATTAAATATTTGTTAAATTAATCATCAAAGTGTCAGTGTTTATTTTCTTACACTTACAGCAGGTTAAATATGAAAGACGGAGGTGCCACCTTATCACTAGGGTGCCACGACACGTCTTTACATGGTGAGTTTAAATAGAAAAGCTATTCTATATTTACCTATTTCCTCCTTCAAATAAGTTCAAGAGCCCTACTGATCATTATATTTTAATTGATTAAAAGAAATGTATTTTGTATGACCCTATACAGTTAAAAGGAAAAATAATATCATTTCATCTAAATATGAATATATATATATATATATATTTAAAAAATAGCCAGCAATGTAACGATCGTCTTTTATCACGGTGTAACTTTTTGTTAAGTTAGTGACGCAATATTTTATTCCTACTTCAATCTAGTGTTTAATTTGGGACGTTATTCGTGTTTATGACTTAAAAATAAAATAAATCTCAAATCTTAAGTTTGAAAATACATGAATATGGGAATGTAGAGCTGTAAATTTCAGAGAAATAGTTTTGACAAATAAACTATTATTTTATAAGCTTGGATAAATAGCAATTTAGTCAAAAATCTTTTTTTTTTTTGGTCAAACAAAATTTAAAAAAAAAATGTTCATTCAAAAATAAAAAATATATATATGTATATATTCTTTGTGATTACTTAACATGGTATAATAATAGAAGAAAGAAAAAAAGTTTTAAATATGCAGCCTTATTGTGATTATAACTAAAATAAGTGATATAACAATGTTTTAAAGTGTTAAATGTTTTGTGTCTCAACTTGAAAGAAAAATAAATAAAGGATAAAAGGAAAGGTAGCTGAAAGCAAAAAAAAAAAAAAAAAGATTGTCAGATAAATCAAAATAAAATAGAACAGCATTAATGCTTCAGGAATTATTCGAAACATTTGTATAAGTCTTTGAAAGAGAACAGTTTGATGGCATATATAATTATAATTTCCACGATTATTCCAATATTTATTAATACATCCTAACATAGGACAATCCGTACACTTAACTTAAAATTGGTGATTGACGTGAGTAATATAGCTAAAATATTCCCCTGAGCATTTTTGAAAGGGAATTCCTGAATGTAATGCCTCGAACCGTTTAAATCCTCAAGAATTAAATAGGCAAATTAAGAAATACAAATAAAAATATTTAAAAAAGTAATTTGAATGATATAGATAATTAGACTCAAACAGTAGTAAAGTAAGAGTTATATATATATATTTAACAAGTAGTTTGAGTGAATCGCAAGAAAGTCTGATGTTTACGTTTATATTTTTGTTGGATATTTCTAAATCTTTGATTAAAAAAAGAATTAAAATATAATTTCTGGAAAATTATTCTACCACTACCTACGTGTCGATCACTCTATCTATATGTACTTGTATTTGCCTGAAAATTAGCCATCTAGCAAATGACTAATTAGCATTATAAAAAAAGGGGGGGGACATGAGTATAAAATTAAAGCATATTGACAAGGAACTAAAAACAGAAAATAAAAGTATTAATTAAACATATAAAATGAAACTCTTATTTATTTATTTTTCTTTATAAACAACGACAAAATAATCTTATTTTGTATTAAGTTATTTTAAAATATTTCCAACAAACGAACTATTAAAAATTATAAACATCGTTGAAACTTCTAAAAATGATTTGAGCTACAATTAATTTTATAAATTAATCTTAAATTAATCATTTTATAAGTCGTATAATAATGCATGGATTTATAAATAAATTTTAAATTTCATTCTTTAAAAAAAATAATTTAATTCTTTAAAAGAATTTAACACGTTTCAGTTAAAACATGAATTCTTTGCATTTAAGTATACCAATTTTAAAGCCTTAAATGCCAATTTTAAAGCCAAAATTCATACATACTGAACTGTAAAATTAAAAAATAAAATTTCTGTTATTATGTGAACATATTAGTATTTCACAAAAATAATAAGTAATTAAAATAATTACAACTGCATCAAAATCTTTATAATAGGAAATACCTCAAAGATATCAGGGATAAAAATGTGATTTGCTTCTTTAAACAGAGGTTTAAAAAAAAAAATCCATTATTACTCTGAAAAGAAGCAGTTAGACGTTACTACCTGTTTCTCACTGACATTATGCATATTTTTTAAATCTCAGAAGACGTTATAATTGTTTATGCACATATTACATACACAAAATGAAAAGAAAAAGTAAATAAATAATAATTAAAAAAAATATTAAACATTAAAAATTAGCAGTTAAGTTTTATTTTCATTCAGTTATTTTCTAAAATGTCTCGTAGGATACTGGGATGAATTAAAATTAAACTTTCGAAGAGGATTAAGTTTGCCTGAAGATTAATTCTTCTCTTTTTATTTACATTCATGGCTTTTGGATATTAAATGGGTCGAGATTTCTCAAAATCTGTCAGTTCATGTTTTTTTTTTTTTTTTTTTTTTTTTTTACTTCTAAAGCTTATAAAGCTAATGATATGCTTAATTAATTTCAAAATAGTTTGGGATAACATTATGAAGCATTTTAAAATAAACCGTATCAATAATCATTAAGTAGTAACCATAAAAAGTATGTTTTATGATTTTTTTTCTTTTCTTTTCTTTTCTTTTCTTTTTTTTCTTTTTAAGAATCAGAATTTTATAGGAGGGTGTTATAAACTTTTACTTATTACAAAAGAAAAAAAGAATAAAGAGAAAGAAAATAAAAAACAAAATGAAAACTGAAATATAAATTAAATTTGTAAATATGTGAGGCCTCACTCGAACAAAAACTGGAATTTGCGATATGCCAGGCTTTACTTGTCCAAGGAAGGTTTGGTAAGTCAAGTGTTACTTGACCATGGAAGATTCTTTCAAGTGGCAATGGCTTCGGCAAAATGTTGAATGTATTTGTAGGAAAGTTGTGCAAGTTGCGAAGTTAAAAAAACTCAAGCGTATGTCAGTATTTTTGGGAAATATGTTTCAAGATAAATATAGGTAACTGGTGCTCCAGTCATAACGAATTAAGTAGACCTCTTTTAATGTTTTACACTGCAAAAGACCAATTATTACCAGAACATTATGCTGTTAAATAGGTTAATTAACATAGAAAATATCTGTAAAGAGAAACTCTTTTGCAGCCGTTTCTAATATATATATATATATATATATATATATATATATATATATATATATATATTAAGCAGAATGTGCTGTATCCCTTTTTGCCAGCACATTCTGCTGTAAAAACTGCGGCTCTATTTTACAGTTCAGTGCGTGTTTATAAAAGATGCTAATAAATTCAGGAGTATGTTATTAAATAATTTATTATGTCAAAACACTTTCTTCTACAACTTTTGAGTATTCACTTAACGCAACACTCATTACACATAATAGACCTACATTTTCTTTTTAAACAATAAATAAAATTCTATATGTATAGTTAAACCATCGCTTTAAAAGACTCGCATAAAAGATTGGATTTAAAATATTTATCTTCAAATACATATTCTTACAACATTAGAAATTAGAAATGAGTAGTCAAGATTCTGCTGAAAATATGCAACTCTTTGTTAGGTTTAGGACTTCTCATAGTCACAATGTAAAGTTATTCATTTTTCCCAGACATTTTACCATTCGAAATTCGTCATCTTTGAACAAGTCGGTGGTAGCATACTTGAAACTACAATTTCTTGAAGTTAAATAAATCAGCATTTATATCTGTAATTTACAACATAATGTACACATATAAATCATTATACCTAATTTTTTTTTTTCAGATATCTCTGTTTTTTCTTAATGATAACTAAAATTTTACGATATCCCTTCGTTGAATGAGACGACGTTTAACAAGTTAAGTTATTCAGTCTACGTCTATTAGCGTAAATAGACAAATTTTACAGCATTTTCTGCATAAGAATCGATAAATATAAAGAAAAAGTTTTATTCATATATCTTTTTATTCATATATATTACTTCTTAGTAATACTTAAATTTTTGTGACACATTCTTACATGAAAATAAATGGCAAAATGAGTGTTAATAATATTATTGTTGTTAAATTGTTCAATGTTATTAAAAAAATATTTAGTGTTCAATATCTGTAAATTCTAAATATTTTTACGTATATAAAATAAATTATAATTAGGTATACATGTGCACATACACAATACGCAGAAACACACAGATACACGTACATTTATTGTATATGATAAACTTTTTTGAAATATCTACACAAATTTCATTATACATATATTTGATTTTTTTTTCTTTTTTGAAATGCGATACGTATATCCTCTAATATCCCTGATATGTATATTAGGATTTTCCCGTCAATTCCGCATAAGTTAACATTATCCCAGAGTCATAATATTTAGCTAAAACGTATTTAGGGTCAAATACAAAAGATTTAAAGGGCAGGTGTATCAGATTTCAGAAAAGAAAAACAAGAACAAAAATTTCCCCTCATTTAAGGGACACCCTAATATATATATATATATATATATATATATATATATATATATATATACAGTGCAGCCACGTTTCCTGAAACTACCAGCGACGACGGGTCCAAAATGTTGGAGGGATGTCAGCCTGGCCAGCAGGTTGTGATTTGGAAAGCATTCAATAATTCACGCTCTGTTATCATTCATTTTCTATGACCCGGATGACTGTCACCACTATTTTAACAGTGGACTCGTTGAATTAGTGCTTTCGCAGAGGATTCCATGGTTTCATGAAATTTGGTCGAAAAAAAAAATATATATCAGCAATGCGATGAAAATAGTAAATACAACAAACATTATACAGAATTTAAAATATTACCAAAACAACCAAATCTTACATATTGAACAGAGAGAGATAGTGAGCAAATAAAAGTTCTTGAAATGACAATGAAAAAAACGAAAATTGCTATTTCGTCATCACGAGTGCTTATAAATAATAAGTGGAAAAACTAACATTGTTTTTGTGTTCATGGAGGACTTTACCATTAATCTATCCTCAAGCCGACTATATTATCCAATATAAGCAAAAATGATGCACGATAAAAAATTAAATTATTAAACTTAAAATTTTACACAGATGGAGATAATAAGACAAAAAATACAATATCAGGACAAGCATGAGATATTTACAAGCAATTACTAAAATGTATATTAAGAGACAAGTTGAGATGTAATACAAGAATGCAAGATTTAAATATAAGTATAGAATATTTATAATTTAATGAAAAAAAAGTTAATATTTAAAATTCAATATTATAATGGTAAATTCAAATTAATATGATTATTTTAAATGATTTATAAAATGCATTAAAAATTACTACATTTTATATTTATTTAACCATTCAAACGGTGCTTTCAATTAAAGCAAAATCTGTTATTATAAGAAAAAGTATACATTCAGAAAAAATTCTGTAACTGACATCTAGAATCTAAATCATCTGGCTCTAGAAAAAATAGTTACACGTCATCCTTATAAATTCTAGTCCCCTTTAAAAGCGAGTTCTTGAAGCCCCTATTAGAATTCTAGAGCGTTTGCCTATATTCTCGAGGAAAAAGTTATTAAAAAATCTCTGCAAATAAATGAGACTACAAGAGGCGGATTTCAGCAACTAAAATCTTCGTGTATGACCCAATTCTAGAAAATCAAGCAAGAATTTCTCGCAATACAAAAGATTCAGAATATTCGGAATATTCAGGATATTGTTTGTCCATCTAGAAATGTGTAAACACGAAATTCTCGATCATTTCGTCTATCCAGTTTATTGGCGTGCCTATGCGCATAGTTCGAAAATTTATATTTCTAGGTGAGGAATTTAGAAAATGGCCAATTATTCATTCTAGAGGAAGGCGGTATATTTTTTTTTCTCAGTGAAGTAATTTACGTTACATGGATAATTAACAGACACAAAATAAATAAATAATTAAATAAAGGAATTTCTTTTTTAGTTAAGATAAATAATATGATAACATGAATCGATTGTTACGATTATTTAAAGCTATGAAACATCAAGTTCCATAAGTTTTAAATAGTTCGATGCACTCGAGGTATTTAATATTCATAGTGTCCTTTTGCTATCTCTTGGAAAGAAGCTAAAATAAAAAGCATTATCAATGGGCAAGAACTTAATAATTTTAATGATTGAAAAGTTTTCTTATATATATAAAGGAATGTAGGATATACATATAAAGGTAGGATATATATAAAGTATAGGATATATATATAAAGGTTACCTTGATTATGTTCGTGTTTAATTTTAAGAGAAATAAACTCTTAATCAAATAAAATTTTAATCGAATATGATGAAAATAATAAGTAGCATTTCTCTTATTAAATCTTAAAAGAAAAATTAAAAGAAAAAATTCGGCATCGGAAATCTAGTTAATTTAAAATCTAAGTAATTGAATCAGAAGGTAGAAACTGGCATGAAACTGATAGAACATGAAAAACACTACTAATACTTATTTGCATAAATATACATATATCTGAATTAATTCTAGTCGTTGTTAAATGTATTTAAATGTATAAAAAGATGGGCGTCCACTTAAATGTGTATGTGATCCTCACATACATATTTTTTTAATTTCTTCTGTAATTTTGTATTTCGTCATAATATTAACATCTACTTCCATAAAAAGAGAAAAAAAAAATCTGTCAATCATACTGCTGTTTTAACTGACAGTATCGTTTAAAAATAAATCAACCCAGATTATAATATGGATGTTATAATTTTAAGTAGAAAATATAAAATATTTTGTTATATAACTTAATGCTCAGCCTTTCGTAAAATGAGAGGAAATCGCAACGTGGAAGCGCCCCCTGTTCGGTAATATAGCCCAAAAGCTAATCGGCACCAATTCAAACTAAGTTCTAACTAAAAGTAAACTTTGGTTAAATTAAGTCCATTGGTTGATAAAGTACAATGTGCGAACTCAATTAGACTGATATTTTCTAAAAAAGGTCGAATTGAATTCAGGAAATCTCAAAACGTGCAACTTAATCGAAAATCGAAAATCTAAAATTTTTCTGTATCTTATACTTTCTTCTTAGATATGCAGAGGATAGAATAAAAATCCACTTTAAAAAAAAAAAAAAATAAGTAGTCAATTTCAGTTAATTCAAATGCAAGAAAATTTCAAAACGTGTAAATTCAGCAAAAACTGGAAATCGAATTTTCTTTCATATTTTCTACTTTCTTCTTATACATGAAGAAGCTAGTAATAAATCTTCTTTTATAAAGATAAGTAGTCAATTTTATTTAACTGAAATTCAAGAAAATCTCAAAATGTGTAAATGCATCAAAAACCGGAAATCAAAATTTTTCCAGATCGTATACTTTCTTCTTATATACGCAGTAGATATACGCAAAGCGAAGTGTGACGTCACTGACTGTCGTTGGGGCCAAGTAAAGGATTTCTTAATTTAATCGTCCATTGGATTTGTTGTAAAAATTATTAAAAATTGAGGAAAATTATTTCCCGATTTTTATCTCCGTATTTCGGTATAATTACAAATTAGCAATCGTGCACATGTGCTAGATTAAGTTATTTTTCTGTCAAATTGACAAAATTTGAATTTAAAATTTAAAAACTCTAGAAATAAAATAGGCATAGATTTGATATCTGTTCGAATATGTCGTCCTTGGTGTTTTGTGTATTTGGCGATCAAAAACGTAATACGAAAACATACATGCCAGATGTATATTTTCGTAATACATATATATTGTACGAAATATTGTTTCATATTATTGATTGCTCTCATTATTAAAATAAACATTATTAAAATAACAATGATTTTTTAAAGGAATTAAATATGCTCGTGAAATAATTTGGTTATCTTTTATAATTCATTTATTTTTTTATTTTTATTTTTCCGCCAAGGACGACAGATATCAAATCTGTTCCTTTCAAAGGAATCTAATTCCTTTGGAATGAAATGTTTATGTTTATATTCGAAAATGGAAGTCTGCCATTTTATTTTTCTAGAGTTTTGAAACTTAAAATTAAAATTTTATGAATTTTATAGAAAAAAAAATCTGGAGTGACTCCACTCGACTTTCCGAACATTGAGTAATTAACAGTTTTGTAGATAAAGTAAAGAAAGAGTAGTTGTTAAACAAACAAAAGAGAGAAAACCATAATAGAGTGTTTGAGTATTTTTCTCCATCTATTACACGTTGTTTTATTTAACGCTACTGAACTTTGAGCCCATAGATCATAATGACAAAGAAATTTTCGTTGTGTCCCTGTAAAAACCTATAAATGTTAGATTCACCAAAATGCTTATAGTTAGTGCAACAGTGATTTATAATACTCATATAAATTTTCAGCTGAATTCAATAAGGCGTTTAGATGCTATCGTACTTTTAAAAATTAAGTCCGATAGGCCATAATGATAAAGAATTTTTCTTTGTGTCCCTGTAAAAAAACTATAAGTGCTAGATTCACCAAAATCTATAGGGTTCGTACTATGGTGACTTACAATATGCGTACCAACTTTCAGGTTAATCGAACGAAGCGTTTAGACGCTAGCGTGTTCACCCACAGACATACACACATACACACATACATACACACATACACACACACATACATACATCATCGTAAAAATAGTGAAAACGGACTCAGGGGACCTCAAAACGTATAGAAACATCAAAATCTTGAATTCGGATTTTTGACATGATTACAATACTTTCCTCACTATAGTGTTCGGAAAGTAATAACTCAATCTAACATGCGTAGACAGAACCTTGTATATAACTGTACCCAAATATGGGGATTAAAATCGGGAGATAAATTTCCTTAAGAAAAAAAAGTACAATGGACGATTAATATAGGAAATCTTTTGCTTGGTATTTTTTAATATAAAAGTGTATGTGTATAAAATATGAAAAAAAAATGCGTAAAAATCAAAAGTATTTTTAAATACCTTCTTGACACTGATTGAAAAAAAAATTGTATTCTGCAAATATTGCTTTTTATATCTTCCGAATGATACTACTTTCAACTCTCTACTTCCATAATTAATATATCTAAAGTGTACCACAGATTTCATGCTTGCCTATTAATATATTGATCAATAATAAATTAATATTTATTCGTCTTTTTTTTTTTATTATTATAGAATAATTTAACATAAGGACATTCAATTTTCTTCGTTGTATTTCATAAAAAATAAAAAGTACAGATAAAAAGGAAAAATTCTCTAACAATACTTTTAAAAATAAAAACTGCTGAAAGAAAATATTCTATCTTCAAACGATATAACATCAAAATATAAAACTTCACTCTAATTCTAAGATTACCGGAGAAAATCCATGAAAATCCTTCTTGTATAACTCGTCTTTTTTTCTCTCAACTGTAATAAAAACTCAAGAGTTTCTTTCTTGTTGTTTCCCGTAAACAAACAATCGGATCAAATAACTTATAAATGATTGGGATTAAGTGCTGCGTATAACATTTTTCTTTCTTTTAAAGTTATGATATTTAATTTTTTTCAAGACATATTGGGAAAATTTAAGTTACTAAAATGTATGGATAGAAAAAATATGACAGATGTTGAAAATAGTTAAAGAAATATCAACCATCTTAACACTTTTTTTCCAGATCACGCAATCTTACCAATACAATTTACATATGTAGATATGTAATATTTATGCAACACCATAAATTGGGCATTTTATTTTTAAAATGCATGATGATTACAATTGTTTGATTATATTTCGATTTCAAATAGTTCTAACTTTAAAACTACCGGTCAGAATGATTTGCTATTTTACCAGAACAATCGTGAGGGAATAGAATTTTATTTGGCGTATGGAAAAAAAAAATGTTGAAAAATTGGCCGATAGATGGCGATGTCAGGGTAATGGCATTGAAAAGACTTGAAGGAATTTGTTAAACACAGAAATGTCGTTAGCCAAAGAAATTCTTTTTGAACACTCTTTAATTTCTCTTACCCATATGTATGGAAGAGAAAATATTGTTTTTGTGTTAAATTTTCAAATTTGAGTTTTTGTTATATTTACCCGTTTTGAGTTTCCTCTGAACCTGAAAATAATATTTTTAGCGGTAGATATGTATGTTTCTGTGTATGTTTGTCTCTGATATGCCTGTTATCAGTATATTTCAAGACAAAATAGTAGTAGAAAGTATAAACTCGCTATTCTAAATGTGTATCATACAGGATTGCTAGACTAAACTTTTCGTTGTAATGGTTCGTGTACAGGGAAATCCAAGAGATGTCAAATACTTTATTTTTATGGGGAAATTTCTGGTAAGTACAGCGTAACATCTATAGGCTGTCTTAAACAAAACTGAATAAGCAATTTTTTTTTTATATTCACAAAAGCATGTTTTGTGTAGATTGTGCTACGGAAATGATTCATTATTCGTTTACAGGGATACCAAAATATTTGGATATATTGGGACTGTACTTGGAAATTGCTAGAATTGTAATTCATTTTAAGTTAGATATTTTTCATATACAGAGAGGAAAGTTTTCCGACTTTTGGCGGAACTCTTCCACAGGAATTCTTTTTAGAATAATCTGTATCCTACTTAATCAAAGGATATTAGAGTAAAAATACGCTCATCTTTTCTAAATAAAAATAGTGGTGCCGATAACGATAACCACTTTCATCCCTGCATATAAGACTAAACTTAAGCGCAAAACATTGTTTATTGTGCAAATTGTTTATAGACAATATACAGGAAAATTAGATTTTTATACCCATATTGTAAACGAAGTACTTTTTGAAATTCTATTTTTAACTCTGTTTCTTTTTTTTTATATTATCAAGTTTTGAGGTAACCTTGATTATGAAAGTTCAATTTGTATAGATTGGTCTTCATGTATATCTGTTTTCAGCATACCTTAAAAAGAAAAATTGTTGCAAATCAAAACTTGGTATTTTTAAGTTCGTATTAGGTTGCCACTTAAAAATTTTGATAAAAATTGGCAAGTTTGAAATCAAATTAATAACGACCTTGATTTTTTTTAAATAAATGTATGCACTATGGACAAACTGGGGGGTTTATGGTGGCAGTATCAACTCTCACACATAATTATACGTCAAATAAAACTGTTCCTAAACTGTTTATAAATTATTTTAAAAATCGATTGAACTTTTTATTATCTTTCCTTATTTATCTTAAGATTTATAATACAATTAATCTTTATAGTATTGAAATACAGAGCAAGAGAAAGCCGTGTGAGTGATACACTAGATTATTTAAATTATCTAGTGAATACGTATTGACTTCGATGATATAAAATCTTTAAATAAAAGCATTATAATATGGTTTTTAATTGCATAAAATAATAATATTTTATTGTCTTACAAAACAAACATATTAAAATAACATTAAAAATAAATAAATAAATAAAATGTAATGAAACACATGTTTTGCTGCTCTAAAAGTGAAGTTGCACAACAGTCTTTTCTATGTATTCCATTGATTTATTCAATATACTGTACATAATAAAACACGTTCTTATTCACATCTGAGAAAAGAGCGGCATTTAAACTGCTTCCTCGGTATACAAAAGACCCCAGAAAACATTTTCCATATAATCGAGGGGAGTCTAAATAACTGAATGGGAATAACCAGTACCGATACATATCCTGCATTTTTCCTCGTCTGTTTCCCTCGAATACGTTTTTTATTCCATCAGATTCCAACCAATTCTATACAGCTTCTTAAACAGAATATTCAAGTAACATGCATAGTTTTTTCCTAAGATATCATTCTGCATATATATATATATATGTAATAAATTTATGATAAAAATTAGAATGTAAAAGAAAATTTCTTTTTCATTCGATACTTTAACTGTAAAATTGTTTATCTTAATTTATCACATATATTGATATATTATTTGATATATATAATTATGTTAATTGATATATACACATATTGATATTCTATATTTACTAGATAAAAATGTGAAATCCATGTCCCTAGAATTATTATTTACTAGTTTTTCTTTTATCAAGTTAAATCCTCTAAAATGAGTAAAATTTAAATTCAATTTTCTTGTAAATACATTTTTTATGTTCAGTTTTGTAAATATTTCGGAATTTTTTTCCGTTACAGTATTAACAAAATAATGGGATTAAAATTTAAAAGCTTTTTTTTTTTTATTTACATTTCACAAAACACTTTGTAAAAATCTGAAAAGAAAATTCATAAATTTATATATTTTTAGTGTTTTCCTATATTTCTCAAGGTATAATCTGCAAAAACAAAAACAAAAAATAAGTATACTTTATTTTTTAATATAGAGGGATTAAAAGATTATTAATGGATGTCTACGAAATCTCCATTGTTATATTACTGGATTTAAAATTTAAAAATATCTTAAATAAAAAATTTAAGTCTAGGCAACAATATGTTCTTGGGATAGAAAAAATATGTTTTAAAACGTTATTTTTACATATTTTTGAATGTAATACACTTTATACAACTGCGTAAAATTTGATAGCAAAATTCATAAATTTATGCGTACATACGCACATATATATATGTATATATGTGTGTGTAACTGTTTAGTCATATTTTTTACTGATATCGATACTACAAACAAGAAAAAAACTGAAAATTTTAGTTTATAGTGGAAACAAAATTCAGTAATTTATAAAAATGATTTTGTTTTCAGTATATATATTTTATTATTAAACTTAATCTAAAAAATATATATAATCTAAACAATTAATGCAGAAATTTGATAAATTTAAGTTATTTCTTAAGCATTCTATTTTATTCATCTAAAGAAAACTATGTAGAACAGGAATATTTTAAACTAACATTTAGAAAACGAATTTCGTTGTTCTATGGAAATTTTTCCCAGCTATATTAACATAATTTCGGGTTTCAAGCATTAAGAAAAAATTTACCAGGAAAATTTATAGTTCAAAATAAAGTCTACTTTAGTAAGTTGGGGAAAATGTTTCATTTTAAATTTTCAAATAAAGTTAAAGCGTCAAGCCCTACTGAGCACAAATTTTCTGTCAATATATATATATATATATATATGTGTGTGTGTGTGTTCTACGTATTCTTCATTCACTAAGGTAAAATTGTGTAGAACTGTGGAATATTAATAAATTTTTCAGAAGCTTATTTTTTATAGTGATGGAAGTCTTAAATGAAACTATTAGCTTTTAATCGGGCTTCAGGTATTGAATTAAAGTGGTAAAATGCAAATTTAGTATCAATATTTTTTGAAGGTCTGAGTTAATGTAAAAAATAAATAAATGAAAAATAAGAAAGAAATTTTTGCCTGACAAAAATTCATGAATATATTTTTCTTTTTCAGCCTAAAGTGTATATTCAAACGTTTACAGTTTTTTTTCCCCTTTTCTTTTTCTAGTATTTCATTTCAGATACGTTATTGTCTCTATCAAACGTTCCCTTTCTTGTTTTTGTCTACATTGTACATTCTTAAATATTATCTAGTTATAATATAACGGGAAAAAAAATGTTTAATGTTAAGATTAAGATCAACTGACTTGATAAGCATCCAAGCCCTGGGTGGTGTACTCTGCACGGCGTGGCAGTTTAAGGGAATCATGCTCTTTTTCATTCGAGTTTCGGAGATAAACACAGAGAACCCTGAAAGACTAGGCCAAATTTCGTGACCTGGGTTCAAGCACGGCCCCTTTCGTGGAACAATTTCGAGATAAAACTTTCACAAAAAATCCTAGGACGTATAAAAAAGAGAGTTTTAAACAATAATATTATTTTTGGAAGTCATTCCACAAAAATCTATTTTTTCCCCTATTTTAAAGTATTGTCAAACATTCACTGATTAATATTATTGTTATTATTTTTATTATTATTATTATTTGGTTTCTGACAAAATTTTAAGAATATAAGATTTCCACTTTTGAGTTATCTTTGTCTGTGTCTGTGTCTTATGTTACATATGTTATTGTACATTTAGAACAAAATATCAAAATCAATAAAAGTACAATAATTAACATATAAAAAAGAAATGTATAGACAGAATATAAATCTGCATGATGGCGAATATTAAAAATAAATTAACAAAATTTTGTGGCAACTGTATTTCAGGACTACTGCACATAATTTCATATAAATTGGTATGTAATTACACCTTGACATAAACTAGTGCTTATCAACTTTTGGTAAAAATTGTCTTACAGGTTGCGTTGCCATCCCGCTTTTTCTAAATTTTTAACATGGTGATATAGGACAAAATTTTGGATAAATGTGCATAAATAGAATTATTTTTTAATAATCATCATGAAATTTACCATAATTATTTATAATAAAGATAGTCAACTGGGAAAATTTTTTTGTATGTGTAGGAGCGTCGTCTACCCCCATGGAGGGAAGTCCCCCCCTCGAGGGGAGTAAATTTTTATGATGCATATCTTTCAAAAGAGCTCGCCAGTACCTTTAAAACATGGTATCTAACCTTTAAAACTACCTTTAAAACATGGTATCTAACATGGTGGTATAGGAAAAAATTTTGTATAAATGTCCATAAAAAAAAGTTATTTTTTAATGACCATTATTAAATTCAAAAGAATTATATGTAATAGAGATAGTCAACACGTAAAAAAAAAATGTGTAAAAAAATGCCTCCCCCATGGGGAGTGTCCCCCTCGAGGATAGTAAATTTTCATGCATCTTTCAAATAGATCGCCAATACCTTTAAAACAAATGGTTGAACCATTGATCTGCGATAATTAAAAGAAAATTGTCGATTTTTTGAATTTTTAACAATATATTATATATTGTTAATATATATATATATATATTAAGGTGGATCAAAAAACGCGTTTTCTCTCCAATACAATTCTAATAGCACAGAGAACTTTCGCATAGGCATCATTATAAATGAAAAAAATATTAAATTTTTTTTTTCAAAATTTGAAATCGCGCAAAAGGCCTAAAGTTACCAAAAAAGTCAAAATTTAAAAAAAATGCAAAAATTACAAAAATATACATTTTTTGTTCTAATAGTGAAAAAAGTGTTTTTAAGAGTGTCCTAAATGCATGCAAAATATAATTAGACCCATTCTTGTTTTACTGAATTCGCGCAAAAGGCCAAAAGTTGCGGGGTTGTATCGTAAAAAAACGATATTTCATGATTTTCGACGATTTTTAAACATGTGCCAAAACCCATAAAAGTTTTATTTTTAATTTGTAATCGTGTAAAAACCATTCAAAATAGTTTTCCCAATCCAGAAATAATTTAACACATTAAGGTTTGTAATAAGACTCTAACAAGTGATTTACAAAAAATGCATTAGCCAAACATATCATATTGCAGGTCTCAGCTCATTTCAACATTTAATCTGTGCTGAAATGACCTAGGACTCACGGCGAGGACGTGGCTGCAAGGCGATTCCCACCTCCACCCTACCAACCAACCAACCAGGGTGAATTTTATTTACAATATTTACAGTAACTATTTACTTTGTACAATGCATATATGTTCGTTGTAGGCAAAAGGTTATTTAAGTAGAATCCCCTTTGAATTTTGACTTTGAATTAAATGTGGGGATCAGCTGTCTTGATTTTAAAGTCGCTCTAATATAATCATCACGATTTTCATGCTCGCACACTTTTTCTGCTGCTTCTGTAACCAGTTTTACACACCTCAACTGACTGGGTGTGGCTTGGGAATTTGAAGTAGTTAAACTCTGGTAGCGCTTTGTCTTTCAATACAGAAGCAATGTATTCAATTGGCATCTCGGACAGTAGTGGCGGAAATTTTAACGAGTTACCTTATAGGCATTTGCTTGATCACTTGGATGGATCGACAACAGGACCAGCATCATTTAGCGGTCCAGTTGAAAAACAACTCCCTGGATGTGAGAAACTCCCTGTTGTAGATTTTGAGCCGATACAATCAGAAGAAATCATTGATATCACTAGAAACGATCTGAGTAAAGATCAGAAGTATCTCCTAGGCATTGTAAAAGCGGTCAACACAGGAATCTGTAATCCAGAATTGGCTGCAAGGGATCCTGGACGCATCAGCCACTCTCGTTGGCTAACCTGTGTAACCGGGTTTTAAGATTGTATGTATCCCAAACTAGTCCAACAATTGAGTTACAGACTCTTGCAAATGACAAAGTGAAGTCATATGCACCTCTTTGGTTTGGTATAAAGAAAAACTACACTGTGAAGGATGGACCGAAGCATATTTTGAAGGTAGTTAAAACAACCAGGCATCTACCGGACAATATCAAGCAAATCATTGATCCAGTAATTCAAAGGAACGCATTCTTCTGCCACCCTGAAAATATAATGTTGGCTATGATAATGGATGAGAGACCACACATTAGAGAACTTGGCTACAGGAGGATCCTTAAGATCAGAAATGAGCCATCAGCTTAAGGTTATGTAAGAGACTTCAAAATACCTTCAATAAATTTTAGTGCAAACGACTATACCGAACTAATTGATTGGTCAATCTGCAAATTAACACCACCGTCACTACTGTCCAAGATGCCAACTGAATACATTGCTTCTTTATTAAAAGACAAAGCGCTACCAGAGTTTAACTACTTCAAATTCCCATGCCACACCCAGTCAGTTGAGAGGTGTGTAAAACTAGTTACAGAAGTAGAAGAAAAAGTGTGCGGGCATGAAAATCGAGATGGTTATATTAGAGCTACTTTAAAATCAAGACAGCTGATGCCCACATTTAATTCAAAGTCAGAATTCAAAGAGGCTTCTATGTAAATAACCTTTTGCCTACAACGAACGTATATGCATTGTACAAAGTAAATAGTTACTGTAAATATTGTAAATAAAATTCACCCTGGTTGGTTGGTTGGGTAGGGTGGAGGTGGGAATCGCCTTGCAGCCACGTCCTCGCCGTTTCAGCACAGATTAAATGTTGAAATGAGCTGACAGCTGCAATATGATATGTTACATTTTTTGTAAATCACTTGTTAGAGTCTTATTATAAACCTTAATGTGTTAAATAAACACTCATCAGATATGGAAAACGGCGTTTTTACGGGACTCTATAACTTAACTTATACTATAATTTAGATCTTTTGCGCGAATACAGTTAAGGAATAACAGGTCTGAAAGTATTATTTCTGGATTGGGAAAACTATTTTGAATGGTTTTTACACTATTACAAATTAAAAATAAAACTTTTATGGGTTTTGACACATGTTTAAAAATCGTCGAAAATCATGAAATGTCGTTTTTTTACGATACAACCCGCAACTTTAGGCCTTTTGCGCGAATTCAGTAAAACAGGAATGGGTCTAATTATATTTTGTATGCATTAAGGACACTCTTAAAATTTTTCACTATTAGAACAAAAAATGTATTTTTTTGTAATTTTTGCATTTTTTTTTTTTTTAATTTACCGGTATTTTGACTTTTTTGGTAACGTTAGACCTTCTGCGCGATTTCAAATTTTGAAAAAAAAAAATTATATCTTTTTCATTTAATATAATTTTTTTCAAACCTGCCTATGCGCAGGTTTTCCGCGCTATTAGAATTGTATTGCAGAAAAAAAGCGTTTTTCGATCCCCCCTAATATTTATATATACCTATATATATTATGTAATATTGAGAATAAAATTGACTTTTTTTTTTTTTTTTTGATATTTAGTGTCATACTACTTCTCTAATATGGAAATCGTCTGCATTATCGTAGAAGATAATTTTTTTTTTTTTTTATATTTTAATAAATTATTTTTACTGGGTGAATTTGTATAGGAAAATATAGTAAAAAGTCATGTGGTGGCCACATGGCATTTTTTGTTTTGTTTTATTTATTTATTTATTTATTGGTCCAGACATGCATTTATAGAATATGTTTAAATTTTACTTTTGATTTCTGAAAAAAAATTCGTACAGTGTATGGCAGCACTTTTCAATTATTTTCGACATCTTCACTCTGTTCTTATATATTGTCTTATTTTTCTGTTAATACATTAAGTGCTATGTCAGCCATCGGTGGCTGACACTGAACTTTCCGTTTAGGCTGCGTCAACCCCAGGTGGCTGACAATATCAAATATGATATAAAAACGCATCAACCACTGGTGCCTAACAGTGTAAAATATGATATAAATCTAAAAAGAAATTTCATTGTTTACAGTAATTACTGAAAGTTTATTTAAAATTTACTTAATTTTTATTTATTACCGGATTGCATCATTAAGGCATTTTAATGGATTTAATGAAACACGGTAAACATAAGAGGCTTCTTAGCAGCGCGCGTGACCTACCAACAAATATCATACAGAAAAGCAAAAGTTCGTACGGACGCGGATCATTTTATTGCCTCCAAAGACGAGAGCTTCTATCGCCGTGGTATACATTTGTTTCCCGATAAATGGGCAAAGGTTGTAGAAAGTAATGGAGAGTATTTTGATTAAAAATTGTCATTTGATTTATGTATTTTTATGAAATGAAGCAATAAAAAACGGCACGAACTTTTGCAACGACCTAATATTTCATGTAAGTTAAAAATAAGTTTCCTACCATTTGATAGAATAAATACATGTACGTTGTAAACTATCAGCTCATATCATTAACATAATCATTAAGGCATTTCAATGGATTTTATATAAACACGGTGTACATAAGACACTTCTAGGTAGCACGCGTGACCTAACGGTGTTACCTTAAGAATTCGCATGGCGTTCAACGTGTTAATGTTATAAGCAAAATGTAGATTTATTTTATGGAACAAATTTAGCATTGAGATGAATTCACATTTTATTGATTTTTACTTTATTAATTTTACAAAATGGGCGAAAACACCAACAGACATCATATAGAAAAATATTTCATGTAAATTAACTGAAAGTTTCCTACCATTTGATAGAATAAATACATGTACGTTATATACTATCAGCTCATATCATATATGTAATTTTCTGAAAGTATTTACTTCCATACAATCTTTTTATAGCCTTATGCAAAAACTAATAAAATACTATGATATACTCAATTTTTTTAAAAGCATTTACCTATAAAAAGGTTCATAAATGCTATCTCAGTGCATAAAAGCAGTTTTATTATACCATGCCAACGATGTAGCAAAAATGCTATCCTTATAAAAGCTAAAATATATGGTTTTTAATTGATAAATATTATATACTTTAAAATGAAATTGATGTAAAGTTTGAAATTTTATTTTAATTATTTAAGGTGACTTTCACTTGGTACTGCTGAATGTTTCATATAAGAACTTATATTTCCATTTAATATTTATAAAGTATAGTATATTAGGTTTGTTAAATTAAATATATATTCAGGCAAAAAGTGTTATGGCTTTTGATTATCTTTTTACAGATTTGTAATATCTAAATTGAGTTTTTTGAATTTGCATTTTTTCATAAATTTATGCTCCTCAAAATGCTTAATTTTTTTCGGATATTTAAGAAAGGACTAATGCATATATATATATATATATATATATTGGATGTTTAATACAATCTATTTAAAAGAATTAGGGATGGATTTTGAAATTTATCAATTAATTTTTATTTTTAACTGCAAAATCAATCCCTATTTTTTTTTAAGTAGCTTCTATTAAACAAACAAACAAACAAAAAAAAAGTCTATTTTTTATTATGTGTTGAAGTTTAGCATTTTGAAGAGTATGAAATCTTGAAAGATGCAAATTGAGAAAAGGCATTTTAAAGATGTCAAATCTGAAAAAAATACATTAAAAAACCTAAGAATTGTAGTCTGAATATATATTACATTGAGAAAAACTTAATATAGTTCAATTTATAAATATTAAGTGGACATATACGCTTTTTTATGAAACCTTCTGTGGTGCCAAGTCCCTTTAATGTAGTGATATCCAAATGAAAATTAAAAATTCTGAAATAATCAGAAAATTAGTTCCAATATATAATGAAAATGACATGATATTTCTTATTAGCGCATTTTAGAAAAAAAAATTAGTACACCCAGATTTGTTAAACCATCATAAATTAGTGTGTTATTGTTATCACAAAACTTTTTACGCAATGTTTTAACTATATTTACATAAGAAAATCGTGATATTATTGATTCTCTGGGTACAATACATAAACTTGTAGCTCTTTTGGTCAATATAAAAAAGATAAGCTTAAAACGTCATTGCTAAAAGAAAATAAAAATGTGAGATATTCATAATATGCTGAATTAGAATAGTATTTCATAATATCCAATGCATATTTTATTGATTGCGTTAAACTATGCTAAAAATATTAAAATACAATGATACCTTAAAGGGCAAAACAGAGTTACTTCTGGATGACTTATTCAAAAATTCATTTTCGAATTATTAAGTGGAAATGAAGCTAAACACAGAGCTATAACAAATGAATGACCGAATATTTAAAAAAAAAATCGGAGGTGGATCAAGGCTTTTTTTTTTTTTTTTTTTGTTCATTTTTGTTTCATTACCTTCGACCAACAGATACTTTACCATTTCTCTACCAATATATTTTTCTAAGAAAGAATAAAATAGCTTATAAATAATTTTTTTATGCATTTCCTTCAATAAACGTTCGATTTCCTTAGCTTATAGTTATATCTATGTACCTATTCATGATAGTTACTGGACTAAAAGACAAAAACTAAAAACCTTCAGACGATAGCTCCATATTATATTTAAAACTCCTCTCGGGACATACGTGCATCAATGACAGCAATAAAATTAAAGAACGTATTTGTGCAGCATTAAAAATCAGTGACACTGTAAAATTGCAAAATGTGTGAAAGAAACTTGATTACTGTTTAGATGTCTGTCCCATATTGAACATTTCTAAGTGAAAAAAAGAAAAAAAAAAGTTATGTTTTTATTTATTTGTTTGTATAATATACAGTAATAGGAATTTTTAAAATCCGGTCTTTCATTTGTGCTAAACTTGTATGATTTTTTTCTGAATTTTCTGAATTCGGTCATGTGCTAAACCCAAAAAATATGTGTTACACACTCGCACAAAAATGGACACTATCAAAAATTTATCTCGTTAAATACTTCAAGAACATTTAAAATCTAATAAATAGAATATTTAAAAATACGATTTTGTAGCTTAGTAAAAATATAATCAATATAATCAATATAATTTAACATAATTTAAAAGTTTTATTAGCGAATTTTCATATTGTCTATACATAACAAATAACAAATAAATAAATAATCTTTTATTTATTTATTTGTTTTTAACTGTTTCTTTGATATTCTCTTTTCTCAAATTCAATATAGTTTTAGAGCTTGATGATCTTTTGCATTTCTTTTAAGTTTAGATCAATAAAGAAAAAAAACAAAGGTTTCAGTAAACTTTTGAAATTAATCTTATTGCTTCAATTATTTAATTAAATAAATGCATTTCTATTTCACTAAATTTAAGATCAAACAGAATTATAATAAATTTATTTTAATTTAGTGATCACATTTTGATGTACCTTTTATGCGTTGCATATATAAACAAAGAGGTTTACTATCCGAAATTCGTTTAACATTTCTAAAAATTGAATAATGTTGAGCTTTCATCATAGACAACACTAAATAAAGAGGTTAATACTAAAAAAGACTATAATAGAATTCATGCATATTAAATTACTCACTTTGCTTTGATTCGTAATTTATTTTACATGTTTGATACCTCCAGAGACTCGTTAATTTATGATAAAATTTGACATTTACTAAAAGCAGACTATTTTCTAAAGAATTAATCTCGCGTGGAATGTACACTGCGTTTCTTAATTTTACATTGCATATTATTTCAGTTTAATGTGGGAGGGAGATAAAAAAAAATAATCTGTGTATTAACATCAAAAACACTTTAAATAATTTTATAAAATTGTGTATGGTTGACTGCAACAGGTTTACACAAAAGCCACAATAAACTTCTCGATTATTCACGTAAACGCCACTGAAAGCTAAAGGCATGCATGCTTAACGCAATATAACAACCATACAAAACCGAAGAGGTATATTTTACGAAAAGGTTGGTGGATACATAAAATGTATAAATGCGTTTATTTATTTATATTATCATTATTTTTTCTTATATTTTGTTTATCTTAATATAAATAAAAGTCATGTATGTATATCTTAAATTTCTTCCCAAACTAGTGAATTGATTTCAACCAACCTTGCTTTAGTCACTGCTTATGATCAGGGTTGATCAGGTTTTTATAAAATTATTTAAAGTGTTTTTGAAGTATTTGGGTGTCAAAATGATGTCACTTGCAGAAAACCTTGAAAATAAAATACTTTTGCAAATGACGTCATTTCTTAGAAATTATTCTATAGGAAATGGTCATTTTAACAGCGAAAACTGTTACACTTTACTATGATTGTATGACATTTTTATTTACTAGCGATAGAATATGTTGTAAAAAATACTTATTTTAATTCATAATTACACTGCAACAACAGTTCTACCTATTCGTCGTATGGGGAAAAATAAAAAAATAAAAAATGAAAGCAAAGTCAATTAATTTGAAGTTTTGTCCAGAGTTTGTTTATTTTGAGTTCTGACGAAAACCAAACTTTGTTGAATATATAGAAAAATCCTAATCCATCCATTGTCATTTTCCAATAGAATGATTCGAAGAATGGGTAGAAATACTAGAGATTCCCAATTAAACTCTTTTGTGTTGATATTCGAAAGATTCATTTTTACTTTAATTAGGGCCTAATAAAAGACATTTTGCTAAATTTTAAGTTTTTATTGGAAACCACTGCACAGACTTGGAGAAAAGATTAAAAAACTTCGACTTTCTAGGGTTTTTCGACCGCTCTACTGTTAAATTTCGTTGAATCTGTTCATGATGAGTTCCTACTTTATAAAAAGAACATACTGTCTAAACATCATGTTTTTAGCTACAGTGGTTTTTACTCGGCGTTGATAGATAAAATAGTGAATATGTGGTATTTTGCGTCACAGGTCTTTGGAATATTACAGATAAATATTTTATTCGTCTGCATAACGAATGCAAGCTTTTTTTTTTTTTTTTTTTCAGAAAAAAATTTCATTTTCTTAAGAGTTTTGTCATTCGAGATTTATGTCGTACAAATGAATTATTTCAAAATTGTTCTTACTTTAGATGCTTATTAATAAATACAGGATTTTAAAAACTGAGAGTCTTATTAGTTTGAAAATGGATTCATTTAAATATATTGGGCAGCGAAGTGGGTAAATCCAGTTAGTGGCTTTTAAAAACTGAATTATGACCCATATAGCAAAAAGTTTTCCATAGGAACTCCGTCGGAGGTTTGTTAATTTCTCCGACGGAGTTCCTGTTTTTCCCTCATTCCTCCTTCGGTGTTCCATGGGTATTTCAAATGTCCGCAGTAGCGGCCTCCGTGGGAGAGCCTTCGTGTATCTGGAACGGAGCGCAGTCGGAAGACAGAAGGAAAAATCGAATAGGAACTTTCGAGGTCATAAAACACTACGGAACTTGTTTTCCTTTTCCTGTATTGTAGTCTGTGATTCATAATAAGAGTCTTTGCTATTTAGTTTATATATAATTATGTAGATCGAATTTATAAAACAGAATTAGGAGTAGCAGTTATGTCATTGGAATAATACGGCCACTTCAATTTTAAAGTAATATTGTAATTATGGTTAAGTTAAAATTGGGGGGAAAAGTAGAATATCTCGGAATTATTTGTGCTATATTTTCTTTTTAAGTTTTTATATAAATTTTTATTGTTTATATGTTCATGACCTTATATCCAAAATAAGTTCATTTTTATTTAAAAATGCTAAGGGAAAAAAGAAGCAACTAAATAAATAAAATGAGAATATAAATAAAAGAATTTTTAAAAAAGTCGAATTAAATATCTCAGAAACCTTTATAAAAATTATATTCACTCAAAAATAGTGAAGTGAATAGCATCAGGCGTACCAAATATTAATAAAATAAAATAAAAATAAAAAAATGTAATAATAACAATATGGCAGTAACTTTTGTGAAAATAGCTATATTACTCTACATCGATGTTTCTGAAAGCTTTTGCTCTTCATGCACAAACCATCAATGATTGTGATTCCCATAGCACAGGAAAGAGAATAATATTTTCCTGAACTACCCCCCCCCCCCACACACACACACACACTCCTTAAATAAAGTTTCAGCCTTTGCTTGTTTTTCTATTCATCTTTTTTCTTTTAGTCGATTTTTGTCTATTTTCAATTACAACAAACTTACTTTAAAGCTATGATTCTAGTAAAAAAACTAAATAAGAAACAGAGGAAAGAATTTCTTGTTTAATAGGGAATCAATGTTTAAAATTTCTGGGAGGGGGGGGGGGGAGGCTAACCCCTTACAATGCCAGCGCCACATTTTCAATTCCTTACGATAGTTTTGTAGCAAAATTAATAATTTAAATTATATGCATTTATATTAAATATTGATACTTGAATAGAAATATAACAATTTTCAATTTTTGGTTTTTCACGTTTTTAGATGGCTTGAACTTGAATTAATCATTTTAAAAAAAATGCTTATCAGTCTGTGATAAAAGTTTTCTGTTAGCTCTAGCTCAAAATCTAATACACAGAATTTTTTATGAATTTTCAAGGTTGATCATAATTAAACTGATTATTCTCAATTACAAATCCGCAATTCCATTGCGAGAATGGCACCAACTTTGTGGAAAGATTAAATAAGACAAAAAAACAAAGGATTCCGAAAAAAAAAAAAAAAAAAGTTTTTAAACTTACCGCTGTGGCAATATGTGACACTCTTTTTCTAAGCTTCCGTCTTTTTTTTTTTTAATATTTAAAATTAATAATTGTGCAATTTACAAAGTATTACTTTTGTCTACAATTCTTATTTTGAAATTGGAGACTTTGCATTAATTTGTCACAAAATTTGCATTTTTTAAAACTGTCTTTGCACAGCATCATATATTCTCCTAGAAGAGACATTTTCAATTTTTTTCATTTTTCGCGGAATTCTTTGGACCCCCCATCTTTATTAATCTTCGCATAAAATTTACCGCCATTCCCTCAATTAGATTGGGCTACAGAACATTATGAACACTGTGAGTTTAATTATGGCCATCTTGTATACTAAAATGTATCTTGAAATAAATTAGTGCTTATCAACTTTTGGTGCAAATCGCTGAACAGGTGGCGCTGTTTGTTGTACTGCAATTTTCCCTTTGTTTAGGAAAGCTAAATCACAGCTTCTATTAAGCATAATTGCATAAAACCTGATTTGTGAAACCGGCATTATGTATACACATATTATTTCAATTTGGGTATATATCGGCTGACAGGTGGCGGCACTATATTCAAATCCATGTACAGTAAGGCTATATATCAACTTCTAGAGCGTATAAAAAAGAAAAAAAATCTTCATATGTGATGACTTCCCAAATATTTATGTAGGAACTTAAATTTTATTAATCGCATTGAGATTTATAATGATGTTGAATAATACATTCCTTTGTTTTAAAATATTTTCATGCTTCTGACAATTTTATAAATGTGCTGCTTTAAATTGAATAATAATAATAATAATAATAATAATGTAGCTACACAATGACACAATTATGAACAAAATGAGAAATGCAGCTAAATACAATTTTTACTTTTAATTATTATTATTATTATTATTATTTCTCATCAAAATACCGACGATTTGATATAATTTTTAAACATCAATAAAATAAATTAATAATATTTATAAAAAATTAATATTTCCCATACTTTTTGAAAAGATAAATGAATTTATAATAAATTGTTAAAATACAAATTAAAAGAATTTTTTTTTTTTTTTTTTTTTTTGGTTCACATGGAGTTTAATATTCAAAAATATCTTCCATAAGGTTCATTTTTATATACTAATTATTATTATTATTATTTAGAAAATATATGCTCTTGAATTCCTTCATGGAAACCCATAAACAAAAGCAATAATTTATCTGGAAACACTAACTTGAGTTTTTTTTTTTTTTTTCGCTACATCAAATATGTTTGAACACAAATTATAATTATTTCAAACATTTAGTAAGTTTTAGGTATTAAGATAATTTCCATTATTATATCATTACCAGTCCGTCTGTGATGGCCTAACGCTCAATCTTTACACATTTATTTCCAAATTTATTTTTCCTTGTGAGTTCAAATTACTAAATACTGGTCTACAGGATATTTAAAACAAATGACTTTGTCTCTTAAATTATGATATTTATATGTTTTAGTTTCGAGCTCTAAATGTCTTCAAAAAATTAAAAATGACATCGTAATTCTTTAATTAAAATTTTCTAACCATGTGTCTATTTAATTATTTATATTACTCATTTCTCGTGACGTGGTTGAATTCTATATATTTAATTTATTATTATTATTTTCCCTGACATATTAAAAATCCGCAGATTATACAGATTGAATCAATGAATGCATCTTTCAAACCGTGCAAATCCTGGATAAATTTCAGTTTCTTTATCTCAATACATTGTTGCCTTTGTGATGTAAGTTATTCCGTTAAATTATTCTTTATAATTATTTTATTAAGTTTAAATGCACACATGGAAACCATGAATAAATTTGTAGTTAGTTTATTCCAATGCATAGTTTTAGCTTTTACATCATTTTTAACGTTAGTTCCGGGAAACTTGGGCTTTTATTATAAACAAGATTAAACCTATACCGTTTTTTCAGACTACCTAGTATGTGTCATATACTATTAGTCTATACAGTACCGTTTAAAAGGTAAAATACAAAAGTTTCGTTAATTTTGCGGACTGAAGCGCTAGACCTGAAGCAGTTACGACCTTGATTTGAAGCAGCTTTAACAGAAAATAATATTATTGTTAATAATAATTAAACAGAAAATAAAAATGAAAATAAAAAATAATTTTCATAGCTTCGTTATGGATTACACAATGCTATATTATGACAGGTTTGACGCTTCCGAAAATGTTTATTATGTATTAAACATGCAAATAATTTTTAATATATTCTCTTTTACTCCCCCCCCCCCCCCAAAAAAAAAAAAGAAAAAAAATAATAATAATAATAAATAAATAAATAAATAGAAAAAGTGCATTTTTATGTATATGCAATATATAGATTTAGTTATTATTTATTTTTATCTTTTCATGAAAGAGTGATTTTAAATGTTTTCATTTTGCTTCAATTTATTTGCCTTAACTATTTGAGTTTATTTTATTTTATTATTTTTTTTTAATCTATCAAAAACTTTTTAAGATGTATTAAATAAGAAAACTTGTGTACAATCAATATTCAAACTAAAAACCCATCAATGCAGTGGCACGTGTTTGCACCTGTGGAATTTTTCTTCCCCCATCTTTGTTTAACTCTTCAGTCCCATGAGTATGAAATTTTTATCTACCTCAGAATCCTAGTAAAACGGCCGAGATTTTACTTCCATTCACGGATTAAAATAGTCGAAAGTACACAGCGGTTTCTTTTTCTATTCATATTAGCGGAAGAATGGATTATTGTCTGGTCAAGTTATACTGCATAGAGGGTGTGCAATATATTTTCCACGAAATGCCTGGTGCTATGGCCAAAACGAATAATTCTGCTTTCGAAACTTAATACAGATTATAAGAATTCAAATTCACATAGGATTTATGCAATGTCATAAAGCAGATATTATATTGTCGATAATAATAATAAAAACTCGATGCATTTTATTTTGCTTATTTTAAGATAGGAGACATGCAGGGTTTCTAACAACTTCATTTTATAAATTCCTTTTTTTTTTTTCAAAATTTCTTTTTTATTTATAAAAATTAACAATTAACTAAAGTGTAAAGAATGATTAAACCGCTGTGTTATAAAGAATATAATATATATAAATATATATATATATATATATATTATTCTTTATATAAATAAAGTGTGTTTTATATATTGCATGCAGTGCTTTGAATATATATATATATATATACACATATAGCAGCTAATACAAACGGAATATGCAATTTAAAATATGCAAATATTCGTTCGATATTCAATCTTATCAAGAAAGAAACTAATTTTAAATTTCTGAAAACGAATAAAAAAGCAGTAAAACAAAAATGATTTCATAAATATAATTTAATTATGTAGCTGAGTCTTATTATTTCTGATTCAGACTGCCGATCGTTGCGTGATTGTAAACACTACACACGCACATGTATTTGTATATACGCATATGTATATAATTTTAAATCATAGTAAAATTTAATATAAGAACAACATAATTAAAACCAATTTCATCCATACATATATATATATATATATATATATATATATATTTCTTGAATCATATCCAACCTTCTGTTAAATTTACCTTTTTTTTTTTTTTTCCTTTTCATAGTGAAATTTGCAAAACAACGCGTTAAAAATTAAGCACATTTTAAACATTTTTCTTTTCTTTTTTAAATTTATGAATTATAAATTGTCTTTTTTTTCTTCTGTTTTTTAACATTCTAAAAAACAATTCATTTAAACATAAAATTAATGTGTTAGATGTTTAAATAATTTGTTTAAATTTTGAATACTTGAATTTCAACAGTAATTTAAATTCTTTAAAGTAAAATTTATTTAAAACATTTTAATGCATAAATAATACATATACATGTATCACTGTATGAATAAATCTATCTTCTTAAACTGATAACAGTGCTTTTTTTTTATGTCATTGTGTAAGTATCGCTCTTTTAATCTAAGTATTTTTAACTATTTATTTTTTCAAAGCTTGATCAATGCAATGGAAAACAACATTTTATAATAATTTTTAATTGTTACTACAGACAATATGCATTATTTCAGACAATATTTTTTCAACTTACGATATTTTCTGGCAAACATTTTTTCCCCCTTTATTTATTTATTTATTTTTATTTTTTTGTGTAAACATATAAATATCAAGATATAGTCAAATACAATAAAGAAAATAGTTTTGTAAACGTTTTAAAGTAATCGTGTGAGAAGCACTTTTTCTTAAATTATTAATCCAATTATTTTTTAAATTTTTTTTTTTTTTTTTTTTTTTTTTCAATGAATATGCAAACTTGATAAGATTTTTTTTTTAAACAAATGGGGTAGTAAAAATAAATAAAAAATAAAAATTAATAGCATTTCTTTTGGGTCGATATAATAACTTGAAAGAGCGATATATATACTGTTTTTCGGCACAAAACAATTGATATGAGGAAGGTTTATATATATTTTTTTTATCTTTTATTTTCTTGAAAACACTTTTATTTTCTTGAAAACACTTTTATTTTCTTTTTTTTTTTTTTTTTTTTAATTAAAATAATCTAGAGGTTCTGCTTTTGTATTTAGTCTGTCGCCCGAACGCGAGCAAAACAAACTGGTTGAAACACGTGGGGTCACCGTCTCCAAATTTCTGGCTGTGGTCGTGATTGCGCATGCGCCTAGCAAGCACACCTGCTCATGACACAGCACTCCAATCGGGTTTCTCCACTGGAAATTCTAGGGATGAAAATCCCTTGTAAGTGTTTCCGAAGGCCTTCCCAAGGGAAAAAGTCCCAAGGACGTTTATCCCGAGAACTACCTGTGTACTTTTATCCTTAGGAATGAAACATTAGGTTTTCCCTCGGATTTCCCACACATTTCCGTTTTCTTCCGGGAAGAATCTCGGATATATAGGGATATCCCAGGGAGTGATGTAGGGAGATCTTTGCTATATGGGGAGTGTTATTTTGTTTCACAATGAATTAAAATCGAAAGATTGGGAAGTGGTTTAAACCATTTTTTGTTCTTCCAAACATATATTGTCTATGGACAGTATTTTAATTATGAAAAAATTCTAGATTTTGGTTTACCTATGCGTTCTATAGAGTTCTTAAGAACTCTATAGAAAAGTTCAATTCAGAATGGTAAAAGTTCAATTCAGAATGGTATGCTGCAAACTGGTAATTGGCAATTGCTGCATGACTTGCATAGATTTTGGAGAGTGTAGGATATGTATACATATTTACAGACATAAAAACGGAAAATTTCGTTTGTATGTCTGTAAGAGATAGTACAGACCGATCTGAGAGAGAGACCGTCTGAGAGATATCTCACATGGCTCTGCTTGTGGAGAAAACCTTGCGACGATCAGTGATAGATGAATCACCAACAAAGATTGACACGGAGTCATTTGGGAAAGTTCCAGGAGACCTGTAGCCTTCCCGAAGTCACATGCACCTGGTTCCAAAGAATAGAATAAGAGTTGGACAGATTTAATGGTTTGTTCGAAAGGAAGTCATCAAGGCGTGAAATCGAAGGGGTGTGCTTGATCCGGTCAGTGATACAAAGACGGAGGTCCTCCCAAGTAAGATCCCGGGCTCTCTGTTCCCGGATTTTTGTTTCTTGAACTCATAGACAAAAACATTTTTGTTTATGGGTTCAAGTTTTTCAAAGCAAGCACGCGTATAAATTCTGCATTCGAACAAGGTAAAATAAGGTTGTTATAAATCACCGTCGACAGAGCTATGGAAATTTTTGTCAGTGACGGACTTAAAAGTTTTTTTTTTTTTTTTTTTTTCCATGGACGCAACATAGAATTCTTATACATTATGGCCTTTGAACAATTAAAGTTAGTTTGAATAATGTTAAGGTATAAAACGCTTTGCTTATGTACGGTCATTATTGAAATGACGTATAGTTCTTTAACAAGGATATATGAAGTAAATTAGAAATATTCTGTCCTATTTTGGGTAATTATATGAATAGCTTTAAATTATTTAACAAAATCTAAAACTTAAAAAAAAAAAATTGTAAATTTTGATGCAGAATGGTCATTAATCGAAATTTTTTCTTTAAAAGGTTTACTGTTTTGCATGATACAACTCGGATACATTACCGTCCATTGTACTAATTTTTGAACTTGGGAAGAAATATTTACGTATCCTATTATAGTGTTCACTTTTGATTTATTGAATTATGCAACGATTAAAATTTGGTTAAATGGTTGATAACTTCTAAGTGTTTCGAAAAGTCGACTGGAGTCACTTCATACTTTTTATTGAGTTATATCTTTAAGTTTACATATATTTGTACGTATTTAAATGCTAGAATTTCGTAAATCACTTTATTAGTGTATGCCATAATTTCACTTTCCGGGATATTGTTGTAAATTTTGCATTTCTTGACATCGTATTTTTTTTTTTTTTTTTTTAATTTAAATTAATTTTGTAAAGCTCTGAAACATGTTTATACATTATTACAATTTATACAACAAATGCCACACGAACAGTTGTTACAAATCATGAAGAGTGCTCAAAATGTGCCCATTAGCTGCGATGCATGCTCTATATCGTCACTTGTGTCTTTTAGTGAGAATACAAGTTCTTCAGAGCTTATTGCCCTCTTACGGGTTATAATTGCGTTTCCAACCCTATTTCGGATGTAATTCTTACTCCTCATGAACTGACAGACACACACGTTCCGTTTGGGCACGAGCTTATGAACCAATCTGTATCTAAATATTTTTTTAAAATAAAAAGAAAATAATATGACACATTTTTCAATACATACTTGCTTTGATTTTAATATAATATTGTTTTTTGTTCTATGTGTAAGAAATTATTTACCAATTTGAAATATCTGAAATCTCAATATTAACAGAAGAAAACACAACTGTTTCTGAAATGTGGTATACTGACAAGAATTCTACTCAATAATCGATGATAATCATTTAAGCTATACTGTGTTTGTATATTTAAGTACCTTCCAATGCTATTATATAATCAAAGCACTTAAAGTGACTTATCCATTTGCCTCAGTGGAATTATATAATTCTCACTGAATAGTTACCAAAATGCTCTAAATATAATCTAAGAACAATCTAAAAATATATATGTCCTTACAATTATTGAAGTATTTGTCACTGCCAATTATGACTTTTATAATTGCACTATTTTTCTTCAAAGATATGATAATATTACTTAGAATATAATGTGATATATATATATATAATGTGTTTATATATGTGTGTGTGCAGATAGATTTATAAATGTATTAATCCTTTTGCGACTTGTGCACAGAGTGCTAAAGCATCAATTCACAATTAAAATTGATTTCTTTCTTTCTTTTTTTTTTTTTTTTTTTTTTTAAGTACTGTACATTTTTTATAAATTAAATAAAAAGGAACATTAAGAAAATAACTGACTGCTGAAAAACGATTAAGAGGTCCTCTGTTAAAGATGCTATCTACGATCATGGTCGACTGACATAAACTTATCGATTTTATTAATCGATAAGAGAAAAATAACTACAAGAGTAGGAGAAAGTGAAATAAATAGAACTCTTTATTAAATATTTTTTTATAATTTTTTCGGATTATGGAGTTTTAAAATGAAAAAATCTCAATATGCTTTTAGATAAGTATACTGATAAAATCTTGAGCTTATTCCCATGATATCATTCAGATGGTCTAAATATCAATTTATTTATGTCTAAAATATTTTAAATGATAAGACGAAAATATAAAATTTTTATATTGTAGTATATGTATGCTTTAGTAGGAATTAAATTTGTAGAGTTTGGAATTATTGTTGTACACCACACTACAGCTGTTCAATAAGCTGTTAGTAACAGCCAGTAAGTTAGCTCTAGGAACTGTAAAGAACGTGCCATCACAATTTTCATCTACCACGGGGGGATAGCTTTCTCGTTTCGACAACATTCAAAATATAATTAACTCACAAATTCTGTAGAAAATAAATAAATAAGAAAGAAAGAAAAAACATTTTTTGTCTCACTTTATTTCTAAATTCTATTGTCCTTTCGTTAAAAATTTTTTAAAAGGAA
The DNA here is from genome assembly GCA_963930645.1 of Salticus scenicus. NCBI lineage: Eukaryota > Metazoa > Arthropoda > Arachnida > Araneae > Salticidae > Salticus > Salticus scenicus. Next base: position 324,695,337 of record OZ005648.1, on the reverse strand, counting down.
ATTAATATTATTATTATTCGTGACAAATACTAATGAAGAGATGTCGATAGCATTATTTAGCATATTTTTTTCTCTAAATAATAATTCGTAATTTACATTCAGTGATATATATTTTAAATGACGATATAGCGCATTTCCAACTTATTTTATACTTTGCATATGATAGTAAAAGGGCAACAGAAATAATTAAACAGAATTAGATTTAATTTAAAAAATATTTTCATATTTTTAAGGAAATTTTTAAAAGCAATATTTTAAGAAAAATTTTGCGTTGTTTCAGTCATCAAAAGAGAAAAGTGTACATCTATCGACAGTTCTTTTTTAAACAATTATCACACATCACTTTACAGGATGTTTTATTTTTAGTCTGGTAACATCTTTTTGATCAAGTGACACAATATTTAAGTGTTATTCCCAAATCATATTTGAAGAAACTAAGTATTACATGTGAAGCCAACATTCAATTTTATATACTGATCAGAATTCACAAACTGAATTATAATCTGCCCAATATCGATTGCAATTTTCCTTGTGTTAATTTTTTTTTTAACACTTTAAACCCCTTAACTTCCTCAGACGTATATATTCATTCGTCTCGCTATGCCGATGCTTTAACTGTCCCGGACGTTTATATACGTCTCATCAAAGTACTATTTTCTTTTTGTGTGTTAGCTGCTACCAGTGAAACTATTCCCACGGCTTTGGAATGCAACTAAGTGACCATCACAGTGTTTTCGAATGATATACTTTTTCAGAGAAAAAGGGGAGTCGGGGGAATTGGAAAGGAAATGTTTCTGGAATAGTGAACGCAAAATTTATACGCGCCTGTGTGAAGATGGCACTGGGAGGCGAATCTCGTAATTTTTCGTCCGCAGGTAAGGAGTTAAAAAATAACTTAAAGATTAAAATTTCTGTTCCAATGAAAAAATTTTGCTATAAAATTATTTTGTTACACGTTTAAACATAGATATTGCTTTTAAATATTTTGTATTTGGTAAATGTTATTGTGTTGTAAAAATATAAATTGATCTTAACCCAAATTATCAAAATCAAATTTCTACTAAGATCGAATTATAAAAATTATAAGTAACAATAATCAGTTAAATTATTTATCTAATTCGTACGTGTGGCTTTGAATTATGTACTTTCATGACAAATAGTAATATATTTTGATTGAAAAAATAATCAATATTTTACCATGTTTTTATTAACTCGCTTTCTTGTTTGTTTGTTTGTCCAGTACAAATCTCGCAATCGATTTCTAAGTAACTTCCCGTCTAGGTAGACATTTGAAATCTTTAGAATAGATTAGAACACGATGACAATGCATTCTTTTAATATTTTTACTGTATTAATAAAAGTTTGAAAATATCTTATAATTGCTCTCTTTATTACGCATTTCATCATGTTCTTTTAATGTGATGGGATAATTCATCAAAAAGTTTTTAAAAAGTATTTATTAATACATAGAATTGACAAGTTTACGTAGAATTGTTAAGTTTATATGATTCAACAGAAAATTTAAAAACGTAGTATGTAAAAAGTTATTTTTATGTTGTGATTATTTGTAATTATTTGTAAATATTTTTCCTTTTTCTTATCGTTATAGCAAAATAATTTTATTTTCGAAACAAACTATAATATGAAAATCTAAAGTAATACATAATATTTCGAACAAACAAATGCCCTGTTTATTTTTTATGAAAAATAAATTCTTAGACCTATTAGAAAACGCAGAAAAGTAAACTACTAATTTACAATTTTGGGAATGTGAAATAATGCGTAAGTTTTAAATATAATTATCCTTATATGTCTAATGTAATATAAAATATTCCTCTATAAGAAAAAAAATGTTTTATATTATTCAATAATTTTGCATTTTTCTAGGACAATAAATTGTATTAAAGTTCTAGTATTACTTTGTACTAAATTTTTTTGTTAAAAATTTTTTTTGCACAATAAAGTTTAATTTAAATCAAGTTTAGAAAAAGAAAAAAAAATTGAAAAATTATTTTCGGTATTTCATTAAATGACCTCTTAATAACATTCAGTCAATTATGATTATAAAAACCATATGAAAAGTTTTTCATAAAAGTTTTTCAAAAAAAAAAAAAAAAAAAAAAAAAAAAAAGAACAGTGAAATGTTAGTAAACATATAAAAAGTTTAATAAAACTAATAAGAAATTTCACCATTTTTAACTTTTGTTAAAAAAAAAAAAAGGAATTAAAAAAATATTACTCTTTTATTTAAGAATATAAAACACTTTTATTAAATGCCCTATAGCTTCAAATTTGTTGCTGTAACATAAATGGAAAACAAATAATTCCGTAATTTAAATGTAGTTATATTTTGGTAGACTGACACTATTCATACTCATGAGAAGAACCTGATATTATACAAATTTCAAATAACATACAATTTTAACACGTGAATAAGTTCTTTTTTATCTTAAAGTGATAGCTTGTAAAGTTAATAAATATCAATAAATAAATATCCCATTCAAATAACTGACAAATACATAACATAGATAGTTATTTATCAGATGACACTGACAGCTAATTTCCAGTGATTAGATATAATTAACTCCATAATATTCAACTATGAATACACAATGGAGGAAGGGATGTTTAAGCGTGAAATGTTATCAACAAATTGTTTTATTTAGCGGATTCGAAGTGAAAAATTTTATTTGCTGGTTTGTTGATATAATTTGATATTTTGAACCGTTGTTTGATTTTAAGTGCCCTTTTAAAATAATGTTTTAAATAATTATTCATTTTAAACCATGCTGCACTTACTTTTTTTCTACTACTTTTTGTTTAATTATTTCATTTTGTATATATAAAGGAAGATATTACAATGTATTTTTTTTTTTTTTAATAATTGATTATTTTTCCTTCTTAATTAAAATTACAGGAAAAATCCTAGCAATAAAGGTGAAATGTTTTGTTTTTAAAATAAAGAGTTTAAACGAGAATAATACTTGTAAGGATAATAAATATAATGATAATTTTTTTTATAATTTTGTAAAATTTAGAGATTGTATTAAATATATAAATAAGCACTACATAACTTACAAAAATTAATCGAATTTAACTTTGTGACACACTTTCTTATAACGTGAAGAATGTTTGTTCCACTCAGTCATTCATAGCCTTCTATATGTTTATACAATTTGCTTATAAAGTCACATAATTTTGGTTTTAATGTCAAAATTTGCGAAGATTTTTTTTTCCTCTCTCATTTTCAAAATGAAAAAAGTAACAACACAAATTGAAATTAATTTTACTTTTTTTTTTTTTTTTTTTTTTTTTTTTTAAATAAATGTTAATAAATATTTTAAATGGTATTTTTCCTAAATTTTAAATTACATTTTGAAAATACCGGATAATTAATAAAAATAGGTTTATTTTATTTATCATATAAAATTTCTTTATTAATAAACATTATATCTAATCCACCGACCTCAGCAAGAAAATATCCAGCGAAGATGGTATCATTAACACTTTCCAATAATGTTGAAAAGTGTTTATGACTTCGATCTGTCTGTCTGTCTACGCTCTAAATTCTCCCGTAAATATTTATGTAATTTCATGAAATTAATATATGTTATTCAAGTTCACTTTTGGATGTTTCCTATTGAAAATGGAGTGAACACCTTTACAAGTTTGTGTACAGGGACACTTGAAGCTATTTCAAAGCATTAGTTCTATGAGAGGTATTTCTGTAAACCAAATTTTAATGAGTTTACTTTGAACAAATCTTAATAGAATTGAAATATGTTATTCATATGCTCAAAAGAATGCTTTCATCAGAATGTAGTATAATTAATGTACAGGGCTACATAAAAATACTCAGTTACATTAAGGGCTTTTTATGGAAATTTGTTGAAATTGCATTTTCGTTTACATTAAGCGATTTAACACTTTTAAACATTTTTTAAGTGTGAATATAATTTAAATTTGAGTATCTACCTGTCAGACTGTCCATCTGTCTATCTGTCCGTCTGCCCTCCTCCACCGTCCGTAAATAATTTTGGAATTAAAAAAAAATAAAGATGCTATTAATTTTCATTATAGAGTGTTTCCTATTTTAAATGGCATTAATAGGTCCAGTTCAATAGGTTTGATTACAGGGGCAACCAAAACAAATGCCAGTCCATTGCATTTTAGGACAGACATTTTTATAAATTGCATTTAAAGAACTTTCTATTATAAAATGATAAAGAAATTGACATTTATTTTAATATGCTAAAATAATATTTTGCATAGAATATGATTTTGTTAGCTTTCAGATTTACAAAGCTACACTAAAATGTTCAGATACGTTAAGGGATGCAATTAGAATATATGGGCTACGTTTTCTTTTATCTTAAGCATTTTTAACACTGTCTAACAATGTTTAAGAATGATTAATAAATTCAATTAGTCTATCGGTAGGCCTTTCAGAGCCACTGTCTGTCATTAATGTGATTACGTAGTCAAAGAGTGTTGAAAGTTATAGGAAAAAACAATTACGTACACTTGGAAAGTGTTAATAATCAATGCAAACCGCATGATTTTTCATTCTTGTTTAAGAACTAGAAAGGTTTATCAATGTAAAGACTCAAACGCGACAGTTAGATATATGAATCTAGGTCCTACAGGTATTGAATCAATCCGGTGGATCCAAATTGTGATGCTATGTTTTCGGACCACTCTAGAAGTTCATCCCAGACCCTTGCTGATTTCGCATTTCGTAGCTCTAGTGCGGTGTAAAATTCATGCATTTCTTTTTGAAAATACCCTTCATTTCACCCCGTACATTTCCCCCAAAATTTGTTTCTTGTCGCGTAACGTCTTAAAAAAAAAAGCGTTATGAATGCTTAATTTCTTTCCAAAAAGTCTGAGGGCCGGTTACAAAGCTTCTATCTAGTTGTCAGAGGATTGCGGGTTCTATAATCGATCCTACCGAAGACCATCGTGTTTATTAAACCCTTAACTGCTCCGTGCGTATATAGACGTTTTTCCTAAAGACGATCAATTGTATTACCATTGAAATTACTGACATGGTTTGACAATGCAATGAAATAACCTTGAAAGCGATATTGACAATGTTTTTGAAAGATTTACTCATTTCAGAGTTGAAAGAGAGCCGCGACACTTAGAAGCGATTCTCGTAAATATTCATCGCCAGGTTAGGAGATAATAGGGACCTATGCACGTAAAATCTATTGCTGTGTTGCTCTATTTTGCATAAAATTAATAACTTCGAGATTAAGGAGCAGGAAACCATTCTTTTTGTAAAAGGATAAAAATTGTGGAGGCATGTATCTGAACCAATCTACAGAGACTAAATTCCGATTGTCGCCAAATCTGCGTAGCTCTAATGCGCCGTAAAGCCAAATCAACATCAACCTTAACCGAATTTTTTTTTTAATTAATCGTATTATCTATACTTAAAATCGCTAAACCTGTGTCCTATATGAATTTATGTATATAGCAAACGATGAAGAAGTATGCTAAACAATTATATATATATATATATATATATACGAGGGTCATTTTAAAAGTAAGAACCGATTGCGCATCGTGTCCGCGCATCCTCTCAAGTGACGTCAGTTCAAGGTCAGCCACTCTTTGCCAGTCTTTTACTATGTCGACATTACGTTTCACGTCTTTGCTGGTGTGGGTTGTATGGTTAAACTGCTTCGTTTGTCGCCATGTCAAACAGTAATCCCGCCGACTGTGAAGTTCGCTCAGTTATTCAGTTTTTAAATGTAAAAAAAGTTCGTCCTGCTGAAATTCACCGGCAGCTTGTTGAAGTTTATGGTGAAGGTGTAATTAATGATGGAAATGTGCGTAAACAGTGTAGGCTTTTTAATGCAGGAAGGACAAATGTTCATGATGAAGAACGATCTGGACAGCCTACTGCCTGAATGAAGACTTGACACAAAAAGTTGATGAGGAAATTCCCCGAAACAGACGCTTCACTATTGACGAGCTTTATCAGAAATTTCCATAAGTTTCAAGATGAGTAGTTTATCACATTGTTACTGTCAAACGTCACTACAAAAAAATGTGTGTGATTTGGGTGCCGAAAATGTTGACAGAAGAACACAAAACAAAGCGAATGGCACATTTTTGTCCTTTTTGGAGCGCTATCACAAGGATGGTGACGAGTTTTTGAGTCACACTGTGACCGGTGATGAAACGTGGATTGCGTACTACACTTCAGAGAGTAAACGTCAATCCAGTGAGTGGCATCATTCAAACTCCCCCACACGACCACGAAAATTCAAACTAGAAACTTCAACATGAAAAATTATGGCCACGTTTTTTTGGGACCGGAAAGGCATTCTTCTGTTAGACTTTTTGTCCAGAAGAATGACAATAAATGCTGTGAGGTACTGTGGAACGTTATTAAAGCTTAAGCGCGCTATTCAAAATCGCCGGCGAGGACTGCTCTCTAGCGGCGTAGTTTTGCTTCACGACAATGCTCGGCCTCACGTTGCGGCATAACAAAGACGCACTGAAAATTTTTAATTGGGAAGTACTGGATCATCCAGCATGCATCCCTGACTTAGCCCCATCAGACTTTCATCTGTTTCCAACACTTAAGGAATTTCTTGGTGAAAAGCACTTGGAAGATGATGACAAAAGTTGAAAGAAACTGTTACTAACTGGTTTAACGGTCAGGCGGCAGAGTTCTTTGATGATGGGATCCAAAAGCTGGTGCCACGACTTGACAAATATTTAAATGTTAATGGTGACTATGTTGAAAAGTGAAAAAATGTTCATATTTTAGTTTTCAATACAATTTACGTTCATAAATAAAGTTTCTCTTACTCCATTGAAAAACGGTTCTTACTTTAAAAATGACCCTCGTATATATATATATATATATATATATATATATATATATATATATAATGTTTTTAAACTTTAAGCTATTGAAGCTTCATAACGTCTATTGGGTTGGGTTGATTAATGTCTCAGTAGAGCTACTTTGTAGACAATTCACGATGATCACGCACTCGATATTCACTCCAATGTATGGTCTAGATTTTAGAGACGTGCTTTTTAGTGTTAGGTAGTTTCCTTATAATTTTACCATTAACTCTTCTAAATTAAAAGTACACTTTTTTTTTTTTAATTCAGAATGAAGTAGAAATGAAACGTTTTAAATTTGATGTTGAATTTGCTTTAAACTATTTAATTAAATTTTAGTGGAAAATAAAGATTTTAGTGATTTAAAATATTCAGATAAAAACATATGTTTTTTATTCATATAAAATGGTAACATTTTATTATCTTATCAAGTAAATAGATTAAGCTAATATAAAATTTGAAAAATCAATCATCCTATTTACATAAATATGTTTTCTGTCTTTATTTATGTAAAGCTCCACAACAGCCAGTTCTATGTAGTTAGATGATATCTTGAATAGACCATTGAGAATAAAAATACTTTCTTATCCACATCTAAAGAAAGAGCAGCCCCTACACTGCTTCTCTTCATGTATAAAAGACCACAGCAAATATTTTCCATATAATCGCAGGAGTTTCAATGACTGAATAATCGCTACGACGAAATATCCTGCATTTTCTCTCTCTTTTGTGATCCAGAAAACATTCTATTCCGGGAAATTCCAAGTAATTCTATGCAGCTTCTCAAATAGAATATTCAACTATCATCGAGAGCTTTTCTGTGGGACATCATCATGACAAAAATACAAAAAAAGAAAAAAAAAAAAAAAAAAGAACAAAATGTAAAAGGAAATTTTACTTCTATTCCTCACATTACGCAAAGATAAACCGTAATCTATATATATATTAATCTGTTAAACTGTAGTTCATAAATTTCTAGACAAAACCTAAAATTTCATAGAATAATTAGTTTTTATTTTATTTTATTAACTAAAAACGTCTAAAATGAATAAAATGAGTAAAATGAAAATTTGATTTTATGATTAATTTTGTAAATCACTCAAGAATTTTGCGTTATTCGATTAAGATAACATACTTAAATTTTATTTTAAATATTCTTAAAACTAGTGGGTAAAACTCTTAAATCAAAATTCATAAAACCTATGTTAATTTCAAGTTGTCTTGCTTATCATAATGTAAAATCATGTAGAATTTAAAAGTTTAAGTAGATTTTATTTTTTAAACGCATAGAATTTAAGAATATTAATGGATTTCTTTGACGATTCCATTGACATAATATCTGGTTTAAAATATTGAATAATCTTGCTTACGAATATTTTAGGGTTAAAAAATACTTTTTTTTTTAAATTTATATTTTTAAATATTCTCATTTATATTTTTATATATTCTTTGTGCTAATTCACAAACATTATGCAAAAAATTATAAAAACAATTTATTTTCAGTAACTAAGGTTTTTTTTTTTTTTTTTTTTTTTTTTAAACATATTTAAACATTTTTTTTTTAAACAATGTATAAATTCAATAAATCCATGTTTCTTTTGTAGCATTCTTTTTTATTCCTTCATATATATATATATACATATATGAAGGAATGGAAAAGAATGACATTTTTTTGTGGTTGATATTATGAATTATGAACTCTTTTTTCGTTAAATTTAATTGAATGCATTTGGCTATTAGTGGCTTCTTCCCATGATTAGTTTGAACAATAGATCCAATTTAATAACAATAATAACAAGAAAGAAAAATCATGCAAAACGCATTGATTAGTAACACTTTCCAACTGTACGTAATTGTTGTATCGAATAACTTTTAATATTCTTTGCCTACGTTATCACACAACAGTCAGAAGGACTGAAAAATATACAGATAGACTAATTGATTTTAAAATTACTCTTAGGCATTTTGGAAAGTGTTGAAAAGGCTTAACGAAAACGAAAATGCAGCTAATAGATTATAACTACAGCTTTTGATCTCTCTGAATATTTTAGTGTAGCTCTGTAAATCAGAAAGTTAATCGTATCATATTCTATACAAAACATTATTTTAGAATATTAACAATACATTTCAATATTTTTATGATTTTTACAGCAGAAAGATTTTTAAATATAACTTTCTAAAAATTCTGTCAAAAAACGTAATGCATTTTTTTTTTTTTTTGTCCCTTTAAACAAACTAGTTATACAGGACCAATTAATCTCATTTTAAACGGGGAACATTCTATAGGGCAAATATTTATAAAAAAAAAAACACTCATAAAACACAATGCTTTCTAATGCTTTTGGGTGTCCCTGTACACAAACCAGAAGAGATATTCACTCCATTTTTAACATGGAACATCCGATAGTGAACTTCAATAAAATATATAAGTTTCGAGAAATTCCATAAATGTTTACAGGAGTAAGAGCGCCGGATGACAGACAGACAGACAGATTGACAGATACACAAACTGAAATCATATTCACACTTAAAAATGTTAGAAAGTGTTAAAAACGCTTAATGTAAACGAAACTACAATTCTAGAAATTTTTTATTAATATCTCTTAATATAAATGGATATTTTTGTGTCACGCTGTAAATCTAATGCTAATCATGCTATATTCTATGCAAAGCATTTTTTTTTGCGCATGTAGATAACATATTTCAATTTCCTAAAACTTTGTGGAAAATAAAGTTATTAAAATTTGATTTATAGAAATATATCGCAATGCTTTGGAATACTTTTAAATGTACCTGTACATAAATCCGTCGTGGTATTTCCTCCATTTTATACAGGAAACATCCAATAGTGAACTTGAATAACATATTTCAATTTCATACAGATAGGTCTACAGTAAAGGTATGAAAATATGGTTTATAGAAATACCTCTCATAGAACACAATGCTTTGAAATATTTTCGGGTGTCCCTGTACACAAACCAGTAGAGGTATAAACTCCATTTTCAATAGGGAGCATTCGATAGTGAAATTGAGCAACATATATCAGTTTCAAGAAATTCCATAATTATTTACGGAAGTTAGAGCTCGGACAGACGGACAGGCAGATACGCAAAACCGAAATCATATTCACATTTAAAAAATGTTAGAAAGTGTTAAAAAACGCTTAACGTAAACGAACGTACAATTCTAGCAATTTGTTATTAAGAGCTCTTAATATAACTGGATATTTTTGTACCACCCTGTAAATTTAATGCTAATCATGCTATATTCTATTCAAAGCATTCTTTTGTGCATATAAATAACATATTTTAATTTCCTAAAACTTCGTGGAAAGTATAGTTATTAAAATTTGATTTATAGAAATATCTCTCATAGAACGCAATGTTTTGGAATACTCTTTTGAGTGTCTCAGTATATAAACCGATGGTGGTATTTCCTCCATTTTATACAAGAAACATCCAATAGTGAACTTGAATAACATATTTCAATTTCATTCAGATATGTCTACAGTAAAGGTATGAAAATATGGTTTTTAGAAATACCTCTCATAGAACACAATGCTTTGAAATACTTTCGAGAACCAGTAGAGGTATAAACTCCATTTTCAATAAGGAACGTCCAATAGTGAACTTGAATAACATATTTCAATTTCATTCAGATATGTCTACAGTAAAGGTATGAAAATATGGTTTTTAGAGATACCTCTCATAGAACACAATGCTTTGAAAGACTTTCGAGTGTCCCTGTACACAAACCAGTAGAGGTATAAACTCCATTTTGAATAAGGAACGTCCAACAGTGATCTTGAATAACATATTTCAATTTCATTAAGCTATGTCTACAGTAAAGGTATGAAAATAAGGTTTATAGAAATACCTCTCATAGAACATGATGCTTTGAAATACTTTCGGGTGACCCTGTACACAAACCAGTAAAGGTATAAACTCCATTTTCAATAGGGAACGTCCGAGAGTGAACGTGAATAACATCTATCAGTTTCAAGAAATTCCATAAATATTTAAGGGAGTTAGAGCGCGGACAGACAGACAGACAAACCGAAGTCATAAACACTTCTCAACCTTGTTGGAAAGTGTTAATAATTTAAAAAAAATAATAATAATTGATGACTGCCTTGTATTGCTAATCCTTACATGTATGCTTTTTGGGATTATTGCTTGTGATTGGGTCTTTTTACAACTTAACATTTAATTCTTATTAATAACTTTGAATTTAAGATTAATTAATTTAGAAAAATACTATTAAGATCAACTAATTTAGTTTAAATATTTTAGGTTTAACATTATCTAGATCCACTAATCAAATCTCTAATTATTTAAATGGTGTGCCACATTTAAATCCACTCTTAATTCCTGAAGTTAAAACTTCTTAAAAATACTCCTTATAGCATTGGTTTGTTTGAACCTGAATTAATTTAACTGACATCTTGTTTATCTAGCTAAACGCTAGATGGCGCTTGCTCACTGCTGACTTAATGTTTTCTAACATTAATTTCCTTTTTATGAAAGTGTTAATGTTCATTGATTTAAGTACAATTTAAATTAAAATTTAACTCAGACTTACTGAATGAAAATCAATTCGGGTTCAGAGAGGGCAGATCATGCGAAATGGCATTGAATGCTATCCTCTCTTCCTGCACCTCTAGTTACAACTCGGAAAACTATACCACCCTCGTCTCTTTGGACATTCAAGGAGCCTTCGATAATATTGAATGGCTCCATATTTTTGAATATTCTACAATCCATTCAATGTCCGGGGAATATCGCTGGAGTCATCAGCTCTTATCTTTCCAACAGGAAAATAATGGTCAACTGGGGCTCAGGATCCTCAGATCATATCCAAGAAAAAGGTTGTCCTCAAGGCTCATGTCTTGGTCCAGTTCTCTGGACATTAATCGCTAACACCATTCTTGAACCTATGACCTCTAAAGGATTTGAAGTCTTCGCCTTCGCTGACGACTTCACGATAATCCTTTCGGGCAAAACAAGAAGGGATCTGGAATTTCAGGCCCATGATGCTTTAACAACTTTCTTCCAACTGCTTTCTACACTCAATCTCACACTTTCAGCAGCTAAGACACAGGCTCTTACCTTTTCTCTTCCCAGGATTCTAAAACGAAAACCGGTGATCAGGGTCAATGGAGTTAGTGTCTACCATGTAGACAACACCCGAATCTTAGGGGTTACTATAGATAAGAACCTCAACTGGATTGCACATATCAGCAATTTAAAGCTTAAATTACTCAAAATTTATCATAATTATATAAAACTCGCGGGGAAAAATCGGGGTATTAAATCAAACATGTTAAAGATCTGGTACCGTGTAATAGTAGAAAAAATCATAACTTACGGGGCTAGAATTTGGGGGGGGGGAAATCTTTCAAAAACAGCAAAACTCAAACTGTTCTCTCTTCAAAGAATTTTCTTATTGCAAATTTTCAGGGGTTATAGAACTATTTCCACTGACGCATTGACGGTGATCACCGGGATTCCACCTATCTACCTAACAGTTAAATATGAATTTCTTAAAACTAACATTCTACAACTCAGTAACACTTCACTGCAAAATGAACACTTCACCAATTCAGAAATACAACGGAAAACATGCAGTTGGCATATTCACCCTGCAGCTGATACCTCTCATGCCCTAGTCAATGTCTCAACTAATGCCTTCTCTCCTTCTGCTCCAGTGGCGGTGTATACTGATGGGTCAAAGACAGAACACGGAGTCAGCTCAGCTTTCTGTGTCCTTTCAGATGGGATCTTGACTCATCAGTGGACCTCAAGACTAGGAGATTACAACACCGTATTTCAAGCCGAACTATTTGCTATCTATCAAGCCTTCCTATGGATTAATGAGATAAAAAATAGATTTTACTCAGTTCCAATCTACAGTGACAGTCTCTCAGCCTTACAGACAATACACCGCCATCGGTCTAAACACCCTCTCGTAACGGAAATTAAAGTACTTCTAATTAACCTGCAAGAAAATACATCTCTAGCTCACGTTTCGGCGCATCGGGGCGTCATGGGCAATGAAAAGGCTGATGAGCTGGCTAAAACAGCCACTCAAAATCCTTTTTTCTCCCTCTCCCCCCCTTCCTTTATCAAAAAGTCCCTTTTCCGTAATCTCCAGAAAGAATGGCAAGCTGAATGGGATACTCCAGACAAAGGACGCTACACCTATGCCCTCATTAACTCAGTAAAAAATTATTACTTTGATTTGTCTCCAGCAATTTCAGCCTTTCTGACGGGTCATGGACCTTTCAGAACCTACTTATTTCGTTTTCATTGCTCGAGGACCACCCGATGCGAGTGCGGAGAGGAAGGCTCTCCTGAACATGCTTACTTTGCATGTCTCCTCACAGCCCCATATCATTTACTCAATCCTCCAATTAGACCCAATAACTGGCTATTTAACATTTTAGAGCGTCCCCTTGTAAAAACTAAAATAACTAAAATCTTTGTGACCCTAATGGAACTATCCAATTTAACAAAATAAAAACTAATCTTACTAACTTTTCCAAAGTCCCGTCGCAAAAATTTGAACTTTTTTCAGCTGCCTACGAATTCTCCTCATTAGAAGCCTAAATTTTGTTTTTTATTAACTGCTGCCCTCTGTCGCGTGGGATTTTATATCCGGCAGCAAATGTAATTTTTTCTTTTTCTTTTTTTTTTTTTTTTTTTAGTGTTTATGCAATAAACAACGGGGGAGACTTAACCTCTAGAAACGGGCTCTTTCAAAATTTCACATTGTTATGTGACATTTGTTGTCAGAGCCCCTCTTTGAAGGTTAAAATCGCTCAAAACTGCTGCATAGTGGTGAGCAGCCTCCTTCCGTCTTTGAATCTTGGATTTAAAATTTCACTTAATCAATAAATTCTTACTTAGTGAATTTAATCGTAAATGAAACAGCTTCTTTATCGATTAATCGATGTTTGCAATGCTTTTATTTTTAATTTAAATAATTGCTGGCAACTTCCAGTTTGTGTAAAAGTTTTACATCTGGCTACTCTGCTTTTTCTAGCTTCCTCTATGGATTCCTTGATGATTTGGTTTATAAATTTATTTAATTTCTCATTCAGAATGGTTTTGCTGTCTCGAATAATATAAATTGCTGGAATATTAATTAGGCTGGAATAATATAAATTGCTATGATAAGCTATATTGCTTTATGAAATCGATGCAGCTTTCAAAGCTTTATGAAGTACTTGCTCCTGACGAGATTTTAATTCTAATTTTAAGCATTTTTATCCAATTTTTAATTCTGTGGTTCTTTAGTTATTTTCTCTGTCATTAAGTGTAATGGTTCTTTTTGTTTATTATTATCATTCATGTTGGCGTAAGTAATTCAAATTGTTTTTGTCTCTTATTGGTTCTTAATCTGTATCGCAACATTTTTGTGTCAGTCTTACGTTTAAGTTAAAATCGGTTCTATTTTTGCTGTGTTGGTATTGTTTTGTATCTATTAATTGCTAATTTTAAGGTTAAATTTTATTACGACATCTATCATTTATATATATTTATATATACATAACGGAAATATTTTAAATATGGCTTTCTGAAAGAGCAGTTTTATTGAAAATCTTCATGATTTTATTAACGTAAATTTCGGTTCCAATTATACAGAATGATTATCTTAAGCAAATGTATGATTTATCTTTTCAAACCCGAGAAAAAACTAAACACTGTTTTAAAAAAATTCTAGTATATTTTGGTTAAATATCAATATTAAAAGCGAAAAAAGAGAAAAATAAAAACATTTTTCGAAAATTTTAATTAGCTTCAATTAAAGTAATTTTATTTTTAATTAAAGTAAATGAAAACAAAATATTTTCAACAAAATACAATGTAAATTTCTTAAAATTACCTCTAATATAATTATACATCTCTCAATATAAAATGATGTCTGAACCACTCAAATTACATATATATTATTTAAAAAATATATAAAGGTAAATTTTTCTTTATTTTCTTCTTTGACGACAAGTCGATATTTTTTGCTTTTTATGCCATTTTATGCTAAGATAAAGTTGATTACTGATAAACCCATATCGATAAACAGCAGAAGAAAGATCCCTGGCGTCATCTGCGCATGGGTGAAAAGGGCTGGTCCATTTATAAAATAGGAATGTCCATAGTACCCAGGGATGAGTTTGTTTATGGGTATGAAAAAATTATAAACTCACTGATTGCATTTCATTTCCTTCTTTGGATTGATTCTTGAATATCTGGTTATATAAATATTTTACGATTAATTAAAAGAAAGAAAAACTGATAATCTTATATAGGGATAGTTTTAGATTTCAATATAAATATTACTCAATTAAAAATTAAAATAAAAGCTTTGTCAGTATTTTGAAACTTTTGAAGTGTATAACACTAATTTAAAAATTAGGTCAATTATTATTTACAAACTGCTATATAACCCCGTCAAAAATGACGGAATGTGAAATCAATTAAACTAGTGAATCAACGAATGCTTTGCCAGCTTCGCTGGTCACTATATTTAAAGGGGACTAATGTGAAAGTTGTACCTTACTGAACTATTGTGCAAGTTGCACCGAACGAACAAATTATTTAAAATGACACTATTTAAAATTGGATGTTGCTTTAAATATTTGACACTTTCATTTTGATATTTATTATCAAAATTCTTGAAGAAATAATTAAAATTCTTCAAGCATTAACTTGTCCCTCTAAAGCTTCTTTATCGCTAAACTTAATGACATTATGTACAATACGCTTCGATTCACTACAGAGAGATTTAATCCAAGAACTTGTACCAGATGTATGATCCATTTGTTCCGATATAACTGATTTACAGAAAGAAATAAGCAGGAGTATTAATGATTCTGCACATAACAGAAGAAATAAGAATAACAGAAAAATTTCCCCTCTCTCTTCCTTCTTCCTTTGCTGTGTCTTCCAGCGAGTGAGTGGAATCGTCCTGGCACTTTGCCAACCAGGGATCAATCGTCCGCGGCCGGATAATACTTGACTATATATAAGTGCAATCATTTGAATGACTATTGGAACAGTCTTTCCCCAGTTGAGTATCGTGGATCTGAATGCTGGTAAACATAATCTTTTCATTTTACACGCATTTTACGAAAGTACCTAATTGGTTACCAAGGGACTCAAAAGGTTAAATATAATATCTACTTTAGTACATGAAAAAAAAAGGTTTTTAATTTTAAAATAAAGTTAAAACGCCCTTATTATTAGAGACTTTAGCATATTGTATTAAAAGCGGGGTTTTATTTTTTATGTATTTAAAAGTAGGAATATTTTTCATTTAAAACTTCATGTATTATAAATAAAAAATATGCTGATTTTTTTTTTTTTTTAAGTTTTAAAATAAATGCTTATATCTTCTTTATTTAAAAGGCTATCGTTACACAAATGCCCCCAAAATTTGTACAAGGTCCACATTGATATATCTTACAGTAACAAAACATTTAGTTCACTTAATGACACAGGGTGATCGCAAACATTGATTTTGCTCCAATTGTTGCCGGCCCCCTAATTGTTGTCGTAAAATAATGTTCACAGTAAAACACGAGAAAGCCCATGTTCTTTACATATTAAGTGTTTAAAAATATTTCATCTAAAGATAAGTTTTTAAATTTAAAGAAACTGGTCTTGTATAAATCTTGCTAAACTTTTGAGCATGGCTGTATATATATATATAAACACACACACACACACACACATATATATATATGTAAACATATGCACATTTTACCCATACTTTCTATTAATATGTGTTAAAAAAAATGAAAATTTCAGTTTATAACGGAAACAGAACTCATTAATTAAAAAAATATATATATATATATATTATTTTCAGTAAATATTCTTTTTTACATATTTTAAATAAATAAGCAAAAAATGTAGATATTTTCTAAATTTCAGTTTTTTTTTTTTTTTTTTTTTTCGTTCTATTTTATTCATCTAAAGAAAGCTATGTACAATGCGAACATTTTAATTATTACTTTCGGAAAACAACTTTTCCTATTTTATGTAACTCTTTTAAAGCTGCGTTATCATAGTTTTAAGTTTAAACTTTTAAAAAAGATTATCTCAGAAAAACTTAGGATTGTGAAAATAAAGTCTACATTAGTATGATTACAAAGATGTTTTATTATTAATTTTCATTTTGGGCAGCGTGGAGCTGGTTTTAACAGTTTTTAGAAAATTAAATATATTTTGAAATGTATTTACATTTTCCTGTTTATAATTGCTGTTTTCCATAGCATACATATTCATTAAAAAAAAAAAAAATCGTTAATTTTGATAATTTTAGCACAAAAAATATTTTTTTCAAAATTATTTGCCTTTTACAATTTGCCCGGATTTGGGACAAATTGTAACGGTTATGAGGGAAATACTAATAAAAATATATTTCATATTGTTTTTGCTTTTAATCATTTATTAATTTAATAAAAAAAAATGCAAGAAACAAGTAATATTAAATTATACCTTCTTGGTATAGTAACAATGAATTATATCATATGGATTATAGTAAAATAAAGAGAAAATTAAATATCTATTCAATATACAAGTCACTCTTTTTCAGAACTGAAGTTAATACAAAACAAAGACATATTGTTCTTGTTCCCTCCCACATATTTAATGTGTGCCTACATTTTGCAAATTAAGCATTACACCCATTCTTCTGCCTTAGAGAGGCTGTAGCAGGGGTCATAGTCACACCTGTTTTTTTTTTTTGTTTTTTTTTTCAGGTCACTTTCAGGGAAGAGAAAATTTCGCCTAATTTGCCACACATTTTTTTTTCATAGAGAAATTTTTATTCTATTTTTAAAGTAATATGTCGTGATTAAACAGGATAGAAATTATTGTATAAAAATTTCTCAAAAAGATAGCAAATTTCTCATTTATGAAAGTATCCTGAAAAAAAAAAGGCAGAGACTACGATCCCTGGCTGTAGGCATCTCCAGAAACTAAGTAAAACCATTCTTTTTATTCAGAATTTATATCTGGAGTTAAAATGAATTTATTTGCATTTTTATCCTTTCGTTTTATTATTTATTTATTGCTTCTTTTAATCCTTTTCTTTCGTTTTATGTTTATGTGACCTTTTAATTATCTCTTCAAAATATTTTTTTTTTTGGGGGGGGGGGGGGAGTGATGGTGTCTAATATTTGTAACTTTCTTGAAGATTTCAGCTGTAGTCAAATCATATATGACACTTTGAAGATCTTTTAGACTTCTTTTGATAGTTCCTCATTATAAAACAATATAAAGAAATTCATAGAATAAAGCATAGAATAAATAATTTGCCTGTTAACATTTAAAATAGAATGTCTAATTACATGAATGTTACAACTGGCCGCAATATATTTTTTATTTTTTCAACTTGTACCATCGAATGATTTTGAACATTTTGATTATTTAAAGAAGAAAAAAAAAAAAAGAAAATACAATGATTTACACAAAAAATAAAACATACATTTTATAACATAACACAATTACAAAATAAATAGCTATAAACATTTCTTTCAAATATAAATTAACATACCTTTAATCCAAATTTAAAAGATGTGTTTTCCCCCACTAACTAGCTAAAATGAAGCACGTGTACAGAACCTCTCATTAACCCTTTTTGCGGAACGCTGATTGTATTTACATAATAGAGAGCGTCATAAGAATTATGTTTATCGGTATATTTAATAAAAATGTTACAAACTATTTCGTAAATTGCGTGTAACTTCTTAACTAGCCCCACGCTCCCTTGATGTTACAGCAATAAGCACTAATTTGACATACAAATTTACTGTCAACATTCATAAATTTATGTGATCTAAGTTTTCTTTATTCGCTGAGGTATAATTATGTAAAATTTTAAAATGTTAATTAATTTCCAAAAAAAAAAAAAAAAAAAAGAAAAAAAAAATTTTTTTTATTCTTTATGGAACAAATTAGTTTGAATTGGGCTTTACGAAATCAGTAAGGTTACATAAAGACATTATAATTCAATAATTGATATCCATTTTTTAATGTGTGTGTTAGTGAAAAAAAATGCATAAAAAATATTTTTGCTTGATAAACATTCAAAAATACTTCTTTATTTTTTTTTAGATACATTTAAAATTATACCTCTGGGGGTACCGGAACATGGGTTTAACTCGGTCTTGATCCGGATCAAAATTCGAGTTCCTGTTGTTTGGCTGGTGCTGGCATCTTTCACCATCTTTCGGAGCTAAAGTCGCTCTTCCTCTGTAAGGGCGCTCCTCTGAAACGGACGGCGCACCCCTCTTGACTTAAATCCGGATAGTTCCACGTGTTTTTATTTTTTATTTATTTTCTTTTTAAGTTTGTTAATAATTAATACATATTTGTAATACTTCGCCCTATGTCGCGCGGGAATATTGTTCTGGCGAACCTTGTAATTTTCTTTCCTTTTTTCCCTTTTTTTTTTTTTTTTTGTTCTTTTTTAAATAAACGTTCCGGAGTAGGGGCCTAGCATAGCTAGAAGCGCTCGACACCACTAAATCCTTGTTAAATCGCCTAACAATGTGAAATCGCCAAATAGGCTTAATTTTGATAATTCTCTGTGGTCGGTGTAATTTATTTCAGCCGATATTTTTTTCCTTTCTAGTGTTTTACGAAGAGCAGAATCACATATTTTTTTTTTTCAATATTTTTTGAAGACGACACCTTTTGAATGTTTCCTTGTGAGAAAATAATTTTACTTATTCATGTCTGAGAAAAGAGCTGTACTTACTATATTTTCTCGGTGTAGAAAAGTTTTCAGAAAATATTTTTCTATGTAACCGGAAGTGGCTTCAATGACTGAATAATCCTTAATGCCGAAATATCCTGCATTTTTTTTTTTTTAATCATCATCATTGTCCTCATTGTGACCACTATAGTAGCACATACGGCGGTCAAAATCACCTCTTTCCTCCGACTGAAGATACTGGCATAATCAAGATGATCAGAACGATGGGTTTTGTGAATCCAGAATAATTCCGACGTAGTGTTTTCTGTTTCTTAGTCGACAAATGTACTATTTTTACAAATTTGTAGTAGTACAACACAGCTTCTCAGCGAAATATTTAACTAATTTTGACAGTTTTACTGCATGACATCATTCTCAAACCACCGTAATTTAAAATGTGAATAATATTGTAAAATTAAGGCTAAAAAAGAAAAGAAAAAAGCAAAGAAAAAAGAAACACAATTATAAGTATGAAAACGATCAAGTAAAACCGGACAGAAAATCCAAGAAAAATAGTTAAGAAAAATATTCCATCAATCTGAATTTTTGACACTGTTTGCAACTTCTCCATTTTTTCATTTCTGGTAGTGGTGGCGGTGGGCGTTAAAAAACCTTATTTTTTCCATGGGACAAAAACCAGAATAAAATAGACAATAAATAAATAAATAAATAAATAAATAAAACATGAGGAAGAAAATTGCAATTACAAATGTGTGAAAAACATTCGTCAGAAAATGCAGGAAGATGCAATAAAAGGCACCGAAAATCGGAAGGTTGGGCTTGAGGCCCTCTAGCTGCTGACAGGTTTTCTTACTTCACAACTTTTCCTAATCTGCAAAATTGAAATTTTTATGAAAATCTAATTTTGAAGATTTTTTTTTTTTTTAATCGTATTCGTTATATTATATTATTACATGCATATATGTTATACATTATATTTTTATATGTTTATTAAACCGATGTTAAAAAGAAAAAATTCTAAATAAAAAGTAAAACCTAAGATGATAAAGTAAATTTTTACTTTATTTTTTTTTTTTATTAAAAATTTCCTAAAATGAGTAAATGTTGATATATTTTTCTTGTAAATATATTTTTAAATTCATTTTAAAAATCTTTAAACAAATTTGCATTAAGGAATTAATATAATAATAGGATTAAAATATTTGAAGAGTTGTTTATGTTTTCAGTAAGAATTGGTAAAAAGCTGGAGAAAAAAAAAAACTTTATAAAACTTACATTTGAATATGTGTAAAATGTATTATGTATAGAATAAAAGAAAATTAAGTAGAATTTATTTTTAAACCTGTGGATTAAAAGAATATTAATGCATTAAGAGAAATATATATATATATATATATATATATATATATATATATTTTCTTTAACTTTCTTTTCACACATTCTCAAAATACATTTTTATTTATTTATTTTTTACTATTGCGTAGAAAATTTTTATGACAAAATCTGTAAAATTTTAGTGTATTTAGAAATAGCCTTAGTCATATACGCTGCTGC
Organism: Salticus scenicus; assembly: GCA_963930645.1. Taxonomy (NCBI): domain Eukaryota; kingdom Metazoa; phylum Arthropoda; class Arachnida; order Araneae; family Salticidae; genus Salticus; species Salticus scenicus. The sequence goes on along the minus strand of OZ005648.1, from coordinate 324,674,187 downwards.
TCAAAAGTTTAACAAGATTTGCAAACAATCAGTTTTTTTTTTTTTTCTTTTTTTTTTTTTTTTTTTCAATTTAAAAACTTATGTCTCAATAAAATATTTTAAAACATTGGACATTAAAACAACTGAGTCTTCTTCATGTTTTTTAGTGAATAATGGTTTAAAACAACATTTAGGTGACCTGTAACAAATTGAGCAATATCAATAATGTTTGTGACCGCCCTGTATGGTTAAGTAAACGAAATGATCTGTAACTTTAAGAAATGTTAACATAGACCCAGTTTAAATTGTGGATGAATTTGTGTGACCGTAGAATATTAAATAACGGAGATATAAGCCTTTATTTAAAAACTCAGAAAAAAAAAAAAAAAAAAAAAAAGAAAGAAAATAAAGAAAATAAAAGTTAGATTTAGGAATTTAAAATATTAGCGTGTTCTTGACACTCAATATTTTATTCAGTTTCACTTCCTCTTTAGTTTAACTATCTTTTCTTTTTTATTAAAACCGATGGTTATTAAAATCTAAGAAATTTATTTTCTATTTACTTTTATAATTTTAAGTTAATAAATATTTAAAAACTCATAGTTTATTTAAAATTTATTTTAGCATAAAATATTAATACGTTAGCCGAAGCTATCCGTATGCAAATGACATAAGTCTACGTCATCTGCTTGAATTGAATAAGTAGCGTAGCAATGGGGTGGCTTTTTTCGGTGTTAGTGCCGAGATGAATCCCGGTAATAAAGAAGCTGGCGTTAAACGCAGTTTGTATATTTCAGTTTAAATTTTTCTTTGATGACCTCGACAGTATTAAAGCTTGTGTAGAAAGCTGTTGTTTTTCAGATGAGGTTTAAGTAAATATTTTTAGACCAATTCGAGGATGTGGATGATAGTCATTTTAAAACTGCAAACTTTTAAAGTATAGGCTTCAGTAACTACTCTGTACTAATCTATCTGCCCTGAAGAATATTAAACGAATCGTCTAAATGTATTATAATTTTTATTTTCGTTTGCCATATTTTTATTTCACTAGATAAATCAATCTAGTTTTTAAATAAATGATTTTATTTAAAAGAAAAACTTGTCATATTTCTTTTTACCTGCTCAATACAGTTTCCACTGGACTCTATTATTTCAACTCTGCTTAACTTTGAAGCTTTAAGATAATCATGTCAGGTTTATAAACCTGACATATTTTGGTTATGGGCTATTGCCCAGTGTTGAGCAGTTTAAGTGAAAGTTTAAATGACGAAGTTTAATGAAGTAAAGTTTTCTTCCGGTGTATTGGTCCCAAAGTTTTATAAGAATCTTTAAGAAGGGGGGGGAGGCAATACAGTTAACGAAAATGGCAATGATACAGCATACTATAGAAAAACTCAATGTTACGAATTATTGTAACTGGGCAGTTGATGTGAAGTTTTTATTGTTTGAAAAGAACGCCTGGGATATCGTAATTGGAACTGAGGAAAAGCCGAAACCATCAGCTGATCCGAAAGAATTAAAAGATTATAATACGAGGTCAAAACTTGCTTTATCTATTTTATACCTCAATACTGAGGAGGACTTTCGTCGGATTATAGAGAAATTAACGGATCCAGCTGAGATATGGAAAAAATTAAAACAACATTTTTATCCAGATAACCAAGCACGCCATATGCAGTTGTGCAGCGAACTGTTTTCATGTAAAATAAAAAGTGGAGAGAAAATTGATATGTATGCTGCTAGACTCATGAGAATAGCTGAACTTTTAGAAGCAATTGATCAGCCAATAAAGGAAGTTTATCTATCATTCCAGTTGCTTCTTTATCTCCAAGAGAAATTCGATAGTATAGTTCAGAGCATACTTAGGTGGCCTGATGATAAATTTGTTTTTAAAGATATTTTAGTTGAATTAATTAGTGAAGAATCAAGGATTGAATTGCGTGATCAAGATATGTGTGATGAACTTTTCATTGAGAGTTACAGCACACAGTACTCAAGATCAAATGTGATTTGTTTTCGCTGTGGAGTTCCGGGACATATCAGTCGTTTTTGTCAAAATTCAAGGAAAAACTTCGAGCCAAGATCAACATCGAGAACGTATCAACGCCGGAAGTCTCCATTTTTCCAGAGGCAACATGCTCAATCCCCTCACAGACCATGGCGAGCTAAACCTCCAGAGGCAACTGTATCCACTACAAGTGATTCCAGTCCTGAGAGATCTAACCAGAAAGAACCTGACCATTCCCAGAGAAGAGGCCGTTCCAGACTTCCGAGACGAACCAGAAAGGACTCTAACAAGGTTTTTTTTACTTTTGCTAATTTCAGTAAAAATGTGTGTGCCAAAAGCAATTGGCTTTTTGATTCGGCTGCGAGTAATCACATTTGTGGTGATAAAAATTTGTTTTCTAATTTTAAACCATTGTATAATGAAAGATTAGCTGTTGCAATAGATAATATTGATTTTCCTATTGAAGGAACTGGTGATGTTAAATTACGATTTGGTCAACAAAATATAACCTTTAGTAATGTAATGTATTGCTCTAAATTGAGAAAAAATTTAATATCTGCTCCAAAGATGGATATTGCAGGAGCTAAATTTAAGGGGGGGGGAATGGTAAAATTAAAGTAACTAACAAATATGATCAATTTTTATTTACTGCTAAATTGCATGATGGTATTTATTATTTATTTTCAAAAATTCCATCCAAAGAAACGAAAAATGTTAAATTTGAAGTTTCTAAATCTTCAAGTAAAAGAAACTCTCAAGATACAAAAACTGAAGTTTTACATATTCAAAAGGACAGTTTTAATATGTGGCACAGACGTTTTGCTCATGCTAGTCCTAAACTAATTGACAGAACTTGTAAATATGATAGTGTGAGGGGGCTTCCTAAATTAAAAGTCAATGAAGCTTCTTGTGAAACTTGTAACCTTAATAAACAAAGACGAATTTCTTTCAAACGCCATGGTCAAATAAGGTCTAGACATCCTCTTGAGTTATTACATATGGATGTATGGGGACCATGCAAAATAACTGGCCGAAACGGTCAAAGGTATTTCTTATCAATTATAGATGATTTTTCTCGTAAAGTAACAATATTTCCTATGAAAGCAAAAACTGAGGTATTTAAAAACTTTAGAAATTATGTAACAAGAGCGGAGAGATTTTTAAACTGTCAGGTAAAAGCTATTAGATCAGATAATGGGAAAGAGTTTCAGAAAATTAATTTTAAATCTTTTTGTGAGCTAAAGGGCATAAAACATGAATTTACTAACATTTATTCACCGGAACAAAATTCTGTTGCGGAAAGATTTAACCAAACTATTGTTGACGGTATGAGGACAGTTTTAGACGAAAGTGGGTTAAATAAAAGCTTTTGGCCCGACGCAGCTTTATACTTTGCGTATACCTGGAACAGAATTTGTCATACTGATTTAGAGAAAACACCGTTTGAGCTGTATGGTGGTTATAAACCTTCAGTAAAGCACTTAAAAACTTTTGGCTCAACAGCATATGTAGGGGTACCCAAACAACTTAGAAACAAACTTGACCGAAAAGCGAAAAAAGGAATTATGATAGGTTACGCCCTTTGTACAAAAGGTTACAGGATATGGTTCCCAGATGAAAATAAAATAATAGAAACAATTAATGTTAAAATTCAAGAACCGATAAATATTAGGGAGCACAGTGGAGCAGTCATGGGCCGCGAAAATGAAAGTTGGTTATGTTCAGATGAGGGGTCAGATTCAGAAAGCGTGAATAATGCTGATTCAGATGCTTTTAATATATATCAGATTTACCCTGACCATTCTGAATCTTCGTCTGACGAGGAAATTAAATCCAGTCGAGATATAATTAAACGAGTCCCTCTCAGAGAGGCTGTATGGTTTAGAACTCTTGTACCCCGTAAAACTAGTGACAGAATCGACGTTTATTATTGTGAATTTGGAAAAACTGAACGTTTAAAATGTCATAAAGATGTTAAAAAATATTGTAAGAAAAATTGTATAATTTATGAACCAAACCTTTTTAATTTCAGTCCTAGAGAAAAATATGTAGGTAAAATTAATGAAAAATCTTGTTCTAGTGCAGAACAAACTTTAAATTCTGATGAAATTAATTCCGATAGTGAACTTGATTCAGATAATAAACTTAATTTTACTGAACCTGATTTAACTAAGAAAAACGATTGACTAGACGTAGACCAAATCCCAACAAGTTTTAAACAGGTCTTAAAATCTCCTTATAAAAATCAGTGTTTGCAGGCTATGAAAGAAGAAATGGATGTTATTCGGGAACGTAATGTATGGCACCTTACAAAATCACCTCCAAATACTAATATTTTAGGATGTAGATGGGTCTTCACTCTTAAACGTAATGAAAGGGGGGAAATAGCTCGTTTTAAAGCCAGACTGGTGGCGCAGGGATATAAACAGATAAAAGGAGAAAGTTATGACGATACTTTTAGCCCTGTCGTTAACTTTGGAGTAATACGCTTCTTCTTTTCATTACTAGTTTCATATAAAGGTTGGACTCATTTACAACAGGATATTAAAGGTGCATATCTTTACGCACCACTCGATGAACATATTTATATGTCGCAACCACCAGGTTTCATAGAGATCGGAAAAGAAAAATTCGTTTGTAAATTAAATCGCGCTATATACGGCCTACACCAAAGTGGTAGAGCCTGGTTTTTCGAAATGAATAGAATTTTGATCAAGATAGGTTTCAACAAATTTTCATGGTGTAATTGTGTTTATATTTTTAACAAGAAAGTAATTTTATTATTGTATGTCGATGACATTGTATTGTTTGCAAAATTTAAAAATCATATAGATGAAGTAGTGGACTTATTGAGTAAAAATTTTTATTTAAAAATTTTAGGAAAAACCCGTAAACTATTGGGTGTAGAATTCGAGTAAAATAATGGAAATTTAACTATTCATCAGCATTCATATATTAGTGAAATATGTAAGAGATTTAAAAATTTCAATTTTCCTATATCGTCTCTCCCCATTAGTAAAGGGATAATTTACTCAAAATCTCAGTGTCCTCAAACTAACGCAGAAACAATAGAAATGTCAAAATATCCTTATAGGAGCATTTTAGGTTGCTTATCGTTTCTCTCTAATAGAACTAGACCTGACATATCGTACGCGGTTAATATTTTTGCCCAATTCCAAAGTAATCCTGGCATAATGCATTGGAATGGCCTGTTAAAACTCTTAGGTTATGTTTGTTATACCAGAAATTTAAAGTTAAAACTTGAGTGCAGGAAACCACATATTACTGTTTTTTCAGATGCGGACTTTGCGGCCAACAGAGACGATAGGACTTCAATGGGGGGACAGCTGATTTTACTCGATAATTCACCTGTAGCTTGGAGAACGTTTAAGGAAAAATGTATCAGTTTAAGTACTATGGAATCGTAATTCGTAGCCATGACCGAAGCTGCAAAAGAACTATTATGGTTCGATAGAATTTTAGAAGAATGCTTTAATAAAAAACTAACACAGGGTACTAAAGAAAAATCTTTACTTTTAGTCGATAACATGGTAGCTATAGATTTCGTGAAGTCTCCCATTGAAAACTATCGTACCAAACACATTAACGTAAAATTATTTTTTATAAGGGATTTTATTTATAAAAACATATTTAATATTAAACATGTTAAAAGTACAAATAACTGGTCAGACATTTTCACTAAACCGTTAACAAAATATGGGTTATCTCTTTTCATAAGTAGCCTATTTTCATCTACTGAGTAACATGTATATTTTAAGGAGATAATTTTGAAGAGAAAAGAATTAAGGAAATAAATTTCTATATTTTTTTAAGTTATTTATTTCTAAAGAGACCAGAATGTTTTTCTCTTTAATATGAAAATGCAAATGTATTTCTGAAAGTGTTTATTATATTGCGAAATGTATATACTTGTTTTATATCATATATTGGTTAATTTATGTACATGCCAATGCTTAATTATTTATATTATATCTTCATAGCAAGAAGAATTCTCTGTATAACTTCGAAATGAAGCATTGCAAAAATTGGACTATATTGCTTATTTGCTCTTGAAATATACTAAAGAAAGACGATTAGTAGCAAGTCGTTGTTGAATCTGTCAACTTATGTTTTTTTTTTACATACAAGTTTTTTTTTGTTACTCAAATAATATGATGTGAACTTGTAACTTCAGGGCAGATATATATACATATATATATATTTCATGGTCTCGGTTGAGTGTCAAGAGGGGAGGCTTATTGTTAGATTTAGGAATTTAAAATATTAGCGTGTTCTTGACACTCCCTCTTTAGTTTAACTATCTTTTCTTTTTTATTAAAACCGATGGTTATTAAAATCTAAGAAATTTATTTTCTATTTACTTTTATAATTTTAAGTTAATAAATATTTAAAAACTCATAGTTTATTTAAAATTTATTTTAGCATAAAATATTAATACGTTAGCCGAAGCTATCCGTATGCAAATGACATAAGTCTACGTCATCTGCTTGAATTGAATAAGTAGCGTAGCAATGGGGTGGCTTTTTTCGGTGTTAGTGCCGAGATGAATCCCGGTAATAAAGAAGCTGGCGTTAAACGCAGTTTGTATATTTCAGTTTAAATTTTTCCTTGATGACCTCGACAATATTAAAGCTTGTGTAGAAAGCTGTTGCTTTTCAGATGAGGTTTAAGTAAATATTTTTAGACCAATTCGAGGATGATAGTCATTTTAAAACTGCAAACTTTTAAAGTATAGGCTTCAGTAACTACTCTGTACTAATCTATCTGCCCTGAAGAATATTAAACGAATCGTCTAAATGTATTATAATTTTTATTTTCGTTTGCCATATTTTTATTTCACTAGATAAATCAATCTAGTTTTTAAATAAATGATTTTATTTAAAAGAAAAACTTGTCATATTTCTTTTTACCTGCTCAATACAGTTTCCACTGGACTCTATTATTTCAACTCTGCTTAACTTTGAAGCTTTAAGATAATCATGTCAGGTTTATAAACCTGACAATAAATAAAATAAAATAAAATAAAATAAAATAAAATAAATAAAAAACATGTTTTTTTTTTTTTTTTTTTTTTACATAGAGCTTTTAACGAAAATTATTTCCACTTTCAGATTATTTGGAAAAACACTTTTAAAATAATATACTGCAATCGAAATACAAATATATTATATATCAAGAAATATGAGTATTTTTATAAAAAACATTTTCACTGCGCATGTGCAAAAGATAAAAAACAATTTACTGTATTGCGAAATGATCTGTAACTTTAGGATATGTTAACATAGACCCAGTTCAAATTGTGGATGAATTTGTGTGACGATAGAATATTAAATAATGGAGATATAAGTATTTATTTTAAAACTATATATATATATATATGTTTTTTATTCATAATACAAAGAGTTTTTAATGAAAATTATTTCCATTTTCAGATAAGTTGAAAAAACCCTTTTAAAACAATATACTGTAATCGGAATACATATAACACAAATGTCTCATGAAATATGAAGCATTTTTAGGAAAAACATTTTCACTTCGCACGTGCGAAAGATTGAAAAAAAAAAAAAAAAAAAAAAACTGCATAGGTTAAAAATTAGATATACTGGGCAATTTTTATCAAAAGTAAATTGGAATAGAGTAAAAATTAAGCAAATTATACGAAAAGGAACGAGCTAGATTTGAGATATTTTCCATGAGTTGAAATTTCTTACGGGTTTTCTGACATGCCACGTAATTAATTTAGAAAATCCTGAATTATTTTAACTACATATTTATTATTTTTCTTTCAAAATGATTTTGTTTACTAACATATTACGAATTATTTTTAACATAATTTTTTATGACACATTCTTACTACCCTCATTAATTTATTCTCATTGCCATTGTCTAAATTCATTAAATCGGTATAGTCTTGCATTTAGGGAGATTTCGAATTATTCCCTTAAGGATATCTTCCACATTTTCATTTGTGTTGAGATGATTTACGAGAGAAAGCCTAATTAAAGTTGTGATAGTGTTATTGATCCTTCTCTTTTGAAATCTGAATATTTAAATCATGACTAGCTTATTCATTTAATCTTCTTGACACTTTTCAACAAAGTTGTTAAGTGTTTATGACATCGGTTTGCCTGCCTGTCCGTCTGTCTTTATTGTTTTTACATGCTTTAACTCACGCAAATATTCTGGTTATTTTTTAAAAGAGATAATTTTTTTTTTTTAAGTTTGCATTCGGATATTCCCTGTTGAACATCGAGTAAATACCTCTACTGATTTATATACAGAGTCGCGCGAAAGTATTCTAAGACATCATGTTCCATGAGATGTATTTCTATAAACCATATTTCAATACTTTTACTTTGCAGCGATCGTAATGCAACTGAAATATAGGAGAGAGTAGGGTTGAATGGGACGCAGGATAAATGGGACAATAGCCAGGATTTTTATGTTTTGCAAGCACCGGAAACTTGACATTTTTTTCTGATATGTGGCACTACTGAGATCATTCATCAAGTATAGTTTCAGAATTGTGCTATCCATAGAAGGGCAGACAAAAAATTAAAGTGTCTTTTTTCGCTGTCAAAGTAATTTTTTACTGATTCAATTAAATAGTAGTTAAGACATTAACTATTTGCTTAAAGTTAATATAACTCTTATATGGTGAAAAGGCATCTTTTATTGTGGTTATGATATTCAAGAAGAACACTGACAATTGGTCATTAAGCCTGTTTCCCGTTTTATATGATCATGTGGTGATTGGGATGAATGGGACATTCCCCACTATGTGATAATTTAAATTTGTGCACAAGAATATATTAAAACAAATCTTAAATAGATTTTCAATATTTTTATAACCTGTATTACAGTAGTTATAACATGGAATTTACATGGAACATTAATTAGCATGGATTTAGAGAAAAATAGATTGAAATTAATTGTTCTGATTTTTTTTTTTTTTTTTTTTTTTTTTTTTAATAATAATTATGATTAAAAAAATTATAAGTTAGAATATTCAATGCAACTTAAATCAATAACTAAAAAAATATATATAATAAATGAACTAATAATAATTTAATTAAAACCACAATTTCAATCAATCTAATTAAATAAATCACGGTGATTCTTAATGTAATACAGAATAGAATGCTGATTTTTCCCGACCAGTCGGAGACAAAAATGTATCTGGATAATTTATTATAATGATTTAACTCTTTATAATGTCTTATTTATTTATTTATTTTTAGATTAGATCTTATTGCATTAAATTATCAATGTCTGGAGCACTAGGAACTGTGCGAACCAAAAGACTTTTGCCTTTTGATGTTATTGGAGTCGGTACCTCAGTTTATGTTAATTTCAGTAAATTCATAGTGTGTAATCAAATCACGTAAACCAATTTAACTTTAAAAATTTATCTAATTCGATTTTGTTTTCTTTTCTTTGTTAAATCCAGTCCTGTCCCATTCATCCCCATAGGTGGGGATGAATGGGACAATGGACATGCATGTAAAAAAAAATTATTATTAATTAAAAATGATAACTTTTTATTAAAGTCAGTATGTTCATATGTAACTGATTACTGAAGTGTATTTATGAGCAATGTTACAAAATTCTGAATTACATATGGTGAACATTATCAGTAAAAACATGGAAAATGTCCTATTCATCATTCATAAATGTCCTATTCGAGTTCAATATTGGATGTTCCGTATTGAAAACAGAGTAAATACCACATTAATTTGCGTACAGGGACACCCAATAGTGTCCCAAAGCTCTGCGTTCTATGAGATCTATTTTTATAAAACATATTTTAATAACTTTACTTTGCTCAAATCTTAATGAAAGTAAAATATGTTATTTATATGCACAAAAATAAATAAATAAATAAATAAATAAAAAATGCTTTCAAATCGAACATAGTAATTATAGAATATACAATTAGCATTAAGATTTACAGGTTCACACAAAAATATTCAGTAACACAGTAACATTAAGAACTATAATTGGAAATTTGCTGGAATCGCATTTTCGGTTACATTAAGTGTTTTAAAACGTTATAGTGATTTTTACGAGTGAATAGAATTTGATTTAGTTTATTTTTGTATCTGGCTGTCTGTGTTCTTGCTTCCATCTTCCGTGAATACTTTCAAAATATTTTAAAAGTTATGTACGTTATTGAATTTTACTAGAAATCCGTTTTAAGGGAATCACTTTTATAAATCACATTTAAATAGCGTTGTACTCCAAAAATCCCAATGAAATCAATATTTTTAATGCTAAAACAATGTTTTGTATGGAATATCATATGCTTCACGTTCAGATTTAATAATTGAAAATATTGAAATTGAAATATGCTGTAATTGTATTTTTATTTGTGTTAAGCCTTTTAAACACTTTCTAACAATGCTTAAGAATGATTATGAATTCAGTTAGTCTGTTTATTTGCCTTTTAGTTCTTCTGTCTGTCCGTTGTGTGATAACGCAAGAAAAGAACATCAAATTTTAAGTGACTGAACTAAAATCTACAATTGGAAAGTAATAATCAATTTTCATCAAGAAAGAAAGAAAAGGAAAAGAACTTATTTAATTTTCTAGCATAAAATGATAGCAATTTGGGTATAGGTACTGTCTGCTGTATATTTACACTACTTTTGTAAGTTCTTTAAATTTACTCTACTACTGTAAATTGCTGCTGCTAAAACGAAATCATTTTGTCGCTAGCTGAACATCAGCCTTTATCGAGTGGTCTGCATTCAAGAACGTAATCTTCACGCTACGCTTATACATATCGTTGTGCTATTTAGATGTTCTTAATCATTCTGAAAGAAAATGAATGTTACTCTTTATGAACTTTACCTTATTTATCTACACTAAAGGTTATTAATCGAAGCTCATCGAATATCATTTTTATTTTTAATTAAGAAAAATACCTGAAAACTCATTACGTATGACAATCAGGAAACAGTGATTTACAAATGAATTCTAAAAAAGTTAAAACGTTATTAAGACAATCTTGCTCACAAAATCACAGAATTTTTCAACAACCATATTTTCGAAAATCAGTACGTTTATAGGTACTGAATGGGTCTTATTTTAGTTTTTTGTAAAAAATTATAACTAATTTTTAGAAACATTTACATAGCTAATTACTTAATGAATGAAATAAAATTGTAAAACAGCATTAAAATTTCTTCGATTAATTTTCACAGCTTCGTTTAATTTCTGAATTTAAAAAGTTCATTGTTGTTCCTGTTTTGTAAGATTCCTTAGTAAAAAGTTTATTTTACTTTTCTTTTTCGAATTTCATTAATGAAACTGATTCTTCTCTACATGTAATATAAATGAAGATGTACACTGTAAAAATCAATTTCTAAAATAGGTAAAAATTTGTAAGATATTTGAGTAAAACAATATTCCATATTGGAAAGTTCTGTTTATAACCCAAAATTTCAACCTAAATATGACACGAGACCAATTTTGAATACATACGTATACATACGAAATGTTTACATTTTGTTTAGATCATCTGCGCATGTTAGATTTTTTTTTTTTTTTATAAGATGTGAGTGATACAGTATCTTCTACAACGGTTTTATTTATGAAAGACAAAAATATAAAATAAGAGAGTGAACAATACATAACAAGTTTGTAAACTCAAAATAGATAGATTTTCTGACCCATTTTGGGTTATAAACAGAACTTTCTAATTTGGAACATTGCTTTACCCAAATATCTTACAAATTTTTACCTATTGCAGATTTATTTTTTTTATTATTTTTTTTTACAGTGTATGTGTTTATATATTTCTGTTTCTTTGTAGAAAAACGCATGATTGCAGCAACAGAATTTTGCTTGGATATCCGCATTGACCTCTCCAGATGCACCATGAAGCCCGATAAAATTTTATTTTGTAAAATTTTCTTTTGCGCAACTTTAAACGTATATAATAATTACTAATTCGTAAAATATGTTACATTTAAGTATTATTTGTACTTTCTCTTATACATAAAGTAGAGAAAGTATTGTTTTAGGGTCAAACTTTAGAACGTCAGTTTTTGTTATATTTACACGTTTTGAGGTTCCCTGAACACGAACATCATGTTTTCAGCGAATGTAATGTGTGTCTGTTTCTGTGTCTGTCAGTGTATGTGTTATCAGCATAGCTCAAGAACAAATAGTAGCAGAAAGTCCAAACTTGGTATTCTAAATGTGTATGATATAAGATTGCTACAGTAAGCTTTTCGTTGAGATGAAGCAAATAGTTCGTGTACAGGGACGCCCAAGAGAATTCAAATACATTATGTCTATGGGGGAAAGTGCTGATAAGTAGAGTTTAACATCTATACACTGCACTAAACCAAATGAAACGAATATATATTTTTTATATGCGTAAAAACATGTCTCATGTAGAATATGGTAGGAAAATCATTCACTGTTCGTTCACAGGGCTACACAAAAGAACTAGATAAAAGTGCGACAATAGTTGCAAATTGACGGAAGTGTACTTCAGGCTGGGCCATGTACTATTCTATAGAATTATATTTAGGTGCACAATGTGGTCTGTATATAATCTTCGAAAGATATACAACGCTGCAAATATTTAAGCTATAACATTATTTTGTGTTGTTAGTGGATGTGCTAACAATATTTTACCATTTCCAGGAAAGCTGTTCGGGAATTGAAATGAATTCCTCATAGAGATATAGTAAATAATGTATTTTTTTAAGCTAAATATTCATTGCTTGTTTTTTGTATATTTACACGTTTTGAGGCTTCCTGATTACCATAGTCAAGTTTTTTAACGTTTGATCTTTGTCTGTGTCTCTTAGAGTGACTTAAAAACGAATAATGTTAGGAAATCCAAATGTTGTATTTTGAAGTTAATATAAGTTTGTTGCTGGAAAAGTTTTATCAAAATTGATAATTTTCAAGGAATGTTGTGTGTGAAAGTTGTCTGAATACTTTTAAGTGAACATTAATTTTAATAACAGATTTAAATTCTATATACAAACAGGTGCAGTAATGAAACGAGGGTTGAGCGGGCGGCAACCCCCTCACACAGAACTAATTACCATATAAAACTCTTCCGAAGCCTAATTTGAATTGTTTTAACATAGACTTACATAACAGTACTCGTTATGTTACCTCCTATTTTCCAACATGTATTTATAGTATTAAATTTCATGGTAAGAGAAAGTCGTGTGAGTGACACACCAGATTATTTTAATTAATTAAAATCTATAAATTTCTGAATTGATATGAACTCTGGTGATAGAAACAGACTTCTCGTCGTCCATTAGCTCACGTGGTTATAGCCTCATGCTAATAACGCGAAGGTTGTGTATTCGATCCTCCAAATAATGACATGTTACTTTTAACATATAATTAACAGAAAAGATGCCAGCTGAATAAAGAACATTTTTCAGTGTTTTTACATTATTTTAAACCGTAAAGATGACGAGAAAATGACAAAAAACAAAGTTAAAATTGGAGGTATGTTTGTCGCTTTGTTTGAAAATGGCTGATATAGCAGAGCTACAGAATTTCGCATAAAGATTCGTTATGACCTCTTCTGATGCACCCCGAAGACTGATTTTGGAGTTTTTGATTACTTTTTAAGAAATAATTAAAAACAAAATTAGCTGGAGAGATTGTCTTATGCTTCCACTTGCTTCCATAGAGTGAAAATGATAATCTATTCGAAAAATGTTTGTCTGAAAAACATAGTTTTTGAACAATATCAGCGGCTCTTACCGTAAAGTTTGCACCTACAAATGTCCGATCATTGAAATGTCCGACTAAGTCGCAAATGGAAGCAGTGTGAACCCGCAACCGATATAATGCAGGCAGGTAAGATGCTATCGAAAGCAGCTGGGATTCCAAGCCATGTTTTTAACGATCTCATGGATTTTTTTTTTTTTTTTTTTTAGTTTTTATTTGTAAAGTGACTTAAAATATAGTGAAAAAATATATATATTTTTGAAATTACCATAAATACAGTGACTAGCAAAGCAAGCAAGCCTGCTGGTTTAAAATATTATATAATCTACTAATAGGAAACATTTGTATTGTAATATGTTGCACTAAAATTACAAATAAACGCGGTTATATTTAATAGGTTTTGAAATTTTAGAAAACTATTGTAAGTGAGATTAAATAAAAAATCTGTATGTAAGCCAAACACAAATTTCGTATTTAAAAAAGAATACACTTCTATATACATCAGATTTATAATGGAGAGAAACCAGAGAACGTCCACATAAATTGTAGATGATTAGTAGGTGAAGGTCTCACCAATTGTGAGGATTTTGATAATGAATATTGTAGATAAAGTGCGTTATGTTCTGCTTATTGCATGAAGATAAAACAAATCGCATTCATTGGACAAATTCTTCTAATGATGGCAAAATTCATGATTTCACAAATATCATTTCATACAATAAAGTTTGTGAACTAATTATTTCACCATAATAAGATTTTTTCACTTTCATTGTAATGAGTTTTTTCTGCATCCTGACTACTAAAGAAATATTCGAAATTTGTAAATTTTGTCCCCATAGTATAATTATATCTCCTAAATTTATACTTCTACATTTGAAATGTTTGTTTATATTCGCCAATATATCTAGATTCTAACATATAAAATTCTTTACTTGAACTTGGTTATGATGGCAAATCGGAATTTTAATAAAAGTCACACATTTTTATGGAACATTATACATTGTTTCAAAACACATAAATCGCATAGAGAAAAAAACACTAAATAATATCTATTACCTTATTTAATATATTGGTAAAATTAATGTCCAGATTTCGCTTAAAACAACAAAGAAGACAACCAGACATCTTTCGTCATTGTAAAATAACCGGTATCTTACACCAAAAAATATTCGTAATCTTACCCCAAAATGTTGAACTACCACGTAAATACCGTTACTGACTTAGAAAGGTAGGAACTAGCCTTTTTTATATGTTTGGCGGAAAGACCAAACACTCAACTTTTAAAAATTCTCTGAATTATTTTTTTTTCTGTTCAAACTACAGTTTATATAACTAACTAAACAAGAATAAGTCAAAATTTTTACCGCTTTCCAAATGAAGAGAGATGGATTATCGATCCAAATTAAGAAAAAATTTTTGGAAAAAATTGGAAATATAATAACTTACGTCTCTCTACTATCTTACTTCCTCTATGAATGGCCAGCGTACCCTACGGTACCTGTGTATAAGAAAAACGCGTGACACGACGTCTTGTCAAATGCGACGTCTTTGCCCCAACTTAACCTAAAAGGTTTTGTAGAACATATAAATATATAAAATAACGAATTACAAGCCTTTCAACACTAAAATATTTGTAATTATAAACATATTTGCGCCAAAAATAGTGGTAAATTTTATAATAGTAATATTATTATCATTAGTATTATTTAACAGTAAACTTATCAATCAAAATTATAACTTTTTTCAATTTTAATTTTAGAGTATTTCCGCATATATATAATGATTTTTAGATTCATATAATGTATCACTTGCAAGTGAACTTACAACGTAAATCAGAAAAAAAAAGAAAAGAAATAAATAAACAAATAAATAAAATAATAATAATAATATGATATATTAAAGAAGACATTGAATTGAGTAATGTGCATTATTCTAAAAGCTGTAATACATAGATGAAACATTACTTAACGTATGTTAAAATTTACAAGTTTCAAAGTAATTACTTTTTCAGCTATTCTAAATAATGTCAATAAATTTTACTGAATATTTTCATAATTTAAAGTTACCAGACTCCTAAATTAGTGCATATTTTTAATATGAGAATATTTATTAGGGTGTGCGTGAGGACACGCATAAGCGAATTATTTAGAGTTGTTATAATCACAGAGAAAATTTTGGAAAAGAAATATAAGCATTTTTTTTTAAAATTAAAATGTAATTATTTGCTATTAATGTACAGCTAATACGAAAGAATTGCTCATATTTTATGTTTGCAGCAAATAGTTTAGACGCCTACGGCTTTAATTTTTCAATATTCTTGTGTATCTACTTTATCAAGCATTTAATAATTTCTCCAATGAAAAGCTATTTTAGCTGTTTTCAGCTAAAGTTTCTTAAGAAAAAACAAACTAAAAATATTTCAATTTGCTTTATCCCAAGGCTATGCCTCTGGAGGGTGATTGAAAAACATTAAATGACTTATGTATTTGTTGATATCGCTTTGGAAACGATTTTACATTAGCTGATACATAGAAAGTTTTTCTTTTCAATATTAAATCAGAATAGTGTTTAATATCGAAAAAAAGGCTAATGGTGCATTTAAAATATTAATTTAAATAAGGATTATAAGTCTCCTAAAAATCTTTGTGAAATGTGAATATGAATGCATTATGCAGATAATTTTTCTTTCGTTCCGGAAAAGGGACAGATTCTTTTAAAAATACAGAAATGCTGTCTGCATATCCATTGCGTATATACAGGGTGATCAGTTTAAAAGAATACCCGTTGGTTTTCCTTATAACCCTTAAATCTGACGGATGTGGCAACTATTCTAACATCGAAGTGTAATTGTTTGAACCTTGTTTAAGTTTGTGAGACAATTTCTAATACAGTTGGACTGTTACAACTTTATTTGTGAGGTAAAACAGAAATGGAGACGCACGATTTTTTTTAAACCATGTAATAATTTTATTTTTAAAAACGTAATTTAATTCAATTTTTTTACATTATCATTCCTCACAGAAAATGTTGAAAATGTTCGCCATCATTTTGAATGCGAAAATGTACACCTCGAACCAGGTTTTTGACACATTTCGCAGCATTGTTGGTGTTATTGACAAGATTTCTTCAGTTATGATCTGTTTTAATTCATCGATGTTTGCAGGACTTCTCTAGAAAAGCCTAAGAAAATGATAATGTAAAAATGATAATGATAATGATGATGTAAATGTAATGTAAGAATGATAATGTAGAAAGTTTTAATTAAATTTTATTTTTCATAAATAAAATTATTATAGGCTTAAAAAAAAATGTGTGTCTCCATTTGTGTTTTACCTCACAAATGAAGTTGTAACAGTCCAACAGTGTTGAAAATTGTCTCCCACACTTAAACAAGCTTCAATCAATTAAAGTTCAGTGTTAGAACAGTTGCCACAGCCGTCATATTTATGGGTAATAAGAAAAACCAACGTGTACTCTTTTAAATTGATCACTCTGTATATTTTAAGGTTCGTTTGTGGATGTACTGAAATATTCTTTTTTCTTAATATTTTCGTGCAAAATATTTACGACTAATTTACAAGCCATTTCTAAGGCTTAACTTCGAATTAAAATGCTGAATAACGAATATATATATATTTTTTAATACTATTTATCTTTTATACTGTCTATACAGTCGGTAACATAAGTGTCCGAACACTAGCAAAAATTCCTATGTAAAAGAAGTACACTTCATATGGTTTTGTTAAATAAATCCTTATCGAATCCTGTTCTTAGACTGACTAAGAACAGGATTCGACAAGGATTTATTTAACAAAACCGTATGAAATGTACTTTTTTTACATAGGAATTTTTGCTAGTGTTCGGACACTTTTGTTACCGACTGTACCTAACTTCTCATTCGAATCATTATTCAAAACTGAAAATGTGTTTTTAATCGAATATTTAAAATATTTTCTAAATAGTGCTTTACATTTATGCAAAAGTAAATACGTAATAGTCCTAAAAAATATATTGCAACGTTAAAGTAGCAGAATAGATCTATACTACCAGGTTTCTATTTTACGTCTGAAGAGATGTTGCGTTTCATTATTTTGACCAAAACCAATTTATGGCCGTTATTCCACAATCTGAAATTTGAACATATTATTACGTATCATTATGCATTATTATTTCGGAGGGTAGAACAGCATTTTATTAATTAATTAATTTATTTATTTGTCGAATTTGTGAAGAACAAATCTTTTTTTTTTTTTTTTTTTTTTAAATCATAGCAATCTAAACTAAAAATATTTATTGATATTATATGAAAACAATTTTAAAACGGCGTTAAAAGTATAACTTTAAAAACAAGTTCAACTTTACAAATTTGAATATCTAAACTTTCATGGCTTGGTTATCTTTGTCAATAGAAAGGTAAATTCTAATCTAACAAAAGAACCTGTTGAAAATATTTTCACTGAGCTTAAATCTTCAGATGTGCAGAATATTTTCTATACGCACTGAAACACAGGTGTACAGGTGTGTGTATATGTGTACATAACTTAATCATAAAACTTGAAAATATCTTTAAAAAAAAAAAAAAAAAAAAAAAAAAAAAAAAAAAAAAAACGGGTATTGTTTAAAACGTTGATTCCCCACCTCCTTCGAAATTTTTTCTTAAGTCATAAACTATGTAAAAAAGAATTAACAGAGCACAGGCGCTTGCCCGCATTCACTATTAAGAGTTAATATGTTTAAATATATTTTTATCGTATTTTTATTTCTCTAATTGAAATTTGCTGGTAACTAATTCGTTAGTATCGCTAAGTGGTCGAACCACCACCACTTATTTGCAAAGTTAGGCAAAGCAAAATTATAGCCGTCTACTAAACGAATTTAAATTGCAACACAGCTGCGGAAAATGTTTGTCGATATGCACTCAAACTGAATCAGCAAATTTTTACTTAATATATGTCTCTAAGTCTGGTACACTGAAGATGTTGACCTTTTCTGAAATTAGAGGAAATCGCAACGTTAAAGCGCCCCCTGTTGGGTGGCCCAAAGCTAATTTTCACCATGTCAAACCAAGGTCCAACCCAATATAATTCAATTAAATTAATTCCATTGGTTCATAAAGTGCAGTGTTTCAACTCAAAAAGTCCAATATTTTATGAAAATGGTAGATTTGAGTTCGGGAAATCTCAAAACGTGTAACTTCATCGAATACCAAAAATCTAATTTTTTTCTGAATCTTATACTTTCTTCTTATATACTGAGAGGATAAAATAATATATCCACTTTTTAAAAAATAGGTAGTCAATTTAAGTTAATGGAAATACATGGAACTCTCAATCGTGTAAATTAATCGAAAATCAGAAATCAAATTTTTTCTGTATCATCTGCTTCCTTATTATACATGCAGAAGCTAGTTACTTACACTTCCTAGTTCGAAAGACATCTGCATTTTGAGTGATAGCCGGAGAGCCATCCAACATCTTTCGAATTATCATGATGCGCGGACACTGACGGCGTGGCTATTTTGAACAAGCTGAAAAGTCTTTCCACCTTTCGTGAGATTCACTTGCAGTGAATACCTTCCCATGTAGACATTGCTCGTAATGAGACTACAGACTTCCTTGCTAAAAATGGCGCAGATCTACTCATGTTTTCTCGGGCATTTCTGACTTTTTGAGAATTGTATTCCCGATTTATCAATCTACGAGGTCTCACTGTCCCTCCTGCTCATCAATGGTATCAGGGTAATCGTCCTGGTGGTTCCTTGTCCCTCCAGTGCAGCAGACAAGAGCAGACTGTCATTTCTCGTTTTCGTAGACATATCCTCGACAGTCTTATAAGAGATATGATTATAAATTAAAATCGTACTGACAAGATATTGAAACTAGTTAGCATAGGTGGACTCTGCTCAGTTCAACATCATGTATATGTTCGCATAAACTTCTAGTGCGAGACATATAATCATGTTAAGAGAAATGAAGTTGACCAAACGCTTGACACAGTGCCAGAACGAAATCTCCGCCTTATAGGCTATCCACTGTTTGATTATATATATTTAGCTTATTCTAATATATTAATTTATTTTATTAGGGTCAGTTTCGTAGTTTAGTTCACATGCTACTATTTCCAATGCAACAAGCCTCAAAATACCTATTTATATGAAAACTTTACAATTTGATTTACAAACTTTACAAGTTGATAAAACCTTAAACTACATGGGTTTTCAAATTTAAGTATATACTGTTTCGGAGCTATTTTGAGACAATTTAGCTCATTCTTAAGAAAGCATTTTTAACAGTACAGGTTTAAAAAGCCTGTTTTTATTGGAATAAAATCCTGAATTAAAATTCATTTAAAATATGCGTGGAAATATTTACCAATCTGTTAAACAAATTTTAATTTATTATAAACATATGTAAATTAATTTTACTATAAAAAATTTTTTGATTTTTTTTTAAATGTGCATGAATCTATCAAAGCACCGGGCGATTATAATTTACGTTGCGATTTCAAAGCGCTCTAACTGGGTCAGAAGGACTATATATTTTTACCAAAACATTCTTACGGCAGTGAAATTTGTTTGGTAAAGAAAAAAAACTTCCAAAGTGTGCAGATAGCATCAAATGTGCAGATGGCGCTGTAAGGGTAATGTCAGGGGAAAGGTCTATATGGATTTCTTAAACACAGGGTATTATTAGCCGAAAGAAAACAATGGACTCCAAGGGTTTAAGACAAATTTATTACCATAAAGACAAAAATACGTGTTTACAATATAAAAGTGATACTGACAAGAGGAAAAGTGCACCTTCATGATACATACCTCTTACGGTTGGTTACCGGTACCATTTGGAACTATTTGTTTCATTCGCCAAAAGAAACTTTATTGTCTCAAGATTTTCTAATAAAATATCAAGTCAATCTGAACAGTATTACTTACAAACTTTGAATAAACACCATAAAATGCAATAACTCGCAACAATTGTTTCGGGTCGAAGAAATACACGACCCTTCATCAGGCAAATAAAGTAAGCACGAGTGCTGCAGTCAAAGCGGCAACGCTTATTATTTTGAAATCCCACGTTTAATTATAATCATAACATTAAAAATCAATTATTCAAAAGTCATGTTTTAATCGCTATATATTAAGGAGGTGGGGAGCATGCAGCTATCAAATATCAATTATTTTAATTTATAACTTCTTGGAAAAATATATTCTCTGACTAAAATATTAATACCTAAAATATTATACTTAATAAATAAATATATGTTTGTTTATTTCTCTTGCCTTATTTCATTTGCTATAGGTCAAAATATCGCTAATATAAATACACCTATTTTATATTACTCAGTCTATACATATAAAAATTATACTATTTTTACAAAAACCTCTTAAAAAAGAATTAAAAAAAACCTGGAGATTTTTTTTTTTTTAATTTTTATTTCAAACGATAAATTCAAAATATAAAAATTCACGAAGGAAATTGCAGAATAGCTAAACAAAAACCTGTCCTGTAACGGTCGTGCAGTATGCCCCACTTTATCATTATTATCTTGATGCACAAATATCTCACATGTGTACATCGTCAATAACTTCAAACAATTTAAATATTCTTACTATGATTTTTTCTTAGAAATCCTTTTATACTTATCTAAAAAGTGCATAATGTGTGTTTTCTATAGAATAAAAATCTCTAATTATAAGAAATCTTTGTTTGATTTGCAGACAATCATTTCTGAATCATAGCTTTTCACATTCATAAAAATTAAATTAAAATTAAAGTAAATAAAAAAAAAAAAATAATAATAATAAACACTAGTAATTAAAACTAAATTAGGTTCCTAAATTCTGCTCAGAATAAAAATATTTTATAAAATGTGCCATTTGAAATATGAAATTAACACAAGATAATAACATTCCACCATATGGTAGCATACATTATGTAAATAATATAAGAAAGAATACGTTTTTATGCGATATAATATAAATGTTTTTACATGATTTCGTGAAGTATTTAAATGGTTTTCTTTTTTCAAATTTAAATGTATATATATGATAATACGATTTTTTAATGGTAAGTAATATTTTTCCCTATAAATTAAATATCTTGAGCTAATACAAAATATGAAAATACATTATATTTCTTCTAAAAAACATTTTATATTTCATTATAGTTCCACAATTCCAGATTTTATTATTATATTCATCACACCACTATATAAAATAAAAACATGTTATTATCCACATCTGAGAAAAGAGAAGTATTTACACATTAATTCTTTGGTGTAGGAAAAGACCCCCAACAAATATTTTCCATATAATCGAAAAGAGTTTTAGTGATTGAATAATCGACGAAATATCCATTCGTGATCGAACAAATTCTATGGGAGTAAATTTCAAGGAATTCTATACAGCTTCTCAGACGGAATATTCAAGCGAAATTGATTGTTTTTCTGTAGGATATATCATCGTAATAAAATCATTGATTTTAATAAAAATTTAAATTATTGTAGATTTTAAGAGAAATTAAAATCTATAAGAAAATGTCTTTTGTGTTCGTAATATTACACTATTGAAATTACATAATAATTTTATATATTAACTAGCAGGCTTTGTCCACTTCGCTGGTTCCTAAATTTTAAGGATTTGTTTTTTAATCGGAAAATTTTAACGTTTAAATAAATATATTTCGATTAGCGACTATTTTCAGCAAATCGAAAGCATATCCAAGTTCTGTGATGTACAACTGTTAATGAAATGTAAATGAAATCTACTTGCTCGAGCTTTATTATGTTATTTAGAAAGCATTGATCTAGTACACACGTTTCTCTTCAAATTCTTTATTTACACAATTTAATTCATCGCAAAAATGGCAATAAATAAATTCGCCAAGGGGGTCCTGTACTAAATTTGTAACTTCATTACTTAGTGAACGATAAAATCAATAAAACGACAAACATATAAGACTGTTTGATTGATTGGATTTAATATTTTAAAAATAAATAAATCTAAATAAACTTCTTAAATCTATTTTGAAGTCAGTTTCATCAAAAACTTCTGATGATACAGGTTTATTTTATATATTTATTATTATTATTTTTTAATTCATGTGCCAAGAAATGTTTCTTTTTATGTTAAAAAAATAAATGAAATAGAAATGCTATAAGAATTTTATTTTATTGGCCGCAATTTGAAATTACATCTCAAAAAAAAAATAAATAAATAAATAAATAAATAAATAAATAAATAAAATAAAAAATAAAATAAAAATATCAGGAAAAACCACATGAAATCTCATGAAATATAATCTTTTTTTTTTTTTTTTTTTATCTAATAAGAATATCGAAAATCTAATGGTATGGTGCATACACTACACGGTACACAGAGAGAGAAAAACATTTTTTTTTTTTATTATTATAGATATTTTAATTAAATAATTGTTTAGAAATTACTACATATGTACAGCAATTCGAAGTTCTTAGATATTTGAGTAATTAGTGTTCTTAAAAAGCATTTAAAATTAGTAAAATTGAAATTAATTATTTTTATAGATATCTTTTTAAGTTCAATTTTGTAAATTAGTCACGAATTTTCGCATTACGGGATAAACTTAATAATACACATAATAAAATACTTAAAGTAATTTTTATTCATATTAGTAAACAACACGTAAAAAACTGAAAATAAATTTTATAAATATTATATGTTTGTTCAATATTGGCCTATAATTCTTAAGTATAATCATGTAGAACATTAAGAATTTATGTAGATTTTGGATGCATTCGATGACACCATATTTGTATTAATGAGTTTGAAATAATAATTAAAAAAAATCTTTATTGAAAATTTTAAGTTTAAATAGCAATATGTTTTGAGTTAGAAGAAATATATGAGCCATTTTCTTTAGAAATGGTGTAAGTCCAATTTTGACATTAATTGAGTTAATGACAACAATGAATGCAAACTATGAGATTTTTATCTATAACCTAAGACTCCTATAATACGAGCTGACTCACAGCTGAGCATTGTTGCCCAGCGGAAATATAGCTTGGCGACGTTTAGTTGCAGACGTGATACTCAGCGTCTTTATCGCCAAAAATGGCGAGTTTGCCTAAACAAAAGAGCGAATTATTATTTGTACTTGATAAGTTTGTCGGTAATATTTGGGGAAATTTTCTTATAACCCTTGTAAAAAGTAGCCATCACTGTTGCTGTTAAATTAGTTAATTATAAATATTTATACACGTTGAAAAATAGTGTAGGTTGTAAAATACGACATTTAGATAATCAAACAGCAATAAAAACAAATAATTGATACAAAAAAATGCAAGAAAACATGATAATTACACTTCATATTTGTGATTGAAAGCTAAGCGTACAATTTTCTTTTGGACAGTGAATAGCCCATTTCTTTCGCCTTTCTTCATCTGTTGGAAATCTAAACATTCTGAAAGCAATTCTGGTATGATTTGAGCAATTTTCGGCTATAAAAACCTCCATTTTATGTGATCTGATAACGCTTGAAATTCGGACAGCGTGGACAACAATCGCTGAGTGGGAAACAAAATGCCTGATGAGCCAGCCTGTATTGAAGGAGCTCTACTATAACCTGTCCAGCCCCCCCCCCCCCCAAAAAAAAAAAATAATAATAATAATAATAATAATAAAATAAAATAAAAAATCTTCAAAAAATTTTTTGTACTCTCAATATAAATTTACGGAGTGATTGAAATTACAAATATAATTACTTTTAAAGCTACATAAGTCCATTTTCCGCAAAGTTCTAATATTAGGTTCAAAAGTACATAAGTATATAATAGTACATAAGTTTTCGACTTTATTTTTATAAGTGTGAAACACTGTTAATGACACAGAAATTTAACGGTATGATAGATCTGTTACGTTATATTCCTCCAATACATCCTGACTACAAAATTTAATAATTTATATATATATATATATATATATATATATATATATATATATATATATATATATATTGGGGGGGGGGCATATTTTTAAACTTAATAAACAAACTGACTAAACAATTAATGCGTAAATAAAAAAAAAAAAAAAAAAAATCCTCTTTAGCGTTCTTTTCGGTATCATCAAGAAAAAATATGTAGAATGCAAATATTTTAAATATGACTTTCCGCAAAACCATTTTTCTAGTTTTATGGCAGTTTTTCCCGACTATATTAACATAATTTTGGTTCCAACTATTCAGAAATGTTATTTGGAGAAAAATTTATGTTTCAAAATAAAATCTACTTTAATACGCTGAGCATAATGAAGTTGTTTAAAAAAAAAAAACAAAAAAAAACGGATAAATAATGTAGAGCTATATATATATATATATACTAAATACAGGTTTGTTGTCATCATCCAAAAAATTATGGGTTTTAATCAATATTCACTCGCTGAGGTAAAATTATGTAAAACTCTTAAATGTTAATAAATTTTGTTAGAAGCATATTTTTCATGTTGATGGATGTATTTTATGATTCTATTGTTTTTTAATGTGGCTTTAAGAATTAAGAAAGTTTACTTAAAAATGTTAGAATGTAATTAACATCCATTATTTTGTATGTGTTAGATAGTATAAATAATAAAAAATTAAAAGAAATAATTTTTCTTGAAAAAGCCTGTAAAAATTTACTTTTTTTTTTTTTTTTTTTTTTTTTTTTTATCTAAAGTGTGCTTGATGAAACATTTATAAATATATATATACATATATATATATATATATATTTCTAATTTTAGATTTCGTAAAAGATTTTGTCCCTAAAATTCTTCTATTTTACAGATTTCGTGTGATGTTTTTACATTCTGAAATGTTTTTTGAAGATTTGTATTGCAATAATTAACACCAAATAAATATCTATTTAGTACAATAAATAAATGAATAAATAAAAATAAACAAAGTTATGTCGAAGGCAAATTGACTAGTCAATGTTCCAATGCTTAATTGGTGTACTCTCTTCATGGATGTTTCTCATTGCACCTTGCTCTTATTCACATGAGATTTATGAAAAAACAAAGGCAATCTTCGAATTGCATTGTTAAAAATAATAGTTCAATGCCTCACCCTAAACCAGGTCAAATCAGAAATTTTAGCTGGAACCAACATTTTAAGGCATTTGGTGCTATATGTTTCACCATTTTTTTAGTACTATTTGAAACATAAGCACCATTAAAATGGTGCTTACTTTTTAAATGGCATAAATACAATGGTGAAACACAGACCATCAAATTTCTCAAAATATTGGTTGCAGCTAAATTTTCTAATTTGTACAGAATTATACTAATTTAATTAGCAAGCCTGATTTACAGTCAGATTTTTAAAGATTGATATTGTTAATGTTAATGTTATTATTATTGTTATTTGATTTTGTCAATTTCTTAACTCTAGAAGGCTTCTACTTCTTTTTTTTTCTCGCATTGTGAGGCCTTACAGAATTTTCGTATATAGGTGTTAGGTGTTTTAACTCTGATTTAGAAAGGTTCTCTACGAAAGATAGCCAGCAATTACAAGTTTGAAAGAAAAACTTTGGATTTTGCGGAATTTAGATGTTAATTAGATTTGAATAAGTTTGTTGGAAACTAGGCCGTGTATGAATGCAAATTGATTCCCAAATGTATTACAGACATGTTAACACTTTCGTGACCATTGACGTAGATTCATGTCATTTGAAAATCTGTAACTCCGCCAGTGGGCATTTCTTTTGCAATTTGTATGTCATTTATTTCTTAAGAATATACTTACACAATATTCATATTTTTACTATCAGTATGTTATGGATACAAATACTTTGATTAGAAAGAGCATAATTATATTATTATAGCATATATTATAAAATTATAATATATCTCCATTTGTAATATGAATCTGAATATAGAAAATTTTCTTCTGAAATATTCTAACTGAAGAGAATAACGCCCGCAGGCAGACCTTACTGCTAAAAAAAGACCAAAAAATGCGGTCGCGAAAGTGTTAAAAACATACTCGGTGTTCAGTTTTGTTAGAGAGATCACTTTGAGGATACCTTATCTGTAGTGCAGTACTGTGGAGCTACAGACGGCAGCAAAATTATTGAAGCGCTAGCAATAATTCATATTTAAAAGATGTGAACATAATACTGTTTTGCTCAGTCAATATTTGTCGAGTCATTGTGTTAATCTTTATGCCATTATAAAAAAGTAAATTTGGTTATAAAAATTAGCGATTAAACTAAAAATTATATAAAAAGTGTAGAGGTGTGCTTCAATAATTTTGCTGCTGACAGTAGATGCCAGTTATGTCGCCGACAAATTTTATGATAATACGAAACCAATTACATTTTTGTATTTAAATGTAATTGAATATCGTCAATTTTACTTGTTAACCCATTTGAACTCCTCCATGTCTATTTCTTCTTTGGGTTCTTTATAAAAATGAATTCCCAGACAGAAAGCGAAACACTTGGATTAGGAAGCAAACCAAGTTACTGATGCCATGTCTAGAGTTAAGAAGATAAAATGGACCTAACCCTGGCATCTTTTGAGAAGAAATGATGAGAAATGGACCGCCAAAGTCCTATTCTGAATACCGAGAGATAAGAAAAGACCGAGGAAGAGTCCGATGTGTTGTTGGAGAGATGAAATTGTTAAGTTTGGACTAGCAGAATGGAGAAGAATTGCAGAAAACAGGACAGATTGTAATCACGTAGGAGAGGCCTTCACTGTGCAGTGGATTGGTAAAGGCTGATGATGAAGATGATTTTAATGAAAATCAAAAACACTAATTTTAATGACACTGTTTGAAATTAGTCCTATCCTTCCTCTCATTTAAATACTATACATAGATTGTTCTGCTAAGTTGACATTAACCTCTGGAACACATTAATTGATATTATATGGTATGTATAATTGATATTATATTTACATATTATGTTTTAATTTTATTTTTTATTTCTGATAATATCTAGAAACTGTTTGGTTGCATCTTTTCAATTATATTTGAAATTTCTGTATTGTCTTTGTGTATTTGTGTATTGTATGCATGTTTACTCTTACTGTTAATGCTATAAACAATTTGAATAAATTGTTTCTGCTATAACTTTATTAGATATCATCATTAGATTATTTTAAAGTTTTTCAGCTACTGAATATATTCAACTGGATTTTATGATTATGTCTCAAGTGTGTTTTATAAAAATAAGTATGCTAAACTTTTATATTCATCATACATACTATTTTCCTTCTAATACAATGTTTTAATAAAGTGTAGAAGAAATTCGTTTTCGTTATATTTATAGATGAAAAAAATAGAAGTCGTAAAATTATAATATTTATTTAAGATTTTATAAATGACATTAAAAGAAGTATTATTATTATTACTGTCTATAAAAATAATTAAATATTTATAGCAAACTTTTCTTTAAGAATATCCTATTTAAAATAAATAAATAAACAAAAATAAAAACGTCTCATAATTATATATATGTATATATATAGGTAATTATTGTAACGAATTTATAAGTTTAAAGACAAGAAAAACATGAAAGGAGAATTGCAAACCAATGCGCAGAATTGCTGCAAAAGGAAATGCAAAACTTAAATATAGGAATAGATTATCAATGAATAAAATAAATTATCAATGAATAAAATGAAATAAAACCCCAAAAACACTGAGGTCTATGAAGACCTCAGTGTTTTTTGGGGTTTTATTTCATTTTATTCCTTGATAATTTTTTTTTATTCCTTGATAATCTATTCATATATATATATATATATATATATATATATATATAATTCTATATTAATATAATTTCTTCTAATTATATTAAGTATTATTATTATTTAATTGTAATGATAAATATGATTAGATTTAATGTTGAATGAATCAAGGAATATATAGTATAATCTTTATGATGAATGTCAATATAACCATTCTTCCCAGGTAGCACATAACATTGTTATAGCGTTGCAAATAAGTTTGAACAGTGAAACATTAGTTATAACAACGTTAAAACAACGTTATGTGCTACTGGGGTTGTCATTGAGAATTATACATATAAAGCTATAAAAGTCTATGGTATATAATCCTATTTCAATCTCGATATTTGATAAAATTTTAGGTAGAATACACCTGAATAATCGAAATTCAAATAAAAAGTTTCTAATATATTTATCTTCTTCTCTATTCTGCAGATCATTGGTACTCTTTCTGAATACATAGAAATGTCAATGTACTTTCAGCTCTTTCAATAAAAGGATTTTCTGTTTTCAGCTCCATATGTTTCGGAATAAAATATAAAACGTCTAGACTCCAGATTCAAAAGCCTTTTTATTATTTTCGCTCCAACGGACTTTGTTCTTCATCATTTTCGGGCTTTGGAATCTGATGTCTTGTGGCATTTATCAGTCAAAAAATAGATAATATTTATAAGTATTTTAGATATTTCAAATTGTTTGAATTTTTTAACGTTACTCTGTTTAGATAAAAGTATATTTGAAATACCAAATTACCGTTTCCTTAATAATTTTATGATAGTTAATATTAAAATAATCTGTTATACAAAAAATAAATAAATAAATAAATAAATAAAAATTGCTTGATTTTTATTAATTAAAAATATATTTTCCTACAACAATAGATTAAAAAAAATCAAAAAAATAATTTATATTTTATAATTAAAACAGATTTATTATAAAATGTGTATGTGGGAATAAATATTAAGATATTTTCTCAATGATTTCTGCAAATATGTCTAAATATTGATTTCAATGGTTTATGTCACTGAATGGTTTATGTCACTGAAAAATACATGAAATGCAACCAATGTGAACAATAAAGTTACATCTCCACCTAGAAAGTTATCCACTCGAAAGACAGTTGTGCCCGTTTTATTCTAGTCAAGTTATTTTTAAGTTGATTTTTCTCAAATTTTAAGTTGTGTCACTTTTCTTGCCTTTATCGGTTATGAGCAAAAAACTATCTGTTGAATGAGCATACGTTAAGTTAAAAAGTCTTTAGAAATGTAAAGAACGGATACGCTGTATTCGTAACAAAAAATTCTGTTAGGCATATATATTGAACATTACAGTGAATACGTGTCACCCGCTGTGCTGGAAATTGCGCAGTGTAAAGTTCAAACAAAGAGCAAAATATGCATTGCAGCTGAAAGACAGAAGTTTCAACATCGATGCTTACATACTGCCTTTACCAGTGTAGCTGCATGCGTTCAGCAGTTAGAGCGAGAACAGACATTTGTGAGTATCAATACAACAAAAAAAGTATTAAAATTAAATCATCTCTTACGAAGTTAAAAGCTAACAAATTTCAACAACAACAACGAGAAGCATGGTTTATATTCAATTTAATAAATAAAACACTTTGAGACACGTATAAAAGTTTTAAAAACATATTTAATTAAAAAAAATCACATATTTCTAAGCTTTTCGCCCTGAAAAGCAGGGCATCATCAGGAAAACTACATGTTTGTTTCTAAGCTTTTCGCCCTGCTTTTCAGGGCGAAAAGCTTAGAAATATGTGATTTTTTTAATTAAATATACGTGTCTCAAAGTGTTTTATTTATTAAATTGGAAACAGTACACGTGTCTTTTTTTAAAGGTGTCTCTAAATGGGATGTATTTTTTCTGCATGGTTTGTATTGAGAACCTCTTAAGTCGGTTTAAAACGTTTATGCGTTAATCGATGTGACCGCTTACATTAACCATACTTTGAATTTTACATAGCATAAATGTCATCCGCTACGCAACAACATATACAATGCCGTTCAAGTGTGCACAAAATAGGAAATTGTGAACAAACAAATGCACGTTTTAAGCGTTCTGTTTTAGCATTGATGTCTGAACTATCTTTTCAAACTCAATCGATGATGCTCTGCAATTTTATAATTCACTTTTTCCCCTGTCTTGAACCTTTTCCGAGATAGGAACGCTAAATCCACTGTTTACCACCAGCTGGCGCTGCAGGCGGTTGAATCGCGTAGCACATGTCCACTTTACTATACCTATATACCACTTTTATGAATATAGCTGCAGCTGTTTAGCAGTTAGAGTCGGGACCGACTTTTGGGCACCATGTATTTTCTTTTGATTGTAACGATTTTACAATGGGACCTAATTGAGACCAAGACCTTTTCAATAAAACAAAAAGTATCAAAATCGGATCATCCATTCAGAAGTTATGAGTTAACAAACAAAAACAAGTAATCTGGTGTGTCACTCACACTGCTTTCTCTTACCTGGAAATTAAGAGGTAAGATAACGAGTACTGTTATGTAAACCTATGTTAAACAATTCAAATTAGGCTTAGGAAGAGTTTTATACGATAATTAGTTCTGTGAGAGGGGGCCTACCGCCCCCCTTGAAACGTTTTCGAGATAGGAAAGCTAGAATGAATGTCTAAATTATCTTTTTGTACTAAATCGATGATACTTTTCAACTTTGTAATTCACTTTTTTCTTTAGAACCGTTTTCGAGATAGGAAAACTAACTCCGCTATTTTCCACCAGGTGGCGCTGCAAGCGGTTAAACCTTGTGCTGCATGGCCACTTTGCTATACTTACATACCATTTTTATCACTATAGCTGCAGCCATTTAGCAGTTAAAAGAGTTGGAACTGAATTTTTTGGGCACCCTGTATTTTCTTTAGATCGTAAAGATATTACAATGGGACCTATTTCAGACCAAGGCCTTTTCAACAAAGCAAAAATTATCAAAATCGGAGCATCCGTTCAGAAGTTATGAGCTAACAAACATAAAAAAAAACATACGGTTTAAATTGAGAACCTTCCTCCTTTTTTGAAGTCGGTTAAAAAAAAAGAAAGAAAGAAAGAAAGGAAATGGAATTTGGTGATACATTAACTTTCCGTAAATGATCGGAAGCTTGTTATTTATAATTTTTTTTTTTCAAATATTTTAAAAAGTACTTAACGAATAATCTTGAGACACCAGAAGTGTAAATAAGTTGTTATATATAATATAGTTCCCCGAAGTTAAAAGAAAGATCAGTAAAGAATTAAAAGGGGTAAACATAATGTATTTAGAATTGAAATAACATTAAATTAATTTTTTAACGTGTTAAAGACAATGTAATACATAAATAAAATTAAACCAATACACTCCTTATAAGAACACTTTATGTTTTGAAATAATTAATATAAAAATAATAGTGAACAAGATTATACTAAATTCACTTAATATATCTAGTATTCTAAAAACCAAAACTGTTATAATTTTTTTTAATATGAAACAAAATTAATAAAAAATAATGCAAAATATTTTTTTCTCCACGTTCTTAGATGTTCATAATTATTGATACAATCAAGATTTTTTCGTTTTATTTAATTTTCTAGCGGATAAATTACAGTTGACATCGAATTTGTTAACTAGTGGGCTAGTTAATTCGTATATAGGCCTTCAATTTTTCTTGGAGAACGTTCATGTAGTGAAGTATGATAAATGTTCTTTTTAGTTGGAGGGATAATTTCATTCCGCCATATTTCTAATTAATTTCGAAGATCTAAAGTTGGTGAAGGAAATGTTATCAAGCATTGAACTGCTGGTTCGATATGAGAGAGATCTGATGCAAATTCAGAGTTGTTTACAGAGATTAAAGATTCATAATTCCTCTTACTGTTCTACTCAAAATGGCTGCTGCTGAAAGTGCTCGTAATTTTTAACGAAAGGTTGGGGTCCACATTTATGCATGTTTAAAATAATTAATAATACGTTAAAATGACTAAAAAAAACCTGTAATAATCAATAAGCATTTAATGGAAGAAAGAACATCTGTGTTAAAGTTCAGTAAAGACAATATGAAATGGTAAAATGTTGCATTTTCGGATGAAAAGCAATTTATTCTTGATTAAACGAATGGTTTTAACAGTTACTGGCACGATCTGAAGATAGCGAAAGACAGAGCAGATTTTTTAAAGGCAGATATGAATCGGGCATTTTAAAGGTGGATCTATCCTGCTCTGGGGAGCTGTTTCGACTGAATGCAGAATGAATTTAGTAATTTTTCCTATTATTTTAACATCAAGAGAGTATCCTCAATTTTTAAACGTGGAATTCTTTTTTCAACAAGACTTACATTTTTTTTCTACTTCTAGAGCTATAGAAAATAGTTTGAAGGAAGAAACTTCTGTGTTATTGCCCTTCCTGTGTCCTAAAAGTTGAAAAAACCTTAACTTATCTATGCTGTATGAAATGATATTGAAACTGAATATTAAATATATATATATATATATATATATATATATATATATATATATATATATACCAGAGAGGATTTCTGACTGTTTCACCCTAAAAAGAGACCCCATAAAACATTAATAAAAAAAAAAAAAAAAAAAATTAAGATTCGAGCTGTCCTTAGAATTGCGAACACCTGAAAAATCTTTTTTTTTTTTTTTTTGACCGCATTTAAAGTTTTTTAAGATAGAAAAACAATAAAACTTTTTAAATATCGTCTATTAATGAAATTCAAATTAATAAAAAATATATTTGTTTAAATAATAGTGATCAGTGTTTAGTTATTATAGAAAAACGGGTGTCCTTATAATTATGAGAACCAGTGTTTATTGTTATTTTACATTGAAGAATATTACAAAAAATAAACTTTTTTTTTTTTTTTTTTTTTCATTTCATTTCATTTCTATGTGAATTTATTTATTTTCGATTTTTTACGGCTGTTTATAAAAGAATATTATACAACTTATAAAAATATCTTTTATTTATTTATTTATTTTTAATTTATTTAAGTTACTGATAAAGCAATAAAAACTTTTTTTTTTTTTTTTTTTTTTTATGTAATAATACCATTTGAATTATAAGAAAAATGAAATAAAGCTGCTTACGAATTATAAAATAAAAACTAGTACATAAATATATTTATTTTCATTCATAGCAGGAATTTTGTATTTAAAAATGTTTTTGTTTATTTATCATGAAATATTCATATCTGTTTTATACGACAAAACAAAACAAAAAAGAAGTTATAGGTAATCGGCCCCATAATCTTTTATTTATAGCAGCTGTTTTATATGTTCTTTTGAGTATTTAACAAAATAAATTTCTTTATAATCTCACATTTAATGAATTATTAATGAAAAGTACTTTTATTATCACATTAAAAAATAGTAGTTAGTTTATTCGATAGCGGAGAGAGAAAGCGAATCTTAATTAGGATTTCAAAGTAATTCTTCCGCTTAAATAATTTAAAATGCTTAAAAGGATGTTATTGTATAAATGCTATAATTTTTTTAAGTACATTTTAATATATATTTTTAAAGATATTAGAGTGACATTAGGATATTACTATTAATATTTTTTTGAGACATAAATATTTAAATTTATTATACAGAAAAGTCTGCATTTTTTTTTTTTTTTTTTTTTTTTTTGTCAGTACATTACAATCATTTTTATTTTTCATGTTGGAGTATATTAGAATAATTGAGTAAATAATATATATATATGTATATATACTAAAGTTTATTAAAGACCCATATTATTTTATTCAGGAATCTATAATATTCAAAACATATAATGCTGAGATACAACGGTTACATAGCAAGAAATAAATATAACAATGCATTGGTACTAAATATGCATACATAAATGTCATTTACACAATTTTTAAAATTTGTTGGTCGAAATGGACAATTTTTCAGCATTGCAAATAAATATAAAGCACTAATAACATACAATGTAATTTTTTTCAATAATTCGTTGTTTCCTGTTCACGGCGAAAGAATGCAAATATTCCGAATATGTTAATATTTAAGGACTGGTGTCTCAAAAAAGTGAAAGTATTTTTTTTTTTTTTTTTTTACCACTTAGATATTGATCTAGTAACCTATTACACAGTCTTTTGATAAATGTTGCAAATACTACTATTATATTTTAGAAGTCACAAGAGTTTAAAGTATTACGAATTTTTTATCATATGAAAGTAAATATAACAGCTTAATAAACAGAAATGAAAATTATGAAAATAGAATCGAATTTATTAAATAAGGACATTTCTTTCGATGAGTTTCTTACAGTACTCTAAAACAACTCATTAAACTGTACATATTTAAATTAAGTTGTACATATTTTGAATCTTTTATTGTGGCTGGAATATGCATGATGCATGTGTTTTAATATTGATGTATAATTTGTTAAATTATGTATTTTCCAATGCATGTATTAACTGATTTATAATCGGATACTGATTTATTAACCTATTCGTTGGTTATAATAATTCGTTGGTTAGAATAATTATTTCTTAAAATTATGTTATTTTTCTCCTCTTCCTTCGATCATAAATATTTCTGAAATGTCTTTTTCTTGGCGGGAAAGTTATTATTCACATATCAAAGTGATGTCTTCTTTAATTCAATTTTGCAATATAAACATAAAGTTAATATGGGACATTTGTATTTCATGAATCGCTCCCAAGTTTCGCCAATTAAAGATAAATGCATTTACAAATTCTAATCTATTTTAACTTACAAGGAAACATTCAAAAGTTGTCATTTTCAAAAAGTATTGAAAAAAATATATGTGATTCTACTCTTCATAAAAAACCAGAAAATGAAAAAATTATCGGCTGAAATTAATTACAGCGACCACAAAAAATTATCAAAATTAAGCATATTTGGCGATTTCACACTGCTAGACGATTGATTCTGAGTACTTGGCGGAAAAGCAAAACACGGTTCTGTTTGTACGCGGCAATCTCGGTGCTAGCAAACGTATCGCCTAACAGCGCAAAATCGCCAAATATGCTTAATTTTGATAATTTTTTGTGGTCGCTGTAATTAATTTCAGGCGATAATTTTTTCATTTTCTGGTGTTTTATGAAGAGTAGAATCACATATATTTTTTCAATACTTTTTGAAGATGGCACCTTTTGAATGTTTCCTTGTTAGTCTATTTAGAACCTACATATATATGAAATGTCCTTATTATTAACAAAAATGAAGTTCCAGTATTGAATGTAAAAAAAAAATTAAAATAAAAAATAAAATAATAAGAATAAGAATAAGAATAAATAAATAAATAATAAGAATAATAGTTATAAAAGTAATAAGAATAATAAGAATTACATTAGTTTAAACAGACTATTTGTGGGGGAAAAATTCCTATTTGTTTAAATGTAAGTCCATATAATAAAAATACTACTTATATAAATTATATTTCTTTTATCATTTAACACTATTTAGTAAAAAAAAAAAAAAAAAAGCACATATAGTGACTTCAAAAAATGTTAATTTTTTATCATTCATTTAATAGCCTTACTATCCAAACATATAAAAATCAAATTATTTATTTATTTATTTATTTATTTTTTAAATTTTTCTTTTCTTTTTGTTTGTTTAATTTAAATTAGCTTAAAAGGTTTTTCCACTTTTTTCGTACACAAATTTAGTTGAATAATAAATCAAATCTTTCTAAATAATAACTTTTTTTATTTATTTTTTTTTTTTTTTACACAATTAAATGAATTAAAAAAAATGCATTAAAACCTCAATTTTTCATTAGAAAGCTCGCCGAATTATTGTTTTTTTTTTTTTTTTTTTTTTTTTTTTTAATAAATCTGATACAAGAAATAAAACTAGTTTAAATAAAAATTAATATCCCCTAATTTTTTAGTCAATTCAAATTACTGCAAATTAGATTGCATTACCAATGCGAAAAAAAGTATACTGTCTTGATATTGGAGCTTCTTTTGTGCGAAAAAAGGATATACAAAAATAAATTTCCTGTGAACATGAATTGTTCTTTTAATATCTGTCTATACAGATAAAAAATAAGGAAGAATGGATAATTATACTTTTTTCATCATATATATAAGTGAGTGCTAGGAAAGTTATGAATAAATTTATAAATACATATTTATTCTAATTTACATTATGATAAGCACTGATTTGGATATTACGGAATATAATAAAATTTCAAACATACGCATAAATAATGTATCGCTTTTCTATATATATATATATATATATTTTTTTTTCAGAAATTAAAATCGGCAAAATTAAAACTAAATTAATTTTCATGTGCATTAATCACTAAATTATTTTTTCTTTTTTATTAATTCTAACTTAGGTTGAAAAAGAATATAACCGAGAATATAGATTAAATAAAAATTTAATTTCGACAATTAAAGTGAGTATGTTTACAGTTACCTTTATTCTCGAATAAAATTAAAAATTCACACACGGTAAAAAGTGTAACGTCACATTTTAAACACCGAAAAAATTGTATAATATATTAAAATTAACCTTCATGATTTAATATGGCCTACAATACTTAAATATATTGACAAAACATTTTCCAATTATAATGAGACTCATTTGAAACTCTATACCGTTTGAAAAGTCTTGACAAAAGTAGTTTTTTACTTGATAATCTTGTTATCAACAATTAATAACTGTAAGTAATTAACTATATTAGGTAATAAACATATCTGGCCTGTATAATGATGTGAAAACACAAAAAATTAATTAGTTTCTTGCAATTAACAAAGTACATGTATGACACGCATATGATATTATAAGTTCTCAATATATGCAAGTGTAGGAAGACCAGGCAAAATCCTGAAAACAAACATTCAAGAGGACAATGAGGAACGTTATTGAAATGAATGTTTGAATGAAATTGGTCAGAAGGCTGAAACTCACGTGAAAGTCTCTTGAACACAGAATTAGTTCAACCATGAATAAGTTCATCCATGACTTGTGTTTCTGAATGTCTATCAACTAAATCAACTAATGAGGAGGTTCATTTCAGAAAACTTGCACGTCAATTTGTTGAATTCTAAATCTCTTCAAAAGCTTTATGATTAACACTGTATGACAAAATGTAGCGTTATTGAATAATTTGATAGTACCTCTGAAGAGACGGGTAAGACATTGACATGAGTTTCTTGGTGCGTTACGTTATTGAAATGAATGTTTCAATGAAATTGGTCAGAAGACTGAAACTTCGTGTGAAAGTCTTTTGAACACAAAATAAGTTCAACCATGAATAAGTTCATAAATGACTTGTGTTTCTGAATGTCTATCAACTAACGAGGAGGTTCATTTAGGAAACTTGCACGTCAATTTGTTGAATTCTAAATCTCTTCAAAAGCTTTATGATTAACACTGTATGACAAAATGTAGCGTTATTGAATAATCTGATAGTACGTCTGAAGAGACGGGTAAGACATTGACATGAGTTTCTTGGTGCAAAAGTAGATATTTGATAAGTTTATTTTGTGTTTTCAACTCAAATGTGAAAAATGCAGCCTCAGATGCCATTTCATATTATTATTATTATTATTATTTTGTGTGTTTTGTACTGTTTCAATAAACACAAAAAAAAAAAAAAAAGAAAACACAGAAAGGAATAAACAAATGCTATTAATATACGTTTGTGCTTAATTATACAGGTCGGCATATATAGATAGATAGATAAATAAACTAAGTTATTGCAACAGGTTGCTATCAAAAGAAATAAAACTAAAAGCAAAATGTTCTTTTGATTTAAAGATTAAAATTAGTTAATTTGTATATATTTCTCAAAATATGGTATTAATGTAATCTGTCACTTTATTGAAACAAGTAAATTACGCCATGCAAACCATTTATT
Organism: Salticus scenicus; assembly: GCA_963930645.1. Classification (NCBI taxonomy): domain Eukaryota; kingdom Metazoa; phylum Arthropoda; class Arachnida; order Araneae; family Salticidae; genus Salticus; species Salticus scenicus. The sequence continues at coordinate 324,635,833 of OZ005648.1, read as the reverse complement.
TCAGAAAAGTTTACAAAGAAATAAATAAAATATTAATCAAACAATATGAAATTTGTGGAATGTATTTTAACTCCAACGCACATGTACACCAAATTTGAAACATGTAAAAAAAATTGGGAAATTGTTCAACTAGGTAAGTGTTGTATTTCGTTTACAAAATAAATAAATAAATAAATAAAATATGTACAAAACTATTAATTAGTGTTTTACGATTGAGCATAACTTTAAATTTTTACTATTGAAAATGAATTAAGGTTTATTTCTTTTAAATACATTTTTGATTTTATATTATTTTAACTTAAAAAGTCATTGTCATAAAAAACAGGAGTATCTCTATAATTTTTTCTGGATTGAGCATTATTATTTCTATTATTATTTCTTTACTATTATTATTTCTTTCAGTGTTACGTTTCTCTTTTTCTGTCATACATAGTTGAAATGAATGGTTAGTGGGATTAAGATTTCAAATGTATATATATATATATATATATATATTTTTTTTTTTTTTTTTTTTTGCGAAAATAAAACTAACAAATATCTGTAGTATACAGTATCAAATTTTCATGCTTAAACAGAGCATAACATTAATTTTATGAATTATTAATGAGATGTGCTGGAAAACTGTCATCGGTGAAACGGATTATTATTATTTCTGTACTATTATTTCAGTTTAATAAAGAATAAACTGAAAATATATCTTTATCATAAATACGTATTTAGTTGAAAACATGCAGGTTGAACACAAATGATTACCTTGATTTTCTAACATCCTTATTCTTAAACACGTAAAATTAATTTTTATTTAAAAGAAATTTAAAATTATTATTTTGTATATTAATATTTTTACGTATTTTTAAAGTGTTTTTAATTAAAAAATAAACAAATAAATAAATAAATAAATAAATAAAAAATAAGAATAAAATAAATCTTACGTTTAATCGATTGCACTTATTTTCTTTTTCTTTTTACAAGTACATTCGATCAATCATGATATATTTGTAACAAAAATTAATATTCAGGTACATTATTAAGGACACTACTGCTGTTGCATTTTAAGTTTCAAACTCACTATAGCAAACAACAACAGATATATAGTTGATATAATTTTGCTTAAAAAATCTACATACAATATTACATGAATGTTTAGAGATTGAAATGTGCAAATATTCCCACACTTTTAGTATTTCATATTTAATGATTGTATATCACAGCAAAATCCTATTGTAACTTTTGTCGATTTTGTAACATGCATTATAAATCTTACAGTGAAAACAAAATTACAGTTTTACCCTTTTCAAAGTATTTAGAAGGCTAGTGGTGCACATTTATATTGATAATGAACATAAAGAAAAACTTTATTATTAGTCTAATGTATCTGTAAAAGAAAATCAAAATCAGTGCAATCGATATCGTGCATGAAGTTTGTAAAATCAAGCTAGTCTTTTGTTTGAACTCATGTTTGGCAATATACGTAAAATTAAATGTATTTATATCAGAAAATCTGAAATTCTTTTCTTCGAGCCCAAAACAAATATTGTTATAATATGTATTTTCTAACACATATATTAATCGATTTATCCCAATAAAATATAGTTCACTCTTACTTTAATGAGCTATAAAAATTATCCTAGTAAATGTAGAACATTTTTTCAAATAACATATAAACGAAATTAAAACAGGAATAAACTACTACGTCAGAAACGCCAAAAAAAAATTATTGAGGTGCATACAGCTGTTTCGGTAGCCTAAAGCGTACCGTCTTCAGTGCAAAAAGAATTCTGAATCTGGAGAAGTGCTCGTATATATAGGAGAGGGACCGGATTTAGAGGGACCGACCTCTCCTATATATACGAGCACTTCTCCAGATTCAGAATTCTTTTTTTGCACTGATGACGGTACGCTTTAGGCTACCGAAACAGCTGTATGCACCTCAATAATTTTTCTTTGGCGTTTCTGACGTAGTAGTTTATTCCTGTTTTAATATTCCAACGCCAAGTCTCCTACTATTATATAAACGAAATGTCTTCATAGTTATGAAAATCTGTAACTTGATATAACATGAATCCGCATTAAATAATTATTAGAAAATTAAAATAAATAATATAATGTTTAATTTCTAAATTGAGATAAATACAGTTAATGTACAAGTTTAATAATGTGAGAAATAATAAATATCATAGAAATTCAGTGTGTAATACAACCGGATGTAAAACATATCTTCAAATAATCTTATTTCTTTCAAGGTGTATTTCACAAAGAAAGAAACAAACAAACAATAACATAAAAACAAGTGCGCTTGAATAATGGGAAATCGGATTAGAAATTTCTAATATTTATTTATTTTTTACGTTATTGAGAGGGATCTCTATACTTTTGTGAATACATACAATATAAAAGTACTCGGAAAACTTTTCGATAAAGGGATTTTCTGTTTTGAACCTGTATTTGCTTTATAATAAAATATAATACACCAGGACTTCCCATTCTTAACCCTCTTTATTATTTTCGTATCAACGGACTTAGTTTATAGATTGTTCTTTGTTCCGGCGTCTAGAATCTGAAGTCTTGCAACATCTGTGGTTGAATGAAATACTTGAAATTTATACCTATTCATGATAATTTAGACTTAAAAAAAAAAAAAAAAAAAAAAAAAAAAAAACTGAGCTTACACAAATTTTATTATTGATTTTTTAGAAAATCCTTTGTTTAGTTAATAATTTTAATTTCATAACAGTTGCTGTTCTAGCATAATAAAACATACGAAGATATAGGTATAGATATAGATATAGTTATAAATGAAATATATATATATATATATATATATAATATCAAAATTTTTCTGTCTCAGGTATGAAAACAAATAAGTTATTAAATGAATTTATATTTGTGAATCAGGATATTATATGTAATTGCATCTGCATGTAAATATATTATAAATAACTAAATCTGGTAAATTAATGCATTTGTTTCACAATTATTCAATTGAAAATATGGAGATAATTCTTTTTTTTTTTCAAATGTCATTTGAAATTTATTTTCAACAAGTCCTTCTGGATCATTGGGAAATGTAGGTTGATTTCTTTTTTCTTATCGAGTAGTTGCAATTATGTACCAAAAGGGCGGCTACAAATTATTAATGGACTTGGTAGAAATGTTGATGTGGGCTATATACATATGAAGTTACATAAATAACTTTTAATGTAAATTTTAAATTTTTAAGTGACCGACAGTTGGAAACAACATTGCGGGCTAAATGGGCAAACAAATATATTAAATGCATGTGTGGTATAAGTCTACTGTACAAATGTAGTTCGAATTAATTCAAAATTTCAAAAGTTATCGCGTTGACAAATTACGAGACCACCACTTGGATCAAAATGGTGGAGCAAGTTGCCCAGTGAACTCAACCAAGATATTTGTAAAAAAACAAGTCCACTGTCCAACTTTCGTTCAAATAAAGGAATATTTCAAAAGTGAAAATCAATAATTCTCAAGTGGCAGCGTTCAAGTGACCACAAACTGGAAAGGAAATCCCGGAGAAACTTGCCCACCGAAATCATAGATATTTGAACGGTAAATCCATTTTTCGTCTTTGGTTTCAATTAATTGAAGATTAAAAAAATTATCCTGATAACAAATTTTCAAATAGCTGCCACTTCGAAAGCATATGACGGAATAAGTTGCCCAATAGAATCATCCAAGATATTTGTATAAGAAGTTAGTTCATTTTCCAACTTTGATTCAAACTAATTCAGTATTTCAAAAATTATCGTGATAAGAAATTTTCAAGCGGCACTATGATTTCAGGTGGCCACCACTTGGAAACAAAAACGTGGAGTGATATGGTAAGCAAATTTATCTGATATATTAATGATAAATTCACTACACAAATTTGATACGAATTGATTCAGTCGTACAAAAGTTGACATAATGACAAATTTTCAAGTGGCTAACACTTCGAAATAAAATGGCGGAGCAAGTTACCATGCGAACTTGTCCAAGATATTTTAACCGTAAGTTCACTATCCAACTTCGGTTTGAATCATTTTGCTGTTTTAAAAGTTATCATGATGGCACATTTTCTAGTGACAGCCTGATTTCAAGTAGCCGCAACTTAGAAAAAATGTGGGAACGAGTTGTCCAGTGAATTTACCAAGATATTTATTATATGATAAGTTCACTCTCTACTTTGATTCGGGTTCAAACAGAATTTAAAAAGTTATCATGATTATAAATTTTCAAGTGGTAGTGTGAATTTAAGTTGTCCTGCTTAGTTTATAACATCCACACTTGGTTAAAAATGGCGGATAAAGTTCATTAATAAACTTCGTTGATTATACTTATGGTCTATGTATACATCAAAGTTCAAGCAAATGAGGTATTAAATACGCTTTTTCAATGTGAATTTGAAGTTTTCGACTGGTCTCCATTTGAAAACAAAATGGCGGAGCAGCTTTGTTAACAATCTCATTGAAGATATTTATAAGATAAATTCGCTGCCCAAATTTGGCTAAGACACAGTCCAAATTTGGTTAGATTTGGAGTATTATTTCAGACGTTATCGTGATTATAAATTTTCAAGTGGTAGCCTGATTTCATGTGGCTCCACTTAATTTATGATATACGCCCCTTTGTTAAAAATGGCGGATAAAGTTTGTTAATAAAATCGGCTAAGACCATTATGCGGTCTATATTTACATAAAAATCCAAGCAAATCCAGCCTTAAATACGCTTTTTATAATGTGGATTTAAAATTGCTGCCACATGAAAAGAAAAAGGCAGAGCAACTTGGCTAACAAACTCGACCAAGATATTTATAAGTTCGCTGTCCAAATTTGGTTCGATTTAGAGCATTTTTTCAGGAGTTATCGTGATGACAAATTTTCATTATATATAAATAAATATATAAATAAATATAGATAGGTAGATAGATAAACGAAGTGATTGCAATAGATCGACTTCTAATGAAATCAACGTAATACGTGACTGTATGTAGTGTATTTTTGTATTTGGATATGGGTTAAACATCGTGTAAATGAGGCCGTTTAAACCATTTACGTATCAGAAAAAAACTATAATTACGCATTTTTCAGTTACAGTAATTCATAATTGTAAGAAATTATTTTTACTTCACAAAGATTTAAAATCTAGATAGCACTTCCAAGCAAAATATTAATATTTGGCATTATTTTTAGAGCAATGAAATAGATCTTTATATAAAAATAAATAAAATAAAATAAAATAAAAATAAAGAATTAAAGAATTATATGTTGTTAAACATGTGTTATAAAAAATTAAAAAAAAAAAAAAAAAAAAAAAACTAAAATTCAATGACTTTTAAAAAGCATAATATTTTTTCAGACACCTAATACAAATCTGCAATTCTAATTGCAATAGGATATATTCCAAACAAGAGCAAGAGCAACTTGAAAAAAGATATGCAGAAAAATTCTTAACTTATTATATCTATTTATTTTTGTGCTATATTTACCAGTATATACAAATTAAGAAAAAATCATAATTGAGACAAATATTAATATTTAAAATTACACGTTTTATATCAGCGCAGATGAATTAGAGAGAGTGTCAAAATCAATCTATATAAATAAATATAAATGCCTGACTGTCTGCGTTCTGAAATTCAGACCTTTGACCACACAGCTGTAAACCTTGGTACTGTGTGGTAATTTGAACCCTGCAAGGGTGCACTTCATCGAGATTTTTACGAATTCTGCATTTGAATTTTTTTAATAATTATTATTTTTTTTACTTTATCCATTGACATTTCTGTTTCATGCTCCTAATTTTTTTTTTTTTTTTTTTCATTTCAATCTTCTGCGTTTCTCAACATCAGAAATTATACTTTTTTTTTTAATTAATTAATATTTTTAAGGGAAATCTCTTTTATTTATTTATTTATTTTATTTATTGGAATTAAATGGTACAATGAAATAAGCATATTAAATTTTGAATTAAATTAGTATTTATAACAGTTATGTGTGTTAATGAATAATGTTTATAACATAACTAATTATACTAAAATTATACATTTATTGTACATGTAATTTTATTATTATCGAGTGAGGGCTAGAAAAACCGAGTGATTGGATCTTTCTAAAGCATGATGCTAAAACTAAAATATTTAATCGAATCTGAGGTATAGTCAACAGTAAAATCGCAGTTCTTGAATAATAGAAGCTCCATCTGTCGTCCTATAATGAACCAAATTAAAATGCCCGGAAAAGTCTTTATCATAGGCAGTGGGAGATTAAACCTGATGAAGCACAGGAGCAAAAAATGTTGCCGAAAGTAGCAAGTACCAGAACCGATGCTGAGAGGAATTTCAATGTAATTTTATTTCTGTTTTTATCTATAAAAAGATATAAAAAATAGTGATTCAGATTTGAGAATTATTTTTAATGTATAGTGACGAGTGAAACTGACAACACCTGCTAGTACCTGAGGATGTCAAGAATAACAGCATCAAACCTGTTAAGCTTGGCTGAGACCAGGTAGGTAGGGGCTGTCTAGAGGTTTCTGAGGATGTCAAGAATAAAAGGTAACGGCAAAGTAAAACTCTGGAATGCAATTTTATATCTCTAAATCAGCGTACCTTCCAATATTTATATTTTCCAAATAAGTTTATTACCCTTATATGTTTTATTATGAATTTCTGATATTAAGTTTATACGATTTAATATCTGGAATAGGATTTAATATCAACAATTTCCATTGTATTATTTATAACATCTATTATAAGATATTGGTATAAATATTATAAAATTATGAAATGTCCATTTTAAATTACGTGCTGTTATATAAATTGGTATGAATTGAAATTCCAACTTTCGTAAGAAGCGGGTTAGTCGTCATTCCAAATCTCTCGCATTAGGGACTTGGAATGTTATGTGTCTCAAAAAATTTTTATGAAGAATTTTTAATAATAAAGAAGAAATTAGAAAATTTTAAAAACCATTTTTAACACTTTGACTACGGAAAATATGTTTCCAAATTTAAATCATCTGTATCAGCACGCAACGTCTCTATTCTATGTTTATTTTTAGAAAGTTTTGAAACTGACATATATATTATCTATTATATTAAAACACAAAGGTATTTCTTTACGACCAAAATCGCACTATCTGGGCATGAACGAAGGCTATTCCTTTCTTTAGACATAACCGGAGCTTTGCTTTGAACCAATCGGAAGCGTCCGCAGTAGGCTCTATGACTTCTTTCGTGTTTACTGTTTATCAGTGTTTACTATCTAGCTCAGATTTAATACAAACAGAATATACTTTTAAATGCTATTAATCAAGCAAAATGCTTGGCAAATTAAAAGTCGAAGCGTGTACTAAAAGCTTGAAAGTATTTTATAATGCTTATCAAAACTATATGATACTTCTTTCTTATTTTATGTACATTTGGTAACAACAGTATCGGAACACTAGCAAAAATTCCTATATAAAAAAAGTACAGTTAATACTGTTTTCTTGAATAAATCCTTGTCGAATCATGTTCATAGACTGACTAAAAACATGATTCGACAAGTATTTATTTAACAAAACAGTATTAACTCTACGTTTTTTATATAGGGATTTTTGCTAGTGTTCGGATACTTTTGTTACCGACTGTACAATTGAAAATTAAGAATATTGGAACTAACAAAAGTTGTTGCAGATGAAAAAGTTAAAGAAACAAAGAAATTTAAATAGCTGAATCTTATTTAGAAAAAAAAAAAAAAGAAAGAAAAAAAAATGTTTCATGCAATTAAAATATTTTGATTAAATATTCAACGCATTATATAAATGAATATTTAAGAAGTAACTCGTAAATTTAAATTATACATATTTTTCATGGGATACTGCCCAATAAAAATAATTAGAAATTCCAATTTTACGAAACAATGAAAATAATTTTATGGAACACTGTCATAATTGCCATCAAGATTTTTTGGTTATTTGAAATTTTAGGTTTATTTATTTATCTTTTTTAATAGTGCGAATAATATAAATTATTTAAAAGTGAAAGAATTTGTAAACTATCTTGTGTGGTATAATTTTGTTGCAAACCACTAAAAAATCCGGCAAATAAGAAGTTTTACAACCTATAGATTAAAACTCTCCATCAATTATTTATCTATATTAATAAAATCAGACTTTTGTCTGTAAATTTGTCGGAATAAAAAAAATTTTCAATATCTTCACGTTTTACAGCCCATGAAAGCCGAAAATGACTTCAGAAAATTTTGCCTGTGTGTGTGTGTGTGTGTGTGTGTGTGTGTGTCTGTCTGTCTGTCTGTGTGTGTGTCATCGTGTCCGAATGTCGCTTTTTTTGTCCGGGCATCACTTGAGAACGGCTGGACGGAATTCAACGGCGCTTGGCAGGAATTTAGGTCTTCACCCAACTTAAAATTATATCTATCAACTTTTCAGAAATTCCCCCCCGTTTCCCCCCTAGGGGGTAAAAGACTAAAACACGTTTGTCCGGGCATCACTCGAGAACGGCTGGACGGAATTCAACGGCGCTTGGCAGAAACTTAGGTCTTCACCCAACTTGAAATTATATCTATAGAAATTTTCAAAATTATGATTAGTGTTTAAATTGTGGGTATAATATGCCTGCGCATGCGCCATATATATTTTTTTCAATAAAATGCTTTGAATGGAAAAATAAAATATAAAAATATTTTTTTAAATTAAAGATTTTTGTATTCGCGTGATTCGCACTACAAATTATGAAAAGAGTGAAATGAAGTGTTGCCATCTAAGTTTCATACTTTAGTTAATTTTATAAAATCTAATTGTCGTATCGAAAAACTGTTTACACCCCAGGATTCAGAAAACTCACCTCTTTCATTTGGTACTGAATTTGTAATGATAGGTCGGATATTTCTAATTTATTTTTCCCTTTATCCGTTTTTCCGTTGCCACTTAAATTTCATACTTTAGTTATTTTTTAAAAATCTAATTGTCGCATCGAAAAACTGTTTGAACACTTGGATTCAGCAAAATCGCGCCTTTCATTCGGTATCAAATTTATAAATATAGGTCTGATATTTCTAATTTATTTTACCCTTTTTCCGTTTTCAACCCAGATTCGATATGGAACAGCTTTATTATTGGATCCCTTTGGCAAAATTTGAAATTCGGCACCGAAGTAGCTCGGACGTTTCTCGCCAAGATCTTTAATTGCATAATTGAGATAGCCAATTCAGTTCATCGCAAAACGGCTTAAAATATTTAAAGTCACCAAAGGGCTCCGATACTTAAGCTGTGCTTTTTGTACTTATTTATTTATAATACTGTCTGTTAAAGACTTCTGTGGTCACGAAATTCGGTGTGTAAATTGTTTGTATAATTTCTAAAATGGGCAGAAAATATTTTACCCATTTTCTAAAGTGTAGTCGAAAATAGGCAAAAAAGACGTATCTTTGAAGTGTATACAAGCGAACAAAATGTTATAAAATATTTTTCTAGTAATTATAAATGAACGTATTTATTATGTAATGAAGTATTAATGACTAAATACTAACTTACCCACATTCTAAACTTAAATTTACATAATCATATCAACTAAATATGGTCTCTAGCCTAATGAGTGAAACTACTTTTTGATTTAAAGTGAAAAAAAAAAAATGTTCTCTTGGTAAACTTAGATTGGGCCAAACACTAGGTAAACTCTTCGTAAACTAGTCAGGCAGAATTAACAGGAACTACAATTGGGGAGGACACAGGAATTAACAGTGGGGGTAATAAGAGACTCATATCTTTTATTACCCCCACAAAAAATAAAAATGGGGTAATAAGAAACATGCCTAGAACATGTAAATAAATAATGCTTTCAAGGTTTTAAAAAATTGTACATCAAAAGTCATAGTCTTGGTCAAAAGGTTACACATTAATAAATCCCAAACATCTTACTTACAAAAAAAAAAATTGAGAAAAATTTAGAAAAAGTCACGAACTTTCAGGGTAAGTTCAAAGTGAAGGTTTTTTTTTCGTCGTATAAAAATAATTCAAAATGTGTTATAAACTTTTCAATAAGTGTATTGTAGTAAAGAATAGACATGATACTTAATATTACATATTTTTAATGCTGTCTAAGTACATTTTTTGGTGGGTTTTTTGACTGCGTCTCTTATAACCCCTGTCTCTTATTACCCCGGCTTCCCCTATGTAAAAATTTCTAAGATATTTGGGTAAATTCAAATTGAAAAGTTCTGTTTATAGCCCAAAATTTCAATCTAAATTGGATACGAGACCAATTTCAGATCGAATTGATTTGTTTCTTTTCTTCTTCTTCTTCTTCTTTTTTTTTTTTTTTCAGTGTACATACGTATTTATACGAAATGTTTAGATTTTGTTTAGATCATCTACGCACATTAGATTTTTTTTTAATAAGAGGTGAGTGATACAATATTTTCTACAACGTCTTTACTTATTATAGACAAAAATATAAAATAAGATAGTGAACCATACATAGCAAGTTTGTAAACTCAAAATAGATAGATTTTTCTGACACATTTTGGGTTATAAACAGAACCTTCCAATTTGGAACATTGCTTTACCCAAATATCTTAGAAAATTTTACCTATTTTAGATTTTTTTTTTTTTTACAGTGTAATAGTATTAGTCTGTAATTACACAACAAATTATTTTTTAAAACGCAATCATTATTTACTTGTGTCTGTAGTTCGGTCATAAAGAATGCCTTTAAATAGAGAATATACTGTAAAATTAATTTTATTTACTGAATTTGACTAGACATGAGTATTATTTTAATTTTAATTTATCCGGATTTGAAGATGTGTATCTGGATTTTATAATTATAATTCAATATCACCTGGGATTTCTGTTATAAAAAGAATATGATAAAAAAATTTCTCTACATGCATACTTTATTATTGTAATACATTGGTTTGTCAAAATGTAGAAGAAATATGTTTTCATTATATTTCTAGATTTAAAAATAAATAAATAAATAAATAGAAGTCTGAAAAATATAATATTTATATAGAGTTTTAATATATGTAATAACTATTATACTACTACTATCATTCCATAAATTAACTAAATTTTTGTAATGTTTGTTTTATAGATACATCACAGACACATGAACTTCTTAAATCACACTGAAAGGTAATTTATCATTTTTTTAACATTAATTATACTCATAAATTTCTTTTAAAAATATTAAAATAATAATCATTACTAAAATGTAATGATAAATATTATTATAATTAATGTTGAAGAAATTGGTGCAGGTATAGTATACCTTTTATAATTATTGTTAATAGACAATCTGGGAATTGAGAATAATACATCTACAAACGTCTGTTATATAATCCTATTTCAATCTTCATATTTGAGGGATTTTTAAATGCAGTGCATCCTTAAGTATTCTAAATTTGAATAAGAAGTTTCTGATGTATTTATCTTTTTCGTTATCCAATAGACCGCCTATACTTTTTCTGAATACATATAATGTCAATATACTTTCAATTCTTTCAAGAAAAGGATTTTCTGTTTTCAACTCCATATGTTTCGGAATAAAATATAAAAATCCTAGACTTCAGACTCTGAAGCCTTTTTATTATTTTCGCTCCAACAGACCTTGTCCTTCATCATTTCCAGGATTTAGAATAAAATATCCTGCGACATTTATCATCCAAAAGATATTTATAGGCATTTTATATGCTGTAAATTGTTTTGATTTTCTAAAGGAACTCAGTTTAGATATAAGTATATTTAAAAAATGTAAATCACAATCCCGTTAAGAACTTTCATTTAATAACATTAAATTAAAAAATATACACGTACAAGGTGATTCACTAACGGTGCAACAAACTTACAGTAGATATAAGGGGCACAAAGATGATCCGGAATCACATAGCAATGCAGGGTCGGAAAGTTAATTCTAACAACATAGGGGATTTCATAATTGTTTAAAGACGGTTCCAATTTTTAATGAATTCAACACACTTATGTTAAAATAAGCATACAATTATGCTCATTTTCATTCACTTGATACTTTTTAATACATTTTAAAAAGTATGATGCTGATTGATGATTTCTAGTTCTCTAAAACATCAAGATAATTGGAAACAGTAGCCGTGGTCAAACCACATGTGTTTCACGTACACGAGAGTTAGGGGGTTAAGAGGGGACAATACCTAATCCTGAAGGCAGCTGTTGCCAATGTTATTCTATGGGAAAATTTGTTAACACAATTACTCATTACCCAATGTATTTTTTTTAATTCCGTTTTCACATTCAGAAAAATTCATAACAGTTAAATTAGTACTCATTTTCAAAAAATTGATTATTTTAAATTTTTACATTTTAATTTTGAGGTCAAAAATGAAATTTTTCCCAAATTGCATTTTTCTCATTTTTTAGTAGCTAAATAAAATAGTAAAAATTTTAAAAATCATATTTTGGAAAATAAGTACTAATTTAACGCTTATGAGTTTTCTGAATGTGAAAACAGAATTGAAAAATATTCATTAGGGAATGAGTAATTATGGAAACAAATTGTTCCATAGAATAGCATGGCCCACAGCTGTCGGCAAGATTAGGTATTGTCCACTCTTAAGGGCTATCAAAATAAAAACCGTTAACAGTCACTCTCAGAAGAGTTAGGATGAAAACAATCAGTACATGGTGACAGCGAAATGACATTCAAAAGCTACAAGCTTAAAATAATTTACCAGTTACCTAATAATTATACCCCATAATAACCCTCTTTCTCGTTAGAATTGTATTTCCGACCCTGCATTGCTATATGGTTCCGAATCATCTTTGTGCGCCCTACATTTCCTGTAAGTTTGTTGCACCGGTAGTGAAGACAATAGAAGTAAAAATGAAAGTAAATTATTTCTTTGGTTAAAAAAATATATTTTTTACTATAAAAATTTTAATAAATCAAAGAAAAAAAAATAAGTATTTCTTTTAATTAAAAGAATTTTTATTTTAACATTTGTATATGTAAATAAATTTAGAGATATTTTGCCAACAATTTTCTCAAATTAATCTAAATACATAACATTGAGAAATCTGAGAAAATGCATGTTTAATTTTGTAAGGCGATTCATTTTGTAAAAGGTAACTTATAAAACCTTTCTTCCAAATTCTAGTTTGAAATTAATATATAGCGTATGAGTTAGATAATATCAGAGTCAGGAAAATTATAAAATCCTCTATCTTAACGAAAAGATAAACTCGGTTTCATGATATCTCAATAATTTTTTAAGAAATTTATTTTTATGTTTGATATTATTACCTAAATATAGGTAAATAATACTAATATTTCTAAATTATAATCTAAGCACATCTGTCTTAAGTAACATGTGTGAAAAAAAAATTATCGCAAAATAACTTTCTTTTTAAAATCTAAAATGTTTTCTAAATTTTAAATACAATTTTGTAATTCTAAATGCAAGGTTACATGTGATGGAAAATAAGGATTAAAACGATCAGTGCAACAAGATAAGCATGAAAGATGTATATTCATTATTTGCTTTTTAAATGGCGTTATTCTTTAATGCTTAGCTGCAGATTTATATCGAATAAAGTTAAACAAGTATTAATGAGAAAAGATTGAATTTTCAGATAACATCTTACAAATAAGCGCAGCTTAAACAACTTTTCTCATTAAAATATGTTATAATAGACAAAAAGACAAGCAATATATTCATTTTGTTTTTATAAAGAAAAAAGGTTCTAGGCAAATAATTGGAAAAAAATTTTACTTTGAAAGTTTAGATGCATAAACATTCCCCCCCCCCCTTTTTTTTTTTTTTTAATTAATTTATTTATTTTGACAAAAGTAATTTATTGAAACAGGGTATTAAAAATGGAACATATCATTTCTAAAGAAATGTTTCAGAGCTTAAGGTACAATAGAAGAGACTTCTAGAAGAAGCAATTCGAAGAAAAAAAGGGAAAATGTTGGTTGGTTGGGTTTAACGTCACACAAGTACTGCACTGTGGATGACTGGCGATGGTCTGCAATGCATCCCTAAGGATAAACGAAAAGGGATTATAATATGCTTAAGAATCCTAGAGTAACTACAATTCTAAAATATGAAATCATTTTTGGCAAAAATAAAATAAATGAATAATAAAAATCAGTTTTTTCTTAGTAAAATTTTAAATTTTTACTATCATTAGTAAACATGGAATTAGTACTCATGGAAAATAAGGAACTTAAAAAAATATTTATAATCAAAACAATCTATGTACATAAAAGGCGCTTCTTTTGTTCTTCTACTTAAATTATTTTTTTAAATCAAATTATACAAAGTTGACACTGTGTATTAAAATAAATAAATAAATAGCTAAATTAAATAAAATATAATCCCAAACACATCCCATATCCGACTGAAGTTACTTTGAAAAAGTGTGGTTGGTCCGAAAGAAAAAAATATAAGGGGAAACTGTTTGCAAATACGCATTTAGAAAAGTGTAGTCAGCTGGAAATAAAATATGTCAAAAGAAACTATTTGCAAATACGCAACGAAATACAAATTTTATCACGGAGTTTAATTAATAATCTTGTTAGTTTAAGTATTGGAATTTCGCGACCAAGCAAAATATGCTCTGTTGATTATTCATTAAAAGTTAGTATGGCTAGCGATTGTAAAGTCTCTCTCGAATATCAAGAGATGGGATCACAGAAAATGAACAGTTGCGGTAATAATTAATTTATTATTTTTATTATTTTTTACAAGGAAGGGTAAAAATGCATCTATTTCTATATATACTTACTTATTACTTGTGTGAATATTATGTATATATTCTAAAACAGTAATAGCCAACTAGTGCTAAAGTTCTCAGAGGAATCTTGATAATTATTCATTTTTAAATATATATTTTTTTTATTATATAGTGTAACCACGTTTCCTACGCCTACCAGTGAAGAAGAGTCCAACGGCTTGCAAGGATGCCAAGTTGACAGACAAGTTGGAATTTAGTAAATTTAGTTATGCGGTGTTCCCTTATCGCTTATTTTCTTTCAACGAAAAGATTATCTCACCTGTTTTAACAGTGGACAAGTTGAGTCCACACTTGCGCAGAGTCACAAGAAATGTGGTAAAAGAATACTAATGTTAAATTTTCCTCGTGAATTTTCTAAGTCACTCATACTAATAACATTAACCTGTTATTTAACCATTCTCCCTTTGTTTGGGACGATACATTTTTTTATTCTTTTAGACAAAGCTTTCTGCCACTGTTCCTAAAATCTGGATCGATCTGTAGTAGAACACTTAATTGCTTGAAATTTGTTGTAATCCGTTAATATTCTTAACTGAAACTTATAAAATTCACTAATTAAGAGAAAATTAGAAAATTAGTTTTGGAAAATAATGGGGTAAACTTCAGAATTTTCTCGGTGAGAGCGAAAATAAATGTAATTATCTTTTACGACAAAAGTTTGAATTGTAAGTGTATTATTTTGAATTTGATACTTAGTTGATCTGCATTTGATATTTAGCTAGGAATCTTAATTTATAAGAATATTCTTCAATAGTTTAAAACATGCAGGTCAAGAATACTAATCCCATTTGTCGTACATATTCTGAACTGAATTGCACATCATCCCAAATAATAATTCTACTAATAATACTAAGATGTTTTTACATACTTAATTTCAATGAACATACACTATGTTTCTATTAAATGTAGTTTTAAAAAAATGAATAAAACGACAGATTTTTTTTTTTAAGTTTTAAAAGCAATTTAAATTTTAGAATAAGCTTATTTTTAATTTCTCTCAATACAGAGGGGGAAAAAATGTATAGCTGTCTTATCCAAATTTTTATCCCACAATAACATTGAATTTACATATAAATAGCTCAATATATACGACTAATAAATTTTACAGATGAAATTTTCTTAACGCTTGCGTAGGCACAGTTAAAAAGTACATTGCAAAAATGTCCATATTTCATTACATATTTATCATTTTTATAATATGATTTCCATATGTTGTGCCTAATGCAGTAAGTCATGCATTTTAAAATTTGAATTGCAATGTGTTTAACCCGTTAGCGCCCAGTGTCCTCATTTGAGGACAGCTAATAAAATAGCACGTACATATTTTGTGGTTTCTTGGAATGATTTCTGCTTTTTAGAGACAGTTTATAGCGTCTCTCTAAATGATCACTGAAAGTTTTGTGTGCCTACTATTAATTATTATTGCATAATTTGGATAGTCATTTTATTATTTGTTATTCGTCGCACATATATTATCTTTTTGTGCAGGTATACTAACTTAAATTAAGTTGAATAATAATATATATTATAATACTTTACTTTAGAGATCTTTGTCAATATATAATACGAAAATAATCACTTATCTCAAAGTTTTTCTGTCTCGAAGTTTTCTCGCTAAAACACTAAACTTCAATAAATGAGGACAAGCTTTAAATTTAAAATTATCAGAAGAATTGTTTAAGTTAATATATTTTACTGTCAGTTGTCTATATTAATTTAGGAGTGAAATAATCAACTAAAATTATTTTGCAAAATTAACTCGGGAGTTAAAGGGTTAATAACCTTTGTAATATAATAATAATAATAATAATAATAAACAGATATTTTTTAAGAGATATTTTTACCTGTATGAATATATGTTCTAGTTAGACACAAATAAATACATATAATTCAACAAAGCTTCATAATTACATATTACATTTCAATCTTTACTTTTTACAAGGTAATACCAAACATTTATTTATTTATTTATTGTTATTTTAATTTTTACTTCTTTGCAATCAGCCCCAGGACAAAACTAACTTTAACAAACCAACTTGCTTTCAGGATAAAACTTTTGGTAAAATAGATGTGTATACTATTCTTTTTACTTCCCTTATGTTACAAAAGAACCAATCCACTATTGCTATAGATATTCAATAAATGGTCAAAAATCAAATGAGTCTAAATACGTATGTTTTTTAAGTGTATATTCATTATTTTAAACTGGTGGAACGAAAACTTATTTTTTAAACTAGAGACAATAATTTTGTACTTCCCATTACACAAAAAATTTGCTAGTGACATGTAGTTATTTTTCATGCCATGTTTCTTTAACGAACTACATGTATAAAATGTATATAAAAAATAATATTTTAATATGAACTTGTATACAAAAATATTAAAACTAGTGGATCTGCAGATCAGGAGCCTCAACGTACTATTTGCATCAGACATTATTCAATAGGTCATTTTCATTTATTCCTTATTATATAATAATATATATTGATTCGATCGACTTGCTACCATAATCAGATACATTCCTAAAGGGAGCCTGCCGCCCCCTTCAACCCCCCGCTGCATATCTCTTTGAATATCTAGCTGTATATCATATATATGTATTCTTAATAAACGATGATCTTGTATTATTTCCCTGAAATTCATAAATACCAAATTTAATAAGTACCAAATTTCATGGGGAAAAAAATACGTAGCATATCGGAAATATTTTGCGTAACCCTGTAAATTAATTACCAATTCTTTGCCCACAATTTGCAACAGAAAAACATGTTTTTAAAATTCTAATAAAATGTCATTATATTTAATGGGGTGTAACCATGTTAAAATACACTTTTGAGAAATACCGACTATAGTCCGTAATAGTACGAAATTCTTTTATGTATCAAGGAAAAGTAGCCACAGTTATTATAAACGCCAATAATAAGAATACACCTAATTAATTATAACTCATTAATTTTTCAAATTAATTTGACATCATTTAGATGATTACAGTACGTCCTCTGAATTATTTTGTGTGGTCCCATTAATTATTTAGTCCATACATACCCTTTTTTAAGCTTAAACATGGTTTTCAGCATCTTTATAATGTATGTTAATTCTATTAAGTTCAATGCAGCATAAACGCATTAAAATAAAAATTTCTCCATAGACTCTAATGTCACGAAATTATTTTGTATGTCTCTGTAAACGAACCATGAATATTGTATACACCAGTAAAAACTATTCAGCTTATTTTGAGTTTAAAATTAATAAATGTTCCCAATTTAACGTCGTTTGGATGACTACGTGACATTGTCAGAATACTTTTGTAAGGCCCTGTACATTAATTAGAAAGCTTAAGAGCACACATTTTCTTCAAACAACATAAGTTTAAGCACCTTACTCACGTACGCTAGTTCCATTTCCTTGATTGCAAAGTAATGATGCTAAAATGCGTTTAAACGAAATTCACCCCATACGCAGTAATGTTAAGAATTTTGGCGTGTCCCTGTGTACATTTTATAAAAAACATAGCAATAAAAATTATACAGCTACTAACATGCAAAGCTGGAACGTGTGCGCCAATTTGCAAGTCAATCGAAGGATTTTTGCGGCCACTATTGCGGTACATACAAATTCTTCCCATAGGCCGTAATGATAAGAAACACTTTGGCGTGTCCCTTTACACGAACGACAAATGGAATACACACCTAACACTACACAGCTATTTCTGTTGAGCTCATGAACATATGTACCAAATTTCCAGTGAATAGTGTGATTTTTGGGGCTGCTATCGAGGTACGTACAAATTCTTCCCATAGGCCGTAATGTTAAGAAAAACTTTAGAGTGTCCCTGTACACAAACTACAAATGGAATGCACACCTAAAACTATACAGCTAATTTAGTAGGGATCATGAACATGTGTACCAAATTTCAAGTCAATAGCGGGATTTTTGCAGCCGCTATCGCGCGATAGACAGACAAACACACAGACAGAGCCCAAAACCGTTTTGAGACTCAACAGAGGGCCTCCACTGACGGTTCGGCAATTAGAAATATTAGAAAAATTAAATACCATTTTTGAAAAGTAGTTTACAAAGAAATTGTTTTGAACAATGATCGCCGGTTAAAAGGTAATTTTTAAATTAAAAATAATATAAATTTTCATTGAAACAAAGTGAAGCTTAACTTGAGAGGCATTATAGAAAATTTGTGATGTGGTTATTTATTTTTTTTAAATGCCTGCATAAATTTTTTAGCACAATCTCAGCTATCTCGGTTTTACTCAACTTTAAAAACTTATCAGTTATCTTATTACTGTTATATATTATTTATTATTTTCTCATGATATATGTAATATTTTCATAAGAATTTGAAATGAAAAAAAGCCTTTTCTGCTCGTTCGGAAGGGTAGGTTTATTTATTTATTTTATTTTTTTTTTTTCAAGTAGCCGCCATTTTGAAACAAAATGGCGGCTACAATTTATTAATAGAATTGATGGAAATATTGATGTGACTATGTACAGTCGGGGAAAAAAACGCAACACCCGCTGTAATTTCGTTATTAATTGACGCAGGAACATCTAATAGACATAATTCAACAGGAAAATAAAAGCACTTTTTGAATATGTCGTCAAATTTTGAATTAGGAGTCATCTACATATTTCAATGAGTGCCAACTTTGAGTGCCAACATATTTAAATGAGTGCCAACAATTTTTCAATAGCAACACCCAATTTTGACTTCATTTTCGAATTTCTGTAAATCTGGCAGTGCGGAAAATTATACTGTTTGTATATTTTATCTTTATTATGTATAGAGTTATAATAAAAAATGTGCTAGGGGGTTATCTGCGAATGTAGAAAAATAAAATTAAGATCCTATAAGAAACAGATAAAATATTAAAGTTTCACACCGGAAATCTTTCCGGAAAAAAAATAATTATAAAAATTAAGAAAACGTTGCGTCTTTTCCAGTTAATTAATTATCCTTAATTCAATTTTTTAGATTTGTATATATTTCAGTACTTGTTTAGATAATTTTAGGTCTATTTAAAAACATTATACTTGCTATTAGTCCATACAGTACTCTTTGAAAAAAAATGCAATATTTTTCAAGTAAAAGTGTCTATTATGGCTGTACTGATCACCAATAAAGCTTAAATTTTCTTTCGTAGGTAACATAATATACGAAATGAAATAATATATATATATATATATATATATATATGTATATATACAACATCGCATAAGCTAAATCTTTTCGGATAAATTATTGTAAGGGTTCATGAAGTAAATATTAAACAATTTTAATCGCACTTACCAGTTTTGGGTCAGTTAAACTCTTTGGAACTGTACGATTCGTTTTATAATTTCTATGAAAATATAATTTCTTAATTAACCCTTTCGCGACTGCTGACGTAGATTCACGCCATTTGAAAATCTGTAACTCTGTCAGTGGGCGTTTCTTTCGTAATTTGTGTGTTAAATATTTCTTAAGTGTGTTCCCAGTGTTCATATTTTTGCAATAAAATATACTATGGATAGAAATATAATGATTAGAAATAATATAATTATAATGTATATCCATTTGTAATATAATTGTGAATACAGAAATTTTTTTCTGAAATATTTTATTTTGAGAGTATAACGCCCGTAGGCGGGTCATACTGTCAAAAAGACAAAATTCTGCGGTCGCAAAAAGTGTTAAAATATATTTATAAAAGTTAAAGTATGTTTTTAAAAATGTATAAATTTAAAATATATTAATAAAATTTTAAAGACTAAAGTGTCCTTATAATAATAATCCTCCCCCCTTTAAAATAAATAAATAAGTAAATAAATAAAATAAAATAAAGCAATATATGAAGCAAATGATTAAGCTTTTTTTTTTAACTATGACGGTAGTTAAGAAACGATTTTACAAGTTTGTCTTGCATTCCAATTCCATTCGTTATTTATATTTGACAATTTCACATTAAAACTATTTTTCTATTTAAAACAGCAAACCCCGCCTATTTAGTTAATTTTTTTTTCTTCAAGTGTTTGTTTAAAAGATTCAAAATTTATCACCAATTAATCGATGAAGTAAATACCACTTGTGCGTATTTTTGTCAACATAAAATAAGGGGTTTAACATGAATACTCAATGTCACATTTACTTTTTTTTTTCTGTATTGTTTTATTTTGAAGAACGATGAAGGCGGGGCTGGTCTTCTTTAGAAAACAGAAATTCTTGATGCTAACATCTATGTCTAAAAATCATCATTTTTGTTTCATTTATTTGCGTTTGACGTTGTTGTTATATAATTTGGCCCGTAAATAAAAAAAAAAAATATTTTGTTTAATTTTCTTTGTTATTTTGTAAGATTTCATTCGTTATTTCATGCAAACTTTATTAGAGACGTCCCCCTAAACCACTCCAGATGAAAGATTTATTTATATCTCGAAAACTAATAACTGGAATGAGCTGCAAATTTGCACACCCATATTTTTCATCATTAGGATTCATTTTATGTAAAAATTAATATAGGTCATAATTCATAATTTTTATGAAGATAAATTTATTAATATTTTTCAGATTTAAAAATATTTTTTAGAATCAAAAGTAATGATGGATTATGTTTGGGTTTCTTCACTGTATCTCGTAAAAAAAAAAAAAAAAAAAATATATATCGATCAAGTTATTTTTTGTGAAGATATTAATAAAAGTTTGAAATATGAATTTAACATTAGCACCTTCAAACTTTGAACGCTTATAACTCAGTGAAAAAATAAGTAAAATATACAACCAATATATTTCAGGGATGGAACACGGGCGCAGAATTCATACCGGAATCTGTTTAAGAAATTTTACTACCTATAATATCGTTGATTTAAGAAGTAGAAAATTTTCTTACATTGATAGTGGTATGAATACTGCGCCCGTGTTCCATCCCTGATATTTTTTCGCGTTGTCGCGATCCGAGGAATTCAAATATAAAATAAAAATGGGGCATTACCATTGAAAAAATCAAAGTTGGTGCGCGTTTTAATATGAAGACGACCCCCAATTCAAAATTTCAGTTCATTTTCTGAAATTACTCACAATTACCCGTCGAATGATACCTATTACATTTTTCTACATCGATTAGCAATGAAGTTACGTTGAGTGTTGCGTTTTTTTCCCCCGACTGTACATATGTACTTAAAAAAAAAAAAAAAAAAAAAAAAAAAAGGTTCATAAATACATTTTTTTATGTGATTTTGAAATTTTCAAATCGCCGGCATTTTGAAACACGATTGCGGATCAAGTTGGCAAACAAACATATAAAATGCATTTACATGATAAGTCTATTCTATAAATTTAGTTCGAATTAATTCAGTGTTTGAAAAGTAATCGTGACGGCAAATTGAGTATCTACCACTTGGATTAAAATTGCGGAGCAAGTTGCTCAGTCAGTTAATCCAAG
This sequence comes from Salticus scenicus, assembly GCA_963930645.1. Taxonomy (NCBI): domain Eukaryota; kingdom Metazoa; phylum Arthropoda; class Arachnida; order Araneae; family Salticidae; genus Salticus; species Salticus scenicus. The sequence goes on along the minus strand of OZ005648.1, from coordinate 324,613,623 downwards.
ATATTTATAAGTCCACTATCCAACTTTGGTTCGATTTAAATCAGTATTTTAAAAATTGTCGTGATAACAAATTCTAAAATGGTCGCAACTTGGTAACAAATTTGCGGAGCAACTTGCACGCCAAAATCATTTGTGGTATTTGAATGATAAGTCAATTGCCCAATTTTGGCTCGAATTGGTTAAGTATTTCAAAAGTTATCATAATAACAAATTTTCAAGTAGCAGTCTATTGGAATCAATATGGCGGAGCAAGTGTGATATAGATTATCACATATTATAAAATTATATTTTTCTCATTAAAGGATAGGTAAATTCTCTAAATAAATAAAATTATAAATTAAATTTTTTAATCTAAATCAACTATTTAAAGTATAATGGAATAACTGTTTTTAACCTATAAATAAGAAATTTACAATATGCGTTTTCTAATTTTTATATCTTCCCTTTCATGTCTTTATCTATGGAGCTGAAACAAAAATCTTTGATCTGTTCCCAGTATTCACTTAACATGCTTAACGTACTGAAAATTCTTTTCGCTCTGTAAATGATATTTTGACTTATTTCTGTCCTTTTGCTTTGTGAAACCAGAAAATAATTAATTCGGTGTCTTCTAATCTTACATCGAAGCAGCCTCTCGTCGCCCAATTTTACATCAACGATCAAATAAAATATGTGCTTAGTTAGTTATTTTCCCATGGGTCTAAATATTGGCGAAATCATGCCAACATTATCTATCAACGGTCAATAAATTACTCGTCACTTATTTAAAAATATACATGTGAATGTTCATAAAGTAAAGCAACCATTCTCTATCTTCCCACTTTGAACTTGGCGTGTAATTAAACGCCAAATGCATTGTCATTTGTTTTGCTTCAGTTTAGGAGCGAACACTTTCTTTTTGATAATAAGACATGTAACAGCTCAAGAGCGATTCGGGCCTAGGGCCCGGCCTGATTCTCCGTACTGTTTCCCCACTCCAGAATGTGTTCGTTAAAAACTTATTACGCTCTGTTAATTGACTATGGTCACGTACATTGGAATATCTGCAATAAATATACTTTAATCGATATACTGCCTCTCGGATGCGTTCTTGGGTATCCAGTTTTCATCTTTAATTAATTTTAACTTGACTCTCTTTTTCAGCTAATTTTTAGCGGCCAACGCAATGAAGACTAACTTTTCAACAGTTGATAAACTTTGTCGGATACTGTGCTTCATCTACATAACATACTGGTGCCTATACCTTAAAGAGGCGTTTTTAATTTAATTTAATGGAGTAGGGGAACCAACTTGCTTTGCAATTTATTACTTTATATCTTTCAAAAGTTTTTTTCTATGTGGATTTTTTTTACCAGCAAGATGACTCTATTGATATTATGCTAGACAAAAATTCTACTTTTATACATTGACAACAAACAATCTTGCATCGAGCTCGAAATAAATAATTTGTGGATTTAAGGAAGAGGAGAAATGATTTTAGCAATACTATTTTGCATAAACAGTTTACCGACCGTTATCAAGAACATTTATCTTATTTGTTAAATATGTGAACAGTATACTGGAAATGTTTTGTCTCGATCAACATTTATCTTGCTGCAAATTGTGTTTAATTGACTATCTCTTTTGTTAAATATGAAATCGTGCACGAATGAATAGCATATGCCTAAACATTAAAGCATATTTCGAATATTCTGGTTACAAATCTTCTAAAAATTCCTCTTGGATATAATTACATATAAAAGGAAATGAAAAGAAACTTTGTTTTTTTACAAAGCTCGAATAAATCTAATGATAAAAGCAGTTATCGAAGTCAACAGTGAACGAATATTAAAAACCAGCTGATTCACAAATCTGTAAAGAAAAGAAGTCAGCACTCTAGTGTGGTTCTATTATAATCGGCGGCGGATGAAATTATGAGTAATATTCATACTCAACTGCATTTTCTCAAATCTACGATATAAACCGCAAGAATTCTCTTGCATGATTCCAGTGAATTTCAAGTTACATCTCTTTAGAAGATGTATGAACCTCTGTGATTTTAAAGGAGACATGCTTATTCGTGAATTTTAAGCGGTGTTCTTTTTTCGACTAAAAATAAAGAAATAAATATTTCCTTATGCTGTAAAAAACATTCTATCTTCATATTATTTACAAGGAAGACTCATTTTTGCTGTTCTGGTGTTAACCGCAAAGAGCTTTCAAATTATTCAAGTTTTATCTTTAAAACGTTTCCGAACAGAGCATACATGTTTTATGTACTCAATATGATATTTCGTATGGAATATATTGCGATTTAATTTGATGACTGATTTATTTTTTCCCTGCACATTTATATGTTAAACGTGAAACTCATTTTGAATAGTCAGTTAAGCTTATCTGAAAGGACATTAATGTATCGGAGGAGATAAATAGCAGCTTAAAAATAAAATAAAAATAAAAATAAAAATATAACAATAAATAAATAAAAATATATTTAAAAAAAAAAAAATAATAATAATAATAATAATAATAAGATTTTTATGTCATCTCATTATACATCATGAATCGGTAAGTGATTTTTTTTTTTTTTGTTTTTCATTTTTGTTTCTGGTAATTTATTAAAATTTAACTAAGATCTTTAATAATAAATGTAATCTGCATTAATGTTTACTCATTATTCGTTTGCCTAATTTTTCTTTATTTTTTAATGATCATAATATAGAGAAAAATACATTTTTGGCTCATCATGACAGTAATAATAATAATAATAATAATTTAATTATTATTCATGTTTTAAAATACACTTTTCTTTTTATTATATTTTTTTGTATCCTATTACATGGTTTTTATATATAATTTACTATATATATGTACTGTTAAAGTAGTCAGAGTAATTTGAATAATGTTTACAAATTTATTAGGTAAGTAATTCGGGAAAATATAAATAAGGTTTATTCATTTCAGATATTTATTTCCACTAAGGATTTTTTTCGTTATTTATCTCTTGTTGGATTGCACGTTCTCATAGATTTTTTCTCATTGTTTATTAGTCGAAATTTTTTCGATTTTCATTGTTGTCAACGTTCAAAAATCACATTGATGATGTGTGTTTTCTATCAAGAGGTTAAACAAAATTTTTATTTACAAACTTTCATTTATGTATCACACGTACACAATTTTTATACGTATATTTTTCTTGCTCTTGTTATCTGGATGTTTCACTAGTGCTTTATATACACAACTTATACACTGTTATACATGAACATGATTTTTACAGATTGTTAAACTCAACATGTATTCTCCGGCAATTTGGTAATTTTGTAAAAAAAAAAAAAAAAAAAAAAAAAAAAAGTGGAACTAGTTACCACTGTAGGGATGCCACTGCAGGGGTAAACTTATTGTCATAAAAATCATATACTCATAAATGACCTTTACACTTTATTTATTTAATATTTATAATTTGAAATTTTATTTTACAATCAATATATCAGTTTCTCAAAAGATATTCTTAACAGCATTTCTAAAAAAAAAAGAATATGTAAGCGTTTTTCCTGTAAGTCCTATGCGCAAAGGATCTTTGTTGTGCTTACTGCATCATTGCATGCCATTATTGGCGGGCCCACTTTTGCATGTTCGGGGGTGCAATTGGCATAACAATATTGCTCTGAAATGTTGCATATTCTTTTATTTAAATCGATATTTCCTTATATGTTAAAAAAAAAAAAATCAAGATATTTTATATTTCAAATAAAAAGTATCAGTAAGCCATAGTTTAAAAATAGATAAATAAATATTTTAAATAATCTGAAGGTGCATGTGTCTTTTGGGAATGTTTGAATTGTCATAGTTATTAATCACTCTTGTCAAAGATATTTGCCGTCATAGATGTCATAGTTTTACTCTTTCTTGCATTCTTGTATGGGACACATAATCCGTCCTTCAAGATACATTTTAAATTATCTACACATTTATTTATTTTTATATACACATCTTGGTTTCATTTTTTTTATAATTGGTGCACAGATTAAATTATTAGGTGGAAGGTCATAATTTGTTTAATATGTATATCTATAATTTTCTTACAGAAGTATTTATTAAGATAAATAATTTAAACCTATCTGTTTTTCCTTTGATGAGTGTTTTGCAGCACAACATGCATGTTTTTACGTATATGCTTTTATTTTCAGTCAGACCTTCATGTTTTTTAACTGTTTTTGGGGCGCAGTTAAATAACAAATTTTCCAATAGTTTTCTTTTTCTCCTACACATACACATTCACACATTTTTCTCAGTAATCTATGTTATGATAATAGATTCACGACCTATTAATCTGGCATAGTATGTAACTGAGTTTACACATTTTTCTTATCTGACTTGAAATTTAGCAGAACATGTATAACATCATGATTGTGGCAAGATACTTATCACATGTTTTAAAGCCTTCCAGGTAATTGCAATAATAATAATCAATGATTAATTATTTAAAATAAACAAATTTCAAGTATATTTTTCTATAGTATTCATATGGCTTACTTTCCTTTCATATACACAAAATTATTGATATACATATAAAATTGATAAAAATAGATAAATGAAGTAGAATTAAAATAAAATTTTCATTTATTTGTGAAAGATATATGCTTTTTATATTTGTACTAATGACCAATGCTATTTTTGGTAATAAGTTACTTTGAAATTTTACTTTATGCAATTAAAACAATTTAGTTTCATTGACCTATTCGATTGATATTTTTGCTAATTTCTGAACTTTATATACTTTTAGTAATGACATATGAAAATTTTTAAATAATTAAAATTATGTTTTTTTTTTTGAGTATACAGGTATATTTAATAATGATTTTTTTTTCAGTTTTCTCTGAAATATATATACATTATAGTCATAGTTACACAATTATTTTAGATGTGTAATATTTGATCACATTCTAGTTTGATAGCAATATTTGTGCAGTATCAACAGTTAGTCTTTATATACAGTGTTTACTTATCTCTATTTTCTTGAAAATGAGAGAATTTTGCAAAATCCAATTACACACACGCACACACACATATATGTATTGACTTCACTCATTTGCGAATTACTTCAGTTTTTATTGTTTTTCTACAACCAAAATATTTTTAAATATTTAGTTATTTACACATTACTCATTGTTATATTTTAATCATTATTTTGTTTTGCATTTCTTTAAATTTATGACACATTGCTGCATATTTCACACATGAATAGTGTCACTGAAATGTAGTATCTATATTTATATATTTAAAAATTTCAAATATATTTCATTTTTACAATGACTTTTTTCAGACATGTTTTTACAGGTATTATTCTTACAAACACAATTATTTATATAATAATTAGAATTAAAAAAAAAAAAAAGAGAATTTTTTTTCTGCACATTTACATATCAACATATTTACAGTGTTTATATATATGAGATACTTCACGTTATTTTATCATATTTTCTGGTATTTGTCAATGTTTGTTTGCTATTACATGGTATTTTGATGATTTGCTGAGAGTTTTTACACTTGCATTTCTACTATAACAAACATGATACTTTTCACATTGTCCTCTACAACTCATTATAACGTTTTATACCTTTCACGCATATATTTCTTATATTTTGATATATATATTTATAAAAAAAAAAAAAAAAAAAAAAAAAAAAAACTTAAGATTTCTCGAAGCATTGTTTAGTATTGTAATATTTATAAGTTACTTTGGGCAGGTCTTCTCCACTCTACACACATTTATTTACACACAATTTTACAAATATTTTCTCACACATTGTACATAAAAAAATAATAATAACAAGTATGTTAAGGTAAATTTTGATCAATCATAAGTTTACATGATTGATTTGCCTTGCTCAGTAACTGTAAAAAATATTTACTTCTGACTTTTGCATATGAGATAATCTTTGTTTTTCTTAAACATACAGACACACTTTCATATACATACATCATACATAAAATAATTTTGATTTTGAAGCTGATTATAATAAACATTGATCATACTGAAATTGAATATAATAAATATTATACACATTTTTAATTGAATAACTAAATGAAGATATTTAATGATATTTTGTGCACTTAGCAACATTATTTTCAATAATGCTACAAATATTCTATATCTACATATTTTCTCTTACATACACATTACTTTATATTTGTCTGAATTATATATCTAAATGATATTTTAATTCCAACAACATATTCACATACATTCACATTCTTATTTTGTCAAACATGTTAAAGATAATTTTACATCTTAACAGAATTTAATATTCACTAAAAATAAATAAATAAATAAATAAAATTATAATAATAAAAATAAATTTAATTTATCACTTTTTTTCATTTTAATGTAAATTTGTGCCCTACATGTGTATTGTAGAGCTCCAATGCATATGTAGTAATTTTGTTATACATGTTGTTGTCCTTTCACTTGAATATCTGGCCGGCCAATTATCCTTGTGTGGGGATGGTAGCCTGTATGGCATTTGGTGCATAAATTTACTTTTCACACTAATTTCCAGAATACATAATGTGATTTAATATACATATAATAATTATTAATGCATTAAAAAAAATCAGATATGTTCTGAATTAACAAATACATCGAGGGATAAATCTTGTATCTGCAAATAGAATTACACCACATTTCTTATTTATATAATATGTTTTTTCTCTTTTTACACAATTTTTGTTTGAATTTTATGATATACTAATAATACATTTTTCATAAACAAACACACATTAAAACAATATATATATATATAAATAAATAAATTATTACATTTTACATTAAAAAAAAAAAAAAAAAAAAAAAAAAAAAGGCATTACATTTTATGCACACAGAAATATATTTGTATGCTTATTTCAATTTTATGGTATTATACACAAACATACACATTCTTTTTCTGTCTTTACAAATAAATAAAGAAATTTTGCTTAAAAAAAAAAAAAAAAAAAAAAAAAAAAAAACGAAATTGTATACTTCCCAAAAATACACATTAATACATAATTTTAATAACAATCAATTAAATGCAATTAAATTCACTGTATGTTTATGTAATTTTCTATTCTGTTTGCACTTTGAATTGATATCATTGATATTGTACATCCTCATTGTGTCAGAGAAATGGAGTAAAGATTTTTCTCCACATTTAACACGGATATGTCTTTTACTACTGCTTGCAAATATTCTAAATAAAGTTTTAGAATTTGTTGCTTAAGATACATATGAAAAATATATTGGTTGCTAATGTAATGTTTTGTATTAGATGAAATTTGATACTGCAGAGTTTTATAATAAATAAATAAATAAACGGTGATGAGCATAAATATACCTAGCTAAAATAAAGCTATGGTTTTTATTCATTTTTAGCAACCTTATGGTTCATCAAGACGTCTTAAAAAAAAAAAAAATTGTCATGACTTCTATTGAAGAGTGCACTTATATATGAATATATGAATATTGATAAAATATATCTTGCAAAATATATCTACTTGGCCTAATAAGCAATGGACTTTATGAAATAAATAAAATAAACTGTTATTGACAGGTCATTTTAAGTATAGCATTTTATAATCATTGCTTCCGTATTATTGAATTGTATTTGTGTTTACGTGACCATAGATCCATATTACTCATTTATTTTATATAATTATATATATGCTTATTTTTATTATATTAGTGTGTTATATTATATTAGTGTGTTATTTTACTATATTTTATTGTTTATTTGTGTTGATTATATTCCTATACATATGTTAATTTAGAAAGAGCATGGTTGCATTTTTGTGGCAAGGGGGAGAAAATATGTGATATAGATTATCACATATTATAAAATTATATTTTTCTCATTAAAGGATAGGTAAATTCTCTAAATAAATAAAATTATAAATTAAATTCTTTAATCTAAATCAACTATTTAAAGTATAATGGAATAACTGTTTTTAACCTATAAATAAGAAATTTACAATATGCGTTTTCTAATTTTTATATCTTCCCTTTCATGTCTTTATCTATGGAGCTGAAACAAAAATCTTTGATCTGTTCCCAGTATTCACTTAGCATGCTTAACGTACTGAAAATTCTTTTCGCTCTGTAAATGATGTTTTGACTTATTTCTGTCCTTTTGCTTTGTGAAACCAGAAAATAATTAATTCGGTGTCTTCTAATCTTACATCGAAGCAGCCTCTCGTCGCCCAATTTTACATCAACGATCAAATAAAATATGTGCTTAGTTAGTTATTTTCCCATGGGTCTAAATATTGGCGAAATCATGCCAACATTCTCTATCAACGGTCAATAAATTACTCGTCACTTTTTTTAAAAATATACATGTGAATGTTCATAAAGTAAAGCAACCATTCTCTATCTTCAAACTTTGAACTTGGCGTGTAATTAAACGCCAAATGCATTGTCATTTGTTTTGCTTCAGTTTAGGAGCGAACACTTTCTTTTTGATAATAAGACATGTAACAGCTCAAGAGCGATTCGGGCCTAGGGCCCGGCCTGATTCTCCGTACTGTTTCCCCACTCCAGAATGTGTTCGTTAATAACTTATTACGCTCTGTTAATTGACCATGGTCACGTACATTGGAATATCTGCAATAAATATACTTTAATCGATATACTGCCTCTCGGATGCGTTCTTGGTTATCCAGTTTTCATCTTTAATTAATTTTAACTTGACTCTCTTTTTCAGCTAATTTTTAGCGGCCAACGCAATGAAGACTAACTTTTCAACAGTTGATAAACTTCGTCGGATACTGTGCTTCATCTACATAACAGCAAGTTGCCCAGGAATTTGGTTGGTTGGGTTTTATGTCGCACTACTGCTGCGCAATGGGCAATTGGCAACGGTCTGGGACTCACCCTAAAAATGGTCCGGAAGCATGCCATCGTTATTTTGATCCTCCACAAACGGGATGGCTCTCCCGGTTCGGTGACCTCCAAAGGTAGCCCAGGAATTTATCTAATATATTTGAAGCATAAGTTCAATGCTCAACATTGTTTTCGAATTGGTTCAGATTTTGAAAGTTATTGCTATGACAAATTTTTAAATGGGTGCAACTTGGAAAAAAAATGTCGGAGCAACTTGCTCAGCAAAATCATCAATGATATTTGCATGATAAGTTCATTGTCCATCTTTAGTTGGAATTAATTCAGCATTTCAAAAGCTATCGTGAAAAGAAATTTTCAAGTGACACCGTGATTTATAGTTGCCACTCCTTGGAAACAAAATGGCGAAGTGCCCAGCTAACTTATCTAATATATTTGAATGATAAGTCCATTGCGAAAATTTGATTGGAATTTATTCATTATTACAAAAGCTATATTAATAACAAATTTTCGAATGACTACTACTTGGAAATAAAATGGCGGAGAAAATTTCTGGGTGAAATCGTCGAAGATAATTGCATAATAAAATCACTATCCAACTTTGGTTACAATCAATTTAGTATTTGAAAATTTATCATGATGGCACATCTTCAAGTGGCCGTAATATATCTGCGAACTGAATATTCATTACATAAAGTGCATTCATCGACTAGAACATACTTATATTTTTAAGAATTACTTGCTACTCGCAAAAATGTCAACAACTTTTATAACAATATCATTGCGGGCTCTATCTACGTGCTTAATATTCATTTAAAAAAGTGCATTCGTTGACTAGAACCTGATTACGTATTCTCTACATGCTTTCATAACAATAAAGAAAAACCTCGTTTATCCGAGGGAGTGTGGACCACGGGTACGTAGGATTATCGAAAACACGGGTAACACGGATTTTGTTGTAAATCGAGGGGGCAAATATACAATAAAGTTTTAAATGAAAAAAAAAGAAGTCAATGAAGTAAAGGAATTCATCTGATACATAGTTAAATATAGTCAGTTACAAATGCAATAAAATAGATGCATACATAAATTAAAAAGTGCAGTACTGTATAGTAATATTTTTCAAAGTTATCACTCCATTTATCACATGCCATGCCTCTTCCGGTACGTGGCCTGTCCGCGACAACTTCGGTTAACCCGAAGCAGTCGGGGTATCGGTCGGGGCTCGGATAACCGGGGCTTTACTGTATCATAACGGGCTCTATCTACGGGCTGAATATTCATTAAATAAAGTGCGTACATCGACTATAACTTGCTTATGTCTTTAAGAATTACTGTCTACATGCAAAAATCTCGACAAGTTTCATAAAAGTATCATTAGAGGCTCTATCATTAGCCTCTTTTAAAATCTCTATGATGGTAAGTCACATAAAATGGCCAAATCCTTTGTATTTTTGGTCACTAGATACAATATCTATATCAAAATAGATACAATATCTATTTTGCAAATCGGTATTACAATACTTGCTTATACTTTGTATAAGGAAGTAATAATAATACAACACATAAAATTATACTTATTAGCACTTAAAAATGACAGCGGAACCTTGTTAACGTGAAATAATTTTAACATGAACTGTTTCCACAATCCACGTCAAAATGAAGTTTAATTTAGTTACATGAAGATTAGTTACTGATAGCATGAACTGCTGATAACATGAACACATTTTTTATCCACTAAGAGATACACGTTAAAGAAGTTCGACTGTATTTTGAATTAGTAATAATTATAAACGCTGTAAATTGCGCAAGAAAAAAAATATTGAATAAAATTTTACCTTTGTTAACAAAATAAAAAAATAAGTTTTTTTATTATTATTATTATTATTATTATTATTATTATTATTATTTACAATCAATAAAATTATTAAAGTTTTTCTTATATGTTTCTTTCAATGTAATTTAAACGAATATTTCTGAAAGAAACTATCTAAATGTTTTACCCTTGCAAATGAAAAAATAATTAAAAACATGTAACGTTTATTTTTAAGATTACTTTATAATGTTTCATCGCAGTTTTCATTTTCTAAAGCATATCAATAGATCGGTGTATCAAAGCAGAAAGTAAAGGTTTTTATTTTCAAAGCAAATCTTTATAAATAGCAAATCGTTAAAAATATAAAGATTCGCTTGTAGTTTTCCATTAAATAGAGAATAGAAAGTTTTGAATAGCCGGTTGATGAACTAAGTTCAAACAAAGACGTAATACTAAGTAATTTTTGAATCCTGAAGATTCTCAGACATACAAATGGCAAATTGTAAACATCAGTTTCGGAAAATGATAAAGCCTCAGAACAAAGGACCTTTTCTTGCGTAAATACATTCAGAATGCTATAAAAAGCTTAAAGATATAACTTCGAAAGAAGAAAGATTTATACGAATTAATAGAAAGATGTTTAAAAAATATTTTTTAAATGTAGGTGTAATAATTAATATTTTAATTTAAATATTAATGCTTATCTCATAAAAAAAATAAAATCGAGATCTAGGGCAATGATATAATATATATTTATATTCAAATAAGACAATGTGTGTGTGCCTGTAGACAGCATAGCGTAAAAATGATAGCTTGGACAGTCGTGTGATTCGACACGATGACATCCGAAGTTACTTACTGCACTTCGAAGTAAGATTTTCTAATTTTTGATTAGTTTTTTTTAATTAATTAAAATATGGAAATGTTAATCAAATACTAGCTTTAAAATTAGCTGTTTGAGTAATAGCTTTAAATTTAGTTGTTGCCAAAAAACGTTTACGAGTTTTTTTGTATATATATATATATATATATATATATATATATATATATAAAGAAATTTATTTTCACATAAATAATAAAACATCATTAAAAATTAAATTTTCTTATGCTTATGAAAAAATGACGCCATTATATCTTTAAAATTAAATAATAATAAAACAATACTCAAAACCCAGCATGTTTCTTCGGAATTTTGTTTCATAATCTTTTTTCATATTCCTCAATTTTACATTTTTTTAGATAATGTATTTTGGTAGAAACAGTATATGCTTGCCATGAAAGGTAATTAAACATTTTTTTTTCTAACATTGACCCAGAAGTAGACAGACATTTTTTGCCAAGAATATTTTTTAGAGACAGCCCTTTTAAGTCGGGTAGTGCATCAAGAATATAAATAAATTAGGAAATAATGTACTAAAAAAAGAGAGAAACAAAAGAAACAAAATGAAAAATAGCATAAATTATCTATTTTTGCCTGACTATATCATTTTATAGAAATAATACACTTTTAAGAATAGGAAACTTATTTCTACAAGCTCTATTTTAAATCTTACCATGCGTTAAAAAAATAAAGAGATTACTAAGTATTTTTATAAGTTAAAAAAATGGTGAAATTGATAAAACTATTAGCGAAATAAGTACTCAGAAAATTTCCCCAATTTATACAGGTATTGTTTAAATAAACAAAAATAAACATTTGCATCTTTAAAATGACGACAAAAATTCAAAAGTCGCCAAAGAAGGCAAAAATGAAGCTGTGTCATGATCAGAATTAGATTTTCTTTTTCCATGTACAAACCACTATTAACTAACCATGAAAATTTCAAATGGAAAATTTATATACATATATCTATCAAAATTAATTATGTCATACAGTAGAATTCACGTTCATAGCATATAGTATTTGACATGAAATTGCTGTCATTTGTGGTTGATCGAATAAATCAAATAAAATATGGGAAATAACGTGAAATTAAATACTAGGTACAGTACGTATAGTGATATTCATATGTAAATGGGATTTAAATATAAAAGAACTGCTTCAATTTTTTATGCTGTTTTTTTCGATAGGTTCATCCCATAAACACCCAAATTCAAGTTCACGGGTAAGGCTATCTAGCAGGCAAGGGACACGTAACTGAGAGTTTGAGGGAAAGGAAGGCACTGTAGAACGCACCGGGGGCTCGATGCCAGGTTTTCAAGAATTTCAATGGATTTTCATATTTTTGTTAATGAATCGATACAAAAGAGAATGATTCTGTTTTTTAATTCATTTAAGAGGACTTGGCACCTATGACTTGGTACCACTGAAGGTTTCATATAAAAGCTTATATCACCATTTAATATTTATAAATTCAACTATATTAGAATTTTTTCAAACAAAATATATAATTAGGAAACATTTCTACTACTTTTTCTAATCTATTTTGACCATATATTTCTTCAGTTGTTTTTTTTTTTTTTTTTTTTTTTTTAAACACACTTGTGATTGTGAGTTTTTTCGTTTTCCTCCCACGCTCCTCTTTACAGATTTTTAGCCATTTTTCCCGTTTTTCAATTCTTAAGTGAGGTATCATATATTAGGAGAAGACCTAATTGGAATGACTTTATGCCAATTTCGTGCTTTTGTTTACCGGTATCGACTTTTTTTTTTAATCGTACTTGTGAAGTGATTGTGCGTTTTCTCTATGCTTTATTATGTAATTTCACTTTTCCCCAATACATTTTTATTATTGTAGTACATATACTAAAATAGTGTATTATTTTAATATAACCAATGCAAATATCTTACATTACAACTTTAAAAAATCTTTATAAAGTCTAAAAATTTTTTCACAAAACGCTCTCAGTACATACATTAAAACATTGCAATCAGTTATATATTTCATCTTAGCTTTCGACTCTTTATCGTTGATTCTTCATCAGAGTTGTAGATATAATAAAATAATAATAATAATTCTGTTAAAATATACAAATTCAAAGATATATAATCAAACGTAAATCCATTAACATAAAATCCATTAAAGTTAATTCGTTATTAATGGATAAAATGCATTTGCCATGTTTTTCTATTCGAAAAACCACATCCACAATTTAACACTTTCCGGTAGTGATAATTTCATCGAATTGTTTCGCTAAACACTTGCATAAATTCATAAGAACTACATGCGCAAACAGAATATTTATCAAAACAATTACAAACGCACAATTGAATAACATATTTAACTCTATTAACCCTTTTCTTCTCACTCCCGTGATATTCATGGGCAGTGACCACGGCCCACGTGCATTTTTCCTTTAATATTTTAGGGTACATGAAAGCACCAGCCAGTACCAAACTATATATAATGTATTTGAAAATATGTACAGAATAAATATACATATTCATAGATTTATTTTCAATCTATTTTTTTTTTTTTTAATTAGACAAAAATGTGGATGGCGTGTCTATGAAAAATATGCGACCGTTAAGGGGTTAACACGCAGTTCTTATTTCAAGTTACAATGATATATTTTTATGTGAACACGACAGTTATTGAATTCTTTAGTAAATTATTAAAAGGCAAAGTAGTGCTCGTTCATTGAAGAGGTAAGTTCTTAATAAAGCAGTTGTATGTTGTATATTTCTGATAATCTTTCAGTTGGTCTTTAGATAATTGTCTTTATTTTAACACTCGTATATCTACTTAATTTTATGAAATCTGCATATGTTATTAAGAAACTAAGTAATACGGTTATTACTGTAAATAATGCCCTTAAATTTTTTTATTATTTTACAGAGACAAGTAAGAGAATTCAGATACATGTGATCTAAGAAATGTAATATTATGTATGCACTTGAATAAAGTCAAACATTAATAAAATGAATAAGGCGTATATACTTTTTTAAATAATAGCTTTTTTATCGAAAGAACTGTTTGAAGTCTAAATACATCATTTAAAGCGTCATACACATTACTTTGAATCATAAGAAAAAGTTATCATTTCTTTTCTAAGTAGTTAAATAGATTTATTTTCTTTATTATTGATTCAAGTTTTTTTTATTTTTTATTTTTTTTTTATACAATATTATTAACGATTAATGTAATATGTTTCGTAAATAATGTATTTAACATTTTCAGGGATGAATAAAAAGAGATTTCTTTTAAAATTATGAATACAATATGTAAAATAATTTATGAATATAACGGTTAACGAGAATTATGTATAATTTAGATTTAATTGATGTATTTCATTATACCTCCATATTTACACTTTATTTATATTTTGCATAATATAAGCTTTTTCGCACAGGGACTATTTTGATCACATAAAGCAGCTAATTAGTTCAACGTGGACATTTCGGTTGTTGTGCATGCATCTTGATTATCTAAGAATGTATATAGTTTTCGACATTGTCAAAAATATACATGGTTAAACATTTTGTCCTAGGTTGAACCAAAACATGGTTCTACATTAGCTGCAACCATGAGATGGTGAAACATTTTACCATGATTTGGTTCTTGGTTCTACCAAAGCTTGGTACTATAGTTATTATAACCATAAGATTGGATAATCTTTTTACCAGGATTTGGTACATTTTTTGACCAAGAAGTAGCAAATCATGGTAGAAGGTTTCAACGTCGCATAATTGCAGCTACTGTAATACCAGGTTTTGTTCAATCTAGCATACTGACGTAGAACCAAAATTTGGTTCAACCTTGAACTGACAATTTTAACAGTGTATACTTGAAAATGAGAATAATGTACATTTTATTTTTCAAGGTCATTTTAACTTGAAAATGAGTATTTTTAACTCTTCATTTTAAATCTTTGACACATTCTTTAAAAGTACATATTTACAGAAATGTCTAGTATCGTTTTACTACAAAAGCAATAAATTAAATATTTATAGAATAAATTAAGTATTTATCGATTAAATTTATGTTCCTTATTAATGTTTTTTGATTTTTTTTTAAATGACAATTTTAGTTCAGGGATATTTCAAATTTAAGAGCTGTTTATCGCGCAGCGTCAGGATGCGTACAAGATTCTGTCAGCCTGTAACGGTGTTGGGCTTTAAGTTAGCGTTAAAGAGTTTGTCAGAAATCAATAAATGGACATACTCATTTCGAAATAAGCGATTTTGTTTAAAAAAAGAAAACATGTTTGTTTAATTTATGAAATATCATATGTTTTCAAATTAATATCTATTCACTTCATAATTTATTATAAATATGCAGATCTATGAGAATTTCTTCAATAGAATTTCTAGAAATTTAAACAGAAAGAGTTCAAACACAAAAATCATTCCCTCAAATGTACAGAATTATATTTCGTAGCGGTTTATACTGCTTTGCGGAAGAATACATAAAAAAGAATCTTTGCTTGGGATATTAGGATACATGATGGTCGATGCCAATTTTTGAGATGTTGATACACCTTAGTAATATGCACATGTGGTTTTTAATTTTCAGTATATTTGCTTCTGAGCTATTTTTAGTATGTGATCCACTCAAATTTGAAATAATTTTACTCATTCTTAAATAAATTTGCTCCTTTATTTATTTAATTAATTTTTTTTTCAGTGTACAGTTCCAATCGCCTACAGTTCCTCAGCTCGATTTTAGCCAGTATTCGACAGCTGAGTTTGTTTTCTAGATGCAAATGTAAGCAAGCAATAACATAACTTCCTGACACATCAATGGACTCTTCCCACCTGAAGTCAGAGGTCACATGATATAGTTGCTTTAAACCAATGACGGAGAAAATCTTCTATATTTATTGTTCAAACAATGCATTTTCTATTCTTATTTTTGATCAATTCAATTTAATATGTGTTATATTTTTATACCTAATCATTTTCATTTCATTTTATATTCATCATCATCATCATCTTCTTTTTTTTTTTTTTTTTTTTTGCTGCATATATTTACACAGTGATGCCAGATTGGGGATTTTGTCCCCATTTTGGGAATTTTTTAGGTTTCTGGGGACAATTTTGGGGACAAAATGTTTGTGGGGACTTTTTTGGGGAATCCTGAAAATTTTGGGGACAAATCTGGGGAGTTCTTCAACTTTCTGTCAATGTTGGCAACGTAATGATTTATCCCTACGACTAGCAGTTTTCAATGGCTTTATTGTTATTTGGGGATTTTTTTTTCCAAAATTACCTTCATTTGGGAAAAAATCCGAAAAATCTGAGCTTAAATCTGCTTGATATATATATATATATATATATATATATATATATATATATTTTTTTTTTTTTTTTTTTTGAAAAAAAAAATTATTTTCCCTATTTAGTAGCAATCAAGTTGGGGATTTTTTCGAAAAAAAAAACCTGATTTGGGGAAATTTGAAGACCTGTTTGAGGAAATAATTTTCGACCATCTGGTATCACTGTATTTACAACCATTACTTAGTTTATATTTGTCATTAATGTTGATGGAGAACATGTTAAGTACTCTGATTTTTTGTACTTAAATCATTAACAGTGCAATATTATACGGTGTAAAGCCATTTTGGCCAGTAGTTAAATTAAATAACTTGTCGTAACACATTTACGCGATTAAATTTAACTGAAAACACATTAATTTTTTTTGAAATTTTAAACTATAAACATTCTACAAGAACAAGTTATTCATTGCTAGATCAGTTAGTGTAACAGTTACACTACAACTTGCAAAATTCGATTCTTACATGTAAAAATAAATAAACATATAAAGTGTTTTAAAAATAAATAAATAAATAAATAAACTTACAAATACAAATATTCTACTGTTTACAAATGCACAATATTACTTCTATTTCATTTTGTATTAAATTAATGCTTTTATTTTAATAACAATATTTAACTGAATTCGGTTCTTTGTTATTCTTCATCGCGTGATTTAGCAGACGATACTGAGAAGAGCCCATTGTCGCATGGATCTGACATTTTATGATCATAGCTATAGTAATAAGACATAGATTGATCATCGAGGGTTAAAAAGTGATTCCTTTTTATTCGGGGAAAGACGATCATTTTACTCTCTAGTGGATGTCTTTCCCCGACGGGAACACACACGGATAATTTAACAAATAAAATTTATGAATAATTTATGTATTAAAAGTGAATGAAAAACTCCAGCTACAGTTATTCAGATAGCCATATTTCCTTCGATTTCTATTTTCTATTTTCTTTTTTCTTTTTCTTTTTCTTTTTCTTTTTTTTTTTTTTTTCTTTTTTTTTTTTTTTTTGACTACTCTACAGTGTACGCATGTCTTTACAAAACTGACTTTCGGCATTTATTATTATACTACTTTGAGATAAAAATCGTCTGCAATCATCATAGAAAGTAATTTTAATAAATTATAATTTAATAAATAATTTGTATTGGGTAAATTTGTATAGGATTATATATTGAAGAAAGTCTTGAGAAAGCCATAACATGCTATATATAGATTAAAACTAGCGGGCTTTACCCTCCACGCTGCTAACTACATTTAAAAGAATTTTGAAAACTTCATAATACTTACTAATATAAAATCTTAAGAAGTATTGAAATTACCAAAAAAAGGTATTCCATTAAATATGAAGACAATAATTATCTTATAATAATAACTAAACGTTTTATTCTAAAAATTTAATTTTTCATAAATTAGTTAAATATAATTTACTTATGGAAACTTATCCCATTTCCTTTCATATATTTATTAAAACACTTAAAAGCCGCGCAATATTTTGGAATTTTCAAAACTCATTAACATTCTACTCTATTATTATTTCCGAGTTTTAACTCTCTGATGCATGATGCGAAAACTTTTTTTCGACATCAAAAATCTTTGCACGATAACATGGGGGATGATAGATTTATATAAATCACTATATCTATGTTTATCATATGTGAGTGAGTCTTGTTTCAATATTGAAACCGTGTTGGATTAATTTTTAGAAGAGTAGTATATAAGCCAGTGTGTAAGCATATGTTGTATAATTTTTATATGAGGTGTATTTAAAAAAAAATATATGAATAAAAATAAAAATAAATAAACAAGTCGTCATTATTTCGACCATAAACAATATTTGTTTGTGAGATTTTGTAGGTTTATGGTTTCTGCTTACTAAGCTTTTAATGCTACACTGATATTTCGATACAATGTACTGTAATTCACGTTGCTATATCATATAAATTCTTATTTAATTTGGTTAAATTGTCTATGGAATCATTAATTAACTTCATACAAAATTTAAGGAGAAAAAAAAATCATAAAATTTTGTTTAATGTTACACTAAATTGTTTTTTTCCCGTGTTGAAAATTATACACTATATAAATAAATAAATACATAATATTAAACTACTGTTAATATTGTGAATTTAAATTTAGAAATTGTAAAAACTGAACTTCATTTCGTTACTATGCGAAGTCTAAGAGATTATGTAAAGTATTAGATATTTCTTATATATTATCTATAATTTTTTATGCATTTTACGAAAACAATAATTCACTACTTATATAAATTTTAATAGGGCAATATAATAAGTTTAGAATAAAATTTATATTCAGTTTAATTTTTCACGTGCTGAAAACTATGCGATATATTTTGTTAATTTAAATTTACGGATAAGAAAAACTAAATTTTATTTTATTTCTATACATTTTTTATCAGCTTATTCAAGTATTTTTCATTTATATATTTATATTTTTTGCTATTATTTACAAAATGATATTAGATAGTTCATGTGCACTTTTATCTTATTTTATTTATTTTTAATTAAATATAAAGCCCTGATAGAGCATTAAAATTTTTTCTCAATATTTAAGTATTGTTTCAAAAAGACTAACACCAATAGGATTATAATAAAGGCGAAAGATATACGTTTTATAAATTAAAAATTAAATGCTAGCAAATAAATGTATTTATTTTTATTGTGTAACATTTATTTTACACATGAAAATTTTCTTTCATTTATCATGAAATATTCATATTTATTATAGTTAAAACAGAAAAGAAGTCAGATGTAATCTGCAACATAATCTTTTATTTATGGCAGCTGTATCAAATGTTCTTTTGAGTATTTAACAAAATAAATTTTTCTTAATCTTATGTTTAATGAATTATTAATGAAAAGTACTACCATTCTGTAGCATTAAAAATAGCAGTTAGTTTATTTGATAAAACGGAAAGAGTAAACGAGTTTTAATTTGTGTTTCAAAATTATTCTTTTACATATATAGTTTAAAATGTTTAAAAGGATATTAGTGTATAAGTGTTATATTGTTTTTTTAAAATCCATTTCATTATTTATTTATGGCGGTATTTACAGTGACATTAAGATATTATAATTTATTTTTTGTTATTCTAAAACAAGATATGCTTAATAAATATTTTAAGCTTTCTACAAAGAATTGTCTGTTATGCATTATTTTAGATACTTTAATGGTGTTTATTTTTTTCATTCTAAAATATATTAGAATTAAAAAGTAAAGGGATATTAAAAAACACTGATTCAAATAAATTCTTCATAACACTTTCCCCTCTAAATAAGTCTAAATTTTTAATGAGCAGATAACTTCATTATTAAATGGCGTATATAAGTTTATTTAAGAAACTCTAATCTAGAAAATGTATAACGTTGAGCTAGACCAGTTACATAGTAATAGTTACCTACAACGATTTATTTGCACAAAAGCTGCATGTATAAAAGACGTTTACACATTTTAAAATAATTGGGTAAAATTAGCAATTTTTTTTTCTTTTCGTGCAAAACATGAAGCACTGTTAATATAAGAGGACTTAAATTTTCCTATGATTTACTTTTTTGAGTGCATTATTAAATAGTATCACAATGAAAATAAAAACTTGATTAATATTAATTTAAATATCTGTAAAAATTATTTTATTTTAATCAATTTATAATGACTTGTTTTTAATGCAAAATTTCTCTCTTCGAACATTCATTCAACCTTTCAATTTAAAATTTTCGGTTTCATTCGGAATTAAACTTTTTTACTGCATTTTTCAGGAATATATTATTTTTAAATTTGTGTACCATTTAAACAATCATAGATTTGAGATAACTTATAAAAGGTTTTGCTTCTTTTCAATTCAGTCATTATTTAAAGTTTAAAACTTTTCCACTTACCATAAAATTAATACAAGTGCTACCAATTTTGAAAGGACATAACCTCTCCTCTTCAACTTCAAAAAAGGTCTTGCTTTTGTCTCCAAAGTAGTAGAATGCGTCTTTTTGCACTTGAAGAAGAAAGGCTGCGTTCTTTCCCAATCGGTAGTGCTTGTATTGATTTTATGGTGTCCGAAGAAGTTTTAAAGTTTGTACATTCAGTCGTTAATCCAATAATCTGTCACATCTATTTTTTAAATATTATAAATATTTTATTTTGGGTTGAATGCCCCACTCTACGGTCATTTTTTGCTCACAAAAACTCAGTAGAAGGGAACCAACAGATTAATGTGATTCCGAACCGTTATATACATCCATGCATGTACGGGAGTTTGAAGCCGGCGCCTGAGAACTGAAAGCCAGAATTGGATTATAAGAGATTCTGTGGTTCTAAACATTTTCAAATTTTTTAGCGTAAGTAAAAATTCAATAATTTGAAATCAAAATTTCAAAATATAATCAACTTTGGTAAAAAAGAAAAAAAAGTTTCCATACATTGGATTTAATAACAAAACAATTCACTGAGAGTACTCAAAATTATTTGTTTGATTAACAATAAAGTAAATTTAATTAAAAAATGCTTTTACAAACAACAAAAACAACAACAGTAACAACAACAACAACAAAAAAAAAGCTTTAGTATATGTTAACCTTATAACTCTTTAATTAATAATCGATAATTATTCTTACTTTTTATTTGAAGAGGTTTCATAACAATATTTATTAGAGAAAAAAGGAATTGAAAAATCAAAGAATTAAAATATTTAATTAAAATCATTTAGTCTTTCTGTAATAAGAGAAGTCAGTCATGCTCTGCTTCAAATGAATAAGTGTCTTAGGAAAGCAATGAGTTAGAACTCCAAAACTCTTCAAGTGTATTGTGTTTGAATACACAGATAGACATAAATAATGAATAAATAAATATTTACGATATCGAAACAAAATATCGTTTTATGAAAGAGTAATAATATAAAGATTATGTTCTTTAAAAAAAGATAAAACCGTCATTGTCGAAGATACAAGCAGATTGTCAATGGGAAATCGAACTGATGATGTGACAGATGCTTCTACAAATGGAGCATAATCTCACCGAATTCTAGGGTATTCCGAGAAAGCTCATATTCTCTACCAAAAATGTCCTAAACATATTCAATTGACGAGTAGTCATGTTAGTCAATTAATCCCTTTGGGACATTAACACCTCGAAGACATTATTGTGATAACAATGATCATCATCATCATCATTATGTTGCTTGAGGAGTAGTTGAAACTTCCTTAAACATCCACCTAAAGATATTTTACCTTGAAAAGTGACTTTCTTGGTAAAATATTTCAAGTGCCGCTAAAAGAGTTCGAGAAACTCAGGTGTGATAGCAAAGTACTATAAGACTGAACGTATTTCCGGTTGGCACGCAAGGGGGGTAAAAGTAAAAGCGTGATTAAAATAAAACACAGATATTTTTAAGATTTTTGCTTTAAAATATAGAAAACACAAATATTTCAAAAGTAAGTTAAGGGATTTCAGAAATTCGGTCCTTCAGGAGGCGAGAGGACAAAACGTGATTTCACATACTCCTTCATTTACATACATGAAAGATTTCACCAACTCAACACTTTCAGTGGCTTTGCAAAATTCCCGCCTTTCCCTCCTCTGGGAAGGCAAGCGAAAAAACACATTTGTGGGTATAACTCGGCTTCAAATTACTTCAAGGTGGAGAAATTGCACAAGACTAGACTCGAGTACATATGTATGTGTGTGTGTACTCCATGCACTCACGCACACATATATATATCGGCGATTTTTGTATTTTTGATTTTAAGGGCGAAGAGGGGGGAGGTTTTGCAAAATTCAGATTTTTCAGTAGAACTCTACCAACATTGGCACATGGAAATTTAAAACGGCTGTGCGTTTCCTGTAACATATTTCCACAAACCCATCTTAGGGAGTTTTGCAATTTTTGATCTGGGGACCATTTTTGATTGGTGCGGCTTTGCCAAGGACAAATTTAAGATCCCCCTTATTGCGTAATATTTTTCCTGGGGAATCTATGAGAGCTGCGTTCCCGAATTATGGTATATGAGTTGGTTATTTGGGTCCAACACCAAACGTGACCAGAGGGGGAATTTTGCGAAATTCCACCTTTTATACTTCTTATGGGCAGAGGTAAAAAATCCTTTTCGAAGCGTAATTCTGTTTCAAGTTATCTCAGGAAAGCAATTTTTGGCATGTGAATTTGCCATGTGTACCAAACACGCACTATAAAAAGATTTTGCGAAATGATCCTCTTTCTTTCTTTGGAGTCGAGAGAGATAATGTCACGTTTCATTTGTAGCGTTTCATTCTAAATTATCTCAAGAAAATGATTTTGAGTTTTGAGTTGTAATGTGTAGTGTATCCAACACACAGTATACAGATAATTTGCGAAATTCCGCCTTTGACTGGAGGGGTCAAAACACACGTTTCTAGGAATAAATTTGTTCCAAATTGCCTCAGGAACGAGATATTTTACTATGTGGTTTGCTTATGTGTACCCAACTACGCACCATAAAGAATTTTTCGAAATCCTCCCTTTCCCCCTTTAGGGATAGACGGGAGCAAGAAAAAAAAAGTTTTCAAGTATAACTCTACTACAAATTACCTCAGAATGGCGAATTTTTTTGTGTGGCAGTTGGTTAACTGGATGCAATATATAGTTTGGTGTATTTATGCCTAATTATCCGCTTTATATGAATGGGTGTGCAAAAATAGAATTTCGAGCGTAATTCGTTTCCCAATTACCTCAGCAATTCTGTTTCTATTGCGTGGGATATTTTGGGGTTATGAAAATTAATTTCACTTATGTTTGGGGCTGTAAAATTAAAATAAGTAAATAGAAAAGACGTGCGCAGTGCACATTTATATGGTGCTACCGCACAAAGTGGGGACTGGAACCCGACATAGTATAGGCGGAAAAGATACTGCCGAAGGTATTGGAGACCCAATTGAGATTCGCGTATGTGCTTTTACTTCTGTGCTGTCAGGAAGTAGGAACCTGTACGCAGCATGTCGCGAAAGACAAAGGCATCAGGGATCTTAATTAAGATTTTATTACTGGTTTTATCATTTTAAATAATTTATATGTTACTTAGTGAAATCATTTAAGTATAGTGACCAGCGAAGTGGGAAAAAAAGACAAGATTTTGGCTTTAAAGTAAATTTGTTTACTCATTTTATTTCATTTCTTCATCTATTTGTATAAATAATTATCCTTTTAATCACTCGTTTCGAATAATTAATTTATACGCATCAAAATATAAAAAGAAAAAAATTAATAAACTTGTTAATGATACTATACATACGGGATTCCCGAAAAACTTTGTTTATTCATTAATATATTAATACGTGTTTCTGTCACTACACTGGTATTTGTATTACAAAAAGTAATAAAATAATAAAAGACAATAAAAAATGTGTAGTTTGGGCAGGTTGATGTTTGATTAAGGAGGTAAGGTGTTGTTGTTTTTCTGGATAGTTGGTTGGGATGCTGAATTACTATTAAAAATGATGGAAGCTTTGTTTCATTTTCTTCAATTATCACGTTTATCATTGTCCGTACAAGTCACGGTGTTATATAAAATGAAATTACAATCTAAATTACGGAAAATAATTAATTAAAATTGATTAAATGAAAAATACTCATTCTAATTTTGATATTATGATTCTTAGAAATGCAAACTGCATATACATAAAAAATTATTTTAAAAATCATTAATATCTAATATAAAAATAAAAACTTACTTTCATTATACAATAATAAAACTAGTTAAATATTGGGTAAATTTTTAAAAAAGCATATATATATATATATATATTACTGCATTTTTTCTTTCTTAATATTTAACTTAAATTTCGCTATCAAAGTTTTATTAAGATAAGTTACGAGTTAAATTAATCATCATACAATTCTTGTAATAATAATTTGCAAATTGATTTTCTCTTAATCTGACAAATTTGCTTTTGCTTTTAATTTTTAATTTTACCAAGTAGGTGGCAGTATTGCGGTCTCTTCAAATAACTGAAGTTGTTTCTGTACAAATACAAAATCTATAATTTGGATAAAGTTTATTATTATTATTATTATTATTATTATTATTATTATTATTATTTTATAATGTGCTTATAATATTTAATAAATATTCATTTTGCCTATAAATAATTCTTGCTTGATATTATTTAATTCAGTAATTGTAATTAAGTTTATTCGTAGTTTCTTGTTTATGTAAATTAAATCAACAATGATAGTTCCTAGGTTATATTGAAATCTCCAACTGAACTTCACGTTTGCTTGGATATTTTATACTGCTTACGATTATTATGGCTTTCAACATGCGCTTTATCAATTTATTTCAGGTGAAGCTCTGTCTGCTCTAACTGCTGAGTAGTTAACTAACTACTCAGCAGTGACTACTAAGTGACTACTAAGTGACTAACTCTAACTCTGTCTGCTCTATAATCTATCTTTCCTTTTTTTTTTTTCTTCATTGAAAGTAATATTTTAATAGCAAGGTTGAGTCATCTTTTGTATATTTTGCATTACATCGCTTGCCAAAAAATGAAATCTTGCATTTTTTTTTTAATCTCAATTGGTGGGTAGGTGGGAGCTCCTAATGAAATACCTTTATAATCTGAGACATTTGTTTTATTATTTGTGTCCTATTCCATAAAATCAGCTTTTATCATTTTTTTGGATTATTTTGTTATTATCAGTTCGAATAGAAAACTTTTCATTACAATCATTAAAAAGCTCTTTCTTGTTATGTTTTTATACGTTTTGTATTTTAAACGTAATTATTTTTAAGTGAGTATTATTTATTTTTTTATTTATTTTTTTTTAATTATTAATATTATTTCAAATATTTATTTTTTGTTAATTTAAAAGAAAAATGATTAAGTTAACTAGTTGCCAAATTGGGATTTATAAGTTGCTGCAGTGAAATTGTACATCTGTTTATTTTTTGTTCTCATTATTATTATTATCATAATATATATATAGGTATATATATATATACACATATAGATAGATAGACATATAAATAAACTAAGTGACTACAATAGGTCCATTTCAAAAGTAATCAACTTGTTGCTTGATGTATTGGACACTCCATATGAGTTTGTTACTCTAATATGTAGCATAATATTATTTATTTACTATTGGGTTGTTCGGAAAGTAATTTCATTTTTCTTAGCAAAGGATTTAACTGTATTTTTTTCACACCATCTTAACAATTAAGCTGCATTACCATTATATATTGTGACAGCTGATATGGCAAGGCTTGCATATGAAAAAGTTCGTTTTATTCTGCTCAATAAGTTTTGATTGGTGCCCTATCAAATAACGAAAATCGGAAGCGACGTTTTCGACATATTTTGTTTCTGCTATCAAAAAGGCGAATATACCGTTCAAACAAGAAGAAAAGTATACGATGCATATACAGAAAATTTATTTGAAAAACGCCAGTGTCAAAACTGATTTATCAAATTTTGTCCCGGCAATTTTGACGTTGAAGATGGATTGCGTTCTGGAAAAACAGTTTATGGTAATGAAGACAAAACCCAAGTAGCACAAGAACGTTCTGTGAACGTCTAATAACGGTTTCAATAGTTCAAACACCGTGTTTCGTGTCAAAAGAACGTTCTAAAACACGTTCAGAAATAGTATTATTTAGAACGTTCTGAAAATGTTTGATTTGTACCATCTATAAAACGTACAATTCTAGTTCTATATAGAACTTTCAAGTGTGACACCGTCATAACACGTTCTGTAACAGCGTAATTATAACGAATATGGCAAAATGACTTTTTAGTACTATTGGTTGGGAAACTAGGTTAATCATGAAAATTTTTGACTTCAGTTTTTGATTTTTTTACACGTTTTGTGGCGTGAGGAATCCGGAAGTCAAAAGGTTGGTATGGTATCTGTTAATGTGTATCGGCACCTATTAGTGTGATAGCCCGTTAGTTCATGTACACGATATTAATATCTCAAGAACAAATGATTGCAGAGAGATCGGACCAGTTTTAAAATATCACTTTTGATATTGATAAGAATCTTATTGAGAGATTTGCAACATTCTAATTTAAGAACTTCGTAAGTTATTCGAAATTTATAATTTTTAGCATGATAGAGAATAGAGCATTTTTTACATTTTCAGTTTAACGTTTTGTTAGCACGTCAGTAAAGAATGCTTCTCAATAATCAGTAGCGGTGAGGTGAAAAAAAATTACAAAATTTTAAACTCATGGAAAAATTTTGTGAATTTTGTATTTCAGGAATCAATGTATGGAATTCAACCAAACTTGTTACAATATTAGATCTTGCCCTAAATTGGAGTTTATTTGAATTTCATTTGGGGTATATCGTCCGATAGATTGCGGTGCTATGCATTGAAACCTTCCATTTATGGGACAGCTATATCTCAGCTTCTATAGTGTACAAATGCATTAAACTTGATATATTGGCTTATATCATCATAACCTCTGCTAATACAATTTGGATGTATACATTGTCCAACAGGTGGCGTTGCTAATCTGCAATTTAATCATTTTAACGGAAAGGCAATATTTTAACTCTTGTGATTTAACAATAAATTTTCTGATACACTGAAGTTATAAGTGAAATCGATTTTATGTAAAGCGTTACTGGTCCATTTTGGATGCACATCAGCCAACAGGTGTCGTGGCTATTTTGCAATTTAATCTCATAACGGAAACGAAAAATCTCAACTTCTGTGATTTATAAATATTGTAAATTTGGTAAGTGAAATTAATATTACGTAAAACTCTACAGATTGCCTTTGGGTGCATATCGGACGACAGGTGGCACTGCCACGTTTCAATATTTTCCATTCACAGAAAGGCCATCTATCAGCTTCTGTAATATATATACTCACCAAACCTTCTGCGTGACATACATTTGATATATATTATTGATTCAATTTGGCTGTATAACGAGTAATAGTTAAACAGGTTTTTTTTTATTATTATTATTCATAGGACATTGTTTTTTCCCCTAGGAATAAGTATACATCATCCCTGGAGGATGGGGGAGGGGTGGATAAAAATTTTCACTATGATTATCTTTCAAAAGAATTCGATATCACCTTTAAAACGAATAATTGAAACATCGTTTTCTGATGATTTAAAACAAATTTACCATTTTTTTTTTTTTTTTTTTTTTCATTTGTAATAATAATAATAATAAACCCTTAGAAAAATACATTTTCTAAGATCTTCTATACAGCATAAAAATGATTGTCTTCTGTCATGAAAATCTATGCATTCCCCAGACCCAGAGTTTAGATACAAAAAACTAATCACGGATGTTATTGAATACGTAATATAGTGCTTTACCCGAGTTTCAAAGAAAATCACGGGAAAACTCCGAAAACCTAAGTCGACGAGCGTGACCAGGAATCGAAACCAACACTTCCCGTCTGTAAGGTTCGAGAGTAGAACCTCGCGGTCTCTAATACTCATCGGGAAGTTACAGAAATGAGTTTTTTTCTTCTTTTCTTTAAGCATAATTTTAAACTTTTATTATATTTTATTTATGATTCTATTTAAGTTTAAATGTTACTGATAAATTATCAATATTGATAATGTTGTTAAATCATTACTCTGTTTGATTGTTCTTATTTTATTTTATTTATTTTCACTGAATATTTTGTTCAATACTGAAATATACACTAAAACAAAATATGCTTTTCCGTTTAATTCTAGATTTAAAAATGGAAAAATAAAGTGATCTCATAAGTTTTTAAAATACTTTATAAAAATTTAAATAATTATTTAACTCCATTCCATTTTTCCTTTAAATATTGACTATATGTTTCCTACATCTATAAATGCTTAATAAATTTCTGTTTCATATGTTGAACTTTGAAACATGATTATTGCGGATGCAAGAAGGGAGAGCAGATGTTAACATTAACATCGACATCTGTGGATTGCATTTATTTAATTTTCGCTGACCGTGCAACTGCAAAGTCAAACGCCAGGCGCCAGGTCTTGGGAAAGTCGTGTCGTTATGTGAGGCGGTAATTTTAAAACATGTAATCTGATTTATTCAGTTTTAGCGTTATAATGACTAGGATAAGCTTTAGAAAAGGTAAAAATGTAATATTTTTAACCTGTAATATTCTCTATGTTCTATTTATTAAAGTCTTATTTTAATATCAATTAAACAATCATTTTCATATCTGCGTAAGTTCTTAAGCCTAACTTTCGATACTAGAAAGCAGCGTTGAATCGCAGAAAAAACTGCTTCTGTTACAGAAAACCGCTTAGAAATTATGGATTCATTTTATTAATTTAGTCTTCTGAGATGGAATTTGTTAAAATAACTATTTTCGTTATTATGTTTCTGGAATGAAGTATGAAGAAGTCATAAAAATTTTACAAGATAAGTGCTAATTTTAAGTGAATGCCCTTCCGACTGGTCATTGTGTATTTTAAAATGCTAGTTGGAAGGGTATTTTCTCGAAGAAAATTCTTATCAACAAAATTAAGAAGGTTCGTAATTCCTTTTTTCTTTTCTTTTTAAATTCTGAAGTATTTATTTAATGTTTATATGATAATATATATACAATCTAGGTTATGCAAATTGCATATTTGTAAAATAATATCCTAAGTTTCACCGACTTACAATTTTAAATATCTCTTTACTGTTATTTATTAAATAAAATATATGAAATTGTTTATCTGCATAATAAAACAAAGATTCAATTCTATTCCACATCTTTATAAAAAAAAAAAAAAAAAAAAAAAAGATATTCTGCTTAAAAAAAAAAAAAAAAAAAAAAAAAAGGACGATTTACTATATTATTTATTAATACTAATAATATTTACATTTATCAATTATTTAATATGCCACGATAGCATAATTACATCAAATGAGGTAAAAATTGCGTTGACTCAATTTAAAGAAATTTAAACATTTAAAGAATACGAATTACATTGCCATGTGGAATAAATTTAAATACCTGCAAACATCATTTTTGTAAACTGCTGCTGTAAACTGAAAATATGTATACACACATGTACTGAAATTTAAAAATATGAAGTATGTTAAATATTTTAGAAAAATATTTTGATTAAAAATATATATATATGTATTTAATTATTTGGAAATTTTTAAAATTTCCTCCTTCTAACAAATTTTTAATTTTTTGTTTCAATTTCTTATTATTATAAATTAACAATATATTCTAAACTCAATTATATATTATTTTAGCGGTGTATTGGTACATTCATTTTTGAAATTATTTTTTATGTTGAAATATTAAAACTTTCTATAAACTTCAGCATTCAAATATATTTATAAACTATCCATGGACTTACAAAGTAGTACCCAGAAATGTTTAGAATATACAGGGTGCAAAGTCGAGAGCAGGCCTTTATTTGCGCAACAATTGGTCTCAGACGTCCTCCAATAAGGAAATGTATTTTAAAAAAAATGTAAGAATTCATTATATGACATGTTTAAATTTAAAAAATCAATTTATTAAAAATCACAAAAACTGATAATTTTTATACAATTTTCATGACACTAATAGTGAAAGTTGAGTTCCAACCTAAAAAATATAACACAAAAAGTTTCACTTTTGTGCACCCAAAATTGTCTGAGATAGTTAGTTTCAAAATTTAGGATTATTTCGCATTTTCTCGGGCTTTATTAAAAAGTCAATGAAAAATTCTTTAATAAACCCAGGGAAAATGCAAACAAAGTCCAATTAGGATTTTTAAACCGATCCCTTATTGAAGGCCGAAATATGTTAGAAAATCCAAACTTTAAATATCTTGTTCCATTTGGGGAGAATAGAAATGGAACTTTTTGTTAGGATGAGTGTCAGTTTTCTAAATATGACTATAGGGATCTGGGACTATGTAAAAAGCTAGTTTTTGCAATTTTGAAAAAATAGATATTTTAAATTTAAACATGTTATACTACAAATGCTCATATTCTTTAAAACATTTTGTAACTGAAACTATATATTTGCGACCAATAGTTGCGAAGATAAAGGTATTCTCGTCACAATGCTTTGCACCCTGTATTTAAAAAAAAAAATTAATATATATATATATATATATATATGTATAAATGAATTTTTAATCTTAGTTAAAGCCAAGCAACAGATATAAGATCCCTGAAACCACATAGGTCAATGAGAAGGAAATTACAACAAATTTAAATAACCTGGGGAGACTGATTGTGATTTATTGAAACATTTATTTTTTATTTATTTATTTTTATTTTATTTAACTTCAGTCTAATCATAAATTTATTCCTATATTGTTAGTTGCAATTTTAATAATTTTGCCGGTGCGTAAAAACCACATGAAACTTAAATCAAAAGATACAAACAAGCAACGAGGAATTAAAAAATTAAGACAGCATTTGAAACATTTTTTTTTAGGAAAAGCTTAGAATGGTAGAAAAAAAAAAAAAAAAAAAAAAACTCGTCAGGGGTGACCCTTTTCGTCGTTGAGCACCAATGTACGATTTCGTTCGTTAGCAGTTATAATAGCAAATTGCTAGCGGGCACCCTATCGTACAAGAAATTAATTGAACTTTGAAATGAAGAATAAATTGGAATAAATTATTTACTTCAAGAAATCAGAGAATGAAACAGAAAACAACCATGAAAAACAAACATTAATCATAGGATGACGCATTCGGAATCACAAGGATTAAAACAAGCAAAATAAATCAAGAGTTTAGTTGTACATAGCAGATGAAGAATAATGATACAACACAGCAACAGGGATATAAATTACTTTTTTTTTTAAATTCAAATAATGTTTGAGAAATTTTAACATACTTACTATTCCTTTAATTTCAACGTATATGCATGAAAAATTCCATATTTTATGACAGTAATTCCCAAAAAGTGTCATAACGTGTCTATATATACCTTAAAAAATTCCTTAATTTTTTGCATTTTTAAAAAATTTCTTTTTTCCCCTAATCTGAAGATAATGACGTTATAGTATTAATTACGAAACTTTGAATAAACACCATAAAATGCAAGAACTCGCAACTGCTACAAACAAAGCACGGCTTCTACAAACAAAGCGGCAACGCATTCAACGCACTCAACGTGCTTGTTTGCAGCTCTCGTGCCTACAATGTTCGCCTGATGAAGGGTTGTGTCTTCTTTTGACCCGAAACAGTTGGTGCGAGTTCTTGCATTTTATGGTGTGTATTCAAAGTTTTGTAATTAATACTACAACTTCATTATCTTCAGATTAGGGGAAAAAAATAAATTTTTAAAAAATGCAAAAATTTAAGAAATTTTTTAAGGTATAAAGAGACGTTATGACACTTTTTGGGGAAAACTGTCATAGAATATAGAATTTTTGATGCATATACGTTGAAATTAAAGGAATAGTAAGTATGTTAAAATTTCTCAAACATTATTTGAATTGAAAAAAAAAAGTAATTCATATCCCTGCTCATGTGTTGTATCATTATTCGTCATCAGCTATGTAATTTTTACTTCTAAGCGCTCGTACTGAGGTGATTTTTTATAATGACGTCATAATTTTTTTTTTTTTTAACTACACTATTTTAGAACGTTTACAGTACGTTTTCTGGAACGTTCTGAAAATGTGTATAACGTTTTAAAAACGTTCTAAAAACGTTTAGAACGTTCTGAGACCGTATACATAGAACGTTCTCAGAACGCTTCTATAACACCGATGGTGATAGTTACACGTTCATTGAACGTTCTCTGAACCGTACTATTGTACGTCTTCAAGATGGACAGATAGACGTCTATAACACGTTCAAAGTGAACGTTCTTAGAACGTGTTTGCAGAACAATTTTTGAACGTTCAGAGAACGTTTCGGTGCTGCTTGGGAAGTATTGATTTATGAAAACTTCCAAATAACAACTCGTGAGATCGCTAAGAAACCCATCAAAGTGGAGAATATATAATTCAATAAAATATTTGTACAATATAAGAAAATCGTCTTTCATTTTCAAAGGAAAAAACTAACTAAATTACTTTCCGAACAACCCAATACTTTTATGAGATTATACCTGGTTTTTCATAAAAATGTTTCCGTATTGTGGCTGGAATAATTAGATGTCGATATTAAACAGGTGGCATATAGAAAAAGTTTGTAGAGGTGTAACTACAAAACCTACAATCTAGCTCATTTATTTGCGATAATTATCTTAATTTTTACTCTGTTCAAATTAACTTTTAACATAAGTTTATCTAGCTTTCAACATATTTAACAAAAAAGTGCTATATTTCGTGCATCTAGAGTAAAAAAATACTTAATAAAAATACACATAACTCAGTGAAAAATAATTGTAGCCTTTATATTTTATAATAAAGCTTCTAAAAATGTTTTGTCAACTTTTCTGCATGTTTTATAAAGCTTTGTTGAAATGAATTCTTGATGAAAGCTAAAAGATCGTCGAAAAGGGATTAATTTTAGAATTAAATTTTATATTTCTCATATTCCCCGGAACACTATTTGAGAAGAGTCCCAGATCTTCGACAATTGTCCATATAGTATAGCACTAGTGCTACATATAGCCCACTCAACCTCAACCTCTACCTCTAAATTTTCTAAATATAAACGTCTAAATGTAAAATATCATATGATTATTGCATATAGTATATTAAATCATGTGTTAAAGTTACAAGTCATTTGTAGCTTTTTATGATACAGGGTAATCGAAAATATTTTTTGTTTTCCTTCAATTGGTAGTATTTCACTGACAACTAAACCATTACTGGAAAGCGTGAGTCAAAGAATGTTTTTTGCATGTTTGCAGTTCAAGGTGATTTCGTCCAGTATTTCTCTGAAAAATAGAAAAAATGACCCAATGATCTCTATTCTCTGATCACCCAACATATTATTATTATTATTATTATTATTATTATTTGCAATAAAGTATATGATAAAGACATATTTGCATATAGGATGCGATTAAATAAGGACATTGATTAAAATAAAAATTAAAAGAGATTCTACTCTTCATTCCTTTCTATATAGAAGGACATTGAAAAATTAATGGAAATTTAAAAATAGCTCTATAAAATATTTTAAATGCCATTTCGATCACAGAACACTTGAAAGCAAACAATACGTTTATAATTGATTACAAATTTATTATGACTTTTCGGTGTATGAATTATGGACTGTGTTTTAAATTAAACATGATTAATAATACATTTATAAAATAATTTGATAAACTTTATAAATCGTGATTCCGAAATTCGTGAATTTTAAACATTTGTTATCTGTCATAAATAATACATTTATGGTACAAAAATCGTTAACTGAAAACGAAAATAATTAGGATGTAAGATTCAACTTTGCACATCATTTAAACATTTTGGATTTTTTTTAACCTTGAATAAGCTAAATTTAGGTCACTTTATAAAGACAAACACGCAAAACTTTCGTTAATTTAGCCTATTACACAAGTGTACTTTATGTTGATTTGCGATTAATGAAAAAGTAAGATTTTTCCTGTAAGAACCAATTTGTTTCACGTTAGATTTAAACATTCATTTTCGCAGGACCAAATATTTAATGTTAATAATATTAGATTTATGATTAAGATGGTTATATTTGAAACATGAATTACAAATTAGCATACAGTTTAGCATTTTTCTTATAACTATTAAACTATTAACAGTTTTATTTATAAATTTTTTTATTAACATTCAGCTAAACTTTCCGTTTAGACTTATAAAATATTTCCACTAGATTTTTTGAAACTATATTAGAATTTCCATTTTATTTTATCATGTGGGATAAATTTTATTAAAAACCATAACTACAAAAATGTAGAACAAATATTAAATGTAAATTCATATTAAATGTAAATATTCATATTAAATGTAAATAAATCTAAGTTAAAACTAAAAACTGAAAATAAATTTTAAAAAAAAAAATGTTATGAAAGAATATGTATTCATATAGATTAAGTCCGGGAGAGTTGGACCATGTTTTTTCTTCGTTCTCTAAAAGCTGTATATTTACATATATTTTACTTTTCATTGTATATACATATAGTGTATGATATTTCTTATAAAAATACTAATGTAGAAGGTAATATTTTTAAAGGAATTCCTGTTATGATTTTTTAAAACTTTTGCTATGCGGTCCATCTCACACGAAGTAGTCCGGGTGAGATGGACCATTTGAATAGGAGAGACGGACCGCAGTAAAATAATGACATAATTGCGTGTATTATATTTATAAGTGTTTATTTTCATTACATGAGAACCAAATTAACTTACTTACAAGTAAATTACTTAATATTAAGTTTACATGTATTACTATTTGACTTTTATTATGTATCAAACTTAAGTTGTTAAAGTTATTTCTTGAATTCGTATTGAATTCAAACACTATATGAAAATGTTTTTATAACACTATGAGTTAAGACGGTTTTGCAGTCACTATTTCTTGCTATTTAATTTCTTCCCACAATAATTGCATGTTTCTTCAAACCGTGAACATTCTTCGTGAAGCCAACGCAAACGAGATACACACTGTATCCAATATACTTTTTGTTTTATTACTCATTGTAATATTCACCGCATCCCACACATTCGGTTTCGTTCCAATCTTCTACATAGTTATCTTCGTCATCACTTGTTTCTGGAATGCTTATATCCATATCAGAGTCTGACTTGGACGCATACTGAACCTTTTTTACTACTTTCTTTTTCTTCGTTTGCTTTGTTTTCTTGCTTTTCGCAAAATCCTTTTTTAAACTTTTTTTTTTTTTTTCTGCCTTTTGACTCTTATTTTTTCCTTCTCAAGTTTTTCTTCTTTTTTTCTTCCTTACTTTTAAAATATTTTCTGGAAAGCTTAAAATGGTGGCAACAGTTTCGAGCTTTCTTTTTAGTGGCTTTTCTTTGTTCACGTTTAGTAAGGAAGATATTTGCTCCAGAAGTTTTGTAGGCGTGAAACTTTCAGTAGTGTTTTGCTTAGATATGCTTGGAACAGTATTTTTTACTACAGAACGAGATTCGGTCAACTGAGTTTCTCCATTATCTACTGCAGGTGTTTGTGATAAATCAACACTAATTTCAGTTTCAACCCCGTCTTAAGATAAATAAGCATAATGTGGTATCACTTCAGAGTTAAAAGGGATTTTTCCCCATGCCCGAAAACCACTGATGCCATTTTCAGCATTTGCCGATTTTAACCAAGCAGAACTAAGTAAATTACCAAATTGAAGCCTGTTTATTTTTATGGAAGGATTATTCTTCAGAAAATTATTGCAAGCACCATAGCAATTTGCATTTAGTGACTTAAAAAAAGAGCGTTCAAGAGGCTGCAGCCAGTGAGTGGCTTCAGTCCATTCCCCGCGTGTGGACGAACCTTTCCTAATATAGGTAGTTGGCATTCTGAAAACAGAAAAATACTATCCTTTAGTATTTAAATTCAGTTCTTTGAAAATCAATATTTTAAAAAATTCAAGGTTTTATAGCGTCCATCTCTGACGGCGGAAACCCTAGTCCATCTCTCCCGTCTAGACGTGGTCCATCTCTCCCGATCGTCTGAGTGAAAAGTACAATCCCCCCTACCCCTTCACTGTGGATTTCACGTCGGCATTTTAGGTTTTTCGGAAGTCAACATGTACCCAGACATTACAGCACCAAAAGAAGATAGTTTACATTTCATACATAAGCTTAGATTGTATAATTATAACCATGTAAAAAATTATTCGACTTACCAAAAAAACAATTATTTTTAGCTGAAAAAATATTACGTTTTTTGAGAAGCAAATAGTAGCACGCCATACAAAATGTCTTTCCGTACCTGAGAGAGATAGTAGCTCTATCTATGGAGAAGCGCATTAACGAAATTTCTGTCTGGTCCATCTCACACGGTGGTCCCTCTCTACCGGAAATACCCTATTATTTTTAATCTTAGCATTCATTCTTGTGACTGTTTACTATAATTTGGTGATTAGTAATCTATTAATTTTATCAATGCCATATTAAACAAAAAATGTCGATTAAAGTTTCTCAAATTTTATTTTGTATGTTTAACAAATGTGGAACGTTAAATAATACTAATACGCATCTTAATCAGCATCCGGTATCTTTTTACACTTTAAGTTTAAGCGATATGTATATGCTTATTAATATAGTCGATAACAAATTCTTCCTATGTTATAAGCATTTTTCGTAAATTGCAATTTTTATAATGAGTATGTATGTTCTGAGAACTATAATTTTTTTTTTTCATTGTACACATAGATTAAATTGTTTATTGTAAATTATATATTTACTGTAATTAAAAAAGGTATTGTTTCGTTAATTTTTATATTCTGTGATGCATGTATTTATTTATTAATAAATGGATAACGGTAAGTGAATGAATGGGTATTACACCCTAACAGCACACTTATCCAAAGTGCATCTTCAGAATTTTCCTGGTATGTCTTTTCATCCTGTAAACATTTTGAATATATCCTGGTTAGAAGATGTGCTGTAAAAGAAATTGTTGCGACATTTACCTTTTCCACTTTGAAGCTGACCGAAGCGGGAGAGCCATCCCTTCCGTGGAGGATCAAAATTGTGATGGCGTGCATCCGGACCACCTCTAGGGGCGTGTCCCAGACCGTCGCCAATTGCCCATTTGCGCAGCACTAGTGCGACGTAAAACCCACCCATCCATCCATCCACTTTGAATCTCAAATATTTTTGGAAATATTTTTCTGTTCGAAAAGTATACTATTTATGTATTTTAAACGTTAATTTCATTAATTCAGTTGTACTAAAATAAATATACAGTAAATTAGAGCTAACGTAGACGAAACATCAAGTGGAGACGTATCTAACACTCAGCAGTAGCGTAAGCGTTCCAAGTGTCCACCCTTTCCCAGCTTCGGCTATTTTATAATATGAAGGATTACGTACAATTTCATTCAGACAGCGTCGAGAACTTCTTGAAGCCGAAACAATACATAGTATGGAGTGGCGAGCATGCTTCCTCATCTAAATACCAATCATGCTTGAGATACACTCAGAAGACGCGTTTCTGCAAGACCAAGGCCACTACTGTCCAAAACTTGAAGGTCACACTTCTTCATAAGTGGAAGAGTATTCCCTAAAGTTTTATCGATAACCTGATCAAATCCATGCCAAACAGGTATGTGCAGTCCTAGTAGTCAGGGGAACCACACGCCATATTAAACATCCTGTATCATTTCCGAACAATAAGTTTTTTCATTTAAGTGTAACCAAATTGTCACACTGAAGCATCATTTCTTGTTCTTTCTACCATTCCGAAGATTTAAAGTTCCCATACAATTGTATTTTGCTTAATTTTTTCTGTATTGCATTTTATTACACGTGTATTCTTCATTTTTTGTCCATGCATGGCTTTAGCGCAAATGTTTCTTCACTCTTTTGCTTGCTCTCCTAATTTTTTTGAGCAGTTTAAAAGATAAACTACTAGCATAAGAAGCGGACTTAAAGAATTAAAGTGTGCAAGACTTATGTTGTGTTGTAAGATTTACAGCCGATTGTATACACAACGTACTTTGATGGGATGTCTTTCATGGAGTTCTTTCTAAGTTTCACTAATCCATATTCTCGTGAATTACATACAGGGTGATCACAAACATTATTGATTTTGCTCAATTTGTTACCGGCTCCCTAAATGTTGTTTTAAACCAACCGTCACTGAAAAACATGAAGAAGACCCAGTTTTTTAAATACCCAATGTTTGAAAACATTTCATCGAGAAATAAATTTTCAAACCGGAAAAAAAATTGATCGTTTGCAAAACTTGCTAAACTTATGAACAGTTTATATTAGCTTATATAAAAAATATTCTGTGAGCACTATTATTTTAGTTGCTAATATTATCGTTTATCATTTAAATTTATAAATATTAATTGTAAAGAAGAAAACAGCATGTTTTTACAAAAAATGAAATTGACTTCATTCTACGAACAAACCATGATTAAAATACTCTGAAATATCATATAGCCACTAAAATCATGAAGTATCTTCATTGATTGAAATATCTTGCAACAGATTGTTATGTCACGAACATTGTAATAATTATTAACTATTAAACTTTAAAAACATTTAAAATACCTTAAAATCCTTTAATTGAGCAGCATTACGATATATTTCGACTCGCTAGTCGCGGTCGTCAACAGTTTGAAAATAAAATAAAGGTTGCAAATAAAATAAAACACGAAAGCTCCAACATGGTATAAACATTCCCATCAAACCTAATAAAAATATTATACAACGTATACGCAATGAAAAAGACTTAATTGACCCCAAAGAACCTCAGGAATCTATAAAATCAACTTCAACTTTGAAAATAATAACACTAACGCCTGCTATATCGGTATGACAAAAAGAAAAATAAAAGACCGCGAAATCGAACACGTTATTGACCTAAAATATAATAGAACCTCCACCTTTCTATCCCGTACTCATATCAATAACCCAATTAATCCTAATACTATAACCACCACTAAAATTGCCCCTTATAATTCCCATAACTATGCCTTAAAGCGCGAAGCCCTGGAAATTCTAACATCTAACACCGCTATTAATGAGAGAGAGCACAGCGTAATACCGAAAGAATGGCAACAACTAATTAAGAAGAAACATCCGTACTATGACGTCAGCACTGAAGAAGAGGATAAAGAAGCCGGTGACAAGATGGTCAATAGAGCAGCAAGTTTTCAACCTGATGATGACCGCGACTAGCGAGTCGAAATATATCGTAATGCTGCTCAATTAAAGGATTTTAAGGTATTTAAAATGTTTTTAAAGTTTAATTTTGTCCTTTTATATATTATTCAATCAATCTATTAACTATTATTTTGTAAATTTTTTTTTTACGTTTATATGTTAACCACATGATTTTGAACAAAATACCACGTAAACGGTAACTTTGTACATATTCATGCAATTACGTCTTGCTCTCATAATTGTAATTTGACTGTTCTTCAATTCAAAAACTTTTAGTACTTCATTTATTCAACAAATATTCGTAGGGGCAAAATATTTTTTCTTTCTTCTTTTTCTTCTTCTTCTTCTTTATTTTAATTTATTCTTTATTTTATTTTTTACAGAAGTGGAGTAAAAGCAAAGAGCAAAGCCTCAAAGTGGAGTTCGGTGTTTAAGGACTTCTTTATGTAATTGCGAATATGTTATTGATTGATCAAGCTTTTCTAAAGTCTCAACTAAAAAAATTTTAAATAATGAAATTTTATCTCTAATATACATTTATAAAGAAATGAAAAATTACATATAAAAACTTAAAAAGTCAATTACCTAAATACTTTCTTAATGCACTTAGAAAACATTTTCTGTATAAGAATGATAAATATATAAAAATATTTATTCATTTCTGTAATAATTAAAAAAGAATTCAGAGAAAAGAATAATCTCACATAATCTCCCGACTCATTTATTTTTCAAAGTTATTAGCAATAAACTTTTTTCATTCTTTTTTTTTTTTTTTTTTTTTTTTTTTTTTTTTAATATAATGTAAAAGCAAAGAGCAAAATCTCAACTCATATCGGGTCGGCTAATTAAAAAGGAATAATACGCTTAGAGAAGCATCTAAACTGTTATAATGCGCTTTATGTTTTATTTTTAAATATTTTTTACGACACCTGTCGCCTCCTACACTTGTGGAAATAACATCTTAAGATATTTTTATATTTTAATAAGCCACTATAAAAGGATCTTTTTTTTTTTTTTTTTTTTGAAAGATTTTTTTCCCCCACCGATGACAGCAAAAGATTTCGATTAAAAAATAATAATAATAATAAAAAAAAAAAAGCTAAAGAGCGTGCGTCTAATTTTATGATTTTTTTTTTCAATCTTTTATGAGCTAGCTTAAATTTATGTCTTAATAAATTTAAAAAAAATTCTTTTCGACGTGCAGTATTAATTAAAAGTTTTATAGCAAAGTATTTGTCTTCTAGAAGTATTTTTATAGATGAACTTATTTAGAGAAGTTGAATAAAAGATATTTATTTTTTTATTTATTTTAAATACTTCGACAATAAGCACATAAGAAAAATCCAGTAAAAGATGTTTAATATTTAAATTTAAAGTAAGTAATTAAAAAAAAAAAAAAAAAAAAAAAGCAAAATAAAGACAATTACTGATATCTTTTGTTTTGCTATATACTATAAAAGAATGAAACCAAATTTATGTGCTGGAATTAGCAGTTGGAAATCTAGCTGCTAACATTTAACCATACGTTTTATAATTTACTTATCGTATTATTACATTTTGATATACTTTATCTGCCGACACTTTACGGGAAAACATAGATTATTCAGGGGAAATACTATATTAAGTTTTACAGTCATTCGCTGTCGTTACGTTTTAGTGATAAATCGTTACATTCACAATTTCTTTCTTTTTAAATTTTTTTTCTCTAGTATAAGTTTACTTAATTTGCTCTATTAAATTATAAATTTCATTAAAATGTACTTCTTCCTTCTCTAATATTTTAATTATTCTTAATATTATGTATTATGAATTTTACTGTTTAAAGAATGAAAACGAAGCAATTTTGTTAAAATTCTTACTTGATTATTTATTTGATTTCATCGAGTTAAACTTTTATTACTATTTTATACTTTTTAATTATATCTTTAAAAAATTATATTCTTATGTAATCTCTGCCACAAAATAAACACAATTTAAAATTCGACAGTGAAATATATATATATTTATTATCTTCATTTCTTTAATTATAGCAAGAGTAAAATTTTATTACTATATTTTATACTAATTAATTATATCTGAATGAAATGATATTCTTATGTATCTCTGCAACAAAATAAACACAATTTAAAATTCGATAGTGTGTTTTTTTTTAATCGATTTGAGCTTAAAATGTCATTGTTTTAGTCAAATATTTGCCGTGTATTTAATCATAATTGAGTATATCTACTCTTATATGATTTACAAGACCTGCCTCCTACTAAAAAAGAATTCAGTGCTTGCAGCAGATTTTGTAGTAATGACAAAAGTTGTGAAGTTTTAGGAATGTTAACAGAGTTCAAATTGTTTTTAGATTTCAAATTGTTTTTAAATTTCATAATATAAGCCTAGAAAGGTATTAGGTGCAATTGGAGATTTGTGAAGAAAGTTGAGTATGGAATACGATATCTAGTGAAGTTAAGTGTTTTAACGTAGTTATGAATTTCGACGACGTTTTGGTTCTATAGTTAGATTAAAAAATATTTTAGGTAAAGTTTGTAAAATGGTTATTCAAACTGACTCTCAAGATAGGTAAAGTATAATGCATACATCTAATGTTTAAATGCATTAAAGTTTATAGGTCACATATATGCTTACTATATTCATTAAAAAATGCCATATGTAGAAGTTTCAAAAAGTATGATTAAAAAGTTTTTTTTTTTCTTTTTTAGGAAATTTAAGTAGAGAGACATTCAACGCAAGTCTTTACAAGAACTGATTAAAGAGTCTACGAACGTGTTCATGAAGGAAGTTCAATTTAATGAAGCCTTAACACAGAGAGGTGTATTATATATATATATATATATATATATATATATATATATATTATTTGGAATAAAAAAGATGTCTCTTCTTAAATATTTTAAAGTATTCCAATCTCATTCCTTTGATTCTCAGTTTAGTGATGTATTTTTTGATACATTACACTATAGGGCGGAGTCTTTTAATATTATACTTGACTTAAAATCTTGCCAAAAAATAATTCTATCTTGGTGAGAAATTTCTCTCATCCAGTTTTTAATCAACTTCATTTTTACAATATCTTTAACGATCCTTCCAATCTTTTTCCTCTAAAAATGTTTGTCATTCAAAAAAACTTTTAGGTAGAATTTTTTTTTAATTATAATAAATTTGCCAAATTTCTTACATCTATTGAACAGCCTTCATCCTATTGATCTGATACCAAATATAAATCATTTGTCAATCAATATCATGGTCATATTATTACTGGAAATATCAATACTGTGAAAAATATTCCTTTAAGATCGTTGATGAAGTATGGTACTAAATTTCGTATGCCTTCACAATACAAATTTATTAATATTATTACTCAATTTAATCTGGACTTGGATCTCTTTATATACAAAATTGATATT
The DNA here is from genome assembly GCA_963930645.1 of Salticus scenicus. Taxonomy (NCBI): domain Eukaryota; kingdom Metazoa; phylum Arthropoda; class Arachnida; order Araneae; family Salticidae; genus Salticus; species Salticus scenicus. Next base: position 324,570,638 of record OZ005648.1, on the reverse strand, counting down.
GTTTATAATAAACCAGTAGATTTTTTTAATGAGTGGAAATTTAAGTTACTTGATAAATTTAAACTTAATTTCGTCTATAATATGTAACATCTTTCAAATATCAAGTACTATAATTTCAAAGAAATTAATTCAGCAATTTTAGATTTTCAATCTAAATTCATTATTACTTATGTTGACAAGGCGACTAATAACTATGCAGTTATTTGTAAAAAGTATTATAAACAACTTCTTTTTGAAACTATGGATACTAGTAATACATATATATATATATATATATATATATATATATATATATATATATATTAAGATTACTGATTATATAGATATTAAGAATAGGCATATTTTTAATTATTACAAATTAATAAATTCTAAGACTAATAACTATAATTATCCTTATTTAATTATAATTCCAAAATTTCATAAAAATCCTACCGAAACAGTTACTGTTTCCTGTAATTCCTACACTTCTAATGCAAATATTATGTTGCTAAATATACTTAAAAAATTATATAGTTATTGTGATTTTAAGAATAATTTTCCCATAAAAATAGTTTTCAACATAAAAATAAAATTAAAAACCTTACTAATCTTACTGGTATTAAAAATTTTGATTTCAACGTCCTATTTAATTATATAGTTATTCAAGATACGTTTGAAATTGTAAATAAACATTTTGTTGAAAATCTGCAGTATCTAAACCTATATAATAATATAACTCCTTCAGCTTTTAAAACTCTGACTAGATTTATCCTATATGATAACTATATTTTATTCAATAATTCTTTATATAAACAACGTTTAGGGTTGACACAAGGTGGAATTGCATCTAGTATGTTAGCTGATCTATATTTATATTATTATGAATGTGACATTGAATGTATTAATTTTAGATTACTAAGATGTATTGATGATATAATTATATTATATTTTGATAACACAAATCAAGAATTACCTGTTGATTATCCTGATAATCTATCTCTTAGTAACACTGATTTGGAATCTAATGTGATTAATTTCTTGGATTTAAAAATTATTCTTAACCATAATAGCCCATACAGCACAAAATGTTTCAGTTATGTTGCAAATATCTTACAACCTTTCAAAAATGTAACACATTTGAGTATGCTTTCTGATACCTTTCTGAAACATTTGCCTATCTCGATATTCTATCTGTTAAGGAATTGAAACGTTTCTGTTACGTATCCAATTGTTTGTTACGATAGCGGACATTTCTACGTTTCTGAAACTAAATTGAAAGCTAACGGAATGTTGCTAAACGTTTCTGAAATATTTACGTTTCGATGTTACATGATTGTTATGTTTCTGTAACATTTTGTGCTATTAGGGAGCCAATTGTAATTTAACTTGTATGATAAAAGAAAAGATTTTATACATCTAATGTTTAAATGTATTAAATTCTATAGGTCTATATGCTTATTATATTCATTAAATTTGCCATGTGTAGAATTTTAAAAAGGTAAATTAAAAAGTCTTTTTTTTTTTTTTTTTTTTTTTTTTTTTAAGGAAGTTTATCGGATTCCCAAAATATTATTTAACAGATAAATTAAATAAAATTTAGTTAATATTGGTGTAGTTCTAGAATGATTGAGAACAGTTAATTAAGCGGTCGTGATGAGAATAGGTGACGTAGCAATCAGTGAATGGTTGCCACCCAAGCAATTTGATTTCAGTTCACGTCGGAGACAAAAATGTGATGCTTTTAACCGCAATGCATTGTTCGTTTCAACAGCTTAGCCGTAATAACACAACTACCTCACATTTTAGTGGGTTTTTTTTAAACCATTTAACTAATTCTACTTAAATTAAATATATACGTTTTTTCAAGCGAGAGTTAAAATTGAGTTAATTTCATTCTTTACCAGAATATGGAAAAAACTATTCATATTTTAAATTCTCTATAATTAAGATCTCGATGTTTTATATATTTCGTAAAAGAATCTTGAAAATGCATTTTCCCGTGTTATCGTAATTAGCTCTTCAATTAAAATATACGTCCCAATATATTTCATTTCTGATTAAGTTCAATTGCTTGAAAGAAAAATATAATTTATTTTAAATACATGAAAAAAGTGCATTCTGTAAATTTACAAAATAAAGAGTAAATAAAAAATAATCTTTTAAGTGTTTGCTTTGTAATTTTTATGTTTCTTATCAAAATTCCATTCAAAATTTATTGTCGAATAAACTTAGATAAAAATTTAATCACAAACATAATTCATTGCTGTATCTCATTCTCTTTTTTATTGTTTTGAATGTACTTAATAAGATTACTGATTTTTTTCTGATTGTTAATGTGTATAAAAAACGTTCTTTTAATAAGCACTTACTCTTGTGTTTACACGAATTTTTTATTTTTTTTTCTTCACAAATGAACTGCAATATCAACAATCTATGTTTTTCTCTATGTTAATTTAAACTAATTTGCAATAATTTAAATATACTACAAAAATTAGTGGTATTATTTTTATTAGAGAGTAGCTTTTTTTTAAGTTAAAATGATAAAAATTAAATTATTCGGCGAGTTTCCTAATGAAAGATTCTAATTTTGATAGCGGTGATGTTTTTAATCACAAATTACACTTTTTATGTTCTTTTAATTAGTTATGTAATGTAAAAATGAAAGAAAATCGTGTAATACTGTATATTGGCTTAATTTCAATTAAATACACATCTAAGGAAATTGGCAAATCCTTTTATGCTAATTTAATAAAAACAATTATTGGAATAAGGCGTTTTTTCTGTAGAAAGAAATAAAAAAGAAAACGAGATAAATATATTTTAAAAGTTAATTTATTTGCTTTCACGATTAAACCACTCTGAATGATAAATGTAATTTACTTTTTAAAACAGATATTTATATAAATAAGCATTTATAAATGGAAATTAAGTGAATGTTATTTATATAGTTAAGAAATTTTTATGTATTATTAGTCCTCTTGACAGACAATAAGCATATTTTTTTTATGAAAATAGAGTTTAAAAAATTTAGTGGATGGGGATAAAATTATTTGAAAACGATAAATTATAATCCTAAATTAATTTTTCATTGAAAAACTCTAAGATAGTGTACTTAATATCTTTGAATTTGTTAATCGGCAGTCCGAAATTTTTTGCTTAAGAAAGCAACACCAACAATATCATTTCTCTGCATTTTAGTTAGACAGGTTGAGTTAGACAAAATATATGTTTTTTCTATTTATAATAAATTGTTTATGCGATATGTTTTTTGCACAAGTGAAACACACACACACACACACTCACACATATATATGTATATATATATATATATACGTAACGATACTAAGTGGTATGTGAAAAGTATGTTTAATCTCCATTCTGTTTTCAAATTTCCTATTTCTTTGCCAAATCAGAGATTCGTACTGGGCAATAATGAACCGGTGAGAGTGTGAGTAATTTACTCCGTGAGGACAAACGATTTCATATTACATTTATATGTATATAGTGGTCGCCGAAATTGTGGAAAACTTTTATAGAAAATCTATTTTTGATGTTTGGGGTTTCAAAACTCTAAATATCTTAAAGCAACACCATAAAATTATATATCATTGAAAAGATAATTTAATCAAGATAATAACAGAATAAGTTTTATGAAGGAGATTTTATTTCAATGTATGTTATATAAAAAAGTGAAAAACATAGAAAAATGAGCTATACAAACAATCTGACAATGTGAGTCAATACTCAGTAGTGTAACCTTTAGCTTTAACCCTCTGAACGACGTGACCGGATATATACATTCAACTAGCTGTTTTTTTTTTTCAATACATTTATAATTTAAAATTACTTAATTATAAGTTATTTGCTTGTATCAAAATACGAAGGTGATACATAATATCCGTAAGCTTAACCTTTTAATGCATAATTAATTTTTGAATGTCAATATGATAAAACCTTCGTTTCAGTTTATTATAAAACAGTGCAGAGAAAACAGCATCATAATTTTACTCTCTACTAAAGCTGTCAGGTGGTATTATAGCCTTATTAAACCTTTCCGTGGAGTGAACTATTTTTAAGTTCATCAGTTGTTATAATACAGAACCAAGATTTAATTATTTTTTTCTATTAATGGAGTTTTATTGATGAGCTACTTCTCAATCACAAGTTCCTCTTGTCCCCTCCATACATTTTCGATAGGGTTAAGATCTGGGATATTTACGGTTCATTCCAGTAGAGGAATACAATTATCTAGAAATTATTTTTTGCACACAGTAGTCACATGGCATATAAATGCTTGGTTGTCTTGGAAAAGATTATACATGGAAGGCTTCAGTTTGGGTTCAGGTATTTCCTTTATGTATTTTTGGACATTTATATTTCCGTTTATCACACAAATTTTACTTACACCTTTTGATGTCATGAAACCCCATACCATGACACTAACAGGGTGTTTCATTATAGGTGTAATGCAATCAGGATGCATGCCTTCACCATCTTCATTTTATGTATTCTAGACCATTATTAACATACATTTTGGATTTTGTTTTAACCTTTAATAAGTTAAATTTAGGTCTCATCACTCCATTATGAGTTTTTGGGTCTCATCACTACAAATAACAATGTAATGATGTGACTTGTTCTGTTATCCATTTAACATGAGTTTTCGCCTATTTTAATCTTTTAGTCCTTTGTTTGAGTGATAATAATGGCTTTTTGCGTGGAATTCTAGAATTCAGATCAAATTCCTTCAGGCAGCGTCGAACAGTTCTTGCACTAATTTTTGCATGAGACTGCAATATTTTTTTCTGTATGTATTCAAAGATGATTTTTTCTATCACATAAGCTTAGTCTTTGAAATCTATTATCGTCAATTCATGCTGCACACCTTTTTCTGCCTTTACCAGTTTTATTTTCCTCCTTTTATCTCTTTCAAAATTAAGAAATACCACCTTTAGCTAAGTTTACACGAATTTCTCTTCTAATTACTTCATAACTGTTTATCATGTAACAGCGTAACTTTACGTCACTTTCTGGTTTACCAGTAAACTCTTTGTGCAATTTCTATTATATTATTACGCTTTAAAAGCATACGAAATGAAAGAACAGGATAAAAACAACGAAATTACCAGAAATCACTTAACACAATGACAAATGTCTTCCTTTGAACTCTGATAAATGATATTAAGAGTTGAGACTTATTGTAACCTGGTTAGCTCATTGTTGAAACAAGATGATACATTTTAGATAATTTGGAGTGGTAGGCTGATTTTTATACCAACTATGTGAAAAATACCAGAGCCGGGAATCGAACCCGGGCCAAGAGCATCCGCGCGTTAAGTGGAAGGCCCGGGTTCGATTGCCTGCTCTGGTATTTTTCACATAGTTCGTATAAAAATCAGCGTACCACTCCAAATTATCTAAAATGTATCATCTTGTTTCAACAATGAATTAAGGTTGATGATTAAAGAATTTCTAGAAAAGATTATACATGTTTCAGTAAGGGAAAGTCTCTAGGCTTACCTTAACAATTAGTCCTAGACTGTCGCCAATCGCCCATAGTGACAAGTTTTTAGCCATTATTGTGACGTAAAAAATTACTCAACTCAACACCCAAAGAATTTCAGATACTGGTTTATTCTATTGCACCAATGTCCTCATAATAATGTATCATTCGTTTGTTGATAGGGACATCTTCAGGCTCAACAACGTTCATTTTGTCATACAATGACAATCGCAAATCTCTTAAAGAGAGTTAATATTATATGCATGGACTGAACTGCAAAAATGCTAGACCCAAATTTCATGTATCATGTGTGGAACACTCAAAAACACGGCTCCAACAACCAGTAAAGATTCCTAATCTGCTATAATCTCAATGGCAGAGAACATAAATGAATATCGAAGTCCCTACAAGTCCTAGGCAGCCCCATGCTCAACAGAAACAGAAAATATAAATCCTGCATGTGTGTCAAACCCAAACTTATGATGCCGTACTAAAGTTGCATGGATTGTTCTGCCTTCCGATCAATTTTGCTGGAAGCTTCATATTTAATTAAAGGCTTTTTGCATCTTTTGCACCTCGGTTTGGATCGTTTTGCGTTTTCTAGATACGCATACCTTGATAACCTTATGGTAATAGATGAGGATTATTTAAATAAGTTGCTACTTTCGAAGAACTTACTCATTCTTTATGTTTTCACATCATTGTACAGGTCTGATGTGCTGATTAACTAACATACTAAAGCATACCGAAAACCTTTCAGTTATACATTTTTTCACGCATATATTGCTCTTTCTTTTTTAATTTTTAATAAAAGTTATCTGCAAACTTATTCTGTTTAGCTATCGAAATTAAATTCTTAATTAACCAATATTCACACTTATGTTTAATTTCGACTTAAGTTAGATTAATTTTAAAAGAAAGTTTTTTAATAATATATGCACGTGATTTAATTACAAAAAAAGCTTAGAAGCTTAAAAGCTTTGTAAAGCTTAAATTATCAAAGTAAATTTTAGAAAAGAGATACATTAATTGAGGAGCAAACGTTCAAACCGTGTTTCTAAAAAAAAAAAAAAAAAAAAAAAAAAAGAGTTCGTGGTTTTTCTTTAAACTTAACATAAAATAGTAGTCCACATATCTTCCTAGATATGTCTACATATATTCCCAGTAACTAATAATGCATATAAACGAAAGACAATTAGGGTTTAAGTTTAGTTATTTTTTAATTTAACAGTTTTTTGCGTTTTCTTAAAAATTGTATCCGAAGGAGGAAACATGGTTTGAATGTTTGTTCCTCTTTTATGCTTGTGTTTTTAAATTTTATGCTTTTCTGTAATATCCCAATCAGTTTCTATTGCTATAAACGATAAATTCGGATAAACAACCTAATTTTTAGTTAATGAATTCTTTTCCTTGTTCTCCGAATATTGTTTTTAATGTACTTAATAAGACTGATGATATTTTCATGATTGTTTTTCTGAAAAAAATAAATAAACAATAAATAATAAATAAAAAAATAAATAATAAATAATATATATAAAGAAATATATAATAAAAATTTTTGTTCACAAAAAAATTATTTTACTGATTTTTTCATGCAAATGTAATTTCAATATTAACAGTATATACCATTTTTACACTAGTGGTGAAAATTAATTTGCAATACTTTGAGTAGACTAAAAAGTTGAATTAATTTTTATGTAAAATAGTTTAATTTCAGATTAAATTTATAAAAAATGTATTTTTTAGGCGTGAGGTTAATTGAAAATTTGAGGTTTTAAACCAGAGGTACTTTAATCATAAATTACAAACTTTTTTTATTCATTTAATTACTTGTGTAAAGTGAATTGTAAAAAAAAAATAAAATAAATAAATAAATAATTTAGATTGATTTAATTTATTATTTAATTAAATTCACATCCGAAACAAAAGTATATCATTTTGTGCTATTTGTGCTAATTTAATAATAATAATAATAATAATAATAATAATAATAATATATATATATATATATATATATATATATATATATATATGTATATACTTCATTAAGCTTTTCAGTTAGGCTTTTGGATAAAAAGGCAATTTAATCGAAAACTAAAAATTTGCATCTTTTTCTATGGTATTTAGTTTGCTTCCCCGATTGAATAGTTTTAACGAGTAAATAAAGTTTTACTTTTATGGGTAATATTTTGATAATTCAGAATTCACTGAAATTACATTTATAAATTAAAACAAGTTTACTTTTTATAAATAGTGTCTAATACTTTTAAAAATTCATTTATACACTTATATAATTATTTTCTATTTTATATTAGTTAGTTGTTTAATTTTCCTAAAAAACATATTTAATTCTGCAAATTTTTTTTTTTTTTTTTTTTTTTTTTTTTTTTTTAAGAATTAGGGTATTTTAGATATATTTAATTTCTAATGAGATTAAAATCATTGCAATTGTAAATATACTTCAATTACTATAATTCTAGAAGCCAATCATGAAGTATCATTCATTAATAAATAGACTAAAAACAAAGCGATCACCACACTTTAAAATGAAAAAAGAAAAAAAAAAAAAAAAAAAAAAAAAAAAACAGAATCTAGCATGGGATTTCAAGTAGAAAACTCACAATCACAAGTGCATTAATTAAAAAAAAAAAAAAAAAAAAAAAAAACACATAACGCCATCGAAAAATTATAGGAAAAATACACAAGAAAGCCCTAAGCCTATTTTTGTTTTCTAAGTAATAAATGTAAACTTCTGCACAAAAGAAGCAATATATGTATATATAGCACAACAGGACTTATTTTAATCTATTTTTCAATATAAAGGCATGCAATAACTGTGTTTTATTCCATAGAATTGGTTACTATATTCATTTCTTATCACTTCTTTGGTATAGTTTTATCATAGAAGTTCTCCGGAGCCTTCAGTTTGGCAGTGAATTAAAACGGTTATCGCCGTTGCTTAATTAAAGATCTTGGCGAGAAACATCCGAGTTACATCGGTGCCAAATTTCAAATGTCGCCAAGGAGTTTTATACTGAAGCTGTTCCATCCCTTTAGCAAGATTTTCTCATTTTTATTTTAATTATCAAAAAAAAAAAAAAAAAAAAAAAAAAATTGCATGTTTGGGAGGGGGGGGGGGGCATAAAAAGAAGTACATATGTCAAATTACTTATTTATTTATTTATTTATTTTTGGCATAAATTTGGTTTTGTTCTTCCTTTTAGTAATTTAAAAGTGAACATAGGGTTTTTATTTAATAACTTTTGAACCAATTATTCGATTGAACTAAAAAATACCGTTAGATAGATTTTTTCCTGATTAATAAGTATAAATTTTTTTGATAAAATCTAATAATCCAGTATAAAATTCCAGTCAGACACATTGGCAAACTTCCACCTTTCTGTATTTAGATAAAAAAAAAAAAAAAAAAAAAAAAAATGTTCATTTAAGGTGATAGATAAAAGTTGGTCAGCCAATCTCGATGTTCCGCAGTCCACTTTCTTTGGTCCACACGGTGTCTTGCTGTCAACGGAATACACACCTTTGTCCTACGTACATAGAGACCACCCTGATGAAGTCTTTTTTTGGACTGTTTAGCTTGATATCCTGCGTCCTGTTGCCAAAAGAGATTGTTTTTTCAGGTGAGTAGCATTAGTTGTTCTGTCTGGACGAGCTGTTAACAGGATACAGTCGACAACAAAATTATTCGAGCGCTAGCAGTAATTCCTATGTAAAAAATGTGTACTTAATACTGTTTTGTTAAATAAATCCTTCTCAAATCATGTTCTTAGTCAGTCTAAAAACATAATTCTACAAGGATTTATTTAACTAAATAGCATTGAGCGTACCTTTTTATATAGGAATTATTGCTAGTGCTCGAATAAAGAGCGCTCCTGCCGACTGTATATAGGACATTACTTGCTGTGGTATCACGTGAACAATCTTGTTTCTTTATATTGGTCGACGTCTACCATTCCCTGTTTCTTGGAGTCGATTCCACAATCTTGAAATGACACGTCTTGAGATTCTAACAGCACCAGCTACACTTCTTTGGGTTCGGCTGGATACAACTCTCCCGATAGCACGATAACCCATGCATTCCGGCAAACCAAGTTATGGTGACATTTTCAGGTCACCTTTTCTCACAACAAAAGTCGAACGATTGAATTTCACCACAGAGACAGTGAAAAAAAAAAATAAGCTTCTGAGAAATCCCGTTTTCTGCACTTATACTCTTTTTCTGATTTTTGGCGTCATGAACGTCGATTTGCATATAAGGATTTCTTCTTCTGTTTTTTGCCACGCTTTAAATTCTGGATGTTTCATTTGACATTAGTTATCAGTATAAGTATTTTCATAATTTCTTTAAAACGATGTGCACCCCTAATTTTTTTGAGCAGTGCAGTTTAGTTAGTTTAGTAATGTCTCTTAACTTATGTTTGTATAATGAATATTTAAATTCACATGACACAGAGGAGACATCACAAATGGCAATATGAGTAGTAAATGTTTTGTATACTGCGAAAGTCACTTTCAAGAATAATTTAACTAGTTTTATGATCATTTATCCAGATTTCAGTAAATTAATGGTAATTTTATAAGAAAACAATTGAATATCTCTAACGTAAGTACAGTGCGTTGCATGAATATAAACGCACCTTTTCCAATCAGCAGAAATAGAATTTTTTAAATTTTAAAAGAAGAAATGTGACTTACAGTTATTGCATATGACTAATAACTGAATAAGGTTCCTTGAGCATGTATGTTTAGGCTCATATAAGCTTATGTAAATGAGGGTTTAAGCATTTTCTTATTTTTCACTGTTTTTAGTTTGTTGCGCGAAATTAAACGCACTCTGTATTTTGCGTTTAAAGTTTAACAGAGCCACCGGAATTAAATTAAAACATAGATAGTCGTGTTGCTAAAGTTCTCTTAAAAACAGCTTTAATGCTTGAGTGCAAAATTTACGAAGTTTGTTCAGGATGGCAAGAGGGAAAACTTTGACAGTAGACAAGAAGATAAAAATCGACTTTATGCGTGGTAAAGGGTTTAGCAATCGTGAAATTGGGTGCCGAATTGGAAGAAGTGAGAGTGCTGTGCGAAATTATATAAAGAAAGGACCAAATTATGGGGAAAAAAAGCGTATAAGAAACGAACAGGAAAGCTCACCAATCACGACAAACGTCGAATATGCAAAGCTACAAACAAAAAGAATATTTCCTGTGCGAAAATAAAGGCTCAATACAAGCTGGGTGTTCATCGGACAACCATATGGAGAACTATCAAACAACATTCATTAAATTTAAGAAAATAAAAGCGAAACCCCCCTCTCTCAAAAGCAGAAAGATATGCGGTTGGAATGGGCAAGAAAAGGGATTCTAGATCGACTAAATTGGGAAAAAGTCATCTTCTCAAATGAAAAAAAGTTTTATCTCTATGGCCTGGACGGATTTTATAGCTACTGGCACGATTTGAGAACCGAAGAAATGTACTGTTCAAAACGTCAATCTGGAGGTGGATCTGTCATGGTGGGGCCAGCCATAGGTTTTAAAGGCGCTTTCGAATAAGAGTTCGTGAAGAACACTATGAACTCTGTAGATTATGTCCAAATGCTCACAAAGAACCTCCGCCGTCAAGCAGTCAAGAAAGCTGGAAGAAATTATATTTTTATGCAAGACTGTGTATCTGTACATACGGGACATATCGTGAAAAAATGATTCCGTGACAATAATATTAAAGTTCTGGATTGGCCCTCAAAAAGCAACGATTTAAACATAATGGAGAACGTATGGGGTATTCTGGTTCGCCGTGTTTAAGTAAACGGAAGGCCAGTTTAACAAGAAAGATGAACTAAAATCGGCCATTCCATTAGCTTGAAAGACAACCAGCTTGGATGACCTCATGCCCTATATCAGACAATGGCAAGGCGTTTACTGGCTGTTCTAGAAGCCCATGGTGGCTTTACAAAGTATTAGATGCAGTATTTGTCACTCAGTTATTTATTTTTTACATGTGCGTTTAAGTTCATGAAACATGTATTTTTGTCATAAATTCAACAAAATTATTTTCTAAAAAATCATATTGGTCTTTCATTGTTTTGACTCGTATTTTCATTTCTTGAATCATACACATACAGTTTGCACCAAGTGTCACCTATTAATATTTTTTAATAGACTTCTATAACATTCTAATTCTTAAAGCTAAGGTGCGTTTATATTCATGCAACGCACTGTATTATTTAAAGAAACAATTTTTACAAAATATAAAAAGTAATTTAAAGTAAAATAAATCATTTGTATAAAACTGATACTTAATTATATTTTTTAAGGTAATTCATTTTAAGCATCTGTTTAGTTATTTTCTATTTTTCTATTTTTTTTTTTTTTTTTTTTTTTAGCAATTTTTACATTTATGTTTAAACAGTTTAGGATTAATTGGTTATGTTTTAATTTCAATACCTTATAGGAAAAAAGTACGGACGAGCTAATAATTATATGGGAAGATATGTGACAATAAAAAGAAAAACGATGTTATAGCCTGATTTACTGCATATTGATCAACAACTGAGTCATTTACTAATCATGAAAAAAAAAAAAAAAAGAATTAGAACATTTTATGAATGATTTGAGATATACATATGGTAGCAGGTTTGAACTAATTGGAGAAGTAGTTATGTTTGACGTCAAAGCAACAGCTCAACATAAGAATAAACCACAAAAAATTAATAAGTTTATATTTGTAAAGTAAACATATAAATCTCATTTTAAAGATCTCCTTTTAAAATAAATTGTTATATACATGGACTTCAAACAGAATTGATCTAAAACTATAAATATGAAAGAGCAAATTAAAATTCCATTTCCAATGAAAGCATCACAATATTATAATTAATTGAAGTATAATGATTCCTCTATAAAGTAATTATTCTTTAGAGTAATTATTTTATTTATTTATTTATTTATTGAAGCAAGGAGGCACACACATAGTAAATAAATAAATAAATAAATAAAAATAACAAAAGATAAAAATCTCTGCTTCTAAAACTTTTTTTTTTCATATTATATGATAAACTATCGTAACGTTAGTGAAAATAAAGGTTTTATACTATGCTGTAGAAAAATGTTGAAAAAGCTTACATGCTCAGACTTTGCAGATTTCTTTTTAAATCGCACATTATAACGTAAAATTCAGGTTTTAATTTTTACATAATAATTCAATTAACTAAAAATATTCATTTAGCTCAAAATATGTAATAAATTCCTTAAAATCTTATTTTATAATTTCCATGATTTATTCGTTGTACAATGGTACTTTTTTTGTTTGTGTAATAAAATGATAATGTTTTCAGTAACTTTGACATCCTTTGGATATTTATTAACCTTCAATCGCTCCTCGTGCAGCACTTACGAATATCTCCCTCGGGTCTAAAAAGACCCATGCATATTTTGCGCGTAAAATCTGAAGTCAACAAATTAAACTTAATATCTTAATTTATTTTGTTATTTAGTATTGTGAAATAATTAAAATACCAATAAAAACTCAAAAGGATAGTAAAATGTACTTACAAAATCTTGCTTACAGGTACACTTTTAAAACACAGATGAAATTTTAAAACTCTGAATAACAATTATTCCCCATAGAAGTTTTGACAAACTATTCTTTTATTTTTCTTGCATGTAAAAGAGTATGGCACATTACATACTTAACGGCCTTCTTCACTTAACGTCGTCGGAAGCCCGAGCCAATGTTATTCTATGGGGAAATTTTCTTTACAAATAACTTATTAACTAATACATATTTTGAAATTCTGTTTTCACATTCAGAAAAATCCCAACTGTTAAATTGACGGACCTTTTTTAAAAATTTATTTTTTTAATTTTTAATATTTTATTTTGAAATTGCAAAATGAGAAAATCTCACATATTGAAAATTCATTTTTTGCAGCTTCAAAATAAAATATAAAAAATGAAAAAATTAATTTTTAAAAAAAGGTCCATCAATTTAACAGCTGGGAATTTTCAGAATGTGAAAAGAAAAAATTCCCATAGAATAACAATAGCTTCGGCTTCCGGCGACGATGAGTGAAGCAGGCCCTTAAGTGTGCATTTATTATAAGCATTCTCACATAGGTGACACCATCCTCGCTTTTTAGCACTTTCCAATGCAACTGAAGTACTCGTAGTTTGTTTGTGGACTTCTTTTGTGTTTTGAACTATCTGTTTTGCTGCTTCTCCTCTTGGAAGATGCTGTCTAGTCTCCATATGCTTTTTACAACTTTTTCCTCAAAATATTCCAAGAAAGTTCTACATAGATAAGTACAGTCTTTTCTCCATGATTTATTTATTTTACAGTAAAGTACGTATGCGTTATATGCTGATATATCTAATATATTGCTAAATACAATCATTGACCAACGGTTTGTCTTCCTTTCTGCAGTATAGGTAGCAACCATTTTGTACAGCGTATCAACTGCGCCTTTTGTTCTATTATAATAAATGGTGATCTCTATTTTTCTTTGAACACTTTGTTCAATTTTATCATACTCATGCAATGTACTTTAAAGAACAACATATTTATTTTTCTTTGGAATATACGAAACCATCGTTGTATCTTTAGTGAAAACAAACGGTGAACTGTATCTTTATTTTTCGTTTGTTTCCAAAATTTGTATAATATACTTCTAAATTTGTAGAATTTAAGATCATAGTTTTCAAATTATAGGTAAAATCAGTTCAAAAGCATTATATTCGTCGTCTATTCGTGCTGTTGCAAATGGAGTAGGCCCAGAGATTAAATTCAAAATATTGCAATTTTGTAATCGACCAACATTCGAATATGGTTTTCTTTGCCATGCTATTTTTCCATCTTTGGATTTCATTTCAGGTAGTTTATCTTTGGAATATATTTCTTCATCATCAGAAGAAGAAGAAGAATCAACAGATACATGTTCCACTTCCTTGGACTCAATCTCATCTTCATCAGATATAATGTCGACACTATTAGAAACTTCTATGAAATCGAAGTATAATTTTTCATGCAAAGAAGAAATAAATCTTGCACAGCCTTTCCTCTCTACAAAAAATTCCACGCTGATTAAAAAGATTAACTTTCTACTCCTACCAGCACTAAAAACAAAATGATAAAAAAGAAACAGACAAAAGTACTTCCACTATCCCTTGGATACAGATGTCTCTTTATTTCATCCCTTCTATGAAAATATATTCCTCCCCCTCCACTTCTGTTACCATTTAGCAGCTGAATCGCACAAGTAATTTCTTAACGGCGTTTTTAGGAAAGTCAGTCAATGTATTTTAATTACTGACAAAAATGACCCAAGGGACAGATTAAGGAGTTTTTTTTTTTTTTTTTTTTTTTTTTTTTTTTGCTACGATAAAAGTATTAGCTCATTTATTTTAAAATTTTAGCATGTAATAGTTAACAACAAATCCGTAAAATCACGAAATTTCAGGGAATTCTAATAGGTAATTTTTGAGGCCCAAAAGCTGAAAACTGTGAATGGGTCTAAAAAGACCAGAGGAGCTTTTTAGGGAAATTCTGTGAAATCACAAATATCTTTATATATATATATATATATATATATATATATAAATTCTAAAATAACTGAACATTCATTTTTGACAATTTTAGCGATCAGTTTTTAAAGTATGATTTAAAGCTGAAATAAAATAAAGTTCATTTTCTATCCTTGTTTTAACAAACTTTTTAAATGCAAAAAAAAAAAAAAAAAAAAAAAAATACATTATTGCCAAAGAGAAGGAATTTATATCTTAACCCCCCCCCCCCCCCACCTTTCCTTCAAAGAAATGACTATACAAAATTAAAGTAAAGATTAAAAAATAAATAACATTATTATTATTTAGACAATACCACGTATTTGTCTTTTAAAAAGCAATTCTGAAAATTATTCTTATTGAACTGAGCCTTTATCAATATTAATAACTTTAGAGATACGTAAAAAGAGTATCATCTTGAATCAGTTGTCACTAAAAAATTTCATTTTTCCGAATTTTATTCATTTTACATTTTTATACACAGATACCTTACGCATGGAATATATTTATTGTTTTTTTTTTTTTTTTTTTTTTTATAGAAGAGTGTACGTTTCAAATCAAAGCTTTAGTTTTCTTATAAGATTGAAAATTTTCAAATCTTATGTTCAGAGGATCTAAATTAAAATTTCCGTACGTTAAAAATAAATGAATAAATAAATAAGCGTTTAAATAGACTTTATGAAGCACATTTCTTTAAAAATATTTTAAAATGTAATATGTAACAAAAAATAACAGCTTGTAAATGTTTATAAGAAGAAAAAAAAAGTTATTATATCGTGTTTAGCATAAAAAGGAGTATTACCATATTTCATTATAGAAAGACTTTTTTTTTCAGTACCACAATATAAAATATAATACAAAATGTAGTTTTTTTATAAAGGTAACGACTTCCTAGATTTTTCTGCGGTAACAAAAATTACAAGCACTTAACTCACAAAAACATTTACACTTCCAATGAGAAAATAAATTATTTATAATTTTAATACAAATATGTCACTTCTTAGAAAATAAATTTTAACTATAATTAAAGGCAATAAATAAACTTTGAAAGAGTGCACGCATGTTTTAATTTACATTAACTTAATTTTGAAAAAAAAAATTTACTTTATGTAATTTGAAAACTATATTAAATTTTGAAGCGATTTTAGCGCTTAAACTACATAATTTCCAAAGTCGCTGTCAGGTTTTAGTCGATCATTGCGCGTATTTTTTATTCATTTAATTATTTATATTTTTTCACTTTAATTATTGGATGGACGTGTTAATTTATTTTTATTTATTTATTTATCTATTTTTGTGAATATCTTGTTATGTAATACTAAAAATAAAAATAAATAAATAAAATAAAACAAAATAAAATTTATTTGAAATATTATTTTTTTTTTATATTTCCCAGTACGCTTTTGGAATGAAAGTAACATTTTTACTTTTGTACAGTCTTTAAAGAAAATCTACTTAGCATATATTTAAATAGAAGCCAAATTTCTCTGAAGCGTTTTTTGTAATCTTCTAATAATTGCATTTCCATTAAATGAATATTCCTCTATTTAAAGGAGAAAATATACTGAATAATTTTTTTTTTCGAAAGAGAATATAGATGATGCACTTATAGGCAATTTATGTAAAATTTAATTACTGAAAAAAAAAATTAACTGAATAAAAACTTTCCGCCTTTATGAATATATAGATTGTGAAGTTCACAACAAATAAAAAGATAAAAAAGACAATTTCTTATTTAAAGGAAGAAAAAAAAATCTCGTGGGAATTCTCATTCTTTGTCGTTGGTATCGCTTACGATAGAAGATATATAACGAAATTTACATGAAGGAGGTAAAATGACTTAGTAAGTATCTTTTTTTTATGCACTAAAATAGCGTAGTTCCTGAAATTGAAATTTAGTTGCAAATGTAACAAAGTACTAATTTAATCGTATACTAGTTCATTTAATATTGTTTCTTGGTATATTTAATTTTATAATTTTTCTTTGCAAAATTAAATTTATTTAGAAATATACTAAATCACTTTTCGAAAAATTCTTTAAAAGTGTTAAGAGGACTAAAGAAATTAAATAAAATTAAATAAAATTCATTTTCGATTTATTTTCTTTTTTATAACGAAGGTAATGAAAATCGTTGATTTTGTATTTTTACCTTCTTCTATATTCAATAGAAGTGAGTATTAGATTCGTGAAATTTTTAGACTTCCGGTTTTTGATGGCTTTCCGGAGGTCCAGAACACGATTTGAGGATTTTTAGAAAATGTTTGTTTGTTTGTGCGTAAAAATAGTTGTGACGACTGTGTCTCACAAAATCTTGCCCAGAATCACATATGAAGCTATATGCAGATGCACTTTAACAAAAGTTATTGTCTATCAACTTTTGGTGCCAATCACTAAATAGGTGGTGCTGCTAAACAGTCATTTCTGCAATTTTAGGGAACGTTATATATCAGGAAGTACTCCACAGAATATATATTAATTAAAAAAGACTTTTGTCCGTAAATTTCCCAGAATCAAAACGTTGTGCGATATTTTCACGTTTTACATATACTGAAAACCAAAAATGAGTTCAGAAAATTTTCTGTGTGTGTGTGTGTTTGCAAGGGTCATTGTGTCTGTATGTCTGTAACGTAATATTTGTCCGAGTATCACATGAGAGTGGCTGGATGGAATTTAACGACACTTGGTAGGAATTCAGATCTGTACTCAACTTGAAATTATACTTATCAATTTTTGCGAAATTCCCCTCCTCATGGGAAGGAATAGAAACAAGTTTGTAGGCATAACTCAGCTCCAAATTACTTCAAGGTAAAGAAATTGAACATGGAGAGACTAGACTTAAGTACAAAAATAAATAAAT
Source organism: Salticus scenicus (assembly GCA_963930645.1). Classification (NCBI taxonomy): domain Eukaryota; kingdom Metazoa; phylum Arthropoda; class Arachnida; order Araneae; family Salticidae; genus Salticus; species Salticus scenicus. The sequence continues at coordinate 324,552,726 of OZ005648.1, read as the reverse complement.
AAATAAATAAGTAAATAATAATAAAAAATCTGCGATTTGGGAATTCTTAATTTTTAAGGGGGAAGGAAAAAATACATTTTTGTAGAGGGGGGGGGGAGGATTTCGCACATTCCGGATTTTTGCTTAGAACTCTACCAAAACTGTTACAAAGATCTTGAAAACAGTCATGTTTCTTTTTCGGGATATTTCCAAAATCTCATTTTTGATTTTTTGTAATTCTCCATTATTTAGGGGGTAGGGGGAGGGCTTTACGAGCGGGAAATACGAGACCACCCTGTTAACGCTGAATTTGTCCTGGGAAACCCACGAGAGATGCAGTCACGAATTTTGGTGCGTGGATTGTTTGTATGTATCCGACAGCTTTAGTAATGGGATTTTTTGAAATTCTTCCCTATTCTCCCACGGCAGGTAGATGACAAAAAATGTTTATAAATATCTCTCAGCTCCAAATTGCTTCGCGGTGAAGAAATTGTAGACTAGACTTAAATAAAAAAAAATCTGTGATTTTGGAATTTTTGGTTTTTAAAGAAGATAGAGGGACATTTTCTGAAGGAAATTTCTCAGATTCCTGATTTTTGAGTATATCTCTACGGAAATGGCACAAAGATGTCGAAAAGAGCGGTGAGTCTTCTTTAGGATATTTCAAAAAATCCATTTTGGTTTCTCTGTAAATTTCGATTTGGGGCGGGAGGGGGGGGCGCATTACGAGGGCCAAATTTGAGACCCACCTCCCTCCACTCTTTTTATCGCAAATTTTGCCCTGGAAAATATATGAGAGATTCGGTCACGAATTTTGGTTCGTATATTTTTTATATGTATCTTTTATACGTATTTATCTATTTTTTATACGTATAATTGCAACAAGATTTTACGAAATTTCTCCCTTTTCTGCTCTTGGGTCGGAGGGCGGGGGGAAGCAATAAACACGTTTCCAAGCGTAACCTTGCTCTAAATTTTCTCAGTAAATTTAATTTTCATGTGTGGGTGTTACGTGTACTCAACCTGCACTATAAAGGGATTTTGGAAACATTTTCACACACCGTTTTAAGATGGAGAGAAACACGTTTTCAAGTGTATCTCTTCCCCAAATTATCACAGAAAACCGATTGTTTTATGTGTGCGTGTGTTATGCATACCTAATACACATAGTATAAGGAGATGTTGAGAAATTAACTTATAATCCCGCGTAGGGGGGGAGGAATGCATTCTTTTAAGCTTATATCTGCTCCGAATTATATTATAAAAGCGATTTTTGATGTGTGGGTCAGTTATACGTATCCAAAACGTAGTATAAAGATATTTTGCGAAATTCTCCTCCCTTCAAGCCGCACGCACTCTAAAGACATTTTGAGAAATAACCCCCCCCCCCCCCAACATCTATGGTTCGGGTGGGGAAAAACACAGTTTCCAGCTGAAATCTGCTTCAAATTACCTTAGAATGGCGAATTTTTATTTATGGATGTTGATTAAGTATACGCAATATGCGCTTTGGTGGGATTTTGCAGAACTTCTGATTTCAGTTTTTTTTTTTTTTTTTTTTTTTTTTTTAAGTTTAATTAAATTCATTTCATTAAATTAAATAATTAATTATTATTATTGAAATTTTATTAATAATGATACTGAATTTCAAGAATTCATTTAAATATAGTATCCAGCGAAGCGGTCAAAGCCTGCTGAATGCATATAAATTTATAAGTAGATGCATCTTGAAAAAATTAGTTCATTTCAACGTTTGGTGCCAATCTCTCAACAGGTGACGCTGCTAAATAGCGATATTCATAATTTGAGGTAAGACTGTATCTCAGGTTCTATTGCGTATAATCGAACAAAACATATATAAAATATAATGTATGAAAAGGTTATCGTGAGACATTAGGCTTATTAAATTGAGTTCATATTCGCCGATAAGTGGCTTTGATATACTGCAATTTTCGCCGAGAACGGAAATGCTATTATCTACACGGTAAAAATTCATTTCTGCTTGACATTTACTGAGATGAAAATTGTCTGTATTCATAATGATAAAAAATAACAAATCACTTGTACTTCGTGAATTTGTATAGGAATATATAGAAGAAAGTTTGTAATGGCCACAACATACTAGATAAAATAATCTGGTTTGGTATTTAGTCTACTTTCTTTTACCTTACATTACTACGAGTATATTATCAAAATTAAAGGTGGAAGACAATCGTGATGTAAATTAACACATATTAAAAAATGAGTTTTCTATCAAAAAATAAGTAAATATTCTAAATAAATAAATTTATAAATTAAATTATGCAATAGTAAAAAAAAAGTTTTAATATGATGTAATGACTATTTCGATCTGTGAATAATATTTAAATTCAAATACAAACCTCCAGGAGTTTTTCGTAATCTTTATATATCTCTTTCTTCCTTCTCAAGTATTTATCTATCTCCAATGCTAGAGATGCGAAATCTTTGATCAGTTCTCATACATTCTTTGACGTAATGTAAATTTCAATTGCTCGTAAACTGAAACTTGTGAACCGGGTGAATTTGGTGCTATTAAAACGAAAATAATTATCAAAAGTGAAATTTATCTCTAATTTTCCTTTTAGAATGGTTCATTCAAAAGTATTATAATGCAGTAAATGTTGCAGAATAGAAAAAAATATTTCACTCTAGCAAAAGCTAAAATACAAATAAAGGAATACATACGCCATGTTAGAGCTTTTCTTTAGTTCGATTTTATTAATGAATTACATACAAATTGCAATACATACAATTTTAATGAATACTGGTCCCGTACATTGAATCTCTTGTTATCATTTTTTATAGTTTGGTGATAATTATTTTTTGCTTTAGATTGCCTTGAATTTGTATGAACTGTCCTGACAATCCCTTCGTTTTTGAGAAAATAACCCTGTCTACAAAGAAACAAGCTACCATACCAGTGATTTAAAAGACAAAAATTGGTTATTTTTGTTGTCAAATTGCAAATCAAGATAAATCATGGTAGCTTAATATTCACTGAAAAAAATTCTGTGACTGACATCTAGAATCTAAATTGTTTCTGTAGCAAATACAGTTTCATGTCATCCTTATAAAGTTTTGATAGAAAGCTATAAAAACTCCTATTATAATTCTAGATCTTAGTTCTATATTATCGTAGTCAAACATATTTAAAAATCTCTGCAAATAAATGCGAACTCAAGAGGAAAGTTTTAGTAACTATAATTTCGGTTTATGACTCAATTCTAGAAAATCAAGGGATAATGTCTCGCAATACAAAATATTCGTAATACTCATAATATTCATAATATTGTTTTTCCCTCTAGAAAAGTATAGAAAAATAAATTCTTGTCCATTTTGTCTATCTAGATTATTTGTTTATCTTACGTTACCTTGCCTTACGCTCGTGAATCTGTTATTCTAGTTTATGGTTTCAGAAAATGACTACATATATGTTCTACAAGGAGGCGGTATTTTTCTCAGTGTTGTGTGCATTACTTGGACCAGTAGCTTGTGTAATTATATGAATGGTCAATCAATGCTCTTTGTAGAGCTCATGACTTGGAAAAAATATACATAAAGTCAACAGGCTGTTAATTCTGTATGATGCATCCGGTAAAAAATGTCTAAAAGAAATATAACCTGTCTTATCATAACCTAAATAAATGAATAAATCATTCTTAATAAATCAATTTCCGTTAAATCTAGTTATTTAATGTAGTTTTTTACTTTGTTCCATGTAATGTTAGTTTGTCATTAAGTTCTCGATAAAACTGTTAAAGGTTTTTGGAAGTTTCACTTTGTGTGCTTAAATTGTGTATTTCATTAGTTTCATTAAACATATTTCCTGTTCTCCATACTACAACTAATAATTTAGAGATGTGGTAATATTCTATCCTTTTGTGATAATAGGAATGTAAAAAACCTCATTTGATTTGATTGACAAAAATTTCATCAAAATGTTTTGAATAGCGTTGTCAAATGTAATTATACAATAGTAAAAAGGCATATGAATGAAAAAAGACTATAAGATACTTGGAAAGTGTAAGTTTTATAAAAATTCCCAAACGAAATAAATCTACCAAAAATAAATTCAAAAACTGGCGTACACTGGCAGTCTTGCTTTTGCCTCCAAGGCAGTTGCACGTGTTTGCACCTGATGAAGAAAGGCTATGTCCTTTCGAAACCGGTTGTGCTGATTTAAAATTTATGGTGAAATAAATCTAGTAATAGATTATAATACAATTTTTTTTTCAATAGAACATTAGTAAAAATACATTTATACTTATGTTTTAAGAAACAGTTACATAGCTGACAATTTTTAAAAAAATATTTTGTAGTATTCTTAGTGCCAGCATTTGTTTCGTGCCACTTTTGTGGAAGAGTAATTTTTTCTTCTTCAATCGTAAGTACATATTAGGAAATATTACTGTACAAAGAAAGTGGTGGGAAAAAAAGTCGTGTATTAACAATATTATTTAAAAATATACTAAGATAGTTCACAGCTCTTCACTTTTTTTCCTTCAATCACAAATTAAAAGGACACAAAAAATTACTAATTAACATTATTTCATTTTAGTGATTACATTTTTTAGAATTTTTGCTTCTCAGACATCAATTAATGAATGATATATATTTTATCTGAATTACTTTATACTACTCCCCATGTAGCCAATAATCCAATAATTAAGGGTAATACACACTTTCAAATGACAGACGAACTGAGGAAAACGCAATCAAAAAAAAAAAAAAAAAAAAAAAAAAAAAAATTTTGCATATATAATTTGCATGTATGCTGGGAATTTCTTTTGTTTAAATTTATATCAGTGGAGTTTATTTACCACACTTTTTTTCTGCTATTTTTACTTTCTCTTACCCATAGGGTCGGTAAAAAATGGGGTACTTACTCTTACCCATAGGGTCGAGAAAGTATTATTTTAGGGTCAAATTTTTGAACGTGAGTGTTTGTTATATTTACATGTTCTGAAGTCCCCTGAAAATGAAAATCACGTTTTTAGCGAATGGTCTGTATGTGTTATCAGCATATCTCAAGAACAAATAGTAGCAGAAATTCCAAACTCGGTATTCTAAATGTGTATCATATCGGGATGCATCATATTGTGATGCAACAGTAAGCTTTCCGTTGAGATGAAGCAAATGGTTCGTGTACAGGGACACTCAAAAGAATTCAAATACATTACGTCTATGGGGGAAATTGCAGGTAAGTAGAGGTTAACATCTATAGACTGCACTAAACCAAATGAAATGATTATGTATTTTTTGTAATAGGGATAGTCAACTGGAAAAAAAAATTGTGTATGTTGGAACCTCGCCTCCCCCCCTGGGGGGATGTCCCCTATCGAGGGGAGTAAATATTCATGATGGATATCTTTCAAAAGAGCTCGTCAGTACCTTTAAAACGAATGATTGAACCATCGATCTGCGATAATTTAAAATAAAGTTATAAATTTTTTTCCATTTTAACAATTTTTTTTTTTTTTTTTTTTTTTTTTTTTATGTAATATTGAGAATAAATGCAACATTTTTTGGGATATTTAGTGTTATACTACTTCTCTAATAGGGAAATCGTCTGCATTATCATAAAAGATAATCTGTTTAAATAATAATTTTCATAAATTATTTTTTAAAAACAGAATTATTTTTTAATAACCGAAATAAATTCTATATAAATTTGGGTGAATTAATGAAAAAGGGGGTTGAAGGGGGCGGTATCTCCCCTCACATAGAACTAATTATCATATAAAACTCTTCCGAAGTCTAATTTGAATTGTTTAACATAGGTTTACATGACAGTACTCGTTATCTTACCTTTTAATCTCCAACCTGCATTTATAGTATTAAATTTCAGGGTAAGAGAAAGTCGCGTGAGTGACACACCAGATTATTCATTTTTTATCTTTCCTTGATCATCTAAAATCATGTAAATATTTTCTTATCATGATTAAAACTGATTATGTTGTAAGGATTTAAAATATTTTAGAAACTTTTTATTACAGGATTTATTTTTATGCTTTATTTGTATTTTACTTTACAACCAGTAAGGAAAGTTTATTTTATTTTATTTTATTTATTTATTTATTTATTTTCGTTTGTGTAATTTAAAGCTTCATACTATAAATCAGACCATTTTATTAAACATTTATAAAACATTTGTATAAAAATTAAAAGTTAAAGTTTATGTAAAGTAATTTTAAATACAAACTAACATAATTTAATCTGTTATGAAACATTAAGAATGCTTCAAAGAAAAAATATATTTAGACTAACATTTTTTTTTAAATCTTCTTATTATGAAAGGGGAAATTTTGATAGTAATCAAATATATTGTTAAGTATTTCATAAATATAATTCCTTTATATATTCTTAATAAATAATGATAAACACAGGTAATTCTGGCTGATAAACCGAAATCATAACTTAAACTGATTATACATTCTGAAATTGTATTTTATTTTATTTCATTTTTAAGTTTTATCTATGCTATGGTTTTAACTTCCTTACACAAATTATAAGGAAATATTGTAATCCCGATTTGCTAAATGGGTTATATATCTCACATAGCTCAAAAATTAACCATCGTAGAATGTTGCAAATTTATATGGGTGATTGTCATGATGTCTATTTGTACATCTGCAAGTTTCGTCTTAACACGAGCTCTCGTTTTTAGAGATATCAGCAACTTTACCCGATTTTTCGTGACGTTTCTATGTGTGTATGCGTATATGTATCTTGCGTAACTCTAAAACATTTAGACGTAGAACGTTACAATTTGATATATAGGTTTGTTATAACATCTAGTTGTGCACTTCCTTTTTCGTCATTCGGTGACTTTCCGTTTTGTAGATATTTACAAAAATTATATTGAATCCGACATATTTATAAGATGGGACATTTTTAAGGATAGAAAGTAATTCTTAAAGACATAGAAAGGTTCTAGTCGATGAATGCACTTTTATGAATATTCAGCGCGTAGATAGAGCATGTAATGATATTGTTATGAAAGTTGCCGACATTTTCGAATTAATTCTTAATGCACAAGGTGATTATAATTAAAGTTACGATTCCAAAACGCTATAATTTTAAAACTACACATCAGAGCGATATGATATTTTATAAGAGCAATCGTGAGGCAATGAAACTTTGTTCGGGGAAGGAAAAAAGTAATTCCAACATGTTCCTATAGATGGCGCTGTCAGGGTAATGTCAGGGGAAACGCCTAAATGGACTTGGTAAACACAGGAATGTTGTCAGCAACACAATGGAATAGCACGAAACTATAGACTTCAAGGGTTTACTACAATTTTTTTAGCAAAAAGACAAGAATACGTGTTTACAGCGGAAAGAGTCGTAGTGAAAAGAGAAAAAGAGGAGCTTCATGAAGCAAGTACTTTATGGATAATTAAAGGCACATTTTGGAACTTTTTTTCTTTTCTTTTGCCGAACAACACTTCATTGCCTCACGATTGCTCTGGTAAAATATCAAATCGCTCTGATGGGTAGTTTTAAAATTATAGCATTTTGAAATCGTAACTTTAAATATAATCACCCTGTATAAGCAGGTTCTAGTTGATGAATGCACCTAATTTTGTTTTAGTCTTGTTTGTCATTTAAAGAATTTTCGAAGAATTTAGTTCAGCGCTATACACAAATGAATCTTTCCGGAAAATTCCAGGATCCTGTTCTTACTGAAGTTAGAGCTTCCAAATTTTGGCAACCCTAAAATACAAAATTTTGCCAAATTCAGTCGCCGAGTCGCCAAATTCCATGCCCAGACCAAAATTATCTTTGAATACAAACTTGGTGACTTAGCGAGATTAGCGATCAAATTTGGCAGCAAATATTGTTTCAGGATAGCCAGAATTATTAAATCATTTTTCAGTTTTAAAAGAACTAATTGTTTCGGTAAAATGTACCGTTTTTCACCTCTAATTTTTGGCAAAAAGAACAAAAGTAGGCCATCTATACAAGAATGATTTTCATTAAACTCTTAGGTATGAATTTGTGAATGATTCTATACTAAGTCATTTCTGAAAAAACTATTATAATTGTTTGGCGATATATATAATCCTATTATCAGGACTTTTGTGGTTGAAGAAACAGATTTTCAGTTTTCAGTTTTTTTTTTTTCCATGGTTGGAACCTGCCTGTTTAATTTACGAATCAGTTACTTCACACAGAAATGTCCATGTTTTCAAAACAATCTAGTGGGTGTGTAAAAAAGTCACGTGGTGTCCACAACAGAATTTTGTTTTCTCAGAATATACCAAATCATATCACAAATACCAAACAAAACATAATATGTGGTAAACGCGTATTGTCACGTATTATCGCACTTATATGCGCGAGACTATGTTATGTAATATTTACTTACATGAGGAAACAAATAGTAAAGAACATGAAAGAAGATTAGATAATATAAATATAAAAATAATACAATAAAAGAAGATAAATTCATTATAATAAGTGTGGGACCACAATAAGACAGACTTGATTGAATAATGTAAAACTTTCTTTTTAAAGCCTTTTTATGTCCATTAATAAGTTATTATCTTTAAAATAATAATAACAATAAAAACGAATTAATTTAACTAAGAATATTCAAATAAAAGAATAAGTTTGATGATAATTAATATTTCGGACATGTGTTGTTTTCAATAACTATTTATGCGTTTGTGGGAACGTCAAAGACCTTGATCTTTTCTTAACTGTTAAAGCCATCTGGCAGGTAGTACAGATATTGTGTCGCTATTTCTTGAGTGTGAATATATATATATTTTTTTTTTAATTCATCCGAGTAATGAAATGAAGTTTCGTAATTTATTTATCGATAATTTTTACAATAACATTTACAATAGTTTTTGCAATAATATTTTAGAACTAAAATCACTTTAAAAATATTGGTAGTATTATAATAAAATGCACTTAAAAAATATGAACGCTGTGGCCGCTGAATACCTAAGTCTTGAAGTACTCTGAAATAGTATGCGTAGTTAAAAAAATGTACACGGCATGTGATATTACTCTTTTTTATGAATGAAATTTAAAATTTGGGAATTAGTGAAATTATTTTGTTAATAAGTTTAGTGTTATCTTTTTTGAAGTTATTTCAATAATTAAAAATGTTATTGTAGTCATAAACAAAACAAAAAATATATAAAAATAGTTTTGGAGAATTGGTTATTTTTTCCAGATTTTTCAATATAGTATATATATTTTAGCCTTTTAATAAAAATATAATAACAAAACTCTTACGGTTATCGACGAAATGAAAATTATGAACATTAATATATAAAAAAATTGCTAACAGATAAAATGAAGAAACGGAAAGAAGACATTTATCAGAACTTTCTTGATATTTTTTTCCCAATCTTGTCGAAAAAATACACATCATCTGATGAAAATGGATGGAGCTCACTGTATTTTTAGTTTTTTTTTCACTTATATCCTTGAAAAATGTGATACGCTTATCACTTTCGGCTAGCAATTATCTTTGTTCTCTGGGCCATAAATTTTACAAGACACTCTGTCTTATTTTTACATAATGAGGCGTGAAATAGAAGACAATGTTTTGAAAGCCATTTTTCTTCGACTACACTTTCATTTTATCTGCTGCACTTTATTGGTAATATATATATATATATATAGTTTGCTGTTTCATTCTTCCACGAAAATAAAAGTAATATTGAAATTTAAATAAATAAATAAAAGTAATGTTGAAACTAAAAATTAATAAATAAATAAATAAATAAATAAAAGTCATATTGAAACTTAAAAATATAAAAATAAATAAATAAGTAGTATTGCAAAAATAAAAGTCAATATAAAAAATAAATCTACATAAAAATCATAAAAATTTCAAAATCGAAACGAAAGAAAAATGTTTTAAAATATTTTTACTAAGAAAACGACTAATGAAGAAAATAACTGTACTGATACATATTTGAATATATGTATATATATATACACATACATAAATATGTATATACATGTATTTGTGTGTATATTATAATCAACAAGAAATTTTATTCGGCTACGTATTTTTTATTTATTTGATTTATTATTATTTTTGTAATTGCTGAAACGTCAGACGAGGCCTCCATGTGCAGGTTCAGACAGATTTTGGGTTCAATCTGTGGACCTGTGTATCTGTCTCGCGATAGCGATCGCAAAAATCATCCTATTGACATGAAAATTGCTACACAAGTTCATGAGCCATACAGAAGTAGCTGTGTTGTTTTGGATGAGTATCCTGTTATTCCTGTTATTAGTTCGTGTACAGGGACATACAAATTTTTCCTTATCATTTAGGCCTATTGACAGAATTTGTATGTATTGCAATAGAGGCCGCAAAAATCCTCCGATTGACATGCAAATTGGTACTTATATTTAAGTGCTATACAGAAATTGCTGTAAAATGTTTGGTGTTTATATTGTTTATGGTTCCTGCATAGGGACACACAAAATCCTTCCTAATCATTACGACCTACGGGCAGAATATTATATAAACGCATTTTAACACATGGTTACATAGTATTTAACAAATCGAAAGTAACATAAGTTGTTGAGATGCTTAAAAGCATGTTTTCTGTAAAAAAAAAAAAAAAAAAAAAAAAAAAAAAAAAAAAAAAAAGGTGTGTTTTGACTTAATAATCAATGTACAGCGCCATTCAAAAGTTTTCTGATAATGTCAGGTAATCATCGAACAATTATTCGTAAGATACATAGTATAAGTTTTTACTAATATATAATGTTCATGGCTCATTTACAATCTCTTTTGGGGGCACACAAAAGAATTTCATGACATTAGAGCCTATGGATAGTTTTTTAATTTTAGTACCTTTAAACGAGTTTATAATGCATTCAACAAAATGGAATTAACATACGTATTACTAAGTTGCTTAAAAACATGTTTTCTGTAGAAAATAGTATGAAAAGTCTAAGTAATTTATTTACAGGACCATACAAAAGAATTCCAATGGCATTCGGCAATCATCCAAATTATGTCAAAAATAAGTTGATTTTTAGGGTTTTGTCCTGCTAGAATTGCAATCCGTCACACATTGCGGCGTCAGCGTATATATGCACCGGTAATACATAATATGTTAATTGCTTTCGAATTTTATAGAAGTTTAAGTTTCTAAATTAAAAAAAAATTCAAAATACTAAATTTTTTTCTCCGAGGCCAGTTTGAAAAAAAAATGTATATATATATATATATATATATATTACAATATTTACAAATAATAATAATGTAATAATTTACTTTTGATATTTTGATTTTGGTCTCTAGAAGTTTTGAAAATTTTTTTAATTGAAAGGATCTCGACCGGCTTTAATATGTTTAAGTATTTATTTATGGTAAAAAACGGTTTGAATGTTTTTTAAAAAAAATTGAAATCGATATATGTATTTACAATTAAACTTTTTAATACCATACCTTTTATGCAAAGTATTTGAACGTATATTGCAGGAATATTTATAAGTTTTACTATCTATAATTATTCTGTTAATTTCTTTTAAAGTATTCAGAATAAATATGTGTAAAGAAAGTGCAAAAAAAAAAAAAAAAAAAAATCAGTAAATTTATTATTTTCTTTCTCTCTCTCTCTCTCTCTCTCTTTTTTTTTTTTTGATAAAATGAGCAAAATTAAGTAAACTAAGATCGTCTTCTTCTATTTTTACAGCATTAGAAAACAATTTTTACAGCATTAGAAAAAAAGTATTTAATATAAGCACATTTTAACTATAAACTGTCATTACGTGAAACAAGACATTTGAATAAACGACTTAGACTTGCTGTAAAAATGTGTCTTTTCATCAAATATTTCCTGATTATAATATTACCTCAAATTCGAATAAATAAATTATAAAAATAATTTATCAGATGTATAACATAAAGAATTTAATAGATGCAGGGATCAGTCTATGCTACCTATATTTTATACCTTACGAACATATAAGAAAAAGTGAGGTACCTTCAGACATGATCCATCTTGGTACAACACAAACTTCAGCTTTGAAATTCCTATTAGGGAGTTTTTTATGGTATTATAGAGTGTAATATAGTTTAGTTAATACTATAGTTTGGAACATACTTGCCAACATACTAATTAATATTTCGTAGTATTGTTATCAATGCCTTCTTTTCCACACCAGTATCTTTTTAGAGTGTTTTTCTTCATATTTAATCGTAATTGCATTTGGAGACTATTATTCTAAAAACTTACTGGTGTGAGAAAAAGGGCGGGACTAACAAAACTACAGAATATTAATTAGCATTTTGGCAAGTATGGTTTGGAACCTATCCCATTTATAGGTAATAATTGTTCTGATTTTCATTGTTTTCAAAGGTGCAGTATTACATGTGTGTTCTTTCGTAAACAAATTTTTATATAAGAATAGAAATTATTGCAGTGAACGAATACGGAAATCAAAGCATGTATATTCCTAAAAATTTTAATGTTGAAATGATTATTGTATTTCTAAAACTATATTTGCAAGTTTCATTACATGATAATATGATCCCAAGTTGATCCGCCGCTATGTGAATGAACGAAAACACAAATATATATAATATTGAAAGCTCTACGACTTTGATTATGAACGGGGAAATATATCTATTTTATTCAAAAAACGCTTTACAATTTCTTTTCACATTACCCTTTTAATGTTCATTCATTTCGCACTGCAAGGAAAAAAAAATCACATTATTTATCACTTTTTTTATGCAGAAAGTCTCAATATGTATAAATTTTTTTTAATACGTTTTTAACGATTTTTAAACTTCTCTTTGTTCCTTTGTTCAGCAGACAGCAGTTATATTCTAAAACTCTATTCTAAAACTAAATGACATTTCAGAGGAATCCTAACACAAAAATCAGTTGAAATTTGTGGAAAAAATTGGTAGATCACCTGACCAAAGAATCGGCCCAGAACTTAAGCATTATAACTCTACAAATGATGTTTCAGAGGAATCCTAAAAATATTATGAATAGTATGGAGATTACGAATCCTTTGTATGGGTGAAATTCTCGAGGGATTTCCTAGAATTGGTTCATACACCAAGATTGTAGTTAGTAAAAGTAGCGTCTTGAGTTCGCATATTTTTAAATACGTTTGACCACGATAATATAAGAAAATGATCTAGAATTCTAAAAGGGGTTTTGAGAACTCGCTAGCAAAGAAAACTAAGACTTATAAGGATGACATCGAATTATATTTACTTGAGACACGATTTAGTTTCTAAATGTTAGTCACAGAATTTGTTCTCAGTATATAACTTCTTAAAAAACCCAAGGGAGGCATTCCCCCAGGCGAAGGCATTTTGAGTAGATGATGGACACCTACACCAAGAAACCACCGAATTAAAAATATTATTTAAAAACACTATTCAGCATGAAAATTGCCCAACACCATGTTGGCAAATTCGTTCCTGAATCCTAATATGACGTCCATTTTGCACTACCATGCACCATTTTTCAGGGAAGGCCTCCTATTTTTATCACTTTTCGGGAATTTTATGGGTATAAATTTAATTTTTAGGGGGGCAGGGGAGGAAGGATTATTTTAACTGTTAAATATCTTCTGAGGGGCTACAGAGTTGGAAAATTCTAAAACATCAACATTTGCAGTAAGGGGATATATATATATATATATATATATATATATATATTTTTTTTTGGGGGGGGGGTTGCCACTGAAATTATGTATTACATTTCTTATATATTTTTTTAATCTATTGTTAATGACCTTTATTAAACATTATATTTTTATGTTTTTTAGTGTTAAATTCTTCTTTGTCATTTTCTAAATTAAATTCATGGCCATAAAATTATCGAACAATGATAAAAATTGGGGGTGGGTGGTGGTGTCCTGAGAAAACGGTGTTTGATTGGGCAAAATGGTAGTCATATTCAGATTCAGGAGGTTATTTTAAATAAGAATCCGCAAGAATGGTATCAGAGGTCGAATTCCTTTTTTTTTTTTTTTTTCCCTTGTAGCGCAGTGAAATTCAATATTTTTTCTTTTGAAAAATCAAGAAAGTAAAATATAAAATATATATATTTATATATATGAACGATTATTCTTCTAGTTTACAGGAACGCATTAAACATTAAGACACAGCATTTCTAATTAAACTATTTAAAATCACTTAACTATAAACATCTGTGTACAATGAAAGAAATATTCTTTTGATGAAATGAAAACTATAAAGCAGAAATAAAGTTTTCTTATTCACCATTCTTTATTGCTATTTTTTAATTTTTTATTATTTTTTAAAACTGATATATGACCCTCTGATGTTCCAGAGATGTTTTAAAATATCCATGTGCTTGATTGAGCACAAAATTCTCTCCTTTTTAATTAGCGAAGAATTTACTGAGTGTGAACAAAGAGAGAAAGAAAAAAAAGGGGAAGAACACGAAGAAAGCCATTCTGCTTTAATAAAAAATAATATAACTTATGGCTTTTTAAAATAAATAAACAATTCAAAAGAAAAAATAATTTTCCACACTAGTAAACAAATAAACAAAATGTCTTAAATACTTTAGAAATTTGGCAAGGCAATGGTATTTTATGTAAGACACGATTGTGATTAATTATGCATGCGATGAAATAAAGCGCGAAATCAGGACACCAATAAATATATTAATACCGGGAAAATAAATAAGAAAAAGACAATTTTAAAAGCGTTCTATTTGTTTGATTTTAAGTTATGCAATATAAAGAATTAATTCCTTTCAGTTAATTTAAAAATTTTTACTTTTAAATTCATGAGCTATATTTTTATATTTTAATAGTTTTTTATACGATGAAAGAGAAAAATAACATTATAAAAATTTATTGGTTATTATTTTTTAATGTAAGCCTCTTTTGCATTTTAGTATCATTACTCAATTCATTACATTTGGATTTCATGGCAATTTATTATTTTATTTAATTAATTTACCTATTTATTATTCATTACATTATATTATATACATGTATCTTGTAAAATATAAACTGTTGAAATATAAATCACTAAATACTAAAGAGAAAAGTTAGTTATACAGACGCAAAATTGAAAGAATAATTTATGTATTACATAAATTTTGTTATATATATCTGGAAATTCAATCAAATTAATACGGAGAAATATGATAGATTAATAGATGATATTAATTAATAATTTAATTACATTAGTGATTAGACGCAGAATAGGTTATTGTTGCATGTAGGATTTGTAAAAATAAATAAAGAACTAAATAATAAAAAAATCCCTTTCTAAAAATCATCAGCGTTCAAGAATTTTTTATGTAATATTTTGAACTGAAAAGCATACATTCAGTAGTTTTAGGGGAAATCAAGCGTAGAACTAGTATCATCTCGGTGTCGAATTAGGTTAATCACAAATAGAACTAACGATTTTCTTGATATTTCTTAAACATACGTAATATTTCTATTATATGTAAACCCTATATAGAAATCTTTTTGTACGAATTTCCTTGTTAATTCAGGAGTATCGATAGGCATGATTATCTAAGTCGGTTATAGATCTCGGAAATGTATTTCATTAAAAACTACTCTAGCGATTTTCTTTTCACTCATTTTATAAAATATATTTTATATTCCTTTACAGCGTATGTACTGGTAAGTTATTACAAGAAAATTGGTAAACGCCCAGATTAGTTAGGTCAAGTCCATGTCTTCTGAAAACTCTATCCCCAAAAATATTTTATAATATGTATACTGGGGAGTAATGGAAATGTAATATTGCAGCACACCAATTCATTTAATATTATTTTTATGGAATTAAATAGAGAATAAATCTCGCATTTCATTTTTATTGTACAGTCGGGGAAAAAGAAACACGCAACACTCGCCTGTAATTTGGTTATTAATTGACGCAGAGAAATCTAACAGACAAAATTCAACAAGAAATTAAGTACACTTTTTGAAAATGGTGTCAAATTTTGAATTAGGAGTCATCTATATATGAAAAGCAAACATTCAAACCGTGTTTTCTCCAAAATAAAAAAATTTCGAGTTAGTGATTTTTCTTTGAACTTAACATAAAAATAGAATGCCTGCATATCATCCTAGATATGTCTACATATTTTCCTAATATCTAGTAATACATATAAACAGACGATAATTAGAATTTAAGGTTAGTTATTTTTTAATTTGTTAGTTTTTGTGTTGTCTGAAAAATTGTATCCGAAGGAGAAAACACGCTTTGAATGTTTGTTCCTCATACTGAAATGAGCGCCAAATTAATTTTTTTCAATAGCAACACCCAATTTTGACTTCATAATTAAATTCCTGAGAGTCGGGCAGTGAGGAAAAATATAGAGTTTGTATACTTTAGTTTAGTATTTGCAGCACCCTAATTTATTTAATATTATTTTGCAAGAATTAAACAGAAAATAAATCTCGCATTTCATTTTTATTGTACAGTCGGGGAAAAAGAAAAACGTAACACTCGCCTGTAATTTGGTTATTAATTGACGCAGATAAATCTAACAGACATCATTCAACAAGAAATTAAGTGTACTTTTTGAAAATGGTGTCAAATTTTGAATTAGGAGACATCTACATATTGAAATGAACGCCAAATTTGATTTTTTCAATAGCAACACTCAATTTTGACTTCATAATTAAATTCCTGAGTGTCGAGCAGTGCGGAAAAATATAGAATTAGTATTAGTTTAGTATTTGTAGCACACCAATTTATTTAATACTAGCCGCCTTCGGCGACCAGCTGGTTCGCGATCCATGAAAAATCCGACTTTATGAAACTCCCGCACGGTGGCGTCTTTTCCCCGTTTCAGATCTAACAACAGCTTATTGATATATAGTGAAAATAGCTTTGTTGAAATATTTAATCGCAGTAAATTCCCGCTCGGTAGCCTGCGGCGCCTTCTTCCACTTTCAATTTCTGAAACAGCCTGTTCACTCACCATGTTATGATCTTTCAAATTTCTGACTTTTGCAAAGTCCCGCTCGGGGGCGCCTGCGGCGCTTTATACCCGTTTTAGAACATACAACACTTTCCTCGCTCATTAGAATTTAAAATATTGAAATTTTAAAATATTACATCACCATCTGGCGGTAGACATTTCTGTAATCTACTGTTCAATTCTAAATCAGCAAACCTTTCAAATGATGTATTACTTATGAAAATATTTTAATTAGTAGCTGAGATACAAAAGAAAACCTAAACAGGAGATCTTAAAACGTGTAAATCCGGTAAAATATCGAATTCCTCTTTCGATAATGTAAAAGAACTTTAAAATATCTTTCGAATGATGTAATAAAAATAATTTAATCATAATTAGAATTTGAAATATTGAAATTTTAAAATATTACAGCGCCATCTGGCGGTAGAAATTTCTGTAATCTACTGTTCAATTCCAAATTAACAAAGCTTTAAAATGATGTATTACTTATAAAATTATTTTAATTAGTAGCTGAGATACAAAAGAAAACCGATTCAGGACACCTGAAAACGTGTAAATTGGGTGAAGTCTCGAATCCCACTTTTGATAATATAAAAGTATTTCAAATGGCTTTCGAATGAAGTATTAAAAATAATTTAATCATAATTAGAATTGGAAATACACGTATTAGAATATTAGAATAAAATTTTATTTGCAATTAAATGTAAATTAAATTTTTTTTTCCTCCGAAATTTCTCTCAGTAATCCGATTTATCCATGGTTTTCTCCAAAATTTGCATAATTCCGGCTTATATAACGTTAAAAATCCTTAGTACGATATGTGAGCAGAAATTGGAATTCGAAACTCTGCAAAATATTAAAGAATAAAGGTGTTCTGGGTATTCCGTTGTTTTCTCCGAATTCACAATCGAATTATCGGGCATTAAAACCAAATACTACGAAATTTCAACGGTATATCTCAATTTAAAATACTACAAAATATAAAAGAAAACTTAATCTTTTTCCAATAAATATGTAATTTTTTTTTTTTTTTTATTATTCATATATTTTATGAAAATTTAACAGTAGCTTTATAATATGCTGTCTAAGTCGAATATTTATTTAAATGTAACGTAACTGAATATTAGAAAAGGTTTTAAATTGCAATTTTTCTCCCCATTATAAAACACGTGATATCTTAATCAGTTAATTTTAAAAAATCTAATTGATGTATCGATAAGCCGCTTGCACTCTTAGATTTAAGAAAAAAAAAAAAAAAAAAAAACCTTTTATTTAGTACCAAATTCGTAACGATCGGACTAATATTTCTAATTTATTTTCCACTTTTTTCTGCTTTTAACTTCGTTAAAATATCTATTTTTATGCAATCGCGGTGAATTCTCAGTCATTGAGATCGCTTTTTGATTAGACATGGGTCTATATTTTAATTAATATCTCCGCAACTAATTAAAATTTTTAAATTCTGTTTTCACTATCACCTCGGGAAGGCTTCTAGGCACTCGTATGTCAAATTTTATACATCTGCGTTCAGTAGGAGCTGAACGTATAGATGCTCAGACAGACAGACATCTTCTTTTATTATTATAGATTATTTTGCTAGATTAAACGAAGAATAAGTCTCGCATTTAATTTTCATTGTACAGTCAAAGAAAAAAAAAAAAAAAAAAAGCAACACTCGCTGTAATTTGGTTAATAATTGACACAGAAAAATCTAACAAACATCATTCTACAAAACATTAAGTGCACTTTTTGAGATTGGTGTCAAATTTTAAATTAGGAGTCATCTACATGTTGAAATGAGTGCCAAATTTTTTTTTCAATAGCAACATCCAATTTTGACTTTATAATTAAATTCCTGAGAGTCTGGCAGTGCGGAAAAATATAGAGTTTGTATACTTTAGTTTAATATTCATAGAACTATTACAAAACATGTGTTACGGGGTTTATCTGTAAATCTAGAAAAATAAAATTAAGATCCTACAAAAATTAGACAAAATTTTATTGTTTCACATCGGAAATACTATAAAGCACTATAAAAATTTATAATAAAACGTTACCATTAGCTTCTTGGCTATCCTTAATTTTAGTTTTTTTAAATACGTATATACTTATAATTCATTAGAGAATATATTTTAGATTGGTCAGACAGCGTTCTTTAAAAAGTGCCATCATGGCTAAACTGATAACTAATAAAAATTAAATTTTCCTTCACTTTATTTTGTAGGTGTGATATAATATACGAACTGAAATAATTTATATACATGTATATATACACATAACAATGCATAAACTAAATTTTGTACGATAAATTATTTCATGTTATCATGAAGTAAACATTAAGCAATTTTAATCGTACTCGCCAGTTTCGGTCAGTTAAACTCTTTGAAACTGTACGATTTGTTTTATAATTTCTATTAAAATATAGTTTCTTAATTCAAATATATTTATAAAAGTAAATTTTAAATACTAAAGTACCCTTAAAATAAAGAATGCCAGCCCCCACAAAAAATAAATAAATAAATAGAAAAAATAAAGCAATATACGTACTAAATTATTAACCTTTTGACTATGACGGTTGTTAAGAAGCGATTAAACAAGTCTGCAATGCATTCCAATACCATTCGTTTATTTATTTATTTATTTATTTTTTTTTTATTGACAACTTTTACGTTTCACCTATTTTTCTATTTTAAACAGTAAGCCCCGTCTATTTCGTTAATTTTTTTTCTTCTAATGTTTGTTCGTTTAAAGGATTCAAAATTTATCACCAATAATTGATGAGGCAAATATCACTTGTGTATATTTTTGTATACTTGCCAACATACTAATTAATATTCCGTAGTATTGTTAGCCCCACCTTCTTTTTACACCGGTATCCTTTTAGAGCATTTTTCATCTTTTTTAATTGTAATTGTATTTAGAGAATATTACTCTAAAAGTTTATTGGTGTGAGAAAAAGGGCGGGACTAGCAATACTACATGAATATTAATCAGGATGTTGGAAAGTATGTTTTTGCCAACGTAAAATAAGGGGTTTAATACAAATATGATAGTCACATTTTCTTTTCTATATTCTTTTGTTTTAGAAGAACGATGAAAGGCGGTTGTTTTGTTGTTTGACGAGTTTTCATGTGCTTTCATGTGTTGTTCATGTAGTTTCTTGTTCTCGTTTTTCTTGTTTTCTTTAGAAAACAGGAATTCGTTTGCTAACATTAATCCATTAATGTCTAAAATGAAAATTTGTCCCCCCCCCCCCACACGGGGAAAGACCATCTTTCCCGGGGTGGGGAGGGGTGGGGGCGATGCTCCTAAACATTAAAAAAAAAAAAAAAAAAAAAAAAAAAAAAAAAAAAAAAAAACTGAATTGACTATCGCTAATATATATATATATATATATATATTAATTTCATAATGATTATTAAAAAATAATTCTTTTTATGTGCATTTATACGAAATTTAGTCCTATACTGCCACGTTAGAAATTTAGAAAATAGAGAATGACAACGCCACCTGTTAGATGATTTCACCAAACGTTGAGGGTAACTTATGTTAAGGCACAACTAGTCCGGTCAATTTAGACATAAAAATAGTGATCAAATAAAGAAAATTCCGACAGAGCCAAATTTCCGTTGAGACCTTAGGTTCACCACAAAGAATAAGGTGTCAAAAGTCCCCATCGGTCCCATGTGTGCTAAGGGACTTATTCGATCCCCAAGGTCAAAATTTTGGGTTTTTTGGATTTTTCTCGAAAACGGTAAATTTTATCGAAAAAGTACCTCAGAGTAATGTTGTAGATCTCAAAATTCTCTATAAAAATGGTCCTTATGATTTTTTCTCTAAGACCCACCATTTCTACATGTGTGCTAAGGGACTTATTCGGGCCCCAAGGTCAAAATTTTGGGTTTTTTGGATTTTTTCTTGAAAACGGTAAGTTTTATCGAAAAAGTACCTCAGAGTAAAGTTGTAGATCTCAAAATTCTCTATAAAAATGGTCCTTATGATTTCTTCTCTAAGACCCACCATTTCTACATGTGTGCTAAGGGACTTATTCGGGCCCCAAGGTCAAAATTTTGGGTTTTTTTGATTTTTCTCGAAAACGGTAAGTTTTATCGAAAAAGTACCTCAGAGTAAAGTTGTAGATCTCAAAATTCTCTATAAAAATGGTCCTTATGATTTTTTCTCTAAGACCCACCATTTCCCAGATATTGCGCTTGTAAGAATCACGTTCTACATAATATGCACACATATGCCACGTATATACATATTCAGGTACTCAAGCAAGTAAAAATGCTTACTTGTGTCCAGAGCCCAGTTTACCCATTTAAAGGCCCGGGCTGTGATAATAGCGGAGCCCCCCCCCCCCCCCCCCACACACACACACACATTTTTCTTTTTCTTTAATATGAATGTTCATCATTAGATAAAATTTTACAATGGTCATATTAGAATAAGATTCTTATATACCATTTAAATGAACTCTGAAACTGTTTGCAAAAAATTAATTAAAACAAAAAAAAAATATTAACAACAAAAGAATCTAACTCACCGACCAAAGGAAAAGTTGCTGCACCAAAAACTTTAATGAATATATTTTACAGAATAAAAAAATTAAATTGGCTACTTCCTAGCCTTTGCCGCGCTGAAAGTCTAAAATGACTGGTAAAACTTACAATGATATAAAACTGAAACGCACAGAAAAAGTACTTCCTCTTTTAGCTGTGAGTAGCACTGTGAAAGTTCACGAAGAAGAAGTACCTTATTAAGTACCTTAGTACCTTATTAAGAAATACCTTATTATGAAGTACCTTATTAAGAAGTACACAGTATTATTATTTCAACGTATGAGTGTCACTAAGACTTTTGAGGATGAGATTGAAAAATTTTTCGCATATGAATTAGCTCCTTACCCGTTATCACTCTTTGATGCAGCTGGAATGCGTAAAACAATGAAGTCAGCTATTTACGATTGCTTTCAATCAGTCAATGCTGAGGTTGATTGTACAAACGCTGCTTACGTTATTGATGGAGGATATCTACTACATCACGTTGTGTGGGATCGAGAAGAAACCTTCAATGTAATTTTTGAAAATGTGTTCAGTATTTACGTAGACATTATGGTCATACAGTTACGGTAGTATTTGATGGCTATAGTGACACAACAAAGAACATAAAAGCTGCAGAACAACGCCGTCGTACTACAAAAACATCCTCAGGTTCCGACATAATGTTTGATGAATTTATGACAGTTCCAGTAAACCAACAACAATTTTTTGCAAACATTAATAATAAATCTCGATTTATTTCTATGTTGAGTAACAAATTAACTGCTGAAAATATTGCCGTGAAACAAGCTCCGAATGACGCCGATGTCCTCATAATTGAAATAGCAATAGAAATATTTAATGCAAGAAACACAACTATTGAAGTGGGCGAAGATGTTGATTTGTTAGTACTACTCACTGCAAGGACTCCATCTGATAAAATTATTTACTTTCTGAAACCTGGGAAGGCGCAACAACGCACAGAAATATATTCTTCTAAAAGTTTATCAGCTTATCCAAAATGCCAAAACTATATTTTATTTTTACATGCGATAACCGGCTGCGATACTACGTCAGCAATGTTCAGAAGGGGCAAAAATTCAGTATTAAAATCATTTGAAAAAAAACGATTTGATTGACTGCGCAAAAGTATTTACAGAAATTAATTCTCTACCTCAAATACTAATTACTGAAGGAATTCGGTTTCTTCTTGAGGTTTATGGAGCTCCAAAAAAAAAATTGATTGTATAGATAAGTACAGATATTTAACATTTGTAAAAAATACACGAAACAAAAAGCAAGTACAACTATCTTGTCTTCCTCCAACATCGGCATCTGCTATTCAACATTTGTTTCGAGTATACTATCAAGTTCAGACATGGCAAGGCAATCAACTGAACCCTGAAGACTGGGGTTGGAAATTGATAAATAATACTTTGGAACCGATTAAAACTTTACTGCCCCCTGCTCCAGAAAAACTTCTTAACTCTATTTTTTGCAAGTGCAAGAAAGGTTCTAATGCCAAATGTGGCTGTAAAAAAATAGGGTTGCAGTGTTCTCCAGCGTGTACCAATTGCCAAGGTCTATCGTGTTCGAATGTTCAATTAAATACAAGAGAGGAAGATTCATGTGATTTTGATGAAGAGACAACTGATTCATCTTCATTTGAACAATTTTTGAACATTCAGCAACAGGAAGAAGAAGAAAAAGAAGAAGAAGAAGAAAACATGATTGTTGAAGTTGAGTATGAAGAGTATGAGTCAGATTAAAGTAACAAAAAAACATACGAACGACAGTTAAACTCAATAACCAATATCAATAATCTTCATACTATTAAATAACTATTTTTCCTGAAAATAACGTCATACAGGTTCGTGGAATAGGCCTACCGGAGAAACCACGTTAAAAAAAACGCGCCGAGTACACTACCTCACAGGTGGTGTGGAAATGTGTGCATATTATGTAGAACGTGATTCTTACAAGCGCAATATCTGGGAAATGGTGGGTCTTAGAGAAAAAAATCATAAGGACCATTTTTATAGAGAATTTTGAGATCTACAACTTTACTCTGAGGTACTTTTTCGATAAAACTTACCGTTTTCGAGAAAAATCCAAAAAACCCAAAATTTTGACTTTGGGGCCCGAATAAGTCCCTTAGCACACATGTAGAAATGGTGGGTCTTGGAGAAAAAATCATAAGGATAATTTTTATAGAGAATTTTGAGATCTACAACTTTACTCTGAGGTACTTTTTCGATAAAACTTACCGTTTTCGAGAAAAATCCAAAAAACCCAAAATTTTGACCTTGGGGCCCGAATAAGTCCCTTAGCACACATGGGACCGATGGGGACTTTTGACACCTTATTCTTTGTGGTGAACCTAAGGTCTCTACGGAAATTTGGCTCTGTCGGAATTTTCTTTATTTCAATTGTCCAAATTGACCGGACTAAACTACGTATCAACATTAATGAAATTTTCTGCAGTTGTTCCTCAAATACAGTTGCCACAAATTTTGTCACAAACACAGACATTTTCTAAAAATTGTCAAATCGTGTTCCAGATCTCTTGAAACGTGTAAATCCATCAAAAACCCGAGGATGAAAATTTTTACGAATCCAATACTTTCTTCTATTCAATATAGAAATAACTAAAAAATGTTCTCGTGAAATAAAATTTAAAAACCAACGAAGCTTTCAATATAAGAGTATGTGCATTGTGCAAATCATCTTAACGCAAAACTTATTTAATATTTAATTTAATTGATTTTTGGAGATTTATATATACATTTATTTCAAAACTAAAATCCAAGAAAGAAATTAATATATATCATTTATTTATTTATTTTATTATTTTTTTTTCCCTCATAATCTTTATTCCAATTTAAATTTATGCCTAAACATTAGGTATTAATTTATGGTTAGTATGTATCTACAATAACTTTCAAAATTTGTAGCAATTTACAATCGCAGATAGCAACACTTTTCAATCATATACATTGGTTATTTGAATCCTAAGAAATAGAAAGTTTTGGTCTTCTTTTACCTTGTTACATGCTTCCTGACTATTTTGTAAAGACATTACATTTATTTTATTTCTATTTTTCTTACATTATTTATTTCTTTTTTTTATTTATTCATTTTATTTTATTTTACTATTATTTTCCTCTCATTACTCTAGATGGCAGCACTATTCACGTTATAATAATTATGAATAATAATCTGCTTACTTTTTAGGATTTGAATCATTATGAATCCTTAATCTACCCGAATCCCACTGTGAATCCTTTATATTACTCAATGGTCACTGCAATTTTGAACTAATTAACTGTGTGTTTAACTGAGATCGGATTGTTAAATTTTTACATGTGCATCGTATCTTTGTTTTTTCTGGATTGAATTTTTGTGTTTCTTTACATTGTATGGTATGATTTGAGTCCGTATCAAATATATTTTATTAAGTAATTTTGTATTTTTATTTTAATCTCCAATTTAATATGGCTTTGGATTATCATTTCAGGTAATAGTGTTATTTTGATCTTCATTTTTATGGATTTACTATGGATGTTTCGGGCTTGTGACAGAGAAAAACATCCATTTCTTAGCATATTTGCATTCTACCAGGCCCTTGAAAACGTTATAATGCAAATTATGCTCTTTTCTCATTCCAATTTCCAAAATTCATTTCGATTTATCTTTAATTCTTTTCTGATTTGATATGAGTAGTCTTCGCTTATGATCCGAATAATTGTTTTAATGCTGAGGTTGAATCATCTTCGAATTTCAAAAATTTTTTTGCACTGATATTATTATATTAATGTATTGCTATATATATATATTATTATTATTATTATTTAAATTGTTTCTCTATTATATTTATATTGAATTATTTTCTCCCAACAGTTTCATTAAAAAACAAATTTTCTGTTTTTCATTTTTTTATGTCATTTAACTTACAGTGTTATATAAAGAGAGAATAACTAAGTTAAAACGCTCAAATTTACCTTTTTATATTTAGAGTGCAAAATTCCCTTCAAATAGTAGACGTTTCCCTCGGTGCATGTTTCTAAAAAACGATTTTTGTATTCTGAACATCCGAAAAAAGGAGAAATGAATTTTATCGGATTCTGCGATAAATCTCAGCAGAAAGAAAATCGCATAGATTTCTAGATTGCTGATCCGCCCTTAGGATAGCGGAGATAGCTACTATTTCCGCTATGGGAAAAACGGTGTTGCATTGCTCTTTTAGCAAACGTTGAATACAAATGTCTGGATTTTTTCGAAAGAAATAGGATGATGGTTTGATATTTTTTTTTTTTTTTTTTTTCTCAATTGCAGGATTTTACTGCACCAAAATAATTTAATACAATTTTTGGTGAACCATATTTCACTGCACTTATTTAACAGAAAAATTTGAATATAATTCGGGGGGAAAATCCGAATCCTAATAATTTAAACTTAAAAACGTAATTTCAAAGCAAATTATGCCTGATGACGTTGAAGTATACAATAATTATTAATATTAACAGCGAAAATAGTTAAATATACCTATATTGAAGTACAGCATTTTTAAACTGTTTGATTCCTGTATGAATTTAATATATGTTGTTTTTTTTTTTTTAATTTAATGTACTTCTATTTAATTCAGTGTAAAGAAAACATTATCACAGCATTTGATGAAAAATAAACTTTAAAGAGTATAAAAGAAAAAATTTGTTTTGTCTTACACAATATTGTGTTATGTTACAGGAAAAATACTGCTTTACTGCCTTTAAAACAATTGTTTAAATATATACATATATATATGTATAGATATAGATATATAAATAAGTTATACCACAAATTTAAATAACAAAATTCAGTAATTCTTTTCATTTCAAAAAAAATAATAATCAACTCGTAAATTTTTGATAACAATTAAAAATTAAAATAAAGTATGTAATTTTGTCTAAAAAAGGGCTTCTTCAACTTTTTCGATACTGTCCGTTTCGATATTGATTATTATTATTTTTTTCCTTTTTCTTTTCTTTACAAAAAAAAAAAAAAAAAAAAAAAAAAAAAAACTTTTTTGATGAAATTCTGGCAAATGCAGAATTTAGTTTACGGAGGATTAGTAGATTTTTCAAATTATAACATCGCTTTCAAATTATTCAATTGTATTTTCGATTTCGATAAATGCCAAACCAACGTAAAACTGGCAAAACGTTTTATCCGTAGACTGAGACTAATAGTCCTCCCTCCTAAAAAAAAAAAATAATAATAATAATAATATACACAGTGCGTCAAGTAAGTCTTAAGAATGGGTCTGTAAAAAAAAAAGATACAAGAAATTAATACCTGTTTTGGTTTTTTATTCAAAACAGAATTTTCCGGTTTCAATTCACTTTTTGCAGTGATTTATTAATGAAAATAACGCCATTCACTTCGTGGAATGGCCTACAAATCACGCGTCGAAACTGCTTGAATGGTCGAAATGTCCTCAAAATAAAACGCTTTTAACTTCATTTTAAATTTTGGGAATAAGGAGTAGTCACACGGTGCTAAATCGGGTAAATACATTGAATGGTTCAACACACAGACATTATTTTTTGCCAAAAATCGAAGAATAATAAGGAGGTGTGACTGGGTACATTGCCGTGAAACAAACACCAACTGCTTTCAATCCGATAGTCTGGACGATTGTGACGAATTCTGGCCACTAAACGCTTTAAAACAGCTAAGTAGTATTCAGCTGTGATTGTTTTTGTAGTTTGAACAAATTCTTTGT
Organism: Salticus scenicus; assembly: GCA_963930645.1. NCBI lineage: Eukaryota > Metazoa > Arthropoda > Arachnida > Araneae > Salticidae > Salticus > Salticus scenicus. The sequence goes on along the minus strand of OZ005648.1, from coordinate 324,525,481 downwards.
GGTTAATACCTTTACTATCGAAGAATGTAATGAGCATTGTTTTTATTTTGGATGAAACTTTCCTTGTTTTCTTGGTTTGCGGTGAATTTTGGGACTTCCATTACTCACTTTGTCGCTTTGATTCAGGATCATATTAGAAACACCACGTTTCAATATTTGTAACAATAGACTTCAAGAAGATTGGATCGTTTTCAGCGGCTGAAATGATGTCTCTGCAATGTGTACGTCGCATTGCTTTTTGTTCAGGGGTTAAAATGTGTGGAATAAATTTAGTTTACACTTTTGTTTTTCCCAAATCTTCATGCAGGATGGTTCAAATTGTTTCTTTGTTGATGTTTTAAGAGTCTTCCATCATTCTCGGGGTCGCACAGTGATCGTTTGTTGCGAAACTTCGTACTTTCTCAATAACTTCAGGTGTCCTAGATGAAATTGGTCTTCCACTACGCTGATCAGCTTCTAACGTATCTCTTCCGTCTAAAAAACTTTTTTGCCACCCAAAACATCATCTACTTAAACAACAATCACCGTAAACTTGTTTCATGAGTTGGTATGTTTCCGAAGCACTTTTACCAAGTTTTGCGTTAAATTTAATTACAACTCTTTATTCCATCTTAAAAAATCAACATGAAAAAAATTCACTTCTGCAATGAACGCTCGCCTTCTCTCAGCTACTTAACGAAATCTGCAAAACTTTTTGACAGTGTGCCAGCAGACGATGGACGTTATGATGCATGCGCATTTACACTCACAGCGCCTTTACAACCTGCGCTCTGAGACGAATCTTAAAACTTATTTGACGCGCTGTGTATACATACATGTATAAAGTGACATAAAAACAAAGACAAAACGTTACTTGCTAAATTTTTGATGTATATATGTATCCAACCATTAAATGCAGTAATTTCTTATAAAAATATTTAAAGTGTTTTTTTTTTTCTTTTTTTATTAATCCAGCATGAAATATCAAATATGAACAGTATTTGATGATATATATATATATATATATATATATATATTAAATGGGAAAAGGTAAAATATTTACGTGATGAAAGATTACTGGGTGAACTATGGAAAAAATATCATATTATGCAATCTGGTAAACGTTATTGCACATAAAGCAGAGCTGCAATTTCGATCAGTAACCTTAATACAGGCAGCAGGTTAAATTAGGTTAAATAAGTAGAAATTATTTGTTACTAATCTTATATCTCTACTAGCAATAGAGTAACTAAAATCTTTAGTGTTTTAATACTTTGATGTGTTCTTATAAAAATAAATCCAAGACAGAAATTTGTTATCTATACTAAGAAAACTATTAAAACCGAATAATTGGTACATTAATGGATACAACAACTATAACCCTAGAAAAAAGTATTAGACTTTCTTATTTTGAAACTCTTTAATTTCTAAACATATGCTTTTATTTAATATAAAACTATACAATATTGTTTTAATTTATTTCTTATGAATATTTATTGTGGAACTTTAAAGTAATAATGGAAATGAAAATGGAACTAACATAACTAAAATCTTTAGTGTTTTAATACTTTGAGGTGTTCTTAAAAAAATAAATAAAAATCCAAGACAGAAATTTGTTATCTATACTAAGAAAACAGTCAAAACCGAATAATTGATACATTAATGGAGACAACAACTATAACCCGTGTACAAAAGTATTAGACCTTCTTATTTTGAAACTCTTTAATATCTAAATATAAGCTTTTATTTAAAATGAAACTATACAATAATGCTTTAATTTATTTTTTATGAAAATTTACTGGTGGGACTTTAAAGTACTAATGGAAATAAAAATGGAACTGAATGATTTTTTTACATAGTAAAATGCTTTTCTTACAGTTCTTTTAGTATTCAGTTGGACATAGGTACTCTTACGATTGATATTTCTAGTCTCTATCTTATTTTTCTTGAGATTTCCGAAATAAGAAGGTTTGTGCTTTGGAGATGAATTAATCTGAAGGCGTTAATATCAAAGCTTCTAAATGCTAAGTGATTCGGAATACTTCGTAGTTAGTAGAGTAACGGTATTTATTTTATATCTATACACGTATTTTTCACGAATATCAAATGGGAACACCCAAAAATCGTCTAGGGTACGTTTGTGTTCCCTGATACGACTTTTAAAAAACACTGGTCAAAGCAGTGACATCAAATGAATAATTGTTCATTCGATAATTTATACGCACAGAGCAGACATACGAACATATATATAAGTGCGTCATGTATGCTTCATCCTAGGTCCACTTCTAATTCTTCGTGAAGATGAAAACAGATAGCACAGAAAAGGATTGTAACATCAAGAACTTAGTAGTAACTGCCATTAAGCAGTATCACCATCTGGAGTCCAATCGGCTATTCTGGTGTAAACAGAGTACCTGACTTACAATGATTCATCTATTTCATTTACGAGTTTTATCCAGATTTTCAATGTTTTAAGACCACTGCCATTAACAGCTAAAATAAGATGCATTTTTCAAACACGTTTGCATATTTTTTTTTTTTTTTTTTTAAGTTCGATTGTTCAGAAATTGGCATATTGACATGGGAAAAAAAAAATCAGAAAAATCAGTAAATAATAGTTATAATTACATAACCTTTTTTCAGTTGGATTTAGTTAACTTAAATAACCTTTGGAAAATAAATGCATTTCTTTATTCACTATCAAAACAAAATTTCTCCAGTTATCAAGTTTATTTTAACTAAATTTGATATCACTAATATACGATAATTATATAATGCCTCTTTTCCTAATAGCAACATTATCTGAAAATCCAAAGAGCTCAACTCAAACGAAATTTGATTATAGTAACGGAAGTAGTTGATTTAATTTACATCAGTCCAAAGCAGAATCTGATGGCAGATGATAATTTTCTACTCAAACTTACTTGGAAATGTAAGATAATTATTAAAGTTTAGTCTTCTAAATCATTAGAAAATGGTTCTGCATTCGAATACGTTTGCTTGTAAGCAGAAATTAACTTGTTTATGTTACTGGCAAAGTAAAGAGAGTGAGTAGAAATTGTATGTGGAAATGTGATATGAATGTCTATTTGTCTTTATATAATTAGCTGTTATTCAGAGTCATTTCGTAAAGTTTATTTAATTTGTATTCTTATTAATGAAAATTAAAAATATCAATTGAGAAAACGATATTGCTAATTGGGTCAATTTTGCATCAATTTGGTTAGATCAGCTGATTAGTCAACTGCAGTTTTAAAAGAAATTTACATTACTTATAAAAATGTTTTTATAGGTAAAAATTTAAACTAGACTTTAATTTTGCAATTACGTTTCATGCCGTTGTATCTAACATATTAGCATTTTAAAGACTTTTTAATTATTAATGACATAAATTAATAGAGAATTATATTTAAACTACCCTTTGGAAAATGATGGTTGTAAATATTTACAGAAAGTGTGAAGTCTCTTTTTTTTTTTTTTTTTTGTAAGACTTTTTTTATAGCTTACATTCTCTGTCATAAACCTTCTGCCGAATCCGAGGCCGAACTGAAAAATGGAAAATAAATTAGAAATATCAGTCCTATCATTAGAAAATCGGTACCAAATGAAAGGGGCGACTTTTCTGAATCCAAGGGTGCAAGCAAGTTTTTTGACACAACAATTCGATTTTCTTAAATTAACTAAAGTATTAAATTTAGGTGGTAACTCTCCATTTTAATTCATTTCAGTCATTTTAAAAAGTTCGTGGCTCGTTACAAATTCGATATCAATTTAAGGAGGCGCTTTTTCTGAATCCAGCGGTACAAATAGTTTTTCCACACGGCAATTAGATATTTTTAAATTAACTAAAGTATGAAATTTAGTTGGCAACACTTGATTTTGAACTTTTCATACTTTTTAGTGCGAATTAAGCTAATAGAAAAAGTCTTTAATTATTATTATTATTATTTATTTATTTTTTAAATATTTTTTCAAGTTACATTCTATATTATTTACAATTGACATGTGTTTAATATTCTTGTGATTACAACTTAATATAAGAATAGAATTTAATTGCTTTAAATTGCTGATTCAAAAGGTATTGTAAAAATATGTTATTACATTTTGTAATATTGTATAATATTACTAATTGAAATAAGCTTTCGTCTCAAGGTTGAAATATTTTTTCATCTCAATTTTTCATTTTCTATCTGCATTTAACTACTGGATAGTGAGGAACATAATAACTGGATAGTAAGTAAATTACTGCAGATAATTTAACTCTTCCAACCCTTAATTTCTACAGCTCTTCGTCTAAACCAGTTTTTATGACACAACTGGAAAAATGTTACATCCATATAAAAAATGTAAATGTTTTCCCGTAGGAAATTGTTCTTGACGTTCAAAATATCGCTTTGTAAAATAGTAAAATAAATTTTCATTGAAAGTTCAGTAAGAGTTCTGAATAGTCCCATTCTGCAAAAAAAACAGCTGCATAATTGATTATCCGATAGAAATTAAGAAAAACGCTAAGATTTTCACATTGTGTTTCTCTCTCTCTCTCTCTTTAGGCAAGATAGTGTAGCAAGATGTGCGTGTGGTGTCATGGAGACTCAATTAAATCGATGTTATTATCTCAATAGTACCATGCTGAATTACAGTGATTTACAAAATACATTTTACATTCATTTTTGATTGAAATCTCGCCAAACTCGCATGTGGGGAAGCCAAACACACATTTATCAAAAGTCTGAATACAAAGCTAATATATTAAAATTGAATTTATGGTAACTTTTTTATCAACAGGTTTTTTAACATGGAATCTGGTAGCCGGATTTTAAGCGAAGAAAAGTATGCTAGGTTTCTATAGAAAGATAGTTTGCACTCATTGTAAGTAATGTGTAAGCTAAGTAAAATTTATGAATCGTCAATAGTATTGCAGATATGAAATTAAATCTATTTATCTAATAAAAGAATAACTTAGCAACTAATTGTCTTATGAGAACATCTACAAGGAAATTCCTGATTAAATTGTAATTGCGAACATTGAGCTTAACTTATAAAGATTATTCAGTAAATAAATTTAATCCAATACAGCAGAGTCGGCTTTATTCGAGCCCCGACTAACCGAGTTCCAGGTTGACCTTATGTTGTCCTGAAAAAGTAGGAGGCGTGACTTGACAAATGACGTAAATAAAGTTTGACAAATTTTACTATACAGTACTGTATTTTATAATTTTTGTACACTAAGGGATCAAAAAAAGAAGAAAAAAAAGCCGCACTGCAGAAAAATTGACTTATAACTTTTTTTTTATTTGTAATAACTTCAAAACTAATGGTTCAAACAAATAAAAATGTCATGTTTGCATGATACCAAAGAGACCAAATTATACGTATGTACATTTTCGATTTAGTAATTCGCTTTATTGCACTCTAGGAAGTACTTAATAAAAATCAACATAAAACTTTCTTTTTAAACGCAATATAATAAACATATAATTTGTATTTTATTATTATATATTATATAAAATAAACAAGTTATATTTTAATATATGAAATAAGATTATTTATTTGTTAGATATAAACAATTACTTATAAAAATATGCATTCTGCTTTGGGTTAATTCCCCTTTTATATGGAATTATTGCTTTAATGCCACCGCCTTTTTATAGACTAACCATTTTCAAGCGGATTCAGATTAATACTACTAGCAGGTCTGCTAAAGAAAAAATTCTACGGTATTCTTTGTGGGATTTAACTTGAAGTGAAAAAATTAGAATAATTTATAGAATTGAATTTATCGAATTATTTATCGAATCATGTTCTTATACTGACTAAGAACAGGATTCGAAAAGGATTTATTTAACGAAACCGTATGCAAGGTACTTTTTTTACATAGGAATTTTTGCTAGTGTTCGGACACTTTTGTTACCGAGTGTACCTTTAAAATAGTCCGCCAGGGGCCATTTTTCATTGCGCAGCACTAGTGAGACGTAAAACCCAATCAACCAATCAACCAACCAGGGGCCACTTTTATAATGGCTGTGTTTTATTTCGAGTTAATTGATCCTTTGAGCATGAAATTTTGCCCGACTCCTTCAAAAGTTATGCACCTCTATATCATAATGTACGGAGAATGCGTCACTGTTTTACAAGTGCAATTTTCCTAAAGTCGGTCACATTTTCGTTGTCCAACTAGCTTTTTCAATCAGCTATAATGAATCAAACTTGATTCATTAGATAAAAACAGTTCAACCAAATAATTGACTGATGATCTTTTTAAATTATTGGTCAACCGAAGTCTTGTTTCTTTTTTTCTTTTTTTTTTAATTAATACTTTTCCTTAATAATTGCTTTTGTTTTTGCAGATTTTCCGGTTTTTATTCTGCTTTGTGTAATTGTTCCCGCACTGTTTTTGAAGAAAGTATTTTGCTATGTACTTTTTTAATATCTTGTGGCGTTTGCGTTCCTGCAAACTCCATCTTAACTTAAATACTTAGATTACTAAGAAAACCAGAGACGTGAATTGAACAAACAATAAGAGTTTATTTGAACCAGAATAATGGGAGGGCGGCCTGGAAATAGATCTTAGTTCAGTCAGCGTATTACTAAATCAAAAATATATAAATCAACAATTTAATTATCTTAAATATCTCACCACAGCAGATAGTCGAAGGTATAGAGACGGTCGCACTCGTACTCCAATACTACGGCTTCACTATGGGACAGAGGATTCCCTTCTGACCCAGCTTGAACTTTCCGAAACTTAGTAGACACTCACCAACACTCAACACTACTTAACTTCACGCCACTAAATCTCCACTACTCTACTTCTCAATATCCGTCAAACTAAGATTCAAAACATCCACTATACGATCCTCCAACATCCACATCATCTACTAAAACCATCTCTATTTTTATACTTCTTCCTACACCCTCCTTTCACTGCATTTCAATCCGTACTTTTAAAAATCACTTCTAATTTAACTAATATTCAAAATCTAAGTCTTTTAATGCAGCACCCCGCCGACACAAAACTAGCTCGACCTCAACCTTCACCGAGTCACTGGCGACGGAGTGATTTTAACCGTCCCCACTTCCTAGTTTGCTGGATCCAGCTTAATTAAAACAACTGTGGTGACGTTCTGACGTCTCAACCTCACAGTCCCCCTCCAAGAAAAAAACTTTTGTCGGGAAAAGCCCCAACGGGTTTGATCGAGTAAATTTAAATAGCTTCATTCCATATCTAACTATCTCAAATCTCTGAAGTGTGAGTGCAGCCGTCACTTAAATTTTAACCGGGTGAGAAAAACTTAAAAATTTGTTAAATCCCTGAGCGAAAACTCGGGGACGCAAAAAAAATTAATGTAAAATTTTAAATAAAAGGCGTACTTTTACCCCGAGAACTCCGGGACTCTGACTGAGCTAAAACCAGGCTTACAGTAGGATTTACACACGTCTCCCTGTTAGGCCAGGAAGGCAATTGTATGACTTTAATGATATATTGTAGAATTATAAAGAGACTCGCATGTACAAATGCGATAATTTCTTGCTGTAGAATAGAGTCTGTTGCACAGCTTGTTCATATACCACAAATAATCTTTTTAACATATCTAAGTGAAGAAAAAGTCTTTAGTAAAATTTAATGGTATTAAATAGGATGGCGAACTTGAAAATCTATCCTGCAGATGAAGTGGCTAGCAGTTTAATTGTCGTCAGGAAAAAGTAGACGTCGGAATGTGCAGGCTGTCCACATCCAGAAAAAAAGAACTTTTTGAAATCAGATTAAGAGATCTTTCACTTCAGATAAAAATACTTTTAACATCAGATTAAGAGAAATAGTCCATCAGAGTGTGTCTGAAATGGGAAAAACTTTTACAATATGCATAGTAAAAAAAATAGTTAGAATTCATCTCTAGAAGAAACTGAGACATGTTCGTCTCTATTAACATAATAGATAGGTTACATACAGAAATATTTCTCCCTCCTTAGCTAAAGCATAAGCGAAAAAACTGAGCAGTTAGTCTTTTTAATGTTATATGGTTAAACACGCTTTTTATGCTTATAGCTTAAAAAAAAAACATCGTTCCCCCTCTAAAAGGAACGATGACTACATATAAACTTTTAGACAAATATTCAACAAATACAAATATGCAGTTTATAAATACATCATTTATAGAAATACAAAAGAAAAAAGGCGGGGAAATTTACAAAGGGTCCAAAAAAACAGTTTATATTACCAGCTTTCTGCAGGTGATGGCTACAAGGTAAAAGAACTTAATACATACATAAAATAGATATTTAAGAGAGAACAAAAATGTTGACATTGGAGCAGAACATGAATTTTGATTTGAAAGTTCATGGCTAAATTAAATTTTGTATTTTTAGTTTGGGAAAGTCCATAACTTTCGTAAGAGTTCTTAAAATATAAAGTCCCAAAAAGGCTTCAAAGTATGTCGAACATTTTGTACAGCTCTGACAGAAATGCACTTGTAATAGAAAAAAAATATAGAACGGTATCACCTGATGTGAATTTGCAGCTGTAACTTCAGAAAGGTTAGAGGTCTTGGTGAATGTGCTCGATGTACTCGTCAGCTAGGCCACAGGGTTGCAGGCTTTCAGACCGGGGTCTAGGGCTATCCCAAAAGGCTTGTACAAAGGCTTGTTCGTCAGGTGATTCATATGGCTGAGCATGTTGTCGGAGTCTGGCTTGACGCCGAGTATTGAATCGGTGTTGTAAAGAGAACTCGTCTGTGCCGACCGAGTCAGGAGCTGCTAGGAATTTCTCCATGTGCCGTCCGCTAGCTGATGAAGAGGGTGGAGGTCTTTTTCGAACCCTTGCCTTTCTCTTAGGTCGGAAAAAGTCGGTGCGTACTGAATCTGGAACTGCTAGTACCTTCTGTGGGCGATGTGTTCCAGAGGACTTTGAGGAGGGGGCTTGTGGCCGTTTTAAATATTTGTTCCAAGCTTTTTTCTTTTTAATCTGCGGTATAAAAGAGCTATTAGTAAAAGAATAGTCGCGTTTGCGACCAGTTTGCCTAGGAAATTTCACATTAGAAAAGTTTGATGACCCACTGCGAGCTCGCTTGTGTGCGACGGGTCTGCTAACACTAGATTGGTCAGCGGAAGTGCCCTGAAGAGATTTTTCGGGAGTTGTAGGAGTAGGTAGTTTATCAGCTGTATAGGAATCAGGAGCACTAGGCTGGGAAGGGAGGTTAGGCGTAAAGACGGACTGTTCGTCAGGTGGGTTTGAACCCGGCACGCTATTACTATCAAGAGTTTCAGCATATGATTGAGTGCACTCTTTAAAAATGCGTATCTGGTAGACATTTATGGTAGTTGGGGTGCCGTTAAAATCGATTGTCAGATTATTATGTTCTACCTTTAAAACAGAGAAAAGCCCAATGAATTTTGGCCCAAATTTAGCTACTTTAGAATCTTTTTTTAAGCTAAGAAAATGTGATTCTAGGAGTATTTTATCTCCCACTTTTACTTCTAAAATTCTACGTTTAAGGTTATAATATACAGCCTGCTGCTCTTGAGCTTTTCTCAAATTTCTCTGAACTTCTGGTAGCAATTCTTCAATATTTCGCGTAATAAATTGAGATGCGTTTTGCTGTACTAATACCAGTTTCTGAAAGGGGGTCAGAATCTTTCTGCCCAAAAACAATTCAGCGGGAGTTTTTCCTGTTGCATCACTTACCGCTGTACGAATCGCATAGCCAAAATGATAGAGAAACTGATTCCAATTTTCATGATTTTGACCAATGAACGTCGCAATCATATTAATTAAAGTTCTATTAACACGTTCGGCCTCATTAGCTTGCGGCCGATATGGAACCCTGAAGACATGTTTAATTTCGAGTGTATCGCAAAGTGCCTTAAAAACATTACTTATAAATTGAGGACCATGGTCCGTTACAATTTGAAGGGGGGCGCCGTAACGAGAAATATAATTATTAAAGAAGGCAGTGGCCACTGCTTGTGCCGAAGCTTTACGTAAAGGCACAAATTCAACCCATTTACTAAAATAATCCACCATAACTAACACATAACGAAATCTATTTGGTTTAAAGAGGGGGTAAGGACCGATTAAGTTGAGTCCAAGAATTTGATTTGGAAAATCAACTTTAATAGGAATTAATTTACCGGCCGGCTTTACATTTTTATAATTATATTGCTGGCACAAGCGACAACTCGAAACATATTCATTAACAAACTTCGGCCGGCCAGGTGGTTCGGTCGGTAGGACGCTGCCTTCCGAATCTAATGGTCCCAGGTTCGAATCCTGGTGCGGGCATGGATGTTTGTGTTGTCTTATGTCTTCAAAATATTGTGTACTTGTATGATAAAAACATGTAAACCCTTGCGGTGTGGATTTTTCGAGATATAAGCGGCCTTAGAGGCAAGCAATAAATCTCAGTACTCATCAAACCAAACCAAACCAAACAAACTTCCTCATTTTAGGAAAGTAACAGGCATCTTTGAGCTTTTTATAAGTTTTCCTAATGCCAAAGTGCCCCGAAATTGGAGAGTCATGAAACTCAAATAGGATGGCTTGACGAAGAGATTGGGGAATTACAACTCGTAATTCGCCATAAGATGATAATAATTTTGAATAAAAAAGCAAGCCATCGATTAAAGAAAAAGATTGGGACCAGTTTAAGGCAATGGCTGATTCAAATAATGAAACTGACTCAGGATCTTCTAAATACTTATAGATTAATCCAAATTCGGGATCATTTTTTTGTTCTTGGATTAATTGATCTCTCGAATTTAACACAGATGCTGGCATAAGCGCTAAAGCGACTTTTTTCTTATCAGATACGAATTTATCGTTTAAGATAGTGACTAGATTTGTAGACGCACCTTGGTTTACTTGTTCACTTTCAATTTCCTTTACACGAGTTTCAGTCACGTTTGCTAATATTTCGGATTGAACCGGTTCAGCCTTGAAATGCAAATGATGAATATATGAGGCTTTAACAGTAGAATTTAACTGATCATTCTTTTCATTTAAAGCAAGGGATTGATCTAACCCATTAGATTTAATCGTATTTTCTTGAGTTTGAGTAGTACGTGAAAGAACGTCAGATACGATATTGTCAGAACCAGGTCGGTGTTCGATGTTTATATTAAAGTTATATAACTTAAGAGTCCATCGAATCATGCGGGGGGAGAGGTTCTTTCCAGTTGTTAACCGAGTTAATGCCGCATGATCCGTAACAACTGTTACTGGAAGTTGCGTAAAATATAAACGAAATTTTTGCAGTCCCCAAAGTACTGCTAAACATTCACGTTCAGTTACTGGATAATTTCTTTCTGCAGCGTTAAGCGTACGGGACGCATATGCTATTGGGCGGCCTTCTTGGCTTAAAACGGCACCAATGCCGTACGAAGAAGCATCAGTAGCTACTTGAAATTTAATATTATAATTAGGATGAGCTAGTACAGGAGGAGCGCTAAGTATAGTTTTTAACTTATCAAATGCTTCTTGTGCTTCATTTGACCAGTGAAATTTAACTCTTTTCCTTTTGAGTTTAAAGAGGGGCTCGCATATGTGAGCAAAATTAGGTATAAATTTCCCATACCAAGCACACATGCCTAGAAATCTCGAAACTTGTTTGGAAGTTAAAGGAGGGGGCATATTTAAAACTGGCTGAACTTTTTCATTATCTACAGAAATACCAGCAGGCGTTATTTTGAAGCCTAGGTACTTAATTTCCTGTCGTGCAAAATGGCACTTAGAGGAATTTAAAGTTAATCCTGCATTTTGCAGTAGAGTAAAAACAGTTTTTAAATGATCTAAATGCTCATTGTAAGATGAGGACGTGATTATTATATCATCGAGATAAACATGTAGAAATTTATTCAAAACAGGTTTAAGTATAGTTTCCATGGCTTTTTGGAATGTCGCCACAGCCCCTGAACATCCGAAAGCCATTCGTTTAAAACCAAACGTGCCGTTTTTAGTTATAAACGCTGTTTTTGATATATCAGCGGGTTTCATTGCAATTTGAAAATAACCTGATGTCAGATCGAGAGTAGACATAAAACTTGTCGTTGTTATATGTGCTAACAAATCATCAATTATAGGCAAGGGATACTGAGGATATTGTGTAATAGAATTTAGCCTACGATAATCGATTGCAAATCTCCATGCCTCAAGATCAGTAATAGGTTTACCATTTTTCTTACGACATAAAACAGCAGGAGATGCATAAGGAGAAGTTACAGGCATAATAATATCATTTTTCAACATTTTGTCAATATGCCAATTTATAATATCTTGTTTGGCTTGATCATAACGATAAGGCTTACTAAAGACTGGTTTATTAGTTCCAGTGTCGATTTCATGGCAAACAACATGGGTTAAGCCAGGTGTATCAGAAAATAACTGTTTAAACTGATTAAGAAAATTAACAAAATCAATTTTTTCAATATGAGTAAGGGCACTTTCCTCTAAATTAACAATTAACTCTGTCGGCTCGACAGGTTTAGAATTTTACTTAGAATCATCAATATGTAAAGATTTATTGGCAAAATTTATTTCAACATTATTTGCTTTCATAAAATTTAACCCTATAATGCAGGGATGCTGAAGATTGTCGATGACGTAAAAAGGCCAATTAACACTTAAATTATGAATTTTAACATTCAGGCTGACTTCGCCTCTATTAACACAGGACTGGCCTTGAGCCGTTGTAATATTTAAATTTGTCCGCTTTAAAGGTTTAAAGACAAAATACTTTTTATAAGTTTCATATGCTAGAAAGGAACGTTGAGCACCATTGTCCCAATAAGTAGGTATGAAAATATCATGAATTATTGTATTTAAATGAGAAAGGTCCACCGGACTGATACAAATTGTGTCTAAACATATGGAGGTGGTTGAGTTATTCAGTGGCTGTTGACCCTCCTCACAAGAGCCACTTACTCGTTTAACTGACGACTCTGGTTATTACGAGAGTTACGAAAATTTCTGTTATTTCTATCAGCTCGAGAAAAGTTTTGAGACTGATATTGATTAGGACGATCGTTCCGAGAATTTTGAAAGTTATTACGCCTTGGCTGCGGCGATTGACGTTCTTGTTGATAGCGATTGAAATTTTGAGGGGGGGGGTGAAATTTTCACGCCTAGAATTTTGCATATTTCCATTACCCCGTTGGCGATTAAAGGTGTTTTCCGCCCTTGGAGGGTGTCGTTCTTGGTATTTAGCTAAGGTTTGAAACAGACTGTCGTAAGAGGTGACAGGTTTCAAATCAAGGTAATCTTGAATAGGAATAGTCAAAAGCGGGGTTATAATTTCCATTGCAGCGGCAAAAGATAAAACTAAATCCAGCTGCTTTATAATGTCGAATTTACGTAATAAAAATGTGGTAGGTTTGTCATATAACGACATCTTTGTCGTATAAAGTTCTTGACGGAGTTTGGTTTTATCCACAATAGAAGAGAATGATTTTTTAATTTTGAGCTTCAAATCCTCATACGTAGGATTTTGGCCTAGAGCTCTAGAGGCAATGGTGTCATACCAGATTTTAGCATCTCCTTTTAAGGAGTATTTTAATAAATTAAATTTATCAGCCTCGTCAATTTTACATATATCAAAATACTGTTCAAGATCTTCAAAAAATTTAAGTACATTGTTTGAGCCATTAAAATAAATCCGAGTGGGGGGGATGTCGAACTGAGTTGGGCGCCACTGTGGCGTTTGCGTTCTTGCAAACTCCATCTTAACTTAAATACTTAGATTACTAAGAAAACCAGAGACGTGAATTGAACAAACAATAAGAGTTTATTTGAACCAGATTAATGGGAGGGCGGCCTGGAAATAGATCTTAGCTCAGTCAGCGTATTACTAAATCAAAAATATATAAATCAACAATTTAATTATCTTAACTATCTCACCATAGCAGATAGTCGAAAGTGTAGAGACGGTCGCACTCGTACTCCAATACTACGGCTTCACTATGGGACAGAGGATTCCCTTCTGACCCAGCTTGAACTTTCCGAAACTTAGTAGACACTCACCAACACTCAACACTACTTAACTTCACGCCACTAGATCTCCACTACTCTACTTCTCAATATCCGTCAAACTAAGATTCATAACATCCACTATACGATCCTCCAACATCCACATCATCTACTAAAACCATCTCTATTTTTATACTTCTTCCTACACCCTCCTTTCACTACATTTCAATCCGTACTTTTAAAAATCACTTCTAATTTAACTAATATTCAAAATCTAAGTCTTTTAATGCAGCACCTCGCCGACACAAAACTAGCTCGACCTCAACCTCCACCGAGTCACTGGCGACGGAGTGATTTTAACCGTCCCCACTTCCTACTTTGCTGGATCCAGCTTAATTAAAACAACTGTGGTGACGTTCTGACTTCTCAACCTCACAATCTTATGTAAGTTCTGAACATTATACGAATCGATTTTTTAAACATTTGATATTTTACTTGCTGTCATCTCGCTGAGATGAGCAACGTGGGTGCCTAAAGCCAAATTTCTAGTTTAAACAACCAAAAAATATTATGTCTTACTGAAAACCATCTCACCAATATTTCGTTAACTTTTAATTATTTTGTCATGTCATGTATTAATATATATATATATTAAAAATATATACATATATATACATATATAAATAAATAAATATATATATATATATATATATATATATATATATATTTATTTATTTATTATATTTATATATAGTATATATATATAAATATATATATATATATATATATATATATATATATATATATACAAGCAGACCCGGCCACGCATTGCTGCGGCTAAGTAATACGTTGATAATTTGATAAGGTATATAGCAATTCCCCACAACTGGATTTGACGTTTTTTTTTTTGGCGCCTTTTTGAACGATAACGAAGTCGTTCTGGATTCTTTGCAATAAAATATGGTAACCTGCATGCTTTTATTTTAGATTTATGATTTAGCTTATGATTTTATCATTTATGATTTTTAGATTTATGATTTAGCCATAATCGCCAAATCCAGTTGTGGGGAAATACTATAGTTGTTACCCACAACTATAACTTATAATATAACTTCAGTAATTATATTCGGATAATTATAACTTCAGTATATCCCCACAGCTGAAATTGGCGATTTTTCTTTGGCGCCGTTTTGAACGATAACGATGTCGCTCTGGACTGTTTGTGATATAATATGGCAGCCTATATGTTGTTTATTTTGGATTTATTATTTTATGTTTTTGATTTATGATTTAGATTATCATTTATGATTTATGATTTATAGATTTATGATTTAGCCATAATCGCCAACAAAAAATCGCAAAATATCGTTGTGGGGATATACTGATTAATATATTACTGAAAAGATTAATATATTTTAACGAAGTGGTGAGAAGATTCTGAGTATGTTAAAATTTTAATAGTAAATTCAAGTTAATCAAGAAGGAAAGCATTGAGGATTAAGATAAGAAAATTGCAAGACTTTAAGATCGCATTTTCAGCAATAAATATGAGTCAAAATTTAATGCAAAATACATATATAAATCACAAATTTAATCAGGAACGTTAAATTGGTAAGTTATTAAAGAAAAAGTAAAGAAAAATAAGAGAAATAATTAATTAAAGTTTCGAACATCGATCATATAGGTTAGCGTTACAAAACAAATAAACAGACTTAAACTCTTCCACACTTTTAATTAAGTTTTAAATTAAGTTTTAAAATTTAATGTTAAATAAAACAGACCTTAAAATAAGTTTTAAAATATTGAAATGGTTACTTATTATTTAGAACGTTATGTATAGTTCACAAATTTCTTAAAGAAAACGAAGTGATACAGATTAGAATAATGCAACAAAAATTGAAAAAGCAAGGTTATGTCGTAAATAAATTTTTAACACACGTGTCACGTGAAATAAATTGTAGCATATACATAATGTATCTGATATAAGATATTAATATGTTGCAGCGGAATAAATTTCATATCTATCATCCTTGGCGGAAAAAAATAATATCGCCATATTATCTGGCGCACACATTTAATTCCTTTCAAAATTCATGGTTATTTTAGCAACTTATATTAAGAGAGTAATGAATAATATGAAACAATATTTCGCACAATACATATTACGAAAATATACATCTAGCTTGTAAATTTTCGTGTTACGTTTTTGATCGCCAAATACGAAAAACTCCAAGGACGACAGAGCTTTGAAATTTAAAATTAAAATTTTGTCAATTTGACAGCAAAATAACTCAATCTAACGTATGCACATGATAAATAATACATATCTCAAAAAAAAATTATGGGGATTAAAATCGGGAAATAATTTTCCTCGTTTTTTAATATTTTTTTACAAAAAATACAATGGGCGATTAACATAAGAAATATTTTTCTTGATTTCACAGACGGTCAGTGACGTCACACTTCGCTTGTGTATAACTACATACTTTATCAATGCGAATAAAATTGATTATGATGTCAATTTTCGTGAGATGTATAATTTAACTTTTTATAATTTTTTAACGTTCACGTTTGATTAAATGTATTTACTTTTATGTCGAAAGAAAATGAACTCGTATTTTTTCTTTTTGGCAACAATTAAAGTTATGGAACTCACAGATATTTTGGAGCAACTGTAACAAAGGTCTATAATTAACAAATAATTGCAATAAAACAATATTGTGACAATAAATTGTGATAAAAACTATCCTATCTCTCAAGTTGGACCAAACTGCACACAGTGTGCAAAATTTCATTAAAATCGGTTCCTTAGTTTAGGAGTTTATTGCGGACAAACATCGTGACACGTAATTTTTATATATATACAGATATATATATATATTTTTTTTTTTCATTCTAAATTTAATACTTTTTGTGGCATCGTTAATTGTCTTATTCTAGCCATTTTTGAAATGCTTTCGAAAATTGCAATTTTCCTGAGAATTACATATTGTTTTTAACACTGCGATCAATTCTAAAGTGTGCGTGGAGGACTACGTACTCGTAATAAAATCTGTCCGAAAATTTGTTTTTAAAAAGATAAAATTGGAGGTTGCAGCAAGAGAAAGGGAAAATATCTAAGGACGGCTTTTTTTTTTTTTTCGTCCCTTATTGTGCGTATGTATTGCGTTGCATTTTTAATTGACTACATTTAAATATGTGATAGATGTATTTTTTTTTACTTCATTCACTACATATTCACCTATTTTAAACTCTGGCGTTCGTCACCTCTCGATTTACGACAAAGTCCTTGTTATCCGAATTTTTAATCATCCGAGGTACCTCCCCCCTGTCCACATTACCTCGGATAAGCAAAGTTCTACTGTAATTAAATGAAAAGTGTTGAAAATGTTAAATAAAAAAATATTAATTAAGTGAAGGGGTAACATTGAATAAATATTATTAAGAAAATTGCATTCATTAATAATATTAATTTCATTTTTTAAAAGGATAAAATGCATGTTATATCAATATAATTCCCTTTTACAGCATCATATTAATACTGTATCCTATATAGTACTATCTACAAATACATTTAAGCCCTATATGTAACATGTTTTTACATTTGATTCTCAGTTGATACGCTACATCTATATATTAATAGGCAAGCATAAAATTTGTAGTCCCTTTTTAACATATTAATTATGGGAGTAGAGGGTTGAAAATGGTATCATTCGAAAGGTATGGTTAGCCGGAAGGTGCGAATACAAATATTATTTTTTTACGATGTCAAGAAGGTATTTAAAAATACTTTCATTTTTTATGCATTTCCCCCCTTTTTTCCCTTTTATACACGTATTTCTTTACATTAAAATTACCTAAAAGTGGAAAGTTGTTAAATCTGGCAATTTCATAAAGCTGAAATAAAACCATAGACACAGTAATTTGTATAATGTAGCATCACTATACGCAAGCGAAGTAATGACGTCACTGTCTGTCCATGGAGCCATGAAAAAGATTTTCTATGTTAATCGTCCATTGGATTTTTTGTAAAAAAATATTAAAAAATAACGGAAATTATCTGCCAATTTTAATTCTGATATTTGGGTATAGTTATATATAAGATACTGTCCACATGTGCTTGATTGAGTTATTTTTTCTGTAAAATTGATAAAATTTTAATTTAAAATCACAAAACTCCAGAAAAAAAAAATGGCAAACTTCCAGTTTCGAATGTAAACATAAACATTTCATTTCAAAGGGTGATATTTAAACAATAAATATTCAACTAATATACTAAATAAAGGGAAAATGGATTTGTTACTAACTGCTGCATGTATAAGTAGACAATACGGAAAAAATTCCGATTTCCGTTTTTTGCTGAATTTACATGTTTTGAGCTTTCTTTAAGTTTCAATTAACTTAAATTGGTTACTTATTTTTTAAAAAAGTGTCTTTATTGCTAGCTTTTGCGGGTAGAAGAAGCAAGAAACTTTTGATTTCCGGTTTTCGATGAATTTACAGGTTTTGAGATTTCCTTGCATTTTAATTAAGTGAAATTGACTACTTATATTTATTTTTTAAAAAGTGGATTTATTATTCTTTCCTCTGCATATATAAGTAGAAAATATAAGATTCAGAAAAGTTTTAGATTTTCGGTTTTCGATAAAGTTACACGTTTTGAAATTTCCCGAACTCAATTCGACCATTTTTGAAAAATATCTTTTTTTTTTTTTTTTTTTTTTTTTTTTTTGTTCAAACACTGTACTTTATGAACCAATCGAATTAATTTAACAGAATTTGATACTTGGTTGGGCCTTGGTTTGACATGGTACCTATTAGCTTCTGGGCTGTATCACACAACAAGGGGCGTTTTCACGTTGCGATTTTCTCTCATTTCAGGAAAGGCTAACATCTACAGAGAGAAATAGTTATATTAAGTAAAACTCTGCTGATTCAGTTAGAGTGAATATCAGCAAACAATTGCCGCAGCTGTGTTGCAATTGCATTCCGTTTAGGACAAGGCAATAACTTTGCTTTGCCTCGCTTTCCAAAAAAAAAAATGGTCGAGTTTCGACCACTGGGCGATACTAGTATATTTTAATATGCACACAGATAAAAACACACGTTATAACAACGTTTAACTTCCAGTTGATAATACAAAATTACTTTTATTAGTCTGTTTTATCCATCTATAAATGCGTGAAAGGGTTCTTAAAAAATTGTGTTTGAGGTCCAAGATTTTGTGTTGTCACCATTTATTGTATTACACCTCGAATGAACGTGGAAATTTTTTCGTTTTATATAAAATATATAAATCTGGAAATTTGTCATTGTATTTGTCTTATCTTTTATCAAAAATTGGTACACTTATTAATGAGGGCAAAATGTAGTTAACGCTGTATTTTTTGTTCAGTCGGATAATTGATTCAAAAAATATTAAGTAAAAGCCACATTTTAACTTTAAAAATTTTTTAAAGGAAAAAAATTGATTCCATTAATAATAATAATAATAATAATAACATAAATAAATAAAATAAACGTGCAAACTTTCTTAAAAAAAAAAAAAAAAAAAAAAAAAAAGTTAAAATAAAATTGAGAAAAAACGTGCTAAAGAAATAGAACAAATTCAGTATGGAACCCTTTGGCAAAATTTGAAATTTGGAACCGAATTATCTCGGGCTTATCTCGCCAAACTCTTTACTTGCGCAATTGCAATAGGCATTTTAATTCATCACCGAAATGGCAATAAAAATTTAAAAGCTGCCAAGGAGCTGCTAAACTAAAGCTATATCAAATTATTTTAAGAAATGAATATAGTAGTCGATACTAGGGGTTACAGCTTGCCTTTTTCCGATGCACAATTATTGCATGCCTTTATATGGTAGGATAGATTAAAATAAGTCCTGTCGTACTAATTTAAATTCTGTTTTGGGCAGAATTTCATATCTATTACTTAGAAGACAAAAACAGGCTTTGGGCTTTATACTTTTATTTATTTATTTTATTATTATTATTACTTTTATTATTATTTAGTATCTTAAATTATACAACACCCTGTTCAAAGAATTTTTTTGTTTAATATAAAACACATTAATATATAAGACATACTAAGTCTAATTGTGGCAGTGTATGTCCCGATTTTTTACATGAAGAGAGTGTGTCCTCTATTTGAAGGGAGATTTCATGATTTTAGTAGTAAACACTACTAATTTCTAAAAATATTGGTTTCAGCTCAAATATACAAAGTCGGACTTTTTTTTTTTTTTGTGTGTGTGTGTGTGTTTGTGAAACTTTTAGCATTATTTTTCACAGTGTATATTTATTGCTTTATTTTCTGAGAAAGAGAGATTAACCACAAGTAACATAATCAAAGTAGTCAATTTTGTATGAGTTAAATCTGCATAGTACTATTTTCATTATTTTCTATATGTAATAAAACTGATATGTCATGGCATTCACACACCTTTCTCTTACACTGCAATTTAATATCATATTAACAGTGTACATGTTAGCCCTTTCAGAGGAAAGGTCATTTTCCCTATTTAAAATCAACTGCAACCAGCATTTACGACCGATATTAGAAGTGAAAAAATATATGAATTATTATTTTATTTTTTTTTCCTCTCTAAGTTAAAAATGTCAAATTTTATACAAAATTTTGGGGCGATTTTTTGCAGTTTTGAATTAAAATTGGTTGTGATATCACATGCTCTCAAAAATAATATGCTCAATTTTGACGATTCAGACATCCTCGGGCTTAATTTCGTTGTTTTTGACAACCATTTTGTCAAGCAGTCGCGTGATTTTTGAGAAAACGTGAACTCTCAAATATTTGACGAAACTGTTTACTCACAATAACATGTGCTAGATTCATTACCGCCATATATATATTTTTTTTTTTCCGTGTTCTTTCGACTTTACGTTACAATGACTTTTGTTTGCTGGCCTGGTGGTTCGGTCGGTAGGGTTTTGCCCTCTGGATTTCCTCGTCCCGGGTTCGAATCGCGGTGCGGGCATGAGTGTTTGGGATGTTCTATGTCTACAAAATACTGTGTGCGCTTGTTTCTGTGAATTTCTGTAAAAATATGAATCACGTGAGACAAAAATCATTGTAACTATAGGTCTCAAAGTTGTCAAATGATTTTTATTTACTTGCTCTGTTTTATTTATATTTTCATTAAATATAATTAGGATTTAATGCCCAAAGCAACGAATTTCAAATAATTTTATAATTCTATAATTTGTATTTTATTCTGTATCACGAAACTAGGATGAAAAAATGTATCTTTACTTTTGACGAAATTCGTATGTTCAAACAAGTGACGAAAGTAATTTTCTCAATTTGACGAAATAATAATAACAAAACATTTTTTTATTTTTAACGAAATTCGTATTCTCAAATAGGTAACGAAACAAATTTCGTCAATTTGAAGAAACGTTCGCTCGGAGCATATCCCTAGAAACACTTTCGTCAAAAATGAAGAAATTTTCGTGAAATTTGAGTATCCATTTCTGAGAGTGCAACTACTGCAAGAGTTATAGGTAAAATAAGAATTATTATAGATGGATATAATTAACAACAACATAAAAAAATAGTTTTATAAACAATTTCATTTAACCTAATTTTCTATGTGTATAGGGCAACCGATCTCTAAACCTCCTTCGAATATAGCATCTATATTCATAACAAAAATTTAAGACTGTTATTAAGTTTTTCAATTTATTCCAAATGATTCAGACAACACACACTATTCCTTGAAACTTTCCAATATTGGTCGAGCATTTCAATTGGCTTCCTCGTTTGATTTTGAAAGCTCCAATTTTTCCCACAATTACTTTTTTTTTAATTATTATTTAAGGCGATAAAAGTGTACACATACAAAACCGTTAAAAACAACTATTCAGGTGACCTCAAAACACGTAATTATAGAAAAGTATTAGTCGTATTAGTATAGTAAAGTATTAGTCTAGGCGAGTCGTATTAATCCTGGACAATAGGACCCATGCCCCAGCCCGCCCGGTTCCCGCTGTTCAATGTATTTTCCTAGTCAACTTTGTCCCCTTATTACTTCCGGTTTGAATTTTTTTTTTTTTAACACACTTGACATTGTGCGTTTTTTTGCTTTTCTTCCCATGCTATTCCTATGGGGTTTTTAGCCTTTTTTACTCTCTTTTTCTACATTCTAAAGTGGCGGTGGTTCCCGCCCACCCACCCCCACCGCCGCCAAGAGTTATACTAGGCGAGTCGTATTAATCCTGGATGATAGGACCCATGCCTCAGCCCGCCCGGTTCCCGCTGTTC
The DNA here is from genome assembly GCA_963930645.1 of Salticus scenicus. Classification (NCBI taxonomy): domain Eukaryota; kingdom Metazoa; phylum Arthropoda; class Arachnida; order Araneae; family Salticidae; genus Salticus; species Salticus scenicus. The sequence continues at coordinate 324,503,261 of OZ005648.1, read as the reverse complement.
AATGTATTTTCCTAGTCAACTTTGTCCCCTTATTACTTCCGGTGTGATTTTTTTTTTTTTTTAACACACTTGACATTGTGCGTTTTTTTGCTTTTCTTCCCTTGCTATTCCTATGGGGTTTTTAGCCTTTTTTACTCTCTTTTCCTACATTCTAAAGTGGCGAATCACCTTTGAAAGTTGGACATTAACCCTTTAACGTTCACTATTTAATTTATTTTAAAAATCACTAAACTAATTTTAAAACTGCCTTTTAGACACATAGCTGATCATAAATATTTAAAAAAAAAAAAAAAAAAATTAGCATTGTTCCTTTTCGAGAAATTTTTGGTATGAAACATCTATAAGTTAACTTTACTAAATTCAAGTAATATTTAATTTAATAAATAAAACACTTTGTACAAGTAAACATTATCAAATACAAAAACTCGTAAAAGTTGTTTCAGATGAAAATAATAGTCCAGCTCATAATTAAATGAAAAAAAAAAAAAAAAAAAAAACTAGACATTAATGCATCACCAAACCAGCAATTCACACTCGCGCACACAAAGAAACTTCTAGTGACTTTTGCATTTAGCTTCCTTTGAAACATTATTTGTTGAATTTTGGAATAGTGTCGCTATCTACCGAACAGAAAAGGAACAAAAGTTTAAAACCTGATTAAAACAAGGGGGAAATGTTAAAAAAACTGCTTCATAAAAACTGTTAAATTATGTCAAATGTTTGGTTTTGCTGCGAAACCAATGAACGTTAATGAGTTAAACAATGCTTTGTGAATTATATAGGTATATGAAAGTAATTATACTACCAAAGCCAATTTCTCGGACTTGGTCAATTTTAGTAAAACACTTCAACATTTGCATTTAAAAGAAAATGTTGATTTCGCTTAATTTTGTGTAGGCCTTCATATCAACTGTAAATTATATACACACCACACAGTGTATTTAAAATTAACACATTGCAAAAAACTCGCAAAACAACTCGAAATGCAATTCAAGCAATTTCCCAGTATCACTTTAATGTACCATAATCCTTTTGTGTGTCTCTGTAAACAAATTTTGAAGGAATTACGCACTATATTCTATAAGAAACTTAATTTTATACTTATAAAATGCATTTATGATAAGTAAGCATTTATCATATGTATATGGTAAATGTATATGTATCATATGTATGTATATGATAAGTAAGCATTCATCATATGTATAGTAAGTTAAGTAAGCATTTATCACAAGTATAAAATGCATTTATACTTTTATGCTCCATGCTAATACACTTTTTGAGTTATCATGATAATATAAATAGACAGACGGACTGATAGACACACACTCACAGAGACCAATCAAAGAAAACATTTTTGTTGGATTCAGAACATTTTAAAACTTGAAAAGTTATCAAAATGTTAATTTCAAAAATTCAACCCATAAACAACCCGTCCCGTAAAAACATATGGGTAAGAAAAAATAAATTACAGCTTTGGGTTATCTATAAATCTTTATTAATTTAAACAAAAATGCAAAAATAAATACACCATATATTTTTTTCTCAATAAATGGGATTGTGAAATATGAATGAATATAAACGTAATAAATTATTAAACACTGATGTCATTTGATATAATTAGTTTTTGTTGTTATATTTAGTGTTACAATAATTAACAATAATAATAAATGCATTATTACTGTAGATGTTAAATATATTCTCATTGTTCGAGAACTTTTTTTTTTTTAAACCATAAATTATGAGTAGTTCTGCAAAACGTGACAATTTTAACTAATAAGTAGTCATGAATTAGCAATATTACTGTCTGCAATAAACAGCTATTCTACCATTTATGCCATATCAGCAGACATCTTTATTTTTCAGACTTTTCCCTCTACGTGTGGACTTACGTAACAACGGCAATTTAATTATGACATATTAAAACTTATTTTCTTTTCATTTAACAGCAATTCGCTTGTTCTAATCGATATTTTGCTATTCATTTTTTTTTTTTTTTTAAGATAAAAAGTATACAAAAAATTCATGAAAGTACATTCAAACAGTTTAGATCATTAATAGGAAGAAATAAATTCTGATGTATTCGAAATCAAATAGAGAAATATTGCCAAAATTACTTTTCATGTTTATTTTCTAAATATTATTTGACTTTATATTTTATACAATTCTTTTACGGCATAACAATAATAATAATAATAACAATAATACGATTAAAATAATTTATATAATGTAAAAGAAATATTATGATAATACTTATAATTAGACAGGAATTAATATAAGTATTAATTCCAAATTGATCAACTAAAGGGACTAATAAGGAGAGAGAATGTTTCTATAGAATTCCTACTAAAGAGTTTTATCATGAACCATACAATGTTTCAACTAATTTTTAATATAAGTAAAATGTTATTAAAAAGATAACACCAATCTGTGTATTATTCCAGAATAAAAAAAAAAATAAAAAAAAAAGTTTCTAAATGAAGATGCAAAAATGGAAATTCATAGCGAAAAAAATCTCAGATAGAAGAAATAAACAAGGTTTCAGGTTTTTCTCTTATTATTACTAAACTATTAACTGAATCCCAAGAAATCGGAAATACGTAAGATAACAAATAGATTTTATTTACTCTCGTGAGAACGACTACTCAATCTTAATATACTAAATAAAAGGTTTCTTTAAGTCTCATTATCTGGTTCCCTGGGTAACTTCGTGAGTAGTTTTTATACTTACGTTGACAAGAAAAACATGTTTTATTTATTTATTTGTTTGTCTTATACCTAAAAAATAATAGAAAAATTATTTAAAATATATTAATCTGAAAGGTTATATTTTTGCAGTATTCTACCATTATACTATTCATTATTTTCTAAAAGAAAACACTTATTTTGATGTTTAAAGAGTTTTTATTGCATGCATTTATAATAGCTTGAATTTACTCAATCTTTTAGGTTGATTTCTTTAGAAATCAACCTATTGCAATCACTTCGTTTATCTCTATATATATTTATATATAATGAAAATTTTGTGATCACGACAACTCCTAAGTAAGACACTAAGTAATGCTCCCAATCGAACCAAATTTGGACAGTAAACTTATTTTATAAATATCTTGGATGAGTTCGTTAACCAAGTTGCTCTGCCTTTTTGTTTTCAAGTGGCGGCCACTTAAAAATTTCAAATGCGTATTGTAAAAAGAGTATTTAAAGGATAATTACATTACTGCCAATAATTACATTACAATAATTACATACAAAGGATAATTACATTACATTACTGGATAATTAATTACTGCCGGATTTGTTTGAATTTTAATGTAAATATATTAACAAGGAAGAGGAGCCTCTCACCACTCTAGGAGCGGTTTCGAGCGATTCTAGCTATGCTAGGCCCCTCCTCCGGAACATTTATTTAAAAACTCAAAAAAAAAAAAAAAAAAAAAAATTACAAAGGTCGCCAGAGACAGGTCTTCTACTCGACAAGGAGCGGCAAGCTCTATGCTTGTAGATGAAGGGTAGAACATTTTGGAAAGTTGTTGATTTTGCAGACTTTAATGTCCAGGTTTAGACTAGAGGGTGATTCAAGAGATTTTGAGTTCATGGATAGTTCATATGTTTAGAGGGTTCCGGACTGCTGCCCTTCGCGACAGGGGGTACCGTGATAGTAGATGAAAGATGGACTGTTCAGGATAGAAGCTGATTTTGCAGACTTTCGTGTCCTGTTTTAGGCCAGTAGGTAAGTTTGAAGAGGAAAAGATCAGTCTGTTGTATTTGAGATTTCCATTAAGAGAGAGAAAGTTCTGACTAGTTTATTTGAGAGAGAAGGGCGAATGATAATATTTTCCAGCCAGTTTTCTGGTCTGTGAGGAGGATTACGAATATGGAAGGACGAAGTCAAAGCACAGGAGAAGTAGTAATGTTGAGGAGTTCCTTCCTCGCCGCAGGGGCACAAAAGGGTCACCGTCGGAAATGGAATTTGTTGCGATATGACGGGAACGGGCCATGAACTGTAAGAAAAGCTGTTTTGGCTGGAGAGATCCCAAGAGTTGGAAGAGACGGTGGGAAGTAGATCGTAAGCATACCTTCCCTTTTGAGAGGTATCCTACAATGCCTACCAACGTCGCTTTAGAAGTTATTTTGCATTGTACTTGATAAAGGAGGGAGGGGCTTGTAAAGAGTGAGAAGTGACATTATTCTCTGTGGTGTTTTTTGCAAGGGAATCTGCTAATTCGTTGCCTCCGACACCTTTATGGGCAGAAACGTGTGCCGGGAGATACTAGATTTAAAATTAAAAATTTTTATTTTTATTTCAAGAATTTGTGGATATCTGCTCCTGTGTCATGGAATGGCTTGCAGGCCCGAAAAACTGTCACTGAAAATACTAATTTTAGGGTAAATGTGTAGATTATCCTTAACCCAGTCGATAGCTTTTTGGATGGCAAATAGTTCGGCTTGAAAAGCCGAGTTATGGTCGCCGAGCCTGCCCGCCCACTGATGGATAGAGATGTTGTTAACTAATACACAGAATGCAGCTGCAACTCCATGCTCCGTTTTCGATCCATCAGAGTAAATCGCCACGGGAGCAGAGGGGGAATAACTGTTTTTAGTGCAATTAAAAATTTCCGAGGCAGCATCCTGTGCAGGATGAATTTCCCAACTGTTAGTTTGAGTTTGCATTGCTATGTTAGGAAAGAGAGAGTTTATAAGTTCTGCATTATTGAGCTGCAAGATATTGGTTTTAATGTAATTATTGTATAATTGGAGATGAGCATGTGGAATGCCTGTGATGACAGTAACGGCGTCCGTGAAAATTGTTTTATAGCCTCTGGCAATTTGAACGAAGAATGGTCTCTGGATAGAGTTAAGTTTTGTGAGTGCCGTTATCGATAGGTTGACTCCCGAGATGTCGGCTCCATAGGCTAGGTTTTATCGACGATAGTGAAGTACCAAGTTTTTAGGAAGAAGGTGGAGACACCCCATCTCCTTCCTGCCATTTTGGCGGAGTTATGTATATCAACATTGTTTTTAATTTAAGTTAATTGATATGGTGCAGTCAGTTAAGGTTCCTATCGATAGTTAGGCCTAGTTTGCTGACGTGATGTACACTGACGCTATCAGTTCTCCTCACTAGACTCCTTTTCAGAAGTTTGTGAAAAGCAAAGGAGAGGGCTTGGGTTTTAGATGAAGAGAAAGTTGAATCTAGTGCTTTTAGTAGCTCACTGAAGAGGGAAAGGGCCCCCTGGGCCTGGTCCTCCAGGTCTCTCCTCGTTCTACCAGAGAGAAAAACAGAGAAGTCGTTAGCATAAGCAAAAGTTTTATAACCCTCAGAGTTTATTTTGAGCAGGATGTTAGTTGCTATTAGGTTCCAAGGAATTGGACCTAAACAGAAACCCTGAGGGTTTCCTCTGCAGTCCTACTACAGCCCTTGGGCTGTAGTAGGACTGCAGAGCAATTTTCCCCAGTTTACATGAATTTTCCTGCTAGAAAGGTAGGTGCAGATGAATCTCGCGAGATTCCCTGGGCAGTTAAGTTGGTGAAAAGAATTTAGGATGTGTGGCCATTCTATGTTATCAAAATCTCCCTTGATGTCTAGAGAGATGAGGGTGGTGTAGTTTACGGACTGGTAGTTAACGGCGTAGGAGCTTAGAATTTATTGTAGAACCATTTCGCACAATCTGCCCTGTTTGAACCCGAATTCGTTTGGATGGAGAAGATGATTAGTTTCCGATTAATATATAAATATAGATCACATAAGAACTCAACCAAGTTTATTAATGAACATTATCCTTCACTTTTAACAAAGTGGCGGACATCTTAAACTAAACGGGGCCATTTGAAATCAGGTTACCACTTGAAATTTTAACATCACGATAACTTCCGAAATAATACTTCAAATCGAACCAGAATTTGCACCGTGAACTTATCCTATAAATATCTTGATTGAATTTGTTAACCAAGTTTCTCTGTAATATTTTTTTAAGTGGAAGCCACATGAAAATTTCAACTTCATATTGTAAAAAGTGTATTTAAGACCGAATTTGTTTGAATTTTGATGTATACATGAACCACATGAGGGTCGCAACAAGTTTATTAATGAACTTTATCCACACTTTTTTAAGAAATAAGTGCGGATGGTATAAACTAAGCGAAACAAATTGAAATCAAGTTACCACTTGAAAAATTAATATCACGATAACTTCCGAAATAATACTCCAAATCGAACAAAATTTGGACAGTGAAGATATCGTATAAATATCTTGGATGAGTTTGTTAACCAAGTTGTTCCGCCATTTTGTTTTTAAGTGGAGACCACTTGAAATTTTCAAATTCACATTGTAAAATGCGTATTCCGAATTTGTTTGAATTTTGATGTATACATAGACCAAATAAGGGTGACAACCAAGTTTCTTAAAGAACTTTATACGCAATTTTTAACAAAGTATGAATTTATAAACTAAGCGAGACAACTTGTTATTTAAGACAGGATTTGTTTGAAATTTGATTTATACATAGACCATATAAGGGTCAAAACAAGTTTATTAATGAACTTTATCCACATTTTTTAAGAAAGTGTGAATGTTATAAACTAAGTGAAATCAGGCTACCACTTGAAAATTTATAATCATGATAACTTTTTAAATTCTAATTCAGTTCGTACCAAAGTTGGACAGTGAACTTATATAAATATCTTGGATGAGTTCACTGGGCAACTTGTTCCGACATTTATTTTCCAAGTTGCGTCTACTTGAAAATGTTCTATTGCGATAACTTTTAAAATACTAAACTGATTCAACCAAAAGTTGGATAGTGAACTTCAAGTTCAAATATCTTGGATAAGTACGCTTGGTAACTTGCTCCACCGTTTCCTTTCCAATGGTGGCTACTTGAAAATTTGTCATTATGATAACTTTTGTAATACTGAATCAATACGTATCAAATTTGGATAGTAAAATTGCTAGACATCTCACTCCACCTTTTTGGTTCCAAGAGGTGGCCTTGAAACCACAGTGCCACTTGAAAATTTCTTATCACGATAGTGTTTGAAATACTGAATTAGTTTAAATTAAAGTTGGATAGTGAACTTATCATGCAAATATTTTGAATGATTTCGCTGGGCAAGTTCCTCTGTTGTTTCTTTTCCAAGTTGCAGCCACTTAGACTACCACTTGAAATAACAATAATTTTTGAAATACTGCACTGGTTCGAACCAAAGTTAGACAGTGAACTTATTCTTCAAACACCTTGGATGCGTTTTCTGAGCAACTTGCTCCGTCATATTGTTTCCAAGCGGCGGCCACTTGAAAATTTGTTATTACGATAACTTTTGAAATACTTAATCAATTCAAACGAAAGTTGAAAAATTGATTTATCATTCAAATATTTGTGATTTCGTTGGGCAAGTTTCTCTGCAATTTTGCTTCCAAGTTGCAGTCACTTGAACGTTACCACTTGAGAATTTCTTATCTCGATAACTTTTGAAATACTGAATTTATTTGAATCAAAGTTGGACAGCGAACTTATTTTACAATTATCTTGGATTAGTTCACTGAGCAAATTTCTCCGCCATTTTGATCCAAGTGGTGGCCACTTAAATTTTCAACACGATAACTTTTGAAATTCTGAATTAATTTGAACTAAATTTGTACAGTAGACTTATCTCACAAATGGATTTGATATATTTGTTTGCCAGCTTGGCTCCCCATCTTGTATCCGAGTGCCGGCCACTTGAAAATTTCAAATTCACATAAAAAGGTGTTTATGAACCGATTTGCTTTAAACTCCATACGTATACAGCCCATATCAATATTTCGACCAAGTCCATTAATAATTTATAGCCACCATTTTGTTTCAAAATGGCGGCTACATGATAAGAAACAAGTCCAACAGTCCTTCAGAATGAGCCAGAAGGACTCTTTTATATATATATATATATTGTGTCTCTTACGCATTACAATTAATATTTTACATTACAATTATAATTTTCAGTTGAGAATTACAAATATGCTGGTAAAAAAAAAAAAAAAAAAAAAAATGTAGGCCTCAACCTATGTATGATTAGTAAAAGTGATGGAAACTTTTGAAAACTTTAAATAACATTTATTGAAAAGTTAATATTGGTTATACGTAAAGAAACCTAAAAAAGGAAACCTGTCCTAACCTATGTAAATTCAATAATTTTTACATTGACCCTAACCTATGTGGGGAAAATTTTATTAAGGGTTTAGAATCAGCAGGACAAAATATATGTGGTAAATTTGCACGTGTGAATACGCAAAAATAAGCAAAGTCCTCAACTTACGTGGGAAAAAGAAATTAGTTTACTTTAAATGAAAGATCTTAATCAAGGAACGCGGTAGCGTTTCGCCCCGCCAAGCTAAAACTAGTATGTTGTGGCAACCACAAGACTTTCTTCTATATTTTCCTATACAAATTCACTCAGTAACAATATTAAAAAAAGAAAAAAAATCCAAGTTTTTTTTCGTTAAAAGTAAAAAAAAATCGATAACTTTGTTTTAAATTATCACAGATTTATAGTTCAACCATTCGTTTTAAAGGTATTGACGAGACCTTTCGAAAGATACCCATCTTGAAAATGTACCCCACCCCGGGGGGTACTTCCCCCCAGGGGGGGGGAAGCGATGCCCCCACATGCACAATTTTTTTTCTTAATTAACTACTACTATTAGCAATAATTCATATTAAATCACAGGTTAAGAATAACTCTCATTATGTACATTTATACGAAATTTTGTCCTATACTACCATGTTAAAAATTTAGAAGAAATACGATCACGGCGCCTCCTGTTGTGCGATTGATCCCCAAATCTAATCAGCACCAGTTTATGTCAGAAAGTATTGGAAGTTACTCTACAGAAGAAAGTATTGGATTCGTAAAAATTTTCGACCTCGGGTTTTTGATGGATTTACACGTTTTGAGAGCGGTAGAACACGATTTGACCATTTTTGGAAAATGTCTGTCTGTCTGTGTGTGTGTGTGTGTGTGTGTGTGTGTGACAAAATTTTGTGGCAACTGTATCTCAGGAACTACTGCACAGAATTTCATACAAATTGGTATGTAGTTGCACCTTGACATAAATTAGTGCCTATCAAATTTTGGTAAAAATCGTCTTACAGGTTGCGTCGCCATCCCGGTTTTTCTAAATTTTTAACATGGTGATATAAGGCAAAATTTTGTATAAATGTGCATAAAGAGAATTATTTTTTAATAATCATTATGAAATTTACAAGAATTATTTATAATAGAGATAGTTAACCAGTTTAGGTCAGGAGCCAACTAAATACTAAGTTTGGTTAAATTTCGTAAAAAAAAAAAGAATTTTTTTTCTAAGTTTTTTTTCGTAAAAAGTAAAAAAAATCTATAACTTTGTTTCAAATTACCACAGATTTATAGTTCAACCATTCGTTTTAAAGGTATTGACGAGACCTTTCGAAAGATACCCATCTTAAAAATTTACTCACTTCGAGGGGGGACTTCCCCCACAGGGGGGTTCACGAGGCTCCTACACATGCAAAAAAATTTTCCCAGTTGACTATCTCTATTATAAATAATTCTTGTAAATTTCATAATGATTATTAAAAAATAATTCTCTTTATTCACATTTATACAAAATTTTGCCCTATATCACCATGTTAAAAATTTAGAAAAAGCGGGATGGCAGCGCAACCTGTAAGACGATTTTTACCAAAAGTTGATAGGCACTAATTTATGTCAAGGTGCAACTACATACCAATTTGTATGAAATTCTGTGCAGTAGTTCCTGAGATACAGTTGCCACAAAATTTTGTCACGCACACACACACACAGACAGACAGACAGACATTTTCTAAAAATGGTCAAATCGTGTTCTACAGCTCTCAAAACGTGCAAATCCATCAAAAACCCGAGGTCAAAAATTTTTACGAATCCAATACTTTCTCCTATTGAATATAGAAGAAAGTAACAGACATTAAGAGAAAAACAAATGAAATTTACAAAGTAGGAAAGTCAATGGTGAACTAGTACTATTTATAAATCTGTAACACTATATTTACATCTATGCATAACACGCACGATTTTTATTGATCTAATACACAAATATTTTCATTATGCATACGTATTATATTTATAAAAGCACATACATAACCTGCAAAATAAGTGATATCTCATAAAAAAACAATACTATTGTAAAAGTAACTCCGCCCAGCAAAAACTCTTACCTTTCTTAAGCAGCCAAAAAAAGGATTGATATCAAATTTTGCTGCCGCTATTGAATCCCGGGTACTCAAAGCCTAGCTTAATGAAGATCTGCCAATAACACTGCATGTATCTTTCTAATAAATCCTAATCTCTTTCAACGTTCTTTGTTATCTGTGTTAGTTTTTTCGCTGCATTATAAAGTTATAATTTAAAGTATTTTTACGGTTGGGTGCGTCCCATATGTAGAAGTTTTAATTAATAAAAAATTTAGTTAGTAATGATTAAAATATTATTACGCACCCCGCCGTAAAAATATTTTAAATTATAAATTTATAATACAGCGAAAATCTAACACAGATAACAAAGAATGTTGGAAGAGATTAGGATTTATTAGAAAGATACATGCAGTGTTATTGGCAGATCTTCATTAAGTTAGGCATTGAGTACCCGCGATTCAATAGCGGCGGCAAAATTTGATATCAATGCTTTTTTTTGACTGCTTAAGAAAGGTAAGAGTTTTGCTGGGCGGAAAGGAAATGAGAGAAACAAACATTTGAACTTTAACGATACAGAAGCCGCTAATTTGCAGATTACCTTGTTAGAATGCGGAAAATTTTTCATTCCGCATTTTAACAGATCATTTTAGTTAATCTACTGATTAGCTAGGTAATCTGCACATTAACGGATTTCGAGCTTTAATGGTAATATATATATATATATATATATATATATATATATATATATATATAGAGAGAGAGAGAGAGAGAGATAGATAGATAGATAGATAGATATTTTACAAAATGGTTGATTTATAAAATAAGCATAATTGTATTAAAATTTAAATATATAAATATACATGTAAAGTTTATATGTATATATATATATATATATATATATATATGTATATATATTCTTAAAAAATATTATTTTAAAAAGTGATACTCTCAACTTTACAATATCTCAATGAAATTATTTTCTAAAATGTCTTGAAAGTACGTCATACGTAAATATTTAAAATTTTTTAATTGTGAAAATGGAACAAAAGAAAAGTTTTCGTTATTTTCTTGAAATCGTTATTAATCGCAATTGTTTTAATACCAAATTAAAAATCCTGAAGTCTCATAATTTGACAAAATTTTATTATTTATAACCTTCACAGTAGTTTCTTTGATATATCTATTTGTTTTACCTGCATCAAACATGCAAAAATCTGACGAAAATGGAAGTAAAAATACATTAAAGTAAAAACAAAGTTTAAGAGGTTTTTTTTTAATCTATTATTATTATTACTAAAATATAATTAGAAATAGAGAATAACCGAGTGAAAAACTATATGAATAAGAAACCATAGAAACCGACACATAAAAATTTCCTTTACGTAGCCTGCAGTAGAAATTATCATAAAATTCAGAGCTTACGAAATATTCTGTTGTAATAATTTTTACAAACATGTAAAATATATACACTCCTGCTCAAAAGTTTAGCAAGATTTGCAAACGATCAGCTTTTTTTACAATTTAAAAATTTATCTGCGAATCAAAATGTATTCAAACAATGGTTATTTTATGAACTGGGTCTTCCTAGCGTTTTTTAGTGAAGATTGGTTTAAGACAATATTTAGGGGGCCGGTAGAAAATTGAACAAAATCAATAATATTTGTAATCACCCTGTATCGTTAAGTGAACGAAATGATCTGTCGCTGTAGGATATGTTTTTTAGAACCAGTACATTTTGTGGATGAATTTGTGTGACGATAGTATATTAAATAACAAAGGTATAAGCATTGATTTTAAAACTCTCCCCCCCCCCAAAAAAAAAAAAAAAAAAAAAAAAATCAGCATGTTTTTTATTTAAAATATACAGAGTTTTAAACGAAAATGATTCTTACTCTCAGATAAATTGAAGAAATATTTTTGAAACAATATACTGCAATTAGAATACAAATATCTTAAATATCTCATTAAATATAAACATTTTTATGTAAAAGGTTTTCACTGCGCATGTGCGAAAGATAGAAACATTTTTATTACATACGTTGAAAGTCAGAAAAAATTAAAGTATCTTTTTCAGCTGCCAATGTAAGTTTTTGCTGATTCAATAAGGTAGTAGTTAAGACATCAACTATTTTCTTAAGGTTCATATAACTCTTATATGGTGAAAAGGCACAACCTTTTATTGTGTTTATGTCATTCAAGAGGAATATTGACAATTGTTCATTAAGACTATTTCCTGTTTTATATGATCATGCGGTGGTGGGGATGAATGGGACATTCCCCACTATGTGCTAATTTAAAATTACACACAAGAATTATATTTAAACAAATCTTAAATAGATTTTCAATATTTTTATAACCTGTAGTTCAGTAGTTATAACGTGGAATTATAAAAGTAGCATTGATTTAGAGAAAAATAGATTGAGATTAATTGTTCTGATTTTTGTTTATAATAATTATGGTTAAAAAATTATAAGTTAGAATATTCAGTGCAACTTAAATCAATAATTAAATATAAATAAATAACTAATAATAATTTGATTAAAATCGCAATTTCAATCTAGCTAATTAAATAGATCCTGAAGATTATTAATGTATTATAGAATAGAATGCTGATTTTTCCCGATCAGTCGGAAACAAAAATTTATCTGGATAAATTTGTACTCTATTATAATGATGTATCTCTTTCTAGTGTCTTATTTCTTTCTTTATTTTTAGATTAGATCTTATTAGATTAAATTACCAAAGCCTAGAGAACTAGGAACTGTGCGAATCAAAGGACTTTTGCTTTTTGCTGTTAATTTGAGTCAATATATCAATTTATGTTAATTTCAGTAAATTCATAGTGTGTAATAAAATCACATAAACCAATTTAACTTTAAAAATGTATTTACTTTCCATTTTGTTTTCTTTTCTTTGTTAACTCCAGTCCTGTCCCATTCATCCCAATAGGTGGGGATGAATGGGACAATGCACATGCATGTGAAAAAAAAATATTATTAATTAAAAAAGGTAACTTTTTATTAAAGTTAGTATGTTTATGTGTAACTAATTACTGAAGTGTACTTATGAGCAATGTTACAAAATTCTGAATTACATGTTGTAATGGTGAAATCCACCACAGACGAAAGAAGCTTATCCATTGGCCGTGAAAATCGATACAAAACGTTGTTGAAAAGATGAATATAATCAAAGTCTTGAGAATTTTACATTGTCTTTATTAAATTTTGGTTATTAAAGAAATCACATGAAGACAAATACAAGTTCACACATAAAAAATTATTTGAAACGCAATAATCCCAAGAATTCCGGGGATCAAGGGAGAGAGAGAGGGCAGAGAAAAATCTTACGTCTTGACTATCTGAAGAAAAGAGCAAAAACTGAGGGTCTGCTTTTTTCTATCGCACGGGGAGAACCGCCCGGAAGGGAAGTCATATGTTTGCATTACCTGATTTTCGCCAAAATGAAAGCCAACTTCAGTTCTTTGTTTTAGATAATAAACAAATGTTAATTTTTTGAATTTGTAATGACGGTTTATAGTTGTATTAACCCTGTACTCGCCAACTTCATGCCAAGCGACAGTTTGACGAGAGAAATGACCGTTATGAACTGAAATCATTAATATTGGGTAATTTAAAATAAATTATATCCGGTGTTGAAATAATATAAATTCTGACAATGAGTTTTTTTGTTTTATGACTATTTGAGAACACTTTTTTTATAATTACGTTTAATGTCAGAATTTCCGTTAGATATTATTTCTTTTATTTTCTTTTTATCCCATAAAATAAAGTACTTTTCTATTTAAAAAGATAAACATTTTATTTATGATTTAGATATAAAACATATACAATTTAGATTTCTGAATGATGTGTGTTATTGTTTTATGTTAATAAATAGTGTAGGTCGTATGTATAATTAAAATATTGTGTAATTTTTAATGACATTTAAAAATAATTCTTTCTTCAAATGCCTAAGAACAAATTATGTAAATATAATATCTCACTTAAAATTTAATTATTTTTTTATTCCAATAATGCATTAATTTATCATTAGATTTTATTTTATTTAAAAATTCAATTAAGATTTAAGAATCAAGGGAGAGAGAGAGGGCAGAGAAAAATCTTACGTCTTGACTATCTGAAGAAAAGAGCAAAAACTGAGGGTTTGCTTTTTCTATCGCACGGGGAGAACTGCCCGGAAGGGAAGTCATATGTTTGCATTATCTTATTTTCGCCAAAATGAAAGCCAACTTCAGTTCTTTGTTTTAGATAATAAACAAATGTTAATTTTTTGAATTTGTAATGACGGTTTATAGTTGTATTAACCCTGTACTCGCCAACTTCATGCCAAGCGACAGTTTGACGAGAGAAATGACCGTTATGAACTGAAATCATTAATATTGGGTAATTTAAAATAAATTATATCCGGTGTTGAAATAATATAAATTCTGACAATGAGTTTTCTTGTTTTATGACTATTTGAGAACACTTTTTTTATAGTTACGTTTAATGTCAGAATTTCCGTTAGATATTATTTCTTTTATTTTCTTTTTATCCCATAAAATAAAGTACTTTTCTATTTAAAAAGATAAACATTTTATTTATGATTTAGATATAAAACATATACAATTTAGATTTCTGAATGATGTGTGTTATTGTTTTATGTTAATAAATAGTGTAGGTCGTATGTATAATTAAAATTGTGTAATTTTTAATGACATTTAAAAATAATTCTTTCTTCAAATGCCTAAGAACAAATTATGTAAATATAATATCTCACTTAAAATTTAATTATTTTTTTATTGCAATAATGCATTAGTTTATCATTAGATTTTATTTTATTTAAAAATTCAATTAAGATTTAACCAAATATATGTGAACACCTTCACACATGTGGTGAACGTTATCAGTAAAAACATGAAAAATGTCCCATTCATCCCCACTCTTCTCTAAATATATTTAAAAACAAAATTACAGATGTTGCTTTCATACTGCGTAAAATAGAGCGTAGATTTATGAATTATTTTACTAATATTTGTGATTAACGTTAAATGGACGTTGTGAATCCTTCAGAATTGTGAATCCTTCTTGCACACCCTATCGAACTCTGAGAGAAGGAAACAAAACATAGATTCTAGACATCTCACATTATCAACTAGTTGTACTGCATTTTATTTGAAATTGAGAGAAATAGAACAAAATGTGAATATCGTGGATAAAAAATTAAGAAATTAAATTCATAATTTTTCAGAAAAATCTCATTAACAGTAAATCACGAACAGCAGCATTTTTTCAGTTCATGGTGGAGATGGACGCGGACATGGCTTGCATCCAGGACACCTACTTGTGCAATGGGTCACTGACAGGTAAACAAAAGAATCTAACTTGCTATAGTTCAATCAATAAAAACAGTCGTGTAATTATTTTAAACCAAAATATTAAAAATTGTCAAATAGCCAAATTTCAAAACTCTGTTTTTCTCAACTTAAAAATAAACACTCAAAATATTTTTATAATATCTTAGATGAAAAAGTTACATCTCTAGAAAACCTACTATTTCAAAAAAAAAAAAAACCCTTAATCAGGTTCCGTCCTTGTCAACTTTTGAGAGTGTAAATAAGAGTGATTGGCCTCTTGTCTCTCTGAGTACAAGTTTGTGTCCTTATGGGAGAATCTGGACGATCTACCGCTCGGGAATCATCATCCAAATTGAAATCGTAATGAAACAAAGAATGGATGGAGTGCCAAGGGGGCGATAGATACAAAAAAAAAAAAAAAAAAATTCCATTAACTAAATTTATAAAATCACTATAAGAAAACCTTCAAATAGAAATAATGATTTTTGATAATAATAAAACAGCAGAAGACTTTGATAGAAACTATGAGAAATTCTATACTATAATAATAAAACAGGCAGATTTATACATTAAAAAATGATAAAGTTACCATACGTATAATCTAACCTAATGGTCTCCCGCACTAAGGTCAGAAAGAAATCATTTGCGGACACTACTGTATAAAAAATCGAAATCAATTAATTCAACAGATCATGATAAATTAAAATCCAGCCCGTCCATTCCCGGAGTTGATCCCTTCACTCGCTTTTGAATAATTCAGACAATAATTACAGAAATCTTTAGACTATCAATGAATAATATAAATAATGTAAATAAAAAAAAAAATAGAAAATAAAAAATCTCCTCTCAAACAGAAAAGAAACATGCCATCTATAACTTTAATAAACTTAGATCATTATATGATTAGATCGCTATTTGGGAATTTTCCAATTTTTTTCAGCCAGTGTTTAATTATTTTCTAAAACTAAATTATTTCCCAAAGGCTTGGAAATTGGGTGACGTCGTTTTCTTTAAGAAGAACGACAAGTTGCAGGACCAGTCATCCTCGTACCGTTCGATCACACTATTGCCAATATATTTCAGAGTCTATGAAAAATTCATCTTGAAGAGAAGTCACTATCAGTTGTTCAAATCAAAAAATTTAACCACGATACAACATGGATTTACAGAATTAAAATCAACAAAAACAGCTCTTCAAACAACAATAAAGCAAATAAAAAAGAACAAAAAAGAAAACCAATATACAGTCCTAATATCAATAGATTTCAAAGGAGATTTTGATAACCTCCCTTGGGCAGACTCAATTGATACATTAGCAAATTTAGACATTTCAACGCAATACATAAATATATCATTCTCAAGTGATTGGAGGGTGCAGTATGACTGGAGTTCTCCAAACGAAATTCATCACTTCTATAAGGCCTCTCCTCAGGATTCTTGCCTAGGCCAATTTTTCTGGCTTGCACTTCTGGAAGATATGCTTCGCTCATGCAAAGGAGAAAACTTTGGATTAGATGCATACGTCGATGACCTCTTGCTCATAGTCAAAGTTCACTAGAACAATTTATTAGAAAAACATAGAAAAGAATATTTAAAAAGTATAGAAATGTGGTCCGACTGAAAACCTTCTCATGAAAAAACACAAATGTCAAACACACTTTTGTCAATCCAGAGATACAAAACATCCACCAAATTTTAAACTAGCAAATAAAAACATAAAGACAGCGAAACAATAAAAATATCTGGGAACTATATTAGATCAGACACCCGCGTTTATGTCGCATATTAAAAATAAAAGGCAAGAAATATAGAAAATAACTCAAAATCTTTATAAAATTTCTTCGCTTTTAGACCGTCTTCCTCAAAATTTCTTTAAAAATTGGTATGATACCATTCTACAGCGCAAACTGGCATATGCTTGCGCGGTTTTGATCCCAGAAATATGGGCATCGCACGGTTGAGACATTACAGTCAATACAGAGATCATTTCTGTTGCTCATTTCTAGAACCTGTAAAAAGACATCAACAGCGGCCCTTCATACAATGATGAAATCACCTCCACTTACAGAACAAATGAAAATGGAGGTGAAGTTGTAGCTTTGTCTAGGCATTCAATTTCTAGAAGGTCATTTTCACCTAGATACAGTACAAAAATAACAAAACACTTATAACACCTTTCATGGCAGTGTATAAAAATAACACCAGAGCAAAATTATAAAGGGAAATTGAAAATATACACAGATGGTTCCAAAATGGAAGAGGGAACGGGCTTCGCTTTTTGCGTTCTGGAAAATGAGGAATTAGTTTATTCTGAGAATGGACAACTATCGTGTGAGAACTCTGTCTTCCAAGCCGAACTATTCGCAAAAAAATGTGCTGTAGAGTAGTATCAGTCTTCTAAATTTTACTCAGTCATAATTCTTTCAGACAGCCAATCGGGTGTTCTGGCTCTCAAAAAACATGATTCCCAGTATTTCTAATAACAGAAATACAACAATTAATTTCCACAATAAATAAAAAAAAATTCATTTTGACTGGGTGATGGGGTCAAACGGGGGGAACACGGCAATGAGCTGGCAGATAATCTAGCGAAAGGAGTGTTTCAGGTTGTAAACGCAAAAATTTTTTTCGTCTCATTTCGTTTTTCTTCTCTAAAATATAAATTAAAAAATCAAATAACTCAATCATGGCAAATGACATGAGACACAATAGACGCAGGAAGACATACCTATAAATTTATTCCAAAAGTAAATCATGATTTTAATATAAACAACAGATTTCTGTTTATATTCCTAACAAACTATGGTCTGTTCCAATCCTACCTATATAAAATTGGTAAAAGGTCTTCCTCACAATCTGTTTGTGGAGAACTTTCAACCTCACTTCACTATATTCTGGATTGCCCTCTTACCTCAAGTTATCACTTCAAAAAGAATAATCAACAAACACTGAAAAGTTGGTTCAAACATGTGATGCAGTATAGTAGTACGCGGAACAAAATAATTCAATGTAAGAGATACGTGGAACGTAACAAATTTCAATTTCAATCGACAGCCTTCCCAATATTTAACACACAATGACAAGCTTCTATCTTCATGGTCATTCTCTCAGTTTACTGTCTTCTAGCCCTCTCTCTCTCTCTTTTTTTTTTTACTTTCCGAACACTATAGGGAGGAAAGTATTGTAATCATTTCAAAAATCCAAATTTGAGATTTTGACTTTTCTATACGTTCAAGGTCCTCTGAGTCCGTTTTCACTATTTTTACAATGATATATGTATGTGTGTGTGTGTATGTGTGTGAGTGAACACGCTGGCGTCTTAACGCTTTGCAGGAATGCGCTGTAAGTTGGTACGCATGTTGCATGTCACCGTAGCACGAATCCTATTGATTTTGATGAATCTAGCACTTATAGTTTTTTTACAGGGACACAAAGAAAAACATTCTTTATCATTATGGTCTACGGGATCAAAATCCTAAAAGTGCGATAGCCTATAAACGCCTTATTCAATTGAGCAAAAAATTTATACACATATTATAGGTCACAGATACGCAATCTGTATAGATTCTGGAGAATCTAGCACTTATAGTTTTTTTACAGGGAATGATAAAGAAAAATTCTTTATCATTATGGCCTACGGGATCAAAATCTTAAAAGTGCGATAGCCTATAAACGCCTTATTCAATTGAGCAAAAAATTTATACACATATTATACGCAATCTGTATAGATTCTGGAGAATCTAGCACTTATAGTTTTTTTACAGGGAATGATAAAGAAAGATTCTTTATCATTATGGCCTACGGGATCAAAACCTTAAAAGTGCGATAGCCTATAAACGCCTTATTCAATTGAGCAAAAAATTTATACACATATTATAGGTCACAGATACGCAATCTGTATAGATTTTGGAGAATCTAGCACTTATAGTTTTTTTACAGGGAATGATAAAGAAAAAATCTTTATCATTATAGCCTACGGGATCAAAGTCTTAAAAGTGCGATAGCCTATAAACGCCTTATTCAATTGAGCAAAAAATTTATACACATATTATAGGTCACAGATACGCAATTTGTATAGATTTTGGAGAATCTAGCACTTATAGTTTTTTTACAGGGAATGATAAAGAAAAATTCTTTATCATTATGGCCTATGGGGCTAAATTTTTAAAAGTGTGATAGCGTTTAAACGCCTTATTAATCTGAGCAAAAAATTTCTACACATGCTATAGGTCACAGTTGCACCAACTCTATAGGTTTTGGTGAATTTAGCCCTTACAGTGATTTTACAGGGGCAGAAAGAAAAATTCTTTATCATTATGGCCTACGGGACCAAATTTTTAAAAGTGCGATAGCATCCAAACGCCTTATTCAATTGAACTGAAAATTTATTTGAATATTATAAATCACTGTTGCACTAACTATAAGCATTTTGGTGAATCTAGCATTTATAGGTTTTTACAGGGACACAATGAAAAATTCTTTATTATTATGATCTATGGGTTCAAAGTTCAGTAGCGTTAAATAAAACATCGTTGGAGAAAAATACTCACACTCTATTATGGTTTTCTCTCTTTTGTTTGTTTAATAACTCCTCTTTCTTTACTTTATCAACAAAACTGTTAATTACTCAATGTTCGGAAAGTCGAGTGGAATCACTCCAGATTTTTAATTTTAGTTTTCTTTTTCCTTTTTTGCATTTTTGCATTTTCCTATTATATTTATAAAAGCAGGGATGGAACACGGGCGCAGTATTCATACCGGAATCTGTTGAAGAAATTTATCTACCTATAATATCGTTGATTTAAGAGGTAGAAAATTTTCTTACATTGATTGTGGTATGAATTCTGCGCTCGTGTTCTATCCCTGTAAAAGCAAAGAAGACGTATAGGGTAGCTGGACCAAACAGGGTCTTTCAATACGAAAAGGCATTTTAATTTAGATGTTGAACGTTACTAGATCAATGCAACAAAGTGAACATTGTAAAAAGAATTCAACAAGATAAAATAGCAATATGAACTGAAAGTGGACAGCCATCGACAGGTCATGGTAAAAGCTCAAAAAGACGTTAGCTTCGGACGTGGCCTGGTATCACTGTCACCTTCAATGTCCTTTCAAGGATTTTTAAATGCGATTTAATTTATTATGATAACAAATTACGAGGGAAATAAAGAAATAAAAGTTACATTAAACTAATGATTTTGAAAAACTTGAAAAAAAAAAAAAAAAAAAAGCTTTGTGACAATTTTATAACTTCAATTAACTGAATAAAGAATTGATGGCTAAAGAAACCAAATGTTCATTAGTTGTCATAAGTATTAATTATTATGTATTATAATATCATAATACTATTTCTGTTTAATTTTACTTAATTATAAGATGGTACTATGATAAGCGCTTTTTTTTTTTAAGTCAATTTCAGTTATTCTTTTATTTTAAAATTTACTGATCATTTTAATTACGAGGAAAAAGAAATTTCAATAATCCCCTGACAAATATTTGAATATTCATTTAGCTAAAAATACTTTCTTTAGGGGTTGTTATTTAAACGAGAATTAATTGGACTCGTTACTGAAGATAATAACATTGTTTTGCTTTTGACAACATAAATTTAAGCATGTAAAGTTAAAAAAAAAAAAAAATCGAAAATAACTTTTTACTTTCAAAAAGAATCATTAAAAAAAAAAAAAAAAATGTACAATAGCGATAATACTGCAATTTGTTCTAGTATGTATACATATATATATGCATATTGCAGTAATTATTTAAACAAACCTTTAATTTACGGTTATTTGCAAAAAAATTTACTGTATATTTTATTTAAAAATATTATCGACTTTTTTTTTTCATTTACAAAAGCAATACACATTTAAAAAGAATATTAGTTCTTAAACAAATTTAAATAAAAATATTTTTTTTTCTAATTACGATAATGCAGAGAATTTGAATTTCATAATTGTTTTGTTTAGAGCTATAATATTCTCTTTATGTGGGATAATTAAGCGTAACATTCTTGTAAAACTATTTTTGACTTGAGAATGAATATTACATATTATTAACTTATTGTATGCTTGTTTATGTAATGCGCTTAATTTACATACAATATTTGTTATTATTGTTAATTGTTATAGACGTTTTAAAGGGCTACTTAAAATTAGTCCAGTAAGGTTCAAAGAGTGGTGTGGAAGGTAATTCTCTATATAATTTGAAATAATAGTTTCATTTTAATAACACGCACAAATGTTATATGATATGAATGTATCTACAATTTACAGAAGGGAAGTTGATGGAAGTAGTAGTGGCCTCACACAGAGATTTTTGTCAAATAAAACTGTTTCTAGAACTTTTCTTAACAATTGTTTGCTAACAATACACTAGAAATATTCAGATATACACCGTGAGATATACCTTATTCAGTACTAAGAAGAGTACATTATGAGCGGACACTACCTCATTTCGCCTACAGCCTTCGCCCATGTTATTCTATGGGAAATTTTGTTACCCTAATTACTCATTACCTAATGTATTTTTAAAAATTCCAATTTCCCATTTAGAAAATTCACGAGCTTGAAGTTAGTACTCATTTTCCAAAAATTGATTTCTTAAATTTTTAGTACTTCATTTCGTGGCTGAAAAATGCGATAAATTCACAGTGAAAATTTTCATTTTTGAACTCAAATTTAAAATGTGAAAAAAAATATTATTATTATTTAAATGAGTACTCATTTAACGACTGCGAATTTTCAGGATGTGGAAACGGGATTTAAAAACATACATTAGGTAATGAGTACAAATTTTCTCACAGGAAAACATAGGTCCCGACATACCTGGTAACATATAGAATTCATTCCAGAGTACTGTTAGCACCAACGTCATTATTATTTCACACCAGTATGTTGTTAGAGAAAGTGTCTTCAATATGTAGTTACGATAAAAAAAGTAGAAAAATGCTGTTAAAATATACTGTTGGAAAAAATGTGTGGGGCACAGTACTCCGGAATATGTTATAAATGTTACCAGGTATGGCCACTAGAGATGTGAGCTATGAAAAAACCAGGGATTAAACATGGGAATAAACCCGGTTTTTTTGGGTAGGGAATTTTGAAAATTTCCAAAACAAGGGAATTTTGAAAGTTTCGATTTTTTTTTTTTTTTTTTTTTTTTTTTTACTGATATGTTTTAATTTGGTATTTTGACTGAAATCATCGACTATCGTCAACCGTAACTGCAATACTTTTTTAATCACATTCAAAATATCGCACGAGATAAACAATCTGATATATATTAAATTAAACTTTGATATGGTTCATCCTTCATCTGGTTCCCTTACTAGTTTTACTAAATAACAGATTTATTTTCTGTTATTGCCGTATGTTTAAGTAGTAGTTGTGATAGTATACACACTGAGTATAATATAATATTTCATTTTTATCGCAATCAGAGCTTGTAATGTGTGATATTGAAAAGTCACATCCAGATCCATTGCTGATTAGCCGTGATAAAAGACTAAAAAATGCTGAAAGAAACTCACTTTGCAGGTAAAGCAAAAGAAACAATCACTTGAACAGGTCCTTTATTAATGTTACGAAAATAAATGTCATTTTAATAAATCAGCTACATCTTGTTAATTATTGAGAAAAAGAACAAAATTCCATACAGTATATGGTACGGGAGGAGAGGAGGAGGCCGTCAAAAATTACTTCCTTTTTAAGGGAAGATTTTAGGAGCTCTGCCAGTCTCAGAGTCAAAAAAGTGCAACCCGAAAAAGTTGGCATCGTTAAAATTCAGCCAAAAGAATGCCAGGCTATTTCTTTGCCTTTAATATATTTTAATACAAAATTTTTGAATATAAAATGTCGTTACTAAAATCAGATCGACTTGGCATTAAAAAGCTGCGCCAGGTGTCAATCAAAGTAACAGACAAAAAAAAAAAAAAAAAAAAAAAAAACGGTTTTCAGAGGCGTCATGCAGACGAGATACATTCATTAAAAATCTATTTTTAAAACTATAATGATCTGCTCGAAAAGTAATAATAGCTTTTAATGTAAACACAAGAATATTAAATATTAACTGAAACGACTATTTTTGTTTTATTAATAGATACATATGCTAAAAATAAGCTGGTAACGGCTTTTGAATTACATTCTCAAAACCAATAATTACAGCTAAAATGATTTAATTCTTTCGGGGAAGAAGTATAAACAAAATTACTTTTCAAAAACCCCGATATAAAAATTGCTTTATTTTATTCAGAGAACAATGTGCTCGTAACTATTGAAAGACAAAGAAACGCTATTAAATGAAACATTTTGATTTGAAAAGAAAACAGGAAATTCTATTTAATTAATTACTTGCATTATATAAATTTAAAAATATTTTTTTTTTATTAATCTATATTAATCTCTCTTTTTGGTTATTTATAAAATTTGAATAAATAAATTAACTTTTAAAGGACATATGTGTGAACACTCACACATATATGTAATGTTTTAGATGAATATCTATGAATGTAAATCATTGATATTTTAAGTTAAAAATGAAACAAAAATGCTTCAAAATAACCTGTGTTCACTACAAGGATCAATAATATTACTCTCCAAAATACTATTTCAATTAAAATTGCAAAAGTTTTAATATGCAAATTAAATAACAGGCAAATTGTTAATTATTAACTATTGAATATTTTATGCATTCAATAATTTATTGTTTGAAGCATTTAATATCCGAATAACTGTGGTTCCATTTTGTTCCTTGTGCTTTCTAAGTAATTGTAACAAAATTTCATAAATTTATGTGACATTTTCTTCTACCAATTACAACAAAATTTCACAAATTTTAATGGATTTTTATCATAATTTAATTTTATTGTGTTATTTTTTATAACATATTTTATGAGAGAGATAATTTTTTTTTTTTTTTTTTTTAATAGTCGCATAATTTTGAATCTCTCATTCACTAAAGTAAGTAGAATAAAAAGGATTTGTGCACTTAAAAGAAGTGAAATTAAATGTAAACTTTGAATATAAGTTTCCTTCCATAGAAATTTTAGAAATTCCCTGTTTAAACTCCAAAATTCCCATGTTTATTCCCCTGGATCAAAATTCCCGGGTTTTTTTAACATCTCTAATGGCTCCGGCTGTCGACGAGATTAGGTATTGTCCACTCTTAAGAGAAAGTGGTGTGAGTACCACATCAAATTTATTTATTTATTTATTTTTATATTAATACTTAAAGAAAATTATCCTTACACATTTAGGCTAAAATAACTTGTTAACGTCTTCATACTAAATGACATGATTAAATTATCTTAATTAATTTTCATTAAAATATCATACATGGACAATATCATAAGAAAGCTGAAATACATTCACTGTTGTATAATGTATCTTCGCTAATATCAATATAAAAGATTTTTTATATGAAAAACATTCTTTTAAATAAATACATTTTAAAAATTTATTTAAAAATCAAGAAATGCTTTACATACATATTTAAAAAAAGAAAAAAAAAATCTTCCGTATTTAAATTTTCACGAAACGTCGAGCAGAAATTATCAATTTAATCTCTTTTTAAAAGGAAATATATGCAAAAACAAAATTATGGTTTCTGATTTTGCATTACCTAAAGATCAATCTGCAGCACGTAAATTGCACCATCGAAAGCCTTTGTCTATGAAACATAAATAAACGATTAAACATATAAAAAATGTATCTTATTATTAAAAAAAAAAAAAAAAAAAAAAAAAAAAGTGAGAGAACTTAAATTGTCCCAAGACATGATAGAAAAGAAAAATTATGGATAGGAATTTATAATCCCCGAATCTATTTTTTACCTTCTTTTCAACGACTGCAGTTTTCCGCAGAAAAGTTTCGTGATTCTATTTCTATGCAAATTAGATTCATATTTCCTTTTTTCAATGTTTATACTGATGGCAAATACAAGACAATCAAGGTCAATCCACACGAGTACCAAAACTGCTACAGTCAATATGTTTCCCATTCCTTTCAGTATTTAAGCAAAAATATTTTATCTTATTCTAATGTATAATTATTTTAATGTTTCGATTCAAAAACATTCACATAAAAATAAATCTCAAAGCAAAAAATAATAATTATAATGATGAAAAAACCTTTTATATACCATGTTTTAAATTTTCTGATGAATCATAGAGCTCTTATAAATGTTCATAAAATTTATAAAGTGATAATGACGTCAATTTTTGTGAGATGCATAATTTAACTTTTTATATTTTTTTAACGTTCACGTTTAATTAAATGTATTTATGTTTATGTCGAAAGGAAATGAACTCGTAAATTTTATTGGCAACAATTAAATTATAGCTAATATTTTAATGGCTATTTTGACGCTATTAAGATGTTATTATTTTTATATTTTAATTAATTATAAGAAAACTAATCAAAAATTTGAAAATCGGACTTCGAAGTCTTGTGTTGTCACCGGGTTCTGAGCTACTGTGAAAGTTTCAAATGTCTAGCTAGTCGGAAAGTTAGTGAAAATTCGATTGCAAGATTTGTACCGGACAAACAAACATACAAACAAGAATAGAAGTTAATAAAAACATGGTAAAAAAAAAAAAAAAAAAAAAAAAAAAAAAACTTTAAGTTTAAGTAACACCAGTTTCTATAAAAATGCAAATGGTTGCCAAAAAAAAAAAAAAAAAACATTATTTTCTCAACAAATCGTCAGATAAATATGCGATTGGTATCGATCAATTGAAAACGCCTAGTTTACAATGATATAGTTAAGGGGTCGTCTATTTATCAAAACTTGCACCAACATCATTATTTTTCAGTTGATAATTTTTGGGGGTTATTTTAACAAAATCAGTTCAGAAAACAGTATATTTCATATATTTCTCTGAATGTTTGGTAAAGCTATAAATTGTCAAAATATGCAGATGTTAATGTTAAATGAATATGACTAACAGTAATTCCCATCTTACCAAAAAATTACTGTAATTGATTTTTTCTTTATTTCTTCTTTATATTTATTTCTTTTTTATTTTATTTTATTTTTATTTATTTATTTATTTTTTATTTTTTGCGTTGGAATGAAGTGACCCAAACATTCATTTGATTAAAAAAATACTTTGATAAATTACGAAAATTATTAATAAATTCACATTCCAAAAAATATGAATTATGACCTATATTTGCAGGAATAGAACAATCATCATAAAAAATATAGGTTTCCAAATTTAAAGCTTATTTCTTTGATTATTTTTCGAGTTACAGTGATATTTCATTTTTTATTGCCGTCAGGTGGCCCTTTTGTTAACATTAGTGACATCTATAAATTTGTTTATAGAGGAATTTAAATAGTTATTTAAGTAGATTTAGGTGCACACATCATTTCTTAATTAGCATTACTTTAGTTTATTTTATATTTTAAAATGCCATACATCTTTTCCGGTTATTATCTAAATCGATGTAATACTTTTCTGTGTGAGAAAATTAGATTAATTTCTTTAAATATTGGAAATTACCCCTAACGCATTTTCGCTTATAACTCTATCACGATTTAATTTAAAGCTTTTAACCTGCCCTTTTCTTAACCGCTTTGATCTCAAAAAAACTAATATGCATTCAGAAATGGGAAAAAATGAAGTTGAGGCAAATTTTAATATGTAGACGACCCCCTAAGCAAAATTTAGTTACTTAATTAATAACCAGATATTATTATCAATCAACTAGTGCCAATCACATATATCTGCGCTAATCTACAGCGGAATTAATCGGGGTGGCGTTTATTTCTTGATAACTTTACATTAAATATCCTACGTTATTGATCATTTAATATACAAAATAGTCAAAGAAAGGAAAATGAAAAGAATAAATGTGGTATCTTTACAAAGCTATGGGATATTAGTTGTTCAAGGTATTACTTTGTTTTTGTTATAAAAAAATATTTACAATAATTATGCTATAAAATAATATTAAAACCATTTTTAATCTAAATTTTTTTAAATATAGGTTTCTATAGTAATCTCGTGAGATAGAATTTTAAAATATCGGGATATGTTTCAATAACAGGATAATTGAAATAATCCGCCCGCCTTTTTAAATAAGTATAATTAATAAAAAATAATAAATATTTACAATATACTCAAATGTGCAATTAGTGTAAATATTTATTTTTACACTAGATGCACATTTTTGAATTAGATTTTATTCACCCACGAATATAATATGTATTAGAACAGGATGGCTTTTCAAGAATTTTTTAATGTATTTTAATCATAATGATAGCAATTTACAGAAAGAAAAATAAAACGAAGCTGATTAAAATATATTAATCATTCTAGAAATATAGAAAAATATTTAAGTTATGAAAGCTTTTAAACTCCAATTGTGTGAGTAAAATGGTTATCGCTAAAGACAACAAATGTCCATTAGTTATTAGAAGCATTAATTTTTAATCATTAGAGATCATAACATCATTTCTGTTTTGTTTGAATTGCGTTTAAGATATATAGTACTAAGATAAGTGCTTTCTTGAACGACATTTTAAGTTTTTCTTTTACCTTTCAATTTATCGACTATTTTAATTAAAAGGGAAAAATAGTACTCCTCAATAATCCCTTGACAAATATTTGAATATTTATTCAGCTAAATATATCTCTTTTAGGGATTCTTATTTAAACAAAGACTAATTAGACTCTTTAATACAAATAACAGCTTTATTTTGCTTCTGACAAATTAGGTTTACGGCCGTAAATGAAAAAAAAAAAACTGTAATACATTATTTTCTTTATAATAATTTTAAAAAAATATGAAAAATGTCCAACCATAAAAGTGCTGTAATTACTTTTAGAATATATGAGTATATATGAAAGAACAGTACAAGAACTACTGATATATATATATATATATATATATATATATATAGATATATAGATAGATAGATAGATAGATAGATAGATAGATAGATAGATATAGATATAGATATATATAATACATTTAATTAAATTAATACGAAAAAAATATTATTATTATTATCATTTTTTTTTAACAAAAATTATTTATATACCTGATTTTAAGATTAAGTTTCGTTTACGACTTCAAAATTACCCACCTTTTAAAACTACCCATGAGAGCGATTTGATATTTTACCAGAGCAATCGTGAAGCAATGAAATTTTGTTTGGCAAAAGAAAAAGAAAAAGAAAAAGTTCCAAAATGTGCCGTTAATTATCCGTAAAATATTTGTTTCATGAAGCTCCTCATTGTCTCTTTTCACTATGAGAGTTTCCACTAAAAACACGTATTCTTGTTTTTTTGCTAAAAACATTGTAGTAAGCCCTTGAAGTCTATTGTTTTCTGTTGTTCCATTGTGTTGCTAACAACATTCCTGTGTTTAATGAGTCCATTTAGGCGTTTCCCCTGACATTACTCTGACAGCGCCATCTATAGGAACATGCTGGAAGTACTTTTTTTTTCCACCAAACAAAATTTCATTGCCTCACAATTGCTCTGGTAAAATATCAAATCGCTCTGATGGGTAGTTTTAAAATTATAGAGTTTTGAAATCCTAACTTTAATTATAATCACCCTGTAAATCAACATAACATCCTTGTAAGACTGTATTTAATATGTTAATCCCTATTACAGATTTTTAGATTGTTTTAGGGATAATATATTATAAACTAGCAGACTTTGCCTGCTTCACTAGTCACTGTATTTAAAGGATTTTATCACTATATTTTAAATTACTTTAAAAAAAAAAAAAAAAAAAAAAAAAACTATTGGAATCGCATAAAATTTCCTCCCGCTTATGCTACATCGGTTTCGGGTCTCCACTGCTTGCTTTTGCGCCTTAATCAAACAATCCATGACTAAACTTTTCAATTTTGGTGCTAACTTGATAAATTGATAAAAACATTTCTCGGACAAATTACCAACTTCACTCTATGACAGCAAGTGGCAGCACCAGACAATCACCTGAAAAAAATTTTAACCAATGAGAAAAAAAATAATAATCAAAAATTCGAAAATTTGGCTCCATGTGTGTTAGAAGAGGGCAAAATGGACCTCCATGCAAAATTGTGTAGCTCTGCTTGCCTAAAATGGACCGAACATACCTCTAAATTTAATTTTGATTTCATCACTTTCTCGTCAATTTTACGGTTTATGATACTTTGAAGACACTGAAATATTTTCTGTTATCAACTGTCATCTTTTTTATTATCTGAATAAAGTAACACAATGACGTTTGGAGGATCGAACGAACGATCTTTACATTATCAGTCTGATGCTCTAGCCAACTGAGCTAATGGACCACGGGAAATGCATTTACTTTTATTAATATGTCTATAGAGACTATCATTTCAGAAAATTAGATTTTAATAAATTAAAAATAAAAACTATTCAAATTCCGAAAATGCGGCTTGATGGTGCATCAGGAGTGGTCGATGCGACAGACGTGTGCACACATACATGTCTTCTTTTAATTATATGTGGAGAAGAATTAGTATTTAAAAAGCACATGGAAAATTTCCTGTATTTAATTTAATATAACAGCAATGTCATATGATGCTTTTATTTGTCATTTGATTAAATATCTTTTCTTTTTTCTTTTGTAATTTATTGTAATTGGTTTTATATAAAATGTCCATTTTAAAAAAATTAAGAAAGTTTAAACAAATAAAATAAATTTGGTGTTCATGGTGACGTACCCTTAGCGTAACGTGCCCCTAGAGAAAGGGGTTGGAATTTAGGAAGGATTAATACAAGAATCTGTGTCCTTAGCGAAAGTAATAATTATCCAAATTTTACGACTATTTCAGTGAACAATGGTTGGTCAATCCCAGAATTTCACTTGGAAATTGCTGAAAGTGTATTTCATTTTGTTAGGTGTTTCTCATATGAAATTAAATTCAAGTACATTAGTGATGTGAATATAGTTTATAACAATCTACCCAAAATTAAGCTAAAGGTTCTTTTCTATTGAATGCAATTGATGGAAGTGCTTTTCTACATTTTACTAACAGTAAGACCCATTTTTAATTAGACGAACAGTTCTTAGGAAGGAAAATTAAATTTTCATACCCATACTGTAAACAAATTAATTTTCTTCTATTTCCAACTTTTTTTTTTTTTTTTTTTTTTTTTTTTTTTTTTTATAAGATTACGTTTGAGGTGCTTTGA
Source organism: Salticus scenicus (assembly GCA_963930645.1). Classification (NCBI taxonomy): domain Eukaryota; kingdom Metazoa; phylum Arthropoda; class Arachnida; order Araneae; family Salticidae; genus Salticus; species Salticus scenicus. The sequence continues at coordinate 324,472,554 of OZ005648.1, read as the reverse complement.
ATATGAAAGTCCAATTTTTAACAGTTGATATGAATGTATATCTGTTATTAGAATAGCTTAAAAACAAATAACTGCAGGAAATTCAAATTGTGTATTTTGAAGTTCGTACTAGGTTGCCACTTGAAACAATTGATCAAGGTTGGCAAGTTTGAAGGCAAATTAATAATAGCCTTTATTATTATTTTTTTTTTAAGTAAATGTAGGTACTATAATTGAACGCGTGCGTTGTGGGAGCATATAGAATTATACATTAAATAAAACTATTCCTAAATTTGTTTTAGATTATTTTTAAAGTACCGTAATTTCTGATAGATAACTCGCAGGTAAGGTGTGTCCTTTCTCCTCCAGAAATTTTATTTAATATAGAGAAATCTATACTTTTTCGAAGGAAGAGCTCGTACAAATATAAATGTACTTATCAATTGAAATTTCTGGTGCAAAACTGGATTATATAACCTGCGGGGTATCTACCAGAAATTACGGTAGATTAAATTTTATTATCTTACCTTATTCATTGTACAACTTAATCTGCAATCTATCATTACTGAAATGCAGGGTAAGAGAAAGTTGTCTGAGTGACACGCCAAATTATTTTATTGTATAAATGTGACAACAAAGAACATTCCTTCAATTTTTAAACACTCTCTATTTTATGATAGTTTACTTCTGAAACCAAATAGCCAATCCTAAGTCTGGATATAGTGTGAAGGAAACTTGAAAAGTTCATTTTATTTTTATTTATTTATTTACTTTTCGTTATTATTAATTTATTATTATTTTAATTATTTTTTTTAACTTATTACAGATTTACGCTAAAGGCTCTTATGCTAAAAGCATGACACCGAGGGGATAACATTTGCGCTAAGGACACGGGTTCAGGGTTTTACGCTAAAAGCACACTGTCGCTAAGGGCACGGTCCCGTGTTCATAGTGTAACATTGTCAATTTATATGGGATCTGATAACGATATGTATTATAAAAACACGAAACCTGTTAAAATTCAATAATATTTTGCTGTACTTATATATATATAGTATAAATAAACATAATAACTACGATATAGAAATATATCAAAGGTATTTGTACTAGAAATAGACAACAATTCAAGAACTTTTCAAAAGAAATTTTTTTTATTTTATTTTATTTTATTTTATTTTATTTTATTTTATTTTATTTTAAATAAATTAAATAAATAAATAATGCAATCAAAAATAATAATTATACTGCATTTCTTTCTTGATACTTTATTTAAATTTTTAATTAACTTTTTACGCCAACGCAACTAAAACTTTGATCGTCTGCTTTTATTTATGCTATTATTCATATACAAAAGGAAAGATCTTTTACTTATATATTTCTTATTATTTTGTTAAACCTTGCATGAATAATTTTGGGACTTTTCGAGCGAAAGAAATTTGTTCCATTCACCATCCATGTACAGTTCTCTGAATTTTATTAATTTAATTAGTACACACACACATTTATTTAAAAATAAATAAATAAATAAAAAATATTTATTTGATACATTGATCATTTTCTTTTAAATTCACAATCATGATTACTAACTTGAAACTAAATTCTTATATTTTATCAAAATATTTTCTTTTTAAAGAGATACTTTTATCCTATATTCCTTATATCATCTTTATATAGATTCTTTTTATCTATTTATTTTAATTTTATTAATTAAATTTAATAATTATTTTTTTAAGTTATTCATTTTTTTTTTGTTTCATTTCATAGTTGATTTTAAAATATAAAGTACTTCGTAGAAGTTCAAGCCTTGCAACTCATACAAATCGAAGACTTTACCTCAACACCAAGCTTCCTTGCCCTGAACACTTTTTTTTTCTCTGAAAATAGAGAAAAATATACAAAAAAAGAAAAAATATAAAAATAATATAAGCATAAAAAAAAGTATAATATTTAAAAAAAAATGTACCTAAAAATGTACTGGTCATCTCTTGCTTCTAAGTGGAGTTATTGCACAAAATTGACGCACTCTTTAATTTCAGCTTGGCTTGGTTTCAAGAGGAATTTTCCTGATTCATACTTCCCTTGTTAGTGTTTAGCATGCGCAAAAGTTTAATCGTAGCTTCTCAATATATACATATATTTCATGCATATGAAGCTCGGTGCAGTTTTTAACACTTTCCAACAAGGTTGAAAAGTATTAATGACTTCGGTTTGTCTGTCTGTCCGTCTGTCTACCTGTATGTCTGCTTGTGTCCGCGCTCTAACTGACGTAAATAAGTGTAGAATTTCTTGAAACTGATATGTTATTATCGGATGTTCACTATTGAAAGTTTACTATCGGATGTCCCCCATTGAAAGCAGTATAAAACTAAGATCATGACTCGACAAATATTAACTGAACAATACAGTATTAGGTACCCATCTTTTAAGTGGAAATTATTGCTAGTGCTTCAATAATTTTGCTGCCGACTGTATGCTGTTATGTAACTATGTGGAAAATCGCAGAACTTGAGTAATAGCAGCGCCACTTGACAGCTGAGGTACACTTAAATCAAGTCAGCATTACTTTTCGTAATGGTCATCATATATATAAAATTTGGTGCATTTGTATGAAATAGGAGTTGAAATTTAGCCTTTAGAGAGGCTAAATTGCACCACTATTGCGCAATAGGTCAGGCAACATATATCCAAATTGAATCAGTATAGTGTTTCTAAATGGCTCTTTCATATTCTAAGATTTTTTAAGTCATGCACAATAAAATCTGAGATAACCTTTCTGTTTCCATGGGAAAGTTTCTGCATAGTTTCGGCACTTATTGGCGAAATTGAATAAAACGTAATATTTCATAAAGGCCCTCTTTTTTTTCTTTGTCTCCCATTTATAGACACATACATTTATAGACACACACACAGAGAAAATTTTTTTTTAACTATCAAACCATATTTTGCAGATCCAAAACGTGTACATCCACCGAAGATCTAAAATTTTTACGAAAGCAATACTTTTTTTTTTTAATATTGAAGAAAGGAAAAAAATTGGTTGGGTGGCCTGCACAAAAGTTCGATTTATGTTTTACTACAAAAAATATTTAAAACGGCTTTCTGTCTTTTGAAATGGACCTAACTCTTTTGAAGTAAATGCATTTATACTGAATTCAAATATGAAATTGTGCTCCTGTTTTTTTTTTTTTTTTTTTTTGTGTGTGTACCATTTTAATCGATAATAATATAAATTTACAAAAAGAAAATTCAAATAATTTAAATAAGTAATTGAGAAAACATTAAAAACAATATTTTTATTTATGTTAGTTTTAAAATTCTAATTAGATGAGTCGAAAGTCTATCTTAGAGATAACTAATGTTCGTTAATCTTTAATCTTTAAAGGTATTATATGTTGGAAAGTCCTAGCACAGTTTTTGTTTTTCTCTAGTTGCGTTTAAGTAAGAACTGAGATGAGTACATACTTGCAATTATTTCTAATTTTCCTTTTTCCTAATCATTTGCGGATAATTTTAATTAAAAATCAAAAGAAAGGACACCGAAATTATCCCCTGAGAAGCATTTAAATATTTATTCAACTAAAAATACCTGTTTAGTGATCGTTATTTAAACAAGGATTAATTAGATTCTTTACTCTGTGTGAAGGGTTTGTTTTCCTTTTAACCAAATTGAACTGAATAAGATAAAAGATTTTTTTTTAATAATAATTCTTACCTTCATGATAAATTATTTAAAGATGTGAAACTATGAAAACATACTTTAAATAATTTTGGCATACACATTATAATACACACACACACGCTTGTATAGCTTGTATATATATACAGTACTGGCCAGAATGGATGACTCACCACAAAAAATTGTGATGTTTATGAATGCACAAGAATAATTGCATTTAAGTAAGTATTTATTTTATGGGAATTATTAATTTTAGTTATATAAGCACAGCAACCATACATAATTGAGAAAAGGGTTCAATATTTGGTGTAGAAACCTTTTTTTTTTTCAATACAGCTTGGATACGATCAGGCATGGAAATACATCATTTTTCGCAATAGTCTGTTGTAATTTCTGTAATCCACACTTGTTTTATAGTTTCTCTTAAGTTCGAAAGTGAAGTGAGGTTAAGCTTAGCAACTTTGCGCTTTAAAATTACCCAACAGTTCTCGATTGGGTTTAGATCCGGGGAATTTCCGGGCCACGGCCCAAGGATCTGAAACCCCTGCTTTGAAATCCATCTCTTAACAGATTTAGTATGGTGGCAAGGTGCTCCATCATGTTGGAAGTGTGTGCACTGGTTGATATTCATAAACGGTGGTAACTTCACTTTTAGCACATCGAAATAAACAGTTCCATTAATTGATGTGCCTTCAGGCATGAACCACAATCCACATCTTCCTTTGGCACAAATGGCTCCCTAGACCATGAGTTTTGCAGCATTCTTCACGGTGGGAATAATGTAGCGTTGACAGTCTCTTTTATAGTGAGGTCATCGTATGTTTCTACAAAATGCATAAAACTGCGATACTTAAGTCTCGTCTGAAAACATCACATGTTTCCATTGCTCCGCAGTCCAACCCTGATACTTTTTACAAAATGTCAGTCAGTCAGCAATGTTTTTGGTAGTCAATTTAGGCTTCTTAGCAGGCTTGTAGGATTTTAAATTGGCATTCAATAACCTCCTGCGGGTTGTCCTTTGGCTAGGGATATTAACATCTTTTTGTAAACCAGCTTGGATTGTTTTCGCTGATTTTCTGGGTGACTTCTTCGCTGCCAAAATTATGGACTCATCCACACGCTTGCTTGTGCTCTTGTGACGACCTTTTGGCTTTGAATATCCATAATTTCCGGTTGTTTTGAAATTACTTATAGACCTAAAAACTGTCTTTTGTGCCAATTGTAATCTGGCAGCAATTTCCCGAGTACTATAACCTTCTTCGCTCAGAATCTTTATTTCTGCATACATTTCGCGTGAAATTCTTTTACCAGGTATTTTTATATTATATCACTCTTCTGCAAAAATTTGTTCGTCAACACACGGCGAAAACAACCAATGAACTAACGAAATGCAAAGCAAGAGCACCTGCACTTTGTCCGACAGCCAAAACGAACATCTGGCGCCAATACATCACTATGAATGGGAAAAAACAAGTGAGTCATCCATTCTGGCCAGTACTCTATATATCTCATCACAACAACAGCTATAGGCCTCGGAACGCTCCACGATATTTTATACACGTATATTTACGTATTGTACTATCTGTTTAGTTAAAACATTGGTTAATGGCATTTAAAAGAAGTTTTTATTTAATATTTTATTAAATATATATGGTCAAATTGTAAACAAGCAGTATGAAAGAAATATTTCTTTTTGTGTATTTTAAAATTAGAGGTGACTTTAAAATATTAAAAAATGTAAAAAATATCTTACTTTGAGGATTTTATTATTAAAGACCTGCCAACATTTACCATTTTTTCATTAGCATTGTTAGTAATGGCCATTTCCCCACACAATCATCATTTCTTTTTCGTAAAGTATTTCTCTGCAATATGTGTCTGATTAGATAACAAGAAAATTATTCTTCAAAAAATGTAGTGTCGAATAAAGGAAAATTAATTCTAGTCAATTGCTAAGGAATAAATTAGAATTATTGCGAGCTCTAATAAGTACAAAACTTTGAATAAATACCATAAAATCCAATAAACTCGCAACAATAGTTTCAGGTGGAAAGAAAAGAAAACACGACACTTCGTCAGGCGAACAAAGTAGGCATGAGAGCTGCAATCAAAGCGGCAATGTGCATTACCACTTTGATTGAGAGAAGAGATGAAATTATGTTAGTTTTAGAAGAATCAAAACGATGACCATGAGCCCAGCAGTGGGAAGCAATAGAAGATTTGGAATTCTTTTCATTACGAACATTCCGACGGTGAACATGTATTCTATGTTTAAAACGCCTTCTAGTTTGACCAATGTAACCTAAATTGCATGACGAACATGGGATTAAATAAAAGCCAAATCGACTTTCAGTTGGAATGGGATATTTAAGAGAAGATAATTTAATTTTGTTGACGGATTTGTTTGGCTAAAAAACCAAATGTGAAAGAATTTTAGAAAATTTAAAAGAAAGCAATGAATAAAAATGTAAAACAAATGGGATGAGAATGTAATCGTTCAATTTGGGAGCAGAACGTTTAGAATATTTGAATTTATATAGAGCTTTATCGATAATAGAGGAATTATAGCCTCGAGAACATACAAGTGATTTTAAATAATTAATTTTTTTCGAAAGACTAGACGGATCAGAAAAAATGTGTAAGGCATGAAAAACATCAATATAGAAAGAAGACTTTTTTTTTAGGGGTGTGGTTAGAGACAGTATGCGGCGGAAGCGAGACACAGAATGGTTTTCTAAAGACAGTGGTTGAGAACCGATTCTTGTCTTTAGACACAAAAACATCAAGAAAAGGCAAAGAGCAATACTTTTCAATCTCAAAAGTGAACTGAATGCATGTGTCAATCGAATTAACCAAAGAAAGTAAACTGAAAAAATCGACATGAGAGGAGACAAGAACGAAAGTGTCATCAACATACCGAAAACAGTGAGGAAATTTATATACACCGAAGAGTTTTTCTTCAAAATAGTGCATATAAATGTCGCAAGGAAAAGGAGAGAGAGAGAGAGAGAGGACTGCTCATTTTGGGAATAATAAGTACCATTAACAAGCTGAGCGCCCTGTCAGCCATTATAGATTCTAGAGATTTTTGTTATATGTCTCTATGTACTGAAGGAATCATCTTGAAACTTTAGGAGTGTGCAGAACATGTTATACTTCAAACATTTCAGTGAAAATTTTACCCCGAAAATAAAATCAGTACCAATAAAAAATTAAAACGTTGAGCGCCTTGTCAGCCATCGGTTAACTGACAGTGTCAAATATGATATAAAGCGCGTCAACCATCGGTAGCGGATATAAAATAGGATATCAGCTAAAAATATTACATTTAATGATTGAAAATTTATTAAACATTTGCTTAATTTTTATTTACTACAGGAGGAATCATTATGGAATTTTAATGGATTTTAAAAATTTGCGTGGCGCTCAACATGCTAAAGATGAAGGCAATTTGTCTGATGCATAAATGAACTTAACTCACAAGCTCCTCTATTTCAATAGAAGAATAATGGAATTCACGTAATCTCCTCTCTTAATAAACCAGAGCACTATGAATATGAACACTAGAAAAAAGTTATATAACATCCAAAGAAATCATAGTACAGTTAGAGGGAGAGATGCATTTAACTTTATCCGTAAAGTCATACAAGTGTGTACTATTGTACCTTTTGCCTAGCGTACCAAATGATTAAAAACCTCATGCATATTTCAAAATGTTATATCAGCATGTTGGCAGACGCTTATACATTTTTGTAGGACCTTTGATTTAATTTTTCACTTGATAGTCAAATTTTGCACACTCGGGTTAAACAGACTGGTATTTATGGACTTACGTTGTATACATAAATGCAATTAAAGTTATTATTAAGAAATTCAATGAAAGGGTTCCTATCGGAAAAAAAATAACATGCACCTGAGTGGCCATCTACGAATGAATTGAAGTTGAAACATCTGCAGAATCCCTAAATTCTCCAAAAGATACTTAAGTTGTAGCATTGTAGTACCCCTCGACCTCTCACGATCAAACGTACGAATGATTTCCCGAAAATTCCACAATTGTATCTTTACATAATTTAGTTCGTAGGTAAATTGAACCTACAAAAACTTTCTGTTCGTCTTGGTTTTAATTTGAATAATCTGTCGAGGATATAGGTGGTTGGTAATGACATGCCCAATTTATATCATTGAAAGGTGTGCCCTATTTCGATTTATATGGCATGAATAACTCATATAACTATCGCATCTTGTATTATACTAATCATTACGCCGAGAAAATGTAGAAGATATTAACCCCCACAATGTTTATACAAGATGGAGCTACTTCTCATAGATTAATAAGTGGAATGACTGTAATTTGTGATATGTTGATAGAAATACACTGTATAGAGAAATACGGAATCTTAAGCGAGGTGATTGATAAAATTGTCTATTTTGAATAAGTTGAAAAAAATATCTAATTTTATGGGATATTTATATTTTTTTTTCCTTTCTTCTTTTTTTTTTTTTTTTTTTTTTTCATTTTAAACAGAAAGAACAAAAAACTAGTTGGCAGCATAGGTGGACTCTGCTCAGTTTCCCACCATATTTATGGTCTCATAAATTTCTAGTGCGAGACATATTATAATCATGTTAAAAGAAATGAATTTGACCAAAGCTTGATACATAGTAACAGAAAGAAATCCCCGCCTAATAGGCTATCCATCGTTCACATCGATATATTTATCTTATTCTAATCTATTAATTTATTTTATCAGGGTCAATTCCGTTGTTTATGTTTCATGTTACTATTTCCAATGCAATAATCCTCAAAATTCATATTTATATGAAAAACTTACAATTTCGCTATGTTGATAAAATCGTAAATTACGAATAATTTACGAAATTTTCCTATTAGAATATTTGTATTCAATCATGTTCAAACAAATATCATAAATGTAATGTTGAAGTTGTCTAATGTATTTATGATCCTCAAAATGGAAGTTTATGCTCAATTTTGCCTTATTCTGACATGTTAAGTAAATCGTAAATTCCAAATAATTTACGATTTTTTTAAATTGGAAAAATCATAGTCTATGATATTCATGCCAGTAACCTAAATAATATTTCGAAAGTGGTTTGACATCTTTACGATGAAAATATAACTAAAAATTGACGTTTATGTGAAATTTTGCTCTATTCTGCCATGTTAAGAAATTTGTAAATTTCCAATAACTTCGAAAATTTTATATTGGAAAATTCATAGTCATTAATATTCATGCCAGTGTCCTAAACAATATTTCAAAAGTAGTCTGACATCTTTACGATGAAAATATCTCTCAAAATTGACGTTTTTGTGAAATTTTGCCCTATACTGCCATTTTAAGAAATTCGTAAATTTTCAAAAACGTGCGAAATTTTCAAAGTAGCATATTTATAGTTACTGAGGTTCATTCCGGCATCAAAACCGATATTTTAAAACTGGTCTGACATTTTTACAGTAAAAAGTTACCATTTAAGGCACGTTTAAGTGAAATTTTGTCCTATTCTCCCATGTTAAGAAAATCGTAAATTTCTAATAAAGTCGAATGTTGCAAATAAATAGGGTTATTTCCAGTATCGAAAGTAATATTTTAAAACTGATCTGACCTCTCTGCGACAATTTGTTCTTGAGATATTGTGTACCCAGACTAACAAACTAACGGACTAACAGACTAACAGACTAACAGACACCCTACAGACAGACACCATACAAATTTTGTCATTTTCGGATTCCTCAAATCTGAAAGCGTGTAAAAAAGTCAAAAAACCGAGATCGAAAATTTTCACGATTTCCTAAGTTCCCCATACCTATAGTATGATGGGGAACTAATAACTAGAATATTTTTTTAGAATTTCATAAGAGTATACTATAACAAGAAAAAAAAAAAAAAATGACAAATATTTTTCAAAAAACATTGACAAATATTCCATGTACAATTCAAATGCTTTTAAACTGTTTCAATTTTATATGCAGCGTATTCAATTTCCTATGGAGATAAAATAATAAACATCCCCCCCCCCCCCCCCCAAAAAAAAAAAAAAAAAAAAAAAAAAAAAAGAAAAAAAGATAAATATTTAACGTTGTTATTTTATATGATAATTTACACACCCATATATATATATATATATGTGTGTGTGTGTGTATGTATTACTTTGAATAATTGTTTGAGCACTGATTTGAACATAAATTTATTCAAAGTTTAAAAAACATAATTTCTATAGCTATTTGCGTTCCGAAATACGGGTACAATAGTTAGGGAAAAAAATTCGCGACGAGGGTTCTATACAAAAGCTGTACCTTTTCTTTAATATTGTTTGAATTTTTTTTTTTTTTTAATTAAAGATAAAGCAAGCATAACTTACGAAAAAGGTTATATATATATCTCTCTCTCTGTATTTATATATATATATATATATATATATATTCCATTTAATACAATAATTTAGATATAAGTATAATTCCCATTAATTATTAAAAAATCAATATTGCATTTATTAATTTATTTATTTTGGTAGTACTAAAGCACTATTTCTTTTAGTCTGCGATCCTTCATTGTCACCATTTGTAGTGTTTCACCTTGAATTTTATATTTCTTTTCATGTCGAAAACAAAATGTACATGCAAACATAACATTACTTGAAATAAAATAACTGTTTCTAAAATAAGATGACAATTTCTAATAAATTAAAATAAATTGCAAAATTTGTATAAGGCTTAAATGTAATAAAAGAAATTGAAAATTCCGAAAGTAAACATTGTGACATAAATTTGACTATTAAAAATTGTAAAATCATAAAAACTATATAGCGAGAAAGTATAATATTTATGAACCAAAAATAAATAAATAAATATATATATAGATATATAGATATATATATAAGTAAATAGATTTCTTTGAATGACTCACTCTATATATATATGAACGTGCAAGCACATTTGTTTTTAAAAATAAAATAGAGAAAAATCGTTCTAAAGAAATGGAACAGATTTAGTATAGAATTCTTTGACAAATTTGAAATTTGATACAAAAGTAGCTCGGACGTTTCTCGCGAATACTTTTACTTACGCAATTCCGATACCTGTTTTAATTCAAAATGACAACAAAAATTTAAAAGCAGCAAGGAATCCTATGCCAAAGAAATTTTATGAAATGATTATGTGATACTAGGGAATGAAACACAGTAACTGTATGCCTTTATATGAAAGAATAGATTAAAATAAGTCCTGTCGTACTAAATTCAATTCTGTTTATAAAAATTGTAAACAGAATTTTTTTTTTTTTTAAGGATGGAGGAAGTTTTGATCTGAAGTTTTTGTAGACCAGTTTTGAGTAACACCAAAATAAATTAGAAATATCAGTCCTGTCATTCTATATTTGGTACCAAATGAAAGGTGTGAGGTTTCTGAATTCAAGGGTGCAAACAGTTTTTCGACACGACAAATACACTTTTTAAAATTAACTAAAGTATTAAATTTAGGTGGCAACAGTTAATTTTAATTCATTTCAGTCATTTTAAAAAGTACGTGGCCCAGTTTTATGGTAAAAAAAAAAAAAAAAAAAAAGAGATAAAAATAGATTAAAAAAATAAAATTAAAAAAAAAAAAAATTAAAAAAAAAATTAAATATATGAATATATAAATATATATATAAATATATATAAATTTTACAGATTAAAATAAATAGTCCTCCGTACTAAAATAACCTCTGTCTTTAACAGATTTTTTTATTAAATTTAAAATCGCAATACATATTTCTTTTTAATTAAGATAAATCTATCAATATATATAAACGTCATATATAAATACACATCTACTTTTTTTTTAATCAATTATTATTATTATTCTTTTTTTTAAGGTTAACTAGACTCGCTACACAAACAGATGCGTTTCTGAAGGGGGCTGGTGCCCACCACAACCCTACGCTGTATCTCTAGTGCTATATTTAACTGTATATATATATATACATATATATATATATATAAATGATAGATATCGTAATAAATTTTAATCTTAAAATTTAGCAATTAATAGATACAAAAACAATACCAACTCACAAAAATATAGAACTGATTTTAACTTAGAGGAAAGACTAACACAAAATTTTTAGGATTTAGATTAAGAATAAATAAGAGACAAAAATAACTTAAATTACTTACGCCGACATGAATGATAATAAAAAAATGACCATTAAAATTTATAACAGAGAAAACAAATAAATAACCACAGAAATAATTGGATAAAAATGCTTAAAATTAGAAGAAAATACTCGTCAGGGGGACTGTACTTCATAAAGCTGTGAAAGCTGCATCGATTTCGTAAAACAATATAGCTAATCATAGCAATTTATATCGTTTCAGCCCCGATCGAAGCAGAAAAACCATATAGAATGAGAAATTAAATGAAATATTAAATAAAATCTTCATGGATACCAGAGAGAAAACCAGAAAAATGGATAGTAGCCACATGTAAAACATTTAACACAAACTGGAGAATAGGATGATGCCAACAAAAAAGAAAATTAAAAATAAAAGCTTTGCAAACATCGGTTAATCCAGAAAGAATGAATGACAGAGCATTTTCATTAACGATAACATACACAGAGTAATTATTTATTGAGATAGTCAAAATATATTTTTAAGTTAATTAAAGTTTAATCTTGTTAAATGTTAAATTAAATTGTACGTAAAACAAGAATCATTAAAACTTTCAAAGTAAGGATTAAGGAAAGAAGACATAAGTCAGCAGCGAGCAAGCGCCATCTAGCGTTTAACTAGATAAACAATAAGTCAGTTAAATTATTTCAGGATAAAAAACTAATGCGATAAGGAGTATATTTAAGAAGTTTTAACTGCATGATTAAGAGAATATGTGGCACCAATCAAATAATTAGAGTTATGATTAGTGGATCATGTTAATGTTGAACCTATAATAATAAAACTAATTGTTGATCTTAGTTTTATTAAACGTAAATTAATTAAACTTAAAGACAAGAGAATTTAGAAGAATTAAAATCAAAGTATTAAGAAAAATTAAATGTTAAGTTGTAAAAAGACTCAATCACAAGCAATAATCCCAAAAAGCACACATGTAAGGATAAGCAATACACGGCAGTCTTCAATAATTAAAGTTATTATTTTAAATGTGATGATTTTTTTATTATTTAAATATTATTATTGTTATTAAATTGTATTGGTTCTTCAAACTAAACAAGGGAAGCCACTAATAGCCAAATGAACACAATTAAATTTAACGAAAAAAGAGTTCAAATTTCATAATATCAACCAGAAAAAATAAGAAGAATGTAACTTGTAGTAATCCCACTTTTTAGATCCCCATCATACTATAGGTTGTGAGGTTGAGACGTTAGAACGTCACCACAGATGTTTCAATTAAGCTGGATCCAGCAAAGTAGGAAGTGGGGACGGTTAAAATCACTCCGTCGCCGACGGTTGAGGTCGAGCTAGTTTTGTGTCGGCAGGGTGCTGCATTAAAAGACTTAGATTTTGAATATTAGTTAAATTAGAAGTGATTTTTAAAAGTACGGATTGAAATGTAGTGAAAGGAGGGTGTAGGAAAAAGTATAAAAATAGAGATGGTTTTAATAGATAGTGAGGATGTTGGAGGATCGTATAGTGGTTGTTGGAGGATATTATAGCGAGTGTGCTGATTCTTATTTTGGTGAATATCGAAAGTGGAGTAGAGGAGATTTAGTTGTGTGAAGTTAAGTAGTGTTGAGTGTTGGTGAGTGTCTACTAGTTTTCGGAAGTTCAAGCTGGGATAGAAGGGAATCCTCTGTCCCATAGTGAAGCCGTAGTTGGAGTACGAGTGTGACCGTCTCTACACCTTTCGACTATCTGCTGGGGTGAGATATTTAAAGTTATCTACTTAATTTGTTGATTCATATATTTTGATTAAGTAAAACGCTGGCTGAGCTATATAAATTTACCAGGCCGCCCTCCCATTAATCTGCTCAAATAAACTTTAGTTATTGTTATTTAAAGTCTTGTGTTCTCTTAGTAATCTAAGTATTTAAGTTAAGATGGAGTTTGCAGGAACGCAAACTCCACAGTGGCGCCCAACTCCGTTCGACATCCCCCCCACTCGGGTTTATTTTACTGGCTCAAACAATGTACTTAAATTTTTTGAAGATCTTGAACAGTATTTTGATATATGTAAAATTGACGAGGATGATAAATTTAATTTATTAAAATACTCCTTAAAAGGAGATGCTAAAATCTGGTATGACACCATTGCCTCTAGAGCTCTAGGCCAAAATCCTACGTATGAGGATTTGAAGCTCAAAATTAAAAATTCATTCTCTTCTATTGCGGATAAAACCAAACTCCGTCAAGAACTTTATACGACAAAAATGTCGTTTTATGACAAACCTACAACATTTTTATTACGTAAATTCGACATTATAAAGCAGCTGGATTTAGTTTTATCTTTTGCCGCTGCAATAGAAATCATAACCCCGCTTTTGACTATTCCTATTCAAGATTACCTTGATCTGAAAGCTGTCACCTCTTACGACAGTCTGTTTCAAACCTTAGCTAAATATCAAGAACGACATCCTCCAAGGGCGGAAAACACCTTTAATCGCCAACGGGGTAATGGAAATATGCAAAATTCTAGGCGTGAAAATTTCACCCCCCCTCAAAATTTCAATCGCTATCAACAAGAACGTCAATCGCCGCAGCCAAGGCGTAATAACTTTCAAAATTCTCGGAACGATCGTCCTAATCAAAATCAGTCTCAAAACTTTTCTCGAGCTGATAGAAATAACAGAAATTTTCGTAACTCTCGTAATAACCAGAGTCGTCAGTTAAACGAGTAAGTGGCTCTTGTGAGGAGGGTCAACAGCCACTGAATAACTCAACCACCTCCATATGTTTAGACACAATTTGTATCAGTCCGGTGGACCTACCTAATTTGAATGCAATAATTCATGATACTTTCATACCTACTTATTGGGACACTGGTGCTGAACGCTCCTTTCTAGCATATGAAACTTATAAAAAGTATTTTGACTTTAAACCTTTAAAGCGGACAAATTTAAATATTACAACGGCTCAAGGCAAGTCCTGTGTTAATAGAGGCGAAGTCAGCCTGAATGTTAAAATTCATAATTTAAGTGTTAATTGGCCTTTTTACGTCATCGACAATCTTCAGCATCCCTGCATTATAGGGTTAGATTTTATGAAAGCAAATAATGTTGAAATTAATTTTGCCAATAAATCTTTACATATTGATAATTCTAAGTCAAATTCTAAACCTGTCGAGCCGACAGAGTTAATTGTTAATTTAGAGGAAATTGCCCTCACTCATATTGAAAAAATTGATTTTGTTAATTTTCTTAATCAGTTTAAACAGTTATTCTCTGAGACACCTGGCTTAACCCATGTTGTTTGCCATGAAATTGACACTGGAACTAAGTCTAACTACCAGTCTTTAGTGAGCCTTATCGTTATGATCAAGCCAAACAAGATATTATAAATTGGCATATTGAGAAAATGTTGCAAAATGATATTATTATGCCTGTAACTTCTCTTTACGCATCTCCTGTTGTTTTATGTCGTAAGAAAAATGGTAAACCCATGACTGACCCTGAGGCATGGAGATTTGCAATCGATTATCGTAGGCTAAATTCTATTACACAATATACTCAGTATCCCTTGCCTATAATTGATGATTTGTTAGCACATATAACAACGACAAATTTTATGTCTACTCTCGATCTGACATCGGGTTACTTTCAAATTGCAATGAAACCCGCTGATATATCAAAAACAGCGTTTATAACTAAAAACGGCACGTTCGGTTTTAAACGAATGCCTTTCGGATGTTCAGGGGCTGTAGCAACATTCCAAAAAGCCATGGAAACTATTCTCAAACCTGTTTTGAATAAATTTGTACATGTTTATCTCGATGATATAATAATCACGTCCTCATCTTACAATGAGCATTTAGATCATTTAAAAACTGTTTTTACTCTACTGCAAAATGCAGGATTAACTTTAAATTCCTCTAAGTGCCATTTTGCACGACAGGAAATTAAGTACCTAGGCGTCAAAATAACGCCTGCTGGTATTTCTGTAGATAATGAAAAAGTTCAACCAGTTTTAAACATGCCCCCTCCTACAACTTCCAAACAAGTTTCGAGATTTCTAGGCATGTGTGCTTGGTATGGGAAATTTATACCTAATTTTGCTCACATATATGCGAGCCCCTCTTTAAACTCAAAAGGAAAAGAGTTAAATTTCACTGGTCAAATGAAGCACAAGAAGCATTTGATAAGTTAAAAACGATACTTAGCGCTCCTCCTGTACTAGCTCATCCTAATTATAATATTAAATTTCAAGTAGCTACTGATGCTTCTTCGTACGGCATTGGTGCCGTTTTAAGCCAAGAAGGCCGCCCAATAGCATATGCGTCCCGTACGCTTAACACTGCAGAAAGAAATTATCCAGTAACTGAACATGAATGTTTAGCAGTGCTTTGGGGACTGCAAAAATTTCGTTTATATTTTACGCAACTTCCAGTAACAGTTGTTACAGATCATGCGGCATTAACTCGGTTAACAACTGGAAAGAACCTCTCCCCCCGCATGATTCGATGGACTCTTAAGTTATCTAACTTTAATATAAACATAGAACACCGACCTGGTTCTGACAATATCGTAGCGGACGTTCTTTCACGTACTACTCAAACTCAAGAAAATAAGATTGAATCTAATCTTACAAATCAATCCCTTGCTTTAAATGAAAAGAATGATCAGTTAAATTCTACTGTTAAAGCCTCATATATTCATCGTTCGCATTTCAAGGCTGAACCGGTTCAATCCGAAATATTAGTAGACGTGACTGAAACTCGTGTAAAGGAAATTGAAAGTGAACAAGTTAACCCATGTGCTTCTACAGATCTAGTCACTACTTTAAACAATAAATTCGTATCTGATCAGGAAAAAGTAGCTTTAGCGCTTATGCCAGCATCTGTGTTAAATTCGAGAGATCAATTAATCCAAGAACAAAAAAATGATCCCGAATTTGGATTAATCTATAAGTATTTAGACGATCCTGAGTCAGTTTCATTAATTGAATCAGCCATTGCCTTAAACTGGTCCCAATCTTTTTCTTTAATCGATGGCTTGCTTTTTTATTCAAAATTATTATCATCTTATAGCGAATTACGAGTTGTAATTCCCCAATCTCTTCGTCAAGCCATCCTATTTGAGTTTCATGACTCTCCAATTTCGGGGCACTTTGGCATTAGGAAAACTTATAAAAAGCTCAAAGATGCCTGTTACTTTCCTAAAGTGAGGAAGTTTGTTAATGAATATGTTTCGAGTTGTCGCTTGTGCCAGCAATATAATTATAAAAATGTAAAGCCGGCCGGTAAATTAATTCCTATTAAAGTTGATTTTCCAAATCAAATTCTTGGACTCGACTTAATCGGTCCTTACCCCCTCTCTAAACCAAACAGATTTCGTTATGTGTTAGTTATGGTGGATTATTTTAGTAAATGGCCTTTAGTAAAAAGTGCCTTTACGTAAAGCTTCGGCACAAGCAGTGGCCACTGCCTTCTTTAATAATTATATTTCTCGTTACGGCGCCCCCCTTCAAATTGTAACGGACCATGGTCCTCAATTTATAAGTAATGTTTTTAAGGCACTTTGCGATACACTCGAAATTAAACATGTCTTCACGGTTCCATATCGGCCGCAAGCTAATCAGGCCGAACGTGTTAATAGAACTCTAATAAACATGATTGCGACATTCATTGGTCAAAATCATAAAAATTGGGATCAGTTTCTCTATCATTTTGGCTATGCAATTCGTACAGCGGTAAGTGATGCAACCGGAAAAACTCCCGCTGAATTGTTTTTGGGCAGAAAGATTCTGACCCCCCTTTCAAAAACTGGTATTAGTACAGCAAAACGCATCTCAATTTATTACGCGAAATATTGAAGAATTGCTACCAGAAGTTCAGAGAAATTTGAGAAAAGCTCAAGAGCAGCAAGCTCTATATTATAACTTAAAACGTAGAATTTTAGAAGTAAAAGTGGGAGATAAAATACTCCTAGAATCACATTTTCTTAGCTCTAAAAAAGATTCTAAAGTAGCTAAATTTGGGCCAAAATTCATTGGGCCTTTTTCTGTTTTAAAGATAGAAAATAATAATTTGACAATTGATTTTAACGGCACCCCAACGACCATTAATGTTGATCAGGTCCGAATATTTAAAGAGCGCACTCAATCATATACTGAAACTCTTGATAGTGATAGCGTGCCGGGTTCAAACCCACCTGACGAACAGTCCGTCCTTACGCCTAACCTCACTCCCCAGCCCAGTGCTCCTGATTCTTGTACAGCTGATGAACTACCTACTCCTACAACACCCGAACAATCTGTTCAGGGCACTTCCGCTGACCAATCTAGTGTTAGCAGACCCGTCGCACAAAAACGAGCTCGTAGTGGGTCATCAAACCATTCTAATGTGAAATTTCCTAGGCAAACTGGTCGCAAACGCGACTATTCTTTTACTAATGGCTCTTTTATACCGCAGAGTAAAAAGAAACATGGTTGGAACAAGGGTTTCAAACGCCCTCAAGCCCCCTCCTCAAAGTCCTCTGGAACACATCGCCCACAGAAGGTACTAGCAGTTCCAGATTCAGTGCACACCGACTCGTTCCGACCTAAGAGAAAAGCAAGGGTTCGAAAAAGACCTCCACCCTCTTCATTAGCTAGCGGACGGCACATGGAAAAATTCCTAGCAGCTCCTGACTCGATCGGCAAAGACGAGTTCTCTTCACACCACCGATTTAATACTCGGCGTCAAGCCAGACTTCGACAACAGTCTCAGCCATATGAATCACCTGCCGAGCAAGCCTTTGTACAAGCCTTTTGGGATAGCCCTAGACCCCGGTCTGAAAGCCTCCAACCCTGTGGCCTAGCTGACGAGTACATCGAGAATATTCACCAAGACCTCTGACCTTGCTGAAGTTACAGCTGCAAATTCACATCAGGTGATACCGTTCTCTATTTTTTTTTTCTCTATTACAAGTGCATTTCTGTCAGAGCTGTACAAAATGTTCGACGTACCTTGAAGCCTTTTTGGGACTTTATATTTTAAGAACTCTTGCGAAAGTTATGGACTTTCCCAAACTAAAAATACAAAATTTAACTTAGCCATGAACTTTCAAATCAAAATTCATGTTCTGCTTCAATGTCAACATTTTTGTTCTCTCTTAAATATCTATTTTATGTATGTATTAAGTCTTTTACCTTGTAGCCATCTCCTGCAGAAAGCTGGTAATATAAACTGTTTTTTTGGCCCCTTTGTAAATTTCCCCCCCTTTTTCTCTTGTATTTTTATAAATGATGTATTTATAAACTGCATATTTGTATTTGTAAAATTTTTTGAATATTTGTCTAAAAGTTTATCTGCATGTACTTTTAGTGGGGGTAAAATGTTTTTTTTAGCTATAAGCATAAAAGTCGTGTTTAACTATATAACATTAAAAAGACTAACTACTCAGTTTTTTCCGCTTATGCTTTAGCTAAGGAGGGAGAAATATTTCTGTATGTAACCTATCTATTATGTTAATAGAGACGAACATGTCTCAGTTTCTTCTAGAGATGAATTGTCACTTTTTTTACTATGCATACTGTAAAAGTTTTTCTCATTTCAGGCACTCTGATGGACTATTCTCTTAATCTGATGTTAACTCTTTTTATCTAAAGTGAAAGATCTTAATTTGATGTCAAAAAGTTTTTTTTCCTGCTTATGGACAGCCTGTGGATTCTGACGTCTGCTCTAGTGCGAAGAAAGTTCAGCCTATTCTTGGTTTACTCATCTACCTTGCAGACATAGAGCTCCAGATACCAGTCCAGCCAGTCAACTCATATTAATAAAGACTTTATCATTTTTTTCTCTTTTTATTTTAAAGACACTTACTCTTGTGTTATAACAAACTTTAAATGTCGCATTTTGTTACAAGCGACTTACATTGTAAAGCCAAGATCAAGTTGAATTTAATATATTGCCTTCCTGGCCTAACAGGGAGACGTTTGTTAATCCTACTGCAAGCCTGGTTTTAGCTCAGTCAGTCCCGGAGTTTCTCGGGGTAAACGAACGCCTTTTATTTAAAATTTTAAATTAATTTTTTGCGTCCCCGAGTATTCCGCTCAGGGACTTAACAAATTTTTAAGTTTTTCTCACCCAGTTAAAATTTAAGTGACGGCTGCACTCACACTTCAGAGATTTGAAATAGTTAGAGAGGGAATGAAGCTATTTAAATTTAATCGATCAAACCCGTTGGGGATTTTCAGGACTAAATTTTTTTTCTAGGAGGGGGACTGTGGGGTTGAGACGTTAGAACGTCACCACAGTTGTTTCAATTAAGCTGGATCCAGCAAAGTAGGAAGTGGGGACGGTTAAAATCACTCCGTCGCCAGTGACTCGGTGACGGTTGAGGTCGAGCTAGTTTTGTGTCGGCAGGGTGCTGCATTAAAAGACTTAGATTTTGAATATTAGTTAAATTAGAAGTGATTTTTAAAAGTACGGATTGAAATGTAGTGAAAGGAGGGTGTAGGAAAAAGTATAAAAATAGAGATGGTTTTAGTAGATAGTGAGGATGTTGGAGGATCGTATAGTGGTTGTTGGAGGATATTATAGCGAGTGTGCTGATTCTTATTTTGGTGAATATCGAAAGTGGAGTAGAGGAGATTTAGTTGTGTGAAGTTAAGTAGTGTTGAGTGTTGGTGAGTGTCTACTAGTTTTCGGAAGTTCAAGCTGGGATAGAAGGGAATCCTCTGTCCCATAGTGAAGCCGTAGTTGGAGTACGAGTGTGACCGTCTCTACACCTTTCGACTATCTGCTGGGGTGAGATATTTAAAGTTATCTACTTAATTTGTTGATTCATATATTTTGATTAAGTAAAACGCTGGCTGAGCTATATAAATTTACCAGGCCGCCCTCCCATTAATCTGCTCAAATAAACTTTAGTTATTGTTATTTAAAGTCTTGTGTTCTCTTAGTAATCTAAGTATTTAAGTTAAGATGGAGTTTGCAGGAACGCAAACTCCACAAGGTATGGGGAACTTAGGTAATCGTGAAATATTTCGACCTCCGTTTTATACGTTTTCAGGTGTGAGGAATCTGAAAATGACAAAATTTGTATGGTGTCTGTCTGTAGGGTGTCTGTTAGTGTGTCAGTGTGTCAGTCCGGTAGTGTGTCAGTCCGTTAGTTTGTTAGTCTGTTAACACGATATCTCACGAACAAATGATCAAAGAGAGGTCAGATCAGTTTTAAAATATTACTTTCGATACTGGCAAGAACCCTATTCATTTGAAACATTCGAATTAAAAAACTTCGTAAGTTATGAGAAATTTACGATTTTCTTAACATGGGAGAATAGGACAAAATTTCACTTAAACGTGCATTAAATGGAAACTTTTTACATTAAAAATGTCGGACCAGTTTTAAAATATCAGTTTTGATGCCGGAATGAACATCAGTAACTATAAATATGCTACTTTGAAAATTTCACAAGTTATTGGAAATTTATGAATTTCTTAACATGGCAGTATAGGGCAAAATTTCACATAAACGTCAATTTTTAGAGATATTTTCATCGTAAAGATGTCAGACTACTTTTGAAATATTATTTAGAACACTGGCATGAATATTAATGACTATGAATTTTCCAGTATGAAATATTCGTAAGTTATTGGAAACTTACGAATTTCTTAACATGGCAGAATAGAGAAAAATTTCACATAAACGTCAATCTTGAGGGATATTTTCATCGTAAAGATGTCAAACCACTTAAATATTATTTTGGATACTGGCATGAAAATCATAGACTATGATTTTTCCAATTTAAAAATTCGTAAGTTATTTGGAATTTACGATTTACTTAACATGTCAGAATAAGGCAAAATTGAGCATAAACTTCCATTTTGAGGATCATAAATACATTAGACAAATTCAAAATTACATTTATGATATTTGTTTGAACATGATTGAATACAAATATTCTAATAGGAAAATTTCGTAAATTATTGGTAATTTACGATTTTATCAACATAGCAAAATTGTAAATTTTTTCATATAAATATGAATTTTGAAGATTATTGCTTTGGAAATAGTTACATGAAAACTAAAAAACAGAATTGACCCTGATAAAATAAATTAATAGATTAGAATAAGATAAATATATCGATGTGAACGATGGATAGCCTATTAGGCGGGGATTTCTTTCTGTCACTGTATCAAGCTTTGGTTAAATTCATTTCTTTTAACATGATTATAATATGTCTCCCACTAGACATTTATAAGAACATAAATATGATTGGGAACTGAGCAGAGTCCACCTATGCCAACTAGTTTTTTATTTAATTCAACAGCAAACCCTCCCAACCAACCCGCCAAACAACACCACCCATCCTCCTTAATCAAACATATGCCCACCCATCCACCATTTTTTTGCTTTTAACCTTAAATAGTTTTTTTAAATTTTGTTATACAGAGACCCTTATTGATAAACAATTGAATAAATAAATTTTTTGGGATAACCCATTTTTGTAGCAGCATTAATTATGTGAGAGATATTTTTGTTTTTAAACCTATATGAAGAAAGACTATGTATACGAAAGAGGTGATTGAGAATGATATTTCTGTAAACAGAGATATGAAGACAAGAATTAAAAATGTGTAAATAAATTTACTTTGAAACAAAAATCTTGTTTTTTGTCATACAGATCAGTATAAATTTCACTACCTTCAAGTTTAAGTTTTAAATCTAAGAAACTAATACAGTTGTTGTTGAGAAGATTATGAGTTAAGGTAAGGTAAGAAGGATATTCAAATTTGAATAAATTAGGGAAAAATTATTGACATAAAATTTATAATGTCATCAATGTATCGGTAAAAATAGACATTTTCAATACATAATCCCTGTTCATAATGGTAAAGGTATAAATCAGCTAACAAACTCGAGCTACAACCTCCTTGTGGAATACAGACCCTTTGAACATAAATTTTATTACTGTGTAGAATGTAAATGTTATGAATAATAAAATTTAAAAGTGTCTTAAATGATGTTGCAGAAAAGCATTTTGGTAAAGAAATTTGACTTTTAAATTTTTGAAAAAGGTTAAATATGATATGATGAAGATCTGTTAAATTAATATATATACTCTATATATATTTGTCACTAGTAATTGATAACCTTGTTAAGTTTTCGTTGCATGAATCTCGCAAAAACAGATTCTTTTTTTTTTATTTCTGTGACTAATCCAACAAAATGTAAAACCGTCTTTTTCGTCAAATTTATTTGTATTATTATCAGGTAGATTCCTTATAGGAGATCTACCTATTGCAATGGTTCTCATGACACGACTTCTGGAAAATTTCTTCATATCTTCACCGATCATGACCCCTAGAACCCAAAACCATCCTCAGTTCAAAAGTTTATATATATATTCGATTAATCGATATCTGTCGAGATTTTATTTTACTTCAATTTAAGTTTTGGCATCATCCTTTTCTCCAGTTGGTCTTAATTGTTATGCATGTGGTTGCTTTGCTTCATTCATGTGTTCACTTTGGTTTCCATTAAGTTTATATTTAACCTTTTTTTAAAATCTTTGTTTTAATTTAATATTTCAATTATTTCAAATTCTTTATGGTTTTTGCTGCATTGATCGGGGTGTGAAACGATATTAATTGCTATTATTAGCAATATCGTTTTACGAAATCGTTGCAGCTCTTAAAGCTTTATGAAGCATGCACCCCTTGATAAGTATGTTTCTATGTTTAAGCATTTACATCCAATTATTTCTGTGATTTATTATTTATTATTCGTTTTTCACTCTCATAAGCTTAATGGTCATTTTTATAATCATTCAGGTCGGCGTAAGTATTTTAAGTTACTATCCTAACTCATTGGTTCTTAATCTACATTGCAACTTTTTGTGTAATTCTTTCCTCTATGTTAAATTCAGTTCTATATTTTAGTGTGCTGTTATTGTCTTAGTTCTATTAATAGCTAAAATTTATGATTAAATCTTATTACGATATCTATTATTTATATATATAGGTATATATATATATGTATAACGCTTTTTCCCATGTTAAGTTGTGAACACGATAACAGGAGTAATTTTTATTTAAATCTAACCAGCTGGGGATATGTTGTCAGGACAGTAAAAATCTCGGTCGAGTTCGTAGATGGAGTATCCAGCTCAAAGGGGGTGGAAATGGTGGGGGGTGGAAATTTTCATTTGCCCATAATTTCTTTAATTTTGAAAATAGGAAAATACTTCAAATCAGGCGAATTATCGCCTTACTGTAAAGAACAATTTTTGTATTTAAACTTTTTCGATAACTTCAATTGCTTAAAAGTTACAAGTTAATAAGTGATTTTTTGTCAATTGTAATGAAGCCGACTTTTACTTTAGCTTTAATTGCTTAAATTTATAATCTGATAGTTGCGTCACGTGCAAACGATAATAAAAAAGATCACAGAAAATATAAAAACCATGGTAAAAGCATTAATCAATCATTTAAAAATATAAAATTAAAATAATACGTTAGTCTTGGTGAAAATATCGTTTGTGGTGAATCCGCGATTGTAATGAAATACTCGCCCTCTGGTGGCCTAAGGTGAAATTACAATACGCGGATAGCTTTCGTTAAAACGCCATTGCGTTTTGTATATTCAATGTTTAGTTTCACTTATTTATTGAATAAAAATGAATAAATCCGGTAAAAAAGACTGCACATACTGTTGTGTACCGCAATGTAATTCCAAAGGATCCAGAAACCCAGAATTAAGCTTTCATTTATTTCCAAATGACAAATATAAAATTTCTGTTGCTTAGGATAATGGAAGTAAAGCTTTAGTTAGTTGAAAATCTGAATGGGTTAGACTTTTGCGAATTTGGAAATAAGTATTACCGAGAATGACTGTTTGGGAACGACTTCAGTATATCCCCACAACGATATTTTCGCGATTATGGCTAAACCATTAATCTAAAAATCATAAATGATAAAATCATAATCTAACTCATAAATCCAAAATAAACAGCATATAGGCTGCCAGAACGACAGTCTGGCAGCAGTCTAGAACGACATCGTCATCGTTCAAAACAGCGCCAAAGAAAAATCGCCAAATTCAGCTGTGGGGATATACTGAAGTTATAGCCATAAAATCTTTCAGACAAAGCTGATCGTTTCCTTCGGTAACGAGGAAAGCAAAAAACGATCACATTTCATGGATGTCATGGAACAACTATAGTGTTGGTCCACAAGTGCATTTGGCGATTTTTCTTTGGTGATTATGGCGAAATGCTATTTTTGCAAATGGTTGCGATGGAGTCCAAGCGTAAACAAAAGCGTATTGTATAGCAAAGAATCCAGAAAGGCATCGTTATCGTTCAGAACAGTGCCAAAGAAAAATCGCCAAATCCAGTTATAGACGAACTCTATAATTGTACCTTTTAGGTAGATTCCTTATAGGAGATCTGCCTATTGCAATGGTTCTCATGACACGACTTCTGGAAAATTTCTTCATATCTTCACCGATCATGACCCCTAGAACGCAAAACCACCCTCCGTTCAAAGGTTTATATATATATATATATATATATATATATATATATGCATGTATGTATAACGCTTTTTCCCATGTAAAGTTGTGAACACGATAACTGGAGTAATTTTTATTTAAATTTAACCAGCTGGGGATATGTTGTCAGGACAGTAAAAATCTCGGTCGAGTTCTTAGATGGGGTATCCAGCTCAAAGGGGGTGGAAATGGTGGGGGGGTGGAAATTTTCATTTGCCCATAATTTCTTTAATATTGAAAATAGGAAAATACTTCAAAACAGGCGAATTACCGCCTTACCATAAAAAATTTAAGTACCCTAATTTTGTATTTAAACTTTTTCGATCACTTGAATTGTTTAAAAGTTACAAATTAAAAAATGATTTTTCGTCAATTGTGATGAAGCCGACATTTTCTATAGCTTTCATTGCTTAAATTTATAATCTGATGCTTACGTTACGTGGAAACGATAATAAAAAAGATCACTGGAAATATAAAAACCATGGTAAAAGCTAACGAGATATATAAATTAGAGTGCTGATTCAATGGATGAAGGATTAACTTTCCGTGGTTCAAGATGAATCACGTGACATGCTCGAATAGGTTGCTGTGTTTGGCCCTTTATCGCTATTTTGGCATTTAAAATATCAGTTCGACAAATTATCATTATTATTAGGTAACATGACAGTCCTATGACAGAAATAAATTGTTTTTAAAATAATTTTACACATATTTCACATTTTAATAAATAATAAAATAATACCCTTTTTTTTATCGTTTCCCAACAAAGTTTAAAAGTGTTTATAAAAGAAAATTTAAACTTTTAAAGAGCTAAATTTAACCACAAATAATAATTTTTCAACTATTTTTAAGCATTTTGTCGGTTAAAGTTCAACTACTCTAAATAAAAAAGAAGTAAAATCAAAATCAAAATGATTTAGAACAAAAGAATATTAAACTACGTAAGTAAACAAAAACATTGGCGTTTTTGACTTATGCGAAGAACAATCTCCAAACCGTTGCCATAGAAATTTTCTGAAAATAAGCTGTTGCCATCGAATACGCAGGTGCAAGGAGAGCATGTCACATGACTCATCTTGGACCTTCTCAAGGGTTACCATTTATCACTCTACTTTATATATCTCGTTGGTAAAAGCTTTAATTAATCATTTAAAAATATAAAATTAATATAATACGGTAGTCTTGGTAAAAATATCATTTGTGGTGAATAATTTAGAACGCCGGTTTACACAAGCATTTGAAATTTGCGATTGAAATTGCGAGTAATACGTTACAGCTTCCTTTGATTTTTTATCTTGTGGAAACAAGATATTGGTCTGTGAAGAGATGTGAGGTTTTTGCGTGGGAAGAAAATATAATGGCGTCAACGATGCCATTTCTCATCGCCAAGCTCGCCAAATTTTGTCATAAAATAACGAATTTCGTCGCCAAGTCAAAAATTTCGTCGTCAACTATCAAATTTTGCCGCCAAATCACAAATTTCATTGCTAAGTGGCAAGTTTTGTCACCAAATTGTACACGTTTATGGCTTCTATTTGTTGAATGAATATGAACTTGGATTAAAAAAAAAATAACCATGTACTGACCAATAAATCCAGCCTAAAACTTTAAGTAGAATGAATAGTAGTAGTTGATAATTAAATTTCTTAAAAACAGAATAGCGACGTAAATAATGCAATGTGTGGGAACAAAGCCACACACACACTTTGACTAAGTATGTGTTAATACATACGTAATATTTCTTTACTTTTGTAACATTAACGTAAAGGAATCTACCTTTGCCTTTAAGCTTGCCAAAAAGGGATTTTTTTTTTAATTGCATTGTTATAGCTGTATGATAATTGTAAAAATATAAGAATACAAAAGTAACTGAATGGTTATTAAAAATAAATAAGAAGTCTCAAAGTAAATTCTTTCTTATTCATCTTTGAAGGCATAATAGATCTAATTAAGGTTAACACTGAAATTTTTATACATAATTTATAGCTAACGCTTTAAAAATGCAGATTTTGTAAATCAGTTTATTATGACAGAGAACTGAGATAAATGGACCATTGCCCATCGTATCCCGTTTCTTAGTGGTCCACTGTACCCCGTCTGGACCTCTGAGAGCAAATGTTTAAAAAATAAATCAAATTATCTTAAAAAAAACTTTTTAATGAGATTATATATAATAATAGATTATCTTAGCTCTTTATTGTGCTAAAAAGCCTGATCTAGATCATAATTTCTGAAAGATGAAAAGAAAAAATATTTAACTAAAAATATTTACTTTTGCCTACCGTAAACATAACTTTACGAATAAAATAGCTAAATTCTTAGTTAGGCATGAAGTTGCTGGTTAAGTTTCATCATTGAAGTGCTGCTATCTATGTACAAATATGCGAACTATAAAAATAAATAAATAAAAAAGCTATAGGGAGCGGTCCATTGTACCCCGTTGTCCGTGTTACCCCACTCTCCCCTACACGATATATTAAATTTTAATATCCTTCAATCTGGTATTGATAAATAATGATACATAAAGAATTTTACTTCCTTCTATAACAGAAAAGTATTGAATTCATGGAAATTTTAGAACTCCAGTTTTCGACGGATTTACACGTTTTTAGAAAAACCTGCCTGTCTTTCTGTGTGTGTATATTTATCATAAATTTTGTGAAAGCTGTATCTTACGAACCAACGCGAGAAATTAAACCATACTTGGTATTTAGTAGACCTTGACGTAAACTGATGCTCATTAAATCTGGGGATAAATCGCTTCACAGGTTGCGCTGTCACTCCATTTTTTCTAAATTTTCAATGTGGCAGTATAGAAAAAATTTTCAAATACGCATAATGAGAGCTATTTTTTATGTGTAATTGTAAAATTAATCTAAATATTTGATGATAGTTGTAGTAAGCTAGGAAAATAAGTGTGTGCAAGAATAAGAGCATCGCTCTCCACTCTGTAGGCAGTACTTCCGGAAACTCTAAATTTTCAATATGGATATCTTTCGAAAAACATCGTCAATACCTTTGAAACGAATGATTGAACTTTGATAATTTAAAACAATTTTATCGATATTTTTAATTTTCAATGAAAATGAAAACTTAGAAATTACTTCTGTATATAGTGTTATAATTCTTTCTAATTTAGGTAAACAATCGTCTGCATTCATCCATGAAACTAATTTTAATAAATAATAATTTTTAAAAAAATGTATTGCATGAATTTATATAAGATTGTATAAAAGAAAGTGTTATAGGTCACCACAGCATACTACTTTTTTTTCTTTTGCAAAAAATCTGGATCGAAAATTTATTTATTTTCAAAAACGGAGAAATAAACAAAAATGTAGGGTGGAAACAAACTTAAAATCTAAAAATGACTTTCATCGTAGTGATTCATTCATAAAAAATATTATATGCATACTGAGAGAGATTATGCATGATTGAACTTCTGTATTCAATACAAGAAATTATTGGATTAATAAATTTTTCTATTTTCGGTTTTTAATGGATTTACACGCTTTAAGATCTCAGAAAATAATTTGACTATTTTCAGAAAATTTCTGTTTGTGTTTGTGCATGTGTGTGTGTTCTATGTGTGTGACAAAAATGCTGTTCCAATTATATCTCAGGAACTACTGCTCAAGATTATATATAAATTTATATTCAATTGCACCTTGATGGGTAATAGTGTTTATCAGCATTTTGTGTCAATAGCTTAACATGGCGCTGGTATACAGCGATTTCCGTATTTTCAGAGCAGGCTATATCTGAGGAGCTAATGCATAGAATTGCATATGAATTAATATATAGATTTACCTTGTTATAAGTTAGCGCCTATCAACTTTTGTGCAAATTGCTCAACAGGTGACGCAGTTATACAGTTATTTCCACAATTTAAAGTTATATTCAGGTTCTGTTGCGTATAATGGAACAAAATTTGATATACGAAAAGGCCATTATGAGACACTATGCTGATTCAATTTGGACGCCTATCAGCCGGTAGGTGGTTCTGAAATATTAAAAAAAAATTAGAATAGAAACAATGTCATCTGCACGGTAAAAATTTACCTCCGTTGGCTATTTGTGTAACAATACCTCACTGAGATGATAATAGACTGCATTCATAATGAAATAAATAATAAATAATTTGTACTTCGTTAATTTGTATAGGAAAATGTAGAAGAAAATTTAGGGTTGGACACAACATACTAGTCTGTATAAAACTCATGGAAAATGTCTAGCAACAAGAGCTTATGGAAAGCTTATTGCAAGGAATAAATGTGCCTTTCATCAATATCGCACGAAAGCAGAGTTGAAATCCGGAACATATATGATGTATTTGCGATATTTAGGGTGTATTATATAATATCTAAAAAGTATCAGGTTAATTCAAGTAATTGTAAAGAGTGTTTTAAAACTAGTATGCTGTAACCACAACAAGACTTTCTGCTATATTTTCCTATGCAAATTCACTAAGTGCAAATAATTTATTAAAACTGTTATTTATTAAATATTTTTTAACATGATAAATGCAAATGATATCTCGTATCAAGTTTCGTACAGTTTTACGCTACAGAAGTTGAGATATAGCGATGAAGTTATCGAGGAAATTATCGAGGAATCCGTTAAGCATCCAAATTGAATCAGCATAATGTCTCTTTAATAGCTTTCTCACATACCAAGGTTTGGTTGAAAATACGCAAAAGAACCTGAGATATAGACTTCCCATAACGTGCGAAAAATGCTGTACATCAGCACCACCTGTTGCGCGGTTGACACCAAAAGTTTACAGGCACTAAATTATGTGAAGGTGCTACTATATATAAATTTGTATGCAATTCTGCACAGTAGTTCTTGAGATATAGCTTTCCTTAAACTGCGGAAATCGCTGTATATCAATGCTTATCGGCCGATAAGCATTCAAATTGAATCAACATAAGGTCTCATCATGGCCTTCTCAAACACCAAGTTTTGTTTGATTATATGCAATAGAACCGGAGATATAGCCTTCCTTTCAATTGCGGAAATCGGTGTAGAGCAACGCCACCTGTTCATGAGTTGAAACCAACAGTTGATAGACACTAATTTATGTCAAGGTACATCTATATATACATTTATATGTAATTCTGAGCAGTAGTTCTGGAGATACAGTTGCTACAAAATTTTAGTCACACACACACACACACACATATATATATATATATAATATTGTTATTATATTGTTTGATTTAATTGAATAAATTTTATTCTTTTTTTTATCTACTAATTAGCCATGTAAATTAAATTTCTCGATATGGCCTTCTATTACTAGATTTATCTTAAATTCGTTGTGTATTTTAAATATTTTAATGTTAAACTAAAAATAATGATAATAATCTGTTATTTAATAAAGTCACTTATAAATTATTCATATAATTATATTCATTTAAATTTATCCTTAAAATATTGAATCTTAATTATTACTTTATTTTTTATTTGCATTAAATTATTTATATTATTCTATACGTCTACTTTAATCCTATACTGCATCTCAATTTGTTTCTCAATACATTTTAACGTTTTCTTTCAAGTACCACATGTATACTGTAAAATATTTTTTGCTATATTACACAATAATATTAAGGCAGCTTACTTGCAACAACTATGCAGAGAAATGTTATCTGCTGTAACTGTGTGTCCTTACACGGTATGCTACAATTACACAACTACAGTCGGCTGCAAAATTATTCGAGCACTAGCCAATAACTCCTATGTTTAAAAAGTACACTTAAGACAGTTTTGCTAAGTAGTTCTTAGCAAAATCTTGTCGAATCATGTTCTTAGACTGATTAAGAACATGACTCGACAGGGATTTATTTAACAAAGCTGTATTAAGTGTACTTTTTTTTGGCAAGGATTATTGCTAGTGCTCGAATAATTTTGCAGCCGACTGTACAGCTGGTACCATTTCTCCTCATGCTTCTGGTATTACTCTACATGGTAAGCAGCCTTCATATTATTGTGTAATATTATACAAAATTTTTTCCAGTGTATATGTTCGGTACTGTATTTTTATCTTTCCATCACATGTAACTTATAAGTTTAATAATTGAATTTTTATCTTCAAGTACATTATTTTTGTTTATTTAATGACATTTTTAGGTTTTAATGGAACTTTTTTGCGAAAAGTTTTCGGCTTTACAAGAAACAATGTTATTTTCTTCACCTTAGCAGACGTAAGCACCCCCTAATGACACTATGGCTGTTTTAACGAATTTTTTGATTGTTATTTCATGATTCTTCATTTTTTTCTTTCTTTAAAATAAATTATGTATTTCTTAATATGTAATATTCTGATTTAATTGTTATATTAAAGGAAAAGAAAATCATGATCTGTGTCCTTGTTTCTTCGTCTTTTCATGATAATCTTAATATATATAAATCTCGTGTCACAATGTTTGTCCTCAATGGACTCCTAAACCACTTAACCGATTATAATAAAATTCGCACACCATGTGCAGTTCGATCCAACTTGAGAGATAGGATAGTTTAAATCTCAAATTATAGTCGCAATTTTAATTTATTGCTAATTATTTGTCTGTTATTATTTGACAGTCACAATTATCTGTTAACTCCAAATGATTCTAACAGATGTCGATACCTTTCGACTGGGTTGAAATGAAAGCTGAAATATATTTGGTGCTGCCATCTACACAAAGAATCTTCAACTTTTTAACCTATTAATAAATTTCGTATAATTCAATTATTTCCACTTTTTAAATTTTTGGAGTGTAAATTGAATTCATATTATAATGAAGATAATACAGTGAAATTAATCCTGTTTTTTACTTATTTGTGCTTCATTGATCAAAACTTTATAATTTAATCTGTATATATATATAAATTACGTGTCACGATGTTTGTCCGGGGTAAACTCCTAAACTAAGGAACTGATTTTGATGAAATTTTGCACACTGTGTGCAGTTTGATCCAACTTGAGAGATAGGATAGTTTTTATCTCAATTTATTGTCACAATATTGTTTTATTGCAATTATTTGTTAATTATAGATCTTTATTAAAGTTGCTCCAAAATATCTGTGAGTTCCATTAATTTAATTGTTGCCAAAAAAAAAAAAAAAAAAAAAAAAAATTAGAGTTCATTTTCTTTCGACATAAAAATAAATACATTTAATCAGACGTGAACGTTAAAAAATTATAAAAAGTTAAATTATGCATCTCACGAAAATTGACGTCATAATCAATTTAAAGATTTTATACACATTGATAAAGTGCTAATGTAGTTCTATCATAGATATAGTACTATATATAGATCTCTCATCTCCATGTTATTGTAGAAAGATTTTTGATGCCGAAAAAAGATAAAAAATAAAAGCTTTGGAAACAGCCATTAAGTGGTATTGAAAAAAAAAAAAAGAAAAGAAAAAGAAAAGAAAGAAAGAAATATGAATTTGAAACTGTATCTGGAGTCTTCCATTCCCCTTTAGCAAATAAATTATTCATAAATTTTATTTGCTAAAATATTAGTATGTATTCCCGTGTGTATTCACTCGGGGAAAGACGGCCATATTTTGGTAAAAACGTCGTCTTTTCCCAAATGAAAAGGAATAACTTTTTTCTCCCCAATGATCACTCTATTCTATATATGCTATACTATATCTATGAGTTCTATACGCAAGCGAAGTATGACTCACTGACCGTCTGTGCAGCCAAGAAAAAGATTTCCTATGTTAATTGCCCACTGGATTTTTTGTAAGAAATTATTAAAAATCGAGGAAATTTATTTCCCGATTTTAATCCTTATATTTGGGTATAGATATGTATTAGTTATCGCGGCTGTTAGATTGAATTATTTTGCTGTCAAATTGACAAAATTTTAATTTTAAATTTTTAAACTCTGTCGCCCTTGGCTTTTTTTATTATTATTATTATTATTTGGCGATCAAAAGCGTAACACGAAAATATACATGCCAGATGTATGCATTGTACGAAATGTAATATGTATTATTCATTGTACGTATGTATGACATGTAATATGTATTGTACGAAATATTGTTTCATATTATTCATTACTCTTTTAATATAAGTTGTTAAAATAACCATGATTTTTGAAAGGAATTAAATATTTTCGCCAGATAATTTGGCGATATTCTTTTTTTTTCGCCAAGGATGACAGAAATGAAATCTATTCCGCTGCAAAATATTAGTATCTTACATCAGATATTTTATTTAGACATTTGAAAACAAATTTGACTTCAAACTATGATAGAATATTTATCATTTTCCTTTTAATTTGTATATTATTAGTATATTAAAATTTAAAAGCATGGTATATAAAAAGTTTTTTTTTTTTTTTTTTTTTTTTTTTTTTTAAATCTTATAATTATTCTTATCTTAATCCTCAATGTTTCCCATCTTTATTGACTTGAATTTACTATTAAAATTTTAACATACTCAAAAACTTCTCATCACTTCGTTAAAATACACTAAACTTTTCCAAAATCTTTTTGTATTTAAAATGATACATGTATTTACTTTAAATGTCCAATATTTCACAAGATTTCCAATTTTAAAGTTTTAAAATATTTATCAAATTTACTTATTTTTCTGGTTTAGCCTTATTGTTTTCCCTTTTATAACTACAGCTGTTGCCCTCTTTAAAATATTTAAAATGATGAGGTCATTTAATAGTAAAATTATCCATTATAGCATATATTATATTTCACTCCTCCATAAAAATTGATTTTAAAATCGTCTGTTTCTTTTATACTTTTATTTTAATAGAATTTTAATAGAATTTAATTTATATATTAGTCATTTTAGCAATTTTATCCAAAGTAGCATTAGAAATAATATATATCACTTCTCCATTAAAATTTATAGGACCCTACAATAAAATTAATTTGTGCTTAATATCAACACTACGAAAATTTTTATCAATCGCTTCCAAATTTTGACCTAAGTTTCAAATCTCAACCCTGTGGGTTTTTACATCGGCTACAACGTTTTCGTCTTTGTTCGTAAATAATAATTTAACTGTACTAAATAGTTTACAGCCGTATAATTCAACGTATAACTTAGTCACAGCAACGCGTGGCCGGGTCTGCTAGTTTAAATATATATGTATGTATGTATGTGTGTATTCTATAGTTTTATTATTTAGTAATATTTCGAGATTTTAAAAGTGTTTTATTTAAAATAAATCATATAATCACTTTGAAAAATTCTGTGCACTATTACACAACAATATTGAGGTATCTTATCATGTAGTTAAATATCACAACCATGAAGAGAAATGTTACCAGCTGTACCTGCGTAACCGTAGCATAACGGGTAAGGTCACACAGCTACAGCTGGTAACATTTCTCTGCATAGTTGTGGCATGTAAACTGCCTCAATATTGTTGAGTAATATAGCAAAAAAGTTTTACAGTGTTGCAATGTTTTTAACTGAAAATAAATTTGATTAATCTTAGGAAATTTAGACTGTAAACACACAAGTCCTTAAAAAAAATTCACACTTCACATTTTGTTCTTTTCAGTTACTCATTTGCAATATTACTTTCTTTTATAGAAGAAAATATTCGATAGAACCGAAGTAAATGGAAAATTTGGTATTCCGATGTATTATCAATGTTTGTCAGATGAATTTCTTTTATTACTCTTCTACGTGAGTTTTCTTGAAAGCAAAGAGTTAGAATGTAAATACAGATGTAGTGTGATAAATGCAACTCACTCTTCTCCCAAAGGCACAAAGAAAGCGAAAAGTAGGAAATATGGAACATTTCTAACCATTTTAGAAGTCCAATGGTCATTGAAAAGGAATAAAACTGATTAAGTCTGAAGATACAAAGTCAAGTAACTTCTTGCAAGATACTGTCTAAAGCTTTTGTTAGTGTATTAATAAAATAAACAGAAGATATATATATATATATATTCGAAAAGCAGAAAAAAGTCTTTCACTATTTAAAACTTATTATATTCGAAAAGTAAAGCCTGATTTCTTACAAAATATACACCATCACAGATTTTTTTCAAAAAACTTTTTTTTATCTTATTCCATATATGTTTCTCTATTTTTCTGCTTAGTTTCCATATTTGTTTAAAGATTTGTGATAGCGCTATGTAAGCTTTTGTATGTCTAATTCAAAGAAATCTGCCGCCTGTAAATAAATTGGAAATAAAAATTAGAAAATCTGTAATATATGTCGGGATATGTATAGATATCTAACAGTGCATGGGAATATGTTTTATTATTCTGCTTTATATACGTATATACAGTTTTTTTTTTTTTTTTTTTTTTTTTTTTGTAATCACTTTGAAATACATTTATATGTAAAATGAGATGATCATGAAAGAAGTCCTCCTTTTACAGAAAAAAGACAAAAAAATATACAAAGCGATTGTCAATTAAACACTTCGGAAATATTTTCATCTGGAAATTCATATTTAAAAACGTATGATCTCATCAATATCCGAGAAGTTCTATTCTGAAAACAAAGATATGGAAGATACCGATTTTAAAACCTGATCGCGCACGCCAAATGAGATGTTCGGATTTGTTTATAGTTTACTGCAAAATTAGCACAAATACGGGCTAATACGCTTTAAGAATAGGGGCATTCCTCCAGGCTTAGGACCTTAATGTATTTAATTGATCCTTACCCATATACCACATCAAACTACAAAAATAATTTCTTTTTTTAAACAAAGCATAATCTTAAGCAACACTGTTCGGCACGAAAATTGCCTCTGGCACAATTCCAGCATATTCTTATGTAAAACGACCTCCTTAATCCGAATATGACGTCCATTTTGCCCTATCACCCACTGTTTTTTAGGAATGGCTCCCTATTTTTATCATTTTATGGGGATTTTATAGCTATAAATTTCATTTTTAGGAGGAGGGAGGATTATTTTAACCATTAAATATCTTCTGAGGGGCTACAGAGTTGGATATTCTGAAACATGGACATTTGCGAGAAGGAAAAAATTTGGAGGGGGGGGGGGGATTGCCACTGAAATTATGCATTAAATACCTTATATTTTTTAATCTGTTATTAATGTTATTTTTTAAACTATATATTTTTTTGTTTTTATTTGTTAAATTAATTATTTTTTATTCTTCAAATCAAATTCATGGTTATAAAATTGTCGAACAGGGAAAAACAATAAAGGAGGAGGTGGTGCATCTAGAAAACAGTGGGTGACTGGGCAAAATGGGAGTCATATTCGGATTCAGGAGGTCATTTTGCTTAAGAATCAGCAAAAATGGTATCAGATCTCGATTTGTTTTTCTTTTTGCAGAGCAATGCAATGCAAAGTAAGTAAAATATCCCATAGAAGCATTTGTTTTGCTCATTCTTCTTTTAATTGTTTTGCCCCTCATACCAGCTCATAAAAATTAAATCTAAAACATGCTAAATATTTAGTTTATTTTAAAATTGGAAATTTAAATTTCAAACCGTATGTTGAGAATGCAAGATTTAAAATATTAATCCAAGAAAACTTTGAATATTCGAAAACAACTATGAATAACACATTTTAATTAAATGGCGAAATACCTAAACTAATCCGTAACTGCTTTGTTCCGAAATTAACAAACTGATAATTGGGAAGAATGCAAAAGATGCACCTTTTCTCTGTAATATGTATATACCTAAGTGAAAACCTGCATCAGTGATTTTGTGTAGAATTATTTTAGGTCTGAGCTTTCATATACATTGAGAAAAGTTTACATTCACACACACTGAACTTTCATTATGATTAATGCAAGTTACAACAGTGTATGGTTGACTTAAATCTTTTATCACGTTGGCAAACGGTGTTGTAATTGTCGAGATATTTCAAAATTAAAGCCGTATTACAGGAATTCCATTCTTCCTTTTAATACTAGAAGTTAAAATAACAAAGCTTGAGTTTTGGTAAATAAATAATCTTAAGGTTTCATATAATTAGCAGATTGTAAGATAAATGATAAGAATATGTTTGAAGCAAAAATTATTAAAAGATTATTTTTTATAATTTAAATCGAAAATTTAAAGTTATTTGCATTTGAAAGTTTAAAGTTATTAATACAAATATTTTCTTTTTTTCTTAAGTCATTAAATTGCCTAGTAACTTTATGAAATTAACGTTACTTATATCAATGGCGGTCATTCTACCTTAATGGTTACATTCGAATTTAAATTGTAAAGATAAAGTTTCTAAGTCATGCATATGTTCACTGACTCAGAAAGCATATCTTTAAGAAGGGTGAACATTGTCCACTCCGTATCCATTTTTCGCGTTACAATCCTCTATTATTAATGTCTTGAACCAGGAAAATTTCAGTTGTCAGTTCTCGAGTAATATTAATCAAACAAATTAAACTTCTTGACATCTTATCAATACTTCTTATTGTTTTCAATAAGGTAAGTCAAATTTTCTTTGGTCTGCATCTGCTTATATCGAGCTGATTTCTTGTGACTACTAAATTCGTGAAGGTAAAACAAATATGTAGAATTCATTTATGGCGTTAAAATTTTCATTTTGTAAATATATTATGATGTATTTACAGGTATTCACTACTGGTACCAAATTATATCATCATTTATTCAGTCGGCAGCCCTGTGTACTAGTGGAGCATTAGATTTTGAGGAGCAGATACAATAGTGCACTGTTAAGACTTATAAGGACTGGTTATCAGCCCTGCTTGTATAAGCCATTCTAATTATTTTGGTATTTAGCTAATGCAAATGAAGGCAAGTCATATAAAGACTAACCTTCTTTATCTCAAACTTTAACGGAAGAACTTTCTTACATATATTGGACATAAATAATTAGAGCAGATCTTAATCTTAAAAAACTATTAAGGAGCAAACTCACCAGTATTTTGTGTTCAAAGAAAAATGCCATGTGTTATATAAATATAAAATTTTGTATTATAAGGCAAGATGTACGGGTACTTAAAAAATAAAATAAAAATAAAAATACTGATGCCTGAATGATTTATTATACATGATTAATTATATTTATTTAGTAATTGTATATATTTGTTTCTAATATTTTCGGCAATATATATGAAATTGACATTGAATTCTGTTGGAAATCCTGTGTGTTATAATTAACTAGTCTATTGTGGTTACCACAAGATTTTCTTCGATATAATCTTATAGAAATTCACACAGTACAAATCATTCATTAAATTTTTATTTATTATCTTTTTTTTCCATAATTGATACAGACGATTTTTACCGCACATAAGTATAACACTAAATGCGGAAAGAAAGTCAAATTGTGCCATCATCAGAAGAAACGGGATTTTTTTTTTTCTAAGTTATTATTATTTTTTTTTTTTGCTAAAAATGAAAAAGAGCTATAACTTTGTTTTAAATTATCACAGATCTATGGTGTAATCATTCGTTTAAAGGTATTGACAAGTTCTTTCAAGATAGCCATATTGAATTTTTACACTCCAAAGGAGGTGACTCCCTCCCCCCTCCCTAGGAAAGTGAATGATGCTCTTACATGCATAATCCCCCCCCCCCCCTAGTTTAATACTACTAATATCAAAAATTCATATTCATTTTACAATCATGGGTTAAAAATAACTGTATATTTATACAAAATTTTGTCTTATACTACCACGTTAAGTATATATATATATATATATGTAAAGATTACAGCGCCACTTGTCAGCGATTGATCCCCAAATGTAATCAGCGTCAGTTTAGGTCGTATGAATTTCTGTACGAGCATTTTCGTCATATATATTCTTAATACTGGATCAAAAGTAAACACTTAAAAAAGCGATCGTTGAAGGCTTGGATCTCTTTATAACATCAGCAAAACTTTGTACCCTCTTTCAACAAAATCTGCAAAAGTTCAGCTAGATAATGAAATCTTCCAATAAATCTTCGAAATTACGGACAGAGACCAAGAAAACTTCGAATATCATGTACATTCTTAGGGGTAGGAAATTCGTTTACGGTTTTCACTTTCTCAGGATCTGGTCTTACACCGTCTTTAGATACAAGATGGCCTAGTATTTTAATTTATCCAGCTTCAAAAAGACCTTTCTTGGGATTGAGCACAAAGCCTGCGTTTTGAATACATCCTAAAACAGCTCTTAATCGGTATAGGTGATCTTCGAAAGTTTCCGAGAATCTATTTTATCGGCAAGAAAACAGAGCGACATAGTCTATTTTAAATGGTGAAATACATTATCCATCATCCTCTCGAAGGTCAGAGGGGCATTACAAAGTTCGAATGGCATGATTTTAAATTCATACAAGCCTACAGGATTAATGAATACTATCTCTTTACGATACGCTTCGTCCACTTCTATCTGTCAGTAATCAGAGCGGAGGTTCATGGAAGAAAAGAATTTCGAACCTTTCAAACAGTTGAAGATATCATCATTACGTAGTAAGGAAAAACATCTTTTTTCGTGATCTTATTTAACCGGCTATAGCCTACCCGAAAGCGCCATTTTCTATCTTTATTCCTTACAAGAATAAGTGACCCGAAGACTAATATTCTATGGTTTCAGACCATTTAGACTATTTCCATGTAAAGGGTAATATATATATACACTCTTAAAAATTTCCGTTCAACGTTGAACCAGCGAATGGGTCTAGCTAAGAGAAAATTCCAAACAATGGAACACTTGCTTTCTCGAAAAATGTGATCATGGTTCAACTTTCAACATGGTTCAAAGTTTAACCAATCCATGGGAATACCTTTTGTCCAGAACACCGCTTTGCGCATGCTCGCTCAGAAGCCTGCTCCGCTGCTCACGTGACTTATGACGAGACGACTTGTTCTTGTTAGTGTTTACGGTTAGCTTTTGTGAAAGTTTCAGGTAGTTTCAGAAAGATATTTCAGGTATGTAGTATATTTTTTATTATATTTCTGTTAATATTACTTTTCTTACACGAATTTATAATTTTTTTCTGAAAAAAATATAAAATTCTCTCGTTTTTTTTTTTTTTTTTTAATTCATCCCACTTTCCACTCAACAAAAATGTACTGTTCTGTACTGGGTGCGATAACAGCAATTTTACTATCTTTTTTCATATATTTCACACTATAGAAGTTCTGCGTATCAAATATTTAATTCAAATTTTAACGTACACACTTGTGTAGTCTTATTAGATATATGATATAAGGATCAGTTTCCGTTCTTAAATTTTAGAACGTCTGTTTATACATTTTTCTGTTTTATTGTCTCTCGAATTTATGTTCACGAGAGCGAGACCAAACTTTTTCATAAATAATTGCTTTTACAGAATATTATTCGTTTTAATCAGAAGTGTATTCAGTATTTGAGAAAAGTAACTATTACTTATCAATAAAAGCGTTAAATACCCGTAAAAACTAAGTAAACCTTCAAATAATGCCTTTTCAAAGTTATTATTTTGATTTAATTTATTTATTTTGCATCCCTAATAATAAATACTTATGTTCTAATTTTGCAAATACTTATTATGTTCTAATATTACTGTTTCCATTATTGAGAAATAAGATTAAATATATAATTTATCTAATTATATAATTAACCTTAGTAATAAGCTTTACTTAGCCTTTAAAATCTAAGTTAGGCTTCAGATAATGCTTTTTCAATGTTATTATTTTAATTATTTATTTTGCATCCCTAATATAATAATTCATTAGCAAATACTTATGTTTTATTATTACTGTTTCCATTATTGGGAAATAAGGTTAATTATTTATCTCAATAAAATGCTTTTAAAATTAGTACTATAAAATGTTTACTTTTAAATTAAACAGCCGTGCTATTTTTCAGCTTTCTTGTCTTTCACTGAATATGTTGGTAGTCCTAATAAATACTTCCAAAACAACTTTCTGAATTTTAGTTTCCTTAAAATTTGGATGCCTAGTGTATGGATGCAATAAAAGTAACAATCAACTATCTAATATCACCATTAGTTGTATGTTGTTGTCTTGATCGTGAGTTTATTTGTTTACACCGCGTTGCCGCTATTTTGTTCGGTTTTCTTTTAGATATTTCTTATAGAAAAAAGTTTTTTTTGATTAAAAATCACTTTACATTGTTTGAAAGAGCCCTTAAAGAATGGGTAAATGCAAAACATATCGCTCAAAAAAGCGAAAATTTGCCGGAAATCAGCATAATATTGCGAAAAGAAAGAACATCGCTTCTGATGATTTCAGTAATGTTAAAACTGCAAGTTCCTCGAAACTTAAAGACAAAAAGGATCTTGTTTTGGCTAAAAACTCAAATTTTATTGACCTTT
Organism: Salticus scenicus; assembly: GCA_963930645.1. Lineage (NCBI taxonomy): Eukaryota > Metazoa > Arthropoda > Arachnida > Araneae > Salticidae > Salticus > Salticus scenicus. The sequence goes on along the minus strand of OZ005648.1, from coordinate 324,430,995 downwards.
GTGGAAATCGAGCGATGGATATAGAGATTTTAATATCTGTATTTGCAATATTGTGTTGTCCAGGTTGTTTGAAAAATGAACTAACATTGATTGAAGATTCGATATTTGGTATGTGCTCTAATTTCGTAATAAAATGCAAGAGCTGTAGTTTTTCAAAAGGATTTTCATCTTAAAAAAAAAAAAAAAAAAAAAAAAAAAAACTAACAAGTCTAATAATATCAATATTATTACTGTTTATGTTTTAAGACTTATAGGAAAAGACTTTACAGCAGGAAAAAAACTATTTTGTATGGTTCTAAATATGGTTCAATGCTGGGTGCATCCATATGATAGTAAAACCTATCTCCATAACATGGTTCTTCCTTTTCTGAAAATGTGGTTCAACATTTTCTCAAATCATGGTTCTTGCTTTTCTGAAAATATGGTTCAACCTTTTCCCAAAACATGGTTCAACGTAGTTCCAAAGTATGGTTCAAAGCAAGTACCATGTTATGGAGATAGGTTTTACCATCATATGGATGCACCCAGCATTGAACCATATTTTGGTTCAATGTTGAACCAAATTTTTTTACAGTGTATATGTATAACTTTTTTTGTTACATTAGTAGTGAACTTGCAGAATATCTCCGTCTCCAAAATGTTATTAGAAAATATGTGGTCAAATATCTACTTCTCATGCATAAAGATATAAAAAAAACTCTTTAAATATTTCTAAAGATATTTGGCAAAATGTGCTAGGTCGAAGGCGGTCACATTAATTTGTTACTCATCCGTATATATATATATATATCTATATATATGTACATATATAGATATATGTAGATATATAATAACATTTATTGTGTTCCTTTTTAAAGACAAACATCCGATAAGAATAATATAAGCATTTCATTCAAGAATATACTTTTATTTTTAGGTGTTAATGAATATATGGGAAGGGATGATACTTCATAACTTTCAAATAAATAAAAAGAAACTAATGATTTGAATTTATAATAAAGTATTTTTTTTATACTATATGCTGAAAAGAAAATTTATTAAAATTTCTCTTTAAAATTAATATTATCTTTGATATTTATCATTATGACCTTCTAACAGAGAATAACTCATATGTAGATGTCTGTAAATAAGTATGTAATACTGCATATTCATTGTGAATAAATTGATAATAAATAATGTTATAAACGAAAATAATTCTGAATAGGTATTAAATAATGCTATAAGTGAAAGTAATTGAAATTTAGATTTAAAAATTTAACATTAGTTTTACTTTTTTCGTCTGATTGCATATTTCCAAATTCAATACAAAATTGTTCAAAAATATTTAAAATAAACCTTTATATAATAACAAGAATGAAAATACGTTTAATCTAGAAAAGCTTTTTTTTCATTAAATCTGAAGAAAATATTATTAATTCGAAAAACTCGGAATTTTTTTCGACATGCAAATAAACTGATAATCATGAAAGTTTATTCTTATTTTAATTATTTCTATATTACCAAAATATATTTAAAAAAAAATTCTATATATATTTATATATAATCACAAATTAAATAAGGAAAGAAGGCTAAAATAATAATAATAATAATAATAATAAATAAGGTCATAATCAGGAGAGCCTTTCAATGTAAGTTAGAATTCCTACATAAGCTTGCTGTCTTATTTATTATCACCTTATACGTAGTATATGTTTCTTACCTGTAATTTGTATCTGCCTGTGCATGAAATGTGTAAATAAAATTCTCAGTTTTTTATGTTATATTTTTATATACCTTTTGTATAAATTATCTGAGTATTAGGTATATATATATATATATATATATATATATATACATATATATATATATATATATATATATATATATATACATAACGATTGATATCATCATCATCAATGTCAGATTTTATCAATCCACTGCAAGATAAAGATTGATTCCAATTTGTCCCGTTTTCTGCAATTCTTCTCTTTTCTGCTCCTCTAAACTTGACAATCTCATCTCTGCAAGGACACAGTGGTCTCTTCTTCGGAGTTTTCCGTAATTTTCTGCTGGCATAACTACGGATTAGGACCCATTAAAATTGACCCCTCACGGATCTAGAACACTTGTGTAATCAATCGACCTTAATCCAAAAACACCAACACTTAATCTTTTATTATTTCTGGTAATCCAAAATAGGACATTGGTGGTTCATCCATCATCGCTTCATCTGGCAAAGTGCCCAACCCAGCTCCATTTTAACTTTTTTTTTCTACAAATGGCACAGTAACACTGAGTTGCTCTCTAATACATGTGTTTTGCTGTGTGCCTATTCAAGTGAATGCATGCTTTTCTTCATGCTTCTGCGGGTCGTTTGAAGCTTTGTATAGTTTTACATGTGAATGTCCAAGTTTCTGAAGTTTACTAGTACTAATGTAAAAAGGAAGAAATATATTCTTTAGTAAATAATTTTTCTTATTAAGAACTATACTTCTTATTTTACTTTTCTTATTTAAAGAGTGTAGAAAGATTGATTAATATGTACTATAGTTATATTTCATCCCGTTTAATATTATATTTCTACTTAATTGATCATCAGTAAAAAAATAAAAATAAAATAAATAAATAAACAAAAACTCGAAAAGAAGAGCCGTAAAATGTTTTTAATTCAATTAAATTACCGTAGCAGATATTATATCTTTTAAAGTAGCCGCATTTTTTATTGTAGAAATAAAAATCCTATTTTATCGGTTCCGAAATTACTTTCATTCTGCGTACTCAAAAAAAAAAAAAAAAAAAAAAATCTAAGACTTCAAATATATTTATTATCAACATTGCTGGGATCAAGTAATAAAAAACTTATCTATTCATCGTAAATTTCAGCTGAATTGACTTTTTCTTTTATATTTAACGTATTTAAATTGTAAAATAAATATCATTTTAACAATGATTTACATCAGTTTTAATTGTATTTTACAAATATGCAAACAAAATGTTGTTTTAAACTATATAAATTGAAAGAGAAAGATTATTTGAAATGTTAGAAATTAAATTAATACTGAATTAGATGCTATAGAAACATCAAATTGTCATATTTAATGCGGAAAAAAAAAGAAAAAGAAAAAAAAAAGAGAGAAAACTTAAGTCTTTTTTTTCAAGTAATAGATATAAAAATCTGCACAAAACAGAATTTAATACAATACCACAGGGGTTATTTTAATCAAGTCTTTCATATAAAAGCATGCAGTAACTGTACTTAACTCCTTAGAGAATCTATTAATATGTTAATTTCTTAAAAATGTCTTCGGGATAGCTTTGGCATATGAACCCTTTGGCGACTTCTAAATTTTTGTTGTCATTTGGTGATGAATTAAAATGGCTATTGCAATTGCGTACGTAAAGATCTTGATGAAAAACATCCGAGCTACTTCGATACAAATTCTAGATTTCGCAAGGGCTTTTATACTGAAAATGTTTCATTTCTATAGCAAGATTTTTTTCAATTTTATTTTAATTATTTAATATATATATATATTTGCACGGTTCATTATTTTTCTCAACATAAAAATAAATATATTCACTTATTTACTTATTCATTTTTGGCATTTTTTTTTTTCCTTTTAACATATAATTAAAGTTAAAATGGGGGTTTTATTTAACCCATTATACGCCGCTATATGAATCCAACAGAAAATTTTTGAATTTTCGTATATTTTGGGTTTCATTGTGCATTTCGAATCCTATAGAGTTTAAATAATTAGTATATATATATATATTTGTTAGAAGATATATATGTTTCCGAAATGGCCGATTTGACACCTGATTGGGGTAGAACAGATGTTGAAAACTGGAAAATCCTTTTCAATTAGTTTTCTTGATACCTGTTCGTTATAATTAAGGAAAAGAACTGTTTTATTTCATATCCATTGCTTTAAACCTCTGCACTCGAATGAGTTATTTTTGCTGATTTTTTTCAGAAAAAGAAACATCTTTGTTTGAATAATTGGAAAAATAAATAGATGTTACATTAAACCTTTTTGAAAAAATTACCAACGAAGCTAAGAACTTCGATATTTAATGTAAAAAATAAAATATATATTTATCTTAATTACTTGCTGAAAAAAAAAAATTCTTAATATATTGTTCCTGCAGCGGGAGCTTTGGTGCCTAATGGGTTAACAACTTTTGAACCAATTATCCAATTAAACTAAAAAATACGACGTTATCAAAATTTTGTCCTGATAAAAAAGTGTACCAGTTTTTGATACAACCTAATAATCCGAACTAAAAACACGAAAAGATACAATGACAAACTTTAGCTTTACATATTTAGATAAAAATAAAAACGTTTACACGTTCATTCAATGTGACAGATAAAAATTAGTAACGAAGCAAAATCAGCCAATTGACACATGTAAAATGACATGCTGTTCTAATAAATAAATAAAATAAAAATGTATATAAAACAGAACATTAAAGTTAAAATTAAAAATGAATGCAAGCTGAAAAGAAAAAAAAAAACTTAAAGATGAAAGTAGCATACCAGACAGAAAATTATAATTATCTCAATAATTATTGAGGCCCTGCGTGGAAGCCCCTCAATGCAAAGTATAAATAGTAAGATGTTTCAAACTACTAATTAAAATAAATCGTAGCTTATCTTCCTAGATCTTACCAGGAGAAAATAATTCAATCGCTGCAGTTCAAAATACAAAAAATGAAAAATGAATTAGATGCCAAGGAAAAACTTGTAAAATACATTATATTTTATTTAACCACTTGCCTGTTTTGCCCGAATGCCGTTCGGGTACTTGAAATGGCATTTCCTTGATTTGCCCGAGCGGCACTCGGGCAACACTTTTTGAATTTTAGACTTGAATTTTATATTTGAATTTTAGACTTGATAAAATAGAGTCTGACTGAAAGACATGGGACAATAAATGATACAAAAGGACGTTCAGGAATTTTGCCCAGTCCCTTACGATTGACTGAAAGACATTTTATAGAAGTGATTGCTCCTATTAACAAAACTGAGACCAACAAGGCAATGTTTTGTGTGTTGCTCGAAAAGAAACGAATTTAGAAAACGGGTGAGGAAAGAAGCGCAATATTTTTGTCCAGTTTGTGATGTTGGACTATGCTTAGCTCCCTGCTTTAAAATTTACCATTCGAAAACTGAATTTTAAAAGGATAATTATTGCAAGTGCAATAAAACATTTTCGATTCTAACATCCATTTTTGTAAAGTGTTCTTTCCAGTTCGCCTTTTTCTTCTGAGAAAAGCCAACTTTAAGGAAAAATGTATTTTTTCCAATGAAAATAAAAATTAGCATATTTCCTTAAATTCAATACTTGCAATAGTTCTGACTGCTAATTTAAATTTATATAATCGATTTCATCATAAAATTGTACATGAAAAATATGCTTATTTTTTGACATAATATGATGGAAAAAAGAAACAGTTAAGTGGTTAAATATATAAACTTATAAAAAATTTTAAAAAACAAATAAATCTTATTTAAAAAGTAAACTGATAAATATCTCGTGTAAAAAACGATGATATAAAGAAACACTAAACACCAAAAGACGAAACAACTACAAATTTAAACAGTTGACGAATGGCAGGTAAAACGCAAGACAGGATACAGCTTAAATTAGCAGTATTAAGCAAATTGCAAAATGTCTTTTTTAAAACTATCACATTTATTACACATTCTTCTAATCCTAGCCATTTGGTTGGTGGTTGGTGTCGTGTCCAATTGAAGTCAAATTCAAATCATTCCATGTGCCAAAATCACGGCCTTGGCAATGTCCACAATTTTGTCGCTATAGAGATTTCCCTGAAAGGGAAATTCGTCAAAGGCCTGTAAGCTTCTTATGATGGCCGGGCAGTTGAAAATGTGTTCTGGAGTGAGTTCCTTCTCCAGGCAGTTCCTACATGATTTGTAAGTTCTGGTGCCATCTGTATTTATTGTCATTCCACCAAAGTGTTGGGTTCTGAGTCTGGAGATAGTCTTGGTAATCATCCTGTCTGCTTTGATAACACATAGTTGATGTTGCTTTTTGATGTGTTTTTCTTTCAGTCTGTATCTAGCAATTGCATTAGCGTCACCTAAAGTTACGGTGCTGCAGATTTCCAAGTTTAGGTCCCTCGCTTCCTTCGCCAGCTTATCTGCTTCCTCGTTCTCTTCAATACCGACATGTGCGGGTGTCCACTGGAAAGTACAGCTTTTCCCAAGGTGGCAAATTTCCTCTAAGTAGTGATGGATATCTTGTGCAAGTCTGGAGTCTCCATTCTCTATCGCTTCCAGGGCAGCCCTTGAATCACAGAAAATGACGAGTCCACTAGCTTTATCAGTATCATTTAGAGAAATATACATTTGTAGGGCCTCAAGAATTGCTTTTAGTTCGCAAGTAAAATTAGAAGCAATGTTTCCTGCTCCTATACTTTTTTGCATTTTCATGTCATTAGTCAGAGTGATTGATATGCCTGCTCCTCCATTCAAAATAGTCTCATCTGAAGATCCATCAGTATACATCTGCACTAGGTCGCGCCCCAAATAAGTTTCGATAGTTTTAATTCCTTTGGCTTTAACTATGGCCTCCGGTTCTTTTTTCAAGCAGTGGTCTAGTAGGTTCAAATTGATGACAGTATTTGGGGGAAGGCAGGATGATAGGACAGGTTCCTGAAGCAACATAAATCTTTGATTCAATTTAAGACTTTCTCGTATTTCTTTATCAAGCTTCATGGTAGAGGATCTTTTGAGTCTTGACTTGCAATTCCAGTTAGTTGTTGCTCTGCGAGAGATATGATTTACATCTAGACTATTAGCCTTGTTAATAAATTTAACTGTTTGGTACCTTCTTCGATTATCAAGTGTCTGTAGGCCGCACTCTTGCTCTGCCTTGGTGTTATTAGTAGATGAGACAGCTCCAATAATTATCTTGGCTGCTCGGGCCTGAATCTTATCAAGTTTCTCGAGTGCAGACACAGAGGCATGTGCCCAAATTGGTGCTGCATATTCCAGATTGGGTCTTACTAGTGAAGCATAGGTAGTTCTGAGAGTTTTATCCTAGCCATTTGCGAAAATAAAACATTTTTCAAAACTTTAATACTTATTCATGATAACCAATTAGTTAAACTAATAAATTTAAAATCGAAATCTAACCTTTTATCATAAAGACTAATAGTCCAAGAATCATTAACTAATATAATATTTTATTCCAAAAAATATATCAAACCTTTATTACTAGTATTCTTTAAAATAAAATCCTTGGGATAGATATCATTAGAAACCTTTAAAGATCTAGTAACCCTTATTAGAATTCTAGAGCGTTTGCCTACATTTGAGGACAAACTTATTTAAAAATATCTCCAAGTAAGTGCGAGCACAAGAGGCAAATTACAGCAACTTTAATTCGAATTTATAACTCAATCCTAGAAAATCAAGCGAGAATTTCTCGCAACACAAAGTATTCCTAATATCCATATAATTTATAATATTGTTTCACAATCTAGAAATGTATGGATTAGAAGTTTTCGATCATTTCATCTATTCGGTTTATCGGTTTACCTTCTACACATTCTTCTGAAATCTACATTTCTAGTTTAGGAATTCAAAAAATGACTAATTATTCGTTCTACTAATTCGTTCGATAGCGGTATATTTTTTTCTCAGTGCAATTACTACAAGGTCATCGATAATTGTATAAAATTTTACGTCAGAATTAACTATTTATTTTTCTCATCAAAATATAAACACATATTTACAAAGGCTATCATAAAACAAATTTTTATTTGAATCCCAACAATTAGTAAAAAGTAATCATTATTATTATATAAATTACTATCAAATTAACCCAGTAGCTATTACCGCTATCTAAAATTGAGTTAAAATCATTATATATATATATATATATATCTTATTTAAGTGATATAATATGGTCGTGCTGAAAGATACTTCCAAATAATTTAAAAATCAAAATTTTTAATTGAAAATACTTCAGAATTTCTACAAGTATTATACCTGTCGGCTTTCGCTCGCCTAGCTGTCAATGTTCTCAAATACCCTATTTAAAAATTTATTAATTACATACTATCCCGGTATCCATATTCGCCAAAACAAAACGCTGCCAAATGCTGTGATAAAAAGCCAATAATAATAATTGTAATAATAATATTGTTGTTGTTGTTGTTATTGTTATTGTTGTTATTTTTAATTATCTGTGTTTTTTTATTGAAGTAACTGAATTTTCGAGCAATGCAATCTAATTTAAATTTAATTATATATATATAAGAACTTTTTCACTATTCTGAGCTATTCTTAATTGAAAAATAATTTGTCAAAAATTGTGTTTTAACTGTTTATTCTCCCATTGCTTCATTGATTCTTTTGTTTTGATTTCATGCCGTTTTAATGTAAAGGCAACATTATTTACATAGCAGCTAAATATCTAGAAATAATATTAAGGTAAGTTTGAAGTTAAATAAATAAATAAATAAATAAAAATAAGTAAAATTTATTGTTTTAAAAATCAAAAAGAAAAATTAATTATTTCAATAATTCACGATAAGTCTTCACAGGTAATTTTAATTTGATGAAATTTTATTTTTATTGGTCTATGGGGTTTCAAAGGTTTTAAATCTTCTGTTGCTCGATTTTTACTACTTTTAATTATTTATTTATTTTATTTTATTTTTTTAATTATTAATATGTGTGTGTAAATCATTTCAAAAACGTTTTGCCTTGATTATATTCCAGGTTATTTAGAAAGAATACTGAGTACAGAACCAGAGTTGTTTATATAAATTTTCAAATTGATAACAGTATAAAAATCCAATCTTATATTTATATTTATTAATGAATTCTAAAACCACCGAGAGAAAAAGGTTAAATTATATAAATATTAAAACATAAAGAGTACATGTTGAATAAAATATTTACTGCTTACGAAAAAAGTTTTAATTTATATTTAAGAAAGAAACTATTATTATTATTACTATTTTAATTTATTAAAACTAATATTCGGATTAATTATTAATATATTAGTAACTGTTTTAATTCGGAAATCTTTAAAGAAGTGACTTTAATGTATTTGAAGAATATGTCAGTTTAAGGGAAAATAGATTTAAAGAAGAATAATAGTCTATCTATAACAGTAAAATAAAAATAAAAATAAATAATAATAATATAAAAATAAAATAGTTGTTTGCATAAAAATAAATAAATAATAATAATAATAATAAAAAGTGTTACACTTTCTTTGGAAAAATTTTATTTTACTTTATTTATTGATTTTTCAGTACTATTGTAGAAGATAAATAATAATCTTTACAAAATGATAATCTTTATAAAAGTTTTTCTTAAATTCAAACTCCTTTTATTAAATAATTCAGACATTTGTATAAACGTTATTAAATTATACCATGTAAATACTTTGGAAACGTTCTCATAAATATAGTTTAATATTGCTTTTCTAAATGGTTTCATTCATTTAATCCTAATCACTTTTAAAAGTTTATAAAAATAGTTAAGATTTAACATTTTCCTCTTTTTTTTTACACGAAGTGTTTGAATTCTCTATGTTTTATTTATTTATTTTTTTCTAAATAAAATTTTTAATAAGAAATAAAAGTCTTAAAAAGTAAAATGTATTTTATTTTTGTTCACTTATTATTTTCTTGTACTTAACTGTATTTTAGGATAGACATATATATATATATCTCGCCTAAAAAATATTAAACTTCTATCACCAAGCGAAAGCAGAAAATACTTACAACTTCTGGCGTCCGAAAACATTATATTAAAACTTTTTTTCTGACACATGCACGTAAAAAGGCTTTCTGTATTTTTTCATTTTTTAAATTGACCTTTCGATAATATTTTAATAAATAGTTTTGTTTCGAGATACAGTTAAGAAATCCCTTTACAAAAGACAATCTTACTTATAAAAATTTATTTTGTAAATAACAGGTTATTTGAATGAGGACTGGAAAAAAAAAAAAATCCATGGTAACAGATTTTTAATTAATGATTTATTTTTACACATTAAGTCAGATTTTTTTTTTTTTTTTTTTTTTTTTTCATTTTTAGTAATGAAATGGCTAATATATTTTTTTTTTCAAGTAATTTAAGTGTGATTATTAAAAAAAAAAAAAAATCATTTGCTTCTCGTATATTACAAATATTTTCTTGTGCATACCAGTTGCATCGCTTATTATTTAATGTGTTTTATCACCGTAATGGCACTTGAAAAGACAATTTGTTATATATATATATATATAAGCAAACTTTAGAAAATTTATTTTTATAGATCCTCTTTTAAAGAAAGCTAAAATTAGATTTATTTTGTGTAGCCAAGTAAATTGATTAAAAGAAGGAAGACTAGAAAAATATAGCAAGAAAAGGCTTTTGCCTCCAAGGCAGTTGCACGTGTTTGCATCTGATGAAGAAAGGCTACGTCCTTTCGAAACCGGTTGTGCTGATTTAAAATTTATGGTGTGTGAAGAAGTTTTATTTTCTTGCTATTGTCTGTACGCCAGTTTTTGAATTTATTTTTGGTTTTTAGAAAAATATATTTCATTTTTAACAATGGGAAAAGAACTGTTTTAAAAAAAATCTTTACATTTTTATTTCAAATAATCTAAATTTCATAAACGCCTCCCATTACAGAAAAAAAAAATGAAAAAGAAAGAAAGAAAAAGAAAAACATCCTCATAGCACCTAAAAATTACACTGAGCTATTTTCATTTCCATCTCATAATGAATACGAAAAAAATTTGTGGAAACTGATAAAGTAATATTATATGGTATCAAAGATTTTTTTTACAGGAAAATTGAATTTTAATACTTGCAAATATAAATTAATTTCCTCATTTTTTGCAGTGTGTATTAAATATTAAAATGCATTTTTAAAAATATGCTCTACATAGTCTGTAATGGGTCAGAAATCTTTTGTGAGTTCTTGTACACAAAACAATTGCGCTGTTTACACATTTTTGAATATAGAATATGGCGTAATATAGCTGAATATAATATATCAGTTTGAAGGTATTCAAAATATATTTTTGAAAATTGAAGAACAGATTTATTAATGGACAGACTGACGGATATATAGAAAAATGAAAATCACACTTTAATAGAAAGTGTTAATGATTCAGAACACAAGAGAAAATTTATTTTCATCACTTTCAATCATATCCCATAATTGTCCTATAATTCAAACGTCAATGTTAATAAAACCATTTCACATTAAAAATATGTTTTTGTGCATATGAATAATATATGTTAATTTTATTATACTTTGTGCAGTTCAAAAGTATTAAAATATGATTCATAGAAATACCTATCATAGAACGTAATATTTTGGAAGAATTGTATGCGTTCCTATACAGAAACGGGAATGCTATAAATATTATGTTCAATATAAAATATGTAATAGGGACCCGGTAAATCATTATCCTTTCAAGGAATTTTGAAAATATTTACTGAAGTTACAGTACAGACTGACAAGCAAGACAAATTTATAAACAATTTTAAACTGTGCCAGTAAGTAAAAAATGTGACACAAGTCTGGTTTTTGTAGATATAACACATAAAGAAAAATATTCTGTTTTTTGATAGAATTTAATTTAGTACGACAGGACTAATTTATATATTGCAATCTTGTAACTAAAAAGAAATTGATATTAGACACCGTGGCTGAAAACAAGCTCGACATTTCTCAAATAAAAACCGTTCGCAAGGCCACCGTATCTGCAAACGCAGATGTAACGGTTATTATGTGAGAAATGCAGAGCTGGTTATCAGCCAGGTTAGCTAAGTGGAAGAACATCCGCACATTAAGGGTGGTACTAGGTTCAGTTCCCGGCTCTGGTATTTTCACATAGTTGGTATAAAAAAATCAATCTTATACTCCAAACTACCTAAAATGAATTTTCGCAGTTGATGAGTTTATCAATAAAATTTCTAAATACTTTAAGATAGATTAAGAAATTATATGGTAAAATTAGATATTGGCAGGCATCCTGGCATATTGAGAATGTGACAGCGCAATTTTGCAGTATGAAAGAAATAGTCCTGCCGTACTTACAAAAAAAAAAAAAAAAAAAGAAAAAAAAAGAAAAAAAAATGCACACCTTTAGAAAAATATTTGATTAACTGTATGTTAGGGATGAAATCTACTAGTGGCGTTTTTACGGCAGATAATGTTATGGAAATATAGTTAACGAGGGCAAATAATTATGAAAGGTTCATGGAAGAATCCTTTCGAGATTCATAAAGATTTTAATTGTCTGCATGTATGGACACAAATACCAAAGGTTAGACACAAAATTTAATATTAATCTTTATAAGTACCCCGGAGAAATATCTGGAGAGTATACCTGTAGCCCAGAAATAAAGGACATCATGTCCAGTTCGTGAAAAGTGTTACCACCACGTCTTTGATGTGCTGGTATGAAAAACATTTGTAATGAATAAAGAAAATATACATTGTTTTATTTTCCACTGTCTTATTCTTATATCCTTTATAGTAACTGGACATTGGTGCTTAATGCCTCGATAGAAATCTAAAAATGCACATAAAAGACATGGTATGACAATTTTCACAAAATGGACATGGTGTCCTTCACCTCCGTGGTATAGATATATTTTCTTATGCAGAGTTTTTGTTGCTAATGTACAAAGACATGCAAAAATATAGAAATGCGACGATATTTTTAATTTCTTCTACATTCAGTTTCTATATTCAATATAAGAAAGTATTGGATTCGTAAAAATTTTTGACTTCCGGTTTTGAGAGGTCGAAGGCACGATTCGACAATTTGTAGAAAATGTCTGTCTCTGTGTGTGTGTGCGACACAAATTTTGGTGACTGTATCTCAGGAACTACTACAGAGAATCTCATAGAAATTTACATGTAGGTACACCTTGACCAATATTAGTGTTTATTAACATTTGATGTCAATTGCTCAACAGGTGCGATGCTATGCAGCGATTTTCACATTTTTAAGGAAAGCTATATCTCAAATACTACTGCATAAATTTGCATATAAATTTATATGTAGATGCACTTTGACCTGAATAAGTGCGTATTTGGCTTAGACATTCATTTATCCACAGGTAGCGCTGCTATTTAAAGTAATTCTTATTATGTACTACGTTTATACGAAAGTTTGTCCTATACTGCCGAATTAAAAATTATCTAAAAATGGGTTGACGGCTACACGTGTTGCGCGATTGAATCACACATTTAATTAGCACCCACATATTCAATATCCAACTTAAAATCAAATTTCGTTAAATTTTACCCGTTGGTTCAAAAAATTTATGATACATATACAGATAGACAGACGTTTTCTAAGAATGATCAAATTATATTTGTGATATCTCAAATAGCACATATCTATCGAAAACCTAAAGTAAAAAATTTTCACAAACCTACTTTAAATATATATATATATATATATATATCGAGAGAGAGAGAAGAAATAAAAAATACAAAAAGAAACATTCGTGTAGATTTTACTACATAGTGATAAGGTGCAACTATCTATATTGGCAGTAAAAAATCTCCCACAAAAAATAAACAAGGCCTAAGTTTCTTTTTATTATTACTAAACTATGAGCTAAATCCCAAGGAACCGGAGTTACGTAAGATAACATATAGACTTTATTTAATCCCTTGAGAGACTACTCAATCTTAATATACTAAAGACAAGGTTTCTTTTAGACCCATTATCTGGTTCCCTGGATAATTTCACGGATATTTCTTATGCTTAAGTTTGACATCAAAATCTGTCCAGGTTAATTTTATTTTTGTTTTTGTACGAAAAAAAAAATATTTTAAATGCATTAATATGGAGTGTATTATCTTTATTCTGGACACTTTACCGAAATTGTATTCAATATATTTTTACTTTATTCTATATTCTTTTAGAGAATGTATTGGATTTATAAATTTTTCCATTTCCTGTTTTTGATGACTTTATACGTTTTGAGAGTTCCAAATATGATCTGACTGATTTTAGAAAATGCCAGTGTATACTTGGGACAAAACTTTTGTGGCAGCTGTAGCTCAAAAATTAATGCATAAAATGTTACGCATATTTATATGTAAATGCAGATTGACATAAGTTAGTTTGCATCAAATTTTGGTGTACAGCGCCCAACAAGAGGCGCTGTCAACGTTTTTGTAAAAAAAACATTTTTTATATAGCCGTATTGCACAAAATTTCATTTAAATGCATGAAGTGAAAATTATTTTTAACTAAGTGATGGAGATATACATAAAAAAAAAATATTTATTATAGTAATAATCAGCCAGGAAAAAAAATATTATGTATATATACATACCGTAAAATCCCGAAAGTAACACCCCCCCCCCCCCATCAAATATAACCCCCCACCTTTTCTGGCTGAAAGTGAAATGTCTCCGTTATTCTGAAAGTACCCCCCCCCCCTTATTTTTTTCTCCATCCAACAAAGCTACATCCAATCTTCGGGCGCACTTACGGTACGTCGGCATTGCAAGTTAAGTTTGGAATTGAATTAAGTTTTAATATTTATATATTATTTCTAATTTAACTAATTTTTCATAAAGTGTCGAATGCATGTTATCAATGGAATCGTTACGCAGTATTTTTTACCTTTAATGTAAGAAATGATAACCTTTAATATTTCCTTTTAAGTAAGTACCGTAAAATCCCGAAAGTACCCCCTCCATCGAATATAACCTCCCCTACCTTTTCTTCATTTTTTTTTTTTTTTTTTTAATAATTTTTTTTAAGAATCTTGTTTATAACCCCCCCCCCCCCACCTAAAATTTATCCGTTTTGCTTTTCAAAACGGAGGGGGGGGAGTTACTTTCGGGATACGGTATGTATATATGAATAATAAATTTTCACCTCCCCCTCCCCCGAAGAAGTACATTTTCGCTGATTATTTTATGAAATAACGTCAACACAATTTAAACTAATGGTTGAAATGAGTATTTATGATAATTTAAAACAAAGTTATCATTGGAATAGATGAAATAAATCACAAATTAAATAAACATATAAAAATATACTTAATAGATATATTAATATATGTTTGTTTTAATCTATCAACTTTTAATATAATACATTTACTTTTTTTTTCTATAAAAAAAGCCTTTTTTAGACAATTGTGTGACACACAACTGACTTTATTTCGATATTTAGTGTTATATTTCTCTGAATTAAATATCGTCTGCCGTTCTTATAGAAAATAATTTGGTAAATATTTTGTACTGCGTAAATTTGTAATGGAAAAGACAGAAGAATGTGCTGTAGTGGCCACAACATACTAATTTTTTAAAAGGTTGCACATGTTTAGTAGAATATTTTTAGTATATACAATTTTAATTGTTTGAATCTTTTTAGACGGATTTTGTAAGTTATATTTATTGTAGACTCCAATTAATAAGAAATTTGTTATCGCATAGTAATTTATAGTCTTATATACACAAAAATATCCTTTTTCTCATGAAAATTGTAGATCAGTGAATGCCTTTAAATATTTTATGTTTTTGTCTGGCTTTAATAGTTTCTTAGAAGCAATTTACATGTATAATTTATAAAACAAAAGAGTCAAGAGTGTTTGGGATTTTAATTATTTAATAGAAATGTAGTCTTTTTATATAAAGCTCATTTCATTATATTTCACGCCCATCACAGATTGAAACTAGTATGTTATGGTTATCACAATTTCTTTATTCTTTCCTATACAAATTAACGTAATACAAATTTATAATTGAAATTTTTATCTAGTAAAATTATTTTCCTTGATGAATACAGATGATTTTCATTTCAAATTTTTTTAATCGATAACTTTCATTTTAAATATCCCAGATTAGGATTGAACCATTCGTTTTAAAGGTAATAACCAGTTCTTCTGAAAAATACTTGCAATCAAAATTTACATCCCACACAGGTGAATAATGGGGGAGGGAACGAATCTTCTACGTATACAAACATTTTACCTACTTGACTATTATTATTATCAGTATTTTATTTTAATTTCACGATGATAGGTAAAGTATTATGCTCATTTTGCACATCCATGCGAATATTTTTTCTTGTACTGCCATATAAAATAAAATATGAAAAAGCAGGTTGACAACGCAGTATTTTTTGGTGATTTGTAACAAAAGTTGATAAACACAAATTTATATCAAGGTGCAAAAGTATAAAAAATTGTATAAGATTCAGTGTATGTGCTCTTGAGCTAGAGCTGTCACAATTTTTTTTCAGTTTTTACAGTTTTAATTTTATCAGTTTTACATAACTAGTTAACAATTATTTAATAAAAATAATTACATTGCCTACCCTACTTCATTTTTTTTTTTTTTCATTTTGATTGCTTTAAACTGTGTCCAATGTGGTATATCAGAAAAATGGCTGTGCACTAGGTTTAATATCCTGCATGCTATAATTAAAAAAAGAAGCCATTTTTTTAAATTTTATAAATAGAATGTTACATCTACATGAGTATATGGGGTGACCTCATGAAAGTTTACATGGACTGTTAGAGGAAGCTTCATGATTTCATTCTGCAATCACAATGAATTTCAAGCATTATTTTTTAAAAGGGTATCCAGAGAACTTTCATTTTTGTTTAACTTTTCACTGATTTCTTTTTGTATCGGAACAAAACTTTCGTTCAAACATAATAGATGTAACTTATTCTTTACATTTCTGAAGTTTCAAGATAATAACAAATACTTTTTGTGCTATTTGACAAAACGTCTAAAATCGAAATAGTTCGGTCATATATGGAAAGTTAGTGTCATATTTTGAGGAAGAGACAATTTAAATACGGTTTAATATATTAATTGAAATAATTTGAGAAGCCAGTTAGTTTATGAAAGTTAAAGGCGATAAGAAATAAAATAAAAGAGGCGTTTATCCTTTTTTTTTTTTTTTTTAAAGATATTTTATTATTTTGGAAATAATAAAGAACTTTTATAAACCTACGGAATCATTTAAAACTATCGTAACACAATTTTCGTGATTTCTTGTCGTATAATTGTTTAAGACATCCATCTAAATTTCATTAAGTTGCATTGTATTTGATATCGCTTTCATTTAAAACTTTCACCTATTACTTCCATTACCCGACTACCGTACGTAATGGAAGTATTGTGTTCGGTCCAAAAATTCTATATCGAGATTTCACCTGTTTTACATGTTTTAAGGTCTCCTGAGTCCAAAAAAGTGGGTTTTGGCAGATGGTCAGAGAGTGTGTGTGTGTAGGGGGGGGGGGAATTTCTGACTATCATATCTCCGAAACTAATAAAGATACAGCTACGAAACTTCAGAATTAAGACAGAACTGGTATACAGATGAATTTTTCAAATTTTAGTGAAAATTGGAAAACCGGAAATGGGACATCCGAAACCAGAAGTGGGGCCGTAAGTCCGTATCTCGTAAACGGCTCTAATGATTTTTTTAAAAACTTGCTTTATAAGCACTCCATTAGATGTTCTTTCGAATGTTATAGTTGTTAGTTCAAAAAAATTGATAGGTGTCCTGTATAAATAGCTGAATTTCAGGTACAGTGAGTGGATTCTTTTCAAAACGGCTGTATGGATTTTTTCAAACTTGTAATATTAACCCTCTTTTAAATATTCTTTTGTATGTAATTGTTGTTTTTCAATCAACAACTGAATATGCCAAGTTTTCGTAAAAGTCGGTGTCTTAAAAACAGCTCTAACGATTTTCTTGAAAACTGTCACGTAAACCCATTTTAGATATCTTTCTAATGTTTTACCTGGTTATTACAGGAAAATTAATAGACATCCTGATCAGATAAATCAGTTTTAGATCTTGGAAACTGGTGTACGAAAGAAAAAAAAAAAAAAAAAAAAAAAAAAAACCTCTTTTTTTATTTTCCCTTGCTATGTAAACTCTATTTTATGTCAATACGTTGTCATGTGTTTACTGTAAACGTGTATTAACTTTCTCTTACTGGAAAATTTTTAGCTGTCTATTTCATTAGCTCAATTTTATGTCTTCTGATCACATTATCTCCAAAAAGTGCATATAATACGTGCAATAGTTGGTAATGGAAGTCGTGTGGTTGTTTCACACCAGACTTTTTTTAAACATGATATGTTTGAATCATTTACCTTTTTTTCTTATATGTAAAAATAACAGAAGAAAGAAATACTAAAACAAACAAAACGAGGAAAAAAAGAAAAATTCTTATAAAAAAAAAATATATTTTTTTTTTGTTTATTTTATTATAGCTTTTTTTTTTCCGGTTATTACTTTTCTCCCAAATAATGTTAAACTTCTTTCTTCTGCTGCTGGAAACAGAAGTACCTTTCTCTTCCGGCCCTCAAAAACATTTCGATAAAAAAAAATATTGCTCATACATGCATAAAAAGGCTCTTTTTTTCCCCTCTCTATTTCTTTGTTCGTCTTTTTTTTTTCTATTAAATTCAAACCTACGAAATATTTCAGTAAATGGTTTTGTTACTAAGTAGAGCTACGCATTCTTAAATATAACTACATGTACTTCGTTAAAAGATATATTCCTTAATATTAATTTTTTGAATGTGGACTTAAAAAGGAATTTTCTTGTTAAAAGCGTGACGTTAGAAATATAACAATGTCTTCGGTTCAACATGTGTGGGTTTTATGTAGCAATAGATCAATACAATAAGCAATCGGCAATGGACTGGGACTAATCCCTAGGGGTAATATGGACACAGGCCATCACAATTTTGATAATCCATGGGGGTAATAGCTACCTCGCTTCGGTAACTAACAGATGCAGTAAAAGGTAACACTTCTGTAGAATTTTCAAAAAATCATTTTTTTTTTTAATTGACTTAAAATATACTTTTAACCTTATAAAATATGTGGCTAAATTCTTCCTAGAAGAGCTCGGATAACCTGAAACGACAGTCCTGCGCCAACTCGATGCCCGCTGAGAAATCCCTTCTACTTTTTGAATTGTAACTTTTTCAAAACCTCCATAGATGTCGATAGTATAGTGTTTGGATATAGTTAGAATAATTTCAAAAAGTAGAATTTTTTTATTTGTTCATGTCTGTAGCACTTTTCAAAACTTCAAACGAGTTTTTCTCGAAATATGATTTTTCATATGATTTTTCATATATATATATATATATATATATATTTAATTTAACCGCAACTTTTAAATAACATTTCATTTGAACCACGCATGGCATTTTTGATTAGTTAATGTAATCAATGTTAAATAACACTGTCTTTTTTTTTTTTTTTTTTTTTCGTGTGTGTGTGTGTGTGTGTGTGTGTGTATGTGAAAATTGAACGACTTTATTCAAACACTCGCCAATTACACAAAAATCAATATTTATAAAATCTCGTACGTGACTCATTAGCTACACTCATATAGATCGCATAGATTTTTTTTCCAGATTCAAATAGGTACCAGTTATAGTGCGTGTCGTATATCGCCTCAAATTCAATACGTCTCGGGAGAATTGCTGCAGTGTCACCATTTTGAAATATTTTCGGATTTAAATTTATTGTAATGTACTTAAATACATGCTCAATAACTACCTCAAGTAATATATCTATACCATCTTTCTTTATACCGCCCCCCCCCCCCCAAAAAAAAAATAATAATAATAAAACGCTTTTTTTAGGCCGTTATAGTGGTGTTACTCCTTAATTTCGGAATATAGTGAACATTGCGGCATTTCTCGCACCATTTAAAACGGATTTTACAGGCACCAGCCGCCATTAATGTACACGACAGTCTTCGGCGGGCTCAAGTACCGAATATGCATTTTCCCTATTACGAGATCAATGCTCTACAAACCTGGCTATCGTGGCCGAACAATGCTTTCGGAAACATAAACGAAAGTATAATTTAATTTGTCAAAATTGTTAACCATTGGAAATAAAAATTGTTAATCCTTGACTTAAAAAAAGTGAAAAAAAAAAAAAAACTGAAAATGAAAAGGAAAAAAAGTTGCATCAAAGAGTAGATGAAGAAAGAAGTTAGAACAGAAGTACATCTAAAGAAATTGTCCATGTAGATAAAAAGATGATAAAAAAATCATAAAACAATGATGAAGAAAAAAAGTTTAATAATTGTGAAAAAAGAAAATGTATAATAAAGCAATTTTTTGTTTAGAGTTTTCTAGGCAGAGGGTTTACTAATAATAACCCAACAAGACTTTTTCTGACTGCATAATTAAATAATAAAAAGATAAAAACTCAGGTAAAAATTAAAATTTTATTTATTTCTCAATTGCATTTTAAATTATACTTCAGTAACGCTGCCCTAATATTTTTTTAATCTTTTCTTTATTTCTTTTATGAATTCACGTCATTACTTCTCTTCTATCTAACTGTATTTTAGGATAGAGAAAAATGTATTCCTCAAAAAAATATCAGTTCGCTACCGCAAACAGAAACCTAACTCTTCTAGACCTCAAAAACATTTTGTTGGGAAAAGGTTTGCTTTTAATAATAAACTTAGGGAATTTTTATTTTAATGCTTTTGTTACGAAGTAAAATTAAATATCTTCTTTGAAACAATCGGAAAATACAAAAAGATTATCCACGTTAATAATGTGATTCCTCAATTACAGTAATATATTCGGAAACAGAAGTAAAAGCATGTTTTCACTGAATATGTGACGTCATAGGGAAAATAAAATGTTATCCATAGTATAAAATTATTATTGTTATTATTATTATTATTATTGTCATTAGAAAAAAAAAAAAGTAATTTACGGTATGAAATAAACGTAAATTACTTACGAACTACGGCGTGCACACACTTTATTCTACACGTAAACGTCATTTCAGATATTCGGGTTTAAGTTATGACACGTTCGATATGCCTGCCATCATTTGAGATGATGTGGTGCAGACGAATAGTGAAATTCTGCATGACCCGCTGAAGTGTCGAGGCATCGATACTGTCGATGTCCTCCTGAATGGATGTTTTTAGCTTAGCAATGGTTTTTGGGTTATTGCTGTACACCTTGTCTTTAATATAGCCCCACAAAAAAGGAGTCGCATGGGTTCAGATCCGGAGAATATGGCGGACAATCGAGGACCATTCCAGTGGCCTCTGGGTACCCTAGAACCAGAAGGAGGTCCCCAAAGTGCTCCTCCAGGAAATCAAATACTCTCCTGCCTCGATGGGGTCTAGCTCCGTCTTGCATGAACCACATCTTGTGGAAATCAGGGGCACTTTGGATAATGGGGGTGAAATCATTTTCCAAAACATCCACGTACCGTTCAGTATTCACCGTGCCGTCAACGAATATCGCACCGGTTATTCCGTGACTGGACATTGCACAACACAGTCACCCGTTGAGGGTGAAGAGACTTTTCGATCACTGTTATTGCTTTCATAGCAGGCCTTCACAAGTGCAATGCGCTCAGGCACGCTGTTCAGGCACCATTTTCACTTGCAAATGGCCTACAAAAACAAGGTACGTGCGCAATCGCATACTAATTCCCATCATGCCTTGCAGCCAACCGTGCAGGTTGAGCGTAATAACGCAAACCGTTCGGAAGTTGTGACAATTTTATTTCGTATAGATTAATAATTGTCCCCCTGTACGTGCAAATTATTTCACTTGCAAGCACGGTATTTCTGATTTGGAGGACGAAAAAGATGACGAATAAAATTAGAAAAATGCAATTTTCTGTTGTTATTTTGGCCATTGAATCCTTACAAAAAGAATTAATTTTGTTATTTTCTGTATTTATCGTGGTTTTTTTTATCATATTCCCATTTTTAGCGTATTTTCAAGTGTGCACACAACCGGGTAAATTTTTTTGGCCAAAATGAACCACTTCACAAAATTGGTAATAATATTTTTCTAATTGACGGAATCGACACAATCACTTCATCAAAAGTTTCATATAATTTTTAAATGAAAATAAATGTATACTTTTTGAGTTATTGAAGTTTAAAGGTTAAAATGTTTGACCTTAAAATGAAACTCTTAAAAATATATATACATGTGATACATTATTTAAAAGTCTATATGATACGCTTTCTAATGATACCAATCTTATATCTCTAAGTTCAATAGGGTACAAAATATGGGAAAAACATACGTTATGTTAGTATGAAAATACTGATTTAGGGTTGCATATTAATTTATAATTCAGCATTCCATGGCCGTCCCATGTTGAAATATGAAATAGTTATTTATAATAAATGTAAAAATAACTTATAATTTTTAAAAGAAAATTTAATGAGTACTTTTTGAGATATTGGAGGTCAAAGGCTAAAATGTTTGACTTTAAAGGGAAAAAAATTAAATATATATGCGTATATCATTTTGTGATAAATCATTTAAAAGGTTGTATTATAAGTTTTCTAATGATACTAGTCTTTTATCTCTAAGTTAATGAGGAAAGAAAATATTGGTACATTTGTAGTAGAAGAATTTTGGAAATTTGTTTTTTTTTACCCATTTTTGCAGCCCTGTGTATCAAAAACTAAAAGAGATTGAGACTAATTAATTGGTATATAATATTTTTAATATGAAGGTTTTTTGTGAAATAACTTTTTGTGGATGTGGAGTCACATTTTGCCACGCATTCCATCTTGTGGACCGAATTTCTAAAAATACAGAAATTAGTTTTTAGGTATTTGCTTTAGCTATATTTCTAAGCAAAAATCTTACGAATATATATATATATATATATTCGAGATATGAAGTTTTTTGTGAAATCACTTTCTGCCCTCCTCTCCTCCCCAATGGGGTGAGATTTTTGCAAAATCCCTTTTTACAGGGTGCTTTCCCAATATGTTCTATAATCTAATCCAGTTTCGAGTCATTGGTCTAGTAGATTTTTCTGTCAGTCAGTGAGTTAGTGAAGGAGTGAGGGGAAGTACTATTTTATATATAGAAATAAATCAACATATCATGACATACAAAACGCACATAAACATTTATTATCATTCTTAAAAAAAAGTATATTATTTTTATTACCATGGTAAGGTAATTCTCCTTGCCAGCAATGAATAATGCGCGATAATATTTTTACAAATGTAAACGATATTTTTATACATATATATATAGTATATATAATTCGATTAACTCTGCACCGCAAACCAAACATCCAAAAGATAGAATCTAAAACGGTTACTCATTATTAATTAATGAAAAAAAAAAAAAAAAAAAAAAAAGAGAGAGAGAGAGAGAGAGAGAGATACTGAGGAGACACAGAAATTTTTTAAAGGGTCATTTTGTAATATGCATAAGCAAATTTAATTTTGATATTTTTTCATTATTTCATTGAAAGTATATTTCATTTTATGTTGGAAAAAGGTTAGCTCGTAAATTTTTTGGCATCAATTAAAAATTTAAACGACTAATTTTAAATCTATTACCAGCTTATTATTTTCATATATTTATAAATTTTTAGAAATCTGATCAAAATTTCGAAAATCGGGCTTCGATGTGCATCAGAATATGTCGTAACGAACCATCATGCAAATTTATATAGCTCTGCGATCAACAGTTTTCTTAAAACGCTCCGAATATATATATATATATATATATATATATATACACTGGCAGACACACACACATGCCTTATTTTATAATATATATAGATTTACAGTGTAACGTCATCATTTTATGCAATATGTGATGCTGAATATATTAAAAATTTATAGAAACTTATAAAATTTATTTGTTTGCTAATGTGTGTACAAAATAAATTACTATAATTATAACGCGTAAATATATATATAGTAGAAACCATTAATCAATAATGAAAATGTTCTCGTAAACTATGAGAAAATAAATGTAAAACATAATTTATATAAAAAGAAAGAAAAAAAAAACATTTACATGCGAGATCTACCGGCTCAGCCAGAAAAGTAGGTTAATTTCTTTTTTCTCATCAAGTGGCCGCCATTCTGTGACAAGATGGCGGATAAAATTTAACAATAAAATTGGCGGAGACACTGATGTGGGTTACGTACATATGGAGTGTTAAGCAAATCGATTCATTGATAAATACCTTTTTTATGTGAATTTAAAATTTTCAAGTGGTTGAAAATTAAAAATAGATTATTGATCATATTGGCTAATGAAAAGATCAAATGTATTTCTCAGAAAATTCTACTGTATCCATTCTCCAGCTTTGGTTCTATTTAACTCAGTATTTTAAATGTTATGTTGATGATAAATTTCCAAGTGACCGTCATTTGGAAACAAAATGACGGAATAAGTTGCCCAGAAAACCCATAGAAGTTATTTGTCACATGAGTCCACTATCCAATTTTGGTTCAGTTCAGTATTTTAAAAGGTATCGTAATAACAAATTTTCAATGGCAGCCTGATATTAAATGGACACAACCTGGAAACAAAATGACGGAGCAAATTTTTCAGCAAACTCATCCAAGATTTTTGTAAGATTAGTTCAATATTTAACCTTAGTTTGAATTAATTCCGCATATCAAAAGTTATTATGATGACAAATTTCCAAATGACCACCACTCGGAAACAAAATGACGGAGTAAGATGCCCAAGATATTTTATAGAAAAGGCCACTGTTCAAAAACTTTGTTTCGAATTAATTCGGCATTTTGAAAGTTATCATGAGGAGAAATTTTCAAGTAATATACTGATTTCAAGTGTAGCCAATTTCTTAAAGACATTCGCCATTTATTTTTTTTTTCTACCACACAACAAGTTGATTAATGAATTTTTTGGCGATACACTCTTAAATACACTTTTTACAATAAAATTTTAAAGCGGCTGGGGTCCTCTTGAAAACAAAATTGCGAAGCAATATAACAATATTGCTTAGAAATCATTTTCGAAATCAGAACGAAGTAATTTAAGATATTTTTAAGATAATTTCACTGTCTGGAATTGGCTTGATTTAGTTTATTATTTCAGAAATCAAGGCAAATTTTCAATTATATATGTAAGTATATATATATAAATATAAATAAAGTAAGTCATTGTATTAGTTCCATTTCTAAAGAAATCAACCTAAAAATTAAAATATGCGTTAGTAACACCTCACTATTCTTCGACCACATTTCATGAAACCATGGAAGCATCCGCTCAAGTGCTAACTCAACGAGTCCAATGCTAAAATAGGGGCGACAGTCATCTGACTCAGAGAAAATGAACAATAACAGAGCGCGGAATTACTGGATGTTTTCCACATTTCAAACTGTCGGTCACCATCCCTCCAACATTTTGGACGCGTCCTCACTGCTAGTTTTTGGATATGTGGCCGCACTGTATTTGTTTGGAAACAATCTTTGGTCCTTTTTATCAACCAACTCCTTCTAAATAAATCCGTTTACATCAAATATAGAGTTGCAAGTAGTTCAATAAGAAAGAAATTGAGTATGATATGTAATGAAATATTTTGGAATTTCAAGATATTTTAAAGAAATTTTAATCGATAAAAATAACAACACTTACGAAAATGAAAATTAACTGATATTGATTTATGCTAAAAAAATTCTGAATCGAAAATACAAACTTTTGAAGATTTTGAATATTTAATTAAATAAGCCAAACATTTATTATTGAAGATAACGAATACAAATAAAGATAACAAAGATAACAAATAGTTCATTTAACCTTAGTTGCATTAATTATGAAGAAATATGTCAACAGAATATCTGCTTCAATTCAGTTGCATTTAAGATAGAACTAAGATCACAATTTTGGAAGTAATTTTTAGCCTTTCTTTACTTAATCATTTATATATGGTTTTAATTAAAAAATGGGAGAAAGTAATCTTCAATAATCCCTTAATAAACATTTAATTATTTATTCAGCAAAAAATACCACTTTTAATCATCGTTATTTAAAAAATAACTAATTAGACTTTCTATTCTAGATTAAGGTTTTATTTGGCTTTTTACAACTTATATTTGTGTATGTAATGAAAAAAAGTTGTGCGATATCGTCTTATCTTCATGATAAATTATAAAAAATCTTCTGCAATGAATGTTTTGTAGTTGATTTTTAGTTATTATACATATATTTAAAACCCCCAAAATATTTTGCGTATTACAATATTTTTTTTTTTTTTTTTTTTTGGTCAGATCATGAATTTATGAAACTTTACAGCATTTTTATTGCACATTATAATACACCATTTTAAATATATAGTTGACACTTTTATCAAGTATTTTACATTTAAAAGATTTACTTTAAAAAATGTTAAGTTAATGTAAAGTTAGATATTGTTACAGATTTTCAAATAAATTTGGTCTTAATACTTTTATCACTAGAAAAAGTTATTTTAGATGTTTTTCTGATTTTTAGAAGTTTATATGCAAAATAGTATCACTGTGAAAATTTTCTTAAAAAAAAAAAAAAAAAAAAAGTATTTCCTTATATTAATGAAAGTACAAGTTGCTATACATTTTCACAGATACATATGTAAAAACAATTGAAGAGTGATTACTTGACATTGTGCTATAAATCAGTAATGAAAATATCTAAAAAAAACTTGTGCTCATCATATGATTTATTAACTAATCAGCATACCGATCTTGACCTTGCCAGTTTTTGATAAATTTAGACGTTTTGAGAAACCCAGAACACGATTTGATAATTTTTAGAAAACGTCTGTCTGTCTTTGTATGTTTCAAAAGAAATTTGTGGCGACTGTATCTCAGAAACTACTGCACAGAATCGTATTAAAATTTATATGTGTATGCCTCGACTTAAATTATTGCCTATCAACTCTTTGTATCAATCTCTCAATATATATCCCTTTCTGACTGAAAGCGTACAATTATAAGGGTTAGACATCCACGACACCCACTCACATTTTTGTATCTGGAACAGTCGTATGTAATAAAATCAGGAAAAAAAACGATCGAGCTTATTAGCAGAATGTGTGAAATACAATTTTCAATCAATAAATGTTGATTATAGTCCATATTATTCTACCAGTTTGCAAAAACAGAAGAATGTAATGCTTTAAGGTAAACATTTTCCCGGTCTTAAAGGGATGTAGCCATTTCACCCATTTAAGTAAAGGCTATATATCAGATTATATTGCGTACAATCGAACAAAATTTCATATGTGTGAAGGCTATTATAACACATTATGCTGATTCAATTTGGGTGCATATCGTCTGATAGATGGCACTGTTATATTGATACTTTCCTTGAAAACAAGAATGCTATATCCCAGATTGTACTGAAAACAGCTGAAGAAAAATCGCTACATTACATTGTTATTATGAAATATTATGCTAATTTAATTTGCGTATATATTGGCCAACAGGTAGCGTCGTTGTATTGCTATTTACCCCCGTGGATTTAGGAAAGTTACATCCTAACATCATTGGCACATGAAACTGCATGAAACATAGTATGTGAGATAACTATTCCGAAAACGAATGCTGACTTAATTTAGGTGTATTTCGGCCGAAAGGTGGAGCTGCTATTATGATTTTCCACATGGTCACGTTTCATCACCTGTTAATTAAAATTGAAGATAATTCCATGTGTAAAATCTTTGTTGTGAGAAGCTATGATCAAACATTTCTACAAGTTAAACTGTAAGTGACGTTAAATAGACAATAAGACTTCTTCACACACCATAAATTTTAAGCCAGCACAACCGGTTTCGAAAGGACGTGGCCTTCTTTCATCAGGTGCAAAAAACACGTGCTACTGCCTTGGAGGCAAAAGCAAGACTGAAAGGAGGGCAAAATCCAGAGGGGGAGGAGCAACGCAAACAACCAATAGGAAGTATCATGCAGGACCAATCAGAGAGGAACACACATGCACACACAAAAACAAAAGGAGGGAGGGAAGGAATAAACAAATATTATTTTTTTTAATGAATTATTTATTTATTTTTATTATTTATTTACTTTTTTAATTAATATTATACTAATAAGTATATTTAATAAAATTAATTAATTTATTATTATTATTATTATTATTATTATTATTATTATTTTATTAATTTAGAATTATTTAATTATACCAATTATTAGGTTATAAACATAATGAAGGAAATTATTTAATTGAATTAAACAAATTTTTCCAGGCTGTAGACAGCAAAGTGGAATCAGATTTTTCATTGACAATTTTATCACGATTAAGGTAAATAGCTAAATTTTCCAAAAAATCCAGTTCGGAAATGCGTTTAGCATGAAAGATAATTTTGGCACTCTTAAAATTAAAACTATGGTCAAATTCCCAACTGTGCTTCGCAATAGAAGATTTAGAAATTTCTTGATTAGCAACATATCGAGAAATGTTCACGTAAACGGCTTTCAAGATTTCTTTTTGTTTGACCAATATAAGATAAATCACAATTATTACAAGGGACGTTATAGATACCCCACTTATGAAGCTCGGGAACAGGGGATTTAGTTGAAGGGAATTGGAATTTATTCGAACTGGATTGGAATTTATTCGATTTTTCCGAACTGGATTTTTTGGAAAATTTAGCTATTTACCTTAATCGTGATAAAATTGTCAATGAAAAATCTGATTCCACTTTGCTGTCTACAGCCTGGAAAAATTTGTTTAATTCAATTAAATAATTTCCTTCATTATGTTTATAACCTAATAATTGGTATAATTAAATAATTCTAAATTAATAAATAAAATAATAATAATAATAATAATAATAATAATAAATTAATTAATTTTATTAAATATACTTATTAGTATAATATTAATTAAAAAAGTAAATAAATAATAAAAAAAAATAAATAATTCATTAAAAAAAATAATAATATTTGTTTATTCCTTCCCTACCTCCTTTTGTTTTTGTGTGTGCATGTGTGTTCCTCTCTGATTGGTCCTGCATGATACTTCCTATTGGTTGTTTGCGTTGCTCCTCCCCCTCTGGATTTTGCCCTGCTTTCAGTCTTGCTTTTGCCTCCAAGGCAGTAGCACGTGTTTTTTGCACCTGATGAAGGAAGGCCACGTCCTTTCGAAACCGGTTGTGCTGGCTTAAAATTTATGGTGTGTGAAGAAGTCTTATTGTCTATTTATCGTTTATACACCAGTTTTGCATTTAGTTTTGGTTTTAGTAAGTGACGTTGTTATTTATAATGATATAAAAGAAAGTTGTATGATGGTTACAACAAACTAGTTTTTCTATTAATTAAAATTTACATCAATAAATCAGCATTTTGATAATCAGAAGTATAATTTCGATATAGCTAATTTATCGCAAATACTAAGTTAATAGTAATGATTAGTATTTAGTAAAAATCTAATCAGCGTATTAGTTAATGCATAACAATAAATGAAAATATGAAAAACATATAATCATTTGAAAATGTAATGAAATTTTACTATAAATTATTGTAGGTATTAAGATTTTCGCCCCTAAAATATGAGTATTTATTCTACGTTACAGAAAAAGAAATTGTTTTTCGTATTCAAATGTTTGAAAATAAATACATAAAACAATATTTCTCAAATATACGGATTTAAGAAAGTTTACTTCATTTTTTATTCAATGGAATACTATTTTGCGTTCGCAGTACATTCTAGTAATACGTTTCTATTTATAGTTTCAAGAAAATAATATTTCTATTATTCAATTTATTTTAAATCAAATATACGGAATTTTATGAAACTGGAAAGGTCAGTTTATACTTCTTTACAATTTGTCCTCCCAAGATACATTTTTTTTTTTTTTTACTCCGAAGGGATTTTGTGATTTATTTTCAAAGAAATATTGTACTGGACAGAGAAAACATTAAAAAAAATCATTAAAATAAAGATAATATTTTATGAATATTAGAATTAGATTACAGAGTTTAACATAAACTTTATGTATTAAAACTGTGTTCATAAATAACGAAATGTATTGTAATATTATTAAAAAATAAATAAAATAAAATAAAATAAAAGTAAAAATGAAATAAATATATTTACATATAAATTAATATTAAATTATAAATATTTTTTCTATGTTCTTAAGAACTTATAGTGAGTAACGAAAACAGTATTGCAGAATGCTTCTTTAACCTAAAACGTCATGTGTTACAAATATATATATATACTAGCAGACCCGGCCACGCGTTGCTGTGGCTATGTTATACGTTGAATTATAATGTAGTAAAATATTCAATATATTAAAATTATTATTTACGAATAAAGACCATCCTTGATAACATCCTTGATCTTAGCAGACTTAGCCCGCTTCGCTGGTCCCTATTTTTAAATGATTCACTAAGAATTCTCAAAATTGCATTAATTTTTAACATGTGAAAAAAAAAGAGAAAAAAAAATCTGATCGGGAAAAATGTTTGACACTCATAATGAATCCATATATTATCGAAAGGAAAATGATATAAAATACAAAAAAATCTTCTCTCATTGGTGGAATAATCTGTTCGGACCCCCACTGCCTGCGGCAGTGTATACCTGCGCAAACCATGTGCACCGTTTCTTCATCCACCGTTCCCGCCCTTCTTAATAACTCTATACTTTCGAAAATATCCGCAATCGATTTATCGGGCCTTAAAACTTAATAATACTAATTTTCAAAGTTCTAACTCTTATTTCTATTATTTTGCCCCTTTGCCCTCCCCCCTCCCATTATTCTAAATAATTTTACAAATTCGAAAATATCTACAGTTTATTTGTAGGTGTCAAAAACCTGTATGCACCAATTTGAACGATCTAACTATATTTTTATTTTTTGCCCCTCTGCCCCCCTTCCCGCCCCTCCTAATAAATTTACAAATTCGAAAATATCCGCAATCGATTTGTTGGTATCAAAAATTCTATGCACCAATTTTGAATGATCTAACTCCATTTTTATATTTTGCTCCTCTGCCCCCCCCCCTTTCCCGCTCCTCTTAATAATTTTACAAATTCGAAAATATCTGCAATCGATTTGTACGTATCAAAAACTTCTATGTACCAATTTTTAGCGATGTAACTGTATTTTTATTTTTTTGCCCCTCCGCCCCCTTACCCGCCCCTCCTAATAACTTTACACTTTCGAAAATATCCTCATTCGATTTGCAGGCCTCTAAAACCTCTCTATACCAATTTTGAACAGTCTATCTGCATTTCTATTTTTTTTTTTTTTTTTTTTTTTTTTGGTTGTTGTTGTTTGTTTGTTTGTTTGTGAAATCACGTTTTGGCCCCTCCCCCCCCCTTTTGGGAGGCGAATTGTGCAATAAAAACTATCCTATCTCTCAAGTTGGACCAAATTGCACACAGTGTCCAAATTTCATTAAAATCGGCTCATTAGTTTAGGAGTTCATCGCGGACAAACATAATAAATTTTATATATAAAGATATATATATATATATATATTATATTAAATTATAAAGTTTTGATCAATGAAGCACAAATAAGTAAAAAACAGGATTAATTTCACTGTATTATCTTCATTATAATATGAATTCAATTTACACTTCAGTCTAAGTAACACGTGGCCGGCTATGCTAACACCAAAAATTTAAAAAGTGGAAATAATTGAATTATACGAAATTTATTAATAGGTTAAAAAGTTGAAGATTCTTTGTGTAGATGGCAGCACCAAATATATTTCAGCTTTCATTTCAACCCAGTCGAAAGGTATCGACATCTGTTAGAATCATTTGGAGTTAACAGATAATTGTGACTGTCAAATAATAACAGACAAATAATTAGCAATAAATTAAAATTGCGACTATAATTTGAGATTTAAACTATCCTATCTCTCAAGTTGGATCGAACTGCACATGGTGTGCGAATTTTATTATAATCGGTTAAGTGGTTTAGGAGTCCATTGAGGACAAACATTGTGACACGAGATTTATATATATTAAGATATAATATATTAAATTATAAAGTTTTGATCAATGAAGCACAAATAAGTAAAAAACAGGATTAATTTCACTGTATTCTCTTCATTATAATATGAATTCAATTTACACTTCAGTCTAAGTAACACGTGGCCGGCTATGCTAACACCAAAAATTTAAAAAGTGGAAATAATTGAATTATACGAAATTTATTAATAGGTTAAAAAGTTGAAGATTCTTTGTGTAGATGGCAGCACCAAATATATTTCAGCTTTCATTTCAACCCAGTCGAAAGGTATCGACATCTGTTAGAATCATTTGGAGTTAACAGATAATTGTGACTGTCAAATAATAACAGACAAATAATTAGCAATAAATTAAAATTGCGACTATAATTTGAGATTTAAACTATCCTATCTCTCAAGTTGGATCGAACTGCACATGGTGTGCGAATTTTATTATAATCGGTTAAGTGGTTTAGGAGTCCATTGAGGACAAACATTGTGACACGAGATTTATATATATTAAGATATATATATATATATATATATCAAATTAATATCAAATTGTCACACGCATATATATAATTTTATCATACGTGTATTTTTATGTTATGACTTTTTAATAATAATAATAATAATAAAACATATATAAGTAAATATATATATATATATATATATATATATAGTATATAAACTTATTCCAATAGATACTATACACTAGTTTTATTTGCGAATGCGCAAGTCGTGTGAAAAAAAACCTATTCAACTATTATTTTTATTTTCCTTTTACCTGTAATAATAAACTACCAAATTAAATTATACGATACTATCTAGTTAATATATAAACGAATGGTGTTAAAAAAGAAAAAAGTCCCTCTACTATTTAGATATTTTGCTTTTAAATTTATAAATCAAGTCTTTATTACGAATAATCTAAAAGAATGTATACAAAAATTAACGAACGTATGAGTATAAAAGAAATATGATATTTTAAATAAAATAAATGTGCAAATAAAATCATTTAATAATTTAACGTACAATAATTTTATCTTCATAAAAATGTAATATTCAGTGTAAATCGTGACATCTGCTATTACACTACGAAGATTTACAAGACTTTTGCCATATGAATGAAAAAGTTATTACCAAGTATTTGAAAGTTTATTTAATAAAAAAAAAATTCTGTCAATTTGAGATAGAAATTTTTTTATTTTATTGTATGTTTTGTTTGATAATAGATTTTTGAAGTACAAGCAATTTAATTATAAAAATAATAATGAAATATAATTAATGAAATTAAATTAATGAAATAAATACTCTCGTGGAAGACGTAAAGGAAAAAATAAATACTGATGTCTAAATACGAAGTGTATCTAAATATGAAATTTATTTATTTTAAGTAATTGGAAGTAAATATTTGTATAAGAAACATTTGTATAACAAGATGCAAAATCATAGAAATGAAACTACTTATTTCTTTTTATTTCTTTTTTCTTTATTATTATTTTTTTTAAACTAATAAATGCATATAGTGTTATAATTCATATTTAAACAAAATAATAAAATAGTAATAATATATATGGAACTGAGTTGGCAATAAAAACATGCAAAAAAATATATTATTTAATATTGTCATAGAAATAAATTTATTAATGTTGTTGCAAAATAATGAATTTCGTATTCTCTAGTTAAGCCATGGGAGCAAAATGATAAGAACGACAGAGAGTTTTCTAAATTTTTGTAGATTTTTTTTTTTTTTTTAGGTCTTCTTTTGTGTTGAATAAATTCAGTAGATGACTGTAAAGTAGACTACAGAATTCGAACTTTCTGAGATGATGAAAGACTACACACCATACACACAATATAACTAACAAATATCAATGATATTTTGAATATTGTGACCAATTCGGTCGCCCCATGTTGTTCCTTATCACACTTAAACTTTCTACACCAAATTTAGATATGGAATCTTAGCCAGTCAACTGAATGTAGCAATTTTATTTTCTTCAAATCATTTTTTTTTCTTTAAATCTTTTGTAGAGTTAAACGATGGATTATTTTCTCAAATGTTATAATTAAGCCCTCCATTTTTTTTAAAATCTTTCTTCAGAGTATGCTTTCTCATAGATTAATATAATATGTCTATTTTTGTGCAGCCTCTACAAAAGCAATATTCATTTAACTGCAGAAGAAAAATTGGCTCAAATCATACAGAAGGCCCTAAGTGTTGATGTTTGCAAAATGGGCCCTTTTTCTTTAAAAGCTCGGATAAATATGAATGCATGCCTTCAAGGCATTTCAAAATAAACTTCTTTTTTTTTTTTTTTTTTTTTTTTTTTTTTTTCAATTAAAATAATTTTAGGCAAATTAATTTTTTTTACAGATGTGTCTCTATATGCGAGATTTTTTACGACCAGGTATTTAAAGCGGACACGGATGTTGTTTTACATATCTTAGAGTTTCATAGCTTTTTATTGCTTTTCTAATGGTTTATACTGATACTGGTCTTTAATTGACTTCCATTTATTTTTCTGTCAGTATTTTATTTTCTAACATGTGAAAAGTCAAGCGAGAAATTTTGTGAGGAATTTTCTGACTGGA
The DNA here is from genome assembly GCA_963930645.1 of Salticus scenicus. Taxonomy (NCBI): domain Eukaryota; kingdom Metazoa; phylum Arthropoda; class Arachnida; order Araneae; family Salticidae; genus Salticus; species Salticus scenicus. The sequence goes on along the minus strand of OZ005648.1, from coordinate 324,396,635 downwards.
TCATCCATTGTTATTATAAGCTAAAATTTGGTTTCTTTCGATATACAAGAACATTTACCTTCTTCCCTCATCCAAATATTTTCTGATCTAAACGAATGCGAACACAAAGTCTTTTAACCCTTTCAAGATCACTACATATTTCCTTTTGAAAATTGTGAAATTAATTTTAAAAATGACATTTAGACGCATCACTGATCATAAATATACAAATGAATAAAAAAAAAAAAAAAGTATTTTTTATTTTCCAGAAATTTATGGTTTCACAGTGAAACCAATAAACGGTAACGGGCTATTTTTTGTCCTTAAACAAACTAATATAAAAGTTGCAGAGAATAAATCAGATACTTTAGAAATTTAAAATTTATTTTAACTTACTTATTAAGAAATTCAAATAATGATTTATTCAGAAAAAAAGCAAGTGTGGTGTAAGCAGTGTCACAGCACCAGGCACTTAGCTAAACATTGTTGCTACAGCTCTGGATTTACTATTTAATTTTTTACTTTGTTTACAAATTTACGAATTTATGCATAAAATTAATTATATTTATTAATTGTATTACGAGAAAAAGTTTATATGTTTAGTACACATGTTTTATATATTATAAAATGTTTAGTACATATAAATTATTTAAAAAGAAAAAAATATATATAGAGAGAGCTATATACCCACATACGTACTTATATATATATATATATATATATATATATATATATATATATATATATATATATATGTATATGTATTAATATAATTCCAGAAAATGATATTTCAAGAAATTGCAGAAAATCCAGGAAATGTTGGAGTTTGGTTTCTCTTGACTGAAGTTTGGTTTCTCTCAAAAACCAAACATTTTACATAACTTTCCGGACAGTTCTGTTTATTTATATAAAAAATTTAAAGTCGCAATTTATGACTGAGAAGAATTATAGTAAGTTTATGCGCTGTTATTTAAAATAAATATTTTTACTTTATTTTTAAAATTGATACAATTTTAGAAAATGAAAGTGACTTCTATATCTGGCTTCATCTGAAATAGCATTTTTTGGATTTTTCTGTAGTGCTTCTATGTAGTGCAAAGGAAATGAATAAGAGATTAATATTCTATTAACACTTTGTAAAAATACTAAAAACTTGCTGAAAAAAAAAATGTGCATTGTTTGGTTTCTGGGCGAAACCAATGAACATTAAAGGGTTAAAACTGTTCTAAATGCTTTGATAAATAATTTGCAAAAATAAATCACCAATCACGAAGCATAATATTGAAATAGCTGCGATGATCTTATCATTTTGATCCCGCGTAAATAAAAGAACACATTTCAAAATACATTAAAAAAAATGCATGCAATTTTTATGAATATTAACAGCCGTATCATGTATTTAATTTTAACAAAAACGTGTGAATTTATGTATGGCAGTTATTTGATTACGCATGTTTTTATATCATTCCTAGAATTTAGCACCCCGCTGCATAAATAAAATAAAAAGCAAATTTAAAAATAGAACTAATTTTCGAAACTGAAATGCGACAAAAAAAGTACGTGAAAATCCGAAAAAAAAAAAAAAAAGAAAAAAAGAAAAAAAAAAGAAAGAAATCTGAAAAAAAGAAAAAGCAACACAAAAGTAATTTGTGAATATTTTAGGAGAGCAATAAATCGTAATGAATTAATTAAAAAAATTAAGTGTAATGTATATTCCTGCAGTATATTCATTATATTTTGTGATGCAACATCGAATTCAGCCAAAATATGCACTGAAAATTGCTTTTCCTGTCATTATAAAAGTGGCTGCCATTCTCAGTTGTGGGCACCTTCGTGTAACCGATTGTGAACGCATTTTTTTTTTTTTTTTTTTTTTTTTCATCTAAAGCATGTGTTTGACTTACAAATTGTCAAATATGGTCGTTTATGTCAACATAACATATTTATTAGTGTTTTTTATATATTTTTAGGTATTTTTATCCATGTCAACCACGAAAAAGTCAAACAATGTTAAAGAAATTGATTTTAATGCGCTGGTTAACGATATTTATGATTGCTTAGTAGATAATAAATCCATAAAATAGACTACCTGAGAATACAGATTTCCTCGCAGCATGTGTGTGTCGCTCCAGAAGAAGTTCGGAAAAAGTAAGGTAACTCTATCTGTCAAACAGCCAGCCAAGCGTGCTAAAATAGGAACAGCCACAATCTGATGATGATGTCGAATTCTGCATCATCTGTTTGGAGCACATGCTACCATTCCTAAAATGAGCCAACTCAATCAAATGCAACGAGTGTGATCGTCTGGGGCATTTGAAGTGTGCCAATATAAATGCACATTATTTTACTTGCAAGTGCTGAACTTTTGTATTGGAGGACGAAGATGGCGAATAAAATTGAAAAAGTGTTTTTTTCTGCTGTTATTTTTGCCTTATAAAATGAATGAATTTTGTTTTTTTCTGTATTTATTGTTATTTTTGTTATTACATTCCCATTTTTAACGTATTTTTCAAGTGTGCCCACAACCGGGTACAAAATGTTTTTTGGCCAAAAATGATACCTTCAAAAAATCGGTGATAAATTTTTTCTAGTTCACAGAATCTATACTATTCCTTTTTCAAGCATTAAGTAAGGTAATAGTTTTCCATTAGTATTCATATGTCTGCATAATATTTACTCTATCGAAAGTTATAACCCAAAATCAAAACTTTGCCTACAAACGGAAACATTCCCCTATAAATACCGACTAAAAATGGAAATTAGATATCGAATAAAAATAAATAAATAAATAAATATATATATATATATATATATATAGTATATATGTATGTATATTCTACTGTTAAGAAATCTTCTGCTTTACAAATAATAATAATAATAATAATAATAATAATGTAATAATGATACCGAGCTAACAGGAAAAATTTGCAAAAATAACTCAGAAATCATTTCATAATTTTCCAACCATACAATTACTACTGCTTAAAAAAAATGAAATATATTTTATAAATAAATAAGTAAATACATTTATAAATATTTATAATACAGTACCCGCCGCTTATTGAAATCACTTTCGTCCTGAGCCAAAGTGATTTTATTAAGCGGCTGATTTTTATATCCGGTGAACGTTCCTTCACTCATTACTTTCTGAATTTGGAATGCCATTTTTAAAGGTAGCGAATAATATAATTAATAAACAGTAAAAATTAATATTTGAAGATATATGATTAATTATTCCTTCATAATGAGAAAATGATGCACATCTCATGTTCCATTGCACTTTTCCTTGAGGATATTCATCATTATTTTGACGAACGTTCACGTTATTCTTTTAAATTTAAAATCTTTCCGTTAAAACCTCTTGCTTGTTATTTATTTCTAAATAAGAATTAGACATTGTCTATTAATAATAAAAAATGTAAAAATATATATATATCACTTACGAATCAAATAAAATTTGTAACTTATTACCGCGCTTTGAAGAATACGTTTCTTGAAATAGTGACTAAGACAAGTAATAAGGAGGTTTTTAATTCGTAACAAGTGTAAAATTTTCGACAAATTGAGATATCGGATGGATTACTGTGTTTTATTTTCTTTTTTATTTAAAAAAGTAAAAACGCAGTGTAAATAAAAAATTTGTTTATCATGCATAAATCACATTTTTGCTGCTCAAGAAATTCTGTTCAGTTTATTAACCGGTAATGCTGATTTTATTAAGCTGCAGTTTTAGAAGTATTGTGTGTTGATTTGATTCCGGCCCTGTTATTTTGATCAGATTAAGAGGCTGATTTTATTAACCAGTGAATTTTTTAAGCGGTGGTTACTACATATCTTTAACCATTTACTCTAAGTTATTTTTAAAGAAATATTATACAATAGCTTGTTTTCCAAATATCAACAAAATCATAAGATATTTATAAAGTTTCTTTCAAAATACTTTGCCTATAGCTATTTAGAGAAATAGTGTTTTTTAAAGTACGAAAAATAAAAACTTTTGTTATGTCTTGAGAATAGACTGTAAACGTTTAAACTTTGGTATAACATTAAAGTTATATTCAAAGAATTTAAAATATACTTATTAGGACTGAGGACTATTAGTCTCAATCTGGGACTTTTGCGTTTAATTTTTCGATAGTTGGACATTTATCGAAATCTAAAATTTATCGAAAATATAATTGAATAATTTGAAAGCGATGTTATAATTTGAAAAAAAAAAAAAAAAAACTAATAGTCCTCCGTCCTAAACTAAATTCTGCTTTTGCCAGAATTTCCTCAAAATCATTTTTTTTTTTTTTTTTGGAAAGAAAAAGAAAAGGAAAGAAAATTAAAAGTAATCAGTATCGAAACAAACACTATCGAAAGAGTTTTTTTTAAATAATTTTGAATTAGGAAATAAAAAGTGCGCGTGCAAAATGAAATAAAAATAAGTAAAAAAAATGAATTTAATGATTTAATTTTTATATAAAACATGACCGCGTGCTATTTTAAAAAGTAGATGTAAAATTTAAAGTTTATGTGGTGCGTGTGGCATCTATAAATTTTTTTTAAGAAATAGAATAGAATAAAGAAAGCAACGATGTTGGTTGCATTTTGTTATATAGTTTGAATTTTTGAATTTTATTTAAAACATTACTCTTTTAGAGTTATCCACCTGCAATTCTACTTTGAAAGAGTTTAAATATAGAATATTTTAGAATAGAAGAAACTATTGGATTGAACAGAAGTAAATGTAAAATTTGGTATGCCACATAATCGCCATGTGTAATAGAAGAATTTCTTTTATCTCTCTTCTAAGTGAATATACTTGTAAGCAAAGCATTACAAAATAAATACAGATATTGTTTGATAAACACTTCATTCATTTTCGAAAGGTAAAAAGAGACCAAAGAATAGGAAATATGAATTTTTAAACTCTTTCAGAAGTCGAGAGATCGCTGCATTAGAAGAGTCATATATCTGATTAAACATCCTGAAGATAGAAAATGTCCCGTAACTACTTACAAGAGACAGTCTAAAGCTTTCATACGGCAAATTAAAGAAAAAAAAATCATATGCATTTTTTGGAATTTTCCAATAAGAGAAACTTGATACACGTATAAAGACATACAAAACAGAGTTTACGTAGCGAATTACGAGAAAGAGTATCTAAAATGGATTAATGAAACAATATTAAAAAAATTCATTAGAGCCGTTTTTGAGATACCAACTTTTACCGAACTTGGTATTCTCAATTATTGATCGGAAAACAATAATTACATACAAAAGCATATTTAAAAGAGAGTTAATATGGCGAGTTTGAAAAAAATTCGTACAGCCTTTTTTTAAAGAAATGCACTTGCGAGATCTGAAATCGGGCTATTTATACAGGACGTCTATTAATTTTCCTGAACTAACCAACTATATCATTCGACAGGGCATCTAATAGAGCGTTTATATAGCAACTTTGAAGAAAATTGCTAATGCCGTTTTTGTGATACGGACTTAAGGTCATATTTCCGGTTTCCGATGACCCACTTCCGGATTTCAAAATTTCACCAAAATTTGGAAATTTTATCTGTAAATCAGACCTGCATCGGCTGTGAAGGGTCGTAGTTCTACCTTTATTAGTTACGGAGATAGGATAGCCAGAAGATTCCACAGTTGCATACACACACACGCTGACCAATTGTCAAAAACTACTTTTTTTTTGTCTCAGGAGGCCTTAAAACGTGTAAATCAATTGAAAACTCGATATCGAATTTTTGGACCGAATAGAATACTTCCATTACCTACGGTAGTAGGTTAATGGAAGTAAAAATCTAGATTAAAGAATTTTACACATTTCTGAAATCGGTGAAATATTAAAGTTTCCTTTTATGAAGTGTAATATGCATGAATTTCTCTGTTGTTTTTTTGTACAAGCTAATGCAAAAGTTTCCATAAAATAAAATTCCTTATAAAGAGAAAAAAATGTCATGTTTAAATAAGAACTCTATGGTATTCACATAAGTGTCAAATTGTAATTCTTTTTTTTTTTTACACCAGCATTTTTTTTCAAAACATTTATCATTATTAATCACAGAAAACTGCTAAAAATGTTATTAGAATTTTCCAGAAGAAAAAAAAAATATTGAAGTTGGCATCTATGTATTTACCAGATTTTTTTTTTTTTTTTTAAGCGAAAAATATGTTTAAAAAATTTATCGATATAAAAAGAAATCATTTAATGACATTTTTTGGAATACTAAAAAGTAAAAATCTGTTATTTAATTAAGTGCAATAAAAATCGTAAAAAATGACAAATTTCTGAGAAACTGTATGGTTTGTTGAATATTAACCACAATACTGACTTAATGAAAGCATGTTTATACGTAACTGAAATTAAATCTATACCATTCATTTCTTAACTTAAGCAAGATTAATTTTTTATTTTTAATTTTTAATTACCATTATGTATATAAAAGAGAAATATAAATTTAAAAAAAAAACAATAACAAAGATATTGTGACAAACGGAATGAAGATCAAATTCCGCTAAACACTCTAAATCGCAAAATATATTTCTCCAAAATCAAAATTAACTACAATCATATCAATTTTAAACAAAACAAAATCTACCAATAAAGGAGATTTAATTTCAATATTGTTACTATAAATTTAAATCCGAAATAAATGTTATATGCATATATATATATATATATATATATATACATTTTTTTTTTCTTTTGCTTGTCATGTCTTTAATTTATAAACAAATTTTCAACTTGCTAAAAATTTAGCACCATGTAAGGATAGGAAATTCCACAATGTAATCAGAGTTGTTTTCATTTGATTTAAATCTAAACTTCAATAATCATACATTTTAAACATTAAAGGGGATGTTAAGAATACAAGATTTGCGTTATTATCAACGGGAAACCGAATATCTAGAAATAGCGATAAATAATTCCTTTTTAATTAAATGATAAAATTCCTAATCTAATCTGTATCACCTTTATTTCGATACTAATATATCGATAATTGGGAAGAATGCAAAATATATACTATTCTCTATAATATAACATCTAGGTTAGAATCTACATCAGTGAACTTGTGTGAAGTTATTTTCGGAACTGTCAGCATTCGAATAAGCCAGAAAACTTTTGTTTAACGCACACTGAACTTGCATTGTGATGAATGTTACAACTGCGTATGGTTGACTTAAATCTTTTATCGCTTTAGAAGGCAATGTTCTAATTGTGGAGATATTTCAAAATTAACGTTTTGCTTGATGAATTCCGTATTCTGTTTTCATATTGTAGACTGACTATAACTACATTGGAATTTCGTTAAGACATTACTGTTATGATTTCATATAATTTGCTCATTGTAAGGAAAATTATGAGAATATATCCCAGCTATAAGTTATTTAAAGAAAATTTTATTAAACATTTCTTTCGAAATATTTGAATTTTTTAGTTTTATTTTAAAATGTCTTTCTAATATTGTAAACCCCCCTATTATTTGTACATAAATACTCAAAATTTTAATTACACGAAAATTACACACATAATACACTGTAAAAAAAAAAAAAAAACAATCTGAAATGGGTAAAAATTTTTAAGATATTTGGGTAAAGCAATGTTTCAAATTGGAAATTTCTGTTTATAACCCAAAATTTCAACCTAAATTGAATACGAGACCGATTTGGGATAGAATTGTTTTGAGGGTTATTTTTTGCAGTGTACATACGTATACATACAAATGTTTACATTTTGTTTAGATCGTCTATGCATGTTAGATTTTTTTTATAAGAGGTGAGTGATACAATATTTTCTACAACGTCATTATTTATTATAGACAAAAATATAAAATAAGAAAGTGAACAATACATAACAAGTTTGTAAACTCAGAATAGATAGATTTTCTGACCCATTTTTGGTTATAAACAGAACTTTCCAATTTGGAACATTGCTTTACCCAAATATCTTACAAATTTTTACCTATTTTAGAAATATTTTTTTATTTATTTACAGTGTATTTATTAGAAGAAGAAAATCAGAAAATGAGATGTACATATTAATACATGATGCAAAATACGTATTTAGTTTTAATTTAGTTTTAGCTTTGTTTTTCTCCTATATTTTGGCCACAAATTATTTCATCGTTCATTTTCACACAATGAGATATTTACGCATTGTCTTATTATAAATATCTCTTGTACAAGAGACCACTTTCAGTACAGTCTTGTTCGTCTTTTGTTCACCATTCTGGCAATCTATCTGCGTGAATTCAGATGTAATTATGTCAAAATGCTTGGATCATTTAATAAACCAATAAAGACTGGTTCCTGTTCTGTAGGAACTGAATGTCCATTACAGTCATACAGTACATTTTAGTTGCTAAGAGCGAGCATGTTCTTGTCTTTTGTGTGACCCATATTCCACATATAGGATGCAATAGAAAGACATTGGTTTTATGGTTCTTGTGGAAATCGTTTTATTTCCACAAGAATGAAAACTTATGGTAAGATAATTATAGAAAAACCACATCGTACTAATAATTTGTAGAGATATTTGGGAAATATTATGCAAGGCTATTTACAACGTTTTGAAAAAAAAAAAAAAAAAAAAAAAAAAATCTGAATAGCTGTAGTTTTCTGGAACTTACACAAGATAAGTGTTTTCTGGAAATGGACTTTACAGCTGATAATGACTCAGAGACTGTGAACAATTAATATTCCCGAACAAGGTACTAGTGCACTGAAATCAAGAAATCACACCCAATGAATACACTTAGTTCCGCTTAACGGGTTTTCTGTCTGGTTTAATTTCTGCTGTAGTTGTTAATATGTCCTCTTATACAAAATTCCCTAAATGAAAAATGCAGAAAAAAAAATCAGAAGAAGATTATCAATTTAATAAAGAAAACAACTGAATCTCTTGTTAAGGCTGTAACCTCTACATTTTCAATAATAAATATATATACAGTAAAGTCTCGTACAACGCGGCGCACAGATGACAAATAAATAAAACAGTTTTAATTTTTAATACCGCTAAATTTTCAGCGTACCAATTTATTGGTTCATATCCTTGATTTAGTTTTTGTATAAAGCAGTTGCTTTGATATAAAATTAGTGGTGTTAAAAATAAAATTGTAATATTCATGAAGCAAACTTACACCCGCATTGTACGAGACTTTACCGTATATATATATATATATTGAATAGAAAGTGATAAAAAGGTGTAAGAGATTAAGATAAGAGGAATGATTAACAAAAAGAAAAAATGTTAATAAATACAACAACAACGAATTAAATTATCGAAAAACCATTTGTAAAAATAAACACTTCATGTGAATATATATATATATATATATATATATGTGTGTGTGTGTGTGTGTGTGTGTGTGTGTGTGTGTGTGTGTGTGTGTGTGTGTGTGTGTATTAATAAAACAAAATAAAAAGAAAGATATAAACAAGTTCCTCTGAGAGAGTAAAAATTTAAAAATGCGTTGAGTCACCTCAACAAGATTTTAACTCAAGCACAGGACATGATGTTTCTAAAGAAACGAGTGAATAGGATGCTGAATAATTATTGTGTGGTGGTTTATTTTTTAATGGATCATCATGGGAAAAGATGGAGAAAATTCACAATGTTTTCAGTGTTGTTATGAGTAAAATGGTAAGAAGAGACGTTTAGTTTTCAGGTGTGCTTTGTTTCAGGACATTTAAATATATGTTTATGTTATTGTTCTAATATTCCAATAACGATAATTTACACTGCAAATGAAGGTGTCTTCAAAAAAGATATAAAAACAACAAAAAATGCATTTAAGACAGATAAATGTCTTAAGACTGAGCTTAGACGTAATATATATCTTGATTTAATACATTTGTTTTTCCTAATGGACTTATTGTAAAAAAAATCGTCTTAAATTCAGACAGAAATGGTTCATGAATTTGTGTAAAAGTATATAGAAGAAAATTTTATGATGGTCACTAAATACTGTATTTTTTTTTTTTTTTTTTTTTTTTTTTAAGGTTTAAAATTTACTTAAAAAAAAATAGTATCTAAAAATTGGTTCCTTTACCCAACATCAACACAAGGCAGCCACAGGTGACATTTTTATATTCTTTTTGTACCACTATTTTCAAAAAAATAAAATTTATTGTATATTTTCGCAATTAAATCTGCACTTTGCCTATATAAATTTATTATAAATTTTATGTTATGGAAATAGTGGAGCGAAAATGATAATAATAATAATAATAATAATAATAATAATAAAGTCGCCCGTGACAGGCCTGCAAATAAAAAAAAAGATCATTTTAAGGACTTTCAGTGCAATAATATACTAATTATATTTATGTAAAAAATACTTTAAATTATACTAATTATACAAATAAAATTTAATAAAAATATTTACTTAAAATTATAGTAATTATGTAAATATAAAGTCATAAACTATTGAATCTAAATTACATTAGGATGCCTAAAACAATTATTTATCAATTGAAGAACCTTATTATTATTATTTTATCTAAATGATAAGTAGACAATAAAAAAAGAATATCCAGCATCTATAATTGATTCAAAATGCAATATTTACTGATTAATTATTAAAATTACCACCGCACTCTAGAATGTAGAAAAAGAGGGGGGGGGACTAAAAACCCCATAGAAATAGCATGTGAAGAAAACCATAAAAACTCACAATGTCAAGTGTGTTAAAAAAAGAAAGAAAAAAAAAAAAAAACGGCTCACATCGGAAGTAATAAACGGACAAAATTGGCTAGAAAAAGACATTGAACTGGGGGAACGGGCGGGCTGGGGCGTTAAATATAACTTCCAGGGTTAATACGTCTCGCATAGTATCGCGTCTAGCCTCAGCGTTCCAGAAATTCATCATCTTCTAGTCAACGTGGTGGTTTGAGAATTCAGAAAATCCCTCCTCTAGAGAGAACTTGAATTACCAAGCTTTCACGAATGTATAAGATTAAAAAATTCAATTAAAATTTAAAGAATAGTGTTCATAGAAAATTTGCTATACAGTTAATGGTGTTACATAATCTCCCCTTCAGAAAAAAATTTTACCAAGAAAATGAAATTGCAGTGTGTTGCAAATAACATGCTTTACGTAATTTACTTAGGTAAGTGGCTTTCCGAACTTTTAAGTTATTTAAATAATAGAACTTGCAATTTATAGTCGTTTTCTTGTGTATTATTGACACATCATACATAGAAATAAAAGAGTTTTTCTCAACAGGCAAACGAAAAGCAATGCGTGATGGTTTAGGCAGATTTTGGACTTTATATATGTATATTATACAGAAGGTTTTTAAAATCATTTTTTGCACTCTAGGACAATTTTAAGCTTCCATAGTTGGATTTCCAACACGCCAATGTGCGTATACGTATTTTCAATATTACAATTACTTTTTGTTTGGTAAGGATTTGAAGATATTACACATTTCTCAAATAAAAAAAATTCCAAACAAATAACTTAATACCGCGCTTTGAAGAATACGTTTCTTGAAATAGTTACTAAGACAAGTAATAAGGAGGTTTTTAATTCGTAACAAGTGTAAAATTTTCGACAAATCGAGATATCGGATGGATTACTGTGTTTTACTTTATTTTTTATTTAAAAAAAGTAATAACGCAGTGAAAATAAAAAAAATTGTTAATCATGCATAAATGACATTTTTGCTGCTCAGGAAATATTTTTGAGTTTATTAACCGGCGATGCTGATTTTATTAAGCTGCAGTTTTAAAAGTATTGTGTATTGATTTGATTCCGTCCTGTTATTTTGATCAGATTAAGAGGCTGATTTTATTAACCAGTGAATTTATTAAGCGGCGGTTACTGCATATCTTTAACCATTTACTCTAAGTTATTTTTAAAGAAATATTTTAAAATAGTTTGTTTTCCAAATATCAACAAAATTATAAGATATTTATAAAGTTTCTTTCAAAATACTTTGCCTATAGCTATTTAGAGAAATAGTGTTTTTTAAAGTACGAAAAAAAAAAAATGTTATGTCTTGGGAGTAGACTGTAAACGTTTAAACTTTGGTATAACGTTAAAGTTATATTCAAAGAATTTAAAATATTCTCATTAGGAGTGAGGACTATTAGTCCCAATCTGGGATTTTTGCGTGTCATTTTTCGATAATTGGACATTTATCGAAATCTAAAATTTATCGAAAATATAACTGAATAATTTGAAAGCGATGTTATAATTTGAAAAAAAAAAAAAAAACTAATAGTCCTTCGTCCTGAACTAAATTCTGTTTTTGACAGAATTTCATCAAAATTATTATTATTATTATTATTATTATTTTCCTGGAAAGAAAAAGAAAAGGAAAGAAAATTGATAATAATCAGTATCGAAACAAACACTATCGAAAAAGTTTTTTTTTTTTTTTTTTTTTTTTTTTCAATTAGGAAATAAAAAGTGCGCGTGCAAAGTGAAATAAAAATATGTAAAAAAAATGAATTTAATGATTTAAATTTTATATAAAACATGACCGCGTGTTATCTTAAAAAGTAGATGTAAAATTTAAAGTTTATGTGGTGCGTGTGGCATCTATATATATATATATATATATATTTTTTTTTAAGAAATGGAATAGAATGTTGGTTGCATTTTGTTATGTAGTTTCAATTTTTGAATTTTATTTAAAATTTTACTCTTTTAGAGTTATCCACCTGCAATTCTACTTTACATAATAGAAGAAACTATTGGATTGAACAGAAGTAAATGTAAAAGTTGATACGCCACATATTCGCCATGTGTATTAGAAGAATTTCTTTTATCTCTCTTCTAAGTGAATATGCTTGTAAGCAAAGAGTTACAAAATAAATACAGATATGGTTTGATAAGCACTTCATTCCTTTCCCAAAGGTAAAAAGAGACCAAGGAATAGGAAATATGAACTTTTCAAACTCTTTCAGAAGTCGAGAGATCATTGCATTAGAAGAGGCATATATCTGATTAAACATCCTGAAGACAGAAAATGTCACGTAACTATTTACAAGAGGCAGTCTAAAGCTTTCATACGACAAATTAACGAAAAAAAAAATCATATGCATTTTTTGGAATTTTCCAATAAGAGAAACTTGATACACGTATAAAGACATACAAAACAGAGTTTACATCGCGAATTATGAGAAAGAGTATCTAAAATGGATTAATGAAACAATATTCAAAAAAATCGTTAGAGCCATTTTTAAGATACCAACTTTTACCAAAATACACCAAATACCTACAACAACGTGGTGGTTTGAGAATTCAGAAAATCCCTCCTCTGTAGAGAACTTGAATTACCAAGCTTTCACGAATGTATAAGATTAAAAAATTCAATTAAAATTTAAAGAATAGTGTTCATAGAAAATTTGCTATATAGTTAAAGGTGTTACATAATCTCCCCTTCAGAAAAAAATGTTACCAAGAAAATAAAATTGCAGTGTGTTGCAAATAACATGCTTTACGTAATTTACTTAGGTAAGTGGCTTTCCGAACTTTTAAGTTATTTAAATAATAGAACTTGGAATTTATAGTCGTTTTCTTGTGTATTATTGACACATCATACATACAAATAAAAGAGTTTTTCTCAACAGGCAAACGAAAAGCAATGCGTGATGGTTTAGGTAGATTTTGGACTTTATATATGTATATTATACAGAAGGTTTTTAAAATCATTTTTTGCACTCTAGGACAATTTTAAGCTTCCATAGTTGGATTTCCAACACGCCAATGTGCGTATACGTATTTCCAATATTACAATTACTTTTTGTTTGGTAAGGATTTGAAGATATTACACATTTCTCAAATAAAAAAAATTCCAAACAAATAACTTAATACCGCGCTTTGAAGAATACGTTTCTTGAAATAGTTACTAAGACAAGTAATAAGGAGGTTTTTAATTCGTAACAAGTGTAAAATTTTCGACAAATCGAGATATCGGATGGAATACTGTGTTTTACTTTATTTTTTATTTAAAAAAAGTAAAAACGCAGTGTAAATAAAAAAATTGTTAATCATGCATAAATGACATTTTTGCTGCTCAGGAAATATTTTTGAGTTTATTAACCGGCGATGCTGATTTTATTAAGCTGCAGTTTTAAAAGTATTGTGTATTGATTTGATTCCGTCCTGTTATTTTTATCAGATTAAGAGGCTGATTTTATTAACCAGTGAATTTATTAAGCGGCGGTTACTGCATATCTTTAACCATTTACTCTAAGTTATTTTTAAAGAAATATTTTAAAATAGTTTGTTTTCCAAATATCAACAAAATCATAAGATATTTATAAAATTTCTTTCAAAATACTTTGCCTATAGCTATTTAGAGAAATAGTGTTTTTTAAAGTACGAAAAAAAAAAAAATGTTATGTCTTGGGAGTAGACTGTAAACGTTTAAACTTTGGTATAACGTTAAAGTTATATTCAAAGAATTTAAAATATTCTCATTAGGAGTGAAGACTATTAGTCCCAATCTGGGATTTTTGCGTGTCATTTTTCGATAATTGGACATTTATCGAAATCTAAAATTTATCGAAAATATAACTGAATAATTTGAAAGCGATGTTATAATTTGAAAAAAAAAAAAAAAAAACTAATAGTCCTTCGTCCTAAACTAAATTCTGTTTTTGACAGAATTTCATCAAAATTATTATTATTATTATTATTATTATTTTCCTGGAAAGAAAAAGAAAAGGAAAGAAAATTGATAATAATCAGTATCGAAACAAACACTATCGAAAAAGTTTTTTTTTTTTTTTTTTTTTTTCAATTAGGAAATAAAAAGTGCGCGTGCAAAGTGAAATAAAAATATGTAAAAAAAATGAATTTAATGATTTGATTTTTATATAAAACATGACCGCGTGTTATCTTAAAAAGTAGATGTAAAATTTAAAGTTTATGTGGTGCGTGTGGCATCTATATATATATATTTTTTTTTAAAGAAATGGAATAGAATAAAGAAAGCAACGATGTTGGTTGCATTTTGTTATGTAGTTTCAATTTTTGAATTTTATTTAAAATTTTACTCTTTTAGAGTTATCCACCTGCAATTCTACTTTACATAATAGAAGAAACTATTGGATTGAACAGAAGTAAATGTAAAAGTTGATGTGCCACATATTCGCCATGTGTATTAGAAGAATTTCTTTTATCTCTCTTCTAAGTGAATATGCTTGTAAGCAAAGAGTTACAAAATAAATACAGATATGGTTTGATAAGCACTTCATTCCTTTCCCAAAGGTAAAAAGAGACCAAGGAATAGGAAATATGAACTTTTCAAACTCTTTCAGAAGTCGAGAGATCATTGCATTAGAAGAGGCATATATCTGATTAAACATCCTGAAGACAGAAAATGTCACGTAACTATTTACAAGAGGCAGTCTAAAGCTTTCATACGACAAATTAACGAAAAAAAAAATCATATGCATTTTTTGGAATTTTCCAATAAGAGAAACTTGATACACGTATAAAGACATACAAAACAGAGTTTACATCGCGAATTATGAGAAAGAGTATCTAAAATGGATTAATGAAACAATATTCAAAAAAATCGTTAGAGCCATTTTTAAGATACCAACTTTTACCAAAATACACCAAATACCTACAACAACGTGGTGGTTTGAGAATTCAGAAAATCCCTCCTCTGTAGAGAACTTGAATTACCAAGCTTTCACGAATGTATAAGATTAAAAAATTCAATTAAAATTTAAAGAATAGTGTTCATAGAAAATTTGCTATATAGTTAAAGGTGTTACATAATCTCCCCTTCAGAAAAAAATGTTACCAAGAAAATAAAATTGCAGTGTGTTGCAAATAACATGCTTTACGTAATTTACTTAGGTAAGTGGCTTTCCGAACTTTTAAGTTATTTAAATAATAGAACTTGGAATTTATAGTCGTTTTCTTGTGTATTATTGACACATCATACATACAAATAAAAGAGTTTTTCTCAACAGGCAAACGAAAAGCAATGCGTGATGGTTTAGGTAGATTTTGGACTTTATATATGTATATTATACAGAAGGTTTTTAAAATCATTTTTTGCACTCTAGGACAATTTTAAGCTTCCATAGTTGGATTTCCAACACGCCAATGTGCGTATACGTATTTCCAATATTACAATTACTTTTTGTTTGGTAAGGATTTGAAGATATTACACATTTCTCAAATAAAAAAAATTCCAAACAAATAACTTAATACCGCGCTTTGAAGAATACGTTTCTTGAAATAGTTACTAAGACAAGTAATAAGGAAATTCGTAACAAGTGTAAAATTTTCGACAAATCGAGATATCGGATGGAATACTGTGTTTTACTTTATTTTTTATTTAAAAAAAGTAAAAACGCAGTGTAAATAAAAAAATTGTTAATCATGCATAAATGACATTTTTGCTGCTCAGGAAATATTTTTGAGTTTATTAACCGGCGATGCTGATTTTATTAAGCTGCAGTTTTAAAAGTATTGTGTATTGATTTGATTCCGTCCTGTTATTTTTATCAGATTAAGAGGCTGATTTTATTAACCAGTGAATTTATTAAGCGGCGGTTACTGCATATCTTTAACCATTTACTCTAAGTTATTTTTAAAGAAATATTTTAAAATAGTTTGTTTTCCAAATATCAACAAAATCATAAGATATTTATAAAGTTTCTTTCAAAATACTTTGCCTATAGCTATTTAGAGAAATAGTGTTTTTTAAAGTACGAAAAAAAAAAAAAAAATGTTATGTCTTGGGAGTAGACTGTAAACGTTTAAACTTTGGTATAACGTTAAAGTTATATTCAAAGAATTTAAAATATTCTCATTAGGAGTGAAGACTATTAGTCCCAATCTGGGATTTTTGCGTGTCATTTTTCGATAATTGGACATTTATCGAAATCTAAAATTTATCGAAAATATAACTGAATAATTTGAAAGCGATGTTATAATTTGAAAAAAAAAAAAAAAACTTAATAGTCCTTCGTCCTAAACTAAATTCTGTTTTTGACAGAATTTCATCAAAATTATTATTATTATTATTATTATTATTTTCCTGGAAAGAAAAAGAAAAGGAAAGAAAATTGATAATAATCAGTATCGAAACAAACACTATCGAAAAAGTTTTTTTTTTTTTTTTTTTTTTTTTTTTTTCAATTAGGAAATAAAAAGTGCGCGTGCAAAGTGAAATAAAAATATGTAAAAAAAATGAATTTAATGATTTAATTTTTATATAAAACATGACCGCGTGTTATCTTAAAAAGTAGATGTAAAATTTAAAGTTTATGTGGTGCGTGTGGCATCTATATATATATATATATTTTTAAAGAAATGGAATAGAATAAAGAAAGCAACGATGTTGGTTGCATTTTGTTATGTAGTTTCAATTTTTGAATTTTATTTAAAATTTTACTCTTTTAGAGTTATCCACCTGCAATTCTACTTTACATAATAGAAGAAACTATTGGATTGAACAGAAGTAAATGTAAAAGTTGATATGCCACATATTCGCCATGTGTATTAGAAGAATTTCTTTTATCTCTCTTCTAAGTGAATATGCTTGTAAGCAAAGAGTTACAAAATAAATACAGATATGGTTTGATAAGCACTTCATTCCTTTCCCAAAGGTAAAAAGAGACCAAGGAATAGGAAATATGAACTTTTCAAACTCTTTCAGAAGTCGAGAGATCATTGCATTAGAAGAGGCATATATCTGATTAAACATCCTGAAGACAGAAAATGTCACGTAACTATTTACAAGAGGCAGTCTAAAGCTTTCATACGACAAATTAACGAAAAAAAAATCATATGCATTTTTTGGAATTTTCCAATAAGAGAAACTTGATACACGTATAAAGACATACAAAACAGAGTTTACATCGCGAATTATGAGAAAGAGTATCTAAAATGGATTAATGAAACAATATTCAAAAAAATCGTTAGAGCCATTTTTAAGATACCAACTTTTACCAAAATACACCAAATACCTACAACAACGTGGTGGTTTGAGAATTCAGAAAATCCCTCCTCTGTAGAGAACTTGAATTACCAAGCTTTCACGAATGTATAAGATTAAAAAATTCAATTAAAATTTAAAGAATAGTGTTCATAGAAAATTTGCTATATAGTTAAAGGTGTTACATAATCTCCCCTTCAGAAAAAAATGTTACCAAGAAAATAAAATTGCAGTGTGTTGCAAATAACATGCTTTACGTAATTTACTTAGGTAAGTGGCTTTCCGAACTTTTAAGTTATTTAAATAATAGAACTTGGAATTTATAGTCGTTTTCTTGTGTATTATTGACACATCATACATACAAATAAAAGAGTTTTTCTCAACAGGCAAACGAAAAGCAATGCGTGATGGTTTAGGTAGATTTTGGACTTTATATATGTATATTATACAGAAGGTTTTTAAAATCATTTTTTGCACTCTAGGACAATTTTAAGCTTCCATAGTTGGATTTCCAACACGCCAATGTGCGTATACGTATTTCCAATATTACAATTACTTTTTGTTTGGTAAGGATTTGAAGATATTACACATTTCTCAAATAAAAAAAATTCCAAACAAATAACTTAATACCGCGCTTTGAAGAATACGTTTCTTGAAATAGTTACTAAGACAAGTAATAAGGAGGTTTTTAATTCGTAACAAGTGTAAAATTTTCGATAAATCGAGATATCGGATGGAATACTGTGTTTTACTTTATTTTTTATTTAAAAAAAGTAAAAACGCAGTGTAAATAAAAAAATTGTTAATCATGCATAAATGACATTTTTGCTGCTCAGGAAATATTTTTGAGTTTATTAACCGGCGATGCTGATTTTATTAAGCTGCAGTTTTAAAAGTATTGTGTATTGATTTGATTCCGTCCTGTTATTTTTATCAGATTAAGAGGCTGATTTTATTAACCAGTGAATTTATTAAGCGGCGGTTACTGCATATCTTTAACCATTTACTCTAAGTTATTTTTAAAGAAATATTTTAAAATAGTTTGTTTTCCAAATATCAACAAAATCATAAGATATTTATAAAGTTTCTTTCAAAATACTTTGCCTATAGCTATTTAGAGAAATAGTGTTTTTTAAAGTACGAAAAAAAAAAAAAATGTTATGTCTTGGGAGTAGACTGTAAACGTTTAAACTTTGGTATAACGTTAAAGTTATATTCAAAGAATTTAAAATATTCTCATTAGGAGTGAAGACTATTAGTCCCAATCTGGGATTTTTGCGTGTCATTTTTCGATAATTGGACATTTATCGAAATCTAAAATTTATCGAAAATATAACTGAATAATTTGAAAGCGATGTTATAATTTGAAAAAAAAAAAAAAAAAACTAATAGTCCTTCGTCCTAAACTAAATTCTGTTTTTGACAGAATTTCATCAAAATTATTATTATTATTATTATTATTTTCCTGGAAAGAAAAAGAAAAGGAAAGAAAATTGATAATAATCAGTATCGAAACAAACACTATCGAAAAAGTTTTTTTTTTTTTTTTTTTTTTTTTCAATTAGGAAATAAAAAGTGCGCGAGCAAAGTGAAATAAAAATATGTAAAAAAAATGAATTTAATGATTTAATTTTTATATAAAACATGACCGCGTGTTATCTTAAAAAGTAGATGTAAAATTTAAAGTTTATGTGGTGCGTGTGGCATCTATATATATATATATTTTTTTAAAGAAATGGAATAGAATAAAGAAAGCAACGATGTTGGTTGCATTTTGTTATGTAGTTTCAATTTTTGAATTTTATTTAAAATTTTACTCTTTTAGAGTTATCCACCTGCAATTCTACTTTACATAATAGAAGAAACTATTGGATTGAACAGAAGTAAATGTAAAAGTTGATATGCCACATATTCGCCATGTGTATTAGAAGAATTTCTTTTATCTCTCTTCTAAGTGAATATGCTTGTAAGCAAAGAGTTACAAAATAAATACAGATATGGTTTGATAAGCACTTCATTCCTTTCCCAAAGGTAAAAAGAGACCAAGGAATAGGAAATATGAACTTTTCAAACTCTTTCAGAAGTCGAGAGATCATTGCATTAGAAGAGGCATATATCTGATTAAACATCCTGAAGACAGAAAATGTCTCGTAACTATTTACAAGAGGCAGTCTAAAGCTTTCATACGACAAATTAACGAAAAAAAAAAATCATATGCATTTTTTGGAATTTTCCAATAAGAGAAACTTGATACACGTATAAAGACACTCAAAACAGAGTTTACATAGCGAATTATGAGAAAGAGTATCTAAAATGGATTAATGAAACAATATTCAAAAAAATCGTTAGAGCCATTTTTAAGATACCAACTTTTTTCCAAAATACACCAAATACCTACAACAACGTGGTGGTTTGAGAATTCAGTGAAATCCCTCCTCTGTAGAGAACTTGAATTACCAAGCTTTCACGAATGTATAAGATTAAAAAATTCAATTAAAATTTAAAGAATAGTGTTCATAGAAAATTTGCTATATAGCTAATGGTGTTACATAATCTCCCCTTCAGAAAAAAATGTTACCAAGAAAATAAAATTGCAGTGTGTTGCAAATAACATGCTTTACGTAATTTACTTAGGTAAG
Organism: Salticus scenicus; assembly: GCA_963930645.1. NCBI lineage: Eukaryota > Metazoa > Arthropoda > Arachnida > Araneae > Salticidae > Salticus > Salticus scenicus. Next base: position 324,376,095 of record OZ005648.1, on the reverse strand, counting down.
TGGCTTTCCGAACTTTTAAGTTATTTAAATAATAGAACTTGGAATTTATAGTCGTTTTCTTGTGTATTATTGACACATCATACATACAAATAAAAGAGTTTTTCTCAACAGGCAAACGAAAAGCAATGCGTGATGGTTTAGGCAGATTTTGGACTTTATATATGTATATTATACAGAAGGTTTTTAAAATCATTTTTTGCACTCTAGGACAATTTTAAGCTTCCATAGTTGGATTTCCAACACGCCAATGTGCGTATACGTATTTCCAATATTACAATTACTTTTTGTTTGGTAAGGATTTGAAGATATTATACATTTCTCAAATAAAAAAAAATTCCAAACAAATAACTAGGCTAACTATCACCACTACGTGCGTATCCATGTATTAAATGTCACAAAATGCGTACATATATATTAATGCAGAGTTACCAAGTTCCTTAATTTATGCTGGAGCAATTTTAGGCCTACCTTTACTTCCTATCTTTTAATTTATAGAATATTTTTCCATAGTATATCACTACGGTAAAATAAGAAAATCATCTTATAAAAAAGTGGTATATATATATATATATAAAGGGGGGGGAGGCTATAAAAACTCCGGAATAAATTAAGGAACTTGGTAACTGTGTTAACCCAATACCCACTGGTAAAAATAATCGCGTTTACCAGTTAACTAAAAAACGTTTTTTATATTAAGTATTGTTTTTAAGTAAAAAAAAGGAAAAATGTTTATTTTATTACAAAAAAACTTGATCTGAAAAAAAGTTTTAAGTTTAAAAATGGATTTCAAGCATGAAACACATTTCAAGGGAAAAGTTTTGAAAATCTTCATATTTGAATGAGTTTACATAATTTGTAAAAACATGTTTGCGTAATAAAACAATTACTTTTGTAGTTATCTGAAATTTATTCTGTTTTATGCTCCCTCAAGAAAATTTCCGTAAACATTTATTTTTATTAATTCTATCCTCTTATTCCACTGAAGTTGTACAAATACAACCTGTATTTAGTAAGATAAGACTCATTTTAATAATTTTATTTTAAATTACTGTTATATATGATAAAAATAATGAGTGGTACTGTTTGTATTTAGAAAAAAAATCATTATTTCGATTTTTGGCACTTAATGGGTTAATGTAGTAGTTCTATGATTAGCTTTTTTGAGTCTAGATCTCAGCTCACTTAAAAACGTTTCGGGGCTTCTTACATGTAGAGTAAATGCCAAAAGAGATCCATGTTTCTCTACACATGATTTTTAAAATGTCATAGAGAAACATGGTTCGATATTGATGTCCGTCGACATCTTGTATTGTAAATAGACTATACGAGCTTATCATGTTAAATGACAATTTCACAAGTTATTAATTGCAGTAAGTTTTCCTATTATTCTCTATTTCTCTCAAAAAAATGTGAGAAGCACACTTTTTAAGTGTTTGTGTTGTTTTGCTTTTTATTTGCTGTACATCAGCTTATTTTTTAGTAAATGGTAGTTAAACTAATAGTGTAATGAACCACTACAATATTGATGTATTTTTTTTTATTTTTTTTATATATTTCTTTTGAAAAAGTACATTGTTTAAACTTTGGAGGTGGATTACATAGTTATTTAAAGATTGACTTTGAATAATAAATTAAAAAAAAAAAAAAAAAAAAAAAATACAGGTAACACAGGAAAATTTTAAAAAGGAAAAGTCATGTAGAAAATTCAGCATTTGCAATAAATAATCGTCACTACTGACTGGTATTATACTAGCCTAAGTTCACATTTGAAATACGTTAAAGAAAAAAAGGTTAATATATTTGCACTTTCAGTGCATAAAAACAATCAAACTTTCTTATTTATTTATTTATTTATTTTTCTTAAGGGGTATACTAACTGTTAACTAAGATATATGTATTATTTTTCAAATTTCTTTCTTTCCAGGATAAATAATCAAAACGAACTTTTAAAGTTTTCTTTTGAAATTCAGTACTGTAATTAATATAATGTCCTTTAAATTTATTATGTGGAAGATGGAAAAAGATTGAACAATGCAAACTATTTTTTTTTTCATCTAATTTAACAGTATTTCCATCTCATTGACTATCAGAAGCAAACACTCAAGTCGAATAGTATAAAAACCTCTCTAAAATAAACGAAATTACCGAAAGAGATTTTAGATTCTTTCGAAAATTTTTTTATTATGACAGTTAAATTCTTGTTTTATCGATTCTGAAATTTCATTTTATTTGTATAATTTGGAATAATTTCTGCCTGAAACAAAAGATATTAATAATATCACCATTGCTAGGATTGCATAATGAAGAATAATACTTTTTTGGCGTAAATTTCGGTTAAATTATGCCTATTTCTGAATTGCATTTTTCATCTTTTTAATACTAATCTACGATTTTCAATTAAATGAAATTTTTCCTGGTTTAAAATTTCAAAAACTACATTTGTCGTCATTTTAGTTATAAATAGAATTTTAGTAGTAATTACATTTTTTTTTCTAAGTGATGCTATTAATCAATTTTTAGAAAGCATATTACGTTCAGCCAGCTATTCGGTGATCTAACCAAACAACAAAACACGCCGGGGAAAAATAAAATTCATCCAAAAAAAAAAAAAAAAAAAAAAAAAAAGAAGAAGAAGAAGAAGAAGAACAAACGGAAAATCTTCATAAAATGCAGTCAAAAAAAAAATAATAAATAAATAAATAAATAACGAAAAAATTACAAATTTATAACTAATCACAAAAAATAAATAAATAAATAAAACTTAGATAATACAATCACACCAAATATCCCTGAAACGTGTGTTGCTTTAGTAAATCATGATAACTGTTCTCTGATTCCACTAAAATTAATATTGTATTATTTGCAATAATTTAACAACGATTAAATACAATATTTAATTACATTTTAAATTATAAACTACATGTCAATTTTTTATCCAAATGCCACATTACGCGCTGGGGCGTGGCATGTAAAAAGTGAATCAAAATTAAAAAAAAATACGTGACAGTATGCATTATTTTTAGAGTTGCCAGCAAAATTATTCGAGCGCTAGAAATAATTCCTATAGAAAAAAGTGCACTTGATACTGCTTTGTTAAATAAATTCCTGTAGAGTCATGTTTTTAGTCGGTCTAACGACTGTATGCACCAATAACGCTAACTCCCGGTTGAACAAAAAATCTTGAAAAGCGTATAAAGTCAGGGTTGAACTTCTTAGCAAAGTTTGAAGCATTGCATCTGCTATGTAGCTGCAATGATATTTTCAGATTTTTTAACTGAAAATGACCAATCATAAATTATATGAAAACTTTTGCGCTAGATGGGAGAAGCAGTTGGCAAATTTTCTTGGAAAGCTATACTCTGCCTTTACGCGCTTTTCAAGTTTCTACATTGAACCGGGAGTTGAAGTTAACGGTGAATAAGGCCATAAAAACATGATTCGAAAAAGATTTATTTAACAAAACAGCATTATGTGTACTTTTTTTATATAGGAATTATTGCTAGCGCTCGAATAATTTTGCTGCCATTAGTATATAAATCTGTATTACAGGCAATTATACATATTTTAAATAAATTTATTACAAGAAAATTACAGTGAAATTATTACAAAAGATACATTTAGAATGTTATTTGTGTAATATATTTGCACAATCTAAGCAGTAACTGGGAGATCCTTCACAAAATTTGCAAATATGTATTGCATCTTTACGTGTCCCTTGGGAATAGCAACTTTTGCATTCCTTTCTAATAATCTTTCAGGCTTTTTTTTTTTTTTTCTGCGTACACAGCACATGTCCAGATTCAGATTGATCACACACAGGAGCACGAGGAACAGATGGCTGTTTCAGTAAACTTCATATCACAGATAAACGATAGCCATACAGTGATGTATTTTCATTGGAATACTTACATTAGGCAGCAAAATTATCCGAGCACTAGCAAAAATTCCTAAGTAGAAAAAGTACAATTAATACAGTTTTGTTAAATAAATTCTTGTAGAATCCTGTTCTCAGTCAGTCTAAGAACAGGATTCGACAATGAGTTATTTAACAAAATTGTATTACGTGTACTTTTTTTATATAGGAATTTTTGCTAGTGCTCGGATACTTTTGCTGTCTACTGTGTTATAGATAAAGTGGGAATTGCTCATCAACATTTGCAAAATATGCACAAATATTTTCGTGCGCCACCTCATTGTTTTTCTCTCACAAGGATAATAAGCAAGCATTTGATCTTGCGGATAATAAGCAAGCATTTGATCTTGCTTATCAATACCTACTATAAATTTAATATTTTGAATTACAGATACTATTGGCAACAAAATTACTCAAGTAACAGAAATTCTTGTCGAATCATGATCTTAGACTGAGTAAGAACATGATTCGACAAGGATTTATTTAACAAAACAATATTAAGTCTACTTTCTTTATGCAGGAATTTTTGCTAGCGCTCGAATAATTTTGTTGCCGACTGTAGAGGCTTCGATTTAATTTCACCTCTTTTGTTTGTTTATTCCACCATACCATTTTTATATTAATTGGAAATGTAAGGGGATATCTCTCTTATCCTGCCACTTTGAAATCATCACATTATTAGTATACTTCGCTACAGTTTGCCCTTTCTTCAGTTCAGTTTTTTTTTCGTTTACCTCTTTCGGAAATGTCTTCCTGTTCTTTCTGATTGTCCCAGTGCAATGAGTTTTTCTATCAGCAAGACATTTTGCCAGTTCATAGCTGTTATAATAATTGTCCATAAATACGCTATGTCCTACATCCAGCATTTCCTCGAGTAAATTCAGAACGACTTTTTGTGCATGTCCTTTTCCCCCAGAATCATCTAACATGCCAGTATATACCATAAATTTCAGAACTATACCATGAGGGGTTGTGATCATGTACAACTTGATACCATATTTATGACGTTTATTTGGTATATACTGCCTCATATAAACCGTCCATGCCACAATACCATCGATTCATCTAATCTTGCGTCCTGGGTAGTATATTACAGATACTCGCGCGTTGAACAAATTCACTATATTTCTTATTTTATACAGTCGATCCTTTGAGGTTCTGGTTTCTGCTCTGGGATTTTACGAAGACACTCAGTAAAAACAAAAACCGATTCCTGCCCATACTTTTTTGAAAATGCACCTAACACAAACAATCAATCTTTTTTCCAATAATCTTATATACGGTTCATTCGTATAGTTCCCATATGTAACATGAAGCCCACAAATACCAAGAGTTCCACTTTTGTGATGTCCTTCCAGGCATTGATGCGAGAATGTTTCTTTTTTTCATGGTGAAAGGTATTTTATTAGCATAACCCTTAGTTTCAGCAACTATTTCCTCCAAGACACCGTCGACGAAAAAATAACGAAAGAAATATATAGAATTGTTACCTGAAACAGGTTGGAGGAAACACTCGGATTTTATGAACGGAAATTGTTTCATTGATGTTGAATCGTTTCCCCAAATTACGTTTTCCACCATAGCTGAATATTAATGCTGACATAAAGCCTTTTGTACGATTCGTTCTTCATCATCATCATCGGAATCCGAAATACCGTGGACATTAATATGAGGAACGAATTCTTCGTCGCTGTCTCTGTTATAATTAAAATCATTCGGGTACACGTCCGATAGCTCAGCCAACAAGTTTGCTATTTCATCATTCTATAGAGCCTTCATCATCCGTTAGTTGTTTTGAACTTTTTTTTTTTTTTTTTGTTTGTTTGTTTTCCGGGCGCAAATGCCCTGCACTGTCATCTGTATAACTTATATCATAAGATTAATTTTTCAGTAAAAAATAAACATTAATTTCGGAACCACGATTATTTATACCTACACTGTCAAAAAAAAAAAAAAAAAAGTCATGTTTGCTACAGTTTGCTGCCAGACGTTTTTTGTAATTCAGAAAAATACGTTCTGTCAACGGTAAAATTACGTTGATAGAACTTATTTTTCTGAATTATAGAAAATTTCCGGCAGCAAAATGCAGAAAACAGGACTTTTTTTGTCAGTGTAGTTTCTAATTATCCCTCCATGTCAATACTAGAAAGAAAATACCCTGTGAAGGGTATTTTTGTGTATAATCAGTGAAGGATTTTCCCGCGCCAGCGCGTGACGGTCTACTGAGACATCACCGCACATCACGCATCAGCGCGTAATTGGCACTTTGCTGATAACACTACGTCACGCGCTAGCGCGTGATTGGCTACGAATGTGTTAAACCGAAATTTGAAGAACGATCCGATTAATCGATGTGATCGACACGACACTACAGTTCCCATTTTCTGTGGACAGTCTTTAATTTAAAGGCTTTTTTTTTTAAGTTTTCAAAAAATGTATAAAGTAAATTACTTATCATTAACATTTTATTTATAGTTCCCATTTATTAGGAATGAAAAAATAATGTGCAACTGGATAATGATAGCTATTTTTAACGGTTCTCTATTATAATGGTACTCTCATCTGTTCATTATACCCTATCTCAAAATGCATAAAAATAAAAATTATATACAAAATTTTGTACTGCAGCAACTAGTATTAGCATGAAATTCAAAAATATGCCTCTAAAATTCAAAAATACCTCTTAAATTCCCACTCTATTCAACAAGCCAAACAACATTAACGAAAACATTAGAAGTATTCATATTTCAAAATAGAATACTTTTTCTCTAATAAAAGACGTATGCTCAATACGCGACCGAAGTGATGACGTGAGTGACTTAAAATTTCGTTTGCTCGGTACAAGCGAATGGAAATTTAACTTATTACTTATTAATTCCAGAGTTTGCTTGTACGGAGCAGGCGATTTTTTTTTTTTTTTTTTTTTTTTTTTGCTTTTGGCGTCATGCAACGTATTGATGTAACACATGACGCAAACATGCAAATGTAAGCACAAAGTCAGTAGCATCTGGCGATGTAGCGCGCTCATGAAATACGCCAAACATAATAAGCAGCTGAAAGCAAAATCAAGTCGTTTCACATGTCACTCACCTGAGATCGGTAGCGAATGCGTTAATTTCAACTGCTGTTGGCATATATATACGCCAGTGGCATTCACAACAATTGCTATTCATAAAATTTAAATGATTTAAACGAGTAGTTCGTAAAATGCTTTAGAGTTAGTGCTTTACGTATTCGTTTACCCTTATCCTTACGTATATATATATATATATATATATCTTTTTTTTTTTTTTTCTAGTAATGTGACCCGATAAAAAAGAAAAAAAAAAGAGGAGGAATTTTTTTTTTTTTTTCTTCTAAAGTACGTAAATTTTCCGACGACAATATGTTGATAAATGATTTATTCTCAGTAATATAATTTACTTATAAAAAATGCAATTTCAGATTTTCTAATACTTTCAACAAATAAGTAAAATTGCACAAGCAGATGTTTGATGGATGATATTACAAAAAGAATTTTACCGTCCATAAATATTTTTTATATCATTCTACCAAAAGAATAAACTTACCCCAAAGGGTTAAAATTTTCTTGTATATATGTGCAGTTTTGTTACGGTTTGACGACGTATCCATCACAGCATGAAGGAATGACCCGATGAAAAAATATGTTTACAGCAGCTCAATATTTAATTCAGCGACTTAACCGCTTTATTGTTGTTTCGAAGAAAATCGTTGAAAATGAAGATAAATTTCCCACAGAACTTATTCTTCAGACAAAAATTGTTTATTTATAAAGTATTTTTCTTTGAAAATGTTTCATTCTAAACTGAAAACAAAATAATGCTGAATGTTTTTAGTGGCCATTTTAACAGATTGTTGTAAGAACTAGAATTTATCATTCGCAAAATGTACGATTTTGTTGTTAAAATTACTAAATGAATAAAAAGGGAAAATTTTTGTTGTAGGGGTTCAAATCACTTTTTTACATCACTCTACTCAGTCAATTTCAATTGAATATTAAATATTTTCAGCTGATTAATTTTTTTTAATCCTATTAAACGAAATTTTCAATTACCTTTTTAATATACAAAATGTAAATACATTTTGTCAAAAATCATTTTAAAGTGAACCATTTGGATCATTGTGACATTCCAGTCTATGTTGATTTAGCATGTTACTTTGCAAAGATATTAGCCATGAAAGATTAATACGATAAATGAATCAATGCTAAAAATTTAGTTTTACCATATTATGGTATGAAAAATATATATTAATTTGTTACACATATTTTAATAAGAATATTGATTTTTAAATCGAAATTCATTCTTTATTAGTTATTCTTTATATAGTTTTAACAAAAAGCACGTTAGTAAATCATGCAATAGGCGTCCATTACTCTATCTGCTTCCTTTCTCACGCACACGAACATGTTGATTTATCATGTTACTTTACAAAGATATTAGCCATGAAAGATTAATACGATAAATGAATCAATGCTAAAAATTTAGTTTTACCATATTATGGTATGAAATATATATATATATTAATTTGTTACACATATTTTAATATGAATACTGATTTTAAATTGAAATTCATTTTTTATTAGTTATTCTTTATGTAGTTTTAACAGAAAGCACGTTAATAAATCATACATTAGACGTCCATTACTCTGTCTTCTTCCTTTCTCATGCACACGGACATACAGAAACGATAGTAAAATGCTTTTATAAGCTTCCTAAACTCAATGCAATTGCAATTAGAATTGGAATAATCAAAATGGAAAGAAATGGAAATAAAGTAATCCTGAATACATCCATTAAACACTAATAAAAATTATGAGTTGTACGCATGTTTTATTGTTAAAAGTGTAGTTTAAAAGTTAAAAAGGTAATAATGTAAAATGCCAACATGGGATTTTCTAGAATAAATTTTACTTGATAGATTTCAAATACTAACTATCTGACCCTTTAAAATGTCAGTACTGCTAGAAGTATACATGAAAAATAAGGCAATTAAAAGCAATTGTTTACATGATATCTATATATTCAGCGATATTAATGAAATGTTAGTAATGTTTACTGAGATACAAGGGATAAATCTCTCACTTTCATTTATATACTTCACTGAGAAATAAAAAAAATACACCGCCTGCATTTAGAATGGATAAATGGTCATTTTCTAAATCATTTGACTAGAAATATAGATTTCTGAGCTATGCACATTAGGCACACTAATAAATGAAATAGACGAAATGATCGAGAATTTCTAGTCTACACATGTGTAGATGGTGAAACTATATTCTGACTATTCTGAATCTTTTGTATTGAGATAAATTCTCGCGTGATTTTCTAGAACTGGACAATAAATCAAGATTATACTTGCTGAAACCCGCCTCTTGTATTCGCACTTATTTGCAGAGATTTTTAAATAACTTTGCCCTCGAGAATATAGGCAAATGCTCTAGAATTCTAATAGGGGTTTCTAGAACTTGCTTTCAAATGAGACTAGAATTTATAAGGATGACATGGAACTATTTTTTTAGAGCCACAATTTAGATTCTAGATGTCAGTTACAGAATTTTTTCTCAATGTTTGCCATTTTAAGACTGTGTAAGCACTCTAAATATTTAAAAGCTTCGTCTAGAAAGTGTTTAAAGACTGCCGCAGAACATAGGCTTGGTAGTAGAATTTAATTATTTTCTGAAAAAATCAAGTAAATGTGAAGTTGGTTTTATAAATTTTTAATGAATGAAATACAATGAGCGTCCATTTTATTATGGCCAGGTTTATGGAAATGAGTTATTGCATCACAATATTATTGCCAGAGAGCGAGGAAAAGAAAGATGAGTTCCCGAGAAAGCAGCATAGGCGAATTACTTGTAAATATATGCGGTAAAAATGTGATTTTCTGAACTTTGAACATGAGAGTGATAGTAAGAACTCGGATGCATAGTGCAAGTATTAGAAAATCTATCGTATTTGTGAAATGTTCACGAGCAGGCAGTAAAAATGTACCAAGACTAAAGTGTTAGCCAAAAAATTGTTTTTAATCTGTTAAATTGTAGTCGTCACTGAGTGATGAATGATCGCGTGGAACAGAGAATCTCATGTAGAACGGAGATTGTAACAGAAAACAGAACGGGCACAGTACAGAAAATTGCAGCAGGTCATAATTAAGTATCTTAAATTATATCAAATTATTTCTGAACAATCTATACTCCCTACCATACCTAATTGAGCTAGAAGCCAAAGGCTTGGTCGAATATTTTCAATGCTGCCATATGTAATACTCAGAGGAAACGGCAGAATAGTACAACCTATAGGGTCATTTTTGCTTAAAGTTGATATAGGCATTAGTGTGTTTCAAGGTGCTAATACATATAAATTTGTGTGAAATTATATACATTAGTTCTGGAGCTAGATATGCCCCAAAATTTTCTCTCACGTAAACAGACAGATAAAGAGACAAATGGATACATAGGCATTTTCTAAAAATGCTAAAATCGTCTTCTGGATCTTTCAAAATGTTTAAAATCGATGAATGCTGCAAATGAAGGATTTTTTCGAAACCGTTCTTTTTCTTTTGTTAAATATAGTAGAAAATAATAGAAAATAAATTTAACAAAATTGTCTTTATCATCAAGTATTCCAAATGGCTTTATAATTTATGTTAAAAGACTTTAAATGGGATGCTAATTCATATTTTTACCATTTCTTGCATTCTTACAAGGAACCAATGTCAAGAATATCATTTGGATTATCATAAATTTGTACTGCATCATCCCTTAAATTTTCAGAGTTAAAATCGTTAAATATTAACTTAAAACACGTAATTAAATGTCTAATATTATACTGTTAAAAATAAAATGGCATGCTTCATCATAAAAACTTGCATATAATGCCATTAATAAAAACATTTTTCTGTCAGTTAATTATCAGTACATTTCAAATTGTAGCGTCTCATTTCTCTAGAAAGAACAACCAAATATTAAAATTAACGCTACAAAATATCCAAACATGTCTTAAATTTACAATAAGGATAAAATTCTTCTTCTTCTTTTATCTCAAAGCAGATTAGTCAATATGCAAAATATAATTCCAAAAACTAATTTTATTTTTCAGTTCTAATTCATTACTCTTTTACTCTTTTGCAATTCCTCTTATACTTATTATCGCATCATATCTATACTCAATCTTACAGATTAGTTTTATTGTAAATCGGAAAGTTATAACCTCACATATTTTTATATTGCATTACACTTTTTACAATTCTACTCTTGCTTGTGTCCCTCTCTATCTAAGAGAATTATTTTTCTGTCTCGAAAAAAACTGAATAGAAACTCGAAGAAAAATTAACTGTAAGTATTACAAGTACTGTAGAGTAATATTTGAATTATATACTTACTTTTTACGTTCATTAATCCAAATTTTTAAATTATTTAATATTTATATGTTTTTTTTTTTTTTATACAATTTTTTTTTTCTTAAAATTTTGAATTATTGGTAATATTTACCGAATTCCAGTAATATACGTATTTTCTTATGAACTATGTTATTTGTAATTTTTAGATTTTGGAACAAAATGTAATTTATTCCTCTTGATATCCAAGTATGATACATTATAATAAAATTTTACACCATTTGCAAATTATTAAAATTTATGCAATAAAATTTGGGCTTTGATTTGGAATATGATGCATTATTTCAAGTTTTAACTTCCTTAAGCGATATCAGTTTGAACTTAAATATATTCATGTTTAAAAGAAGTTACACTTTTAAATGCATAGTTACAGGTTATAATTAAAATTGTTTATCAAATATTAATTTCTCAGGTTTTATTTTAGATGATAAAATTTAGAAATGATCAAGCTACTCGAAATATTAAACTAATTGTGATTATTATTAAGATGCATATATATACAATAGTTAGGAATAACCGATAATTATTTAAAAACGAAATATTAAATTCGTGAAAGGAATTAAAAGAGTTGAATATCCAAACGCTTACCAAATTTAAATAGAATTTTGAGAAACTTAAAATATTATGGTACATTTAGAATTTTAAAATAACATATTTTGTAAAATTATCGTATTCCACGGGGGCATTTAGGAAATTGTTCGGAACTGTAATAAAGAGAATGTTCCTAAAAATAGGTTTCTTGTTTACTCTCAATAACAGAAGCTTTTCCAAACGTCAGTTTGCACTGCAGCGGACATTAATATAATATATTTAATTGGGTTAAACATAAAAGTGGGAGTTTGTTTCTCAATTTATTTTCTGGGAGTTTTGATATTTCCTCATTGTACATTTCCAAACGCTTAAAAAATCTTTTAAAAATATCTACTGTCTACTTTATAATCTATAATCATACTCTATAATCTAAGTTCTTAATTCTCATCTAGAAAAAATAATATAAACTAAACATTTTATTTAAGTGCATTCATAAAATTTATAAAACATTCATTTTTCATATAATTTACAATTTAAGTATAAAGTTTGAGAAAATTTTACTCCATGCAATTCAGACAAATTATTTCGTTTCTGACTGTCGATAAAAACCCCTTTTTACTTTCTCTTACCCATAAGGTAGAGAAAGTATTGTTTTGGGGTCAAATTTTCGAATGCGAGATTTTGTTATATTTACACGTTTTGAGGTCCCCTGAATACGAAAATCATGTTTTTAGCAAATGGTCTGTGTGTGTCTCTGTGTGTGTGTGTGTGTGTGTCTGTTATCAGCATATCTCAAAAACAAATTATCGCAGAAAGTTCAAACTTGGTATTCTAAATGTGTATCATATAGGGATGCTACAGTAAGCTTTTCGTTAAGATCAAGCAAATGGTTCGTGTACAGGGACAATCAAGAGAATTCTAATACATTACGTCTATGGGGGAAATTGCAGGTAAGTAGAGTTTAACGTCTATCGACTGCACTAAACCAAATGAAACGAATATATATTTTTTGTAATAGAGATAGTTAACTGGGGAAAAAATTATGTGTATGTAGGAGCCTCGCCTCCTCCCACCCTGGGTGGGAAGTCCCCCCTCGAGGGGAGTAAATTTTCATGATGGGTATCTTTCAAAAGAGCTCGGTAATACCTTTAAAACGAATGATTGAACCATCGATATGCGATAATTTAAAACAAAGTTATCGATTTTTTTTACTTTTAACGAAAAAAAAAACTTAGAAAAAAAAAATCGCATTTTTTTTTTTTTTTTTTTAATTTAATATTGAGAATAAAATGGGCTTTTTTAGATATTTGGTGTTACTACTTCTCTAATATGGAAATCGTCTGCATTATCATAAAAGATATATATATTTTTAATTATAATATTAATAAATTATTTTCTAAAAACAGAATTATTTTTTAATAACCGAATTAAATTCTATATAAATGTAGGTGCATTAATGAAACGAGGGGTTGAGGGGGGCGGTACCCCCCCTCACACAGAACTAATTATCATATAAAACTCTTCAGAAGCCTAATCTGAATTGTTTAACACAGGTTTACTTAACAGTACTCGTTATCTTACCTTTTAATCTGCAACCTGTATTTATAATATTAAACTTCAGGGTAAGATAAAGTCGTGTGGGTGACACACCAGATTATTTAGTTACGTACTAGTTATTCAGATATATTTTTACGTTAACCAAACTATCTTTAATTTAAAAAAAAATTTGAAAATTTATTTTATTTTAACTGCAAATTTTTAATCATTATTACCTGCTTGCAATTGAAGAAATTTTTGTTAATGTAAGAACAAAAATTATATTAAAACTAAAATCAAATATTTTTTCTTTAGCAATTATTTTATTCATCAAATTTTTAAATCTTGTAAAATAAGTTGTAAAAAAAATGATAATTATTCGAAATGCCGATTTAAACAATCCACAATGCAAAATTAATAAAAAAAAATCTAACCTTATAACTTATCCATGAAAGATAAAAAAAAAAAAAAAATGAGAGAGAGAGAATAGATTTAAGGTTAAAAATACACAATTATATTATTTTTATTCCTTCATAAGTAAAAATCATATTTTAATTTATGCACAAATTAAATATTCAAACGAGCTTTTACTGAAAATTTCCATAGAGAATTGCTTAAAAAATAGAAAATTAATGAGATATAATTCAATGTATTTTTTTGTATCCATGATGTGTAATCTTTATATGAAATTAATTGGCGTCTTATGTTTTTATCTACATAAAAATAGCTATTGACACTTAATTAAAAAAAGAGAGAGAGAGAGAGAGAGAGAGAGGGGTATGTTCCAAATATTCTCCCTCTTCATTTTAAAGATGAAAAACATTCCAAAAAGCTCATTATTCTGAACTAATATTTACCCCCCCCTTTTTTTTTAAATCCAAAATCAGTTTAGTTGCATTCTAAGAATGGGAGATTAAAAAAAAAAAAAAAGAAATGGTCATTTACATATTCTATTTAATCGGACTTTGTTTTATTCCTTGTTTTATGACAATATGATGAATAAAGCATTCAGCTAAAAACAAGAACTTTTTGATTAATTGTCTAAAAGTGTGTAAAAAACTACTCCGGTTCAATTTAAACATTTATCTGTTTTTCTGATTTTTCTATGTTCCAAATTGTCATGCCCTAAAACATTATTTTTTATCACGTGGATAGGAAACATTTTCATAATTTATTCAGGCTGTGTAAAAAGGATTAATTAAACTTACTTTATTCTAAAAAAAAAAAAAAAAAAATAGCTTCTTAATTGAATTTATTTTTTATATAACTGAAAACACTAAATACTTTTTTTCAACAGAAAATTTTTTTAAATATTGCCTGATATTTATGATCGATATGTAAATTAACTATTTAAAAATAGTTCAATTTTAAAAGTACTTTTTTTTTCCCCTGTGAAAATATATTTTTTAACAACAGGGCTTTTTAATAAAAAAATTAGATTTCTACATGCAATTTTAATACGTTCTTCAAAAACTATGCTATTCACCAAAGTGACTTTGACATCTTGAATTTTTATTAGTGCAGATCTGCTAAGTTTATTTTACACAAAAACTATTTAATTTATTATTAATTTTGCCTGACTTTACAATTTAAAATCTCATGATACAATTTAATAAATTTTGTTATTTATGTATTTATTTATTTATTTATTTTGTACATCCATATAAATGTGATTATTTACTTTTCTGGGATCATAAAAGAACAGAAAATACAGGGTGAAAACGCTCCGCGCTATCGATACAACTATTTTTATTTTGAAATATTTAGTAAAAAAACTAATAGTCCTCCGTATTAAACTAAATTCTACTTTTGCCCCAATTTCATGAATTTTTTTTTTTTTTTTTTTTTTTTTTAAGAAAAAGAAAAGAAAATTAGGGATAATCAGTATCGTAAAAGTTTTTATATATTTATTTTTTATTAATATTATGTGATTAAATCGGATAGAGATTATTGTTAAAAAAACATCGCTGGAATATGTCCGCCAGGAGACGGAGCTCTTTCAACCTGAGAATATTACACAACCTGTGAATATTTAGTTTTAGTATGTTAAAAGGGAGATGCAGGATAATGAAATTAGTGAAATGTACAATTTCTTGTTATAAAACATTCTATATCACTAAAACGATATCTTCAACCAATAAAGAGATATTAACGAGTTATGAAATGGAAATAACAACGTATAAAATCAATTTTAAAGAACAATCGTAATCTCTTTTATATAAAGAATTAATTCTTTTAGCTCTTAGTGGTGTAAATTGAATCATTTGGCAACATTTACTTCCTTACAATGTTCTAAAATCAATACATGTAAAAAAGAGAAAAATATTATTATTTTCCTAATGGATCTTTTTTAATGGTTTCAAATTGACTAACAATTTCATGTAACATTAATTAGAATATTGGCTGGTATCATAAAGGTAATATATTCGCTTTATCTTCGCCTGATAGCCAAGGAATTAATTTAAAATATTTAGTAGTTTAATTTTGGTTTAATTTAAATGTACAAAATCAGCTACTAGCAATGGGCATTGTCCCCTATTCTTAAAGCCAAGAAATTCCTATTTGAATTTTAAATGCAAGTCTCCTGTTTTGTTAATTTATTCATAGCAAAGAAAGGTCAAGACAGGGGGTTGCAGGAAAAGAGCAAACCTCATAAATTATATGGTTCGCATTTTAAGCCTATTGCTCAGGGATCACATTCTCTGCCTTTTTTTAACCGACTTCAAAAAAGAAGGACGGTTCTCAATTCAAACCGTATGTTTTTTTTATGTTTGTTAGCTCATAACTTCTGAACGGATGCTCCGATTTTGATAATTTTTGTTTTGTTGAAAAGGTCTTGGTCTGAAATAGGTCCCATTGTAATATCTTTACGATCTAAAGAAAATACAGGGTGCCCAAAAAAATCAGTCCCAACTCTTTTAACAGCTAAACGGCTGCAGCTATAGTGATAGAAATGGCATGTAAGTATAGCAAAGTGGCCATGCAGCACAAGGTTAAACCGCTTGCAGCGCCACCTGGAGGAAAATAGCGAAGTTAGTGTTCCTATCTCGAAAACGGTTTTAAAGAAAAACTGAATTACAAAGCTGAAGAGTATCCCCGATTTAGTACAAAAAGATAGTTTAGACATTCATGCTAACGTTCCTATCTCGAAAACAGTTCAATACAGGAGGAAAAAGTGAATTATAAAATTGCAGAACATCATCGATTTAGTACGAAAAGATAGTTTAGACATTGGTGCTAAAAACATGCAATTTTTTTGCTCTCAATTTCTTACACTATGCACATGTGAGCTACATTGCACACGTTGTAACGTAGCTGGTGAGACATACGCTATATAGTTCAAAATACGGTTACTTGACACTTTTTAATTTGTTGTAAAGATCTTGGTCTGAAGTAGGTCCCATTGTAATATCTTTACAAACTAAAGAAAATAAAGCGCCATCTGGTGTAAAACGGCGGAATTAGCGTTCCTATCTCAAAAACGGTTCAAGATGGGAGAAAAGTTAATTATGAAGTTGTAGAGCAACATCGATTTACTACGAAAAGACAGTTTTTAGACATTATTGCTAAAATTAGAACGTTTAAAACGTGCAGTTGTTTGTTCGATATTTCCTACACTGTGCACACTTGAACTACGTTGCACACTTTGTCGCGTAGATACCGTTGATACTTTTTGTTTTATTGTAAAGGTCTGGTCTGAAATAGACGATCAAAAGAAAATACAGGGTGCCCAAAAAGGTCAGTCCCGACTCTTTTAACTGCTGAACAGCTGCAGCTATAATCATAAAAGTGGTATGTATGTATAGTAAAGTGGACATGTGCTACGCGATTCAACCGCCTACAGCGCCATCTGGTGGAAAACAGTGGAGGTAGCGTTCCTATCTCGGAAACGGTTCAAGACAGGGGGAAAAAGTGAATTATAAAATAGCAGAGCATCATCGATTTAGTACGAAAAGATGGTTTAGACATTAATACTAAAAACAGAACGCTTAAAACGTGCATTTGTTTGTTCACAATTTCCAATTTCGTGCACACTTGAACAACATTGCACAGGTTGTAGCGTAGCGGGTGACATTTATGCTATTGTTGCGTACTTGAGGGTTCGTGAGTTGTCCGAGAATGAAAGGCCAAACTTACAAAAATTCAGTAATTTATTCACAAAAAGTTCCAGAAAAATACAGGTCTATAAACCAAGTATCAGCTTCAATTCAAACAGTAAACACAGCTTGAACAACAGCTGTCAATAGACAATCCACAGTACAAACTGTATAGCAATAACACATAAAGCAAGTCTCTTCCAAAAAGGCTCAAGAGCAATGCAAGCACTAGCGAAGCTGGCTGAAAACTGAACTGAACTGACTGCCTTGGCGAGAAAGCGCTTCTTATATACTGTTCCATGGAACCCAGATTTTTCGAGAAAACTCTAGAAAGTGGTCAACCAATCAACTTACAGCTTCCATATTTGGTATATCCCATATAAGTATTTTCTCGCCAAGGTCGCCAAAACAAATCGCCAAGGTAGGGAAAAAGTCGCCAAATTTGGCGCCAAATCCATTACCTGCCTTATTGGGGCTTTTTAATGCGTTTTTAAGGGAAAATAAGGCTATTTCAACGCTAAAACGACTAGAAATGCACAAAATTAGCACTTTATCAACTTACTAAGCCTCTTTGAAAGAATTTATACAAAAATAAACACAATTATTTACAATTTTGTAACACTGCCCCCTCCCAAGGACTGCACGTCCCGGGCAGTGCAACCCTTGGTCAAGAGGCGAAACTAACCAAATTTACACAATCTAAAATACAAAAACTAAGTTGCATATAACGACAAAATACAAACAAAAATGAAATGAGAAACATTTACAAAATTCACAAATATGTACAAGTATTTATATACAAATATTTACATTACGCATGCGCAAATTTTACCAGTATTTACATTTTAAATTTTAATATTACCGTTAATTGTGGTACTTGGCTAGCCTGTTATAGGGCACCACCTTCGGTTTTGATGAAGGTGTTTTAGTGATCCGCACCACTACATCATTCAGCCTTTTTAAGACTGTGTATGGTCCGTCCCAGTTGCACTGTAACATGGGAGAGAGTCCTTTGCGTCGAACAGGATTCCACAACCAGACCTTCTCTCCTTCCTGGAACTCATGTTGCGTAGCCTTTAGATCTTACCTTGTCTTCATTTTCTCCGTTGCAATGTGAATCCGCTCCCGAGCAAAATTGTGTACGTCCTCAAATCGTGCCTGGAGACCTTGGATGTACTCCTCGGGCGATGAAGGCGCATCGGGTGGACAACCAAACAGGAGATCACAAGGAAGACGAAGTTCACGTCCAAACAGCATCTGGGCTGGAGTATAGCCGGTGGTTTCATGGACAGCACTTCGATAAGCCAGCAGGAACAATGGCAACTTCAAGTCCCAATCTTGCTGGTTCCTTGATACTAGAAGAGAGAGGTTATTCAGGATGGTACGATTGAACCTCTCGACCATGCCGTCCGACTGGGGATGTAAGGGTGTTGTCCGGGTTTTGTCTATGCCGAGTAGTTGACACAGCCCTTTGAAAACATCAGAGGTAAAGTTCCTACCTTGGTCGGTATGAAGTTGTAGGGGCGTGCCGTACCTTGACACCCATTGCTGCACAATTTCCAGCGCAGCGGGTGACATGTATTCACTGTGAAGTTCAGTATAGATACCTAACAGAATTTTTGGTTAAGAATACAGCGTATCCGTTCTTTACATTTCTTAAGACTTTTTAATTTAACGTATGTTCATTCAATAGATAGTTTTTTGCTCATATCCGATAAAGGAAAGAAAAGTGACACAACTTAAAAATGCAGCATTTGAGAAAAATCAACTTAAAAATAACTTGACTAGAATAAAACTGGCACAACTCTCTCTCGAGTGGGTAACTTTCTAGATGGAGATGTAACTTTTTTGTTCACATTGGGTGCATTTCATGTTTTTCAGGGACACAAACCATTTTTTGAGTTATGTCACTTTTCTTGGAAGTTGTGATTTGTGACACTGCCATCGAACGTCTTCTGATGTTCTGCTATATGAATACATTTTCACTGAAAAGAGAAAAATAAAATCTTTTTGTAAAAAAATAGAACCGACTCCAAAAAGCAACTACTATTCAAACAACTAAAAAAAAAATTGGTATGAAATGAAACTATAAATTGCGCCTAAAAGTATAAAATAATTTCCTTCGACAAACAACCTATAACACTACAATTAATCATAACTTTTGAAGTCGGCGCAAAATTAAATAAAAATTGATACCTTTATTCAATACAAAAATCAAATCCTATTCAAAATACACATCTTACATAGTCACCTGGAAAACGCAGCCGAAAACTACTTTGATTCAAGAAAACAAATAAGATTTCGTAAGCAGCAAAAGTTGGCGAAGATGCTGGTATCTGACGTCCTTGGTGAAAGAAAAATCGCAAAATTATCTGGCAAACATATTTAATTTCTTTGGGATATCATTATTATTTTGATAAGGTATATTAAGAGAGCAATAAAGAATATGAAACACTAACGTACAATATATATTATGAAAATGTACATCTTGCATGTATATTTTGCATTATGTTTTGATCGCCAAATTCAAAAGCCACGAAGGATGATAGTTATCAATGTTATATCAAATTTACAAAGGAAACTCTAACTTCATAGAAATATAAATACCGCATTGTGAAGGATGTTCACTGTACTATGTAGATGCTACTAATGGACCAATTGTATACAGTGATGAAATAATAAAGGAAACATGAAAATGGATCATTCCAGACAACAGCATTTGTTGCTACCGATCTAAAAACAAACCTTTAAAAACTAATTAAATTTTTTTTTATTTTGCGCCGACTTCAAAAGTTATGATTAATTGTAGTGTTATAGGTTGTTTGGCGAAGGAAATTATTTTATACTTTTAGGCGCAATTTATAGTTTCATTTCATACCAATTTTTTTTTTAGTTGTTTGAATAGTAGTTGCTTTTTGGAGTCGGTTCTATTTTTTTACAAAAAGATTTTATTCTAGGGAATTTTCCGGAATGAAAAATTCCCCACGTACATAGTGATGCTTTGCCAACGGAACTAAGTTAGTAGATACCTAACCGGTGCAGTTCGCACAACTGATAGTTGGCTATTTTATCCACACTGTACTAAAAGTTCCTCTTAAATTATTCGAGCTATTTATTCTTGTATGTATATTATTTATTCGTTGAAATATAGTGTGAATAGTTTCGACTAACTCGCAGTTAGATAATTATTTTTTAGATGGTCACTTAAAGGCTATATTTACATAAATGTGAAAATAAATAAAAATAAAAATAAATAAATTGGACAACGTCAGAATAAATGAAAATATAATGCCACACCATATTTGAATAAAATTAATAAATCAATAAGAATAAGAATAATTGTGTGGAATAAATTTAAATGTGATCTTTGAAGACCAACATGGTCGTGATATTTACTCCAAACATTATCATTATTAATCTATATTAATAAAATCAGAGTTTTGTCTGTAAATTTGTCGGAATCGAAAAATTTTGCGATATCTTCACGTTTCACACCCCATGAAAGCCGAAAATGACTTCAGAAAATTTTGCCTGTGTGTGTGTGTGTGTGTGTCTGTGTGTATGTCATCGTGTCCGAATGTCGCTTTTTTTGTCCGGGCATCACTCGGGAACGGGTGGACGGAATTCAACGACGCTTGGCAGTAATTTAGGTCTTCACCCAACTTAAAATTATATCTATCAACTTTTCGGAAATTCCCCCCCCCCGTTCCCCCCCTAGGGGGTAAAAGACTAAAACACGTTTGTCCGGGCATCACTTGAGAACGGCTGAACGGAATTCAACGGCGCTTGGCAGGGATTTAGGTATTCACCCAACTTAAAATTATATCCATCAACTTTTCAGAAATTCTCCCCCGTTCCCCCCTGGGGGGTAAAAGACTAAAACACGTTTGTCCGGGCATCACTCGAGAACGGCTGGACGGAATTCAACGGCGCTTGGCAGAAACTTAGGTCTTCACCCAACTTAAAATTATATCTACAGGAATTTTCAAAATTCTGATTAGTGTTTAAATTGTGGGTAAAAAACGCCTGCGCATGCGCCATAAATATTTTTTCACTAAAACGCTTTGAATGGAAAAATAAAATGCAAAAATAAATTTTTAAGGTAAAGACTTTTTTCATTCGCGTGAATCGCACTACAAATTATGAAAAGATTTAAATGAAGTTTTGCCATCTGAGTTTCATACTTTAGTTAATTTTAAAACATCTAATTGTCGTATCGAAAAACTGTTTACACCCCAGGATTCAGAAAAATCATCTCTTTAATTTGGTACTGAATTTGTAACGATAGGTCTGATAATTCTAATTTATTTTCCCCTTTTTCCGTTTTTCCGTTGCCACTTAAATTTCATACTTTAGTTATTTTTTTAATATCTAATTGTCGCATCGAAAACCTGTTTGAACCCCTGGATTCAGCAAAATCGCCCCTTTCATTCGGTATCAAACTTATAAATATAGGTCTGATATTTCTAATTTATTTTACCCTTTTTCCGTTTTCAACCCAGATTCGATATGGAACAGCTTTAGTATTGGATCCCTTTGGCAAAATTTGAAATTCGGCACCGAAGTAGCTCGGACGTTTCTCGCCAAGATCTTTAATTGCACAATTGAGATAGCCAATTCAGTTCATCGCAAAAATGACTTAAGTCCCCAAAAGGTTCCGATACTTAAGCTGTGCTTTTTGTAATTATTAGTGCTAGAGGCCTATTTCAGTCGGTACAGTTGTCGAATTTTTATAGGTCACTCTTAATTAGTGCTAGAGGCCTATTTCAGTCGGTTTATTGAATGGGGATTTATTGAATGAAGTCCCCCCAAGGCACAACTTTGACATGAGTCCCCCCCAGGCCCAACTTTGACATGACTCCCCCCCCCCAAGGTACCCCTATTTCAGTCGGTACAGCGTTGTCGAATTTTTATAATACACTCTTAATAGTGCTAAGGGCCTATTTCAGTCGGTTTATTGAATGTGGATTTATTGAATGAAGTCCCCCCCAAGGCACAACTTTGACACGAGTCCCCCCCAAGGTACCACTATTTCAGTCGGTACAGCGTTGTCGAATTTTTATAATACACTCTTAATAGTGCTAAGGGCCTATTTCAGTCGGTTTATTGAATGGGGATTTATTGAATGAAGTCCCCCCAAGGCACAACTTCGACATGAGTCCCCCCCAAGGTACCCCTATTTCAGTCGGTACAGCGTTGTCGAATTTTTATAATACACTCTTAATAGTGCTAAGGGCCTATTTCAGTCGGTTTATTGAATGGGGATTTATTGAATGAAGTCCCCCCAAGGCACAACTTTGACATGAGTCCCCCCCAGGCCCAACTTTGACATGATTCCCCCCCAAGGTACAACTTTGACATGAGTACCCCCCAAGGTACAACTTTGACATGAGTCCCCCCCAAGGTACAACTTTGACATGAGTCCCCCCCAAGGCACACCTTTGATATGAGTCCCCCCCAAGGCACACCTCCCCCTCATTGGGAAAAAGAGAAAAAACGTTGTTTTGCGGCTATAAGACAGTTTGGACTTCCAACGTTATTTGTTACAATATCTGCAGCTGAAACACATTGGTTTGATTTAATGAAAACTTTATCATGGAATTTAGATCGTCACGAATTAACTAAAGAAGAATTTGTCGATATTAACAAGTTTAGCAGTAGGCCTCTGTCACTAAATTAAAATCTGTCAATGTCAGATTTTCATGTTTTAAATAATGAAATAATGTCGTGTCTGTATAATTTTTATTTATTTTTTTTTATTTATAATACTGTCTATTAAAGACTTCTGTGGTCACGAAAGTTGGTGCGTAAATTGTTTGTATGCATCCGGCACTTATTGTAACTGCATTTCACGAAATTCGAAATCCCCCCCCCCTTCTCGGAGTCGGATGGCAATAAACATGTGTAAAAAACATGTTTTTCCGTTTGAATTCGCTTTGAATTATCTTAGAATGGCGAATTTTGGTGTGTGGATATTGATTAAGTGTACGCATTATGTACAGTTGGGGAAAAAAAAAACGCAGCACTTGATGGAATTTCGTTATTAATTGACGCAGAAAAATTTAATAGACACCATTCAACAGGAAATGAAATGCACTTTCTGAAAATGTCGTCAAATTTTGAATTAGGGGTCATCTACATATTAAAATGAGCGCCAACTTTGATTTTTTCAATAGTAACACCCAATTTTGACTTCATATTCAAATTTCTGAGAGTCTGGCAGTGCGGAAAAGTATACTGTTTGTATACTTTATCTTTAGTATTCATAGAGTTATGATCAAAAATGTGTTAGGGGGCTATCTCTAAATATAGAAAAATAAAATTAAGATCCTACAAGAACTAGACAAAATTATGCTGTTTCATACCGGAAATATTTCAAGAAAAAAAGAGTTATAAAATGAAATAAAAATATTAACACCTTTGCAGTATCTTAATTATCATGAATTTAGTTTTTTGGATATGTATATACTTTAGTACTTTTTTAGATAATTTTAGGTATATTTAAATACATTACACTTATGATTGGTCAGACAATACTTTTTATAAAAGTGCAATATTTTTCAATTAAAAAGTATCTATCATGGATATACTGATCACCAATAAAGCTTAAATTTTCTTTCGTACGTGTAACATAATATACAAACTGAAATAATATAGCTATATATACAACAACGCATAAACTAAATATTTTCGGATAAATTATTGTAAGGTTTCATAAAGTAAATATTAAACAATTTTAATAGCACTTACCAGTTTTGGGTCAGTTGAACTCTTTGGAACTGTACGATTTGTTTTATAATTTCTATGAAAATATAATTTCTTAATTAACGCTTTCGCGACTGCTGACGTAGATTCACATCATTTGAAAATCTGTAACAATGCCAGTGGGCGTTTCTTGCGTAATTTGTGTGTTACTTATTTTTTAAGCATTTACCCAGTGTTCATATTTTTGCAATAAAATATACTATGGATAGAAATATATTAATTAGAAAGAATATAGTTATAATGTATATCCATCTGTAATATAATTGTGGTACAGAAAATTTGTTTTGAAATATTTTATTTTGAGAGTATTTCAAACAGTAAACCCCGCCTATTTAGTTAATTTTTTTCTTCTAGTGTTCGTTTAAAGGATTCTAAATTTAATACAAGTAATCGATGAAGTAAATACCACTTGTGTATATTTTTGTCAATGTAGAATAAGGGGTTTAACACGAATACTCAAAGTCACATTCACTTTTCGTTTCTGTATTGTTTTGTGTTGAAGAACGATAAAAGGCGGGGCTTTAGAAAACAGGAATTCTTGATACTAACACAAATGTCTAAAAATCAAAATTTTTGTTTCATTTCTTTGCATTTGACGTTGTTGTTATATAATTTGACCCTAAAATAAAAGATAAAAATATTTTGTTCAATTTTCTCCGTTATTTTTTAAGATTTGCTTCGTTATCTCATTCAAAATTTTTTAAGAGACGGCCCCCTAAACCACTCCAAAAGAAAGATTTATTTATATCTCGAAAACTGATAACTGGAATGAGCTGCAAATTTGCACACCCATATTTTTCAGCATTAGGATTCATTTTATGTAAAAATTAATATAGGTCATAATTCATAATTTTTATGAATATGAATTTATTAATATTTTTCAGAATTAAAAATATTTTTCAGAATCAAAATTAATGATGGATTATGTTTGGGTTTCTTCACTGTATCTCGTAAAAAAAGAATTATATCGATCAAGTTATTTTTTGTGAAGATATTAATAAAAGTTTGAAATATGAATTTAATATTAGCACCTTCACACTTTGAACGCTTATAATTTTGTGAAAAAATAAGTAAAATATACAACCAATATACTTTTTCGCATTGTCGCGATCCCAGGAATTCAAATATAAAATAAAAATGGGGCATTACCATTGAAAAAATCAAAGTTGGTGCGCGTTTTAATATGTAGACGACCCCCAATTCAAAATTTCCGTTCATTTTCTGAATCTACTCTCAAATCCCCGTCGAATGATGCCTATTACATTTTTGTGCATTGATTAGAAACGGAGTTACATCGAGTGCTGCGTTTTTTTTTTCCCCGACTGTACATTAGTGGGATTTTGCAAAACTTCGAACTCACCCGCTAAGGGTGGGGAAGTAAGAAGTGGGTAAGTTGTGCCGAAGACAGTGGGAACCCAGACTCCTAACATTGGGAGCGAGAAAACCTCTACCAATCACAGCGAGAACTTAGGTTATTAATAAAGATATGGCATTTTGACAAATCATTTAAGTTTAACGTCCAGCGAAGCGGGCAAAGCCTGCTAGTTAATAAATAAATAAATAAAAAAGAAAGCTGCTAAAAATTAAAATTAATCATTTTTAATTACATTTTTCTTTAATTAAAATTCATAATTTTAAATTATATTATAGTTTAATTAAAAGTTTGTGTCTTCTATTTATTTTTTTTTCCAAAAAATGTACAGTCCGTCAAAAAAAAAAAAAAAAAAAAAAAAAAAAAAAAAAGAAAAGAAAAGAGAAAGAGAAAGAAACACTCTACGCAATTTCATTGTTAAATGACACGGAAAAATCTAATAGATATCATTCAATGTGAAATTGTGAGTACTTTTAGAAAATGAAGTAAAATTTTGAATTGAATTTGCCTACAGATTAAATCGCACAGCAACTCTGATTTTTTTTTTTTTTTTTTTTTTTTTTTTTTTTTTTTTTAATGGTAATGCTCTGTTTTGATTTTATATTTAAATTTCTGTAATCGCGGAAAGGCATTTTTTTTTTTAGAGAGTAATTACTTTCTTCTATATGTAATATAGAGAAAGTATTGGATTCGCGAAAATTTTCGACCTCCGTTTTTTGACGGATCTACACGTTTTGGGATGTCCTGAACACGAATTGATAGTTTTTAAAAAATGTCTGCCTGTGTGTCTGTGGTTTAGTGTTTTCACCGTATCTCACGAACCAATGAATGAAATTCAACCAAACTTGGTATATAGTTGGACCGTGGCCGGGCATTGTGCTGATTAGATTTCGGGATCAATAGCTCAACAGGTGGTGCTGTGATCGCATTTTATGTAAATTTTTAACATGGCAGTATAGGACAAATTTTCGTATTTTTCACCGTATCTCACGAACCAATGAATGAAATTCAACCAAACTTGGTATATAGTTGGAAACTGACGGGCCATGGTGCTGATTAGATTTGGGGATCAATCGTACAGCAGGTGGCGCTGTGATCGCAAAATTTCGTATGTTTCACCGTATCTCACGAACCGATGAATGAAATTGAACCAAACTTGGTGTATAGTTGGACCCTGACATGGAAAGGGTCTGATTAGATTTTGGGATCAATCGCCCAGCAGATGGCGCTGTGATCGCATTTTATGTAAACTTTTAACATGGCAGCATAGGACAAAATTTCGTACAAATGTACATAATGAGCGTTATTTTAAACTTGTGATTGTAAAATTAATATGAATTATTTATAATAGTAGTAGTTAACTATGAAAAAAATTTTGTGCATGTGGGGGCACGGGGGGGGGGTAAATTTTCAAGATGGGTATCTTTCGAAAGATCTCGTCAATACCTTTAAAACGAATGGTTGAACTATAAATCTGTGACAATTTGAAACAAAGTTATCGATTTTTTTTTTACTTTTAACAAAAAAAAAATAAATAAATAAATAAAAAACTGAAAAAAAATCGTATTTTTTTTTTCTTTTTTTTTTTTTTTTTTTAACAAAACTTAACCAAACTTGGTATGTAGTTGGTCCCCGACATAATTTGGTGCTGATTACATTTAGGGATCAATAGCTCAACAGGTGGCGCTGTGATCGCATTTTTTCTAAATTTTTAACATGGCAGCATAGGACTAAATTTCGTATAAATGTACATAATGAGCGTTATTTTAAACTTGTGATTGTAAAATTAATATGAATTATTGATAATAGTAGTAGTTAACTACGAAAAAAATTTTGTGCATGTGGGGGCACCGGTTCCCCCCCTGGGGGGGGTAAATTTTCAAGATGGGTATCTTTCGAAAGATCTCGTCAATACCTTTAAAACGAATGGTTGAACTATAAATCTGTGATAATTTAAAACAAAGTTATCGATTTTTTTTTACTTTTAACAAAAAAAAAAAAAAAAAAAAAAAAACTTAGAAAAAAAATTGTATTTTTTTTTTAAATATTGTTACTGGTTGAATATGTATTACTTTTAACAAAAAAAAATTAGAAAAAAATCGTAATTTTTTTTTTTTTTTTTTTTTTTTTTTTTTTTTTTTATTGTTACTGATTGAATATGTATATAGGAAAATATAGAAGAAAGTCTTGTGGTGGCGACAACATACTAGTTTTTATGTTATTTTCATAGTAATGTATCGTGATTAAACAGGTTAACAATTTTTCTATAAAAATGGCGCTAGTGAAAATGGCGGAAATTTCTTATTCCTGAAAGTGCCTTAAAAAAAAAAAAGAAAAAAAGGCTAGGAGTGCGACTTCTAATTACTCTGCAGGTAGTCTTGAGATTTTTATATATTGCATTTCCTTCAAATAAAATTCTGAAAATAAAACAAGTCCTTCCGGCTTATTCGGAAGGGTAGGTTGATTTTTTTTTCCTTATCAAGTAGCCGTCATTTTGTTTCAAAATGGCGGCTACAAATTCTTAGCGAATTAGTAGAAATATTGATGTAGGCTATCTACATGTGGAGTTTAAAGCAAATCCGTTCATAAATACCTTTTTATGTGAATTTAAAATTTTCAAGTGGCCGGCACTTGAAAACAAGATGGTGGGACAAGTGGACAAATATATTAAATGTATTTGTGAGATAAAACTACTGTACAAATATAGTTGGAATTAATTCAGAATCTCAAAAGTCATCGTGTTGAAAAATTAATTGGCTGCCACTTGGATGAAAATAGCAGAGAAAGTTGCTCAGTGAACTAATTAATCTAAGATATTGTTGCAAATTTGAAAATAATTCTTTTTTTTTTTTTTTTGAAGAAATCATTTTAAAGAGGCTTAGTAAGTTGATTAAATGTTCATTTTCTGCATTTCCAGTTTGTTTTAACTTTAAAATAGCCTAATTTTCCCTTAAAAACGCATAAAAAAGCTCCAATATGGCAAGTAATGGATTTGGCCCCAAATTTGGCGACTTTTCCACTTGGCGACTTTTTTGGCGACTTTTGGCGAGAAAATCCATAGTTCATTAATAAACTTCATTGAGACACTTATATAGTCTAAGTATACATCAAAATTGAAACAAATTCGGAATACGCCTTTTACAATTTAAATTTGAAATTTTCAAGTGGTCTCCACTTGAAAACAAAATGGTGGAGCAACTTGGTTAAGAAACTCATCCAAGATATGCATAACACAAGTTAAGACACTGTCCAAATTTCGTTCGATTTGGAGTATTATTTCGGAAGTTATCGGGATTTTAAATTTTCAAGTGATATAGCCTGATTTCAAGTGGCCCTGCTTAACTTAAGATTAACGCCACTTTATTAAAAATGGCGGATACGGTCTCCACTTGAAAACAAAATGGTTGAGCAACTTGGTTAAGAAACTCATCCAAGATATTCATAACGCAAGTTAAGACGCTGTCCAAATTTGGTTCGATTTGGAGTATTATTTCGGAGGTTATCTTCATTTTAAATTTTCAAGTGGTAGCCTGATTTCAAGTGGCCCCACTTAACTTAAGATATCCGCCACTTGGTTAAAAATGGCAGATAAATTTCTTTAATAAAGTTCATTTAGAACCTTATGTACTCTAGATTTACATAAAAATTCAAGCAAATCTGTCTTTAAATATGCTTTTTACAATGTGGATTAGAAATATTCAAGTGGCTGCCTCTTGAAAACAAAAAGTCGGAGCAACTTGGTTAACGAACTTATCCAAGATATTTATAAGATCAGTTCACTGTCCAAATTTAATTCGATTTAGAGTATTAATTCGGGAGTAATCGTGATGACAAAATTTTCCTTATAAATAGATAGATAGATAGATAAACGAAGTGATTGCCTAATTTTAATAATAACAAAATAGCCTAATTTTCCCTTAAAAACGCATTAAAAAGCTCCAGTATAGCAAGTAATGCATTTGGCGCCAAATTTGACGACTTTTTCACTTGGCGACTTTTTTGGCGACTTTTGGCGAGAAAATCCAGAGTTCTTTAATTAACTTCATTGAGACACTTATATACTCTAAGTATACATCAAAATTCAAACAAATTCAGAATACGCTTTTTACAATTTGAATTTGAAATTTTCAAGTGGTCTCCACTTGAAAACAAAATGGTGGAGCAACTTGGTTAAGAAACTCATCCAAGATATGCATAAAACAAGTTAAGACACTGTCCAAATTTCGTTCGATTTGGAGTATTATTTCGGAAGCTATCGGGATTTTAAATTTTCAAGTGGTAGCCTGATTTCAAGTGGCCCCGCTTAACTTAAGATATCCGCCACTTTATTAAAAATGGCGGATACGTTCATTAATAAACTTCATTGAGACACTTATATAGTCTATGTATACATCAAAATTCAAACAAATTCGGAATACGCTTTTTACAATTTGAATTTGGAAATTGCAAGTGGTCTCCACTTGAAAACAAAATGGTGGAGCAACTTGGTTAAGAAACTCATCCAAGATATTCATAACACAAGTTATGACGCTGTCCAAATTTGGTTCGATTTGGAGTATTATTTCGGAAGTTATCGTCATTTTAAATTTTCAAGTGGTAGCCTGCTTTCAAGTGGCCCCACTTAACTTAAGATATTTGCCACTTTGCTAAAAATGGCAGATAAATTTCATTAATAAAGTTCATTTAGAACCTTATGTAGTCTAGATTTACATAAAAATTCAATCAAATCTTGCTTTAAATACGCTTTTTACAATGTGGGTTAGAAATATTCAAGTGGCAGCCACTTGGAAACAAAAAGTCGGAGCAACTTGGTTAACGAACTCATCCAAGATATTTATAAGATCAATTCACTGTCCAAATTTGGATCGATTTAGAGTATTATTTCGGGAGTCGTGATGACAAAATTTTCATTATAGATAGATATATATATAGATATATATAGGTAAACGAAGTGATTGCAATAGGTCGATTTCTAAAGAAATCAACCTAAAATACCCTACATTAATATAATCTTCAGAATTTCGTTAAAAATTTCGCTTAAGAAAGAAAAAAAAACTAAGATTCTCCAGAATTTAATTTTTTTAAAGATAATTTATCATTTGTGTGGTCAATCTACAAAAACGCTAAAGTATTTACATTTAAACCAAATACATAATAAATAGTCAGAAGAAATAATTAAAAGTATTTCTAAATTTACCAGACTATGTAAAATTTTAAATTACGTAAAATCCCATTATTGAAGAAAGAGCATAATAATTTTGAAAAAAAAAAAACAAGTCCTTCCGGCTTATTCGGAAGGGTAGGTTGATTTCTTTTTCCTTATCAAGTAGCCGTCATTTTGTTTTAAAATGGCGGCTACAAATTATTAATGCACTTGGTAGAAATATTGATGTAGGCTATGCACACATGGAGTTTTAAGAAAATCGGTTCATAAATACATTTTTATGTGAATTTAAAATTTTCAAGTGGCCGGCGCTTGGAAACAAAATGGTCGGTTAAGTTCACAAATATATCAAATGCACTTGTGAGATAAGTCTACTGTACACATAGAGTTCGAATTAATTCAAAATATCAAAAGTCATCGTGATGAAAAATTAAGTGGCTGCCACTTCGATCAAAATGGCAGAGAAAGTTGCTCATCTAAGATATCGTTGCAAATTTGAAATTTTTTTTTTGTAGAAATTCTTTCAAAGAGGCTTAGTAAGTTGATAAAATGTTAGTTTTCTGCATTTCTAGTTTGTTTTAGCATTAAAATAGCCTAATATTTCCGTAAAAATGCATTATAAAGATCCAGTAACGCATGTAATGGATTTGGCGCCAAATTTGGCTACTTTTCCTCTATGGCGACTTTTTTGGCGACTTTTGGCGAGAAAATACTTATTATCGATACACCAAAGATGGACGCAATAACGTGATTGGTTCACGAGTTACGTGAATTTTCTAAATTTTTGTTGTTTGAATGATAAATCCATTTTTCAACTTTGATGATTTGAATTGATTAAGTATTTCTAAAGTTCCAGCAAACACATCCACGATATTTGAAGCATAGTTTACTGTCCAACTGTGGTTTAATCAGTGCCGTGTTTCAAGAGTTAATATTATGGCAAATTTTCAAGTGGCAGTCTAAGTGGCTGCGACTTGGAAAACAAAATGGCAAAACAACTTGCCCATCGAAATCATCCAGTATATTTGTACGATAAGTTCATTGTCCAGTTCTAGTTTAAATTAAATCAGTATTTCAAAAATTATCGTCATAAGAAATTTTCAGGTGGCATCACTTGTAAGAAAAAGTGGGATGAGATGCCCAGCGAACTTATCTGAGATATTTGAATGATAAATCCACTACCCAAATTTGATGCGAATTGATTCTGTATTACTTAAGTTACCATAATGACAAATTTTCAAGTGGCCGCCACTTGGAAATAAAATTGCGGATCAAGTCACCAAGTGAACTTATCCTAGATATTTAAATCATAAGTTCACTATCCAGCTTTTATTTGAATCAGTTTAGTATTTTAAAAGTTATCGTGATGGCATATTTTCAAGTGGCAGTGTGATTTCAAGTGGCTGGAACCTAGACACAAGATGTCGGGACAAGTTGCCCAGTGAAAACATTCAAGATAATTATATGATAATATCACTGTCAAAATTTGGTTCAATTTGGAGTATTATTTCAGAAGTTATCGTGATTTTAAATTTTCAAGTGGGAACCTGATTTCAAGTGGCCCCGTTTAACTTAAGACATCTGCCACTTTATTAAAAATAGCGGATATAGTTTATTAATAAACTTCATTGAGATAATTATGTGGTTTGTATTTACATCAAAACTCAAACAATTTCGGAATATACTTTTTACAATTTAAATTTGAAATTTTCAAATGGTGTCCACTTGAAAACAAAATGGCGGAGCAACTTGGTTAACAAACTCATCTATATATATAAAAGAAGACTTCCTGAGTGAGGGGGTGATCTATCAACGCCCAGACCAAACCCCTGGACCTAGAAGCATGAAATTTTGTGACAATGTTCGTTCTATGACGTAGACATCCACTAAGAAGCGATTTTACAAAATTCGCCCCCCAAGGGGGGGAGGGGGGCAAAACGTGATTTCACAAAATCCTTCATATCTCAAACAAAAAAACAGATATCCGTAAAATTTCTGCTTTAAAATATAGATAACACAAATGTCTAAAAATCAATTTCTGGAATTCTCAAAATTCGGTCCCCAAGGGGGACGCGGGGGGCAAAACTTGATTTCACACGCGTAAAACGTGATTTCGCATAATCCTATATATCTCAAACAAAAAAACAGATATCCGTAAAATTTTTGCTTTAAAAAAAAGCTAACACAAATGTCTAAAAACCAATTTCTGGAATTTTCAAAATTCGGACCCCAAGGGGGACGGGGCGGGGGGGGCAAAACGTGATTTCACATGCGTAAAACGTGATTTTGCATAATCCTATATATCTCGAAAAAAAAAAAATAGATACACGTGAAATTTTTGCTCTAAAATATAGCTAACACAAATGTCTAAAAAACAATTTCTGAAATTTTCAAAAATCGGTCCCCAAGGGGGCGGGGGGGGGGGGCAAAACGTGATTTCACATACGTAAAACGTGATTTTGCATAATCCTACATAATCTCAAACAAAGAAACAGATATCCGTAAAATTTTTGCTTTAAACTATAGCTAACACAAATGTCTAAAAACCAATTTCTGGAATTTTCAAAATTCGGTCCCCAAGAGGGACGGGGGGGCAAAACGTGATTTCACATGCGTAAAACGTGATTTTGCATAATCCTATATATCTCAAACAAAAAAATAGATACACGTGAAATTTTTGCTCGAAAATATAGCTAATAAAAATATCTAAAAAAAAAATATCTGGAATTTTAGAAATTCAGACCCCATGTGGGGCAACAAGGGGGGGGCTATGGGGCAAAAACAAATGGAAATACAGTTAGGCCGTTCAAAATTGGCACAGAGAGGTTTTAAAGGCCTGCAAGTCGAATGGGGATATTTTAAAAAGTGTTAAGTTATTAGGAGGGGCGTGAAGGGGGGAGGGGAGAGGGGGGGCAAAAAAATAAATATAGTGTTATCGTTCAAAATTGGTATATAGAGGTTATCGATACTTCCAAATCGATTGCGGATATTTTCGAATTTTTAAAATTATTTGGAGGGGCGGGAAGGATGGTGGGGGCGGGAAGGATGGTGGGGCGGTAAGGGGGGGCTACGGGGCAAAAACTAATAGAAATGCAGTTAGGCCGTTCAAAATTGGTACAGATAGGTTTTAGAGGCCTGCAAGTCGAATGGGGATATTTTCGAAAGTGTAAAGTTTTTAGGAGGGCCGGGAAGGGAGGGGGCGGAGGGGGCAAAAAAATTAAAATAGAGTTAGATCATTCAAAATCAGTACATAGGGGTTTTCGATACCTACAAATCGATTGCGGATATTTTCGAAATTTTAAAATTATTGGGAGGGGCCGGAAGGGGGGGAGCGGTGGGGCAAATAATAAAAATAGAGATAGATCGTTCAAAACTGGTTCTTAGAGGTTTTTGATACTTAAAAATCGATTGCGGATATTTTCGAATTTGTAAAATTATTGGGATAGACGGGAGAGGGGGGGCGAAGGGGAAAAATAATAGAAATAAGAGTTAGAGCATTTTGGGAATTTTTTCCAAAGGCAGTGAGAACCCGGTGCGACATTTTTCCTAATCAGATTTTGTTTCTCTTTTTTTTCACGTGATAAAAATTAATGCAATTTTGAGAATTCATTATAGTGATTCATTTAAAAATAGGGACCAGCGAAGCGGGCGTTGCCTGCTAGTCTAAGATATTTATAACATAAGTTAAGACACTGTTCAAATTTCATTCCATTTGGAGTATTATTTCGGAACTTATCATGGTTTTAAATTTTCAAGTGGTGGCCTGATTTCAAGTGGTCCCGCTTAACTTAAGATATCCGCCCCTTTAATAAAAATTGCGGATAAAGTTCATTAATAAAGTTATTTGAGACACTTGTTTAATCTATGTATACATCAAAATTAAAAAAAATTCGGAATACGCTTTTTACAATTTGAATTTGAAATTTTCAAGTGGTATCCACTTGAAAACAAAATGACGGAGCAACTTGGTTAACAAATTCATCTAAGTTATTTATAAGATAAGTTAAGACACTGTCCAAATTTGGTTCGATTTGGAGTATTATTTCAGAAGTTATTGCGATTTTAAATTTTCAAGTGGTAGCGTGATTTCAAGTGGCCCCGCTTAACTTAAGATATCTACCACTTATTAAAAATGACAGATAAATTTCATTATTAAACATCATTGAGACCCTTATGTGGTCTATATTTACACCAAATTCCAAACAAATTCGGAATATGCTTTTTACAATTTGAATTTGAAATTTTCAAGTGGTCTCCACTTGAAAACAAAATGGCGGAGCAACTTGATTAATAAACTCATCTAAGATATTTATAAGATAAGTTAAGACACTGTCTAAATTTGGTTCGATTTGGAGTATTATTTCGGAAGTTATAGTGATTTTAAATTTTCAAGTGGTATCCTGATTTCAAGTTGTCCCGCTTAACTTAAAATATCTGCCACTTTATTAAAAATGTCGAATAAACTTCATTAATAAACTTAATTGAGACCCTTATGTGGCCTGTATTTACATCAAAATTCAAGCAAATCTTGCTTTAAATATGCTTTTTACAATGTCGGTTTGAAATTTTCAAGTGGCTGCCACTTGAAAAGAAAAGGTCGGAGCAACTTGGTTAACGAACTCATCCAAGATATTTATAAGATTAGTTCACTGTCCAAATTTTGTTCGATTTCGAGTATTATTCGGGAGTTATCGTGATGACAAAATTTTCATTATAGATAGATAGATAGATAGATAGATAGATAGATAAACGAAGTGACTGCAATAGGTCGATTTCTAAAGAAATCAACCTAAAATAATAATCTGACTAAATTACTATGAATTTTTGCATATTTAGATACAGTTGTTTATAAATTAACGTATGACATTAAAAACAAGCTAAAAATTTCAATTTTGACTTTAATTAATTTTTTGAATTCATCGAAACATTGTCTGGAGTGACTCCACTCGACTTTTCGAACATTAATTAATAAACGATTGTTTAAATAATTTAAAGGAAAAGAAGTCGTTAAAAAAAAAAAAAAAGTCAAAATTATAATAGGGTGTTTCAATCTTTTTCCCGTAGAAGTAATGTTTAATTTAACTCTATTCGACTTCAAATGATTAGAGCCCATAAAGCATAATGATAAGGAATTTTTTCTTATCTCCCTGCAAAAATGTGTAAATGCTAGATTCACAAAAATCCATACTGTTCGTGCAACGGTAACCTATAAAATATATATAAATTTTCAGCTCAATCAAATAAGGCATTTACAAAAAAAAAAAAAAAAAAAAAAACTGTAAGAGCTGGATTTACCACAATCTATACAAATCGTGAGACTGTGGCCTTATAACATGTATATAAAATTTCAGTTCATTCGAATCAGGTG
Source organism: Salticus scenicus (assembly GCA_963930645.1). NCBI lineage: Eukaryota > Metazoa > Arthropoda > Arachnida > Araneae > Salticidae > Salticus > Salticus scenicus. The sequence goes on along the minus strand of OZ005648.1, from coordinate 324,339,930 downwards.
TTTAGACGCTATCGCTTATTAAATAATATGAGTCCATTAATCATAATCATAAGGATTTTTTTGTGTGTCCCTGTAAAAAAAACTATAAGTACTAGAGTCACCAAAATGTATACATTTCTTACAATGGTGACATATAATACGTATATAAATTTTCAGCTCAATAGAACAAAGAATTTAGACGCCATCAAATTATAAAGATTTTGAACCCACTGGGCAAAATGATAAATAATTTTTCTTTGTGTCCCTATAAAAAATTATAAGTGCAAGATTCACCGAAATCAATTGGTTTCGTGCTAAGGTGACCTATAACATACGTACAAACTTTCAGTTCGTTTGAACAAATCGTTTAGACGCTATCATGTTCACTCACACATACAGACATGCAGACATACACACACATATACATCACCATAAAAATAGAAAAAGTAAACTCGTATGACCTCAAAACGTATAGATACATAAAAATCAGAATGTCAAATTTTTGTCATGATTACAATACTTTCCTGACATATATATCTTCGAAAAGTAAAAAGGGTTTATGTTTAATAAAAAAACACCACAAAACTGGCGTTGTACAAATTATTACTTACGAACTTTGAATAAACACCATAAAATGCAATAAACTCGCTATAATCAATTGTTTCGGGTCGAAAAAACACACGACCCTTCATCAGGCGAACAAAGTAAGCACGAGTGCTGCAGTCAAAGCGGCAACGCACAAAATCGTTTAAAATGAAAAGAAAAAGTTTATAAAGTAGAAAGTAAATATAGCTACCGGTGTGAGTAGAATTGAACAAAAAACAAGAAAATAAATAAATGAGTGAGATTAAATATATAACAATCTAAGGATAACAAAAATTAAACTAAAATCTAAGTTACGTGAGTAATTTCCAAGCATCAGAGAAGAAAGGAGTGAAAGAAATATCATTAACAAGATTTTTCGAATTTTTAAATATGTAAAATGCTTCACGAATATCCAAATGGGAGGAACAGACAGGAGATGAAATTATGTTAGTTTTGGAAAAATCAAAACGATGACCTTGAGACCAGCAGTGGGAAGCAATAGAAGATTTGGTAATCTCTTCATTACGAACATTCCGACGGTGCTCATTTATTCTGTATTGCAAACGCCTCCTAGTTTGACCAATATAACCTAAGTTGCAGGACGAACACGGAATTAAATAAATTCCAGAACGGTTTTCGGTGGGAATGGGATCCTTAAGAGAAGATAATTTAATTTTATTGACGGGTTTGTAAATAACTTTGAAACCAAACGGTGAAAGAATTTTAGAGATTTTAAAAGAGAGTGAAGAATAAAAAGGTAAAACAACTGGGATGAGACTGTGATCGTTTAATTTGGGAGCAGAACGTTTAGGATTCTTAAATTTATATAGAGCTTTATCGATGCTAGATGGGTTATAGCCACGAGAGAGAGCAAGAGATTTTAAATAATTAATTTCTTTCGAAAGATTAGACGGATCAGAACAAATGTGTAAGGCACGATAAACATAAGTGTAAAAAGCAGACATTTTTTGTTGAGGGGCGTGGTTAGAGAGAGCATGCGGCGGCAAAGAGACTGGGAATGGTTTTCTAAAAACTGTAGTTGAGAAACAATCCTTTTCTTTATTCACAAGAACGTCAAGGAAAGGCGAGTTTATTGCATTTTATGGTGTTTATTCAAAGTTTGTAAGTAATAAGGGTTTTATGTTCATTAATTTTTGCTTCAGATCCTGTCTTTCTTTGTCCAGCTGTATTTATCTATTACATATATGAATTAGTAAATATTTTTCTTATTTACACTCATAAAGAAGAAATACTCAGAAGGAAAAGGATGTTCATTTAAACATTAATAATTGCAAACAAAATTTTATGAAAATTTGAACAGTTTTTAAAGTTGCTCAAACAAATTAAAAGTTATCTATATTAATAAAATTAGACTTTTTTCTGTAAATTTGTCGGAATCAAAAAATTTTGTGATATCTTCACCTTTCACACACCGTGAAAGCCGAAAATGACTTCAGAAAATTTTGCCTGTATGTCGCTATTTTTGTCCGGGTATCACTAGTAAACGACTTGACGGAATGCAACAGCGCTTGGAAGGAATTTAGGTCTTTGTCCAACTTAAAATTATATTTATCAACTTTTCGGAAATCCCCCCCCCGCGTTCGTCCTGGGGGGCAAAAGACAAAAACACGTTTGTCCGGGTATCACCTGAGAACGGCTGGACGCAATTGAACTGCGCTTCGCAGAAATTTAGGTCTTTACCCAACTTAAAATTATATCTATCAATTTTTCGGAAATTCCCCCCCCCCGTCCCCCCGGGGGGGCAAAATACAAAAACACGTTTGTTCGGGTATCACTTGAGAAAGTCTGGACGGAATTCAACGGCGTTTGGCAGGATTTTAGGTATTTACCCAACTTAAAATTATATCTATCAACTTTTCCAATATTCCCCCCCCCTCGTTCCCCCCTGCGGGGCAAAAGACAAAAACGCGTTTGTAAGCATAACTCGGCTCCTAATTACTTCTCAATAAAGAGATTCCACATGGGGAGAATAGACATGCGTACAAATAAAACATTATCTGCGATTTAGAAATTTTCGATTTTTAAGGGAAGAAAGGGGGAAAAATATACTTTTGACGGGAAATTTCGAAAAATCCTGATTTGAGTAGAACTTTACCAAAAATGGAAAAAAGATGTTGAAAAAAAGCTATGCGACTTTCTTAGGATATTTCCTAAAACACATTTTTGATTTTTTGTGATCTGCCATTTTTTTTTTTTTTTTTTTTTTTTTTTTTTGGGGGGGGGGGGGGGTGTTACAAAGGGCAAATTGAGACACCGTTTTTGCCCTAAATTTGTCCTGGGAAATTCCTGAGAGCTGTGGTCACGAAGTTTGGTGCTTCGATTGTTTATATGCATCCGGCACCTAAATAAACGGGATTTGTCGAAATACTCCTTTCCCCTCAGGGGGACAGGAAGCAAAAAAAGTTTGTAAGCATAACTCGGCCCCAAATTACTTCACGGTGAAGAAATTGCCCATGATGAGACTAGACATGAGTATAAATAAAACATTATGTACATTTTAGAATTTTTGATTCTTAAAGGAGAGAGGGGGGAAATCGTTTTTCGAGGGGGAAATTTCAGAAATTCCGGATTTTTTAGTACAGCTCTACTAAAGATGTTACAAAGGTATTGAAAATAGCCATGTGTCTTCTTTAGAATATTTTCAAAAACACATTTTTGTTTTTTTGTGATTTTCGATTTATTTATTTATTTTTTTTTTTTTTTTGAGGGGGGGGGTTGCAAATTCAAGCCCCCCCCCCGTTTTAGCGCTAAATTTGTCTTGGGAAATGTATGGGATCTGCAGTCGCGAAATTTGGTGCGCAAATTGTTTATATGTATCCTACACTTATTGCAATGAGAATTTAAGAAATTCGCCCACTTACCCCCTTGCGGTCGGGGAGGAGGACAATAAACACGCGTAAAAACACGTTATTCTGTTTGAATTCGCTTTAAATTATCTTAGAATGACATGATGAGTTTTGGTGTGTGGATGTTGATTAGGTGTACGCATTATGTACTTTGGTGAGATTTAGCAAAACTACTAAATTAGCCGCTGGGGAAGGGGAAGTAAGCAGCGGGTAAGTTGCTGCCGAAGGCAGTGTACACCCGGACGCCTCACGTTGCGAGTGATAAAAAGCTCTATGGAACACAGAGGAAACTTTAACTTAGAATATTAATAATGATATTTAATTTTGACAACTAATTTAAGTATAGTGATCAGCGAAGCGGGCAAAGCCTGCTAGTATTTGATATTAAAAATAAATACACTAAATTATGTAAAGCATTTACTGTATAATTACAATAAAATATCCAAAACAATGACAATTTACCAAAAAGTTAAATGTAGTTTTCTGGAAAAAAATTTAATTTTATTTCACAAAAAATTAAAATTCATCTTAAAATTGAATTTTTATTTTTTATAATAATGTTATCTGTTATTTTGTTCAAAATTGAAAAATAAAATCTCTTTCAAACTAAAAATAAAATAAAATAAAATAAAATAAAATAAAATAAAAATGTCAGTGTCAGCTTACGTTCAGTTTAGCATTTGTAAATTTATAGACGTCGGAAATCTAACAAGACATATTTTTGAAGTTGCTATTTAAGTAAAATATTAATAATAATAATAAAAGTGCATTATACTTTAAATAAATTTATTATGAAAGTTTTTACGGTATAATTAAAAACAAATTTCAATGCAATGATAGTATTCCAAAACTTTAAAATTAATTATGAGTAAAAACTGTGTTTATTCGTTATTTTTTTACAAAAAGATTAAAAAAATCACTTTAATCACTAAAACTCAATTTTATTACTTTCATAAGAACTAAGTTTTATTAAGTATATTTTAAACTAAAAATAAAATATTTTTCAGTATGATCTTATATTCAAATTTAGCAAGAATAGTAACTTTAAAACTTTAAATATTTTTTTCAAAAGCATCATCACCTTTCCCCTGCTTTGATGTTATTTGAGATAAAAATAATGTTTGAGCAGGAATCAATTATTATTAGAATTATAAACTGAAAATTATGTATTGCAAATATGAGTTTGAAAATTAGCATATGTCGTGCAGTTATTAGAGCATAAAAAATTTTTATGTATTAAATACAAAATTTTATGAAAATACAACTATGAAACACTCATTTTCAAAATGACTCCAGATGAAATGATGATTAAAATCGTTCATGAATTTTTATTCTATATAAAAATATTTTTAAAACCTATAAACTCAAAAAACAACCAAAAATTTATGTTTTTTTTTTTTTTTTTTTTTTTTTTTTAATTTATATATTTCTATCAAATTTTAAAATAACACTATGAAAATTTTACACTATAAACATTTAATAAATCTGTTCTTCAGGAGTCACAATTTTGCATAATGCATTTTGATGTTTTTTAAGCAATTATTTATTTTTTCATTAAATTTATCACTACAAATTGTTTGCAGAACAGATTTAGGGAAAAATGTGTTGCAAAAGTTTTATCAGTCATTTTAATTTCAAGAACTACTGCATTTTTTTACACTACCTTTATATTGCCACAAAGTCAGCTTTCTTTACAGCCGCCGTGGCGTAGAGGTATGTCTCTGGACTGTCACCCAGACGGCCTCATTTCGATTCCAGCCGGGGGCGAGTAAATTTAAAGACTCTAAAAATTATTTCTAAATTCTTATAATTATCTTTGCATATTTAATTTCCTATTCTAGCAGTTTCTAGAATATTCTAATTTATGTTAATCTTGTATTCTGGAATATTCGAATATTGTATATAAGCGACTTGATCCTCAGTTTCTGTATGTTCCCAGCCGAGTGTAGCTGTGTTACAAGTTTGTTCTACTAATAAACTACGTTTGTTACTTAACTTCGAGTGTTCACTTTGACTCTTCACGACATCTGTGTGACATTTTGATGAAGGCGCCGGGTAAATAAACCTTGCAAACGTGGATAACAGTGATAATCTTCGCAGAAGTCTCCGTTTAAGAGGACAACCTCCCGAGTACGGACTTTATTTTCCAGAGAGCAAAAAGAAGAAAACGAAGATGTCAGAAACCAAAGTGCCAGAAGAGACCAAGCCCGTCGTATTGACTCCTACCTACCAGCAACCAAGGTGCCCATTGACCTTCCGAGGAGTGCCTGGAGAAGACCCTCTGAAATGGCTTAAAGAATACGATCGAGTGGCTAAATTTAACAAATGGGATGACATGATGTGCTTAGCCAATGTGTATTTCTTCCTTGATGGTACGGCAAAGCAATGGTACGTAAACAATGAAGATACTCTGAATTCCTGGGAGGTGTTCAAGAAGGAATTAAGCGGCCTTTTCGGCGACAGACAAAATTATACCAGGAAAGCGGAAGGACAATTGAAGTACAGAGCACAGCTGTCAGGAGAGAGTACACAGTCCTATATACAGAGTGTCTTAGGTCTGTGCCAGGAAATTAATCCTTCAATGTCCGAAGTCGAAAAAGTGTCTCACCTAATGAAAGGCATTGCAGAGGACATTTATCAGACCCTGCTCACGAAAGAAATCAGCACCACAACTGAATTCATTAAATGGTGCAACTACATCGAGGATATGAAGCAGAAGAGGGTTGGACGACAAAGATTCGAGAGGCTTCCGAACGTCGTACCAGTAGCAGCCATGGAGGAGGAACCAGATTTGCTATTCCTTGTCCGCCAGATCGTACAGGAGGAAATCCATCGACTGATCAACCAGACGAAAGAACCTTCAGAGTCATGTTCGCCATTCCTAGAAGAAATAGTCCAAGACGAAGTTCAACGGGCTCTAGCCCCCGTTTCAGCAACACCAACCAAAACTCCACGACGACCAACATATGCCACTGTAACCAGGGAATCCAGAGTTCCTATCCAGAGATCACCGACGCAGCCGAGAAAAACTGACCTTTGGAGAACAGCTGACAACAGACCAGTCTGCTTCCACTGTGGACGTCCTGGACATGTTGTGCGTTATTGCCGAGAGAGAAAGGCTATTTTCGACAGTTATCGACGCCGCCGACAGAACCCCGACGAAATTGACGCAGAAGAAGAACTTTGCCGACCAAGCTATCACTCGACGAAGAAACTGAGACGTCAAACAAATTTCTAGCTGTGACTACGAGTATGAACCTTGCGATTGAACAGAAGAAAGACCCAGATCTCGGAAAAATTATTCTTTCGAATAACAGCTCCCACGCGGATAAAAGAGAGTTTGAATTAATTGACGGAGTACTATGTAGAAAGAATTTTGATCCTGATGGAAAAACGTGGCTGCCAGTCATTACTAAACATCTACAAGTGGACATACTGAGACATTTCCACGACGCTCCCACCACAGGACATCTTGGTTTTGCAAAAACTTATGACAGAATCCGCAAAAGGTTTTACTGGCCTTGGATGTACAGAAATGTTGTTCGATATGTGATGCACTGTCGAGAATGCCAGAGGAGAAAATCGACCTCCTGGACGCTTAGTTTCCATTCCTCCAGCTATAGCACCTTTCCATCGCATTGGGGTCGATCTTCTAGGAAGATTTCCAAAATCTACTCGTGGGAACAAATGGATCATAGTCTGCACGGATTACTTAACGAGATATGCAGCAACGAAAGCCTTACCGACCGCTGAAGCCAAAGAAGTAGCGAAGTTCTTGCTCGAAGAAATTCTCTTAAGGCATGGAGCTCCCCGAGTAATTATCACAGACCGTGGAGCTGTCTTCCAATCCAAACTTGTTTCCGCTCTCGAATATTCGAATATTGTATATAAGCGACTTGTTCCTCAGTTTGTGTATGTTCCCAGCCGAGTGTAGCTGTGTTACAAGTTTGTTCTACTAATAAACTACGTTTGTTACTTAACTTCGAGTGTTCACTTTGACTCTTCACGACATCTGTGTGACAATATAACTAAATATTATTTTTGAATCCTTGACAATTGCATTATTTCTTGGGATACATATCAACAAAAGAACATCGCTTTATTAATTTTTATTTCACCGTTATTCGAAAATATTTTGATACATCAGATATTTCTTAAATGCTAGTAATTAAACTATATTAAAATAGCAAACTTTTAAGCTAAAGCACATAATTATATTAGCAAAATTCAAGAGATAGGGAAGAGCAAGGTATTTAATAAAGACCGTTGACGTAGTAAAGGTATTAAAAAACAAACATTTTTATCTTTGCATCAAATAAGTTAAACTGCATTCTTCTTTTAAATGAAAATAAATATTTGAAAGGATTTTTGTTTTTGCAGGGTGAAACAAAACAAATAATAATAACTTTAATTTCTGCTGAATCGTTGTTATGATCAAAGTACAAAAAGCACGTCACCAGAATTCACACACCACATACATATACGAACATATTTATGATTGAAAAGTCGGCAAAAATTCTACAGATATTTTGCAGTTTTAACTTTATCTGTTTGTTTAACTTATAATATTAAAAATGTCTGTGTTATTCTTCAAAAATTCAGCAGACATCTTGAATAAAAATTTTAGTCTGCAAAATTTCTTCAAAAATCTATTCAATTTTACTTGAAAATAGCATATTTTAAAGATTATCTTAAGGTAATTTTCCATGGGAACTGTTGCCATAAAAAATGTGATTAAGAAGAATTTTTGAAGTAATTAGTAAATTTATTATATTAATCTTAATTTTAATAGACACTTAAGAATTGTTCAGATTTAAACATTCACATATTTTTAACAGGATGAGTTGGAATTATTTAGCTTGTTTTCTCTTTTACTTTAAAAAATTAAATGCTAAAATATAGAATACGAGAAAAAAAAATAATGATAGAAAGAAGTTGTAAAAATCCTTAGAAGAAAAAAAAAGAGATATATTTTTTTTCTAGTTACTACTTATTCTTTCCATCTAAATATATTTTAGAATACAGAGATAAATAAATCTCTCAAAAAAATATTAAATTTCCTGTCTGCAGCCGGAAACAGAAAATACCTAACGCTTCCGGTTTCCAGAAACTTTTTGTTGAGAAATGTTTTACTGATACATGCCTAAAAAAAAAATCTTTCCTTTTTTTTTTTTTTTTTTTTTTTTTTTCGGACATCTTTTTTTCCTCTTATTACCAAAACTACGAAAATATTAAACAATAAGTTATGAAGCAAAATTTACTTTGCTGTAACTATTACCTTTACAATAAATAATTACTACTTTTTAAAAATATATTCTTGATTAAGATGTTTTTAGAATGTGCACTTAAAAAAAGGAATTTCCCTTATGATATTATGACGTCACAGATACAACAATATATCTGAAAACAGAAATAAAAGTAAAGTTTCACAGGATATGTGACAGGATGTCAGGATATATGATATCACAGGAAAAAAGAAATTTTTATCCATAGTGTAAAAAATAAAATAAAATAAAATAAATAAATGAATGAAGAAATATGCATCCAGATATAGATGAAGGTAGAAATTAGAAGAAAACCGAATCTTAAAATATGGTGGATAATGACAAATATTCTAAAAATGTTTATTTAAAAAATCATTACTGGGTGTCCGGAAGTGATTTTGCGATTTTCCAACAAAAACTTGCAAAATATTTATTCTAATTATAAAAAATAAGTTTTCTGCATTTAGATAGTTTATTTTTTTATTACCTTTATGTGTAATCAAATAAGCAGAAAATATCGTACAAAAATAAAACATATTGTAAACAATAATTCACAATTAAGTTTGATATAATATAAAGAGAAATAAACCAGCTGTGATATTAAATGTCTTACTTATGTACAAAGTACAAACGCATCATATAAAAATGCATCAGCACAAATACGTTCTCAAATATGTTTTAATGAAATATCCGATTGAATTACCTTTTAAAATCAATAGAACAACCAATGTTGCCATTATTAAGTAAATTTAAGGTAAATTTCCTAACCTAATTTTTTACTGTAAATAATTTATTAAAAAAAAAATAGTAATAATTAAATAAATATAAAAACAAGTTTTGTAATACTATCGAATAAAAGAATATATATAGATCAATAAGAAGTTGTGAGCACCAAAATTATCTTTTTCTGTTTTTAGTGACTGCAGTCTGCTGCAGGGAAATTCTATGATACTGTTTCTAAGTGAATGAGATTAATATTCCCTTTTATTTATTACTTTAAATTGCTAACAGAGAGAATACAATGCACGGGAATCTATGAAAATACCACATTTCAGAATGATATCTTATGATTTATATATATTTTTGTTTCTAAGCGAATTCTTTCTTTTTTTAAATTTGATTACATAATTCTCACATGGTTTTGATCAAAAAATATATTGATGCAACCAATATATTATTAAATTAAGTTCTTGTTATTCATGTTAGATCCATGATTTTTCAAAATTCATGCGAATTAGAAAGCATTTTTTATATATTTTTTATTTATTTAATAGGAATTGTAATAAAGTGTTTGATTCTTCTTAATAGGTTTTGTTTTACATTTTTTTTTATGCTTATGTTCTGTTACATTGTAAAAGATGTAACTTTATAATAAATCACAAAAAATTAAAAGTACTCTACATATTTTATGACAGTAAACTCTTACATTGTATCTATCACAGTACATACTTCAGAAGTTTTTATATAAATTCACGTAATTCGGATCAAAACACTGTTTTCTTTCACTTTTGTTGTTGTTATTATTTAAAAAAAATTAAAAGTACTCTACATATTTTATGACAGTATATTCCTACTTTGCAGCAATCACAGTACATACTTCAGTAGTTTCTATACAAATTCACGTAATTTGGATCAAAATACTGTTTCTTTTTCTTGCTGTTGTTATTATTCAAACAATAATTTAAAAAAAATCGAAAACTTTGTTTGAAACTATCGGAAATATATTTATGCCTCAGAGGTAAAGGACGCTATGTCCATTTAGTGAAAAGAATTAGCACCATACTCTTGATGTGCATTTTTTCTCTTTTTTTTTCTTTATATGTCATTTTCTTCATTCATGCAAAATATCATTAATTAATTACATTATGACATCATTCTTAAAAAAATCATATTTGTGACATGGTTTCCTTTACCTCTTTGGTACAGATGTAATTCAGCCATTTATTTTTAAAGTTGCGTCCTTGAAAATTTGGTCCTTAAGTAGTATTTTCCATCAGAGGGAGAAATTGAAGGCTCGACATTGTTCAAAAATATTTTCATAGGTTAACTATTACTATTATAAATAAAATTTTCAAAGTTCATTATTGATTGTAAAAAATAATGCTTATGCATACATTTAAATGACATTTTGTTTTGTGTTGCCATATTATAAATTAAGAAAAAGTGAATTCACTGCTTTTTTTTTCTTTACGATATGCACCAAAAGTTGTGAGATAAAAATTTATGTCAATGTGCGATTTAATGTAAAATTTGGTGGAAATTTCTGTGATATGGTTTATGGTTTACACGTACCACAAAATGCTTACCATACACACATGGACACACATGCACACATAGACGTTATAGAAATTTAATAAATTGTAGCTTTCTGTGGATATTTGTACAATATATTAGGTCGTTGCAAAAGTTCGTGAGGACGCGGATCATTTTATTGCCTCCAAAGACGAGATCTTCTATCGCCGAGGTATACATTTGTTACCCGAAAAATGGGCGAAGGTTGTAGAAAGTAATGTAGAGTATTTTGATTAAAAATTGTCATTTAATTTGATGTATTTTTATGAAATGAAGCAATAAAAAGCCGCACGAACTTTCAACGACCTAATATTATACAATAAATGTAATACAGAAAAACATCGAAAGATTTTTGAATGAAAATCATTATTTTGTAATGAAAATTTTTTCACGCAGTGAGAAAAATATAAGTTGTAAAATGCAACTTATGTAAAAATAAAAAATAGAGAAATTTTCAAAAGCAAAATCAGTATTTAATTCAGTAACAAGACTGTACTGTTTGATAGAAAATAATCTTTGACCATTTATATCAGTCTTATTCATTTTAAATAACTCTATTTATGGAATCACAAAAGAAAAAAATATCATATTTTCTCAAATATTGTAGAATTTCATGGATGTATTAAATAATGATACATGGCTGTATTATACGGATGGATTACATAAATGAATTTTATTCTATGAAAAATTATAACATTTTTAAAAAATTAAAAAATAAATTAATATCGATTTATTTTAATGATTTTCTAAATTTTCAATACTTACTTTTGGACACTTCGGACATTTAATTAAGTTAGTCGAACATTTATCAGCAAAGATAACAAATGTTCATAGTTCTTTAAAAGCATTAATTATGGAGAATTATCATATGTCAACACAATTTCTGTTCAGTCCAGTTGCATTTGAGATAGATCCAAGATAAGCACTTTCTTGGAAGTAAAAAAAAAGTCCTTATCATTTACAGATGATTTTAATTAAAAAGTGGATGAGAATACTCTTGAATAATCTCTTGATAAACAATTAAATATTTATTCAGCTAAAAATAACTCCATTCTTAATCATCTTACTTAAATAAAATTAATTAGACTCACTACTGTAAAGAGTATTCTTACTTTGCTTTTGATGATTTAAAAATAAATGTGTAATGAAAAATATTATATGATAACTTCTTAAATTAAAAAAAAAAAATACCCTACAGTGAATGTATTCTATTGATTTTAGATATTATTCATATATTATAAAATATATTTATGTATTACAGTAATTACTTTAGCATATTATTAACTTATGAAACTATACAATATTTGTACTGGATTTATACATTATTTTAAAGATATAGTTTATTCTTTAAACAAGCATTGAACATTTAAAATAATATTTACTTATAAAAAATTTTCAAAATAAATTAGCGGACATTTATGTGAAAGACTGTTCAGTTCCCTATTCTAATGAGACTTCCATTCTTTAATAAAGTTAGTTTGCATGATTTTTGAAAAAATAGAATTTATTTGTATATTCAACTTTTCTTAATTTATTGTTCTATAGCTCTTTTTGGTAAATATCCAGTAATAAGAAGTTGATCATTTTAGGAGATTAACCTGACTACCCCAGGTTTTGAGATTTAAGGGTAGAATTCTTTAACGTATGAGAAAGAACTAATTTAGATTATTCCATCTATAATAATGTGACTGTTTTCAGAAGAATGCGAAATAGAAAAGCAGAAACTTATTCGCAACCGATTCGAAATGCCTGATACATGCACAATATACAAAAATGCGCTATACTTTTAATTGTGTTTTCATAAAGGTTTACTTTTTGTCACATAGAACACACACACAAATCCACACATACATACTAAATGCCTATTTCTATCTATCTATCTATACATGTATTCTCAACATTATTTTCATACTATGAATTACTGAATAATAAATAATTTTCAATACTATTTCAGATGAACATTCACTGCATTTTGCTGATAAAGCGTGAACTTACTTGTAATGTACCTTTGATTTTATATGCGAATGATACTGTTTTCTGAAATTTATATATATATATTTTCGTTTTTCCTAACATATAACAAATAAATTTCATATAAACATAAATTTGGACGATTTGCTTTTTATCAAATCAGTAATGGAACATCATACGAGAAATAATTTGATACTAAAATTTTTTTCTCTATATTTTCTGTAAAAGCTCAAGGTCAAGAGTAATCTGTAATCTAAATGAATGACGGTACTACGAATGCATTAAATTTAGGATTTACATTTTGCATTACAAAAATGCCTATGAATGATTGTTTACAAAATGCACCTCATTTCTTTGCTTGACTTTTTCTCTCAAAAGAAACATCATGAAACAAACAAAAAGAAAAAAAAAATGCATTCAAATTTTATACTCGTGTGCGTAAATTAAAAATATATTTTCTTAAAATATATATGTAAAATTAAAGAAAATATGTTTATTTATTAATTTTTTTAAGAATATGCATTTTAACCTATATATTTCTAATGCTGCCTTAACATGTTTTAATTTCTTTAGTTCTTCAGAAGCTTAATTTTGAGAAAAAATAAATAAATATCAGATTATAAAGTTTTCTTATTTCAAATTAAGATGAAATTCAAACAATAATTTGATAATAATTATAAAAATTTCATGATTATGTATTCAATTATTTTGAAAAATAGTCCGTAAACAAAATTTATTTATTTCGCAGTTTTTAAAATTTAGTTTCGTTGAATATTTAAATATCTTTTCATTTACAATTTAAGTATAGAAATCTTTTTTATTAACTATTTCCTTAAATGATTCTTATGGAAACTTTTATTCAAAATTTCTTTTATTCCTACATATATAAATATTTAATGGAAGACATTGTTTATACATTTCAGTCGTTGATCCGTAATTTGAGGTAGCATAATAAAATTGCTAAAATTACAACGAGTCGTAGTTGATGATTTATTCACTTGGGGGATTTATTTCTTTTTAATGTATCTTATTGCATCTGAGACATTTATTTCTAAAATATAGAAAATTTAATAAATATACTTGTTTTTAGTTTAAATGTGATATGCAAACATTATATAAATTATTATTTCAGCAATTTGTTTGTAAATTTTAAAAATATAGACAATTTAAAGGAAAAATGCAACAGAAATTTTTGCTTACATAGGTATTTTATACTAAATTCAAGTAAATGAAATGTATCTTTCTTTTTACAGAAGAATATTACTGGATTGTTTTAATGGTGTTACGAAATAAAGGTTTAATAATCTTTTAAAAATATTATTGAAGTGCAGCGGATTTTGTAGGAAAAAAAATAAATTAAAAAAGAACCCATTTTATACAAATTTTCCTATAAATTTATTAAATTTACAATTAGCATTTAGCTCTCAGTTAGAAAGACCTGTACAATATATTTTAATAAAATTTATTGATGATATGGTTAAAAATTTTGAAACAATAAAGTTTATCGTATGTTGAATAAAGCAAAATTAAATTTTGCATAAAACGCATTTTAACGATTTCATTTTTACTCAAACGTTAGTTAGATACCTGTCTATAACAACTAGAACTAGGCTTATAATTACCGTATATATAAGAAAAAACAGTTTTAGGATCCAACAGCTTTGATATTTCAAAAGAAATAATAAAACAAATTTGAAAACTTTCCGCGAAAATTTCCATTACAGGGCAATTAGGTACTATAAATCACATTTGTTATATTTTATAACAATAATAATAATAATAATAATGAACTGAGTCTCATCTAAAACTGGTCTAAACTTTTAAATACCACTATTAAACTACCAAACTTCTCAAAGAATTAGAATTCCATTATTTTACAATCACGTTTCTACCATTTGTTATTATAACAATGGAAAAGAAAATAGCTGTAATACGTAATACACCTTATCAACTTTATACAAAAAATAACAAAGTTTGAATAAACTAAATGTTTGTCATCTTGAACTCGAAAAGGGCGTCAAATAAAATCTATAAACTTTAAAATATTTTGTTATTTTGACATTAAAAATATTTTTTTCTATCCTTTATGTGTTCTAACTTCTGTACTTGCAATAATTATGATCAATAGGCATTTGACATTGTACATTTTCATTAGACTACCGAAAAAATGCTCACAGTATGTACAGGTGATGTACAATGATTACAAAATTTGGTTACACTTATATCTTTTTTCAATTAACTTGTTTGTTTTACGTGATAAGTTTATTTTATCGAATAGCATTTTGAATACTATTAAGCATAGTCTTTGCACCTTTAACTTGGCACCACTGAAAGTTTCATTAAAAAGTTTATCTTTACATTTAACATTTATAAATTGAACTATCCCAAGTAACACGGAATGGTTGGGAAACGGTTGGCCCTACGATTCCTTCTTCGTTGGCCAACGGTTGTTTTTGGCCGTCGGCCCTCGGTTGAGCCAACCGTTGGGTGACAGTTGGCCCAACTATGGAACGGTTGGTTCCTGGTTGGCGAACTGTTGGGCCGTTGTTGGTGAACACATTGTAGGCTAACTGTTATATTTTGCAGTTGAAAAAAGAGCATTTTAGGACTGTTGGGCCAACAATACTATTTGCTGTTGGCCCACTGTTATTTTGAGCCCTTTCCCCAACGATAACCATTCCCCAACGAACTAACAATAAATCGCAGTTGGGCCAACAGTCTGTGTTACTTGGGATATTAGGTTTTTACGATTAAATATATATTCAGGCACTTTTGTTTTTTGATATATTTTTACAGATTTGAAATCTTTAAATTGCGTTTCCTCAGTTTACACTTGAATTTAAAGATATTTAGAATGCTAACACTTCAACAGATACTTAATGGAAGACTATTAGATACTACATAAGAGAATTAGGGAAAGATTTTAAAATTTATCAATTAGTTTTTTTGGGGGGGGTGGAGGGGGGGGGGAGGAGATTAAAAAGTACATGTCGATGTAAATTCCAAATATATACATACATATATATATATATTTGTTATATATATATTTATTTTTTTCCTTCTGAAGATATTGCAAAATCCATCTCTAACTCTTTTAGATAAATTCTATTAAACTTCCAGAAAAAATTAAGCTTATCTTTCTTAATGATCTGTAGAGGTTTTTAAAATTTTGAAGATGATAAATTCATTAAAAAAATCCAAACAATGAAAACACAATTTCAAGATTTCAAATCAGTTTAGAAAAAAAGAAGTATCAAAAACCATAAGAATTGATGTCTGAACATATATTTTATTGAACAAACTTTATATAGTTCAATGTATGAATATTAAATGGAAATATAAGCTTTTATATGAAAGCTTTACAGGTGCCAAATGTAAGATACCAAATCCAGATAATATTAAACAAAGATTCGACATTCTTTAACGCAGATTCACATTTCATTACGAAAGTAAAAAAGATAAAATCTGAAAAATTTCTAATGTTAGATAACTAGCGGACTATAAACATAAAAAGCGTTAAATCATACCAATATGATAAGTCAATCTTTAAATTTAATAAATCGTAAACCATACCAATAATTTAATAATTCATACTCAAAATTTTATTTAATTTTTAGTGATATGATATTTATGATTTTTTTTTCAGATATACATTTATATGCTTAGATTTGTTAATATGTTAAATTATTTGTGTATACTTTTTTAGTACATTGTCTATATATAAACGAAAGCATAAGCTTTCACGGGAGATTTATAAAAAGATGAATAAACTTATTTATTATTATCATTATCATTATTAAAAATTAAGTTATAAAATCATCATTTGAACATAGACTATACTTTTGATAGAACTAATTTATGTGAAATATTAAGTTAATAGGAATTATGATCATTTGTGAAAATTGAGTTACGAGTATCATATTCTTCAACACACTACAATAAATGAAGATTCCAAAAATTTATAATCATTCAAATCAAAGCAGAATACGTCAAAAATTGTTGCAATTTAATGCGTGGATTAAGCTTTTCTTTCTTTATTTTTCTTTATTTTTTTCTTTTCTTTATTTTTTTTTCTTTTCTTCCTTTCTTGTTTTTTTTTTTCATTTTATTAACCAAAACAAAAATATTTACATTATATTCCAGAAAAAGAAGCTGATTTTTATATTCCAAAATACAAAATACAAAAACGAATATAAAATATAAAATAGTAAAATATTTCCTCAAATATATAGAAGTTAGATGTTCTACTTCATTTTTTATTCAAAGGAATACTATTTCTCCTCGCAATATATTCCAGCAATGTACTTACTATTTAAAGTTTCATGAAAAAAATATTTTGGTTATTCAATTTATTTTAAATCAAATACACGAAATTTTATTAAATTGAAAAGGCCAGTGTATATTTCTTTACAAATTATTCCCCCAAAAGATTTTTACTTGGAATAAATTTATGCATTTTTTCTTTTTCTTTTTTTAAAGATATTGTGCTAGATAAAAGAAAAATAGTATATTGATCATATCTAATATTTTTTTGGACATCAAAATTTAGTATTCAAAGTTTAATACAAACTATATTTATATTTGCTTAGATAATTTATAATGTTATGTGAAAAAAAATTACAATATGCTCCCTATGCATTAGTAAATTATTTTCTGTGATTTTATGACAGAAATAAACCGTAAAAAGTAAAAAACAGCGATAGTGTTGTAGAAATGTTCTTTAACATAATAAGCTAGAGATATTAAACCCTCGACGATAGCTTTAGTGCTCCAACCCACACATCGATGTATTTTTTTAGTCAACTTTGTCCTTTTATTTCTTCCGGTGTTATCCTTTTTTTTTTTTTTTTTAATTATTACACACTTAGCATTGTAACATTTTTTCGTTTGCATCCGATGCTTTTTCTATGGATTTTTAGCTTCCCCCCCCCCTCGCTTTTTACATTATAAAGTGAATCACATAATAAGCAAGTCGTATTAAACCCTCAACGATAAGTTTAATGCCCCAACCTTTCCTTCTGCTCCTCTATGTCTTTTTTTAGTCAATTTTGTGCTTTTATTCCTTCCGGTGTTAGTTTTTTTTTTTTTTTTTTTTTTCCCCACACATTGTGTGTGTGTGTGTGTGTGTGTGTGTGTTTTTTTTTTTTTTTTTTTTTCGTTTACCTCTCATGCTTTTTCTATGGATTTTTAGCTTTTTTCCCTCGTTTTCTACATTCTAGAGTGCACAAAACACCTCAGTAATATCAAATTAGCCAGATTTTTGTTAGAAATGTATTTTTACACGATGATTGTTCAACTCAAAATAAAAATTCTGAAAAATGTGTTCTATTGAAATGTTTTGTTACGAATTTTAAATGCACAAAACGAAACGTTTTGAAATGACTATTAAATGCTAGATTTATTTGCAGATGAATAAGTTAAAATCAAAGTATTTTTAATTATATATTAGGACTGAGGGCCTATTAGTCTCAATCTGGGATTTTTGCGTTGTCGATTTCGATAGTTGGACATTTGTCGAAATCCAAAATTTATCGAAAATATAATTGAATAATTTGAAAGCGATGTTATAATTGGGAAGAAAAAAAAAACCTAATAGTCCTTCGTCCGAAACTAAATTCTGCTTTTGCAGAATTTCATCAAAATCTTTTTTTTTTTATTATTATTGAAAGAAAAAGAAAAAGAAAAATAATAATAATCAGTATCGTTACAAGCAATATCGAAAAAGTTT